>CM077307.1:106673696-111673696 GCA_039655065.1 Glossophaga mutica
TCATATATATAAGTTCTTTGGCTTCTCCTTTTCCCATACTATTCTGAACCTCCCCTGTATCTACTGTTTGTGCTTCTTATTCACTGTACCTATTCCCTCATTCTCTCCCCTTCCCCTCCCTGCTGATAACCCTCCATGTGATCTCCATTTCTGTTGTTTGCTGAGTTTGTTTTGGTTTTTGCTTTTTTAGGTTCAGTTGTTGATAGTTGTGTGTTTGTTGTCATTTTACTGTTCTTACTTTTTATCTTCTTCTTTTTCTTAAATAAGTCCCTTTAACATTTCATATAATAAGGGCTTGGTGATGAAGAACTCCTTTAACTTGACCTTATCTGGGAAGCACTTTATCTGCCCTTCCATTCTAAATGATAGCTTTGCTGCATAGAGTAATCTTGGATGTAGGTCCTTGCCCTTTCATGACTTCAAATACTTCTTTCCAGCCCCTTCTTGCCTGCAAGATTTCTTTTGAGAAATCAGCTGATGGTCTTATGGGAACTCCTTCATAGGTAACTGTCTCCTTTTCTCTTGCTGCTTTTAAGATTCTCTCCTGCCCTGGCTGATGTGGCTCAGTGAATTGAGCACTGGCCTATAAACAAAGGGTTGCTGGTTCAATTCTCAGTCAGGGCACATGCCTGGGTTGCAGGCCAGGTCTCCAGTAGGGGGCACACAAGAGGCAACCACACATTGATGATTCTCTCCCTCTCTTCCTCTCTACCCACCTCTCTAAAAATAAATAAATAAAATCTTTTTTAAAAGATTCTCTCCTTATCTTTAATCTTGGCTAATGTAATTATGATGTGCCTTAGTGTGTGCTTCCTTGGACACAACTTCTTTGGGACACTCTGAGCTTCCTAGAATTCCTAGAAGTCTATTTCCTTTGCCAGATCAGGGAACTTCTACTTCATTCTGTTTTCAAATAAGTGTTCAATTTCTTGCTCTTCCTCTTCTCCTTCTGGCACCACTATAGTTCAGAGGTTGGAAGGTTTAAAGTTGTCCCAGAAATTCCTAAGCCTCTCCTCATGTTTTTGAATTCTTGTTCCTTCATTCTGTTCTGGTTGAATGTTTATATCTTCCTTCTGCTCCAAACTGTTGATTTGAGTCCCAGTTTCCTTCCCATCACTGTTGGTTCCCTGTACATTTTCCTTTATTTCAATTTACATAGCCTTCACTATTTCCTCCATTTTGCAACCAAATTCAACCAATTCTGTGAGCATCCTGATTACCAGTGTTTTGAACTCTGCATCTGATAGGTTGGCTATCTCTCTTTTGCTTAGTTGTATTTTTTCTGGAGCTTTAATCTGTTCTTTCATTTAGGCCGTATATTTTGTTTTTGTCTCAGAGCTCCTGTTACATAAGAGGCAGAGCCTTAGGTATTTGCCAGGGCAAGGCAATGCCTGTCACTGTGTTATAGCACTGTATGTGGGGGAGGGGTCCAAGAGGGAACAATGCTGCTTGCTCCGTTCTCTGCTGGCTTTGAGTCACTTTCTCCGTTACCCACAAGCAAATTGAGCCCTTCTGGCAGTGATTCCAGGCTGGGTGGTTTTGTGTACATTCGAGGACACTGTGGGTCTCTCCAACGAACTCTCCTGTAAAGCTGGGTGTTTCTCCTGCCACCTCAACCCCCACAGGTTTTTTCAATCAGAGGTTTTGAGGCTTTATGTCCCTGTGCTGGAACCCTCAGTTGCATGGTCTATCCTGATCCCCAGTTGTTCCTCCCATGTATCTGCATGGAAATGTGGGACTGCCCACTCTGCCAGCCCCTGTCCTCTAGCTGCCACCTTGCCGCGAGTCCTCTTCACCCCAGCTGCCCATTTCCACCCCTGCTACTGGTCTGGATGAGTGTTTCTTCTTTAAGTCCTTAGTTTTTGGACTCCCATACAGTTTGATTTTCTGGAAGTTCTGGTTAGTTTTTGTTTTTAAATTGGTTATTGTCCTTCTTTTTGTTGTGTGAAGAGGCAAAGTGTATCTACCTTATGCCTCCATCTTAGCCAGAAGTCTAGTTCACAATTCAAGTGATTTTAAAGTTAATGTCTGTTCTGGGCATCCTAGTACCAGATTTCAAACTACATTGAAAAGCAAATTGAATTTTTTTCTCATTGCTCCCATGAATTTCGGTTTTACTAGTTTTGAAGTTTATAAAGATCTTTTTGCTTACGGTAGCTATTTTACATTTTCTCAGAATTTCAAGAATATATAGTGTAAAACTTCATAATGCAGTTTTCCAAAACTGTAAAGCATCTCTGGTGTTGACTTGGGCAAATGGCTCAGGTGATCCAGGTTAGGAAGTGCAGTAGGGCTTGGAGCCTCTGAATTACCTGGGCACCAACTTGTAAGTGATAGCAATTAGTTTTCACTGAATTTATTTGGTTTGATTAACTATTGCTGCCAGAATTACTAGCAAGAGGTAAGATACAGTTGGGAAACCCTTTCCTTGGCACCTACATGTGCCTGTCTTCAGTTATCGTAGAACAACACTAAGATTATTTGTAGATCTTTAACATGACCATTAAAGAGTGAGGGTGTTTTAATTTATGCTTTTAATTCCATATGAGCCTTCTCGGTCTTTTGGACAAAATGACACTGTGTTTGGCCTTGAAGTACATGTACTAACATCATGTGTGATGGCTGCTGGGAAGAATGTTGGCCTTGGATGGGAAGCTCTTTATTTGAGTTCCTTTCTTCATTATTTATTGGTTGTGTGAACTTAGCTAATTGATCTAATGTCTTTAATTCTTGATTTCTTTGTGTGTAAGAGAGACACAATAAAACCTAGCTATTTCATGAGATTTTTCACAAGAAGTAACTTCACTTAAAGTATGTGGAACTCTATGAGGTAATAAGCGACTCACCAGAGTAGGCAGCACACTGTCACATCTTCATGAAATGGTACAGAAAGGCCAAGTGGGAGATGCCTTGAAAGTCTCCCACATGCTAGCCCCTGACAGTCTTCATATTCCCACTTGAATGTCTATGTAGATTTCCCTTCTGTGCTTTACAGGCAGAGTCTACACAGAGAGAAAATCCCTCCAGGATTTTATGCAAACTGTTATATCCTGGAAGAGGATATTGAGAGAAATGACTCATGACTCATCTCACAGCTGCATTTCCCTCTTTCATTTCCCTGAACACAGCTGGGGTTTTGTTACAAATATCAATTTGGAAAAGTAAGCATTGGCCTGGCCATGCTTGACATAGATCAATTTTCCCTGTCATTTCCAGCACTGGGACCTCTCCTATGTAGCAGTGTGCCCCACATACTCAGGCTGCAGAGAAGTGCTGAAGCAGGTCAGAAGACCTGACTCACATGTGACATCCTCTGTGAAGCCCTCTAAATCTTTGCCATCCACCTAAGACTGAGCTGAGCCCAAGGACCCTTGCATGAAATTGAGTTTATTTTGACAACAGAGCTTCAGAAAAGAAAACAATAATACCTTCTGCCACTGAACGGTCATTTAATAAAAGTATCTATCTCTTTCAAAACCAAAAGGGCATCTTTGTTCTTTTATTATAAATCATGGTCATTCTTCTCTCTGGGGCTCCAAAATTTAGTCAGGGGCCAACATTAGGGAGTGGTAGTAGCCATTCTGTAGAATCTGCCCCATGCTAGCCAAGTGAATTCCTGAGGGAGGGCCTGCCAAGTAGCCTAGCTCTCCTGTATCTATGGGTCTTTGACCCAACAGTTCTGCCACTAGGAATTTATTCTAAAGGAAGAATAGAGTTCCTTACACTATGTGATTTAAGTACATTGTGTGTGTGGTAATGTTAATCACTATAGTTGAAGACATTGGAATAAACTTGCTTGTCCAATCCTAGGGAATGGATTAAATACTTGTGGCACATTCATGGCATTTCCATGTGGTAGGCTAACATGTAGCCATGTTCCTAAAGACTATTTCTTGACAAAGGGAGATGTTTCTTAAATTATTAAGGGAAATAAGATATAAAAGTCTGTATATAATATGAATATATAGTATTAATAATGTAAGGAAATATATCAAAATCTCAATAATGTTTTTGAATGGTAGGACTACAGTGATTTTAAAGTTTATTCTTTATACTTTTATATATTTGAAAACTTTCTACAATTAGTATATACTGTGTTTACAGTCAGAAAATTATGAAAAACATGTTAGTGACTGAGGCTGAGTGATGAAGTCACCATTCATTTTCCTGTTTGATGAGAGGGCAGTGGAGACAGAAGTGTGTACTATATACTGTTTCCTCATGCTCCCATCCTTCCAAAAGTTATATAAAATACTTATACTTGATGGTCTGGTTTTCAAAAATTCTGATATCTAGTATTTTGCAAGAGAGTAATGGTTGATCCATAAAAGCACTCACCATCAAGATCATCTTGTGAACTTAGCCCATTCTCCACTAAAAATACTAAGGTTCTGATCACCTGTGGTTTGCCCAGTCTCCAAGGAAAGTGTCAAATCTGGTCAAAAAACACAAAGTTAGAACCTTGTGGAATCATCAGTTGCAGCACTCTCATTTACCACCAGAGAAATTGTAGCCCAGAGAGACTTCATAATTGCCTAAGATGCCCAGGCTGAGCCAGGAGGATAGCCCACACTACTGACACCCAGGATATTTGGCACCCTGTCACATCCTCCTTACTCCATCAACATTGGCTCACCCTTTCTTCCAGGTCCCACCTCAACACTAGCTAGAAAGCAATTTGGTTTCCATTTTTTAGACTCACCTCAAGGCATCTGGCCTACTATATCCTCTGCATCACAAACACTGGGAAACTTTAATAGCTTTTCTATCTATCTTGCTCTCTGGGAAAGCAAATTGCCAACTCTTCTATTACACCTATCACAGTACCTTCTGTTGTGACTACCGGGCTATGTGACTCTCTTAATCCCAGAACCCAAGGCTACTAAAGCCCCTCTACCTAAACTTTACCTTTCAATGACCTTGTTGGCTTCACTGAAGCCTTTGTTTCCCCTGAATCACTCCACCCTCCATCTACACACTTCATTAAGTGTGATTTCAATGTTCTCAGAGTGAAGAATTCATAGGAGGCCACAGCAAGCCAGATGTTGACACAAATTATTCTCTGACTTGCTGATCTTCTAAGCATAACCTTGAAAGCAGTATCTCATGTCTGTGGTTTCCAATTCCAATAGCCTCAGCCACCAGCCATGGAGGCCACTTCATGTGGAGTAGCTACAGGTTTCATTAAGTAGCTGTAATCCTTAGATTATCTCAGAAACTGTGTCATCATCCTGCCCCAAATCTGGTGTCTTTTCTCAGCCACCCATGGGCCTGGAGAACCCACTTTCTCTGCTGATCTTTTTGATTGGCCTTAAGGTCATAGCATCTCAAACCATCAGAGGCCTCATTGTTGGGCTTTTGTGTCTCCTGGCCCTCCAAATATCACTCCAGCAGACCAACCTGCAGAGGCCTGAGAACTAGACTTCAGCCACTTACTGCAGGGGTGAGCAGTAGGAGAAACCAGTGACCAATTCTTGGCTCTGCCATTTCTAAGTGAGCTGTCCTGGAGCAGGAAGGTGACTGTGAGATGCCCTCCATCTGCCCCTCCTGCCCTGTGCCCCCTGCCCTCTACCCCGTGCCCTGTGCCCCAAGCAAACCCTCTCCCATAAGCCTTTTAACCTCAACCCACTAAGTGCATTTGCCTGTTTTTATTTTGTTTTACCTGCTGAAGGAAGGAATATTTCATGGTTGTTAATGAAAGTGATAGCAATCCCTTGTGTATTTATCTTAGATTATGTGGTTGTTATAAAATGAAGTACTTCAAGCAGCTAGTCTGCGGTTGATTTGAAAACAGACGAGTCTCAACAATGAGCTTAAGGAAAGGTGTCAGGTATAAATCTTGTCTTCAAACAGCCAGCATGCATTCCAGACTTCAGAGACACTTCTTTGTATAAAGGTGCTTTTTTTTATCCCAACTTTCTTTTCCTTGAGCCTGGAGGAGGATGAAAGTGCAGGGGTGCAGGCATATGCTTGGTTTGATAATGAGGGTGAGGCTCACAGGCATGGTAATTTGGCAGCTCCCATACTTCCTGTAACAGTTTTCTTTTTCTTTTCTTTTTTTTTTTCATCCAAAGACTGCTTAAAGACAAACATTTTTTGTTAAACTGCTGGTAGTTCATTTTCTGCAGGAACCGTGCAATTAATCTTGTTTATATTAAAGAGACAGGTTGCTTTTGTCAGCTTTCCTGAGCTATAATTAATGAAGATCAAAAACATTACAGACATAATATTTAGCTTAATGCAGATGAAGCTGGGCAACAGCTGCTGCAATTAGAGGAGCAAAAGGGAAAACAATATCCTTTCCTTTGGAATAACTGGTATACACTAAAGAGGAAGGATTATGAGCCTTTTCCCTCTACTAGCCTTCCCTCATGAAAGGAAAATGGGGGTTAGACATAAGATGGTTGGTTATGCCCCCCGATTGTGCTTTAAACACAGTAGGAGACACCAAACGTCTCTCTTTATTTAATTGAAGTTAATCCAGGTGGCTGTGGATCAGAGGCTTGGAGTCTAAAAAGCTCTTCATGGGGAACATGGTGAGGAAGCCAGGAGGGCAGCCCTGGCCAGGTGGCTTTGTTGGTTGGGCATCGTCCTCTACACCAAAAGGTTGCAGGTTTGGTTTCTGGTCAGGGCATATAACTGGGTTGTGTGTTCAGTCCCCAGTTGGGGCACATACAGGAGGCAGCCAATCAACATCTCTTTCTCATGGATATTTCTCTCTATTCTTTCCATCTTTCCTCCCTCTCTAAACTCAATAAACATATCCTCAGGTAAGTATACAAAAAGAAGAAGAAACCAAGAGGGCAGGTAGAACCTGATAGAGCCATGAAGCCCACAGAGTGAGATAAACAAAGTGGGGGGCTACTTTATTTAGGGCCTTCTGTTTGAAGGACTGTTATTAGGAAAATCCAGAATTGAAATGTCCTCAAATGGGCAACATCAGCTGCCCTACCCAAGACTTCCTAACCTGATGAAAGACATTTGGCTTCCAAATGAGAGTTTAAAAGTTTTCACCTCTGTCTATGAACAAAAAAAAAAAAAAAAATGTGGGTTTTTATCTGTTTAATGAAGCCATTAGTATACAACCCCTCGGAGCCCACAGGAAAATTCATGGAGATCTTGAGTGTGCGAGCTAGAACTGTCAATGGCAGCCAGGCCGGTTACCTCCCTCACAATTAAAGAAACTGAAGCCTGCGGAAGTTGTGGAAACTTGTGCCATGTCACATGGTTAGAGAGCCATCACCTTTCTTGCTGGGCTTCACAAATTGAGGTCCTAATCACAATAGTCCAGGATGAGGAAGAAAATGTAAAACAAGCAAAAACCCAGAGATTTTCAGCAGATCTAGTGATGAAGATGGTAGCTAAGTGGGTCGTAGGGGCTTCCCACAATCAAGTATCTTAAAAGGGAAATGTTAACATCAACCGGGTAACCAACCTAGTAACCAGAAAGTACCCCCTAAACCCCTAGCACTACACCACATGTGGTTTCTTGGCTATGCAGCACTGCCAAAGGCCAGAAACTTCCAATCTGAATGACTTGGTACACTGCTGATGGATAATAGGTAGAGGACATGGAATAATCTGAGTGGCATCAGGAGCACTAGTACTCAATACCAGACTGTGCTCTCATTTAAACTAAAACAAAAGTCCAGGTTTTAAAGGGTCCTACTATATGTGTGTTATTATTATGCATCAAGTCTTAACAATCTCATGCCCTTTTACTTTATAATTGTACTTTTTGGAATTTATAAGCAAGATGTCATCAAACAGACATAAAGATGTTCATCGCATAGTATTTATAGTAGTGAAAATTGGGAGCCCATCTTCAAGTCTGAAGATTAGTTGATTTAATTATGGTCCAGCCATACAATGGAATAGTTTGGATTCATTAAAAAGATCACAGTATAAGAATAATTAAGGATATAGGAAAGGAAAAGGGCAAAGCATGGGTAGTATGCTCACTGCTATCCTAATTTCATTTAAAAAGATATATATATGTGCACAAATAAAAAAACTAAGAAAATGCATCAAAATGGATAGCTTATGATTTTTTATTTCCTCTTTCTAATTTTTAATCTTCCAATTTTCCCATATTGGGAAAAATTTCTAAAATTAGAATATAACTTGCATTAATTAGCACTTACTATGCACTACACATTGTTCTAAGCACTTTATACATATCATCTCACTTAATCCTTGCATTCTGAGATAGATTCTGTTATTATCATAATTTTACTAATGAGACCACCAAGGCTCAGTGAAAATTAAATTATTTGCCCAAAATGACAAATGATCAAGCCAAAAATTTTTTTAATTTTTTATCTTGTAACAGGGTTAGATATTTTATTTATTTTTTAATTTTTATTTTAATTGTTGATCTTGTACAGTTTGCTGTCTTTCACCCCAACCCCAGCCCAACACCCTAGCCCTCCCCAATCCCTCCCATTTCCACCACCCATAGTTTTTGTCCATGTGTCCTTCGTATTTGTTCCTGTACACCCTTCCCCTTTTCCCCTGAAATTCCCTCCCCTCTCCCCTCTGCTGACTGTCAGCCTCTTCCCAATTTTAGTGTCTTTGGTTATATTATTCTTGTTTGTTTGTTTGTTTTGTTAATTAGGTTCCTGTTAAAGGTGAGATCATATGGTATTTGTCTTCCACTGCCTGGCTTATTTCGCTTAGCATGATGCTCTCCAGTTCCATCCATGCTGTTGCCAAGGGTAGGAGCTCCTTCTTTCTTTCTGCTGCATAGAATTCCATTGTATATATGTACCATAGTTTTTTGATCCATTCATTTACTGATGGGCATCTAGGTTGCTTCCAACACTTGGCTATTGTAAATTGTGCTGCTATGAACATAGGAGTGGATAGGTTCTTTTGGATTGGTGTTTCAGGGTTCTTAGGATATAATCCAAGCAGTGGAATTGCTGGGTCAAAAGGCAGATCCATTTTTAGTTTTCTTAGAAAATTCCATACTGTTTTCCATAGTGGCTGTACCAGTCTGCACTCCTACCAACAGTGCCTTAGAGTCCCCTTTTCTCCACAACCTCTCCAACACTTGCTGTTTCTTGCTTTGTTTATGATGGCCATTCTGACTGGTGTTAAGTGGTAGCTCATTGTAGTTTTAATTTGCATCTCTCTGATAGCTAGCTGAAAGATATTGAGCATCTTTTCATGTGTCTCTGGATCCTCTATGTCCTCCTTGGAGAAGTGTCTGCCCAAGTCCTTTGCCCATTTTTTAATTGGGTGGCTTGTATTCTTAGAGTGGAGTCGTTTAAGTTCTTATATATTTTGGAGATTAATCCCTTGTCTGAGGTATCATTGTCAAATATGTTTTCCCATACAGTTGGTTCTCTTTTTATTTTAATACTGTTTTCTTTAGCTGTGCAAGAAGGTTTTTATTTTGATGAGATCCCATTTGTTTATTCTTTCCTTTATGTCCCTTGCTTTAGGGAACATATCAGTAAAAATGTTGCTGCGTGAAATATCTGAGATTTTCCTGCCTATGTTCTCCTCTGGGATTTTAATGGTGTCACAGCTTGTATTTAAATCTTTTATCCACCTTGAATTTATTTTTGTGTATGGTGTAAGTTGGTGCTCCAGTTTCATTTTCTTGCACGTAGCTGTCCAGTTCTCCCAACACCACTTGTTGAAGAGGCTATTTTTGCTCCATTTTATATTGCTGCCCCCTTTGTCGAATATTAATTAACCATAGAGACTTGGGTTTATTTCTGGGCTCTCTGTTCTATTCCACTGGTCCATGTGCCTGTTTTTATGCCAGTACCAGGCTTTTTTTATTACAGTGGCCTTGTAATACAGTTTGGTATCAGGTATTGTGATCCCTCCTACTTTGCTCTTCTTTCTCAAAATTGCTGCAGCTATTCTGAGTTATTTATGGTTCCATACAAATTTTTGAAGTGTTTGTTCTATGTCTGTGAAATATGCCATTGATACTTTAATAGGTATTGCATTGAATTAGTAAATTTCTTTGGGTAGTATGGACATTTTGATGATATTAATTCTTCCAATCCATGAACTCGGTATATGCTTCCATTTGTTTGTGTCTTCCTTGATTTCTTTCTTCAGTGTTGTGTAGTTTTCTGCATACAGGTCTTTTACCTCCTTGGTTTATTCCTAGGTATTTTATTTGTCTTTTTGCTATATCAAATGGGATTTTTTTTTCTTGATTTCTGCTTCTGCTGCTTCATTGTTGGTATACAAAAATGCCTTTGATTTCTGGATATTGACTTTGTATCCGCCTGTTTGGCCAAATTCATTTATTGGTTCGAGCAGCTTTTTGGCTGAGTCTATAGGATTCTCTATGTACACTATCATGTCATCTGCAAACAATGATAGTTTTTTTCCTACTTTCCAAGTTGGATGACTTTTATTTCCTCTTCTTGTCTAATCATTGGGGCCAAGAATTCCGATACTATATTGAATAGAAGTGGTAAAAGTGGACATCTTTGTCTTGTTCCTGGTCTTAGTGGGAAAGATTTTAGTTTTTGCCTGTTGAGTATGATGTTGGCTGTAGGTCTCTCATATATGGCCTTTATTATGTTGAGGAATGTTCCCTCTATTCCCACTTTGCTGAGTGTTTGTATCATAAATGGGTGTTGTACCTTATCAAATGCTTTTTCTGCATCTATTGATATGATCATGTGATTTTTGTCTTTGCTTTTGTTTATGTGATGTATAACATTTACTGATTTGTGAATGTTGAACCATCCTTGCATCCCTGGGATGAATCCCACTTGGTCATGGTGTATGATTATTTTAATGTATTGTTGGATGCAGTTTGCCAATATTTTGTTAAGGATTTTAGCGTCTATGTTCATCAGTGATATTGGCCTGAAATTTTCTCTCTTTGTTGTGTCTTTATCTGGCTTTGGGATTAGGATGATGCTGGCTTCATAAAATGAGTTTGGGAGTCTTCCATCATTTTGGATTTTTTTGGAATAGTCTGTGAAGAATAGGGGTTAGCTCTTCCTTAAATGCTTTGTAGAATTCTCCTGTGAAACCATCTGGTCCAGGGCTTTTGTGTGCCGGGAGTGTTTTGATTACTGATTCAATTTCACCAGCTGTTATTGGTCTGTTCAGGCTTTGTGCTTCTTCTTCATTGAGTTTTGGGAGATTATATTTTTCTAGAAAAATGAAACTTGTCCATTTCACCTACATTTTCAAATTTCTTGGCATACAGTTCTTCATAGTAATTTCTCACAATCTTTTGTATTTCCGTGGTGTCAGTTGTAATCTCTCCTCTTTCATTTCTGATTGTGTTTATTTGAGTCCTCCCTCTTCTTTTCTTGATGAGCCTGCTTAAAGGCTTGTTGATTTTGGTTATCTTTTCAAAGAACCAGGTCCTGGATTCATTGCTCCTTAGAATTGTGCTTTTAGTCTCTATGTCATTTAATTGTGCTCTGATCTTGGTTATTTCCTTTCTTCTACTTGCTCTGGGCTGTCTTTGTTGTTTTTCCTCGAGTTCTTGTAGGCATAGGGTTAAGTCATTTGTTTGAAATGTTTCTGTCTTGTTTAGGTAGGCCTGTATTGCTATGAACTTCCCTATGAGGACTGCCTTCTCTGTGTCTCATAAGTTTTGGGTTGTTGTGAGTTCATTTTCATTTGTTTCCAGAATCTTTTTGATTTCCTCCCTAATTACATACTTGACCCATTCATTGTTTAATAGCATGCTATTCAATCTCCATGATTTTGATGGTTTTGGCAGTTTCCCCATGGAATTGGTTTCTACTTTCAGTCCCTTGTGGTCAGAGAAAATGCTTGGTATGATTTCAATTTTCTTGAATTTGTTGAGGCTTGTTTTGTGTCCTATCATGTGGTCTGTCTTTGAAAATGTTTCATGTGCATTTGAAAAGAAAATGTATTTAGTTTCTTTGGGATGAAGAGCTCTATATAGATCAGTTAAGTCTATTTCATCTAGCGTATTGTTCAATGCCACAATATCTTTGTTGATATTTTGTTTGGAAGCTCTGTCCATTTTTGACAGTGGGGTGTTAAAATCCCCCACTATAATTGTATTGCTGTCAATATCTTTCTTAAAGTTCTCTAAGATTCTCTTGATGTATTTAGGTGCTTCTACGTTGGGTGCATATATATTTACAATGTTTATGTCTTCTTGGTGGACTCCTTCCTTGAATATTATGAAGTGACCTTCTGGGTCTCTCTTCATGGCTCTTCTTTTGAAGTCTATTTTGTCTTGATATGAGTATTGCTACCCCGGCTTTTTTTCCTGTCCATTTGCTTGGAAAATTTGTTTCCAGCCCTTCACTTTGAGTTTGTGTAGGTCTTTTGTCCTGAGGTGGGTCTCTTGTAGGCAGCATATGTGTGGCTCCTGCTTTCTTATCCATTCAGCTATTCTATGTCTTTTGATTGGAGCATTTAATCAATTTACATTTAAGGTTATTATTGATAGGTACTTATTCATTGCCATTTTCGTATCTGTGTTCCTCTCTCTCTCTCTCTCTCTCTCCCCCCACCTTCCTTTCCTTTCTTTAAAGCAGGCCCTTTAGTATCTCTTGCAGAACTGGTTTGGTAGAGGTGTATTCTTTTAGACTTGTTTTGTCTGGGAAGGTCCTTATTTGGTCTTCTATCTTGATTGAAAACCTTGCTGGATAGAGGAGTCTTGGTTGCAGGCCTTTGATTCTCATTGCTTGTACTATTTCTTGCCGTTCTCTTCTGGCTTGGAGCGTTTCCATTGAGAAGTCAGCCGCTAACCTTATTGGGGCTCCCTTGTATGTTACTTCCTTTTTCTCCCTTGCTGCCTTTAAGATTCTCTCTTTGTCTTGGAAGTTTGCCATTTTAATGATGACGTGCCTTGAAGTGGGCCTGTTTGGGTTCCTCTTGACTGGGACCGTCTGTGTTTCCTGGATTTGTGTGACTTTTTTTCTCACCAAATTAGGGATGTTTTCCATCATTACTTTTTCAGATAGGTTTTCTATCCCTTGCTCTTCTTCTTCTCCTTCTGGTATTCCTATTATACGGATATTATTACGTTTCATGTTGTCTTGCATTTCTCTTAAACCCTCTTCATTCTTTCTGAGCCTCTTTTCCTTTTCTTGCTCTTTCCAGGTATTTTTTTATATTTTGTCCTCCAACTCGCTGATCTGATCTTCTGCTTCATCAATTCTGCTTTTCATTCCTTCTATAGTGTTCTTCAGTTCAGAAATTGTATTCTTCATTACCTCTTGGCCCTTGTTGATAGTTTCTATTTCCTTTTTCATGTTGATATAGTTTGCAGTGAGTTCATTGTAGCTTCCCTGTAGTTTCTGGTAGCTCATTGAGAGCTCATGGAGCTTCCTGACAACGATTGCTTTGAACTCCTTATTTGATAGTTGAGCTGCCTCTGTTTCATTTAGCATTCTTTCTGGGGCTTCCTCCTTTCCTTTCATTTGGGGATTGTTTCTTTGTCTTCCCATTGATTGTGAGACTCTTCTTGTTAGCCTCAGCTTCTTAAGTTGATCTGTTCTGGCTCCCTGGGTTTATGGTGTGACCTTCTGTGGTAGAATACCTGTGAGATTCAGTGATGGAGTCTCCTTTGGATATCCTATATTCACAGCTTCCACTGTCTCAGCTACTAGGATACCCTCTTTTTGGGACCAACTCTGTTTTTTTTTCCCACAGTTCCAAGTTTGTTTGTTTGTTTTGTCTCACTCATGGGTATTTAAAAAGAGAAAAGAGGGGAAAAAATAAAAAAAGAAGAAGGAAAAAAGAGGAAGTTAGAAAAGATAAAATTGGAAAGAAAGGAAGAGGGAATAAACAAGAAAGAAGTAAAGAGAGGCAAAAGGAGTTGAGTAAAAAAGAAGATAAAAATAATAAAGAAATAAAAATTAAGAACAATTATATAAACAGATAGACACACAAACAAAAAACAAAACAAGCAAACACAAAAAACAAAATCAAAAACAAACTAAAAAACAAAAACAAACAAACAACAACAACAACAAAAAAACACCAAACAAAAAACTCTTGCTATTTTCAAACTTGCCAAGCTAGTTTTTCTGGTCTTACTGGATGTAATGGCTGAGGGGTGACGGCATTGCTTTTCTCTCTGTTCAGCACTCAGTTATCATTGTGCTAATGTCCCCAGAGGTAGACCAGTGCCTCTCCGCACAGGTCTTCAGGAGTGTTTTCTGAGCCTCCTGGAGTGTGCGCACTTTCCCGAGTTAATGGGTGTGAGATCGGGTCTCTGGTCACAGGTAGCTGTGGAGCAGCTTTCTGGCCCTGGAGCAGCTTTCTGTGGTGTCCTGGGGCCTACAATCCCGCAGCCATCTCGCACCTGTGCGCTTATGGCCCCAAGCTGTCTGCGTTCACGTGTGCTCAACTATGGTCCCACAGCTGTCTTCAGTGGCAAGCGCCTATGATCTCGCTCGTGCCTATGATCCCCTGACCATCTGCAGTCATGTGTGGGTGCCTATTTTCATGCAGCAATCTCAGTTCACACGCACAGCTGTCTGCAGTCATGCACGACCAGGATTTCTCAGCCCACAGTCATGGGCACCAGGATTGCTCAGCCCATTTCTGTGGTTGACCCAGCTCCCTCCCTATAGCCCTGGGGCAGGCCTGGCCAGCCCCAGGACTGGGGCCTCAGCCACCCTGGTCTCCACACTGATCCCTGGGCTCCTATTGTTCTGAAGTACTCTCCTTACCGACTGGTTTTTCAATGTCCACTACAATTTTCGATCTCCTATTCTCAAATATGCTGTGTTACTGTTCCTTGTCTGCTGTGTTTTTCCGTATATAGGCCAGGTTTTTCTCCTGTGTGTAGGACGAAGTGGAATCTGCTCCCTCCTACCATGCCGCCATCTTCCTTCTCTCAAGCCAGAATTTGAATCCAGGATGTCTGACTTCAGGGTCCTGTACTTACAGTCACTCCCTTATCATGCTATTATCAAAATTATTTGTGAATGCCTGCTAAGGGATTTGTGACAATAACTCACAACCTGATAGGAATTTCTGTATAAATTTATCTTCTCAGTGACAGCTAGCTGAATAAAGATCACTGAGGGAATTCGGGGAGAAAAGCAGGTAGACAGAGAATTCAGGGGCATGGTAAAGCACAATATGAGGTTCAGGTCTGTGTGGAATAGGTGTTGACTAAGATGGAAGGGCTAAGCATATGCTTCACAATTTTGCCAAGAGGTGGAGAGTCTTTTTCCAAGCATAGTTTCTGGGCTGGTGTCCACAAGGATTGGGTAGGAGCCACACCTACAAAAGTTAGGTCTACAAACTTGGAAGAGAGAGGGAGAGGTGGCTTCAGAAAATCTGTGAAATTTTGTTAAGTAAAAAAACATTTAAATAATAAACACATTAAGATGGGGAAAATTACAGCTCATATATCATAGGTCTTGATAGATAACCATCTGCCTGGCATACCCCCATTCTCCTGGTTCTAGAGGATCCTTATTCTGAAGAGAAAATGATGTAGCACACAGAATTCATACCACAGAACACCCTTCTGTGCTATCTGGGTGGCCATAACCAAAGGATGTTGTTTTTTTGTTTGCTTGTTTGTTTTGGCTTCAACAACAGAAATTTATTTTTTCATAGTTCTCAAGACTGGAAGTCTAAGACCAAGGTGCCAGAGGAAATGGTTTTCTGGTGAGGCCTTTTTCTGGTTTGCAGACAACCACTTCTCACTGTGTCTTCAAATGGCCTTTTCTCTGTGCTTATGCACTCTTGATGTCTCTTCCTCTTCTTTCCTTCTTTTTTAAATTATTTTTATTTTTCAATTATAGCTGACATACAATATCACATTAGTTTCAGACATACAGCCCAGTGATTAGACATTATATAACTTACTAAGTGATTATCCTGATAAATCTCATACCCATCTGACACCATACATAGTTGTTAGAATATTATTAACCATATTCCTTATGCTGTATTTTACATCCCCGTGACTACTGTATTTTTCTGTGTATAATGTGTATCCATGTTTTTATCCCAAACTTTCAGGGGAAAAAATCTGTTGTCTTAATTTTTTAATTTAATTTTTATTTATATTTAGATACTTGTTTTTTGTATTATAAAGGAATTTTAGCATTTATTTTCAACATATTATGGTACAAGAAATTTTATGTCACAAATAATTACAAAACAAAAGAACGGATACAAGGTATGTCATGTACTACTCATGTATAATGCACATCCTTATTTTTCCCTAAAAAATTTGGGCAAAAAAGTGTTCATTACCCACAGCAAAATACTGTATTGTGCTTCTTAATCCCTTAACCTTTTTTACCCAACCCCCATAACTCCCCTCCCATCTGGCAACCATCAAAATGTTTTTGTATTTATCAGCCTGTTTCTGTTCTGCTTATTCATTTATTTTGTTTTTTCTATTAAATTGTTTATAGATATGTATTTATTGTCATTTTATTGTTCCTATTCCTTCTTCTTCTTCTTCTCCTTCTCCTTCTCCACCTCCTCCTCCTTCTTCATTCTTCTTCTCCTGGAAGATCCTTTAATATTCCATGTAATCCTGGTTTAGTGGTGATGAACTCCTTTAGCTTTACCTCATTGGGAAAGCACTTTATCTGTCCTTCAATTCTAAATGATAGCTTTGCTGGGTAGAATAATCTTGATTGTAGGTCCTTGTTTTTCATCATTTTGAATATTTCTTGCCAATCTCTTCTGGCCTGCAAAGTTTCTATTGAGAAATAAGCTAACAAGTCTTATGGAACCTCCCTTGTAGGTAACTAACTACTTTTAGCCTGCTGCTTTCAATTTCTCTCTTTGTCTTTAACCTCTTGCATTTTAATTATTATGTGACTTGGTGTAGGCCTTTTTGGGTTCATCTTGTTTGGGACTCTGTTTGCTTCCTGGACTTGTATGTTGATTTCCTTCACTAGAATAAGGAAGTTTTCCATCATTATTTTTTAAATAAGTTTTCAATGTAGTGATCTCTCTCTACTTCCAGCACCCCCATGATGAGAATGTTGGTACTTAAAGATGTCCCAGTAACTCCTTATACTATTCTCATTTTTCTGGATTTTTATTTTTGTTGTTCAGGTTGGGTATTTTTTGCTTCCTTATGTTCCAAAGCATGTTTGATTCTCAGCTTCATCTATTCTACCATTGATTGCTGATAAATTATTCTTTATTTCAGTTCCCATCTACCCTTCATTTCTGACTGGTTGTTTTGTATGATTTTCATGTTCTTTTTTATGCTGTTGAAGTTCTAAATTCATCTACTCTTCCCCTAAGTTCATTGAGCACCCTTATAACCAATGTTTTGAACTCTACATCTAGTACATTGCTTATCTCCATTTTGTTTACTTCTTTTTCTAGAATTTTGTTCTGTTCTTTCATTTGGACATGTTTCTTTGTCTTCTCATTTCAGCAGCCTCCCTGTGTTTGTTTTTATATATTATGTACAGCTACTCCATCTCCTGAGCTTGGTAAAGTGTCCTGATGTAGTAAATGTCCTGTAGGGCCTGTGCACACCCTTCTCATTCAACCTAAGGGGGCACTCCAAGTGCACACTCCCTCTTGCGGGCTGTGTATACCCTCCTGTTATAGTTGACCTTTGATTGTTGTTGGCATGTCAATGGGAGGGATTTACCCCCAGGCCAATTGGCTACAAGGATTGGCCATGACTACCATGGAGGATCAGCTGTACAGGGTCACATCCCATGGAGGAGGACTTCAGCAGGGCTCTGGTGTCCACTGGGTCAATCCCTTGAGTGTGTCAGTTGTGGAAGTGGTTGAGTGGGGCTTTGATGTGGTCTGAAGCTACGTACTAGATGCCCTGGCTCTGGGACCTCCAAGGAGGTATAGGCCAGGTTCAGCCACTGCCTGTGTTCTGCATGGGGCCACCCAGCATGAACTACAAAGAAATCTGCAGATGACTGCTACTTGTGCTGGGCTTGGAGTTGCCAGGAGAGGACAAGCTGCAAACCAAAGCCAACTGCTGCTAGTGCACAACCTGGAGCCACTTAGCAAAAGTACAAGAAATGCTGAGGCCAGATGCTGATTGCTTGAGAGATTTTAGGAAAGTCTGAATCATGAGCCAAGATAAGCCATTCCTATGAAAAAGCTACTGGAAACAGCTTGGGTGGGCCTGAAAATTGGTGAGGTGTGGTCTCAGGGAATCACAAGCCAGGGTGAACAATGATAGACAGGTTAATGGAGACTCAGATGTGGCACCTGTCTGCCAGCTCTGTGAGGAAAGGGCTCAGAAAAGGAAAAGTGGCCTCTGCCAGCACTTCTGTCTGGGAGAAAGCTGCCCCTCCAGCTCTTGCCTTGATCAGGCACTTCAGTTCCTCCCATTTGTCCCTGGCACCATTCAAGCTGCTGCCCCATCACTGGAACTTGGAGGGAGTGAGTCTGAGCTCAGGCCATTTAACAAGAACTGCCTGGGACTCCAGATGTCCTCTGTCTTACTCAGCCACAATCCCTGCTGGCTTTCACAGCCACCAGTTATGTGGACTTCTCTTTTAGGTACTGAAACCCAGGGCTGGGGGAGCCTGGTATAAGTCTGGGACTCCTCACTCTTCAGGAGGGACCTCAGCAGCTTAGATATCCCTCTCCATTTTTTTTTTTTTTTTTTTTTTTTTTTTTTTTTTTGCACTCAGGTGAGACAAAGGGGAGGCTCCCTTTATCAGTATTTTTTAATTGTTGATATTGTACAGTTTTCTGTCTTTTACCCCGCCCCAGCCCACCACCCCAGCCCTCCCCACCTTCCTCCCATTTCCACCCCCCCATAGTTTTTGTCCATGAGTCCTTTATACTTGTTGCTCTAAACCGTTCCCCTTTTCCCCTGAAATTCCCTCCCCTCCCACTCTGGACACTGTCAGACTGTTCTCAAATTCAGTGTCTTTGTTTATATTATGCTTGTTTGTTTGTTTTGTTGATTAGCTTCCTGTTAAAGGTGAGATCATATGGTATTTGTCTTTCATTGCCTGGCTTATTTCGCTTAGCATGATACTCTCCAATTCCTTCCATGCTGTCGCAAAGGGTAGGAGCTCCTTCTTTCTTTCTGCTGCATAGAATTCCATTGTGTAAATGTACCACAGTTTTTTGATCCATTCATTAACTGATGGGCACCTAGGTTGCTTCCAGCACTTGGCTATTGTAAATTGTGCTGCTATGAACATAGGGGTGCATAGATTCTTTTGGATTGGTGTTTCAGGATTCTTAGGATATAATCCAAGCAGTGGAATTACTGGGTCAAAAGGTATGTCCATTTTTAGTTTTCTTAGAAAATTCCATACTGTTTTCCATAGTGGTTGTACCAATCTGCAATCCCACCAACAGTGCACTAGGGTCCCCTTTTCTCCACAACCTCTCCAACACTTGCTGTTTGTTGCTTTGTTTATGAAGGCCATTCTGACTGGTGTCAAGTGGTATCTCATTGTAGTTTTAATTTGCATCTCTCTGATAGCTAGAGATATCGAGCATCTTTTCATGTGTCTCTGGATCCTCTGTATGTCCTCCTTGGAGAAGTGTCTGTTCAAATCCTTTGCCCATTTTTTAATTGGGTTGCTTGTCTTCTTAGAGTAGAGTCTTGTAAGTTCTTTATATATTTTGGAGATTAACCCCTTGTCTGAGGTATCATTGGCAAATATGTTTTCCCATACAGTTGGTTCTCTTTTTATTTTAATACTGTTTTCTTTAGCTGTGCAGAAGCTTTTTATTTTGATGAGATCCCATTTGTTTATTCTTTCCTTTATGTCCCTTGCTCTAGGGGACGTATCAGTGAAAATATTGCTGCGTGAAATATCTGAGATTTTCCTGCCTATATTATCCTCTAGAATTTTAATGGTGTCATGGCTTATATTTAAATCTTTTATCCACCTTGAATTTATTTTTGTGTATGGTGTAAGTTGGTGCTCGAGTTTCATTTTTTTGCATGTAGCTGTCCAGTTCTCCCAGCACCACTTATTGAAGAGGCTATTTTTGCTCCATTTTATGTTGCTGCCCCCTTTGTCGAATATTAATTGACTGTAGAGACTTGGGTTTATTTCTGGGCTCTCTGTTCTATTCCACTGGTCCACGTGTCTGTTCTTGTGCCAGTACCAGGCTGTTTTGATTACAGTGGCTTTGTAATACAGTTTGGTATCAGGTATTGTGATCCCTCCTACTTTGCTCTTCTTTCTCAAAATTGCTGCCGCTATCCGGGGTCGTTTATGATTCCATATAAATTTTTGAAGTGTTTGTTCTATGTCTGTGAAATATGCCATTGGAACTTTAATAGGTATTGCATTGAATCTGTAAATTGCTTTGGGTAGTATGGACATTTTGATAATATTAATTCTTCCGATCCATGAACATGGTATATGCTTCCATTTGTTTGTGTCTTCCTTGATTTCATTCTTCAGTGTTGTGTAGTTTTCTGCATACAGGTCTTTTACCTCCTTGGTTAGGTTTATTCCTAGGTATTTTATTTTTCTTTTTGCTATATCGAATTGGATTTTTTTCTTGATTTCTGCTTCTGCTGTTTCACTGTTGGTATACAAAAATGCCTTTGATTTTTGGATATTGACTTTGTATCCAGCTATTCGGCCAAATTCATTTATTACGTCGAGCAGCTTTTTGGCCGAGTCTATAGGATTTTCTATGTACACTATCATGTCATCTGCAAACAATGATAGTTTTGTTTCCTCCTTTCCAATTTGGATGCCTTTTATTTCCTTTTCTTGTCTAATTGCTGTGGCTAAGACTTCCAATACTATATTGAATAGAAGTGGTGAAAGTGGACAGCCTTGTCTTGTTCCTGATCTTAGTGGGAAAGATTTCAGTTTTTGCCCATTGAGTATGATGTTGGCTGTAGGTCTCTCATATATGGCTTTTATTATGTTGAGGAATGCTCCCTCTATTCCCACTTTGCTGAGTGTTTTTATCATAAATGGGTGTTGTACTTTATCAAAAGCTTTTTCTGCATCTATTGATATGATCATGTGATTTTTGTCCTTGCTTTTGTTTATGTGATGTATTACATTTATGGATTTGCGAATGTTGAACCATCCTTGCATCCCTGGGATGAATCCTACTTGGTCATGGTGTATGATCTTTTTAATGTATTGTTGGATGCGGTTTGCTAATATTTTGTTGAGGATTTTAGCGTCTACATTCATCAGTGATATTGGCCTGAAGTTTTCTTTCTTTGTTATGTCTTTATCTGGTTTTGGGATTAGGATGATGCTGGCTTCATAAAAAGAGTTTGGGAGTCTTCCATCATTTTGGATTTTTTGGAATAGTCTGTGAAGGATAGGGGTTAGCTCTTCCTTAAATGTTTTGTAGAATTCTCCTGTGAAACCATCTGGTCCAGGGCTTTTGTGTGCCGGGAGTGTTTTGATTACTGATTCAATTTCACCAGCTGTTATTGGTCTGTTCAGGCTTTCTGTTTCTTTTTCATTGAGTTTTGGAAGGTTATATTTTTCTAGAAACTTGTCCATTTCACCTAGGTTTTCAAATTTCTTGGCATACAGTTCTTCATAGTAATTTCTTACAATCCTTTGTATTTCTGTGGTGTCAGTCGTAATCTCTCCTCTTTCATTTCTGATTGTGTTTATTTGAGTCCTCTCTCTTTTTTTCTTGATGAGCCTGCTTAAAGGCTTGTCGATTTTGTTTATCTTTTCAAAGAACCAGCTCCTGGATTCATTGATCCTTAGGATTGTGCTTTTAGTCTCTATGTCATTTAATTCTGCTCTGATCTTGGTTATTTCCTTCCTTCTACTTGCCCTGGGCTGTCTTTGTTGTTGTTCCTCGAGTTCTTGTAGGCGTAAGGTTAAGTCGTTTGTTAGAAATGTTTCTGTCTTCTTTAGGTAGGCCTGTATTGCTATGAACTTCCCTCTGAGGACTGCCTTCATTGTGTCCCATAAGTTTTGGGTTGTTGTGAGTTCATTTTCATTTGTTTCCAGAAACTTTTTGATTTCCTCCTTAATTTCATTCTTTACCCATTCATTGTTTAATAGCATGCTATTCAATCTCCATGATTTTGATGGTTTGGGGATTTTCCCCATCAAGTCGGTTTCTAGTTTTAGTCCCTTGTGGTCGGAGAAAATGCTTGGTATGATATCAATTTTCTTGAATTTGTTGAGACTTGTTTTGTGTCCTATCATGTGGTCTATCTTTGAAAATGTTCCATGTGCGTTTGAAAAAAATGTGTATTTAGTTTCTTTGGGATGGAGGGCCCTATATATATCAGCTAAGTCCAATTCGTCTAGAGTATTGTTCAATGCCACAATATCTTTGTTGATAATTTGTTTGGAAGATCTGTCCATTTTTGACAGTGGGGTGTTAAAATCTCCTACTATTATTGTGTTGCTGTCAATATCTTTCTTGAAGTCCTCTAAGATTTTCTTGATGTATTTAGGTGCTCCTATATTGGGTGCATATATATTTACAATGTTTATGTCTTCTTGGTGGATTCTTCCCTTGAGTATTATGAAGTGACCTTCTGGGTCTCTCTTTATAGCTCTTCTTTTGAAGTCTATTTTGTCTGATATGAGTATTGCTACCCCGGCCTTTTTTTCCTGTCCATTTGCTTGGAAAATTTGTTTCCAGCCTTTCACTTTGAGTCTGTGTAGGTCTTTTGTCCTGAGGTGGGTCTCTTGTAGGCAGCATATGTGTGGGTCATGCTTTCTTATCCAGTCAGCTACTCTATGTCTTTTGATTGGAGCATTTAATCCATTTACATTTAAGGTTACTATTGATAGGTACTGATTCATTGCCATTTTCGTATCTGTGTTCCTCACTCTCTCTTTTCTTTTTTTTCCTTAAAGCAGTCCCTTTAGTATCTCTTGTAGTACTGGTTTGGTAGAGGTGTATTCTTTTAGACTTCTTTTGTCTGGGAAGCTCCTTATTTGGCCTTCTATCTTGATTGAAAGCCTTGCTGGATAAAGTAGTCTTGGTTGTAGGCCTTTGGTTCTCATTACTTGGAATATTTCTTGCCATTGTCTTCTGGCTTGGAGCGTTTCCATTGAGAAGTCAGTTGCTAACCTTATCGGGGCTCCCTTGTATGTTACTTCCTTTTTCTCCCTTGCTGCCTTTAAGATTCTCTCTTTGTCTTGGAAGTTTGCCATTTTAATGATGATGTGTCTTGAAGTGGGCCTGTTTGGGTTCCTCTTGATAGGGACTCTCTGTGTTTCCTGAATTTGTGTGACTTTTTCTCTCACCAAATTAGGGAAGTTTTCCATCATTACTTTTTCAAATAGGTTTTCTATCCCTTGCTCTTCTTCTTCTCCTTCTGGTATTCCTATTATACGGATATTATTACGTTTCATGTTGTCTTGCATTTCTCTTAACCCCTCTTCATTCTTTCTGAGCCTCTTTTCCTTTTCTTGCTCTATCTGGCTGTTTTTTTCTACTTTGTCCTCCAACTCACTGATCCGATCTTCTGCTTCATCGATTCTGCTTTTCATTCCTTCTACTGTGTTCTTCAGCTCAGAAATTGTATTCTTCATTTCCTCTTGGCCCTTTTTGATAGTTTCTATTTCCTTTTTCATGTTGATATAGTTTGCACTGAGTTCATCGTAGCTTCCCTGTAGTTTCTGGTAGCTCATTGAGAGCTCATGGAGCTTCCTGACAACCATTTCTTTGAACTCCTTATCTGATAGTTGAGTTGCCTCTGTTTCATTTAGCATTCTTTCTGGGGCTTCCACCTTTTCTTTCATTTGGGGATTGTTTCTTTGTCTTCTCATTGTTGGTGAGACTCTTCTTGTAAACCTCTGCTTCTTAAGTTGATCTGTTCTGGCTACCTGCGTTTATGGTGTGAACTTCTGTGGTGGAATACCTGTGAGATTCAGTGTTATAGTCTTCTTCAGGTATCCTGGTGTTCACAGCTTCCACTGTCTCAGCTGTGGGAATACCCCCTCTTTTGGTCCAACTCTGGTTTTTTCACAGTTCTAGGATTTCTTTGCCTCACTCGTGGGTATTCAAAAAGAGAAAAGAATAAAGTGAAAAAAAGAAGAGAGAGAAAAAAGAGAAAAGAAAAAAGAAAAAAAAAAGAGGAGGGAAGGAGAGATAAAATTGGAAAGAAAGGAAGAAGGAATAAAGCCAGAAAGAAGTAAAGAGAAGCAAAAGGAATTGAGGGATAAAAAAGGTAGAAGTAATAAAGAAATAAAAAATATATAATCAAAACAAAACAAAAAGAACCCCACAAAAACGAAAAATGAACCAAAACAAACAAACAAAAAACCCAACTAAGCAGACAAAAAACAACTATCAAAAAAAAAAAAAAAAAAACCCACAAAACAAAACAATCCCCCCCCAAAAAAAAAGAATAAGAAGGGAAAAAAAAAAAAAAAAAAAAAGAAAGAAAAAAAAAAAATCTCTTGCTATTTTCACACAGGCCAAACTGGATTTTCTGGACTTGCTGGCTGTAGCAGGCTGGGAGGCGACTCGTACCACTTTTCTCCCTGTTCCTCACTCAGTCAGCTTTGGGCTACTGTCCTCAGTGCCAGCCCAACACTGTCCCCAGGGCTAATGGCGTACTGTCCATGCAGGGCCTTGGGTGTGATTTCTGAGCCTCCTGCAGGGGGCGAGCTTTCCAGAGTTTATGGGTTTCAGCTGGAATCTCTTACAGATCCATCCCTCCCCGAGCCTATTGCTGTGAGCTCCGGGTCTCCTACAGGGCGCAGGCGCCCGCCTGAGACTACGGGCGTGGGCTCCGAGAGTTTCCCGAGTTGCGCGCACTCACCCCAGGATCACAGATGTGAGCTCCGGGTCTTCCAGAGTCCCCTTCTCTAGTTGCAGGGTCGCCTCCGGCCGCAGGGCTGCTTCCAACCCGGTCGCAGAACCGCCTCCGGTCGCGCGACCTCCTCCGGTCGGTTGCAGAGCCCCCTCCGGTCCCGCGGCCGCCTCCCGTCGTTTGCGGAGCCGCCTCCGGTCCCGCGGCCGCCTCCGGTCGTTTGGGGAGCCGCCTCCGGTCGTTTGGGGAGCCGCCTCCGGTCGCACGGCCACCTCCGGTCGGTTGCGGAGGCCCCTCCGGTCGTTTGCGGAGCCGCCTCCGGTCGCCGGGCCGCCTCCGGTCGGTTGCGGAGGCCCCTCCGGTCCCGCGGCCGCCTCCGGTCGTTTGGGGAGCCGCCTCCGGTCGCGCAGCCACCTCCGGTCGGTTGCGGAGGCCCCTCCGGTCTCGAGGCCGCCTCCGGTCGTTTGCGGAGCCGCCTCCGGTCGCGGGGCTGCCTCCGGTCGGTTGCGGAGCTGCCTCCGGTCGCCGGGTCGCCTCTGTCCCGTCTCAGGGCCACCTCCGGTCGCTCGGCTGCCACGTCTACTTTTCCAATGTCTGCTACGGATTTTGATCTCCTATTTTCATATATACTGTGGTATTGTTGGCTATCTGCTCTGTTCCTCTGTAGATCAGTTAGGTTTTTCTCCCATGTGCAGGAGGAAGGACAATCTGCGTCCTCCTACCATGCCGCCATCTTGAACCCCCCTCCCTCTCCATTTTTATCTGCCACACATGGGTATGAGACAAGCCTCTTCAGTGTCTCCACCCACTCCTAGCAGTCTCGGCGTAGCTTATTTCCTTAGTTGTAGGACTTCCATTCAACTAGATTTCAGGCAGTTCTGAATGATGGATATTCTGTAGTTTAGTTATTTTTAATGTGGTTGTGGGAGAATGCAAGTAATGCATTCCTATGCTGCCATCATGACCAGAAACAATATGTTTCATTTGAATCATTGCCTCAAGTTCATTCCTTAAACTGGGTCCTGCTACTGGAGCACAGGTCAAAGGCTGTGGTGATGCAGCATCACGGCCAGTCACCAGAAGCCACCACAGGTACTGAGAACCAACATCTCTTTTCCCCCAGTTGGCTGTGGGCATGGGCTGAAGGACCATAACTGAAGGATTTTGTAAAGTAGACTTTCTATGCCATATCATTATAATATTTAACATACTGTTAGTATGTTCAAGGATTCGAAGGAAATTTAGATACAATGAGTGAACAGATGGGGAATCTTCACAAAGAAAGTAAAAATATTTTTTAGAAAGGAAATTCAAACACTGAAAAATACAATATCTGAAATGAAATATTCACCAGAGGGCTTAACAACATATTAGATATTATAGAAAAAAGTAGCACCTGAGTAAATTCTGATCAACTGAAATCATATCATCTGAAGAAAAGAGACTTTTAGAAAACATTTTTTATGTCCTCCCATTATTCAGAAAACTCCTATCTCCTACCCTGTGTACTTAATGAAAACCAAATCTTGATATTCAAGCCTTTGCAAGGCCACAAATTACCTTCCAACCTGATCTACAAAGATCCTTCATGTGAGCCCACATTCCAAGCAAGGCATGAGTAAACTGCCCCAGCACCTACCCACTCTTCCATGCATGGTGCCCACATCTGAAATTCTCTTCCCTGTCCCAGGTCCTAAAGACAATATCAAATACCTCTTCAGCCATGAAACTTTCCTCAGTTTTCCCAATCAACAATGTAATTTTTCCTTTTTAACTTTCATCCCTGCAACCTCTGGCCCCTTTAAAAAATAAAAAATAAAGAAAAAAGCAATAATCACAAGGAAAAAAAAACATGCTTGTGTTTCCTTATCGAAATATTCTCGGTCCTACCTTCAGGGTCATTTGTCCACTAAGTTTTCTTGTTAGGCTGTGAGAGTCTCCAGGGTCTATATATGTCTCACTCACCTTTGTATTTCATTCTATACCCAATAGGCCCTGGCAGGGTAACAATATTGGTTCAGTTAAAAGGGATATAATAAGGCAGTGCATAACTTAGGCATTTGCCCTGATACTGGTGTTGTCAAGATCATAGATCTAATCATGGACTGGTAGAGATGGAAAAACCTTTATTTTTTTTTAATATATTTTATTCATCATGCTATTACAGTTGTCCCATTTCTCCCCCATCATTCCCCTCCACCCTGCACACCCTCTCCCACCCACATTCCCCCCTTTAGTTCATGTCCTTGTGTCATAAGTTCTTTAGCTTCTACATTTCCCTCACTATTCTTGCCCCCCCTCTCTGTTTTCTACCCACTATCTATGCTACTCATTCTCTCTACCTTTTCCCCCTCTCTCCTCCTCCCATGCACCTGTTGCTAACCCTCCATATGATCTCCATTTCTGTGGTTCTGTTCCTGTTCTAGCTGTTTGCTTAGTTTGCTTTTGTTTTAGGTGTGGTTCTTAATAGCTGTGAGTTTGCTGTCTTTCCACTGTCATATTTTTATCTTCTTTTTCTTAGATAAGTCCCTTTAATATTTCATATAATAAGGGCTTGGTGATGATGAACTCCTTCAACTTGACCTTATCTGAGAAGCACTTTATCCATCCATTCTAAATGACAGCTTTGCTGGATAGAGCAATCTTGGATGTATGTCCTTGCTTTTCATGACTTGGAATACCTCTTTCCAGCCCCTTCTTGCCTGCAAGGTTCCTTTTGAGAAATCAGCTGACAGTCTGATGGGAACTCCTTTGTAGGTGACTGTCCCCTTATCCCTTGCTGCTTCTAGAATTCTCTGCTTCATTTTAACCTTGGCTAAGGTAATTACGATGTGCCTTGGTGTGTTCCTCCTTGGGTCCAACTTCTTTGGGACTCTCTGAGCTTCCTGGACTTCCTGGTAGTCTATTTCCTTTTCCAGATTGGGGAAGTTCTCCTTTATTATTTGTTCAAATAAGTTTTCCACTTCTTGCTCTTCTCCTTCCCCTTCTGGTACCCCTATAATTCGGATGTTGGGACATTTAACGATGTCCCGGAGGTTCCTAAGCCTCTCCTCATTTTTTTGAATTCTTGTTTCTTCCTCGTTTTCTGTTTGGTTGTTAGTTTCTTCCTTCTGGTCCACTCCATTGATTTGAGTCCCAGTTTTCCTTCCATCTCTATCAGTTCCCCATGCATCTTCCTTCATTTCACGTATTGTAGCCTGCATTTTTTCATCTAGTTTGTGAGCAAAATCAACCAATTCCGTGAGCATTTTGATGACCAGTGCTTTGAACTGTGCATCTGATAGGTTGGCTATCTCTTCACTGCTTAGAGGAATTGGCTCTGGGGCTTTTATTTGTTTTCCAGATTGAGCCATTTTTGGTGGGGTTTTGTTTTGTTTTGTTTTGTTTTGGTTTTAGTCTGGTCGTGGCTATTACGTATGAGGGGTGGAGCCTTAGGTGTTCCTCAGGGAGGGGCAGCCCAGTCACTGGGTTGTGACGCTATAGATGGGGGCAGGGTCTGAGAGGGAACAATGGCGCCTGTTCCGCTCTCTCCTGGACTCCGGTCCCTTCCGCTGCTTCCCCTTCGCCTGGATTATCTGCGCACGCTCCGCTCGCGTGCTGTTACGTAGTGAGGAGTGGAGCCTCAGGCACCCCCCAGTGCGGGGCAGCCCAGTCGCTGGGTTGTGATGCTATGGGTGGGGGCGGGGTCTGAGAGGGAACAATGGCGCCTGCTCCGCTCTCTCCTGGATTCAGTCCCTTCCGCCACTTTCCCTCTGCCTGGACCATCTGCACGCCCGAATGTGGGACCACCTGGTCAGCCAGCCGCCTTGTGTGGCCTCACTGGTTCCGCACAGTTGCCCCCCTGTGCCCGGGGTCCGCCAGCTGCTGCCTGTGGGCCCGGGGACCGCCAGCCGCCGCCTGTGCACCTGGGAACTGCAAGCCGCTGCTGCTTGCATTCCTGGGTCCGCACCTCCACTTTCTCCTGCCGCGACTCCGCCCCCTTACCAGTCTGGATGAATGGTTGTTGGACTTCCATACAGTTCAATTTTCTATAAGTTCTGGTTGTTTTCTTGTTTATAAATATTTGTTGTCCTTAATTTTGGTTGTTAGAGGAGGCACAGTGTGTCTACCTATGCCTCCATCTTGACTGGAAGTCTATTTTTTAAAGATTTTATTTATTTATTTTTTAGCCAGAGGAGCAGGGAGGGAGAAAGAGAGGGATAGAAACACCAATGTGTGGTTGCATCCACACATCTCATGCATCCCCTACTGGGAACCTGGCCTACAACCCAGGCATATGCCCTGACTGGGAATTGAACCAGTGACCCTTTGGGTTGCAGACTAGTGCTCAATCTACTGAGCCATATCAGTCAGGGCCTGGAAAAACCTTTATAAAGCATCTAGTATAATACCCTCAGTTTAAAACTGATAAAATTGAAGCTTTAGTGAAGTATCTTACCTGAGATCACCCTGGTCAGGGGCTCTTTCCTCCCATATCACTACCATCTATGCCCATATACATACGAGTATATATAATTATAAATAGGAGTATAGGTAGGATTTAAACAAAATTTCAGGCATGCATTTCAATTCTCATAAGACTGTTCTCTCTCCTTTAAAATGGGCTCTGTATCAAACTCCTCTCAATTCTCCTCAAGTTTACCACCTGTTAGTACAATAATTATGCAAGATTTCCTGCCTTTGTGGTTGAATTCTTTTGCAATCTCTCACACAGTTCTGGCCAGATAACAGAAATTACTGATAATCCAGCTCTCTGTGATCATCTGCTAAATTGAGTTTTTCTAATAGTATACTATAGTGTAGTAATTGGAACTAGATTCTACTAGCCTGGACATATGGAGAAATGAATGTTGAGATAATTCAATTCATGGCTCCTATTGGGTGACTGAACTAGTATAACCAGAAAAGTAGGAAAGAGGGACATCCCCCATGATGAGAACCCTCTGAGGAGTTCCAAGCTACATATAACTGAGCTACTATGGGCCAGGCAGAGCTCAGTGAATATGACCATCTATGTAGTTGATTTGTTCAGCTTATGGTACTCAATATCCACCATTCCAGAGAGACAAATCCACTACTCCTAGGCACACTAGTTTCTACAAAAACTTCAGGAAAACACAGTAGAAGGAATCAAAAGCAGACTGGATAAAGCAGAAGATTGAATCAGTGAGCTGGAGGACAAGGTAGAAAAAACATCCTAGAAGGAGCAAGAAAAAAAAAAGGCTCAAAAAGGAAAAAGAGGGATTACTGCAGGACAAAAAAAAAAAAAAAATGTAATAATATCCTTATGATAGGGATACAAGAAGGAGAAGAGGAGCAAAGTATATAAAATATGTTTGAAAAAGGAATGATAGAAAACTTCCCTAATTGATGAGAAAAAAAGTTACCCAAGTCTAAGAAGCATAGAGGGCCCCAAACAAGATGAGCCAAAGGAAGCCCATTCCAAGAAACATCATAATTAAAATGAAAAAATTCAAAGGCAAAGAGAGAATATTAAAGGCAGCAAGGGAGAAACAGGAAGTAACATACCAGGAAGCTCCAATAAGGCTAGAAGCATAGTCCTCAGCAGAAACGCTACAAGCCAGAAGGGGGTGGCAAGAAATACTCCAAGTAATGAAACCGAAGGCCTGCAACCAAGACTACTCTACCCACAAGGCTCTCATTTAAAATGGAAGGTGAAATAAGGAGTTTCTCAGACAAAAGAAGGTTAAAAAAAATACATCTCCACCAAGCCAGCATTAGAAGATATGCTAAAAGGACTGCCTTAAGAAGAGGAAGAAAAAGAGTGAGAGAGAGAAACAGGTACAAACGTGTAAAATGGCAAAGAATAAGTGGCTATCAATAATAACCTTAAAAGTAAATGGATTAAATGCTCCAATCAAAAGACACACAGTAGCTGACTGTATAAGAAAACATGACCCACACATATTCGACCTACAGGAGACCCACCTCAGAACAAAAGACCTACACAGACTGAAAGTGAAGGGTTAGAAAAAATGTTCCAACCAAATGGTCAAGAAAAAAACAGAGCTGGGGCAGCAATACTTATATCAGACAAAATAGACTTCAAAACAAGGGCCACAAAAAGAGACACAGAAGGATACTTCATAATACACAAGGGAAAAATCCATGAAGCCATAAACATGAACATACATGCACCCAACATAACAGCACCCACATATATAGGGAAAATCTTGGAGGACTTCAAGAAAGATATTGACACCAACACAATTATACTAGGGAATTTTAACTCCCACTGTCAACAATGGATAGATCTTCCAAAAAAAATTAACAAAGATATTGTGGCATTGAAAAACACCCTAGATCAAATGGACTTAACTAATATATAGAGAGCCTTTCATCCCAAAGAAACAAAATACACATTCTTTTCAAATGCATATGGAATGTTTTTAAAGGTAGACCACATAATAGGACATGAAGAAAGACTACACAAATTCAATAAAATTGAAATAATATTAAGCATTTTCTCAGAACACAGGGGCCTGAAACTAGAAAGCAACCTCAAAGAAAAAACTCAAAAACACTCAAATTCATGGAGATTGAATAGCATGCTATTAAACAATGAATGGGTTAATAATGAGAGAAGGAAGAAATCAAAGATTCTCGAAACAAATGAAAATGCACACATAACAGACCAAAACCTATAGCACACAGTGAAAGCATTCTTCAGAGGGAACTTCATAGCAAAAGAGGCCTACATAAAAAAGAAGGAACATTTCCAATAAACAACCTAACCCTACATATACAAGACTGGGAGGAACAATAAGAAGCAAAGCCCAGAGCAAGTACAAGGAAGGAAATAACCAAGACCAGACCAGAATTAAATGACATGGGGATTAAAGAACAGTGCTAAGAATCAATAAACTCAGGAGCTGTTTCTTTGAAACGATAAACAAAATCAATGAGCCTTTAAGCAGACTCATCAAGAAAAAAGGAGGACCCAAATAAACACAATGAGAAATGAAAGAGGAGAGATTACAACTGACAGCACAGAAATACAAAGGACTGTAGAAAATTACTATGAAGAAGTATATGGCAAGAAATCTGAAAACCTAGGTGAAATGGACAAGTTTCTAGAAAAATATAATCTCCCAAAATTGAATGAAGAAGAAGCAGAAAGCCTGAACTGACGAATAACAGAAGATGAAATTGAAGCAGTAATCAAAAAACTCCCAACACACAAAAGCTCTGGACCAGATGGTTTCACAGGAGAATTCTACAAAGCATTTAAGGAAGAGCTAACCCTTATCCTTCAAACACTATTTCCAAAAAAATCCAAAATGATGGAAGATTCCCAAACTCTTTTTATGAAGCCAGCATCATCCTAATCCCAAAACCAGATAAAGACACAGCAAAGAAAGAAAACTTCAGGCCAATATCACTGATGAACATAGATGCTGAAATCCTCAACAAATATTGACAAACTGCATCCAACAATACATTAAAAAGATCATACACTTTAACCAAGTAGGATTCATCTCAGGGATGTAAGGATGGTACAATATTCGCAAATCAATAAATGTAATGCATCACATAAACAAAAGTAAAGACAAAAATCACATGATCATATCAAAAGATGCAGAAAAAACATTTGATAAGGTAGAGCACCTATTATGGTAAAAACATTCAGCAAAGTGGGAATAGGGGGAGCATTCCTCAACATAATAAAGATCATATATGAGAGACCTACAGCCAACATCATACTCAATGGGCAAAAACTAAAATCTTTTCCACTAAGATCAGAAAGAAGACAAGGTTGTCCACTTTCACCACTTCTATTCAACATAGTATTGGAAGACCTAGCCATAGCAGTCAGGCAAGAAAAGGAATTAAAAGGCATCCAACAGGGAACGGAGGAAACAAAACTATCATTGTTTGCAGATGACATGAAGGTGTGTATAAAAAATCTAATAGACTTCACGAAAAAGCTGCTCAACCTAATAAATGAATTTGGCCAAACAGGCGGATACAAAGTCAATATCCAGAAATCAAAGGCATTCTTGTGTACCAACAATGAAACATCAGAAAAAGAAATCAAGAAAAAAATCCCATTTGATATAGCAACAAGGAAAATAAAATACCTAGGAATAAACCTAACCAAGGAGGTAAAAGACCTACACTCAGAAAACTACACAACACTCAAGAAAGAAATTAAGGAAGACACAAACAAATGGAAACATACATCGGGTTCATGGATCGGAAGAATTAACATCATCAAAATGTCCATACTACCCAAAGTAATTTACTGATTCAATGCAATACCTACTAAAATACCAATGGCATATTTCACAGATATAGAACAAACATTTCAAAAATTTATGTGAACCATAAATGACCCCGCATAGCTGCTGCAATTTTAAGAAAGAAAAACAAAATAGGGGGGATCACAATACCTGATACCAAACTGTATTACAAGGCCACTGTAATCAAAACAGCCTGGTACTGGCATAAAAACAAGCACATAGACCAATGAAACAGAACAGAGAGCCCAGAAATAAACCCAAGTCTCTATGGCCAGTTAATATCTGACAAAGGGGGCAGGAACATAAAATGGGGTAAAAATAGCCTCTTCAACAAATGGTGTTGGGAGAGCTGGACAGCTACATGCAAAAAAAGTGAAACTCAAGCACCAAGTTACACCATACACAAAAATAAATTCAAGGTGGATAAAAGATTTAAATATAAGTCATGACACCATTAAAGTTCTAGAGGAGAACATAGGCAGGAAAATCTCAGATATTTCACACAGCAATATTTTCACTGATATGTCCCCTAGAGCAAGGGACATAAAGAAAAGAATAAACAAATGGGATCTCATCAAAATCAAAAGCTTCTGCATGGCTAAAGAAAACAGTATTAAAATAAAAAGAGAACCAACTTTATGGGAAAACATATTTTCCAATGCTACCTCAAACAAGGGTTTAATCTCCAAAATATATAAAGAACTCACATGATTCTACTATGAGAAGAAAAGCAACCCAATTGAAAAATGGGCTAAGGACCTGACAGACACTTCTCCAAGGAGGACATACAGAGGATCCAGAGACACATGAAAAGGTGCTCAGTATTGCTAGCTATCAGAGAGATACAAATGAAAAGAACAATGCGTTACCACCTCACACCGGTCAGAATGGCCATCATAAACAAATCAACAAACAACAAGTGTTGGAGAGGATGTGGAGAAAAGGGAACCTTGGTCCACTGTTGGGAATGCAGACTGGTGCAGCCACTATGGAAAACAGTATGGAATTTCCTCAGAAAACTAAAAATGGATCTGCCTTTTGACCCAGCAATTCCACTGCTTGGATTATATCCTAAGAACCCTGAAACACCAATCCAAAAGAACCTATGCACCCCAATGTTCACAATAGCACACTTTACGATAGCCAAGTGCTGGAAGCAACCTAGGTGCCCATCAGTAAATGAATGGATCAAAAAAACTATGGTACATTTATATAATGGAATTCTATGCAGCAGAAAGAAAAAAGGAGCTCCTACCCTTTGCACCAGCGTGGATGGAACTGGAAAGCATCATGCTAAGCGAAATAAGCCAGGCATTGAAAGACAAATACCATATGATCTCACCTTTAACAGGAACCTAATCACCAAAACAACAAGCAAGCAAAATATAACCAAAGACACTGAAATTGGAAACAGGCTGACAGTGACCAGAGGGGAGAGGGGAGGGAATTTCAGGGGAAAATGGGGTTTTCAAGAAGAAGTATAAAGGACACGTGGACAAAAACTGGGGGGGTAGAAATGGGAGGGAGGTGGGGAGGGCTGGGGTGGTGGGCTGGGATGGGAGTAAAAGACAGAAAACTGTACAAGAACAACGATTAAAATAAAATTTAAAAAAGAAGTATAAAGGACACATGGAAAGTAACAAGAGGGGTGGAAACAGGAGGGAAGTGGGGAGGGGTGGTGTGGGATGTGGGTGAAAGGCAGAAAACTGTACTGTAACAGCAATTAAAATTTTTAAAAATAGAAAAAAGAGATAGGATCCAAATAAATAAAATCAGAAATGAAAGAGGAGAAATTACAACTGATATCACAGAAATACAAAGGATTGTAAGAAATTGCTATGAAGAACTAAGTATATGCCAAGAAATTTGAAAACCTGGGTTAAAAGGACAAATTTCTAGAAACATATAATCTTCCAAAAGTGAATGAGGAAGAAGCAGAATGTCTAAAGAGACAGATACCAGCTGTTGAGATCAAAGCAGTAATCGAAAACTCCTGGCACAGAAAAGCCCTGGACTGGATGGTTTCACAGAAGAATTTTACAAAACATTTTAGGAAGAGCTAACTCCTATCCTTCTCAAAGTGTTCCAAAAAATTGACAAATAGGGAAGACTCCCAAACTCTCTTCATGAGGCCAGCATCATCCTAATCCTAAAACCAGATAAAGACACAACAAAGAAAGAAAACTATGAACCAATAGGTTTGATGAACATAGATGCTAACATCCTCAACAAAATGTTGGCAAACCACATCCAGCAATAAATTAAAAAGATCATATACCTTAAAAGGTGTATGATCATACACCTTAAAGATCATACATTAAAATGATCAAGTGGGATTCATCCCAAGGATACAAGGATGGTACAATATTCATAAATCAATAAATGTAATATAAACCCATTTAATATAAACCCATTTCTGGGCTCTATATTTTAAATGGAATATAGAGCCCAGAAATAAACTCATGGAAAAAGGAAAGAAAAATATCACAAGATCACATTGATAGATGCAGAAAAAGCATTTGATAAGGTACAGCATCCATTTATGATAAAAACACTCAGCAAAGTGGGAATAGAGGGAGCATACCTCTACATAATAAAGGCCATAAATGAGAGACCTACAGCCAACATCATACTCAATGGGCAAAAATCTAAAAGCTTTACCACTAAGATAAGGAACCAAACAAGGTTGTCCACTTTCACCACTCCTATTCAACATAGTATTGGAAGTCCTAGCCACAGCAATCAAACAAGAAAAAAAAAATAAAAGGCCTCCAAATTGGAAAGAAAGAAGCAAATTTGTCATTGTTTGAAGATGACATGATAGTACACATAGAAAAGTCTATAGACTCCATCAAAGAACTGCTTAATCTAACAAGTGAATTTGGCAAAACAGCAGGATAAAAATTCAATACTCAGAAATTGAAGGCATTTTTGTACATAGACAATGAAATATCAGAAACAGAAATCAGGAAAAAATTCCATTTGCTCTATCAACAAGAAAATAAAGTACCCAGGAATAAACCTAACCAAGGAGGGAGAAGACCTTTACTCGGAAAATTACACAACAGTGGAGAAAGAAATTAAGGAAGACAAATAAATGGAAGCATGTACCACATTCATAAATTGGAAGAATTAACATCAAAATGTGCATACTACCCAAAGCAATGTATATGTTCAATGCAATCCCTATTAAAATACCAATGGCATATTTCACAGATACAAAACACACATTTTGAAACTTTATATAGAACCATAAATGACTGCAAAGAGCCTCAGCAATCTTGAGAAAGAAGAAAGTAGGAGGGATCACAATATTGATATTAAACTATAGTATAAGGCCACTGTAATCAAAACACTCAGCACTGGCATAAGAACAGACACATAGATCAATGAAAGAGAATATAGAGCCAGAAATAAGCCCATATCTCTATGGTCAATTAATATTCAACAAAGGGAGCAGGATCATAAAGTGGAGTAAAATAGGCTCTTCATCAAATGGTGTTGGGAGGTCTGGACAGGTACATGCAAAAAAATGAAAGTTGACCACCAACTTATACCATACACAAAAATAAACTCAAGATGGATAAAAGACTTAAATATAGTTGTGATAACATAAAAGTCCTAGATGAGAACATAGGCAGGAAAATCTCAGATATCCCATACAGCAATATTTTCACTGATATGTCCCCTCGAGCAAAAGATATATAGGAAAGAATAATATATGGGACTACATCAAATTCAAGAAGTTCTGCACAGCTAAAGAAAACATCAGCAAAATGAAAAGGGAACCAACTGTATAGAAAAATACATTTGCCAATGATACCTAAAACAAGGGTTTGATGTCCAAAATATATAGAACACACACAACTCCACTCCAGGAAGACAAACAACCTAATTAAAAAATGGGCAAAGGACCTGGACAGACACTTCTCCAAGAATATACAGGTGTCCCAGAGACATACGAAAGGATGCTCAGCATCACTAGCTATCAGTTGCAAATTAAAACCACAATGAGATAGCACTTCACACCCATCAGAATGGTCATCATAAACAAATTAAGAAACAACAAATGTTGGAGAGGTTGTGGAGAAAAGGGCACCCTAGTGCACTGTTGGTGGGAATGCAGACTGGTGCAGCCACTGTGGAAAACAGTATGGAGATTCCTCAAAAAACAAAAAATGGTACTGCCTTTTGACATGGCAATTCCACTGCTGGGATTATACCCTAAGAATCCTAAAATACCCATGTGAAGAATCTATGCACCTCAGTGTTCATAGCAGCACTATTTACAGTAGCCATGTGCTAGAAATAGCTTAACAGCCCTTCAGTAAATTAGTATATCAAAAAACTGTGGCCCTGCCTGGTGTAGCTTAGCAGATTGCGCAGGGGCCTGCAAAACAAAAGATTGCCAGTTTGATTCCCAGTCAGGGCATATGCCTGTATTGTGCGCCAGGTCCCCAGTATTGGGGCACACTAGAGGCAACCACACATTGATGTTTCTTTTCCTATCTTTCTCCTTCCCTTTCCCTCTCTCTGAAAATAAATAAATAAAATCTTCAAAAAAAGCTTTTAAAAATTAGTGTATTTACACAATGGAATACTACATAGCAAAAAGACAGAAGGAGCTCCTACCCTTTGCAACAGCATGGATGGAACTGGAGAGTATTATGCTAAGTGAAGTAAGCCAGGTGGTAAAAGACAAATACCATATGATCTCACCTATAAGTGGAACCTAATCAACAAAACAAACAGACAAAATAGAACCAGAGACACAGAAATAAAAAGGCAAACAGACAGTGACCAGAGGGGATGAGGGAGAAGGATAATGGGGGAAATAAGGGGAAGGGTCAAGTCAAGGAACATGTGTAAAAGACGCATGGACAAAGACAATGGTGGTGGAAGGGTTGAATATGGGAGGTGGGGGTGGATAATGCATGGGTGCGTAATGTTGGAAAAATAGGGACACCTGTAGTTGAACAATAAAAAATATCTTCAGGAAATGAGGCATTGGCCTTGGTGAGCTCATGGAATCTTTAATTTGGAAAGGACATTATTCAGAGGTAATGTTTCAGTAACATCCGTTCTAAGGCAGCATGAAGACCTAGCCCATGATAAATCTTGGGCCAAGTGCATCACTATTTCAACTGAGTCATTCTTTGGAGTTTGGGAAGAAATGAGAACATCCATTTTTCATTTGGCATAGAGGGCTAGAGGGGTCAGGGTGGACATCACCCAGGTGGTCTGTCTGGTTGGTATGATTAATTTTTAAAGCCCCACACCAGTTTTGTAACTTCAAATAATTCCTTTCTATTGGCAAATTTAGGAATCTCATCATAATCATTAGAAAAAATGTTTTCATGGTAAAATTAATCACTGGTCATGCACTAGTTGTAAGACTTGTTTCAGAGGAGTGATGACAGTAGCAAGATGATGTTCACATAGAGTAATTGGATGCACCAGGCAATGTCAGAGGTATTTGTAATGATGGGATGGCCAACCTCACAGTAGCCATGTTCTCTCCTTAACTAAAAGGCAAAATCATCAGATATTTCATGTGTATGAATATAAATGCCATTGCTTTTTTCTTTAGAATAATTATTTTATTTTTTTTGAAATAGCCTATGATCATAGAAAAAAACTAAGCAATATAGAAAATTATGAAGAAAAAAGGAAGAAAAATTGTCCTAATTCCCCCACCCAGAAACTGACATTCACTGGACATTCCAAGTGCATGCATGTGAGTACATGTGTGTATGTATATGTATGTGTGAAGTCCTCTGGAGTATCTCCAATAAAGAGTTTTACTACTTACCTTGATGAAAATAAAGAAATACATAGTACATGAAAGAAATATAATAGCTCTACTTTAAAAATAGTACCTTTTGAGAATAATTCACCCCAAGATTATTTTACTTTTTTATAAGTATTTTTCATATATTTTATTGATTATGCTATTACAGTTGTCCCATTTCTCCCCCATCATTCCCCTCCACACTACACACCCTCTCCCACCCACATTCCCCCCTTTAGTTCATGTCCTTGTGTCATAAGTTCTTTAGCTTCTACATTTCCCATACTATTCTTGCCCTCCCCCTCTGTTTTCTACCCACTATCTATGCTACTCATTCTCTCTACCTTTTCCCCCTCTCTCCTCCTCCCATGCCCCTGTTGCTAACCCTCCATATGATCTCCATTTCTGTGGTTCTGTTCCTGTTCTAGCTGTTTGCTTAGTTTGCTTTTGTTTTAGGTGTGGTTCTTAATAGCTGTGAGTTTGCTGTCTTTCCACTTTCATATTTTTATCTTCTTTTTCTTAGATAAGTCCCTTTAACATTTCATATAATAAGGGCTTGGTGATGATGAACTCCTTGAATTTGACCTTATCTGAGAAGTGCTTTGTCTGTCCTTCCATTCTAAATGACAGCTTTGATGAATAGAGCAATTTTGGATGTAGGTCCCTGCCTTTCAAGACTTGAAATACTTCTTTCCAGAAGGGGCTGCCCTTCTTGCCTGGAAGGTCTCTTTTGAGAAATCAGCTGACAGTCTGATGGGAACTCCTTTGTAGGTGACTGTCCCCTTATCCCTTGCTGCTTCTAGAATTCTCTGCTTCATTTTAATCTTGGCTAATGTAATTACGATGTGCCTTGGTGTGTTCCTCCTTGGGTCCAAGTTCTTTGGGACTCTCTGAGCTTCCTGGACGTCCTGGTAGTCTATTTCCTTTTCCAGATTGGGGAAGTTCTCCTTTATTATTTGTTCAAATAAGTTTTCCACTTCTTGCTCTTCTCCTTCCCCTTCTGGTACCCCTATAATTCGGATGTTGGGACATTTAACGATGTCCCGGAGGTTCCTAAGCCTCTCCTCATTTTTTTGAATTCTTGTTTTTTCCTCGTTTTCTGTTTGGTTGTTAGTTTCTTCCTTCTGGTCCACTCCATTGATTTGAGTCCCAGTTTTCCTTCCATCTCTATCGGTTCCCCATGCATCTTCCTTCATTTCATGTATTGTAGCCTGCATTTTTTCATCTAATTTGTGAGCAAAATCAACCAATTCTGTGAGCATTTTGATGACCAGTGCTTTGAACTGTGCATCTGATAGGTTGGCTATCTCTTCACTGCTTAGAGGAATTGGCTCTGGGGCTTTGATTTGGTCTCTGGTTTGAGCCATTTTTGGTGGGTTTTTTTTTTTGTTTTGTTTTGGTTTTAGTCTGGTCTCGGCTATTACGTATGAGGGGTGGAGCCTTAGGTGTTCCTCGGGGCAGGGCAGCCCAGTCGCTGGGTTGTGACGCTATATGTGGGGGTGGGGTCTGAGAGGGAACAATGGCGCCTGCTCCACTCTCTCCTGGATTCAGTCCCTTCCGCCACTTCCCCTCTGCCTGGACTGTTTGCTCGAGCAAATGTGGGACCACCTGGTCAGCCAGCCGCTTGTGCAGCCTCACTGGTTCTGCACAGTTGCCCCCCTGTGCCCCCGGACCGCCAGCCACCGCGTGTGTACCTGGGAACTGCCAGCCGCTGCTGCTTGCGTTCCCGGGTCTGCACCTCCACTTTCTCCTGCCGCGACTCCGCCCCTCTTACCGGTCTGGATGAATGGTTGTTGGACTTCCATACAGTTCAATTTTCTATCAGTTCTGGTTGTTTTCTTGTTTCTAAATATTTGTTGCCCTTAATTTTGGTTGTGTGAGGAGGCGCAGTGCATCCGCCTACGCCTCCATCTTGGCCGGAAGTCCTTTTTATAAGTATTTTTATATATAATTGGCATATATCATTAATATCACATTAATTTCAGGTATACATTAATAATAATTTGATATTTGTATATATTGCAAAATGATCACCACAATAAGTCCAGTTAATGTCCATCACCATATACATGTTGCTTTTTTCCTTGTGATCAGAATTTTTAAGATCTATTCTCTTAGCAACTTTCAAGTATAAAATATAGTGTTCTAAACTATAGTCACCATGCTGTATATTACATCCCCCTCATTTATTTATTTTATAACTTAAAGTTTGTACCTCTTCACTCATTTTGCCCACTCCTCATTCCCTGCCTCTGGCATCCACCAATCTGTTCTCTGTTTGTGAGTTCCATATAAAGTGGCATCAGACTGTATTTGTCTTTCTTTGTCTGATTCATTTTACTGAGCATAATGCCCTGAAGTTCTATCCATGTTTTTCAAATGGCAGGATTTCCATCTTTTTCGTGGCTGAATAATGTTCCAATGTGTATATACAACACATTTTTTTATCCATTCATCCATTCATGGACACATTGGTTATTTCCATGTCTTAGCTACTATAGATAATGCTACAATGACCATGAGGGAGTGTAGATATCTTTTCGAGTTCTTGTTTTCATTCCTTCAGATAAGTACCCAGAAGTGGAATTCCTGGGTCATATGGTAGTTTTATTTTTAATTTTTTAAGGACTCTCCATACTCTTTGTCCAGCTTACATTCCCACCAGCTTTACTTTTTAATGTGTAAAAACTTACTTAGTATATTTTTTAAATTTAGTATACAGTCTCTTTGGCCAGAGAGTCAGCTCCTTAAGAATTGGTTGATGCTCAGAATATTCCTGACAGCAGTGCCCAGGAAGTTATCTTTATAACACAATTCAGTTCAACAATTTTGTGCCCACCCCCCACTGTGTGGGAGGCCTTGTGCCAATGCCACGTGCCCTCAGTGAATGTTGTCCCAGGGTCTGCATCCTGTCAGTATCACACAAAGCTGCCTGGCACTGCAGGTGCTGAAATCACTTCGGAGCTTATCTGAAAGCCTACCATAAAGTGAGGAGAGAAAGATGGGGAGAATTTTGAGGCCTCAGAATTTCAAAGCTGAAAATATTGGATAGCACCCAGGTTCATTTTGTACCATGATTGCTCCTAATAGCCAGAACATACTCCAAGAACATTTTACCAAGACTGTGGAGGACTACCAGGAGGAGTGGGCTGGTGTGTCCTCAGAGACACCAAGCATTTGACAGTCCTCCCAAAATGGCCGATTCCTTCATCCCTGAAGAATTAATGCTTCCAGTAGCAAAGAGATGGAGTAAAAAAATCCAGTGTAGGTTGGTAGTCATCGGTATGGCTGAAGTGCCTTTTACTTAGAGAAAGAGTCAGAGGGAATATAGGATGTGATTGACATCTGTATCATAAAGTAAGATGTGTTTAACCTCTTGGTCTGCCCTCATGGTCTGACTGTGCCTTGCTATGTTGCCCCAACTGTTCCACTTCAGCTCTTACTCCAGTCCTGGTTCCTTGTTCCCTCTCCACACAAGACTTGAAGCTAAGTAAGCCCAAAATCTGTCTGATAATATGTTATCATTTGTTTTACTTACATTCAAATCCATGTTCTCCATTCCTTCTGGAAAATCTTCCTGACATTGGTTTTTAAACTTTTATTCACAATTCTCACTTCTCTCCTCTTCAAAACCTTCTTCAAGTCATACCTGCCCCACGACCCTAGTCAGGCAAGATCTTCTTGACTGCACCCCCTTCCCTTGCTCTATGTCCACTCAACCCACAAAATTTAACATTAAACATGCCTATCTATACAGCTATAGTTAGATTTGCCAAGTTTCTTCTCTTTTAATTAAGTTTTCATGGAGCTGGCCTGCTGTCCCCTTCAGAGGGCCCATAGGTGGTCAAGCAGGACAGCATCTTACCTTGCAACCTTTATAAATAGACTGATTCACAGGATTGCACAACTGATCTAATGAGCCAGGATCTCCAGACTCCATTTTGCAAAGCTCCCCAGATTTGGGGGAAGCCCAGCCAGAACTGGGGACCACTGGGTCACTTGGCCCCTGACACCTCCTACCTGTCTCATCTCTGATTCCAGGGGGCATACTTTCTACTAACTTTGTATTTCTCTTCATGAATGTTACTTTCTGAGGGGCTTAAAGTTTTCCAAAGAAATGGTCCATTTTCATGGAGGGGCTTCCAACTAGAGCAAGGGTCAAAATCTTGAGTAGGAATTCAGGGCTCACAGGATGTGAGAGAAAATTATCATTGAGTGTCTGAAGTTTCAGTTTGATTAAGGAGAGTGTTCAAGCTGGAAGCCCTAGCCACTCTGCCTCTGAGAGTCAGTTATCTGGGTAAATCGCTGCCACTTTGGTCATAAATATAAATCCATGTTTGAATTTGGGCAGGTCCCTTGCAGGCCTTTATGTTACACTACAAGGCTGGGGCAAGAAGAGCCATTTTGAAAACTTACTCCCAATCCCTCTCCCAGCACATTTGGTTTTCTTCTCTTTTGAATCAATTATTGCCAATGTTACAAACCTCCAACTGAAATTACACAACTATTTAATTAAGTAGCATTATTAAAAATGTGGGCTTTTTTGTAGGTGTCAAGCACTGAAGCTGGAAAACTGGTTCCAATCCGTTTTCTAAAGAAAGGTTCGATAGAGTTGGGCATGTCCAGTCCTGTGGTGTGCATGCAGTATACAGGCTGAAAACAAATGTTTCTAAAGGAATGCCTAAGGCCAGCAGGAAAAATTTTCACACAAAAAAAATATGAGCACTGGAAGACATAATCCCAAGAAATAAGTGAATTGCTAGTAAAACAGGGTCATTCCTATTTGAGCAGAAGTTAATATAAAAACTCACAAAGAGGAACCAAGTCATGGGCCCAGGACTTGGTACAGTCTGTTAGCCTTTCTCTCATTGTTTCCCCCATGCAGCCTGAGTACTGAGGCACCCCAGGCATGGTCCCAATCCCCAACTGTGACAGGAGTCATGGCCTGAGATCCTGGACATAATGATAACTGTCCCTTAATATCTTCAATACATATGTATTCACGTCTTCTATCCTACCCAGCTTTGGTGCAAGCCAATGCAGGTTTACGGAATAGAATGACCACTTATTAATGGAGTTAAATTACCCTATATTCCTATGAGATCTATGACATTTTTTATTGTGGTAAAATGTACAGAATAAAACATTTACCATTTTAACCCTTTTTAAGTGTACAATTCCTGATATTAAGTGTATTCATATTGTTGTGCCACCATCCATCTCCAGAACTCTTTTCATCATCTTCAACTGAAAATCTGTACCCATCAAATAGTAACTCCCCAACTGCTCTCTGCCTGCCCCTGGCAACCAACTTTCTCTGTGAATTTCTGTCTCTCTAAATTTGACTACTCTAGAGACTTCATGTAAGTGTAAACATACAGTGTTTGTCTATTTGTGTCTAGCTTATTTCACTTAGTGTAATAATATCTTCAAGGTTCACCCATGTTGTAATATATGTCAAAATTTCCTTCCTTTTAAGACTGAGTAGCATTCCATTGCATGCCTCTTTTATTTATCCATTTGAGATCCATACATTTTAAAATAAATATATCTCAATTTTTTATTAGCTGTATTTTTATTTTTTAATGATTTTCATTTTTTCCTTGGCATTCCTTGTAGTTGACAATTAAAACATTGGCAGTCCATATAAACCAAATCATAATCATTCTACTCATACCTCTAATGAGCTCCCTTTGAAACTCAGAGATATTTTCCCCTTTTAAGAATCTAATAGTTATAATTAACAGGTTTCTAGACTTTAAAAGTGTTTCTTATTTTACAACCAGCATACTCTATTTCCAAGTACATTGACATTATCTGAGAGCTCTTGGCATGGGAATATGTGGCATTCAAACTGCTAGAGTAGTGAAATGCATATTGAAACACCTCATAAAGGTGATTTTAAGTGTTATGTACTTGAATTCATTGGCATAGCTTTTCTTATTGGTCCCTGGAATAAATACTGTGTACTAAAAAGCAGGAGAACTTTGAGGAGTACCATGGGGGAGGGACTCAGCCACAAACACTAACTTGGTTTGGATGATGGCCACACAGTTGCTTGTCCCCCTGGACACGTCCTATTCCCTGGGCACAGAAAGTGAGGCTACCTCACAAACAGGCAGCACTGCATATGCAGTCACAACTTCCTTGGATATTCCACTATCAAAAAGCTCCAAACCAGAAAGCACAGTGCAATTTTCTGAAATCACCAAAGTTGTATAACATGGTGATTCTGGAAGCACTGGCCTCTTTCTACAATGGTAAGTGTCAAAGCTATGAATAAGCAGGGACACTAAGTACATTCTGTTCATGACAGAGATCCCAGAAGCTTCCCCAGATGTCAGCTCCTCAAGGACCAGGACCGTGTCTCTGGCCTGGAGGTTCAGAGCTTGACTTCTGTACTCAGATGTTTGGCTCAGCCACTGTCTTTGACCCTATGACCTGCTGTATACTACAATTTCCACATCTGCACAGTGGGACCACTGGCAGGATCTCTCTCCCAGGCAGATGTAATAAGTAGGCCTGTGCTTGCACCTGCAAGACTCTATGAGTCTTACAGGTGCAGCTGCGTTCCTCCTGCCCCCAGTACTGAGCACAGCACACCTTTATTAAGGTCTGCTGAGTGCGTGAACATGGAGAAAGAAGTTCCCACATGAAAAGTCTGCTTGGGAGCCCTCCACCAATCCAGGAGCCCCCATTCCACCCAGTGAGAATAACAGCCACTTCAGGTTCACAGTCAGACTATTTTAAATTTTCTCAAAAAAAAAAAAATCAATATCATTCCTGCCAAACAGAGGAGTGTTTGCTCCTGCATGGCTAGATACTAATTGTTTGTGCACACTCCTAAGTAACTGCAGTATGTCTTCAAAACACTTCCACATAAATTCATCTCATCCTGCCTTCTGAGAAATGGGCAGGCAGGCAGGGAACCCTGTATCCTCATTTCAGACATAAAATGACTGGGGCACAGTGCGCTGAAGTGGCTTGCTCAAGGCCACAGGTCTCAGTGCCTTGCTAGTCTTTGCTCAGCTGTTGTGCAGATGAGAAAACAGCATTCCCTGTGGTGGACATAGCCTATGCTGTTCATGCTCCAGCCAGGGCTGTGGAGGATGCTCAGCCCCTTCCCCCCTCAGCCTGACATGCTGGGGCACAGACTGAAACTGCTGAGAAAGGAGGCAATCTCACCCTCTGATAAGTCTCTCCCAGCCTGGAGAGCAGACACCAGAACCCCAGACAGACAAAGCCAAATGCAGACTCCTGCTATTATTCCACACATCAGCCAAGGAAAATATACCATAGTCTTTGCTCTCAAAAGTTCGTTCAGAAATCAGGATGAGCTCAGAAGCCAGCACTCCCAATGTGTGGTGACTCTCATGTTGATTCTGGAGCACTCAGACTAGTTGCTACCTGTCTTAGCTAGGGCAGTGCCACTGCTATATCTTTTAGAAAAGGGTATTCAGGACTTCGGAAGCAACATCAACTCACTGAAAAAAGGCACGGGGTACGTTGTGATTGTAGTGTAATCTTTATCACATTAATGTATAATTTAACTGTATGAACAACAAATTAGGCCACAAAAAAAAAGTCTCAATCCAAATGATCCCCAAGCACTCAGGAATATAAATTCTTCCTGGTTTCTCTTATGGTTCACCAGAGCGGGTTTGTCTCAGGTGTTCCTGATGAACCCACAAGATGCCTTTAGCTAAACTGGCCTCCTCAATGCTTTCCTATTACTGTACTGGAAAACAGAAAAATGAATCCTCTTTCAAACCGGTATAACAAGACCCTGCATTTGACAGGAAGGATCCAAATTTGTTACTTGCTTCATGCTGGGACTTGAATTCAAAGGGGAAAATGGGCCGCTCCGAAAGTGACATTTAATGGTTATTTATAGCCCTGCATCATCTGGGTCACCTGCCTGATGAAATGCCGTCTGTGTTGGGTATTTCCACAACAGTGAGGCTTGGGACTGGGAATGGGGATGGTCTGATCCCAGGATTAGAGCTGGGATATAATCCACAAGGTCGTGAACAAACAAACAAACAAAATCCTACCCACTCAAACTTAAAAGCCTGGTCTCACAAAGATGTCTTTGTTGCTCCTCTTAAGTTTTCTTAGTGCCCCGCCTCTCAAAGTTCTCAGGGTATGAACTGTTCATGGGAAAGCAAACTAACTCAAGCATCATGGAGCTGGTATGGTGTTGAAATGGGAGAGGAGAAAACAGAAATCCGCTGGAACAAACTTGCTCCAAAAATCTTCAAAGGTGGGTGAGGAATAAGGAAGACTTCACTGACTTCCACCATGCCTGTTTCCTCGTGTTTCATCTAGCCTTATAAAGAAAGAATTGTCCCGTTCTCATAGGTCTTCTGCACATAATTCCACACTCACGTTTTATGATGATGCTATTAGATGGTTCAGAAGGTGAATCAACCATCTTCATCTCCAGCCTCTGTATGATGCTCCAGGCTGCCTGAAGTTAGATGAAACCAAGTCCACATTACATTGACCTGGCCTCCTATACTGACTTGACACTCTTACCTCCTCCACTCTCAGCCATCTCCAGCTTTTCTCTGGAACTCCTGTTCCTGAGGCTAAGTAGAATGGTAGAAAGAGGAGCAGATAAATGCCATGTCCGTCTATGTGGCTTCCATTGATTTACCTCCTAATGTTTGGAGGATTACACAAGACTGTGTGCATAAATAGGGCCTGGTTCTGGTACACTCTCCATTAACACATTCAGTAGGCTGAGGACATCTGCCTGTGGCAAACACACAATAGGGCTCCACTCCCAAAACACAGATGCCTGAAGAAATCCAGTGAAGTTTCTCTCAGGGACTCACAGATTTTCACCAGATGAGGGACACATAATCTGCATTCGTTCCCTGGAAGGAAAACTGAGTGGCTAGACCTCTCTTTGCAGCAGAGTTTTTCCAGGTATGACCTGATAAACCCATATAACTCCAAGGCTGGGAGGAAGGCATGGGCCCCAGGACCACAGAGTCCTCAGCAGGTTCTGTATGAGCATAAAACATCTTAGGACAGAAGGATTTTATTAAGGATGATTATTTTCTATGGTGAACAGACTATTGTTTTCAATACACTATCATTCTGAAGTGAGTTTTTGAAGAGCATCCACTGGAGTTAGCTTTGAGCAAATGATATTGTTTTTCTTCCTCTTTGACCATACTCACTGCTGGTGTGGGAATGGGGATGGGGAGCAGATTTTATTTGTGGGTCCTCAGAATTTGGGATTCCTATAGCAACTCCTTGGTAACCACCTGCAGGGAAGCCAGGGAGGGGTTTGGAAAGGAAGCCTTTCAAAGGGAACAACTCAGTGGAAGCCATTTGGCAGCTGCTTCAGGTTGGTAACTCCCAAATTGCTCTGACAACAAGACACAAAAGTGGCTGCAACCCCTAAGACCTCTTCTGGGAATGTCTAGCAGACTTAGACAAAAACCAGGGAGTGGCCCTTTTTAGAACCTGTCACCTACATCAAATGTGAGGTCAGAACTGCCAGAAGTCCAGGAAAGAATTTTTAAAAATTTTAAATGTAAGCTTAGCAAATAGAAATTGAATGGGCGAATGGATAAACATTGTGGTATATCAACATATGAAATACTATTCAGCCACAAAGGAATTGCTTGTTCTCACAACATGGACAGAGCACAAACATTATGTTCACATGAGAGCTGGGATAGGCAGAACTGTTGCATGGGGATCAGAACTGGCTCAGCAGAGAGGTGGATGACCTGGGAACGACAAGACATGGAAGTGACGGGAATGTTGTGTACATGGTTGGGTAGTGGTTACATGGTGCATACATCACCCAAGTCTCCAACCTGTACACTGGAAATGTGTGGATTTTATTGTGAATTAACTATACCCCATAAAGCTTATTTTTTAAAGCAATTGTCTCAGCAATAAGAATATGAAATAAGTGCCATTAACCAGAATACTAAGCCATTTGTTTTTAGGAGATGTGCAGACTGAAAGCATCACTTTAACCATTGTGAACTGTTTCCCACTTGGATGTGCCTATGCACATGTGAGCCATAACATCTGTAGCACATTGCATGTTGCAGTGTGCAATAGTAGAACTCACTATTTATTCTACACATAACTCCACGCTCACATTGTATGACAATGCTATTAGATGGTACAGAAGGTGAGTCGACCACCTTTATCCCCATCCTCTGTCTGATGCTCCAGGCTGCCTCTCCTCATCAAGAGTCCCTGTTCTCCCTAGGCTCAAGACTTCAAAGAGAGACATAGAAGGGTAGAGCATGTTGTGGGGGTACAGTGGGGGGTCAAGCATCAAAGACCTGTGTGACCTCTGCCTGCCTTCTGTCTGCCCTCACCTCACCTTTCCTTTCAGACAGCAGTCTCAGGAAACCCCTCATCCAGCCTCCACCAGCCACGTGGGAGCCTTCTCAGTCATCCACAGTGATGATCCTCTAGAGAGCAGCATGCCCTTGTGAGGGCCCCTCAGGAGCAAATAATAATAGTGATAATTTCTATATACTTTCTTGTTTCATCACTTGCCACAGCTTTGTAGCTACTTGAGAAACTATTAATCCCAGTACCAATAAATGGTTTATCTCCTGCAATGTACTTCACTTCAAGGATAGCTTCACCATCAAATTAATCTTTTATTTAGCTGAGATGTTGAGATTCTAGTAGTTTGTCTCAGTACTTATATATGATGTTGTTGTCGTTTTGGTTGAGTTGTTGAGCAACATTGGTATGACTTGATTCATACATCAAACCTCACTCCTCTTAGACTAGTGTGACCAGTCTAAAATGCCAACTCACCGTTCTCTAGTGGAGTCCATAGACAAGAAGAGCTGGGTTTGGGAGTGACAGGCAGGCCGAACACATTGTTTTCAAATATTTCTGAGCTTACAATAGCAGAGAAATGAGACCATGAGATGAGAGAGAATGTGGCACAGTGACCTGTTGGGAGAAAATAAGAATCTTTCATTTCATCCAAATGCAGTTTAGGAAATAACTCATTCATCTGTTGCTAAGAGAAGAGGACAGAGCAGTGACCTGAAGGGAATCCAGCACAGCTTTCTGTTCCCAAATGGGATCTGACCTTCTCTGGACCTTAGCCCATGCTATTTCCTCTACGTCTTCTTCTACCTTTCCATTGTCATTTCTGGCTAACTCCTGGGAATTCTCCCTTCTCTGGGTCTAGGACAGTCCTCTTGACTTCCCCAAATGGGTCCAGTTTCCCCACACATGACACGCACTGTGTGCTCACACTGCACCCATCACTTGCTCTCCTTTCTCAGTGTTTATCTCACTATGTTATGTTGGCCTTGATCACAGTCTCCACCAAACTGAGAGACACCACCAGAGCGGGGATTATGTTTGTTATGCAGCCTGGTTTGTAGTAAGTGTTCAATAAATATTACATGCATGGATGGAAGGATGTGTAGACAAATGGAAGGATGGATGGCATGTGTATTAAAGGGCTGGAGAGTGGGTATTATGTATCAACAACATTTCATATTTGTATGTTTATACAAGTCCTAAAAAACTTGTATTTTATAATTTAAATCAATATATTTTAGTTATAATAACTTTCCTGATTTCACCCTGAAAATGCTTTCACTCAACTTTGATAAAGCAATAAAATAGGGTTTCCTTAATGCTTAACCAGGCTTATCACTTCTACAAGATCCTTTTAGCTCTGAGGCATTAAACAAAATAGAATGAAACTGTGAGCACATATCTTTCCAGTAGGAGATTTGGATAAGGAGGACTGCTCTCCCTCTGGACTTTCTGGATGGCTGTTTGCTGGCCGCATCATTTACATGAGCAAGACTTCAAGACTGTAGTCGCATCAAAACACCACATTGTGTCCCAAATGTAGGAGAGCTTTCCTCCTCCTTTGGGCTCCAGCCCCAGTTGTATCACTGCACAAATGCATATGTACCTACTTAGTGATGAAGTTAGGATCCTGTAAAGGCCAGACCTAGGCTGGCAAGCAATAATAATAATTTTTGTGTTTAGGGAATATTCTTAGGCTATGGCTGTCTATAGCACTTAAGAAACAATTACTATCATCACTGGTTTATATGTAGGAAAATAAAAACTGACAGGGAGGTAGAATCGAATAAAAAGATGAGATGTGAATAGAAATATCTGAAATACTGGTTCTCCCTGCTCTTTATTGCCTCTCTGGGTTATTTTTTTCCCATGTGGCTTTTAGCATCTTTAATAATTTGTTCAATGCTATCACTTGTTAAAATAAAAATCTTTTTTTACTTTCAATATTATTCTATATTAGTTTCAAATGTACAGTATAGTGGTTAGACAGTCAAGTACTCTACAGAATAGTTCCCCCTATATTTCAAGAACCCACCTGGCCCCATATGGAGTTAGTATGCTATTATTGGCTATACATATTCCCTATGCTGTAATCTATATCTCTGTGGCTATTCTGCAACTACCAATTTGTACTTCTTAATATCTTCTCCTTTTTCACCCAGCCCCCCAAACCACCTCCCCTCTATCAACTGTCAGTCTGTTTTCTGTATCTATGAGTCTGTTTCTATTTCATTTGTTTGCTTATTTGTTCTTTAGATTTCACATATAACTGAAATCATGTGGTATTTGTCTTTCTCTGTCTCACTCATTTCACTTAGCATAGTACTCTCCAGATCTATCTATGCTGTTGCAAATGGTCAGATTTTATTACTTTTTATGGCTGAGTAATATTTCCTTGTATATATGTACCACAGCTTCTTTATCCACTTGCCTATTGATGGGCCTTGGGTTGCTTCCAAATTCTGGCTATTATAAATATTGCTGCAATGAACGTGGGGGTATATATATTCTTTCGAATTAGTGTTTTAGGTCTCTTTGCATATATTCACAGAAATGGAATCACTGGACCATAAGGCAGTTCCATTTTTAATTTTCTGAGGAAACTTCACACCATTTTTTCACAGTGGTGGTACCAATCTTCATTCCTACCAACAGTGCATGAGGGTTCCCTTTTTTGAACATCCTCTGCCTCCCTGGATTCTGCTGCTGAAGAGCTAATAATCCATACAGAATTTGAAATAGTTTGACATGCTTATTTGTATTAGTAGTGATGCTTCAAAAGCAAAGCTGGAAGTAATAAAAAATAAATAAATGTTTCATGTACTATGTTTATTTGATGTGTCCAAGAATAGGTATTTTCTGAGTAATATTTCAATTAAAACTAACAAGTGAAACTTAGGGACTCTTATTTTAAGACTTCAACTCAAATCACCAGACTCTTTGTCAACATCTTTTGGAAAGGCCCCACCAAGGGTTCAGGCCTAGTGGATTTGGCCTTATGGGTGCCTCTCCATACTGGGTCCTCTGAGTGTAGCCCTGTCTGTGGTTTGGTAGCAGAACAGATAGGTTCCCTCATCTCCTTCCCTTTGGTGGCTCCACAGCCAACACTCTGGCCCCTCTCTCATTTTCTCCCATACTCTCTGCTCATTACCCCACCTGCCCCTGGAACTTGGGGAAAATCAAAGTAGTTACTCCCACTTTTATTTGAGAATCCATCAATCCTATATTTTGTTAACCCTTTTAGACTACAACAGGTATCAAAAAATCATATGATGAAAACCCCCACTGCCTCTTGCCCAGAGCAACCCAGCGTACCACAGGCCAAAATTGTTCTGAAGGAAACAGTAGTGGAGCACCCAGGTGGCACCAGAGCAGAACAACACCTCCAACAGGGGAAAGGTCTTAGGACTTTAAAAAATTATATATACATGCATATGTTATACATTTTAAGTAAAAAACATATCCTTGAGAGAGTGTAAGGACACTCCCTGCCACCCTTGAGATGTTGATAGAGGTCAGTTTACCTATCATAGCCCTGAAATCTTGACCAAGGAGTTTCTGAATGAAAGCTACTCAGAATGGTAATAAAGAATAAAACCCTCATGTTATGTTACTTAAAACTCTGAGATGCCCCAATTCACTCCATGGACTCCATGGACTCCTGAGTTATTTCTCTCTCAGCATTCAGTCTCGGTACCTCTCGATTCTCTTGGGTCTTTGGGAGTGGAGGCACCTATTGGCCATGTCAAGACTTTTGAGCCTCTGCCTCTTTTCTCACATTCTCCCTGACTCCTGGCTACACTGCCTTTGGGAGGCCCTTTTGGGGACATTCTGGTGCTGTCTGGCAGCCTCACCTGCCCAACCACAGTGGCCTGCTATGATGCGGACCCCAGCTCGTGGGGTCTGCCACATTGTGGATGAGGTACAAGAAATTCACATGGACTACCGAGTCCTGTGGAGGAAAAGGGACAGCATGGCTTTTCTCTCAAGGGGAGAAAAAGCCACGGCCCTTGCCGTGACCGGCCTTTATTGGGTTTCTTGGCACATTACATGATGGTCCTCATTTACTGTGCATAGGTTCTCTTTAGTTGGTTACCTTTCACAGAAAACAAAGGAGCCAATGCCGCTGATCACATCACAGAAGAAGGATATTTGCAAATGTGAAGGGAAAAGTGGTTGAACTGGTTACACTGCATACTGGGGAGGTTTAGCACCCTCCTTTAGGAAGTTACAGTAGGCACTTGCTGCCTCAATTCAGGGCGAGGGAGTTTTATCAAAAGCAAGTCTCACAGCAGTCTAGGTACATTGCAGGCCTGATTCCCCACAGGAGAACCTATCTGTGGGCATGGGTCCTGTGCATCAGACCTTGCTTTCCATTGGGAGCTGGGCCCACGCCACGCAGAATTGTCTCCTACACTGATGTAAAATGGAAATGGAGGGCCTCTCATTTTAAAATTACTAAGAGTTTCAAGATGGCAAGTACAGGATTTTTCCTACATGGGGGCTTATGCAAGAGAAGTCCCCTCCCTGGTTCTCCAGGGAGACAGATTTGACTAAAACAGAAGTGAAAGAGAATCAGTTAATCTGTTGACAATCTATCATTAATCAACACCACCCAACTGAGAATAGAATTCTGCTGGCAGCCATAAATCACATCAAATGAAATGTGTTCAGCTGCTCTTATAATGACCTCCACAGGCTCCTGGAGGGTCAATGGAGGACTCTTACTTGGTGGAAAATGGGGAGTCTAGGAAGCAAAGAAATCTGTTGATGTATAAAGTGGGGGCTACCAGCAGCCTTCCTTGGTCAGCTATTTGCAGGAGTGGAGACAGCATGGGAGGCTGGGGAGGAGAGAGTAGTGTGGAGATGGACAGGTGTAATGCCGAAGGTCCAACCCAGGAAGCTGCTTAAGTGTTAATAATATTCTAAAAAAACACCTAGAGGACAAGCAGATGAAGACATGCCATTTATTATACATATTAGAGGGATCAGTGTGAAAGCAATTGTACCCACCTCCAGGCTTGGTGCTACTTATAAGGTAAAGGAAGGAGCAGTGGCAGCAGGGAAGGAGCCTTAGCAGCATGTGAAAATGCTACAGGGTTGTGATAAACACAGGGTCCTTGAGAAGGCTGGGACTACAGATACAAGCTGTTTTCCTCACTCCTTATGGCTATTGGCCAGGCAGCCATCTGTTCTCTGAGGTGGGGAGTCATGTCTTGAGCTACCCCATATTCCACCCTGACATTGTTCTTCCACTTCACAATCTTCGTGTCAGTTCTTCTGGAAGGGAGTCCCTGAGTGGTGAAAGCATTGGTGCATCCATATGCTATAAATACAGTACAGGCTACACCCTAAGAAGAGGAGAAGGCAGAGGCCAACAAGGCCAAAGGGGACATGATGCCACCTGCTTCCCAAAGAATTGTACCAGGAAGTGAAGGGGTCCAAGTCCAAAGCCAAGATGTGTGTAATCTTATTACCTAATGCAACCAGGGCCTGAAACGTTATGGGAGTTATCAGGGATGTACACACAACATTCATCAAGTAGGATGGCACAGGTTCCTCCCTGGGCCACCAAGAGGTGTAGGGTTATGTGGTTCTACAAAACTTTTCTCATTTGTGAAACTTCCTCAGAGACTAGGGATATAGCATTTCTAGTGTGGTTAAAAGCTAACACAGTATGATTTGCTAAAGCGGTTATGGCAGCATGCATGAGAATTGTTCTAGCTGAAGGTACAAATATGGCAAAAGAGTAGAGCCACCAGTCCACATATCTGACTTGGTGAGTCCAAAAGTTCTGGGGGGAACCTGGGAAAGTGTCTATCACTCAACCCAGGATTTAGGGATTCCCCCAGGTATAGAATCCATTCCAGTTTAGGGCAGGTAGAACCACCCATAGAGTCTGAAAGCCAAGAAGATTCCCCACAGAACATGGTGAGCCCCCATTTGGAGTGAAGCATTCTCTTTCCCCTAGGTGTCCTCTCCTGTCAGGATAGTGATGTGTTAGCAGAGGTCTCTGGGGGTCCATCCCATTACCCAGGCAGTTTCATTGGTGGTTCCATTGTAGCATATAATGCACAGTGGCACCAGTTGCTACAGATCTAACTGCAGGACTGCCAACCACCCCAAGCCATCCCAAACTGTGTAGCTAAGCCACTGTTTGGTCTAGTTTATCTGTTCTTGTATAACCACAAACACTGAGGCACAGGTGTGATTGTAGAGGGGGTCAAAGTTGTTCCAGTTTGCAGTCAATTCCATTTGGTATGGTTGGTGAGGTGGACCACTAGGGAAGTCCCACAAAGGCCACAGTCAGGAACTCTGTCCATGGCAGCCAGCATTCCCACCCATTGAAGGAAGGTGTTCCTTCCACAGAATCTGACCAGAAAGAAAACAAGAATTTGACAGAGAAGCCACGTAAATAAGGTCATAGTATACCTTCTATAAAAACAGAAAGAACACAAATGTTAAAGAACACAACAAACCATAAACCAGTTTCTGAGTCTGCAAGAGTGTCAGATGAGAAGACTTCCAAATGCAAGACTTTTGCTGGGATGAAATTAAGCAATAACAATCTTATAGATTGTTTTTATTTATAGTTTAAATGTCTCTGGTGATATCATTGGGTGCTCAGGTAAATTCTGTGTGGTTCACACTGCATCAGTCTCGTTCACAGTGGAGAAATAATATTTTACAGATGATTCACTGAATTAAAGCCTAATTCATAACTGCATTATAGAGTCTATTGAAATACAAATTTTCCCTAAAATCACCCTCTTTTATCAAAGAAACAAATCAAGACCAATTCATCTACTGCATTAAGTCCAGGTTTACTTTGGCCTGATTATTTGCATAAACACAACAGGAATGGCAGTTGATCATGTAGGCTCTCTTAAATCTACTTTTCTGGAACATTACAAGAAGTTCCCAGGTTGAGCTTTAACTACCTACTCAGGGCTGGGAAGCCAAACCACACAGCTGCCATCAGGCTTTGTCTGCAGTACCTGCAGATTTGGATGAGTTTCTCAAATTCTCAAGAATGTCTTGAGGTTCTTTTCTTGCCATCTTTCAGGAAAGCAATTTTCATTCCTTGCCTGGAAAGACTGCCATGAACTACGCGACCAAGCAAGGTTCCAGGCCATTTCTGAAATGGGCTTTTATAGCTTTGAAATTTAATCACAATCCTTTAGGTTTTCTGGTGACATACAGAGTTCAGGCATGACTCAATCATGATATTCCAGACAAAGACTTAGTTAACAAACCACAACTGGAAACTGGCTCTATGTTATCTGGTATGAAGCAATCACATTTCTATTGGGTTTATGCAAACAAAAATATTGCCATGTAAAGTATAATACTCACTCATTAAGAGATTCCAAATTACAGAAGGGTTAAGTAGGAAGATAAATACACATGCCTTAATATTGCTTATGAAAGTAGACTTTTCCTAATTGCTTTAAGAAACAGAAAGTTCTCTTATGTCTGAAAAACAATTGATTAAAAATTAGCAATAGTTTTCAACAAAAAATTATAAAAGTTACAATTACTTTCAGTTTATTATGTCACATAATCAACTTTTGTCCATCCTGATCATCTTCAGGTAGCTCTATAAACCCAGACCAAAAAAACAAAAACAAAACCAAAAAAAAAAAAACAAAAACAAAAAATGGCTCAATGGGAGAACAAATCAAAGCCCCAGAGCCAATTCATCTAAGTGACCAGGAGATAGCCAACCTATCAGATGCACAGTTCAAAGTCCTGGTGATCAGGATGCTCACAGAATTGGTTGATTTTGGTCACAAATTAGATGAACAAATGAAGGCTACAATAAGTGAAATGAAGGAAAACGCACAGGGAACCAATAGTGATGGGAGGAACACTGGGACTCAAATCAATGGAGTGGGCCAGAAGGAAGAAAGAAACAACCAAACAGAAAACAAGGAAGAAACAAGAATTCAAAAAAATGAGGAGAGGCTTAGGAACCTCCAGGACATCTTTAAACATCCCAACATCCAAATTATAGGGGTACCAGAAGAGGAAGAAGAAGAGCAACAAGTAGAAAACTTATTTGAACAAATAATAAAGGAGAACTTCCCCAATCTGGAAAAGGAAATAGACTACCAGGAAGTCCAGGAAGCTCAGAGAGTCCCAAAGAAGTTGGACCCAAGGAGGAACACACCAAGGCACATCATAATTACATTAGCCAAGATTAAAATGAAGCAGAGAATTCTAGAAGCAGCAAGGGATAAGGGCACAGTCACCTACAAAGGAGTTCCCATCAGACTGTCAGCTGATTTCTCAAAAGAAACCTTGCAGGCAAGAAAGGGCTGGAAAGAAGTATTCCAAGTCATGAAAGGCAAGGACCTACATCCAAGATTGCTCTATCCAGCAAAGCTTTCATTTAGAATGGAAGGGCAGATAAAGTGCTTCTCAGATAAGGTCAAGTTCAAGGAGTTCATCAGCAGCAAGCCCTTATTATAGGAAATGTTAAAGGGACTTATCTAAGAAAAAGAAGATAACAAATATGACAGTAAAAAGACAGCAGACTCTCAGATATTAACAACCACACCTAAAACAAAAGCAAACTAAGCAAACAGCTAGAACAGGAACAGAACCACCAAAATGGAGATCACATGGAGGGTTAGCAACAGGGAAGTGGGAGGAGGAGAGAGGGGGAAAAGGTACAGAGAATAAGTAGCATAGATGGTGGGTAGAAAATAGACAGGGGGAGGGCAAGAATAGTGTGGGAAATGTAGAAGCTAAAGAACTTATGACCCATGGACATAAACTAAAGGGGGGGAACATGGGTGGGAGGGGGTGTGCAGGGTGGAGGGGAATGATGGGGAGAAATGGGACAACTGTAATAGCACAATCAATAAAATATATTAAAAAATTAAAAAATCACCTTAAATGTAAATGGCTTAAATGCTCCAACCAAAAGACATAGGATAGCTGAAAAGGGTAAGAAAAAAGCCCATATATATGCTGCCTCCGAGAAACCCATCTCAGATCAAAAGATACACACAGACTAAAAGTAAAAGGATAGAAAAAGATATTTCATGCAAATAGAAAGTGAAAAATGCTAGGGTAGCAGTACTTATATCTGACAAAATAGAATTCAAAACCAAGGCTATAGTAAGAGATAAAGATGGACACTGCATAATGATAAAGGTAATAATCAAACAAGAGGATATAACCCTAGTAAACATTTATGCCTGTAACATAGGAGCACCTAAATGTGTGAAGAAAATCCTGATGGACACAAAGGGAGAAATCAACAGAAATACAGTCATAGTTGGGGATTTTAACAACTCGTTGACTTCAATGGACAGCTCTTCCAGACAGAAAATCAAAGAGGAGACAACAACCTTAAACAACACACTAGACAAAATGGATTTAATTGATATCTTCAAGCATTTCACCCCAATGAAGCAGAATATACATACTTTAAAGTTCACATGGAATGTTTGCTAGGGTAGACCATATGTTAGGACACAAAACAACCCTCAATAAAGTTAAGAAGGTAGAAATCATATCAAGCATCATCTCTGACCACAATGCTATGAAACTAGAAATCAATCACAAGAACACTGGAAAACATGCAAACATATGGAAGCTAAATAACATGGCATTTAACAATGAGTGGATCAACAATGAGATCAATGAAGAAATCAAAAGATACCTGGAAACAAATGAAAATAATGACACAACAGTCCAAAATCTGTGGGACACTTGGAAAGCAATACTAAAAGGGAAATTCATAGCATTACAGGTATCTCAAAAAACAAGAAAAAGCTCAAATAAACAATCTAACTTTACACTTTAAAGAAACTAGAAAAAGAACACTGAAAAAAGCAAAGTGAGTAGTTGGGTGAAAATAATAAAGATCAAAGCATAAATAAATGAAATAAAGTCTAAACAAAAAAATACAAAAGATCAATGAAGGCTGGTGTGGCTCAATGGATTGAGTGCCAGCCTGCAAACCAAAGGGTCACCAGTTCAATACCCAGTCAGGACACATGCCTGGGTTGCAGACCAGGTCCCCAGTAGCAGGTGTGCAAGAGGCAACCACACATTGATGTTTCTGTCCCTCTCTTTCTCCCTTCCTTCCCCTCTGTCTAAAAATAAATAAATAGAATACTTCAAAAAAAAATCAATGAATCCAATAGCTGGTTCTTTGAAAAAATAAACAAGATTGATAAGCCTTTAACAAGACTCAACAAGAAAAAGATGACCCAAATAAATAAAATCAGAAATGAAAGGACAGAACAACTGACACCAAAGAAATAAAAAGGATTGTAAGAAAGTATTACAAACAACTGTATGCCAACAAACCAGACAACCTGGGCAAAATGGATAAATTCCTAGAAACATACTATCTTCCAAAACTAAATCAGGAAGAATCAAGAGAATGTGAATAGACAGATTATACCTTGTGAAACTGAAGCAGTAACCAATAAACTCCCCAAAATCAAAAGCCCTGAACTGAATGGCTTCACAGTTGAATTTTACAAAACATTCCAAGAACAACTAACTCCTCTCCTTCTCAAACTATTTCAAAAAATTCAAGAGGAGGGAGGCTCCAAAGATCATTTGACAAGGTCAGCATTATTCTAATTCCAAAACCAGATAAAGACTCCACAAAAAAAATTATATGCCAATATCCCTGATAAACACAGACACTAAAATCCCCAACAAAATATTAGCAAACCAAATACAGCAATGCATCAAAAAGATCATACACCATGATGAAGTAAGATTTATTCTGCAAATGCAAGTTTGGTACGACATTCACAAATCAATAAATGTGGTTCTCCAAATAAATAAAATGAATGATAAAAACCACATGATTTTATTAATAGATGCAGAAAAAGCATTTGAATGAATCTAACACCCATTTATAACTTTTTTTAAAGAAAAGCACTCAACAAAGTGAGATTAGAGAGAATATACCTAAACTTCATAAAGACCATATATGACAAACCCAGTCAGCATTATACTCAATGGGCAAAAACTACAAGCATTCCCCTTAAGATCTGGAACAAGAGAAGGATGTCCACTTTTACTTCTCTTATTTAACAGAGTACTGGAAATCCTAGCCACAGCAATCAGAAATAAAAGTCATCGAAATTGGACAGGAGAAGTTAAACTGTCATTATTTTCAGATGACATAATACTGTACATACAGAACCCTAAAAATTTCACCAAGAAACTACTAGAACTGATAAATGAATTTAGCAAAGTAGCAGGATAAAAAATTAATATCCAGAAATCAGTTGCATTTTTATATGCCTTTCTGTCAGTAAGTTAACAGAAAGGTAAGTTAAGGAAACAATCCCATTCACAATTTTACCAAAAGAATAAAATACCTAAGAATAAACCTAACCAAGGATGTAAAAGACCTGTACTCAGAAAATTACAAGACACTAAAGAAAGAAATTAAAGAAGATACAAATAAGTGGAAGCACATACCATGTTCATGGATAGGATGAATTAACATCATTAAAATGTCCATACTACCCAAAGCAATCTACAGGTTCAACAGTTCCTATCAAGATTCCAATGACACACCCCACAGAACTAGCACAAATATTTCAAAACTTTGAACCACAAAAATCCCTGCATAGCAACAATGATTCTGAAAATGAAGAACAAAGTTGGAGTAATTGCACTACCTAATATGAAGCTATACTATAAGGCCTTAATAATCAAAATAGCCTAGTATGGGCATAAAAAAAGTCACATAGGTCAATGGAACAGAATAGAGAGCCCAGAAATAAATCCACACCTTTATAATCAATTAATATTTGACAGAAGCAAGCCCATACAATGGACTAAAGATAGTTTATTAAATAAACAGTGTTGGGAAAACTGGACAAATTTGTGCAGAAAAATAAAACTAGAGCACCTTCTTACACTATTCAAAAGAATAAATTCAAAATGGATTAACGACTTAAATGTTAGACCTCAAACCATAAAAATCCTAGAGGAGAACATAGGCAGCAAAAATCTTGGACATTGCTCATAGCAACATTTTACTGGATATAGCTCCCCAGGCAAAGGAAACAAAAGAAAAAATAAATGATACTTCATCAAACTAAAAAGTTTTTGTGCAGCAAAGAAAATAAAAATACAACCCTCAGAATGGGAGAATACTTGGCAATACATCAGATAATGGATTACTATCTAAAATTTATAAAGAACTTACAAAACTCAACACCAAAAAAACAAACAACTCGATTTAAAAAATGGGCAAAGGACCTGAGTAGATACTTCTCCAAAGAGGACAGATAGCCAATAGACATGAAAATATGCTAAGCATCACAAATCATCAGAGAAATGCAAATTAAAACCACAATGAGATATATCACACCTATAAGAATGGCTATCATCAATAAATCAACAAACAACAAGTGCTGGTGAGGATGTGGAGAAAGGGAAACCCTTTTGCACTGTCAATTGGAATGCAGATTATTGCAGCCAGTGTAGAAAGTGGTATGGAGATACCTCAAAAAATTAAAAATTGATCTGCCTTTCAACCCAGCTATCCCACTTCTGGGAATATATCTGAAGGAACACAAAACAATTTGAAAGAACATAAGCACCCCTCTGTTCATTGCAGTGTTATCTACAATCACCGAGAAATGGAAGCAGCCCAAGTGTCCATCAGTAGATGAAGGGATAAAACAACTATGGGGCATTTACACAATGGAATGCTACTTGGCTATATCAAAGAAGAAAATCTTAGCCTTTGCAACAGTATGGATGGACCTAAAGAACATTATTCTAAGTGAAATTAGCCAATCAGAGAAAGAAATACCATATAATTTCACTCATATGTGGAATTTAATGAACAAATTGAACTAAGGAAAATAGGGACAAACTCATAGATGGAGAGCAGGATGACAGCTAGGTGGTTGGGGTTAGACTAGGGGGTGGAAGGATTGCGCAAAAGGAAAAAGGACTCATGGACATGGACAACAGTGTGGTGATTGCTGGGTGGAGGGATATATATAAAGGAGCTAAATTGTAATGGAAAAAATACAACAAAGATGAAATCAAAAGAAAAGAAAAAATCTTTAAAAATATAAATGTATAAATTTCAAAAAGATAACTAAAATTACAAATATAAGTATATCAATATTTACATAATCTCTAGAACTTTAATGATAAAAATATGTGTATACAAATAGAACATACTTATTATTTCTTTATTTGACAAAGCTTCTCATGGACTTTAAGCATATTAAATAGGCCTAATTAGTTCAAAAACTTCTCTTTTTCTACAAGAACGAAGCATTGAAGTATTCCAGAGGCCCATTGGAATAATTCAAAGTCATTTCTCAGTTAAAAAGTCTCTTAAACTTGGAACTTTGGGAAGGGTGTCAAAAAATCTTAACCAAATGAGTATAACATAAACTTTTTGTCTAATAACATATTTTTATGGTAATAACTTCAAAAGATACTAATTAAACTTAAAACTGATTTGGACATCAAATAATTTGTCCAAAGCACAAGATCCTACTTAATTCATATAAGTGTTTACTTTCTTTAAGCCAATAAAATATTACACCCTAGTTATGCCATCACATGTAATACACAGTCAAACACACATCACATAAAGGCCATATAGATGAAGACTGAGCTCATAAGGACTATATACATAATTTCAATTACTAATTTTTGGTAGAGAAAGCACAAGATTTTATCACTTGCTTGTCTTTTTGCTTCTTCCCTCTATACAATCCTTCTTCAGCTTGCACAGACTCTCTGCAATTTTCCTGGTATCTTTTAGTCTGACCTTCTAATGCAACCAGAAACTAGAACAATTAACTTTTAATTCTGTTCCCTTTATAATATATTGTCATAATTTACACCTTTTATCACCAAAGCTAAATTCTTTCCTAACTTAATTAGAATTTTTAGTTTTTAATGACAAAAGTAATTAGCATTCTTTTAGATTAATTCATGAATACATTTCATAAATTTCAGAAACTGTTTTTTCCCATTTGCAAATTCACTCACATTTTTATTCTTGGTGATCCTACATTCCTTTAGCTTGCTCAAAAGTGAGCTGTTTCATTATCTAGTGACCTGGACAACTTTTGCAGAGGCTCAAGAAGAGTTAAGGGAGATGCCAGCACTGGCCTTATTCCCAGACCACAGCTCCTGGGACTCCAGGAAGAGAATTCAGAGTTTAAAAGACATTTTTTTTTCTTCCAGAGTTTTACTGTCTGAGAGAGGAATGAGATCTTTTCCACTCTTTAAGCCATCATTTTAAATCTTTTCTGAGTAGAATCCTTATGATTTAACAACATAAGAGCTTGCACATTAACGATCTTACCCCACTTAACTAGACCATTAGCAATACAATTTTAATTAGTCTAAAATGTAATCTAAGCCACTCCTTTCAAAATAGAAACAAGAACAAAATTTAAAACAATGGCAAAATTTCAAGAAGTAGGTGGGACTAGCCTTAGAATATTATCTCATTTTTCTCTCTAATTTGAACTCACCCTCTAACTGCCTTACTTTCATTTTGGCAGCATATTCCTTTTCCCTGCATAGGTCCTCTGACCCCTTTAAAAGTTCTACAAGGCCCACAAAAGCATTGGAGGCATCCTTTCAATACTGGTGCACCACCCTGGGATTACCTCTGCTATACTCGGGATTACCCCTGCTATTCCTGGGATTCCTCCTGGGGGTCCCCTACCCAACATGTTGTCATATACAGTCAACTCAACAGGGGTATTTTCTGGAATATCTTGTTCATGACACCAATTGTAACACAGGAGCACCAAGCCAGGAGGGTGCTTATGTGTTCATGACATTCCAATAAAACCACCCAGAGGACCAACAGATATTGACATGCTGTTTATTACTCACATTACAGTGGAGTGAACTACCCTTGGCTGCAGATCAGCGCAAAAGTGACTGCAGTGCACCCTCAGCTTTGGTGCTGCCCCCGGTAGCATGTGTAAGTGCTACAGGGTTAATAAACGAAGGGTCCTTGAGGAAGCTGGGACTCCACATACAGGCTGTTTTCCTCACTCTTGGCTTCTGGCCAAGCAACCACCTGTTCTGAGGTGGAGGGGCCATATCTTGAGCCACCCCACAGCAGGGAGCTGGGAGCCAGCTATATGGCTACCTCTTTAGAACAGACAGCTGCCAGAGCCTTGCCTCTTTGCACAAAAGAGCTTGTGCTGAAATCCAGGGAGGGTCAGCCACATACCTCTCTTGTTTCCTGTTGTGTGATATGGGCCACCCCAAAGCTAGCACTGTGCTTCCCAGGAGGCTGGGGGGGCCTCTGTCCCTAGTCACTGCAACCGGATAAGGAGAGAGCACAGTCAACTGGCAGCACCACTGAGCACCCTCTGGCAGCAGAGCACACTGGAAGAGGGAAGTAGCCAAAGTCAGAGAGACCTCTACCTACACACTTAGAAAGGTAACTCCGAAGGCCTCATTCTTACAAAGGCTTCCCACAGTCTCCTTGCCTCAACCCCTTCCTGCAGATTGGGGATGGCCAGTACCTAAGATACAGCTCTGTAGTTTAAACTTGCCTTCCCAGAGAGAAGAAGCCTTTAGGGGAAAAGCAGCATTTCCTCATTCAAGAGTGGTCAGATGGAGCCAAGGGGTGGCCCAGCTGGACCAAAGAACATGAAGCCACCTAAGGCCCATGTGGTGACCCTCCAAGTTCCCAAGGTGATGATGAGCACAGAGCATTACCTCATTCCTGCTGTTATTCGTGTCTGAGGTCTAGAGGTAGCCATGATTACAAATGTCTACTGAGGCACAGCCACCCTTCAGAGAGTGAAGGCCATCCCAAGAGGCAAGCTGCGCAGAAGGAAACTGGACCCAAAGGAGTGGGCCTTAAAAATGCAGGAAGTAGTCTAAACTTTTTATAATTATGTGTTTAGCATCATCTAAAGGTCTAATAGGGCAGGGACCTTGTCTGTCTGTCACTGTGCCCAGGGCCTATAGGACTGCTTATAGGACAGTAGGAGCTCTGCAAACTGCTGAATGAATGAACCAATAGACAACAGCAAAGGGATCACAGTGTCTAGTGCACAGTGTTCTATGGGGTGATGCTAAAGCCATCATTGGTTCCTTGGGAGAGGTCAGAATGTAAGCAGGGAAAGACCCAGGGAAAAAAATCCCTGCATGGGTCTGCAAGTGGGGATTAACCAGGTCTGCGAGTAAGATGCTATAAGGAAGTTGTCTAGCTCAAAATTTACAAACTTTCCTGTGTGCACAGAGCACCAAGGGACCTGATTAGAATGCAGACTCTGATGCAGAAGGTCAGAAGAGCCTGAGAGTCAGCATTTCTCACAAGCTCCCAAGTGATGCTGAGGCTGCTGGACCCCAGACCCCACTTTGGGCAGCAAGGCTGCAATAGATATTGTTTTCTGATTTTACCTTTATTTCAGCCTTGTCTGAATATCCAGCCTAACTCTAGACTTGGGAAGAAAAGGTCAAGTCTCCTCTTGGCTGGTGTGAAAGGAAAGCGTTTTGACCCCCTTTCTACTTTCAACCCCTTCTGGAGTCACAGGCTCAGCAGTAACTGCAAAGAACAGAGCAAGCAATAACCTCTTACTTCGTCTTCACAGTGGTTCTTCTCACATCACATGTGTTATATCTAGTGTTACATATAGTCCCCAAGGCAAGGCTACTGCCCATAATTCTCACACACCTACACTCAAGATCCCTATACTCTTCCTGGGGTCTTCTCTATGGGTTAGAAATGTCACAGAGAGCTTCTGAGAAGGCCTTCAGCAAGGCAGGAGGACCTCTCCTGGGAAGGCTGCTATGAGCTGTGGTCAAGTCTGGGTGCCAGCAACAGGATTCATGCCTGAAGCTGCCACTCTCTGACTGGGAAAGAAGCTACGTGACTATCCTGAGCTGCCCCCTGGTTGGGGCAGTCTCACTATCTAACTGACCTTCCTAGGAACCCATGCAAAACAAAGTATGTTGAAAACTGTCACATGCTCTCAAAGAAGAAAACATTATTGTTCTTTCTAAGCTGCTCATGAACATGGCAGTGACTACCAGTTACCTTAGCTAAGAAAGTCAACCTTCTCCCACAGTCCAAGCTGTTACTACATGGCAGCCACTGTGACTTGTTTGCTAGGAACACTTTCACCTGTTACTATTAGACTGCTTTCAAGCCTGCCAAGCCCTGTCACACTGGAGTCACCTTTTGTCATAGCAATTACTCAATTGGGGAGGGGCTGCATTATCCTGTTTTTATAGAAAAAAAATGCACGCTGCCCCTGGAGAGAGTTGTAGGACCACCAATTAAGAAAACCTCATAAAATCCACCCCCAAGGGACTCCACAGTCCCTGCTTACCTTTTCCTACCCTTTGAATAAAAAGCTGTGTCTACACCCCAAGTGACCTGGGGATCATTCATTTACATGAGTTTTAGGAGTGCCTACCTGCAGGGCAGTGGTGAGGATTCAAAGAATTAACACAGGCTACAGTGCCTGGGAAGTTCTGATCCAGCAAGAAATGTAAGTGAAGAAAAAGATGGGCACTGGCACAGCTGACAAATGAGGCTGAGGAGATTAGGGAGTGAGGCTATGGGCCTCAGGGAGAGACAGACCACAGGTGTGCTGTTGGCAAGACCCTAGGAAGCAGTTCAGCACAGCATGTCTGTGGAATCCATGGGCCTTCCATATTTGAGACCTAATGCCAGAGGTGTGGTGATGGGGGCAGGGGTGTGGGTCTGGAGTGCATGTGCCTCTAAGAGCTCCTGGGGTTGTGCTGGGGGTGCTGTAGCCCTGCAAGTTCCCATGGCCCCTCTGCTCACACCATACTTCACATGGAACTGAAAGCAGCAGCCTCACTTTCTGTCTTTTCTAGATGAGCTGTGGAGGAACAGCTTATTTCCAAATAAGCAAGTCTTTTCTTTACCCCTTGGTTAGTTGTTTTAGATACAATTTAGCTGCATGTTAAAGTATGGTGCCATTTTTTAACCTTTTACCTTGAAATAATATTAAACTTACAGAGAAATTGCAAGTATTTGTTATCATTTTGCCAAATGTGGTATCTTTTGGCCACAAATTCCCTTCTCATGGGCCCAGAAGGATGTGCTTCCATCTGCTTAAATCCTGGTTTTCTCATGAGTTATGGAAAGGCTCTGCTCAGAGACTGTGATCCAGTGGCAGACAACCTGGCATGCTCCTGTGAGGAGAAAGGAAAGTACATGAGGATGGGGCCACCTCTGTTTCTCTCTTCCCCTCCCTAGGCCTAGACCAGGGCCTCTGTTTCATGAATGAATGGGTCTTTATCCAAAATGAGAGGAAGGGCTAAGTCCTGTGGCTTCACAGGCAGCTCATTAGAACCTAAGTCGCCTGGGTACTATGACTGCCATGTCTCTCCCTTACACAGATCTTTCTCCAGAGCTCAACTCATACAGGCTGCCTTTTCTTGGAGATTCTCCATGCCCCTGAATATGTCTACTGTCTCCAACACCGCCTACCTGCTTCTGTTTTCTGCTCAATAGCAGCCTCAGAAGTACCCCACAGCCTTATGGAGACCTGAGCCAGCTTCTGAGCTCTGTCATCGCTGACGCTATCACCTCCTAACAGGTTTCCATGTGCTTTCTTCCCTGGGCAGTAGTTTTCAGATTACAAATCATGTCCCAATAATGGGTCATGAAATCACTTTCATGTGCTGCAACTACCACCATTTTTAATGGAATAAAAATAAAAGGACAGAATAGGTCATAGTACGTTTCATGCAGTAAGTATAAATGTTGTTTCATTTAACTTTTATCTTTATTACCTTGGTAATACATGTGTGTTAAGTTACATTGTGATACTTATTTCTTCTGTGTGTCTCCCCTTCTTTCACTGCAGTAGAAAGCTGGTCCCTGCCCTTCTTTTCTCCAACACACAGCTTCCGCACAAGACTCATTGCAAGCTCTCAGCTTTGTCTGGCCTTATGCTTAGCCCTCCAGTCCGGCTCACAGCCTCCTGTCCCACACACCTGAGCATCTTGTACATCCAGCCCCTAAACTGTAGGTGATCATCTGGGTCCCTTCAGTTTCCAATTACTTGGAGCTGGGCCTCCTTCTTACGAGCCCCATATTAGCCCAGAAGTGGGCTAGACTGGAGATGCTTCATATTTTTGAATGAATGTAAGCAAAACACTGCAGTTACTATATCCCAATTCCAGGCCTCTAAGGTTAGTTAGCAAACCACAAGCCTGCTGACGGCCACCCTCTGTGAGCTATCACAAGTTTTTTTTGTGCCCAGTGCCCATCTTACCCCAGAGCAAGTTTTGTCAGATGCTTATCTGTGCTATTGACATGAAGCCAATCAAGATTTCTTGATGGATGCCCAACTTCAGAATTTAGATCCGAGTATTTTTCCAACTTGTTCCTGATTGATTCTTCCTTCCCATAGCTTGTGAGAGAAGCTTTACATGTTAGGAAATGCAGAAGCCTTACACATTTGGAAGAAAACTCTGTTTTGCTTTTCTTTCCCAGTTCTAGAGTTAGAAAGGGCTGCGGAGGGTAGAGGACAGGGGGTGGTGGGAGGGCAGGGCCCTGGCAGTGCTTAGCTCAGGTAAATCTGCATCGTGCCTACAGTACTGCTGACAGCAGCTAAGGACTTGGAACTCAACACCAATGGCTGTTCCCAAAGCACCATCCCTGGCCCAATATCCAGAGATCAGACTGCCTGGTGTTGGCCAAAGACTTGCCATTACAGGATGTTGTTACAGGAAAACCTCATGCCAGAAATGCCCAGAACCAGGACTGAGAAGGCGGTAACAAAGGAGAGGCCAGGTTTTAATTGGAGAATCCTCCTGTCTCCCTTTCTCATGTGAGGTTGGCATTCTTGTTACGCTCATTTTACTGAGCCACCAAGAGGCGACATAACTTGCCCAAGCAAAATGTGATTCATTCAGCTCTTGCTTTTAATCAATATACTTTTGTTCCCTATTTGGTTAACAGCAGGTCCGGGATTCCCTAGCTGAGATCAAAGGATAGCATAGAAACAAAACACACCAGTCATTCCAGTGGCATATATCTCTCTAAATGGGTCTATAGTTCAAGCCCATTCTCCCCACTGAGCCTGATGTTGAGCTCACATAGAGTAGTGAGAATCAATTCAGGGCAGTGCCTGGGCAGGGCTCAGAGTTCCAATAGTCATAAGCTGTTGTTTTTTGTTATGCTGTTATTTTTTGTTGTGTTGTTATTTTAGGTGGAAATAGTGTTGAGAAAGGAATGGCCACAAGGCAGAGAAATAGTCAGTGGGAGGAAGGAGAAGCAGTCAATTATGACAGGGTGGTCAGAGCTTAGTCACAGGCTCTCTGTGTTGCCATGACAGCAGCCACAGTCACGAGACTATAAGAGGTGCTGTGGCAGTGTGTTTACAGGTGGTGGCTGGATTCATATGCGGGCTGTACTGCTGGCTGCAGATCCCTGAACTAGACCATTAACCAATCAGTCAATTCCACAGAGTTAGCAGTAGCCTTGTGTATTGAATTATGAGAAGAGAGTTTTTGATCCCCCCACACCCATTTCCCCTTTACCCTCACAGTTAGGGAGGGCACAGAACTCATGTCAGGATGCAGAGCACCTGCTCTGCTCCTCCCACTCTGATCTCTGCAGCTGGTGGGCATCAACCCTGCACTGCACTGCCCTGCACTGCATAGGGGTTTGGGGATTTCCAAAGCCAAAACAACCAGAAGGGGATGACCCATCAGCTTGCTGGACTCCTTCCAGAGGAATAGCTGTATTCTTTGAAGGCCCGTCAGACCTCAGGAATGAAATCCTAAAGAGAGGGCTGCCCTCAGCTTCCTTCCCTGACCCAACTTGCCTTCTTGGAGAACTGGTAGTAGTAATAGCAATGCATCCAAGGTACAAACTTTTGTTTGGCTTTGCATATTTGTTTGTTTTTCTTTCCTGTCTCCTTCTGTTAGCCTGGGAACATCTTTTAAAAAATTTTTCAATGAGTGCTCCTAATTGATGCTGCAGCCAGCCCTTCTCCATGTTTTTAGGGAAGCCCTCTCAGGGTCAGCTACAATTAGAAGTCAATTAAGTTAGAACCCCATGTGATTTTCTTGGAAGTCCTTCAAGCATCAGCTTGCCTTGGGAGAGCCTCTGGCCTTACTCAGTGGAAACCTGTCTCTGTTACACAATGTCCTAAAGGAAAGGCCAGGTTGTCAGTGGGTTCCCTCAGAGTGTGAGGGAACATGGACTCTAAGTTCCCTTTGGCCTTTGTTTGCACCCTACACTACCCACCTAGTCAGACTGCACGTCAGACCTCCCTCAGCTTCCCACTCTACCTACCCCAGCTTGCTCACTGCTAGAAGGAAAGCATGCAGGATTTCACCATGGTGTGGCTGGGTGCTCAAATCTCACCTTCATCCATTTAGTGTCTTTCAAAAGTAAATGTGGTATCCTAGTTGGTGTGGCTCAGGGGATCGAGTGCTGGCCAGTGAATCAAAGGGTTGCTGGGTCGATTCCCAATCAGGACACATGCCTGGGTTGCGAGCCAGGTCCCCAGTATGGGGCTTGCAAGAGGCAACCACACATTAATGTTTCTCTCCCTCTCTTTCTCCCTCTCTTCCCCTCTGTCTAAGAATAAATAAATAGATAAAACCTAAATGCAGTGCTGAACTGCAAGACAGTATGCTGGAATGCACCAAAGGACAAACTTTGTATCTCTTCAAGACATTCCTGAAACCTCACCTCTTCTTAAAGGCCACCTGATGTTACTCATTAGGTGAGAGACTATAGTCCAAGGTAACAGTGCCAATAGGGGAAGGATCCTGGGAAAGATCCACACACTCTGGGACATCCTTCCCCTGCCCATCCTCTCAACAGAGATGCATTTCTTCCCCCACCCAAATGTCTTTATTGTCCTTTCTCCTGATCATAAAGTTCATACGTAATCTTTTAAATCTTTCTGATGATAGGAACTGTACAAAAAGGGAATTTTTCCCCAAAACTTCCCTCAATCCTTATTCACCCCCACAATCTCATCGCTGCCAAAAAATCTTTGTTGAAAATGCAGTGCATATCTCTCCAGACCTGCTTCTGTATATACAGAAACTTTTACAAATACAAACGTGGACAGTCTGTGTGATGTCTTCCTGTCTTGACTCTGCACGGTGTTCCACTAGGTTTTTTGTTAGTTGCAATGATAAGTAAGCAGGATAGCTAAATCTTGATTTTACCAGGTCTCTTCTTAGGGAAGTATGGGTGCTTGCTGCTTCTGCAGGTGGCCAGAGTGAGCAGGTGAAAGTGAAAGGTTGGACAGCATCATGGAGTTGAGGGGAGCCAGAGCCACATGCTCCTTGGAAGGGAGGCTGAAACTGAGAGACAGGTGGACTTGAAGCTCTTCAAATTTGTCTGTCCCTGGCCTCTTGCTGTACATTTATGTAAGGTGCTTCTGCTAAATACGTATTCTCTCCTCCCTCCACCAGATCTTACTGAGCAAGGTGCTAAGTCCTAGAGAAGGGGCGAACTAGAAAAGATCTACCATGTCTGTTCACTCAAGGAGTTTACTTGCCCTCAGCACCAGCCCCACCCAGCCACCCACCTAAGAGGCCCCTGATTTTCCTACTCCTGTCCTTTCCCTAACTCCTGATTTACACAGTCCTCCCTCTTTCTCAAACTTAACTTCCTATTTCCAATAAATAATATTTTGGCTGCTTTTCTCCCTAATGCCTTTAGGATATTGTATTGTAAAGATAAAGTTCAGGTTTTTTCTCCTTAAACAGACAAACAAAAAGACTGGCTTTCCCATTTATCAGTTTCCTGCTTTGTGTTCCTCTGTAGTCATTTTGGGGTGGTATTTGGGTACAACAATGGCTCACTGAGAACAAGAGCATTCACAGGTGACTCATGGTCTGAGTCAGTGGTTGGTTCTGAAGGCTCCTCATATAACTTAACATGCTGTTTTGTCACTAATTCATCCCCTCCGTCAGAGCAAGATAACAGCAACCCAGCATGCGCCTGGCCACTGGGGAATTTAGGTGCTCACATGAACACGTTATCTCTCTTTGTATAGCCAGACTCCCAGGTAAAATTGCTTTGACTTGGAAACATATGTCTCCCATTCTGAAAGTGGAAAGGTGAAAAATAATACCTTCTGCTTCAAAGCAGTGTATTAATTTAGTGGTTGGGGGAAAGCATCTAAATGTCTGAGCTATAGCCATCCTCTGTCTTTTAGCTGTGTGACCGTAAGCAAGTCACTAACATCTCTGGCTTCAATTGTCTCAGCTGTAAAGTTCAGTGTTTGGACTGATAAATTCTCCCAATCAATTTTCCGGATGAGCCGTTCTTCATAGAGAGAGGGAAGACTTTACAGAGGAGCTGGGAGAACAGCAGGTAGGGTGGGGAGAAGGCACTATCTCCAGTTCTCCTCTGGAGCCAGAGGATCAGCACTAGCCTAGAGCACACATGCCAGAGTTCTTCAGACTCTCCCAGCAGATGAAACAATTGGTCATTGCCCAGCTTCAGCTGTGCCTTGAGTGTGCTCTGGTCCCTCCTCTCTGGAGCTCTTTCCCAGGGATGGGTGATGCTGGGAAAGGGGCCAGTCAGTCCAAGGGGTCTGGGGCTCAGTTTAAATCTGCCTTTTCTTTTAGAGCATATCCATTCCTCACTCTTCTTACTCAGAGGTCCCTCAGACCCAGGAGGATACAAGGAAGGCAGCCAGACCCAGGGTAGGGGCAGGGCCTCGGCCAGTCAGCCCTGGAGCTTCCTCAGGTCCTACAGGCTACTGCTACTGATGAGGTGTGTCTTTAAGGTGAACCTGTGGGAGAGGATGGCCCATGTGGGAGACTACAAGCAGATGCCCTGGCTCCCTGTCCTAGTGGTAAGTAGGTCACAGCACCTGCACTGCCCACGCTGTACCCTTGGCCCAGAGAGTACCCATGGTGGCCCTGGTGGAGATTCCAGTGGGAACTCCCATCCAATCTGTGTCCATCACCAGCCACACCACCTGGGGCAGGCTCCTTGGCTTCTTAAGTCTCAGTTTACCTGGCTATAAAATGAGAACAATAATAGCACCTTCTTCAATAAGTTCTAGGGATGCAAAAAGATAATGCCTGCAATGCCCTTAATAGTTCCTGTGTTCAAATTAAATTTCCCTGGTTGGTGGCTCCCTTTATAGGATTTCATGGAAAGAAATGTCCCAAAATGCTTATTTGCATTGTGATATACACAACCAAGCCTGTGTGATAAGCCACACCTGTGAGCCAAACAGATGAGAAAGACCCAGGCCTTCATCACAGGACTCCTCCTCAGGTAGGGAGAGGTACCATGTGACTGAGAGACCTGCTGTTCCAGAGGCTAGAGGAAGGAGCTGCCTCATTTATGACTTTGGAAAGAATGAAACAAAGATTTCTTAGGTGAAGATAGTTCGGACTATGCCTTGAAGATTGGATGGATGGGGAAAGGGGAGGCAGGAGTGAGGCCAGACTGTGCAGGCAAGATTGCCTGCCCAGTTTTTTAGCTAAAGTTCCTGGAGATGGGGCATCAAATAAGTGCTGACTGAGTTGGTCTCCCACCATCAGGCTCCCTCCTCACCCAGCCTTGGGGCTGTCTGGGCATTTGCTCCAAGTAACTATGTGTGTCTTTGAGAAGGTATGGAAGTCAAACAAACCACCCCTCTCTTGTGGCAGGTATCTCTGATGTGCTCTGCCAGAGCAGAATACTCCAACTGCGGTGAGAATGAGTACTACAACCAGACTACGGGGTTGTGCCATGAGTGTCCCCAGTGTGGGCCTGGGGAGGAGCCATACCTGGTAAGGCCCCCCTCCTGGCTGACAGACTGCAGTCCCTCTCCCCTGCCCAGGCCTGGTGAGCTCTCCCTCCTTCACAGGGTGTTGTCACCCTACCTTGGGTTGCTCTACATGTGGTCCCTAAGCTAAATCAGTGCACAGTGCATCTGGTGTACCCAATGTGTCTGACGTGCCCAAAGACTGCAGGTTTGGTCATGGCAAGCACAACCACTGTACTCACCTGTGTGCTCTGTCCTCTTCCTTGGCCAGTCCTGTGGCTATGGCACCAAAGATGAGGACTATGGCTGCATCCCTTGCCCAGCAGAGAAGTTTTCCAAAGGAGGCTACCAGATATGCAGGCGCCACAAAGACTGTGAAGGCTTCTTCCGGGCCACGGTGCTGATGCCAGGAGACATGGAGAATGATGCTGAGTGTGGGCCTTGTCTCCCTGGGTAAGCACATGGTGCTCCAAACCACACCCTTGGGCACATTCTGTAGAAAGCCCTTAGTATCGAATCGGTGAGGACCCCTGGGAACATGAGCACCTCAGGCCTGCAGTGCAGTGTCATGCCTGCTGTCCCATTCTACAAGGGGAAGCTTAGTAGAGAGGAGGGCATATCCTTGGAATTAGGAAACTTGGCATCAAGGATGGTAAGTTCTGCCACCTTTCACAAACAGACAGCTGACCCAACGTCAGCTTTCTGTGTCCTTTAAGTGAACATCAATCATAGTAATGTCTCCTGATTACCTAAATCAAACAAATTTGTTGAGTACACAGTGAAGTAATACATGAGGAATGCTTTGGAGAAAAAAATGAAAATTATGTACAAAAGTATTATTTAGAAATTTTAATGTACTGGGAAAAACTGAGGGTAAAAGCCACTGATAGTAATATTTGTCATACGGTACCTATAATTCCATCACAATACTATTATGTATGAAAGTCTTCTCAAAGAAGCAAAATGCTAATGCAATTAGCCTGAAAGACGTAAAGATAAAATCTTCCCTTATACAGGCCGGACACATTAACAAGTTCTGCTTGAGATAAGGAAAGTACAACCTAAACACCCAATAAACACTAAGCTTCTGCCGTTGCTGCTGCCTCCCTCTAGTGGCCGTACAACATAATGCCTGCAAGAGCTACATAGAAACCAAAAGCCATGGTGAAGGTGAAAGGGTGATCAAGGTGTGATAGAAGTGGTAGAGGGTAGTGCTGGTGATGATGGAGGCGGTGGTGTTGGAGGCAGTCGTGGTGCAGGTGATGGTGTTGGTCATGGCGGCAGCAGCATTTCAAATGGGGCAGTGTACTTTACAACCTGATTGTGCATCTGTCGTCTCACCGGATTGAATTGAGAGGAGGAAGAAAATAAGAATATATGCAAATGAGAACACTGGGCATTAGTCTATAAGAAACAGGAAGAACAAAGAGGCAGAAAGTCCCACCAAGGGACTTTAAGAACAGGTTGAAAGTGAATAACTTTAAAATAAGAAGATACTTTATTTTAATATATTTTTTTTTATTTTTAGAGAGAGGGGAATGGAAGAAAGGGAGAGAAACGTCAATGTGTGTGATTGCCTCTCACCCCCCCCCCACAAGGGGCCCAACCTGGCCCTCAACCCAGGCATGTGCCCTGACTGGGAATTGAACCTGCTACCCTTTGGTTCACAAGCCAGCTCTCAATCCACTGAGCCATACCAGCCAGGGCTAAAATAAAAAAATGTTTTAAACTCGCAGAAATTAACCTTAGTTCAAATTTGTTACTGTGAAGCATCCATTCCCATGGTTTCCAGCACCATTTCTCTGCTGGTGATTTGCCCCCTACCCTCAGTCTCCCCAGCTTTCTGTCTTCAGTTCAGAGCACCTCCTGAGCTACAGACCTACATATCCAAATATCTGAGGGACAACCCCATGTCAATTTCCTTGATACAATGTATGATTTAAGCATATTTTTCAAATGAATAAAGAAAGTAGGGGAACCTTATTGCAGACTCTTATTTTTCAATATGAAAAAAAAAACAGGTAGCTATAACCAGGGAAGATATTAAACTATTCCCTTAGAAAATATGAGTAAATAAAAGTTCCCTAGCTTGGTGCTCTTTAATTTAGTTGTTGAGGTTATGGTGTTGTGGGGGCTCCACAAGAAGAAGCAGAATCAATGCATCCCTACCCAATGGTACAAACATCTGTTTGGTACAAGGGACTGCTCTAAGCACATTGAACTTGAATGAGAGAAATTTAGTAGGATTTTGAATTTAGATAGCTAGAATCAGTCTCTGATAATTTATAAAATTCCTGGAACTTTATCTTGATTGTTTTTTATTGGTGCCGATACATAATTCATGAAAAAAATGCAGTTTCATAGATTGACTGTAGACATGCTGAGAAAAAGCATGTTCCCCTTGCCATGCTCAGCTTGGAAAGAAAATAACCCTTTTCACAAAATCTCAACTTATTTTGGGAGCCTGTCAGTGTGAGAATCTGACCTGACATTCACAACCTAGCATAACAGCTCCAGCATTTATTTTAGTAAACCTTTGAATTAAGAGTCGACCATGTGGGTACTAGTGAGACAAAGAGGAAAGACCTGGTGCCTCTCTTTTCAGTGGAGGAAAGATACAAGAATATCAGTGACCACAGTGTGGTAGGCACCCACAATATTCTAGAACTCAAGAAAGAGCCATTACTCTGTGGCTGGGGTCAAGCGGAGTCTTAGAAGACTTCTCAGGGTGACACTGGGTTGGCTAAGAAGTAGAACAGAGCTCTCCAAGTGCAAATGCTCCAGCCAAAACTCCAAGGTGAGAGGAGTCTGAGGACATGGAGCTATGAATACCTGTGGCCAAGTGGAAGGTACATGCAGCTGGGTGTGAAGAAACTAGTGAGGGAGAGGACTCTAGAAAATTATGCTGAGGACTCAAGTCTTCAGCTTGATGCTGATGCAGGTCACTATGTAGACATCTAAGCTTGTGTAGGACATAATCAGGCTATACCTTAGAATGACCCTCTTGGCAGCAGTGAAGATAAAGTGTTGATTAAGGAAGAGACAGGAGCCTGGGTAACAGGGATAAGATGGGAAGGTGTGAAGACCAAGGCAAGGTGGAAGCATTGGAAGTTGGAGGGAGAGGAGAAATTCAAGAACTTGTTGGAAGATAGCAGAGACTGAAATTGCAGACTGAGTGCATGTGGGATTTGGGGAAAGAGATTGTGAAGAGGATTCTCAGATGTCTGCCTTGGTCAGTTTTGTGAATAGTGATGCAATTTTCTAGAATGCAAAAGGAAGAATTTTGGTGGGGAGGTGGAAGAAAGATGGTGGAGGCATGTGTGAACTTTGAGATTGTTGCAACATCCAGACCAATGTATCGAACACATAGGTGGGTAAACAGGTACAAAGCTCAAGTCGGATATAGAAGTCACCTACCCATTAATGATGTAGGAGAGACTGGTCCAAATAAGATCTCCCAGTAAGGCAGCTCCATGGAGGAGGAAGAGAAAGGGTGCGAGATGGACCTTGCCCCATCAGCATTGCTGGCTCTGACACAACCGCGTTTCAGACCCTGTGTGCATGCACAATGGTCTGTGAGACTCAGCCACGTTTTATTCCAGATGATCTCAAAGGGGCAGTGAATATGCACTTGGAGAAGCCTGTTTCCTTCTTACTTAGACCCACAAAAGACATTCTAGCCAGAAAGAACAAGCCATGGGACGAACACAACAAATGACCTGTCCCGTAGACAGGTGCTAGCTTGGCTACTAAAAAGGCTACTCAATGGCAATGAAGACAATTTGCTTGGTCCCAACACTTTTACCAGAAAGAAGTTTGACAATGGAATGGTCATGAGTTCTCTGCCTCTACAAGGCTTCAAAACATAAGTACAACCATCAGTAGAATTAGTGGGGAGGCCAGCATCTGTACTCTCAAAAGGGTCTTTCCAGCTCTGAAATCTTAAGTAACTCTCTCCCTGCTCCATGAGAACAATGATCTGCTCCTTTCACATTATGTCTTCAGCACCCAGGACAAGGTGAGGCCTGGAGGGGTATTGTGCAGGAGACACATCTCAGCACACATCTCAGTGTACCCTCTCGTTACTCCATCAATGTGAAAATGTATAGTTAGTTTCCAGTTTGGCTCTGTGCTGTGATATGACTTCAAATAAATCACTCCCAGACTTAAGGCCACGGAAATAGAAGGCCTCTACTTTATCTCCAGTCCCCAACCTCCTCATACTGGCTCTAATAAGCACAGTGCTTTATCGGGGTAGGGCCCCAATGTTCTCCCACTTCCTATTACATACCCCAGGTTTTGAGAACAAAAATAAAGCTCTCATGGTATGTCACAAAGAAGGATTACAAGGAGTTTTGGCAAGTTGGTGCTATCAGCTTCATGAAAGGCTGTTTCTATTCCCAAATCCCTGTGGTCCCCAGGCTGCTGATGCAGACTGCCTCCCATTTGTTTTCCTGACACCACAGGTTGCCTTGGCCAGCTCCACCCTTGTGGTTTGGCAAGCACTCTCCTCTTATTCTTTGCTATGTCTGCTGTGTATCAGTACGTGGGTGAGACACTGGCTGAACAATGAGCAGTATATGGGGCTTTCCTGTTAAGAAAGGCTTATGTGGGAGGACCAGGGAACAAAATATGAGAAGAGGATGAAAGAAGAGGTGAAATTTCATAACCTTCCTCAGGGCATCATGTGACCCATTGGAGAAGCTCCCGCTAGCTGGCTGCTACACGCTGTCCATTCCCTGAAGTCAAGGCATTTGAGGATGGTTGGAGGACAGGAGCAGAGAATGCAAAGGTAGCTTCTATATCCGGACACTGTAGTGGGCAGACGGAGCATCAAAGAGCTCAGAAGCATCCAGCACAAACTTAGGAACCCTGAGAAAATGGAATCTTTGAAGAAAATCTACATATGTAGAAAATTCCAGAGGCCACATTTAAACTGAGTCTTGTCTTGGGTTACTTACCTTAATCAACCCTGGAAAAAAAGCAGAAAGAAAAAAGATCTAAGGAAAAGACAAAATGGAGATCAAAGAGTAGAAAACTTGACATTCACAGCAAGACAAAGGGACCTCATACTCTTTAGTAGGGCACAGCTTCCTAAATGAACACCCAGCCCCAAGTTGCTAGAAGAAGGCAAGCAATTGCTTTCCATTCCTGCCTAGCAGGGAATGAGAGTTACAGGGGTGAACTAAACCATGAGGAGTTGAGGTTAGTCCTAAAGACAAAAACCTAACATTTAAAAATGTTCTGTGCAATACATTCTAGGAAATGTGTGACATATTTAACACTCATGATAACAGCCTCCAGGAGCCAACTTTTTTTTTTAAATTATAGTCATTCAATATTGGTTTTTCAACTAAGTTATTTAATATGTTTCATAGCTTGGTGCCGACACATAGTCAGGACAGGAGATACAGCTGCAGCCATCAGAGCCTTGTGGGAATCAGAAAGATGCCCACTCTGCCTGCCCAAGAAGGTGCCTCATGCCCAGAAAAGGGAGCTGACTGATCCCAGAGTACAGCCCCTAGTGGTGTCCCGAGGAACCCATTGGGTGCCAAGTCCTCAGCCCATGTTCTACACCCACCCAGGTAGCTATGGGTCTTCATCCAAAATGGAGTTCAGCACCAGGGGGTTAACCAGGATGAACTTAGCTGTGGTTCTGTTTTTTGAAAAGGACAGAAAGATGTACAAAATGCCATTGGATCTTCTGTCGGTCTCAACACTTTAAACTTCCATAGAGAAAAATTTGGTCTCATTCACTTCTTTTCCAGTTAATACTTGCCTAGAACCTTCTCTCCTCAGTACCTAGCACAAGGCACTACTGGGAATGCAGGTATGAACAAGGCTGGCCCTGAGGGACTCCCGGGTCAGGAACAGTCTCAATCCAGGTGAGAAAAATGAAGCTGGAGGTGGATATAAGAAGAGGAGCAAATAATAGTAGTGTCAACAAAAGGTCTTTGCTCTCAAGTCTAATGCCAACAGTAGTCCTCAGCTTGGGGTATGGTAAAAGGAGAAACTCTACTCAGGTAAACAGTTTGCAAAACCAGGAGAAGCAGCCTCTAATGGAAACTGAAGGTGTGCTCCACCAAGATAAAGGGGAGGCCAGTTTTTATAGAAAAAGTCCCCATCATAGTTCCTGGTTGGTCTATTTTTATGCAAATGAGAAGTCCAAATAACATTGTGTCCAAATGAGAAGTCTGGCCAGCTTCATGTGTTTTGATTGGTTGTTATGGAGCAACTCTGATTGGTTAGTAAAGATGCAAATGAGATGCCCCTCCAGTTATACCTGGGTAGTTTCAATTGGATGGGGCAGGTTTCAGCCCAGTAGTCAAAATACAATATCAGGAACTCCATTCCTGGTTGGAATGGAAAGGGTTGCCTCAACCTGCAGGAGCACAGTGCAAGAAGCCAAAGGTTCAATTTTCAGCTTTTCCCTGAAATACAGAGTGAGAGGCCTCTGTCCACAATAGTTGTTAAGCTTTGGTTATGAATTTTTGCCATGTTAACCATAAGGAGTCCTTCTTGGCAGATATATTCCTTCTTGTGGTTCACACTGAGTCTGGATGTCAGAAATATGCTGGAGGACTGACCTGGAGCCTGTCACCCTCATGAGGCCATATGCAGACATACGCCCCCTCCTGGGAGCAGAAGCACTGCAGCCCCCGTGTGGCTTCCTACTTCCTGAACACAGATGGCTTTTGGAGGGTAACAGAATATGTGCTTGAAACACGCTTTTTACAGAAAGCTTAATTGTGAAACTGGCTGTTGGAGCTTCTGAGAGATGTTTGGAGATTGGTTAATTAATGTTTATAAGACATGCAGGAATCTGAGGATAAAAGTCTCTGAGGAAGAGCAGGTAATTATGATTATAATGTTCCTGGTAATGGTCCAGTTCATGGTGACTGGAGTCTGAAGACTCCCCGGCACTCCACCATGCTACCACTTACTGCTGCCATCAGCCAGGGTTGTGCACAGCTAATACAAAGAAAAAATTAAAAAACAACCTTGGAAAAATTCAACAGCAGAGAGGGATTTTTCATTTTTTGAAATTGTGGTAAGAGAGAACATCCAGCTCATTTTTTCAGGAACATGTATAAAGGACACATGGACAAAACCAAAGCAGGGTAAGATCAAGGGTGGAAAGTGGGGATGGCTGGGGTTGAAAGGAGTGGTGCAGAGAAAATGGAGACAACTGTATTGAACAACAATAAAAAATAAATAAAAAGAAAAAAATTAAAAATTGATTTCTAACAATGAAATAGATGGCTCCATGATCAACGCTGAATATATGTTTATGGAAAACAAGTATACACCAAGAAAAGTGCCAAAGCCTGCAGGTGGCAAGGAACCTAAGTTGCAAGGCCTGGAGGGGAGGTCCAGGAGGTAGAGGTCCAGGAAGTGGTATGGCCTGCATAGAACTTCAGCCCATGGTGGCAGAGCTCTGTGGGTAGAGTGTTCTAAGAGTCAGCATGGTCATGGGGCTGGCATATTGACATGAGGAAGCTTTAAAGACATACCAGAACATCAGTGGGGGGGTAAAAGACTTTAGAGTCTTACTGGGAAGGGTTTGTCCATTTCTTTAAGTGTATACAACCCTAGCATGAACATATATAGGTGTGTTTTGTTCAGTGCTTCCTGAGGAGAAAGCAAATAAATTTCAGTTATCACCTGGTTGTACTTTAGGATATCTCTAAAGCTCTCTGCAGTGACCTCTCTAGACATTACTGTAGCTATATTTTGATGGCTAGCACCATTCACTATTGGTCAGCAGGTACTCACTGGGAGGTCCCAGTGTCACAGGCATAGACACATCTGCCTGTAAACCTACCAAGCTGCAGGCTCTGAGATGGGCATTTGCTGAGGGGGTGATCCTCCTCCAAAGATGCCTGGGTCCCTGGTTGGCAAGACACCCAAAATGCTAAACAGGGCATACACAGGGTGGGTATTTCAAGTGGATGGTGTTCATGAAAATGGTGATTACATATATATGCTAAACAAATGCATTACTGAAAGGAATCAAAAAGGGGAGATTTTTTAAATACCAAAAATAGCTCAATATTGGGGGAAAATTCTATTTTAAGACAAGGTGAAAACCCCCCAGTAATCAAAATGGGCTGCTGACTCAGCAGGGCTCCTGATTCCCAGGTGTTTATCTCAGCCCAACTTGGGTCATGCCTTGGTCATGGGTATGCCAAGTGCTCAGCACTTGCTTGTGGTAACGCCTGACTCACCTGCCTGCTTTATCTTGTTTTTCCCTCCTATAGCTACTACATATTGGAAAACAGACCCAGGAACATATACGGCATGGTCTGCTATTCCTGCCTCCTTGCACCTCCCAACACCAAGGAATGTGAGTGCATTTTATCCTTCTATCAGAATAGTACTTGTTCAATATTGATGTCTTGCATTACAACATGTGGTAGACAGAAACCAATCCTGGCAAATAGACAAGTTAAGTACAGCAAAGTCATAAAGCAATCAGACATCAAGTCCGTAAAGGAGGTCTGCTGTATTTGAACCATGAGTCAGAGATTTTGGTCACTCACCTTGGACAGGTGACCTTGAACAAGTTACATAAACTCTATGAGCCTCAGTTTTCTCATTTGTAATTAGGGAGTATTAAAATCTGAATTAACTATAGCATGCAATTCTTGGATAAAACAATGAGATCACAGCCACCAAGGTATTTTGCAAAGTACTACAAAGTTCTAGACAATTGTTAGTTCTCATACATTTTTTAAAACTAATAGATGGCCTCCCAGATGAGGCCAGGAGAAGTATAAGAAGTGATCCCAATTAATGAAATAGATACAAGGAAGCATATGCCAACAATGAGGCTAACAAGTTTAGAATCTGACCTTGGGCTATTTCTTTTCTATTGATTTGGTTTGACTTTCGTGGGCATGTTTATCAGGAAGTGCCAGGAACCTCTGCTCCAAGAATGTGTTGTGTTGTCTCTTGCATCTGTGGTTTTAGGAGACACGATTGAAGGAGGGATGGATGGCATCTGGGACAAAATGGGGAGTCTGGTCTCTGGACTGCTCTCCTCCCTCTCCAGGCCAGAAGAGGTGCCCATACTGGAGCCCTACCTCTCTTGGGTTTCTATGAGTCCCTGCCCATCCCATTTTCTCAACATAATCTTATCTAAGAGAGTAGAATAAGGGCCTCCCTCTTGAGAGTACCTAGGAGGAAGTGAAGGAGAGCAAGAAGAGGGAAGCACTACCTCTCTTCACCTTAGGTTCAGCTGGGAGAGGTGCTCTGGGTAGTGGGGCAGAGGCTATTCCCTCCCTTCCAAACTGCTTAAGTAGAGGAGCCTGGCAATGATGAATTTGCAGGTCTTTAAAGCTGAGTATTCCTGCCCGGCATGATGACTAATTCACTGATTAGAGTAATTCTAAGGGCTCCTGGCTGCTAGCAGGACTGTATAAAGTCAGCTGCCATTGCTGATAAGTCTTCTGCTGGGAAATCTAAACCGACTCCATACCAAATAGTTCTGGGATGAATCCTCAACTGAGAAGACGTCAGACACTCACCACCTATTTAGAAAAGGTTCTTTGCCTATGGAACCAAAAAACAAGCAATTCTTCCCCATGGGACTCTTTTGTTTGAAAGCTCACACAGTGTGTTCTTCTCAGTTCCTGGAGCTTGCAAAGCACCTTAGTCCTGGAGACTTTGAAAATAAGTGCATCCCCCTCCCAAGCCCTAGTCCTTAATTGCTTAACTGGAAACCAGCATCCAGTAAATCCTCCTAGTGGTTCTAAGAACCCAGCCCTGAAGGAAGCCAGCAAAGAAAACGGAGCCTCTGTTTGCCCATCTGGGAAAGGGGAGAGATAACCAGATAAGCTGTGTAGGGTAACATGGTAAATGGAACCCTGCCTAGGTCATGGTCTCAAGTGTGGACATGAAAGTTACTTTCTCCACCACTGGGGTCTCCACTTCTGCCTGCACAGGACTCTTGCTCAAGACTCAGCACACAGCCTCCACTGAGACTCAAGCTCACAGGACTGCCATCAGCAGCCCTGTCCTGAGAAAACCCAGGAACTAGGTGAAACCTCACTGGTTAGGATTGCAATTTGCTGGCTGGTTGCCCAGGCCCAACCAGGCTCTCCTCTTCTTGAGCCTATAGTCAGTGGTCAAGAACCCTTTGCCTCCACCTGAGAAGCCTACTTTGGTTTTGTTTTGATGTGACTTACCTGAGCCCTTGTCATGTGAAGCTAATGCTCTTGATTGCCCAAGTCAATGCATGATGAATTACACAACCCATAGTCAAAGAGAACCTGGCCCTTGTCATGTGAAACTAATGCTCTTGATGGCCCAAGTCAATGCATGATGAATTACACAACCCATAGTCAAAGAGAATCTGGTGCACAGACTCCAGGGAAAATGTGTGGTAGATGCACACATATGAAGCTGTATGGGCCAGGGTGTGGCTGTATAGGAGTGAGCCCTGGGCTGCACAGCCTGATTCAGTGCCTGGGGCTACATGCTCCTTCTCTCCATGCTTCTCCATCCTTCAGGATATAATGGCTTCTATGAGGTACAGGGCTGAGATTCTCATAAGAGCCCCAGGGGCTGCCAGGACCACACTGAGAACCCTGATGTGGGTTATGGGCCTGAGTTTAAATTCTTCAGTTTCCTCACCTGCCAAAGACACCCACCTCATCAGCTGTGTGGCTGGATTGAGCTGTGCCCACAGGTGCAGCCATAGCTGGTTACTAGGCTGCAGCCCATCCAAATATTATAGGAGTAGCAAAGCACTGCACAGTTATTGCATTTCCAGCACCGTCAATTAGGGGAGGGAAGCCAGAGGATGGGCTGCCCTGGTCACCATTTGTCCTGCTTTTGGGCCTTGTCATCTTCATGCAAACAGACTTGTGTGGAGCTTAGGACAGAGCCTGGATGGTACTCAGAGAATGTAAAATGCCATGTAAGCCATGAAACCTCCCTCAGTTTCTGTTTTCTCTTTGCCATTGTAACATAGATTCCTTTCCAAGGTTGCCCTCAGGCATGTGCAGGGAATAATTTAGAAATGTTCTGAATAATTTAGAAAATAATATCCTCTCAGTGTACTGATAGTGTTGTCACATACATGCACAAAATACTTTGAAAATTGAAAGCACAAAGCATGTAACTGACGACTCTTCCATAAACCACAGGAGTGTGGCAGGGATGCTGGAATATTCAGGAGTTTTGAAACCAGGCCTTCTCTCCTGCTTGTCACTTGCCCATCAGGAAAGCTTTGAAGCTTTCTTCCAATGCTTCGGCCACAGTGAACAAGCACAGCCTTCATAGTTCCAGTGCTGTTGCTATTTGTGTCCTGGAAGAGAGAGTAGAAGACCTTTGGTTATTTTCATGTATATCAAAGAGCAATGTCCACTTGGTACAACCAAAGCTTTCTGGTTTTTATTTTCCCTGCACATGCCTGAGGGCAGCCTTGGAAAGGAATCTATGTTACAACAGCAAAGATGGCATGTTGAGAGAGGAAGAATGGGAGTGGCATCAGATTTCAAATTCATTAGAGTTTCCTCTCTTGAAAGAGTTACCTAACTTTGTATCAGTTTCCCTATCTGTAAAATGGGGATTTCATCTCAATAAGATTGTTAGAAGGAGGAGATGACTTGTCAAGTGTGTTTGCAGCCCCAGCTATAGTGTATGCACATGGCACTTAATATATGATAAAGCTTCAGCCTCATGAGTGAGCACCAACCAGTCCTCCTGGGGCCTGTGCAGCTCCGCCTTGCACAGTGGCCTCTTGTGCCTTGTCAGTTCACTTGGGACACAGCACAAATCCCTCCCTCACAGAGTACTGGAAGAATACATGAGATAATGATAGGTCTGGCACCCAGAAGTTGTGCCCTTGTCATCATCAACATTTTTGTAATGACTCATCAGTGACTATGACCCCTGAGTCAAGTCCAAGATGGACTCACCTTCTGGAGAATTCCACTCTATCACCAGGAGTGCTGTGTTTCCTCTAGATGCTATGGTGTGGTGGTGCCCAACAGTGATGAAACTCCAATGTGAAGTGTTGGCCTCCCCAAAGGGCAGTTTCCAGCTGTTTCCAAAGCAATGTTTCTCACACTTGAATGTGTGCACCCATTGTTACTGATACAAAGACACTGCAAAAGGTCAACATTCAAAACATCAGGTTTTGGAGTAAGGAAAGCAGTATTGATTGAGAAGCTCCCACTCGAGCAGATTGTTCCTCAATCCATCTTCTGACAGCCCAGAATTTAGGAGTCTTTTATGGGAATGGAAAGGAGAAGGAAGGAACAAGAGATGATTGACCACTGAAGGCATCTGGCTACTAAGAAGGAAAAGTGTGAAATCTCTAAATCTCTTAGTGTTCCTATGTCGTTTGACCACTGCTAATCTGAGTTGGCCCTGAGGCTCCTTCAAATCTTCTACAAGCAGTCACCATCCTTGTACATATTTCCTCACCTCCCAAAGAGAGGCATCCCCTGGTAAGAGGCTGTTCCTCTAAAAGCTCAAGTAGAATTCCTCTAATAATGAGCATATGTGTAGCAGGAGCTCTTAGCCTGAGGGCCACAGGAGAAATGCAGGTTAGACTGAAGTATGAAAAAGCGAACATTTCAATCTGTCACAATATCACGAGTCCTGTTAAGAAACATGTCCTGCTGCAGCAGGTCTGGATGGGTTCGAAAATTCCCTTTCCAGCAAGCTCCCCAGGACCTCACTTTGAGCAGCCAAGTTCTAATAGCGCTGCCCATTGTTCCAGCGTCTGCCAGTAGGGGGCGCTGAGCCAATGCAACAGACAGGCACCTTCATTGACTGCTGTAAGAGGCAACAAACGAATCATTCCTGAAAACCCAAACTGTTTGCTGTATGCCAGCCACCTCTAATACACACCAGCACATTTATAAACGATGTGGATTAACAAGCCTCAAAGTAAATGTAAACCCCCTCATTACATTGAATAGAGGTCTAACTGCCTTAAGCCACATGCTCATAGTTCTCAGAATCCTCCTGAGAAAGGTAAGTGTACTCCCCACCTGCCTATACCTTCTATCCAGAGTCAGTGCTGCCTCCTGCTCAGACTGCATTTTCTTTTGTTTTAATAGAGATCTTGTGTGGGAATTTCTGCTTATTTTCTGGGACTACTGTTTTGAACAACCTTCCCTTACCCCTTTATAAAATATCTCCTCTTTGCTTATTCAAATCTGGTCTCCAAGCATTATGGAAGACAAGATGAGTTAGAAGTTGACCACCTAATAGAAACAACACTGAGAAACATTTTCTTCAATGATCCATTCGAAGTAGGCCAAGTGAACTGGAAAGACAGAGCCCATGTTTGAGCAAAAGGAAACCTCACAGACACCAAATAGTTTTGTTAGTGCTGAGTTAATCCTTATCAGACCACAGCAGAACCTGGAGCAGGACACCATGCTGTGCAGAGTCATGGTAGAAATGACATGCTGTCTTGATGTCACCTGCCCCAAAGGTAGACCTCTAGGGATGCAGCCTCCCTGCCCACTCTCCCTGTGTATCCTCAGATGTGCCAGGCTGTTCAGTTAATATCAGCTGGAGTTCACTTTGGAAGGAAATGTTCAGAAAATCAGGGTGCAGGCATGGTCCAGCTTGCCACCTGACCGAGGACAGGTCAGTGCCTGCCAGGTACAGTGAGGTAAGCTTTACTGATGCAATAGCCTGCACCCACTGTCTGGTGATGTCCATGTGTAACCAGCCCTGCCAATCAGATGCAAAGATGTTTTTTAAGTTAGCATGTCACTAGGAAATTCTCACTATTCCACTCTAGACCACAGGCCTGGCTGTATTTCTGTCCCTAACCCCAACTTCCATCACACAGCCCCAGCCAGAAATGGACAAGAGAGACAGGTGGCAAACATGTACAAATAGAGCCCACAGGTAATCTTTTCCTGACTACATAGCTTAAGCTCCCTTGAGCCCCTTAACAAACAAGTAGAATAGCTATGGTTTCAATGTCCAATTTTCTTGAAGCTATGCCCCATATTCTTTTTTCTCACTTCACTAGATAAAGTTTGATAGGCTGCTTCCCAGCTCAATGCAAACAGAGCTAAAAATCTGAAGTCCACCTTATCATTCTGGAACTTTCAAAGGGAATCTGTGTGGTGTGTGAGGAGTGAAAGGCAAGCCTCCAGATCGGTCTTGTCACCAGGAGCAGCAATTGAGAGACATGAACCCCTCCTTCAGGGAGCACACACCTTCACCAGCACCACCTTGGTAGGCTACTGATTCTAAGGCCAGGTGAGAAAGCTAAATTAATTTAATCTCATCTGAATTTGGTGAGTGGGAAAAGCTAGGTATTCTGCAGAAAGACAAGGAAACATCTCTCTAAGCTCCAGATACAAGCAGGGTAGGGAGGTGCATTCTCAGGGCAGGGCAGGTTCTGGAAGGCATAGGAGAGAAAGAAAGAAGAGCTACACCTTTCAGCTATTATCCTCCCCCAAACACCCACCAATTTTGATGTCCCATTTCCCAGCTTCCTGCCCTCTCACCCACCAGCAATTACAGAAGAAGTGGGGAGGCCCTGGGGACACAAGGTGGGGGCGTCAGTGAGCCCCACTCTGTTCTGAGCAGATCACTTCTAGGATCTCTGTTGATTCAGAGGGTAGCCCATACTGACCTGTTACCTTGGTGTCCCTTATACCTCTCAGCACCCCTCCCTCTCTTGGTAGGAGAGCTAAGAAGTCATCCCAATGACAGCAGTTGAGAAAAAAGAAGAAAAGAAGTGGAAACCACAGAACTCAGCATGCCCTGCAGAAGGAAAGGACTGACCCACCCATTCTGTGGTGGTCTGTGTGGCGCCCACACCCATGTTTGAAGCAGCACCCCCACAGAGGAAACAACATGGAAAACTGTTCTGACTATGAGCTATAAGGGCAGCAGGATGGCACCAGGAGCATGCACACTTGCCTTGCTGACCCTCCCCAGGCCAAGCCCCTGTCCAGTGTTGAGGAGGGTGTGAACCGTCACACCTTGCAGTGCTTCCTAAAAAACCTTTCTGTTGGCCCCTCAGGCAGCAAATCGCATTTCTCATGTACCTGTGACAGTTTAATTTCCTGTCTTACCTGAGCAACTGGCTGACCCTGGCACTGTGACACCTAATAGAAATGTGGAATTACACCAGGAATCAGGCTTCAGCTTATCCTTCCCAGACTGCCATCCAATTTTTTTTTTTTAGATTTTGTTTACTTTTTAGAGAAGGGAAGAGAGAGAGAGAAACATCAATGGGTAGTTGCCTCCCACGTGCGCCCTACTGGGGACCTGGCCCGCAACCCAGGCATGTGCCCTGACCAGGAATTGAACTGGTGACCCTTTGGTTCACAGGCCAGCATTCAAGCACTGAGCCACACCAGCCAGAGCTACCATCCAATTTTTTTAAATTGTTGTTCAAGTACAGTTTTCTGCCCTCTACCCCCATCCCAGCTCACCCTACCTCCCTCCCGCACCCACTCCTCCCTTGTTATTGTCCATATGTCCTCCATACGAGTTCCTTCAGACCCTTCCCTGCTTCTCCTGAAATTCCCTCCCCTCTCCCTCAGGTCACTGTCAGCCTGTTACCAACTTCAGTGTCTTTGGTTATATTTTGCTTGTTTGTTTGTTTTGTTGACTAGATTCCTGTCAAAGGTGAGATCATATGGTATTTGTCTTTCACAGCCTGGTTTATTTCACTTAGCATAATGCTTTTCAGTTCCATCCATACTGGTGCAAAGGGTAGGAGCTCCTTCTTTCCTTCTGCTGCACAGAATTCCATTGTGTAAATGTACCATAGTTTTTTGATCCATTCATTTATTGATGGGCACCTAGGTTGCTTCCAACACTTGGCTATTGTAAATTGTGCTGCTATGAACATAGGGGTGCATAGGTTCTTTTGGATTGGTGTTTCAGGGTTCTTAGGATATAATCCAAGCAGTGGAATTTCTGGGTCAAAAGGCAGATCCATTTTTAGTTTTCTTAGAAAATTCCATACTGCTTTCCATAGTGGTTGTACCAGTCTGCAATCCCACCAACAGTGCCCTAGGGTCCCCTTTTCTCCACAACCTCTGCGACACTGGTTGTTTGTTGCTTTGTTTATGATGGCCATTCTGACCGGTGTGAAGTGGTATCTCATTGTGGTGTTAATTTGCATCTCTCTGATAGCTAGCAATACTGAGCATCTTTTCATGTGCCTCTGGATCCGCTGTGTGTCCTCCTTGGAGAAGTGTCTGTCCAAATCCTTTGCCCATTTTTTAATTGGGTTGCTTGTCCTCTTAGAGTGGAGTCGTGTGAATTCTTTATATATTTCTGCCATCCAATTTTATTTGTAGAGTTTCTATTTGTTTTCAAAGGTATGAGGATCAAAAGTTTCTGATCCTTTTCTCTCCTTTGACCTTCTCTACCTACTGGCCACAGAAGTATGGATATTTCAGAAGGACTTTTCTTGCTCAATTGGCTGTGGTCATTGTCTCATTGGTTTCCCCAAACTATGTGTACAGGTGGCTTTAGAAATACCACTCACAGAGCAAGTGGCTGTGTTTCTCTTGAGAACCTTCTGCTGCAGAAAACAGCCCTGTTTCTCATAGAAGCCTTGCTGTCCCTGGTCCAGCATCAGGGCTCTACCTCCTGGCTGGGCTACTGGGAAGCCTGACATGTGTGGAGTTTACAGAGGATACTCACCTATCACTCAGGGCAAAACCACTTTCCCAGTTAGTCCAGAATTGATGGAGACAAAAGCAAGACAGGAAGAAACTTATTTGAAACATGATCATTTTTATTAACTGCAAAACTCAAGTTTGGCCTTAGTTCACCATTAGAATGTCTTTTCTGTGGTAGAATATTTTTGTTTGTTTATTTTAACTGAAAAATTTTATAAATTGTCTGATCACAAAACCAGCTCCCATTTTATTCCTGCTAAGTAACACTTTTTACATAGAACAGGAGTTTTTATGAGTCACAGTTTCGAAAGAAGACCAAGCTCATGCCTACTCTTAAATGGTTTGCTCACAACTATTTTTAAAATGTATCATAGCAAAACTCCTAGAGAAAAAAAGCACCAAAATGTTAACTTTAGACAGAGGCTGTGGGTGATTTTTTTTACTTCTTTCTTGTGTTCTGGTTTTTTAAATAATAAGCATATGTAACTTGTGTAACTCATATAGCATATATTATTCAGGCCCCTCTCCAGCCCATTCCTAATGTGGAATTTTAGATCAGTGGCTGTGTTGCCACACCAGGTGTTCCAGTGCTGATGGTGGAGCCTCTGCAGGCCGTTCTGAGAAATGCACAGTGACTGTTCTCCTTGCAGGTGCGGGAGCCACCTCGAGGGTCTCTGCCAACTTCCCCAGCATTGCTGGCAGCAGCACCCTCTCTCCTCTCCAGCATGCCCATAAAGGTAGGCAGGCTGCCTATGTTTGATATTCTGGAGTTACCACCTAGACCTAAGGGGGAGGACTGGAGAGGAAGGAATTATTAGAAGTGACCATGAAGCTCTTCTCCACTTCAGATCACTGCCCTAATGTGATTGAATCACACTCAATACCCCAGTTGCTGTAAGTTAGTACTATATCTTAAAGGAGTAGAGCCAATCACTCCATGGGTGTCCTAAGCCCATTAGAGTATGTTGGTAATGAAAGCACATTCCCAGGGTGCCAGGGGTGTGTGCTCAGGACACTAGTGGTGAAGGCAGGAGAGGAGCAGCTTCTGCAGCTTCCTGGGCTTTGGCCAGCCCTGGTGTCAGCAGCAATTCTGTCGCTGGCTTTCATATAAACCTGCTGATCTCAACACTTTACTATCTATTTCCAATTAACTACATTTCACTCCACTCCCCAATTCCTTTGGGATGGCAGGATGGAGGAGGACCCCCAAAGTCCACAGTTTTTTAAGAGCAAGACCTCATAGTGGCTCCTTCTTCCCTCTTGCACTGTCTCAGTGCCATCTGTTTAAGCATATTTAAGACCTGGGTCCACAGTGAGTCTTGGGCTTCCTTTAGATATCCATGGTGCACTCAGCATGCATTTTAGGTTTCCAAAGTAGTAGAACCAAGGGCAAGCCCAGGAAACAACTGAACAAATCCAAACCGTGGCATTCCAGAGAAGTCTGGCTCTACCTCAGTTGAGACAAACAAGGGGAGTTCGTGGGCAGTCCTGATGAGCTGGCCAAAATGAACTTGTAGAGCTGGGTTCTGAGACTAATCAAGCATTTTGGTTTTGAGGGTCCCCCAGAAAGTGTCCTGAAGGTATGAACATTACTTACAGGGGCTGCGATCTTGAAGGAGAAAGGGCCCTGCCTGATAGATGGGTTCCTGTAGGTACTCTTTTACCCTAAGTCATTACCTTCTCTCCCCAACTTCAGCAGAGCTCTCAGGCCAAGGACACCTGGCCACGGCTCTGATCATTGCCATGTCCACCATCTTCATCATGGCCATCGCCATTGTCCTCATCATCATGTTCTACATCATGAAGATGAAACCTTCTGCCCCAGGTGACTGCTCCTCAATGCCTGCCCATATCCCTTCCCCCTTGAACAGCTCCATTAACTTACCCAGTCGGTGAGCCTGGCTGCTCACCCACTTCTCTTTCTCCAATTAGCCTGCTGCACCAGCCACTCAGTGAAGAGTGTGGAAGCCCAAGTGAGCAAAGAAGAGGACAAAAAAGAGGCTCCAGGTCTGCAGAGTCCCCACAAGTATGGGTGTCCATCTCCAGGGTGGAGACTTTTTGCCCCTCTGCCACTACCCCAGCAGCCTGGCCTTCTAACTGGCTATGCTCTCTGCCACTTAGCACAGGAGTCATAGGAAGGGGTGTCAGTTTAGCCATGTTGTGTTTAATCCTTTAGGTATTGTGGTTTAGCCACCACGTAGGTCGGCTAAAGAGGAAGTGAGCAGTGGAAGGACAAGCTCAGAGCTGGAGCCGACTCTTAACTTCTCTCTCTCCCAATCTTCCTATTTGCCTACAGATAGTGTGGTGATTTTCTCAGAGAAGGATGAATTTGAGAAGCTAGCACCAGTTCCAGCAAAGAATGCCAAGAGGTAGGTCAAACCAAAGCAGATCCCAACGGCCCCCAGTTCCAGACTAAAGTGAGGAGGTCCTTGGAGACCCTGAATAGGAAGGGGAGCTGGCCATGCCAGGTGAGAAGTGTACTGAGAAACCTGTCTACTGGCCTGGAGATTGTGCTGGGGACAGCTCCAGAGGGAGCAAGGCCCCAGGTACCAGCAAGGCAGTTCCAGTCAGCATGGGGTCACAACCTCACTACTGACCTGAAGTTGGACCCAGGTAGTATTAGGGACAGGTAGTCAACACCTGCCAGCCACTCCGGGTTGGCCCGCCTCCCTTCCTCCAGGGCCAGATGCTCCAGGCCTTTCTCTTCAACATCCACCTTTCTCATGCGGACTCCAAAGCTTCTGCATGACTACTTCCTCTCCAGCAGCCTTGGTTATATTTTGCTGCTGCTCCCCATGCAAATACTGATAGCACAGTGCTAAAGTTAGAGCCAATATCCCTATAATACAGTGACAGTGGTGATAAAGATGGCTACCAAACATTTGGTGCTGATTACTCACTAGTCATGAATGTGTTATTCACAGGGCTTTCATAAGCCCTATGAGTAAGGTTTTAACATTATATACTTTTATAGGAAGTTGAGGTTTGGAAGCTGTCATGTGCCTCATTGGTTACATGCCCAGTGAGTGAGTGGCAGGGCTGGAGTCCGAGTTCAGGCCCTGACTCCAGTGTGTGTTCCATAGGCTCTGTACCAACCACCAATACTTAGTGAAACAGGGCCTCTTCAGGAAGAGATTTGATACATGAAGTCTTTAGCATATTTACCACACACACACATACACATTGGGATGTGGAATTAGCCCCAGCTTTAACATGTAGGGTTAAAGGAAGTAACTTTTTATTTGCCCCCTTATATGATCATTTGGACTTAGTCCTATTTAGGTTCCAAAAATCTATCCCATGTTAATGGTCCACCCCATGGTTGTTCCAGGACCCCATCCACTCAAATATCCCTGTTGCAGAAGGGGACACAGAGGCCATGAGAAGTCACCAAACTGGCTACAGAAAGAGCAGAGGGTAAATCCCTCCTCTCCTCACTCCCAGCCTGTGATGTTTCTAGGGTATGTGAACTCTTGTAAAGCCCTGCTTTTTAGGAATGATAATGAATCCAGATGTTTGCATAGAGTTTTGGTATTTATAAAGCACCACCAAACATGTTATCTCATTTGGAAAACTCCACATTCCTGATACAAGGGCCAGAAACAAATTTAAATCATGAAATCTTTGTATACTGGGAAAGAAAAGCAATTGTGTGGAACTTGGCAGTCCCTTAGAAAATGGTATTCCTGATAAGTGCCTCTGTTACCCATGAACATTTTTCAAAACCTCATAAGTCTGTGGTCTGAGCAACTTCGTGCACATCTGGCAAGTATGTGCCAGGTCCAAGCTGCTGTTACCAGGATAGAACCCAGGCTTACAGCTTTGTGGTGGGGACTTGGTTCTTCAATGTGCCTCTTGGAGATGAATTGCTCCTCCAGTCTTCATCTATCTAATACCATGTTTTGTCAGCCTCTTTCCACCTGTCCTTCCAGCCTTTTCTCATTCCCAAGAGGAGAAGAGAAAAGAACACTCAAAACACAGGGATGCATTCTATGACTTAAGTTTCCTCTAATCACTGAGAAAATATTTGGGGACTCTACTTGGAAAAATAATGCTTATTTCATACACAAATGTTAAATAAAAACGAACACTCAACCATTGTTTTTTAAAAGACAAGGCACTGAGATTTCATCCTGTCCTCCTTCTCTCAGGTCTTAAGGAAAGGACCTAAGGCCACTTAGTGGTCTGGAGACAGTGGGGCTTTTCCACCTGGCTTGCTCTCTGGTAGGGACAGTAGTAGGCCACCACCTCCCAAGAGGCTTGAAACCTCCTGGGTCCTACCCACCATTTTTGTTTCCTTTATATTCTTCTGTCTCTAGAGTTGCATTCAGTGTGGGCTTCATTACTGTAATCCAGTTACTAGCAAAGATAATTCTTTAGCCAAACCGCAGGAAACAAGAAGGATGCTTGTAAAAAAAAAAAAGAATGTTTTGATATATTTGGAAAGATTTTGAGAGTTTGAGCTTCAACCCACATGTGCCTTGGGCCATGGGCATAGGCCATGAATGACAGTGTGACTGAGTTCACCTGTCTGTCCTCCTGTGTGATCTCCCAAAGCCCCTCTCTGTGCTAGCTGCACCCTCACCCCATGGCACACACATCCTGGCTAGGCCACTTCCTAGTCAAGGGAGTTCCCCAGGCTCAGGCTCTGGTCAGTTTTGTTTTCAGTTATTCTGGAGAGTTGGCACAAAATCCATGCCAGCCATATAAACTTGTTTGCTACATGAAGACACAAGGTTGAACTTTGCACTTCTCTGAATAGCATACATAAAGCTATAACACATTCAAGAACACTTTCTTGGACTGGGTGGGATGGAAGAATGAGCACAGCATCTGTGGGCCACCGTACATCCAACTTCCATGTCTGGAAAGGAATAGAGAGTAGTCTGTGTCCCTCTCATTTTGTATCCCATGCCTCCTGCCCCACAGTCTGCTTAGTGAAAGCTTAAGAAACAAATCTCAACCGCGGTATCCCAACCGCGCCCCTCAATGGAAGGATGTGTCCAGGCTGCAACTTCCCTGATATCATCAATGAGTCCCCCTTCTTTTTTCCACAGTGAGAATGATGCCTCATCTGAGAATGAGCAGCTGCTGAGTCGAAGCATGGACAGTGATGAGGAGCCTGCCACTGACAAGCAGGGCTCCCCTGAGCTGTGCTTGCTGTCACTGGTCCACCTAGCCAGGGAGAAGTCTGCCACCACCACAAAGTCAGCCGGGGTGAGGTTCTGGCAGCCCAGCCATCCACCTTCTGATTTACTGTGCCATCGGATAGTGTGGTGTTCCTCCCACAGCCCCAGCCAGGAAACCTAGATGGAGTGACATGTTTAAAGCAAGATATTTAAAAAATAGAAAACTTACTTCTCATATATAGCTTCATAGAAGAAAATGAAAAATAATAAGACAAAAAGTTAAAATTATTTGCAATGCCATAGGACAGGAAAAAAACCTTTGTAAACTTACTGGCCTATATCCAACCACAGATATAAAAGTTAAATACAACTATATAATTATGTATATAGTATATGTACATAATACTATATGTATTATGAAGCAGCCCACTATGGAACATACCATGGTAGGGGTGTGGGCAAAGGTGAGCCAAGCCCTGCCCCAGGGTGTCTGAATGTCTAGCATGTGGTTCACTGGCAGCTGGATCCAAGCATCAGGTCAACTAAGTTGCTAGGCAATGATGTTCTTGGCAAAAGTGTCCCTGATTGAGAGGCTCGATCTGGCCTGGGTTCTCATGGGGACATCATGCTCTGTGCTGCCCAGTTCAGTGATCTGTGCAGTGAGGCGTGTCACTTGGAGAAGCCTGAAGGCCTATGGAGTGCTTATGAGAGATATTGGTTCCAGAGCCTGGGACCTTTCAAGCAGGGCCACTTCTGCACCTGTCCATCATGAAATTCATTTCTTGGCTGCCTACTGGCAAGCTGGGGTCCTCAACATTTATCCTTCCAAATAGACAAATGCCAGATGTGGCCTCTGGTCATCTTGTGAGTCTAAATGTTCAGTGGAACCTAAGCAGCCCTGCCAATGGGCATTGAAGGTGCTTGACTTGGATAACCCCAAAGAAAGGCTTTCTCTCTGAATTATGGTTAAGATGTTCATATGAGCACTTGATTCAACATTTCTGATTGGAAGTCAGGGGAGAGCAGCTATCTGCCAACACTGAGATGGAGGGCTTTGTTTGTTGTCTGCTACCATTTCCCCCTTTCCAAAAATTAACATTCTCTTTACTTTTTTCATAGATTCAAAGTCGAAGGAAAAAGATATTGGATGTGTATGCCAATGTATGTGGAGTTGTTGAAGGTGAGAATAAGAGCAGTGTTCAGCAAGACACTCACCCCAGGTCTTTCCCCAGGACTTTCTTCTGACCACTGACAATGAGAAGGAGGCTCTGGCCAGAGTCCTGATGTTCCTGGAAAGGGTCTGAAAAAAGTCACCCATCCAACTTGTCATGCTCCTCATCAAGCTGAACTGATTTCAGGGTGGAAGGACATGGAATTTGAGTCCAAGCTGTGTTAACACATTTCTCCAACATTTCCCACCACCCTTCCCTCACAAGATAAGGAGGTAACATTTACCCCAGGGCCTCTCTGGAAGGACACATGGAGTCAGGACACCCAGATGCCCCAGAGAAGGGGCTTGTTGTCCTCCACATGATATCTCTCTATTGGCATTATCATCTTTGAAATCTTTGATAATCATCATTATCCAGTAATAGCTGCCCTTCCCCTCCCCTCTAAGCAACTCACTTGTGTATGACAGGAGGTGTCCCCTCATAGAGATACCTTCTTATTCACCCAGGAGATAAAACCTTCATCACTGAGGTTAGGGAATTCTCCCCAGCTTCCTCCGGCCACTTGGTATTGTCTCACTGGCTGCCTCCATGGACTGCCTCATTTGCTCCAGGCAGCTGGAGTAGAGCCTGGTGCCTACTCATTTCTCCACTTGAGCCAAGCCCAGCACACTCAGCCCAGAGTAGGATTGCTGGTTTGCTTGCTGTCTTGGTCAGAAATAATTACTGAGGGTGAGTTCAGGAGGCCAAGAACTCTACTCAGCTATCTGCTGAAATGTGGCATGCCCCAGGGTCAATCTGATCAAGCTTACATGTTTAGGTGCCATCAGGTGCCTAGTTGAGGAGGGTCTGAGATTTGTATTTTATCACCCTAGAAAACCCTTCTCTATTCCAAAGATGTCTTTATTTTAAGAGCCTGTACCCAAGGGACAGATTTTTCACATTAATTTTAGGAAAGAGGAGCCCCTCCAGTGAGACTGGGAGGGTAAAGATCCTGAAGCCATGGGTACTCAGCCACCCTCTCATGGGCAACCCCACGGTGCTATGAGAACCTTAGACTAGCAGTGCCCAGCCTTGGGTGAACATTAGTTACTCGGAGAGTCTTAATACTAGCTCCCTCTATGCATCTGCCCCAAGATCCTGATGTAACTAGTCTGGGCTGGGTCCCAATCATCGATGTCTTGTTGTGTTCTTAATTAAACTTTTTATTTTGAGATCATTGTAGTGTTGAGAGGTTATACAGAGAAATCCTGTAATACTCTTCACCCAGTTTCTCCCAATGGTAACATCTTGCCAAACCATCCCTGTAAGGCACAACCTGGATATTTACATGGATACAGTGAAGACAGCCCACTCCATCACCATCAGGATCCCTCTGGTCACCCTTGTATAGCCACACCCACTTCCTATCCACCCCACCCCCTCCTTAGCCCCTGGCAACCACTAATTTGATCTTCATTTCTATAATTTTGTCATTTCAAAAATGTTATATGATAGGAATCATGCACTATTGTAACCTCTTACAAATGGCTTTTTTTCATTCAGCATAATTCATTGGAGATTCATCCAGGGTGGTGCATGTATCGTGTTTTATTTCTTTTTATTCCTAAATAGTAGTAATCAGCATTAAGGATGTAGCACAATTTGTTTAATTATGCATTCATTTAAGAACATCTTGGTTGTTTCCAGTTTAGGGCCCTTACAAATAAAGGTACTGTAAATATTCATGTAGAATATTTATATGAACATAAATATTCATTTCTCTGGGATAAATACCCAGGAGCGCAACTGTTTGGTCATAAGGCAGTTTAGTGTTTTAAAAAACTGCCAAAGAATTTTCAAAAATGGCTGTACCATTTGCATTTTCACCAGCAATGGATGAGTCACCCAGTTTTTCCATGTTCTGGCCAGCATTTGGTGGTGTTACTGTTTTGATTTGTTTTGTTTTGTTTTGTTTTGTTTTGTTTTGTTTTTCAGTCATTCTGATGGGTGTATTTGCTATCTCATCATGGTTTTAATATGCATTTCCTTAATGTTTGAACATCTTTTCATGGGCTTAGTTGCCATCTGTATATCCCTTCAGTGAAATGTTTCTTCATGTCTTTTGCCCATTTTCCAATTGCATTATGTTTTGGTTTTTGGTTTTGTTTTAGTTTTCTTTGCTGTTGAGCTTTGGGAGTTTTTAATGTATTCTAGATACTAGCTCTTTGATGGGTGATTTGCAAATATTTTCTCCACTTCGTTGCTTGTCTTTACATTCTTTTAATAGGGACTTGCACAGAGCAAAGTTTTAATTTCGATAAGTCATATTTATCATTTTCCTTTTATAGATTTTTTATACCAAAGCTAAGATCTCTTTGCCTAGTTCTAGATCCCATTGATAGTTTTCTATGATTTTTTCTGAAAGTTTTGTAGTTTTGTATTCTCCATTAGAGTCCATGATCAGTTGAATTAATTGTTTTTAATTTTCTTTTTTAATTGATAATACTATTACAATTGTCCCATTATTCCCCTTTGCCCCCTCCCACCTAGCATCTCCCATTCCCTCCAGTGATCCTCCCTCCTTTGTTCATGTCCATGGGTCATGCCTATAAATTCTTTGAAAACTCCATTTCCTATACTTGTTCTTAACATCTCCCTGTCTATTCTGTAACTACCAATTTGCACTTCTTCATCCCTTCATCTTGCCCTCATTCCCCCAGACCTCCCTCCCAATTGGCCACCATCCCAATGTTCTCATATCTATGATTCAGTTTCTGTTCTGCGTGCTTGGAGTGTTTTTAGATTCAATTGTTGATAATTATGTATTTATTGCCATTTTAATGTTCATAGTTTTTATCTTTTCATTAAATTAGTCCCTTTAACATTTCATATAATGATGGTTTGGTGATGATGAACTCCTTCAGCTTTACCTTGGCTGGGAAACACTTCATTTTCCCTTCAATTCTATATGATACCTTTGCTGGATAAGGTAATCTAGATTGCAGGTTGTTGTTTTCCATCACTTTGAATACTTCTTGCCAATCCCTTCTTGCCTCAAAGTTTCTTTTGAGAAATCGGGTAACAGTCTTATGGTAACTTCTTTGTAGGTAATTTATCTGCTTTTCTTTGGCTGCTTTTAAGATTCTCTGTTTATGTTTAACCTTTGGCATTTTAATTATTATTTGTGTGGGTGTGGTCCTCTTTACATCCATCTTCTTTGGGACTGTCTGTGCTTCCTGAACTTGCATGTGTAGTTCCTTCACCAAATTAGGGAAGTTTTCTTTTATTATTTTTTCAAATAGGTTTCCAATTTCTTGCTCTTTCTCTTCTTCTGGCAACCCTATCATGCAAATGTTGGAACATTTGACATTGTCCCAGAGACTCCTTACATTATCTTCAATATTTTGCATTCTTTTTTCTTATTGTACTGATTGGTTGTCTTTTTTTCTTATGTTATCAACAATTAATTTGATGCTTAGCTTCATCCACTGCACAGTTGATTCCCTGTAAATTGTTTTTTATTTCAGTCTGTACCATATTTCACCACATGTAATGTGCACTTTTTGCCCAAATTTTTGAGGAAAAATAAAGATTGTCATTACACATGGGTAGAACCTGAAACACCTTGTATCTGTTCCTGTGTTTTGTAATTATTTGTTACATAAAATTTTGGATTTTTTAATTTTTAATATATTTTATTGATTATGCTATTACAGTTGTCCCATTTCCCCCCTTCATTCCCCTTCACCTTACACACCCCTTCCCACCCACATTCCCTCCCTTTAGTTCATGTCCATGTGTCATAAGTTCTTTAGCTTCTACATTTCCCACACTATTCTTGCCCTCCCCCTGTCTGTTTTCTCTGTACCATCTATGCTACTTATTCTCTATACCTTTTTCCCCTCTCTCCTCCCACACCCCTGTTGCTAACCCTCCATGTGTCTCCATTTCTGTGGTTCTGTTCCTGTTCTAGTTGTTTGCTTACTTTGCTTTTGTTTTAGGTGAAGTTGTTAATAACTATGAGTTTGCTGTCTTTTTACTGTTCATATTTTTTATCTTTTTCTTAGATAAGTCCCTTTAACATTTCATATAATAAGGTCTGGGTGATGATGAACTCCTTGAATTTGACCTTATCTGAGAAGCACTTTATCTGCCCTTCCATTCTAAATGAAAGCTTTGCTGGATAGAGCAATCTTGGATGTAGGTCCTTGCCTTTCATGACTTGGAATACTTCTTTCCAGCCCCTTCTTGCCTGGAAGGTCTCTTTTGAGAAATCAGCTGACAGTCTGATGGGAACTCCTTTGTAGGTTACTGTCCCCTTAGCTCTTGCTGCTTCTAAAATTCTCCTTCATTTTAATCTTGGCTAATGTAATGATGATGTGCCTTGGTGTGTTCCTCCTTGGATCCAACTTCTTTGGGACTCTCTGAGCTTCCTGGACTTCCTAGAAGTCCAGTTCCTTTTCCAGATTGGGGAAGTTCTCCTTTATTATTTGTTCAGATAAGTTTTCCACTTGTTGCTCTTCCTCTTCCCCTTCTGGTACCCCTATAATTCGGATGTTGGGATGTTTAAAGATGTCCTGGAGGTTCCTAAGCCTCTCCTCATTTTTTTGAATTCTTGTTTCTTCCTTGTTTTCTGTTTGGTTGTTTCTTTCTTCCTTCTGGTCCACACCATTGATTTGAGTCCCAGTTTTCTTCCCATCACTATTGGTTCCCTGTGCATTTTCCTTCATTTCACTTAGCATAGCCTTCATTTTTTCATCTAATTTGTGAGCAAAATCAACCAATTCTGTGAGCATCCTGATCACCAGTGCTTTGAACTGTGCCTCATCTGATAGGTTGGCTAGCTCTTGATTGCCTAAAAGTATTGGCTCTGGTGGTTTGATTCGTTCTTTCATTTGAGCCATTTTTTTTTTCTTTTTTGCAGGGCTGGTATTGGGGGGGGGGCGTCTGGTCACACCTATTACATATAAGGGGTGGAGCATTAGGTGTTCACCAGGGCAGGGCAACCCAGTCATAGAGTTGTGATGCTATATGTGGGGGTCAGGGTCAGAGAGGGAACAATGGCACTTGCTCTGCTCTCTCTGGGATTTCAGTCCCTTCTGTGAGGCTGGGAATCTCTCCCGGCACCTCAACCTCCACAGGCATTTCCAATCGGTGCTTTTAGGCTTTATTTCCTAGCACTGGGGCCCTGGGTTGCAGTCTGTCTCGCTGCCCATTTTCACCTGGTTTATCTGAGCGTGAATGTGTGACCACAGTCAGCCGCCTTGCGCGGCTCGCTGGGTCTGCTCATTGCCTCCCCACACCCGGGGTCTGCTAACCACCACCTGCACATCCAGGACCACTAGCCACTGCTTTTTCCTGCTGCGATCCCTCTCTGCACTGGCCATGAACTCTGCCCCTCTTACCGGTCTGGGTGAATCATTGTCTAACTTCAGTACAATTCAATTTTCTATATGTTCTGATTTTTTTTTTGTTTCTAAATTTTTGTTGTCCTAAATTTTGGTTGTAAGAGGAGGCACAGTGTGTCCACCTATGCCTCCATCTTGGCCGGAAGTTGTTACATAAAATTTCTTGTACCATATGTTGAAAAATAAATGCTAAAATTCCTTTATAATGCAAAAACCAAGTATCTGAATATAAATAAATAAATAATTGAGTTAAAAATTAAAATGAAAGATTTTTATCATAAAAGTTTGGGCCAAAAAACGTAGGTGTACATTATATATGGCAAAAACATGGAATATCCTTCATTTCTGCCTGGTTCTTTTTTATGCTGTTGAAGTACCCACTGAATTCCTTGAGCATCCTAATAACCAGTGTTTTGAAATCTGCATCTAATAGATTGCTTATTTCTGTTTTGTTTAGTTCTTTTTCTGGACTTTTTTCCTGTTCTTTCATTTGGGCCATATTTCTTTGTCTCCTCATTTTGACAGCCTCCCTGTGTTTGTTTCTATGTATTAGGTAGAGTTGCTTTGACTCCGTATCTTGGTAGCATGGCCTAATGTAGTAGGTGTCCTGTAGGGTCCTGTGGCACAGCCTCCCCTATCTCCCAAGCTGTGTACTCAAGGTGCTCCCTCCATGTAGGCTGAATACTCCCTCCTCTTCCAGATGAGTCTTGATTGCTGTCAGCAAGTCAATGGGAGGGATTTACCCTGTCTATCCTGTCTATATAGCTGGTAGGACTGGCTGTGACCCCTGGCCAGCAACTACCACCCTCTGTGGCTTGTGGAGGTGGTTGGATGGTACTCCGATGTGGTCTATAACTGGCTGCTGGGTGTTCAGGCTCTGGGGTTTCCTGGGTGATGTAGGCCAAGTTCAGCCTCACCCTGTGTTCTGTTGGGGCTCCTTGGCAAAAGCTATAAAGTGATCTGTAGATGGCTACTTCCAATGCCAGACCTGGGGCCACTCAGGAGGTGGTACAGGTGCTGGGCTCAGCTATTTCTTGTTTGAACAGATTAGGAAGGTCTGAATGAAGTCTGTGCTTAGCCCAGCCTTTCATATGGAAAGGCCACTGTTACCAGGGTGAGAGGGTTGCTTGTGTGGGCCCCTAAGTTGAATGAGGAGGACCCTTAGGTAATAATCAGGGCAGGGCTTACCATGTAAGCCTGGTCAATGGAGATTTAGATATGGTGCCTCCACTCTGCGGCTCTGTGTCGGGGAGGGCTCAGCATAGGTACAATTGCCACTGTCTACAGTTCTGTCTGGGAGGAAGTTGTCCCCCAGCTCTCACCCTGATAGCAGATGCTTCAGTTCCTCCCCATATGCCATTGGTGCCCTTCAAGCTGCTGCCCTGTTCCTGGAGCCCAGAGGGAGTGAGTCTGAGTAAGTCCATGTGTCCTGCCAGGCCGTTTTAGAGGAGAGGCTGAGAATCCTGTAGTTTCTTCTGCTGACCCAACCCTCACTGGTTTTTAGCCAGAAGTTATGGAGACTTATCCTTCTAGAACTGGAAACATGGGCTGGGTAGTCTGAAGTGGGGCTGGGATCCATCATTCCTAAGATATCCCTCCATTTTACACCCTCCACATGTGAGTTTGGGATCAGCCAGTTCTGCATCTCCATGCTTCCATGACTCCTACCCAACTGGATGAATGTGCTTATTTTAATTCCTTAGTTGTCAGACTTCCATACAGCTTGATTTTCTGAAAATTCTGAATGATGGAGGGATTGGAGGGATCTATATTTTCATTGTAATTTTCCTGTGGTTGTGCAAGGAGGTGAGCCATATTTACCTATGCTGCCATCTTACCTCACTGGACTGGTTATAACAGCACTATCTAGAATAAGAGTGATGAGAGCAGACGTCCTTGCCTTGTTCCTGATCTTGAAAGGAAAGCATTCAGTTTTTCACCATTAAATGTAATGTTAGCCTAGGGCTTTCTTCTAAGTAATTTACATCAACTTTTGTGAATAGATCACATTATTTGTAAAAAGATTTTATTTATTTATTTTCAGAGAGGTGAAAGGGAGAGAGAAAGGGAGGGAGAGAAACATCGACAAGCAAGAGAAACATTGATCAGTTGCCTCTCGCACACCACCAACCAGGGACCTAGCTGGCAACCAGGCACATGTCTGACTGGGAATAGAACTGGCGAGCCTTTGGTTTGTAGGCCAGCGCTCAATCCACTGAGACACACCAGCCAGGGCTACAATATTTTTAAAATACTGAACCAGCCTTGCTTCCCTGGAATAAAGCCCACTTGTTATCGGTATAATTCTTTTAATATGTTGTTGAATTCCAATGGTTAATATTTTCTTGAGAATTTGGTAGCTATATTCATGAGGGATATTGACCTGTAGTGGTTTTGTTTTTGTACTGTGTTTACATGGTTTTGGTGTCAAGTTAATATTAGCTTTGCAGAATAAGCTGGCGAATGTTTCCTCCTTTAATATTTTCCAGATTTTATGTGGAATTTGTGTTAATTCTTTGAACTTTGGTGGCATTCTCCAGTGGAGCTATGTGGGCTTATAGATTTTTCTTGGAGTGGGGGGATGTTGTTGATTTTTAAAACTACAGACAAGCTCCATTTCTTTAACAGTGGTAAGGCTATTCAAATGATCTACTTTGTATTGGGTGAGTTGTGGTAGTTGTTGCTCATGGTATTCCCTTATTATCCTTTTAATGTCTACAGGGTATGTAGTGATATTCCCTTCTTAATTGCTTGATAGTGGTAATTTGTGTCTTATTTCTTTATTTTTTTCTTTGCCAGCCTTACTAGAGATTTGTCCATATTGTTGATCTTTTCAAAGAACTGGCTGGTTCTTTTCATGTTTACCTCTGATTTTTCTTTTCTAAACTTCATTTTTTAGTGCTCTTACCTTTATTATATTTTTCCTTCTGTTTACTTTGGGTACATTTTACTAATATTTTTCTAGGTGCTTGAGACAGGAACTTAGATTACTAATTTGAGATTCTCCCCCTTTTGTAACATATGTATTTATGATAGAAATACGCTCTTATATTGCTTTAGATAATGTCCTACAATTTTTGATATGTTGTATTTCCATTTTCAATTACTTAAAACATTTCCTTTGAGATTTCTTCTTTGATTCATGGATTATTTTTTTTAAATATATTTTATTGATTATGCTATTACAGTTGTCCCGTTTCTCCCCCATCATTCCCCCCACCCTGCACACCCTCTCCCACCCACATTTCCCCCTTTAGTTCATGTCCATGTGTCATAAGTTCTTTAGCTTCTACATTTCCCATACCATTCTTCCCCTGCCCCTGTCTATTTTCTACCCACTATCTATGCTGCTCATTCTCTGTACCTTCCCCGCCTCTCCTCCTCCCACGCCCCTGTTGCTAACCCTCCATATGATCTCCATTTCTGTGGTTCTGTTCCTGTTCTAGCTGTTTGCTTAGTTTGCTTTTGTTTTAAGTGTGGTTCTTAATAGCTGTGAGTTTGCTGTCTTTTCATTGTCATATTTTTGATCTTCTTTTTCTTAGATAAGTCCCTTTAACATTTCATATAATAAGAGCTTGGTGATGATGAACTCCTTGAACTTGACCTTATCTGAGAAGCGCTTTATCTGTCCTTCCATTCTAAATGACAGCTTTGCTGGAAAGAGCAATTTTGGATGTAGGTCCCTGCTTTTCAAGATTTCAAATATTTCTTTCCAGCCCCTTCTTGCCTGGAAGGTCTCTTTTGAGAAATCAGCTGACAGTCTGATGGGAACTCCCTTGTAGGTGACTGTCCCCTTATCCCTTGCTGCTTCTAGAATTCTCTGCTTCATTTGAGTCTTGGCTAATGTAATTACAATGTGCCTTGGTGTGTTCCTCCTTGGGCCCAACTTCTTTGGGACTCTCTGAGCTTCCTGGACGTTCTGGTAGTCTATTTCCTTTGCCATATTGGGGAAGTTCTCCTTTATTATTTGTTCAAATAAGTTTTCCACTTGTTGCTCTTCTTCTTCCCCTTCTGGTACCCCTATAATTTGGATGTTGGGATGTTTAACGATGTCCCGGAGGTTCCTAAGCCTCTCCTCATTTTTTTGCATTCTTGTTTCTTCCTCGTTTTCTGTTTGGTTGTTAATTTCTTCCTTCTGGTCCACTCTGTTGATTTGAGTCCCAGTTTTCCTTCCATCTCTATCGGTTCCCCATGCGTCTTCCTTCATTTCACGTATTGTAGCCTGCATTTTCTCATCTAATTTATGAGCAAAATCAACCAATTCTGTGAGCATTTTGATGACCAGTGCTTTGAACTGTGCATCTGATAGGTTGGCTATCTCTTCGTTGCTTAGAGGAATTGACTCCGGGGTTTTCATTTTTCCTCCGGTTTGAGCCATTTTTGGTGGGGTTTTTTGTTTTGTTTTGTTTTGGTTTTAGTCTGGTCTCGGCTATTACGTATGAGGGGTGGAGCTTTAGGTGTTCCTCAGGGTGGGGTAGCCCAGTCGCTGGGTTGTGACGCTATAGATGGGGGCGGGGTCCGAGAGGGAAGAATGGCGCCTGTTCCGCTCTCTTCTGGACTCCGGTCCCTTCCGCTGCTTCCCCTTCACCTGGATTATCTGCACACGCTCGCGTGCTGTTACGTAGTGAGGGGTGGAGCCTCAGGCGCTCCCCAGTGTGGGGCAGCCCAGTCGCTGGGTTGTGATGCTGTATGTGGGGGCGGGGCCTGAGAGGGAATAATGGCGCCTGCTCCATTCTCTCCTGGATTCAGTCCCTTCCGCCACTTCCCCTCTGCCTGGACCGTCTGTGCGAGCGAATGTGGGACCACCTGGTCAGCCAGCTGCCTTGTGCGGCCTCACTGGGTCTGCACAGTTGCCCCCCTGTGCCCTGGGTCCGCCAGCTGCCGCCTGTGGGCCTGAGGACCGCCAGCCACCGCCCGTGCACCTGGGAACTGCGAGCCGCTGCTACTTGCATTCCTGGGTCCACACCTCCACTTTTTTCTACCACCACTCTGCCCCTCTTACCGGTCTGGATGAATGGTTGTTGGACTTCCGTACAGTTCAATTTTCTATAATTTCTGGTTGTTTTCTTGTTTCTAAATATTTGTTGTCCTTAATTTTGGTTGCGAGAGGAGGCACAGTGTGTCCGCCTACACCTCCATCTTGGCCGGAAGTCCTAATTCATGGATTATTTAAAATCATGTTATTTAGTCCTCATACCACACCTAATGCATTAACAGTGATTCAAGACAGAAGCCAGCATAATAGCGTAACTTCCAGAATGCAGTGAGAGGTTGCCTCTGTAAAGTCCAGTGCCAGTGGCTCTCCTCACCGAGAGAGGCTGGATACAAATCAGAAATTGACTGCCAGTGACTCTTCCTAACATGGGGAGCACCAATTGCCTTTGGTCACAGATCCTCTCAGAAAGATGAGGATCCCACAACTTTCCTCCTTCCACCCCCACATACAGGCCAATTTTCTTAGAAAGTCAAGGAAGCTGGCAGAAACCCAATGAAAGTCTCTGAAAACTCTGTTTCTCCATTTGAATGGAGCGTCTTTAAATGCATTAACTCCATGGGGAAACACATGTAATGAACCAAATTCAATCCCTGCGCCCCCAACCTTCAAAAGTGTGTCATTTAGTTTACAAGTGTGTGAAGATATTCCTATTATACTATCCTACTGTTATTTTGTTGTTTGATTCCATTGTGGTAGGAGAATACACTTTGCATACAATTTGAATTCTTTTAAATTCTTTTGTTGAAGTATAAGGCATGCACTCAAAAAGAATATATATTATGTTATTGTTGGGTGTAGTGTTCTATAATTGTTGATTACATTCTTTTGGTTAATCGTGTTGTTATATTCTATATTCTTGCTGATTTCCATCTAATTACTCTATCAACTACCAAGGAAGAGAATTTGAAGTGTCCAACAATAATTGTGGGTTTGTCTATTTATTCTTTCAGTTCTATCAGTTTTTTTTTCCCATATGTTTTGGAGCTCTGCTGTTTGATGCATACACATTTAGAATTGCTATACCTTCTTAGTGAATAGAGCCTTTTATTATTATATAATATCCATCTCTACCTCTGGTTATTTCTTTGTTCTGAAGTCTGTTTTATCTTATGTGATAGCCAATTCTGCTTTCCTCTTATTAATGTTCACATAATATATCTTTTCCCATCATTTTACTTTCAGCCAATCATGTCATTATATTTGACATGAGTTTCTTGTACAAAGCATGTAACTGCATCATTTTAAAAATTCACTCTGCCAAGCTCTGTCTTCTAATTGGAATTTAAACTTTTATATTTAATGTAGCTATTGATATGCTAGTGTTTAAGGCTGCTATTTTATGTTTACTGTGTATTTAATCTATTTTTTATTTCTCTGCTTTTTCCTGCTTTTCCTTGAGTCACTTAAATATACTTTAGAAGTCCATTTTGATTTTTTTGGAGTGATGTAATTGATGTGTTTTGAGTGAATTTTTTTCCATATATATTGTAGTAGTTTCTCTAGGTATTATATATACATAACATCACAGTGTACTGGTGTCATTATTCTACTAGCTTGAATAAAGTACGTAAAGTTTACCTCCCTATGTCCTTCCTGCTTATAGTCATCTTATATATTTCCTCTATGTATTCTTAGAACCACATCAGTTTCATCAGCTGACAATAATAATTCATAAATTTAAAAAGAAAAGAAAGCCTATTATATTTACCCAAATTTTGTTTACTGTGTTCTTTTCTCATGTTCCAAGATTTATTATTTTATCATTTCCCTTTTGTTTAAAGGGACTTCCTTTAGTCACTCTTTTAGGATAGATTTGCTAGTGACAAATTCTCTTAGTTTTTCCTTCTTGAGAATGTCTTCAGTTCCCCTTCATTTCTGAAATATATTTTCACTGGGTATGGGATACTGAGTTGATAGTTCTTTTTTTTTTTTTTCATTACCGGAAAGCACTATACCATTTCCCTCTGATGGGTTTCTGATCAGAAATCCACTATCATTCCAATTGCTTTTTCCCTATAGGTAAGGTGTCGTTTTTCTTTGGCTATATTTGAGACTTTCTTGTCTTTAGTTTTCAGAGGCTCATTTATGATGCGTCTTGATGTGACTTGCCTTGGGTTCATCCTGTCTGGAGTTTTCTCAGCTTTTTGAATCTGCATACTTTTGTTTCCTTCCAAGTTTGGGAAGTTTTCAGCCATTTTTTTTTTCAGACCCACTTTCTTTTCCCTCTCCTTCTAAAACTCCATGAAACAAATGTGAGATCTTTTCTTGTAGACTAACAGGTCCCTGGGGCTCTGTGTTTTTCAGTTTATTTTATCTCTGTTGTTCAGATTCAGTGATTTCTATTCTATTATTCTGTTCACTAATTCTTTCCTCTGTCTTTATTCTTCCATTGATCACATCTCATGAGTTTTTAATATTGGTTATTTTTCAGTTCTAACATTTCTGTTTGGTTCTTCTTCATATTCTCTATCATTTTCTAAGGCTTTCATTTTTGTTTTCTTTTTTTACAGAGAGGGAAAGGGAGGAAGAAGGAGAGGGAGAGAAATATTGACATGAGAGAGAAATATCAATCAGTTGCCTCTAGCATGCACCCTGACTAGGGGTCAAACCCACAAGTCAGTCATGTCCCCTGACTGGGAATCCAGCTAGTGATCTTTCACTTTGCAGGCTGATGCCCAACCAACTGAGCCTCACTGGCCAGGGCAGGCTTTCAATTTCTTTATTTGTTTCAAGCATGTTTGAAATTACTGCTGAAGCATTTCTATTATGGCTCCTTTAAAATCTTTTGTCAGATGATTTTAACATATCTTATGTTAGTGTTGGCATCTATTGATTGTCTTTTTTCATTTATTTTGTGATCTTCCTGGTTCTGGGTATGAAGAGTAAGTTTCTATTGAAACCTGGACAGTTTTATGTCATGTTATGAAACTCTGGATCTTTTTAAAGCCTTCTATGTAGCAGGCTTCCTGTAATGCCTCTGTGGCAGAGGAAGTGGGTGGCACCACCTTGTTACAGGCAAATGCAGGTAGATGTTCAAGTTCCAACTCAGCCTTCGTTGACATCCAACCATTGGCTTCCTTATATTGCTGGTTGGAGGGTGGGAATCTGTTTCTCCAAGTGGTCTCCACTGACACTATGGGAGGCTTATTTTTAGCTGATAATAAGAAAGTCCGGCTCCCTACTTGCCCTTCCCTGACAGCACCGTGGTGCAATGTTACAGCCTACTGAAGGTAGATCCCCAGGCTTCTCATCAGCCTTTGTTGGCCTTGGTGATGGTAGTACCACAGTTTTTCTGTGGTATTTGGCTATAATAAAGAATTATTGTCCAAATGTTTTCTTCTTACTAAGCTTCTCTTTTCATAGTGCTTTAATCAGAGAGAACAAGCTTTTGTTGGAGCTATTTTTTTATTGCAGGAATTTGGATTCCTGAACTCTTCAGCTCCATGTTTTGGATGATGAGTCAAAAGAAAACCCAGAGAACTCATCATTATATCATTGCTCCAGTCCTGAGGTCCTGAGCAGTCTTTTCTCTCCACTTTTCAGTGTCCTCTTGTGTTTGCTTTATACATAGTGCCAGTGGTTTTAGCTCTACTTACCTGGAAAAAATAGGGAAAAATATGCCTAGTCTATCTTCCAAAAGTGGAAATGTATAATTTTTAAGTGCTTCTGGGTGAGTCTAATGTATAGCAAAGTCTGAGAACTACTGAGTTGGCAGTGGCTTGGCTCAGATAACACAAAGTTTGGGCTGTCTTTGAGAGTGCCTTTTACAAAAGTGACTCCTATTCCCATAAAAGGACCATGGTTCTATGCCTTTGACCTCCACCCCTGCCCAGGTCCAAGTAAGGCAGTTACTCAGCTAGGGTAGCCTATAGTGAAGGCTTTAGTGACTGCTGAAAATGGCCTTTAGGGGGATTACTATTAATATAAAAGTCAATATGGTTATGGTAGTTATTTTCCTAGGAGGAGAAAAGTCAGTAATGGAATTTGGGTGTATGGAGAGACTTCTCATATAGCTGCCAAAGTCCTGAGTGTTGTTCATCTGAAGCTATGTAGTTATTTTGAGTGTTTTTCTGCATCTGTGTTTTATTTCACAATTTTTTAAAGAAAGTTTTAAAAACAATTTTAATGGTATTGGGCTTCTGTTGACTGCCATCTGCAACGTCTGACTGGCCCTTCATCTCTGCAGGTCTCAGCCCCACGGAGCTGCCCTTTGATTGCCTTGAGAAGACAAGCCGAATGCTCAGCTCCACATACAACTCTGAGAAGGCTGTTGTGAAAACATGGCGCCACCTCGCTGAGAGCTTTGGACTAAAAAGAGATGAGATTGGAGGCATGACAGATGGCATGCAGCTCTTTGATCGTATCAGCACGGCAGGCTACAGCATCCCAGAGCTGCTCACAAAACTGGTGCAAATTGAACGGCTAGATGCTGTGGAGTCTTTGTGCGCAGACATACTGGAGTGGGCTGGGGTCATGCCGCCTGTCTCCCAGCTACCCACTACATCCTGAAGTACATGCCTGTGGACTGTCCTTCTTGACATACACTAAGGATCTAATCAGGGCTCTGGAGCTGTGGGTAGTGCCATCAGACTGCCAAGAATCAAGGTTTTTTGTGCTATGTCACCAGGGTATGCCTAGGCCAGCAGTCCCCAACATTTTTTGGCACCAGGGACTGGTTTCATAGAAAACAATTTTTCCGTGGACCAGGGTTGGGGGCATGGTTTTAGGATGATTCAAGCTCATCACATTCAAGCTCACCTCCTGTTGTACTGCCCAGTTCCTAACAGGCCCGGACCAGTACCAGTCCATGTCCTAGAGCACTGGGAACCTCTACCTTAAGTTGTTCCAAGGAAAAAGAGGAAATGAGATGTCTTTCCCAATCTAACTAAAGATAAAAGATTAAAGCTAGAATACATCTAGCTACCCATCTGCACCTCACCAGATAGAAAAAATATTTATTCAGCCAACCAGTCCTCTTGCCATTAACTCATTCAAGGCATATTTGGGGGCGCTCAAATGAGCCAAACACATGGGGATGACAAAGGCAAAGGATCTGGTCTCTGTTTAAGGAGTTTACAACCCAGTGAAAGACAGAAGACATGCCCACAAACCACTTTGCTAGAAGATATCAAACAATCTGAGTGAGGGCATTCTAAGAACACACAATGAAAGTCCTGAGAGAGGGAGATGGCATCCCACTCAAGTGATGAGGATCATCCTCATAAAGAAAACAGCTCAAAAGTTTGGTAAAATGGCTGCAAAATGGAGACACCCCCACTGCGTGCATTGTTTCAGGTTCAGTATAAGTGGCTTCATTAGGATAAATTTGCCTATTCTTGAGGTCATCATATTCTCATAGCCATTCTAGTCACTAATGGAAGAGCTCACCCTATAGCCTGTTTTATGTGACTGATATGCAAGGCATGCATTCATCTAATCAAGAAGACCTGTGCAGTAGTCAGTTTCACTCATTGCATGGGTCCTAGGCCTGGGAACCTAATTGGTTTTTTTTTTTTTATTACATATTAATTGCCTTCCAATTCTCATTCTCAGTCAGATTTGACCTTTTGGGAGCTGCATTTAAATTGTGTAATTCTCTTTTGCTTCAAAGAGAAATGGGTGGTCAACTCTGCTTAGAAAGGGAAATGATGACTTCCTAAGAGTTCAGCCATGCATAACTCAGATTTCTGGAGTGTTTGAGACTTGTGGATGAGCCATATGGTATGACAGTTTTAGGCTCTGGCCTTGTAAGTCAGTCAGGGAAAGTGGAGCCCCCTGTGCAGGGCAAGCCTGGGCTTGGAGTTCAGGGACTTGGTTCTAGTTGTGCCAACTTGGGCCATTTTCTTTACCCTCCCTAGGATTCAGTTTGTCATCTGAAAATGATAGGTTAGTCTGTTACTCTATAATCACAGGAAAAATAAGGTTCAATGAGAAAAAAAATGGAGCTATAGAAAATGCCAGCCCTTTGAGGTGTTCCATGGAAGTGAATATAGTGTGAGTCATCATGTAAAATGGGAATTTAAAAAAACCCTCAGATTTTGAGTTTTCACAGTAACTGCGATCGTTTGGCATACATTCAGAGATGAAGTTAGTAAGCTGGCATTCTTCTTGGCAGACTCTCTTACTACACCTGTCATTGCCAGAACTTTTGAGCCAGGGTAATGATCACACTGGGGGTTAGTGTGGTGCTCACTGCTGAGCTTCCTAATGACAGGTCTCACTGCAGTTATTACTATATTAAAATCAGCCTCTCACTTATAAAACAATGTTGCTTTTTTTTCTTTAATTATAAGTTGCACAACTGAGAAAATGCTTTGGGGGAGGAAATCAGTCAAGTTTAAAGCCAGTAAACAATTTCCCAGCAATGAATGTAAAACATACTGTGATAGAATCATAATGAGTATTTAATATCATCATATACTGCTGTCTGTCAGAACCTATTTGATATAACCTGCAAGCTAAATACGTCATGGCAAAACTTAATTACCCTTTTTAATTCCCCCTGAAATCCTGGGTGCCCCTTTCCCCTACTTGTAATAATGATGATAAGAGTCTCCCCCTTAATTAGAGTGAAAATTTCACACATGAGGAGCATTCATTTCTAGGATAATAGTTTGCAGCCTCCTTGGAACAACATTTATTTTCAGTAAAGGAGCAGGGGTGGCTTTCTCTGCCCACCCTGGTTGGGGGATGAGGGGAGTGCTCTTGGTTAATGCTGTTGAATTCTGGGGCCAGAGGTCAGCCAGCATCAGATCATGTTTTATTGACCCTCAACCTACCATTGTTAGGGAGGTAATTACACATTTATTTGTCATTTACTAATTTGGAGACAAATCCGAAAAAAGATTTACTCTAATAAGCATTAGCCTACGCATGCAATTCAAATCAATGAGGCCATATGATTATTACTGACCAAAGCTGGACTCTACCCTGACTTTGTGTATGGAGACAAATATTATTTTGTTATGCTTAAAAATATTTAGAAAATAACCCAGGTTAGAGCTGTGGCCTGTAGCCAATGAAGTCTTAATTGTCATTTTTTCTTTGTCTGATTCTATATATATAATTTATATGTTAAGTTTCAATAAGCAAACTAATAAAAAACATTTACAGACTGTACAATGTGAGCTCTTTGGGAGGGGAAGGCAGGGTAGTGGAAAAGGTTCTGATTGCCCTGTTCCTGGTTATTACACTGTGTATGATGAGACTATAGGATTGGGACCAGTCAGATATGAAATACCTAAAATGTTATGGCCTGGGCCATTCACTCAACAGAGGCAAGCATTACAAGATCATGTAAAAAAATATTTGGAACATTATTTTCCAAGTTGCCATCATTAGTTTATAAGGCATTGATTCACTTAGCTACTGCTATGTAACATACTGCCCTAACATCATTCAGTGGCTTAAGCTAACAATCATTTGACTGTTACAACTCAGAGGTGAGTTAGGGTCCTAGCTGATCTAGGTCGGGCTAAGTTGGTTGTGCTTCATTGGGGCTTCTGTCTGATGGAATACTTTAACTGGGATAACTCTGCACCATTATCACTCCTCCTCCTCCTCAAATCAATCATCTAGCCCAGGCCTTCATCATGGCAATGACAGAAACACAAAAATGACAGAAAGTTTCTTCAGGCCTAGGCTCAGAACTGGCACATTGCCACTTCTAGCTCATTCTATTGGCCAAAACAAGTCTTATGCCTAACCCAGAGTCCAGGGTAGGGAAAGACTCCACCTTATCTGTATGAGGAGCTACAAAGTCAAGGAGTGAAAGGTAATAAATTGGGATAGATAATGCAAAGTCCACAGGTGTATTCGTTTTCCAACAACTGCTGTACGAAATTACTGCAAACCTACTGATTTAAGAAACACAGATATCTGACCTTATCGTTCTGGAGGTCAGAAGTCCTAGAAACAAGTTTTCAGCAAGATTGTGTTCCTTGGGGAGACTTGAGAAAAAAATGTTTCCTTGCCTTTTCTAACTTACAGAGTCCATCCATATTCCTTGGATCATGGCTCCCTTCTATCTTCCAAGCCAGCAACAACATTGATTCAACCTCTGCTTCCATCACCTTACTTTCTTCTCTGACTCTCACCCTTCTGCTTTCTACTTTCCATTATGAGGATTATAATCCAGGTTAACCTTACCATTTCAAAATCTTTAATTTAATCAACTACAAAGTTCTTTTGCCATATAAGATCACATATTCACAGCTTCTAGGGAGTAGGAGGTGGACCTCTTGGAAGGGCCATTGTTCTGCCAACTACAGTAATATGTAAATTGTGGAATATGACAGTGTAACACTGCAGAGGAAGCACTAACAAAGCAAACATCCCAGCTGAGTCTATTATCTTGTGGGGCTAAATTATAAACTGAGTAGTGGCTGCCTTCCTGCAGAGGCCAAAGAAATGGCCTGGTCTGTAGTTGCTCAGTAACAAGAGCTTTACTGTTCTTTGAATTGGTGAGCTCTGCCTTCCTCGACTTCTATCCTCAGTGGTCCAGATGGGATGTGGCAGAATCACATGAATCCCCGGTTTGAAAAGAAGGACATCCCTTTATTCAGGAACTTGCTCAGACTTCTAAAAAAATTTCTAGTAAATCATTCACTTTGGTAACTGATGGTTTCAGAAGCCTAGATGAGATAGATATTGACTTTGTGTGGAACAAATGGCTAAGGTATATGAGGTCTGTCCAGAAGGTATCCAGCCATGTAATATGAAAAATAGAGACATTTATTAAAGATACAAGAACATTGTACATAGGACAATGACACCTCAGTCCCCTTCAAAGTAGGCACCTTGGGACCTCACACAGTTCTCCCAATCACCATCAGCTACCCCATTATATTTTCCTGAATCTCATCAATGATCTGAAATATCTTCCCTTTCAAAGGTGATTTTAATTTTGGTAAAAGCCAGAAGTCATAGGACACCAAACCTGGGCTGTAGGGGGTCTGAGTCAACTGGGTGATTTGATGTTTCACCAACAAACTCTGCACAAGACATGATGCATGACTGGATGTGTTGTCATGATGAAGCTGCCAACCACCAGTTGCCCATAGCTGCAGCCTTGTGAATCATCTGAAGAGTTTCCACAGAGGAATGTTCAAAGTTAATGCAAAGTTTGATGTAGATATGTTGCTCTATTCACTCAGTTATTTTTAATGCAACTGGTCTGTCTGGGAAAAGTCTTAATATAAGGAGAATGGTTTGGGCGACATTGATGTAACCTGGCAGCCAAGGAGAATGGACTGGAATGCACATGTGTGAACAATGACAACTTCACTGTACTAGTCGTGGGGTGGTAGATGCCATTAAGTGATCATGAGTACTGTGTGGCTGGTACATTCAAAATGACTGAGCAAGAAGAGCAATGAATCTGCATCAAATTTTGCATTAAGCTTTAATATTCCCCCAAGGAAACTATTTGGATGATTCACAAAGCTGCAGCTATGGGCAGCTGGTGATTGGCAGCTTCATCATGACAACACATCCAGTCATGCATCATGTCTTGTGCAGAGTTTGTTGGTGAAACATCAAATCAACCAGTTGACTCAGACTCCCTACAGCCCAGGTTTGGTGTCCTATGACTTCTGGCTTTTACCAAAATTAAAATCACTTTTGAAAGGGAAGATATTTCAGATCATTGATGAGATTCAGGAAAATATAATGGGGTAGCTGATGGTGATTGGGAGAACTGTGTGAGGTCCCAAGGTGCCTACTTTGAAGGGGACTGAGGTGTCATTGTCCTATGTACAATGTTTCTTATATATTGTAGCTTCTTCAATAAATATCTTGATTTTTTATATTACATGGCTGGATGCCATCTGAATAGACCTCATACATCTTGCTTTTCTTAGTCAAAAGCTAAAATTCTGGCAGTCCTTCCCATCTATGTTGGAGTGTTTTATGAACCAGCAAAACCTAGAAATAGTACAAATGTTACAATGTTGAGAGTCAGAAGAGTCCTCAGCTACATGTTCTAGTGTCCTAATACCTCATGAGGAGCTGAAGTTTGTTGGTGTTTTATTTTAAAAAAAAAGAGTAGAGAGATAACTAGAGGGAAAAAGGAGAGAAGATTTAAAACCTTTTTTCCAACCCAATCAGAAACGAAATAGGAGAGTTTACAACTGATACCACAGAAATACGAAGAATTGTAAAAATATTACTATGAAGAACTATATGCCAAGAAATTTGAAAACCTAGGTAAAATGGACAAATTTCTAGAAAAATATAATTTTCCAAAACTCAATGAAGAAGAAGCAGAAAGCCTGAACAGACCGATAACAGCTGACAAAATTGAAGCAGCAATCAAAAAACTCACAGCACACAAAAGCCCTATGAAAGCCCAGATGGTTTCATAGGAGAATTCTACAAAGCATTTAAGGAAGAGTTAATCCCTATCCTTCACAGATTATTCCAAAATATCCAAGAAGATGGAAGGCTCCCAAACGCTTTTTATGAAGCCATCATCATCCTAATCCCAAAACCTGTTATAGATAAAGACATAACAAAGAAAGAAAACTTCAGGGAAATATCGCTGGTGAACATAGATGCTAAAATCCTCAACAAAATATTGGCAAACTGCATCCAACAATACATTAAAAAGATCATACACCATGATTAAGTGGGATTCATACCAGGGATGCAAGGATGGTACAATATTCGCAAATCAATACATGTAATACATCACATAAACAAAAGCAAAGACAAAAATCACATGATCATATCAACACATATAGAAAAAGCATTTAAGAAGGCACAGCACCCATTTATGATTAAAACACTCAGCAAAGTAGGAATAGAGAAAGCATTCCTCAACATAATAAAGACCATATATGAGAGATGTACATCTAACATCACACTCAGTGGGCAAAACTAAAAGCTTTCCCAATAAGATCAGCAACAAGACAAGGATGTCTGCTCTTACCGCTCCTATTCAACATAGTATTGGAAGTCCTAGCCACAGCAATCAGACAAGAAAAAGAAATAAGAGGTATCCAAGTGGGAAAGGAGGCAAAGCTGTCATTGTTTGCAGACAACATGATCGTGTACATAAGAAATCCTATGGATTCCACCAAAAAAAAACATTTGACCTAATCTGCAAATTAGGCAAAACAGCAGGATACAAAGTCAATATTCAGAAATCAAAGGCATTTTTGTACACCAACAATGAAATATCAGAAAGAGAAATCAGGAAAAAAATCCCATTTGATACAGCAACAACAAAAATAAAGTACCTAGGAATAAACCTAACAAAGAATGTAAAAGACCTGTACTCAGAAAACTACACAACACTGAAAAAAGAAATTAAGGAAGACACAAACAAATGGAAGCATGTACTGTGTTCATGGATTGGAAGAATTAACATCATCAAAATGTCTATACTACTCAAAGTAATTTATACATTCAATACAATCCCTATTAAAATACCAATGACATATTTCACAAACATAGAGCAAACATTTCAAAAATTTATATGGAACCATAAACAACCCTGAATAGCTGCAGCAATTTTGAGAAAGAAGAACAAAATAGGGGGGATCACAATACCTGATACCAAACTGTATTACAGCCTACTGTAATTAAAACAGCCTGATACTGGCATAAGAACAGACACATCAATCCATGGAACAGAATAAAGAGCCCAGAAATAAACCCAAGTCTCTATGGTCAATTAATATTTGCCAAAGTGGGCAGCAGCATAAAATGGGGTAAAAATAGCCTCTTCAACAAATGGTGTTGTGAGAGTTGGACAACTACATACAAAAAAAATGAAACTCGATCACCAACTTACACCATATACAGAAATAAATTGAAGGTGGAGAAAAGACTTAAATATACACCCTGACACCATAAAAGTCCTAGAGAAAAACATTGGTAGGAAAATTTCAGACATTCCACACAGCAATATCTTCATCGATATGTTCCCTAAAGCAAGGGACATAAAGGAAAGAATAAACAAATGGGACTTCATCAAATTAAAAAGCTTCTGCATGGCTAAAGAAAACAGCATTAAAATAAAAAGAAAACCACCTATATGGGAAAACATATTTGCCAATGACCTTGGACAAGTGTTTGATTTCCAAAATATATAAAGAACTCACAGGAGACTTCTGGCCAAGATGGAGGCGTAGGCGAACACACTGTGCCTCCTCTCACAACCAAAATTAAGGACAACAAATATTTAGAAACAAGGAAACAATTAGAACTTATAGAAAACTGAACTGTACAGAAGTCCAACAACCATTCATCCAGACCGGTAAGAGGGGCGGAGTTGCGGTAGGAAAAAGTGGAGGTGCGGACCCAGGAATGCAAGCAGCAGCGGCTAGCACTTCCCAGGTGCACAGGCGGCAGCTGGTGGTCCTCGGGCCCACAGGCGGCAGCTGGTGGACCCCGGGCACAGGGGGCAACTGTGCAGACCCAGTGAGGCCACACAAGGTGGCTGGCTGACCAGGTGGTCCCAATTCGAGCGTGCAGACGGTCCAGGCAGAGGGGAAGTGGAGGAAGGGACTGAATCCAGGAGAGAGCAGAGCAGGTGCCATTGTTCCCTCTCAGACCCCGCCCCCACATACAACGACTGGGCTGCCCTACTCTGGGGAGCGCCTGAGGCTCCACTCTTCACTATGTAACAGCATGCGCACCTTCGAAGATAATCCAGGTGAAGGGGAAGCAGCGAAAGGGACTGGAGTCCAGGAGAGAGCGGAACAGGCACCATTCTTCCCTCTCCGACCCCGCCCCCACCTAAAGCATCACAACCCAGCGACCGGGCTGCCCCACCCTGAGGAACACCTAAGGCTCCACCCCTCACTACGTAATAGCCACGACCAGACTAAAACCAAAACAAAACAAAACAAAAAAAAAAACACCAAAAATGGCTCAAACCGGAGAAAAAAATGAAAATTCCAGAGTCAATTCCTCTAAGCCGTGAAGAGATAGCCAACCTATCAGATGCACAGTTCAAAGCACTGGTCATCAAAATGCTCACAGAATTGGTTGATTTTGCTCACAAATTAGATGAAAAATGCAGGCTACAATACGTGAAATGAAGGAAGATGCATGGGGAACCAATAGAGATGGAAGGAAAACTGGGACTCAAATCAATGGAGTGGACCAGAAGGAAGAAACTAACAACCAAACAGAAAACGAGGAAGAAACAAGAATTCAAAAAAATGAGGAGAGGCTTAGGAACCTCCAGGACATCTTTAAACATCCCAACATCCGAATTATAGGGGTACCAGAAGGGGAAGAAGAAGAGCAACAAGTGGAAAACTTATTTGAACAAATAATAAAGGAGAACTTCCCCAATCTGGAAAAGGAAATAGACTACCAGGACGTCCAGGAAGCTCAGAGAGTCCCAAAGAAGTGGGACCCAAGGAGGAACACACCAAGGCACATCGTAATTACATTAGCCAAGACTCAAATGAAGCAGAGAATTCTAGAAGCAGCAAGGGATAAGGGGACAGTCACCTACAAAGGAGTTCCCATCAGACGGTCAGCTGATTTCTCAAAAGAGACCTTCCAGGCAAGAAGGGGCTGGAAAGAAATATTTGAAATCTTGAAAAGCAGGGACCTACATCCAAAATTGCTCCATCCAGCAAAGCTGTCATTTAGAATGGATGGACAGATAAAGCGCTTCTCAGATAAGGTCAAGTTCAAGGAGTTCATCATCACCAAGCTCTTATTATATGAAATGTTAAAGGGACTTATTTAAGAAAAAGAAGATCAAAAATATGACAGTGAAAAGACAGCAAACTCACAGCTATTAAGAACCACACTTAAAACAAAAGCAAACTAAGCAAACAGCTAGAACAGGAACAGAACCACAGAAATGGAGATCATATGGAGTGTTAGCAATAGGGGTGTGGGAGGAGGAGAGAGGGGGAAAAGGTACAGAGAATAAGTAGCATAGATAGTGGGTAGAAAACAGAGAGGGGGAGGGCAAGAATGGTATGGGAAATGTAGAAGCTAAAGAACTTATGACACATGGACATGAACTAAAGGGGGGAATGTGGGTGGGAGAGGGTGTGCAGGGTGGGGGGAATTATGGGGGAGAAATGGGACAACTGTAATAGCATAATCAATAAAATATATTTAAAAAATTGAAAAAAAAGAAATGTACATCAATAAAGCTAGAAAAAAGAAAAAAAAAAAGAACTCACAGGACTCTACTCCAGCAAGATAAAAAAAAAAAAACAATTAAAAAAATGGGCAAAAGACCTGAACAGACACTTTTCCGAGGAGGACATACAAAGGGCCCAGAGACATATGAAAAGATGCTCAGCAACACTAGCCATCAGAGAGATGCAAATTGAAACCACAATGAAATACCACTTCACACCAGTCAGAATGGCCATCATAAACAAATCAACAAACAACAAGTGTTGAAGAGGATGTGGAGAAAAGGGAACCCTAGTGCACTGTTGGTGGGATTGCTGACTGGTGCAGCCACTGTGGAAAACAGTATGGAATTTCCTCAGAAAACTTAAAATTGAGCTGCAATTCCATTGCTGGGACTATTCCCTCAGAATCCTGAAACACCAATTTAAAAGAACATATGAACCCCAATGTTCATAACAGCACAATTTACAATAGTCAAGTACTGGAAGTAGCCTAAGTGCCCATCAGTAAATGAGTGGATCAGAAAACTGTGGTACGCTTACACAATGGAATTCTATGCAGCAGATAGAAAGAAGGGGCTCCTACCCTTTGCAACAGCATGGATGGAACTGGAGAGCATCATGCTAAATGAAATAAGCCAAGTGGTGAGGGACAAATACCATATGATCTCACCTTTAACTGGAACATAATCAACAAAAGAAAAAGGCAAGCAAAATATAACCAGAGATACTGAAATTAAGAACAATCTGACAGTAACCAGAGGGGAGATGGAATGGGATAAATGGGGGAAGGGGGAAGGGTTTTCAGGAACAACTTTAAAGGACACATGCACAAAACCAAGGGAGGGGGTGGAAGCAAGGGAGGGAGCAGGGTTTGGCTGGGGTTGAGGAGAGTGGTGGGGAGTAAACGCAGACAACTGTAATTGAGCAACAATAAAATAATTTTAAAAATTAATTAATTAATTATTTTCAAAAACTTTTTCCTGAGAGTTACTGTGAGCTTGGCCTATCCCTCAAAATAAGTTAACTATTGACTCTAATTAAACAAGGTTATTCATGTTCTTTTTTATCTCATTTTCATAATTCTGGCCAGCATAATTTACACAGGGAAATTTTTCTATACATTCACAATTGCCTCTTGGGACTCAAGACAGTTTCAAGTTATTTCTCTATGCTTCAGTTTTCTCATCTATAAATGAGAATAATGGTATTGTGCTGCTTTTAGAATTGTGAGAATTAAATTAAGTAATAAATATAAAGTACTTCATTTGACACATATAAGGTTCCATAAATGTTAGCTATTATTACAAAACTATTATCTAATCTTCATGGGTATAGAAACTAATACGTTAACTGCAAAGAATTTTCTAAATGAAATTCAGGTGGGAAGGATGATTATAAGGTTTATAATCATTACTCCCAAGAGAAATATCAGTGTAGGATAGAAAAAAGAGGGTCATTCCAGCTGAAGAAAATGGTGGCGTGCAACTTGCTGCTGTCCCTGGTGGGACGCTGGAGAAGGAGCCACAGAATCTCCAGGGAGGAAACCAGCAACTTTAAACCTGGAAGAGCCCTGTGCCTCCAGACCCTGGACTAACAGCACCCTGAAGGAAGAAATGTTAAAGCAGCCTCTTATAATGCAGAACTGTATTGGTCTTTAAAGCCATCTGCCCAAATATCACAACTGGTATTAAATTATGTTGATATCTAAGAACAAAGCAAACATCTTTTCACTTATCTCCAATTCAAAGTTTAGCATGTAATACAGAGAAAAAAGAGTACTTCAAAACCGCAGCACTTCACAAAAACAGAGATTCTGTTACATTTTTGTAGGAATAATGGAGTCAGTCAGTCTCCCTCACCCAGTTGTCCTAGCAAACATAACTTAGCAGGGTTCACCTAACCTTGAGTAGGGGCTTGCATGGGTAGAATGAAGCTCTGTTATATAACTGAAGGTCAACATTGGCACTTTGCCAGTTTTGTGTGCAATTAGCATACAAGGGAGTCGGGTCTTCCCATAGTGTGACTTGCGGCTTGCGGCTTGCAACACGCATGGATCACCTCACCCTGGAATAAAGGCATGTCAGACATCCTAACGGCTGCATGAATTTTCTTTCCTCTGCCTGAATCCCGTGTGAACCTGTCAGGCCTTGAACGGTTGCAGGACAATCTTCTAGAGTTAAAGTTAAAGACACCTGTAGACCTTTACTCAGTAAACACTTCAGAACTGTTATAAGAAAATTACCAAAATCCTCCCTTGATATTAGCAGGAAGTTTTCAAAAATAGTTTTTTAATTTTTCAGTCACACTTGACATACAATATTAGTTTCTGGTGTACTGCATAGTGGTTAGATACTTATATGACTTACAAAGTGATCCTCTCGACAAGTCTAGTACCCAGCTGACACCACACAAAGTTATAATATTATTGACTATATTTCCTATGTTGTACTTTACATCCTCATGAGTATTTTGCAACTGCTAATTTGTACTTCTAAATCCTTTCATCTTTTTCACCCATCTCAGCAGGGGCTTTTAAAATGTAACCCCTCAGAAGTTCTGTGTGGCATTGTGGTAGGCAGTTAGGCAGACATGAGCAGAGCAAGGGTGATAGGCCAGGCACAGAAGGTCACCATGGTGAAAAGCCCCAGGTGCCTAGCAACAGGAAAAATTGGGAAAACAAGGACCTCACTCACAGAGTAATCTTTTCTTCCCAAATATATTGCTGGGCATCCCGTTTAGACTCCCTGACCTTTCATATTGCTGATTATGTAGTTTGGACCCTCCACTGACCTTCCCTCCGTGGCACGTTGCTGGTCATGTGGTTAGACCTCTTTAGAAGGGGAACAAACAAGGGTTCCAGAGAATAGCCCTTAAGCATTAAGCCCCAGGACAATGAGGTTCTGACCTATGTCCAATGTATCTAGGCCTCAGTTGTGTTTCAGCTCCAGAAAAGCAGCTAAACCACAGGAGTGACATCATGGCTACCTCAGGACCTGGTACAATGACTAATGACCCCCTGCCCTAGCACTAACCAGTCAGTAGAGGCCACAACGCTGAAAGGACACAGGTGGAACAGCTGATAAATATTACACTGAGATTGTCTTCCAAGGAACCTCCCCTAAAATCCCTATCCTTAAAAGCCCTTAGGGTGGAGGCTCAGAGGCTCTTCCTCCCAGGAGTATTGCCCATGCCCTTCCCATACCTGACCCCACCCCACTCCCAGGCATGTTTTGCTTCTCTCTCTCTCTCTCTCTCTCTCTCTCTCTCTCTCTCTCTCTCTCTCTCTCTCTCTCTCCTCCCTAAAGCTCCAAGGGCTCTTCTTTTACCTCTGCAACTTCTTTCCTAAGTCCATATCTTCTACCACACCTTTTACCTCTGTGGCTTTCTTTCTTTCTTTCTTTCTTTTTTTAAAGAGGAGAAAGGAGGCAGAAAGAGAAGGAAGGAAACAGCAATGTGTGATTGCCTCTCGTGCACCCCCCACTGAGGACCTTGACAGACCTAGGTAGGCCTAGGAGGAATTGAAAATCACCAGGTGGGAAACTACACTATGGGAAACTGTAGCCTGGGAAAATGCCTGCTTGGGAAACTGCCTACTGACCCTACCCAGGACAAACACATGACTGGCTAAGATTGGGGTCTGGAGTCAGCCTATCTGGCATAACAGGATGCAGCTTTAACCCAAGGTCTGACAAGATGTATTAAGAACAATGGTCAGCAGAAACAGCACCCAGCAACCAGATCTAGCCAATCAGACTCTGACACCCCAACCAGTAATCCTTCCGGGGGTACTTAAAAACCCTGCCTTAGCCCTGGCTGGTGTAGCTCAGTGGATTGAGCGCGGGCCTGCGAACCAGAGGATCGCGGTTCGATTCCCAGTCAGGGCACATGCCTGGGTTGCAGGCCAGTTCCCAGCAGGGGACACACGAGAGACAACCCTACATTGATATTTCTCTCCCTCTCCCTTTCTCCTACCCTTCCCCTCCAAAGATAAATAAATAAATAAATAAAATCTTTAAAAAAAACCCTGCCCTAAGAACAACTGAGCAAGTCTTAACCCTCTTAGTTGGCTCCCCAACCTCCCTAGGTTGGCTCCACTTTCCCTCTTATTCCCTGCTAATAAACCTTGCTCCTTGGCTCACTGCGTCCATCTGGTTTCTTGAGTGACTCCAACCTAACAGACCTGGCCCTCAACCCAGGCATGTGCCCTAACTGGGAATTGAACCAGTGACCCTTTGTTTCACAGGCCCGCACTCAATCCACTGAGCCACACCAGCCAGGGCCCTCTGTGACTTTCTAAATAAACTTTCTCTTATATTTGGCTCTGAATTCTTTCCTAGTCAGAACTGAAGTACTAAGGTTGCTGAACCAAGGTCCAGTCTGACTCCACCTGTCTAATACCTAGTGCTGTTCTCAACACTTCCAATAGCCATCAGCCCCAACTATGGAGAGATGGTATCCAGGGGAATTGACTGCGTGTTAAGTATTTCTTTAATTCCATCAACAACTCATGTGGTCCTAATTTAATGGTAAATAAAAGTGTTGAATGAACTAAAAAAACAGTCTGGAGGCTTTGGCTAGAAGTAAATGATAAAGATTTATTCAAGGATCTTGGAGTTTGCAAACTGAGAATACAGTGAGGCAAAAACCCAGAAGTATTCTAAAGAAGAAAAGTTTAAAAAGCATATTCTTGAGAATTATCAGTCCTGCATTCTTAGCCTTAGGATAGGTCCAGAATGATTATCAGTCAGATATCAGTCAGTCTAGATGATGGATGCCAGGTGGTCCAGAAGATGGGTGCTAGTGTTACCAGATTACAAAGGTCTATTTTCCTATGTGCATCAGAGCCCAATAAGACATGAACAGGAGCTTGCAGCAAAGAAAACAAGGGTTCATTTTTAGGAAGTGGCCCATGCCTGGACACAGGGAATGGGTTATATAGGGGAAAAATCAATAATCATGGTGACTAAGGGAGTTAGTGTTGTGGTCTCTGATTGACCAGTGCCAGGGCAGGAAGTCATTGCATCTGGTCCTGATGTCAGCCATGGTATCACTTCATCTGGTTTACCTGCTTTTCTGGGTCTGGAGCTAAAACACAACTGAAGTCTAGCTGTTATCTCTAGTTTTACCAAAACTAGTTTCTCCGTGGTCAACAGACCCAAGACTTTGTTCCAAAGATTATTTGATGCTGCTCAGAACCTCATTGTCCCAAGGGCTTAATGATTAAGGGAGTGGTCCTGCAAGGGAGAAGAAGACGGGTGAGTCAGGGTTCTGAATAAGGCCAGTTTGAATCAAAAGGAAAAAAAGGAGAAAAGTCATGTTAAAGAAATGAAGTTTATGCATGGTTACACCAGGAGGTCTGGTCACCTCCAGTGGCCTGGATAATGAATGTCAGGTGGATGTACACGTGTGTCCTTTAGAAGATAATTAGAAGTTTACCTGAAGGTCCAGATATATATCCAGGCAGTGACCAGAACTGGAAACTTCAAAAAGTTTAAGTTCTCAGGCTACTTAGATCAAGAATTGACTGTTTCTTCTTGCCTCAACCATCATGATATAAATAATTTTCACCATTTGGTTAAAATGACTCCCATTTACTTATTCCCTATCTTTATTCTTTCTTCAACAAGAAACATAATCAATACATTTATACACACACAATAATAAAAGCAACTACTTAAAAAGGATGATTCCAATAACCACTAGCCTATATGTGATATCAAGTCATAGATGACCCACATTCAAATATGATGGTTCCCACGTAGGAGAGCACACTCTGAGGGGAAGAGAAAGGCTGGTGAACCTCTTCACACCCCCATTCACCATCTTAAAGTATAATGAAGTAAAGGTTATTCGGATTTTATTTTGTGAAAGAATAAAGCTGGTGCCATTTGCTATTGTGGCACCATTTGCTGAGTAGGCCTAGGACCTTGTGCAATCTCTGTGATTAAAGGAATAAAAACAGAGATAATGTGTGTGCAACCTTGTGTAGACTGGCCAAGTTACTTTTCCAGTCTTTGATATCTCAAACCCATTTGATCAAAAAGAGGAAACAGCAACCATTAGCCCATATCTTAAGTGTTAGGATGGTCATAGGCTGTGAAAGAATTCACAAAGAGAAGAAAAGTACTGAGAGCAAAGTTTTTATTTTCCTTACCCAAGAGAAGGAAAGGGCTCAGTGCAGAGATATGCACCAGCACTGAGGGGTGGGGACTTTGAGCTTTTATTGAATTATAATTGGATTATAAAAGGGTGGGAGTTGCTGTTGTATGGCCTCTAGGCTGTTAGGGGCATTGCAACATCAAAGATTTGTGGTGGTTTTATATGAGCTACAATTTGCTCCAATGTTATGTTCCCCCTGTGGCTGGAGGTGGAACAGTGGGTTATACTCTGTGCTTGCTTTCCAGTAATTTCCAGTCCTGGAGACAAGCTCAGAAGAGTACAGTGGCAGTTAACCCAAACCATGTTGTTACAAACATCGCTACCTCAGAACACCCTCTTCAGTGAAAATCCTTCATGTTCTAGGAAGCCTTTTTTTAATTCTTAAAGTACAATTGTCTGTTTTTCCCCCACCCCTCCCCATTTCCCACTCACCCCTACCTTCTACCCTCTATCCTACCCGCCTTTGGCTTTGTCCATGTGTCCTTTATATATGATCCATGATGACCCTTCCACTTTTCCCCCCTTTTATCCTCACCCCACTCTCATCTGGTTACTGTCAGTTTGTTCTTCATTTCAATGTATCTGCTTATATTTTGTTTGCTTATTTGTTTTGTTGATTAGGTCCTACTTATAGGTGAGATCATATAGTATTTGTCTTTCACTGCCTGGCTTATTTCACACAACATAATGCTCTCCAGAGCCATCCATGCTGTTGTGAAGGGTAGGAGCTCCTTTCTTTCTGCTCCGTGTGTACATTTACCATAGTTTTTTACCCATTCATTTACTGATAGGTGCTAAGGTTGTTTCCAACACTTGGCTAATGTAAACTGTGCTGCTATGAACATTGGGGTGCACAGGTTCTTTTGAATGGTGTTTCAGGATTCTTAGGGTATAAACCCAGCAGTGGAATTGCTGGGTCAAAAAGCAGTTCAGTTTTTAGCTTTATTAGGAAATTCTATACTGATTTCCACAGTGACTACACCAGTCTGCATTCTCATTAACAGTGTACTAGAGTTCCCTTTTCTCCACAACCTTGACAGCACTTGTTTGTTAATTTGTTTAGAATGTCCATTCTAACCAGTGTGAAGTGGTATCTCATTGTGGGTTTTTTTAAAAACTGATTGATTGACTGATTTTTAGAGAAAGGGATAGGATGGAAAAAGAAAAGGAGAGAAACATCAATGTGTGATTGCCTCTCACGTGCCCCCTACTAGGGACCTGGAGCACAACCCAGGCATGTGCCCTGACTGGGATTGGAACCAGAGACCCTTTGGTTCACAGGCCGGCACTCAATCCACTGAGCCACATCACTCAGGGCCTTGTTGTGGTTTTAATTTGCATCTGTGTGATGGCTAGTGATGCTGAGCATCATTTCATATGTTTCAGGGACCTCTGGATGTCCCCCTTGGACAGGTCCTTTTGTTAAAGTCCTTTGTCCATTTTTATATTAGATTGCTTGTCTTCCTGAAGTGGAGTTGTGTAAGTTCTTTATATACTTTAGAGATCAAACCCTTATGAAAGGTATCATTTGCAAATATATTTTCCACAAGGTTGGTCCCCTGTTCATTTTGCCCATGTTTCCTTTAACTGTGCAGAACTTTTTTATTTTGATGAACTACCATTTGTTTATTCTTTCTTTTATGTCTCTTGCTTTAAGGGACATATTTGTGCAAATATTGCTGAGTGAAATATCTGAGATTTTCCTGCCTATGTTCTCCTCTAGGACTTTTACTGTGTCATGACTTATATTTAAGTCCTTTATCCATCTTAGTTTATTTTTCTATATGGTGTAAGATGGTGGTCAAGTTTGTTTTTTTTTTTTTCCTTGCTTGTAGCTGTCCAGATCTCCCAAAACCATTCATTTGAAAAGACTGCTTTCACTCTATTTTGTGTTTCTTCCCTCTTTGTCTAATATTAATTGGCCATAGAGACTTGAGTTTATTTCTGGGCTCTATATTCTGTTCCATTGATCTATGTGTCAATTCTTGTGCCAGTGCCAGACTTTTTTGATTTCTGTGGACTTGTAATATAGTTTGATGTCAGGTATGGTGATCCTTCCTACTTTCTTCTTCTTTATCAAAATTGCTGCAGTTATTTGGGGTCATTTGTGGCTCTATATAAACTTTTGAAATATTTGTTCTATGTCTGTGAAATATGTTATTGGTACTTTAATAGATATTACATTGAATCTACAAATTGCTTTGGATAGTATGGACACTTTGATGATGTCAGTTCTTCCAATCCGTGAACACAGTGTATGCTTCCGTTTATTTGTCTTCCTTAATTTCTTTCTTCAGTGTTATGTAGTTGTCTGAATACAGGTCTTTTACATCCTTTGTTAGGTTTATTCCTAGGTACTTTATTTTTCTTGCTGCTATAGCAAATAGGATGTTTTTTCTGATTTCTGTTTCTGATATTTTGTTGGTGGTGTACAAAAATGCCATCAATTTCTGAATATTGACATCATATCCTGCTGCTTTACCAAATTTGCTTATTAAGTCAAATAATTCTTTGGGGGGAGTCTATAGGGTTTTCTATGTACGCTATCATTGTCATCTGCAAAAAGTGACAGTTTTACCTCTTCTTTCCAATTTGGATGCCTTTTACTTCTTTTTGCTGTCTGATCACTGTAGCTAGGACTTCCAATACTATATTAAATACAAGTGGTGAAAGCAGACATTCTTGTCTTGTTCCTGATCTTAGTGGGAAAGATTTTAGTTTTTGCCCATTGAGTATGATGTTGGCTGTAGGTCTCTCATATATGGCCTTTATTATGTCGAGGAATGTTCCCTCTATTCCCACTTTACTGAGTGTTTTTGTCATAAATGGTGCTGTTCCTTATCAAGTGATTTTTCTGCATCTATTGATATGATCATGTGATTTTTATCTTTCCTTTTTTTATGTGATGTATTATGTTTATTGATTTGTGAATATTATACCATCTTTGCATCCCTGGGATGAACCCCACTTTTCATGGTATATGATCTTTTTATTCTATTTCTGATCTGGATTGCCACTATTTCGTTGATGATTTTAGCATCTATTTTCACCAGAGATATTGACTGTAGTTTTCTTTCTTTGTTCGGCCTTTACCTGTCTTTGGAATTAAAATAATACTGGCCTCATAAACAGAGTTTGGTAGTCCTCCCTTTTCTTGATTTTTTGGAATAGTTTGAGAAAGAGAGGAGTTAGATTTTTCTTAAATGGTAAAATTTACCTGTGAAGCCATCGGTCCAGGGATTTTGTGTACCAGGAGTTTTTTTATTGCTGCTTCAATTTCGTCATTGATTTCTGTCTGTTCAGCCTTTCTGCTTCATCTTGATTCAGTTTTGTCAGACTGTATGTTTCTAGAAATGTTTTCATTTTGCCCAGGGTGTTAAATTTCTTGGCACATAGTTGTTTGTAGTAATTTCTTTTTTATATGAAGATTTTATTTATTTATTTTTAGACTGAGGGGAAGGGAGGAAGAAAGTGAGGGGGAGAAACATCAATGTGTGGTTACCTCTCACATGCGCCCTATTGAGGACCTTGTCCAAAACCCAGGCATGTGCCCTGAGTGGGAATCAAATCAGCGACCCTTTGCTTTGGAGGCTGGTGCACAATCCACTGACCCACATCAGCCAGGACTAATTGTTCACAGTAATTTCTTGCAATCTTTTGTATTTCTGTTGTATCAGTTGTAATTTCTCCTCTTTCATTTCTGATTTTCTCAGTCTTCTTTCTCTGTTTATTAATGAGTCTTTTTAAGGGCTTGCCAATTTTGTTTACCTTTTCAAAGAACCTACTCCTGGACCTATTGATCCTTTGAATTGTTCTTTTACTCTCTAAGTTATTTAATTGTGCCCTGATCTTGATTGTTTCCTTCCTTCTACTTGTGCTGGGCATTATTTTTTGTGGTTCTTCTAGTTCTTTTAGATGTAGGGTTAGGTTATTTATTTGAGATTTTTCTATCTTCTTTAGGTAGAGCTGTATTGCTATGAACTTCCCTCTTGGTCCTGCTTTCCTTGTGTCCCATATGTTTTGGGTTGTGCATTCATTTTTATTTGTTTTTAGATACTTTTTGAATTCTTCCTTGATTACTTTGTTAACCCATTCATTATTTAATGGTTGTTATTCAATCTCCATATATTTGAGTTTTGTTGAATTTTTTCCTTGAGGTTGGTTTCTAGTTTCAATCCACTGTGGTCTGAACACATGCTTGATATGATTCAATTTTCTTGAATTTGTTGAGGCTTGTCTTGTGTCCTTCATATGCTCTACTTTTAAAAGTGTTCTATGTGTGTTTGAAAAGAATGTGTATTTTGCTTCTTTGGGGTGAAATTTTCTATATATATCTATTAAGTCAACTTGGTCTAGGGTGTTGTTCAATGTCACAATATCCTCATTTAGTCTTTATTTGGAAGAGCTATCCATTGTTGACAGTGGGATGTTAAAATCTCCTATAATGATTGTTTTGTTGATGATATCTTTCTTGAAGTCTTCCAAGATTTTCTTTATATATTTAGGTGCCCTATGTTGAGTGAATATAAGTTCACAAAGCTTATATCCTCATGTTGGAGTATTCCTTCCAGTAGTATGTAGTGACCTTCTTTGTCCCTTTTCATGGCTTTTATTTTAAAGTCTATATTGTCTGATGTAAGTATTGCTACCCCAGCTTTCTTACCATGTCTATTTGCTTGGGATATTATTTTGCATCTCTTCACTTTCAATGTGCGTATATCTTTTGTTCTGAGGTGGGTCTCTTATAGGCAGCATATGCTGGTCATGATTTCTTATTCATTTAGATGCCCTATGTGTTTTCATTGGAGTATTTAATCAAATTTTGTTTAAGGTTATTAGAATGCAAGTACTTATCCATTGCCATTTTTCTGACCTGTGTTTCTCTCTATCTCCCTCTGTCTCCCTCTCTCTCTCGCCCTCTCTAGCTCTCTTTCTGTTTTAAACAGTAATCCCTTTGGTATCTCTTGTAGTGCTGGCTTGTTGAAGATGTACTTTTAGCATTCTTTTGTCTGGGAAGCTCTTTATTTTGCCTTCTATCTTTAGTGAGAGCCTTGCTGGATAGAGTAGTCTTGGTTGTAGGTCCTTGCTTTTCATTACCTGGAAAATTTCATGCCAATTCCATCTGGCTTGTAGTTTTCTGTTTAGAAATCAGCTGATAGCCTAATAGCCTTGTTGGAGTGTCCTTATATGTTACTGGTTGTTTCTCCCTTGCTGCCTTTAAGATTCTCTCTTTGTCTTTAAAATTTGCCATTTTAATTATAATGTGTTTTGGAGTAAGCCTCTATGAATTCATCTTGATTGGGACCCTTTTGGCTTCCTGAACTTGTATGACTTTTTCCCTCACCAAGTTAGGGAAGTTTTCTGTCATTATTTTTTCAAACAGGTTTTCTATCACTTGCTTCTTTTCTGCTCCTTCTGTTATTCCTATATGCAAGTGTTGTTAAATTTCATGTTGTCCCAAAACTCCCTTTAACTATCCTCTTTCTTTTTTAGTCTTCTTTTGTTTTCTTGCTCTGCCTGGGTATTTCTTGCTAACTCATTTTTCAGTTTGATGATTTAGTCCACAGATTCATCTTTTAATTCTTTCTAGTGTACTTTTCACTTCAGATACTGTATTCTTCATTTCTTCCAGGTTCTTGTTTATTGTTTCTATTTCTTTTTTCATGCTCCGTAGTTCCAGTTCAGTTCCTTGTAATTGTCACTGAGTTCCTTGAGCATCCTTATAACCACTTTTTTGAATTCCATGTCTGATAGGTTGCTTACCTCAATTTCACTTAGCTCTTTTTTGGGACATTCCTCCATAGCTTTCAGTTGGGGGTTCCTTCTTTGTCTCCACATTTATGTGACTCTTTCTGTTTGTTTCTGCATCTCAAGTTGTTCTGCTTTGCCTGCCTGTCTTTATGGGGTGGAGTTAGGTAGTAGGAGTTCTGTTAGACTCAGTGGTTAAGTCTCTTTTATCTCCAGATCTGAATGTTCTAGTGTTGCCCTTTATTCAGTTCATGTGGGCTGTCTTGTTGTACTTGTCCTTTGATAATTGGTAGCTCATTTGTTGGTGGGTTCTCCCCTCCAGCTGGCTAACTGGGAGTCACAATTCCCACCATGTCTTGTATATTCTTGTACAGGCACTGTTTAATAATGCAATATTACCAGAAAACCAAGCCCATTCCAAGAGAAAAAACCCTTCCACGTGAGCAATATCAAAAGCAATTGAGCAAAGATTAATAAAGGTGGAAAGAGAGTAAGAATATTATAAGATAGGAAGAAGGGAATATGAGATAATTAAAGGAGAAAAAAATCATTTTGAATGTGAAGAGTATACTATGAGATTTCAAATAAAATTAAAAAGGTAGTGAACCTAAGGGAATAAGTTTGCAGAAATACCACAACAGGGTCAATAACAACAAGAGCTGAGCAAAGATTAATAAAGGTGAAAAGAGAATAAGAATATTATACAAAAGAGGAAAGAAAATATGAGATGTCTACAGTAAAGCAAAGTGATTTTGAGAGGATGGGGGAGGAAAAATAATAAGAGTAAATAATAGAATCCAGGCTAAAAAGGGAAAAATAAAATAAAACTCCTAACTCAAATAAGCAAGGGCAGGAAGAAGGCAAAATGGTGTAAGACAGGAGATTTGCCTATGAGATTTGAAATAAAAATATAGTGAACAAATAAGAATACCATAGAAGAAGAACAGCAATAACCATAATATGCATGCCAAACATGCCACAATTTATAAAAGTAGAAAGGAAATAAGAATATTATAAGTGGGGGGAAAAGAATGTGAGCTGACTTAAGGAAGGAAGAGTGGTTTTGAGTGAATACACAAAAGAAAAATAGTAAGAGTAAGGAATAGGTACATGGCAGAGCAAGGGGGAAAATATATTCACAATGAAAATAAGAAAGGGCAGGAAGAAGACAAAATGGAGTAAGACAAGAGAAGGGTGCATTGTGAGATGTGAAATAATAAAATAAAAATACTATATAAAATCTAAATAAAAAGAAAAAAGTATAGTGGACTAGTTGGAATACAATTGAAGCAAAAGAAGAAATATTAAAAGGCTATATGAAAGGAAAAAATGCAAATTCTGAAGAAGAATGAGGTGAAATTCAACTCCACAGTTTGGTGTTCACTTTCTTTTTTTTTCTTTTTCATTTTATTGTTGCTCAAGTACAGCTGTCTGCCTTCTCCCCCCACATCTCACCTGCCACCCCAGCCATCCCCACCTCCTTCCCCTCCGTCCATCCCCCCCCCTTGGTTTTGTCCATGTATCCTTTATAGCTGTTCCTGAAAATCCTTCACCCATTTCCCCCCATTATGCTCTCCCATCTCCCCTCTGGTTCTTGTCTATTTGTTCTTAATTTCAATGTCTCTAGTTATATTTTTCTTGTTTGTTTATTTTGTTGATTAGGATCCACTTAAAGGTGAGATAACCTGGTATTTGCATTTCACTGCCTGGCTTATTTCACTTAGCATAGTGCTCTCCAGTTTCATCCATGCAGTCACAAAGGGTAGGAGCTGCTTCTTTCTTTCTGCTGCATAGTATTCCGTTGTGTAAATGTACCATAGTTTTTGATCCATTCATTTACTGATGGGCACCTGGGTTGCTTCCAGCACTTGGCTATTGTAAATTGTGCTGCTATGAACATTGATGTTAGCATAGGTTCTATGAACATTGGGGTGCATAGGTTCTTTAGAATTGGTGTTTCAGTGTTCTTAGGATAAATCCCAGCAATGGAATTGCTGAGTCAAAAGGCAGCTCCATTTTTAGTTTTCTGAGGAAATTCTATACTGTTTCCCATAGTGGCTGCACTAGTCTGCAATCCCACCAACAGTTTCCTTTTCTCCACATTCTCTCCAACACTTGTTCTTTGTTGCTTTGCTTATGATGGTCATTCTCACTGGTGTAAGTAGTATCTTATTGTGGTTTTAATTTGCAACTCTCTGATGGATAGTGATGCTGAGCATCTTTTCAAATGTCTCCAGACCCTCTGTATGTCCTCAGTGAAGAAGTGTCTGTTCAAGTCCTTTGCCCATTTTTTAATTGGGTCTTTTGTCTTCCTAGCGTGGAGTCATTTGAGTTCATTATATATTTTGGAGATATTTTTTACATGTAGCTGTCCAGCTCTTCCAGTACCATTTGTTAAAGAGGCTATTTTTACTCCACTTTATGCTGCTGCCCCTTCTGTCAAATATTAATTGACCATAGAGACTTGGGTTTATTTCTGGGCTCTCTATTCTGTTACATTTGTCCATGGGTATGTTCTTATGCCAATACCAGGCTGTTTTGATTACAGTGCCTTGTGGTACAGTTTGATATCGGGTATTGTGATTCCTCCTTTCTTCTTCTTTCTCAAAGTTGCTGCAGCTATTCAGGGTTGTTTATGGTTCCATATAAATTTTTGAAATGTTCATTCTATATCTGTGCAATCTGTCATTGGTACTTTAATAGGTATTGAATTGAATCTATAAATTGCTTTGGGTAGTATGGACATTTTGACGATGTTAATTCTTCCAATCCATGAACAACAGTATATGCTTCCATTTCTTTGCATCTTCATTAATTTTTTCCTTCAGTGTTGTATAGTTTTCTGAGTACAGGTCTTTTACCTCCTTGGTTAGGTTTATTCCTAGGTATTTTATTTCTCATGTTGCTATATCAAATGGGATTTTTTTTCCCGATTTCTGTTTCTTATATTTAATTGTTGGTATACAAAAATGCCTTTGATTTCTGAATATTGACTTTGCAGCTGCTATTTTGCCAAATGCATTTATTAAGCTGAGGAGTTTTTTGGTGGAGTCTATAGGATTGTCTTTGTACAGTGTCATATCATATGCAAAAAGTGACAGTTTTGTTTTCTCCTTTACAATTTGGATGCCTTTTATTTCCTTTTCTTGTCTGATTGCTGTGCCTAAGACTTCCAATACTATGTTGAATACAAGTGGTAAAAGTGGACAACCTTGTCTTGTTCCTGATCTTAGTGGGAAAGATTTTAGTTTTTGCCCATTGAGTATGATGTTGGCTGTAGGTCTCTCATATGTGGCTTTTATTATGTTGAGGAATGCTCCCTCTATTTCCATTTTGCTGAGTGTTTTAATCATAAATGGGTGCTGTACCTTATTAAATGGTTTGTCCACATGTATTGATATGATCATGTGATTTTTGTCTTTCCTTTTGTTTACATGATGTATTACATTTATTTACTTGTGAATAGTGTACCATCCTTGCATCCCTGGGATAAGTCCCACTTCATCATGCTGTGTGATCTTTTTAATGTATTGCTTGATGCAGTTTGCCAATATTTTGTTGAGGACTTGTACATCTATGTTCATCAGCAAAATTCCCCTAAAGGTTTCTTTCTTTGTTTGTTGTGTCTTTATCTTGTTTTGGGATTAGGATGATGCTGACTTCATAAAAAGAGTTTGGGAGTCCTCCATATTCTTGGAGTTTTGGGAATAGTCTGTGAATGTTAGGGGTTAGCTCTTTCTTAAATGCTTTCTAGAATTCTCCTGTGAAACCATCTGGTCCAGGGCTTTTGTGTGTTGGGAGTTTTTTTATTACTGCTTCAATTTCATCTGCTGTTATTGGTCTGTTCAGGCTTTCTGCTTGTTCTTCATTCAGTTTTGGAAGATTATATTTTTGTAGACATTTGTCCATTTCTCCTAGGTTTTCAAATTTCTTGACATATAGCTGTCCATAGAAATTTCTTACAATCCTTTGTATTTCTGTGGTGTCAGTTGTAATCTCTCCTCTTTAATTTCTGATTGTGTTTATTTGGGTCTTTTGTCTTTTTTTCTTGATGAAGCTGCTTAAAGGCTTGTTGATTTTGGTTATCTTTTCAAAGAACCAGCTCCTGGATTTATTGATCCTTAGAATTGTGCTTTTAGTCTTTATGTCATTTCATTCTGCTCTGATCTTGGTTATTTCCTTCCTTCTACTTGCTCTGGGCTGTCTTTGTTGTTTTTCCTTCAGTTCTTAGGGGTAGGGGTAGGTTTTCTATTTGAAATGTTTCTGGGTTTTTTTTTTTGGTAGGCCTATATCACTATGAACTTCCCTTTCAGGACTGCCTACACTGTGTCCCAGAAGTTTTGGATGGCTGTGAGTTCATTTTTGTTTGTTTCCAGAAACTTTTTGATTTCTTCCTTGATCTCATTCTTGACCATTTATTGTTTAACAGCATGGTATTGAATCTCCATGAATAGGAGTATTTTTTATCTTTTTCCTTGAGCTTGGTTTCTAATTTCAGTCCCTTGTGGTCAGATAAAATGTTTGATATGATATCAATTTTCTTGAATTTGTTGAGGCTTGTTTTGTGTCCTATCATGTGGTCTATCTTTGAAAACGTTCCATGTGCATTTGAAAAGAATGTGTATTTTGCTTCTTTGGGATGAAAGGCTCTATGTATATCAGTTAAGTCCATTTGATCTAGGAAATTGTTCAAGACCACAATATCTTTGTCGATATTTTGTTTGGAAGATCTATCCATTTTGGACAGTGGGGTGTTAAAATCCTCTAATATAATAGTGTTACTGTCTATATCTTTCTTGAAGTTCTCCATGATTTTCCTTATGTATTTGGGTGCTCCTATGTTGGGTGCATATATGTTTGTGGCAGACCCTTCTGTGTGGCGTGGGCCCAGCTCCCACTCAGAGATGCACAGAACCCATGCCCACAGATAGGTTCTCTCCTGGGCAATCAGATTTGCAATATACCTAAGCTGTTTTGAGACTTGCTTTTTGCTGAAACTCCCTTACACTGCAAGTGCTAAACCTTGCAGGGACCAGTGTAACCGGCTCAACCACTTTTGCCTTTTCATTTGCTAATATCCTTCTTCTGTGATGTGATGAGGGGTATTGGCTCCTTTGTTGTAACCGGGGGATAGTGAGTGAGGACCGTCTTGTAATGTGAGGAGAGATAGAATAAAGGCCTGTCATGGCGGAGGCCACGGCTTTTGCTCCCCTTGAGAGAAAAGCCATGATGTCCTTTTTCCTCCACCGGACTTGGTAGTCAGTGTGTATGTTTTATTTCATCCATAATGATGCGGACACTGCTAGCCAGTGTCCGCATCATATGTTTATAATGTTTATATCTTCTTGATAGTTTCTTCCCTTGAGTATTGTGAAGTGTCCTCCTGTGTCTCTTTATATGGCTCTTGTTTTGAAATGTGTTTATATGAGTATTGAGTATTATTATATGAGTATTGTTACCCTGGCTTTTCTTTCCTGTCCGTTTGCTTGGAATATTTTTTTCCAACCCTTCGTTTCAGGTCTTTTGTTCTGAGGTGGGTCTCTTGTAGGCAGCCTATGTGTGGATCATGTTTTCTTATCCATTCAGCTACTCTATGTATTTTGATTGGAGGATTTAATCCATTAACATTTAAGATTATTGATGACAGGTGTTTGTTCGCTTTTTTCCCCTTTTTACCTGTGCTCCTCTCTCTTTCACTCCTTTCCTTTCTCTTCTTATAGTACTCCCTTTAGTAAATCTTGTAGGGCTCATTTTTACCTTCTGGTAGGTCTTTTGTTGGTGGTTTCTCTCCTCATATAGGTATACTGATATTCGCAGCTCCCACCTACTCTTGTATGTGATCAGTGGCAGGAGGTCAACAAAATGAATTAAGAAAGCATGAAAATATTTTATGGGATTTAAAGTACCAGGAAGTAGAGAAGAGATAGGAGATTCTTTGGATAAGTATAGTGTTAACTGATATTTCACCCAATTACCACTTTTTATAAAGGGTGAAAAAGAGATAAGACCTTTGTTAGAGGGGAGAAGAATTGTGAGATAAATCCAGAAAACAGAGCACTTGTTCCAGGTTAGATGATGAGATATAGTGAGTATAAAGGATAGAAAGGAGGCATAGTGTACAAGAGAATGAAGTTAACCACAACAAAAATAAACCTCAGGAATAAAGTGAACTGGGCTAAGATCAGGGAGGGGTGCTGTGGTATTTACAATTGTACGGAACAACTATTATTTTTAATAGTACTGGAACAACAATAATATGACAAGAAATACATGATTTGGATAACAAGAATAGAAAGTACCCGATCAAGAGTAGTGTGTTATTGGACTTCCGGCCAAGATGGAGGCGTAGGCAGACACACTGTGCCTCCTCTCACAACCAAAATTAAGGACAACAAAGATTTAGAAACAAGAAAACAACCAGAACTGATGGAAAAATTGAAGTGTACGGAAGTCCAACAACCATTCATCCAGACTAGTAAGAGGGGCAGAGTCATGGTAGGAAAAAGTGGAGGTGCGGACCCAGGAATGCAAGCAGCAGCGGCTGGCAGTTCCCAGGTGCACAGGCGGCAGCTTGTGGACCCCGGGTACAGGGTGGCAACTATGCAGAACCAGAGAGGCCACACAAGGCGGCTGGCTGACCAGGTGGTCACATTCGCACACATAGACGGTCTAGGCAGAGGGGAAGTGGAGGAAGGGACTGAATCCAGGAGAGAGCAGAGCAGGCGCCATTGTTCTCTCTCAGACCCTGCCCCCACATACAGTGTCACAACCCAGCGACTGGGCTGCCCCACTCTGGGGAGCGCCTGAGGCTCCACTTCTTACTATGTACCAGCACGCGCTCGTGAGCAGATAATCCAGGCGAAGGGGAAGCAGCGGAAGGGACCGGAGTCCAGGAGAGAGCGGAACAGACGCCATTCTTCCCTCTCGGACCCTGACCCCACCTATAGCATCACAACCCAGCGACTGGGCTGCCCTGGCCTGAGGAACACCTAAGGCTCCACCCCTCACTATGTAATAGTGGCGACCAGACTAAAACCAAACCGAACCAAAACAAGCAACAACAACAACAACAACAAAAAAAAAAAAACACCAAAAATGGCTCAAACCAGAGAAAAAATGAAAACCCTAGAGTCAATTCCTCTAAGCCATGAAGAGATAGCGAACCTATCAGATGCACAGTTCAAAGCACTGGTCATCAAAATGCTCACAGAATTGGTTGATTTTGCTCACAAATTAGATGAACAAATGAAGGCTACAATACATGAAATGAAGGAAGACGCATGGGGAACCAATAAAGATGGAAGGAAAACTGGGACTCAAATCAATGGAGTAGACCAGAAGGAAGAAACTAACCACCAAACAGAAAACAAGGAAGGAGCAAGAATTCAAAAAAAAAAAAAAAAGAGGAGAGGCTTAGGAACCTCCAGGACATCTTTAAACATCCCAACATCCGAATTATAGGGGTACCAGAAGGGGAAGAAGAAGAGCAACAAGTGGAAAACTTATTTGAACAAATAATAAAGGAGAACTTCCCTAATATGGCAAAGGAAATAGACTACCAGGACATCCAGGAAGCTCAGAGAGTCCCAAAGAAGTTGGACCCAAGGAGGAACACACCAAGGCACATCGTAATTACATTAGCCAAGATTAAAATGAAGCAGAGAATTCTAGAAGCAGCAAGGGATAAGGGGACAGTCACCTACAAAGGAGTTCCCATCAGACTGTCAGCTGATTTCTCAAAAGAGACCTTACAGGCAAGAAGGGGCTGGAAAGAGGTATTCCAACTCATGAAAAGCAAGGACCTACATCCAAAATTGCTCTATCCAGCAAAGCTGTCATTTAAAATAGAAGGACAGATAAAGCGCTTCTCAGATAAGGTCAAGTTCAAGGAGTTCATCATCACCAAGCTCTTATTATATGAAATGTTAAAGGGACTTATCTAAGAAAAAGAAGATAAAAAATATGACAGTGAAAAGACAGCAAACTCACAGCTATTAAGAACCACACCTAAAACAAAAGCAAACTAAGCAAACAGCTAGAACAGGAACAGAACCACAGAAATGGAAATTACATGGAGGGTTAGCAACGGGGGAGTGGGAGGAGGAGAGGAGGGTAAGGTACAGAGAATGAGTAGCATAGATAGTGGGTAAAAAATAGACAGGGGGAGGGCAAGAATAGTATGGGAAATGTAGAAGCTAAAGAACTTATGACACATGGACATGAACTAAAGGGGGGAATGTGGGTGGGAGAGGGTGTGCAGGGTGGGGGGAATGATGGGGGAGAAACGGGACAACTGTAATAGCATAATCAATAAAATACATTAAAAAAAAAGAGGAGTGTGTTATTGGAACACAAGTGTGTTGCAACCGATCAAGGCTGGGCCGATCCACTCTTGCCTCTGGTAGATGGAAGAAAATATGGGGAGCTGTGGGGATGCTTGACATGCCTTTATTCAAGGGTGGGTGAGCCACACATGCCACAAGATGCATATTGTCACTAGTGGGAAGCCTCTACCTATTTAAGTACTAGAGGGGAACAAAACCAGAAAACTGCCAAACCCTTACATAACACTAGTTCTGTATATGCGAGCCCAATTTATGTTACAAGAACAGTTTATCAGACCTAGTCTCAAGGCTGTGAGAACACCGGTTATCAGGCCCCTCCAAGGCTATTGGAATACAGTGCCTCTTAGTTACCCAGACACCTGGGTGAGGAAGACAGACTGCCTCCACTTACCCTGCAAAGAGTGAAGTGAAAGAAGGAAAATTAAAATACAATATGGAAGAAAGAATAAGGAAAACCAGTCAAACGATGTAATTAAACAAAGAAAGAAAACTAAACAGAAAGAAGAAAAATAAAAATACTAATAAAATAAAAAATAAAAATAATGAAAAAATAATAACAAATACAAATAAACAATAAAATGCCAATTGTATGAGATAGCAAAGTGAAATTTGTCTGTTTCTCAGTTTTGGGGTTTAGTCTTGTACTCCCTCTTTGAACCTGTCTCTGGACCTTTCAAAACTCCAGTTCTTATTGTCTGACTTGGGGGAAGAAAAAAAGAGAGAGAGAGGAAAGAAAAAAAAATAAGCTTCCTGCTGACTTTAAACCCGTTGAGTGAGTTCTGCTGGTCTTCCTGGATGCCACGGGAAGAGGGGGGCTGAGCTTCACTTTTCTCCCTTCCTATGGCTTTGAGAGAATGGAAGCCAGGTCTGGGCCGCAATATTCACAGTTCTTCAGCCTCCCACCCAGGTCCTCCATTAGCTGGTGGGCCTCCACTGTTTATCTGTGCCAGGCCTGCTCCTTTAATCCACCAGTTGTGCTGATGTCTGCACGGCGCATCTCTTCCTTGCTTTTTGCGAGCCTGCCACGGCCAAAGCCCACCACTGGGGAAGCAGTGGCACTCAACTTCTGGGTGAGCATCATGAGTCAAGCTCAGGAGCAAGGCTCCAATCAGCCACAGAGGGAGTGGTGCCTCGAACAGCCAGAATCAGCTGCAGGGCAAGCAGCACCAGCCAGCCTCCATGCAAGTGGTGGGACTCAGCTTCCAGGCTTACTGCTCAGTCAAGCACAGGCTATTGGCTCAAATCAGCCACAGGGCAAGTGGGGCGAATCAGCTGCCCTGCAATCTGCCTGAGTCAAGCGAGGGCACACAGCTCCAATCCATTGTCCGGTGAATGGTGCAAGGGTGCACAGCTCAAATCACCCTTAGGGCGAGCAAGCCACTGCGCAAGAGTTCCTTTCCTGTTTAAGCCCACCATTCTTAACAAGTGGCCAGCTTTTCACACAGCCCAACTTTCTAACCAGACTGGAGACTAACTGGGTCAGGGTCTGACATGGCCCAACTCTTCTGCCTTCTCCAGGTGTCACCTGGCTCCCCAATTTCTCTGGTAATGACCCAGCCAGGTAATGTACACCACCTCTGTGTGTCTTTTACTTCATCTCTATTTCCCACAGCGACTTCCAGGATCCTGATGCAAGGCTGCCCTCCCTGCTCTCTGGTAGGGGAGGAAGCTGGTGATCTATCTCTCCTCCAAGTATCCTGAGGCAGGCTCCGCCGGGTGGGGGGCCACAGCAGCCTAGGTCCATGCACAAGTACCAGGGACCTTAGCACACCATCGCAATCTCCTCACTATCTGGTCCTCTACAATTTTGGCCTCCAAACCTCATATAAGCTGGGATTCCATTGGCTGTTCACTCTGTTCCTCAGAAGATCAGATAGGTGTTCTAGCTGGGCAAGGGAGAACTGGGCTTCGCTCACACCTACCTTACCACCATCTTCCATCTCCTGGTGTTCACTTTCTGACTTCTCTTTCTGGATCTGCCTCTAGTTTTTTAGCAGCTCATTGTCAAACTTCTGTCAGTACTGCCTGTATCACCTTCACCTGCATCTAGAGGGAGCTTCTGTTGTGATGGGAAGGGTGGGTCCGTGAGGTCTCCCCTGGGAGGCACAGTTCAGTCTTCTGGGAAAATTGTGAGTGTGTTGTCTGTGCCCCTACATACCCCCATCTTTGTCTGTCCCACCTTATTTCCAATAATGTATAGATTCTGATGAATTAGCTGTTTCAAGGGAGGAGCCAATATGTGTAAGAGGGCCTGCTCTCTCCTGTTTGGTGTTGATGGCATCTCTGTGTGAGAGCCAAGGCTGGGTAGAGCTCTGATTCCTCCTTGCTGCACTGATTTCTGATCTACCTGCTTTTCTGGCCTCGGTGAAATAGGGCCTGAGGAACCAGTGTATTTTGTCTCTCTGAGAGAATTTCTAAATGGCCCCTTAGGTGTTCCTGTTGCTGTCTTTCTCTTGAGGAAATGTACCTCGCAGGGAGATCTTGGGTCTGATCTGTCAGTTTTGCAGATTTTCCCTGATGGAGGTGTTTTCAATCCTGCAGGAGATGGGGACTGGGTGTGACCTTCCATTCAGGGAGATTGATCTCTGTCAGGGAAGAAGTTTAAATAAACCTCTGTCTGGCTTTAAATAATCTCAGGTCCCCCTCTCCCACCCTTCCAGTTCCCAGCAGACAGTCAGTCCTGCATTTTTTACTCTGCTCAGTCTCTGCCCTGACACCTGTGCCAGGCTGGGGCTGAGAAATCCTCTCGCTTTGCACCTTTCTGATCAATCTGCCTAGCTGCACTGAGTGGGAGCAAACCACACCTTCAATCATTTGCCCTTGCTGGCAGGGCAGTTGCACATGAGGTCTCTTCCCAGCACGCCTGAGCTCCCCTTATAAAAGGTCTCTCTGGGCACTCCCGCTGCAGCATTTTGTCTGGCTTTCTATACACACCACCTCTCTGAAAAGTCAAGAGTCTCTTACAGTCATGGCTGGCCATGGCCAGCCTCCTCCACCTGACCCAGGTACAGATAGGATCCCTCTCTCTCTGGCCGTCTCCGAGTTGGCATTTGCCACTGCAGCTGTGTGTGTGAGTGTATAGCCTGCATCTTTTCAACTTTGTGTATCCAAGTCACTCCCAGCCTAGTCTGGGTGTTCTCTGCCCTGGGGGATGAGGGGAGCTGCAAAGCTGCAATTCCTGACCAGGCTCTCTGCAGCCACAGGCACCACGCATGGTGCATTTCCCCTTCCAACTATAAAATCTCCTTGAAACCGGAAAAGACACCAGAGCTTGTACCACCTGTCACATACTAAACCCAATAAGCAGAGACAGAGATTGAATATTTATGGGCACTTTATTCAGATGGCCAGCAATCTGAAAATATGGCAGGTTCACACCCTAAAAAATATCTTACATCCTCTTTCTAGGCCAACATTTTTATAACAGGAAATAAACAAGGTACAATGAAGGGTTTTGAAATTCAGGGAAAATTAGGTGAAAGAACCTGCAACATTCTTGTCCTGGGCAGTTAGTCGTTCACAGGGATGGGCGATTGTCTGTCTCTCCCTGGAACACAATGGCCCAGATGCCTCCACTTGTCCCCAGGTGGTAATCTTTAGCTGTGTCCCAGGAGGTTGGCTCTCTCTCCCAGAAGCCAGGATGGGTCTTATCTGTAGTTTCTGAAACAATAGCATTAACATATGCATTACTTACTAGGCTTATAACTATTTACCTTAAACTAAAATTTTCCAACTCTTAAGTCCCCTATCATCCTTGTTGTCCATTGTGGAGCATCTTCTGTATTCCTTAGCTTTCAAATTTCATATCAGCTAAGGTTCCATGAATGTCCAATTTATTTTTCAGAAGTTCAGCCAAGTGTCTGAGTTAGGGGCAAGAGCAAGTGGACTCAGCTTCCACCTATCTGGCTTCCACGTTCCAGGCCCCCCCTAAAGTAACTTATTCTTAAAACTGAATGATTATGTCAAAGAAATATAGAACAACATAATAATTTAAGTATGGATGCAAAACTTTTATTTTAAGTTTCAAAGGTGGGAATGAAAAGAGCCAAAATTTTGTACTTGGCATGTTAATTAAAATTAAAATAGATGACTATTAAGAAAAGAAAGACTGAGGAAATTACCTATGATTCTAATTGCATTACTTCCTAAGAGATTTAGTTCCCAAAACCTGGTTTAAGAAGAGAACCTTAGCATAAACACCTTAACTTTATACATTAAGACTCCAAGAGGAAGCTTATTGACCCCCTTACCTTACTCCTTGTTGTCCTATTGCTTTTGGGGTTGCCTGACAAAAATTAACTTTCCAGGTATGCTGCACTTCTGAATCACAGGCATGTCACCTATTTTGCCTCTAAAATCTAAGACTCTGTTCTTCCATTTTCCAAAATGTCCTATGTACCCAATATTAATTTGTTTGTGGTATTTGTTTGCACACTAATCCTCCTTTATGCATGTATAAAACTTTGAATATCTTCTGTTAATCCAATTATCAGCCCAGCTGTTATTACTTACAAGGTATGAGGAAAATAATTAATTTCTTAATCACCTACAGTTTTGGTGAGCCAGCCATATGAAATTAATGATTGGGAGACTAACTTCTGGAAAGTTCTGCAGCTAGAGATCATGGTTATCTGCTGGTAATGATAAGTAATATTTTTGTTCACTCTTGTCAGTCTTTTGGGTCTATTTCTTCAGGGTTTCATAGAATTTGATAGTGCTGTAAGATATTTTCCTCTTGTACATTTACATTGGCATGAAAAATATTTGTAAAATTAGCTGCTTAGACTTAGAGAGTCATAAATGTTCTTTACTGAATCATGGTTCTATTTACATTGTGGGGATCTGGTTCAGCTTCTGCACCTAACATCTGGCAACTAGGGTTTGTTGTCCGGCCACAACTCCAGAGTCTGGCTATGGGGTCTTGGTTACAGATCTAGGTTCTATCTTCAGGGTCTGCACTCAGGGGTTGAATCTATTCTGCTGTGTGTCTGGTGTCAGGTGTCTTTGGGTGTGACTTCCTGTCCTGGGTTTACGTATGGGGTCCATATGTAGCTCTGGCTCTAGGGTCTGATGTATGGAATCTGGTATCTGGTGTTTGGCATTCAGGGTTCATGTTGTGGCGTGGGTCTGGGAAATAGTTTTGGGTGTGGGGCTGGTTCTAGAGTTTCAGCTTTTGGTTTTGGGTCTGTACCAGGATCCAGGTTTTAAAGTCCAGGGTCTGTGTCCAGGGTCTTGAGTCTGGCTCTGTCACCTAGTGTCTGTCAACTGATGGTTTTTGGCTCTAATTTAATGCCAACAGGAGTCTTAAAGTTGAGGTGCAGTGATGAAGGAAACTATTCATTACTAATAGCTCAATTTTTATACAGAATGGGTGTGAGACTATCACAGCTGTTGAGAAGCTCATTGTTGTTGCAGGTGAATTATGAAGCAGCACTGCTGTGAAACAGCTCAGTAGTGATACTTCTTAATCATTAAGCATCATGACTGTGAGGAGGCCCTGGTGTGAGACAACCCTGGGTTGGGCTTATACTTCCTAGGCTGTACTACTCAGCTCTGCTCTGCTCAGCTACATGAGTTCCGGTCTGGTTCTGTTATTTCTTCTTTGCTCTGCTTTGTCTAGACCTCTTCATCAGTCAGTTCAATGTGGGGGAAAGTTTGCCAGTTAGTGCAAATTTCTCCCTAAAGTGTAGTTTGCATGAGAAGTTCCTGCATAGTAATGGCTATTAGGTGATTGTTTAAAATTTTAGCCCAGTTATCTACCAACAGCTTTTCTTAATGGGTATCTTTTTTGTTAGCATCCACATATCTGTCATTTGGTGAGTTGCACAGGGCATACTGTGATAAGTGGTTAGCAAATATGTGAAGGTAAAGTTTATATCCCAGATCCAACCAGCTGCTGAGGAGTAGAGGGGATGCCTGGGGAAGGAGGTAGTAGAGACGTCAGGGAAAAATATCCATTTGGCTCGGGTTCAGTGCGTGAGAGGCAGAGTGGATGTCCAGGGAAAAGGGCTAGGATAGACCTCAGGTGATATCTCCATCCAGCTCCAGTTAGCATGTTAGAAGCTGAGAGGGTCCCTGGGTAAGGAGGTAGTAGAAATCTGGGTACAAAATCACCATCCTGTCTTTGGCCAATTGTGTGAGAGGCAAAGCAGGTATTCTTGTAAGGGATTAAGAGAGAAATAAGGATGAATTCTTTATTGGGGCTTCGGCCTGTGTGTGAGGGACAGATGGGTTCTTTGGGTAAGGGGAGAAAAGAGACCAGGAGATGAGTTATTTATCCCCTCTCCATAGAGGTTGTAAGGGGCTGAAGGTGTCATGGGTAAACAGGCAAGGAGAGACATGGGAGCAAATTCTTCCTTTTGCCTCTAGCCAGAGTGTGAAGGGCAAAGGTTGTCTTGGGGTTAATGGGCCAGGAGAAACATTGAGAGAGGAGAGAAGAGAACTGGATCTGACTTTTCCTTCCTGGCTCCACCAAGTATGTGATAGGCAGAGGGTGACCTGAGGAGGGCAAGGAGAGACTTGGATGCAGTTTCGCCATCCTGATCTAGACAGCTTGTGAGAGGTAGAGGGGGTGCCAACGGTAAGGGTCCAGTTCACGCAAGTGTTTGAAAATCAGAGGGGATGCCTGGAGTAAAGGGTGCACTTTAGCCAGCTGGAGTTCCGTGAACACTTTCTCCAGGCTATTTTCAAGTGAGCATTTTCTCGGGACTGGTTTCCTAGGGACAGTCCCCCATGTTCTGGTGGATTACTTTGTGAGCACCTTCTCTGGACACAATTCAGGAATGCATTATTTCTGAATAGACAAATGGATGGAACAGAATAGAAGGTTTATTGAAGATCCAAGTCCATAGACATATTTTGTATGATAAAGACGTCTTCTTAAATCAGTTCAAGAAATGTGCATTATATAACAAATGGTGTTCAGACATGAGGAAAGCAGCAGGTCACAGATAAAAGTCTGGACCTTTCCTGAGGCCAGAGGCAGGGCTGGGGTGGAGGTGAAAGGCAGGATCAGGACTTGAGGAAAGCAAGGTGTGGGAAAAAGATGAAGGGTGGGGCCCCACATGAGACTAGGGCTAGGGCCAGAAATGAGGTAATTGGCATGGCAAACAAGGATTGAGATAAGCCAGAAGCAGTGGACTGACCATGTGTGTGGCTGGATCAGACTTGAAGCAAGAGGTGGTGGGGACATGAGAAGAGGGTTGGGGGTCAACTGATGAGTGACAGGTTGCTCAGATATAAGGCAAGTGACCAACCCATATGAGGTGAGTGATGGCCTGAGAGCAGTGGGCCTGGGTCCTACATGTGAGGTAAGCAGTGAGGAGGACTTGAGGTAAGAGGTAAAGTGATGTGGACCCCAGCCTACAGGGTCCATGTGTTGTGGATACAACAAACAAATTTACACGGACTACAGAAGTCCTATGGAGAAAAAGGGATGGCATGGCCACTCTCTGAGTGAGAGAGGATCCCAACCCCTGCCCGGACAGGCTTTTATTGCTTTTCTGGGCACATTACATTGAGGAATGTCCTCATTTACTATGCACAGGTTTGCTTTAGGTGGTTACCTTTTACAGAAAACAAAGGAGAGGATGTTGCTAATTACATCAAAGAAGAAGGATATTTGCAAATGCAAAGAGAAAAGTGGTTGAACTGGTTACACTGGTCCTTGGGAGGTTTAGCATAGATTTTAGGAAGTTACTTTAAAGATATGCAGTAAACATTTGCTGCCTCAATTCAGGGTGAGGGAGTTTTAGCAAAAGCAAGACTCAAAGCAGCTTAGGTGCAATGCAGGCCTGAATCCCCACAGAAGAACCTATCCATGGGTTTGGGTCCTATGTGCTGACCTCCCACCCTGTCAGTTTTCTAAATCAGGGGCTGGGCTACATTCTCCAGGCCACATGCAACAGTTCCCTGTAGTAAGGGACAGGCTGGATGTGAGGTATGGGGCAGAAGCCAGAATAAGTGGCTGGGCAACAAGTGAGGCCACCAGTGGGGCAGACATAAAGTGAGCACTTCCTGTGGGACCACTTTTCATGAACACATCTTCCAGACTGCACACCAGATTTGGGTGTATACTACTTTCAGTGCCATTTTTGTGACCATTGTAATGGCCAACCTCAGCCTCTCAGCAGGTGGAGCCATGCCTAAGCCAAGATCTTTCAGCAATGAACATTCTAAGCTATTACAAAAGACAATTTTAGACTTCCAGCCAAGATGGAGGCATAGGTAGACACACTGTGCCTCCTCACACAACCAAAATAGGAACAACAACAACTCAGAAACAAAAAACAAGCAGTACTGACAGAAAATTGAACTGTATGGAAGTCCAACAACCAAGGAACATTAAAGAAGAAACATTCATCCAGACCAGTAGGAGGGGTGGAGTTGGGTGGCTGAGCGGAAAGGGCTCAAGGCAAAGAAGCAGCTGATGGACCCCGGGCACACAAGGCAGCAGCAGGTGGACCAAGCAAGGTGGTAGATTGTGGAGGGGCGTAGTGCACAAGGCAGCGGATTGTGGAGGGGTATGGTGCAAGAGGCAGCTGGTGGACTGGGTGGTGCCACATTTGTGTACAGATAAACCAGGCGAAACAGGGGAGCGAGACAGACTGCACAAGCCAGGGTTCCAGAGAGGAGAAATAAAGCCTCAAAACACCAATTACAAACACCTGTGGGGGTTGAAGTGCCCAGAGAGACTCCCAGCCTCACAGGAGAGTTCACTGGAGAGACCCACAGGGTCCTAGAACATACACAAGCCCACATTGGAATTAGCACCAGAAGGGCCCAGTTTGCTTGGGGGAAGAGGGGAAGGGACTGAAATCTGGCAGAAAGAGGAGCAAGTGCCATTGTTCCCTCTTGGACCCCTCCTCCTCGTACTACATCACAATTCAGTGACTGGGTTGCCCTGCCCTGGTGAACACCTAAGGCTCCACCCCTCACTACATAACAGGCATGTCAAGACCAAAAAAAAAAGGCCCAAAAGAAAGAAGAGATCAAAGCTCCAGAACAAATACAACTAACTGATGAAGACACAGCCAACTTATCAGATGCACAGTTCAAAGCACTGGTGATCAGGATGCTCACAGAATTGGTTGATTTTGGTCACAAATTAGATGAAAAAAATGAAGGCTACGCTAAGTGAAATGAAGGAAAATGTACAGGGAACCAATAGTGATGGGAAGAAAACTAGGACTCAAATCAATGGAATGGACCAGAAGGAAGAAAGAAACAACCAAACAGAAAACAAGGAAGAAACAAGAATTCAAAAAAATGAGGAGAGGCTTAGGAACCTCCAGGACATCTTTAAACATCCCAACATCCGAATTATAGGGGTACCAGAAGGGGAAGGGGAAGAGAAGAGCAACAAGTGGAAAACTTATCTGAACAAATAATAAAGGAGAACTTCCCCAATCTGGAAAAGGAAATAGACTTCCAGGAAGTCCAGGAAGCTCAGAGAGTCCCAAAGAAGTTGGATCCAAGGAGGAACACACCAAGGCACATCGTAATTACATTAGCCAAGATTAAAATGAAGGAGAGAATTCTAGAAGCAGCAAGGGATAAGGGGACAGTCACCTACAAAGGAGTTCCCATCAGACTGTCAGCTGATTTCTCAAAAGGAACCTTGCAGGCAAGAAGGGGCTGGAAAGAGGTATTCCAACTCATGAAAAGCAAGGACCTACATCCAAGATTGCTCTATCCAGCAAAGCTTTCATTTAGAATGGAAGGGCAGATAAAGTGCTTCTCAGATAAGGTCAAGTTCAAGAAGTTCATCATCACCAAGCCCTTATAATATGAAATGTTAAAGGGATTTATCTAAGAAAAAGAAGATAAAAAATGTACAATAAAATGACAGCAAACTCGCAGTTATTAACAACCACACCTAAAACAAAAGCGAACTAAGCAAACAGCTAGAACAGGAACAGAACCACAGAAATGGAGATCACATGGAGGGTTAGCAACAGGGGAGTGGGAGGACGAGGCGGGGGAAAAGGTACAGAGAATAAGTAGCATAGACGGTGGGTAGAAAATAGACAGGGGGAGGGTAAGAGTAGTGTGGGAAATGTAGAAGCTAAAGAACTTATGACACATGGACATGAACTAAAGTGGGGAATGTGGATAGGAGGGGTGTGCAGGGTGGAGGGGAATGAAGGGGAGAAATGGGACAACTGTAATAGCATAATCAATAAAATATATTTTTTAAAAAGACATAGATTCATTCCTAAGTCTCTATTCTGTTCCATGTGTCTGTTCTTATGCCACTACCAGACTATTTGATTACAGTAGCCTCATAGTATATTTTGAAATCAAGTGTTGTGATCCCTCCAACTTTGTTGTTCTTTCTCAAGATTGCTGAGGCTATTCTGGGTCTTTTTTGATACCATAGCAATTATTGGAGTATTTGTTCTAGATCTGTGAAATATGCCACTGGTATTTTAATAAGGATTACATTTAATCTATAGATTGCTTTGTGTACTACGGACATTTTAATGATGTCAATTCTTCCAATTCATGGGTATGGGATATGCTTCCATATAGCTTTATCTTCCTTAATTTCTTTCTTCAGTGTTCAATAGTTTTCTGAGTATAGGTCTTTTTCCTCCTTGGTTAAATTTATTCTTAGGTACTTCATTTTTCTTGTCACTATAGCAAATGGGATTTTTCCCCCTAGTTTCTCTTTCTGATAGTTCATGCTTGGTGTACAAAAATGCCACTGATTTCTGAATATTGACTTTGTATCCTGCTGTTTAGCTGAATCCATTTATTAGGTCAAGTAGTTTTTTGGTGGACTTTATAAGGTTTTCTACATTCCCTATCATACTGTCTGCAAATAATGACAGTTTAACTTCCTCTTTTCCAATTTTGGTGACCTTTATTTCTTATTCTTGTCTGATTGCTATGGTTAGAACTTCCAGTACACTGTTGGATAACAGTGGAGAAAGGCGACACCTTATCTTGCTCCAGATCTTAAGGAAAACACTTTAGGTTTTTGCCCATTGAGTATGTTGACAGTAGGTTTTATGTATGTGGCCTTTATTATGTTGAGGTATGCTTCCTCTATTCCCATTTTGCTGAGTGTTTTTTTTTTTATCGTAAATGGGTGTTGAATTTTATTAAATGCTTTTCCAGCATCTATTGATATGATCATGTGACTATTGTCTCTCTTATTGTTTGTGTGATGTATTACATTTATTGATTTGTGAATATTATACCATCATTGAATACCTGGGATAAATCCCCCTTGATCATGCTGCATGATCTTTTCAATGTATTGCTGGATCCAGTTTGCTACTACTTTGTTTTGAGGATTTTAGCATCTATATTCATCACAGATATGGGCCTGCAATTTTCTTTCTTTGTTGTGTCTTTACCTGGTTTGGAATTAGGATAATACTGGCCTTGCTTCCTGAATTTTTGGAATCATTTGAGGATAGTGTTAGTTCTTCTTGGTTTGGTAAAATTGACCCATGAAGCTATCTGGTCCAGGGCTTTTGTTTGCCAGTAGGTTTCTAATTACTTCTTTCATTTGCTAGTTGTTATTGGTCTATTCAGGTTTTTTGCTTCTTCCTGATTCAGTTTTGGTATATTGTATGTTTCTAGAAATTTATCTACGTATTTCATCCAGGTTGTCTGATTTCTGGAATATAGTTGTTCATAGTAATTTCTTACAATCCTTTGTATTTCTGTGGTATCTGTTGTTACTTCTCCTCTTAATTTCTGATTTTATTTATTTGGGTTCTCTCCTTCTTTTTCTTGATGATCCTGGTTAAATGTTTGGTCTTTTTTCTTTTCAAAGAACCACCTCTTGGATTCATTGATCCTTTGTATTGTTATTTTAGTATCTATGTCACTTAATTCTACTCTGATCTTGATTATTTCCATCTTTCTGTTCAGTCTGGGCTTTGTTGTTGTTCCTCTAGTTCTTTAGATGTAGGAAGTTGTTTATTTGAAATGTTTCTATCTTTTTAGGTAGGCCTGTACTGCTATGAACTTCCCTCAGGACTACCTTCACTGTGTCCCATTGGCTTTGGATTTTTGTGTGTCCTTTTCATTTATTTTCAGATACTTCTTGATTTTTTTCCTAGATGTCATTGTTAACCCATTCATTATTTAATGACATGCTATCCAGCCTCCATGTGTTTGAATGTTTTTGAGTTTTTTCCTTGTGATTGGTTTCTACTTTCAAGCCTTTCTGATCTGAGAAGATATATGATTTCAATTTTCTTGAATTTGTTGAGGCTTGATTTGTGTCCTATAATATGGTCTAGGCTTTTGAAAAGAATGTATATTTTGCTTCTTGGGGTGAAATGCTATGTAAATTTCAATTAAGTCCACTTGATCAAGAGTATAGTTCAATGCTACAATATCTTTGTTGATCTTTTGTTTGGATGATCTATTGATTGTTGACAGTGGGGTGTTAAAGTCCCTACAAAGACTGTATTACTCTTGATCTTTCTTATTTCCTCCAATGTCCACTTTGTATATTTAGGTGTTCCTATATTGGGTGCATATAAGTTTACAAGGGTTGTATCCTCTTGTTGGACTCCTCCTTTTAGTATTATGCAGTGATCTTATTTGTCTCTTGTTATAGCCTCTGTTTTGAAATCTGTTTTGTCTGATATAAGTATTGCTACCCCCACTTATTTTTTTCCATGTCTGCTTGCATGGAATATTTTTTCCATCCATTCATTTTCAGCCTATGTAGATCTTTGTTTCTGAAGTGGGTCTCTTTTAGACAGAATATCTGTGGGTCATGTTTTCTTATTCATTCAGTTACCATACATATTTTGATTAAAGCATTTAATCCATTTACACTTAAGGTTATTATGGATAGGTATGTTTTCATTGCCATTTCTCACCTTTGTACCTGGTTCTTCTCTTTGTCTGTTTCTTCACCTTCTTAAAGCAATCTGTTTCACACCTCTTGCAATGCTGGTTTGATGGAAATGTACTCTTTTAGCCTTTGTGGGTTTTGTTGTTGTTGTTGTTGTTTGTTTGTTTGTTTGTTTTTGGTCTGGGAAGCTCCTTTATTCACCTACCATTTTAAATTAGAGCTTTGCTGGGTAGAGTAGTCTTGGTTGCAGGTCATCATTTACTTGGAATATTCAAGTCAATCTCTTCTGGCTTGTAGTGTTTCAGTTGAGAAATCAGCTGATAGACCTACTGGAGATCCCTTGTATGTTACTAGCTCTTTCTCTCTTGCTGCTTTTAAGATTCTCTGTCCTTAAATTTAGTGTCATAGAGTAGGCCCCTCTGGATTCATCTTGATTGGGACCCTCTGTGCTTCCTTAACTGTTGCAGACCATTCAGTCTGGTCTCAGGACCTGTAACCTGCACCCCATGGCTAGGCTGAGTAAGAGCCTAGGGACCAGTTTCATCTGGGTCTGTTCTGTCAAGAGGACCTGAGCCATTAAGGAGACAAAGCTTATCTCCCTAGCAGCAGCACTGCTTCTGCTTCATCCATCTCTGGCCCCAATGCTTGGTCAGTTAGCCAATGATGGGTAAGATTCCCTCAAGGGAGGGGTCTCCTAAAACAGGCATGACCACTTGGAAGGCCCTCATGGAAGGACTCAGGGGGCTGCAGCAAAGAGGGGGTGGTGGACCCTTGCCCCCCAGCTGTTCTGACATAGCCCAAGTCCCCATTTCCATCTGGGAGATGCTTCCTGGCTCTAATCCACTTAAGTCTGAGATTACGACAGCGGGCGGTGCAGCCTTATGCCGACCAGAGCGGTTCCCCAGGTGATTGGCCATAAGAAAGAATTCGTAAAGTACTGTGGAAACCTGCTTTGCTAAGAGTGCTCTAATTTAAATGATAAGGGTCCGAGGAGGAAATGAGTATGTCTCCCAAAGTTTTTGCAAACCCCTTTCCTGATAGACACTGACTCAGATTAAGCCCTCAGATTTCTTTGAAATGTTACCTATTGTTTGATCGTTACTGCCTGACATACCTGTATTCCTGTGTATTTGAACCCAATAAAAGCCTAGTGAGGAAGGGGCTCTGGGTCATTCTCCTTTGAGAGTTTGACAACCTCTGCTCCCCAAGCAGATCATGTCTTGGTAGTTTTATTTTCATCCGTGGCAGACGGGGTCTCTGCGCACAAAGTTCCCCCACACTTAACTTGTGTGACTTTCACTAAGTTAGGAAGGTTCTCTGTCATCAGTTTTTCAAACAGGTTTTCTATCCCTTGCTCCTTTTCTTTTCCTTCTGGTATCTCTATGATGAGAATATTATTATGTTTCATGTTGTCCCAAATCTCCCTTAAACTATCCTTGTTCTTTTTTTTCATTTTGTTGCTCTGATTGGGTGTTTTTGCTACTTTGTCTTCCAACTTGCTGACTACCCCTGCTTCATCTAGCCTGTTTTTAATTCCTTCTACTGTATTTTTCATTTCAGATATTACATTCTGCATTTCCTCCTCATTCTTACTCATGGTTTCTATGTCCATTTTCATAGTGATGTAGTTCCCACTAAGTTCCTTGTAGCTCCCATAAAATTCCTCACAGTTTTCAGTAAGTTTCTTGAACATCCTTATAACTATTATTTTGAACTCTATGTCTGATAAATTTCATTTAGCTCTTTTCGTGAGGATTCCTCTTCTTATTTTTATTGTTTTTTTCTTTGTTTCCTCATTATAGGTGACTTTGTTTGTTTGTTTCTGTGTATTAGATTGATCTGCTTTGACTCCCTGTCTCCATGTGGTAGCCTTCTGTAGTAGGAATCCTTGCAACTCATTGGTTCAGTCTCTTTGATCTCCTGAGCTGGATGTTCTAGGCATGCCTTTATGCAGTGTTTGTGGGCACTCCCATTGTATTTGGGTTTTGATTGTTGTTGGCTCATTTATTGGTGGTTACCGTCTCTGGCTGGCTGATTGAGAGTCTCAACACACACCATATCTTATATGCTGTTATACAGGTGCTGAGAGAAAAAAACAAAACCCACACCAGCAAGAATACACCCCAACAATAACAGCAATATCAACAACAAATTGGCAAATATTAATAAAGGTGGAGAGTATTATAAGAAAGCAAAAAAGAGTATATGCAATGATGAAAGGAAATAAAAATGACTTTGAGATGGTAGAGGGAGGAGAAATAAGAGTAGGGAATAGCCTTCCAGTCAAGATAGAGGCATGGGTAGACACACTTCACCTCCTAGTGCAACCACAAGAAGAATTACAATGAACCTCAAAGGAAAAAAACACCTAGAGCTTCCAGAAAATCAAACTGTATGGAAACCCAACAACCAAGGATTTAAAGAAGCCATATACATCTAGAGGGGTAGGAGGGGCAGAGTCGTGGAGTATGGGCAGAGAAGACACAGTGTGGTGTGGAGAGAAGGCTGTGCTGGCAGTGGTATAGGCAGTCCCATATTCATATTTAGCAGATAAAAAATGGGAGGATACCATGACAGTGAGAGAGACATCTGCCCCAGGCCAAAATGCACAGCCCAGGGTTCCAGCACAAGGAAGATAAAGCCTCATAACTTCTGGGTGCAAAAACCAGTGGGGATAGGGGCAGCGGAAGAAACTGCCTGTTTCTCAGGAGAGTCCAATTAAAGTGGGCACATAGACATAGAACATATGCAAACCCACCCATTCAGGGAATCACGGCCAGGGCAACAGCTAGAACAGTGCCGGTCCCGTATGGGAAGTGGGTAAAGCGACTGGAAATGGGACAAATGCCAGAAACCCCCAGAAGCCAGGTAGCAGCATTGTCCCACCTCCCACCCAACCCCCACACAGAGCCAGAAAGCAGTGAAGCAGGTTGCCCCACCCTGGTGATTACTGAAGGCTCTTCCCTGCACAATTTACAGGTGCCTTTTACAGGGAGTCAAAGAAGCTCTACCTCATACACAAAAACAAACACAGAGAGGCTGCCAAATTGAGGGGACAACGAAATATGGCCCAAATGAAAGGACAGAACAAAACCCCAGAAAAAGATCTAAACAAAATTGAGATAGCCAACCTAACAGATGCATAGTTCAAATATCTGGTGATCAGGATGTTCAGAGAACTCATTGAGTATGGCAACACCATAAAGGAAGAAATTAAGTTTACACTATGTGAAATAAAAAACCATAGGGAATCAAAAGTGAAGAGAAACAAAGAGGGATTCAGAGGAATGATTTGGAACATAAGGAAGAAATAAACAGTCAACCAAAAGAGAGAGAAGAAACAAGAATTCAAAAAATGAGGAGAGTATTAAAAAGACTTTGGGACATCTCCAAACATGCCAACATCTGAATCATAGGGATGTCAGAAGAGGAAGAGCAAGAAATTGAAAACTTATTTGAAAAAATAATGAAAGAAACCTTCCCTAATTTGGTGAAGGAAATATACATACAGGAAGCACAGAGAGTCCAAAACAAGTTGGACCCAGAGGACCACACCAAATCACATCATAATTAAAATAAAGGTTAAAGATAAAGAGAGAATCTTAAAAGAGCAAGAGTAAGAAAAGCAGCCCTGGCTGGTATGGCTCAGGGGATCAACTGCTGGCCTGTGAATCAAAGGGTTGCTGGTTTGATTCCCAGTCAGGGCACATGCCTGGGTTGTGGCCCAGGTCCCCAGTAGGAGGTATGTGAGAGGCAACCACACATTGATGTTTCTCTCCCTCTCTTTCTCCCTCCCTTCCCCTCTGTCTAAAAATAAACAAATAAAATCTTTTTTTAAAAAAGCAGAGAGTTACCTACAAAGGAGTGCCCATAAGACTGTCAGCTGATTTCTCATAAGAAACCTTACAGGCAAGAAGGGGCTGGAAAGAAATATTCAAATTCAGGAAAGTCAAGGACCTATATCTAAGATTACTCTATTCAGCAAAACTATCATTTAGAATGGAAAATCATGTGGCAGAGCTTTGCCCACAGAAACCCACCATCTGCTGTGGATGAGAATAAGTCTACCAAGACACGATATGCTTGGAGAGGAAAGCTGGCCATTCTATCGAAGGAGAAGGACCAAGAGCCGTTTCCTCAATTGGATTTTATTGGGTTCAGTTTGCACAGGAATACAGGTAAAGCTCATCAATCATTGTCAGGCAGTAAGGATCAAACAATAAATAACATACAAAGAACTACGAGGGCTTATTCTGAGTCAGGGTCTGTTAGCTAAGGGGCTACAAAACTTTGGGAAACAAACTCATATCCTGCTCTGACCCTTATCATTTGAGAGCATTCTTAGCAAAAAAGGTTTTACAGGATTTTATGTATTCCTTCCTAGGCCTGATCACCCTGGGGAGCCTGCCCTTTTCAGCAGCACAAGGCTGCACTGCCCTCTGTCATTGTTTCAGACTTAAATCAGGCAGGGGAAGTAAGGCAGCCAAGAGATTAGGAGACTTCTCACAGACAGAATGAGGACTCAGGCTATGTCAAAGCTAAGGGGTGAGAGTCCATCACCCCCTTTAGCTATAGCCCCCCAAGTTCTTCCCTGGGGCCCCCATGATCGTGCCTGTCTTAGGTCATCCCTCACTTGAGGAATCTTACCTGTCATTGGCTAACCAATCATGCACTGGAGGCCAGGCAGGGTGAAGTAAAAGGGAAGAGGCAGCACCCCTGCCAGGGAGATAAGCTTTGTCTCCTTAGTGGCTTATGGTCCCAAGGTTGCTCACTCAACCTTAGCCATGGGGGGGCGGGGGTTACAGCTTCTTTTTTTAAAAATATATTTTATTGATTATGCTATTACACGTGTCCCATTTCTCCCCAATCATTCCCCTCCACCCTGCAAATCCCCTCCCACCCATGTTCCCACACTTTAGTTCATGTCCATGTGTCATAAGTTCTTTAGCTTCTACATTTCCCACACTATTCTTACCATCCCCCTGTCTATTTTCTACCTACCATCTATGCTACTTATTCTCTGTACCTTCCCCCCCTCTCTCCTCCTCCCACTCCCTGTTGATAACCCTCCATGTGATCTCCATTTCTGTGGTTCTGTTCCTATTCTAGCTGTTGGCTTAGTTTGCTTTTGTTTTAGTTTTACGTGTGGTTGTTAATAATTGTGAGTTTGCTGTCATTTTACTGTACAGGTTTTTTATCTTCTTTTTCTTAGATAAGTCCCTTTAACATTTCATATAATAAAGGCTTGGTGATGATGAACTCCTTGAACTTGACCTCATCTGAGAAGCACTTTATCTGCCCTTCCATTCTAAATTAAAGCTTTGCTGGATAGAGCAATCTTGGATGTAGGTCCTTGCCTTTCATGAGTTGGAATACCTCTTTCCAGCCCCTTCTTGCCTGCAAGGTTCCTTTTGAGAAATCAGCTGACAGTCTGATGGGAACTCCTTTGTAGATGACTGTCCCCTTATCCCTTGCTGCTTCCAGAATTCTCTCCTTCATTTTAATCTTGGCTAATATAATTATGATGTGCCTTGGTGTGTTCCTCCTTGGGTCCAACTTCTTTGGGACTCTCTGAGCTTCCTGGACTTCCTGGAAGTCTATTTCCTTTGCCAGGTTGGGGAAGTTCTCCTTTATTATTTGTTCACATAAATTTTCCACTTGTTGCTCTTTCTCTTCCCCTTCTGGTACACCTATAATTCGGATGTTGGGATGTTTAAAGATGTCCTGGAGGTTCCTAAGCCTCTCCTCATTTTTTTGAATTCTTGTTTCTTCCTTGTTTTCTGTTTGGTTCTTTCTTCCTTCTGGTCCATTCCATTGATTTCTGTCCCAGTTTTCCTCCCATCACTATTGGTTCCCTGTGTGTTTTCCTTCATTTCACTTAGTGTAGCCTTCATTTGTTCATCTAATTTGCGACCAAATTCAACCAATTCTGTGAGCATCCTGATCACCTGGGCTTTGAACTGTGCATCTGATAGGTTGGCTATCTCTTGGTCACTTAGATGAACTGGCTTTGGGGCTTTGATCTGTTCTCCCGTTTGAGACATTTTTGGGTTTTTTTGGGGGGGAGAGGGTCTGGTCACAGCTGTTACATAGTGAGGGATGGAGCTTTAGGTGTTCCCCAGGGCAGGGCAGCCCAGTTGCTGGGTTGTGATGCTGTATGTGGGGGTGGGGTCAGAGAGGGACCAATGGTGCTTACTCTCTCGGATTCCAGTCCCTTCCACTGCTTCCCCTTCACCTGGATTATCTGCACACAAATGTGGGACCACCTGGTCAGCCAGCCGCCTTAAGCATCCTCATCGGGTCTGCCTATTCCCACCCTGTGCCCACGGTCCACTAGCTGCCGCCTGTGTACCTGGGGTCTGATAGCCACCACCTGCACGCCTGGGATCTACCAGCCGCTGCCTGCACACCCAGGTCTGCCAACCTCCAATTTTTCCTACCACTACTCTGTCCCTCTTACACGTCTGGATGAATGGTTGTCAGACTTCCATACAGTTCAATTTTCTATCAGTTCAGGTTGTTTTCTTGTTTTTAAATCTTTGTTGTGCTTAATTTTGGTTGTGTGAGGAAGCACAGTGTGTTCACCTACGTCTCCATCTTGGCTGGAAGTCCGGGTTGCAGCTTCTGAAACCAGGCAGGGCAGTTCCCAACAAGGGTAGATAAAGTACTTCCCTGATAAGGTCAAATTAAAGGAGCTCATCATCACCAAGTCCTTATTACCTGAAATGTTAAATGGACTTATCTAGGAAAAAAAGAAGATGAAAACTATGAACAGTAAAATGACAACAAACTCACAAGTATCTACTGAATCTAAAAAAACAAAAACAAAATCAAACTAAGCAAACAACCAGAACAGAAATAGGTTCATAGATATGGAGATCATTTGGAAAATTATCAGCTGGGAGCAGAAAAGGGGAGGTTGGGGTAAAAGGTGCTGGGATTAAGAAGCATAATTAGCAGGTACAAAATAGACAGGGGGGTGTTAAGAATAGTATAGGAAATAGAGAAGCCAAAGAACTTATATGCATGGCCCAGCCCATGGACACAAACTAAAGGGGAGATTGCTGGAGGGAAAGGGGGTTACTAGGTGGAGGGGGCAAAGGATGAAAAAGTGGGACAACTGTAATAGCATAACCAATAAAATATACTCTAAAAATTAGTAGGAAATAGAGTCAAGACAAAAAATTAAAAAATAAATTTAAAACGTAAATGAGAGGGAAAATGGAGTAAGAAAAGAAGAGAGTAAAATAGGGGGTCTGAAATTTAAAAAGTAAACAAATAGGAATAAAATTGATGAAAAACAACAACAGTGATGTCAACAACAAATGAGTGAAGATTAATGAAGGTGGAAAAGTTTAAGAATATTATAAGAGCCCTGACTGGTGTAGCTCAGTGAACGGAGTGCTAGCCTGCAAACCAAAGGGTTGCTGAATCCATTACCAGTCAACGCACAGGCCTGGGTTGTGGGCCAGTTCCCCATTAGGGGGCATGTGAGAGGCAACCACACATTGATGTTTCTCTCCCCCTCTTTCTCCTTCTCTTCCCCTCTCTAAAAATAAATGAATAAAGTGCTTAAATAAAAAGGATGTTATAAGAAAAGATTATAAGATGGTTAAAGGAAAGAAAAATTATTTGTGATGATTGAGGGAGGAGATATAATAGGAGTAAGGAATAGAAACAAGGCAAAGACATCATAAACAAAGTAACGAACAGCAAGTGTTGGAGAGGTTGTGGAGAAAAGGGGACACTAGTGCACTGTTGGTGGGATTGCAGACTGGTACAAGCACTATGGAAAACAGTATGGAATTTTCTCAGAAAACTAAAAATGGATCTACCTTTTGACCCAGCAATTCCACTGCTTGGATTATATCCTAAGAACCCTGAAACACCAATCCAAAAGAACCTATGCACCTCTATGTTCATAGCAGCACAATTTACAATACCCAAGTGTTGGAAGCAACCTAGGTGCCCATCAGTAAATGAATGGATCAAAAAACTGTGGTACATTTACACAATGGAATTCTATGCAGCAGAAAGAAAGAAGGAGCTCCTACCCTTTGCACCAGCATGGATGGAACTCGAGAGCATCACGCTAAGTGAAATAAGCCAGGCAGTGAAAGACAAATACCACATGATCTCACTTTTAACAGGAAGCTAATCAACAAAACAAACAAACAAGCATGATATAACCAAAGACGCTGAAATTGAGAACAAGCTGACAGTCATCAGAAGGGAGTGGGGAGGGAATTTCAGGGGAAAAGGGGAAGAGTTTAGAGCAACAAGTATAAAGGACACATGGACAAAAACTATAGGGGGGTGGAAATGAAAGGGAGGTGGGGAGGGCTGGGGTGGTGGGCTGGGGTGAGAGTAAAAGACAGAAAACTGTACAAGATCAACAATTAAAATAAAAATTAAGAAACAAGGCAAAGAAAGAGAATATAAAGTTTTAAATGAAAATAAGGTGAATGAAAGCAGAGTAGAGTAAAAGGGAAGGGTGAATTACGAGATTTGAAATTAAAAATTGTGAAAAATAGGAACAAAACTTATGAAAAAGTGTTAAAAATATTCCAAAGAAAAGTCAGTCAAATAATGAAAAAGAACAAGGTGGAACAAGGAGAGAGTCAGCAGAGTTTAGTGCCTGCCTGCTAGCTTCTCCTCCTGAATATGTCTCTGGTAATGTCAGATGTCCCCATCTAGCTCTAGGTAGCCTGTTCAAGGTTACAAGTCATCCTCAGTCTGTGATTGTCTCCTTCAGGCTTGGCTGCATCCTGAGTGGACCTTGCTACTCTACATTGCTGGCTTTTTATTAGCACAAGGGCCCAGCGGTTGATCATCTAATGTCCAAAACCACTGTAGTTACCACCTCCACCTGCCTCTACTCTACGTGCAGTTCTGCTGCTAGTCTTAGCCTTGCTGCTGACCTGTTTCTGAGAGGGCTTCTGGTGCAATTGGGAGAATGCGGCTCCTGGGAAGTTCAAACTTCAAGGAAGATGTTGGGTGTGTTCCCCTGCCCCTAAACCGCACATCTCAGTCTGTCCCAGATTATTTCTAGTAATGTATAGTTCTGATGAGTTAGCTCTCCTTTTCATGTAAGGGGTCAATCTGTGTAAAAGTGTCAACTCTTTCTTGCTTGGCTCTGATGGCAGCTCTGTATAAGAGCCAAGGCTCGGTGGGGCCCTTAATATCCCTTGTTGTGCCAATTTCTGATCTCTCTGCCCAGCTGGTTTCAGTGGAATAGGCCCTTGGGAACCAGCATGGCTTGGTAGGCTGAGAAAAGTTCAAACATGCCTTTGGAATTTTGCTCTTTTCCTTGGGGAAATGCACCCAGCAAAGGGCTCTTGAGCCTGGTAGGACTGTTCTGCAGTTTCTGCTTTTGCTGAGGTGTCTGTGATCCTTCAGGAGGGGATGGGCACACCTTTCCCTTTCCAGAGGTTTGTACTCTGATGAGGTTGGGCAATGTCTGCTTGGCTGCAAAGAATCTCAGGTGCTCAATGTCCAGACCTCCCTGTTCTTGCATCCCCTGGCTTGCTTGCTAGCCAAGCTGGGCAGGGTCAGGAGGATAGCAAAACCCTCATTATGCAACTTTCTCATTTCCCTGCCCAACTGGATTCTGTGAGATCTGACTTGGAGATCTAGCATGGCTTGGTGAGGCTGAGAAAAGTTCAGAACGGGTCAAAAACTGATTTTCCCATTCTGCAAGGTTCCTTTCTATAACCACATCCACAGCAGCTGATTGGCTTTTGCTGGAGAGTGGGGCACCTTTCACAGATTTCAGACTGGGGAAACCAGTTTTCTCCACCCATTTGCTCAGCAAGATCTCTGTCCTGGCCTCCTCCCTGTGTTGTGCCAATCTCTGATCTCTCTGACCAGTTGGTCTCAGTGGGAAACAACCCATACATCCAGTGTGGCTTGGTGCATCTGAGAGAGGCTCACAATGGGTCCAAGAGAAGTACTTTTCCCATTCTGCTAGATTTCCTTCTGTAACTGCACTTTCAATTTGGTCTCTTTGCTGGCAGAGCAGCTGTGTGTGGGGTCCCTCCCCAGCCACATTTGAGTTCTTTTTAAAAAGTCTTTATGTGGTACCCACACCACAGTACTGAATCATTGCCTGGTTCTCCATGCATACCACCTCCCAAAAAGCAAAATGTCTCTCAAAGTCACAGATGGCTGCAGCCTGCAGGTGTCCCTGACAAAGCCAAGTTTGGCAACCTGCTTATTTTAGCAGTCTGAGCACCTATCTGGAACTCTCCATGTTGATGCTACCACTATGGATGTGCTGCTTGCTGAGAGTGTAGCCTGGGTCTCCCAGACTCCGTATACGCTCCCAAGTCACTCCTAAGTAGGATTGAGGATCCCTGTGTGGAACTGGGCACCCCCTACTCCGAGAGGGAGGGAGATCCACAGCTGCAATTTCTGTCTGTCCCTTCCACTGTTGCAGATGCCACGCACAGGGTATTTGCCCTTCAACTTATACAACCCCCTTACCAAATGGTACAAAGCATCTTCTGTACTCCTTGGCTTCAAAACTTCATTATAAGCTAAGATTCTGTTGATTGTTCAGGTTAATTTCAGAAAACCAGCCAAAAACCCAAGTTGGGGGCAAGAGCAAGTGGAATCAACTTCTACCTACTTGGCCACCATCTTCTCCCCACTATGATGGGTTTCTAATATGAATGCAGAATATGAGAATTTTCAGAATTTTTCTAATATGTGCATTTATTACTACTTTTTCCCATAGGTATTTTTATGCAGTACTTTCATTATCCCTAAGGTCAAATTATTTTGTAACTTCAATTGAGATTTCTAGGGTTATTTAGAAGTGTATCTCATAACTTCTAAATATATGGACTTTCTAGTTAGCCTTTGTTAGTGATTTCTAGGTTAATTGCAATGAGAGCAAGAAACATACTTTATATCATTTAACTATTTTGAAGTTTGCTGAAAGCTGCTTTAGAGTACAGTATGGTCACTTTTAAGAATGTGTCAAGTGTGCTTCTCTGTTGCCTTCGCATGTGCATCTTGGAAATAATACTTTAGTGCAGGTCAGCAGGAAAAGTTCTTGAGTATAGTGGATCATCTGTGAATGTTGAATCCAATTTGCTGCTCATATTATTGAAGTTTTTATATCCTGACTTTTTTGTGGGGGTGTCTATTGTGTATGAAAGAGGTGTGCTCTACCCCTGAATGAGGTGTGTTAAATCTATCATGAGTATAAACTTGTCTTTTTCTTTGTAACTTTTTTACGTAATTTATGTTATTAAGTCCATGTGAGTTTGGAACTTCTTTGTAAACTGAACTTATTGATATAAATGCTGTTTGTTATTTCTAGTAATGCTTTCTGCCCTCAAGTCTATTGAATGTTATATTATTTTATATATATTTTGTTTGTACACTTTTTCCCTGTCACTTTTAATCTCTTTGTAAACTTATATTTGAGATAACCCTCAGTGTTTTATGTTAGTTATGAGTTTCTATTAAAATCCATAAGAAATTAATTTTGGTGGAGGGTATGATATAGTAATCTAATATTATTTCTCATTTTGTTTTCTCCAAACCATTTATTATATTATGCACATTTCCTCACTGATCTAAGGAGATACCTGTATCATAGAAAATTTCCATATAGATTTGAGTCTATTACTGTATCTTCTGTTCTATTCAATCAATTTGTCTATTAGCAGGGCATTACCCAACTGTTTTAATTAATGTGGCTTCATAAAACAAAACATTTATATCTGGTTACACTAGCTTCTATGCATTACTTTGCTTTTTTAGAATTTTCTTTTAAATTCTTGTTTATTTCAATAGGTGAACCTAAAACAAGATTGTTTTAAAGGCCTTCCTGATATTTTAACCTAGGTCATATTAAATTTATAGATAACTTTGTGAAATGGACATCATAATATGTTTTTACTATCCAAAATCATGTTGTTACTTCCATTTGTTCAAGTGTCTTTTGTTGGGTAGAATTTTAAAATTTTGTTTATACAGAGTGTGCCCATTCTTGTTAAGGTTACTTTTATGCATTCTATCTGTTTTGTTGTTATGTTTTTTTCTTTGATCATATTTGTAACTTAATGTTTCTACATATAAATTATATTGATTTCTTCATATTATTTCCACTTCACTTTAGTAAATTCTATCTGTAATATTTTTTAAGTTGATTCTTATGAGTCATCAAGGTAAATAAGCTATCATAAAATAATAAAATTGTATTGGTTTAGCTATATAAAAACATGAAAAATAGCATTATGGTTGTGAGGAGTCTCTGGGGCAAGACAGCCCTCTTTTAGAATTTGCACTCAGCTGTGCTGTGCTCTCCTCCATGTTTTTACATCTGGTCTTATTCCTTTTTTGCTCTGTTCTGTCTAGACATCTTCACGGTTAGTTTAATGCAGGAGGATAGCAGGTAGGTACAAACTTCACTCTGATGTGTGAATTATGTGAGGTCTCTGTGTGGAAATGACTGAAAGGCTTTTATAAAAATTTGAGCCCATTTATCTGACAGAAGCCCTTTTAGTAAGTATCTTCTTTCTCAGGATCCACATGTCATCAGATTTGTGAGGGGCTCATGGAGTCTTGGAGTAAGGGGTGAGGGGATACCTAGAGACAAATATTTTACCCCAGCTCCAACCAGTCTTTGAGGAGCAGAGGGATGCTGGGGAAGGAGGCAGTAGAGCACTTGGGGCAAAATTTCCATTCTAGCTTGAGTGCAGTGTGTGAGGGACAGAGTAGGTGTTTGTTTAAGGGGCAAGGGGAGAACTGTAGGTGAATTCTTCATTCCAGCTTCAGCTAGAGTGTGAAACACAGAGGGGTTGTTTTGGTAAGGAGCAAAGAGAAACCTGGAGATGAATAACATGGCCCCTCTTCATACAGTTTGTGAGGGCCCGAGGGGATTGTGGGTAAATGGGCAAAGAGAGACCGGGAGGCAAATTCTCTTTCACAGCTCCAGACAGGGTGTATAGGGCACACTGGGTCTTGGGGTAAGTGGCCAGGAGAAATCTTGCACTGAATTTTGCATCTTGGCTCTAACCAGCTTTTATGATTCAAAGAGGTTGCCCGGCAAAAGGGGCAAGACCTGGAGTTGCATTCTCCATCCCTGCTCCAGATAGCATGTGATGAGCAGAGGGGTTTCTGTTGTAAAGGACCATGACAGACCTGGAAGCAAATTGACTCCAGCTCAGCATATAATAGGCAGTGGGTTCCTGCAGAAACAGGTGAAGAGAAATCTGGATCCAATTTTTTCTTCTTGGCTCCACCAAGTATATGACGGACAGAGGGTGTCCTGAGATAAAGGGTGAGGAGAGAACTGGATGTGACTTCTTTGTCCAGGCCTAGCCAGCCTGTGAGAGGGATAGGGGGTTCCTGGGGTAAGGAGTGCACTAGTTGGGTGGAGTTCTCTGAGCACTTTCTCCAGACTGTCTTCATGTGAGCATTTCCTTAGGAGAGTCATCTGGGTTCTGGTGGGACCACTTTTTGTGAGGCCTCTTCTGCATAGGACTTGGGAGTGCACTACTACTGAATAGACAGATTGATGGAACAGAATAGGAGATTTAGTAATAGGCCCAAATCCATAAGTCAGTGATTTTCAACCTTTTTTCTTATCTCATGGCACAAATAAACTTATTACTAAAATTCTGTAGCATACCAAAAAATGTTTTGCCAATCTGACAAAAATATATGTATGATTTTGATTCATTCACACCAGACAGCTATTGTTGTGTTGCTGTTGTCATTTTTTTATCTAACAATCTAAAAAGACGTCAGTGACCCTGACCATTTAGTCAGGTATTGCATGTTATAAAATTCTGGCAGCACATCAGTTGAAAATCACTGCCATTTGGTATATTTTGTATGATAAAGATGTCTCCTTAGATCAGTTTTAAAAATATGCATTGTACAAAAAAATGGGGTTAGGATGTTAGGTAAGCAGTAGGTAACAGATAAAAGTCTAGCAGCAGGGCTCTTTCCTGAGTCAAGAGCTGAGGCCAGGTTGGAGGCAAGGGTTGTGGTTGAGACTTGAGGCTAGTGATGGGACCAGGAGTGAGATGAGTGATCTGGCTAACCTGGAAGCGATATGTGTAGGAAGCAGAGGGCCTGACCATGAGACATATGGCAGAGTGATAATTGAGGGGGAGGAGAATTTAACCTGAGAGGAGAAGGTTTGTGGACATAAGGAGAGATACGTGTACCAACTTGAACCTAAACAGATTTCTAGGATATGAGGCAAGTGGCTGGCAGACATAAGGTGAGTGGCAGCCTGGGAGTAGTGGTGCTGTAATGTGGTAAGCCAGAGCCCCCCAAAGGGGGGATCTGTAACAGGGTCCAGAACTTGGGGTGTCTGGGAATATAAGGTATCCCATCCCCATAAGTCTGGCTGGGGGATAGGACGCATGGAGCAGGGCCACTGAGAGTTACTTTGCATATCAATAATAGCAGGATAGCTTCATACCTATCTGCAAAAATGGTTATTTTGCATATCAACAGCAGGCTAGCTAGGGAGATGGGCATGACTTTAACCCATGATATAACTGGAAGGAGCCCCCCCCCCTCCCCTGGTTACAGCACCTGCAGGAGAGCTTAGAGATGTTTCGCTCCATGACATAGGTCCACACCCACCTGGACTAACTATGGCAGCCAAGAAAGACAGAAACTGCAGGAGTGCTGGCAGGTGTAGCTGATTGTGGAAGGAGTCAGGGTTATGGAGGAAGATCTGCACCAGGATTTAAACCTAGGTGCCACAGCCGTGTGGAGGCTAACTATGTGGTTTGAGGAGCAGAGATGAGGGCTTCCTTAACCAAGTGGCTTAGGAAGCAGGAAAGCAAGATGTAGCAGCCATGCAGAGCTCTATCTTAGCAGTTTGAAAAGAATGCAGGAGACAATACAGGAGACAATGTAGGACTAGGGATGGGAGAAACAATGCAGGACTATGCAGGAGGACAATGAGAGACCATGCAGGAAGAAAAGGGGTGAAAGGACTCTTGCTTGTCGGCCATGAGAAGGTACAACATGGTTTCAGATTAAGAACTAGAGATCATGGTGGCAACACAGCTGATGGTTCTGGAGATTGTGGGAGACCTGCCAGCTGAGCATGGATTACTAGGAAGAATGGGGAGTCTAGCCAAGCTACAGATTTCTATTTCTTTTTCCTGAAAGAAACTGGGCAAAGGAGGTAAGGCTGGACTCTGTGTGTGTGTGCGTGCGTGTGTGTGTTTTTAAAGGAACTTCGGGATTCTTAATGGCAACATTCTGCCATTACTCTAAACCTGTAATACTTTTGAATAAATAGTTCCTTTCCTTTGCACCAAACTCTGGCATTGAGAGTCACAATTCATAACACCTGGTGGCAGGCAACGACTCCACAGCAACGGAAAGACCCTGGGGGGAGGGGGCTTTTTCAGTAACAGTATCTGGGCCCCCCATGGGTTCCTTTCTGTAACAGGGCCAGTGCCTGAGGTGTGAGGCATGCAGTGGGGAGGAATAGAGGTGAGAGGAGGGCCAGATGTGAGGTATGGGACATGGGCCAGGGTGAACAGCTGGGGCACCAAGTGAGGCCACCAGTGGGTTGAACATGAGGTGAGCACTTCTCGTGGGACCATTTTTCATGAGCACATACTTAAGAACAAACATCATATTTGGGAGTGTAGTAGTTAAAGTCCCAGTTTATGTGAGTCCTGTAAACTCCAACCTCACAACTTATTGGGAGGAAGAAACAAGGCCGAGGCCCAGGTCTTTTATCAATGCATGCTTTAAAATGGGGAATTTTACTAGAGTCAAAACAAAGACCTGAGAGGTTTGTTCTGGGTTCAAAAGAACAAAGCTTATAAATGGCTAACCCAGGCTCAGATACATTCCAGACACCCAAAGCTTAGGACTTCCCTCTATCAGAACTGCCACAACAGCACATGAACAAGTGGAAATTAGAAAAGGAGTAACTTTGGGGTCAACAATTAGAAAGCTGTTTTGCCCTGGCCAGGTTGCTCAGTTGGTTAGAGCGTCATCTTGATTCACCAAGGTTGAGGGTTCTGTAAACCTTGTATGATTCTTGTATGTCAGAGCACAGAGCACGTACAAGAATCAACCAATGAATGCATAAGTCAGTGAAACAACAAATTGATGTTTGTCATTCTCTTTCTAAAATCAATAAATTTTTAAAAATTTTTAAAAAAGAGAAAGCAGTTTTATTCCCATCTAACAAGAGACCAGGCTGAATAAGAAAAGGCTTCTGGTGTTGCCACAACAGTCCAGGTGGTTATTATTATTTAATTATCCCAATGTTTTCCTCTAGTACTTTTTTTTGTCTGAAATGTAAATGCTTTTTGTTGTTGTTGTAGCTTAAACAATAAAAAATTAAATTATTTATCCTATCCAAACAGGTAAAAACTGCTATCATTTTAAGCATACACCTTCCAGATAACTCTACGTGCACATTTCCTTTCTTGTACTTTCCATGGTTCTTATATTACTCTGGGTTTTTAAGAAGGATGAGAATTTTCAGTTTTTCTCCTCTAATATATGCACTGAAGACTATACATTTTTCCGCAAGTCTTGGTATGCAGTATTTTTATTTTCATTTAGTTCAAATTATTTTCTAACTACAATTGTAATTTATTTTGAAGGATTTAGAAGTGTATTTCATAACTTTTAAATATTAGAAGTTTCTAGTTACCTTTTGTTCCTGATTTCCAGATTATCTGCTATGAGAACAAAACATATACTGTATTTAATGCTTTAACATTTGTTAAAACTTGCTTTACAGAACAACATAGTCTCTTTTAAAAATGTTCCAAGTGTGCTTTTCTGTTGCCATCTTGTGTGCATCTTGGGAAAAGTTGTGTATAGTGGGCTATTTGTGAATGTTCAATCTACTGTCATTTAGAAGTGTACTTTACAAGTTTTAAGTATAAGGACTTTATAGCGACCTTTTGCTACTGATTTCCAGGTTAACTACGATGAGAGTAAGAAAAATACTTCATATAATTTAAATTGTTGAAGTTTTTAAAAACTTGCTTTATAGTACAACAGTTTTTAAAATATTCCAAGTGTGCCTCTCTGCTGCCATCTCATGTGCATCTTGGAAATAACACCTTAGCGCATGTCAGCAAGAAAAGTTGTTGGATATATTATCTAGGAACGTTGAATCCAACTTGCTGCTTCATGTTAAGTTTTTATAACCTTACTGAGTTTTCTGAAGAATTCTATTGTTTTTAAAAGAGGTATGCTCTAGCCCTGGCTGGTGTGGCTCAAATGGATTGAGCACTGAAATGCAAAGCCAAGGTCGCCGGTTGAATTCCCAGTCATGACACATGCCTGAGTTGCAGGCCAGGTTCCCAGTGGAGGGTGTGCTAGGGGCAACCACACACTGATGTTTCTCTCCCTCTCTTTCTCTCTTCCTTCCCCTCTCTCTAAAAATAAATGAATAAAAATCTTTTAAAAAATAAAAACAAAAGAGGTATGCTCTATCCATGAATGAAAAAGGAGTGTTAAATCTATTATGATTATAAATTTGTCCCTTTTTCCTTGTAGTTCTGTTTTATGTAATTTGAGTTTATGGTATTAAATCCATGTGAATTAGGAACTTCCTGGTAATTTGAACTTATTGATATGATGTACTCTTCACTTCTAGTAATGCCTTTGCCTTCAAGTCTACTTTGTTATTGTATATTATATTTTCATTTGGTTTATGTTTGCATAATACAGGGTGGGGCAAAAGTAGGTTTAGAGTTGTTTATATGGAAAACAACACAATAATTAATAAATAATAATATAAAAATAAACTGTTTCTCATTGTGGGGTCATACTGGACATGGCCCATCCTCCTCCCATGACAGAGTGCTGGTCAGATGGCTGCTGGCCAGAAGGAGTGTGTACTGTTTTGGGAATGGATTGTAACTCCCTCCTTTTGGGAGAGGCTTCTTGTCCTGTCCTGACCTCTTCTTTTTGTACACACACGCTGTGGTGATGTAGCTTAGAGTCACAAATAAGACATGTGCCTCCTATGTCTGGCACTCCTTAAAACGTCTCAGACTCAAGGCTGCAGTCCTGCATCATCAACCTGCTGCCGCTGCTGGTGCTACCAGTAATGTGAGTAGTAAAGGCTATGTCTGCTCCATCAGGTCCTACCTGTAGTTTTTTTGGCTTATCTGAACAAGTAGTCAAGATCCCTGGGCTCTACCTCCTGCATTAACACACTCATACAACTGTAAACCTACTTTTGCCCCAACCTGTATTTTCTTTCCCCTTCAATCACTTTGAATCTCTTTTTACCTCATATTTTAGGTAATTCAGGTTTTCTTCCAATTTCTGGTTTGTCTTTTATGCTCTGAACTAAGCTACAGAACAACCATTATTCAGAACTGCCTGAAAATTAAGCTGAATGGAAGTCCTACAACTACAGAAGTAAAGATGAAACCACATCAAGACTGGCAGAAGGAGCAGAGATGTGGAACAGGCTGGTCCCACACCTACATGTGGTGGATAAGAATCAGGAGGGATGAATATCTTGGCTTCAGAGGTCCCCCTGTAACGGGCTGTAGGCTTAATGGGGTGTAAACTTAAAAGCGTGTAGGCTGAGAGGTCCCAGGGCCCCTCACAAGCCTCGCTTGGAGACTGGGAAAAGCAGCAGCACAGGGATTTCAAGTTATTTTGTGTTGTGGACTGTTCAGCCTGGTTTCAGGAGTTGTAACCCTCACCCCATGGTGGGCTGTGTAAGAGCCCAAGGGACCCACTTCATCTGGGTCTGTTCTGTCAAGAGGACGTGACCTACTAAGGAGACAAAGCTTATTTCCCTGGCAGGAGTGCTGCTTCTGCCTCATCCATCTCTGGCCCCATTGCTTGATTGGCAGTCAATGACGGGTAAGACTCCTCATGGGAGGGGCAACCTAAGCCAGACGCAACCACTTGTGAGTCCTCATGGAAGGATTGGGGGGGGGGGGGCTGCAGCAAAGAGGATGTGATGGACCCTCGCCCCCCGGCTATTCTGACATAGCCTGAGTCCTCATTTCCATCTGGGAGATGTCTCCTGCTTCCTAATTGGCTTAAAGCCTGAAACTGTGGGGGTGAGTGGTGCAGCCCTGTACAGGCCAGGACGGCTCCCTGGGTGATCAGACATAAGAAAGAATTCCTAAAGTCCTGTGAAACCTGCTTTGCTAAGAGTGCTCTCATTTAAATGATAAGTGTCCCAGGAGGAAATGAGATTGTCTCCGAAAGTTTGGTAACCCCCTTTCCTGACAAACACTGGCTCGGATTAAGCCCTCAGATTTCTTTGACATGTTAAACTTGTATTCCGGTGTATTTGAGCCCAATAAAAGCCTAGTGAGGATTGGACTCTAGGTCATTCTCCTCTGAGAGTTTGACCCCTTTCCTCCCCAAGCAGTCATGTCTTGGTAGTTTTCATTTTCATCCGTGACAGAGGGATGGGGCTCTGCAGGCGGAGTCCCCCCCACATCTGGCGCCCAGGATAGGGTCCCCCGCAATTTTGCATATCAATAACAGCACGCTAGCTTCATAGCCTGGGTAGAGCCATGAAGATATGCATGACTTTGACCCATGATGTAGCTGGGAGGCAGCTCCCACATTACAGAGCCTGTACAAAAGATTGGAGATGGTTGGCTCCATGACATGGGGCCACGCCTGCCTGGACTAAAAGGCAGAGAATAGGGAGTGTTAGCAAGTGTTGCCAATTATGGAAGGAATCAGAAATGGGGTTATGGAGGAATATTCACACAGGGATTTAAACTCAGGTGGGACAGCCATCCTGGGACTTAACCACATGTTTTGGGAGCTGAGAGGGGGGCTCCTTTGACCACGTGGCATAGAAAGCAGGAGAGCAAGATGTAGCAGCCATGTGGAGCTCCCTCTCTTAGTGGTTTGAAAGAATGCAGGACTCTCACCAGCCCACCATGATGAGGTTTTTGTTTTGTTTTGAAGTATATTTTATTGATTATGCTATAACAGTTGTCCCATTTTTTTGTCCCCTTTATTCCCCTCCATCCTTCACCCTCCTCCCACCAGCACGCCCCCTGCCCTTAGTTCATGTACATGGGTCGTACATATAAGTTCTTTGGCTTCTCCATTTCCTATACTATTCTTAACCTCCCCCTGTCTATTTTGTACCTACCATTTATGCTTCTTATTCGCTGTACCTTTCCCCTGTTCTTCCCCATCCCTGCTGATAACTTTCCATATGATCTCAATTTCTGGGATTATGTTGTGGTTCCAGTTTGCTTAATTTGTTTTGTTTTTGTTTTCTTTTTAGGTTCAGTTGTTGATCGTTGTGAATTTGTTGTCATTTACTGTTCATAGTTTTGATTTCCTTCTTTTCCTTAGATAAGTCCCTTTAACCTTTCATATAATAAGGGCTTGGTGATGATGAGGTCCTTTAACTTGACCTTATCTGGGAAGCACTTTATCTGCCCTTCCATTCTAAATTATAGCTTTGCTGGATAGAGTAATCTTGGATGTAAGTCCTTGCCTATCATGACTTTGAATACTTCTCTCTAGCCCTTTCTTGCTTGCAAGGTTTCTTTTGAGAAATCAGCTGATAGTCTTTGGGGAACTCCTTTGTAGACAATTCTCTCCTTTCCTTTTATTGCTTTTAAGATTCTCTCCTTATCTTTAATATTGGGTAATGTAATTACCATGTGCCTTGGTGTGTGCTTCCTTGGGTCCAACTTCTTTGGAACTTCTCTGAGCTCCCTGAACTTCCTGAAAGTCTATTTCCTTTGCCAGATTGGGAAATACTCCTTCATTACTTTTTCAAATAAATTTGCAATTTCTTCTTCTTCCTCTTCTCCTTCTGGCACCCCTATGATTCGGATGTTGGAACATTTAAAGTTGTCCCAGAGGTTCCTAAGCCTCTCCTCCTTTTTTTTTGAATTCTTGTTTCTTCATTCTGTTCTGGTTAAATGTTTATTTCTCCCTTCTGCTCCAAATTGTTGATTTGAGACTCAGTTTCCTTCCTTTCACTGTTGGTTCCCTGTATATTTTGCTTTATTTCATTTTTTATAGTCTTTAATTTTTCCTCTATTTTGCGACCATACTCAACCATTTCTGTGAGCGTCCTACCAGTGTTTTGACTTTTACATCTGATAGGTTGTCTATCTCTTTGTCTCTTAGTTCTACTTTTGGAGTTTTAATGTGTTCTTTTATTTGGGCCATATTTTTTTTTCTCGGGGCACCTGTTACATTGTAGGGGGTAGAGCCTTAGGTTTTCACCAGGGTGGGACAAACTGAGTTGCTGCATTGTGGCCCTATGTATGGGGGAGGGGTCAGAGAGGAAACAATGCTTCTTGCTCAGCTCTTGGGCAGCTTTCAGTCACTTTCCCAGCTACCCACAAGCAAACTGGGCCTTTCTGATTCCCAGGTGGGTCGGTTTGTGTACATTCTAGGACCCTGTGGGACTCTCCAACGAACACTCCTGTGAGGCTGGGGGTTTCTCCCACCACTGCAATGCCCACAGATTTTTTCAGTCAGAGGTTTCAAGACTTTTCCTGTGCTGGAACCCTGGTTTTCACAGTCTGTCTCGCTCCCCCGTTGTTCCTTCCAGTTTATCCACATACAAATGTGGGACCGTCGGCTGCCATCTTGCCCACCCAGTCCTCCAGCTTCCACCTTGCCATGTGTCCTCTCTGCCTGGTTGCCTGTCTCAGCCTCTTCTACTAGTATGGATGAATGTTTCTTCTTTAACTCCTTGGTTGTCAGACTTCCACACAGTTCAGTTTTCTGGAAGTTCTGGTAGATTTTTATTTTTAAATTTGTTGTTCTTCTTTTGGTTGTGTGATGAGGCAAAGTGTACCTACCTACACCCCCACCTTGGCCAGAAGTGGGGAATGAGGTTTTGGATTAAGAACGGGACTGTAGACTTCCAGCCAAGATGAAGGTGTAGGCGAACACACTGTGCCTCCTCTCACAACCAAAATTAAGGACAACAAATATTTAGAAACAAGAAAACAACCACAACTTATAGAAAATTGAACTGTACGGAAGTCCAACAACCATTCATCCAGACCGGTAAGAGGGGCAGAGTCGCAGTAGGAAAAAGTGGAGGTGCAGACCCAGGAACGCAAGTAGCAGCGGCTCGCAGTTCCCAGGTGCACGGGTGGAGGCTGGCGGACCCCGGGCACAGGGGGGCAACTGTGCAGACCCTGTGAGGACGCACAAGGCAGCTGGCTGACCAGGGGGTCCCACATTCGCGCACGCAGAAGGTCAAGGCAGAGGGGAAGTGGCGGAAGGGACTGAATCCAGGAGAGAGCAGAGCAGGCGCCATTGTTCCCTCTCAGGCCCCGCCCCCACATACAGCATCACAACCCAGCGACTGGGCTGCCCCACACTGGGGAGCGCCTGAGGCTCCACCCCTCACTATGTAACAGTGCGCGCGTGCGCAGATAATCCAGGCGAAGGGGAAGCAGCGGAAGGGACCGGAGTCCAGAAGAGAGCGGAACAGGCGCCATTCTTCCCTCTCGGACCCCGCCCCCGCCCCCACCTAAAGCGTCACAACCCAGCGACTGGGCTGCCCCGCCCTGAGGAACACCTAAGGCTCCACCCCTCATACGTAATAGCCGCAACCAGACTAAAACCAAAACAAAACAAAACAAAAAACCCCACCAAAAATGGCTCAAACCGGAGGAAAAATGAAAACCCTAGAGTCAATTCCTCTAAGCAACGAAGAGATAGCGAACCTATCAGATGCACAGTTCAAAGCACTGGTCATCAAAATGCTCACAGAATTGGTTGATTTTGCTCATAAATTAGATGAGAAAATGCAGGCTACAATACGTAAAATGAAGGAAGACGCATGGGGAACCGATAAAGATGGAAGGAAAACTGGGACTCAAATCAATGGAGTGGACCAGAAGGAAGAAATTAACAACCAAACAGAAAACGAGGAAGAAACAAGAATTCAAAAAAATGAGGAGAGGCTTAGGAATCTCCAGGACATCGTTAAACATCCCAACATCCGAATTATAGGGGTCCCAGAAGGGGAAAAAGAGCAACAAGTAGAAAACTTATTTGAACAAATAATAAAGGAGAACTTCCCCAATATGGCAAAGGAAATAGACTACCAGGACGTCCAGGAAGCTCAGAGAGTACCAAAGAAGTTGGGCCCAAGGAGGAACACATCAAGGCACATCGTAATTACATTAGCCAAGATTAAAATGAAGCAGAGAATTCTAGAAGCAGCAAGGGATAAGGGGACAGTCACCTACAAAGGAGTTCCCATCAGACTGGCAGCTGATTTCTCAAAAGAGACCTTCCAGGCAAGAAGGGGCTGGAAAGAAATATTTGAAATCTTGAAAAGCAGGGACCTACATCCAAAAATGCTCTTTCCAGCAAAGCTGTCATTTAGAATGGAAGGGAAGATAAAGTGCTTCTCAGATGAGGTCAAGTTCAAGGAGTTCATCATCACCAAGCTCTTATTATATGAAATGTTAAAGGGACTTATCTAAGAAAAAGAAGATCAAAAATATGACAGTGAAAAAACAGCAAACTCACAGCTATTAAGAACCACACCTAAAACAAAAGCAAAGTAAGCAAACAGCTAGAACAGGAACAGAACCACAGAAATGGAGAGCATATGGAGGGTTAGCAACAGGGGCGTGGGAGGACGGGGGGGGCGGGAAGGTACAGAGAATGAGTAGCATAGATAGTGAGTAGAAAATAGACAGGGGCAGGGTAAGAATAGTATGGGAAATGCAGAAAATAAAGAACTTATGACACATGGACATGAACTAAAGGGGGGAATGTGGGTGGGAGAGGGTGTGCAGGGTGGGGGGAATGATGGGGGAGAAATGAGACAACTGTAATAGCATAATCAATAAAATATATTAAAAAAAAAAGAACGGGACTGTAGCTGAGCTACAGGATTCTATATCTTTTCCTGAAATACAGCACCCCTGACTGGTCTGGTTTGGCAAGGGGAGGCAGGACTGTGTGTGTCTGTGGATGTATCTTCATTTCTAAAGGGAGTGGAATTTAACAGTGACATTCCACCATTACTCTAAACTTGTATCACTTGTGAACAAATACTTCCTTTCCTTTTTACCAAACTCTGGCATTGAGAGCTACAGTTCCTAGCACAGTGGTGGTGGGCAAAGGTGAACCATAGTTAAAAAAAAATGTAGGTGAGGGGGATTCTTTCTGTAACACCCCCAGAGAAGCAAAGGGTTCCAGCCCCACACCAGACCCCTAAGCCCAGACAGAATTCCAATGCTAGGAAGAGAAGTCCCCATAACTTCTGGCTGTAAAAACCAGAGGAGATTGAGGGTGAGTGAGACAAAGACTTCTTGAATCTCAGGCAGTTCCTCTTAAAGGACTCACACATGAACTTACTTGAACTTACTCCCCTCCAGTGCCCCCCAGCTCCAAGCTCCATCTTGGGGGCAGCTGCTTGAAAGGTACCAGAGACATTCAGGGAGAAACTAAATTGTCTGGCATCAAGGCAAGAGCTGGAGGGGCAGCTTTCTCCCTGAGATAAGTGCTGCCATAGGCCATTGTTCCTTTGATGAGCCCTCCCCAGACAGAGCCACAGAGTCAGCAGGCCAGAGCCATATCTGAGAGTCCATCAACCAGGCTCACACTGTTTGCTCACCCTGGTGCTTCCCTGCAGCCCTGCCCTTCCCAATAGGACAGATACAGAGCTTCCCAGACAAGAAAAAGCTAAAAGAGTTCATCACCACCACACCAGTATTATATGAAATGTTAAATGGTCTTTAAGAAAAATTAAAAATATGAACAATAAAATGGCAATAAATACATATCTATCAACAATTGACTCTAAAAAAACAAAATAAACAAGCAGAACAGAAACAATCATAGATACAGAGAATGGTTCAATGTGGGAATGGGTGACCGAGGTGAAGGGATTAAAAAGTACCAATTTGGTGTTACAGAATAGTCATGGCAATGTATAATGCATCATAGGGAATACAGTCAATAATAGTGTAATAACTGGAGTTCTGGCCAAGATGGAGGCGTAGGTAGAAACTCTTGGCTTCCTCGCACAACCAAAAAGGAGGATGACAACCAATCTAAAATCAATAGACAACCAAAAGCACCAGGAAATCAGACTACATGGGAACTCTGACAATCAAGGAATTAAAGAAAAAATCAACCGGAACAACCAGACCGGTAAGACGGCCGACCTTGGGGGCAGGGCTGGCTGCCCAGCTCAGCAGGCCGCGCAGAAGGGGCTGGCGTAAGGAGAAAACTGAGACTCAGAGCTGACTGTGTACTACAGCTGAGGTTGCTCCCAGTCTCACTTGAGAGTTCAATTCTAAATGAACTATCATTTAGAATGGAAGGGCAGCGAGACTGGAAACTGCAGCCTCACACGAAAGTTTGTTGAAAAGTGCACTAGAGATGAGCGGGAGAGCCGCACTGTTCCCTCTGCGGCACCTCCCCTATAGGCAGCGCCACAGTGCAGCAAGAAGTTTTGCCCTGCCCAGGTGAATACCGAAGGCCACAACTATCAACAAATGAACCTAAAAGAAAAGAAAAGCAATGAAAACAAAAACTAAGCAAACAACCAGACCAGGAACAGAATCAGAGAAATGGACATCACCTGGAGGGATTTCAGTTGGGAGTGGGAAGGGAAGAATGGGGGGGAAGGTATATGGAAGAAGCATAATTAGTAGGCATAAAATAGGAAGAGATAAAAAATGGTATACGAAACAGAGGACTCAAAGAACTTATATGTACAACAACCCATGGACATGAACTAAGGTGGGGGGGAATGCTGGAGGGCTAGGGTGGCAGGGCAGAGGGGGAATAAAGGAGGAAAAATTGGGAAAACTGTAATAGGATAATCAATAAAAAATACTTAAAAATAATAGTCTAATAACTATGTATGGTATCAGATGGATGTGAAATTTATTGGAATGATCACTTATTAACTTATGTAATGGCTAATCACTGGGGTTTACACCTGAAACTAATATAATAATGTAAGTCAACTGTAATTGAAAATAAAAAAATGGTTAAAAATAAAAATTAAACAAAAAACAATACAGGAATCAGTTTGAAAGATCTTCCATTGATCAATCTAGTACAATTCAAACATCAAAATAAATTACATTAATAAGCAAGCATAACCCTTATAATAAGAATCCATAAATCCATAATTTTAGAATGAATAAATAGGGGAAAGGTAAGGTTTTTTTTCTTATAGTATAATGCCCAATAAGTGTAGGAAGAATAATAGAATTAGAGGCTCCCATAGAAGTAATCAGTGTTTCAAGCAAGAATTGTCATTGGGTGCTAAAACTGGTGAGTGAAAGTTTAATGAAATACAGGAGATTTACATAGTTTCAAAGCATTTCCCTCAAATACTCATAGATTGCAAAGGGAAAAAATAGTAACTTTCCAAATGGTCAAAGTTAACATCACCAGCAATGACACATATCAACATCATATGACTCAAAATATGACACACATGGCTTTACTGATATTCCTTGCAAAACTGGATAACCTGCAAACCCAAATTCAAGGAGATCCTACAAAATTACTAGCCTATAATCTTCAAAAATGTCAAGGTCACGAAAGACAAAAAGTGCCATCATCACCTCTGTTTCCTCCCATTTCCTTAGAGACATAATTTCTCTGAATCATATAAGTTTGGAGTTTGGTATATGTGACTTTTTAAGACGATAATTGTTAGAGGCTGATTGCACCCCCGCCCCAAATTCAAATGTTAAAGTCCTAACCTCAGAATTTCAGAATGTGACCATATTTGGAGAAAGGGTGTTTACAGAGGCAATCGAATAAAATGAGGTTTCTTATGGTGGGCCCTGATACAATATGACTGGAATCCTCATAAACAAGGGGAAATTTGGTCACTGAGACAGACATAGAGGGAACACGTTGTGAAGAGACACAGGGAGAAGATGGTCCTGTAAAAGCCAAGGATGGGGGCCTGGAACACATCCTTTCCTCACCACCCTCAGAAGGAACCAACCCTGCCAACACCTTGATTTTATTTTGGACTTCTAGCCTCCAGAACTGTGAGACAATACATTTCTCCTGTTTAAGTCACCTTGTCTATGATACTTTGTTACAGAAGCCCTAGAAAATCAATAAGTTACATCATCTGATACACTAAATGTATTGAAGCTCATCCTGACTTAAAGTACAATCAAGATTTACCAACAAGAATATCCAAATATGGTGATTTCTTTTCAAAATTTTTATAAAAACTTAATAAATTAAAACTTGGTGGCCAAGATGGAGGCACTGGTGGACACACTGTGTCTCCTATCACAACCAAAATTAAGGACAACAAAAATATAGAACCAAAAAACCCCAACCAGAACAGATAGAAAATTGAATTGTGCGGAAGTCCGACAACGGTTCACCCAGACAGGTGGGAGGGGCGGAGTCAGCGGCCAGTGGAGAGGAGTTGCGGCAGGAGGAAGCAGTGGCTGGTGGTCCCGGATGGCTGGTGGCCGTGGGCACACCCCAGGCGCACAGGCGGCGGTTACTGAGCATGGGATGGTAACAAGCAGACCAAGCGAGGCCCACAAGGTGGCTGACCGAGGTCAAACATTTGCGTGCAGATAAACGAGGCGAAAACAGGCAGTGACAGAAACTGCGCAACACAGGGCCCCAGCGCTGGGAAATAAAGGCTAAAAGCACCGATTGAAAACACTTGTGGGGGTTGAGGTACTGGGAGAGACTCCCACCCTCACAGGAGAGTTTGTTGGAGAGACCCACAGGGTCCTAGAATGTACACAAGCCCACCCACATAGAAATCAGCACCAGAAGGGCTCCATTTGCTTGGGGAAAGCGGTGGAAGGGACTGAAATACGAGAGAGCGGAGCAAGCACCATATTTCCCTCTAGGACCCCGCCCCCACATACAGCGTCACAACCCAGCAACTGAGCTGCCCCACCCTGGGGAACACCTAAGGCTCCGCCCCTTACACGTAACAGCCGCGACCAGACGCCCCCCCCCAAAAAAAAATGCCTCAAACCGGACAACAGATGAAAGCCCCAGAGCTAATTCTTCTAAGTGACCAAGAGATAGCCAACCTATCAGATGCACAGTTCAATGCCCTGGTGATTAGGAAGCTCACAAAATTGGTTTATTTTGGTCACAAATTAGATGAACAAAAGAAGGCTACAATAAGTGAAATGAAGAAAAACACACAGGGAACCAATAATGATGAAAACTGGGACTCAAATCAATGGAGTGGACCAGAAGGAAGAAAGAAACATCCAATCAGAAAAGAATGAAGAAACAAGAATTCAAAAAAATGAGGACAGGCTTAGGAACCTCCGGGACATCTTTAAATGTCCCAACATCCAAATTATAGGGGTACCAGAAGGGGAAGAAGAAGAGCAATAAATGGAAAACTTATTTGAACAAATAATAAAGGAGAACTTCCCCAACCTGGCAAAGGAAATAGACTTCCAGGAAGTCCAGGAAGCTCACAGAGTCCCAAAGTTGGATCCAAGGAGGAACACACCAAGGCACATCATCATTACATTAGCCAAGATTAAAATGAAGGAGAGAATTCTAGAAGCAGCAAGGGATAAGGGAACAGTCACCTACAAAGGAGTTCCCATCAGACTGGCAGCTGATTTCTCAAAAGAGACCTTCCAGGCAAGAAGGGGCTGGAAAGAAGTATTTCAAGTCATGAAAGGCAAGGACCTACATCCAAGATTGCTCTATCCAGTGAAGCTTTCATTTAGAATGGAAGGGAAGATAAAGTGCTTCTCAGATGAGGTCAAGTTCAAGGAGTTCATCATCACCAAGCCCTTATTATATGAAATGTTAAAGGGACTTAATTAAGAAAAAGAAGATAAAAAATATGACAGACAGCAAACTCACAGATATTAATAAACACACCTAAAACAAAAGCAAACTAAGCAAACAGCTAGAAGAACAGAACCACAGAAATGGAGATCACATGGAGGGTTAGCAACAGGAGAGTGGGAGGAGGAAAGAGGGGAAAGGTACAGAGAATAAGTAGCATAGATGGTAGGTAGAAAATAGACAGGGGGAGGGCAAGAATAGTGTGGGAAAAGTAGAAACTAAAGAACTTCAGACACATGGACATGAACTAAAGGGGGGAATGTGGGTGGGAGGGGGTGTGCAGGGTGGAGGGGAATGAGGGGGGAGATATAGGACAACTGTAATAGCATAATCAATATGATATAATTTAAAAAAACTTAATGCTGGCTGGCTACAGTATATTCATATGACTCTATAATGTAATAACATGTAGGTAATATTTTTGTGTGACGGAGGGAAAAGTATTGGACTAAAGTCCAGGAATCCTTAGTTCTGGTCCTTGCTCTGCCACTAACCACTTTATGGCCTTTAACAGGTACCTTATACTCTGGCCTAGATTCTTATGTTGTATTATCAGGGGGCAAGGTCCATACTTAAAGAGCTATAACTGAATCTCTAAAGAGCCAATAATTGAGTTTCCTGAGCTAAAACTTATACATTAACACAAAAAAGTCAGGTGTCTCTTAGGACTCTAAGTAACGATGCACTGAATGAGGCTCTTCTGGGGATAATGTCCCACTTTAGTCACATAAGGAAGAAATGATGGCACTATGCCAAGCTGGCAAAGAAGATATTTTCACTTAGGCAGAGCTTTGTAACATCCTCAAACTATATTATGTGAGTCATGCTTGTTAACACAAAACAGTCTCCAACTGGCACACAATGTGTCCAGCAACATAGCACACTGACAAGTGTCCCTATTTTCTATTTCTGTAATATGTTCAAAGTGATTTCTATTTTCTTTTTGAGATTTTCCTCTATTTTCCAGATGTTCTACAATGAACCTGTGTTACTTTTACAATTGGATTTAAAAATTCATAAAAAAAAACTGGTCATAGTTGGGCTCATTACACCAATATAAACTTAAACATGAACTGATCAGCAGTTCAAATGATGTGAAATATAAAAAAGATAATGTTCCAAAATCTAAATAAAGGTATAGCTATAAGTTTATCAGCAGACCTCAGAGTGCTCATAATCAAGTCCTATATATTCTTTAGTTTCCTTATGAAAGTAAGAAAGATAGCAAATATGTTTAGGGGATTTCAATGCTCACTGTAATTACTGGCATAAGAGATAAAATAATTTTACTTTTTGACAAATGACTTTGTTGATGAGAGCCTCCAGGGAAGGGAAGCAGCCTTCATCTGGAGGTGCCCTTGAGGGTTTGGACGTAGTGCCTCCCTGGCATAGTTACCAGGTATACCACTTTTGAAAAACAGTGATCAGCTTGCTACAGAACTTTTATAAAAATCCAATGATAACTTATCTATGTAGGTCTTGTGAATCTCTGGCCTGATATTCCCATTTTTGGGTGGCTCAACTCAGACTCTGTGACTGACGATATGTAAGGGCTCATGAAACCTTGCTTGCCAAATGAAAATAGGCATCTGGGCTTTACATGAAAAAGTGGCAGCTATCTTTCTGGGGAAATTTTTGCCTCTCACTCAGCCATTTCAGGCATTTCACTAGCCCATTGGGGCCCTCAATTCACAGATTTCCCTAAATTCTGAGCCTGGTTGGGCTAAGCTAAAACTTGGTTTCACTGGACTGCAGCAGCTATTCAACCTCAGTGCCAGCTTTGCAATACTGAAAACAGACACAGCACCTCCACTCAAAGCAAAGTACTCAAGGCCCTTCTCAGAGATTTGGTTAATACCTGCTTTGATGAACCTTGCTATGTGTTTACTGACTCTTGGACTTTTGCTAGTGACCTTACTATTTGATCTGTTGCTTTAAAAAAATTACAGACTAGTTGATTAAAGACAATTGTCTTGGGGTGTGAACTGTGGAAACAAATTACGGCTGCTGACTAAACTTTCTGGGCCCTCATGTAGATGCCCAAAGGAAAGACCCATTCTCTATGAGACTGACTGGAATCAAGCTGCAACTTGAGGCTGCACTGCCCTAGTTGCTAAAGTCTTGTTGCCTGGATCTATCATCACATTCCACAGGACAACACTTTCACCATCACAGAAAAAAACAGAAAGTGAGCAGCTCTGTTACTGTAGAGGTTGCTGTTGCATTGCAGACTTGTGACTCCTGCCCAAAGTCAGTTTGGTCTCTCCTCGAGACTGACCATTGACCCCCTCCCCTCAAAGCTATTTATTGTTGGTGCCTCATCACTTATTCAGGTTACAGTGCTATTGTTTCAGTCATTCCAATCAGCCAATTTGCAGTTACACTCTTGAGGACCCTGAAACTAATGTGTCATATGTTTGGTTTTCTGGAAAATCTGCAATGAGATCATAGTACACCTGTTATCAAAAAAGCTATTCAACAGTGGAGTGATAAGATATTCAATGGTCCTTCTATATTCCCTGCCATCTGCATTTGGCATTGTTAAGCATTGAAATAACCTCCATAAAGATCAACTTAAAACTGTTTATGACCAGGAGGTCTGCACACCTCACAAAGGCAGTTGGTCACTAAATGTGACCGTCCCCAGGAAGAAATCACCTCTTCCTAAAGACTTATATTCAAACAAAAACCTGTGCGTGAATGTTTATAGTGGCTCTATTCATAATTACCCCAAACTGGACACAAACCTACATGTGCTGCAATTGGTAAACAAATAACAAATGATGGTACAGTATCTCCATACAATGAATGGTACTTAGCACTACAAAGGAACAAATTTATTTAATTTATTCTTTATTATTGTTCAATTACAGTTGTCCCATATTTCTCCCTGTTGCCCTCCCGTGCCCCACCCACCCCTGCAACTTGGGTGAATCTGAAAGGCATTTTGCTGAGGAAAAGAAGTTAGTTTCAGCCCTGGCTGTTGTGGCTCAGTGGATTGAGTGCCAGCCTGCACACCAAAGGGTCAACGATTTGAGTCCCAGTCAGGGCACATGCCTGGGTTGCAGGCTAGGTCCCTGGTGGGGGCATGTGCAAAAGGCAAACCACACATTGATATTGCTGTCTCTTTTTCTCCCTCCCTTCCTCTTTCTCTAAAAATACATAAATAAATCTTAAAACAAAAGAAGTTAGTTTCAAGAGGCAACATACTATATGTTTCCATTTATATGAATTCATGAAATGACAAAACTACAGTGACAAAAAACAGATAGTGGTTGCTAGTGACTAGGGATAGGAGGAGAGTCTGGCTACAATGGAGTGGTGTGAAGGAGTGTTCCGCAGTTAATAAAACTGTTCTAAAGCCTGATTATGACAGTGGTTACATGAATTTATATATGTATTAAAATTCAAAGAACTGTATGCCAAGGAAAAAAGTCAATTTTCTGACTTCCGGCCAAGATGGAGGCGTAGGTGGACACACTGTGCCTCCTCTCACAACCAAAATTAAGGACAACAAATATTTAGAAACAAGAAAACAACGAGAACTGATAGAAAATTGAGCTGTACGGAAGTCAAACAACCATCATCCAGACTGGTAAGAGGGGTGGAGTCGTGGCAGGAAAAAGTGGAGGTGCAGACCTGGGAACGCAGGCAGCAGCGACTGGCAGTTCCCAGGTGCACAGGTGGCGGCTGGCGGACCCCGGGCCCACAGGCAGCAGCTGGCGGACCCCAGGCACAGGGTGGCAACTGTGCAGACCCAGTGAGGCTGCACAAGGCAGCTGGCAGACCAGGTGGTCCCACATTTGTGTGCGCAGATGGTCCAGGTGAAGGGGAAGAGGCGGAAGGGACTGTAATCCAGGAGAGAGCGGAGCAGGCACTATTGTTCCCTCTCAGACCCCGCCCCCACATACAGCATCACAACTCAGCGAATGGGCTGCCCCTCACTGGGGAACACCTAAGGCTCCACCCCTCACTATGTAACAGCCGCGACCAGACCAAAACCACAACAAACAAACCAAAAAACACCAAAAATGGTTCAAACCGCAGAACAAATGAAAGCCTCAGAGCCAATTCCTCTAAGCCATGAAGAGATAGCCAACCTATCAGATGCACAGTTCAAAGCACTAGTCATCAAAATGCTCACAGAATTGGTTGATTTTGCTCACAAATTAGATGAAAAAATGCAGGCTACAATATGTGAAATGAAGGAAGACGCATGGGGAACCAAGAGAGATGGGAGGAAAACTGGGACTCAAATCAATGGAGTGGACCAGAAGGAAGAAACTAACAGCCAAACAGAAAACAAAGAAATAAGAAATCAAAAAAATGAGGACAGGCTTAGGAACCTCCAGGACATCGTTAAACGTCCCAACACCCGAATTATAGGGGTACCAGAAGGGGAAGAAGAAGAGCAACAAGTGGAAAACTTATTTGAACAAATAATAAAGGAGAACTTCCCCAATCTGGCAAAGGAAATAGACTACCAGGAAGTCCAGGAAGCTCAGAGAGTCCCAAAGAAGTTGGACCCAAGGAGGAACACACCAAGGCACATCATAATCATGTTAGCCAAGATTAAAATGAAGGAGGGAATTCTAGAAGCAGCAAGGGATAAGGGGACAGTCACCTACAAAGGAATTCCCATCAGACTGGCAGCTGATTTCTCAAAGGAGACCTTACAGGCAAGAAGGGGCTGGAAAGAAATATTTGAAGTCTTGAAAGGCAGGGACCTACATCCAAAATTGCTCTATCCAGCAAAGCTTTTGTTTAGAATGGAAGGGAAGATAAAGTGCTTCTCAGATAAGGTCAAGTTCCAGGAGTTCATCATCACCAAGCCCTTATTATATGAAATGTTAAAGGGACTTATCTAAGAAAAAGAAGATAAAAAATATGACAGTAAAAAGACAGCAAACTCACAGCTGTTAACAGCCACACCTAAAACAAAAGCAAACTAAGCAAACAGCTAGAACAGGAACAGAACCACAGAAATGGAGATCATATGGAAGGTTAGCAACAGGGGAACGGGAGGAGGAGAGAGGGGGAAAAGGTACACAGAATAAGTAGCATAGATGGTGGGTAGAAAATAGACAGGAGCAGAGCAAGAATAGTGTGGGAAATGTAGAAGCTAAAGAACTTAAGACACATGGACATGAACTAAAGGGGGGATGTGGGTGGGAGAGGGTGTGCAGGGTGAAGAGGAATGATGGGAGAGAAATGGGACAACTGTAATAGCATAATCAATAAAATATATTTTTTTAAAAACGTCAGTTTTCTGGGTGGGTGGGCTGGGATGGGAGTAAAAGACAGAAAACTGTACTTTAACAACAATTAAAATAAAAATTTTTAAAAAGTCAATTTTACTGAATGTTAATTGAAAAATAAAAGGTGGAAAGGACTATATAATTTTCAAAAATGTCAATTTTTTAGTTCTTTTTAAAAATTGGTATCTAATTGTTATATAATATTAGTTACAGCTATAAAACATAATGATTCAATATTTGTATATATTGGGAAATGATTATGAAAGGAAAAAGCCAGCCCCATTTATTACTGTAGCACCACTTGCCTAGCAGGCCTATGACCATATTACACTTGACTGTCATTTTACTCTTCTGAGCTTGTGTCCCCAGGACTGGAAATTATTGGAACCAAGAATAGAACTAACTGCTCCCTAGAGCCCACAGGCAGAAGATAACAATGGAACAAACTGCAGCCTTGTGCTACAACACCCTAACAACCAGGGGCCATGCAACAGCAACCCCCTCACCCTTTTTTAATCCAATTATAATCCAATAAAAGCTCAAAGTCCCCACCCCTCAAGGTTAGTGTAGCTCTCCATACCATGTCCCTCTCTTTTTTCAGAGAGGGAATAAAAACTTTATTCTCACCCTGGCTGGTGTAGCTCAGTGGATTGAGCGCGGGCCTGCGAACCGAAGGATCGCGGTTCGATTCCCAGTCAGGGCACATGCCTGGGTTGCCAGGCCAGTTCCCGTCAGGGGACATACAAGAGGCAACCGCACATTGATGTTTCTCTCCCTCTCTTCTTCCCTTCCCCTCTAAAGATAAATAAATAAAATCTTAAAAAAAAAAAAAGGAAAAAAATCTTTAAAAAAAAACAAACAAAAAAAACTTTATTCTCTACTTTTTCTCTTTGTGAGTTCTTTCACAGCCTGCTTCACTGATCACCTTAACAAACACCACAATAAGTCTAGTCAATATCACTTGTGACACAAAAATTTTTTTTCTTGTGATGAGAACTTTTAAAATCTACTCAGCAATTTTCAAATATTCAATACATTAACTATAGTCACCATGCTGTGCATTATATCCCTATGACTCATTTATTGTATAAGTGGAAGTTTGTACCTTTTTGACCCCCTTCACCAATTTTGCTCTCCATTCCCAACTCCCCACTTCTGGCAACCATCAATCTGCTGGTCTCTGTATCTATGAGCTCAATTGTTTGGTTTTGTTTGTTTGGAGAAAACATCAAAAATGTTGATTTTATAAAACGCCAAGAAAGGCTGTGGAAATGTTCCAGATTGAATACAAACTGGAACGAAAACATGCGTAAAGACATGTGAAAATTAATGCAATATCTGATCTTAGACTGGATACCATTTGGGGGGAAAATGCTATACAGTCCTTTATTGTAATAGATAGAACCAAATATCCCTGTGGTTTCAGTTGTCAGCTAACTCCAAACCTCAAATAATTGACTAGTGATGTGTAACACTGACGGGGGACTCAAATCTTGGTAAAATCTTAGTTTCAAGTAATAGTTAATAAGCTTAGCAATCAATGTATGTAAAAAGCTATTGTTTTAGGTACTGAGGGTGTGACCTACCTTGACTTCAGGAGACCATAAGCAGTTCCACCTTTGTGCCTCAGGAGGACTACAATCAGGATGGTATCTGAGCCATTGTATTCATGGTGAGATGCCCATCGCCGAGAACTCAGATGAAAGAATGCTACATATTTTTTATCTGATTAACTTTCTCCCTGAATTCCAAACCCTTTACTTACACTTTCCTTCTCCTTATAAAAATGGTCGGTTTAAAATGGAATTTAAGATGATCTGTTAGGGTACACAATCCACCATCTTTTCAAATGGGGCCAGCCATCTGAATAAAGGACCCATAAAGATTCAATCCCTGGCTCTGCTTGTTGGGTCTGGTAGGTGACAGGTAGCACAAATGCCGGCTTTTCTGATTTCAATACCATTAGAAGCAATAGCACACCCCTGTGCAAACTGGTTCACTAGCCACATAGAGCAGATTCCCCCACTTCTTTCCTCGTGTCTGGGCTCTACAGAGCACTCCTCCGTTCCGCAGCAGGGCCAGGCCCTGCTGGGGGCGGAGCCTGACGCGACAGGGAACTGCCTGCAGCTGCAGGCGGAAGCGGAAGCGCCCGGCGGTAGCCATGGAGACGCGTGAGACGGTGCCTCGCAAGAATCACCACCTTTGACCTCCAATTGGGGCTACGTCAGAAGCTGCCACAGACGCAAGTTAGGAGGCACGTCCCGCTGCGGGCCACGGAGCTGCCAGGAGGTGGACCGCGGGGCTACGGTGGGCTAGCGGCGATGGAGGTAACTCAGCCGGCGGCAGCGGCGGACTGGGGTTGAGGCCCACCATCTTCCCGGCGAGTCTTTCAGCACCCGGGTTAGACGCGGGTGCAGGCCTCGTTCAGGGCTTAGCAACGTCTCGCAGCCTCTCGCTGCCCGGTATCTCCCACCTTCCCCAAATTCTGCCCTTCGCCATTACTGGCCCCTCACAGCCACTTACATACGCTTTGTCCCAGTGACAGACGGTTCTTAGCCCATGTCTCTTTCGAACGTTAAAGGTTTCCTCCACTTGATCACACGGAAGGGTTTTTTTTTTTTTATGTCTCAAGGTTCCGCTTTCTGCTCAGGATTAGGAAAAGACTTCTTCTGATGACCTGGATTTGATTTTGTTTTGCAGGATCGTGTTCAAGATGGGGTGTCTTCAACAGCAACCTCTGGAACCCCGAAATCTAAGGTGAAGCGAATACTTGACTAGCAGGCTCCCCGAAGAATGGAAGGGTGATGAATTGGAAAACTTTAGCATAGGGAGAGGGGTGACCTATTTAAAAAATACCCTTTCTCCAAGGAATCTCACTTTTAATTTATAGTCATCCATTTATTTCCTTTTTAAGTTCCCTGGTATGAAGAAAAACTTGACTTTTTGTTTACCTTCTGCTGCTAGTTAGCACAGCTGATTCTTCAATTTTTCAGGCATTAAACAAATCAGTCTTATTTATGAGGATTTATATAGTGTAGTGGAAAGAGCATAGACATAGGTAGGTAGGCATCAAGGGACTCTATTCTGAAGGCTTCTCTCTCATGCGGTGAAGAAAGAGAGTTGAATCCGGTAATTTTTATGACCCTGCACGGCAGTTTACCATTCAATAATTCTCAAAGATTGTGGTGTATTGCTTGCGTATCAAGTTTCAGGCCCTTGCCTAAACACTCAGTTACTTCATTTCAGCTTCATGGTAACCATGAGATAACTACTATTATCCCAATTTTATAGGTGAGAAAACAACCAACAAGTTAAGTATTTTACCTGATTTATTAGCTAAAGCCTAAATGCAATGTGATTCATCTAATTGCTGTAAGAATTATGCTTAATTGTTTACATGAAGCCAAAGACTTGCCTTGGATAGAATGAAATAATCGTACAGCTCTAAAGAACTTTAAGTAGAAGTAGTCTCAATTCCCTACTTTTTCAGTTAAATCAAAACCTAGACAGTGTCTTAACCTCTGACAAAAATATCTGTAAGAGGGTATATGCTATTTTTTACATTTCCTAGTACTTGCTTAATTAATAATTGAAGTTGCATTTGCTCATTTTTAAAAATGTGATGTTTGGTTGACATAAAGATTTATTCAATAGGATTTTTATTTTTTGGCAGATGTTTATTTTTTGCAATATAGTAGAAATATGAATTACAACAAATTGGTAATATCACTGCATCTTTCAGCTGGAAACATTGCCCAAGGAAGAGCTAATCAAGTTTGCCAAGAAGCAGGTGATGCTAATACAGAAAACTAATTCAAGATGTACAGGTATTGGGCTGAAAATATTTATCTTGGCCACAATATCATTTAATCATGATTAAAAGTTAGTTTATAAATAATACATTGACTTATTTTGTTTACCAGTGAATCTATTAAAATCTTAGTGTAGTGGAATCTGTTATTATTTAGTGTTCTATTGGCCTCCGAATTATTAAAGTCAGGGAGGAGGATTTTTAAAAACAATCTGTTAAAATTGAACATTTTTTTACTTCATTTAGATTGTATATTCTTCTGATTCAAGCATTTTTTCTAGACTAGTGAACTGAAATGTTAGGAGACATAAGGTTGTGAGCCAAAGAAGTAAAAAGAGGCCTAAGTAAAGTAATAAAAGATTTCCATTTCTAGGATTTTTAGTTATATTTCTTTGCTGAAGTTGACTGATTACCTATTTAGTTTCCCTTTCTTTATATTCCAAAAGGATGAAGATATTAGTATCCTTTTTAGTATGTGTGGGTTAGTGTTTGAATTTCCAGTTACTTAACAGATGTTAACTGCCCATCCTAAAAGCCAAGACTTATTTTCTACTTGAAAGGTCAAATTATGTTTTGGAAGGTTGGATCAGTTTATGATAGAATAATTTATTTGGAAATGCGTTCTAGGCCCCAGACCTACATACGAGTTGATGAAATAAATGAGGTTAGTTGTTTCTTTAAGATTTTACAATAAGAAGTTGCTTACAGTCCTGGCTGGGTGGCTCAGTTGATTGGAGTACTGTCCTGTACCCCAAGAGGCTGTGGATTTGATCCCCGTTCAGGGCACATATGGGAAGCAACCAGTAGATGTTTCTCTTTCACAACAATGTTTCTTTCTTTCTCTCCCTTCCTCTCTCTCTCTCTAAAATTAATGAACATATCCTTAGGTGAGGATTAAATTTTTTTAAAAAATGGCCCTGGCCCGTGTGGCTTAGTTGATTTTAGAGTAGTCCCATAAACCAAAAGGTTGTTGCTTCAATTCCCAGTCCGGGCACATGCGAGAAAGCAACTAATTTATAATTTCTACCCCCAATCCCCTCTGTCTAAAAGCACTGATAAGAGTGCCCTTGAGTAACAATTAAAAACATTTTTTTAATGTTGCTTACAACTGAAATAATATAATGTCTGGGATTTGCTTCAAAATTTAATGGAAAGGAGAAAATGAGTATAGGTCAGGATGAAATAAGACCAGCCTTGTAATAATTGCTAAATCAGGGTGATGTGTACATGCAGACTAATCATACTATTATCTTTTATGTGTTTGGAGTTTTCCATAATAAAAAGGAAAATGAAAGGTAATACTGAGTAAAGTTAATATTTTCATAAAATATCTTCTATTTCTCAAATGTATTCTAATTTATAATTTTTTTTAAAAGAATGTACTTACTACTTTAGCTAGTTATTTTTCATTTCTGAAATGGAATATTTTCTTTTAAATAATTGTTTAGAATTAGAGAAAGAAATTGAAGAACTCAAATCAAATTCTGTTGCTGGAGGAACTGATGAAATTATTAAGGTAATGAAACAGTTGTAAATATTGCTTTAATTTTTATTTATTTACTTAGAGGAAATGTCTAATGATAAATCATATTTCCTAGAGGGCTGTCAGCCTCCTAGAGTGCTATCTGGCTTTTTTTTTTTTTTTTTTAACTTTTGGGGAAGAAATTTATTTATAAAGTAATTAAGGGGTGGATGTGGGATACGGGCGGAGAATGGGAAAGATCAAAAGGCATTTGAGATACCTAATTAGAAAGCCAAAAATAAAAAGCAGCAACAAACTGGGTATATGTATACACACACTAAGGCATTTATACATACTTCTCTATATACATAGGACTACTAAATATGACTGGTTCCCCTCTGTGCAGACTTGACCTGTGTTTCCTTCCCACAGCGACAAGACGATAATAGCAATTAATAACACTGCCGTTTTCTGAGCACTCACCACGTGCCCAGCGGCGCATGTACACAATAGCAGATATTACACCTTCCCCCATACTTAGCTTCTCTAAGCTTCGGTTTCCCTTCTGCAAAATGGAGATAATCAAATTATATACCGCACTGTGATGGGGCTACTGTGACAATTAAATAAGACAATGCAAGTAAAACATGGAGCACAGGGCCTGGCACCTAGTAAGTGCTCAATAAATGGTAGTGATTATTATCGCTATTTTCCATGGTACCTCAAACTCAAAATGTTAAAAACTGCAATTATCTCTCCCTATAAGCCCATCCTTCTTCATTTCATATTTTAGTGAATGGAATCATCAACTATCAGTTTTCTTCTGTCTGACACCCACTTAGTCCCTAAATTCTTTCAATTCTCCTTCTCCCCTCTCTTTTTTTAAATATATTTTATTGATTATGCTATTACAGTTGTCCCATTTTCCCCACTTCATTCCCCTCCACCCTGCACACCTGCTCCCACACACATTCCCCCCCTTTAGTTCATGTCCATGTGTCATAAGTTCTTTAGCTTCTACATTTCCCATACTATTCTTACCCTCCCCCTGTCTATTTTCTACCCACCATCTATACTACTTGTTCTCTGTACCTTTTCCCCCTCTCTCCTCCTTCCACTCCCCTGTTGCTAACCCTCCATGTGATCTCCGTTTCTGTTCCTGTTCTATTGTTTGCTTAGTTTGCTTTTGTTTTAGGTGTGGTTCTTAATAGCTGTGAGTTCGCTGTCATTTTACTGTTCATATTTGTTAACTTTTTCTTAGATAAGTCCCTTTAACATTTCATATAATAAGGGCTTGGTGATGATGAACTCCTTGAACTTGACCTCATCTGAGAAGCACTTTATCTGCCCTTCCATTCTAAATGAAAGCTTTGCTGGATAGAGCAATCCTTTCATGACTTGAAAAACTTCTTTCCAGCCCCTTCTTGCCTGAAAGGTCTCTTTTGAGAAATCAGCTGCCAGTCTGATGGGAACTCCTTTGTAGGTGACTGTTCCCTTATCCCTGCTGCTTCTAGAATTTTCTCCTTCATTTTAATCTTGGCTAACATGATTATGATGTGCCTTGGTGTGTTCCTCCTTGGGTCCAACTTCTTTGGGACTCTCTGAGCTTCCTGGACTTCCTGGAAGTCTATTTCCTTTTCCAGATTGGGGAAGTTCTCCTTTATTATTTGTTCAGATAAGTTTTCCACTTGTTGCTCTTCCTCTTTCCCTTCTGGTACCCCTATAATTCGGATGTCGGGATGTTTAAAGATGTCCTGGAGGTTCCTAAGCCTCTCCTCATTTTTTTGAATTCTGGTTTCTTTATTTTCTGTTTGGCTGTTTCTTCCTTCTGGTCCCACTCCATTGACTTGAGTCCCAGTTTTCTTCCCATCACTATTGGTTCCCTGTGCATTTTCCTTCATTTCACTTAGCATAGCCTTCATTTTTTCATCTAATTTGTGAGCAAAATCAACCAATTCTCTGAGCATCCTGATCACCAGTGCTTTGAACTGCGCATCTGATAGGTTGGCTATCTCTTGGTCACTTGCTCTGGGGCTTTGATCTGTTTTTCCGTTTGGGCCTTTATTTATTTATTTTTTGGGGGGGTCTGGTCGCACCTGTTATGTATGAGGGGCGGAGCCTTAGGTGTTCATCAGGATGGGGCAACTCAGTGATGCTGTATTTGGGGAGGGGTCAGAGAGGAAACAATGGCGCTTGCTCTGCTCTTTCTCGGATTTCATTCCCTTCCACTGCTTCTGATAAGCAAACTGGGCCCTTCTGGTGCTGATTCCTGGGTGGGTGGGCTTGTGTACATTCTAGGACCCTGTGGGTCTCTCCAACGAACTCTTCTGTGAGACTGACAGTCTCTCCCGCTGCCTCAACCCCCAGAGGCATTTTCATTCGGTGTTTGAGGCTTTATTTCCCCATGATGGGGCCCTGGGTTGTGCAGTCTGTCTTGCTCCCCAGTTTTGTCTGGTTTACCTGTGCGTGAATGTGTGACCACAGTCAGCCAGCTGCCTTGCGCGACCCACTGGGTCTGCCTGCTGCCACCCTGTGCCTGGGGTCTGCCAGCTGCTTCCTGTGCACCCAGGTCTACCAGCCACCGCTTTTTCCTGCCTTGACCCCCTCCACTGGTTGCCGACTCCACCCCTCTTACTGGTCTGGATGAATATGTCTATTTTATCTCCTTGCTTGTTGGACTTCCATACAGTTCAATTTTCTGTCAGTTCTGATTGTCTTTTTGTTTCTAAAATTTTGTTGTCCTTAATTTTGGTTGTGCAAGGAGGCACAGTGTGTCTATCTACGACTCCGCTATCTGGCTTTTTGTTTCTATTTTTTTACTCCCTCTCTGCCCTTGGATAAGTTTTTAATCACTCTGGTTAACTGTAAAAAGAGAGAGTTAAATGCCCTCAAGGTCCCTCCTTTTCTGCAATGAGATTTATTCTCTCTCCTTTTCATCTAACACACTCTGTAATTATGGCTGTTGCCTCAGTATCAGCCCTGCTCTTCTCTCTCCCCCTCAGAAAACTCAGCAATGCTCAGGACTTGATTATTTAGGGGCTGACTAATACATACACTTAATCTATAGATGGATAGTTGTCTTTGGACATGAATACTGACCCAAATCTCACAGTTGAATTTCTAGCTATTTTGGGGGAAAAATCTTTGCCCATTGCACTTGTCTTCTCAACATGACCAAATCCCCTTCCCTGGACACCCGAGGCAGCACTGTTTTTCAGGCCCTTAACATGGGGGACTATTCAGCCTTCCTGTCTCCTTTATCGTCTACATGTTTTATTTGGTCACCAGAGATCTACTGTTTTCTCAAGATAATGCTGCAGTTTATCCTCATCTTTATTCCCTGGCTCTATGTGAAACACCTCATGTCATGTATGACTTTTTTTTTTTTTTTTTAAGATTATATTTATTTATTTATTTTTACAGAGAAGGGAAGGGAGGGAGAAAGAGGGAGAGAAACATCAGTGTGTGGTTGCCTTCACATGTCCCCCACTGGGGACCTGGCCTGCAACCCAGGCATATGCCCTGACTGGGAATCAAACCGGTGACCCTTTGCTTCACAGGCTCGTGCTCAATTCACTGAGCTACACCAGCCAGGGCATGACTTATTTTAATATTAAACCACAGCTAGGCTTTCTTTCTCTTTTTTCCTCTTATATCCAATTATCAGATCACAGAATATTATTTTTGTCTCATTATTCTGTTTAAGAACCTGAGTTGCTTATTCTTATATCCCCTGAATTCTGACTAAATGCTTTTTCCTTCTCCCAGTTGGCCTAACCTTATTGAAAGTTTCTTTTGCTTCTCAAGGCTCTGCAATAATTTTTTCTTGCTTGTTCATATTTATAATTTTAGTTTTGTGATCTGTTCTTTCATTATATATTATCTTACACTCTTATCAGGTGCCTCTAAACTTATGACATTGGACAATTGAAGGACTCAGGAAGTTACTACAGGGGATCTCAAATCCCTGTGCATATCATGCAATATCATTTTGTTTGTTTTTTTTTTTAACTAAAATAATACATGAAGCATGAATGGTGTGCACAAATACCATTTGGATTCACAATGAATTGATTTATTTAAGCATTGCTGAATTCATAGTAGTTTTCTTTGTTTATTGGGTCATTATGTATTTTCTTGATCAGCTGTAGCCAAAGTACACCTACATGATATTTAACTAAATACTGACTTGGAGCCAGATTACCTGTCAGATCTTCAGATCCCTGCTCTTCCACTTAACCAGTTATGTGACCAGGGCTAAGTTTCTTCATTCTCTGTGACTCAGTTCCTACATCTGTATAGTAGAGAGAACAATTCCTACTTTTGCCTTAGCTGATGTGGCTCCTTTGGTTGGAGTGTCATCCTGTAGATTGAAAGGTCGCAGGTTTGATTCCTGGTCAGGGCCCATGCCCAGGTTGTGGGTTCAATCCCCAGTCAGGGCACATAGGAAGGGGTAACTAATCAATGTTTCTCTCTAAAAACAATAAAAATATGCCCTTAGGTGAGGATAAAAAATAAATAATAATAATTACTATTTTTCATAGGGTTGTTTTGAGTATTATGAGTAAATACATGTACAGCACTTAGAGTCTGTCACATAAATGTTCAATAAGTGTTCATTATCACTGTTACTACCATATATTTGTGGGGATATTTTATACACATGCCTGTATACACACTTACGTGCAAGTGCACATGAACACATACACACACACCAGAAGGAGGCTTTTGTTTTTGAAAAGAAAACCACAAAGATTCTTTTCTAATTTTATATCAGTTAACTCTTAGCCCTTAAAATACTTTTCCATACAAATCCATTTCAGAATATATAAATATCTTTCTTATCATCAATCAGTATATTCTCCCATTCTGTCAAAACTACTAAATATGAGATTAGAAAATTTCTCTGAAGCTGGCCAACTTGACCTTTCAGATTATTAGTTTAATATTCATGACTATTATCCTAACCACTCAAGTCTCAGAAAGTAATTGTTTGGTAAATTTAAATGAGAATTATATCTTTGATTTCCAGTTCTAATGAGAAAATTACTTTGGGGGGTGATAGGGGAAGGTGTGCATCAGTTATTCAAGTTAAAAGTTAGTTTTCTATTCTAGAAAAGTCATGTATAACTTAATATAGAACTAAACTTTCTGCATCTGTTTATTTTTTAAAACAGCAAAGTTGTTCTTTATTATTTCACATAAGTTCATTGGCAGGCAGTTCAAGGGGATGGTAGACTAATGTTCGCTTAGGATTTTAACATTCATCCAGATTTTAACATTAAGGATTAAGTTTATATTTGTGATGAATGGAACTATGATTTTCCTATCCGTGAAGTCATTGGGTATGGGAAGTGAAGTTATCCTAATTTTGTACAATAACTTGGAAATTATTTTTGCTTTTAATTTTGTCCAACAAGTTCACATGTAATTGGGATAATCTGTTCTTTTAAAATTTGACACAACTCACCAGGAAAATGATCTATTTCTATTTTCTTTGGTGGACAATTTTAAGTAAATGGTTTGATTTTTAAGTAGCTATAGTGTTAATTATGCATTTTAATTATTTTTCCTGCATTAGTAAAGCTATCTTTTTCTAGACATTTTTCTTCCAGTTTTCAATATTATTGCCAAATAATTGTTCATAATTCTCTTTGTTTAAGTTCTGATTTATGCGTAGATATTTTTCCCCTTTTATTCATAACATTTTTGTTACTTCACTATTCCCTTGATCAGTCTTGCTGGAGGTTGTCTGTTTTGTTAGCTTTTTAAAAAAGAAATGACCCTTGAATTCTTCATCTTTTAATTAACTTCCCTTCCTATTTAATTTCTGCAGAGAATAAACCTGTCTCTGAGGGAGACAGGACATGGGTAAATTTCTTACCTATTATTTTAACTACTCCCTCTTCATATCATCACCCAATCCCCACTTTTTGAATATCATATACATCATACCTTCCTCAACAATATCTGGTGCTTCCAGTTTCTGAGCATGTAATTCTCTAAAGAGTATTTCTAGTTTCTCGTAAGTGTTTCTGTGTGAAGGCCCTTAGGTTGTAGCTTTATTTCTCTCTCTCATTCCGTTTCTCCTCTTTTACTTTCAGTTTTCCAAAAATATTTTGAAATTTCTCATATCTTTTCTCCCTTCTCTTTGTTCCTATCATTATAACTTCTTAAATCTGTTATTCTTACTTTAGTGTTGTTTGGAAAAGATTAGATAATTATGTATATGGTAAATGCACCATTTTTAACCTCAGGCAAACACATCATCTTGTTTCAAAATAGGCACTGACTGAACGTTTAAATACTATTCTTCTGGAAAAAGCAGAGATTGAACAACATTGTCTTTCTCTGAAGAAGGAAAATATTAAAATGAAGCAGCAGTTCGAGGTAAGGCAATAATTTAATTTTTTTATTAACTTATATAGCGTGGTTATGAGTTTCACAATTAAGGCCTTAAAAAGCATCTGATCTGATTTTAACAATTTACAAACAAGGGAAATTACTTCCGGCCAAGATGGAGGCATAGGCGGCACACTGTGTCTCCTCTCACAACCAAAATTAAGGACAACGAATATTTAGAAACAAGAAAACAACTATAACTGATAGAAAATTGAACTCTAAGGAAGTCCAACAACCATTCATCCAGACCAGTAAGAGGGGTGGAGTCGCAGCAGGAGAAAGTGGAGGTGCGGACCCAGGAACGCAAGCAGCAGTGGCTGGCAATTCCCAGGTGCACAGGCAGTGGCTGGCGGTCCCCGGGCCCACAGGCAGCAGCTGGCAGACCCTGGGCACAGGGGGGCAACTGTGAAGACTCCGTGAGTCCGCACAAGGCGGCTGGCTGACCAGGTGGTCCCACATTCGTGTGCGCAGACGGTCCAGACAAAGGGGAAGTGGCGGAAGGGACTGAATCCAGGAGAGAGTGGAGCAGGCGCCATTGTTCCCTTTCAGACCCCATCCCCACATACAGCGTCACAACCCAGCGACTGGGCTGCCCCGCACTGGGGAGCGCCTGACACTCCACTTCTCACTACATAACAGCACGCGAGCAGATAATCTAGACGAAGGGGAAGCAGCGGAAGGGACCGGAGTCCAGGAGGGAGTGGAGCAGGCGCCATTCTTCCCTCTCGGACCCTGCCCCCACCTATAGCGTCACAACCAGTGACTGGGCTGCCCCACCCTGAGGAACACCTAAGGCTCCACCACTCATATGAAATAGCCGTGACCAGACCAAAAGAAAAACAAAACAAAACAAAAACCCACCAAAAATGGCTCAAACCGGGGAAGAAATGAAAGCCCCAGAGCCAATTCCTGTAAGCCATGAAGAGATAGCCAACCTATCAGACGCACAGTTCAAAGCACTGGTCATCCAGATGCTCACAGAATTGGTTGACTTTGCTCACAAATTAGATGAAAAAATACAGGCTACAATACGTGAAATGAAGGAAGACGCATGGGGAACCAATAGAGATGGGAGGAAAACTGGGACTCAAATCAATGGAGTGGACCAGAAGGAAGAAACTAACAACCAAACAGAAAACGAGGAAGAAACAAGAATTCAGAAAAATGAGGAGAGGCTTAGGAATCTCCAGGACATCGTTAAACATCCCAACATCCGAATTATAGGGGTCCCAGAAGGGGAAGAAGAAGAGCAACGAGTGGAAAACTTAGTTGAACAAATAATAAAGGAGAACTTCCCCAATCTGGCAAAGGAAATAGACTACCAGGAAGTCCAGGAAGCTCAGAGAGTCCCAAAGAAGTTGGACCCAAGGAGGAACACACCAAGGCACATCATAATTACATTAGCCAAGATTAAAATGAAGGAGAGAATTCTAGAAGCAGCAAGGGATACGGGGACAGTCACCTACAAAGGAGTTCCCATCAGACTGTCAGCTGATTTCTCAAAAGAGACCTTACAGGCCAGAAGGGGCTGGAAAGAGGTATTCCAAGTCATGAAAGGCAAGGACCTACATCCAAGATTGCTCTATCCAGCAAAGCTTTTGTTTAGAATGGAAGGGAAGATAAAGTGCTTCTCAGATAAGGTCAAGTTCCAGGAGTTCATCATCACCAAGCCCTTATTATATGAAATGTTAAAGGGACTTATCTAAGAAAAAGAAGATCAAAAATATGACAGTGAAAAGACAGCAAACTCACAGCTATTAACAGCCACACCTAAAACAAGAGCAAACTAAGCAAACAGCTAGAACAGGAACAGAACCACAGAAATGGAGATCATATGGAGGGTTAGCAACAGGGGTGTGGGAGGAGGAGAGAGGGGGAAAAGGTACAGAGAGTAAGTAGCATAAATGGTGGGTAGAAAATAGACGGGGGGGATAAGAATAGTATGGGAAATGTAGAAGCTAAAGTACTTATGACACATGGACATGAACTGAAGTGGGGGATGTGGGTGGGGGAGGGTGTGCAGGGTGGAGGGGGGAAATGACAGGGGAGAAATGGGACAACTGTAATAGCATAATCAATAAAATATATTAAAAATTAAAAAGGATTAAAAAAACAATTTATAAACAAGGAAATAAATGTATATTTTAAAAGAAAAATAACTGAAATCACTCAGCAATGGAGACAGAGCTAACATTTCTTTATTGTATTGTTTAATCTTCCTTGTTGCTAATGTCCTTCTTTAATAAAAATGAAAGAAAAGCATTTCTTATATGAAAAAGTATTTATTTAGGCCTGGTTGGTGTAGCTCAGTGGGTTGAGCATAGGCTGTGAACCAAAGGGTTGCTGGTTCAATGCCCAGTCACATCACATGCCTGGGTTGTGGGCCAGGTCCCCATGGGGGCCACATGAGAGGCAGCCACACATTGTTGTTTCTCTCCCTCTTTTACTCCTTCCCTTCCCTTCCCTCTAAAAATAAATAAATAAAAAAATTTTTTTAAGTATTTATTTAAGTTGGTTGATTCTCATAAACACTCTAAATACTATTATCCGCTCAGTTCTAGGATGTTCAGTTGCCTCATAGGTCTGGGCAAATTTCTCCAAGAAGTCTTCTATTAATCTACTTAGGACATAGTCATTAAAGCCTTGTGACTTAAAACAACTTACCTAATTTGTCCTTTTAAAACAAAACTCAGAAATTTCTTCCCTGGCCTGGTGGCTCAGTTGTTTTGAGTATTGTTCTGATACACCAAGGTTGTGGGTTTGATTCCTGCTCAGGCGTACAAGTCAGTCAATGAATGCATAAATGAGTGGAACAACAAATTGATGTCTCTCTCTTTCTCTTCCTGCATCCTTCCTTCCCTTTCTCTCTCACTCTTTCTCTCCCTTCCTCTCTACTTCCCCCCATCTCCGTTCCTCTCTCTCTCAATAAATTTCAAAAAAATAAAAAGAAATTTCCTAGTACAACATTAGTACTGCTGATATATATTTTCATACTGCTGATATATATTGTCTACTCAGAGCCTAAGTAGAATTCTTTGAATATCAGTATCCTATTTCTCTGTGTACCTTTCTGCTTGTTTCCCTTTCTCTCCAGGTAGCTTGTGGCTAATACTTTTTATGAGGGTTATGGTTTCTTTAGTCTTAATTAAATAATTTTTTGTGCTTATTTTTATAATAGGATTCTGTAACTAAGATGGAAGATATGCACAAGGAGTTTGAACAAGCACAAAGAAATTATATGAAGCAAATGGAAAATTTGAAAAATGAATTAATGGCAGTACAGTTCAAACACAATGAAGATAAAACTAGATTGCAAAAAGAATTAGAAGAAGCAAAAAAACAATTAGAGTTTTCAGAACAACTTAAGTTTCATAGTAATTATGAAGATAATGTTAAGAAACAACAAGAGGTTCAGAAAATTAGGCCAGCCTATGAGGAGCAAATTTTATATCTGCAAAAGCAATTAGAAGCTGCCACAAATGAAAAGGAGCAAGAAATTACTCATCTCCAAAATGTCATTGAGGATAATTCTCAGTATTACCAAAAAGATATTAATAGTTTGCAAGAAGAACTTCTGCAGATGAAAGCTGAACACCAAGAAGAGGTGAAAGAATTAATGTGCCAAATTTCAGCCTCTGCTGAAGAACATGAAGTGGAAGTAAATAATTTAAACCAGCTAAAGGAGAACTTAGTTAAACAATGTGAGGCACATGAGAAGAACATGCAGGAGAAATATGAATGTGAATTAGAAAACTTAGGGAAAGCCTCAAATGCAAACCAAGAAAATCAGATATGTTCTTTGCTCTTACAGGAAGATACTTTTGTAGAACAAATAGTAAATGAAAAAGTCAAATACTTAGAAGAGACCTTAAAAGAACTGGAGTCTCAACATAATATTTTAAAAGATGAGGTAATTTATATGAATAATCTTAAATTAAAACTTGAAATTGATGCCCAACATATAAAGGATGAGTTTTTTCATGAACGGGAAGACTTAGAATTTAAAATTAATGAATTATTACTAGCTAAAGAAGAACAGGGCTGTGAAATCGAAAAATTAAAATCTGAGCTAGAAGATTCAAATAAACAATTTTGCTATACTGTAGAACAGCATAACAAAGAAGTACAGAGTCTTCAGGAACAACATCAAAAAGAAATATCAGAACTACATGAGACATTTTTGTCAGATTCAGAAAAAGAAAAATTAACATTAATGTTTGAAATACGGTGTCTTAAGGAGCAGTGTGAAAATCTACAGCAAGAAAAGCAAGAAGCAGTGTTAAATTATGAGAGTTTGCGAGAGATTATGGAAATTTTACAAGCAGAGCTAGGGGAATCTGCTGGAAAAATAAGTCAAGAATTTGAATCCATGAAGCAACAGCAAGCGTCTGATGTTAATGAACTTCAGCAGAAGCTCAGAACTGCTTTTAATGAAAAAGATGCTCTTCTTGAAACTGTGAATCATCTCCAAAGAGAAAATGAGAAGTTATTATCACAAAAAGGACTTGTATCAGAACTTGAAAATGCCATAAAAAACCTTCAAGAAAAGAATGAAGTGTATTTAGTTAGTCTTAATCAGAAAGAGTCCATGTTACAAGAATTTGAAGCAAAGATAAGTTCTCTTACTGAAGAAAAAGATGATTTCATAAGTAAAATAAAAAATTCTCACGAAGAGATGGATAATCTCCACATAAAATGTGAGAAGGAAAAAAGATTAATTACAGAACTTAGGGAGAAAGTACAGCAAACTACCCAGTACAACAGTGAGCTAGAATATAAAGTAAATGAATTGACAGGAAGACTAGAAGAAACTTTAAAAGAAAATAATCAAAATAACCAAAAACTAGAAAAGCTTCTGGTTCAATTGAAAACTCTGTCTGAAGACCAGGAAGCACTGTCATCTGAAGTAAAGTCTCTTTATGAGGAAAACAATAGACTAAGTTCAGAAAAGAATCAGTTGAGTAGGGATTTAGAAGCTTTCATGTCTCAAGAAGGACATTTTATGCTTAAGGATCACATTTCTGAATTAGAAAAGAAACTTCAGTTAACACTTGAAGAGCGAGATAATTTAAGTAAACAGTTTGAAAGTGAGCAAGTTCAGAAGTTATTTGTCATAACTCAGTTGTATGGTTTTCTTAAACAAATGGAGTCGGAAGTCTCAGAAGAAAATGAAGAGCAAGATGTTGCAAATGTCCTACAAGCCATAGGTAAATCCTTAGCTAAAATAAATGAGGAAAAGCACAACTTTATTTTTCAATATGATAAAAAAGTAGTAGAGTTAGAAAAAAATATTAAATGCCTTCAAGAGGTAAATATAGTTCAATGTGAGGAACTTAGGTCTTTACTAAGAGACTGTGAACAAGAGAAAGTTCTCTTAAGGAAAGAGTTAGAAGAAACCCAGTCAGCAAAAGAGGCCCTGCAGTCTGATTTTCTAGAAATGAAGAATGCTAATGAAAAAACAATCCTTGAAAATCAGAATCTTTCAATTCAAGTTGAAGAAATATCAAAAAGTTTATGTAGCAAAATTGAAATCCATAATGAAAAAGAAAAATCTTTTATAAAGGAACTTGATAACCTAAGGGTAGCACTAGAACAAAAAGAATCCGAATTGCAAGATGTGAAAGCAGAGTTGATATTATTAAAGGTACTATTAATTTGAATTTATTGATTTAAATAAATTCTTAGTTCTAGTTATAAACTCCAGAAAATACATAAACTTACTTACATTTTGAAGTTAAGTAAATTTTTAACATTTAAGCTCAAATAGGAAATTTCTGAAAAAGTGCATTAAACATTCCCATGTTACATAGTCTGTTATCACATTGATGGCTTTTTGGTTTGAGATAATTTTAGAATTATGATCTTGTATAAGATTAAATGATAAGGGGTTAAATGTCTTGCTTAATATTGTATAAATTAACAGCAAAACTGCAGCTAAACATGAAAACTTTGAATTTCCTATACAATGTACATATTACCTTAAAGAGCACTTTTGAACAAAATAGGAGGCAATAGTAGTAATTAGCTAAAATTTTAGATATTTCTTAAAATTTGTGACAGTATGATTAGTTAATCATTTATGTATTTGATGTGTGCTGGGTTATATTGGCTTTGGACACTACTGTTGGTTTATAGTGAATGCTATATGTATAAGTCAATATTATCTGGTCTCAAGGGAAGAAAAAGATGGTTCACAAACTTGCTTTTTGTATGAATTCTTTAATTATTTTCTCATGCTTAAGGTTATAATCAGTTCATCACCAGAAATGAAATGATTGTTATTTTCCCTCCTGTAAAATCTAGGATTGCTTAGAGAAATCACCTTTGGTAGAAAATGAGCAACCACCTTTGGTAAAAGAACTAGTGAAAAAAATAGGTAAGTAGGTTTTGTGTATATTGTCACAATTACACAGATTCTTAGGGTTAAAAATAGAGTGGGAAATATAATAGCCAATTAATGAGGCTTTAAGTAGTAATAATAGCGCTCTCTTCCTAATTTCCCCATTCTTGCCTCTCTGCCATCTGTTTGCTTCCCTTTCAAAACTGTCACTTTCTTTTTAATCCAAGAAAGGATTGATGTGGTTTTATGTATAAATAGTTCCATGATTGTTTTGTATATTTTGCTTAGCACACTATTTGAATGCCTGGCTATCTAGGCACTAGTAATAGAAAGGTGATTAGGCTCTGGCTGGTGTAGCTCAGTGGCTTGAGTGCGGTCTTGCGAACCAGGGGGTTGCTGGTTTGATTGCCACACTAGGGCACATGCCTGGGTTGCAGGTCTGGTCCCCAGTAGAGGGCAAGTAAGAGGCAACCACACATTGATGTTTCTCTCCCTTTCTTTCTCCTCTCTCTAAAAATAAATAAATAAATAAAATCTTTTAAAAAATGAAAAAGAGAAAAAGAATGGTGGTTAAGATACAGACCATGTCTTCAAAGAGTTCAGTGCCAGCAGGGGCTGTTACTACAGTATTTTTTTTTAAATATATTTTATTGATTATGCTATTACAGTTGTCCCATTTCTCCCCTATCATTCCCCCCACCCTGCACACCCTCTCCCACCCACATTCCCCCCATTTAGTTCATGTCCATGTGTCATAAGTTCTTTAGCTTCTACATTTCCCACACTATTCTTACCCTCCCCATGTCTATTTTCTATCCACCATCTATGCCAATTATTCTCTGTACCTTTTCCCCCTCTCTCCTTCTCCCACTCCCCTGTTGCTAACCCTCCATATGATCTCCATTTCTGTGTTTCTGCTCCTGTTCTAGCTGTTTGCTCAGTATGCTTTTGTTTTAGGTGTGGTTGTGAATATCTGTGAGTTTACTGTCTTTTTACTGTCCTATTTTTTATCTTCTTTTCCTTAGACAAGTCCCTTTAACATTTCATATAATAAGGGCTTGGTGGTAATGAACTCCTGGAACTTGACCTTATCTGAGAAGCACTTTATCTTCCCTTCCATTCTAAACAACAGCTTTGTTGAATAGAGCAATTTTGGATGTAGGTCCTTGCCTTTCAAGACTTCAAGTACTTCCTTCCAGCCCCTTCTTGCCTGGAAGGTCTCTTTTGAGAAATCAGCTGACAGTCCGATGGGAACTCCTTTGTAGATGACTGTCCCCTTATCCCTTGCTGCTTCTCGAGTTCTCTCCTTCATTTTAATCTTGGCTAATGTAATTATGATGTGCCTTGGTGTGTTCCGCCTTGGATCCAACTTCTTTGGGACTCTGAGCTTCCTGGACTTCCTGGTAGTCTATTTCCTTTTCCAGATTGGGGAAGTTCTTCTTTATTATTTGTTCAAATAAGTTTTCCACTTGTCGCTCTTCTTCTTCCCCTTCTGGGACCCCTATAATTCGGAAGTCGGGACGTTTAAAGATGTCCTAGAGGTTCCTAAGCTTCTCCTCATATTTTTGAATTCTTGTTTCTTCCTCGTTTTCTGTTTGGTTGTTAGTTTCTTCCTTGTGGTCCACTCCATTGATTTGAGTCCCAGTTTTCCTTCCATCTCTATTGGTTCCCCATGCATTTTCCTTCATTTCACATATTATAGCCTGCATTTTTTCATCTAATTTGTGAGCAGAATCAACCAATTCTGTGAGCATCTTGATGACCAGTGCTTTGAACTGCGCATCTGATAGGTTGGCTACCTCTTCATTGCTTAGAGGAATTGGCTCTGGGGCTTTCATTTGTTCTCCAGTTTCAGACATTTTTGGTGTGTTTTTTTGGTCTGGTCACGGCTGTTACGTAGTGAGTGGTGGAGCCTTAGGTGTTCCCCAGTGCAGGGCAGCCCAGTCACTGAGTTGTGATGCTGTATGTGGGGGCGGGGTCCGAGAGGGAACAATGGCACTTGCTCTGCTCTCTCTTGTATTCCAGTCCCTTTTGCTATTTCCCCTTCGCCTGGATTATCTGCGCACGAATGTGGGACCACTTGGTCAGCTAGCCGCCTTGTGTGGCCTCACTGGGTCTGCACAGTTGCCATCCCATGCCCAGGGTCTGCTAGCCGCTCCCTGTGCGCCTGGGGTCTGCTAGCTGCCGCCTGCAAGCCTGGGAACTGCCAGCCGCTGCTACCTGTGTGCCTGGGTCCACACCTCCACTTTTTCCTGCCGCGGCTCCACCCCTCTCACCTACTGGTCTGGATGAATGGTTGTTGGACTTCCGTACAGTTCAATTTTCTATCAGTTCCGGTTGTTTTCTTGTTTCTAAATATTTGTTGTCCTTAATTTTGGTTGTGAGAGGAGGCACAGTGTGTCCATCTACGCCTCCATCTTGGCCGGAAGTTGTTACTACAGTATTTTGATGTGTGCACATGGTATAGGGTCAGCAGTACAAAAAGTAACTGCCTGTTTTAAGTTGGTAAAACACCACAGAATAGGCTGTACTTTTCTTGTGTCTTGAAGAATGAAAAGTTTGTCACAAGAAGAAAGGTATTTTAGGAAGAGGAAACAGCAGGTACTTGTATGTTAACATATAACATCAAGTCCATACTAGGAAGAACCTGGAGAGACAGGAGTCTTAGCATAGAAGCACCAGTCACATGCAGAGCGGTTGGGACTTTATTTTATCGATTTATTTTTCACGGTAACATTATGGGGTTGCTCCTTTGAAGATGAAGAAACAAATACTTAACATTATGTAATGTGCCCATAATTCCTCATTTTAGTGCCCACTTAGATTGGCAGAGGAAAGGGGAGAGGGTAGTCGAAAGAGTTTAGAATGACTCCCGATATTCTGTAATGGATGATTGGGGCAAGTCAGGTTAGGGAGATCATACGCTTAGTTTTAGATAAACTGAGTGTAAGTACCAACACAAGTGGAGATGTCAGACAGACTGCTAAATATGCAAATCTGCAATTGAGAGAGCTAGCTCAGAGATAAAAATTTGTAATCAACATAACAGCCATGAGATTGAGCCTTTTAATGTAATCAACATTAAAAGCCATGAGATTGAGATCACCAAGGAAATGAGTGTAGAAATAAAAGGTGGGGCGGGGGGGAGGCGGGGGAACCAGACACAGTTCTCCATTATTTAAAATCAGAAAGAAACAGCAAAAGAGATTGAGAAGGATCAGGCAGTGAAAGGTAGAAAGACCCAGAGCACTAAGTCTTGGAAGCTAAGGCAAATAAAGTGCAAGTAAAGGAAGTGTTTCAAGAGGGTAAAATATTTAACCATGGTGAATGCTGTGATAGGTCAAGTAACATTGGTATGAAGAACTGACCATTAGATTAAGCCATGTAGATGTTATTGATAATTTGATGGTAACAGAACCCATGATATGCCAAAGCCAGAACCCGAATAAAGTGAATTCAAGAAGCAATTGGAGGAAGAGAAATTTGAAAACATGTATAAACAACTCTTACAAGGAGTTTTGCTATAAAAGAGAGAAGAGATGGGACAATATCAAGAAGGAAAATGTGGTTTGCCTTTTTGTGTGTGTGTATGATTTCACCTCTCCTATCGTGACCTCTCTACAATCCACTTAGGCTGCTTCTATTTTTCATTCCTGACCTTGGTCTCTTGATGATATTTTTCTTGTTGTATATTTATAAATTGTAAAAAAAAAACTAATAGAGAAGGAGAAATGCTGCACAAAAAAAGAGGGTGGGAAGAATTGCTACACCGATGCCTGAGTAGGTGTGAAAATGAAATGCAGAACTGAAACAGTTGTCCTGTGCCATACACACACACAGATGGTTCATCTGTAGCAGCCAAAGAAAGTGTATATGGGGACAGGTGCAGCTAGGTTAGTAAGTAGGGACATAACTTCAAGTCATAACTGAAGTTAAGCAGTGATACCATCAAGAAGTAACCTGAAACAATGGAGATTAAATGGAAAAGATGGCTAAAGCTGTTAATGGAAGAGGTCAAGATTGGACCCATAGAACACATTACAGGTTTAATCATAAAAATAAGAGCCACCAACCAAGAGGAGTATGCCTAGGGAGCATAAATACATAACTTCATCTGGTATCTCTTTTACTTGTTCCTTCTTTTCAAATTACCTCCTAAAATCCTGGCATACTTGTGTTTCAGGAAGTCTTCTTAGGTTAAAAATGTCCCAAAAGCCTCTCCAATTCCTAGACACTTACGAAATGGCTAAAAAAAAAAAAAAAAAAAAAAAAAGTGGCATATTTCAGAAGATTGAATAAAGTGCAGATTTTTTACATTGTTTGCCTCACTTAGATAATGAATAATTAGGCTTTCACTTTAACAAAAATAGGTATTGCCCTGTTCCAGTAACTCCATTGGCTAGAGTGTCATCCAGATACACCAAGGTTGTGAGTTCAATCTAGTTGGGGTGCTTAGAAGAGCCAATCAACAAGTGCATAAATAAGTAGAACAACAAATTGATGTTTTTCTTTCTCCCTTCTTCTCTCTCTCTAAAATTAACACATAAAATTTTTAAAATAGATATTAATGCTTTGGGTACTTATTTTATTACTTTTAATTTCAAATTGCAGATTTTGTGTTCCAGATTAAAGATCCATTTCTAAGGCTAAAATAAATAATTTGAATATTTTCCCTTTTTTCCTTTTGAGTTCATAATATAACCTGTTCATTTTATGTTTTTAGAATATCTAGAAAAAGAATCGAAAGATAAAGAGGAGAAAATAAATAAGATAAAACTAGTTGCTGTGAAAGCAAAGAAAGAACTAGATTCCAGCAGAAGAGAGGTAAAGTGACTTAAAAATGCAAGATTAAAGAACGTTACATTTTAGAAAATCAAGTTTTTCAGTTCATAAAAACTCTCTCTTATATATTTAAAATAGGCCCAGACTCTAAAGGAAGAACTCAAATCTGTTCAATCGGAAAAGGATCAGTTGTCTACTTCCATGAGAGATCTCATTCAAGATGCAGAAAGCTATAAGGTAAAAGTTATTTTAATAATGAATTACATTTGTGACCTCTAAGTTAGGAAATATACTAGAAACATGAAACTTTTGTCCATAACACAGTTACCTTTCATTTTTTAGTAAATAGTTTTTACTATATTTTTGTATGACGTATCATTTTAGTGTCAATATTTTGAATAGGTAAGCTTTAAATAGTGCCTTGTTTTTTAAAAATAAAATTGTTTGGGGATTTCATAATAAAATTAGTAACAATAAAACATGGATGTTATTGCTATTATTATTTAATAGTGTTCTGGCCAAATGAATAAACCTGAAGCTTAAACAACAGGCTTGACAGGAAGATCAAAGCATTATTACTTGGAGGTAATATGCCTGCCTACCTAAATAACCTGAGACTCTATTATAAAAAATATAAGAAAAATGAGAGTACCATAAAATTACTGAATGCAAGATAAATACCATTGTATTTCTTTACCTATTTATTCAGCACGTATCTTTACGGCTAGACTGTGTTCTGAGTACTGGGGAGATGGTAGTCAACCAAATAGACTAAGTTACTGCCCTCTTAGGACCTATATTCCAATGGCAATAACAGACAAGCAGACAAAAATACAAGATACAAACTATATAGAAAAGTAAAGGTTGATAGGGAGAAGAGAGGGAGCCATAATCAAGTGAGATTTGATTAAAAGAAGAAAACCCCACAATAGCCTAAGATTTTGGGAAGAGCTTTAATGAAAAAATTTGGTACTAAATGAAGAAAACTGTAGAACATACAGGGTCCAGCACAAATAATGCCCCTTTTTTATTATAAAATAATAAGCATGTAATTCTGTAACATAACAATATTGCACTCAAGCATACTATATGACAGTTTAGGTGAAATGTTCAAATTAAAACAAAAAATGATTAGACCCATATCATTGCCCTACCAACCACACTCAAGCAGGCCTTACTTCTGCCAGATTCTGTATATAGGATGACTGAATATTATTTAAATGTGAGTTCTCAGTTTGGTTTATAAATTCTAAAACAATTTCACTAAAAATTCTAGGGGCTTTTTGGTGGGGTGATCTTGACAAGCTAGCAAGAAGTAAAAATGACATCTTGCCTCTAGCAGACAAAATTTATAACAAAACTACAATAATGTGATATAGTTCTTATACAAAAATAAAACATTAACAGAAAAACATGGAGACTTATACATAACAACAAACACTTGTAGGACAGGCTTTTCTACACACTTTACATATCTTATAGCATTTAATTATCCAAACAACTCCCAAAAGTATGTATGTTATTAACATTGCCAGTTTACAAGTGATGAATCTGAGGTACAGTGAGGTTAGGGGACTCAAGGTCACAGAGCAAGTAACATAGCAGAGCTGGAGTTGGATTCAGACAGTCCAATTTTAGATCTATCCTTTCACCATATAAGTTATACTACCCCAGTGAGATTTAAAAACACAGAAACCAATGAAGAAGGAATTAGAAAACTATTTCAGAAATATCTACTTAGATTTTTACTTAATTTCATACACCAAAATAAATTCTGGACAGGTTAAAGAGTATTGTCAAACTAAAAGTGATTTTTTTAAATCAAGAATAAAATACTGGATCGCTAGACTTCTGAATATGAAATACTTTTCTAAACTTAAAAACAATTAAAGACATTACAAAGGAAAAGATAATGAACTATACGAAATATAAAATTAACCTGAAAATATGATAAGGGATTAGTATCCTTAATATATACAGATATCTCATAAATCCATTTTTTAAACACACTTATTTGAATCTATATAAGGACTTATTTATCTTTTATGAGCTATTAGGAGCTTGGTTCTGTACATACCAAATTATTAATTTTCTCCAGAAGTAGATCAGGTATGCCAATATATTTAAAATGTAGATTTCAAAAGACTGAAAACAAGAAGAATGAATATTTAGTAACTGTGAGACAAATATAAAAGGTATAACATGCATAATGCCATAAGGAAAGAAAAGAAAGGAACAAAAGAAATATTTCATACATTAATGACTAAGAGTTTTGTCAAATTAACATTAGATACCAAACCACAGATCCAGGAAGCTGGGGTACACCAAGCGTGATAAACAACAAAAAATTTACACCTAGGCATATAATTTGTAAACTTCAGAACATCAAAGATTTTAAAAATTCTGAAAAAGTCCATAAGAAGAAAAACACCTTACTTATAAGAACTGCATCCAACTTCTGGTCAAGATGGCAGTGTAGGTAAATGCGGTACTAAAATTATAACTAAGTTACAGAACAGCCATCGTTCAGAACCACCTGAAATCTGGCTGAATGGAAGTCCTACAACTGGGGAATTAAAGAAGCAGCCACATCAACAGTGGTAGGAGGGTTGGAGACACAGAATCAGCTGGTCCCTCACGCACATATGGTGGATAAAAATTGGGAGGGATATCTCAGCTGTAGAGGTCTTCCGAAGGAGCAAAGGGTTCCACTACCAAACCTGTTCCCCCAGCCCAGAGTTCCAGTGCTAGAACAGAATTCCCCATAATTTCTGACTATTAAAACCATCATGGATTGAGGCTGAGTGAGACAGAGACTTCTGGAGTCCAAGGCAGTTTCTCCTAAAGGGCCTGCATGCAGACTTACTCAGACTCACTTGTTGAACTCCAATGCTAGGGCAGCAGGTCTAGAGGCATCAAAGACATACAGGAGGAATTGAATAGTCTAGCATCAAGGTGAGAGCAGGGGGCCAGCTTTCTCCCAGACAGAAGTGCTGGCAGAGACCATTATTCCTTTGATGAGAACCCCTCCACCACAGAGCAGGTAGGTGGGATCCATATCAAGATTCCATCCACCTGGCTCACACTGCCCTGCCCTGGTGGTTCCCTGAAGCTCTGCCCCACCCAACTTTTGGACCCCTCCAAATGGTTTCCAGTTGCTTTTCCATAAGAATGACTTGTCTTGGCTCAAGCTTCAGATTTTCTTAAAATTTCTCAAAACACACCATCTGGCTGTAGCATGCCCAACCCTGGCACTAGCAGCAGCCAGCCTTGGTTCATAGCTTGCCCTCACCTGGGCACCTCCAAGCCCAGCATAAGTAGTAGTCATCTGCAGATCACTTTGTAGCTTATGTTGGCTGGCCCTGGGCAGAGCACAGGTGGAGGCTGACTGGCCTGCACCTCCTGGGAGTCCCCAGAACCAGTGCACCAAGTTGACAGCTTCAGATAACACTGAAGCACTAGCAGCTAAACACCTTCCCCTAGTGATACATTCAAGGGGTAGATTCAGCAGACACCAGAGCCAGGGTGAAATAAGTCCTGTTGTGTGGGATGTGCCCCTGCACAGGTGATCCCACATGGTGGTCCACCTGAGACAACATCAAGCATACCAGCATTCACATCATGGGGGTGCCAGAAGAAGAGAAAAAGCAAAAAATTGAAATCTATTTGGAAAAATGACAGAAGACATTCTTAATTTGGTGAAGAAAATAGACATACAAGTACAGGAAGCACAGAGAGTCCCAAAGTGAACATAACAGGCCCACACTAAGACACCGTAATTAAAATGCCAAAGGTTAAAGACAATCTTAAAAGCAGCAAGAGAAAAGCAGTTACCTACAAGGGAGCTTCCATGAGACTGTCAGCTGATTTCTCAACAAAAATTGTGCATGCTGGAAGGGATTGGCAAGAATTATTCAAGTAATGAAAAGCAAGGACCTAGAACCAAGATTATGTACCCAGCAAATCATTCAAAATCAAAAGATAAAGAGCTTCCCAGACAAGAAAAAGCTAAAGTTCATCACCGCCAAACCAGTATAGCTGATAGATAGATACAGATATATCTCTTCTTTATGAAGAAGAAAGATTAAAATGAACAATAAAAAATACCAATCAACAATTGAATCTATAAACCAAAATAAAGAAGGAGGACAGAAACAGACTCATAGCGACAGAGAACATCTGACAGTTACCACATTGGAGGGAGTTAGGAGGATAGGTGAAAAAGGTGAATGGATTAAGGAGTACATATTTGTTGTTACAGAATAATCATACAGATGTAAAGTACAGCATAGGTAATATAATCAATATTCTAATAACTATGCATGGTGTCAGATGGGTGTGTGATTTATCAGATTGATCACTTAGTAAGTTATGTAATGTCTAGCCACTGGACATTTATACTAATACTAATAATGTATGTCAACTATAATTGAAAAATTTTTTAAATGATTAAAAATAAATTTAAATAAAGAATGACGTATCTCAGAAATCACACAAGAAATGAATGTGGAATGAAATACTTACATCATTGAGAGAAAAATATTCATTAAGTGGACTTCTGTGCCCTGTAAAACTATCCTCCAAAAAGTGAGGTAGAAATAGAGTTTATCAGATAAAAATTGAGGGGGTTAGTTGACATGCCTTACAACAATTATTAAAAGTTCTTTAGAAAGAAGGAAAATGGTACATGTCAGACCCCAATAGGCATATTGAAGAAGAACAAAGTGGGAGAATTAACACTATATAACTTCAAGACTTACTATAAAGCCACAATGATCAATTGTGGTATTGCTGAAAGAATAGACAGATCTATGAAACAGAACAGAAAGCCCAGAAACACCTGTGTACGTACAGTCAACAGATCTTTGGCAGTGGACCAAAGATAATCTTCAACAAATGCTGCTGCAACAAGTAGACATCCACATGCAAGAAAAAAAAAGAAAATGAATCTTGCCCTGGTTGAATAGCTCATTTGGTTAGAGCATTGCCCTGATACACCAAGGTTACAGGTTCCATCTCTGGTCAGGGCACATGCAAAAAGCAATCCATAAGTGCATCAATAAGTGAAACAACAAATCAATGTTCCTCCCCTCCCCTCCCCCTCTCCTCCCTTTCTCTCCCTGTCCCTCTTCCTCTTTTTCTGTAAATGAATAAATGTTTAGACAGTCAATAAATAAATTTATTAAAATAAATCTAGACATTAAACCCCACAAAAATTAACTCAAAATGGATCAGAGTGCTAAATATAAAGCAGTGCTATTAAACACCTAGAAGATAACAGGAAAAAACCTAGATGACTTTGGGTATGGCAATGGCTTTTAAGATAGGTCACTGAAGGCATGACCCATGAAAGAATTGATAAGCTATACTTAATTAAAAATTTACTGTGTTAAAGATAATGTGAAAAGTATAAGATAAGCCACAGAGCAGAAGAAAATACTTGCAGAGGACATGTATCTGTCAAAGGACTGTTATCCGAAATATACAAAGAACTATTAAAACTCAATAATAAGAAAACAAAAAAAACCCCCCTGATTTTAAAAATGGGGTGAAGTCCTTAACAAACATCTCACTAAAGAAACTATACAGGTTGGAAATAAGCATATGAAAAGATACTGCACAACCTATGTCATCAGGGAAATGCAAATTAAAACAAGATACCGATTAGAGTGGTCCAAATCTAAAAAGACAACACTACCAAATGTAGGCAAGGACATGGAGCAGTGGGAACTCTCATTTATTGCTGGTGGGAATGCAAAGTGATGCAGCCACTTTGGAAGAAATTTGGCAGTTACTTACAAAATTAAACATACTCTTACCATAATATTCAGCAACCGTGCTCCCTGGTATTTACCCAAAGGATTTGAAAACATATCCAAACAAAAACCTACACACAGATGTTTATAGCAGCTTTATTCATAGTTACCAAAACTTTGAGCTAATCAGATGGCCTTCTAGATGATGGATAAATAAACAGTGATACATTTAGACAATTGAATATTACAGTCATGTACCACATAATGACATGATGGTGGTCCCATAAGATTATAATGGAGCTGAATTTCCTGTAAGAAATAGAAGGATATGTGGTTCAGAAAGGAGTTTTTTCCCTCTGATGGAAGCAATATTGTGGAGCTTGGCAATAGATTTCCTCTCATTCACAGCACCTCAATTTTGAGTGTACAGATTACATCCCAGTCAATGACTAACCTGTTTCAGATCACAGGAACCTATCCTCCCAAAGCTACATATTCAGAGGGCATTATAGATCTAGCTCTAGATCTAGATCTAGATTCAGAGGGCTCTTAGATCTAGCTTGATGGTCTTCAGGGTATGTTGCTGTAAATTTTTTGTTGAGGACCTAAGATCCTGTACAATGACAGAAGTCCAAAGAAGCCATTTTAACAAAGATTGAGTACCACTGCTACTTTAGGAAAAGCTTTTGGTTGTACTGTGGAGCCAGCCTGTCCCTGTTCTTTGAAAATATTTTCAGGTTGTAATGATGTAAAGTATAGGTAAATTTTATTCTATCAATTCAATGCCAGAGAGAGCCCTTTGTGCTAGATAGAGTTGATGGAACTAAAAACAAATTTCCATAGTCCAAATACTGAATCCCCAGTTATATGCCTTCTCCATGTTAAATACTCTCTCTCTTTTTTTTTTTATGAGTACCACAAAGTTACTTGACCCGACCACTGCTCCAACATGTAATACCCGAAACCATGTTGCCATGCCAATTCCTATGTTCCTTTATCTCTCCATCTTGATTTCTTATTCGTACTGATCCTCGGGCCATCTTTCCTTCCTGACATTATTATGGTCTATGACTTAACTAGCTGGTTTCTCTATATTTCTAATGAGTCCAGCACATATCCCTGTTCAGGGAGTGGCACTGACAGTTTCATGTTCTATTTCTGACTCTCCAGTGGAAGCAGGTGAAGGACTTTTGAGACAGTGTTTATAAAGTCTACCATAGTGTACAGTAATGTCCTAGGCTTTCACATTCACTTACCACTCACTGACTGGCTCACCCAAAGCAACTTCCAGTCTCCCAAGTTCATGAATGGTCTTGGTAAGTACCCTACACAGGTGCAGCATTTTTAAATCTTGTATAGCTTATTTTCATTATACCTTTTTTTATGTTAGATACACAAATATTTGCCATTGTTACAGTTGCCTACAGTATTAAGTACTATAACATGCTGTACAGACTTATAGCCCAGGAGCCTAGGTGTATAGTAGGTTAGACCATCGAGGTTTGTGTAAGTGCCTCTATGATGTTCCTGCAATGAAACCACCTAGCTGATGCGTTTCTCAGAACATATTCCCATCATTAAGTGATACATGACTGTATTGAACACTAAAATAAGCTTTTGAGCCATGAAAAGACATGGGAGAAACTTAAATACATATCATTACTAAGTGAAAGAAACCAATAAGACCAATCTATATAATGTATGATTCCAACTATATGACATTGTGGAAACAGTGAAACTATGGAGACAGTAAAAACAAAATCAATGATTCAAGGGCTTGTAGGGGAAAAGGGATGAATAGGTGGAACATGGGATTTTTAGGGCACCATAACTGCTTTGTAATAGTGAATATGTTATTATATATTTGTCCAAACCTGTAGAATGTACAGCACTAAGAATGAACCCTAATGTAAACTGTGGACTTTGAGCAACAATGATGCTCATCAATGATGAACCAATGTAGGTTTATCATTTGTAATAAATGTATCAATCTGGTGGTGAATGTTGATAGTGAAAGAGGTTGTGCATTGGAGAGAAGGAGGTGGGTAATAGAAATTCTCTGTATCTTACCCTCAGTTTTTGAATGAACCTAAAACTGCTTTTGAAAATAAGGTCTGTTAAAAATTTTTTTAAAGTAGATTTCATAGTTATAAAATTTTCCCAATCTTTTAGTAAGTTAAAGATTCCATTTGTGATGAAGCAAAAGGATTTAAGGTCAAAACAGAGGTGCTGATATGTTTAAGAATGATGATCACTTTTAGTAAAAACAGACATATAACTAAGCTCCATTAAGTTCCTTAGAGAGCATCACTGTTAAAATGCTGAGTAAATTTGTAGATTACTTATGAATTTAGCTAAATAGTTTCTTTTCAGTGTTTATATTACTTACAATAATAATTTTTACCAGTTTTTTAAAGAGATCTGAATGTGCAACAGTTCTGAAGTTACAATAATTGGTCACTATTAATTTGCTTAGAAGCATCAGCATACCCATCATAGAAAGAAGATTGTTCCATGTATGGCATTCATTTTTTGTTCCAAGGCTCTCCTAACAGGTTAGAATTTCCTGTAGGGGGATCTTATTTACTAGAGTTAGATTTGGTATAGCAATTCAATATTTGCAGCTATTCACAACTATTAGAACAATAATGAGTAAAAACAAAGATAACCAGATAGTCTAAGAGGGTAAAGGTCTTTGATTTTTGGAGTTAGATCCACATACCTCAAAAACAAGCATGGCATCTATGGAAAAGAAGACATGATTTCTCAGCCCCATGTTTATATATGCCAGGAAGTCGCAGAATCCTCAAATAAACATTTGAGGACAAACAAATTTATATGCCAGATTCTATGTTCCCAATCCTTCCTTTTGCCATATTACTAAATGGGTAGACCATAAAATAGAAATTCAGATTCTAACAGTAACCAATATGAACAATAATTAACTATGCATAGGCCCAGGGCTGGTGACTCAGTTTGTTAGAGTATCATGCCAGTATGCCAAGGTTGCTAGTTCAGTCCTGGGTCGGGCACATAAAAGAATCAAACAATGAATTTATAAGTGGAACAACAAATCTCTCTCCCTCTCTCTCCCTCTCCTCTCTCTTTCCCCCATCCCCTCTGTCTCCCTCTCTGTCTTCCCCTCTCTCTTCCCTCTCTCCTGTACCTCTCCCTCCCTCCTTACCTCTCTCCAAAATCAATAAATAGGAAAATTTTAAAATAATAATAATTGACTATGCATAAATCAGAATTAGAAACAAAATTAGGTTTGGTTAAGAGTCAGAATTGGTGAGGCAAAGCATATAATTGCCATGCATGAGACCACCAGAGGAGCCTGGGAAGGTGATCCAAGGATTCAAGAGGTCCAAGGCTAGATGAAGGTCACTTTTCAGGGTTCCCAAAATAAGCTTTCAAAGAAAAGTGAGAAACATTTCCTTAGATATTTTGGATACAAATTCATTTATATGAAGGAGAACAGTCAGTTGTTCAGGAACAAAGGCAAAAACAGGATTTAGAAGAAAGGGGACACAGGAAAAACTATAGACAATCTGGAAACAGTGAGTCTCATTTATGTATTTTTGAAGGTAACCTGATTGGCTGGTATGTAGCAAAGAGGTCAGTCAAGGCATTCTGTCCCTGAATAGGGGCCAACTGGGAATATCCAAATAATTCAGTTGGTTTTATAGTATTTAAAAAATACTGAGTTTTTTGCTGTAAGATATGAGACTCTGTGTTTGTATAACGTCTTCTCATGGTTTACCATTATCGCCTCTACTTTATATTAGAATAGACCTGAAATATTTCATCTTTCTTATTTAAAAAAATTTTTTTAGATCTTACTTATTTTGGAGAGAGGGGAAGGGAAGGAAAAGAGAGGGAGAGAAACATCAATGTGTGGTTGCCTCTCACACGCCCCCAACTGGGAGCGTGGCCCACAACCCAGGCATGTGTCCTGACTGGATATTGAACCTGCGGGCCTTTGGTTCATAGGCCATTGCTCAATCTACTGAGCCACACCAGCCAGGGCTCCTCCTCCTTAAATTTTGTTTACATTGCAGAAGTTTCTTTTTTTTTTTCTTTTTTTTTAAATATTTATTTTAATTGTTGATCTTGTACAGTTTTCTGTCTTTTATTCTCACCCGAACCCGCCACCCCAGCCCTCCCCACCTCCCTCCCATTTCCACCCCCCCCATAGTTTTTGACCATGTGTCCTTTATACTTGTTCCTGTAAATCCTTCCCCTTTTCCCCTGAAATTCCCTCCCCTCTCCCCTCTGGTGACTTTCAGCCTGTTCCCAATTTCCATGTCTTTGGTTATATTATGCTTGTTTGTTTGTTTTGTTGATTAGCTTCCTGTTAAAGGTGAGATCATATGGTATTTGTCTTTCACTGCCTGGCTTACTTCGCTTAGCATGATGCTCTCAAGTTCCATCCATGCTGTTGCATAGGGTATGAGCTCCTTCTTTCTTTCTGCTGCATTGAATTCCATTGTGTAAATGTACCACAGTTTTTTGATCCATTCATTTACTGATGGGCACCTAGGTTGCTTCCAACACTTGGCTATTGTAAATTGTGCTGCTATAAACATAGAGGTGCATAGGTTCTTTTGGATTGGTGTTTCAGGGTTCTTAGGATATAGCCCTAGCAATGGAATTGCTGGGTCAAAAGGTATATCCATTTTTAGTTTTTTTAGAAACTTCCATAAAATATGGAACGCTTCACGAATTTGCGTGTCATCCTTGCGCAGGGGCCATGCTAATCTTCTCTGTATCGTTCCAATTTTAGTATATGTGCTGCCGAAGCGAGCACTCATTGTAGTTTTAATTTGCATCTCTCTGATAGCTAGCGATATCGAGCATCTTTTCATGTGTCTCTGGATCCTCTGTATGTCCTCCTTGGAGAGGTATCTGCCCAAGTCCTTTGCCCATTTTTTAATTGGGTTGCTTGTCTTCTTAGAGTGGAGTCGTGTAAGTTCTTTGCATATTTTGGAGATTAAACCCTTATCTGAGATATCATTGGCAAATATGTTTTCCCACACAGTTGGTTCCTTTTTTATTTTAATACTGTTTTCCTTGGCCATGCAGAAGCTTTTTATTTTGATGAGATCCCATTTGTTTATTCTTTCCTTTATGTCCCTTGCTTTAGGGGACATATCAGTAAGAATGTTGCTGCGTGTAATATCTGAGATTTTCCTGCCTGTGTTCTCCTCTAGGACTTTAATGGTGTTACGGCTTATGTTTAAGTCTTTTATCCACCTTGAATTTATTTTTATGTATGGTGTAAGTTGGTGCTCGAGTTTCATTTTCTTACACGAAGCTGTCCAGTTCTCCCAACACCACTTGTTGAAGAGGCTATTTTTACTCCATTTTATGTTGCTGCCCCCTTTGTCGAATATTAATTGACTGTAGAGACTAGGGTTTATTTCTGGGCTCTCTAATCTATTCCACTGGTCCACGTGCCTGTTTTTATGCCAGTACCAGGCTGTTTTCATTACAGTGGCCTTGTAATACATTTTGGTATCAGGTAGTGTGATCCCTCCTGCTTTGCTCTTCTTTCTCAAGATTGCTGCCGCTATTCTGGGTCGTTTATGTTCCATATAAATTTTTGAAGAGTTTGTTCTATATCAGTGAAATATGCCATTGGTACTTTAATAGGTATTGCATTGACTCTGTAAATTCCTTTGGGAAGTATGGACATTTTGATGATGTTAATTCTTCCGATCCATGAACACGGTATATGTTTCCATTTATTTGTGTCTTCCTTGATTTCTTTCTTCAGTGTTGTGTAGTTTTCTGCATACAGGTCTTTTACCTCCTTGGTTAGGTTAATTCCTAGGTACTTTATTTTTCTTTTTGCTATATCGAATGGGATTTTTTTTTTTTGATTTCTGCTTCTGTTGTTTCATTGTTGGTATACAAAAATGCCTTTGATTTCTGGATATTGACTTTGTATCCGGCTGTTTGGCCAAATTCATTTATTAGGTCGAGCAGTTTTTTGGCCAAGACTATAGGATTTTCTATGTATACTAACATGTCATCTGCAAACAATGATAGTTTTGTTTCCTCCTTTCCAAGTTGGATGCCTTTTATTTCCTTTTCTTGTCTAATCGCTGTGGCTAATACTTCCAATACTATGTTGAATAGAAGTGGTGAAAGTGGACAGCCTTGTCTTCTTCCTGATTTTAATGGAAAAGAATTTAGTCTTTGCCCATTGAGTATGATGCTGGCTGTAGGTTTCTCATATATAGCCTTTATTATGTTGAGGAATGCTCCCTCTATTCCCACTTTGCTGAGTGTTTTAATCATAAATGGGTGCTGTACCTTATCAAATGCCTTTTCCGCATCTATTGATATGATCATGTGATTTTTGTCTTTGCTTTTGTTTATGTGATGAATTACATTTACTGATTTGCGAATGTTGAACCATCCTTGCATCCCTGGGATGAATCCCACTTGGTCGTGGTGTATGATCTTTTTAATGTGTTGTTGGATGCGGTTTGCCAATATTTTGTTGAGGATTTTAGCATCTATGTTCATCAGCGATATTGGCCTGAAGTTCTCCTTCTTTGTTGTGTCTTTATCTGGTTTTGGGATTAGGATGATGCTGGCTTCATAAAAAGAGTTTGGGAGTCTTCCATCTTTTTGGATTTTTTTTTAATAGTCTGTGGAGAATAGGGGTTAGCTCTTCCTTAAATGTTTTGTAGAATTCTCCTGTGAAGCCATCTGGTCCAGGGCTTTTGTGTGTCGGGAGTGTTTTGATTACTGATTCAATTTCACCAGCTGTTATTGGTCTGTTCAGGCTTTCTGTTTCTTTTTCATTGGGTTTTGGAAGGTTATATTTTTCTAGAAACCTGTCCATTTCACCTAGGTTTTCAAATTTCTTGATATACAGTTCTTCATAGTAATTTCTTACAATCCTTTGTATTTCTGCAGTGTCGGTTGTAATATCTCCTCTTTCATTTCTGATTGTGTTTATTTGAGTCCTCTCTCTTTTTTTCTTGATGAGCCTGCTTAAAGGCTTGTCGATTTTGTTGATCTTTTCAAAGAACCAGCTCCTGGATTCATTGATCGTTAGGATTGTGCTTTTAGTCTCTATGTCATTTAATTCTGCTCTGATCTTGGTTATTTCTTTCCTTCTACTTGCTCTGGGCTGTCTTTGTTCTTGTTCCTCGAGTTCTTGTAGGCGAAGGGTTAGGTTGTTTGTTTGAGATGTTTCTGTCTTTTTTAGATAGGCCTGTATCGCTATAAGCTTCCCTCTGAGGACTGCCTTTGCTGTGTCCCATAAGTTTTGGGTCAATGTGAGTTCATTATCGTTTGTTTCCAGAAACTTTTTGATTTCCTCCCTAATTTCATTCTTGACCCATTCATTGTTTAATAGCATGCTATTCAATCTCCATGATTTTGAGGGTTTTGGGTTTTTCTCCTTGGGGTTGGTTTCTAGTCTCAGTCCCTTGTGGTCGGAGAAAATGCTTGGTATGATTTCAATTTTCTTGAATTTGTTGAGGCTTGATTTGTGTCCTATCATGTGGTCTATCTATGAAAATGTTCCATGTGCATTTGAAAAGAAAGTGTATTTAGCTTCTTTAGAATGAAGGGCTCTATATATATCAGTTAAGTCCATTTCCTCTAGAGTGTTGTTCAATGCCACAATATCTTTGTTGATATTTTGTTTGGAAGATCTGTCCATTTTTGACAGTGGGGTGTTAAAATCACCTACTATAATTGTGTTGCTGTCTATATCTTTCTTGAAGTCCTCTAAAATTTTCTTGATGTATTTAGGTGCTCCTCCGTTGGGTGCATATATATTTACCATATTTATGTCTTCTTGGTGGATTCTTCCCTTGAGTATTATGAAGTGACCTTCTGGGTCTCTCTTTATGGCCCTTCTTTTGAAGTCTATTTTGTCTGATATGAGTATTGCTACCCCAGCTTTTTTTTCCTGACCATTTGCTTGTAAAATTTGTTTCCAGCCCTTCACTTTGAGCCTGTGTATGTCTTTTGTCCTGAGGTGGGTCTCTTGTAGGCAGCATATCTGTGGGTCATGCTTTCTTATCCATTCAGCTATTCTATGTCTTTTGATTGGAGCATTTAATCCATTTACATTTAAGGTTATTATTGATAGGTACTGATTCATTGCCATTTTCGTACCTGTGTTCCTCTCTCTCTTTCTCTTTCTGTCTTTTCCTTTCTTCCCTTAAAGCAGTCCCTTTAGTATCTCTTGCAGCATTGGTTTGGTAGAGGTGTATTCTTTTAGACTTCTTTTGTTTGGGAAGCTGCTTGTTTGGCCTTCTATCTTGATTGAAAGCCTTGCTGGGTAAAGTAGTCTGGGTTGCAGGCCTTTGGTTCTCATTGCTTGGAATATTTCTTGCCATTCTCTTCTGGCTTGGAGCGTTTCCATTGAGAAGTCAGATGCTAACCTGATTGGGGCCCCCTTGTATGTTACTTCCTTTTTCTCCCTTGCTGCCTTTAAGATTCTCTCTTTGTCTTGGAATTTTGCCATTTTAATTATGATGTGTCTTGAAGTGGGCCTGTTTGGGTTCCTTTTGATTGGGACTCTCTGTGTTTCCTGGATTTGTGTGGCTTTTTCTCTCACCAAATGAGGGAAGTTTTCCATCATTACTTTTTCAAACAGGTTTTCTATCCCTTGTTCTTGTTCTTCTCCTTCTGGTATCCCTATTATACGGATATTATTCTGTTTCATGTTGTCTTGCATTTCTCTTAAACCCTCTTCATTCTTTCTAAGCCTCTTTTCCTTATCTTGCTCATTCTGAGTGTTTTTTCCTATTTTGTCCTCCAACTCGCTGATCCGATCTTCTGCTTCATCGATTCTGATTTTCATTCCTTCTACTGTGTTCTTCAGTTCGGAGATTGTGTTCTTCATTTCCTCTTGGCCCTTGTTGATAGTTTCTATTTCCTTTTTCATGTTAATATAGTTTGTGGTGAGTTCATCATAACTTCCCTGTAGTTTATGGTAGCTCATTGAGAGCTCACTGAGCTTCCTGACAACCATTGCTTTGAACCTGATATCTGGTAGTTGAGTTGCCTCTGTTTCATTTAGCATTCTTTCTTGAGCTTCCTCCTTTCCTTTCCTTTGGGGATTGTTCTTTTGTCTTCCCATTGTTTGTAAGACTCTTGTTGTTAGCCTCAACTTCTTAAATTGATCTGTTCTGGCTCCCTGGGTTTGTGGTATGACCTTCTGTGGTAGAATATCTGTGAGATTCAGTGGTGGATTCTCCTTCGGATATCCTGTTGTTCACAGCTTCCACTGTCTCATCAGCTGGAATACCCTCTTTTGGGGGCCAGCTCTGGTTTTTTGTTTTTGTTTTTCACTGTTCCAGGCTTGTTTGTTTGTTTTGTCTCACTCGTGGGTTTTTAAAAAAAGAAGAGGGTGGAAAATGAAATAAAAGAAGAAAGAAGAAAAAAAGAGGAAGGTAGAAGAGATAAAATTGGAAAGAAAGGAAGAGGGGATAAGAGAAGAAGGAATTCAAGGGAGGCAAAAGGAGTTGGGGAGTAAAGAAGAAGATATAAATAATGTAGAAGGAGTAGTTAAAAACTCATCTAAATAGACAGGCTTACAAACAAAAAGACGCTAACAAACTGGCAAAACAAAAAAGAGACACGCACACAGACACCCCCACACAAATATAAGCAGCCAAATATATATATATATTAAAAAAAATAAAAATATATAAAAAAAATTTAAAAAAAAAAAACAAAAAACCCTCTTGTTGTTTTCAAACTTGCCAGCCGGTTTTTCAGGTCTTGCTGGCTGCAATGGCCGAGGGGTAATCTTATTGCTTTTCTCTGTGTTCAGAACTCAGTCCTCATTGTGCTATGTATCCCAGTGTTAGTGGGCACCTCTCCCCACAGGGTTTCCAGTGTGGGATCTGAGCCTCCTGGTGTGTGCGAACTTTTCAAGTTTATGGGTGTGTGCTAGGTTCTCCAGACGTGCACAGCCGTCTGCCTTTGCCCCTGAGAAGGGCCTGCGTTCCAGCTGCTATCCGGCGCCTGCACCTTGGGCCTGAACTGTCCGCGTTTGAGCACCCGACCGTGAACTGGCACCTCTGGCTCCACAGCTGTCTCCAGTGGCCAGCGCCTATGTTTTCATGAGTGTCCACTAGCCCGAGACTGTGTGCGGTCCCCTGAGGGTGCCTATTTTCATGCAGCTGTCTCACTTCACCCACGCCTCTGTCTGCTGTTGGGGAGCCTGTGCTTTTGTAGTCGCCCGGCGACCACGAAAACTCGGTTCAAAGTCGCGCAGTGACCTGGTGCGGGGCACCCACTTTCGCTCGGCTTCGGCCGCAGTCTCGCGGTGGCCCCTGAGATCTCCCAGCCAGTTCAGCGGCTGACCCAGCTCCCTCCCCAGGGCCCTGGGGCGGGCTTGGCGGAGCGCTGGGCCGGGGCCTCAGCCACCCCGTTCTCCGCGCGCTGGAACCCTGGGCTCTTACTGTTCCAAAGAGCTCTCCTTACCACTGGTTTTTCAGTGTCCACTACAATTTCCGACCTCTTATTCTCCAATATGCTGTGTTACTGTTCCTTGTCTGCTCTGATCTTCCGCAGATTGGCCCGATTTTTCTCCCGTGTGTAGAGGGGAAATGGGGTCTGCTCCCTCCTACCACGCCGCCATCTTCTCAGAAGTTTATTTTTTGTTGATGACTCAAATATTTAACTTGGAAATATATTGTATACATTTAAAATCCTCTTTCCCTTTAATAGATCTCATATTTAAAATCATCTGAATTATGCTTATTTTATTATATAATGCCAGTTAGGTATTCTATCAAATGTTGAATTTAGAAAATATTGAAGCTTCAAGAATGGACTCATAAACCTTATATCAAAATGGCTTGATGATTTAGTCTGACTGGTTGAATATATAATATCTTAAAGGTAATTATTTTGTCTTTTCCTGAAGAATCTTTTACTAGAATATGATAAGCAGTCAGAGCAATTGGATATAGAAAAAGAACGTACTAATAATTTTGAGCATCATATAGAAGAACTTACAAGACAATTAAAGACTTTAACTTCTCAGGTAAGTGCAGAAATGAACATTTTTTTGGACATAAAAATTTTAATATTTCAATTTCAACCATTTTTGCATAAAATAAAATTAATACGTAAAAACTTAATTTCATTTTCTATTTTCCCACTGTTGGGGAAAAAACTAGCAACTGTTCTGTCTTACTTTCTTTGATTATGCGATAACAGTTGTCCCATTTTTCCCCCTTTATTCCCCTCCACCCTGCACAATCCTCCCACCTGCATTCCTCCCCTTTGGTTCGTGTCCATGGGTCATACCTGTAAGTTCTTTGGCTTCTGCATTTCCTGTACCATTCTTACCCTCCCCTTTTCTATTGTCTACCTATTCTCTGTGCTACTTATTCTCTGTACCTTTTCCCCCTCTCCCCCTCCCCTGTTGATAACCCTCTGTGTGATCTCCATTTCTGTGATTCTGTTCCTGTTCTAGCTGTTTGCTTAGTTTGGTTTTGTTTTTTTCTAGGTTCAGTTGTTAATAGCTTTGAGTTTGCTGTCATTTTACTGTTCATATTTTTTATCTTCTTTTTCTTAGATAAGTCCCTTTAACATTTCATATAATAAGGGCTTGGTGATGATGAACTCCTTTAACTTGACCTTATCTGGGAAGCACTTTATCTGCCCTTCTACTCTAAATGTCCTGGATAGAGCAATCTTGGATGTAGGTCCTTGACTTTCATGACTTGGAATACTTTTTTCCAGCCCCTTCTTGCCTGTAAGGTCTGTTGAGAAATCAGCTGACAGTCTGATGGGAACTCCTTTATAGGTGACTGTCCCCTTATTTCTTGCTGCTTCTGGAATTATCTCCTTCATTTTGGTCTTGGCTAATGTAATTATGATGTGCCTTGGTGTGTTCCTACTTGAGTCCAACTTCTTTAGGACTCTCTGGGCTTCCTGGACTTCCTGGAAGTCTATTTCCTTTGCCAGATTGGGAAAGTTCTCCTTCATTATTTGTTCAAATAAGTTTTCGACTTCTTGCTCTTCCTCTTCTCCTTCTGGAACCCCTATGATTCGCATATTGGAACGTTTAAAGATATCCTGGAGGTTCCTAAGCCTCTCCTCATTTTTTGAATTCTTGTTTCTTCATTCTGTTCTGGTTTGCTGTTTCTTTCTTCCTTCTGCTCCAAACCATTGATTTGAGTCCTAGTTTCGTTCCCATCACTGTTGGTTCCCTATCGATTTTTCTTTATTTCACATAATGCAGCCTTCATTGCTGCCTGGGTGTTTTTTTATGCCATTGAAGTACCCAGTGAGTTCCTGGAGCATCCTGAGAACCAGAGTTTTGAACTGTGCATCTGATAGTTTGGCTGTATCTTCATTGCTTAGTTGTATTTTTTCCTGGAGCTTTGATCTGTTCTTTCATTTGGGCCATTATTTTGTCTCAGTGTGCCTGTTAGGTAGTAAGTGGTGGAGCCTTAGGTGTTCACCACGGTAGGTCAACACACATTGATGTGCTGTGACACTGTATGTGGGGGGGAGGGGTCAGAGAGGGAACAGTTGTGCTTGCTCCACTCTCTGCCAGTATTCAGTCACTTCCCCTGCTACCCACAATCAAATTGGTCCCTTCTGGTGCTGATTCCAAGGTGAATGGATTTGTATACACTCCGGGACCAGGTGGGTCTCTCCAATGACCTCTCCTGTGAGACTGGGCGTTCCTCCCACTGCTGCCTCAACCCCCACAGGTGTTTTCAGTCAGAGGTTTTTGAGGCTTTATTTCCCCATGCTGGAGCCCTGGGCTGTGTGGTCTGTCTTGCTCCACATTTATTTCTCCTGCCTTATCTGCACCCAAATGTGGGACCGCCCAGTCTGCAAGCCATTGCTTCGCCTGGTCCACCATCCAGCTGCCTTGCTGCAAATCCTCTACACCTGGCTGCCCCTCTCTGCCCCTCCTACTGGTGTGGATGAATGTTTCTTCTTTAACTCCTTGGTTGTCGGACGTCCATACAGTTCGATTTTTCTGTCAGTTCTGGTTGTTTTTTTGTTTTTAAATTTGTTGTTGTCCTTCTTCTGGTTATGGGAGGAGGCACAGTGTGTCTACCTATGCCACCATCTTGGCCAGGAGTCTATTCTATCTTACTTATTGCTCTAATCTCAGTTCCCCTGGGGGGTCTTTATATTATTTTTTCTTTTACTCTACCAGTGTTCCTGGTCTCTTGTAGTGTTTGCCAATTAATATCAACGATGACAATGTTTAAAACCTACCCTCAATTTAACATTGTCATTCTTTGGAATAGATTTTGAAATCTTCTTTTTTTTAATACTATACCAACATTCTCATTAGTGTACCCTTTTTCTCTTCCACTCCTTTATATTTTGTGTGTGTTTACAGCAATGATTCATTTGTCATTTTAGTGTGAAAAATTAAATTCTGATAAAGATGATCTCCTGGCTCATGTTCAAACACTGCAATCTAATGCCAAGTTTTTGGAAGAACAGATTTTAGAAGTCCAAAAAGCCAAAGCAATGGCAGACAAAGAGTTGGAAGCTGAAAAACTTAAGAAAGAGCAAAAGATAAAGGTAAAAATAGTCCTGTGGGATTAATTTATATTATATATTGATGTTTTTATCAAGGTATTATTTAAAAGATGGAAAGATGAATGAGTAGCATTTGTCAATACAGCAGTCCTTTAATTTCTTATTGTATACAAACTATGAATTTGAGAATCCAAGCTATGTTTTTTGAGTGTATATTGTTTTAATGTTGAAATATTTCAAACATTTTATATTATGTCATTTATTTTTGTAATTCCTTTTAAATACCTTGTTTTTAAATGTTGGATGGCTTGTGGGGGTGGCCTTTTTATTTCTAATTTTAGGAGCATGCCAGATTTGTAAAGGAACTTGAAGAACTTCAGTTACAACTTCAAAAGGAAAAGAAACAGCTACAGAAAACCATGCAAGAATTAGAGCTGGTTAAAAAGGTAAAATAAAACATCAGACTCAAAACTGAAGCCAGTATTTACATTTGTTAAACTGTTCTATAAACATTGAAAATAAATGGTCCAAAACCAATATTACTTATGGTACTAAAATAATCATTTATAAATTGCTTGCCTCAAAATATTGAAAATTTAACTTACTTTTTGAGTGCCTATCGATCCGGAAGAATCTAGGCTCATAAATCATTAGATTTTGGTGTGATATTTTATTTTTGTACATGATCGTTGTATGACACATGAAGGTTTAATGTCAAAAGTTGAAATTTATGTTATAACTTCAGCTCACTTTTCTCAACTTTTTCAAAGATGAGGCCAAAAATAAAGGTATTATACAAGCTGCTTAAAATATTAGTGTTTATAAATAAGAGCCCAACAAGAGAAGAATTACCAGTTATAATGAGATATGATGAAACTGTGGAAATTGGATTACACTATTAGAAAACATTTTGAAATTACAAAGTAGAAAATACCCGACTTCTTGTGTCTTCATTATTGTATAAACTTTATTTCAGAAAAGTATAGCAGGATCTATTTATTCCTGTGGCATCATTTTAGCAATTTTACAAGTAAATTAACTGATCTAGTGTTTTGTGGATCTTTTATTTATAATACATGCAGGATGCCCAACAAACTACATTGATGAATATGGAAATAGCTGATTATGAACGTTTGATGAAAGAACTAAATCAAAAGTTAACTAATAAAAGCAGCAAGATAGAAGATTTGGAACAAGAAATAAAAATTCAAAAACAGAAACAAGAAGCCCTGCAAGAAGAAATGAGTGAGCAAAACACAATTCATTTTAACTTAATAATTTCATCATAACAGAATATAGTGGAGCAACATTAGTTGTTTATTTCTCAAGTTTTTGACTGCCAGCCAGATGTTTCACACACTGCTAACTGTTATTAAGGACCTAAAAGGTTGTAAAACCATTTGTGGTTCAGACATTTACAGTCCATTGTGGTGCATAATGCATTCACTTAAATATTTCTTAAGTACCTGCTGTGTGAGTAATACAAAGATAAAAAAGGGTCTTTGTCAGCAGAGTGGGATAATATAAATAGCAGTGAAATCTTTTTAAGGTGTTTATATTCCATTTTATCTATAAGATAATTTCTAATGTAAGAATCTAATATAAGCTATAAATATCCCTTAAAATCTAGCTTCTTCAGCTACATCTCACAGATTGATGTGTTTTTATTTTAATTCAGCCCAGGATATTTTTTAATTTCCTTTGCATTTTTTTCTTTGACCTATGGTTTATTTAAAAGTGTATTGTTTAATTCCTAACTATTTAAAGGAATTTTCAGATATTTTTCTGTTAATGATTTCTAATGTAATACTGTTGTAGTTAGAGAACATACTCTGTATGATTTAGTCCTTTTAAATTTATTGAGTTTTGTTTTAGGACCCAAAATATGATTTCTTTGCATAAATGTTCCTCTGTCAACTTGAAAATAATGAATTAGACTGTATTAGTTGTTAGATTGTTCTATGTAATACCAGTTAGAGCAAGTCATTTGACAGAGTTAAGTTTTCTATATCCATAGTGATTTTCTGACCACTGTTGTACCAAGTACTGAAAAAGGTATGTTTAATTCTCTGATCATAATTCTGAATTTATTTTTCTTTTTGGTTTTATCAGGTTTGTTTCATGTTATTTGGAAACTCTGGAATTACCTATATATACATTTAGTATTACTAGTCGTTTTTAGTGGTTTGATCTCTCTATGGTGAAACATTTTTCTTTTTATCACTGGCAATAGTACTTTTTCTAAAGTCCACTTTGATATTAATATTAATATAACCATTCCATCTTTCTTTAGTTTTTTATTTACGTGGCATATCTTTCCCTGTTCTTTGGCTTTTAACTTGTGTAAATTTGTAAAGTGTTTCTTTTATTCATTCATTTATTTATTTATTTATTTTTCCTAGCTTTTCCATTTTTTTAAATATTTTATTTAATTATTTTTTAGAGAGGGGGAACGGAGGGAAAAAGAGAGGGAGAGAAATATGATTGTTTGAGAGAAACATCAATTGGTTGCCTCTTGCACACCCCCAACTGGCAAACAGGCATGCAACTCAGGCATATGCCCTAACCGGGAATTGAACCTGTGACCTTTCAATTTGCAGGCCACTGCCCAACCCACTGAGCCACACTAGCCAGCATTCTCTTCATAGAACAAGTATGTTTTTTATTCTGTTTATTTTAACTTTTATTCTATTAAATTTTTTATTATTTATGCTGTTACAGTTGACCCAGTTTTCCTGCTCCGCATTTCCAGAGCCATTCCCCTCACCATTGTCAATGTCCATGGGTCTTTCATATATGTTCTTTGACCAATCCCTTCCACTTCTTTCCATCATTACCACCTGCCCCCTTTCCTCTGGCAGCTGTCAGTCTATTCACTGTTTACATGTCTCTGATTCTATTTTGCTTGTTAGTTTATTCTGTCATTAGATTCCTCTTGTAAGTGAGATCATAAGGTATTTGTCATTCACCAACTGGCTTATTTCACTGAGCATAATAGTCTCCAGTTCCATCCATGCTGTCACAAAGGGTAGGAATTCCTTCATTCTCTGTGCTGCATAGTATTCCATTGTGTAAATGTACCATGGTTTTTCAAACCATTCTTATACTGGTGGTAACTTAGGCTGTTTCCAACAATTGGCTATTGTAAGTAGCACTGCTGTGAACATAGGGCTGTATAAGTTCTTTTGAATTGGTGTTTCAGCATTCTTGGGGTATATTTCAGACAGTGGAATCGTTTGATCAAAAGGCACTTCCATTTTTAGTTTTTTGAGGAAATTCCATACTGTTTTCCACAATGGCTCCACTAATCTGCATTCCCATGAACAGTGTTCCCTTTTCTCCACATCCTCACCAGCACTTGTTTGTTGATTTATTAATGAAAGCCATTCTGACAAGTGTGAAGTGATACCTCATTGTGATTTTAATGTGCATTTTTCTGATGGCTAGTGAAGTTGAGCATTTTTTCATATGTCTATCATCTATTCAGGTCCTTTGCCCATTTTTTAATTGGATTGTTTGTCTTCCTGGTGTTGAGTCATGTGAGTTCTTTATATATTTTGGACATAAAAATATAAACCCTGTCCAATGCATTATTGACAAATACGTTTTCCCATACAGTCGGTTCCCTTTTCACTTCGATGGTGGTTTCTTTAGCATGAAGAAACTTTTTAATTTGATGTAGTGGCATTTGTTTATTTTTTCCTTTAATTCCCTTGCCCTAGAAAATATATTGGCAAAAATATTGCTATGTGGGATGTCTGAAATTTTCCCACCTATGGATTCTGCTCAGACTTTTATAGTATCACAACTTAATATTTGTCTTTTATACATTTTTAGTTTATTCTGGTATATGGTGTAAGTTGGTGGTCTAGATTTATTTTTTTGTTATGTACCAGTTCAGTTCTGCCAACACCGTTGGTTGAAGAGGCTATTTTTACTCCATTGTATGCTTGCACATCCTTTATTGAATGCTAATTGACCATAGAGACTTGGGTTTATTTCTGTACTCTCTATTCTGTTCCATTGGTCTATGTGTCTGTTCTTATGCTCGTGCCAAGCTGTTTAGATTACAGTGGACTTGTAGTATAGTTTGACATCAGGTATTGTGATCCCTCAGACATTGTTCTTCTTTCTCAAGATTGCTGTGGCTATTCTAAGTCTTTCTTGATTCCATATAAATTTTTGAAGTATTTGTTTAAGACCTGTGAAATATGCCATTGCTATTTTAATAGAAATTGCTTTGAATATATAGGTTCCTTTGGGTACTATGGATATTTTAATGATGTTAATTCTTCCAATCCATGAACGTGGTATACACTTCCATTTATTTATATGTTCTTCAATTTCTTTCTTCAGCATTCTACACTTTTCTGAGTACAGGTCTTTTACCTGCTTGGTTAAATTTATTCCTAGGTACTTTTTTGTTGTTGTTGTTGCTATAGTAAATGGAATTTTTTCTTAGTTTCTCTTTTTAATACTTCATTGTTGGTGTACAGAAATGCCATCAATTTCGGGATATTGATGTGGCATCCCACTACTTTGCCAAATTCACATATTAGGTCAAGTAGTTTCTTGGTGGAGCCTATAGGGTTTTCTATGTGTACTATGATGTTGTCTGCAAATAATGACAGTTTACTTCCTCCTTTCCAATTTGGATGCCTTTTGTTATTCTTACCTGATCACAGTGGTTAGGTTCTCTGGTACTATGTTGAATAGAGAGGTGAAAGCAGACGTCCTTGTCATTGTTACTGATTTTAAGGGAAACGATTTTAGTTTTGCCCTTTGAGTGTGATGTTTGCACTAGGTTTTTCATATATGGCCTTTATTATAGTGAGTTATGCTCCCTCTATTCTCACTTTAGTCAGTGCTTTTCATAAATGGGTGCTGGATTTTATCACATGCATTATCAGTATCTATTATTATGATCATGTGACTTTTCTCCTTCATTTTCTTTATTCTATGTATCAAATTTATTGATTTGTGAATATTCTACGATCCTTGCAACCTGGAATAAATCGCACTTGATCATGCTATATGATGTTTTGCTTTGTTTTTAATTTTTTTATTTTATTTTATTTATTTTTTTTCCTTTTTTTTAAATATATTTTATTGATTATGCTCTTACAGTTGTCCCATTTCTCCCCTGTCATTTCCCCCCACCCTGCGCACCCTCTCCCACCCACATTCCCCCCTTTAGTTCATGTCCTTGTGTCATAAGTTCTTTAGCTTCTACATTTCCCACACTATTCTTGCCCTCCCCATTTTCTACCCACCGTCTATGCTACTTATTCTCTGTACCTTTTCCCCCTCTGTCCTCCTCCCACTCCCCTGTTGCTAACCCTCCATATGATCTCCATTTCTGTGGTTCTGTTCCTGTTCTAGCTGTTTGCTTAGTTTGCTTTTGTTTTAGGTGTGCTTCTTAATAGCTGTGAGTTTGCTGTCTTTTCACTGCCATATTTTTGATCTTCTTTTTCTTAGATAAGTCCCTTTAACATTTCATATAATAAGAGCTTGGTGATGATGAACTCCTTGAACTTGACCTCATCTGAGAAGCACTTTATCTGCCCTTCCATTCTAAATTAAAGCTTTGCTGGAAAGAGCAATTTTGGATGTAGGTCCCTGCTTTTCAAGATTTCAAATATTTCTTTCCAGCCCCTTCTTGCCTGTAAGGTCTCTTCTGAGAAATCAGCTGACAGTCTGATGGGAACTCCTTTGTAGGTGACTGTCCCCGTATCCCTTGCTGCTTCTAGAATTCTCTGCTTCATTTGAATCTTGGCTAATGTAATTACGATGTGCTTTGATGTGTTCCTCCTTGGGTCCAACTTCTTTGGGACTCTCTGAGCTTCCTGGACATCCTGGTAGTCTATTTCCTTTGCCAGATTGGGGAAGTTCTCCTTTATTATTTGTTCAAATAAGTTTTCCACTTGTTGCTTTTTTTCTTCCCCTTCTGGGACCCCTATAATTCGGATGTTGGGACGTTTAACGATGTCCCGGAGGTTCCTAAGCCTCTCCTCATTTTTTTGAATTCTTGTTTCTTCCTCGTTTTCTGTTTGGTTGTTAGTTTCTTCCTTCTGGTCCACTCCATTGATTTGAGTCCCAGTTTTCCTTCCATCTCTATTGGTTCCCCATGCATCTTCCTTCATTTCACGTATTGTAGCCTGCATTTTTTCATCTAGTTTGTGAGCAAAATCAACCAATTCTGTGAGCATTCTGATGACCAGTGCTTTGAACTGTGCATCTGATAGATTGGCTATCTCTTCACTGCTTAGAGGAATTGGCTCTGGGGCTTTTATTTGTTTTCCAGATTGAGCCATTTTTGGTGGGGTTCTTTTGTTTTGTTTTGTTTTGGTTTTAGTCTGGTCGCAGTTATTACGTAAAGAGGGGTGGAGCCTTAGGTGTTCCTCAGGGCGGGGCAGCCCAGTCGCCTGGTTGTGACGCTGTATGCGGGGGCGGGGTCTGAGAGGGAACAATGGCGCCTGCTCCGCTCTCTCCTGGATTCAGTTCCCTCCGCCACTTCCCCTCCGCCTGGACTGTCTGTGCGCGAGAATGTGGGACCACCTGGTCAGCCAGCCGCCCTGTGTGGCCTCACTGGGTCTGCACAGTTGCCCCCCTGTGCCCGGGGTCCGCCAGCTGCTGCCTGTGGGCCTGGGGACTGCAAGCCGCTGCTGCTTGCGTTCCTGGGTCTGCACCCCCACTTTCTCCTGCCGAGACTCCGCCCCTCTTACCGGTGTGGATGAATGGTTGTTGGACTTCCGTACAGTTCAGTTTTCTATAAGTTCTGGTTGTTTTCTTGTTTCTAAATATTTGTTGTCCTTAATTTTGGTTGTGAGAGGAGGCACAGTGTGTCCGCCTACACCTCCATCTTGGCCGGAAGTCCTAATTTTTTTATTTTAATTGTTGTTCAAATACAGTTTTCTGCCTTTCCCCCCATCTCAGCCCACCCCCTGAGCCCTCCCCACCTCTCTCCTATTTCCACCCCCCTTTGTTACTGTCCATGTGTCCTTGATACTTGTTCCTGCAAACCCTTCACCCTTTTCCCCTAAAATTCCCTCCCATCTCCCCTCTGGTTATTGTCAGCCTATTCTCAATTTCAGTGTCTTTGGTTATATTTTGTTTGTTTGTTTCTTTTGTTGATTAGGTTCCTGTTAAAGGTGAGATTATATGTATGGTATTTGTCTTACACTACCTGGCTTATTTTGCTTAGCATAATGCTTTCCAGTTCCATTCCTGCTGGCGCAAAGGGTAAGGGCTCCTTCTTTCTTTCTGCTGCATAGAATTCCATCATTTTGATCCATTCATTTACTGATGGACACCTAGGTTGCTTCCAGCACTTGGCTATTGTAAATTATGTTGCTATGAACATTGGGGTGCATAGGTTCTTTTCGATTGGTATTTCAGCGTTCTTAGGATATAATCCTAGCAGTGAAATTGCTAGGTCAAAAGGTAGATTCATTTTTAATTTTGTGAGAAAATTCCATACTGTTTTCCATACTGGTTTCCCCAGTCTGCATTCCCAACAAAGTGTACGAGGGTTCCCTTTTTTCCACAACCTCTCCAACACTTGTTTGTTGCTTTGTTTATGAGGGCCATCATGACTGGTATGAGGTGGTATCACACTGTGGTTTTAATTTGCATCTCTCTCTATTAGCTAACAGTACTGAGCATCTTTTCATGGGTCTCTGGACCCTCTGTATGTCCTCCTTGGAGAAATGTCTGTTCAAGTCCTTTGCCCATTTTTCAATTGGATTGCTGTCTTCTTACAGTGGAGTCATGTGAGTTCCCTATATGTTTTGGAGATTAAACTCTTGTCTGAGGTATCATTGGCAAATATGTTTTCCCATAAAGTTGGTTCTCTCTTTATTTTAATACTGTTTTCTTTAGCCATGCAGAAGCTTTTTATTTTTGATGAGATCCCATTTGTTTATTCTTTTTGTTATGTCCCTTGCTCGAGGGGATATATCAGTGAAATTACTGCTGTGTGAAATATCTGAAATTTTCCTGCCCATGTTCTCCTCTAGGACTTTAGTGGTGCCATGACTCATATTTAAATCTTTTATCTGCCTTGAATTTATTTTTGTGCATGGTGTAAGTTGGTGCTCAAGTTTCATTTTTTTACATGTAGCTGTCCAGGTCTCCCAACACCACTTGTTGAAGAGGCTATTTTTACTCCATTTTATGTTGCTGCCTCCTTTGTCAAATATTAATTGATCATAGAGACTTGGGTTCATTTCTGGGTTCTCTGTTCTGTTCCATTGGTCTATGGATCTGTTCTTATGCCAGTACCAGGCTGTTTTGATTACAGTGGCCTTGTAATACAGTTTGGTATCAGGTATTGTGATCCCTCCTACTTTGCTCTTCTTTCTCAAAATTGCAGCAGCTGTGCAGGGTCATTTATGGTTCCATGTAAATTTTTGAAGTGTTTGTTCTATATCTGTGAACTATGCCATTGGTACTTTAATAGGGATTGCGTTGAATCTATAATTTGCTTTGGGTAGTATGGACATTTTGATGGTGTTAATTCTTCTAATCCATGAGCACTATATATGTATCCATTTGTTTGTGTCTTCCTTGATTTCTTTCCTCAGTGTTGTGTAGTTTTCTGTGTATAGGTCTTTTACCTCCCTGGTTAGGTTCATTCCTAGGTATTTTATTTTTCTTATAGCTATATCAAATTGGGTTTTTTTCCTGGTTTCTGTTTCTGATATTTCGTTATTGGCATGTAAAAATGCCTTTGATTTCTATATTGACTTTGTATCCCGCTGTTTTCCCTAATGCATTTATTAGGTTGAGCAGTTTTTTTGCAGAGTCTGTAGGATTTCCTATGTACACTATCATGTTATCTACAAACAACGACAGTTTTGTTTCCTCCTTTCCAATTTGGATGCCTTTTATTTTATTTTCTTGTGTGATTGCTGTGGCTGAAACTTCCAATACTATGTTGAAAGTGGACAGCCTTGTCTTGTTCCTGATCTTAGTGGAAGAAGATTTTAGTTTTTGCCCGTTGAGTATGATGTTGGCTATAAGACTGTCATGTATGGCCTTTATTATGTTGAGGAACGCTCCTTGTATTCCCACTTTACTGAGTGTTTTTATCATAAATGGGTGCTGTACCTAATCACATGCTTTTTCTGCATCTATTGATATGATCATGTGATTTTTGTTTTTGCTTTTGTTTATGTGATGTGTTACATTTATTGATTTGCAAATATTGTATCATCCTTGCATCCCTGGGATGAATTCCACTTGGTCATGGTGTATGATGTTTTTAATGTATTGTTGGATTCGGTTTGTTAGTATTTTGTTGAGGATTTTAGCATCTGTGTTCAAAAGACATTTCGGCATATCATTTTCTTTCTTTGTTTTGTCTTTGCCTGGTTTTGGAATTAAGATAATACTGGCCTCATAAAAAGAGTTTGGGAGTTTTTCCTGTTCTTGAATTTTTTTGGAATAGTTTGAGAAGGGTTGGTGTTAGTTTTTCTTTGAATGTTTGGTAAAATTTGCCTGTGAATCCATCCAGTCCAGAGCTTTTGTGAGGTAGTAGTTTTTTGATTACTGCTTCAATTTTGCTAGTTGTTATCAGTCTATTCAGATTTTCTGTTTCTTCCTGATTCAATTTTGGAAAATTGTATGTTTCTAAAAATATATCTATTTCACTCAGATTGTGAAAATTCTTCACATGTTTGTTTGTTCATAGTAATTTCTTAGAGTCTTTTGTATTCTGTGGTCAGTTGTTGCTTGTCCTCTTTCATTTCAGATTTTATTTATTTGGATCCTCTGTTTTTTTCTTGATGAGTCTGGTTAAAGGCTTGTCGATTTTGTTTATCTTTTCAAAGAACCAGCTCTTGGGTTCTTTGAACCTTTGAATTGTTTTTTTTTTTTTTTTTTTTTTAATCTGTAGGTCATTTAATTTTCCTCTGATGTTGATTATTTCCTTCCTTCTGCCCACTTCATCTTTGTTTATTGTTGTTCCTTTAGTTTTTAGGTGTAGGGTTAGGTTGTTTATTTGAGACTTTTCTGTCTTCTTTAGGTAGACCTGTATAGCTATGAACTTCCCTCTGAGGACTGCCTTCACTGTGTCCATTGGTTTTGAGTTGTGTGTTCATTTCCATTTGTTTCCACATACTGTTTGATTTTATCTTGTTCTTATTGTTAATCCATTCATTATTTAATAACATGTTATCCAGCCTCTGTGTATTTGAATGTTTTTGAATTTTTTTCTTAAAGTTAGTTTGTAGTGTCAAGTCATTGTTATCTGAGAAGAGGCTTGATGTGATTTCAATTTTCTTGAATTTTTTTAGGCTTGTTTTGTGTCCTACCCTGTGACTCATCTTTGAGAATGATCCATGTCCATTCAAAAGAATGTGTATTTTGCTTCTTGGGGGTAAAATGCTATGTAAATATCAATTAAGTCCATTTAATCTAGAGTGTCATTCAATTCTGCAATATTTTTGTTGATTTTTTTTTATTGGAAGATCTATCCATTGTTGATAATGGGGTTTTAATAGCCCCCAAAATGACTTTATTGCTTTCTATATCTTTCTTAAAGTCTTCCACTATTTTCTTTATTTAGGTTCATCTCTATTGGGTGCATATATGTTTACAAGAGGTACAGTCTTTTGTCGGACTACTCCCTTAAGTATTATGTAGTGACCTTCTTTCTCTCTTGCTATGGCCTTTGTTCTGAAGTCATCCTTTCACTTTCAGCCTGTGTATATCTTTTGTCTGAGGTGGGTCTCTTACAGATAGCATATAGGCAGTCATGTTTTCATATCCATTCAGGTGCTCTATGTCTTTTGATTGGACCATTTAATACATTTACATCTAAGCTTATCATTGATGGGTACTTAATCATTGCCATCTGTTCCTTTTGCACCTGTACTGCCCCTGCCCCTCCATTTCTTATTCTCAAAGAAGTCTCTTTAGCATCTCTTGCAGTGCTGCATTGGTGCAGATGTACTCTTTTATCCTTCTTTTGTCTGGGAGGCTCTTTATTTCACTCTCCATCTCAAAACCTTGCTGGACAGAGTACACTTGGGTGCAGGTCCTTGCTTTTCATTAATAGGAATTTTTCATGCAAATCTCATCTGGCTTGTAGTGTGTCTGTTGAGAAATAGCTGTTAACCTTACTGGAGCTTTCCAATGTTACTAGATTTTTCTCTCTTGCTGCTTTTATTTTTTATCTTATTGTTGTTCAGGTACAGTTTTCCGCATTTACCCCCCTCCACTCCAACCCCACCAGAGCCATCGCCACCTCCCTCCCCTGATTCTGCCCCACCTTGGTTTTGTCCATGTGTCCTTTATACTTGTTCCTGAAAACCCTTCCCCCTTTCCTGTCATTATCCCCTCCAACTTCCCCTCTGGTTACTGTCAGATTGTTGTTAATTTCAATGTCGCTCGTTATATTTTGCTTCCTCGTTTGTTTTGTTGATTACCTGTTTAAGGTGAGATCATATGGTATTTGACTTTCACTGTCTGACTTATTTGACTTAGCATAATGCTCTCTAGTTCCATCCAAGCCATCCCAAAGGGTAGGAGCTTCTTCTTTCTTTCTGCTGCATAGTGTTCCATCATGTAAATGTACCACAGTTTATTGATCCACTTATTTACCTATGGGCACTTACGTTGCTTCCACCACTTGGCTATTGTAAATTTTGCAGCTATGAAGATTGGGGTGCATAGGTTCTTATGAATTGGTGTTTCAGGGCTCTTAGGGTATAATCCCAGCAGGGGATTTCTGGAGTCAAAAGGCAGTTCCAGTTTTAGTTTTCTGAGGAAATTCCATACTTCTTTCCACAGTGGCTGCACCAGTCTGCATTCCCACCAACAGTGCACTAGGGTTCCCTTTTCTCCGCATCCTCTCCAACACTTGTTGATTTGTTTATGATGATCATGCTGACCAGTGTGAAGTGCTGTCTCACTGAGGTTTTAATTTGTATCTCTCTGATGTCTAGTGATGCTAAACATCTTTTCATATGTCTCTGGATCCTCTGTATGTCCTCCTTGGAGAAGTGTCTGTTCAGGTCTTTTGCCCACTTTTTAATTGGGTTGTTTGTCTCCCTGGAGTGGAGTCATGTGAGTTCTTAATATATCTTGGAGATCAAACCCTTGTCTGAGGTATCATTGGCATATGTTTTCCCGTAAAGTTGGTTCTCTTTTCATTGTAATGCTGTTTTCTTTAGCCGTGCTGAAGCTTTTTATTTTGACGAGGTCCTATTTGTTTATTCTTTTTTTTATGTTCCTTGCTCAAGGGGACATATCAGTGAAAATATTGCTGTGTGGAATACCTGAGATTTTACTGTACTTATTCTCCTCTAGGACTTTTATGGTGTGGTGACTTATATTTAAGTCATTTATCTATCTTGAATTTATTTTTGTGTATGGCGTAAGTTGGTGATCGAGTTTCATTTTCTTGTATGTAGCAGTCCATATCTCCCAACACCTCTTCTCCCAAATTGAAGAGGCTATTTTTACTCCATTTTATGTTGCTGCCCCCTTTGTCAAATATTAATTGACCTAGAGACTTGGGTTTATTTCTGGGCTCTCTCTTCTGTTCCATTGGTCTATGTGTCTGTTCTTTATGCCAGTACCAGGCTATTTTGATTACAGTGGCCTTCTAATACGGTTTGATATCAGGTATTGTGATCCCTCCTACTTTGTTGTTCCTTCACAAAATTGCTGTGTCTATTCAGGGCAATGAATTGCTGTGTCATTTATGGTTCCATATAAATTTTCAAAATGTTTGTTCTATATCTGTGAAATACATCATTGGTGCTTTAACAGGGATTGCATTGAATCTGTAAACTGTTTTGGGTAGTATGGACATTTTGATGATGTTAATTCTTCCAATCCATGAACATGGTGCATGCTTCCATTTGTTTGTGTCTTCCTTAATTTCTTTTTTCAGCGTTGTGTGATTTTCTGAGTACAGGTCTTAGTTACCTCCTTTATAAAGTTATTCCTTGGTACTTTATTTTACTTGTTGCTATGGCAAATGGGATTTTTTTTCCTGATTTCTCTTTCTCATATTTTGTTGTTGATGTACAAAAATGCCTTTGATTTCTGATTATACTGGCCTTGTCGAGTAGGTTTTTTGTGGAATCTATAGGATTTCCTATGTACACTATCATGTTATCTGGAAACAATGGCAGTTTTGCCTCCTCCTCTCCTATTTGAATACCTTTTATATCTTTGTCTTGTCTAATTGCTGTGGCTAGGGCTTCCAATCCTATATGCAATAGGAGGGTAAAAATGGACATCCTTGTCTTGTTCATGATATTAGGGGGAAAGCTTTTAGTTTTTGCTCATTGAGTATGGTTTTGACTGTAGATCTCTCATATATGGCCTTCATTATGTTGAGAAATGCTGCCTATATTCTCACTTTACTGAGTGTTTTTATCATAAATGGGTGCTGTGCCTTATGAAATGCATTTTCCACATCTATTGATAGGATCATGTAATTTTTGTTTTCCTTTTCTTTATGTGATGTATTACTCATGCAGACACTGGCTCACAGTGTCCACATCATTATGGATGAAATAAGACATTCACATGGACTATGGAGTCCGGTGGCGGGAAAAGGACAGCATGGCTTTTCTCTCAAGGGGAGCAAAAGCCTTTGCCCTTGCTTCAATGAGCTTTTATTGTCTTACTGGGCACATTACATGAAGGTCCTCATTAACTATGCACTGGTTCGGTATAGGTCGTTATCTTTTATAGACAACAAAGGAGCCAATGCTGCTAATCACATCACAGAAGAAGGATATTTGCAAATGGAAAAGGGAAAAGTGGTCAAACAGATTACACTCATCCTAAGAAGGTTTAGCATGGATTTTAGGAAGTTACAGTAAGCACATGCTATCTGAATTCAGGGTGAGGGAGTTTTAGCAAAGCAAGACTCAAAGTGGCTTAGGTACAAATGCAGGCCTGATTCCCCACAAGAGAACCCATCCGTGGGCATGGGCCCTATGCATCTCCGAGTGGGGGCTGGGCCCATGCCATGCAGAACAGTCTCTTACATATTATGTTTATTGATTTGCAAATATTATACCATTCTTGTATCCCTGGAATGAATCCCATTTGATGATGGTGTGTGATGTTTTTAATGTATTGTTGCATGCAGTTTGCCAATATTTTGTTGAGGATTTTAGCATTTGTGTTCATCAGCGATGCTGGCCTGAAGTTTTCTTTCTTTCTTATGTCTTTATCTGGTTTTTGGATTACTATGATACTAGCTTCATAAAAAGAGTTTGGGAGTCTTCTAATTGGATTTTTTGGTATAGTCTGTGAAGGGTAGGAGTTAGCTCTCCCTTAAATTCTTTGTAGAATTCTCCTGTGAAACGATCCAGTCCACGGCTTTTGTGTGTTAGGAGTTTTTTGATTACAGCTTCAATTTTGTCAGCTGCTATTAGTCTGTTCAGGCTTTCTGCTGCTTCTTCATTGAGTTTTGGAACATTTTTCTTTTTTGTTAAGATTTTATTTATTTATTTTTTAAAGATTGGAGAAGAGAGGGACAAAGTGAGGGAGAGAAACATCAATGTGTGGTTGCTTCTTGTTTGCCCCCTACTAAGGACCTGGCCTGCAACCCAGGCATGCTCCCTAGTCTGAGAATTGAACCGGTAACCCTTTGGTTCCCAGGTCTGCACTCAATCCACCGAGCTACACCAGCCAGGGCATTTTTGGAAGATTATTTTTTTCTAGAAATTTGTCCATTTCACCTAGGTTTTTAAATTTCTTGTCATATAGTTTTTATAGTAATTTTTTTATAATACTTCGTATTTCTGTTGTATTGGTTGTAATCTCTTCTCTTTCATTTCTGATTGTGTTTATTTGGATCTTCTGTCTTTTTTTTCTTGATGAAGCTGCTTAAAGGCTTGTTGATTTTATTTATCTTTTCAAAGAAACAGCTCCTGGATTTCTCGATCCTTAGAATTGTGCTTTTAGTCTCTGTGTCATTTAATTCTGCTCTGATCTTGGTTATTTCCTTCCTTCTACTTGCTCTGGGCTGTCTTTGTTGTTGTTCCTCCAGTTCATGTAGGTTTAGGGTTAGGTTGTTTATTTGAAACGTTTCTATCTTTTTTAGGTATGCCTGTATGGCTATGAACTTCCCTCTCAGGACTGCCTACGCTGTGTCCCATAAGTTTTGGATTGTTGTGAGTTCATTTTCATTTGTTTCCAGAAACTGGTTGATTTCATCCTTGATTTCATTCTTGACCCATAATCTCCATGAGTTTGAGTATTTTTGAGCTTTTTACTTGAGGTTGGTTTCTAGTTTTAGTCCTTTATGGTCGGAGAAAATGCTTGATGTGATATCAATTTTTTTGAATTTGTTGAGGCTTTTTTGGTGTCCTATCATGTGGTCTGTCTTTGAAACTGTTCCATGTGCATTTGAAAAGAATGTGTATTTTGCTGCTTTGGGATGAAAGGCTGTATATATCAGTTAGGTCCAGTTGATATAGGAGATTGTTCAGTGCCACAATAGCTCTGTTGATATTTTGTTTGGAAATTCTATTCTTTTTTGACAGGGGGGAGTTAACATCCCCTACTGTAATTGTGTTGCTGTCGATATCTTTCTTGAAGTCCTCCAAGATTTTCCTTATGTATTTGGGTATTCCTATGTTGGGTGCCTATATATTTACAATGTTTATGTCTTCTTGATGGATTCTTCCCATGACTATTATGAAGTGACATTCTGGGTCTCTTTTTATGGCACTTTTTTGGAAGTCTATTTTATCTGATATGAGTATTGCCACCCTGGCTTTTTTCCTGTATCCATTTGCTTAGAATATTGTTTTCCCAGCCCTTCAATTTGAGTCTGTGTAGGTCTTTTGTTCTGAGTTGGGTCTCTTATAGGTAGCATATGTGTGTGTCATGATTTCTTATCCATTCAACTATTGTATGTATTTTGATTGGAGCATTTAATTCATTTATATTTAAGGTTATTATTGATAGGTGCTGATTCATTGCCATTTTTTCGTACCTGTGTTCCTCTTTCTCTCACTCTTTTCCTTCCTTTTCTTAAATCAGACCCTCTAGCATCTCTTACATTGATGGTTTGTAGGAGGTATATTCTTTGAGGTTTCTTTTGTCTGGGAAACTCCTTATTTGGCTTTCCATTTTAATTGAGAGCCTTGCTTGTTACAGTAATCTTGGCTGCAGTCCTTTGGTTTTCATTACGTGGACTATTCCTTACCAGTCTCCTCTGGCTTGGGGCATTTCCATTCAGAAGTCAGCTGCTAACCTTATTGGGGCTCCCTTGTATGTTACTTCCTATTTCTCCCTTGCTGCCTTTAAGTTCTCTCTTTGTTTTGGTATTTTGCCCTTTTAATTATGATGTGTCTTGAAGTGGCCCTCTTTGGGTTCCTTTTGATTGGGATTCTCTGTATTTCCTGCATTTGTGTGACTTTCTCTCTCAAATTAGGGAAGTTTTCCATCATTACTTTTTTTAACAGGCTTTCTATCTTTCGCTCTACTTCTCCTTCTGGTATCCATATTATACAGATCTTATTCTGTTTCATGTTGTCCTGCAGTTCCCTTAACATTTCTTCATTTTTAGCGAGTCTCTTTTTCCTTTCCTTACTCTTTCCACTTGTTTCTTTCTCTACCTTGTCCTCCCGCTTGCTGATTCGATCCTCTGCTCATCTAGCTGGCTCTTGGTTCCTTCTACTGTGTTCTTCAATTCAGAAATTATATTCTTCATGTCCTCTTGGCCCTTGTTGATAGTTTCTATTTCTTTTTTCATGTTGATATAGTTTGCAGTGAGGTCATCGTAGTTTCCCTGTAGTTATTTCTCTGTGAGCTCATTGAGCTTCCTTATAACCATTGCTTTGAACTCAATATCTGACAGTTGACTAGTCTCTATTTCATTTAATATTCTTTGTGAGGCTTCCTCCTTTCTTTTTGTTTGGGATGTGTTTATCTTCCCATTGTTCGTGACACTCTTCTTGGTAGCCTCTGCTTCTTAAATTGATCTGTTCTGACTCCCTGGGTTTGTGGTGTGAACTTCTATGGTAGGAGACTTGTGAAATTCAGTGGTGCAGTCCCCTTGATCTCCTGAACTTGCTGCTCTTGGGCTGTCATTTATTTTAGCTCTCTATGTGTTAGGGTTTTGATTGTTGGGTCTTTCTTTGGTGGGTCCCTCCCTCCAGTTGGTTAACTGATGGTCACTCCACCACCACATCTTGTATGCTGTTGTGCAGGTGTGGACAGGATGTGTTGAAGCTGGTCCTTCTGCATGTCTCAGGTTTTGAGACTTCTCTCTCACTACTTTTCATTGGTTTGTTCTGGGTCATTTCTCCACCATTTAGTTGTAATTCCAGATTGGTCCCAGGTGTAGGTTAGTGTGGCTTCCACTCACTTCTTCATCTTCTTCCATTATCTGTTGGTGGTTCCTTTGCTGGTGAGTTCTGTCTTCTAGCAGGTATACCAGTGATCAAATAAAAGAGTAGCTCCCACCTACTCTTTTATTGATCAGCTGGAGGGGGAAGGCAAAATGGTTATGATAGCAGGAGTGTATTCTATGGGATTGAAGTACCAACCTGTAGAGAAGAGATAGGAGATCTTTTGAATAAGTAGTGTTAACTGTGATATTTCACCCATCTCGCCACTTTTTAAAAAGGGTAGAAAAATGGTAAGACTCCTGTTAGAGGAGGGAAGGATTGTGGGTTGAATCCAGAAAACAGTGAGCTTGTGGGAGGTCAGATTATGAGATACAGTGAGAGTGTAGGATAGAAAACAGCTGTTAATGTATGAGAGAACAGAGTTAACCACAATAGTAATACAGTTCCAGAAGTCAGTGAAGTGGGCTAGGATCCAGGAGGGGTGCCATGTAGTATTTACAGTTGTATGGAACAACAATTATTTACAATAATAATGGAGCAACAATCATTTGACAGAATTTATATGATCTGAATAACAAGAGTAGGAAGTACACAGACTAGAGTAGTGTGCTGTTGGAACACAAGTGAAGTGGAAAAAGGAAAATTAAAAATACAGTATGACATGCCTGGGTTGCAGGCCAGTTCCCAGCAGGGGACACCCCAGAGGTAACCATACATTGATATTTCTCTCCCTCTTCCTCTCTCCTACCCTTCCCCTCTAAAGATAAATAAATAAAAAAATCTTTAAAAAAATACAGTATGAAAGAGAGAACAAGGAAAACTAGTCAAACAATGCAATTAAACAAACATATAAAACAAAACTAAAGAGATAGAAGAGAAATAAAAAATACTAATAAAAAGAAGTAAATATAATGAAAAAATAATAATACAAATAAACAATAACATGCAAGTTCTCTGGAATAGCAAAGTGAAATTTGTCTCAGTTTCTCAGTTGTTGAGATTATCCTTGTGATGCCTCTTGGGTCTGACTCTGGTCCTTTCACAGCTCTAGGTCTTATTGTCTTGTTTGGGGGAAAAAAGAAAAAAGTAATAATGAAAGAAAAGTTTCTTTGTGGCTTTAAACTGGCCAAGTGAGTTCTGCTGGTCTTCCTGGCTGCAGCATACTGAGCAGGGTTGGGGTTCGCTTTTCTCCCTTCCTATGATTTTATGAGGATGGGGGCCAGGTGTGGGCCACAAGTCTTCACAGTTGCTCAGCTTCCAACCCAGTTTCTCAGTTTGCTGCCGGGCCCTTCTGCACCCTGGGGGCGCCTTCAATTCACCAGTTGTTCTGTCCTTGAGGTGCACCAATTAGGGGCAGCTCACACATCACCTTCTAGCTCTTTGCTATCCTAGGTGCTAAGCACTCGCAAAGTCTCCTCAGGGTAGTTCAGCTCCCACACTGAGTTAAGTCTTTCTGGGGACTGCTTACTCCCTGAGTGCTGCTGTTCTCTTCTGTAGGGGTGCCTCCTCCTTCCTCTTAGAAAATCAGTCTAGCTGGGGGAGCATGGGGTGGGGCAGAGCAGCTTTGGGCAGCACGTACTGCTTCAAGGACAAGGGCACAGTCACCAGCAGCAGCAGTGGGTATGGGTGAACTGTGGTGTTGGATGTGGGCATGTGACGTCTGCCACTGAGGGAGGGGGCAGAGGCGTTGTGGTGCTCTTGGTGGCAGGGGTAGGAGTGCCACCAAGGCTGCAGAGGCAGGACTTGGTTCTCTGCTGCTGCATTGGCAGGGGTATCGCTGAGGTTGCTACTGAGGCAACTGCAGGCGCAGAGCCAGGGTGACTGCTGTGGGAGAATTCCCGAAACAGCCACTGAGTGCCGTTTGTTTGTTTGTTTGTTTGTTTGTTTGTTTGTTGGAGGAGAAGGGAGAAAGAAGGAGAGTGAAAGAAACATCATTGGTGAAAAATGAAATGTTGTGAGAAACAAAGAAACATTGATTGATTGCTTCTCGTTTGGGCCTAACCAGGGACCAAACCCACAACCTTGGCATGTTCTCTGACGAGGAATCAAACCAGCTACCTTTCACTTTATGAGATGATGGCCAACCAGCTGAGAGCCACACTATTCAGCTTACTTTGTTTGTTTGTTTACCTCTTTCAGGGATCACAAATACTACACCGTTTTACTGTCCAATGTCAGAAGACAGGTTTTTTCATATAGTTGTTCCGTTCTTTTTAAGGCAGAAAGTCATTAAATGTCATTGTCTTATTTTTTTCTCCCATCACTGCATCCCACCCATTTGCAATCATGAGTTTGTTCTTTATATCTATGGGTCTGTTTGTGGGGTTTTTGTTTATTCATTTGATTTTTTTTAATACCACATATAAATGAAATCATACAGTGTTTAGCCTTCCTTGTCCACCTTATTGCACTTAGTACAACATCCTCTAGGTCTATCAGTGTTGCCACAAATGGCAAGATTTTGTTCCTTTTTATTGCTGAATAATCTTCCATTGTAAATATAAACCATATCTTCTTGACAGGCAGGGATACTCACCACTGTACAAATGAGGCTAAGCCATATCTTCTTTAACCCTTTATCTAATCATGGATATCTAGGCTGCTTCCATGTCTTAGCTATTAGTAGTAATACTGCAGTGATAGCAGTGCATATATCTATATATCTTTCCAAATTATTGTTTTTGTTTTCATTGGAGAAATACATACGTAAAAGTGGAATTACTGGTTTGTATGGCAGCTCTACTTTTAATTTTTTGAGGATTTCCATACTGTTTTTCACAGTAGCTACACCAATTTATCATCCCACCAACAGTGCACAAGGATTCCCTTTTGTTCATATCCTCACCAAAGCTTGTTTGTGGATCAATAGATGATAGCCATTCTTACAGGTAGGCAGTTATATCTGGTTGTGGTTTTAATTTGCATTTCCGTGATTAGTGATATTGAGCATCTTTTTATATTCTTTTGGCCATCTTTATGTCCTCTTGGAGAAATGTCTATTTAGGTCCTCTGTTCATTTTTAAATTGGATTATTTGTTTTTTGGTGTAAAGTTGTATGAGTTCCTTGTGTATTTAAAATGTTAATATGCATCCAAATGATCTTAATGATACATCCCCTTATTAAATGTATCATTTGTGCATATCTTCTCCCACTCACTAGGTTGTCTTTTTATTTTGTTGGTGGTTTCCTTCACTGTGCAAACACTTTTTGTTTAATGTAGTCCTGTTTGTTTGATTTTTCTTTTGTTGCCCTTGCTCAAGGAGACATAGCCAAAAACATTGCTAAGAGCATTGTCAGAGTGTTTACTGTCTATATTTTCTTCTAGGAGTTTTATGGTCTCATGTCTTACATTTAAGTCTTTAATCTATTTTGAATTTATTTTTTTATTTGATGTAAGTGGTCCAATTTCATTTTTTTTTTTTTTTGCATGTATCTATCCAGTTTTCTCAATACCGCCTATTAAAGGAGCTCTACCCTAATCTTTATCTTGGCCCACCTTGTCATAGATTAATTTCCTTATAAGCGAGGATTTATTTCTGGATGCACTATACTATCGCATTGATTTGTATACCAGTTTTTATGCCACTACCATACTGTTTGAGTATTGTAGCTTTGTAGTATAGTTTGATATCAGGGAGCATGATACCTTCCACTTTCTTCTTTCTCAGGATTGCTTTGGCTACTCAGGGCCTTCTTTGGTTTCACATAAAATTGAGGAATACTTTTGCTAATTCTAGAATGCCATTGGTATTTAACTGGGGATCACATTGAATCTGTGTATTGCTTTTTAAGTAATCTGTGTATTGTTTTTAAGTGAGGACATTTTAACAATATTAATCCTTCCAGTCCATGAGCAAGGTATGTCCTTCCATTTATTTGTGTCTTCCATTTCTTTTTTCAGTGTCTTACAGTTTTTAGAGTACAGGTCCTTCACCTCTTTGGTGCCCCCTGATTGGATGTATATGAGGTCTGTACAAAAGGTATTCAGCCATGGACTATGAAAAACAGAGAAATTTGTTAAAGAAGATACAAAATATGAGAAACAGTGTACATAGAACAATGATACCTCAGTCTCCTTCAAAGTAGGCACCTTGGGACCTCACACAGCTCTCCCAGTCACCATCAGCTGCCCAGTCATATATTCCTGAATTTCATCAACTATCTGAAATCTCTTCCCTTTCAAAGGTGATTTTAGTTTTGGGAAAAGCCAGAGGTCACAGGGTGCCAAATCTGGGCTGTAGTGGGGCTGAGTCACCTGGGTGATTGGATGTTTGCCATAAACTCTGCATAAGATGTGATGCATAAGTGGGTATTTTGTGATGAAGCTGCCAATCACCAGTTGCCCATAGCTGCAGCCTTCTGAGTCATCCAAATGGTTTCCATGGAGGAATGTTCAAGCTTAATACAAAATTTCATGCACATTCGTTGCTCTGTTTGCTCAGTCATTTTGAATACCACAGCCACACAGTACACACGCTCACTCAACAGCAGCTACCACCCCCACTGACTAGTAAAGTGAAATGGTCATTGTTCACACATGTACATTCCAGTCCACTCTCCTTGGCTGCCAGGTTACATCAATGTTGTGAAACCAATCTAGTTATATTAACAGTGTCTGGACTTTTTCAGACAGACCTCCCATATATTGGTAAGTGTTACGTCTTTGTGATGTATTGTCCTCTTTATCATTATAACATTTGCCACCTGTGCTTTAGGTGTACAATGAGATTGTTTATTGGGATTTTTCTTGTTTGTGGAGGAAAATCTATATAGCTATGAACTTTACTCAGTTGCTTTTGCTGCATCCCATAAATTTTGATGTTATGTTTTCTATTTCATTTGTTTCAAGATAGCTTTTGATTTCCATTTTTATCTATTGGCTGTTTAATATCATGTTGCTGAGTCTCCACATGTTTGTGTTTTTTTCAATTTTCTTTTTGTTGATTTGTAGTTTTATGCCATTGTCAGAAAAGATGCTTGATATGGTTTTAATCTTCTTGAATTTATTTAGTCTCGTTTTATGGCTAATCTATCCTGGAGAATGGAACCATGTGCAGTTGGAAAAAAAATTGTGTATTCTGCAGTTTTTAATGAAATGTTCTATAAATATCTGTTCAGTCACTCTGGCTGATTTTACATTTAATGCCATTGTTTCCATATTAAGTTTATATCTTGATGATCTATCCATTGAAGTGTGTAGGGTATTAAAATCCCCTACTATTATAGGAATATTGTGAATTTCTCCCTTTATGTCCACTTACAATTGCTTTATATATTTAAGTGCTCCTGTGTCGTGTACATAGTATTTATGATTATTATATCGACTTCTTTTGGATTAGCCCCTTTATAATAATGTAATGTCCTTCTTAGTTTTTCAGTCTGTATGTCTTTCAATTTAAAGTGAATCTCTTGTAAGCAGCATGGGTCATGTTTTATTTATTTATTATCTATTCAGCCATCCTGTATCTTTTTATTGGAACATTTAATCTATTTACATAAAGTAATTATTGGTAAGTGTGTACTTGATGCCATTTCATTAATTGAGAGATTTTCTGGTTGTTTTTATATCTCCTCTATTTCTTTCTTCTCGATCTCTTTCCTTGTGGTTTGTTGGTTTTCTTTAGTGTTCTATCTGGGTTTCTTTCTCTATGTTCTTTGTATATCTTTTGTAGGTTTTTAGTTTGTGTTTACCATGAGGTTTATATATATATTACACTACATCTATATCAGTCCATTTAAAGGTCATAGGCATTTGAGTTCAAGTATATTCTGTAAGGACTACATTTTGCTCCTATCTCCATGCTTTATATTATTGGTGTCATTTTTATTTTTTAGATATTTTTGTGTTGTGTATCTCCTAACTACTTATTGTAATTTGTGTTGAGTTTGATATTTTTTTCTTCTGACCTTCATAGTAGCTTTTTAAATGTCTGATTTCCTCTATTTATTAAATATTTGGCGTTACTTGTGAACTATTTTCTCTTCTGTGTATTTACTTATTTCTGGTTACAGCCTTCTTTTCTGCTTAAAGAAGACCCTTTGCCATTTCTTGTAAAACAGATGTAAAGGTGATGAACTCCTTTAGCTTTTATTTGTTTGGGAAACTCTTTATTTCTCCTTTAATTCTGAATGCTAGATAAACCGTTGGGTAAATTATTCTAGGTTGTAGGTTCCTTTCTTTCAGCACTTCAAAAATATGCACCCACTCTCTTCTGGCTTGTAAAGTTGCTCCTGAGAAATTAGCTGATCCTCTTACAGGATTTCCTTTGTAAGTCATTTTTTTTTCATTGCTTTCTTCAAGATTGTCTCTTCAACTTTTATCATTTTAATTACAATACATGGTGGTGTAAGTCTCTGCATTCATCTTGTTTGGAATTCTCTGTGCTTCCTGGATCTGAATGTCTGTTTCCTTTCCCAGATTTGGAACGTTTTCAGCCATTGTTTCTTTAAATAAGTTTCTGGTTTTTGTTCTGTTTCTCTTCCTTCTGGGATCCCTATAATGTGAATGTTTGGTCATTTGATGTTATCCTAAAGATCCCTTATCCTTGTTTTTAATTCAGTTCTTTTTTTTCCCCTGTTCTGATCAGTTGATTCCTATTATTCTGTCTTCCAGGTTTCTAACTCATTCTTCTGTATTGGCAAATTGGCTGTTGATTCTTCTTAATGTATTTTTCATTTCTATTGCATTATTCAGGTAGGCCTGGTTCTTAATATACTTACTTGTTGAAGTTCTCACTAAGTTCCTTTATTCCACTCTCAAGTTCAGTGAGCATCCTTATGACTTTCTTTGAACTCAGTTATCAGGTATATTACTTATCCTTGTTTCTTTAAGTTACTTTTTTTGTGGGGATTTTTCTTGTTCCTTCATTTGAGAGATATTTGTTTGACTTTTTGTGTTAGTTTATATGAATTAGGCAAAAATAGTTCTCTCTCCCAGTCATGAAAATATGACCTTATGTGTAGAAGACACTGTGAGGCTGTGTGTGCTGGATGGTTTTGGCAGGTAGGTAGGAGGCAAGCAGGTGCCTAAGGGCACTGATCTACAAAGCTGAGTGGCTCTCAGTGTCTCCCTTTGTTTGGGGCCAAAATGGGTTCTGGCATTGTTTCTGGGAACATGCAGAGTGAACTTGTAGGGAGACCTGAGCACCCAGATAGAGTCCCCACCCACCCTGTGGAAGTGGATGGGGCAAAAACAATTGCATTCACTAGCACCTTCAACCCTGGAGAATTCTCTCAGTCTTAAGAGAGCTCCTGTGGTTCCCCAGCCTTCTCTATATAGTCTTTGTCTTATTTGTACAGAAAATTGTCTTGCATAGAAATGGAGTCTCTGTAGACTCTATGTGCTAGGTTGTTTGAGGAAGCTGGACTGGATCTGGGTAGGCATTTATAGTGCCTGTGGCACTGGCTTGCTGGGCTGGAGTGGCTCCAAACCAGGCAGGAAGGCAATTTGCATATGATAATGCCTTGTTGTTCCTGCTTGCTCCCTATGATCAGAGGCAGAAGGCTCCAGGCAATGTAGCTGTAACATCCTGTGGTGGAATAGAGAGAGCTCTAGCCTACCTTATTGAGGTGGCAGGAGCCATAAACAATGGTGTTCCTCTAACCTGGGATAGTTCCTGTGGTTTCCCAGCCTTCTCTCTGTGGTTTGTTTTCTTGTGTGTTGTTCAGAAGATGTCTGGTAGGAGTAATGCTCTCTCTGTATAGGTATATTTGAGTATTTCCATGGGAGGGGGTGAGTTCAGCATCTTCCTATGTCACCGCCATCTTTGACCCCCTCAGTTTTCTAATTTTTACAAGAACATAAGTCTAGATTCTGTTACACCCTCATGTCCAAAAGCAGAAGTTCCAAAAAGTAATTTGAGGTTGGTTCAAAGATACTATAGTTCAACTGTTACGGAGAAATGAAACGATCCAGACGCAGGGAGTTCACGAAGCACGACTCTTTATTACACGCGTGGTCCCAGAGGAGGCAGTCTCCAAATTCTGGGCCCCGATCTCAGGGAAAACTCTTCCTTTTAAGCATCTTACATTCTGGCTTCCGCGGCAGATGCGGTCGTAAATTTCAATTACCTTTCCCCCTTTTCCTGATTTATTTCTTCCTCAGTCAAGGGGCCCAAAAATAGAATTTGTATCCTGCCATAATTCTTTTCACATCAATGGGACTGATATCTCAATGGGACTTTGTATCCTGCTTTTCTATATAATTCCTCCCTTTTTTTTGGATGCTAGACAGAATCTTCTTCTGTCTCAGCATCTATTACTGGGAGTCTTTAATTTTATTAAGTTGGTTAAGGTTCTTTTTTACTATGTTGCTTTTACTGGCAAAGTTTTAGGAGGGCCATCCCCTGTCTGATAAAACGGCTGCCAGTTTCTTGAACTGGTCTGGGTGGCCACCTCTTTTCTTTCTATGTATTTTTGAACCTGCTTAACCGTGGTGAGCCCTGTTCTTGTTATTTCTTTTTTTTCTATAGATGATAATATCTCCTCCTGGACTTGGGTGTAACTCGTTTACGTATATCTTCCCTTTAACTCTTTGAGCCCTCTTATGGCTTTTTGCTCTATCTATGTTAATTACTATTTCTTTTCCGTTGGTCACATGGGCTCTGCAGCCCCTGTAAGGACATCCCCCATATTTCTCTGGCCATCTCCTGCAATATTTTCTATCTTGATCTATTGGGAAACATATTCTTGGATTTTTGTACCAGAACCAATCGTCTATGGACTTTATTAGTGCGCTGGGGAGCCTTAACTGTATTTTCCCTCTACACATACCTTTGCATGAGGTGTGGGATATTTCCTGCACCTTTGTCCAGGTTCTCTGGGTAAAAACCTCTTGGACTATAAAAGTCTCATTTATTTGCACCTGCGAGGCTAGAATTGGCACTGGGAGTAGGCTCAGGATCTCTGTGATGATAACAGGAGGGACTATCTTTTATATACACAGTAGGCTCAATAGGGTGTAGACTATTGTTAGATAACATAGCTGTAGCCCCATCTGCTCCCCTATTGTCTACTCAGTGGTTTTCGTGAACCACAGCTCAAGTCCTCCGAGGATGATGACGGTCCCAGGGATGAGAAAGCCGAGGAGCGATTCCCAGGAACAACCGTCCATTCCTGACGTAGCTTGCCTGGGTCTCTTCGTAGCCTCAGGATGGGCAGCTTTGGGGAAGGCACCTCCGTAGATTCTGTTGCCGCCTTGGCTCTCGTATCCTGTAACTTTTAAGGCATGGTTAGCAATACCAAAGTATCTACTTTGGGTGGAGTGGCTTTTTTTTCAATTCTTTACCCATATGTACTGACGTGGCTTAAGGGATGGGCTGGCCCCCTTTTGGTACTGGGTCTAGCACAACTTGGGCTTTCCTGACTTGATTTAATTCTTTTCTCTAATATAGAGAGGTATTTTGTCATCCCTAGCCCCCTGTCAAGGTTAGTTTAGTGGGCCCGGCTACCCTGGTTATGGGGGTCAGTCTCCTATAAACTAACTCGTATGGGGTGTATCTTTTAGCATTCAGGGTACCCCTGACTCAGAGGAGAGCTAGTGGTAGGAGATCAGTCCAGGGCAGCCCGGTTTCTTGACATAACTTGGCTAGAGCCTCTTTAAGAGTCTGGTTTATTCTCTCTGCTTGTTCAGAGCTTTAGGAGGCGTGGCTCCCCTCCCAGCCTGGGCTCCCTGAGCCGGCTGCAGCTGTGTGGAGTTTCTCAGCAGGGCGCTTGAGGAGGGGGGGAGGTGCCCGAAAGGGCTCGGAGTCTCAGCCAGGAGTCCGGGGCTGCGCACAGGGTACGAGAGGCTGTCAGCGCGGGCAGGCAGCCCACAGGGGCTCTGGTTCCAGGAACGAGGCTGTCCCCCTGCGCCCGATATCAGGCACTGGCCTGCAGGATCTCTCTCCACCCCAGCGCAGCTGTGGCTGGAGAGGGCCCCTCTGCGCCCGAGCACTGCCCTTATCTAAGTGCTTTGGCCAGGCCTGACTGGGCAGTTTTATTTCCGAGACCCGGGAGAGGGCAGGGAGGCTTCGGGGCGCTGCTCCCTCCCCGAGCGCCGGGACTGCCTTCCCTCCTCTGCCCAGCCAAGTCTTCCTAATTTTATTGTCCGAGCCTGGCAGAACTTTCTCAGGGCTGCCAACAGTCCCGTGGCTCTTCGGATTAAGACTTTCTTCCCAGAGGGCAGGCCTACGGGTTAGTAATTACTGAATGCTCCGCTCCAGTATCTACTATAAAGTCTATTTCTCGGCCCCCCTACTGCAAGACGGACCATGGGCTCTTTGGGGCCAGGTGGGATGAAGCCCAATCTTCCTCATTCGGTGTCTAAGCTCGCAAGGCTGAAGATGCTCGGAGCCGGCGGAGCTGGTGGCGTCTTGATTTTCTTGTAGTAGCCAGAAGAGCTACCTGATTTTTTTCGCGCTTTCAATGTAGCTTTGCCTCTATTATCATAGATTTTGTTAGCGACTGCTAGAAGCTGACTTATGGTTATGCTAGCGAACTCTTTAAGCTTCTGGAGTTTCTTTCTGATATCTGGAGCTGACTGGGACACAAAAGTCATTACTACTATGCACTGGTTTTCAGGACTCTCTGTGTCACACTGGCGACTTTGGCCATGTTTGTCCAGGTTTTTGGGCCACTTTATTTTGCTCAGTGTTTGGGTCCCAGTTTAGTTGTATCTTGCACTCGGCAGCACAGGCGAAATCAGTGTGGTTTAGGGTCCTCGCTGAGGACCCTAAAGCTTCTAAATTGCGGTGAGGATATGACAGTTCTGGACTGTGACTCTGGCCTGGCTCTGCGGGACAAACACCTATCAGGCAATTTTTACTGCCCCTCTGGGGTCTTGATGGCTCGGGCCTGCTCTGCCCAACAGTTTTCTGTCTCACGATAATTCTGAGCTTGAACTGGAGAACAAATGAGGGGGGCTTTTGATGGTAGGCTTTGGTGTCGCCCCCGAGCTATTTCTCTAGCAGTTTGGTCTGCCAGCCGGTTGCCAGGTTCTGGGAGGGCGCGCCTGCCCGTCCCTGTCCCTCAGGAAGGCGCCGCCAGCCCCCTGTTGTACTCACGCCCAAATCAGCTGCCTGCGTGCTGCCTGCCAGGCTCGGGGTGCTCTGATGGCAGGCACCGGGCTGACAGTCTCCGGAACTGCTGCCGCCGTCGCCACAAGGAATTCGGCTGAGGAGCCTTTTATGTCTCACTCTCACGGCTCATTCTCTTGCTCTTTTCTGACTGCCCCTAAGAATTTTCAGGGTCTTTTTCCGGTGATAGGGACAGACATCTGATTGATGACTGCTCTTTTCTCTCTCTAAGGCTTGCTAGCCCTGGCTGATTAGAAACTCATGGTACTTTGCTTCCCACTGACAGAGCTGTACTTTCTGCTTTGAAGCCCGATATCCCCTGGCTTCCAATAGCCGAAGAAGTGCTCGAGTCCCTTCCTGGCATTCTTTTAATTCTCTGGCTTGGCTACTAAGACAGCTGTTGTATTCTTACTTGGGCGCAAGCAATAGCCCTCTATTCTTTTGAGCCGGTGGTGCCGGCTCTTTGCGCTCTCCTCCCGGTAACTACCAGGTGAGCTGCCCTAATGGTGGACAAATTGAGGGTTCCCTTAGGGGGCCAGCCTACCCCGAAAGTGGGTCATTCTAGGGTACACAATGTTTTAAGTTTGAAGCAGGAGACAGCATAGGAAGAACTCCGAGACTGCAATACTGTTACTGTCCAACATTCAGCACCCTGGTTGCTAGGAAACATCTTTTACCAATTAAGTAGAATAAATGGTAAACCAAGGCAGGGAGGAGGAGGGAGACATGTCTCATACGCTAACTCAGCAGTCCTGAGCCTGGTCTGATAATATTGCCAGGTGCTCCAACACCACAAGAAACACTATATTATCAAGGAAGAACGGAAGTCCTTGAAATTCTATGTAACATTTCTATTATCTGAGAAAGAAAACCTTGAAACTGTGCTTTCATTTCAAGGCCTGGAATGTGGGAGAGGGTCCCTGGTGCCCAGAGAAGAAGCCCATAAAACAACTTTGGTTAATTGCCTACCTCTGGTCACTATCTGTTTTACTACGAGGTAGTCTCTGATGCTTATAGAAAAGGCCCATAAATAACTTTGGAAAGTGCCCCAATTTTAATTAACTGCCTCCTGTCACGTATTTGTTTTACAAGACGAACAAATGGGGTCTGTAGCAAGATAAAGATTCAGGCTAACAGACCCCCCCACACACCCAAGCCTGGGGCAATCACATTCCCCCAGGAAAGCCGGCACCACATGTACCCGTCAATAAACATGCAACACTTTCCTCCTATCCCACCAACTATACAAGTCCTGAGAACAAAGGACTCGTTCTCTCTCTCTCGGGGCTCAGGGTGCTCTTGGCTCTCGGCCACAGGGCCTCTGGCCACCCGGCCCCAGGCTGCCCAGGGGCTTGCCACTCCGGTCCTCAGCCACTCTTAACTTTTCTCACCGTGTCCTACCCTGAAACTTTGCCTTTCACCCCCTACTCTATCCAGTCCTGTTCTCATTCATGGGAACGGAACACTAATAAACTGACTCCACACTACAAGATTTGATGATTTGTAATTCTTTACATGCGTCAGCAAGAAGAACCTGGTCTCTTCCTTCAACAAGCTGGTCTGGGTTCAGGGATGAGTCATGTCCCTTGAACCGGCCGGAATTCTGAAGCATACAATTTAACACTGTGAACGCCGCCCCCCCCCCACCATTTTTTCTCCCAACGGCACGGACAAACAAAGGGTGAGGGTCACTTGCTTGCCCGCCTGGCCTCCCCTCTCGCGAGGCGAGGTCAATCTTGGCTAAGGTTGCCCCAGCAGAATTTGGGATTACTGCCAACTGTTATACCATATGATCTGACACAGGAACCGCAGGTGAGGGCCCACTCATGCTCCGTGGGTTTTTCACCTGTGAAGCCACAAACACATTCATACATTCACACTCTGCACACTCTCACAGAATCTATTACATTTCTCTCCTGACCGGCAGGACTTTTTCTTTTTTTTTTTCTTTCCGGAGGGGATTCCTTTCCCCTTACAGGTCTCACATGGAGCACTTACAGGTCCCCGACGTGGGGCACTTTCAGGTGGGGAATCTCTTCCCCTCTGATTCCCCTTTGGGGGGGTGTCTGGTCTCCCTGAAAGGAGAGTCTGATTGGGGCTTTTTCTCTTCCCCTCTGGTCCCTGGGCACTTACTGGTTTGGCGCCTTCTTAATTGTTCGTGGTTCGTCTCCCCCTTCAGAGCCCGAGTCTTAGAGTGGCCACGACCCGGCATCCGGCACCCAAGGCGGGGAGACCTGAAAAATCCCAGGGCACGTGCTTCCCCCCTTTCCTGGGGCTCCGCACGCCGGGCCCCCATTCGCCGACACCGGAGGCAATCTGCCTGCTTCGCGTGTGGTCGTTTCCCGGTCAGGGAACCAAAATGTTACGGAGAAATGAAACGATCCAGACGCAGGGAGTTCACGAAGCACGACTCTTTATTACACGCGTGGTCCCAGAGGAGGCAGTCTCCAAATTCTGGGCCCCGATCTCAGGGAAAACTCTTCCTTTTAAGCATCTTACATTCTGGCTTCCGCGGCAGATGCGGTCGTAAATTTCAATTACCTTTCCCCCTTTTCCTGATTTATTTCTTCCTCAGTCAAGGGGCCCAAAAATAGAATTTGTATCCTGCCATAATTCTTTTCACATCAATGGGACTGATATCTCAATGGGACTTTGTATCCTGCTTTTCTATATCACAACAATATTTTAAATATATGAATGATGAGGAAATTGGATAAAAGGAAATAGTCAGGTGTAGGACTATACAGTAAAGTCAAACATAAGATCAGGACATAAAGTATGTGTTCTTCGTATCTTTGTTATTCCCAGAAGCCAGAATAAAGACAGAAATATTACCAGTTACAAGGTGTATAGCATGCCCAATGATGAACAAATGTGATGCTTCCAAGAAACACAGCTTTTCCTGGTATTAAGATGTGTGAGAGAACATTTTTTAGACATTTTTATAAAAGGAACACTATGTCGTATGGAACCAACAGTTCCAGAATTGACTTAAATATTGTACAGTATCCAGAGAGCTTTTTAGAAAACCCAGGCACAGACTCTTAAAGGTTGGGGCCGTGAAATCTCTTTTTTAAAAAGCCTCATAAGTGATTTTAAAGTTAATGCTAGGTTAGGAGTGTCCAACATCCAGAAATAGCAAAATTAAAACTACCAATTTAATAAATATAGAAGTTTATTGTGTATGTAAGAACAGTTCACAACTGGGAGCTTTCAGATTCAAAGACTGATAGTTCAGGACATGACATCATGGGATGGCTTATTAAGCAAAAATGAGGAAGTTGTATAACCTTTATAGTGTTTGGTTATTACAATGGGGGTTTCCAGCTCACAAGGGATTAGTTAATAATGATTATCGTATAGCATTTTAGGAAGATGACTTAAGTTTTTTATGATCATCAGAGGCAATTACAAGAAGCACCCAAGTTAATAAGTTCATTTGTTTTGCAGAATAGGCTAAATTTTAAGTTTAACTTTTGTGGCTTAAATGGTTTTATCTGATCAGGGAATTTTCAAGTCCAGTCTCTATTTTGTATTTAATTTTAATAGGAACCGCAGATAATTTGGACTCATATTTTCAGTGGGATCCCCACAATAAATGAAATAGCAAACCTTCTGTGACTGTTTTGTAATACATGCTTCATTCATACTTGTTTTATAATACATGCTTCATAAATGCTTTGGCCTGTGGCCAAATCCCAACTCGATAAAGCTAATTCCATAAATAAATAAAATAATAGTCCAAGTGTGCAGAGTTCTAATGACCTACCTATATCCAAGGATAAAATTTAGACTATTCATACAATTGCACAGGTTGTCTGAATACCTAGTTTCCTGACAATTCATATGAGTATACCATATCTTCCAGCTATATTCTTGGTGCACGTAGCAGCACTCTAGGTTATATTTCCGCAATGCAAACATTTGGTTTTGTGAATTTGTATACTTTTGACAGTCAGTTAGCTGAAAGAGAGGCTGATACCTTGGGGGAGGAAAAAAGTGTTTATTCAAGGCCACCCATCTCTCACTGATAAATAAGTAAGAAGTACAGGCAGTGAGTGCTAAGAGTTCAGAGAGGAGAGATTCTGTGAACTAAGACACATGTTTGGGGCTCAAGTCAAGCCTTGAAGTTAAGGTTTGGAGAGAAAAGCCAATTGAGAAGGGTATTCCTTTCTGCAGCTGTGGTATGAGCAAAAATTAAAAAAATAATTTTGGAAGATTTAACTAGTTGGAATGAAGGCTTGACCTTTTAGGGAGAAGTGAAATATAGTTAGGAAGATATTTTTCATCCATCTCATGTAGTACCTGAATATTTGGGCCCTTTCTAAATACAGTGGGGAAGATTTACCTGTGTAGTATATCAAATTAATTAGAATGAGGTAGAATCTTGAAAAAGCCACCAGCCTGAAGGCAGCAAAGACCTTGGGAGGGAATCTGGGCTAGAGAGTTGTGATAGAGTGGAAAGATAAGGAAGCATGAGGACAATGTTCCATGCAAATAAAAAACAATAAGTTGGCTCATTTTGCCCAATGACAAAGACATCTGACCCCAGTCTAACTTTTCAACTTAATTCTCATTACTCTATCACAGGAAAAGAGGACTATGCATTTTTCCTGAGACATGATTTATCTGTATATTTCATCTGCTACTATTCTTTCATGTCCTTGCCTTTCCACCCTTATACTCACCTTTTAAAATCCTTCCTAATCTTAAGTGTTTTCTGTGCTATGAAATCTTCCTTGTCTCATGCAAACTGTATATAACCTTTAGTCCATACGGGTCCCCATAGCCTATTGTATTCCTTTCTTAACATTTACATTTTGCTTTACGTTATCATGTAAAACATTATCTCCTAATTTCATTCTATATATTCTTTGCTTTCAGGGACTTACTATATCTTGCTTATCATAATTCCTGGAGTACTTAACAAGGACTTTGTACGTATTTTGTGCTTTATAAACTGCTTTTTAGAACTGGGTAAATAGTTACCAGGAAACAACTGAATAGATTTATTATAAAAAAGCCATAGTTAAGATATACTCTTGCAGTATAACTGTTCATATTTACCAAGTAATGCAATGTATATGTATGGATTTAACTTCATAAACTTAATCATTGTTTATAAGGGCTTTTAACAGCATGGCTACACAGTGTCTGTGTAACTGGTCTAGACCAGGGGTCAAGCATACTTTTTCTGTGAAGGACCAGATAGTAAATCCTTGTGGCTTCCAAATGGTCTCTACCATATATTCTTTGCTTGTTTTACAATAGGCCGTGGCCAGATATGGTCTACTGGTTGTAGATGCATACCTGTGATGTAGGCAATGAGTCCACTTATTATTCTTTGATATTTGTTTCTTCTTTACCTCTGTTAGCATAAAAGTTTTTGTTTTTCTTACATTTCAGTTTGTTCCTTAATGAACTGTTTTTCACTGCCAGTACCTTCAAAACAATTAGTATGACAAAAATAGACAACCACATATATGCCTCTGATATGATACAGTTGGAAATATACAGCACCTATTTTGAGGTATTTCTTAATGTCTTTATCTTTTAGATATACCATAAGTATATACCTTTATTTTAGAGATACAGGATGAGACAAAAGTAAGTTTATGGTTTTAAGTATGCTAAATACAGTTTATTCCTGTATTATTTATTAATTATTGTATTATTTTCCAGAAGAAGAACTGTAAACCTACTTGTGCCCCATCCTGTATATATTAAAATATTTACAAATGCCCTGGCTGGTGTTGCTCAGTAGTTGGAGAATCCCCAGTAACTGAAAGGTTGCAGGTTTGATTCCTGGTCAGGGCACATACCTAAGTTGCAGGTTCATCCCTATTGGTGTACATGCATGCGACCTGGGGTCCAGGCAACCCTGGTCCAGATGCATATGATCCCTGGTCCCAGTGTGGATCCCTGGTCTTACCAATTGATGATTCTTTTGCAACCATGTTTCTCTCTCTCCCTTTATTTCTCCCTTCCTCTCTCTAAAAGAGCAAATGAAAATATCTTCAGGTGAGGATTAAAAAAATTCACAAATGAATGGATATCTTGTAAAAAAAAAGGGGGGGCAGGGGGACATAAGGAGTAGGTGAGGATATAGGTCAAGGGTTAGCAAACTTGTTTTATAAAGGACCAGGTGGTAAATATTTTACACTTTGCAGGCCATATAGTCTCTATCACTGTTAGTCAAGTCTACTGTTACTGCACTAAAGCAATTTTAAACAACATGTAAATAAATGAGCCTGACTGTGTATTAATAAAACTATTCACAAAAACAGGTGGCAGCCAGATTTGACCCATGGGTCTGACTCCTGGTCTAGGTGGAATAAGATTGGGCATTTGTTGGTAATTATTAAAGTGAGGTGATGGGCACAGTGGATTTATTGCAGTATCATCAGTAATGTCATTTATGTTTGAAATATTCCATAATGAAAAGCTAAGAGAAGTTTCTTTAAAAGATAGGTTAACACAAAGAAAAGGCTCATTTGTTTAAATTCATTCATAAATATTGTTTTATCTTTTCTGAAATAATTTCTTCCACTAGCTTCACTACAGACTTCATTGCAACAATATGAGGAAAAAAACACCAAAATCAAGCAATTGCTTATGAAAACCAAGAAAGAACTGGCAGATTTAAAGCAAGCAGTATGTTAATTCTTCAGTTTCACATTCAATACTTATTTATAGTGTATTTATGAATAACTTCTTTTGACTTAACCAAGATTCTTATTCTGTAGGAAACCAATCAATTAATGCTTCAAGCATCTTTAAAGGGCGAGCTGGAGGCATGCCAACAGCAAGTAGAGTTCTATAAAGTAAGATTCTTTTTGCTTTTAAACATTTAGAGGAAATTTCCCATATAGAAGTAAGGTACCATTTAGGGATTTTTCTAAATATTATTTCCTATATACGAGGTCAGTCCAGAAGGTATCAGCCATGTAATATGAAAAGTAGACACATTCATTGAAGAAACTACAAGATACAGGAAACATTGTACCTAGGACAATGACAACTCAGTCCCCTTCAAAGTAGGTACCTTGGGACCTCACACAGTTCTCCCACTCACCATCAGCTTGCCCTGTCATATTTTCCTGAATCTCATCAACTATCTGAAATCTCTTCCCTTTCAAAGGTGATTTTAGTTTTGGGAAAAGTCAGAAGTTGCAAGATGTCGAATCTTGGCTGTAGTGGAGCCAAGTCATCTGAGTGATTGGATGTTTTGCCATAAAACTCTGCATGAGTGGGTATGTTGTTGTGATGAAGCTGCAATCACCAGTTGCCCATAGCTGGCCTTCTGAATCATCCACATAGTTTCCATGGAGGAATGTTTAAGCTTAATGCCAATTTTGATGCAGATTCGTTGCTCTACTTGCTTAGTCATTTTGAATACCACAGCCACACAGTACACATGCTCAGTCAACGGCATTTACTGCCCCAACTTACTAGCACAGTGAAGTCATCATTGTTTACACATGCACATTCCAGTCCACTCTCCGTGGCTGCCAGGTTACATCAGTGTCACACAAACCATTCTCAATATATTAACAATGGCTGGACTTTTTCTGGACAGCCCTCATATATATGTGTATATATGTAATAATATATGAAATATACATGCATATACATACTATATGTATAGATATACACATATGTATCAATCATGCACACAGTTGGCCCTTTGTAGATTTGGGTTTCACATCCTCAGATTCAACCAAGCACAGATTGAAACAGTATTTTTGATCCATAGTTAGGAACCTGCAATGCAGAGAGGCAACTATATAGATTGTTCTACACCATTTTACATAAGGATCTTGAGCATCCTTAGATTATTGTATCTGCAGCGTTCTTGGAACCAATCCACCACAGACACTGAGGGTCAAGTGTATGTTTTTTTCCTAAATATTCTTCCTCTTCAGGTGTTTAATTAAACTTTGAACTGTATATAACATGTAGTTTGGAACTTTTTCATGATAGATTTTTTGATTCATATTGATTTAAGTGAAACTAATTTATAGCCCTGGCTGGTGCGGCTGAGTGCCATCCTGCAAATCAGAGGGTCACTAGATGGATTCCCAGTCTAGGGCACATGCCTGTGTTGCTGGCCAGGTTCTCAGTAGAGAACACTAGAGGCAGCCACACATTAATGTTTCTCTCCCTCTCTTTCTCTTTCCCTTCCCCCCTCTAAAAAAATAAAATAAATAAAATCTTTTTAAAAAACTTAATTTATAAAGAAAAATGTTCTTTATTGTCTCAGTAGTAACGGATTTGATATTTAATTATGTCCTTTAATTATTTGAGACTCAGGTCTCCAAATTCAAGTTTATGTTAAGGAAAATTTGTTTTACTAATGGCAATCATATTTACTAGAACTTAATTGAAAGATCTCGCCTCTAGATTCAGCTGGCTGAGATAACATCTGAGAAACACAATGTTCATGAGCACCTGAAGACCTCTGCAGACCAGCACCAGCGTACATTGAGCGCATACCAGCAGAAAGTGGTGGCCCTTCAGGAAGAGTGTCGTGCTGCCAAGGTTTGTTCTTCACACAGAAGCAGCATGCCACGGATGTTATTATCAACTAGATAGCAGTTTACTTGAGGGCTATGGTCTTGCTTTTTAGTGTTTGCTGTTACTTAAGAATACGTGTTAGATGAATACCAGGTTCAGCTCATCTCACCTGAACACCAACTTGATTGCAACCCTGTCACTTGGATAACTCTTTTTTGCTAAAAAGAAAGACACGGGTACATGTTGTTTTTTATTACAACCTTGTTTTGCGACTTCACTGTGTAAGGAAGTTACTTTAGAGAAGTGTTATAGTTCTTTGTGAGAGCTAAATGATTATAAAATTATATTCTAGTAGAATGACTATTGGGACCTACTTACCTACATAGAAAACAGAAAAATTACATTAGCTTTGTTAAAAGTGTAGCTCTTATCTAAGCAATCTTTGCAAAGGGTCATGGGAGTTTACAGGTCACATCAGCAAAGTGAGGGGTCTAGAGTTTAATTTTCCCACTCTCTTTTGAAAACTTCAAGTAGCTTAATTTCTTTGAATCATATTTTCCTGTATTTCTTTAAAAAAAGGGCATATCATATGTGAAAGGCTTCTTAAACTTCCAAAGACAAATAGTGCCATTATAAAATTTAAGGGTAGTGACCTGACTGGTGTGGCTTAGTGGGTCAGTATTGTCCCACAAACCAAAATGTTGCTGGTTTGATTCCCTGTCAGAGCACATGCTGCCAGTTGGGAGCCTGTGAGAAGGCAGTCAACTGATGTGTCTCCCACACATCAAAGTTTCTCTCCCTGTCTTTCTCCCTCCCTCCCCTCTCTCTAAAATAAATAAATATATATATAAAAGTTATGGGCAGTAAATTAATCTACCATGTGTCAACCAGTGGTCCCTGGTGGCAACTCAACACCAAAGGAATCCCCACTTTGGGAGGCAAGTGAAGAAAGAAACTTTGTTCAGTGCAAAACAGCTGAATTGTGATTCAGCACAGCTGTGAAAACAGCATGGCTGTGAGGCAGCCCTGGGGCCAAGCAACACTGGCCCATGCCATTGTATTGCTAGACAGCTCTGCTCTGCTCCTCCCTGGTCTGCTTTGGTCTGCACCTGTCGGATTCAGTGAGGCGTTTTCAGTGTTTCAGCTCAGCCAGGGAAATTCAGTTCTTCAGTGGAAACGAAAAGTGTACTGGCAGAGCCAGAGGGGAGCTCACTTAAATAAAGAGTCTCTGCCCCTGGCCCCTGATTGGTTCATTCTCATGCAAATCAGGACTCAAGCTTTGCAGTTTGATTAGCCCAAAAGGCAGTGTTCCCATTGGTCAGATTAAGCCCCACTGAGTGGTCTGTGAAGAAGCTAATGGGGATATAGCTGTGCAGCAGCTCCAATTGGATGGGGAAAGCCTCAGTCCTACTGGTTGAAATAGGATTCCAGGAACTCCCTTCTAAAGACTAACTAGTTCAGCTGGCAGAAACACATTGCTAGCAGGCAGTTCCGTGCAGGCTTCTCCCTGAACTGCTGTTTGTGTGAGAAATGTAAAAATGACTGCTAGGCTTTGTTTTTTGAATTTGAGCCCGGTTAGCCACGAGAAGCCCTTTTTAGTAGGTATCTTCTTTGTCAGGGCCTTCCCAGGGAATAAAACATGGTAGAAGCATACGTCCTTATATCATTCTAAATCTTTTAAAAAGTGAAAGTCCTAGCAAAGTTTTTAGCCAAAGTTAATCAGGTGGCTAAAGAGTCAGTTATTTTCCTCATTTTCCAAAACAGATTTTCATCTTAATTCATTAATCTCTGAAAGATGGTAGAGTATCATGTTACAGTAGAAAAATGCAATAGAAAAGCTTTTTCTCTCTTTTAAATGTTACAGGTGGAACACGCTGCTATAACCTCTGAATTTGAGAGCTACAAAGTCCGAGTTCATAATGTTCTAAAACAAAAGAAAACTAAATCTGTGTCTCAGGCTGAAACCGAGGAAGCTAAACAAGAAAGGTAAAGTCTGAATTATAAGAAACATGCAGGGATTTTCTTCCCGGGCCAAATTCTTCACCACATAGGTTGAAAATCCTAATTTGGTTTCTTTTGACTATGGAATTTTACATCTAATGACCAACAAGAACAGAGACTTTGGCTTCACTGTGAACTCAGACAGCACCAAAGAAACATAACTACGAAGGGCACTGTTACAAACTCAAAAATATGTGTAAAATAAACACTGAAACCAGGATATAGTCTTTGAGATGTAAGCATAATACTTTCATCTTGTACTAGGATGTGGTCATAGTGGAAATACAAAGATATATTATAATTAGGTTTTCTAATTTTTCTTTCTTTTTCTTTCTTTTTTTATTTTTCAAGTGAGTTGTTTCCATTTTCCCTCCACCACTACCCCCAACCCTAGCCATCCCAATATCCCGCCCTGGATCCTACTACACCCCTTTGGCTTTGTCCATGTGTCCTTTACACATGTTCATTGACAACCTTTCCCCTTCTTGCCCCCATTATCCCCTCCCCCCTTCCCTCTGGTTACTGTCAGTTTGTTCTTAATCTCAATCTCTCTAGTTACATTTTCCTTGCTAGTTTGTTTTGTTGATTAGTTCCACTTATAGGGGAGAACATATGGTATTTGTCTACAACGCCTGCCTTATTTCACTTGCCATGATGTTCTCCAGATCCATCCAAGTTGTCACAAAGGGTAGAAGCTCCTCTTTTCTTTCTGCTGTGTAGTATTCTTTCGTATGAGTATACCACAGTTTCCTGATCCACTCATTTACTGATGGGCACTTAAGTTGCTTCCAGTACTTGACTATTGTAAATTATGCTGTTATGAACATTGGAGTTCATTGGTTCTTTTGAATTCGTGTTTCAGGATTCTGAGGGAATAGTCCCACCAATGGAATTGCAGTTAAATTTTTAGTTTTCTGAGGAAATTCCATACTGTTTTCCACAGTGGCTGCACCAGTCTGCATTCCCACCAACAGTGCACTAGGGTTTCCTTTTCTCTACAACCTTGCCAGCACTTGTTATTTGTTGATTTGTTTATGATGGCCATTCTGACCTTTGTGAAGCGGTATCATTGTGGTTTTAATTTGCATCTCTCTGATGGCTAGTGATGCTGAGCATCTTTTCATGTCTCTGGGCCCTCTGTATGTCCTCCATGGAAAAGTGACTGTTCAGGTCCTTTGCCCTTTTTGTAATTGGGTTGTTTATCTACCTTGAGTAGAGTCCTGTGAGTTCTTTATATGTTTTGGAGATCAAACCCTTCTCCAAGCTATCATTGGAAAATATCTTTTCCCATACAGTTCGATCCCTTTTCATTTTGCTGATGTTTTTCTTTAGCTGTGCAGTAGCTTTCCATTTTGATGAGGTTCCATTTGTTTATTTTTTTCCTTTATGTCCCTTGCTCTACGAGAGAAGTCAGTGAAACTATTGCTGCATAAAATACCTGAGATTTTCCTGTCCACGTTCTCCTCTAAGACTTTTATGGTATCATGACTTATATTTAAGTCTTTTATCCATCTTGAATTTATTTTTGTGTACGTTGTAAGTTTGTGGTCGAATTTCTTTTTTTGTCATGTAGCTGTCCAGATCTCCCAAAACCATTTGTTGAAGAGGCTATTTTTACTCAATTTTATGCTACTGCCCCCTTTGTTGAATATTAACTGACCATAGAGACTTGAGTTTATTTGGGGGCTCTCTATTCTGTTCCACTGATCTGTGTGTCTGTTCTTAGGCCAGTAGAAGACCGTTTTGGTTACAGAGGCCTGTAATACAGTTTGATATCAGGTATTGTGATCCCTCCTACATTGTTCTTCTTTTTTGTTTGTTTGTTTGTTCTTGTTTTTTTCTTCTTTTTAATTTTTATTTTAATTGTTGATCTTGTACAGTTTTCGGTCTTTTACTCCCACCACAGCTAACCTCTGCAGCTCTTCCTACCTCCCTCCCATTTCCACCCCCCATAGTTTTGTCCATGTGTCCTTTATACTTGTTGCTCTAAACCCTTCCCCTTTTCCCCTGAAATTCCCTCCCCTCTCCCCTCTGGTCACTGTCAGCTTGTTCTCCATTTCAGTGTCTTTGGTTTTATTATGCTTGTTTGTTTGTTTTGTTGATTAGGTTCCTGTTAAAGGTGAGATCATATGGTATTTATCTTTCACTGCCTGGCTTATTTTGCTTAGCATGATGCTCTCCAGTTCCATCCATGCTGTCACAAAGGGTAGGAGCTCCTTCTTTCTTTCTGCTCCATAGAATTCCATTGCGTAAATGTACCACAGTTTTTTGATCCATTCATTTACTGATGGGCACCTAGGTTGCTTCCAACACTTGGCTATTGTAAATTGCGCTGCTATGAACATAGGGGTGGATAGGTTCTTTTGGATTGGTGATTCAGGGTTCTTAGGATATAATCCAAGCAGTAGAATTGCTGGGTCAAAAGGTAGATCTATTTTTAGTTTTCTTAGAAAATTCCATACTGTTTTCCATAGTGCTTGTACCAGTCTGCACTCCCACCAACAGTGCACTAGGGTCCCCTTTTCTCCACAACCTCTGCAACACTTGTTGTTTGTTGCTTTGTTTATGATGGCCATTCTGACTGGTGTCAAGTGGTATCTCATTGTGGTTTTAATTTACATCTCTATGATAGCTGGCGATATCGAGCATCTTTTCATGTGTCCCTGGATCCTCTGTATGTCCTCCTCTGAGAAGTGTCTGTTCAAGTCCTTTGCCCATTTTTTAATTGGGTTGTTTGTCTTCTTAGAGTGGAGTCGTGTAAGTTCTTTATATATTTTGGAGATTAAACCTTTGTCTGAGGTATCATTGGCAAATATGTTTTCCCATACAGTTGGTTCTCTTTTTATTTTAATAGTTTTCTTTCGCTATACAGAAGCATTTTATTTTGATGAGATCCCATTTGTTTATTCTTTCCTTTATGTCCCTTGCTTTAGGGGATATATCAGCAAAAATGTTGCTGCGTGAAATATCTGAGATTTTCCTGCCTATTTTATCCTCTAGGATTTTACTGGTTTCACGGCTTATATTTAAATCTTTTATCCACCTTGAATTTATTTTTGTGTATGGTGTAAGTTGGTGCCCACGTTTCATTTTTTTGCACGTAGCTGTCCAATTCTCCCAGCACCACTTGTTGAAGAGGCTATTTTTTTTCCGTTTTATGTTGCCGCCCCCTTTGTTGAATGTTGATTGACTGGAGAGACTTGGGTTCATTTCTGGGCTCTCTGTTCAGTTCTACTGGTCCATGGGCCTGTTTTTATGCCAGTACCAGGCTGTTTTGATTACAGTGGCCTTGTAATACAGTTTAGCATCAGGTATTGTGATCCCTCCTACTTTGCTCTTCTTTCTCAAAATTGCTGCAGCTATTCAGGGTCGTTTATGGTTCCATATAAATTTTCGAAGTGTTTCTTCTATGTCTGTGAAATATGCCATTGAAACGTTAATAGGTATTGCATTGAATCTGTAAATTACTTTGGGTAGTATGGACATTTTGATGATATTAATTCTTCCGATCCATGAACACGGTATACGTTTCCATTTGTTTGTGTCTTCCTTGATTTCTTTCCTCAGTGTTGTGTAGTTTTCTGCATACAGGTCTTTTACCTCCTTGGTTAGATTTATTCGTAGGTATTTTATTTTTCTTTTTGCTATATCAAATGGGATTTTTTTCTTGATTTCTGCTTCTGCTGTTTCATTGTTGGTATACAAAAATGCCTTTGATTTCTGGACATTGACTTTGTATCCGGCGGTTTGGCCAAATTCATTTATTAGGTGGAGCAGCTTTATAGGATTTTCTATGTACACTATCATGTCATCTGCAAACAATGATAGTTTTGTTTCCTCCTTTCCAATTTGGATGCCTTTTATTTCTGTTTCTTGTCTAATTGCTGTGGCAAAGACTTCCAGTACTATATTGAATAAAAGTGGTGAAAGTGGACAACCTTGTCTTGTTCCTGATCTTAGTGGGAAAGATTTTGGTTTTTGCCTATTGAGTATGATGTTGGCTGTTCTTCACTCCTATGTGGCCTTTAATATGTGGAGGAATGCTCCCTCTATTCCCACTTTGCTGAGTGTTTTTATCATAAATGGGTATTGTACCTTATCAAAAGCTTTTTCCGCATCTATTGAAATGATCATATGATTTTTGTCTTTGCTTTTGTTTATGTGATGTATTACATTTACTGATTTGCGAGTGTTGAACCATCCTTGCATCCCTGGGATGAATTTCACTTGGTCATGGTGTATGATCTTTTTAATGTATTGTTGGATGTGGTTTACCAGTGTTTTGTTGAGGATTTTAGCATCTATGTTCATCAGTGATACTAGCCTGAAGTTTTTTTTCTTTGTTGTGTCTTTATCTGGTTTTGGGATTAGGATGATGCTCGCTTCATAGAAAGAGATTGGGAGTCTTCCATCATTTTGGATTTTTTGGAATAGTCTGTGAAGGATAGGGGTTAGCTCTTCCTTAAATGTTCTGTAGAATTCTCCTGTGCAACCATCTGGTTAACGGCTTCTGTGTGTTGGGAGTTTTTTGATTACTGCTTCAATTTCATCTGCTGTATTAGTCTGTTCAAGCTTTCTGCTTCTTCTTCATTGAGTTTTGGGAGATTATATTTTTCTAGAAACTTGTCCATTTCACCTAGGTTTTCAAATTTCTTGGCTTCAGTTCTTCATAGTAATTTCTTACAATCTTTTGTATTTCTGTGGTGTCAGTTGTAATCTCTCCTCTTTCATTTTTTATTGTGTTTATTTGAGTCCTCCCTCTTTTTTTCTTGATGAGCCTGCTTAAAGCCTTGTCCATTTTGTTTATCTTTTCAAAGAACCAGCTCCTGGATTCATTGGTCCTTAGAATTGTGCTTTTAGTCACTATGCCATTTAATTCTACTCTGCTCTTGGTTATTTCCTTCCTTCTACTTGCTTTGGGCTGTGTTTGTTGTTATTCCTCGAGTTCTTGTAGGCGTAGGATTAAGTCGTTTGTTTGAAATGTTTCTATCTTCTTTAGGTAGGCCTGTATTGCTATGAACTTCCCTCTGAGGATTGCTTTCGCTGTGTCCCATAAGTTTTGGGTTGTTGTGAGTTCATTTTTTTTTTGTTTTCAGAAACTTTTTGATTTCCTCCCTAATTACATTCTTCACCCATTCATTGTTTAATAGCATGCTATTCAAATCCATGATTTTGATGGTTTTGGCATTTTCCCCATGGAGTTGGTTTCTACTTTCAGTCCCTTGTGGTCAGAGAAAATGCTTGGTACGATTTCAATTTTCTTGAATTTGTTGAGGCTTGTTTTGTGTCCTATCATGTGGTCTATCTTTGAATATGTTCCATGTGCATTTGAAAAAAATGTGTATTTAGTTTTTTTGTTATGAAGGGCTCTATATATATCAGTTAAGTCCAATTCATCTAGAGTAATGTTCAGTGCCACAATATCTTTGTTGATATTTTGTTTGGAGGATCTGTCCATTTTTGACAGTGGGGTGTTAAAATCCCCTACTATAATTGTGTTGCTGTCAATATCTTTCTTGAAGTCCTCTAAGATTTTCTTGATGTATTTAGGTGCTCCTATGTTCGGTGCATATCTTTTTACAATGTTTATGTCTTCTTGGTGGATTCTACCCTTGAGTATTATGAAGTGACCTTCTGGGTCTCTCTTTATGGCTCTTCTTTTGAAGTCTATTTTGTCTGATATGAGTATTGCTACCCCAGCTTTTTTTTCCTGTCCATTTGCTTGGAAAATTTATTTCCAGCCCTTCACTTTGAGTCTCTGTAGGTCTTTTTTCCTGAGATGGATCTCTTGTAGGCAGCATATGTGTGGGTCATGCTTTCTTATCCATTCAGCTATTCTATGTCTTTTGAGTGGAGCATTTAATCCATTTACATTTAAGGTTATTATTGATAGGTACTTGCCACAGTCCAGCTGCAGCAGGATCCAGGGGGTCCCGGAGGTGGGTAAGGCGTCGTCGATGGGAGAGAGACAACTACATAACTGGATGGCGGTGCAAAGCTGTTCCACTTTATTATCATTTTAACATTGCCTATATACAGATTTTTTGGCAAGCGTTAACTTTTTGTGGTTACAAATTTATGGTTAGGCTAAACAGAAAATCATAGTTTAACATACAATGACTTTATAAATTGAAAATAAGTATTTGACTTGCCAAACAGAGTCTCAGTGAATTCTTTTGCCTGTGGTTAATGATTGATCCGTGATCTATGTCTATATCCTGATTCTATTCTACTAAAATGTTATGAAAGACTAAGTGCCCTTTCTATTATTATGTGTTCCTGTAAGATTATTTTGTTCTACTTACTTATAATGGGTGAACTGATTTAAGTCTTTCTGATTATTTTTCTTCAGCCAACCATCCTTCATTGTCTTTAAACAAATATGGACAGTCACCAAGGGGGACTTTGGCATGTTAGTCATTTCATAAAAGGCAGACTTTGCCAAGGAACTTGTTTTCTATCCTTACTGACTATTCTTATGCCCTCAAAATAGGCTGCTGTAAAGGACAATGGGTGAAACAGTTTTTCTTTATTTTCCTTAATGACCAAGCGACTATGGGAGGGGGAATTGGAGTAAGCTGTGGTTGCATTACCTCTGCTTGGTGTAATTCGGTCATGAATTGTTTAATTGGGGTTTTTCAGGGGGGATTCTTTGCTAACTTAACTAGTAAATTGTTAGTACAATCTGGACATGCAGTTACAGATGATTCAAGAGTGGTGGTGACTGCATCTAGTTCTGTGGAAGCTAGAATCACATCCGAGGCTTGCCTATCGGTTTCATTCTCATGTGTCTTATTCATCTTTCCCAGGTTAATCATATATACAATGAAAATTATGACTCCTAGAAATATAATTCCCATACTACCAATTCTCCCTATGCCGCGTCCTCTTCCCGGAGGACGCCTTCCTTGAAGCTTCTCTCCCCATATCCGGACCTTGTCAGACAATATGGCTGGAAGAGGATACGGCAGTACTGATTCATTGCCATTTTCGTACCTCTGTTCTGCTCTCTCTCTCTTTTCCTTCCTTTCCTTAAAGCAGTCCCTTTAGTATGTCTTGCAGAACTGGTTCAGTAGAGGTGTACTCTTTTAGACTTCTTTTGTCTGAGAAGCTCCTTATTTGGCCTTCTATCTTGATTGAAAGCCTTGTTGGGTAAAGTAGTCTTGGTTGCAGGCCTTTGGGTCTCATTACTTGGAATATTTCTTGGCATTCTCTTCTGGCTTAGAGCATTTCCATTGAGAAGTCAGCTGCTAACCTTATCGGGGCTCCCTTGTATGTTACTTCCTTTTTCTCCCTTGCTGAGTTTAAGATTCTATCTTTGGCCCTGGCTGGTGTAGCTCAGTGGATTGAGCGCGGGCCTGCGAACTGAAGGATCGCGGTTTGATTCCCAGTCAGGGCACATGCCTGGGTTGCCAGGCCAGTTCCCGGCAGGGGACATACAAGAGGCAACCGCACATTGATGTTTCTCTCCCTCTCTCCTTCCCTTCCCCTCTAAAGATAAATAAATAAAATCTAAAAGGAAAAAAAAAATTACTTAAAAAAAAAAAAAAGATTCTATCTTTGTCTTGAAATTTTGCCATTTTAATGATGATGTGTCTTGAAGTGGGCCTGTTTGGGTTCCTCTTGATTGGGACTCTGTGTTTTCTGGATTTGTGTGACTTTTTCTCTCATCAAATTAGGGAAGTCTCCCATCATGACTTTTTCAAATAGGTTTTCTATCCCTTGCTCTTCTTCTCCTTCCGGTATTCCTATTATACGGATATTATTACGTTTCATTTTGTCTTGAATTTCTCTTAATCCCTCTTCATTCTTTTTGATCCTCTTTTCTTTTTCTTGCTCTTTCTGGGTGTTTTTTACTACTTTGTCCTCCAACTCACTGATCTGATCTTCTGCTTCATTGATTCTGCTTTTCATTCCTTCTGCTGTGTTCTTCAGTTTAGAAATTGTATTCTTCATTTCTTCTTGGCCCTTTTTGATCGTTTCTGTTTCCTTTTTCATGTTGATATAGTTTGCAGTGAGTTCATCATAGCTTCCCTGTAGTTTCTGGTAGCTCATTGAGAGCTCATGGAGCTTCCTGACAACCATTGCTTTGAACTCCATATGTGATAGTTGAGTTGCCTCTATTTCATTTAGCATTCTTTCTGGAGCTTCCTCCTTTCCTTTCATTTGGGGATTGTTCCTTTGTCTTCCCATTGTTTGTGAGACTCTTCTTGTAAGTCTCAGCTTCTTAAATTGATCTGTTCCGGGTCCCTGGGTTTATGGTGTGAACTTCTGTAGTAGAATACCTGTGAGATTCAGTGGTGTAATCTCCTTCAGGTATCCTGGTATTCACAGCTTCCACTCTCTCAGCTGTTGAGATACCCACTCTTTTGGTCCAACTGTTTTTTTCACAGTTCCAGGATTTTTTTGTCTCACTTAGGATCATGGGTGTGAGCTCCCGGTCTTCCACAAAGCCCCCTCCTGTGGTCGAAGCACCACCTCAGGTCCCAGGGCTGCCTCCGGGAGCTCGGCCACCTCCAGTCAGTCACAGAGTCACCTCCGGACGCAGGGCCACCTCTGGTTGGTTGCAGAGCCACCTCCAGTCATAGGGCTGCCTCCGTCCCGGTCCCAGGGCCACCTCTTGTCGCTTGGCTGCCACGTCTGGTTTTCCAGATTTTGCTACAGATTTTGATATCCTATTTTCATATATGCTGTGGTATTGTTGGCTCTCCACTCTGTTCCTCTGTAGATCGGCTAGGTTTTTCTCCCATATGTAGGGGGGAGTGGAATCTGCGTCCTCCTACCATGCCACCATCTTGAATCTCAGTAATAGGTTATTAACTGAAGGGCATGTTGTCCATAAAGCCACCCAAATGAGATCCACTACTTGTAAGGCTGCCACAGGATGCTATACACTCAGTGTTGCTGGCCATTCAGTGTCGTGCCTATTCTTCCTTATTAAAATTGCTGAGGCAATTTTGGGGTTGTTTATGGTTCCATATAAATTTTTGAAATGGTTGTCACATATCTGTGAAATATGTCATTGGTATTTTAATAGGGATTGCATTGAATCTATAAATTGCTTTCGGTAGTATAGAAATTTTGATGATGCTAATTCTTCCAATCCATGAATACGGTACATGCTTCCATTTATTTGTCTTCCTTAATTTCTTTCTTCAGTGTTGTATACTTTTCTGAATATGGGCCTTTTACCTCCTTAGTAGTTTATTCCCAAGTACTGTATTTTTGTCATTGCTGTAGTACAATGGGATTTTTTCCCTGATTTCTGTTTCTGATATTTCATTGTTGTTATACAAGTACGCCTTTGATTGCCGAATAGTGACTTTGTATCCGCTGTTTGGCCAAATTCATTTACTAGGTCTAGTAATTTTTTGGTGGAATCTGTAGGATTTCGTATGTACACTATCATGTCATCTGCAGAGAAGGACAGTTTTGCTTCCTCCTTTCCAATTTGGATACCTTTATTTTTCTTTTCCTTGTCTGCTTGCTGTGGCTAGGACTTCCAATACTATGTTGAATAGGAATAGTGAGTGCAGACATCCTTGTCTTCTTGCTGATTTTAGTGGGAAAGCTTTTATTTTTTGCCCTTTGAGAATGATGTTGACTGTATGTGTCTCGTATGTGGCCTTCAGTATGTTGAGGAATGCTCCCTCTATTCCTACTTTGCTGAGTGTTTTTATTATAAATGAGTGTGGTACCTTATCAAATGCTTTTCCACATATATTGATATGATAATGTGATTTTTTCTTTCATAATACATGTGATTTATTACATTTATTGATTTGCCAATATTATATCATCCTTGTATCCCTTAGATGAATCCCACTTGATCATGGTGTATAATTTTTTTAATGTATTGCTGGATGCAGTTTGCCCATATTTTGTTGAGGATTTTAGCGTCTTATGTTCATCAACAATATTGGCCTGTAGTTTTCTTTCTTTATTGTATCTTTGTCTGGTTTTAGGATTAGGATGATACTGGCCTCATAAAAAGAGTTTGGTAGTGTTCCCTCTTCTTGAAGTTTTTGGAATAGTCTGTGAAGGATAGGGGTTAGCTTTTCCTTAAATGTTTTGTGAAATTCTCCTGTGAAACAGTCAAGTCCACAGCTTTTGTGTGCTGGAAGTTTTTTAATTACTGCTTCAATTTCGTCAGCTGTTATTGGTCAGTTCAGGCTCTCTGCCTCTTCTTCATTCAGTTTTGGAAGATTATATTTTTCTGGAAATTTGTCCATTTCACCCAGGTTGTCAAATTTCTTGGCATATAGTTCTTCATAGTAATTTCTTACAATCCTTTGTATTTCTATGGTATCTGTTGTAATCTCCCCTGTTTTATTTCTGATTTTGTTTATTTCTGTCCTCTGTCTATTTTTCTTGCTGAGTCTGCTTAAAGGCTTGTCCATTTTTTTAATCCCTTTAAAAAACCAGCTCCTGGATTTATTGATCCTCAGAATTGTTCTTTAGTCTCTCTATCCTTTAATTCTGCTCTGATCTTGGTTATTTCCTTCCTTGTACTTGCTCTGGGCTCTCTTTGTTGTTGTTCCTCTGGTTTTTGTAGATGTGGGATTAGGTCGTGTACTTGAAATGTTTCTAAATTTTTTAGGTTGGCGTGTATTTCTATGAATGTCCCTCTTTAGACTGCCTACACTGTGTCCCATAGGTTTTGGGTTGGTGTGAGTTCATTTTCATTTTTTTCCAGAAATTTTCTGATTTCTTCCTTGATCTCACACTTACTCCATTCATTGTTTAATAACATACTATTCGATATGCACAGATTTGAGCGTTTTTGACTTTTTTCCTTGAGATTGTTTTCTAATTTCAAGCCCTTGTGGTCTGAGAAGATATTTTATGATTTCAATTTTCTTTAATTTGTTGAGGCTTGTTTTGTGTCTTGTCATGTGGTCTGTCTTCGAAAATGTTCCATGTACATTTGCAAAGAATGTGTATTTTCCTTTTTTGGGATGAAAGGCTCTCTATATATATCCGTTAAGTCCATTAGATCTAGGGCATTGTTCAATGTGGCAGTATCCTTGTTTGGTTTGGAAGATCTAGCCATTGTTGACAGTGGCGTGTTAAAATCCCCTAGTGTGAGTGTGTGTTGCTGTCAATATCTTTCTTGAAGTCCTCCAAGATTTTCCTTATATATTTGGGTGCTTCTATGTTGGGTGCATATATGTTTACAATGCTTATGTCCTCTTGATGGATTTTTCCCTTTAGTATTATGAAGTGTCCTTCTCTGTGTCTTTTTATGCTTTTGTTTTGGAATCTATTTTGTCTGATATATTTACTGCTACCTCAGAGTTTCTTTCATGTCTGTTTGCTTGGAATTTTTTTTTTTCCTAACCCTTTACTTTCGGTCTGTGTAGGTCTTTTGTTCTGAGGTGCATCTCTTTTAGGGTATGTGTGGGTCATGTTTTCATGTTCATTCAGCTACTCTATGTCTTTTGATTGGATATTTAATACATTTACATTTAAGGTTATTATTGATAGGTACTTATTCATTGCCATTTTACTCCCTTTGTACATGTGTTCCTCTCTCTCTCATTCTTTTTCTTTCTTTTTTAAAGCTGTCCCTTTAGCATGTCTTGCAATGCTGGTTTGGTGGAAGTGTATTCTGGAGGCTTCTATTTTCTAGGAAACGCCTTATTTTACTTTCCATTTTAATGACAGCTTTGCTGGGTAGAGTAGTCTTGGTTGCAGTCCTTTGCTTTTCATTACTTGGAATATTTCTTTCCAGTCCCTTGTGTCTTGCAGTGTTTCCATTGAGAAGTCAGCTGCTAGCCTTATAAGGGTTCCCTTGTATGTTACTTTCTGTTTCTCCCTTGCTGCCTTTAAGACTGTATCTTTGTCTTGGTATTTGGCCATTTTAATTATGATGTGTCTTAGAATGGGCCTCTGAGTTCCTCTTGATTGGGACCCTCTGTACTTCCTGCATTTGTGTGACTTTTTTCCTCATCAAATTAGGGAAGTTTTCCATCGTTACTTTTTCAAACAGGTTTTCTATCCTCTGCTGCTGCTGCTGCTACTTCTTCTTCTTCTTCTTGTATCCCTATTATACATATATTACACGTTTCACATTGTCCTGAAGTTCCCTTAACACCTCTTCATTCTTTTTTAGTCCTGTTTCCTTTTCTTGCTCTTTTTGGGAGTTTTTCTCTACCTTGTCCTCCAGCTTTCTGATTCGATCCTTTGCCTAATCTAGCCTGCTCTTGATTCCTTCTACTGTGTTCTTCAATTCAGACATGGAGGAATGAGTCTTCATTTCCTCTTGGCTGTTGTTGATAGTTTCTATTTCCTTTTTCTTGTTGATATAATTTGCAGTAATGTCCTCGTATTTCCCTGTAATTTTTGGTATTCTCAGAGTGCTCATTGAGCTTCCATATACCTATTGTTTTGAACTCACTATCTGATAGTTGAGTTGCCTTTATTTCATTTAGCATTCTTTTTGAGGCTTCTTTTTTCCCTTTTGAGGGGTTTGCTTCTTTGTCTTCCCATTGTTTGTGAGACTCTTCTGGCTTGGCTCTGCTTCTTATATTGTTCTGTTTTTACTCCCTGAGTTTGTGGTGTGAACTTCTATGGTAGGAGGCCTGTGAGATTCAGTGGTGCAGTCTCCTTGACCTCTTGAACTTGATCTCTTGGGATGCCCTTTATTCTGTTTATGTTGACTCTCTGGATGTAATTGGGTTTTGATTGTTGTTGGGTTGCTGTATGGTAGGTCCTTCACTCCAGCTGGTTGACTGCAGGTAACTCTGCCCACCATGTCTTGTATGCTGTTGTGCAAGTGTTGCCAGAACAAAACCACAAAGCCCAGGGAACAAACCTACATCTACAGAAATATCTCCCACCCTCCTGCAATCCTACTATCAATGCAAATGAACCAGTATTAATAAGGGTGTAAAGAGATTAAGACTATTATTATATGGAAAGAGGGAAATAAACTATAGTATAAATTTTAGTGACTTTAATGTTCACAGACTTGCTGAACAAGAAATAAATATTAGAAAACTATGCAGGGTAGAAAATATCGCTGATCATGGAGAAGATCACAGTGGATTTTATCTAGGTAGCCTCTAGTTTACCATTATTTTTTCTTTCTCGATCCACCTCTGGTGATGTCAGATTTTAGCCTCTCTGACCTTAGGCAGCCTGCTTCAATACTGCTGATGATCTACTGTCTGTGGCTGTTTACTTTGTTAATCTAGTCACTCTACACTCAGCAGTGAGGCTTAAGCCCCATAGGATAGGGCAGTATCCCTCCTGGGGTTGGGGCTATTGTTTCCCCTTGGGCTGCAGCCACTCTAAGGGGAGTGATCTGCCTGAATAGGATGGCTGCTGCTGTAGGAGTAGTGACTCAGTAACAGTACCCGGCGGCCACTCTCTCAGTTCTTTCTCCAAAGCCTCCAATCCCTAGTTTCTCCTCGACAGTCTCTAGTCCACATTGCCCGCCTTTGCCAGGGATTTACTGTCTGTGGCTCTCTCCTTCAGTTGTTAGTCTAATCACTCTGCACTCAGCAGTCAGGCTTAAGTAGCACAGAGCCGGGTCAGAGTCTCTTCACGGGGGTTAGGGTTATTGTTTCTCCTCAGGCTGCTGCTGCTCTGAAGGGAGTAATCTGCCTGAGCACAAGGGCTGCTACCCTTTAGGGGATGACTCAGTACCAGGTTCCCCAAGGCTACTTTCTCAGCTCTCACCCCAGAGCTTCTGTCTCTAGTGTCTCCTCAGGCGTCTCTAGCCTACTCTGCCCCCACCTGTGTTGGAGCCTCAGGTACATGACTACAAATGAAAATTTGTGTGCTGGCCCTTTAAGTGGCTCTTTGCATCTCCAGCCATCCGTCTCTGGCAGAGAGCAACCCTGCCACTTTTCACTGCTAGTTGTTATCTGTGTACTTTTTGGGCTCTGGTGTTCTAGGCTGGTGATCCCAGCTTAGGGTTTAGACCCTATTCTTAGGGGGACCCAACTGGCTGCTTAATCATCCCTCTGGTGCTGCTGCCTGTGGGCACCTGGCAAGCCCTCTTGAGTCTCTGTCGCACTCCTTATTAAACAGGCTGTGGTGAAGCGGATTCTTCTGCCTTTCTGAGGTTGTAAGGCTTTTCTCTCACTATTTATTGTTCAGTTGTTTGTTCTGGGTGATTTCTCCACAATTTAGTTGTAATTCCAGATTCATCCTGGGAGGAGGTTGATGTTGTTTCCATTCACTCCTCCACCATCTTGCCTCTCTAGGTTTTCTAATTTTTTTAAATTTAGAAGCAGAAGAATAAAAATGGTTCCATGATGTACTTAATCACCATTAATTATACTGAATATAATTTTCTTAACATTTTGCTTATTTATAAAAATTTTTAAAGAGTATTAAATTTGTGTCTGGAATTAATTTTTTAAAAGTTTATGAACATCTCAATTACTATTTTAACAGGGTGTTGTTTGATGTTTCTTAAAACTGCCATGCAAATTACATATGTTATTTTAAAATGTACTAGGAATAAAAGCTAGGTAAGGCATTCTACAGCATGTGTGTTTTATTCTTAAAAGTAGAAGTTTGGTGTTAATCTGGCTCTTACTGTTCTAAGTAGGACTAAATATCAGTATTTGTATGTTTATGCTTGTATTAATTTTTGTTTGGCTGTCTATTAAATAAGGAACTGTAAGACAGAATGATGAGATATTTTCTCCATCAATAGCTCATCTTAAAGCTGAAACTGAATATTGACAAAATATAAAAATATCACCATTTGTAAGACTTAGACTTTTTAATTGTGCCAGAATTCAGGTTCAAATTCTTTTAATGTAAATGTTTTATGTTCCTCCTACTTTCTTATACATTACTAAAAAGAAAAAACTAATAGTTTATTGTGCCCTGACAAGCATGGCTCAGTTGATTGGGTGTCATCCCATGAACCGAAGGGTTGCCAATTAAATTACTGGTCAGGGCCTGTGCCTGCATTGTGGGTTCTGTCCCCAGTTGAGGTGCAAACAAGAGGTAGCTAATCAGTGCTTCTCTCTCACATCAATGTTTCTCTCCCTTTCTCTCTCTAAAAAAGTAAATAAAAATAAAATCTATTGAAAAAAGAAATAAAACTATTAGTATATTGTACTAGTTGTTACAGAATTACTGGTTGGAATTCAAGACCTACCTTCAAAGTGCACATCTCCAGGAACTTTCTTTCTATAAAGGACTTCTTTTATGTTTTTCTCCAGGGACTTGTTTTACTATAACTTAGTCTAACCTACCATTCTCATAATGGTGAGCTTACAAGTGTATTTTTCTTTTTAAATTAATGGCATAGTCTTACAGCATAAAATAGGTTATTTTGATACCTTTTCATGGTCTACTCTATTTGAATATGAAATTTATAAGTTACAAAACTTCTTGTAAATCTGTATTATCTGAGATTTTTTTAATCTATAGTCTTTTGTATTTAATCCTAGTCTCTGAATTCTTCTGATTATTATATTTCCTTTAGAATCATACATAATAATAGGAGTATGACATCAAAAGATTAAAAGTAAAATTTATTTGAAAACACAAAATCATGTTCACCTCTTCCAGAAAATTTTTTTGTTTATTTCTGTTTTTAGAGAACACCTGGAAATGCTGGTTGACCAACTAAAAATCAAATTACAAGATACCCAAAATAATTTACAGATCAATGTGTCTGAACTTCAAACATTACAGTCTGAACACCATACTCTGCTAGAAAGACACAACAAGATGCTACAGGAAACCGTGTCCAAAGAGGCAGCACTCCGGGAAAAGTACGGTAGCTAATAGCCGTAACAGTGTTTGTGCCAATGTTTGGAACTCCTAATGTGTTGCTTTTTGGGATAAATACAAATTGGAAATAAGAAATCGATATTTCTGAAGGCTTGGTAACTGTGTTTTCTACCTTAAAACTCCGCTTCGATTATTTTGGTACATAGTTTTTTTAAGACAGAGTACTCATCCAATACTCTTGTCTTTCCTGTGGCCTTCATGGCCAGAGTGTTTCTTTAAAAAAAACTACTTTCCTAACAAGGTGTCAAATTAGAAGCATTTTTTCATTCTCTCTAAAGGAAAACATGCAAACAGCTGCTGACAATAAAGAATACACAACTTACCTTTGAAGCTCTGTCTTTAACTTGTTACACTTTTGTTCATTAGTACCTTATAAATAGACATTAGGGGTATTGGCACAATAAATAGATTATTGTGAACAAGGAACTTTGAATTCCTGTCATGAGTTGTGTGATGGTATTAGTTCTATCTTAGATTAAGGAAAATAATTCTTTATTGAACATCTTTCATTGAGGATGTTAGCATACTTTACATATCTCTTGTGTGTTTATAATATATGCCCAATCTTGTACTAATCTTAAAAGTGAAAGCACTTCATTTTCTTGCCTTTTAAATCTTTCAACAGTGTGATTTATGTATGTTAATTTCATAGATCAAAAGTTTCAGTGAAGGTCTACCAATTTTCTAGCTTTCACGAGTTTACCATGAGATAAGCATATATATAAGGATGCAAACTTGATGTTTACTTCAGAAATTTCCAGCACTTATTCTTTACTCTAGAAAATTTATTACAAACAATACTGCTAATACAAATAAAGTACAAGTGATGCTTCTGAAATAATTTAGTCATTCCATAAATATTTATTGAGCACCTACTATTTGCCAGTCACCCTTCTAAGTGCTGGACAGTGTTCATAGCATTTTGAGATATTTGTATGGGTCTTCCCCCTAAATATTAAAAGCTAATGATATTGTTGCCCTCTGTGCCCTATTACTCTTTTTTTAGCTTTCAGATTTTTTAAATCTATTTTATTGATTATTCTATTACAGTTGTCCCATTGTCCCCTTTTTATTCCCCTCTGCCCTGCACACCCCCTCCCACCTGCATTCCCCCCCTTTAGTTCATGTATTGGGTTGTACATACAAGTTATTTCGCTTCTACATTTCTTACACTATTCTTAACCTCTCTCTATTTTCTACATACCATTTATGCTACTTATTCTCTTAACCTTTTCCCCCTCTCCTTCCCCCACTGATAACCCTCCGTATGATCTCCATTTCTGTGTTTCTACTCCTATTCTAGTTGTTTGCTTAGTTTGTTTATGTTGTTCTTTTTAGGTTCGGTTGTTAATAGCTGTGAGTTTGCTGTCATTTTACTGCTCATATTTTTTATCTTCTTTTTCTTAGATAAGTGCCTATAACGTTTCATATAATAAGGGCTTGGTGATGATGAACTCCTTTAACTTGACTTTATCTGGGAAGCACTTTGTTTGCTCTTCTACTCTAAATGTTAGCTTTGCTAGACAGAGTAAACTTGGATGTAGGTCCTTGCCTTTCATGACTTCAAATACTTCTTTGCAACCCCTTCTTGCCTGCAAGATTTCTTTTGAGAAATCAGCTGACAGTCCGATGGGAACTCCTTTGTAGGTAACTGTCTCCTTTTCTCTTGCTGCTTTTAAGATTCTCTCCTTATCTTTAATCTTGGGTAATGTAATTATGATGTGCCTTGGTGTGTTCCTCCTTGGGTCCAACTTCTTTGGGACTCTCTGAGCTTCCTGGACGTACTGGAAGTCTGCCAGATTGGGGAAGTTCTTCTTCATTATTTGTTCAAATAAGTTTTCAACTTCTTCTTCTTCCTCTTCTCCTTCTGGCACCCCTATGACTCGGATGTTGGAACATTTAAAGATGTCCTGGAGGTTCCTAAGCCTCTCCTCATTTTTTTGAATTCTTATTTCTTCCTTCTATTCTGGTTGAATGTTACTTTCTTCCTTCTGGTCCAAACCACTGATTTGAGTCCCGGTTTCCTTCCCATCGCTGTTGGTTCCCTGAACATTTTCCTTTATTTCATTTAGCATAGCCTTCATTTTTTCATCTAATTTGCGACCATACTCAACAAATTCTGTGAGCATCCTAATTAACAGTGTTTTGAACTATGCATCTGATAGGTAGGCTATCTCTTTGTAGCTTAGTTGTATTTTTTCTGGAGCTTTGATGTGTTCTTTCATTTGGGTCATATTTTTTTTTGTCTGGGTGCACCTGTTACATATGGAGGGGCAGAGCCTTGGCTGTTCACCAGGGCAGGGCAACCCACATTGCTGCGTTGTGACGCTGTTTGTGGGGGAGGGGTTCAAGAGGGGACAGTGCCACTTGTTCCACTCTCTGCTGGTTTTCAGTCACTTCCCCTTCTACCCACAATCAAATTAGGCCCTTCTGGTGCTGACTCCCAGGTGGGTGGGCTTGTGTACAATCTAGGACCCCGAGGGTCTCTCCAACGAACTCTCCTTATGAGGCTGGGAGTTTCTCCCACTGCCACCTCAACCCCCACAGGTGTTTTCAGTCAGAGGTTTGAGGCTTTATTTCCCTGTGCTGGACCTCTGTCTCTCTCCCCAGTTGTTACTCCCAGTTTATCTGCATGCAAATGTGGGACTACCCAGTCCACAATCTGCCTCTTCACCGGATCCACCAGCCGCCACCCTGCCATGTGTCCTCTCCGCCTGGCTGCCCATCTCTGCCCCTCCTTCCAGTCTGGATGAATGTTTCTTCTTTAACTCCTTGGTTGTCAGACTTCCATAGAGTTCTGTTTTCTGTCATTTCTGGGGGTTTTTTTGTTTGTTTGTTTGTTTTTTAATTTGTTGTTGGCCTTTCTTTGGTTGTGTGAGGAGGTACAGTGTGTCTACCTACACTTCCATCTTGGCAGGAACTATTACTCTCTTTTTAAAACATTTTAATATTCATACTTTCCCCGTATGACATTTTTTAAATTGCTGCAGAGGAATAAATAAGGTGGCTATCTAATACCTGCATTGCCCAGAGGACCCAGCTAATATAAACACCCCAGTAACAGCTGAGACAGAACAGTGAACTTTCATCATCATAGTTGTTCTAGTTCCAGGTGGGGTTTAAGCTTCTAGCTCTCAAATTGGTAAATTCAGAAATATTGTTGATATCATCTGAAAACTAGAAGCATTACCTTAGCTCTAAAATGTAGCTTTTATCTTCCTTAGAAAATTGTTGTGATAACTAATGGTTCTTCCTTTACTTCCTTGGTAGATATTGAGCAAAATACTTGAAGGAAAAATGCAGGTTTGAGGGGCAGCATATATATTTGCATTCACTAAACTCATTAATCGATATGCATTTGGCAATTACAATATTTTTTCTGAAGCATGATATTTTTATTGCATATGTCTCCCTTTAGACACTAAGTGTTGTTTTAAAACCTTACGCGATGTGCATATCTGTAGCCCATACAAAAGAGATCTTGGAAAGCTACATGCTAAACCATTAATCATGTTTATACCTGGAGTTGGGGTTTTACACTGCAGGGGTAGGGAGGAGTGGATAAACAAGGGCTTCGGCTGTTTTCTATAATTGCTTCTGTGTTGTTTGATTTTTTTTTTTTTATGATAGTGTACCTATGGATCCCTTGTAAAAAAAAAAAAAGTTTTGTTTTGTTTTACCAAAGCCAAACATATAGAACATCAACCGTACAACTGAGCCATTAAAAATAGTAGTTTCCAAGCTGACTACATAAAAATCACATGGAAAACTGCTAAAAGTAGGTAATTTCTAGCACCACCTTTGGAGATCCTGGTTCAGTGGCTCAAGGATGAGAACTAGATGTCTGTATTTTTAATAGGGTACCCAGTGGTTCTGAAGTACAGTGAAATTCAGAAACAAGTATGGTAAGGTAAGTCTGTTTGTTTCAGAGTGACGTTAATTGGCTCAAAAGGAGATACTTGCCGTTAAGTCTTTCTTTATGAATCAAAAGCTAGTGTCCTTTTTTGTGTAGTAGAGAAAAGATATATTAATCCTGTATTTATATGAGCTATTACATAAGTAACCAAATGTGCACTAATTAAAAGTATAGTTTTTTCTGCCATTTTCTGATAACCTATGAAGGAAGTTTCTCATCTGAACCATACAAGATAGTTTCTCAACCAAGTTTTCTCACCTGAACTGTGGGACACAGAATAGGATTTGAATGAGATGACAGCCAACATCATTTCTCCCTAGGTTGTTACACAACTAGTCCCATACAGATGCATAGGAGAGAAGTTAATTCATATGTTCAATGAATATCTCAGGGCTCTGGGTTCTCTTGCAGGACCCAGATGAAAAGGCTGAGTCAGCATCTTAAGTTGAAAGATCTCATATGAATTAAGTTTCTTTCACCTTTCAGGTTATGCTCAATGCAATCAGAGAACATGATGATGAAGTCTGAACATGTACAGACTGTGAGTCACCTGACATCCCAGAATGAGGTCCTTCGCAACAGCTTCCAAGATCAAGTGAGACATTTGCAGGAAGAGCACAGAAAGACAGTGGAAACTCTGCAGCAGCAGCTCTCCAAGGTGGAGGCTCAGCTTTTACAGTTTAAGAGTGAACCGACCACAAAAAGTATGTATGTACACATGGAAACAAGAGTTCATGTTATCATGTATTTATGTCACTCAAATACATTCTTCAAAAATTCCTAAGAAAATAGAAAATTTACTAGGTGACAGCCAATGTTAATTCTGTGATTAATACACTTTAGATTTTGCTCAGTGAGAAGATATCTGAACCATTGCACCCTTCTAGATTATACTTACACTTAGCTTATGTAACCTGATAATACTGAATTTCATGTATTTGTCAGCCTCCATGTACTGGAGTATTTCCTTTCTCTGACTCAAACATAATGTGTCAGCCTTACGACTTGTGTCCAAATTCCAGTATTCATTGGATCTGTTTGGGGTTCTTCATTGTTATCATCAAAATATATCTATTTTTAAGTTAGAAATATTAGAGAGCAAAAGGCTTGGAAACACCCAAGCCTCACTTTGGCCAGTGCAGCTTCTTCCCTTTCAAATTTCTGATTAGTTGTAGTTTTAGTTCAACCACACCTAGATCATCCATTTTGCTTTCTGGAAGAGATGGGAATATGTCAGCCAAGATGAGGCTACATTTTATTATTAAGTATCAGGTTTACTTTTTTTCTTTTTAAATTTATTGGGGTGACACTGGTTAACAAAATTATAGAGGTTTTAGGTGCACAGTTCCACAACATATGAACTGTACACTGTATTGTTTGTTCACTACTGCAAGTAAAGTCTCCGTCTATCACCATTTACCTCCCCTATATCTTTCTTTACCTTCCTACAACTCACTATCCCTCTCCCCCTGGCACTCATGATGCTGTTGTCTGTGTCCATGAGTTTGTTCTTTTTTATTTTTCTTTTTTGCTCAGTCCCTACATCCCTTCAACCCAGTCTCCAACCTCCTCCCCAAACAGCTACCAGCCTGTTCTCCATCTATAAATCGGTTTCTATTTTGCTTGTTAGTTCATTTTGTTCATTAGATTCCACATATGAGTGATACTTGTCTTTCTTTGACTGGCTTATGTCACTCAGCATAATTACTTTCCAGATCCAGCCATGTTGTTGCAAAAGGTAAGATTTCATTCTTTCTTATGGCCAAGTAGTATTCCATTCTGTAAATAAATGTTCCATAGCTGTTTTATCCACTCATCTACTGATGGACACTTGGGCTACTTCCAAATCTTGGCTATTATAAATAACACTGCAGTGAAGATAGGGATATATACAGTCTTTTGAATTTGTGTTTCAAGTTTCTTTGGATAAGTTCCCAGTGGTGGAATCACTAGGTCATAAGGCAATTCCATTTTTAATTTTTTGAGGTAACTCCATACTGTTTTCTACAGTGGTTGTACCATTCTGCTTTCCCACCAAAAGTGCAATGCGGGTTCCTTTTTCTCCACATTCTTGCCAACAATTATTGTTTGTTGATTTATTATTGATAGCCATTCCAGCAGGTGTGAGGTGATATCTCACTGTGGTTTTAATTTGCATTTCTCTGATGATTAGTGACTTTAAGCATCTTTTCATATGTCTGTGACCATCTGTTTGTCTTCTTTGGAGAAGTGTCTATTTATATCATTTGCCCATTTTTAATTGGATTATTTTATTGTTGTTAAATTGTATAAGTTCTTTATAATTTTGGATGTTAACCCCTTATCAGATGTATTATTGGCAAATATGTTCCCCCATTCAGTGGGTTGCCTTCATTGCATTGATGGTTTCTTTAGCTGTGCAAAAACATTTTATTTGATGTAGTCTCATTAGTTTGTTTTTTTTGTTTCTTTTGTCTGAGGAGATAAAAAAAATATTGCTGTGAGAAATGTTTGCGATTTTACTGACTTTGTTTTCTTCTAGGATTTTTATAGTTTGAGTCTTACATTTAAGTCTTTTTGCATTTTGAGTTTATTCTTGTGTATGCTGTAAGAAGATGGTCTAGTTTCATTTTTTTTGCACGTGTCCAATTTTCTCAACACTATTTAATAGACTATCTCTACTCCATTGTATGTTTTTGCCTCCTTTGTCAAATGGTAATTGACTATAAAATTGTGGGTTTATTTCTGGGCTTTCTATTCTACTCCATTGATTATATGGCTGTTTTTATGCCAGTACCATTCTGTTTGATTTCTGTGGCCTTGTAATATAGTTCAGTATCAGGTAGCATGATTCCTCCAACATTGTTCTTCTTTCTCAAGCTTGCTGTGGCTATTTGGGGTCTTTGTGGTCCCATATAAATTTTTGAAATACTAGTTCTAGTTATGTGAAATAGGCCATTGGTATCTAAATAGTAATTGCATTGAATCCATAGATTGCCTTGGATAGTATGGATGTTTTAATGGTGCTAATTCTTCCTCTCCATAAACAGGGTATATACTTTCACTTACTTATATCTTCCTCAGTTTTTTCTTCAGTGTCTTATAATTATCTGAGTACAAGTCTTTACATCCTTGGTTAAATTTATTCCTGGTTATTTAATTCTTTTTGAAACACTTGTGAATGGGATTGTTTTCTTAGTTTCCCTTTCTGATATTTCATTATTGGTGTATAAAAATGCACTGATTTCTGTATATTAATTTTGTATCCTGCTACTTTACTGAATTTATCAGTCTAGTAGTTTTTTGGTGGGATCTTTAGGGTTCTCTATACACAGTATCATGTCATCTGCAAATAATGACAGTTTTACTTCTTCCTTTCCTATTGGGATGCCTTCTATTTCTTCACCTTATCTGATTGCTATGGTTAGGATTTCCAGTACTACTTTGAATAAGATAGGTGAAAGCAGATATCCCTGTCTTGTTCCTGATTTTAAGAAAAACACTTGTAGTTTTTGTCCATGTAGACTCTGACTTCGACATATATGACCTTTATTATGTTGAGATATGTTCCCTCTGTTCCCACTTTCCTAAGAGTTTTTATCATAAATGGGTGCTGGATTTTATCAGATTTTTTCTGATAAAATTTCTCTGGACCTGTTGGATATGATCATGTGGTTTTATCCTTCATTTTGTTTATGTGGTATAGCATGTCTATTGATTTGCAGATGTTGTACCAACCTTGCATTTCCAGAGTAAATCCCTAAGTATCAGCTATATACTTAATACTGTTTCCTATGGAAAAACGTCACCAGGACACTGGCAGTCATAAATCACTTGTTAAGGTCAGAGACCAGCTTCAAGAAAATTTAACGTATGCCATGCATCAACACAGGTAGTAATCAGCCAGAGAAACACTGGTTGCAAAAGGGACTGTAATCTAGGAATCAGCAGTAGAATAAACAGTTAGCAAATATCAGAAATCCAGAAAAATACCTCAACAAATGTAGCCAGAGGGCTGTTTGAAAGGAAAGGGGAGGCAGCTTCATGGAAGTTAAAGACCTGGGTTAGAATTCTGGTCCTTAAACTAGATGTGAGACCCTGGACAAAGTCATTTAATTTCTCTCAATGTCAGGTTTCTTGGTGTTAATAAAGCAATGTCTAGAAGTGTTGTACCAGCCATATATTTCTATGCAAGTGTTCGTTACCAACAAGCAGGAAAGCCTTGCCCATGAATTATGACTGATTCGTTCCCTGCCCTGAATTCTAGGTTCTTTTTGCCTGAACACTGAAGATGTGAGCAGACAATGGTAGGAACCAGTAGAGGTGAATGTTTGAAGGCAGTGATCAACAAGAACATCTGTGGAACAGACTTTAGCAAATGTGTTGTGTCAGAAACTGCAGCTATCTGAAATACCTAATCCTCAAAAATAGCTAAAATCTAGTTTTAGAATTTCTACCAATAGGAACTCTTTATATTGTGAACTTTGCGTTATCTAATAGTTTAGCTTATCCAGCTAGTACAGTTAATTTGTAACTTCTGCTGAAATTATTTCAGTGGTTAAAAATTCAGTCACCAAATTTTTGAGACCATTTTAGAAATTCTTTTTTATACACCATTTACTTTTTTTTCTATTCAAATTCCTTAACATATCATTTGACCTCATTAGGATCATTTTAATTTTATTGTGTATCTCTGTTAATACTAAATTTATCAATTTCAAACACTCACTTCCCCTTTAAAAAAAAACTGATAGGCCCAGCTTCTTCCCATCAACCTGTGAAGAACCTTCGAGAAAAGAGAAGCACAGAACTGCCCCTTCTGGACATGCATTGTGTAACCCGGGAGGAGGGAGAAGGAATGGAGACAACTGATACAGAGTCTGTATCTTCTGCTGGCACTCACATACAATCTTTAGAGCAGCTTCTTAATTCTTCTGAAACTAAACTTGGTATGTTTCTCTGTTTAAGTATGTTTTCTTGTTTATTTCTGTTCTGTCTTATCTCTAAGTTATAAATACTGTTTTGGTCTATCCAGTAAAATTTCTTTCCATATTCTACCCCTTTTCAAATGGAAAAGTTTACTGCAGGATGAAAGAATTAAAAAAGTATATTTGGCCCTGGCTGGCGTAGCTCAGTGGATTGAGCGCGGGCTGCGAACCAAAGTGTCGCAGGTTCGATTCCCAGTCAGGGCATATGCCTGGGTTGTGGGCCAGGTCCCCAGTGGGGGCCATGCAAGAGGCAACCACACATTGATGTTTCTCTCTCTTTCTCCCTCCCTTCCCCTCTCTAAAAAGAAATAAATAAAAATAAAAAATAAAATAAAATTTAAAAAAAAGTGTATTTGTTTTATTTCATTTTTATTTTTGATGTTAGAGAGAAGGGGAAAGGAGAAGGAGAGAGAGGGAGAGAAATATCAGTGTAAGAGAAATATTGATTGGCTGCCTTCCATATGCACCCCAGCTGGGGACCAAACCTGCAACCCAGGCATGCACCTTGACCAGGAATCAAACTTTTAACCTTTCAGTTTGCAGGATGACACCCAACCAACCAAGTATCCCCCGTCAACCCCCCAAATTTTTTTCAGTTAAAATTAGTTCAGCCGTAAGCTTGAACCAGAAACAGATGGTTGGAAATTCCATAGTGGTATTAGAAAGTATGATAAATATTCTCTCACCATTCCAAGAAGCAATTTTATTCCTCTCAATGAAGTAGTAGTACTAAATTTGCATTCTTAAATAATAATGAAGTTTTGGTATTTTTTTATTCTTACAGTGAATACTAATGTTCATAATTCAGGGGGAAGTTTCAGGATCTGGAGTAGTAAAGACTGTCTGTATCCATAGTCATTGATTATGATGTGGATGGAAACTGCAATTATGGTTCCTTCAAATGAAGTTAAATAGTGGTGAGATGGAAGCATCACTGTAGAGTGGCAATAGAACCAAGAATTAGACTTGGCTTTGTGATTTTGCCAAACTTAATTGTTGACTCTGAGTTTTGTTTTTTTTTTTTGTCATCTGTAAAATTTGAAAAATAATGCCTACTCCACCTCATATAAAATTCTTATGAGTCCATGATATAAATGATCAGTAAATGTTAATACTTCATTTATAAGTAAAATGACACAAACTCTTAGAACATTAATAGAGGAGGATGAGTGCTAAAATTAATAAAACAATTTATAAACAAAAGCATAACAAATTGTGGAATTGGGCCTCATAGGTATATTCAGTTAGATTGTATACTTTACAATAGAAATTGCCCTATTTGTGTTACATTCAACATGTAACTTTTTAATTGTGTTCTGTTGACCAGAGGGATGGCAAAGAGAGTAGACCTACTAAGATGTTTTTCTTATTTAGAATCTTCATCAGTAGTCTGATTTTGAAAATTAATTATTGGAACATTTTGTAGAGCCTCCTTTATGGCATGCTGACTTTACCAAAGAAGAATTGATGCAGAAGCTCAGTTCCACCACAAAAAGTGCCAATCACTTAAACGGACTGCTCAGGGAAACGGAAGCAACCAATGCAATCCTTATGGAGCAAATTAAGGTAAGGTCCAGAAACTGCTAAGAAGAAAATACACCAGTTTGTGTTTCTTTTTTTTTAAAATTTATTATTTATTTATCTTTTAGAGGGGAAGGGTAGGAGAGAAGGAGAGGGAGAGAAATATCAATGTATGGTTGCCTCTCGTGTGTCCCCTGCCGGGAACTGGCCCGCAACCCAGGCATGTGCCCTGACTGGGAATCGAACCGCGATCCTATGGTTCGCAGGCCCGCGCTCAATCCACTGAGCTACACCAGCCAGGGCCACAGTTTGTGTTTCTTGACCCTCCATACATACTTACCTAAACTTAAAAACTCACGTATCAAATGTATCCATAACATCTTGATTCTTAATGGTATTACATTCCTGAAATCAAGAAATATTAATTGTTTTTATATCTATTATATAAATACTATGTTAATTCCTACTTTTTCTAAGAAACTAATAGATTTAGAAGTCATTATTCCACATATGCTTAAATAAAACTTAAATAAGTCCTTGGCCGGTTGGTTCAGTTGGTTGAAAGGTCATCCCTTACACCAAAAGGTTATGGGTTGAATTCCTGGTCAGGGTGCATATAGGAGGCAATGTATTGATGTTTCTATCTCACATCAGTGTTTCTCTCCCTTCCTCTCTCTCTCTAAAATCAGTAAAATATGATATGATATGATATATATATGCTTGAATGAGGATTTTTTTTTTTAATGGGTATAGATCTGAAACTGGAGGGCAACTGAGTCCAGGGCTCATGCTACCTGTCACCACTTAGCTAAAAAGCAGGGACAGGGATTGGATTATAATTGCATTTTTATTAATATCAGATCATGATCTGAGAGAGTGGCAGGTAAAAACCCTAACATCCACCTTCCCCTTTGAGTTTTCAGAAGTAAGCTTATATAAGGGAAACATGGGAATCTAAGGGGAGGAGATTCCTAGGGGGAGCAGAGAGGTGCCCTTTCCCTTGGGACTAACGGGAGAAAAAGCTGAAAGGGGAGTCAGGAGGCTTCTTCCCAAGCTCCCTTTGTTCAGCTGTTATCTCTCCATTTAGATTAGCATTCCTCTCTTCCCCTGATACCTGTGGTTTATGGCCTTGGCCAGTGCCAGCTATCTCTCAGCTTCAAGGAGAAGTATCAAAGGACATCTGTGATAAATGTCTTCATTACTGGTTCCTGGAACATCATGGTCAGCCTTCACATTCCTAGTGGCTGGACATTCCAGGGTTGAGGTCAGGTTAAATGTCTCTTTGTTCTTGTGTGGTTGACTATTACTGTAACGAGATCTCAGTCAGAGTATAAGGTTGAATATACACTTGATTAATTGGGTATAGATTCTGTTAGTGATTAATGTAACGTTATAATGGGGAGAAAAATGCAGCTAGCACTAAAAAGGATTTCATCCCTATTTCCCCTATCAGGTCCTTAAATTTTAAAGATAAAGCATGGAGTTTGTCTTATTCAGATCATTCTACTGATGTTTATGGCACTAAACTACTTTCACAAGTGGCAAAATGGCATAAGAAGTTTTCCTTCTTAGAGACACCAGAAACATGTAGGTAGATTGTGGAGCATTTGAAGATTATACAAATGAGATATTTTCAGTCTGGCTCAATGATATAGCAACACTCCAAATATAATCATACTACTTACTGAGTAGTTCTCATGAGCCAGGACCTGGGTTTTACAATTATTTAATCCTCATAATTGTTATGAGGCTCAGGCTCAGGGGGTTTTCCTTGGAGTGCTCCATTCAAAAAAGGAGAAGTGGTTATTGCAAGGTAGTTTTATTTACTTACAGCAAGTGAAGAGATGAGATTTGCATCCAAAGCTGTCTTCCCAAGGGAAGCTTAACCATTGTGTCGCAGGTGGGCACAGGTAACCAGGTTCTTGGTGATTGCAAACAATGAATTGAACCAACACACAGAGAGTTTGTAGCAGAAAGAGAGAGAGTGGATTTATTAAGTGATAGTACACTCCACAGAACATGGAAGCAGGTCAACTCCAAGCAGAAATTCACCCTCGGTGGCTGGAGGAATTCTGTTATTACAGAGCAGATATTTCCTGGCTAGTTTTGGCAGGCTTTTAATTGTGCATGTACAAGTAGTTATATTACTTTTAAGCTATGCAGTCTCCTATGATTTTCCTTGATTACCCACCAGGGGAGGGGAGTTCCACTATGCTAATTTATTATAATGAAGGAGGAGGGATCATGTAGCATCTTCTGCACAGGTGGTGTCATGATTCACTGTGATTCAGCACTTTACCAGAAAACAGGAACAACCAGTCTTACAATAGGATCTCTGTCCTGTATCAATGTCCCTTGTCCTAGTCCTGGGGCACCTCCAAAGTTTTCTCACTTCTGAGAAACTGGTCTTAGAACAGGGTGTCTGTTCTGAATCAATGTCCTTTGTCTTAAGTCCTAGGGCACCTCTGGAGTCTCCTCACTCCTGACCATCTCCTGCCTCAATTGCTTATATTCACTATTTGGTCAATTACATGTTGATTTCTTCTTTACACTTGGCTACACTTATCAAGTTAGGTTCTGTCAAGTTTATTCTGTTTATGACTGGTCTGCAAAATACTATGCTACATTTTAACATTTAGCAAGAATAGCATTTAATAAGAATGTTCCAGATCTTGAGACTCTAGTTCTAACAAAATTAATGGATAAACAGTGGAGCAAAATTCAAACTCCTGTCTTTCTGGAAAGCACATGCTTCTGCCCTATACCATGCAGGGCCACCAGCTGTTCTTATCAAAATAATTTTTAATACTGAGCTATTCAGGTATTAACAGTACATTATATATATTATGACATCCCATCATTAAAATACTTAAGTATGTATATCTATAAAATAATTTTCCCACATAGTCAAAGCATTATCATGTCTAACAAATCATTTAGTAGCCCAGTGAACCTGTGACTATTTAAATATATTTTATTGCCACAAATATACACTCTCACATGATTTCTTAGACCTTATTGTCACTTTTTAAAAATTACCCTAGGTATTAGGACAGAGTTGGCTAACTTTCCAGGACTAACCTAAAACACTGTATATTTTTTAGTTTCAGTCCAGAAATCTTCCTCAAAGACTAACATCCTACCATGTTTTTCATATCCTTTGCTCCATTTTTTCTGGTAGTAGTTTAGATTGTCTTACATACCAGAATTTTCACTACATCCTACATTTGACTTTGTTTTTGGTTAATTGCTGTTTATCATGAAAACATTATCTCACTATATATACCTTAACTGCCTGGGGTTCTGGGAGCAGGGCAGGGAAAGAGTTTAGTGGTGGAGACAGATGTTCACCTCAGCCCCTGCCTTTAGACTCTGGCCTGCACTGCTTACAGTGTTCGGTAACCCAGAGCCCTGAGCCCACCGACTTAGTTTCTATAGAGGAGAAGGTGAAGGAAGCATCATGGCAACACTATGTAGACTTTACGTAGTCCTCAGATTTTATCCCCAGTTTTCCATTATACTTCCGAAGCAGGCAATTTTCTGTGGGATACTTTCTTTCCTCTTGTCTGTGGTGCTTGGTCAGCAGCTGAGCTGAGTCACTTACATCTCTCACATCTTAGAATTTCTTGATATTTCTCATCTACATTTTTTTCCTAGGCTCTCCTTTATTGTCATTTTGTGAGCATTTTAGGGGGAAGAGAAAAAATGCACTTGTTCATTCTGCCATGTTTAACCAGAAGCTCCTAAAATCTTCTTTTCAAAACCATTTCTCTAATACCAGCTTCTCAAAAGTGAAATTAGAAGATTGGAAAGAAATCAAGAGCGAGAGAAGTCCTTAGCTAACCTGGAGTACTTGAAGAATGTGTTGTTACAGTTCATTTTCCTAAAACCAGGTAGCGAAAGAGAAAGGCTTCTTCCTGTCATAGATACAATGTTGCAGCTCAGTCCTGAAGAAAAGGGAAAACTTGCTGCAATTGCTCAAGGTAGGTGAAGCAAAGTCTTAAAACATCTGCCTTATAATTTACACTAAATATTGTCTTGTGGTTGAAACTTTCTGTGCATACTTACAGTCTTTATTAGAACACTGTGATTTAAAATTATAACTTTTAATTTTGTTTATTTGGATGTAACTAGAATAGAAAAAAAGCTAACTTTTTAACAATGTTCAGCAACTATAGGACATGTATGTAATTTTTAACCTGCAGCAAAATACGATACAGTGTTTAGTTTTGTCAACCCATGCTCATTGACGCCAATTCAGTGCCAACAGGAATCCTCATTTTAGCATATGATGAAGGAAACTTTATTCAGTGCAGAACAGCTCAATTGTGATGCAGCAAAGCTGTGAGGCAGCCCTGGGCGAGGCCCCTCTCCTGCTAGACAGTTTGGCTCTGTTCCTTGCTGATCTGCTCTGCTGTGCTCCTGGGAGGCTCCTGTTTCCTCAAGCAAGGAAACAGTGTATATTTTTTAGTGGAAAAGGAAAGTGGGCTCTTAGAGCTACAGGGGAGCTGGCTTATATTGACAGAAGTCCCCACCCCTGGTTTCTGATTGTTATGTCTTCATGCACATGAGGACTCCAAATCCTTGCAGTCTGATTGGTTACAAGGCACTGGTTGTTTTGGTTTTTTTTTTAAGATTTTATTAATTTTTTTTTTTTAGAGAAGGAAATGGAGAAAGAGGGAGAGAAACATCAATGTGTGGTTGCCTCTTGTGTGCCTCCAACTGGGGACCTGGCCTGCAACCCAGGCACGTGCCCTGACTGGGAATCGAACCAGCGACCCTTTGGTTTGCAGGCCAGTACTCAATCCACTGAGCCACAGCAGCCAGGGAAAAGGCACTGTTCTGATTGGTCAGAATAGAGACACTGTGGTTGGTTGGAGCTGCACAGCTCCAGTTAGAAAGCCTCAGTGCTATTAGTCAAAATAGGATTCCAGGAACTTCTTTATAAGAGCTGGCTCAAATAGCGGAAACACAGTGCAGACAAAAGGTGGACTATTCATTGTTAGCCCTCTCACTAAAGTGCAATTTGTGTGAGAAGAGCCCGTGTAGAAACGGCCTAGGGTTTTGATTTGTTTTGTTTTGTTTTGTTTTGTTTTGTTATAACTTGAGGCCAGTTAGCCACCAGCAGCTCTTCTTAGTAGACATCTTCTTTGTCAGGGTTCGTAGTTTGAGCTTCTAGATCTTTGGAAATCCAGAATCTCTTTAATCAAAGAATGTTGGTTTTATTTCACATCGTAATTTTTTAACATGTGTTGACTTGTTCTCTCCTACTTCCTCTTTTCTTCGCCCCTTCTACACAAAAATAGTCTAGAGACAACAGTCTTATGGCTTAATATTTTGTCTACGTCATATACAACAGTCCATTTTTCCAGGTTTATATAACTTTAAAACTATCCTATACTTAACACTTTCGTGTCAAATAGATTTAACACTGTGATTTCATAAACTCCTTTAAAATGATTCACATACAGCTGCTATAATTACCTAAATTGAAATTGTATCTTAAGGATCATACTTTCATTTTTGTTTTAGTTTGTTTTTTCTTTAAGAAACAAAAGCCAAGTTTATTTGTTCATTTCTTGTGTTTGAAGTACTCCTCAATAGCATCATTGGCCTGAGACTGCCATAGTCCTTAACCATCACACAACTGTAACCAACTACTTTATAGGGTTTTCAGCCCTGTGTTGATTTTAGAGGCCTAACCAGTCTTCTGGTTTCTTCTTGTCATTAGTTAGGTTGATTTGGTGTTCAGCACAAAGGGTCTCCACCAACTTGCCATAGCTAGGCTCATCACACATTGATGCAAGCACACAAATATGAGCTTGGCATGTTTTCCTACGATTCCTGTAAAACGATGCTGTTCAGAACTTGTTCTAATACCGTGAACTTCACAGTTTCTTCCCTTGGCTGCAGTTTTGTTCCAGTTCCAACCCACAGTATTCAGATGGATACCTGTACTTGTAAGGCATTGTCAGCTCTCTGAATTCTGCATGCTAGGCCATCATGGATGAAGGGTCTCAGCACCTCTGTAAAGCAGTATCAACACCCATTTCACCTCTAGAAGCAATGCCTGTCTCAGTCATGGTGATGGGTTGTCAGTGGAGCCAAATCTGGAATGAACCTAAACCTTCCTGAAACTCTGTGGTAGCAGGGAATGCATTTTAGTTTTAAAACCTTTGAATTACTAGGGACTTCTGCCCAAGATGGAAGTGTAGGTGGACACACTGTGCCTACTCTCACAACCAAAATTAAGGACAACAAAAATTTAGAAACAAAAAGCAATCAGAACATATAGAAAATTGAATTGTACGGAAGTCAGGCAGCGATTTGCCCAGACTGGTAAGAGGGACGGAGTCAGCGTCGAGTGGAGAGGGATCTCAGCAGGAAAAAGCAGTGGCTAGTGGTCCTGGATATGCAGGCAGCGATTGGCACACCCCAGGTGCGTAGGCAGTGGTTAGTACACCCTGGACACAGGGAGGCAACTACCAGACCCAGCAAGGCACAAAAGGCGGCTAACCATGATCACACATTTTTTTTTTAATTTTATTTATTTTTTAATCAGTATTTTTTCAGTTGTTGATATTATACAGTTTTCTGTCTTTTACCCCGCCCCCAGCCCACCACCCCAGCCCTCCCCACCTTCTTCCCATTTCCACCCCCCATAGTTCTTGTCCATGTGTCCTTTATACTTGTTGCTCTAAACTATTCCCCTTTTCCCCTGAAATTCCCTCCCCTACCTCTCTGGACACTGTCAGACTGTTCTCAAATTCAGTGTCATTGTTTATATTATGCTTGTTTGTTTTGTTGATTAGGTTCCTGTTAAAGGTGAGATCATATAGTATTTGTCTTTCATTGCCTGGCTTATTTCACTTAGCATGATGCTCTCCAATTCCATCCATGCTATCGCAAAGGGTAGGAGCTCCTTCTTTCTTTCTGCTGCATAGAATTCCATTGTGTAAATGTACCACAGTTTTTTGAAACATTCATTAACTGATGGGCACCTAGGTTGCTTCCAGCACTTGCCTATTGTAAATTGTGCTGCTTTGAACATGGGGGTGCATAGGTTCTTTTGGATTGGTGTTTCAGGGTTCTTAGGATATAATCCAAGCAGTGGAATTGCTGGGTCAAAAGGTATGTCCATTTTTAGTTTTCTTAGAAAATTCCATACTGTTTCCCATAGTGGTTGTACCAATCTGCAATCCCACCAACAGTGCAGTAGGGTCCCCTTTTCTCCACAACCTCTCCAACACTTGCTGTTTGTTGCTTTGTTTATGAAGGCCATTCTGACAGGTGTCAAGTGGTATCTCATTGTAGTTTTAATTTGCATCTCTCTGATAGCTAGAGATACCGAGCATCTTTTCATGTGTCTCTGGATCCTCTGTATGTCCTCCTTGGAGAAGTGTCTGTTCAAATCCTTTGCCCATTTTTTAATTGGGTTGCTTGTCTTCTTAGAGTAGAGTCTTGTAATTTCTTTATTTATTTTGGAGATTAATCCCTTGTCTGAGGTATCGTTCTCAAATATGTTTTCCCATACAATTGGTTCTCTTTTTATTTTAATACTGTTTTCTTTAGCTGTGCAGAAGCTTTTTATTTTGATGAGATCCCATTTGTTTATTCTTTCCTTTATGTCCCTTGCTTTAGGGGACATATCAGTAAAAATATTGCTGCGTGAAATATATGAGATTTTCCTGCCTATGTTATCCTCTAGGATTTTAATGGTGTCATGGCTTATATTTAAATCTTTTACCCACCTTGAATTTATTTTTGTGTATGGTGTAAGTTGGTGCTCGAGTTTCATTTTTTTCCATGTAGCTATCCAGTTCTCCCAGCACCACTTGTTGAAGAGGCTATTTTTGCTCCATTTTACATTGCTGCCCCCTTTGTCGAATATTAATTGACTGTAGAGACTTGGGTTTATTTCTGGGCTCTCTGTTCTGTTCCACTGGTCCATGTGTCTGTTCTTGTGCCAGTACCAGGCTGTTTTGATTACAGTGGCTTTGTAATACAGTTTGGTATCAGGTATTGTGATCCCTCCTACTTTACTCTTCTTTCTCAAAATTGCTGCAGCTATTTGGGGTCATTTATGATTCCATATAAATTTTTGAAGTGTTTCTTCTCTGTCTGTGAAATATGCCATTGAAACTTTAATAGGTGTTGCATTGAATCTGTAAATCGCTTTGGGTAGTATGGACATTTTGATGATGTTAATTCTTTCGATCCATGAACACAGTATATGCTTCCATTTGTTTGTGTCTTCCTTGATTTCTTTCTTCAGTGTTGTGTAGTTTTCTGCATACAGGTCTTTTACCTCCTTGGTTAGGTTTATTCCTAGGTATTTTATTTTTCTTTTTCCTATATCTATGAAATTTTTTTCTTGATTTCTGCTTCTGCTGTTTCACTGTTGGTATAAAAAATGCCTTTGAATTTTGGATATTGACATTGTATCCGGCTGTTTGGCAAAATTCATTTATTATGTCAAGCAGTTTTTTGGCCGAGTGTATAGGATTTTCTATGTACACTATCATGTCATCTGCACACAATGATAGTTTTGTTTCCTCCTTTCCGATTTGGATGCCTTTTATTTCTGTTTCTTGTCTAATTTCTGTGGCTAAGACGTCCAATACTATATTGAATAGAAGTGCTGAAAGTGGACAGCCTTGTCTTGTTCCTGATCTTAGTGGGAAAGATTTTGGTTTTTGCCTATTGAGTATGATGTTGGCTGTTCTTCACTCCTATGTGGCCTTTATTATGTGGAGGAATGCTCCCTCTATTCCCACTTTGCTGAGTGTTTTTATCATAAATGGGTATTGTACCTTATCAAAAGCTTTTTCCGCATCTATTGGAATGATCATGTGATTTTTGTCTTTGCTTTTGTTTATGTGATGTATTAAATTTACTGATTTGCGAATGTTGAACCATCCCTGCATCCCTGGGATGAATCCCACTTGGTCATGGTGTATGATCTTTTTAATGTGTTGTTGGATGTGGTTTGCCAATATTTTGTTGAGGATTTTAGCATCTATGTTCATCAGTGATGTTGGCCTGAAGTTTTCTTTCTTTGTTGTGTCTTTATCTCGTTTTGGGATTAGGATGATGCTGGCTTCATAAAAAGAGTTTGGGAGTCTTCCATCATTTTGGATTTTTTGGAATAGTCTGTGAAGGATAGGGGTTAGCTCTTCCTTAAATGCTTTGAAGAATTCTCCAGTGAAACCATCTGGTTAAGGGCTTCTGTGTGTTGGGAGTTTTTTGATTACTGCTTCAATTTCATCTGCTGTTATTGGTCTGTTCAGGCTTTCTGCTTCTTCTTGAGTCAGTTTTGGAAGATTATATTTTTCTAGAAACTTGTCCATTTCACCTAGGTTTTCAAATTTCTTGGCATACAAGTCTTCATAGTAATTTCTTATAATCCTTTGTATTTCTGTGGTGTCAGTTGTAATCTCTCCTCTTTCAATTCTAATTGTGTTTATTTGAGTCCTCTCTCTTTTTTTCTTGATGAGCCTGCTTAAAGGCTTGTCGATTTTCTTTATTTTTTCAAAGAACCAGCTCCTGGATTCATTGATCCTTACAATTGTGCTTTTAGTCTCTATATCATTTAATTCTCCTCTGATCTTGGTTATTTCCTTCCTTCTACTTGCCCTGGGCTGTCTTTGCTGTTGTTCCTCGAGTTCTTGTAGGCGTAGGCTTAAGTCGTTTGTTAGAAATGTTTCTGTCTTCTTTAGGTAGGCCTGTATTGCTATGAACTTCCCTTGAGCACTGCCTTCATTGTGTCCCTTAAGTTTTGGGCTGTTGTGAGTTCATTTTCATTTGTTTCCAGAAACTTTTTGATTTCCTCCCTAATTTCATTCTTTACCCATTCATTGTTTAATAGCATGCTATTCAATCTCCATGATTTTGATGGTTTGGGGATTTTCCCCATCAAATCGGTTTCTAGTTTCAGTCCCTTGTGCTCGGAGAAAATGCTTGGTATGATTTCAATTTCCTTGAATTTGTTGAGGCTTCTTTTGTGCCCTATCGGGTGGTCTATCTTTGAAAATGTTCCATGTGCATTTGAAAAAAATGTGTATTTAGTTTCTTTGGGATGAAGGGCTCTATATATATCAGCTAAGTCCAATTCGCCTAGAGTACTGTTCAATGCCACAATATCTTCGTTGATATTTGGTTTGGAAGATCTGTCCATTTTTTACAGTGGGGTGTTAAAATCCCCTACTATAATTGTGTTGCTGTCAATGTCTTTCTTGAAGTCCTCTAAGATTTTCTAGATGTATTTAGGTGCTTCTATGTTGGGTGCATATCTTTTTACAATGTTTATGTCTTCTTGGTGGATTCTTCCCTTGAGTATTATGAAGTGACCTTCTGGGTCTCTCTTTATAGCTCTTCTTTTGAAGTGTATTTTGTCTAATATGAGTATTGCTACCCCGGCTTTTTTTTCCTGACCATTTGCTTGGAAAATTTGTTTCCAGCATTTCACTTTGAGTCTGCGTAGGTCTTTTTTCCTGAGGTGGATCTCTTGTAGGCAGCATATATGTGGGTCATGCTTTCTTATCCATTCAGCTATTCTATGTCTTTTGATTGGAGCATTTAATCCATTTACATTTAAGGTTATTATTGATAGGTACTGATTCATTGCCGTTTTCGTACCTGTGTTCCTCTCTCTCTCTCTTTTCCTTTCTTTCCTTAAATCAGTCCCTTTAGTATCTCTTGCAGAACTGGTTTGGTAGAGGTGTATTCTTTTAGACTTCTTTTGTCTGGGAAGCTCCTTATTTGTCCTTCTGTCTTGATTGAAAGCCTTGCTGGATAAAGTAGTCTTGGTTGTAGGCCTTTGGTTCTCATTACTTGGAATATTTCTTGCCATTGTCTTCTGGCTTGGAGTGTTTCCATTGAGAAGTCAGCTGCTAACCTTATCGGGGCTCCCTTGTATGTTACTTCCTTTTTCTCCCTTGCTGCCTTTAAGATTCTCTCTTTTTCTTGGAATTTTGCCATTTTAATGATGATGTGTCTTGAAGTGGGCCTGTTTGGGTTCCTCTTGATTGGAACTCTCTGTGTTTCTGGATTTGTGTGACTTTTTCTCTCATCAAATTAGGGAAGTTTTCCATCATGACTTTTTCAAATAGGTTTTCTATCCCTTGCTCTTCTTCTTCTCCTTCTGCTATTCCTGTTATACGGATATTATTAATAAGGGCTTGGTGATGATGAACTCCTTGAACTTGACCTTATCTGAGAAGCACTTTATCTGTCCATCCATTCTAAATGACAGCTTTGCTGGATAGAGCAATTTTGGATGTAAGTTCCTGCTTTTCAGGATTTCAGATATTTCTTTCCAGCCCCTTCTTGCCTGGAAGGTCTCTTTGGAGAAATCAGCTGACAGTCTGATGGGAACTCCTTTGTAGATGACTGTCCCCTTATCCCTTCCTGCTTCTACAATTCTCTGCTTCATTTTAATCTTGGCTAATGTAATTACGATGTGCCTTGGTGTGTTCCTCCTTGGGTCCAACTTCTTTGGGACTCTCTGAGCTTCCTGGACGTCCTGGTAGTCTATTTCCTTTGCCAGATTGGGGAAGCTCTCCTTTATTATTTGTTCAAATAAGTTTTCCACTTGTTGCTCTTCTTCTTCCCCTTCTGGTACCCCTATAATTCGGATGTTGGGATGTTTAACGATGTCCCAGAGGTTCCTAAGCCTCTCCTCATTTTTCTGAATTCTTGTTTCTTCCTCGTTTTCTGTTTGGTTGTTAGTTTCTTCCTTCTGGTCCACTCCATTGATCTGAGTCTCAGTTTTCTTTCCATCTCTATCGGTTCCCCATTCGTCTTTCTTCATTTCACGTATTGTAGCCTTCATTTTTTCATCTAATTTGTGAGCAAAATCAACGAATTCTGTGAGCATTTTGATGACCAGTGCTTTGAACTGTGCATCTGATAGGTTGGCTATCTCTTCATGGCTTAGAGGAATTGGCTCTGGGCTTTCATTTGTTTTCCAGTTTGAGCCATTTTTGGTGGGTTTTTGTTTTGTTTTGTTTTGTGTTGGTTTTAGTCTGGTCGCGGCTATTACGTAGTGAGTGGTGGAGCCTTAGGTGTTCCTCACGGCAGGGCAGACCAGTCGCTGGGTTGTGATGCTATAGGTGGGGGCATGGTCCGAGAGGGAACAATGGCGCCTGCTCCACTCTCTCCTGGATTCAGTCCCTTCCGCCACTTCCCCTTTGCCTGGACCGTCTACACGCGCAACTTTGGGACCACCTGGTCAGCCAGCCACCTGTGTGGCCTTACTGGGTCTACACAGTTGCCACTCTGTGCCCGGGGTCCGCCAGCTGCCGCCTGTGGGCCTGGGGACCGCCAGCCACCGCCTGTACACCTGGGAACTGCCAGCCGCTGCTGTTTGCGTTCCTGGCTCCGCACCTCCACTTTTTCCTGCTGCAACTCTGCCCCTCTTACCAGTCTGGATGAATGGTTGTTGGACTTCCATACAGTTCAATTTTCTATCAGTTCTGGTTGTTTTCTTGTTTCTAAATATTTGTTGTCCTTAATTTTGGTTGTGAGAGGAGGCACAGTGTGTCCACCTACACCTCCATCTTGGCCGGAAGTCCCCACGGTCACACATTTGCGTGCGCATATAAACCAGGCAAAAATGAGTAGCGAGACAGTCTGCACAACCCAGGGCCCCGGCGCTAGGAAATAAAGCCTAAAAGTACCGATTGAAAACACTTGTGGGGACTGAGGTGCCAGGAGAGACTCCCAGCCTCACAGAGGGGACTGAAATCCAAGAGAGAGCAGAGCAAGCCATTGTTCCCTCTCTGACCCCACCCCCACATACAATGTCATAACCCAGCAACGGGGTTGCCCTGCACTGGTCAACAACTAAGGCTCTGGCCCTCATACCTAACAGTCGTGACCAGACTCCCCCCCCCCCAAAAAAAAAGGAAGAAAGAAAGAAAAATGGCTCAAACGAAAGAACAAATCAAACCACAGAGCCAATAATTTTAAGTGACCAAGGGATAGCCAGCCTATCAGATGCATAGTTCAAAGCCCTGGTGATCAGGATGCTCACAGAATTGGTTGATTTTCCTCACAAATTAGATGAAGAAATGAAGGGTATGCTAAGTGAAATGAAGGAAAATGTACAGGGAACCAATAAGGATGGGAAGAAAACTGGGACTCAAATCAATGGAGTGGACCAGAAAGAAGAAACAAACAAACAAACAAAAGAATGAAGAAACCAGAATTCAAAAAAATGAGAGGCTTAGGAACTTCCAGGATATCTTTAAACGTCCCAACATCCAAATTATAGGGGTCCCAGAAGGGGAAGAAGAAGAGCAACAAGTGGAAAACTTATTTGAACAAATAATAAAGGAGAACTTCCCCTATCTGGCAAAGGAAATAGACTTCCAAGAAGTCCAGGAAGATCAGAGAGTCCCAAAGAAGTTGGTCCCAAGGAGGAACACACCAAGGCACATCATAATTACATTAGCCAAGATTAAAATGAAGGAGAGAATTCTAGAAGCAGCAAGAGATAAGGGGACAGTCACTTACAAGGAGTTCCCATCAGACTGTCAGCTGATTTCTCAAAATAGACCTCACAGGCAAGAAGGGGCTGGAAAGAAGTATTCCAAGTCATGAAAGACAAGGACCTATATCCAAGATTGCTGTATCCAGCAAAGCTGTCATTTAGAATGGAAGGGCAGATAAAGTGCTTCTCAGATAAGGTCAAGTTCAAGGAGTTCATCATCAACAGGCCCTTATTATATGAAATGTTAAAGGGACTTATCTAATAAAAAGAAGATATGAAATATGAACAGTAAAAAGACATCAAACTCACAGCTATTAACAACCACATCTAAAACAAAAGCAAACTAAGCAAACGACTAGAAGAGGAACAGAACCACAGAAATGGAGATCACATGGAGGGTTAGCAACAGGGGAGTGGGAGGAGGAGAGAGGGGGAAGAGGTACAGAGAATAAGTAGCATAGATGGTGGGTAGAAAATAGACAGGGGGAGGGCAAGAATAGTGTGGGAAATGTAGAAGCTAAAGAACTTGTGACACATGGACATGAACTAAAGGGGGGGAATGTGCATGGTGGAGGGGAATGAAGAGGGGAATGGGACAACTGTAATAACACAATAAAATATGTTTTTTAAAAAAGAACAATATAGGAAATGGAGTAGCCAAAGAATTTATGTGCATGATCCATGGACATGGACAAAGGAACAGGGATTGCCAGAGAAAGTGGGTAATGGTGGGTAGAGGGGTGCAACGGGTGGGGAAAAAAACATTTGAATTATTGACATATTCAAGCATACAGAGAGAATATTGTAATAATGCCCCTTGTAGCTGTCCTTCATCTTTAACAGTTTTCAACCCCTAGTCACTCTTCTTTTGACCAGGGAGAAACCTGAGTCAGGCCCCGAACCCCCAGGTTGCTCCTCAGTTCTTGCCTCATTCACAACAGAATTATTCAAGCAAGAGACAAACATGTATAGTGGATATGAGATAGCAAGTTCATGTATGAAATTCCTATGAGCATGAAGCTGCAAGCAAGCAGACACCTGGGTAGTCTGAATATCCTATGTATAGAGGAAATAAAGTTGTTAGTAAGTTTATTAGTATGTGTGTTCTATACCTTTGAGCCGAGGCTCCAAGTGGGCACCCAGCTAATCTGAGTGTGCCAACTATTGGGATTCAAGGGTTATATAATTTAATTAGCTCCTGGGTTCCCCCTCTTCCCCTTCAAATCCTTGGGAATATACAGCTACAATGGCTTTCTTTCTCAGTTAGTAAAAAGCTGTTTGTCTTAGTGAAATTGCTTGACAGGTTCCCTTTCCCAGCAGAGTATCAAGGTCTCCCTTCCTCCTGCTCTATCCCTGCTTGTGATGTTTAGACCACACAGCAATCTTACTGAATCAGGTTCAGGACTGTTGAATCAACAAGTAAGACATGTCTCCCCCTTCCTCCCTGCCTTACTTCACCATCTCTCCTGTCTAACAGCAGGAAAAGAATGAACACTGGCAAACTCACTGTAAGTGCCTGAATTGATTTGCAAAGGGTGTCAGATCTTATTAGAAGAGAACAATTACTCAGGGCAAGAGCAAATGCATCATATCTCAGCATGAGTTTTCCCTGGTTCTCATTTACCTAAGGAGGTGAATAGCTACCAGGAATATTGACTGCACAGAGCAGGTTCCTGCCAGATCTGTTGACTGTGTCACAAAATTTATACTCAAGAGTATACCATTCATTCCAGATGAACATACAGCAATCTCTGCGTTTGTTAGGGGAGTGTTTCCAGTCACCTAGCTGTCATTGTTCCTGGGAGCCATCTCCTTCTATTATGGGAGAAAGCAGAGTCAGTGCCCAGTGTCTATCCCTAAATAAAGAATATCCCTTTCTTCAACTTTCTAGAAGTTCTTCTTGCAGATTTTGGAAGGCAGACTTCTAAAAGGCCTCCTGCCCCATTTATTCCCTCCTGCACATGTCTGTGCCATGCCTTTATGTAATCCTCTCCTCTCAAATAGCAAGAAGGCTGGCCTTGTGACTTGTTTCTTACCAGTAGACTACATCAAAGATGATAGGATGTCACTTCCATGATTAGGTTGCAAAAAAATTGACTTCTGTCTTGGTAGCAGACCCTCTCCCTCCTCCACTTAATGTGCTTCATTGACACAACCTGCCATATGGAAGAGACCCATGTGGAAAGAAACCAAGACCATCAGTCGAACATCTACTGAGGAACTAAATTCTGCCATCCACCGTGAATTTGAAGCAGATCCTTATCCATTGTTCATTCAGATGAGACCCCATCCCTGGCAGATAGGTTGATTGTAGTTTGTTGGGTTTTTTTTTTACAATGCTTAATGAGAAGTAATGGCCTGCTTTTCTGGTTGTTACTCATGTACACTTTTCTGCCTTTTCCCCTTACCCCCTTGTTTTTGTCCCTGTGTCCTTTATAATTGTTCCTGTAAACCCTTCACCATTTTCCCCCATTATCCCATCCCCTCTCCCCTCTGGTCACTTTCAAACTGCTCAGTTTCAATATCTTTGATTATATTTTACTTGCTTGTTTGTTCTGTTGATTAGGTTCCAGTTAAAGGTGAGATCATATGGTATTTGCCTTTCCCCATCTGGCTTATTTCACTTAGCATAACTCTCTCCACTCCCATCCATGTTGCCATAAAGAGTGGGAGCTCCTTCTTTCTTTCTGCTGCGTAGAATTCCATTGTGTAAATGTACTATAGTTTTTTTGATCCATTCATTTACTGATGAGCACTTAGGTTGCTTCTAGCGATTGGCTATTGTAAATTGTTCTGGTATGAACATTGGGGTGCATAGGTTCCTTTGGATTGGTGTTTCAGGGTTCTTAGGATATAATCCTAGCAGTGGAATTGCCAGATAAAAAGGCATGTCCATTTTTAGTTTTTTGATAAAATTCTATACTGTTTTCCACAGTGGCTGCACCATTCTGCATTCTCACCAACAGTGCATTAGGGTCCCCCTTTCTCCACATCCTCTCCAACACTTGTTTGTTGATTTATCATGGCCATTCTGACCTGTGTGAAGTGGTATTTCATTGTGGCTTTAATTTGCATCTCTCTGATGGCTAGTGATACTGAGAATGTTTTCATGTGACTCTGGCCCCTCTGTGTGTCCTCCTTGAAGAAATGTCTGTTCAAGTCCTTTGCCCATTTTTTAATTGGATTGCTTGTCTTAGGGTGGAGTCCTGAGTTCTTCATATATTTGGGAGATCAATCCCTTGTTTGAGGTATCATTGGCAAATATGTTTTCCCATACGGTTCATTCTCTTTTCATTTTAATGTTTTCTTTAGCCGTGCAGAAGCTTTTTATTTTGATGAGATCCCATTTCTTTATACTTTCCTTTATGTCCCTTGCTATAGGGGACGTGTCAGTGAAAATATTGCTATGTGAAATATCTGAGATGTTCCTGTCTGTATTCTCCTCTAGGACTTTTATGGTGTCACAACTTATATTTAAATCTTTTCTTGTCCTTGATTTTATTTTTGTGTATGGTGTAAGTTGGTGCTCGAGTTTCGTTTTTTTGCATGTAGCTGTCCAACTGTCCCAACACCATTTATTGAAGAGGCTATTTTTGCTTCCTTTTATGCTGCTGCCCCCTTTAGTGAATATTAATTGAACGTAGAGACTTGGGTTTATTTCTGGGCTCTCTATTCTGTTCCATTGGTCCATGTGTTTGTTTTTATGCCAGTACCAGGCTGTTTTGTAATACAGTTTGATATCAGGTATTGTGATCCCTCCTACTTTTCTCTTCTTTCTCAATATTCCTGCAGTTATTTGTGGTTGTTTATGGTTCCATATAAATTTCTGAAGTGTTTGTTCTATATCTGTGAAATATGCCATTGGTACTTCAATAGGTATTGCTTTGAATGTATAAATTCCTTTGGGTAGTATGGACATTTTGATGATGTTCCTTCTTCCAACCCATGAACACAGTATATGTTTCCATTTGTTTGCATCTTCCCTAATTTCTTTCTTTAGTGTTGTGTAGTTTTCTGATACAGGTGTTTTACCTCATTGGTTAGGTTTATCCCTAGGTATTTTATTTTTCTTGTTGCTATATCAAATGGGATTTTTTTTTCCTGATTTCTGTCTCTGATATTTCGCTATTAGTATACAAAAATGCCTTTGATTTCTGGGTACTGACTTTGTATCCTGCTGTTTGGCCAAATTCATTTATTAGGTCCAGCAGCTTTTTTGCCAAGTCTGTAGGATTTTCTATGTACACTATCACGTCATCTGCAAACAATGATAGTTCTGTTTCTTCCTTTCCGATTTGGATGCCTTGTATTTCCTTTTCTTGTCTAATCGCTGAGGCTAAAACTTCCACTTCCACTAGTATCTTGAATAGAAGTGGTGACAGTGGACAACCTTGTCTTGTTCCTGATCTTAGTGGAAAAGATTTTTGTTTTTCCCATTGAGCATGATGTTGGCTGTACGACTCTCATGTATGGCCTTCATTATGTTGAGGAATGCTCCCTCTATTCCTACTTTGCTGAGTGTTTTTATCTTAATGGGTGCTGTACCTTATCAAATGCTTTTTCCTCATCTTTTGATATGATCAAGTGATTTTTGTCTTTTCTTTTGTTTGTGTAATGTATTATATTTATTGATTTGTGAATACAGTACCATCCTTGCAGCTCTGGAATGAGTCCCACTTGGTCATGATGTATAATCTTTTTAATGTATTGTTGGATGCGGTTTGCCAGTATTTTGTTGAGGATTTTAGCGTCTATGTTCATCAGCAATATTGGCCTGAAGTATTCTTTCTTTGCTGTGTCTTTATCTGGTTTTGGGATTAGGATGTTGCTGGCTTCATAAAAAGAGTTTGGGAGTCTTCCATCATTTTGGATATTTTGGAATACTCCGGGAGGATAGGGATTAGCTCTTCCTTAAATGCTTTGTAGAATTCTCCTGTAAAACCATCTGGTCCAGGGCTTTTGTGTGTTCGGAGTTTTTTGATTACTGCTTCAATTTCATCAGCTGTTATTGGTCTGTTCAGGCTTTCTGCTTCTTAATTTTGGAAGATTATATTTTTTTAGATATTTGTCCATTTCACCTAGGTTTTCAAATTTCTTGGCATACAAGTCTTCATAGTAATTTCTTATAATCCTTTGTATTTCTCTGGTGTCAGTTGTAATCTCTCCTCTTTCATTTTTGATTGTGTTTATTTGGGTCCTCTCTCTTTTTTCTTGATGAGCCTGCTTAAAGCCTTGTCCATTTTGTTTATCTTTTCAAAGAACCAGCCCCTGGATTTATTGATCCTTAGAACTGTGGCTTTAGTGTCTATGTCATTTCATTCTGCTCTGATCTTGGTTATTTCCTTCCTTCTACTTGCTCTGGGCTGTCTTTATTGTTGTTCCTCTAGTTCTTGTACGGGTAGGGTTAGGTTGTTTGTTAGAAGTGTTTCTATATTTTTTAAGTATACCTGTATCGCTATGAACTTCCCTCTCAGGACTGTGTTCACTTTTTCCTACGAGTTTCAGGTTGTTGTGAGTTCATTTTCCTTTGTTTCCAGAAACTTTTTTATTTCTTCCCTAATTTCATTCTTGACCCTCTCATTGTATAATAGCATGTTATTGAATCTCCATGATTTTGAGTGTTTCAGGTTTTTTTCCTTGAGGTTGGTTTCTAGTTTTAGTCCCTTGTGGCAGAGAAAATTTTTGTTATGATATCAATTTTGTTTGGAAGATCTGTCCATTTTTGACAGTGGGGTGTTGAAATCCCCTACTATAATTGTGTTGCTGTCAATATCTTTCTTGAAGTCCTCCAAGATTTTCCGTATATATTTTGTTGCTCCTATGTTGAGTGCATATATATTTACAATGTTTTTATCTTCTTGATGGATTCTTCCTTTGAGTGTTATGAAGTGACCTTCTGGGTCTCTTTTTATGGCCCTTTGTTTGAAATCTGTTTTGTCTGATATGACTATTGCTACCCTGGCTTTTTTTTCCCTGTTCATTTGCTTGGAAAATTTCTTTTTAGCTGTTCACTTACAGTCTGTATAGGTCTTTTGTTTTGAGGTGGGTCTCTTGTAGGCAGCATATGTGTGGGTCATGCTTTCTTATCTACTCAGCTATTCTCTATCGTTTGATTGGAGCATTTAATCCATTTATGTTTAAGGTTATTATTGATAAGTACTTATTCATTGCCATTTTTTCTTACCTGTGTTCCTCTCTCTCACTCTTTTCCTTCCTTTTCTTAAAGCAGCTGCTTTAGCATCTGTTGCAGAGCTGGTTTGGTGGACATATTCTTTTAGATTTGTCTGGGAAGCTCCTTATTTAGCCTTCCATTTTAATTGAGAGCCTTGCTGGATAGAGTAATCTTGTTTGCAGTCCTCTGCTTTTCATTACTTGGAATATTTCATGGTATTGTCTTCTGCTTAGGACCATTTCCAGTGAGAAGTCAGCTGCTAGCCTTATTGGGTCTCTGTTGTATGTTACTTGCTATTTCTCCCTTGCTGCCTTCAAGATTCTCTCTTTGTCCTGGAATTTTGCCATTTTAATTATGATGTGTGTTGAAATGGGCTTCTTTCGGTTCCTCTTGATTGGCACTCTCTGTGTTTCCTGGATTTGTGTGACTTTTTCTCTCATCATATTAGGGAAGTTTTCCATCATTACTTTTTCAAACAGGTTTTCTATCCCTTGCTCTTCTTCTTTTCCTTCTGATATCCGTATTATACGGATATTGTTACATTTCATGTCTTGCAGCTCCCTTACCACCTATTCGTTCTTTCTGAGTTTCTTTTCCTTTTCTAGCTCTATGTGGGTATTTTTTTCTACCTCATCCTCCAACTCACCGATTCAATACTGTGCTTTATCAAGCCTGCTTGTAATTTCTTCTGTGTTTTTTATTTCTAAGATTTTGTTGTTCATTTCTTCCTGGTTTCTGTTCATAGTTTCTATTTCTTTTCATGCTGATGTAGTTCTCACTCAGTTCCTTTTAGCTGTCTGTGAGTTCCTTGAGCATCTTCATAACCATCATTTTGAATTCTATATCTGATAGATTGGTTACCTCCATTTCATTTATCTCTTTTAGTTGGGAATCTTCCCTTCCTTTTGATTGTATGTTCTTTCTTTGCCTCCCTACTTTAGGTGACTCTCTTTTTTTGTTTCTTCGCTTCCTGATGTTGCACTTTGCTATCTATCTTTGTAGATTGAACTTCTGTGGTAGGAATTTTGTGGGGTTCAGTGGTGTGGTCTCTTTGATCTCCTTGTCTAGATGCTCTAGATTTGCCCTTTCTTTTGTTTGGGTGGGCTCTCTTGTTGTACTTGGGTTTTTACCTTTTGTTGGTTCCTTTGTTGGTGGTTTTTCTCCTCCAGCAGGTATACTGATGTTCACAGCTCCCACCTCTTCTTGTTTGTGATCAGTGTCAGGGGTAGGCAAAATGGATTAAGACAGGAGAGTATTTTATGGGATTTAAAGTGCTAGCAAATAGAGAAGAGATAGGAGATTCTCTGGATAAGTATAACATTAACTGTGATATTTCACCCAGCTAACCACTTTTTATGAAAGGTGAAAGAGAGATAAGACTTGTGTTAGAGGGGAAGATGATTGTGAGCTGAATCCAGAAAACAGCACTTGTGCAAGGTTAGATGATGAGATATAGTGAAATAAAAGGATAGAAAGTAGTCGTAGTGTGAGAGATAATAAAGTTAACCACAACAATAATAATGCTCAGGGTTAAAGTGAAGTGGGCTAAGATCATAGAGGGTTGCTGTGTAGTATGTACAATTGTATGGAACAGCAGTTATTTACAGTAGTACTGGAACAACAATAATATGACAAGAAATATATGATTTGGATCACTGGAATAGAAAGTACCTGATCAAGAGTTGTGTGTTATTGGAAAACAGGTGAAATGAAAGAAAGAAAATTAAAATACAATAAAGAGAGAATAAGGAACACCAGTCAAACAATGCAATTAAACAGAGAAATAAAACGAGGAAAACTAAACATAAGGAAGAGAAATTGAAAAAAATACTAATAAAATAAAAGTGGTAAAAATAATGAGAAAATAATGATGATACACATAAACAATAAAATGCCAGCTCTATGGGATAGCAAAGCGACATTTGTCTCAATTTCTCAGTTTTTGGGGTTAGCCTTGTGCTCCCCATTTCGATCTGTCTCTGGACTCTTCGTAACTCCATGTCTTTTTGTCTCACTTGGGGGAAGAAAAATATCGAAAAAGAGAGAGGAACCAAAAAATAATAATAATGATAAGCCTCCTGCTGACTTTAAACCTGTTCATCGAGTTCTGCTGGTCTTCCTAGATGCCACAGGAGGAGGGGGGCTGGGCTTCGCTTTTCTCCCTTCCTATGGTTTTGAGAGGATGGGGACAAGTCTGGGCCGCAATATTCATAGTTTCCTATCCTCCGGCCCAGGTCCTCCATGAGCTGCCAGGCTCAAATCAGCCACTTAGCTGCGCACAGTGTGAGACAAGCTGGGCGGTGAGGTCCCACACTAGGGCACTCAGTCTCTGGGTGTGGGCAGCTGAAATCACCGTCAGGGTGGTGAGCTACCCACTGCTGGAGATTTCCTTACAAAGCAGGTGCTTAACAAGCATGTAGCTTTTCACACAGCCCAACTTTCCAACCAGTCCGGAGATTATCCAAGTCAGTGTCCGACATAGCCCAACTCCTCCCTTCTCCAGATGTCGCCCAGCACCTCAGTTTCCCTGGTGCCAACATCCACAGTCCCACTGGATGTGTACCACCTCTGTGTGTCTCCCACTTCATCTGTATTCCCCCCAGCAACTTCCAGCATCCAGGTCCCTCCTGGTGCCAGGCTGCCCTCCCTGCTCTGGTAGGGGGGGGAGTTGGTGATCTAACTCTCCTCCCCGTATCCTGTTGCAGGCACTGGGCCGGGGCGCAGCAGCCCTGGTCCCTGTGCAGATCCCAGGGACCTTACTATCATAGCACAGTCTCCTCACCATCTGTTTTTCAATGTCCTCTGCAATTTTTGGACCCCAAATTTCATCTAAGCTGGGATTCTGTTGGCTGTTCACTCTGTTCCTCAGACAATTGGCTAGGTGTTCCAGCTGGGCACAGGGAGAACTGGGCTCCACTCCCACCTACCTCGCCACCATCTTCTCAATCCTGATTATAGATTTTTGACAGACCCTGAAACAGAGGACCCACCTAAGCCATTCCTGGTCTCCTGCCTCACAGAAACTAAGGTCATAAATGTGTGCTATTTTAAGCTGATACAGTTGCAGCAATTTATCATATAGGATAACTAATACATGGGTAAAACCAGTTAATGAACAGAAAAAAAGAATGGAATTGGTTTGTAAACTGTACAGTTTCATTTAAGAATGGAATTGGTTTGTAAACTGTACAGTTTCATTTAATATTTTAAAAATCCTTCTCTGAATGAGACCCAACTGTACATATGTGTCTAAAAACACAGGTGTATGGAGGGCTACATAATAAATATAATAATGGTTGCTTTTGGAGGGGAGGGGACTAGTGAAGGATAGGACATGTAATGAAAAGTATGCCCACTTTCTTCTAAGGTTGTGAAACTTTCAAATTATACGTATTAATATACAACTCATACTAAGAAGAAAACAATAAAGGAGACCTTTTCTGAAATTTTCTTGGAGGCTCAGAATTTTTCTAAACTTTAACACGGGATTTGTGTTGATCATAAAAAAGATTAGGAGAGAAAATGGAACATTAAATAAAAAAATGATACAACCATCTTGGAAAAGTATCATCTTTTTTTAATAAAGTTAAACATATTTACTGTACAACAGTCCTGGCTCTCAGGTATTTTACCCAAAAGAAATGAAAACTTATGTCTACACACACAACAAAAAAACACACAAACCTCATGAATATACTAAAAATCTGAACTACATATTTATAGGGGTGAATTTTATGGTATGTGAATTAGTTCTCAAAATTTTTAAAGACCTGTGCACAGGTATTTATTGAAGCTTTAATTTAAGTGGCTAAAAACTAGAATCAGCTAATATCACTGGTATAAATGAAGAAACAAACTGGTACAGACATACAATTAAATACTACTCAGCAGTAAAAAAGAGTGAACTACAAATACACACAATAACCTGGATGGTTCTTGAAGGCATTTTGCAAATGAAAGAAAACTATAAGACTCAGAAAGACTGTATGCAATGTAATGCTATTTATGTGAATTTCTGGGAAAAACACTATAAGGTTAGAAAACAAATCAATGGTTGTGAAAGAGTAGTGGGGATGCTGGCTAAAAAAGGTCATGAGAGAACTTTGACATGGGGTGGTGGTGGTACAACTGAAAAGGTTGAACTTCAAGTAAATTTACTTAAATAAGCCTAATTTTTATTTTTATTTTTATTTTTTTTTAAAGATTTTATTTATTTATTTTATTTTTAGAGAGGGGAAGGGAGGGAGAAAGAGAGGGAGAGAAACATCAGTGTGTGGTTGCCTCTCAGGTGGCCCCCACTAGGGGCCTGGCCTGCAACCGAGGCATGTGCCCTGACTGGGAACCGAACCTGCGACCCTTTGGTTCGCAGCCCGCGCTCAATCCACTGAGCTACGCCAGCCAGGTAAATAAGCCTAATTTTTAAATGGTTAAAACACACTTGTTTTTGCGTTGTTTTGGTTTAGTTTTGAGATTTACCGTAAACCTGTTGGCTTTAGATTCTAAGTTATGTAAAGGCTTCTGTTCTAAAAGAAGATAAAAAGTTCCTTTTATTTTCGATAATACTTAATTGTGCTGGAGACTTTATTTTAGAATTATCTAATAGAGAAAGACAATAAATACTGAAAATCAAAGAACAGAAAGATTCATAGCATCAAAGATTGGTATGAGAAGATTAATGCTTTTTTTTTTTAACTCCCTTAAGGTGAGGAAGAAAATGGTTCCCGTTCCTCTGGATGGGCATCCTATCTGCATAGTTGGTCTGGACTTCGATAAATTGATGCAAAGAATATTATTTATTAATCAAATAGAACCCATTTGGCAAAAAGCGTTCACATATATTGCTGTTACTCCTTCATCAAAAAGTGTGTAATAATCCATATCTACATGTATTTGTATATACATATGTCACATATATGGGGGTGGAAAAAAGTAGATTTACAATTGTCATACAAATAAATAATAGTAAATTCTGTGTTTAGCATACTCACAACTGTAAGACTATTTTTGTCCACCCCTGTATTTAAAAAGTCTCAGCTTGAAGTAAAATTACAACAGCCTGCACTATTGATTCCAGTCCACAGACCTTGACTGATCCCCACACATGCTGCCAGGTGAAAAACCAAGAATGAGCACTTCCTTCTCTGGAACCTAAGGATCTGCCTATTTCTGGGAAGTGCTGTGAATTTTGACATTAGACTAAATTTTGGTGCTGTTATCAACTGGAATTTAGGCTTTTAAAATAATGTTGCAAAAATACTTATGGCAAAGTCAGACTTGCAGATTGTTCTTAGTTGTAAATTGTTAAAAAAAAATTGTTAATTAAAACATGAAGGAAAATGTTTTATTGGTAAAGTTGGCATGTTTATTAAGGGACTATAAGGTAAAATATAAGGTACAATTAATTATGAGACCAAGTTAAAATACAATTTATGTAGTTACTTACTTTTAAATGAACTGGTTGTTTTCCCTCTAAGTAGGTTATCTCAAAACCCATTGCATTGTTAGAGTCCTGTTACTCGCTGGTGTGACTGACACTTTGGGCCGATTTCATGGTGTCTCCCTTAGCCCTTGTTATGGTTCAACTACTTCTAAGCCATGAGTCTATTTTGCGAATTCTCTCCCTCTTCCTAAATAAAAATTTATCAGAACAGCGACTGTATTACTCAGCATTTTATCTAACTGTGACATTGTGGTTCCCATGTTTCAGCAGATACTATGTCATTATGTAAGTTTTTCACTAGAAGGGATTTTAGAGAGACACCTTAGAGATCAATGCTACATTTCAACAGTTCTGGTGAATAACTCTAGATAGTGGTTTGACTTGCCTTCAATGCCTCTGAATATATATTATTGGCTACACCAAAATTGTGTCTTAAATCAGAGTTGAGAATTATGTTTTTAATATTTATTTGTTAAAGTACCACATAGTATGTTCTGTGAAGGTCTCTCTTAGGCTTTCCCATTTATATTCTAATTTTCAGTCTCAGCTGGTGAATTAACTGTACTTTGGTTACCCAGAACATCAGCTTCCAATTTAATTTAACTGACATTTGCTGCTGACGTGTTAAGTTTATTCTTTAAAAAATATCTCATAGATCTGTCCTTCCCCCTCTTTTAGAAGAACAGACCTAACTAGTGAATATATTAAAGAAAATGCATGTTTCAAAGCTGACTTTAAAAGTATAATTTTTTACTTTATAAATTGTGAATATAAGTGTGCCAGCAGCATACAATGAAACTGTAATAGCATTTAAATCAATTTTACTTTCTCTTTAAGTCTAGGCCTTTTTGAAGTCTATGAACTTGTTTTGAAATATAGTTTCTATTTATGAATGTAATGACAAAAATACTTTTCTGCATGACTTTGATTACAAAAGGAATATTCTTTCATGGTTTCAGCAATGAAAGTAAATGTGATGATTATTTTAATATTTCCATTAAATATGTTTACGTTATATTTTTATGCTTACTCTTTCTTTCTTTTAGACACTGTGTCTTTGGAGTTTTAAGTTAGTTCATGAATTGGAAGTGTAAAGTCCTTTACTAACATCTTTAGACATTTGGGACCTAGAGTAACAGGTGCTTGAGAGAACAGAGATTGACCTTTTGGTACATTAGGTATAGATCTTGGTGCCTGCCATGTCTGACAAGTGCCTTCCACCTTACACTGCAAGCATTGCTTAGCTCTTCTTTGGGCACCTCAGGTTTCAGCCTCTCTGTGTAAGGCATCTCTGGTATACAATGAGCTTTACATTCCAAACAGTGTAAGTACAAGATGGAGAATTATATTCCTTTAAACAGACTTTGAAAATTACATCCTTTTAAAGAAGTTTTGTCAGAAGTGTAACCAAACTATGTACTAGCAAAGCTAAGGCTTGCTAAAGGCCCACAGTGCCTTGTGTTCTTTTAAACACAATCATTAGTTGATTATGTAGCTGGAAATATATAGTAATATTGAGTAGTGTGATTTCCATAAAGACACAATTTTGGTATTGGGTAAATGGCACAGCACACAGGTACTCATACTGTATAAGGAAGCTATTCTATATTGATTTGATATCTGAATATCTGCTATTGCTTTAAAATAAATACACAAGGAAACCAACCTGATATTTTATAGGTATCTTTGAGTAGATTTTCACCCATGAGTGTTAATCATTTGGTTATTTATGTATAAAAGAAAATCTTTTCTACCTGCATCAAAATGTAGACTTCCTGGGAAAAATATCAAGTCGTAACCTTCAAATTACTACTTAAGATTAGTTTTGTGTGACTAGAACACTGAATGTGGTTAGGAAATATAATTGTTTCAATCCCTTCTACCCCGGCCTCTCTCTAGGAACTTTTGCCCTACCACCATACAAGTGCAGGTGTTACAGAACACAGGTCCAAGGGGGGCAATTATTGGCCCACCCAGGGACGCCAAAAACTGTTATAGACAAACAGAGGCCTGGGTTGGTTATGTCTGCCACCTTAGGAAAGACGTCTCTCAATGCCAGAGATTTGTGAAAAGGAAAGGAAATGTTTGTTGAATGCTATACAGACTTAAAGTAGTGACCTAATGTCTTCATTAAGATATCAAAGTCCTTTTGGATACTCACAGATGCCCATAGTGCTTCCTTCTCCCCCTGCCCTAATTCAGGGTACCTTAACTCAGGAAAAGAAGCAAATGTCTGGGATCCAGGCTCCTGACACCGTCAGCTGTGTTGCCATCCAGGCAGGATCAGTAGTTAATCCAAAGCCATGTGGCACCTTCTCATGGCCTACTGGCAAGAGTTCATTCACCCTTCTTCCAGGCAAAGTCTCTCCTGCTTCCCAGGCCACACAGCCAAAGGGAGCACCCCAAAGCCGCATGGTCCTCTTCTACCAAAGCTGCGGGTGTCTGCCCGCTGGTGAAACTGTGTGGCACTCTCTCTCACAAAGCTGCGAGAGGGTCTCCACTCCACCAAAGCCAAGTGGCTCCCCCTTCACCTCAGTTTCGGGGAGGGGTTCACCACTTGGCCAAAGCTGAGCGGTGGTTCTCTGCTGAAGCCACATGGTGATTCTCCCTCACATGTCTGTGGGGGGTCCAGACTCTGCCAAAAGCACATGGTTCTCCCTACCCCCGGCTGCAGGGGTCCCTACTCTGGCAAAACCTTGTGGCACTCTCTCTTAATGGCTGCCGTGTCTGGGTTTAAATCCCCGTGCCAATCTTCCTCTGCAGCCCCATTTCTGACTTCTACAATTGGCTACGCTTGCCAACACTCCTGTATCCTTCCAGCTTTACTGGGCTGCCATAGTGAGTCTGGGCAGGTGTGGCTCCATGGTGTGGAGCCAGTCATCTCCAAGCTCTCACACAGGTGCCATAAATGGGGGGGCGAGCATTGCCTCCCAGTTACATCTTGGGTGGAATTCACTCCCTTCTCCCTGGCTCAAAGCATGGCCACAGCTATTCAACATATCTATGAAGCCAGTTAAAGGTTATAGATATGTTAAATAACTATTCCAGAGGTTAGCTGCAAAGCTGTTGCTATGCAAAACAGCTCTCAATGGCCCTGCTCCATTTGTCCCTTTCCCCAACTCACACCTGAGGGGGAAGGGGTGAGGACACCTTATATGTCTTTCTAACATTTCCTGGACATCCTGAGTTCTGGACCCCATTCCAAATCCCTATTTTGCGCGCGCCCCCCCCCCCCCACCGCTGCACCCTGTTACACCCAACTGTAGGTGTAACTGTAATAGGGTGCAGCCAGAAATCACTGGGAGGCTGGAAAGACCCCAGTCCAGGGACACCGTAATCTGCCAGAGCCAGCCTCTCACCCCTGAGAAGGGAGTTGGTAGGGCACTGGTTGCAAGAAGTGCCAGAGGCCACCTGAATTGAAATCAGGACCTGCGTGACAGCCTTCTTACACCCTGGAGCCAAACTAAACAAAGACCCTGGAGGTAAGCAAAGGTACTAGCAGCTGAGCCACTTAGCAGCTTGTGTGAGCTCTGGGGGCTGGACACCCCTTCCCAGGTAAACAGACACTATGCTGGTACACAGCTGGAAACTTCACCCCCTTTCAAAATGATGGAGGGAGAAGGGTCAAAGACAGTGGAGAAATGAATAGTGGACACTGACGCACCTTGAACAAAGCCTGACTCCCTCGCACAGCAATTGCTGGGTCAAGTCTTTAATATGCAGGGTGCCAAAAGACACGAGGCTTTCACAGAGCCTGAATTCCTGAGACCAGCAGGTCCCCAGGAGGCGGTGCTGTCAGGGAGATGGGAAGAGATTGTGGAAGGTTCTGCCTGGCTAAGCACACAGACGTTGGTGAATGGATGACCAGAGAAAAACAGCTCTGGAAGAGAGAAACTGGCACTGCAAGAAAGACTCAGGTGCACACAGACTTGTGAGAGGTGCCTGGAGATGAACTGCAACCAGGAATCTGCATTTCTTAAAGGACCATACTTCTAAAATGGAAAAAGAACAGCAGTTTTGCTAACCAAAAGCTCAGAGGTGGAAAATACACTGAAGGGACCCAACCTGGCATGACTTGCAAGCAGAGGGCAGCACAGAGTGGAGAATTCAAGTCAAAACTCCTGTCTGGAAGGCAGGAGCTGAATGCCTGAGGTTTGCTGCTATCACTCAGAGCTTTTCACAGACAGGCAAACCCAAGCACCCACCTGTGAGACCAGGCCTAGCAGTTTCAGGCTGCGTAGATTTCCTCAGGGCAAAGAAGAAAAAGCTGCTAGGGCCCTTCACCTGACACTACATGCTACACAGCTCCTCAGCTCAATTTACTAAGCCCAGCAGAGCAGAGCAAATAGAGACATGCACAATAAGATGCTATCATCTCTCCTGCAAAACTGTTTAACGTTCATTTCATATCCTTCAAGTCTGGTCATAATATGGCACCAGGTTTTATAATATAGTTTATTTCAAACCTCATATTGCTCTTCCCTTATCTTATTCCATACTACATTACATCCTTCCTCCCCCTTCATATTTTTGTTTTAATTTCTATTTTCTTTCTTGGTACAATTTGTTTCTATTCTGCACTATTACTATTGCTCCCTGCCTCCAGCCTCTCAAAGCTGAACCTACTGTGGTAATCATTTATTTCACAATATATATAAATCAAACCATCATGCTATATGCCTCAAACTTTTACAGTGGTGTATGCCAATCATATCTTATTGAAAAGATATGAAAATAATATAAACAACTATATGCTATGAATTTTGAGCTTTGGAGATGAAATAAACAATTTTTATATTTAAATTTTAAATTAAATCTGTAGATATCGTGTGTCAACAATGATCTTGTAGAATTTAAAAATTTGAATAACTCTATAACTACAAAAAGTTAAAATGGTGGTTAAAATCTTCCCATCTAGAAAATACAAAGTCCAAATGGATGTAAAGTTGTGTCCCACCAAACTTTCAACTAATAGTCATGCTAATATTATACAAATTTATTCAAACAAGAAAAAATAAAGCAGTCAAGGAGCCTCTCGCTGCTGTCATTGTGCTGCAGGCCTGAGTCGCATCTGGCAGTTACAGGATGGAGGGGTATGGACAGTGCACTGGGCACTCTCGTCTTCTGCGCACTTCCTCCGTGGCCCTGGGCGGTGCAGTCCGTCAGTGGCTGCTCCTTGCTGGAGCCGGGGTAGGAACCAGCGGCCTTTTGGGAGGCTGGGGGCCGGGCGGGAGCTCCAAGCCTGGCGGGGCGGCTTCGTGCCAGCAACCAGGCCACTGAGCTTGTTAGCACAGGCATGTTGCAGCTCAGAAGATAAATAATGGTCCACTTTCTAAACTGTGATGGTGAAATATTAACAACCAAAGGAAAAGTCGGTGACTTTTCTGCTAGATGTTGTGGTTGAAAATAATCTAGGTATTGATGGTTTTGGTGATGTGAGGGAACCTTGGCTTGTTCTACCTGTCACCTCATCTTTAAAAAACACATATATGTGAAATTAGATGCAATCACTGATGAGGGGAATGAATTGATCTGGCATATGGGCTGACAGATAGGTCCCAGTTGGGCTGCCAAGTCTGTTTGACAAAGTCGAGGAACAAAATGACTGTTCAAGTGCCTGATGCCATGGCCAATGCCTGACAGTCCATGGACATGGACAAGAACTCTTCGGATAGAACAAACAGGAATATTTTACAAAATTTTACCTGTTTTTATAACTATTAATGTAATTAAATGAATATGGATGAATGGGTTTACATTTTGACCAGCTTTACTACTTTAATTCACCTTGTATAACTACTAAATATTGCAGTTCAAAAGTATGCAATCTTTATTTTGGTTGAATTATAAAAAGGAAATCAAATATCAGAAAATAGTGTGATAAAATGTTACCTATTTTACCTTATGTTTGCTTAGCAACTTTAGCAAAATATTTTCACATAAATCCTATGCCTACTTACTTGCCTGTAAAGTTGGTTTGAAAAGGTATTATCCCTGTTAGATGTGGGTGAAGGCAGAGATCTAAAATGGCTTGTCTAGGGCCTTACAGTGAGTTAGAAAATATGTACTAGAACCCACATCTTGTTACTACAAATTAGATGTTCAGATTAAAACTGGAGAAATTGCAAATATCTTATTTATAGTACTATTGTAATTAAGTGTGAATGTGTATGGAAAAAACTGTTGCTTCATGAACTGATTAATTTCAAAGACTGCTGTCACCTTATACATAAATATTTCAGAATTTTGATCCAGTGAAAAGTATAAGTCTGAGCACAGGCAATATAACAAAAAAATGGAGGAATAAACAAAAAATTAGATGTCTTTATTCTTTTCTATCAAAGTAGAATTGCCTGTCTTTGTAATATTTTAAAAATAATGCTGATCTATAAATCTCTGCCTTTAACAGAATAAAGAATTTTTGGATTAGGTTTTATCTGTCTTGAGTTGCACAAGGAAATGAGCAAGCTTCCACACTGCACAGCCCAAATGGAGCTGCCCAGTATGCAGTGAGCTCAGCAGCATGTATAGTCTCAAGGAAGAGGAGGAATGGCTTGATCACCACAGATGACCAATTTATGCATGGCAAACATTTGTAACTTTATCTTTACTATGAGTAAACTGGTAAATGATAATAAAGCAGTATGCAGTATGCTCTTGGAAATACAATAAAACATCAACTAGCTTGGACTAATCGTGGGGAAGGCAGAACAAATAAATGACAGAAAAAAGTAAACTATAAGATCCTTGAGTTACCTTCAGGTCCATCCGTGCAGTTTGATCATTTGCACAAATATTTGAAAACCGTATTTGACCTACAACATTGTGTTATGTCCATTGAGGAATACAGAGATGAACAAGACAAGGATACCCTCAGGGAGCTCACCTTTAATTAAGAAAAGATAAAATATTTGCATGCACAAATAATTTGCTTGAACTAAGTTGACTGATTTGCCAAATAGAATACTTTAAAACTAATTAATCTGTAAAAAGTGGTTAGGAAGAATTAAAGGTTTCTAATGTTCATTTGACATTTTGTAACTATCGAGTGCCTTCTATGTGGAGAGCACTATACTTTAAAGTACTTATTTTAGTTCTCTTTATTAGCTTCAGTATTCTCCATGTATTCTTCCATGAATTACCTAAACTCTCCTTTCCAGAACTTTAATAATAACATTCAGCCTAAAAATTCTAAAATTTAGATACTAATTTCCTCAATTTTTCAAATTAAGAAAGTTTATATTAAGGAAGTTTAATTGTATTATTTAAATAAAATCTACCAAGCATTAAATATCTTAAAAAAAGAAAAAATATTCTTCAACTTATTCTATAAGGCCAGCAGAAAACTGGCCTCAAATACCACCATCTGATAAGATATAATGAAATAGGAACATTGTAAACCATCTCATCATGATTGTAGTTGCAAAAATTTTAAACAAAGTTTGATCAACAAATCAAATCCAAATGTATATAAAAGAAGATAATACATCATGAGTCAGTTTGTTCTGTCCTACGCATGCAAGAACAGTTTAATATTAGAGTATCCATAAAAAATGTATTACATTAACAAATAAAAGAGAAAAAAGGCTTTTGGCAAAATTTAGCACACATTAATTTAAACTCAGTAAATTAAAAATGTGAGAAAAAATATATTTATTGATCTTAGAAAGGAGGGATAGGGAGACACACAGACAGAAAAACATCAATTTGTTGTCCAACCTAGTTACACATTAATTGGTTGATTCTTCCTTCAACCTTGGTGTATTTGGACGATGCTCTAACCAACTGAGCTACCTGGCCAGAGCCAGGAGAAAAAAAAATGTATATGGAGAAAGTGTATATATTAAAAATGAAGAGCAAACATCATCCTAATTAGGCACTGTTATAATCATTGATTTAAAAATAAGGAATAATACCATAGCACTTGCTATACTTCTGTTTAATGTAGCATTGAAAGTCCCAGATAGTGCAAAAACTAAGAGAAAGAAATTAAAAACATAAGGGCTAGAAAAAATAAGTGGTACTTATTACTCTCAGCTGATATGATCTTTGCACTGAAAACAAAAATATCTACAGATAAATTATAAAAATAAGATGGTTTGATGAGCTTATTGGTTATAAGATTAACATATTTAAAATTCAGTTGTGTTTTCTTTATACTATTAGCAAACAACTGGAAAATTTAAAAAGAAGACATTTTAAACCAGAGAATTCCATGTAATTAGACATAAATAAAAATATGCAACATACTTAGAATGCGATAAAGCTTTAATATATTTGTGAATGCTTAAATAAATTAAGAAATATACCATATTCATGAGAAAAAACCCTCAACACCAAATTAATTTATAGGTTCCCAAATTACTATAGATTCACAGCAATTTCAACCAAAATAAAATTTTTTTTATGGAACTTGACAAATGATTGCAAAATTTATATGGAAGAGGAAACAACAGACAGGACACTTCTAAAGGAGAACATCAAGGATAAGGGATTTGCTTTATCAAATGTGAACAATTATACCAAACCATAATAAAGACTATGTATGGATATTGTATGGGTGCCAGGATAGACAAATTGATAATGGATGAAAGTAATGAGCCCAGAATCAGAAAAACATTTATATATAACTTAGGTAATTCACAATATATATAAAATCAACTCTAGAAATGTGGTATATAGTATTCAATATAACATTATTCAGCCTTAAAAATAAAGTAAATTCTGACACATGCAACAACATGGATGAAGCTTAGAGATGTTTTACTAAGTAAAATAACAGTGAAAATGACAAATATTGTATGCTTCTAATATATGAGGTACTTAGGGTAACCAAATTCATAGAGACAGAAAGCAGAATGGTAATTCCTACTGGCTGGGGGAGGATAAAATGGGTAGTTGGTGTTTTTTGGGTATGGTTTCAGTTTAGAAACATGAATGGAGTTCTGGAAATGAATGATAGTGATGACTGCACAGCAATTTAAATGTGTTTAGTACTAATGAATACAAAAATATAGATGGTAAATTTTATATTGTGTGTATTTACCACAGCTAAAAATTTAAAAGTGTTATCATAAAACAGTCAGTCCAAGTGCCAGGGGAGTCTCCACCCAATGGCCAAGATGGCAACAGGGAGAATTCTTACACTGAGCATGCCAAAAGCTAGAGATAAGAAAGGATAGGGCCTGAGAACTTGCAGAAAGCTAAAAGATAAGTGGCTAGGGCCCAGAAGTGCCAACAGCTAGAAAGATGAATGAGTAGGGCCCAAGCACAATGAAAGCTAGAAAGATGAATAGATAGGGCCTGAGCACACTGAAAGCTACATATTATGAATGGATAGGAAAGCATGGTGAAAGCTGTAGAAAATAATGAATAGGGCCCCACCCATGCCCAAAACTAAAAAGATATTTGGATTAGAAAAAAATTACCTCTTTTCCCTATTCCTATGTGAACTTGTGGCTCGATCAGGAGGATAAAAATGGTCTTTGAGATGAGTGTTTACCATTCTCCCAGGTTGTGTGGCGCCTGAGTAAATCTTTTTTCTTTTTGCATCAACACCTGCCTCATGAATTTGGCTTTTTATGGCAATAGGCATCCAAATCTCTGTTTTTGTTTGTGGTAAGAGTTTTGGTGCCTCAGATGGGATTGTGTGGATGTCAGTAAGTCCCAGAGAGCTTGAGGTCAGGTCCCACCTGCCTATGGCAGGCCGACCCCAAGATCAGGACTGTGGGGATTTCCCAGATTAGGACTGCTCTGCACTCCTGGCTCAAGGCATCAGCCATTTTAAGTGACTGGCTGGTGAAAGAAAAGGGATCTGAAAAGAATATGGACTCTAAAACTAAGTGAGTTGATCCAGCATACACACTGGGGATCCTCTATCCTTACCATTTCGGCTTTTGTATTTCTAGGGTGTGGTTAGGATTATTTGGGCCTTCACACTTTTGGGGTCCAGTTAAGACCACTTGCAGTATCAGTTGGCAGAAGATTATACCCTAAGATACTTGTGAGCACTCATTTGGAATAATGGAACTGTGGATTCAGTTTTGTTTATATGTTGCCACACTGTCTGGGGTCTTGTCATGATTATGGTTTTGGGTTTGTAATTTGTGCCACAGGGGTTGTTCTGTTTCAACTCCTGAAGCAAGCCCACTGGGCCAAGTTTTAGCAGATTGGTCCATGTACAGCTATTAACCAATGTCTAAGAAGGAACTGGTTTTCTGTTGTAATACTGCTTGACTTATGTACACTTTAGACTATGAAGGATAATGGCCCCTAAGTGGTTCCCTAAATTACTACACCATCATGCAATTAAAATTATTTTTGCCAATGGTCAGGGAAATGGGACAAAATCCCTTATGTGCAGGCAGATATATCTTTACATAATAAGCATTTAGCAAGGAAAGGGAACTCCTTAATGATGCAGAGAAGGGAAGTTGCTTAAAAACACTTCTCTGATAATAAGATACAAAAAGAAAAGAAAAATGAGGAAGTGAATCTTCTTTCTATTTTTTAATATATTTTATTGATTATGCTATTACAGTTGTCCCATTTCTCCCCCATCATTCCCCTGCACCCTGCACACCACCTCCCACCCACATTCCCCCCCTTTAGTTCATGTCCATGTGTCATAAGTTCTTTAGCTTCTACATTTCCCATACTATTCTTGCCCTCCCCCTGTCTATTTTCTACCTACCTTCTATGCTACTTATTCTCTGTACCTTTTCCCCCTCTCTCCTCCTCCCACTTCCCTGTTGCTAACCCTCCATGTGATCTCCATTTTGGTGGTTCTGTTCCTGTTCTAGCTGTTTGCTTAGTTTGCTTTTGTTTTAGGTGTGGTTGTTAATATCTGAGAGTCTGCTGTCTTTTCACTGTCATATTTTTTATCTTCTTTTTCTTAAATAAGTCCCTTTAACATTTCATATAATAAGGGCTTGTTGATGATGAACTCCTTGAACTTGATCTTATCTGAGAAGCGCTTTTTCCTCCCTTCTATTCTAAATGAAAGGTTCCCTGGATAGAGCAATCTTGGATGTAGGTCCTTGCCTTTCATGACTTGGAATACTTCTTTGCAACCCCTTCTTGCCTGCAAGTCCTCTTTTGAGAAATCAACTGACAGTCTGATGGGAACTCCTTTCTAGGTGACTATCTCTTTATCCCTTGCTGCTTCTAGAATTCTCTCCTTCATTTTAATCTTGGCTAATGTACTTATGATGTGCCGTGGGGTGTTCCTCCTTGGGTCCAACTTCTTTGGGACTCTCTGAGCTTCCTGGACTTCCTGGAAGTCTATTTCCTTTGCCAGATAGGGGAAGCTCTCCTTTATTATTTGTTCAAATAAGTTTTCCACTTGTCGCTCTTCTTCTTCCCCTTCTGGTACCCCTATAATTCGGATGCTGGGATGTTTAAAGATGTCCTGGACGTTCCTAAGCCTCTCCTCATTTTTCTGAATTCTTGTTTCTTCCTTCTTTTCTGATTGGTTGTTTCTTTCTTCCTTCTGGTCCACTCCATTGATTTGAGTCCCAGTTTTCCTCCCATCTCTATTGGTTCCCTGTGCACTGTCCTTCATTTCACTTATTGTAGCCTTCATTTGTTCATCTAATTTGTGAGCAAAATCAACCAATTCTTCGAGCATCCTGATCACTGGGACTTTGAACTGTGCATCTGATAGGTTGGCTATCTCTTGGTCGCTTAGAGGAATTGGCTCTGGGGCTTTGATCTGTTCTCCCGTTTGAGCCATTTTTGGCTTTTTTTTTTTGGGCAGGGGGAGGTCTGGTCACGGCTGTTATGTAGTGCGGGGCGGAGCCTTAGGTGTTCCCCAGAGCAGGGCAGCCCAATTGCTAGGTAGTGATGCTGTATGTGGGGGCAGGGTCCAAGAGGGAACAATGGCGCTTGCTCCACTCTCTCTTGGATTCCAGTCCCTTCCACCACTCCCCCTTCACCTGGATTATCTGCGCGAGAATGTGGGACCACCTGGTCAGCCAGCCACCTTGCACAGCCTCACTGGGTCTGCACCGTTGCCACCCTGTTCCCAGGGTCCACTAGCTGCCACTGTACACCTGGGATCTGCCAGCCACTGCTGCCTGCTCTCCTGGGTCCGCCAGCCTCCACTTTTTCCTGCCACGACTCCGCCCCTCTTACTAGTCTGGATGAATGATTGTTGGACTTCCGTACAGTTTAATTTTCTATCAGCTCTGGTTGTTTTCTTCTTTCTAAATCTTTGTTGTCCTCAATTTTGCTTGTGAGAGGAGGCACAGTGTGTCCACCTACGCCTCCATCTTGGCCAGAAGTCAGGAAGTGAATCTTTAATTTCCTGAACCCAGGAGACAAAGAATTAACAGCAGAAAGACTTTCTCCATCACCACTGTGCTACTAAATATTCCTGAAATAGGGCCCAATGGGGCAACAGGCCCACTCCTATATAACAAAGTAATGATCTCCCCCTCAAAGACCTAGAAGGGTACCCAATTTGAACAGGGATAATCCCTATACAGAGCAGGATAATTCCCTTTCAGGCAATACCCTATAGGTGGAATAAACTGGTGGGCTACTATTGGGCCCACATTCCATTTTCCACTTCAGATTTGTGGAATTGGAAGAATTCCAACCCCTCTTATAGGGAGGATCCTCAGAAAATGGAAGATCTTATCACCTCCATATCTGTGACTCACAATCCAAACTAGGCAGATATACAAGCTCTCTCTAACATCCTGCTAACAATGGATGAAAGGTGCCTGGTTATAAATAAGGCTAATAAAGAAGCTCATTTCTTCCATCAAGAGAATCCTCAACCCAGGCAGGGCAATTCCCTTGAAAGAGCCTAAATATGACCCAACTAGTGGCAACCTAGCCTTCCTAGAACATTACAAATGGTGCATATTGGAAGGGCTTAAGAAAGGGATGCCTAAACAAAAGAGCCCAAATATGATAAAGGCCATGCAACAAAAACCAAATGAAGATTCTTCTGAATTTTTAGAAGGGATCTATCAGGCCTATCAAAAGCACTGTGATGCTGACCTTAGGCACCAGAAAATGTCTGGATGGTAAACCTGATTTTTATTGGGTAAAGTGTCCCAAATATCAGAAGGAAGCTCCAACATTTAGCCAGGGTATTGGAAATGGATCCCTCTAGCTGGTGGACATTGCATTTAAAGTTAACCATGCCCATAAAACCAGGAAGTTAAAACAAGCCACAATTTTCTTGGAAAAATGCAAGGAAACCAGGAGAGGCATGACCCTAAAGGAAAAGGAAAAGACCCACTAAGTGCCAATCAATGTGCCTATCACAAAGAGGAAGGCCATTGGAGAAAGGACTGCTGAGAACTCAAAAAAAAAAAAAAAGGAAAAAAGAAAGAAAAATAATAAAAACCCTTGCTGAGAAATTCTATAAGGGAAAGATGAATCTGATGATGAATAAGAAGGTCCAGGGGATCCCCTAGACATCTCCCACCTATTGTTATTTTCCCACAGGAGCCCCAGGTACAATTGACAGTGGGGAACAAGCTAATTGATTTCTTTGTAGATATGGGAGCTACATACTCAGTGCTAAATTCAGCTGAAGAAAAGTTCAGCTGCAGTAATGGTTACTGGAGTGGCCAGGCAATTACAAAAGTAGGCTTTCCTTCAACCTCTAGAATGCCAGTTTGAGGGAAACTATTACACATAGTTTTCTCTACACTACAGACTACTCCATTCCATTGGTAGGCTGAGATTTACTTTGTAAATTGCATGTACAAATAACTTATTCTACTGAGAAGCAGCAGTTTTGTGTAGAAGTCATGATGGAACATGCTCTCCAGCTCCAGGCACTTTCATCCTGCCTGGAATGAGAGAAAGGTGGACCCTTCCCACCCAAGATCAATGAGCAGGTTGATCAAGTTGTTTGGGCCAGTGGAACACCAGGTAGAGTGGTTAACATTTAACCTGTAAAATTAACCTACAAAAGGGGTGTGGATCCCACAGAAGAAACAATACCCCCTTAAAAGGAAGATTTAGAGGGAATTCAGACAGTATTAAAAAAGTTATTAAAATCAAGATTAATCTAGCCACACCAGTTTTCCTATAACACTTTCATTCTGCCAGTGAAAAATCCTCACTCTGACTTTGTTAACCATGGCGCCTGTGGAGAGCAAATGGTTTTCAGTCCTAGACTTGAAGGATGTCTTTTTCTGCATTCTGATAGATGAGCAGCCTCCATTATTATTTGCCTTTGCATGACAGGACCCAGAAACTAAAGCCATGCTCCAATACTATTGGGCTACGTTGCCACAAGGATTTAAGAATCCCCTGACTACATTTAGGCAAATATTAGCAAAAGACTTAAAGGATATTCAATTGAAATTGGGAGTTCTTCTACACTATGTAGATGACTTACTGGTAATTAACAATACTTATGAGGACAGTTAGCTCAACACCATCACAGTCCTGAAACATTTGGCAAAAAGAAGATATAAAATACCACCTCACAAGACACAATTTTGCAAACATGAAGTGGCATACCTGGGTTCCAACTGAAACATGACACTAGGAGCTGAATGACTGCTTGAAAATAAGCCATTGCTACAATAAAAATCTAAGAGAATCACAGGCAGTTTTTATGGATTCTTAGAGATTTCAGGGTTCTGCCAAATTTGGATTACAAACTTTGGACTTATAGCAGAACAATTGTATAATTCTTTGAAAGGACTAGACTCCGAATATTTTAAGTGGACAAAGACTATCAGGTGACACTTGACATATTGAAGGAAAACCTGATTTCAGCTCCCACACTAGGATTGCCAAATTCAGAGAAACATTTCAAATTAAACATTCATGAAAGGCCAAGTACTACCCCAGACTCTGGGAAATACCCCTCAACCCATAGCCTTTCTCTCAAAGAAATGAATCATGACAATGGGATGGCCACCATGCCTCCAGACAGTCGCAGCTACCCTAGACACCTTACAGGAAACAAAGAAATTCACTCTAGGGAAGCCTATTATGGCATTTGTACCACACCAGGTCCTAACTCTATGGAAATGGAAAAGAGGGTATTGGCTGATGGCAGGGTACATGGGAAAACATCAGGACATTTTATTATACAACACAAATATTACCTTACAGATATCTTAAATCTGACCACCCTAATCCCAGATCAGAGAGAGGCTCAGACCTTCAGCATGGTTGCTTGGAAATCGCTGACCAAGGTTATTTCAGCAGACCAGATCTGTTGGACCAGTCACTGTCAGAACCTGCCCAGAATAAGAACAGCTTCATAGAGAATGATCAGTGGTGAGCTGTGTACACAGTATTCATCATAGACAAGGAAATAGAAGCCCCAACCCTGGCCATAGGAATCTCAACACAAAGGCTAAACTGATAGTCTTCAACAGAGCCTTAGAATTTCCCAAGGGAAGAATGTTAACATCTACACTGACTATAAATATGGCTTCCTGGTAGTCCATGCCCATGGAGCAATATGGAAAGAAAGAGGGCTCTTATCCTAGGGGAATAAAGATAGCAAACTTGCAACAGAGATTTTGCAATTACTAGAGTCGGTGAATCTACCAAACAAGATTGCCATAATGCACTGCCCAGGACACCAGAAAAACAGTTCCCAAATGATCCAGGGAAACCAAATTGCTGATAAAGCATCAATACAAACCTACCCAGGAACACTAACTACCCCTTGGGAATTTTATTCACCATTTGAATCAGTCAGAATTTAAACCCCATTACACAGAATAAGACATGAAATGGTCCTGTGAATGGGGATTTTCTAACACTGACCCTAATTTTATCTCAATGAGCAACACTCATGGTGTGATCTTACTCCCTGAATCTCAAGTGTATTCCATCTTCAAACACCTACATGAAGAGACCAACTTTAATGGACCTCATTAGACCATACCTGAAGGGACCTCATTTGCAAAGGACCATCTAGAGGGTTATCCAATCCTGTCAGATATGTACCAAAAACAAGCCTAAGACAGAACATGCCCCAAAAGAAAAGGAAGTACAATATAAAACAATATGCTAATTTCAAGACTGGCAAGTTGACTTTACACAGATGTAGAAACCAGAGGAAACGTTAAATTTTTATCGGTTTTTGAGGACACTTTTCATGGATGGGTAGAGGCATACCCCACTAGAACTGAGAAGGCAGCTCAGGTAGCAAAACTTCTACTTAAAAGAATAATCCTTAGGTTTGAACTTCCTCACAGCATTCAAAGCCACAATGGACCACTGTTCACTTCAGATACCTCCCAGAAAACAGAACAGGCATTACAGATTCAATGGAAGCCACAGCATCTTGGAGACCTCAATCTACAGGAAAGAGTGAGAAAATGAACCACACAATAAAGAAGACCCTGGTGAAAAATATGCCAGAAAAAAAAAACATTTGAAATGGAACCAGGCACTCCCTATTGCCTTGCTCTGAATTAGGGTAGCACCCCAAAGTCGGCTTAAATTAAGCACATATAAAATAGTTTATGGGCGACCCTTCCAAGTTTCTCTTTTAGGAATACCCCTTTTATATTTAGAGCATGAATCAAAAATTAAACAATATGTACAACATCCAGGGCAAACAAGAACAATTTCACATAAGTTTGCTCATTGCAGACCCATATACCCATCTGACAAGCCCTTACACTCATTCCAGCCAGGAGACTGAGTCTTACTAAACATCTGAAACACTCAAGGCCCTAAATAGCAGGTAGCTGAGCAATGGACTGATTCCTATGGTGCCCTGCTGACAACACATTCTTCATTTAAAGGTCACAGAAATCAAGCTTTGGATCCACCACACACAGAAAACATGTGTACCACCTGAGGAAGACCCAGATCTTGCTGCTTCTGTTGATACTGCAAGGGAAAGCTGGACCTACACTCCTAAAGAAGATTGAAAATTCCTCTTTCAAAAGGGACAGCAGCTCCCAAGGCTAAGTAATAATGTTCTGTTTTATTATTTTATTTTATTTACTTTTTTCTTATCCTTTTTCTTTATTAATTTTTAATTTTTTAAGTATATTTTATTGATTATGCTATTCCAGTTTCCCCAATTTTCCCCCTTTATCCCTTTTCCACCCTGCACTCCCCAGCCCTCCAGCACCACCCCCTTAGTTCATGTCCATGGGTTATACATATAAGTTCTTTGAGTTCTCTGTTTCCTATATCATTTTTGACCCCTCCCCATCTATTTAATGCCTACCAATTATGCTTCTTCTTTCCTGTACCTTTCCCCTCTATTCCTCCCTTTCCCCTCCCCATTGAAAACCCTCCATGTGATATCCATTTCTCTGATTCTGTTCCCATTCTAGTTGTTGGCTCATTTTTGTTTTTGTTGTTTTTCTTTATTTTTTTAGGTTCACTTATTGATAGTTGTGAGTTTGTTGTCATTTTACTATTCATATTTTTTATCTTCCTTTTCTTAGATAAGTCCCTTTAACATTTCATATAATAATGACTTGGTCATGATGAACTCCTTTAACTTGACCTTATCTGGGAAGCACTTTCTCTGCCCTTCCATTCTAAATTTTACCTTTACTGAAGAGAGTAATCTTGGATGTAGGCCTTTGCCTTTCATGACTTGGAATATTTTGCAGCCCCTTCTTGCCTGCAAGGTTTCTTTTGAGAAATCAGCTGATAGTCTTATGGGCACTCCTTTGTAGGTAACTGTCTCCTTTTCTCTTGCTGCTTTTACAATTCTCTATATTTTATCTTGGGTAACTTAATGATGATGTGCCTTGGTGTGTTCCTCTTTGGTTCCAACTTCTTTGGGACTCTCTGGGCTTCCTGAACTTCCCGAAAGTCTATTTCCTTCGCCAGACTGGGGAAGATTTCCTGCATTGTTTTTTCAAATAAGTTTTCAGTTTCTTGCTGTTGTTCTTCTCCTTCTGGCACCCCTATAATTCAGATATTGGAATGTTTCAGGTTGTCCCAGAAGTTTGTAAGACTCTCTGCTCTTTTGAATTCTCGGTTCTTCATTCTGTTCCAGTTGGATGTTTATATCTTCCTTTTGATCCATATCATTGTTCTGAGTCCTGGTTTCCTTCCTAACACTGTTGATTCCCTGAATATTTTACTTTCTTTCATTTTGGGTCTTTCATTTGTGGTTTCATTTTTTGACCAAGTTCAATCAGTTCTGTGAGCATTTTGATTACCAGGGCTTTAAATTCTCCATCAAATAGGTTGGCTATATTCTCCTCATTTAGCTCTTTCTGAGGTTTTGCTCTATTCTTTCATTTTGGCCCTATTTCTTTTTGGGGGGGCCCTGTTAAGTTGTAAGGGGGCAGGGCCTTTAGTATTTGCCCAGGCAGGGCAAACCTCCTTGCTACACTGGGGAGCACCCTGTGGGAGAGGGGCTAGAGAGGGAACAACACAGCTCACCTGCTCGTCTGTAGCACACTTTTCAATGAACTCTCATGTGACACTGGGAGATTCTCCCACCACAGCAACCGCCATAGTCCACAGCCACCTCTCAGTCTCAGTTTGCCCTTAAGTCAGCCCCTCCTGTGCAGCCTGCCACCTCACAGAGGTTTCTGTCTGTCGCCTTACCATCCTGGTTGTTCTGTTCGACTGTTTCTTTAATTCCGTGGTTGTCAGAGTTCCACGCAGTTCGATTTTCTCACACTTCTGGTTGTTTATTGATTTTAGATTGGTTGTTATCCTCCTTTTGGTTGTATGAGGAAGCAAAGGGTTTCTACCTATGCTTCCATCTTGGCCGGAACTCTCTTTTATCCTTTTTACTGCATTTCTCAGGCAGTGGTTTCCTTGTCAAATTTATTCTGCTGTGGCAGGTTGCCACCCAAGCCCTATTCAGTGTTAGATCATGGGAATCATTTAGTATCTCTAGTTTCTGACCCCTCAGTAAACACTTGATTGTTTCTCTACACAATTGGTCTCACTTTGGAAGCCCATCTACAACACCATCTCTTAAAAGTTGAAGCAGTCAACCAGCTTTGCTTGTTCAACAGTGCTATCCTCAATACACCACATATGCTGCCTTCTGAAGATAACATATGGTGGCTTCAGAATATAACAAAATTTCTTTCTCACATAAATGCTTCCCTTCATTCCTGACTCCTTTCCTTTGTTGGATAGTAAGAATCTCTGGAAGTAGAGATAGGCAAGACTGCATCTTTGGCCAGCAGGAGGTAACTACAGAAGAATGAAACCTTCATCCATTTACCCTTTTAAGATTACGAGGGTCCAGAATTTTGAAGGGGGGAATTGTTACCACAGAACAGTGCAGGGGAGGCTCTGCCCATTGGCCAAGATGGCGGAAGGGGTATGTTCTTACACTGAGCATGCTAAAGCTAGAGATATGAATGAATAGGGCCATGAGTGTACCAAAAGTCAGAAAGATAAATGGGTAGAGAGGCCTGAAAGCTAGAAAGATAATTGGACTAGATAATTGGACGTTTTCCTCCCTATCTCTGTAAGAACTGTGGGCTTGAGCAGGTGGATGGAGATGGTCTTTGAGATGAGAGTCCACAATTCTCACAGGTAGTGTGGCACCAAAATATACCTTTTTGCACAAACACCTGCCTCACGAGTTTGACTTTTTTTGGCAAAAGGCAGTAAGACTTCCATTTTTTTTTATTGTTCTATTACACTCTATCACAGTTGTCGCAATTTTCCCCTGTTGCTCAATCCTACCCTGCCCAACCCTGCATTCCCACAGTCAATACCCACCCTGTTGTCCATGTCAATGGATCATTTATATTTGTTCTTTAATGAGACACTTATCCTTCTTTCCTCCCTTATCCTCCTGCCCCCTACACTCTGGTCCCTGTTAGTTTGTTTCTTGTTTCCATGCCTCTGGTTCTATTTTCTCATTTGTTTATTTTGTTCATTAGGTTCCTGTTATAGGTGTGATCATATGGTATTTGTCTTTTGCCATCTGGCTTATGTCACTTAGCATAATACTCTCCAGATTCATCCGTGCTCTTGCAAAGGGTAGGTGCTCCTTCTTTCTTTCTGCTGCATAGTATTCCATTGCGTAAATGTACCACAGTTTTTTGATCCACTCATTTACTGATGGACACTTAGGCTGTTACCAGCACTTGGCTATTGTAAATAATGCTGCTATGAACATTGGGGTTCATAGGTTCTTCTGAATTGGTGTTTCAGGATCCTAAGGGTGTAATCCCAGCAGTAGAATCACTGGGTCAAAAGCACTTCCATTTTTAGTTTTTTGAGGAAATTCCATACCATTTACCATAGTGGCTGCACCAATCTGCACTCCCACCAACAGTGCACAAGGGTTCCCCTTTCTCCACATCCTCGCCAGCACTTGTTGTTTGTTGATTTGTTAATGATGGTCAATCTTTTAAAAAAGATTTTATTTACTTATTTTTAGAGACAGGGGAAGGGAAAGAGAAAGAGAAGGAGAGAAACATCAATATGTGGTTGCCTCTCATGCACCCACCACCAGAGACCTGGTCTGCAACTTAGTCATGTGCCCTGACTGAGAATCAAACTGGTGATCCTGTGGTTCATGGGCCAGTGCTCAATCCACTGAGCCATACCAGCCAGGGCATGATGGCCATTCTGACTGGTGTGAGGTGTTATTTCGTTGTGGTTTTAATTTCAATCCTTCTGATGGCTAGTGATGTTGAGCATCCTTCCATATGCTTATGGGCCCTCTGTATGTCCTCCTTGGAGCAGTGTCTTTTCAGGTCCTTTGCCCATTTTTTAATTGGATCATTTGTCTTCCTGGTGTAGAGTCATGTGTGTTCTTTATATATTTTGGAGACCAAACCTTTGTCCAAGGTATGATTGGCAAGTATGTTTTCCCATACAGTTGGTTCCCTTTTCATTTTGCTGATGTTTTCTTTTGGTATGCAGAAGCTTTTTATTTTGATGTAGTCCCATTTGTATGTTCTGTCCTTTATGTCCCTTGCCCTAGAGCATATGGCAAAAATGTTGCTGAGTGGGATATCTGAAATTTTACTGCCCATGTTTTCTTCTAGGACTTTCATGCTGTTGCAGCTTATGTTTAAGTCTTTTATACATTTTGAGTTTATTCTGGTGTATGGTGTAAGTTGGTGGTTTAGTTTCTTCCTTTGTCTTTTTTTTTTTTTTTTTTTTGCATCTACAGTTTCCGATCTCCCAGTACCATTTGTTGAAGAGGCTTTTTACACCATGTTATGGTTCTGCCCCCTTTGCCAAATAGTAATTGATGATAGAGACTTGGGTTTATTTCTAGGCACTCTATTCTATTCCATTGTGTCTGTTCTTATGCCATTACCAGACTGTTTTGATTACAGTGACCTTTTAATATAGTTTTATATCAGGTATCGTGATCCCTCCTACTTTGTTCATCTTTCTCAAGATTGCTGAGGCTATCCGGGGCATTTTGGTTCCAAACAAATTTCTGAAATATTTGTTCTAAATCTGTGGGATATGTCATTGGTATTTTAATAGGTATATGTTGATTCTACAGATAGCTTTGAGTAGTATGGACATTTTAATGATGGTGGTTCTTTTAATACACGAACATGATGTATGTTCCCATTTATTTGTGTCTTCCTCAGTTTCTTTCTTCAGTGTTATGTAGTTTTCTGAGTACAGGTCTTTTACCTCCTTGGTTAATTTACTCCTAGGTACTATTTTCCTTGTTGCTATAGGAACGTTTTCATTTGTTTCTGATATTTCACTGTCAGTGTAAAAAAATGCCTTCAATTTCTGAATGTTGACTTTGTATCCCACTGTTTTGCCAGATTCACTTATTAAGGCAAGTAGTTTTTTCAGTGGAGCTTATAGGGTTTTTTTTATGTACGCTATCATGTTGTCTACAAAAAATGACAGTTTTACATCCACCTTTCCAATTTGGATGCCTTTATTTTTTTCTTGTCTGATCTCTGTGGCTAAAATTTCCAGTACTATGTTGAATAAAAGTGGTGAAAAAGACATCCTTGTCTTGTTCCTGATGTTAGGAAGAAAGCTTTTAGTTTTGCCCATAGAGTATGATATTGGCAGTAGGTTTCTCATATATGGCCTTTATTATGTTGAGGTATGCTCCCTCTACTCCCACTTTGCTGAACATTTTTGTCATAAATAGGTGTTTTACTTTATTATCTTCTTTTTCTGCATGTATTGATATGATCATGTGGTTTTTTTCATTTTGTTTATGTTGTGTATTGTGTTCTTTGATTTGCTATTATTATTTCATCTTTGCATTCCTGGGATGAATCCCACTTGATCATGGTGTATGATCTTTTTAATGTGTTGTTAGATCTAGTTTGCCAATATTTTGTGATGGATTTTAGCATCTATGTTCATCAGTGATATTGGCCTGTAGATTTCTTTGAGTTAGCTCTTCCCTATGTTTGGTACAATTCAACTGTGAAACCATCCTGCCCAAAGCTTTTGTGTGCCAGGAGTTTTTTGGTTACTGCTTCAATTTCATCAGCTGTTATCAGTTGTTCATGCTTTCTGCTTCTTTTGCATTCAGTTTTGGAAGATTCTATTTTTCTAGAAATTTGTCCATTTCATCCAGGTTGTCAAAGTTCTTGGCATATGGTTGCTCATAGTATTTTCTTACAATCCATTGTATCTCTGTGGTATCAGCTGTAATTTCTCCACTTTTGTTTCTTATTGTATTTATTTTGGTCCTCTCACTTTTCTCTTGAATCTGGTTAAAAGCTTGTCAATTTTATTTATCTTTCCAAAGAACCAGCTCCTGGATGTATTGATCCTTTGAATTGTTCTTTTAGTCTCTAAGTCATTTAATTCTGCTCTGATCTTCATCATTTCCTTCCTTCTAGCTGCTCTGGGCTTTGTTTGCTGTTGTTTCTATAGTTCTTAACCTAATGTAGGGTTAGGTTGTTTACTTGAAATTTTTCTACCTTTTTTAAGTGGTCCTTTATTGCTATGAACTTCCCTCTTGGGGTTGTCTTTGCTGTGTCTCATAGGTTTTGGGCTATCATGTTTTCATTTTCATTTGTTTCAGGAACTTTTTAATTTTCTTCCTTGATCTCATTGTTAATGCATTCATTAATTAACAGTTATTCAGTCTCCATGAATTTGAATGTTTTTGAGTTTTTTCTTTGAGGTGTGTTTCCATTCAAGCTATTGTGAGCCAAGTAGATGTTTGACATGATTTCAATTTTCTTGAGTTTGTTGTGGTTTGTTTTGTGATCTACCATGTGGTTTATGTTGGAAAATGTTCCATGTGCATTTGAAAAAATGTTTATTTTGCTTCTTTGGGGTGAAAGTTTCTGTATATTCAATTAAGTCCATTTTCTCTAGAATATTGTTCAATGCCACAATATCCTTGTTGATTCTTTGTTTGGAACATCTCCATTGTTGACAGTGGGATGTTAAAATCTCCTGCAATGAGTGCATTGCTGTCAATACTTTCTTGATGTCTTTTAAGAATTTCCTTATATGTTTAGGTGCTCCTGTGTTGGGTGCATACATGTTTACAAGGGTTATATTTCTTGACGGAATACTCCCTTACATATTATGAAGTGTTCTTCTTTGTTTCTTTTTATGGCCTTTGTTTGGAATGCAATTTTGGAATACATAAGTATTGTTTCCCCAGATTTTTTTCCATGTCCATTTGCTTGGAGTATTTTTTTCCTTCCCTTAACTTTCAATCTGTGTAGATCTTTTCTTCTGAGGTTGGTCTCTTGTAGACAGCACATATTCAGGTCAGGTTTTCTTATCCACTCAGCTACCCTATGTCTTTCAATTGGAGCATTTAGCCCATTTACATTTAAGGTGTTATTGATAGGTACTTATTCATTGTCATTTTTTCCTTTGTACTTGTGTTCCTCTTTCACTCTTTTTCTTCCTCTTAAACCAGTCCCTTTAGCATCACTTGCAATGCTGGTTTGCTGGAGATGTGTTCTTTCAACTTTTTTTTGATTGTTTGGGAAACTCCTTATTTCACCTTGCATTTAAATGAGGGCTTTGCTAGGTAGAATAGTCTTGGTTGCAAGCCTTTCCTTTTTATTATTCAGAATATTCGCTACCATTTCCCTCTGGATCGTAGTGATCCTGTTGAGTAATCAGCTGACAGCCTTATTGGGGTTCCCTTTTATGTTACTAGCTGTTTCTCCCTTGATGCCTTTAATAGTCTCTCTTTGTCTGTAAATTTGGCCATTTTTATTATATGTTTTAGTGGGCCTCTTTGGATTCATCTTGACTGGAACACTCTGTGCCTCCTGGAGTAGCATGACATTTTCTCTCATCAAATTAGGGGAGTTTTCTGTCATTGCATTTCTTTTTTAAGAATTTATTTTATTTTTAGACAGTGAGGAAGGGAGGGAGCAAGAGAGGGAGAGAAACATCAATGTGTGGTTGCCTCTCATGTGCCCCCTATTGGTGAACTGGCCCACAACCTAGGCACATGTGCTGACTGGGAATCTAACCAGTGACCCTGTGGTTTGCTGTCTGGTGCTCAGTCCCCTGAGCCACATGAACCAGGGCTGTCATTGCTTTTTAAGTAGGTTTTCTATCCCTTGCTCACCTTCTTCTCCTTTTGGTATTCCAATATAAAGATATTATTACATTTCATGCTGTCTTGAAGCTTCCTTAAAGCCTCTTCATTCTTTCTGAGTCTTTTTTTGTTTTGTTGCTCTCTCTGGAAATTTTTTTCTATCTTGTCTTCCATCTCACTCATTCAATCCTCTGCTTCATCTAGGCTGCTTTTAATTTCTTCTAACCCGTTCTTCAACTCAGAAATTGTATGCTTTTCCTCCTGGCTGTTACTGATATTTTCTATGTTCTTTTTCATGCTAATGTAGTTTGCACAAAGTTCCTTATAGCTTTCCTGTAATACTTTGTAGCTCAATATGAGCTCATTGAGCTTCCTTATAACCATTATTTTGAACTCAATGCCTGATAGTTTATTTGCCTCTACATCATTTAGCAATCTTTCTGGAGATTCCTCCTTTCCTCTTGATTGGGAGTTGTTTCTTTGTCTCCCCATTTTAGGTATGCTTCTTGTTTGTTTCTGCTTCTTAGATTGACCTGCTTTGACTCCCTGTCTCCATGGTGTGAACTTCTATGGTAGGAGACCTGTGGGACTCAGTTGTTCAGGCTCCTTGATCTCTTGAACCTCATGTTCTTGGGATGCTATTTATGCCATTTATGTTGGCTCTCTGGTTGTAATTGGGTTTTGATTTTTGTTAGATGGTTCTTGGGTGGTTACTTCCCTCCATCTGGCTGACTGAGTATCACTCTGCCCACCACGTCTTGTATGCTGTTATGCAGGTGCTGCCAGAACAAAACCACAAAGCCCAGGAAACAAACCCATACCTGCAAAAATGACTCCCACCTACAATCACACTATCAACAGCAAATGAGCCAAAAGGATGTGAAGAGATTAAGACTATTGTAAGAAAAGAGAAATCAATATGAATTGACTAAATGAAATAAAAGCAATTTTGAGAGGTGAAAGGAGGAGCAATAATAAGAGTAGGGAATCAGGGCAATATGAACAGAAAAATTAAAATTTACATCATAAATTACAAAGAGAGTGAAGAAGGTGGAATGGAGCAAGAGAAGGGAAGCATATAGTATTATGTATAAACAGAAATGTATAAAAGAATATAGTGAGAGATAGAAAAAGAAAAAATTTAAAAAAATAAATAAGGACCAAATTGGAGAAGAAGATCCAACACAGCAATGTCAACAACAAATGGGCTAAGATTAATATAAGTGGGGTGGGATTAAGCAGGGAAAAAGAAAGAAATAAAAGCTTAAGAGATGCCTAGAGGAAAGGGTAGTTATTTTGACATGATAGAAGGACAAGGAATACTAAGAGTAAAGAACAAAAACCATGCTAAGATTGGGAAAAATTAAAATTTGAGATGAGAGCTGAGGTGGCAGAGGAGCTGAAGCACAGGCAGCACAGGAACCACAGTGGCAGGCCCAGAGAGCTGGAGACCAGGGAGGGCTCTGTGTGGGTGCACCCACCAGGCCGCTGGGTGGGCTGGCTGCAATCCACACCTCACTGGAAGCTGCAAGAGGCTTAATTTTTCTTGTCTTCTAAAGAAAATGGCAAAAACATTATCACAGCCATCTGGGCACCTTGTTGTACACTCAGACACTCACAGTAACACTGTCCTGGCCAGTTTCAAGGACCAGGGGAAGAAAGGTTTTCCTTATGACATTAATTTAATCATGGAGAATGTGCATTTCTGGGCCCACAAAGTCTTACTGGCTGCTAGTAGTGAATACTTCTCAATGATGTTTCCTGAAGAGGGGGATGTTGTGGACCGTTCAGCCTGGTTTCAGGAGTTGTAACCCTCACCCCATGGTGGGCTGTTTAAGAGCCCAAGGGACCCACTTCATCTGGGTCTGTTCTGTCACAAGGACATGAGCTACCAAGGAGACAAAGCTTATCTCCCTGGCAGGAGCACTGCTTCTGCTTCATCCATCTCTGGCCCCAATGCTTGGTTGGCAGTCAATGACGGGTAAGACTCCTCATGGGAGGGGTAACCTAAGCCAGACACGACCACTTGGGAGGCCTCATGGAAGGACTCGGGGCGGGGGGGGGGCTGCAGCAAAGAGGATGTGATGGACTCTCACCCCCCGGCTATTCTGACATAGCCTGAGTCCTCATTTCCATCTGGGAGATGTCTCCTGCTTCCTAATTGCCTTAAAGCCTGAAACTGTGGGGGCAAGCGGTGCAGCCCTGTACTGGCCAGGATGGTTCCCTGGGCGATTGGGCATAAGAAAGAATTCCTAAAGTCCTGTGAAACCTGCTTTGCTAAGAGTGCTCTCATTTAAATGATAAGGGTCCCAGGAGGAAATGAGTATGTCTCCCGAAGTTCAGCAACCCCCTTTCCTGACAAACACTGGCTCGAATTAAGCCCTCAGATTTCTTTGACATGTTAAACTTGTATTCCGGTGTATTGGAACCTAATAAAAGCCTAGTGAGGAAGGGGCTCTGGGTCATTCTCCTCTGAGAGTTTGGTCACCTCTCCTCCCCAAGCAGATCTTGTCTTGGTAGTTTTTATTTTCATCCATGACAAACAGGGGGTTCTACGGGCGGAGCCCCCCGCAAGGGGAGATCAGCCAGTCCACTTATATGCTGGAAAGCATGGTAGCTGACACATTTGGTATCCTGTTGGAGTTCATCTACATAGGTTGTCTTCAGGCCGGTAAGAAAAGTACTGAACAAATCCTGGCTACCACTCAGTTTTTAAAAGTCTATGACCTGGTAAAGGCATATACAGACTTTCAAAATAATCATAGTTCCCCAAAGCCCATGACTTTGAACACACCTGGTGCTTCAGTGGTTGTTGTTTCTAACACGAAAAATGATCCACTGAAGTGGAAATGAGGAAGACCAAAAAAAGTCAACAGTGTGCAGGAGGGGAAATTAGAAGTAGCTGCAGAGGAAGAAATACAGCTGAGAGAAAACAATTCAGCTCAGAACAGACAAAACTTTGTGGTTAAAGAGGTAGAAGATGGTATGCTGAATGAACAGACAGCAAGAAAAAAAATGGAAGAAACTGAGCCTGCTTGCGAGCTAAGTAGAAGGGAGGGAACCCTTGCTGAAAAAGATGAGAACTATGATCCTAAGACCCAGGATGGATAGGACCACCAGATTTGGTACAGCAAGTGGAGGATTCTGAGATCCATCAAACTTAAAGATTACAAACTTGTTGGGGGTGAAGAAGACCAGGGTTCAGCCAAGAGTGTCTGTGGTAGGAGAAAGCATCTGGTTGCCCTGGGGGCCTGTTGTAAAGACTGTGGGAAAGTCTTCAAGTACAATCACTTTTAGCAATCCATCAGAGGAGCCACACAGGTAATTATGCTTTCACAGCTTATTGCAATGTGTTTTATAGTAGTAATGATAATAATAGATTGCATTTATTGTGTAACTTATAGGTCATGGATATTACAATAAAGCCTTTATAATTGTTATTGCATTTAGTTCTCACAAGAGCCCTGTGAGATAGGTTATATTATCCCCATTATGCAGATGAAGATACTGAGTCCTAGAAATCTTAAATTTGAACCCAGGTAGCCTGATTCCAGAACCTCCCCTATATGTAGTTGTTGGTTCAAGGATATAACGTCCAGGTATCAAGCTCTAGCCAAATTTATCTGCTTTCTGACTCTTGAATGTTCCTCATCTTGACCATAGCTATGCCTTTGGTCTATGTGGACAGCTTTCTTACTCCAGCTGTAATTCAGCTGTAAATGTCTTCTTTTTGGTCTCTCTAGCCAAGTAATATCATCATCAGATAAAGGGTCGTCTAATGTGGTGGCCACTAGCCACATGTGGATTTTGAGCCCTTGACATGTGACAAGTGTGACTGAGGAACTGAATTTTTATTTTATTTTGTTAATATAAATGGCCACCATATTGGACACTGCAGCCCTAGCCAGAAATTCCTTCTTCCTTTGAGCCTTCTCTTATACATACACTAACTCACTCTGCTTTGGGTTCAATTGTAGTTGCCATTTAAATACCCCTCAACTTAATTGTAAGCTTACACATACTGACTAGTGCTTAAGTCTTCTGTCATCCTGCAGCTTGCTGTTCTCTGACCAAGCAGCACCACTGTGATTTTGAAACTGGCTTCAATTTAGAACCACCTAGAGAACTTGTAAAACTACCAGTGCCAGGGCCCCCACCCCAGAGGTTCTGATTTGTCTGGAGCCTTGGTGTTTTCAAGATAAGTGAGAACCCTGAACTCTGGTTCTCTGAACAAAGCAGACATTTGAGAAATATTTGTTGAGCTGTAATACAGGATAGTGTAAAGAGGTAAATAGTTAGTCTACAAGATTATTTAAGGAAAATTAACATGTAGGAGCTTCCCTTTTGTCCTGGTACTCTGAAAGTTTCCAGTGAATCACATTAGAGTGGGTTACTATGGAAACTCCCATCTTTCAGATCCAGAAAGTTTCCTGGAATTATTTCATAGCAGATTTCTCTTCTGTGTTTTCTCTACTGTCCTTCTGGAACTCCTGTTACTTCATTGTTGAACTTCTTGGACTCATTCTCTAACTTGCTTACCTTTTCTCTCCTATTTTCCACATGGGAGATTTCCACTAATCCTCTCAGCCCTTATAGATTTCCAATTTCTACTCTTTTTTAAATTGTTTTATTGCTGTTCAATTACACTTGTCTCTATTTATGCCTCACAACTAACCCCCAACCCCAGCCAAAAACACCTCCCTCCCTTCCTTCCACCCTACCCCTTGGTTTTATCCATGTGTCCTTTATAGTTGTTCCTGAAAACCCTTTCCCCTATTACCCACTTCCACTTCCACGCTGGTTACTGTCAGATTATTCTTAATTTCAAGGTCTCTGATTATATTTTGTTTCCTTGTTTGTTTTGTTCATTAGGTTCCACTTATATGTGAGATCATATGCTATTTGACTTTCACCTCCCTGACTTATTTCACTTAGCATAATGCTCTCCAGTTTCATGCATGCTGTCCCAGAAGGTGGGAGTCCCTTCTTTCTGCTGTATAGTATTCCATTCTGTAAATGTACCATAGTTTTTTTATCCACTCATTTACTGATGGGCACTTAGTTTGCTTCCAGTACTTGACTATTGTAAATTGTGCAACTATGAACATCAGGGTGCATAGGCTCTTTTGGATTGGTGTTTCATGGTTCTTAGGATATAATCCCAGCAGTGGAATTTCTGGGCCAAAAGGCAGTTCCATATTTAGTTTTCTGAGAAAATTCCATACTATTTTCCACAGTGGCTGCACCAGTCTGCATTCCCACCAACAGTACACTAGGGTTCCCTTTTCTCCACATCCTCTCTAATACTTGTTCGTTGATTTGTTTATGTTGGCCATTCTCACCAGTGTGAAGTGGTATCTCATTGTGGTTTTAATTTTCATCTCTCTGATGGCTAGTGATGCTGAAAATCTTTTCATATGCCTCTGGCCTTCTGTATGTCCTCCTTGAAGAAGTGTCTGTTCAAGTCTTGCCCATTTTGTAACTGGGTTGTTTGTCTTCCTGGAGTGCAGTCGTGTGAGTTCTTTGTATATTTTGGAGATCAAACCCTTGGCTGAGGTATCATTGGCAAATATGTTTTCCCATATAGGTGGTTTTCTTTTCATTTTAATGCTGTTTTCTTTAGCCATGCAGAAGCTTTTTTATTTTGGTGAGATCCCATTTGTTTATTCTTTCCTTTATGTCCCTTGCTCTAGGGGACATGTCAGTGAAAATATTGCTGGGTCAAATGTATGAGATTTTCCTTCAGATGTATTCCTCTAGGACTTTTACAGTGTCCCTACTTATATTTAAGTCTTATCCACCTTGAATTTATTTTTGTGTATGGTATAAGTTGCTGATTGAGTTTAATTTTTTGCATGTAGCTGTCCAGACCTACCAGTACCATTTGTTGAAGAGACTATTTTTGCTCCATTTTATGCTGCTTCCCCCTTTGTCAAATATTAATGGACCATAGAGACTTGGGTCTATTTCTGGGCTCTCTAATCTGTTCCATTGGTCTATGTGTCTGTTCTTCTGCCAGTACCAGGCTGTTGTGGACTGTTCAGCCTGGTTTCAGGAGTTGTAACCCTCACCCCATGGTGGGCTGTGTAAGAGCCCAAGGGACCCACTTCATCTGGGTCTGTTCTGTCACAAGGATGTGACCTACTAAGGAGACAAAGCTTATCTCCCTGGCAGGAGCACTGCTTCTGCCTCACTCATCTCTGGCCCCAAAGCTTGGTTGGCAGTCAATGATGGGTAAGACTCCTCATGGGAGGGGAAACCTAAGCCAGATGCGACCACTTGGGAGGCCTCATGGAAGGACTCCGGGCGGGGGGGGGGGCATGCTGCAGCAAAGAGAATGTGATGGACCCTCACCCCCCGGCTATTCTGATATAGCCTGAGTCCTAATTTCCATCTGGGAGATGTCTCCTGCTTCCTAATCGGCCTAAAGCCTGAAACTGTGGGGGTGAGCGGTGCAGCCCTGTGCAGGCCAGGATGGCTCCCTGGGTGATTGGGCATAAGAAAGAATTCCTAAAGCCCTGTGAAACCTGCTTTGCTAAGAGTGCTCTCATTTAACTGATAAGTGTCCCAGGAGGAAATGAGTATGTCTCCCGAAGTTTGGCAACCCCCTTTCCTGACAAACACTGGCTCGGATTAAGCCCTCAGATTTTTTTGACATGTTAAACTTGTATTCCGGTGTATTTGAGCCCAATAAAAGCCTAGTGAGGATGGGGCTCTGGGTCATTCTCCTCTGAGAATTTGACTCCTTTCCTCCCCAAGCAGAAGATGTCTTGGTAGTTTTTATTTTCATCCGTGATGGAGGGATGAGGCTCTGTGGGCAGAGCCCCCCCCCCCACATCTGGCACCCAGGACAGGGTCCCCCGCACCAAGCTGTTTGGATTACAGTGGCCTTGGAATAAAGCTTGATATTGGGTACTGTGATCCATCCTACTTTGTTCTTTCTCAAGAATTCTGCACCTATTCAGGGTCATTTATGGTTCCATCTAAAGTTCTGAGATGTTTCTATCTCTAAAATATGTCATTGATACTTTAATAGGAATTGCACTGAATCTATAAATTGCTTTAGGTAGTATGGACATTTTGATGATGTTAATTCTTCCAATCCATGAGCATGATACATGCTACCATTTGTTTGTGTATTCCTTAATTTCTTTCTTCAGTGTTGTATAGTTTTCTGAGTACAGGTGTTTTACCTCATTGGTTAGGTTTATTCCTAGGTACTTTATTTTTGTTGTTGCTATATCAAATGGGATTTTTCTCCTGATTTCTGTTTCAGATTTTTCATTGTTGGTGTACAAAAATGCCTTTGATGTCTGAATATTGACTTTGTATCCCCTGTTTTGCTAAATTCACTTATTAGATTGAGTAGTTTTTTAGGGGGCATCTATAGGATTCTATGTACACTATCATGTCATCTGCAATTAATGACAATTTTGCTTCTTCCTTTCCAATTTGGATGCCTTTTATTTATTTCTGTGTGATTCCTGTGGCTAGGATTTCCAATACTATGCTGAATAGGAGTGGTAAAAGTGGGCATCCTTGTCTTATTCATGATTTTAGTAGGAATGTTTTTAGTTTTTGCCCATTGAGTATGATGTTGGCTGTAGGTCTCTCCTATATGGCCTTTATTATTTTGAGGAAACCTCCCTCTACTCCCAATTTGCTGAGTGTTTTTATCATAAATGGGTGCTGTATCTTTCAAATGCTTTTTGCACCTCTATTGATAGGATCATGTGATTTTTGCCTTTCCTTTTGTTTATGTGATGTATTACATTTGTTGATTTGTGAATATTGTACCATCCTTGCATCCCTGGGATGAATCCCACTTGATCATGATGTATGATATTTTTAATGTATTGCTGGGTGCAGTTTGCCAATATTTTGTTGAGGATTTTAGTGTCTATGTTCGTCAGTGATATTGGCCTGAAGTTTTCTTTCTTTGTTATGTCTTTATCTGGTTTTGGGATTAGGACGATGCTGGCTTCATAAAAAGAGTTTGGCAGTCTTCCATCATTTTGGATTTTTTGGAATAGTCTGTGAAGGATAGGGGTTAGCTCCTCCTTAAATGCTTTGAAGAATTCTCCAGTGAAACCATCTGGTTAAGGGCTTCTGTGTGTTGGGAGTTTTTTGATGGCTGCTTCAATTTCATCTGCTGTTATTGGTCTGTTCAGGCTTTCTGCTTCTTCTTGAGTCAGTTTTGGAAGATTGTATTTTTCTGGAAATTTGTCCATTTCATCTAAGTTTTTCAAATTTCTTGGCATATACTTCTTCATAGTAATTTTCTACAATCCTTTGTATTTCTGTGGTATCAGTTATAATCACTCCTCTTTCATTTCTGATTGTGTTTATTTGAGTCCTCTCTTTTTTTCTTGATAAGCCTGCTTAAAGGCTTGTCGATTTTGTTTGCCTTTTCAAAGAACCAGCTGCTGGATTTATTAATCCTTAGAATTGTGCTTTTAATCTCTATGTCATTTAATTGTGCTCTGATCTTGGTTATTTCCTTCCTTCTACTTGCTCTGGGATGTCTTTGTTGTTTTTTTCCTCCAGTTCTTGTAGGTCTTTACTTGAAATGTTTCTATATTTTTAGGTAGGCCTGTATTGCTACAAACTTCCTTCTCAGGACTGTCTTCACTGTGTCCCATAAGTTTTGGGTTGTTTTGAGTTCATTTTCATTTGTTTTCAGAAACTTTTTGATTTCTTCCTTAATCTCACTCTTGACCCATTCATTATTTAATAGCATGCTACTCAATCTCCAGGAGTTTGAGTGTTTTGGGTTTTTTTCCTTAAAGTTAATTTCTAGTTTCAGTCCCTTGTGGCAGAGAAAATGCTTGATATGATTTCAATTTCCTTGAATTTGTTGAAGTTTGTTTTGTGTCCTATCGTGTGTTCCATCTTTGAAAGTGTTCTATGTGCATTAGAAAAGAGTGTGTATTTTGCTTCTTTGGGATGAAAGGCTCTCTATATATCAGTTAAGTCCATTTCATCTAGGGCATTGTTCATAGTTACAATATCTTTGTTAATATTTTGTTTGGAAGATCTATCCATTTTTGACAGTGGGGTGTTAAATATCCTACTATAATTGTGTTGCTGTCAATATCTTTCTTGAAGCCTTCCAAGATTTTCTTTATATATTTGGGTGTTTCTACGTTGGGTGCATATATTTTTACAATGTTTTTTGTCTTCTTGATGGATTCTTCCCTTGAGTGTTATGAAGTGACCTTCTGGGTCTCTTTTTATGGCCCCTTTTTTGAAGTATATTTTGTCTGATATGAGTATTGTTACCTCGGCTTTATTTTCCCTATTTGTTTGGAATATTTCTTTCTAGCCCTTCACTTTCACTTTGTATAGGTCTTTTGTTCTGAGTTGGGTCTCTAATAGGCAGCATATGTGTGGGTCTTGATTTCTTATCCATTCATCTATTCTGTCTTTTGATTGGAGCATTTAATCCATTTATATTTAAGATTATTATTGATAGGTACTTATTCATTGCCATTTTTTGTACCTGTGTTCCTCTCTCTCTCTGTTTTTCTTCCTGTTCTTAAAGCAGTCCCTTTATCATCTCTTGCAGAGCTGGTTTGGAGGAGATGTATTCTTTGAGGCTTCTTTTGTCTGGTAAACTCCTTATTTGGCCTTCCATTTTAATTGAGAGCCTTGCTGGGTAGAATAATCTTGGTTGCAGGCCTTTAGTTTTCATTACTTGGAATATTCCTTGCCAGTCTCTTCAGGCTTGGGGCATTTCTATTGAGAAATCAGATGCTAACCTTATTGGGGCTCCATTGTATGTTACTTCCTGTTTCTCCCTTGCTGCCTTCAAGACTGTGTCTTTGTCTTGTAATTTTGCCATTTTAATTACAATGTGTCTTGAAGTGGGCCTCTTTGGGTTCCTCTTGATTGGAACCCTCTGTACTTCCTGCATTTGTGTGACTTTTTCTCTCATCACATTAGGGAAGTTTTCCATTATTACTTTTTCAGACAGGTTTTCTATCCCTTTCACTTCTTCTCCTTCTGGTATACCTATTATATGGATATTATTACGTTTTGTGCTGTTCTACAGTTCCTTTAACCCCTCTTCCTTCTTTCCAAGTCTCTTTTCATTTTCTTGCTCTTTCTGGGTGTTTCTTTCTACCTTGTCCTCCAGCTCACTGATCCAATCCTCTGTTTCATTGAGCCCACTTTTGATTCCTTGCACTCTGTTCTTCAATTCAGAAATTGTATTCTTCATTTCCTCTTGGCCCTTCATATTTTCTATTTCCTTTTTCATGTTGGTATACTCTGCAGTGAGTTCATTGTAGTGTCCCTGTAGTTTCTGGTAACTCTCTGTGAGCTCATTGAGCTTCCTGATAACCATTGCTTTGAACTCACTATCCAATAGTTGAGTTGCCTGTATTTCATTTAGCATTCTTTCTGAGGCTTCCTCCTTTCCTTTCATTTGGGGATTGTTTCTTTGTCTCCCACTGTTTGTGAGACTCTTCTTGTTAGCCTCTGCTTCTTAAATTGATCTGTTCTTACTCCCTGGTTTTGTGGTGTGAACTTCTATGGTAACACATATCACCCACAAATGAAGAAACATATATTCTCATAATTACTGATTAGGGAGTTGAAATACCACATTATTGGCAAAAGAAAAAAGTGAGCTTACTGCCGAGTGATGGAAAGGATGTGCATCTTCAAGATCTCTTAGACTTTGCTGGTGGGAGTATAAATATTTTGGTCATATCATCTATTCACTCAAGATATTTATACCCAAATGAGATTCATACATATAAACAACAGTAAACATGTTCAAAATATTCATAGGAGAACTATTTAAAGTTATTAAAACCTGGAAACAACTCAAGTATCCCCTGACAGGAGAATAAATTAACGAATTGTGATATATTCACACAGTAGTCAAAAAATTAACTACAGCAACATGGAATAATATTAATGAATCTTAGAAATGTAATATTAAGTGATACATTCTAATAGATTTTATACATACATTTTAATAAAGTTATACTGAATTAACAGAAATTTTAATTGCTTGCTTGCAGATATGTGCATGTTCAAGAATTTATATAAATGCAATAAAACTACAAAAATAAAAGCTGAAAGTGATAAACAAATAATTTAGAATAATGGGTGTCTTTGATGGAGAGAGGCAGGAATATGGTTCCAATTTCATAATCATAAATTTATGTCAATTTTTATGAAGGATGTAATTTTTATTTTAAGTGGTGTTTTCATGGGTTCTTTCTACATTATTAAAATAATCAGTGACCTAACAAGGTAACTAAAAGCAAGCCATTAGTGAACCAATGATGAAAGTATGTCAGAAGTTATGAATTATGATTAACCAATTCCATGTAACTGAAGTTAAAAAATTGTAACAGACAAAAAAGTACAAAGATGATTCAGAAGAAGTCATTAATAAACACTTTCTAGTGTTTTTCTATATGTGTGTACAATATGTGCATACCATTCATTACTGGTATAACTAGCCCCTTCCCAGTAGTGAGACAGTGGGATGTAAGTCTCCAGAGGATATAGTTAAGTCAGACTAGATTCTCATGAGACTTTCTTACCTTATGGTGAGTGGATAATGGGATGGTTCATGTACAGCTCAAAAGAGTAAAGTTTCAGGGATATTTACAAAAGCTAAGCCATCTTTCACCCTGCCACAGCTTGTACAATAAATATCCTCTGGTCCAGGCCTGTTTCTTGTTTTTTAAATTCTTACCCAAGGATAATTTTTTAAAAAATTGATTTTAGAGAGAGAGGAAGGGAGTGAGAGAGAGAGAAACATCAATCTGTTGCCTTTTGTATCTGCCCCAACCCAGGGTCAACCCAGAACCTAGGTATGTGCCCTGACCTAGGATTGAACCACAACTTCTGGTGTATGAAATGAGGCTCCAACCAACTGAGCCACCTGGCCAGGGCTGACCTCTTTCTTATCAACACAAAAAGCAGGGAGTAGGCATAAGTCTTAAAAACTTTTATGTTTCTGCCTTATACATGTGACTTGGATGTATGAGGCAGTGACCCACCAGCATTTTAAAGCCCCTCAGGATTCTGAGAATTCCTTGTTTTGGCCCCAAGAATGCTGCTAAGGGCCACACCATAGATATATAGCAGCATCATAGATAAAATGAATCAGTATCACAGGAATCCCATGGAGCAAACAGGAAAGCTAGAGAATGACAATGGTACAAGTGCTTTAAGGAGACAAAAATAATTTTTAAGGATCAGAATGAATGTGAAGTATCAACTGAAAGCATATATTGGTGCATAAATGGGACCGTGAGTTGGAAAGAAATGCAGGAAAGATTGCAGGCCAAAGCAGTGAATGCTGCTTGGGATATTCATACGCTACTTATTTATGAGGCTGGATACCTAACACATAGCAACTCGTTTTGAATATTCTACTTTTTACAGGCATCACAAAATCTTTTTTTTAAATTGGGATCGAGTGTAGAATAACATACACATCCTAGAGAGCAATCAGAAGAAAAATGAAAACTTACAACTATGGCCCAATAATCCCATTTCTGGGTCTATATTTCAGAGAAACATGCACACAGGATAAGAATGTTCATCTAAGCATTAGTAGTGGCAGCAGGGTTGGAAGTAACTTAGGTGTCCACCTCCATGGCAATGTGGAGGTGGTGGTTGACTGTACAATACTCTGCAATACTAAAATAATAAGTAAAATAAACATATAGAAATGGTTGCTTAAGCATAGTATTGAGTGAAGGAGCAAGAGACAGAGTGAGATTTATGGCATGATACCACTTATATAAATGTGTACCCAAAATGAATAAGAGTTCATCCCTCCCGGCTTATAGAAGAGCCAAACACTGAACACTGAGATTTGCCATGGAGAAATTAGTCTCTTTATTTAGAGGGTGCTAAGCAAGGAGAACAGGGAGCTGTATGCTTAAAACCCAAACTTCCTGATGGCATACTGTGGAAGGGTTTTAAGGAGTTAGGGGGAGCAGGTATGCAGATATGTGCTGGTAGGGTAAGTTATACTTGGAGGACCTTGAAATTTGGTTATGTATGATAAGAGGTTTCAGCACCAGATCTTCCTGGACAACAGACCCTTTGTTTCTAAAAAGGGATCGGGGAGACTTTGGTTGCAGATTTAGCTAGAAAATGGAGGTAGCACATGCACAGTGCTGTCTCTGTAAAATAACAAGGGTTGTATTAATCACTGATCTGCTTTAAGGGAGCAGAACCAGTTTTAAGCTGGTTAATGTGATTTACATGTTGTTTCAATTGCAAAATATGCACATTTATAAAAAACAGCAAATATTTTCCAACAATATGGATAAAGTCAAGGACTTATACTAAAATTGAAGAAAATTGGTTTTCTCTGTGTGGGTGTGCAACTTAAATATTTAATAAATTTATAGTATTCCATTAAGGAAAGATAGATTATGTGCATGGCACCCCCACTCTTAACACCTAGTATCTCTACAGATTCAATTTTTGTTAGTACTTTCTCATATATCTTACCTTTCTAGATATTGCTACATATACAAGCAGATGAATGTAAATGTGCATGTGTATGAGTGTGTGTCTATGTGGTGTCTCCCTTTTATCTTCCGCCAAAAGGTAGCATACTAAAATAAACATTTCTTCCTTGTTTTATTTCCTTACTTAAAATATATCATTGAGATCATTCTTTGTTATTACTGCCTTATTGTTACGAATGTACTAATTTATTTATTTTAAACACATGTTTATTATTTTAGAAAAAAGGTAAGGGAGGGAAAGAGAAAGGAAGAGAAACATTGATGTGATGGGTTGGGGGGGGTGGTAAAATGGAGATGAGTGTACTTGAAAAACAATAAAAAGTAAGTACATTTTAAAAACTAAAACAATAAAGCTTGCTACAAAACAAAAGCTGAACTCTATGTTGCTAAACACTTATCTTTTTTCAGAAAAACAAAAACCATCTTCAGATTTCTTTTGGTTGGTGAAAACAGGTATTAATGTAGGTTTTTCATACAAGTAAAGTGACCTAACATGAACTTTCAAAAAGTGGGGATACCTGTATCAGATTGTATTTCTTCATTCATCCTTCAATGGGCATTTGGGTTGTCTCCACTTTTGGCTATTGTAAATAATAATACTATAAACATGGGTGTGCAAATATCTCTTCAAGATCCTACTCTCAATTCTTTTGGAGTCTCAGAAATGAGATTGCTGGATCATATGATAATTTAGTTTTTAATCTTTTGAAGAACTGCCATATTTTTCTCCACAGTGGCTGCACCATTTTACATTCACACCAGTAGTGCACGAGTGTTCCAATTTCCCCACATCTCTGACAGCACTTGTTGATAGTGGCCATTCTAATGGATGTGAGGTTGTATCTTATTATGGTTTTGATTTACAGTTTCTTGATGATTACTGAGTGATACAAGCATCTTTTCATATGGTTTCTGGATAGTTTTTTTTTTAAGGATTTTCTTTGTTTTTATTTATTTTTATTTTTAAATGTATTTTATTGATTATGCTATTACAGTTGTCCCATTTCTCCCCCATCATTCCCCTCCACCCTGCTGGCTAGTTTTATTTTTTAATAGCTGCATGGTATTATATGTAGATGCCATAATTTACTTAATTAATGGCCTGGTTAAATAAATTTTCTCAGTTGCTCTTAAAAACAAAATTACAATGACCCTCTTTGTTCATTCTTCTTTTTTACATTAAAAAAACAATTTAATTATGGAATTTCAACATGCACAAAAGTAGACAAAGTAATGTAACAACCTCATGTACCTATGAGCCAGCTTCAACAGTTATCAACTATGGCCAATTTTGTTTCACTGATACTGTTACCATAGACAGTCAGTTGGAGCACCAGGGAGTTTGCCCCATTGGCCATGATGGCACAGGAGCGGGGGATTCTTACACTAAACCCAGGGAAATGAGAGGTGAATGGACAGGACCCCAGTGTGACAAAAGCTAGAAAGATGATTGAATAGAAATAAAGCCCTACCCTCCTTATCCCTAGAAGAACTGGGGGCTTGAGCAGGATTGAGGGAAGGGGTTTCAGACAGGAGTCCACCATTCTCCTGGGTCATGACAGCTGAATAAACCTGTTTCCTTTTGCATCAGCACCTGTTTCACGAGTTTGGTTTCATTGTGGCAGACAAAGCTGTGTTTCAGGTACAATACTCCTACCCAGTCCCCCATCCCAACATTTTACTTTAAAGAAAATCCTAGTCATTATGTTGTAGGTAGAAACTAGGTCCTCCCACAGGATCATGAGAAAAGCATTTCAAGGACTGCATGGAAGACTGTGGTATGGCATAGTTTACTTGAGTGGAGACAGAAGCTGCCCTCTGGGTTTTCAATGTCCCATCTCCCTCTGTCCCACCATGGAAAAAGTCCAACCATGTCCTCAGCAAAACCAAGATAAAAGCCAATGTCCAGAGTTTCTGCTTCATATTCAAGTGCAGCCCTTTGGAGCCTGCAGGTGGCTGCTAAGTGGTTTCAGTCCCCATCCAGGTTGCTCTGATGGTGGAGTCCACAAGGTCACCACAGAGCTTAGTCCTTTTGGAGTCCACACCATCTGCTGTGGGCCTGGTAGCTGCTAGACCTGCATAGTGTGTGTTCCCAGGTAAGAGAGCACTTGAAGGAAAGGCAAGTGCATCACCAGGTGGGGGGTGGGGAGAGAGAGAGAGAGAACTAGAACGAGCTTCTTTATTCCCCTGGGGTTATATTAGCTTGGATTTGGGATGGGTCAGGTGCCTTTTCAAAATGACCAATGAACTTCCCAAGCTTCGGTGAGCTTCAGATGGGCCCACCCCCTAACCAATCCCTTCTCTCCACAAGCTCGACTAACAAGCCTCTTTGGTCAAGCACCTTCCTCAGAACCATTTAGACTTCTATTGCATGTGTCTGCCCACCCCCCACCCAGTTTCCCACCTGGCAATATGGTACCTGAGGTGGAAAATTAGGAGTGTTAATTCCTTTTGGCAGAAAAATGCTGTAATTTTCTGGGGTGTGAAGCTGTAGCTTCCTGGCTAGCAAACAGGCTATACTTTCCAGTTTATTAAGCTCAATATTTAAATCTCTTTTGCTCTCCTTTCTCAATATATAGCTAAATACTGACAGTAACAATTATGTAATTTAGTTTATAAACAGTTCCCTAGGTAGCTTTAAAATTATGCATACTATTTGTGTATAAATAAGAATACATCTGTAAGATAAATTCCAAAATGTGAATTTCCTGGATTAATGTGGAGCTGAATTTCACATAATGTTGCCTAATTGTCCTTTATAAAAATTGTGATTTTACTCTCCCATCAACAGGAAATCCAAGCGCTTATCTCCCTGTATCCTCATCAAAACAGCATATTGCTCAACTGTTAATCTTGGTATGTGAAAAATTGTATTTCAAATTTTGATTGGATACTTTCTTGTACTTTTACAAATTATTTGTATTTCTTTGGGTGGACAAAAAAAGGGGCCACATACTAAACCTGAGAAGCTCACAGGAGGCCAGCATGGCAGCCTTATAAACTCAGAGACCTAAAGTAACCACATAGGATGGTCAGAAATGAAAACTTTCTGACTTAAATCAGTTCAAGGCAGGTAGTCATGTCCTAAGGCAGTATTTTTCCCTAACAAAAGTCAATCTTCATCTTAAGCGAGCCTATCTGTTGTCTTTTTGCATCTAAGATAACATACCTTTGGAATATCAACCTCATTTCTTTTTTTCCTGAACCCTGAAAGACAAGCACCACCAGAGCAGAGACTACAAATACCCTCATTGTTACTATTAATTGTGAACTATCCTACATTCACCTCTGTAGAAGTGTGTGTCTATCATTTTACTTTTTAATCCAGTCCTAGAGATTGCCTTCCTCCCTTTGCCTTCTTCCACCTCCCTTTCATTCTGATGGTAAATAAGTGGTAAAACTGTCACTTTCCAGAGCATTTTCTCAATCCCTTGAGATTTTGTTTCCTGGCAATTTTTGTCAGTTGGCTCAAATAAACTTGTAAAATTTTTTTCAGGTTTGGATATTTCTTATATTAACTTCCTCCCACCCAACCCCTGTGGAAACCTGTGTATAGACCTTGTCTTTTTTTCTGAGTTGTTGGACTTTTTGTTTTTGTCATAAGGAAATTAGATTTTTTTGGTCATCAAATTTACTGATTTCAAAATGTATGACTTCTGGCATTTATATCTTGTTTGGAAAGTTTCTCTCTGCTCCAACCTTAGTTTGTTCTTGACTTTTCTCCCATGTTTTTTGTTCTAATATTTCTGTATTTTTTCACATTTAAATGTTTGCTGTTTTTATAATTTATTTTGATATAAGGATGTCAAAGGCATCCAGTGTTTTCTCATCACATATCTAGACTAGTGGCAGACAAGAGTTTTCATTCTGTCATTAGAAACTAGGTATAGTTACAAAATCAAAATCAGGTATCATAGAAGAGATCTTTTATGCCTAGAGTATATAACCTATATTACAAAGGTGGGAAACACAAGGCCTGCGGGCCAAACCCAGCCCTTCACCTTGTTTTATCTGGCCCTGCACCTTATTTCTACCCACTGGCAGTGTGGAACTCTTGCTTACTGTTAAGGAGTAGTTACATTTATACAGTCCTAAAATTACATTCAGCCCTTTGAAGGCAACTGCCAGGCTGATGTATCTCCTGTGTGGTGAAAGTGAGTTTGCCACCCCTTGGTGTATTAGGTGCTTTGCAGACTTCAGGTTTTGGTAGAGGAAATGGGTGAAAGAAAGTGAGGGAAAGGAGGAAAGAAAGCAATGCAGAAAGAAGACTGGAGTGTCTCCAAGAAAGGTTAGATTTCCTAATTCACAGTTCGTAAGTGCAGTGAAAGACCTAGTGAGCCGCCCAGGGTATGCCAGGCTTTCTGCACAAACAGGGATGCAGTCGTGGCCAATCCAAATGAGGACACCACCTTCTTATGGAGTCTCCTCAGGACCCCTGAACAGGACAGGGTGAACTTCGCAGTCTCTAACAGCTTTTGAACAAAGCAGAAACAGGGATGTCTTGGGAAATGAGAACCCGGCCAGCTCCTTCTGCTTCCGGTGTGCGACGCCCTCACCCAAGAGCATGGACAGAGGCCAGTCCTGGGAACCTCCAGCACCGTCCGACGAGGACTCACCTCCAGCGTGCCTCGCCAGCCGGGCGAGCTCTCTCGCGCTGCTGGCGCCGCCACACTCCCACACTTCTCGCCCTGCGAAGCGCGCCCCCGCGTGGCCAGCCCAGTCATTTACCGGCTCCGGACGGGAGGCGGAGGCGGTGGCCTTCCCGCCCTTGGCCCGCCTCTCCTTCCTGCCGTAGGCCCGCCCACCTTCCTACGCTCTGCTCCATCGACAAGGAAAGAAGGCGAGGTTGGAGCGGCTGTCGGACTCGAGGTGCGGAGAGGACGGCGGTCCACTGCGGAGAGATGATGGGCGTGGCGGCAGGAATGACCAACAGGTAAGGGCCGTTCTCCTGCCCCTGTCCCGGCCGCCCGGCTCTGAGCATCCGACAGATCGGCGGCGGGCCGCTCGCCGGGTTTCTCGCCGCCTGGGCGTCGGCCTCTGTCCCCGCGCCCCTTCCGGCGTGGCCGCTTCCCTCGCGGGACTGTCCGGGCCAGGCCTCCCTCCAGGCCGCTCTTCCGCCCTCCCCGGCGCGCTCTGCAGCACAGGGCCTGCTTTCGGTTCCTACGAGATATTTTAATAGTGAGTGTGTCCGATATATTATGAGCGCTTGAGGGCGAATACCGTCTCAGTGCTTAGCAAAGTACTCAACAAATATTTGTTGAGTAATTTATAGTCTAACCGTTGGAATGTAATACAGACCAGCAGTCTTAGCACCCATTTAAAAAATAGGAATGAAGTTTTACTTAGAATGGTTATGTCTATAGGTCTTTACTGTATTAGAAATGAAAACTGAGACATTTACAAATATTTTTAATTCATTTAAAGAACACGTAATGTTAATATATGTAACACATTTATATGAAAATAGGACTTTTTAAACAAAAATATTTGTGTGTGGGGGGTGGCATTTCTGTACATTTTGCAACTCTTAAATACCTGACATAGTAGCAGACAACTGGATTTTCCCATCTCCTGTGCCTTCAATTTATTGCGATATATTTTGATTGAACTATATGAAGAAAATCTGGTCTTACACTGACTGATAAGTAGTTGGGAAAAGGAACAATATCCTTTGTTACTAGACCCAAACGAGATAAGTGGTAGTTTCTTAAAGATTAGTTTGGATGTGGAATCCGAAGACTTACCAATGAACTTTCACATATATTACATTAAAATTTATTCGTCTATCCTGCAGTTTGAATGGACTTTTTAACCTCTTATGTTTGTCATTTGGAAAGTATTGATTCATTGAGTTAAGACAGCTCTTCCAAATGCTGACATATTTCATTAAACAATGTCACTAAATCACATTTGTTAATATCACCATTGATTTCCCTTAAGTATTGAGAAGCTGTCAAACTCAAGGTTGGTGGGTACTAGTTTTCCAGCATTCTAATTTTCCATTGAAAGCTTGATTTTTATTTCTGGCAACTATTACCAACTGTTTTCCTCAAAGTGACAGGTTAATTTTGTTCAGTTTCAAGACATGTTTGCCAAATATTGTACAAATCTAAAAACCATGGTTTGTGTATCTGTTTTTGTTTCCAGTAAAAATGGTGTCATTAAAAAAAAGCCTTTAATTCATCTTGTCGCTGAAGCACACACACATGCTTTTCCTCAAAACAACTGGTTTTCTTTGGTATGCAGCAGAAATGCTTTATGCATACCTCTTTTTCATCACAGGTGACAAAAAGGAAGTCCAAGGGTCATGATTAAATAACATTCACAATTTGTGCGGTTTCATCAAGGACACTTTTTCTTTTTAAAAATATTGAATATTAAATTGACACAAAATTTAAAACGTATGTGAAATATAAAGAAAATGCCCTGGCTGGTGTTGCTCAATGGATTGAATACCAGCTTGCAAACTGAAAGGTCGTCAGTTCAATTCCTGGTCAGGGCACGTGCCTGAGTTGCAGACTAGTCCCCAGTTGAACCACGTGTGAGACAACCAATCGATGTTTCTCTCTCTCTTTTTTCCCTTCCTTCCCCTCTCTAAGCATAAATAAATTAAATCTTTAAAAAAAAGAATAATGATACAATGGCTATAACAGTGTCCTTTTAAGGCCCTTGAACCCCTTTCTGATCCAGTGTCTGTCCTTGATCCCATCCCTTTTCCATCCTGAACTTTCTGTTAGCAGTCCCTTACTTTTTTTTGGTTTCGTATTAAGTACACTTACATTGTTGTGCAACCATCACCACTGTCCATCTTCAGAACTCTTCATCTTGCAGAACAGGAACCTTTACACATTAAAAAATAAGTCCCCGTTCCCCCTTCCTGCAGTCCCTGGTTGTCCCCATTCTATTTTGTGCCTGATTTTTTGACTGTTCCAGTACCAAATATGAGTAGAATCATACAGCATTTGTCTTTTTGTGACTGGCTTATTTCACTTAGCATAATGTCCTCAAGGTTCATCCATATTTTAGCATGTGTCAGACTTTCTTTCCTTTTTAAGGCTGAATAGTATTCCATTGTGTGTAATACTGTTCATTTGTTTATCCTGTCATCCTTTGATGGGCACTTCAGTCACTTTCATGTTTTAGCTATTGCAAATAATGCTGCAGTGAACATGGGTGGGTATACATACTTTAATTGAAATTTTTATTGATGTAATTGTAGATTTACATGTAGTTGTAAAACACAATAGTGTATCCTTTACCCAGTTCCCTCCAGTGGTAATATTTTTGCAACATTGTGGTACACTGTTGCAACCATGATATTATAGTAATACAACCACTCAATCTTACTTAGATTTCCCCAGTTTTACACTTGTGTGTGTGTGTGTGTGTGTGTGTGTGTGTAGTTAGTTCTGTGTATAGGTCTTGTATCTACCACCATACTCAAGATATAGAACAATTAGTTCCATCGCTACAAGGATCCCTCATGTTGCCATTTTATACACACAGCCAGCTCCATGTTTTCCTTTTCCTCCACAGAACCTGGCAACCTCTCATCTGTTCAACATTTCTAAATTGTCATTTCAGAAATGTTATGTAAGTGGAGTCATACAGTATACAACCTTTTGGGATTGCCTGTCTTTTATTTAGCTTAATTCCCTGGGGATTCCAGTTTCTTACATGTACATAGTTTGCTCCTTTTTATTGCTGAATAGTACTCCATGGTTGGGTATATGAAAGTTTAACTATTTACCTGTTGAAGAACAGTTAGGCTGTTTCCAGTATGGGGCTATTAATAATAAAACTACTATGAACATTCGTGGATTAGTTTTTTGTGAATATGTTTCCTTTTTTCTGAGATAAATGTCTAAGGGTACAATTGCCAGATTGTATGACAGACTTTTCTGCAATGGCTGTACCATTTTCATCAAGGATACTTAAAGATAAATTGACATTCTTTTCCTGCAAGTACTTAAAGAACTTGGTTATACTGCTACTGACCTGATTAGTGCTAAGAGACATACAGTTGTACCTACAATTGCTTTTGCAATATCAGTGGAAGTGTCAACACAGTGCAAAAGTCTATATCAACATCTTAGGAACTTCTTAGCATTATTATGAGAAATACATACCATGGGGGGGCTCTGCCCACAGAGTCGCATCCCTCCCTCACAGATGAAAATAAAACTACCCAGACATGATCTGCTTGGGGAGGAAAGGTGGTCAGTCTCTCAAGGGAGAAGGACCCAGAGCCCCTTCCTCAATGGGATTTTATTGGGTTCAAATACACGGGAATACAGGTATGTCAGGCAGCAAGGGTCAAACAATGGATAACATTTCAAAGAAATCTGAGGGCTTAATCTGAGCCAGTGTTTGTCAGGAAAGGGGGTTGCCAAACTTTGGGAGACATACTCATTTCCTCCTCGGACCCTTATCATTTAAATGAGAGCACTCTTAGCAAAGCAGGTTTCACCGCACTTTACAAATTCTTTCTTATGGCCGATCACCTGGGGAACTGCACTGGCCCGCACAGGGCTGTACCGCCCACACAGGGCTGTACCGCCCACCGTCATAGTTTCAGTCTTAAGCTGATTAGGCTCAGGAAGCAAGAGATCAGGGAGACATCTCCCAGACTGAAATGGGGACTTAGACTATGTTAGAATAGCCGGGTGGTGAGGGTCCATCATCCCCTCTTTGCTGCAGCCCCCTGAGTCCTTCCATGAGGACCTTCCAGGTGGTCGTGTCTGGCTTGGGTTGCCCCTCCCTTGAGGAGTCTTACCTGTCATTGACTAACCGACCAAGCATTGGGGCCAGAGATGGATGAAGCAGAAGCAGCGCTCCTGCCAGGGAGATAAGCTTTGTCTCCTTAGTGGCTCAGGTCCTCTTGACGGAACAGACCCATATGAAGAAGGTCCCTTGGGCTCTTATGCAGCCTAGCCATGGGGTGGGGGTTACAACTCCTGAAACCAGGCTGAACGGTTTCCAACATTGATCTTCTAGACCTCATGAAAAGGTATTAGAAACGGCCCCTCCCTCTGTCCCCCTTTCTCCACGTTTCCACACCACACTTTGAGAACCACTGTTAATGCATAATCCTAAATGATGTGGGAAGTGAAGATATTTAAAAAGGAATATATGCAGTGATTTCTCTTATAGATATGTACTGAATGCTTGTTGTACTGTGTGCTTTCTAGTTTGGGGGAGTTTTAGTGGGACTTAATAACTAAGCCATGAAGAATCACCATGGAAAAAGCAACTTGGTGGCCTTAAAGATTTTCCACTGTTGTTATAAAGAGGGGTAAATGTCATGGCATTGAGTGTCTTCATAAAACTTAAGCACTCTATGCTTGCTTCAGCGGCACATATTCGTATACTACAGTTGGAATGATCCAGGGAAGATTAACTTAGCCTCTGCACAGATTTGTGAAGTGTTACATACTCAGAACAAAAACAGAACTTCAGTGATTTATGCCTGTTTGTATGGCGAGGAAACTGAGCTCTTAATTTTTAAGAAAATTAATGAAAATTTGATGGTAGGAAAGATACTTTGCAGTTCTGGTTGTTTTGTGTCCTATGAGCCTAGAAAAAACTATCAGGACTGTGCTGTCTTGATTTTTTGTTTTTAATCATCCCCATTTCTTTCCTTTGAATCATCACCTGGATAGCTGGTTCTCTTGGTAAATGCAGGCACAGCAAGTGAGCTTTCCTTTTTGCCCCTCCACTGGGTCAGAGAAACTTCAACAGTTATAGTAGATTGTTGACGAGAGCAGAGCTTTTTTTTTGAGAATAATGTTGTGTTTGTTCTTCAGATGATCATTTAAATAAACCTCAGTAGGGATTATGTTCAACAATTAAGTTAGGGTTGCACTTAAATACGGAGAAGGAAAGATATCTTAAATCACTTGTTGATTTTAAATTTCTTATAATTATATTTTAAGCTGTGGTTTTTCACCCACAGGAATATCATATGTCTTACATGCTGGAGTGTTGCCATGTTGTCTTCCAGAAACATTAATTGTGAGATCCCTGAGAGACGGGAGCCGCACTGCCTGCTGTCACATGCTGTGCATTCTTCAGCAGCCAGGGCTCTGACCCTCCTCATCCCTATACTGGCGCATCTCTCTTACTTGATCTCACCAGACAGTTCCACACTGCAGCTCACTGAGGGCAAGTAGGGAGCATTTTCCTGAACATTTTTTCATGTTGGAACATATTTTGGAGTTTGATGATTCTATAGTGACATTTGACATAGCAGTTGGGAAGCTGCTTGGATAAACCAGGGTCTGAATGTATATTCTGTGTCAGGTAGGAAAAGGGTGCTAGGAATTGAGCTCGAATGCCAAAAGATGGGAGCGGGAGACACAGGATTCAACATTAGTATGAAGTCTGGAGCCTTACCAGGATGTCTGAGAGTAAAATAAAGGATAAAAATCATCTACAAAAAATATTTACATGTATACACACACATTTTCTTTGTACAAAAATGGAATCAAAATCATACTATCGTGCATTTCTTTTTTTCAGGACTTAAAAAATTGTAAAATATGCATAATATAAAATTTATCATCTTTATCATTTTTTAGTGTACATTCAGTGGCATTAAGTACATTCACATTGTTGTGTAACCATCAACACCGTCCATGTCCAGAAGTTTTTCATCACCCCAAACTGAAACTCTATGCCTAGTACACAATAATTACCCAATTGCTTTTTTTATCTTAATCAGCTATCTTTGATTTTTTCCTATGTGGCGTATCTGGATATCTACCTTATGTTTTTTCTTTTTTAAATTATTTTGTTGTTGTTCAATTACAGTTGTTTGCGGTTACCCCTCCAACCCCCTGCCAGCCAAACCCTCCTCCCTCCCTTGTTTCCACCCTCCCCGTTGGTTTTGTCCATGTGTCCTTTATAGTAGTTTCTGATAACCCTTCCCCCCATTATCCCCTCCCACCTCCTCTCTGGTTACTCTGAGATTATTCTTAATTTCCATGTCTCTGGTTATTTATTTTGCTTGCTTTTTTCTTTTGTTGATTATGTTCCAGTTAAAGGTGAGATCATATGGTATTTGTCTTTCACTATCTGGCTTATTTCACTTAGCATAATGCTGTCCAGTTCCATCCATGCTGTCACAAAGGATAGAAGCTCCTTCTTTCTGCCTGCTGCATAGTATTCCATTGTGTAAATGTACCACAGTTTTTTGATCCATTCATTTACTGATGGGTATCTTGCTTCCAACACTTGGCTATTGTAAATTGTGCTGCTATGAACATAGGGGTGCATAGGTTCTTTTGGATTGGTGTTTCATGGTTCTTAGGATATAATCCCAGCAGTGGAATTGCTGGGTCATATCTACCTTATGTTTTTTAACCTTAGTTTTTATGGCTGCATATTATTTCACAGTATACATGTGATACAATTTAAATAACAAGTCCTTTGTTATTACAAACACTTTGACTATTTGTGCCAGTGTTTGTGTAGGAGACCCCTGAGTATGTAGAAGTAAGTGCATGAATGGTTGGGCTTAATGTTGCAGTCTCTTACTCTGTCCCTTCATGGCTTCATGGCCCTGCCTAGTTAACTTCTTTAAGCCTCAGTTTCTTAATTTATAAAGTAATACCACTTATCTCAGAGAGTGGTTGTAAGAATTAAATATGAAGGCAAATATAAACATCTGAAAGGATGTGAATGAAATTATTAATAATTGTTGCCACTGATGAGGGAATCTAAAGTAGGGAGTTTAGGACTCTAGAATGTGAAGGAAATTTTTTACACTGTTTTGATTTTTTTAAAAATCACATGCATGTGGTAATTTTTTAAAAAAATAACATCATGCCAGGAACCTACTGGATGCTCTGTTAATGGTAACTGTAGTGGTTGGTGTTAATTTTTCCTGCCACCCTGCTTCTTTTCCCAAACTTACAACTCCTGACTTCTCCATGTTTGTTAATGGCACACTAACATAGTGAGTTTTGATTTAGTCTTCTTTTTCACTCTGTATATCCACTTCTTGCTGAGTTCCTACTTCAGAATTTTCTTTTGAATCCTTTCTCTTTCTTAATCTTACTGACTTTATTTTCACCCTCATCCTAATTATCTTTCAAGTGAATTTAAGATAACAATATTAAGGCTGGGAAAGATTTTAATGAATGCAAAATAAAATCCCAGTGCATGTTAAATATTTGAGGTGGAACAGCAGTTTTGGTGTGTTCCTGTTTTTTACTTAAATGTTGATAAAGTACAGATTCTGGGTTATGGAATTTGTGGTAACATTTACATAGTTTATGCTTTATTAACATATACTAAAAATACAATTATAGTAATTGAAGATCTAAAAAATTTGCACCTTGCTGTCCCATATAGAATCTGTCTTACTAATATAGTAAGGAAGAGAGGGAGAATGGACATCAGGTGGGCAGTTACTCTCTGTGCCACAGCTGTTTGTCCCTCTTCACTGTAATAGAGTCAGCAAAAAAATTATTTTTAATGTGCAAGGTATAGTACAGGTGCAACAGTGGACATTTAAAAGGTGAATGAGACATGGTCCCTCCTCTTAAGAGTCTTTCAGGTTAACTGTCCTATTATTCATGTTGCTTCCAGGTTCTCCTAAAGCACTACATTGGTCATATTACCTCTTTTCAAAATGTTAAGACATCTTCTTAATTGACTATCAAATCAGGTCCAAACACCAGAGCCTGAAATTTAAGGCTATTTGTGATCTGGCCTCCAGCCCGTCTTTATGGCTTACCACACATTGTTCCTTTAGTCTTTGTTTCAATAAACTCTAACCCAGTTGCCATTTCTGCAAACATGTGGTGTTTTTCCATGTCATTGTTTTTGCTCATGCTGTTCTCTTGGGCTAGATGACCATTTTCTCCTGTGTCTTCTCTGCATCTGAGGCAAAATTGCCACTTCTCTTATGAAGTGATGATTCCTGGAACATACATTGAGCCCCTGTTGTGTGCTAGGAAATTAGAGACTTATACCTTGTATCCACCCTGTGAAAGCATTTTTACTTCTTTTTTAGTAGTTATCAACTATTGTTTTGTATGATGGTTATTAGTTTATATGTTTAATCTTTTCTGTCACATTTCAGTCTCCGTAAGTAAAAGAATATCTTAATGGCACTTGTTAAATGTCCAAAGAAAAATAAACTGGATTTAAATTACCTTTATTTCTTCTTTTATTCCTTCATTTGTTAGGAAATTGAAGGGTTCAGAGCCAGCTCTGCTTAGTGCTGGGGGCACTGTTTGAATAAATTGATGAAACTTTGACTAAGACAAGATAGCTTTCACCTTTGGTTTAACTTAACTCCACAGTGTGTTATATACTAGTGGCAGAGACTCGACATTCACAGAACATGGGAGGAAATTCAAATGAAGTTTAGTCATCCCTGTTTACATTATTTCATTTCACTGCCAAGCCATTCTTTTGAAAACTTTCTGGGTAATAATGACCTTTTATTAATTACCTACTTTGACAAAAAAGTACTTTAAGTTTTGAAACATCTGTGTAACAAACCTTACTGTCACAGCTGCACCATGAAGTAGGATTTTTATGTTCACTTTATAGATGGGGAAACTCAAGAGGGTCAGAAGTCACACAGTTAGTGATGGAGTTAGGGTTCACACTGAAGTACCCTGCAGTCTTCTTAGTCCACTATTCAACAAAAGGTCACAGCTCCCTGCTTTTCCTAGGTTTCAAGGCTTTCTGTTCACATGCTCAACCAACCTATTCTTTCTTTAGCTTACATTATCTTACTGCCAAGACATAACACAGTCCTTCTTTCTGAATATGGCTTTTCCTTTTCTACAGGGTAAAGGGTCCGACATCTTACTGTCAAAGCCCAGGTCAAACTCTTCTGTTTAACTTTGAAGATAGCTTCCCTGACTGCTTCAGCCTCTTTAGTCTATTCTTTTCTGACCTTATAAAGAACATACCAAATAAGAATAAATTCTTTACTTAAGTTTAGTGTATATGTACTTCTGTGTAACACACAAACTTCTGCGGGGGACCCTGTCCTGGACCCCAGATGTGAGGGGGCTCCGCCCGCAGAGCCCCATCCCTCCGTCACGGATGAAAATAAAAACTACCAAGACATCTTCTGCTTGGGGAGGAAAGGGGTCAAACTCTCAGAGGAGAATGACCCAGAGCCCCTTCCTCACTAGGCTTTTATTGGGCTCAAATACACCGGAATACAGGTTTAACATGTCAAAGAAATCTGAGGGCTTAATCCGAGCCAGTGTTTGTCAGGAAAGGGGGTTGCCAAACTTCGGGAGACATACTCATTTCCTCCTGGGACACTTGTCACCTAAGGAAGAGCACTCTTAGCAAAGCAGGTTTCACAGGGCTTTAGGAATTCTTTCTTATGCCCGATCACCCAGGGAGCCGTCCTGGCCTGCACAGGGCTGCACCGCTCACCCCCACAGTTTCAGGCTTTAAGCCGATTAGGAAGCAGGAGACATCTCCCAGATGGAAATGAGGACTCGGGCTATGTCAGAATAGCCGGGGGGTGAGGGTCCATCACATTCTCTTTGCTGCAGCCCCCCGAGTCCTTCCATGAGGCCTCCCAGGTGGTTGCATCTGGCTTAGGTTTCCCCTCCCATGAGGAGTCTTACCCGTCATTGACTGCCAGCCAAGCATTGGGGCCAGAGATGGATGAGGCAGAAACAGTACTCTTGCCAGGGAGATAAGCTTTGTCTCCTTAGTAGGTCACGTCCTCTTGACAGAACAGACCCAGATGAAGTGGGTCCCTTGGGCTCTTACACAGCCCACCATGGGGTGAGGGTTACAACTCCTGAAGCCAGGCTGAACGGTCCACAACAAACTTCTGCTATTTTCACTTTGAAGTCTTGGCCACATTTGCATATGCTGAAGTGGTATTTACAAATTTGGGGACATATGTTCCAATTCATTGTGTTCATTGTGTAGGCTGTACTGTGGGCCATGGGAATCATACTTATCTGTCTTGCATTGTAGCTATTTGTGTATAAGTACTATAGGAGAAGTTAAAAATAGTTTTTTAGATATTTAAATGCAGAAACGATCATTTGTCAGCAGTTGTCATAGATTCATTATTTATTTAAGACTTGGCAACCAGTCAAATATTTATTGAGCTCTTTCAGCAGGAAAAGATATGTCAGTCAGGGCTGTGTTCAACCAGAGGCCTGGTTGGGGAAATTAATTTGGACCAGTTTGGGGAAATTAATTTGGACCAGTTTGGGGAAATTCAGAATCAGATAGAGCAGTGCTCTTGGAACATGGGCTGCGGACCACTCACCGTACGGGCTTCACAGATTGTTCATCTTCATTCCTTTTTGGGTGAAGAATGTCATGAAATCTCATACTTTTAATTTTTTCATTGTGGAGAACTTTAGATGTACAAAAATAGAATAATGTAGAACAGTGTGCTACTATTAGCTTCAATAATTTTTGGCTCAGAGCCAATCTTTTTTCACTCCTCTCTCCCTGTTGCATATTAGAAAGATTTTAATGTGTTCTTAAAAGATAAGGACTCTTCTAAAAAACTTTTAAACATAACTACATCATTATCGCACCTAAAAGAAAGATTACTAATAATTCCTTGGTATCATTAACTACCCAGTTAGTGTTCAATTTTCCATATATCTCAAACATCCATTTTATTTTGTAGTTTTCCATATTGGTATCTAAATACAGTTTACACATTTTGGTGGCTTGATAAGTCTTTTTGTTTCTTCTGCCAGATAAATGCTCCTTCCATCCCCCCTTGCCTCCATCTTGTGATGTTGTTGTTGTTTTGTTGTTATTGAAACTGTGTTGTTTGGCTCGAAGGATTTCTTATACTTGGGATTTGGCAGATTGCATCCTCAGAATACAGTTAGTTAAACATTTTGTTTTGTTTTCTGTATAGTCAGTAATTTGGTAGTTGTATCTAAAAAGTAGTTTTCAAACTTCTTTGTCTCAGGAGCACTTTACACTCTTAAAAATTATTGAGCACCCTGAAGAGTTTAATGATATTTGCTGTATTTGAAATTTAATAAAGCTTTTGTACGTTAATATAAATAACATTTTATAATTATTTTCAAAAACAAGAAAAAACAGTGAGAAGACTCCCTCTTCTTTTGCAAGTCTTTTTAATGTCTTATTGAAGTCAGCTTGCATTTAGTCTTTGTAATATTTGATGTCATGTACTTTCTGAAAAACTCCAGAGTGCACTTGTGAGAGAATGAGAATAAGAAAAATAAAATATACTGTAACTTCTTAGTGTTGTTATGAAAATACTTTTGATTTCTGGATCAGCAGTTTCCTCCTTGGATCTAGAGTTCTGATAAGATTCAGGTTTGATTCCCATACCACTTCATGACTACATGATACATGGTATTGGGTTCTTCTTTCAGGAGGTACATAATGCCTGGTGGTTTCTCTTATTGTGATTTCAGCAGCTATTGATGATCAGTGTCCTAGATCAGAATGTGGCAAACTTTTTATCTAATGGGCCACTAGTAAATATTTTCAGCTTGAGCCTATAAGGTCTCTGTTACAACTGTTCAGCTGTGCTATTGTACCATGAAAGCAGCTAAAGACAATATGTAAGTAAAGGAGCATGTCTGCATTCTAATAATATTGTACTTATAGACACTGGAGTTTGAGTTGCATATAATTTTCACATCACAAAATATATTTTTTATTTTTTCCCCCCAACATCTAAAATGTAAGAACTTGGAGAAGATGGATCATATGTACCTTTTCCTGTTTCTCCCACTAAGTACAATTAAAATGTTGGACATCATTTATAAAACAAACACAATATGAAGACCCTGAAATGTGTAAAACAGAAGGCATGCTGGCTTGGAACCATGAAACTTGATAAACAGCAGGGTGGTGAGTTTTCTGGGTTTTCTTTTTACCTTATATATCCTGGACTTGGAGCTGAAGAATGTGGCAGTCTGGCAGTGTCAACAGATCCACGCAAAAACCCACATAAAAAGACTTCCGTCTCTCCCTAACTTGGTAGATCAGTTGGTTAGAGCATCATCCCCGTACACAAAGGTTGCAGGTTCGATCCCCGGTCAGGACCCATATAAGAAGCAACCAGTGAATTATGGAGTCAGTGAAAATTATGTTCCTATGTGTGTGTGTGTGTTTCTCTCTCTCTCCCTCCCTCCCTCCCTCTCTCCCTCCCTCTCTCCCCCCTCCCTCCCTCCCTCTCTCCCCCTCCCTCTCTCCCCCCTCCCTCTCTCCCCCTCCCTCCCTCCCCCCTCCCTCCCTCTCTCCCCCTCCCTCTCTCCCCCTCCCTCTCTCCCCCTCCCCCATCCACTGCCTCTCCTTCTCCTTGTAATATCAATGAAAAAAAAACACACAAAAACTTCTCTTTAGCCAAAGAAACAGGAAACATACAGTTTAACAAGGCAAAATAAAATATCAAGACAAACACCCAGAAAGGACTGTGGCCCCACCCCTCCACATGTCAGCAAAGTCCAAGTGGAAGCCTAGACTTGCACCCTGAACAGGCTAGAACCTGGTACCCCAGGTCGTGAAAGGCCATGTAGGCAGCCAGGACTTTTATCCTCAGTAGTCACTGGCACCTCCATTATAACAGTATCAGTGAACTAGAACTGTAATCTTGACCCAGTAGTGACATGGAGTCCCCCATCTTGGGTGTCTATGGAGGCCAAATAGGGAATCTGGATTTCTACCTCCATCTGGCAGTAAAGAGGGAGGTCCCTTGCCAGAGAGGTATCGGAGAAAGCAAGTAGTTAAAACAAAGTTCAGATATGATCCATTCTCACATAAAATGTGAAAATGTTCATGTGTTATTGGAATATCATTTGTTATAACAGGAACCAGAAGTGGATGAAAAAACAATAGATACCAACACCAAGATGACAGAAATATTAGAATTATCTGATGAAGGTTTTTTTTTCTTAAAGATTTTATTCATTTTTAGAGAGAGTGGGAGGGAAGGAGAAAGGGAGAGAAACATGGAAGAGAAACATTGATGGGTTGCCTCTTACACACCCCAAATGGGGGAGCTGGTGTGCGACTTGGACATGTGTCCTGACAGGGAATCAAACCTGCAGCCTTCCAGTTCGCAGGCCGGTACTCAATCCACTGAGCAACACCACCCAGGGCTGAAAAAGGTTTTAAAGCAGTCATGACAAAAATACTTTACTTCTCAATTGTGAAGATACTTGAAACAAATGAAGAAATATAAAGCCTCACAATGAAATAGAAGATATAAAGAAGATCTAAATGATCGGACAAGATGGAGGCATAGGTGGACACACGGTGCCTCCTCTCACAGCCAAAATTAAGGACAACAAATATTTAGAAATAAGAAAACAACCAGAACTGATACAAAGTTGAACTGTACGGAAGTCCAACAACCATTCATCCAGACCAGTAAGAGGGGCAGAGTTGCGGCAGGAAAAAGTGGAGGTGTGGACCTGGGAACGCAGGCAGCAGTGGCTAGTGGTTTCCAGGCATGTAGGCGGTAGCTGGCGGACCCCAGGCACGGGGTGGCAACTGTGCAGACCCAGTGAAGCTGCACAAGGCGGCTGGCTGACCAGGCGGTCTCACATTAGCGTGTGGAGATAATCCAGGCGAAGGGGAAGCGGCAGAGGGGACTGGGATCCAGGAGAGAGCAGAGCAGGTGCCATTGTTCCCTCTGGGACCCCGCCCCCACATACAGCATCACAACTCAGTGACTGGGCTGCCCCGCACTGGGGAACACCTAAGGCTCCACCCCTCAATGCGTAACAGCCATGACCAGATCAAACAAAAAAACACACCAAAAATGGCTCAAACTGGAGAACAAATCAAAGCTCCAGAGCCAGTTCCTCTAAGCCATGAAGAGATAGCCAACCTATCAGATGCACAGTTCAAAGCCCTGGTGATCAGGATGCTCACAGAATTGGTTGATTTTGCTCACAAATTAGATGAAAAAAAATGCACGCTACAAAACGTGAAATGAAGGAACACGCATGGGGAACCAATAGAGATGGGAGGAAAACTGGGACTCAAATCAATGGAGTGGACCAGAAGGATGAAACTAACAACCAAACAGAAAACAAGGAAGGAGCAAGAATTCAAAAAAAAAAAAGAGGAGAGGCTTAGGAACCTCTGGGACATCTTTAAACGTCCCAACATCTGAATTATAGGGGTACCAGAAGGGGAAGAAGAAGAGCAACAAGGAGAAAACTTATTTGAACAAATAATAAAGGAGAACTTCCCCAGTCTGGCAAAGGAAATAGACTTCCAGGAAGTCCAGGAAGCTCAGAGAGTCCCAAAGAAGTTGGACCCAAGGAGAAACACACCAAGGCACATCATAATCATGTTAGCCAAGATTAAAATGAAGGAGAGAATTCTAGAAGCAGCGAGGGGTAAGGGGACAGTTACCTACAAAGGAGTTCCCATCAGACTGTCAGCTGATTTCTCCAAAGAGACCTTCCAGGCAAGAAGGGGCTGGAAAGAAGAAGTATTTGAAGTCTTGAAAAGCAGGGACCTACATCGAAAATTGCTCTATCCAGCAAAGCTGTCATTTAGAATGGAAGGGAAGATAAAGTGCTTCTCAGATAAGGTCAAGTTCAAGGAGTTCATCATCACCAAGCCCTTATATGAAATGTTAAATGGACTTATCTAATAAAAAGAAAATAAAAAATACAACAGTGAAAAGACAGCAAACTCACAGCTATTAACAACCACACCTAAAACAAAAGCAAACAGCTAGAACAGGAACAGAACCACAGAAATGGAGATAATGTGGAGGGTTAGCAACACCAGAGTGGGCGGAGGAGTGGGGGGGAAGGTACAGAGGATAAGTAGCATGGATGGTGGGTAGAAAATAGACAGTGGGAGGGCAAGAATAGTGTGGGAAATGTAGAAGCTAAAGAACTTATGACACATGGACATGAACTAAAGGGGGGAATGTGGGTGGAAGATGGTGTGCAGGGTGGAGGGGAATGATGGGGGAGAAATGGGACAACTGTAATAGCATAATCAATAAAATATATTTTTAAAAAAAGACCCAAAAGAAAATTCTGCACCTGAAAAAATGAGCAAAATAAAAAGTCCAGTGCATGGGGTCAACAGTGGATAGGTTCAGCTGGAAGCATTGGAGGAAGAAATCAGTGAACTGGAAGATAATAGAAATTACCCTATGTGAGCAACAGAGAAAATAGACCATGGAAAAAAAGATCAAAGCCTGGGGTTACTATGGAACTAGAACAAAAGTGCTAATATTTGTGTCATTGAAAAGCTAAAAGGAAAGGAGAAAGAGGGTAGGATAAAAATGTCCGAGAAGAAATGATGGCTGAAAATTTTTCCTTATTAGATCAGCTTTACCAAAACCAAAGATATTATAAGAAAAGTAACCAAAGAGCAATATTGCTAATGTACATATATGCAAAAATCCTCAACAAAACATGAGCAGATTGAATCCAAAAAAGTATAAATAGAATTATGCATCATGACCAAGTTGGATTTATCTCAGGTATGCAAGACTGGTTTAACGTTCAGAAAGTAACCTTATTCTTAATATGCAAATACTAGAGATTGCCCAGATGTCCTTCAGCGTTAAGTGGATAAAATGTAGCACATCCATACGGAATTCAGCAATAATAAGGAACAGACTATTGATATTTACAACAACTTGGATGTACCTCAAGGGCATTATATTGAATAAAAAAATAATAATAAAGCCCATCTTAAAAGGTACGGTGTGGTTCAATTTGTATAATATTTTCTAAATGACAAAATTATAGAGATGTAAAATGTCATTGATTGCTTGGAGTTAACAGAGGGTGGGAGTGGGAGGAAAATAAGATTTGATCTGAAATAACATGAGGGATTCTAGTGGCGATAGAATGTTCTGTATCTTCACTGTACCATGTCTGTATCATGGGTGTAATGTTGTACTACAGTTTTGTAAGATGTTACCATTGGGAGAAACTGGGTAAAGTGTACATGGACTCTCTGTATTGTTTGTTAGACCTGCATGTGAGTCTATGATATTTTGAAAACGTTTAATTTTTAAAAATTCATATTTGCCTAAAAGGGCAGCAGCCATCTTCTTTCTATTTGTGCCCCTTTGAAAATTTAACACACTTTTATATCAATGTAATTTTTTCAGACAGTGCATATCCCTAATTTTCACTGAAATTCTCCAAGAATGAAGTGGAGAGTGAATTAGGGTAGGGAGAATGAATAACTGTGTTTGCAGGACACTTGAATTAAATTATTGTGCTGTTTATTTCCTGCCTCACCAAAAGCAGAGTGAAAAAGAAAATTGAAGCAATTATCTGAGAAATCCAGACTCCCTGCATTGAACCCTCACATTTCTAAAAGGAATGGCCAAAAAGTCTTTCTTTAAGGACACATTAGATCTCTTGGATTTCTCTAAGCTTGTCTTTTCTGGCTTTTTGAGATGCAAAGCACCTAGTTGAGAACTAGAGTGTTTGAAATTTGAAATTTTTAGATGGAAAAGTGTAAGGAAATTATAATTCCATCTCAGGTGCTTCTGGAACAGAGCTCAGGAATAATCTTTACAGAATTTCTCATGTGTTTAAAAGGCTCCCAGATTCTGTAGTTTTTCAGAGTGTGCATGTGCTGGTGTTGCATCGGCCGAGGAAGCAGACCATCAGAAATGACAATATTTAAGTGATGGTTATCTTAAATACTGGGCTGGCCAAAAAGTTTGTTTAGTTTTTTTCTGTAAGATGGCTCTAGTAGTGCTTAATTGTCTTTAACTTCATTTGAAACAATTTTGTTAGATCGTATTGTGACAGCTGTCATATCAGCGTGCATTTAAAAAAACATAAAAATTGAGGAATTTTTGTGCATCCATTTTAATATTGAAAATGGAATAAAATACACAACATTTTTGGCAAAGTATGCTTTATTATTTCAGAAAGGTAAAAACACAACTGAAGCGCAAAAAAAGATTAGTACAGTGTATGGAGAAGCTGTTGCGACTGATTGAATGTGTCAAAAGTGGTTTGTGAAGTTTGGTACTATTGACATTTTTGACCAAATAATTCTTTGCTGTGGGGCTGTCTTAACCACTGGAAGATGTTTAGCAGTACTCCTGACCTCTGCCCATTAGAAGCTAATAGCAGCAGATATCCGACATAATGTCCAAATCAATAAAGTTATTGGCAAAAATGAAAAATGTGTCTATTATTTTATGGAAAAAACTAAACAGACTTTTTGCCCAACCTAATACTATTGTCTGTCTGTGTAGTGCTTTGTGATTTATAACATGTTTTTTGTTTTGTCCTCAACCTTACCCTTTCAGCTTCATAGGTGGTGGTGATTCATCCACCCCACCCCCAACTGCCCACAAGTTTTGTGTTCTACATTTTTAGAACTGTTTGAAATTAGGAGGTATCTTTTTCCTTTGTTTCTTCATGTTTTTACATAGGCTCTTTCCCCACCTTTTTGTGCCCTGTGAGGAATTTCTAGTAATATTTCAAGATTCATTTTTTCCATGATGTTTTCCCTGATATTACATTCCCTTCTTGCTCACCCAAAGAAATGCTATACATTCCTTTCCCCTCTTCCCTAATACACAGTAATTCCTATGACTTAAAACTTGTCACATCATATTTAAGGTGTTATTTTCCTATATATCTATTTTAGGCTCTGACTTTCATCATAGAAATGATTTACCCATTCACCTTTGTGTTCCAAGACCTAGCAACAATGCCTGACACATATTAGGTACTCAATAAATAAGTGTATGAATTAAGATAAGTATGAATATCCTTATTGTCATATTTAGAATTTGAGATTTGGAAATTTAAAAGGGTACAAAGCTGACATAGGGAGAAGCTGCAGCTTTAATTCTAGTAATTGACTGTCAGGATAAGTGCCAGGCCCATTGGGGTTAGCATACCTTTACCAGTTCTGCTTTACTGAAATGAAAAGAGCCAGATGTATCACTGAGTAGATATTATAGGTGGGACACAGCATGTAAGATGAAGAGCATTGACTCTGGAACTAAACTGCCTGTGTTCATATCTTAGTTTCTTAATCTGTTGGTAATTGCCTAAATTCTCTCTGCCTTTGTGTAAAATGAAGATAATAGTACCCATCTCATGGTTGTTACTGAGTTAAAGTTACTATGTAAAACATTTCAAACATTGCCTAGCACTTTAAGCTTTCTATGTGTTTGCTGTTATGTTATTAAAAATGGAAAAATGAAGAATTCCTTAATAAATTTGAAAATGTAAGAGTATCAAATATTACAGGCCATACAAAAATAGGGTAACGTGTCGAATTTACCTGTGGGCCATATTTTGCAGACTTTCAATCTAGATCATTAAATCATTAGGGGGTTGCAAAATGGAAATAGAATCTGTTTTTTTTGTTGACGACATTTCATATTTTAGGTGAAATACTATTATTTTTAAATTGTTCTTAAATTTTTTTACATTTTTAATTTACAAATTGTTTAATTAATTAATTATTTTAGAGAAAGAGGAAGGGAGGGAGAAAGGGAGAAAAACATTAATGTTTGAGAGAAACATCAGCTGGTTGCCTCCTGTCAGGGGACCAAACCTGCAGCCTAAGCATGTGCCCTGAGTGGGATTTGAACTGGCAATCATCCCTTTGTGGGATGATATCCATCCAAATGGACTACACCAGCTGGGCTTTTTTACATCTTTTTAATTATATTTTTTCCATTACCATTTATTGCCCCATACTCTCTTCCTGAACTACAATACTTTTAAAAAGAGAAGCTTCCCTTCATTGACTATTTAATAACCCACTAGTACAACCGACAGATTACAAATGGTATCAAAAAATACTGTCCAGTCCCCTACTTAAAAAAAATATGTGTGTTGTCTTACCACATACCACTTTTGTATAATACTGGACATGAGATCTGCTCTCAGAAAAATACATTGTTTAGATCTCATTTTCTGGTTTGGACCAGTGTTTTTCCCTCACTCTCAGGCTGCCTCCCTACTCTTCAAGAGTATGGTGCTCTTGTGTTATGAGCCCCTCTGGTTAGGGTGGTATGTGCACCTTCATGGAAGCCCAGACGAGTGTGTGGACAATTTCACATACAGGGATCCCTGTTATTGGCTGATTGCCATGACATCAAAGGGTGTACCATACTTTGCCATGTATAATGTGCACTTTTTTGACCAAATTTTTAAGGGAAAAATAAGGATACACATTATGCATTGGCAGTACCTGAAATATCTTGTATCTGTTCTTGTGCTTTGTAATTATTTATTACATAAAATTTCTTGTACCATAATTTGTTGAAAAGTAAATGCTAAAATTACAAAAAAAAAAAAAACAAAAACCAAGCATCTAAATATAAATAAATAAATAATTGAATAAAAAATTAAAATGAGAGATACTTTTCCAGAAAGTTTGGGCCAGAAATGTGGGTGTGCATAGCATGGCAAAACACAGTAGTTAATCTTTGTGCCCTTTATAGCTGAACTAGCATAGCCTCAGCTCTTCATTACTTTGCAAACCTGTCTGTAATTTGGGTGACCCCCTTTTTAAGGAAGTTGTATAAATAGTTCCATATTAAATATCATGCAGAGTTTGAAATGTTCGATGAAAGATATGAAACAAAATCTCTAAAGAGCAAATAAGTTGCTTATGGAGCACCCGCAACTCATTTGGATATAATAATGTCCATTGTTTAAATAGAAAACAAAATTTCCTTAACGATGCTTGTATTCAAACTAGAACTTAATCTTTTTTTAAGATTAAATGTAATTTTAGAGAGAGGGGAAGGGAGGGAAAGAAATATTGATGTGCAAGTGACATCAATCAGTTGCCTGTTGTATACCCCCAACAAGTGACCTAGCCCGCAACCCAGGCATGTGCCCTGACTGGGTATTGAACTGGCAACTATTCGGTTCTCAGGTCAGCACTCAATCCATTTAGTGACACCAACTAGAGAGAATTCAATCTTTTTGTTTAGGAGTTTCCTTCCTGACCATAATTGTGTCCATATAACTAAGGAAACGAAATGACTGATTTAAAGTTGTTTTCATTCCATGATAAGAAGATAGGATGATGGGGACTTCCGGCCAAGATGGAGGCATAGGTGGACACACTGTGCCTCCTCTCACAACCAAAATTAAGGACAACAAAGTTTTAGAAATAAGAACAACCAGAGATGATAGAAAATGGAACTGTACAGAAGTCCAACAACCATTCATTCAGACGGGTAAAAGGGACAGCGTCCTGGCAGGAAAAAGTGGGAGTGGGTGGACGCCATTGCACAGGTAACAGTAGCTGGCACATCCCAGGCATGCAGGAGGTGGCTAGCAGACCCCAGGTGCACAGGTGGTGGCTAACGGATCCAGGGAACAGGGTGGCAACTCTGCAGACCCAGTGAGGCCACGCAAGGTGGCTGGCTGACCAGGTGGTCCCACATTCCCGAGCAGATAGTCCAGGCGAAGGGGAAGCCGCGGAGGGGACTGTAATCTCAGAGAGAGCAGAGCAAGCGCCATTGTTCCCTCTCGGACCCCGCCCCCACATACAGCATCACAACTCAGCGACTGGGCTGCCCCGCCCTGGGGAACACCTAAAGCTCCATCCCTCATTATGTAACAGCCATGACCAGACCCCCCCCCCCAAAAAAAAAACACACCAAAAATGGCTCAAAAGGGAGAAAAAAATCAAAGCTCCAGAGCAAATTTATCTAATGACCAAGAGATAGCCAACCTATCAGATGCATAGTTCAAAGCCCTGGTGATCAGGATGCTTGCAGAGTTGGTTGATTTTGCTCACAAATTAGATGAACAAACGAAGGCTACACTAAGTGAAATGAAGGAAAATGCACAGGGAACCAATAGAGATGGGGGGAAAACTGGGACTCAAATCATTGAAGTGGACCAGAAGGAAGAAAGAAACAACCAATCAGAAAACATGAAAGAAACAAGAATTCAAAAAAATGAGAGACTTAGGAACCTTCAGGACACCTTTAAATGTCCCAACATCTGAATTATAGGGGTACCAGAAGGGGAAGCACAGCAACATGTGGAATACTTATTTGAACAAATAATGAAGGAGAACTTCCCCAATTTGGTAAAGGAAATAGACTACCAGGAAGTCCAGTAAGCTTCAGAGAGTCCCAAAGAAGTTGGGCCCAAGGAGGAACACACCAAAGCACATCATCATTACATTAGCCAAGATTAAAATGAAGGAGAGAATTCTAGAAGCAGCAAGGGGTAAAGGGATAGTCACCTAGAAAGGAGTTCCGGTCAGACTGTCAGCTGATTTCTCCAAAGAGACCTTCCAGGCAAGAAGGGGCTGGAAAGAAGTATTTCAAGTCTTGAAAGGCAAGGACCTACATTCGAGATTGCTCTGTCCAGGAAAGCTTTCGTTTAGAATGGAAGGGAAGATAAAGTGCTTCTCGGGTAAGGTCAAGTTCAAGGAGTTCATCATCACGAAGCCCTTATATGAAATGTTAAAGGGGCTTATCTAATAAAAAGAAAATAAAAAATATGACTGGGAAAAGACAGCAAACTCACAGCTATTAACAACCACACCTAAAACAAAAGCAAAGAAAGAACTAGAACAAGAACAGAACCACAGAAATGGAGATCATATGGAAGGTTAGCAACAGGGAAGTGGGAGGAGGAGAGAGGGGGAAAAGGTACAGAGAATAAGTAGCATAGATGGTGGGTAGAAAATAGACGGGGAGGGCAAGAATAGTGTGAGAAATGTATAAGCTAAAGATCTTATGACACATGGACATGAACTAAAGGGGGGAATGTGGCTGGGAGGGGGTGTGCAGGGTGGAGGGGAATGATGGGGGAGAAATGGGACAACTGTAATAGCATAATCAATAAAATATATTTTTAAAAGAGAAGATAGGATGATAGACTTCATTATATGGACTTGCGTTTTGAAGTTACATTTTTTTAAAGAACACTTTATTAATTATGGTATTACACTTGTCCTGATTTTTCCCCTTTACCGCCCTCGGTCCGGTAGCCACTTCCTTCTAGCAGTCCTCCCCCTTAGTTCATGTCCATGGGTCATGCATGTAAGTTCTTTGGCTTCTCCATTTCCTATACTATTCTTGACCTCCTTTGTCTAATTTGTACCTACCAATTTTCTTTCTTAATCCCTGCACCTTTTCATGCATTCTCCTCCTTCCCCCTCCCAGCTGATAACCCTCCAAATGATCTCCATGCCTATGATTCTGTTCCTGTTCTGTTTGTTTGCTTTGTTTGTTTGTTTGGTTATTTACATTCAGTTGTTGATAGTTGTGAATTTGTTGCCTTTTTGAAAATAAATTTATTTTTAAATTTTATTTTAATTATTATTCTTGTACAGTTTTCTCTCTTTTAATTCCATCCCAGCCTACTGCCTCAGCGCTCCCTACCTCCCTAAGTTTTTGTCTATGTGTCCTTAATACTTGTTCCTATAAACTCTTCCCCTTTTCCTCTGAAATTCCCTCCCCTCTCCCCTTTGGTGACTGTCAGCCTGTTCTCCATTTCAATGTCTTTGGTTATATTTTGCTTGTTTGTTTGTTTGGTTTTTTTTTTGTTTTTAGTTTCCTGATAAAGGTAAGATCATATGGTATTTGTCTTTCACTGCCTGGCTTATTTTGCTTAGCATAATTCTCTCCAGTTCCATCCATGCTCTTGCAAAGGGTAGGAGCTCCTTCTTTCTTTGTGTTGCATAGAATTCCATTGTGTAAATGTACCATAGTTTTTTGATCCATTCATTTATTGATGGGCACCTAGGTTGCTTCCAACACTTGGCTATTGTAAATTGTGCTGCTATGAACATGGGGGTGCATAGGTTCTTTTGGATTGGTGTTTCAGGGTTCTTAGGATATAATCCAAGCAGTGGAATTGCTGGGTCCAAAGGTAGATCCATTTTTAGTTTTCATAGAAAATTCCATACTGTTTTCCATGGTGGTTGTACCAGTCTGCAATCCCACCAACAATGCACTAGAGTCCCCTTTTCTTGACAACCTCTCCAACACTTGTTTGTTGCTTTGTTTATCAGGGCCATTCGGGCCTGTGTGAAGTGGTATCTCATTGTGGTTTTAATTTGCATCTCTCAGATCGCTAGTGATATTGAGCATCTTTTCATGTGTCTCTGGATCCTCCGTATGTCCTCCTTGGAGAAGTGTCTGTTCAAGTGTTTTGCCCATTTTTTAATTGGGTTTTTTTTTCTTTTTAGAGTGGAATCATGTAAGTTCTTTACAAATTTTGGAGATTAAACTCTTGTCCGAGTTATCATTGGCACATATGTTTTCCCATACAGTTGGTTCCTTTTTATTTTAATAGTTTTTTTTTTTTTTTAGCTGTGCAGAAGCTTTTTATTTTCATGAGATCCCATTTGTTTATTCTTTACTTTGTGTCCCTTCCTTCACTGGATGTTTCAGTAAAAATGTTGCTGCGTGAAATATCTGAGCTGCGTGAAATTTCCTGGCTATGTTCTCCTCTAGGACTTTAGTGGTGTCACGGCTATAAATCTTTAATCCACCTTGAATTTATTTTTGTGTATGGTGTAAGTTCGTGCTCGAGTTTCATTTTTTTGCATGTAGTTGTCCAGGTCTCCTAACACCACTTGTTGAAGAGGCTATTCTTACTCCAATTTATGTTGCTGCCCCCTTTGTTGAATATTAATTGGCCATAGAGACTTGGATTTATTTCTGGGCGCTCTGTTCTGTTCCACTGGTCCATGTGACTGTTTTTATGCCAGTACCTGGCTGTTTTGATTACAGTGGCCTTGTAATACAGTTTGGTATCAGGTATTGTGATCTTTCCTACTTTCTCTTCTTTCTCAAAATTCCAGGAGCCATCTAGGGTCGTTTCTGCTTCCATATAAATTTTTGAAGTGGTTGTTGTATGTCTGTTCAAGTGTTTGTGTTTGTTCCATATAAATTTTTGAAGTGTTTGTTGAAGTGAAATATGCCATTGGTACTTTAATAGGTATTGCACTGAATTTGTAAATTGCTTTGGGTACTATGGACATTTTGATGATGTTAATTCTTCCAATCCATGAATATGTATATGTTTCCATTTGTTTGTGTCTTCCTTGATTTTTTTCTTCAGTGTTCTGTAGTTCGATACAGGTCTTTTCCCTCCTTTGTTAGGTTTATTGGTAGGTATTTTATTTTTCTTGTTGCTATATCAATGGGATGTTTTTCTTGATTTCTGCTTGTGATGTTGCATTGGTGGTATACAAAAATGCCTTTGATTTCTGGATATTGACTTGGTATCCTGCTGTTTGGCCAAATAAATTTATTAGGTCGAGCATATTTTTTTTCCATGTCTATAGGATTTTCTATGTACACTATCATGTCATCTGCAAACAAAGATAGTTCTGTTTCTTCCTTTCCTATTTGGATGCCTTGTATTTCCTTTTGTTGTCTAATTGCTGAAGCTAAAACTTCCAATACTATCTTGAATAGAAGTGGTAACAGTGGACAACCTTGTCTTTTTCCTGATCTTAGTGGAAAACATTTTATTTTTTCCCATTGAGTATGACGTTGGCTTTAGGTCTCTCATATATTGCCTTTATTATGTTTAGGAATGCTCCCTCTATTCCCACTTTACTGAGTGTTTTTATCATAAATGGGTGTTATACCTTATCAAATGCTTTTTCCACTTCTGTTGATGTGATCATGTGATTTTTGTCTTTGCTTTTGTTTATGTGATGTATTATATTTACTGATTTGTGAATATTGAACCATCCTTGCATCCCTGGGATGAATCCTACTTGGTCATGTTGTATGATTTTTTTCATGTGTTGTTGGATGCGGTTTGCCAGTATTTTGTTTAGAATTTTAGCGTCTGTGTTCATGAGCAATATGGGCCTGAAGCTTTCCTTCTTTGTTGTGCCTTTTTCTGGTTTTGGGATTATGATGATGCTGGCTTCATAAAAAGAGTTTGGGAGTCTTCCATCATTTTGGATTTTTTGGAATAGTCTTTGAAGGATAGGTGTTAGCTCTTCCTTAATTGCTTTGTAGAATTCTCCTGTGAAACCATCTGATCCAGGACTTTTGTGTGTCAGGAGTTTTTTGATTACTGCTTTAATTTCATGTGCTTTTTCAGGTCTGTTCAGGCTTTCTGCTGCTGCTTCTTTATTGAGTTTTGGAAGATTATATTTCTCTAGAAACTTGTCCATTTCACCTAGGTTTTCAAATTTCTTGGCATACAGTTCTTCGTAGTAATTTCTTACAGTTCTTTGTATTTCTGTGGTGTCAGTTGTAATCTCTCCTCTTTCATATCTGATTGTGTTTATTTGAGTCCTCTCTCTTTTTTTCTTGATGAGCCTACTTAAAGGGTTGTCCATTTTGTTTATCTTTTCAAAGAACCAGCTCCTGGATTCATTGATCCTTAGAATTGTGCCTTTAGTCTCTATGTCATTTAATTCTCAAATCTCCGTTATTTTCTTTCTTCTACTTCCTCTGTGCTGTCTTTGTTGTTGTTCCTCTAGTTATTGTAGGCGTAGGTTTAGGTTGTTTGTTTGAAATGTTTCTTTGTTTTTGTGATAGGCCTGTATCACTGTGAACTTCCCTGGCAGGAATGTCCTCACAGTGTCCCATAAGTTTTGGGTTGTTGTGAGTGCATTTTCGTTTGTTTCATGAAACTTTTTGATCTCATCTTTAACTTCATTCTTGACCCATTCATTTTTTAATAGCATGCTATTCCAGCTCCATGATTTTGAGTGTTTGGGTTTTTCCCCTTGGGGTTGGTTTCTAGTTTCAGTCCCTTGTGGTCGGAGAATATGCTGGATATGATTTCAGGTTTCTTGAATTTGTTGAGGCTTGTTTTGTGTCCTATCGTGGGCTATCTTTGAAAATTTTCCATGCGCATTTGAAAAGAATGTGTATTTAGTTTTTTTTGGGTGAAAGGCTCCATATATATCAGGTAAGTCCATTTCATCTAGTACAGTGTTGAATGCCACAATATCTTTGTGGATATTTTGTTTGGAAGATCTGTCCATTTTTGACAGTGGGGTGTCAAAATCCCCTACTAGAATTGTGTTGCTGTCAATATCTTTTTTGAAGTCTTCTAAGATTTTCATTATGTATTTAGATGCTCTTATGTTCGTTGCATATATATTTACATTGTTTATGTCTTCTTGGTGGATTCTTTCCTTGAGTATTATGAAGTGACCTTCTGGGTCTCTTTTTATGGCCCGTTTTTTGAGTCTGTTTTGTCCGTTGTAAGTATTGCTACCCTGGCTTTTTTTCCCTGTCCATTTGCTTGGAAAATTTGTTTCCAACCCTTCACTTTCAGTCTGTATAGGTCTTTTGTCCTGAGGTGGGTCTCTTGTAGGCAGCGTATGTGTGGGTCATGCTTTATTATCCATTCACCTATTGTGTGTCTGTTGATTGGAACACTTAATACATTTACATTTAAGGTTGTTATTGATAGGTACATATTCATTGCCATTTTCTTACCTGTGTTCCTCTCTCTGTCTTTTCCTTCCTTTCCTTAAATCAGTCCCTTTAGCATCTCTTGAAAAAGTTGTTTGGTAGAGGTGTATTCTTTTAGACTTCTTTTGTCTGGGAAGCTCCTTATTTGGCCTTCTATATTGATTGAAAGCCTTGCTGGGTAAAGTAGTCTTGGTTGCAGGCCTTTGGTTCTCATTGCTTGGAATATTTCTTTCCATTCTCTTCTGGCTTGGAGCGTTTCCATGGAGAAGTCAGCTGCTAACCTTATCGGGGCTCCCTTGTATGTTACTTCCTTTTTCTCCCTTGCTGCCTTTAAGATTCTCTCTTTGTCTTGGAATTTTGCCATTTTAATGATGATGTGTCTTGAAGTGGGCCTGTTTGGGTTCCTTTTGATTGGACTGTGTGTGTTTCCTGGTTTTGTGTGACTTTTTCTCTCATCAAATTAGGGATGTTTTCCATCATTATTTTTTTAAGTAGGTATTCTATTCCTTGCTCCTTGTCTTTTCTTTCTGGTATCCCTATTATACAGATATTATTATGTTTCATATTGTCTTGCATTTCCCTTCATCCCTGTTCATTCTTTCTGAGCCTTTTTTCCTTTTCTTGCTCTTTCTGGGTGTTTTTTACTACTTTGTCCTCTAACTCACTGATCTGATCTGCTTCATTGATTCTGTTTTTAATTTCTTCTACTGTGTTCTTCAGTTCAGAAATTTTATTCTTCATTTCCTCTTGGCCTTTGTTGATAGTTTCTGTTTCCTTTTTCATGTTGGTATACTCTGCAGTGAGTTCATTCTAGTTGCCCTGTAGTTTCTGGTAGCTCATTGTGAGTTCTTCGAGCCTCCTTATAACCATTGCTTTGAACTCACTATCTGATAGTTAAATTGTCTCTATTCCATTTAGCATTCTGTCTGAGGCTTCCTCCTTTCCTTTTATTTGGGGATTGTTTCTTTGTCTTCCCCTTGTTTGTGAGACTCTTCTTGTGAGTCTCAGCTTCTTAAATTGATCTGTTCCAGGTCCCTGGGTTTATGGTGTGAACTTCTGTGGTAGAATACCTGTGAGATTCAGTGGTGCAGTCTCCTTTGGGTATCCTGGTGTTCACAGCTTCCACTGTCTCAGCTGTTGGGATGCCCCTTCTTTGGTCCAACTCTGGTTTTTTCATAATTCTGGGGTTTTTTTTTGTCTCACTTGTGGGCATTTGAAAAGAGAAAATAAAGAAATGAATAAAGAAAAAAGAAGAGGAGGGAAGAATAGATAAAATTGGAAAGAAAGGAGGAATGAATAAAGGAAGTAGAAGGAAAGAGAAGCAAAAGCAAAATTGAGGGATAAAAAAATTAAAATTGTTAAAAAAAACAGAAAAAATATAATTAAAAAAACAACTACTACCAAAACCTGTTGCTGGTTACAGACTGACCAAACCGGTTTTTCTGGTCTTGCTGGCTGCAATGGGCTGAGTGGCGACTGGTATCGCTTTTCTCCCTGTTCAGCATTCAGTCAGCTTTGAGCTACTCTCCTCAGTGCTGGCCGCACAATCTCCCCAGGGCTGTCCATGTACTCTCCCGAGAACTAGCTGGTATCTCTCCCTGCAGCGCCTTGGGTATGGTTTCTGAGCCTTCTGTAGAGTACGTACTTTCCCTAGTTTATTGGTGTGAGTTCGGCACTCCTACAGATCGAGCACTCCCCGGATTTATGGGTGTGAGCTCCGGATCTCCTAAAGGGTGCATGTGCCAACCCGAGTTTACGGGTCTGGGTTCCGTGGGTGTCCTGACTGTGCGCACTCACCCTAGGTTCACAGGTATTAGCTCTGGGTCTTCCACAAAGTCCTCTCCTCCAGTCGCATGGGCACATCCAGTCTCAAGGGTGCCTCTGGTCACAGGGGTTGGGTGTTTATCCTTTCAGGGTTATGCGTGGGTGCTCACAGCTCCTGCGTGTTTGCCACTCAGACCTTAACTCCCCTCCCTGCGACTTTAAGCAACCATGTCTCTCCTGGTGCTGCTCAAACCTTGTTTGGCTGGGAGGGAACATTTGACCTGGATCCCTCCCTAGGGCCCTGTGGCAGACCCAGTGAGCGCCAGGCCCAGGGCTTCAGCCACCCTGGTCTCCGAGCTGATACTTGGGCCATTGTTGTCCTGAAAAACTCTCCTTACCATGTGGTGTTTCAATGTCTGCTACAATTTTTGATCTCCTATTTTCATCTATGCTTTGGTACTGTTGGCTGATTGCTCTGTTCCTCCGTAGATCGGCTAGGTTTTTCTCCCGAATGTAGGGGGAAGTTGAATCTGCTCCCTCCTACCATGCCGCCATCTTCCCTCTGAATTTCTTGCCTTTTTAATGTTCATAGTTTTGATCATCATCTTTTTCTTAAATAAGTCCCTTTAACATTTCATGTAATAATGGCTTAGTGATGATGAACTTTACCTGCCCTTCCATTCTAAATGAAAGCTTTGCTGGATAGAGTAATCTAGGTTGTAGGTCCTTGCCTTTCATCACTTTGAATACTTCTTTCCAGTCCCCTCTTGCCTGCAAGTTTTCTTTTGAGAAATCAGCTGATAGTCTTATGGGAACTCCTTTGTAGATAACTCTCTGCTTTTATTTTGCTGGTTTTAACATTTTCTCTTTGTCTTTCACCTTTGGCATTTTAATTATGATGTTTCTTGATGTGGTCCTCTTTGGGTCCAGCTTGTTTGGGACTCTGTGTCCTAACTGGACTAGTACATGTCTATTACCTTCACCAAATTAGGGACGTTTTCTTTCATTGTTTTTTCTAACAAGTTTTCAATTTCTTGCTTTTCCTCTTTTCCTTCTGGCATCCCTCTGATTTAGATATTGCTACATTTGGAGATGTCCTAGAGTGTTCTTATGCTATCCTTGTTAATTTCTTCCTTATGTTCCATGTTGTTGATTTAAATCCCATCTTCCTTCTCTTCACTGGTGGTTCCCTGTGAATTTTTCTTTATTTCACTTAGTATAACCTTCATTTCTTCCTGTATGTTGTTGCTCTACTCACTGAGTTCTTTAAGCATGTTGATCAACAATGTTTGAACTCTGCGTTGTGATAGGCTGGTTATGTCTGTGTCGTTTAGTTTCTTTTTCTGGGGTTTTGTTCTGTTCTTTCATTTGGGCCATGTTTCTTTGTCTCCTGAATTTGGCAGCCTCCCTCTGTTTGTTTCTGTGTATTAGGTAGAGCTGCTTAGACTTCCTGTGAAAGGCATCTGTAAATTGTGTGGGGTGGAGTCCTTGGTAATTGCCACGGTGGGACAACCCACTACACTGCTTTGTGACTCTTTGTAGGGTGAGGGCTTGGAGAGGGGACTGTGCTGCTGGCTGCTTCTAGAGGTTTGCCTAGCACTTCCCCTGTTTCCACTAGTCACTTGCCCCACTCCTTGTATGAGAATGGCACCCTTCTAGCTGTTGCTGTGGTGTTGAATCCCAGACTGGGTGGTTTTGGGTGCGTTTTAAGACCCTTGAGGACCTTTTAAGTGAAGTTTCCCGAAAGTCCTGCTGTTTATTCAGCTGTCCCAGCCCACACTGGTTTTTACAGCCGGAAGTTATGGGGATTTATCTTACTGATGTTGGAACCCTGGACTGTGCATTCTGGACTGGGGCTGGGATCTTTTGCTCCCAGGGTATCTCTCCTGATTTTTATCCACCACATGTGAATGTGAGCCTGCCCTTGCCTGTTTCACTGCCTCTACTGTCGCCACCTCTCCACGCCACACACCATCTCTTCACCTCTCAGCTCGTCTCCATGTCTCTGCCCCTCCTATCCATCTGGATGGTTGTACTTTCTTTAAATCTTTGGTTGTTGGACTAACATACTGTTCGATTTTCGGACAGTTCTGGGTGTTGTTTTGAGATTTAATTGTAACTCTTTTTGTGGTTGTGTGAGGAAGTGAAGTGTGTCTACCTACAGGCATATGTATCTTGACTGGAAATCCTGAAGTTAAAGTTAAAAAAAATTGAGGAAAGTTTTTTCCTTACCTCTGGAATTAGAAAGTGCCATTTAGACCAACTTCATCACAAGACCAGTGTTCTTCCACACTTACTGATAAGGTAGTTGAACTTTAAGTTGCTGGGAAGTAGGCCAAGTCATATTCCAGGTCAGTGGATGACCGGTGGGACTTTCGTGGGAATTTTCAGTTTTCTGCATTTCATCACTGAAGGATGGTGTGGGGGAGAGTTGGAATTCTTGAGGTTGCGAGTCTCTTTTCAAATCCTTAGAACATGATGGTGAGAGAATCTTCAGCACAGGTTACCTTGACCTGCTGGCTCCAAGTGGCTGGACATCCTCTCTTGTAGTAGTTTTCTTAGTCCTTGGCTCACAGAGACAAATGCAGAAGCAGTCAAATAGAAATGGCATGCGCTAAGCCTATAATTAAAGAAGGGATCTTGGCACTTTGAATTATGCTGTCTATTCACGTTAGATTTTTTCTTTGGATATCTTAGAAGCATAAAGCATATGAATGTGGTTAAAATTTAGTCTGATTTCTTAAGCTTAAGTTGAATACCTCTGTCTGTGTTTCTAATGGGAAATTTTAGAACAAAACAATTATTCACTACTTTCAAATTTTTTCATTCAGAGAGTGTGTGGATAAATGTCGAAAATATCATAGGTTAAGATGATGCCAATATGAGAATACACTCATCCCTTGCGTTTTAATGGGTTGCTGTCAGAATAGTTTTTTCTTTGGTGTACAATGTAGATTTTGTCATGGCGAAGCATGTTTTAGGAAATAAAGAGTAGTCTTTATTAGAATCTTGAGATGGAGTAATTCATCTAATAAATGCTTAGCCTTTTGTTCTAGGAGTATGGGTAGCTATATATTTGTAAAAGCCATGAAACCTTTATAAGCATAGCTGGAGACTAGTTTTCTCTTCTTATGTGCCTTGACCAGGGATCAAACCTGCAACCTTTGTGTATTGGGATGGCACTCCGACCAACTGAGCAACCCAGCCATGGCTAGTTTTCTCTTTTTTAAAATGAGTCCCAGAAAGTAAAAGCTGTTGACTAGCCCCATTACATCTAGAAAGTTCTGTTAGCACTTAACGCATATAGGTGGTTAAATATATTTATATGTTTGAGGGTAATGATGAAAAATGTGTTTAAAGATTTTTAAAGATGCATGTGTAGGAAACTAGGTTATCTGTTTCATAAGATGGACCAAAATTAGAATGCTTTTACTTTGAGGTGAATGCAAGACTAATGTTTGAAATCATTTAGTGATGTTTTTGGACTTAACGTGTGTGTGTTTTTTAAAATTTTATTTATTTTTTATTGTTGTTCAAGTACATTTGAACTGAATGTGTATTTTGTTTGTCTGTTTTTTAAAGCTGGCTAACCCACATCAGGAAATGAGAGCATTTTTGGTCTTTTGGGCATTTGCCAGATCTGTACAAAGCATGAAACATCTGCAAATGTCTTTTTAAGGCAATATGTTTATGCTTTGTAATGGAATGCTTGAATCATGAGTGCATGAAATTATACAGTTACATGAAAGCTATGTTATTTTTGTTAGTCTATTTTAGAGCTGGAGTTCCCAGTTCTTTCCCTTTGGGAGTGTTACTGATAATGACATGGGGCATTGGTGAAGTGTAGACAGTGATGTTTAATTTCAGGGCATAACTCTGCTGAATTTGACAAAGGACAAAAAAAAAATGCCAGTGATTCCTCAGACTTTCAGAAGTCTATTTTTTCCCCACATCTTGGGATCAGGTGGGTCATCTTGGGACTGTGAGACCAGACTTAAAGAAGTACCCACCTCTCTTTCTGGTAATATGTTTGATATTAAGAGTACTTTCTGTGAAGGAAGTGGTGGTGATAGATTCTGGAATGTGAAGTCTGCAGCAACCATAGCTTGATTAAGAGGGAGATGAGGGGACTTCTGGCCAAGATGGAGGCGTAGGTAGACACACCGTGCCTCCTCACACAACCAAAATTAAGGACAACAAAAATTTAGAAACAAACAAACAACCAGATATGACAGAAAATTGAACTGTAAGGAAGTCCGACAACCATTCATCCTGACTGTTAAAAGGGGCGGAGGTGGTGATCAGCAGAGAGGGGTTGGACCAGGAAAAGGCAGTGGCTGGCAGACCCTGGGCGCTCAAGGTGGCTGGCTGACTGTGGATACACGTTCGCTCACAGATAAACCAGGCAAAAACGGGGAGTGCGACAAACTGTGCAACCCAGGGCCCCAGCGCTGGGAAATAGAGCCTAAAAGCACCGACTGAAACACCTGTGGGGTTGAGGATTCGGGAGAGACTCCCAGCCTCACAGGAGAGTTCATTGCAGAGACCCACAGGGTCCTAGAATGGACACGAGCCCACCCATTCAGAAAGCAGCACCAGAAGGGCCCAATTTGCTTGTGGGAAGCGCTGGAAGGGACTGAAATACGAGAGAGAGCGGAGCAAGCGCCATTGATCCCTCTCTGACCCAGTCCCCACATACAACATCATAACCCAGCAATTGGGTTTCCCTGCCCTGGTGAACAACTAAGGCTCCGTCCCTCACTACATAACAGCCACAACCAGAACCCCGCCCCCGCCCAAAAAAAAATGGCTCAAATGAAACAATAGATCAAAGCCCCAGAGCCAATTCATCTAAGCGACGAAGAGATAGCCAACCTATCAGATGCATAGTTCAAAACACTGGTGATCAGGATGCTCACAGAACTGGTTGATCTTCATCACAGATTAGATGAAAAAAATGAAGGCTACACTAAGTGAAATGAAGGAAAATGTACAGGAAACCAATAGTGATAGGAGGAAAACTGGCACTCAAATCAATGGAGGGATCCAGAGGAAGAAATAAATAACGAACCAGAAAAGAATGAAGAAACAAGAATTCAACAAAATGAGGAGAGGCTTAGGAACCTCCAGGACATCTTTAAATGTTCCAACATCTGAATTATAGGGGTCCCAGAAGGGGAAGAGAAAGAGCAACGACTGAAAAAGTTATATGAACAAAAATTTAAAGGAGAAATTCCCCAATCTGGAAAAGGAAATAGATTTCCAGGAAGTCCCGGGGCCCAGAGAATCCCAAAGAAGTTGGACCCAAGGAGGAATACACCAAGGCACATCATAATTACATTACCCAGGATTCAAATGAAGGAGAGAATTCTAGAAGCAGCAAGGGATAAGGGGACAGTCACCTACAAAGGAGTTCCCATCAGACTGTCAGCTGATTCCTCAAAAGAGACCTTCCAGGCAAGAAGGGGCTGGAAAGAAGTATTCCAAGTCATGAAAGGCAAGGACTTACATCCAAAATTGCTCTATCCAGTGAAGCTGTAATTTAGAATGAAAGGGAAGATAAAGTGCTTCTCAGATAAGGTCAAGTTCAAGGAGTTCATCATCACCAAGCCCTTATATGAAATGTTAAAGGGACTTATCTAAGAAAAAGAAGTTTAAAAATATGACAGTGAAAAGACAGCAAACTCACAGATATTAACAATCACATCTAAAACAAAAGCAAACTAAGCAAACAACTGAAACAGGAACAGAACCACAGAAATGGAGATCATATGGAGGGTTAGCAACAGGGGAGTAGGAGGAGGGGGGGGAAGGTACAGAGAATAAAGAGCATAGATGGTAGATAGAAAATAGACAGTGGGAGGGCAAGAATAGCATGGGAAATGTAGAAGCTAAAGAAATTATAATACAAGGATATGAACTAAAGGGGGGGAATGTGAGTGGGAGGGGGGAAGGGTGTAGGGGAATGAAGAGGGGAATGGGACAACCATGATAGCATAATCAATAAAATAAAATAAAATATATATATTAAAAAAATAGGGAGATGAGCACTCCAAGGATGCAGGGCTTGGGAACTGTTTATAAATGAAGTTTTCTTTTGCCAAGTCAGGCTTAATCATGCTTTCCAGGAGGAACCATTGGTAGAGATTAGCTAAACAAATGGTTGGAGGTTTTAGATAAACTTTGATAGAGGTTAAGTTCTAAATAAATAGCAATATCCTAGAAATAGCTATTTATACTTTTTAGGAAACCTGTGTTTCCCATGCTCATATAATAATGCATAGCACAGTAAATATTTATCAAATGAATAAATAATGATGTGGTATATTTAATTTGGTAAACATGGGTTTTTGCCTTTAGTGTGGTACGTTTTTTTAAATAGTTGTTGTAGGGGAGGGCTCCGTCTCGCCACCACGGATGAGAATAAGTCTACCAAGACATAATCTCCTTGGGGAGGAAAGGTGGCCGATCTCTCAAAGGAGAAGGGCCAAGAGCCTTTTCCTCAGTGGGCTTTTATTGGGTCGTTTTGCACAGGAATCATTGTCAGGCAATGAGGGTCAAACAATAGATAAATTACAAAGAAACCTGAGGGCCTATTTTGAGTCATGGTCAGATAGCTAAAGAGCAATAAAACTTTGAGGAACAAACTCACTTCTTGCTCAGACCCTTATGATTGAAATGAGAGCACTCTTAGCAAAGCAAGTTTCACAGGACTTTACGAATTCTTTCTTATGCCCGATCACCCGGGGAGCTGCTCTGGCCAGCGCAGGGTGGTACCCACCACCAGCATTGTTTCAGTCTTCAGACATTGTCTCAGGCTTAAGTCAGGCAGGGTAGGCAAGGTAGCCGAGAGATTAGGAGACTTCCTGCAGACAGAAAGAGGACTCAGGCTATGTAAGGGTAGCTGAGGGGAGAGGGTCCCTCACCCCCTTTTGCTGTAGCCCCCCAAGTTCTTCCTTAGGTTTTCCACATGATTGTGACTGTCTTAGATTGTTCCCCCTTGAGGACTCTTACCCATTGTTGGCTAACCGATGAACCACTGGGGGCCAGTTATGGATGAAGTAAAAGGAGCAGAAGCAGCGCCCCTGCCAGGGAGATAAGCCTTGTCTCCTTAGTGGCTTATGGTCCGAAGATTGCTCACTTAGCCTTAGCCATGGGGGGTGGGGATTTACAATCCTGAAACCAGGCAGGGCAGATCCCAACAAATAGTCATAAAATATGTGAGTAAATGCTAATAAGGTAAGTTATTAAATTATACTTGAAGGGTTATTTCAACTACACATAATTGCAGTAATAATACGCAAATATTTTCTTAGTTTTTAGTACATGAACAATTATGGGAAAATGTTATATTCTGGATCAGTGAAGCTTCTAGCTGAATGTGTTAAATATTTTAGATCAAACATTAACAATTTTTCATGTGAACTTCTTCAATTTTTCATATTAATATATTACTTTAATACTATTAATTAAAATTCCAGGTGGAACTCTTGGTACAATTGACAGAATTGTCCATTGTGTTAACTCAAAGTGTATTGTTCGATTTGCATAGAAGCAACCAGAAGAAAAGAAATGTCATCTTCTTAGCTAGTTCATGCTTTCTTCTTAGCAGATATCTGTGTTCTAATCCAGTACAGATGCATGGAAGTTATTTAGGCAGTTCTGAGAACTATGATTGTCATTTCAGTAGGTTAAGACTGGGGAAAAGAAAAATTTTTTCTAGCAAGGCAAAATTAAGAAGTAGGCTACCATTCTCCTTTCTGTGTCTGCCCCTCATCCTCTTTTCTGAAGAGCCATTGTACTTCATCTCTGTGTCCATTTCTTTTCATCTTCCTTACATTGCTTGTCTCCATACTTCTTATCAACTAGTTCCTTTCTTACTTACCACCGGTTTCCTTCTTGTCTCTCGTTTGCCCTCTATTTAGACAGTATCCTTCAATGAATGGTTCCCTTTCACCTTTCTACATGACTCCCACTAGTTTTGTTTTCACCATTGAGGTGACCTCTCATTAATGAGTTTTTTCTAACCAGGTGTATATGTCTTTATTAAATATTGGTTCTTAACTTTTTTGTTATTTCACATTTATTGATCACTCTTGAAATACACCGTTACTTTGACTTTATATATATTTATTTTATTTTAATTGTTGTTCAAGTACACTTTTCTGCCTTTTACCACCATCCCAGCCTACCCTCAAGCCCTCCTGACCACCCTCCCATTTCCACCCCCTGTTGTTATTGTCCATGTGTCCTTTACACTTGTTCCTGTAAATCGTTCCCCTTTTCCCCTGAAATTCCCTCCCCTCTCCCCTATGATGACTGTCAGCCTGTTCTTGATTTCAGTGTCTTTGGTTACATTTTGCTTGTTTTTTTGTTTGTTTGTTTTGTTGTTGTTGTTGTTGCTCTTGATTAGGTTCCTGTTAAAGGTGAGATCATATGGTATTTGTCTTTCACTGCCTGGCTTATTTCGTTTAGCATAATGCTGTCCAGTTCCATCCATGCTGTCACGAAGGGTAGGAGCTCCTTCCTTCTTTCTGCTGCATAGAATTCCATTGTGTAAATGTACCATAGCTTTTTGATCCATTCATTTACTAGTGAACACCTATGTTGCTTCCAGAAATTTGCTATTGTAAATTTGTGCTGCTATGTACATTGGGTGCATAGGTTCTTTTGGATTGGTGTTTCAGGGTTCTTAGCGTATAATCCCAGCAGTAGAATTGCTGGATCAAAAGGTAGATCCATTTTTAGTTTTCTTAGAAAATTCCATACTGTTTTCCATAGTGGTTGTACCAGTCTGCAATCCCACCAACAAACAGTGTACTAAGGTCCCCTTTTCTGCACAACCTCTCCAAACACTTGCTGTTTGTTGCTTTGTTTACGAGGGCCATTCTGACTGGTGTCAAGTAGTATCTCATTGTGGTTTTAATTTGCATCTCTCTGATACCTAGCGATATTGAGCATCTTTTCATGTGTCTCTGGATCCGCTCTGTGTCCTCCTTGGAGAAGTGTCTGTTCAAGTCTTTTGCCCAGTTTTTTAATTGGGTTACTTGTCATCTTAGAGTGGAGTCATGTAAGTTTTTTATATATTTTGGAGACTAAACTCTTGTCTGAGGTATCATTGGCAAATATGTTTTCCCATACAGTCAGTTCCTTTTTATTTTAATAGTTGTTTTTAGCCGTGAAGAAGCTTTTTATTTTCATGAGATCCCATTTGTTTATTCTTTTCTTTTTTTTTCTTTTTTTAATATATTTTATTGATTGTTATTACAGTTGTCCCGTTTCTCCCCCATCATTCCCCCCACCCTGCACACCCTCTCCCACCCACATTCCCCCGTTTAGTTCATGTCCTTGTGTCATAAGTTCTTTAGCTTCTACATTTCCCATACTATTCTTACCCTGCCCCTGTCTATTTTCTACCCACTATCTATGCTACTCATTCTCTGTACCTTCCCCCGCCTCCTCCTCCCACGCCCCTGTTGCTAACCCTCCATATGATCTCCATTTCTGTGGTTCTGTTTCTGTTCTAGCTGTTTGCTTAGTTTGCTTTTGTTTTAGGTGTGGTTTTTAATAGCTGTGAGTTTGCTGTCTTTTCATTGTCATATTTTTTATCTTCTTTTTCTTAGATAAGTCCCTTTAACATTTCATATAATAAGAGCTTGGTGATGATGAACTCCTTGAACTTGACCTTATCTGAGAAGCGCTTTATCTGTCCTTCCATTCTAAATGACAGCTTTGCTGGAAAGAGCAATTTTGGATGTAGGTCCCTGCTTTTCAAGGTTTCAAATATTTCTTTCCAGCCCCTTCTTGCCTGGAAGGTCTCTTTGGAGAAATCAGCTGACAGTCTGATGGGAACTCCTTTGTAGGTGACTGTCCCCTTATCCCTTGCTGCTTCTAGAATTCTCTGCTTCATTTGAATCTTGGCTAATGTAATTACAATGTGCTTTGATGTGTTCCTCCTTGGGCCCAACTTCTTTGGGACTCTCTGAGCTTCCTGGACATCCTGGTAGTCTATTTCCTTTGCCAGATTGGGGAAGCTCTTTTTTATTATTTGTTCAAATAAGTTTTCTACTTGTTGCTCTTCTTCCCCTTCTGGGACCCCTATAATTCGGATGTTGGGACGTTTAACGATGTCCCAGAGGTTCCTAAGCCTCTCCTCATTTTTTTGAATTCTTGTTTCTTCCTCATTTTCTGTTTGGTTGTTAGTTTCTTCCTTCTGGTCCACTCCATTGATTTGAGTCCCAGTTTTCCTTCCATCTCTATCGGTTCCCCATGCGTCTTCCTTCATTTCACGTATTGTAGCCTGCATTTTCTCATCTAATTTATGAGCAAAATCAACCAATTCTGTGAGCATTTTGATGACCAGTGCTTTGAACTGTGCATCTGATAGGTTGGCTATCTCTTCACTGCTTAGAGGAATTGACTCTGGGGTTTTCATTTTTTCTCCGGTTTGAGCCATTTTTGGTGGCTTTTTTTATTTTGTTTTGGTTTTAGTCTGGTCGCAGCTATTACGTAGAGGGGTGGAGCCTTAGGTTTTCTTCAGGGCGGGGCAGCCCAGTCGCTGGGTTGTGATGCTATAGGTGGGGGTGGGGTCCGAGAGGGAAGACTGGCGCCTGTTCCGCTCTTTTCTGGACTCCGGTCCCTTCCGCTGCTTCCCCTTTGCCTGGATTATCTGCGCACGCGCGCGTGCTGTTACGTAGTGAGGGGTGGAGCCTCAGGCGCTCCCCAGTATGGGGCAGCCCAGTCGCTGGGTTGTGACGCTGTATGTGGGGGCGGGGTCTGAGAGGGAACAATGGTGCCTGCTCCGCTCTCTCCTGAATTCAGTCCCTTCCGCCACTTCCCCTCTGCCTGGACTGTCCGCATGCGCGAATGCGGGATCCCCTGGCCAGCCAAGCCGCCCTGTGCGTCCTCACTGGGTCTGCACAGTTGCCCCCCTGTGCCCGGGGTCCGCCAGCTGCCGCCTGGGTGCCCGAGGACTGCCAGCCACCGCCCGTGCACCTGGGAACTGCGAGCCGCTGCTGCTTGCGTTCCTGGGTCCGCACCTCCACTTTTTCCTACCGAGACTTCGCCCCTCTTACCGGTCTGGATGAATGGTTGTTGGACTTCCGTAGAGTTCAATTTTCTATAAGTTCTGGTTGTTTTCTTGTTTCTAAATATTTGTTGTCCTTAATTTTGGTTGCGAGAGGAGGCACAGTGTGTCCGCTTATGCCTCCATCTTGGCCGGAAGTCATCGTTTATTCTTTTCTTTATGTCTCTTGCTTTAGGGGACATACCAGTGAAAATGTTGCTGCGTAAAATATGTGAGATTTTCCTGCTTATGTTCTCCTTGAGGACTTCAATGGTGTCACAGCTTATATTTAGATCTTTTATCCACCTTGAATTTATTTTTGTGTATGGTGTAAGTTGGTGCCTGGGTTTCATTTTTTTGCATGTAGCTGTCCACTTCTCCCAGCACCACTTGTTGAAGAGGCTATTCTTACTCCATTTTATGTTGCTGCCCCTTTTGTCAAATATTAATTGACTATAGAGACTTGCGTTTATTTCCGGGCTCTCTGTTCTGTTCAAGTGGTCCATGTGCATGTTTTTATGGCAGTACCAGGCTGTTTTGATTACAGTGGCCTTGTAATACGGTTTGGTATCAGGTATTGTGATCCCTCCTACTTTGCTCTTCTTTCTCAAAATTGCTGCAGCTATTCTGGGTTATTTATGGTTCCATATAAATCTTTGAAGTGTTTGTTCTATGTCTGTGAAATATGCCATTGGTACTTTAATCGGTATTGCATTGAATCTATAAATTGCTTTGGGTAGTATGGACATTTTGATGATGTTAATTCTTGCGATCCATGAACACAGTATATGTTTCCATTTGTTTGTGTATTCCTTGATGTTTTTTTCCAGTGTTGTGTAGTTTTCTGAGTATAGGTCTTTTACCTCGTTGGTTAGGTTTATTCCTAGGTATTTTATTTTTCTTGTTGCTATATTGAATGGGATTTTTTTCTTGATTTCTGCTTCTGATGTTGGATTGGTGGTATACAAAAATGCCTTTGATTTCTGAATATTGACTTTGTATCCTTCTGTTTTGCCAGATTCATTTATTAGGTCCAGAAGTTTTTTGGCGGAGTCTATTGGTTTTTCTGTGTATACTATCATGTCATCTGGAAACAATGACAGTTTTGTTTACTCCTTTCCAATGTGGATGCCTTTTATTTCCTTTTCTTGTCTGATCGCTGTGGCTGAAACTTCCAATAATATGTTGAATAGAAGTAGTGAAAGTGGACAACCTTGTCTTGTTCTTGAATTTAGTGGAAAAGATTTTAGTTTTTCCCATTTAGTATGATGTTGGCTGTTCTTCACTCCTATGTGGCCTTTATTATGTTGAGGAATGCTCCTTCTATTCTCACTTTCTGAGTGTTTTTATCATACATGGGTGGTGTACCTTATATAATGCTTTTTCTACATCTATTGATATGATCATGTGATTTTCATCTTTGCTTTTTTGTATGTGATGTATTACATTTATTCATTTGCGAATATTGAACCATCCTTGCATCCCTGTGATGAATCCTACTTGGTCATTATGTATGATCTTTTTTAAATTTATTTTATATGTACATATACATATATATTATTGATTATGCTATTAGTGTCTCATTTTCCCCACTTCATTCCCCTCCACCATGCACACCCCCTCCCACCCACATTCCTCCCCTTTAGTTCATGTCCATGTTTCATAAGTTCTTTAGCTTTTACATTTCCCACAGTATTCTTGCCCTCCCCGTCTATTTTCTACCTACCGTCTGTGCTATTTATTCTCTGTACCTTCCACCTTCTCTCCTCCTCTCACTCCCCTGTTGGTAATCCTCCATGTGCTCTTCATTTCTGTGGTTCTGTTCCTCTTCTAGTTGTTGGCTTCGTTTCTTTTGTTTTTGTTTTCGGTGTGGTTGTTAATAACTGTGAGTTTGCTGTCATTTTACTGTTCATATTTTTAATCTTCTTTTTCATAGATAAAACCCTTTACCATTTCATATAATAAGGGCTTGGTGATGATGAACTCTTTGAACTTGACCTTATCTGAGAAGCTCTTCATCTGCCCTTCCATTCTAAATGAAAGCTTTACTGGATAGAGCAATCTTGGATGTAGGTCCTTGCCTTTTATGACTTGGAATACTTCTTTCCAGCCCCTTCTTGCCTGGAAGGTCTCTTTTGAGAAATCAACTGACAGTCTGATGGGAACTCCTTTGTAGGTAACGGTCTCCTTTTCTCTTGCTGCTTCTAAGATCCTCTCCTTCATTTTAATCTTGGGTAATGTAATTATGATGTGCCTTGGCGTGTTCCTCCTTGGGTCCAGCTTCTTTGGGACTCTCTGAGCTTTCTGGACTTCCTGGTAGTCTATTTCCTTTTCCAGATTGGGGAAGTTCTCCTTTATTATTTGTCCAAATAACTTTTCCACTTGTTGCTCTTCTCCTTCTCCTTCTGGTACCCCTATAATTTGGATGTTGGAACGTTTAGAGATGTCCTGGAGGTTCCTAAGCCTCTCCTCATTTTTTTGAATTCTTGTTTCTTCATTCTTTTCTGGTTGGATGTTTCTTTCTTTCTTCTGGTCCAAGCTATTGATTTGAGTCCAGTTTCCTTCCCATCACTATTGGTTCTCTGTACATTTTCATTTGTTTCACTTAGCATAGTCTTCATTTCTTCATCTAATTTGTGACCAAAATCAACCAATCCTGTGAGCATCCTGATTACCAGTGTTTTGAACTGTGCATCTGATAGGTTGTCCATCTCCAGGTCGCTTAGTTGTATTATTTCTGGAGCTTTGATCTGTTCTTTCCTTTGGGACATTTTTTTCTTTTTGTCTTGACTTGCTTGTTACATAGTAAAGGGCAGAGCCTTTCGTATTCAGCAGACCCGGGTAACCCATGTTACTATGTTGTGATGGTGTATGTGAGGAAGGGGTCTGAGAGGGAACAGTAGCGCTTAATTCCACGCTCTGCTGGATTTCAGTCACTTCCCCCACTTCCCACAGCAAATTGGTCCCTTGTGGTGTTGATTCCCTTGTGGGTGGGTTTGTGTACATTCTAGAACCCTTTGGGTTTCTCTAATGAACTCTCCTGTGAGAGTGGGAGTTTCTCCCGCTGCCGCCTCAACTCCCACCAGTGTTTTCAATCAGTAGGTTAAGACTTTATTTCCCTGTGCTGGGACCCTGAGTTGTGTGGTCTGTCTCACTCCCCAGTTTCTCCTGGTTTATCTGTGCATGCATGTGGGGCCATCAGGTCCACCAGCCACCTTGAGTGCTGCGCCCTATTCCACAATCCGCTGCCTCGCTAGGTCCATTAGCTGCTGCCTTTCCATGAGTCCTCTCTACCTGGCTGCCTGTTTCCGCCCCTCCTGCTAGTCTGGATGAATGTTAGTTCTTTAACTCCTTGGTCGTCGGACTTCTATACAGTTTGATTTTTCTGTTTATCCTGGTTGTTTTTTGTTTTTAAATTGTTGTTGTCCTTTTGGTTGTGCAAGGAGGCACAGTGTGTATTCCTACACCTCCATCTTGACCGAAATTGCAAAACCATCTAATTTTTTCTATTGCTTACCTTGCCTAAGGGGATATATCTGAAAAAATATTGTTATGGAAATATTTGAGATTTCACTGCCTATGTTTTTTTTCCTGGAATTCCATGATTTTGAGTCTTACGTTTAAATTTAAAAAAAAATTTTTTAATCCTCACACAAGATATGTTTACTGATTTTTTGTTTTTGTAGTGAGAAGAAGAGAAAAAGAAAGAAAAACATCAATGTGAGAGAGAAACATCAATTGGTTGCCTCCTGTGTGCTTCCTGACTTGGGATTGAACCCTTAGCCTAGGTGTGTGCCCTGACTGGGAATCATGCCTTTTGGTGTTTGGGATGATGTTCCAACCAACTGTGCCAACCAGCCAGGGTTCATTTAAATCTTTAATTCATTTTGAGTTTATTCTTGTGTGTGGTGTAATAAGATGGTCTAATTTCATTTTTTGCATGTATCCATTTTTCTCAGCACCATTTATTGAGTTGACTGTCTTTATTCCATTGTATGTTCTTGCCTCCTTTGTTAAATATTAATTGATTGTAAAGGTGTGGGTTTATTTCTGGGCTGTCTATTCTGTTCCATTGATCTATATGTCTGCTTTTATGCCAGTACCTTGCTGTATTGATTACTATAGCTTTATAGTATAGTATAGTTCGATATCAGGCAGTATCATACCTCCAACTTTATTCTTCTTCCTGAAGATTACTCTTGCTAATTGGGTTGTTTGTGGCTCCATATACATTTTTGGAATATTTCTTAGCTTTGTGAAAAATCTCATTGGTATCTTGATAGGAATTGCCTTGAATCTATAGATTGCTTTGGGTAGTATGGACATATTAATGATGTTAATTCTTCCTATCCATGAACATGATATATTCTTCCACTTATTTGTATCTTCTTCAATTTCTTTCTTCAGTGTGTTAATAATTTTCTGAATACAGGTGTTTTACCTCCTTGGTTAAATTTATTCCTAGGTATTTTATTAGTTTTGATGCAATTGTGAATGGGATGTTTTCATAGGGTTCTTTTCTGATAGTTCATTATAAGCAACTGATTTATGGGTGTTATTTATGGGTGTTATGGGTGAAAATGCTTTACTGAATTGATTTATCAAGTTCTAGTAGTTTTTGGTGAAATCTTTGAGATTCTCTCTATATAATATCATGTCATCTGGAAATAGTGACAGTTTTACTTATTCCTTTCCAATGTGGGTATCTTTATTTCTGTGCCTAACAACATTTCCAATGTTATGTTGAGAAAGAGTGGTGATAGTAGAAATCTCCTTCTTGTTCCTGATCTTAAGGGAAATGCTTTTTGTTTCTGCTTGTTGAGTGGTTGTGGGTTTGTCTTATATGGCCTTCATTATGTTGAGGTATGTCCCCTGCATTCCTACTTTGCTGAGAGTTTTTATCAGAAGTGAGTCCTGGATTTTATCAAATACTTCTGCATTTATTGATATGATCATGTAATTTTCACCAGTCATTTTGTTTATATGGTGTATAATGTTTAGTGATTTGGAGATACTGTACCAACCTTGCATCCCTGGAATAAGTCCCACTTGATCATGGTGTGTGATCATTTTAATGTATGGTCCTTTAATGATGGGTTTGGTTTGCTAGTAGTTTTTTTGAGGATTTTAGCAACCGTGTTCACCAGGGATATTGACCTATGATTTTCTTTCTTCGTAGTGTCTTTTTCTGGTTTTGGAATTAGGATAATGCTGGCCTTGTAAATTGAGCTTGGGAGTGTTCCTTCCTGTTGAATTTTTGCAGTAGTTTGAGAAGGAGACGTATGTTTAGTAAAAGTCACCTGTGAAGCCATGTGGTTCATGACTTTTGTTTGTTGGTAGTTTTTTGATCACTGCTTCAATTTTACTAGCTGTAATCTATCTAATCAGATTCTCTGATTCTTCCCGATCCTGTTTTGGAAGATTATATGTTTGTAGGAATTTATCCATTTCATCCAAGTTGTCCAATTTGTTGGCATATTGTTGTTTGTAATATTTTCTTACAATCTTTTGTGTTTCTTTGGTGGCAGATGTTACTTCTTGTCTTTAATTTCTGATTTTATTTATTTAGGTATCTCTCTTTTTTCTTGATGAGTCTGTTTACAGTTATTCAGTCTTGTTTATCTTTCCAAAGAACCAGCTCTTGGTTTCATGATCTTCATAATTGTTTTTAGACTTTAATTTGTTTATTTCTGGTCTGATCTTTATTATTTGCTTTCTTCTAGTCACTTTGGGTTTTGTTTGTTCTTCTTTTTCTAGTACCTTTATGGGTGATGTTAGGTTGTTTATTTGAGATTTTTATTGTTCTTGAGGTAGCCCTGTAATGCTGTGAATTTTTCTCTAAGGACTGGTTTCACTCGTTCCATAGATTTTCGGTTGTTGTGTTCTTATTTTCATTTGTTTCAAGGTATCTGTTGATTTCTTCCTTCATCTCACTGTTAATCCACTTTTTGTTTAGTAATGTATTAGTCTCGTGTCTTTCTGTGTTTTTCACTTTTTTATTTTGCATGTGATTGATTTCTGGTTTCATACCATTATGGTTGGAGAAGATGCTTGTTACACTTATCATCTTAAATTTATTGAGACTTGTTTTGCATCATAACATGTGAACGGTTCTCAAAAATGTTCCATATGCATTTGAAATTGGTGTATATTCTGCTTCTTTCGGGTGAAATGCACTGAAAATATCAATTGATAAATCTATTGAGTCTAGAGTGTCATTTAAGCCCGCTGTGTCCTTTTTTTTTTTTCTTTCTTTTTTTGTCTGGAAGATGTAGCCATTGATGTCAATGGGGTGGTAAAATCCCAACTATGACTCTATTACCATCAATCTCTTCCTTTGTGTTTATCTAGATTTGCTTTACATATCTAGGTGCTCCTTTGTTGAGTACTTAAATATTTACAAGGGTTATATACTCCTGTTGGATTGATCCCTTTATCATTATGTAGTGTCCCTTTTTGTCTGTTACTATAACCATTGTTTTAAAGTCTATTTTATGAAATAAAAAGTATTTCTCACCTTGCTTTTTCTTTTCTGTTCATTTTCATGAAATATCTTCTTTTATCACATTACATTCTGTTTCTGTGTATCTTTCATTCTGAGGTGGGTCTCTTGAAGACAGCATATATATGATTCTTGTTTTCTTGTCCTTTCACCTACCCTATGTTTTTTTCTCCTCTGTCTTTTCATTGGAGCATTTAAACCATTGAATTCATTGCAGCATTTAAACCATTAAGTGATTATTGATCAGTACCTATTTATTGCCATTTTATTTATTTATTTTGTTTTTTTTTAATTGTTGTTTATTCTATTGCACTTGTAGGGCAAGATTTTCCTTTTTATTTTTTAGTATAGTTTATTGATTATGCTATTACAGTTTTCCCATTTTCCCCGTTTCACTCCCCTCTACCTTGCACACATTTTCCCCCTTTAGTTCATGTCCATGTGTCATATTTATAAGTTCTTTAGCTTCTACATTTCCCACACTATTCTTGCCCTCCCTTGTCTATTTTCTACCTACCATCTATGCTCCTTATTTTCTGTACTTCCCTCGAACCGCTCCTCCTCCCACTCCCCTCTTGATAACCCTCCATGTGATCTCCATTTCTGTGGTTATGTTCCTGTTCTAGATGTTTGCGTAGTTTGCTTTTGTTTTTGTTTTAAGTGTGGTTGTTAATGATTCTAAGTTTGCTGTCATTTTACTGTTCATATTTTTATCTTCTTAGATAAGTCCCTTTAACATTTCATATGATAAGGGCTTGATGATGAATTCCTTCAACTTGACCTTATCTGGGAAGCACTTTATCTGCCCTTCCATTCTAAATGATAGCTTTGCTGGATAGAGTAATCTTAGATGTAGATTCTTGCCTTTTGTGACTTCAAACACTTCTTTCTAGTCCCTTCTTGCCTGCAAGGTTTCTTTTGAGAAATCAGCTGATAGTCTGATGGGAACTCCTTGTAGGTAACTGTCTCCTTTCTCTTGCTGCTTTTAAGATTCTCTCATTATCTTTAATCTTGGGTAATGTAATTATTACGTGCCTTGGTGTGTTCCTACTTGAGTCCAACTTCTTTGGGATTCTCTGAGCTTCCTGGACTTCCTGGTAGTCTATTTCCTTTGCCAGATTGGGGAAGTTCTCCTTCATTATTTTTTCAAATAAGTTTTCCATTTGTTGCTTTTCCTCTTCCCCCTCTGGCACCCCTATAATTCGGATGTTGGGACATTTAAAGATGTCCTGGATGTTCCTAAGCCTGTCCTCATTTTTTTTTTGAATTCTTGTTTCTTCATTCTGTTCTGGTTGACTGTTTCTTTCTTCCTTTTGGTCCACACCGTTGATTTGAGTCCCAGTTTCCTTCCCGTCAGTGTTGGTTCCCTGTATATTTTTCTTTATTTCACTTGGCATAGAATTCATTTTTTCCTCTATTTTGCATAGCCTTCATTTTTTCTTCTCTTTTGTGACCATACTCAATTAATTCAGTGAGCATTCTGATTACCAGTGTTTTGAACTGTGCATCTGATAGGTTAGCCATCTCTTTGTCACTTAGTTGTATTTTTTCTGGAGCTTTGATGTGTTCTTTCATTTGGGCCTTTTTTTTGTCTCAGCGAGCCTGTTACGTAGTAAGGGGTGGAGCCTTAGGTGTTCACCAGGCAGGGAAACCCACGTTGCTGACTTGTGATACTGTATGTGGGGGATGGGTCTAAGAGAGAACTGTGCCAGTTGTTCCACTCTCTGCTGGTTTTCAGTCACTTCCCCCACTACCCACAAGCAAATTGGGCCCTACTGGTGCTGATTCCCATGTGGGTGTGTTTGTGTACGTTCTAGAACCCTGGTTCTAGAACTCCAGTGAACTCTCTGGGAGATTCTCTCACTACCACCTCAACCCTCATAGGTGTCTTCAGTCAGAGTCTTTTAGTCTTTATTTCCCTGTGCAGCAAACCTGGGTTTTTATGCTTCATGTTGTCCCAAAGGTCCCTTATATTACCTGCATTTAAAAACGTTTTTTTTTTTTCTCTTTGCTGGTCTGATTTGGTGGGTTTTGTTTTTTCTATTTTGTCTTTCAGTTCTCTGGTTTGATCCTCAGGTTCATCCAATCCACTCTTTGTTCTTCCAGTGTGTTTTTTATTTCAGATATTACATTCCTTAGTTTTGACAGGTCTTTTTTTGTGGTTTCTATGTTCTTTTTCATGCTGTTGAGCATCCTTATAACCATTACTTTGAACTCTAGCTCTGATAAATTGTTTGAATTTATTTCATTTAGCTCTTTTTCTGCTGTTTTCTCATTTTCTTTCATTTAGGGTCTTTTTCTGTTTTGGTTGCCTCTCTGTGTTTGTGTCTTTGTACTAGATCATTCTGCTTTGATTCCTAGTCTTTGTTGGATGTCCTTATAGAGTAAGTGTCCTTGGGACCCAGTGGTGCATTGTCCTTGAGCAGCTGATCTGAGTGCTTTAGGAATGTCTGTTGTGTGGGTTATGTGGACCTTCCATTTGTAATTCAGTCTTGATTGCTATTGGCCCATTTGTACATGGGATTCACCCTCAGTCTAGCTGACTATGAAGCTCAACCCTGACCACAATGTGTGAGCTGCTATGCAGGTCTGATTGCATGACACAGAATTTGCCTCACCATAGTTTGCTGTTTGCCAAGATCTCCCATTGGATATGCTGCTTGTAAAGTTAAGTAAATTCTGTTCTGTTGTTGTCTGAAGCTGGCCACTGGGTATATTGTTTCTGGGCCTCTTAAGAGAGACTCTGATGCTTTCTATTACTGGCCCTGGACAACCATTTGGGAGCTATCAGTGATCCACAGTTTGTAGATGCCTCTGCTAGGCCTGAGTTTGTCCAGGAAGGACTAGGCTGCCCACCAAGTCTGGCTTTTACCAGCACTGGGCCTTGGGGCTGTTTAACAAATGTCCCAAGGCATCCTAAGATCTGCCTCCACCTGTGGGTGCCCATTAGGCTCAGTCACTGAAAGAGCCTCTGGCTGTACTTCTCAGCAGGGTGTAAGCTGCACAGGGTGGGGTAAGAGGGATACCAGAGGATGGACTATTGCATTCCTCTAGGCTGATGCTACACAGAGGGGAGTGTTCCACCCAAGAAAGATGGTATCTGCTGTGTGGGAGAATGACTTGGCACAGAGATTGTGGTGGCTGTCCCTTCAGCTCTCTCTGCAAAGAGCTTTGCCATTCCTTTGCCAGAGCCCAGGGTAAGTGGCTACAAATGAATTTGTGTGCTGGCCGTTTAAGAGGGTACCTGTGTCTCTAGCCATCATTCCTTGGTAGACAGAAACCCTGCTGTTTTTCACAGCTGGACCTTATGTGGGTGCATCTTCTTGGCTCTGATGCTCTGATGTTCTGGGTTAGGGAGTGCAGCTTGAAGTTTAGACCTCACCATTCTTAGGGGCAACCCCCCACAGGTGATATATCTCTCTGGAATCTCACCCACCACCTTTGGAAGTGGAAGTAGCCCTTTTTGCATAATCTCCCTTCCTACCAGTGTCATTGTGGTTTCTCCTGTAAATCTGTGGTTAATAGGACTTCTCTTTGGCTAGTTTTCAGTTGGTTATTCAAGCTGATTGCTCCATTTTTTAAAAATTTTCTCATTTTTTAAATTTTTTAAATATATTTTATTGATTATGCTATTAACAGTTGTCCCATTTCTCCCCCATCATTCCCCTCCACCCTGCCCACCACCTCCCACCCACATTCACCCCTTTAGTTCATGTCCATGTGTCATAAGTTCTTTAGCTTCTACATTTCCCACACTATTCTTGCCCTCCCCCTGTCTATTTTCTACCCACCATCTGTGCTACTTATTCTCTGTATCTTTTCCCCCTCTCTCCTCCTCCCACTCCCTTGTTGCTAACCCTCCATATGATCTCCATTTCTGTGGTTCTGTTCCTGTTCTAGCTGTTGGCTTAATTTGCTTTTGTTTTTGTTTTCGGTGTGCTTGTTAATAACTGTGAGTTTGCTGTCTTCACTGTCATATTTTTATCTTCTTTTTCTTAGATAAGTCCCTTTAACATTTCATATAATAAAGGCTTGGTGATGATGAACTCCTTGAACTTGACCTTATCTGAGAAGCATTTTATCTGCCCTTCCATTCTAAATGACAGCTTTGCTGGATAGAGCAATCTTGGATGTAGGTCCCTGCCTTTCAAGACTTCAAATACTTCTTTCCAGCCCCTTCTTGCCTGGAAGGTTTCTTTTGAGAAATCAGCTGACACTCTGATGGGAACTCCTTTGTAGGTGACTGTCCCCTTATCCCTTGCTGCTTCTAGGATTCTCTGCTTCATTTTAATCTTGGCTAATGTAATTACGATGTACCTTGGTGTGTTCCTCCTTGGGTCCAACTTCTTTCGGACTCTCTGAGCTTCCTGGACTTCCTGGTAGTCTATTTCCTTTTCCAGATTGGGGAAGTTCTCCTTCATTATTTGTTCAAATAAGTTTTCCGCTTGTTGCTCTTTTTCTTCCCCTTCTGGTACCCCTATAATTCAGATGTTGGGACGTTTAAAGATGTCCCGGAAGTTCCTAAGCCTCTCCTCATTTTTTTGAATTCTTGTTTCTTCCTAGTTTTCTGTTTGGTTGTTTGTTTCTTCCTTGTGGTCCACTCCATTGACTTGAGTCCCAGTTTTCCTCCCATCTCTATTGGTTCCCCATGTGTCTTCCTTCATTTCACGTATTGTAGCCTGCATTTTTTCATCTAATTTGTGAGCAAAATCAGCCAATTCTGTGAGCATCCTGATGACCAGGGCTTTGAAATGTGCATGTGATAGGCTGGCTATCTCTTCATGGCTTAGAGGAATTGGCTTTGGGGCTTTCATTTGTTCTCCGGTTTGAGCCATTTTTGGTGTTTTTTTTTTTATTATTTTGGTTTGGTTTGGTTTTGGTCTGGTCGCAGCTGTTACGTAGTGAAGGGTGGAGCCTTAGGTAGTCCCCAGTGCGGGGCAGCCCAGTCGCTGAGTTGTGACGCTGTACATGGGGGCGGGGTCCAGGTGGGAACAATGGCACCTGCTCCGTTCTCTCCTGGATTCCAGTCCCTTCCACCGCTTCCCCTTCACCTGGATTGTCTGTGCACGTGAATGTGGGACCACCTGGTCAGTCAGCCGCCTTGTGCTGTCTCACTGGGTCTGCACAGTTGCCACCCTGTACCTGGAGTCAGCCAGCTGCCGCCTGTGGGCCCGGGGTCCGCCAGCCACCGCCTGTGCACCTGGGAGCTGCTGGCTGCTGGCTGCTGCCTGTGTTCCTGGGTCTATACCTTCGTTTTTTCCTGCCGCGATTCCACCTGTCTTACTGGTCTGGATGAATGGTTGTTGGACCTCCATACAGTTCAGTTTTCTATCAGTTCTGTTGTTTTTTTGTTTCTAAATATTTGTTGTCCTTAATTTTGGTTGTCAGAGGAGGCACAATGTGTCCACTTACGCCTCCATCTTGGCCGGAAGTCCTGATTGCTCCATAGTTTAGTTGTAATCGCAGTTTGGTCCTGGGAGGAGGTGAGTATAGCATCCACCTACTTTTCACAATCTTGCATTCCTCAGCTATATTGTTTTCTCCTTTTTTACATCCATCTTCTACACCAAGGAGAATTGAGTGGAAAAGCGAGTTTTGTTCTTTATGAATTAAAATATCAGAGATAAATTTGTCGATAATCATCTGGCAATAAGACTCTAGGGAAATAGTCTTCCAGGTTGCATCTATTTAGAATGTATTTATTTGCATTCTTTAATTTGTCTGAGTTCTTCACAGAATTGGAAATCTCCTATTTCCTGCTTTGATGGTTTCTTGGTGTATGCATCTAGTCCACGTTCCTGTGAGGCTCCCTGCATCAGACAAGGGTCTGGTGGCTGCCGCTCTATGTGTATGGCTCGTTGGCCTTTCTCCCTGAGCACTGGGTGAGCAGGGGGTATAACTCTGTGAAGGTTTGGTTTTATGGCAACACGAAAGTGAATTCTGTCAGGTATGCCCCTGCTGTAGAGTGCTGGATGGAGCCTTGAGTTTTAGAACTTGCTCTGCCTTTTGTTTGTCTTAGATGAGCTCTTTCATCTGTTCAGGCACTAAATCCCCTCCTTGTAAAATAGGTGGCCTCCCAAATGCCTTTCATTTCTACTCTTCCACTGTCACAATCTCTAAATGCTGCTGGTACCCAGTCTCCAGTGCTGGTATAACAAGCAAAGGTATTATTTTCCTTTCTTTAAAGATTAACCTCAGGTCCTATATACTAGAAATACTTTTATCATCCTAAAAATGACTGCCATATAATAAAGTAATTGCTTAAGGAACTTTTTTGTAGTATTCTTGATAAGTCAGAGCAAAGAAGCCTCCATTCATGGAAAAGGAAGGCAGTGTTAATTGTTCCCGAGTTCCTCCATCTCAACCAAAGATCCCCTGTTATTCTTCAGTGGAAACTTGGCAGTGAGGAGTTGTAGGTGGTGGTTCAGTTAGACTGTTGAGGCCTTAGCAGCATTGTCCTCACTTGCTCTCTGCACTGGGTTTGTCAAGGATATCTGAGACAGAAGGAACTGTTTCCACTCCTCAGCGAGAAAGAGCTTGGCCTGCTGTGTCCAAACTGGATTGTGCTATCAGGAAGGTAAAATAAAGACTGCTTGACACCAAAGTTGTAAAGCACTCAGAGGAGACCTAAAAGAAGCTCTGTTAATTCAAACATGTAGGTATTGTCAGGATCTAAAAGGGGTGGAAGCTGTTTATGAAAACGCACCTGTTTCTATGTTGATTGGTTATTATTTAATTTTCTAAGTATTTTTCTGTATATTACACATACTTTCAATAAGTTTATGGATGAATTTGTTAACTTAATAAAGTATATAAAATAGCTCAACAGGATGTGAGTTATGACATTTAGTGGTGGTTGTATTATTGCTTCAGAACTGTGGGGTTATCATGTAAAACACCATGTCACATGATTTTATTGAATGCAGAGGAAAACCTCAGTTTGGTTTCATTCGGTTAAATATAGTTTGGAGGAACAAATGCAAAGTAAGATGAGAAAGTACTATACAGAATAGGAAGCAGAAGCTTTTAAAGATAATTCACTATGATGTGAAACTGGTTTCTCAAGCCCTAATAAATGAGTGAAAACAGGAGCTGAAATACCAGAAAGGAGATTCTTTTTCCTTCAGTTAAGAGGAAGGGAGCATGGAAGCACATCAGGTGAGTGTTTGGAATATCAGCTTGCTTTTGCTGAGGTAGGGCTGTGTGTGCAAAGTGTTTGAAATGGAGGAGTAGAAATTTGAGAGGAGAAATGGACATAACGGCCTAGAATAGCCAAACGCTGATTATTGTAGTTCTAGATTTGTTTTCCCTTTGAACTACCTTTCTCAGTTATGGAAAAGCAAATCTAAGATACTGTCTAAACTAGCATATACAGTAACAAAAAGTTTCTTGGGTAAGCTGCAATAGCTTTTGGCCATGCTCATTAAAATTTTTCTCCTCCCTGCTGCAGAGAGTAATGGTTGTGGGTCTTGCTTCCTCTGGACATATATTTAATTATTAAACATGTGTAAAACCAACTTCATCTTTTATTGGTTTCAAAGCAAAAATTGGGTGAGGAAGGGAGATTATAATCCTGTGCTTGCAAGAAAACATTAACAGTCTTGGTAATATTTAGTGTCATACAGAGAATGGTCCCTTTTACACAATACAAGACCTTAGTAATGCTTTCTGCTATTTTATTACATTAATATTTTTAACCCAAATTCTGCCTACAGTCTTAAAGCAAACAGTCATGTACTGTTTGTTCCGCACTACGGTTAGTGAACTTTTTGTCTTGCCGTGGTGGAAAAAAGCAACTAGTTGAGAAGTTTCTCTTATTTATTAATGTGTAACTCTGTTTAAAAACCAGGCTTAGTGCACCAAATCTACATATGTAAAACATTTATTAAGAAATGATTATTCACCCCAACAGGATCATTTGCCTTACACATGATTTGCTATACATAGTGAATTTCCTTAGACATTTAATGTATTTATGAAAACACAATGTATTTATTTACAGTTAATGTCCAAAAATATGATAAGGTTGAGAGTAATATACTTGTGATACAGAATTTGGTGATGTATAAGGAAGGCTCTGATTTTATATATATTATGTTTTATATATAAACACATCATGAATTATGGAATAGTTGTAGTGATTAGGAGAAGAGTTTTGGGGGGTTTTCTTTAGGGACAAGAAATAAAACGTTAAAAAGAGGATTATCACTTTAATTTGGGCTTTCAAATGAACAAGAAGGTGAATGCTGTTAACTTTTGGGGGATAAACAAAGGAAAGAAGTGCCTATAATTCTCAGGGATGGCAACATTTAGTGATTTTGAATTGGATTTCGAAGGATGAGTACATTTTAGTTTTTAAAATAATGGGAAAGAGTGTTCTACATAGTGTTGGCGACAGGTTGAGCAAAGTTTTATAGGTTGGTTTTATTTCATTGCCTTTTCATTTCACCAAGAATGAAACCCAGAGTCCTTATTCTGGTCTACAGGGCATACTTGATCTGCACCCTGCCCTCAGCCTCTATTTCAGATGCCACTTTTTTCTGTCCTTTTTCACTAGACTGTTAAGATTCATGAAGCAGGGACTTCTTCCCTCCGTATCCCCCAAGCCTAGAGCACCAAGTACCCAATAAATGTGTTGAATGAGTGAAAAATTCAAAAGGCATCTAATGTGCTACAGGATATAAGATGTGTTTGAGGGATGAGAGTTACAAGATATACTTGGAGTACTGGTCTTGAATGCCATAAAAAATTCTGGAGCCATTTTGCAGTGAAGTGATAATAAATAACATTGCTGTGTAGAGGATGGACTGGAAGGACCAGAGAGTGGAGATTGCAGTACCATATTAAAGCCTTTGTCAACAGTTGCTTCATTCGGTTGACATTTGACTTGTTTGCTCCTTGCTAAGCACTGTGCTAGGTTCTGAGGATACAAAGATTACTGAGAAATGGTTCTAGTCGGTAGAACCAGATGTGAGAACATTATGCAAATGAAATCTCAACAAAGTGATGTGTTGGGGGCTTGAACCTCAGCCATGTCAGAGAGGTGGAATGGAGACTTAGTCTCATTGACAATTTCTTGAAGTCAACAGCTGCAAGAATATCTAGAGAGAGAGAAAAAAAGGCCTTTAAAAGAACTTGAAGTCGGTGTTAACTACACATTAATAAATGTTTTAAAATTGTTTTCAGTTTTATTTTTTTTAATCTTAGCTATATTTTATTTTTTTTGCTAGGAAAATTTTTTTGAAATATATTTTATTGATTATGCTATTACAGTTGTCCCATTTCCCCCCCTTCATTCCCCACCACCCTGCACACCACCTCCCCACATTCTCCCCCTTTAGTTCATGTCCATGTGTCATAGTTCTTTAGCTTCTACATTTTCCACACTATTCTTGCCCTCCATCTGTTTTCTACCTACCATCTATGCTACTTATTCTCTGTACCTTCCCCCCCTCCCCTGTTGATAGCCCTCCATGTAATCTCCATTTCTGTGGTTCTGTTCCTGTTCTAGCTGTTGGCTTAGTTTGCTTTTGTTTTTGTTTTTGGTGTGGTTGTTAATAACTGTGAGTTTGCTGTCATTTTACTGTTCATATTTTTTATCTTCTTTTTCTTAGATAAGTCCCTTTAACATTTCATATAATAAAAGCTTGGTGATGATGAACTCCTTTAACTTGACCTTATCTGAGAAGCACTTTATCTGTCCTTCCATTCTAAATGACAGCTTTGCTGGATAGAGCAATCTTGGATGTAGGTCCTTGCCTTTCATGACTTCAAATACTTCTTTCCAGCCCCTTCTTGCCTGTAAGGTCTCTTTTGAGAAATCAACTGACAGTCTGATGGGAACTCCTTTGTAGGTGACTGTCCCCTTACCCCTTGCTGCTTCTAGAATTCTCTGCTTCATTTTAATCTTGGCTAATGTAATTACGATGTACCTTGGTGTGTTCCTCCTTGGGTCCAACTTCTTTGGGACTCTCTGAGCTTCCCAGACTTCCTGGAAGTCTATTTCCTTTGCCAGATTGGGGAAGTTCTCCTTGATTGTTTGTTCAGATAACTTTTCCACTTGTTGCTCTTTTTCTTCCCCTTCTGGTACCCCTATAATTTAGATGTTGGAACGTTTAAAGATGTCCTGGAGGTTCCTAAGCCTCTCCTCATTTTTTTGAATTCTTGTTTCTTCATTCTTCTCTGGTTGGATGTTTCTTTCTTCCTGCTAGTCCAAGCTGTTGATTTGAGTTCCAGTTTCCTTCCCATCACTATTGGTTCTCTGTACATTTTTCTTTATTTCACTTAGCGTAGCCTTCATTTGTTCATCTAATTTGCGACCAAATTCAACCAGTTCTGTGAGCATCCTGATCACCAGTGCTTTGAACTGTGCATCTGAACAGGTTGGCTATCTCTTTGTTGCTTAGATGTATTTGCTCTGGGGCTTTGATCTGTTCTTTAGTTTGGGCCTTTTTTTTTTTTTTGGTCTAGTCGCGCCTGTTACGTAGTGAGGGGTGCAGCCTTAGGTATTCACCAAGGTGGGTCAACCCAGTTGCTGGGTTGTAACACTCTTTGTGGGGGAGGGGTCCAAGAGGGAAGAATGGTACTTGCTCCACTCTCTCTTGGATTTTAGTCACTTCCCTCGCTTCCCACAAGCTAATTGGGCCCTTCTGTTACTGATTCCCAGGTGGGTGGGCTTGTGTATGATCTAGTACCCTGTGGGTCTCTCCAGTGAACTCTCCTATGAGGCTGGGAGTCTCTCCCACTGCCTCAACCCCCACAGGTGTTTTCAGTTGTTATTTCAGGCTTTATTTCCCCACACTGGGACTCTGGTTGCGAGGTCTGTCTCACTCCCCAGTTTTGTCTGGTTTATTTGTGGGTGAATGTGTGACTATCTGGTCAGCCGGCCACTTTTCACGCCTCACTGGATCTGCCCACTGACACCCTGTGCCAGGGGTCTGCCAGCTGGCGCCTGTGCTCCTGGGTGCGCCAGCCACCACTTTTTCCTGCTGGGACCCCTCTCCGCTGGCTGGCCGCCTGACACCGCCCCTCCTACCGGTCTGGATGAATGTGTCTATTTTAACTCCTTGGTTGTCAGACTTCTGTACAGTTCAATTTTTCTGTCAGTTCTGGTTGTTTTTCCCCCCCCTAAATTGTTGTTGTCCTTATTTTCATTGTACAAGGAGGCACAGTGTGTCTACCTACTCCTCCATCCTGGCTGGAAATCCTCTAGTTTTATTTTTTTAATACAGGGGACTTACAGTGATTTTGAATTAGATCTTGTCTAAAAATTCTTACCAATGTATTGACTAATCCATTCATTCTTAGAATAAAGATGTGTATTGGATGCAGATATATATTTGCCTATATACTAGCTTGGATTTTAGCTCCAAGTGACTTTAGCTCCTACAAAGTGGTTGATTGAATTAAATGATGTGATGTATAGGAAAATATTTTATACACGAGACATTGCTACAAGTATATGATGGTATCGTTGGGGGTGGGATGGATACACTTAACACCCCAGATGAAAGTTTGGGATAGTATATATATATAGAAAATGAAAAATTGAAAAATAATTTTTACTGAATATTCTGGGTGTGGTGAGGAGAGAAGAGGCCTATAGTCCCTTAATAAGACACTCATAGGTCTTAAAAACTACACTAAAAGGAAGTCTGCTATTGCAAAGATGTTTGTATCCTGGGAAAGTGTTGGATCACTTAGTTCTTTGAGTTTAGATGTTCATAGTCTTTCTTGTCACTAATTTAAGTTTCAGACCTGTAAGGAAAATTTGCCTTTGTCACTTGTTTGTTTATTCTTTGAGACTGTCTTTAAAACACTTTGATATAGTTTAAAGGACCATTGGTTTTAGAGCTACCAGACTTGGGTTCAAATTTTCTGCTACTTGCATGATTCTGAGCAAATTATTTAACAGCTGAGCCACAGATTTCTTATCTGTTAATGTCAGTAATGCGTGGTCTGTTAGTAGTGAGGATTAATTGCGATAATTTATGTAAAAGGATCCTAGCTTAATATTTGGTGGAATTTAAGTGGTCAACAAATGTTCCTTTCCCTCCCTGTTTTTTATTGTGGTAAAATACATGTAGTGTAAAATTGCCATTTTAACTATTTTAAGTGTATAAATAGAACCATATAACATATGGCCTGTATCTAGCTTTTTTCACTTAGCATAATGTTTTTGAGGTTCATTCACATTATAGCATGTATGAGAACTTCTTTCCTTTTTATGGAGGAATACAATACCATTTTATATGCCACATTTTGTTACCCTTCTGTTGATGGACACTTGGGTGTTTCCACTGTTGGGTATTGTGTAAAAGTATGTGTTTGGGTCCTTGCTTTCAATTCTTCAGAATGTATACCTAGAAGTGGAATTGCTGAGTCATATGGTAATTTTTAATTTTTGAGGGTCCAACAAACTGTTTTTCCCAACTTTGTTTTTTGTTTTACTCTGTACCATTTACGCATATCTTCTTAAAGACCAGAATACTAGCTTTGGTCAGGTGGCTCAGTTGGTTGGAGTATTGTCCTGTATACCAAAAGGTTACAAGTTTGATTCTCCATCAGGGCACATACCTAGGTTGCAGGTTCCATACCCAGTCAGCATGCGGATGGGAGGCAACCTGTTGATGTTCCTCTTTCACATCAATATTTCCCTCTCTGTGTGTCTGTCTGTCTGTCTCTCCCTGTCCCTCTCCCTCTGCCCCACCACCTCTCTCTCCCTGCCTCTTTCTCTCTGTCTCACTTTCTCCCTTCCTCTCTCTTGAAAATCAGTAAACATCTTCAGATGAAGAGTTAAAAACCATAAGAAGAACCAGAACTACTATAGCTCAGGGTTGGAAGAAACCAAATTCTATTTAGTGCCTGATAATCTCATGTATTTTTCTCCACTTCCAAACAGATGTGAACCTCTTTGAGGCTTCCCACTGCCTGACTAGTACTGCAAGGGCCTTCTCTTTCCTTTGCTGTTTTTATTTTTAAATCTTCCCCCTCTCTGATCTTTTCTTTCCTTTATTTACTAAGTCTTTTTTACTTAACCCTCTGATCCTCTCACCATTTTCCCTCTTCTTCAAAGGGATGTCAAGGAGGAAATTGGCAGTACTTTCTTTCCATTCCCACCTCCCTGAGCATAGAGGTGTTGTTCTCCTTGTGGTAAGGGCCCTAGAGGTAGCCTGTGATCCATAGGCTAGATTACGTTGATGCACAGAACACTTATTTATAGACTTTCAGAAGGGTTAGCATTTATAATAAATAATGGCAAGTATTTGGAGAAGGTTGGATGGAAAGTAAGGAAATAGTTATCATCCAAGGAAGGAATTCAGTCTTCAGGGTTGTCAGCCTGGCACACTGCTAGCAGTAGGTGGCAGGAAATCATGAAAGTGAATTTTCCACAGACAGACCAGCTGGAAAGAAACCCCAGCTGCAGATCAGATATGATTTCTTAGTCAAAGAAGTTCTTTTTCATTTCCTGTATTCCTGATTGGCCTAGTCATCATTTAGTTTTATTTTACTTATTTCTAAGACTGTTATAAAGGTCTTCATAATATATCTGATGAGACACTAGAGTAAATAAAGGATTTTTTGTGTGTGTATCTTAGGAGAATGAAGTGTGCGCACATGAAATACCTAAAATTATAACAAAAGTTACATTTAGATTTAGGCAGTAACAATGAGCTATAGATAACAATACTGAGGAGAAAATGAGCACCAGTCAGAATTTTGAAGCTAATTTTAATGATTTGCTAATACATGGGCCAGCAGAAAGGAGATGGGAGGAATATGGCAGACAGACAGGAATAGATAATACCACTGTTGGAAAGAGTAGGTTTTGCTTGGAAGCCTCCCCACATACCATTACCATATAGTGGTAAATTCTGTGAAAGTAATTAGAGTGGAGAGAAAGGAAAAAAGACGATTGGAATCCAGACTGTCCATGACTAACCCTAAGATGACTAAATCAGCTACTGAATCCTGTGTATATAGCATTCCTAAGACCTTAAAAGAAAGGGAAGAGAGGGAAAAATGGGAAATATCTGTAATAGTGTCAAGAATAAAATTTTTTTAAAAGAAAGGGAAGTAACATTTATTGAAAGTGTACTCGTTGCTAAATACTGAAATGTTTTCCTTCTGTTTTTAGTCCTTGACAGCTGTGATACAGCCTTATAATGCCCACATTACATTTGAAGAAACTAGCCTGTGGGTGAGGAAGTGTGTTCTGGCTAATGAGAGATGGAGTCAGGATTCTAGTCCAGAGTACACTCCCCTGAGCTGCACGGTTAGAAATGAAGTATTCAAGGATTCCTTTTCCCCTTGGTTTGGACAGTATTTGTCTGCTTTTCCAGTGCCGCCTCCTCAAAATGCCCTCTGGGCTATATGTTTTTATTCAATAAGTGGGGCTTATTACATTATTTAGAATGGTTTTCTCAATAAACATGTAATATGAGCCACATCACATGTGCAGTTTAAAATTTTCTAGTAGCCACATTCAAAAAGAAACAGGTGAAATTAATTTTCATAGTATATTTTATTTAACTCCATATGCTGAACTATTATCATGCCCAAACTATATACATATCATGTAATAATATTAAAAATAGAGGTATTTTACATTTTTTGGAACTATTTGAAATCCTGTGTGTATTTATACTTAAATTATATCTCAGTTTGGAATAGCCTCATTTTAAGTTGGTACATGTGGCTAGTGACTACCAAGTTGGACTGCGTAGATCTAAGAAAAAGGTAGTGACACTCATCCTAAAAAAGGTAGAGGCTCTGCTTTGAAACAGTTGGAGGAATTGTAGTGGGACAAGAGAACAGCTTCACCTAAGATGGAAAACTCTATGGAAGAAAGGTACCATACATAAAAGGCAGGAGTGCTCTTTAAAAGAAAGTGAAAACATTACCATATCCTGTAATGACATTACTAACTGAAGGGCCATTTATGGAGAGCAGTAAATGCATACTGACCTATCACCACCACCAGTAATGACCACAGGAAAACTGTGTGGTGTTGACTGCTAGATGTGAGACCATATTTGGGCTGGGGATGAAGTATCTTGGCACATCTACTAACCATTAAGAATGGGAACCACATTCTTTAGTATATATGAATGTCATTGCCAAAGAATCTTTTCTTCCAAATGCCTAGTTCCTTCACAGACGGGGAGCTGTAATGTCAGCTTGAAGAACCAAGAGCCAATACCTTATATAGAAATTTCCACAGACCTCAAAACTACCCGGAACAAGATAAATTGATAGTTTCAGACTTCTGTTCCAGCAGCAACCCGGAAATTATTTAACAGTGTTTTTCGAGTTTCCCCCTCATCCTTTTTCCACCTGTGATTCTTCCACTTTGTTATCTTTGTCCCATTTAGCGTCTTTCAGTCTTTTCTTATTATACTTAGTTTTTGTAGTTCATTTTTTATAGTAAGCTATATACTAGGGATTAGTGTACCTGGGTCCTGTTCTTGCCTCTTTTACTCATGGGACTGTAATTGTTTCTTCATCTGAAAAATGAAGAGGGTTAGAATTAGAATCTTTTGTAATCATCCTCATTTTGCAGCTTGGAGTTTCATTTTTAAAATAAATTGTGGTGAAATAAATTTTTTTCTTTCTTTTTTTCCATTTTTTATTTTATTTTTAATCAGTATTTTTTAATTGTTGATATTGTACAGTTTTCTGTCTTTTACCCCACCCCAGCCCTCCCCACCTTCCTCCCATTTCCACCCTACATAGTTTTTGTCCATGAGTCCTTTATACTTGTTGCTCTAAAAATTTTTAAGTGTATATAGTTCATTGGCATTAAGTACATTCACATTGTTGTGCTAGCATCTACAAAACTCTGTACCCATTAAACTATAACTTCCCATTTCTCCTTATTCCCAGCTCCTGTTCTACTTTCTGTCTCTATGGATTTGACTACTCTGGATACCTCATATGGAATCACACAGTATTTGTCTTCTTGTGACTGGCTTATTTCACTGAGCATAATGTCCTTAAGGTTCATCCATGTTGTAGCTATGCCAGAATTTCCTTCCTTCTTGGGGCTAAATAATATTTGTTTGCATTTTTCTTGATGTTGACAGACAATTGGGTTGCTTCGACCTTTTTGTTATAAATAATACTCCTATGCATACGGTTGTAGGAAAAAATCTCTTGCTGTTTTCAATTCTTTTAGATGTATACCTAGAAGTAGAATTGCTGGGTCACACGGTAACTCAATTTTTTTTTTTTAATTTTCAGAGTACTGCCATATTGTTTTTCATCATGACTGCCCCATTTTATTTTTTTGAGTAGTTTATTTTTATTGCATTTTTTTCCATTACCATTTATCCCCCTGTACCCTCTTCCATGTCCACCCACTCTCCATCCCCTCTGCAATCACCACTCTGTTGTCCATGTCCATAGTTCTTTTTTATTTTTTGCTCAGTCCTTCCATCCCCCAGAGCTGTCAGCCTGCTCTCTATGAGTCTGTCTCTATTTTGCTTAGTAGTTCAGTTTTACTTGTCTTTCTCTGACTGGCTAATTTCACTTAGCACAATGTTCTCAGATGATCCATGCTGTTGCAAAGGGTAAAATTTTCTTCTTTTTTATGGCTGAGTAGTATTCTATTGTGTAAATATACCATAGCTATTTTATACATGCATCTACTGATGGACACTTGGGCTGCTTCCAAATCTTGGCTATTGTAAATAATGCTGCAGTGAACATAGGAGTGTATGTATTCTTTCAAATTAGTGTTTTGAGTTTCTTTGGGTAAATTCCCAGAATTGCTTGCAATCGCTGGGCCATAGGTAGTTCCATTTTTAATTTTTTGAGGTAACACCATACCGCTTTCCACAGTGGCAGCACTAGTCCACCTTCCCTCCAATAGTGTCTGAGGGTTCCCCTTTCTCCACATCCTGGCCAGCACTTATTTGTTGATTTATTGATGACAGCCATTCTAACAGGTGTGATGCGATATCACATTGTGGTTTTGATTTGCATTTCTCTGATGATTACTGATGTTGAGCATCTTTTCTTATGTCTATTGGCCATCTGTATGTCCTCTTTGGAGAAGTGTCTATTCAGGTCCTTTGCCCAACTGGGCAAAGGTTTGTTTGTTTTTTTGGTGTAGTGACTGACCATTTTATATTCCTACCAGCAGTGCACAAGGGTTTCAGCTTCTCAACAAGACCAACCTTTGTTCTTTTCTTTTCTTTCTTTTTTTAATAGTAGCCACCCTAATGGGTATGAAGTGGTATCTCATGGTTTTGATTTGCATTTCTCTAATGATTTAGTGATATTGAACATCTTTTCATGTACCTATTACTTTTTTTTATATCTTCTTTGGAGTAAAATCTATTCAGGTACTTCGCCTGTTTTTTAATTTGGTTCGGGTTTTTGTTGCTGAATTGTACAAGCTTTTTTTTTTTTTAACAGATTGTGTTTATTAACTCCTTATCTCATATATGAGTGGCAGATATTTTCTCCCATACCATGGATTGTCTTTTAACACTGTGGATTGTGTCCTTTGATGCACAAAAGTTTTTAATGTTGATGTCATCTCATTTGTGTGTTTTTACTTTTGTTGCCTTTGCTTTTGTTATCATATCTAAGAAATTGTCGCTTAGTCCAATATCATGCAGCTTTTTTCCCTGTGTTTCCTATTTAGTTTTATTTGACCTATTTGGAGTTAATTTCTGTGTATGGTATGAGGTAGGAGTCCAAATCTATACTTTGCATGTGGATATACTTAATTTTCCCACTACCATTTGTTGAAAAGACTAATGTTTCCTTATTGAGTCTTTGCATGTTTGTTGAAATCATTTGACTATATTTGTGTGGGTTTATTTCTAGGCTCTCAGTTCAGTTCCATTGGTCTGTTTGTCTGTCTCATGCCAGTACCAGCACTGTTTTGATTATAAGAACTTTATAGTAAGTTTTGAAATCAAGATATGTGAGACTTCCAACTTTTGTCTTTTTCAAGATGGTTTTGGCTTTTTAGGGTCCCTTGAAATTCCATATAAATTTTAGGATATATTTTTATATTTCTTCAAAAATCTTCATTGAAATTTTGGAAGAGGTTAAAGCCTCATTTTTTAACTCTGTTAAGCAAGGTGATAATTTTTCCCAGTGTTTTAATTCAAGACAAGTTTCTCACTATAGCAAGATGTCAGACAAGAGCTGGTGGTTTGGGCAACCTTAGGCATTCATGGATGGTGGGAGGGAGGTGCCTACTAGAATAGTTTCCTCAGAGCCAAGTATAGAGACAAGGAATGATCTTCTGGCATATGCTTGCAGTAGCACTTTATAACACATGCTTAAGGAATTGTATCAGGGGTCTTGGCTCTCTGCTGCAGATACACTAAGAGATGATACTCCTTTGTCTTCCTTGTTACCTAGTAGTAGTGAGTATATTAAGGCCACACCATTCATTGACTAATATTGTTATAGTATTTTATTATCTTTCCTTATTTGTTTCTAATTAATACCCCATTTAATCCTTACAAAAAGATCGTGAGGTAAGCAAACATATGCTATCTTGAATTTACAAGAGAAATTAAGGATTGTGGAAGACTTGCTGGTGATTACATCATGTAATAGAACAATAGAAAAGCCAGGAGGAGACCTCAGGAGCCTGGTGCAGCCAAGACACCAAGTGAGGTAGCCATGGTCCTCTGGCCTAACGATCATGTCCACATTGTCAAACCCAGGCTCCTGGGTAGAGGAGCAGTGCATCTGACTGTCTTAGTCTGATGGCACTGAATATTCAAATGGTATAAATCCCTTTTTTCTAATTGATGCACGTGAAACAACATTCTAATTATAATCTGAGTTTTCATTTGGTCTAAACCTAGGGAGAGAACATGCTACTTATGGAAACTTAATTTCTACTTTGCAAGGCAGTTAACCAGTTGGATTCTGGTTTTACATATTCACTCTAAAACTTGGTTAATGAGAGCTGAGATGGATCCACTTTTGATATACTGTCAAAATTAGATTGCTGAGGTTCAGACACTGAAGGTCGAGCTTCTAAGTTTTTAAAAATTCACCAAGAAAAACACCCTTTATAGGAAGCGAACTACCTTCTTTAATGTTCAGCAAACTCTGTGTCACTGTGAACCAAGCATTTTGGGGGGTAGACTTCAGTGTATGTGCATGTTTATAAATACATGTATGTATACATTAGTAAGAAACACTATCACAGTTTTGTGATATGTATATATATAAGATATATATATATCTTTTTAATCTATAAAATACTCTCATGTTTCTGAACCTTAAATCATTTAACAAACATTTCTTGTATACCTACTATTTGTAGGCTCTAACTCTCATTTTTAGTGAGGGAGATAGACCAACATGTGAACACTATAGTATGGCAGGTGTAACGGGGTAGATACATCTGAAGTTCAGTAGGAGCACAGAAGAGAGGACAGCTTCTGCTATTTCCTTGGAGAGCTCTGGAAGGCTCCACAAAATGGGAATGGTGTGGCAGTCTGGACTTGGTGAGGAACCCAGTATGAGGGGAGAGCTGCAAGTTCATCACAGGTAAAGGAATAGCAGAACCATGGAGATAAAAAGGAGTATGCTAAGTTTGGGAAGCAGTGGTTGGTGAAGGGGATTTACTCTTGAAAGGAAAAAATGACTGGAAATGAGGCCAGACAGGTAAGCAGGTTGTGAAGGGTTATGTCTCAGACGAGCTTTATCTTGTATAAAACAGGCATCATTTGAGTCTTTTAAAATGGAGACATGATCAGATTTGCATTAAAAAAATTTTGACAGCAGTGAGAAAAAGAAATATTGATAATAATGGTGATATTTATTTTTTATTGAACATTTACTATGTGCCACTGTACCTTCATTAAGCCTCCATTAATTAAAATTGTAATTTTAATAGTAGCTCTGTGGGATATGGGTATAACTATCCCCTTTTTAGAAATTAAAAAACAACAACAACAGAAACTAGTAAGTATGAAAGCTGAAGTCTGAATTCAAGCCTGATTGACACTAAGCCCAAACTCTAAGCCCAAACTCTTAACCTCTGCACCCTCAGGCCTCTTGTGGAAGGGAGAGTGTGAGGATCAGGACCTCAGCTGGGTATGCAGGGTGGGTATAGCAAGGGCCTTAAGGCATATATTTGTAAATGAATAAAAGAATGGAATTGACATTTCATGCATTAAACCTGTTGGTTTTGGTGAGTGGGTTGGTGAGAAAGAGGGAGCTGAGGACGGCTTTGAGATTTTAACTTGGGCAACCAGATGACAAGAGACACCTTTGATCAATATAAAAGGCAATAGGCCTTGGCTGGTGTGGTTCAGTGGGTTGAGTGCTGGCCTGCGAACCGGAGGATCACTGGTTCGATTCCCAGTCAGGGCACATGCCTGGGTTACTAGCCAGGTCAGGTCCCTAGTGGGGGGGCATGTGAGAGGCAACCACACGTTGATGTTTCTCTCCCTCTCTTCCTCCCTCCCTTCCCTTCTGTCCAAAATAAATAAATAAAGTTTTTGAGATATATATATATATATATATATAAAGGACACAGTAGGTAATGCTGTAAAATATTCACCCACCCATATATGATGAATAAACATAATTAAACATGCTAGTTGTGTAGCATTTCACTATGTAAGTAGTGTGTATGCAAATAATTTTTCAAAAGGATGTGTTTATATACGTTAATTAAACACTGTTGTATAACTTTTAGGTTTATTTTTCTCCAACCTGGAAATTCATAAACGAAGTGTTAGTGTTGATCTTTAGTGAAGTGCCAAATTTTGTAAGTGAAACTTAATACTGTAGGCAGGGTTTCTTTTCTTTTTTACTTTATTTTTTCTGCTTATTTACTTCTAGTTTTTTTAAAGACTATAGGTAGGTCTTTATTTACATATTAAAATAATTGTTTCTCAAAACCAGCCCTTCTCACCTGTTTTTGCTACTCTTATTTCTATTATATCTTACAGTAATCCTTTTCTCTTATACACATTAACTTTCCAGCATAATCTTCCTTTGAGGGTACTTCACAGTATACATTTTTATTTTTACAGCTTTACTGAGATATAATTGATAGATATGACATTGTGTAATTTTAAGGTATACAGTGTGGTGATTTAAAGACTTGCATGTATTGTCCATTACCTCACATAATTACTATTTTGTTGTTATGGTGAAAACATTAAAACTCTTCTCTCATAGTAACTTTCAAGTATACAACATGGTATTGTGAACTACAATCTCCATGCTATACATTACATCCCCAAAATTTAATCATCTTATTCCTGGAAGTTTTCGTAGGTCAACATTTCCCATTTTCACCATCCCTCAGCATTTGGCAGCCACCATTCCATTCCCCATTTCTAAGAGTTTGATGTTTTTGAATTCCACATGTAAGTGAGATCATATAGTATTTGTCTTTCTCAGTCTGACTTACTTATCTATTCATGTTGTTGCATATGACAGGATTCCCTTTTCTGTGGCACACTTTTTTTTTTTTTTTTTTTTTTTTGGTCACCACGAACTTTTGACAGGTTGATTTCCATGAGATTCTCAAAAATCACAATGACCATAGGCCAGGGAAAAAGAAGGCGGCTTGTCATAGGGGAGTGAAAATTCACAAGATGAACGGCACAGTGGGTCAAGCAGTGTGTTTTACAGGCTGAGAGAGAAGTGCCTGCCAGGGCTAATCCAATTAAACTTACAGAATCTATTCAAGGTTTATTTTCTACTATCAACTTGTTTAGAGAATCAAAATGAATCTCAGATGAGGGGATATTTCAAAGACAGAAGCTGGAGGTGGGCTATGTCACCTTCTCCTGAGGAACAAAACATGCTCATTTAGTAACCAGTCTGTACAAGATATTTGGGATGGTGTTGAACATCAGAGAAGTGAACAGGTAACATAGTCATGGAAAAAATGGTTCTATGTGACAAGATGGTATTGTGGACAGTACAGAAAACTTAGGTTTTATGTTTTCTGAAGGTCCTTCCAAATGCAAGCTTCATTCAAAGCAAGTTGATATGGTCTCCACACTAATAGAAATAAGATAGAACTCAAATAACACCACCAGAAACCACAGAAACAACGACTATCTGGTACTCACTCTTAAATGTCCATTTTTTTTCTTTTTTTTCATTGTTGTTCAAGGAGAGTTGTCTCCATTTTTCCCCCACCACTCCATTCCCCCCCACCCCAGCCATCCAACTTCCCACCCTCAAACCTACCCCCCTTTGTTTTTGCCCATGTGTCCTTTATAGATGTTCCTGAAAACCCTTCCCCTTTCCTCCCCCATTATGCCCTCCCACCCCCCCCCACCCCCCGCTGGTTACTGTGAGTTTGTTCTTAATTTCAGTGTCTCTGGTTATATTTTCTTGCCTGTTTGTTTTCTTGATTAGGTTCCACTTATAGGTGAGATCATATGATATTTGTCTTTCACTACCTGGCTTATTTTACTTAGCCTAGTGCTCTCCAGTTTCATCCATGCTGTCTCAACGAATAAGAGCTCCATCTTTATTTTTGCTGTATAGTATTCCATAGTGTAAATGTACCATAAATTTTTGATCCATTTGTTTACTGTTGGGCAAGTGGGTTCCTTCCAGCACTTGGCCATTGTGAATTATGCTGCTGTTAACATTAGGGTACATAGGTTCTTTTGGATTGGTGTTTCAGGGTTCTTAGGGTATAATCCCAGCACTGGAATTGCCAGGTCAAAAAGTAGTTCCATTTTTAGTTTTCTCAGGAAATTCCATGCTGTTTTCCACAGTGGTTGTACCAGTCTGCAGTACCACCAACAGTGCACTAGGGTTCCCTTTTCTCTACAGCCTATCCAACACTTGTTGTTCGTTGCTTTGTTTACGATAGCCATTTTGACCAGTGTGAAGTGGTATCTCATTGTGGTTTTAATTTGCATCTCTCTGATAGCTAGTAATACCGAGCATCTTTTCATGTGCCTCTGGATCCTCTGTATGTCCTCCTTGGAAAAGTGTCTGTTCAAGTCCCTTGCCCATTTTTCAGTTGGGTTGCTTGTCCTCTTAGAGTGGAGTCATGTGAGTTCTTTATATACTTTGGAGATCAAACCTTTGTCCAAGGTATCATTGGCAAATATGTTATCCCATACAGTTGGTTCTCTTTTCATTTTAAAGCTGTTTTCTTTGGCCATGCAGAAGCTTTTTATTTTAATGAGGTCCCATTTATTTATTCTTTCCTTTATATCCCTTGCTCTAGGGGATATAAGGTGAAAATATTGCTGTGTGGAATATCTGAGATTTTTCTGCCTGTGTTCTCCTGAAGGACTTTTATGGTGTCACGACTTATATTTAAGTCTTTTATCCAACTTGAATTTATTTTTGTGTATGGAGTAAATTGGTGATTGAGTTTCATTTTTTTTTAGTGTAGCTGTCCAGCTTTCCCAACACCATTTGTTGAAGAGACTATTTTTACTCCATTTTAGGCTGTTGCCCCCTTTGCCAAATATTAATTGATTGTAGACATGGATTTATTTCTGGGCTCTCTGTTCTGTTCCATTGGTCTTTGTGTTTATTTTTATGCCAGTATCAGACTGTTTTGATTACAGTGGTCTTGTAATAGAGTTTGATATCAGGTATTGTGGTCCTTCTTTTTTTTTTCTCACAGTCGCTGCATATATTCAGGGTCGTGTATGGTTCCATATAAATTTTTGAAATGTTTGTTCTATGTCTGTGAAATATGTCTTTGGTACTTTAATAAGGATTGCATTGAATCTATAATTGTTTTGGGTAGTATGGACATTTTGATGATGTTAATTCTTCTGATCCATGAACATGGTATATGTTTCCATCTGTTTGTGTCTTCCTTAATTTCTTTCTTCAGTGCTGTGTAGTTTTCTGACTATAGGTTTTTTATCTCCGTGGATAGGTTTATTCTTAGGTACTTCATTTTTGTTGTTGTTATAGCTAATGGGATTTTTCCCCTGATTTCTGTTTCTGATTTTTCATTGTTGGTATACAAAAATGCCTTCAATTTCTGAATATTGACTATCCTGCTCTTTTGCCAAATTCATTTATTAGGTCGAGTAGTTTTTTGGTGGAGTCTATAGGATTTTCTATGTACACTATCATGTCATCTGGAAACAATGACAGTTTTGCTTCCTCCTTTCCAATTTGGGTTCCTTTTATTTCTTTTTCTTGTCTGATTGCTGTGGCTAGGACTTCCAATATTATGTTGAATAGGAGTGGTGAAAGCAGACATCCTTGTCTTGTTCTTGATCTTAGTGGGAAGGCTTTCATTTTTTCCCATTGAGTATGATGTTGACTGTAGGACTCTTGTATATGGCCTTTATTATGTTGAGGAATGCTCCTTCTATTCCCACTTTGCTGAGTGTTTTTATCATAAATGAGTGCTGTACCTTATCAAATGCTTTTTCTGCATCTATTGATAGGATCATGTGATTTTTGTCTTTCCTTTTGTTTACATCATGTATTATGTTTATTCATTTCTGAATATTTTATCATTCTTACATCCCTGAGATAAGTCCCACTTGATCATGGTATTTGATGTTTTTAATGTATTGCTGGATGCAGTTTCCCAATATTTTTTTGAAGATTTCTCATGTCTGTGTTCATCAGTGATATTAGCCTGTATTTTTCTTTCTTCATCATGTCTTTATCTGGGATTAGGATGATGCTGGCCTCATAAAAAGAGTTTGCACGTTGTCCATCTTCTTGGATTTTTTGACTAGTGTATGAAGGATAGAGGTTAGCTCTTTGTTAAATGCTTTGTAAAAATCTCCCATGATACCGTCTTGTCCAGGACTTTTGTGTGCTAGGAGTTTTTTGATTACTGCTTCAAATTCATCAGCTGTTATTGGTCTGTTGAGGCTTTTTGTTTCTTCTTCATTCAGTTTTGGAAGATTATATGTTTCTAGAAATTTTCCATTTCACCTGGATTTTCAAATTTCTTGGCATATGGTTGTTCATAGTAATTCTTATAATCCTTTGTATTTCTCTGGTATGAGTTGTATACTCTCCTCTTTCATTTCTGATTGTGTTTGGGACATTGTTGAATGCTGAAATTCTTTGTTGATATTTTGCTTGGAAGATCTATTTCTTTTTGACAGTGGGGTGTTAAAATTCGGTACTATAATAGTGTTGCTGTCAATACCTTTCTTGAAGTCCTCCAGGATTTTCCTTATATATTTGAATACTCTTATGTTGGGTTCATATATATTTATAATGTTTATGTCTTCTTGATGGATTTTTCCATTGAGTATTATGAAGTGTGTCCTTCTGGGTCTTTTTTTTATGGCCCTTCTTTTGACGTCTGTTTTGTCTAATCAAAAAAATTGATATTGCTACCCTGGCTTTTTTTTTTTTCCTGTCCTTTTGCTTGGAATATTTGTTTCCAGTGGTTCACTTTCAGTCTGTGTAGGTCTTTTGTTCTGAGGTGGGTCACTTGTAGGCATCATATGTGTATGTCATGATTTCTTATCCATTCAGCTACTCTATGCCTTTAGATTGGAGCATTGTATCCATTTTCATTTAAAGTTATTATTGATAAGTACTTAATTCACTGCCATTTTACTTCCTTTGTACCTGTGTTCCTCTCTCTCACTCTTTTTCTTCCTTTTCTTAAAACAGTCCCTTTACCATATCTTGCAGTTCTGCTTTGTGTGGGTATTCTTTCATCCTTCTTTTGTGTGGGAAATTCCTTATTTTACTTTCCATTTTAATTAAGAATCTTACTGGGTAGAGTATTCTTGGTTGTAGGTCTTTGCTTTTCATTACTTGGAATATTTCTTGCCGTTTCATTCTGGCTTGCAGTGGTTCCATTAAGCGGTCAGCTGGTAGCCTTATCGGGGCTACCTTGTATGTTACTTCCTGTTTCTGCCTTGCTGCCTTTACAATTCTCTTTGTCTTGGAATTTGGCCATTTTAATTATGTGTCTTGGAGTTGGGCAGTTAACGTTCCTCTTGATTGGGACCTTGTATGCTTTCTGAATTTGTATGACTTTTCTCTCATCCAATTAGGGAAGTTTTCCATCATTACTTTTTCAAACAGGTTTTCTATCCCTTGCTCTTCTTCTCCTTCTGGTGTCCCTATTATATGGATATTGTTATGTTTCATGTTGTCTTGAAGTTCCATTACCACCTCTTTATTCTTTCTTACTCTCTGTCTTTTCTTGCTCTTTCTCGGCATTTTATTTCTACCTTGTCCTGCAGCTCACTGATTCAATCCTCTACTTCATCTAGCCTGATTTTGATTCCTTCTACTGTGTTCTTCAATTCAGAAATTCTATTCTTCATTCCCTCTTGGCCCTTGTCGATCGTTTTGTTTTTGTTTTTTTCATGTTGATATAGTTGGCAGTAAGTCCATCGTAGTTTCCCTGTAGTTTTTGGTAATTCTCAGTGAGCTCATTGAGCTTCTTTATAACCATTGCTTTGAATTCAGTATCTGATAGTTGACTTGCCTCTGTTTAATTTCGCATTCTTTCTGAGGCTTCCTCCTTTCCTTTCATTTGGGAATTGTTTCTTTGTCTTCCCATTGTTTGTGAGACTCTTCTTGTTAGCCTCTGCTTCTTAAATTGATCTATTCTGACTCCCTGAGTTTGCGGTATGAACTACGGTAGGAGATCTGTGAGATTCAGTAGTGCAGTCTCCTTGATCTGAGCTTGATGTGCTTTGGGGGTCATTTCTGTTGTCTCCTACTATGTATTTGGGATTTGATTGTTGTTGGGTCTTTCTTTGGTGGGTCCTTCCCTCCAGCTGGTTGACTTGAGGGTCACTCCACCCACCATGTCTTGTATGCTATTGTGCAGATGTTACCAGAAGAAAACCACAAAGGCCAGGGAATAAACCCAGATCCACAAAAATATCCGCATTTCCCCCTCCCCCCCACCGCAATCTCAGTATCAATGGCAAATGAACTAATATTAGTAGCGGTGTAAAGAGATTAAGACTGTTATTAGAAAGGAGAGAAATAAACTGTATTATTAATTCTAGTGACTTATTATGCAGAAACTTTCTGGAAAAGAAATGAAAGTTAAAAAGCTATGCAGGAAAGAAGATACAATCATGGAGAAGACAACAGTGGATTTTGTCTCGGTAGCCTGTCATATTTACCACTGTTTTTTTCTTTCCGTATTTGCCTCTGTTGATGTCAGGTATTGATCCTGTGTGACCTTAGGCAGCCTGTTGGATACTTCCAGGGATCTGCTGCCTCTGGCTGTGTTCTTCAGATATTGATCTTGTTATTCTGCAGTCAGCAGTCAGGCTTAAGCACCATAGTGGGCAGGGCAGAATTCCTCCTGGGGTTGGGAATATTGTTTCTCCTTAGGCTGTTGCTGCTCTGAGGGCAGTGGTCTGCCTGAGCAGGATGGCTGCTGCAGTATGGGACACAACTCAGCACCTGGATCCCAGCATCCGCTCTCTCAGTTCTTTCCCCCAAGCCTCTGTCCCCAGTCTCCCCTGAAGTATCTCTAGTCCACTCTTCCCCACTTTGCCAGGGTTTATGTCTGTGGTTGTCTCCTTTAGCTATTAATCTAGTCTCCCTACACTCAGCAGTCAGGCTTAAGCAACACATAACCAGGGCAGAGTCTTTCTTGGGGTGGAGCTGTTGTTTTCCCTCAGGCTGCTGCCTCTTGAAGGGGAGTAGTCTGCCACTGTTTGCGGGATGACTCAGCACTGGGTTCCCTGTGGCTACTCTCTCCGTGCTGTCCCCAAAGCTTCTGTCTCCAGTATCTCCTTAGATGTCTCCAGCCCACTCTGCTCCCACTTTTGCTGGAACCCAGACAGGCCATGTTGAAGCAGGTTCTTCTGTCTGTCCAGAGCTATAAGCCTTCTCTCTCTCACTATAGTTTAGTTGTTTCTTCTGGTAATTTCCCCACAATTTACTTGTAATTTCAGATTGGTCCTGAGAGGAGGTTAGTGTGGCTTCCATTCACTCCTCCACTATCTTGCCACTACTTGTTCTCTGCAAGAGAAGGAAAGGGTCCTCAGAAAAAAAACAATCTGTCCCAAAACCGGATCTCAAAATTTGAGCTTCCAGAGCTAGGTTGTGGGTTCAATCCCTGATCAGGGGTTTATACAAAAAACAAGTGATCAGTGTTTGTCTCTCACGTCCATGTTTTCTCTTTGTCTCTCTGTTCATCTTTACTCGCAGGGGTTCTGGCAAAGGCGGCAGCAGAGTGGGCTGGAGATGCGTCTGTCTCACACTTTCTTTATTCGTTTCTGTGTCAGTGGACACTTAAGTTGTTTTCCTATCTTGGATATTGTAAATAATGTTGCAATAAACAAGGGAACACAGATATTTGTTTGAGATACTGATTTCATTTACTTCAAATACATACCCAGAAGGGGGATTGCTGTGTCATAGAGTGACTCTGTTTTTAATTTTTTTGAGGAACCTCCTTACTTTTTTCCCTTTGTGGCTGCGTTTACATTTCCACCGATAGCCATTTTCACCACATCCTCCCCAACACTTATTCCATCTTTTTGATAATAGCCATTTTATCAGTTGTAAGGTAATGGTACCTCATTATGGTTTTGATTTGCATTTTGCTAATGATTAGTCATGTTGAGCACTTTTTCAGTTACTTTTGGCAATTTGTTTTCTTTGGAAAAATGTCTATTCAGATGCTCTTCCCATTTTTTAACTCAGATTTTTTTTTTGCTCTTGAGTTGTATGAGTCCTTTATATGTTTTGAATATTAATTTCTTATTAGATATATAGTCTGGAAATTATTTTCTCCTGTTTTATAGGTTGGCTTTTCATTTGTTGATTGTTTCTTTTTCTTTGGGGAAGCTTTTTAGCTTCCAAAGTTCAAAGTTCCACTTGTTGATTTTTGCTTTTTGTTGCTTGTGTTTTTGTTTTTATAGTCAAAAAGCTTATTGCCAAGACTGATGTCAGGTTGCTTTTCTCCTATGTTTTCTTTTAGGATTTTTAAAGTTTAAGGTTTTTCATGTAAGTTTTTAATCCATTTCAGGTTGACTTTTGTAAATGGTGTGCAGTAGACATCCAGATTCATTCTTTTGCATCAGATGTGTGTTTTGTCTTCTGTGTTCATTAAATTTTATTAAATTATTATTTAGAGGTGATAAAATATGTTTTTAAAATTGTATGAATTAGTGGCTAATCAGGCTTTCACTTTGGGTTTGTTAATGTTATATCGTATTTGAGAATTAGTCATGACCCCCTTTTTGAAACTTCACTTTCTGAAAATTTTTGTGCATGTAATATCTTTAGGAGCCACACAATGGCAGAAACAGCGCTTTAAAACTGATAGACTTATGAGACTTCCGGCCAAGATGGAGGCGCAGGTGGACACACAGTGCCTCCTCTCACAACCAAAATTAAGGACAACAAATATTTAGAAACAAGAAAACAATCAGAGCTAATAGAAAATTGAACCGTATGGAACTCCAACAACCATTCATCAAGACCGGTAAGAGGGGCGGAGTTGCAGCAGGAAAAAGTGGAGGTGCGAACCCGGGAACACAGGCAGCAGTGGCTGGCGGTTCCCAAGCGTGCAGGCGGCTGGCAGGCCCACAGGCGGCGGATCCCGGGCACGGGGTGGCAACTGTGCAGACCCAGTGAGGACACGTAAGGTGACTGGCTAACCAGGTAGTCCCACGTTAGCGCGTGGAGATAATCTAGGCGAAGGGGAAGCAGCCGAAGGAACTGGAATCCAAGAGAGAGCTGAGCAGGCGCCATTGTTCTCTCTCAGACCCCGCCACCACATACAGCGTCACAACCCAGCGACTGGGCTGCCCCACCCTGGGGAACACCTAAGGCTCCACCCCTTTCTACGTAACAGCCTCGACCAGACCAAAACCAAACCAAAACAAAACAACAAAAAAACACACCAAAAATGGCTCAAACCGGAGAACCAATCAAAGCTCCAGAGCCAATTCCTCTAAGCCATGAGGAGATAGCCAACCTATCACATGCACAGTTCAAAGCCCTGGTGATCAGGATGCTCACAGAATTGGTTGATTTTGCTCAGAAATTAGATGAAAAATGCAGGCTACAATATGTGAAATGAAGGAAGACGTATGGGGAACCAATAGAGATGGATGAAAAACTGGGACTCCAATCAATGGAGTGGACCAGAAAGAAGAAACTAACAACCAAATAGAAAAGAAGGAAAAAACAAGAATTCAAAAAAATGAGGAGAGGCTTAGGAACCTCCGGGACATTGTTAAATGTCCCAACGTCCGAATTATAGGGGTCCTAGAAGGGGAAGAAGAAGAGCAACAAGTGGAAAACTTATTGGAACAAATAATAAAGGAGAACTTCCCTAATCTGGCAAAGGAAATAGACTTCCAGGAAGTCCAGGAAGCTCAGAGAGTCCCAAAGAAGTTGGACCCAAGGAGGAACACACCAAGGCACATCATAATTACATTAGCCAAGATTCAAATGAGGGAGAGAATTCTAGAAGCAGCAAGGGATAAGGGGACAGTCACCTACAAAGGAGATCCCATCAGACTGTCAGCTGATTTCTCAAAAGAGACCTTCCAGGCAAGAAGGGGCTGGAAAGAAGTATTTCAAGTCTTGAAAGGCAGGGACCTACATCCAAAATTGCTCTATCCAGCAAAGCTGTCATTTAGAATGGGAGGGCAGATGAAGTGCTTCTCAGATAAGGTCAAGTAAAAGGAGTTCATCATCACCAAGCCCTTATTATATGAAATGTTAAAGGGACTTATCTAAGAAAAAGAAGATAAAAAAAAAAAATGACAGTGAAAAGACAGCAAACTCACAGCTATTAACAGCCACACCTAAAACAAAAGCAAACAACTAGAACAGGAACAGAACCGCAGAAATGGAAATCACGTGGAGCATTAGCAACAGGGGCATGGGGGGAGGAGAGAGGGGGAAAGGTACAGAGAATAAGTAGCATTGATGGTGGGTAGAAAATAGATAGGCGGAGAGCAAGAATAGTGTGGGAAATGTAGAAGCTAAAGAACTTATGACACATGGTCACAAACTAAAGGGGGAAATGTGGGTGGGGGGGTGTGCAGGGTGGAGGGGGATGATGGGGTAGAAATGGGACAACTGTAGTAGCATAATCAATAAAATATATTAAATTAAAAAAAGTGATTACTATAAAAAAATAAAAAATAAAACTGGTAGACTTGTAAATATGTTCTTAGAGAATGTTTGCTTTGTATCTTCATCCTTTCCAAAAAATTTACATATAGAATTTAAAAAAGACCCTTCAAATATTCACCTTAAGAAATAAAACACTACAAATATAGTTGAAATCTCTTGGTACACTTTTCTGTTTTAATTATTTTCTCTTTTCCAGAAGAATGTCCTTCATGAGGAAGTCACTTTTGTGAATTTGATATCACATCTGTGCATGTCTTTATACTTTCATTACACATTCGTGTATTCTCAATAGTGCATGTGATTGTGTCTACTGTTTTAGAGTTTATATAATGTACAGTATTTTGTGTTACTATGCAAATTATGTTTTTCACTAAACATTAATTTTTAGATTTATTCATGTGGAATTATGTAGTTTTAGTGGATATTTTTTTCTTGTTGTGTATAGTATTTCATTGAACAGTGACAGAGAAAAGTATGTAGGTAGTGATTTGGTAAGTACTGAGCGTTTGAAGTGCCTTGTTTTAGGACATGATCTGGCTAGGTACATGCAAAAGACTTTTCTGTTTAGGTGCTATGTGCTTTTCTTATTGTTTGTTTTTTTTTTTTTTTCCCCTCAGCATCCTTTATATCTGATAAAACGTGAAGGTTCTACCTGCACTCTAGAGTCCTCTCTCTCCCTCCTCCCATGGCACATCTTGCTACCTGGACTGTCTTCCACAACTGGATGTCACCAGACTTATACCCTTCTCCAGCCTGAGTCGAAATGATTTAATGTCTTTTTATCACATGTCATATAAATTCCTTAGCCTGTAATTGACAGGTCTTTAAATTGTGCCCCTAAAGTGCCCTAACTCCCCCATCTCTTCTCACACTGTTTGCGCAAAATGAGGCTATCCATTGTTTCCTGGATCAGCTTTCCAACTTTCCGTTGCTTTGTTCTATTTTTTCTTTCTTCACCTAGGATAATCTCTTCTCTCTCCGCATTTCCTCCTTTTGAAATCTAACATAGCCTTTATTGTATGTGATCTTGGACAGGTTATTTAATATTCCTCAGATGTAACATCCTTAGATTCCTCATTTAAAAAAGCATTGAGCCCTGGCTTATGTGGCTCAGTGGACTGAGTGTCAGCTGACAAACCAAAGGGTTGTGGGTTCGATTCCCAGTAAGGGTCTGGGTTGTGAGCCAGGTTCCTAGTTCGGGGTGTACAAGAGGCAACTGCACAGTGCTGTTTCTCTCCCTCTCTTTCTTCTTCCTTTCCCCTCCCTCTACAAATAAATAAATAAAAATCTTTTAAAAAGAAGCATCTAGTGAACCTAGGATCTTGCTCCAGACCTTCTGTTGCCCTGTCATTGTATGCCCTGCTGTTTTTTTCTTTTTAAATTTTATTTTAATTGTTGTTCATGTACAGTTTTCTGTCTTTTACTCCCATCCCAGCCCAACCCCCGACCAGCTGTTCTTATACTGGTACTGATATATTGTGTTCTGACTTAAAGGAAGTAATACTTGCTTTCTTCCCCATTGGTTCACATATTTTTAACTTAAAATTTTTATTATGAAACTTTTTAAATATAAAAATGGAAAAATGAATCCCTGTATACTCATTAACCAGACTTAATTACTGTATTGCCATATTTGCTTTATATTTTTCTCTCTTCTAATTAAAATATAATTAGCATATAACAGATTAGTTTCAGCTGTGCAGCATAATGATTTAGTATTTGTGTATGTTAGGAGATAATCACCACAATAAGTCTAGTTAATATCTGTCCCCATACATAATTATAAAAAAAATTTTTTTCTTGTGATGAGAACTTCAAATATCTATTCTCAGCCACTTTCACGTATGCAATACAGTATTAAGTTTTTCTTTATTTTTATTGTTGACACTATTATAGATGTCTCCATCCTTCTTGCCCTTTGCCTCCATTCTCCCAACTCCTACTCCCCCTTTCTCTGGCCATCACAATACTGTTGTCTGTGTCCATGGGATATACGTACATACAAGGCCTGTCCATAAAGTATCCAGCCATGTACTATGAAAAATAGAGGCATTTATTGAAGAAGATACTAGATATAAGAAACATTGTACATAGGATAATGACACCTTATTCCTCTTCAAAGTAGGCACCTTGGGACCTCACACAGTTCTCCCAGTGTCATTACCATCTGCAGCACAATATTCCTTCTGCTGTGATAGCTGAAGCCATGCAATGATTTTTCCCATGACACATTTCACGCCAAGAACCTGTGTCAAATCTTGGACACAGTATTTTTTGGAATCACCAGATCGGCTTCTGGTTCTCTCACTGTAAGTCACCAATCTTTGTGGATTGCAGTCCATACATGTTCAACATTCTCAGGTGTTCTGCATGTTCCACACCTTACACAATGTGGATTACTTTCAACAGATGATCGACCATCTTTGAAGCATTTGTGCCATGCTGCACTCATTTCATCATCCATGAACACCTTCTGAAATCATTTGAATGGTTTCCACAGAGGAATGTTCTAGCTTAACACAAAATCTGATGTAGATTCGTTGCTTTACTTGCTTAGTCATTTTGACTGCGACAGTCACACAGTGCACATGCTCATTCAGTGATGTCTACTGACCCCACTGACTAGTACAGTGAGGTCAGTGTTGTTCACACATGCACATTCCAGTTCACTCTCCTTGGCTGCCAGGTTACATCACCATCATGCAAACAGTTCTTGTTATGTTAATGGCTGAACTTTTTCCGGGCAGACCTTGTATATATTCTTTGGCAGATCCCTTCACCTTCTTTCATCCATTCCTCCTCTCCGCCCTCCCCTCTGACAGCTCAGTCTGTTTCATGTATCCATGCCTCTGTGTAATACAGTATTATCAAGTATAGTCACTATGCTGTGCCTTATATCTCAGTACATTTATTTTATAACTGGAATTTCTACCCTTTGACCTTCACCCATTTCACTCATCCTATCCCCCCTCCCTGTGGCAACCTTCAGTGTGTCCCCTGTATCTATGAATCTATGAATTTGATTTAATGTTTTGGTTTTGTTTTTAGATTCCATGTATAAGTGAGATCATATGGTATTTATCTTTTTCTGTATGATTTATTTCACTTAGCATAATCCTACCTGGGGGCCATTCATGTCACAAGTGGCAAGGTTTCCTTTTTATGGCTGAATAATATTCCATGGTGTATATATGTACCACATTTTCTTCATCCATTCATTCATCAATGGACACTTGCATTGTTTCCATATCTTGGCTCTTACAAATAGTGCTACAATGACCATGTTGATGCATATGTCTCTTTGAGTTAGTGTTTTTGTTCTCTTTGGTGTAAGTACTTGGAAGTGGAATTACCGAGTCATATAGTAGTTCTATTTTTAATTTTTTGAGGAACCTCCATACTGTTTTCCATGGTGGCTACAGTAATTTACATTTCTACCAACAGTGCCCAAAGGTTCCTTTTTCTCCGTATGCTTGACAACAGTAGTTATTTCTTGTCTTTCATATGATAACCATTGTAATGGTATGAAGTGAAAACCTCATTGTAGTTTTGATTTGCATTTGCATGATGATTAGTGATGTTCACTTTTCATGTACTTGTTGGCCATCTGTGTGTATTTTTTGGAAATGTTTCTATTCATATCCTTTTTCCACTTTTTAAATCAGATTAAAAATTTTTTTTACTATTGAGTTATATGAATTCTATATTACCATTTAGTTCCCTTATTCCCCCAGCAGTCACTACACTGTTGTCCATGTCCATGAGTCCTTTTTCCTTTTTGCTCAATCCTATCACCACCTAACCTCCCATCCCAGCTGTCATCTGTTCTCCAGGTATGAGTCTGGCCCCATTTTCCTTGGTTGTTCAGTTTGTTCATTAGATTCTACATATAAGTGAAATCATATGGTATTTGTCTTTTTCTGACTGAATTATTTCACTTAGCGTAATATTCTCCAGGTCTATCCATACTGTTGCAAAGGCTAAAATTTTCTTCTTTTTTATGGCCAAGCAGTATTCCATTGTGTAAATGTCCCATAGTTTTATCCATTCATCTACTGATAAACAGTTGGTCTGTTTCAAATCTTGACGATTGTAAATAATCGTCATAGGGGTACTTATGTTCATTCGAATTAGTGTTCTGGGTTTTTTTCGGATATATCCCAGAAGTGGGATAACTGGGTTGGAAGGCAGATCCATTTTTAATTTTAAAGGTATCTCCACAGTGTCTGCACCAATCTGTATTCCCACAAACACTGCAAAAGAGTTCCCCTTTCTCCACATCCTCACCAGTACCTGTTGTTTGTCAATTACTTGATGATAGCCATTCTGACACATGTGAGGTGATATCTTAAAGTGGTTTTAATTTACATTTCCCTGATGATTAAATATGTTGAGCATTTTTTCATATGTCTATTGACCATCTGTATGTCCTCTTTGGAGAGGCATTCAGGTCCTTTGGCCATTTTTTAATTGGGTTCTTGGGTTTTTTGGTGTTGAGTTTTGTAAGTTCTTTATAAATTTCAGATATTAACCACTTATGAGATATATTGATGAATATGTTCCCCATTCTGTGGGTTGTCTTTTTATTTTGTTGATGATTTCCTTTGCTCTGCAAAAACATTTTAGTTTGGTGTAGTCTGATTTGTTCATATTTTCTTTTGTTTCCCTTGCCTGATAAAATATTGCTACGAGCATTGTCTGAGATTTTGCTGCCTTTTTTTCTTCTACATATGTTATGGTTTCAGGTCCAAATTTAAGTCTTTGATTGATTTTGAATTTATTCTTGTGTGTGATGTAAGAAGGTGGTCTAGTTTCATTTTTCTGCACATATCTGTCCAATTTTCCCAACACTGTTTTTCGAATAAGCTATCTTTTGCCCATCATGTGTACTTGCTTCCTTTGTTGAATATAAGTTGACTACCAAGGTGTGGTAGTGGTTTATTTCTGGGCTCTCTATTCTGTTCCATTTATCTAGGTGTCTGTTTTTATGCCAGTTTTTTATGCCATGCTATTTTGATTATTCTGGCCTCGTAGTATATTAGATGTCAGGTAGTGTGATTCCTCCAACTTTGTTCTTTCTCAAAATCGCTGTTGCTATGTGGGGTCGTTTGTGGCTACATATACATTTTTGAAATATTTGTTCTAGTTCTGTGAAATCTGTCATTGGAATCTTGATATGAGTTGCATTGAATCTATAAATTGCTTTGGGAAGTATGGACATTTTAATGATGTTAATTCTTATCCATGAACATGGTATGTGCTTCCATTTATTTGCAGTTTTTCTTCAGTGTCTTATAATTTTGCAAATACAGGTCTTTTCATCCTTGGTTAGGTTTATTCCTAGGTATTTTATTCTTTTTTGTAGCAATCGTGAATGGGATTGTTTTCTTAATTTCCTTTTTTGTTAGTTCATTATTAGCATATAAAAATGAAAGTGATTTCTGGATATTAATTTTGTATCCTGCTACTTTGCTGATGTCTTTATTAGCTTAGCAGTTTCTTGGTGGAGTCTTTGGGATTCTGTAGGTACAGTATCATGTCATCTGAAAATAATGACAGTTTTACTTCTTCCTTTCTTTTCCAGTTTTGGTGCCTTTTATTTCTTCTTCCTATCTCAGTGCTCTGTCTTGGACTTCCAGTATTATGTTGTCTAAGAGAGGTGGGGCTGGGGGGGGTGGGAAGTGGTGGGGGGTAAATGCAGACAACTATACTTGAACAACGATAAAATAATTTTTTTAAAAAGAGGTGAAAAGGGGACATCCCTGTCTTGTTGCCATACTTAAGGGGCACACTTGTAGTTTTTGTCTGTTGAGAATGATGCTAGCAGTGTCCTTGTCATATATGGTCCTTATAATGTTTATGTATGTTCACTCTAATCCCACTTTGCTGAGAGTTTTTTTATCATAAACTGGTGCTGGATTTTGTCAAATGCTTCTATTGATATGATCGTGTGGTTTTTATCCTACATTTTGTTTATGTGGTGAATCCCATTCATTGATTTATGAATGTTGTACCAACCTTGCATTCTCAGAATAAGTCCCACTTGATTATGGTATATGATGTTTTTGATACCTTGCTGTATTGGGTTTGCTAATATTTTGTTGAAGATTTTAGCATCTGTGTTTACCAGGGATGCTGGCCTAAATTTTCTTTCTTTGTAGTGTCTTCATCTCATTTTGGAAGTAGAATAGTGTTGGCCTGGTCAAATGAGCTTCAGAGCCTTCCCTTCTCTTGAATGTTATGGTATAGTTTGAGAAGGAAAGGTGTTAGTTCTTGGAATGTTGGGAGTTTTTTTTTATTACTGCTTCAGTTTCACTAGGTATAAACTGTCTATTCAGGTTCTCTGATTCTTTCTGATTTAGTTTTGTAAAATTGTATGCTTCCTGGAATTTATCCATTTTGTCCAGGTTGTCCAGTTTGCTGGCATATATTTGTTCATAATATTTTGTTACAGAACTTCATATTTCTTTGGTGTCAGTTGTTATTTCTCCTCTTTTATTTCTGATTTTATTTATTTGGGTCCTCTCTCCTTTTCTTTTGATGAGTCTGGTTAAAGTTTATCAAAATTCTTTATCTTGTCAAAGAACCAGCTTTTGCATTCATTGATCATTTGTATCATTTATTAGACTCTATTTCTTTTATTTTTGCTCTGATCTTTATCATTCCCTTCCTTCTAATTACTTTGGGATTTGTTGTTTGTTGTTTTAAAATTCCTTTAAGTGTAAAGTTGGGTTGTATATTTGAGCCTTTTTATTTTTAGATAGGCCAATAATGCTGTGAATATCTGTCTTAGGATTGCTTTCCCAGAGTCCCATATATTTGCGTTGTTGTGTCCTCATTTTCATTTATTTCAAGGTATCTTTTGATTTGTTGATCTTGTTGTTGACCCATTCACTGTTTAAAGATATTATTTAGCTTCTATGTCTGCATGTTTTTCAGTGCCCTTGTGATTGATTTCTAGTTTCATAGCATTGTGTTTAGAGAAGATGCTTCATATGATTTCAGTCTTTTTAAAGTTATTGAGACTTGTTTTGTATCCTAACATGTAGTGTATCCTAGAAAATGTTCTTCCATGTGCACTTGAAAAGTATGTATATTCTACTTCGAGATAAAATGTTCTCAAGGTAACAATTAAATCCATTTGATATAGTGTGTCTTTTAAGGCTGCTGTCTCCAGTTAATTTTCTCTCTAGAAGATCTATCCATTGAAGTGAGTGGGTTGTTAAAATCCTCGACTTGGACTGTATTTCTGTCAATCTCTCCCTTTATGTCCATCAAGATTTGCTTCACATATTTAGGTGCTCCTATGTTGGTTGTGTAAATGTTTACTAGGGTTATATCCTCATGTTGGGTTGTTCCCTTTATCATTATTTAGTGTCCTTCTTTGTCTCTCTCGCTATAGGCCTGGCTTTAAAGTCTATTTTGTGGGATATAAGTACTGCTGCCACAGCTTTTTTTTTTTCTTTTCATTTGCATGAAATATCTTTTTCTATCCCTTTACTTTTAGTGTGTATGTATCTTTCTATCTCAGATGGGTCTCTTGGAGGCAGCAAATATATGGGTCTAGTTTTCTTACACATTCAGCTGCTTTATGTCTTCTGGTTGGAACATTTAAGCCATCTACATTTAAGGGGATTATTGATAAGTACATATTTAGTGCCATTTTATTTTTAGACTATTCTCTGGGTTTTTTTCTTTCTTTTTTTCTTTTTCATCTTTTTAAAGCAAGACATTTAAGATTTTTTTGCAGTATTGGTTTGGTTTTAACAAACTCCTTTAGCTTTTTTTTGTCTGGGAAACTCCTTATTTCTGTTTGGATTTTATGATATTTATACTTTTAAAATATATTTTTGAATTATGTTATTACAGTTGTCCCAGCTTTTCCCTCTTTGCCTCCCTGTGCCTGGTACCCCACTTCCATGCAGCAACCCCTCCACCTGCTTAGCTCATGTCCATAATTCATGCATATAAGTCTTTGGCTTCTCTATTTCCTATATTATTCTTAACATCTCCCTGTCTATTTTGTACCAACCAATTATGCTTTTTAATCACCTTTTCCCTCTTCCTTTCCTTCCCCCTTCCCAGGTGACAACCCTCCAAATAATCTCCATATCTATGATTCTGTTCCTTTTCTGGTTGATTGCTTAGCATTTGCTGCTGTTGTTGCTTTTAGATGCAGTTGTTGATAGTTGTTAATTTGTTGCCTTTTTAATGTTCATAGTTTTTATTTTCTTTTTCTTAAATAAGTCCCTTATTTAAGGGACTTATGGGAACTACATTTTATGAAATGATGGCTCAGAGATGATGAACTCCTTTAACTTTATCTTGTTTGAGAGCACTTTTTCTGCCCTTCCATTCTAAATGATAGCTTTGCTGGATAGAGTAATTTAGGTTGTAGGTCCTTGCCTTTCATTGCTTCGAATACCTCTTTCCAGTCCCCTCTTGCCTGCAAGGTTTCTTTTGAGAAATCAGCTGATAGTCTTATGGGAACTCCTTTGTAGGTAACTTTCTGCTTTTCTTTTGCTGCTTTTAAGATTTTCTCTTTGTTTTTCACCTTTGGCATTTTAATTATGATGTGTCTTGGTGTAATCCTCTTTGGGTCCAACTTGTTTGGGACTCTCTGTCCTAACTGGAGTGGTATATCTATTTCCTTCACCAAATTAGGGAAGTTTTCTTTCATTGTTTTTTTTTTTTCAAAGAAGTTTTCAGTTTCTTGCTCTTCCTCTTTTCCTTCTGGCATCCCTCTGATTCAGATATTGGCATATTTGGGAGTGTTGTGGAGTCTTCTTATATTATCCTTATTTTTTTGAATTTGTGTTTCTTCTTGCAGTTCTGGTTGAATATTTATTTATTCCTTTTCTTCCAAATTGTTGATTTCAATTCCAGCTTCCTCCCCTTCACTGTTGGTTCCCTGTGGATTTTTCTTTATTTCACTTAGTATAACCTTCATTTCTTCCTTTATATTGTTACCATACTCACTGAGTTCTTTCAGCATCTTGATCACCAGTGTTTTGAACTCTGCATCTGCTAGTTGTCTGTCTCTGTTTTCTTAGTTCTTTTTCTGGGGTTTTGTTCTGTTCTTTCATTTGAGCCATATTTCTTTGTTTCCTCAGTTTGGCAGCTTCCCTGTGTTTGTCTCTGTGTATTAGATAGAACTGGTTGGAGTCCTTGTAAAAGGCAGCTGTATATTGTGTGGGGTAAAACCTTAGGTAATCATGAGGGTGGAGCCAACCCCCTTCACCGCTTTGTTGCTGTGTATGGCAGAGGGCTCTGAGAGGGGATTGTGCTACTGCCTGGTGTCCTGGGGTTTGCTCAGCACTCTCCCTGTTTGCAGTCACTTACCCCACTCCCTGTATGCAACTGGCACCTTTGCAGCTGTTGCCCTGGTGTTAAGTTCCAAAGTGTATGCTTTTGTATACATTTTAAGACCTTAAGGACCCTTTAAGCGAAGTTGCTTGAAAATTCAGCAGTTCTGCTGCTGCCCCAACGCCCACTGTCTTTTATAGCCAGAAGTTATGGGAATTTACCTCATCAACACTGGAACCCTGGGCTGTGCAGTGTGGCCTGGGATTGGATTTGCTTTCTCCCATGGTGACCCTCCCAGTCTTTATCCACCACATGTGAATGTGGGAGCATGCATGCCCGTTTTGCCACCTCTGCTACTGCCTCTCTACACCACACTGCGTCTCCTTGCCCCTCCTCCATCTGAATGATTGTGGGGTCTTTACATCCCTCATTTGGTCTCCTGTGTAGTTCATTATTCTGACAGTTTTAGGTGTTATTAGTTTCGAGATTTACTTGTAATTCTTTTTGTAGTTGCACCAGGAGGCAAAATGTGTCTGCCTACACCTCCATCTTGACCATAAGTGTCTCCTCCAATATTCAATGATAGGCCTGCTGGGTAAGATAGCCTTAGTTATAGGTCCTTCCTTTTCATCACATTGAATATTTCATGCCACTCCCTTCTGGCCTGAAATGTTTCTGTTGAGAAATCAGATGATAGTCTGTTTCGTGCTCCCTGTATGTAACTACCTTTCTCTTGCAACTTTAAGGACTCTCGCCTTGTCATTTTATTTATAATGTGTCTCCATGAAGGCTTCTTTGGGACCAACTTGTTTGGGACTCTGTGAGCTTCCTGAACTTGAGTGTCTTTTTACTTCTCCAGATTGGGGAAATTTTTGTTCATTGTTTCTTCAAGTAGGCTCTTGATCCCTTGCTCATTCTCTTCTCTTTCTTGTACTCCCATGATGCAGATGTTGTTATGCTTTGTGTTGTCCAAAATGTTTCTTAAAGTCTCCTCAATTTTTAATTTCTTTCTTCTTTTTTGCTGCTTTCCCAGGGTGTTTTTTTTCCTGTGTTGGCTTCCAAATCACTGATGGATCCTCTGGTTCATCTAACCTACTGTTTATTCCTTCCAGTGTATTGCTTATTCCAGATATTGCATTCTTTATTTCTGACTGTTTTCTGGTTGTTTTTTTTTTTTTTTTATGGTATATATGACTCTCTTCATGCTGTTGAGTATCCTTAAAATCATTACTCTAAACTCTCTATCTCATAATTTGCTTGCCTCCAGTTCATCTAGCTCTTCTTCTAGAGAATTATCTAATTCTTTCATTTGGTGTCTGTTCCTTTGTCTTCCCATTTTTGCTACTTCTTTGTATTTCTTCCTATGTATTGGGTACATCCACAAAGACTCTGGTGTAGGCCTTTCTCAGACACTGCTTGTGATTGGCTCTGGACCACCTATTTGTAGCTATCAGCGATTCACAGTGTTTGGCTCCCTCCACTGGGTCTGTTTGTGTGTAGAAAGAACCTGGCTGCATACCAAATTTAACTTTGATCAGCACTGTGCATGGAGGAGGGTCAGCTGAAGTCTCATAGAGCTCTCACAGTTCCACCTTAATTGTTAAACTAATCACAGAGTGGGTCAGAGTAATTCCTACAGAGAGGGCTATTGCTTCCCCTCAAGCTGATGCCATTCGGAGGGGAGGCTCTGCCTGAGAATGACGGCTTTTGCAGTATGGGGGATGACTCAGCACAGGGAACCTGGTGGATGTTACTTCTCTTCTCTCCACATAGTCACCAACCCCAGACACTCCTCAAGCATCTCTAGTCCACTCTCCCTTTCCTCTGCTGGAGCCTATCTTAAGTGGCTCCAAATGAAATTTTTTGTGTTAGCCCCTTAAGAGGCTCTCTGAGTCATTCTCCAGCTGTCATTCCCTGGCAGACAGAAACCCTGCTCCTTTTCACAGATGGATGTTTATCTGGGTTCCATTATGGTTCTGGTGCTATGGGCTGGGGAACTTACCTTGGGGTGTAGACCCCACTCTTCTCAGTGGAACCCCATGACAGCTTAAATACCCTCCGGAACTTTAGCTGCTGCCCATGGGAGCACACCCAGTCCTTTCTCACCTCCTCTGTACTCCCTACCAGTCCCATTGTGGTGAAGTGGTTTCTTCTCTCTGTCCGTGGTTATAAGGGTTCTTTCCAGTTGATGTTCAGTTGGTTATTCAGGATGATTTCTCTACAATTTAGTTGTAATTCCACATTGGTTCTAGGAGAAGGTTAGTGTATCTTCTCCTAACTCCTGTATTGCCTGTATATGTTTTGGATATTAACCCCGTAGTATATATATGATTTGAAAATAGGCCAAGACTGAGGTGTAGGTAGATAAGTTTCACTTCCTTGCAAACCAAAAGAAGGATAACAACAACTTAAAAATAAAAAACAACCAGAAATTTCAGAAAATTGAACTGTGTGGAAGTCCAATGATCAAGGAGTTAAAGAAGGAACATTCATCCAGACTGTGAGGAGGAGTAGAGACCAGCAGCCAGGGCAGAAAGGGTACACGGCAAGGCAGCGGCTGGAAGATGAGGTGGCGGCTGGTGGACCAGGTGTTCCGATGCTCACATGCGGATAAACCAGGAGGAAAACTGGGGTGTGAGACAGACTGCACAACACAGGGTTTCAGTGCAGGAAAATAAAGCCTCAAAACCTGTGGCTGTAAAAATCAGTGGTGGTTGTGGTGGCGGGAGAAACTGCCAGTCTCATGAGAGAGTCTGTTGGAGGGGCTCACAGTCCTAGAACATGCACAAGCCCACCCACTGGTGAATCAGCAACAGGGCAGTAACTGAAGGCACAATTTGCTAGTGGGAAGCAGGGGAAATGACTGAAAGCAGGGCGAGAGCCCAGCAAGCAGCATCGTTCCCTCTCTGACCCATCCCCCAAATACAGCGCTGCAACACAGCAAAGTGGGTTGCTCTTCTCTGGCAAATACCTATGGTTCTTCCCCTTACAATGTAATGAGTGCACTGAGACAAAGACATATGGTGCAAGTGAAAAAACAGATCAGAAAAAACTCCAGAAAAAGAACTAAGGGACAAGGAAATAACCAACCTATCACATGCAGAGTTCAAAACACTGGTAATCAAGATGCTCACAGAAATGACTGAGTACAGACACAAAATAAAGGAAGAAGTCAAGGATGTACGAAGTGAAACAAAGCAAAATATGCAGGGAACCAACAGTTAAGGGAAGTAAACTGTGACTCAGATCAATGACTTGGAACAAAAGGAAGAAATAAACATTCAACCAGAACACAAGAAAAGACAAGAATTCAAAAAAAAATGAGGATAGATTTAGGAACCTCCAGGACAACTTTAAACGTTCCAACATCTAAATCATAGTGGTGCCAGAAGGAGAAGAGGAAGAGCAAGAAAACTTATTTCAAAAAAATAATGAAGGAGAACTTCCCCAATCTTGAGAAGGAAATAGATATACAAGTCCAGGAAGTTTGGAGAGTCCCAAACAAGTTGGACCCAAAGAGGGTTACACCAAGACACATCATAATTAAATCACCCAAGATTAAAGATAAAGGAGAGGGGAAAAAAGATAAAGGAGAGAATCTTAAAAGCAGCAAGAGGAAAGGAGAGAGTTACCTGCAAAGGAGTTCCCCTATAACTGTCCACTGATGTCTGAAAAGAAACCTAACAGGCAAGAAGGGGCTGCAAAGAAGTATTCAGAGTCATGAAAAGCAAGGACCTTCATCTAAGATTACTCTATCCAGCAAAGCTATCATTTAGAATGCAAGGGCAGATAACATGTTTCCCAGATAAGGTCAAGTTAAAGGAGTTCAGCATCTCCAAGCCCTTATTATATGAAATGTTAAAGGGACTTACCTGAGGAACAGAATAAAACTAAAACTATGAACAGTAAAATGACAACAGACTCACAACTATCAATAACTGAAACAAACAACAACACAATGCAGGCAACTAGAACAGAAACAGAATCACAGAAATGGAGATCACATGGAGGGTTATCAAAGTGGAGGGAGAGGGGAAGAATGGGGGCAAGTTACAGGTAATAAGCATAATTGGTAGGTACAAAATAGACATAGGGAGGTTAAGAATAGTATAGGAAATGGTGAAGCCAGAGAACTTACATGCATGACTCATGGGCATGAACTAAGGGTGAGGGGCTCTGGAGGGAATGGGGGTACTGGGCAGAGGGGGATAAAGGCAGAAAAAAATGGGACAACTGCAGTAGCATAATCAATAAAATATACTTTAAAAAAAGAAAATAATTTTCCCCCTTAGTATGTTTCCTTTCATTTTGTTGGTGATTTCCGTTCCTGGGCAGAAGCATTACAATTTGTCATAGTCCCACTTTTTATTTTTCTTTTTGATGCCTTTGTTTTTAGTATCAGATCCAAGGAATCATTGCCAAGATCCATATGAAGGAGCTTACCACCTGTCTTCTAGTAGTTTTATAGTTTCAGGTCTTACATGCAAGTGTTTAAACCATTTTGAGTTAGTGGTTGTTTATGGTTTGAGTCTGGTTTTATTCTTCTGCATGTGGCTGTCCAGTTTTCCCAGTATCATTTATTGAAGAGACTGTCCTTTCCCCATTGTATATTCTTGGTGCCTTCATCATGAATTAACAGACTATATATGTGGGCGTTTATTCTGGGCTCTCAAGTCTGTTACACTGATGTCTGTTTTTATGCCAATACCATGCTGTTTGAAGACTATAACTTTTTAATATAGTCTGAAATCAGGCAGCATGAAACGTCCAACTTTGTTCTTTCTCAAGATTCCTTTGACTATTTGGGTTTTTATTTTCTCTCAATTTACTTAAGTGTTTACAAGTAAATCCCAGACATTAGGCCATTTCTTCCCAATATACTTTAGATTTGGCTTCCAATAATGTGTGGAGATTTTCTTAAATAACCACATACTTTTTTTTTTTTCACATCTAACAAAATGAGTGATAATTATTAGGGATTATTTTATACTCTGTACATATTCAAATGTCCACCCTTGTCTCAAGAATACTAGTTGCTAGCTGTTTTGTTTAACTAGAACGTAAACAAGGTTCATACTTTAGTAATACATTGGATGGTGTCCCTAAATCTTTTAATTTGGATGAAAATCTCTTCCCCAATTTCCTGTCCTGTCATTTCTTGTTGGAGATATCAACTCTGTTGCCATGTGTAGGTGTAGTTTTGAATTTTCAAATTAACTCTATTTTGGAATAATTTTAGGTTTATACAAAAGTTTCACATTTAGATAGTTCAGCAAATCCCCATATACCCTTCACCCATTTTCCTTTTTTGTTAACATCTTACATTACTTTCATAATGTCTTTTTTCTATTCTAGCATCATTTTCTTGTTAGGAGGCAGTGTTATGTAATAGTTAAAAGCATGGTTAAAACCAAGCATAAGGAAGATCCTGCTTAAAGTCTGTCAATAATTTTGACATTTCCCCCTTTCGATTATAATCTTTCTATGACAGCATCGCTGAGCAACCCAACAGTCAAGTCTTCTGATTTCAGCAGCCTTTGTTTCTTAGTGCCAGAGAGGACCTCTTCTGGGTATCGTGTCCCACATTAGAGGGAAAGTGCATGGTCTGAAAACCACTGTGTCCAGGTTTGACAAGCAATAGATGCAGAACTTAACAGCAAGAAAATACAGAGCAAAGTTAAAACAACATAACAAATGGTCTATGTGATGATTCTAAAAGAAGAGCTGAGACCTGAAAGCAGTCAATCTAAAGGGTCATTCATGTCTTGGACATTGAAGCTCTTGATGACATCGCTAACAAAAAAGGTGTCTCCTTTTCACAATAGATTGGGAAATGAGGAAAATGGTATTTTCCTTCCAAGAAAGAGAAGCAACAATAACAAAAGGCTGTATAAGCTTGGTCTGGTTATTTTGTGAAAGCACTCTCCTTCAGGTGTCATTTGCTTCAGTTTTGGGGTTTTTATTTATTTCTTCAATTTTATAACAATCAATGTTTATTAACCATCTTAGATATCTCAGTTCTATCTTTTTAAAAAATACATATTTTATTTATTTATTTTTAGAGAGAGGGGAAGGGATAAAGAGAGGGGGAGAAATATCAGTGTGTGGTTGCTCTGGTGTGCCCCATACTGGGGACCTGGCCTGCAACCCAGGTACGTGCCCTGACTGGGAACTGTACTGGTGACCCTTTGGTTCTCAGGCTGGTGCCCAAACCACTGAGCCACACCAGCCAGGGCTCAATGCTTCCTTAATAAGACTGTTGATCTGGTCTTCCTTCTTTACAGCAGCTACACCTTCTACAAAATGGGTGGTCTTTTTCTTCATTCCACCTCATAGATAAGGTTATTTGAAGGGCCATAGGAAGTTGTTTGCTTTTTTTGAAGCATTTTCCAACAGTATAGATCTCATGAATCAGATCTGCCATTCAGATTATGCCATGTTTACCAGCTATCAAGCAAGCAATGTGTTATCAGTCAGGACAATTCACTTTTTGTTGATTTTGCCATAACCACACTTATCCATCATTTCATTTACTGACTTCAGGGTTGGATAACCCCATGTAATATATGATTCCCCAATTTTCAGTATGTTAGTTGAAGCTTTGTTGAGGTTAACAAAGGTGTCATTGAAGATCTGGTGAAGATGAAGAAGCTGTAGCACCTTTCAGACCTTTGGGCTCATGCCATTGATACCTCTGATCCTGATAACAAACGCCAATTTGGGTTCTGCAGGTACATAGAAGTTGCCTGGTTTTTTTGTTTGTTTGTTTGTTTGTTTTTTGCCATTATCACTATTCGAATTTCAGTTCTGTACATGTACCCATATTCTTTGTGATAGTGCTTAGTTTTTTCATAGATAAACTTCCTCCTTGCCTTTCAAAGCATCTTTTGGGCAAACCTTTTCTCAGGCACTTGATCTTCACCTCTGAAATTCCTTTGCTTTTGCTTAAGAGTTTCTGGCACAACAGGAACCTTCTTTCTTCTCTTCTGCACCCTCCATGGTTTCAGCTGGAAAAGATAACTGCTTCGAGTTTTGACAGCTTTACTTTCAGTTCACCAGACTGTATGCCTTTCCAGTCAGTGTTTGGTGCCACCTTTAGGTGTGATATATGTATCCTGGGTTTGCTCCCTGGAGTTTAGCAGCACAGGGGTTATTCGGTGGTACTTGGTAAGGGCCCTTTTGGCAAGGCTGAAAGGAGTCTTTGGAGATGTCTTTTCCAGTAAACAAAGTGTGGTGTTTGGAGTTTTAATCTCTTTGAAGCACACTGAGAAAAGATTGCTCTACCAAAGTGTGGTTATTTTCAATAAAAGTAATCAGGCCTTACAATATTGAAGTATGCTTTCCTTTATCAACTGTGGATAGAAAGGAGCAGGAACTGTGTGTATGGGACATCCTGTAATTATCTTAAAAGGTGAGAGTTTATGAGCTCCAAAGGGATTGGATCTGAGATTCAAGAGGACCAAGAGCTGTGCTTTTGCCAAGGTATTTGAGGGTTTCTATAAATAGTACCATTAGTACGTTCAATCAAATCTGAGGATTACTGAAGTAAGAGCAGTGAAATTGTGAAACTGGCCAAACAGCACAGACTTGTTGAACCACTTGACTAGTAAAATGGGTTCCCCAGTGACAGTGGAGTTCCAGATGAGTCCCCCAGGTAGGAATAATCTTCTCTAACAGGACTCTAGCCACAGAAGAGGCAGTAGTTCATCTACAAGAGAAAGCTTCAGTCCCAGTGAGAAAACATAACAAATCATGACTAAAATATACTTATATCCATGAAATAGGGGAAGCTATATAAAATCTACTGGTCAGATGTCACATGGTCCATTAACCAATTTCAAATGTCCAGGGGCAGTGCACACAGGCTTCCCTCGGCTGCCTTTGGAGAGGTGGTAAAATGGACAGGTGGGATAAGTAACAGTGCTTTTTGTTGACTTATTAGTATTTTCCTGCCAATATTGATTATGAATACTACCATTTTGTTAGCAGACCATTGGTTTTTTTAAATATATTTTATTGATTATGCTGTTACAGTTGTCCCATTTCTCCCCCATCATTCCCATCCACCATGCACACCCCCTCCCACCCACATTCCCCCCTTTAGTTCATGTCCATGTGTCTTAAGTTCTTTAGCTTCTACATTTCTCACACTATTCTTGCCCTCCCCTGTCTATTTTCTACCCACCATCTATGCTACTTATTCTCTGTACCTTTTCCCCCTCTCTCCTCCTCCCACTCCCCTGTTGCTAACCCTCCATGTGATCTCCGTTTCTGTGGTTCTGTTCTTGTTCTACTTGTTTGCTTTTGTTTTAGGTGTGGTTGTTAATAGCTGTGAGTTTGCTGTCTTTTCACTGTCACATTTTTGTGACATCTTCTTTGTCTTAGATAAGTCCCTTTAACATTTCATATAATAAGGGCTTGGTGATGATGAACTCCTTGAACTTGACCTTATCTGAGAAGCACTTTATCTTCCCTACCATTCTAAATAACAGCTTTGCTGGATAGAGCAATCTTGGATGTAGGTCCTTGCCTTTCAAGACTTGAAATACTTCTTTCCAGCCCCTTCTTGCCTGGAAGTCCCCTTTTGAGAAATCAGCTGACAGTCTGATGGGAACTCCTTTGTAGGTGACTGCCCCCTTATCCCTTGCTGCTTCTAGAATTCTCTCCTTCATTTTAATCTTGGCTAACATGATTATGATGTGCCTTGGTGTGTTTCTCCTTGGGTCCAACTTCTTTGGGACTCTCTGAGCTTCCTGGACTTCCTGGAAGTCTGTTTCCTTTTCCAGATTGGGGAAGTTCTCCTTTATTATTTGTTCAACTAAGTTTTCCACTTGTTCTTCTGGTACCCCTATAATTTGGATGTTGGGACATTTAACGATGTCCTGGAAGTTCCTAAGCCTCTCCTTATTTTCTTGAATTCTTGTTTCTTCCTTCTTTTCTGTTTGGTTTTTTGTTTCTTCCTTGTGGTCCACTCCATTGATTTGATTCCCAGTTTTCCTCCTATCTCGATTGGTGCCCCATGTGTTTTCCTTCATTTCACGTATTGTAGCCTGCATTTTTTCATCTAATTTGTGAGCAAAATCAACCAATTCTGTGAGCATCCTGATCACCAGAGCTTTGAACTGTGCCTGTGATAGGTTGGCTATCTCTTCATGGCTTAGAGGAATTGGCTCTGGGGCTTTTATTTGTTCTCTGGTTTGAGCCATTTTTGGTGCCCCCCCTCCCCCGCCGGTTGCAGCTGTTACATAGTGATGGGTGGAGCCTTAGGTGTTCCGCAGAGTGGGGCAGCCCAGTCACTGAGTTGTGATGCTGTATGTGGGGGCAGTGTATGAGAGGGAACAATGGCGCTTGCTCCGCTCTCTCTTGGATTCCAGTCCCTTTGGCCACTTCCCTTTCTCCTGGATTATCTGTGCACGAATGTGGGACCACCTGGTCAGCCGCCTTGCGTGGCCTCACTGAGTCTGCACAGTTGCCACCCCATGCCTGGGAACCGCTAGCCACCGCCTGCATACCTGGAAACTGCCAGCCGCTGCTGCCTGCATGCCCGGGTCCTCACCTCCACTTTTTCCTGCTGCTACTCCACCCCTCCCACCAGTCTGTATGAATCGCCGTTGGACCTCCATAGAGCTCAATCCTCCATCAGTTCTGGTTGTTGTCCTGTCCCTAAATATCTGCTGTCCTCAATCTTGGCTGTGAGGGAAGGCACAGTGTGTCCACCTACACCTCCATCCTGGCCGGAAGTCTCAGACCACTGGTTTAATGCATGTATAGTAATAGTTAGAAGTGAAAATTTTAGAACTGGGTTGTTATTGCTCTTAGCCAGAGCTATTTCTGTTTATCAAACCAACAATTGTTGGATTTCTTTCTTTTTTAAAATATATTCAAGGGTCTTTTAAATCTTTTTATTTTTCAATTATACTTGATGTACAATATTATATTAGTTTCAGACGTACAACATAGTGATTAGACAATTATATGTCGTACAAAGTAATTATCCTAGTAAGTCATCAATCAACCCATCTGACACCAAGCATAGTTACTACAGTGTCATTGATTGTATTTCCAAAGCTGTACTTTACATTCCCATGACTTATTTAATTAAATTAATCAGTTGATTAATTTGATCAAGTACAGTTCAAATACAGTTCAAGTACATTTTCCCCTCACCATACCCCCCAACTCCCCCACCCCACCCATCCCCACCTCCCACCCTTGACCCTACCCCCCTGTGGCTTTGTCCATGTGTCCTTTATACGTGTTCCTTGATGACCATTCCCCTTTTTTTCATTATCCCTCTTCCCCTTCTCCCCTCCCCTCTGGTTACTGTCTCTTTGTTCTTTAATTCAGTGTCTCTGGTTATATTTTGCTTGCTTGTTCATTTTGTTGATTAGGTTCCACTTATAGGTGAGATCATATGGTATTTGTCTTTCACCAGCTGGCTTATTTCACTTAGCATAATGCTCTCCAGATCCTTGCATGCTGTCTGAAAGGGTAGGAGCTCCTCCTTTCTTTCTGCTGGGTAGTATTCCATTGTGTAAATATACCACCACAGTCTGTTGATCCACTCATTTACTGATGGGCACTTAGGTTGTTTCTAATACTTGGCTATTATAAATTGTGCTGCTATGAACATTGGGGTGCATAGGTTCTTTTGAATTGGTGTTTAAGGATTCTGAGGGAATAGTCCCAGCAATCGAATTGCTGGGTCAAAAGGCAGTTTCATTTTTAGTTTTCTGAGGAAATTCCATACTGTTTTCCACAGTGGCTGCACCACTCTGCATTCCCACCAATAGGGCACTAGTGTTCCCTTTTCTCCACAACCTCTCCAACATTTATTGTTTGTTGATTGGTTATCATGGCCATTCTGACCATTGTAAAGTGGTATCTCATTGTGGTTTTAATTTGCATCTCTCTGATGGCTAGCAATGCTAGCCTTTCATATGTCTCTGGGCCCTTTGTATGTTCTCCTTGGAGAAGTGTCTGTTCAGGTTCTTTGCCCGTTTTGTAATTGGGTTGTTTGTCTTCCTGGAGTGGAGTCCTGTGAGATTTTTATATATGTTGGAGATCAAATCCTTGCCCAGGGTATCATTTGTAAATATATATTCCCATATGGTTAGTTCCCTTTTCAATTTGCTGATATTTTCTTTAGCTGTGCAGAAGGTTTTTATTTTCATGAGATCCCATTTGTTTATTCTTTCCTTTATATCCCTTGTTCTAGGGGGCATCTTGGTGAAAATATTGCTGAGTGGAATATCTGAGACTTTCCTGCCTATGTTCTCCTTAAGGACTTTTATGGTGTTGCGACTCATATTTAAATCTTGTATCCATCTTGAGTTTGTTTTTGTGTGTAGTGTAAGTTGGTGGTTGAGTTTCATTTTTTTGCATGTAGCTGCGCAGATCTCCCAACACCATTTATTGAAGAGGCTATTTTTACTCCATTTTATGCTTCTTCTGTCTGTGCCCATGACTCATTTTATAACTGGCAACTTTTACATCTTAATCCCTTCCCATTCCTTACCCATCAATCCCCAAATCTGCTCCCATATGGAAAACATCAATATTTTCTCTATATCTATTAAGTTTGTTTCTGTTGTATTTGTGGGGTTTTTTTTTTTTTGTTATTTTTTTTCTTTTTAGATTCTACTTGTAAATGCAATTGTATGGCATTTGTTTTTCTCTCTCTGACTTATTTCACTTAGCCTATAATATTCTCTAGGTCCATCCATATTGTCCCAAATGGCAAGATTTTATTCTTCACAGCTAAGTAATATTTCATTGTATATATGCACCGCTTCTTTATCCATTTATTTATTGATAAGCACTTAGGTTGCTTTGATTCTATATCATGGCTATTTTAAAAAATGCTACAGTGAACATTGGAATGCATGTCTCCCTTTTAATTGGTGTTGGATTTCTTCAGATAAATACCCAGAAGTAGAATTTATGAAATGTAAGGTAGTTTTATTTTTAACTTTTTAGAAACTGCCATACTGTTTTTCATAGTGGCTGCACCAATTTACAGTCCTACCAACAGTGCAGGAGGATTTTCTTCTCCACATCCTCACCAACACTTTTTTGTTGATCTATTGGTGCTAGTCATTCTGATAGGTTGCTGTGATATCTCATTGTGGTTTTTATTTGCATTTGTCTGATGATTAGTGACATTGAGGATCTTTTTATGTGTCTGTTGGCCCACTCCCCATTTTTAAATGTTTATTTAGGCCCACTACCCATTTTTTATTTGGGTTGGGGTTTGTTTCTTTTTTGGGGGTGTAATTTGTATGAGTTCCTTATATTTTGGATATTAACTCCTCATTGGATATATCGTTGGCATATATCTTCTTCCATCCAGTAGGTTATCTTTTCATTTTGGTGATGGTTTCCTTCACTGTTCAAAAACTTTTTAATGTGATATAGTTTCTGGTTTTCTAGATTCCCTTGCTCAAGAAGAAATATCTAAAGGATATTATTAAGAGCATTGTCAAAGAGTTTATACTGCCTGTGTTTTCTTTTAGTACTTTTATGGTTTTGGATCTTACATTTAAATCTTTAATCCATTTTCAATTTATTTTTTATGTGTGGTGTAAGAAAGTGATCCAGTGTCAGTCTTTTACATGTTTCTGTACAGTTTTCCAAACACCATTTATTGAAGAGATATTGTCTTTTCCCATTGTATATTCCTGCCTCATTTGTCATAAATTTATTGACCATATCAGTGTGGATTTATTCTAGGTTTTCTGTTCTGTTCTATTGATCTGTGTCTCTGTTTTTATGCCAGTTTCATGCTGTTTTGATGAGCATAGTTTGCAGTATAGTTTAATATCTGATGATGTGATACCTCCAGCTTCATTTTTTATCAAGATTGCTTTGGCTATTGGGGGTCTTTAGTGATTCAACATAAATTTGGGGATTATTTGTCTAATTATGTGAAAAATTCCATTGGTATTTTGAATTTAATTATACTGAATCTGTGTATTCCTTTGGGTAGTATGCTCATTTTAATAATGTTAATTCTTCTCATTTGTGAGGATAGAACATTTTTCCATTTATTTGTATGTTTTCAGTTTCTATTTTCAATTTTCCCAGCACAGGTCTTTTACTTTTTTGATTAAATTTATTCCTGTGGAGTTTTTTTGATGCATTATAAATTGGATTGTTTCCTTAATTCTTTTTACGATAGTTCATTATCATTGTGTAAAACTCATAACAATTTCTAAGTATTTTGTAGTTGCTACTGTACTACATTCATGTATCAGTTCTTAAGAGTTTTTATAGTGGAGTCTTCAGGGTTCTTTATGTATGGTATATCATCTGCAAATAATGACAGTGTTACTTCCTTTCTAATTCAGATGCCATTTATTTATTTATTTACTTACTTTGTCTGACTTTAGCTAGATCAACAAAATACTATGTTGAATAAAAGTGGTGAAAGTGCACGTTTGTTTTATTTCTGAACTTAAGGAAAACGCCATAGCTTTTCATTTTTCAGTATGATGTTAGCTGTGTGCTTGTTGTATATGGCCTTTATTATGTTGAGGTATATTCCCTCTATCCTCACTGACTGTTTTATTACAAATGGATGTTGGATTTTGTCAAACGCTTTTTGCATATCTATTGACATGATTATATTCTTCATTTTGTTTATGCAGTATATCACATTAATTGATTTGTAGATAGTGAACCAGCCTTGCATCCTGGGAATAAATTCCACTTGTTCATGATATATGATCTTCTGAATTAATTGGTGATATTGGTTTGTTATATTTTGTTGAGGATTTTTGCATCTATGTTCATCTGGATTATTGGTTTACAATTATTTTTTGGTAGTGTCTGTCTGATTTTGGTATCAGGGTAATGCAGGTCTTGTAAAATGTGCTTTGGAGCCCTCCCCTCTTTTTAAATTTTTGGAATAGTTTCTGAGGGATAGGTATTAATTGTATGTTTGAAGCAGGTGGCTTCATAGACTTTTAGTTGTTGTGAGTTTTTTAATTACTGATTTGATTTTGTTGATAGTTAACAGTTTGTTCAGATTTTCTGTTTCTTACTAATTAAGCCTTGAAAAATTGTATGTTTCTATGAATTGATGCATTTCTTCCAGGTTATGCAATTTGTTGGCATATAATTTTTCATAGTATCTTCTTAATGTTTGTATTTCTGTGGAGTTGGCTGTCATTTCTCTTTCTTTCTGAGTTTATTTATTTAGGCTGTCCCTCTGTTTTGTGTTTTCTTGCTGAGTCTGGTTGAAGGTTCATCACTTTTCTTATATTTCAAAGGATAAATTGGTTGAAGGATTCATTGATCTTTTCTGTTGCTTCATTAGATTCTATTTCATTTCTTCCCACTGTAATCTTTATTATTTCCTTCCTCCTAATAATTTTGTATTTTTTGTTTTCTTTTTATAATTTCTTTAGGTATAAGGCTAGATTGTTTACTTGAGATTTATTTTTTGTTTTTTGAGGTTGGCCTGTATTGCTATGAATTTCCCTCTTAGAACTGATTTGGCTATGTTCCATAGATTTGGGGTCATTGTGTTTTCATTTTTGTTTCATTTGATTATTTTTTTTATTTCCTTGTTAACCCATTTACTGTTTAGTAGCATGTTATTTAGCCTCCAAGTGTTTGTACGTTTTCCATTTTTCTTGTACTAGATTTCTAATTTCATACCATTGTGATTGAAGAAGATACTTGATATGAGATCAGTCTTCTGAAATTTATAGAGACTTGTTTTGTGACCTGACTTAAGGTCTATCCTGCAAAATGTCCTAAAAGCATAAATTAAGTTCATCTGGTCTAATGTGTCATTTAAAGCTACTGTATCCCTGTTGATTTTCTATCAATATTATCACCATCACTATTATCAGTCTTGGGGCCACTAGCAAGAAGTATGGGTCACACCAAGACCAGCCACTGCTTGTCTGGGATTTGTGGACTTTTGAGAGATTTTAGAAAAGGCCACAGCACAATTTGAGGAAGGCCGCTTATGTGGAAAAACCACCAGAAGAGGTTTGGTCCTGGTGCAGATAGAGTAGATTAGGGTATTAGGTATTCTCCAGGGCAAGCAAACAATGGTAGCCAAATTAAGGGAGAGCTCATATTTGGTGCTCACCTGTGCCTGCTGACAGGGTACAAAAAGGGCTCAATTAAGGGGAAAATAGCATCTGTCACCACGTATATCCATAAAAAGAGCTGTCCTGACCCCTGCTCCTCCGTTTTTGCACTGAAGCTAGTCAGTTCAGCTCCTTCCTGTATGTCCCTCATGCTTTTCAGGCTTCTTCCCCAGAGCTAGAGTTCATATTTTGTATGTTTTTGAGTAATTGAATCTATTCACAGTCCTCTCAAGACCTGCAGCACCTGTGTCTCCAGAAGCCCTCCATCCCACTCAGCCAAAATCCCTGTTGATTTTCATAGCTACATGTTATGGGGCCTTCTCTTTCTGGCAGTGGAACCCTAGCCTGAGATGCCTGGTGTGGGCCTTGGGACTCCTTGCTTTTTACAGGGACCTTCGCAGCCGATATATTCCTTCTGTTTGTTATCTACCACAGTGTGTATGTGGGACCTGTCTATTCTGTATCTCTGTTCCTCTTACAAGTCTTGCTATGGCTTCTTTATATTCAGCTCGTCTTCAAGTGGCTTTTGATAATGATTCTTCTATGATTTAGTCGTAATTCTGATGTGGTTGTAGGAGGAGGCAAGCATGGTATTTACCGACTCCCAGCATCTTTACTGGAAGTGTTCCAATCTTGTTTTTCGTCTTTTGAAGCCAGTTGTTGGGCTTCTCTAGCCAGATTTTGTTATCAGCTGGGAAAATATCTCTTTGGAACATGAGAGAGATTTGACCATTGCTGGTTCCTTTAAGGACAGCATTCCTTGTCGAAACATCAGCAAGTTGATTTCCTTCGGCTACCAGAGTATTAAGTTTAGATTCTCCGGGATCTTAATAATAGCTAAAGCAACAGGTAACAGTTTATAGTGTCCAGTAATTCCTGAACATACAGGCCATTTCTAACTTTATTTCCACTGGATGTCAGGAAGCTATATTGTTTCCATAATATTTCAAAATCATGAACTACTTTGAAGGCATATCTACTGTCAGTATAAATGTTGGCAGTTTTGGCATTGGCCTAAATACCAGCTAAAGTGAGGGAATATAATTCAGCCTGTTCATCTATAGTTGCCAGAGGTAAAGATTCTCCCTCAATGACTTTAAATGGAGTTACGGCAGCATATGTAGCACAGTACTTACTATTTTTACTCTAAATATGAACCATCTGTAAACCATGGGAAGTCAGCTCTACCCAGAAGAGTTTCCTGCAGGTTGTCATCATCAGATGATCTGTCATTGTTAATCAGTCTTGAGGAGCTTAGAAAATTCTTTATGGCTCTCAATCCAACTTAAATTTAGGAATATATGAAACTCTGGGCCTATTAGGATCCTCAGAGGGCTTCACTGTAAAGGGACAGGTTCTGATAGATTCAGAGCCAGAGGAAGTGAGAGAAGGTTCAGAGGAGGAAGGAATAAGAGAGGTTCAGAAGAGGATAATAATGGAGGTAAAGCCAGAGGCACAGAAGCCAGTAGTAGAAGGCAAAATGGTGTTGAAGATGGAGCTTGAGACAAAGGAGTGGAGGGGGAAAGAAAAGTGACACTGGAAGTGAGGAACTCAGAGCTTCAAAATCCCTCTTCTCTTTTTTGAAAAGATTGGTAGCCTCAGTTAATTCTAAAAGTTTATTTTTGCAAAGAGGCAGTTCACATTCCTTGTAATATTTGGAAGCCTCATAATATCATTCCATATTGGCATTCCTTTCAATTTCACCAGTTTCAGAGCTATGATTGTACAATTTGGTTTTAAGAAATATGTGTGGGATGTAGGTCCCTGCCTTTCAAGACTTCAAATACTTCTTTCCAGCCCCTTCTTGCCTGGAAGGTCTCTTTTGAGAAATCAGCTGACAGTCTGATGGGAACTCCTTTGTAGGTGACTGTCCCCTTATCCCTTGCTGCTTCTAGGTCTTGAAAGGCAAGGACCTACATCCAAAATTGCTCTATGCAGCAAAGCTGTCATTTAGAATGGAAGGGAAGATAAAGTGCTTCTCAGATAAGGTCAAGTTCAAGGAGTTCATCATCACTAAGCTCTTATTATATGAAATGTTAAAGGGACTTATCTAAGAAAAAGAAGATAAAAAAATATGACAGTGAAAAGTCAGCAAACTCACAGATAGTAACAACCACACCTAAAACAAAAGCAAACTAAGCAAACAGCTAGAACAGGAACAGAACCACAGAAATGGAGATCATATGGAGGGTTAGCAACAAGGGAGTGGGAGGAGGAGAGAGGGGGAAAGGCACAGAGAATAAGTAGCATAGATGGTGGGTAGAAAATAGACGGGGGGAGGGCAAGATTAGTGTGGGTAATGTAGAAGCTAAAGAACTTATGACACATGGTCGTGAACTAAAGAGGGGAATGTGGGTGGGAGCGGGTGGGCAGGGTGGAAGGGAATGATGGGGGAGAAATGGGACAACTGTAATAGTATAATCAATAAAATATATTAAAAAAAGAAATATGTTTGGGGATCTCAATAGTTCCTCGTAATGGCCATTGATATTCTAAGTGACTTTGGTCAGGTAAGTCTGTTCAGTTTAAAGTGTACATGAAGAGGGACTGCAGATTTTAAACATAAATTTGGCCAAGGTCCCTTTAGGATGGACATCCTGGCAATATCTAGATAACTGAGATCCCATTTTTCAGAGGCTCCTCAAGGGCCCAAATGCCCTAAATTACTGAAGCAGCTTAAGTATCTTGAATAGTTTAAGCAGCTTGCAGGTTTAATACCAGCCAGTTCCATTTAGAGTATTCTGATCCAGAAGGAGTTAGGTTGATGGCCAAACCAGAACAGATTCAGAGAAGCAGTGGGTCCCAAGGGAGTCGGGCCATGCTCGAAATAGCATAGTGCTAGTAGATTTTATGGTTAATGGTAGTATCCCCCACTAGACTGAGAGCTTCCTGAAGATACTGGGTCTCTAGTACTTAGAGTACAGCTTTCCACGTTTTAGAAGCATACAAAATGTGTGAATGGAGAGATTGGAATAAGAAGGTGCACAGTACGTTCTTCTGTACCCTGTTGTAGTTCTACCATCTGCTATTGTTACGTTGTTGTATTTGGCCCCTTCTCCTTTCTTATGACAGCCTCAACTGGACCCTCATTTTACACTTGGGCATGGACGGATCTACTGCACATGACTTTGACTTTTTTATACCAACTCAAAAGCTTTGATTTTGGCTTGAAAAGTCCTCATCATCCCCTGACACATCTCTGTCAGTCATATCACAATGAAGTTTCCTTCATTTGGAGTACCCTCTACTTTTCTCTCCCCTCTCTCTACCAAGATCCTTCCTCAAATCCAACCCTCTGTATGGGGTGCATCAATATTTGATTGTATATACTGAGGTTTTGTGAGGTATCCTTCCATCCCCATTAGATTACAAATCCCTTAGAAGATGAACTAATGTATCTTCATTTAATTTTTGTTCCCTTCATTATTTTACATACTTTAATTTTTATTTCATTATTATAGAACTGTATTTGTTATTTGCAGAAAAATTAGAAATAGTATATAATTCAAAAAAGGAAATAATTTTTAATCTTTTCAAATGCAAACAACCAGAGACATTTTGTATTTACTCCTCCAGACTCTAGTGTTTTCCTGTGGGGGGCCCCTGTCGTGGGCGCCAGATGTGGGGGGGCTCCACCCGCAGAGCCCCATCCTTCTGTCACGGATGAAAATAAAAACTACCAAGACATGACTGCTTGGGGAGGAGAGGTGGACAAACTTTCAGAGCAGAATGACCCAGAGCCCCTTCCTCACTAGGCTTTTATTGGGTTCAAATACACAGGAATACAGGTATGTCAGGCAGCAAGGATCAAACAGTGGTTAACATTTCAAAGTAATCTGAGGGCTTAATCTGAGTCAGTGTCTGTCAGGAAAGGGGGTTGCAAAACTTTGGGAGACATATTCATTTCCTCCTCGGACCCTTATCATTTAAACGAGAGCACTCATAGCAAACAAAGCAGGTTTCACAGGACTGTAGGAATTCTTTCTTATGCCCGATCACCCGGGAACCGTCCTGGCTGGCACAGGGCTGCACCACTTGCCCTCATAGTTTCAGTGTTTAAGCTGATTAGGAAGCAGAAGACATCTCCCAGACGGAAATGAGGACTCGGGCTATGTCAGAATAGCAGGGCCGGGGAGGGAGGGGGCAGGGGGACGAGGGTCCATCACATCCTCTTTGCTGCAGGGCCCCCCCCCCCCCCCGCCCCCTGCCAGTCCTTCCATGAGGGCCTCCCAAGTGGTCATGTCTGGCTTAGGTTGCCCCTCCCATGAGGAGTCTCACCCGTCATTGACTACCGGCCAAGCGTTGGGGCCAGAGATGGATGAGGCAGAAGCAGTGCTCCTGCCAGGGAGATAAACTTTGTCTCCTTAGTAGGTCACATCCTCTTGACAGAACAGACCCAGATGAAGTGGGTCCCTAGGCTCTTACACAGTCCACCATGGCGTGAGGGTTACAACTCCTGAAACCAGGCTGAATGGCCTGCAACATTTTCCTATAAAATGAAATCATATAGTGTAAAGTTCTCCAGTCTTTTGTTTACTCAACAGTATATCATGAATACCTTCTCATGTCAAATAGCTATCTACATTATTATTTTCAATTGCCGTTGATCACACTAGAATAGTAAAACTGCACAGAAAGTATTAATATCCTTATTGAAATAATGTCCTCAGAGGTTTAAAATTTTAAATCCTATTTTTATTATTGAACTTTTATCTCAGTTAAGCAGAAAAGAGTAATAGTAAATGAAGGGATAATACTGATAGTAGAAATGAAGCAACAGCTTTTTTTTTTAATGTTGTTTCCTTTAAGATTAGATTTTACACAGAATGTAGGGAATATTTTTAGAACTTGGTAAAAATAGTTTTTTTTAAAATGTTTGTTTTAGACAGAGGCAAAGAAAGGGAGAAAAACAGCAATGTAGGGGAGGGACATCGACCGGTTGCCCTTTTTATGCATCCCAACCAGGGACCAGACCTGCAAACTAGTCATGTGCCCTGACCCGGAATCAAACTGGTGACCTTTCTTTTTGTGGGACAACACCCAACCAACTGAGCCACACTGGCCAGGGCAAGGTGAAAATAGTTTTGAAGTGAAAGTTCTAACAATAGTAATGAAGTCTGTATTGGGGTGGGGCATGCGTTGTGGTTTACTGTTTATAACACACATCCTGAATTCCAGTGCAGGGAGAACTGTGTTTCCTCTTCCAAGTCCTCAGCAGTTTAGAATTGCAGGCTTATGACTCTGCCTACCTTGAAATGTAAAAATAACTGTTTTTTTCCTCCTCTTACACAAAAGTGCTTCACCTATTGAATTTTTTTTAAAATAAGGGTTTAATTTAGAAATATGCTCAGCAGATATAGGTGTACAGGTAGAATGAGTAGAAACAACATTAAGTTGTATCAATACATGTTTTAACTCAAATTATGTAAAAAAGTATTTTCAGAAAAGCTGTTTTGTGAAAATTTACTAGAATTCCTCTTTAACACAAGTTTCTTTAGATAATTAAAAATTATTCTCTTATTAAAGTTTTATTTTATATGCAGTTTTCCAAAATGTTGACTACATCAAATGTAGTATGGTATAATTTACTCTTATGGAGGAAATGTGCAATTCTCTTGCAAACATTTATTTCCTTGTTCTTTCCCTGTTACTTCAGTGCTCTGTTGAGGATTCATGATTCTCTTTGCAGGAGGTATGTGTTGGGGCTGGGATGTTCAGTATACCTTTTTGTGGTATTTTGTAACCTATATCGCTCTTATCATTGCAGCACCTCTTTGACAAAAGAATGTGAACAGGACAGTAACAATCAAGAAAAGTTCAAAGACTGCCCACTGTCTTTCTCCTGTGTTTCTACCTCTACACTCTAAGGGCCTGGCATATGTTAGGCCTTCCAGAAATACCTATTGAATAGCTGAATGTATAAATCCTGATCGTGTGTTCCAACTTTATTTGGGAATGAGGGTTTTTTTTCCTTTTCGAATACTGTTTTTTCATTTACAGTTGATATAAAATATTATTAGTTTCATGTGTACAACCCAGACATTTATATAACTTATATGAAGTGATTATTATGATGTCTAGTACACACCTGGCACCATTCATAGTTATTACAATATTATTAACTGTATTCCCTATGCTGTACTTTATATACCCATGACTGTTCTGTAACCACCAATTTGTACTTCTTAATCCCTTCCATTTTTCACCCATCCCACAAATCCTTCTCCTGTCTGGCAACCATCAAAATGTTCTATCTGTGAGTCTGTTTCTGATTGTTTATTTATTTTGTTTTTTAGATTCCACATAAAAGTGAAATCATATGGCATTTGTCTTTCTCTGTCTGACTTATTTCACTCAACACAGTACCCTCTAGGTCCATCCATGTTGTTGCAGATGTCACGATTTCATTTTTTATTGGCTGAGTCATATTCCATTGTATATATGCACCACTTCTTTATCCGTTCATCTGTTGATGGACACTTAGGTTGCTTCCATATCTTGACTATTGCAAATAATGCTGCAGGGAATGTGTATGTCTTTTTGATTTAGTGTTTGCGGTTTCGTTGGATGAATACCCAGAAGTGAATTAGCTGGGCCCTTACTTGTTTCTTGTTATAGCCTTTGTTTTAAGGTCTATTTCGTGTGATATAAGTACTGCTACCCCAGCCTTTTTGTTTATTTCCATTTTCAGGAAATGTCTTTTTTCATCCCTGTACTTTCAGTCTGTGTGTCTTTTGATACAAAGTGAGTCTCTGATAGATAACATAGGTAAGGGTCTTGTTTTATGATCCATTCATTCACTGTATGTCTTTTGATTAGAGCATTTAATCCATTTGCATTTATAGTAATTGTTGATAGATATGTATTTATTGCCATTTTATTATTTGTATTTTTAATCTTTTTTCCTTCTCCTTAAAGAAGACTCTAACATTTATTGTAATACTGGTTGGTGGTAATGAACTCCTTTAGCTTCTTGTCTGGGAAGCTCTTTATCTGTTCTTTGATTCTGAATGATAGCTTTCTGTGTAATCTTGGTTGTTGGTCCTTGCTTTTCATCACCTTGAATATTTTGTGCCAGTCCCTTCTGGCCTGCTAAGTGTCTGTTGAGAAATCAGCTGACAGTCTTATGGGAGCTCTTTTGTAGATAACTGTCTTTCTCTTTCTGCTTTTATTATCTTTGTCTTTTAACCTTTTGCATTTTAATTATGATGTGTCTTGGTGTGAACCTCTTTGAGTTCATCTTGTTTGTTTGGGATTCTCTACTTTTCCTGGGCTTGTGTGTCTATTTCCTTCATCATGCTAAGTAAGTTTTCTGTCATTATTTTTTCAAATAGGTTTTCAGTTTCTTACTCTCTTTTTCCATATGGCATACCCATGATGCAAATGTTGGTACACCTGAAGCTGTTCCAGAGACTCCTTACACTATCCTCATTTTTTTTTCTGTTCTCATTGAGTGTTTTCTGCTACCTTGGTTTCCAAATTGCTAATTTGATTCTCTGCTTCATCACATCTATAGCTGATTCCCTGTAGTGTAGTCTTTGTTTCAGTTATTGTTTCCTTCATTTCTGACTAGTTCTTTTTTATGGTGTCTCTGTCCTTTTTTTATGCTGTTGAAGTTCTGAGTTCCCTATAACCATAGTTTTGAACTCTGTATCTGGTTGTTCACTTACCTCTATTTTATTTATTTCTTTTTCTGGATATTTCTTCTTTCATTTGGGACATGTTTTTTTGTCTCCTCATTTTTGGCTGCCTTCCTGTATTTGTTTCTAATGTTATTAGGCAAAGCTGCTACATCTCCCAGTCTTGGTAGAGTGGCTTTTTGTAGTAGGTATTCTATAGGGCCCAGTGGCACAAACTCCTCAGTCATCTGAGGGTGAGGTGCTGTGTGCACCCTACAGTTATAGTTGAGCCTTGATTTCTGTTGGCACATCACGTAAGGGAATTGACTCAACACCGATGAGCTGTGAAGATCAGCCATGACTTCCATTATGCATGTCTCTCATGGAGGTGGGTGGTGGTCTGGAGTGATCTAAAGCTGGCCACGAGATGTACTGCTTCTGGCACCTCCTGGGGTAGCACACTAAAGTCAGCCACCCTTTTCCCTGATTGGGGGCACCCATCATGAGCTACAAAGTAATTTGCAGATGGCTGCTACTTGTGCTGGTCTTGGAGGCGCCCAAGCTGCTGAGTTCAGCTGTCACTAGTGCTGGACCACTAGCAAGAGATATGGGGCATTCTGAGTCCAGATGCTGATTGTTGGAGTTTGTGAACCACTGAGCAATTTTAGGAAAGTCCCAGGAATGGAATCTGACAACTCTTAAGGAGTGAAGTATGCTAGTGAAGTCAGGGAGTCTAGACCATTACAATGATCTGATTCAACCGCTTCTGTTTACAAATGGAAAAACTGAGGACTTCCATAGTTAAGTGACTTCCTGCATGCTTATATGCCAACCACAGCAAGGAATTTGCTAAATGTAGAACTATCACCTGAATGTCTTCTGGTTTTGCTCTTGGACCTTCACTCCAACTTACCTTGTACCCTTTTTCAGCTCCTTAAAAATGTTGGATGGCATCGGTTACTTGAAATTTCATTTTAATTTTTTTTTAAATATGCCAGGAAAACCGTATTGTGACAGTGGCTTTAAGAATGTTTTAATTGTCTAACAAAAGACTATAGATGACTTCATGGTGCTGGTTGTGATAGAGACTTGTGTGTTTCTGACTCAGAATGATGTAAGTCAAGTTTTCACACGCTATTAATGATAGCTGAACCCGTCCACTTGAGAATTACAGAAAGACTATTAAGGAAAATGATTCACAGGGGATTGTAGACAATTGCAGTATCATCTACTTATGAATAAGATTGTATTTTTGGTGATTTTTCTGACCTTGGGCTGTTTTTCTAGATGGTCAATTCTGCCTTCTCATACTCTTTGCTCTGGTTAATTTGAACTTGGACCCACTTACAAAAGAGTGTCATAGTCTGAACTCTTCTGAGGCAGGTCTGTTTTCAACACTAGGGCCTTCCTCTACACTGATTGTTCATGACACTCATAAGAAGTCACATTGTAGGATGATGGTATGGCTGGAAAGTAAATGTTAAGGAGATGAATGTTATTGGAAATGTTGAGGAAGGATATTCTTTATTACAGCAAGTTTGCTTTCTTCTGTAAATGGTTACTCATGAGATAAATCCTTTTTTGTTGTTTAAATTTATTTCCATTAAGCTCAAAGTCAGTTTCAAAAAGAAAATTCTTCTCTTTTTGTATGTCACACAAGAAAATTAATGGCGTGGAAATGTACAGCTCTTGACCAGTTTGGAGGTCTAGTATAAAAGGTCCTGCTAACCGGGCCCAGTTAATTATAACTCTGCCTTGGAAGCCAGTTTGCAGCTGTCGTAATTCAGTATGGGATATACAACTGACAGTTCAATAGCATGTGCAATCAATTTTAGAAGTTTGATGTTTAAGTAGGTTTCTTTGCCCTCCAATGCTTGGGAGAGGAGCTAGAGGAAGAGGGATACTTCTACCAAGTACATTGAAAACTGGACTATGTCAGATATAGGTAAAAATCTAGGCTAATTTTCAAATTCTTATCTGCAATGGTATGCACAGTTGTTCAACTCTACAAATATGAAAAGCTTCTAAGTTTTTACAGTCTTACCAAGAAAATACATTTTTCCAAAATTGGTATTGATGTGCCTTTTAAAAAATCTCATTTGGGTAATATTAAGTGTTAATTCATTTTTTAATTTCAATATACTGGAGCTTTAATCTCAAACATAGCATTATAAATTGATTAGGCTCTCAAATCAATTATTTAACAACAAAACCAAAGAACTTATTTAACAAATGCAAATGTCTACAGTGTACCTGGCATTGTAGACACAGTGATAAATTAGATGCATTGCTGCCCTCAAAGAGCTGTTATTCCAAGAGGAGCATGGATAAAGAAAAACCTCATCATGAGACTATGGTTCCAATGATAGAAAAAAGCAGGGAGTTCTGAGTGTATACAGACTGGGAATTGTGGGTGCCTAGGGTCTAGAAAGGCTTCTTGTAAGAGATGACCCTTGTAGTAGAGTTCTAGTGGGATGGCTAGAAGTGAGATCCTTCTTCAAGTCTATGAAGCTGCATGTGGAAAGGCCAAGAGGTGAGAAGAAGCAAACTCCTGGAAACACCTGGAGTTCAGTATAGTGCAGGTGGCGGAGGGAGTGAGTCAGCTGGAACCAGATGGCAGTAGAGCCATTGAAGGGTTTTTCAGCTGGATCAGTAAGTGATCAAATTATATTTTTAAAAGAACACTTTAAAATTTGGAGGATAGATTAGAAGAGAATAAGAGCAGTGACAAAAAGATGAGTTAGGAAGTTAAGAGAAATTAAAAGGAGACAAAAGGAGCTTCTGAAAATAGTGTCCAGCCAGGGGCAGGGCTCCAAGTAAATATATATTAGATGAACAATGAGATCGTAAGTCCTACACTGTAGTGTTGAAGATTTTCAGAGAAGGGGAAGATCAATGCAAATTGGAAGACTTAAGATAAAGTCCATATGTTGGTTTCTGAAAGATCTATCAACTCCCTGAAATGGTTATAAAATTGTATGCTCACATGCATTTTCTAAGAGAGCAATATTAACTTTCATGAGATTCATAAAAGGTCCATGGCCCTCCAAAAGATGGAAAACTACTGGGTCAGATGTTAGCCTAGCAGAACAGAGACCTTGTGTGATTTTCCGTAGACCTTTGTACTTAGTCATTTCAGTCAAGGGCTTATGTTTATGGAGGTTATCAGCTTTGCTGGTGGCATCAAGGTGGGACTAGTATCTAATTATACCAGGAATCAAGGTACAGATTCAGAGAGAACCCAACAGTTTAAACAGATGTGAATAAAAAGTTGTAATAAGGTTCATACATCAGCTGCACTGCAGTAGTGGAGTGGAAGATGCTAGCCTTAACAACTTTTGTGAACTGTTGTTCCTTGATACTTGTGGGGGGCAATGCCTGCAGAACCCCCTGTCCGTCACGGATGAAAATAAAACTACCAAGACATGATCTGCTTGGGGAGGAAAGGTGGTCAAACTCTCAAAGGATAATGACCGAGAGCCCCTTCCTCACTAGGCTTTTATTGGGTTCAAATACACAGGAATACAGGTATGTCAGGCAGCAAGGATCAAACAATGGTTAACATTTCAGAGAAATCTGAGGGCTTAATCTGAGTCAGTGTCTGTCAGGAAAGGGGGTTGCAAAACTTTGGGAGACATATTCATTTCCTCCTCGGACCCTTATCATTTAAACGAGAGCACTCATAGCAAACAAAGCAGGTTTCACAGGACTTTAGGAATTCTTTCTTATGCCCGATCACCTGGGGAACCGCTCTGGCTGGCACAGGGCTGCACCGCTTGCCATCATAGTTTCAGCCTTTATGCCGATTAGGAAGCAGAAGACATCTCCCAGACGGAAATGAGGACTCAGGCTACGTCAGAATAGCCAGGGGCAAGGGTCCATCACCCCCTCTTTGCTGCAGCCCCTCGAGTCCTTCCATGAGGGCCTCCCATGTGGTCGTGTCTGGCTTAGGTTGCCCCTCCTATGAGGAGTCTTACCCGTCATTGACTAACCAACCAAGCATTAGGGCCAGGGGTGGATGAGGCAGAAGTGGCACTTCTGCCAGGGAGATAAGCTTTGTCTCCTTAGTAGGTCACGTCCTCTTGACAGAACAGACCCAGATGAAGTGGGTCCCTAGGCTGTTATTCAGCCTACTATGGGGTGAGTGTTACAACTCCTGAAACCAGGCTGAACGGTCTGCAACAGATACCCACTGCTCATAGGGGAGAGGGGAGAGCCCCAGGAGTTGTATGAAGTAGTAAGTGCTTCACTGGAATTGTTTAAGAAGAGGCAGAATCCCAGGTCAGGGATATACAGCAGTAAGCCTAGACTGGCTTAAAAGAATGTTTAGAGTACTAAAATAAAAGTTTTCCCTATATGAATACCCATGGAAAATGCACTTACATAGACCTCCCTCTGTACTGTTGACAGTTGTTTGAAATTTAAAACTCATTTTAAATGGGCCTGGTTTGAGAATCATGCACAATTGATAACTCTATTTCTGTAAAAAAATATGAAAGGGAAAAAAATGAAGACATGAAACTGCTTTTGCCTGTGGAGGCCCTGCCATGTGTTTCAGGGGTGTGTTCTTCCTACTTGTTGCTCATGGGCAGGAACACTATGTTAGGAGGGAAGAGTTGGTCATCAGGCTGCAATATAAGCCAGTCAGCGGTGTACATTTGAGTCATTTCCCTTTCAGAAATTGTGTGATGCCCATATTGTGTGCCTATGTTGCCTTTTTTCCAAGTATAACTAGAAAAAGAATTAGACAAGTAAAATGTCAAGGCACATTTGAAGGGCTGCTGGGGAAAAAGAGGAAGCCTTTTTTTGTCTCTTTGTTTTTAACTAAAAGAAAATGTTTAAAAGAGCTTTTCCAAAGCCCCAGAATTTAATTTTACTCAGTTGTGACAGATTTGTTAGAATGAAAGCTTTGATTTACTGAAATTCCTATTTGTCAGCACTGCCATTTTAAAAGTTAGAAGGCAAAAATTGTTTGTTTTTTGTTATATAGCTAGAGAACTTCTTTTTCTGTTCACATTCCTTTATTCTTAGACTCATCAAACATAGGATTTGGGTCCTACACAATTAGGTGTTTCCTATCTTGCGAACATTTAGTGGTCAGCAAGCTCTTTTTTCTTCTCAGCATGACACGTTACTTTTTTAAAAACTCTTTAAAAATCAAACTCTCACGTTGAGAGATAGTTGGATGAGCATAGTCCCACAAAGCAAAGAAAGGGTTGCCAATTTGATTCCTGGTCAGGACACCTGCCTGGGTTGCTCAGGTGGTGTATGGTTGGGACGTGTGCGAGAGGCAACTGATTGATGTTCCTCACACATAAGATGTCTCTCTCCTTCTCTTTTGCCCTCTCTTCCCTTCTCTCTAAAAATGAATAAATAAAAATTTTTAAAAATTAAAATCAAGCTCTTTTAAATTTTTTTCTATAGAAACAAGTCCTATTTAATGTTGAGGTTTGTGTGTTTGCAGTGAATTAATTTGTATGTTTTTACCAGGCATCTATTCTGTTTTGGTGCTTAGAGTGAAAAAATTAAAAAATGATGGTTGCTTCTCTTCATTTTTCACCTGTCTTGACAAAAATGTGAGAACTAGGCACTTTTGGAATCTTAATTTTATGTTTCCACTACTGTAAACTTTAAACTTTTCTGTATTTTAGACCTCTGTAGGATCCTAGGGCTCATACAAAGACAAAGAAAGCCCTAGAATCTAAGTGATTTCTGTTTATTTTTGAATAGGCAGTATATTCAAAATTCAGAAGGTATAAAGTTGTGTGTACTGGAAAGGCTTTCTTCTGCTACTGTTTTCTTCACAGGCACCTAATATTATCTGTCAGTTTTTTTGTGTCTCCTTCCAGGGCAAGGAAAAGATAAATCTGTCACTGACATTTTTTAACGTCTTCTATCACTAATTAAATCTAGTGTAGTAACAAAATAGTAATTTTATTCCTGCATCTTTAAAAACATACATTATGTTTTGATGGCAGCAATAGAAAGTTGTCTGTTTACTGTTGGGGCCAGGGCACCAGGGTGAGGAATGGTATCCCCAAGGGGATCTCTAGCATCTGCATGTCTTGAGTGAAGGCATAAGATACACCCCACTTTCCTTGTAGGGTTATCTTGATTTTTGTATTTATAATATAGATTCTCTTTGAGAATCTGTATTCTCTTTGAGAGGGGAATAGATTAACTTTTTAATTCTAGGTGTAAAAGCTTCAGACCCATTTCTCATGCTCTTGTTGTTGGGGTATTTTAGAATGGAAAGAAGCTGATACAAATTACTCAAAGAGAAATTACTGGGACCATAAAGTTAAACTATTGGCTAAGAACTTGGCAAGGATCATGCTGACATGTATCGAGTGGGATTCAATTAGATTGGAGGCCGGAACCCTGCCTGCTCTTGCGCTAACATTTAGAGTTGAATGATAAAGGAGTGTGGAGAGCTGGGTGAAAAAGGTAAAGGGATTAGCAGTATAAATTGTTAGTTTCAGAGTAGTCACAGGGTATGTAGGTTACAGTATAGGGAATGTAGTCAATAATGTGGTGATAACTATGTATGGTGTCAGTCGTCTACTTGAAGCATCAGAGGGACCACTCTATAAAGCACATGATTTTCTAACTGCTGTGCTGTACATTTGAAATAAATATAGAATAGTATACAATGTACACTGTAATTGAAAAATAAAAAATTTTAAAAAGAAAAAAAGAACTAAACCTCATTATGTCCCCATCATTATACACAAACCCCCTTGCAAACACTCACCCATACATATCCTGTTCCAAAAAACCAAAACTCTCTTTCTTACATTGTCATTATCTAGGATCAAATACACACATAAATAAATACAGGAGCTGGGTAGGAACCACAATGGTGATTAAATTGAGGTACACATTTTATGATATGGTAGTATTCAGAATGGGTATTTACAGATTTAGAAAATCATTGAATGGAGGTTGATAGGAGAAACTTTCAGTTAAGAATTTTTGAGTCATATTTAATGGGAAAAGGACATTTCCTTTCTAAGAGGATTTAGAGTAGTGTGAGAGAGAGGAAATGGACTGCTTCCCTTACAGTTCTGCTCCCCCCTCAACCTCCCACCCCTGCCTTTGTAAGGAAAATGTCCCCAAAAGCTCGTGATGGCCAGGTACTTATTAAACTGACAGCTGCTTGTGAAATGTTAATGGTTTTCTGACATATAAAATAGAGCAGTGCTCTTCTTTAGTCATTACTTTACTGGAGCTTTCAGCTCAATTTTTTTTTTAATCCTTACCTAAGGGTATGTTTATTGATTCTAGAAAGGAAGGAGGTGGGGGAGAGAGAGAGAGAGAGAGAGAGACAGAGACACTCAGGTGAGAGAGAAACATCAATCTGTTGCCTGGGGGTTCGGACCTGCAACCTTTTGGTGCAGGTGATGAGGCTCCAATCACCTGAGCCACCTGGCCAGGGCTTTAGCTCAATTTTAATGCAGAATGATGTTGGAAAGATTTTTAAAGGAATTGGTGTAATTATTCATAACAATTAAAATTTTCTTATTAGTAAACATGTGAGCAACACAGGTCACTCATCACACACACACACTCACACACACACACACTCACTCACTCACTCACTCACCTCTCCAAAGCGAAAGGCCCAGAGATAAGGCAAGCCAGGCCTTGCTGAGGAGGGTGTGTACCGGCAGAGAAACAGGAAGCTGTGCTTCAGTGCCTGGCCTGCCTGGAGGTTTCTAACTCTGGATCAGGTGTGCTGAGGTTCAGCAGCAGAGATCCTGTGTTTCTGAGCCCTGGCAGCCATGCCACTCAGCATAAATACTTGAGTAATTATTGTGCATAGTAATAACTTATGTGTAGAGAGAAATATGACTGCTTTACAGCTTAAAGAGCTTTCACATTCAGGTCTCTACAGGAGAAGACGAGATCGTGCTGATAGTTTGAGAGTAACTGGGGAGGAAGAGCTAAGGTGAGTGCAAAGTCATGGTTGGCTAAAGTTCAAGGCACCTAATGATTACAGTGGATGAAGTAATGGAGAGTACACATTAAGGAGATTCCACTAGGAACCTCTTGTGTTTGATTGGAACTGTGCAAAACTAGAATTCTTTTTTCATTTTCTTTGCAAATCCTGTAAGTTGTTTTAGCTCTTCCCCAAATCTGTGGTATTTTTATGTCTTTAAAAACTGTATAATTACCACACTAATATTTAAAACAGGAAACAATTGATTTTATCCCCTTGGTTTAAAAATAGATTGCTTTGGTTTATTAGAACATGTTTCTGTGAGGAGTTTTTATTTAATTTTTAACGGTGAGTATAGTTTGTGGTGTTTTGGATGGGGGTAAGGGAGTGTTCATGCAGGATACTTTGTTATTAAAGTGGATTTAACAAGGGAATGCAGAGAAACTATTGCAGGTAACCTAGGAAGGAGGACATCAAATAACTGAAGACCATTTTAATTAAAAACATTAGGGGGTTTTGTTTTCAAAGTTAATTTTCCTGAAAGAGCACAATTTTGGCTTTTGTTAAACTGGATTTTTTTAAAAGATTTTAGGTACCGAAAGGCCCTGCATCTTTAATATAGCTTAACATATTGTGTTAAAATACCCTAACTTAAATTCTGTTTCTGAAGCAAAGTGTTCCTGTTTTAGTGCTGACAGAAGGCTGCAGTAAAGAGAAATTTCCTTTTCTTTTTACTTCATATACTGTCTAGTACTTAATTTGTTTACAGTCTTCCAAGTTAATGTTCCAATTAGGTGATAAGAGAGATATTTATGTTTAGTATTGCTTTTTTTTTTGTATAAATTCATTTTAGAGTTTATTTTAAATTCTTTATTTAAATTTGACAGGGAAAATTTTACAAGGAAGTTTTTTTTTTCTAAGCAGTATTTATCTTTTTGTTTATTCTATTACAGTTGACCCAATTTCTTTTTTCCCCCTTTTGCTCCTTTCCACCCAGCCCACCCCTCTTGCCCACAGTGAGTCTGCTTTCCATTGTTTATGTCCATAAGTCATTCGTACATGTTCTTTAACTAGTCCTTTCCCCTTCCTTCCACTGTTTCCCACCTCCCTCCCTACAGCTATCAGTCTCTTCCATATTTCCATGTCTCTGGTTCTGTTTTTCCTTGTTAGTTTATTTTGTTCATTAGACTCCAGTTATAAGTGAAGTCATAAGGTATTTTTCCTTTGCCGATGACTTATTTCACTTAGCATAACATTCTCCAGTTCTATCCATGCTGTTGCCAAAGGTAGGACTCCTTTCTTTCTGCTGCATAGTATTCCATTGTGTAAATATACCACAGTTTTTAAATCCACTCATTTACTGATGAGCACTTGGGCTATTTCCAACACTTAGCCATTATAAATAGTGCCATGAACAAAAGAGTGCATACATTCTTTTGAATTATGTTTCTGGATTGTTAAGGTATATTTCCAGCAGTGGAATCACTGGGTCATAAGGCAGTTACAATTTTAATTTTTTGAGGAAGTTCCATGATGTTTTCCACAGTGGCTGCACCAGTCTGCGTTCCCACCAACAGTGCACCAGGGTTCCCTTTTCTCCACATCCTTGCTAGCACTTGTTGTCTGTTGATTTACTGGTGATAGACATTCTGACAGCTGTGAGGTGATATCTCATTGTGGTTTTGATTTGCATCTCTCTGATGGGTAGTGATGTTGAGCATTTTTTCATATGTCTATGGGCATCTGTATGTCCTCATTGGAGAATTGTCTATTCTGGTCCACAAGAAAGCTTTTTAAAACTTATATTAAATGTGTATTTCTCTTATTTTATTTTTTCCCATCCCCCCCACACCCCTCCCTTTGGGGGCCATCAGCTTGTTCTCTGTATCAGTGAGTCTATTTCTGTTTTGTTCTTCTTTTTCTTATCCTTACCCGAGGACTTGCTTATTGATTTTAGAGAGTGGGGGATGGAGGAAGAGAGAGAGGGAGAGAAATATTTATGTGAGAGAGAAACATTGGTTTCCTCTAGTACGTGCCCTGACTGGAACTGAACCCACAACCTGTGCATGTGCCAACCAGGAATTGAACCCATGACCTTTTGGTTTATGGGATAATGCTCCAACCATCAGAGCCACACTGGCAAAGGCTTTTTTTTTTTTTTTAAGGTTCTAATTATAAGTGAAATCATACGGTATTTGCCTTTTTCTGTCCAACTTAACTTAGCTATATTATAGGAACTGTACTTTGGTAGGGAAATGCTTGTATGAAAATTATCAACTCTTTTACTACCTTTGAAAAGAATAGTAACATTAAAGAACTGTTATTGACGCTAACATTATAAGCATTTTCCTCTACTATATTTTTCTTATATGTTTCTTACATATGTTTCTTAGCTACATTTAATGTATTAGTTATGAATTGATTAGTCTAAACAGAACTTAAAAGCCTCAGAGTTAGAAATGTTATACATTTTTAAACATGAGTTTTAGTGAAAATATTGAGCTTTCTCTTACTAATCAGATTGGTTTTTGGAAGTAACCTCTGAAATTGACATTTAGTTGTAGACGCGAATCTACTCTTGGTCCAAGAGTGGAAAGTTACCAAAAACAGTTTTAATTTTAGAATTGGGTCCTAAGGAATTCTATTTTTTAAAAAATTAAGATGTAAAATGCCATTTGAGAGCAACCATCTTTTACTTACTTTCAGACAGTAGCAAAAGTACATATGTATACCAGAGGAGGTGGTTATTCATATAGTTATGGCCTTTGAAGCAACAAGATTTTGTCTTTTGTCTAGAGTTTAAATTAAAGGAGGAAGAGTAGTTCTTAGGAAGTATTGCTTGTTCCATTAGGTTAAGGGAAAATATCTTCCCACTCATTTTGGTGATGTAGTTTCTTGGGATAATAAGAGACTTACATTTTTGCCATTTTTGTGTCCCTTAATGCAGAGGGAATGACCATTTTCCTTATTTTAGGAGTAAGCTAGGAAAAGTAGACAATCTGTTTTTCCATGGACTTTTTATCAATTTAGAGAGGCAGGGGTTTTTCTTTCCTGGTTTTCTTTTCCTACTTTTATTTTTAGTATTCAGTCAGGTTTCTTGTCTAGTAAGAATCAGGGAGGATAGGGATTTTGATTTAGGCATACCTATTTCAGAGCTACTCAGACAAGTTGTGTGATCTTACTGAACCTCAGCTTGTTCCTCTTTAAAATAAGGATAAAAATACTTATCGTTATCAAGCATATGTATCTCATAAAACCCTCACCCCCAACTTAGTAAGGTAGAGGTTATTATTATCTTAAAAATAGTGCTATAGGGGTAATGCTTTCCATGCACTATTCCATTAATTTTTATTGTGTGCGGTGCTATATAAAGATGCATTAATGGGTCAGACTCCTCAAGGAATACCTAGGTGTTGAACAGTGAATGTTATCAACAGATGCTCTTCCTAGGAGCAGTTATTGATGTTGAGTATGCATATTATCAAACATCTTTCATGCTGTCTCAAGTATTACACAAGACCCATTCCTACTCTTTAATTCCTTTTTATTCACATGTCCATTTTCTTAGTGTGTTTGTGGACTCTAGCAGAAAAACTGTCAGAGACTTTTAATCTTTTTAAGGGCTATGGTCACTGCCAGAAAATATTTTCTTTTAAGTTTAACAGGCTGTACTTTGAAACATAATAAAAGTGTTTAAGAGCACTGTAATAGACATGAGAATAGTTCTGGTTTTAAACATGAAATAGTTCAAAACAGAAGCATGTAAAAGTCAGCATGAAAAACACTGACTATGTAGATTTTTATTTTAAAGTATTAAGTATAATCTGAAACTTAATACAGTTGCATACTTTTGTACAATGGAATACTACCCACTGTATAGAGGGTTATGTTTTAGTGATTTATTTTATTTAAATAGTAATTGTCCCCACTAGCAGAAAGCATTCTGTGGGCTTTTGTCTTGAGTTCTAGAACATGTCCTTAATTTTGGCTAGAATCTGACATGTCTAGAAAGCAGTTGGAAATATTTTCCTTTATAAAACTAAATATTAAGAATTTGGATACAGCATGGATTTTTTTTTTATACACAAGGACTCTCTATACGTAAAGACTGTTTATACACATATAGATAATCTTCGTGTTTTTCTCCTCATAACCAGTTATAACTGACAAGACTTTCCAGTTTAAGCAGTGGATTCATTAGAGTGAAGTGGCTCCTACTCTTTTTCCAATGGGCTCAGAAATTGAGTCTTACCTTTACAGGACATTGATCCTTTCTTCCCTGAAATTTTTGTTGCTTCCAGATAACATGTAAGCTTTATGTATATTCTAGCTGTTAAATTGTTACGTCCAAACTCAGTGTTTTTTGAGGAAACCAGAATGAAAAACACCTGAACAATCTATGACCCCACCCTTCTTTAAAATTCTCAGTCACTTTTGCTCTGCCTCAAATGTAAAGGATCTGTAAATAATGGATTAGGGACACCTCAAAATTCAAGTCTTGGCTGGCTGCATCCAAAACATAGTTTAATGTAGGGATTGGCGAACTATGTGTGACTCTTATGCCCACTCCAACCCACTGCCTAATTTTGTATGGCCCATGAGTTTAGGATGGATTTTACAGTATTCAGATGTTTGGGAGAAAAAAAGAATATCTCATGACATGAAAATTACATGAAATTTAAATTTCAATGTCCATAAATAAAATTTTATTGGAACACAGCCTTGCTTATTTTCTACGTATTGCTGTGGTGGTTTCTTGCTACTGTGACACAGGTGAGTTGTGACACAGACCTCTGTTCCTGCAAAGACAAAAGCATTTGCTCTCTGGACGTTAACAATCATCTCTGGTCTACTGCTAAGATAAAGAACTCTTGCTTTTTCCCTAGGGTTTCCCCACTCCTCCATATCCCTATTATAGTCATGGCTGTATAAAATCAGGGCTGTGTCAGTCTTTTGAAATGAATGTGAGTCAAGAAAATGTACTTAGAAATTTGATCCCTATGTAAAGTTGACTGGATGAACATCTTTATGCTTTCCTTTTCTGCACTTTTCCTGATGGAACTGGATAACCAGGAATTGGAGGAAGTGCAAAGAAAAGTAACCTTTACTTTTTGGTTATTAAATAAACCTTATTGGGTGGTGGGCACACAATCCAGTGTACAGATTATATATCATGGAAATGTACAGTTGAAACCTATGTAATCTTATTACCCAGTATCACCCCAATACATCTCATTAATTATAAATAAATAAATAAACATTCTGAGATATCTTTTAAGCTATAAGATATAATCATCTTTAACTAGTGGGAATGCTGTTCATTTGTTTTGAGATTAGAAAGCTACAGATCATGTGTTCCTGAATAATACTGAGTACATTACTCTTGATTGAGGTCTTGTTATAGGCCAGGCACTGTATTAAGAACTTCCTTTTGTTGCTGTTGTTGTTGTTTTTTAAATCACAATCCTATGAGGAAGGAGGAAGAACCTGAGGCTGTAAAAGATCATCATTATTATATAACCAATTACTGTCTTTGATTCAAATAAGTTAGTGCTCTGAGTTCAGCTAAGGTTGGAATTGGTAAGTTTAGGATATGCATTTCTTTGCATCCCCATTTTGCAGTTTGCTGATCGTTTTGTGGCCTACCTTTTGCCTGAAAAACCAATGTCGGTATTGAAATATAGTTTATTAGACAACTAGAGGGTTAAAATTGTAACTTTAACATCTTTTCTCTTTTCATTATTTAATGGTTTGGTGAGAGCGCATTTAATTTTTCTAATGACCACATTCACAATCAATAATAGATACTTTTTCTCTTTGGTATAGAAAGGTTTCAGTTCGCCTATGTTGTTTTTTAAAGGATAGTGTGCTTTCTTATATGTGTTTTAGAGTGTAATCCATATATATACATATATAATGAAATATTATTTAGTTATGAAAAACAAGGAAATCCTGCCATTTGTGACAACATAGATGGACCTTGAGGACATTATGCTGAGTGGAATAAGTCAGACAGAGAAAAGCAAATATTGTATGGTCTCACTTCTATGTGGGATCTACAAAACTGAACTTGTAACAATAGAGCAGCATGGTAGTAACCAAGGGTTGAATATGTGGGGAAATTGGAGTGGTGTTTTTTTAAGGGTACAAATTTGCAACTAGTTGAAGAGATCTAATGCACAACGTAAGAGTTGTGGTCAACAGTACTGCATTAAAAACCTCAAAGTTGCTAAGAGACTAAATCCTAACTGTTCTCAACACAAAAAAGAAATGATCATTATGTGACAAGATAAAAGGTTTTAGCTAATGCTACTGTAGTAATCATATTGCAATATATAAATGTGTTACGCCAACATGTTGTACACCTCTAACTTATACAATGTTATCTGTCAATTAATTTATATTTCAATTAATATGTAATTAGTTGAATTATATATTGTTGAAACCTAGAGAAGTCTATTCATTTTGTAAAAACTGCTTTAAAAGGCACATCTCCTCACCTTTCTCACTTCCACATCCCATCTAAAACTCCATTGATGGAGTGAGGATTCTCCAGGGCCAGGGGCCTTCGCTTCCTCCTTCTGCATCTGTAGCATCCACCATAGTGCCTATTAGGTAGTCACTGTCCCATATCTATTCCTCCATGTGTGAATGAAGGAATAAGAAACTAAACTGCGCCCTGGGTGGTGTGGCTCAGTGGATTGAGCGCTGGCCTGCGAACCAAAGGGTTGCTGGTTAGATTCCCAGTCAGGGCACATGCCTGGGTTGTGGGCCAGCTCCCCAGTAGGGGGCGCACAAGAGGCAACCACACAGTGATGTTTCTCTCCCTCTCTTTCTCCCTCCCTTCTCCTCTGTCTAAAAAATAAATAAAATCTTTTCAAAAAAAAAAAACCTAAACTGGTTTAGAGGTACCTCTTTTATTCTACATTAAACTCCTTTTGCTCTGATTAGTTTTCTAGTCTTAATTACTAAGTTATAATGTATGTACAGTATTGCACTAAGAAAAGCCTAAGAGACCCTGGCTGGTGTAGCTCAGTGGATTGAGCGCGGGCCTGCGAATCAGAGGATCGCGGTTCGATTCCCAGTCAGGGCACATGCCTGGGTTGCAGGCCAGCTCCCAGCAGGGGACACACAAGAGGCAACCCTACATTGATATTTCTCTCCCTCTCCCTCTCTTCTACCCTTCCCCTCTAACGATAAATAAAAAAATTAAAAAAAAAAATCTTAAAAAAAAAAAAGAAAAGAAAAGCCTAAGAGAGGCATCTCTCTATCAAAGTATAGATCATGATCACTTTGTTGTTTGGTTTCTTTCTTCCAGTAGTTTTGGGAAGCTTATTTTCCAAAAGTAAGTATATTTTCATTCATATAAGGGATAAAATATTTCTATGCTAAAACTAAAGTATATGCTGAAATTAAAAATAGCAGTGTTAATGCTTAAAAATTAGGTGTGTTAAAGGAATAGTTAAAATAAGTGAAAAGTCTTTAGATAAGGATTTCTTCTCTGTTTCTCTGCTGAGATATTTAGGAATGAACCTCAACTTCAGCCAAATCAATTTGTAAATTTGTTGCCAATACATATGTACATTTTTAAATGACAATTAAATGCCAGGATTTAGATCATTGTAATAGCTTTTCTTACAGTATCAGTTAAAAGTCACATTCAAAACAAAAAACATACCAGCTGACTAAAACTTGAGCTTTACTTGACATTACTTTAGATAGATGTTATTAAAATGAAACAGTACTATTTATATATTTTTATGTATCTTGGAAACATAGCCACTTATTTGTGCATGTGTGCAACCCAGTGGCCATTCTGAGATTAAAACAAACTTTTGATACAAACTTCTTAATGGAATGTCTATTAAAATAATTATTAAATATGTTTCTTATAAATATAAAGCTCCTTAATTTTTTTAATAGCCGTGTTAGTTTTTTGGAGCTGCCTAACAAAGTACCAAAAGCTGGGTGGCTTCAAACAATAGAAATGTTTTGTCTTACAGTTCTAAAAGCTTGAAATTAGAAATCAGTGTGTCAGCAGGGCCGTGCTCTTAAAACCTGACAGGGAAATTCTTTTCTTGACTCTTCTAGCTTCTAGTGTTTGCTAGCATTTTTAGTGTTTGGCTTATAGGTAAATCACTATAATCTCTGTCTCTTTCATCACATGGCCATCTTCTCCATGTGTGCATGTGTCTTCACATGGCATTCTCCTCTGTGTGTGTGTCTTATATCTGTGTCTCCTGTCCTCTTTGAGTACACCAGTCATTTTGGATTATGGGCTCTACTCCAATATGACCTCATCTAACTTGTATCCTAATTATATCTACAAATTTTAAAATAAGGTTGTATTCACAGGTACTAGGGATTAGGATGTCAGCATATCTTTTAGGGGACAGAATTCAACCTACAGCAGTGGTCAGTTTGTACATTGCTTTAGAAAGATGAGAGATCATCCGTTGTGCTGTTTTTTGTTTTTGTTTTTGTTTTTTTATTTAAGGAAAAGCTTTATTGAGGTTAAACTAATGAGCCTCAATAAGGTGCACAATTTTAATGTCCAGTCTGTCATCATCCACAGTCTCCTCATGCCAATTTATAATCCTCCCTTCTCTGCATTTCTAGGCAGCCTTTCATCTGCTTTTTGTCATTCTAGATTAGTTTTCATTTTTCAGAATTTTATATAAATAGACTCATTCAAGAATTTATTTTTTGTTTTCCTTTGGCTTCTTTAACTCAGCACAATTATTTTGAGATTCACTCATGTCATTGTATGTACAATATCATCAGTTTATTGTTAAAGGGACTTACGTAAGAAAAAGATCATCAAAAATATGAACAGTAAAAAAACAGTGTTATTGTTGACTGGTATTCCATTTAATAGATATCCTATAATTTGTTGAGCCAGTCACTTGTAAGCCGACATTTGAGTTGTTTCCAGTTTTTGGCTATTGCAAATAACGCTGCTGGAAACATTCATGTACAAGTCCTTATATGGACATAGACTTTCATTTCTCTTGAGTGGAATGGCTGAGTTGTTTGGTAGATGTATATTGAATTTTTTGGGAAATAGCTAAACTGTTTTCCAAGGAGTTTGTACCATTTTATATTTTCAGCAGCAATATTTAAAGGTTTCATTTTCTCCACAGCCTTACCAACACTTGGTATGGTAATTTTTTATGGTAATTTTTTGGTATGGTAATTTTAGCCATTTGGGGGAAATGTAGTGATATCTTAATGTAGTTTTACTTTGCATTTCCTTAATGATTCATGGAGTATCATTTCATGTGCTTATTTACAATCCATGTATCTTATTTGGCAAAAATGTGTCTTCAGATTTTTTGCACATCTTTTATTAGGTGGTTTTGTGTAGTATTACAACAGTGCTTTATATATTCTAGATAAAAGTTCCTTTGTCAGATACATACATTGCCAATGTCTCCCCCCAGTTTGTGGCTCATATTCTTATAAGTGTCTTTTCAAAAGCAAAATTTTTTTATTTTGATAGTTTATTGATATTTTTCTTTTGTGTAAAGTTTGTGCGTTTTGTGTCCTGTATAGGTAATTATCCCCAAACCCACAGTAAGATTATTAATAAATGTTTCATATGAATAAAAATTCATGAATAATTTTTTAAATCAGCTTGGCCTTTTATACCATTTCTTTTTGCTTTTGTGGCTGTTGTACACGCTTCACAGTCTCTGAACCTTCAGAGTAACACTGTGGGGTATGGCACACTTTTTCACAGTAAAGCGAAAAGACTCATAGAGACACACATGGTAATTTGGGCAATTGGAATCTGAACTCAGGGCAGTACCTAGTTGTGTCTTATGTTCAAAATTTGAGCTGAGCACTTAACCACAAAACCTAGGCTTCACTTTGGTTTTACAGTAAGATTTCTTACACTGAATGAAGATCTGATTATCATCTCTTAAGAAGATCTGAAGATCATATCTTAAAAGTTATAAACTTACCATTGAACATGAAAGTTAAGGTCCTTTATTGCCTTGGGTAATAAGATGGAAGCAAAGACAGAACTTTTCTGCCTCTTCTTAGATATTAGCCAGAGAAAATAACTTAGTTTAAAAAGCTAAAACTCGTATAGTTATGTGTTAAAATGAATATACTGCTTAAAATCCAACATTATATGAATAGCCAGAGTTTTTTCTTTTTTTAAAAATATATTTTATTGATTATGTTATTACAGTTGTTCCATTTTCTCCCTTTTATTCTCCTCTGCCCTGCATATCCCCTCACATCCACATTCCCCTCCCCACATTAGTTCATGTCCATGGGTTGTACTTGTAAGTTCTTTGGCTTCTACATTTCCTATATTATTCTTAATAATATCTCCCAGTCTACTTTCTTCCTCTCCCTGTCTACTTTCTACCTACCATATATGCTACTTATTCCCTGTGCTTTTTTCCCCTTTCTCCCACTCCCCCACTGATAACCCTCCATGTGAGCTCCATTTCTGTGATTTTGTTCCAGTTCTAGTTCTTTGCTTAGTTTGTTTTTTTGGTTGTATTGTTGTTGTTGTTTGTTTGTTTGTGTTTGGGGGGGTTCAGTTGATAGTTGTGAGTTTGTTGTTTTTTTACTGTTCATATTTTTTATGATCTTTTTCATAGATAAGTCCCTTTAACATTTCATATGATAAGGGCTTGGTGATGATGAACTCCTTGAACTTGATCTTATCTGGGAAGCACTTTACCTGCCCTTCATTCTAAATGATAGGTTTACTGGATAGAGTAATCTTAGATATAAGTGATGTAGACACTGGTCAGCAGCATCTGCGTCATTATGGATGAAATAAAACATACACACGTAGACAACCGAATCTGGTGGAGGAAAAAGGACAGCATGGCTTTTCTCTCAAGGGGAGCAAAAGCCACGGCCTCCTCCATGGCAGGCCTTTATTTTATTTCTGGTCATAATTACATGATGGTCCTCACTATGCACCGGTTTGCTATAGGTGGTTACCTTTTATAGACAATAAGGAGCCAATGCCGCTAATCACATCACAGAAGAAGGATTTAGCAAATGAAAAGGGAAAAGTGGTTGAGTTGGTTATACTCCATACTGGGGAGTTTTAGCATGGATTTTAGGAAGTTACAATAAGCACTTGCTATCCCAATCCAGGGTGATGGGATTTCAGCAAAAGCAAGACTCAAAGTGGCTTAGGTATATTGCAAACCTGATTTCCCACGAGAGAACCTATCTGTGGGCGTGGGTCCTGTGCATCTCCGAGTGGCAGCTGGGCCCACGCCACGCAGAAGGGTCTCCCACATATAAGTCCTTGCCCTTCATGACTTTGAATACTTTTTTCCAGCCCTTTCTTGCCTGTAACATTTCTTTTGAGAAATCAACTGATAGTCATATGGGAACCCCTTTGTGGGTAAGTTTCTCCTTTTCTCTTGCTGCTTTTAAGATTCTCTCCTTATCTTTAATCTTGGGCAGTGTAATTATGATGTGCCTTGGTGTGTGCTTCCTTGGGTCCAACTTCCTTGGAAATATCTGAGCTTCCTGGACTTCTAGGAAATCTGGTTCCTTTGCCAGATTGGAGAAGTTCTCCTTCATTATGTTTTCAAATAAGTTATCAATTTCTTCCTCTTCCTTTTCTCCTTCTGGCACCTTTATAATTTGAGTGTTGGAATGTTTAAAGTTGTTCTGGAAGTTCCTAAGCCTCTCCTCATTTTTTTTGAATTCTTGTTTCTTCATTCTGTTCTTGTTGACTGTTTCTTTCTTTCTTCTACTCCAAACTATTGATTTGAGTCCCGGTTTCCTTCCCTTCACTGTTGATTCCCTGTGTATTTTCCTTTATTTCACTTTTTGCTCTCTTTTGTGACTATACTCAATGAATTCTATGAGCATCCCAATTACCAGTGTTTTGAACGTGCATGGGGATAGGTTGACTATCTATTTGTTGCTTAGTTGTATTTTTTCTGGAACTTTGATCTGTTCTTTCATTTGGGCCCTTTTTTGGTCAGCGTGCCTGTTACATAGTAAGGGGCAGAACCTTAGGTATTCACCAGGGCAACCCACTTTGCTGTGTTTTGGCCCTGTATGTGGGGGAGGGGTCCAAGAGGGAATAATGCTGCTCGGTCAGCTCTCTGTCAGCTTTCAGTCACTTTCCCTGCTACCCACAAGCAAATTGAGCTCTTCTGGTGCTGATTCCCAGGTGTGTGGTTTTGTGTACATTCTAGGACCGTGTGGGTCTCTCCAGTGAACTCTCCTGTGAGTCTGGGAATTTCTCCTGCTACCTCAACCTTCATAGGTGTTTTCAGTCAGAGATTTTGAGGCTTTATTTCCCCGTGCTGAAACCCTGGGTTGTATGGTCTGTCTTGCTCTGCAGTTGTTCTTGCTGGTTTATCTGCATGCAAACGTGGGAGCACCTGTTCTGCCAGCCACCACCTCACTTGATCCACCAGCTGCCATCTTGCCCGCCCTAATACTCTAGTCGCCACCTTGCCTCAAGTCCTCTCTGCTCCTCCTACTGGTCTGGATGAACGTTTCTTCTTTAACTTCTTGGCTGTCCCACTTCCAGTATAGTTCAATTTTTCTGTCAGTTCCAGTTGTTTTTTGTTTTTAAATTTGTTGTTGTCCTTCTTTTGGTTGTGCAAGGAGGCACAGTGTGTCTACCTATGCCTCCGTCTTGGTTGGAAGTCTTGAATATTCAGGTTTTTTTATTTTGCCTAAAATATTGTCCTCCTGCCTCTGGCAAACAGTGTAAAGGGACGTTGACTTAGCTAGGAAGTTGCAGTGAATCCTTGCGTGTAGGATGCTTACTTATGTTTAACAATTTTTGCTGCCAACTTTAGTTTTTAATCTAACATCCAGAATTTGTTGGGACAAAGATGAAATTCTGCAGTGTTTTTGAAAATTTCAATAATGTATCCAGGTGCCAGAAAACATATTCTTTGTCTGATAATAAAAACTGATGGCAACAATCTTGGAAATATTTGAGGTAAACTGTTGTTATAGGTATTTTAAACAATGAGGTTTTATAAAAGGTTAGCCAGCTTAAAAGATCAAAAGTTTTTCTGGATCTGGAATCATCCTTTGGAGTCAACAAATACTTTTAAAATGGATTTAACTTGAAATAGTTTCTATTCAGCACAAATAGTAGTTTTGGCTTTTCTTTAATATATATTTTACTTAAAGAAATATTATTAGGTTGAGAGTTTTCTGCATTAGTATGTAAAATACATTTGTCTAGGCATTCTTGGGCCAGTCTACATTTACTAAGGTCCTACTGTGTGCCAGGGAAATGGGGATATGAAGTTGATTAAAACATTAATTATCGGCCTCCCACAACACCGTCAACAAGGAGCTGGTGGCAAGGGGGCGGCAGTGGCAAGGACGCTGCGATGAGCAGGACAGCTATGACAAGGGCAGCTCCAAGGAAATGCAGCTGACACTGATGGAGGAGATACTCCTCCTGAGTCTCAAGAACCAAGAGGGTTATACATCATTTTGGAATGACTGTATATCATCTGGATTATGTAGCTGTATGTTCATTGAATTAGCATTAAAAGGAAGGTTACAGGTAGAGGCTTGTGGAATGAGACATAAAAGTCTATTAACAACAAAGGTGATCTGTAAGTCTGTTGCTCCAACAGGGGATATCCTTCTTGATGAAGCTCTAAAGCATGTTAAGGAGACTCAGCCTCCAGAAACATTCCAGAACTGGATTGAATTACTTAGTGGTGAAACATGGATTCCATTAAAACTTCATTATCAGTTAAGAAATGTGCAGGAACGATTAGCTAAAAACCTGGTAGAAAAGGGCATTTGACAACAGAGAAACAGAACTTCCTACGTTTTGACATGACAACACATGCCCTCCCCTCACCACCAACAACATTAAGCTGTACTTCATCAAGAAGGTCCAGGATACTGTTCTTGACAAGTGGGTGGATGACCCTTGCCTCATGGACAAGCGCCTGCTGGCCCTCATTTACATGGCCCATGCCTCAGATGTCCTGGAGAATGCTTTTGCTCCCCTTCTGGATGAGCAATATGATTTGGCCACCAAGAGTGAGGCAGCTCCTCCACTCAGATCCAGAAGTGGAATGTCTGAAGGCCAGTATCAACAAGGTCCTGTGGGTGGTGGTGGCAGCATTCACCAAGTAGCTCTGCTCAGAGTGACGTGTTCTCCTTTCTCTATAAGCTGATTGCTTCTATTATATTGACTTCTAATTTTCTGCACTTTGTACTTCCCTATACTAACATTGACTTTTGTTTTATAAAATAATAGATGATTATTTTTAATGAGTGCAGGATTCTGCTGGTACAAGAGGCCTTCCTCTTTCTGTTTTAAAAAAAGTTTTACTGCCATATTGTCATTCCATTCTCACTATTACCTATTTTGGGTTTCTGGTGTGCTTTGTCTTTAAAAGTACCTCCAGTCTCTTCATGTGTACGCCTTTGGATTACCTCAGGTTGAGTTTTTCCTGTATGCCTGTGCATATCTCACATTCTGCCTACAATTCACAAAAAGGTAATTTACCAAATTTACCAAAGGTAAAAAACTTTGTGTATTAGGATATTTTATACATAGATCTCAGTTGAGATGTATACTTAGTAAAATTATTTTTAAAATTTAAACAACATAGTAAATAATATAAAATGCCCCCTTGAATTTTGCTTCCCATGAAAATCTGTTATACTATTTGTTATAATTTTAACTATGAAATCATATAGGTCCAATTGTTTCACAAAGCCAGTTTGGGATGGGCTACATTCCAGGTATGCTGTATATAGTTTGAATTATATATAAATTACCCTTTCTTCTGGCCTCTGTTTTAGTATTTTGCAAGATTTAATCAGTTTTACACCTGGTGCCCCTCACTTCAGTTATTATTATTTGAGGGCAAAATAGACCTCTCATCATGGAAGGAGAAAGAGATGTGTCTGATTGGTCGCAAGATTCTTTGAGCTGTGCCATTCATGACACTGTTTTTCCTTTTTTTTTTTTTTTGCTTTGTTTTATCATGTCTATAGGGAAGAGGCTTGTGACCAGTACTAATCTTGTACCATATTTTTGTTTTTTGATCACAAGTAAATTAATGTATTCTCTTAAATCTCATTCATCTACTTACACTTTCTTTGAAGAAAAAAATGAAATGTCACTTATAGCAGATGTTGCATGTAAATTGTTAGCAAGTAATGACTAAGGTCAGATGATTAAGAATTTTATAACAGAAAGCTCTACTATGTTTTAATTTTTATGTACAATTAGGACAATTAGGACATTGTAAGAATATAAACTTGTGATTTTTAAAGTTTATTTTTACTATTTATCACTTCATTATATCACAATTCATTTCATAATGTAAATACTATGTATTGAACAAATTAAATGTCAAATTTTTTATTACCATAGTTCCTGTTAATAGTGGGGCTTTTAAGTATGTAGAGATTTTTTTGTTTCACATTCAATGCAAAAGTACTAGATTGTGTATAACTTCAGATTTGAATTTTATGGGATTCCCTAATATGTATACTATGTTTTTATCTGAAGTAATAAATAAACTGTGATCTTGAGAGTGCCTGAAAGAAAAACATTAGTTATCTGCTAACATGGAACTTAGTGTATGGTTGGAAAAAATAGGCTCAAAGATAATTAAGAGATACTGTGTTGTTAGAGGAATGAACAAGATGCTATAGGAACAGAGTGCATTACTTATCTATTACTGAATAACAAATTACCCAAAAACTTAAGAGGCAACATGAGTTAGCAGACTTTTTTGTAAAGGGCCAAATAATAAATAGTTAGGCTTTATAGACTGTACAGTCTGTGTCACAGCTACTCAACTCTGCTGTTGTGGTGTGACCACACCCGTGGGAAATATGAAAATGAATTGGTGTCACTCTGTGTTGTAATAAAATTTTATTTACAGAAGCAGACAATGAGCTAGATTTTCACCTGTGAGTATTAATTTGCTAACTGTAGGCTTAAAACAAGAAACATTTGTTATCTCACAGTGTTTGCATGCCGGGATTCAGGTACAGCTTAGTTCAGTGCCTCTGGCCACTGCTCTTTTGTGGGATTGCTGTTAAGCTTTAGATTAGGGCTACAGTCTTCTTAAGGCACAAATGGAGGGAGTGATCCAAGAGAGGGAGAAATAGCTCAAGATGGAAGCCACAGTCTTTTTATAACCTGGTCTCAGAAATGACCTCTTACCACTTTTGGTGTGATAAGAAAACATTTATTGCACCCTGGATGGTGTTGCTCAGTGCCAGCCTGCGAACCAAGGGGTCACTGGTTCAATTCCCAGTCAGAGCACAAGCCTGAGTTGCAGGCCAGGTCCCTGGTCGGAGGCACATGAGAACCAACCACACATTGATGTTTCTTTCTCCCTCTTCCTTTCTCCCTCACTTCCCCTCTTTCTAAAAATAAAAATACAACAAAAAATCTTTAAAAAATAAAACACTTATTGAATAAAACAAAGGAAATACAATACTGTGTTTTTGTTATTAGAGGCCAGTAAGTCTAGTCTATACTCAAGAGTGGGGGGGATTACCCAAAGGTGTGAATGCTGTTAAGGAAGAAAATTATTCATGGCATTTGTTAAAGAAGAATAAGGCAGACTTTATTCAGGACCATCAAGATAGGTATAGAGACCACTGCAATGGTGTTTTGCAATGGAGGAGAAATTGGGCTGAAGTCCTAATACAATAAGGAAAAGTGTAGGGATTTATAGCCAAGGAGCACAGTAAGAATCGGTGTATGGAAATTGACTGAGAGAACATCAAAAGTCAGGAGGGATTCTGGTGAAACTGATCTAACAGGATTCTTGGTGAAGACAGGCAGGGTGATCAGACATTACCTGGGAGATAGTGGAAGATGAGGAGCCAATTCAATATAGAGGGTGATCAGATATCAAGGATGGGGGTTCTAGTTAAACTGACTTAGCAGGGTTATTGCTAAAACTGGAAAATGGAGAAGCAAGCATGGAAGCTCAAAAGTCAGGGCCTAGTCAAAAAGAGCTCAAAAGAGCCTAACTAGAATTTGGTCAAGGAGAGAATCTTTGTCAATACCAGTAGGTGGGGCCAGAGGTTGTCTTAGGGTTGCCTTCCACCCAGGGGTAAACTATGCAGTTAACTCCAGGTGGGGATCCTAGGAGAGATGAAGTCAGGATGCCCAACATCACTCACATGCAGTGCATAGGGAATAAGAATACCACCAAATTGTATCAAATATCTGCTTGTTAGATCAGCTTTCTGTTTCTCTTCATTCAGAATCTATGCCTCTGAGTCATCTCATCTCTATCACTGACCACTGTCCTTCAAGGTCTGCTTGAACCTTTATGAATGGATAGGGTGCCACATCCATCTCCCATGTTTTCTTTCTATTCTGCTGTATTTATCCGATTTCAATTTTCACTTATTACTTTATTGCTGGGCTTCGGTCAATATTTGCTGAGTAAAAATAAAGGGAAACCAGGAAAGAGACTAACGTGTATTGTAGAACATCTGTGAACCTAGCACAACTGGACATTTTTACATGTTCTCTTGTTAAATCCTCCCTTTATCCAGTTGAAGGGGTGAGACTGGGATTGGAGACCAGGACACTCTAGCTCTCAGCCCATTTCTTCTCACCATGCACCCCTCTGCTCTCTGTAGCACCACATACTTCTATGGGAACACAGGATACAGTATAACTTGTGTTACTGTTAGTTGTATGTGCATCTCAGCACCTAGCAGTATAAGATGTCTAAAGGCAAAGCTGTGCATTGATCATTTGTGTGGGTTTTTTCCTCCTGATTTTTCTTTTTACGGTGGCTTCTACATGATAGATACTCAGTAAAAGTTCATTGTGTGCCTGAAAAATGAAAATCATGATAGCTTGTTGTCAACATATTCCCTCATATCAGCATCGCTCAGCTGATCCTTATGGTCACATATCACTGATCCAGATCCATCTGTCAGGTTGTTTTCCCTCTTTGACAGCAACCTTAATCCAGTCTTCCCTCTTATGCATCTCTATATAGTAAGTAGTGAGTTTTTTCCTTGCCCTCCATATTTCTGACTTCAAAACCCTCCTTCACAACCAGTTGGCCCACCTCTTCTTTCTGTGTTTAATGCCCTACGTTCTTTGTGGCCAGCTGTTTGTGTCTATAATCATCCCCTGGACCTACTCCTGGACCCATTTTCACTTCAGATCACTCTCAAACTCTTAATTTCTGGGTGAATAAATTATGTGAAACAGATTTCCATTCCACAACTTCAACTTCCTGGTTACTGCTGAGCATTGTTCTTGTTCTTATTTTATTGTCTTTTCTCATCACACTTGCTGTTATATAACTGTTTGAAACTTCCCTTGTCATTGGTTTTCTTAACACTACCCTACTCTCCTGTTCACAGCTTCTCTCTTACTTTTCTGAAACCGTCTAAACTAAGTGGTATGATTTTTCTCTGTATCCTCATCCTCAGCCTATTTTTGTTTAAATAAGCTTTGTTTAAGGATAATTTTAGATTTATAGGAAAGTTATGAAACTAGTACAGTGGTTCCTCTCTTTATCTCAATTTGATTCCTTTGATTTTGATCCCTACTGGCACCCTTCATCTCTAAGGTTTGTCCCTCTACTCTCCTACTAGTTGAGTCTTGCTTCTCAAAGGGCTGCTCATATTTAACTGTTACTTATTTATCATCTTTGCTTACTTCCCTTATGTGGCCGATAGCTCCAACAACACTGTAACTTTGGTTTCTTATTACCTAACTCCACATTTGTAATCCTCTTCAGTCCAGTTTTTGACCCTACCACATCACTGACCCATGTCATTTGATCTGTGGAGAGCAACAGCAACAGACTCTGGCTAACTTACACAGAAAAGAATTGTATTGGAAAGATTTCAGGTTACTCACAGAACTGACAGAAATGGGAGATGAAAGAACTAGGCTTAGAATGGGCTGGAGCCAAGGAGAGCAGACAGCATTGCCACAGTTCCACTGGTAGGACAGGCTGGCCAAAGGCAACCATTGAAGTTATACCAGGAAAGAGCATGGTGTTGGCAGAGCCCAGGTCAGGTGCTGGAACTGCACTGCTACCTGGTAGGAGACGGAGTGTCTGTAGTGGGAGGGGAACCCATCTCCTAGTCCCAAGGGTTTCACCCTAAATCATTATTTTCCCTTTTCTACCCCTTGAAATCTCATAGCAGTTAATAATTCCTTCTTAAAAATTTCTCCTTCCTTCATCTCCTCAGCACTGCCTTTTCTTAGTGTTCATACTAGTTATTACTTCTTTTAACTTTCTCCTCTGTTGTCCCTGCAGTATTCCAAAGCTCTTTGTATTCATGGCTTCAGATAACATCTGCGTGAGGGTGACTATCAAATCCAGGCCAAGAGTCATTTCTAGCTCTCATTTACTGACTAGCACAATTTAAACTAGTAGATATTAGTTAATATTTGTGAATGAATACATTAGCAGAATGAACCATGAAAGCCTTTTATTAGATCATTTATGGAAGACACAGGGAAATTAGAAGAGAGTATTTGGATTTTTCTTTCCAAACTAAACTATTATCTTCTAAGGGCTGCATGTTTAGTTATAGTTTTAGCATAAATGGGGATTTCAAACAAGACTGTGACTATTCCAAACCTCCCTCCAAAACAAGGGTCTCGTTATCTAGTTGAAGTAATGAAATGTTTTGGTGTATTTTATAATATGTGAAGATATTTCAGTATTTGTTTTTGAAGATAAAAAATAGGACTGCTCTAGGCACAGCAATCAGACAAGAAAAGGAATAAAAGGCTTCCAAATTGGAAAGGAGTCATCGTTTACAGAGGACATGATAGTGTACATAAAAAACCCTACAGACACCACCACAAAACTATTTGATCTAATAAGTGAATTTGGAAAAACAGCAGGATACAAAGTCAATATTCAGAAATCAAAGGCATTTTTGTACACCAACAACGAAGTATCAGAAACAGAAATTAGGATAAAGTCCCATTTACTAAAGCAACAAGAAAAATAAAGTACCGAGGAATAAACCTAACCAAGGAGGTTAAAGACCTGTACTCAGAAAACTACACAACACTGAAGAAAGAAATTAAGGAAGGCAGAAATAATTGGAACCATATACTATGTTCATGGATTGGGAAAAACATCATGAACATGTCCATGCTACCCAAAGCAATTTATAGGTCCAGTGCAATCCCCGTTAAAATACCAATGACATATTTCACAGATACAGAAAAAATATTTCAAAAATTTATATAGAATCATAAACAACCCTGAATAGCCTGAGTAATTTTGAGAAAGAAGAACAAAGTAGGAGGACCGCAATACCTGATTATTGTTGTATCCCAATCGCGAGACAAATGACCAAGTTGGAGACAGGTGAAAGTGAGGATGGGATTTATTAACCTGCGCAGGGGCGAACTCCCGACTGCCTAAGCAGGAGATACAAATGGGAGTCGCGCCCTGCACTTGTAGTGAGCTCCTTTTATGCATGATTAGCAAGCAAGCAGTTTACAGAAGCAGAAGTTGCAGTTATTGCTAGGGTACACAAGGGTCCTGGCTTGTGTCCTAATTTTACCTTGGAAACGTAAGGGTCCTGGCTTGTGTCCTGATTTTACCTTGGAAACATCTAGTTCCTTAGTATTGTTGTGTCAACGTTTCTCATTTCTTAGGGTTACTGGAGCCATATCCTTGAGGTTCTGTTAGTTCTCCTTTGTTTCAAACCTAGGAGACCTTACCAAACTTCCTCCTCTATGGTCCTATGACTTCTATGAATGGGTCGTTTGTTTGGAGGTCTGACAGTCTTAATTACTCATAAAACTGGCCTTCTACAATTATCAAATTGTATTACAAGGCCACTATAATCAAAAGAGTCTGATACTGGCATAAGAACAGACACATAGATCAACAGAACAGAATAGAAAGCCCAGAAATAAACCCATGTCCCTATGGTTAATTAATATTTGACAAAGGGGGTGGGAGCATAAAGTGGAGTAAAAATGGCTTCTTGAACAAATGGTGTTGGGAGATCTGGACAGCTACATGCAAAAGAATGAAACTTGACCATCAACTTACGCCACACACAAAAATAAACTGAAGATGGATAAAAGACTTAAATATAAATCGTGACACCATAAAAGTCCTAGAGAAGAACATAGGCGGGAAAATCTTAGGTATTCCGTGCAGCAATATTTTCACTGTCTCAATATTTTTTTATGTCCCCTAGAGCAAGGGACATAAAAAAGAATAAACAAATGGGACTACATAAAATTAAAAAGTTTCTGCACGGCTAAAGAAAACATCAGCAAAATAAAGAGGGAACCAACTGTATGGGAAAATATATTTCCCAATGATATCTTGAACAAGGGTTCGATCTCCAAAATATATAAAGAACTCACATGACTCCACTGTAGGAAGACAACCCAATTAAAAAAATGGGCAAAGGACTTGAACAGATATTTCTCCAAGGAGGATATACAGAGGCCCAAAGACATGTAAAAGGATGCTCTATATTACTAGCCATCAGAGGGATTGAAATTAAAACCACAATGAGATAGCACTTCGCACCAATCTGAATGGCCATTATAAACAAATCAACAAACAAGTGCTGGCGAGGATGTGGAGAAAAGGGAACCTTAGTACACCGTTGGTGGGAATGCAGCCTGGTGAAGCCACTGTGGAAAATAGTATGGAATTTCCTCAGAAAACTAAAAATGGAACTGCCCTTTGACCCAACAATCCCACTCCTGGGAGTATACTCTAAGAATCCTGAAACACCAATTCAAAAGAACTTATGCACCCCAACGGTTCATAGTAGCATTATTTACAATAGTCAAGTGCAGGAAACAGCCTAAGTATCCCTCAGTAAATGTATGGATCAGAAAACTATGGTACATTTACACAATGGGATACTACCCAGCAGAAAGAAAGAAGGAGCTCCTATTCTTCACGACGGCATGGATGGAACTGGAGAGCATTATGCTAAGTGAAATAAGCTAGGCAGTGAAAGACAAATACCATATGATCTCAACTATAAGTGGAACCTAATCAACAAAACAAACAAGTGAGCGAAATAGAACCACAGACGTGGAGATGAAGAATAAACTGACAGTGATCCAGAGGGGAGAGGGTGGAAGATAATGGAGAATGGAGGGGGAAGCATCAAGTCAAGAAACATGTGTAAAGGACCCATGGACAAGGACAACAGGAAAGGGGAGAGGGTTGAATGTGGGAGGTAGGAGATGTGTAGGGCAGGGGACAGTAATGGGGAGAAGGGTGGACAACTGTAACTTAACAATAAAAATTTTTTTTAAAAATATGACATTGTTTTTATTTGGTTTACAAATAACAACGCTTTTTTAATCTTAGTTGCTTAAAGCAATATTGACAGGTTTTGTGGCTACCATAACCAGCTCTGCAGTTTAAGCAGAGATTTATTGCTGTCACCTATGTATCTCAGTGTTGCCATTAGCTGTTAATAACTACTTAAAGAAAGCACTGTCAATTGGCAATGAGTTGAAATTGTACAGTTTATTGTCAGAATTCTAATTGCTTTGCATAATGGGAATGAAAAAATGACAATGTTATTGAGAAATACGAGTATGCATGGAACTAGAAATGGACCACAAGGTTATGCGTGAGCTTCTAATTTGTAATGTTCCAGCCTTGTCTTTGGGAAATACTTGTAGGATTGTTTTTTGCAAGATTCTTCCTAGGATGGTCTTCTGCGAAACATAGAGATACGGTGATTGTTTTATCAATTTAAAGTGGTACCTACCAATAAGTTAACTTGCACTCATAATAGATATGGTGAAGTATTGGACCATTTCAAAAAAAACAATCAACATTTTTTAGAGCTTCTGATTGTCACAAGAAGAGACAAAAACAAAACTAAACAAAAGAAAAATGTAGTTATGCAGCAAATTTTTCATTTGAGAATCTCAGAAAAGGATCAAAAGTTTGTCTGAAGGTTTTCAGAGAATCATTTTTTTTCCTGACAGTGTTTCTCTGGGGACTGTGGTATAAAAGCAGTGATGGTCTGTTAAGGTGTATGAGAAGGCAAGGGGCTGAATAGTAGACTCTGGATTTTGGATTCTTTTCCTGATCACCTTCCTTTTGTCTTTCCTATGGCAGCTATTGTGGTATCGTAGCTTAGGAGAGCATGATTTAGAAGGTAGTGGAGGACAGCCAGGCCCTATTTAAGAGTCTATAATTTTGAAACAGTGCAATTCAAACATATCTGTACTGAGCCTCCTTCAGAATTCACTGTGTTGCTGCATTACACCCTATAGAAAATAATAGCTAAAATATATGTCAAAGATACATGCTGAAGAATTTATGGTTCAAATGATATGATGTATGGAATTTACTTCAAAATATTTTATGTTTGAAGACTAGATAAAACATATTGATCATGATTTGCCAACTTTTGGAGTTATCAAAATAATGGGTTTGATGGGATTCATTGTATTATTCTCTCTAGTTTAAATGTGTTTTAAGTCTTTAGTAATCAAAGGTTAATTTTTGGTATGTATCATGATAAATTACACCATTCTAACTTTGTTCTCTTAGGTAACTATCACATTACAATTAATCGACAACCAGGATATAGTTATTATTCTGTTTAGCAAAGCTTCCCGTGTAATTTTGAGCATATTAAATAGGCCTAATTAGTTTGAAAACTTTTATAAGACTAGAGAATTAAATCCTTGAGGTGTTTCAGGGCCCATTGGAACAACCCAAACTGAAACCCTGGGAAAGTGATAGACCCTGGCATCTTATGATAATAAGATGGGGTGGGAGGGGGTGGGAGTTAAGCTATCACTTTCAACAAAGCTAATGTTTTCATCCCAAGATTCAGAGAGAATTACCAATCACTGGCTATGTAGGGGGTGAGGAGGAGGCTGTCTGCAGAGTCTGGAGAGACAGAAAAGGATTAGAATCCTATCTGTAAACCTTGCAGAGACAGAGTTAGGGGATTAGCATGGATTGAACTTCCGCTGCCCACAGCTTCCCTAGTTGCATGTCTCAAGAGATGGAGGAGAGGGAGAAATAATGTCCCCATACAGGCCACCAAAATGTTCAGGTGGTTGGTGAGGCAGGCTGTGAAAGAATTCTCAAAAGAGAAGAAAGTGCAGAGATAAAAATTTTTATTCACACTCCAAGAGAGGAGTGGGGTTTGGTGTAGAGATACACCAACAGTGAAATGTGAGGGCTTTGAGCTTTTATGAGGTAATTGGGATAGTTGTACAGAAGGATATTTCAGTTGTTCTTTTAGAGACTGCAGCTTGTTTCAGTGTTATCTTCAGGTGCACAGTCTGGTTGTTGAGGTCTGACATATATATATACCCAGAGCTTCTGTGCCTTCAGGATGCTACCACTAATTTTTCTCATCCTGAGGATAGAGGCTCATAAAACAAGGGTCAGTCATGCATTATGGGGTCCAGCTAGCTCTGGCAAAGAGAGCCTGAAAATGGCCCTTCTGTTCTATTACTCATCCCATTCCTTCCTAGTTTCAAAGGCAGATACAATTGTTTTGAATTGCTGAGTGAGACATGTCCTTCGTATTGGATAAAGGGCCCATGAGGTTCTACCGATAGTCAGAATCCTGGCTTTAGCCTCTTCTATCCTGGTTTCAATGAGGAGAGAAGAACCACACAGTAATTAGAACAAGGAAAATTTAATATAAAGATAGAATTATCAACTCTATTGGGGGGGTGGGTTGAGGTAATAAGGGATTGGCTAGTAAAAAGTAGAGAGAATACTCAGCAGTATAGGAATAGCAGCTTCAAGGAGCAGCCACTACTCCAGGGCTGAGATAGAACCCCAAGGAGAAGCTCTTGCCCACCCCTCAGCCACAGGACACACTGCTGAGGCTCTTACAATGGCAGAGAAGTTGCTTGGTTGCCAGGTCAGCAAAACTTGGTAGAAATCTGAACTTTAGAAGACCCTTCCGCCAGGGTGCTGGGGAGGCCATTCTGGTGAGATGTCTCACTGGAGGTACGCCATTACAGAACTGCCCAGATGGGGTTTAGGGAGAGGCTTTTTGGTGTGCTGCAGGCTGCCTGCCTCTGGCTGCCCTGCCTGTGAGAGCTGGACACTGACAAAGTTCTGTTGCTGCAGGAGCCTCGTATGGAAGAAAGCTGTAACCCAAGTTCTGTGTACTGCAGGAGCTTGCCAAGTGAGCACACAGGACCAGGATACAAAACCCTTTTCTCCAACGGGTCACTTCAGTGCCCTTCACTGAAAAGCCCTGGTGCCATCTAGCAAAGGAGAAAGACATTTTCACAGAGCAGGCAAAATTTCATAACTGGAACACCAAAGAGGTCCAGTAACACTCCATCAGGGAAATGAGTGGGTCTGTCTGCTCTTAACATTACTATACTTTTATATATTGTTGCTAGTTTTTATTATTTTTTTTTGTTCAGGTATCAGACTTTATTCCTCATGAAGAGTGGGTTATTAGAAATTGGTGTTTTAATAGAAATGCAAGACAAGTTGGAAACACAATAGAAATTGGTGTTTCAGAAGAAAATTTTTAGAAAAGTTTAAAAGAAGTACAAAAACTTCAAATCTGATTTGCAGTAAGATATAGATACTTCATTTAATGTATTTTTCGATGCTCCGCCTGGCCTGTTTTTTGTCATGCATATAAAATATTTAGAGAACAATGAAAGTTTCTGGTACATTTCAAATTAGTATTTAATAATAATTACGATGATAACAACTAATATTTAATGGAAACTTAAAATATGCCAGGTACTCTATGAAGCACTTCAGTGCATTATTTCATTTAATCTTTTTTTATTAAATATTTCCGAATTTTATTGTTGTTCAAGTAGTTTTCTGCATTTTCCCCCCAAGTCTCCCTGCCACCCCAGCCATCCCCACCTCCTTCCCGTTTCCACCCCCCCTTGTTTTTCTCCATGTGTCCTTTATAGTTGTCACTGTCAACCCTTTATCCTTTTACCCCTATTCTCCCCTCCCATTTCCCCTCTGGTTACTGTCAGTTTGTTCTTAATTTCAATGTCTCTGGTTATATTTTGCTTGTTTGTTTGTTTTATTGATTAGGTTCCACTTACAGATGAGATCATGTGGTGTTTGCCTTTCACCCCCTGGCTTATTTCACCTAGCATAATACTCTCCAGTTCCATCCTTGCTGTCCGGAAAAGGGTAGGAACTCCTTCTTTCTTTCTACTGTGTAGAATTCCATTGTGTAAGTGTACCATAGATTCTTGATCCATTCATTTACTGATGGGCACTTAGTTTGCTTCCAGCACTTGGCTATTGTGAATTGTGCTGCTATGAACATTGGGGTGCATAGGTTCTTTTGGATTGGTGTTTCAGTGTTCTTAGGGTATAATCCCAGCAGTGGAATTGTGGGGTCAAAAGGCAGTTCCGTTTTTAGTTTTTGAGGAAATTCCATGCTGTTTTCCATAGTGACTGCACCAGTCTGCGCCAACAGTGCACTAATGTTCCCTTTTCTCCACAACCTCTCCAACACTTGTTGTTTGTTGCTTTGTTTATGAGATATCATTCTCACTATGGTATCTCATTATGGTTTTAATTTGCATCTCTCTGATGGCTAACAATGCGGAGCATCTTTTCATGTGTCTCTGGATCCTCTGTATGTCCTCCTTGGAGAAGTGTCTGTTCAAGTCCTTTGCCTGTTTTTAATAGTGTTATTTGTCTTCTTAGAGTCATGTGAGTTCTTTATAAATTTTGGAGATCAAACCTGTTTCTGCGGTATCATTGGCAAATATGTTTTCCCATACTGTTGGCTCTCTTTTCATTTTAGTGCTGTTTTCTTTACCCATGCAGAAGCTTTTCATTTTCATGAAATCCCTTTTGTTTATTCTTTCCTTTATGTCCCTTGCTCTAGGAGACATATCAGTAAAAATATTGCTACATGGAATACCTGAGGTTTTCCTGAAGGACTTATGTTCACTTGAAGGACTTTTATGGTGCCAGGACTTATATTTAAGTTGTTTATCCACTTTGAATTGATTTTTGTTTATGGTGTAAGTTGGTGATCAAGTGTCATTTTTTTGCATGTAGCTGTCCAGCTCTCCCAACACCATTTGTTGAAGAGGCTCTTTTTACTCCACTTTATGCTGCTTCCCCCTTTGTCAAATATTAATTGACCATAGAGACTTGGGTTTACTTCTGGGCTTTCTGTTCCCTTCCATTGGTCCATGTGTCTATTCTTATGCCCACCAGGCTGTTTTGATTACAGTGCCTTGTAATCATACAGTTTGATATGAGCTATTGTGATTCCTCCTACTTTGTTCTTTCTCAAAATTGCTGCAGCTATTCAGGGCTGTTTATGGGTCCATATAAAATTTTGAAGTGTTTGTTCTGTATCTGTGAAATACGCCATTGGTACTTTACTAGGGACTGCATTGACTTTATAAATTTCTTTGGGTAGTATAGACATTTCGATGGTATTACTTCTTCCAATCCATAAACACAGTAAACGCTTCCATTTGTGTCTTTCTTAATTTCTTTCGTCAGTGTTATATAGTTTTCTGACCACAGGTCTTTTACCTGCTTGGTTAGGTTTATTCCTAGGTACTTTATTTTTTTTGTACCTATATCAAATGGGATTTTTTCCCCCTGATTTCTGTTTCTGATATTTCATTATTGGTATACAAAAATGCCTATGATTTGTGAATATTGACTTTGTATCGTGCTGTTTTGCCAAATTCATTTATTAGGTTGAGCACTTTTTTGGTGGAATCTATAGGATTTTCTATGTACACTATCATGTCATCTGCAAACAATGACAGTTTTGTTTCCTCTTTTCCTTTTATTTCCTTTTCTGGTATGATTCCTGTGGCTCAGACTCCCAGTACTATGTTGAATAGAAGTGGTGAAAGTGAACAACCTTTTCTTGTTCCTAATATTTGTGGGAAACTTTTTAGTTTTTGCCCATTGAGTATGATATTGGCTGTAGTTCTCTCGTATATGGCCTTTATTAGGTTGAGGAATGCTCCCTCTGTTCCCACTTTGCTGAGTATTTTAATCATAAATGGCTGTTGTACCTTATCAAATGCTTTTTCTGCATCTGTTGATATGATCATGTGATTTTTTCTTTGCTTTGTTTATGTGACATATTGTATTTATTGATTTGTGAATATTGTACCACCCTTGCACCCCAGGGATGAATCCCACTTTGTCATGCTCTATGATCTTTTTAATGTATTTCTGGATGCAGTTTGCCAATATTTTATTGAGGATTTTAGCATCTCTGTTCATCAGCAATATTGGCCTGAAATTTTCTTTATTTGTTATGTCTTTATCTGGTTTTGGAATTAGGGTGATGTTGGCTTCATAAAGAGTTTGCAGTCTTCTGCCTTCTTGGATTTTTTTGGAAGAGTCTGTGAAAGATAGGGGTTAGCTCTTCCTTAAGTGTTTTGTAGAATTCTCCTGTGATACCATCCAGTCCAGGGCTTTTGTGTAAGGGGTGTTTTTTGATTACTATTTCAATTTCATCTGCTGTTATTGGTCTGTTCAGGCTATCTGCTTCTTCTTCATTCAGTTTTGGAAGATTATATTTTTCTAGAAATTTGTCCATTTCAACTACATTTTCAAATTTCTTGGTGTATAGTTCTTTGTGGTACTTTCTTACACTCCATTGTATTTCTGTGGTGTCAGTTGTGATCTCGCTTCTTTCGTTTGTGATCTTGTTTATTTGGGTCTTCATCAAGTTTTTTTCTTGATGAGTCTGCTTAAAGACTCATTGATTTCGTTTATCTTTTCAAAGAACCAGCTACTGGATTTATTGATCCTTAGAATTGTTCTTTTAGTCTCTTATGTCATTTAATTCTGCTCTGTTCTTGGTTACTTCCTTCCTTCTACTTGCTCTGGGCTCTCTTTGTTGTTCCTCAAGTTCTTGTAGGTGTAGGGTTAAGTTGTTTACTTGAAGTATTTCTATCTTTTTTAGGAAGGCCTGTATTGCTATGAACTTCCCTCTCAGGACTGCCTTCACTGTGTCCCATAAGTTTTGGATTGTTGTTAGTTCATTTTCATTTGGTTCCAGCAACTTTTTTTTTTTTTTTAGTTCTTCATTTTTTATTTAAAAAAATATTTTATGTATTTATTTTTAATATATTTTATTGATTATGCTATTACAGTTGTCCTATTTCTCCATCATTCCCCTCCACCCTGCACACCCCCTCCCACCCACATTCCCCACCTTTAGTTCATGTCCATGTGTCTTAAGTTCTTTAGCTTCTACATTTCCCACACTATTCTTGCCCTCCCCCTGTCTATTTTCTACCCACCGTCTATGCTACTTATTCTCTGTACCTTTTCCCCCTCTCCTCCTCCCACGCCCCTGTTGCTAACCCTCCATATGATCTCCATTTCTGTGGTTCTGTTCCTGTTCTAGCTGTTGGCTTAGTTTGCTTTTGCTTTAGGTGTGGTTGTTAATAGCTGTGAGTTTGCTGTCTTTTCACTGTCATATTTTTGATCTTCTTTTTCTTAGATAAGTCCCTTTAACATTTCATAGAATAAGGGCTTGGTGATGATGAACTCCTTTAACTTGACCTTCTCTGAGAAGCACTTTATCTTCCCTTCCATTCTAAATGACAGCTTTGCTGGATAGAGCAATCTTGGATGTAGGTCCTTGCCTTTCAAGACTTGAAATACTTCTTTCCAGCCCCTTCTTGCCTGTAAGGTCTCTTTGGAGAAATCAGCTGACAGCCTGATGGGATCTCCTTTGTAGGTGACTGTCCCCTTATCCCTTGCTGCTTCTAGAATTCTCTCCTTCATTTTAGTCTTGGCTAATGTAATTACAATGTGCCTTCGCGTGGTCCTCCTGGGGTCCAGCTTCTTTGGGACTCTCTGAGCTTCCTGGACTTCCTGGTAGTCTATTTCCTTTGCCAGATTGGGGAAGTTCTCATTTATTATTTGTTCAAATAAGTTTTCCACTTGTTGTTCTTCTTCTTCCCCTTCTGGGACCCCTATAATTCAGATATTGGGACGTTTAACGATGTCCTGGAGTTCCTAAGCCTCTCCTCATTTTTTTGAGTTCTTATTTCTTCCTTTTTTCTATTTGGTTGTTAGTTTCTTCCTTCTGGTCCACTCCATTGATTTGAGTCCCAGTTTTCCTCCCATCTCTATTGGTTCCCCATGCGTGTTCCTTCATTTCACGTATTGTAGCCTGCATTTTTTTCATCTAATTTGTGAGCAAAATCAACCAATTCTGTGAGCATCCTGATCACCAGGGCTTTGAACTGTGCATCTGATAGGTTGGCTATCTCTTTGTGGCTTAGAGGAATTGGCTCTGGGGCTTTCATTTGTTCTCCGGTTTGAGCCATTTTTGGTGGTTTTTTTTTTTTGTTTTGGTTTGTTTTTAGTCTGGTCGCAGCTGTTATGTATGAGGGGTGGAGCCTTAGGTGTTTCTCAGGGCGGGGTAGCCCAGTCGCTGGGTTGTGATGCTGTTTGTGGGGGCGGGGTCTGAGGGGGAACAATGGCGCCTGCTCCGCTCTCTCCTGGATTCAGTCCCTTCCACCACTTCCCCTTTGCCTGGACCGTCTGTGTGCACGAATGTGGGACCACCTGGGCAGCCAGCCACCTTGTGCGGACTCACTGGGTCTGCACAGTTGCCCCCCTGTGCCCGGGGTCCGCCAGCTGCTCCCTGTGCCCCTGGGAACTGCCAGCCGCTACTGCTGCTGGCGTTCCTGGGTCCACACCTCCACTTTCTCCTGCCGTGACTCTGCCCTTCTTACTGGTCTGGATGAATGGTTGTTGGACTTCTGTACAGTTCAATTTTCTATCAGTTCTAGTTGTTTTCTTCTTTCTAAATATTTGTTGGCCTTAATTTTGGTTGTGAGAGGAGACACAGTGTGTCTGCCTACGCCTCCATCTTGGCCGGAAGTGTTTCCAGAAACTTTTGATTTCTTCCTTGATCTTATTCTTGACCCATTCATTGTTTAATAGCATGCTGTTCAATCTCCATAAGTTTGAGTGTTTTTGAATTTTTTCCTTGACTTTGGTTTCTAGTTTCAGTCCCTTGTGGTTGGAGAAAATGATTGATATGATTTCAGTTTGCTTGAATTTGTTGAGGCTTATTTTGTGTCTTGTCATGTGGTCTGTCTTTGAAAATGTTCCATGTACATTTGAAAAGAATGTGTATTTTGCTTCTTTGGGATGAAAGGTTTGGTATATATCAGTTACGTCCATTTGATCTGGGAAGCACTTTATCTGCCCTTCCATTCTAAATGAAAGCTTTTCTGGATAGAGTAATCTTCAATGTAGGCACTTTCCTTTCATGATATTGAATACTTTGCAGCACTTTCTTGTGTGCAAGGTTCCTTTTGAGAAATCAACTGACAGTCTTATGGACATCCCTTTGTAGGTAACGGTCTCTTTTTTCTCTTATTCTTTTAAGATTCTCTCCTTATCTTTAATCTTGGGTAATGTAATTATGATATGCCTTGGTGTTTTCCTCCTTGGGTCCAAGTTCTTTGGTACTCTGAGTTTCCTGGACTTCCTGAAAGTGTATTTCCTTTGCCAGGCTGGGGAAGTTCTCCTTAATCATTTCTTCAAATAAGTTTTCAATTTCTTGCTCTTTGTCTTCTCCTTCTGGCACCCCTATGATTCAGATGCTGGAACGTTTAAGAGGTTCGGTTCCTAAGTCTCTCCTCACTTTTTTCAATTCTTGGTTTCTTCATTCTATTCTGACTGAATGTTTCTTTCTTTCTTGTGTTCCACATTGTTGATTTGAGTCCCAGTTTCCTTCCCATCACTGTTGTTTCCCTGCAAATTTTCCTTTTTTTCATTTAGCATAGCCTTCATTTTTTCCTCTATTTTGCAACCGTATTCAACTAATTCTGTGAGCATCTTGATTACCAGTGTTTTGAACTGTACATGTGATAGGTTGGCTATCTCTTCATCAGTTATTTGTATTTTTTCTGAAGCTTTTATCTGTTCTTTCATTTGGGCCTTTTTTTTTTTTTTTTTTTTTTTGTCTCAGTGCACTTGGTAAGTAATAAGGGGTGGAGCCTTAGGTATTCACCAGGGTGGGGCAACCCAGGTCACTGCGTTGTGCCGCTGTTGCCCAGGGCGGTGTCTGAGAGGGAATAATGCTGCTTGTTCTGTTCTCTGTCAGTTTTCAGTCACTCTCCCTGCTGCCCTTAATTAAATTGGGCCCTTCTGGTGCTGATTCCCAGGTGCGTGGTTTCATGTACATTCTAGGACCCTGTGGGACTCTCCAGTGAACTCTCCTGTGAGGCTGGGAGTTTCTCCCACTGCTACATCAACCCCCACAGGTGTTTTCAGTCGGAGTCTTTGCGTCTTTATTTCCCTGTGCAGCAGCCCTGGGTTTTGCGGTCTTACTTGCTCCCCAGTTGTTCCTCCCGATTTATCTGTATGCAGATGTGAGACTGTCCTTTCTGCCAGCAGCCACATCACTGGGTTCTCCAGCCTCTGCCTTGCCGTGAGTCCTCTCTGCCAGGCTGCCTGTCTCTGCCTCTTCTACTGGTCTGGATTAATGTTTCTTCTTTAACTCCTTGGTTGTCAGATATCCATATAGTTCAATTTTCTGTCAGTTTTGGTTGTTTTTTGTTTCTAAATTTGTTGTCCTTCTTTTGGTTGTGTGAGGAGACACAGTGTGTCTACCTATGCTACCATTTTGGCTGGAAGTCCCGAAATGGGTCTCTTGTAGGCAGCATATGTGTAGGTCATGATTTCTTACCCATTCAGCTATTCTGTGTCTTTCGATTGGAGCATTGAATCCATTTACGTTTAAGGTTATTATTGATAGGTACTTATTCATTGGCATTTTTTTTGTACCTCTGTTCCTCTTTCACTCACTGTTTTTATTCCTCTTCTTGAAGCATTCCCTTAGCATATCTTGCAGAGCTGGTTTTGTGGAGGTGTATTCTTTTAGACTTCTTTTGTCTGGGAAACTTCTTATTTGTCATTTCATCTTAATTGAGAGCCTTGCTGGATAGAGTAGTCTTGGTTATGGGCCTTTCTTTTTCATTACTTGGAATATTCCCTGCCATTCTTTTCTGGCTTATAGTGTTTCCATTGACAAGTCAGCTGCAAGTCTTATCTGGGCTCCCATGTATGTTACTTCCTGTTTCTCCCTTTCTGCCTTTAAGATTCTCCTTTTGTCTTGGAATTTTGCCATTTTAATTATGATGTGACTTGAAGTGAGCCTCTTTGGGTTCCTCTGGATTGGGACTCTGTGTTTCCAGCATTTGTGTGACTTTGTCTCTCATGAAATCAGGGAAATTTTCCATCATTACTTTTCAAACAGGTTTTCTGTCCCTTGCTCTTCTACCTTTTGTGGTATTCGTATTAAATGGATATTATTCCATCTCATGTTGTTCTGCATATCCCTTAATGTGTCTTTGCTCGTTTTGAGTCTCTTTTTCTTTTCTTGCTCTTTATGTGTTTTTTTCTACCTTGTTCTCCAGCTTGCTGATTTGATCCTCTGTTTCATCCAGTCTTCTAGTGTGTTTTTTATTTCCGAGATTTTGTTGTTCATTTCTTCCCTGTTTTTGTTTATAGTTTGTTTTCTTTTTCATACTGTTGTAGTTCTAAGTTTCTTGTAGTTATCTGTACTAACAGACCTTGAGCACCTACATAACCATTATTTTGAATACTATATCTGATAGTTCGCTTACCTCCATTGCATTTATTTCTTTTAGTGGTGAGTTTTCCATTCCCTTTGATTGCATGTTCTTTTTTTGTCTCCCCATTTTAGGTGACTCCTTTTGTTTCTGCATTTCCTGATGTTTTGCTTTGCTATCTGTCTTTGTAGGGTGAATTTTTATGGTAGGAATGCTGTGGGGTTCAATGGTGTGGTCTCTTTGATGTCCATGTCAGGGCACTCTATGTTTGTCCTTTGTTCTATTTGTGTGGGCTCTCTTGTTGTACTTGGGTTTTTACCTTTTGGTGGTTCCTTTGTTATTGGTTTTCTCCTCCTCCAGGATGTATACTGATGTTCACAGCTCCCACCTCTTCTTGTATGTGATCAGTGGCATAGCTCAGGCAAAATGGATTAAGACAGCAGGAGAGTATTTTATGGGATTTAGAGTACCAGCAAATAGAGAAATTATAGGAGATTCTTTGGATAAGTATAGCATTAACTGTGATATTTCATTCAATTAGCCACTTTTTATAGAAGGTGAAAGAGAGATAAGACTCTTGTTAGAGGGGAGGAGGATTGTTAACTGAATCCAGAAAACAGAACAGTTGTGCAAGGGTAGATGATGAGATATAGTGAGAGTAAAGGGTAGAAAGTGGGTGTAGTATGAGAGAAAATAGAGTTTACAACAATAATAAGGTCAGGAATAAAGTGAAGGGGGTAAGATCAGGGAGGGTTTTTGTATAGTATGTACAATTGTATGGAACAACAATTATTTACAATAGTACTGGAACAACAGTAATATGACCAGAAATATATGATTTGGTTAACCAGAATAGGAAGTACACAATCAAGAGTAGTGTGTTATTGGAACACAAGTGGAGTGAAAGAAGGCAAATTAAAATACAATAAAGAGAGAATAAGAAATATCAGTCAAACAATGCAATTAAACAGAAATAAAACGAACAAAATGAAACATAAGGAAGAGAAATTTAAAAAATACTAATAAAACAAAAGTTGTAAAAGTGATTAAAAAATAATAATAATACACATAAACAATAAAATGCCATTTCTGTGGTTAGGAAAGTGACATTGTATCAGTTTTTCAATTTTGGGGGTTAGGCTTTTTCTCCTCCTTTGGATCTGTCTCTGGACCTTTCATACCTCAAAGACAGTCTCACTTGGGGGAAGAAAAAAAAAGAGAGAGGAAAGGGAAAAAAATAAGCCTCCTGCTGACTTTAAAGCAGTTGAGCAAGTTCTGCTGGTTTTCCTGGATGTCCCGGGAAGAGGGGGACTGGGCTCCCTTTTCTCCCTTCCAGTGGTTTTGAGATGATAGGCACGAGGTGTTGGCCTCAGTATTCACAGTTGCCCAGCCTCTGGCCCAGGTCCTGTGTGAGCTACCAGGCTCAAATCAACCACTCAGTCTCTGGTTGCTTTGGGTGAGTCAAGCTGTGACGTATGCTTCCATTCAGCCTCTGGGTGTGGTGGCTCAAATCACCCTCAGGCAAGCCAGCTTCTGCTCCCAGTTCCTTACAAAATAGATCCTGCCTCCGCCCCGCCCCCCCCCCTTTCTTAACAAGAGCAGGGCTTTTCACACAGCCCAACTTTCTGACCGGTCTGGAGAGTATCTGTGTCAGGGTCTGACACAGCCCCACTCTTCTCCCTTCTCCAGGTGTCACCCAGCACCCCAGTTTCTGTGGTGTCAGCATCCAGTCCCAGCAAATGTTCATCGCCTCTGTGTGTCTCCCACTTTGTCTCTATTTCCCCCAGTGACTTCCAGCATCCAGTACCCTCCTGGTGCTGGGCTGCCCTCCCTGCTGTGGTAGGGGAGGGAGCTAGTGATCTAAATCTCCTCCAAGTATCCTGGAGTAGGCACTAGGCCGGGGGCCACAGTGGCCTGGGTCTTTGCGCAGATTCCAGCTATCTTGCCGTCCCAGAGTAATCTCCTCACTGTCTTTTTTTCAGTGTCCTCTACAATTTTTGGCCTCCAAACATAATAAAGGCTGGGATTCCGTTGGCTGTTCACTGTGTTCCTGAGAAAATCAGCTGGGTGTTCCTGCTGGGCACAGGGAGAACCGGGCTCCGCTCCCACCTACCTTGCCGCCATCTTTTTACAATCTATTGCTAGATTTATTTATTTTTTTATTCTTACCCAAGGATATTTTTTCACTGCTTTTTAAGGAGCGGGGGATTGTAGGAGGGGGCAAGGGTAGGGGCTTGAGAAACATCAATTGACTGCCTTCTCTTACACACCCCAACTGGGGATCAAACCTGCAACCTGTGTATGTGCCTTGACTGGGAATTGAGCCTTCTACCTTTCAGTCTATGGGATGACAATCCAATCAACTGAGCTATACTGGCTGAGGTTAGAATACGTCTTCCTGAGAAAAGCAAAAGAAACCCGGTTTTATCCTGTGAAAGAGGATGGTAAGCTCTATGGGAAGAGACAAGGGCTGAGGACAGGAGCCAGAAGAGGAAGGGGAAGATGCCAAAGACACCCAGGAGAAACTGAAGCCCTGGTTGCTTCCTGGACAGCATTATACTGATAGCTAGCTTATGTAGGTAGTCAGGCTTCCTGTGACCTATCATTTCCACATCTTTTGGTCACACTTGTGGGAAAATCTAAGTCTTGGTTGCTAAAACAATTCCTCCACTTTCTATGTATACTCCATGAAATTTGAAGTTAAAGAGAAGAAACCTTTTTAAAATTAACAAAAGTAAAAATAAAAATTTTAGTTCTATTTAATCCTATCCAATATGGTGAAGGTTGTTTAAATCATTAAAATAGACAGGGAAACAGGTTCTATGTTAAAAAGAAATGACTGGGAATTAAATATATGTTGATTGAAATTTGAAAGGATTTTTTCACTTGAGTAAAATGTTTTTGTTTTGATTTTTTCCTGTCCTTCCATACTCAAATTCTCCTGGCTTTTATTTATGTTTATCATTGAGGAAAGTAGATTTCATGTTAAGCTTAGTCATAAAATAAAAACTCTCACTGATTTCTTCTACCAACTTAGCTGAAGGTCAGTGTTCAGCGAGAGATATCCCTAGTTGAATCAGACTAAAATAAGAATGTAATTTAGAGCGAGAAAGTTTGGTACCGTTGGCCACCACAGCCATATAAGGAGCCCTTGGATACATTGGAAAGATTTTCCTGGCAAGGTGGGCATTCTCTTAAGTCAACACGCTTAGCTAAAAATACTGTTGTATATTTGAAATACAAGTCTACCTTAAATTTGTGTGTTTGGTTAGGACACAATATATCTTTTTGGAAAGGTGTTTAGGGATGAGAGTAGTATTAGTATGTCACAAAACAAATGAGGAGAGAAAAATTATTTGAGTAATAAAGGAACTCCTGCAGAGACATATTCCAGTAAAGTTGTTAAAATTTTTAAGAGAAGTAATGGACAACCTATGAAGGATAATTTTAAGAATGTTTTTTCATTTGACCCAATCCATAGCCCATGGTCACTCAGTTATTTCAGCAACTGTCAGATAGGGATTCAGTGAGAAAATTTGTGAGAGAACTTATAGATCCAAACTGCAGTGATGATAGTTAAATGAGTTTTCTTTACTGAGAGGTAAAAGGTGAGAAGAGAAAGTCATGCTGAAGCACATGAGCTGCATGGAGGTTGTTTGAGCTTTTGGAGAAGGAATCAGCTCACTAGCACTTGTCCAAATGTTCTTTTGGACGTATCACCCAGTACTAGTAAAGTTTGGTCATCAGTTACCTTCGTATGATTCTGAATAGTCATCTTGCTACAATCCTGTTTTTATTTTTTTTTTAAGATTTTATTTTATTTATTTTTAGAGGGGAAGGAAGTGAGAAAGAGAGGGACAGAAACATCAATGTGTGGTTGCCTCTTGTGCACCCCCCACCGGGGACCTGGCCCATAACCCAGGCATGTGCCCTGACTGGGAATCGAACTGGCAAACCCTTTGGTTCACAGGCCAGCACGCAATCCACTGAGCCACAACAGCCAGGGACAATCCTATTTTTATTTAAAATCACGTATGTATTCTTTTTAGTTTGCCTTTCTTTTTAATCTTTTTTAAAAAGATTTTATTTGTTTATTTTTGGAAGAGAAGGGAGGGAGAAAGAGACAGAGAGACCAATGTGTGGTTGCCTCTTGTGCACCTTCAACTGGGTACCTGGCCCACAGCCCAGGCATATGCCCTGACTGGGAATCAAACCAGCAACCCTTTAGTTCTCAAGTCAGCACTCAATCTACTGAGTCAAACCAGCCAAGGCTTACATGTATTTTTTTTTTAAGAGATCAGATGTTAATGTACTTATCTCTAGGTGGCAGAAATATCACTCATCTCTGCCTTTTATAAATTTTCTGTAATAAATTACTGTGGGGCTAAAGGAAACGAGGAAATTAAAAATCAAACAAAACAATGCAGCCCAGTGACCCTGTTACAAGTGCTCACATTTCACACACATAGGATTTACAGAAACTGGGGCTGCCCCATTGTTCAAATTATTTGTTAGTTTCTCTGCATATGGTTCAGAATGTCTCTGGATAAACAGAGTTTCATGGAGAATAGAAACACCGTATTTTTTTTCTTATCCTCACCCAAGGACATACTTACTGATTTTTGAAGGAGGGTAAGAGAGGCAGAGAAACATCATTCCATCTCAGGGACAAAACCTGCAACCCAGCCATGTGCCCTGACTTGGTATCGAACCCATGACCCTTTGGTTTATGGGATCATACTCCAACCAATAGAGCCACACTGGCCAGAGCAGAAACACTGAATATTAATTATTGGTTTCAGTACTAAAAATATGCCTTCTGATTTACTTACTGAAAGATTTTAACCTGAGATTTAATTGTGCTTCACTCATTTTTTTGTGAGGGATATGAACAGTCTTCTTAAAATATCATAGAGTTTGAGGTGCTAGAAATCTTCTGACTCCTATACCAAAGATAGTTCACCTTTAAGTGAGTTTCCTTTGAAAGAATGTTATAATCAGAATCAAATTGCCTTTTTTGGTCACAGCCTCCTTGTCACTGCTAGATTGGTCTGAGTATTTGGGATGAGTTGGAGGCCCTGGAAAGGATGAAAAGGACGGCTGATGTGATATAGGGAGCTCCTTACACGTTTGTTAGTCTCTTCAGTTATTTCTAACATACTCTAACGGTGCCAAAGAGGCGCTTCCCTGCTTTGATCATAAAGCAACTCCAGTGCAAGTAGGTAAATGTGCAGTTTTCTTCATTTAAAAAAAATCCTCACCAGATGATATATTCATTGATTTTAGAAAGAGAAAGGAAAGGAGAGAGAGAAATATCGAGAGAGACATCTATCAGCTGCCTTCCACATGCCCCCAACCAAGGATCCAACACTCAAGCTAGGTATGTGTCCTGCCTGGGAATCGAACATGCAACCTTTTGGTGTGTGGGACAGTGCTCCAACCAACTGGGCCACCTGGCCAGGGCAGTTTTCTTCATTTTGAATTTGAGCTGTTCACCTTATTTTGCTCTCACACTCTCACCCCTATCAGGAATTAGGGAACAATTTGAACAGACAGGGCAAAATGGCGTATTAATTGCAACTCTGGGTACTTTTCTGGCCAGCCTTTGTCTTTTTCCTCACCATATCTTAAAAGAAAACACAGTGCATTTGTCTCGGAAGCTAAGAAATGAGAAAGGACTTTCCAGCTCCATTATCTTTATTTACATGTTGATTGTTTTGTTTTTAGTAATAGGGGACAGATTAAATTTTCTATTTGAGTAGGATTGAGAATCACAGTGAAAATACTTTATTTCACCATGTGGTAATTTAACCAGGCCATCTCAACAACTTGTATACTTCAGCATGCATGGAAGCCTTTCACTGACTTTAGAGAAGATTCATTATGTTGTTGCCGAGTGTTTGGTTAGCCATTCACATACACAGATCTCTCTGGAATGTCATACAACATGTAATAACCTTCTTTCTATGTTATTTTTATTGATTGATTTTTTAGAGAGAAGGAGGGAAACATCAATTTATTATTCCACTTATTTATGCATTCATTGGCTGATTCTTTTTTTAAAACTATATTTTATAGATTATACTATTACAATAGCCCCAGTCATTTGCTCCCCTTTATCCCCCCTCTTCCCTGCACCTGCCCATCCTTGAGCATTCTGCCACCCTTAGTTCATGTCCATGGGTTGTACGTATAAGTTCTTTAGCTTCTCTATTTCCTATATTATTTTTAACCTCACCTTATTTTATGCCTACCATTTATGCTTCTTACACACTGTACCCCCCCACCGTTGTCCCCCTCTCCCTCCCCCACTGATAACCCTCCATATGATCTCCATTTCTGTGATTATGTTCCTAGTCCAGTTCTTTGCTTAGTTTATATTTTTGTTTTTTAGTTCAGAAAGGTGTCTAACTTTTTGGCATCTGTGAGCCACACTGGAAGAAGAGTTGTCTTGGGGCACACATTAAATACATTGCAATGCATAATCACACAAAAATTTCATAACATTTTAAGTAAATTTATTATTTTGTGTTGGGCTGCATTCATAGCCATCCCAGGCTACATGTGGGCTGCAGGTTGGACACCCCTAATCTAGGGTTTCTGGGTGCCAAGCACCCTCATTAATATAGTCCCTGCTGGAAGCAGAGGAAACTAGGAGGGGGGAAAGGTCTTCTACATGCTTCTTCTTAACACAATATTCATTAAGTACCTTGAAAAAATAAGAGAATTTTTACTAAATTTCCAGTATTGGTCTGATTAAGCAGAGAACAGGTGCAGAACAATTTAGTGCCTGATGGAGGAGGGTTAAAATGTGTTTCCTGTTCAACCACAGTTTCCTGGTGGCTCTGTTAGTAAGAACCATCAGCCTGTCTATACTCAGGGCACTGGGGAAACAAAATACAAAGCAAAACCAGTATTGCTTTAATTTCAGCTTAATGTCTTGTTGGTGATCAAGAATCAAATCATTTTTTTAATGAGCTCTTTAGTTTCATTAGAGGGACAGTTAATATAGTAGAGTACATGTGCATGCACATAAACACACACACAAACTATTAAGAGACTTTTTCATTTTATACCTCCCTGTAGTGTTATTTTGTTCCCAAATGCACGTATTACTTTTTTTCTTCTTATCAATATGATTATCTAGTGAAGTAAAATTTCTGACTTGTTTTTGTACTTATCTTCACATATATATACTTAGTACATACGTATATAAAATAAAATTGGGACTACGTACTTATTAGAACAGCTAAAATAAAAAATAATGATAACACCAAATATTGACAAGGATGTAGAGAATTTGAATCTCATATACTGCTGGTGGCAATGTAAAATGGTACAACCACTGTAGAAAATAATTTGGCAGTTTTTTTTAAAAAGTAAATATAAACTTATACAAATCACTAGTTTCACTATTGGACATTTATCCCAGAGAAACAAAGGCTTACATTCACACAGAAACTTATACACTAGTCCATTCAAAATAGCCCAAAACTGGAAGCTATTGATTGGATTGGCTAAAAATTTTGTTTAGTTTTTTCCATATGATGGCTGTAATAGTGCTTAGTTGTCTTTAACTTCATGCTAAACAATTTTGTTAGATTGTATTGTGACAGTGTGCATTTTAAAAAACCTATCAAAATTGGTGAATTTTTGTGCAGCCATTTTAATGTTGAAGATTGAAGGAAGTAATATTTTCAGTGTATTATGGTTTATTTCAAGAATGGTAAAAATGCAACTGAAACTCAAAGATTTGTGCAGTATTTGGAGAAGGTACTGTGGCTGGTCAAACATGTCAAAAGTGGTTTGCGAAGTTTCTTGGTACTATTGACGTATTGACCAAATACTTCTTTTCTGTGGAGCTGTCTTATACATTGGAAGATGTTTAGCAGCACTCCAGCCTCTACCCAGTAGAAGCTAATAGTAGGTGATAGCTGACATACTCAAAATATCCAGATCAAGAAAGTTGTTGGTGAAAATGAAAAATGTGTCTTTTATTTTATGGAAAAAACTAAATAGACTTTTTGGCCAACCCAATACCTATGTGTACCTCAGTGGGTAAATGGTTAAACTTTGATATTTTTATACCATGGAATAGTACTCCGCAATAAAAAGGAGCAAGCTCTTTATATATAAATAAAACAACTTGGATGTATCTTAAGGGCATTGTGCTAGTGGAAAAAGCCAACCTTCCAAGGTCACATACTGTATGATTTTTATGTAATTGTCTCAGTCAGTTCTGGCTACTATAAAAAAAGTACTGTAGATTACCTGGTTCAAACAACAAATATTTATTTCTCAAGGTTTTGGATGCTGGAAATTCTAAGATCAAGGCTCCAGCAGATCAAGCTTAGATGAAGATCCACTTCCTGTATTGTAGCAGCTACTCTGGCTATACCATATCATGTATCACGTGGCCTATAGAGAGTGATCTGTGTCTCTTCTTCTTATATGGGTATTAATCTCATGGTGAGGGATTGATGTCCCTCTCCCATGACCTAATCTAATCCTAATAACCTCCCAAAGGCCCCACCTCTAAGTACCATCATGTTGGGGATCAGGCTTTTGATATGTGAATTTTGGAGAAACAAACATTCAGTCCATAGCAATAACATTCTTTAAGTTACAATTACATAGATGAAAATCTCATTAGTGGTTGCCAGGGTTTAGGGATAGCAGGAAGGGGAGAAGACTCGGAGATAAGATGAAAGAAACCTTTGTAGTGATGGACTAGTCTTATATCATGGGATGATGTGTTCTGTGTCTACCTGGTGTGTACACATTGCACCCATGTGAGATTCCTGATTCTGATGTACTGTAGTTACATACAATGTAACCACTGGGGAAAGTTCAATGAAATGTATACAGGACCTCTCTGTACAGTCTTTGGAATTCCCTATGGTTCTATAATTACTTCAGAATAAAAAGTTAAAAATTTGATTGCAGATCTTTCAGAATACTTTTAGTTCCAAGGCAGACAAGAGACTTTATTACGTCTTATCTTCATGAACCATTAACTTTTTCATAGTTCTACTATTCTGTCTAGTAGAAATAAGACTAGTCATTGTGAAGCAAATAAGATAATTAGTTACATATTTTAGATCTCTTGCTGACTCAAAAACTAGTAGCCAGTTTGCTCTTTCATTGTTTCCAGGGTTTGTTGATCAAGTAGATGGATTATTAATTCCATTCATCAACAAGTAATTATTGCATACCTGCTAAGAGGTGGATTCTAACCATGATGTGAGTATAGTTATGAACAAGACAAAGTTTCTGCCCTCCCAAGGGTTACATTTTTGGCATGTGAAGTGAGGCTAAAAGACAGTAGAGAGAGAACTTGTCCCCAGCCCTCCTGGATACTGTGTGAACTTGGCGTCTCTAAGTAGCATTACCTTCGTGTGGGCAGAATATTTTGGATCTGATGATGATTCTGGCAGGAGAATGAACATGATTTACTTTCAGTGACCCTAATACAAATTAAGGCCTGTATAAAATATTTTAAGGAAAATAAACAAAAAGAGCCTGACCGTACTATATCATTATCATCCTCATTGCTGACACTGTTAGAAGACCTGTGATACGGTATAATAAGACATGCCAATGGCATTGGTAGTCATGGTAAACCAGTATTGGCTCACAAGTTACAGGATTAGCTGGGGATCAAATACAAGGAGTTCTAACTACAGCTCTTTCCTGTTACCTCTTGCAACCCATTCATTGAACACATTCTTGAACTTTTAGTATGCGTCACCTGTGGAATAAATAAGTCAAACATAGCTCTTCATTGCACTAACTTAGAGATATCTGGGGGAAGACCATCATAGTGCACATCTAGCGAGCATGCCCTGGGCATTGTGATGCTCCTCAGAATGTGCCAGCGGTGCGAGCCTCCCCAGGCACTTATTAGAAACAATGTCTGGGGGTGTGTTACACGCTGTCTAAGAGATTCTTAGGCTCACCAAAGTTGAGAAGCACAGTGTTAGGGTTGTTGAAGCCAGCAGCAGACAGCCAGGGTACAGGACTGTTTCTTTCTCAGAGACCTACCAAGCAGCCCTCTTTCCTGTAGTAGTGATTACAGGCACAGTCCACCAGGATGGCTGCTTGGCAAAGTCTGGGTTACTACTTTTTGGAATGTTTTCTAGAGCTTCCAAAATGCCTCAATAAATCAGGACTCTTAGGCCAACTTACTGCTTTGCTGCTGGAGCTCTTAATGTGAAGGTCACTAGCCACCCTGGCAAGACTATGGCTGACGTGTGTGAGAACAGTGGGAGTGACTCTGGCAAGGAAGCAGGCAAGGCCTGGACATTATTTCTCTGGTCTCCTGTCCTGCTGCTTTCTGCCCTGGGCTTCAAGCTCAAACGCATCAATGATGGCATTCTCGAGTAGGACACACCATCCCTCTGTTATCCCAAAGAATGAAGAAGTGTCCCAGACAGCGCTGAGCAGTGTCCACCAGGCTGATGGCAACGAAGATGAGAGGGCTGTGTCTAAACTGCAGCGCAGGCACAGTGACGTCAAAGTCTATAAGGAGTTCTGTGACTTTTATGCGAAATTGTGAGTGTCTCCTTTCCTAGAGATCTCCTCTCCCAGATCTAGCCTTTCTGGGTTTTCAGTTTGATAGCCATTGATGGTGCTATTTCCTGGACTTTAAGCAGGGGCCTTCAGGGTGGTGCAGCAGGTTCCAGCAGGCAGGTCAGTTGTCTGGTCATGGAAACTCGTGCTGGATGAAATGCAGATGTGAAGGAAAGTGCTACCTTTACAGTAAGAATAGTAACATCTGTCTTCAGCAGGTTCCTGATAATAGTATATTTTCACTGTACAGTCCAAGAAGGAGGTTTAGAATTTTCATTATTAGGACTGTAATAAATTTTTATGCTCTGAAAGTGTCCACAGGTAAGGGGCAGATTGGAAGAAACCAAAAAAAATGAGTTACAGGCTACTGACAAAAATACAGATTTTTGTGATGTTTAATAATCAGCAGTTTAAAGTATACCAAGTGGGTTTTTTAATACTGTCTCTCTAGGGGATTGAATGAATAAAAAAGGATGTTGTGTAACTAGCAAAGATATATATCATACAGTTAGCCCTCAAAGTTCATCTAATTTATATTATTACTGGGGTTTAGCAAACAGTTTCCAAAAAACAAAGTAGTGCAGAGTATTATTTAGACCAACTCGTGTAAGATTGTTGACCTTATACAACATTGTACGCTTGGAATTATTGCAAATCCCCAATTTGTCAATTGAAAGTTAAGGAGAATTTAACTGACCCCATTCTCTATTTCCATGAATTCATTCTGTGTGGGTATTGCAACAGATGTCATTTATTTTCACAGCCCATAAAGAGCTCTTTTAAGACTAATTTGGCAATTATATTTACACTGTAACTAAAATGCTTGGTGAACTCTCAAAATGCTTTCTGAATTTATATATTTTTTGTGTTTTAATGCCAGAAAATTTGTTTCACATACTTCGATAAATGGGGCACTTAAATAATGGAAAGCTTGATGATGCCAGGTGTTCTGTTGTGTGCCTGAATTTTGGAAGTAGATCAGCTAAAACGATTATGACTGGGCTATTAAAAAGATTCTACACTAAAGGCATGTATATATATCCTGCATAAAAATGTATCTGGAGATGTTCCCCAGTGTACATAACTCATTGCCATCAACACTTTTTTTTGAAAAATCTAGTGGAATTTCTTTTCTCTGAAATTAGTTAATTTATTATAACTAAACAAATGACAGCTATAACTATCATTCATAATTTTAAAAAGTAACTTATCATGATTCTTAAATATAAAAGTCAACTGTAAAAAACTACATATGTTAATATAGTTTCATCCACTGTTAACAAATGTACCACTTGGGTGGGGATATTGGTAATGAAGAGGATATGTATGTGTGGAGCACAGGGCATATGGGGAATTTGTGTTTCTTCCACTCAAGTTTTCTGTGAACCTAAAGCTGCTCTAAAAAACATTAGCCTTGGCTGGTGTGCCTCAGTGGGTTGATTGCCGGCCTGTGAACCAAAGGGACACCTATTCAATTCCCAGTCAGGGCATATACCTTGGTTGTGGGCCAGGTCCCCAGTAGGGGGGCATATAAGAGGCAACCACACAGTGATGTTTCTCTCCCTTTCTTCCCCTCTCTCTAAAAATAAGTAAATAAAATCTTTTAAAAAATCCATTCAAAGTAAAACAAAACAAAAAAAACATAGTGCCAGAGGATCAAAAACAGTAAGATTATTGGTACTTTTTCCCTGAAAGTTTCTTCCAGTGTTCTGTTTCTTTTTTTCCCTGCGCATTATGAAAAGTAATACTGCAAAAATACATATCACATTATCTCTAAAAAAAAAACAGTTTATTTTTCCTGTGGTGGAAATAAAACAATGTGCTTTTTATAATATGTCTACTTATTTTCTATTATATTTTTTGCCTATTTGACAAAAAACAATAGGAATAATTTTGATTCATGTACACCAGATGGCTTTTGTTGTGTTGGCTGTTGTAGTTTTTATCACCTGACAATCTAAGGGAAAAGAGGTCAATGCCCCTGACGAAACAGTCAGGTATTGCATGTTTGAAAAACTCATGTGGCACACTTGTCGAAAATTGCTAATCTTTGGTATAAAGGTCAATGATAAACATTTTAATTTTGGGACCCCTTTGCACTTTAAAAAATTATTGAGGTCTCCAAATGGCTTTTATTTTATCTGTATTTGCTGTATCAGAAAAATAAAACAAATATTTTAGGTATTTATTAGTTCATTTGAAATACTAATAATCTCATTACACAATAAAATTTTAATATTAATTTTTAATGAAAAATAAGTGTTTCTAAAACAATAAACTCTTCGTGGGAAGTGTAGCATTAGGTTACATTTTTGCAAATCTCATTAACCTCTCGATAATGAGAAGCTTCTCGGTTTCTCATAACTGCTTCTGCATTCATCCTATTGTAATATGTTGTTTTCAATAAAGTTCATGAAGAAAATATGGCCTTACGTAGAGATGTGGTTAGAAAAGGGAGGACCCTTTGAACCTCTGAAAGGGTCACAGTGGCCCCTAAATTTTGAAAACCACTGATCTAGGTAATAATGAGTCAGGGCATTCCAAGATGGTCTTATTTCTAGCTTTTTTGGAGTTCCATTAAAATCAGTGAGGATTTGGTGACTCTTGAGAGATTTTTTTAATTAATAATAATGCTTTGTATTTGAGTAGCATCTTCTGGTTTTCAAAGTGGTTTTATATACTTTTTCTTATTTCATCCTCAAAACAGCACTAAAAATTGTCAGGGCAGGTGTGCACTTACAGTACTTCATCAAGTTACACCTGGGCATCTTGGTCAGGAGAAAAGAGGAATCCAAACTTTTCCAGAGCTTTGCTAAAACTTCCACAGTTCATCTGGCTAATGGCAAAGCCAAGTGAAGAAGGGAGTTTCATAGATTTTTCTTCCTAACTCAATACTTCTGAAATGGGAAAGTAGATTTGTTTTAGTGTGAGATTTAGGCAAGGTTTGTTAGGCTGCCTACCTTCTTCCCTTTCTCTTGTTTATTTTATATTTAATTCTATTAAGTAAAATTGAGTGCAATTGGTATGGAGGTATAAACATGTTACTAAGTAAGTTAATGGCAAAGCTACTATTTAAATAGTAATACTATTCTTTGAAACACTTGGGGGGAATAGGCAGAGTTGCCCTTTGGTGTGGTGGGGTGGGGGGGGTTGACATAAAGTAAGGTATCTGTGAATATTGGCTAAAGCAACAGCAAAATTTAGAAACTGATATGAGTTAAGGCAGTTAATCTGTAAAATGGAGACTCTCCTTCCTACCTGCCTCAGAGTGGTTGTGAAGATTCAGGAGAACATTGGCAGTAATTTTACAAGATGGTCAGAAGCTACACCTGGGGACCAGACACACAGGTACAGCTTGCACTCTGAGTGGACATCTGAAAATAAACTTGCCAGGTTACAACAGGTGGCTTGGTCAATGACTTCTGCTTACGGCACCTTCTTTACTTGGAGGCCTTTCAGAAATGAAACAGGTCTTCATGTGAAGTTCACTGCGGGGGGGCAGTCATTAGAGAATAACTAATTATATCTTATTATATACCTTAATATATGCTTTTCTTGCAAACTGCAGTAGTTAGGTGGAGCATGGGATCATTTTTTGAATGCCTCCTGTGTGCTTCCAAATCTAGGGGAATGATTGGCATTGGGCTCATCATCAGTGGTCACTGACTGCCTAGTTTTACTTTCCTCATCTGTAAAGTGTGATGATGTCCTTATCATGTCCTCTCAAGTGTTTGAAATTGATGTTGTAATATGATTGTGATTTTATGAGCAGGGCATCTGGATTCCAATCCTATTATCTTCCATTAACTAATGAGCTTTGTGGGGTTGGGCTAGTCACCCCACCTCTCTTCTCCAAACCTCTGTTTCATCATCTGTAAAATGATCTTTATAATGCAAAATTTGGTGATTTTAAAATATATTTTATAATATCAGTGCTTAATATTTGTTTTACCAATTAGATTATAGGGCTAAGGAATTTTGACTTGTTTTAAGAGTTACTTGAGCAATTGCTTTCAACAGGTTCTAACCAAAGGGATAATCTGTTTGTGCAATGACATGGCATTTAGTTGACATGAGGTTTAAATTCTGTTCCCAGAAGGGAAAGAAATTGGCTTTGAAATGTGGATTTGTGGACATTTTAATTAAGCTACTTATAAAGCTATAAACTCAAAGCTCCATGGGGACAACTCTTGACTTTCATTTGTATCCATAGGTATTCACTTGTGGTATATTTATCAAGAGGAATGTCAAAATATTAAAGAAAAACAGGTTCCAAGCAGGAGGAGCTTTGAGGACTTCACATGCTGTGGCAGAGATAAGAATAGTTTGACTTGAGAACTTAAGACAGAAACAAAAAATTGGCTTTTTAGATAAAATACGATTTTTGTAAACAGGTAGAATGTGTGCTCTTTAATTCATTCTGTTTTTCAGTCTTAAATCTAAGAAGAGGTTAATCTGTGACTTGCCTTCCTTTGTTTGTTACAGTAACATGGCCAATGCCCTTGCCAATGCTACCTGTGAGCGCTGCAAGGGGGGTTTTGCACCCGCTGAGAAGATTGTAAACAGTAATGGCGAGTTGTATCATGAGCAGTGTTTTGTGTGTGCTCAGTGCTTCCAGCAGTTCCCAGAAGGACTTTTCTATGAGGTGAGTCAACTTGGAGAAAAACATAAAGGTACCATTCCTTCCCCCTACCTTTTGCTCTCCTCCCCTCCCCTTTTTTGAGTCACCTTCTTCCCTTTAAATTTTAATGTCAAAGATTGTATTGAAAAGCCAGATACAGTGCCAGGTACTTGGTACCTGTTGTTTATTGATGGCTTATACATGGAATGTCCTGACAGACTCCACCATTTTTGTTCTTCTTTTCATCCTCCTTTTTCAGAACCCATAGCACCTGTGACTCAACCTACCAAACCTGAGCACTTCAGCTCAGCAGTTTCGGAAGCTTCAGCCATGGTTTTTCCTGCTTTTCCACTTAGGTCTTCACTTGTTTTCCCCCACACGTACCTTCCTGATTTCTGCCTTTGTGTCTTCCTCCTCAGAGCACCACTCAGAGCACCACTGAAAGTCCTACTCCAGGACTTTTAAGTAACCAGTGGGACCTGCCATGCATTCATTTGCTAAAGAGGATTTTGTTTAGAAATGAGTATTTTGGGTGGATACCCTGTCCGTATTTAGCTCTTCTGTGTGTCTTATGTTCTTTTCCAAATTTTTGTTTTACTTGATCCTCTGGTGTTACCATGTGATCTTTACTTCCTCTGTGTTTATTCTTACTATGACTGAAACCCCTTTCTCACAGTAAATGTCTACTTTTGGGACTGGTCTAGGGAGGCCACCCTCATGCTCTTAAAGAAGATACAAGCGGTGAGAGAGAGAGAGAGAGATATTTAGTAATTCACTTTTACCAACCTACTCCTTATATATTTGTATATATGTTATTCATATGCATATCTTTACATGATAATACATGTACATAGAATTATGTTATATCCATAGATCACTGCTTTTTAATTTCTTCTTTTACCTAACAGATCTTTAAATTTCCCAGTTTTACTAACCATTCCTGAGGAAGGAAAGGTACTTAGTTGTCAAATGTCATTAGTAAATTGATTGCGACTCAATTTTCCCGTAGAAACAATATCTAGACAGAATTTTCCCGTAGAAACAATATCTAGTGAAAGTAGGGTTCCCAGGTCAGCCTGCAGAAAGCTTTTTACCTGTCATGTTTACATGAAATACAGAACTACCGTGTATATATAGTAACTTCACTCTGGGAAACAGCTTTGAGAGTTTTGGTTAGAGAACACTTTTATTCATTGGGACACATTTTTAGTTCCTACTATGTCCCAGAAACACTCATTCACTGCAACAAAAATGCTACCAGTAGGAACAGGAATTTTTTCCTCTTTTCTTTTACTTCTGAACTGCTTTCCTGCGCAGTGGGAGTCTTTTTCTGTCAAGGGGGATGGGTTTTGGATGGGAATGGCAAGTGAGAGTTGGAGTGAGACTTGAGCAAAAAAGGCACAGTATCCAACAGCAGGAGGGAACTGGGGGTGAAGGCTGGCAGAGACCCCACCCTGAGGTTGTGGGTGGGGCTGCTATTGATAATGAAGATAGTGGCAAGTAGATTAAAGAAGAATAAGGAAATTATTAGAGGCTGAGGCACGGGAAGAGAAAGGCAGAGTGTAAAAAGACCTAAGGACCTGCTTCTGTAGAGCCTTGACAAAACAGTCTCCGATCTCTGAGTAAGCACAGTGGAGGCAGGCCCATACTAGCAAGCAAGGACGGAAGATTCCCAAAGCATATTTAAGGGAACCCTAGGAATCTGCCTCCAGAGGAAACATTGTCTTCATACTTCGTAAACCCCCTCCTTATCCCTACCTATGTTTTTCTGTAAGGTCCAGAGAGGTTGAAGTGTCCTTGATAAGAGCAGATTTGTGACATGAGTGGAATTAGAATCTAATTTGGTCTCCTAATATTTGATATGGTATTATTTTTCTTATATATTCTATTCAAATGTAAGGTATTTTTATTGAAATGGATATTTATGGCAAAGGCCTTAAAAGGGATTCCAGAGCAGCAATACAGAAGAAGAACTCAACAGAGAAAGGCAGGCTGTTTTTTCAAACATTTTTCTTATCATGATCTGCTATTCCTTCTCTTAACTTCTTTTTCCTATATTGTCCATTTGTTTGCCATTTTGGAATTAATAATATTGTTAAGCACAATCACCTCCTAAGCTCCTGGGTCCTATATTTGGGTCCTGTCAGGTGCTAAGCTACTGTGCTTAGTCAGAGGGAAGGCTTTGTAAGAGTCTTCAGTAGAACGGAATAAAGCATGAGTCATGCTTGTCATCCTGCCCACCCCTTACTCCTCTTTACTTCAGGATTAGAAGCCAGGAGGCTTATAAATAGCCTCCCTGGGCTTCTCTGATAGTGTTCCAGAAGATGTTATCAACACCATCAAGTAGTCTGTTAATGGACTATTGTCCAGTTTAAGCTCCCTGAGGTCCTGAGGAAGATTGCTATTTTAATTACATTTACAATTAAAACCCCCTGTTCAGGCCAGAATAAACCTTTCCTTTTGGTTGAATGATATTAGAGAAAAAGTTATCCCAGACTTCTAAGGAATAATCTGCATTTTCAGTTATATTCAGCAATAAATTGTTTTCCAGAAAAGAAGCTCAAAAACTTATCTGGATTGCTTTCCATTTGAGAAACAACTCTTAGCTGCAGTCTTGGTGGTAACAGTAATTGCATTATTTCCAGTCTGTACCTTTGCTGTGGCTTTTGTCTTATCATTAAAATACCATCCTTGCTCCATTCCCACATCCTTTATCTTTTCTCTAGAAGGCTAGAGATGGATGAAGATTTATAGGTGGGTTCTCAATACTCAAGATCCCTTCAAAGTGGGATTCAGTTTTTGTTGTGGAACTTCCTGATACTTTGGATCAGATAGCCAGGACATTCTTCACTTTGATTACAAAGGCAAGTATAGTGTAAGACTTGTTTCCTATCAGTTTCTGGGATGTATGTCTGTAGATCAGCTCACCCAGCTCAGATATTCATGGTTCATCTGCAACTCTGCTTTGAGTAATTTAACTCCAATTCAGATTCTTACCTACTTTGGCTCCTTACTTAAGATGACTTTGAATCCCATTATGTGGTTTAAAAGTGAACTTAACTTCCTGTCAAGATGGCAGCATAGGTAAACACAGTACTCATCTCCTTCCACAACCACATCAAAATTACAAATAAACTACAGAACAACCATCATTCAGAACTGCCTGGCATCAAGCAGTTCCTACTTATTTGAATGGAATTCCTACAACTATGGGATTAAAGAAGCCACACTGAGACTTGTAGGAGGGGTGGAAATGCACAACACACTGACCCCACACCCATCTGTGGCTGATAAAAATTGGGAAGGATATCTTGGCTGTGGAGTCCCACCTGAGGAGCAAAGTGTCCCAGCCCCACATCAGACCCCGCCCCGCCCACCGGCCCCCAGCCCGGGGTTCCATTTCCAGAAAGAGAAGTCCCCATATGATCTGGCTGTAAAAACCAGCAAGAATTAAGGCTGAGGAAGCCTTGAAGTTTCAGTAGCCCCAGGCAGTTCCTCTTAAAGGGCCTGCACACAGACTTACTTGGACTCACTCCTTTTGAGCTTCAGGGCAGGGTCACCAGAGACATACAGGGAAAAATTGAACTGTTTGGCATCCGGGCAAGAGCTGTAGAGGCAGCTTTCTCCCAGACAGAAGTGTGGGCAGAGACCATTGTTCCTTTTCTGAGGCCTCCCTGCACAGAACCAGCAGGTAGGTGCCATATCTGAGACCCTATGAACTTGGCTCATACTTGTTTTCCCACCTTGGTCATTCTCTGAGGCCCCACCCACCCAACTTTTAGGCCCATTCAAGATTACAGTGGATTTCCATCCTGGTGGCTTGTTGTGGTACATGCTTCAGATTTTCCAAAATTCTCTCAAATAAGCAGCATCTGGCCTCAACGAACCCTGTACCTCTTGCTAAGTGGTCTCAGGCCCAGGATTAGCAGCATCTAGCCTTGTTTCACAGCTGAACCTCACCTGAGCACCTCTAAGCCCAGTACAAGTAGCAACCATCTGAATATCACTGTGTAGTTTATGTTAGGGGGCCTGCACAGAACACAGATGGTGGCTGATCTTGGCCTGCATCTCCCAAGAGGCCCTAGAGCCAGCATACCCAATGGACAGCTTCAGACCACATTGAAGAACCACCACATAACCACCTCCACAAGCCATACACTCAAGGGGCAGACTCACTGGGAACCAGAGCCATGCTGAAGGAAGTCCTGCTCTGTGGAGTGGGCCCTGGCTTAGCTGGTCCTCCTTGGTGGTCAGAGGTCAGTGGTCACTGGTCCAAAGCCAGTCCTTGCAGCTTATTAGCCTGGGTGAATTCCTCCCTTTGATGTGTCAATAGCAATCAAAGCTGAACTATAAGAGGAGAGCATACACAGCTTACATGGTGGGTTCACCTCAAGTATCCAGCTTCAGTTATAGGGGAGGCTATGCCAGTGGACCCTACAAGACATCTACTGCATTAGGCCACTCTGCCAAACCTGAGAGACATAGCAGCTCTACCTAATACATAGAAACAACTACAAAGAGGCTGCCAAAAATAGGAGACAGAAATATTGCCCAAATGAAAGAACAGAACAAAACTCTAGGGGAAAAAAAAACAAACAATGTGGAGAGTAGTAATCTGCTACATGCAAAGCTTAAAACACTGATTTTAAGGCTGTTCAATGAATTTAGTGAGAACCTCAAAAGCATTAAAAAAAAGAACCAGTCAGAAGTGAAGGATACACTCATTGAAATGAAGAATAATTTGCAGGCAGTCAACAGTAGAGTGGATGGAGCTGAGAATCAAATGAACAATTTGGAATATTGGGTTTTGAATACCCAATCAGAACAACAACAAGAAAAGCAAATACAAAAAGTGAGGATAGTGTAAGGTGCCTCTGGGACAACTTCAGGCACCAATATTCTCATCATGGAGTGCCGGAACAAGAAAGAGAGAGAGCGAGAAATTAAACACCTATTTGAAGAGTTCCAGCCAAGATGGCGCCATAGGTAGAAACCTTTTGCTTCCTCACACAACCAAAAGGAGGATAACAACCAATCTAAAATCAATAAACAACCATAAGTGCCAAAAAATCAAACTGCATGGAACTCCAACAACCAAGGAATTAAAGAAAATGTCAACAAGAACAATCAGACCAGCAAGAACCTGTGCAAGGCAGCAGACCACGTGGGTGGAGCCAGTGGAGAAAAACCACAGCGAAGCAGTGAACCATGAAGGCAGGGCTGGCTGAAGGCAAAACTGAGATTCAGAGTTGAATGTAGACTATGGCAGTTGCTGTGGTGAGAGAAGCTCCCAGTCTCACATGAGAGTCCATTGAAAAGTGCGCTAGAGCTGAGCAGGCGAGCTGCACCATTCCCTCTCTGGCCCCTCCCCCACAGGCAGCGCCAAAGCACAGCAAAGAGGGTCGCCCTGCTCGGGTGAATACCTAAGGCCCCAACCCCTTACAACTTAACAGGTGTGCTGAGACAAAGAAATATGACCCAAATGAAAGAACAGAGCAAAACTTCAGAAAGAGCTGAATGAAGAGGACATAGCCACCCTATCTGATGGAGAATTTAAACCCCTGGTAATCAAAATGCTCACAGATCTGATTGAGCTTGGTCAAAAAATGAAAAAAATAAATGAAGGATACACAAAAATGAAATGAATCAAAATATTCAGGGAACCAACAGTGACAGGAGGGAAACCAGGACTCAAAGCAACAATTTGGAACAAAAGGGAAAAATTAACATCCAATGGGAACAGAATGAATAAACAAGAATTCAAAAAAATGAAGAGAGACTTACAAACCTGTGGGACAGCCTGAAACTTTCCAACATCTGAATTCTGAATTACAGGGGTGCCAGAAAGAGAAGAACAGCAAGAAATTGAAAACTTATTTGAACAAATAATAAAGGAGAACTTCCCCAATGTGGCAAAGGAAATAAGACATCCAGGAAGCCCAGAGAGTCCCAAAGAAGTTGGAACCAAAGAGGAACATATCAAGGTACATCATCATTAAGTTACCCAAGATTAAATATAAAGAGAGAATCCTAAAAGCAGCAAGAGAAAAGGAGACAGTTAGCTACAAAGGAGTGCCCATTAGGCTATCAGCTGATTTCTCAAAAGAAACCTTGCAGGCATGAAGGAGCTGCAAAGAAGTATTTGAAGTCTTGAAAGTCAAGGACCTACATCCAAGATTACTCTATCCAGCAAAGCTATAATTTAGAATGGAAGGGCAGATAAAGTGCTTCCCAGATAAGGTCAAGTTAAAGGAGTTCATCATCACCAAGCCCTTATTATATGAAATGTTAAAGGGACTTATCTAAGAAGTAGAAAATAAAAAATACGAACAGTAAAATGACAACAAGCTCACAATGTCACCAAATGAACCTAAAAGAAAAAAGCAAAACCGTGAAAACAAAAACTAAGCAAACAGCTGGAATGGGATCAGAATCAGGGAAATGGATATTACATGGAGGGATTTCAGTGGGTACTGAGAAGGGAGGAATGGGGGGAAGGTACAGGGGAGAAGAAGCTTAATTAGTAGGCATAAAATAGACAGGGAGAGATAAAAATGGTATAGGAAACAGGACTCAAAGAACTTATTATGTACAACCCATGCACATGAACTAAGTGGGGGGGGGGATGCTAGAGGATTGGGGGGTGCTGGGCAGAGGAGGATAAAGGGGGGATCTATAATAGCATAATCAATAAAAATGCCTTAAAAATAAATAAAAATCTATTTGAAAAAAATAATGACAGAATATACTCTAAGTTGGTAAAGAAAATACACCTACAAGTGCAGGAAGTGCACAAAGTCCAAAGTAAAATGATCCCAAAGAGGCCCTCACCAGAGCATATGATAATTAAAGTGCCAAAGGTTAAAGTCAAAGAGAAAATCTTAAAAGCAGCAAGAGAAAAGCATTAGTTACCTATAAGAGAGCTACCATAAATCTGTCAGCTGATTTCTCTACAGAAACTTAGCAGACGTACTCAAAGTGATGAAAAGCAAGGACCTAAAACCAAGATTACTGTATCCAGCAAAGCTCACATTTAGAATCGAAGGACAGATAAAGAGCTTTCCAGACAAGAAAAAGCTAAAAGAGTTACCACCAAACTGGTATTGTGTGAAATGCTAAAGGGTTTTCTGTAAGAAAAAGAAGAATGGAATATAAACAATAAAATGGCAATAAATATATATCTTTCAACAGTTGAGTCTAAAAATAAATAAATGAACACACAGAACAGAAACAGACTCATAGATACAGAGAACATTTTGATGGTTGCCAGATGGGAGGGGATTTGGGGAGATGGATACAGAAGGTGGAGGGATTAAGAAGTACAAATTGGTTGTTACAGAACAGTCATGGGGATGTAAAGTAGAATATAGGGAATATAGTCAATAATTGCCTAACTATATATGGTTATCAGAAGTGCGTGAGATTTATCAGGATGCTCATGCATTAAGTTATGTAATGGCTAATCACAGGCATGTATGTGGTGGGGCTCCGCCCGCACAGCCCCATCCGTCTGTCACAAATGAGAATAAAACTACCAAGACATGATCTGCTTGGGGAGGAGAGGTGGCCAATCTCTCAAAGGAGAAGGGCCAAGAGCCTCTTCCTCAATGGGCTTTTATTGGGTCATTTTGCATAGGAATACAGGCTCATTAATCATTATGGAGCAGTAAGGATCAAACAACAGAAAATGTACAAAGAACTCTGAGGGCCTATTTTGAGTCAGGGTCAGATAGCTAAAGAGCAATAAAACTTTGAGGAACAAGCTCACTTCTTACTCGGATCCTTATCATTTAAATGAGAGCACTCCTAGCAAAGCAAGTTTCACAGGACTTTACGAATTCTTTCTTATGCCAGATCATCCGGGGAACTGCTCTGGCCAGCACAGGGCTGTACAACCCTCCGTCATAGTTTCATGCTTAAGTGGAATAGAGCCAAGAGTTAAGGAAGAGTTAAGCAAGAGTTAAGGAAGACTTCTCCCAGATGGAAATGGGGACTCAGGCTATGTCAGAATAGCTGGGCGGGGAGGGGCGAAGGTCCATCACCCCCTCTTTGCTGCATCCCCCCAAATCCTTCCATGAGGGCCTTCCAAGTGGTTGTGCCTGGCTTAGGTCACCCCTCCCTTGAGGGGTCTTACCCATCATAGAGTAACCAACCAAGCATCGGGGGCCAGATATGGACGAAGCAGAAGCAGCGCTCCTGCCAAGAAGATAAGCTTTGTCTCTTAGTAGCTCAGGTCCTCATGACAGAACCAACCCAGATGAAACGGGTCCCCTGGGCTCTTACTCAGCCTAGCCATGGGGTGGGGGTTACAGCTCCTAAAACCAGGTAGAATCGTTCCCAACAGGTGTACAACTAACACTGATATGATAATGTATGTCAGCTATGATTGAAAATACAAAATGATAAAAAAAATTTTTTAAGGTAACTTACAAGTTTTCCATCAAAGATGGTAATCCATACCACTTAAAAATGTAAGATAGGACTTACATTTTAAAAATGTACATAGATTCTTGTACGCTGTAGCTTCTGCCATCAACTTTATTTACTCAAAGTGTTTCTTATAAGATATTATTAGTGGTATTTTCAACCTAATTTCATCTGTTTCGGTTATATTCTCTGAGTCCACACAGCAATTCCTTTATACCTTTAATATGGAAATCATTTACACATTTCATATAGCTATTTATATGTTTATCTTCTTCCCATATGACTTTGAATACCTCAGGTTAAAGGACTATTCTAATTCTATTTCTCTATCACTTGTTTTACAATATTTGGTGACTGTAGGTACTTAATAAGTAAAATAATTTGTATACAGTACTTGGATGATACAGCTTACAAGATAAAATGCTGAGATCCAAGATGGCTACACAGTAGGTAGAAGCTACACTCACCTTCTCACAGTGCCTGGTGGGTTCCACCTGGAGAATTCTCCCAGGTCATTGCAGGTGAGAATAAAAATGCCCAACTCATGATCTCCTTGGAGAAGACAGCTGACCAATCCCTCAAAGGAGAAAGGTCCTGAACACCTTCTTCCCTAGGTTTTTATTGAGTTCAGCTCACACAGAGTACATAGTATGCATGTAAAACACATCAACCAATGCTCAAAAAGCTGCAGTCATGAAAACCTGACATCATTTGCAGATAATAGTGAAGAAACAATGGATTGTCTCTGGTCAGGGTTGACTTTAGTTCAAGTGTCTGTGTCATAGCAACAGGGAAGAGCAAGTCTCAAAGGAAACAATGCATATTCTTTTTTTTTTCTTTTTTCTTTTTCTTTTCTCTCTCTCTCTTTTTTTTTTTTTTTTTGGCCAGATTGGACCCTGGGAGCTATCTGTTGCAGTACAAGGTCGCAGCTGCCTCTTGGCGTAATTCTCAGGCTGAGTCAGGCAGGGAGAGCAACGCAGCCAAAAGACTAGGAGAGTTTTGCAGAAAGACTGAGGACTCAGGCTATAACAAAGCCAAGGGGTGAGCGTCTTTCTGCTCCTTTTCTGGAGATCCCTAAGTCCTTCCCTGGTGGCCCATCATGACTGTGCCTGTCTTAGGTTGTCCCTCCTCCTTTGAAGGATCTTACCTGTCATTGGCTAACCAGTCATCTGCCCGGGCCAAGCAGAGGGAAGTGAACGAGGGAGTGGCTGTGCTCCTGCCAGGAGGAATATTTTGTCCCCTTAATGGCTCATGTCCCCAAAGCCTTTTCACTCAGCTCTAGCCATGAGACAAAAGGTTACAGTCCCTGAAACCAGGCAGAACGCCTTCCAACAAATGTCAAACCATATTTACAACTAAACTATAGATCCATCAGTCTAAACAACCATCCAAAGACTAGCTAAAGAAGTATTATAAGCACTTCCAGCCAAGATGGAGGAGTAGGTGGACAAACTCTGTCTCCTCTCACAACCAAGATTAAGGACAACAAATATTTAGAAACAAGAAAACAATCAAAACTGATAGAAAATTGAACTGTACGGAAGTCCAACAACCATTCGCCTAGACCGGTAAGAGGGGCGGAATTGCGACAGGAAAAAGTGGAGTTGTGGACCCGGGAACGCAGGCAGCAGTGGCTGGCAGTTCCAAACATGCAGGCAGCTGGCAAACCCCAGGCACACAGGCAGTAGCAGGCGGACCCCGGGCATGGGGTGGCAACTGTGCAGACCCAGTGAGGCCACACAAGGTGGCTGGCTGACCAGGTGGTCCCGCATTCGAGCATTCAGATAATCCAGGCGAAGGGGAAGCGGCGGAGGGGAAGCGGCGGAGGGGACTGGAATCCAAGAGAGAGCAGAACAGGTGCCATTGCTCCCTCTTGGACCCTGCCCCCACATACAGTGTCACAACCCAGCGACTGGGCTGCCCCGCACTGGGGAACACCTAAGGCTTCACCCCTCACTACACGACCAGACCAAAAACAAAACAAACCAAAAAACACCAAAAATGGCTCAAACGGGAGAACAAATCAAAGCCCCACCGCCAATTCCTCTAAGAGACGAAGAGATAGCCAACCTATCAGATGCATAATTCAGGGCCCTGGTGATCAGGATGCTAAAAGAATTGGTTGATTCTGCTCACAAATTAGATGAAAAAATGCAGGCTACAATACGTGAAATGAAGGAAGACGCATGGGGGACCAATAGAGATGAGAGGAAAACTGGAACTCAAATCAATGGAGTGGACCACAAGGAAGAAACAAACAACCAAACAGAAAATGAGGAAGAAACAAGAATTCAAAAAAATGAGGAGAGGCTCAGGAACCCCCAGGACATCTTTAAACGTCCCAACATCTGAATTATAGGGGTGCCAGAAAGGGAAGGAGAAGAGCAACAAGTGGAAAACTTAGTTGAACAAATAATAAAGGAGAACTTCCCCAATCTGGCAAAGGAAATAGACTTCCAGGAAGTCCAGGAAGCTCAGAGAGTCCCAAAGAAGTTGGACCCAACCAGGAACACACCAAGGCACATCATACTTACATTAGCCAAGACTAAAATGAAGGAGAGAATTCTAGAAGCAGCAAGGGAGAAGGGGACAGTCACCTACAAAGGAGTTCCCATCAGACTGTCAGCTGATTTCTCCAAAGAGACCTTCCAGGCAAGAAGGGGCTGGAAAGAAGTATTTGAAGTCTTGAAAGGCAAGGACCTACATCCAAGATTGCTCTATCCAGCAAAGCTGTCATTTAGAATGGAAGGGAAGATAAAGTGCTTCTCAGATAAAGTCAAGTTCAAGGAGTTCATCATCACCAAGCCCTTATTCTATGAAATGTTAAAGGGACTTATCTAAGAAAAAGAAGATAAAAAATATGACAGTAAAAAGACAGCAAACTCACAGCTGTTAACAACCACACCTAAAACAAAAGCAAAGAACTAGAACAGGAACAGAACCACAGAACTGGAGATCACATGGAAGGTTAGCAACAGGGAAGTGGGAGGAGGAGAGAGGGGGAAAAGGTACAGAGAATAAGTAGCATAGATGGTGGATAAAAATAGACAGGGGGAGGGCAAGAATAGTGTGGGAAATGCAGAAGCTAAGAAAATTATGACACTTGGACGTGAACTAAATGGGGTCAATGTGGGTGGGAGGAGGTGTGCAGGGTGGAGGGGAATGATGGAGGAGAAATGGGACAACTGTAATAGCATAATTAATAAAATATATTTTAAAAAAAGGAAAAAAAAGTATTATAATCAAAGATTTATAGAAGAAGCCACTACCTGAGGAGCAAGGAGTGCTAAGATACCCAGCCCATTGTGCCAAAGCTGGGAAGAGAATCCTACATAATATTAGGCTGTGAAAGTCAGTGGGGATCATGTCTACCAGGTAATGAAAAGTGTCTGCTAGAAACTCCAGGCCCTCTCTTAAATGGCTAGAACACAAAGTTTTATTTTTTGCCACTCACCCAGAGCTCCAGAAGAAGGAAGGTGACTCAGAATAAACTGGATCATAGAGAACATCTGGGTTGCATGGCCCCAAGGAGAGATCTGGAGAGTCAGCTGCCAAGGTTCCTCTGCAAAGTCCCTATGCCACACCAGCCATAGGCACCACCTTCCTGGGTTGAGCACACGTATCCTTATAATACCAGCCTGGGGAGCACACTAACAAACTGCTACTGACTGCCTGTGGCCCCATCCTGTCAAACTTGTTTCCTACAGAAAAGCCTGCTGGATGCATCCAGCCTGGATCTGTGGTGCACTTTTTCTTAGAAAACTATTGTCAGACACTCAAATAGACACTAAGTTGTGTGGCTCCAGAGCAAGCACTGTTCTTCCCTCCCTCTGTGCCACTGGCCCCCATCCCACAACAGGAAACCCACTGGCCCCATCCTTCCAACTCCCAGTGGCCTTGCCCACCTGAGCTCCCATCCTGTAGAAAAGTCTGCTGCCTGTACTCAGTTGGGACCTGCAGTTCACTCTTTCTTGGGGAGTGCTGTTTTTGAGACTGTACAGATACTGAGAGGTATATGGAATACGGGCCACTTTCTGCCTACTGAGTACCTGTTTGGTGCCAAACCCAAATGGGATCCACTAGCCCTGTCCTCCTGACCCTGGTTGCCCTGACCTACTAAGCTTGTGCCTTGTGGGAGAGAATGCTGGCAGCAGCCAGCCTGGGCCCAATCTACAGACTTTATTCAGAAGGCTCTTGAGAAAATCCAAGCAGCCTCAGAGGGTGGTAGAATAGTCATCAGGTACAGGCAGTTCTTGCAGAGCCTTGGGCCTTTTATTGATCTTCCCCCAGGCTCAGAGCTAGTGTGTACAAAGATTGGTCCTTTGTGTTGGTAGCTTGGTCCTTCCTGTGCACATTTAGGCCCAGTAGAAGGAGCCACAAACTCAGATAGCTTGGTAACTTCTGATAAGTATCGCAAGGCCAGTTGTAAGCAGGCTCTGACATTGACTTGCACTGAGGTCCTGCCCAGGTGGATCCAGAGCCACCCAATGATGGATGTCAGATCACAACTGAACCCTCCCCAATTAGGCACGCAAGTGGCATACCCAAGGGAGATCCTGGCAGGCACTAGACCATGCTGGTGCCAACTCCACTTCACGTCTCAGCCCACCACAATGTCTCATACAATCTGCTCAGGATCTGTCCTCATTGTCAGCCAGACTGAGGGTTAATCCCACCTATGAATGGACCAACAGTCTTCCGAAGTCAACTATAGTAGAAAGGTGCACATAACCCACACAAGAGACATTCTCAGAACACCTAGGTCAGAAGATCCGAAAGATTGCACCACTGAGCCCCACAAGACAGTACCTAATGCATAAGACCACCATACCAAGCTTTAGAGACATAGCAGAACTATGTAATGCACAGAGACAATCACATAATGGCAGACAAAATGGGGAGACAAACATGCCCCAAGTGGGAGAACAGAAGAAATCACCAGAAAAATAACTAAATAGAGGCAGCAAAGCTATTAAATGCAAAGAGAAAAAAAAAGGGTTATAAGGATGCTCAAGGAACTTAGGAGAAAAATAGATAAACGTAAAATTTAAAGAGATAATAAGCATTAAAAAGAATATAGAAACCATAAAAAGAACCAGTCAGGAATGAAGAATCAGTATCTGAAATGAAGAATACTAGAAAGAATCAATAGCAGGTTAGATGAAGCAGAGGATTAGCGATTTATAGGACAAAATAACAGAAAACACCCAAGAAGAACAACAAAAAGAAAAATTTAAAAATGTTAGGAAAGTTGGCCTGGCTTGCATGGCTCAGGGAATTGAGCGCTGGCCTGTAAACCAAAGGTTAACTGGTTTGATTCCCAGTCAGAGCACATGCCTCGTTGTGGGCCAGGTCCCCAGTAGGGGGCATGTGAGAGGCAGCCACAAATTGGAGTTTTTCGCTCTCGCTCCCTTCCCCTCTGTCTAAAAATAAATAAATAAAATCTAAAAAAATAAAAGGTGAGGATAGTCTAAGGGACCTCTGGGACAACATCAAGCATAACAGTGTCTGCATTGTAGTACCATAAGGAGAAAAGAGAGAGTAAGGGATTGCAAACCTGTTAAAAGAAATAATGATGTTACTCACCTGGTGTAAGAAAAAGACACCCAAGTCAAGGAAGTGCAGACAGTGTAAAACAACATGAACCCGAAAAGGTCTACACTGAGACACATCATAATTAAAAGGGCAAAAATTAAAGACAAAATAGTAAACGCAGCAAGAGAAAGACAGCTACAAGGGAGTGCTCAGCTGATTTCTCAACAGAAACTCTTTAGGCCAGAAGGGATTAGTGTAAAATACACAAAGTGATAAAAAGCAAGGACCCACAGCCAAGATTACTTAACCTAGCATGGGTATCATTTACAATTGAAAGTGAAATAAAGAACTTCCCAGACAAGAAAAAGCTAAAGGAGTTCATTAACACCAAGCTAGCATTTCAAGAAATGTAGCTTCTATAAAAAGGGAAAGAAGAGGAGTGTAGTTATAATGAATAAAATGGCAGTAAATAGATACCAACCAATAATTATTTTTAATGTAAATTAATACTATCCACAAAAGACAAAGGGTAGATGAATGATTAGAAAACAAGACCGTCTGCGGCCATACCACCCTGAACGTGCCCGATCTTGTCTGATCTCAGAAGCTAAGCAGGGTCGGGCCTGGTTAGTACTTGGATAGGAGAAAACAAGACCCATATATATGTTGTCTACAAGAGACCCACCTCAGAATGAAAGACAAACAAACTGAAAGTAAAGGGATGGAAAAAGATACTTCATGAAAATGGAAACAAAAAATTCTGGAGTAGCACAACTTACGACAAAGTAGATTTTAAAACAAAGTCTATAATGAGACAAAGAAGGGATCAGTTTAACAATAGTATATAACCATTGTAAACATTTATGCACCCAACATAGGAGTACCTAATCTTGACAGACTTTAAGGTACAGATCTGTAGTAATACAGTCATAGTAGGGGATTTTAACAACCCATTGACACCAATAGATAGATATTCCAAACAAAAAAATCAACATGGAAGCAGTGGCCTTAAATGACACACTAGACCAGGTGGATTTAATTGATATATTCAAAGCATTTCATCCCAAAGCTGCAGAATATACATTCTTTTCAAGTGCATTTGCAACATTCTCTACGATACACCATATGTTAGAATACAAAACAAGTCTCAATAAACTAAACAAGATTGTAATTACATCAAACTTCTTTAATCAAAACAGTATGAAACTAAGAATCAGTACAAGAAAAAACTGAAACACACACACAAAAACATGGAAGGTAAACAACATGTTAATAATCAACTAAGGTTGGCAGTGAGATTTAGGGAAAAATCAAAAGTTGCCTTGAGACAAATTAAAATGAAAACACAACAACACAAAATTGATAGGACACAACAAAAGCAATTGGTAGAAGGAGATTCGTAACAATACAGGTTTACCTCAAGAAGCAAGAAAAATCTCAAATAAACAATGTAACTTTACACCAAAAGGAGCTACAAAAGAACAACAAAGCCCAAAGTGAGTAGAAGGAAGGAGATAATGATAAAGACCAGAGAGGAAATAAACGAAATAGAGTCTTAAAAAACAGTAAAAAATCAATGAAACCAAGAACCGGTTCTTTCAAAAGATAAACAAGATCTATAAACCTTTAAAGTCATCAAGATAGAGTTGGAGGCCCACACAAATAAAATGAGAAATGAAAAAGAAGTAACAAGTGAAATATAAAGGATTATAAGAAACTGTTATTAAGAACTGTGCAAAAAAATTGGACAGTCTGGAAGAAATGGATAAATTCCGAGCAACCTGTAATTTTTCCAAACTATAACAAGAAGAACCAGAAAATCCGAGCAGAGCAATTGTAACTAATGAAATTGAAGCAATAATCAGAAAATTCCCAGCAAACAAAAGTCCTGGACCAGTCGGCTTCGTAGGTAACTTTTACCAAACATTTGAAAAATTAACAGTTATCCTCCTCAAAGTATTCAAAAGAAAAAAACTGAAGAGGAAGGAAGACTCCTAAGCTCATTTTACATGGTCAACATTATTCTGATTCTAAAACCAGATAAAGATACTAAAAAGAAAGAAAATTGTAGGCCAATATTCGTGATGAACATAGATGAAGAACCCTCAACAAAATATTAGACAACTGAAAACAGTAGTATGTTAAATGGTCATACACCATATTGAAGTGGATTTTATTCCTGAGATGCCAGGTTGATATCCACAAATGAATAAACATGATACATCACATAAATAAAATGAATAAAAATCATATAATTATATCAATAGATGCAGAAAAGGCATTTGACAAATTCCAGTACCCATTTATGATAAAAACTCTCAGCCAAGTGGGAATACAGGGAACATACCAAAACATAATAAAGACCACATATGACAGACAGCCAATATCATACTCAACGGGGAAAAACTAAAAAGTGTTTCACTTAAGATCAGGAATAAGATAGGGATGTCCACTTTTACCACTCTTATTCAATAAGGAAGTCCTAGATACAGCATAGAAACAAGAAATGAAAGGTACCCAAATTTGAAAGGAAGAAGCAAAACTCATTATATGTAGATATAATTCTGTGTGTAGCAAACACTAAAGTTTCCACCAAAAAAACTACTAGAACTGATAAATGAATGTCGTAAAATAGCAGGATACAAAATAAATATTTGCGGGGGCCCCTGTCCTGGGCGCCAGATGTGGGGGGGCTCCACCCGCAGAGCCCCATCCCTCCGTCACAGATGAAAATAAAAACTACCAAGACATGACTGCTTGGGGAGGAAAGGGGTCAAACTCTCAGAGGAGAATGACCCAGAGCCCCATCCTCACTAGGCTTTCATTGGGCTCAAATACACCGGAATACAGGTTTAACATGTCAAAGAAATCTGAGGGTTTAATCCGAGCCAGTGTTTGTCAGGAAAGGGAGTTGCCAAACTTCGGGAGACATACTCATTTCCTCCTGGGACACTTGTCACCTAAGGAAGAGCACTCTTAGCAAAGCAGGTTTTACAGGACTTTAGGAATTCTTTCTTATCCCCAATCACCCAGGGAGCCGTCCTGGCTGGCACAGGGCTGCACCACTCACCCCTACAGTTTCAGGCTTTAAGTCAATTAGGAAGCAGGAGACATCTCCCAGATGGAAATGAGGACTCGGGCTATGTCAGAATAGCCAGGGGCAGGGGGCGAGGGTCCATCACATCCTCTTTGCTGCAACCCCCCGAGTCCTTCCATGAGGCCTCCCAAGTGGTTGCGTCTGGCTTAAGTTGCCCATCCCATGAGGAGTCTTACCCGTCATTGACTGCCAATCAAGCATTGGGGCCAGAGATGAGTGAGGCAGAAGCAGCACTCTTGCCAGGGAGAAAAGCTTTGTCTCCTTAGTAGGTCACATCCTTGTGACAGAACAGACCCAGATGAAGTGGGTCCCTTGGGCTCTTACACAGCCCACCATGGAGTGAGGGTTACAACTCCTGAAACCAGGCTGAATGGTCCACAACAAATATTCAGTAATTATTCCATTTTTATACACTAATTATGAGCTATCATAAAGGGAAACTAAGAAAATAATCTTGTTTATAATAGCATCAAAGTAATAAATTAACCAGTAACGAGAGGGGAGGTGGGAGGGGATAATGGGGGAAAAGGAGGCAGGGTTTTCAGGAACAACTACAAATGACACGAACAGAACCAAGAGGGGATGGGATCAGGGGAGGGAAGTGGGGATGTCTGGGGTGGGGAGAGTGGTGGGGAGAAAATGCAGGCAACTGTACTTGAGCAACAATAGAAATAAGTAAGTAAGTAAATAAAGTACCTAGCAATAAATTTTACCACAGAGGTAAAAGACCTATATTTGGAAAATTGTAAGATACTGATGAGACATATTGAAAAAGATATAAGTGGAAACATGTACTATTCTCATGGATAGGAATTAACATTATTAAAATGTCCATACTACCCAGAGCAATCTATAGATTCAGTGCAATTTCTATAAAAATATCCATGGCATTTTATATACAACTAGAGTAAATACAAAAATTTATATGCAACCATGAAAGACCCCAGATAGCCTCAGCAGTCTTATGTATCATACTGTCTGATACCGAACTATACTACAAGGCTATAGTAATCAATACAGCATGGTACTTGCATAAAAACAGACATATAGATCAATGGAACAGAGTAGAGAGCCCAGAAATAAACTGATTAACTATATGGTGATTTAATATTTGTCAAATAAACCAAGAACATATAGTGGGGGAAAGATGGTCTATTCAGTAAATAGTGTTGGGAAAATTGGACACATACATGCAAAAATATGAAACTAGACCACCTTCTTACACCATATGCAAGCCTAAACTCATGCAGGCTGAGTAGCTCAGTTGGTTAGAGTGTCATCCTGATATGCCAAAATTGTGAGTTTGATCCCTAGTCAGGGTACATACAAGAAAGAACCAATGAATGTATAAATAATTGGAACCACAAATCCCCTCCTTCTCCCTCCTCCTCCCTGTATCTCCTTTCCTCTCACCCTTCCCCTCACTATGATCAATAAATGAAAATTTTAAAAACCACAAAATGGATTAAAAGACTTAAGTGTAGCATTTTAAACCATCATTCTCCTAGAATAAAACATAGGCGGTAAAATTAGACATTTCTCTTAGTATATTTTTTTTCTATTGTATCTCCTTGGGCAAGGAAAACCAAAGAAAAAGTAAACAAATGGGATTACATAAAATCAGAAAGCTTTTTGTACAGCAGAATAAACTGTCTACAGAACAAAGACAACCTACTGAATAAAAGAAGAATGAGACCTCCAGCCATGATGGAGGCATAGGTAGATACAGTTTGCCTCCTTACACAACCAAAAGAAGGACAACAAATTTAAAAGCAAAAAATATCCAGAACTGTCAGAAAATCGAACTCTATGGAAATCCAACAACCAAGGAGTTAAGAAACATTCATCTAGACTGGCAGGAGGGGCAGAGAAGGGCAGCTGTGGTGGAGAGGACTTGCAGTGAGGTGGCAGCTTTGGAGCTGGCACTCCCACATTCTTGTGTGGACAAACTGGGAGGAACAACTGGGGAGCGAGATGTACTGTGCAACCCAGGATTCCAGTGCAGGGAAATAAAGCCTCAAAACCTCTGACTGAAAAAAACCTGTGGGGGTTGATGCAGCAGGAGAAACTCCCAGCCTCACAGTTTGTTGTCGGAGGGACCCATAGGGTCCTAGAACATACACAAACCACCCACCCTGAAATCAGCACCAGAAAGGCCCAATTTGCTTGTGGTTAGCGGAGGAAGTGGCTGAAAGCCGGCAGATAGCTGAGCAAGTGGCATTCTTCCCTGTCAGATTCCTCTCCCACATATAGCGCCACAACGAAGTGACCTGGGTTGCCCCACCCTATCGTGTACCTAAGGATCCACTCCTTACTACATAACTGGCATGCTGAGACTAAAAAATATGGCCCAGATGAAGTAACAGGTCAAAGTTCCAGTAAAAACAGAAGTAAGCAATGAAGAGATAGCCAAACTGTCAGATACAGAGTTCAAAAATACTGGTAATCAGGATGCACACAGAAATGGTTGAGTATGCTCGCAAAACAGAGGAAAAAGTGAAGGCTATGAAAAGTGAAATAAAGGAAAATATACAGGGAACCAACAGTGAAGGGAAGGAAACTGGGACTCAAACCTGTGGTTTGGAACAGAAGTAATAAATAGTCAACCAGAACAAAATGAAGACACAAGAATTCAAAAAAATGAGACACTTAGTAACCTCCAGGACAACTTTAAATGTTCCAACATCTGAATCATAGAGGTGCCAGAAGGAAGAGGGAGAGCAAGAAATTGAAAACATATTTGGAAACATATTAAAGGCAAACTTCCCTAACTGGCAATGGGAATAGACTTCCAGGAAGTCCAGAAAGCTCAGAGAGTCCCAAAGAAGCACACATGCAGGCACATTATAATTACATTACCCAAGATTAAAGATAAGGAGGGAATCTTAAAAGCAACAAGAGAAATGGAGACAGTTACCTACAAAGGAGTTCCCATCAGACTGTCAGCTGATTTGTCAAAAGAGACCTTCCAGGCAAGAAGGGGCTGGAAAGAAGTATTCCAAGTCATGAAAGGCAAGGACCTACATCCAAGATTATTCTATCCAGCAAAGCTATCATTTAGAATGAAAAAGGAGATAAAGTCTTCCCAGATAAGGTCAAGTTAAAGGAGTGCATCATCACCAAGTCCTTATTATATCAAATGTTAAAGAGACTTATCTAAGAAAAAGATCAAAAATACGAACAGTAAAATGACAACAAAGTCACAACTATCAACAACTGAACCTAAAAAAAAAACCAAAAATGAACTAAGCAAACAACTATAACAGGAGCAGAGTCACAGAAATAGAGATCATTTGGAGGGTTATTGGTGGGGAGGCGAGTAGGGGAAAAGGTACAGGGAATAAGCGTAAATGGTAGGTACAAAATACACAGAGGGAAGTTAAGAATAGTATGGGAAACAGAGAAGCCAGAGAACTTACATATGACCCATGGACATGAACTAAGGTGGGGAATGATGGTGGGAGGGAGGGTACAGGCTGGACTGGAACAAAGGGTAGAGAAAAATGGGACAAGTGTAATAGCATAAATAATTAATAAAATATTAAAAAATATTGATACCTCTGATAAGGGGTTATTTCCCAAATTTATAAAGAACTCATACAACTTAACAACAGAAAAGCAAACAACCCAACTGAAAACTGGGCAGAAGACCAGAATAGACACTTCTCTAATGAAGGCATATTGATGGCCAATAGATATGGAAAGTTCCTCAGCATCACTAACTATTGTAGAAACACGAATCAAAAACACAATTAGATAACATCTCACACTTGTCAGGATGTCTATTATCAATAAACAAGTGTTGGTAAGGATATAGAGAAAAAGGAACCCTCATGCACTCTTGGTGGAATGCAGATTGTGTAACCACCGTGGAAAATAGTATGAATATTCCTCAAAAAATTAAAAAATGAACTTCACTTCTGGGATTATATCCTAAGAAATTCAAAGTACTAATTTAAAAGAACATAAACATTCCTGTGTTCATTTCAGCATTACTTAACAATAGCCAAGATACGGAAACAGCCCAAGTGTCCATCAATAGATGAGTAGATATAAAAACAGTATGTACACGTTGGAATATTACTTGACCACAAAAGATGAAATCTTACTTTTTGCGACATCATCGATGGACCTATAGGGTATTATTCTAATTGAAATCAGTCAGACAAAGAAAAATACCATTATAATGCCACTTATATATGGAATCTAATGATCAATATAAACACAAAATAGAAACAGACTCATAGATACAGGGAAGAGAATGACAGTTGTCAGAGGGGAAGGATGTTGAGGAGCTGGGTTAAAAAGTTGAAGGGATTAGCAATATAAATGGATGGTTACAAAACAGTCACAGAGGTGCAGTTTGCAGTATAGGGAATAAAAATATCATCATCATTAACTATGTATGGGGTGGGGGGGGTACTTGAGGCATCGGGGGACCACTCTATAAAGTACATGATTTTCCAACCACTTCGGAGTTCATCTGAAACTAATACAGAATAATATTGAGTATAAAGTGTAAATGAAAATTTTTAAATGAGTTTTCAAAAAGAAAATGCTGATATATCGACTAGGACTCCATCAGACAATTTTTCTTTTTTCCTCACCAGAGGACATGCTTATTGATTTTAGAAAGAGGGGAAGGGAGGAAGAGAGGCAGAGGGAAGCATCTATTGGTTGCCTGTCCTGCATTCCCAGACCAGGACTGGTCATACCTGCCCCGACCAGGGACCTAACTGGCAACCTAATCATGCCCTCACAGGGAATTGAACCCACATCCTTTCTGTTTATGGGACAACACTCCAACAAAGTAAACCACACCAGCCAGGGTCAGATAATTCTTAATGTAAACAACATTTGCAGGCTTTACTTCACAATCTTGGTAAAATGCATCTAACTGCTTGTTCATCTCGCATATTTGTTGAGCTTTGTCATGCCTCTGCAGAGCAGTGAGTGAAAGAAAAGCATTCTTAAATGGAAACAGAAGATCGCATTTGTGGGTGGAACCCTGTTTTTAGTATCACGTATGGACCATTGATTTTATATGTTGGTTCAGGCCAATAGGGTGTTTTTATTTGAAACCTACAAATAAGTTGAAAGATTTGTACAATGAATGTCATCTACCCTACATACCTCACACATACATGCACCCCACACATTTTTTGGCAAACATTTTGAAAGTTGCAGACATATAACATTTAATGAAGTTACTTACAATTTTCTACAAGATTGACATTTGTCTTCAAATACTTGTGAGGATGATTGGTGATCTGGGAGTTTTTTAAGGTGGAGGCAATGGGAAGGCCATATTTAAGAGATGATTTTTGGGATATTGGCATTACCAAAATGTTCTGTTATTAAGTGACATGTTATATCAAATTTGGATTTTAATATTTTATAATCACTTCTAGTAATGGAGTATCATTTCTTGAATTAAAAATGCCTTCCTCATAGTTTATCTAAATGATTCAAATAAATTTAAATGCTACTTCCAAGAGCAAACATTAAAAGAAAAGAGAGTTCAATTCTCTTCCCTCTAAGTATGTACTAGAGTGACTGACTCACTTCTAACGGATACAGAAAGGGTAAGGTAGTAACTTGCAGAGGAGAAACCTGGATGATAGCATCTTAAACAGGTGATTAAGGTTAACATCACCAGTAAGAATGAGTCATGTTGATATCATGTATTCCCCAATATGATGCATAGTATTGCATTCAAGTAGAGCATATTATTACCTCTGTGGTTGGGGAGGGGGGGTGGTTTGGCCACAGAGGCCCATCCCTCCATCACGGATGAAAATAAAACTACCAAGACGTGATCTGCTTGGGGAGGAGAGGTGGCCAAACTCTTAGAGGGGAATGACCCAGAGCCCCTTCCTCACTAGGCTTTTATTGGGTTCAAATACACAGGGATACTGGTAAGTCAGGTGGCAAGGATCAAACAATGGTTAACATTTCAAAGAAATCTGAGGGCTTAATTTGAGTCAGTGTCTGTCAGGGAAGGGGTTTGCAAAACTTTGGGAGACATACTCATTTCCTTCTCCGACCCTTATCATTTAAACGAGAGCACTCTTAGCAAACAAAACAGGTTTCACAGGACTTTAGGAATTCTTTCTTATGCCCCGATCACCCGGGGAACCCGCTCTGTCCGGCACAGGGCTGCACCACTCCCAGTCATAGTTTCAGGCTTAAGCGGATTAGAGCCAGGAAGCATCTCCCAGATGGAAATGGGGACTCGGGCTATGTCAGAATAGCTGGGGTCAAGGGTCCATCACCCTGTCTTTGCTGCAGCCTCCTGAGTCCTTCCATGAGGACTTTCCAAGTGGTCATGTCTGGCTTAGGTTGCCCCTCCCTTGAGGAGTCTTACCCGTCATTGACTAACCAACCAAGCATTGGGGCCAGAGATGGATGAAGCAGAAGCAGCGCTCCTGCCAGGGAGATAATCTTTGTCTCCTTAGTGGCTCGGGTCCTCTTGACAGAACAGACCCAGATGAAGCCGGTCCCTTGGCTCTTACTCAGCGTAGCCATGGGATTTAGGTTGCAGCTCCCAAGACCAGGCTGAATGGTCTGCAACACTGGTATTCTTCACCAAAACTATAACTTGGGTGTAATCATGAGACAAACTCATACGGAGCACTTCACAGAATACCTGACTAGTAGGTACCTTTCAAAAGTCTCATTCAAGACAGGGCAACACCAAGGAACTGTCACAGGTTGGAGGAGTGTAAGGACCTCGATTGTTCTGACTTCCATGAGATTTTTGTGAATGACAGTTATTCACTTACTTATTGACCTATCCATCCATTCAACAAATATTCATAATATTAATCAACCATTTACGGTGTGCCAGGCACAATGTTATATTTTAGGAGTACAATGATGAGCAAGACAAACTGTTTTCAAGAACTTACGTGCTGTGTTATACTAGACTAACCAAGTCTTTGAAAGTGAGATAAGAATACTTTATAGTATTATAGACTGCTTGATACTAGGGAAAAATTAAATCTACCTGAAAACAGATTTTTCTTCCTCCCCCAAATCCAATGTAAACTAGAATAAATGATATTTAAAGTGCTTTAGTACAGTGTCCTGGCACTTAGTAAGAGCTTAAGAAATGGAAGATACTAGTTTTATAGAACAATCACGATGTAGTTTTACAAAAAGTACATATCTACAGCAGCTCGTAGCGCAATGCCTGGCCTTGCCTTTAGAGGGTGCTCTAAGTGCTGACTGCGAGAAGATGTTGATGAACCTGCAGACTAAGACATCTATGCATATCTATAAGGAGCAATTTTCAGGACCTTAACATTTTTTCTCAGCTTTGTGTAGTGGGGATAGAGGATGGATTTACTATTGGTATTAATACATGGTCAAAAAGGAACCCAGTAGTACAAGACAAATGTCATTTTCCTGCATCTAGTAGAATTAAGTCTTTATCTGTCTCCAAAGGAGCAATTCCAAGGTCAGGATCACATTGTGTATTAGCAAAGAAACCAGAGTTAGCTTTCCGTTGCAATTTTTAAGTTGTGATAGAAACTCAATAATTTAAGAATTCTAGGTGAAATTCTCTATTGCTCTACCAGAGCAATAAAGAGGTGGTGGATACAAAGGAAGAAGCTCAAATTATGGGGTCTGACAGCCTTGTTCAGCTCCACTGGCTTTGGTGCAAGTTATTTAAGTTTTCTGAATTTCAGTTTTCCTAACAAGATGGTAATCACATGTGTCTCATAGGGTTATGACTTTGAACCAAAGTGGCGTGTACAGTACCCAGTAAGTATTCCTACACCCTTCCTTCACTTCCCAATGGACACTTCTTCCCATAAGTAATGATTGCACACAGTGTAACAGAGTTCCCCACCCTTAGCACTATTAACATTTTGAGCTGGCTAATTCTTTGTTGTGGGGTAATTCTTTGTCCTGTGTATTGTAGGGTGTTTAGTAGCATCCCTAGTCTCTATCCACTGGATCCCCAGTTATGACAACCAAAAATATCTCCATTCATTGCTAAATATCTCTTGGAAAGCAAAACCATCCTCATTTGAGAGCTTCTGCACTAAAATGAGAACATCCCTTCAAATAGGTAGTGAAGTTCAGTATGGTAATAATAGCAAGCCAGTTCTAAATGGGTATATTTCCCAAGTTGTTTAGGCAATGCCCTATACAAAACAAAAACCTTTTTATAGTCCTGTCTCTTAGGACTTTGACTGCAGTCACAGTAAGTTCTTGTGCCATAAATTTAATTACAAAGTACTTCTAGAAATTATTCACTTAAGAAAGACCTTAAAGGGAGACTACATTTCTTGTTGAAATTGGATAATTCATCACTCATTTAGCAGAAGGCAAGATATTATTTTCTCTGTAATAATTAGAACTGTTATCCCAAATTTATTTTTCTCTCTAAAGGTATTCTACTTCTGCATTTAATTTTAAATAAATTTCAAATAGTAATGATTATAATAATGCTTTCAAATTTACCTGTAGCAGAAGATAGTGGTCAGTGGACCAATAAAAACGATGTGAACATGTTAAAACAATCATAGGTGTCGCTTTCTACCACTCTTCACTAGCGAGAGCTGAGGTGCTACTTCCCAGTTTCATGTGAGTCTTGAAGTTGGGGATCATCTGGCTTGTGTTGCTTCACATTACTTCACCTTGTCTGGAATATAGTATTTTTTTGTGTGAAGAAATGCCCTATTATTGTTAATTTTATAAGATGTGTGAATTAGACTTCCAGCCAAGATAGAGGTGTAGGTGGACACACTGTGCCTCCTCTCACAGCCAAAATTAAGGACAACAAATATTTAGAAACAAGAAAACAACCAGAGCTAATAGAAAATTGAACTGTATAGAAGTCCAACAACCATTCATCCAGACTGGTAAGAGGGTTGGAGTTGCGGCAGCAAAAAGTGGAGGTGCAGACCCGGGAACACAGACAGCAGTGGCTGGCAGTTCCCAAGCGTGCAGGCGGCTGGCAGACCCCAGGCCCACAGGCGGCGGCTGGCAGAATCCGGGCACGGGGTGGCAACTGTGCAGACCCAGTAAGGCCACGCAAGACGGCTGGGTGACCAGGTGGTCCCATGTTCACGCACGCAGTTAATCCAGGCAAAGAGGAAGCGGCGGAGGGGACTGGAATCCAGGAGAGAGAGGAGCAGACTCCATTGTTCCCTCTCGGACCCCCACCCCCACATACAGCGTCACAACCCAGCGACTGGGCTGCCCCGCACTGGGGAACACCTAAGGCTCCAACCCTCACTACATAACAGCCGAGAGCAGACCAAAAAAAAAAAAACCCACCAAAAATGGCTCAAACCGGAGAACAAATGAAATCCCCAGAGCCAATTCCTCTAAGCCACAAAGAGATAGCCAACCTATCAGATGCATAGTTCAAAGCGCTGGTGATCAGGATGCTCACAGAATGGGTTGATTTTCCTCACAAATTAGATGAAAAAATGCAGGCTACAATACGTGAAATGAAGGAACACACATGGGGAACCAATAGAGATGGAAGGAAAACTGGGTCTCAAATCAGTGGAGTGGACCACAAGGAAGAAACAAACAGTCAAACAGAAAAGAAGAAAGAAACAAGAATTCAAAAAAATGAGGAGAGGCTTAGGAACCTCCAGGACATCTTTAAACATCCCAGCATCTGAATTATAGGGGTGCCAGAATGGGAAGGAGAAGAGCAACAAGTGGAAAACTTAGTTGAACAAATAATAAAGGAGAACTTCCCCAATCTGGAAAAGGAAATAGACTACCAGGAAGTCCAGGAAGCTCAGAGAGTCCCAAAGAAGTTGGACCCAAGGAGGAACACACCAAGGCACATCATAATTGCATTAGCCAAGACTAAAATGAGGGAGAGAATTCTAGAAGCAGCAAGGGATAAGGGGACAGTCACCTACATAGGAGTTCCCATCAGACTGTCAGCTGATTTCTCCAAAGAGACCTTCCAGGCAAGAAGGGGCTGGAAAGAAGTATTTGAAGTCTTGAAAGGCAAGGACCTACATCCAAGATTGCTCTATCCAGCAAAGCTGTCATTTAGAATGGAAGGGAAGATAAAGTGCTTCTCAGATAAAGTCAAGTTCAAGGAGTTCATCATCACCAAGCCCTTATTCTATGAAATGTTAAAGGGACTTATCTAAGAAAAAGAAGATAAAAAATATGACAGTAAAAAAACAGCAAACTCACAGCTGTTAACAACCACACCTAAAACAAAAGCAAAGAACTAGAACAGGAACAGAACCACAGAAATGGAGATCACATGGAAGGTTAGCAACAGGGAAGTGGGAGGAGGAGAGAGGGGGAAAAGGTACAGAGAATAAGTAGCATAGATGGTGGATAAAAATAGACAGTGGGAGGGCAAGTATAGTGTGGGAAGTGTAGAAGCTAAAGAACTTATGACACATGGACATGAACTAAAGGGACGGAATGTGGGTGGGAGGAGGTGTGCAGGGTGGAGGGGAATGATGGGGGAGAAATGGGACAATTGTAATAGCATAATCAATAAAATATATTTTTTAAAATGTGAATTATATTAACATTTTTATTTCTGAAATAATTGCCTATTAAATCCGTATTATGGGTGTTTTACAAACTTTTTTGCTCTTTTATTAGCGTCTCACATGAACTCTACAAGTGAGGTATTTTTTTTTAATATATTTTATTGATTATGCTATTACAGTTGTCCCATTTCTCCCCCATCATTCCCCCCCACCCTGCACACCCTCTCCCACCCACATTCCCCCCTTTAGTTCATGTCCATGTGTTGTAAGTTCTTTAGCTTCTACATTTCCCACACTATTCTTGCCCTCCCCCTGTCTATTTTCTACCCACCATCTATGCTACTTATTCTCTTTACCTTTCCCCCTCTCTCCTCCTCCCCCGCCCCTGTTGCTAACCCTCCATATGATCTCCATTTCTGTGGTTCTGTTCCTGTTCTAGCTGTTGGCTTAGTTTGCTTTTGTTTTAGGTGTGGTTCTTAATAGCTGTGAGTTTGCTGTCTTTTCACTGTCATATTTTTATCTTCTTTTTCTTAGAGAAGTCCCTTTAACATTTCATATAATAAAGGCTGGGTGATGATGAACTCCTTCAACTTGACCTTCTCTGAGAAGCACTTTATCTGTCCATCCATTCTAAATGACAGCTTTGCTGGATAGAGCAATTTTGGATGTAGGTCCCTGCTTTTCAAGATTTCAAATATTTCTTTCCAGCCCCTTCTTGCCTGGAAGGTCTCTTTGGAGAAATCAGCTGACAGTCTGATGGGAACTCCTTTGTAGGTGACTGTCCCCTTATTCCTTGCTGTTTCTAGAATTTTCTCCTTCATTTTAATCTTGGGTAATGTAATTATGATGTGCCTTGCTGTGTTCCTCCTTGGGTCCAACTTCTTTGGGACTCTCTGAGCTTCCTGGACTTCCTGGTAGTCTATTTCCTTTGCCAGATTGGGGAAGTTCTCCTTTATTATTTGTTCAACTAAGTTTTCCACTTGTTGCTCTTCTTCTTCCCCTTCTGGTACCCCTATAATTCGGATGTTGGGACGTTTAACGATGTCCCAGAGGTTCCTAAGCTTCTCCTCATTTTTCTGAATTCTTGTTTCTTCCTCGTTTTCTGTTTGGTTGTTAGTTTCTTCTTTCTGGTCCACTCCATTGATTTGAGTCCCAGTTTTCCTTCCATCTCTATCAGTGCCCCATGCATCTTCCTTCATCTCACGTATTGTAGCCTGCATTTTTTCATCTAGTTTGTGAGCAAAATCAACCAATTCTGTGAGCATTTTGATGACCAGTGCTTTGAACTGTGCATCTGATAGGTTAGCTATCTCTTCACTGCTTAGAGGAATTGGCTTTGGGGCTTTTATTTGTTTTCCGGTTTGAGCCATTTTTGGTGGGTTTTTTGTTGTTGTTGTTGTTTTGGTTTTAGTCTGGTCGCAGCTATTACGTAGTGAGGGGTGGAGCCTTAGGTGTTCCTCGGGGTGGGGCAGCCCAGTCGCCGGGTTGTGACGCTATAGGTGGGGGCGGGGTCTGAGAGGGAACAATGGTGCCTGTTCTGCTCTCTCCTGGATTCAGTCCCTTCCGCCACTTCCCCTTCACCTGGATTATCTGCGCACGCGCTCGTGCTGTTCCTAGTGAAGAGGGGAGCCTCTGAAGCTCCCCAGTGCGGGGCAGCCCAGTCGCTGGGTTGTGACGCTTTAGGTGGGGGCGGGGTCTGAGAGGGAAGAATGGCGCCTGCTCCGCTCTCTCCTGGATTCAGTCCCTTCCGCCACTTCCCCTCTGCCTGGACCGTCTCCGTGCGCGAATGTGGGACCGCCTGGTCAGCCAGCCACCTTGAGCGGCCTCACTGGGTCTGCACAGTTGCCCCCCTGTGCTCGGGGTCCGCCAGCTGCTGCCTGTGGGCCCAGGGACCGCCAGCCGCCGCCTGTGCACCTGGGATCTGCCTGCAGATGCTGCTTGCGTTCCCGGGTCCGTACCTCCACTTTCTCCTGCCGCGACTCCGCCCCTCTTACCGGTCTGGATGAATGGTTGTTGGACTTCCGTACAGTTCAATTTTCTATAAGTTCTGGTTGTTTTCTTGTTTCTAAATATTTGTTGTCCTTAATTTTGGTTGTTAGAGGAGGCACAGCGTGTCCGCCTACGCCTGCATCTTGGCTGGAAGTCTCCAAGTGAGGTATTTTTATTCAGAGTTTTCATGTGGCCATGAGTGTCAAACACCTTGCACACAGTTAATTGGTGGGTAAGTAATCAAATTAGGATTTTATCTCAGGCCTGCATATATCCACAGCTTTGTTTTCCTGGATATGATGCCCTGACTCTCACTGAAACTGTAACAGTTTCCTCTGAATGATATTTTATGTAATTGATGGGTAATGCTCTCCTGTGTTGCCATCACTGTGCTTTCAGTCATTTGCTAGAGGTTCTTGGAGAGCCTACCATGTGTGGCGTGTTGTATGGACCACTTTACATCCTCGTTCCAGGAGTGAATGCAGTTTTCAGAGTGACTTGGGTAGAACTTGATGACAATTTGTGTGCTTCTTGTTCTCATTATCAGTCTAGGAAAATTGTGTGGTTGTATAAATGTGTGAGTTATATGTGAGTAGTGATCTTAAATTTGGTATTGTAGTTATCTTCAGAGGGAAACCTATTTCCATCAGTGCTGGTTTACATAGGCTGTCATTGTTCTCAGTCATTCTCCAGTACACTTGAAGAAATATTTGTAAAATGACCAAATCATTGTTGGCACGAGAAGGCTGATTAAATGCCATTTCAAGGGGGAAATACCCATTCAACTCAGAGACCCTAATGCCAACTGTATATAGCCATATAGTGGTTCCTAAGTCAAGCTTTGTGACATCTGAGATTATCTCTAGTAGAAAGATTTTCTTAACTTTCCCCCTAAGAAAATAGTTTTGGAAGTGAAATTGAACCAATAGTTGCAAAGGGATATACTTCCAGAAATACTACAAATGGATGGATTGGACCAAGGACTAGGGACTTGGTGTGTAGCTTTTCAACCTCGCATAGTATACGTTTAGGGGCGGTTTTCTTGGCTGATAGATCAGATTCCTTTTTCTCTACTTCTTACTTTGAATATCCCAAATCTATCCTTTTTTCCCTATCATAAAATGTATAACAGTAAAGAATAGTTTATGCTGAGAGATTTAGTGGAAAGATGTTTTACAAGAGATTTCTTCACTAATTTCTTCTTATACTGAATCATGTATACTCAGGAAAGATGAAACCTGAGAAGGTAAGACTGACTGTTGGAGAGGAAACTTTCCAACAAAAAGAGGTACTTACCTGCTGCCCCACTCACTTCAAACAATTTATGACAAACCAGTACAAATATTTTCAACATTTGCACTTGACTTGAAATAAGACCATTAGTTAAGTTTCTAATTCCAAGTAATTTTAAGTATATTTTATTGATTATGCTATTACAGTTGTCCCATTTTTTTTCTCTCCTTTATTCCCCTTTGCACCATTCCTCCCCCATCCCCAGTTTATGTCCATGGGTTGTACATATAAGTTGACTTCTCCATTTCCCATACTATTCTTAACCTCACCCTGTCTATTTTGTATCTACCATTTATGCCTCTTATTCTCTGTACCTTTCTCCCCCTACCCCCTCCCCGCTAATAACCCTCCATATGATCTCTATTTCTGTGAATCTGTTCTTGTTCTAGTTGTTTGCTTAGTTCATTTTCTTTTTTTTTTAAGATTCAGTTGTTGATAGTTATGAGTTTGTTGTCATTTTACTGTTTGTATTATTGATCTTCTTTTTCTTAGCTAAGTCCCTTTAACATTTCATATAATAAGGGCTCGTTAATGATGATCTCCTTTAACTTGACCTGGTCTGAGAAGCACTTTATCTGCCCTTCCATTATAAATGACAGCTTTGCTGCATAGAGTAATCTTGGATGTAGGTTCTTGCCTTTCATAACTTTGAATACTTCTTTCTAGCCCCTTCTTGCCAGGAAGGTTTCTTTTGAGAAATCAGCTGATAGTCGTCAGGGAACTCCTTTGTAGGTAAGTTTCTTCTTTTCTTTTGCTGCTTTTAAGATTCTCTCCTTATCTTTAATCTTGGATGATTCAATTATGATGTTTATTGGTGTGTCTTCTTGGATTTTGGATTCAACCTCTTTTGGACTCAGAACATCCTGGACTTACATGTATATTTCCTTTGCCAGATTGAGGAGGTTCTCCTTCATTATTTGTTCAAATAAGTTTTCAATTTCTTCCTCTTCCTCTTCTCCTCTGGTACACCTATGATTTGGATGTTGGAACATTTAAAGTTTTAGCAGAGGTTCCTAAGCCTCTCCTCATTTATGAGTTCTTATTTCTCCATTCTGTTCCAGTTGGATTTTTTTTCTTCCTTTTGTTCCAAATTATTGATTTGAGTCCCTGTTTCCTTCCCTTCACTCTTGGTTCCCTGTACATTTTCCTTTATTTCACTTCCGATAGCCTTCATTTCTTCCCTTATTTTATGACCATACTCAACCTTTCTCTGAGCATCCTGATTACCAGTTATTGGGGACCCTGTCCTGGGTGCCAGATGTGGGGGGGCTCCGCCCACAGAGCCCCATCCCTCCGTCACGGATGAAAGTAAAAACCACCAAGACATCTTCTGCTTGGGGAGGAAAGGGGTCAAACTCTCAGAAGAGAATGACCCAGAGCCCCTTCCTCACTAGGCTTTTATTGGGTTCCAATACACCGGAATACAAGTTTAACATGTCAAAGAAATCTGAAGGCTTAATCCGAGCCAGTGTTTGTCAGGAAGGGGGGTTGCCAGACTTTGGGAGACATGCTCATTTCCTCCTGGGCCACTTGTCACCTCAGGAAGAGCACTCTTAGCAAAGCAGGTTTCACAGGACTTTAGGAATTCTTTCTTACGCCAATCGCCCAAGGAGCCGTCCTGGCCAGGACAGGGCTGCACTGCTCACCCCCACAGTTTCAGGCTTTAAGGCAATTAGGAAGCAGGAGACATCTCCCAGATGGAAATGAGGACTCGGGCTATATAGCCAGAATAGCCGGGGGGCGAGGGTCCATCACATCCTCTTTGCTGCAACCCCCCAAGTCCATCCATGAGGCCTCCCAAGTGGTCGCATCTGGCTTAGGTTGCCCATCCCATGAGGAGTCTTACCCGTCATTGACTGCCACCCAAGCTATGGGGCCAGAGATGGGTAAGGCAGAAGCAGTGCTCCTGCCAGGGAGATAAGCTTTGTCTCCTTAGTAGGTCACATCCTTGTGACAGAACAGACCCAGATGAAGTGGGTCCCTTGGGCTCTTACACAGCCCACCATGGGGTGAGGGTTACAACTCCTGAAACCAGGCTGAACGGTCCGCAACAACCAGTGTTTTGAACTCTGCATCTGACAGATGGTTATCTCTTTGTTACTTAGTTCTTTTTCTGGAGATTTTATCATTTCTTTCATCTGGGCCCTATTTCTTTGTTTTTGATTATCTCTTTGTCACTTAGTTCTTTTTCTGGAGATTTTATCATTTTTTTCATCTGGGCCCTATTTCTTTGTTTTGGCGTTCCTTTTATGTTATAACGGGCAGAGTCATAAGTATTCACCAGGGTCGGGGGCAACCCACTTTTCTGCATTGTTTTTCTGTATGTGGGTGGAGGGATCAGAAAGGGAATAGTGTTGCTTGGTAGCTTGCTCTGCTCTCACTCAAGTTTCTGTCACTGTCCTCGCTTCCCACAAGTAGATTGTGCCCTTCCAGGTGCTGATTCCTGGGTGAGTGAGCTTGTGTATGTTGTAGGACTCGGTGGGCCTCTCCATCAAACTCTCCTGTGAGTCTTGGAGTTTCTCCCACTGCCACAAACCCCACAGATTTTTACAGCCAGACGTTTTGCGGCTTTATTTCCCCATGCTGGAACCTGGGTTGCATGGTTTGCCTCACTCACCAGTTGTTCCTCCTGGCTTATCCGCAAGTGAAAGTGGGACTGACTGATCTGCCAGCTGCCACCTCAGCCACCCCAGTCTGCCAGCTACCACCTTTTTGGTATCCTCTCTGCCCTGGCTTCCTATCTCTGCCCCTCCTAGCAGTCTGGATGAATGTTTCTTCTTTTAACTCCTTGGTTGTTGGACTTCCATACAGTTTGATTATCTGGAAGTTCTGGTTGTTTTTTGTTCTTAAATTGGTGGTTGTCCTTCTTTTGGTTTTGTGAGGAAGTGATGTATATCTACCTACTTCTCCATCTTGGTGGAAACTCCTAATTTGGAGTCTTCTTTAAAGCAGCAGAATTTTTTTTCTCCTCAGAATATTCATAGAACCCCAAACCTAATCAGTTAATAGGAGAGCTAATCATGGCTAGAGTACATTCTTGCCCATACTGAACTACCCCTGTTCCCTACAGGTAGTGGGATATTACCACTACCATTTTGTTTAAACACTGGCATTTTTGTTTGGCATTTTGGCATTTTGTTTAAACACTGCTAATATGGAGCATTAGTAGTCTTATTAGCTTATTGCATTTTAAACCAGTTTGGCATTGTAACATGTGATTACCTAGAAAGGAAATACTTAAGGGAAGTTTGATTCTTCCAAATTTATGATTTCTGAATTTTTTTCTTTTTACATCCTGTAGTTTCACTTTGGATCAACTGCCATAACTATTTGATCATTCTACACACTGTAGGGAAGAGGTAGCTTGTTCAAGCAAAGGAAATTGTGCTCTTGTAGTTGTGCTCACACTGGGGTAAGCACCCCAGTGTATACACGGAGTTTGCAACATAGGTGGTTTCAGGCAACTCAATTTCTGCATTCTTATTCCTAATACTGGTTTTCCTCATAATATATTTGCATTCACAATAGAATTTTTCTCACTTTACAAAACACCGGAATCTCAAATCTTACTATGATGAATTGCTTCAGGACACCAGTCTGAAGAGATTGGTCGGGGGTACTTAAACCCATAAGGCTTTCTAGTCTTTTCTGGTGTCATGTATTTTCTTGTTATGGATGAGGCTTGTCTTTGGGAACTGTATTGGATGTTCTACATTCAGATATATGGTAGATTTGAAGTAGTTGTGACAACTTTCTATTTAGGACTTTGCCTTTTTCATGCCTTAATTTCAAAAAGACTCATCCATTTAAAGAGAGTCCTGTGAAAGCAAAGCAAAGAGCAGCGGTATGAATTATGAACGTGGTAAGTATGTGTTATGAGCCAGGACACACAGCCAAAAAAGAATAGGTTTGTGACTCTCACAAGGCACTGAGAGATTAAACAGCTTGCCCTGAGTCACACAGGCAGTCAGTGGTTCAGCCAGGATTTAAACCCAGGCCATCTGGATCCATGATCCATATTCTTAACTCCTATGATATGTTACCTATTTGAGTCATATCATGAAAGACTTACACAAATTACAACCAGTCTTATTTTTTTCTACCTTATGCTAACAAATACAGTATATATGTTAACTGTTAGACTCATTTTGTTTTGTTTTTGAGGATATATGTCTTTGTTAAATACAGAGTAAAAGTTGATCATTTCTCTTTTTTGCATCATTAAATTTTGTTTTAATGGTTCTCGATATCCTGTGACAGATTTTTGGTCAAGTTTTTTCTATTAAAAAATACTGATTTTAAAAAGTAGTAATTTAGAACTACCACACAAAGAGAAAAACATAAATGGTCCACAAAACATTCTCCTTTCCTTCTGAAAGCTTTATGTTGCACTGCTATCATCAGCCAGTCTTTTAGTATTAAACCGAAGTGGCCAGTTGAGACAAACAGTTCTGAGATCATTCTTCCAGCACTAAGACTAGGGTGGTGAGGTGGGGAGGGGAGGTGACTGTTTTTTTAAATAAATTACTGGCGTTATTTCTGAGTTTTTATCTTTGGTGTCCTTTTAAAATTACTACTAAAGGGTAAACATCAGATTTCTATACATGTACCTAATGTATATTCATGAAAGGAACATCTCACTTCATAAATAATTCTACTTTGGGCTACATGTTACAGTGCATTACATTATGACACACTATTGAGTAATAGCTTGTTGATTTACTACCTTCTGTTTGTAATTTTTAAAAATAGATTTATTAAATGTGTTACACTTTATTCTTTTGAATTTAAAAGTGAAGGAATACTTTTCCTGGCACAAAATAAATATGGCTTGACAATTAAGCTATTGTGGATACGTTCATTAAATCGAATGAGCTATAAGTCTTCAGATAATTTTTATAATTGAGAAAATTGATTTGGCAGCTGATACATTATTAAGAGTGGGTTTTGATAATCAAGTTGTGATTTTAAGCATATAATTTGCAAGGAGCTTAAAGATTAAAACAACAACATTTATATAATTATAATTCCTACAATGTTTTTATGTGAAAAGTATAAAAGCAACCCCCAAAATAGAAATTTAATCTAGAATTAATGGCTATTATAGTGGTAAGTCATAATTCTCCATGCATGCATGCAATCTGAGGGGAAAGAGTAGCCCTGCTCACCTCATTAAGATATGCTTTTCAAGTATATAAATAGTGAAAAATAAAATTTAACATTTGTAACATGTTTTACTAATAATCATTATAATGATAGTTTAATCCAGAAAAAAGAATATTGCCCTGTACAGTGTGACTCAGTGGGTTGGACATCATCCTGCAAAGCAAAAGGTCACCAGTTCCATTCCCAGTCAGGGCACATGCCTGGATTGCAAGCCAGGTCCCCATTTGAGGGCATGCAAGAAGCAACCAATTGGTGTATCTCTCACACATTGATTTTTTTCCTCCTTCACTTTCTCCCTCCCTTCCCATCTCTCTAAAATAAATAAATAAAGTATCTCTTAAAAAAAGATTGTTCCTCACAAATATCAGTGCATTCTCTTTTAAAAAAGAAAAAGGAAAGAGAATGTTGACTTTTAGAGTCTTTTGGATTCAGAAATTAATCATTTTAATTGCAATGAACTATGGTAGGGTGATCAGGAAATATACTAGGATAAAACTTTGAGGGTAAATTAAATGGAAACAGTTCAAGGAGGGAAAAGAAGGATGTATATTTGCCAACTGTTAAAGTAAGTTTAATTTTTAAAGGGTTTTGGTCCATTTTAAAATGTTTAAATTTAAAATATACTAGAATATTTACCCTTTTAAATATTTAAGCCTAAGGTAAAATATTTTAGATACCAACTTAAAAACCTGTGGGAAGGGGTTTGTATGTGCATATTTTCTAGGGGGTGGGGTCTGTAGCTTTCATCAGATTCTTAAAGGTGGAGTATATAAGTCAAAAGACAATTAAAAATTGGTAGAGGCAAAGTCACCATATTCCAAGGGCACAATATTAGTTCTGGTCTCAACTTGGTCATTGTTTCTTTTCCTGTGCCCCCATGTAGTTATATGGAAGATACAAAAGTATATCTGCTTTTAAAAATCTCAGTAGCAGAGTTCTTAGTTCCAAACCATCTTTCCTTTTGTCTCTGTAGAATAATTGTGTTTACCCTCTGGTTATTTAATATTTACAAGTACTTTTTGTTTCAGTTTGAAGGAAGGAAGTACTGTGAACATGATTTTCAGATGCTCTTTGCACCTTGCTGTCATCAATGTGGTAAGTTTTAGTGCTGAATGTAAAGTAAAAGTAAGTTTTGAAACTTTTTAAGCTATTTAACACTACTAAAGTATCAGTGGTTTTTGTTTGTCTTTATAAATAGCATTTAGGTAATTTACCAGCCCTCTTTCCTATTATTAATAGGAAAATTAACTGGAAGAGTATTAAAACCTGGAGAGAGGCCCTGAATTGCTCAGCTGGTTAGAGCATCATTTCAATATACCAAGGTTGTGGGTTTGATCCCCGGTCAGGTACATATAGGAATCAACCGATGAATGCATAACTAAGTGGCACAACAAATGGATTGTCTCTCTCTGACTCTCCTACCCTCCCGTCTCTCCCTTCCTCTCTCTCTCTAAAAAAAAAAAAAAAAATTAATTAATTAATTAATTAATTAAAAAATTTATTTAAAAACCAGAGAGAAGCCCCAGCCAGTGTGGCTCAGTTGGTTGAGCATCATCCCACAAACCAAAAAGTTACCAGTTTAACTCCCATTCAAATTTAGTCCCCATGCCAGGGTTGCAAATTTAGTCCCCAGTCAGGTTGTGTGCAGAAGGCAGCCCATCAATGTGTCTCTCTCACATGATGTTTCTCTACCTCTTTTTCTCCCTCTCTTCCCCTTTCTAAAATAAATAAATAAACTTTAAAAAAATTAAAAGGAAAGAGAAATGATTTTTAATGACTTATAGTGTAAAAGTATTTTGGGACAAACGAGAACTTCTGTTAGATGATCTTTTAGAATGTTCATTTCCCCTGTTAGTGCAAACTATACCTACTTGCTTTTGGGTTTTCCGGGAGAGAGAAAAGATGTAAGTGAGATACATAGATGCTGAAAGATTACCTTTGTGTCGTAGCCATGGCTGGTGTGGCTCAGTAGATTGAGCAACAGCCTGTGAACAGAAAGCTTGCTTGTGTATTGCACAAGTGGTGGGCTTGCTTGCACCTTAACCCCTTCACTGGTTGCTAACAGTCCTACTAAAAAGTCTCCAGAGATTGGAGAAATTAATTAGAATGTTGCAAAGGTTTAATGAAAGAAGAAATTAAGCACTGGTTACAAGAATACGTTCTGTGGATTTCAGTTTTCTGTGTCAATGATAACCAGAAATTACCAAAAGACATTCAAGAGAGTCCAGTACATTGTTTGTAAAAGGAAAGCCAGATTCAGAGATGTGATAAGACAGCCTGAAAATATAGCCACAGAATCAAAAGGAAGGATACAGATGAAATAGAAAACATTTTGCTGATATAGTGCTTACTGTTGTAGACACATACATAAAAAGTCCCTATTTGTGGAGAAAGGTTTAAATGTATTTTTTCCCTTACTGCTTTTAGTGGTAAAACACCACATTGAATATGCTTTGTGTCCCTTTCCACAGGTGAGTTCATCATTGGCCGAGTTATCAAAGCAATGAACAACAGCTGGCACCCTGAGTGCTTCCGCTGTGACCTCTGCCAGCAAGTCCTGGCAGACATCGGGTTTGTCAAGAATGCTGGCAGGTAGGAGTTTTTATATTTGTCAGGTGTGGATAGATAAAGTGACTACTACAAGGTCATGCATATGTTCTCATGGGACTATACGGCAGTGCTTTAGGACACTGAATTTAAGGTGTAGGGACTCGGAACTGGTGCCTGTTAGGAGAGGGCCCTGCAATTTTTGTGCAGCAGTGCTTGGCTGCCACTTGTGTTCCTGGGCTGACAAAAAGAGGTATAGGTACTTAAAATGCAGTTTCTTAAGTATCAGTCAGATTACTTGGATTGGAATAAAGAAACTGTTTCCTTAATTTCTTTTGGGAGATAGGAGAAGCATATTTTTTTTAATCATTAGGAAGGACCTTATATTTTATTTGTTTCTAAAAGAGTTTCGGTTTTGTTTAGACATCTGTGTCGCCCCTGTCATAATCGTGAGAAAGCCAGGGGCCTTGGAAAATACATCTGCCAGAAATGCCACGCCATCATTGATGAACAGCCTTTGATTTTCAAGAATGACCCTTACCATCCAGACCATTTCAACTGTGCCAACTGCGGGTATTGTGATTTCTTTGTTATTGTACAAATGGTGGAAATAGAATAAAAGATCACATTTCTCTGTATTTCTGTTATGCCTGCAAACCAAATTGTTTTTCTCCAACTTTTAATCTGGAAAATTATAAACCTATAGAAAAGTCAAGAGAATAATAAAAAAAATACCTACATGCCCATCATTTAGCTTCATCAGTTAACATTTTGCCCCATTTGACTGGGTGTGCAGCACACTGTGTGTGTGTGCACATGCATGTGCATGTACAGAGTTGGGAATATTCAAACCATGTTAAAATATCCCAAATCATCTCAAAAACTGCTTTTCCAATGTAGGATCCAGAAAGAGCTTTTAAAAGTCTTGTCTTTGTATACATCTATAGCTTCTACAGTTGTAATAATTAGGGTATCATCTCAAAATATCTTAAATTACATCTAAAGGGAATTTTTTTCTTCAAAATCTCATCATAAATTGTTGGGCTATGATTTTCTGAGTTTGTTAGCTAATATAAAATTTAAATGAAAAAGATACTATAATGAATATGAACTTACATACTAAATTCTAGTAGGGGAAGACATAAGGTAGCCAGGTCAAGAAAACAGCTTTGTGGTGTTAGTATAGCCACCTCATCTTTTTTGAGATTATCAATTTGTGCCTTACCTGGTTTTCTTGCCTATCCTCCCTCTGGTAGGACACTTCTCATTTTCCTTTAACATTTGTAAAGAATTATTTAAAAAGATGAAAATCAAACAAGTCCATTTGACTAATTGGGGCTATCTCTGACATGTATATTGCCACAGGAGACTGAAAATAATAGCATATTTAAGCATTTGGAAACAGAGAATTCTGGTCATTTGTTGATTTCCTGTTCACGTGTAACTATTCTTGAAAGCTTGTGACAATTTAAATAATTATTATTAAATGGAACTAGTCTCTAAACTGCTCAGTTATTTTAGAAAGATAATATTACTGAGTCTGTCCTCAGCATTATTATTCTCTAGCTTTTTAAAGACAACAAATGGACTATATTGTGATAATAGTCAAAGAAATGATAGATAGGACCAGTGTGGTGGTATATATCTGACTTATTGGTACATTTTATCACTGTTGTATGATATTGATGCTTTGGTAGGGATTTGAAACCTATTCAAACCTGTTAATTCACATGACTCTCTGATCACCAGGAGGGAAGAGAAGTTACAGGGATTGTTATAGTGATATCTTCAAAAACCTTCTAAAAGTGTTAGCCACATTGTTGCCTGTTTGTTTCCTCTCTTGATGGTATTCATTTCAGTATCTTTCTCGTGGACAGGAAGGAGTTGACTGCTGATGCCCGGGAGCTGAAAGGAGAACTGTATTGCTTGCCATGCCATGACAAAATGGGAGTCCCCATATGTGGCGCTTGTCGAAGGCCCATTGAAGGGCGCGTGGTAAATGCCATGGGCAAACAGTGGCATGTGGAGGTAAATTCTAAGTGATGTAGGGGCAAATAGTACTTTTTCATTTCCTTAGTTCAGGTGTGTTAGCAAAATAAGATTTTTAGAGATTAAATGTGAACATTTTTAAAACAACTGACTTTTTAGGAAATTTAGAATATGGAATATACACTGTTTTTGTGAGCTCTTATAATGATACAGGATGTGATTTTTGTACTTTATTTCTTTCCTTTTTTAGAAATATATTTGACTAATTAGGTTGTGACAGTTGTCCCAGGTTTTTTTTTTTCCCCTTTTGCCTCCTCCTCCACCCAGTATCACCTTCCCTCCAAAAATCACTCCCTTAGTTTATGTCCATGGGTCATGTATATAAGTTGGCTTCTCCATATCCTATACTTTTCTTAACATCTCCCTGTGTATTTTGTACCTACCAATTATGTTTCTTAATCCCTGTACATTTTCCTCCATTTTCCCTCTTCCCCCTCCTGCTGATAACCCTCCAGATTCTGTTCCTTTCCAGCTCTTTGCTTAGTTTGTTTTGTTTTTTAGATTCAGTTGTTAATAGTTGTGAGTTAACATTTTACTGTTCATAGTTTTGATCTTCTTTTTCTTAAATAAGTCCCTTTAACATTTCATATAAAAAGGGCTTGGTGATGATGAACTCCTTTAACTTGACCTTATCTGGGAAGCACTTTATCTGCCCTTCCATTCTAAATAATAGCTTTGCTAGATAGAGTAATCTTGGTTGTAGGTCCTTGCCTTTCATAATTTTGAATACTTCTTTCCAGCCCCTTCTTGCCAGGAAGATTTCTTTTGAGAAATCAGTTGATAATCCTTTTTTTAATTCAAGTACAGTAGTCTCCATTTTCACTCCACAACGACCCCCTGCCCCACTCATCCCCACCTCCCACCCTTGACCCTACCCCCTTACCCCCTTTGGCTTTTTCCCTGTGTCCTTTCTACATGTTCCCTGATGGCCCTTCCCTTATTCTCCACCATTATCCCTCTGGCCCTGCCCCTCTGGTTACATTGTTCAATGGCGCATTATCCATGTTGACAGTGGTGTGTTAAAATCCCCTAGTATAAGTGTGTTGCTGTCTATATCTTTCTGGAAGTCCTCCAAGATTTTCCTTACACATTCGGGTGCTTGAATGTGTAAGGAATGTTGGGCATATATATGTTTATAATGTTTATGTCCTCTTGACGGATTCTTCTCTTGAGTATTATGAAGTGTCCTTCTGTGTCTCTTTTTATGGCCTTGGTTTGAAGTCTATTTTGTCTGATGCAAGTATTGCTACCCTGGTTTTTGCCCTCTCCATTTACTTGGAAAATTTTTTCCCAATCCTTTACTTTCAGTCTGTGTAGGTCTTTTGTTTTGAGGTGGATCTCTTATAGGCAGCATATGTGCAGGTCAGGTTATCTTTTCCATTCAGTTCCTGTGTTTTGATTGGAACATTTAATCCATTTACATTTAAACTTAATTTTGATATGTACTTATTCATTTTTCCCCCTTCATACCTGTGTTCCTCTCTCTTACTCTCTTTCCTCCTATTCTTTTTTTCAAAAGATTTTATTTAATTAGTTTTAGAGAGGGGAAAAGAGAGAGAAAGAGAGCGAGAGAAACATCAATGTGTGGCTGCCTCTCACACACTTCCCACCAGGGACCTGGCCCGCAACGCAGGCATGTGCCCTAGACCAGGAATCAAAGTGACAACCCTTTGGTTCGCAGGCCAACACTCAACCACTGAGCCGTACCAGCAAGGGCTCTTTCTTTTCATAAAACAGTCCCTTCAGCATATCTTGCAGTGCTGGTGTGGTGAAGGTGTATTCTTTCAGTCTACTGTTGTCTGGGAAACTCCTTATTTTGCCCTCCATTTTAATTGAGAGCCTTGCTGGGTAGGGTAGTCTTGGTTTTAGGCCTTTGCTTTTTATTACTTGGAATATTTCTTAACATTCCCTTCTGGTTTGTAGTGTTTCTGTTGAGAAATCTGTTGCTAGCCAAATCGGAGTTTTCTTATATGTTACTTCCTATTTCTCCTTTGCTGCTTTTGAGGTTCTCTCTTTGTCTTTTAAACTTGGCATTTTAATTATGGTGTGTCTTGGACTAGGCCTCTTTGGGTTCATCTTGATTGGGACTCACTGTGCTTTCTGAACATGCATGGCTTTTCCCTTCTCCAGGTGCTGAAAGTTTCTGTCATTATTTTTTCAAACAGCTTTTCTATCCCTTGCTCCTTTTCTTCTTCTTGTTTTCCTGTGATTTGAATATTGTTGTGTTTCATGTTATCTTGTAGTTCCCTTAAGTTATCTTCATATTTTTTTTAGTATTTTTTTGTGTAGCTGCTCTCCCTGGGTTTTTCTTTCTACCTTGTCTTCCAGCTCATTAACTCAGTCTTTGTTTCGTCCAGCCTGCTTGTAATTCCCTCTGCTGTATTTTTTTTTTATTTCAGAAATTGTATTCTTCATTTTTTTTCTTGTTCTTATTGATAGTTTCTGTTTCCTTTTTCATATTCTTGCCTTATAGTTGTCAGTGAGTCACTTGCCCACTCAGTGCCTTTATAGTTGTCAGTGAGTTCCTTGAGCTTCTTTATAACCATTCTTTTGAATTCTGTACCTGATAGTTTGCTTACCTCCATTCATTTAGCTGTTTTACTGAGCAGTCTTCCATGCCTTTTGATTGGAGGTTCTTTCTTTGTCTCCCCACTTTAGGTGAGTCTTTTTTTTTGTTTCTGCAATTCCTGATGCTCTGGTTTGCCAGCTGTCTTCATAGGGTGCACGAAGGGTGTGGTAGGAATTCTATGAGACTCAGTGGTGCTTACTCTTTAATCTCCTTGTCTGGATGCTCTGGGGTTGCCCTTTTTTTCCATTCATGTGGGCTCTCTAGTTGTGCTTGTTCTTTGCCTGTTGATAACTCCTTTGTTGGTGGGTTCTCCCCTCTAGCAGGTTTACTGGTATTTACAACTCCCATCTTTCCCTGTGTGTGATCTGGGGCAGGGCAAAGGTAAAATGGAGTAGGACAGCGGGAGAGCATTCTGTGGGAATTAGAGTACTAACAAGTAGAGAACACATAGGAGATCCTGTGGAGAAGTACAGCAATAACCATGATATTTTACCCAACTAGCCACTTTTTATAAAAGGTGAAAAAGAGATAAGACTCTTATTAGAAGGGAAAGAGAACACTGACTCCAGAAAGCAGAGTGCTTATGCGAGGTTAGATGATGAGATATAGTAAGTGCTAGAAACTTGTCATAGTGTGCGAGAGGAACACGTTAACCACAACAATAATAAAGCACAGGAAGATAGTGAAGTGGACTAAGACCATGGAAGGGTACTGTGTGGGAATTGAAACAATATGACAAGAAATATATGATCTGAATTTTTTTTAAAAAGTAAAAGACCACAATTAGTGTGTTATTGGTATACAAGTAAAGTGAAGGAAGAGAAATTAAAATGCAATATGAAAGGGAGAACAAGGAAAACCGGTCAAACAATGAAATCAAACAAACAAAAGAAAGAAAACTAAACAGAAGGAAGAGAAATAAAAAGAATAATAATAATAAAATAATAACAATAACAAAAAATACAAATAAAAATAAAAAGTAAAAAATAAAATGCAAGTTCTGTAGCATATCAAGGTGAATTCTGTCTCAGTTGTTGAGGTCATCCTCCTGATCTCTCTCTGGATCTGTCTTTGGTCCTTTGACAGCTCCAGGTCTCATTGTCTTACACTTGGAAGGAAAAAAAAAAACATCCTGCTGACTTTAATCCTGCCAAGTGGGTTCTGCTGGTCTTCTGGTAGCTCTGGGCAGAGGGGCTGGGCTCCTTTTTTTTTTTTCCCTTTCCTGTGTTTCTGCGTTGGGCGCTTGGTCCAGGCTCCAATATTCACAGATGTCCAGCCTCCAGCCCAAGCCTTTAGAGCACTGTGCAGCCCCCACAGTTCATATGTGCCCAGTGGGCACCTTTAATCCACCTTGTTGTTCCACTCTTTGATTAGTCCATGCGGTGCACCAAGTGGGAGCAGTTTGCACCCCTCCTCCTTTGCTGGCCTGGTCACTGTGCACACAAATTCCCTTCAGGGAAGTTTAGTTTCCCTATTAAATTAAGTCTCTGTGGACCACTACTCCACTGAGCCCCTACTGGCCCAGCTTTGATCAGTCCATGAGGTACCCTGATTTGGATCAGATTGCACCCCTCCTCCTTCGCTGGCCTGGCCACAGCACAGGAGAGCTCCTTGCCCAGTGTCTGAAGGCCATTTTTTTGTTTTTGTTTTTTTTTTTTAAACAGATTCTCCTTGGTTGCAGCCAGCCATTTTTAACAAGCATCTGGCTTTTCACACAACCCAACTCTCTAACCAGTCCGGAGACTACTGCATCAGGGTCAGTCACAGCCTAACACTTCTCCCATCTCCAGGTGTCACCCACTCCCCAGCTTCTCTGCTACTGTCCTAGCCAGGAAACACTGCCTCTGTGTGACTCTCACTGTGACTTTATCCCCCAAGCGACTTCAAGCATGCAGGTCTCTCCTGGTGTGGGACTGGCTTTTCTGCTCTGGGAGGGAAGGAAGCTGTTACATTACAAGTGCTGATCTGGCTCTCTTCCTAAGCTCCTGTGGTAGCCACAGGCCCTGGCACTGGGCCCTGGGACCACAGCAGCCATTGTCCCTGCACAGGCCCCAGTGACCATCCCATCAGCCTACATGATCTCTTTGCCATCTGTTTTTAAAAATCCTCTGCAGTCTTTGCCTTCCAAACTTTATATAAGCTGGGATTCTGTTGGCTGTTCACTCTCTTCTTCAGAAGATTGGCTAGGTGTCCCTGTTGGGTGCACGAGCAAGTGGATTCAACTCCCACATACCTCACTGCCATCTTTCACCCTCAGAAAACAACTGATAGTCTTATGGGAGCTCCTTTGTAGGTACTTCTCTGCTTTACTTTTGCTGCTTTTATAATTCTCTGTCTTTAATCTTTGGCATTTTAATTATGATGTATTTTGGTTTGCCCTCTTTAGTTCCAACTTGTTTGGGACTCTCTGTGCTTCCTGGACTTATATGTCTATTTCCTTCACCAAATTAGGAAAGTTTTCTTTCATTATTTGTTCAAATAAGTTTTCAATTTCTTGCTATTCCTGTTCTCCTTCTGGCATCCCTTTGAATCAGATGTTAGCACATTTGGAGATGTCCCAGAGTCGTCTTATTCTCCCCTCATTTTTTGAATTCTTGTTTCTTTATTCTGTTCCCCATGAATGTTTATTGCTTCCTTATGTTCCATATCATTGATTTGAACCCCAGCTTCCTTCCCTTAACTGTTGGTTCCCTGTGGATTTTTCTTTATTTCACTTAGTGTTGCTTTCATTTCTTCCCTTATGCATCTGCTGTCCTCAATGACTTCTCTGTGCACCCTATCACTGATGTTTTGAACTCTGTGTCTGATATGTTGCCTGTCTCAGTTTTGCTTAGTTCTTTTTCTAGAATTTTGATCTGTTCTTTCATTTGGGCCATATTTCTTTGTCTCCTCAATTTGGTAACCTTCTTATGTTTGTTTCTGTGTATTAGGTAGAGGAGCTTTTTTTTTTTTTTTTTTTTAAGATTTTTTTTTGAGAGAGGGGAAAGGAGAGAGAAAGAAGTATCAGTGTATGGTTGCCTCTCATGTGGCCCCCACTGGGAACCTGGCCCGCAACCCAAGCATGTGCCCTGACTGGGAATCGAACTCACGACCCTTTGGTTCACAGTCCGCGCTCAATCCACTGAGCTACACCAGCCAGGCTGGTAGAGGAGCTTTGACTCCTTGTCTTGGTATACCTGTTATGTTGTATGGAGCAGAGCCTTAGGTATTTGCCAGGGTGGGCCCATCTGCTCTGCTGCTTTATGGCCCTGTGGGGGAGGGATTAGAGAGGAAGTAATGCCGCTTGCTCAGCTCTCATCCCATTTCCAGTCACTTTCCCCAATTTTCCCACTTCCCATATGCAGTTGGCACCCTTCCGGCTGCTGCCTTGGTGCTGAATACAAAAGTAGGTGGGTTTGCCCTATGTTCTAGGGCTGCGTGGTTCCTTTAAATGGACTTTACTCAGAGACCAGCAGTTACTTCTTCCTCCCCAACCCCCCCACTGTTTTTTTTTTTTCCAGATTTTATTTATTATTTTAGAGAGAGGGGAAGAGAAGGATAGAAGCATCAATGAATGTGTGGTTGCCTCTCATGTGCCCCCCTAGTGAAGACCTAGCCTGCAACCCAGGCATGTGCCCTAGACTGATAATCGAGCCAGCGACCCTCTAGTTCACAGACCCACACTCAATCCACTGAGCTATGCCAGCCAGGACCCCCCACCACTGGTTTTTACAGCCAGAAATTATGAGGCTTTTTTCCCCTGGCACTGGAACCCTGGGCTGTGCAGTATAGCCTGGGGCTAGGATCACTCACTCCCCAGGTGTCCCTCCTGGTTTTTAACCACCACACATGAATGTTGGACCACGGGTTCAACTGGCAGTCGCCACACCACGTCCTCTCACCATAATTCCCATTCTCTGCCCGTCCTACCCATCTGGATGGATATTTCTTCTTTAAATCCTTGGTTGTCAGAGTTCCATACAGTTTGATTTTCTGGAAGTTCTTGTTGTTTTTAGGTTTGAAGTTAGTTGTGATCCTTCTTATTATTATGGTTGCGGGGGGAGTCGAAGCATATCTACCTATGCCTCCATCTTGGCCAGAAGTCTGTTCTTAAGTTTTGTTGAGAGAAGTGTCATGGTCCATCTCCCGCAGCAGCCCTTGCTTACAGATGTTACTCAAATATTTACCTGGCTTCTCATCTTGTGACATTTGAATAGGCTGGGGCTTCACTTGTCAAAGACACCTGAATTAAGACTGAAATTGCTGCAGGAGTACCTATGGCCGAATGAAACCACTACCTCAAACTTTCATGTCCCTTCTCCAAGGATAGTATAACATCACAGTTTTACTTCATTTGATAAGTAAAATACGGTGAATCAAAAATGACCTGTAGCAATTATTTTTTTCAGCATTTTGTTTGTGCCAAGTGTGAAAAACCATTTCTTGGACATCGCCATTATGAAAGGAAGGGCCTGGCGTATTGTGAGACCCACTATAACCAGGTATTGTATGTAGTCATTGGATATTAGATATACTTTTATGAATTTAAGCTTATCAGTATTTCAGCTACAAAGATATCTCTTGGAAATTTTTTTTTCCACTGTAGGACTGAACCCTGGCTAGGGTTGTCATGTTCTTTGGCTTCCTTAAATCTGGAACACCTCCAGAGCCTTTTTTGTTTTTTGGTAGTAATGCAAAGTCAATTATTTTCATCCTAACAGGTAAAAATTAGTCAACCGCTACATGTTTTCTCTAGTAACGGTAAAATTTGGATTCAGGTAGCCAGCTATTTGTTTTTAAGTGGTAGAAAAAAATAAAATCATATTAAATGTTTGGTGTTTTAAAACTTATTTCTAACAGATGTTGAGTTTTTACCACTTTTTATTTTTCAGCTATTTGGTGATGTTTGTTTCCACTGCAACCGTGTTATAGAAGGTGATGGTAAGTAACGATAGGAGTTTCATATGGCGCTATTTTGAAACAAAAATATTTAGGAGATGTGAAAATTGGAAGAGGTTGATGATTGCTATTGTTTGGAATATGACTCTTATCAGTTACTTTTTCTCTTTGGTCTATTTCCTAAGCAATTTATATCAGTTAAGATGATAATAGCCTAAGGGTTGGATTTGTTCCTCATTTATGATAATACTTTAGGTCATTGCCACAGGGTTGTTACACTAGAAAGCATTTATGTTCAACCCTGAAACCTATTTTTCTTTGTGTTCCCTAGAATTATATAACTTGGAAGCTGTTGAGCAATGTTATTAAGAACAGTTAAATCTACCATGGTAGGAAGAGTCACTTTAACCTTGCAGATGTTAAAACCTGGCAGTTACCTTTAGACATTTCTAGGACTTACTGGCATTGTGCTGGGATAATTAGGCACAGATGATTGGAACAGCAAGCAGCTGTGTTTGCTAATAGTCCCTAGCACAATTTTGCCAGAAACTTCCTGTCAAAGTTTTAAACATTTCTGTTTTCAGCATGCTTCATGGTTCTCAGCAGAGAATATCACTGGGGAAATGCTTGCTGAAATAACGCACATACGCATTTTGCAAAAAAGTTTAGTTGAAGAAGACAATCTATAATGCCCTTAAAATAAAACTTTTCTCATACATGGGACAGATAAAGTTGCTGTCAAAGCATGCTCTCCATTTTAAAAGAAAGACTCCTGTAGGAGAATACATTAATAGCTGGGTTTTTTTTTTTTTTTTAATTCCCTATTCTATATTTCTCTGTTGGACCAGTGGCAGTACGAACAGAAAAGCAGTGAGAAGTGTGCTTGCTAGTAGGGAAGCATTGTGCTACGAAAACTCATCTAGGTGATATATACACTTCATTTGTCTGCAGGAGTGAGAGGACAAGAGCTTTCCTGTGAAAACATGGTACATAGCATTTATATGCCTCATAGGACACACAGAGGAAAGGAAAAAAAATTAACTATAAATAGAGGTCGATCTACAGTTTCCTACATTCACACCTTCAATGAATGGTTTCATTGAGAAGCATTTTCAAAAGACACAGAGCAGTAATACTTAACTGATACAGTTTTTCAATTGTGGTTCAAGTACAGTTGTCTGTGTTTTCTATCCATCACTCCCCACCCACCCCAGCCATCCCCATCTCCCTCCCCTGATTCCAAACCCCTTGGTTTTGTCCATGTGTCCTTTATAGTTGTTCCTGAAAACCCTTCCCCCTTTTCCCCTCATTATCACCTCCCACCTCCCCTCTAGTTACTGTCAGTTTGTTCTTTATCTCAATGTCTCTGGTTATATTTTACTTGCTTATCTCTTTTGTTGATTAGATTCCACTTAAAGATGAGATCATACAGTATTTGTCTTTCGTGGCCTGGCTTATTTCACTTAGCATAATGCTCCCAAGTTCCATCCAGGCCGTGGCAAAGGGTAGGAGCTCCTTCTTTCTGCTGCATAGTATTCCGTCATATAATTATACCATAGTGTTTTGATCCTTTCATTTACTAATGGGCACTTAGGTTGCTTCCAGCACTTGACTATTGTAAATTGTGCTGCTATAAATATTGGGGTACATAGCTTCTTTTGCATTGGTGTTTCAGGGTTCTTAGGATATAATCCCAGCAGTGGAATTGCCTGGTCAAAAGGCCATTCCATTTTTAGTTTTCTGAGGAAATTCCATTCTGTTTTCCACAGTAGCTGTACCAGTCTCCATTCCTACTAACAGTGTACTAGGGTTCACTTTTATCCACAACCTCTTCAACACGTGTTGTTTGTTGATTTGGTGATGATGGCCATTCTGACTGGTGTGAACTAGTATCTCGTGATGGTTTTAATTTGCATCTTTCTGATGGCTAGTGATACTTAACATCTTTTGATATGTCTCTGGGCCCTCTGTATGACCTCCTTGCAGATGTATCAGTTGAGGTCTTCTGCCCATTTTTTTAATTGGATTCTTTGTCTTCCTGGAGTGGAGTCGTGTGAGTTCTTCATATATTTTGGAGATCAAACTCTTATCCAAGGTTATCATTGGCAAATATGTTTTCCCATATAGTTGGTACTCTTTTGATTTTAATGCTGTTTTCTTTACCATGCAAAAGTTTTTCATTTTGATGAGATCCCATTTGTTTATTCTTTCATTTATGTTCCTTGGTCTACGGGACATATTGTTGAAAATGTTGCTGTGTGGAATATCTGAGATTTTCCTGCCTATGTTGTTCTCTAGGACTTTTATGGTGTTGTGACTTATATTGAACTCTTTTATCCACTTTGAGTTTATTTTTGTGTATGGTGTAAGTTGATGATTGAGTTTCAACTTTTTGCATGTAGCTGTCTAGCTCTCCCAACATCATTTGTTGAAGAGACTATTTGTACTGCATGTTATGCTTCTGCCACTTTTGTCAAATATTAATTGAGCATAGAGACTTGGGTTTATTTCTGGGCTCTCTATTCTGTTCCATTGCTCTATGCATCTATTCTTATGCCACTACCAGGCTGTTTTGATTACAGTGGCCTTTTAATAACAGTGTGATATCAAGTATTGTGATCCCCCCTATTTTGTTCTTCTTTCTCAAAATTGCTGCAGCTATTTGGGGTCATTTATGGTTCCATATAAATTTTTGAAATGTTTGTTCTATATATGTAAAATATGTCATTGGTACTTTAATAGGGATTGCATTGAATCTGTACATTGCTTTGAGTAGTATGGACATTTTGATGATAATTATTCCAATCCATGAACATGGTACGTGTTTCCATTTATTGGTGTCTTCCTTAATTTCTTTCTTCAGTTTTGCATAGTTTTTGGACTATAGGTCTTTTACCTCCTTGGTTAGGTTTATTCCTAGATATTTTATTTTTCTTGTTGCTATATCAAATGGGATTTTGTTCCTGATTTCTGTTTCTGATTTTTCATTGTCAATGTACAAAAATGCCTTCGATTTCTGAATATTCACTTTGTATCCTGCTGTTTTGCCAAATGCACTTACTAGGTCAAGCAGCTTTTTGGCTGAGTCTATAGGATTTTCTATGTACACTATCATGTCATCTGCAAACAATGACAGTTTTGCTTCCTCCTTTCTGATTTGGATGCCTTTTATTTCTTTTTCTTCTCTGCTTGCTGTGCCTTGGACTTCCAATACTATGTTGAATAGGAATGTTGAGTACAGACATCCTTGTCTTCTTGCTGATATTAATAGGAAAGCTTTTAGTTTTTGCCCTTTGAGTGTGATATAGGCTGTACATTACTTGTATGTGGTCTTCATTATGTTGAGGAATGCTCCCTCTATTCCTACTTTGCTGAGTGTTTTTATCATAAATGGGTGCTGTACCTTATCAAATGCTTTTTCCACATCTATTAATACGATTATGTGTTTTCTGTCTTTGCTTTTGTTTATGTGATATATTACATTTATTGATTTGTGAATATTGTACCTTCCTCACATCCCTGGGATGAATCCCACTTGGTCATGGTGTATGATCTTTTTAATGTATTGCTGGATGCAGTTTGGTAATATTTTGTTGAGGATTTTATCATGTGTGTTCATTACCAATACTGGCTGTAGTTTACTTTCTTCGTTGTGTCTTTATCTGGTTTATGGATTAGGGTGACACTGGGTTCATGAAAAGAGTTTGCCAGTCTTCTGTCTTCTGGACATTTTGGAATAGTCTGTGAAATATTGGGGTTAGCTCTTTCTTAAATGCTTTGTGGAATTCTCCTGTGAAACTATCTGATCCAGGGCTTTTGTAAGCAGGGAGTTTTTTTATTACTGCTTCACTTTCACCAGCTGTTATTGGTCTGTGAAGGCTTTCTGCTTCATCTTCATTCAGTTTTGGAAGATTATATTTTTCTAGAAATTTGTCCATTTCACCTATGTTTTCAAATTTCTTGGCATACAGTTCTTTGTAGTAATTTCTTACAATCCTTTGTATTTCTGTGGTATCACTTGTAATCTCTCCTCTTTCATTTCTGATTGTGTTTATTTGGGTCCTCTGTCTTTTTTTTTCCTTGATGAGTCTGCTTGAAGGCTTGTTGATTTTGTTTATCTTTTCCAAGAACCAGCTCCTGGATTCATTGCTCCTTAGAATTGTGCTTTTAGTCTCTATGTCATTTTATTCTGCTCTGATCTTAGTTATTTCCTTCCTGCTACTTGCTATGGGCTGTCTTTGTTATTATTCCTCCAGTTCTTGTAGGTGTAGGGTTAGGTTGTTTGTTTGAAATGTTCCTATTTTTTTCCATAGGCCTGTATTGCTATGAACTTCCCTCTCAGGACTGCCTCCACTGTGTCCAATAAGTTTTGGATTGTTGTGAGTAGATTTTCATTTGTTTCCAGAAACTTTTTCATTTCTTCCTTGAGCGCATTCTTAACCCATTCATTGTTTAATAGCATGGTATTCAGTCTTCATGAGTTTGAGAGTTTTTGAATTTTTTTCTTGAGGTTGGTTTCAGTCTGTGTAGATCTTTTGTTCTGAGGTTGGTCTCTTGGAGACAGCATATGTGTTGGTCACGATTTCTTATCCATTCAGCTATTCTGTGCCATTTGATTGGAGCATTTAACCCATTTACATTTAAGGTTTTTGTTGATAGGTACTTATTTATTGCCATTTTACTTCTTTCGTACCTGTGTTCCTCTCTCTCTCTCTCTCTCTCTCTCTCTCTCTCTCTCTCTCTCTGTGTGTGTGTGTTCCTTTTCTTAGAGCAGACCCTTTAGTATCTCTGACAGTGCTTGTTTGGAGGAGGTATATTCTTTGAGGCTACTTTTGCCTGGGAAACTCCTTATTTGGCCTTCCATTTTTAATTGGAGCCTTGCTGGGTAGAGTAGTCTTGGTTGCAAGCCTTTCTTTTTCATTACTTGGAATATTTCTTGCTAATCTCTTCTGGCTTGGAGCGTTTCCATTGAAAAGTTAGCTGTTAGTCCTACTGGGGCTCCTTTGTATGTTACTTCCTGTTTCTCTCTTTGTCATTTTAATTATGACGTGTTTTGAAGTGGGACTCTGTGGGTTCCTCTTGATTGGGACTCTCTGTGTTTCCTGGATTTGTGTGACTCTTTCTATCATCAAATTAGGGAAGTTTTTCATCATTACGTTTTCAAACAGGTTTTCTAGCCCTTGCCCTTCTTTTTCTCCTTCTGGTATCCCTATTATATGGATATTGCATTTCATGTTGTCTTGCAGTTCCCTTACCACCTCTTCATTCTTTCTGAGTCTCTTTTTTCCTTTTCTTACTCTTTCCAGGTATTTTTTTCTACCTTGTCCTCCAGCTCACTGATTTGATCCTCTGCTCATCTAGCTTGCTTTTGATTCCTTCTATTGTATTTCAATTCAGAGATTGTATTCTTTATTTCCTCTTGGCCCTTGTTGATAGTTTCTGTTTCTTTTTTCATATTGATATAGTTTGCAGTGAGGTCATTGTAGTTTCCCTGTAGTTTTTGATAACTCTCTGTGAGTTTATCGATCTTACTTGTAACCATTGTTTTAACTCAATATCTAATATTTGACTTGCCTCTATTTCATTTCATTCTTTCCGAGGCTTCCTCCTTTCCTTTTGTTTGGGGTTTGTTTCTTTGAAGTCTTCCCATTGTTTGTGAGACTCTTCTTCTTTGCCTCTGCTTCTTAAATTGATCTGTTCTGGCTCCCTGGGTTTATGGTGTGATCTTCTATGGTAAGAGACCTGTGAGATTCAGTGGTGCAGTGTCCTAGATCTCCTGAACTTGCTGCTCTTGGGATGCCATCTATTTTGGCTGTCTGGATTTATTTGACATTTGATTGTTGTTTGGTCTTTCTTTGATGGGTCCTTCCCTCCAGCTAGTTGACTGAGGCTCACTCCACCAACCACGTCCTGTATGCTGTTGTGCACATGCAGACAGGTTGTGCCAAAGCTAGTTGTTCTGTGTGTCCAAGCTTATAAGGCTTCTCTCTTGCTATTGTTTAGTTGTTTGTTCCGGACATTTCTCCACTGTTTAGCTGTAATTCCAGATTGGTCCTGGGAGGAGGTTAGTGTGGCTTCTGCTCACTCCTCCACCATCTTCCTTTATTATCTGTTGATGATTCCTTTGTTGGTGGGTTCTCTCTTCCAGCAGGTGTATTGGTGTTCACAGCTCCCACCTACCCTTGTATGTGATCAGTTGCAGGGGGAAGGCAAAATAGGTGAAGACAGAAGGAAAATATTCCATGGGATTTAGAGTACGAACACATAGAGAAGATATAGGAGATCCTTTGGATAAGTATAGTGTTAACCGTGATATTTCACCCAGCTAGCCACATTTTATAAAAGGGGGAAAAGAGATAAGACTTTTGTTAGAGGCGTAAAGGGTTGTGAGCTGAATCCAGAAAACAGAGCTCTTGCTGGAGGTCAGATTATGAGATATAGTGAGATTAAATTGTAGAAAGTAGGCGTAGTGTGCAAGAGAATAGAGTTAACCACAACAGTGATAAAGTTCTGGAAGATAGTGAAATGTGCTAAGATCCAGGAGGGGTTCTGTGTAGTAATTACAATTGTATGGAACAAGTTATTTACAATGATACTGGAGCAATAATTATAGGAAGAAACTATATGATCTGAATAAGAGGAATAGGAAGTACATGACCTAGAGTAGTGTGCTACTGGAACACAAGTGAAGTCAAAGAAAGAAAATTAAAATACAGTATTAAAGGGAGAACAAGGAAAACTAGCCAATGCAATGAAACAAACAAAAAGAAAACTAGACAGAAAGAAGAGAAATAAAAAAAAAAAACTAATAAAATAAAAGAAGTAAAAATAATGAAAGAATAATGATAATACAAATAAACAATAACATGCACATTCTCTGGAATAGCAAAATGAAATTTGTCTCAGTTTCTCAGTTGTTCGAATTAGCCTGCGATCCCTCTTTGGGTCTGTCTCTGGACCTTTACAGATCCAAGTCTTATTATCTCACTTGGGGGGAAAAGAAGGGAAAAAAAGCCTGCTGACTTTAAATTGGCCATGTGAGTTCTGCTGGTCTTCATGGATACAGTAGGGTGAGGGGTGTTGGGTTTCACTTTTCTCCCTTCCTATGGTTTTGGGAGTGTGGGGGTCAGGTATGGGCCACACTGTTCACAGTTGCCCACCCTTAGCCCAGGTCCTCCTTTCACTGCCAGGCCCCTAGTGCCCGTGTGCTCCAGGTCTGCGCCTTCAATCCACCAGTTGTGCAGTCCTTGAGGTACACTAATTAGAGGCAACTCACACACCACCTTCTTGCTCTTTGCTGTCCTAGGTGCTAAGCACTCTTAAAGTCTCTTCTGGGGACTGCTAACTCCATGAGTCCTGCTGCTCTCCTTTGCAGAGGGCACCTTCCTCTTCCTCTTAGTGAGCTAGCTCAGCCACACGGGAGCAGGGGCACTGCCACCGCAACAGGGGCAGGGCCAAGGTTGTGGCTGCAGCAGCCAGTGACCAAGAGCCTGTTTTTGAACAAAATACTTCTCTAACAAGCACCCAGCCTCTCACACAGCCCAGCTTTCTAACCGGACTGGAGACGGACTGGAGACGATCCGGGTCACGGTCTGACACAGCCTAACTCTTCTGCCTTCTCCAGATGTCACCCAGCTCCCCAATTCCTCTGGTAATGACCCAGCCAGCATCCACAGTCTCAGTGGATGCATACCACCCCTGTGTGTCTCCCACTTTGTCTTTATTCCCCCCAGCGACTTCAAGCATCCAGATCTATCCTGGTGCTGCTCTGTCCTCCCTGTTTGGCAGAGGAGGAAGCTGTTGATTTGGCTGTCATCCAAGGATCCTGAAGTAGGCTTCGGCAGGCACCAGCCAGGGGCTACAGTAGCCTTGGTCCCCACTCTTGTCCCAGGGACCTTACTATCACAAAGCAATCTCCTTACCATCTGTTTTTCAATGTCCTCTACAATTTAGCCACCAATATTCATATAAGCCGGGATTCTGTTGGCTGTTCACTCTGTTCCTCAGGGGATCTGCTAGGTGTTCTACCTGTGCACAGGGGGAAGTGGGGCTCTGCTCCCACCTACCTAGCCACCATATCTTCCAACCTTAACTGATACAGTTTTAAATGCAGGAAGAATGAAAGTAGATCTCTATGTATATTTTTTAAAAGTAAAGGTTGAACCCTGGCTGGTGTTGCTCAGTGCTGGCCCACAAACCAAAAGGTTACCAGTTTGAATCCAGGTCAGGGCACATGCCTGGATTGCACACCAGATCGTCAGTTGGGTGCGTGTGGGAGGTGACTGATTGATGTTTCTCTCCCTCTCTTTCTCCCTCCCTTCCCCTCTTCTCTAAAAAATAAATAAAATCTTTTTTAAAAATAGAAAGTAAAGGTTGAAAAGGGCAATACCAATCTTTCTGAAGATGAAGCCTACAGCCATAGAAGACATAAATTGTTCAATTTGTGTGTTTTCGATGTACAAAAATAAGTTAATAAAATTAATTCAATAAACATTAATTAACAACGCTAAGGTTTTTTAACTGTGTGATTCTTTTTTAAGCAATCCTCTGAGGACCTCTTTGAAGTGTCTTGAAAGTAACCATAATTCTGTGTAGAGTTAAAAGTTTCAGCTCACCCACTTCCTATACCAGTGTAAGTGACCAATTGTCTTTCCTATTTCTCTAGTGGTCTCTGCTCTTAATAAGGCCTGGTGCGTGAACTGTTTTGCCTGTTCTACCTGCAACACTAAATTAACACTCAAGTAAGTATACGTTTTGGTCCAGCATGAATCCTAACTCTGAAAATTTTGGGGTAACATTTTTTTAAAACACAGAATTTTTAAAAAGATACTTGTTTGATTCCGTGTTTCTTCTTTCTACTCAGGCCTTCTGAAAGTAAAAGTTCTTCCTTTAATTGTTTCCTGTTCTTTCTTCTATTTCTTCTTTGTCCTCCTCAAAGGGATAAGTTTGTTGAAATTGATCTAAAACCAGTCTGCAAACACTGTTATGAGAAAATGCCAGAAGAATTTAAGAGGCGACTTGCCAAACGGGAGAGAGAAGCAAAGGATAAGGACAAGCAGAAAAAGAAAAAACCTGTCTGTTTGTAAACTTTTCTATCCCTTCTATCATTTTCACTACTTTCTTCTTTGGTTAGTCCTATAGAATGTTTTTGTTCTATTTCTGTCTTTTACTATTTATTTGCTTGTTTGGGGTGTATTTATAACTGCTACCAAGTAAAATACAAGTATTCGTCCTGTGTAGAGTTGGTGTTTTCACATAATTATTAAAATTATAGAGCTTAAAATAGTAAGGTTCACACTTAATACCAGGTTGTACTTCACTTGTATTGCATTTATTTCCTTTAATATGTAGATTCCAGCATCTCTTTTTTTAAATCACAATATGGGGATAGATTTCTCTCTCTCTCTGTCTCTCTCTTTTAATGTATTCAAAGGGAAGAATTTCAATGTCTTGATACTGGGAAAGTTTTAAAGTATTTTTGTCTGATAATTGCAACTGTTAAAATCCTAGTTTTGAGTTTCTTTGCCTAAGTTAATTTAATTGATAAATTTCAAGTGCCTCATGTTCTAAGTTCGGTAATAAATTAAATTTTTTCAGTGCGTTTCAGATCTAAGCAAACACCATGTAATGTACATAATGAGATTTCTACTATCTTTGGTGTATGTACCAGGTGGGGCAAAAGTAGGTTTAAAGTTCATATGGAAAACAATACAATAATTAATAAATAATAATACAACAATAAACTCTATTATGTGTACTCATAATTGTAAACCTACTTGTGCTACACCCTGTATATGTGCTTTCATATAATGCCTATATGTTTACTGTTAATGAATTTATTTTCTTTTTTTTTTTTAAGATTTATTTATTTATTTTTAGAGAACGGGGAAGGGAGGGAGAAGGAGAGGGAGAGAAACATCATCGTGTGAGAGAAACATCAATCGGTTGCCTCTCACACGCCCCCCCCGCTGGGGACATGGCCCCAAAACCAGGCATTTGCCCTACCAGGAATCAACTGGTGACATTTTGATTTGCAGGAGGACATCCAACACCCTGAAAGGCACATCATGCAGGACAATGAATTCATTTTCTTGAAGTTTCCAATCTCTATTCCTGATTTTTATGAAAAATAATTCAGTCTTTGAAATTCTTTTGAATTACCAGCATGATTATCCCATTCTTCCTTTACGGTTACCACTGCATTCTGAAAAGTTTTCTTAGTTTTTCAGTTTTCATGTTTATTTATCTATAAAGATAAATTAAGGTTCAAATATGATATTAAAACAGTGGAAGGTTTGCTTAGCAGTATCTGAGAAAGAAGTGATAATTTATTTCCTGCAATTAAAAAATGGTAGTTTTAATAGCTTCTGTTCTAGGAAGACTTTGGGAGAAATTTTTAATTTAATAGTTTAAATCAAAGTGATAATTGAAATATAACACATTTGCATTACTGTTAGCATTAGTATCTCTGAAAACCAGCTAGAAAAAGGTTTTCGCAGGTTTAATCACTTGTCATAGATGACAGTGCCCTACTGGACTTGATCCACAAGTGCTTCTTAAATATAATTACGAAGATAATGAACAAGTTATAAAGTTGTGTATTTACTCAATTCACAATTAAAGACCCTGGATTTCTAAGAAATAAGCTATTATAATCACAAATTAGCAAGGTGTTACGGATAGGAGGCCATCTGAAAACTTGTCTTCTCCATAACTGTTTTACAAATAAATTGATAATATGTATTGCTCTAGTTTTTAAAAAGAAGACTTTAATTCTCTATAGAGCAAGCTACCATTCACAAAATGTAACCACAGACAGTCTTGTTCATTTGTGTTCATTAAGAGTGATTAAAAACTTGTATCTACCCTACCAACCTTTCTGTCAGACAATCAACCAAAATAACCCATTCTGATTTAAGATTTTTTTCAGATGATATTTTAGGTTGATTTTGGGGAAGAAAGAAGGATAGGAGGGAAACTATTTTATACCAGCAAAGATGAAACCACATAACTACCTAATTTAAAATAGTAAGATTAATTTGCCTTCAATAAAGAAGATCATTCAAATTACAGAAATACAATTCTTCAAGTAATTTTAAAAGTATTCTCATGGTACTTTAAAATGTGACTGATTTTACTTACCTAAATTATATTTACATTAGATTTCTTGTATACTTAGCACTGGCTACAATGTAATACACATTCTGTGTTACACAGGTCGATAGATGTATAGGATCAATTTATAGGACAATTGATTTTAAATATTGTGAATTTTTTACATCTATCACAATGACAGGAATTGAGATTAGAGTTATACTTGTTTGCTAACATACAGTATTTTCATTTACATCAGTAAAATTATTTAACATTATTTACATGTCTATGTTCAATATATTTCCACTAATTTTTTATTATTATCCTTAGGAATAAATTTGTGGAGTTTGATATGAAACCAGTCTGTAAGAAGTGCTATGAGAAGTTTCCGTTGGAACTGAAGAAAAGACTTAAGAAACTAGCTGAGACCTTAGGAAGGAAATAACTTCCTTTATTTTACTTTTTTCTCTTCCCTGCAAAGATAAGAGAGTACCAACATTATTGACCTGGTCCACCCTACTTAAACCTGTCTCAGAATAATTGAGTGAAGAGGACCTAAATGAATGGTTTTCTTCATCTTCTTTTTCTCATTAAAATAGAAAAAATGTTTCTGTCATCATATTTAAAATAGATAAAATCAAGCTTTGCCTTTGTTAAGAACATTTACCAATTTATTAAAATGAAGATTATACTTAATAGCAAAAATCACATGCTTAAATGTTAAATTTTAATTAAGGTCCAAAAAATTAACTGTAACTTTTTTTTGTCATTACCACTTAGTCCCCTTCTTCCACACTTCTTGAAATCACCACACTGTTGTCCATATCCATAAGTCCTTTTTCCTTTTTGTTCTCTACAACTTTTATTTTTAGTTGTCTTTTTTAAATCAAATACAGCTTTTAAAAATGAAAGTATGGAGTCAGCTTTTATATGACTCAGATGAAAAAATATAAACATTATTTTATTTTGTACTCAAAAGAAAATTAATTACAACTGCTATTGGGGAGTATACAAGTTAAGAAAAATAACCAAGAAAAACAAGTCTTAATGGAATCCTAGTATGTTTATCAAACTGGTAGCTGTAAAATGAATATACACGTTACCACGGATCAAGTGTTTTCAGAACTACTTGATTTGATTTTTTGTTGTCATAGTTGTTGAATGCAATAATTATGCTTAGTTTTTCAAATTATGCTTAGTTTTGTATTTTGTTTTCCTTGTGAACTTCTTCCTTTATACAGTTAACACAGTAGTTATAGCTAGCTAATAGTTTGCCTGTTTAAAATTTTGTGCAGAAGTTTATTCTATGTATTTGAAATTACAGTATAATTTGCAGTATTGGAAAAATGAAAGTTTTGGCATGTATCACAGCAACTATACTTCTAAGCTTAATGTCAAAGAGTAGTTGTAGAATAGGACATGAAATTAAATTTTATATAGCTTGAAATGTGTGAGTTAAAAAAAGTGAATGTATAAGTTTTGGTCATATTGCCTTTATAATCAAGTTAATATCTATGCTTTCAACATAAACTTGCCTTGCCTTAGAAAAACACATAATTTTATCAGGAATTCTAGCTGTTCTGTACAGTACCAACTAAAAATAAATGAATTGGTCGAGATTTATAAACTCAGATTCATTTACCACAGATATGATTATGTTTTTTAAATTTTTTTATCCCTTTTGGGGAAACATTAAAATTAACTTTTGCCATCTTATTAGAAGAGAATGATGTTGATAGGTGTTTCAAGTTTTTCATTTCAGATCTAATAATTAATTGGATTTTATTTCCTGTCAATAAGATGTATAAATGGCACTTTTAAATTGGAAAAAGGATGTTTTTCAACTTTAGGTCAAAAATAGTGAATTATTCTACTTCATAAAACGTTTTATTCTAAAGTTCCTGGATCATTCTTCCTTGATAAAATTGTATGCATTTATTCATGAACATTATTTGAATGTTGCTGCTGCTTGTTATCATTTAAAAGAAAGTTACCAAGATGGACTTCTAAAGGGAAAATTGTTGTTTTTCCAAAAATTACTAAGATATTGTTTTGCCATTAAACATATCATCTCAGGATGCTATTACTCTGCCATTAAAACATTTCTATGCATGTATTAAAAAGTGTATGTCTGCACTTTACAGGATAAATTCTATTTCAGGTTTCAGACAACTTATAACCACTAACTTATTTTTAGTGTTCTTTAGACCTGAAAGAATCGCAAATGATTGAAAATAATTAAGTATATAGTTTAAGGTGGCATGTGTTCAGAAGTTTAAAACAGTCTTTGCATTTGACAGTAAGAATCAAAATCCCTCCAGTGTGCCTTTTTCAGCTAATTTATGACCAGCAATGAAAACCTTGAATGTATTTATTAAATATTATACCATGGATATAGGCAAAATAGTACAGAGTTTGCAGTAGGGTCTTGATGCTAAGTTCTAAAATACTTCTAGACCAGAAATACAAAGCAGAAAGCAACCATATACATATACATATACATATACATATACATATACATATACATATACATATACATCCTATAATCTTAATCACTTTGAAGATGCATTGACTGAACTCAGCTGCTTTGTTTACGTACCTTACATAGCCAGGCCTCTCCTGCAGCTAGAGGTCCCAGTGCCCTCTTTGCTTGCTCTTCTTTTAAAATATGAGTTAATATTTCCTGGAAGTTCAACTTGTTAGGGTATTTTATCTGGATACAGTACTTCCTTAATAAGGCTATTATTGGAGCCCTTACATGGGAAGGAGGAAAAAGTTGAAAAACTGTATTGGCATAGAAGACAAACTTGATTTAGTTCATAATATTTTTTGTGGCTCTTTTCCTAGCTGTAAAAAAACTCGGGCTAGTAAGAATCTCTTTGCTTAAAGTCCAACTAGGTAGTTTAAACTAATTTATTGTTTGTACCAAATTTCTAAGGGCTCTTTTTCTTACCAAGCCTAGTTTAATTGGAGGAAATGTCTGGAAACATAAAACATTCTTTGAATCATATTCTAAGCTTTAATATTAACATTGTACCTGAAATGAAAAGTCATTTTGCCTCATTTATTTGCCAAAATAGCCATTTCTAAGTTCAGGAAATTTCAATGTAAGCTAACAGCATTCTTATTGTATTTCATTTTAGATTGTAAGCTCAATGTCAGGGACACTATATTGCTAATTATGTTTTTATATAGCAACCTTTGCAGTATACTCTTGGTACTTAATAAATGTTCATAATTAATAACAGTGTTATGCATTGCTTAATTTGAATGGCTTTGAACCTAGAACTATGAGAAGACAAGGCTAACGTTTAAGAAAGCCTTTTTGGTATAAACCTAGGTGTCCATTTATGGATGGATAGATAAAGTATGGTGTATACAGTGGACTGTTAGTCATAAAAGAAAGAAATCTTGCCATTTTCAACATCATAGATGGATCTTGGATTTGGAATGTATGTTAAATGAAATAAATGAAACACAGAAAGACAAATACCATATGATTTCACCAATATGTGGAATCTAAACAAAATACAAAAACAAAAAAGCAAGCTCATAGATACAAAGAAGAGATGGTGCCTGCCAAAGGTGGGAGTAGGGTGTGGGTGATATGGATGAAAGGGATTAAAAGGTACAAACTTCCAGTTATAAAATAAGTAAGTTAGGGGGATGTAATGCACAGCATGGTGACTGTAGTTAATGGTAATATAGTGCATATTTAAAAGTTGCTAAGAGAATAGTAGATCTTAAAATTTCTCATTACAAGAAATAAATTTGTAGCTGGTGATGAATGTTAACTAGATTTATTGTGGTGGCCATCTCACAATATAGACAAATACAGAATCATAGTACACCTGAAACTAATATAATATTATATGTCAGTTATATCTAAGTTTTTATGAGTTTCACATTTTAAAAAAAGCAGAGCCTTTTAAACTTATGTAGAGGTTTCATTGTTTGTTTGTTTGTTTGTTTGTTTGTTTTTAGGAACTCAGTACTCTAAAACCATGAAAAATATCAAATTTAACTTCGTTAGAGAAAATTCACAAGGCAATTTCTACAAATACTGTATTTTTTATCCTTACAACCTTTTGAGTTACTTAAAATTCTTCCCACTTTTAGAGCAGAGGATTTGCATAGGGATGTTAAATAGGTCCTGTTTCCCTGGGCATGTGTGTGTAAGATGTGTTTATGTGTTTGTATATGTAAAAATTCAAGTATTCTTGAATATATAGTACAACATTCATGTGTATGAGTAAAAGAAAGTGATCTGGTTATTATGAATGAGAATAAGCCAAATTTCAGAAGCACATAGAATGGTGGTGGAGTCTTCCCACTGTTCACCATAAATTTTGATAGTTTTCAATTTTTTTTAAATTTTAAGATGTTTATTTAAACAGTAGCACACGTGACTTGAAGGGAAAACTAGGATTCACTTTTTTTAGAGTAATTTATCCCTCCTTGAAGACATGTAACAGCTATATATAAAAAAGTTATACACTCCCAGCCAAGATGGAGGTGTAGGTAGATATACCTTGCCCCCTTGAACAACCAAAAGAAGGACAACAACAAATTTAAAACCAAAAAATAATCAGAACTGTCAGAAAATCAAACTGTATGAAAGTCCAACAACCAAGGAGTTAAGAAACATTCATCCAAACTGGTAGGCGGGATGGAGACAGGCAGCCGGGGTGGAGAGGACTTACAGCAAGGCAATGGCTGGTGGACCTGGAAGTTCCACATTTGCATGCAGCTAAACCAGGAGGAATAACTGGGGAGCAAGACAGACTGCACAACCCACGGGAAATAGAGCCTCAATACCTCTCTGGCAGTAAAAACCTGTGGGGGTTGAGGCAGCAGGAGAAACTCCTAGCCTTACAGGAGAGTTTGTTGGAGAGATTCACAGGGTCCTAGAATGTACACAAAACCATCCACCCAAGAATCAGCACCAGAAGGGCCCAATTTACTTGTGGGTAGTAGGGGAAGTGACTGAAAACAGGCTGAGAGCTAAGCAAGCAGTGTTGTTCCCTCCTGGACCCCTCCCCAACCCACAGCACCACAACGCAACAATGCGGGTTGCCCTGCCCTGGTGAATACCTAAGGTTCTCTGCCCCTTAGTACCTAACAGCTAACCAAGACAAAAAAATATGGCCCAAATGAGAGAACAGATCAAAGTTCCAGAAAAAATACAACTAAGTGATGAAGAGATAACCAAGCTATCAAGCGTAGAGTTCGAAACACTGGTAATCAGGATGCTCACAGAAATGGTTGAGTATGCTCTCAAAATAGAGGAAAAAGTGAGGGCTGTGAAGAATGAAATAAAGGAAAATGTACAGGGAACCAACAGTGAAGAGAAGGAAACTGGGACTCAAATCAACAGTTTGGAGCAGAAGGAAGCAATAAACATTCAACCAGAACAGAATGGAGAAACAAGAATTCAATAAAATGAAGAGAGGCTTAAGAACCTCCAGGACAACTTTAAACGTTCCAACATCCGAGTCATAGGGGTGCCAGAAGAAGAGGAACAGCAAGAAATTAAAAACTTACTTGAAAAAATACTGAAGGAGAACCCCAATCTGGCATTACAGGAAGACCCAGATGCTCAGAGAGTCCCGAAGAAGTTCGACCCAAGGAGGCATGCACCAAGGCACATCATAATTACATTACCAAAGATTAAAGATAAGAACAGAATATTAAAAGTAGCAAGAGAAAAGGAGACAGTTACCTACAAAGTAGTGCCCATAAGACTGTCAGCTGATTTCTCAAAAGAAATCTTGCAGGCAAGAAGGGGCTGGAAAGAAGTGCTTGAAGTCATGAAAGGCAAGGGCTATATCCAAGATTACTCTATCCAGCAAAGCTGTCATTTAGGATGGAAGGGCAAATAAAGTGCTTCCCAGATAAGGTCAAGTTAAAGGAGCTCACCATCACTAATCTCTTCTTATTTTTTAAGAAAAAGAAGATCAATAACATGAACAGTAAAATGACAACAAATTCACAACTATCAACTTAACCTGGGGGCGGGGAGAACAACTAGAACAGGAACAGATACACAGAAATAGAGATCACATCATTATTAGCAGGTAGGGGGAATGGGGGAAAACATACTGGGAATAAGAGGCATAAATGGTATGTAAAAAATAGGGTGAAGTTAAGAATAGTATGGGAAATGGAGAAGCCAAAGAACTTATATGTATGACCCATGAACATGAACTAAGGTGGGGGAATGCTGGTGGGAGTCGGGGTACAGGGTGGAGGGGAATAAAGGGGAGCAAAAAATGGGACAACTGTAATAGCATAATCAATAAAATACATGTTTTTAAAAAGTTATAATTTTCCTTGGTTTTACAATGGTAAATTTAAAACGTTAAAATTCTCCAATCAAATAAAGAAGAGATGGTGACTGCCAGAGGTTTAAAATGGCTTTTTCTTGTTGTTGTCGTTAAACAGTGAGAGCTTAATAACTTACTGGAGAATAAAGATAAGGGCTGAATGAGCATGCCACTAATGGAAAGGGTGGTATTTTCATAGAGCCGGTATTTTCATAGAGCCAGTATTTTCCCCCATCTAATCTCCATTCGATGTCCATCAACATACCATTTGGCTGTTTAGTTTTAAAAAGTGCAAATGCGCGCACACATCAGGTACCTTACGTACCTTATTGTACCTTATTGTATATAAGGTACAATAAAGGAAAGAGAAGGGGAAAGTGAAGGAATAGAAAAATCAGTAGCATACTATAGTTGTCAGAATGTTGTGGAACCAAACAGCAGTTTTCTCAGAACTTCTTGCTCTGGAGGACTAGAATTCTCTAATAAAGTAGCAGGTTCCCTTTTAGTGAACACTTCCTGTCTGCTGCTGGAACACACCAATCGTATCTTTAGCCTCCATTTCCAACTGTGTAGGTGTTTTTGCTTCATTGATTAACTGCCCATCGAATCGCAATTTGGTCTGCTTCATTGATAAGCCCTGTCCTTCACAATAGGCTTTTGTTAGTTTTCTAGTGGCATATTCCTCTATATCTCATACCGCACCCCAGAACCATCCTGCCCTGCCACCTTCAAGTTAATACAATCGTTCTCAGTCTGTACTCCTTCCTTGGGCTTTTCGTCACACATGGCAAGTACTAGAGTGTCCTCAGCGCTGCTTCACAAAAGAGGTATCAGTGCTGCACCCAGCGAGCACACAAGCAGTACTAGGAGTAGCCCATAGTTTTCATTTCTTAACAAAGGAGACACCTATTTTAATATTGGTTTGGATAAGATGTTCATTTAGTTTTTTCTGTAAAATAAAAGACATTTTTCATTTGCACCAATAACTATTGATTTGGATATTTTGAGTATGTCAGCTACCTCCCACTGTTAGCGTCTAGAGATTAGAGGCCAGGGATGCTGCTAAGCATCTTCCAATTCATAAGACAGCTCCACAGCAAAGAATTATTTGACCAAATTGTCACCAGTACCAAGACGTTTTGCAAACCACTTTTGTGTTCAATCAATCACAGCACCTTCTACCTACAATTCACAGATCTGTTTTTGTGTTTAAGTTGGGTTTTTAACTTTCTTGAAATGATAAAGAATTGTATGCTGAAATGTTTCATGTCCTCTTCCGTCTTCAATATTAAAATGGGTGCACAAAAATTCACCATTTTGATGTTCTTTTTTAATGCACACTGATATGACAGCGTCACAATACAATCTAACCAAAAAAAGTTTCCAATGAAGTTAAAGAGAACTAAGCACTACAAGAAAACTAAAAGTTTTTGGACAACCCAATACATCTATTCAGCAAGCCTTGAGGCACTGTGTGTGGTGTGTTGCGAAGATAATGCTCACTGTCAATGCATTCCTGTTTTTGTGCTTCATCCTTCCTGGCTCTTCAGCCTCCTCAAGTGGAGATCCTGGGGACTCTGTCTGATTTGAGTCTTGCACTTCTTTTCCTTCTCTTGGCAGGTGCAGACTTTTGATTTTCTCTTGCCCAGGTAGGGGAACGAGGTACTTGCAAAACGTGGAAAGTATTTGTAATAGAGCAAGCATAGGATTTTGCAAGATCACAATAGCATCACCCCTAGCAGAGCGGGAGGGAAGGCTTCTTAGAAGAGCCATTTTAAAAGAATACAAGTTCTCCAGGCAGAGGGTGGGCCACAAGATGGGTTGCCTTGGACCTTTTCCATTTCCTATTTTCTCCATTTCCCATAATGGCATCACCATCTTTTGAGGCTTCCAACCTAATATGTTGACTTCTCTTCCTTTCCCACAGCCTCCACCTGTCCCCATATCTAAGTGCTCCAAAATTAATTACTAACTGTAGAAAGGTCCCAGAAACCCTTCTGTCTTGCAGCTCCTGCCTGCCTCCATGCTATCTCATTCTGCTCTGACTTCCAAGCAACCATCAATCAACTCTCCCTTGTTTATTAACATTGGTTTACTGAAGTAAGCAGAATAAAGTCCTAACTCTTTCTTATGGTATCAAAGATTTTCACAGGTAGGTCCTAACCTATCGTTAAGTCTTTGTCTCCCAATGGCCAATGTGCATGTCTCCCAGATCTTGACTGCCCTCCTATAAAAAATGTACACTTCTCACTTTTGAGATTCAGTTCAAATTTCACCCCATTTTCAAGCCTTTCCTGACTTCTTCAAGCAAAATAAATCATTCTTCTCTGCTCCCCTATTCCCCTAGTTCTCTGTACCTCTATTTCAGTAGTTATTAAGTGGACTGTATGTATCAATTTCTATTCCCATTAGAAGTCTGACCCCTGGAGAGAAAGGCTGTATTATTATTGTCTTCTTTGCTTTCTTATTGATCTGAGAAAGAGAAATACTGATTGGTTGATCCACCCATTTATGCATTTATTTGTTGTTTCTTGTATGTGCCCTGTCTGGGGATTGAACCCATATCTTTGGCCTATCAGAATGATACTCTAACCAACTGAGGTACCCAGCCAGGGCTGTGTTTTTATTTTTGTATCCTCCATTCATTTCACAGTGCTGTGTGCCTGGTAGGAGCTCAGTGATTACTGAGTGACAGACTGAATACTTGGGCAATGTACATTACACTTTTACCCTTTTCAGGTATTTTACAAAACTATTAGAATATTTTTTAAGATAGAGAGGAAGGGAGAGAAAGAAACATTGATTCACTGTTCCACCCATCCATGCCTACACTGGTTGAGTCCTGCAAGTGCACCAACCAGGGATTGAATTCATGACTCCAGCACATTGAGTTGACACTCAACTGTGCTAGACAATAAAACAGCTATAAATTTTCAGTCTTTGGAAGGCCTACAGTTCACCAGGGGCCATATGTAATGCATCAGAATATAGTGTGATAAGAACTAACATTAGAAATATGAGTAGCACACAGAGAGTGCTCAGAGGAGAAAATGGTTAATTCTAGTGACTCTAAAAAGATTTCCCAGAGGTGGTGATGGCTAACCTTAGGTTTGAAAGACACTGCAAGAGCTTTTCAGGAGAAAGGGGAAAGGGGCATTCTAGACAAAGATGACAGCCTGCAGAAAAAAAAAAAATCTTGTGAGGATTTCCATTTACCTGGGCCCAGGAACCAAAACTCTGAAAGACAGAAATTTCTCTGATTGATGAGCTGTAGACTTGAGGGACAAACCCAGTTGGTGTTGCTTTTGTTCCAATTCTGTCCTCCTCCTGTTTGGTACCAGATGTAGAAGTGCATGGCAGATCTGGGTACTGAACTCTGAGTGTTCTGATTGGAAGACTAAAATGAGAAGCCTCAGGAAACAAGAGTAACAAAGAAATTGCTGAGAGAGAATTGTTCAGAGAAGTGACTCCATAAAGTTGTTTATGAAATCCAGGATTTGTACCTGAGCTGGTCCTGCATGGATCTGTTACTGTTTGTTTTGTTTTTTCTTTTTTTAATTTTTAAATTACTGTTGACATACAATATTATATTAGTTTCAGGTGTACAAACCCATGATTAGACATTTATATAACTTATGAAGTGATTACCAGCATACATAGTTACTATAATATTATTGACTATATTTCCTATGCTGTACTTCACATTCTTATGACTATTTTGTAACTACAAAACTGTACTTCTCCATTCCTTCACCTTTCTCACTCATCCCTCAATCCCCAACCCTCTGACAACGATCAGTCTCTTCTCTGTATTTCTGTTTTGCATACACACTTCTCCAAAGAGGACATACATATGGACAATAGGCATATGAGAAGATGCTCAACATCACTAATAATCAGAGAAATGCAAATTAAATCTACATTGAGATATCATCTCACAATTGTCAAAATGGCTATCATCAATAAGCAAACAAACAAGCGTTGGTGAGATGCACTGTTGGTGGGCATGCAGATTGGTGCAACATTATGGAAAAAAGTATGGAGCTACCTCAAAAAATTAAAAATGGAACTGCCTTATGACCCAGTGATTCCACTTCTGGGTATATACATAAAGAAAGCCAAAACACTAATTCAAAATAATATAGTCACCTCTGTTTTCACTGCAGTGTTATTTATAATAGCCAAGATAGGGAAACAATTAACATGCCCATCAATATAGACAAGTCAATAAAAAACCAACGGTACATATATACAATGGAATACAACTTGGCCATAACAAGAACAATCTTACACCTTAAAATAGCATGGATGGAGCTAGAGAGTATTATGTTAAGTGAAATAAGTTACTCAGAGAAAAATAAATACCAGATGATTTCACTTATATGAGGAATCTAAAGAACAAGACTCTTTGGTCCATCCTTATTGCAGAGGATAAGATTTGATTCTTCTTTTTTTAATATATTTTATTGATTATGCTATTACAGTTCTATTCCCCCCCATTATTCCCCCCATGCTGCATGCCCCCTCCCACCCACATTCCCCCCTTTAGTTCATGTCCATATGTCATAAGTTCTTTAACTGTTCTTGCCCTTCCCCTGTCTATTTTCTACCCACCCTTTATGCTACTTATTCTCTGTACCTTCCCCCCTCTCCTCCTCCAACTCTCCTGTTGCTAACCTTTCATGTGCTCTCCATTTTGTGGTTCTGTTCCTTCTAGTTGTTAGCTTATTTGCTTTTGTTTTAGGTGTGGTTCTTAATAGCTGTGAGTTTGCTGTCTTTTTACTGTCATATTTTTAATCTTCTTTTTCTTAGATAAGTCCCTTTAACATTTCAAATAATAAGGGCTTGGTGATGATGAACTCCTTTAACTTGACCTTATCTGAGAAGCACTTTATCTGCCCTTCCATTCTAAATGAAAGCTTTGCTGGACAGAGCAATCTTGGATGTAGGTCCTTGCCTTTCAAGACTTCAAATATTTCTTTCCAGCCCCTTCTTGCCTGGAAGGTCTCTTTGGAGAAATCAGCTGACAGTCTGATGGGAACTCCTTTGTAGGTGACTGTCCCCTTCTCCCTTGCTGCTTCTAGAATTCTCTCCTTCATTTTAATCTTGGCTAATGTAATTATGATGTGCCTTGGTGTGTTCCTGGTTGGGTCCAACTTCTTTCGGACTCTCTGAGCTTCCTGGACTTCCTGGAAGTCTATTTCCTTCGCCAGATAGGGGAAGTTCTCCATTATTATTTGTTCAAATAAGTTTTCCACTTGTTGCTCTTCCTGTTCCCCTTCTGGTACCCCTATAATTCAGATGTTGGAACGTTTAAAGATGTCCTGGAGGTTCCTAAGCCTCTCCTCATTTTTTGGAATTCTGGTTTCTTCATTCTTTTCCATTTGGTTCTTTCTTTCTTCCTTTTGGTCCACTCCATTGATTTGAGTTCCAGTTTTCCTCCCATCGCTATTGGTTCCCTGTGCATTTTCATTTCACTTAGTGTAGTTTTCATTTGTTCACCTAATTTGTGACCAAAATCAACCAATTCTGTGAGCATTCTGATCACCAGTGCTTGGAACTGTGCATCTGATAGGTTGGCTATCTCTTCGTCACTTAGATGAATTGGCTTTGGGGCTTTGATCTGTTCTCCTGTTTTAGCCATTTTTGGGGCGGGGGGGAGGTCTGGTAGCGCCTGTTATGTAGTGAGGGGCAGAGCCTTAGGTGTTCACCAGGGCAGCCCAGTTGCTGGTTTGTGATGCTGTATGTGGAGGTGGGGTGTGAGAGGGAACAATGGCGCTTGCTCCGCTCTCTCGATTTTCAATCCCTTCTGCTGCGTCCCCCAAGCAAATTGGGCCCTTCTGGTTCTGATTTCCATGTGAATGGGCTTGTGTATGTTCTAAGACCTTGTAGGTCTCTCCAAAGAACTCTCCTGTGAGGCTGGGAGTCTCTCCTGGCACTTCAACCCCCACAAGTGTTTTCAATCAGTGTTTTTAGGTTTTATTTCCTGGCGCTGGGGCCCTGGGTTGCGAGGTCTGTCTTGCTCTCTGTTTTCGCCTGGATTATCTGCACGTGAACGTGGGTCCTCCTGGTCAGCCAGCCTCCTTCCGCGGCCTCACTGGATCTGCCTGTTGCCACCCCGTGCCTGGGGTCTGCTACCCGCTGCCTGTGCGCCTGGGGTCTGCCAACTTCCACTTTTTCCTGCCATGACTCCGCCCCTCTTACCTGTCTGGATGAATGGTTGTTGGACTTCTGTACAGTTCAATTTTTTATCAGTTCGGGTTGTTTTCTTGTTTCTAAATATTCATTGTCCTTAATTTTGGTTGTGCAAGGAGGCATAGTGTCTCCACCTACGCCTCCATCTTGGCTGGAAGTCTTTAAAACTCTTTATAAATACAGCCATTTGGAAGGATGCTTCTGGAAGAGAAGTTTTTTATTCCTTGTGTATCTATATCAGGTGTGCATGCCTTACCTCAATTGTCATAATTGTCTCTGTAATTTCCTACTAAATAGCAGTCAAAACCACCCCGGCTGCCACCATAGTCTTTAGTTCTTCCATATCCATATCCACCAGGTTGACTGTCATACCTGCCACTCACATTGCCCTGGTCATCACCCCTCTGGAATATCTGTGACCATGCCCATAGGTCCCAAAGGCACCCCCTCTGGTTCTGTGAACAGACTTGCCTATGTGGTTCACACAGATCTGGCGACCACCCAGAGACTCTCCATTCATGGCTCTCATGGTATCTGAGGCATGCTCTGAATTGGTGAAGGTAACGAAGGCAAAACTCTGAGATTGCTGAATCTCCTGATCCTTGAAAACGACCACCTCAGAAATAGGCCCAAAGCTGAAGTGATCTTCCAGAGCCTGCTCATAAATCAGTGTTATAATTTAGCCTTCTAACAATGAGCTTTCCTTCTTGAGAGGACATGGTAGTGAATTCAAATCCTGGAAATTAAGAAGTAAAAGGGCTGGATGGACAGCTACCACTGAGGAGCAGAGTGATTGACTGAACTTCTTTGTGAACATTGTTAACCTCATCATGTTTACTAAGTTCAAAAGTCATGAGAATATTCAAAGTGCAACCCATAAAACAGTAGTTTAAGATTACTATAGAGTAATACAAATTGGGAGTGCTGAGAAAATGGTGGGAAGAAATTACAGTATAATTCAGAAGAAAAAGAATCATGTGATATGTGAAAGATAATGCGTCTGCAGTGGATGCTAATCAGGAGCAGAGAATAAAGGTTCATGAGGAGATGAAAATAACTCGTGTTTGATTAATATCGGATGCTTGTTTGATCAATTAATTCAGAAGCTGAGCATTCAGATGAATCAGGTCAATCTGCTGCTAGTAAAAAATATATACGGAGCTATGCCCTGGCTGGTGTGACTCAGTGGATTGAGTGCCAGCCTGTGAACCAAAGGATTGCCAGTTCAATTCCCAGGCAGGGCATGTGCCTGGGTTGCAGGCCAGGTCCTCAGTAAGGGGCGCTTGAGAGGCAACTACGCATTGATGTTTCTCTCCCTCTCTTTCTCTTTCCCTTCCCCTCTCTCTAAAAAATAAATAAAATCTTAAAAAATAAATAAGTAAAATCTTAAAAATAAAAAATATAAAATAAGCTAGATATTTCTAAATATTTAACTTATTCAAATTGAACTTGCAATCAGCAAAAGCAAAGGAGCCTTTATAATAGAATTCATCCTACTGTAAGGAATTCCTTTTAGAGGACATTATAATAATTAGGTGTGTGATTCAAGGGAAGGGCAATACTGGTGAGAATTGGTTTGAATGGAACTAGTCTACACTGGGAAGACTTGAGGGCTAGAATGGATATTATCATGGCGAAAAATGTCTATTTTTAAAGCCCAGAATGACAGACTCATCCTTTTATTTGATGAAAACTGATGTTATGAAGCTTTATAAATGTACTTAAGAAATGTCTTTCAGGTTCCTCAAGAAGGTTCTCTCTTTGGCCCACTTCATTTTAGTATATTCAACTTAAACAGATTAATTTTACTACTCAAGAGTGCTTGGAAAAGTTGCTTTACCATTTGCTCCCTTGGATTCCTTATCTGTAAAACTGAGGATAACGATAGATAATAGTATCCTCACAAAGTATTTGGGGAAAAAAATTATCTGAGTGAATACATATGAAGTGCTAAAGAAAGGACTTGGACAGAGGAAGGGCTTACTTATTAGCTATCACTATTATCGCTAACACTCTTTTCAGGGCAAACTCATCATTTCAACTTGTCATTTGAGATTTATGATTTCTAAGTCCATCACAGATCTTTTTTTTTTTCCATCACAGATCTTGGTCCTATCATTTCATTACCTAGTAGGCATCTCCACTTGGATTATATAAATGGCACCTCAAGTGAAATAAATCAACTATCTAAAATAGGATTTCCATTCCAAACCAGATTCTCTTTACATATTTGTTCTGCTAATATATGTCAGTCACACTAGTCACCTCAGACACATCATTTTCTTTTCTCTTATTCATATCTGATATGGTTGAAATAAAACACAATGCTGGTTTTTTCCCCTCTCTATAAAGGTAATACTTGCTCATTGTAGAAAAATTGGAAAATACAGGAAAACAATTACCCATAACAATAACATCCTAAACTTCCAGTTAAAAATTTCAACATATTTCATTTGTTTGCTATTTTCCCAGATAATTGAGCCTACTGTATACACAGATATGATCTTTTAAAACCTAAAAATGTCATCACCACTGGAAACATTTTATAAAACTTGTTTTCAACTAAGATTTTAAAATTCAAATTCCAAAAGTAAACATTTCTGAAGAATTAGAAAATACAGATGACTTAACATGTTGAAATGATTACTGTTAACATTTTGGTGTATCCTGTTTTTCTATTGAAATATAAATTTGGGGTGCATTTGAATGTACGTATACATATATGTATATATATGATTGTCCAAAAGCAGCATTTTGTGGCCTGCCTTAAATCTGCATTTTTAATTTTTTATATGTTCTCCCAGAAAGCATGAATCTTAACATGTATGCTTCATATTCACTTGTCTGACATCATACATTTAACCAATCGCCTACAAACCACTCCAATTGGAATTGCACACAGAAATGACCTGAGTGCTAGAAAGAATTACCAAAATTTTTGAGAAACCATCAGGTAAAACATCATTTCATATATCTAGTTCAGTGATATTCAACCTTTTCATCTCATGGCTCACATAAACTAATTATTAAAATTCTGCAGCACACCAAAACATTTTTTGCTGATGTAAAAAAATTGGTATAATTTTGATTCACTCACACCAGGCAGCTCTTGTTGTGCTGGCTATTATCATTTTTTCATTTGACAATCTGAGGGAAAAGAGGTCAGTGCCCTCGACTGGTTGGGTACTGCATGTTTTAAAAATTCTTACAGCACACACCGGTTGACAATCACTGATGTAAATACTAGTCCTTGGCCATAGCAAACAAACACTTTTTCTCACGTAGGCCTAAACCGCTGCACACGCTCTGACAAGCAAAACCTAACCTGGGATCCACGGGACCCCCACCCTCAGCCCAGTGCCGGAAGGCCAGCTGGCTGTGCGCAGCCGCAGCGCAGCAGTCGTTAGCGTGGCGCATATTGCTTACGCAACACGCTGGCGGCGGTGGCTTCTCTGTCGGGCGACTGTGCGTCACAGGCTTTCAGTCACTTGGTTCCTGGAGACGGTGACTACTGTGGGCCTCAGCGCTGACCTCTCGCCCTCTGGGAGCCAGGTCGGCTGCGCCATGAGGCGCAGCAAGGCCGACGTGGAGCGGTACATCGCCTCGGTGCAGGGCTTCGCCCCATCGCCCCGAGAGGTGAGTGTGTCATGGAGTGTCGGGTGGCTTCCGCCTAGGCCTGGCCTGGATCCCGCATGGCGCCCGCCTCATGGCTCCCGGCGGCCGCCGCTCCCTAGCACGTTCTCGTGAGGAGCCGGTCAGCTCCTGCGGTCCGGTGTTCGGCTTGGGGTTCAGGAGCTCCAAGGGGTCGGGAGGAGGGGCGAGACCTCGACGGGAGGCCTTTAGTGCCATCTCTTTCTCTGGTCCCTTCCTGACTGTCCTCACCGGTGGGCCCTTCCTGTCCCTGGGTTCCTGCTCGCTGGGCTTGGGCGCATGCCATTTCAGGCGGTGTTCTTTTCGTCGCCTGGACAGTTATTCTCCGGGGCGGAAGTGGCGCCTTCTAGGCTTGGAGGTGGCTGGAACCCAGCGGGGTTTGATACAGCTCCGGGGTGGGCTTTTGCTGCTGTGATGGGGCCCGTCGTAGGCGTCTTGATGACCCGAAGCAGGGGCAGCCACGTTTGCAACTGTCTAGACTGACCGCGTAAAAGATAGTGGGAGTCCTCACCCTGTTTTGGGGCGGGTTTTACTCGCCTCCCCTCCTAGCACTGTTTGGAAACTAACTTGCGTTTTTACTTTAAAACAGAATCTTGGGAATTCCAAATTTCTTACAGGGCGTTGTTGTTATGCTGTGCCTTAAAAATTTTAACTTTTCGAACCACATGTTCTTAGGATATTTTTTCTCTATTCATTTTGTATTTAACGCGACTTTGGTGATTGCGTGTGTCTGAGGAAAAAGTAATTAAGAGCGGCTGCAACAGGGTCTTGAGTCGGTTTGCTTGTGGTTGAATCAGCTGTGCTGTTTATAAGCTGTGAGACTTCAGGAAAATTAAACTTAATTCATCAATAAGATGGAGTTTGGGTATTGGTAGGAACATAAAGGACAATCCATATTAAACATTTAGGGCAACACTTGGCACATAGTAAGCACTAAATAGATGTTGATATTAAAAAGACAGTGATTCTGACCCATTGTGGTCAAGGGCCTATAAGAATAAAGCTAAATGATGAAGTGGGAAAAAAACCAAACAAAAACCCACAACAAACACCAAAACTCAAGGACGAGCAGCAACATAATTGTATCTTTTATCATATACTAGGCATATGCTGTCTTATTTTGTGCTTGCGACAACCCTGTGGGTATTGACACCTGGAGAGATTAAGGATACTTGTCCAAGATCAATAGGTGGCTCAGCAGGATTTTGGTAGGGGTTTGATTTAATTTTTTTAAGAAATAGTGGAGTAGGTTACAGCCTGTTCCTCCAGAGGAGAGGAATAGGTATTTATATGCAGACTGTAATTTCAAATTGCTGGTGTAGTCATGAATACAAATATGGTACCTGAATCTAAAACAGGACCTTAATAAGGTTTTTCTGAATCCCTGAAGTTGATACAACTTTTTCTTCTTTTAATGCAAACTTAGAGCTTTCTGTGAGGTTGCTATTGGGGACTCTGGCCTCCAAAAATTAAGAACCACTGGTCTAGACATAAATTAGATAGTTCTTTGAACTACCTAGCTTTTCCATAAGATAAAGAGGGTTGGGGGCAAAATTTTAAGGATTGCTTGTTGTGGTCATCTCTCTTTTACATTTAAAGAGTGTTATTTTAGTCAGACATTTTTCTTCAAAAAGGATAAATTATTTATGTTAGAACCTAGGGGTTTCAGTGGAATATTGATTAGCAAGTGAGTAACTTTGAAACTTGTGAATATATTTGGTAAACTTTTGTCTAAGTGAAGTGACAAGAAAGGGAGGTGGTGGAGGCCACAGTGACAGATGCTGTGAAGAGTAGAAAGAGATCAGTATTGGGTTGGCCAAGAAGTCTGTTTCGTTTTTTTCCATAAAATTCTTCATTTTCACTAATAACCTTGTTGATTTGGGTATTTTGCCCAGTATCCTGATACTGGCTTCTAGTGGGTAGAGACCAGGGATGCTGCTAAACATCTTCACTTCTCTCGTATTTCTTTAATTTTTGTTTTTACAAATGGCTTCTATTTAGTTTTCCTATGTTTCTGCCTGGTTGGCTTCCTAGTCCAGACCCCTGATTTCTACTCCTCAGGCAACTTGACAGGTCTTCGTTGTTTGTTCTGCTGTTTTCATCTATACTTCATACTTCTGAATAACACACATGTATACTTTTATTTCTTGATTTCCTTTTCTCCATTTTAGATGCTTTCTACTCTGTTCCTCCAGACCTCTGTCCACAGATATTTTTATTTCCTTCCTTGTTCTACCAGTTCTATTACAGTAATTTTTAGTTAAATGAATATTTAGTGCATTTGAGTTACCTTTATGGTGTAGTTTTATTTTTTTTCTGGAGTTAATAATTATTTATTGGTTTGTTTAGTTTTCTGTGATGTGTTACTAATTCTTTGCCCAGACTCAATTTAAAGTCTCAAGTGTGATCAAGCAATTGACATCATTAATTTCAAATTTAAAACTTTTTTTTTAAAGAATCTTCCTTCTGGAAGGGAGGGAATTTTGGGAAAAGGGGAAGGGTTTACAGGAACAAGTATAAAGGACTCATGGACAAAAACTATGGGGGGTGGAAATGGGAGGGAGGTGGGGAGGGCTGGGGTGGTGGGCTGGGGTGGGAGTAAAAGACAGAAAACTGTACAAGATCAACAATTAAAATAATAAGAAAAAAAAGAACCTTCCTTCTGGAGCATACTTGTTTTACTGCTCTCACTTGGAATGGTTTCTGTTTCTGTTTGCTACACAGCTGTGATGGGAGTTTCCTTGATCATTTTGAGAAATCCTTTCAATTTTCTGTTAGACTTTCGCTTTCTTGTAATTCTTATCCTCTGACTTACTTCCTCTGTTGCGGGGTAGCACAATCTCCAGTTTGCTTTGAGAAGGTGTGTGTGAGATTTTTTTTTTTTTTAAACATAATATGCCTGAAAAATGTCTCTACCTAATTTAATTGATAGTTTGGTTATGAAATTCTAGGTTTGAAATAATTTCTTCAATTCTGAGATCAGTACTTATTTTTTTGATCATTTGTACTATTGTTAGATGTCTGATATGATTCTTGTTCTTGATAGCTTATAGGTTTTCTGAAAGATTCTTTTGAATTGGCAAACTTATTTCCTTCAGTTCTGGGACATATCTTTGAGGCCCTCACCCACCAACCCCCATTTCTCTCTTTTTTTTCTGTCATCATTGTGATGTGTGTTTTTAATTTAATTTTTTTATTTTTTTCAATTACAGTTTACATTCAATATTATTCTGTGTTAGTTTCAGATGTACAACATAGTGGTTAGACAATCATGTACTTTGCAGTGTGTTCCCTCCAATGCTTCAAGTATTCACCTGTCCCCATACGTAGTTGTGATATTATTGATGATATTCCCTATGCTGTAATCTACATCTCTTACTATTCTGTAACTACCAATTTGTACTTAATCCTTCACCTTTTCTACCCAGCTCTCCACCACCTCCCCTGCTCTGACAACTGTCAGTCTCTTAGCTATGAATCTTCATTATTATTATTATTATTATTAATATATTCCTTTATTATTATTTTTCTTTATTTTAAAGTTCTTTAGATTCCACATGTAAGTGAAAGTGAAACCAGAACCACATAATGGTTTTGGTTTGATTCTCCACATTTTTCTCTTATTTGTGTCTTCTTTTGTTTATTCTATTTTATAAGCTTATCTTCCAGGGTGTAGGGATTGGGGAAGTCACCATTCAGTATATAGCCTTTGCTTATTCCTCTTTGTAACTCCTGCCCTCACTCTTGTTGGCTCTTCACAAGTTTGAAATTCATCAATTTATACTGAGAACAAGCTCATTTACTACAGCTTTTTGCAGGGGGGTATAGGAGAGGTGGGAGAGTCAGTTGTGGCATCTTTCAACGTCTGAACATTTCTATAAAGTTTTTATAGCCTCACATTAATTCTTGGTACTTAGCAGCTTAAGTGACTTCAAGTGTTTGCTTACAGTGTCATAAAGTGTCATGGAAAGAAGCACGATGACTGCATCACAAGTAGTCCTTTATAACATTGCCTCTCCTCCTTTCTATCTATGTATGTATCTTTATACAAGGCGCTTCTTCAGTTCCTTTGTGAAATGAGCAGATTAGAGAGAGAAGATTATCAAGTTTACCCCAAATTTTATGGCTCTGTATTTTAGTCTTTAATAACTGTTATTTATCTTAAGATAGTCCTATTTAATGAGATAGTTGGAAGCAACATAGGTTAATGGAGTTGATTTTTCTGTGTTAACATTGTATTGTGAGAATCTATTCATTTTAAAAAGAAGGAAGAAAGCTCTGTTCCTTTTAAAAAGAAGGAAGAAAGCTCTGTTCCTTTTAGTGCCATCTTGACTGTTATGTATTATTATTGTCATAAACTTCCTCATATCTTTTAAAATTATGAGTTTAGCCCTGGCTGGTGTAGCTCAGTGGATTGAGCATGGGCTGTGAACCAAAGGGTAACTGGTTCGATTCCCAGTCAGGGCACATGCCTGGGTTGCGGGCCAGGTCCCCAGTGAGGGCTGTGTGAGAGGCAATGATACATTGATGTTTCTCTCCCTCTTTTTCCCCCCTCCCTTCCTCTCTCTCTAAAAATAAGTAAAATCTTTTAAAAATTGATGTGAGAAAATAAAAAAAATAAAATTATGAGTTCATGTTCAGGGTGGGTGGGGGTAGGAAATGCTGTAGTCAATTCTGGTATATGTCTTTGCTTTTAAAAAGTATTCCTGATTTTCTTGACCTGTTTTCACAGTTGTTAATACTGAATGAAGTTTAAGATTACTTACAGTTCTTTAGTTTTAGAATATACCTTGTTAAGGAGGATGTAGTGTCAGTACTGTCATACTAAGATCACTTGGAATAATTTTCTGAGTGTATGTCACTATTTTGACATAAAATTGGAATATATTTTTAACAGCTCTGTTGAGGTAGAATTCACCTACTATATAGTTCACTCATGTAAAGTGTACAGTTCAGTGAGTTTTGGTATGTTACTTTATTGATGTTTTAAATTATGATAAAATATATATAACAAAATTTGCCATTTTAAGCACTTTTAAGTATACAATTCAGTTGTATTAATTATAATCATAATGTTGTTTAACAGTCACCACTATCTACATGGTTAAGTTTTGGGGGGAAGTCCAAAGTTATATAAGGATTTTTGTCTGCTTGGGAGGTCAGCACTCCTACCCCTCAGGGTCAACTGTCTTTATAAAACTTTTATTACCCAAACAGAAACTTTGTTACAATTAAGCAATAACTTCCATGTTCCCCTTCCCATAGCCCCTGGTTACCCCTAATCTACTTTCTTTCTCTATGAACTTGCCTATTTTAGATATTTCACATACATGGGAACATACAACATTTGTCCTTTTGTTTCTAGCTTACTTCAGTTAGCATGTTTTAAAGATCCATCCATATTGTAGCATGGATCAGAAATTCATTCCTTTGTTATGACTGAGTAATAATTCATTGTATGTATATATCACATTTTGTTTATCCATTCATCTGTTCAAGTATATTTGGGTTGTTTCACCTTTTAGCTGTTATGAATAATGCTGCTGTGAACATGGGTATACAAATACCTGTTTGAGACATTGTTTTCAGTTCTTTTGGGTGTATATCATAGTGTACAATAATGAGATTATATTCTATGTTTAGCTTTTGAGGAATGACCAAACTTTTTCACAATGGTTGCGCCATTTTACTTCCCAGCAATGTAAGAGAGTTACAGTTTTTCTACATACTTGCTAAGACTTACTTTCTTCCTTCTTTTAAAAAATTTTATTGTAGCCCATCCAACAGGTGTGAAGTGGTTCCTCATGTAGTTTTGATCTGCATTTTCTTAATTACTAATAATATTGAGCTACTTTTCCTGGCTTATTGGCTATATCCATATCTTCCTTAGGGAAATATCCATTCGGGCTCTTTACCTTGGTTTTTTATTGAATATTTGTGTTTTTGTTGTTGAGTTGTAGAAATTCTTTTTTAAAAAAAATTTATTTACTTTTAGAGAGAAGGTAAGGGAGGGAAAAAGAGAGGGAAAGAAACATCAGTGCAAGAGAGAAACTTAGTTGGTTGCCTCTTGCAGGCATCCCAATCTGGGATGCCCCCACAACCCAGGCATTTGCCACAACTTTTGGCTTTGCAGGAGGATGTCCAACCCACTGAGCCTTACCAGTTAGGACAGGTTGTATAAATTCTTTATTTATTTTAAGATATGATTTCCTGCCCTGACTGGTGTGGCTCAGTGGATTGGGTGCCATTCCACATATCTGAAAGGCCACAGGATCTATTCCTGGTTGGGTACATCCCTGGGTTGTGGGCAAGGTCCCCTGTTGGGACACATGTGAGAGGTAACTGAATGATGTCTGTCTCACACATCAATGTTTCTTTCCCTCTCTTTCTCCCTCCCTTCCCCTCTCTCTGAAAAATAAATAAAATCTTTTTAAAAGTAGATAAGATTTTCAGATATTTTTCTCATTTTGTAGGTTGTCTTTTCACTTCCTTTATAAGGTCATTTGATTCACAGTAGTTTTTAGTTTAGATGAATTGTTTTATCCTTTTTTTTTTTTTTTTTTTTTGGTTTCTTGCACTTTTGGTGTCATGTCTGAGAATACATTGCCAAATCCAAGGTCATGAAGACTTACCCTTATGTTTTCTTCCAAGAACTTTATGACTTTTGGGTTTTATATTTGTTGTTGATTCATTTTCAGTGGTATGTGTTGTGAGGAAGGTGTCTGATTTTATTTTTCTGTATTTGCAAAGAGGATATTGTTTTCCCATTGAATGGATTTGGCACTTTGTCAGGAATCAGTTGACTATAGATTTAGGGGTTTATTTCTGAACTCTTAATTCTCTTTCGTTGATCTACATGTTTATTCTTTTAAGAAAATTTTATTTATTGATTGATTTTAGAGAGGAAGAGAGAGACAGATTGACAGAGACAGACATTGATTTATTGTTCCACTTACTTATGCTTGATTCATGTATGTGCCCTGACTGGGGATCAAACCTACCACCTTAACATATTGGGATGATGCTGTAATCAGCTGAGCTACCTGGCCAAGGCTACATGTCTTTTCTTACCATACTGTTTTGATTGCTGTAGTTTAGTAGTAAGTACTGAAATTGGGAAGTGGTGAGTCCTCCGAGGTTTTTTTTTTTAAGAGTTTTTTTTTTTTTTAATCTGGGGCCCCTTGCAATTCCATATGAATTTGAGGATTGCCTTTTCCAATTCTGCAAAAAAGGCTGTTGGAATTTCCACTGGGAATGCATTGCTTTGGGTAGTATTGACCTCGTGGCAATACTAGGCCATGTTATCCATGAACACATCATTTCTTTTATTTAGAGCTTTCCTTTCTTTCAGTAATGCCTTGTAATATTCAGTGTACATTTCAACTTGGTTACATTTATTCATGGGTATTTTATTCTTTTAGATGCTATTGTAAATGGAATTGCTTTTTCTTTTTAAGATTTTATTTCTTTATTTTTAGAGAGAGGGGAAGGGAAGGAGAGAAAGAGAAGGGTAGAAACATCAATGTGTGGTTGTCTCTCATGCGCCCCCTACTGGGGACATGGCTTGCAACCTAGGCATGTGCCCTGACTGGGAATTGAACCCATGACCCTTTGGTTCACAGGCAGATGCTCAGTCCACTGAGCCATACCACCCAGGTCCGGAATTGCTTTTTAAATTGTTTTTTCTGATCACTGCTGGTGCACAGCTGACTTTTGTGGTTTCATCTTGTACTCTGCAATGTTGCTGAATTAGTTTTTAAAGCCTTAGTAGTTATGGATTCTCTGAGGTTTGTATATAGGGTCATATAATCAATGAATAGAGATAGTTTTACTTTTTGCTTTCAAATTTTTGTTGCTTTTTCTTTCTTTTTCTTGTCTAATTTTCCTGACTAGTGCTTCCAATACATTGTTGAATAGAAGTAGTGTGCTTTTTATTTATGGCCTTTAATATGTTGAAGACATCCCTTATTTTCTGGAAGACTCCTTGTATTCTTAGTTTTCTAATTTTTTTGGAAAATCAGGAACGGATGTTGAATTTTGTCATATACTTTTTTCTTGTGGTAGTAGTTGAGATGGTCATTAGTGTCCCCCCTTGTTCTATTATGTTATGTAAATTACTTGATTTATTTTGATATATTCGGTCACCATTGCATTTCTGGGATACATCCCATGTGGACATGGTGTATATACTTTTAATGTGCTCTTACGTTTTGCTGAGGGCCATTTGTGGAGAGTTTAAAATTTTTTTATTACACAATATTTATTTATTTATTTATTTATTTTAATTTAATATATTTTATTGATTATGCTATTACAGTTGTCCCATTTCTCCCCCATCACTCCCCTCCACCCCGCACACCCCCTCCCACCCACATTCCCCCCCTTTAGTTCATGTCCATGTGTTATAAGTTCTTTAGCTTCTAGCTTTCCCACACTATGCTTGCCCTCCCCCGTCTATTTTCTATCCACCATTTATGCTACTTATTCTCTGTACCTTTTCCCCCTCTCTCCTCCTCCCACTCCCCTGTTGCTAACCTTCCATGTGATCTCCATTTCTGTGTTTCTGTTCCTATTCTAGTTGTTTGCTTTTGTTTTAGGTGTGGTTGTTAATAGCTGTGAGTTTGTTGTCATTTTACAGTACATATTTTTGATCCTCTTCTTTTTCTTAGATAAGTCCTTTTACCATTTCATAGAATAAGGGCTTGGTGATGATGAACTCCTTGAACTTGATCTTATCTGAGAAGCACTTTATTTCCCTTCCATTCTAAATGACAGCTTTGCTGGATAGAGCAATTTCTGATGTAGGTCCCTGCCTTTCAAGACTTCTTTCCAGCCCCTTCTTGCCTGGAAGTCCCCTTTTGAGAAATCAGCTGACAGCCTGATGGGAACTCCTTTGTAGGTGACTGTGCCCTTATCCCTTGCTGCTTCTAGAATTCTCTCCTTCATTTGAATCTTGGCTAATGTAATTACGATGTGCCTTGGTGTGTTCCTGGTTGGGTCCAACTTCTTTCAGACTCTCTGAGCTTCCTGGACTTCCTGGGAGTCTATTTCCTTTGCCAGATTGGGGAAGTTCTCATTTATTATTTGTTCAAATAAGTTTTCCACTTGTTGCTCTTCTTCTTCCCCTTCTGGAACCCCTATAATTCAGATGTTGGGACATTTAACGATGTCCCAGAGGTTCCTAAGCTTCTCCTCATTTTTCTGAATTCTTGTTTCTTCCTTGTTTTCTATTTGGTTGTTTCTTCCTTCCTTCTGGTCCACTCCATTAATTTGAGTCCCAGTTTTCCCCCCATCTCTATTGGTTCCCCATGCGTGTTCCTTCATTTCACGTTTTGTAGCCTGCATTTTTTTCATCTAATTTGTGAGCAAAATCAACCAATTCTCTGAGCATTCTGATCACCGGGGCTTTGAACTGTGCATGTGATAGGCTGGCTATCTCTTCGTGGCTTAGAGGAATTGGCTCTGGGGATTTCATTTGTTCTCCGGTTTGAGCCATTTTTGGTGTTTTGTTTTTTATTTTGTTTTGTTTTGTTTTTGGTCTGGTCTCGGCTGTTATGTAGTGAGGGTTGGAGCCTTAGGTGTTCCCCAGTGTAGGGCAGCCCAGTCGCTGGGTTGTGACACTGTATGTGGGGGCGGGGTCTGAGAGGGAACAATGGCGCCTGCTCCTCTCTCTCCTGGATTCCAGTCCCCTCCGCCGCTTCCCCTTCGCCTGGATTATCTCTGTGCAAATGTGGGACCATCAGCCAGCCACCTTGCGTGGCCTCACTGGGTCTGTACAGTTGCCACCCTGTGCCTGGGGTTTGCCAGCCGCTGCCTGTGGGCCTGCCAGCTGCCTGCACACTTGGGAACTGCCAGCCACTGCCGCCTGTGTTCCCGGGTCCGCACCTTCACTTTTCCTGCTGTGACTCCACCCCTGTTACAGGTCTGGATGAATGGTTGTAGGACTTCTGTACAGTTCAATTTTCTATTAGCTCTGGTTGTTTTTTTGTTTCTAAATATTTGTTGTCCTTAATTTTGGTTGTGAGAAGAGGCACAGTGTGTTCACCTACGCCTCCATCTTGGCCGGAAGTCTTACTACACATTGAAGAGCAGTTTTAAGATCACAGCAAAATTGCATAGAAGGTACAGAGGTTTCTCACATATTCCCTGCTTTCATACATTCATGGCCTCCCCCTTCATCTACATCCCTCCTACCCAGACTGATAAACTTCTTACAATTGATAAACCTACACTGATAAATTCTTATCACCCAAAGTGCATAGTTCACCTTAGGGCTCATGCTTGGTGTTGTGGAATTCATGGGTTTTGACAACTGTGTAATGATTTATATGCTGTTATTGTGCCAAGTGGAGTAGTTTCATTGCCCTAAAAATCCTTTGTGCTCTGTTTATTCATTTCTCCTTTGCTTCAGCTCCTGACAGCCTCTGGTCTTTTTACTGTGTCCATAGTTTTGCCTTTTCCAGAATGACATATAGTTGGAATCAGACTGTATGTAGCCTTTCCAGATTGGCCCCTTTTATTTAGTGATACATATTTAAGTTTCCTTCATGTTTTTTCATAGGTGGTAGCTCATTTGTTTTAAGTGCTGAACAATATTCCATTCTCTGGATGTACTGCACTTTATCCCTTTACCTACTTGTGGGCATTGTGGTTGCTTCAATGTTTTGGTTATAGGCATCAATGTGCAGGTTTTTGTGTGAAGTCTGAACCCCTCTGGGTAAATAACAAGGAGCACTATTGATGGGTCATATGTTTAATATTGTTAGAAACTGTCAAACTGTCTTCCAATGTGGCTGAACCATTTTTCTGCATTCCCACCAGCAATGAATGAAAGTTCCTGTAGCACTACATCATCACCAGCATTTGGTATTGTAAGTGTTCTGGATTTTGGCTATTTTAATAGGAATATAATGGTACTTCATTTTAATTTACAATTAAGCTGCTGTGGAAGAGCTTTTTATATTTTTATTTATATCTCTCTATGTTTATTTATGTCTCTATGTCTACTTTGGTGATGCATCTGTTCATTTTTGACCAATTTTTAATTTAATTTTTATTTTTTTAACTGAACAAAGTTTTACTGTTTCATTAACATTTAGTCCGTTTATGCCCCCCTCATCCCCCACAGTCACCACACTATTGTCCATGCCTATAAGTCTTTTTTACCTTTTGCTCAATCCTTTTACCCTCCCCCACCCCATTAGCTGTTGTCTTGCTTTCTAGCTATGAATATTTCTCTGTTTTACTTGTTAGTTCAGTTAGTTCAGTTCAGATTCCCATATGAGTGAAATTATATGGTATTTGTCTTTCTCTCACTGGCTTATTTCACTTAGCATAATGTTCTTCGGGTCCATCCATGCTGTTGCAAAGGGTAACATTTTCTCCTTTTTTTGGCTGAGTAGTATTCCGTTATGTAAATGTACATACTTGTTTTATCCACTCACCTACTGATGGACACTTGGGCGGCTTCCATAGCTTAGGGGTTGTAAATAATGCTGCAGTGAACTTAGGGATGCTTATTGTTCTTTCGAATTAGTATTTCAAGCTGCTTTAGATAAATTCCCAGAAATAGAATTGTGGGTCATATAGCCATTTTAATTTTTAATTGTCACTTTTAATTTTTTTGAATTTATTAATTTTTTTAAAAGATTTTTTATTTTTAATATGTTATATTGATTATGCTATTTCAGTTGTCCCATTCCCCCCCTATTCCCCTCTACCCTGCACACCCCCTCCCACCCACATTCCCCCCTTTTAGTTCATGTCCATGTGTCATACATTTAAGTTTTTTGGCTTCTCCATTTCCTATACTATTCTTAACTACCCCCTGTCTATTTTCTACCTACCATTTATGCTACTTAGTCTCTGTACCTTTTCCCCACCTCTCTCCCCCTCCCACTCCCCTATTGATAATCCTCCATGTGATCTCCATTTCTGTGGTTCTGTTCCTGTTCTAGCTGTTGGCCTACTTTGCTTTTGTTTTTGTTTTAGGTTTGGTTGTTAATAACTAAGTTTGCTATCATTTTGCTGTTCATATTTTTAATCTTTTTCTTAGATAAATCCCTTTAACATTTCATATAGTAAGGGCTTGATGATAATGAACTCCTTGAACTTGACCTTATCTGAGAAGCACTTTATCTGCCCTTCCATTCTAAATGAAAGCTTCGCTGGATAGAGTATTCTTTGATGTAGGTCCTTGTCTTTCATGACTTCAAATACTTCTTTCCAGTCCCTTCTTGCCTTCAAGGTTTTTTTTGAAAAATGAGCTGATAGTCTCATGGTCACTCCTTTGTAGGTAACTGTCTCCTTTTCTCTTGCTTCTTTTAGGATTTTCTCTTTATATTTAATCTTGGGTAACTTAATGATGATGTGCCTTGATATGTTCCTCTTTGGCTCTAACTTCTTTGGGACTCTCTGGGCTTCCTGGACTTCCTGGAAATCTTATTTCCTTTGCCACGTTGTGGAAGTTGTTCTTCATTATTTGTTCAAATAAGTTTTCAATTTCTTGCTGTTCTTCTCCTTCTGGCACCCCTGTAATTCGGATATTGGAACGTTTCAGGCTGTCCTAGAGGTTTGTAAGACTTTTTAACTTATTTGAATTTTTGTTTCTTCATTCTGTTCCCATTGGATGTTTATTTTTTTCCTTTTCTTCCAAATCATTACTTTGAGTCCTCATTTTCTTCCTGTCACTGTTGGTTCCCTGAATATTTTGCTTTATTTCATTTTGAGTATCTTTCATTTGTTTTTTCATTTTTGACCAAGCTCAATCAGATCTGTGAGCATTTTGATTACCAGGGCTTTAAATTCTCCATCAGATAGGTTGGCTATGTCCTCATCATTTAGTTCTTTTTCTGAGGTTTTGCTCTGTTCTTCGATTTGGGTGGTATTTCTTTGTCTTGGTGCTGCTGTAAATTGTAAGGGGGCGGGGGCCTTAGGGATTTCCTGCCTGGCCCCCCTCCCCACAACCTCTTTGCTGTGCTGCCTGTGAGGGAAGCACCAGGGAGGGAACAGTGCAGCTCGCCTGCTTGTCCCAAGTGCACTTTTGAAAGGACTCTTGTGTGAGACTGGAAATTTCTTCCACTGTATCACCTATGAGTCTCAGGTTCCCCTTAAGTCAGCCCAGCCCACACAGCCATCTCCTCACCTCAGCCAGCCCTGCCCCCAAGTTCCGCCTACTTGCCCTGGTTTTTCTCCCCCAGTGGGCCAGCACCGTCTGTCGCCTTACTGGTCTGGTTGTTATGATTGATATTTTCTTTAATTCCTTGGTTGTCAGAGTTTCATGAAGTTTGATTTTTCTAGTGCTTCTGGTTATTTATGGATTTTAGACTGGTTGTTATCCTCCTCTTGGTTGTATGAGGAAGGGAAGGGTTTCTACCTATGCCTCCATCTTGGCTAGAACCTCTGGTATTTTCTTTTAAATGCAGGTTTCTTTTTGTTGGCCATCTTAGAGTCTTCTGCTATCTCATCATTGGGTCTTTACTCTTTTTCTTTTAAAAAAATTTTATTTATTTATTTTTAGAGAGAGGGAATGAAAGGAGAAAGAGAGGGAGAGTAACATCAATGTGTGTTTGCCCCTCTTGCGCCCACCCCCAACTGGGGACCTGGCTGCAACCCAGGCCTGTGCCTTGACTGGTTTCAAAACGGTGACCCTTTGGTTTGCAGGCCTGCGCTCAATCCACTGAGCTACACCAGCCAGGGCTCTTTCCTCTTTTTCAAAGAAGCTTTCCAGCAACATGTGTTTTCACTCATTTTGGCTAGAGGTAGCTTGTGGGCTTACCAAAAATGTGACTTAGACAAGTTCACAGAGTGGGTAACAGGCACAGATGGACGTGGTAAATAAAATAATGGTTGGGCCATGTGTGGACTAAAATAAATGTCGGATTCTGACTTAAAGTGCATCAATTCACTTGCCACTATAAAGCCTGCCATCAGATGCAGCAGAATTGTCACTTGCCACTTACTGATGGGATTTTGGTATGATTCTGTAAGTAATTGATTTATTTTGGTCTCTGTACACTCAAACCTCTCTGCTAATGATAATTGGTATTTGCAGACTCCCCAGCGGTAACATCATCACATCATCACCACCTCAGCTCCACCTCAGATCATCAGGCATTAGATTCTTCTAAGGAGCATGCAACCTACATCCCTGGCATGTGCAGTTCACAGTAGTAGGGTTTGAGCTCCAGTGAGAACCACTACTGATCTGACAGGCAGAGCTCAGGCAGTACTTTGAGCAGTGGGGAGTTTAAATACAGATGAGGCTTTGCTTGCTCCCCTGCTGCTCACCTCTTGCTGTGCAACCCAGTTCCTAAAAGGCCACTCATCTGTGGCCTGGGGGTTGAGGACCCTTGCATTACAGTATCATTTACTATAGTTATCATGCTGTAAGTCACAACATTATGACATTATTTTATAACTGGAAGTTTGTACCTTTGACTCTCTTCATCTATTTTTCACCCCTTCCCCCACCAACTCTGGCAGCTACCAGTCTGTTGTATTGTCTGTGAACTTAAAAAATATTATTTTTAAAGATTCTACATATAACTGAGGTCATACAGTCTCTGTCTAATTTATTTCACTTAGCGTAAAGCCCTCAGGGTTCATCTGTGTTGTCTAAAATGGCAGAATTTCGTTATTTTTGCATTGCATATAAACACCCACCTTTATCCGTTTGTCCGTGGATGGATACTTGGGTTGTTTTCATACTTTGGTCATTGTAAATAATGCTGCAATGAATGTAGGTATCTTTTTGAGTTAATGTTTCCATTTTCTCCAACCATTTACTTTTAATTTGTATGTGTTTTTATATTTAACTTGGGACTTCTTACAGACAACATATACAGTCGACCCTTAAACTGTATGGGTGTACTTATGTACAGATTTTTTTTTTTTCAATAAATAATACATTTAGCCCTCTGTATCCCTGGATTTTTCAATTGCAGATCTGCATTTGGGGATCCATGTTTGCAAAGGAGGGGAGATGGGCTACTTAAATTAAACGTGAATTTCAACTGGGAGAGAGTCAGTTCCCCTAATCCACGCATCATTCGAGGCTCAACTGCGCTTAGTGTTCCTATGGAATTTTTCACAAGCTGAAATGGCTAAAGTGAAGGATATTCTTGCTATCCAGATGTTTGTGTTAGGCCACTTTGCTTTTAAGGAAAGATCTGCATAGTACATGTTTTTGTTAAGTGAAAGAAACCTGAAGATGATTTTCACTTTTACCTGTACTTGGATCATAATTTTTGATCCATTCTGATAATGTCTCTCTTTTAATTGGTGCATTTAGAGTATTCATGTTCAAGGTGATATTGATAAAGTTGGATTGATTGCTACTGTGTTTGTTACTGTTTCCTATTTGTTGTCCTTGTTTTTTGTTTTCTACTCTTTTTCTGCCTTTGTGATTTCATAATTGAACATTTTATATGATTCTGTTTTTTATTTCTTAGCTTGTCAATTATACTTTTTTTTTACTTGTTCAGTTGTTGCCCTAGAGTTTACAGTATACATTTACTGCTAATCCAGATCTGCTTTCAAATAACACTGTATTATTTCATGGGTAGTATGAGTACCTTATAATAACAGAAGAATTCTAATTCTCTCCTCCCACTTTTGTATCACTGCTATGATTCATTTTACTTACATGTAAACATACATGAGCACATACATATATTTTACATGTCATACATAATTGAATATATGTTGGTATCTGTGAGGTTGATTAAGAATAAGTTTTTATCTTCCCTTATTCCTTTTTAAATTTTTTTCTTAATGTAGATCTGAGTTTCTGACCTGTATTATTTTTCTTCTCTCTAAATAACTTTTATTAACATTTCTTGTTAGGCAGGTCTACAGCTAACAAATTTCTTCTATTTGTTTGAGAAAGTCTTCATTTCTTTTTTTATGAAGGATGATTTCACAGGGTATAGAATTCTAGGGTATTCATTTTAAAATATTTCACTCCATTCTTTTAAAAAAAATTTTTTTGTTGATTTGAGAGAGAGAGAGAAGCATTGATTTCTTGTTCGACTTATTTATGCATTCATTGGTTGATTCTTGTGTGTGCCCTGAGCAGGATCCAACCTGCTATCTTGGTATGTTGGGCTGCTGTTTTAACCAACTGAACTGTCCCACCACGGCCACTCCACTTTTTTCTTGCTTGCATGGTTTTTGAAGAGAATTTGAATGTAATTCGTATCTTTGCTTTCATGCGGGTGACTTATTTTCTCCCTTGGTTTCTGTCAGGGTTTTTTCTTTGTCTTGCATTAGCAGGAGTGTGGATATGTTTTGCCTGCGTGCATGTGTTCGTTTGTTCTTTCTTTCCTTCCCTCCCTTCCCTCCCTCCCTCCCTCCCTTTCTTGGCATTTTTTTCTGCTTGATGTCCTCTTTTTTTTTTAAATATATTTTATTGATTATGCTATTACAGTTGTCCCATTTCTCCCCCATCACTCCCCTCCACCCTGCACATCCTCTCCCACCCACATTCCTCCCCTTTAGTTCATGTCCATGTGTCATAAGTTCTTAGCTTCTACATTTCCCACACTATTCTTGCCCTCCCCGTCTATTTTCTACCCACCATTTATGCTACTTATTCTCTGTACCTTTCCCCCTCTCTCCTTCTCCCACGCCCCTGTTGCCAACCCTCCATATGATCTCCATTTCTGTGGTTCTGTTCCTGTTCTAGCTGTTTGCTTACTTTGCTTTTGTTTTAGGTGTGGTTGTTAATAGCTGTGAGTTTGCTGTCTTTTCATTGTCACATTTTTTTTTTTTTTAAGTACATTTTTTTTTCCTTTTTTAGATTTTATTTATTTATCTTTAGAGGAGAAGGGAAGGAGAGAGGGAGAGAAACATCAATGTGCGGTTGCCTCTTGTATGTCCCCTGCCGGGAACTGGCCTGGCAACCCAGGCATGTGCCCTGACTGGGAATCGAACCGCGATCCTTCGGTTCGCAGGCCCGCGCTCAATCCACTGAGCTACACCAGCCAGGGCTCATTGTCACATTTTTGATCTTCTTTTTCTTAGATAAGTCCCTTTACCATTTCATATAATAAGGGCTTGGTGATGATGAACTCCTTGAACTTGACCTCATCTGAGAAGCACTTTATCTTCCCTTCCATTCTAAATGACAGCTTTGCTGGATAGAGCAATCTTGAATGTAGGTCCTTGCCTTTCAAGACTTGAAATACTTCTTTCCAGCCCCTTCTTGCCTGGAAGGTCTCTGGAGAAATCAGCTGACAGTCTGATGGGAACTCCTTTGTAGGTGACTGTCCCCTTATCCCTTGCTGCTTCTAGAATTCTCTCCTTCATTTGAATCTTGGCTAATGGAATTACGATGTGCCTTGGCGTGTTCCTCCTTGGGTCCAACTTCTTTGGGACTCTCTGAGCTTCCTGGACTTCCTGGTAGTCTATTTCCTTTTCCAGATTGGGGAAGTTCTCCTTTATTATTTGTTCAAATAAGTTTTCCACTTGTTGCTCTTCTTCTTCCCCTTCTGGAACCCCTATAATTTGGATGTTGGGACATTTAAAGGTGTCCCGGAGGTTCTTAAGCCTCTCCTCATTTTTCTGAATTCTTGTTTCTTCCTTGTTTTCTGTTTGGTTGGTTGTTTCTTCCTTCTGGTCCACTCCATTGATTTGAGTCCCAGTTTTCCTCCCATCTCTGTTGGTACTCTATGCGTTTTCCTTCATTTCACGTATTGTAGCCTGCATTTTTTCATCTAATTTGTGAGCAAAATCAACCCATTCTGTGAGCATCCTGATCACCAGGGCTTTGAACTGTGCATCTGATAGGTTGGCTATCTCTTGGTTGCTGAGAGGAGTTGGCTCTGGGGCTTTGATTTGTGTTCCAGTTTGAGCCATTTTTTTTTTGGCGGGGGGCGGGGGGGTCTGGTCAGGGCTGTTACTTAGTGAAGGGTGGAGCCTTAGGTGTTCCCCAGGGTGGGGCAGCCCAGTCGCTGAGTTGTGATGCTGCATGTAGGGGTGTGGTCCGAGAGGGAACAATGGCGTTTGCTCCACTCTCTTTTGGATTCCAGTCCTTCCGCTGCTTCCCCTTCGCTTGGATTATCCGTGCGCAAGTGTGGGACCACCTGGTCAGCCAGCCGCCTTGGGTGACCTCAGTGGGTCTGCACAGTTGCCACCCCGTTCCTGGGGTCTGCTAGCCGCCTCCTGTGTGCCTGCGTGCCCGGGCTTGCACCTCCACTTTTTCCTGCCGCGACTCTGTCCCTCTTACTGGTCTGGATGAATGGTTGTTGGAGTTCCGTACAGTTCAATTTTTCCATCAGTTCTGGTTTTTTTCTTGTTTATAAATATTTGTTGTCCTTAATTTTGGTTGTGAGAGGAGGCACAGTGTGTCCACCTACGCCTCCATCTTGGCCGGAAGTCCACATTTTATTCAGATTTCTGATCAAATATTCCCTTAATGAGACCCTTCTCGACAGACAGCCCTGCCTCTCTCTCTCATTTTATTTTAAATTGATTTTAGAGAGAAAGGGAATGGAGAAAGTTGATTTGTTATTCCTCTTATTTATGCATTTATTGGTTCATTTTTAAAATTTTTTATTTACTTATTTTTAGGGAGAGGGGAAGGGAGGGAGGGAAGCATCTGTGTGAGAGAGAAACATCAATCAGTTGCCCCTCACACACCCCCAACCAGGGACAGCTGCAACCCTGGCATGTGTCCTGATTGGCTTGCAATATGACTCCCATCCCACTGAGTCACACCAGTCAGGGCTCACTCAGTATCTGATTTCTTTTCTGTGTCTTTGTATAGTTTTCAAAAATAATCTTATTTGATGGCTGTGTACTCTTATCCCATGTATATAACATCTCATTGTGTTCCAGAATTCTGGACTTTGGAGTTAATGGAAATAAAAGAGCCAGGGTGTGGACTTAGCTTATTACCAGAATTCAATTTTTATTTCTGCCTTTTTAATCCATAAGTATAAACTACTGATCTGTAAAGAGAATAGTGCCTGGATCAGTGCCATAGTAGGTCTGAAGATCCCGCTTATTCTTTCCCATAAAGGCTTTCGGGTGGTAGAAAAGGGATTTCTGGTATCCAACCCCTTCCTGAAAATTATCTTGTTTACTTCTGTGTAAAGTGAGTGGCACCACGTGATTTCTAAGCTTCTTGTTGACATAAATTCTTAACTTCTGAGGTTGTCTGATACACCTAAATTTGTTTTGTTTTATGATGAAAATTATAAAACCATGGAATCATGGCTTTTAGAACATTCATGCATGAATTTTTACAGTAATTTCTTTGATTTTCTTTTTTCACTTAAAAGATGAACAGAGATAAAATACATTAATATTAACCTCATTAGGACAGATTTTTAGTTCTTGCAAAACCTTCAAAATTTGAAAAATAAAGTACTTTTAATGTTTTTTAGAAGTCAATGAAAGGATTCTATTTTGCGAAGCTGTACTATGAAGCTAAAGAATATGATCTTGCTAAAAAGTGAGTATCGAATGTAAACATGTTTTAGTTTTCTAAAATCAGTGCCTTTACCTTATCTCATGTTCTTCATTGAACTGGGTAAAAAAATTGTTGTTTTTGCAGTTATTTCTAAGTTATGTCTTGGAAATAAGAATTCATCACTAAGACTTATGGTAAGTTCTAGCCTAGGTTCCATGGAGATTAATCCTAGAATGAGGATTTTCTGCATGCCTGACTAAGGCAAGAAACTTTTTGGCTTAAAACACTTTTTCTAAAGATTGTCCTGTGCTAGAATAAAAGATAGCTTGCTTATATCTTAACTTCTTCCTGATAAGATACATGGTATTGCACATTAATCAGCTGGAAAATAGTAATGAATACAAAATTAAATTGACTTCTGGGCAAGAGAATAGCTAGTATAAATGATTTTTAATTGATTCAATGGGTGAAAGTGAGACTTTGTTGTTTCACCCTTGGGCTTAGAGGTTTGGTAATCTAATTTCCTGATTTGGAGTGACTTAAAGCAGGAAATTCGGCGGGAGAGAGGCTATTAAAGGCATTGACAGGAAGATGGAAATGCTGATAAAGAAAATGAGAACATTTTTATTTAATGTGAGCCTTGTGGTTGTTAATGCACTTCCTTATTAAAGTGACACTTCTTCCTTCAGTATTGGTCTGTGGTCTAATTTCTCTTACAGGTCACTCACTGAGGTGCTTACTTATTTTTAGTTGCTACTTGATTTATCGAAAGAAAATTACCTGCATTTGGTACTGTGTTTATTTTAGCTGTTAGATATTGTTTTCTTGTTTAAAAGGTAAATGCATTCTCTTAGTTGTTTGGGAAATTGTTGATCTTTAGTATTTTGTATTATGATGACTTAAAAATATTTACTGCCATTACTTTTTAATTTCTATGCAAATTCTTTAGTGCTTTACCAAAATGTAATCAGGAAGAAAAAGTGATTAATGTTTTTATTTCTTATATGGGGGTAGCACCGGAAAAGATGTTTAGTAAATGTAGCACTTAGTGGTAATAGTTTGTTGTCAACTTTGTATGTGTGTTTGTGTGTATTACCCATTTGTTTCTATTGGTACTTTCAGTTATCTTCATATTGTTTAAATAGTGGTAGACAGTAATTACATTGGGGGGACTCCCCCAAAACCACAATTATCTTCTATAGGGCAGGACCCTTGTAGTACAGGCTTCACCCCACTAGGTGAATGTTCTAGGAACCCATCTGTATCAATGTACTAGCTGGTGGTGGTGTGAGAGACTGTGTTAGGCTTCAGTGAATTTTTTTTGAAGACTAGTGTGTTTGCCTATTTCACAATGGATGATTTACCAGCTCACCTACCCACATCACACTGAGGGTTCAGCTGTTTTGACCAAAAATGGCATGACCTCCATGCCCTACCCTCCTCATTCACCTTGTTTTGTTTCCCTAGTTGAAAAAAGTCCTTAAAGGGAAATGTTTTGCCTGGTGGAAGAGGTGAAACAAAAAACAGCAGAAACACTAAAAGACATCAAAATCGAGGAGTTCAAAAACTGTTTCGTGCAGTGGGAAAAAATGTCACCATAGGTGTGTTGCATCAACTGCAGAGTACTTTGAAGGTGACTGAAGTTTAAACATGTTAGAGTAAACACAAAACTTTTTATAAATAAATTCCAGTTTTGGAGGGGTTTGCCTTTGTTAATGAGTTGAGTGGTTGCTTTGGTTTAAGATGCACTCCAGTTATTTAAATATTAGTTCTTAATGTGATTATTTAAAGATTACTTATTTTTATATTATTATTTTTAAACAGATACATATCTACATATATTAATGTGCAAGAAAGGGATCCCAAAGCTCACAAGTTTCTTGGTCTTCTTTATGAAGTGGAGGAAAACATAGACAAAGCGGTTGAATGTTATAAGGTAAACTGTAAGATTAAAATTTAGGCTCTGCACAACCAAACACACAATACCTAGAGTAATTTATGTAATAAATAATCAAATATATATTATGGATATCATGAAAACAAGTGTTGGTATCACAGTACCATTGAGTGATACAGTTTGAAGTACACAATAATTTATAATTAAGAGATTAGCACTTTTAAAAGAAGAGTAACACAAATTTTAAGTCTAACATGGTCACAAATGCTGTTCTTATGTATGTGGTTTTCTTTTCTTTTTTTCCCCCCTTGGCATTTACCTAATAAAAACATAATTTTTATTCAATTAATATTAAAATTATTTTAAGATACTTTAAGTTTAATTTTAACAACTTTGAAATAGCATGTTATTTAGGGATTGAGTTTTCATGTTTATAATATATAAGTATATGTACTTCAGTCATCCTATTAATTAATTATTCATTTTCTCATATCAGCGTTCAGTGGAATTAAACCCAACACAAAAAGATCTTGTGTTGAAGATTGCAGAATTGCTTTGTAAAAATGATATTACTGATGGACGAGCAAAATATTGGGTTGAAAGAGCAGCTAAACTTTTCCCAGGAAGTCCTGCAATTTATAAACTAAAGGTAAAATACTGAACAAAACACAATAGAAGCAGTTGGGGGAAACTTAAGACACAACCATTTCTAATATTTGGAGTTTAAATGACTTTTCCGTAGCAAACTTATTAAACCAATGTAGGTGGGGAGTTGGTAGGTAATGGGTGAAGTTGGTCAAAAGATACAAACTTCTAGTTATTAGATAATTGCAATACTGTATTGATATTTGAAAGTTGATGATAGATCTTAAAAGTTCTCATCACAGGAAAAACTAATTTGTAACTGAAGTGATGTTAACTAACCTTATTGTGGAAATCATTTTGCAGTATATTCATGTATCAAATTATTATGTTGCATGCCTTAATGCAATGTTGTATGTCAGTAATATCTGTTTTATGTATTGATTTGAGAGAGAGAGGGAGAGAAAACATTGACTTCATTCCACTTATTTATGCATTCATTGGTTATTCTTGTATGTGCTCTGACTTTAGAATAAACCTGCAACCTTGGTATAATGGGATGATGCTCCAGCCAACCCAGCCACTCTCCAGAGCTCTTTTTAAAGTTAATTTTTAAAATGTATTGATTTGAGAGAGAGTAAAGAGAGAGAGAAAGGAAGGGAGGGAGGACAAGAGGAAATAAGAAAGGGAGAGAAAGAGAGAAAGAATATCTATAAAAAAGAACGAAAGAATGGGAAGCCCTGGTCAGGTAGTTAGTTGGATAATGTCATCTGGATGCACCAAGGTTGCAGGTTCTCATGGCACATACAAGAATCACCACTGGATGTATAAATAAGTGAAAAACAAATTGATGCTTTCTCTCTCTCCCTCTTCCTCTCTCTAAAATTAATTTAAAAAATAAGAACAGCAAAGCAAAATTTTTTTCTTTAAAGCTTTTCTCAGCATTTGCTATTGTTGTAGCCTATTATGGTTTATAAATGATACCTCATTTACCCTTATGGAATGATTAATATTCTAGGAATTTTACAGCTTTGTAGCAGGATGGTGGAGCTGAGATTTATCTATTATCTATCTATCTATTTATTTATTTATTTGTTTATTTTAAAAGAGTTTATTTATTTTTAGAGAGAGGGGAAGGGAGGGAGAAAGAGAGGGAGAAAAACATCAATGTGTGTAGTTGCCTCTCCAGTGTCCCCTACTGGGGACCTGGCCTGTAACCCAGGCATGTGCCCTGACTGGGAATGGAACCAGTCTCCTTTTGGTTCTCGGGTCAGCACTCAGTCTACTGAGCTACACCAGCCAGGGCTGGAGCTAAAATTTAAATTGAGCTATTTGATACATTTGTACTTCATTGGGTGAAAATTACTGGTAGAATGAGAGTTTAGGGTTATTATGAAGGTTTTAAAGAACTATTATCTAAAAATGGAAAGGATTGTGTTATGGGATAGTAAGGTTTTCAAACAAAAAGTCAAAAGTTTCTCTAGGATGTTACGGGTAATTACCTTACTCAAAGTGATAGAAGTTGTTGGTAATATATCAACCCATTTTGACTTTTACTCTTTACTGAGTAAAGTATACTGGTTTACTAAAGTAACTCTTTGGACACAGTCTTTCCTAATGTGCTAAATAAATGTAAACTTCATTTATTTATTAGTTTATTAAAGATTTTATTTATTAATTTTTAGAGGAAGGGGTGGGGAAAGAGGGGGAGGGGAACATCAATGTGTGGTTGCCTCTCATGTACCCCCAACTGGGAACCTGGAATGCAAGCCAGGCATGTGCCTTGAGTGGGAATCAAACTGACAACCCTTTGGCTCACAGGCTGGAACTCAATCCACTGAGCCACACAGCCAGGACAGTAAATGGAATTTTAAATGTATCTCGTTTTTAACAAACTTCTGCCTCCATTATACAGGTTCCTGATAGAATTTTAAAAACTTTTTATTTTGAAATAATTATAGATTTTTCACAGGAAGTTGCAATGATTGTACAGAGAGGTCCTGTGTACACTTCATCCAACTTTGCCCAGTGGTTACATCATGTGTAACAATAGTACAATATCAGAACCAGGGCTACTGCAGTCAAGATACAAACCTATTCCATCACTACAAAGATCTCACTTATGCTACCACCCTGGATAGTAATATTCACGCACCCTCTCCTTCCTATCATCCTTAATCAATGGCAATCCTGATTTGTTCTCCATCTTTTTAAAAAAATCCTTGCCCAAGAACGTATTTATTGACTTTAGAGAAGCGGAGAAACATTGATTAATTGGTTGCCTCCTGAATGTGTCCTGACTGGGGATCCAACCTGCAGCCTAGGTATCTGCCCGACCAGAAATTGAACCCACAACCTTTTGATGCATGGAACAATATTCCAACCAACTAAGCCACTCTGCCAGGGCTGTTCTCCATATTTATAATTTTGTAATTTCAACCTCACATGAGGTTGGCTTTTTCTTACTCAGCATAATGCCCTTGAGATCCGCCTAAGTTGTGTGTGCCAATAGTTTGTTTCTTGTATTGCTGAGTAGTATTTTGTGGTATGTATGGGATATGTTCTGCAGTTTATTTACTTTCGAGGGATATTTTGGTTGTTTCCTGTTTTGGCTATTACAAATCTGTTGTGAACAATTTTGCACAGATAGAAAATATAATTATTTTTTAAATCTGTATAAATAAATAAATATTAGTAACATTAAGTTTTTTTGGTGAAAAGCAGCTGGGTTTTAAATATTTGTCTAAAATGTTAGATCTAAGTGTGTAAATTTCTTTACCTTATTGTCTCTGTGTTATACCTCAAACATAACCCCCTTATTGGCCATGACAGTTCAGTCCATTTGGTGACAGTGACATTAAGGAACACGTATACAGTTGGCCAAAAAGTTCTTTCTTTCTTTTTTTTCTTTTCTTTAAGTTAGCTCTGGTAGGGCTTAGTTGTCTTTAGCTTCATTTGAAACAGTTTTGTTAGATCGTACTGTTACAGCTCTCATATCAGTGTGCATTTAAAAAAATACTTATCACCTGGCTGGTGTAGCTCAGTGGATTGAGCGCGGGCCTGCAAACCAAAGGATCGAGGTTCGATTCCCAGTCAGGGTACATGCCTGGGTTGCCGGCCAGTTCCCAGTGCGGGACACACAAGAGGCAACCATACACTGATATTTCTCTCCCTCTCCCTCTCTCCTACCCTTCCCCTCTAAAGATAAATAAATAAAAATCTTAAAAAAAAAAAAAACTTCTTAAAAAATACTTATCAAAATTGATGAATTTTTGTGTAGCCATTTTAATACTGAACATGGAAGAAAAGAAGGAACATTTTTGGCATATTATGCTTTATTATTTCAAGAAAGGTAAAAATGCAACTGAAATGTAAAAAAAAAAAAGATTTCTGCTGTGTATGGAGAAGGTGCTGTGACTAACTGAACATGTCAAAAGTGATTAGTGAAGTTTCATGCTGGAGATTTCTTGCTGGATGATGCTCCATGGTTGGGTAGACCAGTTGAAGTTGATAGTGATCTCGAGTTGATAAATCTCGAGATACTGAGATTTATCAATGTCCTACCACCTGGGAGAGATAGCTAACTTATTCAAAATACCCAAATCAGTAACATTGGTGAAAATGAAAACATTATTGGTGAAAATGAAAAATGTGTCTTTTATTTTATGGAAAAAAAATATGGATTTTTTTGCCAACCCAATATAATTGTGGAGGGTTATTTTTCTGGCATTGTAACAGTTAGGTGCTTCTGGAGCATTCTGATTTCCTTTTATAACTGTCTAAAGATGTTGTGTATAGCTCAGACTTTCTTATATATGACTGTTTAGCAGAGTAGTTCTATTTTTTAAAATTTAAGGCTTTTAAGGGATGTAGTTTTTGTCATTTATTTCATGAATGATAATATTGATATGAGATCTTGAGTATGCGAGTAGAATTTTTGAAAAGCATTCATGATGGTGTTGATCTTTTACTATTTTTAAACATACAATCAAAGCCTGGGGCTTTTTGCAAGTATAGAACGGTCAAGTTTAAGTTTATAGAAATGATCCAGAAAAAGTAGAACCATGGTAAAGGAGAGAGGGCAATGAAAACAGAGCTCTAATTGGAGAGCTTGGTCTTTGTTAGGTGAATGGAGCAGGGAGAAGATAAATATAAGTAGATATGGCAGAGTGGAATTTACATATGATGGCTTTAGTTTTCTCAGTGAAAGATGAATTGTGATCATAAGTTGAAAGTGAGGGCTGAAGGAAAGTAGGAAATTTGAGGAAAGAGGAAGAGTTTGAAGTGACATTTTCAGAGAATGAAGAAAGTAAGGCTTTTAAAGGTAAAGTATTTTTTGTTCTGGGCATTACCAGTTTAGAAGTTGGAGTTTATGAAAGTGAATCTTTTAGCTTGCTTGTGATTTCTCAAATGCTGTACCCTTAATTGTACAGCCGTTATTTTATAGATACAGAGAAGAAAAATGGTAGGGTTCCTTTAAGAATCATAGATGGAATTAATTGAGGGGATGTGTAAGCAAGTAGTAATTATGGGTGTTAGGGATTATAGTTTAACAGAAAAGGAGTGTGTGTGTGTGTGTGTGTGTGTGTGTGTGTGTGTTATGGAAAATTAAAACTTGGGCCCTGACTTGTTTGGCTCAGTTGGTTGGGCATCTCTTCTCAAAATGAAATGTCGCTGATTTGATTCCCATTCAAGGCTCATGTCTGGGTTGCGGGCCTTGTCCCCAGTTGGGATGTGTGTGAGAGGCAACAGATTGATGTTTCACTCTCACATCAATGTTTCTCTTCCTCTCTGTCTCCCTCCCTTCCCTTCTCTCTAAAAATAAATAAAATCTTAAGAAAATTAAAACTTGGTGATGTCAGTGTATTGAATGGAGCCATTCATGTGGTAGATGCAAATAAATACATATGGCATTGAGAGTATGTGAGCCCCCAGTGAGGTGGAAAGAGTAAGAGAAGCTTGGTGGTCTGAGTGGTATGACCAAACACATATTTTGAAGACCTTTGTCAATGTCAAATGGATGCCTGAGGCTGGAGTTGTAGAACAATGCCAATGGAGATGAGGTAATTAAAGAACCGAATAGCCAGGGAATTACATACTTTGTACTTTTTTCAGTTGGTGATACCAGTGACAGTTAAGAATGATGGAGGGATGGTCTATTCCAGTTGGTAATGAGGAGGAAGGGATGGAGCTGGATAGCATGTCTTTTGGAGATCAGGGTTATAAATAGGGGTGGAGAGATACGATTTGAAAATGACCTTAGTAATGAGTAGGTCACAAACCCCACTCCTCTACTTGTATGTAGATTAGCAGAGAAAAATTTACCATAGCAGAGAAGTGATGGGGGCTATCTCAAGTTATACTCCATTCAGTAAGACCTGAGGGTGAAGACACTGAGAAGATAGTGGGAGCTCCAATGTAAGAGTGTAGTGGGTAAATGATTGTGTCAGATTTAGGGAGATCCACAGCAGTTTAAGGATAAGGACCCTGTGGTGTGAGTATTAGCGGAAAGTCTAGACTTCTGGTGGTTATACACATACAAGGATCTGGGGTAGCAGTCCTTGCAGTCTCTGAGGTGGTATGGGCAGCCACTGCTATTATCTAATCTTAGATGTTTCCACATAAATTTTTTGAGGTTTAGCTTCAACTCTGAACGGGCTAACGCAGCGTGTAGGATAGTATTTCTGGTGGTAATTTACTATGATAGAATGGTTGGTGCACATAGGAACAATAATGTGTTTAAAATTGCACAGGCATTTTTCTAAATTAATTATTTTTTTAAAAAATAGGAACAGCTTTTAGACTGTAAAGGTGAAGATGGATGGAATAAACTTTTTGACTTGATTCAGTCAGAACTTTATGCAAGACCTGATGATGTACATGTGAACATTCGACTAGTAGAGCTGTATCGTTCAAATGAAAGATTGAAGGACGCTGTGGCTCACTGCCATGAGGCAAAGAGAAACATAGCTTTGCGTTCAAGTTTAGAATGGAATTTGTGTGTTGTACAGACCCTTAAGGTAGGTAAACATTGTTGGGTCTCTACACTTCACTATAGATAATTACCATATATCCCTTTATATTTAGGCAGTACCCCCCGAAACTTAAATTTCTTTTATTTATGTACAACAACTCTGAAATGAAATTTTTATTAGGTTGATTACAATTTATAATAGTTTGGAGGGATACATTGACATATATATATACTTGGTGTTTTTATAGACTGTTATAAAAATACGGATTTACAAATACAGGAAAGGGCAAAGGAGTTTGTAGGCATAAACTGATGCATTTTGTAGCACTTGACAAGTCTTTTAACCTATTGTTCTTTCTGAAAAATAGGTATATCTGGAATCTTCACAGTGTTTGGAGTCTGATAAAAGTAACTGGCAAGCAACCAATAAAGACTTACTTCTGGCCTATGCTAACCTTATGCATCTTATGCTGTCCACTAGAGACATGCAAGAAAGCAGAGAATTATTGGAAAGGTATGTGGACTTCAGGAGAGTACTTTATTGTAAATTACAGATTTTCTTTTTGTAGTAATTCAGTTCATTGGTCTGAACATCTTAACTGCATCATTTTATATTGTACAATGAATCACTTGGAAGGAATCATCTTGTGTGGGGATATTATAATTGGTGTTGTATGACTTTGATTTTTAGAGAACTATATAATTATTCAGACTCAATTAAATTATTGTTAATATTTAGTTTTGACATGCTTTATAAAGAATCAAGCCTGAAAATGAATGTTCTGTTATTCTGTATTTTATTTCCGAAAATGATGTAATCTTTAGAGAAAAATCAGAGAATAAACTTCCTTTGTCAGATGTGACTAGTATTTCAGAAAACAGTGTTTTAACTTAGAAACAAGATAACTAAAAATATAATGTGTGACTTTTCTGTTTTCCTAAATTTTGATTTTGAGCACAATTGAAAAGAAACATGACTTGGATTTGTATAAAAATGTTAGTTTAGACCAGAGTTTGAATAGGGCCTTTGGGTCAAATATGGGTCACTGCCTGATTTTGTAAATAAAGTTTCATTGGAATACATCCATGTCTCATGTTATGTGTTATCTGTGGCTGCTGATAGTACAGTGGTGGAGTTGAACAGTTGTGACAGAGATTGTATGCTTATAAAGCCAAATTAGTTGGTGGCCTTTTATAGAAAAAGTTTGCCAGTCCCTGGTTTAGACTATTCATTTATTTGAAAAGTAATTCTTGTTTCCCATCTGGCATGTAGAAAGACGTTCTTTCCATTGGGGTGTAGGGTGGTAGGTAGTTTTCTTGAAGTACCTAGTGTTCTAAGATGGCACTGTAAGGGTAGTGTCCAGAAACACTAATTTGCATTTTTAGATTATTTTAGGAAGTTTTCTTTATTATGGCTTATATACTCAGAAATGTTTGCTCATGTGAGAAAATGAGGGTAAAGATATAGTACTACAAAAATAATTTTAACTTCATGGATCCCCTGAAAGGGGTCTTGAGAACCTCTAGGGGTCTCTAGAACTGACTTATTGGAAGAAAGATCTATTGCTCAAATTTCTTATTAAAATCTGGTTTAAAATCATATTTTACATTTTTATTAAGCACATTTGCTTTTCTTACAAAATGAAGATTCTGAAGGCCATTTGGGTTTAGAAACACTAATTAGTACCTATTAGATTACAAATAATAGTGGGAAATACAGTTTATTTAACTCTAGTTATCTGTATGGTAAGACGAGCAATTATAGTATTGACAACCAAAATATCTTACCAATTATTTACTTGTAATTTGAATAAGGCATATCTAATTTGAGAAATTCCAACTTTGCATTAAATAATGGGACCATATTATTGAGAAGAAACTAGAAAATATATTAGTTTCATAGTTTTATTAGGGTATATTATGAAACATATACCATAATCAGTAAAAAGATTTGTATCTTTTCTATGAATGGAGGACATGAACTAACTTTTGTAATAAGACATCATTTTAGAGGTTAAACTTAAAGTATAGGGCATATGTGGAATAAAAATAAGTACTAGATGATTCATAATTTGTCAAATAGAAAAGTATGGATCATTTAGGAGTTCAAATATGGAAGATGAAGCTTGAAATAAACTTAATTTTATTTTGAGTTATTTTATTATAATGCAACAAATTTAATATCTGTTTAATATTTTAATATTACAGTTTTGATAGTGTTCTTCAGTCTGTGAAATCTCGTGTGGGTGAAAATGATGAACTCTCAGCTATTTTCTTAGAAATAAAAGGACACTTCTATATGCATGCTGGTTCTCTGCTTTTGAAGATGGGTCAGCATAGCGATGTTCAATGGCGAGCTCTCTCTGAGTTGGCTGCATTGTGCTATCTCATAGCATTTCAGGTAAGCCTTTTCCAGTTTTGGGTACAATTAAGATTTCACTGAGACTGTTGTATTTCACATGGAAATGCGTCCTGGTATATAATGAAACTATGAATGAACCTATAGAATTAAAGTTGAAACGAAATAGTTAATTTGATTGGTGAAAAATAACAAGATTTAAAACACTGGTGAGGCTGGTGAAACAGGTGCGTTGATGCATTGTTGGTGGCTGTCTACATTGCTGAGACTTACTATAATCTTTTTTTTTAAGGCTTAAACTTTTATTTATTTATTTATTTTAAACATGACATTTCTTGTTTCCATTTTTTTTTCCCCTTTTAGATTTTATTTATTTATCTTTAGAGGGGAAGGGAAGGAGAGAGGGAGAGAAACATCAATGTGCGGTTGCCTCTTGTATGTCCCCTGACGGGAACTGGCCTGGCAACCCAGGCATGTGCCCTGACCGGGAATCGAACCGCGATCCTTCGGTTCGCAGGCCCGCGCTCAATCCACTGAGCTACACCAGCCAGGGCGAGACTTACTATAATCTTTTTACTGTGCCATTTCTGGGAATCAGTAATAAGGAAATAGTCTCCAATATGGATAAAACTTGAATAAAAAAAGATATGCATAACTTGGACAGTAAACCTAAGTAAGTTTTGGGGTATGGTTATTGTAAACTATGATAGAAGAATGTGTTTACCTCAAGGATTTTAACATGTTAATTGACAAACATACATATGTAATATGTATATTTCATTGAGAGTATACTATATATAAAATATAGTAGTGTACATATTCATCTTTGGAAAAAACTTTGTCTTGTGCATAGAATATGACATGAAGGAAATATGTCAAAATATTAACCATTGTTTTCAGGTGATGAGATGCTGGCTGTTATCCACTTCCCAATCCATCTTTTCAGTTTTAGGGTTTTCCTTAGTGAGTTTGCATTAATTCCAAAATGAAAAGAAGCACTATGCCAAAAAATGCATTGAGTTCAGCTTATAAAAATTGGTAGCTTTGAAGAGTGATCTTTTGCTTGATGGAAAGTGGAGGGTTCACTGTAGAGTGACTATTAAAGGAGGCCTCTCCTTGTAGTTCATATCATACAGATCTTTGAACAGATACTATTGGTATTCATCCCACAGTGTTAAGTGCTACTATTTGCTCTGCAGCAGCATTTAAGTTCATAAGGAATATATTTACAGTGAAAATTAATGAAGTTAATGAAGTTTGCTAATTTATATAAGCACTAAAAGGCTATTATGGTTAATTTTTTTTATAGATTCTCAAGTAGTTGACAGTTTTCATGTTTTTAATTGAAACTAAAATCAAAGTTTTTTAACATTTATTTTGTGGAGTTAAGATACACAGTCAACTGTTTTAAACGTTGACCTTTTTAAATAGTAAAAACTACATTTCTCTCTTAACCTATTCACTCAAGTCCCCTTCCTAGGAGACAACCACTGTTAACAGTTGGTTGGGTATTCAGAATTTTTTCTGCATATGCAGGTGTATAATATACCCTTTCTCCATTTTTAAAAACTGTTTTGCCTCTGGAGATGTGCTTTATTTACTGTTGAAAACCTCACTTTTTCCAGTGTTTTTTTTCATTGTTCTATTTTAGTACATAGATATTTATCTCATTCTCTCTCTACCTACCATGTGTTTCCATTGAATGTAATGGAAGGAAGCCTCTTTGGTACTTGGATTTTACATTAGCATTTTTTGTAAAGCTTAATTATCAAGTGACAAGTATATAAGGGAAGGGTGGACAAGCATAGGGGTCCTCACAGAGTCATATCAGGCTAATTTCTTTACTGCCATGGTTTTCAGACTCTTGATTACAGGAGAGCTACGGTTTTAGTAAGCATATCTGTATTTCAGTTAGGTATCACACAAAATCTCTCTCAAAACCTTTTATTAAGATGAGGAAATTCTCACTTGAGATAGTGTGACTAAGTAAATTTATAACTGGTCACAAATGATAGCTGTTGAATACTTTTGTATAAGAGGCTAGGTTTGTGAGTTTTGTGCTCTTCAACAGTTGTAGACGACAAAGTTTGGCATCATGTTTAGAAAACTTGTGGGTGAGAGTACTGTGAAAATTTCTACCTCTGTTAGTCATTTATTTTTTTCCCTGAAGGAGCTAATGTTAGCAATTTGTGAATTTTCAAGAAATTTTTTTATACATGGAAGCACACACACAACACATATACTCCCACTCCCCTTAAAAAGTATAGATAGAAAACATTCTGTACATTCTATTTTGTTTTATGAGGTATATCTTGATGATGCTTCCATATCAGTATAGAAAACATAGCATGACTAATGTGTCCTCAGTTGTTTTGATGGTTGCATATTACTCTATTCTTTGGGTACACTGTAGTTTTTTTAGGTGGGGAGTGTTTAAACCAGGGCCCTAAAACCAAGACATTAAGTTACTTTTGCTTTTTTGCTATGCTACTTCAAATAATTATATAGTGACTAACCTGTGCTATTTCACATGTGAAAATTTAAGGGTAGAATAAACTTCTAAAAGAAGAATTGCAGGATCAAAGTGTATCTAGCATTTATAATTTATAGAGCTGTTGCCAAAATTCTGACATCACAGAGGTATGTACCAAATTACACTGACTATAAATTAAGGAAGTCATTGGAAATTAACAGCAGTTACCCGAGCCATACTTACATGGTTACTTGTAGGATACCTCCAGTCATTGTTGTGATGGATATCTGCTACATTTCAAGCTGGCCCTTTGCATTTTTGGATAATTTGGTTTTTGGTGCTTACTTATATGGAGTAAAAATGTTTTTTTAAGCTGATACCCATTGGTGTTTTTTCTTTTGATGCTATTAAAAAAATCTAGCCCTTGTTTCACAAAGTAATTTTTTTTATTCTTGTTCTATTACGGTTGTCACATTTATCCTCCTTTGCCCTCTTCCACCCAGCACCTGCCTCTCCCCCACCCCCAGTCAATCCCTGCATTGTTGTCCATGTCCATGGGTCATTTATACATGTGTTTTGACTGATTTCTTCCCTTTCTTTCCACCATTCCCCTCCTCCCAAGGTAATTTTCTTAAAATCTGAAGGCTGCATAGTGTGTGTTTTTCATCATTCTATTTTTCATCATTATTTTAGCTCTTTTTCATAGGATATGGCTTGGAGTACTTTCACTCTCTTTGTTGTTCCAGCTTATTCCAGTGCAATCCCAAATTATCCATGCTCTTAGAAGATGTTCAGTATGGCATTTCCAAGTGTGGTTCCTGTGCTGAGTAAAATAGGGCTGTCATCTCTGCTACTGTGGTTCTGTTTCTTCAGGGTGGAAAAGTTCTCTAACTAAATACTTCATTTCCCCAAATGTCATTGGAATGTGCTTTTAGTAGAAAGTAATTTCACAGAAGTGCTCTTTGAAGCCATCTTTTATAGATTATCTAAATTCCTTGGTACCTAGTTTTTTTGCAGTTGGTTTCTCAACTCATTTAATCATTGGTTATAGATGACAAAGTTTGGCATCATGTTTAGAAAACTTGTGGGTAAGAGTACTGTGAAAATTCATGCACAATCAAGAAAGCAAAATGTAATCAAAAGGACCATCTAACTATTAGAAGTAAGGGTATCACTATATTAAAATTTTTTATTATAACATTACCAGGTTCCAAGACCAAAGATTAAATTAATAAAAGGAGAAAGTGGACAAAATCTGCTGGAAACGATGGCCTATGATCGTCTGAGTCAGTCAGGTAATAGTGATGTTTAACCAGAAAAAAGGAAAATTTCTCTGTTAGAATACACTTTATGATAGTATCTTCTGTTTTTTCCAGGAGAGATTTGTCATAATCATATGTTTTGCTTTGCTGTATTTGATGAGGTCAAGGGATACAGAAAGAATTAGAAGAAATGATATATTCTTTAAAAGGAAAAATATTTGGTATTGTGTGTTCCCAGATAGAGAAACTCCTTAATCTTTCTTTTATCCAGCTGCTAGAACCTCCACCCTGAATATTGTAAAGCAGTTTTTATACTAAGAATAATTACCGAATTATAAACCATGTAACACTAATTACTTATAAGACACTTATGGAGGATACAAAGATGAGGAGATAAAGATGTCTCTCTTAAGGAATTGACAACATAGTAAGGGAAATGGAAGATTATATTCAAGTTCTGTTAGTCTCTTGGAATTTGTAGATTTATTCCCAGTTTTGCCTATTTGGGATAGATCCTAAATGTCTATTCTGTGTTACCTGGTTTTGCTAAGGCAAAAACTTCCAAGTTATTCATGTTGCCAGTGAATCAGGCAGTAAACTGAATGCTTTCTCTAGGAAGCAGGTTTTTTTTGTTTTGTTTTGTTTTTAAACCTTCTCCTGTGGACATGCTCAATGATTTTAGAGAGAGGGAAAGGGAGAGAGGGAGGGAAACATCGATGTGTGAGAGAAGCATCAGTTAATTTGCCTCTCATATGTGCCCTGACTGGAGACTGAACCTCCAACCTAGGCACGTGACCTGACCAGGTATCAAACCCATGCATGATGTTTATAGAAGATGCGCCAGCCAACAGAGCCATGATGGCGAGAGCTAGCAAGCAATTTTGACGTAAATTGAATGAACTTTATAAAGATGAAAATATAGTATTAAATCAAAGTTCCTGTAAGCTTTGGTCTGTTGTTAAGGTATTGGTCTAAGCTTATATTGCTCTTCTACAATATCTCACAGTCTAATTTTTTTGTGGAAGGTAGACTTTCAGGTCTTAAAGAAGTGACTTTTCCATCTTTTTTTTTATGTCTCCCTTTAACCCTTGCAGGGCTGTGATAGGTAGGTGCCTTCTCAGAGTGTCCCAATTTCTAAAATTAACTGTGTTTTAATGTCTTTGATCTAGGCATTTCTGAGCTTGTCTCTGTAAACTCTTGGAAAAATAGTAGTCTGGTGGAACCAAACCTGACTGACCAGCAGAATTACCCCAAAGAGAATTTTTTTTTAAACAGTTTAATTGAGATATAATTAACATGTCGTGTAATTTACCCATTTACATTTTAGTTGTTTTTGGTATGTTCACATAGTTGTACAACCTTGACCACAGTCAATTTAAGAGTATTTTCATCACCTTATAATGAAACCTCATACCTATTAACAGTCATGCCCAATTTCCCCCCAAACCTCCTAATCCTAAGTAATCACTAATTTTCTGCCTGTTTATGGACATTTCTATTCTATATGGACATTTCATACAAATCGAATAATACAATATGTGGTCTTTTGTGACTGACTCCTTTCAGTTAAAATAGTATTTCAGGGTTCATCCATGTTGTAACATGTACTAGGGCTTTACCCAAGGAGTGTTTTTGAAATAGAATACTCACCCCAAACCTATGGAATCATAATCTCTGGGTGTGGGGACTGGAAATAAATATATATATATTTTTTAAATATTTTATTTATTTATTTTTATTATTTATTTATCTTTAGAGAGGAAGGGAAGGAGAGAGGGAGAGAAACATCAATGTGCGGCTGCCTCCTGTATGTCCCCTGCCGGGAACCGGCCTGGCAACCCAGGCATGTGCCCTGACTGGGAATCGAACCGCGATCCTTCGGTTCGCAGGCCCGCGCTCAATCCACTGAGCTACACCAGCCAGGGCTAAATATATTTTTTAAGAAAGATTTTTAAAGAAGAATTCTTCCCAGCCAGCAGTAGAAATCAGTGTATCACATAAGAGAATTTGAGTTTGGCCCTGCTTTCCTATGGTCATTTTTAAGTCCCACTCTTTTTCATTTAAAATGTAAATATTTTTTGCTGTTTTTACACATTCTTGTCTTCTTTTTCTTTCCTTTTACTCTAGTATTTAGACACAGATACTGTTTAAACCTATAATCTGTACCCTTTTTATTATCCAGATGTGGTTGTTGGGTTAGATGGTTATGTCTCAGATAATCTTATTTCCCCCTTAGGGTATATGAATAAAACTATTGAGAGATATGAGTACAAACAACTCGTATATTTTAAATGATGGAAATAATTTGTGTTTCAGGGCACATGCTACTAAACCTAAGTCGTGACAAGCAAGATTTTTTAAAAGAGGTTGTGGAATCCTTTGCCAATGAAAGTGGGCAGTCTGCATTGTATGAAGCTTTGTTTTCTAGTCTGTCACCTAAGGATAGCTCTTTCCTTTGTAATGATGATATTGGAAACATTGATGTACAAGCACCAGAACCTGATGATTTGGCTAGATATGATATTGGTAAGTTGTATCTTTTAAAGAAAACATTTTGCATCTTAATCCTTTTATATTAGAAAAATAAAGCAGAAAGGAAAAATAAATTGCCCATAATCTACCTAGAAGTAATGACTTAAGATTTTCCTGTATCCGTTTCAGGTTTTTTGTGGGGGAGGAGTGGTGGTGGTATAAGAGGTTGGTAGTGGGTAGTAGTGGTGTGTATTTTTCTTCTAAATTGTTGTTTATACTGTATATGTGATTTGTCTTTCAGAAATTCTCTCCCATCGTATCTGTCTCTGTAAATATCACTTTCAGTGGCAGTATAATCTGTCTCATAAATTAGCCATAATTTGCTTGTCGCTTTTTATTGTTGGTCATATAAGTTGCTTCCAGTATTTCACTATTATAATGTGATGAATAACGTGATGAAAATTTGAATACAAAATGTCTCCATATCAAATTTTTCAATAGATTCTTAAAAACAATTACTGGGACAGTCAGTGAACATGTTTAAATCATTTGCAAATTGCTGTATTACCAGAAAGGCTGTGTACCTCTTTAATGCTTCCCAAAGCTTTTGTAACTTTTTCAGTACCGAGTATCTTCTAGAAGAGAAGTTCTCTTCATTATCCTAATGTAGTTGGTATCCCATTGTTTTAATGCCTCTTTACTGAAAGGAAAATGCATTCTTTCAAGATTTCTTTTTTTCCCCAAGACTTCTTAATGGGTGACTATTCTTTATTTAGCCCCTGTCAGATTTTGTCTTATTGAGTTCTAGTGAGTCTCTCTCTTTTTTCCACTTCAGATGGAGTTAGAAAGAACTGTTTCCATCAAATGTTTTTGAAATTCCTAGACATTAAGTGGGAGTACCTGTACTTTTTAATAAGAGCATGAGACTTTGCTTGTCACAGAATTTTTCCTAGCTCTGATATAGAAAATTAAGATACATTTAATGTGAGCCAGTTGTTGGCAGAACCAATGACATAAAGAAAATTTTCAAAGCCAGTTTTTTTCACCTTTATTTCAGGTGCCATTCGAGCACATAATGGTAGCCTTCAGCACCTTACTTGGCTTGGCTTACAGTGGAATTTGTTGCCTACTGTACCCGCAGTTCGAAGGTGGTTAAAACAGCTTTTTCATCATTTGCCCCAGGAAACCTCAAGACTTGAAACAAATGCACCTGAGTCAATATGTATTTTAGATCTTGAAGTAAGCAAAGATTTTAACAAATTAAATATTTTCAGTTTTGTTTAATTTTTTCTAACTTAAATTGATTTTTCTTTTAACAAAACAGGTATTTCTACTTGGAGTAATATATACCAGCCACTTACAACTAAAGGAGAGATGTAGTTCTCACCATAACTTCTATCAGCCTCTATGTTTGCCACTTCCTGTGTGTAAACAGCTTTGTACAGAGAGACAAAAATGTTGGTGGGATGCAGTTTGTAATCTAATTCACAGAAGAGCAATGTAAGTAGTGAAACAAAAATATTCTTTTTACTTACTGCATAGATTTCTTAATTTAATCATCTTTTTAATTGAAAAACTTACTTCCTTGGTATTTAATTTAATTATTGTGTGGTGATTAACAAACATATAAATGTTGAAATGCATGTTTATAAATCAGTTTTATTAAATCTTTTTTAAGCCCTGGAACCTCAGCAAAATTGCGACTTCTAGTTCAGCATGACATAAATACTCTAAGGGGCCAGGAAAAACATGGCCTTCAACCTGCACTACTTGTACACTGGGCAAGATACCTCCAGAAAATGGTGAGTTGATTAAAGTGTAAGCATTTTTAAGAACATTATTTCATTTAAAAAAGCCATAAACTTTTTGTCAAAAGTTATTTAGTTCTATAACAGTTGCAGTCTATTCATATTATGCCAGGTGAAATGTATTTTTTTAATCTCGCCACACAGTTAATATAGTTAATATATAAGCAGGTAAAATAGTGTCTGGAATGGAAAGTGCTACATAAATATTAGCTGTTACTATTATTACTTAATAATTACATTATAATTATTGTTTAGCCTGGAAATTTTTTTATGTTTAGTAGTAGAAGGCTGCGTAGCAAGGGCATTAGAGATCTTTCTGAATATTTGAGGTTTGTTCTGTGACAGGATTAAGTGTAGAAGTTTAGCCCTTTGACCAGATTGTCATACAGAATAGCAGATTTTGGCTGTCTAAAAGTGTTTAAAAGTTGGGTCTAGAACGATCACTGGTATTAAGGTGGTTAGTTATTCCAGTATTTGGAGAGTTGAGCATATGACTTGAGATTTTGATTTGCTTTTATTTGGAATTTAACCAGTTTAGACCACTTATAAGTGAATTTTTAGATCTGATCATTTCTGTTACTTAGGTTATGTGCTTCTAACTTTCTATTTTAGGGCAGTGGTCTTAATTCTTTTTATGATCAGCGGGAATACATAGGCAGAAGTGTACATTATTGGAAGAAGGTTTTGCCGTTATTGAAGATGATCAAAAAGAAGAGCAGTATTCCTGAACCTACTGACCCTTTGTTTAAACACTTTCATAGTGCAGACATCCAGGTAATGGAGGATCTGGTCCCTTGTTTAATTAACTAGGAATGTGGACTTCCAGTATATAAATAAAGAAATGGAGGCATAAACTGCTTAAAATAATTGCCAGACTGTTTATTGGTAGTCTTGTTTAAATGCACCAGCTGTTACAAATAAAATATGGCACAAAAGAGTATCGAGATGTTAATATCATTATTAGACCATATAAAATCTTTGGGAAGTTGTTTGGGTTTGATATTCTGCCTTGAGGCAATTTGACTAAAAATTAATGTGTTTAGGCATCTGAAATTAGTGAATATGAAGAAGAAGCACACATAACATTTGCTATATTGGATGCAGTTAATGGAAATATAGAAGATGCTATGACTGCTTTGGAATCTATAAAAAATGTTGTTTCGTACTGGAATCTTGCACTGGTAAGTAACTGTACTTGATTTAAAATTTCTTTGTTTTAAAAACTTAATTGTTTCATAAAAGCATTCTTTGTATAGATTTTTCACAGAAAAGCAGAAGACATTGAAAATGATGCCCTTTCTCCTGAAGAACAGGAAGAATGCAAAAATTATCTGAGAAAGACCAGGGACTACCTAATAAAGATTTTAGATGAAAGTGATTCAAATCTTTCAGTAGTCAAAAAAGTAAGTTGCAGAGTTTTTGTTCTTTCTTATTACTGACAAATGAGTGGTAAGTGTTTTTGCTTAGGTTTTATATTTTTCATTAATTCAAAAAATGCTCAGTAATAACTCAGTTAATGCACAAGAAGCTCTATGTGAGTTTTTTAAAAATATATTTTATTGAGGACTTCTGGCCAAGATGGAGGCGTAGGCGGACACACTGTGCCTCCTCTCACAACCAAAATTAAGGACAACAAATATTTAGAAACAAGAAAGCAACCAGAACTGATAGAAAATTGAACTGTACGGAAGTCCAACAACCATTCATCCACACTGGTAAGAGGGGCAGAGTCGCGGCAGGAGAAAGTGGAGGTGCAGACCCAGGAACGCAAGTAGCAGCGGCTCGCAGTTCCCAGGTGCACAGGCGGCGGCTGGCAGTCCCCGGGCCCACAGGCAGCAGCTGGCGGACCCCGGGCACAGGGGGGCAACTGTGCAGAACCAGTGAGGCCACACAAGGTGGCTGGTTGACCAGGTGGTCCCACATTCGCGCACGCAGACGGTCCAGGCAGAGGGGAAGTGGCGGAAGGGACTGAATCCGGGACAGAGCAGAGCAGGCACCATTGTTCCCTCTCAGACCCCGCCCCTACATACAGCGTCACAACCCAGCGACTGAGCTGCCCCACACTGGGGAGTGCCAGAGGCTCCACTCCTCACTACATAACAGCACGCGCATGTGTGCAGATAATCCAGGTGAAGGGGAAGCGGCGGAAGGGACTGAATCCAGGAGAGAGCGGAGCAGGCGCCATTGTTCCCTCTCAGACCCCACCCCCACATACAGTGTCACAACCAGGCGACTGGGCTGCCCTGCCCTGAGGAACACCTAAGGCTCCACTCATCACTACGTAATAACCGTGACCAGACTAAAACAAAAACAAAACAAAACAAAAAAACCCCACCAAAAATGGCTCAAACCGGAAAACAAATAAAAGCCCCAGAGCCAATTCCTCTAAGCAGTGAAGAGATAGCCAACCTATCAGATGGCACAGTTCAAAGCACTGGTCATCAAGATGCTCACAGAATTGGTTGATTTTGCTCACAAACTAGATGAAAAAATGCAGGCTACAATACGTGAAATGAAGGAAGATGGATGGGGAACTGATAGAGATAGAAGGAAAACTGGGACTCAAATCAATGGAGTGGACCAGAAGGAAGAAACTAACAACCAAACAGAAAATGAGGAAGAAACAAGAATTCAAAAAAATGAGGAGAGGCTTAGGAACCTCCGGGACATCGTTAAACGTCCCAACATCCAAATTATAGGGGTCCCAGAAGGGGAAGAAGAAAAGCAACAAGTGGAAAACTTATTTGAACAAATAATAAAGGAGAACTTCCCCAATCTGGCAAAGGAAATAGACTACCAGGACGTCCAGGAAGGTCAGAGTGTCCCAAAGAAGTTGGACCCGAGGAGGAACACACCAAGGCACATCGTAATTACATTAGCCAAGATTAAAATGAAGCAGAGAATTCTAGAAACAGTACGGGATAAGGGGACAGTCACCTACAAGGGAGTTCCCATCAGACTGTCAGCTGAGTTCTCAAAAGAGACCTTCCAGGCAACAAGGGGCTGGAAAGAAGTATTTGAAATCTTGAAAAGCAGGGACCTACATCCAAAATTGCTCTATCCAGCAAAGCTGTCATTTAGAATGGATGGACAGATAAAGTGCTTCTCAGATAAGGTCAAGTTGAAGGAGTTCATCATCACCAAGCCCTTATTATATGAAATGTTAAAGGGACTTATCTAAGAAAAAGAAGATAAAAATATGACAGTGAAAAGACAGCAAACTCACAGCTATTAAGAACCACACCTAAAACAAAAGCAAAGTAAGCAAACGGCTAGAACAGGAACAGAACCACAGAAATGGAGATCATATGGAGGGTTAGCAACAGGGGTGTGGGAGGAGGAGAGAGGGGGAAAAGGTACAGAGAATGAGTAGCATAGACAGTGGGTAGAAAATAGACGGGGAAGGGCAAGAATAGTATGGGAAATGTAGAAGCTAAAGAACTTACGACACATGGACATGAACTAAAGGGGGGAATATGGGTGGGAGGGGGTGTGTAGGGTGGAGGGGAATGATGGGGGAGAAATGGGACAACTGTAATAGCATAATCAATAAAATTGATTATGCTATTACAGTTCCTGGACATCCTGGTAATCTATTTCCTTTGCCAGATTGGGGAAGTTCTCCTTTATTATTTGTTCCAATAAGTTTTCCACTTGTTGCTTTTCTTCTTCCCCTTCTGGGACCCCTATAATTCGGATGTTGGAACGTTTAAAGATGTCCCGGAGGTTCCTAAGCCTCTCCTCATTTTTTTGAATAGTTATTTCTTCATTCTTTTCTGATTGGATGTTTCTTTATTTCACTCAGTATAGCCTTCATTTTTTCATCTAATTTGCGACCAAATTTAACCAGTTCTGTGAGCATCCTGATTACCAGTGTTTTAAATTGTGCATCTGATAGGTTGGCTACCTCTTATCGCTTAGTTGTATTTTTTCTGGAGCTTTGATCTGTTCTTCCGTTTGGGCCATTTGTGTGTGTGTGGTGTGTGTTGAGGCACCTGTTATGTAGTGAGGACTGGAGCCTTAGCTATTTACCAAGGTGGGGTAACCCACATTGCTGGGTTGTGACACTGTATGTGGGGAAGGGGTCTGAGAGGGAACAGTGGCGCTTGCTCTGCTCTCTGTCAGATTTCAGTCTCTTCCCCTGCTTCCCCCAAGCAAGCTGTGCCCTTCTGGTGCTGATTCCCAGGTGGGTGGGTTTGTGTATGTTCTAGGACCATGTGGGTCTCTCCAGCAAACTCTCCTGTGAGGCTCCTGTGAGGCTGGGAGTTTCTTGCGCTGCCGCCTCAACCCCCACAGGTGTTTTCATTCAGTGGTTTGACGCTTTATTTTCCGGTGCTGGGATCCTGGGTTGCATGCTCTGTCCCACTCCCCAGTTTTGCCTGGTTTATCTATGCAGGAATGTGGGACTGCCGGGTCTGCCAGCTGCAGCCTTGTGTGCCGCACCCCATTCCACAAACTGCCGCCTTGCTGGGTCTGTCAGCCACCACCTTGCTTGCCCTAGTCAGGCAGCCGCTGCTCTGCCTGGAGCTGCAGGACTCTACCCCTCTTACTGGTCTGGAAGAATGTCTTCTTTAACTTTTTGGTTGTTGGACTTCCATATAGTTCGGTTTTTCTGTCAGTTCTGGTTGTTTTTGTTTTTGAATTGTTGTCCTTCTTTTGGTTGTGCAAGGAGGCACAGTGTGTCTGCCTACGCTTCCATCTTGGCTGAAAGCAGGCTCTGCGTTTTAATTTTTAATTAGTATTACTTTGTCTTAGGTTTGATGATTCTTTTTAAAAATTAAGAATCTAGGTTTATACTGTTAGAAAAATACTTTTTGAGGAATTAGAAAAGTTTTATAAGGCAAGGCATTTATTTTTGTTGTTGTGGCAATGTATTGCCACCTAATACTTGCTCTTTTTTTTTTTTTTTTTTAAGATTTTATTTATCTGTTTTCAGAGAGAGAGGGAGGGAGAAAGAGGGAGAAAAACATCAATGTGTGGTTGCCTCTCGAGTATTCCCTATGGGGGGGGTCTGGCCTGCACCCAAGGCATGTGCCCTGACTGGGAATTGAACTGGCGATGTTTTGGTTAGCAGGTCAGCACTCAATTCACTGAACCACATCAGCTAAGGCTAATACTAGTTCTTAATGAATTTTACAGTTAAACATGTAACTGAAATCAACAGTAAATGACCAAGAATTTCAGAATATTTCTTCTCATCTTTATCTGCTGTGGACTTTTTTCCAACTCTTAGAAGTTTAAGACTGTCATGATGGTATTAACTTCAGTTTTATTCAACTTTACAAATATTTTGTTGATTAATTAGTGTTGCTGCTCTTAGATTAGGCTTTATGTTGTCTGGTGCATTCTAGCATCTATGTTTCTCTCCATATTCAAAATTGGGAAACATTTTGCTCACGTTGGAAAATTTCATATATTAACATTCTTCTGCCATTATTATGGCTAACAGAACAGAAACAATATAGACTTTAGAGTGAGAAGACTTTAGGTTACATAGCAGTTTCATGTCTGTTTTTAAATTATAAAGTGATTATAATATAAATGTGAGAAAAGGTAAGTACATTAATAAAATAAAAGCTTGCATTTACTTAAGAATTTTTACTTGGGTATTTTTGCAAACTAAGACCCTTGATTCATGCCTTTTGCTTTTAGTTGCCTGTGCACCTGGAGTCTGTAAAAGAGATGTTTAATTCAGTCATGCAGGAACTTGATGACTATAGTGAAGGAGGTCCTAGTTATAAAAACGGTTCCTTGCGTAATACAGATTCAGATGTGAAACATTCTACACCACCTCCCACCAAATATTCTCTGTCGCCAAGTAAAAGTTACAAGGTTAGTGAGAAAGAAGTGAATTATTCCATTGTGGAATATGTTTCTGTTCTAAGTGGTTTAAATTCTGTTTTGTTACTTTTTTTTTTCTTTTTTAGTATTCTCCAAAAGCACCACCTCAGTGGGCGGAAGATCAAAATTCTTTACTGAAAATGATCTGCCAACAAGTAGAGGCTATTAAGGTAAATCATTTAATTTCTCTATCTTGTGCCTCCCGTATTGCAAGATTCCTTCCTTGACCATCCCTCACTTTCTAAAGCTGTTCAAAATGTTCCTTTACCATGCTTCTATAAAATCCTATGTTTTACATGCTGCATAGTAACACTTACCATATTTTTGAAATTACTTACCTATGCATCCTCCACTAGATACAAATCCTTCAAAGGCACCAACACTTTTACTCAAAACAGCATTGTTTCTGGAGTAGAGTAAGTCACCAAGTAATTGAATTGAACTAGTGAAAATACTAATTGTACCTTGGTCTATGAATTTATTTCTCAGAATGACTGTGGTGTATGTCGTATTTATAGCTAGGAATTGACAAATTGTTTAAACTTCAGAAAACCTTTTATATTTTTAATACTTTCACATGAATTTGACTTAATTATGTAAGGACATAGTTATATGTACATAATCTTATTTTAACTGTATGAAAATGACCTTAACTATAAGTAAGGCTTGTAGGAATGTCTTTGGAATTGGAAGTAGAGGTAGGTTGTTTCATGCTCCTTGTGCAAGAACTAAATCAGTCCTACTTTTAAAAATTACATCAAGGTTAATTGATAATTGTGTGATTTTCATAGTGCTATTAGCAATGTGTGAGCATTAAAAATACTGTTGGGAGGAGTACAAACTTTTGAATTTGCAGAAAGATCTTTCTGTCAGTTTTGTGTAATTGTAGACTATTGTGATATTACATATAATCTTGACATTCAGGATTCAGCCACAGATGTTCTTTTTCTGGGAGGGTAGTGGAACACTATTCAATGTGCCTAGCCTTGAAAGCTAGGTTCTAGTACTAACTCCATCACTAATTAACTACCTTGGGCCAGGCAATTGTTGAAACCATTTCTCAACACATTTTTTAGTTGTTTGAAATTTTAAAATTATGATTATTGCATTAACTGCATCTTCAGAACTATGGTCTAGATACTGGTAATGACCAGTAAGCTCTTACTGATGCCACCAGTTTTTTATTTACAGATGTACAGCATATGGACTAGAGACGATAGATGAGTGGGGAAAATTTTGTTTAGCTTGAAAATTCGAGAGATTCTTTTGACCCCAGTAGATAGGGCTTTTGGGAAAGTTGTATTTGAAAACACCCATAAAAGAGGGTAGCAGACATGCTGGACGTGTCCGTTACAACTGCTCAGATACCTGGGCCCATCCACAGATACTTGATACTGATTTCAAAAGTGATCTGTTGCTGATACCACGACAGCGTTTTTTTTTTTTAAAGAAGTAATTTCTTGATAAATGCCTGTTTTGTAAGGGTCATTTTATAGGCTTTAGGGAGGGTATTGTCATTTAGTTGTGTAAGAAATGACAGAGATCTGATAGCTAGCCACATAGATACCATTAGAAAGCCTTATGTCTGCCTTTTTGTCTGGACAGCGGAATGGTGTTAGGAAAATATTTTTGAAGTAAGATCTGGTTTCAAGTGTGTGCCATTTCCCACATCTTTTTTTCTCATGTTAAGATGTAAGTTACTAATAGTATATAACTGTGTAAGGATTAAAAACTTAGGTAAGTGCTTGGAATATATTATTGCATACATAATAGAGGGTGGGCAAAAGTAGGTTTACAGTTTTTTTGTATGGAAAATCATACAATAATTAATAAATAGTAATATAGGAATAAACGGTGTTTTGTGTACTCACAGCTGTAAACATACTTTTGCCCTATCCTGTATATTCAGAGCCAGTATTAGTTGTTTTTCATTTTCTAGTGGGCCATTTGAGCATCACCTTGAAGGATAAGTAGTGTTTTGTTACATCAGATGTGGCTAAGTAGAAAGCTAGTATTGGAAGATAATTTGGAATGTTGAATACTCCACATGGACTGAAGAGTAAAGCAGTGTGGAAAGGAGATTTGCGGGAAGGATGTTTGTGATGACACTGATGAGGACCATGAATTACAGAGAAAGAAATTTAATTTGTAGGTACTTTTCTTGGCTAGAGCCGAGCTTTAAAAAGATTAATTAAGGCAAGTGTAAAATGGAAAAGGAGATGAGGCCATTTAGGAAGTTACTCGGTTGTTTACATTAGAGCTAACTCTAACCTAGAGCAAATGAATTAGCTAATGATACTAAGGAATGAAAGCATGGGAGCCCATGAGCTGTTAACAAATTAAGGATCATGTTCTTAAATCAGCACCTGGTACTCCAATCTTACTGGAATGTAGAGTGTGTTAAAAGGCATCATCAGGTATTTAAACCTAAAATATATGTTTGCTGTATGACTGTTTTTAGCGTTATATAACACCTTATTTTTTTCATCTTCCAATAGAAAGAAATGCAGGAATTGAAATTAAATAGCAGTAACTTGGGGTCCCCTCATCGTTGGTCTACAGAATGTTATGGACCAGATTCAGTGCCTGATGGGTATCAGGGATCACAGACTTTTCATGGGGCTCCATTAACAGGTGAGTTGGCAACTGGATATATTAGTAAATCACTGTATGTACCCCTCCTTTAAATATATAACTTGTGAAATCACCTTGTGTATGTACATTTAAGATTTTATTTATATATTTTTAGAGAGAGAGGAAGGGAGGGAGAAAGAGAGGGAGAGAAACATCAATGTGTATGGTTGACTCTCCTGTGTCCCCTACTAGGGACCTGGCCCACAACCCAGGCATGTGCCCTGACTGGGAATTGAACCATTGATTCTGGTTCATAGGCTGGCACTCAATCCACTGAGCCACACCAGCCAGGGCTGTACATTTGCATACATATCTGTATATGTCTGCTTATATGTTACTTAAGGTGTATTTGATATTACTGAGATTTTTATAACTTCACACAGAAACAAAACAAGCTTATTTTGATACTGTGTATGTAAAGGCTTAAAGGATAACCCTTTAACGCACATGTCAGAGGAACTGAGACTGACATGGAACTATTGCTCGTAATGGAAAAATGTTAACTGATATAAGTATGCCTTAACAGATGCCTAAATTTAAACTTCTCAGGAATTATTTTGATGAACTATTCAGAGCTCTGACATTCATAGGAAATCTTGTTTGTTTTGAAATACATAGTCATACATAAAAGGAAGGAATTTGAAGTTAGAGCATATTAGAATACGAAGTTGTGTTCTATTACTGACCTCTCTGAGCCAGTTTGTCTGTTTGAAACATGGAGATATTTGATTCAAATGATAATTGTGAGGGTTTGTGTAAGGGTGGGTGTGTATTAGGTGTTTATTTACAGTAAACACTCAATGAACCAAAGGGTACTAATAGTGCCTCCTGTGGGTTGTCTAGGTGCAGAAGTGCTTTGTGTATGTGGTGTTACTTAACACAGTAACACAGAGTGGTAGGTACTCTTGTTAGTTCTGATTTTATAGATGAGGAAATGGGTTTAGAAAGGTTAAGTAACTTACTTATTATTGTACAGGGTAATTATTGCTAGATCTGGGGTTCAAACTGAAGTGGTCTCAGTTTAAAGCCATTTGCCAGTATGATACCTTGGCACTCAGGTACCCAGAAATGGTGACAAAATTAAGTTTCTTTTATATGAGACTCGATTACTCAAATGGTAGTATTGCATATTTTTTTCTTAAATTAGTTTTAACCCAGGAAAGATTTAGAATGCTTCTGTCTAGTTTAAATTAGTACATTAATGTGATAGTTGGGGGTTAATACTTAAGGCTGCCCCACTATCCTTTTGTGACAGTGTCTTCTAAATATAGGTAAAATAATAGTCTTAATAAAGTCAAACTTATTAAATGTTGTAAGCCATAGACAAATGTATGAGCTGTCAAGAGTTCAAACATTGCTTACTTAAAAACCTTGTATACTATATAGAGCCTTTTCTGGGACTTGTTGAGTGCTGTGTGGAATTGATTGTTTGACACCTTTTGGGTCACAATTTCCATTTCTTCTGTGTATAAGCATAAAAGTCCTTCTGGTTAACATTCAGCTTGTCTCATTTTATTCTTGCAATTACCCTATGAAGTGTGTAGAAGCAGCACATCCTCATTTTACAGTTGAGAAAAGAGGAGACCCCAAATGGCTCATGGACAAGGTCACAAAGCAGTTTTATGGTCTGCAAAGAGGAGGGCACAAGTCTCCTGATTTCCATTCCTGTTACCACAGATTTTGTTTTTTCTTAATGAATGTAACAATATACCAACATGGTTCTTCTCTTTTGAAAATTAGGTGATTAAAAAATGATTAATAAACTTACAGGAAATATTAAGACATACTGAACATTTTAAAGAAAATGAAATGAAAAGCTAACAGTATTCCATGGAGTTGTATTAACATTTTGGAGTATTTCTTTCTGGTCTTTCCTCTTTGTATATATATAGAAATTTTAATGAGATTTTTATCAAATATTATGTTGTATGTAGATGAGTAAGCCTGTTTTTATATTACTTTAAGTTATAAGCATTTGTTATTAAATATTTTTGAAAACTATTAATGAATACACAATATTTTATCATGTGAAAGTATTGCAAATTTTATTCCCTATTTTTGTTTTTTCCCAGTTTTTGCTATTATAAATAATCTGTGGGCACATTCCCAGGATTGTAGGGTATTTAAAAAATTATTTTGTGTTGGGAAATTACTTTACAGAAAAGCTATGCCAGTTTACACTCTTATCACCAATATCTAATAGTGCCCATCTCTTTGTACTCTTGCCTAGTGTTAACTTATCAGTTTATAAGAAGAATCTTTGTCAATTTTTAAGAACAAAACTAGTGTCATTTTTAAGTTTTTTATACTAGACTTGCTGAACAATTTTATAATTGTGTATATATCTCGAATTACCTATTCATTTGGTGCTTTTTGTAGTAGGTTTGTAAGAATTCTTTGGTAGTTCTTTCACTCCCTGCCCCCACTGTTTAACAGTCACCAGTGAATGACAAAGTCACTAGTTGAATTTCAGGCTTTGACTCGTGGCTTATATGTTCTATGCCTGTTTACTCACCAGAATATTGCAAAATAACCATCTTCACCAGGCAGTTCCATTAGTTTTCCAAATTTAGACTCAGGCTTCTTTGGCATCTTTTTAGACTTGGCTAGCTTTTTCTAGGTCTTTTTCAGTGCTTTCCAGGATCAATTGTTTAGCATCTTTTGGGTCACAATTTCTATTTCTTCTTCTGTATGAAGACTAAATAGTCTGTAAGTTGTATTGTTTTCTGGTAAAATTTTCATTAAACAGATCAAGCAAATGACTGTTGGCAGTTTTACTATCAACATGAGTGTCTTCTAGTTGTTGATTTCCTGGTAAAAATTCACCCAAAACAGGTGGGGGAAATAGTTTGGACGTTAGCATGAGTGTCAGTCATGATGTGTCCCCTGTCCCCTGTGCCAACAAGGAACACATTTTTTCTTTTTTATGAATTTGTTGGGTGATTTTTGATCTGAACATTCTAAGCTTGAGATTATAAAATGCAACCTTGTCATTGTGCACAGGGGTGATGATTACTTCAAAAACATGGCCCTGAGGCCATCAGATGCATTTTGATTCCTTAAAGTCTTCCCATAACTAATGCGTTCCCAATATTTCTGATGTTGGAACATGGCTGTGATCTCACATCATATCCTTATTCTTGGAAAGTGGACCAGCCATTTTCTTCTTGCTTTTTTGATGCTGTGAGGTGCTCGTTCTCGTTGACTATGGTACTTTTACTCTTCATGTGTCATATTTAGCAGTTTTCCCTAATTTGTCATTTGATAATTTTATTTATGCTGTGTAAAATACATACCATGGTGTGTATTTACACTATGGTGTATAAATACATAGAAATTTTAAAAAAATCTGTGTGGTTTTGAATCTTTCTTTGATTTCTGTTGCTTTTGTATTTATAGTTCTTGCCTAGATAGTCTTAACTGTAGTATACACTTTTTTAACAGCCTTTCTTTCTTTCTTTCTTTTTTAGTTGCAACTACTGGCCCTTCAGTATATTATAGTCAGTCACCAGCATATAATTCCCAGTATCTTCTTAGACCAGCAGCTAATGTTACTCCCACAAAGGTAACAAAGGAATAATTTATGCATTTATAAATATCTCTTTTTTAATTGCTTAGGCTTCATTAAAACAAATTCAAGAAGTAGTTCAGCAATAGAACTTCTGTGTTCCATAAGATAAAGATATTTTAAACTTCTCTCCAGATACAGAAGTTATGCTTCTTAGTCATCTTATTTTTATGTTAAAATAAGTGCGAACATTTAGACTATTTTTAAATGGGGTGGTGGTGGTGGGTCCTTCCTCATTCAGTTTTGGCAGAAATGGGACTAGAATGTCCTTGCTGAACCACTATGTAGTATGTATTTCCAGGCATGAATTATCTAAGACCCAGTATTACAACAGTAGTTGAATGTAAAGTTTGAAGACAGGGCTTAGTGCGTTTAGGCTATGGCTCTTCTGCTCGTTGTGACCTTGGGCAAGTATCTTAACCTCTCTCTACATTGGTTGCCTCATATGTGAAATGAGGATAATAATCTTAATTTACAGGGTTTTTGAGGACATTAAAAGGAGATAATATGTGTACTTAAAACATTGCTCAGTTGGCACATTAGTAAAAGCTTAATAAATCTTAGTCATCATTATCATTATTGATATCATTTGACACGTTTAGGAATGAAGAGGATATTTATCCTATACATTTATTGTAGGAAATAATAGTAAATGTTTAAGATGCTATCAGTAGTTAAGGCAATTTTTATTATTTGACAAGAAGATATAATTTTAAGTATCTTTGTAAGTAATGCTGCCTTTTTTAATAATGCACTACGTTACCTAATGATAGCTTTACCTTATAATACTTAGGTTTGTGGTTTGTGAAAATTCATTTGTATCTAGTTACCTGTAGTTTTGCAGACAACCTACAAAATTTTTAACTTTTTTTTTTTTTTTTTAGGGTCCAGTTTATGGCATGAATAGGCTTCCACCTCAACAGCATATTTATGCCTACTCACAACAGATGCACACACCACCAGTGCAAAGCACATCTGCTTGTATGTTCTCTCAAGAGATGTATGGTCCTCCATTGCGTTTTGAGTCTCCTGCCACAGGAATTTTGTCACCCAGGGGTGATGATTACTTTAATTACAATATTCAACAGACAAGCACAAACCCACCTTTGCCAGAACCAGGCTATTTCACAAAACCTCCAGTTGCAGCTCATGCTTCAAGATCTGCAGAATCTAAGGTTATAGAATTTGGTAAAACTAATTTAGTTCAGCCTGTGCCAGATGAAGGAATAAGGCCATCTTTGACAGCACCTGTGCATACAACACAGCCAACTCCTTTTAAATTTAACTCAAACTTCAAATCAAATGATGGCGATTTCACTTTTTCCTCACCACAGGTTGTGACACAGCCCCCTTCTACGGTTTACAATAACAGCGAAAGCCTTTTAGGTCTTCTGACTTCAGAAAAACCTTTACAGGTGCAGGGAGATGGTTACAGTGCAGCAAAAGCTGGTCAAACAACTGGACCTCGAAATACATTCAATTTCGGAAGCAAAGGTGTGCCTGGAATTTCATTTACTGAAAACATAGGCCCAAATCAAAAGAATTCTGGTTTTCGTCAGAGTGATGATATGTTTATATTCCATGGTCCAGGGAAATCAGTATTTGGAACATCTGCTCCAGAACTGGCCAGCAAGAATCATGAAGCAGATGGAGGGAATGCCCATGGTGATGATGATGACGATGGCCCTCACTTTGAGCCTGTGGTTCCTCTTCCTGATAAGATTGAAGTAAAAACTGGTGAGGAAGATGAAGAAGAATTCTTTTGCAATCGTGCAAAATTGTTCCGTTTTGATGCAGAATCCAAAGAGTGGAAGGAACGTGGAGTTGGCAATGTAAAAATACTAAGGCATAAAACATCTGGTAAAATTCGCCTTCTAATGAGACGAGAACAAGTATTGAAAATATGTGCAAATCATTATATCAGTCCAGATATGAAGCTGACACCAAATGCTGGGTCAGACAGATCTTTTGTATGGCATGCTCTTGATTATGCAGATGAGTTGCCCAAACCCGAGCAACTTGCTATTAGATTCAAAACTTCTGAGGAAGCAGCACTTTTTAAATGCAAGTTTGAAGAGGCTCAGAATATTTTAAAGGCCTCAGGAGCAACAGTTGCCACAACAACAAATAAGACTATGAGAATCGTAAAAGAACCCACAAGTTATGACAATAAAGATATTTGCAAATCTGATGCCAGAAACATGAATTTTGAATTTCAAGTAGCAAAGAAAGAAGGGTCTTGGTGGCATTGTAATAGCTGCTCCTTAAAGAATGCTGCAACTTCTAAGAAATGTGTTTCATGCCAGAATCTAAACCCAAGCAATAAAGAGCTCTTTGGCCCACTGTTAGTTGAAACTGTTTCCACTCTTAAAACTGGCCCAGAAAATCTTCCAGAGAGGTTTGCATTGACAGTTCCAAAGGAAGAAGGTCACTGGGATTGCAGTATTTGCTTAGTGAGAAATGAGCCCACTGTATCTAGATGCAATGCATGCCAGAATGCAAAGTCTGCTAACAAAAGTGGATCTTCATTTGTTCAACAACCTTCTTTTAAATTTGGCCAGGGAGATCTTTCTAAGCCTGTTAACAATGATTTCAGATCAGTTTTTTCTATAAAGGAAGGACAGTGGGCTTGCAGTGTATGCTTGGTACAAAATGAGGAAAGTTCTACAAAATGTGTTGCTTGTGAGAATTCAAGAAAACAGAGTTTACCTACTTCTGTTCCAGCAGCTGCTGCTTTTAAATTTGGTGCTTCAGAGATATGTAAAACTCCAAACAGTGAATTTGAAGACATGTTTGCTAAAAAGGATGGGCAGTGGGATTGCAATGTATGTTTGGTACGAAATGAAGCAAATACTACAAAATGTGCTGCTTGTCAGAATCCTGGTAAACCGAGTCTGTCTACTTCTGTTGGTCCAGTACCTGCCTCTTTTAAGTTTAGTACTTCAGAAACAAGCAATGCCACAAAGAGTGGATTTGAAGGAATGTTGACCAAGAAGGAAGGACAGTGGGATTGCAGTATATGCTTAGTGCGAAATGAAGCAAGTACTACCAAATGCACTGCTTGTCAGAATCCAAGTAAACAAAATCAGCCTACTTCTGCTATTCCAGCACCTGCCTCTTCAGAGACAAGCAATGCCATAAAGAGTGGATTTGAGGAAATGTTCACCAAGAAGGAAGGACAGTGGGATTGTAGTGTTTGCTTTGTGCAAAATGAGAGTTCTTCCTTAAAATGTGTGGCTTGTGATGCCTCTAAACCAACACATAAACTTACTGCAGATACTCCTTCAGCATTCACGTTGGGCTCAAAAACTAAGTTAAATGACTCTTCTGGAAGTCAGGTGGCAACGGAATTTAAAACTAACTCCTCAGAAAAACCTTTTAAATTTGGCATCACAGAACAGGGATTTAAATTTGGGCATGCAGATCAAGAAAATACACCTTCATTTACATTTCAGAGTTCTAATACAGACTCTAAGTCAACAGTAGAAGGATTTAATTTTTCTATTCCTATGTTTGCTGGTGGATTTAAATTCGGCATTCAGGAGCCGGGAAATCAAGAAAAGAAGAGTGAAAAGCCCCTTGAACATGACAGTGGTTTTCAGGCTCAGTGTGTTAGCAGTGAGAAGAATGGTTGTGGTGTGATTTTTGGTCAAACTGGAAGCACTTTTACCTTTGCAGATCTTGCAAAATCAACTTCAGGAGAAGGATTTCAGTTTGGCAAAAAAGATCCTAATTTCAAGGGGTTTTCAGGTGCTGGGGAAAAATTATTCTCATTGCAAAGTGGTAAAGTTGCTGATAAAGTTGATAGTTCTGACGTTGAGAAAGATGATGATGTCTATAAGACTGAGGACAGTGATGACATCCATTTTGAACCAGTAGTTCAGATGCCTGAAAAAGTAGAACTTGTAACAGGGGAAGAAGATGAAAAAGTTCTTTATTCACAGCGAGTAAAATTATTTAGATTCGATGCTGAGATAAGTCAGTGGAAAGAAAGAGGCTTGGGGAACTTAAAAATTCTCAAAAATGAAGTCAATGGCAAACTGAGAATGTTGATGAGAAGAGAACAAGTACTAAAAGTGTGTGCTAATCATTGGATAACAACTACAATGAACCTGAAGCCTTTGTCTGGATCTGATAGAGCGTGGATGTGGTTAGCTAGTGATTTTTCTGATGGTGATGCCAAACTAGAGCAGCTGGCAGCAAAATTTAAAACACCAGAGCTTGCTGAAGAATTCAAGCAGAAATTTGAGGAATGTCAACGACTCCTATTAGATATACCACTTCAAACTCCCCATAAACTGGTGGATACTGGCAGAGCTGCAAAGTTGATACAGAGAGCTGAAGAAATGAAGAGTGGACTAAAAGATTTCAAAACATTTTTGACAAATGATCAAATGAAAGTCACTGAGGAAGAAAATAAGAATTCAGATGCAGGTGCTACCAATGTTTCTGACATAACCACTAAGCCAAATCCTGAAAACACTGGGCCGACATTAGAGTGGGATAACTATGATTTAAGGGAAGATGCTTTGGATGATAGTGTAAGTAGTAGCTCAGTACATGCTTCTCCACTGACAAGTAGCCCTGTGAGAAAAAATCTCTTTCGCTTTGGTGAGTCAACAACAGGATTTAACTTTAGTTTTAAATCTGCTTTGAGTCCATCCAAGTCTCCTGCCAAGTTGAATCAGAGTGGGACCACAGTTGGCAATGATGAAGAGACTGATGTTACTCAAGAAGAAGAGAGAGATGGGCAGTACTTTGAACCTGTTGTGCCATTGCCTGATCTAATTGAAGTATCCAGTGGTGAGGAAAATGAACAAGTTATTTTTAGCCACAGAGCAAAACTCTATAGGTATGATAAAGATGTTGGTCAGTGGAAGGAAAGAGGTATTGGTGATATAAAGATTTTACAAAATTATGATAATAAGCAAGTTCGCATAGTGATGAGAAGGGACCAGGTATTAAAACTTTGTGCCAATCACAGAATAACTCCAGATATGGCTTTGCAAAATATGAAAGGGACAGAAAGAGTGTGGGTGTGGACTGCATGTGATTTTGCAGATGGAGAAAGAAAAATAGAACATTTAGCTGTCCGTTTTAAACTACAGGATGTTGCAGACTCATTTAAGAAAATATTTGATGAAGCAAAAGTAGCCCAGGAAAAAGATTCTTTGATAACACCTCATATTTCTCTTTCGACCACTCCCAGAGAGTCACCATGTGGCAGAATTGCTGTAGCTGTGTTAGAAGAAACCACAAAAGAGAGGACAGATTTACTTCAGGGTGATGATATAGCAGATGCAACGTCAGAAGTTGGAGACGTGTCTGTCTCATCTGAACCAGCAACAAAAGCAGTAGTTTCTCCTCCAAAGTTTGTATTTGGTTCAGAGTCTGTTAAAAGCATTTTTGGTAGTGAAAAATCAAAACCATTTACATTTGGGAACAGTTCAGCTACTGGGTCTTTGTTTGGATTTAGTTTTAATGCACCTTTAAAAAATAATAGTGAAACTAGTTCAGTGGTCCACAGTGGATCTGCAAGACAAATGGAATCCAATAATTGTGAAGAGTCAAAGAATTCTGATATTAAGCAGTCTTCAGATGGCAAAGTCAAAAATCTCTTCGCTGCTTTTCCAAAGGAAGAATTCTCAACCAATTACTCATTTAAAACACCAGAAAAGGGTAAGCACTTAGTCTCAATAGATTAAGCAGAATTTTTAATTTACATTTTTCTTTTTAATGTTTATCATGATGCAGGCTCTTTGTAGGATACTAATGTTTTACTAAAACTTGGGTTATAACACTTTTGCACAGAGTTTTTTTCTCCCAGAAGTATTTTGCCTACAAGTGTTCAAACAGTAACAGTATTTATATAAGTTATTTAGGAGATTTTAATAACTGGAAGATACTTATGTCATGCTTAGTGGAGAGCACATGAACCCAATGCAGTATTGAAGTTTAGTCACTCATATACTTGAATCATGAATATTAACGTGTCTGTTTTTTATTGTTATTTTCTTGTCATGCAAAAGAAAAAAACCCCATGACACTGAGATGTTCACATTTTATGTAAGGTAATCTTGCCAGTATTTATTAAATGAGCAAAGAATGAACCTTTTGGTAAATGCACATAAAATGGCCGAATCAATATAAATTGAGGGTCTGTGGCTTCTTGTAAAGTCATATTCATTTTGATTATGAAAATGTTCAAAAACTAAATACTCTTTATTTTCTAGGGTTTAATTTTAGTCTTTTTAAATCTAATCCAATGGCTTTTTGGACCAGCACCCCTTCCTCACAGCCTGAGAACAAAGGTATAGAGTGAGCATTCTCAGTATGAGATGACATCAGTTTTGTTAACAGCTGGTAGTCTTTAGCGAAGTAACTGTGGCTGTATGAAATTCAGTACTTAACACTGCAGTGTGCATGTTAAAAAGTGCCAGTTGAAAAGCAAATGACTTTTGACTGGTGGTGTAATACCTTTTAATGCTTTTTTAAAAAATGTACTTGGATGTCATTGTTTTTTTTTTCACTGTTGCTTAACATTATTTTGAGATAGGTTTATGTGGTCTTTACTTTTTGCTGCTTTGTACTTCCTGTTATTTTCTATTCTGCTTAATGAAGAAAGACCTATGGTCTATCTAACCTTTATCTTTAGTCACTAATGTCAGCTTGTATCCAAACCTGTGATGGTAACAGCATGTATGCAGTATGATACAGAGTATCCCTTTAGAACTGCAAGTTTAGTCATGTTTTAGAAAAAATAATACTATTTGAAAGCAGACCCCAATTTTTAACATCCACCATTATATTTTTGGTATGTTATACAAATATAGTACAGATCTTTTGTAAAAGACAGTGGAATAATAGAAGGTGGGAGCTCTTAAAGATCTCAGAGGCACAGTTAGGGACATTAAAACTCACTCCTAGTGTCTAAAAACATACCTTCAGTAGCCCAACTGTGTTACAGGTTGCCAAACAACTACACTGATATGGTGACAATCCTTGATTTCTGGGACTTCCGTTTAAAGGATACTAATTTCACTACTAGCTGAAGCAACTCTTATGCTTTATTTTAAAGGATGTAGTCTTTGAGAAATTGTGTGGAAAGTGTGGGCTTTTTTTCAGTAAAAGGTATATACTTACATGCAGACTCTGTGGGCCCTAGATTAAGAATCTCTGGCCTAAGAGAAAATTTATCTGTATACTATTTTGGGACAAGGAGCATCACTGTTTCAAGTCTGAGTATGTCAGCATCCCAAAGGATCTTAGATATGAAGACTTTAGACAGGAGGAAACTAGGACCCAGCAGGCTGTCTGATAATGCCCAAGTTGTCTTTACCAGCTCACAGCAGAACTGAAACAAGAATCTGTTCTTATGGTGTTTTTGTACTGTCCCTGGCTAGGAATTGACACTCATGTTATTGTAGTGAAGGAGAGTGAGAAGCAAGTTTTATGTTGTAAAAGGGCTAGTTCTCCAGATCAGCACCATCCCATAGAAATAAAAATGACCTGTGTGTGTAATTTAAAACTTTCAGTAGTGATATTAAAAAATAAGCAGGTGAAAAGTGAAAGGATGAAATTAATTTTAATAGTTACCATATTTTGCTGTGTATAATGCACACTTTTTGCCCAAAGTTTTTAGGGAAAAATAAGGGTGTGTATTATACATGGGTAGTACTAATTTTGTATTTATATAAATGTTTTAAATTCTTTTATTAAAAGAAAAGTATATCTGTTAAAAGTGTAACTCTAGCAAGCAGTAACGATATCCGTATGCAAAATAACACCCTGGAATATGATAGTTTTGTTTATAAATATAAATAAATAAATAATTGAATTAAAAATTACGATGGAAGATGTTTCCCCTGAAAGTTTAGGGTAAAAGTATGGGTGTGCATTATACACAGGAGCACATTATACAAGGCAAAATGTGGTATTCAGTTTAACTCATTATATCCAGTGTACCACTTAAACTTATAATCAGTGTTAAAAACTGAGATATTTTACATTCTTTCTGGTACCAAGTGTTTAAAATTCATTGTGTATTCTTATACTTGTAGCACATCTCCGTTTGGACTAGCCACGTTTTAAGTGCTTAACAGCCACCTGTGCCTAGGCTACCATATTGGACAGGGCCAGTTGGTACATAACATGCCTCATAAATTGCTTACTTTTTCATTTATCAGTTTTGGTAGTCAGAAATTCTTTTTTTTTAGACCAAAGCAGATTGCTTGAAGAATTCTTTTTCTCTCCATGTTTTTTCCTTTGTTTTGTTGTTGTCCTTACTGGTTTTTTAACTATAGAAATTGTCTTAAAGTCTTTATAGAATAACAGTTTTTATTTAATTTTATCTATTATTGTGCTTGACACATGCAAAACTGGATGTAACTCAAATCATCTGCCATCCTTGGCAATTGTTAACTCTCCTTGTGAGAACTAATCAAAGGCCTTGCATTAATTTCATATTTACACCACTTTTTACTTATGATTGCCTTAATCTTTTTTAGTTGTTGAAAATATATGCAGATTTTCCCAAACTATTGTTTAGTATGTAAAATATGATAATGGTAGCACTTTTTAAAATATTTGTTTAAATTATAGCCACCAATAATAATTTTTTTCAATGATCATTAAGTAAAAGCATGATTCTTTTTTTTTGGTTTTTAGTAGATTCTGTCTTCACTAACGGTTTCTGATAGAACATTAAATTCTATAAATTAATGCCTACTACTAATTCTAATTCATTATTATGTAGAGTTGAAGCCACATCAGAGTATACGTGTTTTTATCAGTATGCTATTTTAACCTAAAGATAAGTTCATGGTTTTTATTTTGGTTGGAATATTGATGTTAATACTTATTTAACCCCTTGTCTTTATCAATTGTTTTGACGTGTGTTACAGCAAAAGAGAAGAAAAAACCTGAAGACCCTCCCTCAGAGGATGATGTTCTCATTGTGTATGAGCTAACCCCAACTCCTGAGCATAAAGCTCTTGCAGGCAAACTTAAACTTCCTCCAACGTTCTTCTGCTATAAGAATAGACCAGATTATGTTAGTGAAGAAGAAGAGGATGGTAAATCTTCTGTTACTTTAAAAGTATTCTGTTCATACTAGTGTTAGTAATTAAGAGGTGTGGTTAAATTATACTAAGCCTGCTTTTACAACTGATCACTACGATTCCTTGCAGACAGATGGTTATTCTAAATGTAAGTGTAAATAGTCAGTGGATGTAATGATTGAAAGAACTGTATTTATTTATTAAGTAAGCATTTTTTAGATGGCTACCATGAGCAGGGCAGGCATTTTGAAGAATTTGAAAACAATTATAATTTCCTTGGAGTGCTAGAGGGATGGGAAAGGGATAAGATGCATAGGGGTTCTATTAAGGAAAATTTTGTGTGCCATATCAGAGTTTTTTGGCAGAGGAGCTACAGAAAAGTTTCAGTGGGGCCAATTGGATAGTCGTAAAGAGGTTTGGGTTGTGGGACATGGAGGTAGGTAGAAGAGCTAAGATGATAGAGCAGTTCAAACAAGAGGAGAGCCTCAATGAAAGTTCTAACGGTAGAAGAGGCATTGTGATGTAGAATTGGCAAAATTGCTATTTGGATGTGGGGAGTAAGGAAAAGTGTAAAGTTGGAGATCATTTCTAGATTTCTGGCTAGGAAAACTTCTGACACTAGAAATTCTTGTATTTAATTAAAATCAATTATACTTGAAGATGAAGATTTTGAAACAGCTGTCAAGAAACTTAATGGAAAACTCTATCTGGATGACTCAGAAAAATCTAAACCATTAGAAAAAAATCTAACAGGTATGTTAAATTAAAATTACTATTTTAAAAGATTTTATTTATTTAATTTTAGAGATTGGGAAAAGGAGGGAGAGAAAGGGAGAGAAACATTGATGTTTGAGAGAAACATTGATTTGTTGCCTCTTAACACACTCACTAACCAGGGACCAGCTGGCAACCCAGACATATGCTCTGACTGGAAATCGAACCAGCAACCTTTTGCTTTGTGGGACAGTGCTCAACCAAGAAAGCCACATCAGTCAGGACTTTTTGTTTTTTAAAGAGGGGAAGAGGGAGGGAGAAACATCCATGTGAGAGAGAAACATCAGTTGGTTATCTCTTTCTTGAACCTGATGGGGGACCAAACCCACAAAAAGGCATGTGCATGACCAGGAATTGAACCTGCAACATTTCAGTTCATGGGATGATGCTCCAATTGAGCCACACTGGCCAGGGCAAAATTACTATGTTAAAAAAAAAATAGATTCTAGTTAAAAGGAACCTCCCAATCTGATTATTCTTGTAATTACCATATTTATTTATGTAATATACATGTGGCAATTTGAATTATTTTAAAATAATATGAAGTGTACAATAGTGTTTTGGTAGTTCTTGTTCTCTATTAGCACTCGTTAGCTGGTTCTGTAACCTGTAGATTTTATTGAAGGCCATCGTTGTAGAACAGTTGGACTTCGCCTGCTTTTATCTTAACTCTTTTGCTTGTTTTGTTACTGGATTTTCAGAAAATGAAAAGGAATGTATTATTATTTGGGAAAAGAAACCAACAGTTGAAGAGAAGGCAAAAGCAGATATGTTAAAACTCCCACCTACATTTTTTTGTGGAGTCTGCAGTGATACTGATGAGGACAATGGAAATGGGGAAGACTTTCAGTCAGAGCTTCAAAAAGTTCAGGAAGGTCAAGTAAGAACACCACCATTGTTTTCCTTCTGGTTCAGTTGACTTTGTTGATGGAATAAAATAGAATGTTCTTACCAGATGGTATTAATGGGTTGTGGCTAGCAACTGGATTAGGCAGCCACCAGTCAGCTATGTCCAGAGAAGGAGGAATTTTGTTCCACATTTTACTGAACCCAGCCAGTGCAAGGGGCTGGCAGGGAGGGCCTATTGCTGCTCACCACCTACCAGGCAAAACTCCAAAGACAGAATTTTGTGGAAAGGATTGGAATGTTTTATTTAACAATCATATAATTTGAAATAACAAATTTCTGCCTCAAAGCCTGCTTTCTCTAAGACATCCAAAGAAAATCACCCTTAGACCCTCTGCCAGCTCAGTTCAAAGTTGCACCAGGAACCTCTTTTCCCACACAATAATATAGACGTAGGTGGCTTAGCTGGTTTCTGGTTGCTGTCAGCCTTTAGGCATCTTAGGAGTCTGTGCTTTCAGACATCCTACTTGGCAGTTGCTGTCCTTTTCCTTCTGGCCACTGCCCCCAGTATGTGTGTGTGTGTGCGCCTGGCTGGACAGGACCCACCTAACAGCTCTAGTGGCTGCCGCAGCTTCCTGCCCTCCCCCCACACATAGGTTGCAAGGCTCTGCCCAGGCTGGAGCAGCCAACTGCTGCTGACAGACATGTCTTAGATGTGGGTGGGCAGTGGCCACTGACAGGCCCAAAGGTCTGGAGTCCAGAGCCCCTGCCCTCTCCCTTCCCCTCCCCTTCCCCCTTCCTTCCCCTCCCCTCCCCTCCCCTCCCCTCCTTTCTTACCACCTCCCAGTGCCTGGAGCCCAGGCACTCCAGTCCCTAGGAGCTGGGAAGGAGGGTAGATGGAAAAAGGAGCAGTGTTTCGGCACTGCTTTTTAAATCCTTTCCCCCAGAATCCTTTGGGCAGCAAGCATGTGTGCCCTGGTTGCCAGGATGACACACATGTGCAACTCACCCCCTCCCTCATTTCTAGGGGTGTCCCTGTTACATACATAAACAACTATAAAGGTTCATCCCTCTGTATGTAGGGTTTTGGGGGATTGGGGTCTAGCATGGACTATGCAGATAATTCTAAGAATGTCTGTTGCAATACCGAGAACAGTATTAACTGGTTCATTTTTCATACAAGTTATTTTATTCGAGGGTGGGCAGAGTGGATAGGAAATAGCAGCATTTGAAACCTAGTTCCCTTGGTTTATTTTGTTCCTCGCTTTGTCAATAATTTTATTATTTGATTACTTTCTTAGCTCAAATGTAGTGATAATTTGACTATCAACATCTTGGTGTTTTGATTTGTATTGCACAGAAACTGGAAGACAAGGTCCCTGTCTAGTAGTTCTTTTACAATGTAATATTGACAGTATTCAGTATTCAGAGTAGTTCCTTGCCCCCTCAGGTAATACTATTTTATTGTTGGAAAGGTGGTTAAAATGAAATAGAGTCCTGGAGTTAGTTATGAATGCAGCAATTTAGTTAAAGGATGTGTGGCTAGAGAGAGATGTGGTCCAACACATGGTCTGTGTCTGTAAGAAATTTGCTGTCCTTTATAGTCTGTGACTAAGGAGTCTAACTGGCCTACTTTCTTCAGCTGTCCACCTAGGATGTGCCATCAGTGCATATGTACTAATGGCTATCAGCTAATGTAATGACATCACTTTCTCATTTATAACTGAATAGATTTATCTGTGGAAGTTCTATGGAAGTTTTGCATCAGTGGCCTGTCTGCTAAATCTAAATAGTTTTAAAATCATCAACAGTTTCCCTGGACTCTCTGGAACTATATAACATGTAATTTCTGTTAATTATCTTCTTAAATTGCTGGGTGCTAGAGGCTTTATCATGCAGTTACTCATTCAGCAAATACAATATTAATATAAATGTGGATTTTGCGTATTGAAACAACGCAATTTACATGTGGTATCACTCTTATGTGCAAAACATAAAAATAATTAAACTTATTTATTTAAGATGTATTTAATATAAAAATTAAAAATAAAAATGAAAAGTGTCAGTGCTGGTTTGCAGACTGAATTGTATATCATTTATTCTTTTTCCATCTTGTGTTGCCACACTAGCTGGTACACAAGGACTTGGGTATTAATTATTTTTCTTACCCAAGGATATGTTTATTAATTTTAGAGAGAGAGATGAAGGGGGAGAAAGAGAGAAGCATTGGGGTGAGAGAGAAACATTGATTGGTTGCCCATATGCACCCCAACTGAGGTTTAAACCTGCAGTCTATGTATGTTCCCTTACTGGGATACAGCCTTGTGGTATATGGCACAATGCTGCAACCAATTGAGCCACCCAGCCAGGGCAGTCTTGGTATCTTTTGTCAGTATTTTGTGAACCATGCTGTTCATAGGTGTTGCAGTGTCTTATTTGAGGTGATTATTAAATTATTTTAAAACATTTATTATTTTTATAACTTAAAATCTTCTTATAAAATAGTCTGTAACATTATCATAATGGTCATTAAGTAGTAGTACTAGGGGCTGTCCAAAAGTACATTTGGTTCAGAAGTTAAATGTGGTAAGTCACTGTAAAGACTGGGGGGAAAAAGCCACAGTAAATTGTAATTTTGCAGGGAGCACCCACAGATGAAACAGAACTATTAACTATTAAAGCTAAAATGTGCTGTAATGGAAAAAAATTTGCACCCTTTTAGAATACATTAAATACTTTACACTCAGTGTAATTCATATTGGGTTATGCAGGGTCTTCAAGGTATGCAAATCTCTTGCATAAAATGCCTGTCTACAGTATTTATTAGCATATACTATGAGCTACCATTATGCTGAGGATTGGGGATGCAGTATTGAACAAAACAGAAGTAATTTGATTTGTCTACATGTAGTTTTTCATTTACCCGTATTTTTGGACCATAGGACACACCTAGGTTTTAGAGGAGGAAAATCGGAAAAAAATTTTTGAAGCAAAAAATGTGGTAAAATATTTAATAACATAAATAACATAATATTTCATCAATGTAAATGTAAACAGAACTCAACAGCAGCATCAACAACCATTATTTCTCCCAAATTTGGAGTGGGGGGAGTGAGTCTTATAGTCTGAAAAATACGGTAGATACTCTAAGGGGAAATGAAATAAAACACACCCCTCCCCCAAGTAACCTAGCCTATATTTATTGTGATACAATTTAAATAACATTTTTAAAGTGAGCAATTCAGCAGTTTCTAGTATGTTCACATGGTTGTGCAATCATCACATTGAATTTTAGAACATTTTTATCACTAAAAAGAAACCTTGTAACCACTGGTAGTCGCCACCCTTCCCCATTTCCACTCAGCTCCTGTAGCTCTAGATAACTACAGTTTAACTTTCTGTCACTGTAGATTTGCCTTTTCTGAACATTTCAATAAATTGCCATAATATATGTGACCATTTGTATATGGTTTCTTTCACTTGTTTCCTAGGGATGTCTATATCGCTGCATACGAGATTTATTTCATTTCTTTGTATGGATAATAACTACATTTCAGTTATCCATTTATCTGTTGTAGGCTTTTTGGATTGTTTCAACTTTTCAGTTGTTATGAATAAAACTTGTGATACTCTAAAGCATTTGGTACAATAGAATAAATGATCTTGTGTTTCAGCACATTAAGAAATAATGATCCCTTTGCATTAATTTATTTACAGAAGTAAAATTCACTTTTGCAGTGTGTATTTATGTGTATGTCTATGTTTTCTATGGTTCTTATGCATGCCTCAGTTCTTGTAATCCCCACCACAGATCAGGCTTTAGAGCACATCCTTCCCCACACATAACCTGTGGCAACTGCTGATGTCTTCTCTTCTTTCTCTTTTCTTGTCTTGTCTCCTTTCCTTCCCTTCCCTTCCCCTTCCCCTTCCCCTTTTCCTTTTTCTTGTCTTTTTTTTTTTCTTAAGATTTTATTTTTAGAGAGAGGGGAAGGGAAAGAGAGGAGGAGAGAAACATAAGTCCATGGTTGCCTCTCATGCACCCCCTACTGAGGATCTGGCCTGCAACCCAGGAATGTGTATGACTGGGAATAGAACCAGCAACCCTTTGGTTTGCAGGTCCATGCTCAATCCACTGAGCTATACTAGTCAGGGCTAATTTGTTTTCTGTTTCTGTATTTTTGCCTTTTCCAGACTAACAGCTAAATGGAATGACATATGTAACCTTTGGATACATAAGCCTTTTTCACTAAGCATAATAATCCCCCCACTTTTTTTTTAACTAGGTAATATTCCATTATGTAGACAGATGTACCACAGTCTATTCATTAATCATTGAAGATTATTTCCAGTTTATTTTGCCTTCCTCTAGTTTTTTAAAGTGGAAGTTTATTGATTTAAGACCATTTTTCTTTTTAATAAAAATATTTAATGCTGTAAGATTTTTTCTGAAGAACTGTTCAGCTCTATCCCACAAGTTTTAATTTTTGGTATTTTCACTTTAATTCAGTTCATAATACTTTTCCTTGAGGCATTCTTTTTGAGATGAGATGTACATCAGATAGTGGTATGTTGCTTCCAAATTATTTGGTGATTTTTCAGATATCATTCTGTTACTGATTGCTAATTTAATTCCATTATTGTCTGTGAACATATTTTGAATAATTCCAGTTCTTAAAGATATAATGAAAACTGTCTTTGTGAATGCTATTGTACACTTGAGAAGAATGTGTAGCTTGCTTTTGGGGAGTGGGATGCTCAGTAAATGCTAATCAGATCAAATTAGTTGATACTGGGCTGTCCCAGTCTAATATATCCTTTTTAACTTTTTACCTGCTTGTTCTATTGATTATTGAGAGGAGGGCTGAAGACATAATTGTGGATTTGTCCTTTTCCTATCAGTTTTTGCTTCATGTACTTTGTTAGGAAGTGTTCCCTCTGCTTCTTTTTCTGGAAGACGTTATAGGAATGGATATTATCTTTTTCTTACATGTTTGTTTGAATTTGCTATTAAAACCATCTTGGCCTGATAAGGATTTAATTGATGATACATAGATATAGGCCTATTCAAATTATATATTTTTTCTTGGGTGTTTTGGTAGATTGTGCCTTTCAAAGAATTGGTTCATTTCCTCTGTAGTCAAATTTGTGGGTATAACACTAGTCATGAAGTATTAAGGTTCCTCTTTCATTTCCGATATTAGTAATTTGTGTTCTTTCTTACCTTGTTTAGCCTGGTTAGAGAAGTTTATGAATTTTTATTGACCTTTTCAAAAAATGAGCTTTTGATTTTGTTGATTTTTTTCCTTTTTGTTTTATTGGTTTCTCCTCTACTTTTCATTATTTCTTCTTGCTTTAGGTTTGATCTTTCTGTAGTTTCTAATGGTGGAAATTTATTGACTTTAGATCTTTTCTATATGCATTTAGTACTACAGCATTCTCCCTTCCTTGCTCTTGCTGCATTTCATAAATTTTGATAAGTTGTAATTTAATTTTTATTTACTTCAAAATATTTTTAACTGGTTTCAAGATTTTTGACACATGTATTATTTAAAAGTGTGTTGTTTAATCTAAATATTTTGGATTTTTCTAGCTATATTTGTTAATTTCTAGTTTAATTCTATTGTGAACTGAGAGTATACTTGATGTATCATACTACTTTATGTATCATACTACTTTATGTATCATAGTATCATACTATGATTTTTGTTCTTTTGATTTTGTTGAGCTGTGTTTTATGGCCCAGGTTCTGATTTTCCTTGATAAATGTTCCATGTGAGCTTTAAGAGGTATATACAGGGGTGGGCAAAATTAGGTTTTCATCCAACCACCTCATGAAGCAGTGGGGCTAACCCAAGCAGGTCACTGAAATTTAGGTTTGTTTAGTGATTTTTCAAAGACTACAAGAACGTGTAAATAATGAAGGTCAGCAATTTGAGCACTTACGAGATTGTACCTTAAGTGCACTGTGCCATTGTGATATTCTTCTGAGTTAATAAAGCTATTCTAATAATCATAATCTGTTTTTTCCATACCAACAACTCTAAACCTACTTTTGCCTGCTCCTGTATTTTCTGCTATAAATTTTAAAATTTCTGTTACTATATTTTCCATTGTAAAATTCCCATTTGATTCTTTTTATACCTTCTACAACTTTGCTGAGAACTTCTGTCTTATTTGCTTTAAGAGTATTTGTCCTCACCTTTGGAAGCTTTGTTATGATAGCTTCTTTAAAGTCTGTCATTCAGCACATGAATAATTTTATGACATCCCTCACCCCCTAGCAAGAGAGTTGGCTTTTCTTGGGACTCTTTCCGTCTTTGCCATGGACAACTCCAAGTTTCTGGGCTATTCTAGCATCCTGCTGGGATATTAGGAGCAGTGCTGAAAACCTCCCACGATGTTCTCACCACCAGATTGTCCCTCAAGGTTTAATCTTCCTGCTTTCATCTGCTTTCACAGGCTTCTTCTAGTTGTTTTATCTGTTTAAGCTAAGGTTGGTTGTAAGTATTGGGAGAGATAGGATGGAGTGTGGAATAAAGGAGATAAGGTGAAGTGTGCTACTGCATTTTGTCTAGAACTCCAAGTCCTCAATTTATTTTAAAATAAGTTATATGATCCTTTTTGTCAATCAGTATTTAATGGCAGTTTCTTGTTACTACTACTTTGCAGAAATCCCGGAATGAGGAAGTGACCAGCACAGCTGACAGTGTGTGTACAGGTGGGGCTAAAGTGACTGTACCATTTTTATGTAAATATGAAGAACCTGATTTTATTACCAAATCCATTGGTTCACCATCTGTTTTGTCTGGAACTGTGGACAAACCTGTAGATTTGTCTACTAGAAAGGAAAATGATGCAGATTCTACAAGCCAAGGTAAAATTTGATGTATGTTTTCAAAAATCTTCTCTGTATACATTATATAAAGTACATCTGTATGATTGAAAAGATAAACTTTTAAATGTAGATCCTAGATAATCCCTTTCTTAAATTCCAAAATATATAAAAGGGCATAAGATATAATTGTGCTTTCATGGAAATTTTCTTTGTGATAGAATTTTCATTTGTAGTTCCATTCTTACTCACAGCGATAGGTTACAAGCACTACCGTGGATGCCTGAAAATGCAGATACTACTGAACCCTATAGATAGTTTTTTCGTGTGTGTGTGTGTGGACAGACAAATAAATATAGATGGATAGTCATCCCTCTGTATCAGTGGGGGAATGGTTCCAGGATTCCCTGCGTCCTGCCCCAGAAATACCAAAAATCTGTGGGCTTACTTATATGCAGGTTCTTTTCAGTAAGTGCTGGAAATGTACTTTCTCTTTCCTATGATTTTTTTTTATTGTTGTTCAAGTACAGTTGTCTCCATTTTTCACCCACCATTCCCCTGTATACCACCCATCCCCTCCTCACTCCCTTGATCCTCCCAAACTTTGACTATAACCATGTGTCCTTTATACATGTTCCTTGATGACCCTTCTGATTTTTTCTGCCTTTACCCTCCCTCCTCCCTCCCTTCTGGTTGCTGTCAGATTGTTCTTTATTTCAGTGTCTCTGGTTATATTTTGCTTGCTTGCTTGTTTTGTTGATTAGGTTCCACCTATAAGTGAGATCATACGGTATTTGTTGTTTACTGCCTGGCTTATTTCACTTAGCATAATGCTCTCCAGATCCATCCACGCCATCACAAAGTGTAGGATTTCCTTCTTTCTACTGTATAGGATTCCATTGTGTGGTTGTACCATCTTTTTTTAATCCACTCATTTACTGATGAGCACTGAAGTTGTTTCCAACATTTGGCTATTATAATATGTGCTCCTATGAACATTGAAGTGCATAGGTTCTTTTGAATTGGTGTTTCAGGTTTCTTCGGGTATAATCCCAGCAGTGGAATTGCCAGGTCAAAAGGCTGTTCCATTTTTAGTTTTCTGAGGAAATTCCATACTGTTTTCACAGTGGAAAGGCTCCACAAGTCTGCATTCCCACCAACAGTGCACTAGGGTTCCCTTTTCTCCACAACCTCACTAGAACTTGTTTCGTGTTGATTTGTTTATGATGGCCATTCTAACCATTCTGAAGTGGTATCTCATTGCGGTTTTAAATTGCATCTCTCTACTGGCTAGTGATGCTGACCATCCTTTCCTATATATCTGGGTTCTTTGTATGTCCTCCTCAGAGGTTTGTTCAGGTCCTTCAGCCCATTTTTTAATTGGGTATTTTGTCTTCCTGGAGTGGAGTTATGTGAGTTCTTTATATATTTTGGAGATTAAACTCTTGTCCAAGGTGTCATTTGCAAATATATTTTCCTGTATGATTGGTTCCCTTTTCATTTTGCTGATGTTTTCTTTAGCCATGCAGAAGCCTTTTTTTTTTTTTTTTTTTTAAATGAAGTCCCATTTGTTTATTCTTTTCTTTATGTCCCTTGCTTGAGCGGACATATCGGTGAAAATATTGTTGTGTAGAATATCTGAGATTTTCCTGCCTATGTTCTCCTCTAGGACTTTTATAGTGTTGCAACTTATGTTTAGGTCTTTTCTACACCTTAAGTTAATTTTTGTGTGTGGTGTAAGTTGATGGTTGAGTTTCATTTTTTTTGCATGTAATTGTCCAGCTTTCCCAACAACATTTTTTGAACAGGGTATTTTTACTCCATTTAAGCTTCTTCCCCTTTGTAGAAAATTAATTGACCATTGAGATTTGGGTTTATTTCTGGGCTCCTTATTCTGTTCCATTGATCTATGTGTCTGTTCTTATGCCAGTACCAGACTATTTTGATTACAGTAGCCTTGTAATACAGTTTGATATCAGGTATTGTGATTCCTCCAACTTTGTTCTTCTTTCTCAAAATTGCTGCAGCTATTTGGGGTCATTTATGGTTCCATATAAATATCTGAAATGTTTATTCTATATCTATGAAATATGTTATTGGTATTTTAATAGGGATTATGTTGACTGTATTAATTGGCTTTGGGTAATACGGACATTTTGATCATGTTCTGCCAATCCATGAACATACTGTATGCTCCATTTGTTTATGTCTTCCTTAATTTCTTTCTTCAGTTTTGCATAGTTTTCTGATTATAGGTCTTTTATGTCCTTGGTTACATTTATTTCTAGGTACTTTATTTTTCTTGTTGCTATATAGCAAATGGTTTTTTTCCCCCCGATTTCTGTTTCTGATATTTTGTTGTTGGTGTACAAACATGCCTTAGATTTCTGAATATGGACTTTGTATCCCACTGTTTTGCCACATTCACTTATAGATGGAGTAGTTTTTTGGTGGAGTGTGTAAGGTTTTCTGTGTACACTAGCATGTCATCTGCAAACAGTGACAGTATTATCTCTTTTCCAGTTTGGATGCCTTTTATTTCTTTTTTTGTCTCAGTGCTATGGCTAGGACTTCCAATACTATGTTGAATAGGATTGGTGAGAACAGACATCCTTGTCTTGTTGCTGATCTTAGTGGGAAAGCTTGTAGTTTTTGCCTTTTATGAAGTTGGCTGTAGGTTTCTAGTATGTGGCCTTTATTATGTTGAAGTATGCTCCCTCTACTCCCACTTTGCTGAATGTTTTTGTCACAAGTGGGTGCTGTACTTTATCAAATGCTTTTTCTGCATCTGTTGATTTGATTGTGTGATTTTTTTCTTTCCTTTTGTTTTTGTGATGTATTTCATTTATTGATTTGTCAATATTGTACCATCCTTGCATTTCTGGGATGAATTCCACTTTATCATGGTGTATGATCTTTTTAATGTATGGCTGGATGTGGTTTGCCAATATTTTGTTGAAGATTTTAGCACCTATGTTCAGCAGCAATATAGGCTTGTAATTTTCTTTGTTGTGTCTTTTTCTGGTTTTGGGATTACTGTGATGCTGTCTTCATACAAAGAGTTTGGGAGTCTTCTATCATTTGGGGTTTTTTGGCATAGTCTTAGAAGGATAGGGGTTCGGTCTTCTTAAAATGTTTTATACAATTCTCTTATTAAACCGACTGATCCAGGGCTTTGGTGTGCAGGGACTTTTTGATTACTGCTTCAGTTTCACCACTTGTTTTCTGTCTATTCAGGTTTTCCATTTCTGCTTCATTCATTTCGGAAGATTGTATTTTTCTAGAAATTTGTCCATTTTACCCAGGTTTTCCATTTTTTGGCATATAGTTATTTGTTGTAACTTCTACAATCCATTATATTATACATCCATTGTTATTTTTCTTCTTTCATTTCTGATTTTAGTTATTTGGGTCCTTTCTATTTTTTCTAGATGTGTCTGCTGAAAAGCTTTTATTTATCTTTTCAAAAAACCAGCTTCTGGATGGATGTATTGATCCTTTTGATTGTTGTTTTAGTCTCTGTTGTTTAATTCTGCTCTGAATTTTGTTATTTCCTTCCTTGTACTCACTCTGGGCTTTGTTTGTTGTTTTTCCTCTATTTCTTGTAGATGTAGGGTTAGGTGGTTTATTTAAAATGTTCTGTCTTTTTTACATAGGCCTGTATCACTGTGACCTTCCTTTTCAGGACTGCCTTTGCTGTGTCCCATAAGTTTTGGACTGTTTTGTGTTTGTTTTCATTTTTTTCCAGAATCTCTTTGATTACTTCCTTTTTTAAAAAAATATTTTATTGATTATGCTATTACAGTTCTCCCATTTCTCCCCCATCATTCCCCTCCACCCCGCATGCCCACTCCCACCATATTCCCCCCTTTAATTCATGTCCATGTGTCATAAGTTCTTTAGCTTCTACATTTCCCACACTATTCTTGCCCACCCCTTATTTTCTACCCACCGTCTATGCTACTGTGTACCTTTCCCCCTCTCTTTTCCTCCCACTCCTCTGTTGCTAACCCTGCATATGATCTCCATTTCTGTGTTTCTGTTCCTGTTCTAGTTGTTTGCTTTTGTTTTAGGTGTGGTTGTTAGTATCTGTGAGTTTATGTCTTTTCACTGTCCTATTTTTGATCTTCTTTTTCTTAGATAAGTCCCTTTACCATTTCATATAATAAGGGCTTGGTGATGATGAACTCCTTGAACTTGACCTTATCTGAGAAGCACTTTATTTTCCATTCCATTCTAAATGACAGCTTTGCTGGATAGAGCAATTTTGGATGTAGGTCCCTGCCTTTCAAGATTTGGAATACTTCTTTCCAGCCCCTTCTTGCCTGGAAGATCTCTTTTGAAAAATCAGCTGCCAGTCTGTTGGGAACTCCTTTGTAGGTGACTGTGCCCTTATCCCTTGCTGCTTCTAGAATTCTCTCCTTCATTTTAATCTTGGTTGCTGTAATTACGATGTGCCTTGGTGTTTTCCTCCTTGGGTCCAACTTCTTTGGGACTCTCTGAGCTTTCTGGACTTCCTAGAAGTCTATTTCCTTTGCCAGATTGGGGAAGTTCTCTTTTATTATTTGTTCAAATAAGTTTTCCACTTTTTGCTCCTCTTCTTCCCCTTCTGGGACCCCTATAATTCAGATGTTGGGACGTTTAACGATGTCCCGGAGGTTCCTAAGCCTCTCCTCATTTTTTTGAATTCTTGTTTCTTCCTTCTTTTCTGTTTGATTGTTTGTTTCTTCCTTGTGGTCCACTCCATTGATTTGAGTCCCAGTTTTTCTCCCATCTCTGTTGGTTCCTTTTGTGTCTTCCTTCATTTCACGTATTGTAGCCTGCATTTTTTCATCTAATTTGTGAGCAAAATCAACCAATTCTGTGAGCATCCTGATCACCAGTGCTTTGAACTGTGCATCTGATAGGTTGGCTATCTCTTCACGGCTTAGAGGAATTGGCTCTGGGGCTTTCATTTCTTCTCCAGTTTGAGCCATTTTTGGTGGGTTTTTGTTGTTGTTGTTGTTGTTGTTGTTGTTGTTGTTGTTTTGTTTTTTGGGGTCTGGTCGCAGCTATTATGTAGTGAGGGGTGGAGCCTTAGGTGTTCCCCAGGGTGGGGCAGCCCAGTCACTGAGTTGTGATGCTGTATGTGGGGGCGGGGTCCAAGAGGGAACAATGGCACCTGCTCCGCTCTCTCCTGGATTCCAGTCCCCTCCTCTGCTTCCCCTTTGCCTGGATTATTTGCATACTCAAATGTGGGACCACCTGGTCAGCCATCCGCCTTGTGCGGCCTCACTGGGTCTGCACCATTGCCACTCTATGCCCGGGCTCTGCCAACCGCCGCCTGCTCGCCTGGGAACCACCAGCCACTGCTGCCTGTGTGCCAGGGTCTGTACCTCCACTTTTTCCTGCCACGACTCTGCCCCTCTTACCAGTCTGGATAAATGGTTGTTGGACTTCGGTACAGTTCAGTTTTCTATTGGTTCTGGTTGTTTTCTTGTTTCTAAATCTTTGTTGTCCTTAATTTTGGTTGTGAGAGGAGGCACAGTGTGTCCATCAATGCCTCCATCTTGGCTGGGTGATTACTTCCTTGTTCTCATTATTCACCCATTCATTGTTTAATAGCATGCTGTCAAATCTTCATTAATATGAATGTTTTTGAGTTTTTTCCTTCAGATTTGTATCTAGTTTCAGACTCTTGTGGTTGGAGAAAATGCTTGATATGATTTCAGTTTTCCTGAATTTGTAGAGACCTGTTTTGTGTGTTATCATGTGGTCTATGTTGGAAAATGTTCTGTGTGCATTTGAAAAGAATGTATAATTTGCTTATTTGGGAGGAAAGGGTCTCTATATCGGTAGAGGTATACATGTATGTATGTAATGGTAACTAGCTTGAGTCTTTAGTTTCCCGTTCAGCTAGCTCTGCATTACCTGCGTGGTCCGCTGCCTTGTGCGAGTCCTCTCAACCAGCCCCTTCTTGCCCATGCGGTACTGCCTTGCTGTGGGTCCTTTCCACCCACCTAACTGCCTGTCTCTGTCCCTCCTACCGGTCTGGTGAATGTTTCTTTAATTCCTTCGTTGTCAGAATTCCATGCATTTTGATATTCTGGAACATCTGGTTGCTTACTGTTTTTAGATTGGTTGTTAGTCTCCTTTCGGTTGTGTGAGGAAGTGAAAGGTTTCTACCCATGCCTCCACCTTGGCCAGAAGCACCCTCTGTCTTTTGATTGGAGCATTTAATCCATTTACATTTAAACTTATTATTGATAGGTACTTATTTTTCCCCCTTTGTACCTGTGTTCCTCCCTCCCCCTCTCTCCCTCCCTCCCCCTCTCTCTCTGCTTTTCTTCCTCCTCTTAAAGCAGTCTCTTTAGCATGTCTTGCAGTGCTGCTTTGGTAGAACTGTATTCTTTCAGCCTTCCTTTGTCTGGGAAACTCCTTATTTTGCCCTCCATTTCAGTTGAGAGCCTTGCTGGGTAGAGTAGTCTTGGTTGCAGGCCCTTGCTTTTCATTATTTGGAATATTTCTTAACATTCCCTTCTGGTTTGTAGTGTTTCTGTTGAGAAATCTGTTGCTAGCCAAATCAGAGTTTTCTTGTATGTTACTTCTTGTTTCTCCTTTGTTGCTTTTAAGGTTCTCTCTTTGTCTTTTAAACTTGGCATTTTAATTATGGTGTGTCTTAGACTATAGGCCTCTTTGGGTTCATCTTGATTGGGACCCTCTGTGCTTCCTGAACTTTTTTGCCTTTTCCCCTCTCCAAGTTTGCGAAGTTTCTGTCATTATTTTTTTCAAGCAGGATTTCTATCCCTTGCTCCTTTCTTCTCCTTTTGGTATTCCTATGATTTGAATGTTGTGCTTCATGTTGTCTTGTAGTTTCCTTAAGTTGTCTTCATATTTTTTGAGTATTTGTTCATGTAGCTGCTCTTCTGGGTATTTCTTTCATACCTAGTGAGCTAGAGCTCACTAATTTGGTCTCTGCTTCATCTAACCAGTTTCTAAGTCCCTGTAGTGTATTTTTTTTTTTTTTACTTCAGAAATTGTATTCTTCATGTCTTCCTGATTCTTTTTATAGTTTCTATTTCCTTTTTCATACTCTTGTCATTCCCAGTCAGTTCCTTTATAGTTGTCATTGAGTTCCTTGACCATCCTTATAACCAATATTTGGAATTCTATATCTGATAATTTGCCTCCATTTCATTTAGCTCATTTACTGGGGTGTTTTCTGTCCTTTTGATTGCAGGTTCTTTTTTTTGTCGCCCCATTTTAGGTGACTCTTTTTGTTTGTTTCTGCGATTCCCATTGCTCTGCTTTTCCTACTGTACTTCTGTGATAGTTCTATGGGGCTGAGCGGCACAGTCTCTTTGATCTGCTTGTCTGGATGCTCTCTAGGGTTGTTGTCCTTTCTTGCATTTGTGTGGGCTCTCTTGTTGTACTTGTCCTTTTCCTGTTGTTGGCTCCTTTTTTGGTGGGTTTTCCCCTCCAGTGGGTTTACTGGTATTTATAACTCCCGCTTTGCCTTATGTGTGATCAAGGGCAGGGTGAAGGTGAAGTGGAGTAAGACAGCGGGAGAGTATTCTACGGGATTTAAAGTACCACCAACTAGAGAACAGATAGGAGATCCTTTGGAGAAGTACAGCAATAACCGTGATATTTCACCCAACTAGGCACTTTCTACAAAAGGTGAAAAAGAGATAAGATTCTTATTAGAGGGGAAAAAGAATGTGAGCTGACTCCAGAAAGCTTGGTGCTTATGCTGGGTTGGATGGTGGGATATAGTGAGAGAAAGTGCTAGAAACTTGGCATATTGTTTGAGAGGATAAAGTTAACTAAAACAGTAATAGAGCTCAGGAAGATAGTGAAATGGACCAAGACGAGGGCGAGGTGCTGTGTGGGAATTGGAACAAGAATAAAATGACAAGAAATATATGATCTGAGTAAAAAGAATACAAAGTAAAAGAGCAAGAGTGTGTTAATGGCATACGAATGAAGTGAAGGAAGAGAAATTAAAATGAAATAATGAAAGGGAGGACAAAGAAAACCAGTCAAACAATGAAATCAAAACTAAACAGAAAGAATAGAAATAAAAAATAATAATAATAACAAAAACTACAAATAAAAATAAAAGATAAAAAGGGAACAAAGAAAACTAATCAAACAATGAAATCAAACAGACAAAAAACTAAACAGAAAGAAGAGAAATAAAAAATAAAACAATAAAAATAACAAAAAAATAAAATGAAACTTCTGAAGGATAGTAATATGAAATTTGTCTCAGCTGTTGGTGTTAGCCTTCTGAATTTTTTCTGGATTTGTCTTTGGTTTTCTCACAGCTCCAGGTCTTTTTGTCTTAGAGTTGAAAAAAAAGGCAAAGTCTCCCGCTGACCTTAAACCTGCCAAGGGGGTTTTGCTGATTTTCCTGGATGCTGTAGGCAGAGGGAGGTTGGGCTTTTTTTTTCCTTCCCTGTTGTTCAGTGAGGTTGGGAGCTCAATCTGGGCTACAATATTCACAGGTGCCCAGTTTCCAGCCCACACCCTCATAGCACTTTGCGGCCCATACTGTCCACTCTGTGCATATTTGCCAGGTAGGTGCCTGTAATCCACCTTGTTGTGCAACCCTTTTATTAGTCCCTGAGGTGCACTGAGTGGGTGCACATCGCCCCCTTTGTCCTCTCTCTTCATTGGCCTGGGCACCGCTCCTATGCGAAGTCCCTTCAGGGCAGTTTAGTTCTGCTATTGAAATAAGTCTCTCTGGTCCACCACCACACCACCTGATCACATCTGAAATGAGTCTCTCTGGACCCTGCTACATCCTGAGCCCCTGCTGCCCCCCTTTGATCAGTCTGTGAGGTGCCCTGAGTAGCAGCAAATAGCACCGTCCTCCCTTCCTCTTTGGTGGCTAGGAAGCTATGCTCCAGTGGTCCTTGCATGCACAGCAGCTGAGAGCCTTTTTTGAGTGAATTCCCTCTGGCCAGCTGGTCCTGACAAGCTCCCAGTTTTCCATACAAACCAACTCTCTGACTAGTCCAGAGACTATCTGGGTCATGGCCAGTCGTGGCCCATTTCTAGGTGTCACCTGGCTCCCCAATTTCTCTGGTACTGTCCCAGCCAACAACAGTCCCAGCTGGGATATGCCTCTGGCTGTGTGTCTCTTACTGCATCTGTTCCCCCAGTGAGTTTAAGCACCCAGGTCTCTCCTGGCAGGGGCCTGTGACTTTCCTGCTCTGGAAAGGGAGGGAGCAGCTAACTTAACAATCATTGATCCAGCTCTCCTCCAAAGCTCCTTTGGCAGTGGGGGTCTCCAGCGCACAGCCTAGGGACCTGGTCATCGTACAAAATCTCCTTACTGTCAGTTTTTAAAAGTCCTCTGCATTCTTTGGCTTCCAAACTTCACATTAACTATGATCCTGTTGGCTGTTCACTCTGTTCTTCAGAAGATCAGCTAGGTGTCCCAGTTGTGTGTACGAGCAGGTGAGTTCAGCTCCCACCTACCTTGCCGCCATCTTCCAGCCTTACGATTTTCTTAACATTTCCTTTCTCTAGCTTACTTTAAGAATATGGTATATAATACATGTAACATACAAAATGTGTTCATCAACTTCTGGGCAATGGCAGGCTATTAATAGTTAAGTTTTTGGGGAAGTCACATGTTATTTGTGGATTTTTGTGTTTGGGGGGGTTGATTCCCCTAATCCCACATGTTGTTCAAAGGTCAGCTGTTTTTAAATGTCTCTTTTTTAAGTTATATTAAGTCAAGTATTTGGTTATAGTAGTCAATATTTAATATGCTTTTACCCCATTTTCATTTCATTTGATATTAGGAGAAGGGAATGTTTTAAAATTGTGTTGCTTTATATGTATACATTCTCTGTTATGTAATTTTTTCAAAGTAGTTCCTGAATAAGTTACAAATATTACATGTTTAGGCACTTGGGAGTTTTAAAATGCTAGAAGAGTAAGGTACTTCAGACCTAATACCACATTTTCAGATGGGGAAAGTAAAGCAGAGTAATTAACAGATCATGCAGCTGTACTCTGGCAGAATTAAGATGAGACCCCAAAACTCCTGAAAACCAAATATTTTTAAAAATCCAGGTTTTATGAACTTATCATTTATAATAGAGAACACAGAAATGTTTTATGAAGATGTTTCCTAAAATCCTGCCTTTGAGTTCATGTTTTAGATTATAGAAGACAGTATTAAGCTGAAACTGTATGCTTTTATATCTCATGTAGTATAGATCTACATTACATTTTTAAAAAATTATATTTGGCATGGTTTTGGTGAAGTGTGCATTGAGAATAGTACCTATAAACATAGAAATTCTGAAGAAGCTCAGAATTGTCTGAATTTTGTAACTTTCCTTCAGAGAAATAACCTGAAGATAAATGCTCCACATCCACCTCCCAAACCCTGCAGCTGTAAAGAAGATTCTACCCCCATTGGCTCTGGGTCCTTGAGAAAACTTTGATATTTAATGTATATTAAATGAAATATTAAATTATCTTTTACTTTTGCCAGTGGAAAGCAAAACGATTTCATTTGGATTTGGAAGCAGCACAGGGCTGTCATTTGCAGACTTGGCTTCCAGTAATTCTGGGGATTTTGCTTTTGGTTCCAAAGGTAAGATTAGGCAAAAGGATTTTAATGATTATGGTACAGAATTTAAGCACAACTGAAACTAGTCCTTTGCCACAGTGTTGTAACTAAGTTGGACATTTCTTTCCCTGTTCCCACCCTCCAGTTCATTTAGTGTTTTTCATAAGGAAGGGCTTCTATATTTTACTTTTATTTTTGACATTTATTACTATAATCATAAGAATTTTCTCTTACTTGTATGTACGTGATGCTGATAGTCCTCCCCTTCTTGAAATACAGAACCTTTCCAGTTTGGAATAACCTTGATTTTGATACATTGTTCTTTTAGTTGTACTTTTAGATTTGATTGGTTAATATTGCAAGATTTATGTACCTGTATTTTTTTAAAGCGATTATTTTATACCTTTCTATTTTTGCAACATCCTTGATTATATTTTAATTAAAGGTCTGTGTTAATTTATTGTGCTAAATTTATTATTGGTCAGCTTTCCTGTCTTTTTCAGTGGCTTCTCTTTCTCTTTTCCTTTTTCCCTTTCCTTTTCTCTTCCACTTACTCTCTCTTCTTTTTTTGTCCATTTTACTATCTTTTGTAGAAAACCCATTTCCTTGTTTCAGGTTTTTGGCACATTATATTTTCTCATTCTTAACAATTTTTCATGTAGCAAATGTTTGATTTGTGGAATAAATTTCATTGAAGATATATATTTATATGACTAAATCTAATTCACAAATAGTGTCCTTCCCTATCACATATTTACACTTGTTTTACACCTCCTGGCACTGAAGAAAACACATGTTATATAACACTTTTAAGAATTACCTTCAGATATTGTTATGTTGGCATTTATAACTTCATGGATGTCAACTTGCTTTATTTTTGTTTTAATTTATTAAGTAACCTGAAATCACAGGATAACAAGTCAATAAATACAGTGGTATAGTGAATAAAATTCTCCACAAAAAATAATGCCAAGTAAAAATTGATGTGCTAGGTTGCTTGTTACAGTACCATATCAATACTCTACAAAGTGTGAAATAAGCAAGATTCAAATCTCATCACAGAGACATGCTTTAAGCCTCACCCATTGACATCACTTCTTACCACCACTTGTTATTTTTCAGTGAGATTATTCAACTTCTTTTTAAAACTACATTTCTTAGTTTTATCTGTTGTTAGATCTGACAGAAGGTTGTGCTTTGTATCTCAGAAGTAGCTTTTGGTTTTATAAATTCTTTATTTGTGTTTTTTAATCATCTTCAGATTTTGCTGTTGCTTTTCTTTAAATTCTTGTTACTTTTTTGTATTGAGTGCTTTCTTTATTTAGTAAGATGTGCCAACAAGTGCAAAATAGTATTTGAAACCGTAAATCCCCTGGAATCAATTTTCTTTGTATCCCATAGGTTTTCAAAGGGAATCTTCAAACTTTTGTAAATTTCTTAATAATTTAGAATTTAGTCTTTCCATTTTCATTAAGAGCTTGTAGGCCTTAATTTTTTTAAGAAGTTATAAACTTCACTATCACGTGGGTGTCTTTTTTTTTTCAGTCGTTCCTAATATTGTATGGACTTTTTTGATCTTAAAATTTTTGTTTTTGTTAGTTTTTTTTTTTTAAGATTTTTTTTAAGTACTTTTTTTTTCTTTCCTTTTTTAGATTTTATTTATTTATCTTTAGAGGGGAAGGGAAGGAGAGAGGGAGAGAAACATCAATGTGCGGTTGCCTCTTGTATGTCCCCTGCCGGGAACTGGCCTGGCAACCCAGGCATGTGCCCTGACTGGGAATCGAACCGTGATCCTTCGGTTCGCAGGCCCGCGCTCAATCCACTGAGCTACACCAGCCAGGGCTGTTTTTGTTAGTTTTTAAAATTCTTCTCTTACATATTATTTCTGTGGTGGTTACTTTTTCTCTCTTTATTCATTGTTTTGTTATTTTAATTTTGTTCCTTTTTCTATTAATTTTCTTCTGAAAGTCCTATTCACACAGGTGTATAACCCTTTCATGTCTGTTGTGTATTAGTTCATATGGAAACTAAGAGAATAATAAGAAACACTTACTTAGCTATTGCTGCCTTGGTCAGTGATTGCCATTTTATCATGTTTCCTTCAGATTTAGTAGTATTTTCATTAAACCTGGACATGTAGTGGAAGAAGCCTCCTAGGTACTATCATCTAGATTGTTATCATGAAATTGATACTGATTATTGAAATACTTATACTTTGCTTTATGAATTCTTCCTCTAGGTACCAAGAGGGTGATTACTGGTTTTCATTTCCTACCTTCCTATTACAATTTCCTGGGAGCTTTAAAAAAATTCCCCAGGTATAACTACCTGATAGTTATATTGGGTTCCTTGAAAATGGTACTGTAGGGATTGGTATTTTACACAAGTTCTTGGTGTGATTCTGTTATGTACCCAGCATTAAGAACCATTGCATTAGAGGAATTTTGAAATTTTCTGCCATACCCTCTAAGGGTATTTGGGATAATTTTTAAAGTTTCTCACCTGGGATGTCCTAAATCAGTTATTTTTGAACCCCAAACCTGAATATCACCTAGATCCTTGGTTACTATTCTCAGGAAATCCCCACACAAATACTTGCATTTGTTTGCATTATTGTAAGGATTTTTGTCTCTTGTTAGTTTTTTTCCTCCTTATTAAATCTGGCTGAGAGTTATTTTGTTCTTTTTTCACTGTGCCAACTTTTAAAATGCTCTGTTACATTTTTTCTGCTTTATGTGTTTTAGCACCAGATGTAGGGTTCTCTAAGTAGGTAATTCTCGTAAGCAAGTGATGAGAAATTAAGCGTGGTTCCCTTCCTGAGATAGTGGAAAATGTATTAGCAGGCTGGGTCATCTCTGTTGAGATCACAATGAAGGAACTTTTTAGTTTTCACCTCTCCAAGGTATTAGGAAAAGAGAGTAGTAGTTTTTGTTCTGCTTGGAAATGAGGATCCTTTTCACTACTCACAGTCTAGTATCCCTCGAGGATAGTTGGAGTCAATGAACTTCTCCCAAGGCCTGGCAAAGAAATCTAAGCTCCAACAGTAGTTATTTTAGGAAATTGAGGTACAGAAGTTATAAACATAATTTTAGGCTGCTTTGACTAATTTAGAAGTAGCATATTTGGACTCTTTGAGGATATTTTTAGGTTCAAAGCTATTTTTCTCATGTAATAAAATGTTTTATATAATAAACTACCTTTGGAGCTAAGTTTTGAGAACTCCAAGGTATGTACTTTTAAGAATCTATTTCATTACTTGAAAGTTCTTATGTTGTTTAGTATCATAAAGTTTACCTTAAGGGTCAAATGATGTAATCTTGGTATCTCCAAGCATAAACAGTACTAAATATACTGTGTACTCATTACGTGGGTTAACTTTATATAATAATATAATTTTAAACTTTATAACCAGAAGTATGTGTCACATCATTGTATATATGATGCATTGATGAAGTAATCAAACTGGAGGATTAAAAGCTTATAAAAATAGATACCACTGTTTAAATATTCTGATTTATTCATCAGATAAAAATTTCCAGTGGGCAAATACTGGAGCAACTGTGTTTGGAACACAGTCAGCCAGTAAAGTTGGTGAAGAAGAAGATGGTAGTGATGAAGAAGTAGTTTATAATGAAGATATCCATTTTGAACCAATAGTGTCATTACCAGAGGTAAATATTAAAGAATGAAACTCTTACTGATAACTTCACATTTTAGATTTAAAACTTGAGTTGTAGGGCTAGCCCTGTTTGTATTTCTTTTAGAATATTTACAATTTCAAATGAAAGCTCTTTATTTTTTAGAAGTTCAGCATTTAAGTAAAAATTGTCCACTTTTCAATATTTATATATAAATTTTTTTGGCATATTATATACAAAATTATTGGGAAGAGCTAATTTTTTTTTGTTAGAATATCATGTTCATGTTTGTAACATAATTCTGGGTGCAAAAATACCTAGTCTCCTACGTGCTAAAGTCCTATCTATAAAAATAAACTACATTTTCAGGACAAGAACATTGTTTTAGACAAGTTACTTGGTCAGTTTTTAACCTGAAGGCAGTAGTTAATATTTCTCTTGAACAACTTTTTGAAAACTCTCCTTAGAATATAATTTTCAAAAGGAAGATTACTATATAAAAGAAAAATATTTAATGACAAATCAGGTCTTTCCTGCCTTACGTAAATCAGATGTATTCTAACCCTAGGATATTACCATTTATTTTGATACTATATTTCAAAATCTGTCAATGTCAAAGAGAATATTTTTAGGAATTTGAATCTTTGGAAATTGTTATGGATATATGTTATAAGCAGCAGCTTTATTTTTCATCTGTCATAGGTAGAAGTAAAATCTGGAGAAGAAGATGAAGAAATTTTATTTAAAGAGAGAGCCAAACTTTATAGATGGGATCGAGATGTCAGTCAGTGGAAGGAGCGTGGTGTTGGAGATATTAAGATTCTTTGGCATACACTGAAGAATTACTATCGTATCCTAATGAGAAGAGACCAAGTCTTTAAAGTGTGTGCAAACCATGTAATTACCAAAACAATGGAATTAAAACCCTTAAATGTTTCGAACAATGCTTTAGTTTGGACTGCCTCCGATTATGCTGGTACATTCAAATGCTACTTTTCAGTTTTTGGACTTTGCTAAAATCTATAACAAATATAACAGTTATTTTGATACTGAGGTCATTGTATTGTGTTGTTGTTGTTTAATAGATGGAGAAGCCAAAGTGGAACAACTTGCAGTGAGATTTAAAACTAAAGAAATGGCTGATTGTTTTAAGAAAAAATTTGAAGAATGTCAACAGAACTTAATGAAACTCCAGAAGGGACAGGTATCACTGACAGCAGAATTATCAAAGGAGACAAATCCTATGGTGTTCTTTGATGTATATGCAGATGATGAACCTCTGGGACGTATAACCATGGAATTATTTTCAAACATTGTTCCTCTGACTGCTGAGAACTTTAGAGCACTATGCACTGGAGAGAAGGGTTTTGGTTTCAAGAACTCCATTTTTCACAGAGTAATTCCAGATTTCATTTGCCAAGTAAGTATTGACTGTGTATCACAACCCAAAGACTTAGAAAAGTATACCACACTAACTGGGGAATTTGAGTGTTTCTCCTCACTTGTAATTTTCTTAAGATTTCTTTAGTTTTTCCACACATTAGTTGGTATTGCCACCCCAATATTCTACCCCTGCAAAAACTTTCAACATAAAGTGGTTGAAATTTCTAATACTTTAAACCTGCTATTAAATTGAGGGTGGGAAAAAAACTTCTTGTCATTTTCATCATCTTTCAAAATGGATATTTCCTAGTTTTCAAACCACATTTCTCAAGCAATCTGGTGTTTAGAACTTATCCTTTAGTAGTTAGTTAGTTCTGTGTGTATTTTAATATTTTATTCAGGATTCCTATTAATCAAAAAAATTTTTTCAGGGTGGAGATATCACCAAATATGATGGAACAGGAGGACGGTCCATTTATGGAGATAAATTTGAAGATGAAAATTTTCATGTGAAACATACTGGTCCTGGCTTACTATCGATGGCAAATCGAGGCCGAGATACCAATAATTCTCAATTTTTTATAACACTGAAAAAAGCAGAACATTTGGACTTTAAGCATGTAGTATTTGGATTTGTTAAAGATGGCATGGATACTGTGAAAAAGATTGAATCATTTGGTTCTCCTAAAGGGTCTGTTAGTCGAAGAATTATTATCATAGAATGTGGACAGATATAAAATCATTGTTTTTCTTAGTAAATTTTACCTGTATAAACAGTTGAATTGAAGCTTAGCTATTATGACAGTATGGTAATTATGTTCAGCTTTGAAAATGGAGGTTTCCAAATATAAATGTAAAATTGCAGCTTATAGCTGTTGTCACTTTTTAATGTGTTATAATTGACTTTGCATGGTGTGAAATAAAAGTTTAAACACTGGTTTATTTCAGGTGTACTTGTGTTTATGTACTCCTGACCTATTTGTATTAAAATGGGATAATACTAATCTTGTTAAAAGCAATAGATCTTCTCATACCATTGAAAGAATATTATATAAACAGTTTAATTCATTTTAAGATATTGGACTTAATGCATGGATATACTTACATTTGAATAAAAGGACCAAAACTTGGATAATTTTTATTTTAGATTTGAAAATAATATTTGGTAATTTTAACTTTCAGTGTGGTCAATTATGTATAGAGACTCATTTATGAATGGGGTAGAGCCCATATGGTAGAGACTTAACCAAAGTGCTCTTCTATAATCCTTGCACCTCCTGTATAGTTAACTTCTAAGTAGAGTATCTTTTCTTAAAATGATATTTAGCTTCTTGTGACCTTTTTCAAAGGTATTAAGTTAACTTTTACATTTTAAACAAGTTGAGTATTTCCTTAGATTTTTAAAAAATTTTCTGTCATCTATTTCTACTACCTCAAACTGCAGCTTGGTTCTTAATAGAACTTGCATATTTCCTTACAGTTATTGTGATAAAGTATGACTATTTTAAAAAGGTCTATACCATGTTCTTTGGTTAAACATTTGCTTTATACTAGATTGTTGCAGTACTTTTTTCTGGTGAATTTTGTAGCAAAAATAAAGTGACAATTGTTAACAGCCATGCCATTTTAAAAATTTATTACTTGTGCATCTAATTGTTTATTCATTCTAGAACCAAAGTAAGGGGAACAATGAAAGGTCTGTAAACAACTTGCCACATAATTTCCAGAGCTCCCAAGGAAGTGACTTATTTCAAGTTTGATATACACTGAAAATTTACTTAGAAATGGCTAGTGTCAAAAATTAGACTGCTAAAAAGGAGGATGTTCTCATCAACCTGCTCAACGTAAAACTACAAAGAAGCTAGTTAGAGCACAAAATCTTAAGTAGTTTAATCATTCTAGTCACTAGGAGTGGCTGCCTTGACCCTTCTGTGTTCTTCCCGTGAACTCATATTTAGTAAGAGATAGTTGGGTTTATTCTGTTGTTTAGGGTTTGGAAATAGGCTATCCTATAGTAAGTACCTGTTCTGTTCTACCTCCAGTTGAGAAGGGTGGCATCAGTGGTTTGTGTGAGTAATGAAGTATGGAATACCATCACTAAATCCACTTGGCCATAAAGCCAGGTAACTGAAATAAACCTACTCCAGTGTATCAGATGAACGACATGAACTTTAAAGAGAACAATGGACTACATGCATGTACGTTTAATAGTAAGAATTGGCTCCTTCGGAAACTTACCTAGTATAAGTTGCTGTAAAGTGTGTTGAATTTTTCAGCTGGGACAGCTAATGCCTTTGTCCTGATTTTAGAACATCCAATTTAAGGCAAGTGCTTATTTATTTAATTATTTAAAGATTTTCTTTATTTTAGAGAGAGGGGAAAGCAGGGAGAAAGAGAGGGAAAGAAGCATCAGTGTGTGGTTGCCTCTTGTGCCTCCGCTGCTGGGAACCCTTGCCGGAAACCCAGGCATGTGTCCTGACTGGGAATCGAACCTGCCGCCCTTTGGTTTGCAGATTGGTACTCAATCCACTGATACACACCAGTGAGGACACCTTTTTTTTTTTTTTTAAAGAAATCAGTGCTATCCTAAAGCACTCCAGTTTTAAATTAAAAATATTTAAAAACTAACACCTTGACCAAAAATTTGATTAAAAATGACTAGCATACTGCCTTTTCCAGTATTGGTATTCCAAAAATATTTAAAAGTGCCTTGAGGCATTTTTAAGACTGTCATAATCCAGGAAAAGGCTTTGTGATTTCTCTCTGTTACTTAACTGCTGAAGTGGCATAAACGCACATGTTAATGTCTTTTTTTAAAAAAGTGTGATTTTACATTGGCTCATTAAATTCTTCTTAAAAATAAAATATAAAGAAACTTACTTGTATACTATAATAATACTTCATAGCAAAAGAGTATTGGTTTAAATATATTTCAGGAAACTAGTTACAATACTGATCTTACAAAAAAATATTTAGCATTTGAGGAAATTTAAATATAATGCAGACTCTAATAATTGTTAGTCCGGACATGCTGGTGAATACTATTTAGAATAGTAAAGCATTATACTAGTGTAGTTGTATAAATGAGAGAAATTAAGTGGTTATTTAGTTGATCAACTCAGTCTCTCAATTAGGTTGACATACTGTGTCAATAATGACATGCACTGTCCTGGGCACTGGAGAAAGTTATTTTTAAAAACATGCTCAGGAAGCTTATTTACATTCTAACACTATTGTTAACACCCTATTTCTCCACGGGAAACACCAGCCAATGGCAGGAAAGTGAAGAGGTAGTTTTTGAAATCACTATGCTTTGTAGTAAGATAAATTCTTGATTTTGCCCCTCTTTAATGTTACAGTTAGCAAAAGCCATTTTGATTGTCTTAAAGCACACTAAATATATACATGCCTCAGGCTCTGGCCGGGTAGGTCAGTTGCTGGTACATCCTCCATCAAAAGGTTTACTGTTCGATTCTGGTCAAGACACATGCCTAAGTTGCGTCCAGTGGGGGTGCTAGAGAGGCAACACCCCCATATTTCACATACCAATGTTTTTCCATCCTTTCCCCCAGGACAGTAACATACTTAACGCCAGATGTGGCCCAGGTCAGGGTGAGGTCCTACCAGTCAGATTGGGACCATTCTGGTGAGCCCCAGTGTGTAGACAGGTGGTGTAGACAGGAGACCTGCGGAGATACAAGACTGACTTCCTCCCTGGCCCTGGAGCCCTGAAGCTCGAGTTAGGGAGCGCACCCCGTCTGCTGAGTGCAACCTAAGTGGGCACGGCGGAGGAAAATGGACTGAAAAGATAAAACACCATTTATCACTCTAAATACACCAATAAAGGAATCAGTAAATGAACATAACACTAAAACGTTTTTAACATACACAAGATAACACCTCAGGCCCCCACCTCACCGCGTCGGAGGGATAAGTCCTGCATCCTGACGCACTTCCGCTGTGCGAGCTCCGCGCCTGCGCGAACTGCCTCGGGTTTGAACGCTGTTCCCGGGGAGACAACGGTAGCCTCGTACAATGGAGCCGAGGCTTGTCAAACCACCTGGGCAGGATTTCGCTGTGGAGCGTCTCAAAAGCCGCTATGGACTAGGGGGCTGCAGCTCGGGGGAGGTGAGGCCTCGGGCATCCTCCTCCGCCCAGTGTCCGGGCCGGTGGGCAGGTCCTGCTAGCGGGAAATAGCCCTCCACCTGCTCCGCCTGGATCTTCAGCATAAAACAGGTCCAGTGAAAGACTGAGGGGAGAGTATTTCTAGACCGTAGATATGTAAATAGGTGACAGGTACTGTCACATACGTGAGAAAGCAAGTTTTCTAGCAGGTTTCTTCACCAAAGCTTTTGAAGGTTCTACCAATTGTGGTATGTCATTGTGAAAGTATTTTTGAACTTTCATCTACAGTGATTTCAATGGAGTTCAAAAAAATTTTAATACCTTTAAAATACTTACTGTGAAATAATTTCAAACTTTGAAAAAGTTGCCAGAATAATACTCTTGTACCCTTTACTTGTATTTACCATTGTTAAACAGTTCACTACATTTGCTTTACCATTCTCCCTGTTTTTGACTCCCTTTCCAATTATCTCAGTAATATCCTTTGTAAAAAATTTTTCTGGTGCAGACATAATCTAAAAATGAGCATTGCATTTGGTTTCCTCTTTTACTATTGCCTTTAATTTGGAATGGGTTCTGCTTGTAGGACAATTATTTATTAGAACGTCACTCAGTTTGGATTTGTGTAATGATACCTCATGATTAGATACTGGTTATACCTTTTTGGCAGGAATACTGCATGAAGTGTGGCTTGCTGTGTTGCTTTGTCACATGTTGCTTTGTCCCATTATTGGTGATGTTAACTTTGTCTACTTGGTTAAGGGGATGCCTATCAGATTTCTTCACTGGTCTAATTAAAGGCTAACCTTTGTAATTCGTACATAATTTGTAGGGAACTACTTTGTGACAGTAGGTTGATTCTTAGTATATACATTAAATATTATCATTTTTTTTTTTAGTATGCTTTTTCAAATTTTGATCAGTATAAATGTAAGAGAAGATCTCTAACCTCCCCAGGTAAGCCAATAGAGGATTTTGTATATTTGGGGTTTTAACAAATTTAATTTGAGAGAAAGGATTTTTTTTTTTTTTAAAGTTTAGATGTAATAGATATTGCCCGATGTCTTGTGATACTAAGCTCTTTTCAGTCTGGTAATGAGCTAATAGTAATCTTGATTTTGGGGGTGAATGTGTAAGATGTCTTTAAAAATCATGTTGAAATTTTATAAAAAAGATTTTTATTTTTAGAGACAGGAAGGGAGGGAGAAAGAGAGGGAGAGAAACATCCATGTGAGAGAGAAACATCTATAGGTTGCCTCTCATATGCATCCCAACTGGGGACCGAACCCAAAACCCAGGCATGTGCCCTGACTGGGAATTGAACTGGTGACCTTTTGATTTGCAGGATGATGCCCAACCAACTGAGCCACACCACTCAGGGCTAACCTTTAGAGTTTTGATTTGTTGCTATATCTTAGGCAGTATTTTTACTAATAAGTATAATCATTGAACTTTGAGAAATAGTAGTTAATATCTTTAAAAGTTCATCAGATGTTGGATTAAGGAATTTCATTTTTTTCAAACTTATTTTATTTTGAAATTTTGTAACATTCTTCTGAAAGTTTTCCAGTATGAAAAAAAAATCCAGTTACTATTGAGTCTAGTATCTTCAAAATAAAAGGTTGAATTTTAATTTTGAAAATTGCTCTAAAATTTCCTACTGAAACTGGAAAAGTTGGCATTTGTGCTACCAGTTACTACCTAAACCAATAAGTAGAGACAAGGATTGAATCTTTATGGGTTCTTTATTCAGATGCCAATGATCTGAGAAGGTGGGTATGTACCCTGAAAAACCATCTAACATCTTACCTAATGCCAACCTTTTTATAGGGAGAAGGAAAAAGTAGGTAAGGGGTTTGGGAAAAGGTTAATCAGATAAGAGTTGCAGCCCATCAGGACTTTCTTAGTATTTATCTGCTGATCAGCAGTTCTTTTTCTGAGTCAGGGACATTCTCTCCCCTGGAACACAGTGATTGGGGTACCATCTTTATTGCTTGCAGACCACCTAGGGCACAAAGGCTGAATTGCTTGTGGACCACCTGCAGACACATAGGTCAGGTATTCCAGTTTCTGGAATAACAGCTTTCCACATGCATTATTCACATAAGCCTATCAGCTATGACTGAATCTGAAATCTTTAACTCTTGAGTTCTTTCTCAGCCTTTAAAAATATAACTGAGAAGTATAGGTCATTAAATTTCTGAGGCTATAAAAAGAAGTGTTAGAGAAGGGTGTGTACATTTAAAAGTATTTCTAAATAACTTAGAAGCTCTCTTTTCCTTTTTTTCACTGAATTTAGATATAGTCTAACAGTTTATTAAACAAATCTTAGTGTTTAAAGTATATAAAATTAAAAATAGAATGTTTAATATTTGAGGACTGATAAGGTATCATGAGGTAGAAAGAGGGCTTAATTCTGAATTTTATTCCTTCTACTTGCTGGTTGTGTTACTTGGAAAATTTAGACAACTTATGTAGTTCTTAGGTTCCAAACCACTAAAATAAAATGAAAAGCTTTGTTGCTTTGAGGGGTTGCTAGGATAAAATAAGGTAATGGATGAAAGAGTATTTTGTAATCAGGAAAGTGCCAAAGTAAAATATAAGATTTGATGTCTGTTTTCTTGAAGTTTGTATCAAAGAGAGAGAGAGATAAGAAATCCTCTAAGTAATTTTACTGTTTTATCTTTAGGATCTCATTGAGATCACTAATATGAGATCATTAATATTTGATCCTACTAAGTTATCTCTGCTATTTTCTCTATTGTTAACGAATGAGTTGGGTATCTACTCATCTGGAGATAAAGTTGTGTCCTCATTAAGATGGTATTCTGATAAAAGAAAGTATTCTGTGATACCTCTTTGTAGTTCATTGAAGCACTTCAGCATGAATTGGTAAAGTACCCTTAATCCTTACTGTTGCTGTCTCTTCAGTAGTTCAAAAAACTGAGAAAGGGCAAAGGATGGATAATTTATGTGTTTGCTTTTCCCTGAGAGGAAACATAAGCAGTCTGGAGACTGCTGAATAACGTGTATCTAGTAGTGTGGTAAACAATTGATTTTAGACAGGTTGAGAACTACAAAGTATGTATGATATAGTCCTGGGGTATGAGGGGTTAGTAGTTTTGTGCGGGAGATTTTACTCTGGGTAAAACAGGTATAAAAACTGGAAGCTAAGGTGAAATAAAATTCCAAATTGAATTTTATTAAATGCCAAAAATGTGTGACACAGAAGGAACTGTTATGGGTGTCAAGGAGGAGTAAACACTTTGAAATATATATCATAAAGATATGTACATATACAAAATAAAATGTTGAGATAATTATGGAGAGAAAAAAAGACAATTGTGCCTAAAATATCATATATTATTAAGGTAATTGGTATTCGGGAGCTTGATTTTTTTTTTTTTATGTAATTGTTTCATTCTCTACTTAAATGAATCCATGTAAGGCATTTAGAACAGTATTTGGTACATAGAAAAGCAGTTAAATATGCTATTATTATCATCGTTGTTATTACTATTTGGCACTCACAAAGTAACCTAGTTGATCTGGATTCAAGATGTGTACATAAGGTAAATTGAATGTAGAGTCTGGAAAGTGAATATTGCCTTAATGTAGCTATGAGTAATTAGAAATTATTTGCTTATATTTAACTGATAGTTTTATAATTTTTTTCTGGGTATAATTACAATTTGAAGCTTTTGGACTGTGAAGGTTTTTATAACATTGGACAGTTTTTTCACAACCTCTAGTTATGATCTAGTCTAGAATTACAGTACTGTCCAGCAGAGGAGCCATTTGTGGCTGCTGAGTAATTGAAATAGGCTTGTCTGAATTGAGGCATTGGATTAGCCAAAAAGTTCATTTGGTTTTTTCCCATAAGATGGCTGTAGTAGCCTTAGTTGTCTTTAACTTCATTTGAAACAATTTTTTTTAGGTTGTGTTGTGACAGCTGTCATATCGTTGTACATTTAAAATAAAGCTTATCAAAATTGGTGAGCTTTTGTGTAACCATTTAATATTGGAGAAGGAAGAAAATAAGCAACATTTTTGGCATATTATGCTTTATTATTTCAAGAAAGGTAAAAACCCAACTGATGCAAAAAAGGATTTCTGCAGTGTATGGAAAAGGTGCTGTGACTGATCAAATGCGTCAAAAGTGGTTTGTGATGACATTTCATGCTGGAGATTTCTTGCTGGACAATGCTCCACAATCAGGTAGACCAGTTGAAGTTGACAGTGAACAAATCAAGACATTAATTGAGAACTATCAAATTTCTACCACACAGGAGAGAGCCAACATATTCAAAATGTCCAAATCAATAAAGTTATTGGTGGAAATGAAAAGTGTGTCTTTTGCTTTATGGAAAAAAACCATAACTTTTTGGCCAACCCAATATATTGGAAGGCTAAAATACATATCAGATTGAAGAAGATGAGTTAAAGAATTTAAAATATCTTAATTTTTAAACATTGATTACATGTTAAAATGATAATCTTTTAGATATACTGCGTTAAAAATACCATAGTTAAAATTGCACATCTTTTTATATTTTTAATGTGTTTAATGTGGCTACCAGAAAATATTAAATTACCTTATGTGATATGCACTATATTCCTTTTGAACAGTATTGCTTGAGAAATTTCAATTTGAGATAATCTTTTTGTTGAGAACACTTAGAAGTCTAGTTCTCTTCCTCCTTTTACTAGTTATGTCACCTATTAGTTATTTAAATGCTTCAGGGTTCAATTTCCTCATGTTAAAAATACTTCTTTTAGCCCAAATGCCAGATAGATACAACAGATACTGTTATATCTGTCACACAAGAAGTATTAGGAATTAAAGGTTGACAGTAGTAAAGCATTCTAGAGGTAAATACAGTTTTCAGTTAAGCACATTTATATATGTAGGAAGATAGTTTTGTTGAGTTTTCAGGATCAGTGACTGACTTTTAAAAAAATATTTTTCTTTTTTGCATTTAAAAGATGTTTATTTGTAACATGTCTTGATTGTGATGCCATTAATATTTAAAAAGCAGTTTTAGCTTCTTAAAATGCTATAGTAAACTTCCAGAATGCTGTGATATATATTTTTTTAAAGCCTAGATGAACTGGATTCTTTTCATAATTTGAAGCAAAGGGAAACAAAAGAAGAGTTAATTGAAAATGATAATAGAGTTAGTATCTTCAAAATAACCAAGCAGTCTTTTAAAGAAATAGAAGAAGGTAAAATAGGTATTCATTTAGATTAGTCCTTTAAATAGTAACTATGTGAAGTAGTGTGCATAAAGCGTACCCCATACTAGTAAAACTTGTCCCTCAGGTGTTTATATTTCTGTGTTCTGAATCTTTGTAAGCTATAAGATAGTTACTGTGCTTATTATTAAACTAAAGTAAAAGAGAAAAAAAACTTCATTGTTTTCCAGTAGTATTCCTGAACTCTTCAAAACTAATGAAAGTAAGTTAATCAATTAAATACTTACCATAATTTATTTTTTTCATGTCAGTATTTGTTACAAAATGAGTAAATATTGTGGTAGTAATTGATGAATCCTTTAATATTTTAAGAAAATACTCCAGATTACTTAATGTATGTCTTCGCATTGAACTAATAATCTCTATGTGCCTGGCTAGATAGTTCTGTTAGGATTTCAAGGAAAGAGGTGATCAGAAATGGTGCCCTCCACTTTGGCTGCCGTATTTTGAGAGCACTTGATATACTTCTGTGCATCTCTTCTGGGATATAAAAATATGAAATAGGATAAAGCGGTGAAGATAATTCTGGTATTATTAGAAAAAACATTATTTAAAGGAGAAGCTTATAGAAATTACATAATTATATGATTATAAAATTATAGACACTAAATAAAGCTAAAAACAGGTAAAAAATAAGGCCATTTATATAGGTAGTAAAAATTTAAAAAGTAAAGCAATGATTAATACTATATTTGAGTTAGGAGATAGGGAGGAATATATGATCAGTAGATTCTGACGTTAACTGTATTTCTTGGCCTAGGCAGTTAATACAGTAATGTCATGAAATTATTCTGAAATAATTTCATACTTAACAAAAAGTTGCATAAAGAGCACAAAGAATTCTGTGTAGCCTTTATCCAAATTTTCTAAATGTTACATTTTATTACTTTTGCTTTATCATTCTTTCTTTCTGCATATATTACTTGAAACTTTAACAATACTGTTGTATAATTGAAATTTAAAATAGTTCTTCCTGAAGAATTACCTGATCTGCATATATTTAAAACTAAATTAATAAAGTTTATAAATAAAGTTATATTTTCTTAACAGTTGCCTGGCCATATAATTTGGCCTCAAATTCAGGAAATTGGACTGAATGTTGTAGTGATGCAAGTTACTCTGCTTTGAAACATGTAAGCTCTCCAACATCTAAAGCATCAAATAAGCGGAGTTTACTTCCACATCAGATCAATCAGATATATGATGAATTATTCCAAATTCATCAGAAACTGCAGGTAAGAACTAAATACTGGCTTGAGAATTTAGAAGTATTTATGTTCCAAGCACCAACATTTACAAAATTTAAATACTACAAGGTATTTCATTTTTATTGTTTTTGGTAAGTGTGTCAAGACAAGGTCAGAAGGGAACCAACACAATTTATAAGAACAATTGGAGAGGAAAATGTATGGCTGAGAGAAAACTATAAACTGGTGTTTTTATATGTGGGGGTACTTTTTAAATTTCAGACTATCTTATGTTTTGTTTATTCTAATTTCATCCCATCCTTGCTTAAGAAATAAAATCTATTGGTAAAGCATGCTTTTTGAAGTGAGTGTTCTAGATTTGTTGCTTTAAATATGTATATGTAAGCAGTTCTCTTGACAACTCTTATTAATATTCAGTTTAGAACACTAGCCTTTAGCTTCAGGGGCTTTTTTTTCTAAAGGAGGTAGTTAATGAATTTATCAAGTGTCCACTAGGTAGGAGTACAGAAGGAATCAAAGTACATGTAATATATAATTTCTCTTGGAATTCTCGTTGGGAATATATTTTTATATACATGAAGTAAATTTTTTTTAATAATGAGTATCTCATTTTGTCTAAATTCAGATAATAATTACCATAGCATTTAGAACAGATTAGTTTAGCCTAAAATCACTGGGGAAAAGTTTGAGGAGATGCTTAGCTTGGTATATGAATGAGATACAGAATTTGAAGAGGAGAGGATTGGGAAGGGCATTCCAGGTCATTCCTTGGAAGGAAGGTTAGGGGTTTTTCCCTGGAATTGGAGGTTAAGGGTTTTTAGAAAGGAGTAATTTGTCAGATTGTGAATTTATTAGCCTGCCTGGGAAAGAAAATAGTGAATAGTGGTAGTACAGGTTTTTGAACGAAAGAGTGACAAAATAAAAATTTATTGCGTTTGGAAGATTCCTTTGCTAATACATTGTGGGATAAAAAAAGAATAAGCAGGGCTTTAAAGGTCTACCAGTCATCTGCAATAAAGACAATAAAGTTATATTTAATTTAAAAAAACAAAGGTATATTATATTTATTCACCTATTTATTTATTTTTATTGTTGTTTAAGTACACTTGTCTCAATTTTCCCCCAACCATGCCACCCCGCCTAACCCATCCCTGCCTCCCACCCTTAAACCTACCCCCTTTGGCCTTGTCTGTGTTTCCATCATACATGTTCCGTGATGGCCCTTCCTCTATTTTCCCCATTGTCCCACTCCCTGCTCCCCTCTGGTTACTGTCAGTATGTTCTTTATTTCAATATCTCTGGTTATATTTGGCTTGCTTTTTCATTTTGTTGATTAGGTTCCATTATAGGTGAACTCATATGGTATTTCTCTTTCATCACCTGGCTTATTCCACTTAGTGTAATGTTTTCCAGTTCCATCCATGGTGTCGTGAGAGGTAGGAACTCCTTCTTTCTGCTGTGTAGTATTCCATTGTGTAAATGTACCAGAGTTTTTTGATCACTCATTTACTGATGGGCACTTAGGTTGCTTCTAGCACTTGACTATTATAAATTGTGCTGCTGTGAACATTGTGGTGCATAGGTTCTTTTGAATTGGTGTTTTAGGGTCCTTAGGATGTAATCCCACCAGTCATTATTGCTGGGTCAAAAGGCAGTTCCATTTTTAGTTTTCTGAGGAAATTCCATACTGTTTTCCACAGTGGCTGTACCAGTCTGCATTCCCACCAAAATGCACTAGGGTTCCCTCTTTTCCATATCATCCCCAACCCTTGTTTGTTGATTTGTTTATCTCACCAGTGTGAAGTAGTATCTTATTGTGGTTTTAATTTGCATCTCTCTGATAGCTAGTGATGCTGAGCATCATTTCATATGTCTCAGGGACCTCTGTATGTCCTCCTTGCAGAAGTGTCTGTTTAGGTCCTCTGCCCATTTTTAAATTGGGTTGTTTGTGTTCCTTGAGTAGAGTCATGTGAGGTTTTTTTTTTGTTTTTGGTAAAAGATTTTATTTATTTACTTTTAGACAGAGGGGAAGGGTGGGAGAAAGAGAGGGAAAGAAACATCAATGTGTGATTGCCTTTCGCATGCCCCCTACTGGGGACCTGGCCTGAAACCCAGGCATGTGCCCTGACTGGGAATCAAACCAATGACCCCATGTTTTGCAGGCCAGTGCTCAATCCACTGAGCCACACCAGCCAGCTTTGTGAGTTCTTTATATATTTTGGAGATCAAACCTTTGTCCAAGGTATCATTGACAAATATATTTACCCATAAGGTTGGTCTCCTTTTCATTTTACTGTTGTTTTCTTTAGCTGTGCAGCAGCTATTTGTTTTGATGAGATCCCATTTGTTTATTCTTTCCTTTACGTCCCCTGCTTTAGGGGACATATCAGCGATAATGTTGCTGCATGGAATAACAGATTTTCCTATGTTCTTCTGTAGGACTTTTATGCTGTTATGACTTAATATTTAAGTATTTTACCCACCTCGAATTTATTATTGTGTATGGTGCAAGTTGGTGATTGAGGTTTTTTTTTAACTTTTTTATAAAAGATTTTATTTATTTATTTTTAGGGAGGGGGAAATGTGGGACAAAAAGAGGAAGAGAAACATCAATGTCTGGTTGCCTCTCGCACGCCCCCTATTGGGGACCTGCCCTGCAACCCAGACATGTGCCCTGACTGGGAATTGAACCAGCGACTCTTGGTTCGCTGTCTGTGCTCAATCCACTGAGCTACACCAGTCAGGGCCAAGTTTTGTTTTTTTTTTTCCTTCTTTTTGGCATATAGCTTTCCAGACCTAACAACACCATTCGTTGAAGAGGCTATTTTTTACTCCATTTTATGCTGCTGCCCCTTTGTTGAATACTAACTGACCATAGAAACTTGGGTTTATTTCTGGGCTTTCTATTCTGTTCCATTGATCTGTTTGTCTGCTCTTATGCCAGTACCAGGCTGTTTTTATTACATTGGCCTTGTAATACAGTTTGGTATTAGGTATTGTGATCCTTCCAACTTTGTTCTTCTTTCTTTCTTTTTATTTTATTTTTATTTTTTTTTATTTTTAAATATATTTTATTGATTATGCTATTACAGTTGTCCCATTTCTCCCCCATCATTCCCCCCACCCTGCACACCCTCTCCCACCCACATTCCCCCCTTTAGTTCATGTCCATGTGTCATAAGTTCTTTAGCTTCTACATTTCCCACACTATTCTTGCCCTCCCCCTGTCTATTTTCTACTCACCGTCTATGCTATTTATTCTCTGTACCTTTTCCCCCTCTCTCCTCCTCCCATGCCCCTGTTGCTAACCCTCCATGTGATCTCCATTTCTGTGGTTCTGTTCCTGTTCTAGCTGTTTGCTTAGTTTGCTTTTGTTTTAGGTATGGTTCTTAATAGCTGTGAGTTTGCTGTCTTTTCACTGTCATATTTTTATCTTCTTTTTCTTAGATAAGTCCCTTTAACATTTCATATAATAAGGGCTTGGTGATGATGAACTCCTTGAACTTGACCTTATCTGAGAAGCACTTTATCTTCCCTTTCATTCTAAATGACAGCTTTGCTGGGTAGAGCAATCTTGGTTGTAGGTCCTTGACTTTCATGACTTGGAATACTTCTCTCCATCCCCTTCTTGCCCATAAGGTCTCTTTTGAGAAATCAGCTGACAGTCTGATGGGAACTCCTTTGTAGGTGACTGTCCCCTTATCCCTTGCTGCTTCTAGAATTCTCTGCTTCATTTTAATCTTGGCTAATGTAATTACGATGTGCCTTGGTGTGTTCCTCCTTGGGTCCAGCTTCTTTGGGACTCTCTGAGCTTCCTGGACTTCCTGGTAGTCTATTTCCTTTGCCAGATTGGGGAAGTTCTCCTTTATTATTTGTTGAAATAAGTTTTCCACTTGTTGCTCTTCTTCTTCCCCTTCTGGGACCCCTGTAATTCGGATGTTGGGACGTTTAACGATGTCCCGAAGCTTCCTAAGCCTCTCCTCATTTTTTTGAATTCTTGTTTCTTCCTCGTTTTCTGTTTGGTTGTTAGTTTCTTCCTTCTGGTCCACTCCATTGATTTGAGTCCCAGTTTTCCTTCCATCTCTATCAGTTCCCCATGCATCTTCCTTCATTTCACGTATTGTAGCCTGCATTTTTTCATCTAATTTGTGAGCAAAATCAACCAATTCTGTGAGCATTTTGATGACCAGTGCTTTGAACTGTGCATCAGATAGGTTGGCTATCTCTTCACTGCTTAGAGGAATTGGCTCTGGGGCTTTGATTGGTTCTCCGGTTTGAGCCATTTTTGGTGTTTTTTTTTTGTTTTTGTTTTTGTTTTGTTTTAGTTTTAGTCTGGTCGCGGCTATTACGTAGTGAGGGGTGGAGCCTTAGGTGTTCCTCAGGGCGGGGCAGCCCAGTCCCTGGGTTGTGACGCTATAGGTGTGCTCGGGGTCCGAGAGGGAACAATGGCGCCTGTTCCCCTCTCTCCTGGACTCCAGTCCCTTCCACCGCTTCCCCTTCGCCTGGATTATCTGCGCTGGCTTGCGTGCTGTTACGTAGTGAGGGGTAGAGCCTCAGGCGCTTTCCAGTGCAGGACAGCCCAGTCGCTGGGTTGTGACGCTGTGTGTGGGGGCGGGGTCTGAGAGGGAACAATGGCGCCTGCTCCGCTCTCTCCTGGATTCAGTCCCTTCCGCCACTTCCCCTCTGCCTGGACCGTCTGCGCACACGAATGTGGGACCACCCGGTCAGCCAGCTGCCTTGTGCGGCCTCACTGGGTCTGCACAGTTGTCCCCCTGTGCCTGGGGTCCACCAGCTGCTGCCTGTGGGCCCGGGGACCGCCAGCCGCCACCTGTGCACCTGGGAACTGCCAGCCGCTGCTGCTTGCGCTCCCGCACCTCCACCTTCTCCCGCCGCGACTCCGCCCCTCCTACCGGTCTGGATGAATGGTTGTTGGACTTCTGTACAGTTCAATTTTCTATAAGTTCTGATTGTTTTCTTGTTTCTAAATATTTGTTGTCCTTAATTTTGATTGTGAGAGGAGGCACAGTATGTCCGCCTACTCCTCCATCTTGGCCGGAAGTCTGTTCTTCTTTCTTAAAATTGTTGTGGCTATTTGGGGTCACTTATGGTTCCATATAACTTTTTGAAATGTTTGTTCTGGATCTCTGTCATTGGTATTTTAACAGGGATTGCATTGAATCTATAAATTGTTCTGGGTAGTATGGACAGGTTGATGATGTTAATTATTCCAGTCCATGAACAGGTACATGCTTCCATTTATCTGGTTCTTCCTTAATTTTTTTCTTCCAAGTTGTGTGGTTTTCTGAGTAGTATAGGTCTTTTACCTCCTTGGTTAGGTTTATTCCTAGGGACTTTTGTTTTTTTGTTGCTATAGTACAAGGGATTTTCCCCCTAATTTCTGTTTCTGATATTTCATTGTTGGCGTACAAAAACACCTGCAATTTCTGAATATTGACTTTGTATTATGTTGTTTTGCCAAATTCACTTATTAGGTTGAGTAGTTTTTTTGGTGGAGTCTACAGGGTTTTCTGTTTACACTATCATATCATCTGCAAACATTGACAGTTTTGCTTCCTCCTTTCCAATATGAATGGCTTTTATTTCTTTTTCTTGTCTCAGTGCTGTGGCTAGGACTTCCAATACTAAGTTGAATAGAAGTGGTAAAAGCAAATATCCATGTCTTGTTGCTGATCTTAGTGGGAAAGCATTTAGATTTTGCCCATTGAGTATGATGTTGGCTGTAGGTTTCTGGTATATGGCCTTTGTTATGTTGAGGTATGCTCCCTTTACTCCCACTTTGCTGAGTGTTTTAATTATAAATGAGTGCTGTACCATAAAGATATATTTAATTAAAAAAAAGAATGGCTGGTGTGGCTCAGTTTGGTGGAGCATTGCCCCATACACCAAAAGGTCGGGGTTCAATTCCCAGTCAGGGCATACACCTAGGTTGCAAGTTCCACCCCTGGTTGGAATGTATATGGAAGGCAGCAGATCGAAATTGCCCCCTTCTGTCTCTCTACCTCTCCCCCTACTCCCTCCCTCCTCCTTCTTTCTGTGAAATCAATAAACATTTTTTAAAATGAAGTAAAAAGGATTAATCTTATTTAATTAATCTCTAGTTTAATCTGATTCTAAAAATTACTTTGTGGTCTTTTTTTGTGTTGGGTATCATTAGTATATACATTTTGTCATGCTGCATGATTTCATTTATTCAACAAATATTTGAAGACCTCTTAATGTGTGTTGGTATGCTCAGTGCTGAATCTATAAAATTAAATAAAATCTGTATGAATCTTGCCATGCATAGTTTATAGAAGTAAATTCTGAGTACCTGTAAATTACAAATTTATAAGTGAATAATAATACAGTATGAATCCCTAATAGGAATAGATTGAGAGGTCAGGCAAAAGTTTATCTGAGAAAGTAACATTTACGTTAAACCTTGAACGATGAACAGGGGTTAGCACAGTGATTGTGGGTACATTCTTGACTGAAATATTGTAGTATGAGAAGTTCCAGAGGCATGAAAACATATTCTTCAAGGAAAATGTGGTTAGAAAACTCTCAGGATTTAAAAAAAAAAAAACTCTGAAGATTTTTGAAGTAGAGGAATTACGTAAAGGAATATGTGCTCAAATTAACGGATTGGTGTGGAATAGGTATAGCAGTTGGGAGACCAGATAGGATATTTTACTGTATTAGCACCGGGGAGCGATAATAGTAACTTGGACTGGGGGGATAGCAGAGAAGTGGAAATGAATAGATTAGAAGTTTATTTGGAAGGTAAAATTGAGTACAGTTGGTATAATGATGGTATAAAGTTGAATGTGATATACCAAGAATAAGATGTCTAAGATGATTCCCTCATTTCTGGTTTGTACAGCTTGGAGAAGAATGGGTTTATGGAGAAAGATTGTGATTTTCATTGGAATGGATTTTGTTTGAGTGTTAAATGGAGATATAATGTAAATGTTTAAATATATCATCCTGGCAGTCAGAACATAGTTACTGGATGGGTATCTAAATTTGGAAGAGATTTACATATAGGTATTTAAAGGTGTCATCAGAAGTTGAGAGAGGTTTAGAGTGTGATGGCATGGTAGTAGGTCTGATGGTATCTTGTATTAGGATGAGGGCCTTATGGATAAAGACAAGTGGATGGACTCTAAATATATTTAAGAGATTGAATCAATAGATATTGGTGATTATTTTGACATGGGAGGTGTGAAGTAGGATTTTAGTCAAGAGCAAAGTGCATTTCTTTTTTGCTGAGATATGGAAACAAAACTGAGTAGGAGGGGATTAATCAGTTTTTTTTTTAAATTTATAACCATCGTTTTTGCAGGAAAGAAGGAATTTATTATAAATATTTTCTTTTCATTTTTATTGTTTTACTAGGTAACTATTTTAGTTTTTAAAAATTTAATTTAAAAAATACTTAGGACATGTAAAAACGAAATTACTATAACATCAACCATGTCCCCATTGTTCATATTAATATTTCTATTGGATACTTCATTTTTTATTTATTGCTTTGTTTCTATTTTATAAAAACTTATTTGATTTTTCATTTTTAGGTTCACTCTCTCTTTTTTGTTGTTGTTCAATTACAGTTCTCCTGCCTTTTTTCCTGTTGCTCACCCCTACCACATCCCTCACTACTGTGACAAGTCAATCCCCACCCGTTGTCCCTGCTCATGAGTCCTCTATTCATGTTCCCTTGCTAGCCCCTTCCACTTCTTCCCTCTGTTATTTCCCTCCACCTTCCCCTCTGGTCACTGTCAATTTATTCTTTATTTCCACTCTCCATTTATTCTTTATTTTGCTCATAAGTTTGTTTTGTTGATTAGATTCCACTTACAGTGAGATCATATGGTATTTCTCTTTCACCATTTGTTTTATTTCACTTAGCATAATGGTCTCTAGTTCCATCCATGCTGTCTGGAAGGACAGGAGCTCCTTCTTTCTTTAGGCTGCATAGTATTCCATTGTGTAATGTACCAGTTTTTTGATCTGCTCATTTACTGATGGGCACCTAGGCTGCTTCCAGCACTTGGCTGTTGTAAATTGTGATGCTATGAACACTGGGGTGCATAGGTTCTTATGGATTGGTGTTTCAGGATCCTGAGGGAATAGTCCCAACAATGGAATTGCTGGGTCAAAAGGCAGTTCCCTTTTTAGTTTTCTGAGGAAATTCCATACTGTTTTCTAGAGTGGCTGCACCAGTCTGCAATCCCACCAACAGTGAACTAGGGTTCTCTTTTCTCCACAACCTCTCCAACACTTGTTGTTTGTTGCTTCGTTTATGATGGCCATTCTGACTTGTGTAAAGTGGTATCCCACTGTGGTTTTAATTTGCATCTCTCTGATGGCTAGTGATGCTGAGCATCTTTTCATATGTCTCTGAGCCCTCTGTATGACATACCTCCTCAGAGATATGTCTATCCAGGTACTTTGCCCATTTTTTAAATTTCAGCTCTTTGCCTTCCTGGAGTTGGAGTCCTGTGAGTTCTTTATATATTTTGGAGATCAAACCCTTGTCCAAGGCATCGTATGGGAAAACAAATGTGTTTTCCCATAAAGTTGTTTCTCTTTTCATTGTAATGCTATTTTATTTAGCCATGCAGAAGCTTTTTATTTTGATGAGATCCCATTTGTTTACTCTTTTTTTATGTCCATTGCTCTAGGTCACATATCAGTGAAAATATTACTGCATGGCATATGTGAGATTTCCCTGCCTATGTTCTCCTGAAGGACTTTTAAGATGTCACAACTTATATTTAAATCTTTCATCCACCTTGAATTTATTTTTGTGTAATGTGTGAGTTGGTGATTGAGTTTCATTGTTTTGCATGTAGTTGTCCAGATCTCCTAACACCATTTGTTGAAGAGGCTATTTTTACTAAATTTTATACTTCTGCTGCCTTTGTCAAATATTAATTGACCATAGAGACTTGGGTTTATTTCTAGGCTCTCTATTCTGTTCCATTGGTTTATGTGTCTGCTCTTATGGCAATACCAGGCTGTTTTGATTACAGTGGCCTTATAATATTGTTTGATATCGGGTATTGTGATCCCTCCAACTTGGTTCTTCTTTCTTAAAATTGCTGCTGGTATCGGGGTATTTTATGATTCCTTGTAAATTTTTGAAATGTTTCCTCTATATCTGTGAAATATGTCATTGGCACTTTAATAGGGATTGAATTGGATCTATAAGTTGCTTTGGGTGGTATGGGCATTTTCATGATGTTAATTCTTCTGCTCCATGAACATGGTACATGCTTCCATTTGTTTCTGTCTTCCTTAATTTCTTTCTTCAGTGTTGTGTAGTTTTCTGAGTACAGGTGTTTTACCTCCTTGGTTAGGTTTATTCCTAGGTACTTTATTTTTCTTGTTGCTGTATGAAATGGGATTTTCCCCCTAATTTCTGCCTCTGATATTTCATTGTTAGTGTACAAAAACCCTGCAATTTCTAAATATTGACTTTGTATCCCACTGTTTTGCCAAATTCACTTACTAGGCTTAGTAGTTTTTTGGTGGAATCTGTAGGATTTTCTATGTACACTATCATGTCATGTGCAAACAATGACAGTTTTGCCCCCTCCTTTCCAATTTAGATGCATTTTATTTCTTTTTCATGTCTTATTGCTGTGGCTAGGACTTCAATACTATGTTGAACAGGAGTGGTGAAATCCAGCATCATTGTCTTGTTCTTGATCTTAGTGGGAAAGCTTTTAGTTTTAACCCATTGAGTATGATGTTGGGTTAGGTCTCTTATATATGGCCTTTATTGTGCTGAGGAGTGCTCCCTCTATTCCCATCTTGCTGAATGTTTTTATTATAAATGGGTGCTGTACCTTATCAAATGTTTTTTCTGCATCTGTTGATATGATCTTGTGATTTTTGTCTTTTCTGTTATTTATGTGATGTATTATGTTTATTGATTTGCAAATATTGTACCATCCTTGCATTGTTTGTTTTGTTGATGAGGATCTACTTATAGGTGAGATCATATGGTATTTGTCTTTCACCACCTGGCTTATTTCACTTAGCTTAATGCTTTCTTGTTGCAACCGTGCTGTTGCAAAGGGTAGGAGCTCTTTCTTTCTTTCTGCTGCATAGAATTTCATTGTGTAAATGTACCATAGTTTTTTGATCCATTCGTTTACTGATGGGCACCCAGTTTGCTTCCAACACTTGGCTATTGTAAATTGTGCTGCTATGAACATTGGGTTGCAAGGTTCTTTTGGATTGGTGTTTCAGTGTTACTGCGATACAATCTCAGCAGTGGAATTGCTGGGTCAAAAGCAATTTCATTTTTAGTTTTTTGAGGAAATTTTATACCGTTTTCCACAGTGGCCGCACTAGTCTGCATTCTCACGAGCAGTGCAGTAGGGTTCCCTTTTCTTTACATCCTCTCCCAACACTTGTTTGTTTTTTGGTTATGATGGCCATCCTCACTGGTGTGAAGTGGTATCTCATTGTTGTTCCAATTTACATCTCTCTGATGGCTAGTGATGCTGAACATTCTTTCCTGTATTATCTGGGTTCTTTGTATGTCCTCCTTGGAGAAGTATCAGTTCAAGTCCTTTGCCCATTTTTTAATTGGGTTCTTTGTCTTCCTGGAGTGGAGTTTTGTGAGTTCTTTATATATTTTGGAGGTCAAACCCTTGTGTGAGGTCTCATTTACAAATATGTTTTCTTATACAGTTGGTCCTCTTTTCATTTTAATGTTGTTTTCTTTAGCCATGCATTTGTTGGGTCCATATTTAATTATAGTTGTCATGTGTTCTTTTTTAATTCTACCACCCTCTGTGTGAAGGTTTTAAGTGAATCTTCTGGGGGTTCTTTGAGTATATTTTATGGATTGTGCTATTATAGTTTTCCCAATTTTCCCCCCTTTGTCCCCTCTCCACCCTATACTCCCCAATTCTCCAGCAGTACTCCACCTACTTGGTTCATGTCCATGGGTTGTACATATAAGTTCTTTGAGTTCTCTGTTTCCTATATCATTTTTGACCCCTCCCCATCTATTAATGCCTACCAGTTATGCTGCTTCTTCCCTGTACCTTTCCCCCCATTCCTCCCTTCTCTTTCCCCACAGAAAACCCTCTATGTGATATCCATTTCTCTAATTCTGTTCCTGTTCTAGTTGTTTTTCTTGATTTTTGTTTTCATTGTTTATCTTTCCTTTATTTTTTTAGGTTCATTTGTTGATATTTGTGAGTTTGTTTGCATTGTATTGTTCATATTTTTTTTTCATCTTCCTTTTCTTTGGTAAGTCCCTTTAACATTTCATATAATAATGGCTTAGTGATGATGAACTCCCTTATGTTTTCCTTATCTGGGAAGCACTTTATCTTCCTTTCCATTCTAAAGGATAGCTTTGCTGGATAGAGGAATCTTGAATGTAGGTCCTTGCCTCTCCTGACTTCAAATACTTCTTTCCAGCCCCTTCTTGCCTGCAAGTTTTGAGAAATCAGCTGATAGTCTTATCAGCACTCCTTTGTAGGTAAGTCTTTCCTTTCCTTTCGCTGCCTTTAAGATTTGCTCTTTATTTTTAATCATGGGTAACTTAATGATGATGTGCCTTGGTGTGTTCCTCTTTGCGTCCAACTTCTTTGGAACTGTCTGAGTTTCCTGGACTTTATGGAAGTCTATATCCTTTGCCAGATTGGGGAAGTTTTTCTTCATTATTTGTTCAAATAAGTTTTCAATTTCTTGTTGTTCTTCTTTTTCTGGCACCTATATAATTCAGATATTGAAATGTTTGAAGTTGTCAAAGAGGTTCAGAAGTCTCTTCATATTTTTAAATTCTTGTTTCTTCATTTTGTTCCGGTTGGATGTTTATTTCTTCCTTTTGTTCCAGATCATTGATATGAGTCCTGGTTTCCTTCCTGTCACTGTTGGTTCCCTGAATATTTTGCTTCATTTCATTTTGGGTATCTTTCATTTGTGCTTTCATTTTTTGACCAACCTTAATCTATTCTATGAGCATTTTGATTATTAGGGCTTTAAATTCCCCATCAAACAGGTTGGCTGTCTCCTCATCGTTTAGTTCTCTTCCTGAGGCTTTGCTCTGTTCTTTCATTTGGGCCATATCTTTGTCTTGGCGTACGTGTGAAGTTGTAAGGGGGTGGGTTCTTAGGTATTCCCCAGGGCAGGACAACCCTCCTTGGTGTGCTGCAGAGCTGACTCTGGGGAAAGGGCCAGAGAGGGAACAATACAGCTTGCCTGCTTGTCTCTGTGCACTTTCCAATGGACTCTCGTGTGTGACTGGGAGTTTTTCCCACCATGGCAGCTGCCATATTTTACTGTCAGCTCTGAGTCTCAGTTTCTCCTTAAGTCAGCCCGGCCCACAAAGCCTGCTCCCTCACCACAGCCAGCCCCGCCCCATGTGGTCCCCTGCCTCTCTGAAGTTTCTCAACCAGCCCCACCCACACAGTCCACTGTCTCCCAGCAGTTTCTCTCTGTCCACTGCCTTGCTGGTCTGGTTGTTCTGTTTGACTCTTTCTTCAGTTACGTGGTTGAGTTCCATGCAGTTTGATTTTCTGGCACTTATGGTTGTTTATTGGTTTTAGATTGGTTGTTACCCTCCTTTTGGTCGTGCGAGGAAGTGAAGGGTTTCTACCTACGCCTCCATCTTGGCCGGAACTCCTGTCGTGTGTTCTTGATGAATTCTTCTCTTGAGTATCATAAAGTATCCTCTTTTGTCTTTTTTTATCATCTTCTTCTTGTTTTTGTGATATAAGTATTGCTACCTTGGCTTTTTTATTCTGTCCATTTTCTTGGAATAGTTTTTCAGCTCTTCACTTTCAGTCTGTGTACCTCTTTTGTTCTGTGGTGAGTCTCTTATAGGTATTATATGCATGTGTCATGTTTTCTTAACCATTCAACTACCCTCTATCTTTTGATTGGTGTGTTTAAACCATTTACATGTAAACTTAGGATTGATAGGTACTTATTTATTACCATTTTTCCCTTTTGTACCTGTGTTCCCCTGTCTCTCACTTGTTTTATTCATATTCTTAAAGCAGTTCTTGTAGCATATCTTGCAGTTCTATTTTGGTGGAGGTGTATTCTTTTAGCCTTCTTTTTTTTCTGGGAAACTCCTTATTTCACCTTCTCTTTTAAATTAGAGCCTTGTTAGGTAGAGCAGTGTTGGTTGCAGGCCTTTGCTTTTTATAACTTGAAATATTTCTTGCCATTCCCTTCTGGCTTTTAGTGTTTCTTTTAAGAAATCACCTGCTTTCCTATTGGAGTTCCCTTGTATAGTACTTCATGTTTCTCCCATGCTGCCTTTAAGATTCTCTCTTTGTCTTGTAATTTTGCCATTTTAATTATGATGTGTCTTGAAGTGGGCCTCTTTGGGTTCCTCTTGATTGGAACTCTCTGTGTTTCCTGGGTTTGTGTGACTTTCTCTCCTCAAATTAGGGGAGTTTTCCATCATTACTGTTTCAAACATGTTTTTTTATCCCTTGCTTCTCTTCTTTTCCTTCTGGTAATCCTATTATACTGATATTATTACATTTCATGTTCTCCTGCAGCCCCCTTAACCCCTCTTTCTTGTTGTTGTGTCTTTTTTCCTTTTCTTTTTCTTTCTGGGAATTTTTTCTACCTTGTTTTCTAGCTTGGTGAATCCCTCCTCCGCTCCACCTGGCCTGGTTTTAATTCTTTTTACTGTGTTCTTGTATTTATAAACTGTATACTTCAATTCCTCCTGGCTCTTATCGATATTTTCTATGTCCCTTTTCATGCTGATTAGTTTGCAGTAAGTTCCATGTAGCTTTCCTGTTGTTCTTCGTAGTTCACACTGAGTGAGTTTGCACTTTGTAGTTCAAGCTTCCTTATAACCATTGTTTTGAACTCATTGTCTGATAGTTTACCTGTCTATATTTCATTTAGCATTTTTTTCTGAGACTTAGTTGTTTTCTTTCTTTTGGGTTTGTTTGTCTCCCCATTTTATGGGAGACTCTTCTTTTTTGCTTCTGCTTCCTAAAGTGATCTGCACTGACTCCCTGTCTTTGTGGTGTGAACTATGGTAGTGTACTTCATTCAGTGGTGCAGTCTCCTGGATCTCCTGAAGCTGATGCTGTTGGGATGTCCTTTATGCCATTTACGTAGGCTCTTTAGATGTAATTGGGCATTAATTGTTGTTTGTTTGTTATTTTGTGTGTCCTTCCCTCCAGGTGGCTGACTGAAGGTCAGTCCACCCAGTGTGTCTTGTGTGCTGTTGTGCAGGTGCTGCCGGATCAAAACCACAAATCCCAGGAAACAAACCCCCACCTGTGAATATATCTCCCCCACTCCTGCAATCCCACTATCAACAGCAGATGTACCAGTATTAATAAGTATGCAAAGCGATTAAGACTATTGTAAGAAAGGATAGTAAATATAAGATGACTTACTGAAAGAACAGGGATGTTGAAAGGGGACAGGGAGGAGCACTAATAACAGTAGGGAATCGGAGTGAAGTAAAAATATACATTGTAAAGAAAGAATGAAGAATGTGGAATGGAGTAAGAGAAAGGAGGCCTAAATTATTAGGTTTAAACAGAAAGTTAAAAAAAAATAAGAAAGAAAAGAAACAGAAAAGAAAGTGAATAAATAAAAAAACTAGGAAACAAATTGGAGAAAAATGTCCACCACAGCAGTATAAACAACAGATGAGCTAAAATTAACATAAGTGGGATGGGATTAAGCAGGGAAAAAGAAAGAAAGAAAAGCTTAAGAGATGTCTAGAGGAAAGTGAAGTGATTTTGAGATGCTAGAGGCAGAGGGAGTACTAAGAGTGAGGGATGAAAACCAGGGTAAGTCAAGGAAAAAGTAAAATTTGAGATAAAAAAAGAAAGGGCAGGATGAAAGAAATAAAACTAGGTTAAGACAGAGAAAGATTAAAATTTGAGCTGAAAGAACAGAACAGGCTGGTGAAGGCAGAATGTTGTAGGCAAGGGAACAGTAAAATTTGAGATTTGAAATACAAAAATAGTGAAGATCTAGAGATAAAATTGACAAAATGCAACAACAACTACCCTATCCACACCCAACAAACAAAGACTGCTATGGTGGAGAGAGAACATGGATATTTTAAAAATATATTTTATTGATTATGCTATTACAGTTGTCCCATTTCTCCCCCATCATTCCCCTCCACCCTACACACCCCCTCCCACCCACATTCCCCCCTTTAGTTCATGTCCATGTGTCATAAGTTCTTTAGCTTCTACATTTCCCACACTATTCTTGCCCTCCCCCTGTCTATTTTCTACCCACCATCTATGCTACTTATTCTCTGTACCTTTCCCCTCTCTCCTCCTCCCACTCCCCTGTTGCTAACTGTCCATGTGGTCTCCATTTCTGTGGTTCTGTTCCTGTTCCAGATGTTTCCTTAGTTTGCTTTTGTTTTAGGTGTGGTTGTTAATAGCTGTGAGTTTGCTGTCTTTTCACTGCCATATTTTTTATCTTCTTTTTCTTAGATAAGTCCCTTTAACTTTTCATATAATAAGGGCTTGGTGATGATGAACTCCTTGAACTTGACCTTATCTGAGGAGCACTTTATCTTCCCTTCCATTCTAAATGACAGCTTTGCTGGATAGAGCAATTTTGGATGCAGGTCCCTGCCTTTCAAGACTTCAAATACTTCTTTCCAGCCCCTTCTTGGCTGTAAGGTCTCTTTTGAGAAATGAGCTGACAGTCTGATGGGAACTCCTTTGTAGGTGACTGTGCCTTTATCCCTTGCTGCTTCTAGAATTCTCTCCTTCATTTGAATCTTGGCTAATGTAATTACGATGTGCCTTGGCGTGTTCCTCCTTGGGTCCAACTTGTTTGGGACTCTCTGAGCTTCCTGGACTTCCTGGTAGTCTATTTCCTTTGACAGATTGGGGAAGTTCTCCTTTATTATTTGTTCAAATAAGTTTTCCACTTGTTGCTCTTCTTCCCCTTCTGGGACCCCTATAATTTGGATGTTGGGATGTTTAACAATGTCCCAGAGGTTCCTAAGCCTGTCCTCATTTTTTTGAATTCTTATTTCTTCCTTGTTTTCTGTTTGGTTGTTAGTTTCTTCCTTCTGGTCCACTCCATTGATTTGAGTCCCAGTTTTCCTCCCATCTCTATTGCTTCCCCATGCATCTTCCTTCATTTCACATATTGAAGCCTGCATTTTTTCATCTAATTTGTGAGCACAATCAACCAATTCTGTGAGCATTCTGATAACCAGTGCTTTGAACTGTGCATCTGATAGTTTGGCTATCTCTTCACGGCTTAGAGGAATTGGCTCTGGGGCTTACATCTTTTCTCCGGTTTGAGCCATTTTTGGTGGGTTTTGTTTCGTTTTGGTTTGGTTTTGGTCTGGTCATGGCTATTACGTACGAGGGGTGGAGCCTTAGGTGTTCCTCAGGGTGGGGGAGCCCAGTCGCTGGGTTGTGACGCTATAGTTGGGGGCGGGGTCCGAGAGGGAAGAATGGCGCCTGCTCCACTCTCTCCTGGACTCCGGTCCTTTCTGCTGCTTCCCCTTTACCTGGATTATCTCTGCGTGCACGCGTGCTGTTACGTAGTGAGGAGTGGCGCCTCAGGCGCTCCCCAGTGCGGGGCAGCCCAGTCGCTGGGTTGTGATGCTATATGTGGGGGCGGGGTCTGAGAGGGAACAATGGCGCCTGCTCCGCTCTCTCCAGGATTCAGTCCCTTCCGCCACTTCCCATTTGCCTGGACCGTCTTGTGCACGCGAATATGGGACCACCTGGTCAGCCAGCCACCTTGTGTGGCCTCACTGGGTCTGCACAGTTGCCCCCCTGTGCTCGGGGTCCGCCAGCTGCCGCCTGTGGGCCCAGGGACTGCGAGCCGCCACCTGTGTACCTGGGAACTGCCAGCTGCTGCTGCTTGCGTTCCTGGGTCCACACCTCCACTTTTTCCTGCCACGACTCCGCCCCTCTTACCAGTCTGGATGAATGGTTGTTGGACTTCCGTACAGTTCAATTTTCTATAAGTTCTGGTTGTTTTCTTGTTTCTAAATATTTATTGTCCTTAATTTTGGTTGTGAGAGGAGGCACAGTGTGTCCACCTATGCCTCCATCTTGGCCGGAAGTCCTGCATATGAAAGCTTTAAACAGCTCTGTGCATCTCAAGCCATAGGTGTCTGGCAGAGAGAAACCCTTCTGCTTTTTGCCACTGGATGTTATTTGTGTACTTTTCAGGCTGTGGTGGTTTGCCTGGGGAGCACAGCTTGGGTTTTAGACCCCATACTTCTCAGAGGAATCCCCTAGACACTTAAATATCTCTTTGGGACTTCAGATGCCTCTTGTAGGCATTCAGCCTGCCCTCTCTAGTCTCTACCACACTCTCTGCCAGTCATGTTGTTGTGCTGAAGCTGTTTCTTCTGTCTGTGTGTGGTTATAAGGCTTCTCTCTCGTTATTACTCGTTGTTTATTCCTAATGATTTCTCCATAATTTATTGTAATTCCACATTGGTCCTGGGAGGAGTTAGTGTAACTTCCACTCACTCCTCTGCCATCTTGGATCCTCTATTATTTCTTTCCTACTACTCACTTTGGGCTTTGTTTGTTGTTCTTTTTCAGGTTCCTTCAAGAGTAAAGTTAGATTGTTCATTGAACTTTTTCTTGTTTCTTGAGATAGACCTGTAATGCTATGAATTTCTATCTTAGGATTGTATTCTCTGTGTTCCGCAGATTTTGGGTTATTGTGTTCTTATTTACCTTATCTTTTGATTTCTTCCTTGATCTCATTTTTGACCCATTCATTGTTTATTAAGATGTTATGTAGCTTCCATGTCTTTGCATGTTTTTTAGTGTTCTTCTTGTGATTGATTTTTAGTTTCATAGCATTGTGGTAAAAGAAGATGCTTCACGTGATTTCAATCTTAAATTTGTTGAGACATGTGGTCTTCCTAGGAAACATCCCATGTGCACTTAAGAATAATGTATATTCTGCTGCTTTGGGATTAAATGCTCTGTAGATATCATGAAGTCTGTTTGATCCAATGTGTCATTTAAACCCGCTGTCTCCTTGTTGATTTTTTGTCTGGAAGATCCATCCATTGAAGTTAATGGGTTGTTAAATCCCTGACTATGACTCTACTTCTGTTGAACTCTCCCTTTATGTTGAACAAGATATGCTTTATATAATTAGCTGCTCCTATATAATTAGATAATTAAAATTGACTTCAAACAAAGACTATAAAAAGAAACACAGAAGGACACTTCATAATACTAAGGGAAGAGTCCATCAAGAAAACATAAACATTATATCATATATGCACCCAAATACATAGGGAAAATCTTGGAGGACTTCAGAACAATATGGACAACAACACACTTATATTACGGGATTTTAACACCCTACTGTCAACAATGGATAGATCTTCCAAACAAAATATAAGAATATTGCAGCACTGAACAATGCCTCAGATCAAGTTGACTTAAGTGAGATATATATAAACTTTTCATCCCAAAGAAGAAAATACACAGTCTTTTTCAATGCACATGGAACATTTTCAAAGATAAATCACATGATAGGATGCAAAACAAGACTCAACAAATTCAGGGAGATTGAAATAATATCAAGCATTTACTTGGACCACAAGTGCCTGAAAGTAGGAACCAACCTCAAGGAAAAAATTCAAAAACATTCATATTCATGTAGATTGAATAGCATGCTATTAAACAATGAATGGGTGAATAATGAGATCCAGAAAGAAATCATACAGGTTCTGGAAAGAAATGAAAATAAACACACAACAGTTGAAAACCTATGGGACACAGCAAAGGCATGTCTGAGAGGGAAGTTCAAAGTGTTATGGGCCTACCTAAAAAAGATGGAAACATTTCAAATAAACAACCCAACCCTACACCTACAAGAATGGAGGAAAAACAAACAAACAAAAAAAGCCCAGAACAAGTAGGAGGAAGGAAATAACTAAGATCAGAGCAGAATTAAATGGCATAGAGATTAAAACAACAATGCAGAGGATCAATAAATCAAGGAGCTAGTTCTTTGAAAAGATAAACAAAATCTACAAGCATAAAGGAGACTCATCAAGAAAAAAAGAGGCCCCAAATAAATAAAATCAGAAATGAAAGAGGAGAAATTACAACCGATACCTCAGAAATACAAAGGAGTGTAAGAAATTATGATGAGCAACTGTATGCCAAGAAATTTTAAAACTTAGGTGAAATGGACAAATTGCTAGAAAAATATAATCTTCCAAATCTGAATCAAGAAGAAGCAGAAAGACTGAACAGATGGATAACAACTGGTGAAACCAAAGCAGTAATCAAAAAAACTCCCTGCACACCGAAGCTCTGGTCTGGATGGTTTCCCAGGAGAATTTTACAAAAGATTTGAGGAAGAGCTAACCCTGTCCTTCACAGACTACTCCAAAAATTCAAAGTAGAAGGAAGACTCCCAAACTCCTGAATGAGGCCAGCATTACCATAATCCCAAAGCCAGACAGAGACAACAAAATAAGGAAATATAGGCCAGTATCACTGATGAACATAGAAGCTAAAATGGAGACCACTGTAGTTGAAAAACAATAAAAAGTATAAATAATAAAAATAATTATAAAAAGTATTCAAGTGCTCCTATGTTGGGTGTATAAATGTTTACTAGGTTTATGTACTTTTATTGTATTGTTTCCTTTATCAGTATGTAGTGTCAACCTGTAGCCTTGGATTTGTTGTTTCAGTTTTTATTTTCTTATATATTCTATTGATTCTGCTATTACAGTTGTCCCATTTTATCCTCCTCTTTTTTCCCCTCCACCCTGCACCAACCCTCCCACCATCATTCTCCCACTTTAGTTCATGTCCATGGGTCATACATTAAATTCTTTGGCTTCTCCATTTCCCATAGTATTGTTAACCTTTCCCTGTCTATTTTGTACCTACCATTTATGCCTCTTATTCTCTGTATCTTTCCCCCCATTCTCACCCACCCCCTCCTCCCTGATAACCCTCAATGTGATCTCTACTTCTCTGAATCTGTTCCTGTTGTACTTGTTTGGTTAGTTTTGTTGTTGTTGTTTCTGTTGTTTTAGATTTGGTTGTTTTTAGTTGTGAGTTTTTTTGTCATTTTACTGTTCCTGTTTTGGATCATCTTTTTCTTAAATCCATCCCTTTAACTTTTCATATAATAAAGCATTGGTGATGATGAACTGCTTTAACTTGACTTTATCTGGGAAGCACTTTATCTGCCCTTCCATTCTAAATGACAGCTTTGCTGGATAGAGTAATCTTGCATGTAGGTCCTTGCCTCTCATGACTTTGAATACTTCTTTCCTGTAAGGTTTCTTTTGAGAAATCAGCTGATAGTCTTATGGGAACTCCTTTGTTAGTAACTGTCTCCTTATCTCTTGCTGCTTCTAAGATTCTCTCCTTATCTTTAATCTTAGGTAATGTGATTGTGATGTGCCTTGGTGTGTACTCCCCTGAGTCCAACATTTCTGAGACTCTGAGCTTCCTGAACTTCCTGGAAGTCTATTTCTTTTGCCAAATTGGGGAAGTTCTCCATTATTTGTTCAAATAATTTTTCAATTTCTTGTTCTTCCTCTTCTCCTCTGGCACCCCTGTGATTCAGATGTTGGAACATTTAAAGTTTTCCCAGAGGTTCCGCAGCTTCTCCTTGTTTTTTTTTTCAATAATTGTTTCTTCATTCTGTTCTGGTTGAATATTTGTTTCTTTTTTGTGGTCCAAATCATTGATTTGAGTCCCGGTTTCCTTCTCTTCACTGTTGGTTCCCTCTTTATTTTCCTTTATTACATAGCCTTTACTTTTTCCTCTATTTTGTGACCATACTCAAGCATATCTGTGAGCATCCTGGTTACCTGTGTTTTGAACTCTTTACGTGATAGCTTCACTATCTCTTCATCTCTTAGTTGTATTTTTTCTGTAGCTTTGATCTGTTCTTTAATTTGGGCTGTATTTTTTTTTTCTTGGTGCACCTGTTATGTAGTAAGGAGCAAAGCCTTAAGTATTCGCCAGGTTGGGGCAACCCACATTCCTGTGTTGTAGAGCTGTATGTGGGGGAGGGGCCCGACAGGGAACAATGCCACTTGCTTGGTTCTTGGTAGGCTTTCTGTCACTCACCCTGCTTCCCACAAGCAAATTGGGCCGTTCTGGTGCTGATTCCTGGGTGTGTGGTTTGATGTATGTTCTAGGACCCTCTGGGTCTCTCCAATGAATTCTACTCTGAGGCCAAGAGTTTCTCCCGCTTGTGCAATTCCCAATGTTTTTATAGCCAGAGGTTTTGAGGCTTTGTTTCCCTGTGCTGGAACCCTGGTTTGTGTGATCTGTTTCACTCCTCAGCTGTTCCTCCCAGTCTATCTGCACGCGAATGCGGGACCACCCAGACCTCCAGCCACTATCCTGCCATGAGTCCTCCCCACACTGACGGCCCGCCTCTGCCCCTCCTCCTGGTCTGGATATATGTTTCTTCTTTTACTCCTTGGTTGTCAGACTTCCATAGTTAGATTTTTCTGGTAGTTCTGGTTGTTTTTTGTTTTTAAATTTGTTGTTGTCCTTCTTTGGTTGTTCAAGGATGCAAAGTGTATCTATTTATGCCTCCTTCTTGGCTGAGAGTCCTGTAGACTTGGTTCTCAAATCTTATATTTTGTCATATATAATTATTCCTGTCCCAGCATTATTTTCCTTTTCATTTGTAAGAAATATCTTTTTCCATCCCTTTTCTTTGAGTCTGTGTATTTCTTTTGTTCTGTGCTGGGTCTCTTGAAGACAGCATATACGTAGGTCCTGTTTTTTAATATGTTCTGTAACCCTGTATCTTTTGATTGGAGCATTTCTGCCATTTTCATTTAAAGTGATCATTGGTAGATGCATATTTAATGTCATTTTATATTTTTAATTGTGTTCCTTTTAGTTTTTCTTCTTCTTCTTAAAGTAACTAACATTTGTTGTAATACTGGTTTGGCGTTAACAAACTTCTTTATCTAGGATGCTCTTTATTTTTATTTCAATTTTAAATGATAGCCTTTCTGTTTTAAGTAGCCTTGTTGTAGGTTCTTACTTTTCATCACTTTGAATATTTCATTCCAGACCCTTCTGGGCTGAAATGTTTCCTGGAGAAATCAGATGACCTAATGGAGGCTTCCTTGTAGGTAACTAACTGCCCTTTTGTTTCAGTTTTTAAGGTTGTTTCTTTGTCTTTAAGCTTGCTTTTTAATCTTGATGTGTCTTTGTATGGTCTTCTATGGGTGTGTCTTGTTTTGGACTCTCTGTGCTTCCTGCATTTGTGGGGTTTTTTTTCCCCCTTAACCAGGTTAGGGAAGTTTTCGGTCATATTGCCAAATAGGTTCTTGATCCCTTGTTCTCTCCTTCTACTTCTGATATCACTATGATGGGTATGTTGTTATGCTCTATGTTGTCCCAAAGGTCCCTTAATCTGCCCTTACTCTTTTAAATTCTTTTTTCTTTTTGCTACTCTCATTGGATGGTTGTTTTTTTTACCTTGTTTTCCAAATCACTGATTTGATCCTCTCCTCCATCTCATCTGTTTATTCCTTCCAGTATGTTATTTATTTCAGATATTGTGTTCTTAAATTCTGACTGGTTCTTTTTTATATGTCTTTTTACATATTGTTGAGCTTCCTCATAATCATTACTTTGAGCTAGCTGATAAATTGCTTGCCTCCATTTCATTTAGTTTTTCTAGAGAATTCTCTTCTGCTTTCATTTAGGGCTTGTTTTTTTTTTTTTTTTTTTTTTTTTTTGTCTTTCCATTTTGGTTGACTCTTTCGATTTGTTTCTATGTATTAGGTAGATCTGCAAGATCTGCTGCAGGCCTATGCCACATGCTGCCTGTGACTGGCAGTGAGCAACATGTTTGCAGTTATCAATGATCCATAGCTTGTGGTTCCCTATGCTAGGCCAGGGTGTGTACTGAAAGGACCAAGCAGTGCATCAAGGTTGGCTTTTACCAACACTGGACCTAAGGGAGGGTTTGGAAAAGTCTCAAAACACCCTCCACCTGTAAGCTTCTTGTTAGACTGAGTCCCTGAAAGAACCTCCTGCTGTACTCCTCAGCAGCACTTAAGCCCCACAGGGTGAGGCAAGAAAGATCCTGTAGGTGAGGCTATTACTTCCCCCCAGGTTGATGCTGCATAGATGGGAGTGCTCTGCAGAAGGAAGATGGCCTCTGCAATATGACTGAGCACAGGGATAATTGTGGCTTACCATTCAGCTTTCTCTTCAGAGCCACAGTGCCAGACTCTCCTCATGTGACTCTACTCCACTGCCCCTCATTTTGCTAGAGCTCAGGATAAGTGTGAAATTTTGTGTGTTAGCTCTTTAAGGGGGTAACTGCATCTCTAGTTGTTTTTCCCTGGTAGACAGAAACCCTGCTGCTTTTCATGGCGGGATGTTATCTGGGTGCCTTCCCCAGTTTTGTGCTCTATGGTGAAGAGACGACCTTGGTGTTTAGACCCTGTACTTCTCAGGGGGAAGCTCACGTCACGGCCACCAAAATATCCCTCTGGAACTTCATCTGTTGCCTGTGGGAGCCTAGCCAACCCTCTCATGCCTCCTTACTTCCTACCATTCTTAATGTGGTGATGTGGTTTCTTATGTAAGTCATTTGTCAGATGGCAGGATTTTGTTCTTTTCTATTGCTAATTGTGGTGTTGATTTGCATTTTACTGATGGCTAATTGAATTCAGTTTTACACATACTTATTTTGTGCTGCTTGAAATATACAGGTTGAAATGTTAAATAGGTAGTTTGGACTTGGGTTTGGGGCTTGGGAGAAAGAGCTGAGTAGTTGTAGGTCAGGAGCAATTAGCCATTGTGTGAATGGAACCAAGCAGAGAGAGTGTGAAAAATGATAAAGTGGCTTAAGCTGAAATCCTGAGGAAAGTTAGTAATTAAAGGACGGTGAATGAAGCAAAGAAGACTGAGAAGCCATGGTTAGAGAGGGAGATGGAAAACCAGGGGAATGTGATATTGTGGAAGCCAATCAAAGAGAAAATTTTAAGTTGGAAGAAAGGAGCAATAGTATGAAACATTGCTGAGGACTGGGCAGCAACGATCAGAATTTGTCATAAGTAAGCCATTTCAATGGGAGTACATGGACTGAGGCCACATTAGAATAAATTGAGTGATTGAGAGGTAAAGAAGAGGGCTCAGCAAATGTTGACATAGTTTTAAAGAGTTTTATGAAGGGTAGGAGTTAAGGTGGGTGCCATCAAGAGATTTAATTTCAGATGAGATGGAAGAGGTTGAAAATATTACAGAGATAGTCACTATAGCACTGCCCACAAGAAGGTAGAAGGCACTGAGATCCGGAGTCTATTTTTAATAGAGAGGGAAAGAGAAATGTGTGTATATTGAGTGCAGGGGCTTGATGTTCCCTTTTGCTGTCTTCTGTTTTCCCTGTGAAGATAGAGATGAAGCTATCCACCCTAAATGGCGTAGGACATAATGGCATGTGTTTAGAATGGAGAAGGTTTGAAATAGACACTGTGGAGAATGGGAGAGAGCCAACCATGAACATAGCAAAAGATTTCTGACTGCATTAATAACCCAGTGAAGGTGTGAAACCATGAATTCACAATGCTACTACTTTTTATGGTGTGTAGTTTTTTTCCAGCGGTATTTAGCAGTGTAGCACTGGGTCAGAGAAGATGGCTAGTGCTTTAGTTCAAGGCACGGGTCTTTTACCCCAAGTAAAGGAGTGGAGAGTATAGGTAAAGAGTATCCTGTTAAGTTGAACTGGAGCATGGAATTCAAGCTGAATAGGTGATTAATTCTGTATAGTACTGATCCATTTTTGGACCTCAAATTCTCTAGAGTTACTGTAGTATGATCTCACTATGGTATTATCATTTTGCAGCAAGATAGAATTTCCGCGCATGTTTACTTGCTGTTGTACTAGTATATTACTATAATCCAGATTTTACATGGTAGCCATGTAGTCCTAAATGCCATTTGGTTAAGCTATAATTTTAGTAAATAAAAATATAATTTGTAGAATTTGTGAATGTACTTTTAAAAAACAGTTAAATCAGACATTTTATTGTAGTGTGAAACTTCAGCACAACAGAAATTTGCTGAAGAACTTCAAAAGCGAGAACATTTTTTAGCTGAGAGAGAACAACTGCTGTTCAGACATGAAACTGCTTTGAGTAAAATGAAAGGAATGGAAGAAGAGGTACTTACAAGATTTCGGATTATAAAGGAGGTAAGTATATAGCATTTGATTTTAGAGTTTCTCTTTTTTTTCCTTAATTTAGAATTACTAGTTATTAGCATTTTGCCTCATATGCTTTATTTCTTGTCCTAACCCACTTCCCTTCTTCTCACTGACACACACACATTTTTTTTTCCTCTTGGACCATTCGAAAGTAACTTGCAAAAATCATAACACAAAACTTGTAATTACTTCCTTAGTATTTTGAATGCTTATTTTTAGGAGTATGTATCTCCTAGAATAAGTGCATTCTCCAACTGTTATCATATTAGGAAATTAATGTTAGTTAAATAATTTAACTAACAGTTTATACTCACTTTTCCAGTTGGTTCCTGAAATGTCTTTTAATATTGTTTTTTGTTCTGTTTTATTTTTTGATCAAGGAAATAGACATAATTCATGCATTATGTTGATTTTTATATATTTTTTGGTTTCTTCAAATCTAGAGCAGTCAACTTTTTTGTTTTTTTGTAAGACTTTTCTTTGAAGGTTCTAGGCCAATAGTTGTATAAGAGTATGTCATATTCTTATTTGCCTTATTGTTTCCTAATGATTATATTTAGATTAAATATTTGTGTCAAGAATGTAATATAGGTGGTATTGTATCCTTTATTTCATATCAAGAGATATGAATAAGTTACATAAAGTAGAATTCTTTCTGTTTTGAAAAATGCATACAATCTTGTAACACCACCATAATCAAGATAATAATTCTAGCTCCCAAAATTTCCTTATACTCCTTTGTAGTTATTGTTATCCCTCATTCTCAGCCCCTAAAAATGACTGATCTATTTCTGTCCCTGTAATTGTGCCTTTCCCAGAATGTAATGTTAATAGAATCACTACATGATTTTTCTTTATCTTTGGTGTAGGCTGCTAAAACTTTCAAACTCTGCCTTTCATGCCAGGGAACCCAGGAAAAGGGGCCCCCGTAAATGACAGAGTGTTGGGAGAATCTTGGTAATGAGATTAGAAAGAAGATCCTTTCACTCTGGTGTTTATGATACAAATCTGAGTATACAAACTCATACAAATCTGAGTCACCCTCAGTCTGCATAGCACAAACCAAAAGCTGCAGAGTAAAGGTAGAAGGATCAGAGTGCACTTTAAAAATACCAACCAAGTCTCAGGTTAACTCCCTATCACCAATGCTGGAAGTGTGGAAAAGAATCACAGGAGAATAGCAAAGGCTTTGAAAACTGAACTCAGATTTAAGCCATTGTCTGAGTCTCAGACTAAGCCTTAAGTGACATATACAAAAGACAACTACAAAGCAACACTACAAAAGCTTTGAACAGTGTACAGAGATTGGGTCACTGCCCACAAAAGGTAACAAAGTTCTAACTGGGCTCACTGCTCAAAAAAATAAATAATGAAACCAATATTCCCCAGAGCATTATAACAGGATTCAGAATCAACACAGCATACTATCTAAAAGGTCCTGGATACAATGCACAAGTCCCTGGACATGTAAAGAACCAGATAAATGTGACTAAGCCTCAAGAAAAAATGCCAGTCCTTAGATGATCCATATATTAGATTTTTAACTATATTCCATGAGGTAACTGTACATAAATGCAAAGGGAAAGACAGAAATTCTCATAAGAAAAACTAAAAGTTATTGTGATCCCTCCTGCTTTGCTCTTCTTTCTCAAGATTGCTGCCACTATTCTGGGCCGTTTATTGTTCCATATAAATTTTTGAAGAGTTTGTTCTATATCTGTGAAATATGCCATTGGTACTTTAATAGGTATTGCATTGAATCTGTAGATTGCTTTGGGAAGTATGGACATTTTGATGATGTTAATTCTTCCGATCCATGAACACGGTATGTGTTTCCATTTATTTGTGTCTTCCTTGATTTCTTTCTTCAGTGTTGTGTAGTTTTCTGCATACAGGTCTTTTACCTCCTTGGTTAGGTTAATTCCTAGGTACTTTATTTTTCTTTTTGCTATATCGAATGGGATTTTTTTCTTGATTTCTGCTTCTGTTGTTTCATTGTTGGTATACAAAAATGTCTTTGATTTCTGGATATTGACTTTGTATCCGGCTGTTTGGCCAAATTTATTTATTAGGTCGAGCAGTTTTTTGGCCGAGACTATAGGATTTTCTAGGTATACTAACATGTCATCTGCAAACAATGATAGTTCTGTTTCCTCCTTTCCAAGTTGGATGCCTTTTATTTCCTTTTCTTGTCTAATCGCTGTGGCTAATACTTCCAATACTATATTGAATAGAAGTGGTGAAAGTGGACAGCCTTGTCTTGTTCCTGATTTTAGTGGAAAAGAAGCAACCTAGATGCCCATCAGTAAATGAGTGGATCAAAAAACTGTGGTACATTTACACAATGGAATTCTATGCAGCAGAAAGAAAGAAGGAGCTCATACCCTTTGCAACTGCATGGATGGAACTTGAGAGCATCATGTTAAGCAAAGTAAGCCAGGCAGTGAAAGACAAATACCATATGATCTCACCTTTAACAGGAAGCTAATCAACAAAACTAACAAACAAGCATAATATAACCAAAGACACAGAAATTGAGAACAGGCTGAAAGTCACCAGAGGGGAGAGGGGAGGGAATTTCAGGGGAAAAGGGGAAGGAATTACAGGAACAAGTATAAAGGACACATGGACAAAAACTATGGGGGGGTGGAAATGGGAGGGAGGAGGGGAGTGCTGGGGTGGTGGGCTCGGGTGAGAATAAAAAACAGAAAACTGTACAAGATTAACATTTAAAATAAAAATTAAAAAATATATATACTGGAAATTTTAGAACTTTAACGTACCAGAAATAAGTAATTCACTAAATGAGCTCAATAGCAGCATGGAAATGGAGGAAGAAACACTGAACTTGATAAATAGATAGTGCATTTGAAGAACAACACAAAAGAAAAAATGAGGAAAATGAGAAACCCTCAGAAATCTGTGGGGTAAGAGTAAAAAAACCTAACATATGAGTAATTAGAAATCCAAAAGGAGAAGCAGTTTGGAACAGAAAAAGTATTTGAAGAAATATTGATTAAAAACTTCTCAAATTTAGTGAAAGATTAATTTACAAATTCAAGCTGTTCATTGAACTCCAACAGGATAAATTCAAAGAAGAGCATGTGGAGATATGGCACAATTGAGTTGCTGCTAAAAACCAAAGATAAAGAAAAATCATGTCATGATTATATTATCATGACATTCTGGGAAAGGCAGAATTTCAGGGACAGAAATGGATCAGTGAATTTTAGGGATTGAGAATGGGGGACAAAGATAACTAACTACAAAGGACCATAAGGAAACTTCGGGTGCTAGACAAAAGGAAAAGAAAAAAACCCCTAGGAAACTACTTACTTTAAGGTACTTCACCAGGTCATCACTTCTTTCTACAATTCCCTGCTTTGTTTTACTTTCACAGTATTTACTTTTAACAATTTTTGTGTTTTGTCTGGGGTTTTTACTTGTAATCAGTAAGAGAAATAGGAGAGTATAGTGGGTTTATCTTTCCATACTGCAAATGAAACACTTATTGTATGTTTTTAATATCTTTTGAATGTGTAAAACCTTGGGAATGAGAATATTAACCAGATTAATAAAGTAAGTATATTTCTTCTAATTATATTTTTCAATTACAGTTTATATTCAATATTATTTTGTATTAGTTTCAGGTGTACAGCATAGTGGTTAGACAATCGTATACAATACTTTACAAAGTGTTTCCCCCAATATTTTCAGTACCCAGTTGGCCCCATAGATGGTTTACAGTATTGTTGAGTACCTTCCCTACGTTGTACTGTACATCCCCATTACTATTTTGTAACTACCAATTTGTACTTCGTAATCCCTTCACCTTTTTCAACTAACTCCTCAACCTCCCCCTCTTCTCTGGCAACCATCAGTCTGTTCTCTGTGTCTATGAATCATACAAGTTTGTTTGTTTATTTTGTTCTTTAGATTCCACATAATAAGTGATATCATATATTTGTTGTTATCTGACTGAGTTATTTACATAATATCCTCTAGGTCCATCCATGCTGTCACAAATGGTAACATTTTGGTCTATTTTTATGGCTAATAATTCTGTTGTAAATGTATGCCAAAACTTTTTAATCCACTCATCTGTTGATGGGCACTAGAGTTGTTTCCATATCATGACTTGTATAAAAAATACTGCAATGAGCATAGGGGTGCATATATTCTTTCAAATTAGTGTTTTGGGTATCTTCAGATACATAGTTGAAGTAGAATCTCTAGGTCAGGTGAATTTAATGGTATCTATGTGATTACTTGGAAGAAAGACACTAACTCATGTTTTTTATTTCATATGTAATATTGCATTTTTTAATACATTGGGAATAAATTGAGAGTTAAAAGGGAAAGATTTTTTAAGTCTATTTTATTGATTATGCTGTTAGTTTTCCCAATTTTCCCCCTTTATCTCTTCTCCACCCTACATCCCCCAACCCTCCAGCTTTACCCCCATTGATTCATATCCATGGGTTGTACATATAAGTTCTTATACTTCTCTGTATCCTATACCATTCTTAACCTCTCCCCATTTATTTTATGCCTATCAATTATGCTTCTCATTCCCTGTACCTTCCCACACATTCTCCCCCTCCCTCGCCCCACTGAAAACCCTCCATGTGATATCTAGTTCTCTGATTCTGTTCCTGATCTAGTTGTTTGCTTAGGGTTTTTTTTCTGTTTGTTTATTTTTTAGGTTTAGTTGTTGATAGTTTGTTATGAGTTTGTTGTTATTTTACTGTTCATGGTTTTGATCATCATCTTTTTCTTAAATAAGTCCCTTCAACATTTCTTATAGTAAGGGCTTGGTGATGATGAACTCCTTTAACTTCGCCTTATCTGGGAAGCACTTTATCTGCCCTTCCATTCTAAATGATAGCTTCGCTGCATAGAGTGATCTTGGATGTAGGTCCTTGGCTTTCATGACTTCAAATACTCTTTCCAGTCCCTTCTTGCCTGTAAGTTTTCTTTTGAGAAATCAGCTGATAGCCTTATGTGTACTTCTTTGTAGGTAACTCTTTCCTTTCTTCTTGCTGCTTTTAAGATTCTCTCTTTATCTTTAATCTTGGGTAACTTAATGATGATGTTACTTGGTGTGTTACTCTTTGGGTCCAATATCTTTGGGACTCTGTGAGCTTCCTGGACTTCCTGGAAGTCTATTTTCTTTGCCAGATTGGGGAGGTGTTCCATCGTTATATGTTCAAATAAGTTTTCAACTTCTTGCTCTTGTTCTTCTCCTTCTGTCACCCCTATAATTTGGATATTGAAAAGTTTATGGTTGTCCCAGAGGTTCCTAAGCCTTCTCATGTTGTTGAATTCTTGTTTCTTCTGTCTTTTGGGGTTGGGTGTTATTTCTTCCTTTTGTTCCAGATCACTGATTTGAGTCCCAGTTTCCTTCCTGTCATGGTTGGTTCCCTGTATATTTTGCTTTATTTCCCTTTAACCGTCATTTGGTGACTGAGCTCAATCAGTTCTGTGAGCATTTTGTGAGTATTTTAAACTCTGCATCAATAGGTAGGCTGTCTCTTTGTGGCTTAGCTCTTTTTCTGGGGTTTTGATCTGTTCTTTCATATGGGCCATATTTCTGTGTCTTGGGGCACCTGTTTTGTTGTGGTGGGGGGTGGGGGCTTTGGTATTCACTGGGGCATGGCAACCCTCTTTGCTGCCTTGTAGTTCTGTCTGTGGGGGAGGGGTCAGAGAGGGAGCAATACAGCTTGCTTGATCTGCTCTAGCCCCACTTTCCAATGAACTCTGTCCTTAGAGACTGGGATTTTCTGGCACCATGGCAACCCCCACCTAGTTTGCAGCTAGCTTGAGTCTTTAGTTTCCCACTCAACCAGCCCAGCTTCATTGGCGCAGTCTGCCACCATACTGTGGGTCCTCTAAGCCAGCCTTGCCTCCCTTGCATTGTCCGCAGCCTTGCCCCTGTGTACTCTGCCTTGCCGTGGGGTCCTCTCCATCCACCTGGTTGCCCATCTCTCTCTCTCCTACCGGTCTGGTGAATGTTTCTTTGACTCCTTGTTTGTCTGAGTTCCATGCAGTTTGATTTTCTGGCACTTCTGCTTGTTTATTGTTTTTTAGATTCGTTGTTATCTTCCTTTTGGTTGTGCAAGGAAGTGAAGGGTTTCTACCTGTGCCTCCATCTTGGCCAGAATTGAAAGAAATAATATTCATACTTTAAGTTAAAAACATGCTATCTCATTTAAAAGTAATTAAAGAAGAAATTGATTTGAATCATTTATAAAGCAGATTAAGGAGAGTCAAGTAGTTTTGAGATCAGAACAATTATATGTATATTAATTTTTCAAGATTTAAAACAATTTCCATTCCCTGGCTGGTGTATCTCAGTGGATTGAGTGCAGGTCTGTGAGGCAAAGGGTCACCAGTTTGATTCCCAGTCAGGGAACATGACTGGGTTGCGGGCCAGGTCCCCAGCAGAGGGCGTGCAAGAGGCAACCAACCACATGTTGATGTTTATGTCCCTCCTTCTCTCCTTCCCCATCTCTCTAAAAACAAATAAAATCTTAAAAAAAAAATTTCAACTACTTTATGAGAACAAGAAATTACTTTGTTCTGTTTGTGGACTAGTTCTTCTACTCCTTAAATGTAACTTAAACCTTCTTTTTAATGTATAAAGCTATAAATAACTCATTATTCTTTTGAAAAAGATCTGAAATTCTTTGTTTTATAATTCCATTATGTCAATAGAAGTTATTTGAATTTCTGTGGTGGATTTTTCTGAGCAAAAGCTTTATTCCTGCTTAATTTGTATTATATGTTTTAATAAGGCATTCAGAACTGCCTTTAATGCTTGGTTTGTACTTTGATCGATTATACAGTTTTTATAAGTTACTTGCAATATTAGTTATGTGTGTTTAATATGCAGATTAAATTTCTTTTGATTCAGGGGATTGTAATTTTTAATTTATGTTCAGTACCATTAGTGACAAGCAATCCTTACCTAATTTTTTGATAATATTTTTTTTTCTCCTAGCAACATGATGCAGAAGTTGTACACTTAACTGAAGCTCTTAAGGAAAAAAACAGAGAATGCAAGAGGCTAAGGTCTTCTTTTGATACTTTGAAAGAATTAAATGATTACTTAAAAAAACAGGTAAGGCCTATTTTAATATTAGATTATAAGACATCTTAGAACTATATGGTTTGTATCTAACAAATTATAAGTCAGTCTTAGATCACCTTGTGGCTAGAGAATTTCTTTTCCAATGACTAATTTTTATATATGTCAGTTTTATAATGTTTTTATAAAATATATTTTATCGATTATGCTATTATAGTTGTCTCATTTTTTTTCTCCCCTTTATTTCTCTCTGCTTTGCACCCTACCTCCCACTAGCATTCCCCCTCCTTAGTTCATGTCCATAGGTCATACATATAAGTTCTTTGGTTTCTCTATATCCTATACTATTCTTAACCTCCCCCTGTCTATTTTGTACCTACCACTTATGCTTCTTATTTCCTGTACCTTTTTCCCCGTTCTTCCCTTTCCATCTCCCCACTAATTTTCTTAAATAAGTCACTTTAACATTTCATGTAATGAGGGATTGGTGATGATGAACTCCTTTAACTTCACCTTATCTGGGAAGCTCTTTATTTACCCTTCCATTCTAAATGATAGCTTTGCTGGCTAGAGTAACCTTGGGTATAGGTCTTTGCCTCTCATGACTTTGAATACTTCTTTCCAGCCCCTTCTGCAAGGTTTCTTTTGAGAAATCAGCTGGTGGTCTTATGGGCACTACTTTGTAAGTAAGTCTTTCCTTTTCTCTGGCTGCTTTTAAGATTCCCTCCTTATCTTTAAACTTAGGTAATGTAATGATGTAAGCTTCCTGGACTTCCTGGAAGTGTATTTTCTTTGGTAGATTGGGGAAGTTCTCCTTCAATATGTTTTCAAATAAGTTTTCAATTTCTTGCTCTTCCTTTTCTCCTGGCACACCATGATTTTGATGTTGGAATATTTATAGTTGTCCCAGAGGTTCCTAAGCCTCTCCTCATTTTTTTTTCAATAATTGTTTCTTTATTCTATTCTGGTTGAATGTTTATTTCTTCCTTCTGCTCCAGAGCATTGATTTGAGTCCTGTTTTCCTTCCCTTCACTGTTGGTTCCTATATATTTTGCTTTATTTCACTTTGCAAAACCTTCACTTTTTCCTCTATTTTGCAACCACACTCAACCAATCCTGTGGGCATACTGATTACCAGTGTTTTGAATTCTCCGTCTAATAGGTTGGCTATCTCTTCATCACTTCGTTCTATTTTTGGTGCTTTGATCTGTTCTTTCATTTGGGCCATATTTTTTTTTCTTGATATGTGTTTTATGTAGCAAGGAGCAGAGCCTTAGGTATCCTCCAGGGTGGACCCAGGTCACTGCATTGTGGGGAGAGGGGTCATATGGGGAATAATGCCACTTGCTCAGCTTTCACCCCACTTGTAGTCACTGTCCCCTCTATCCACAAGCAAATTGGGCCCTTCTGGTGCTTTTTCCTGGGTCGCTGGGTTTGTATATGTAGGACCCTGTGGGTCTCTCCAACAAACTCTCCTCTGAGGCTGGGAGTTTCTCCTGCCACTGTACCCCAACAGGTTTTTATAGCCAGAGGTTTTGAGTCTTTCTTTTCCTGTTTTGGAACCCTGGGTTGTGTGGTTTGTCTGGCTCCCCAGTTGTTCCTCTTGGTTTATCTGAGCACAAATGTGAGACTACTTGGTACTCCTCCTGGCTAGAGAAATTTTTGATAACTTCATTTGGTAGCTGTAGTATTAAACACTGGTAAATATAAAATACTGTTAAGCTTTTGGTTTCTCATCATCTATTCTGGCAACCATCTGAGTTTGGCAAGTTGAAATTTTTTTTAAAGTAAAAGGAAGTACTAGATTTAAAAACAAGCAAAAAAATAAAACTCTGGAATTGCTGTTACACACTACTGCTTATTTAATATTTATTTATTTTCTGAATATTATAATTCTAGGTACTGTACTAGAAGGAAGTCTTTACATTGCTCATTGTCTTATGAGTGTACACCAGTATCATATTGCACTGTGATTATTTATATAGGTGGTGTTATTTAGGGCAGTACTTGATTATATTGAAGTTGCATAACATAAATATTTCAGTGAATTGTGTCTTTTTCACACAATAATTTAATACTTTTATATTAATAATTTAATAAAAATAATTTTAATAAAATGTAATGATTTTTATTAAAATTTCCTTTTGCCAGTTTTTGACTGAAAAATGTGAAAGTGAAGGTGTATGTTGAAGAGAGACAGGGCAATGATTATTTGTATTTGTGGGAAGAAGAGGATGAGCAGAAATTGGGGTAAACTCAGCACTGGGCCGTACGACTTTATGGATTCTAAAATGTAATTAAGGACAGAGATAATTTGCCTCCTGGGATTCCTTAGTTGGCTATGTTTTCTCCGTTTTTATTATTGATTTCCTATAGTCACTACTGGTTATAACCTGTCTCCTTTGTAGTTACAGAAGGTTACCCAGTTTCTCACTTCATCTAATTTTTCGCTCCCCTGAATTCATTTATGGTCTCTCACAATTGGTATATGACCTTGACTTACTGTTGTCTGAGGGCTTGCTTTACCACTAGGGAGATTACGTTCTCCCATCACAATCTCAGTCTAGCATTAAAAAAGACAAGGGTTTCTTTAAGTGCTAGCATAGGTGCATCATTGCCCATTCCCATCTCCAGGTTTATATTTATATAATCCTTAATAATTTTATATCTGCATGCATAAGTGTGTGGTGATTGGAGGTCCTACATGCATTATTAAGTGGTTGAACCACTTAATAAATCCAATTAAGTAATTGGATTTATGGCCTGTATGTCCAAAGTGAAAATGGCTGGAAGAAACTCTTTGGTATGAAGTGACAGAATACGTTTTTGTGGTTGCTTTGTTTAGTGTATATCAGGTGTCAACACATATTTTTTTTGTTAAACACCTGATAGTAAATATTGTGAACTCTGTGGACCATATGATCTCTGTCATAACGCCTCAACTCTGCCAACAGAGTCCAAAAGCAGCTGTAGACCATAAGTAAGTGATTGAGCGTGGCTCTGTTCTAATAAGACTTTATTCATAAAAACAGGCAGTGGTCAGATTCATCCCACATGCCATAGCTTGCCAGCTTCTGGCACAATGAATGATAAATGATTTGAAATTACTAATTATAAAGTTCAATTATTTTTGTGATTCACTTATATAGCATTTTATTCTTTTAAAGTTGTTTCAAAAGATTTTATTATTTTTTTCAGAGAGGGGAAGGGAGGGAGAAAGAGAGGGAGAGAAACATCAGTGTGCAAGAGCTACATAGATCGGTTGCCTCTCACATGTCCCCAACTGGGAACCTGGCCTGCAACCCAGTTATGTGCCCTGACTGGGAATCAAACTGGTAACCTTTAGGTTTTCAGGCTCGCGCTCAGTCCACTGAGCCACATCAGCCAGGGCACATAGCACTTCATGATAACATTGGATAAAAATATATTTGCTTTAGTAATAATAATATTTTAAAATTTCCCATTAAGTCTTTCCAAGGATTAATGTTCAGGGGAGAGAGTCCCAGTGAACACCCCAGGCTCAGTGTTGAAAGGAGCAGAGTTATACTCTAGGAGTAGGTGAATTAGAGATAGATAGGACCCTCTTCAAACTGAAACCTCTTCTTGACTCATCTCAGTTTTTGATAAGAATAATGTCATCAGTCCCCATTTTAAATACCTAGCAGAGGAAAGGATTGTCTCTTTCTGAGAGATGTCATGTGTATAGAAACTGCAGTTTTCTGTCATTCTATATAAAATTAATAAGCATATTAAAAGACAGAATCATATGACTAAATATGAAGAGAAAACCCCCAGACAGTAAGAACATACTACAGGTGATCCAGATATTAGAGATAATAGGCAATGACTTTAAAAACCTTGAGAACTTTACAATAGGATCAGAATCTCTAAAAGGGAATTTAGTTATTCTAAAACCAAAAAATATATTAACTGAATTTTACATTTCCATTAAGGGAATTTAATAGCAAATGAGACATAGCAGAAGGCAGGGTTAGTGAACTAGAAGGCAGTTTTATGAAAGTCTTGAAATGAAAATATCAGGTGGAGAAAGAATAGAAAATTCATAAAAGAAACATGAGACCTGGTTAAAAAAGTATACCATGGGAGTTCCAAAAGAGATAATGAGGCAAAAGCAAAAATGTGTAGAGAGATAATGGTCATGAATTTTCAAAACTGGTGAAACATGCCAGCCCAAGCAAAGATTTAAGAAATTATATTAACCTTAAACAAGATAAATATTGAGGAAACTACACATACATACATAGGCACATTATTTTAAGACTGTTGAAAACTTTGGGTAAAGAGAAAATCTTCAAAGTGGCCAGAGGAAAAATAAGATACCTACCTTCAAAGCGGGAACAGTAACACTCATGACTAAATTTTAAGGATGAAATATCATGTATTATAATTTAAGCATAAATGAAAAAAAAAAAACCCTTCTTATTGTAGGAAGCTACCATAGCCTTGAAACTAAACCTGTTGAGAACATTTTAAGCAAAAAAAATGCAAACCAGCCTCTCATGAATAAAGATGCAAAATTTTTAAATATCAGCAAATTAAATTCAGTGATAAATAAAAAGGATAGTACAACTAAAGTAGATTTAGTTCAGAAATAAAAGGGTAATTTATCATTTGAAAATTAATATTTCTCTTCAAAGAAAAATAATAATTTCTATTGATTAAAAAATTCAGCACCAATTCATAATTACTAGTAATAGTATTTAACTTCTTAATTCTTTTTTTAAATTTAAAGTGTTTAAAAATTTTTTTCTTTTTCTTTTCTTACTGTTGCTCAAGTACAGTTGTCTCCAACTTCCTCCCACCACTCCCCCTAACCCCAGCCATCTTGACCTACACCCACCCTTCATTCTACACCCCTTTGGCTTTGGCTTTGGTATTGTGTCCTTTTATTATTTTTTTAAAATTGAGATTTTATTTATTTATTTTTAGAGAGATAGGAAGGGAGGTAGAAAGAGAGGGAGAGAAACACTGATTTGTGAGGGATACATCAACCAGTTGCCTCTCACACACTCTCAACCAGGGACCTAGCCTGCAACCCAGGCATGTGCCCCCAAATGGGAATAGAACCACTGACTCTTTCATTCACAGCCTGCGATCAATCTACTAAGCCACACCAGCCTGGGCTTTCTATATGTGCTATATACACGTTCCTTGACAACCAGCACTCTATTTCCCCCTATTATCCCTTCCCACCCCCCATCTGGGTACTGTCAATTTGTTCCTAAGTTCAAAGTATCTGGTTATATTTTGCTATCTTGTTTGCTTTGTTGATTAGGTTCCACTTATAGATGAGGTCATATAGTATTTGTCTTTCACTGTCCGGCTTATTTCACTTAACATAATACTCTTTAGTTTCATCCATACTGTCATAAAGGATAGAAGCTCCTTCTTTCTTTTTGCTGCATAGTACTCCATCATGTAAATGTACCACAATTTTTGATCCACTCATTTACTCATGGGCACTTAGGTTGCTTCCAGCACTTGGCTATTGTAAAGTGTGCTGCTATGAACATTGAGGTGCATAGGTTCTTTTGAATTGGTATTTCAAGATTCTTGGGGTATAGTCCCAGCAGTAGAATTGCCAGGTAAAAAGGCAGTTTGATTTTTAGGTTTTTGAGGAAATTCCATGTGTTTTCCACAATGGCTACACAAGTATGCATTCCCACCAACATTGTACTAGGGTTCCCTTTTCTCCACATCCTCTCCAAAACATGTTGTTTGTTGATTTGGTTATGACAGCCATTCTGATCATTGTGAAGTGGTATCTCATTGTGGTTTTAATTTGTATCTCTCTGATGGCTAGTGATGCTGAGCATCCTTTCATATGTCTCTGGGCCCTCTGTATGTCGTCTTTGGTGAAGTGTCTGTTCAAGTCCTTTGCCCATTTTTTAATTGGGTTTTTTGTCTTCCTAGAGTGGAGTTCTGTGAGTTCATTATATATTTTGGAGATAAAACCCTTGTCCAAGATATCATTGGAAGATACACTTTACCATGCAGTGAATTCCCTTTTCATTTTCCTGATTCAGTGCTGCAGAAGCTTTTTATTTTGATGATGTACAATTTGTTTATTCCTTCCTTTATGTCAGTTGCTCTAGGGGACAAATTATTGAAAATATTGCTGTGTGGAATATCTGAGGTTTTCCTCCTATGTTCTCCTGTAGGACTTTTATGGTATCGTGATTTATGTTTAAGTCTTTTACCCACCTTGAGTTTATTTTTGTGTATGGTGTAAGTTGGTGGTCGAGTTTCATTTTTGTGCATGTAGCTTTCCAGATCTCCTAACTTCATTTCTTGAAGAGGCTATTTTTATTCCATTTTTTGCTTTTTCCTCCTTTGTTGAATATTAATTGACCATTGAGACTTACATTTATTTTTGGCCTCTCTATTTGTTCCATTGATTTATGTGTCTGCTCTAATGCAAGTACCAGACTGTTTTGATTATTGTGACCTTGTAATATAGTTTTAATATCAGGTATTGTGATCTCCTACTTTGTTCTTCTTTCTGAAAATTGCTGCAGCTCTTCAGGTTCATTTATACTTCCACATAAATTTTTGAAGTGTTTGTTCTATATCTGTGAAATATGCCATTGGTATTTTAATAGCTATTGCATTGAATGTATAAATTGCTTTGCATAGTATGAACATTTTTGAACATGTTAATTCTTCCAATCCATGAACATGGCACATACTTCCATTTGTTTTTGTTTTCCTTAATGTCTTTCTTCAGGGTTGTATAATTTTCTGAGTTCAGATCTTTCCCCTCCTTGGTAAGGTTTATTCCTAGGTACTTTATTATTCTTATTGCTATATCAAATGGGATTTTTCCCCTGATTTCTGTTTCTGATATTTCATTATGAGTATACAAAAATGCCTTTGATTTCTAAATATTGACTTTGTATCCCGCTGTTTTGCCAAGTTCATATATTAGGTTGAGCAGTTTTTTGGTGGAGTCTGTAGGATTTTCTCTGTATACTCTTATGTCATCTTCAAACAATGACAGTTTTGCTTCCTGCTTTCCAATTTGGATGCCTTTTATTTCTTTTTCTTGTCTCATGGCTTTGGCTAGGACTTCCAATACTATGCTGAATGAAAGTGGTGAAAGTGAATGTCCTTTTCTTGTTTCTGATCTTAACAGGAAAGTTTTTAGTTTTTGCACATTGAGTATGATGTTGGCTGTAGTTCTGTCATATATGGCATTTATTATGTTGAAGAATGCTCCCTCTATTCCCACTTTGCTGAGTGTTTCTTATCATAAATGGGTTTAGTACCTTATTAAATGCTTTTTCCACATATATTGATATGATCATGTGATATTGGTCTTTCCTTCTGTTTATGTGATTATTATCTTTATTGATTTGTGAATATTGTACCATCTTTGCATCCCTGGGATGAATCCCACTTGAATATGGTGTATGATCTTTTTAATATGTTGCTGCATGCAATTTGCCTACATTTTGTTGAGGGTTTTATCATCTGTGTTCACTACTGATACTGGCTGTAGTTTACTTTCTTTGTTGTGTCTTTATCTGGTTTATGGATCAGGATGATGATGGCTTCATAGAAAGAGTTTGGCAGTCTTCCTTTTTCTCAGATTTTTTCGAATAGTCTGTGAAGGATAGGGGTTAGTGTTTCCTTAAGTGTTTGGGAAAATTCTCCTGTGAAATCATCTAGTCCTGGGCTTCTATGTGTTGGGAGTTTTTTGATTACTGCTTTTCATCAGCTGTTATCATTCTTTTCAGGCTTTCTGCCTCTTCTTCATTCATTTTAGAAGATCATATTTTTCTAGATATTTGTCCACCTAGATTTTCAAATTTCTTGGCATACATTTTTTCTTAGCAATTTCTTACTATCCTTTGTATTTCTGTCATATCTGTTGTAATCAATCCATTTTCATTTCTGATTGTGTTTATTTGGGGCCTCTCTCTTTTTTTCTTGAAGAATCTGCTTATAGGCTTGTGAATTTTGTTTCTCTTTTTGAAGTACTAGCTCCTGGATTTACTTTGATTCTGAAGACTCATAAATCTTCAGAATCATGCTTTTAGTTTCTGTGTTGTTTAATTCTGTTCTGATCTTAGTTATTTACTTTATTTTACTAACTCTGGGCTTTTTTTGTTGTTGTTCCTCCAGTTCTTATAGCTGTAGGGTTAGGTTGTTTATTTGAAATGTTTCTATCTTTTCTAGGTATGGCTGTATCACTATGAACTTCCCTCTATGGCTGCCTTTGCTGTGTCCCATGAGTTTTGGACTGTGTTAGTTCATTTTCATTTGTTTCCAGAAACTTTTTGATTTCTTCTTTCATCTCATTCTTAACCCCATCATTGTTTAATATCATGCTATTTAGTCTCCATGAATTTGAGTTTTTTTCTCTGAGGTTTGTTTCTAGTTTAGGCCCTTGTTGTCTAAGAAGATGTTTGATATGAAATCAATGTTCCTGAATTTTTTGAGGCTTGTTTTGTGTCCTGTCATGTGGTCTATGTATGTGGAACATTTGAAAATGTTCTATCTGCATTTTAAAAGAATGTGCATTTTGCTTCTTTGGGATGAAAGGTTGTATATATCAATTAAGTCTATTTGATTTGCTCATTGTTCAATGCTGCAGTAACCTTTTTGATGTTTTCTTTGGAATACCTATCCATTTTGATAGTGGGGTGTTAAAATCTGCTAGTGTATGTGTGTTGTTGTCTATATGTTTCCTGAAGTCTTCCAAGATTTTCCTTGTATATTTTGGTACTTCTTTGTTGGATGCATATATATTTATAATGTTTATGTCTTCTTGATGGATTCTTCCCTTGAGTATTATGAAGTATCCTTCTGTGTCTCTTTTTATGGGCTTTGTTTTGAAGTCTGTATTGTCTGATGTAAGTATTGCTTATCCAGGTCATTTTTCCTGTACATTTACTTGGAATATATTTTTCTGATCCTTCATTTTCAGTCTGTATAAGTCTTTTGTTTTGAGGTGGGTCTCTTGTATGGAGCATATGGTGAGTCATGTTTTCTTACCATTTAGCTACTCTATATCTTTTGATTGGATCATTTAATCCATTTACATTTAGGGTTATTATTGATAGGAACTTGTTCATTGCCATTTTACTCCCTTCATACCTGTGTTCCTCTCTTTGTCACTCTTTTTCTTCCTGTTCTTAAAGTAGTCCCTTTAACATATCTTGCAGTGCTGGTTTGGTGGAACTGAATTCTTTCAGCCTTCTTTTCTCTGGGAAACTCCTTATTTTGCCTTGCATTTTAATTGAGAGCCTTTCTGGATAGAGTAGTCTTGGTAGCAGGCCTTTGCTTTTCATTACTTGGAATATTTCTGGCCATTCTCTTCTGGCTTGCAATGTTTCCATTGAGATGTCAGCTGCTAGCCTCCTCAGTGTTCCCTTGTATGTTACTTATATTTTTCCCTTGCTGCCTTGAAGATTCTCTCTTCGTCTTTGAATTTTTCTATTTTAATTATGATGTTTCTTGGAGTTGACCTCTTTGGGTTCTTCTTGATTGGGAACATCTGTGTTTCCTAGATTTGCGTGAATTTTTCTCTCATCAAATTGGGAAAGTTTTCCAGCTTACTTTTCCAACAGTTTTTCTATCCCATGCTCTTCTTCTTTTCCTTCTGCCATCTCTATAATATGGATATTATTACATTTCATGTTGTTCTGCAGTTCCCTTCGTTTTTGGGTGGTTTTTTTTTTTTAAGTTCTTTTCCTTTTCTTGCTCTTTTTGGGAATTTTTTTCTACCTTGTCTCCCAGCTTTGTGATCTGATCCTCAGCTTCATCTAGCCTGCTTTTCATTCCTTCTACTGTGATCTTCAATTCAGAAATTGTATTCTTCATTTCCTCTTGGCTCTTGTTGATAGCTTCCATTTCCTCTTTCTTATTGGTTAGTTTGCAGTAAGTTCCTCATAGTTTTTCTGTAGTTTTTGGTAATTCTTACTGAGCTAATTGAACTTCTTTATAACCATTGTTTTGAACTCAGTATCTGATAGTTTAATTTCCTCTATTTCATTTAACATTCTTTCTGAGACTTCCTCCTTTCCTTTCATTTGGAGATTGTTTCTTTTTCTTCCCATTGTTTGTGAGTCTCTTGTTTGCCTTCGCTTCTTCAATTGATCTGTTTTGACTCTGAGTTTTTGGTGTGAACTCCTATGGTAGGAGACCTGTGAGATTCAGTGGTGTAGTCTCCTTGAACTCTTGAACTTGATACTTTGGGGATACCCTTTATGCCATTTATGTTGGCTCTCTGGATGTATTTTGGGGGGTTTTGATTGTTGTTGGGTTGTTCTTTGGTGAATCCTTCCCTCCAACTGGTTGACTGAGGGTCAGTCTGCCCACCACCTCTTGTGTGCTGTTTTGCAGGTGCTGCCAGAACAAAACTACAAAGCCCAGGGCATAAACCCACATCCACAAAAATATCTCCCCCCTGCAATCCCAGTATCAACAGGAAATGAACCAGTATTAATAAGGGTGTAAAGAGATTAAGATCGTTATAAGAAAGTACAGAAATAAACTGTAGTATACATTCTACATGTAAATATTGTATACATTATGTCTAAGTATAATTCTAGTGTCTTAATATGCACAAATTGCTGACCAAGAAATGAATGTTAGAAAGCTGTGCAGGATAGAAAGTATCACTAATCATGGAGAAGATCACAGTGGATTTTGCCTAGGTAGCCTCTAGTATTTAATACTATTTTTTTCTTTCTAGGTCTGCCTCTGGTTATGTGAGATGTTGACCCTGTTTGACTTTAGGCATTCTGCTGTGAGACTTACAGGGATGTACACTGTGTCGATGATTCCTTCAGTTGATAATCTAGTCACTCTGCACTGAGCAGTTAGGCTTACACCCATAGGGCGGGGCAGAATTCCTCCTGGGGATGGAGCTGTTGTTTTTCCCTCTGGCTGCTGCTGCTTGGAGGGGAGTGGTCTGCCTGATCAAGATGGCTGTTGCCATAGGGATGGTGACTCAGCACCAGGATCCCAGCTGCTACTCTCTCAGCTCTCTCCTTAAAGCCTCCATCCCGTCTGTCCTTAAGCATCTCTAGTCCTCTCTGCTCCCCCTTTGGAAGGGATCTACTGTCTGTGGCTATCTCCTTCAGTTATTAATCTAGTCACTCTGCAGTTAGCAGTCAGGCTTAAGCACCACAGAGTGGGGGCAAAGTCTTTCCTGGGGTCCAGGCTGTTGTTTCATATTAGACTGCTGCTGCTCAGAGGGGAGTGGTCTGCCTGAAAACAATCGCTGCTACCATACGGGGTATGACTCAGTACTAGGAACCCCTCGGCTACTCTCTTAGCTCTCTCCCCAAAGCTTCTGTCCCCAGTCTCTCCTCAGGCATCAGTAGCCCACTCTGCCCTCTCCTTTGCCAGAGCTGCAGGTAAATGGCTACAAATGAAAGTTTGTGTAGTGGCCCTTTAAATGGCAATTTGCATCTGTAGCCATCCATCTCTGTTGGAGAGCAACCCTACCACTTTCACTGCTGATTGATATCTGTGTACTTTTGGGGGTCTGGTGTTCTAGTCTGGGGATCCCAGCTTGGGTTTAGACCCCATTATTCTTTGGCAGATCCAATCAGCCACTTAATTATCCCTGTGACCCTGCTGCCTATGGGCGCCCAGTTAGCCCTCTCGAGTCTCCACCACACTCCTTACCAGTCAAGTTTTGCTGAAGCTGATTCCTCTGTCTGTTGAAGGCTATAAGACTTCTCTCTCACTATTGTTCAGTTGTTTGTTCTGGGTGATTTCTCCACAATTTAGTTATAATTCCAGATTGGTTCTGGGAGGAGGTTAATGTGGTTTCCATTCACTCTTCCACCATCTTGTCTCTCCAAACTTCTTAATTCTGATAGAGTATCTAAATATCCAACAAGGAATTTATACTTAATTTCATGTTATTGAAATCTTTTTCCTCTGAGATCATAACAAAATAAATGTGCTATTATTATTATTTCTAATAATAATAATTATTTCACTATTATTATTTCTATTGAACATAAAACACTGAAAGCCTAGTCAATGAAATAAGGGAAAAAAGCAGGGTTGGAAAGGAAGAAATCGGTATTATGCAAAGACGATACTATGTACCTATGGACATAGGTATCCAAATGAGTGTATAAACAAGTTATTAGAGTTAATCCAATTTTTAATGATTTTATTTATTTACTTTTATGGAGAAGGGAAGGGAGAAAGAAAGGGAGAGACAGACAAATTGGTTGCCTCTTGTTCTTCCCTAGGTGGGGACTTGGCCTGCAACTCAGACACATGTCCTGACTAGGAATTGATCCGGCGATCTCTCAGTTGCTGGTGGTGCTCAGTCCACTGAGTCACACCAGCCAGGGCAAATTTAAGCAAATGTAGAAGAACTCCTTGGTATAAATTCAATATACAATAATCAAGTGTATTTCTGTGCTAATAATCAAAAAGTATTACTTGTTGAAGGATACCATAGCTAATGGCATCAAAAAACATTAGCTATCTAGAAATAAATTATAAAGATGTGTAAAATATATTTACTGAACAGTACAAAACTTTATTAAAAGAAACTGAGGAAGACCTAAATAAATTGAAGGCCATGTTATGTTCATGAATGGAAAGATTCAACATTGTAACGATACCAGTTTTTTCCCCCAGTTGATTCCAGTGCAGGGAAATAAAGGCTCAAATCCTCAGACTGAAAAAACCTGTGGGGGTTGAGGCAGCAGGAGAAACTCCTAGCCTCACAGGAGAGTTTGTTGGAGAGACCCACCAGGTCCTAGAATGTACACAAACCCACCCACCTGGGATTAGCACCAGAGTGGCCCAATTTGCTTGTGGGTAGTGGGGGAAGTGACTGAAAGCCTGCTGAGAGCCAAGCAAGTAGTATTGTTCCCTCCCAGACCCCTCCTCTACATACAGCTATGATGCAGACACCGGCCCTCAGTGTCCATGTCATTATGGATGAAATGAGACATTCACACGGACTACCAAGTCCAGTGGAGGAAAAGGGACAGCATGGCTTTTCTCTCAAGGGAGCAAAAAGCCTTGGCCTTTGCTATGACTGGCCTTTATTGGGTTTCCCAGCACATTACATGAAGGTCCTCATTAACTATGCACAGGTTCACTTTACATGGTTACCTTTTACAGACAACAAAGGAGATGCTGCTGCTAATCACATCACAGAAGAAGGATATTAGCAAATGAAAAGGGAAAAGTGGTTGAACTGGTTACACTCATCCTAGGAAGGTTTAGCATGGATTTTAGGAAGTTACAGTAAGCACTTGCTGTTTCAATTCAGGGTGAGGGAGTTTTTAGCAAAAGCAAGACTCAAAGCAGCCTAGGAACATTGCAGGCCTGATTCCCTGTGGGAGAATCTATCTGTGGGTGTGGGTTTTGTGCATCTCCGAGTGGGAGCTGGGCCCATGTCATGCAGAACGGTTTTCTACACAGCTACCCAACACAAGGATGTGGTTTGGCCTGTCCTGGAGAATACCTAAGGCTCCGCCCTTACTATGTAAAAGGCACACCAAGACAAAAAAATATGGCCCAAATGAAAGAACAGATCAAAGCTCCAGAAAACATACAACTAAGAGACAAAGAGATAGCCAACATATCAGATGCACAGTTCAAAACACTGCTAATCAAGATACTCATAAATATGGTTGAGTTTGGTCATGAAATAGATGAAAAATTGAAGGCTATGAAAAATGAAATAAAACAAAATGTTTAGGGAACCAGCAGTGAGGGGAAGGAAACTGGGACTCAAATAAATGGTTTGAAGCAGAAGGAAGAAGTAAATTTTCAATCAGAACAGAATGAAGAAACAATTATTGAAAAAAAATGAGGAGAATCTTAGGAACCTCTGGGAAAACTTTAAACATTCCAACATCAGAATCATAGGGGTGCTAGAAGAAGAAGAGGAACAGCAAGAAATTAAAAACTTATTTGAAAACATAATGGAGAACTTCCCCAATCTAGCGAAGGAAATAGATTTCTAGGAAGTCCAGGAAGCTCAGAGTCCCAAAGAAGTTGGATCCAAGGAAGCACAAACCTAGGCACATCATAATTACATTACCCAAGATTAAACATAAGGAGAGAATCTTAAAAGCAGCAAGAGAAAAGGACACAGTTACCTACAAAGGAGTTCACATATGGCGGCAGTCAGCTGATTTCTCAAAAGAAACCTTGCAGGCAAGAAGAGGCTGGGAAGAAGTATTCAGAGTCACGAAAGGCAAGGACCTATATCCAAGATTGCTCTATCCAGCACAGCTATCATTTAGAATGGAAGGGCAGATAAAGTGCTTCCCAGATAAGGTCAAGTGAAAGTTGTTCATCATCGCCAAACCCTTATTATATGAAAAGTAAAGGGACTTATCATAGAAAAAGGAGATAAAAAATATGAACAGTAAAATGACAACAAACAGAACTATCAGCAGCTGAACCTAAAAAAAAAAAGAAAAGAAAGAAAAATGAACTGCAAACATCTAGAAGAGGAATAGACTCACTGAAATAAAGATCACATGGAGGATATCAGTGGGGAGGTGGAGCGGGAGAATGGGGGAAATGATACAGGGATATAAGAAGCATAAATGGTAGGTACAAAATAGACAGGGGGAGGTGAAGAGTAACATGGGAAATGGAGAAGCCAAAGAACTTAATGTATGACTCATGGACATGAAGTAAGGATGGGGGAATACTGGTGGGAGGGGAGTACAGGGAGGATGGGAGAAATAAATGGGACAACTAATAGCATAGTCAATGAACTATATTAATAAAATAATAAAAATTCTAAAGACAAAAATGTTAAATTAAAAGATATTTCCCATTGAAATGTATACTTGTAAGATCTTGGGATACTTCAAATTTTTCATAGAATGAAATAGACTTAGGTACTCTTAATATTTTGTTGACAAATGTTGATTTCAGCTGTGATTTTATTTATTTTTATTTTAATTGTTGTCTAAGTACAATTTTCTGCCTTTCCCACCATTCCAGCCCACCCCCTCAGCCCTCCACACCTCCCTCCCATTTCCACCCCTCTTTTTATTGTTCATGTGTCCTTTATACTTGTTCCTGCAAACCCTTCACCGTTTTCCCCTGAAATTCTCTCCCCTTTCCCCTCTGGTCACTGTCAGCCTGTTCTCAATTTCAGTGTCTTGGTTATATTTTGCTTGTTTGTTTGTTTTGTTGATTAGGTGATCTTTAATCATGAATGTTACTTCTCTTTTTGTTACATTGCTTAGTTATGCAGACTAGAGAAGGTAGATTATTTGGGAAACCTTCAGTTTGATATCAGTTTAAGGGTTATGTTGAAATATGTAATAACATTTTCCTACTTTAGTTGAATGAAGTAAGTGAAGAAAATAGGAAGATGGAGATTCAGGCTAAAAGAGTTCAAGCGCGTTTAGATAATTTACAGGTAAGTTGCTTGTTATTCCCTTTTGACACAAATGAATTTTAAAATGCTTGCTTTTGGATCTTCACACTTTTAATGTAATTGTTCTTTAATTCATGGATTTGTGCTGTTGCAGAGAAAGTATGAATTTATGACAATACAGAGATTGAAGGGAAATTCCCATGCTGCTCATGAAATAAAAAGTTTAAAACAAGAAAAAGTACCAGTTTCAAAAACATGTAAGGTATGATACTGAAATTTTCTCCAGTGAGAAGTCAGGAAATTTTGTCTTTGTTCTTTAATCTTTTCATTTCATTTAGTAAACATTGTTTTTGGTATGAAAGGCATAACCATAATAATACCTTTACAGAGAAATATCTTTGTAATATTTCAAATACACATTTATTTGCAAAAACAAAACAGTATTTCAGCAATGTTTCAGGCACAGTAACACTGACAAGTCACAGGAACTTTAGCCTAATAACAGCTTTGTTACTCATTGTGTTTTGAGATTCCTTAAGCCTTCATTGTTACTTTTCTATCAAAACTGCAATCCATCCCTTGGATGGGTTCCATGCATTAACTTTTTTTCCTAAGAATTTCTTTTAATTTGAGTTATACAATAACATAATGCAAGATTCTTAAATGTACATTTTTATCAGTTTTGACAAATGTCTACACTGATATAACCTACAACTAAACATAGAACATTTCCATTATCCTAGAAAGTTCCATCATGTCCCCTTCAGTTATTCCTTGCAAGAAATAATTGTTGATCTGATTTCTATTACCATAATTTAATTTTGCTTATTTTAGAACTTCATTCAATGGAATTATATAGTATTTACTTGTTTCTATGAGGCTTATTACATTCATAGTTGAATATATCAGGTACTTTGTTCTTCTGTAGGGCTCAACAATATTCTATTGTATGAATACCACAGTTTGTTTATCCCTCTTGTTGATAGACACCTGAGCTGTTTCTAGTTTTTGTTTATTATAAAGATGCTAACAATATTTGTTTAAAAAAAAGCTCTTTGTAGATATGTTTTTGCATTTTTCTTGGCAATATTACCAAGGCTGGAATTTCTGGGTCATAAAGTAGATATATATTTAACTTTAATGAAACTGCCAGGTTTCAAAAGTGTTTGTATTATTTTATTCTCCTACTAGCTAGCCACGTATGATTGTTCAGATTGCTCCACATCCTTGCCAACATTTGGTGATTTTAAGTCTTTTTCATTTTGACCTTTTCAGTGGGTGGGTAGTGATATCACATTGTGGGTTTTAATAATTTTGATTAATTTTCTAGTTCTTTTCACAAAGTAAATTGAGAGTTAAATGATGGGGAAAGGATCCTCAGCAATGGAAGCAGGAGTTGCTGTTGAGCACTCATTCTAAAGGTGTTATTGGCCAGTAATGAAGTCATCATGGTTCTGCAGAACCAAATTCAGCCAAAGATTGCTGTGCAGAACCCTCTGGTTTCAGAGCTGTTGGAACTATTATTCCATAATAGTGAGTATGCTGAGGATGACCTCCATCAACAGAAGTTCAAGGACCTCCACAAAAAGTACTCCTACATCTTCAAGACCAGGCCTGATGGGAGCTTTTCCTACTAAGCTTTTGGACTCTTCCTCTTGTCAGTGCAAAGAATTACACCAGTTCATGGATGTGTCTGCCAACATCAAAGAGAACGTGATGTCTCAGGCTTTAGGATTTCACAGTTGAGGATTTCCACAACACTTTTGTAGACTTGATCTAGCAGGTTAAGAAACAGATCTCAGTAGTCAGCCTGCTGGTCTCTTTCAATGACCAGAGGACCTTGAACAACCTGCCCACCTCATGTTGCCAACATTGTGAGAGCTGTTCCTCAAGCACTTCATCAAAGATGGGCAGCCTGTCAAGGAGTTCTATTAGCAACAAGTGGTGGCCATGTACGAATGGATTAGCCACAGCCATATTGTCATGTTGGACCAGGCCCTCATTGTCACTGGAATGCAGCGGCAACAGTGAGGGTGGGAATACAAACCTGCACATCTTTCCTAGGTCTCCAAGCTCAAGGTCTTCCTATTTTCCTTGCCTGAATCCTATTATTTCTTGTGCAAATAGTCTTGGCCCCATTTGGCAGCCATTAACCTGCCTGCCCTCCCCTTTACCAGGCATGAGATATGTGCAAAGGTTTTATAGTAGTTGTAAGTGGTCTATTTTGGGATTAGGATGCCACCTACCAACCCCTTTTCTTGGCATACAACCTTCCATGGATGCTGGTGACAAAACAAGTTTTTAATTTAAAAAAAAAAGTGGAAAAAGTACCAACATTATATTCAGTGGACAAAAACTAAAAGCTTTCCCACCAAGATCGGGAACAAGACAAGGATGTACTCTTTCACCACATCTATTCAACATAGTATTGGAAGTATTAGCCACAGCATTCAGACAAGAAAAGGAAATAAAAGGCATCCAAATTGGAAAGGAGGAAGCAAAATTGTCATTGTTTGAAGATGACATGATAGTGTACATAGAAAATTTATAGATTCTACCAAAAGAACTACACTACCTAATAAGTGAATTTGGTAAAACAACGTTATACAAAGTCAATATTCAGAAATCAAAGGCATTTTTGTACACCAACAATGAAATGTCAGAAACGGAAATCAGGGAACAAATCCCATTTGATATAGCAACAAGAAAATAAAGTACCTAGGAATAAACCTAACCAAGGAGGTAAAAGATCTATACTCAGAAAACGATACAACCCTACTTCCGGCCAAGATGGAAGCATAGTTGGATACACTGTGCCTCCTCCCACAACCAAAATTAAGGACAACAAAGATTTACAAACAAGAAAACAATCAGAACTAACAAAAAATTTAACTGTACGGAAGACCGACAACCATTCATCCAGACTGGTAAGAAGGGCTCAGTTGCGGCAGGAAAAAGCGGAGGTTGGCAGACCCAGGCACGGAGGAGACCCAGGTGTGCGGGCAGTGGCTAGCAGACCCCAGCTACACAGGCGGCAGCTAGCAGACCCTGGGTGCGGGGTGGCAACAGGCAGACCCAGTGAGGCCACTCAGTGCGGCTGGCTGACCAGCTGGTCCCACATTTGCATGCAGATAATCCAGGTGAAAACGGGGAGTGAGACAGACTTCACAACCCAGGGCCCCAGCGCCAGGAAATAAAACCTAAAAACACCAATTGAAAACACTTGTGGGGGTTGAGGTACAGGGAGAGACTCCCAACCTCACAGGAGACTTCACTGGAGGGACCCACAGGATCCTAGAATGTACACAAGCCCACCCACATGGAAATCAGCACCAGAAGGGCCCGGTTTACTTGTGGAAAGCGGCAGAATGGACTGAAATATGCGAGAGAGCAGAGCAAGCACCATTGTCCCCTCTCACCCGACCCCAACATACAGCCTCATAATCCAGGAACTGGGCTGCCCTGCCCTGGGAAACACCGAAGTCTCCTCCCCTCACTATAAAGCAGACACCACCACACACACACACACACAAACAACAACAACCACACACACACACACAAAACAAACCCTAAAATGGCTCAAACGGGAGAACAGATCAAAGCCCCGGAGCCAATTGATCTAAGTGACCAAGAGATAGCCAACCTATCAGATGCACAGTTTAAAACACTGGTGATCAGGATGCTCACAGAATTGGCTGATTTTGGTCACAAATTGGATGAACAAATGAAGGCTACACTAAGTGAAATGAAGGAAAACTCACAGGGAACCAATAGTGATAGGAGGAAAACTGAGACTTAAATTAATGGAGTCGACCACAAGGAAGAAAGAAACAACCGAACAGAAAAGTATGAAGAAACAAGAATTAAAAAAAATGAGGCAAGCTTAGTAACATCCAGGACATCTTTAAATGACCCAACATCCGAATTATAAGGGTACCAGAAGGGGAAGAGCAAGAGCAACGAGTGGAGAACTTATTTGAACAAATAATAAAGGAGAACTTCCCCAATCTGGCAAAGGAAATAGACTACCAGGAAGTCCAGGAAGCTCAGAGAGTCCCAAAGGAGTTGGACCCAAGGAGGAACACACCAAGGCACATTGTAGTTACATTAGGCAAGATTAAAATGAAGGAGAGAATTCTAGAAGCAGCAAGGGATAAGGGGACAGTCACCTACAAATGAGTTCCCATCAGACTGTCAGCTGATTTCTCAAAAGAGACCTTCCAGGCAAGAAGGGGCTGGGAAGAAGTATTCCAAGTCATGAAAGGCAAGGACCTATATCCAAGATTGCTCTATCTGGCAAAGCTGTCATTTAGAATGGAAGGGAAGATAAAGCACTTCTGAGATAAGGTCAAGTTCAAGGAGTTCATCATCACCAAGCCCTTATTATAGGAAATGTTAAAGGGATGTATCTAAGAAAAGGAAGATAAAACAATATGCCCGTAAAAGGACAGGAAACTCATGGATATTAACAACCACATGTAAAACAAAAGCAAAGTAAGCAAACAACTAGAACAGGAACAGAAACAACGAAATGGAGATCATATGGAGGGTTAGCAACAGGGGAGTGGAAAGAGGAGAGAGGAGGAAAAAGTACAGAGAATAAGTAGCATAGATGGTGGGTAGAAAATAGACGGGGAGGGCAGAAATGGTGTGGGGAATGTAGAAGCTAAAGAACTTATGACACATGGACATGAACTAAATGGGGGAATGTGCGTGGGAGAGGGTGTGCAGGGTGGAGGGGAATGATAGGGGAGAAATGGGACAACTGTAATAGCATAGTCAATAAAATTTATTTCAGAAAAAGAAAGAAATGGAAGCATGTACTATGTTCTTAGATTGGAAGATTAACATCTTCAAAATATCCATACTACCCAAAGCAATTTATAGATTCAGTACAATCCCTATTAAAATACCAATGATATTTTTCACAGATATGGAACAAATATTTCAAAAATTTATACAGAGCTGTAAAAGACCCCAAATATCAGCAGCCATTTTAAGAGAGAAAAGCACAATAGGAGGGATCACAATAGGTGATACCAAACTGTATTACAAGGTCACATTAATCAAAACAGCCTGGTACTGGCATAAGAACAGACACATAGACCAATGGAACAGAAGAGAGAGCCCAGAAATAAACGCAAGTCTCTATGGTCAATTAATATTCAATGAAGGAGGAAGAAGCATAAAATAGAGTAAAAATAGCCTCTTTAAAAAATGGTGTTGGAAGATCTAGAAAGCTACATGCAAAAAAATGAAACATGACCACCAATTTACAACATATACAAGAATAAAATGAAGGTGGATAAAAGACTTACATAAAAGTCGCGACACTGTAAAAGTTCTTCAGGAGAACATAGGCAGGGAAATCTCAGATAGTCCACACAGCAATATTTTCACTGATGTGCCTCCTAGAGGAAGGGACATAAAGGAAGGAATAAACAAAGTGTATATCATCAAAATAAAAAGCTTCTGCATGGCTAAAGAAAACATCAGCAAAATGAGAAGGGAACCAACTGTATGGGAAAACATATTTGAAAATGATACCTTGGACAAGAGTTTGATCTCATATATATATATATATAAAGAACTTACATGACTCCAGTCCAGGAAGATATCCCAGTTAAAAAAAATTGGCAGAGGACCAGAAGTACACTTCTCCAAAGAGGGCATACAGAGGTCCCAGAGACATATGAAATGATGCTCAACATCACTAGCCATCAGAGAGATGTAAATTAGAACCACAATGAGATACCACTTCACAATGGTCAGAATGGCTGTCATAAACAAATCAACAAACAACAAGTATTCGAAAGGATGTGGAGAAAAGGGAACCCCAGTGTACTGTTAGTGGGAATGGAGATTGATGGAGCCACTATGGAAAACTATATGGAATTTCCTCAGAAAACTAAAAATGGAATTGCCTTTTGACCTGGCAGTTCCACTGCTGAGACTATACCCTTGGGATCTTGAAACACCAATTCAGAAGAACCTATGTACCCCAATGGTCATAGCCGCACACTTTACAATAGCCAAGTGCTGGAAGCAACCTAAGTGCCCAAGAGTAAATGAGTAGATCAAAAACTGTGGTACATTTATGCAATGGAATACTACTCAGCAGAAAGAAAGAAGCTCCTACTCTTGGCAAAAGCATGGATGAGTCCGAAGAGCATTTTGGTAAGTGAAGTTAGCCGGGCAATGAAAGACAAATACCATAGGATTTCACCTATCAGTGAAACCTAATCAACAAAACAAACAAGGAAGCAAAATATAACCAGAGACATTGAAATTAAGACCAAACTGACAGTGACCAGAGGAGAGGTGGGAGGGATAATGAGAGCAAAATGGGGAAGGGTTGTCAGGAATATGTATAAATGACCCATGGACAAAGCCTAAGGAGGGAGTAGGAAGAAGCGGGTGGGAGCTGGAGAGGCTGGGGTGTGGGTGAGTGGTGGTCAGAAATTGGAGACAACTGTACTTGAATAACAATAAAAAATATATAATAAAAAAGAGAAAATAAATGAACAAACACAACAGAAACCAACTCAGCCATACAGAGAACATTTTGATGGTTGCCAGTTTATTCTTTTTTATGGCTAAGTAGATTGGCATGTATTTATCACAGTTCGTTTATTTGCTCACTTTTGATCCACATTTGGATTATTTCTAGGTCTTCATTATTATGAATAAATCTCTATGAATATGTAAAAAAGGGGGGAAAAGTGGAATTTTTTTCTTTTTAATATATTTTATTGATTATGCTATTACAGTTGTCCCATTTCCCCTCCTTTATTCCCCTCTGCCCTGCACACCCCCTCCCACCTGCATTCTCCACCTTTAGTTCATGTCCATGGGTTGTACATATAAGTTCTTGGCTTCTACATTTCCTATATTATTCTTAACGTCCCCCTGTCTATTTTCTACCTACCATTTTTGCTACTTAGTCTCTGTACCTTTTGCCACTCTCTCCTGCTCCCGCTCCCCCACTGATAACCCTCCATGTGATCTCGATTTCTTTGTTTCTGTTCCTGTTCTGGTGGTTTCCTTAGTTTCTTTTTTGTTTGTTTGGAGTTTTTTTGTAGTTCAATTTTTAATAGCTGTGAGTGTGTTGACATTTTGCTGTTCATATTTTTTATCTTCTTTTTCTCAGATAAGTCCCTTTAACATTTCATATAATAAGGGCTTGGTGATGATGAACTCCTTTAACTTGACCTTATCTGGGAAGCACTTTATCTGCCCTTACATTCTAAATGATAGCTTTGCTGGATAAAGTAATCTTGGATGTAGGTCCTTTATGACTTTTATGTCATAAGGGACATAATGAGTTCGAATACTTCTTTCCAGCCCCTTCTTGCCTGAAAGGTTTCTTTTGAGAAATCAACTGATAATCTTATGGGATCTCCTTTGTAGGTAACTGTCTCCTTTTCTCTGGCTGTTTTTAAGATTCTCTCCTTATCTTCAATCTTGGGTGATGTAATTGTGATGTGCCTTGGTATGTGCTTCCTTGGGTCCAACTTCTTTCGGTCTCTGAGCTTCCTGGACTTCCTGGTAGTCTATTTCTTTTACCAGATTGGGGAAGTTCTCTTTTATTATGTTTTCAAATAAGTTTTCAATTTCTTGCTCTTCCTCTTCTTCTGTCACCTCTATGATTCGGTTATTGGAACATTTAAAGATGTCCTGGAGGTTCCTAAGCCTCTCCTCATTTTTTTGAATTCTTGTTTCTTCATATTGTTCTGGTTGAATGTTTCTTTCTTTCTTGTGCTCCAAACTGTTCATTTGAGTCCCGGGTTCCTTCCATTCACTGTTGGCTCCCTGTACATTTTCCTTTATTTGTTTATTTTATTATTACACTTTTCATAGTGTTCACTTTTTCCTCTGTTTTGATATTCATCCAATTCTGTGAGCATCCTGATCACCAGTGATTTGTACTGTGCATCTGATAGGTTGGCTGTCTTTTTGTTTCTTAGTTGTATTTTTTCTGGAGCTATGCTGTGTTCTTTCATTTGGGCCATTTTTTTTTGTCTTGGCCTGCCTGTTACATTGTAAGGGGCAGAGCCTTAGGTGTTCTCCAGGGGTGGGGGCAGCCCAGTTTCTGGGTTGTGACGCTGTATGTGGGGACGTGGTTCAAGAGGGAACAAAAGCTCTTGCTCCACTCTCTCTGGGATTCCAGTCCCTTCTGTCACTTCCCCTTCACCTCGATTATCTGCACGCCAATGTGGGACCACCTGGTCAGCCAGCTGCCTTTCATGGCCTCACTGGGTCTGCACTGTTGCCACTCCGTGCCAGGGATCTGCCAGCTGCTGCTGCCTGCGCTCCGGAGTCCTCCAACCTCCACTTTCCTGTTGTGACTCCGCCCCTCTTACTGGTCTGGATGAATGGTTGTTGGACTTCCGTACAGTTCAATTTTCTATCAGTTCCTGTTGTTTTCTTGTTTCTAAATCTTTGTTGTCCTTAATTTTGGTTGTGAGAGGAGACACAGTGTGTCCACCTACTCCTCCAGCTTGGCTGGAAGTCCTCTATTAGTTGTTTTTATTAACTTTTATATTTATATATTTTGAGATTTTTAAATATCTAATTAAATTTAGCATAATTTTCTGCTTAAAGTAGATGTGTTATATATATTGAATTAAATTGACTAAAAGCGATTTTAAGTAATACTAAAATTTAGCCTAATTTAACATATAAAATTTTTGTGGCATTTTTCCCCCATTTTGGTAACTTGTCAGCAAACAGGATTTCCAAGAAAAGAATTTCATATCATGTTTATAAAATGCTGTAATATAAAGAAAGAACATCTTGTGTGAGAAGGAAATATAAATTTTCATGGTAATACTTGTTCATCTTTGATTTGTTTAATTTGTTAACATGTTTTAGTTATGGTGGTTCATGCCCTCAAGTTAGACCTATTTTAATTTTTTATATTATTAATCTTGGATAAAGAATTTTGATGAATGTTTTCTGTTTTTGTAATGAGGTACAGTACTTTCAATTTCCTTATTATGATGAATTTTCTTCTTTCAGCTACCATTTAACATGTTTCTAATATTAATTGGAGATGTTTGATATAGGATTTCTTTCATTTGGAGCTTTTTGAAACATATTTTAGTGAAGTGCTTTAGGTGTACTCACTTAAAATTTAAAGCTTGCCTTTGAAGTTTTATGAGGTTGTGAACTGAAATGTTTGATTTAATTTTTTTACATACAGGTACCACTTAATGCACAAGTTTATGAACTTTTAACTATCTTCATGGACTGGATATCGGATTATTACCTTAGCAAATTGAAAAGTGAAGGATCTGGAATGGGTAGTGAAAGTCCTGTACTCGAATTTGCTTCTCAGAGAAATGATATTCAGGAGAAGTGTGTAAAGGTTTGTTTTTTCATTTGAAATATATGACTCAGTATACATGAAGATTAAAAAAGGAAAGCCTCTAGTATATTTACAAGAGAGAAAATATTTAAAGTATTTCTGGTAGAAAATTGACCATGCCAATAGTCAGTTCTAAAAAGATACATTTCATGTGTATTGTAATTAATGCATATATATTTCTTAGCATGATAGGCATTTCTCTTTAAAAATAGAGAGCAGGAATTAACAACCTACCCTCAAAATGGAAAAATAATTGTATAGTAGAGTTGGGCAAATAATCAGTGATGTGAACAATTCCTAATACACAGCATTTTAAGGTTCATTCCCACTAAAATAACTTTTATTTTGCCTATTGTTATAAAGGGATAAAAGGTCTATTTTCAAGGGTCCTCTCATTAACAAAGAGAAATAATTGTTTTTGTTAAATTACAGACATTAACTTGGATATTGGTGCTCGTATTTTGTAGTTGGTATAAATGGCCATTAGTGATTGACAGTTATATTCCACAAGAAATACCTTAAACATTTGAAGATTATACTTCTAAAGTTGTTTGATTTAATGTTTTCAGAAATAATTTTATGATTATGCTATATAGACCAGGGTTTCATATTAGGAAATTATTTTCCATTTTTATCCTTACCTAAAAAGTTTCTTCTAAATGCCTTTTATGCTACACAGAATAACAGCCCCAAGGATGTTCATATCCTAATCCCTGGAACCTGTTAGTATGGCAGAAGTGAATTAAGGTTGCTAATCAGCTGACCTTCAATTAGAGATTACCCAGTGTTATCTGGGTAGGCTGAATAATCACAGGAACTCTTTAAACCAGGCAAAAGAAGCTTGTGGGTACATAACAGACTTAACTCATCCTTGCTGGCTTTGAAGATGCAGTAAGAGGGTCATGAACTAAGCAATGCTGGTCACTTCTAGAAGCACGAATAACCTTCTGCTAATATTCAGCAAGGAAACAGGGATTTCAGTCCTGCAACTATAGGGAATGGAATGATGCTAACACCCTGAAATAAACAAAAAAATGGATCCTTCCCTAGCCTCTAGAAAGGAACACAGCTCTGCTTACACCTTGATTTAAGCTGCTTGAGACTCTAGTTAGATTTCTGACCAGCAGAACTGTAAGATAATAAATTGGCATTCTTTTTTTACTTTAAAAAAATTTATTGATTTTAGAGAGAGAGTGTGCACAAGAAAGGGAAATATCTATTTGTTGTTCCACTTATTTATGCATTCATTGGTTGCTTCTTGTATGTGCCCTGACCAGGAATCAAACCTGCAACCTTGGCATATTGAGATGATGCTCTAACCACCTGAGCACCCAGCCAGCTCCTAAATTTGCATTCTTTAAACCAGTAAAATTGTGCTGATTCATTATGGCAGCAATAGGAAACAAATGTACCTTTGCTTAGAATTTTGTCTTTTACCACCTATGTGAACTATCTTGTCTATATCTAGCCTTACTTTAAAAGTAGCTGCTACTTCCGGCCAAGATGGAGGTGTAGGTGGACACACTATGCCTCCTCTCACAACCAAAATTAAGGACAACAAAGATTTAGAAACAAGAAAACAACCAGAACTTATAGAAAATTGAACTGTATGGAAGTCTAACAACCATTCATCCAGACCAGTAAGAGGGGTGGAGTTCCAGCAGGAAAAAGTAGAGGTGCGGACTGGAGCATGCAGGCAGCAGCAGCTGGCAGTTCCCAGGCATGCAGGTGGCAGCTAGCAGATCCCGGGCATGGGGTGGCAACTGTGCAGACCCAGTGAGGCCACACAAGGCGGCTGGCTGACCAGGTGGTCACACATTCGTGCACAGATAATCCAGGCGAAGGGGAAGCAGCGGAAGGGACTGGAATCCAAGAGAGAGCGAAGCAAGCGCCATTGTTCCCTCTCGGACCCCACTCTCACATACAGCGTCACAACTCAGCAACTAGGCTGCCCCGCCCTGGGGAACACCTAAGGCTCCACCCCTCAAAAAAAAATATCAAAAATGGCTCAAACCAGAGAACAAATGTAAGCCCCAGAGCCAATTCCTCTAAGCGATGAAGAGATAGCCAACCTATCAGATGCACAGTTCAAAGCCCTGGAGATCCAGATGCTTGCAGAATTGGTTGATTTTGCTCACAAATTAGATGAAAAAATGCAGGCTACAATATGTGAAATGAAGGAAGATGCTTGGGGAACCAATAGAGATGGGAGGGAAACTGGGACTCAAATCAATGGAGTGGACCAGAAGGAAGAAAGAAACAACCAAACAGAAAACAAGGAAGAAACAAGAATTCAAAAAAATGAGGAGAGGCTTAGGAACCTCCAGGACATCTTTAAATGACCCAACATCCAAATTACAGGGGTCCCAGAAGGGGAAGAAGAGGAGCAAAAAGTGGAAAACTTATTTGAACAAATAATAAAGGAGAACTTCCCCAATCTGGCAAAGGAAATAGACTACCAGGAAGTCCAGGAAGCTCAGAGAGTCCCACATAAGTTGGACCCAAGGAGGAACACACCAAGGCACATTGTAATTACATTAGCCAAGATTCAAATGAAGCAGAGAATTCTAGAAGCAGCAAGGGATAAGGGGACAGTCACCTACAAAGGAGTTCCCATCAGACTGTCAGCTGATTTCTCAAAAGAGACCTTACAGGCAAGAAGGGGCTGGAAAGAAATATTTGAAATCTTGAAAAGCAGGGACCTACATCCAAAATTGCTCTATCTGGCAAAGCTGTCATTTAGAATGGATGGACAGATAAAGTGCTTCTCAGATAAGGTCAAGTTGAAGGAGTTCATCATCACCAAGCCCTTATTCTATGAAATGTTAAAGGGACTTATTGAAGAAAAAGAAGATAAAAATATGACAGTGAAAAGACAGCAAACTCACAGCTATTAAGAACCACACCTAAAACAAAAGCAAACTAAGCAAACAGCTAGAACAGGAACAGAACCACAGAAATGGAGATCACATGGAGGGGTAGCAACAGTGGAGTGGGAGGAGAAAGGGGGAAAAGGTATAGAGAATAAGTAGCACAGACGGTGGGTAGAAAATATACAGGCAGAGGGCAAGAATAGCATGGGAAATGTAGAAGCTAAAGAACTTATGACACATGGACATGAACTATAGGGGGGAATATGGGTGGGAGGGGGTGTGCAGGGTGAGGTGAATGATCGGGGAGAAATGGGATAACTGTAATAGCATAATCAATAAAATATGTTTTAAAAAAGAAGCTGCTGATTATGAAGGGCTACAGTGTTGAAGTTGTGTAGAGAAATTTTGGTCAGCTAGAACTTGGTGTGATGGGATAGTACTAGGATATTAAGGCTAGAAAATGACAATTTTAACTAATGTAACATGGATTGTATAATATTCTGTTTTTATATCAGATTAATGGTGTAAGAGGAGATTTTTAAGCACATTTGGCACAGGATTCCTTTTATCATTCTTAAAATATGGACATTTATTGACTTATTCTGGACTAACAACTTTTTTTTTTTTTAATCAGTATTTTTTAATTGTTGATATTGTACAGTTTTCTGTCTTTTACCCCGCCCCAGCCCACCTGGACTAACAACTTTTGTTAAGCTTAAATCCTTAACTAAAATATTATTTTCAATTATGGCTACTATTACATTAGTAAAAGTAAGATAATTTTAAAGCTTATGAGTAACTTTTATGATAAAGTAAGAAGAAGATAAATAGTACCAAATTAGTAAATTAATTAATTGAATATATTGGTGACCATCACAAACAAGTATTAAGATTTTTTTTAGGAATATATACAATTTGTGGTTGTATAATAATATAGCCCCTTTTTTTGAAACTTTTGTAATAGCATTATTTTATGAAGCACTTTGTTCACTATTTTTAAGTATGTTTACCAGTATGACTCAAACATTTTTGCCAAATAATCTCTTTCAAATTACCTTTAAAAACTCCTCATGCATATGTTTTTACATTTCTGATCGAGTATCATTTGAGGATTGATTTTTTTTCATTTGAGGATTGATTTTTAATACTTTAAAACACACACACAAAATACTATTGGGAATGAATGTGGTAAATTAGGTAGATGATCAAATTGGTATACCTCATAAGGCTGATTTTCTTGTGTATCTGATCAACTACAGAGAGGTGGAATGTTTTCAAAGAAGCTGAGAAAAATGTAACTCAGTACAACTCTAAGTGGAATCTGCTATGACGCGTTAAAAAATGATGGTTGAGCCCTGGCTGGTGCAGCTCAGTGGATTGAGCACAGGCTGCAAACCGAAGAGTAGCCAGGTTGATTCCTAGTCAGGGCACATGCCTGGGTTGTGGGCCAGGTCCCCAGTAGAGGGCACGCAAGAAGCAACCACACATTGATATTTCTCTCCCTCTCTTTCACCTTCCCTTCCCTTCTCTCTAAAAAATAAAAATAAATAACATCTTTAAAAAAAAGATGGTTGAAAAATATCTGTGGAAGATTGACATCATCAAGATAGTAGAATTGGGAGCACTAGGCCCTTATTCCCCTACAGAGAGACACTGCAATAATAATATACTGACCAAAACACGATTGTATGAAGTTTAGAGACAAGTTGAGAGGCTGCAGCACCCAGACTGACACATAACTAGGAACATACTCCAGCAAAAAGAACAGGAAAGTTTCTGACATTTTTAATGCCTTTCTCTTGTATACCATAGCACAATGTAATCAGGAGAAAATACTCCTATACCGTATCTCCTCCATTGGGATAAAAGTGGACTGTGTGTCCAACATTTTAGCTTGTCAGAGACTAGCTGTAGGACTAGTTTCTTTTTCTGACTCAGGGCGCTAACAAGAACAGTGGTATAGTTTGGAAGCCTCAAAAAATAGGTATGGATGCTACAGTATGTTAGAGAAGCCTAGAGCAGCTATACTTCCAAATGCAGATGGCAGGGGAGAAAGAGATTATGGGCTCCTGAGAGAAATGGGTGGCCACATTGGAAAATAAGACAGTTAAAAGCACACATCCCTAGCAAAGTTTAGAATGACAAGCTGGGCTGATTGGTGAAGGTATCCTGCATAAAGCCAGTGAGTTATAAAGACTGGGAGAAGTGTTTATTTTTTATTTTATTTTGTCATATGCCCAAATGGAAAAAAAAAAAAAAAGGTCACCAGGAATATAAAGAAAAGGGGACACATGGCTTAAAAGAGCAAAACAAAGCTCCAGAATTCTGCCACAAAGAAACAGAGATCTCTTAACTTCCAGAGTTCCAGACAAAGAATTTAAAAACTCTGTTAAAGAAGCTGCTAACTGTCTGAGATTTTGTTGCTTACATTTTCTTCTAGAATTTTTATGATTTCAGGTCTAACATTTAAGTCTTTGATTCATCTTGAATTTATTCTTGTGAGTGGTGTAAGAAGGTGGTCTAGTTTCATTTTTCTCCATGTATCTGTCCAATTTTCGAGACACCATTTATTGAATAAACTATCTTTAGCCCATTGTATGTGCTTGATTTCTCTGTCGAATATTAATTTACTATAAAGGTGTGGGTTTATTTCTGAGCTCTCTATTCTGTCCTCCAGGCAAGAGTGTGTGTTGGTTTATTTTGGGGCTCTATTCTGTCTCCTGAGGAAAGGGAAACAAAAGAAAAAATAAACAAATGAGACTACATCAAACTAAAATGTTTTTGCACATCAAAGGAAAAGACCAACAAAATAAACAACCCACACTATGGGAAACATATTTGCCAACACATTCTATAAGAGGTTAATATCAAAAGATTACAAAAATTAAGTTTTGGACATTTGGTTAATGTCCAAAACTACAAAACTCAACCCCCCAAAAATAAGCAGGCTGATTAAAAGATGGGCAAAGGACGTGAATAGACACTTCTCCAAAGAGGACATACAGATGGCACAGAGACATGAAAAGATGCTCAATATCACTAATCATCAGAGAAATGCAAATTAAAATCACAATGAGATATCATCTCACACCTGTCAGAATTGTTATCATCAACATATCAGCAAAGCACAAGTACTGGTAAGGATGTGGAGAAAGGGGATCCCTTTGTACTGGGACTGTTGGTGGGAATGCAGACTGGTGCAGACACTGGAAAGCAGTATGGAGATACCTCAAAAAATTGAAAATGGGTTTGCCTTTTGACCCACTTCTCGGAATATATCCAAAGGAACCCAAAACACTAAATCAAAAGAACACAAGCACCCCTATGTTCATTGCAGCATTATTTATAATCACCAAGATATGGAAGCAGCCCAAATGTCCATTGATAGATGAATGGATAAAACGACTATGGAATATTTACACAATGAAATCCTTATTGGCATTTTCATTCCTGGGAAAAGGGAAAAAAAGAAATTTTAGCCTTTGTGACATTATGGATAGATCTGGAGATCATCATGCTGAGTGAAATAAGCCAATCAGAGAAAGACAAACACCATATGATTTCACTCGTATGTGGAATTTAATGAACAAACTGAACTAACAAGCAAAGTAGAGATGGACTCACAGAATGCTGAATAGATGACAGCTAGACGGGGAATGGTAGAGGGTGGAGAGATTGAGCAGAAAAGAAAAGTCCTCATGGGCATGGACAGTAGTGTGGTGATTGTGAGAGTAGGGGATTGTAAGGGGATTAAATGGTAATGGAAAAACACAATAAAAATATACCAAGAGAAATAAGTTCAATAACATAAAAGAGAACACAAATCAAACACTAAGCAAAATCAGGAAAACCAAATTGTGGAGCTGAGGAATAAAATAATTGAACTGAAAAATTTATTAGAGAGGCTCAACAGCATACTTGATCAGGCAGATGAAAGAATCAGCAAAGGTAAAGAGATTATTTGTAGTCATCGAGTCAGAGAAGCAAAATGAAAAAAAGAATGAAGAAAAGTTAAAAGAGCTTAAGGAGCTTTGAGGACATTGTCAAGTGGATCAAGTGGACTAAATATATGTGCTATGGGAGACCCAAAGGAAAACAGAGAAAGTGACAGAGAAATTATTTGAATAATTAATGGTTGAAGACTTCCCAAATCTGAGGAAATAAATGAACATACAAATTAAAGAGGTCTAACAACCTCTCACTAGGAAAAACTCAAAAAGACTCATTCTGAGTCACATTATAATCAAACCAGCAAGAGTCAAGAATCTTGAAATCTGTGAGAGAAAAGCCTCTTTTTACATACAAGTGTACTTTTATAAGAATATTCAGTTTTATCATCAGAAACTTTGTAGGCCCAAAGGCAGTAGAATGATATACACAAAGTGCTGAAAAAGCCACCAACCAAGTATACAATATCTGCAAAACTGTCCTTCAAAAAATAGAGATATTAAGACTTCCTTACATAAACAAAAATTTGGGGAATTTCATTAGACTTGCCATACAAGAAATGCTAAGAGGATTTCTTCAAGTTGAAAAGAAAGGCATATAATCATCAACATGAAGGTATATGAAAATATAGTTTTCCAGAAAAAAAATAGACAAATATAGGAACCTGAATTATAATTTTGTAACCTGTATTCTAGTAACCTATATTACAATTTTGGTGCATAAGTTCATGTTTAATTATTGCATAGACTTTAAAAGACAAAAATATAAAACAATCTATTTTAATGGGTTATATAGGTAATGCAATATGTATTGATGTTAGTTTGTGACAATAAGTAGGTTGGTAGAGTTCTAAAGGAATAGAGCATTGTTATATGAAAAAATTTTAGGGTATTTTAATTTCTTAAAATTATATTTTGTTGATTTGCTATTATAGTTCCTGATGTTTCCCCTTTTACCTCCCTCCGCATAGCAACCCGTACTCCCTCAAGCAATCCCCCCACCATGTTCATGTCTGGGGTTCATGTGTATAAGTTTTTTGGCTACTCTGTTTCCTATACTGTACTTCACATCCCCATGGCTGTTCTGTAACTACTTATCTGTACTTCCTTTTTTTTTTTTTTTACATTTATTTTATTTTATTTTATTTTGACTTTTCTTTTTTTAATATATTTTATTGATTTTGCTATTACAGTTGTCCCATTTCTCCCCTATCATTCCCCTCCACCCTGCACACCCTCTCCCACCCACATTCTCCCCTTTAGTTCATGTTCGTGTGTCATAAGTTCTTTAGCTTCTACATTTACCACACTATTCTTGCTCTTCCCCTGTCTATTTTCTACCCACCATTTATGCTACTTATTCTCTGTACCTTTTCCCCCCTCTCTCCTCTTCCCACTCCCCTGTTGCTAACCCTCCATATGATCTCCATTTCTGTGGTTCTGTTCCTGTTCTAGCTGTTTGCACTTCTTAATTCCCTCACCTCGTTACCCATTCTTCTCTCCCATTTGGCAACCTTCCAGTAACTACCTTCTTTTCTCTTGCTTTTAAGAGTCCCTCTTTATCTTTAACCTTTGGCCTTTTAATAATGATATGTCTTAGAATGTGCCTCTTTGCATCCGTCATAATCGGGTCTTCATGCTTCCTCGACTGACACGTCTATTTCCTTCACCAAATTAGGGAAGTTTTTTTTTTTTTCAGTTTTTTCAAATAGATTTACAATTTCTCATGCTTTGTCTTCTCCTTCTGGTACCCCTATGAGGCAAATGTTGGACCTCTTAAAGTTGTTCCAAAGCCTGTTTATAGTTTCCTCATTTTTTCGATTATTTTTTCTTCTCATTGTTCTGCATGGTTGTTTTTTGCTTCCTTATGTTCTAGAACATTAATTTGATTCTTGGCTTCATACACTCTACTATTGTTTCCCTGTAAATTGTTCTTTATTTCAGTTAGGGTATCCTTCAATTCTGACTGGGTCTTTTTTATGCTGCTGATGTCCTCTCTAACTTCCTTGAGCATTCTTATAACCAGTGTTTTGAACTATGCTTTTGATAGATTACTTATCTCCATTTTTCTTAGGTCTTTTTTCTGGGGTTTTGATCTGTTCTTTCACTTTGACCATGTTTCTTTGTCTCCTCGTTTTGCAAGCCCCCCTCTACTCCGTGTTTGATTGTATATATTAGGAAGAGCTGCTTTGACTCTGTGTCTTCCTAATGTGGCCTAATGTAGTAGGTGTCCTGTAAGGTTCAGTGGCTCATCCTCCCCTATCACTCAAGCTGGGTATTTGAGGTGCACCTTGCATGTGAGCTGAGTACTCTCTCCTCTTCGTTGTTGTTGGCAGATCACAATGGGAGTGATTTACTCAGGCAAGTCAGCTGCGAACACTGGCTGTGACCACTTATGATCAACCCCACATGGAGGATCAGCTGTGTAGGGGCAGGGCGGTAGTGCTTTGATGTGGTCTGTAGCTGTCCACTATGTGTGTTGACCCTGGGGTTTCCTGGGTGGAGAAGGCCAAGGTCACCCTGAACTGTGTTTCGCCGGGCTTATCAGGCCTGAGCTATTAACCAATCTGAAATGGCTGCTACTTTTGCTGGTTGTGGAGGTTCCCAGGTGAAGCCAAGCTGTGACTGTTTTTCTTTCACCATCTGGCTTATGTCACTTAGCATAATGCTCTCTAGTTCCATCCCTGTTGTTCCGAAGGGTGGGAGCTCCTTTTTCCTTTCCTCCTACATAGTATTCCACTGTGTTACATGTACCATAGGTTTTTGATCCAGTCATTTACTGATGGGCACTTAGGTTGCTTCCAGCAGTTGGCTATTGTAAAGTGTGCTGCTATGAACATTGGGGTGCATAGGTTCTTTTTAATTGGTGTTTCGGGATTCTGAGTGTATAATCCTAGCAGTGGAATTTCTGGGTCAAAAGGCAGTTCCATTTTTAGTTTTCTGAGGAAATTCCATACTGTTTTCCACAATGGCTGCACCAGTCTACATTCCCACCAACACTGTGTTAGGGTTCATTTTTCTCTACAACCTCTCCAGGACTTGTTACTTGTTGATTTGGTTATGATGGCCATCTGACCTGTGTGAAGTGGTATCTCATTGTGGTTTTAATTTACATCTCTCTGATGGCTAGTGATGTTGAACATCTTTTCCTATGTCTCTGGGTCCAGTTATGTCCTCTTTGGAGAAGTGTCTGTTCAGGTCCCTTGTCCATTTTTTAATTTTGTTTTTTGTCTCTCTGGAGTAGAGTCATGTGAGTTCTTTATAAATTTTGGAGATTAAACCCTTGTCCAGCATATCATTTTCAAATATATTTTCCCATACGGTTGGCTTTCTTCTCATTTTGCTGATGTTTCTTTAGCCATGCAGAAGCTTTTTGTTTTGAAGTAGTCCCATTTGTATATTCCTTCCTTAATGTCTCTTGCTCTGGGGACATATTGGTGAAAACATTGCGACATAGAATAACTAACATTTTGCTGCCTATGTTCTCTGCAAGGACTTTCGTGGTGTAATGATTTATATTGAAATCTTTTATCCACCTTGAATTCATTTTTGTGTATGGTGTAAGTTGGTGCTCCAGTTTCATTTTTTTGCATGTACTGTCCAGCTCTCCCAACAACCATTTATTGAAGAGGCTGTTTTTGCTCCATTTTATGCTGCTCTCCCCTTTGTCAAATATTAATTGACCATAGAGAGTTGGGTTTATTTCTGGGCTCTCTGTTATGTTCCATTGGTCCATGTGTCTGTTTTATGCCAGTACCAGGCTGTTTTGATTACAGTGACCTTACAGTAAAGTTTGATATCAGGTATTGTGATCCCTCCTACTTTGCTCTTCTTTCTCAAAATTGCTGCAGCTATTTAGGGTTGTTTATGGTTCCATATGAATTTTTGAAGTATTTGTTCTATATCTGTGAAATACGCCATTGGTATTATAATAGGCATTGCATTGAATGTATAAATTGCTTTGGGTGGTATGGACATTTTGATGATGTTAATTCTTCCAATCCATGGAAATGGTATATGTTTCAATTTGTGTCTTCTTTAATTTTTTCTTCAGGGTTGTATAGTTTTCTGAGTACAGGTCTTTTACCTCCTTGGTTAGGCTTATTCCTAGGTACTTTATTTTTTTTATTGCTATATCAAATCAGATTTTTTCCCTGATTTCTGTTTCTGATATTTCATTGTTGGTATACAAAAGTGCATTTGATTTCTGAATATTGACTTTGTATCTCACTGCTTTGCCAAATTCATTTCTTAGGTCAAGCAGTTTTTTGGTTGGAGTCTATAGGATTTTGTATGTACACTATCATGCCATCTGCAAACAATGACAGGTTTCTTTCCTCTTTTTCAATTTGGATGTCCTTTATTTCTTTTGGTGTCTGATTGCTGTGGCTAAGACTTTCAATAATATGTTGAATAGAAGTGGTGAAAGTGGACAACCTTGCTTTGTTTCTGATCTTAGCAGTAAAGTTTTCAGTTTTTGCCCATTGAGTATGATGTTGACTGTAGGTCTCTCCTATATAGCCATTATTATGTTGAGGAATGCTCCCTCTATTCCCGCTTTGCTGAGTGTTTTAATCATAAATGGATGCTGTACCTTATCAAATGCTTTTTCCACATCTATTCATATGATCATGTGATTTTTGTCTTTGCTTTTTTGTGTGTGATGTATTACATTTATTGATTTGTGAATATTGAACCATTCTTGCATCCCTGGGATGAATCCCACTTGGTCATGGTGTATGATCTTTTTAACATATTATTGGATGCAGTTTACCAATATTTTGTTGAGGATTTTAGCATCTATGTTCATCAGCAATATTGGTCTGAAGTTTTCTTTCTTTGTTGTCTTTATCTGGTTTTGGTATTTGGATGATGCTGGCTTCATAAAAAGCGTTTGAGTCTTTAATGTTCTTGGATTTTTTGGAATATTCTGTGAAGGATAGGGGTTAGGCCTTTCTTAAGTGCTTTGCAGATTTCTCCTGTGAAACTGTCTGGTCCAGGGTTTTTGTGTGTTGAGAGTTTTTTGATTACTGCTTCAATTTTGTCAGCTGTTATTGATCTGTTCAGACTTTCTATTTCTTCTTCATTGAGTTGGAAGATTATATTTTCTAGAAATTCACCCATTTCATTGAGGTTTTCAAATATCTTGGTATATAGTTCTTCATAGTAATTTCTTACAATCCTTTGTATTTCTGTGGTATCAGTTGTTATCTCTCCTCTTTCATTTCTTACTGTGTTTATTTGGGTCTTCTCTCTTATTTTTTCTTGATTTGTCTGCTTAAAGGCTTGTCAATTTTCATTATCTTTTCAAAGGACTAGCTCCTGTATTTATTGATCCTAGAATTGTGCTTGTCATCTCTATGTCATTTAATTCTGCTCTGATCTTGGTTATTTCCTTCTTTCTACGTACTCGGCTTTTTTTGTTGTTTTTCCTCCATTCTTGTAGGTGTAGTGTTAGGTTGTTTATTTGAAACGTTTCTATCTTTTTTTGGTAGGCCTGTATTGCTATGAACTTCCCTCTCAGGACTGCCTTCACTGTGTCCCATAAGTTTTGGATTATTGTGAGTTTATTTTCATTTTATTTCCAGAAACTTGTTGATTTCTTCTTTGGTCTCATTCTTGACCCATTCATTGTTTAATAGCATGCTATTCAATCTCCATGAGTATGAGGGTTTATTTATTTATTTTTTCCTTGAGGTTTGTTCCTAGTTTCAGTCCCTCGTGGCATAGAAAATGCTTGATATGATTTCAGTTTTGTTGAATTTGTTGAGGCTTGTTTTGTGTCCTATCATGTGGTCTGTCTTTGAAAATGTTTCATGTACATTTGAAAAGGATGTGTATTTTGCTTCTTTGGGATGAAGGGCTCCATATATATCCGTTAAGTTCATTTCATCTAGGACATTGTTCAATGCTGCAATGTCTTTGTTGATATTTTGTTTGGAAAATCTATCCATTTCTGACAGTGGGGTGTTAAAATCCCCTACTACAATTGCATTGCTGTCAATATCTTTCTTGAAGTTCTCCAAGATTTTCCTTATGTATTTGTGTGCTTCCATGTGGGTGCATATATGTTTATAATGTTTATCTCTTCTTGGTGGATTCTTCCCCTAGTATTATGAAATGACCTTCTGGGTCTCTTTTTAGGGCCCTTGTTTTGAAGTCAATTTTGTCTGATATGTGTATTGTTACCCCGGGTTTTTTTCTTGTCTATTTGCTTGGAATATTTGTTTCTAGTCCTTCACTTTCAGTCTGTGTATGCCTTTTGTTCTGAGCTGGGTCTCTTGTAAGTAACATATATGTGGGTCATGCTTTCTTATCCATTGATTTAGTCTATGTCTTTTCATTAGAGCATTCAATCCATTTACATTTAAGGTATTATTGATAGGTACTTATTCATTGCCATTTTTCATACCTCTGTTCCTCTCTCTTTCACTCTTTTCCTTCCTTTTCTTAAAGCAGTCCCTTTAGCATCTCTTGCAGAGCTGGTTTGTGGAGGTGTATTCTTTTAGACTTCTTTTGTCTGGGAAGCTCCTTATTTGGCCTTCCATTTTAATTGAGAGCCTTGCTGGGTAGAGTAATCTTCTTTGCAGTCCTCTGGTTTTCATTACTTGGAATATTTCTTGGCATTCTCTTTTGCTTTGGACTGTTTCCAGTGAGAAGTCAGCTGGAAGCCTTATTGGGGCTCCATTGTATGTTACTTGCTGTTTCTCCCTTGCTGCCTTTAAGATTTTCTCTCTGTCTTGGAATTTTGCCATTTTAATTATGATGTGTGTTGAAGTGGGCCTCTTTGGGTTCCTCTTGATTGGAACTCTCTGTGTTTCCTGGGTTTGTGTGACCTTTTCTCTCATCAAATTAGGCAAGTTTTCCATTATTACTTTTTCAAACTGGTTTTCTATCTCTTGCTCTTCTCCTTCTTTTATTCCTGTTATATGGATATTGTTATGTTTCATGTTGTCCTCAAGCTCCCTTACCACCTCTTTCTTCTTTCTGAGTCTCTTTTCCTTTTCTTGCTCTATCTGGGTATTTTTTTCTACCTTGTCCTCCAACTTGCTGATTCAATCCTCTGCTTTATCCAGCTTCCTTGTCATGTTTTCTAATGAGTTTATTTCTGGGATCTTATTTTCCACCTCTTCCTGTTTTCTGTTAATAGTTTCTATTTCCTTTTTCATGCTGATGTAGTTCTCACTCAGTTATTTTTAGTTGTCTGTGAGTTCCTTGATCATGTTCATAACCATTATTTTGAATTCTATATGTGATAGTTTGCTTACCTCCATTTCATTTCTCTTTTAGTGAGTCTTCCATATCTTTTGATTGCTTTTTTTTTTGTCTCCCCATTTTAAGTGACTCTTTTTGTTTGTTTCTGTGCTTTGTGATGTTTCACTTTGCTATCTGTCTTTGTAGGGTGAATTCTATGGTAGGATTTCTATGGGATTCAGTGGTGTGGTCGCTTTGGACTCCTTGTCTGGATGCTCTAGATTTGTCCTTTCTTCTGTTTGTGTGGGATCTCTTGTTGTACTTGAGTTTTTACTTTTTGGTGGTTCCTTTGTTGGTGGTTTTTCTCTTCCTCCAGCAGGTATAGTAATGTTCATAGCTCCCACCTCTTTTTTTTATGTGATCAGTGGCTGAGAGTAGGCAAAATGGACTAAGGCAGTGGTGATTTAACATAGCAGAAAGCTGAGAAGAGAAAGAAGATTCTTTGGATAAGTATAGTGTTAACTGTGATATTTCACTGAACTAGCCACTTTTCATAAAAGGTGAAAAGAGATAAGATTCTTGTTAGAGGGGAGGATATTTGTGAGCTCAATCGAGAAAACAAAGCACTTGTGCAACGTTAGATGATGAGCTATATTGAGATTAATGGATGGAAAGTAGGCATAGTGTGAGAGAGAATAGAGTTAGCCACAACAATAATAATGCTCAGGATTAAAGTGCAGTGGGCTAAGATCATGGAGGGTTGCTGTGTATTATGTACGATTGTATGGAACAACAATTACAGTATGCTGGAACAAAAATAATATGACAAGAAATATATGATTTGGGTAATCAGAATAGAAAGTATCTGATCAAGAGTTATGTGTTATTGGACAGGCAAAATGAAAGAAGGAAAATTAAAATACAATACAGAGAGAAAATAAGGAAAACCAGTCAAACAATGCAATTAAATAGAGAAATAAAATGAGGAAAACTAAACATACGGAAGAGAAATAAAAAAATAGTAATAAAATAAAGGTGGTAAAAATAATGAAAAAATATTCATAATAATACACATACACAATAAAATGCCAGCTCTATGGGATAGCAAAGTGACATTTGTCTTCAGCTTCTCAGTTTTAGGGATTAGCTTTGTACCCCCCCCTTTCTATGTGTCTCTGGACCCTTCCTAACTCCATGTCTTACTCTCTCACTTGGGGGCAGAAAAAAACAAAGAGAGGATCCAAAAAGAAAAAAATAAAACAATATGTCTCCTGCTGACTTTAAACCTGTTCATCGAGTTCTGCTTATGTTCCTGGATGCCACAGGAAGAGGGGGGTTGGGCTTCACTTTTCTCCTTTAGGATGGGTTTGAGAGGATGGGGACTAGGTCTGGGCTGCAATATTCAGTTTCCTGGCCTCCAGCCCAGTTCCTCCGTGAGCTGCCAGGCTCTAATAAGCCACTTAACTGCACATAGCATGAGACAAGCCGGGCAGTGCAGTTCCGCACTTGGCCACTCAGTCTCTGGCCGTGGGCAGCTGAAATCACTTTTGGGGCCAGCCAGCCCCTGCTGGAGAGTTACTTACAAAGCAGATGCCTGCCATTTTTAACAAGCACATGTCTTTTCACACAGCCCAACTTTCCAACTGGTTCAGAGACTATCCAAGTCAGAGTCTGACATGGCCCAACTCCTCCCTTCTCCAGGTGCTGCCTGGCACCTCAATTTCTCTGCTGCCAGCGTCCACAGTCCCAGTGGATGTGTACCACCTCTGTGTATCTCCTACTTCATCTTTATTCCCCCCAGCAACTTCCAGCATCCAGGTCCTTCCTGGTGCCAGGCTGCCCTTTTTGCTCTGGTAGGGGAGGGAGGTGGTGCTCTAACTCTCCTTTCTATGTCCTGTGGCAGGCACTGGGCTGGGGGCTGCAGCAGCCCTGGTCCCACATAGATCCCAGGGCCCTTACCGCCCCAGTACAATCTCCTCACTTCTGTTTTTCAATGTCCTCTCCAATTTTTGGCCTCCAAACTTCATATAAGTTGGGATTCCATTGACTGCTCACTCTTTTCCTCAGACGGTCGTCTAGTTGTTCCAACTGGGCTCCACTCCCACCTACCTCAGCACCATCTTCTCTAACATTCCTGCCACTTTTTTTAAAGGTGAAAAAGAGGTAAGACTCTTATTAGAGGAAAGAAGGAATATAAGCTGATTCCAGAAAACAGAGCATTTGTGTGAGGTTAGATGGTTAGATATAGTGAGAGTAAAAGAAAGAAAGTAGGTGTAGTATGTGGGAGAATAGAGTTAACCACAATAGTAATAAAGCTCAGGAATATAGTGTAATGGTCTAGGACCAGGGAGGGTTGGTTTGTAGTATTTACAATAATTAAAGCATCAGTTTTTTACTGTAATATTGGGTCAACTATAATATGACAGGAAAATATGATGTGAATAAAAAGAATAGAAAGGAAAAGACCAAGAGTGGTGTGTTGTTGAAATATGACTGAAGTGAAAGAAGAAAAATTAAAATTCAATATGAAAGAGAGAACAAGGAAAATCAATCAAACAATGCAATTAAACAAACAAACAAAAAAAAAAACAGAATGTGTGGATGCTTTGGCCTTCAGTTCCTCGCACAACCAAAAGGTGGATAATGACCAATCTGAAATCAATAAACAACCAAAAGCACCAGAAAGTAAAACTGCATGGAACTACGATGACAAAGGAATTAAAGAAAAAATGAACCAGAACAACCAGACCAGTAAGGCAGTGGGTTGCGTGGGCTGACTCAGAAAAACCTCAATGCAGCGGACCTTGTGGGCAGGGCTGGCTGCTGAGCTCAGTGGGCTGTGCAGAAGGGGCTGACTTAAGGTGTCTCAGATGTGGCTGTGGGCAAAGGCTGGGGATGCCATGGTAGGAGAAGTTCCCAGTCCAAGAGTTTGTTAAAAAGGCTGCTAAAGGTGAGCAGGTGAGCAGCACTTTACCTCTCTGGCTCCTCCCACACAGGCAGTGTTGCAGCACAGCAAATAGGGTTTCCCTGCCTGGGTGAATACCTAAGGGCCAGTGCCCTTACAACCTATCAGCTGTGCCAAGACAAAGAAATATGGCCCAAATGAAAGAACAGAGTAAAGCCTCAGAAAGAGAGGTAAGCAAGGAGGAGATCACCAACCTATCTGTTGGAGAATTTAAAGCCCTGGTAATCAAAATGCTCACAGATCTGATTGAGCGTGGTCGAAAAATGAAGAAAACAAATGAGGGATACCCAAAGTGAAATAAAGCAGAATGTTCAGGGAACCAACAGTGACAGGAGGGAAACCAGAACTCAAAGCAATGATTTGGAACAAAAGGAAAAATAAACATCCAGCCAGACCAAATAAAGAAACAAGAATTTGAAAAAGTGAAGAGACTTACAAACCTCTGGGACAACATGAAATGTTCCAATATCTGAATTACAGGGGTGCCAGAAAGAGAAGAACAACAGCAAGAAATTGAAAACTTATTTGAACAAATAATCAAGGAAAACTTCCCCAATCTGATGAAGGAAATAGACTTCCAGGAAGTCCAGGAAGCCCAGAGAGTCCCAAAGAAGTTGGACCCAAAGAGGAACACACCAAGGCACATCATTAAGTTACCCAAGATTAAAGACAAGGAGAGAATCTTAAAAGCAGCAGGAGTTAAGGAAGAGTTACCTGTAAATGAGTTTCCTTTAGACTATCACCTGATTTCTCCAAAGAGACCTTGCAGGCAAGAAGGGGCTGGAAAGAAGTATTTGAAGTCAGGAGAGGCAAGGACCTACATCCAAAGATTACTCTATCCATGAAAGCTTTCATTTAGAATGGAAGGGCAGTTAAACTGCTTCCCAGATAAGGTCAAGTTAAAGGAGTTCATCATCACCAAGCCATCATTATATGAAACGTTAAAGGGACTTATCTAAGAAAAAGAAGATAAGAAATATGAACAGTAAAATGACAACAAACTCAAAACTATCAACAAGTGAACCTAAAAGAAAAGAAAAACAATGGAAACAAAAACTAAGCAAACAACCAGAACAGGAACAGAATCAGAGAAATGGTCATCATATGGAGGGATTTCAGTGGGGATGGGGAAGGGAAGAATGGGGGGAAAAGATACAGGGAAGAAGCAGCATGGTTAGTAGGCTTAAGGGGAGAGATAAAAATGGTGTGGGAAACAGAGGACTCAAAGAAGTTATATGTACAAGTCATGGACATGAACTAAGGTGGGGGAATACTGGAGGGTTGGGGGGACAGGGTGGAGGGGATAGAAGAGGAAAAATTGGGAAAACTAATAGCATAATCAATAAAAACAGTAAAAAAATCAAAAAAGAAAATAAAGAATAGAAATAAAAAATAATAAAATAAAATAAAAATAATGAGAAGAAAATATTAATAAAAATAAATAATAAAATGCAAGGTCTATAGGATACAAAAGTGAAATTTGTCTCAGTTTCTCAGTTTTTGGAGCTACCCTTGTGATTCCTCTCTGGATCTCTTTTTGGTACTTTCTCAGCTCCAGGTATTATTGTCTCAGACTTGAGACAAAAGAGGGGAAAAAAAGCCCCCTGCTGACTTTAAGCCTGCTGAGCATGCTGCAGGCAGAGGGAGGCTGGGCTTCACTTTTTCCTTTCCCATTGTTTTTTGGAGGATGAGGCCAATATTCACAGGTGCCTGCCTATCTTCCAGCCTAGGTCTTCAGAGCACAGCCAGGCCCCCAATGTCCATTTCCACCAGGCAGGTGCCTTTAATCCACCACATTATGCTGCCCTTGAGGTGCCCTGATTAGGAACAACTTGCACTCCATCTCCTCCCTCTTTGCTGTCCTGGGTGCTGTGCACTCTCAAAGTCACTTCAAGGCAATATAGTTCCTCTAGTATATTAAGTCTCTGAGGACTGCACCCACTGTGCCCCTACTGTTCCACTTTGATCAGTCCATGAGGTGCCTTGATTTGGAGCTAATCGAAATCCTCCTCCTCCCTCTTCGCTGGCCCAGCTGCTGCGAGAGTTCCTTCAACAGCCGCTGTGAGCCTATTTTTTTAGTATATTCCTCTCGTTTGCACCTGCCATTCTAAACAAGAATCTAGCTTTTCACACAGCCCAGCTCTCTGACCTGTCCAGAAACTATCCGGGTCAGGGTCCATCACAGCCCAACTCTTCTCCCTTCTCCAGGTGTCACCTGGCTCCCCAATTTCTCTGGTAATGTCCTACCTGGCAGCCGTAGTTCCAGAGGGGCAACACCACCTCTGTATGTCTCCCACTTCATCTTTATTCCCCCCAGCAGCTTCAAGTATACAGGTTTCTCCTGGTGTGGGGCTGCCTTCTTTCCTCTGGTAGGGGAGGGAGCTGTGGAGTTACAATTGCTGATCTGGCTCTCCTCCAAAGCTTCTGCGGCAGCTGTTGACCCTGGCACTAGGCACCAGGCCTGGCACCACAGCAGCTTTGGTCCCTGCACAGACCCCAGGAACCTTATCATCCTCACGCAATCTCCTTACCATCTGTTTTTCAATGTCCTCTATGATTTTGGCTTCTTAACTTCATATAAGCTGGGATTCCATTGGCTGTTCACTCTGCTCTTCAGAAGAACGACTAGGTGTCCCAGTTGGGTACATAGCAAGTGGGTTTCAGCTCCCACCTACCTCGCCGCCATCCTCCAGACCTAAAAACTTTCTATTATTTTCACCAATTGACATTAAGTAAAGTATTTATGCAAGACTGATACATAAAGGGGAAAGTAAATATCACCCCAGTTACTATAATCTCTTAATATTTTTAAAAAATACTTTCATATTTCTTTTTCATTATAAATTCAAAATAGGTTTATTTTATGTAAATGAGTACTTATGCTTTTTTAACCTGCTTTTATCACCCCAAAATAAGCCATCACAGTATTATAGATACCATTATCATTTTTAGTGTTTATATATGTAGTATAAATTTATTTAAACATTTAAAGTTCAGAGAGTATGTTTCTATAGTTTAATCTTAAAATCCTAGATGTGGTGATAATACTGGGTCAAAGGAAATACATACAGTCATGTGTTGCTTAGTACAATATACTTTCTCAGAAACACATTGGTGATTTCATTGGTGAAGTTCATAGCCTGCTACTTCTAGGCTATAACATATTACTGTATTGAATACTTTAGGCAAGTATAACATAATGGTAAGTATTTGTGTATTTAATATATCTAAACAGAAAAGGTACAGTAATAATGTCGTATAAAATATTTTAAAATGATATACCTGCACAGGATACTCACCAAGAATGGAGATTGCAGGTCTGGAGGTTACTCTGGGTGAGACACTGAGTGAGTGGTGAGTGGATGTGAAGGCCTAGGACGTACTGTACACTGTGATAGATTTTATAAACACTGTAATCTTAGGCTGGACTAAATTTATAAAATATTATTTCTTAAATAATAAACAAAGTTTAGTAAATTAAACTTTGCTTACTATAACATTTTTACTTTTCATAAACTAAAAAATTTTAAAACTTCTTGACTCTTGGACTTCTGGCCAAGATGGAGGTGTAGGCAGACACACTGTGCCTCCTCACAACCAAAATTAAGGACAACAAATATTTAGAAACAAGAAAACCAGAACATATAGAAAATTGAACTGTACGGAAGTCCAACAACCATTCATCCAGACTAGTAAGAGGGGTGGAGTCTTGGCAGGAAAAAGTGGAGGTGCAGACCTGGAATGCAAGCAGCAGCGGCTGGCAGTTCCCAGGTGCACAGGTGGTGGCTGGTGGTCCCCGGGCCCACAGGCAGCAGCTGGCGGACCCCGGGCACAGGGGGGCAACTGTGCAGACCCAGTGAGGCCGCACAAGGCGGCTGGCTGACCAGGTGGTCCCACATTCGCACGCACAGATGGTCCAGGCAGAGGGGAAGTGGCGGAAGGGACTGAATCCAGGAGAGAGCAGAGCAGGCGCCATTGTTCCCTCTCAGACCCCACCCCCACATATAGCATCACAACCCAGCGACTGGACTGCCCCACACTGGGGAGCGCCTGAGGCTCCACTCCTCACTACATAATAGCCGTGACCAGACTAAAAACAAAACAAAACACACCAAAAATGGCTCAAACCAAAGAACAAATGTAAGCCCCAGAGCCAATTCCTCTAAACTGTGAAGAGATAGCCAACCTATCAGATGCACAGTTCAAAGCACTGGTGATCAGGATACTCACAGAATTGGTTGATTTTGCTCACAAATTAGATGAAAAAATGCAGGCTTCAATACGTGAAATGAAGGAAGACACATGGGAAACCGATAGAGATGGAAGGAAAACTGGGACTCAAATCAATGGAGTGGACCAGAAGGAAGAAACTAACAACCAAACAGAAAACGAGGAAGAAACAAGAATTCAAAAAAATGAGGAGAGGCTTAGGAACCTCTGGGACATTGTTAAAAGTCCCAACATCCGAATTATAGGGGTCCCAGAAGGGGAAGAAGAAGAGCAACAAGTGGAAAACTTATTTGAACAAATAATAAAGGAGAACTTCCCCAATCTGGCAAAGGAAATAAACTACCAGGAAGTCCAGGAAGCTCAGAGAGTCCCACATAAGTTGGACCCCAGGAGGAACACACCAAGGCACATCGTAATTACATTAGCCAAGACTAAAATGAAGGAGAGAATTCTAGAAGCAGCAAGAGATAAGGGGACAGTCACCTACAAAGGAGTTCCTATCAGACTGTCAGCTGATTTCTCAAAAGAGACCTTACAGGCAAGAAGGGGCTGGAAAGAAGTATTTGAAGTCTTGAAAGGCAGGGACCTACATCCAAAATTGCTCTATCCAGCAAAGCTGTCATTTAGAATGAAAGGGAAGATAAAGTGCTTCTCAGAGAAGGTCAAGTTCAAGGAGTTCATCATCACCAAGCCCTTATTATATGAAATGTTAAAGGGACTTATCTAAGAAAAAGAAGATCAAAAATATGACAGTGAAAAGACAGCAAACTCACAGCTATTAACAACCACACCTAAAACAAAAGCAAACTAAGCAAACAACTAGAACTGGAACAGAACCACAGAAATGGAGATCATATGGAGGGTTAGCAACAGGGAAGTGGGAGGAGGAGAGAGGGGGGAAAAGGTACAGAGAATAAGTAGCATAGATGGTGGGTAGAAAATAGACAGGGGGAGGGCAAGAATAGTGTGGGAAATGTAGAAGCTAAAGAACTTATGACACATGGACATGAACTAAAGGGGGGAATGTGGGTGGGAGGGGTGTGCAGGGTGGAGGAGAATGATAGGGGAGAAATGGGACAACTGTAATAGCATAATCAATAAAATATATTTAAAAAATAAAAACAAAAAACTTCTTGACTCTTGTATTAACCTTTAGCTTAAATGCAAACACATTGTACAGCTGCACAAAATATTTTCTTTGTTTATGTCCTTATTCTACAAGCTTTTTTCTGTTTTTTTATTCTATTATTATTTTTTTTTACTTTTTAAGTTACTCTTTTTAAAACTAATAAATATAAAGTAGCCTAGGCCTACACAAGCTCAGGTAGGCCTAGACATTCCCCCCTTACATGAATATCTGTTGGTATTGGGGTTCCATATCTTCATACTTTTTAAAGAATTTGTTGAGGCCTGGAAAAGCATCTGCTAAACCCTTCACGGAATTGTCTTGAGGGTTCTTTTTCTTCTTCTTCCGCAATTTTCTTTTCTTTTGCCTCTCCTTCAGCTGTATTTTCCTATTCCATTTCCAGAACTCCTCAATAGTCAATTCCTTAGGAACCTGCTCTGGGAGCTACTCAATGTCATCCTCATCTACATGCAGCTTAAAGTTTGCCATATTAACCAAAACCTTGTTGATTTTGGAGTCTTTGTACTACAACCTTATAATAGCTATGACATCACTGGGTGATAGAGATTTTTCAGCTCTGTCAATAATCTCATGGTATCTTCATTGTATATGGGTCTGTTGACTGAAAAATCATTATTTGGCACATGACTATATTTAAAATTTTAAATGCATATTTCCATGTTGTATTGCATATAGTTTTAAAGTGATGATTTTTTTTTTGCTAGAGAACTTTTCTTTTGGAAAAATGATTTTTGGAAAATTGCGTTAATTTGTTTCAGTTATCTAAAAATACTATGCATTTATATTTTTCATCATTTTAGCTTTTGCCTGTGATGACAGAGCAGCTACAGTGGATGCCATTTGTGAATTCCAAACTTCATGAGCCATTTTTAAAATTTATATATTGGTCTCTACGGCAACTAGAAGCTGGAACACTGGTAATTTATTAATAAGAGTCTTTCAACTACTACTGTTTGGTATTATTTCTTGTGATTTTGTTTTTTCACTTTTTTTTTTTTTTTTGCCTGTATTATGTTTATATATCAGGACTTCTTGCTTCCCTTACTTCATTTACTACTTTTTCTTCTCTTTTCACATATCTTATTTCTCAATGCCATAGATGTGATTCAATATAAAATGTTGTGTGTTCAGTTTCAGAATTGTATAAGTAAGGAGTTGTTAAAACCAACTGTCATCCCCCATTATTTAATTCATAATTTTTTATATTTTACAGAAGGTAATGAAAGTTAATGATTTCTTGTGCTTATGCCAGTAAATACACACTAGCTAAATGGGATGATGAATATTAGGATAACCTAATCAAAGAAAAATTGTCCCAGCATCTTATAAAATGAATAGTATGTTATCTACTCATCTAAGGGTCATTTAGTTCAAATAATGAACTAAATGATTATGTATTGCATACATATATAATCATTTGTATGAACTGTTCATTTCCCCCCTAGTTACTATTGATAAATGCTGTTACAACTTTCATTTGATTAAAAAAGAGATCGAATTTGTGCTTAGGCAGTTTAGTCTTGGTCCTGTGGAATTGAAGAAGCACACAGCTGACCACTCATTGCAGTCCTGATGTTTAAGTAGCACAAACCATCACTGTTGAGTAGCGTGGTGTTTAAATAATGCAATTATTAAGGTTAAGGAAAAATATATTTTCTGGGGTGATATGCTAAATATTGTGCCTCCATGCTGTACATGAGTAAATACATGAGTATTTATGCTAGTGTGTGCACACACATGCCCACACAATGGAATATAATTTTTAATTTATTGGTCTTAACTGTGTCTCACCAAACAAAGTTATATAAATTATCAGATCTGTTAATGCTACTGCCTTCTTTCTACAGTGTTTTTGATTGTTATTTGAACAACAGTTTATGAAAACGGGTAGCTGAATGCTTGCTTTTAGTAACAAAAAGGTTCGACTTAGTTGAATGAAACTTTCTCTTCCTTACAAATCTTTTCTTTATTTTCCTTCAGATAATTTGTAGTTTACTTTTATTGTCACACTTATTATATATTCAGTATCCCACTCTGTGCTATTATAGAGAGTACTGTGAGCCTACGTCTACTTTTCTAGTAAAAAGTGGTGTTCTTGCCACCGTGACATTTATTTATTCAACATTTATTGATGAGTTTTTAATATTTAATTTTAACAATCATCTAATTGCATTTACTTTTTAAAAACTTTATCTTTTTATTGAAGATAATTGTAGATTCCACTTGTGGTTATAAGAAATAATAAATCACTTGTAACCTTTACCTCATTTCTCACAATGGTAGAACTAGTACAATATCACAACCATGATATTACCATTGATACAGTCAAGTTAATAGAACAGTTCCATCTCCATTAAAGATTCTTCATTTAAAAAGTATATATATATATATATATACACTTCATTTGTTAGAGCAGGTTTAGGGTCACAGCAGAATTGAGCTCAGATATTTCCTATATATGCCCTGCCCCTATACATACACAGCTTTGACCACTAAAAACATCCTGCACCAAAGTAGGACATTTGTTATAATTTATGAATCTACCTTGACACATCATTATTGCCCAAACTCCATCGTTTACATTAGGGTTCACTCTTGGTGTTTTATACTCTACAGTTTTTGACAAATATGTAACGGCATGCAAGCACCACTTTTCTGTTATACAGAATAATTTGATACTAAAAATAATTTCCTCTAAAAATTCTCTGTGCTCTGCCTACTCTCTATTCTTGCCTCCCTTGCCTCTAACTCTTGGACACCACTAATCCTTTGACTGTCTTCATAGCTTTTCCTTTTACAGAATGTCATATAGTTGGAATCATAGACATACAGCCTTTTCAAGTTGGCTTCTTTTATTTAACAATATGCATTTAGGATTCCTTCATGTCTTTTTATGGCTTGATAGCTCATTTCTTTTCAAATCTGAATATTTCATTTTTCTATGTACCACAGTTTATCCATTCACTAAAGGCCACCTTGATTACATCCAAGTTTTGGCAAGTATGAATAAAGATGCTATAAACAACTATGTGCAGGTTTTTGTATAGATATATTTTCAGTTCCTCTGGGTAAATACCAAGGACACAATTGTTGGATAGTATGGTAAGATTATTAGTTTTTTTAAGAAATTGCACACTGGCTTCTAAAGTGGCTATACCATTTTGCATTTCTAACAGACATGACAAAGATTCTCTTGCTTTACACCCTCATCAATCTTTGGTGTTGTCAGATTTTGGTGTTTTAGCCATTCTATTGACATGTAGTGGTATCTCCTTGTCATTTAAATATACAATATTCTTTTTTAACTTATTTTTAAGAATATTTTATTGATTATACTATTGCAGTTGTCCCAAATTTTTTCTCCCCTTTATCCCCACTACTCTGTCCTCCTCCCACAAGCAACTCCCCCTCTCTTAGTTCATGCCCATGGGCCATACATATAAGTTCTTTGGCTCTCCATTTCCTATACTGTTCTTAACCTCCCCCTGTCTATTTTGTATCTACCATTTATGCTTTTTATTCCCTGTACTTTTCCCCCATTCTCCCCCTCTCCCTCACTGCTGATAACCCTCCATGTGATCTCCATTTCTGTGATTCTACTCCTGTTCTAGTTGTTTGCTTACTTTGTTTTTCTTTTAGTTTTCTCTTGGGTTTAGTTGTTGATAGCTGTGAGTTTGTTGTCATTTTACAGTTCATATTTTTGATCCTCTTCTTTTTCTTAGGTAAGTCCCTTTAATGTTTCATATAATAAGGGCTTGGTGATGATGAACTCCTTTAACTTGACCTTATCTGGGAAGCATTTTATATGCCCTTCCATTCTAAATGATAGCTTTCATGGATGGAGTAATCTTGGATGTAGGTCCTTGCCTTTCAGGACTTGGAATACTTCTTTGCAGCCCCTTCTTGCCTGTAAGGTCTCTTTGGAGAAATCAGCTGACAGTCTGATGGGAACTCCTTTGTAGGTGACTGTCCCCTTATCTCTTGCTGCTTTTAAGATTCTCTCCGTATCTTTAATCTTGGGTAATGTAATTATGATGTGCCTTTGTGTGTGCTTCCTTGGGTCCAACTTCTTTGGGACTGTCTGAGCTTCCTGGACTTTCTGGAAGTCTGTTTCCTTTGCCAGATTGGGAAAGTTCTTCGTTTTGTTTTCAAAGAAGTTTTCAATTTCTTGCTCTTCCTCTTCTTCTGGCACCCCTATGATTGAGATGTTTGAATGTTTAAAGTTGTCTCAGAGGTTCCTAAGCCTCTCCTCATTCTTTTAAAATTCTTGTTTCTTCATTCTGTTCTAGTTGAATGTTTATTTCTTCCTTCTGGTCCACTCCATTAATTTGAGTCCCAGTTTCCTTCCCTTCACTGTTGGTTCCCTCAACATTTTGTTTTATTTCATTTTGCATAGCCTTCACTTCTTAATCTCTTTTGCAACTGTTCTCAACCATTTCTGTGATGAGCATCCTGATTATTAGTGTTTTGAACTCTGCATGTGATAGGTTGGCTATCTCTTCATCACCTAGTTGTATTTTTTGAGCTTTGATCTATGCTTTCATTTGGGCCATTTTTTTTTTTTTGTCTCAGTACACCTTTTACACTCTAAAGGGGCAGATCCTTAGGTGTTTGCCAGGGTAGGGCAACCCACGTCCCTGCATGGTGGAGCTGTATGTGGGGGAGGAATCTGAAAAGGAACAATGCCACTTGTTTGGCTCTTGGTCAGCTTTCAGTCACTTCCCCCACTATCCACAAGCAAATTGGGCCCTTCTGGTCCTGATTTCCAGGTGGGAGGGTTTGCGTATCTTCTAGGACCTGGTGGGTTTCTCCAACGAACTCTCCTGTGAGACTGGGAGTTTCTCCCACCTACACAATTCCCACAGGTTTTTATAGCCAGAGATTTTGAGGCTTCCCCCCGCCCCACTAGAACCCTGGGTTGTGTAGTCTATCCCTTTGCCCAGTTGGTCCTCCTGGCTTATCTGCACACAAATGTGGGACCCCCCGCGCCCCCCTCGGTCCGCTAGGTGCCACCTTGCCATGCGTCCTCTCCTCTCTGGCTGCCAATCTCCACCCCTCCTACCAGTCTGGATGAATGTTTCTTCTTTAACTCCTTGGTTGTCGGACTTCCATATAGTTTGATTTTCTGGCAGTTATGGTTGGTTTTTTGTTTTTAAATTTGTTGTTGTCTTAATTTTGGTTGTGGGAGGAGGCAAAGTATATCTATTTACACCTCCATTGTTGTAAGGCCAGAAGCCCACCTCTATGTTCATAGCAGTGCTATTTACAATAGCCAAGTGCTGGAAACAGCCTAAATGTCCATCAGTAAATAGATAAAAAAAAATGTGGTACATTTACACAATGGAATACTATTCAACAAAAAGAATTAAGGAATTCCTACCATTTGTGATAGCATGGATGGAACTGGAGAGTATTATGCTAAATGAAATAAGCCAGGTGGTAAAAGACAAATACCATATGATCCCCCTTATAAGTAGAACCTAATCAATAAAACAGACATGTGAGCAAAAAGAAACAGACATAGAAATAAAGAACAAACTGATAGTTTCCAGAGGAGGTGGGGAGAGGGGCAATGGGAGAAAGAAGGAAAGAGTCAAGGAACATGTATAAAGGACAAATGGACAAAGACAAGGGGTGGGTGGGAGGATTGAATGTGGTAGATGGGGAAGAGTAATGCAGGAAAAAATATGAGGATAACTGTAACTGAACAACAATTAATTTAAAAAAGCCTCTGTTGGTGACCCTAACCCTAGCTACTGCCCAGCTTTCCACACACTACAACTCTAGCAAGTCCAGAGTCTATCTCAGTCACAGCCAGTTGCAGCCCACCTCTTCTCCCAGCTCCAGGTTCCATCAGGATCCCCCACACTCTCTGGAACTGTCCTGGCCTGAGACCACTCCCCCGCCCCCCGACCCAGTTTGTGCACCACCATCAGTGTGTGTGTGCCTTCGTGCCTTCTCCCCTTCACCCCCTCTCTCTCCGCCATCTTTTCCCACCCCCCCCCCCAAAAAAAAAACTTTGTTTGTTGAAGTCTCCACTGGAGAGGGTTTGAGATTTGCCTGCCCTGGGAGGGAAGGGAGCTGCTAGGCTGCAATCACTGACCCAGCTCTCATTCAATACTTTTCCTGCGGCAGCCTGGTTTTCTGGCACCATGCCTGGGGACTTTCCCCATCTGCCTATAAAACCTCCTTACCAACTGTTTTGAAGCGTCCTCTGTACACTGGCCTCCAAACTTTATATCAGCTAAGATTCTGTTGGTTCACTTTGACTTTCAAAGGATTGCCAAGTGTCCCATTTGGGTGCACGAGCAAATGGGCTCAGCTCCCACTTACTTCATCACCATCTTCTCTCCTGTACGTGCTTTTAAAATCAAGTTCCTCTTGGCCCTGGCTGGTGTAGCTCAGTGGATTGAGCGCGGGCCTGCGAACCGAAGGATCGTGGTTCGATTCCCAGTCGGGGCACATGCCTGGGTTGCCAGGCCAGTTCCCGTCAGGGGACATACAAGAGGCAACTGTACATTGATATTTCTCTCCCTCTCTCCTTCCCTTCCCCTCTAAAGATAAATAAATAAAATCTAAAAAGGAAAAAAAAATTCACAGAACCGCACATTTCAAAAGGGAGAATTTTGTTGTATGTGTTATACCTCAATAAATCTGACAAAATCAAGTTCCTCTTTATTCCTCTTATTCTGGGTTTTTATTACAAATGGTTATTGATTTTTTCATTTACTTTTTTTGCATTTATTGACACGGTTATGTGATTTTTTTTCCCTTCAATCTGATAATGTGATACACTACATTTATTGACTTTGAAATATTGAAACCTCCATGCATTCCTGAAGTAAACCTCTCTTAGCTGTGTTGTATAGTTCTTTTTAAATTTGCTGAATTCTGTTTTGTAATGTTTTGTTAAGGAGTTTTGTGTCTATTCATTATAGATTTTGGTCTGTAGTTTTCTCTATATAATTTGTAAAGGTGATTTGTAGTAGTTTGTGCTTTTCAAGGAATTGAACTATTTTGTCTAAGATGTCAAATATATATTTGTAGAGTTATTATCCTTTCGATGCCTTCAATGTTTTTAGTGATACCCCTGTTTCATTTCTAGTATTGATAATTTGTGTCAATTTTCCTGATCTCTTTGTCTTTCTTTCCAGAAGTTTGTCTGTTTGTGTTGATTTCTTTTTCAAAGGATTATCTGTTTCATTATTTTTCCATTTTCAGTTTTATCACTTATCTTTATTATTTCCTCCCTTCTGCTTGCTTTGTATTTACTTTCTTCTCCTTTTGGCGGGGGATTTTTCAGCCACTTTATTTTTTCCCATTTATTCATTTATTTATTTACAATTTTTAAAATTGTTTTTCAAATACAATTTTCTGCCTTTCTCCCCACCCCTTCCTACTGCCCCAGCCCTCCCTGCCTCCCTTCCTCATTTCCACTCCCCACTTGTTGTTATCCATATGTCCTTTATAATTGTTCCTGTAAACCCTTCACCCTTTTCCCTCTTAATCCCCTCTCCTCTCCCTTCTGATCACTGTCAGCCTGTTCTCAATTTCAATGTTTTTAGCTATACTTTGCTTGCTTATTCATTTTGTTGATTAAGTTCCTATTAATGGTGAGATCATATGGTATTTGTCTTTTATCGCCTGGCTTATTTCACTTGGCATAATGCTCTCCAGTTTCATCCATGCTGTCACAAAGGGTAGGAGCTCCTTCTTTCTTTCTGTTGCATAGAATTCCATTGTGAGGATGTACCATAGTTTTTTATTTTATTTTGTTGATTATGCTATTACAGTTGTCCCAATTCCCCCCTTCATTCCCATCCACCCTGTACCCACTCCCACCCACATTCCCCCCTTTAGTTCCTGTCCATGTGTCATAAGTTCTTTTTTTTTTTTTTTAAAGATTTTATTTATTTATTTTTAGAGAGGGGAAGGGAGGGAGAAAGAGAGAGAGAGAAACATCAATGTGTGGTTGCCTCTCACGTGGCCCCCACTAGGGGCCTGGCCTGCAACCCAGGCATGTGCCCTAACTGGGAATCGAACCTGCGACCCTTTGGTTCGCAGCCCGCGTTCAATCCACTGAACTACGCCAGCCAGGGCTATAAGTTCTTTAGCTTCTACATTTCCCACACCATTCTTGCTTCCCCCTGTCTATTTTCTACCTACCATCTATGCTACTTATTCTCTGTACCTTTTCCCCCCTCTCTCCTCCTCCAATTCCCCTGTTGCTAACCCTCCATATGATCTCCATTTCTGTGTTTCTGTTCCTGTTTTAGGTGTTTGCTTACTTTGCTTATTTTGAGTGTGGTTGTTAATATCTGTGAGTTTGCTGTCTTTTTACTGTTCATATTTTTAATCTTTTTTTCCTTAGATAAGTCCCTTTAACATTTCATATAATAAGGGCTTGGTGATGATGAACTTCTTGAACTTGACCTTCTCTGAGAAGCACTTTATCTTCCCTTCCATTCTAAATGACAGCTTTGCTGGATAGAGCAATCTTGGATGTAGGTCCTTGCCTTTCATGACTTGGAATACTTCTTTCTGACCCCTTCTTGCCTGTAAGATCTCTTTGGAGAAATCAGCTGACAGTCTGATGGGAACTCCTTTGTAGGTGACTGTCCCATTATCCTTTGCTGCTTCCAGAATTCTCTCCTTCATTTTAATCTTAGCTAATGTAATTATAACGTGCTTTGGTATGTTGCTCCTTGGGTCCAACTTCTTTGGAACTCTCTGGGCTTCCTGGACTTCCTGGTAGTCTATTTCCTTTGCCACATTGGGGAAGTTCTCTTTTATTATTTGTTCAAATAACTTTTCCACTTGTTGATCTTCCTCTTCTCCTTCTGGTACCCCTATAATTTGGATGTTGGAATGTTTAAAGATGTCCTGGAAGTTCCTAAGCCTCTCTTCATTTTTTTGAATTCTTATTTCTTCATTCTTTTCTCTTTGGTTGTTTCTTCCTTCTGGTCCACTCCATTAATTTGAGTCCCAGTTTTCTTCCCATCACTATTGGTTCACTGTGCGTTTTCCTTCATTTCACTTAGGGTAGTCTTCATTTGTTCATCTAATTTGTGACCAAATTCAACCAATTCTGTGAGCATCCTGATGACCAGTGCTTTGAACTGTGCATCTGATAGGTTGGCTATCTCTTGGTCGCTTAGAAGTATTGGCTCTGGGCCTTTGATTTGTTCTTTCGCTTGAGCTATATATATATTTTTTGGTCTGATCGTGCCTGTTACATATGAGGGGTGGAGCCTTAGGTGTTCACGAAGGTCAGGCAACCCAGTGGCTGGGTTGTGATGCTGTATGTGGGGGTGGGGTCAGAGAGGGAACAATGGCACTTGCTCTGCTCTCTCTCCTATTTCAGTCTCTTCGGTCGTTTCCCACAAGCAAAATGGGCCCTTCTGGTGCTTCCTCCTGGGTGGGTGGCCCTGTGTACACTCTAGGACCCTGTGGGTCTCTCCACCATACTCTCCTGTGATGCTGGGAGTCTCTCCCGGGACCTCAACCCACACAAGTGTTTTCAATTGGTGGTTTTAGGCTTTATTTCCTGGTGCTGGGGCCTTGGGTTGTGCGGTCTGTCTCCCCATTTTTGCCTGGTTTATCTGGGCACAAATGTGTGTCCACGGTCAGCTAGCCACCTTGCATGCCTGGGGTCTGCTAGCTGCCACCTATGTACCTGGGACCACCAACCACCGCTTTCTCCTGCCACAGTCCCTCTCTGCAGGCCACTGACTCTGCCCCTCCTACCGGTGTGGATGAATGGTTGTCGACCTTCCTTAGAGTTCAATTTTCTGTCAGATCTGGATATTTTTTTTTTTTGTTTCTAAATCTTTGTTGTCCTTAGTTTTGGTTGTGTGAGGAGGCATAGTGTGTCCACCTATGCCTCCATCTTGGACAGAAGTCTGTACCATAGTTTTTTGATCCATTTATTTACTGATGGGAACTTTGGTTGCACTTGGCTATTGTAAATTGTGCTGCAATGAACGTTGGGGTGCATAAGTTCTTTTGGATCAGTGTTTCAGGGTTCTTCAGATATAATCCAAGCAGTGGCATTGCCAGGTGAAAATGCATTTCATTTTTAGTTTTCTGAGCAAATTCCATACTGTTTTCCATAGTGGATGCACAAGTCCGAAATCCCACCAACAGTGCACTAGGGTTCCCTTTTCTCCACATCCTCTCCAACACCTGTTTGTTGCTTTGTTTATGATGGTCATTCTGACTGGTGTGAAATGGTATCTCATTGTGGTTTTAATTTGCACCTCTCTGATCTCTGGCAATACTGAGCATCCTTTCATATGTCTCTGGATCTTCTTTATATCCTCCTTGGAGAAGTGTCTGTTCAAGTCTTCTGCCCATTTTTTTAATTGGATTGTTTGTCTTCCTGGAGTGGAGTTGTGTGAGTTCTTTATATATTTTGGAGATCAAACCCTTGTCTGAGGGATGAATGGCAAATATATTTCCCCATAAGATTGGTTCTCTTTTCATTTTAATGCTTTTTTCTTTAGCTGTGCAGAGCTTCTTATTTTGATTATGTACAATTTGTTTATTCTTTCCTTTATGTCCCTTGCTCTAGGGGACATATCAGTGAAAATATACCTTGATGGAATATCTTAGATTTTCCTGCCTGTGTTCTCCTCTAGGACTTTAATGGTGTCATTAGTTATATTTAAATCTTTTATACACCTTGAATTTATTTTTGTGTATGGTGTAAGTTAGTGATTAAGTTTAAGTTTTTTCAATGTAGCTGTCCAGTTCTCCCAACACCATTTGATGAAGAGGCTATCTTTGCTCCATTTTATGCTGCTGTCCCCTTTGTCAAATATTAATTGATCGTTAAGACTTGGGTATATTTCTGGGCTCTCCATTCTGTTCCATTGGTCCCCATGTCTGTTCTTATGCCAGTCAGTACCAGGTGTTTTGATTACAGTGGCCTTGTAATACATTTTGATAATAGGTATTGTGATTCCTCCTACTTGGATCCTCTTTCTAAAAGTTCTGCAGTTATTTGGGGTTGTTTATGGTTCCATATAAATTTTTGAAGCGTTTGTTTTATATCTGTGAAGTATGCCATTGGTACTTTAATAGGGATTGCATTGAATCTATAAATTGCTTTGGGTATTATGGATATTTTGATAATGTTAATTCTTCTGATTCACAAATACGGTATATGTTTCAATATGTTTGTTTCTTCCTTAATTTCTTTCTTCAGTGTTGTGTAGTTTTCTTGGTACAGGTCTTTTACCTCCACGGTTAGGTTTATTTCTAGGTATTTTATTTTTCTTGTTATTATATCAAATGGGATTTTTTCCTGGTTTCTGTTTCTGATATTTCAATGTTCATATACAAAAATGCCTTTGATTTCTGGATATTGACTTTATATCCTGCTGTTTTGCCAAATTCATTTATTACGTTGAGCAGTTTTTTAGTAGAGTCTATGGTATTTTCTATATACACTATCATGTCATCTGCAATCAATGATAGTTTTGTTTCCTCTTTTCCATATTGGATGCCTTTTATTTCTTTTTCTTGTCTGATTGTTCTGGCTAGGACTTCCAATACTATGTTAAATAGAAAAGGTGAAAATGGATAACCTTGTCTTGTCCCTGATCTTAGTGAGACTATTTTTAGCTTTTCTCCATTGAGTATGATGTTGTCTGTAGGTCTCTCCTATATGGCCATTATTATGTTGAGGAATGCTCCCTCCATTCCCACTTTGCTGAGTGTTTTTATCATAAATGGGTGCTGTACCTTATCAAATGCTTTTTCCACATCTATTGATATGTTCATGTAATTTTTGTCTTTGCTTTTCTTTATGTGATGTATTACATTTATTGATTAGCGAATATTGTACCTTCCTCGTATCTGTGGGATGTATCCCACTTGATTATGCTGTATGATCTTTTTAATGTATTGTTGGGTGTGGTTTGCCAATATTTTGCTGAGAATTTTAGCATCTATGTTCATCAGTGATATTGGCCTGAAGTTTCCTTCCTTTGTTGTGTCTTCATCTGGTTTCTGAATTACGATGATGCTGGCCTCATAAAAAGAGTTTGGGAGTCTTCCATATTCTTGAATTTTTTGGAATAGTCTGTGAAGGATAGGTGTTAGCTCTTCCTTAAGTGCTTTGTAGAATTCTCCTGTGAAACCATCTGGTCCAGGACTTTTGTGTGTTGGGGTTTTTTTTTATTACTTCTTCAATTTCATCAGCTGTTATTACTCTATTCAGGCTTTCTGTTTCTTCTTCATTCAGGTTTGGAAGATTATATTTTTCTACAAATTTGTCCATTTTATCTACGTTTTCAAATTTCTTGGTATATAGTTTTTTTCTTTTTTAAAATATAGTTTATTGATTTTGCAGTTACAGTTGTCACATTTCCCCCCTTCGCTCCCCTTCACCGTATGTACCCTCTCCCACCCGCATTCCCCCCTTTAGTTCATGTCCATGTGTCATAGTTGTAAGTTCTTCAGCTTCTACATTTACCTTAACTTCCTCCTATTTTCTACATGCCACATATGCTATTTATTCTCTGTACCTTTTCCCCCTCTATCCTCCTCCCACTCCCCTATTGCTAACCCTCCATATGATCTCCATTTCTGTGTTTCTGTTCCTGTTCTAGTTGTTTCCTTACTTTGCTTTTGTTTTTGTTTTAGGTGTGGTTGCTAATAATTTTGAGTTTGCTGTCATTTTACTGTACATGTTTTTTATCTTCTTTTTCTTAGGTAAGTCCCTTTAACATTTCATATAATAAGGGCTTGGTGATGATGAACTCCTTGAACTTGACGTTATCTGAGAAGCACTTTATCTGCCCTTCCATTCTAAATGACAGCTTTGCTGGATAGAGCAATCTTGGATGTAGTTCCTTGCCTTTCATGACTTGGAATACTTCTTTCTGACCCCTTCTTGCCTGTAAGGTCTCTTTGGAGAAATCAGCTGACAGTCTGATGGGAACTCCTTTGTAGGTGACTGTCCCCTTATCCCTTGCTGCTTCTAGAATTCTCTACTTCATTTTAATCTTAGCTAATGTAATTATAATGTGCCTTGGTGTGTTGCTCCTTTGGTCCAACTTGTTTGGGACACTTTGGGCTTCCCAGATTTCCTGGAAGTCTATTTCCTCTGCCAGATTCGGGATGTTCTCCTCTATTATTTGTTCAAATAACTTTTCCACTTGTTGATCTTCCTCTTCTCCTTCTGGTACCCCTATAATTTGGATGTTGGAATGTTTAAAGATGTCCTGGAGGTTCCTAACCCTCTCCTCATTTTTTTGAATTCTTGTTTCTTCCTTATTTTCTGTTTGGTTGTTTCTTTCTTCTTTCTGGTCCACTCCATTGATTTGAGTCCCAGTTTCCTTCCCATCACTATTGGTTCCCTGTACATTTTCATATATTTCACTTAGCATAGCCTTCATTTTTCTCATCTAATTTGTGACCAAATTCAACCAATTCTGTGAGCATCTTGATCACCAGTGCTTTGAACTGTGCATCTGATAGGTTGGCTATCTCTTCATTGCTTAGTTGTATTTTTTCTGGAGCTTTGATCTGTTCTTTCATATGGACCATTTTTTTGTTTGTTGACATGCCTGCTACATAACGAGGGGCAGAACCTTAGGTGTTTTTTTGTGTGTTGACATGTCTGTTACATAATTAGGGGCAGAGCCTTAGGTGTTCACCAGGGCGGGGCAACCCAGTTGCTGCGGTGTGACACAGTATGTGGGGGATGTGTCCAAGAAGGAACCATGGCTCTTGCTCTGCTCTTTGCCGGATTTCTGTCACTTCAGCCACTTCCCCCAAGCAAACCGGGCCCTTCTGGTGCTGGTTCCCAGGTGGGTGGCTTTTTCTATATTCTAGGACCCTGTGGGTCTCTCCAATGAACTCTTCTGTGAGGCTGGGAGTTTCTTCCACTGCCTTAACCCTTACCAGTGTTTTCAATTGTTGTTTTGAGGCTTTATTTCCCCACAATGGAACCCTGCGTTGTGTGATGTGTCTCGCTCCCCAGTTTCACCTGGTTTATCTGCTTGCGAATGAAGTATCACCTGGTCTGCCAGCTGTCTTGTGCACTGTGCCCCTCCACAATCCACTGCCTCACTGGGTCCACCAGCAGCCGCCTTGCATGCCTGAGTTCACCAGCCCCTGCTTTGCTGCAAGCCCTCTCTGCCTGGCTGCCAGACTCTGCCCCTCCTACTGGTCTGGTTGAAAGTTTTCTCTTTAACTCCTTGGTTGTTGGACTTCCATACAGTTGAATTTTCTGTGAGTACTGGGTGTTTTTTGTTTGTTTGTTTGTTTCTAAATTGTTGTTGTCATTATTTTGGTTGTGCCAGGAGGCACAGTGTATCTACCTATGCCTCCATCTGGCCAGAAGTCCCCTCTTGGCATATAGTTCTTCACAGTGATTTCTTAAAATCTTTTGTATTTCTGTGATATCAGTTGTAATCTCTCCTTTTTCATTGCTGATTGTGTTTATTTGGGGCCTCTCTCTTTTTTTCTTGATGAGCCTGCTTTTGTCGATTTCATTTATCTTTTCAAAGAACCAGCTCCTGTACTCATCGGTCCTTAGAATTGTGCTTTTAGTCCCTATGTCATTTAATTCTGCTCTGATCTTGGTTATTTCTTTCCTTCTACTTCCTCTGGGCTGTCATTGTTGTTGTTCCTCGAGTTCCTGTAGGCATCGGGTTAGGTTGTTTGTTTGAAATGTTTCTATTTTTTTTAGGTAGGCCTGTATCAGTATGACCTTCTCCCTCAGGACTGCCTTCACTGTGTCCCATAAGTTTTGGGTTGTTGTGAGTTCATTTTTGTTTGTTTCCAGAAACTTTTTGATCTCTTCCCTAATTTCATTCTTGACCCATTCATTGTTTAATAGCATGCTATTCAATCTCCATGAGTTTGAGTGTTTCTGAGTTTTTTCCTTGAGGTTGGTTTCTAGTGTCTTTCCCTTTTGGTCAGAGAAAATGCTTTGTATGATTTCAATTTTCTTGAATTTGTTGAGGCTTGTTTTGTGTCCTATCATGTGGTCTATCTTTGAATATGTTCCATGCGCACTTGAAAAGAATGTGTATTTTGCTTCTTTGGAATGAAAGGCTCTATATACATTAGTTAAGTCCATTTCATCTATGGCATTGTTCAATGCCACAATATGTTTGTTGATATTTGGTTTGGAAGATCTGTCACTTTTTGACAGTGGGGTATTAAAATCCCCTACTGTAATTGTGTTGCTGTCAATATCTTTCTAGAATTCTTCCAAGATTTTCTTTCTGTATTTGGGTGCTCTTATGTTGGGTACATATGTATTTACATTGTTGTTGTGTTCTTGATGGATTCGTCCTTTGAGTATTATGAAATGACCTTCTGGGTCTCTTTTTATGGCTCTTTTTTTGAAGTTTATTTTGTCTGATATGAGTATGCTACTCTGGCTTTTTTCCTGTCTGTTTGCTTGGAATATTTTTTCCAGCCCTTCACACTTTCAGTCTGTGTAGGTCTTTTTTTCTGAGGTAGGTCTCTTGTAAGTAGCACATGTGTGGGTCATGTTTTCTTATCCATTCAGCTATTTTGTGTCTTTTCATTGGAGCATTTAATCCGTTTACATTTAAGGTTATTATTGATAGGTACTTATTCATTGCCATTTTTTCATACCTGTGTTCCTCTTTCTCTCACTCTTTTTCTTTCTTTTCTTAAAGCAGACACTTCAACATCTCTTGTAGAGCCGGTTTGGTGGAGGTATATTCTTTTAGACTCCTTCTGTCTGCAAACCTCCTTATTTGGCCTTCCATTTTAATTGAGAGCCTTGTTGGATAGAGTAGTCTTGCTTGCAGGCCTTTGGTTTTCAATACTTGGAATATTTCTTGCCATTCTCTCTGTCTTGGAGTATTTCCATTGAGAAATCAGCTACTAGCCTTATTGCAGCTCCCTTGTATGTTACTTCCTTTTTCTCCCTTGCTGCCTTTAAGATTCTCTCTTTGTCTGGTAATTTTGCCATTTTAATTATGATGTGTGTTGAAGTGAGCCTCTTTGGGTTCCTCTTGATTGGGACTCTCTCTGTTTCCTGGATTTGTGTGACATTTTCTCTCATCAAATTAGGCAAGTTTTCTATTATTACTTTTTCAAACTGGTTTTCTATCTCTTGCTCTTCTTCTTCTTCTGGTATCCCTATTACACGGATATTGTTACATTTCATGTTGTCTTGCAGTTCCCTTACCACCTGTTCGTTCTTTCTGAGGCTCTTTTCTTTCTCTTGCTCTATATGGGAGGTTTTTCTGCCTTGTCCTCCAACTCGCTGATTCTCATCTGCTTCATCCAGTCTACTTGTCATTCCCTCAAATACGTTTTTTTATTTCTGAGATTTTATTGTTCATTTCTTCCTGGTTTTTGTTTATAGTTCCTATTTACTTTTTTATGCTGATGTTGTTCTACTCAGTTCCTTGTAGTTGTTTGTGAGCTCCTTGAGCATCTTTATAACCATTAATTTGAATTCTATATCTGATAGTTTGGTTACCTCCATTTCATTTCTTTCTTTGAGTGGGGAGTCTTCCATTCCTTTTGATTGCATGTTCTTTTTTTGTCTCACCATTTTATATGACTCTTTTTGTTTGTTTCTGTCCTTCCTGATGTTTCACTTTTTAGCTATCTTTGTAGGGTGAACTTCTATGGTAGGAATTCTTTGAGGTTCAGTGGTATGGTCTCTGATCTCCTTGATTGGATGCTCTATGTTTGCCCTTTCATCTGTTTGGGTGGGCTTTTTGTACTTGGGTTTGTACTTTTTGGTGGTTCCTTTGTTGGTGTTTTTTTTTCTCTAGCAGGTATACTGATGTTTGCAGCTCCCACTTATTCTTGTATGTGATCAGCGGCGGGGGGGTAAGCAAAATGGATTAAGACAGGGGGAGAGTATTTTATGGGGTTTAAAGTACAAGCAAGTAGAGAAGAGATAGGAGATTCTTTGTATAAGTATAGAGTTAACTGTGATATTTCAGTCAACTAGCCACTTTTTATAAAAGGTGAGATATAAGACTCTTGTTAGAGGGGAGGATGATTGTGAGCTTAATCCAGAAAACAGAGTGTTTGTGCAAGGTTAGATTTTAGATATAGTGAGAGTAAAGAATAGAAAGTAGATGCACTGTGTGAGAGAATAGAGTTAACCACAATAATACTGATGCTCGGGGTTAAAGTGCAGTGGGCTAAGATCATGAAGGGTGTGTGTATTATGTACAATTATATGGAACAACAATTATTTACAGTAGTACTGGAACAACAGTAATATGACAAGAAATAAATGACTTGGATAAACAGAATAGAGAGTACCCTATCAAGAGTTGGCTGTTTTTGGAACATGGGTGACATGAAAGAAGGAAAATTAAAATACAATACAGAGAGAGAATAAGGAAAAAACAGTCTAGCAATGCAATTAAACAGGGAAATAATTGGAGGAAAACTAAACTTAAGGAAGAGAAATAAAAAATACTAATAAAATAAAAGTGGTAAAAAGCAATTACATGCTAATAATAATACACATACACAATAAAATGCCAGCTCTGTGGGATAGGAAAGTGATATTTGTCTGTTTCTCAGTTTTGGGGGTTAGTCTTGTGCTTCCCCTTTTGATTTGTTTCTGGACCCTTTGTAACTCTGTGTCTTATTGTCTCACTTGGAAGAAGAAAAAAAACAAGAAAAAAAAGTGGGGGCGGGAAGAGAGATGATCCAAAAAGAGAAAAAAGAAAAAAAAGATAATAATAAGCTTCCTGCTGACTTTAAACCTGTTCAGCGAGTTCTGCTGGTCTTCCTAGATGCTACTGAAGAGAGAGCTGGGCTTCGCTTTTCTACCTTCCTTTGGTTCTGAGAGGATGGGGACCAGGTTTGGGTTGCAGTATTCACAGTTTCCTGGCCTCCAAGGTGGTCTTCTGTGAGCTGCCAGGCTCAACCCAGCTGGTCACAGTGTCAGTCAATCTCTGGCGCTGAGCGCAAAACAAGGTGGGCACTTGGTGTCAGAGCTGTGGGGGGCATAGTTCCCCTCCTCCACTCACTCTGGGTGCCCGAGCAGTGTGAGACAGGAGGGTGCAAGGTTCAGCTCATCTAGTGTTTGGGTGCGCTATGCAAGACTAGCAGGGCACACAGTTCCCTTCTGCCAGTCTAGCTAAAATCTCCCTTGGGGCGCACCAGCTGCTGCTAGAGAGTTCCTTACAGAGCAGCTGCCCACTGTTCTCAACAAGTACTTCACACAGCCCCACTTTTTCTACCAGTCCAGAGACTATCCAAGTCTGGGTCTGACATGGCTTAACTCCTCCCCCCTCCAGGTATCGCTGGCACCCCAATTTCTCTGGTGCCAGTTTCCACAGTCCCAGTGGGTGTGTACCACCTCTGTGTGTCTCCCACTTAGTCTCTACTTCCCGCAGAGACTTTCAGCACCCAGGTCCCTCCTGGTGCCATGCTGCCCTCCCTGCTCTGGTAGGGGAGGGAGCTGGTGCTCTAAACTCTTCTCCCCGTATACTGCAGCAGGTGCTGGGCTGGGGGCCACAGCAGCCTTGGTCCTGGTGCAGATCCCAGGAATCTTACCATCCCAGCGTACTCTCCTCACTGCCTATTTATCAATGTCCTCTGCAATTTTTTGCCTCCAAACTTCATGTAAGCTGGGATTCCATTGGTTGTTCACTCTGTTCCTAGGTGTTCCAGCTGGGTACAAGGAGAAATGGGCTCCACTCCCACCTACTTCACTGCCATCTTCCCTTCCTCTCATCTCCTTTTTTTAGGTTGCAAAGGTGAAAAATATTATTGATTTGAGACTTTTCTTTTCTAATACATGCATTTAATGACATTTTTTCTGCCAGCACTGCTTTAACTGTGGCCCACAAATTTTGATACATTGCATTTTCATTTACTTTCAATTAAATTTATTTTTTTTAAATTTTGCTTGAGATGTTCTCTTTGACCCCCCCATGTATTATTTAGAAGTTTGTTATAAGTCTTTCTGTTATCTTACTGGTTTTCTAGTTTGGTTGTATTATTGATTTTTTTTCTCTTTTTTTGGCTGAAGCTGTGTATTCTGCTGTTGTTGTGTGGAGTGTTCTGTAAGTGTGGATTAGATCCTGTTGGTTGATGATGTTGAGTTTCATAGCTTTGCTAAGATTCTGTCTAGTTGTATCAATTGTTCAGAAAGGAATGTTGAAGTCTTCAGCTATAATTGTGGATTTATATATTTCTCCTGCTGGGTTTTTCAGTTTTAGGCTCACATATTTTGCAACTGTGTTAGAACACATACATTTAGAATTATGTCTTCTTAGTGGGTTGACTCTTTCATCATCATATAACAACCCTTTCTGTCCCTGACAACTTTCTTCATTTTCAGGTCCAGAATACTGATACTACTAATATAGCCACTTCTGCTTTCATTTAATTCATGTCTTCTTTCATTCTTTTAATTGATCTGCTTACATTATTATATTTGAAATGAGTTTTTTTGTAGATAGCATATAGCTGGTTTATATTCTTAATCAACTTTAAGTTGTCTGTTTTAATTGGTGTACCTAGGACATTTACGTTAGGGCTTCAGTCTGTTTTTTGTTTGTTTGTTTACTGTTCTTTTTGTCTGTTCTTCATTTCTTTGTTTTCTTTTACCTGCTTTCATCTGGGTTACTTAAACATTTTCTTAGAATTCCATTTTGATTTATCCTTACAGCTTGAGTGTATCTGTTTGTACAGCTTTTTTAGTAATTTTTCTAGGTATTACACCGTATGTAAGTAACTTATTACCATCTAATGGTTTTGTCATTTTATTACTTCATAGAAATCTTGCCTTCCTTTAAACTCCCCCCAATAATTGTGTTAATACTCTTCTAGGTATATAGAGAGCCAAATTAGCAGTGTTACCATTTTTTTTTTAATTTATTATTTATTTATCTTTTAGAGGAGAAGGGTAGGAGAGAAGGAGAGGGAGAGAAATATCAATGTACGGTTGCCTCTCGTGTGTCCCCTGCCGGGAACTGGCCTGCAACCCAGGCATGTGCCCTGACTGGGAATCGAACCGCGATCCTCTGGTTCACAGGCCCGCGCTCAATCCACTGAGCTACACCAGCCAGGGCAGTGTTACCATTTTTGCTTCATCTGTCAAACATGAAATTCGAGAAGGAAAGTCTATTATATTTACCCATATTTTGCTTATTGTTTCCTTTTTTCCTTCCTTTCTTGATTCCTGAGGTTTCAGTGGTCTTTCTTTTATCATTTCATTTCTGTTTATAGAACTTCCCTTAGGTAGTCCTTTGAAGTATGTCTGCTGATGACAGATTGTTTTAGTTTTTTCTTCATCCTATAATGTCCTGATTTTCCCTTCATTGCTGAAGGGTATTTTCACTAGATATCACATTCTGGGATGACTGTTCTTTTCTCGTAGTACTTGAAAAATGTGCCAGTTCCTTTTAGATGACTTTCATGGTTTGTGATAAGAAACCCACTGTCATTTGAATTGCTTTCCCCAAATATGTTCATTTCTCTATCACCGCTTTCAATTTTTTTCTTTTTTCTTTGGTTTTCATAAGTTTGACTATCGTGTCTTGTTGATTTCTTTGGATTAATCATGTTTGTGATTGCTCACCTTCTTCAACCTTCGGATGTGTTTTTTTGGACAAATCTGGAAAGTTTACTGTCATTATTTCTTCAAGTATTTTTTTTAGCCCCATCTGACTTTTTTTTTTTATTCAGGATTCTGATAGACATCATTGTTAAATCTTTTGATATAGACCTTCAGTTCTTCAGCTCTGTTTATGTTTTTTCCCAGGTCTTTCTTCTGTTGTTCAGATTGGGTAATTTCTATTGTTTTATTTTCCAGTTAACTGGTTCTTTCCTGTCCTCCCTCCATACTGCTGTTAAAGGTATCTACTGAGTTTTTAATTTTGGTTATTGTATTTTCAGTTACAAAATTTCCTTTTGACTCCTTATTATTTTCGTTAGTAAGACTATTTCTTTGATAAGTTTTCCAATTTGTATTTAAAAACATAATTTCTCATTTTATCATGGCTGCTTTAAAATGATCGTCAGATAATTCTAACATCTTTGTCATGTTGGTGTTAGTAACTGTTTTTTCATTCAGTTTGATATCTTCCCAGTTTTTGATGTGATTAGTGAGTTTTTAATTGAAAACTGGACATTTTGATATTATGTTGTAAGATTCTGGGTCTTATTAAACATTTTGTTTTATCTGGCTTTCTTTGATACTGCTGTGGTGGAGGAAAGGGTGGGGAGGTACCTCCTTTTTATTTCCTAGTGAGGTAGAAGTCCAGGTTCCCCACTAGCTCTTGATGTTATGTAGGGGAGAAGGTCAGTTCTGGCCCCTTACTAGATATTCATAATATTTCCCTAACTGGGAGGGCTAGCAGTGCCTCATTACAACTTCCCACATGGCCTTTACTGACACCTCATTATACTTTGCTGGTCTGGATTGGGGTTGGGCCACTTTGCTGATCTTGGTGGGGGTATTTGGCTGGCACATGGTTTTGTCTAAGTTTTTTGTATCTTGCTATGCTACCCTTTTCCTATTCTTTTGGCTAGAGAGAGGAGCCTTTTGTTGGGGCAGTTTGGCATTGTCAGGTTGCCAGCTTTCTCAGCTCCAAGTCAAGGAAATATGATGCATCAGATAACTCAAAGGACTAAACCTTTTGGAGTCATCTTATTTGTTTTCTGTATAATGTCTAGGGATTTGTGTTGTTCTTAGAGGAGGAAGACTAGGGAAAAGTACTCCTACTATATAGCCAGAAGTGTTTTATTTTTAAAAACTTGCTATATTTTGGGGTCAGAGTTATTCTTGACATGTTTTGCATCCTACAAAATATGGTTTGATGCCAGTGTTTTAATTCAAATTCTGATAAAGATGAATAACCCAAATAGGAAAATCATGTACCATACTATGAATGAATGGATGAAAAAGTCAGTACCCATATGATTTCAGCAAAGATTTCTGTGATTGGGTAAAATTTCAATAACTATCAAAAATGCTATTTTTTGTGTGTTTTTTCCTCTTCTGTTTCACTTAAAGGGAAATAGTATCAACATGTTATCAAAAATAAAAAGCATATTTCCCATTTTAAAATATAGTATAAGGCATTATAGATACTTTTTAAATAAGCAAATTTTTCCTGATCTTATCATTCTAACACAATTATTCTAAGTAGAATTTTGAAATACTTTCTTCTATTATCTTCTTACAGAAAAGTTTTAAAACACGTATGTGTTACCTTTTTCTAGTGATATTAAAAGCTATTGATAATATATTTAAATTAGATTGCAGTGCTTGTGCCCCTTACCACCCATTTATTTTTGGCCTTTGATCCCTATAAAATCTGAATATATCTGTCTTTAATTTTTATATGCAGAAATTCTAATTCTTGTTATTTACTTTGCAAGATCAAAACTGATTTGGGTACCAATTGGTCACAAATTTTCATAGGATGAGGAAACTTATAAAACTCAGGGTTTGGAGTACTAAATAATACTAAAGAAAAATATAAATTATTTGTATGTTTGGCAAAAGCATTCTCTCCTGCACAGTTTGAAATGATTTCCCTTTATTTTAGAAGTAGTTATATGCCATTATTTCTCTTTTGCTTATTTTCTTATTTTAGTTTATTTGCCATGTTAATAATTCTAGATTCTCACCCAGTATTTTATTCTTCTGAAACTGTTAAACTTATCAAAATCATTGTGATATTTACAGTCATACTGAGCTCTAAGGTAGTGAGGATATAGTTGATCACTTGATAAGCTAACTCTGTAAGATATACCTGATCAGCCACTTAATACTAATGGTAGAGCAATGAAGAACGTGTAGAGTCTGTCTCTGTTACTTTGACCTCTCTGTACCAGAAATATCTCATGATCCTATCCTTTTAAATATTTTGAAATTGAATTTCATTTCAATTCCTCTAATTTTATTCTTAGAAAATTACTCTTTTCAACTTTCTAATTCTAGTGGACTGCCCATTTTTTTAGAAAAATACATAGTCATAAGTAATTTTAAGTTGATTATAAATTATTACTTTGCAGGCTTGCATATTTTCAACTCTTTTATATTTTTAATTGGCAAGACATAGACTTATCATTAGTTCATATGTTAGACTGTATTTAAAATTATATTTTCTGAACATAAGTATACTAAGATAATACATATTTTTAACAGCATTCAACTATGACATCAACATTGAGGAGACTGGGTGAAGACATATTCAAAGGAGTAGTAACTAAGGGAATTCAGGATAATTCTTCAGAGCCTTCTATGGAGAATAAACCAAAGATAGCTGCTTTCTTTAGGAGTTCCAATTTGCCATTAAGATTTTTATCAACTTTAATTGTTCTCAAAACAGTCACTCAAGGTAAGCTTTCAAATGTGCTTATGGTAAAATTTTTCATAAACAACCAGAAGAGAATACTATATAATTGAGCAATGTTTTCATAGTCAAATATGATTTACATTCCCAGAATGAGATTTTAAATTGTTTTATAATGGACCCTGGCTAGTGTGGCTCAGTGAGTTGAGTGCCAGCCTGTGAACTCAAAGGTCTCTGGTTCAATTCCAAGTTAGGGCACATGCTTGGGTTGTGGGCCAGGTCCCCAGTTGTGGGTGTGCAAGATGCAACTGATTAATGTATCTCTTACACATCAGTGTTTCTCTCCCTCTTTTTCTCCCTCCCTTCCCCTCTCTCTAAAAGTAAATAAAGTCTTAAAAATTGTTTTATAATGGTAGCACATTATAAAAACTACTTTTAGTTTTTGAATTTGAGACAATAGAGGCATCAGTTAAATTGTTGTCCCTCCCAGAACCTAAGTTGATTGTTTTGTATCATGTTCTATAACAAGCTTGGCTTACCACTATCACTGCATTTAACATATAATATTGAAATTGCTCCTTAATTATTTTCCACTAGAACAGATGTAGGAAGCTGTAGCCCATTTGCCAAATCTGGCCCACTAGCTGTAAGTAAAGTTTTGTTTGAACACATCCATGCTTACTTGTTGCCTATTGTCTATGACTGCTTTTGGCGTACAGCAGAGCTTAGTAGTTGGCAACAGAAACTTTATTGCCCCCAGAGCCCATATTATTGTGTGGCCCCTTACAGAAAAGTTTGTCAATTCCTGTACTAGTTTTTAAGTTTCATGAGGGGAAAAAAAATACCTTTATACCATTGTATCTCCCGGCACCTAGCATAGTACTTCACATATAATAGTGAATGGAAATCAGTGAATTAAAAAATGTTTCAGTCGGGAATAGTGCTCCCAAGCTTGACTCACGCTGCATGCCTAGAGACTGAGTGGCTGATTTGAGCATGGCAGTTCACAGAGGACCTGGGCCGGAAGCTGGGCAACTGCAAATATTGAGGCCCAGACCTGGTCCCCATCCTCTCAAAACCATAGGAAGGTAGAAAAGTGAAGCCCAGACCTCCTCTTCCTGTGGCATCCAGGAAGATCAGCAGAACTCGCTGCATGGGTTTAAAGTCAGCAGGAGACTTATTTTTTTCTTTCCTCTCTCTTTTTATTCCTTTTTTTTCTTCCCCGAAGTGAGACAATAAGACATGGAGTTATGAAAGGCCTGGACACAGATCCATAGGTGAAGCACAAGGATAACCCCCCAAATTGAGAAATTGAAACAAATGTCACTTTGCTATCACACAGAGCTGGCATTTTATTGTTTATGTGTATTATTATTATTCTTTAATTATTTTTACAACTTTTATTTTATTAGCATTTTTTAAATTTCTCTTCCTTATGTTTAGTTTTCATCATTTTATTTCTCTGTTTAACTGCATCATTTGACTGGTTTTCCTTATTCCGTCTTTATGGTATTTTAATTTTCCTTCTTCAATTTGCCTGTGTTCCAATAACACAATTCTTGACTGGGTACTTTCTATTCAGGTTATCCAAATCATGTATTTCCTGTCATATTATTGTTGTTCCATATAATTGTACATACTACACAGCAACCCTCCATGATCTTAGCCCACTTCACTTCAATCCTGAGCATTAATATTATTCTGGTTAACTCTATTCTTTCTCACACTATGTCTCCTTTCTATCCATTACGCTCACTATATCTCATCATCTAACCTTGCACAAGTGCTCTGTTTTCTCAATTCAGCTCACAATCCGCCTCCACTCTAACAAGAGTCTTATATCTCTTTCCCCTTTTATAAAAAGTGGCTAGTTGACTTCCGGCCAAGATGGAGGCTTAGGCGGACACACTGTGCCTCCTCTCACAACCAAAATTAAGGATAACAAATATTTAGAAACAAGAAAACAACCAGAACTGATAGAAAATTGAACTGTATGGAAGTCCAACAACCATTCATCCAGACCGGTAAGAGGGGCGGAGTCGCGGCAGGAAAAAGTGGAGGTGCGGACCCAGGAACGCGAGCAGCAGCGGCTGGCAGTTCCCAGGTGCACAGGCGGTGGCTGGCGGACTGCGGGCACAGGGGGGCAACTGTGCAGACCCAGTGAGGCCGCACAAGGCGGCTGGCTGACCAGGTGGTCCCACATTCGCGCACGCAGACGGTCCAGGCAGAGGGAAAGTGGCGGAAGGGACTGAATCCAGGAGAGAGCGGAACAGGCACCATTGTTCCTTCTCAGAAGCCGCCCCCACATACAGCATCACAACCGAGCGACTGGGCTGCCCAGCACTGGGAAGCGCCTGAGGCTCCACTCCTCACTACGTAACAGCACGAGTGCGTGCGCAGATAATCCAGGCGAAGGGGAAGCAGCGGAAATGACTGGAGTCCAGAAGAGAGCGGAACAGGTGCCATTCTTCCCTCTCGGACCCCGCCCCCACCTATAGTGTCACAACCCAGCGACTGGGCTGCCCCACCCCGAAGAACACCTAAGGCTCCACCCCTCACCACGTAATAACCGCGACCAGACTAAAACCAAAACAAAACAAAACAAAAAAACCCACCAAAAATGGCTCAAACTGGAGAAAAAATGAAAACCCCAGAGCCAATTCCTCTAAGCAATGAAGAGATAGCCAACCTATCAGATGCACAGTTCAAAGCACTGGTCATCAAAATGCTCACAGAATTGGTTGATTTTGCTCATAAATTAGATGAAAAAATGCAGGCTACAATACGTGAAATGAAGGAAGACACATGGGGAACCGATAGAGATGGGAGGAAAACTGGGACTCAAATCAATGGAGTGGACCAGAAGGAAGAAATTAACAACCAAACAGAAAATGAGGAAGAAACAAGAATTCAAAAAAAATGAGGAGAGGCTTAGGAACCTCCGGGACATCGTTAAATGTCCCAACATCCGAATTATAGGGGTCCCAGAAGGGGAAGAAGAAGAGCAAGAAGTAGAAAACTTATTTGAACAAATAATCAAGGAGAACTTCCCCAATCTGGCAAAGGAAATAGACTACCAGGACGTCCAGGAAGCTCAGAGAGTCCCAAAAAAGTTGGACCCAAGGAGGAACACATCAAGGCACATCATAATTACATTAACCAAGATTAAAATGAAGGAGAGAATTCTAGAAGCAGCAAGGGATAAGGGGACAGTCACCTACAAAGGAGTTCCCATCAGACTGTCAGCTGATTTCTCAAAAGAGACCTTACAGCCAAGAAGGGGCTGGAAAGAAATATTTGAAGTCTTGAAAGGCAAGGACCTACATCCAAGATTGCTCTATCCAGCAAAGCTGTCATTTAGAATGGAAGGGAAGATAAAGTGCTTCTCAGATAAGGTCAAGTTCAAGGAATTCATCATCACCAAGCCCTTATTATATGAAATGTTAAAGGGACTTATCTAAGAAAAAGAAGATAAAAAATATGACAGTGAAAAGACAGCAAACTCACAGCTATTAACAACCACACCTAAAACAAAAGCAAACTAAGCAAACAGCTGGAACAGGAACAGAACCACAGAAATGGAGATCACATGGAGGGTTAGCAACAGGGGCGTGGGAGGAGGAGAAGAGGGGGAAAGGTACAGAGAATGAGTAGCATAGATAGTGGGTAGAAAATAGACAGGGGGAGGGCAAGAATAGTATGGGAAATGTAGAAGCTAAAGAACTTATGACACATGGACATGAACTAAAGGGGGGGAATGTGGGTGGGAGAGGGTGTGCAGGGTGGGGGGAATGATGGGGGAGAAATGGGACAACTGTAATAGCATAATCAATAAAATATATTTTTTAAAAAGTGGCTAGTTGACTGAGATATCACAGTTAACTCTATACTTATCCAAAGAATCTCCTATCTCTTCTCTACTTGATGGTATTTTAAATCCCATAAAATACTCCCCTGCTGTCTTAATCCATTTTGCTTACCCCCTGCCACTGATGACATACAAGAACAGGTGGGAGCTGTGAACATCAGTATACCTGCTGGCAGAGAAAAACCACCAGCAAAAGAACCACCAAAAGGTAAAAACCCAAGTGCAACAAGAGAGCCCATGCAAACAGAAGAAAGGACAAACCTAGAGTGCCCAGATAAGGAGATCAAAAAGACCATACCACAGAACCCTACCATAGGGCAGGAACTATTAATTCCTACCATAAAAGTTCACCCTGCAAAGACAGCTAGCAAAGTGAAACAGTAGGAATCACAGAAACATACAAAAGAGTGACCTAAAAAGGGGAGAAAAAAAATAATATGCAATCAAAAGGAATGGGAGACTCCCCACTAGAAGAGTGAAATGAAATGGAGGTAAGCAAACTATCAGATATAGAATTCAAAATAATGGTTATGAAGATGCTCAAGGAACTCACAGAAAACTAAAAGGAACTAAGAACTACAACAGTATGAAAAAAGAAATAGAAACTATAAACAGAAAACAGGAAGAAATGAAAAATAAGATCTAGGAAATAAAAAACACACTAGAAGGAATTACGAGCAGACTGATTGTAGCAGAGGATCAAGTCAGGGAACTGGAGGAAAAGGTAGAAAAAAAAAACATGAACAAAGAGCAAGGAAAGGAAAAGAGCCTCAGAAGAATGAAGAGGTGGTAAGGGAACTGCAAGACAACATGAAATGTAATAATATCCATAAAATAGCAGAAAGAGAAGAAGAGGAACAAGGAATAGAAAACCTGTTTGAAAGAGTAATGATAGAAAACTTCCCTAATTTGATGAGAGAAAAGGTCACACAAATCCAGAAACACAGAGAATCCCAATCAAGAGAAACCCAAAGAGGCCCACTTCAACATACATCATAATTAAATTGGCAAAATTCCAAGACAAAGAGAGAATATAAAGTCAGGAAGTGAGAAACAGGAAGTAACATACAAGGGAGCCCTGATAAGACTACCAGCTGACTTCTCAATAGAAACACTCCAAGACAGAGAGAATGGCAAATATTCTGAGTATTGAAAACCAAAGGCCTGCAAGCAAGCCTACTCTATCCAGCAAGGCCCTCAATTAAAATGGAAGGCCAAATAAGGAGTTTCCCAGACAAAAGGAGTCTAAAAGACTACGCCTTCCACAAATCAGCTATGCAAGAGATACTAAAGGGTCTGCTTTAAGAAAAGGAAGAAAAAGAGTGGGAGAGAGAGGAACACAGGTATGAAAAAAATGGCAATGAATAAGTACCTATCAATAATAACCTTAACTGTAAATGGATTGAATGCTGTAATCAAAAGACACAGAATAGCTGAATGGATGAGAAATCATGACCCACATATATTCTGCCTACAAGAGACCCACCTCAGAACAAAAGATCTACACAGTTGGAAGTGAAGGGCTAGAAACAAATATTCCAAGCAAATGGACAGGAAAAAAAAGCTGGGGTTGCAATACTCAGATCAGACAAAATAAACTTGAAGAAAAAGGGGCATGAAAAGAGACCCAGAAGGTCACTTCATGATACTCAAGGGAAGAATCCACCAAGAAGAGATAAACAATGTAAATATATATGCACCCAACATAAGAGCACCCAAATACATGAAGAAAATCTTGAAGGACTTCAAGAAAGATGTTGACAGCAACACAATTATAGTAGGGGATTTTAACACCCCACTGTCAGAAATGGATAGATTTTCCAAATAAAATATCAACAAAGGTGTTGTGGCATTGAACAATGCCCTAAATCAAATTGACTTAACTAATATATATATAGAGAGAGAGCCTTTCCCCCTAATAAGCAAAATACACATTCTTTTCAAGTGTGCATGGAACATTTTCAAAGATAGACCACATGATAGAACACAAAACAAGCCTCAACAAATTCAAGAAAATTGAAATCATAACAACCATTTTCTCTGCCACAGGGGACTGAAACTAGAAACCAACCTTACGGAAAAAAACCCAAAACAGTCAAACTCATGGAGATTGAATAGTGTGCTATTAAACAATGGGTTAAGAATGGGTTAAGAATGAGATCAAGGAAGAAATCAAAAAGGTTCTGGAAATAAATGAAAATAAACTCACAACAACCCAAAACTTATGGGACACAGTGAAGGCAGTCCTGAGGGAGAAGATCATAGTCATACACTCCTACCTAGCAAAAATAGAAACATTTAAAAAAAAAAAAAAACAACCTAACACTACACCTACAAGAACTTGAGGAACAGTAACAAAGACAGCCCAGAGCAAGTAGAAGGAAGGAAATAACCAAGATCAGAGCAGAATTAAATGACATAGGGACTAAAAGCACAATTCTAAGGACCGATGAGTACAAGAGCTGGTTCTTTGAAAAGATAAACAAAATTGACAAGCCTTAAGGAGACTGATCAAGAAGAAAGGAGAGAGGACCCAAATAAATACAATCAGAAATGAAAGAAGAGAGATTACAATTGATACCACAGTTGTAAGAAGTCATTGTAAGAAATGACTACAAAGAACTATATGCCAAGAATTTGAAAAACTAGGTGAAATGGACAACTTTATGGAAAAATATAATCTTCCAAAACTCAATGAAGAAGAATAAAAAAGCCTGAACAGACCAATAACAGCTGGTGAAATTGAAGCAGTAATCAAAACACTCGCAATACACAGAAGCCCTGAACCGTTTAGTTTCACAGGAGAATTCTACAATGCATTTAAGGAAGAGCTAACCCCTCTGCTTCACAAACTATTCCCCAAAATTCAAGAAGATGGAAAACTTTCAATCTTTTTTAATGAAATGAGCATAATCCTAATCCCCAAACCAGATAAAGACACAACAAAGAAAGAAAACTTCAGGTCAATATTGCTGATGAACATAGACATTAAAATCCTCAACAAAATATTCGCAAGCCTCATCTAGCAATACATTAAAAAGATTATACACCATGATTCAGTTGGATTCATCCCAGAATGCAAGAATGGTACAATATTTGCCAATAAATAAATGTAATACATCACATAATCAAAAGTAAAGAATAAAATCACATGATCCTATAAATATATGCAGAAAAAGCATTTGATAAGGTACAGCACCCATTTAAGATGAAAACACTCAGCAAAGTGGGAATAGAGGGAGCATTACTCAACATAATAAAGGCCATTTGGGAGAGATCTACAGTCAATGGACAAAAACTAAAAACCTTCCCATAAAGATCAGAAACAAGACAAGGTTATCCACTTTCACCACTTCTGTTCAACAGTATTGGAAGTCCTAGCCACAGCAATCAGGAAAAAAAAAAAAAAAGAAATAAAGGGCATCCAAAATGAAACAGAGGAAAGAAAACTGTCATTATTTGTAGATGACATGATAGTGTACATACAAAATCCTATAGACTCGGTCAAACAGCTGCTCGACCTAATAAATGAATTTGGCAAAGCAGTGAGATACAAAGTCAATATTTAGAAATCAAAGGCATTTTTCTTTTTTTTTGTTTTTTTTTAATTTAATATATTTTATTGATTATACAATTACAGTTGTCCCATTTCTCCCCCATCATTCCCCTCCACCCTACACACCTCCTCCCACCCACATTTCCCCCCTTTAGTTCATGTCCATGTGACATAAGTTCTTTAGCTTCTACATTTCCCACACTATTCTTGCCCTCCCCCTGTCTATTTTATACCCACCGTCTATGCTACTTATTCTTTGTACCTTTTCCCCCCTCTCTCCTCCTCCCACTCCCCTGTTGTTAACCCTCCATGTGATCTCCATTTCTGTGGTTCTGTTCCTGTTCTAGTTGTTTGCTTTTGTTTTAGGTGTGGTTGTTAATAGCTGAGAGTTTGCTGTCTTTTTATCATCCTATTTTTTATTTTTTAACATTTCATATAATAAGGGCTTGGTGATGATGAATTCCTTGAACTTGACCTTATCTGAGAAGCACTTTATCTTCCCTTCCATTCTAAATGACAGCTTTGCTGGATAGAGCAATCTTGGATGTAGGTCCTTGCCTTTCAAGACTTCAAATATTTCTTTCCAGCCCCTTCTTGGCTGTAAGGTCTCTTTTGAGAAATCAGCTGACAGTCTGATGGGAACTCCTTTGTAGGTGACTGTCCCCTTATCCCTTGCTGCTTCTAGAATTCTCTCCTTCATTTGAATCTTGGCTAATGTAATTACAATGTGCCTTGGTGTGTTCCTCCTTGGTTCCAACTTCTTTGGGACTCTGAGCTTCCTGGACGTCCTGGAAGTCTATTTTCTTTGCCAGATTGGGGAAGTTCTCCTTTATTATTTGTTCAAATAAGTTTTCCCCTTGTTGCTCTTCTTCTTCCCCTTCTGGGACTCCTATAATTAGGATGTTGGGATGTTTAAAGATGTTCTGGAGGTTCCTAAGTCTCTCCTCATTTTTTTGAATTCGCGTTTCTTCCTTCTTTTCTGTTTGGTTGTTTCTTTCTTCCTTCTGGTCCACTGCATTGATTTGAGTCCCAGTTTCCCTCCCATCTCTATTGGTTCCCCAAGCATCTTCCTTCATTTCACATATTGTAGCCTGAATTTTTTCATCTAATTTGTGAGCAAAATCAACCAATTCTGTAAGCATCCGGATCACCAGGGCTTTGGACTGTGCATCTGATAGGTTGGCTATCTCTTCGTCGCTTAGAGGAATTGGCTCTGGGGATTTTATTTGTTCTCTGGTTTGAGCCATTTTTGGTGTTTTGTTGTTGTTGTTGTTGTTTTGTTTTGGTCTAGTCGCATAGTAAGGGGTGGAGCCTTAGGTGTTCCCCAGTGTGCAGCAGTCCAGTTGCTGGCTTGTGACAGTGTACGTGGGGGCGGGATCTAAGAGGGAACAATGGTGCCTGCTCCGCTCTCTCCTGGATTCCAGTCCCCTCCATCGCTTCTCCTTCACCTGGATTATCTGTGTGTGAATGCGGGACCACCTGGTCAGCCAGCCACCTTGCATGGCCTCATTGGGTCTGCACAGTTGCCACCCTGTGCCCAGGGTCTGCTTGCTGCCGCCTGTGGGCCTAGAGTTTGCCAGCCGCCTGCACTTTTGGGAACCGCCATCCACTGCTGCCTGCGTTCCTGGGTCCGCACCTGAACTTTTTCCTGTCGTGACTCCACCCCTCTTACTGGTATGGATGAATGGTTATTGGACTTCTGTACAGTTCGGTTTTCTATCAGTTTTGGTTGTTTTCTTGTTTCTAAATATTTGTTGTCCTTAATCTTGGTTGTGAGAGGAGGCACAGTGTGTCCACCTACGCCTCCATCTTGGCCAAAGTTTCTGAAATGAGTTTTAGAAAACTAAAATATTCTTGTACATTTAAAAGCATAATGTAAAATCATTGTAAAAGTAGTGACTTAGGTTGTTTGGTGTATTGAAGTGTAATGAGGTAAGTATCAATATTTCATTCTCATTGATTCTGGTTAAATCAATGCTTCTTAACCCTGGCTTTACAAGCTTCCCAAACATATGTTGAACATTTTTAAGAAAGTTCCAGGGATTCCGATATGGCACATGCCATCATAGCATTGGCCTTGGTAAAATCTTGCTGCCATTTGTAATGGCAAATGTATCACAAAAAGTTAACACAACAGTGCACATCCAGTCTTCTGAAGTTGGTTTTTAAATGCTAACGTTTTTATTAGGAGACAGAAATCCTAGTTTAAGACTGAATTCAAGCAAATTTTAATAAAGTTACATTTTGAAATAGGTAAACACTGAGAAAGTAGCAACCACGAAAATTTTAATCTCAGAAGCTGTTGTGAAAGAAATATTAATGCTGTTTAAATTTTTGGGAGCATGTGATAGTGATAATCAAATGTGGAAAACAAACATTACTTGGTATTTACTGTTGAACATCAATTGTTTTCTTTTTTAATATAAACAGAAATGGGGTATATTATTATTTTAATGTTAAAATACAAAAATTTTGAATAAAATTTACCATATCGTAACGTGATTTCTCTTTTCCCATTTGAGTTCTAAATAAATTAGTTAGGCTCTAAATTGTTTGTAATCTCTGGTCATTTAAATTTGTTGCACTTTTGAATATGTTAAAGTTATGATATTCCCTCTGTACCTTCTGTCTCTGGTTGATTTTATATATTGTTTTTCAGCTGACTACCTGGCTCAGGCATTTGATTCTCTTTGTTTGGACTTAAAGACAGAAGAAGGAAAAGTCTTATTTTTAGAGTATCAAGCTGTTCCAGTAATATTAAACCACCTACGGATATCCAGTAAAGGACTCTTATCCAATGTCATTGATAGTTTGCTTCAGATGACAGTGGAATCTAGTAAGTTTTAAAGTTTTATGTACATAAAGAAATACTGGCGGGATGATTTTTCTCATCTGTTCTAAATGTATAATTGTGCGTATAAGACAGCATATACATGCTTAAAATACTTTTGACAGGACTATAATAGAGTCATTAATGATATCAGTAAGTTATAAAACCTAACCCTTTGTCCGAACTTTCACTATCTTACCACAATTTCCAGTAGTCATCTCAGTTACGCTACTTGTATATTCAAGCTACTTTCTTGCTTCTCTTTTGTATCATCATTCTGACAGTTCTATTCTTACATTCCCTGTTTGCTCAGAGGGAATGAGATCATCAAATGTTTCTCCACCAGAAGTGAGAATAATGACACAGCCATATTCCCTATTGTTGCCTGTCTACCCTTACTGTTTCTTTGGAGGCTATTCTTTTATATTCATATTAATAATGTTTTGTAGTCTGGGTTTTTTTTTTCATATTTTGTTTTTATATTGACATACAAGTTCCTTCGTTACTGGTGGTTCCTAACTTAGTAGAGGGATGCTGAACATGAATATTTTCGTTAGCTTTGGTTGCCTTTGCTCTTTCAATCCCAAGTAACCCCTTGACTTAAAACAGACAGCCATTTTATTTCAGTAATTCTTTTTCACTTGTAGTCTGTACTGTTTCCTATACTTCTTCCCTCTGTAGCACTTCTAAAATTAAAATACTTATGCCTTCCAGAAAGTGGAAAATAAACATGGAAAGCCATTGCTCATTGTGGTAGTAAGCAATCTATTGTACTTGGTGTTCCTTGCCTGGGTGCATGGCATGGTTATACTTCTAACTAGGCGTGTTTGGCATATGGCTTCACATTTCCAATTCACTTTTATATACAATCTCATTTTTCCTACAATATCCCTCTGAAGGAGACTAGATAGAAAAACTGAGGGCTAGAAAAATTAGGTAACTTGTTCATGGACTCCACAGCTCTGCAGCTGTGAACTAGACTTCAAACTAGGTCTCTGATTCAAAATGTAAAGTGCATTTTACCATATAGTACCATAATGAGGTTTTCCAGGTTTGTTTTTTTTCCCTCCAGCCCCAAAATGTCATATTTTCACTGACATGTTTGTTATAATTTTTAGCCATTTGTAACCATAAGATACTGGATTTATAGTTGGAGAACTAGCTACCTTGGTAAGTAATCTTGGGTTTTTGAATCTCAATGTACCAACTTAAGGTGTAGAGCAAAAAGTGAAAAATTATCAACTGAGACACAGAGACCCAAGATTACTTGTCTAAGTGGGTAGATTTTCAGCTAGCTTCATAGAAAATACTTTGTTTAATGAGGAAAACAAAAATCCTACAGATTCAAATATCTATTCATCAAATACAAATCTGTATATTTCTGACAGAGATGAAGTTTTTTGTAGCCAAAGGACAACTAAGTAAAATTTTATGAAATAGTGGGCCTACTTTGTTGAAATGATTTTGTGGCATCATAATGTTCACATTTGGAGAAATAGTATTAGCTTAGGTAGTCAATAGATGTTCAGTTCATTTACTTTGTTTACCTTTGTTAAGGTTATGCTGAAATCCAAGGCTATCATTTCTTGCTCAAATTGAGTAAACAAAGCAAATTCTAATGTTTGCTAGAAAGTCATGTTGTTGTTAGTGATGGGAAGCTTTTGGAAGACCCATAATGGGAAGATCTTTGATGATAGTTATATTCATTTTCTTGATATAGTTTCCATTTTTAACATAAATCCAGTAAGTGGTGTTACAAGTGAGCTAACAAAATTTGTTGGTAAGGATAAATTAGTGATAGATTAATACAGCAAATACTTCTCTAGCTATTGGTTTTATGTTTTGGTTTTTCTAGATTTGAAATGGGAAACTCATTTCACTATATACGTAATTTCCACATGCCATTTATTTTTAACTTATAGGAAAAACTTGTTGGAAAAGAAATCTTGATAGAATTGATTTGCAGATGGCTTATCTCACCCATCAAAAGTGCATTTGTGGCCAGCTGTGTATGGGGTGCCATGTTTCAAGCATTGTATTTGCAGTGCTCTCCTGAACATTGGGGCTTCCTTTGAAGTCCCTTCTAGAGCTTCAGTGCAAGGAGCTGGAGGGAGGTTTCAGTGGGCTGATCTCTAGCCCTGGACTACCCAGAGGGCCTAGTACTGGTTAACTAGGAGGTCAGTATAGACACAGTGTTTAGAAGCCTATATAGTAACTTAACAGTAATTTTATCTCTGTTAAATCCAATAATAATTTAAAACATTTGGACTTGTATTTTGTATATTTGTTTTATTTCATTTTCTAATGTTTTTAATGGTAATGTAAACAGATTAACAGACACATTAAATTTTGAGAAGTTTATTTGAGCAAATGATTTAAATGGGGCAGTACCAAAACTGAAAATGGTTAGGTGTGCTCTGCAGGTGGGGCTTAGGATGGAGGTTTTCATAGAGAAGACATGGATATAAAGCAAAAACTTATTTGACTATAACAAATATTTACCTTAGGAATTTGGCTGTTATGATAGTTGTTCTTGAGTTTCATTTTCTCTGGTTCAAGAAAATCTAATTGACTGTTTATGATTAATTGTTTTTGAGTTTTGTTTTCTGAGATTCAAGTGTATTAACTCTGGCTTAGGTTTTGTTTGTTGAGGTAGGCTACTCAATGGAAGGCACTAGAGCCACCCCAGTGTAACAGCCTCCTTATTGAACTACTTTAATAGTATTGGTGAATGTGTGATGGATTCTTTGTGCAGGGTTGGAAGTTTTAAAAGACTGGTCCTCCACCACAGTACCTTGAGAAGCAGTGGGGTACTCCATGTGTATGTGTGCTTTATGCTAAGTTATGTTATAGTTAGTGCTGCTGCAAGGGATTTTTCTTCTTCTTCTTCCTTTCTACTCTCTCCCCAAATTCATCTTTTCAGATATGAGAAATTTTATTAGCTGCATAGGTATTATTTTTGCAAATGCTGCTAAGACATTTCCTTAAGTATAAGTTAAGATCTGCATATTGATTCACCTCAACATATTTATTATAAGCACAATTTTTCTTTTTAGATTGAGGGCTTCTGATTATATCTGTTTGGGGCATTAGTGTATATTATATAGTAACCTACTAATGTAACTCTCAGAAAATTACTTAGTGATTTTTTCTTTCCTGCCTGTAGTTGAAACTTATTACTCACTTATTTGGATTTAGCTGAGTGAAAATTTGACTGTAACTTTATTTCAAAGAAATCTTTTTTGATCAGACTTAGTTATTTTTAAACTATATTTTATTGATTATGTTAATACAGTTGTCCCAATTTTTCTCCCTTTGCCCCCCTACACCAAGCCCCAACCCCACTTGCTCAGGAAATCCCCACACCATTGTCCATGTCCATGGGTCATGCATATACGTTCTTTGGCTACTCTTATTTCCTATGCTCAACTTTACATCCTCATGACTATTCCGTAACTACCAATTTGTACTTAATCCCTTCACCCTGTCCCCCCTCCATTTGGCAGCCATCAAAGTGGTCCCTGTATCTATTACTGTTTCTGTTCTGCTTGTTTATTTTGTTTTTTAGATTCAGGTTTTTCCATTTTTAAAAATTTTATTGTTATTCAAGTACAGTTTTCTGCCTTTTCCCTTGCTTCAACACCCCAACCCCAGCCATCCCCAACTCCCACCTTTGTTTCCACCTCCCCTTGGTTTTGTCCATGTGTCCTTTGCATTTGTTTCTAAAAACCCTTTACTGTTTCCCCCCTATTATCCCCTCCCATCTCTCCTCTAATTACTGTCTGTTTGTTCTTAGTTTCAATGGCTCTGGTTATATTTTGCTTGCTTGTTTGTTTTGTTGATTAGGCTCTACTTATAGGTGAGATCATACATATGATATTAGTCTTTCACTGCCTGGCTTATTTTACTTTAATACTCTCCAGTTCCAACCATGCTGTCGCAAAGGGTAGGAGCTCCTTCTTTCTTTCTGCTGCGTAGTGTTCCATTGTGTAAATAGCTTTTTGATCCATTCATTAACTGATGGACACCTAGGATGCTTCCAGCACTTGGCTATTGTGCTGCTATGAACACTGGGATGCATAAGTTCTTTTGGATTGGTGTTTCAGGGTTCATAGGCTATAATCGTAGCAATGGAGTTGCTGGCTCAAAATGCAGTTCCATTTTTAGTTTTCTGAGAAAATTCCATACTGTTTTCCATAGTGATTGCACCAGTCTGCAATCCCACCAACAGTGCATTAGGGTTCCCTTTTCTCTACATCTTCTTCAACACTTCTTGTTTGTTGCTTTGTTTCTGATGGCCATTCTCACTTGTGTGAACAGGTATCTCATTGTGGTTTTATTTGCATCTCTCTGAAGGCTAGAGATGCTGAACATCTTTTCATAAGTCTCTGGACCCTTTGTATGTCCTCCTTAGAGAAGTATCTGTCAAGTCCTTTGCCCATTTTTAATTGTTTTTTTTTTTTTTTCCTGGAGTGGAGCTGTGTGAGTTTTCTATATATTTTGGAGATCAAACCGTTGTATGAGGTATCATTGGCAAATATGTTTTCCTATAAAGTTGGTACTCTTTTCATTTTAATGCTGTTTTCTTTAGTCATGTAGAGGATTTTAATTTTTATAAGATCCCATTTGTTTATTCTTTCCTTTATGTCCCTTGTTTTATGGGATATATTAGTGAAAATATTGATGCATGGTATATCTGAGATTTTTCTGCCTATATTCTCCTGAAGTACTTCAGTGGTGTGCTGACTTATACTTACTCTTTTAATCACCTTGAATTTATTTTTGTGCATGGTGTAAGTTGGGGATCAAGTTTCATTTTTTTTCCATGTAGCTCTCCAGCTCTTCCAACACCATTTGTTGAAGAGGCCACTTTTGTTCCATTTTATGTTGCTGCCCACTTTGTCAAATATTAATTAACCATAGAGACTTGGGTCTATTTCTGGGATCTCTATTCTGTGCCATTTCTCTATGTGTCTGTTCTTATGCCAGTACCAGGCTGTTTTGATTGCAGTGGCCTTGTTATACACTTTGATATCAGGTATTGTGGTCCCTCCTACTTTGTTCCTCTTTCTCAAAATTGCTGCAGCTATTCGGGGTTATTTGTGGTTCCCTACAAATTTTTGAAGTGTTTGTTCTATCTATGTGAAATATGCCATTGGTACTTTAATAGGTATTGCATTGAATCTATAAATTGCTTTGGGTAGTATGGACATTTGATGATGTTAATTCTTCCAACCCATGAACATGGTACATGCCTCTACTTGTTTATGTCTTCCTTAATTTCTTTCTTCAGTGTTGTGTAGTTTTCTGAGTACAGGTCATTTACCTCCTTGTTTAGGTTTATTTCTAGGTATTTTATTTTTCTTGTTGCTATATCAAATGGGATTTTTTCCCCTGATTTTTGTTTCTGATATTTCATTGTCAGTATACAAAAATGCCTTTGATTTCTGAATATTGACTTTGAATCCCACTGTTTTGCCAAATTCATTTTTAGGTCAAGCAGTTTTTCGATAGAATCTGTAGGATTTTCTATGTACACTATCATGTAATCTGCACACAATGATAGTTTTGTTTTCTCTTTTCAAATTTTGATGCCATTTTTTCTTTTCTTTCCTGATTGCTATGGCTAGGACTTCCAATACTACGTGGAATAGAAGTGGAGAAAGTGGACAACCTTATCTTGTTCCTGATATTAATGGGAAAGTTTTTAGTTTTTGCCCATTGAGTTGTAGGTCGAGGATATGGCCTTTATTATGTTGAGGAATGCTCCCTCTAGTCCCACTTTTCTGAGTGTTTTCTTTTTTTTATCATGAATGGGTGCTGTGCATTATCAAATGCTTTCTCCCCATCTACTGATATCATCATGTGTTTTTTTAAAAATATATTTTATTGATTATGCTATTACAGTTGTCCCATTTCTCCCCCATCATTCCCCTCCACCTTGCACACCCTCTCCCACCCACATTCCCCCCCTTTAGTTCATGTCCATGTGTCATAAGTTCTCTAGCTTCTACATTTCCCACACTATTCTTGCCCTCCCCCTGTCTATTTCCTACCCACCATCTATGCTACTTATTCTCTGTACCTTTTCCCCCCTCTCCTCCTCCCACACTCCTGTTGCTAACCGTCCATATGATCTCCATTTCTGTGGTTCTGTTCCTCTTCTAGCTGTTTGCTTAGTTTGCTTTTGTTTTAGGTGTGGTTCTTAATAGCTGTGAGTTTGCTGTCTTTTCACTGTCATATTTTTACCTTCTTTTTCTTCAATAAGTCCCTTTAACATTTCATATAATTAGGGCTTGGTGATGATGAACTCCTTGAACTTGACCTTATCTCAGAAGCACTTTATCTGCCCTTCCATTCTAAATGACAGCTTTGCTGGATAGAGCAATCTTGGATGTAGGTCCTTGCCTTTCAAGACTTCAAATACTTCTTTCCAGCCCCTTCTTGGCTGTAAGGTCTCTTTTGAGAAATCAGCTGACAGTCTGATAGGAACTCCTTTGTAGCTGACTGTCCCCTTATCCCTTGCTGCTTCCAGAATTCTCTCCTTCATTTGAATCTTGGCTAATGTAATTACGATGTGCCTTGGCGTGTTCCTCCTTGGGTCCAACTTATGTGGGACTCTCTGAGCTTCCTGGACTTCCTGGTAGTTTATTTCCTTTGCCAGATTGGGGAAGTTCTTCTTTATTATTTGTTCAAATAAGTTTTCCACTTGTTGCTCTTCTTCTTCCCCTTCTGGGACCCCTATAATTCGGATGTTGGAACTTTTAACAATGTCCCGGAGGTTCCTAAGCCTCTCCTCATTTTTTTGAATTCTTGTTTCTTCCTTATTTTCTGTTTGGTTGTTAGTTTCTTCCTTCTGGTCCACTCCATTGATTTGAGTCCCAGTTTTCCTCCCATCTCTATTGGTTCCCCATGTGTCTTCCTTCATTTCACGTATTGAAGCCTGCATTTTTTCATCTAATTTTTGAGCAAAATCAACCAATTCTGTGAGCATCCTGATCACCAGGACTTTGAACTGTGTATCTGATAGGTTGGCTATCTCTTCCTTGCTTAGAGGAATTGGCTTTGGAGCTTTGATTTGTTCTCCGGTTTGAGCCATTTTTGGTGTTTTTTTTTGTTTGTTTGTTTTGGTTTGGTTTTGGTGTGGTTGCAGCTGTTACGTAGTGAGGGGTGGAGCCTTAGGTATTCCCCAGTGCAGGGCAGGCCAGTTGCTGAGTTGTGACGCTGTTTGTGGGGGCAGGGTTCAAGAAGGAACAATGGCGCCTGCTCCTCTCTCTCCTGGATTCCAGTCCCTTCCGCCGCTTCCCCTTCACCTGGACCGTTTGCGAGCACGAATGTGGGACCACCTGGTCAGCCAGCCACCTTCTGTGGCCTTACAGGGTCTGCACAGTTGCCGCCACCATGCCTGGGGTCCGCCAGCTGCCGCCTGTGGGCCCAGGGTTCACCAGCCGCCACCTGTGCACCTGGGAACTGCCAGCCGCTGCTGCTTGTGTTCCCAGGTCGCACCTGAACTTTTTCCTGCTGCGACTCCACCCCCTTACCGTTCTGGATGAACGGTTTTGGGACTTCTGTACAGTTCAATTTTCTATCAGTTCTGGTTGTTTTCTTGTTTCTAAATATTTGTTGTTCTTAATCTTGGTTGTGAGAGGAGGCACAGTGTGTCCACCTATACCTCCATCTTGGCCGGAAGTCCTGATCATGTGCTTTTTGTCTTAGCTTTTGTTTTTGTGATGTATTACATTTATTGATTTGTGAATATTGTACCATCATTGCATCCCTGGGATGAATCCCACTTGATCATGGTATATGATATTTTTAAAGAATTGCTGGATGTGGTTTGCCAATATTTTGTTGAGGATATTAGTGTACATGTTCATCAGCAATATCGGCCTGAATTTTCTTTCTTTGTTATGTGTTTAACAGGTTTTGGGATTAGGATCATGCTGGCTTCATAAAAAGTTTGGGAGTCTTCCACGTTCTTGGATTTTTTGGAATAGTCTGTGAAGGGTAGGGGTTAGCTCTTCCTTAAATGCTTTGTAGAATTCTCCGGTGCAACCATCCAATCCAGGGCATCTGTGTGTTGGGAGTGTTTTCATTACTGCTTCAGTTTCATCAGCTGTTATTGGTCTGTTCAGGCTTTCTGGTTTTTCTTCATTCAGTTTTGGAAGATTATATTTTTCTAGAAATTTGTCCATTTCACTGGGTTTTCAATTTCTTGGCATATAGTTCTTTGTAGTCATCTCTTACAATCCTTTGTAGTTCTGTGGGATCAGTTGTAATCTCTCCCTTTTCATTTCTGATTGTGTTTATTTGTGTCATCTCTCTTTTTTTCTTGATGTGTGTACTTAAAAGCTTGTCAATTTTGTTTATCTTTTCAAAGAACCAGCTCCAGGATTTATTGATCCTTAGAATTGTGCTTTTAGTCTCTTATGTTGTTTAATTCTGCTCTGATCTTGGTTATTTCCTTCCTTCTACTTGCTCTGGGCTATCTTTGTTGTTGTTCCTGCAGTTTTTGTAGGTGTAGGGGTAGGTTGTTCATTTGAAATGTTTCTATCATTTTTATGTAGGCCTGTATCATATGAACTTCTTCCTCAGGACTGCCCTCACTGTGTCCCATAAGTTTTCGGTTGTTGTGATTTCATTTTTGTTTGTTTCCAGAAACTTTTTGATCTCTTCCCTAATTTCATTCTTGACCCATTCATTGTTTAATAGCACACTATTCAATCTCCCTAAGTTTGAGTGTTTTGGGGTTTTCTCCTTGAGGTTGGTTTCCAGTTTCAGTCCCCTGTGGCAGAGAAAATGGTTGTCATGATTTCAATTTTCTTGAATTTGTTGAGGCTTGCTTTGTGTCCTATCATGTGGTCTATCTTTGAAAATATTTCATGTGCAATTGAAAAGAATGTATTTTGCTTCTTTGGGATGAAAGGCTCTATATACATAAATTAACTTCATTTTATCTAGGACATTGTCAAATGCCACAATATCTTTGTTGATACTTTATCTGGAAGATCTACCCATTTTTGACAATGGGGTGTTGAAATCCCTTACTAATAAGAGATTTCACAATAATTGTGTTGCTTGCTGTCAACATCTTTCTTGAAGTCCTTCAAGATTTTCTTTATGTTTGGGTGCTCCTATTTTGGGTGTATGTGTATTTACAATGTTGATGTCTTCTTGATAGATTCTTCCCTTGAGTATCATGAAGTGACCTTCTGGGTCTCTTTTTATGGCCCTTTTTTTGAAGTCTATTTTGTCTGATATGAGTATTGCTACCCTGTTTGTTTGTTTGTTTTTTCTGTTTGTTTACTTGGAATATTTGTTTCCAGCCCTTCACTTTCAGTATGTGTAGGTCTTTTGTTCTGAGGTGGGTCTCTTGTAGGCAGCATATGTGTGATTCATGATATCTTTTCCATTCAGCTACACTATGTCTTTTTTAAAATTGATTTTAATTGTTGTTCTTGTACAGTTTTTTGTCTTTTACTCCCATTCCAGCCCACTGCCCCAGCCCTCTCCACCTCCCTCCCATTTCCAATCCCCCTAGTTTTTGTCCATGTGTCCTTTATACTTGTTCCTGTAAACCCTTCCCCTTTCCCCCTGAAATTCCCTCCCCCCACTCCCCTCTGGTGACTGTCAGCCGGTTCTTAACTTCAGTGTCTTTGGTTATATTTTGCTTGTTTGTTGTTTTGGTGATTAGGTTCCTGTTAAAAGTGAGATCATATGGTATTTGTCTTTCACTGCTTGGCTTATTTTGCTTAGCATAATGCTCTCCAGTTCCATCCATGCTGTTGCCAAGGGTAGGAGCTCTTTCCTTCTTTCTGCTGCATACATTCTATTGTGTAAATGTACCATAGTTTTTTGATCCATTCATTTACTGATGGGCACCTAGGTTGCTTCCAACACTTGGCTATTGTTAATTGTGCTGCTATGAACACAGGGGTGCATAGGTTCTTTTGGATTGGTATTTCAGGGTTCTTAGGATATAATCCTAGCAGTGGAATTGCTGGGTCAAAAGGTAGATCCATTTTTAGTTTTCTTAGAAAATTCCATACTGTTTTTCATAGTGGTTGTACCAGTCTGCACCCCCATCAACAGTGCACTAGGGTCCCATTTTCTCCACAACCTCTCCAACACTTGCTGTTTGTTGCTTTGTTTATGAAGGCCATTCTGATTGGTGTGAAGTGGTATCTCATTATGGTTTTAATTTGCATCTCTCTGATACCTAGCAATATTGAGCATCTTTTCATGTGTCTCTGGAACCTCTGTATGTCCTCCTTGGAGAAGCGTCTGTTCAAGTCCTTTGCCCATTTTTTAATTGGGTTTCGGCTACCCTGTGTTCTTTAAGTGGAGCATTTAATCCATTTAAGTCAAGGTTATTATTGATAGGTACTTAGTCATTGTCATTTTTCATACCTGCTAGATTCAGTTTTTGATAGATATGTATTTGTTGCCTCTTTGTTATTGATAAATATGTATTTGTTACCACTTTATTTTTCGTATTTTTATCTCTTTTGGCACTTTTTTAAAAAGTATCTTATTGATTATGCTATCACAGTTGTCTCATTTCCCTTCCCCCCATTTATACCCCCTGACCCTGCACATCCTCTCCCACCATCATTCCTGTCTTTAGTTCATGTACATGGGTTGTAGGTGTAAGTTCTTTAGCTTCTACATTTCTGACACTATTTTTTTTTAAATATATATATATATTTTTTTTTTTTTAGATTTTTTTTTTTTTTTTTTTTTTTTTTTATCTTTAGAGGGGAAGGGAAGGAGAGAGGGAGAGAAACATCAATGTGCGGTTGCCTCTTGTATGTCCCCTGACGGGACCTGGCCTGGCAACCCAGGCATGTGCCCTGACTGGGAATCGAATCGCGATCTTTCAGTTCGCAGGCCCGCGCTCAATCCACTGAGCTACACCAGCCAGGGCTTCTGACACTATTTTTAACTTCCCCCTTTCTATTTTCTACCTATCATTGATGCTACTTATTCTCTTTATGTTCTCCCCCCTCTCTCTTTCCCACTTCCCCGCTGATAACCCTCCATGTGATCTCCATTTCTGTGCTTCTGCTCCTGTTCTAGTTGTTTGCTTAGTTTGCTTTTGTTTTTAGGTTCAGCTTTGAATAGCTTTTGAGTTTGTTGTCATTTTACTGTTCATATTTTTGATCATCTTCTTTTTCTTAGATAAGTCCCTTTAACATTTCATATAATAAGGGCTTGATGATGAGGAACTCCTTTAACTTGACCTTATCTGGGAAGCACTTTATCTGTCCTTCCATTCTAAATGATCGCTTTGCTGGATAGAGTAATCTTGGATGTATGTCCTTGCGTTTCATGACTTCGAATGCTTCTCTCTAGCCCCTTCTTGCCTGAAAAGTTTCTTTTGAGAAATCAGCTCACTGTCTTATGGGAACTCCTTTGTAAGTAACTCTCCCCTTTTCTCTTGCTTCTTTCAAGCTTCTCTCCTTCTCTTTAATGTTGGATAATGTAATCATGATGTGCCTTGGTGTGTTCCTCCTTGGGTCCAACTTCTTTGGGACACTCTGAGTTTCCTGGCTTTCCTGAAAGTCTATTTCCTTTGTCAGATTAGGGAAGTTCTTTATTTTTTCAAAGAAGTTTTCAACTTCTTGCTCTTGTTCTCCTTCTGGCACCTCTATTATTTGGATGTTGGAATGTTTAAAGATGTTCCAGAGGTTCCTAAGCCTCTCCTCATTTTTTTGAATTCCTGTTTTTCATTCTGTTCTGGTTGAATGTTTCTTTCTTCCTTCTGCTCCAAACTGTTGATCCCGAGTCCTGGTTTCCTTCCCTTCACTGTTGGTTCACTGTATATTTCCTTTATTTCACTTTCATAGTCTTCACTTTTTCCTCTGTTTTGCAACCATATTCAACCAATTCTGTAAGCATCCTGATTACAAGTGTTTTGAACTGTGCATCTGATAGGTTGGCTCTCTCTTCATTGCTTAGTTGTATTTATTTTCGCTGCCGCTTGATGTGTTCTTTCATTAGGGCCATTTTCGTTTTGTCTTGTCTGCCTGTTACATTGTAAGGGCAGAGCCTTAGGTGTTCAGCAGTGTGGGGCAACCCACATTGCTGCATCGTGATGCTGTATGTGGGGTAGGGGTCCAAGAGAGAACAGTGCCATTTGCTCTGCCAGTTTTCAGTCACTTCCCCTGCTACCCACAATCAAATTGGGTCTTTCTGGTGCTGATTCTTGGGTGGGTGGGTTTGTGTACATTCTAGGACCCTGTGGGTCTCTCCAACAAACTCTCCCGTGAGGCTGGGAATTTCTCCTGCTGCTGCCTCAACCCCCACAGGTGTTTTCAGTCAGAGGCTTTGAGGCTTTATTTCCCTGAACTGGAATCCTGGGTTGTGTGGTCTATCTTGCTCCCCAGTTGTTCCTCCCTGTTTATCTGCATGTGAATGTGGGATCGCCCAGTCCACAAGCCACCATCTTGTCTGGTCCTCTAGCCGCTTCCTTGCCCAGCCCATTCCTCCAGCCGCTGCCTTGCCACAAGTCCTCTCCACCCCTCCTACCAGTCTGGATGAATGTTTCTTCTCTAATTCCTTAGTTATCAGACTTCCATCCAGTTTGATTTTCTGTAAGTTCTGGTTGTTTTTGTTTTTAAATTTGTTGTTCTTCTTTTGGCTGTATGAGGAGGCAGAGTGTGTCTACCTACGCCTCTATCTTGGCCAGAAGGTTTCTTTTGGCACATTTTTAAAGTTTCATTTCAAAAATAATCTGCATCTTAAAGCCTAATGTGTATACTCCCCAGTCCTTGAGTTACAATGTTTTTGGTTTTCTCAATCATAATACCATGTTTTTGGATGTGATATTGCTACCCTAGCCTGACTTTCCTGAGCTCGTAGCAAGAACTCTCTCCTGAACCCCTTTGCTATTTTCTTATGAGAGGAGGTTCAGAGTGAGCATTAGCACATGAGAAGAGATTCTCTTTTTCAGTCCTCTTATTTTTCAGTCAAGGCAACTAAGCCAAAAAAAGAGATGAAAGCCAGTTCTTTGGGGTTTTTTGTTTGTTTCTTTTGTTTTTACTGTACCCAATACTCAGCTACTCCTCGAACTTAAGAAACCTGTTTCTTGCCCCATCTTCCTGTTTGGAATTGCTTCCTACCTGCGTCATATGTCTGTGTGCACACATGGGTGTGTCTTAACTTAGGTACTTAAATATCATGTATCTTTTTCATGATTTAGAAATCGTGAGTAATTGCCTTTTAATAATAATCTTTCACTTAGCACCCAAATTGCTGGAGGAAATGACTAATAGCCTGATAGGACCTAGGGTGTTACAGTACTGTTGTGGTCACTTTGCACCTGTGTTTGAATGGAATTTCGAGGTCAGTGAATGTATTCACGTATCTCTTAACTGCTTGCTTTACTCCCACTCCAGTCCTGTCTCCTGGGTCTTACTGTCACCTGTGCACTACTGTCAGCTTGCCTTGGCTGCTGGAGTTTATTGTTTGAAGAGCACTTTAAATGCTTCCTCCACTGTAATATGCCCTGACAAAGACTGGACAAAAGCTTGAAGTTTCACCTAGTTCTGACTTTTTTTTAGATGTGCACCTCCCTCTCATTGGTTACTGTGCCTGCATTCTGTCATTTGATCAACCCTCACTGCCATCCTGCTTTGTCTTTATTATACCCAGAACCAGTCTTACCAGCCACCCGTTGAAAATCCTGTAGCTTCCCTTTGCCTAGAGTAGGGATAGCAAATGATTCTTTTCAGGTGCCATGTTCAGGTTTTCAGTGGTGGCTGCTGAAGTGTGGGCTGTCTAAAGTTTAATAAAGTGCTATGATTTGGGATTTCTGACATGTGCAGGGAGAGGCAGTGAGAGCAGATGTGCCACTTCATCCCTAACCAAGAGGATAAGGTGTGAACTTTTAAACATGGTACACAAGACCCTCTCTGTTTCTGCCTAGCTGTCCAGAATCATTTATCACTTCCCAGCCTGCATCCTTCCTCCATGCCCTGCTTCCCCAACATCCTTGCCATCACACCAACATGACTTTGCATCTGTTGAACTTCTACCTGAAATCCCCTGCCTCTTGTTTCTCTATTGCCACCTTATCCTCCAACACCAGATTCAATACCTTTGAAGCCTCCTCAAATATTTGCCCCTTAGCTGGACCTCACAAAATCATTTTCTTCTTTCTCTAGTTTTGCATTGCATTCTGTATATATATAGTAATATTGACATCTTATATTATAATCATTTAATTATATGTCTGCTCTCCTACTAGATTACTTGATAGAAAAGTCAATATTGACTGAGATCCTTCAACATTTTAGACACACTGGGAGGTACTGCCAATCCAGGAAGCCCAGTAGAATAGAAATAGGGTGGGATTTTGAAGCTGACTTTCTGATCATTACCAACAGAGAAGATATGTCATTTCTCTGAGTCTCAGGCTATTCATATTGTAAATTGGGAATCATTATGCTTATGCCAGATTGTTGAGTGGTTCAGAAATAGTATTTCTAAAATGTTAGCATATTCTTCAATAAATGGAAACTATTATTGCTTATCTAGTTTATCTTTAGACTAATTCTGTGATGTGCAGGAAGATTTAATTTAATTTATTTTTTAAAATTTTGTCTTCTTTTTTAAAATTGTTATTCAAGTACAGTTGTCTCCATTTTCACCAAACCACTTCCCCCACCCCAGCCATCTCTACATCCCACCCTCGATCCTACCTACCTTTGCTTCATCCTTGTGTCCTGTGTACATGTTCCATGATGACCCTCCCCTTCCCCCCCATTATTCCCACCCCTCCATTGTGGTTATTGAAGTTTGTTCTTTATTTCAGTGTCTCTGGTTATATTTTGCTTGTTTGTTTGTGTTGTTAATGAAGCTCCACTTATAGGTGAGATCATACAGTATTTGTCTTTCACTGCCTGGCTTAACTTCACTTAGGATAATGCTCTCCAGATCCCTTGCTCTAGAGGACGTATTGGTGAAAATATTACTGCATGGAATACCTGAGGTTTTACTGCCTATGTTCTCTCCTAGGACTTTCATGGAGTCACGATGTATAAACTCTTTTATCCATCTTGAGTTTATCTTTGTGTGTAGTGTATGTTGGTGGTTGAGTTTCTTTTTCTCTTATTTGCATGTAGCTGTCCAGATCTGCGTACACTATTTGTTGAAGCTTTTTTTTGCTTCATTTTATGTTCTGACCCCTTTGTTGAATATTAATTAACCAGAAACTTGGGTTTATTTCTGGGCTCTCAATTCTGTTCCATTGATCCATGTACCTGTTCTTATGCCAGTAACAGACTGTTCTGAATACTGTGGCCTTGTAATATAGTTTGATCTCAAGTATTGTGGTCCCTCCTATTTTGTTCTTCTTTCTAAAATTGCTTTGGCTATTCAGAGTCATTTATGGTTCCATATACATTTTTGAAATGTTTATTCTATATCTGTGAAATATGTCATTGGTATTTTAATAGGGATTTGCATTGAATCTATAAGTTGCTTTGGGTGGTATGGGCATTTTCATGATGTTAATTCTTCTGCTCCATGAACATGGTACATGCTTCCATTTGTTTCTGTCTCCCTTAATATTTTTCTTCAGGGTTGTGTAATTTTCTGAGTATTGTTCTTTTACATCCTTGGTTAGATTTATTCTTAGGTACTTCATTTTTCTTGTTGCTATATCAAATGGGATTTTTCCCCTTTCTGTTTCTGATATTTTATTATTGGTGTACAAAAGTGCCTTCAACTTCTAAATATTGACTTTGTACACTACTGCTTTTCCAAATTCACTTATTAGGTCAAGTAGTTTTTTGGTGGAGTCTGTAGGATTTTCTCTGTGCACTATCATGCCCTCACAAACAATGACAGTGCAGCTTTTTCCTTTCCAATTTGGATGCCTTTTTCTCTTTTGCTTGTCTGATCACTGTGGCTAGGACTTCCAATACTATGTTGAATAGGACTAGTGAAAGCAGACATCCTTGCCTTGTTTCTCATCTTAGTGGGAAAGCTTTTAGTTTTTGCCCAGTGAGGATGATGTTGGTTGTAGGTTTCTCATATATGGCCTTCATTATATTGAGGTATGACTCCTGTATTCCCACTTTGCTGAGTGTTTTTCTCAGAAATGGATGCTGTACCTTTGTTTATGTGATGTATTACATTTATTGATTTGATAATATGTGCCATCTTTGCATCCCGGGGATGAATCCCACTTGATCATCGTGTATGATCTTTTTAATGTATTGTTGGATGCAGTTTGTCAATACTTTGTTGAAGATATTAGCTATTAGCGTATGTGTTCATCAGTGATATTGGTATTGGCATGTAGTTTCTGTCTTCGTTGTGTTATTATCTAGCTTTTGAATCAGGATGATGCTGTCCTAATATAAAAAGTTTGGGAGTCTTCCCTCTTATTGGGTTTTTGGGAATAGTTTGAGAAGGATAGGGGTTAGCTCTTTCTTAAATGTTTTCTGAAATTCTCCGGTGAAGCCATCTGATCCAGGGCTTTTGTGTACCAGTAGTTTTTTGATTACTGCTTCAATTTCAGTAGCTGGTTTTGGTCTGTTGAGAATTTTTGCTTCTTCTTCTTCATTCAGTTTTGGAAGACTATATGTGTGGGGGCACCACCCGCAGAACCCCTTGTCCATCACGGATGAAAATAAAATTACCAAGACATGATCTGCTTGGGGAGGAAAGGTGGTCAAACTCTCAGAGGAGAACGACCCAGAGCCCCTTCCTCACTAGGCTTTTATTGGGTTCAAATACACAAGAATACAGGTTTAACATGTCAAAGAAATCTGAGGGCTTAATCTGAGTCAGTGTCTGTCAGGAAAGGGGGTTGCCAAACTTTGGGAGACATACTCATTTCCTCCTCAGACCCTTATCATTTAAATGAGTGCACTCTTAGCAAAGCAGGTTTCACAGGACTTTAGGAATTCTTTCTTATGCCCGATCACCCGGGGAACCGTCCTGGCAGGCACAGGGCTGCACTGCTTGCCCTCATAGTTTCAGACTTTAAGCCGATTAGGCTCAGGAAGCGGAAGACATCTCCCAGACAGAAATGAGGACTCGGGCTATGTCATAATAGCCGAGGGGTGAGGGTCCATCACTCCCTTTGCTGCAGCCCCTCAAGTCCTTCCATGAGGGCCTCCCAAGTGGTCATGTCTAGCTTAGGTTGCCCCTCCCATGAGGAGTCTTACCCATCATTGACTACTGACTAAGCGTTGGGGCCAGAGATGGATAAGGCAGAAGCAGCGCTCCTGCCAGGGAGATAAGCTTTGTCTCCTTAGTAGGTCACGTCTTCTTGACAGAACAGACCCAGATGAAGTGGGCCCCTTTGCTCTTACTAGGCCCACCATGGGGTGAGGGTTACAACTCCTGAAACCAGGCCGAATGGTCCACAACATATATGTTTCTAGAAATTTGTCCGTTTCACCTAGATTTTCACATTTCCTGGGAAAGAGATGTTTGTAGTAATTTCTTACAATCCTTTGTGTTTCTGTAGTATCAGTTGTATCCTCTCCTGTTTCACTTCTGATTTTATTTATTTGGGCCTTCTTTCTCTTCTTCTTGATGAATCTACTTAAAGGCTTGTCATTTCTGTTTATCTTTTCAAAGAACCAGCCCCCGTATTTTTAATCCTTTGAAATTTTTCTTTTATTCTCTATGTCATTTAATTGTGGTGTGATATTATTTCCTTCCTTGTACTCTCTCAAGGCTTTTTTTTAAATGTATTTTATTTATTATGCTATTGCAGTTGTCCCATTTCTCCCCCATCATCCCCTCCACCCTGCACACCCCCTCCCACCCACATGTTCCCCCTTTAGTTCATTTCCATGTGTCATAAGTTCTTTAGCTTCTACATTTCCCACACTATTCTTGCCATCCCCCTGTCTATTTTCTACCCACTGTCTGTGCTACTTATTCTCTATACCTTTTCCCCCTCTGTCCTCCTCCCACTCCCCTGTTGCTAACCCTCCATATGGTCTCCATTTCTGTGCTTCTGCTCCTGTTCTAGTTGTTTGCTTAGTTTGCTTTTGTTTTAGGTGTGGTTGCTAATAATTTTGAGTTTGCTGTCATTTTACTGTACATGTTTTTTATCTTCTTTTTCTTAGGTAAGTCCCTTTAACATTTCATATAATAAGGGCTTAGGTGATGATGAACTCCTTGAACTTGACGTTATCTGAGAAGCACTTTATCTTCCCTTCCATTCTAAATGACAGCTTTGCTGGATAGAGCAATCTTGGATGTAGGTCCTTGCCTTTCATGACTTGGAATACTTCTTTCCAGCCCCTTCTTGCCTGTAAGGTCTCTTTTGAGAAATCAGCTGCCAGTCTGATGGGAACTCCTTTGTAGGTGACTGTCCCCTTATCCCTTGCTGCTTCCAGAATTCTCTCCTTCATTTGAATCTTGGCTAATGTAATTATGATGTGCTTTGGTATGTTCCTCCTGGGGTCCAACTTATGTGGGACTCTCTGAGCTTCCTGGACTTTTTGGTAGTCTATTTCCTTTGCCAGATTGGGGAAGTTCTCCTTTATTATTTGTTCAAATAAGTTTTCCACTTGTTGCTCTTCTTCTTCCCCTTCTGGTACCCCTATAATTCAGATGTTGGGATGTTTAAAGATGTCCTGGAGGTTCCTAAGCCTCTCCTTGTTTTTTTGATTTCTTGTTTCTTCATTCTTTTCTGTTCGTTTTTTTCTTCCTTGTGGTCCATTCCATTGATTTGAGTCCCAGTTTTCCTCCCATCACTATTGGTTCCCTGTAGTTTTCCTTCATCAACCAATTCTGTGAGCATCCTGATGACCAGTGTTTTGAAGTGTGCCTCTGATAGATTGGCTATCTCTTGGTCGCTTACATGAATTGGCGCTGGGGCTTTGATTTGTTCTCCCATTTGAGCCATTTTTGTTTTTTGTTTTTTTGGTCTGGTTGCAGCTGTTATGTATAAGGGGTGGAGCCTTAGGTGTTTCGGGGGGGAGGCGCAGCCCAGTTGCTGGGTTGTGATGCTGTATGTGGGGGCGGGGTCTGAGAGGGAACAATGGTGCTTGCTCTGCTCTCCCTCAGATTCCAGTCCCTTCTGCTGCTTTCCCCAAGCAAATTAGGCCCTTCAGATGCTGATTTCCATGTCGGTGGACTTGTGTACATTCTAGGACCCTGTGGATCTCTCCCATAAATTCTCCTATGAGACTGGGAGTCTCCCCTGGCATGTCAACCCCGACAAGTGTTTTCAATTGGTGCTTTTAGGCTTTATTTCCCGGCACTGGGGCCCTGGGTTGCACAGCCTGTCTCGCTGCCCATTTTCCCCTGGTTTATCTGCACATGAATGTGTGACCGCAGTCAGCCACCTTGTGCGTCTAGCTTGGTCTACTTGTTAACTCCCTGTGCCTGGTAACTGCTGCCTGTGAGCCTGGTATGTGCCAACTGCCACCTGTGCATCCGGGACCAGTAGCCATTGCTTTTTCCTGCTGCAATGCCTTTCCGCAGGCTGCTGACTCCACCCCTCTTACCGATCTGGGTAAATCGTTGTTGGACTTCAGTACAATTCAATTTTCTATCTGTTGTGGTTGTTTCCTTGGTTCTCAATTTTTGTTGTCCTTAATTTTGGTTGTGAGAGGAGGCACAGTGTGTCCACCTACGCCTTCATCTTGGCCGGCAGTCAAGGCTTTTTCTTTTTTGGTTGTTGTTCTTTCAGTTCTTGTAGATGTCGGGTAAGGTTGTTTTTTTGAAATGTTTGTAACTTTTTAAGTAGGTCTGTATTGCTGTGAACTTTCCTCTCAGGACTGCCTTTGCTGGGTCCTGTAAGTTTTGTACTGTTGTGTGTTCATTTTCTTTTGTTTCCAGAAACTTTTTTATTTCTTACTTGATCTCATTGTTCTCCCATTCATTGTTTAATATCATGCTATTCAGTCTCCATGAATTTAAATGTTTCTGAGTTTTTCCCATGAGCTTGGTTTCTAGTTTCAAGCCCTTGTAAATATGAGAAAATGATTAATATACTTCAATTTTCTTGAATTTGTTGAGGCTTGTTTTGTGTCCTATCATATGGTCTATCTTGAAAATGTTCCATGTACATTTTAATAGAAAATTTTCCATGTGCATTTCAAAAGAAACTATTTTTCTCCTTAGAGATGGTTTTGTATATACGAATTAAGTTCATTTGATCTAGAGCTTCATTCAGTGCTGTCATGTCCTTGTTGATATTTTGTTTGGAAGACTTACCCATTGGTCACAGTAGGGTGTGGGGGAACTTTATGCACAGAGCCCCCCCATCCGCCATGGATGAGAATAAAACTACCAAGACATGATCTGCTTGGGGAGGAGAGGTGACCAATCTCTCAAAGGAGAAGGGCCAAGAGCCCTTTCCTCAATGGTTTTTATTAGGTTCATAATAAACAGGAATACAGGTAAAGCTCATCAATCAATGTCAGGAGGCAAGGATCAAACAATAGACAACATTTCAAAGAACTCTGAGGGCTTAATCTGAGTCAGGGTCTGTCAGCTAAGGATTTACAAAACTTTGGGAGACAATCTCATTTCCTCCCCAGACCCTTATCATTAAAACGAGAGCACTCTTAGCAAAGCAGGTTTCACAGGACTTTATGAATTCTTTCTTATGCCCGATCACCCGAGGAGCCTGCTCTGGCCAGCACAGGGCTGCACCTCCCTCCGTCATAGTTTCAGGCTTAAGTGGATTAAGACCAGGAAGCAAAAGATAAGGAAAACTTCTCCCAGATGGGTTGGGGACTTGGACTATGTCAGAATAGCCACGGGGGGAAGGGTCTATCACCCCCTCTTTGGTGCAGCCCCCCAAGTTCTTCCTTGAGGGCCTTCCAAGTGGTCATGCCTGGCTTAGGCAACCTCTCCCTTGAGGGAATCTTACCTGTCATTGGCTAACCAACCAATCATTGGGGGCCAGATAACGATGAAGCAGAAGTAGTGCTCCTGCCAGGGAGATAAGCTTTGTCTCCTTAGTGACTTACAGTCCGAAGGTCACTCACTCAGCCTTAGCCATGGAGTGGGGGGTTACAACTCCTGAAACCAGGCAGAATGGTTCCCAACAGTGGGGTGTTAAAATCCCCTACTATAAGTGTGCTTCTGTCTATATCTTTCTTGAAGTCCTTCAAGATTTTCCTTATATATTTGGATGGCTCTACGTTGGGGGCATATGTGTTTACAATATTTATGTCTTTTTGATGGATTCTTCCCTTTAGTATTATTAAGACTACTTCTGTGTCTCTTTTTATGGCCTTTATTTTGAAGTCTGTTTTGTCTGATATAAGTATTGATACCGTGGCTTTTTTTTTCTTCTTCATTAGCTTGAAATATTTTTTCCAACCCTTTACTTTCAGTCTGTGTCGGTCTTTTTTTCTGAGGTGGGTCTCTTGCAGGCAGCATGTGTGAGATTCATGATATCTTATCCATTCAGCTACCCAGTGTCTTTTAATTGGAGCATTTAATCAATTTACATTTAAGTTTATTATTTATAGGTAGTTACTCATATTTCCACATTGTACCTGTGTTCCCCTCTTCTTATTTTTTTCATTTCCTTAAAGCAGTTCCTGTAGAATCTCTTGCAGTGCTGGTTTGGTGGAGTTGTAATCTTTTAGTGTACTTTTGTGTGGGAAACTCCTTATTTCCCTTCCATTTTATGGGAGCCTTGCTAGGTAGAGTAGTCTTTGTTGCAGGTATTTGCTTTTCATTACTTGGAGTATTTCTTGCCTTTTTTTATGTGTGTGGTTTGTTGTGTTTCTGTTGAGAAATCAGCTGCTAGCTTAATCTGAGCTCCCTTATATGTCACTTTCTATCTTTCCCTTGTTGCCTTTAAGATTCTCTCTTTGTCTTGAAATTTGATGTTTTAATTCTGATGTGACTTGGAGGGGGCCTCTTTGGGTTCATTTTGATTGGGACTCTCTGTGCTTCCTGAACATTTGTGCCTTTTCCCCTCTACAGATTTGGGAAGTTTTCTGTCATTATTTTTTTAAACAGGGTTTCTATCCCTTTCTCCTTTTCTTCTGGTATTTCTGTGGTTTGAATGTTGTTGTGCTTCATGTTGTCCTGAAGTTCTCTTAAGCTATCCTCATGTGTTTTGAGTCCTTTTTGTGCTGCTGCTCTACTTGGGCATTTCTTTCTGCCTTGTCTACCAGTCCTCTGCTTCATCCAGCCTACTTGTGATTCCTTCTAGTGTATTTTTTATTTCAGAAATTGTATTCTCCATTTCTTCTGGGTTCTTGTTTCTATTTCCTTTTTCATGCTGTTGTAGTTCCCACTTAGTTCCTGGTAGTTGTCTGTGAGTTCCTTGAGCATCCTTATACCCATTCTTTTGAATTCTGTGTCTGATAGATTGCTTGTCTCCATTTTATTTACCTTTTTTTCCCCAGAGATTCTTCCATTCTTTTCAGTTGGGGGTTCTTTGTATGTCTCCCCATTTTAAGTGAATACTTTCCTTTTTTTCTATATTGCTGGCAACTCTGCTTTGCCAACTGCCTTCATGGCGTGATCTTCTGTGGTAGGGGTTCTGTGGGACTCTGGTGCGGTCTCTTTGATCTCCTTGTCTGGATGTTCTATGGTTGCCCTTTCTTCTGTTTGTGTGGGCTCTCTTATACTTGGGCTTTACCTGTTGGTACCTTCTTTGTTACAGGGTTCTCCCCTCCACTGTATTTACTGTTAATCATAACTCCCACCTTGTCTTGTGTGGTGTTGCACAGGTGTTGGTTAAGAAAGCAGTATTATGAGACAACCATACCTACACCAGCGAAAGAATCCCCCTACCACATCAGCAATTTAACCAAGGTTTATAAAGGTGAAGAGCGATTGCAGCTATTATAAGATACGACAAAAGGAATATGAGTTGACTAAAAAGGGAGAAATGTTATTGAGTGGTGAGAGGGAGGAGAATTGGTAAGACTTGGGAAAAAACTGAGGCAAAGAAAGGGAAAGAATAAAGTTTAAAATGTAAGTGAAACCCAAAAAAGCAATGGGAACTGTGGAGCACAAAATATGAGCACAAGGAACTTCCAGCCAAGATGGAGGTGTAGGTGGTCACATTGTGCCTCTTTGCACAACCAAAACTAAGGAAAACAAAGATTTAGAAACAAGAAAACAATCAGAACTTACAGAAAGTGAACTGTACAGAAGTCCGACAACCATTCATCCAGACCGGTAAGAGGGGTGGAGTCAAGACAGGAAAAAGTGGAGTTTGGCAGACCCAGGTGTCCAGGCAGCGGCTAACAGACCCTGGGTGCGGGGTGGCAACGGGCAGACCCAGTGAGGCTGCACAAGGCGGCTGGCTGACCAGGGAGTCCCACATTTGCGCACGGATAATCCAGTTGAAAGTGGGGAGCGAGACAGACCTCGAAACCCAGGGCCCCAGCGCTGGGAAATAAAACCTAAAAACATCAGTTGAAAACACTTGGGAGGGTTGAGGTGCCAGGAGAGACTCCCAGCCTCACAGGAGAGTTTGTTGGAGAGACCCACAGGGTCCTAGAATGTACAAAAGCCCACCCACATGGAAATCAGCACCAGAAGGGCCCAATTTGCTTGGGAAAAGCAGCAGAAGGGACTTGAATCCAAGAGAGAGCAGAGCAAGAGCCATTGTTCCTTCTCGGACCCTGCCCGCACATACAGCATCACAACCCAGTGACTGGGTTGCCCCTCCCCCTGGAACACCTAAGGCTCTGCCCCTCATACGTAACAGGTGCAACCAGACCAAAAAAGAAAAAAAATGGCTCAAATAAAAGAACAAATCAGACCATCAGAGCCAATACTTTTAAGCGACCAAGAGATAGCCAACCTATCAGATGCACAGTTCAAAGCACTGGTCATCAGGATGCTCACAGAATTGGTTGATTTTGGTCGCAAATTAGATGAACAAATGAAGGCTACACTAAGTGAAATGAAGGAAAATGCACAGGGAACTAATAGTGGTGGGAGGAAAACTGGGACTCAAATCAATGGAGTGGACCACAAGGAAGAAAGAAACAACCAAACAGAAAAGAAGGAAGAAACAAGAATTCAAAAAAAATGAGGAGAGTCTTAGGAACCTCCAGGACATCTTTAAACGTCCCAACATCTGAATTATAGGGGTACCAGAAGGGGAAGAAGAGCAACAAGTGGAAAACTTATTTGAACAAATAATAAAGGAGAACTTCCCCAATCTGGCAAAGGAAATAGACTACCAGGAAGTCCAGGAAGGTCAGAGTGTCCCAAAGAAGTTGGACCCAAGGAGGAACACACCAAGGAACATCATAATTACATTAGCCAAGATTAAAATGAAGGAGAGAATTCTGGAAGCAGCAAGGGATAAGGGGACAGTCACCTACAAAGGAGTTCCCATCAGACTGGCAGCTGATTTCTCAAAAGAGACCTTACAGGCAAGAAGGGGCTGGAAAGAAGTATTCCAAGTCATGAAAGGCAAGGACCTACATCCATGATCGCTCTATCCAGAGAACCTTTCATTTAGAATGGAAGGGAAGATAAAGCGCTTCTGAGATAAGGTCAAGTTCAAGGAGTTCATCATCACCAAGCCCTTATTATATGAAATGGTAAAGGGACTTATCTAAGAAAAATAAGATAAAACATATGACAGTAAAAAGACAGCAAACTCACAGATATTAACAACCACACCCAAAACAAAAGCAAACAACTGGAACAGGAACAGAAGCACAGAAATGGAGATCACTTGGAGGGCTAGCAACAGGGGAATGGGAGGAGGAGAGAGGGGGAAAACAGTATAGAGAATAAGTAGCACAGAAGGTGGGTAGAAAATAGACAGGGGGAGGGCAAGAATAGTGTGGGAAATGCAGAAGCTAAGAACTTATGACACATGGACATGAACTAAAGAGGGGAATGTGGGTGGGAGGGGGTGTGCAGAGTGGAGGGGAATGAAGGGGGAAATGGCACAACTGTAATAGCATAATCAATAAAATATATTAAAAAAAGAAAATATGGGGAAAAGGAGCACTATGGAGCACAAAAAGAGCACGTATACTATGAGGTTTGAAGTAAAATTGGAAAGGTACTGGACCAATGGGAACAAAATTGCAGAAAAACTACAGCAAAGTGTATAGCAATGACAGTTGAATGAGGTTTAATAAAGGAATGGGAATGAGAATATTGCAGAAAAGTGAAAAGTGAATATAAGATGTCTACAGTAAAAAAAAAAAAATGATTTTAAGAGGTTGTGGGAAGTTAACTAATAAGAATGAGGAGAGGCCCTGGCTCGTGTGGCTCAGTGGATTAAGTGCCAGCCTGCAAACCAAGGGTTGCTTGTTCGATTCCCAGTCAGGGCACATGCCTAGGTTGCAGTCCAAGTCCCCAATAGGGGGTATACGAGAGGCAACCATACATTGATGTTTCTCTCCCTCTTTTTCTCCTGTCCTTCCCCTCTGTCTAAAATAAGTAATTAAAATCTTAAAAGAAGAAAAAGAGTAAGGAGTAAAACCCAGGTTGAGAGAGGGGAAGACAGAGAGAGATGCAACAATGAATTAAAATTTCTTACTCAATTGATCAGGGGCAGGAGGAAGGGGAAATGAAGTAAGACAGCAGGAAGGTATTCTGTGGGATTTGAAGTACAAGTGGTGAGCAAATAGGAGTTCCTTTGGAGAAGAGCAAAAACCATGTTATTTTACCCAACTAGCTGCAGTTTATAAAAAGTGGAAAAGAAAGAAGACTCTTATTATAGGGGAAAAAGAATGTAAGCTGACATAAGAAAGAAGAGCACTTATAAGCAAAAAACATAACAAAAAAAAAACAACCAAATAAATGGAAGAAGAAAGAAATTTTTTTTTTAAATCATGCAAGTTCTGATGAAGAGCAGAGTGGGATTTGTCTCAGCTGCTGATTTCTCACCTTCTGACTTCTTTCTGGATTTGTCTCTGTGTCCGGTTTTCTTTTAGCTGCAGGACTTTTTGTCTTACTCTTGGGAAAAAAAGGGGGAAAAAAGCCTCCTGCCAATTATTAAGCCTGCTCAGCTAGTTTTGCAGATCTTCCCAGTTCCTGCAGGCAGTTGGTGGCTAGGTTCTATTTTTCCCTTCCTGTGGTTTCACAAGGACAGGGCTACAATAATCACAGGTGCCCAGTTTCCATCCTACACCCTCAGAGCACTGTGTGGTCTGCCCTCTCTATGGTGAACAGTTATGCCAGGCTGGCACTGATAAGCTACCTCTCTGAACTCTTTTGATCAATCTGTGGGGTGCACTGGTGAGAGCAAATTGTGCCCACACTCCTCCCTCTTTGTTGGCCTGACCGCTGTGTGGAAGAGGTCCCTACACGGGACCTCAGATTCCCTTTTGAAAAAAGTCTCTTTGGGGGCCACTGGGGCTCCAAGACATTGCCTGGCTTTCCACACACTCCAATTCTCTGGCAAGTCTAGAGTTTATCTGGGTCATGGCCAGTTGCAGCCCACCTTCTTTCCCAGCTTCAGGTGCTACCAGAATCTCCCAGATTCTCTGGCACTGTCCCAGCCGGTGACGGTCTCCCCAGCCTGGGTACATTGCTGACTGTGTGTGTTTGTTGCCTTTTTCACCCCCAGTGACTTTATTTGTTCAGGTCTCCCCTGGTGTGGGTCTGGAACTTCCCCACTCTGAGAGGGGAGGGAACCCCTAGGTTGCTATCACTGACCCAGGTCTCCAGTGCCCCTTGTGGCAGCCGCAGTCTCTGCGCCTGGCCTGGGGACCTTCTCCTTGGCTTATCCCCCTGACACCTTACCTCCTGTTTTGAAGCGTCCACTGCACACTTTGGCTTCCAAACTTCATATCAGGTAAGATTCTGTTGGCTGTTCACTTTGGTTTTCAGAAGATTGACTAAGTGTCCCAGTTTGGGTGCATGGAGCAAGTGGGCTCAGCTCCCACTTGCATTGCCACCATCTTCTCCGTGCCACAAACAAAAATGTTTATTGCTAATTACTTAGATTCCTCCTACTGTTATGAACTTATTCAAGAAATGACTTTGCTCCTATTGGTCAAACATGGCATTTCTTCCCAATTCTGTTTTAATAGAAGTTTGATATTATGGAAAATAATCTTGTCTTTGGCTTGCATTGTTCAACAGGAGCTGGGGGATATTTTAATTGTTCAAATGACGATATTTTTGCCCCAAGTTATGCATGAAAAGAATGAAAATTCAATCAATATTTATAAATACCCTATACAATTCTGGTTTTATTTTGTTCCTTAATGTCTTTTTTAGGCTACTTTCTATCAGTAAAGCACTGGTAATTTGTTTTGCAGAATCCTTGCAGCCTTTCCTGGAAGCCTGTAGCAACAATTTATTTTTTCGTACTTGCTCTGTGCTGCTTCGAACCCCTAAGCTTGATATCCAAATACTAGAAAAGCTCAGTATTATTCTACAGAAACTTTCAAAAATCAAGTAAGAATTTTTAATTTCTAATGTTTTTTATTGACAGATATCTTATGTGATCATTTAGACCTTTCTGAATTCTATACTAGTCTAACTTTGATTATTAAATAAAAAATTTCAATAAACATATAGAAAATTAAGATTCATAAATATTAATGTTTATCTAAGACCATATACTTAGTGAAACAATAGAATTAGAATTTTAATCTTAGAATATCTTAGTCTTTCTACTAAATGAACTTTAAATGCCACAAACAGAATATATAAAACAAAGAGCAATTTTTAGGAACCAAGTGATAGTGTCAGAACAAATTATTGCACATTGGTATTTTGTACTACCACAGGTGAAAATAAAAAAAGATAAAAGTATATTTTTCAGGTTCTTATTGATGTACTATGCTTAGTTAGGGAATGAGAAAGAAGCAGGCAGAAAAGATTTAAAATATGTTAGTAGAGATTTAAGAATTAGTTCATTTTAGGAAATAATTATGGGCTCATTACTGCTACTACTTTGTATTTTATTGTAAGAATTGTGAGCTTTTTATATTTCCTCTTCTTTTCTCTTATGCCAACATTGGTATAATAATTTTTAAAATTATAAATAAAGTACATAGATTCTAAGCTATATTTTGTTAGAATCTTTGTATAATCGAGTGGTTTTGTTTTTTTTTGTTTTTTTTTTTTTTTGAGACAAATCTGAACACTTACTCTATTAATAACAGTAAAATTGTGGTTTTGGTTCAGCTCCTCTGCACCCACCCTTTCCCATCATCCATGATTTCCATGGTAGTGAACTGAGGTATTTTACCAGACCTCACTGTGCTGGAGTAGTAAATATAATGCATCTTAAAATTGTTTGAAATGTATGATAATGGGCCCATATGTTCTATTTGGTGCCTAGCACACCAAACCACACCTCAGTAAATTAATAGTTATCAAATTGTAAACTCATACTCAATTCATCAAATTATTGGTTTTTATCTGGTTTCCAAATTACACTTTCCAAATCATTGTCTTTCTTTTCTTGAAGACTGAGTGTAACATGACTGCATTGATTTATAATCAGTACATTCTCAGTAAGGCCTACTATAGTTTAACTGTAGTGCCAGGACTCTACAATTACATTACTTAGGTTTAATTCTTTCTTAGCTATTAAATCATTGGGTTTTTTCGAAGTCACAAAGCATAAGTTATACTTGGGACAAAAGTGTTTTGCTATCTATGATGTCTTTTGTAGCTTCTGTTTATTTCAGACTTAGATAAAGTTAATCAGAACAAAACTTGAATGAGAGAGTTGAGAATAGTTAATGCTCAAGCAATTTTTCTTGAAGTAACTATTACAACCACAAAGATGAAATTATTTTGTATCAAGTGGATGGTTATTATTTGATAATTTCTCTCAAGATATAAGTATATGTAGATAGGAAATATTAAATATATAATCAGATACAATTTTAACTAATTGATAATAAAGTTACTGACTCATTAGTAGAAAGAGAATGGTTAAAAAGGTATTTTGGAGGAAAGGCAAAAGGTAAACCAATATTCTACTACTTTAAAAAGCACAGCTTACTTAAAATAAGATAATCAAGTATTTGATTCTTTTTAGCAGTTAGAAAAAAGCAATTCTCAAGTGTAGTGATAGTGAATAGGATTCAGTTCTCAGGATTATGAAACATTTTCTTTTTTCTTTGAATACATTTTCACTTAATGTCATAAACCCATTTTGTTTGTCTTGGCATGGTAATTCTTTAATTATGTATTTTCTTCACTATATTTAAAAACATACCATTTTTCACATTTATACATTATCTCTCAATGTCATTACAGATGAACTCTGTAAGTGGGTGTAATTAAATTAATATACTCATTCTCTTACAGGAGTAATAAAAAGTTCTTTGAACTCTTTACAATTCATCTGATGCTTCAGGAAATACAAAGAACCACACATCCAGAGCATGCCTTTCTCTGTATTAATTTAAATTCAACTCTGTTTAATTTGGGTTTAACAAAATGTAATTCCCTGACCTCCAATGGAAGCCATTAGACAGGCTTTATTATTATTTCATATATATTATATATGTGCTGTTTATTTGTAAGATTGCAAAAATCATCAAACTAAAAGTGTACCAAGTGAAGTTTTCGATAGCATCATTTATCATGAAAAATAAAGTAAAATGTTTTTTAACTTTAAAAATAAAATCTATAGAAGCTATGAAATTTATGGAATGTTACAATTCAACTAAGGCAGTACTAATGTGCAAAATAGAATTTCCAGAATTAATAACACTGGGGTTATTTTTTGTAACTGCTTTAGAAAAGTTCTTAAAAATTATGTGATTATTTGGAATAAAACTGGTGTTTATGTGGGAACAGAGTTAGATGATGTTGCCATTCTGTTTTCTTAATCTATTAGAAATCACCCTGAACAGTGTGGATCAGTTGGTTGGGCATTGTCCTGAAAAGCAAAAGGTCACTGGTTCAATTCCCTGTCAGGGCATGTGCTTGGGTTATGGGTTTGGTCCTCAGCCAGGGCTCGTGCATGAGGCAACTGATTGATGTTTCTTGCTCACATTGATGTTTCTTTCCTCTTTCTCCCTTCCTTCCCCTCTCTCTAAAAAATAAATAAATAAAATCTTTAAAAATATGCATTAGAAATTTCTCCTTTTGGAAACAAAGGTACATAATTTTTAACTACTGTCTTCATATTAAAACTTTTCTATATATTGTAGATTCCAAAATACTGATATTTTATTGTGCTGTTCATGGAGTATATTAGCAAAAGAATTTTTGATTTTTTTCTAGTTTTATTTATCTAGAATAATTTGTTATCAAAACATGTATGCACAAAATAAAAAAATTTTACACTGAAAAATAAAAATTTCATAATTCCAACACCAACACCCAGAGATATCTCCTGCTATAGCCAAAGATGAATGGAGTAGCCAGAAATAAAACTATTCTATCACTGATACTTCAGAAAATAGAATAAGTGTTAACACAAGAAAAGACTAGTTTTCTCAGAACACAGAATACCTAGAGATGCTACCAGTAAGAGAGTGGATGACAGGTTTAAAGACAATAGGAAGCTTTTTTTCCTTTCTTTTTTCATTAGTGTAAGATAATAAGACCTGGAGCTCTGAGAAGACCAAACACAGATCCAAAAGAAGTCAAAAGGCCAACACCAACAACTGAGACAAATTTCACTTTACTGTCCTTAAGAAGTTGCATTTTTTGTTATTTTTATTTTGTTTTCTGTTTTTTGTTTCTCTTCTTTCCATTTAGTTCTTTTTCTTCTGTTTCTTTGACTCCATTGTTTGATTGGTTTTCTTTATTCTCCTTTTCATATTGCATTTTAGTTTTTCTTCTTTCACTTCACTGTATTCAAATAACACACTATTCTTGGTCTTTTGCTATTTATTCTTTTTATTCAGATTATATATCCCTTATCATATTGTTGTTATTCCAACAACAGCACCCTTCCCTGGTCTTAATCCATTTCACCATCTTCCTGAACTTTATTACTATTGTTGATAACTTTATTCTCTCACACACTATGCCAAGTTTCTATCCCTTACTCTCACTGTATCTCACCATCTAACCTCACATCAGTGCTCTGCTTTCTAAAGTCAACTCAGATTCTTTTTCCCTTCTAATAAGAGTCTTACCTCTTTCATCTTTTATAAAAAGTGGCTAGTTGGGTGAAATATCACAGTTGTTGCTGTACTTCTCCACAGGATCTCCAGTCTGTTGTCAACTTGTTAGTACTTTAAATTCCATAGAATACTTTACCACTCTCTTACTCCATTTTGCCTTTGCACTGCCCCTTAATACATACGAGTTGGGAATTGTGAATATCAGTAAACCTGCTGAAGGGGAGAAGCCACAATCAAGTAAAGCCCAAGTACAACAAGAGAGCCCACACAAATGGAAGAAAGAACAACCCCAGAACATCCAGATGGGAGATCAAAGAGATAGCACCACTGAGTCCCACAGAACTCCTACCATAGGAGTTTACCCTACAAAGACAGCTGGCAAAGCAGAACATTGGGAATTGCAGAAACAAAAAGAGACACCTAAAATGGGGAGACAAAGAAACAATCCACAATAAAAAAGGAATGCAAGACTCTCCAGTAAAAGAGCTAAATGAAATGTAGGCAAACAAACTATAAGATATAGAATTCAAAAGAATGGTTATAAGGATGCTGAAGGAACTCACAGATTACTACAAGGAACTGAGTGAGAAGTACAACAGTATGAAAAAGGAAATAGAAACCATAAAAAGAACCAGGAAGACATGAAGAATACAATATTGAAATTAAAAATGCACTAGAAGGAATTACAAACAGACTGGATGAAGCAGAGACCGAATTAGTGAGCTGGAAGACAAAGTAGAAAGAAATACCCAAGTAGAGCAGAAACCCAAAAAGATTCAAAAACTATGAGAAGAATTTTTTAAGAGATTTTATTTATTTATTTATTTATTTATTTATTTATTTAGAGAGAGGGAAAGGGAGGGAGAAAGAGAAAGAAGCATCAGTGTGTGGTTGCCTCTCACGTGGCCCCCACTGGGGACCTGGCCTGCAACCCAGGCACGTGCCCCAACTGGGAATCGAACCAGCAACCCTTTGGTTCACAGCCCATGTTCAATTCACTGAGCTACACCAGCCAGGGCTGAGAATAATTTAACTGAACTGCAAGACAACATGAGATGCAATAACATTTGAATCGTAAGAAAACCAGAGGAGAAGAAAAGGAGCAAGGGCTAGCAACCCATTGAAAAAATAATGAGAGACACTTCTCAAACCTGGAGAGGGGAAAAACCAGGAAAGTTCAGGAAGCACAGAGGGTCCCAATGTAAATGAACCCAAAGAGGCCTACTCCAAGAGATATAACAATTAAAATGCCAAGTTTTAACTGCAAAGAGAGATGCTTAAAAGCAGCAAAGAAGAAACCAGAAGTAACATACAAGGAAGCTCCAATAAAGCTATCACCTGATTTCTCAACAGAAACACTACAAACCAAAAGAGAATGGTAAGAAATAATGAAGTAATAAGAAGCAAAGGCCTGCAACCAAACTACCCTACCCAGTGAGGCTCTCATTTAAAATGGAAGTTTTAACTTCTGAAAAAAGGAGTTTCCCAGACCAAAGTTGACTGAAAGAATACACCTCCACCAAACCAGCACTGCCAGATATGCTAAAGGGACTGCTTTAGGAAGATGAAGAAAAAGAGTGAGAGGGAGAAGAACACAAGTACAAATGGGAAAAAATGAATAAGTAGTACATACCAGTAGTAAGTTTAAATGTTAATGGGTTAAACACTCTAATCAAAAGACATAGAGTAGGTAAATGGATAAGAAAACATGACTCATATATATGCTGCCAACAAGAGACCCAGCTCAGAACAAAAGACCTACACAAACTGAAAGTGAAGGCTTAGAAAAAAATATTCCAAGCAAATGGACAGGGAAAAAAAAGCCGATGTAACAATACTCATATCAGACAAAATAGACTTTAAAACAAAGTCCATAAAAAGAGACACAGAAGGACACTGAATAATACTCAAGGGAAGAATCCATTAAGTAGACATAAACATTATAAACATATATAAACCTAACATAGAAGCACCAAAACATATAATAAAAGTGTTGGAGGACTTCAAGAAAGATACAGACAGCAATACACTTATATAGGGGATTTTAACACCCACTGTCAAAAATGGATAGATCTTTTTATCACAAAATGTCAACAAGGATATTGCAGCATTGAACAATGCCCTAGATCAAATTGACTTAAAAACTTCCATCCCAAAGAAGCAAACTACACATTTTTTTCAAATGCACATGGAACAGTTTCAGATAGACCACATGACAGGACAGAAAACAAGCCTCAACAAATTCAAGAAAATCGAAATCATATCAAGCACTTTCTTGGATAATAAGGGCCTAAAACCAGAAACCAACCTCAAGAAAAAAGAAATTCAAAATATTCAAACACATGGTGACTGAAAGCATACTATTAAACAATGAGTGGGTGAATATTTAGATCAAGGAAGAAATCAAAATTTTCTGGAAACACATGAAAATGAACACCCAAAAGCCAAAATCATATGGGACACAGCAAAGGCAGTACTGAGAGGAAAGTTCATAGCAATGCAGGCCTACCTAAAAAAGATAGAACCATTTCAAATAAACAACCTAACTCTACATCGACAAGAACTGGAGGAACAACAAACAAAGCCCAGAGCGAGTAGAAGGAAGAAAATGACCAAGATCGGAGAAGAATTAAATGACATAGAGACTAAAAGAACAATTCAAAGAAAAAATCTAGTAAATCCAGGAGCTCATTCTTTGAAAAGATAAACAAAGCAGCAAACCTTTAAGCAGACATGTAAAAAAAAAAAAAACAAAATCTGGAATGAAAGAGGTGAGATTACAATTGATACCACAGAAATACAAAGGACTGTAAGAAATTTCTATAAACAATGGTATACCAAGAAATTTGAAAACCTAGGTGAAATGGACAAGTTTCTAGAAAAATATAATCTTCCAAAACTCAATGAAGAAGAAGCAGAAAGCCTGAACAGACCAATAACATCTGATGAAATTGAAGCAGTAATCAAAAAACTCCTGACACACAAAAGCTTTGGACCAGATGGTTTCACAGGAGAATTCTACAAAGCGTTTAAGGAAAGGCTAATCCCTGTCCTTCATAGACTATTCCAAAAAATCCAAGAACATGGAAGACTCCGAAACTCTTTTTATGAAGCCAACATCATCCTAATCCCAAAACCAGATAAAGACACAACAAAGAAAGAAAACTTCAAGCCAAAATCACTGATAAAAAGAGACACTAAAATCCTGAACAAAATACTGGCAAACCACATCCAGCAGTATATTAAAAAGATACACCATGATCTAGTGGGATTCATCCCAAGGATGTAAGGATAGTACTATATTTGCACAGCAAGAAAGTTAACATCACATAAACAAAAGGAAAGACAAATATTACATGATCATATCGATAGATGTGGAAAAACCATATGATAAAGTACAGCTCCCATCTATGATAAAAATAGTCAGCAAAGTGGAAGTAAAGGGAACATTCCTCAAAATAATAAAGGCCATATATGAGAAACCTACAGGTAACACCATACTCAATGGGCAAAAACTGAAAGCTTTCCCATTAAGATCAGGAACAAGACAAGGATGTCTGCTTTCGCCATTTCTATTCAACATAGTATTGGAAGTCCTAGCCACAGAGATCAGGTAAAAAAATTAATAAAAGGCATCTGAAGTGAAAAAGAGGAAACAAAAATGTCATTGTTTACAGATGACATGATAGTGTATATAGAAATCCTATAGACTGCACCAATAATTACTTGACCTAATAAGTGCATTTTACAAAAAGCAGGATACAAAGTCAATATTCAGAAATCAAAGGTATTTTTGTATACCAACAATGAAATATCAGAAACAGAAATCAGGGGAAAAAATCCATTTGATATAGCAACAAGAAAAATAAAGGACCTAGGAATAAAGCTAACCAATGAGATGAAACACCTGTACTCATAAAACTTGGAAGAAACAAATTAAAGAAGATACAAAAAAATGGAAGCATACACCTAATGCATGTATTGGAAGAATTAACATAATCAAAATGTCCATACTACCCAATGCTATTTAAAGATTGAATGCAATACCTGTTAAAATACCAAGGATATATTTCACAAATATAGAACAAACATTTCAAAAATGTGTATGGAATCATAAACAACCCCAAATAGGTGCAGCAATTGTGACAAAAAAGAACAAAGTAAGAAGGGTCACAGTACCTGATATCAAACTATATTAAAAGGCCACAGTAATCAATACAGTCTGTTACTGGCATAAGAACAGACACATAGATCAATGGAACAGCATAGAGAGCCCAGGGTAGTGTTGCTCAGTGGATTGAGTGCCAGGCTGTGAACTAGTGTATTGCCAGTTTGATTCCTAGTGTAGGGCACATTCCTGGATTTTGGGTCAGGTCCCCTGTAGGGGGTGTTTGAGAGGCAACCACATATTGATATTTCTCTCCCGTTCTCCCTCCTTCCCCTCTGTAAAAATAAATAAAATCTTTAAAAAGAGAGAGAGAATAGAGAGCCCAGAAATAAACCCAAGTCTTTGGTCAATTAATATATTATAAAATGGGCAGAAGCATAAAATGTAGTAAAAATAGCCTCTACAACAAAGGGTGTTGAGAAATTTGGACAGCTACATGCAAAAAATTAAACTTGACCACCAACTTACATGATACACAAAAATAAACTTAAGATGGATAAAAGACTTAAATATAAGTCATGATACCATAAAAGCCTTAGAGGAGAACATAGGTAGCAAAATCTCAGATATTCCATGCAGCAATATTTTCCCTGATATGTTCCCTAGAGCAAGGGACTTAAAGGAAATAATAAAAAAAAGGGATCTCATTAAAATAAAAAGCTTCTGCATGGCTAAAGAAAATATCAGCAAAATGAAAAGGGAGCCAACCATATGAGAAAATATACTTGCCAAAGATACCTCAGACAAGTGTTTGATCTCCAAAATATACAAAGAACTCATATGATTCCACTGCAGGAACATAAACAACCTAATTACAAAATGGGCAAAGGACCAGAACAGACACTTCTCCAAGGAGGACATACAGAGGGTCCGGAGACATATGAAAGGATGCTCAGCATCACTAGCTATCAGAGAGATGTAAATTAAAACCACAGTGAGATACTATTTCACAATGGTCAGATGGCCATCATAACCCAATCAACAAACAATAAGTGCTGGTGAGGTTGTGGCAAAAAGGGAACCCTAGTACATTGTTGGTTGGAATGCAGACTGGTACAACCACTGTGGAAAACAGTATTGAACTTCTGGGAAAACTAAAAATGGAACTGCCTTTTGACCTGGCAATTCCACTGCTGAGATTATACCCTCAGAGTTTTGAAACACTAATTCAAAAGGACCTATGCATCCCAATGTTCATAGCAGCACAATTTATAATAGCCAAGGGCTGGAAGCAAACTAGATGCCCATTAAGTATTAGTGAATCAAAAAACTGTGGTACATTTACAAAATGGAATACTATGCAGAAGAAAGAAGGGAGGAGTCCTACCCTCTGGGACAGCATGGACGGAACTGAAGAGCATCATGCTAACTGAAGTAAGCCAGGTGGTGAAAGACAAGTACCATATGATCTCACCTATAAGTGGAACCTAATCAACAAAACAAACAAGCAGCAAAATATAACCAGAGACATGGAAATAAACAAACTGACCATAAGCTGAGTGAAGTGGGAGAGGAGGATAATGAGGGAAGAAGGGAAAGGGTCATCAAAAAGAACATGTATAAAGGACCCATGGACAAAGCCAAAGCGGGGAAGGATTATGGGTGGGAGGTGGGGTGAGTCAGGAGGGAAAAGTGGTGTTGGAAAGTGGAGACAACTGTACAAGAACAAGAACAAAAAAGGAATTCTATTTAGAGAGTATATCCTGTGCTGAAGAATTTGCCAAAATCTCGTTTGGTTCTAATGAAATGTAAGGATTTTCAAACTCCATGATTAGATGCCCAGATTGAAGTGCTAATTGAGGGCAGTAAGTTAACAGATGTTATATGGTTTCTTTGTTGGTTTTAGAGACTTGTGGATTACATGTATTGTAAAACACCGTGCCTGCATGTCTTAGTGAGAATATGTTTCCTTGCCTAAAGGAATAGGTTGCTGAGTAGGGTGAGCCAAAGCCTTCTTCTATTCAGAAAATAACAGCATAACAATGCCACTAAGAGTTTTATACTGGGAAGCCTTAGTTTCTGAATATCTCTTCAGAAATGTAATCTTTCCTACTAAGTGCTCATTGAAGAACTCATCATTTTTTGAAGGTTTGGAAGTGTTTACTGCAGAAACTCATGGCTATACCTTTTAACTTCCTAACAAACACTAATTTCAACTCTCCTTGCCACCCTCACACCAGGGTGACTTTCACACCCAATGCCATAACTAAGAGCAATCATTGTCTGTGTTTTCTCTGACTATAATGTTGGTTCAATCCTTAATTGCAATAAATGCCAACCATGAAGCTTAGTATAACTGCAATTCAAATGTTACAACAAGCATGATCCATAGAGTTGAACACTTCGGTTAACCTAGTTATCTATGCATCAAGGAAAGTGAGAACTGTGTGCACTTTGCTTTCTAACAGTCTCTCATTTAAAACTAATGTCAACTTTTCTCTTCACCTTAATTCTCAATTGTGCTCTCTCAAGTTAAAGGTAAAATAAAGCAAAAGGTAAAATAAACCACAAAGGTCCCATTAATTTATCATGATTTCCCAATTTTCAGTCACCGTCTTCAAATAACTCTTGTATTTCTTTCTGCATCCAGAGACTCAACAATCAATGATAAGAATTCTATTTAGAAAGCATATCTGTACTGAAGTGTATACTGAAATCTCATTTGGTACCAGTTAAATGTAAGGGTTTTCCAACATTTTATGACTAGGTTCACAGATGGAAGTAACCATTTAGGCCAGTAAGTTCACTGATGTACAAATGATTTCCTTGTCAGTTTTAGAAACTTGTGGATTACAAATGTTATAAACACTATACCTGCATATCTTAGTGAGAATATGTTTCTTTGAATGAAAAGTTAAGTTGCTGAGTAGGGTGAGCCAAAACCTTCTATTTAGAAAATGTCACCATAACATAATGCCAGTAAGAGTAACAGAATGGGAATCCTTCGTTTCTGAATATTTCTCCAGAAATCTAATCTTTCTAACAAACAGTCATTAAAGAGCACAGTGTTTTTGATGGTTTGGTAGCATTTCCTCCAGAAACTTACAGCTAAATGTTTTAAGTGGTTTAAATTCCCAAGTGGAATTGAGATGTTCAAACACTTCACTACACTTTTATCAGACTGAAATGCACTCAGAGGATAACAAGTGGACTGTTATGTTCATATTCACTTTGATATTTACAAAGCTGTACTGTCCAAGACGTGTAGTAGACAGTACATGCCTGTCCTAGGTGGGGGACATTTTTCTGGTGGGAAGAATACATTAAGGAAAACTGTGGGTCAGCTTATTCCACTTCAAAACTGATATAGTTGTATGAATCCATTGACTGTGTCAGGTATGGTACATACCCAACAGCTCTTTAGCAGTCATACTAACCAATGAAGTGATCATATATCCAAAAGATACTTCAACAGATCTTCACAGAACAGTACTTATTATTTCACACACCACTAGCATTCAGTACATGTTGGGAACCGCCCTGCCTGGTTTCAGGAGTTGTAATCCCCCCATGGCTAAGGCTGAGTGATCGGCCTTTGGACTGTAAGCCACCAAGGAGACAAAGCTTATCTCCCTGGCAGGAGCGCCACTTATGCTTCTTCCATAACTGGCCCCTAATACTTGGTTGGTTAGCCAATGACGGGTAAGATTCCCTCAAGGGAGGGGTTGCCTAAGACAGGCACAATCACGTGGAAGGCCCTCAAGGAAGGACTCGGGGGGGCTACAACAAGGGGGTGATGGACCCTCACTTCCCTGGCTATCCTGACATAGCCTGAGTCCTCAGTCCATCTGGGAGAGGTTTCCTTATCTCTTGGCTTCCTGGCTCTGCTCCACTTAAGCCTGAAACAATGACAGAGGGCATTGCAGTCCTGTGTTGAATAGGGCGGGCTCCCCGGGTGATTGGGCATAAGAAAGAATTTGTAAAGTCCTGTGAAACCTGCTTTGCTAAGAGTGCTCTCACTTAAATGATAAGGGTCTGAGCAGGAAATGAGATTGTCTCCCAAAGTTTTCTAACTCCTTAGCTGACAGATGCTGACTCAGATTAAGCCCTCAGAGTTCTTTGAAATGTTATCTATTGTTTGATCCTTGCGCCTGACAATGGTTGTTGAGCTTTACCTGTATTCCTGTGTATTACAAACCTAATAAAAACCATTAAGGAAAAGGCTCTTGGCCCTTCTCCTTTGAGAGATTGGCCACCTCTCCTCCCCAAGCAGACCATGTCTTGGTAGTCTTATTCTCATCCATGGAACACAGGCAGGGTTCTGCGGGCAGAGCTCCCCTACAAGTACACACTGCAATGAGTACATGTACATGGCATATAAACACTGAAGAAGACTTTGACTGAAAACCTGCATTGTACAAAATATTCTATTCCCAAGTGTTTTTGAGGTGTTCAGTACTTCATTAGAGTTTTATAAAAATGAAATGCACATGGAGGGCAACAAGTGGACTCTGATGTTCATATTCCCTATGATATTCATAAATGTGTATTGGCCAAATCATATAGTAGACTATATATGCATGTCATAGGTCAGGGAAGCACTTCTGCTTGGAAGAATACATGACAAAAAAACTGTGGGCCAGAAACTTACTTTACTTCAAAACTGATAGTTTTATGAATCATTGACAATTCTCCACATAGAACAGTGATTTTAATAGCTCCTTAGCAATCAAACTTATTACTTAAGTGATCATATTTCATAAGGATACTTCAACAGATCTTCACAAAACAGTACTTATGATATCAGACACCACCAGCATTCATCCAATACTGAAATGAGTACATGTACATGGTGCATAAATGCTGCCAAAGTGTTTTCACAAAAACCTGCTTCATATGAAATATACTTATTCCCAAGTGGTTTTGAGGTGTTCAGACTTTTCACTAGTTATTTCATAGTGAAATGCACTTGGAGGACAGCAAGTGAACTATTACCTCATAATTCACTGTGATATTCACAAACCTGTATACTTCTAGTCATGTAGTGCTATACATGCACATCCTGTGTGGATTATGCTTTTCTGCTTGGAAGAATACATTACAGAAAACTGAGCCAGAAAATTATTCTACTTCGAAACTGTCATAGTCAAAGGAATCAACTGATGGAATTCCACATGAAACATTGATTTTAATAGGTCTTTAGTAATTAAACTTACCACTGAAGTGATCATATTTCACAAAGATAATCAGAACTTCACAGTACAGTACTTATTATCTCAGACACTACTAACATTCATCATATAGTGAAATGAGTACATGTACATAGAGTAAAAATGCTGCAGATGTATTTTCATGGACCCCACTTCATAAGAAATATACTTACTCCCAAGTAGTTTTGAGGTTTTCAAATATTTCTCTATACTTTTATCATAGTGAAATGCACTCGGAGGATGACAAGTGGACTATTATGTTCATATTCACATTTATATTCACTAATATCTAGTAGCTTGTACATGCACATCCTAGGTGGGGTACACATTTCTTCTTGGAAGAACACATTACAGAATATGGTGGCCAGAAGCTTGTTCTACTGCAAAACTGACATAATCATGATACCATTGACTGTTTTGCACATGAAACAGTGCAATTTAATACCTATTTAGCATTGAAACAACACTGAAGTGATCATATTTCACAATGATACTTCACCAGATCTTCACAGAAGAAAACCTATTATCTCAGATACTACTAGAATTTGTCACATACTGAAATGAGTGCATGTACATAATGCATAAGTGCTACAGAACTGTTTTCAAGAAAACCCACTTTGTATGAAATGTACTTATTTTCAAATGATTTTGAGGTGTCCAAACATTTTCCTGCCATTTTATCAGTGAAATGCACTTAGAGGATGGCAAGTGTACTGTTATGTGCATACTCACTTTGATATTTATTAACCTGTATACTCCCACTCAGATAGTGCTGTACATGCATGTCTAGGTGGGTTATGCTTTTCTGCTTGGAAGAATACATTAACAGAAAACTGTGAGCCAGAAGCTTATTCTACTTCAAATTGACATAGTCGTATGAATCCCATTGTCAGTTTTGCACATGAACAGTGATTTTAATACCTATTTAGCAATCAACAGAAGTGTTCATATTTCACAAAGATTGTTCACTAGATATTCCCAGAACAGTACTTATTATCTCAGACACCATCAGCATTCATAAAATACTTAAATGAGTCCATGTACATAGCATATAAATGCTGCAGAAGTGCTTGCATGAAAACTCTCTTTGTAGATAATACACTTATTCCCCAATGGTTTTGAGGAGTTCAAACATTTCAACAGTTTTATCAGAATAAAATACACATGGAGAATGACAAGTGGAAGGTGATGTTCTTATTCACTTTGGTATTCAAATATCTGTATACTCCCAGTCATATGGTACACTATACAGGCATGTCCCAGGTTGGGTTTACTTTTGTGCTGGGAAGAATATGTTACAGAAAACTGTGGACTGTTTACTTCAAAACTGATGTAGTCATATGAATCTACTGACTGTTTAGCACATGGGACACTGATTTTAATAGCTATTATCAATCACACTTATCACAAAAGTGATCACATTTCAAAAAAGATACTTCAACACACTTTCACAGAGTAGTACTTATTTCAAACACAGCTAGTATTCATCACATACTGAAATGAGTACATGTAGCTGGCATATAAACTCTGTAGAAGTTTTTGTATGAAAACCTGCTTCATATGAAATATACTTATTTCCAAGTGGTTTTGAAGTGTTCAAACATTTCACTAGACTTATATCAGAGAGAAATGCACTTGGAGGATGAAAAGTATACTGTTATGTTCATATTCACTCTGATATTTAAACTCTGTATTCCCAGTCATGTAGTGCTGTACATGCATGTCCTGTGTGGGTTACGCTTTTTGCTTGGAAGAATACATTACAGAAAATTGTGAGCCAGAAACTTATTATACTTCAAAACTGACATAGTTGTTATGAATCCATTGATAGTTATGTACATCGAGCACTGATTTTAATAGATCTTTAGCAATCAAACTTACCACAAAAGTGAAAAAATGATTATGTGAAAAAGAACATATTTCACAAGGATTGTTCACCTGATATTCACAGAATTGTACCTACTATCTCACACCACTAGCATTCATAAAATAGCCAAAGTAAGTAAATGTACATGTGGTATAAATGCTGCAGAAATGTTTCCACAAAAACCCACTTTGTACAAAATATACTTATTCTCAAGTGGATTTCAGGTGTTCAAACAATTCACTAGAATTTTACGAGAGTGAAATGCACTTGGAGGATGATAAACGAGTTGTTATGTTAACTTTCACATTTATATTCACTAAGCTCATGTAGTAGACTGATATTCACTACTACATGACTTGTCGACTGTACATGCATGTTCTATGTGGGGTATGCATTTCTGCTGGGAAGAATACATTACATAAAACTGGGGGCCAGAAGCTCATTCTACATCAAATGCATATAGTGATATGAAACCATTGACTGTTTTGCACATGAAACTGATTTTAACACCTATTTAACATTCAAATTTACCACTGAAGTTATCATATTTCACAGAGATACTTCATGAGATCTTCATAGAACAGTACTTATTATCTCAGACACCACCTGCATTCGTAAAATAATGAAATGTGTACATGTTTATGGTGGATAAATGCTGCAGAAGTTTTTGAAGAAAATTGGTTTGTACAAAATATACTTATTCCCAAGTGGTTTCAAATTATTCAAACATATATGTACAGTATTCTCAGAGTGAAATGCACTTGGAGAATGACAGGTGGACTGTTGTGTTCATATTCACATTCATATTCACTAAGCTGTATAGTACAAGTCATATAGTAGACTGTACATGCATGTCTTATGTGGGGTACTATGCAGGGGCTCCTCCCGCAGAGCCCCATCCATCCATCACGGATGAGAATAAAACTACCAAGACATGATCTGCTTGGGGAGGAGAGGTGGCCAATCTCTCAAAGGAGAAGGGCCAAGAGCCCCTTCCACAATGATTTTTATTAGATTCATAATACACAGGAATACAGGTAAAGCTCATCAATCATTGTCAGGCGGCAAGCATCAAACAATAGATAACATTTCAAAGAACTCTGAGGGTTTAATTGAATCAGGGTCTGTCAGCTAAAGGGTTACAAAACTTTGGGAGACAATCTCATTTCCTGCTCGGATTCTTATCATTTAAGTGAGAGCACTCTTAGCAAAGCAGGTTTCACAGGACTTTATGAATTCTTTTTTATGCCCGATCACCCAGGGAGCCCGCTCTAGCCAGCACAGAGCTGCAGTGCCCTCTGTCATAGTTTCAGGCTTAAGTGGATTAGGACCAGGAAGCCAGAGATAAGGAAAACTTCTCCCAGACAGAATGGGAACTCAGGCTATGTCAGGATAGCCAGGGGGTGAGGGTCCATCACCCACATTTTACTGTAGCTCCCCAAGTCCTTCCTTGAGGGCCTTCCAAGTGGTCATGCCTGGCTTAGGCGACACCTCCCTTGAGGGAATCTTACCCATCATTGGCTAACCGACCAAGCATTGAGAGCCAGTTATGGATGAAGCAGAAGCTGCGCTCCTGCCAGGGAGATAAGCTTTGTCTCCTTAGTGGCTTACAGTCCGAAGGTCACTCACTCAGCCTTAGCCATGGAGTGGGGGGTTACCACTCCTGAAACCAGGCAGAACGGTTCCCAACAGGGTATGTATTTCCCCTTGGAAGAATAGGGAAAATGGTGACAACTGTATTTGAGCAACAATAAAAAACGATGGTAGATGTTGGGGGTGGAGCTGGGAAAATCGAGACAACTGTACTTGAACAGTAAAAACCAACAACAACAACAACAAAACACGAAGAAACAATGCATTACAGAAAATGGGGGCCTGAAGGTCATGCTACTTAAATCTGACACAGTCGTAAGAAACCTGTGACAGTATTGTATGCAAAGCATTTAAATACCTGTTTAGCATTCAAACTTATCACTGAATTGATCATATTTCAAAAAGATACTTCATCAGGTCTTCACAGAATAGTACTTATTATCTTAGACACCACTAGAATTCATTGCATACTGAAATGATACCTGTATATGGTGTTACAAACACTTCACATGGTTTTTCCCCAAAATGCAATTTGTATAAAGTTTTGTCATTCCCAGGTGGTTTTGAGGTGTTCAAATACTTCACTACAGTTTTATTAGAATGAAATGTCCTTGAAGCCCGGCAAGTGAACACTTATGTTCATATTCACTGTGACATTCACAAAACTACACAGTCCAAGTGACGTGATAGATAGAACATGCATGTCCTAATTGGGGTACAATTTTCTGCTTGGAAGAATACATTGCAGAAAACTGGTCTAGATGCTTATTCTACCTCAAAACTAACACAGTCCTAGTTTTCCATTCACTTTTTTGCCCATGGAAGAATGATTTTAGTAGCTTATTCATTATCAGACCTACCAGTGAAGTGATCATGTTTTACAAGGATACATACGCAGGTCTGCTGAAGACAGCATTTATCTTGTATACACCTAGAAATCACCATGTACTGCAATGAGCACTAGTCCATGCAGTACAAATGCTGCACATTGGTTTTCCCCAAAACCCACTTCATATGAAATTTTCTCATTCCCCAGGTGGTTTTGAGATGTTCAAATACTTCACTACAGTATTATCAGGGTGAAGCGGACTTGGAGCATGATAAGTGAACATGCAAGTTCATATTCACTTTGACATTCACACACCTGGATGGTCCAAGTCATGTATTATATTGCACATGCATGTCCTAGTTGGTGTAAGCTTTTCTGCTTGGAAGAATAGATTGGAGAAAACTGGTCCAGAAATTTATTCTACTTCAAAACTGACATAGTCCTAGTTTTCCATTCATTTTTTTGCCCAATGAACAGTGATTTCAGTATCTTTTTCGCTATCAAACTTAACACTGACGTGATCATGTTTAGCAAAGATACTTCAACAGATCTGCCCAAAACTGCACTTTTCATCTCATATACCAATAGAACTCACAACATGCTTAATGAGTAACGGCACATGGTGTTACAAACTCTGCAGTTGGGTTTCCCCCAAAACCTACTCTGTATGAAATTTTCTCATTTCCTTGTGCTTTTGAGGTGTTCAAACACTTCACTACAGTTTTATCAGAATGAAATGCACGTGGAACAGGACAAGTGTTTCCCTAGGTTCAGGTTCACTTTAACATTCCCTCACCTAGATAGTCCAAGTCATATAGAAGACAGTATATGAATGTCCTAGCTGAGGTAAACCTTTGTGGTTGGAAGAACACATTGCAAAATATGTGGTCCAGAAGCTTATTCTACTTCAAAATTGACATAGTACTATGCATCCATTCACTCTTTTCCCCATGGAACAGTGATTTCAGTAGCAATCTCACTATTAGTCTAACCACTGAAGTGATGTTTCACAAAGATACTTCAACAGATCTGCCAAAAACAGCACTTATAATCTCAGACACCACTAAAATTCATCAAGAACTGAAACGAGTACCTGTACATGGCTTTACAAATACTCCCAATGGGTTTGCCCCAAAACCTACTTTGTATAAAGTTTTCCCATTCCCCTGTGGTTTTTAGGTGTCCAAACACTTCACTACTGTATTATCAGAGTGAAATTCATGTTGAGCATGGGAAGTAGACTGCTGGTTTCATATTCACTTTGACATTTCCAAATCCGAATAGTCCAAGTCATATAGTACACTGTTCATGCATATCCTAGTTGGGTATGGTTTTCTGCTCTGAAGAATACATTGCCAAAAATTGAGGCCCAGAAACTTATTCTCCTTCAAAACTGACCTCCTAAACATCCATTCACTCTTTTGTCCATGGAACATTTATTTCATTGGGTATTTTGCTATCAAACTTGCCATTGCAGCAATCATATTTCACAAAGTTACTTCAATAGATCTACTGAAAGCAACACTTATCATCTTAGACACCACTAGGACTCACCACGTACTGAAATGAGTACCTGTACAGGGTATAGCAAACATAGCTTCTGACCTTGCGTGTCTAGGTTTGTTATGTGACAAGTTGCAGAAAAACTGCTGGAATAGCTTAATCATCTGCCATTTTGTGTATTAATGATGCTATAAGTGTGATAGTGTGGTAGGGGGCCAGGAAGACACATGGATTATGCAGAAAACTCAATGAATCAGAAGTCACAAGTCTAACTGCAGCTCTCTTTCCTGAAAGCCAGGATCCTGGTTTCAGTATTGAGAAATCATGGGGAGAGCCGTGATGCATATCTTTCTATATTTATGAAGGTATTGTAGGTGAGAAATTGAAAGCCCTGAGAAGTTTACAGGTAAGACTGATGGATAGGAAAAGGCCAGTGGAATAGAAAGTTGAAGAAGTTGTTTCACTTCCTCAGTGACAGAAAAATACAGACTTAGAGCTCTCGTAACCAGGCACCTATGTTTCATAGACAGGCCCCTATTTAGCTTACTTGACTAAACAGAGTTGAGAGCAGGATGTTTTCCCATCATCTCCAGACTTTCTTAGACTTTGGCATTTGAAAAACCTATACTAAAACTGTTTTACTCACTATAGACAGTGGCTCTAACCTCTTCTTTTAAGGCCTGTGGTCAGCCAGTACTGTGGAGCCTCAGGTCAATTACAGCAGCCCAGAGCAGGCCAACCAAGGTAAGGCCACGACGACTGTGATCCCACATGGGAATAGTTGTAGTCTTTGACACTTTTCCTGGATGTGTTGGAGTGGATGAAAATGCAGGTAATTGTTCACAGCATTTTTTAATGATCCTTGTCTGTGGTGTCAGTTAAAATGTCTTTTTATGAATTTTTGTTTATTTTTTCCTGCTTGACAACTTACAAGAAGCTTGTAAATTTTATATAACTTTTCAAAGAATTAGCATGTAGTTTTATTAGCCTTTTCTTTGTATCCCAATTTTATGTGTATGTGCTCTGATATATGTTATATTCTTCTACATGAATTGCTTTTTTCTTGACTGTTCAAGAATAAATTAAAATATTTTTCATATTTTCTCATTTTGAGGTAGTCCAGTATAACTATAAATTTACTTCTTATATATGCTTTTGCTGTGTCAGTTTTAGTTAACTTGTTTTTCTATGTTCATGTGTCTCAAGGTAGATTATATGTTTTTTTTTAAGTGTCTTTGTTCTACTGGTTGTTTACAAACATGTTGGTAAATCTTCAATTACTTGTGTTGTTTCTGCTTTCTTTTCTTTTTTAAATTATTTTATTGTTGTTCAGGTACACTTGTCTGCATTTGCCCCTCACCACTCACCCCAACCCCAACCATCCCCACCTCCCACCCATGCTTCCACCCCCCTTGGTTGTCTCCATGTGTCCTGTACAGTTGTTCCTGCAATCACTTCCATGCTTTCCCCCCACTATCCCCTCCTACCTCCCCTCTGGTTACTATCAGATTGTTCTTAATTTCAATGTTTCTGGTTATATTTTGCTTGCTTGTTTATTTTGTTCATTAGGTTCCACTTAAAGGTGACATCATATGATATTTGTCCCTCACCGCCTGCCTTATTTCACTTAGCATAAAGCTCTCCAGTGCCATTCATGCTGTCGCAAAGGGTAGGACCTCTTTCTTTCTCTCTGCTGTGTAGTATTCCATTGTGTAAATGTACCATCGTTTGTGATCCACTCATTTACTGATGGGCACTTAGGTTGCTTCCAGCACTTGGCTATTGTAAATTGTGCTGCTATGAACATTGGAGTGCACAGGTTCTTTTAGATTGGTGTTTCAGGGTTCTTAGGATATAATGCCAGCAGTGGAATTGTAGGGTCAAAAGGCAGTTCCATTTTTAGTTTTCTGAGGAAATTCCATACTGTTTTCCACAGTGGCTGCACCAGTCTGCATTCCCACCAACATTGGACTAGGGTTCCCTTTTCTCCACATTCTCTCCAACACTTGTTGTTTGTTGGTTTGTTTATGATGGCCATTCTGACCATTGTGAAGTGGTATCTCATTGTGGTTTTAATTTGCATCTCTCTGATAGCTAGTGACGCTGAGCATCCTTTCATATGTCTCTGGGCCCTCTGTATGTACTCCTTGGAAAAGTATCTGTTCAAGTCCTTTGCCCATTTTTTAATTGGATTGTTTGTCTTCCTAGAGTGGAGTGATGTAAGTTCTTTGTATATTTTGGAGATCAAACCCTTGGCTGAAATATCATTGGAAAATACATTTTCCCATACGGTTGGTTCTCATTTCATTTTAATGCTATTTTCGTTAGCTATGCAGAAGCTTTTTATTTTGATGAGGTCCCATTGGTTTATTCTTTCCTTTATGTTCCTTGTTCTAGGGGACATACCAGTGAAAACATTGTTGCATGGAATGTCTGACATTTTTCTCCCTATGTTTTTCTCCAAGACTTTTATGGTGTCATGAATTATATTTAAATCTTTTATCCACTTTGAATTTATTTTTGTGTATGGCATAAATTGGTGATCAAGTTTAAGTTTTTTGCATGTAGCTTTCCAGATCTCCTAACTTCGTTTGTTGAAGAGGCTATTTTTACTCCATTTTATGCTTCTGCCCTCTTTGTCAAATATTAATTGACCGTAAAGACTTGAGTTTAGTTCTGGGCTCTCTAATCTGTTCCATTGATCTATGTGTCTGTTCTTATGCCAGTAGCAGGCTGTTTTGATTACAGTGGCCTTGTAATATATTTTGATATCAGCTATTGTGATGCCTCCTACTTTGTTCTTTTTTCTTGTTGGAGCTATTCAGGGTCATTTTTGGTTCCATATAAATTTTTGAAGTGTTCCTTCTATATCTGTGAAATATGCCATTGGTACTTTAATAGGGATTACATTGAATCTATAAATTGCTTTGAGTAGTATGGACATTCTGATGATGTTAATTCTTCCAATCCATGAGCATGCTACATGCTTCCATTTGTGTCTTCCTTAATTTCTTTCTTCAGGGTTTTGCAGTTTTCTGAGGACAGGTCTTTTACTTCCTCGGTTAGGTTTATTCCTAGGTATTTTATTTTTCTTGTTGCTATATCAAGTGGGATTTTTTCCTGATTTCTGATTCTGATATTTCTTTGTTGGTATATGAAAATGCCTTTGATTTCTGGATATTGACTTTGTATACCGCTGTTTTGCCAAATTCGTGTATTAGGTCAAGCAGTTTTTTGATGGAGTCTGTAGGATTTTCTATGTACACTATCATGTCATCTGCAAACAATGACATTTTTGCTTCCTCTTTTACCATTTGGATGCTTTTTATTTCCTTTTCTTGCCTGAGTGCTGTGGCTAGGACTTCCAATCCTATGTTGAATAGGTGAAAGTGGACAAACTTGTCTTGTTTCTGATCTTAGTGAGAAAGTTTTTAGTTTTTGCCCATTGAGTTGTAGGTCTCTTGTATATGGCCTTTATTATGTTGAGGAATGCTCCCACTATTCCCACTTTGCTGAGTGTTTTTTTTTTTTTAATCATGAATGGGTGGTGTATAATATCAAATACTTTCCCCCATCTACTGATATGATCATGTACTTTCTGTCTTTGCTTTTGTTTATGTGAAGTATTATGTTTATTGATTCATGAATATTGTACCATCCTTGCATCCCTGGGATGAATCCCACTGGTCATGGTGTATGCTATTTTTAATGTATTGCTGGATGTGGTTTGCCAATATTTTGTTGAGGATTTTAGTGTGTATGTTCATCAGCGATATTGGCCTGAAGTTTTCTTTCTTTCTTTTTCCTTTATCTGGTTTTGGGATTAGGATGATGCTGGCTTCATAAAAAGAGTTTGGGAGTCTTCCATCATTTTGGATTTTTTAGAATAGTCTGTGGAGAATAGGAGTTAGCTCTTCCTTGAATGCTTGAGTTCTCCTGTGAAACCATCTGGTCCAGAGCCTTTGTGTGTCAGGAGTTTTTTGATTACTGCTTCAATTTCATCTGCTGTTATTGGTCTGTTCGGGCTTTCTGCTTCTTCTTCATTGAGTTTTGGAAGATTATATTTTTCTAGAAACTTGTCCATTTTACCTAGGTTTTCAAGTTTCTTGGCATACACTTCTTCATGGTAATTTCTTACACTCCTTTGTATTTCTGTGGTGTCAGTTGTAATCTCTCCTCTTTTATTTCTGATTGTGTTTATTTGAGTCCTCTCTCTTTTCTTCTTGATGAGCCTGCTTAAAAGCTTGTCAATTTTGTTCATCTTTTCCAAGAACCAGCTCCTGGATTCATTGATCTTTAAAATTATGCTTTTAGACTCTATGTCATTTAATTCTGCTCTGATCTTGGTTATTTCCTTCCTTCTACTTGCTCTGGGCTGTCTTTGTTGTTGTTCCTTGAGTTCTTGTAGGTGTAGGGTTAGATTGTTTGTTTGAAATGCTTCTATCATTTTTAGGTACGCCTGTATCTTTATGAACTTCCCTCTGAGGACTGCCTTTGCTGTTTCCCATAAGTTTTGGGTTGTTGTGAGTTCATTTTCATCTGTTTCCACAAACTTAGTGATTTCTTCCTTAATCTCATTCTTGACCCATTCATTGTTTAATAGCATGCAATTCAATCTCCATGATTTTGAGTGTTTGGGCAGTGTTTCCTTGGAGGTGGTTTCTAGTTTCAGTCCCTTGTGGTTGGAGAAAATGCTTGATATGATTTTAATTTTCTTAAATTTGTTGAGGCTTGCTTTGTGTCCTATCATGTGGTCCATCTTTGAAAATGTTCCATGTGCATTTGAAAAGAATGTGTATTTTTCTTGTTTGGGATGAAAAGCTCTATGTATATCAGTTAAGTCCATTTCATATACATCATTGTTAAGTGCCACAATATCTTTTTGATATTTTGTTTGTAAGATGTGTCCATTTTTGACAGTGGGGTGTTAAAATCCCCTACTATAATTGTGTTACTATTAATATTTTTCTTGAAGTTCTCAAAGATTTTCTTGATGTATTTGGGTGCTCTTATGTTGGGTGCATATATATGTGCAATATTTACATCTTCTTGGTGCATTCTTCGCTTGAGTATTATGAAGTGACCTTCTGGGTCTCTCTTTATGGCCCTTTTTTTGAAGTCTATTTTGTCTGATATGAGTATTGCTACCCCAGCTTTTTTTTTTTCTGTCAGTTTGCTTGGAAAATTTGTTTCCAGCCCTTCACTTTCAGTCTGTGTAGGTCTTTTGTCCTGAGGTGGGTCTCTTGTAGGCAGTATATGTGTTGGTCGTGCTTTCTTATCCATTCAACTATTCTATGTCTTTTGATTGGAGCATTTAATCCACTTACATTTAAGGTTATTATTGATAGGTACTTATTCATTGCTATTTTCGTACCTGTGTTCTGTTCTCTAGCCCTAGATGTGGCCCTACCTCTTGCCCTAACTCTAATGCCAGCCCTAACCTTAACCATAAACTAACCCTAAACTAGCCCTAGCCCTAACGCTAACCATAATCCTAACCCTAACCTTAACACTAACACTACCCTAAACTTAAATCCAACCCTAACCATAAACACTGACCCTAACACTAAATCTTCCCTAGCACTTACACTAACCCTAAACGCAAACACTACCTCTACTCAAACTCAAATCCTACCCCTGGCTCTAGCACTATCCCTAGCACTAACACTAACCCTAACTGTAACCCTACTCTAGCCCTAGCCCTAACCCGAAACCTCACCCTAGCCCTAGCCATAACCCTACACTAAACCTAAACCTAATCATAAAACTACCCTTAAGTCTAATACGAACCCTAACCTCATCTTTAACCATAGCCCTAACCCTAACCCAAGTCCAAGACCTAAAACTAGCACTAACCCTATCCCCAAAATCCTAACCCTGATATTAATCCCAACCCAAACCTAACCCTACCCCAAACACTAAAATTAACCCTCGCCCTGGCTGTAACCCTAACCCTAAACCTAAACCTAGCCCTACCCCTAACCCTAACAATAACCTTAACCCTAACCCTAGCTCTCAACCTAACACTAATCCTTTTACCTAACTCTAACCCTAACACTAAAACTAAACCTAATCCCTAACTCTAACACAAACCCTAACCCTGAACAGAGCACTAGGCCTAATCCTAACCCTAATCCTAGTGCTAGCCCTAAACCCAAACCTAAACCTAATCCTATCACTAAACCTAACCCCAGAACTAATCCTAACCTTAACCCTAACCCTACACTTAGCCCTAATCCTAGCCTTAAACCTAACTATAAACCTAACCCTAATGTTAACCCTAACAATAACCCTAAAATAGGCCCTAACCCTAACCCTAACCTAAACCTAACCCTAGGCCTAGCCCTAGCCTTAGCTGTAAACCTAACCCTAGCCCTAAACCTAAACCTAACCCTAGCCCTAACCATAACACTCTCCCTAGCCCTAACTGTTAAACCCTAAGCCAAACCCTAGCTGTAGCCCTAATCTTAAATCTAACCCTAAACTTAACCCTAACCTTATCCCTAACCCTAACTATACCCATACCTCATTTCTGAAGAGAACTTTATTTCTATGCTTCTCAGAACTCTAGAAGTAACAAAATTACTACACAATTGAGAAAAACATAAGAGCACACCTCAAAAAACTTCACCATGCAAATGGTTGTTTCTGTCCTTCAGAATTGTAGTCTCTGCCAATAAGCACTCCCAAATCTCACCTTGCGTGCATTAAACTTAAGTGTTTTCAAACAGTGCACTGTGCTTTCTCAGAAAAACAAGAATGCTGAGAGTGATCGATAGATCTTCCAACGCATGTATTTCTCATAAATTTAAGCAACTTCCAGATTTCAAGAAATTTAAGACAGTACTTTCAGATTTCCTTGCTACAATGCCTTTCTCTCCTTGAAACTGTAGATTGCCCAACCGTAGCCATAACCCAATCCCTAACCCTAGCACTAACCCTAGCCCTAGACCTAACCTACCCCTAACCGCAACCCTAAACCTAACCATATCTGAATTGTAAAGAGACTTTATTCCTGTGCTTCTCACAGCTCTACAAGTAATAAAGTTACTGCACAATCTACAAAAACAAGAGCACAATTTAAAATACATCACTGACCAAATGCTTTTTTGTGTCCTTATATTATTCCCAGTATTACCTGTAGGGAACCATTTCATGTGTCATTGAAATGTAACTCAGCCCTCATGTGGAAAACCAGTGGGGTGCTAGTGGCACAAAGGACCACACCTGCAGATAGGTTTTCCCATGGGGAATCAGGCTTACATTGTACCCAGACTGCTATGAAACTTGCTTTTGTTAAAACTCCCTCACCCTGAATTGAGGCAGCAAGGGCTTATTGCAACTTCCTAAAATCTGAGTTAAACCTCTCAAGTATGGAGTGTGACTGGTTCAACCACTTTTTGCCTTGATCTGCAACATCCTTCTCTTTGAGGTAATTAGCAACATTCTTTCTTTTGTTATCTATAAAAAGTAATCCCCTGCAGTGAACCTGTGCTTAGTAAATGAGGACCACCCTCCATGTAATGTACCCAGGGAAGCAATAAAAGCCTGTTCAGGCAGGGACTGAGTGCTCTGGCCCTCTTGCTCTCTCTCTCTCAGAGAGTGGCCATGCCATCCCTTTTTCTCCACAGGACTTCTGTTGTCCATGAGTATTTGTTCATAAGCAGCCACAACATACACGGATCCTTCTGGCTAGGATCCACCACAATTACCTAGGAGAAAACCATTCACTTCTTTGTAACTGCCGTTCTGATGACATGAAGAGAATACAGTACAGTAAATGAAACACAGTATTAATTTTAGCCGTGTCCTACATCTTACCAGGAAAACTCACTGTGCCATCCCCTTCATGTGTCTATTACCATTCTCGGGTGTCAAAGTAACCAGAATTTTATCTTCCAATCCATGCTCTATCCTCCAATATATTTTCCTTAAGCAACTTCCAGATTTCAAGAAATTTAATAAAGTACTTTCACAGTTGTTTGTTGCAATGGCTTTCTGTCGTTGAAACTACACATTACCCTAGTGGTAGACTTAGCCCTAGCCCTAGCGGGAAATCTAACCATAATCCTAACCATAGCCATAGCACTAAACCTAACGTTAATCCTAACCCTAATGCTAACCCTACTTGTAGCCATAACCCTACCCCTAACTCTAGCAATAGCCCAAACCCTAAGTGTGATCCTAACCAAAGCCCTAACGCTAACCCTAACTCAAGCCCTAGTGCTAACCCTAACCCTAACACTAACCCAAGCCCTAACCCTAACCCTATCCCTAATCTTAAACCTAACCTTAACCGGACCCTACCTCAAGACCCAGAATGAACCTTAGCCCTAACCCTAACACTAAACCTGTGCTGAGCTCTATCTAGCCTTAGTCCTAACCCTAACCATAATCCTAGCCTTAACACTAACAATAACCTTGGCACTGGCCTTAACCTGCACCCTAAACCTAACTGTGCCCTGAACCCTAATGCTAACTCTAACCCTGATCCTAACCATAGTCCTAACCCTAAACCAAACCCTAACCGTAAACCTAATGCTAGCACTAGCCTTAGTCCTAGCCCGATGCTTAGCACTAACCCTACCCCTAGCTATAACCCTAACTGTAGTCCTAGCCATGACCCTAACCCTAATCATAACACTAGTCATAAACCTAACCCAACCCTCACCCTGAAATATCCCTAGCACTAACTCTAAACCTAAACCTAATGCTAATCCCTAAATCCTAACCATAATGTTAGCGTTAGTTCTACCATGGCTCTAGCCCCAGCCATAACACTTACCTTAACCCTAGCCCTAACCATAGCCTAACTGTAGCCCTAGCTCAACCCTAGCCTCACCCTTAACACTAATCTCATCTCTATTTCCAAACCAAGCCTTAAACCTAGCCCTAGCCCTAGCCCTAGACCTAAACCTAAACCTGAACCTAACCATAAGCATACCCATCCTACCCATCCCTAGCCCAAGCATAAATTTTAATCCTAAACCTAACCCTAAGCCTGGCCCTTCCCTAACCTTAAACCTAACCCTAGCCCAAACTTTAACCCTAACCCTAGTGCTTATCTTAACCCCTAGCAGTAACCCTAACCCTAAATCTAACCCTAACCCTAAACCCTAACTTTACCCCAAACCCTAAAAATAGCCTTCGCCCTAACCATAACAGTAATCCTAAACCTACCACTAACCCTCACCCTAAACCTAAAATTAATCATACCCCTAGCCCTAAACATAACCCTAATCATAACACTAAATATAACTCTAACACTAACCCTAGCCCTAAACATAGCCCTAGCCCAAACCCTAGCCCTAGCACTAACCCTACTGTAACCCTAACCATAACCCTAATCCTAGCCTTAACCCTAAACCCAAACCTAACCTTAGCACTAAACTTACCCTAACACTAGTCCTAGCCCTAAATATAACCTAACCATAACCCTAACCCTAGCCTAGGTCTAAACCTAAACCTAACCTTAGTAATAGCTATAACACTAACCTTAAACTTAATCTGAAATCTAAATTGAAACCCTATCTCTAAACCTAGCTCAAGTGTTGACGGGAGAGACCTGGTTCTTCTTGCTGACGCATGTAAAGAATTACATATCAGCAAATCTTGTAGTATGAAATCAGTTTATTAGTGATCCGTTCCCATGAATGAGAACAGGACTGGATAGAGTAGGGGGTGAAAGGCAAAGTTTCAGGGCAAAGAGGGGTGAGAAAAGTTAAGAGTGGCTGAGGACCAGGGTGGCAAGCCCCTGGGCAGCCTGAGGCCGGGTGGCCAGAGGCCCTGTGGCCCGAGAGCCAAGAGCACCATGAGCCCCCGAGAGAGAGAGAGAGAGAGAGAGAGAGAGAGAGAGAGAGAGAGAGAGAGAGAGTCCTTTGTTCTCAGGACTTATATAGTTGGTGGGATAGGAGGGAAAAAAGTTACATATTGATTAACGGGTACATGCGGTGCCAGCTTTCCTTGGGGAATGTGATTACCCCAAACTTAGGTATGTGTGGGGGTCTGTTAGCCCGAATCCTTATCTTGCTCCAGACCCCATTTGTTCATCTTGTTGTAAAACAAATACCTGACAGGAGGCAGTTAATTAAAATTGGGGCACTTTCCAAAGTTATTTACGGGCTCTTTCTGTAAGTATCAGGGACTACCTCGTAAAACAGATTGTGACCAGAGGTAGGCAATTAACCAAAGTTGTTTTATGGGCTTTTTCTTTGGGCACCAGGGACCCTCTCCCACATTCCAGGCCTTGGGATGAAAAGCACAGTTTCAAGGTTTTCTTTCCCAGATAATGGAAATGTTACATAAAATTTCAAGGACTTCCCTTCTTCCTTGTTAATATAGTGTGTTTTGTGATGTTGGAACACCTGGCAATATTATCAGACCAGGCTCAGGACTGCTGAGTTAGCGTATGAGACATGTCTCCCTCCTCCTCCCTGCCTTGATTTACCATTTATTCTACTTAATTGGTAAAAGATGTTTCCTGGCAACCAGGGTGCTAAATGCTGGACAGTAACAGCATTGCAGTCTCAGAGTTCTTCCTATGCTGTCTCCTGCTTCATTTCCCCCTGAGAGACATGGTTCTCAAAAATTCCTTTTTGGGCTGCTGAGGGGTGAAGGTCCGTCTTCCGTAGCTGCTTCAGGCTTGGATGGGACAGTAGACCCTGCCTATGGAGAACCATGAAACTCTCGCCCTATTCTATCTGGAAGTTGGTGAAGAATTTCTGAGACTGTTAGGGATGCTGTATGTTGGTCAGAGGAGGGGGAGGAAAGTGTCCTTCCATCGGCCCACGATAGATGCCTGGAGCCTCCGGTTTCAGAGGTTGATAGTTGTTCGTGACAATCATTTGCAGCTTTATAGCCTCTATTCTAGAAGAGATAAATTTAGTTAGTAAGTTGATTATCATGGGTCCAAATAATAGTATTACTAGTATAATCAATAACGGTGCTACAAAGGGAAGGAGTAAAGACATGAGCCATGAATTTGAATCCCATAGAGAGGTTGAACCTTTGATTCTAGATTCAGACTCAAGGATACTTTGGATGTTTTGCTGGACTTGCCCTGACTTATTAACATAGAAGCAACACTGTTCTTTGAGGTATAAACATGTTCCTCCTGCTGAGGCTGTGAGGAGGTCTAATGCCCTTCGATTTTGGAGGGCAACTCCAGCCAATGAGTCTAGTTGCTCTTGGAGTGCTGCAAGCGTTTCCCCTGTTTTAGTCAATGACTCAGCTGTTTCCTGTGGTAGGCGGTGGTGGATTCCTAATGAAGCTCCTCCTACTGCTGTTCCAGTGGCAGAGAGAATCCCAATAAGTGATATTAGAGGAATAAGGGAACCTGCCCTCCTGAAAAAATGTCCTTGCCCTCGTAATGGGAATGGGAGGGAAGCATTTTCCCATGCTATGGACACGTCAGGAAGAACATACCCCAGGGAGCAGATGCCCCTCCACTGTGAAGGGAGGGTCCAGTATGCCTGGGACCCACGGACCTAATAGACTCCTGTGAGAGTGGGTATTTCTGCCATCAGATCAATTTCTGCCAGCTTAACTGGCTGAGTTTCTACAGAGACGTATCTTCCTTTGACTAGTTGCTGGGTCCTTGGGTATTTGGTGCCCCACCACTGTAATCCTTGTGCTGCCAGAGAAGCTGCAACCAGAGGATCTATTATGGGATTGTTGAAACTTGTGTTATTTATGAATTCAGTAAAGATAGAGCCTCTTTTTATTCCAAAATGTATGGCGACTCGAGCATTGCGGTACAGAGTGATACATTCCTCTCTTTCTTGTGGGAGGAAATTATTGACTGGATAGGATGGTCTGCCTTGGCAGTATGCTGTTTTGGGTGAGCTTTTGTCTAAAGGTGGGCTAGGAATAGCCGGCTTTGGAAAGCGGGTGTGTATGAAATTTGTTTCATCCCCCGGGTTAGTAATTCCCCCAGAGATATAGGGTATCGCAGTGAGGAAAATTCCACGAGTAGTGTTTATGAGCGGGGAATTTGGGATTAGAAAATTTTGTCGGCACTGGCCATTAGCAAGCTTTCCTACAGGCGTGCCTCCTGGAGCATCACTGACAATGCAGAAGGGGTAGTTGACTTGTAGGTGGTTTATTAAGTGAGAAAATAGAGGCCCTCTAGGGGAGCGTTGACTGCTAGTGGAGAAAGTCCTGGGTAATAGTTTAGCAAGGTTTTGAGAGGCTATTATGCCCCATGGGCTGGAATGTACAGTCTTTTCATCAAGGGTTGCAGAGACATTTCCCCACTGTTCTGGTGCCAGTGGCTGAACATAGCCCCAACTACGGGTGGAAAGACAAAGCCAACAGGAATAATTCAATTTTAAAGACTGGGCCATATGGTCAGCTAATTCATAGATGGTTTTAGGTGGAGAGTTAGCATAAGTGAAAGGGGTTAAGTGGTAAAATAGAAAGCTACTTATCAGACTTAGGAGTAGTCTTGTGGAAGAGGAGCATGGGGTCCTCTGCCTGCGCACAGGAGCAGGTGGCGTCATCTTGTTGTCTGAGTCGTTTTCCTTCTGAACAGGAACTTGAGGTCTTCCACTGGCTCACAGGTGTATGTGGAGTCTGGATTCCCCTGCTGGTCTGAGGAGTGATCTGGATCAGCAGGAGCCGGTTTTATCCTAGAAATATGAACCCAACCATTTCCAGGAAAGAGCAGAGCTGCTGTTTGGTAGTAGGTGGTATTAGCTCAGTAATTGCTTTTATTCTTTCTGATGACAGTTGCCTAGATCCTGGAGTTAAGATATATCTTAAATAGTTTACTTTCTGCTTGGAAATTTGGGCCTTTTTCTTAGAGACTCGGTATCCCCGGCCCCCAAGGAAGTTCAGAGTTAAGATAGTGTTGCGATCTGAGGCTTCCTTCGAGGGGCTACAGATTAAGATATCATCTATGTATTGTAAGATTGCCCCTTCTCGTAACTGTAAATCTCTTAGATCTAATACTCTTGCGAATAGATGGGGGCTGTCTCTAAATCCTTGGGGTAGCACCGTCCAGGTATATTGTTGATGAGCCATTGTTTTAGGGTCTGTACACTCAAATGCAAACAGGTACTGGGAATCTGGGTGGACAGGGATACAAAAGAATGCATCTTTTAAGTCTAAGACAGTATACCATTGAGTATAGTCTGGTACCTGGGTGAGGATAGTATATACGTTGGCCACAAGGGGATGTAAGGGGACGACAGCCTCGTTAATTAATCTTAAGTCTTGGACTAACCGGTACTCCCCTGTGGGCTTAAGAACAGGGAGGATTGGAGTATTGCAGGGGGACTGACAGGGTACTAGCTGCCCGTGTGTAATAAACTTCTCGATGATGGGCTGTAGACCCTCTAAAGCCTCCCGCTTGATAGGATATTGTTTCTTGTGGGGATAAATTACCCCAGGCTTTAGGAGGATTTGGACTGGTTGCGCTGTGCTGGCCTTGCCAGGAACCCCAGAGTCCCAAACTAGGGGATCTACTTCTTGTAAAATCTGTTCTGGGATATTATTTTCTTTCTTGTCTTTACAGGCTAGCATAATTATAAGAACTTTATCTGGGACCTCCTGGAACTTCAGAATAGCTCCTAGTCTGGCCAAGAGATCTCGTCCTAGTAATGGTATGGGACATTGTGGAATAATCAGAAAAGAATGCTTAAAAATTTGGCTCTCAAACTGACAAGTGATGGGGGCGTGTAAAAACAAGTCTTAGATTTTCCTTCTACTCCCATAATGCTTCTTGAGTTAGAAGAGAGAGGACCAGCATATGAATTAAGGACAGAGTAAGTGGCCCCAGTATCAACAAGAAAATTAATTTTCTTACCTGCCACATCAAGAGTCACCCGGGGTTCTTCGTTAGAGATCAAGATGCTGGTGTAGGCTGGGGCCAACCTGTTCCCCGGGCACCCTCAGTCCTCAAGTGCTGCCATGGCCATAGGAGATGACCCCTTTCCACTCTGGGAACGGGGGCAGCCTACCTTCCTGTGCCAGGGATCAAGGTTTGTTTCTTTGCACTTGGGGCATGGCCCTAGGGGTGGCTTAGTGCATTCTTTTGCCCAGTGTCCAGAGCATTTGCACTTAAAGCACATTTGTTCCTTGTGCCCTCCATGCCTTTGGAGCTTTCCCAGGTTACCTTGAGGTGGCTGGCCATAGCCAATGTTGCCACTAAGAGCTAATGCAAGTAGCTTGGCCTGTCTCTCCTCTAAGTCTCGATTGATAAAGACTGAGAAGGCAACATCCATCAGTTATGCCAAAGGGGTTTGGGGCCCCATTTGTAACTTCTGAAGTTTCTTACAAATATCAGGGGCTGCCTGGGTGATAAAGTGTTGCCCTATTAATACTTGTCCCTCTGGAGATGATGGGTCTATATTAGTGTATTTCTGAAAAGCTTCTACCAGTCTGTTGCGGAAGAGTGCAGGGTTCTCTTCCCTTCCTTGTGTTATTTCCTTGACTTTATCATAATTCACTGGCTTTTTGATACAAGCCCTCATTCCAGCCAATAAGCACTGTATCATGATGGATTTACTTCTGTTTCCTCCTGGTGTATTATAGTCCCAGTTGGGCTCATGATCTGGGACAGCCTCGGCTGCAGGCCTTGCATTGCCGGGGTCTTCAGTATGTAATTGATCTGCATGTTTACAGGCCCCTTCCCAATTTAGTTGCTTTTCTTCTGGAGAGCAACATGTAGTTAGAACTATGTAAAGGTCCCTCCAGGCCATATCAAAGGCAAGGGTTAAGATATGGAAGTTATTAATAAAGCGTGTAGGATCCTCAGAAAAATTTCGTAGCCTTTCCTTGCACTGCTGCAGGTCAGCTATTGAGAAAGGCGCATGGACCCGAGTAGGGCCTTCTGCACCCGCTACTTCTCTCAGAGGCAGGAGGCCAGAAGAACCAGGGAGATAGGAGGCTCCACTCCTAGTGTGTCCCGCTGGACTGGGCTTCTCCTCCTTTGGTAACTTTGGATATATGGGTGAGTAGGGCGGAGGAGAGGTTATAGGAGTCGACTCAGGGGTTGAGGTTTCAGGGCTCTGAGGCTTGCTAGGTTCCCCCTGAGAGACAGATGGGAAATTCTCTCTTGCTGCTCTCTGAGAGACAGGAGTGGAATTTAAAAGAGGGTCATCTAGAATGTCATTGGGAGACCCCAAGGTATACGTTTCTTTCGACCCAGAACAAAGAGATGGAGCGTAAGATAACACAAAAAAAGCTTGTACGTAGGGAAGCTCCGACCACTTGCCTAGCCTCCAACAGAATAGATGCAATTGGAGTATGGTGTTGTAATTGCTACTCCCATTTTCAGGCCATGTTTCCTTCTCCCCTAACTTATATTGAGGCCAAGCTGTGTTACATAAGAAAATCAGCCTCTTTTTTTTAAGACATTCAGGGTCAAACTTATCCCAGTTTCTAAGGATGCATCCCAATGGTGATGCTGCGGGGATAGAGGGTGTATTTCCCATTTGGTCAGATCCGTGGCTCACCTAGTAAAAAAACAAACTAAAAAAACAAACCCGTCGTACTCCTGAGCCTGGAGGGGCGTCCCCCGTTGCTGCTCCAGGAGTTGACTGGTGGGATGTAGGGCGTCCCCTGTTTCTCCCACCCGCAGCTACCAGACGTCTCTGGCGACACGAAGACCATGTGCTAGGCTTGCCACGGACTATTTGTATCCCCTTCGCTACTGGTGGAATCAGCAGCTTCGACTGAACTGGACCCTTTCTGCAGATCTCAAGGTTTTTTATAAGTTTGGCTCCTCGCCAGCAAGGAGTCAGAGAGAGAGAATGGCACTAGTCATTTGGTATAATTCCTGCAAACACTGGAGGCCGATACAATACTGTTTAATCCAGTAAGAGAGGTCCCTACTGTGGCAAAACACGTGCCACCTATGTGGCTCTGGGTCGCTCCCATCTCGGGATCTATTGGATGAAAACACAGAAGTTGGGGAAGTGAGCTGGGAAGTAGGCTGAGATTGCAAACTCCAGCCTCAGATAGCAGCTCGGCTGGAAAACGGCCACATCTAGAGGAGGGGAAAGAAATGCCATAAGCTTCGGTTTCCCAGCATCACGAAAACCCTAGGTGCTGAGGTGCTAGCAGCAGGACTGCCTTTAGGATGTCCTGTCCCCTGCTCTGCTCAGGGCAGAGGCTGGAAAAAACCCTACAGAGATGTCGGTCTCAGGCCTCAGGCACAGCTGAAAAAAAAACGCCTGAGTTTTCAAAGTTACTTTTTCCTACAGCATTGGAGAAGCAGGTACCCCGCTGTCTTTGGGTACGGAGTTAATTACTCTATTGTTCTTGGGACCCACAGGAGCCCCTATGTCTAGAAGTTAACAGTGTTCTAAAGACTCAATTCCTCATTTTCTTTTCTGAGTTCTATAGTCAAGGAAGGGATGAGATTTTCCTCTTTGTACCCTTGTCCCTAGTTAACATGGGCCTAGTAGGACCAAGACCAATATGAAGCTGAAATTGAATGCAAGGCTTGAGTCAGGCAGGTAAGGAATATCATCACTTCCTGCTGCGAAGTAAAGATCAAAGGCATGGTTTTAGAGATTAGATGGCTGCTTGGCTGGAAAACAAACACAGCAATTACTTGGTAAAGCAAATAGGCATGAGAGTAGTCAGAGATGCAAATGGAGTGGTCAGAGAAAGGAGAAAAGACTCATGAATGAGGCAAAACCAAACAAAAGGCCTAGTTAAGAGAACAGGGCCTGGAAAAGCCAGGACTTGCACTACAGGCTAAAATCTTGCTCTCTCTTCCCAGAGACTATTCCTAAGTGGGGAACATGCCGCAGGGATGGGACCGTGAATGCTTTAACAGTGTGCCTCTCGTTGCGTGGACTTTTGCTTGCGGTTGGCGGGGAAACCTAGTGTTCTTTCCCGGTCCACGTCCAACTTAACCTCCCACGGGTGTCTTTGTTGTGGCGAGCGCCCTTGTGGCTCTTAAATGCTTGACCCGTACCCACGGGGTGCGGCGATTTCTTGAGAGAGAGAAAGCAAGACATTTGCCCAGCTGACATAACATTGCTCACCCCCACAATTTCTGCAAGGGGTCTTCGGATGCAAATTGAGTTGCTAAGAGTCACCTGGGGAGAGAGATGCTGCAAGCTCACAATGGGCCAATGATTTCAACCGACTTTTTCTTGGCCAGGTTCGGAGGCAGAAAGAGCTAAGGAATCCAAGTAGTGGGTCAAAGTGTGCTGCTTGTGAGCAGGGCTCCCAAAGGCCGTTACCCCTTTGGTCATCCCTAACTCTCTTACGTGTCTCGGTTTCTCCCCTGTCTGAAACAGCCAGGGGGGCTCGGAGTGCTGGGTGACCAGCCCTTATGTGCACTTCCCCGGACGAGCCGAAGTTTGATTACCGTGATTGGAGTTCCCTATGAGGCCCCTGCACATCTCAGGGATTGACCCCAGACACCCCCGCAAGGCCCCCACTCACGTAGGGACACCCAAAGACTTGGGCCAGAGGGAGGAACTGCCTCTTGTCTTCGGAGCCCGGGCAGAACCGGAGCACTCATTTCAGATCTCATTGTTTCTACCTCCGAACATAGGCCTAGCACTTTGAACTTTCCCACCTCCACAGCGCAGCATCTCCTTGATCCCAAAGTGCGAAAGGCAGGACAGCTTTGTTGGTGAGACCATACTCACTGCGTTCCAAACGGCTGGCGACAAAGAGTTGGATGCAAGTCAGGTTCCCGGGTTTCGGCACCAAATCTGTTGACGGGAGAGACCTGGTTCTTCTTGCTGACGCATGTAAAGAATTACATATCAGCAAATCTTGTAGTATGAAATCAGTTTATTAGTGATCTGTTCCCATGAATGAGAACAGGACTGGATAGAGTAGGGGGTGAAAGGCAAAGTTTCAGGGCAAAGAGGGGTGAGAAAAGTTAAGAGTGGCTGAGGACCAGGGTGGCAAGCCCCTGGGCAGCCTGAGGCCGGGTGGCCAGAGGCCCTGTGGCCCGAGAGCCAAGAGCACCATGAGCCCCCGAGAGAGAGAGAGAGAGAGAGAGAGAGAGAGAGAGAGAGAGAGAGAGAGAGTCCTTTGTTCTCAGGACTTATATAGTTGGTGGGATAGGAGGGAAAAAAGTTACATATTGATTAACGGGTACATGCGGTGCCAGCTTTCCTTGGGGAATGTGATTACCCCAAACTTAGGTATGTGTGGGGGTCTGTTAGCCCGAATCCTTATCTTGCTCCAGACCCCATTTGTTCATCTTGTTGTAAAACAAATACCTGACAGGAGGCAGTTAATTAAAATTGGGGCACTTTCCAAAGTTATTTACGGGCTCTTTCTGTAAGTATCAGGGACTACCTCGTAAAACAGATTGTGACTAGAGGTAGGCAATTAACCAAAGTTGTTTTATGGGCTTTTTCTTTGGGCACCAGGGACCCTCTCCCACATTCCAGGCCTTGGGATGAAAAGCACAGTTTCAAGGTTTTCTTTCCCAGATAATGGAAATGTTACATAGAATTTCAAGGACTTCCCTTCTTCCTTGTTAATATAGTGTGTTTTGTGATGTTGGAACACCTGGCAATATTATCAGACCAGGCTCAGGACTGCTGAGTTAGCGTGTGAGACATGTCTCCCTCCTCCTCCCTGCCTTGATTTACCATTTATTCTACTTAATTGGTAAAAGATGTTTCCTGGCAACCAGGGTGCTAAATGCTGGACAGTAACAGCATTGCAGTCTCAGAGTTCTTCCTATGCTGTCTCCTGCTTCACAAGCATTAACCCTAATGCTAAACCTAACCCTATCAGAAACCCTAACCCAAACTAAACCTAGCCCTAGCCCTAGGACTAACCTTACCCTTAACCTAAACCTAACCCTAGCCCTAACACTAACAATAACTCTGGCTGGGGCCCTAACCCTAGCCCTAACAATAACAGTGGCCCTGGCCCTAAACATAAAACTAACCCTAATTCTAGTCCTAGCCCTAAACCTAATCGTAACCATAATCCCTAAATCCTAACCATAATGCTAGTACTAGTTCCCTATGTCCCTAGACATAACACTAACACTAGATCTACCCCCAGACCTGGCCCTAGCCCTAGACCTAACTGTAACCCTAACCATAGCCGTAACCCTAAAACTTACCCTAACCATAACCATAGTATGAGCCCTAATCCTAACCCTAGACTTACTACTAAACCTAACCCAAACCATAGCCTTAAATCTAAACCTAAACCTAATGCTAGCCCTAACTGTATCTGTATCCCTAACCTTAAATCAAATCCTAACACTAGCGCTAGCCCTTGCCCTAGCACTAGCCCTAACTCTAGCCCTACCCTAACCCCGATCCTAACCATAAAACTAGCTCTAGCTCTAGCCCTAGACCCAGCCCAAGCCCTAACTGGACCCCTAACCGTAACTATAACCCTAACCATAGACCTAACCTTGACCTTAAACCTAACATTAGCCCTAACCATAGCTGTATCCCTAACTTTAGTTCAAAACCTAGCCCTAGCCCTAGCCCTAGTCCTTACCCTAACACTAGCCCTAACCCTATTCCTATCTCTACCCCTACCCCTAACTCTAACCCTAACTGTAACCCTAGCCCTACCCATAACACCAATCCTAGCCCTGGCCATATCCATATTCCTAGCTATAGACCTAACCTTAGCCCTAAACCTTACCCTAAATCTACCTTAACCCTAACAGAAACACTAACACAATCCCTAACCCTAGCCATAGCAATAACACTAACTCTAAACCATAACCCTAACCCTTATCCCTAACCCTACCTTAACTCTAACCCTAACCCTAACCATAAACCCAGCCTTAACTCTATCACTAACATTAAATAACCTTAAGCCCTAGCCCTAAACCTAACCCTGATCCTAACTTTAAAACCTGAACCTTAACCTAAGCCTAAACCTAGCCCTAGCCCCAACACTAACCCTAACCCTAACCACAGCACAATCCCTAACTCTAACCTTCAAACTAACCCTAGCCCTAACCCTGAAACTATCCCTAATCCTAAATCCTAATGCTACCTTAAACCAAACCCTAATCCTAGCCCTAGCCCTAACCACAACCCTCGTCGAAGACTACCCTAAGCCTAACCGTAAACCTAGTCTTAACCCTAACCTTAACCTAACACTAGCTGTAGCTCTAACCCTAACCTTAATCCTAACATTAGAACTAACCCTAAACCTTAACCTATCCTAGCCTTAATCCTAAACCAAAACCCAACAATAACCTTAACCCTAATATCAACCCTAAACCTAACCCTAGCCCTAACTCTATCCATAACCCTATCACTAATCCTAACCCTAATCCTAGCCCAAACCCTAACTTTAACCTGAACCCTAGCCTTAACCATAACCTTAACAAAAACCTAGCCTTAACAAGAGCCTTGAACCTAATACTAAACTAACCATAACCCCAATACGAACCTAAAACTAACCCTAAACATAATCCTAACCCTAAAACTATCCATACACCTAACCATAACCCTAGCCTTAATGCTAAACCTAACCCTAACCCTAACACTAGCCCTAACTTTAAGCATAATACTAACCTAATGCTGGCCCTGGACCTAGGGTAAGGTTTTGGATTAGGATCAGGGTTAGGGTGTTGGCTAGGGTTAGGTTTAGGGTAGGGTTGCTATTAGATTAGGGTTAGGGTTAGGTTAGGGTTACAGCTAGGGCTAGGGTTAAGATTAAAGTTAGGGTTAAGGTCAGGGCTAGGGTTATGGTTATGGTTAGGTTTAGGCCTCGTGTTAGGCTTATTGTTAATGTTAAGGCTAGGGTCACATTTAGTGTTAAGTTTATGGTTAGGGTTAGACGTGGGTTAGGGCTACGGCTAGGTTTAGGGTTAATGTTAGGGCTATTGTTATGGTTGGGGTTAGGACAAGGGTTTGGATTAGGGTTACTGTTAGATTAGGGTTACAGCTATAGCTAGGGTTAAGGTTAAGTTTAGTGTTAAGGTTAAGGCTAGGTTTAAGGTTAGGGCTATAGCTAGGTTTAAGTTTAGATTTAGGGATAGGGCCACTGTTATTGTTAGTGGAAGTGTTTGGGTTAGATTTAGTGTCACAGATTAGGGTGAGTTTTGGATTTATGTGCTACAGATTGGTTTAGAGTTAGGGCCGAGGGCAGGATGAAGTTTAGGGTTAGTGCTAGGTCTAAGGTTAGAGTTCTTGTTAGAGTTAGGGTTAGGTCTAGGTCTAGGGATAGAGCAATTGTTAGTTATCATTAGGGCTAGGGTTATAGTTAGAGCTGGGCTTGGGTTAGCATTATGGTTAGGGTTAAATTTAGGGCTAGTATTAGGGTTAGGTTTTGGGTTAGGGTGAGGCCTGGGGTTAGGGCTAGGTCTAGGACTTGAGTTAGGGCTACGGATAGGGCTAGGGTTAGGTTTGGGGTTAGGCTTAGGTGTAGGCCTTAGGGCTGGGTTCAGGGATAGGTTAAGTTTAGGTTTCATATAGCATTGCAATTAGGGCTTGGTCTAGGGTTAGAGCTAGGGGTTAGGAAAGGCGTAGGGCCAGGTCCAGTGTTAGGTCTAGGTTTAGGAATAGGTTAGGTTTAGGTTTAGGGTTAGTTTTACATCTAGCACTAGGTTTCTGTTTATGATTAAGGCTAGGTCTACGATTAGAGGTAAGGTTAGGTTATGGTTAGGGGTAGGTGTAGGGTTAGGGTTAGGTTCATGGTGAAGTTTATGGCCAGAGCTCAGATTAGGATTGTGGTTAGGGTTAGGGATAGTTTTAGGGTTAGAGTTGGGGCTAGGGATAGGGCTGCATTTATGGTTAGGTTTAGGACTTGGGTTAGGGTTAGGGTTATGGTTAGGACTATAGTTAGAGATAGAGTAGGGTTAGGGTTAGGTTTAGAGTTAGGGTTAGGGCTACATCTCAGGTTCAGGGTTAGGGGTCTGGCTAGGCCTAGGGTTAGGGTTAGAGTTAGGGCTTGGGCTATGATTAGGCTTAGGGTTAGGGCTAGGGTTTAAGGTTAAGGGTAGGGCAAGGGTTAGGGTTATGGTTATAGTTAGGTTTAGGGCTAGGTTTATTGTATGGTTAGGGTTAAGGCTGGGTTTTGGTTTAGGGTTAGTGTTCGGGTTAGGATTAGGTCTAGGTCTAGGGTTAAGGTTAGCATTATAATTAGTTTCGAGTGACTGCTGGGGTGAGGGTTAGTGTTTTAACTTTGGTTAAATTAGTGTTAGGCCTAAGGTTGGGGTTGGGCTTGGGCTAGGGCTACAACAATTACAGCTCTAAGGAGAGAAAGGCATTGTAACAAAGAACCATGAAAGTACTGCCTTAAATTGCTTGAAATCTGGAAGTTGCTTAAGTTTACAAGGAGAATATATTTTTGAGGATCTACTGATCACTCTCAGCCTTCTTTTCCTGTAAGGAAAGCCACTGTGCAGTGTTTGAACACACTTAAGTTTCATGCATACCAGGTGAGATTTGAGAATGCTTATCAGCAGAGACTACAATTCTGAAATATATACTCTTCTCTTTGTAATGTAAAATGTTGCCTTTAGACAAATTAAATCATGTTTTCTTGTAATAGATTTGATGGTGACAAAAGGAAACTTCAATAATACAAGAATTCTGTTTGTGTAAAGCAATTTATATAAGCCTGTTCAATGAAACAGTTTAGAACTAAGCATGGAATGGAAGATAAAATTCTGGTTAGTTACACAACGGAGAATGTTAATACACAGACAGGGGATGGCAGGGTGAGGTGTTTTTTTTTTTTTTTTTTTTTTGTAAGATGTAGGACATGTCTAAAATTAATACTGTGTTTCATTTAGTGTACTGTTATTTCTCTTCATGTCATCAGAAGTGCACTTACACAGAAGTGAATGGTTTTCCCCTCTGTGTAGGTAGTACTGGGCATAGTATGAGGACAGAAGCAACCATTTGAGCAGCAATGTCTGTTAAGTTGTGCTCTTATGTCTTTGTAGATTGTGTGGTAACTCTGTCACTTGTAGAGCTGTGAGAAGCTTAGAAAAGGTCTCTTTAGAAGTCAGATATGGTTAGGTTTAAGGTTATGGTTATGGTCAGGGTTTAAATTAGGGCTAGGGCAAAGGTTTTGGGCTAGGCTTAGGGTTAGGCTTAGGGATAGCGTTAGGGTTAGGTTTAGGGTTAAATCCAGGTTTCGGGTTAGGGTAAGGGTTAGGTTTAGCTCTAGGATTGGGTTTAGGGGTAGGATTAGATTAGTATTGGTGTTATGGTTAGTATTAAGCTTAGGGTTAGGTTTAGGGCTAGGGGTATGGTTAGGTTGAGAGTTAGGGTTAGGATTAGGGTTAGGGTTAGGGCTATGGCTATGGTTAGGATTAGGGTTAGGGTTAGGGTTAGGGTTAGGGTTAGGGTTAGGGCTAGGGCCAGGGCTAGAGATATGTCTATGGAGAGAGCAATATACAGTTCCAAGGTGAGAAAGGCACTGTAACAAAGAAACATCAAAGTACAGTCTTACATTTCTTGAAATCTGGAAGTTGCCCAAGTTTATGAGAAAAATATATGTCGGAGGATCTATTGATCACTCTCAGCCTGCTTGTCCTGTATGGAAATCCAAAGTGCCATGTTTGAACATGCTTAAATTTAATGCATACCAGGTGAGATTTGGTAGTGCTTATCAGTAGAGACTACAATTTGTAAATACAAACTCTTCTCATCATGTCTTGCACAACATTGCCTTTATACAAGATAAAACATATTTTGAAACACATTTGATGGTGTCAAAGGGAAGTTCGATAAAACAAAGGCTATGTTTGTGTACAGCCATTTATATAAGCTTTGTTCAATGAAACAGTATAGGACTGAGCATGGATTGGAAGATCAAATTTTGGTTATGTCCACACCTGAGAATGTTAATAGACACACAAAAGGAATGGCAGGGTGAGTTTTCTTTGTAAGCTTTAGAACATGGCTAAAATTAATTACTGCATTGCACTTAGTGTACTGTTATTTTTCTCATGTCATCAGAACTGCAGTTATACAGAAACTATGATTCAGTCAGCTGTGTAGGTAATACTGAGAAAGAATTAAAGACAGACACGATATCTTAGATTAACCAAAGGAGTCCAGATTTCAGATGGCAATGTATGTACCACTTCGGCATCTCCATGGCTTTCACAAAAATATCTCTCACTGGTCCACTGTTCCCTGTGGGGGAGCTCCATCCAGCAGAGCTGTCTTGCCAATGTGGATGAGAATAAATTCACCAAGACCTGATCTGCTTGAGGAGGAAAGGCTGACCAATCTCTCAGAGGAGAAGAGCCTTGAGCACCTTTTGTCCTGGGCTTTTATTTGGGTTAGTCTGCATAAGAATACAGGGCATGTACAGAAAGCTCCTCAGTCATTGTCAGGTAGTAATGGTCAAGGAATAGGTAACATTCAAAGAACTATAAGGCCTTACTCTGAGTCAGGGTCAGATAGATAGTATGATGCCAAAGGGCTATAAAACTTTGGGAAACAAGCTCATTTTATGTTTGGACCCTTAACATTTAAATTGAGGGTATTCTTAGCAAAGCAGGTTTCACAGGATTTTATGCATTCTTTCTTAGGCCTAGTTGCCCCCTCTCCAGCAACTCCCCATTCCAGCACAGGCCTGCATCCCACTTTGGCATTGTTTCAGGCCTGAATCAGGTGGGGAATGCAGGCAGCCAAGAGATTAGGGAACTTTTTACAGATAGAATGAGGACTCAGGCTATGACAAAGCCAAGGGGTGAGGGTTTTTTGTCCCTCTTCCATAATCTTCTAAGCCCTTCACTGATGGCCCCTTTGTGCCTGTCTTAGGTTGTTCCTTCCTTGAGGAATCTTACCCATCATCAACTATCCAGCCTTCCTCCAGAGGCCAAGCAGGGTGAAGTAAAGGGTGCAGAGGCTGCATCCCTCCTGGGAGGATAAGTTTTGTTTCCTTAGTGACTGACTTATGGTCCCAAGGTCTTTTTGCTATGGGGTGGAGTGTGTTACAGCCTCTGAAACCAGGAAGGGTGGTCCCCAAGAGCCCCCAAAATGTTAATTGTCATTTTCTGCACCACCAAATACTTGACAAAATACAATTCACTCCTCACATATTTGTGGAAATGGTAGACAAAATATGATTTTCTTTTTTACTTCACAGTAGGCCATATGTTTCTTGATTTTGCTTTTATATTGATTGCTTGAACTACCTGCCCCAAATAACAGTCAGCTCCATTGTAAGTCCAGACACTCTCCAAGATGGACACATAATCATATTTAACAGAAATGTTTTTACAGGGAAGTGGGGAGTAAATATTAAGGTATTCTACAGTTTTCTAGAACACTTTTTGACTCACAGACTTGGAACCCCTAGGTCAGGAGCTGCTGCCTCACTTGTTTCATGATGTATCAAAAAGAGACCATTGGCTAGTGATGAAATCTTTCAATGCCATTAGAAATTGTGATTTAATTCAGTTGCCATGTCAACAGTTCTGTTGGGGACATCTAAAGTGTGTTCTTGATGATATTAGTTTCCTCAGGTTACACAAATATTGCATCATGTGAATTGATGTAAAACATAGATATTAATTTTTTTTTCCAATTTTGGATGTTACAAGTTTGTGATCAGGGTGTTGGCAGGATTTGGACCCACCCCAATAATCTAATTAACTTTAATTTTTGCAAAAGTATCAATCCAAATACAGGAACACTAAGAGTTAACAGGCCATTAGACTTCAAACTGTGAATGTGGAACAAAATTTAGCTTTAAGATATGCCAATTTTCAGCTGAAGAATATCACAAAGGAATGGTGTTACTGGTACAAGGATATGAATATGTAATGTTTTCTCAGTTTTACATCAACAGATATTTCAAACCAAAATGACTGTAGCAGTGACATTGCCACCATCTCTCTCTGATCATGGCTGCTTCAGTGCACTCAGCCTGACTTGGAATATATTGCTGTTATAATTTTAAGCTTACCTGGTATCAGGTTGTTCCTGCTCTCTCAGTGCTCCTTAATAGGCACTCTGTTTCATTGGTACTTTGAGTAAATTGTCAGTTTTTTATGGGGCACATAACTTTGTTAACTCCTGAGTCATTTGCTCAACTTCATTCCCTTACTACGCTATCTCCCTAAGTAAAATGTTAAAGTAATTATGCTTTTGCTAAATTTAAAAAGTTCATAATGAAGATATTAAAATGATATAATGTAAAAAAAAGAACAGTGTTCTTATTTTAAGTTTTAAAAGTTATTATAATGTGTCTTTTATTTGTACAGTGTCTCTAAATTGGAAAGACATGACATTTTTCAGATCATTTTGCTCCATGTAAAATGTCCATGAGACAGATCAAGCCACAGTAGCTTAGAGGGAATGTGGAGACATGTGTTTGAGAGTGTTGTCAGTTCTGATCTGAGGGTGTTGAGCACCCATTCAAATCCATAAGCTTGTTTATTCTTGCCTCTATAATCAGGTTCTTTATTACAGACCCACTGGGATAATGCTCTTGAAACTGACTGTTCATACAGAAAGGTCTGTTGTTCCTTACCTAACAAAATACCCTGAAGGGAATAAATGTATATATTTTTTCAAAGTAGTAAACACCAATTGTACATTCATATCTCAGAATATTTTTATGTTAATAACTTTTGTTCTTCCACCCATGCTCCTGAAGGACTGAGAGATCCTGGGTGATGTTCACACCATGATCCTTTTGGTGGTTCCTAGGGATGTTGCCTATATTACATCTCTTATCTTTTTACTTAGTGTGAAGATAACACCAGCTTATCTGTGAATGGAACATGCACCTTGAGGGCTATCCAGGAAGCATTAGAAAGCAGTATCCCCTGTACCTGTGGTACTAACCATTCAAAGTAGAACAACCATGTACATGACTACCTAGCTGTTCAACTATCTGGCATTTAATGCCGCACAGTATATCCCAAACCAGCTTTTCACTAGGTGATTACTGGCTTTCTCCATAGCACAAGGTGACCCTGTTTATCTTTAGCTTCTATCTGGGAATAGTCATCATCCCTTTGAACCTCCATTTGCCTTCCTGAAAGTGGGTAGTTAAATAAAATTTGTATTATTTTTAGTGGGATTAATTGTATCAGCCATGGCCAGTGCATACCAGGTGCTTTGTTGTGCATAATATATTGCTGGAACTACTGTGGTTCTGCACATTTATAGCTTTCCACTTTCTCATGAGAAGTTCTCTGCCTTTTTCCTCACTGGCCACTCAGAGTTTGGAAAAGCACCTGGAAAGCAACCTGCTAAGAAATTACATATGCTGAAATGTCCAGAAGATGGCAGCGAGGTAAGAGAGAGCACACTCCACTTCCCCCTATGCATAGGAGGAAAACCTAGCCAATCTACAGAGGAACAGAGCAAACAGCCAACAGTATCCTAGCATATATGAAAATAAGAGACCAAAAATTGTAGCGGACATTGAAAAACCAGATGGTAAGGAGACTGCTTCAGGACAATAAGGTCCCTGGGACCAGTGCGGGGACCAGGGCAGCTTCAGCTACAGGCCTGGCACCCGCCAGATCTGCCACAGGGTCCTTGGGAGAGAACTGGGTCAAATGCTCGCTCCCCAGCCAAACAAGGTTTGAGCAGCACCGGGAGAGACAGGCAGAGAGGGGAATAAGGACTAATTGGCAAACACACAGGGCCTATGAGCACCCATGGAGTCTGTGGACGCTGGTTGGGAAGAGTTGAGAGTTGTGCAGTGATGGGCTCTCACTCCAGTAGTCACTGATCTAGCTGGAGAATTGGGCTGTGCCAGAGGCCAGGCCTCTTGAGTAGGAGGAATTTCTCAAAAAGAAAAAGTGAGCCTGGCTGGTGTAGCTCAGTGGATTGAGCGCGGGCTATGAACCGAAGGGTCATTGGTTCGATTCCCAGTCAGGGCACATGCCTGGGTTGCAGGCAGAGTTCTTAGTGGGGGCCACCTGAGATGCAACCACACATTGATGTTTCTCTCCCTCTCTTTCTCCCTCTCTTCCCCTCTCTCCAAAATAAAAAAAAATAAGTCTTAAAAAAGTGAAAAGAGAGACACTGTTTGGGGAATTCTCCTGCAGCAGCCACTCCAGCTACCTTCCCACACAGCCGGGCAGCGATCCCAAGGTTGCGTCGAAGGCCTTGCACATCCCCATAGCACTGGGAAGAGTGGGCACGCAAACCCATGGGACTGAGGCAGCCTGGCTGAGCACCCACACCCCAGCCCAAAGTAGTAATCCCAGGGAAAAAGCACTCTGAGGCAGACCTGGATCCCACACCCAAAGCACCAGGGAGAAGTGCCAGGTTAGCTCTGGGGAGAGTGCGCGAAGCTCACTGAGTGGAAATCGGGAAGAGAGAAAAGCCATACCAATCGCCCCTCAGCCTGCTGCAGCCAGCAAGACCAGAAAAACCTGTTTGGCCAGTTGGAAACCGGAAACAGGCTTTCTTTCTTTCTTTCTTTCTTTCTTTCTTTCTTTCTTTCTTTCTTTCTTTCTTTCTTTCTTTCTTTCTTTCCTTCTTTCTTTCTTCCTCTTTCTTTCTTTTTTAAGTATTTTTTAATTTTTTTATTTTTTTAAATATATTTTATTGATTATGCTATTACAGTTGTCCCATTTCTCCCCCATCATTCCCCTCCACCCTGCACACCCTCTCCCACCCACATTCCCCACTTTAGTTCATGTCCATGTGCCATAAGTTCTTTAGCTTCTACATTTCCCATACTATTCTTGCCCTCCCCCTGTCTATTTTCTACCCACCGTCTGTGCTACTTATTCTCTGTACCTTTCCCCCTCTCTCCTCCTCCCACTCCCCTGTTGCTAACCCTCCATATGATCTCCATTTCTGTGGTTCTGTTCCTGTTCTAGCTGTTGGCTTAGTTTGCTTTTGTTTTAGGTGTGGTTGTTAATAGCTGTGAGTTTGCTGTCTTTTCACTGTCATATTTTTGATCTTCTTTTTCTTAGATAAGTCCCTTTAACATTTCATATAATAAGGGCTTGGTAATGATGAACTCCTTGAACTTGACCTTATCTGAGAAGCACTTTATCTGTCCTTCCATTCTAAATGACAGCTTTGCTGGATAGAGCAATTTTGGATGTAGGTCCCTGCATTTCAAGACTTGAAATACTTCTTTCCAGCCCCTTCTTGCCTGGAAGGTCTCTTTTGAGAAATCAGCTGACAGTCTGATGGGAACTCCTTTGTAGGTGACTGTCCCCTTATCCCTTGCTGCTTCTAAAATTCTCTCCTTTATTTTAATCTTGGCTAATGTAATTATGATGTGTATATGCACAATCTTGATGGACAAGAAATGAATATTAAAAAGCTATGCAGGATTCATTCACTTCCGGCCAAGATGGAGGTGTAGGCGGACACGCTGTGCCTCCTCTAACAACCAAAATTAAGGACAACAAATATTTAGAAACAAGAAAACAACCAGAACTTATAGAAAATTGAACTGTACGGAAGTCCAACAACCATTCATCCAGACTGGTAAGAGGGGCGGAGTCGCGGCAGGAGAAAGTGGAGGTACGGACCCGGGGATGCAAGCAGCATCTGCAGGCAGTTCCCAGGTGCACAGGTGGTGGCTGGCGGTCCCCGGGCCCACAGGCAGCAGCTAGTGGACCCCGGGCACAGGGGGGCAACTGTGCAGACCCAGTGAGGCCGCATAAGGTGGCTGGCTGACCAGGTGGTCCCATATTCACACGAGGAGACGGTCGGGGAAGTGGCGGAAGGGACTGAATCCAGAGAGAGTGGAGCAGGCGCCATTGTTCCCTCTCAGACCCCGCCCCCACATACAGCGTCACAACCCAGTGACTGGGCTGCCCCACACTGGGGAGCGTCAGAGGCTCCACTCTTCACTACGTAATAGCTGCGACCAGACTAAAACCAAAACAACAACAACAACAACAAAAATCCCACCAAAATGGCTCAAACCGGAAAACAAATAAAAGCCCCAGAGCCAATTCCTCTAAGCAGTGAAGAGATAGCCAACCTATCAGATGCACAGTTCAAAGCACTGGTCATCAAAATGCTCACAGAATTGGTTGATTTTGCTCACAAACTAGATGAAAAAATGCAGGCTACAATACGTGAAATGAAGGAAGATGCATGGGGAACTGATAGAGATGGAAGGAAAACTGGGACTCAAATCAATGGAGTGGACCAGAAGGAAGAAACTAACAACCAAACAGAAGACGAGGAAGAAACAAGAATTCAAGAAAATGAGGAGAGGCTTAGGAACCTCCGGGACATCGTTAAACGTCCCAACATCCGAATTATAGGGGTCCCAGAAGGGGAAGAAGAAGAGCAACAAGTGGAAAACTTATTTCAACAAATAATAAAGGAGAACTTCCCCAATCTGGCAAAGGAAATAGACTACCAGGATGTCCAGGAAGCTCAGAGAGTCCCAAAGAAGTTGGACCCGAGGAGGAACACACCAAGGCACAACGTAATTACATTACCCAAGATTAAAATGAAGGAGAAAATTCTAGAAACAGCAAGGAATAAGAGGACAGTCACCTACAAAGGAGTTCCCATCAGACTGTCAGCTGATTTCTCAAAAGAGACCTTACAGGCAAGAAAGGGCTGGAAAGAAATATTTGAAATCTTGAAAAGCAGGGACCTACATTGCTCTAAATGCTCTATCCAGCAAAGCTGTCATTTAGAATGGATGGACAGATAAAGCGCTTCTCAGATAAGGTCAAGTTGAAGGAGTTCATCATCACCCAGCTCTTATTATACAAAATGTTAAAGGGACTTATCTAAGAAAAAGAAGATAAAATATGACAGTGAAAAGACAGCAAACTCACAGCTATTAACAACCACACCTAAAACAAAAGCAAACTAAGCCAACAGCTAGAACAGGAACAGAACCACAGAAATGGACATCATATGGAGGGTTAGCAACAGGGGCGTGGGAGGAGGAGAGAGGGGAAAGGTACAGAGAATGAGTAGCATAGATAGTGGGTAGAAAATAGATGGGGGGGAGGGCAAGAATAGTATGGAAAATGTAGAAACTAAAGAACTATGACACATGGACATGAACTAAAGGGGGGAATGTGGTTGGGAGAGGGTGTGCAGGGTGGAGGGGAATGATGGGGGAGAAATGGGACAACTGTAATAGCATAATCAATAAAATATATTTAAAAAAAAAAAAAGCTATGCAGGAAAGAAAATATCCCAAATCATGGGGAAGACCATGGTGGATTTTGTCTAGGTAGCATCTAGTATTTACCCCTGTTTTTTCTTTCTGGATCCACCTCTGGTGAGGTCAGTTGGTGACCCCTGTCTGACGTTAGGCAGCCTGTTCCAGATTTCAGTGATATACTGTCTGTGGCTGAGTCCTTCAGTTCTTTATTTAGTCACTCTGCACCCAGCAATCAGGCTTGAACACTTCAGGTAGGGGCAGAATCCCTTCTGGTATTAAGGCTATCGTTTCTCCTCAGACTGCTGCCACTCAGGGGAGTGGTCTGCCTGAGCAAGATGGCTGCTGCAGTATGGGGAATCACTCATCACTGGAATCCTGGTGGTTATTCTCTCAGTTATCTCCCCAAAACCTCCATCCGCAGTCTCTCCTCAAGCGTCTCTAGCTCGCTCTCAGCCCGGCCTTATTATGGAGTCCAGGATAAGTGGCTGCAAATGAAAATTTATGCGTTGGCCCTTTAAATGGCTCTTTGTGTCTCCAGCCATCCATCTGTGGCACAGAGCAACCCTGCTGCTTTCACCACTGGATGTTATCTGTGTACTTTTCGGGTTCTGGTGCTCTGGGCTGGGCATCCCAACTTAGGCTTAGACCCCACACTTCTCAGGGGGATCCAACCAGTCACTTAAGTATCTTTCCAGTGCTTCGGCTACCACCTTTGGCCACCCAGCCAGCCCTCTCACCTCTCCACCACACTCCCTACCAGTGAGTTAGTGCTGAAGCTGACTCTTCTGTCTGTCTGAGGTTATAACGCTTCTCAGTCACTATTGTTCAGTTGTCTGTTCCAGGTGATTTCTCCACAATTTAGTTGTAATCCCAGATTAGTCCTGGGAGGAAGTTAGTGTGACTTCTACTCCTTCCTGCTACCCCTCTTTAATTCAACCTATTGAATATGTTTAAAGTACATGGGAAGCTTGGTGAGATAAGTAGTATGTTCTATTTGTATATACACATTGTTATTATTAAAGTAGATATTCTAGAGATTATATAAGTTTTGATATACTCTCATTTGTAATTTCAGTTGTTATAAAATGTTAAAGGGAAGAAATTTCTTTGTCAATTGCATTATACTCAACTTTGTAGCCATGTCATTTTAGGCTTTGTCATTTAAAAATAGTCATTGTTTAGCTGTAATTTATTTGCAAAAATGTATTATGTCTTTGGTAGGGTTCATGGAGTGGACTCTGATTTGTTTTGGATTGCATATTTCTGAGAATGGATTTTCAGATCATACCTTTGAACTGAGTGATGATTACTGGAGCTCTGTGAAATGATTGGGTTTAGAGAGGTGCTTGCAGATGATCAGCAGAGACAGAAATTACCATATTTCTCTGGGTATAAGATGTACCCCATCCCCCAGTTTGGGAGGAATAATGGTTGTTAATGCTGCTGTTCAGTTCTGTTTACATTTACATTGGTGAAATATTATGTTATTTATGTTATTAAATATTTTACCACATTTTTTGCTTCAATTTTTTTCCCTATTTTCCTCCTCTAAAACCTAGGTGCATCTTATGGTCTGAAAAATACAGTAACTATCAGATTTAATAAACTGAAGATCATTTTATAACTTTTTGTTGAAATATATTGCTAATTTTTAATCATTTGTTTTTAAGACATAAGAAAACATTCTGTTTCTTAAAGCAATTTGGTAAAGTATGCTTTTATAAGCAATATTGACGCATTTATATTTTTCTCCCTACCTAATCCCTTTGGAAGCTGGAAGATCTTAATGAGTATTATTTTTTTCCCTCTGGCAATATGTTTGTTTGCATAAATCCAATAGGGATATGATTTCTTTATAACAGGACATATAAATCCAGTTTCCAATTGTGATTTTATTAACTAAGTCTTTGGAATGGCATGATCAAATGAATCTTGCCTGGACTCTTGATGTCATCAAAAACCCATAGGAATTAAGATTGACTTTGAAGCCAATAAATGCTCCTTGGAGAAATGGCCTGGTGCCTTGCTTGGTTATGCAGTTCATGGCAGTCTTTGCAGGTAAGGAGGAAGGTTACCTTCCTGAAAGATGTCATGGAAAGAACCTCAAGACATTAAGGGGGCCTCAGGTACTTGAGAAACTCACGCAAATGCTGCAGGCAAAGCCTGATGGCAGCTCTGTGGCTTGGCTCTCCAGCCCTGAGGGGCTAACTAAAGCTCAACCTAGTAATTTTTTTGTAACATTCCAGCAAAGTAATATTAACAAAGCCTATATGATTTATCATTATTCCTATTGTGTTTATGCAAATAATCAGGCCAGATTGAAACTAAACTTAATGCAGTAAATGAATTGGTTGTGATTTGGCTCTTTGATAAAAATAAGGGTAATTTGGGGGAAAAATTATGTTTCAATAAACTCTACTATACAGACTTCCGGCCAAGAAGGAGGCATAGGTGGACATACTGTGCCTCCTCTTACAACTAAAATTAAGGACAACAAATATTTAGAAACAAGAAAACAACCAGAACTGATAGAAAATTGAACTGTACGGAAGTCCAACAACCATGCATACAGACCGGTAAGAGGGGTGGAGTCTCCGCAGGAAAAAGTGGAGGGGCGGACCCGGCAATGCAGGCAGCAGCGGCTGGCGGTCCCCGGGCCCACAGGCAGCAGCTGGCAGACCCCAGGCACAGGGGGGGCAACTATGCAGACCCAGTGAGGCCACACAAGGCAGCTGGCTGACCAGGTGGTCCCACGTTCGCGCTCGAAGACGGTCCAGGCAGAGGGGAAGTGGCGGAAGGGACCGGAGTCCAGGAGACAGCGGAACAGGCGCCATTCTTCCTTCTCAGACCCTGCCCCCACCTATAGCATCACAACCCACCAACTGGGCTGCCCCACCCTGAGGAACACCTAAGTCTCCACCCCTCACTATGTAATAGCCACGACCAGACTAAAACCAAAACAAAACAAAAGAAAAACCACCAAAATGGCTCAAACTGGAGAAAAAAATCAAAGCCCCAGAACCAATTCCTCTAAGCCGTGAAGAGATAGCCAACCTATCAGATGCACAGTTCAAAGCACTGGTCATCAAAATGCTCACAGAATTGGTTGATTTTGCTCACAAATTAGATGAAAAAATGCAGGCTACAATATGTCAAATGAAGGAAGATGCATGGAGAACTAACAATGATGGGATGAAAACTGGGACTCAAATCAATGGAGTGGACCAGAAGGAAGAAACTAACAACCAAACAGAAAAGAAGGAAGAAACGAGAATTCAAAAAAAATGAGGAGAGGCTTAGGAACCTCCGGGACATCATTAAACGTCCCAACATCTGAATTATAGGGTTACCAGAAGGGGAAGAAGAAGAGCAACAAGTGGAAAACTTATTTCAACAAATAATAAAGGAGAGCTTTCCCAATCCGGCAAAGGAAATAGACTAGCAGGAAGTCCAGGGAGCTCAGAGAGTCCCAAAGAAGTTGGACCCAAGGAGGAACACACCAAGGCACATCATAATTACATTAGCCAAGATTCAAATGAAGGAGAGAATTCTAGAAGCAGCAAGGGATAAGGGCACAGTCACCTACAAAGGAGTTCCCATCAGACTGTCAGCTGATTTCTCAAAAGAGACCTTCCAGGCAAGAAGGGGCTGGAAAGAAATATTCGAAATCTTGAAAGGCAGGGACCTACATCCAAAATTGCTCTATCCAGCAAAGCTGTCATTTAGAATGGAAGGGAAGATAAAGTGCTTCTCAGATAAGGTCAAGTTCAAGGAGTTCATCATCACCAAGCCCTTATTATATGAAATGTTAAAGGGACTTATCTAAGAAAAAGAAGATAAAAAATATGACAGTGAAAAGACAGCAAACTCACAGCTATTAACAACCACACCTAAAACAAAAGCAAACTAAGCCAACAGCTAGAACAGGAACAGAACCACAGAAATGGACATCATATGGAGGGTTAGCAAGAGGGACGTGGGAGGAGGAGAGAGGGGGAAAAGACACAGAGAATGAGTAGCATAGATAGTGAGTAGAAAATAGACAGGGGGAGGGCAAGAATAGTATGGGAAATGTAGAAGCTAAAGAACTTATGACACATGGACATGAACTAAAGTGGGGAATGTGGGTGGGAGAGGGTGTGCAGGGTGGAGGGGAGTGATGGGGGAGAAATGGGACAACTGTAATAGCATAATCAATAAAATATATTTTAAAAATAAATAAAACAGCAAAAAATTAAATTAAATTAAATTTTAAAAAATCTACTATACAGAATTATGGAAAGTATACTTTAATTCAGTGAATTGTCTGTAAAATTTTATTTCTCACCTATGAATTAGACTGGATTTTTAATTTCTCCAGTTTTATTTCAAACTAATATTTCATTTTTCTTTCATTCTTCGATTTGAAATTATTAAGAACTACTGATGCAGTGTGAACCATACAGAATTTATCTCAGCATCTGATGATATGACCAGAGATTTTTGAACTATAGATAAAAAGGATCTATCAGATTGTAATTGCTTAATTTCATTCCAGCAAAAGCCTTGCCTTAGGAAGCCTTCTTTTTTTAAAAAAAGTATTTGCATTGATTATGCTATTACAGTTTTCCCAATTTTTCCCTTCTTTTCCCACTCCACCCTGTATCCCCAACTATTCAGCATTTCTCCCTGCTTAGTTCATGTCCATGGGTTGTACGTATAAATTCTTTGAGTTCTCTTTCCTATACCATTTTTTATCTCTCCCCATCTATTTTATTACTACTAATTATGCATCTTCTTCCCTGTACCTTTTTCTCCAATTCCTTTCTTCCCTTTCGTCACTGAAATCCCTCCATGCAATGCCCATTTCTCTGATTCTGTTCCTGTTCTGGTTGTTTGCTTAGTTTGCTTCATTGTTTTTTATTTTCATTGTTTATCTTTTCTTTTAAGTTCATTTGTTGATAGTTGTGAGTTTGTTGTCATTTTACTGCTCATATTTTTTATCTTCTTTTTCTTAGATAAGTCCCTTTAACATTTCATATAAGGGCTGGGTGATAATGAACTCCTTTAACTTGACCTTATCTTGGAAGCACTTTATCTGCCCTCCCATTCTAAAAGAAAGCTTTGCTGGAGAGAGTAATCTTGGATATAATTCCTTGCCTTTCATGACTTCAAATACTTCTTTCCAGCCCCTTCTTGCCTTCAAGGTTTCTTTTGAGAAATCAGCTGATAGCCTAATGGGAACACCTTTATAGGTAACTGTCTCCTTTTCTCTGGCTTCTTTTAAGATTCTCTCCTTATCTTTAATCTTAGGTAAATTAATGATGATGTGTCTTGGTGTGTTCCTCTTTGGGTCCACCTTTGGGACTCTCTGGACTTGCTGCACTTCCTGGAAGTCTATTTCCTTTGCCAGATTGGGGAAGTTTTCCTTCATTATTTGTTCAAATAAGTTTTCAATTTCTTGCTGTTCTTCCCCTTCTGGCACCCCTGTAATTTGGATATTGGAACATTTCAGGCTGTCCCAGAGGTTTGTAAGACTTTTTCATTTTTTTGAATTCTTGTTTCTTCATTCTGTTCTGGTTGGATGTTTATTTTCCTTCTGTTCCAATTATTGCTTTGAGTCCTGGTTTCCTTCCTGTCACTGTTATTTTGAATATTGAAATTTTGCTGAATATTTTGCTTTATTTCATTTTGGGTATCTTTCATTTGTTTTTCCATTTTTCAACCAAGCTCAATCAAATCTATGAGCATTTTGATTACCTGGGTTTTAAATTCTCCATTACGTAGGTTGGCTACCTCCTCATCGCTTCGCTCACTCTCTTTCTGAAGTTTTGCTCTGTTCTTTCATTTGGGCTGTATTTCATTGTCTTGGTGGACCTGTTAAGTTGTAGGGGGACACAACCTTATAAATTCACCAGGGCAGGGCAATCCTCTTTGCTGCTCTGCTACACAGAGAGGGAACAATGTAGCTTACCTGCTCATCTCTAGCTCACTTTTCAATGAGAACTTTTGTGCAAAACTGGGATTTTCTCCCACTGGGGCAACCACTGTAGTCCATAGTCAACTCTGAGTCTCAGTTTTGCCTTCAGGTAGCCCCACCCACAAGGTCCACCACCTCATTGTTGATTTTCTCAGCTGGCCCTGCATGTGCCATGGGTTCTTACTTGTCTGGTTGTTCTGGTTGATTTTTTTCTTTAATTCCTTGGTTGTTGGAGTTCCATGCAATTTGATTTTTCTGGAACTTCCAGTTGTTTATTGATTTTAGATTGGTTGTTATCCTTTTGGTTGTGCATGGAAATGAAGGTTTTCTACCTATGTCTCCATCTTGGCTAGAACTCCAGAATCAGAAGTCTTCTCATCTGACACTCTTGCAGACTCTAAAACTGGTTTATGATTTCCTATGTTCATTAACTTTTATATTCTTTCTGTTTTCATAGAATGTGTACTATGACCTTATTTTCCTGGTTTCTCTGTCAAATTCTTGGGGCTTGTCTGCTTGGATTCTGCAGAAGCAACACCTTCCTCCAATAAGCAGGAATGCAGACCACAGAGAACAACCACTCAGACTATTTGGTCTGCACAGAGTTCCTGACCATGGTCTCTGTTAGCTTGCCATGGAGGATCCATCCTGTGAACCAGGCCTGCTAGTACTGGCTACAAAGCTGGAAGGCCTCTGACTCCCTCTTCAAACAGACACATGAGAAGGTGTTTTCTCTCATGAGAGAGCAGAATAACTGCACCAAGACATAGCTCATGTACACATTTTGTAATGGTGTAGGGTGGCTGTCAGAATTATAAGTAGAAGTATGAGAACCCATACCCAGGCATATTGAATGGAGAAATGGGACTGCAAATGGAACTGTGCTACTCATAGATAGATGCCAGCAACCCTATGCAAGAATATTATGGTACTGACTTCTAAAGACTATTGGTGGTGTTCCCTCCTCCTGAGTCTCTTTGGCTTCTCTGTCTTGCACTTTCAGTCTGGGGGTATAGACGTTACTCTATCTGTGGTATTTGGATGCAGTGTGCCTGCATGCTCACCACACAGGTACCCTATTGGAAGAATTAAAGCAAGGAATGTGAGGTAGAAGAGCAATGTTGGGGTGGAGTGTGGGGTCAATTGATACGGTTTTTCCCATTCCCATGATTGAGGGCTGATCAGGGGGCCCCCGGCCAGAAAGAATATGTATTGTTTGGGAAATGGATTGTAACTCCTTCCTTATCACTTTTTGGGAGTGGCTTCCTGTCCTGTGACTACTTCTTGACATTTTCTTTACACTGAGGTAATGTAGTTAAGAGTCATGTGTAGGACATGTACCTCCTTTGTCTGGGACCCCTTAAAACAAGTCTTGGACACAGGGAGGTATGGTCCTGCTTCACCAACCTGCAGCCATTTGTGCACCCTGTAATGTGAATAATAAAGGCAATGTCTATTGTCCTGTCCTTCTTGTGGATATTTTGGCTTATCCAAGTGAACAGTTGAGATGTCCAGGCTTGATCTTGTGCATTAGAGAGGGTTTGAGTGATCTTGGCCAGCCTCTGTGATGAGGAACTTCAGTTGTCCTAAACACCAGCTCTCAGTGATGGAGGTACACATGTTGGCTCTGGACTTCAACAGGGCACTTCTGGTGGACACAGGATGCAGAAAGACCAGACTCATTCACCTCACCATCTGCTTATAAACCTTCCAAAGTGTGAGGACCTATGTGAACAGTTTTCAAGGTGTGAGGAGCTATAGAGGCCTGCCCTTGCAAAGAGCATCCTTTTTAATTGTGTGCTCTCAGATCTAAAAGCCAAACTGATGCAAAATAAATTTCAACCAGCTATGGTACATGATTTCTACATATCCCCAGATGCATGTACCTATATATCTGTTCCTCTGGAATTACTCTGAATCACCACAGGGTGACGATAAATCCTCACAAAATCCCTTGCAATAAGCTTCACTTCAATGACTGACTTATTTTGTATCAAGGTTTTTATCCAAGTGAGCTGGGTGGTAACCTATTGCCCATTTAAACCACTCTTTATCCTTCCCTTCCCTAGTCTGTGTTCTGGGAGGCTGACCTCTACAGACAACATTCTTGCTTCTCCTCCTGCCTCCTAACTGGGTTTGGGTGGTACAGGTAGCAGCAGCAGCAGAGAGAGTATAGGAGAAGAAAGAGCTCCAGAGTCTTTAGTCCCCTGTGTCCTTCCCTGCCATAGCCTGTTCCATAAAAAAAGGCCTCTCTCCCCAGATTCTGGTAATAGGACCCACCCCTTACTCCTCAGGCCTAGGGGGTTGGAATGCCTCCCTATTACTGCTAGTCTCTGGTAGCCATCCTGTGACCTACCCACACCTTTGTAAACAGTCCCTTTGTCAATCGTCACTTTGCTAAATGTTACGCCTCAAATGTGTGTTTTTCCCCAGCAGAGCTCTGATATGAGGAAGAGGGCATACTGATATGGGAAAAAGAAATAGAATCTCTTATATGGCAGATATTGTTAGTTTTATATATTCTTATGTAATCTACAACCTTGTGATGAAGATTCTGTCTTCTCTATTTTCTGAGTGATTAAACAATTTCTTTAGATCCCCCAGAGAGTGAACAGTAGAGTTGGAATTTAAACCCAGGTATCCCTAGAAACAAAACCCATGTTCTTTCCCATATAGGGGCTGAAGGCATTATGGAAAATTCACTACTTCTATCTGTGCTGCAAAACTGTAATGGATTACATCAGTAGGTATGGGCAATATAAAGTTCCACGTGAAAAATTTATTTTATGAATTTCAGGTTTAATTTTTTGCTTAAAAATTTTGTTACTTTTTAAATATCAGAAATCTAATGGGGTGGGGTGGAATTTATCTTTGTTAAGAATCTGGAATGCACCCTGGCTGGTGTGGCTTAGTGGATTAAGTGCTGGCCTGCAAACCAAAGAGTTGCCGGTTTGATTCCCAGTCAGGGCACATGCCTGAGTTGCAGGCCAGGTCCCTGGTTGGGGGTGCACGAGAGGCAAACACACATTGATGTTTCTTTCCCTCTTTCTCCCTCCCTTCTCACCTCTAAAAATAAAGAAATAAATAAAAATCTTTTAAAAAATAAAGAATCTGGAATGCTTCTCTGTTTCTGAGAGCTATGTAAATTGACTTGTTATTTTTCCTTCCCTGGAAACCAGGAACCTCTGTCTCAGGTTCTGGTTGCAGCTATGACTTTTCCACTCCTGTGAATTCTGCCTTCTTTTCTGATCTTGATTTGCCATTTGCGTTTGATCAGCTTCTTTGTCTGACTTTGTTTAAGCTTTGTTTAGAATTCCTTTGGAAAAAGGCATGAAGTTAATCATATATTTCACTTTGCTTTGCCTGGTTTATGGTTGAAGACCCTGACCTAACCTGACAAGGATGGCACTAAGAGGGTCAAAATTGGATGTAGATCATGCAGGGCTGAGTAACTGCCAGGATAACCTGCCCTACAGCAGGAAACCAGCAAAGCTGTCTTTCTTAATAAAGAAAACTCATTCTATTGTTAATATGAACTCTAACTATGATTAGCCAATGATTAATTAAGGAAGGAACCAATATATATATGCCATGATCTAAATCTAAAATATAAACATCCAATGTGTAAAAACAATTTCCTTCTTCTTTTATCAATCCTGTTTACCCAATGGATTTCATGGGTAACTTACTACTCAGATAAGAAATCTCAAGAATCCCAAAGCTAATATTGTGGCTGACAAGATTGGTAAGATACTAGCAGTTACATGTCATCATCCACTCATTACAGCTAAAGAACAATGGAAGTTGTTTTATGGGAAATGCAACTACAAAATACTATTTCTAATGACTTAGTTTCTTTCAACAATGCCAGGTCATTCCTCAGATTCAAAGCACTCTGTCAATTTCTGGCTCCAAAATTTTGCAGAATCTCACATCTGAAAAGGCAAATTTTTTTTCTTTCAGGTGTGCTTGTGTGTGGCATGAATGCACTTGTTTTAAAGAGATTTGTAGGCAGCTGAAAGTTAATTTACACTAACGGCAAAAGTGAAACTGCCAGCCTGCATAGGAACTATCCACCATAGCTACAGATGAACTCAAAGAGGGACATGGGACAGCATCAATAGCATCTGCTCTAATACTGTTTATAGAAAGTTGTTGACCTACAGAACAATGTTGTGGGGGCCTTGCAAGAACCTGGGATGAAGCCTATGGTTGACAAGGAATTGTTCTGTCTAATTACATCCCTCTCAATCCCCTCCTTTCACTCCCAGCTCTCATCATGCCAACCCTATCACAGAAAAACTTGCTGCCTGACTGCAGAGAGTATGGTAAGTGGATAACCTACAGCTGTCAGCTCTTTTAGGGTCCTTAGTTTTCAGGGTGAACTCAGGTTCCTTTGAGGTTGCTGCCTTCCTCTAGCAACTAGGTGAAGCAGAATCCAAAGGTCTGACAATTCTAATCTAAAGTGGACACTCTGATGGGCACTACTTGCTCCATGGTGCAGCCTTGATAGGCTGAGGCTTTGCTGGGCCTGCATCACAGTCCAGTTACTTCTACTCCATCTGCTTTCTTCCTCTTCCTTTCACAGCTGTTAAGCTCTAATAAATATCATGCATCTCAAATTTCATCTACGTAGTTGCTTTTGGAAAACTCAACCCTTTACAAGGCCAAGAAAAAAATGACTTGGCTGCTTGCTATATCACTGTACCAAGAATAAGCAGCAAATGTTCTTAAAAAATAAAATGTACCTAGCCTTGCGGTTTGTCTTTCTCACACTCTGTTTCAAAGCTGGCTCAATATATACAGCCTGACTTCACCAATAAACAGTTCCCTCCTCTGCATCCCAGAGAAGGGAACTGACCCTGCTTTGACTCTGTCTCTTTATGTCTCAATCCCCCGTCACCTTCCCTTGGGACCTGACCAATCCAGCCACGCTGGTCACGGCATTACTTTTTAGGGCTGAATAATATTCCATCGCATGACCATACTACCTTTTGTTTATCCATTCATCCATCAGAGGACGCTTGGGTTGCTTCCACTTTTTGGCCATTGTGAATATGCTGCTATGAAAATGGCTGCTCTTTTCAAGATGGTTTTGACCTGTTTGTATTTTTTTCTTTTTTATTGAATGTATTGGAGTGATATTGGTTAATAAAATTATATAGGTGTACAATTCAAAAAGACATCATCTTTATATTGTATTGTGCGTTCACCACGCTAAGTAAAGTCACCTTCCATCACCGTTTAGCCCACCCCCCATTACTTGCATCCTAATTTAGCAGGTACAACTGGTCTTTGCTTATAGACTCAGTCATTAGCCATGATGCTCCTCAGTGGTCATGGGCTGGCCCATCAATGAATTAACTGTGTCAACACAAAAACGTTCAATCTGAGAGGGAAGATGGTAGTTGAGTAGGTGAAAGGTAAGCCCACTTGCTCATGCCCCCCGCACAAATTTTTGGCTGATCTTCTGATGAGTGACCTGAACAATCAACAGAATCTCAGCTGATATGAATTTTGGAAGCAAAGGAGTACAGAGGATGCTTTGCACCATCTGGTAAGAGATTTTATTAGTTGAGGAGGAAATGCCCTGTGCCAGGTGCCTCCTCTGAGGAGAGACCCCAGAGAAAATGCACCTTAGTGGTTCCCTCCCTTGGTGGAGCAAGGGGCCCTGGTCCTACACAGGGTAGTATCCCAAACCCTAATTGAGAGAGACTTGGGAGGATGCATGAAGTCTGGGAGACTCAGGCTGCACACACACAGTGAGCAGCATGTCCATTGCTGTAATGTCAACAGGGAGAGCAGCAGAGACAAACACTGTCTCCTAAAACACTGTACTGACAGGTTGTGGCCACCCCTGACTAAGAAAGGCTGTTTTGCCTTTTGGGGAGGTAAAGTGTGTGGAGAACCAATTGGTAACTCAGCTCTGCAGTATAGGTGCCACATGGACTTTTAAAAAGGGGAGCTGAGGTGTAGTTGGGCAGAGACCCTGTGTGCATGCACAGCATTTCTGCCAGCAAAGAAGCCAGATTGAAAGTGCATTTCATTCTAACTGAACCCAACTGCACAGGAGGAACAAAAAGTGGCATAGTGAAAGAATTATGGGATCCCACCCAGTGCAGCTGGTGAGTGGGGTCACTGTGCAGAACAGAGACTGTGGGTCTGAGTCTCCTGTGAGAGCAGTGGGCTGGGAGCTAGATGGGCTAGAGGCCAGTGCCTGAGATTCCTTGCAGCTAGGCAAGTCCCTCACAGGCTGGTGTGCCCAACCCCTACCTGTGGGTTTCCCAGGGGAAAGAAGGATAATCTCAAAAAGAGCCATTTCTGAACTTTTATCAGACTCTATGGGCTATACAGGTTCCTCAAGCCTTAACCAAGGAACCTAGAACAGCAGAGAAATTAGAGATAGGTGCAGCAAAGGGTGTCGAGAGCCCCACCCAGCCTCATCTCTTATACACAGCTGTCATCAGAATCAAGCAGGAAAGAGCTGAGCCTTTTACACAGATTGGCACTCACATAAAATGGACAGCTAAATCATCAGAAACTATATATTATTGGAAATAATCTGAGACAGACCAACATTTGTGGTGCATGGGTAGGAAAATGTACACACCATCTTACCTGAAGACTGAACAGTGCCTCCGAGGCTGATCCAGGTATCCCACCCTCCCAATCACACCAAAGGTCCCATCTGGAGGCAGGTGGAGGTGATACTTGCAGTGCTGTTAGACGTTAGATGAACCACCCCAGGGCCTTGTGCTGCTGGAAAGCCAGCAGGGCAGAACAGCGAAGACCAGTCAGGCCTAGTGGAGATGGCCATAGACTATGGATCGTTTGTAGCCTCAAACAGGCTGCCTAGGGCTAGACTGGGACATGAATTGACATTACCAGTGATGGATCCACAAGGAGAAGACAATGGGCAAACATTAGACACTGCTGAGATGAATTCCACATCATTCTTTGTTATTTGTGTTTTTTTCCTCTTACATAGTTTTTAATATTTGTTTTTTAATTTCAATTTTGTTCCCATTATTTCACAGTTTTTTAATTTTAGTTTTATTTCAAATCTCATATTTCCCCCTCCCTTTTCTTACTCCATTTTGCCTTCTCCCTTCCCTTTCTTATTTTTGTTTTAAATTATATTTTTTCCCTTTCTACGCCTTGCTTCTATTCCACATTCTTACTATTTCTCCTCCCTTCAGCCTCTCAAAACCATTTTTCTTTCCATTAGTCATCTCACATTCTGCTTCCCTTTCTATAATATCCTTATTCTCTTCCCACACTTACTGGTCTTTCCTCACTTGTCACTGATATTGTGGTTGTTGTTACATTTATTCACTTTCTTTCCTAAGGTGTCCACTATTTTTATTTTTCAAATCTCAAATTTTACTGCTCCTTTGTCCTACTCCATATTGCCTTCCACTTGCCCTTTCTTATTTTCATTTTAAATTTTAATTTTTCCCATTCTTAGCCTGGTTTATATTTTTTACTCTTATTATTTGTCATCTATGCTTTCAAAATAATTTTTCTTTCCTTTAGACATCTCAAACTTTTTGCTTATTGCTTTTGCTCCTTCTTGTAATACTCTTATTCTCTTTCAACCTTTATTAATCTTTGCTCATTTGTCATTGATATTGCAGCAGTGTTACTTTTCTTCAAATTTGATCCTATTTTTTATTATGGTTTTAAATTCCAAACCTCATATAATACTCTTCCTTTTCTTACTCTATTTTGCCTTCTTACCTCCCTTTCTTGTTTACATTGTAGATTTTATTTTCTCCCTTTCTTCACTTTGTTTCTATTTCCTACTTTTATTATTTCTCATCCCTCTACCCTCTCAAAATCATTTTTCTTTTTGTTAGTCATCTCATAATCATTTTTAATTCTCATAATGTTCTTATTCTCCAGCTTTATTAATCTTTGCTCATTTGTTGTTAATATTGTGGTTGTGGTTAGGGGGTATTTTTGTTGGAATGAGTTTGTCTCCTGGGTGTTTTCGTTGTAGTAGGTGGTGTGTATCCTGTCAGCCAGCCAAAGGGGCGAAGCCACCAATGAATGAGACAACAACCAAAATCCAATTACAACAAGATACCCCACATAAATGCCATAAAAGGAAATCCCCAGCACATCCAGCTCAGGAGATCAAGGAGCCTGCACCACTGGGTCTCACCAGGTCTCCTACCACAGAAGACCAGCCCACAAAGACAAGGAATCAAAGCAGATCAATGTAACATGCAGAAACAAACATAAAGAGTCACCTAAAATGGGGAGACAGAAAAAAATTCCAATCAAAAGAAAGGTAGAAATCCCCCCAAAAAACTGCTAGCTGAGATTAGGGTGAACAATTTTCCAGATATAGAGTTCAAAGTAATGATTATAAGGAAGCTCATGGAACTCAGTGGCAAATACAAGGAACTTTATGGAAGCTACAAGGAACTTAGTGGAAAATATAACAGCATAGAAAAAGACACAGTCACTATGAATAGGTACCAGGAGGAAATAAGGATGCAATATCTGAAATGAAGAATACACTAGGAGGAATTAAAAGCTGGCTAGGTGAAGCAGAGGACTGAATCAGCAAGCTGGAAGATGAAGTAGAAAAAAAATACCCAGGCAGAGGAAAAAAATGAAAAAAAGACTGAAAAGAACAAAGATAATTTGGACTTCTGGCCAAGATGGAGGTGTAGGCGGACACACTGTGCCTCCTCTCACAACCAAAATTAAGGACAACAAATATTTAGAAACAAGAAAACAACCAGAACTGATAGAAAATTGAACTGTACAGAAGTCCAACAACCATTCATCCAGACCAGTAAGAGGGGCGGAGTCGCGGTGGGAAAAAGTGGAGGTGAGGACCCAGGAACGCAAGCAGCAGCGGCTGGTAGTTCCCAGGTGCACAGGCGGGGGCTGGCGGACACAGGGGGCACAGGGGGGCAACTGTGCAGACCCAGTGAGGCCGCACAAGGTGGCTGGCTGACCAGGTGGTCCCACATTCGTACACCCAGACAGTCCAGGCAGAGGGGAAGTGGCGGAAGGGACTGAATCCAGGAGAAAGCAGAGCAGGTGCCATTGTTCCCTCTCAGACCCCGCCCCCACATACAGCGTCACAACCCAGTGACTGGGCTGCCCTGCCCTGAGGAACACCTAAGGTTCCACCCCTTACTACGTAATAGCTGTAACCAGACTAAAACCAAACCAAAACAAACAAACAAAAAAAACCCACCAAAAATGGCTCAAACCGGAGAACAAATGACAGCCCAGAGCCAATTCCTCTAAGCCGTGAAGAGATAGCCAACCTATCAGATGCACAGTTCAAAGCACTGGTGATCAGGATGCTCACAGAATTGGTTGATTTTGCTCACAAATTAGATGAAAAAAGGCAGGCTACAATACGTGAAATGAAGGAAGATGCATGGGGAACTGATAGAGATGGAAGGAAAACTGGGACTCAAATCAATGGAGTGGACCAGAAGGAAGAAACTAACAACCAAACAGAAAATGAGGAAGAAACAAGAATTCAAAAAAATGAGGAGAGGCTTAGGAACCTCCAGGACATCTTTAAACGTCCCAACATCTGAATTATAGGGGTCCCAGAAGGGGAAGAAGAAGAGCAACAAGTGGAAAACTTATTTGAACAAATAATAAAGGAGAACTTCCCCAATCTGGCAAAGGAAATAAACTACCAGGAAGTCCAGGAAGCTCAGAGAGTCCCAAAGAAGTTGGACCCGAGGAGGAACACACCAAGGCACATCGTAATTACATTAACCAAGATTAAAATGAAGGAGAGAATTCTAGAAGCAGCAAGGGATAAGGGGACAGTCACCTACAAAGGAGTTCCCATCAGACTGTCAGCTGATTTGTCAAAAGAGACCTTACAGGTAAGAAGGGGCTGGAAAGTAATATTCCAAATCATGAAAAGCAGGGACCTACATCCAAAATTGCTCTATCCAGCAAAGCTGCCATTTAGAATGGAAGGGAAGATAAAGTGCTTCTCAGATAAGGTCAAGTTCAAGGAGTTCATCATCACCAAGCCCTTATTATATGAAATGTTAAAGGGACTTATTTAAGAAAAGAAGATAAAAAATATGACAGTGAAAAGACAGCAAACTCATAGCTATTAACAACCACACCTAAAACAAGAGCAAACTAAGCAAACAGCTAGAACAGGAACAGAACCACAGAAATGGAGATCATATGGAGGGTTAGCAACAGGGGCGTGGGAGGAGGAGAGAGGGGGAAAAGACACAGAGAATGAGTAGCATAGATAGTGGGTAGAAAACAGACGGGGGGAGGGCAAGAATAATGTGGGAAATGTAGAAGCTAAAGAACTTATGACACATGGACATGAACTAAAGTGGGGAATGTGGGTGGGAGAGGGTGTGCAGGGTGGAGGGGAATGTAGGGGGGAAATGGGACAACTGTAACAGCATAATCAATGAAATATATTTAAAAAAAAGAACAAAGATAATTTAAGGGAACTTCAGGACAAAATGTACATAACAATATTTGAATCATAGGAATATGAGAAGAGCAAAGGATAGAAAACCTGTTTGAAAAAAAATAATGACAGAAAACTTCCCTAATTTGGTGAAGGAAATAGTCATACAAGTTTAGGAAGCACAGAGGGTCCCAATGAAGATGAACCCAAAGAGGCCCACTTCAAGAGACATCGTAATTAAAATGGAAAAATTTAAAGACAATGAAGTAATCTTAACAGCAGCGAGGGAGAACAGCTACTAACATAGAAAGGAGAGAAAAAGAAGCAGTTACTTACAAAGGAGTTCCCATTAGACTATAAGCTGATTTCTCAAAAGAAACCTTGTAGACAAGAAGGGGCTGGAAAGAAGTATTTGAAGTTATGAAAGACAAGGACCTACATCCAAGATTACTCTACGCAGCAAAGCTCTCATTTAGAACAGATGGGCAGATAAAGTGCTTCCCAGACAAGGTCAAGTTAAAGGAGTTCATCATTACCAAACCCTGATTATATGAAATGTTAAAGGGACTTATCTAAGAAAAAGAAGATGATCAAAAACATGAACAATAAAATGACAGAAACTCACAACTATCAACACCTGAACCTAAAAACAAAAACAAAGCAAACAACTAGAATAGGAACAGGATCACAGAAATGGAGACCACATGGAGAGTTACCAGTGGGGAAGGGAGAATGGGGAGAAAGGTACAGGGAATAAGAAGCATAAATGGTAGGAAAAAAATAGACAGGGGGAGGTTAAAAATAGTATAGGAAACATAGAAACCAAAGAACTTCCAGGTACGACCCATGGACATGAACGAAGAGTGGGGACTACTAGTGGGAGGCATGTGCCGGGCGGAGAGGAATAAAGGGAAGAAAAATGGGACAATTGTAATAGTATAATCAATAAAATATATTTTAAAAAGAATTTATGATCAGATCACCCTATGAGGTTACTTTTCATCACTGAACTTATACATACTACCATTTCTGTCCACAACTGCATGAATGTTAAAAAATTATCCCACCTAGAAATTTCCCTGAAAGTTGTCTCTCCTGGATATCCCGTGCTCTACAGGGTAGACATCCCTGCAACCTCTGTAACAACTGGACTGTTCTACAGCTATTGATTCAAACCTAGCTCTAATTTGAAAATGTTCCTGGTATTCTTCGCTGAAAAAGAATCCTGTGGAAAAGGCATGGAATAGGCACAAGACATGGAATATAAACATAGTCATGATTTTCTGGTGCTGTTTATTCTGAACTCATTGCATAAAATGAGGGGAAGATTCAGAATGTTTAGCAAATAGTTCTTCTAACCCTCTAAAACTATATGCTAATGCAATTACAATGTGATTCTGATAGCAGGAATGTGCACAATAGTTCTGGATACCCAAGAGTGACGGCTTATTGCCAGGAAAACCAACCATGTCACTAGAAGATTAGAACTTTCAGTCCCACCCCCTGATTTCTAGGGAGGAAGAAGGAAGCTGGAGGTTGAATCAATCACCAATGTTGATGATTTAGTCCACATGACTACACAATGAGGCCTTCATAAAAACCCTGGAAGACAGTCTCTTTAAGGGGTGGAAGAGACTTCTACACCGAGGAACCAGAACACTTTGATATGTCACAGAGTTCTTTTGTTCAGGACTTCATTCTATATATCTCTTCATCTGGTTGTTGAATTTTATCCTTTAATATCCTTTGTAATAAATTGGTATTCTAGTGAGTAAACTGGTTTGCTTGAGTTCTCTGAGACTTTTCTAGCAAATTACTTGAGGTGTGGGGGAGAGGGGCAGTTTTATAGGACTGAACCCTAACCTGTGGAATCTGTTGCTATCTACAGGCAGAGAGAATTTGAGTTGAATTCTTGAACATTTTGCTAGTATCCAAGAATTGCTTGTAGTGTAGGGGAAACTAATCCTTTGCCATGTTAGAAATTGAGTCCAGGTACCCCATCAGTAGCTATTATGACTCTGATAGTTACTGTTACCAGTAAGTGTTAGCAGTCCTTGTCTCTTTAGGATATTTGATAACTAAGATAATATCAGAATACTGAGTTCACAAAATCTTCGGAAGTTTCATTGGCCTTATGATGTCTACTGGCTTTATGGTGAAAGAGGAGCTTATTCATAGGAATAAGCATTCATGAAGATTCATATAAGGAATGTCCATCTGTATCTCAACAGCCTTCCCAGTCTTTATTAGGCTCCTTTCATCATCTTATCAGCCTACATCTGATAAATAAGCAAGTGGAACTGTTATCAAAAGAGGCAGTATGGGAGCCTTTGCTGTTTTCTTCTCAGCTCTCTTTGTCTTGTAAATACTTGTCATTTTGTGGTTTCAGGCACTTGACAGCTTTCTAACAATCTCCCATGGCTCCAAGTGTTTAAAAGCTCCAAGTAAGTTTCTTTAAATGCCACATAAATCCACATGCTTTTTCCCTGACATCAGGTGCAGCTAAAGCAAGCACTTACTTTAGTTACATCCTAACATAGGCAAGGTGAAGAACAACAGCTGTAGTTATTTAACTAGGCTCTAAACCAAAACACAAGCTCCAGTGTCCCAACACACAAGGGAAAAGGAAATATGGATGGGGCAGGAGAATGTTCCCCACAAGTGGGGTCATAAAGGAATTGTATAAGAGCAAAGGGCCCAGGCACAACCAATCAGGAGGCTTATAAAAGCTGCCAACCCTAAACATGAGCTTTTAGAAAACTGGAGAACAAGGACAAATATAAGACCTGGCAGGTGACAACAGATTTCTGACACATAGGAGGCCCAGCGTTGCTTGTGTCAGTTCCCTTTTAGCATCCACTTTTTTTTTTTATTGTTGTTCAAGTACAGTTGTCTCCATTCCACCCCCACTCGCAGTCCTTCCATATACCTCACTATTCCTATTTTTGGAAACTCTTTCCCATAGAAATCCAGTGAACCAAATATATGCTAATATTATCTATTTTCTCCCAAGTTTGATTCACTAGTTGTTAATATTTTGCCACATCTACTTTGTGTCTCTGTCTTATTCAGGGAAGCAATTTGATGCAAATATCATCTTGCTTTACCACAAAATACCAAGAAACAAGGATATTCCCCCACAGAAATATACCATAATTATTATACTCAGGAAATTGAATACTAATACAATACTATTTCTTAGCAGATAGCCCACATTCAAAATTGCCCAATTGTCCCAATAACATTCTTTTTTTAAATATATTTTATTGATTGTGCTATTACAGTTGTCCCATTTCTCCCCCTTCATTCCCCTCCACCCTACACACCCTCTCCCACCAACATTACCCCCTTTAGTTCATGTCCATGTGTCATAAGTTCTTTAGCTTCTACATTTCCCATACTATTCTTGCCCTCCCCCTGTCTATTTTCTACCCACTATCTATGCTACTCATTCTCTGTACCTTGTTCCCCTCTCTCCTCCTCCCACTCCCCTGTTGCTAACCCTCCATATGATCTCCATTTCTGTGGTTCTGTTCCTGTTCTAGCTGGTTGCTTAGTTTGCTTTTGTTTTAGGTGTGGTTCTTAAAAGCTGTGAGTTTGCTGTCTTTTCACTGTCATATTTTTGATCTTCTTTTTCTTAGATAAGTCCCTTTAACATTTCATATAATAAGGGCTTGGTGATGATGAATTCCTTGAACTTGACCTTATCTGAGAAGCACTTTATCTGTCCATCCATTCTAAATGACAGCTTTGATGGATAGAGCAATTCTGGATGTAGGTCTCTGCTTTTCAAGATTTCAAATATTTCTTTCCAGCTCTTCTTGCCTGTAAGGTCTCTTTAGAGAAATCAGCTGACAGTCTGATGGGAAGAACTCCTTTGTAGGTGACTGTCCCCTTATCCCTTGCTGCTTCTAGAATTCTCTGCTTCATTTTAATCTTGTCTAATGTAATTACGATGTGCCTTGGTGTGTTCTTCCTTGGGTCCAACTTCTTTGGGACTCTCTGAGCTTCCTGGACTTCCTGGTAGTCTATTTCCTTTGCCAGATTGGGGAAGTTCTCCTTTCTTATTTGTTCAAATAAGTTTTCCACTTGTTGCTCTTCTTCTTCCCCTTCTGGGACCCCTATAATTCGGATGTGGTAACGTTTAAAGATGTCCTGAAGGTTCCTAAGCCTCTCCTCATTTTTTTGAATTCTTGTTTCTTCCTCGTTTTCTGTTTGGTTGTTAGTTTCTTCCTTCTGGTCCACTCCATTGATTTGAGTCCCAGTTTTCCTTCCATCTCTATCAGTTCCCCATGCATCTTCCTTCATTTCACGTACTGTAGCCTGCATTTTTTCATCTAATTTATGAGCAAAATCAACCAATTCTGTGAGCATTTTGATGACCAGTGCTTTGAACTGTGCATCTGATAGGTTGGCTATCTCTTCACGGCTTAGAGGAATTGGCTCTGGGGCTTTCATTTCTTCTCCAGTTTGAGCCATTTTTCATGTTTTTTTTGTTTGTTTGTTTTGTTTTGTTTTGGTTTTAGTCTGGTCGTGGCTATTACGTAATGAAGAGTGGAGCCTCAGGTGCTCCCCAGTGTGGGGCAGCCCATTCGCTGGGTTGTGACGCTATAGGTGGGGGCAGGGTCTGAGAGGGAACAATGGCGCCTGCTCCGCTCTCTCCTGGATTCAGTCCCTTCCGCCACTTCCCCTCTGCCTGGACCGTCTGGGCGCGCGAATGTGGGACCACCTGGTCAGCCAGCCGCCTTGTGTGGCCTCACTGGGTCTGCACAGTTGCCCCCCTGTTACCGGGGTCCGCCAGCTGCCGCCTGTGGGCCGGGGGACTGCCAGTCGCTGCTGCTTTTGTTCCCGGGTCCACACCTCCACTTTTTCCTGCCAAGACTCCACCCCTCTTACTGGTCTGGATGAATGGTTGTTGGACTTCCGTACAGTTCAATTTTCTATCAGTTCTGATTGTTTTCTTGTTTCTAAATATTTGTTGTCCTTAATTTTAGTTGTAGGAGGAGGCACAGTGTGTCTGCCTATGCCTCCATCTTGGCCGAAAGTCCCCAATAAAATTCTTTATAGCAATCAGGTATCATGCATTACCCTCCTGCGTCATAATTACTGGTAGTGACTTGTTTGGTTTCCAGCTTAAGAACTAAACCATATATATTGCCTGATGACAATTGCATTTCACATTTGCCACATTTTGCTTTTTCTATGTGATCACTGTGACCAACTCTGACCTTGCATCTTCAAACCAGATCCATCGTTCTTCTTTGTACTGTACGACAACCACTCCCACTCATAGCCAAACGAGGAAAGCCCCAAATAGCCCAGAGTCCTCTGCAGCTGTTATTTGGGACTTTCCTCACTTTACACCCAGCCTGTTCCATTGGCACTCATATTTATCAGCTATCAATCATGAATTACATCTCCTAGTCTGGAACCAGTTTCAAAGCCCACGAACATGGTGTGATTCTTAGTTTCCTTGTTTTTGACCATTGACAAAATACCTTGACTCAAATTCTCTGCTCCAATCTTTCTCTCATTTGGTCACTCCAAATATTAAGTTGAACCACATGAAACTGCTATTTTTGTAGGTCAAAAAAACAGACAAATATTTCAATGGTTCAACATAAAAAAATTTATTCTCTTGAGTGATTCAAACACCTAGAAATGCAAAAACTGGATGAGCCCACTTGGCTAGCACTGCAGTAAGGCTGGTTCCCAACTTGGTATACATTCTGTTTCAACTTTGTCTTTCAAAAATCTAATTGTTTTATTATACTCTCTTTTGATGTCTGTTTTAAGTCCCTTCTTGTTACTTTTCAGAATTATTTAGGCTGCCATTGCTTGTTTTCTTTTTCCTCATGTACATTCAAATCAGCTTGTCTATACTATAGGTGTTTCAAAAATAGATTTATAGATCAACTTAGGAAGAATTAACATTTTTATGATTATTTTAAATTTTATTATTTTTTAATATATTTTATTGTTTATGCTATTACAGTTGTCCCATTTCTCCCCCATCATTCCCCACCACCCTGCACACCCTCTCCCACCCACAGTCCTTCCCTTTAGTTCATGTCCATGTGTCATAAGTTCTTTAGCTTCTACATTTCCCACACTATTCTTGCCCTCCCCCTGTCTATTTTCTACCCACCGTCTATGCTACTTATTCCATGTACCTTCCCCCCCCCTCCTCCCACTCTCCTGTTGCTAACCCTCCATATGATCTCCATTTCTGTGGTTCTGTTCCTGTTCTAGTTGTTTGCTTTTGTTTTAGGTGTGGTTGTTAATAGCTGTGAGTTTGCTGTCTTTTCACTGTCATATTTTTATCTTCTTTTTCTTAGATAAGTCCCTTTAACATTTCATATAATAAGGGCTTGGTGATGATGAACTCCTTGAACTTGACCTTATCTGAGAAGCACTTTATCTTCCCTTCCATTCTAAATGACAGCTTTGCCAGATAGAGCAATCTTGGATATAGGTCCTTGCCTTTCATGACTTGGAATACTTCTTTCCAGCCCCTTCTTGGCTGTAAGGTCTCTTTTGAGAAATCAGCTGACAGTCTGATGGGAACTCCTTTGTAGGTGACTGTCCCCTTATCCCTTGCTGCTTCTAAAATTCTCTCCTTCATTTGAATCTTGGCTAATGTAATTACGATGTGTCTTGGTGTGTTCTTCCTTGGGTCCAACTTCTTTGGGACTCTCTGAGCTTCCTGGACTTCCTGGTAGTCTATTTCCCTTGCCAGATTGGGGAAGTTCTCCTTTATTATTTGTTCAAATAAGTTTTCCACTTGTTGCTCTTCTTCTTCCCCTTCTGGTACCCCTATAATTCAGATGTTGGGACGTTTCAAGATGTCCCGGAGGTTCCTAAGCCTGTCTTCATTCTTTTGAATTCTTGTTTCTTCCTTCTTTTCTGTTTGGTTGTTAGTTTCCTCCTTCTGGTCCACTCCATTGATTTGAGTCCCAGTTTTCCTCCCATCTCTATCAGTTCCCCATGCATCCTCCTTCATTTCATGTATTGTAGCCTGCATTTTTTTCATCTAATTTGTGAGCAAAATCAACCAATTCTGTGAGCATCCTGATCACCAGTGCTTTGAACTGTGCATCTGATAGGTTGGCTATCTCTTCATCGCTTAGAGGAATTGGCTCTGGGGCTTTCATTTGTTCTCCGGTTTGAGCCATTTTCGGTGGTTTTTCTGTTTGTTTGGTTTTTGGTCTGGTCATGGCTGTTATGTAGTGAGGGGTGGAGCCTTAGGTGTTCCCCAGTGCGGGGCAGCCCAATCGCTGAGTTGTGATGCTATATGTGGGGGCAGGGTCCGAGAGGGAACAATGGCATTTGCTCCACTCTCTATTGGATTCCAGTCCCTTCCGCCATTTCCCCTTTGCCTGGATTACCTGTGTGTGAATGTGGGAACACCTGGTCAGCCTGCCGCCTTGCTCGGCCTCACTGGGTCTGCACAGTTGCCACTCCATGCCCAGGGTCTATTAGCTCCTGCCTGTGCTCCTGGGGTCTGCTAGCCACCGCCTGCACACGTGGGAACTGCCAGCCGCTGCTGCCTGCGTGCCTTGGTCTGCACCTCCACTCTTTCCTTCCTCGACTCCGCCCCTCTTACCGGTCTGGGTGAATGGTTGTTGGACTTCTGTACAGTTCAATTTTCTATCAGTTCTGGTTGTTTTCTTGTTTCTAAATATTTGTTGTCCTTAATTTTGGTTGTAAGAGGAGGCACAGTGTGTCACCTACGCCTCCATCTTGGCCGGAAGATGATTTTTTTAAATTTTATTTATTGATCTTAGAGAAAGAGGATGGGAGAGAAAGAGAGAAAAATGTTGCTTTGTTATGCATTTATTGGTTGTTTCTTGCATGTGCTCCACCCTGGGATCAAAACCACAACCTTAGTATATCAGGATGACACTCTAACCAACTGAACTAGCCATACTACATCTTTATGATTTTGAATGTTCCTACTCAAGAACAGTGTACGTCTTTTCATTTACTCAAGTTATCTATTTATACCTTGGAACAATTAGTTCTTAGTAAAAACTTTATTGAGATATAATTCAAATGTCACAAAATACACCATCTGAAACTGTATAATTCACTGGTTTTTAGTATAGTCACAGAGATGTCCAATTATCACCACAATCAAGGTTAGAACTTTTCAACATCTTGTAACAGGGTGCAGCCAAGAGGTGGGCCCCAAATAGGGATTTGAAATGGGGTCCAGAACTCAAGGTGTCCAGGAAATATTAGAAAGATACAAAGGATGTCCTCACCCCTTCCTGCCACAGGTGTGAGTTGGGGGAAGGGACAAGGAACAGGAACATGCAGAGCTGTTTTGTACAGCAACAGCTTTGCAGCTATCTTCTGGCATAGTCATTTAACATATCTATAACCTTTAACTGGTTGCATAGATATCCTAAATACCTGTGGCCATGCTTTGAGCCAGGGGATGGAAATGACTTACACCCAAGACATAACTGGGAGGCAACTCCCCCTGGTTACAACACCTGAGTAAAAGCTTGGAGATGCTTGGCTCCACACCATGGGGCCATGCCTGCCCATACTCACTATGGCAGCCCTGTAAAGCTGGAAGGATATGGGAGTACTGGCAATTGTAGCCAATTGTACAAGGAGTTGGAAATGGGGCTTCAGAAGAAGATTGGCGCAGGGATTTAAACCCAGATGTGGCAGACATTAAAAGGAGGACCATGCGACTATGGCAGTAGAGAGAAAACCATGTGGTTTTGCCAGAGTAGGAACCCCTGCAGCTTTGATGGGGGGACCCCCGTGGCTTTGGGGTGCTCCTTTTGGCCACATGGCTTAAGAAATAAGAGAGACTTTGACTGGAAGGAAAGGGGTGCAAGAACTTTGGTTGGTGGGCCATGAGAAGGTACCACATGACTTTGGATTAACTGAAGATCCTGGCAGCGACACAGCTGATGGTGCCAGGAGCCTGAATCAAGGATCTCTACTTCTTTTCCTGAGATACGGTACCCCAGTTTAGGGCAGAGGGAGAAGGAAGGACTGTGTGCATCTGTGGGGATCCTAAAGAACTTTCATATTCTAATGAAGACATTAGGTCACTACTTTAAGTCTGTATAGCTTTAAATAAACATTTCCTTTCCTTTTCACAAATCTCTGGCATTGAGAGATGGGAGAGATGTCTTTCCTCTTGTGGCACACATGCGAACCAAGTGGGGGGTACTTTTGGTAATAGTTTAGCGTACTACTCTTGGCCCTGCTCTGTAGCAATCTCAGAAAAAAATAATAAACCCATACCCTTTAACTATTACTCCTCAGTCCCCTATTCCTCCCTCCTAGCAACCACTAATCTACTTTCTGTCTATATGAATTGATTTACTCTAAATATTTCATAAATAGAATTATACATGACCTTTTCTGATTGGCTTCTGGATTACTACTTTATACTTTTTATTGACTAATTATATTTTGTTTGATGGACATGCCACATCTTTTTTATCCATGCTGATGCACATTGCGTTGTTTTTATTTTTTAGCTGTTTTGAATTGTGTCTAGTACTTTTGCCATACATAGCATTTTGCTGCAAACATTTTCACTATATAACTAACTAGCTATTAGGAAATTTTGCCATGAAAAAGAGAAAATATCTGGTTGACATTTTGGTGTTTTGTTTGTCATCTGCTTGGTTAGTTGGCTAATTTTGTTTCTCCATTAATGAATCAATTAACTGTCATATAAAAGGTAAAACAGTACTGGCTGGGTGGCTTGGTTGGTTGGAGCATTGTTCTCTACACCACAGGGTTGTGAGTTTGCTCTTCAGTTGGGGCACATGCCTGAGTTGTGGGTTTGATCTCTGGTCAGGGTGCATATGGGAGATAGGCGATTGATAATTCTCTCACATCAGTGTTTCTCTCTCTCTCTCTCTCTAAAAATCAATAAAAACCTATCCTCAAGTGAGGTTTTAAAAAAAGATAAAATAACTGGCTTATATTTGGAAGGTTTTTTGTTTGGCTGGTTTCATTTCTCCATTTAGAAACGAACCGTCTTAAGCCCTGGCTGGTGTAGCTCAGTGAATTGAGTGCAGGTCTGCGAACCAAAGGATTGCGGTTCAATTCCCAGTCAGGGCATATGCCTGGGTTGCAGGACAGTTCCCAGCAACAGTTCCCAGCAGGGGACGCACGAGAGGCAACCATACATTGATATTTCTCTCCATCTGTCCTTCCCTTCCCTTCTAAAGATAAATAAATTTAAAAAAATCTTAAAAAAGAAAGAAATGAACCGTCTTGGACAGACACTGTTCCTCCTCGCACAACTAAGGACAACAAAATTTAGAAACAAAACAAAACAAAAACCCAGATCTGATAGAAAATTGAACTGTAAGGAAGTCCAACAACCATTCATCCCGGTAAGAGGGGCGGAGTCAGCAGCCTGCGGAGAGAGGGGTTGCAGCAGGAAAAAGTGGTGGTTAGTGGTCCCAGACAGGCAGGCGGTGGCTGGCATACCCAGTGAGACATGTAGGGTGGCTGGATGACCGTGGACACACATTCGCATGCAGATAGACCAGGTGAGAACGGGACCAAGACGGTCCATGCAGACCAAGGCCTCAGCGCCAGGAAATTAAACATAAAAGCACCAATTGAAAACACTTGTTGGGATTGAGGTGTTGGGAGAGATTCCCAGCCTCACAGGGGAATTTGTTGGAGAGACCCACAGGGTCCTAGAACATACACAAGCCCACCCACCAGGAAACCAGCACCAGAAGGGTCTGATTTGCTTGTGGGAAGCAGTGGAAGGGACTGAAATATGAGAGAGAGAGTGGAGCAAGCGCCATTGTTCCCTCTTTGACCCTGCCCCCACATACAGCATCACAACCCAGCTACTGGGCTACCCCACCCTGGGGAACACCTAAGGCTCCGTCCCTCACTACCTAACAACCACAACCAGATGCCCCTCACCCCCAAAAAAGTGACTCAAATGAAAGAACAGATCAAAGCTCCAGAGCCAATACATCTAAGCAACCAAGAGATAGCCAACCTATCAGATGCACAGTTCAAAGCACTAGTGATCAGGATGCTCACAGAATTGGTTGAATTTGGTGACAAAATAAATGAAAAAATGAAGGCTACGCTAAGTGAAATGAAGGAAAATGCACAGGGAACCAATAGTGATAGGAAGAAAACTGGGACTCAGATCAATGCTGTGGACCAGAAAGAAGAAAGAAACAACCAAACAGAAAAGAAGGAAGAAACAAGAATTCAAAAAAATGAGGAGAGGCTTAGGAACCTCCAGGACATCTTTAAATGTTCCCACATCCGAATTATAGGGGTCCCAGAAGGGGAAGAAGACGAGCAACAAGTGGAAAACTTATTTGAACAAATAATAAAGGAGAACTTCCCCAATCTGGCAAAGGAAATAAACTACCAGGAAGTCCAGGAAGCTCAGAGAGTCCCAAAGAAGTTGGACCCGAGGAGGAACACACCAAGGCACATCGTAATTACATTAACCAAGATTAAAATGAAGGAGAGAATTCTAGAAGCAGCAAGGGATAAGGGGACAGTCACCTACAAAGGAGTTCCCATCAGACTGTCAGCTGATTTCTCCAAAGAGACCTTCCAGGCAAGAAGGGGCTGGAAAGAAGTATTCAAAGTCTTGAAAGGCAGGGACCTACATCCAAAATTGCTCTATCCAGCAAAGCTGTCATTTAGAATGGAAGGACAGATAAAGCGCTTCTCAGATAAGGTCAAATTCAAGGAGTTCATCATCACTAAGCCCTTATTATGTGAAATGTTAAAGGGACTTATCTAAGAAAAAAAAGATAAAAATATGTATAGTAAAATGACAGCAAACTCACAGCTATTAACAACCACACCTAAAACAAAAGCAAACAACTAGAACAGGAACAGAACCACAGAAATGGAGATTACAAGGAAGGTTAGCAACAGGGAAGCAGGAGGAGGAAAGACGGAGTAAAGGTACATGGAATAAGTAGCATAGACGGTGGGTAGAAAATAGACAGGGGGAGGGCAAGAATACTATGGGAAATGTAGAAGCTAAAGAACTTATGACACATGGACATGAACTAAAGGGGGGAAATGTGGGTGGAAGAGGGTGTGCAGGGTGGAGGGGAATGTAGAGGGGGAAATGGGACAACTGTTATGGCATAATCAATAAAATATATATAAATATATTTTTAATATATTCTACATTTCCCACACTATTCTTGCCCTCCCCCTGTCTATTTTCTACCCACTGTCTATGTTACTTATTCTCTGCACCTTTTCCCCCTCTCTCCTCCTCCCACGCCCCTGTTGCTAACCCTCCATATGATCTCCATTTCTGTGGTTCTGTTCCTGTTCTAGCTGTTTGCTTAGTTTGCTCTTGTTTTAGGTGTGGTTTTTAATATCTGTGCGTTTGCTGTCTTTTCACTGTCATATTTTTTATCTTCTTTTTCTTAGATAAGTCCCTTTAACATTTTATACAATAAGGGCTTGGTGATGATGAACTCCTTGAACTTGACCTTATCTGAGAAGCACTTTATCTTCCCTTCCATTCTAAATGGCAGCTTTGCTGGATAGAGCAATTTTGGATGTAGGTCCCTGCCTTTCAAGACTTCAAATATTTCTTTCCAGCCCCTTCTTGCCTGTAAGGTCTCTTTTGACAAATCAGCTGACAGTCTGATGGGAAGAACTCCTTTGTAGGTGACTGTCCCCTTATCCCTTACTGCTTCTAGAATTCTCTCCTTCATTTTAATTTTGGCTAATGTAATTATGATGTGCCTTGGCATGTTCCTCCTTGGGTCCAACTTCTTTGGGACTCTCTGAGCTTCCTGGATGTCCTGGTAGTCTATTTCCTTTGCCAGATTGGGGAAGTTCTCCTTTATTATTTGTTCAAATAAATTTTCCACTTGTTGCTCGTCTTCTTCCCCTTCTGGGACCCCTATAATTCAGATGTTGGGACGCTTAATGATGTCCCGGAGGTTCCTAAGCCTCTCCTCATTTTTTTGATTTCTTGTTTCTTCCTTGTTTTGTTTGGTTGGTTGTTTCTTCCTTCTGGTCCACTCCATGGATTTGAGTCCCAGTTTTCCTCCCATCTCTATTGGTTCCCCATGCGTCTTCCTTCATTTCACGTATTGTAGCCTGCATTTTTTCATCTAATTTATGAGCAAAATCAACCAATTCTGTGAGCATCCTGATCACCAGTGCTTTGAACTGTGCATCTGATAGGTTGGCTATCTCTTCACAGCTTAGAGGAATTGGCTGTGGGGCTTTCATTTGTTCTCCGGTTTGAGCCATTTTTGGTGGGTTTTTTTGTTTTGTTTTGTTTTGGTTTTAGTCTGGTCGCGGCTGTTACATAGTGAGGGGTGGAGCCTTAGGTGTCCCTCAGGGCGGGGCAGCCCAGTCGCTGGGTTGTGACGCTATAGGTGGGGGCAGGGTCTGAGAGGGAACGATGGCGCCTGCTTCGCTCTCTCCTGGAGTCCGGTCCTTTCTGCCGCTTCCCCTTCGCCTGGATTATCTGTACACGTGGGCGTGCTGTTACGTAGTTAAGAGTGGAGCCTCAGGCGCTCCCCAGTGTGGGGCAGCCCAGTCGCTGGGTTGTGACGCTGTATGTGGGGGAGGGGTCTGAGAGGGAACAATGGTGCCTGCTCCGCTCTCTCCTGGATTCAGTCCCTTCTGCCACTTCCCCTTTGCCTGGACCGTCTGCGTGCGCGAATGTGGGACCACCTGGTCAGCCAGCCGCCTTGTGCACCCTCACTGTGTCTGCACAGTCGCCACCCCGTGCCTGGGGTTTGCCAGCCGCTGCCTGTGCACCTGGGAACTGCCAGCCGCTGCTGTTTGCGTTCCTGGGTCTGCACCTCCACTTTTTCCTGCCACGACTCCACCCCTCTTACTGGTCTGGATGAATGGTTGTTGGACTTCCAAACAGTTCAATTTTCTATCAGTTCTGGTTGCTTTATTGTTTCTAAATATTTGTTGTCCTTAATTTTGGTTGTGAGAGGAGGCACGGTGTGTCCGCCTACACCTCCATCTTTGCCGGAAGTCCTCAATAAAATATATATTTTAAAAAAAAATCAGTAAAAGGAACCAGGTGAGTAAGCCTTTAGAGTGAAATTTTATGTTTATCTGGCTAGGAGGTAAGTAAGCTATGCTTACTACTTGCTGTAGCTATAGGTGTCAGAGGGTAACATTTTCTCCAGTGTCCTTGTATTTGTCTTTTTTCGTCGTCTTTGGGTTTTCCCAGAGACTTCTTAAATAGGGGGTTAAGGTGGGAAGTTCTTTCAGCTGTCACCTTCTGTTATTATATAGGAGCCTTGCTGATGTGGTGGTAAGGTGTTCAGGGTGGGGAAGCGTTCTATAATCCTAGGATCAGATTTCAGTCTTTCAGTGAGCCTGACTTGAACCTTTGCCCTCTATGACAGGCTTTGGTAAAATAATTTCCCTTAAGGGCATACCTTGTTAAAGGAGAACAAAGAGTTCTGGCCTTATCTCAAAACAGTTATATTTCCTATCCCTCTGCCATTAGGACAGGGGAATTTTCTGGACTTTTCACAGTGAAAACCCAGTGAGGCTCCTGGCGGTAAAACTCTTATAAAAGTATGTAGGCTTGCCTTGGGTGTTAATTAAAGCATTATCCTCATACACCAAGTTTATAGGTTCAGTCCTGGGTTAGGACACCTACAAGAATCAACGAATGGAACAACAAATTCTTTCTCTCTTATCAAGAAGTAAAAATAAAAAAAAAATAAAAAGAAGTGTGGGGACTTCCCTAAGTTTTTAACTCTCAAGCTGGTTTACACTGGGCCATAAGCAATTTATCAATTATAAAGTGTTCCTAATCAGATCAGCTTCCCCTGAGAGCTCCTGCTATGAGGCCGATGCTCCTAGTGAGGAGTGATTCTATGTATTTATTCAATACCTTCTGTCTCACCAGTTTTCAAGGCAGTAGTTTTTCCTGTGATCTCAATTCAAGAAAAATATGAGAACAGCTGATTTTTAGTTCATTTAGCTTTTTCCTTTTTGTGAGGACAAGAGAGATGCCTTTTAACCTCTTTACATATTGAAACATACTGAATGAGAAGTGTCAACTTTTAATCTTAATACCATCCTGCAGTAAGATGAATCACTTCATCAGTTGTCTCTTGCAGCTTTCAAGATTCTTCGGGGCATTCCCCCACCCCCATGGTCACCGTCAGCTGTGTCACAGTCCAGGCAGGATCTCTGATTAATCTAAAGTCATGCGGCACCTTCTCATGGCCTACTGGCAAGAGTTCTTTCACCCTTCTTCCAGGCAAAGTCTCTCCTGGTTCCCAGGCCACTCAGCCAAAGCAAGCACCCCAAAGCAGCGTGGTCCTCTTCTACCTGCGCTGCAGGGGTCCCCACTCTGGCCAAAGCCATGTGGTACTCTCCTCTCACCAAAGCCATGGGGAGGGGGGCCGCCACTCTGCCAAAGCCTAGTGGTGGTTCTCTGCCAAAGCTGCATGGTGATTCTCCTTCACAGGGCTGCATGGTTCTCTACTCTGGCCAAAGCTGCATGGGTCCCCCTCTCCACCAAAGCTGCAGGGCGGGGGTCTGCATGCTGGTGAAACCACATGGAACTCCTCCTAATGGCTGCTGTGTCTGGGTTTAAATCCCTGTGCCAGTCTTCCTCTGTACCCCCATTTCTGACTCTTCCTACACTCAGTTACACCTGCCAGCATTCCTGTATTATTCCAAGTTTACAGAGCTGCCATCATGAGTCTGGGCAGGTGCGTCCCCATGTCATGGAGCCAGTCTTCTCCAAGCTCTCATGCAGGTGCTGTAACTTGGGCGACCTGCCCCCCAGTTACATCTTGGTGAGGGGAGTCCCTTTCCATGCCCCTCCTGCTCCCCTCGCCAAAGCATGACCACAGCTATTTAACATATCTGTGCAACCAGTTAAAGGTTATAGATATGTTAAATGACCATGTCATGGATTAGCTGCAAAGCTGTGGCTGCACAAAACAGCTCTGCATGTTCCTGCTCCATGTATCCCTTCCCCCAACTCACACCTGAGGGGGAAGGGGTGAGGACATCTTATATGTCTTTCTAATATTTCCTGGACACCCTGAGTTCTGGGACCCATTCCAAGTCCCTATTTTTGCACACACACACCCCTCCTTGGCTGCACCCTGTATCATTATAATTGCTGTTTTTGAGGAAAATAATTTTAGAGATAGTATGCCATCCCATTCTTATCGAATTGTTGTATTGCTTATAATAGTTTCTTTGCTATTGCTTCTTATGAATTTCTAGCAAATACAGGCATTTGCTATATATAATGTTCACCATCCATTTTTCCTCCAAAGTTATACATCTTTTTCTTATGTAAATGCAATGGTTAATAACTCCAGGGCATGTTAATAGTGAAACCGGAAAAGACATCTGAGATTGGGCTGCTTGTCACTACCAAGCCCAATAAGCAATGACAGCAATTGAATCTTTATGGGCGTTTTATTCAGATGGCCGGTGATCTGAGAAGACAGTGGGTTCACACCCAAAAGAACCATCTTTCCTTTTCTTTCCAGGCCAGACTTTTTATAACAAAGAATAAATAAGATATGGTGAGGGGTTTTGAAATTCAGGGAGATTGGGTAAAAGAAACTGCAGTATTCTTGTCCTGGGCAGTTAGGTGTTCCCAGAGATGGGTTGTCCTCTGTCTCTCCCTGAAACACAATGGCCCAGATGCCTCCACTTGTCCCCAGGTGGTAATCTTTAGCAGTTCCCCAGGAGGTTGGCTATTTTCCCAGGAGCCAGGATGGGCCTTATCTGTAGTTCTGAAACAAAAACTTCAACATACGCATTACTTACTAGGCTTATAACTATTTACCTTAAACCAAAATTTTCCAACTCTGAGTCCCCCATCATTAACGGGTGAGGGAGAGTGCACCAATAAATGGGGCAGATGTGGGTTACAGAGTTAGAGAGAGCTACTTTGCTCCTCTGGGGTTCTAACAAGTTTTTTCAAAATAACCAATAAACTTCCTAAGCTTTCCTGGGCTATTAATAGGTCCACCCCCTAGTTAGACTGACAGGCTTCTATAGTCAAGCACCTTCCTCTGCTCCCCACAATCCAGTACTGGAGGGCAGACAGTGCTCCTGGGGACATTTCCTGTGCTCTTTGGATTAAGTCTCCTCAGCAGCAGTCCTCTAGGGAGTGTGAATGAGTCTGTAAATACTTTAGTTTCCTGGCTAATCAAGCAGGTTTATGCTCCCTAGTTTATTAAGCTGACTGTCCAATTTCATGTGTTTCATTCCTTATTAGTAATTAGCTAGCTATATACGGTAACATAAGGGAAACTAATAATATAAGTTGACATCTTAAATGTCAAAAAGCCAGGCTAATGAATGGATTAATAATGAGATCAAGGGAGAAATCAAAAAGTTTCTAGAAACAAATGAAAATGAACTCACAACAGTCTAAAACTTAGGGGACAAAGCAAAGGCAGTCCTGAGAGAGAAGTTCATAGTGATACAGGCCTACCTAGAAAAGATAGAAACATTTCAAATAAACAACCTAACCCTACATCTACAAGAACTGGAGAAACAACAACAAACAAAGCCCAGAGTGAGTAGAAGGAAAGAAATAACCAAGATCAGAGAATTGAACAACATAGACTAAAAGAACAATTGAAAGGATCAATAAATCTAGGAGTTTGTTCTTTGAAAAGATAAAACAAAATTGACATGCCTTTGACTAGACTCATCAAGAAAAAAAGGGAGAGGACCCAAATAAGTAAAATCAGAAATGAGAGAGCAGAAATTACAATTGATACTGATAAGGGACTCAAGACCTGGAAAATTTTAGCTTAAAGAAAAAGTTATTAAGCCTAGCAAATAATGTCTATGTTAAAGCTTTTGTTTCAGAAACTGCAGATAAGGCTTATCCTGGCTCCAGGGAAACAGCTGGCCTCCTGGGGTGCTGGCTAGAGATTACCACCTGGGGACTAGTTGGAGGCATCTGGGCCTTTGTATCAACAAGGAGACAGACTCTCCCGTGTCCCCTTGGGGACAGCACTGCCCAGAAAACAAATGCTGCAGCTGCACTCACCTAATCCTCCCTGAATTTCAAAGCCCTCACCACACCTTGTTTGTCTTCCCCCACCCCCGCTTATAAAAATTCTGGCCAAGAAAGAGAAGGGAAGATGGTTTGTTAGGGTATGAACCTACCATCTTCTCAGATCACCGGCCACCTGAATAAAGCGCTCATAAAAGATTCAATCACTGTCATTGCTTATTGGATTTGGTAGTGACAGGCAGCCCGAACGCCGGTGTCTTTCCTGGTTACAATACCACAGAAATACAACTTCAAAATGTTACGGAGAAATGAAACGATCCAGACGCAGGGAGTTCATGAAGCACGACTCTTTATTACACGCGTGGTCCCAGAGGAGGCAGTCTCCAAATTCTGGGCCCCGATCTCAGGGAAAAACTGTTCTTTTAAGCATCTTACATCCTGTCTTCTGCAGCAGATGTGTTCGTAAATTTTAACTCCTTTTCCCCCTTTTCCTCATTTATTTCTTCCTCAGTCAAGGGGCTCAGAAATAGAATTTGTATCCTACCATATTTCTTTTCACATCAATGGGACTGATATCTCAATAGGACTTGTATCCTGCTATTATTTCTTTTCTATATCAAAACAACTACATGCCAAGAAATGTGAAAATATAATCTTCCAAAACTGAATCAAGAAGAAGCAGAAAGCCTGAACAGAACAGCAAGCTGCTTTGATTTCAATCAAAACATTAATCAAAAAAGTCCTGGTGATAGGGGACTTAAGAGTTGGAAAATTTTACCCTGGCTGGTGTAGCTCAGTGGATTGAGCACAGGCAGTGAAGCGAAGGGTTGCCAATTCGATTCCCAGGCAGGGCACATGCCTGGTTTGCGGGCCAGGTCCCCAGTGGGGGCCACGTGAGAGGCAACCATGCACTTATGTTTCTGTCTCTTTCTCCCTTCCCCTCTGTCTAAAAACAGATAAATAAAATCTTTTAAAAAATTGGAAAATTTTAGTTTGAGTAATAATAGCTAATAAGCTAAGTAATCAACACATGTAAAAGCTTTTGTTCCACCATACTGAAGGTATGACTCACCCTGACTCCAGGAGACCATAAGCAGTTCCACTTTCATTCCTCAGGAGGACTGTAAACAATTCAAGATAATATCTGAGCCATTGTACTCCAGGGTAAGATGATCACCAGCCAGGACAAAGCTAAAGATCACCACCTGGGGCACAGCTTAAAACCACAGCCCAGGGCGGGAATGCTGTAGTTGTTTTTTCAATCCAGTTAACTTTTCCCTGAATTCCAAAACCCCTCAGCACACCTTGTTTATTCCTTGCTATAAAAACGTTGTCCTAGAAAGAAAAGACAACATGGTTTGTTAGGGTGTGAACCCGCCATCTGAATAAAGTGCTCATAAAGATTTAATCCCTTTCTCTGCTTATTGAGTTTGGTAGTGACAGGCAGCCCAAACTCCAGTGTCTTCCAGTTTCACTAGCACACAAAAGCCCTGTACTGGATTCACAGGAGACCTTTACAAAACATTTAAGGAAGAACTAACCCCAATCTTTCTCGGGCTGTTCCAAAAAATCCAAGAAAAAAAAATTCTTTCAAACTCTTTATGAAGCCAGCATCATGCTAATCCCAAAACCAGATAAAGACAACAAAGAAAGAAAACTGCAGGCCAATATTGCTGATGAATGTAGATCCTAAACAAACAATAAAAGGCCATTATCTTACACAAAAATTAATTCAAAATGGGTTAAACACTTGAATGTAAAACCTGAAATCATAAAACTAGTAGAAACGTAAGTGGTAAGCTTTTTGATATTGATCTTGGCAATGACATTTTTGGATTTGACAACAAAAGCAAAAATAAACAAGTGGGACTGTATCACACTAAAAGCACAGCAAAGGAAACCATCAACAAAATGAAAAAGTGTGGAAGATACGGGCCACATCCTAAACTTGACAAGCTCAGAGGAGGCCTACATGGCAGATTTGTAAACTCAGACACCTAAAGTAACACAAGATAGTCCGAAATTAAAAAAATTTCTAACCAAAAACAGGTCATGGCAGGTAGTCATGTCCTAGCCTGGTATTTTTTCCTAACAAAGGTCAATCTTTACCTTAACTGAGCCTGTCTATTGTGTCTTTGCATCTATAATAACATACCTTTGGAATATCAAATTTCCTTTTTCCAGTCTCCTCAAAACATAGGCACCACACCAAGGGGAGACCACAAATCCTCTCATTGTTATCAGTATCATGTTAATTGTTGAGTATTCACTATCCTGTACCCACCTGTGAAAAAGGAAGTGTCTATCATTTTACTTTTTATCCAATCCTAGATGTTTCCCCGCTTTGCTTTCTCCTGCCTCCCTAATCTATCACCAATGGGTTTCATGACACCTCCTCTTTTGATTGTAATGTGTAAAATAAGGTGCTAAACTACCATTCTCCAGAGCATTTTCTCAACTCATTGAGCTTTTGATTCCCAGTAATTGTGGTCAGTTTGGCTCAAATAAACACAAAAAAATTCTCTACAGGTTTGAATGTTTCTTACATTGACAAAGAGAACCTATGGAATGGGTGAAAATATTTTCAAATTATATCTGATAAGTGGTTCATATCCAAAATATATAAAGAATTCATACAACTCAATAGGAAAAAAAAGGAAAGAAAAAACAAATAACCTGATTTTAAAATGGCCAGAACATCTGAATTCCAAAGATATACAGATAGCCAAAGGTAACTGAAAAGTTGCTCAATGTTACTAATCATCATAAAAATGCAAAACAAAACCATGTTGAGATATCACCTCACACTTGTTAGAGTGGCTATTATCAAAAAGACAAGAAATAACAAGTGTTGATGAGGATTTGCAGAAATGGAAACACTTATGTATCACTAGTCAAAATGTAAACTGGAGTAGCCACTCTGGAAAATCATATGGAGGTTACTCAAAAACTACAAATGAAACAATTATATTATCCAGCAGTTCTATTTCTGGATTTTTATCTAAAGAAAATGAAAACAGTAACTTGTAAAGATATATGCACCTCTATGTTCATTGCAGCATTATTTACAATAACCAAGATATAGAAACAACTTAATTGTCCATCACTGGATGAATGAATAATCAAAATGCGATGCATATTTATAGATAAATAAACTATACAAATATATTTAAATAACATGCAAATACATTCAAATATATTTATATCATGCATAATATACATCTATAAATAAATTATATAATTTATTTAATTTTTAAAATTTATACAAATACATAAATATATTAACTATATTATATTATATATACTGCATTATATATTATATGTGTATAGTATATATAAATATATATTCATATATAATATTTTATAATCTATAAATTATGCGACTTATATTTTATATATAAATATATTTCATGCATCTAATATAGAATATAAGCATTCTACAGTATATGTATATTTTATACATATAATATGTGATATGATTTTTATCTATTTATGTAATATATAATATATATAATTTGGAAATATATATTATATATAATATACATTACATTTATCCAGGAAAAGTTCAGCCATTGTTAATACGGCAAGAATGGTTTGTGTGACATCGATGTAACCTGGCAGCCGAAGAGCATAGACCAAAATGTGCATGTGTGAACGATGACAGCTTCATTGTACTAGTCAATGATTGTGGTGCACACTGTTGAATGAGCATGTGTACTCTGTGACATCACTTTCAAAATGACTGAACAAATAGAGCTATGAATCTACATTAAATTTTGTGTTAAGCTTGAACATTCCTCCATGGAATCTACTCATATGACTCAGAAGATTGCAGCTATGGGGGACTGGTGATTGGCAGCTTCATCGCAGCTTCATCATGACAACATTCCCGCTAATATATCACCTCTTGTGCAAAGTTCTTTGGTGAAACAAATCATCCATGTGAATTAGCCCCCCTACAGCCCAGATTGGTGTCCTATGACTTCTGGCTTTTCCTAAAATTAAAATCACCTTTGAAAGGGAAGAGATTTCAGATCATTGATGAGATTCAGGGAAATACAACATAGCTGATGGCAACTGGAGAATTATGTGAAGTCCCAAGGTGCCTATTTTGAAGGGGACTGAAGCATCATTGTCCTACGTACAATGTTTCATGTATCTTGTATCTTCTTCGATAAATGTCTCTATTTTTCATATTACATGGTTGGACACCTTCTGGACAGACCTTGTATATATAACATTAAGCCATAAAAAGAAATGGAATATTCCCATTTGTGACAATGGGGATGGAACTTAAGATATTATGCTAAGTGAAATATGTCAAAGAAAGACAATTACTACATTGTCTCACTTATATGTAGAATGTAAAATAAAAACCAAGAACAGAACTTAAAACAGATTAAAAGTAGCCAAAGGTGTCGGGGAGAGGGGGCAATAAAGGTATGTTAAATGGGTGAAGGGGATAAAAAAAAAAAGTTAAAGAGGAAAACCATATGATCATCTCATAGCTGCCAGAAAAGAGATGTGAAAAAAAAATAGAAATTGTACTCTTAATTAAAAACAGCTCTTAGTAAAATTAGGAAGATATCTTTTTTTATGACTCAAGTGTTACCAAAAAACCCAAATTTGGGTGCTCACTGCTCAAAAACCAATATTCAAGAGAAAAGCGTTGGATGGAAAGGAAAGGTTCCATTATTCAGGGTGTCAGCAGCCTGAGAAAGGTGTAGACTAATGTCCAAAGACCATCTCCAAAGTTCTAGAGCAAGCAGAAGAATTTTAAAGGAGAGGAAGGGGAAGGGAGAGTTCTGAGGAACTGAGAGAAAAGTCTGTGATCCTTCAGTCACAAATAATGCTTTTTTTTTTGCATTAGACTCCTGAGCACCAGCAGTTGCTTGCAGCTACCTCAAAGACATTCTTTTCTTCTGCAAAACAAACTCATAAATTCTCCTCCAACCCTAAAATTACTTCCTCCTATTTGACAAAGAGATACCATATCAGCAACTTATGACTATATTCCTAAGAATAAGAGGAGTGGAGTGGAAAGGGTGGTATAGAGGACTACCAGCCAAGATGGAGGTGTAGGTAGACATGCTTCACCTCATTGCACAATCATAAGAAGGAGCACAACTAACCTCAAAACAAAAAAATGAGAACTTCCAGAAAATCAAACTGTATGGAAGTCCAACAACTAAGGGTTTAAAGAAGAAATACTCTTCCAGATGGGTAGGAGGGGTGGAGATGACACGGTGTGGCAGCAGTGACAGTGAGACAACAGCGGCGGTGGCTGGCAGCATTGGTGGCCCCATATTCACATGTGGTGGATGAAAACTGAGAGGAAAACCTGGGAAGAGAGAGGTCCCTGAGCCAGGCCAGGTTGCACAGCCCAGGGTTCCAGACCTGGTAAAACAAAGCCTCATAACTTCTGCCTGTAAAAACCAGTGTGGGTTGGGTAATGGAAGAAACTTCTGGTCTCTCAGGAGAGTCCATTCAAAGGGCCCCCATGGGAGGACTTCTGGCCAAGATGAAGGTATAGGTAGATATACTTTGCCTCTATAATAGCATAAATAATAAATACACCTAAAATTTTTTAAAAAGAGAGTGATTAAAATGTGAACAAAGGACTAAAGAAATTATTTAATTTTAAATTATTTAATTAATTTAATTAAATTATATAATTATATGATATAATTTTAATAAAAAATACTGGGGGCATTAAAATCACAAGGGGTTGTGGCTCACTCAAATGAAGCCCTTGCACTTTACATTTCCCTTTTGGTCACCAAATGTGTGTGTGCTTGAGGTGAAGATGTTTCACTCACTAAGCAATCTCTGATTTTCCTGACACCAGCTAGGTGTCCTATAGTTTAACTCAATTCTGGCACTCTCTACCTGGAGATAACATTAGACACCACAGGTTAAGGGGTCATTCTCTCAAAGCTTCACCCCCACCTTCATAATTCAGATGCCAATGGTAAATCCAAGTTGTTACCTATGCTTCTTAAAGGTATAAACTGGGCTTCTGGCCAAGATGGAGCTGTAAGTAGATACACTTTGCTTCCTCACATAACCCATAGAAGGATAACAGGGTAACAACCAATTTAAAAACAAAAATTAACCATAACTGCCAGAAAATCACTGTATGGAAGTCCAACAATCAAGGAGTTAAAGAAGAAACATTCATCCAGACTGGTAGAAGGAGCAGAGACTGGAAGCTGGGGCAGAGAAGATGCATGGCAACATGATGGTTGGTGGACTGGGTGGGAAAGGTGGACTGGACAGTTCCACATTCGTGTTTGGATAAGCTGGGAGGAACAACTGGTAAGCAAGACAGACTGTGCAACCCAGGGTTCCAGTGCAGGAATTTAAAGCCCCAAAACTTGTGGCTGTACAAATCTGTGAGGGTTCAGCAGCACCAGGAGAAACTCCTAGTCTCACAGAAGAGTTCATTGAAGGGGCCCACAGGGTCCTAGAAAGTAAGCAAGCCACCAACCTGAGAATCAACACCAAGGCATCACCTGAAAGGACACAATTTGCTTATGGGAAGTGACTGAAAACAGAGTGAGAGCCAAGCAAGTGGCATTGTTCTCTCTCTGAACCCTCCCCACATACAACACCACAACACAGCAACATGTGTTGCTTCACCCTGGTGTATGCCTGAGGTCCCTCCCCTTACTACATAACAGGCATGTCAAAACAAAAGAATGGCCCAAATGAAAGAATAGATCAAAACTCCAGAAATAGAACTAAGCAATGAGGAGATAGCCAACCTATCAGATCCAGAGTTCAAAACACTGTTAAGCAGGATGCTCACAGAAATGATTGAGTATAGTTGAAAAATAAAGAAAGGAGTGAAATCTACGCAAAGTGAAATAAAGAAAAATATACAGGGCCCTGACTGGTGTGCCTCAATGGATTCAGTGCTGGCCTACAAACCAAAAGGTCACTGATTTGATTCCCAGTCAGGGCACATGCCTGCGTTGGAGGCCAGGCGTGAGAGAGGCTAATCGATGTATCTCTCACATGTTAGATGTTTTTCTCTTTCTACCCCCTTTCCCTCTTTCTAAAAATAAATAAATAAAATCTTTTTAAAAAGAAAAAGAAAAATATACAGGGAAGCAACAATAAAGGGAAATAAACTGAGACTCAAATCAATGATTTGGACAAAAGGAAGAAATAAACATTCCATCAGAACAGAATGAAGAAACAAGAATTCAAAAACAAAACAAAACAAAAACAAACAAACAAACAAAAAAAACGAGGAGAGGCTTAGGAACTTCTGGGATGACTTTAAGCTCTCCAACATCTGAATCATAGGGGTGCCAGAAGGAGAAGAGGAAGACCAAGAAGTTGAAAACTTATTTGAAAAAATAAAGAAGGAAAACTTCCCCAATCTGGCAAAGGAAATAGACTTCCAGGAAGTCCAGGAAGCTCAGAGAGTCCCAAAGAAGTTGGACCCAAGGAGGAACACACCAAGGCGCATCATAATTACATTAGCCAAGATTAAAATAAAGGAGAGAATTCTAGAAGCAGCAAGGGATAAGGGGACAGTCACCTACAAAGGAGTTCCCATCAGACTGTTAGCTGATTTCTCAAAAGAAACCTTGCAGGCAAGAAGGAGCTGGAAAGAAGTATTCCAAGTCATGAAAGGCAAGGACCTACACCCAAGATTACTCTGTCTAGCAAAGCTATCATTTAGAATGGAAGGGCAGATAAAGCGCTTCCCAGATAAGGTCAAATTAAAGGAGTTCATTATCACCCAGCCCTTATTATATGAAATGTTAAAGGGACTTATCTAAGAAATAGAAGAAGGTCAAAACTATGAACAGTAAAATGACAACAAACTCAAAACAATCAACAATTGAACATAAAAAACAAGCAGGAGAACAAACTCAGCAAACAATGGAACAGAAATAGAATTACAGAAATGGAGATCACTTAGAGGGTTATCAGCATGGAGAGGGAGGGGAGAAAAGGGGAGGAAAAGACACAGGGAATAAGCATAATTGGTAGGTACAAAATAGACAGGGGGAGTTTAAAAATAGTATAGGAAATGGAGAACCCAAAGAACTTATATGTATGACCCATGGACATGAACTAAGGGGGGATCACAAGGGACGGGATGCAGGGCAGAAGGGACAAAGGGGAGAAAAACAATGAGACAAGTATAAAAGTGTAATCCAGAAAATATACAAAAAAATTTAAAAAACACAAAAGCAAAACATATGTATAAACTGAACATTCCTATAACCTTCTTGTCTGGTTTCATTAATTTGCTAGAGAGGCTCACAGAACTTAGGAAAACATTTTACTTATTAAATTACTAGTTTATTATAAAAAGGTGTAATTCAGAAATAGAAAGATGGAAGAGATTCATAGGATCAGGTATGTGGGAAGGGGCAAGAAGTTTTCAGGCCCTCTCTGGGTGCCAGTCTCTCAGCACCTCCTCAACTATTCACCAACTCATAAGCTCTCAGGGCTACATCCTTTCAAAGTTTTGTGGAGGCTTCATTACATGGATGAAAAGAGTCACGTTGACAAGCCTAGGGGAGGCCAGCATGGTGACCTTACAATCTCAGAGACCTAAAGTAACCACGTCAAATGGTCTTGAGTTAAAACTTCCTAACTAAAGACAATTCATGACAGGTAGTCTTGTCCTAGGGTGGTATTTTTTCCTAACACAGGTAAATCCTTGCCTTAACTGAGTCAGTCTGTTGTCTTTTTGTTTGTTTGTTTGTTTGTTTGCATTTATGATAAAATACCTTTGGAATATCAAAGTAATTTTCTTTTTATCCCTGGACCTCTGAAAGCACAACCCCCAGCAGCAGAGCAGAGACCACAATCCCCTTATTGTTATTATTATCATGTTAATTGTTAACTATAAACCCTCCTCTACCCACAAATGTAAAAGAAGTGTGTGTCTATTTGTTTTACTTTTTATCCAGTTCCAGAGATTTGCATGCTCTGTTTTCTCCAGCCTCCTTAATCTATCACCAATGAATTTCATGTAACTCCCTTATGCTTCCTTTAATTGTAATTTCTCTTGAGATTTTCTAAATCCACTGAGATTTTGCTTTCCAGCAATTGTTGTCAGTTAGGCTCAGATAAACTCATAAAAATTATTACAGGTTTTAGATGTTTCTTATGTTGACATTATATAGGCATGATTGATTAAATCATTGGCCATTGATGATTGATTCAATCTTCAGCCCTTGTCTCCTCCCCTGAGGTTAAGTGGTAAGATTGACATTTCCAACCCTGTAAGATTGACATTTCCAACCCTGACATTCCAACAGGGTTGGTTTTTCAAGCAGTCAATCCTTATTTCTAGGGGCTTCTCAAAATCTATTTCATTAATAGAGATAGTAAACTCTGGCTTGGTGGAAAGGGGCTTGTTATGAAGAACATAAGACAACTTTACTGTTCTTATCACTTAGGAAATTTCAAGTGCTTTAGGAACTCTGTACCAGAAATAGGGATAAAGACTGTATATGTATATTTGTTATTACAAATCACAATATTACAGTACCAAGAATGAGGAGCAAAAGAATTATATCTTATTACTTTCCATACAACTTAATTTTGATTTCAAGTCCTTCTCTCACTGTGATTATTGCCAGTGGAAGTGGAGTTCTTTCACAAATCAAGAGAAAATAATTTTTCAAACCCACACACAGGAGATTGCGGTGTGGTAAAGTTTATTCAAGTGGAAGGCTGACCCTATGTCCCATCTTTGTCCCTCCCACCATGAAAAGAGTTTAACTATGTCTTTAGCAAGGCCAAAACAAAGACCATTGTAAGAGTTTCTGTGTCATGAAGCTTACTTAGTCTAGTCAAACCAGTTTAGCTTATTTATGTTTCTGGATGCAATCTGTTGCTGTGCTGTTGTATCCAGGCCCCCACCTGGAACCTGGGGCCACATGGTTATGGAGAAAGAACATGCAAGTATATGGAGCAAGCTTGGGTTCCTAGGTGAGGGAGAGAACTTTTTTGTTACCCTGGGGTTATACCCAGAAGCTATTTCAAGCTCTCTTTCTTATTAATAATTAGCTAGCTACTTATGGTAACAGGATGGATGATAGTGAATTCGTTCTCAGCTCTTTTGCAGAGTTTTCTCCTCTTCACCAGGGCATGTAAGTGTTATGGGTATTACAGAGTCAAGATTTTGGAGAAGTTCTCCTTGTGTTTCTGGGGAGATATTCATTGTCTCTGGCCATGTGGTCTTTTTTAATCTAGTGACTCAAAGAGAACCCTTTGGATAGGAGAGACCTGGGGCTTCTGGTCTCATTTGCTGGATCCCTTAACAATTCTACTCTGGGGTCCTTTTATCCCCCCCCCCAGGAGACCTCTGGAAAGAGACTCAGTTTCCTAGCAACATACACTCTCCTCAAATGCTTCCTATGGAATGATAAACTATGTATAATGATCTAAGTGTGTGAACCCAATGGGTACGTCTTCCCTCCAGGTTCATACCCCTATGTGCTTTATCTTGTCTTATCTAACATGCTTTCTGTCATCTGGAATCTGGAATCTGGAAGATTAGTGTTCAATTCCTACCACATACTAGTAATGTACTCTTAGCAACTCACCTCTCTGAGCCTTGGCTTCCTTATTTATGAAATGAAAAAGTTATACCCTCTTTCCTGAATTATTTTGGTGATTAGAATGAGACTGTGCATGTAAAGCAACTGGGTGTGAGGGTTTGAAAATTTTAAGCTATTGTTATTCTAACCTAGGCCTCTAGCTCACTTGTAATAGAAAGCCCAAACAGAAAGACCTGGCTATACTCACAGAAGTGTACTAAAACTATAGCAGACCCCAAATTTGTGGTCTGCTATAGTTTTAGTACACTTGTGCTCCCCAAACCCACCAGAACACTTCTTTATGCCTGTTAAGTGGGTTTAATCTTTCTTTAAAACCTCCATCCAGATGGGAAAGAGAGCAGCTGCAGGAGTGAAGGTGAACTTTAAACCTGCTAATGTCATTCTATTCTAATTCAAATAGCCTCTTCAAGATGACTCAGGTTTTTCCAGGGAAATACACAGTTGTTCATATTTCTTTGTCCCTCCCTTCCTCTGTCTAATTCCAAGAGTATGGAACAAAAAGAGGGGTGAGAATCTCACAGGATCTGCTATCAATAGGAGTAGGGTCCTCGGAACTGTCTTCAGGTTAAAAGTTTTGGCTAATAAAGTAACACCTTTGAGTCCTGAAAGTTTCTGAACATCTGTTTCTCGAGTTGGTGAATGCAACAGTACCCAGCCAGTTTGCCATTGTGATGCTCTCACCCTCCTAATTGCTATAAGACACTCCCAAGGCAGCAGCATTCTGACAAGACTTCAGGTGGACAGAGCCCTTTTACTTTTGGTTTTCTTCTGAATCTAACATGTTGTATCCATTGGAAATGTTTTTGGTCCCAACTAACAGTGATATAAATTGCAAAGTTATCCACAAGGTCCAAGAGCAGATGGAATAAGGAATGGTTTGGTAACTCAGTGATATTATTTCTATTTTCCCCCTGTTATCCTTAGCATATTTTTTTCAGTTCTTGCCATCTAATTACCATAGGATGACTGCGTAGTCCTGAGCATCACACACATATTCAGGGAAGGAATAGGTGGGACCAAAAAAACACTAGCATCTCTCTTTTTGTACTGGTACCTTTTATTTGAAGACAAAACATCTTTGTCAGAAGCTCTAGAGGAAACTTATACTGTGTCTAATTGGCCAAAGTAAAATCACATGTTTTCCTGTAGCTTCAGGGGAAATTGGAAAACAGACTTTCTAGCTTTTCCAAGTAGAGCTTATCAGGGAGAAGGAAGTTGGGAGTGCATGGTGGGTAATCATCCAAAATGTCTTATATTCACTTCCCCCCTCTGGACTTTGAAGTAAAAAGGGAATATTGGGAACCATATGTTTTACCATTGCTTTTCCTAAGAGAATGGACAATGGGGACAGAGTGCTATATTTAATTTCCTTATACACACATGTAAGAATTAAAGACAATTATTTATAAAGTACTTAGCACTCAATAAACATTAGCCATCATTAATTGAAATTATTATCATTAACCCTGTTTTTTCCCTTTCTTTATTCCTCCATGTCAGAAGAGATAGGCTTTCTATTTCTTCTCTGCAGAAACTTCTGTTATATACCCTAAAGTTGTTTTTTTCTTTTTACTACTTGAAACACTTTTATACAAGCGCTGTTCAGAAAGTACCCTTCCATGTAATATGAAAGAATAGAGACATTCAGTGAACAAGATACAAGATACAAGAGACATTATACATAGGACAATGATGCCTCCATCCCCTTCAAAGTCATGACCTTCTTGAGGAACTCTGGTTCATTAGTAGCAGTTTGAATCAAATCATTAGCAACTGCAGCATGATGTTCCTTCTGCTCTGGTAGCAGAAACTGTGAAACAAATTTTTCCATGACATATCTCATGCCAGTATCCTGCATCAAAATCTCCAACACAGTAGTTTCTGGAATCCCCAGATCAGGTTCTACTTCTAACACTGTCACCGATCTTTGTTAATTGCAGTCCATATACACCAACATTCTCAGGTGTTTTGCTTGTCCCAAGCCTTCCAGAACGTGGATCACTTTCAACAGATTCTCAACCATATTTGAAGCATTTGTGCCACACTTTTATTTGTGTCGCACTCATTGCATTATCCCAGGAAGCCTTCTGAATAATCCAAATAGTTTCCATGGAGTAATGTTCAAACTTAACACAAAACTTGATGCAGATTTATTGCTCTACTCAGTCATTTTGAATGCAATGGCCACACAGTACACATGCTCACTCAATGCATCTACTGCCCCAGTTGGATAGTAAGTACAATGAAGTTATCATTTCAGTACTCCAGTCTATTGTCTTTGGTTGCCAGGTAACATCGATGTTGCACAAATTGTTCTCATTATGTTAACAATGGCTGGATTTTTTCCTGGCAGACCTCATATATCGATTCATTCTAATCTCTAGAGCAATCCTTTATGTTAGGTACTGTTATTATCAGTTTACAGATGAGAACACTGAGGTACGAAAAGATTAAATAATTTTCCCAAGATCACAGAGCTAAAAAGTGCCAGAGCTAGGATTCAAAGCCTGCCAAGGCAAAATTCTTGATCAAATCAGGCTTGTTTTTAAATTGTACCTAAAGCTTAAGTAGTGTGAACATATGATTTATCATACAAACTGGAATAATTTATAAAACAAAAGAGAACACTTTGTTTTACTTTATTGAGATAGAATTCACATACCATACAACTATTTAAAGTGTGCAATTCAATATATATATATATATATATATATATGCCTTGACACACACACACACACACACACACACACACACACATATATTTGTTTATTTTGGAAACCATACAAATGGGATCATATAACATGATCTTTGGTGATTGGCACCTTTCACATAGCATAATGTTTCCAATATTCATCCATGTTCTGTTAATGTATTGATACTTCATCCTTTTCATTGCTGAATGATATTCCATTGTATGGATACATTACATTTTGGTTCATTTATGAACATGTGAGTAGTTTATACCTTTTAAATGTTGTGAATAATGCTGCTATAAATAGTTATTTATAAGTATGTATTTCAGTACCTGTTTTGAGTTATCTTGAGTATGTACTATTAAAAGAACAGAATTCAATAAAGAAAATTTGAATATCTAATTGACTTTAATAAATGATTTATGAATTGGGCAGCATCCCTTCTAGCAACTAGAAGGGAGCTCTGAGGGGCTGTGCAAAAAAGAAGGATTTTATAGGCAGAAGAGTAGGACAAGGGAACTATTGACAAAAGAAAAGAAAGGATTATTTTAAAACCATGACATCTTGTTCTTGGAGAAGAATATTATACAGATCCCTTCTCTTTGGGGGGTAAGGGAAGGGATGAAGAGATCTCATATGACAGATGACTTCTTTGTGTTGACCAGAAAATTCCAGACTTGTTTAGTAAGATTATCTTTCCGGCAGAGGTTGATATCAATTAGGCTTGGTAGTTAATTGTGGTTTAGTATAATGAGTTTTAGCACAAGAGACACCATTTTGGTCCTGTGGGGTTTTATTTTTTTTTTTCTTTAACAGTAGCTAGAAGTGGAAGTTCTGGTTTAAATAGTAACTCTATGTTTAACTTTTATATTTTTAAGTATATTTTATTGATTATGCTATTACAGTTTTCCCAATTTTTTTCTCCCCTTTATCCCCCCTCTGCCCTGCACCCACCCTGCCCTTCAGCATTCCCCCCACTTAGTTCATGTCCATGGTGTGTACATATAACTTCTTTGGCTTCTGTGTTTTCTATAATATTCTTAACCTCCCTCTGACTGTTTTATGGCTACTAATTATGCTTCTTATTCCCTGTACCTTCCCTCCCCTATTTTCCCTTCCCCCTCCCCACTGATAACCCTACATGTAATCCCCATTGCTCTGGTTCTCTTTTTGTTCTAGTTGTTTGCTTAGTTTTTGTTTTTGTTTTTTAGGTTCAGTTATTGATAGCTATGAGTTTGTTGTCATTTTACTCTTCATAGTTTTTGATCTTCTATTTCTTAGATAAGTCCCTTTAACATTTCATATAATTAGGGCTTGGTGATGATGAACTCCTTTAACTCGACCTTATCTGGAAAGCACTTTGTCTGCTCTTCCATTCTGAATGAAAGCTTTGCTGGATAATGTAATCTTGGATGCAGATCTTTGCCTTTCATTATAGGGAACTGATCAGCATGGCAATGGCAAATGTAGCCCAGTAATGATCAGGAAAACTGATCAATGCGAGGCAGCACGGAGGAGCCAGGTGTGCAGATCAGCTTTCCCATGGGGAATCAGGCCTGCATTGTACCTAGGCTGCTATGAGACTTACTTTTACTCACCCTGAGTTAAGACTGCAGATGTTTAATGTATATCTCTGAAGCAACTCCCTAAAGTCTGTGCTAAGACATCCCAAGGACAAAATATAACTAAATCAATCCCTTTTATCATTCCCTTTCATTTGCAACTTTTTCTCCTTTTTTGTTATATGTAAGAAGTAATCACTTAACTAAATCTAGAAATAATGAGAACCTTCTTTGATGTAATTTGACTGGAAACCAATAAAAGCCTATCCAGGTAAGGGTCGGGGCACTCTCCTCTTGAGAGAGTGGCTGAGGCACTCAGAGGCGCTCTCCCCTTGAGAGAGTGGCCATGCCATCCCTTTTTCTCCACAGGACTAGGTAATCCATGTGAATTTGTGTAGCACATCAACAACCCACAGAATCCAGAGGGCTGGAGTCTGCATCATTTCATGACTTCAAATACTTTCCAGCCCCTTCTCGCCTATAGGGTTTCTTTTGAGAAATCAGCTGATAGTCTTATGGGAACTCCTTTGTAGGTAACTCTTTCTTTTCCTTTTGCTGCTTTTAAGATTCTTTCCTTATCTTTAATCTTGGGTAATAGTTTCCTTCCCTTCACTGTTGGTTCCCTGTATATTTTGTTTTATTTCAGTTTTGGTAGCATTCATTTCTTCCTTCATTTTGTTACTGAGCTCAATAAGTTTTGTGAATATCCTGATTACCAGTGTTTTGAACTCCACATCAGATAGGTTAGCTATTTCCTTGTTGCTTAGCTCTTTTTCTGGAGTTTCGATCCATTCTTTCATTTGGGCCATATTTCTTTGTCTCAGTACATCTATTATGTTTTAAGGAGGCAGAGCCTTAGGTATTCACTGGGGGGAGGCAACCCTCTTTCCTGCGTTGTGGTGCAGTCTTTGGGGGAGGGGTCAGATAGGGAACAATACCACTAGCTTCCTCTGCTCTAGCCCCACTTTCCAGCAAACTCTCCTTTGAGACTGGGAGTTTCTCCCACCCTCGCAACCGCTGCAGTATTTTATAGCTAGTTTTGAGTCTTTAGTTTTCCATTCAGCCAGCACTGCCTCACCCACACAGTCTGCTGCCTTGCCACACCTTCTCTCCTCTCAGCTGCCTGTCTCCCGTCTCTGCCCCTCTTAATGGTCTGGTTGAATATTTCTTTAACTCCTTGGTTGTCAGAGTTCCATGCAGTTTTATTTTCTGACACTTCTGGTTGTTTATCATTTTTAAATTAGTTGTTATCCCTCATTAGGTTGTGTGAGGAAGCAAAGCATTTGTACCTACACCTCCATCTTGGCCAGAAGCCTCTATGTTTAACTGTCACAGGAACTGCCATTAATTTCATATATCTCATTATCCTTAGCAACACTTGCTATTATCTGTGTTTTTGTGATTATAGCCATTTTAGTGGGTTATAATTGGTGTACAACTGTGGTTTTGAATTATACTTTCTTAATCAGTAATGATGTTGATCATTTTTTTCATGTGTGTATTGACTATTAAGAGGACACTTTTTAAAACTTTTCATTTTCATGTAGTTTTATATTTACAGAAAAGCTATAGAATAGTTCAAAGGAATCCTGCATAGTCTTCATCCAGGTTCACCAGCTTTTAACCTTTTTCTCCCATTTGAGTTTTTATGTCCTCAGTCTCTGTCTCTGTCTTTTTATCTGTCTGTGTCTCTCTTCACACACACATGCATTTTTTGAGAAATCTAAGAGTTATTTGCATTCCTCATGCTCTTTTATCCTGAATACTTATTTGGATAAAAAGTACTTGTTTGGATATATTTGGATAAAAGTCCTGAGAACAAGACTTTTTCTCAAATATAACCTCAGTATATTTATCAAAATCGGGAAACTTAAAAATTGATAAAATAATACTATCTAATCCACAGTCCATAGTCAAACTTTACCAATTGTCCCAGTATTCTATATTTGAGTCCAGAATCTGAGCTAGGGTCAAAGATTGCATTTGTTTGTCATCTTTCTTTCGTTGACTTTAATCTAAAACATCTCCTCAGCCTTTCTTCATCTTTCACAGCCTTAATGTTTTTGAAGAATATGGTCCAGTTATTTTGCAAAGATGATGTAGGCATTCCTTGGGGAATCCCTACAGGGACCCAAGGATCCACGACCCACTGTGGGTTCTTGGCTTCATGTGGGAAATAATTCAAACACAGCATAAAGTTTAAAGTGAAAGTGACTTTATTAGTGAAGCAGTGAGATGGAGAGTAGGCTACTCCACAGGCAGAGCAACCCCACGTTAGTGGAATTTCCTTGTTTACTGTGGCTCATTTAATTGGGGGCTCGGGAAATCAATAAGAGAGAGAAATATTCAGAATCTTTTCAGGAAAGGAGTGTAGATTCATCAGAAGAGCTCAGTAGGCCATTTTGTGTTTTCACATGGGCTTTCCATTTCTGACCATGGCAGCTCAGAATATGTTGTTTAGCACACTAGTGTATTACAATGAGAGTATCATAAGACTAGGGGTTATTGTAAAGTATAATTAGTCACTATGTAGGCTGGAGCTGGTCTGTGCCAGTTTTAAGATATAAATCCAGTGGGGGCATGGCCTCATTTTATTGTTGACAGTTCCTATAGCTATTATCAATTGCATCCATTTCAAAGTACACCATACCTCAGAATAGGTTTGTTTGCTGTTTCCTTGTGATTAGGTTAAGTTGTACATTTTTGTCAAACATCGCACAAAAAAAAGTCATTAAGGCATCATAGCAGGAGGTTCATTTTTGCCATATTATTAGCAATTAGCTTTGATTACTTGATTAAGGTCTTATCACTTAGTCTCCATTTAAAACTGTTATTTTTCTTCTGGTAATTAATAAGCTATTTTGAGGGAATATGTTGAAATATTATTTTTGCCCAAAAAGAATGTCTAGCCCAAGAAAAAGTCCTGTTAGAGTTTATTTGATCCAAAATGACAATTGCTGAGAAGCAAAATAATGGACTGAGAAAACGCTTTGGAGAATGGCAGTTGTGCAGCTTATTTTATGCATTAGATTCAAAGGAAAAGACATAAAGAGGGTTACATGAAATTAATTGGTGGTAGATTAGAGGGGCAGGAGAAAGCAAATTGGGGAAATCTCTGAGACTGGATAAAAAGCAAAACAGAGAGACACATACTTCTTTTACATTGATGGGTACTGGATAGTGAATATTCACAGGACATAGAGAGTATGTGGGCAACAAGATAGCAATGTGGTCTTATGTGCTCATGCTGGTGATTGTGCCTTCCATAGGTCTGGAAAAGAAAATAACTCTGACAGTTTAAAGATATGTTATTGTAGATGCACAACGACAATAGACAATTTCAAAGGTAAAGACTGGCCTTTGTCAAGGAAGCAACAGGCCTAGAATATGACTACATACCATGACCAGCTTTTAATTACGAATTTTTACATTCGGACCACCCTGTGTGTGTAAGGCCCACCGCGTGGGTCTCCACTGAGCTCATCAGGTTAAATATGTGGTCCATTTTAGTCTTCCTTCTGTCTTTCATTAAACTTCCATTCACTAGTTACTCCATCCTGTATCATTTTTAAAAATCTTTTTGGAGATTTAATTTACATACAGTATAGCTCGCCTATTTTAAGTGTCTGGTTGGATGAGTTTTGACAAATGTGTAGAGTCATGTAATTGTTGACATAAGAAATGTCTGAACTTGTAAAGAATTTTTATAAGAGTTTACTTGAGCCCAAACTAACAACATATGCCAGAGAGGAAAATCTCAAATGCTTTCGAAGATAACAATTTTGTAATCTCTTTTATGCACTTGAAATTCAAAAGGCAATAAAAGGAAGATTATACATAGGTGGGAGAAAGCAAGGCAAGAATTAAACTACAGGGTAGTTAACAATATTATGTGCTCTCTTGAGCGTGGCTAAGTTTCTGAAGGGTCTGAAAAAAGCATTTCAAATGTGTGTTAACCTAGATGCACAGAAACAATGTACAGGGCTTGCTTAAGGGAAAGATAAGCTTTTTATTCTAAAAGTTATATGCCTGAGGTGTGAGTATCCATTATGACCTGCTTAGTCAGGAATTTATTTTTTATTAAATATTTATTGTTGTTCTATTACAGTTGTCCCAATTTCCCCCCTTTGCTCTTCTCTATTCCCAGTCAGGAATGCATGATCAGATCACTCTGTGATGTTGCTTTCCACAGAACCCCCTTTTCATCCACATACCCACCACCATATAAAAATTCAGAACATTTCCAACACTCCAAAAAAATAAAAGTCAATAATGTGGTGCCACAGGAGCATTTGAGATCTTGCTTCCTGGCATGTCATGAGTTTGGCTCAAATAAACTCATAAATATTAAAATAATGATAATAATAATAATAATAATAATAATAAACCACAAACATAAATGTGGACATGGGCTAACCTCATCTTTTTTTAATATATTTTATTGATTATGCTATTACAGTTGTCCCTTTTCTCCTCCATCATTCCCCTCCACCCTGCACACCCTCTCCCACCCACATTCCCCCCTTTAGTTCATGTCCATGTGCCATAAGTTCTTTAGCTTCTACATTTCCCATACTATTCTTGCTTTCCCCCTGTCTATTTTCTACCCACCATCTATGCTACTTATTCTGTGTACCATTTCCCCCTCTCTCCTCCTCCCACACCCCTGTTGCTAACACTCCATATGATCTCCATTTCTGTGGTTCTGTTCCGTTCTAGCTGTTTGCTTAGTTTGCTTTTGTTTTAGGTGTGGTTCTTAATACCTGTGAGTTTGCTGTCTTTTCACTGTCATATTTTTTATCTTCTTTTTCTTAGATAAGTCCCTTTAACATTTAATATAATAAGGGCTTGGTGATGATGAACTCCTTGAACTTGACCTTATCTGAGAAGCGCTTTATCTGTCCTTCCATTCTAAATGACAGCTTTGCTGGATAGAGCAATTTTGGATGTAGGTCCCTGCCTTTCAAGATTTCAAATATTTCTTTCCAGCCCTTTCTTGCCTGGAAGGTCTCTTTGGAGAAATCAGCTGACAGTCTGATGGGAACTCCTTTGTAGGTGACTGTCCCCTTATCCCTTGCTGCTTCTAGAATTCCCTCCTTCATTTTAATCTTGGCTAATGTAGTTACGATGTACCTTGGTGTGTTCCTCCTTGGGTCCAACTTCTTTGGGACTCTCTGAGCTTCCTGGATGTCTCGGTAGTCTATTTCCTTTGCCAGATTGGGGAAGTTCTCCTTTATTATTTGTTCAAATAAGTTTTCCACTTGTTGCTTTTCTTCTTCCCCTTCTGGGACCCCTATAATTCGGATGTTGGGATGTTTAACAATGTCCCGGAGGTTCCTAAGCCTCTCCTCATTTTTTTGAATTCTTGTTTCTTTCTCGTTTTCTGTTTGGTTGTTAGTTTCCTCCTTCTGGTCCACTCCATTGATTTGAGTTGCAGTTTTCTTCCCATCTCTATTGGTTCCCCATGCGTCTTCCTTCATTTCATGTATTGTAGCCTGCATTTTCTCATCTAATTTGTGAGCAAAATCAACCAATTCTGTGAGCATCTTGATGACCACTGCTTTGAACTGTGCATCTGATAGGTTGGCTATTTCTTCCCGGCTTAGAGGAGCTGGCTCTGGAGCTTTCATTTGCTCTCCGGTTTGAGCCATTTTTGGTCGGGTTTTTGTTTTGTTTTGTTTTGGTTTTAGTCTGGTCGAGGCTATTACGTAGTGAGGGGTGGAGCCTTAGGTGTTCCTCAGGGCGAGGTAGCCCAGTCACTGGGTTGTGACGCTGTATGTGGGGGCGGGGTCTGAGAGGGAACAATGGTGCCTGCTCCGCTCTCCTGGATTCAGTCCCGTCCGCCACTTTCCCTTTGCCTGGACCGTCTGCGCGTGCGAATGTGGGACCACCTGGTCAGCCAGCCACCTTGTGCGGCCTCACTGGGTCTGCACAGTTGCCCCACTGTGCCCTGGGTCTTCCAGCTGCCGCCTGTGGGCCCGGGGACCGCCAGCCACCGCCTGTGCACCTGGGAACTACCAGCCGCTGCTGCTTGTGTTCCTGGGTCTGCACCTCCACTTTTTCCTGCCGTGACTCTGCCCCTCTTACTGGTCTGGATGAATGGTTGTTGGACTTCCGTAGAGTTCAATTTTCTATAAGTTCTGGTTGTTTTCTTGTTTCTAAATATTTGTTGTCCTTAATTTTGGTTGTGAGAGGAGGCACAGTGTGTCCGCCTACGCCTCCATCTTGGCCAGAAGTCCTCATCTTAAGGGACTTCGAATGTCTTTCTGAACCAGGCCTGATATGTTAGGCTGGCCATTGACATGGGCTGTGAAAGAATTCAAAAATAGAGGAAAATGCACAGAACAAAGTTTATTCACTTTCCAAGAGAGGAAAGGGGCCAGGCATGGAGACTCATGCTAGCCCTGAGGGGCTGAGGTTTTGAACTTTTATTAGAGTATAAAAGGTTAGGGGAGGATTGTTTTTTTGTGGCCACTGGGCTGTTAGGGGCATTGTGACACAGGAGGTTTTGGTTGGTTTTGCATAAACTGAAGTTTGCTCCAATGTTATCTTTTGCCTGCAGCTGTGGGAGTTGTTAATCAGGTTCCGTTCTTTCTTTTCCAGAAGAAATTTTCTATTCCTGGGGACATAGGCTCAGAAGAGTAAAATGACAGTCATGTTTAACAAGGTCATAGGCCTGCTTGGCATATGGTGCCATGATCGCAGATAGTGCCAGCTTTGTCCTTTCAGTTCCCCCTGTAGTTTTAAAGTTATTTTTAATGATCAAACTAGATTTTGGGGAGTGTGGGTGAAGTTCTCATCTTATGGCTACTTCCTGCTAGTTAAGATACAGAGTTGTCCCTACATGAGGGTCTGGGTATGGGTCAATAAAGGGAAGAAAGTGGAATTTAATAGCCTGAAGAGCAAGAGCTTTGGCCAGAGGCCATTTATGGAGGGAATTCCCCAGAGCCTGCATGCTCCCTTGAAGGAGGGATATGAGATGTTTGAGAAGACACGCCTTAAAGGTGAGAATAAAGAAAAGGGCTGCTATAGGTCCTAGTCAGGGAGTTAACTAGGAAATCCAGGACCAGATATTGGCCTTAAAAACCCAGCACTCAAATCCTCCCAAGGCCCCCTTTATAGAGAACTTGTTGGTTTTGTCAACAATATTTTTTAAATAGCTTTGTATTTTTCCAGATTGGTTAATGAAAAAACAGCAATCCTTGTTAAGCATAGCAGAAGTCCCTCCCTGGTTAGCCATTAGAAATTCTAGGGCCCACCTGTTCTGTAGGACTACTCTTGCAGAGTGGCCTGAGGCCTTCGCTGAACCCCTATGATAGAGAGAGGAAAGGCAAAGGGCCCAAAACCTTGGGAAAAGCAGAATAAGTGGCTCTGGTATCAATTAAGAAAATAATTAGCCAAAGCTTGGCCAAGTCTACAGTGTGAAGTAGAGCCTGGTCCAATGCCTGGTCCAGGGCCCGTCAGTCCAATGTCTGGAGGAGGCCAAGGAGGTCCATGAATATGGAGGAAGCCCCTCTAGGAGTACCTTCCTGTTGAAGGAGGGGAGTTCAATCTATTCCTTTAAGGAGAGGGCACTCCCTCTTCCAGTGTCCCATCTTTGTACAACATGGGCATGGTTCTGGGCACTGCTGTGTTTTCTCAGGGCACTCTTTGCCCCAGTGATGCTCTTGTTTGCAATTGAAGCAGGTTCTGGGCTCTGGTTCCAGTGATAGTTGTCCTTGATGCTGCATTGTGGGCCTCAAAGTAAGTCCTTCCCTGAAAAGTTCCCTCAATCGTGGAGGCTACCATTTGGAAAACGTTTTTGCTCCCACGGTTGTTGTCAGTCCCACTCCCTTTTCTCCTCTTATTTACCCTCATCACAATTGTTAAAGACTTTGAAAGCCATATTGATTAACTCTCACTGTGGGGTCTGAGGGCCCTTTTCTAGCTTTTGGAGTCTGCGTTGAATATCGGGGGGCTGACTGTGAGATGAAGTGCATTGCTAGAATAGATGGACCCTCCCTAGAATCAAGGGCTAGAAAAATGCACAGGTGAAAAGCCTCCAAGAGGCTAGAGAGGAAAAGAACAGGATTCTCATCTAGCCACTGAGTGATTTCCTTAACCCTGCCATAGTTAACAGGCTTAGTCATGGCCTGCCTCTTTCCCTCTGTGAGGCAGAAGACCATGTGATACCATTTACGATGGTTGGGGGAATTATCTTGGTAGTCCCAACTGAAGTCCTGATCTCAGGGACAGCCATGACGCTGGAAACATAAGTATTAGGCTGCCTCCAATTTAGGTCATCCCCACACTTCCATTCCTTGGCCCAAATATGGCCTCTCTCTCCCAAATTGGTACATGTAGAAAAAAGATAATGTGATTGTGTCTCCAGGAGAGGTCATGCAAGAGGGTGAGATATTCAAACTCCTTAGTAAATTTGCTGGATTTGTCAAGTTTGACCTCAATTTCAGGGAGGTCTGATATTGAAAAGGGAGCCTGGACCCAAATAATGCCTTCTGATACAACACCCTCATGGAGAGGGAGCTGGGTCACAGGCTTAGCAGGTTCCTGAAAGGGATTGTAGGGGGAGAGATCCAAGGAAAAGAAGTAGGGAAAAGAGATGGAGGGAGTGTTAAAGAGTTAGGCAAAAAGGCAGAAAGGAGATTTTGAGGAGGAGGAGGTGCAAAGAGGAGAAGATTGTCTGAATTTGGGGAGATGGAGGAAGAAGAGAAGTAGGTGTAAGTAAGAGCATGCAACAGGCAGCATGGAGGTCAGAATGAGAAAAGAGTTCAAAAATGGCCTAGATATATGGAACCTCAGACCATTTCTCAAGACAGTAACAGTACAGGTCAAATTAGAGGATAGTATTATAATTAAGAGATCTATTTGTGGGACAGACCTTCTGATCTCCTAGTTCGTATTGACACCAGGCCATATTGCAATAGAAAATCAAGTGCTTGGGCTTGAGGTCAGTAAGTCCCAAAGCCTTCAGGTTAAAAGGGAAGGATATCAGTGGCAAGAATATGGTGAGTGGGGAGAAGGTTTGAGTAGGGTATTCCTGACTCAAACAACATAGAAACCTGCCACTAGAGTCAAGCATCCCTGAGTCTGAGGTCAGACTGAAACTACAAAATCTGTCCCAGAGTTAGGATTCCCTCAGTCTAAGTGCAGACCAAGACCAGCAAGGAGACAATTGAGAGGTGTGCCCATGGCTGAAACCCTGGAAAAGTGTTAGATAGACCTGATGACAGGATTTATGACAATGAGACAGGAGACTAAGCTATCACTTTCAAAAAAAATGTTTTCATCCTGAGATTCAGAGAGACTTACTAGTCACTGGCTGTGTAGGAAGTGAGGAGGAGGCTGTCTGCAGAGTCCAGAAAGACATAAAATATTAAAATACTCTCTCCAGTCCTCACAGAGACAGGGTTAGAGGGGATGAGCTTCTGTTGCCCACTGCTTCCCTACTCACAAGTCTCAAGAGGTGGAGGAGAAGGACAAATAGAGAATGTCCCCACACAAGCCACACAAAGTTAGGGTGGCTGTTGATGCAGGCTGTGAAAGAATTCACACAGAGAGGAAAATGCAGAGCAAAGTCTTATTCACTTCCTAAGAGAGGGAAGGGGCCAGGTGTGGAGAATCATGCCAGCCAAGAGGGGTTGGGGTTTTGAGCTTTTATTGGATCATAAAGGGTGGTGGTGGGGTTGCTGTTGTATGGCTGCTGGTCTGTTAGGGACATTGCAACACAGGAGTTTACAGCTGGTTTTGCATAAGCTACAGTTTGCAGCAATGTTATCTTTTGCCTGCGGCCGTGGGCAGTGGTTAGTCATGTTCTGTTCTTGCTTTTCCAGTCCTGGGGACATTTGCTCAGAAGTCATGTTTAACAAGGTCATAAGACTGCTTGGCAAATGGTGCCACAGTAGCAAATGATGCCAGCTTTGTTTTTTCATGATCTTCAAGATTATGAAAAAATTTCTTGGTAGGAACTTAAAACAGAAACCATCATTGGAGTTCAAAGCAAAACAATGACGCTTTTAAGATGGCACTCTTCCTCCCTAACTCAATGGGTGGGAGGCCTCAAAGCAATGGGACTTACAGAGCATGACAACATATCTAGAAATGTTTTCAAAGTATCCCTCCACACACTAGACTCTTGCTTGTACCCATGAGGCAGGAAAATAAAGAGCTAGGAAAATTCCCAGGAAAGTAGAATGGGGAAACTGAGACAAGATAATTAAACAAGGCCAAACAATTTAAACTACTTGCAGTCAGCTAGTGAATTGCAAAACCTTATCTCCCTTAACCAAGAACACCTTAGAGCAAATGCTTTATAACTGTCCTCCCTAACCAGAGACTATATAGCGTAAATTACCTGGGTCATGGAGATAGAGAACAGAAACCAAATTAATGCCATTTGTACAAGCCAGATGAAGTCAAGAGAATAAATAACAAGAACCTGATTAAAGCCAGACAGAACAAAGATAAAAGTAAAACAGTCTAAAAAATAATCTCAAGCTGCCATATATACTCATTTTGATGCATTAGCATTTATATACACACCTGGAAATCTAATGAATATTCTGCTGCAACGCTCATCAAAAAGTCTCATCCCCAGAAGGAGATAAAATGGCTCAAGACCAAGACCCTGTGGGGGCTTTCACTGGAGCATGCTCTTGCCCCTTCTCAGGCATGAACTTTCTACTTTCTTTCCCCTAAATTCTAAGGGACCCCATGAGACTTTCAACCTGGAGAGCTATGGACAGTGACAGCTAGTCCTGTGCTTACCCTTTGATCCTGTCTCCAAAGCTCCCATTTTCTCTGACTTCTCAATGAGCTAACAGCAATACCACCTTGGTTTACTCCTTTCCTATGACATTTCTAGGGAGTCAAAGCAGAGCACTGCTTAGGCTTTCTCCTGTTGCTCCTTCTACCCTAAATTCTTCCTTTGTTTCACTGTCCCCAGCTTTAATAAATGTACTCTCAGTATCATTTGGACTCAATATCCAAGATGGCAGGAAGTAAGTGGAAGCTATACAAACTTCTTCCTACAACTAAACTGGAATTAAAATTAAATTGTAGAGAAGTCATCCTGAATACCCAACTGAACACTAGCTGGAGAGAAGCCTTATAACCAAGGACAAACAGAAGAAACCAATTCATAACAACAAGACTACTAGGGAGTGCAGAAGTGGTGAGAGAGGGGTGGCTGGATTCCCACAGGCAGCCACTGAAGTTCTGGAGGGATATTTCAGTGGCTGGGTGCTCCCCCTGTGAAGGGTGGGGTCTAAATTCCAAGCTGGGCCCCCCAGCCTACAGAAAGCAGAGCATTCAGCTGTGAAAAGCAGCAGGGTTTCAACTTGCCAGGGAGAGATGGATGTAGACTCAGAGAGCCTCTAAAGGGGCCAACACACAAAATTTTATTTGCAGCTACTTACCCTCAGCTCCAGCAGAGGGAGAGGAGAGTGGACAAGAGGTGCCTGAGGAGAGTCTGGGGCTGGTGGCTCTGGGGAGAGAACGGAAGGAATAGCCACCAAGATCCCTGTGCTGAGTTATTCCCCATACATACTGCAGGAGCCATTTTTCTCAGAAAGATCATTTCCCTCCAAATGGCATTAGCCTGAGGGGAAGCAATAGCCCTGCCTGCAGTAACTATTCAGGCCCACCCTGTGAAGCTTAAGAGGGGCTGTTGAATACAGCTTGAGGCTATGTTACTGATGAAATTTAACAACAAAGGGAGAACCCTGGGAGCTCTGAGACTTCGGCTGACCCTCCAACAGGCTCAGCACTGGTAAAAGCTGGCCTTGGTGCACAGCCTGGTTCTTTCAGCACACCAACAGGGTCAGCAGAGGGACCCAGCAGCTATGGATCACAGATAGCTCCAAACTGGATGCACGAGGCTAGTAACAGGCAGCATCTAACATAGGTCTGCATCAGAGTCTTTGCAGATCTGCACAATGCATAGAAATAAACATAAAGAGGCAGCCATAGCAGGAAGTGAAAGAAACAGGCCCCAAATGAAAGAAAAACAGAATTCTCCAGAAGAAGAACTAAATGAAAAGGAAGCAAGCAATGTATCCTACACAAAATTTAGAGTAATGATTTTAAGGATACTCAACTGTATAAAAAAACATAGAAACCATAAAAAAGGATCCATAAAGCATACAATATCTGAAATAAATAATACACTGGAAGGAAAAAACAGTAACTTAGATAAAGCAGAAGATCACATCAGTGACAAAGTAGGAAAAAATCATCCAAGCAGAGTAGCAAAAAGAAAAAAAGAATTAAGAAGAATGAGGAGAGCTTAAGAAAACTTTGGGACAACATGATGCATAACAACTGCATCATGAAAATACCAGAAGGAAAAGAGACTTAGCAAGGGATCAAGAACCAATTTGAACAATTAATGACCAAAAACTTCCCTAACCTGGTAATGGAAAAATACACATAAGCCAAAGAAGCACAGAGAGTCCCAAACAAACTGGCCCCAAAAATGCCTACACTGAGACACATCATAATTAAAATGGCAAAACTTAAAGACAAGGAGAAAATTGTAAAAACCACAAGAGAAAAACAGGTAGTGACCTACTAGGGAGCCCCAAATGGACTGTCATCTGATTTCTCAAAAAAAAAGAGACCACAACAAAACAAAAAACAAACATTTAGGCAGGTAGGGATTGGCATGAAATATCCAAATTGATGATAAGCAAGGCCCTACAACCGAGGCTACTTTATCCAGCAAGACTACAATTGAAAAATGAAGGAACAATAAAGAGGTTTCTGTTTTTTTTTTAATATGTATATTTATTTATTTTTTAATATATTTTATTGATTATGCTAGTACAGTTGTCTCATTTCTCCCCCTTCACTCCCCTCCACCCTGCACACCTCCTCCCACCCACATTTCCCCCCTTTAGTTCATGTCCCTGTGTCATAAATTCTTTAGTGTCTACCTTTCCCAAACTATTCTTGCCCTCCCCCTGTCTATTTTCTACCCACCATCTATGCTACTTATTCTCTGTACCTTTTCCCCCTTTGTCCTCCTCCCACTCCCCTGTTGCTAACCCTCCATATGATCTCCATTTCTGTGCTTCTGTTCCTGTTCTAGTTGTTTGCTTACTTTGCTTTTGTTTTAGGTGTGGTTGTTAATATCTGTGAGTTTACTATCTTTTTACTGTTATATGTTTTATTTTTCTTAGATAAGTTCCTTTAACATTTCATATAATAAGGGCTTGGTGATGATGAACTCCTTGAACTTGACCTTATCTGGGAAACACTTTATCTGCCCTTCCATTCTAAATAACAGCTTTGCTGAATAGAGCAATTTTGGATGTAGGTCCCTGCCTTTCAAGACTTCAAATATTTCTTTACAGCCCTTTCTTGCCTGTAAGGTCTCTTTTGAGAAATCAGCTGACAGTCTGATGGGAACTCCTTTGTAGGTGACTGTCCCCTTATCCCTTGCTGCTTCCAGAATTCTCTCCTTCATTTTAATCCTGGCTAATGTAATTATGATGTGCCTTGGTGTGTTCCTCCTTGGGTCCAACTTCTTTGGGACTCTCTGAGCTTCCTGGAGTTCTGGAAGTCTATTTCCTTTTCCAGATTGGGGAAGTTCTCCTTTATTATTTGTTTAAATAAGTTTTCCACTTGTTGCTCTTCTTCTTCCCCTTCTGAGACCCCTATAATTACGATGTTGGGACGTTTAAAGATGTCCTGGAGGTTCCTAAGCCTCTCCTCATTTTTTTGAATTCTTGTTTCTTCCTCGTTTTCTGTTTGGTTGTTAGTTTCTTCCTTCTGGTCCACTCCATTGATTTGAGTCCCAGTTTTCATCCCATCATTATTAGTTCCCCATGTGTCTTCCTTCATTTCATGTATTGTAGCCTGCATTTTTTCATCTAATTTGAGAGCAAAATCAACCAATTCTGTGAGCATCCTGATGACCAGGGCTTTGAACTGTGCATCTGGCTATCTCCTGGTCGCTTAGAGGAATTGGCTGTGGGGCTTTCATTTGTTCTCCGGTTTGAGCCATTTTTGGTGTTTTTTGGGGGAAGGGGGGTCTGGTTGCAGCTGTTACGTAGTGAGAGGTGGAGCCTTAGGTGTTCCCCAGTGTGGGGCAGCCTAGTTGCTGGGTAGTGACACTGTATGTGGGGGTGGGGTCCGAGAGGGAACAATGGCGCTTGCTCTCCTCTCTCTTGGATTCCAGTCCCTTCTGTCATTTCCCCTTCGCCTGGATTATCTGTGCACAAATGTGGGACCACCTGGTCAGCAAGCTGCCTTGCTCAGCCTCACTGGGTCTGCACAGTTGCCACCCCATGCCCAAGGTCTGTTAGCCACCGCCTATGTGCCTGGGGTCTGCTTGCCGCTGCCTGCATTCCTGGGAACTGCCAGCCGCTGCTGCCTGCATGCCCAGGTCCACACCTCCACCTTTTCCTGCCGTGACTGCACCCCTCTTACCAGTCTGGATGAATGGTTGTTGGACTTCCATACAGTTCAATTTTCTATCAGTCCTGGTTGTTTTCTTATTTCTAAATATTTGTTGTCCTTAATTTTCATTGCAAGAGGAGGCACAGTGTGTCCACCTATGCCTCCATCTTGGCCAGAAGTCAGATAAAGAGGTTTTGAGACAAGAAATGCAAATGGAGTTTTTTAATACCAAACCACTACTGCAGCAAATGTTAATTAGCTTGACTGAAGGAGGAGGAGGGTAGGAGGAGGAGAAGAAAAAGGAGGAGAAGGACAAGAAGAGAGAAAAATAGTTTAAAATAAATTGGCAATAAATGTGTATCTATAAATAACCACCTTAAATGTAAATGGCTTAAATGTTACAACCAAAAGACACAGAGTAACTGACTGGATAAGGAAACAAGACCCATATATATGCTGTCTCCAAAATACCCACCTCAAGTCAAAAGATACATACAGAATAAAAGTATGGGATAGAAAAAGATATTTTATGTAAATGGAAAGGAAAAAAAAGCTGGGGTAGCTGTACTTATATCTGAAAAACTAGACTTTAAAACCAAGGCTATGTTAAGCAACCCAGAAGAACACTACATAATAATAAAAGGAACAATTCAACAGGAAAATATAACCCTAGTAAACATTTATACACCCAAAACAGGAGCACCAACATATGTAAAGCAATCTTGATAAACATAAAAGCAGAGATCAACAGCAATACAGTGATAGTAGGGGATTTTAACACTCCATTGGCTTCAGTGGATAGATCTTCCAGACAGAAAAATCAACAAGGTGACAGGAATCTTAAACAACACACTCCAATGGCTTTAATCGATATCTTCTAGCAATTCACCCCAAAACAGCAGAATAGACATACTTTTGAAATGCACATGGAATGTTTTTAGGATAGACCATATGATAGGACAAAAAAGAAGTGTCAATAAATTTAAGGAGACTGAAATCATATCCAGCATTTCCTCTGATCACAACACTATAAAACTAGAAATCAATTCCAAGAACACTGAAAAATACACAAGGATATGGAAACTAAATAACATGTTATTAAACATTGAATGGGTCAGCAATGAGATCAAGTAAGAAATCAAAAGATACCTTGAAACAAATAAAAATGAAAACAAACAATTCAAAATCCTGGGACACAGGGAAAACAATCCTGAGAGGAAAATTCATAGCATTTCAGGTCTGTCTCAAAAACAAAACAAAACAAAACAAGAAAAAGCTCAAATAAACAATCTAACTTTACATTTAGAGGAACTTTTAAAAGAACAACAAAGCCTAAAGTGAATACAAGGAAAGAAATAAACAGTTAAAGACACTACAGAAAAAGAAAATTATAAGCTAATATCACTGGTGAATATAGATGCTAAAATCTTCAACAAATATTACCAAACCAAATACAGATATACATCAAAAGGATCATACACCATGATCAAGTGGAATTTATTCCAGGAATGCAAGTTGGTACAACATTCACAAATCAGTAAATGTGATTCACCACATAAACAAAATGAAGTAGCAAACCACATGATTATATCGAAAGATGCAGTAAAGGCAGAAGACAAAATACAGCACCCATTCATGGTAAAAACTCTCAGCAAAGTGGGAATAGAGGGAACATACCTAAACATAACAAAGGCCATAATGACAAAACCACTGCCAGCATCATACTCAGTAGGCAAAAAGTACAAGCATTCCCATTAAGATTGGGAACAGACAGGGATGCCTGCTTTCACCTCTCTTATTATACACAGTACAGGAAATCCTAGTCATAGTAATCAGGCAAGAAGAAGAAATAAAAGGCATACGAATTGGAAGGGAAGAAGTAAAACTGTCATTGTTTGCAGATGACACAATGCTGAACACAGAGTACCCCAAAGAGTCCACAAGAAACTACTAGAACTGATAAGCAAATTTAGTGACATAGCAGGACACAAAATTAATATCTAGAAATCAGCTGCACTTTTATATGTCAATAATGAATCAGAAAAAAGGAAAATTAAGAAAGCAATCCCATTCACAATTGTTACAAAAAGAGTAAAATACCTAGGAATAAATCTAACCAAGGATGTAAAAGACCTGTATTCAGAAAATTTTAAGACATTGAAGAAAAAAATTGAAGAATATACAAATAAATGGACACGCATACTGTGTTCTTGGATAAGAAGAGTTGACATCATTAAAGTGTCCATGGTACCCAAAGTAATCTATAGATTCAAAGCAATTCCTATTAAGATTCCAATGATGTATTTCACAGAACTAGAACAAATATTTCAAAAATTTAAATAGAACAACATAAGCCACTGCATAGTAAAAGTGAACCTGAAAAGAATAACGAAGTTGGAGGAATCACACTACCTAATATCAAACTATAGCATAAGGCCATAGTAATAAAAACAGCATGGTACTGGCCTAAAATGGACACATAGAGCAATGGAACAGAAAAGAGACCCAGAAATAAACCCACACGTTTATACTCCATTAATATTTGACAGAGAAAGCAAGCACATATAATGGGCTAAAGATAGTTTATTCAATAAATGGTGTTGGAAAAATTGGACAGATACATACAGAAGAATGAAACTAACCCACCTTCCTACACCACGAATAAATTCAAAAATGGGTAAAAGACTTAAATATTAGACTCAAAACTATAAAACTCCTAGAACAAAACATAGGCAGCAAAATCTTGGACATTGTTCATAGCAAAATTTTATTGGATCTATCTTCCGCAGTCAAGGGAAGCAAAAGAGAGAAAAATAAACAATTGGGACTACATCAAACTAAAAAGTTATTGCACAGCAAACAAGACTGTCCACAAGATAAAAAGTCAATCCAGAGAATGGGAGAACACATTCACCAATACATTTATAAGGTGTTAATATCCAAAATTTATATGTAAAGAACTTACAAAACTTAAGACACACACACACACACACACACACACACACACAACAATCCAATTAAACAATGGGCAAAGGACCTGAGTAGACAGTTTTCCAAAGAGGACATACAGATGGCTGATGGACATATGAAAAGATGTTCGACATCACTAATCATCAAAGAAATGCAAATTAAAACCACAAGGAGATATCACCTTATACCTATCAGAATGGCTATCATCAATAAATCAACAAACAACAAATGCTATCAAAGATGTGGAGAAAAGGCAACTATAGGAGACTGTTCTGTGTGGCGTAGGCCCAGACAGGACCCATGCCCATGGATAGGTTCTCACGTGGGGAATCAGGCCTGCAATGTACCTAGGCCGTTTTGAGACTTGCTTTTGCTAAAACTCCCTCACCCTGAATTGAGGCAGCAAACACTTATTGCAAAGTAGCTTCCTAAAATCCATGCTAAACCTTCCAAGGATGAGTGTAGGAGGTTCAACCACTTTTCCCTTTTAGTTTGCAAATATCCTTCTTCTGTGATGTGATTAGCGGCATTGGCTCCTTTGTTTTCTGTAAAAGGTAACCACCTAAAGCAAACCTGTGCATAGTAAATGAGGATCTCCATGTAATGGGCAGAGAAACCTAAAGGCTTGTCATGGTGGAGGCCAATGCTTTTTCTCCACTTGAGAGAGAAGCCATGCCATCCCTTTTCCTCCACAGGACTCGGTAGTCGGTGTTAATTTCTTGTGTCTCATCCACAATGTGGCAGAACCTGCAAGCCAGGGTCCACATCAGCTGGCACCCATGAACAGGGACCCGGGGCTATGAGCCGTAGTTGTGGACAACACACCAACTTGGTTGGAATACGCGCATTAGCCCAGGTAAGGGCCAACCACCGAATTATTTTCAGGAAGGTCATAGGGTGTTGAATTTCAGAGGAAAAGGGCTTTCTTCCTAGGTCACTCTCTCGCGACTGCTTTGCAACTGTACCTTCTTTAGTAAGCAGGAGTCTTGCTCTCCCAAGTATTTGCCACAAACTCGAGGGTACGGATCGAGCAGTTAAGAGCTCCAAGGGCGCTCACCACAACCCTGTAAAAACATCCACAAGCCGATCCCCACAGCACAACCCCAACTAGGTCTAGGCTTGAGAGAAAGAGCAAAGATTTTCCCTTTAATCAACTTCAAAAACATCAACTAGTTACAGGACAATTTACAAGCATCTCAGCAAATTCTTTCTTTTAAGCCTCCTCTTGTGGTCCCTTCAGTTTTGCCTTTTCCTTCCATCTGCAGGCATAAAGATTAAAGGTGCAGGTGGAGAGAAGGCAAAATTGAGACTAGTTTTGTAATTGCCATGCTTGCCCTGGGGGGAATTTCAGAAAAAGGTTCTTTTATTTTTTAAAAAATTTCTTTAAGGTTTCTGCAAATCCTCAACCATGAGGAACGGGCTCTCTGGGGAACAAGAGTAATGTTTTAAGCTAGTTCAGCAGCATTTTAGAGCTTCTGAATGTCTCCCTGATAAGGGGTCTTTAGACTTAGTTATTTAGGAAAAATTTGGGCAGAAGTTGAAATAACACCAGCTGGTGTGAGAGAAGACTCTAGGTCAGTGTCTCACTCCTTCCTTTAGAGGATTTAATTTGAAAATATTGGTTTGCTTCAATTTTGTTTTTGTTTTGAAAGGAATGGCTCAGTCTCAAAATATTTTGCTAAATCTCTGGTAAGTAGAATAAGATCTCCAATGTTGTTACATCATAAGGATTCTACTCAGAAAGAATTTAAATTGATTGTTTAAAGAAGGAAAAAGATCTCACTTCCCTCAGACAGTAAAAAATGCAGAAGAAAAATAATGAGAAAATGTGTCTTTTAACCACTCTGAATCTTCCTTATGGAGGCCCAGGGACTGCTTCATTGTTCTGGGAACAAGCCGTGCAGAGCTTAGCATCCTCCCTCCCTCTTCTCTAGCCTCCCTAAAGTTGTAAAGGGCACTAGATAATGAGACAGCTCACTTTTGAACACACTCAAGGAATACAGTAATCAATAAGAATTAACAACAATAACAAAAAGTAAATGTATTTGCCAGTAGAGAAAAAACTGTTTCTGAAAGTTGTGAATGTGTTCATGAATTTGTCAATCTAAAGCATGCTATAAACGGGATGGGGGGTGTATCGTGTTAAAGAAATATTAAGAGTCCTCCTTGCTTATGTCGGAGCTGTGACCCTTTATTGTAAAAATGAAATATAGGTGTACTGTCTCCTGGAGAGACTAGCCCTTCTCCACGGAAGATTAAGTACCATATTTTAACTCGGTACCTGTAAACGCTGATCATTTCCTTGGGGAAGAGCTGGCTATTCTCCCGGAAGGAACGGTTAGTCAATTGAGTCACAAAAGGCCCTTGGCACGTAACCATTTTTGTATAAAACATATTTAAGTAGAGCACCACCCCATCTTTCCCACTTTCCTTGAAAACTCTGAACTTAGGAGCTACCAGGTCCTGAGAACAACAGGGCAATTAACTTGCTGCTTAAACTCATTGCAGCTTTCGGAAACAGCAGGTGGCCTGTCTTTCCAAGCTAAACAAATTATTAAAGAATGTCCTGATTGCCAAGCCCTTAGCAAGACACCCCATCTACAGGAGTTAATCTTCAAGGACTAGGTTCTTAAATGATTTGGCAAACAGATGTCACTCATTGCGCTCCCTTTGGAAAATTCAAATACATTCATATTTCTATTGATACTTACTCTGGTGCCCTACATGCATCTATCTTAACAGGAGAATCTGCTAAAAATATACAAGCCCATTGGCTTGAGGCCTTTAGACATTTAAGGACAGCCTCAGTAATTTAAAAGTGATAATGGTCCTGGATACCTTGCTCATTCTACTCAGGTTTTTCTTCAGCATTGGAATATCCAACATAATACAGGAATACCTTACAATCCAACAGGTCAGGCAATTGTAGAACAGGCTAATCATACTCTTAAAAATCTTCTTAAAAACAAAAACGGGGGAGTCATGAGTCCTCCCCCCCCAAATTTGATTATGTTAGCCATGTTTATCTATATTTTCTATATTGTGATTAATCACTCTGTACTCCAGTTAGGAAACATTTTCAGAAGAAGGAGTCAAAGTCATCTTATCCTCAGGTTTTATATAGAGATTCACTGGGAGATGGCTCTTGGCAGGGCCCTGTAGATCTCCTAACTTGGGGAAGAGGGTATGTGTGTGTTTCCATTCCTACAGGTCCTGTCTGGCCACCAGCCAAAAGAGCAAAGCCTTATCATGAGCGGGACAGACACCAAGCTCCACTACCTGGAGCTGAGAACCATCAACTGACAGACTAGATGGCCCAGCTGACCCTGAACAACCACAAGGAAAACGGACACCCACATCGTCACACACGGGTCTGGGTCCGCCAACGGAGGAGGATGGGGCCTGCCCCAATGACAGAGGCTGAGGCTCAAGTGTCTCCTGGAGAGGGCAACAACCCCTCGGTGCCCTATAACATTCAATGGCTGAATCCTAAAAACTGGTTCAATGGACTGAATTTATGGGTTTGGGTCATGGTAGCACTTGGATGCCTCCTTGTCTTAATCCTTACTGTGTTTTATGATGTATATGGAGGTTGTTTTCTTGAGATCGCATTGGGGAACAGCAAATAGTAGGTTTCACAGGCTTAACAGCTACAATTGCATTCACAAACAAAAATGGGGTAGGTTAAATGTTGGGAACTACCCTGCCTAGTTTCAGAAGCTGTAACCCCCCCAAACTAAGGCTGAGTGAGAGACCTTGGGACCATAAGCCACTGAGGAGACAAAGTTTACCTCCCTGGCAGTAGCACCACCTCTGTTCCTTTTACTTCACCCTGCCTGGCTCCAGTGCTTGATCAGTTAGCCAATGACGGGTAAGATTCTTCAAGGGAGGGACAAGCTAAGACAGGCATAGTCATGAGGAGGCCCTCAGGGAAGGACTTGGGGAGGCTATAGAAAAAGAGTGTGATGGAGAGGACTTCTGGCCAAGATGGAGGCGTAGGTGGACACACTGTGCCTCCTCTCACAACCAAAATTAAGGACAACAAATATTTAGAAACAAGAAAACAACCAGAGCTAATAGAAAATTGAACTGTACAGAAGTCCAACAACCATTCATCCAGACCGGTAAGAGGGGTGGAATCGCAGCAGGAAAAAGTGGAGGTGTGGACCAGGGAACACAGGGGACAGTGGCTGGCGGTTCCCAGGAATGCAGGTGGCGGCTGGCAGACCCCAGGCCCACAGGCAGTGGCTGGTGGACCCTGGGCATGGGGTGGCAACTGTGCAGACCCAGTGAGGCCGTGCAAGGTGGCTGGCTGACCAAGTGGTCCTACATTCGTGTGTGCAGATAATCCAGGTGAAGGGGAAATGGCAGAAGGGACTGGAATACAAGAGAGAGTGGAGCAGGTGCCATTGTTCCCTCTCAGACCCTGCCCTCTCATACAGCGTCACCTCTCAGTGACTGGGCTGCCCCACACTGGGAAACACCTAAAGCTCCGCCCCTCACTACATAACAGCCGCAACCAGACCAAAAACAAAACAAAACAAAACCCACCAAAAATGGCTTAAATTGGAGAACAAATCCCCAGAGCCAATTCCTCTAAGCCATGAAGACATAGCCAACCTATCAGATGCACAGTTCAAAGCCCTGGTCATCAGGATGCTCACAGAATGGGTTGATTTTGCTCACAAATTAGATGAAAAAAATGCAGGCTACAATATGTCAAATGAAGGAAGATGCATGGGGAACCAATAGAGATGGAAGGAAAACTGAGACTCAAATCAATGGAGTGGACCAGAAGGAAGAAACAAACAACCAAACAGAAAAGAAGGAAGAAACAAGAATTCAAAAAAAATGAGGAGAGGAGTAGGAACCTCCGGGACATCTTTAAATGTCCCAACATCCGAATTATAGGGGTACCAGAAGGGGAAGAAGAAGAGCAACAAGTGGAAAACTTATTTAAACAAATAATAAAGGAGAACTTCCCCAATCTGGCAAAGGAAATAGACTATCAGGACGTCCAGGAAGCTCAGAGAGTCCCACATAAGTTGGACCCCAGGAGGAACACACCAAGGCACATCGTAACTACATTAACCAAGATTAAAATGAAGGAGAGAATTCTAGAAGCAGCAAGGGATAAGGGGACAGTCACCTACAAAGGAGTTCCCATCAGACTGTCAGCTGATATCTCAAAAGAGACCTTACAGGCAAGAAGGGGTTGGAAAGAAGTATTCTAAGTCATGAAAGGCAAGGACCTACATCCAAGATTGCTCTATCCAGCAAAGCTGTCATTTAGAATGAAAGGGCAGATAAAGTGTTTCCCAGATAAGGTCAAGTTCAAGGAGTTCATCATCACCAAGCCCTTATTATATGAAATGTTAAAGGGACTTATCTAAGGAAAAGAAGATAAAAAATATGACAGTGAAAAGACAGCAAACTCAGAGCTATTAACAACCACACCTAAAATAAAAGCGAACAACTAGAACAGGAACAGAAGCACAGAAATGGAGATCATATGGAGGGTTAGCAACAGAGGAGTGGGAGGAGGAGGGGGGGGGGAAAGGTACACAGAATAAGTAGCATAGATGGTGGGTAGAAAATAGATAGGGGGAGGGCAAGAATAGTATGGGAAATGTAGAAGCTAAAGAACTTATGACACATGGACATGAATTAAAGGGGGGAAATGTGGGTGGGAGGGGGAGTGCAGGGTGGAGGGGAATGATGGGGTAGTAAGGGGATAACTGTAATAGCCTAATCAATAAAATATATTAAATTTAAAAAAAAGAGTGTGATGGACCCTCGTCCTTCAACTTTGACATAGCCTGAGTCCTCATTCTGTCTGATGGAAGTCTCCTAATCTCTTGGCTACCTTACTTCCCCTGCTTGACCTAAGCCTGAAACAATGCCAGAGGTGGGTGCAGCCCTGTGCTGGAAAGGGTAGATTACCCCGGGGCGATCAGGCCTAAGAAAGAATGCATAAAATCCTATGAAACCTACTCAGCTGATACCCTCAATTTAAATGATAAGGGTCCAAGCCTGAAATGAATTTGTTTGCCCAAAGTTTTATAGCCCTTTAGCTATCTGATCCTGACTCAAAATAACCCTCAGAGTTCTTTGAATGTTATCTATTATTTGATCATTACTGCTTGACGATGATTGATGGGCTTAATCTGAGAATGTGGGTCTTTGGAACTGCTGGTTGCTTACTGATTATGATAATGCTCTGTGTACTTTGATACATTTGTGAATTATTTTCCCAGGGTCATGGGAGAGACCAGCAAGTAGCAAGCTTTGTGGGATCTATAGTGGTCCTAACTAAAAATAAGGGGGGAATGTAGGAGACCATTCTGCGTGGCGGGGACCCAGACAGGACCCACGCCCATGGACAGGTTCTCTCATGGGGAATCACGCCGCAATGTACCTAGGCCACTTTGAGACTTGCTTTTGCTAAAACTCCCTCACCCTGAATTGAGGCAGCAAACATTTATTGCAATGTAGCTTCCTAAAATCCATGCTAAACCTGCCAAGGATGAGCATAACAGGTTCAACCACTTTTCCCTTTTCATTTGCAAATACCCTTCTTCTGTGATGTGATTAGCGGCATCGGCTCCTTTGTTTTCTGTAAAAGGTAACCACATAAAGTAAACCTGTGCATAGTAAATGAGGATCTTCATGTAATCCTAATAAAGGCTTGTCATGGCAGAGGCTGACACTTTTTCTCCCCTTGAGAGAGAAGCCATGCCATCTGTTTTCCTCCACAGGACTCAGTAGTCCGTGTGAACTTCGTGTCTCATCCACCATGTGGTGGACCCCACAAGCCAGAATCCGCATCAAGAAACCCTTTTGCACTATTGGTGGGAATGCAGACTGATGAAAAGCAGTATGGTAATATCTCCAAAAATTAAAGTTTTGATCCAGCTATTCCACTTCTTGGAATATATACGAAGAAACCCAAAACAATAATTCAAAAGAATGTAGACACCCCTATGTTCACTGCATTGTTATTTATAATCACCAACATATGGAAACAGTTCAAGTGTCCATCAGTAGATGAGTGGATAAAACAACTATGGGACATTCACACAATGGAGTACTACTGGGCCACAAAACAGGAGAAAAATTTACCCTTTACTCAGTATGGATGGACCTGGAGACTGTACTGCTGCATACTGTTGCTGTGACCATGCCTGGTGGTAAAGGGATGTTCAAAGTCCTCTCTTGTTCTTCCTGGGTCCCAAAGGAAATAAGCACAGCTTTTTCCCCACCCCTACTTGAAGATCCTCCCACTTATTGGGGGCTCTGTTATCTTCCCTCTGCTGCCCACTTGGGGTTGGGTAATGGATAGTACACAAAGCTCCCTTACAGGCACCCACATCATTGACTCACTCTATTGCTCCCCTCTCCAACTCTCTCTTTTTTGTAGACCTACAGGATAATCTAGTCTTGGCAGATGCTAAGTATTTTTTATTGCTGAGTGTTTAAGAATTGGATTTCTTTTTTTAGAAATATATTTTATTGATTATGCTATTACAGTTGTCCCATTTCTCCCCCATCATTCCCCTCCACCCTGCATACCCCTCCCACCCACATTCCCCCCTTTAGTTCATGTCCATGTGTCATAAGTTTTTTAGCTTCTACATTTCCCACACTATTCCCGCCCTCCCCCTGTGTATTTTCTACCCACCATCTATGCTACTTATTCTCTGTACCTTTTCCCCCTCTCTCCTCCTCCCACTCCTCTGTTGCTAACCCTCCATATGATCTCCATTTCTGTACTTCTGTTCCTGTACTAGTCGTTTGCTTTTCTTTTAGGTGTGGTTCTTAGTAGCTATGAGTTTGCTGTCTTTTCACTGTCATATTTTTATCTTCTTTTTCTTAGATAAGTCCCTTTAACATTTCATATAATAAGGGCTTAGTGATGATGAACTCTTTGAACTTGACCTTATCTGAGAAGCGCTTTATCTGTCCTTTCATTCTAAATGACAGCTTTGCTGGATAGAGCAATTTTGGATGTAGGTCCCTGCTTTTCAAGATTTCATGTATTTCTTTCCAGCCCCTTCTTGCCTGGAAGGTCTCTTTTGAGATATCAGCTGACAGTCTGATGGGAACTCCTTTGTAGGTGACTGTCCCCTTATCCCTTACTGCTTCCAGAATTCTCTCCTTCATTTTAATCTTGGTTAATGTAATTACAATGTGCCTTGGCCTATTCCTCCTTGGGTCCAACTTCGTTGGGACTCTCTGAGCCTCCTGGACGTACTGGCAGTCCATTTCCTTTGCCAGACTGGGGAAGTTCCCCATTATTTTTTCAAGTAAGTTTTCCACTTCTTGCTCTTCTTCTTCCCCTTCTGGGACTGCTATAATTTGGATGTTGGGACATTTAAAGATGTCCCAGAGGTTCCTAAGCCTCTCCTCAGTTTTTTGAATTCTTTTTTCTTCGTTGTTTTCTGTTCGGTTGATAGTTTCTTCCTCCTGATTCACTCCTTTGATTTGAGTCCCAGTTTTCCTCCCATCTCTATTGGTTCCCCATGCGTCTTCCTTCATTTCATGTATTGTAGCCTGCAGTTTTTAATCTAATTTGTGACCAAAATCAACCAATTCTGTGAGCATCCTGATGACCAGGGCTTTGAACTGTGCATCTAATAGGTTGGCTATGTCTTCATGGCTTAGAGGAATTGGCTCTGGGGATTTCATTTGTTCTCCAGTTTGAGCCACTTTCGGTGTTTTTTTTGTTTTGTTTTGTTTTGTTTTTGGTCTGGTCGAGGCTGTTATGTAGTGAGGGGCGGAGCCTTAGGTGTTCCCTAGTGAGGGGCAGCCCAGTTGCTGAGTTGTGATGCTGTATGTGGGAGTGGGGTCCAAGAGGGAATACTGGTGCCTGCTGTGCTCTCTCCTGGATTCCAGTCCCTTCTGCCGCTTCCCTTCACCTGTTTTATCTGCGTGCGCCAATGTGGGACCACTTGGTCAGCCAGCCACCTTGCACGACCTCACTGGGTCTGCACAGTTGCCACCCCATGCCCAGGGTCCACCAGCCACTGCCTGTGGGCCTGGGGTCTGCCAGCCGCTGCCTGCATGCCTGGGAAGAGCCAGCCACTGTCCCCTGTGTTCCCTGGTCCGCACCTCCACTTTTTCCTGCCGAGACTCCGCCCGTCTTACCGGTCTGGATGAATGGTTGTTGGACTTCTGTACAGTTCAATTTTCTATGAGTTCTGATTGTTTTCTTGTTTCTAAATATTCGTTGTCCTTAATTTTGGTTTTGAGAAGAGGCACAGTGTGTCCACTTACGCCGCCATTTTGGCCGGAAGTCAGAATTGGATTTCTTGACGCTCCCAAAGCCTTTTTCTTCTAAAGCTATTGTCTCTGCCATGAGCTGTGAAATTCTATTCTAAAATTAAAAGTTGAGAATTGAGTCACTTCTTGCTGATATATTGCAGGAAATATCCCACTTTCAGCACAGGGATACCAGAAAGTAGAGTAGGAGAAGAGCAAAGGACGAGCTTCATTGGCTAATATTTTTCTAAGTACTATTTTTAAATTTAAATTATATGTTGTTGTTTATGCTATTACATTTGTCCCAATTTTCCCCCGTTGCCCTTCTCCATCCTTACTCCCCAGCCTCCCACCATCAGTCAATCCCCACACCGTTGTCTAAGTCCATAGGTCATGCATATATATTCTTTGATTACTCTATTTCTTATGCTGTACTTTACATCCTCATGACTATTCTGTAACTACCAATTGGTACTTCTTTATCCCTTCACCATTTTCACCCATCTCCCCCAACCCCTCTCCCTTCTGGCAGCTGTCAAAATGTTCTCTGTATCTATGATTCTGTTTCTGTTCTGCTTGTTCATTTATTTTGTTTTTTAGATTCAATTGTTGATAGATATGTATTTATTATCATTTTAGTGTTCATATTTTTTATCTTTTTCTTAAAGAAGAACCTTTAACATTTCATATAGTAATGGTTTGGTGATGATGAAGTCCTTTAGTTTTGTTCCTGTCTGGGAAGCTTTTTACCTGTCCTTTGATTCTAAATGATAGCTTTGCTGATTAGAGCAATATTGGTTACAGACCTTTACCTTTTATCATTTTGAATATTTCTTGCCAATCTCTACTAGCCTGCAACGTTTCTTTTGAAAAATCAATTGACAGTTTTATGGGAACTCCCTTGTAGGTATCTAACTCGTAGGTAAGCTTTTCTCTGGCTGCTTTGAAGATTCTCTCTAGTCTTTTACTTTTGGCATTTTAATTATGATGTGTCTTGGTGTAGGCCTCTTTGGATTCATCTTGTTTGGGATTCTCTGCACTTCCTTAACTTGTATGTCTACTTCTTCACCAACTTAGGGAAATTTTCTGTTATTATTTTTCAAATACTTTCCCAATTTCTAGTTCTCCTCTTTTCTCCTCACCATGATGTACATGTTGGTATGCTTGAAGTTGTCCGAGAGGCTCCTCAAACTACCCTCATTTTTTTTTGGATTCCTTTTCTTCTTGTTCTGTTTGGGTGTTTTTTGCTTCCTTATATTCTGAATCACTGATTTAATTCTCATCTTCATCCCCTCTACTGTAGATTCCTTGAAAATTGTTCACTTTGGTCTGTGCAACCTTCATTGCTTACTGGATCTTCTTTTAAGGTTTCTATGCCCTCTTTTTATGCTGTTGAAGTTCTCACTAAATTTACTGAGCATCCTTATAACCAGTGTTTTTAACTCTGATGGTCTGAATGATTATTTTTTTGTAGTTTAATTGTAATTTTTGATATGATTTTGTGAGGAGGCAAGCTGTGTTTACTTATGTCGCCATCTTGACTAGAATCATTGGCTAATAGTTTTCAATATCATCCCATTAGTGTACAGTTGATTTGGGTAAACAAACATAGGACTTAATATTTATCTATCTTAAATATTATTATTATTTATCTACCTTAGTCACTCCTCCTTTTGACCGTAGGGCAAATTAAATACTTATTAAATATTTATGTATCTTATGACTTAAAGACAAACCAGATAAGGAAATATCCTTCTTTACTTTTTATTTTTTATTTTTTGGTATTGTAGCAGGTATGAAGAATATAAAGATAAAGATGACTGGAAAGCCATCAGAGATTAGATCTTGCGATGGGACGTGAACCTCAGCTTTGTGGAACAGAGCACCTGGGCCCAAAGGGGAAGGGAAGGGCCTTTCCCTGCAGTGTGGAAGATGGTGCATATGCTGACCAAACAGTATGAGGTTAACTGGGAAGAAAAGGAGGCCATTTCCTCAAATTTCATATCAACCTAGGTACAATTATTGTACAATAAATATAGCACATTTATAAATACATAATAAATCTAATAGTATTTTCACTTACCTCAGAATTATGGATAGTTTCTGTGTTTATCTCAGACCTTAGGAATGTGAGCTTGATTTTAGTGATTCTAGTGTCTGTGACATCTTCATTTCTGTGTGAGATCTAGGGCATTGCTTTAAACAGTATGAGGGAAAGAGATCTCCATGCACTTGGATATAATACATAAGCGGCAAGATGGGATTTGAGAGGAGATCTAATTTTAGAAAAATTTAAAACTGGATTTGAGTCCCTAATTAACTATGTACCTAGAAGTTCATTCAGAATGCCCACCTACAAAATGAGTATAATTGGACAACAGAAGTAAAACAAAAAAGTAATTTAAAGGAAACCATGAAGCACTGACTGTATAAATTTAACTTTAATTCTATTTAAGCTAGCCAAATGCTTCACAAGCTTGAAATTGTCTCCCAAGTTCTCTTTCTATACTTAAAATTATGCCCTAGTTTGCATAAAAACTGTGGAAGAAATTATTACCTCCATCTGCCCTTTGTGCATTTTTGCTACACAAAGATGCACACCCTTGTTTTCAATATATGTGTGTGTTTGCTTTTACAATCTATTTTTAACCTTTTTTTATTGTTGTTCAAGTATAGTTGTCTCCATTTCCCCCCCACTACTCCCCCCACCCCAGCCATCCCTACTTCCCCACCCTTGATTCTACCCCACTTTGGTTTTGTCTGTGTGTCCTTTATACATGTTCCTGAAAACCCTTCCCTCTTTCCCCCCATTATCCCCTCCCGCCTCCCCTCTGGTTACTGTCAGTTTGTTCTGAATTTCAATGTCTCTGGTTATATTTTACTTGCTTGATTTGTTGATTAGGTTCCACTTATAGGTGATTCTTGTTAAAGGGACTTGGCATTAAGTTTCCCAGCTGTTGACATACACAAGCTTCCTTTTGGTGGAACCTGGTAGACACATCCCTAAGAGAATCCCCTTGATACTTAAAGTTAGGAGGGAAGACATGTGACATTTATGAAGTGCAATGAGTAGGAGTTTTACCTCTATTCCCTTAACCTTCTCAACAACCCTGAGGAATAGTCATAAATGCACATATTTTGCAAATGAAGAAATGGGCTCAAAATCATTAAATTAAATGTGCAAGGTTATAGATGACAGAGCCAATATTTCAAGCTGGAAAAGGTGGTGTTTGTGCTACTCTTTGCTATCAGAACCAATAAGTAGAGAGAAGGATTGAATCTTTATCGACATTTTAATTATATGTCAGTGACCTGGGAAGACAGTGGCTTATGTACCTTGAAAAACCATCTTGACATTTCAGCCCCGACTGGTGTGGCTCAGTGGATTGAGCACTGGACTGCAAAGCAAAGGATCACCAGTTTGATTCCCAGTCAGGACACATGCCTGAGTTGTGGGCTACCTCCCCATTAGGGGGTGCTAGAGAGGCAACCACACATTGAAAAAGGAAAAAAATTATCTTAACATTTAAAAAAATATTTTATTTATTATTTTTAGACAGAGGGGAGGGGAGGGAGAAAGAGATGGAGAGAAACATCAATGTGTAGTCGCCTCTTGCACACCCCACATTGGGGAACCTGGCCCACAATCCAGGGATGTACCCCACTGGGAACTGAACCAGTGACCCTTTGTTCGCAGGTCAGCGCTCAATGCATTGAGCCACACCAGCCAGGGCCATCTTAACATTTTATCTCAAGCTGGAACACAGTCCATCGCTCAAGCTCCATCCCTGGAACACAATAGCTCAGATACCACCTCCTTTGCTTGCAGACCCCCTGGGGCACAAAGGTTAAATTGCTTGTCAACCTCCTGGAATCACACAGGTCATACATTCCAGTTCCTGGAATAACAGCTTCCCACATGCATTAATCACTTAAGCCTACCAACTATTGCTAAGGCTAACAGCTTTAACTCTTGACTACCCCTACAATTTGTGACCAATTGTGTCTAAGTCACTCTATCTGTTCTTTTCATACTTCTGAATGCCAACTATCTAAATAACTAAACTTAGGTAAGTTACACTGTTTTCCAAGACCATTTGTAACAGGGTGCAGCCAAGAGGGAGGCCCCAAATAGGGATTTGTAATGCAGTCCAGAAGAACTTGGAGATGATTGGCTCCACACCACAGGGCCATACCTGCCCAGAATGCTGGCGGCTATGGCCAATTGTAGGAGGAGCCAGAAATGAGGCTGCAAAGGAAGATTGGCATGGGGATTTAAAACCCAGGTGCAGCAGCCATTTGGCACCTTTTGTGGACCATGTGGCTTGGGCGTCTTGTTGGGACCACATGGCTTTGGTGGAGGTTGGGACCATGAGACTTAGGCGAGAGTCAGGACCACACAGCTTTGAAAGTGCTTCCTTTGTGCCATGTGGATGGTGTCGGGAGCCTGAATCACGGACTTCTACCTCTTTCCTAAGATACAATACCCCAGACTGGGCAGAGGGAGAGGGAAGGACTGTATGTGTTTGTGGGTATTCTAAAGAACTTTAGTCTGTATAACTTTTTAATAAATAATAATTCCTTTCCTTTTCACCAGCCTCTGGCATTGAGAGACATCTTTCCTCTGGCAGCGGGCAAAGCGAACCTAGTATGGGGGAGGAACCCCTGGAGAAAAAGGGGGGTCTTTTATATTGTTCAGCACCCCCTCTGGGTCTGTTCTGTAAGAAATTTACTTCTCAGCAAAATAATACCTTCCCAAGAGCATTTGAGATCTTGCTTCCCAGCATGTCAATTTGGCTCAAATAAATTCGTATAAAAATTCAAAAAAACAAAAATAATAAAATAATACCTTCCCCACCAATTTGTCCATTTTGATATGAGACTCAATAAACAAGTTATAAACCCTCTAATTATGCTCACATAAAAAGTTCCCAAGATCTAACAAGTCCAAAGAAATTTCTTTGAGAAACATAAAAGAGAAAATTGGGTTATGCAAACATTCTTTATTCATTTTTCACCCAGTCATTCATTCAATAAACATTTCTCTAGCTTGTTGTCTACCTTATACAGCACTGCTTTTTAAAGATTGGTGGAAGGGTAAGGGAGCCAGACTGCATCTCCCTGTCACTGAACTCAGCCAACATTTTGGAGGAGGGGAGATATTGCACTTGAGCAGCACCCAAGAGATGTGGAAGCAGAGACCCTGAGAATGAATGCTTTTTATAATGACAAGGACCATGGCAGAGAACTGGTAAGGCAATGAGTAGTCTACAAACTCACCAAGAAGCAATAGAGCAGCTTTGAACTTGGCCAGTGCAATTAGTTCATGAGAATTTAAATACTGACCACATCACAGACTAGCTATATGACCTTGGACACTGTGCCTCAGTCTTCCTTTCTGTAAAATGCAGATTATAATATGGTGTTTTATGGTCTTTGAAAACAAAACAAACAGTAAATTCAATCTTAAGAAAGAATTAATAAAAGAATCTCATAAAGCATATCATTTTTATCTGAAAATATTTTTATTTAAGTATCATGTTGTAGATTACCTTTCTGAGCTGATATAGAATATTTAAATCCAGAAAGCTAAGCAGAAAGTTCATATTTACTAACTAATCAAGTTGAAACAAGGCTCAAGTAAGACTAAACTTGACTCTGGTCTTTTATGAATGACAGCTTTTCTTCTGTTGTATTTTTCTGCCATTTGATGTAAAAGACAAACACTTTTTAAAATCAAAACATTAGTGTTTATTAGGAATTATTGAGACAAGGTAGTAAGAAGCTAGGAAAGTTCCTTGGCAAGTGGAAAAAGAGAAACTGAGACAGATAACTGAACACAATGGCAGAGCAATTTACACACAAATACAAAAGCTCACCTCCCTGGAGATAACCTCTAGGCCTCAGTTGTGTTTCAGCTCCAGGCCCAGGAAAGCAGCACAACCAGGTGTGTGAGATACCAGAACCAACTGTAATAACTAAGGACCTCTTGCCCTATCACTGACCAATCAGTGGAGACCATGACCCTGAAAAGACATACCTGGAGAAGTGATGACTACTCTACTGAAACCCTGCCCTGAGACCTCCCCTAAGGTTCTCCCCTGCAAGACAGAGAGAAAAGCTTCAAGATAAAGAACCCAGTGCACTTACTCTCCCTCTGGGGAGCAGCCAGCACCATCTCCTTTCCCTTATCCTTCCCCAACTTCTTCCTCTATAAACACTCATCTCCTAAACTCTAAGGCAATGGGAATCTGGCAGCTTGTCCCCTGAACCCATCCCTAAGGACCCCTTTTCTCTGACTTGCCAGTGAGCTAAAGCAGCCCAGCTCTCTTGTTGTTTCTTCTATGCTAAACCCTTTCTTGTTTCATTGTTCTCAGGTTTAAGAAATGTATCTTCATAGTCACCTGGACTTGTGCTGTGAGATCTTTCCTAATGAAGTCAAGAACCCACACAATACAGCTGGCCCTAGGCAGACCCACTCAGGGCCAGGCACCTGTCTGGTAACATTATGAACTAATAATTAATTAAGAGATAATTAAGAGAATTCATAAAATATGACCATGTAGGAGATTTTAATGGCTCATAAATTATACTTATTGTTAATCATTTCCAACATGAATGGAGCTTAAAAACGGACTTACTGCATTTGGAATTTTTTTTCTCATTATCTTAATCTGCTTGGATTGCTATAACAAAACACCATATACTTGGTGGCTCAAAAAACAGACACTTATTTCTCACAGTTCTGTGGCTAGAAAGTTCAAGATCAAGGTGCTAGCAGGGTTGGTTTCATTTGTAGATAGTCACCATCTTGCTGTGTGCTCTTATGACCTCTTTTTGTGTTTGTGCTTGTAAAACAGAGCTCTCTGGTATCTCTTCTATAGGGTATTAAGCCCATTACGGAGTTTCCAATTTTATGACCTCATTTAACCTTAATTACTTCCATAAAGGACTGTCTCCAAATCTAGTCACAATGGGGGGTAAGGACTTCAACATATTTTGGGAGGTGCAAAACATTCAGTTTATGACACTGGTCTAAAACTAATTGCATTTGTTCTCCAATATTATAATCCCCACCCCACCCACAACTATGATTTCCCAGTATCTGCAAAGAACTGACATGTTATCTTCCTTCTACAGGAGTTCACAAAGAGCCTAAAGAAATTAAAATGCTTTTGGACATCTCAATAGCAAAAGAGAGTGGGGAGCTATGCCTCAACACAATTATTCACCCCACCCTCATATCCAGTGCCCCTAACACTAACCTAGACCTTGGTATTCTTTTCAGAAAGTTCTGTATATAGATTTGTTGGAAAGAGGGAAGATAGCATTTAAATTGAAGGCCCTCTGACTACATTTAAAAAAATAGTTTATTAACATTTTTAAAACTATAAATGTATGAAAAAAATTTAGTCCCAAATTCCACTTCCCAATAACTCATATTGTGGTTTTTAAAAAGTACATGAGATGAGAAAAATTCAGATGGTACAGAAAATGAAAAGTAAAGCCTCAGCTCTCTGTGGGCTCTCAGTCACTTCCTCTGCTACCCATAAGCAAATTTGGCCCTTCTGGTGCTGATTCCTGGGTGGGTGTTTTTGTGTACATTCTAGGACCCCGTGGGTCTCTCCAATGAACTCTCCTGTGAAGCTGGGAATGTCTGCCGTGCCACAACCCCCACAGAATTTTTCAGTCAGAGGTTTTGAGGCTTTATTTTCCTGTGCTGGGGCCCTGGGTTACCTGGTCTGTCTCGTTCCCCAGTTGTTCCTCCCAGTTTATATGTACACAAATGTGGGACCACCCCATCTGCTAGCTGCTGCCTCCTCTCTACCCTGGCTGCTCATCTCTGCCCCTCCTACTGGTCTGGATGAATCTTTCTTCTTTAACTCCTTAGTTTGATTTTCTGGAAGTTTTGATTGTTTTTTGGTTTTAAATTTCTTGTTGTCCTTCTTTTGGTTGTGCAAGGAGGCACAGTGTATCTACCTATGCCTCCATCTTGGCTGGAAGTAGCCTCCCATTGAATTCCTTAACACAAAATATTCTCTTCAAAAAATGGAAAGTTATTCAAGAGAAGCAACATTAAGTATCTCAATAATTTCAGAATTTAGCACCATGCTGGGTTTGTGATAAGAGCTCAATATGGCCCTGACCAGTGTGGCTCAGTTGGTTGAGCATTGTCCTGCAAAGCAAAAGGTTGCCAGTTCAATTCCTGGTCAGGGCAAATGCCTGGAGTGTGGGCTTCATCCCTGGTTGGGGAGCATATGACAGACAACTGATCAATGTTTTTCTCCCAGATCAATGATTCTCTCTTTTCCCTGCCTTCCTTCCTCTCTTTCTAAAAATAAATAAATTTAAAAAAATGAAAAGAGCTCAATATGTATTTGCTGGATGTCAAAATCAACTTACTGTATATATAGGGTTTATTTCTAAACTTTCTATTCTATTTCATTGATTGTGGAAGGGCTCCGCCCGCAGAGCCCCATCCATCCATCATGGATGAGAATAAAACTATCAAGACATGATCTGCTTGGGGAGGAGAGGTAGCCAGTCTCTCAAAGGAGAAGGGCCAAGAGCCTCTTCCTCAATGGGCTTTTATTGGCTCATTTTGCACAGGAATACAGGCTCATTAATCATTATCAGGCACTAAGGATCAAACAATAGATAAGTACAAAGAACTCTGAGGGCCTATTTTGAGTCAGGGTCAGATAGCTAAAGAGCAATAAAACTTTGAGAAACAAACTCACTTCTTGCTCAGACCCTTATCATTTAAATGAGAGCACTCTTAGCAAAGCAGGTTTCACAAGACTTTAGGAATTCTTTCTTATGCCCGATCACCTGAGGAGCTGCTCTGGCCAACACAGGGCTGCACTGCCCTGCCCTCCATCATAATTTCAGGCTTAAGTGGATTAGAGCCAGGAAGCAAGAGGTAAGGAAGACATCTCCCAGATGGAAATGGGGACTCAGGCTTTGTCAGAATAGCTGGGGGTGCGAGGGTCCATCACCCCCTCTTTGCTGCAGCCCCCCGAGTCCTTCCAAGAGGGCCTTCCAAGTGGTCGTGCCTGGCTTAGGTTGCCCCTCCCTTGAGGGGGTCTTACCCATCATTGGCTAACCGACTAAGCACTGGGGGCCAGAGATGGATGAGGCAGAAGCAGTGCTCCTGCCAGGGAGATAAGCTTTGTCTCCTTAGTGGTTCCAGTCCTCATGACAGAACAGACCCAGATGAAATGCATCATCCCCTGGGCTCTTACTCAGCCTAGCCATGGGGTGGGGGTTACAGCTCCTGAAACCAGGTGGAACGGTTCCCAACAATTGACCAGTAAGTTTATCCTTAGGCCAGTATCACATTGTCTTGATTATTGTGGCTTATTAGTGAAAAGATTCTCTCCTTGACCAAAATTTAGTCAGCTGCCTTTGAGTCCTTTTCTTGACTAAGCTTTAAACTCAACTTGGCATATGAGAACTGCAGTCTTTTGGCACAATGTTTACCAACCCCCACACTAAGAGATTTGAACAAACACTAGCACAATTTCTTCCAAGATCAGAGGATTTCAGGTGTGCTCAGGGTGGTATGGCTGTAACAATTTTTAACGGTGCAAGGCTGCATCCCTAGTGTGACAACCCCAGGCCCCTTAAGTTCCTCCTTGAGAAATCTCAATGCTGCCATAAGAATTTACTGTTTGTCCCAGTCAAAACCTGACTCTAGGCCCCAACCTCCCTTTTCTTATTGTGTATACTTTTGAAACTTGCAACTGCACATCCTTTCTCTGTTTCTTTGAGATGTATCTTCTATAACCCCTAAGAATTTCTTGCTCCAGGACCGGGGAGCCATCCTTTGAAAATGGAGTCATCAAGAAGGATAGAGCTCTGTTTCCCAATCTTTGTAGGAGGGTTTGAGCCTAATTTCTGTAAGTAGCTGTTAGTAACAGGGATGGTTTAATCACATTGCCCAAGACTTTCCCCACCCCAATGTCCTTCAGTACTTTTTCTTTAGCACAGCCCAGCATTTAAAAAGCCTCCTTCCTTTTGTTTTTGTGGAGTTGAGCTCAGTTTATATCAGAGATTCTCTCTCCTACTGTGGTTGTATGAATTTTTTGCCATTTTTATCAAGAGTCTGGAACACAATTTTTTGGATGGTCAGGCAACTCTTCACTAACTGAAAACTCTCTGAAGACCCTTCGTTTATTCGCTTCTCCTGTCTCTGCAAAGTATTTTCCCTAGACAGTGGAGACAAACTGCATAGCAGCTTTGAAAGAAATCAGCCTGCTCATCCACACTGGAGTCTTCATTCCCTAGCAACAGAGCACTTTTACTTTAGCATGGGCAGCTGGAAATCAGCATTTGGTTGGTAGCCCACCCTTGCAAGTGCCTCAAAGTATTAAACAGTACAGCTTTTATTAAATTTTTACTTTATTCCTTTATTGCCCCCCCCTTGCCTGAACAATCGTATGATTAATTTATCATTGCTTTGGAGTATGTTATTTCTTTATTTTGCTTATTAGGAGATATTATCCTGTGTCCTCTTGGCTTATAAATTTATTATAATTCTATAACAAACCTGTGCTAAATAAATTGCTGGCAAAGATAACTCAGTCTCTGAGTGTACCTTCTGCTGCCTGCCACAAGACACTAATGCTCTGTTCCTGCCTCTTAGCCATCAATCTTGAGGTGTTCCTAGAAGGCACTGCTACTAGTAAGACTGTGAATACTGCTGACTGACTCTTCTCTCTGATTATGGTGACCACATTTTCTTTGTAGCTGCTCTATGACAAGTATGAATCAAGGCTGGTGATGTTCGTGTGCATCAGTTCAGACATACTGGTGGATAAATAGCCATGGCCCTGAGCCTCCTGGGTGTCTTCACCACCATACTGAACATCTTGGCCCCTCCACACTTCACTAGACACAGAAACAAAAGAGTTACCATCTGTCACAATAGAGACCCCAGACAGACTTCTGGCAATTGTACTGATGGGTCAGTGATAGGTCATGCTAATTGTTCAACATTTCTAATACGACCGCAGAAAGGAGGAAAAAAGTATATGTCAACAGCCAAAGTTTTATGGTCATCACCTTATTTTCAGAAGGTAAGCATCAACTTCACAAAGGGTACATCAAGGTCAAGGCAGCAGAGGTTCTGGGGTTCTTTGCTCAATTGCTCTAAGGTATAAACATGACCCTTGGCCAAATAGCCTTTAATCCACAAGCCTTCTGAGCCTCCTTGTGGAGGCCAGGGTGTGCCTTTTCTCTGGAACAAAATCTGGTTAGGTTTCTCAGTGGTTAATCCCAGACCTATTTGCTTTGGCTCCATCTCTTTGTTTCCGGGTTTTATCTGTTGTTTTCATGCTCCTCTAGATAAGCTTTCCCATTGACTTGGAGGATGGGGGTTGGGAAATCATTTACCACAGGCTTTCAGGTCCCTGGCTTCTTAGCTTCAAGAACATTCTTTTGACACCTGCCCAGGGCAGACAAGACTCATGGCATTTACAGCGTTCATGACCTGGGGAAACATATACCCACCACAGTTCTTGCCATTCTACTAGTGGCCTCACAGTCTCACTATAAGTTTCCCTTGGAACTGCAGAATCTGTGTCTCATTGTCACCCTTGCCCAGTGTAGGGGGTTAACCTTAGCACATTCCTGATTGTGTAAAAGACCCTCTGCTGCATCTTTTGGCATGTAGACTTGGATTTGCCTTATTATATTGAAATCAATGGAAATAGTCATTTAATGTAAATCAGGTAAGAGCATTGGCCCCTATTTTTCTGGTTTCTGGAGAGTGAAAACTCTATTATATGGTCTCACATAGTCTGAGTTCCTAAATCTAGAAGCCAGCTCACCTATGGACTGAACACTTGAACCCAAAACATTTCCTTTTGCAGATTCTCATTAGAGTTAATTTTTTCTAATACAATTGACAAAATTTTGACAATGGCAGAACCTGGTCCTGCCATAGGATATCACAAGTGTGAGACCCTACAATGAAAACTGGTAGGGGGTTGGATTTCTCTTTCCCTGGTTGGGAACTTGACAATTCACATGTGCTGGATACTTTCCATCTGCCTTGCAAGCCCACTTAACACCAGTGGAGCTGGAGGAAGACCCTGGGAAGCTATATGTGTATATGTGTGTGGGTGGGGAGCAAATGTCATGACTGGGACAGGGAAGGTACCCAGAGGGAGGGTTGAAGGAATATGAGAAAGTGCAGTCTAATGTGTAGGGAACAGGCAGGGCAGTTCTCATGTCTGTTCTCTGTGAGATTATTTTTGGGATATGAAGGAGGCACAGGTGGGTGGGAGGTTAAAGAGACTGATAACCACTTGGAAAAGCTCTGGAGGAGGACTGGAGCATGACAGATGAGCAATCAGCTTGAAGACTGGTAAGTGCAGGCCCCATCGATCCTGTGAACCCAACCCTGCAGCAGCCTCAGCCTAGGGCTCTATGGCTGTCAATGCTGAGCAGCTCTGTGGGGGCAGAGCTGGGGCAGGAACATGCAGGATTCACCCATAGGTGGGCATAAGGTGGCACAGTGGAAGGTAGGGTGCTGGGGAGCTCACAGTCTGGCTGACACCCTATTGGAGTCTACCCTCCTCTCTATGGCAAACTGCAGTCAGGTGAGGTAAACCCTCTTACCATAGAAGCCAAAGTTCTCCAAGAGACCAACTTAGAAGACATAGCAGTGTGACTGAAGCACAGTGGGAAATGTGTCTCGACCATTCTGTCTGGCTTTATAGGCTTTGTGACAAAGTATCAACATGAGAAATGTCCATTATGAAGACTCCATTTCAAAGCCTGGCTTCCAAAGGCCATTTTACAGCACCATATTAGGTTTTAGGTGGGGGGAGAGAATGGCATATTCTCTCCCACTGCCACCTGGTCAATCAGCAGGTCTGAGCTTCTGCTGGCAAACCAGTGTTTCCCATTTCAAAGACAGCTCATCCCATGGGGTTAACAATTAGATCAATAGTGTCCACCTGGAGCTCCTGAACATTCTTTGTTATAATTATAGCAAGGAAAGCTTAGTTTAGAAAGAAAAAAGAATAAAAAGAAAAGCCTAGTCTTCACAATAGCCATGGAGGGAAACACCTGAGGTGTACCCATTCTCATTCTTCAGCTGTCATTTGCCCTGCTCCCCGAGACTGTTGGAACCAGGAAAATAGCTAAAGGACTGTCCCTGTGAGATTTGGCTCTCCAAGGACAGAGAACAAAGAACTTGAGGCAGATTACCATTTAAGGAGATATTTAGGTTTAAATTTCCCATTCCCCAAACCCTGCAACGCATAGATCCCTCGCGCGCTAAAAGGTAGCCAATAGCTAACAGCCACATCTGCTTCTGTGAAATGCTTGCTTGCTTGCGTCTATAAAAAGGCTTATCTGTAAGCGTTAGGTGCGGCTCTCGTCTGTAGCTCTTCTGAGCATTGTGTCTCCGGACACTCTGGGAGTCCGCTCCTGCGCAGGTTAAACTTTTGGCCAATAAAGTAACACCTTTGAATCCTGAAAGTTTCCGAGCATCTGTTTCTCGCGTCAGTGAATGCAACAAGACCATAGTCATTTCCTTCTGACAATGTATGGAACTCTACAATTTACTAGCTAGTCACTAGATTCAATCAGTCTCAGTCCTTGTCCACACAGTCAGAGCACACAGTTCTCCAAGGGCACCTCCAGCTCTGAGATGCTACTGATTACAATGTTTGCTATTTAACAGATATATTACAGTTTGTTACAGTGAAATATTTTAAAGGCTCATTTGTAAAATCAACTGGGCTAAAAGAATAGATACACAATAAAGGTCCAGGAGTTGTTTTTTTTTTTTTTTTTCCTGTAGCATTTGTCTCCCACATGAGGTGGGAATCTATGTTAGTTCCAGACACCTATCAATTTAGCAAATATGAATCCCCCCCGCTTAATTTAAGGCAAGTTGTATTTCTGAAAATAAGAAAATCCTGGATTGGGACTTAAAAGGAAAGATTTGATGTGCAATCAGAAGGTACTGAATGGCACTCAACAAATATTTATCAAGCAAATGTGTCAAAACTCCTGTATATGCCAATACTTTGCCCATCTTTTCTCAAAGTCCCACCTGTGAAATTACAGAAGAGGACCAAACTCCAGGAAAGTAAGGTGTGTAAATCATCAGAAAAAGTTAGTTGCTCAGCAAATATGACAGAATGTCACAAGATATCTCATAAAATGTCAAATTGAAGTGACTTCTGAGAGAATATTAGCAAGTAAAAACCCACATGTACCAAGATCACCCACCTATAAAAGATAGCTGCTCTTACCTTTCCTCTTTCCCAAAATCACCAGCTACAAAGCACACAATGGGAAGGGTGTGTTCCTAAAGTGTGGCCTCAGGTTCGTGGCTTGTGGAACTACCCGAAGTATGAAGGCAGCTGGCACACCACAAAGACAGAACTGAGTGGGGCATCATTAACACTTCCTAGAGAAGAGGAGGCTTCTGCCACAACTCCCAGGGCAGTAAACTGCTGTTGCTTTAAGGTGCTGCCATTATAAAAATGATGACATCACCCTTTATTTGGCATTGGGCTAAATGCTTTAGATACATTTCTCATTTTTTTTTATGTCAACCCTTTGGGAGAGAGATCATCATCCCCATTTAAAAAATGGATAAAATAAGGGCCAGAGGTGTTAAGAAACTTGCCCAAGGCCACACAACTATGTGGGGGAAGAACTTGGATTAGAATCTACATTTGCCTTAACCTCTGCACTAAATCTCCTTGTTGATTCGGCAGTCCCCCAACTCCTCATGTAGTGTTTCCTAAAAGAGGAGACTGGTCAACAGAGACAGTGAGGTACAGGAGAGAGTAAAGGTTGAAAGCCAGCTGATCTTAGTTCTAATGCAGGTACTCTTTTATGAACTGTGGGATAATGAGGGACCTTCACTTTCCTCATCTGCAGAGCAGGCACACTTAGTGACTCCAAAGGGAAAACCCCTCTTACAGTCAGCTGCAGGGCAACCTCTCCATAGGTGTCGTTCACTTTCTCTTGCACTCCCCAGTGTGATGAAGGGGCCTTGTTAGGTTGACATATATGGGATTCTTGGGTGCTTGATACAACCTGGTGGGGTCACACTGATCAGAACAAGCAGTGATTTTTGTCCATGCACTTAGATTCTTGTTCTGTTAAGATGAAAGTTTAAACAGGATCAAAATTAGTCATGTTGAGATAAAGCTGGTTGCAATTCATGCGGAAACTGTGCTCATTTTGTTTTTCTTCCCAGGCCCTATTGGCAGCACCCAAAACTACTCACAGCATCCCTTACCCATCACAAGCCCAAGTTCTCGCTCCTGGGGTCGGGGGAGGGCAAGTAGGGACAGCTTTCCTGCCAGCACCTAGCTGAGTGGCAGATGAGCTCCTTTTACTTGTCATTGAGTTACAGTGTGGAATTCCTGTATCAAACCAGGTTTGATTCTGTTCTCCATGGCTGCACTGTCCTGGGCATTGCACCAGTCATTGGGAAAGACACAGACAGGAACAATCTTATGTCACTGTCTTGGTCACAGGGCTCTTAGTTATGAATGACAGGACCTGCTCCAATGTGAGCAGGGGAGGAATTTATAAAGATGTCAGTCAGCCCATAGGCTTTGTGGAAGGCCGGAGACACAGGCTTGGAGGTCACAAGGCCAGATGAGTCACCCCAAGCCCCGCTGTTGATGGCTCTAGCAAGACCTACTGCTCACAGTCACTGCACCTCACATGGCTGACACTGCATACTGGACCATGGAGACCCTTGTTCTAGGAGTGACATCCTCTACCATCATTCCCAGGGGAGTCTACATGATGTCAGTTTCCATGAATCCTCTTTGAGGGGTCCTGCTGTTGGAGTATGCTTATGGAACTCAAGTCACATGCCTGTAACAAAGGTGACAGAACACATACTCCTAGCCACTACATAGGTATGCTGGGAGTTACACTGTGAGAAGTTCTTCATAGGTGGTGTTTCAAGAGAAACTGAGGGGTCATCAACCATAACAAATGTGCCCCTGACTTCCAGGACTTAGAGTCCATGGGCAGTTTAAACATAAGTGGGTGAAAGCAGAAATGTGCAGGAGCCTGTGGTGTCTCTCGTGAGTGGTGAGGCAGCTTTTCAAGGGTGCAGGACAGCTAACTCACATGGTATTGGGAGGTGGCAAAACTGGCTTTAGGAGTGGTAGAGGATGGCACAGGATGAAACCACTGTGGCCAGCTTGGAAGAGCTTTGAGAACCAACTGGCTCTTTAAGAGGACTGAGCTGTCATCTCTGGGGAGAGGGAACCCAGGGTAGAATTTTAGACACTGTAGCAAGTCATGGGGAGAACGTTTTGGGATAAAGTGGTCTTATGGATGAATTCTTTCACCACAAATTTATATGTTGAGGTTCTCACCCCCAGTACCTCAGAATGTGACTGTATTAGACATAGGTTCTTTAAAAAGGTTATTAAGCTAAAATAAGGCTATTAGTTTGGGCTCTAATCCAATATGACTAGTGTCCTCATTAAAAAAAAAAAAAAAAAGGAGATAGGACACAGACACACACAGAAGATCTTGTGAAGGCACAGGGATAAGGTACCACCTGCAAATCAAGGAGAGGGACCTCAGGAGAAACCAACCCTGCCAATACCTTGATCTCAGACTTCAGGACTCCAGAACTGTGAGATAATGAATTTCTCTTGTTTAAGCTGCCCCTTCTGAGGCATTTTGTTATGGCAGCCTGGGCTGACTCATGCAAATGGTAAGCTTCTTAAATATACCAGGAGGTTCTGCTTGTTGCCGATCCCCAGAGCCATCTTGGGCATAATGAGGACAAGCAGAGGGATTTTTTGAAGATCATTGTTGAACAAAGAGAAGGCTTGCTTGGTGCAGCGGAGAGTACAGACTTAAGATTCAAGAAGAGGTACAGAAATTTCAAGCTGTTTGAGCACGTGTGGCTTGCCAAAGGAAACAGGGCTGCAGAGTGCTGCTTTCTTTTTCCACAGAGGGCATGTCTGTGCTTTCAGAATAGACCTGAAGAGTGCCCTGTTTGGCCTTCTGGGCTGACCCACTGAACTATTCTAATGTCTCTGTGAAGTCTAGCTTTATGTCCTGGCTGCGTGATTGGTGTCCTAAGGTTCTGTTTCTCTGTGAAATCAAATAAGATAGCCTATCATGTGCCTAATCATCTACCCAACTTAGCAGGGAGGCTCTCTGGAAAGAGGAGTTCTCTTCTCTGCTCTTTCATGTCAAGGGCAAATGCATATCAGGGTTGGAAATAGCAAGAGTAAACATATAATTAGGGTGGAGATCTATTTCTGAATAACTCATAAATCATCTGAAACCAGTTTCTTGTTGACACTCAATCCTCGGTAAACACCAGGTGTGTCCTTGGCACATCATCTTTCCTAATCATGCCAGATAGGTGGTAGTCCTCTCCTATATAAGTTTGCTGTGACTTTCCCTGGATGTGCATGCTTGTAAGGACTCTAGCTCATTAAAATGGTAAGTAACTGGTTGTTTCATACATAAAGACCAGTAAAAGAAAAAAGTATATACAGTATATTCCTTATTTTAATATGCTGTGATGTGTGTTTCTACTGGATGTAGTTTAATGATAAATGTGAGCCTAATTATGAATCTTTTGTAGATTACTTGCAGTTCAGTGTGTGGAGTATAATGAGAGGCTGGGAACTTGAGAAAACTCTTAATGAATTTAGCACTATCTCTCTAAGATCAAAGCTGTTGTTTCTTCCAGTAATTTTGAGATTCAATTAGGCTTTATGTGTGTCTCTAATTCTTGAGTGTTTTTTGAATTAATATAATTTCAGAGCTACAGCACTGAATCATTTTACAGATGAGAAAATGAGCCTCCTGTTGGGAAGAAGCAGTCACTACCCTGTGGGCAGCTGAAACAAGACCCCAGGTGTCCCTCTCTCTAGGCCAGTGGCTCCCAAACCAGGCTGCACAGTGGAATCACCTAGACAAGTTTGACAAATACTGACATCTGACTCCCGCACCAGACACTCTGAATTAATTGGTCCGCAGTGTGTCCTTGGGAATTGGGGTTTTTAAAAGCTACTCAGGTGATTTTAATATTCAGCAAAATTTTAGAACCATCCCCGTAGGCTCTTTTTAGTGTATCATGTTGTATTAAGAGAAACTTTTGCATCAAAATCTATGAGAATTCATCTGTTCTTCCTTTCTGTCTTTATTTCAAACTTGGTCTTTTGTAAAGTATCCTTTGCTAAAGCCAGTGAAAGGGGAGGAGCTGGGCTGCTCTGGGGGTGCAGTGGAGCAGAGGGAGGAAGTGGTCAATGAATAGGAATAGAAAAGCCTCCTCGGAAACTGTCTCAGAAAGACAAAGCTGGGAATATAGAAAAACAGTGGGACGGGAGCCTGCTACTCCATTCAGGTCTCTCCTCCAGCCTCAGAGTATACTGTAAATTGCAGAGCTGGCAACATCCCTGCCCTGCTTAGAACCCTTAAAGACACCTGACTCTTGATCGTGTGTGGAAGACCCAAGGAGCAGCAGCTTACCTAAAGGGACACTATTTCTAGGCACTGCTTCACTCTAAGCCTGGCATGAAGCCATGCCATCCAGAAAGTGCAACAAATGCCTGCCTCACAGCTGCACTGTTGTTGTTCCTGCACATACCAGGTGCTCATCTTTACTGAAAGCTGCAAAGGAAGAAAAGGGAGGGAAGGAACATGGAGAAACAATATGGGAACAGGAAAGAACCGTAGAGCTTTTCTACTGAGGTGGTTCTCAGACCATTAGCATGGGCATCACCTGGGAACTTGCTAGAAATTTGGATTCTTTGAGTCTCAACAAAGCAGGGTCTGAATTTTATTCTACAAGATTTCCCAGGGATTCATATCCACATTAAAGCAGCACCGGCTTTGATCATGTTTCTTGTGCTTCTCACCTGGGGGACTTGATAAAGATGAAAAGGCCTTGGCCCTGCGCTTCTTCAGTGAGCTTGAGATTGTATTTGTTATTAAGCCTGGGTTACTTTGATGCCCACCCAAGCAGGAGAATCTTTGTTGTTACAGGGGAGGAAACTGAGGCTGAGAGAGAGATAGACAGACAGACAGAGAGAGAGAGAGAGCCAGCCCATGGAGGTTATATGCAAGTGGTTAATCTCAAAACTCTATACTTTGCTGTCTCCTGTCAGACTGTTTGGACTCCATCCTTGAATCGTCAGTTAGAATGCCTCGCTCAGAGCAGCAGGAGATTTGGGAATTCTGCACCCTTCACTCACCCTGTGCTGCAGCTCTGGCTTGTGCCCTTTCATGTCTCTGTTCTGTGACTAGATAAAACAGGACCTCCATGATTCCTGTGATCACCAGCACCCCCCAGGAGCCCTCTTTCTGTATGAAGGGGGCACAGACTGTCAATAATGCTGGCTTTTTAATTTAATTCAATGTTGAGAAAAATTTCAGGTTTCCATGATCATCTTAAGCTGAATATTATGCAAAAGAATAAAACACAGAGAGCAAGTGTGACCTCAAGTTCTGATGTGAGCTAAGTATATTGAGAGTTTCTTGTAGGAATTGATTTATTTATTTTGGTTATAAAACCAATGCATTTCATTGGAGACAGTTTAGAAAATAAAAGGAAAAGCCCAAAGAAAAATCCCACAGCTCAAAAATCATTTGTTAAAATTTGGTACAAAAACTTTAATCTTTTTTTGAGCATTTCACTCTATGTAGAGCTTTTTTACATTAGAAGAATAACACCATGGAAACCTTTTTGTAACCTGCCTTATTTCACTTAGTCATAATAGTGATCATTTATGTCATTTCATAGTCTCTTACCTTCTAACTTACCAGTTCTTTTTTCCCCCTGAGAACCATGTTCTCAAACAGTCCTGCTTTGGGGCATTTTTATTATTTCCATTTCCCTGTTATGGTGAGCATCCTTGAGGAGAAGACTATCTCCTTCTGTGTGCCATTCTTCTTAGGATCAAGCCTTAGAAGTGAAAAAGGTGAAGTCAAATGTTTTAAGAATGTGAATATACATGATCAAATTGTACTCCATAAAGATTATTCCAACATAAACTATTTTTATACAATTCACTTCCCAGATATACCTCTATTTCCCATGGGGGAATTAGAAATTAAATAATTATTTTTTGTCATCACATTATGGTTCTATTTTATTTACATATTTACATTTCTTATCTCATCAGTAAGTTGAACTTTTCCACATGTTTATTCATCATTTGTATTTGTGTGTGTGAGTGAGAAATGCCACTTTATTTTCCTTGACATTTTTCTACTAGGATATTTTTATTTTTCCCATTGATATACAGAAATTCTTTATATGATAATGCTGTTCTCCAAATTTGGTAATTGTTTTTTAATTTTGTTTATGGACTTATAACTTTTACATTCAAAACAATTTCTTTTCTTTTTTATACTTAGAATAAGATAAATATTTACTTATATTTTCTGTGATTAGTTTATGGTCTTTAATTTTTTTAAAACTGATTCCAGAGAGAGGGGAAGTAAGGGAGAAAGAAAGGGAGAGAAACATCAATGTGAGAGAGAAGCATTGATCAGTCGCCTCCTGTATACACCCTGACCAGGGACCAAACCCACAACCCAGACATGTGCCCTGACTGGAAATTGAACCCCAGACCTTTTGGTTTGTGTAACAGTGCCCAACCAACTGAGCCACACCAGCCAGGACTAAAGTTTTTAAATTATAGTTGACATGCTATATATATATATATTTTTGACATGCTACATTATATTAGTTTCAGGTGAATCTGTCACCATACAAAGTTAGTTCATGATTTTATTGTAAAAATTTAACCTTCAAATTCTTTCAGAATTTATTTGTGGAAAGTGAATTAGAAAATTAACTTTGTTTCTTTTCAAAATAGCCCGCCATTTGTTCTATTATTATTTATTGAATAATCATTGTCTAAATATTTCAAAGACTAAGTTTATCCTATAATAAACTTTTATATGTATTTATAAATATACTTTCTGGGGTTTCTATGCTGTTCCCTTTACTTCTCTTTCTATTCTTATATCAGTAATGCACTACTTCAGGTAACATCAGTTCATAATTAATTTTTGACATCTTACAGAACAAGCAGTCTCACCCCACTTCCTTTTTACAAGGTTCCTAAAAATTCCCACATAAAGTTTGTTTGTTTATTTAGTTTGCTCATCTCCAAATGATGACAAAAGCAACTTGATACTTTTCTTTCTTTTTTTAAAAAAAGATTTTATTTATTTCCTTTTAGAGAGAGGGGAAGGGAGGGAGAAAGAGAGGGAGAGAAACATCAATGTGTGGTTGCCTCTCACACACTCTCTACTGGGGACCTGGCCCGCAACCCAGACATGTGCCCTGACTGGGAATCGAACCAGTGACCCTCTGGTTTGCAGGCCAGTGCTCAATACACTGAGCCACACCAGCCAGGGTGCAACTGATACTTTTCTTTGTCCTGCAGAGCCAGTATCAGCTAGATGAACTAATATGTTCATGCAGCCATCAACAATGCCTTTATTACCTGGAAAATGAAATTCTTAGCCTCATGGTCTAAGAACTCCAGCTAATTCAGCTCCATCAAGTCTCCTATTGCGTTTTTTAAATCTTTTTGTTAACATTTTATTATCTTCCTGAAGCTCTCTTCCATTCCCTCATTTCTGTCTTTTAAATTATATATACTCTGCAGAGAGGCTAAAAAATCAACTGTCTGGAAGGCTTCCCTGAACCTCCCCTGTGATAAAATAGCACACTATCATTATTTTTATTGGTCTCTGACCTTCGACTCACATTTAACTCCTTTTTCAGTTTATTTTAGTAACTTGTGAAGGTCTTGTTCCTTTGCTTGATTACTTGATGGTAGAGGCTCCAGCTTTAAACCACCTGCCAGAGCAGTCATCCTACAGGACACCCAGTCAATGACTGCCCTCTGAACTCATTTGTTTTCCTTCCTGACCCTTATTTACTTTGCAGAATGCTCTTTTGGGCAGCCTCATGGTTTTGGCCAACTTGGTGACTTTATGCAATGCATACTGCTATGTTATACCTAATCCAAACACTCCAGGTGATTTATTTAATGGTAAGTCCTGGCTTTTCAAGTTTGTTATTTTACTGCAGCCTGGTAGATATAAGCTGTTGGCAGATCAAGGCCTTTAAATCTACATGGGAAGGAGGGTTAGGGCGGATATCAAATGGCGTAAAATGAGAGGCTTCAATTTGCCATTTATATAAGACAGCAGTTCTCAACACTAGGTGTATGAGAAGTGCCTGGAGAGCTTTTGAAAACTACCAATGCTCAGGCACCTTCCAAGACCACATAAATCAGAATCTCTGGTGTAGGAGCTGTGTATTTAAAAGCTTCTTGATTGACCCCCTACGTGCAGGTGAAGAACCATCAATTTTTCCATAGTAGTACTTCTCAAACTTCAATGTTCAGATAAACCCTCTGAGATCTTATTCAATTAAAGGTTCTGATTCAGTGGGCCTGGAGTGAGAGTGCGAATTTGCATGTCTAACCCAGCCTCAAGTAGTGCTGATAGTAATTCCTCAAGCACACTTGGACCACCAAGAATTAAAGCAGTGGTTGTCACCCTTGGCTGAATATTTGAATCACTTGGGGAGTTTTTCAAAAGTGTGGCAGCTTGGCCCCCATGACCAGAGATTCTGATTTTACTTTTGTGGAGTAAGACTCAGGCATAGATTTTTTTAAATACCCAAAATGTTTCACATGTTTATTTAGGGTTGAGAAGCAAAGCCAAGGGAGGTACAAAAATGAGACATTTATCCAGACATAATCCATCAGAAAAAAACAAAACAAAACAAACAAAAAACTTGGCCCCAAGTACCCCTAGGTTCATAATAGCTATCCGATTAAAGAGGAAGGCCTTATTGATTTATTTATTTATTTCCTGTAAGGTCTGTACTGAAATAAAATCTGGAAGGATTTTAGCTTGCTGTAGGAAAAAATGGTCAGTGGCAGGAACTTGACAGTACTGAAACTTAGCTGTGGGAGAACATAGAAACACTTTTCACAGGTGCCCTTAAAAACAATTAGATTTTTCTCTCTCTGGGAGGGGTGCAGATGACAGGGGCTGGCCCCATGTCCCACGAGCCTTGTTCCAGTTGCATGACTTGAAGACACCACTTATAATGCTACATGTATTATTTTAGAATGCAAGGATCTCGGTGGAGTCATTCACCCACTGAACTCAAAGTGGAAGACTGAGAACTGTGAGGAGTGTTTTTGTGGCCAAGATGGAATTAACTGCTGTAACATGTAAGTACTAAGCCAGCAGGGCCAAGAAGGGGTGCAGCTGCTGTGGGGCTGCTCTCTGAGATACAGATGCTCCCTCTTTCAAAATATCATCCTGAAGGGGGCTAGTTTTCAGTGCTATTTCTCTTTTAATTGTAGTAAAATATGCATAATATAAACTTTAGCATTTTAACCATTTTAAGTGTAAAATTCAGTGGCATTAAGTACATTTACAGTTTATTTATTTTCCTTACTTGACATTTTTTTCATTGCTTTTATTTATTTTTTTAAAAGATTTTATTTATTTATTTTTAGAGAGAGGGGAAAGAAAGGAGAAAGAGGGGGAGAGAAACATCAGTGTGTGGTTGCCTCTCATGAACCCCTCACTGGGGGACCTGGCCCAAACAGAGCCATGTGCTCTGATTTGGAATCAGGGCCAGCGACCCTTTGGTTTGCAGCCTGCGCTCAACCCATTGAGCTATATCAGCCAGGGCTTTTTTCATTGCTTTGAGAGAGAGAGAGAGAGAAAGAGAGAGAGAGAGAGAGGTGGGGGGGGGAGGGAGAGAGGGAGAAAGGGAGAGGGAGAGGAAGAAAGGGAGAGAGAGAGAGGGAGAGAGAGAGATTCTAGTTCACACTAAACTGGCAACCTAGGTATATGCCCTGACCAGGAATCGAACCCATGACCTTTTAGTGTATGCTCCAACCAATTCAGCCACACTGGCCAGGGCAAGTATATTCACATTCTTGTGCAACCATCTCCACCATTCATCTTCAGAACTTTTTCATCTTCCCATACTGAAACTCCCTACCCAATAAATAACTTTCCATTCCCTCTTCTGCTCAGTCCCTGGCAAGCACTGTTCTACTCTCTGTCCCTATGAATCTGACAACCCTAAATGGGATTATATAGTATTCATCCTTTTGTGACTGGCTTATTTCATTAGAATGTCCTCAAAGATCATTCGAGTTGTAGCATGCCTCAGTATTTCCTTCCTTTTTAAGGCTGAGGAATGTTCCATTGTATACATATATACCACATTGTATTTATGTATTCATCTGTGGATAGACGTTTGAGTCGCTTTCACTCAGTTTTATTTATTTTAAGTTGTTTTTGAAACTTGATAAATATATTTATTATTAAATACCTACATCCAGATGGGTTGCTAAAGATAGGAAATGATACCCAGTGGTCTGAAGCTATTCTAGAATTTAGCTGGTTTTACTTCAGCCTTGGCCTGTGGTGATTTGCAAGAACAATATAGTGGGTCTGAACACAGGCAGAGGGAATGGGTATGAGGTATAAAGGATACTCTGTGGTTTTCCTCATACTCTAAACCCTAGTTTCTTTACTGCTTAAGTGTAACTCGTGTCAGCCCTAAGATTGTACAGATGTCTTCTGTTGGCTTGCTGCAGACACCAAAGGTCTAGCACTTGGGCCAACAGAACAGAGTGTACCTCCAGTGTGATCCTAATTTTTCTGCTTCCTCAGTAGCCACATCCATACAGCTACTCCACTCCCTGCCACCTCTGGAAAATCCATTTGACATGTTCACTTCAGTCTTGCCCTATAATGTTTTGGAGGAATAGAAGTGGCTTAGATGAAAGAAGAATTGGTGTCAAGTAGTGTTTCCTGAACTTGCCTGATCACAGACTCATCCAGGAAACCTGACAAAATACAGATTCCTGGGGCCCTCCCTAGGACCTACTGAATCAGAAGCTATAGGAGCCTAAGGAATCTGAATTGTAACAAGTACCTTAGAGAGTCTTATGACACCACCAGTGAGTAGAGGAGCAAGTACTAGACTTAAATCAGACATCTGAGTGCCCAAAAAGTTCCAAATACATTTAATTGAGCATGCCCCATGCTAAGTGCTTAATAGAACAAAAGGGATATCAGATCAGGCTTTCCAGCTGGCTGCCCCATGCAGATCCCCAGGTTTTGTCTCATTTGGGTCACTGCATATCACAGCTGTACCTTGATCTTGTAGCTCCAGGTATTTGACATTGTCTTTGTGTCTAATGTCAGTGTGACTCTGTGTATTTGTGAAGTTTAAGAGCTGGTGAGCCATTCTTCCATACCCACTTGCTGGTACATTGCAGCACACCTACTTCCAAAGTGGCCAAAGCATCCATGCCACCTGGATTTGAAACCTCCACCCCTGTCAATGCTGCATCACTATAGCCCTGTCAATACAACCGTCTTCTAAGGGGTCCCATGACCCTAGTGCAGAAAAGAGTGAAGTGGGAAGAGCCTTGATGCTGGAGTCAGAGTAATGGAATCTGAATCTCTATTCCCTTGTATACCTGCTGTGTGATCATGGATACATTTCTTAATCTCTCTGAGCCTCAGTTTTCTCATAGCAAAATAGGGATGATCAAGTGTATGTGAAAATTAAATGAGATTCTGAATATAAATTTATTAACTCAATATATATTAATGTCTTCTCTATGCCAGTCTGTGTCTCTTGAGCCTGGGACAGTAATCAACACCAGCTGGAACTTGAAATGCTCCTTCCCTCTTTCCTTCCATGTGCCTGTCTCATTTGGCACATTGCTCCACAGAGAGGAAATGTGCACGCTTCTCTCTATTGTTCAAAGACAACTTGATTCCTTATAACTGTCTCACAGCTTACCAAGTTTTTTTCATGATTTTTTTTTCCTTTTGCAATAGCAAAAGATAGCTTTTGATTAAATTTTCTCTGGGATAATTTTTTAAAAATATATATTTTATTGATTATACTATTACAGTTGTCCCATTTCCCCCTTCAGCCTGCATACCCTCTGCCACCCACATTCCCCCGCTTTAGTTCATGTCCATGTGCCATAATTATAAGTTCTTTAGCTTCTACATTTCCCATACTATTCTTACCCTCCCCTTGTCTGTTTTCTACCTACCATCTATTCTACTTATTCTCTGTACCTTTTTCCCCTTTCTCCTCCTCCCACTTCCCTGTTGCTAACCCTCCATGTGATATCCATTTCTGTGTTTCTGTTCCTGTTCTAGTTGTTTGCTTACTTTGCTTTTGTTTTTGTTTTAGGTGTGGTTATTAATAATTGTGAGTTTCCTGTCATTTTACTGTACACGTTTTTTATCTTCTTTTTCTTAAATAAGTCCCTTCAACATTTCATATAATAAGGGCTTGGTGATGATGAACTCCTTTAACTTGACCTTATCTGGGAAACACTTTATCTGCCCTTCCATCCTAAATGAAAGCTTTGCTGGATGGAGCAATCTTGGATGTAGGTCCTTGAATTTCATCACTTGGAATACTTCTTTCCGGCCTGTTCTTGCCTGTAAGGTCTCTTCAGAAATCAGCTGACAGTCTGATGGGAACTCCTTTGTAGGTAACTGTCTCCTTTTCTCTTGCTGCTTCCAGGATTCTCTCCTTCATTTTAATCTTGGCTAATGTAATTACGATGTGCCTTGACATGTTCCTCCTTGGGTCCAACTTCTTTGGGACTCTCTGAGCTTCCTGAACTTCCTGGAAGTCCATTTCCTTTGTCAGATTGGGGAAGTTCTCCTTTATTATCTGTTCAAATAACTTTTCCACTTGTTGCTCTTCCTCTTCTCCTTCTGGTACCCGTATAATTCAGATGTTGGAACATTTAAAGATGTCCTGGAGGTTCCTAAGCCTCTCCTCATTTTTTCAAATTCTTGTTTCTTCCTTGTTTTCTGTTTGGTTGTTTCTTTCTTCCTTCTGGTCCACTCCATTGACTTGAGTCCCAGTTTCCTTCCTATCATCATTGGTTCCCTGTACATTTTCTTTATTTTACTTAGCATAGTCTTCATTTTTTCATCTAATTTGTGACCAAATTCAACCAATTCTGTGAGCATCCTGATTACCAGTGTTTTCAACTGTGCATCTGATAGGTTGGCTATTTCTTCGTAGCTTAGTTGTATTTTTTCTGGAGCTTTGATCTGTTCCTTCGTTTGGGCCTTTTGTCTCGATGAGCCTGTTACATATGGGAGTGGAGCCTTACGTGTTCACCAGGACTGGGCAACCCCATTGTTGGGTTGTGATGCTGTATGTGGGGGAGGGGTCCGAGAGGGAACAATGGCGCTTGCTCTGCTCTCTGCTGGATTTCAGTCACTTCCCCTGCTTCCTACGAGCAAAGTGGGCCCTTCTGGTGTTGATTTCCATATGGCTGGGCTTTTGTACATTCTAGGTCCCTGTGGGTCTCTCCAACAAACTCTCCTGTGAGGCTGGGAGTTTCTCCCTGCACCTCAACCCCCACCGGTATTTTCAATAGGTGTTTTGAGGCTTTATTTCCCTGCACTGGGACCCTGGGCTGTGCGATCTGGTCCATTGCGCTCCCCAGTTTTGCCTGGTTTATCTGCGCGTGAATGTGGGACCACCTGGTCTGCCAGCCTCCTTGCACAGCACACCCCTCCACAATCCACTGCCTCACTGGGTCCCCCCGCTGCCACCTTGCTGTGCATGACCCCTCTCTGCTGGCTGCCCTATTCTGCCCCTTTTACCAGTCTGAATGAATGTGTCTACTTTAACTCCTTGGTTGTCGGACTTCCACACAGTTTGATTTTCTGTCAAACTGGTCTATGTTTTAAAATTGTTGTTGTCCTTATTTTGATTGTTTGAGGAGGCACAGTGTGTCTACCTATGCCTCCATCTTGATTGGAAGTCTCTGGGATAATTTTTTTGACCTATTGCACTCTCTAGATCTTGAGCTGCTCAGGGGCCTTCCCACTACTAAGGCCCTCCATCTCAGGTGCCCTGGGAAAATCTATTTTTAGTTCTCACTTTGGTTTCCAGATTACCTGTTGTGAGGAAGACTGAACTGTCCTCTTTTGTTAAAATAAGTACATGGTCACCCTTTCGAAAGAAATATTCTCACAAAGGGCCCTGGTAGTGGCCGCTTCTATTGTCACTTTGGTCAGGGACAATATAAATCTGAAATTTAGGGATGGGTTCTGAGAGAGTGATGAGCCCTAATATTGTTTGTACCCTTGATTGTGTGGGTAGACTTTCCTAGAGAGATGGTCCCCAGATTTCATCAGCTTCTTCCTGGGCCCCATGATCCTGGCCTGCAGTGACTCTGTTCCCATTGGCTTAGCCAGCTCCTAAACTGATAGTTCTTCATTAGAATGGGGCAATTATTCCTTTCCCACATTCAAGCAGCAGTACTGCTGTCTACTTCCTGAGCAGGGACAACAAGAAAAGTCAGGCTAGAACAAGCTGCCTGGCCCCAAAGTAGCCCAAACTTGCATCTGGGCCTATCAGAACTTACTTATACCCTGTGCAATGCAGGATGGAACTTAGGAACAATGTCAGGGGTGGTCTTTGTGTTCAAATCCAGGTTCCTGAAGGCAGCACTTTGGGGTTGCAAGCCAAGGAGTGACAGTAAATTGGTGAGGGGCATCCCAGACAGCTGGAGTGTGGGCTGCTTCAGGCACAGGCTGGGTATCTTATCCCTTCTAATAGGCCTTGCTCTTGTCTCAATGACAGTGTTGCTACACCTGTAAGCTATGACACAAAGAAGTGCCAGAAAATCTTCAACAAGAAGACCTGCAGTTTTACAGTGGTGGAGCAGAAGAATTCAGGAAAGTCTTGTTTTGTAGGTGCATGGGTGCTGTAATATACTTCTAGTGGGCCCAGGGCTCCCAACCAGAGGGGGCCCAGGACCTCCCAGGCCAAATCTCATTCTCATATGGCCTCTAGCAGTCTATGGTTTTGTAACCCTACCTAGCAGTAAAAAAAATAAAATAAAATAAATTGAGCAAACACTTGAACATGTGTATATTTGTTATTTCTAAATTATGTGTGCATTGATTTAAAACACATTATAAAACATGCAAACATTTAATGGAAGGAATAAAAACAAATATGAATAAAAGTTATAGTTTTCCTACACTCCAGTAAATCATTGTACATCCCCTACTCAGGCACTGCTGCTTCTGTTGCTTCGATATATCTGCACTCTGCTGCTCTGGTGTCCCACTATCTGGTGAACAATTCAAAAATAAATGTGTCTTCAGATGAAATCAAATCCCATGTTTGCTTTAAGTTTTTCATATTTATCCTTCCTTCCTCTTCTTCAAAGAGTGTCCTTCATGCTGCATCTCTCATATACCTCTATGTTTGCCTCAAGTTAGAGGTTAAATGGGGCAGGACAGCCTGGAAAAAGTAGCTCCAAGACCACATGAAGCCAGATGGGGTATTGGAAAGCCAGGGGCTCTGGCTTGGGGGAATGGCTGAAGTGTAGGGCTCCTATATCATTTGTCTCCTGCTGCATAAAGAAGACCCCAACGTTTAGGGATTTAAAACTAACAATATTATCATCTCCTGCTTCTGTGTTAGAGAACATTTGTTCACTCAGTAGGTCTTTAGTAAGTGCCTGGGCCAGGCATTGCTATGGGCCTGGGGATACAGCAATGAGACAGAGAGATGGGAGTCTGTTGTGTGTGTATGTGACAGATCACAAATGAGCAAGCAGTTACTGAAAGGAACCTGTGGGGGAAAACTGTTACAGAATTGGACCCGTTTGGGAAGCACAGGTAGTGTTACTGAAACAAACCTTTCCCCCTGGGTCTTTCTGTTCTAGGTTCCTCTTGCCCACCTCCAGGTGTTAGGAACTATGGCTCTCAATGCCAGAGTTTGGTAAAAAGGAAAGGAACCATTTATTCACAAGTTATACAGGCTTAGAGTAATGGTGGAATGTCACCATTAAAATCCAAAAGTCTCTTTAAAACACTCACAAACACACACAGTCCTTCCTTCCCCCCTTTTCCAAACAGGCCAGTCAGGGGTACTGTATCTCAGGAAAAAGAAATAGAAGTCCATAGCTCAGCTAGATTCTTGGTTCCTCCCAGCAATCCGTGCTCAGCTGGGCAGGTCTGCAGTCCCCAGCACCATCAGCTGTGTCACCTTGATCTCCAGTTCTTAATCCAAAACCACAAGGAACATCCTCCTGGCTCACTAGCAAGAGTCCTTTCACCCCTTTTCTTCTCACATGGTCTCACATTGTCCTTGTCCATGGTGCTGCATTGTCTCTACTCCCACCTGGAGGCCTGCCTTTAGTTTAAAACTCAGCCTGGAACCTCCTCCATCACCCCATTTCTGACTCCTCCCACAATCAGCTATACCTGCCAGCACTCCTATAGTTTATGCCTTTCTTGGCTGCCATAGTTAGTCTGGGCAGGAGTGGCCTCGTGGTGTTGAGTGAAACATCTCCAAGTTCTTGGGCAGGCACTGTAACCAGGGAGCTGCCTCCCCATCGTTTGTGGGTCAAAGTTTTGCCTATCTCTCTAACTAGGCCGATATTGACATGCAAAATAACCATTTTTCATATGGGTATGAAACTATCCTGCTGTTATTGATACGCAAATTAAATCTCAATGGCCCTGTTCCACATCTCCGTTCCCTCAGCCAGACTTGTGGGGGTGGGGATATCTTATATTCCCGGACACCCCAAGTTCTGGACTCTGTTACAAATCCCCCCTTTTGGGGGCCCTGGGCCTCCCAGTCTGTAGTACACCCCATTACAAGTCCTCTGTTGAACAATCAATTTGTGGGCAATTGGTTAAAGAGCTTTATGTCTTCTCTGCCCCCTAACCCTATCTGTTTAAACGTGCTACTGAACCAGTTGAGCAATCCTAGGTAGGCCTCTTAGTTTTGGAGGGGTAACCCTAGGACAATAAAAAAGTGCTTTGGTCACTGTTAGTGAATCTGTATCTGAATTGAAAAGAGAATGGGGGTTGGGCAAGTTAACGGTATGATGCAGTCTGGGCTTGTGTCAGTGTTTAGGGTGATTACTTCCTAATAGAGCTTTTGTGGGCCTTTCTGATATTCACTACTACTCCCTTTTTCCCACAGCTCTCCTTTCACCTACAGATTATGACTATGCCTTCTTCAATTCTGTGTATGAATCTATGTTTCCTGTTGCTTTCAGCTGAGATTGCCTTGCCCCTTGTAGGAGTCACTCTTAGGTGGGATCCATAAAACTCTATCATGATCATCTCCTTGGTAAAGCCTTTCATCGTTCTGGGAAAGTTGAAGCTCAGTTAGCACTCAGTATTGGGGACCTCTGTCAAAACAGAGACAGAAAGATTCCTGTTTTGACATCTGGTCACATGTAAATAAACAAAAATTCCAATGTGGATAATGTCACACTGGACAGATTGTGAGAGGTACGGAGTGGTGAAATGTGAAAGGTAGAAAATTGTGGTGTGATGTGGTGCAAATATTTACTGCATTTAAAAAATATGGCAAAATACACATAACATAAAATTTAACATTTTAACCATCGTTAAGTGTGCAATTAAGTGGTATTAAGTACATTCATATTGTTACAGAACAGGGCCGGGGGGTACAATATACTATTACTGAAAGGACCCGCCCCAGGTTCGCTATGCCCGCTACCAGAGGAAAGACATCTCTCAATGCTAGAGATTTGTGAAAAGGAAAGGAAATATTTATTTTGACCTATACAGACTTAAAGTAGTGACCCAATGTCTTCATTAAAATATTAAAGTCTTTTAGGATACCCACAGATGCACACAGTCCTTCCTTCTCCCCTTTGCCCAGTCCGGGGTACCTTATCTCAGGAAAAGAAGAAGTCTGTGATTCAGGCTCCTGGCACCATCAGCTGTGTCACTGTCAAGATCTCCAGTTAATCCAAAGTCATGTGGCACCTTCTCATGGCCCACCAGTAAGAGTCCTTTCACCCCTTTTCTTTCAGGCAAAGTATCTCCTGCTTGCTAAGCCACGTGGCAAAAGGGAGCACCCCAAAGCCACATGGTCCTCACTCTCGCCAAAGGCCTCAGGGGTCCCCTCCCCCTGCCAGATCCGGGTGGTTGAGTGGTTCTCTCCCGGCAAAGCTGCAGGGGTCCCCAGTCTGCCAAAACCATGTGGTTCTCTTTAAATGGCTGCCTAGCATGTTTTTAAATCCCTGCACCAACCTTCCTCTGTATCCCCATTTCCAACTCCTCCTACAATCAGTTACACCTGCCAACATTCCTGTATTATTCCAAGTTTACTGGGCTGCCATTGTGAGTTTGGGCAGGCGTGGCCCCATGTCATGGAGCCAATCTTCTCCAAGCTCCCATGCATGCGTTGTGACCAGGGGGAACTGCCCCATTACATCTTGGGTGGAAGTCACTTCCGTCCCCCTGGCTCGAAGCATGGCTACAGCTATTTAATGTATCTATGCAACCAGTTAAAGGTTATAGATATGTTAAATGACCATGCTGGAGGTTAGCTGCAAAGCTGTTGCTGTACAAAACAGCTCTGCATGTTCCTGCTCCATGTGTCCCTTCCCCCAACTCACACCTGTGGGGGAAAGGGGTGAGGACATCTTTTTTTTTTTAAATTATTTATTTATTTTTTTAGCAGCTTTTTTTTTTTCTTTTTTAGATTTTACTTATTTATCTTTAGAGGGGAAGGGAAGGAGAGAGGGGGAAGGAGAGAGGGAGAGAAACATCAATGTGCGGTTGTCTCCTGTATGTCCCCTGCCGGGAACTGGCCTGACAACCCAGGCATGTGCCCTGACTGGGAATCGAACCGCGATCCTTCGGTTCGCAGGCCCACGCTCAATCCACTGAGCTACATCAGCCAGGGCGAGGTGAGGACATCTTATATGTCTTTCTAATATTTCCTGGACACCTTGAGTTCTGGACCCTATTCCAAATCCCTATTTGGGGCCCCCCTCTGGGCTGTACACTGTTACAATATTGCTGTGCAAACATCACCACTATCCGTATCCAGAACTTCCTACCATCCCAAACCAAAATTTGTCCTCATTAAACAATAATTCACTGTTCCCAAGCCTGTGGCAAACGCCCTTCTACTTTCTTTCTCTATAGATTTAACTACTCTATGTACCTCATATAGGTGGAATCATACAGTATTTGCCCTTTTCTGTCTTCTGAGATTTACTACATCTGTACGTTAAGGCACAATAATATCTATTTTGTGAGGACAGTTTATGTGCCAGGATCACTCAGTATACGCCTAGGTACAAAGTTTTCCTTCAAAAAATGTTTCATTTAATCTGCTTTACTCAGGAAGGGCAAAAGGACAGTGACTTAGTGGAACACAGGAAAGAATGTGCGCCTGCGCTGTGCGCCCTCTAGAGGGCAGACAAAGCGTTTGGGCTGACCCCCCCCACCCCGCCCCCGCCAGCTGGCAGTGGTCTCGCGACACTGTCAGAAGTGCAGCGTCAGACTTGAGAGGAAGGTTGTGCTATCGCGAGAATTCTGCCTTTCAGCTTTTAGGTTGTGTCAGCCGGCGTTTGTTCAGCCAAGGTCCTCTTGGATCTCCCGGAATTGCACTGGTAGCTGGTAAGAATCGGAGTGGCTGGAAGTACTGGCGCACCTCCTTCGGCATTTACGCCTCACGCTGGTTTGGGGCGCCATGACCGCTATCCTGACGGGCTTGGGCCTGCTCTGCTTGCGGGGCCGGCCTCTTCCTCGACACGCCTGGCCCGCCCTCCCCACCTCCGTCTCCCTCTCCTCTCCGGCACCCCCAAGTCCTGCCGGCCTGCGGGCCTGGCCTGCTTTCTTCTCTCTGGCTAACCCGGCCTGTCTTCTTTTCTCTGGCCAGCGACACTCTCGGCCCTGGGTCCCCTCATCCTCCCTCCCGCCCCGCCCCCGCCGCGGCTCTGACAGCTCCCTGTTTTTGCTCGCTATCGCCGTTGTCTCTGGGAGTGAGGTCGGGACCGTTTTCCAGAAAGTGCCCAGAATATATGAATTCCTGGCTTGTTGGTTGGAAACGTGAAGAAGACAATGTATTTTTCCGGCGCTCTGTGCTCAGCCACTTACTGCCCCATGCAATCCTCCCAACAAGCTCCAGAGGATAACAGTAATCATACAAATAACCTTATTTGCCATGTGTTATAATGTGGGATGATGTGATTAAGAATAGCAGAAGTCAGTACCATTTTGTATTGTTTTCTAATCAAGTTAAGATTCACCGTAGTGTAACTGTTTGCACCACTCGGTAATTTGGAAATATGGTTGGGTGAAGATGGTTAGGTAATCCTAGTTGGCTCATTTCTGTACCATGATCCTAGTGCGACATTTGTGAATTTTAAGAACATCAGACCCTTTGGAGAAGGCTTACCCAGATGCTACAGTGGAGGTGGGGGCGGGTGCCTGTATTTTATGGCTTAGGCAACTTACTTGATTTGCACTTTCCAAGGCTTGCTAGCTTGCAGGTTTGTTAAGAAAATTAAGTGGGATAATATATGTGAAGACTATCACGGTAACATTTCCATTTTATTTCTCTTTCCCCCTCTTCTATGGAACGTTTTGTTCTTTGGGTCCCTAAGGAAAATCTTAGAGGTCTAAAGTTTTATGATATGTCGGGTCTGAATAAACCTTTACATTATTAATTTTGGGTAAACAGGTATTTCAAAGGTGGAAAAGCATGGGGAGTTGTGTAAGGAAAGGAAGATGTAATTCTCAAAGGGGGAGGAGATATTTTGGGTTTCCCTGCTCCACCCCCACTTTATTAAATGAGGTTGGCTGTGCCAGACTCTCTGGAACCTGTGTAGGGGCTTCATAAAATTGAACAGGGTATTTTGACACATATCCTTCCTCCCATGTGAGAACCTATTGGCTAGTGTTTTATAATTTGCCCATAGAGTAACTGTGAGAGTCCTGGCAGACATTCGGAGCCACTTACCACTGTTGATGGAGTTGTAAATCTTAGTCTCTTATTTCATAGAATTAGTATTTTCTGCCTAGTTTTTGGTACATCAGTGACACAGATTCTCTAGATCAGTGATTTGCAACCTTTTTCAATTTCATGGCACATATAAACTAATTATTAAAATTCTATGGCACACCAAAAAATATATTTTTTGCCTATCTGACAAATAGGTATAATTTTGATTAATTCACACTGGATGGCTATTGTTGTGTTGGCTGTTGTCTTTTTTAATTTTTTTTTTTTACTTGACAATCTAAGGGAAAAGAGGTCAGTGCTCCTGACTAAATAGTCAGATATAGCATATTTTAAAAATTCTTGCAGCACACCAGTGTGCCAAGGCACAACAATTGAAAATCGTGGCTTTAGATGGCAAGTTCACCATTATGTCCTCAGGGACTGTCACAGTATATGTCAGCTTAGGCACTCAATAAATATTTGTTGAATGAATACATAAAATTGTAATAACTAAATGTAGCAATTTGGTTCATTGAAGGAGTGAATAACGGACAAGTTAGGTTAAACTTTTTTTTAAAAGATTTTATTTATTTATTTTTAGAGAGAGTGTAAGGGAGGGAGAAAGAGTAGGAGAGAAACATCAATGTGTGGTTGTGTCTCCCTGCCCTTACCAGGGACCTGGCCCTGCAACCCAGGCATGTGCCCTGACTGGGGATAGAACCGGCAACCCTTTGGTTCATAGGCTGGTGATCAATCCACTGAGCCACCAGGAAGGGCAGGTTAAACTTTTTGCTTGTCTATATGGTCATAGATAAGAAGTTTAATACTTCTTTAATACTTAAGATAAGTCTTTTAATACTTGGATAATTATAGATTTTTTTATAGATTTTATTGATTATGCTATTACAGTTGTCCCATTTCTCCCCCATCATTCCCCTCCACCCTGCACACCCGTCCCACCCACATTCCCCTCCTTTAGTTCATGTCCATGTGCCACAAGTTCTTTAGTTTCTACATTTCCCACGCTATTCTTGTCCTCCCCCTGTTTACTTTCTACCCACCGTCTATGCTACTTATTCTCTGTATCTTTTTCCCTTCTCTCCTCCTTCCACTCCCCTGTTGCTAAGCCTCCATGTGATCTCCATTTCTGTGTTTCTGTTCCTGTTCTAGTTGTTTCCTTATTTGCTTTTGTTTTAGGTATGGTTGTTAATATCTGTGAGTTTGCTTTTTACTGTCATATTTTTTTATCTTCTTTTTCTTAGATAAGTCCCTTTAACATTTCATATAATAAGGGCTTGGTGATGATGAACTCCTTGAACTTGACCTTATCTGAGAAGCACTTTATCTGCCCTTCCATTCTAAATGACAGCTTTGCTGGATAGAGCAATCTTGGATGTAGGTCCTTGCCTTTCATGACTTAGAATACTTCTTTCCAGCTCCTTCTTGCCTGTAAGGTCTCTTTTGAGAAATCAGCTGACAGTCTGATGGGAACTCCTTTGTAGGTGACTGTCCCCTTATCCCTTGCTGCTTCTAGAATTCTCTCCTTCATTTTAATCTTGGCTAATGTAATTATGATGTGCCTTGGTGTGTTCCTTCTTGGGTCCAACTTCTTTGGGACTCTCTGAGCTTCTTGGATTTCCTTTGCCAGATTGGGGAAATTCTCCTTGATTATTTGTTCAAATAAGTTTTCCACTTGTTGCTCTTCTTCTTCCCCTTCTGGTACCCCTATAATTCGGATGTTGGAATGTTTAAAGATGTCCTGGAGGTTCCTAAGCCTCTCCTCATTTTTTTGAATTCTTATTGCTTCATTATTTTCTGATTAGATGTTTCTTTCTTCCTTCTGGTTCACTCCATTGATTTGAGTCCCAGTTTTCCTCCCATCTCTATTGGTTCCCTGTGCATTTTCCTTCATTTCATTTATTGTAGCCTTCATTTGTTCATCTAATTTGCGACTAAAATCAACCAATTCTGTGAGCTTCCTAATCACCAGGGCTTTGAAATGTGTATCTGATAGGTTGGCTATCTCTTGGTTGCTTAGATGAATTAGCTCTGGGGCTTTGATCTGTTCTCCGGTTTGAGCCATTTTTGGGTTGTGTGTTTTGTTTTTTTTTTTTTTTTTTTTTTGTCTGAGCCATTTTTGGTTGTTTTTGGTCTGGTCGGGCTGTTATGTAGTGAGGGGTGGAGCCTTAGGTGTTCACTAGGGCGGGGCAACCCAGTCGCTGGGTTGTGACATTCTGTGTGGGAGTGGGGACGGAGAGGGAACAATGGTACTTACTCTGCTCTCTCTGGGATTCTGGTTCCCTCTGCCACTTCCCCCAAGCAAATTGGGCCCTTCTGGTGCTGGTTTTCGTGTGAGTGGGCTTGTGTATGTTCCAGGACCCTGTGGGTCTCTCCAATGAACTCTCCTGTGAGACTGGGAGTCTCCCCTAACACCTCAGCCCCCACCAAGTGTTTTCAATCAGTGTTTTTAGGTTTTGTATCTTGGCGCTGGGGCCCTGGGTTGCGAGGTCTGTCCTGCTCTCCGTTCTTGCCTGGATTGTCTGCGCTCGAATGTGGGACCGCCTGGTCAGCCAGCTGCCCTGCGCGGCCCCACTGGGCCTGCCAGCCACCACCTGGTGCCTGGGCGGGGTCCGCTATCCGCTGTCTGTAGGCCTTGGATCTGCCAACCGCTGGCTGCAGGCTGGTTCCGCCAACCTCCACTTTTTCCTGCCTTGACTCCGCCCCTCTTACTGGTCTGGATGAATAGTTGTTGGACTTTTCTATTAGTTCCGGTTGTTTTCTTGTTTCTAAATCTTTGTTGTCCTTAATTTTAGTTGTGCCAGGAGGCATAGTGTGTCCACCTATGCCTCCATCTGGGCCTGAAGTTCAGTGGATGATTATAGATTTCATGAGAACGTAATCTTGGATTTACATTGAGTTTTATTTTTGGATTGTTGCGAGTCCCCTAGGCTTTAGAGGAAGGAAATTATTTTATCACATGTTTACTTATGTGGGGAAAAAACACAAGATGCTTACTGTGTAAAATCACGGATAAAGTGGTATTATTACTGTGATGATAGATAAATGACATGTTTTTCTATCCTTGACTATATAATGGTGAGAAGTTTCAAATTGAAGTTAGGGCACATCCCCAGTTCCAAAAGCCTACCAAACTTCTGTGATGTCAGCTGGGATGTCTGTGGTACTGCAGAATCTAAGAAAAAATCCAGAGATGGCTGTAGATACAGTAATTTTCCCCTTTAACTGACAAACCTGCTGGTGCTTGTGGATCTGTTTAGCTAAGCTTTGATGGGTCTAGCATCAGAAAAGATACTTTATCTTAGTATCTATCCTAGAATCATGGTTTCAGTGGCAGTACCCTTGCCAGTTTTATCTTGTTTGAAAGAAAACTGAAAGTAATAGTTAGAAACACTTCCACTTCTGAAAAAACTTCCTGAACTAATGAAGGCCTTCGTCATGCAGGGGTGTCAAAATCATTTTCACTGGAGGCCTTGTCGGCCTTTCGGGCTGAATGTAATTTTAGGACTGTGTAAATAAATGTAATTACTCCTTAACTGTTAAGCGAGAGCTCAGCACTGCCGCCAGGTAGAAACAAATTGGAGGGCCGGATTTGGCCCTCGGGCCTTGTGTTTGCCACCAGTGCCTTAGTGGGATACTGAGTTGACTATGTTTAAAGCAGAACTATACCATACTTATTGTGGCTGGTCTAATTTAAGCATTTATCATTTATTCATCCACCCAGCCATTTATTAAACATGTATGTGTCTCTTCAATTTAGGGCCACGACAGTGCACAATTCCAAGGACACCATTCTTTTTCTATCAATTCAATAGTGTAGGTAGGACATGGAGGGTATTGGTAATGCCAAGATGCTGATACCAGGCCATCTGTTCAGCATTAGGATGTACAAAGCCAAGTTAAGACACAAGTCTCTTCTCCTGGAGAACTCTCAGGCTAAGGAGGCAGGCATGCATCAATAAGGGTAGCTAACATGTTAAAGGTGTCATGCTGGAAACCTATCTGTACAAATTACAGTGGGCCCAGAGGAAGCATCAGCTGACTCTGTTGGGCAAAACTTTTGAGGAATGGGGTGCTTGGTCAGGAAAGTTTTAGTAATGGCTGTGACTTGAGCATAGTTGGAAAAGTGGATAGGAAGGAACTAGCATTGCTGGCAGAGAGTGGGAGAGCCAAGCTGGATAGGGTGAGCCAGCCTGTACTCTGCAGGGAACAAGTTGTCTGGTGGATCATGGTGTGGGGGCTGCTCTGGGGAAACTGCAGGAGAGTCAGGCTGAAGCCAGAAAATAGAGAATTTTATTGCCTTATAAGATATTAGGACTTTATCTTGTAAGTGTGAAGCCATTGAAGAGTTAAAGTTTGTGCTCTCTCTAGATGAGTTGATCTACTATGAAATGAGCTGTAGAAATCTTGAAGCAGAAGAGTAATATGCTTTATGAATCTTTCCCCTTTAGCACCTAAACATTTTACAAAGATCTAAGGGCAAATAATGCAGTTTAAGGGAGTAAAGAAGTGCCTGCAAAATACCCTGAATGCAGAATTCTAATAGATTTTTTTTTCCCCAGTCTTTTTATGCTAATATAAAATTTAAAAAATCACATCACATTATATTATAGTAACAGCTAAAGCTGGCTGAAGCTGAAAGAGTAAACACTGACTCTCAGTAATTATGTAACAGTGGGAATTCAAGTGAGGGAGAGCTGGAGCGTTCAGTGTGCGGAAGAAGCATTGGTCATCTTTTAGAAAGGGCATGAGACCATTGGTTATGAGGTGATGGTCGACATTGTGACTATTTTATAGGGGCACATAAAAGAGAGATGAAAGTTCTTGGTATCAACTGTATTTTATTTTAATAAGCTGAAAATTCCTCCTTTCCAGCCATTGACTAAAAGCACAAAGGCCCATAAATTTTAAATTTTCATCATTCAGAGGTATGGCTAGTTTTTCTTTTCTTTTTTCTTTTTGTATCTTCACAAAATGTTACATAATGAACATATTTTGAATTAAGAGAGAAATTGTTTTCTCATTATTTTTGGTACCGAATGCCTGAAATGGGAGTCAAGAAGCTGTGCATCACAGGTAAAGCAGCCTCCTAAAATAACTCTGTTCCTCTGAAATCTGAGGGATGCTTAATGGATGATGGCCTTTAGTGTTTCCTATTTTGGTCATGTTGTTTTGCTTTACTCTTAACTATTTACAAAAATGGCTTCATATACATAGACAAAAGCAAGTACTTTCCATTTAAAAAATTAGTTGAAAGGGAATGGCAATGCTGTCTAGATTTGTCTCTGGCCAGATTGGAGTACCATGAACATGATAATCATCAGACAGAAAGTACTAATGTGTGCCAGGCACTGCCCTAACAATTTTATACATATTAACTCATGTAAACTCATTGAGTTTGTTTCAGTATTACTGTCTCCATTTTATAGATGGCCGACTGAGGCACAGGTTGGTTAAGTGACTTGCCTAAGGTTACAAAGCATCTAAGTGACAGAGCCAGGTTTTATACCCAAACGGGACCATCTTATTCTTAACGACTGTGTATTGTATTATTGCCTCTCCAGATAGGGCTCTCAATTTCACCTCTGCAGTCACGTCACCTAGAATAGAGCTTGGCATCTGGAAGATGCTCAGTCAACTTTTGTTTAATGCAGGGGTGTCAAACTCATTTTCACATCAGTGTTGCGGTTGCCTTCAAAGGGCCAAAATAATTTTAGGGGCTGTATAAATCTAACTACTACTTAACTGTTAAGGAGTTGAAATTACATTTGGCCCTTTGAAGGCAAGGGCGAGGCTGATGTGGCCTCCTGTGAAAATGAGTTTGACGTCACTGGTTTAATGAAAAGTACCCATGAGTGTTAAAACAGCACTGGACTGAGGCAGTGTGTGGGAGAGAGAAGGAACCAAGCACAGAGACCGGGGGTGGGGGAGTGGGTCGGGGGTTACTGGCAGAGGTGTGTCAGAGATGTGATATGTCTGACAGCCTGAAACAAAAGCCGAGGGCTGAACCACAGCTGGGCTGACGGTGATAATCTCAGGTAGTCACAAACCATTACCCAGGAACATTCCAATAATAATTCGGTAAGCTTCTGACTGTCCCACGTTTGTTATTTCTCAGTAGTGATTAGCAGCAAAATCCTTAAATCATAAACGTCTTGACAATTTGGGCGCATAGGGGTGGGTGGACCCATGCTAAACGCTGGAGCAGGTAGACCGAAGAGAGGCTAGAGACGCATACCCAGGCTCTGTGAACTCCCCACGCGCTGAGTGGCCAGGCGGGGACAGAGGCGGCTAACTGCGAATTTAGGCATTGTTGCAGCCACTCTCGAGCCTTGCTGGATACTGAGGGTAGGGGTGTCCCGCAGTCTGGAGGGCCGAAGGGCGGGCGGAGTGGGCGGACCCTTCGCCCCCATGCTGACGTGCACATTTTGGGTGTGGGTAGCGGCCGCCAGGCTTGTGAGGGGGGTTGTGGCGTAATCCTCGGCACGAAGACCTTTCCCTAGCCTTCTGCTCTCAGGGCTGCTCAGGCTGTGGAGACTTGGTCTTTGAGGTATGTTTGGCTGCTCAGAATAGCTACGAGAGCCCTTGGGGTCGGCTGGCCTTCCGGGGCTGGCCTTCCGGGGCCGTGTGGTCGCAGCTGCGCGCATGCGTGCTGAGCGGTGACCGCGCCATTTCGGAAGCGGAGCGTCTGAGCGGCTTCTAGAGAGCATAGGACTGAAGGCTTGTAGAGAGACTGTGGCTCATAAGAAAGTGCTGGGGAACAGGTTACGTGAGTCACTGTTGCTTTTGAACTAGATAAGCCTTAGTTGGTACTAGATGTTAAAGACTAATTTTGTGGTCAGTTTTCAGCTATTGTTCCGGAAAGTTGATTAGCTGGAATTGATTGCTTATAGTAACTTTTATAAAGGTAAACAAATCTGAGTGCAGTAATCCTCTGAAGTGTTAACCTTAAAATATGCTCTTGTGAATTTATTAGTTTATTTTGTTTAAAGCATTATTTGCATGGTTTAAAAAAAAAATTACAGATACTTAGCCCTGGCTGGTGTGGCTCAGTGGATTGAGCGCTGGCCTCCGAATCAAGTGCTGGCCGGTTGATTCCCGGTCCAGGCCCATGCCTGGGTTGCAGACCATGTCCCTGTTGGGGGGCGCACCAGAGGCAACCCACACATTGATGTTTCTTTCTCCCTTCCCGTCTGTTAATAAAGAAATAAAATCTTAAAAAAATTATGGATAATTAGATTCCGAACTTCAGAAATAACTTGTTTTAGTAAAGGATTAAAAATGAGCAGGGGCCAGGCTAAGATAGATGGAACCCTTGAGTTAATGAATGTGGTACAAAATTTCTTTGTTTCTTTAAGTGAAGGAACCTCTGAAGTGAAAAAAGAAATGTCTCATGGTAAAATTGAATGTGGAATATTAGCTTTTATAATTTGTTTTCCTGAAAATTTGTACATACAGTCAGATGGTGGGAAGAAGTAGGTTTACATTTGTAATACAGATAAACAATACATTAATAAGTAATATAAGAATAAATTTTCGGGTACTCACAACTGTAAACTTATTTTGCCTCATCAAAGATAAACAAATTGGCAGTTTTTCAAATTTAGTAATCCATAGAATAGGTATCTTGTGGATTGTGTTTTGAGGGCTTGGGCTTTTAGCAATGATTCAGATGCTAGGAAAATAAATTAAAAGTGGGCTTTTTGATGGGGGAGTGGGAGAGGAGGGATAGGAGGGAAGTGGGACAGAGTGGGAAGCTGTAGTTAGAGATGATTGGCTCAAGCCTTCATTCAGGCAGACAAATGGAACTGAGTGATACAGATGATCAGAATCGAGACAGGGCTCTTGCTCCTGTCCTTCATACTTAGCACTGGTATTTGGCAGTGTTTTGATTATTCTGACATGCAAAGGTGCACTTTATTTTGTTAGCATTATCTAAGGAAGAAGGTTCTGAAAAATTGTCATAACTTATTTAGGGCTATGAGAATGGACTGAGAATCTTAATGGAAGTTATTCCAGTAGTACCCCAAAATGTGACTGTTTGAATGGTAATTGGAATGCTAATTTTAAATTCTAGTATTGGTAAATAAAAATAATTTATGGGTGGTAAAACAGCAAGGGAAGAAGAAGTTGGCCAGAGAGAATCTAGGACTTGATCCAAATCTCCCCTTTATGGCTGTGGCCCTTCCAATGGGTAAATTCAAACTGTCTGGGCCTTTGTGTGCCTTCATCTATAAAATTACAGTAGTGTACTAAAGAGATAGCAACAGGTTTTCCAACCTCAAATTGTGGTTTATGTCAGTTACAAATGGGTCATAATTTGGGAAATTTTATGGTTAAAGCATATGATAATGACTGCTCCTTTTGTGGTTAGTTGCTTAATTCTGGTTCTATGATTTTAAGACTTGATAACTAGATTTGTGCAAAACATTGTGCAAATATGACAAATATAGCTTGTAAAGTCCTCTTTGAGGAAAGCTCCAGGAAAACCTGGAAAACCTGTTTGAAAGGTATGTGTGTTTCTCCCACCTTCTTCCCACTCCCTAAAGCCTGGGGCAAGTATCCTAGAGGCAGGGAAGTTTTAAGAAAGTGCATAATCTTTTAACATGTTTCAAAAAATTTATTTAAGGCAATCCTCTTTGGAAGGTAGAAGGACAGTAACTTGGATCATAAAGGTGACTATAAAAGACATTTTTAGTAGTCTTTCATTGATTTGAATTTTAGAATTAGAGCTGATTTGGTTAGTGTTTTTACAGGTTAGAAAACAAGCAAAAGTGTGCATACTTAGTTTAGACTGTTGAGTTAATGAATGGCTAAATGTATAAAGTCAGGCCTTTTCTAGCATCAGTGCTGTTTTCTATAGTCCAAAGGTGGAAGTTCCCGATTCTTGTAATTCAGTTAAACATAATGACAATAAATGTGGTATTAAAAAATGCAGTGTACAGGGACTGGGGTTAAGTGCTTTTAGGCAGATAATGTCTCACTTTAACTCCACTGCAGCCCTTTGTAGTTACTATCATTTTCTCCATTTTTTCCCCAGAGGAAATTGAGGCCTGAGAAGGTGCCATATTTTGCCATGTATAATGTGTAGTCTGGTGTATAATGTGCACCCACGTTTTTGGCCCAAACTTTCAGGGAAAAAAATCTTTCATTTTAATTTTCAAATTCAGTTATTTATTTATATTTAGATACTTGTTTTTTTGTATTATAAAGAAATTTTATAAGGATTTTTTTGAACATATGGTACTAGAAACTTTATGTAACAAAGAATTACAACACACAAGAACAGATACAAAGTATTTCAGGCACTACCCATGTATAATGCACATCCTTATTTTCCCTCAAAAATCTGGGCAAAAATTGTACATTATACATAGCAAAATATGGTAAATAAAGTTCATTGGTTCTCAAGATTGCAAATGCAGCTGGAATTCTGTTTTATCAAGTCTCCCAGAGTTATCTCTTATTAGGCTTGCTACACTGGCACTGGAATCTGAAACATGGTGAATTATTGAAAATGGCTGTGTCAACTAGGTACCTCAGACATTTCTCTTTGGAGGTGGCATTTCATAAAGCTAGCTCACACTTCACCTAATTCTTATTGGAGTTCACCTGTGTAGAGGGGTTCTTGATTTCAGCTCTGAGGTCGTCTGCCTCACTATAGTACAATAGGACAAGCAGTACACAGCTCCCATTTGGGGGATGTGGAAGCTGACTGCCCCATAGGGAGGAGGGGCAGAGCTAAGGGAAGCAAAGCGACAGGCACCCTGGGACTGGTCATAAAGAAATGAAACAAGTTTTCTTTGTGGTTGACAAATGGACTCTAAAGACCTTATTCTAACAAGATGACTGTTTTGAAGAATAACACCCATTTTAATTTGCAAACTTGCTAAGTATGTGGGGGAAAATAGTTTTGTAACAAATGATAAAAAAAATCCAATTTGTGTACTTTTGCCATATTCTAGTCTTATTAGGGAGTTGTATAGTGCTTGTGATTGAATCAAGAAACTTTAGGGATCTAATAATACTGTCAGCATTATATGCATTTGAATTTGTCTCCCATGTGATGTAGAGCTCTGTTTTTTTTTTTTTTTTTTGACATTATGAAACAACATGTTAACTTAATTTTATTGATTAAATTTTGCACTGTGCCAGGCATTGTGGTGTTTCACATAAATGGTGAGGACCTAAGAGAAGGAAATTTGACACAGGTGACAATTGGTTAATGCATTTGAAAGACCACTGAACATGCCTTGTATATACCTAACCTAAGTGCATAGTGAAGCAGTTTGTGGTAATGTGGGACACTCCAACTCTCTAAATCTGAGCTAGTATTTCACTTGTGTTATGCAGGCATTTTCCAGAGTCCCTACAGTGTGTGCCACATGTATGCTAATACCTATACTTAAAACAGGGCAGCTTATAGTATGACAAATAAGGCAGCAAAATAGGTACAGCTGGTATTTCAAGGGTTGGGAAATATTGCAGGAATTCCTGTCAAATCATGGGGCAACAGACTGAGGTAACAAAATAACAAGGGAAAGTTAGAAAGTTTGCTGAATCTTTTGGTTTCATATAGGAAGTCTCTATGTAGTTCTTGAATGTGAAGGTTTTGCTGAGATGGTCAAAAGAAAGCCTACTGGGCTTCTTCCCCTCACTGTTTTATTTTTGGGGTGAGAATCCCTTTCCTGCTTCTAGCTAGCCACCTGGCCCTAAAGCTAGGCCTGAAGATGCAGTTTAAGCCAAAGTTTCCTTTGTTTCAGAGGAGCAGCCAGCCATTTTAAGGACTACATTGGGCAGGCTGCTGTTCAATTCAAAGCTGGCTTCTCTGAGGTCACTGCCTTCAAGACTGTTGGGAAGTTTTCATATATTGCCTCAGGCGTCTCCTGTTAATCCTCCTCTTTCTCCTACTTGGGTTATTCCGAACATGCTTAATTCTTTGTTATATCTCCAAATATTTGAGAAGAGACTTCTCTTACCAAGGCTAAACAGCTTTCCTTTTGGAGAAATTTTTCGTGGTTTTGAGGCAACTTTGCCTTTTCTAAATGTTTCTTTCTAAAAGTGTGTAGGCCAGTAAACATGGACCAGATTAGTCCTGTGACAAACACTATACATTTGATGAATTGAGTCAAATAGTGAGTGTGTAGGTTATTTTCCCCTCAGATCCAGGGCACTGCTACCTTATATAAGACTCACTTTCAGTTAAAAATCTCCATCCTTTTAAATATTTATTCTCTTCTACTTTGTCCCCACCCCCATTCAAATTCAAAATACTTACCTTTTGTTTTATAAGATTAACAGCTTTGTGGAAATTGCTTTGGAATCTCTTTCTTTCACAGCCCCAGGTTATCTCTAACTTAAATGTCTGCCTCCTATGTTTTCATCCAAGTCATTAGGGAAAACAGTTAAGTAATTGGGGAATATGGGGACATACCTCTAAAATCTTTACAGACTGGCTGCAGTCCATTATCTTTTCAGTACTTTGTAAAAAAAAATTACCTTATGGTTTAATTTAATTGTTTCTGTTTAGCCCATATTCACTTTGTCCACAAAGATAGCATATTAGCACAAAGATAGCCTTGTCACAGGTCTTATTGTTGTCTAGATATATCATATCTACAACGTTACACTGACTAGCCAATTTAGAAAAATTATTCAAGATGGATATAACTTCAGTGTCCTGGGGCTTATTGAACCCATGCTGGGCTACAGTGATCACTGCTTTCTTTAGCTAAGTGTTTAAAAAAAACATCTTTGATTCTAGCTCTCTCCAGCATAGACACCAGTGGCTTCTGTCAAGCTTTGCTTCATTGCATTTCTGACACTCCTCTGTCCCTGTCTCATTATTATTCGTCATGTGCTGTTCTTTCCACGTATATTTCTTACTCTCATAAACCTAAGCTTATTAGAGAACTCTCACTAACTTATGTAAGTACCTTCTATATGTCAAAATTCTATGCAAAAGTCTTTATTTTGTTTTTCTTGAAATGGCTTTGTAGAAGCTCACCCTTTAAAGATTTATTTATTTTTTGAGAGAGAGGGGAATGGAGGGAGAAAGAGAGGGAGAGAAACATCGATAGGCGTCCTCTGGTCCATCCCCAACTGGGGACCTCGCTGGCAACCCCAGGCATGTTCCCTGACTGGGAATTGAACTGGCGACATTTTGGTTTGCAACAGTGCTCAGTCCACTGAGCCACACCAACCAGGGAAGATTTATGTTCTTGAGAGCTTCCTAGCTATGAAGCCATCCCTAAGTTGCTCCTAAATTTTAACAAATACATAGAAAAGAGGTAATAAAAATTCTGTCCTCTCAACAAATTTAGGTAAATGCCAGATCTAAACAATGTTCTAAATTGTTTATTGACCTTTTTCTTTTGCAGCTTTTTTCCAAAGTAATTATGGATCTTCTAGACCTTTTAAGTCTTGACCTCTAAATCTGTGAAACAAAAACACATGCCCCTTGTGACTTTCTGTATGTTATAACTAGAAACTTGAACTCTCATGTTCTTTTAACTATTGATTAAAAAACCTGCTGTATTTTTTCAGAAATATCTGTTCGCATGTAAAACTGTCATTAAGTAGATGCATAGGATTTTATGGCAGGGACACAATAGTGGTGGGCAGGGAGAGGAGGCAGTATTTTTTAAGAGTGTACTATACACCAGGTCCTGTGTTGGAAGTAATCTAAGTAAATGGGAGCAGGAGTGATCATTTGGGAGATGATTGAAAGATGGTTTTGGATTGTAATTATGGTGTAATTTGGCTTGTTCTTCTTTTGTTTTCTTTTAAAGGAACAGTGAGCAGAATGAGTATCTCACAGGACCAGAATGGCTCCAATAAGAGAGAACCCCTTTTGAGGTGTTGTGATGCACAGAGGGACTTGGAGCTTGCTATTGGTGGAGTTCTCCGGGCTGAACAGCAAATTAAAGATAACTTGCGAGAGGTATGATGTGTGCTTTTCTCTTGCCATGTCTGGACTCTTAGGACAGGGATGGTTAGACCATGGTCAAGGACTTGGCTTCTCAGTGGCAACCAAGAAGTTTCCCCCCATGTCTCATGTGGTCTACCTGAAATGTTGATGTCTTTGATTTTAAAGGTAAATAAAGAAGATGTTACAAGAGTCTGGAAAACCTTGTACCACCTTAGAGAATTAGTTCAGCATGCACTTTTGATTGCTCTTTGGTGTGGTCCCTGTGCCAAGCACTGCCATCAATAAAATAAAATGAATGAGCAGTGTACTTGTACTGCTCATCTGTATCCTTGGCATAAACGATGGCACTGCATCTTGTCCCCTACCATCTTTTACACTTGGTGGCTGGTTTTTTTTTTTTTTCACTAAAAAAAAATCAAAATTGGTGGATTTTTGTGTAGCCATTTTAATACTGAAGATGAAAGAGAATAATGCAACATTTTCAGCATATTATGCTTTTTTATTTCAAGAAATGTAAAAACGCAACTGAAAAAAAAAGATTTTGCAGTGTATGGAGAAAGTGCTGTTACTGATGGAACATGTCAAAAGTGGTTTGCAAAGTTTTGTGATGGAGACTTCTTGCTGGACAATGCTTTATGGCCAGGTAGACCAGTTGAAGTTGATAGTGATCAGATTGAAACATTAATTGAGAACAGTTGACACTATACCATGCAGGAGATAGCCGAAATACTCAAAATATCCAAATCAAAGTTACTGGTTGAAAATGAAAAATGTGTCTCTTATTTTATGGAAAAACCACATGGACTGTTTTGGTCCAGTGTTTGTTCTGTTGGCTTAATAGTATTCTGTAAGTGGGTAGACCAAGTAGTATTGCATGACTTTGAAATACAATATCACTGCATTTTTTGGACCATAAGACGCACCTAGGTTTTAGAGTTGGAAAATAGGGAAAAAATTTTTGAAGCAAAAAAGTGTGGTAAAATATTTAGTAACATAAATAACATAGTATTTCACCAATGTAAAGCTACATTTGGACTATAAGACACACCCCCCTTTCCTCCCAAATTTGGGGGGAGTGTGTCTTATAGTCCGAAAAATACGATACATAGAAAAATGTGTTATAAAATAGTTTTTTAAAAAATGTAGATTCTGATGGAAAATTTTTAGTTGTTTTGATTTTTTCCCTTAGGATTTTTATATTTACCCCTCTTTGAATCACTATGCTTCTAGAAACATTTAGTTTATAATTTTGCTTAAACTGTCTACCCTAGTGGTTTCTGGTTATTGACATGCAGTGGCACATCTCTTTATTAAAGTGACCTACTGTAAATGGATTGCTCATTTGTGGGGTAAAGTAAAAAACTGAGGAGGATCAGCATTATTGACATATCCTTGTATTTTCTCTTGATCTCTTTAGGATACTCAAAGTACACCTGATTCTCTTAGAAGTATGGTAGGAGGATTTTAGAGCATAGGGTATGCCCTGATGGCTGGAATTCTTAAACTGGGTCCTTGGGCCTTTGGCACACTAAACCCAGAAATTATAGGCACAATTTTGAGTATATGCATTTTTCTGGAGAGATTTTCTATAGATGTCATTGGATAGCCAAAAGGATTTGTGACTCCCAACGTTTAAGAACTTCACTTTTCCGTGGGAAATATATTCTTTGGCCTTCAAACACTAGTGAAGCTAACATGTATGTGTTTCTTAGATCAAAGCCCAGATTCACAGCTGCATAAGCCGTCACTTGGAATGCCTTCGAAGCCGTGAGGTATGGTTGTATGAACAAGTAGATCTCATCTATCAGCTTAAAGAGGAGACACTTCAGCAGCAGGCCCAACAGCTCTACTGGGTAAGATGGCTGCAAGGATGTAGTTGGTTTGAGTATGGTTTCTGGTTTCTAGAGAATGTCTTTCCTGCATTGTAGCCTTAATATACATCAGACAAAAGTTTAATTTCAGGTGCTATTTGTTAACTTGGATACACTTGGTACTTTTAGTATCATTGTGGCTAGATGGTTTCATTTTTCTTATAGTTACTGGGCCAGTTCAATTGTCTTATTCGTCAACTGGAATGCACCCAAAACAAAGATCTAGCCAATCAAGTCTCTTTGTGCCTGGAGAGGTAAAGACTATTTTGCTTGTTTTGATTTTTGGCTTCTTGACTTTGGTGTATTAAAAATAAGGTCACTTCTGTGACTCATTGCATGGGTTGGATTTAACTTGATTTTTCTGTTCCTGCGCTAAGATCATCTTGCTTCCTAGTTTTAATATTATACTTGGTGCATGGTTAAGTCATCTACCTTTGGTTGAGAATCTTAGCAAAGTACAGTCACTTCCAATCACAATTTGGTTTTTGTTTTGGATGAAGCTGAAATAAATATTCCTTAAAAATAGCCAAGTTTTATTTATTTTTTTCTCCAGACTGGGAAGTTTGACCCTCAAACCTGAAGATTCGACTGTTCTACTTTTTGAAGCAGACACAACTGCTCTGCGCCAGTCCATCACAACTTTTGGGTCCCTCAAGACCATTGTGAGTATTGTTGATCTCAGATGGTTCATAGGATGTGCTTCTCAGGTCTGTGGCCTCACAGATGGTCTTAAAAACACCATGTTTTTATGATGAATAGTGGCTTTCTAGAGTATTTGGGGAACTTCAGAATTTCATATTCTGATTGAGTTGATGGAGCATTACAGCTGGTAGTTCTTGGAATGTGGTATGATTCATGGATAATCTCAAGAATTTATCTTACAACTCTTTAAATACTTTTGATATATTTCTTATAAAATTTATGGTTTGACTGGTCTTTCATATAAAGAACCAAACTTGGTCTCATTTTGGTCTTGTTAAAATTAGTAATACTACCAATTCTGGTGAAATTTTTTGTATGATTAGAGTTATGTAGTAGATAGAAAATTCTCTGATTTGATAACTACTTTGTAGGTCATTGAATTTAGTATTGAGTATTTATAGAAGGAGTAATGCTTTACCTAATACTTTTGAAATTTAGGAATTACAGTTTCACTTTTTTGGTATAAAAGTGTAACATTGATAAACATGATTATTTTGTTTTTATTTTATAGCAAATTCCTGAGCATTTGATGGCTCATGCTAGCTCATCAACTATTGGACCCTTCATGGAGAAAAGAGGCTATACGCCATTGCCAGAGCAGGTAAAATATAATTTTGTTTCTGATAACTGAGTTATTACTTGGCTAGTGTTTCTTTTGGATGTTGACTAAATCATTCCCCCTCTCCACCCTCATTGTAATATATTTGTGAACAGGCACCAGTGGTAATGAGTTAGTTTTTACAATTAAATGCTTTCCTTGAGACTGAATGTCAGAAATTTGGAGGTTTTATAGATGTTGAGTAAGAGAAACTTACTGTTATCAATTAGTTCATTAGAAATTGTCATCAGCTCTCTGATTTTATTGGTTCTCTCTTGAGAATCCTTTCCTTTATAATTCATAGGGATGATTTACTTCTAAAGGCAATTGGAACATTGGTTTCTAGACATTTTGAGTTGAGAAGAATCCCAGAGCTCAGCTATACCTTGTTTTAAAATTGTGAAAATGGGGGCTTAGGGAAGTCATATAGTATGTGAAGAAGGGTCAGTAGCCAGCTAAGGTTAGAGAGCTTGGGTCTCCTGCTTTCGTGGTGAACTTTTTTCTGTACTTGACATTGCCTTGTTAAGTAGCAAAGTGTTATGTGATTAAGCAGAAGTCGGCATCTAGCACCACAGCTGTCCTTCTCAGTGAATGGCTCCTTGGAAGCAAACCTGCCGGTGGACATCAGACTTCTTACACACCCAGCACCAATCTGCAGGACTGGCTCACTCAAAAGCATACCTTGGAGAATAATCAGGTGTGTTACTACTTTATTGTTTCTGAGGTAGATGTAGAAGTAATGGGGTTAGTTTCTAACACATAGTATGTTTTTGTCTAGTTTTTAGTTCTGTTCTGGAAATATGTATTTTTTGTAATTTTTAGTAACAATATGACACCTTTTCACCATGGATAGAAAGTTTAGAAAACAAACAACTGTATAAGGAAATACAAACCCATAATTCCAATATTCAGAGACAGTCACTCTAACATTTGTATTTATGAACTTCATTTTTGTGTCCATACATACACTTTTAAAAAAGTTTTAAACCTTTTCTGGTTAGATTTTTTTCACTAATAGAGCATGAATATACTTCTCTTGTCATATAATTTCTTCCATAAAATCCTTAATAGTGTAGTGTATTATCGATTGGTTGTAACTTCACCTCCAGTTTTTCTGGATATAAACAAAGTTTCTCTAAATATCCAGGAGCTAATATTTCTGTACATTATTAGTTCCTTAGGATTAAATTCCTAGAAATTGCATTAGTAGATTGCAGTTTTAGATAACATATTGCCAATTTGGCTTTCCTGGAAATTGATACCAATTTCTATTCCTACCAGCAGAGTACTGAGTGTACTTGCTTCACAGAAACTTCTCTAAATGGCAACCATGGGTTGCCATTTGTACCCACTCCCCCCCAATTTGACAAAAAGGTAACAACTGTTTTTCTTTTGCTCGTTTTTGTCTTTTTTATTCATAAAGGCATATTATGTTAGAACTTTTCTATCTTGCTAGAAATGCTTTCCCCCAGTTTGCCTGTACTTTTCAGTTTTTTTAAATAGCAGAAAATTATATTTTTATGTACTTAAATATGTATTTTATTATTGCAACAGAGAAATCCCTTATCTTTTGGCTTTGTACTTAAATTTAGAAACATTGGACAATGCAATAAATAGGCAAATAGAGCTCTTTTTGTCATGAATCCCAAAGCAGTCATAATGTTCTGGTGAATTAATACTGTATACTTTTTGTGTAGACTTCTGCCAGAGCCTGCAATTTCTTCAGTAATGTCTGGGGCAACCTAAAGGGCTTGGAAAACTGGCTCCACAAGAGTCAGCATCAAGAAGTTCCTGAAAAACCAAGTTATCAAAAGGGTAGCAGTGATTCTACCACCAGTTCTTACTCCATTGATACTGAAAAGATTGAGAACCTGGAGCTGTTTGATCAAGATGAGATGGATCTTTCTGATTGGCTGGTGACTCCCCAGGAATCCCAAAAGCTGGAGAAGCCTGGGAATGGCAGCTGTGCAACCAGTGAGAGGTTTAAGTTCTTGTTCCAGGTGTTCCAAGAGTCTTATAGTGTGAATGATTGGCTTGTCAAGCCTGATTCCTGTACCAATTGTCAGGGCAACCAGCACAGAGGTGTGGAGATTGAAAACCTGGGCAATCTAAAGTGCCTGAATGACCACATGGAGACCAAGAAACCCTTGCCTACTTCCAGCATGATTATTGATGATTGGCTTGTCCAGAACCATCATGACCCATATAAAGTAGAGGAGGTCTGCAAAGCCAATGAGCCCTGTACAAGTTTTGCAGAGTGTGTGTGTGATGAAAATTGTGAGAGGGAAGCTCTTTGTAAATGGCTGCTAGAGAAGGAAGGAAAGGATAAAAATGGTATGCCTGTGGAACCGAAATCTGAATCTGAGAAATGTATAGATTCCCTAAGTATGTGGCTTTGTCCTTCCAGAAAAGAGGCAGCAGAACAAGCTAAGATACCAAAAGCAGTGGCTCCTTCTAGAATTGCTGATTCTTTCAAAATGATAAGGAATAGTCCCTTGTCAGAATGGCTTATTACACCCTCATGCAAAGAACACCCCAAGGAAGTGCCTACTACTGAGGACCAAGCTGGCAAACAAAAGCTTACCAGCCCTGTGGCCTCTTCCTGGTGTCCTTTTAACACAGCTGACTGGGTCTTGCCAGCAAAGAAGACAGGAAACCTCAGCCAGTTATCCTCAGGAGAAGATAAGTGGCTGCTTCGAAAGAAGGCCAAGGTGAGCACAGACATCAAAATAGCAACATCTGAAATACAGTTAATAAAATAATTTTTACTTTCTTAATCCCAAACCTTGCAAATGGCCCAGATCCTTAAAAACATGTTAAATATTGTAATTGGCTTAAGTATTAATTTTAGTGCCATGTTAGCAACAGAATGGAGAATTTATTATTTAAGTTGAAGTTTTTGTGCACTTTCTCAGTTTCCAGCCCCTATCCTGTGGGGCCAGGGTTGGGAGCAATAAAACTCCAACCTGCTTTTGTTGCTAATTATGGAAAAGATTTAGGGGCAGGGGAAGCAGTTATCACCTCTGCTCTTATTAGAATGCTTAAGATTTACATTATTCTTCATAGACACTATATTATTGGGAAGACTATTTGTAGCAACCCACCTTTTTCATTTTCTTGCAGGAAGTATTGCTTAATTCACCCCAACAGGAGGAACATAACTTTCCCCCAGACTGTTATGGCTTCCCAGCAGTTTGTGATCTTTTTGCCTGTATGCAGCTTAAAGTTGATAAGGAAAAGTGGTTGTATCGAACTCCTCTGCAGGTGGGTATATGCCACTAGTGTAAATATTACAAATGTTTTGTCATATATGAATTTATACTTTGCCCATTTAACCATAATCATTTTAATGTAATGAATATTAGCTAAGTAAGGGTGGGAGAAAAAAATAATAAAATTTCATGTATTTCACCTGAACTTGCTTAATGAAACAACTAGGGACATTATCTGAATGTGACCTTTTAAGGTATAGTTAGTTGTGTCAGGGGCATTTTTAGAGCCTGTATGGGTTCTAATAGCTTACTCAGAAATGAATGAGCCAGCACTTTGAGTTGGGGAGAAATGTTTTTATCCTACAGTGACTGACTTTTTATGTGCGGGCTTTTTTTTACAGATGTGAAAGAATGGAGTGTTAGAGTCAAGCAACTTTTTCTGCAAATTCTCACACTTCATAAGCCGAGACTGCAGCTTGCCAAATCATTGTTTCTGGGTGTGACCAGCTAGCTTAGTTCCTTTCTTGTCTAATTTTCAACTAATGAAGAAAAATAAGTCATCAAAATAAGAGTTACTGTGTAAAAGAAAAAGGCTATTTTTTGATGGCTGAGGTGATTCAGTTCCTTCTTACAAAGAATTAATTCACTCTTACACTAGAAATGCAGCATTTTGGTGGGTATTTCTTTCATAAGTCTTCATGGCTCCTTACATTGGGTTGTTACTAGTACATTAAAAACACTGTAGTTTCAAAAAAGAAATAGTTCTATTATCAAGGTGTTGATCAAAGAAGCTAGTGAACTTCTTTAACCTTTTGATTACCCTTTTTAGATGCTTCCTTTGCTGTGGGGTTTCTTCCATTAGTGGTGGAAATAATTTCTTCTAATTAATATGTAGTATTTTCATATAAAGAATTAAGTGTGAGAATATAGTGATTTTTTTTTTTAACCAAAACATGTATCAGCATCTTTACAAAACATTTAGCCCACACATCAGATTCTACAGTATTTTCTTTTGGAAGAAATTTAGTTACTGCAAGGTTTGTCTTTATTTTCTTCTCTAAATGTTGTATCTAGTGAGCTCTTTTAGAAGGGCTCTGAATTGCTTCAAGACAATATCCTGGGTAACCCGAATGTCTGGAAATATTCTGAGGAAATGCAGGCAAGAGTCCCCATTCCCACTAATCAAAAAGCAAAAAGACAGGACCTGTTGGTAATCTATCACTTGAGCTATTCATTATCCTAAGGGTTGGTTATTGGTACATCCTATGTAAAATGGAAGTTGGGCTTGACACCTACCTGGTGCTTTTAACTGGGGTTAAATTAAATGCCCTTTTACTGCAAGTACAGTGTACCTTTCTTTACCTCTAAAAATAAAATGCAGCGACATTTAGAGAGCAGGCTGTTTTGAACCCTTGTGCCTTGGGGTGTTTATTGAAGCTTTAATGAAAGCTGGTATTTTCTCAAGATCCTTAAAGTAATGTCCATACTTTACAAAGCTTCTTTCTCTATAGGAGAGAAATGGTATTTTATGTTTTTAGGTTTTCTGATATAACTGCTTTCCACCAAGCCTTTAAATTTATTATGCCACTCAACTTGCCTTGGTATGTGATATTGGAAATACTTTTACAGTTTGTGATGTCAGAAATTTTTCCAGAAAGCCCTTTTGGAGAAATTTCACAGTTCGAGTGTCATCTGCCATACAGCTTCATTGGAATTCTTTAACCACAGCTGAAAAAAGCGCTCTATTATTTTTAGTTCCCCCTCCCCCAACATCTTTTAGCATCTTTTAGAACTTTAATAAAGAAAGGTAGTGAGTAAAAACTTAGGGAGCCTTTCCATTATTTTAGGTTGCAGGACACTTTGTAGTTTTTGAGGTTTAACAGTGTGCATTCCTAAGTTTACATTGAGGTTCAACAGTCTGTATTCCTAAGTTTACATTAATCACTATGCTAATGAGTATGTAAAAGTCTTTTGCATTATGCATTTTGTACCTGCCCATTAAAAGCATTAACAAACAGTTGTGTGTATTTGTAAAAGTACCTTGTAACAAAACATTCTCCCACGTTATGTAAATGTGATAATCTCTGGTTACTAGTACAGCTGATAAACTGAACATAAAAAATTTTATATTCAATAAAATACCAATGAATTTTATGAATCTTAAATTAGCAAGAACAGGTATATTGCTACTAACTTCCATTTCCAGTTTCTTCCTACAAACTCTTCATATCGACTCCTTTTAATCTGCAAAATTCAAAGCTTTTCTGCCAAATCCCTTGCTAGATGCATCCAAAAGGTCCTACTTTTACCAATCATAATCACCAGTTGTTTAGCATTTCTTATGTGTATGTATATAAACTGCAATGCAATTCTGCTTTTTCTTAGAGGACAAAACAGAAGTAACTTGCCCATATTTCTTTTTGCTTTCCCAAGGTTTCCTTAAAAACCTAAAAGCTCTTGTTTCTTTTTTTTTTATCCCCAGTAAGGAGGTTAATGCATACAGACTTAAGCATGATTGCCAGGCACATTGTTCTAGCAAGTTATTCTAGTGGTACAATGTTGAATCTTAACTATCTTGAGGTTTAGTGTCAACTCTAGGAGGAAAATCCTAACCTAGCTATTATTGCTGCCAGTAACCCTTCATTTCAACACAAATGTGAAAATAGAAAAAAAATGCCAGGAGTAAATTTCACTTTAAACCCAGAAAGATGCTTTTAAATAGAGACACCCATTATGTTTACACTGGAGTGGATTTTGGTTCTGTTTTCACCCTTTATTGGGAACGCAGGACATTACAGTTTTTGATCATTAAATGAACAAATATGGTGATATGGTACTGAATGAACCGAAGGATGGGAGTAAGCAGTCTTCTGTTCAGCAGGTAGGAAAGAGAACAGACACAAGATCTTCAAAGACTACGATATTACTACTCAGCCACCAAGGGGTTTTGGCTTCAACTCATTAATGGCTGGAAGGAGAGCCAGTCTGGTCAACAATCTTCATCACAGCAAATTGGTGTCTGCACAATTTTTCAATCTAATTGTAGGTAAAAGAGAACTCTATGCTAACTCATAAATTGATCTGGATAACTACTAAAGTGTCCTCCATTTGCAGGTTGGCAAAATCTTCAGAGTGACTGTTGGAGCAAGGAGCCTTTCATGTGCTCCCAGTTATTATATAGTGCATAGAGGCTAGTAAGTGTTAGTCCTGCTAGACCACCTCGTGCTACCCCTCGAAGACCACCTGAGAGAGAGAGAGAAATAACATTTGTATTGCATAGTGTCCTAACATCAATGGATTTAAACAAGAGTATCACAGAATTAAGACATAACCATTCATGTTTATAAATACTCTGTCCCAAACAGAAGAGTAAAAGTTTTAAAAGAAATATAGGAAACCAATCAGGAGACAAAGTCCCTAAATGCCTTCTTTTAATATACATACTATACTTCATATTTGTAATAAAATCTTTTAACTTTTAATGTCACAATTTGTACCTAAGGTTACGAGCATTAACAAGTTTGACTTAATCAAATTTGTTAATACTTTTATTTTTTTTTTTCTTTTAGATTTTATTTATTTATCTTTAGAGGGGAAGGGAAGGAGAGAGGGAGAGAAACATCAATGTGCGGTTGCCTCTTGTATGTCCCCTGACGGGAACTGGCCTGGCAACCCAGGCATGTGCCCTGACTGGGAATCGAACCGCGATCGTTCGGTTCGCAGGCCCGCGCTCAATCCACTGAGCTACACCAGCCAGGGCTGTTAATACTTTTATATAAAAGATCTTATGCTTATTACCATTGAAGTCCTAGCCACATCAATAATTTCCTGCTAGTCATAACAGTTTAGACTTCATTGATACTATCAATTGATTCAAAGTGATATATAAACAAAGCCACATCCTCTATGGAAATGGTATTAACCTTTGGACTTCACAGGTTGTCAAAATACTAACTTGGAAGACTGAAGTAGAGGTGATAAGATGATTATAACAAAGCTTTGAGTTAGGTGCTGAAGTACCAACTTCCCTGTCCCCTGTTCCCACACTGATGTGTCAGACAATATTCCATTACAAATACTGAGCAATGAGGCTCTTGGCATCGTTGCACTAGTTGAAAAACATTTAAGGATTAACAATAAGTGTTTTGTTTAAAATGCAGAAACAAAACTGTTTCAACCAATTAACTGAAGAAAATACCCAAATCTACTAAAACAAATGGGGGTAACTTAAAACTTTTAATAAATACTTGAATGTTTTCTCAGAGTTTCATAAACAGGTAGGGAGGACCATAAACTTCAGGTAGCCTATATACTGTACCTATGCAGTATCTGTTTTAAGTTATTTTAGGAAAGCAAAGGGAATGCAGCTGTGGTCCAGTGATTACCTTACTAGAGGTTGGAGACATTAAATTCTGTGAAATTCAGTGATGTTGCCTGGTTTACTCCAAGCCAATCATTTCTGCAATGACATCCTACCAGATGGCTTCAGCTAACAGATTAAAGGGCTACTCCTTCCAAGAGCCTCTGAAGTCTGAAGAGTTCTGATAGCTAACCTGCTTAGGTTTCCACTATGAAATGCCCTATTTATCTGTCTCAAACAGATCCATACAGAAACTGCTTACATCATCTCTAAATAGATGTCAAATGTGTGTGTGGTGGTGGTGTGGGGGGGATCAGAAACATCAAAAACATTTAAATAGGAGGTGTCTCCTTGAAGTCCAGATCTCTGTATCATCTTGCTTTAGTTACGACTAGACATTACAGTTGAATTTGCAACTGTATTCAATGTGTCTGAAATATAATTAAAAACAATCAGTTCAGTTTAATAAGGACCTACCTTGTATTTCTGACCTGTCAGGTCAATAAAAAAAGAAAATGAACTATAATTAGACCTAATTCTTAAAATGGAAAACTACAAAGTGCAGAATAAAAGCCAAGCTATTTGCAACAACATCACTATGGCTCAGATACTAGACCTAAACTTTTTGAGTGTAATGAGCAAACAAATTATAAAAATTTAATACTCTAATCTGATTTAACCCAAAGCAAAAGTTAAGATGGCCTCACTGCTGTTTATTAGTTGAAAAATGATGGAAGGCATGTAACTGAAAACAGTAAGTTGCAGATACTATTTCCTGGGACCAAACATTTAGACTTACTCCCCTGGACCTTTAGTAAATTAAAAATCACAGGGCTCTGAACTCTACCTGCTGGTTTGGAAATAGCCAAACTGTTCCCACCAGTTGGCCCTTTTGGAATGATTTTCATGCTAGTTTTAAGCAAGCAAATAAGCCCCCCTGGGAATAATAAGGCTTTCAGATACTTTGACCAAAATGAAACAGATAGTTCAGATCAATTAAGTTCTTTGAAGACTACAAAAAAGTTATTTCCAACAAGACACCAAAAATATTCAGTGTTTGATTTACGAAGTACCATTATTCCTAACTCAAGGGTAGCCTTTTATCACATACCAACCATGCATGTTTTAGTTTTAACTCTTACCACTAATTTCAGAGTTTTCCAACTGGTTATCTGTTAAATGTTTGAGGACTTTGGCTTTAGGCTTTCTGTACTCCAACAACTTATGCCCAACTAAGCACGGGGAGCTGATTAGCAAATCAACTTGCTTTGAACACGGAATAATCAAAAAGGCCAAAAGCCAGTCTCTGTAAAGCACAACAAATACGAGACCTGTGTTTCAGTTTTACTTTCTATCTTTTGCATCCTTACACGATTGTCCTTGAAAGGGCAAATATCACCTCTTTTAAGCTTGGGGAAATGAGGTCCAAATTATTTAAATGCCTTTTGTGAGGCAGATAGTAGGTTAGTGGCAGAGCTTGCACAATGATCTGACAATTTCTTTAGAGAAGGAATCGGCAAATTTTTCTTAAAATGGCCAGAAAATAAGTATTTTAGGCTTTGAGCATAGCATTTACATAACATTTAAAATGTTAACTTTAAAAAATGTAAAACACAGAACAGACACATCTGGCAAACAGGAACTGGTGGCCCCTGCTTTAGAGGAACAGCCTAACCTACACATTGAGATGACTACTGAACTTAAATTTCTGTTTGGCTTATTATTTTTAAAGAGCATGGTAAAATGCACATAACATGATATTTAACATTTTAAGTGTGCAGATCAGTAGCATTAAGTACATTGGCACTACTGTGTTACCATCATCACCCTCCATCTCCAGAGAACTTTCATCTTCCAAAACGGAAACTCTGCACCTGTTAAACAGTATCTCCCCACTCTCCCTCCCAGGCTAATGCCCAATTTAAATTTTATTATGTAGATAAATATTATTCACTTTTTTACTTTTATCAAAGTAGTCCAAGACATAATTGTCAAAGTCAATTTAGTACCAAAAGATTTTTGTGATGCACAACAGTCTGGTGTTCTCCCCATCCTCACCCTAATTCCCAGTTCCCTAATTCTTTGTTCTTTACCTTCATGATTCTAAAGAACGTGATTATCTTGCTATTTCTTGATTTTCAGTGGTAGAGATTGTCTTTTGACTTCCTACTGATATAGAAAAGAAATAGTCCTATTGATGTAAAAAGAAATGTAGCAGAATACGAGTCCTATTGATAAGAAAAGATATAACGGGATACAAGACCTATTCTGAGCCCCCCCCGATTAAAGAAATAGATCAAAGAAAGGAGGAAAGGGAGTTAAGATTTACGACCGTACCTGCTGCAGAAGTCAGAATGTAAGATGTTTAAAAGAACAGTTTTTCCCTGAGATCGGGGCCCAGAATTTGGAGACTGCCTCCTCTGGGACCACGCGTGTAATAAAGAGTCGTGCTTCGTGAACTCCCTGCGTCTGGATCGTTTCATTTCTCCGTAACATTTTGGTTCCCTGACCGGGAAACGACCACACGCGAAGCAGGCAGATTGCCTCCGGTGTCGGCGAATGGGGGCCCGGCGTGCGGAGCCCCAGGAAAGGGGGGAAGCACGTGCCCTGGGATTTTTCAGGTCTCCCCGACTTGGGTGCCGGACGCTGGGTCGTGGCCACTCTGAGACTCGGGCTCTGAAGGGGGAGACGAACCACGAACAATTAAGAAGGCGCCAAACCAGTAAGTGCCCAGGGACCAGAGGGGAAGAGAAAAAGCCCCAATCAGACTCTCCTTTCAGGGAGACCAGACACCCCTGCAAGGGGGAATCAGAGGGGAAGAGATTCCCCACCCGAAGTGCCCCACGTCGGGGACCTGAAAGTGCCCCACGTCGGGGACCTGTAAGTGCTCCATGTGAGACCTGTAAGGGGAAAGGAATCCCCTCCGGAAAGAAAAAAAGAAAAAAAAAAAAAAAAAAGAAAAAGTCCTGCCGGTCAGGAGAGAAATGTAATAGATTCTGTGAGAGTGTACAGAGTGTGAATGTGTGAATGTGTTTGTGGCTTCACGGGTGAAAAACCCATGGAGCATGAGTGGGCCCTCACCTGCGGTTCCTGTGTCAGATCATATGGCATAACAGTTGGCAGTAATCCCGAATTCTGCTGGGGCAACCTTAGCCAAGATCGACCTCGCCTCGCGAGAGGGCAGGCCAGGTGGGCAAGCAAGTGACCCTCACCCTTTGTTTGTCTGCGCCGTTGGGAGAAAAAAAATGGTGGGGGGGGGGGGGGCGGCGTCCACAGTGTTAAATTATATGCTTCAAAATTCCGGCCGGTTCAAGGGACATGACTCATCCCTGAATCCAGACCAGCTTGTTGAAGGAAGAGACCTGGTTCTTCTTGCTGACGCATGTAAAGAATTACATATCAGCAAATCTTGTAGTGTGGAGTCAGTTTATTGGTGGTCCGTTCCCGTGAGTGAGAACAGGACTGGATAGAGTAGGGGGTGAAAGGCAAAGTTTCAGGGCAGCACACGGTGGGAAAGGTTAGGAGTGGCTGGGGGCCGGAGTGGCAGGCCCCTGGGCGGCCTGGGGCCGGGTGGCCAGAGGCCCTGTGGCCGAGAGCCAGGAGCGCCCTGGGCCCCAGAGGGAGAGGGAACGAGTCCTTTGTTCTCAGGACTTGTATAGTTGGTGGGATAGGAGGAAAGTGTTGCATGTTTATTGACGGGTACATGTGGTGCCGGCTTTCCTGGGGGAATGTGATTGCCCCAGGCTTGGGTGTGTGGGGGGGTCTGTTAGCCTGAATCTTTATCTTGCTACAGACCCCATTTGTTCATCTTGTAAAACAAATACGTGACAGGAGGCAGTTAATTAAAATTGGGGCACTTTCCAAAGTTATTTATGGGCCTTTTCTATAAGCATCAGAGACTACCTCGTAGTAAAACAGATAGTGACCAGAGGTAGGCAATTAACCAAAGTTGTTTTATGGGCTTCTTCTCTGGGCACCAGGGACCCTCTCCCACATTCCAGGCCTTGAGATGAAAGCACAGTTTCAAGGTTTTCTTTCTCAGATAATAGAAATGTTACATAGAATTTCAAGGACTTCCGTTCTTCCTTGATAATATAGTGTTTCTTGTGGTGTTGGAGCACCTGGCAATATTATCAGACCAGGCTCAGGACTGCTGAGTTAGCCTGTGAGACATGTCTCCCTCCTCCTCCCTGCCTTGGTTTACCATTTATTCTACTTAATTGGTAAAAGATGTTTCCTGGCAACCAGGGTGCTAAATGCTTGACAGTAACAGTATTGCAGTCTCAGAGCTCTTCCTATGCTGTATCCTGCTTCAAACTTAAAACATTGTGTACCCTAGAATGACCCACTTTCGGGGTAGGCTGGCCCCCTAAGGGAACCCTCAATCTGTCCACCATTAGGGCAGCCCACCTGGTAGTTACTGGGAGGAGAGCGCAAAGAGCCGGCACCACCGGCTCAAAAGAATAGAGGGCTATTGGTTGCGCCCAAGTAAGAATACGACAGCTGTCTTAATAGCCAAGCCAGAAAATTAAAAGAATGCCAGGAAGGGACGCGAGCATTTCTCCGGCTACTGGAAGCCAGGAGATATTGAGTCTCAAAGAAGAAAGTACAGCTCTGTCAGTAAGAAGCAAAGTACCTTGAGTTTCTAATCAGCCAGGGCTAGCAAGCCTTGGAGAGAGAAAAGAGCAGTCATCAATCAGATGTCTGTCCCTACCACCAAAAAAAAAAAAAAAAAAAAAAGACCCTGAAAATTTCTAGGGGCAGTCAGAAAAGAGCAAGAGAATGAGCCGTAAGAGTGAGACGTAAAAGGCTCCTCAGCCGAATTCCTTGTGGCGACGGCGGCGGCAGTTCAGGGGACTGTGAGCCCGGTGCCTGCCATCAGAGCACCCTGCGCCGGGCACGCAGCATGCGGGCAGCTGATTGAGGCCTGAGTACAACAGGCAGCTGGCGGCGCCTTCCTGAGGGACGGGGGACGGGCAGGCGCGCCCTCCCAGAACCCGGCAACCGGCTGGCAGACCAAACTGCTAGAGAAATAGCTCGGGGGCGACACCAAAGCCTACCATCAAAGGCCCCCTCATCTGCTCTCCAGTTCAAGCTCAGAATTATCATGAGACAGAAAACTGTTGGGCAAAGCAGGCCCGAGCCACTAAGACCCCACAGGGGCAGTAAAAATTGCTTGACAGATAAGTGTTTGTCCCGCAGAGCCAGGCCAGAGTCATAGCCCAGAACTGTCATATCCTCACCGCAATTTAGAAGCTTTAGGGTCCTCAGCGAGGACCCTAAACCTCACTGATTTCGCCTGTGCTGCCGCGTGCAAGATACAACTAAACTGGGACCCAAACACTGAGCAAAATAAAGTGGCCCAAAAACCTGGACAAACATGGCCAAAGTCGCCAGTGTGACACAGAGAGTCCTGAAAACCAGTGCATAGTAGTAATGACTTTTGTGTCCCAGTCAGCTCCAGATATCAGAAAGAAACTCCAGAAACCTAAAGAGTTCGCTAGCATAACCATAAGTCAGCTTCTAGCAGTCGCTAACGAAGTCTATGATAATAGAGGCAAAGCCGCGTTAGAAGTGCAGAAAAATCAGGTGGCTCTTCTGGCTACTGCAAGAAATCGAGACCCCCGCCAGCTCCACCGGCTCCGTGCATCTTCAACCTTGCGAGCTTGGACACCGAATGAAGAAGACTGGGCTCCATCCCACCTGGCCCTAAAGAGCCCATAGTCCGTCTTGCAGTAGGGGGGCCGAGAAATAGACTTTATAGTAGATACTGGAGCGGAGCATTCAGTAATTACTACCCCGTAGGCCTGCCCTGCGGGAAGGAAGTCTTAATCCGAAGAGCCACGGGGCTGTCGGCAGCCCTGAGAAAGTTCTGCCAGGCTTGGACAATAAAATTAGGAAGACTTGGCTGGGCAGAGGAGGGAAGGCAGTCCCAGCGCTCGGGGAGAGAGCAGCGCCCCGCAGCCTCCCTGCCCTCTCCCGGGTCTTGGAAATAAAGCTGCCCAGTCAGGCCTGGCCAAAGCACTTAGACAAGGGCGGTGCTCGGGCGCAGAGGGGCCCTCTCCAGCCACAGCTGCGCCCGGGGTGGAGAGAGATCCCGCAGGCCAGTGCCTGATATCGGGCGCAGGGGGACAGCCTCGTTCCTGGAACCAGAGCCCCTGTGGGCTGCCTGCCCGCGCTGACAGCCTCTTGTACCCTGTGCTGACAGCCTCTTGTACCCTGTGCGCAGCCCTGGACTCCCGGCTGAGACTCTGAGCCCTTTTGGGCACCTCCCCCCACCCCCTCAAGCGCCCTGCTGAGAAACTCCACACAGCCGCAGCCAGCTCAGGGAGCCCAGGCTGGGAGGGGAGCCACGCCTCCTAAAGCTCTGAACAAGCAGAGAGAATAAACCAGACTCTTAAAGAGGCTCTAGCCAAGTTATGTCAAGAAACCAGGCTGCCCTGGACTGATCTCCTACCGCTAGCTCTCCTCTGAGTCAGGAGTACCCCGAATGCTAAAAGATACACCCCATACGAGTTAGTTTATAGGAGACTAACCCCCATAACCAGGGTAGCCGGGCCCACTAACCTAACCTTGACAGGGGGCTAGGGAAGACAAAATACCTCTCTATATTAGAGAAAAGAATTAAATCAAGTCAGGAAAGCCCAAGATGGGCTAGACCCAATACCAAAAGGGGGCCAGCCCATCCCTTAAGCCACGTCAGTACATATAGGTAAAGAATTGGAAAAAAAGCCACTCCACCCAAAGTGGATACTTTGGTATTGCTAACCATGCCTTAAAAGTTACAGGGTACGAGAGCCAAGGCGGCAACAGAATCTACGGAGGTGCCTTCCCCAAAGCTGCCCATCCTGAGGCTACGAAGAGACCCAGGCAAGCTACGTCAGGAATGGACGGTTGTTCCTGGGAATCGCTCCTCGGCTTTCTCATCCCTGGGACCGTCATCATCCTCGGAGGACTTGAGCTGTGGTTCACGAAAACCACTGAGTGGACAATAGGGGAGCGGGTGGGGCTACAACTATGTTATCTAACAATAGTCTACACCCTATTGAGCCTACTGTGTATATAAAAGATAGTCCCTCCTGTTATCATCGCAGAGATCCTGAGCCTACTCCCAGTGCCAATTCTAGCCTCGCAGGTGCAAATAAATGAGACTTTTATAGTCCAAGAGGTTTTTACCCAGGGAACCTGGACAAAGGTGCAGGAAATATCCCACACCTCATGCAAAGGTATGTGTAGAGGGAAAATACAGTTAAGGCTCCCCAGCGCACTAATAAAGTCCATAGACGATTGGTTCTGGTACAGGAATCCAAGAATATGTTTCCCAATAGATCACGATAGAGAATATTGCAGGAGATGGCCAGAGAAATATGGGGAATGCCCTTACAGGGGCTGCAGAGCCCATGTGACCGACGGAAAAGAAATAGTAATTAACATAGATAGAGTTAAAGGGAAGATATACATAAACAAGTTACACCCAGGTCCGGTAAGAGATATTATCATCTATAAAAAAGAAGAAATAATGAGAACAAGGCTCCCCACGGTTAAGCAGGTTCAAAAATACATAGAAAGAAAGGAGGTGGCGACCCAGACCAGTTCAAGAAACTGGCAGCCTTTTTATCAGACAGGGGATGGCCCTCCTAAAACTTTGCCAATAAAAGCAACATGGTAAAAGAGAACCTTAACCGACTTAATAAAATTAAAGACTCCCAGTAATAGATGCTGAGACAGAAGAAGATTCTGTCTAGCATCCAAAAAAAAGGGGGGGAATGATATAGAAAAGAAATAGTCCTATTGATGTAAAAAGAAATGTAGCAGAATACGAGTCCTATTGATAAGAAAAGATATAACAGGATACAAGACCTATTCTGAGCCCCCCCGCCCCCGATTAAAGAAATAGATCAAAGAAAGGGGGAAAGGGAGTTAAGATTTACGACCGCACCTGCTGCGGAAGTCAGAATGTAAGATGTTTAAAAGAACAGTTTTTCCCTGAGATCGGGGCCCAGAATTTGGAGACTGCCTCCTCTGGGACCACGCGTGTAATAAAGAGTCGTGCTTCATGAACTCCCTGCGTCTGGATCGTTTCATTTCTCCGTAACACTACTATGAAAATTGTTAAGTCTTAAATTGTACAAATGTGCTTACAGCAGAAAGGAAGTAACTGGTTACCTTGTTTACATGTCACGAAGAGAAGAGAGGTCACTTTTGTTGTATAAACAAACTGAAATTCAGACAAGTTATTGTCTTGTTCACATAGATGTTTAGTGCTAGGCAAAACAGTCTGACTCCAAAGCCCATTATCTTTTTTACCACAGAGAGAAAGGAACAATCAAATATCTTGAAAGGAGCAAGTTGAGCTAGGCCTTAAGGATGCATTGGATTTCAAATTTATCTGTATGTTCATATGATATGTACAAGGAAGGTATGGGAGAAATGTTTGGAAAGATAGGTTAGGACCAAAGCATGGAAGACTAGGGTGAGAAGTTTAAATTTAGGTTGAAAGGAAATGTGTTGCCATCAAAGGTTTTTGGAAAGGAAATATTAGAATTACAACAACCTTCCTTGAGAAGATTAAGTCAGAAATAGTGAGCAGCTAAGATGGAATCGAGGAAGAAGCCTAAAGTCAAAATGATTAATGATAAATACTGCTAGAGAAGTTCAGGTTTTGTGATAAGGGCCTCACCTCAAGGAATAGGTGGTAAACTTCACAATGGATTAAATAAGGGGATGGTGACAGAAAGGTAAAAATCAAAGGTGACTGGTCACTAGAAGGCTGTTTCCTGCTTCTTTGTTTTTTCTTTACTTTGTTAGAGTAGAAGCAATGTGTGACTTTGAACAGCACTGTAGCTAACTTTGCTGTGCTTCGTCCCATGCTTCCCTCATCACAGTCCCATCCTTGGGATTCCAAGGATTCCTTGCAATCCCAGTTCTTCAGTGCAAGACTAAACACACTAAAATACTGTTGTTTTTGACTCCCCACATTACTGTGTCCTTTTAGTACTACTTTTCACCAGATCCTCAGTCTTTTTGGTGGTTGTTTTTCTGTGGGTGGTAGGGAGTATCTCAGACCCTCTTTGAGAATCGTACAGAAGTTCTAGAGGGTTTTTCAACCCTGAGTAAACACTGCTGGTATAAACTTTGTACTCAGGAGAAGGGTTAAAGTTTAATTCTTTGGAAGTTACAATTCACAATGTAAGGCTTATAAATAAATAGCAATGCTAGTACTTAGGAGGTAAGATTAACTGATGCCCAGTTAAGCCAAATTCTTTACCATGGGCTATGAAGCTCTATCTTTTCCATGATTTAGTTTCTTGCAAGTTTTTTGGCTCCAGATTCTACCACTCTTCCTAATGCCTTTGAATTCCCACTTCAGGGCCTTTGATTGTGCTATTACCCTTATTTACGTAAATCACTCCCTCCAGATCCATACCACATGTTCCCTAATCTGTTGGTGTTTGTTCAAGTATCACCTTCTCCTTGAAGCCAGTCTCAAATGCCTTGGTACAGACAGTTTTACATGTATGCCTTAGTATGCTATAGAATAAACTGCTGAATGTTAGAGATTATTTGAGCAAAGAATTTACATATTTTAAATATTAATAACTAATGCCAAATTACCCTTCAAGGCACTTGCTTATCTTTTGCCAATATTAAATGTCATCTACCATCACCTTACTTAAGCTAGTTGGTGAAAAATATTATCTTAATGTCTTATTTTGCTTTTCTCGGTTGCCCATGAGACTGAACAGCTTCTATCATTTAGCAATCATTTGTATTTTCCTGAAGTATTTTGTCATACCCTTACTCCATTTTTTAGTGGGCTGTCGGTTTCAGTGATTTGTTGAAATGTTTTATATATTATGACAGCTGTCTGCCTAATTTGTATGTTATATGCATTCTTATTTACTGGAAGAATGTTGATGCTAGTAATGGAAATAAAGAAGTCATGAAGAGGTTCCTTTTTACATACAGAATTTAATTTTGAAAGCCTTGCATTCATGGATAAATATTACCTATTAACAATAACACCAATGACAATTTCTTAAGTTGATAACTTAGATTTGTATATCTTTTTACTTTTATTTAGTTTGCTTTTAAAAGATGATTTTCTTATGGAAGGAATAGGATTAACAGATCAGGGATTTTTTGTGAGTGGGAAGGGGAGCCCATGGTCTTGGTTTGAGGCCTTATTTTCTGAAGATAAGTGACCAGGCGTCTTAAACATTCCTAAATTTATGGATGATAGCAAAACTATAGCCGTTCTTGTTCTGGTAGAATACTAGTCATTATTAAAGAGACTTTCATATGCCACAGGAAATCTAACAATGACATTTCATGCCTTCTGGGGAATATTTACCTAGTTTATTAAGTAAGCATTAGGCCTAAACTAAAATCATATCAGAACTACTACTTAAAAAAAAAACAAACCTTTAGCCTCTTTTTCGTCTGAGAACACATTTTCTCATCTTGTATTTTCCCTCATAATTTCTCTTTCTACTAAGCAGCTGGAAAGTACTACTTTTGTACTAAAGTATCTACATTAAACCATAATGCTTTCATTCTAAACTCCTTCCTTTTTAAAAATTTCTATTTTTAAAGAGCACACTGGGGATTGGAAATATTTTAGGTCAGTAGGAATTAGCCATTCCCTAAATGTAAAATTCTTAAAAAAAAAAAAAAGAAAAAGAAAAAAGATTTTACTTATTTTCACAGAGAGGAGAAAGGAGAGGGAGAGGGAGAGGGAGAGGGGGGGAGAGAGAGAGAGAGAGAGAGAGAGACAGGAGAAAAATATTGATGTGCAAGAGAAACATCACTTGGTTGCATCTCGCAAACCCCCACTGGGGACAGGCCTGGGCCTGCAACCCAGGCCTGTGCCCAGACTGAAAATTGAATCAGTGACCTTTTCAGTTCACAGGCTAGTGCTCAATCCACTGAGCCACACCAGCCAGATCTAACGTAAAATTCTTTCCTTAACAGTTTATGGTAGCTCTAGACTAAATGCCCAAACTCTTCCAAATCTGAAAGTTGAAGTTTTATTTTGTATTTATGTCAAATTCATAATTCTGTACTCTGTCTTCTTAAGTTTATCCCAGACCAGAAATCAACAAGACCCCAATTTGCCTCTGTTAGAGTGACTTTGATGTTCTGAGCCAGAACTATGAAGCAATGCTGGATTGTGGTTCAGTAGATTATTTACTTCCTCTATGTTCCACAACTTAATGGAAATCAGCTTATCACCTGACAGAGTTAATGGATAATCTTTTTCGCCTTTTCTCTTCTGAGCCAAGGGCATTCTCTTACATAATTTATGTTGAAGCTGACCCAAGCTATTACTGCAAGGAAGTTCTTGACACACTAAGCAAGGCTCCCATTTCTTTTGATAATATCAATATTTAGCTTTTCCTAGCTTTTAAATATGCATAATGTCTTAGATGATAACTTGCATTCTTATACTCAGAACTGCCCCAAACACAGGAAATGCAACAATGGCTTACACTGAGTTGAGAAAATAGGGAATGGTGGAGACCGAGATGGAGCTTCAGTGCCCATCCACTGGGGTAGAAGCAGCTGCCCAATCTGCCCCAGTCATTTGACACCATGCAATGGAGCTTGGTGTATTCCGCTTATTCAAAAGAAGCTGGAATTCCAGATTTTTGTGAAATCTGATGTTTTTTAAAAATTAAATTGTCATTTAAAACATAGCTTCGGCCGCTCTGACCAGCGTGGCTCAGTTGGTTGAATGTTGCCCCACTGAGTGAAAAGTCGCTGGTTTGATTCCTGGTTAGGTCCATGGGCTCCCAGAAGGGGGCGAGCAAGAGGCAGCCTACTGATGTTTCTCTCACACAAATTTGTTTCTAAAAAATAAATCTTAAAAAAAAAAAGGGGCCAACTGAATCCTTGCTGCTTGAGCATCACCTTTGTGCTGCTAATTAAAATTCTTTTGTCTGATCCTACATATTTTCAATGTGAAAAGTATTTTTAGGTTTTTAACAAGACTTTTCGATAAGACAACATTTCATGGACATATTCTACCTGGAAGCTCTGTTTGTTGTCAACACATCCATACATGTTGCAAGAAGTTTTGTGAGCTCTTAGGGATAAAATTTCAAATGTAATTTATCTTCAATACAGAAAAGCATCTCTATGTTAGGAAAACTTGGACTTTATAATCATGAGACTTTTTTTTTTTTGTTTCTAGTAAAAATTAAGCAAAAATGTCTAATATATCATCGACGAATTCCTAAAAAAACAGAATTACAGTTAATCAAGTGTCTAATAAGAAAGCAATCCAGCAAATAAAAGTGCTTTTCAGAGGCAGGAGTACAGGACTTACGCAGTTTAAATGAAGTATTTAAAACTGAAATGTGATGAAACATTTGGGGCTGTCATTGCTTATATGACATTTTGAAAAATGTCATCTTAATACTGTGCTCATATATAAAATTGGAGTGTGATTATCACTTCATGGTGTTTTAAATGAAACAAATAATTATTTATTACTGAGAGTATACCCATAACTCAGCAAATGTTAATTATTTATCTATTTTAGAGGAGAATTTGGTTTTGATCTTCACCCAGACCATTCTGGTTCAACTTTTAGGGCTTTATTATTTCAAAATTAAATGGTATTTAGTTTATCAATGTTCATTTTTAACAGTATTATTTAAGTCAGCCAAAGGTTGAAGCAACACAGTGTCCATTGCGAGATGAATGGATAAACAAAATGTGGCATATATGTACAATGGAGTACTATTTGGCCTTAGAAAAGAAAGAATCATGACACAACATGGATGAAACTTAAGGAAACTGTACTAAATGAAATAAGCCAGTCATAAAAGGATAAATACTGCATGATTCACTTACAGGAGGTACCTAAAGCAGTCAATTTCAGATGTAAAGCAAAATGGTGGCTCCCAGGGGCTGAAGGGAGACATGGGGAGTTGTTTAATGAGTTTCAGGTTTGCAAAACGAAGTTCTAGAGATAGGTTGCACAACAATGTAAATATAACATTACTGAACTGTATACTTAAAATATGGTGTAGATGGTCAATTTTAGTTTACGTATTCTGCCAAAACTAAAAAACAAATAAACATACAAACAAAAACCCCAAAACAATCACCAGGTTTCTGAGAACATTAGGTGATAACTGGAGGGAAAAAAAAAAGTATCAAGTTTCTTTTTGCAAACTATGAATGAAAAGCACACTTTAACTGTGCAAAGACATAGCTCTCTATTCACTATTTCTTACCTGTACATTTATACAACATGCCCGTCATGGTTCCAGCTGCTACTGTATTGAGGTCATCTTCTGCACCTCGTGTTTTCTCAATGATGACTCCAAATGCACTATAAAGCAAAGCTATAGGGGAAATGGAACTGATCAGTAGTAATAAAAAAGTGATTGCAAGTCAGTATGGAAATTGTATTTAGATAAATATACCCTACAGACATCATCATGTAAGTACTCAAAGGTATATATAAAGAGTGATCAAAATGGAATACTATATATACTCACTTAAAAAGGAGCATGAACTATATTCACTAATATGTAAAGCAGGCACATGACTATGACTCTGAGTAAGCAAAGATGCTGTCTGGAAAGATTCAGAAGAAATATTAATAGTAGCTATTAATGGAAAGTACCATTGAGGAGTCCCAGGAAGAATACCTTTAATATTCACTTGTATTTTATTTATTTGGATTTAGAAACAAAAATACATGTATTTCTATTATAATAAAAATATAGCTAAAAAAAGAAAACAGTGAAGTTTGGTTGCTGAATGTGTGAAAACTATGAAACTAGTACTAGTTTTAATAAAATCTTCCCCCTCCCTATGCCTCTGAAGATTTCTATTATCCATGAATGCATTAATCTAGTGATTTTCAACCTTTTTCATCTCATGGCACACATAAACAAATACTAAAATTCTGCAGCATGCCAAAAAATATACTTTACTGACCTGACCAAAAAGTATAATTTTGATTCATTCACACCAGACAGCTACTGTTGTGTTTTTGGCTGTCATTTTTAAATTCAACAATCTAAGTGTAAAGAGGTCAATGCTCCTGACTAAATAGTCAAGTATTGCAAGCTTTAAAAATTTTTGTGGCACTGGCTGAAAATCACTGCATTAATCCTTTCCCTTACCTGTTCTCAAAATTGCCACATTTGACTCTTCAACATTATACCAAGATCAGCCTTACAAATACTCTGTGAGTTTTTATAGTTTCATAAAGACTTTTCTTCCTGTTTTAACATTTTTAACTGAAATTGAACTTGAGCAGAACATTGTAATAAATCATATTACAAAGGGAACACATGGTGTGACTGGCCATCCCAATGTGTCCAAGATCGAAGGTTTCCTGGTACGTGGGACCTTTGGTGCTAAAACTAGGAAAGTTCCAGGCAGAACAGAATGGGTGATTACTCTAGGTATACAAACAACCAAACAGAGCAAAGGAGGGTGGCTGTGTGTGGAGGGTGGGGGCAATGGGGAAATGGGCAACATATGGAAACTGCCATTTACTAGGACTCCAAATACGAGCCGGACTTCATAGTGTGAAAATGTACTACTGCATTTTTCAGACCATAAGATACATCTAAATATTAGAAGAAAATAGGGGGAAAATTTTTGAAGGAAAGAAAGTGGTAAAATATTTAATAATACAAATAACATAATATTTCACCAATGTAAATGTAAAGCTACATTCGGACTACAAGATGCACCCTCATTTCCTCCCAAATGTGGGGGTGTGTTTTATAGTCTGAAAAATAATGAGTATTTTCAAATTTAAAACAAGGCTAGGATATTACTGTGTCAACACAGGTCTTTTCTAGCTTTCAATAGATGCCTACATTCTTCCCTTACTTAATCTGCCATATTTAAAAGATTTTCAGGCTTTCAACTAAGTCATAAAGAAAACTGTGGAAGTTAGGGCATAAGCGCCACAAGTAAGCAGGTTTATTTTAAGTCATGAGTAAAGAGTCAATCATATAGTAGGAAAGCACTGGGTCCTAAGTATTATTAAACTCCCCCTTGCTTAGAACTCCAAATACTAAAACAAAAACAAAAACAAACAAAAAAACCTGCAAATGCTTTCATCATCTTGACAAAGCCCCTACTGCTAAGTCTGGGAAATCTACTCAGGTAAACGGAATCCTGAACCAGTCTTAGAAAACAGAGCAAGAGGGCTAGATTCACCTATCATATTTAACTACAGGATCTGAATCATTTGCTTCGGACCTAAATTATTTGGATTTCATTTTGTTAAAACAGGACTTTATTTGGTGTCTTGTATGGACAGGAGAGTGTTTAGGGGTTAAAAAGATTTAAAACATTCAGAAATGATATACAAGGTAGTATTAGCACCTGGGATTATTTTATGTAGTTTCTGGTCTTTTCTAAGTAGTAACTATACTGCCGACAAGAGTGGATTTGAACATAATTTTTAATATACTAGGATTTTAAAATTTTTGGTTGATCAAATTGTTCATGTTATGTGTATATTCGTTCTTTGCATCAATAATTTATTATCAAGTGAAATCTCTACTTACCCAAAGAACCTAGAGTATTAGCCCAAAGTGCCCCTTGCCTGGTCACCATGTTCAAAATCCTACAAGGGCAGAAAGACGAAGAATCTCTATTTAGAATCATTATTTTTCTAGTAACTTGAAAAAACATATTTGCAGCTATTTAAAAACTATAAACTCAATTCCCGGTTTTCTTCATTAAAACAGTACCTCTTCAGAATTCAATAAGGATGACTTTTACTTTATAGAAATATAAATAAAGGTAGGTTAAAACCTCGAACCTTTTTGAGCAATCAGTAAAGAAATTTCTCATAAAATATATAAAATCATTAAATATATATCAAACACATAAAAGCTTTCAATGACAGCCTGAAATTTATTTTATAAAGAAGTTTACAGAAACTGATCTGTATAAAAAAATGCCATATGAACAAACTAGCTTAGAATTAAGCGTTTTTTTGGGGGGAGGATATATTTAGAATATTAAGTAAAATCAGAGCATGACATATTACAGAAGATAAAGCAGAATTAAAAATAAATACTCAAAGAAAAGGAAAAAACAAACCAGAATGCATGGAGAAAGCATACTCTCAAGGGAAGCACAGTTCTGCCTTGCACCAGTGCCACCTGCCACCAGAACAGTGACGGAGGCAACTGGAAGAAGAGGGGACATTCCTCTTCCAGCAATGTAACACCATCACAGCAATGATTCTGCCTGGACAGCTGACTACTGCTGGAGATTACAGAATTACAGCAACAAACAGACAAAGAACTTAAAATTTAATGCTTAATAATAAAAATTTGTATTACTTTTAAAATGTTGTTTATGGAGCAGTATATTGTTTCTAATTAATTATTTACTAATATTATATTTACTATTATATTTTAAGTTTAACACACTGCTTTTACATTTGTCACAAGTTTTAAAAACTATGAATTTTCGTTACTGTACTGTTGACGGCACTGCAAATTGGCAAAATTCTTTGGGATACAATTGGGCAACATACCTCCATTTTTTGGGCCTTTACCTACTTCTCACTTTAATCATCTGTCTACAACACTTAAAGGCACAAAACATAGAAAGCCTAAGCCTTACCCAAGATCGCAAAATAGTAAGTAATAAAACAAGGCTTTGAAGCTACATAGATACATCTAACCCGAAACCCTCCCTTCTTTCCATTGTCAAATGATGTATCCCTATTTAGGAAGAGAAGAATGATTATATAAAAAATGGTGTATAAGGTTTTTAAAAAATGCAAACTAATTCATCTCTCTATAAAAAATTACTATTACTGTTTTAGAAAACAAAAGAGTGATGCCCTGACTAGTGTGGCTCAGTGGGTTTGGTATTGTCCTGCAAACTGAAAGATCACAGTCACAGTTCGACTCCCGGATGGGGCACATGCCTGGATTGCCTGCTAGGTCCCCGGTTGGGGGTGTGTGGGTGTGTGAGAGGCAACTGATGTTTCTCTCCCTCCCTTCCTCTGTCTAAAAAGAAATAAAATCTTAAAAAACAAAAAAAAGAAACAAAGGCTATCTTTTCTAGGAGACCCCCTACCTTCAAATTGATGCTTAATGATACAACACTGAGGATATGTTTCATAACAATATGGAAGGCAAGAAAGAGATGGGACACAGTCTTGGTTGATGGCTGTTGAGGACAGGTTATGGTTCATGGGTGTTCACTATACTATTCTGTCTACTTTGGTATATATTCCCAATTCTCCATAATTCAAAAAGAAAAAAAATGGTGTAAGGGACAAATATTAAGAATATAAACATAAAAACATTCAAGGATCTGGGCTAGGTAAGCAAGGGCAACTATCCACAGCATAATAGGACTATGAAAAAACTGACATGCCTTCAGGATTCCCAAGGTCTAATTCTGGCAGGTAACTGCTGCCATCTGCTGGCTAAACAACAAATAATGAAACTGTCCTAAGGCACAACCAAGAGCTACTGAAAAATATATACTGGGATTCCACTCACATAAAATATAAAAACATGCAAAATCAAACAATATATTAAAAAAATATAAACAGGGACTGGTCATATTTCTTAAATAGGGTGAAGATACACACTATATACACTTTCTGACCTTTTTAATTGTACTTTCTCTTCTCTGCAAATAAATTTTCCTGGAATACTGTCTTATTCCTTTGGAACTATCTCTACATTTCTAGAAATTTCATTTAAATTTTTGGCAGCTTTCAATTTCAGAAATGGAAAGTGAAGCTACACTTATATATACTGCCTTTTATTTCACTACCATGTCCTATGGTTCTGAATGCCCTTGAACAATCCAAATAATGTACTGCTAATTCAACAATTTGAAAAGCATGTTATATAGGCCTACCAAATAAAATATGTAATAAAATAAAACACATGTAGCTGAGCACTTAGGCTGGGGTAGCACCAGCTGATTGAAGGACACTGACTCAAAAATCACTCCTTTTAAAAGTTTAAGCCTCAGTAGCCTGATTTGTTTAGTTCCTTTTATCTTGAAGAAAAAAACTGATCAAAAAACAGAATATCAATACCCTAAACATTTGTAATCTCAATGTTGTACTCATCAAGCCAACACAGTAGAGGTTAATATTCAAGCATGACTACATCAGATGATTACATGAGACTTACTGTACATTTCTTGGTTTGGACCAGGCCATGTTCTGGGTTTCTTTCAATCCTAGCCGTAGACCGTTCACTGCCCCAACTGCAGCCCCTAGTAAATCATAGTAACAATTCATCTTTATATCAAAAAAAACAAAACAACAACAACAACAAAACCCCAAAAAACTGCACTTACGACTTTTTCATTTTTATATAATAGGAAAGAATAAAAAATGTAAATAATGATTCTTTAAACAACATGAAAGCACATTCTAATTGTTTTAAGTCTCTGACTACCTGGATTGAGGACACTTAAGAAAAAATTATTGTACTCACCTGTCATACAACATCCTCCAATAGTAAAGAAGGCCAGTTCAAATCTGCCCCGGGTTTTATTAGCTCCAGTTGGTAAAATAAACTCATCTGTATCCTAAAGGGATAATATAAAAACCAAGCTGAGCTCCCCTCAACAGAGAATACTTGTAAAATGTTTTTTAATTTGTTAAAGTAGTTTTTCACATAAAGTAAAACCTTGTATTAACTAAAACTCAACTATGCTTAGTCAAACAAAAACAAACAAAACTTTCTACAACACCAGCAACACTTAAATCAAAGTGAAATGAAATATACAACATATACAATTATGCTCATTAGTTCTTAGGAGGGATTCTTGTCCAAAATGGTGCTTTGCAATGTAAGTTTGATGGGTTGTATGTAATGTGCCTTATGTAATGATAAATATATTTTAAAGAGATCTTATTTTTTTTCAAGATTTTATTTATTTATTTTTAGAGAGAGGGGAAGGGAGGGAGAAAGAGAGGCAGAGAAACATCAATGTGTGGTTGCCTCTCACTTGCCCCCTACTGGGGACCTGGCCTACAACGCAAGCATGAGCCCTGACTGGGAATCAAACCGGCAACCCTTTGGTTCACAGGCCACCACTCAATCCACGGAGCCACACCACACCAGCCAGGGCAGTAATGGTAAATCTGAAGCAACAGTGCCACAGAGTTTATGAACAGCTCTAGAGAAAGGTAAACTGAAAGCTATGAGAAGCAATAGTTGACATAACAACAATCTGGAAGAAGAAAATAACTTTCATTTCATAGCTACTATTTATCAAGCACCATTTTACTATGTGTAAGACTAAATGTGCATTAAAAAAAATGAGCAGAAACTATAAAAGCACAATACCTTGGATCAGTTATGCTGCAAGGTCAAAATTACCTTCTTAATTAAGAAGGTAAAAGATTAAGAATTACCTTCTTAATCTTTTGACTTCCGGCCAAGATGGAGGTGTAGGTGGACACACTGTGTCTCCTCACACAACCAAAAAAAAAGGGTAACAAATTAAAAACAAAACAAAAAAACCAACCCAGAACTGCCAGAAAACTGAACTGCATGGAAGTCTGACAACCAAAGGGTGAAAGAATAAACTTTCATCCATACTCGTAGGAGGGGCAGAGACTGGCAGCCGGGGCAAAGAGGACAAGCAGCAAGGCAAGGCGGTGGGGTGGCTGGAGGACAGTCTGGGAGAGGCAGCAGCTGGAGGTCCCACATTTGAGTGCAGATAAACAGGGAGGAACAACTGGGGAGCCGGACAGACTGCATCACCCAGGGTTCCAGCAAAGGAAAAGAAAGCCTCAAAACCTATGAATGTAAAAATCTGTGGGGGTTGAAGCGGTGGGAGAAACTTCCAGCCTCACAGGAGAGTACACTGGAGAGACCCACAGGGTCCTAGAAAGTATACAACCCACATACCTGGGAATTAGCATCAGAAAGGCCCAACTGCTTGTGGGTAGCAGGGGAAGTGAATGAAAGCCTGCAGAGAGCCCAGCAAGCTGAGCAAGTGGCATCGTTCCCTCTCAGACCCCTCCTCCATGTACAGTGCCACAAACCCACCCTGGCAAATACCTAAGGCTCCACCCCTTACAACATAACATGTGCACTGGGACAAAGAAATAGGGCCCAAATGAAAGAACAGATCAAAACTCCAAAAATAGAACTAAGTGAGGAGGAGATAGCCAACCTATAAGATGCAGAGTACCAAACACTGGTAATCAGGATGCTCACAGAAATGGTTGAATATGGTCAGAAAATAGAGGAAAAAGTGAAGGCTATAAAAAGTGAAATAAAGGAAAATGCACAGGGAAAAGAAAAACTGGGACGTAAATCAATGGTTTGGACCAGGAGGAAGAAAGAAACATTCAACTAGAACAGAATGAAGAAACAAGAATTCAGAAAAATGAGGAGAGGTTTAGGAACTTCAGGGACAACTTTAAAGATTCCAATATGTGAATCGTAGGGGTGCCAGAAGGAGAACAGGAAGAGCAAGAAATTGAAAGCTTATTTGAAAACACAATGGAGAATTTCTCTCATCTGGGAAAGGAAATAGACTTCCAGGAAGTCCAGGAAGTTCAGAGAGTCCCAAAGAAGCTGGACCCAAGGAGGAACAAACCAAGGCACATCATATTTACATTACCCAAGATAAGGAGAGGATCTTAAAAGAAGCCAGAGAAAAGCAGACAGTTACCTACAAAGGAGTGCCCATAAGACTGTCAGCTGGTTTCTCAAAAGAAACCTTGCAGGCAAGAAGGGGCTGGAAAGAAGTATTTGAAGTCATGAAAGGCAAGGACCTACATCCAAAATTATTCTCTCCAGCAAAGCTATCATTTAGAATAGAAGGGCAGATAAAGTGCTTCTCAGATAAAGTTAAAGGAGTTCATCATCACCCACCCCTTATTACATGAATTGTTAAAGGGACTTACCTGAGAAAAAGATGATCAAAACTATGAACATTAAATGACAACAAATGCACAGCTAGCAACAACTGAATCTTTAAAAACAAAAACTAAGCAAACAACTAGAACCGGAACAGAATCACAGAAATGGAGATTACATGGAGGGTTATCAGTGGGGAGGAGGTGGGGGCTAGAGTGGGGAAAAGGTACAGGGAGTAAGAAGCATAAATGGTACAAAATAGACAGGGGGAGTTTATGAATAGTATAGGAAATGGAGAAGCCAAAGAACTTGTATGTACAGCTCATGGACATGAACTAAAGCAGGGGAATGCTGGTGGGAGGCAGGCTGCAGGGCAGAGTGGAATAAAGGGGAGAAAAAAAATGGAGCAACTGCAATAGCATAATACATAAAATATACTTAAAAAAAAAGAGAGAAAACCCACTAACTATAAATGTGAAGAGTTTGTTTCTGGACCTTCAGTTTTATTTTGTTCATGTATGTATAGATCTATCCTTATGCCAGCATCAAAATGTCTAAATTACTGTAACTTATGAGTTATTTTGAAATTGGGAAGTGTGAGTGCTCTAATTTGCTCTTCTTTTAAAGATTGTTGGCTATTTTTTACACTTTGTATTTTGACATGAATTTCAAAATCAGCCAATTTCTGCAAAAAAAGCCAGCTAAGATTTTGATAGGGGCTATTGAATCTGCAGGTCAATTTGTAAATTATGTTATTTTAACAATACTAAACCTTCCAAGAAACTGGAGTATCTTCCAATTTATTTTTTAAGTTTTTTTCAATAATGTTTTGTAGTTTTCAGTGTTTGTTTTGTATTTTTGTTGAATTTAGTCCTAAATATTTTATTCCTTTTGATGTTATTGTAAATGGAATTTTTTTGCACTTTTCTGTATAGTGTCCATTGCTATTATATATAAAAATAATTATGTATACTGATCTTGTATCCTTCAACTTTGCAGAAATTGTGTATTAGAACTAAGTTTTTTGTGGTTTTCCTAGGATTTTCTACACACAAGATCATAATACCTGTTAAATAGATTGTTTTATTTCTTCCTTTATCAATCCAGATGCCATTCATTCTCCTGTCTAATTGCCCTGGTTAGACAATGCTGAATAGAATGAAGAGAGTGGACATCCTTATTTACTGTTCCTTATTAGTGGGAAAATATTCAGACTTTCACCATTAAGTATGATGTTAGCTTTGGAAGTTTTGATTAAAAAGAAAGTGTCAGATATAGAAGTTCCCTTCTACTCCTAGTTTATTGAGTGTTTTTTTTTTAACCACAAAGTAATGTTTTATTTGTCAAATGCTTTTCTACATCTTTTGAGCTAATCATATAGTTTCCTTCCATTACTGGTATTTCAAATGATATGTCAACCTTCCATTCCTGAGATTTCCAACAAAACTTTTTGAACTTTCTTGATCAGTTTAGGTCAGTATCCTAATAAAACGGAAACCAAATAAACAAACAAAAAGAAAAAAACAACCAAAGCAAAAAACAAAAAAAGAATGCTGAAGCCAATGTGTAAATCTTTAATGTATAACCCTAATTTCAAATGTTTGTGTTCCTCTGACCACAGTTATATCTACAGACTTCTGAATAATATTAATAATCCAATCTAATACGTAAACTAAAGTAATTATGCACTTTTTTATATATATAAGGATTTGGTTCAAGATTTCATTTAAAAAGATTCCCAGGCTATAACTTTCTCATTTATATTTAACTTACTATTAATGGCTTCTTACAACTTTGTAACAAATCACTCACTATTTTTACTGGAATACTATTTAAATTTAAATTCCTTGTTGCTTTTAAAAACAAACTTTTATCTTGTGCTCTGACCATTGATTGTTCCTTATGATCATGGGAGGTACAAACAAAGAAGAAGGCAGCCATTGTCATTACATGCCCCACCTGCTGCTGACTTCCAGGGGATTTAAAGAAGGATTAGTCCCTTGGTTGTTTCCCCTTTGAGTTTGCTTTTTCTTCCTATGGGAGCCAAATATCAAAACTAGGATATTCAAAAGGAACTGCATATACAGGGAAAATTAAAAAGTGATATGCCCAGGAGAAAAGTATAGGCTTACAAAAGAACTGAGAAGAGGTTAAGATTACACCTCAAGCTGATCCTTTAAAACAGATACAGCCTGTAATAAAAATGTATTCCCACCCCATCCAACCCCAAAGCGGTAACAACAAAAAAGCAAAACTTGGGGAAGGGAATCTGATTTTTAGACTGCCTAGTTTTCAACAAAAAAACCCCAAGGGATACAGAAGAAATAGGAAAGCATGGCCCATTCAAAGGGGGAAAAAATCAACAGATTATGTCCATGAAAGTAACCTGGTAGAAAAATCTATTAGGCAAAAACTTTAAAAACAATTGTATTAAGGGAGCCCTAACAGAGATGAATATGAACATCCCAGGAGCTCAATGAACATCAAGATAATGTCAGAGACCCACATTGAGACACATCAAAATCAAACTTTTAAAACCAAAGACAAGGAGAGAATCTCAAAAGCAGTAAGACAACCAACTCACCACATATAGTGGATCCTCAGTAAGATTACCAGCAGATTTCTCAAGAGAAACGTTAAAGGCCACAAGGCTGTGAGCCAATATATTTAAAGTGCTAAGAGGAAAAAGAAAGGTAACCAAGAATGCTGTATCTACTAGAACTGTCCTTCAAAACTGAAGGAGCCATTAAGACATTACCAAGTAAACAAGAGCTGAGGAAGTCCATGACCACTAGACCTGTCCTGAAAGATATGATCGAGTGAGTCCGGCAAAGCAAAATGAAAGAACACTGGACAGTAACTCAAAGATTTATGAAGAGAGAACAATCTCAGTAAATGTAAATATGTAGGGCAATTATAAAAGTTAGTATTATTACATCTTTGGTTTTTAACTCCACATCTTGTTTTTTATACAATTTTAGAGAAAAAAAGCATTTTAAAGAATTATCAGGCATGTTTTCGGACACACAATGTATTAAGACACAATTCTATGACAACAATCAAAAGATGGCAGAGACAGAACTATAACAAAGCAGCATTTTTCTATGTCTGTGAAGTTAAGCTGGTATAAATTCAAATTAGTTATAACTTTATGATGTTAAATATAATCCCCATGGTAACCACAAAAAAATGTTAACTATAGAATATACACAAAAGAAATGAGGAAGAAATAATCATTTCACTACAAAAAATCAAGTAAACAGTAAAGACAATAATGAAGGAAATGAGGGACAAAATGCTTTTTAAAAATAGATTTCACTCACTCACTCATTCATTCATTCATTGAGAGAGGGAGAGAGACAGAGGCAGAGAAACAGCAATATGTGGGTGTCTCTCACACACCCCTTACTGGAGACATGGCCAGCAACCCAGGCATGTGCCCTAGACTGGGAATCAAACTAGTGACCTTTTGGTTAGCAGGCTGGTGCTCAATCCACTGAGCCACACCAGCCAGAAAAGGGACAAAAAGCTTTTAAAAAGGCAACTGAAATAGTAAAATGACAAAAATCTCTCTTTACTAGCAGTCCCTTTAAAAATGGAGCTCTGGGCAGTGTGGCACAGTTGGTTGGAGTGTCATCCCACAACCAGAAGGTTATGTTGTGGGTTTGATTCCCAGTCAGGGCACATATCTACGTTACAGGTTGATCCCTGATTCCCAGGCGCCTAAAATCTCTGGCTCAGGTGCTTACAGGAGGCAACCAGTCAATGCTTCTCTCTTGTATCAATGCTTCCCTCCCTTCCATTCTCTCTAAAAATGATGAAAAAATGTCCTTGAGTGAGGATAAAAAAAAAGAAAATGTAAATGGCTTAGCTCTCTAACCAAGAGACAGGGCATGGCACACTGGATTAAAAAAAAAAAAAATGATCCAACCATGTGCTGTCTATAAGATATTTACTTTAGATCCAAAGACACAAAATGATTGAAGTCAAAGAAGAGAAGATATTCCATGCAAATAATAACTGAAAGGGAGTAGGGTGGATATTGTAATATCAGAAAATATACATTTAAATTAAAAAAAGGTTCCAAGAGACAAGGTTGTACACATTATATTAATAAAAGGGTTGATACAGCAAGAAGATATAACAATTATAAACATTTACTTACCTAATAATGGATCATCAAAATATATTAAGTAAAATGTGACAGAATTAAAGGTAGACAGGAAGTTCTACAATAATAATAGTTGGAGATGTCAACAGTTCACTCTCAGTAATAGCATCCATTATAACCAGACAGAAGATAAGGAGACACAGGATTTAACATGATAAACCTACTACATCTAAGAGACATACACTGTACTAAATGCCTTTTTTCAAATGCACATAGGACATTTTCCAAGGACAGACCATACATTAGGGCACAAATTAAGTCTCAACAGATATAAAAGATACAATAAAAAGTATCTTCTTCAACAACAACAGTTAGAAATCAATAACAAAAGTAAAACAGGAAAATTTACAAATTTGTGAAAACTAACCCTTTAGTCAACAGCACAAACAAGAAATAAGAAGGGAAGTTAGGAAATACTACAGAGGTAAATGAAAAAAAGAAACACATACCAAAACTCATGACACTCAAAAAGGGTGTTAAAGAGGAAAATTTATAGCTATAAATGCTTCCATTAAAAAAAAAATCCAAAACCAATAAAATAATTTTACAACTTAAAGAACTAGAGAAAGACTTCCGGCCAACATGGAAGCGTAGGTGGACACACTGTGCCTCCTCCCACAACGAAAATTAAAGACAACAAAGATTTAGAAACAAGAAAACAACCAGAACTGATACAAAAAATTGAACTGTATGGAAGTCCAACAACCATTCACCCAGACTGGTAAGAGGCGCGGAGTTGCGGCAGGAAAAAGTGGAGGTTGGCAGACCCGAGTGCACAGGTAGCAGGGGCTGGTAGATCCCAGGAGTGCAGCTGGCAGCTAGCAGACCCTGGGTACGGGGTGGCTACTGTGCAGAAACAGAGGCTGCGCAAGGCGGCTGGCTGACCAGGTGGTCCCACATTCACGCCCAGATAATCCAGGTGAAGGGGAAGCAGTGGAAGGGATTGGAATCTGAGAGAGAGCAGAGCAAACGCCATTGTTCCCTCTCAGACCCCGCCCCCACATACAGCGTCACTACCAAGCAACTGGGCTGCCCCGTCCTGGGGAACACCTAACGATCCACCCCTCATATGTAACAGCCTCGACCGGACCAAAAATAAAAAAGACCGAAAAGAAAAAAACCCAAAATGGCTCAAACCGGAGAACAAATCAAAGCCCCAAACCTAATTCACTTAAGCGACCAAGAGATAGCCAACCTATCAGATGCACAGCTCAAAGCCCTGGTGATCAGAATGCTCACAGAACTGGTTGATTTTGCTCACAAATTAGATGAAAAAAATGAAGGCTACAGTAAGTGAAATGAAGAAAAATGCACAGGGCCCCAATAGAGATGGGAGGAAAACTGGGACTCAAATCAATGGAGTGGACCAGAATGAAGAAACAAACAAACAAACAAGGAAGAAACAAGAATTCAAAAAAAATGAGGAGAGGCTTAAGAACTTCCAGGACATCTTTAAACGTCCCAACATCAGAATTATAGAGGTACCAGAACGGGAAGAGGAAGAGCAACAAGTGGGAAACTTACTTGAACAAATAATAAAGGAGTACTTCCCCAATATGGCAAAGGAAATAGACTTCCAGGAAGTCCAGGAAGCTCAGAGAGTCCCACATAAGTTGGACCCCAGGAGGAACACACCAAGGCACATCATAATTACAGCACCCAAGATTAAAATGAAGGAGAGAATTCTAGAAGCAGAAGGGATAAGGGGACAGTCACCTCCAAAGGAGTTCCCATCAGACTGTCAGCTGATTTCTCAAAAGAGACCTTCCAGGCAACAAGGGGCTGGAAAGAAGTATTTGAAGTCTTGAAAGGCAAGGACCTACATCCAAAATTGCTCTATCCAGCAAAGCTGTCATTTAGAATGGAAGGGAAGATAAAGTGCTTCTCAGATAAGCTCAAGTTCAAGGAGTTCATCATCACCAAGCCCTTATTCTATGAAATGTTAAAGGGACTTACCTAAGGAAAAAAAGAAAATATGACAGTAAAAAGACAGCAAACTCACAGCTATTAACAACCACACCTAAAGCAAAAGCAAACTAAGCAAACAGCTAGAATGAGAACAGAATCACAGAAATGGAGATCACATGGAGTGTTAGCAACAGGGGAGTGGGAGGAGGAGGAGGGGGGAAGGTACAGAGATTAAGTAGCATAGATGGTAGGTAGAAAATAGGGGGAGGGCAAGAACAGTGTGGGAAATGTAGAAGCTAAAGAACTTGTGGCACAAGGTCATGAACTAAAGGGGGGAATGTGGGTGGGAGGGGGTATGCAGGGTGGAGGGGAATGATGAGGGAGTAATGGGACAACCGTAATAGCATAATAAATAAAATATATTTTAAAAAAAACTAGAAAAAACAAAAACAAAAACAAACCCAGTGCAAGCAGAATGAGGGACATAGTAAAGATTGGGCTGGTGTCGCTCAGTGGACTGAGCACAGGCTGAAAACTAAAGGGTTGCGGGCCAGGTCCCATGAGAGACAACCACACATTGGTATTTTTCTCCTTGTCTTTCTCCTTCCCTTCCTCTCTCTCTAAAAATAAATAAATAAGATCTTAAAAAAAAAGATTAGCGCAGAGATAAATAAAATAGAGAATAAGAAACAGAGAAAATCAATGAAACTCAAAGTTGGTTCTTTAAAACACCTTTAGCTAGATGGATTAAGAAAAAAAGAAAACACTCAAATTACCAAAATCAGAAATGAAGGTGAGAACATCATAAGTACTGGGATGACCTTGATGAAATATACAATTTCTAAGATACACAAAATCATCAAGAAAGAGAAAATCCGAATAGACCTGTAACTAGTAAGGTAATTTAATCAGTAATAATAAAGAAGTCTAACAAAGTAAAGGAAAGTCCTGGACCTGACAGCTTCAAATGGTGAATTCTACCAAACATTTAAAAGCAAACAACAATCTAGATTCAGACTTCCTGCCAAGATGGAGGCGTAGGTGGACACACTGTGCCTCCTCTCACAACCAAAATTAAGGACAACAAATATTTAGAAACAAGAAAACAACCAGAGCTAATAGAAAACTGAACTGTACGGAAGTCCTACAACCATTCATCCAGACCTGTAAGAGGGGCAGAGTCTCAGCAGGAAAAAGTGGAGGTGTGGACCTGGGAACACAGGCAGCAGTGGCTGGCAGTTCCCAAGCCTGCAGGCGGCTGGCTGACCAGGTGGTCCCACATTTGGGCGCGCAGACAATCCAGGCGAAGGGGAAGCGGCGGAAGAGAAAGCGGCAGAAGGGACTGGAATCCAGGAGAGAGTGGAGCAGGCGCCATTGTTCCCTCTCGGACCCCGCCCCCACGTACAGCGTCACAACCCAGCAACTGGGCTGTCCTGCACTGGGGAACACCTGAGGCTCCATCCCTCAATACGTAACAGCCGGGACCAGACCAAAAACAAAACAAAACGAAACAAAAAACACCAAAAATGGCTCAAACCAGAGGACAAATGAATGCCCCTGAGCCAATTCCTCTAAGCGTCCAAGAGATAGCCAACCTATCAGACGCACAGTTCAAAGCCCTGGTGATCAGGATGCTCACAGAATTGGTTGATTTTGGTCTCAAATTAGATTAAAAACTGCAGGCTACAATACGTGAAATGAAGGAAGACGCATGGGGAACCAATAGAGATGGGAGGAAAACTGGGACTCAAATCAATGGAGTGGACCAGAAGAAAGAAAGAAAGAAACAATCAAACAGAAAACAACGAAGAAACAAGAATTCAAAAAAATGAGGAGAGGCTTAGGAACCTCTAGGACATCGTTAAAGGTCCCAACATCGAATTATAGGGGTACCAGAAGGGGAAGAAGAAGAGCAACAAGTGGAAAACTTATTTGAACAAATAAGAAAGGAGAACTTCCCCAATCTGGCAAAGGAAATAGACTACCAGGACGTCCAGGAAGCTCAGAGAGTCCCAAACAAGTTGGACCCAAGGAGAAACACACCAAGGCACATCGTAATTACATTAGCCAAGATTCAAATGACGGAGAGAATTCTAGAAGCAGCAAGGGATAAGGGGACAGTCACCTCCAAAGGAGTTTCCATCATACTGTCAGCTGATTTCTCAAAAGAGACCTTCCAGGCAAGAAGGGGCTGGAAAGAAGTATTTGAAGTCTTGAAAGGCAGGGATCTACATCCAAAGTTGCTCTATCCAGCAAAGCTGTCATTTAGAATGGAAGGGAAGATAAAGTGCTTCTCATATTAGGTCAAGTTCAAGGAGTTCATCATCACCAAGCCCTTATTATATGAAATGGTAAAGGGACTTATCTAAGAAAAAGATCAAAAATAGGACAGTGAAAAGACAGCAAACTCACAGCTATTAACAACCACACCTAAAATAAAAGCAAACAACTAGAACAGGAACAGAAACACAGAAATGGAGATCACGTGGAGGGTTAGCAACAGAGGAGTGGGAGGAGGAGAGAGGGGGAAACGGTACAGAGAATAAGTAGCATAGATGGTGGGTAGAAAATAGACAGGGGGGGGGGCAAGAATAGTGTGGGAAATGTAGAAGCTACAGAACTTATGACACATGGACATGAACTAAAGGGGGGGAATGTGGGTGGGAGGGGGAGTGCAGGGTGGAGGGGACTGATGGGGGAGAAATGGGACAAGTGTAATAGCATAATCAATAAAATATATTAAATAAAAGAAAAAAAAAAACGAACAACAATCTTTCTCAAACTTTTCCAAAAAACTGAAGTGTAGGAAAATACCTAGAACAGTTCATAACCCTTTGTATGAGACCAGCATTACCCTGATAACAAAACCAGACAAAGACACTACAAGAGAACTATAGACCAACATCCCTTTTATAAACATTGATGCAAAATTCTCAACAAAATACTAGGAAACCAAATTCAGCAGCATATTATAAGAATTATATACCACAACTAAGTGGGATTTATTCCTGGAATGTAAGATGGTCCAACATATAAATATTGATCAATGTTATTATATCACATTAACAAGAATGAAGGAAAGAAAAGAAAAAAAAGAACAACAATTAAAATAAAAATTTAAAAAAAAAAAAGAAAAATAAAGAATGGAGGAAAAAAACACACAAACCACCTCAACTGATGCAGAGAAAGCACTTGACAAAATCCAACACACTTTTGTCATCAAAACACTCAACAAACTAGGAAGAGAAAGAAACCACCTGAATATAATAAAAAACATATAAGGAAAAGCTACAGTGAACATTATAATCACAGGTGAAAGACTGAAAGGTTTTCCTCTAAATTGGTAACAAGGCAAGGATGCCTATTTTTTGCTACTTCTATTCAACATAGTAGTATTAGATGTTCTAGTCAGAGCAACCAGACAAGAAAAAAATAAAGGCATCCAAATTGGAAAGAAGAGTAGTCCTCACAGATATGATCTTACACGTAGAAAATCCTAAAGACTAAATGAAGAAACCTATTATGATCTTACATGTAGAAAATCCTACAGACTAAATGAAGAAACCTGTTAGAAGTAGTAAATGAATTCAGCAAAGAAACAGGATACAAAGTCACACAAAAGTCAGATGCATTTCTACCTAATAACATTGAATAAATGGAAGAAGAAATTATGAAAACAATTCTATTTATTATAAAATAAAAAATGAAATACTTAAGACATAAATAAAACGCATCTCATGTTCATGGATTGGAAGACTTAACACTGTTAACACTACCCAAAGCAACTGACAGATTCAATGAAATGCCTATCAAAATATAAATGTTTTGTAGAAATAGGAAAACTCATCCTAAAATTCATTCAGAATCTCAGTGAAACCCTAACAGCTAAAGGAACACTGAAGAAACAAACAAACAAACAAAAAACCCAACAAACAAACAAACCAACGCTGGTGGACTCACACTATTTGGTATCAACTTACTACAAATCTATAGTAATCAAAACAGTGTGGTATTAGCATAAAGACAGGCATATACACCAATGAAACAGAGTAAGAGCCTGGAAATAAGCCCTCACATATATAGTCAAATGATTTTCAATGACTGCCAAAATGATTTCGTGAAAAGATAAAAGAATATCCACATAAAAAAAGTGAAGCTGGATCGTTATGTAATACTGTATATAAAAATCAACTCAAAATATATCCAAGACTTACCGTATTTTGCTGTGTATAATGAATGCGCTCCCACATTTTTTTGTCCAATTTTTCAGGAAAAAAATTTTGATTTAATTTTTTAATTGAATTATTTATTTATTTATATTAGAAACAAAACCCATTATCGTATTCCAGGGTATTATTTTGCATATGGATATTGTCATTGCTTTCTAGAGTTACACTTTTAACACATAAGCATAAGTAAAAGAATTTAAAACATTTATATAGATACGGAATTAGTAGTACTCATGTATAATGCACATACTTATTTTCCCCTCAAAAATCTGGGCAAAAAGTGCACATTATACGCAGCAAAATATGGTACATGTAAGACTTAAAATTATAAAACTCTTAGAAGAAAATAGAGGACAAGCTTCGTAACACTGGATTTGGCAATGATACTTTGGATATGACACCAAAAGCACAGGGAACAACAACAAAAAAAATTGGCCTTCATGTTTGTTTTAAAATTTTGTGTATCAAAAGACGGTAACAACAGAGTAAAACAGCAATCTATACAAAAGAAGAAAATATTTTCAAATCACACATTTGATAAAGGGTTAATACTCAATATATAGAGAACTCAATCGAAAAGGACTCAATTCAAATATGGACAAAGGACTTGAATAGATATTTCTCCAAAGATATATAAATGGCCAATGAAAAGGGACTGAAAAAGATGGTTAACATCACTAATCATTAGGGAATGCAAATCAAAACTACAGTGAGTTACCACTTCATACCCATTAGAATAGCTATGATTTAAAAACAAAAACCAACCTGGAAAATAACAAGTACTGATGAGGATGTGGAGAAATTGGAGCCCTTGTGCACTGTAAGTATTGATGAGGATGTGGAGAAATTGGAGCCCTTGTGCACTGTTGGTGGGAATGCAAAATAGGATAGCTGCTGTGGAACAAATATGGCAGTTCCTCAAAAAACCAAAAACGAACCAGAATTACCATGTGATCCAGCAATTCCACTTCTGCTATATAACCCAAAACACTGAAAGGAGGTCTGAAAGAAGCATTTAATTGGTACACCTATGTTTACAGCAGTATTATTTACAATAGCTAAAACTTGGAAACAATCCAAGTGTCCATGGACAGATGACTGGATAAGCAAAATGTATTATTATCCAATGGAATGTTATCAGCCTTTAAAATGAAGGCTTATTTTGACACATGCCACAATACAGATGAACCATAAGGACATTATGCTAAATAAGCCAGTCACAAAAAGAGAAATATTATATGATTCTATTTATTTGAGGTACTTAGAGCATACAAAATCAGCAACAGGTATCAGGGATTGGAGGGAGGGCAAAATGAGGAGCTGTTTTGTAATGGGTACAGTGGTCTTCCCTTATCTGTGGTGATATGTTCCAAGATCCCTAGTGGATGCCTGAAACCACGAACAGTACTGAATTCTATATAGATTATGTTTTTTCCTATACATATATACTTATAATAGTTTAATTTATAAATTAGGCACAGTAAGTGTTTAACAGCAATAACGAATAATAAAATAGAACAATTATAACAATATACTAAAATAAGTTACAGTAATGTGGCAGGTCTCTCCCCCCCCCTCTGATAATGGAGAAGGCTACGATGGGAGGGTAGTGTATACAGTGTGGATCTGCTGAACAAGGGAATGACATCGTGGGCAGGACAGAGTGGGAGATTTCATCACACTACTCAGAATGGGCATGCCTATTAAAATTTATGAATTGTTTATTTCTGGAATTTTCCATTTCATATTTTCAGTGTGGTTCACAATGGGTAACTGAATCCATGGAAAGGGAACTGTGGGTAAGAATGGGACTACTGTATAGTTTCAGTTATACAAAATGAAAGGGTTGATAGATATAGTAGGTGGCGATAGTTGTACAAATATATTTAGTAACAGTGAACATATAACACTTAAAGAAATTTAATCACCTAGTGTCCGGGAGAGTTACAAGTCAAATCCCCAGGCTTTGTGAGAAAAAAAGGGTGAATGGAGACTCAAGACTTGATGCCTCCAGAAGTACGCATCACAGATTAGGGTAGCATAAATTCCTGGCATTAAAATTTTTTCTAGCCCTGGCTGGTGTAGCTCAGTGGATTGAGCATGGGCCTGCGAACCAAAGGATCGCAGTTCGATTCCCAGTCAGGGCACATGCCTGGGTTGCAGGACAGTTCCCAGTGACAGTTCCTGGCAGGGGATGCACGAGAGGCAACCATACATCGATATTTCTCTCCATCTCTCCTTCCCTTCCCCTCTAAAGATAAATAAATAAAATCTTAAAAAAAAAAAAATTTTTTTTTCTAATGGTAAGTACCTAACTAGTCAAATCATAAAAGGACTAGTCTTAATCTTACCTGCACAAGATACCGTGGATCCACATTTAAGTAAGGTGAGAGAGGATTCATACCAGTCACTAGAGAAAAAAAACAAAGCATCATGCCACAACAAAAAATTTTAAAGTTATTTCATTTAGCATTAATTCTGCTTTTGTTCCATGTTTTGCCATAATGATTTACAGACTCACTGAATGTGAAATTTTCTCCCACTTCTCTATGCTTATCCTTGTCTGGCAGTTTTGGGGCTGCCTCCTGCTGTCTTCAGTCTCAACCCTCATCCTGCAGTGATGACTCAGGCTCTCATAGAAAGATGATATAGGCAGTAACGTGTATCAAATGAACAAAGTATCAGGAAGCATAGCCCAGGTCAACTATAAAAGCTAATTTCTTTCTACTTTGTTACAAGAATGCTTGCTAACTGTACAAACTGCAAAATAAGACGGACAAGAGACCAATGAATTTCATGGGAAAAACTGTGTGTTATGTGTTGTGTATAAATATCTCATGGCAATTTCTTCAGATCTTAGTGTTAACTGTTGCTGAAAAGAGTTTATGACTATGGCAGGATAGAGAATTCTTGGGCCATCACCACAGGGATGGGGGTCAGGGAAATAAAAAATGGAAACTCAAGAGGGCCAGATTTGAACCCCACTAACTGAAGTTAGAAAAATCTATCAAGGAAAATCAACTTTCTCCCTTTAAAATTAATCTTTGGATCCTACTGTATCTCAGTTGATTGTTCACAAATCTGTGCATTACCCATGACTCTAGTCTTCTCATTAACTGAAAGTCCTATTAGTTCTATATTCGGTAGCTATCTTGTACTGTGTTACTTATCACTACCTTTATTACTACCATCCTAGTCCAACCATTAAAATCTCACCTAAACTACAATAACAATGTCCTACACCTAACTATATTTACTTACTACCTAGGAATTAAAGTGATTTCTTAAGAAAAGGAAATCAGCCTTAATAGCAGCCATTTACACTTATAATCAAATCCAAATTCCTTACCATGGTTTACAGAACACCACATTAACTGCCATTCCTTGCTCCCTCATAAGCTCTTATCACTCCAACTCTCTTGCAAATCATAGACATACCTAATGGTTGTTTCTCTAACATGCCAAGTTTGTCTTTTTCTCAGGGCATTGGTACTAAACATTTTCATTAGTGTATTTGTCCCCTCCCAGGCATTTGTATTGCATTGAGATCACACCTCAATGTCAACACCCCTGAGATGCTTTTTCCCTAACCCATTCTAAAATGGCTTCCTGCTTTCAACAAAATCTCACGATCCCGTTTTACTGCCTTACACACACTTATCACTAACTGAAATGTTTTTGTTACTCGGCTCACTTCAATAGGATGTAAACTTCATGAAGTCAGCAGCCATCTTTTTTAAATAATTTAAGTGCTGTGGCACTGCACCCAAAGTCATCGACTCATTGTAGGTGCTTAATGAATGGTTTTCACCCCTCCATCACTCATTTCGCCTTCAAATCTTAAATTAATGTAACAATGTTTACCATGTTAAGGCAGTGCCCTCTGTGTTCCAAAACACATTAACTCCCAAGACCTGTTATGTATAAACTGTTCTAGATTGTTTTGAGACAAGGAATTTGAAAGGGCTTGTTTGTTCTTGAGCATAGAGGACCTAGAGAAATAATACAAGAATTCTCAAAAAAGAAAAAAAAATTATAAAGCGCTTATCCTCTACCAAGTTCCTACTATCTTTAAGTCCGAGTTCTAGTCATCCAGTCGAATTCCCACGAAGTACAAAAGACCTGGCATACGCATTCATAGAACTGAGAAGAGGGCAAGGGCATATTCATGCTTCTGCATCCTCTTGCATAATGCCTCTCCTAAAATTCTTTCTTAATGTGTATAAGTGACCTTTAAATTTAAAGTGCAGCTCACTCCCCAGCTTCTACAGTTGTCTTGGCTCGTATTTCTTTCTCGCCTACACGTATTACTGAGTGTTCTGACCTGACGGCTACTTTGTGGTTGAGAGTATGTGGCTTCGTGCTAAAACGTCTTCTACAGGATCGTTATTTGGAATACATTTACGTGCAAAGCTGGGCTCTCCTCTTAATTTAGGGCCAAGCACACAGCCCAACATACAAGGAAATGTGTGGGAGGAAAAATAAGGCCCAAAGCTCGAGTACAAAAGGAAGAAAAGATGCAACATTTCCTAAATCCAGGTCAGCCACAAAGAGTTCTCGGGGATCCATGGCTCCAAGAACTCGTTCAATCTAGACAGAGCGGCAGCGACACATCCTAACCGCAATGCTGATACTGTAGACTGTGAACATCAACAAAAATGAAAACAAGCTACGCCGCAGGCCTGGCGCAGTCGTCCAGAATCAGAAATGTTCGTAAGCTGTGCCCGATACTTACACGGGACGCCGGCCAAATCCGCGTGCGAGTAACCAGGTGCGCCCGCTCCGAAAAAGCCGGCCAAGCCCCCTGTGGTTTTGTTGCCGCTTCCCCCACCGCCCTCCATGGTCTCGCAGCAAACCGCACGTCTGCCTCAGCCCGGGGACGTCCTGCTGTTACTCCTCGACAGCAGCGGGTAGATTCACGTTACTACAGACTTCTTCACACGCTGACCTTCCGGGCGCCGGTGTCCGCTAGGCCCCACCCTTCCGCTTTGCGACTTTGTACGGCCCGGAAGCCGGATGCGCCTAACGGCAGTTTTCCGGTGGAGGAAACGTGAACGTAGCCAGTACCAGGGCGGTGTGTCCTGAGGAAGGCGGGTTACCTGTGGAAGAGGGAAGACAGGCGATTGGGTAGGGCCAGGCTCAGGAAGCCGGCGGAGCAGCAACTGCAGAAGCAGGCAGCAGGAGAGAGGGAATGGTGCCTGGAGGCGCCGAGAACGAGGCGCAATCCTCAGGGTTAGTGAATGAAGCTCTCCGCCCGGGCCAGCCCGGGGACTGTGTGGTGCGGGTCCCAGCATGAGTGCGGGCCCCGGCTGTGAGCCTATCACCAAGCGACCCCGCTGGGGTGTCTCTGCAACTTCTCCACAGGCCGCCTCGGACGCCCGGAGCTTACCCGGCAGGCAGAGGCGCGCCCTCGACCCTAAGGACTCTCCTGTGCAGTTCAGGGTCCCACACTCGTCTGGCTGCGTCTCGGGGTGGGCGGGACCGCACAGAGGCCGCTCCACCTCGCTTGGTACGTGGGGAAATAAAGATCTTTTCCTTCGCCTCGGCCCAAACCTCTTTTCGGTCTCTGTGTGAGGACCCAGGGACTCCAGTCACCCTCTGGTCTAGTGTGCACCACTCTGAGGGCCCCTTTGAGAGCCACCAAGGCCACTGTGGGGGCAATGGGGCTACATTTTCTTTGTTGGGATTGGTGGTGTGAGAAACCCTGAGAAGCAGTCACAGGGCAAAAAATGACAGAAGACTCCACCTTTTTGCTTTACTAGGGTTTGACTGAGAAATTGTCCCAGTTGTTAAAGGAAGTCTAATTGAGTATGTGAAGCTTCAGCCTATGTATTGAAAAGAAGGTACAACTTCCCTCAATTCAGATTCTGGTTCCCTGACTCCAGAGCTGTTAGACTTACCTGGCACTGTACTTGACTCGGGTGTACAGAGTTGAACAGGAGTCATTTGGCCTCTGCCTTAAGACCCTAAAATTTATCAGGGGAGATAGACAGTTACTGAAGTCAACATGATAAAGGTTAATGGATGTTTTGATAGATGGTAGGAGTACTTAAACTCAGTCCCGTACCAAAGTTACTCTTCCAAAAGAAGAGATGCTTAATCTAAGGACTGAGGAATGATGAGTGAGCTAGATGAAGAGGAAGCATGGAAGTTTTCCCAAAGTGCAGCTGATGCATACTGTCAAAGAGTAGTGAGAGATGAGACTGAAAGAGATAGGCAAAGATCAGATCATATTGGGACTTGTAGGTTTTGCACTTTTTATCTAAGGGATTAGATAAGCAATTAAAGGGCTTTTAGTAAGGGAGTGACTTGAACATAGGTGTATATAATCTTTTTAGGGGTGAGGATAAAGGTCCCTGTGCCTGGTGTGTGAAAAATAAAGAATGGATTGAAAGAAGTGCAGGCCCAAGATTTAAGTTAGTCTATGTGGGAAGTTAAAGATGGTTTATACTTAGCTGTTGGCAACAGGGAAGGGGAAGAAGTGGTTCCATTTAGGAGAGAATGGGTTATGTGGGTTTGTACTCATTATCTGCTGCAAATGAAAGTTTGGGCATTTTTGGCATAAATGTAATTGATGCTATGGAAGTAGCATGTAGATAACATAAAAGTGACCTGGGACAGAAACCTAAAGTTTCTGCTCCTAAAGAGCACTACCATTTAAGAGTAGACTGAAGAGAAGCAGCTATAGAGCTAGGAGGAAAGCCTGGCTTTTGTTATGTCATGCCAGGAATACAGCATTTCAAAAAGGACGTCAGGCAGCCCTCTGGTAAATGGTGTACACTTATTTCTCTCAGGATTTAGAGGCAATGGGGTGCAGATCTAAACTAAGTATTGGAGTATGAGCAGGGTTCGCTGTATAAATCCAAAAGAGAATAAATATGAGTACACAGAACAGCATGTGTAAAAGGTGGTAGGACTGGAGTGCAGAATGACATTAATGTCAGACACTGGGAGGGGGAGGAAGAGCTAACTCAAGACAAACTTGAGTGCCACCTCAAGGCATTTGGGGTTTGTTCTGTGGCTAATGGGGAGCCACTAAAAACTTTCAAGAAGGGGGATATTTGGTTAGTATTTTAGACAAGATTGCTTAGGCAGTCTTATAGTTTAAATTTTGCTTTGTACATAGAGTAAGAAATAAATGTAATTAAGTAAATATGCTGTATTTATAACAAATGTTTCATGAAATAATACCCTTACTGTGTATGATGCATTCTTACTCTGTCATTTGTAGTTTGTAAAACAGAGAAAGTGAAGACTATAGACCCAGAGACCAGTTGCAAGAAATAAGTGCTATTGTCTGATAAATGATGTACCTGTTCTTTTAATGTTGGTGGTATTTTGAAGATGAAGAGGAAAGGAGGAGTTTAAGATTTTGGATATAGATTCAGAGTACACCATGAAGGAAAGTAGAAAGGAGGTGGAATTGAGGGTGACTTCCAGGTATTGTGTCTGACTTATGTGATGAGCTAATTTGTGGTTCCATTAACTTTATTTGTAGATAAAGGAGAAATTAGTTGCGGTGGTAGGGGGCAGTTAATCTTCACTGGTTGGAACTTCTGATTTTCTGCAGAAGAGGAACCAAATTAATACTTTGTACTTATGTTTGTAAATGTTTTCAGTATACCTGGCACAGGGCACCAGTTAACAAAATGTTCAAAGTCTAGATATATAAAAAACTATTGCTTCAAATTTTGGAATTTTTTTTAGGAACTTTGAATTAAAAATTTTCATGTATAGTTTTTCTAGGAGAAGTAGGTGGAATAAGGAAGTAGATACTTTTTTTCAGTATCTTAAATTTTGTGTTAATCTTCCGAGTACATTTCTTATATTGATTGAAATTTGGATATCTATATATATGCAGAACCTAGCATGCTATTCACATTCTGTTAGGGAAGGATTTGTTCAATTGTGTTGTGGAAGCTTCCTTATTCTGCTTAACTACCTAGAGTTTTTCTTCCCGTTCCAGAGATGATCCAAGTGTAGGTCAGTGGTTGGTGAATGAGGGGGCTGGAGCTGGCTTGTCCCATATTCCTTAGTGCTGTCAAAAGCATCTTCAGGCCTCTTTCCTCATCTCAGAAACTCTCCCACTGTCTCCATTGCTCTTTGTTCTTAACACATCCTTCCCATACCTTATCTTGCTGCTGTAAGAAAGACTTTTTGTGGAGGCAGGGTGCTTGCTCCTGTGATATGCAGATGAATTTTACAGATGTTGTGCCTTTGGCCTGTATCTGTAGCGATTAAATGATTTGCTTATTGAAATATGCTACTGAGTGATGTTACTGATGAGATTATGTGTGAATGGTGTGAAGTCATAATGAAGTTGGATAACTACTGATCTCAGTGAAAAAGAGGTTGGGTGTTTGGGTGTAAGTGTTGGAAGAGAATAATACATTTGTTGAGTTTCTGCTCTGTAAGACTGGATACTTAATATTTTCTTTCATTGATCTACATAAGCCTTGGAGTAGGTATTGTTAATCACACTTTATAGGTGAGAAAAGAGAGGCTCAAAGAAATGAATTACTTCTAAGTGACTTCGCAAAATTCACAATCTAAGATAATGTTTGACTCCAGATCTTATATCTTTTTCATCAACTCCCATTGCTTCCCTTTTTGTTTGCTGTGATTATTTCTAGTTAAAAGGAAGGAATTCCCAGGAAACCTGGGAAGCATCATTTTATGCTTACTTCAGGAGTTAGGTGAAACTGAAACAATCCTGTGATGTGTTGCGAAAGAAATCTTTAGAAGCCAGAAGTAGTGGTATTGGAAAGAGAAGTAGGCAGACCTTTTTCTGGGGTCCTCAGAAGGACCGAGGAATGTTTTATTAGTAGGAATTATTAGTTCTTCACCTGTTGGTTCTCATTCATTCTGTTCTCAGGTTTCAGGAATGATAATAGGAAGTCTGAAGTGAGGGAACACAGGCTCAGTGCCAGTTTCAGGGGAGAGCCCTGCCCTTCAACTACATTAGAACACTTCATAGTTTTGTTTTGTTTTGTTTTGTTTTTTTATGAAACAGTGTAGGCAGTCTAGGTTCCATAGACTTGTCATCATTATTCATATGTATTATAGGAACCTAGCCATTGCGTACCATTTAATCCTTACATTTATGGAAAAAGGTGTTTTAAATTATACACTGACTCAAAAAAGGAAATTCTTTTGGCTCACTGCTAGTTTTTAATTTGAGGATTTTCTGTACTTGCTGTATTTGACATAATGAAATTAAATAGAGAAGATGGAACTGTAGGAAAGTCTCAAAGTGAAATGATTCATTTTTTACTCCCTTTTGACTGAAACTAATTTTTTTCTGAAGCCTGATTTGCTGTAAAAGTATTAATTAAATCACTAAAGTAGGGGTCTTTAACAAGAAACATCAAATATATATATGTATATGTATACATATAATTTTTTGAAAGAAGCTATTTTAAAAATGCTGAATTGATTTTTAATAGATGGAATGTTAGTATTTTGTGAGAGGTACAAATTATGTGGCACTCAGTTACAGTGATAAGTAAGCTGTTTATTTTCATTTATTTGGAACAGCATCTGTTTTGCTCATGTTATTGTGTTTGAGGGGACTTAGGTAGATTAGAATGAATCTATAATTGAAGATGCCTAGATACTTACACTGTAATTTAGACAGTAGTTGAGACTGTTGAAGATTTTTGTTTTTTATACTAAAATATTATATATATTTAACTTACATGAAATACATTAAATTTTGAAAGCATGCGTATTTCTAATGCTTTATGAATTGTGGCTTGCATTTGTTTATGTTGCATCTCTCTCTGCTGAGCCATCAATTTTACTTTTGCTACTCTCTGCTGGTCTTGTCTATGTAGTTATCTCATTGGCATCTCAAATTTAGTAGTTCAGAATTGACCTAATATTTCCCCCCTAAACCCAGTTTTCTTATATTTCACATTTAGTGCTGTCATGATCTTTTGAGTCTCTTAAGCTTAAAACTTAGTGTCACCTTTAACTTCTATGACAGTGTAGTCTTTAATGACTCACTTTTCAACTTTTCTTGTTTGAGTAGTTCTAGTCCTTGGCCAATAGTTCTTGAACCTAGTTGATCATCAAAATCACTTTGAAAAAATACAGATTCTAGTTCCCCTCACACCTCCATTGTTACACATATAGATTCTGATTCTGTAGGTCTGAGTGTGTCCCTGGGATCCATTTATTAGCAGCCTCCTGATGATTTAGATGGTTTGAGAACCACTGACCTAGATCAATAGTTTTCTTGCTGGTTTCTACCAATGAACTGTTTCTCCTTGTCCCTTCAGATTTGCCCTCCAGGCTACATGGGAGCTTCCTAGATTTGATTTATGGAATTACAGCTCTGAGTGGTGAATTTTGACACTTTTTTTGTAATCCTAGGAGAGATACTATTAATTTGCATGTTTACAGATAAGGAATTTGAGACCCTTCACAAAGTCACATAGAAATCTAGTGGGGGAGCCAGAATTTGAATCCAGGTGATTTGGTTCTAGAGCCCATGCTCTCATCCTTTAGGCCATACGAACTCTTAGAGAATGGTCGTTTTCTACTCTATGATAAAATGTATTTATGTTGCTGTATTATCTCCCATTGCTTGAGTGCAAAGGGAGTGATCAATCTTTTTAATCCACAGAACTTAGCATAAGGCCTTACATGTATATATGCTGCCAGAAGTATTTTCTTTTTGAAGGCATGTATGCATACACATTAATGTTTTGGGTGTGTTTGTTTTTTTTAACAGTGTTCAAACAAAAAACTATTTCCAGTTGGATGGACACTAAAGGAATCAAGACAGCTGAATTAGAAAGGTATAGAAACATATATATATATATATATATATATATATATATAAATGAATAACATGATATATGGATGTGTTATCTTGCTTCATGCTATTTTCTCTCCTTTGTCAGTTTTTAAATCTACATTTATTTGTTCTTTCAATTTATAAATAATAATTTTTTAGAGTCTCCTATATGCCAGGGACTGTCCTATATATTTGAGATATAGAGATGAAAGGGAAATAGTCTTTGTCTTTAAAATATTTGTAGTGGTGGTGACAGATACAGAAATGCATGATTACAGTAAGTCCTCACTTAACATTGTCAGTAGGTTTCCTGAAATGACACATAATGAAAGCAATTTTGCTAAAGGCTAATTGATACAAATAAGAGGTAAGTTTCTGTCACACCTTATCAACATTATAACAAAAAGATGTTGGATGAAACAACGTTATTTGAGGGCCTGCTGAGTGTGATAAATGCAATAGTAAAGGTATAAACAAGGTACAGTGGTGGTTAGCATTATAGAATAAACAATCCACTTTACCTTTGCAGGAAAGACTGCACAGTGAGTGAGTGAAGTTTAATACTTCTGGCAGGCACATAGTTGGGGAAAGGGCATTAAAGGCATATGTGCAAAGACATGGAGTCATGAATGAGAATGCTATATGTTCAAATAATCACAAGTAATCACAAGTAATTTAAGTATTGCTGTGATGGTATAAGAATGTGGTTGGGTAAGTAGTTTTCTAGCCTAAGTTTTTTTCTATTAAAATATCAGTTCTATTGTATCATTAGTTCTTTCTATTTTCTTATAGTCTGCATAGTAAAGAAAACAACAATACAAGACTAGAATCCATGATGAATTTTGTACAAAAAGATAACTGTTATCAAAATAACATGGAAAAATTAGAAAATGTTTCTCAACTAAGTATTGATAAATCACCAGTTGAGAAAAGTGCACAGTATTTGAACCAGCATCAGACTGCAGCTAAGTGGCAAAATGAAGGAAAACATACAGAGCAGCTTTTGGAAGGTGAACCTCCAACAGTAACTCTGGTATCTGAACAGTTCAGTAATGCTAACATCGATCAGTCACCTCAACATGATGATCAGAGTGACACATATAGTGAGGAAAGTAGAGATAATCAATTTTTTATACCTGTAAAGGTTGCAAATGCAAACCAGACTACAGAAGATGAACAGGCCAGAGAAGCCAGAAGTCTCCAGAAGTGCAGAAAGTCTTGCCATCTTGTGGAAGACTGTGCAGATTGTCAGCAGGAAGAGATCGATGTGGTGACAGAGAGTCCCTTGTCAGACGTTGGCTCAGAGGATGTCATCACTACAGGACTGAAAAATGCCAACAATTTGAGTAGACAAGAAAGTAGCCTAGGAAATTCTCCATTTGAGAAGGAAAGTGAACTCGAGTCACCAATGGATGTGGATAATTCCAAAAACAGTTGTCAGGACTCAGAAGCAGATGAAGAAACAAGTCCAGGATTTGATGAACAAGAAGATGGCAGTTCTTCACAAACAGCAAATAAACCTTCAAGGTTCCAAGCGAAAGAAGCTGACACTGAACTGAGGAAACGGTCCTCTGCCAAGGGAGGTGAAATTCGATTACATTTCCAATTTGAAGGGGAAAGTTGTGCTGGAATGAATGATTTAAATACCAAACTACCTGAAAGTACTTCTGGTTTGAATGTAGAGTGCAGAAATTCCAAGCAACATGGGAAGAAGGGTTCTAAAATCACGGATCATTTTATGAGAATGCCCAAAGCTGAGGACAAAAGGTAATTTTTTCCATCTAGAGTATGTCCAATAGTGCAATGCATTTTGTAATTTTGTAAGGAGGGTTTAGCAAAGATATGGTTTACACTGAAGCTAAATAACAGTTGTGTTTCTTGTTATCTATTTATGCTAAATTTATACTTAGACTCAAAACTTTAAATTCTAAAAAGACCAGAAACAAAATAAGTAAATAAATACTGTTAATCAGCTTTTTAGTTTCATGAACTTCCTTCTGAAATTTATGTGAATTATCAGGACATAAAAGTATTTAATTGATAGTAGCTACTGTTTAGCCATTTTCCTAGGGCTAAACAGAGAAAATGTTTACTGCATTTTCTCTAATGCTCTGAACAGGCAGGCAGGTAGTATTGTACTCACTTCACAAATGAGAAAACTGAAATTGGGGTTAGAGAATTCACTTAAATTATGTAATTTGTGGGCAGTAACACTGGGGTTTAAATCCCAGTCTGTCTAATTACAAACAAATTTAAAATTACATTTTTTTGCAGTTATTTCATATAGAATCTTAAAGCTCAGTTTCTGTTTTCTGGGATTTTTTTTTTTTCTGTCAAAGTTTACTTCATTGAAAATTACTGTCCAGAATCCTGAGAAGTAACTGACACGATAAACCATGACTTATTTGTCAATGTCCATATTCTTACGTGGTCCTTTATTCAGAAGGTGTTTTACATGTGTTTGGAAATTCCTACCACAGACTATTGAAATTGAGCTTTTGGGTTTTACTTATAAGCTTTATAAGGATTTTTGTTTGTCTTGTTTCTTTAATTAACAGGGAAAAAGAACAAGCTTGGCACATCCCCCCAAAAATATTTATTTATTTATTTATCTAGCTATCTCTATTTATTTATTTATTTTTAGAGAGAAGGGAAGGGAGGGAGAAAGAGAGGGAAAGAAACATCAATGTATGGTTGCCTCTCATGTGCCCCCTACTGGGGACCTGGCCAGCAACCCAGGCATGTGCCCTGACTGGAATTCGAACCTGCAACCCTTTGCTTCACAGGCCCATGTTCATTCCATTGAGCTACACCAGCCAGGGTAAAGCTTGGCACATTTTAAACAATAACAGTCTGGGTAAGTTTTATACTGTATTTCCAAGTGAATTTAAACAGTAAGTACTTTTTGACTGAATACATTTGTTTTGATCTTAGGAAAGAACAATGTGAAATCAGATATCAACGAACAGACAGAAGGATCCCGAAATACATTCCGCCTCACCTTTCTCCAGATAAGAAATGGCTCGGAACTCCTATCCAGGAGATGAGAACAATGCCTACGTGTGGAATCCAGCTGCCTCTCTTGAGACCATCTGCCAGTCACACAGTAACTATTCGAGTAGGTATTATCTCTCACCTATAAAGAGAGAAAATTAATAAAGTCTTGGTTTCTTTCGTTACTTATTAATGTGAAAAACAGACAAAGGTGTAGAAAGTGGTTCTCTTTTCTGCGTATAAAGTAGTAGGAAATCTATAGAATGTAGAAATATAATAATAGCTTAGTATGGTACTTAACAAATCCATAAGATGAATCATTGTCAACTAATGAGGAAATTGAAAATTTTTTGTATTTTTTTAAGAAAATTCATTGGATTCTTTAAAAAAAAATTAATTGACAACATTATTGAGTGCCCATTATTAGGTACATATTAGGTACTGGGTTAGTTCCTAAAATTTACAGTTGTGGTTCAGTATCTTTAAATCATTCTCTAGTTTTTCCCTCTTTTTTGAGCCTTGGATTCTTCCAGACATCTCCATCACTGTTCCACAGGTATCTCAAACTCAATGTGTATAAAACCAGCCTCATTTTAAAAATTGTGGTTAAATACATAATAGAAAATGTACCATCTTAACCATTTAAAAATATTATGTTTCATTGGCATTAAGCATATTCACCATATTATACAACCATTACCACTACCCATTTTCAGAAACTTTTCATCACCCCACACAGAAACTTGGCACCTACTAAACTATAACTTCCCATTCTTTCCTTGCCCCTATTAACCTCTTTTATACTGTGAATTCTTTTTTTTTTTTTAAACACATTTGTATTGAGGTATGTAAAATTTACCCATTTTAAGTGATCAATTCAGTAATACTTACTGAATTTACTGAGTTAAACAACCATGACCATAATCCAGTTTTAGAAGATTTTTATCACTCTTTGGACAGTTTTAAATAGTCATCTCATTTATTAGTCAGTCTCTGTTATTAGATTTTATAGGAGCTACTTATTTAAAAAAATCCCTTTTATGGTACAACTTAGTCTAGATGTAATTAAATATTTCAAAATACAGAATTCTTTAGTGTAGTTAGAGGTAGAAGCAACATTTAGCAGGGTGGTGAGGTTTGAATTTAGCTCAAAAAGAAGAGTGAAAATTTCTGAGATGGACTTCAAGACAAGACAGTTCTAGACATGTATATACCTTTATACCGGTAAGTAAAGGCTGTGCAGTTGAAAAATATTTGTTTTAGGAATGGAAAACAATTGGTTTGCTGGAGCTTAGAATTTGACTGGGAAATGGTAGAGAAGACTTTGAAAAGTGTGTTGGGTTCACATCATGGAGGGCTCCAGGTGCCAGGAACTGTATTGGTAATAGACTGTATAGGTAATTGACTGTATAGGTAATAGAAATTATTAAAATGCTTGTGCAGATAGTAGTTGTGTTGTAGTAAGATTAATCAAACAGGTGTATGTAAAAAAAAAATGAAATGAGGATGCATTGGAAACATGGAAAGGTAATAGGAGATGAAAAGGAAAGAGGTAGTAATTATCAAATTGTGCTGCATGGAAGTGGTTGTAGGGTTCTTTTGAAATTTGACTTGTTTCTTTTCTAAATTATATTTTTAACTATGAAAAACCTATAGTAAAAGAACTAACAAACAATTTGAAATTGTGTGCTAGTTTGGATTTGAAAATGCTTAATACCATATTTTAACCAGCAGATTTACAAAGAGAACTCACCTTTGTTCATACAGCAGAATCAAGATTCTCTTGCCACTGCTGTTTAACTGAAGGTTTTCCTTAAACATAAAAATAACAGTTTAAAAAATTAGCATTTGCAACTATTTAGGTATATGAGTAGTATTTTCTTAATAATGTGTAAGAGATATAAAAGTAAATTAAATAGTAGCTTTAGCTGTCATCCCTAACCCCCAATTTCAAATTTTCCATTTCTTAAAATAGTCATTCTCATTTATTGATGTTAGTGTAAGGAAAAATTATTGTTAAAATTATATTTATAAAAAGTTTTTATTTGATTTTAATGATTTCATGTTAGATTTCTTATTTCTTTTTTTTCTTTATTTCAATTGTTGTTCTTGTACAGTTTTCTGTCTTTAACTCCCATCCCAGCCCACCGGCCCAGCCCTCCCCACCTCCCTCCCATTTCCACCCCCCCACATGTTAGATTTCTTAAAGAAAAATGAGATCTGCTATTTTAAAAGGTTTGAAAATCACTTAGATAGGGTAATAATTGTTATGATAAAAAAGAGAAAATAGATGGCTGCATTGTTTTGAGGTAAAATTGATAGGACATGTTGAATTCTTAAGGACATGTTGATTGAGTGATGAGGGAAAAGGGGGCATTGATAATAACTGTCTAATTAAGAAAAGGCTAGATCACTGAGAATATGTTGATGGTTAAGATTTGGAAAAAAGATTGATTGGGGAGGTATTGATATTTTGACTTTTCCTTCTTTTCTTACACTGTCCACAAAGAAAACCCAAAGCATCCTATGTCATCATTATTTAATCTCTGTAATTACTCTGTATTTGTTAGATATCCAGTGACCCATGAATTTTAAAAATCTTAAAAATTATTTTTGTTTTATTGCAATAGTAATGCAAGATCATCATAAAAAATGCAACTGTTATATGAAAATGTATAACTCAGAAAACCTGTCTTTTATAGTCCTATTCCAAGAGTTTAACTGTTTGGTATTTTCTAGATTCTTTTTCTGAATATGGTAATATAATGTATGTATAATGAATAGTTATTAAATAAATAATCCTTAATTACATTTCTAAGATGCCAAGTATTAATAGTTACAGAGTTGGAAGTAATAAAATAAAGCAGGTGTTTAGCATTAGAAATGAAAGACAATCTGAAACTTCATGGACATGACACTCAGTGCTTAATTATCTATAATACAAGGATGAACACACACACATATATCAATGCAGACAAAAGCACACACATGTACACACATACATACACAAAGCATATTCTTATCTATGTGTTCTCCTATGTGGAAGCTGGACTAGTACCTTTTCTGTCACCTCCAATTACATGGAATATCTTTATAAAATCACCTTTAGGACCACCATTTGGAAGTAAAAATATTTCCAACATGGTTGATGTCTTAGCCACTTTTGACTCTTGACTTACTTAACTTCTCTCCTTGGAGTATTCTCATGCTTTGGTTTCAGTGACACCATGTAATCCTAGTTTTTTTTCCTCCCCCATTAGTTACTTCCTGTGTTCCTTTAGCTCTTCTTTATGAGGCAATTCCTCAAGGTTAATTCATAGGTCTTCTTTTCTTACTCTCTCTCTGGGTGTTCATCCATGGTTGTTAGGGTTTTAATGGTCACATGTATAGGTGGCCTTACAAATTTATTTATCTTAAGTTGCAAACTTTTCATGCAGCTGCTATTTATGTTTCTTTAATTTTTAATAAGCTTTTCCCTTTTTGAAGAATAGTCTTTCTTTTCCTGGTTAACTTTATTTATTTATTTATTTATTTTTAATATATTTTATTGATTATGCTATTACAGTTGTCCCATTTTTCCCCCTTTATTCCTCTCTGCCCTGCACACCCCCTCCCACCTGCATTCCCTTCCTTTAGTTCATGTCCATGGGTCATACATATAAGTTCTTTGGCTTCTACATTTCCTATACTATTCTTACCCTCCCCTTATCTATTTTCTACCTACCATTTATGTTTCTTATTCCCTGTACCTTTCTCCCATTCCCCCTTCTCCCTTCCCCACTGATAACTCTCCCTGGGGTCTCCATTTCTGTGATTCTGTTCCTATTCTTATTGTTTGCTTAGTTTGCTTTTGTTTTTGTTTTAGGTTCGGTTGTTAATAACTGAGTTTGTTGTCATTTTACTGTTCATATTTTTTATCTTCTTTTTCTTAAATAAGTCCCTTCAATATTTCATATAATAAGGGCTGGGTGATGATGAACTCCTTGAACTTGACCTTGTCTGGGAAGCACTTTATCTGCCCTTCTATTCTAAATGATAGCTTTGCTAGAGAGAGTAATCTTGAATGTAGGTCCTTGCCTTTCATGACTTGGAATACTTCTTTCCAGCCCCTTCTTGCCTGTAAAGTCTCTTTTGAGACATCAGCTGACAGTCTGATGGGAACTCCTTTGTAGGTGACTGTCCCCTTATCCCTTGCTGCTTCTAGAATTCTCTCCGTCATTTGAATCTTGGCTAATGTAATTACGATGTGCCTTGGTGTGTTCCTCCTTGGGTCCAACTTGTTTGTGACTCTCTGAGCTTCCTGGACGTCCTGGTAGTCTATTTCCTTTGCCAGATTGTGGAAGTTCTCCTTCATTATTTGTTCAAAGAAGTTTTCAATTTCTTGGTCTTCTTCTTCTCCTTCTGGCATCCCTATGATTTGGATGTTGGAATGTTTAAAGATGTCCTGGAGATTCCTAAGCTTCTAATTTTTTTGAATACTTGTTTCTTGAGTCTGTTCTGGTTGAATGTTTCTTTCTTCCTTCTGCTCCAAACTGTTGATTTGAGTCCTAGTTTCCGTCCTATCACTGTTGGTTCCCTATAGATTTTTCTTTATTTCACATAATGTGACCTTCATTATTGCCTGACTTTTTTATGCTGTTAAGTACCTAGAGAGTTCCTGGAGCCTCCTGATAACCAGTGTTTTGAACTCTGCATCTGATAGGTTGGCTATCTCTTCGTCACTTAATTGTAATTTTTCTGGGGCTTTGAACTGTTCTTTAATTGGGTCTTTTTTTTTTTTTGGTCTCAGCATGCCTGTCATGTAGTAAGGGGCAGAGCCTTAGGTGTTCACCAGGGTGGGGCAACCCACCTTGCTGGGTTGTGATGCTGTATGTCGGGGAGGAGTCTGAGAGGGAACAGTGCCGCTTGCTCCTCTCTCTGCTGGTTTTCAGTCACTTCCCCCACTACACACAAGCAAACTGGGCCCTTCTGGTGCTGATTCCTAGTGGTTGGGTTTGTGTACGTTCTTAGACCCTGTGGGTCTCTCCAACAAACTCTCCTGTGAGGTTGGGAGTTTCTTCCACTGCCACCTCAACCCCCATAGGTGTTTTCAGTGAGAGGCTTTGAGGCTTCATTTCCCAGTGCTGGAACCCTGGGTTGTATGGTCTATCTCACTCCCCAGTTGTTCCTACGGGTTTACCTGCACATGAATGTGGAACTGCCCAGTCTGCAAGCCAGCACCTCACCCAGTGCACCATCTGCTGCCTTGCCCATGAGTCCTCTCCTCCCGGCTGCCTGTCTCTGCCCTTCCTACTGGTCTGGATGAGTGTTTCTTCTTTAACTCCTTGGTTGTCGGACTTCTAAACAGTTTGATTTTCTGTCAGTTCTGGTGGTTTTTTGTTTTTAAATTTGTTGTTGTCCTTCTTTTGGTTGTACAAGGAGTCAGTGTGTCTACCTACACCTCCATCTTTGCTGGAAGTCACTGATTAACTTCTTTTTATACTTTGGAGTTCAGCTCAATTGCCACTTCCTCAAGGAAGGCTTCTCTACACACATAAGTTAAGCTAAAATTGTCTAGAATAGATTTATTATTTTTTAATCCTCTCCCAGGGACTTTTCCCCCCATTGCTTTAAGAGAAAGAGAAAGGAAGAGAGAGAGGGAAGTGGGAGAGAGGAAGAGGTGGGGGCGGGGAGAAACATCAATGTGAGAAAGAAACATTGGTTGACTACCTTCTTGTATATACCCTGACTGAGGATTGAACCTGCAACGTGGGTATATGCCCTGACCAAGAATCTAACCCGTGACCTTTTGATCTAAGGGAAGATGCTTCAACCAACTGAGCTACACCAGTCAGGGCTAGAATATATTTTTTTAACACCACAAACCTCTCATTTATAGCATATTACAGTTGAAATTTTATATTTATTTTTGTCATTATTTGATTATCTGCAATGAAGTATTGGTTCATGCTACAACATGGGTGAACCTTGAAAGCATTATGGTAAGTGAAAGAGGCTAGACACAAAAGGCCACATATTGTATTAGTCCATTTATATAAAATGTTCAGAATAGGCAAAATGTAAAACTTTGTGTTTTAAAATATCTCCTTCCTCAAACATTTACTGAATGTATATTATAAATAACATGTATATATAAATGTGTATGTTTACATATATGTATATGTTATACATATAAAACACACATGCTATGCTCTGTGGTAGATATTCAGAATACAAAGTTAATATGGTTATTATCCTCAAGAAGTTTAGAGTCTAGCTGGGGAAGGAAAAAAGTACGGTCTAGTATGATAATAATCTAGTAAAACAAGGAATAAACTACCTACCTTTAAAATTTTTTTCAATATATTTTATCGATTATGCTATTACAGTTGTCCCATTTCTCCCCAATCATTCCCCTCCACCTTGCACACCCTCTACCACCCACATTTCCCCCCTTTAGTTCATGTCCATATGTCATAAGTTCTTTAGCTTCTACATTTCCCACACTATTCTTGCCCTCCCTGTCTATTTTGTACCCACCGTCTATGCTACTTATTCTCTGTACCTTTCCCCCTCTCTCCTCCTCCCACACCCCTGTTCCTAACCCTCCATGTGATCTCCATTTCTGTGGTTCTATTCCTGTTCTAGCTGTTTGCTTAGTTTGCTTTTGCTTTAGGTGTGGTTAATATCTGTGAGTTTGCTGTGTTTTTACTGTCCTATTTTTGATCTTCTTTTTCTTAGGTAAGTCCCTTTAACATTTCATATAATAAAGGCTTGGTGATGATGAACTCCTTTAACTTGGCCTTATCTGGGAAGCACTTTATCTTCCATTCTAAATGACAGCTTTGCTGGATAGAGCAATCTTGGATGTAGGTCCTTGCCTTTCATGACTTGGAATACTTCTTTCCAGCCCCTTCTTGCCTGGAAGGTCTCTTTTGAGAAATCAGCTGCCAGTCTGATGGGAACTCCTTTGTAGGTGACTGTCCCCTTATCCCTTGCTGCTTCCAGAATTCTCTCCTTCATTTTGATCTTGGGTAATGTAATTATGATGTGCCTTGGTGTGTTCCTCCTTGGGTCCAACTTGTTTGTGACTCTCTGAGCTTCCTGGACGTCCTGGTAGTCTGTTTCCTTTGCCAGATTGGGGAAGTTCTTCTTTATTTGTTCAAATAAGTTTTCTACTTGTTGCTCTTCCTCTTCTCTTTCTGGTACCCCTATAATTTCGATGCTGGAACGTTTAAAGATGTCCTGGAGGTTCCTAAGCCTCTCCTCATTTTTTTGAATTCTTGTTTCTTCCTTGTTTTCTGTTTGGTTGTTTCTTTTTTCCTTCTAGTCCACTCCATTGATTTGAGTCCCCATTTTCCTCCCATCTCTATTGGTTCCCTGTGTGTTTTCTTTCATTTCACTTATTGTAGCCTTCATTTGTTCATCTAATTTGTGAGCAAAATCAACCAATTCTGTGAGCATCCTGATCACCAGGGCTTTGAACCATGCATCTGATAGGTTGGCTATCTCTTCGTGGCTTAGAGAAATTGGCTCTGGGGCTTTCATTTGTTCTGTGGTTTGAGCCATTTTTGTTATTTTGTTTTTTTTGGTCTGGTTGCAGCTGTTACATAGTGAGGGCTCGAACCTTAGGTGTTACCCAGGGCGGGGCAGCCCAGTCACTGGGTAGTGATTCTGTATGTGGGGGCGGGGTCTGAGAGGGAACAGTGGTGCTTGCTCTGCTCTCTCTTGGATTCAGTCCCTTCTGCCGCTTCTCCTTTGCCTGGATTATCTGTGCGCGAATGTGGGACCACGTGGTCAGCTTTGCGCAGTCTCACTGGGTCTGCACAGTTGCCACCCTGTGCTTGGGGTCCACTAGCCACCACCTCTGCTCCTGGGGTCTGCTAGCTGCCTCCTGTATGCCTGGGAAGTACCAGCCACTGCTGCCTGTGTGTCCGGGTCCGCACCGCCACTTTTTCCTGCTGTGACTCCGCCCCTCTTACCGGTCTGGATGAATGGTTGTTGGACTTCCATACAGTTCAATTTTCTATCAGTTCTGGTTATTTTCTTGTTTCTAAGTATTTGTTGTCCTTAATTTTGGTTGTGAGAGGAGGCACAGTGTGTCCACTTATGCCTCCATCTTGGCCGGGAGTCCTAATAGTTTTTTGAAGGCTTCCTAGAGGATATGAAAATTGGGCTGAGTGATAGAGGTCAGAATAGATGTTGAACCAGATGGTGTTTGGGTAAGAGAGTATGTTAACAACAGGGAACATCATTTGGAATCAGAGTATAAGCAGAGGGGGGCCATTTTAAGATTAGAAGCCTGGAAATACTTGAGAAAAATAATATTAGTCCCAAGTGAGCATGGGATGTTTACAGGGAGTAAATGTTGGGTGCAGTTGGAATTAGAGAAATAAATAGAAGACTTGTCAGAAATTCAGACAAGGAATAATAAGGGTCAGGGGCTGAGATTGGATGAAGATAGAATGCCCGGGACATGGTGACTAGGAAACTGATTAAATGGGGGTAAGGAGTGGAAACAGCCGAATAAGATTTCTGGGAATGCAAAGGAGCTGGTCTGTTTTTTATAGTGTTTCCTTTGGCTGCTTTATTCTTTTGTAAATGATACACCTAGTTTTTATACACTTACAGTTCTTGTTAATTTCTATTTCAGGTAGATCTTTTGCGAGCAGGAGAAGTTCCTAAACCTTTTCCAACACATTTTAAAGATTTGTGGGACAATAAGCATGTAAAGATGCCTTGTTCAGAACAAAACTTGTACCCTGTGGAAGATGAGGTAAAAACAAAACTGATTTTCTTTTAGTCTCTGATAGTTTAGTACATTCTTGTTTAACTCCTGCTTCTATGATACAAAAAAACCTTAGTTTGCTCATTTGTTTTTCCTTTTTCTCAAAGAATGGTGAACGAACTGCAGGAAGCAGGTGGGAGCTCATTCAGACTGCACTTCTCAACAAATTCACACGACCCCAAAATCTGAAGGTATGTTCTTTTTGCTATTCTTGCCTCTTACATGTAGTTCTTAGAGATGGTCCCTGTGTCTCCTCCCTCAAAAACTTCTTTTAATCTTTAATGGACTCAGGTAACAGCATTGTTTATTTGCAGTGTTCTTGCTTCCTGAGGAACTCTGTTTAGAGTCATTCTTGGTTTCTATTCCATCACTAAGAAATGAATAGAAGTATTAAGAATTGTAGATGACTTGCCTGCAGCCACACAGAATAATTTGGACAACCAGAAATTAGACCTCTGTTTCTTGATTCCCCATCCAGTTTCCTTCCATTCAAGCTTCTCTTTTATTTTTGTTTTAGAATTATCATGTGTCTGAAAGGTTTTGAAAAGTAAATGGGGAAAGAATTATGACTTCAGTAATATTTGCCCAAAGGAAAACTGAGTTTCCTAATGATTAAATTATACATTAAACATTCTGTTTTTTATTGCTTTTGATATAGCTTCTAGCAGTTTAATAATTTATTGATCTAATATTTTGGTAGTAATTTATTTTTTGATTTTTGAAAATATTTTATTTAAGATTGTAAGGGCAGTCTGTCTAGTCATTAGATTGCTTTTCTAATAGCTAAAATGTGGGTAAGTATATGTTTATTTTAGGCACTATGTAAACTTTTAAAACTACAAACAGTAACAGATATTTCTGTACTTGGTGAAAATGGGTTTCATTGTCTTTGAGAGACTTGATTTGTTGTGTATAGTTTCTCAGATTTTATACTGTTCTTGCATTTATTCTTACAAGTGATTCTTACACTTTCTATACCTTTCTGTAGCTCCTGTTTTTTTTCCTTAACATGAAAATACATTGATAATGTTGTGCCATAATGTATTTTGAAAATTTTATTCCTTAGGTACAGTGTTTTTTGATCTTGTAATGTAATCCTTTTAAATGAAAGAACTTCTCAGGGTCTTCTGCTCAGGGTCTGCCAGAGTTTATTTATTTTTAGTATAATGTTAATTACATATTACAAACAAAACTGTAGATAAATTCTTTATACTTACAGTATACATCTAGGAACTTGAATATCCCCTGTTTCCAAGTAAATAATACACATTCTGTTGGCTCATTTTTTAACCTAGATAGATACTTGGTAATTATTTATATGACACGAAGTGTTTTTCAGGAAGAAGCTCTTTGGCAGAGTGTTAATTTTTTAAGACTTCTTTAATGATAAAGGAATTTGGAAATTTATAGTAATAATCTAACACAGTGTTTTTCAGATTTACATATGCCTTCAGTAAAAAAATTTTGGGGTGTGTAATATGAGTATTAACAGCTTATAAGTTTTACATATTTATTGCTTTATTAATGTATGCACATTATAAAATATAATCAAAAGAGACATTTAAAAGGATGAAGTAAGATATAATTGTAAATAATAGTTCTTTCTGCATAACTAATAGATTATCTGAAGTGTAGCCCACTCTGGTGTTAAAAAACCAAAATTCAACTGAGTAAATTTTAAAGATCTTACTGGCTTTATTCAACAGTTCATGAATTTGGGCAGCATCCCATCCAACAGATAGAAAGAAACTCCAAGAAGCTATACAAAATAAAGACATTTATAAGGAATAAAGGAATGGGAACAAGAAGTTATATTAGCAAAAAGTGGATTGGCTGTTGCAAGGTCACTTTCCTTTAGGGAATGACAAGGGTCTATCAGGCAGATGACCACACTAGTGCCAACCAGGTGATTCCTGATTGACTGATTTTAGATTCTGTTTCTGGGAAAGCCAAAACTAAATAAGTTTTGATTTGGTGATGTGGGGCTCAGCATAAATGACTCCATTTTGGGACCTGTTGTCTGTTTTTAATAATTGGCAACCATGTGTAAAGTACTGCCTATTCAGACAGTAATTTTAGTAGATGGCACAGTATTTTGACTTTTCATTCTATATAAGTAGTATGTAGTTTATGTGAACTGCTGGAGGAAGATAACCATTAATATGTAGCTTACAAAAATGGCTGATAATAAAAGAGAAAATATTGTTTTATGCTTTAGGGCAGTGTCTTTCAGTGATTTTTTTATTATTGCCCTCTCCACCAGGAATCCTTTTTAGACATTTTTTCCCTAATTTACTCTTCCCTTGAAATTTTAATACTACAAGTATAGTGTATGTCTATATATGTAGTGTGACCCTTTCAATTGCCAGAAATCATAATATTTAATTTTTTAAGCCCCAATATCCAATTTATGTCTTTGAGGATTGCATCACCTCTGTTTAGAATGCATGCTTTGGAATAATTATGATGTTTTTCCCCTATTACTTGACCTATCTAATCTCATATTTCTTACGTGAATAATAAATTAGTATGCACTATATTTGTTCATAGCTACTGATGTGGAACAGTTAACAATAGGAGGAAGTTTGTCCATCATTAAAAAATTTACTATAAGTACTTCATAAAGCAGACAGGCTACTCATAGATAATTTACTTGACTATCATGAGGATTTTATTTTGTTTATGCTTTTTTCATAGGATGCTATTCTGAAATACAATGTGGCATATTCTAAGAAGTGGGACTTTACAGCTTTAGTTGATTTCTGGGACAAGGTAAAAGTATACTTATTTCTTTAACTATGAAAATAATATGACAACTATAAAAAGTTTAAGAAAAATACCCATAATTCTGTCACCAACACAATTTTCATCTTTTATTTTTGTGAAAAGTATTTCCTGTTATAATAGGCATGTTTTAGGAACTAATTTTGAAATTTGCTTTATTCTCCTTTTTTTATATTGTTATACCATTATCAACATTATTAATGGCTGCATATTTTTTAACTAGGTTTTGAGGATATGATGATTCTGTATTTCAGACATCTATGTTGTATCTAGTTTATACACATAAACACAGACATGTATCGTTATGTGCCACTTAACAGCAGGGCTATGTTGTGAGAAATGCGTCATTAGGCGATTTCATCTTTGTGTGAACATCTTTGATGTTTTGCACTTGAACAAATCTGGATGATATGGCCTATTGTAGACCTAGGCTATATGGTATAGTGTATTGCTCCTAGGTTACAAGCCTGTGCAGCATGTGCCTGTGTGAAACAAGCACAAGAGATCAAGAGATGTGGTAAACATGAGATGTATGAGGCTGCTGGCTGCATTTACAGGACATTTTTTTATGAGTACACTCTAGAATAATGATAAAAAATATATAGTATAATAAATACATAATCCAGTACTGTAGTTGTTTATTACCAAATATTATGTACTGTATATAATTTATGTGCTATACTTTCATATGAATGGCAATGCAGTAGGTTTGTTTACACTTCAACACAAACACATGAGTAGTGTGTTGTGCTACACCGTGATGTGATTAGGTGATAAGAAATTTTTGGCTCCATTATAATCTTATGGGACCATAGTTGTATATGTGGTCTGTTATTGACTGAAACTGTATGTTTTTCCAAGTTCGATACTGTTTTTTTTATGTGATATCCAGAAATTATATGACTAGATCAAAGGGCACAAAATTTTGTGGCTATGGATTTATGCTATAAAATCATTCTCTGCAGACTAGCAAGTTGGTGTGCCATTAGCAATGGGTAAAAATACTACTTTCATAGTACTGTTGGAGAAAAGGGCATCATTCTTTTTGAAAAAATGGCAGTATATCTTTTTTTTAACACTTTAGTTTCAAATGATAGATTCAAAAGAAATTATGAAAAAGTGTACAAGGAGGTTGTATGCATGCTTTATTCCACTTTCCCTGATGTTGATTGCTTAAGTAAGTATTATACAATATCAAAATCAGGAAGTTGACATAAAAGCTTACTTAGATTTTACCTTGCCTTTTCTCAATCAGCATAATTCCCCTACATACTCCATTACTTTGTTACTTTTTATTGCTGAGTGGTATTTCATGATGTAGATGTATTTGTTTAACCGTAGTCACATTTCAGAACGTTAGAGTTGTTTCCAGTTTTTGGCTGTTACAACAAATCTGCTCTGCACATACTATCATGCAGGTTTTGTATGAATGTAAGTTTTGTGTGTGTGTGTGTGTGTGTGTGTGTGTGTGTGTTCTGCAGTTGGCTTTTTTAAAGGATTATTTATTTATTTATTTATTTATAGAGAGAGGGTAGAGACAGAAACATCAATGTGTGGTTGCCTCTTGCACACCCCCTACTGGGGACCTAGCCCACAACCCAGGTATGTGCCCTGACTGGGAATTGAACTGGTGACACTTTGGTTTGCAGGCCAGTGCTCAAACCACTGAGCAGCACCAGCCACAGCCTGAAGATAAATTTTTATTTCTCTGAGATAAATGCCTAAGAGTGTGATTGTTGAATTGTTTGATAGGTGTGTTTTCAGTTTTACAAGAAATTGCCAGTGTGCTTTTGCTAAGTTAGTAAGTCTCCGAAAGAAAAATCCTTTATAAACAATATATTTTTAAAATTTTATTTTTTCTCACATTTTTTCATTCACATTATGTAGGTTTTATTTACTAATAATAGAAACTGTAAATAATTTTGGAAATGAGAACATTTTTGAATTGAAATATTTTCAATATTACATAATTTTTATTTATCTAATAGAGATTAATTATTGAAGTTTGTACATGTTCTATATTTTTTATAATGGTGCTGTTCCCTCTCCAGATGTTTTTCAGATAAATAACTCTAAGATAGAATAGGATGATTATTATTATTCCTATTGCAAATAAGTATTTGTGATTTAGAGATGAACTTTCTTGGCCAGAGTGACATAGATTGCCCCTGGTGGGGCATTATAAACCAATCGGTGTTCTTTCTACTACTGCCTGCAATTACAGTATGTTGTGCCTCTGCATACACCTTTCCTTCCTACTTGCTGCCATATTTTCATTGCAGTTTGAGACTGATTTGTCCTCTTTCTCCACTTTTCTCTATTGAAATTCTATCTCCTAGACGCACATTTTCCTGTCTCTTCCCTCCAAAATGAGATGGCACCTTTCATGGAGTTTCCATGACAAAATTTTAAATATATCTTGTGGCACTCCTGCTCTTTGCCTTGATTTATTCTTAATGTAATATTGGCATCTTCTAGTACCTTAAAAGTTTCACGGGGCATAGGCTGTCTTTCTTAGCTTTATGTTTCCTCTAGCACCTGTACAACGCATTATATGTACTGAGTGCTTCATAAGTAGTTGTGAACTGGATTTCACAGGAGATCAGGTAGTCGTACTGCTTTTCAGGGTTACCAAAGTCAGGAGAATATTATCCAGAAGTAATGGTGCAAGTTAACAAAATTTGTTACGCCTCCACTCCCTGCCCATGCTACAAGGCACACCTAAGTATAACGTACTCTTCCTCTCTGAGCATTTTTAGCTCGTGATGTTCTAGTCTTCTCATCAGTTCATCCCCTCTGACATTATCGTACCTGATTTGTTTGTCCTCTGGACTGCTGTGGTAATTCAGAAGAAAGTGGTTAGTTAATTACATTTCTAGGAATCAGACATTAAGATTCTTGTGAATCCTTATAGTTACTGCCTGTTATTTTGGAAGAGACTGAACATGTGAAAATGCCATTGACAGTGGTATAAATAACATCACTACCCCTTTTTTCTGGAAATGTTTTGATTATCTTACAAAGTATTTGTGAGGTAGTATGATACACAGCTGTGGCTTTTGGATTTATCATGTGCGGGGGCCCGTGTCCTGGGTGCCAGATGTGGGGGGGCTCCGCCCGCAGAGCCCCATCCCTCCATCATGGATGAAAATAAAACTAGCAAGACATGATCTGCTTGGGGAGGAGAGGTGGACACACTCTTAGAGGAGAATGACCCAGAGCCCCTTCCTCACTAGGCTTTTATTGGGTTCCAATACACAAGAATACAGGTTTAACATGTCAAAGAAATCTGAGGGCTTAATCTGAGTCAATGTCTGTCCGGAAAGGGGGTTGCCAAACTTTGGGAGACATACCCATTTCCTCCTGGGACCCTTATCATTTAAATGAGTGCACTCTTAGCAAAGCAGGTTTCACAGGACTTTAGGAATTCTTTCTTATGCCCGATCACCCGGGGAACCGTCCTGGCCAGCACAGGGCTGCACCGCTTGCCCTCATAGTTTCAGGCTTTAATCTGATTAGGCTCAGGAAGCAGAAGACATCTCCCAGATGGAAATGAGGACTCGGGCTATGTCAGAATAGCCAGGGGGCGAGGGTCCATCACATCCTCTTTCCTGCAGCACCCCCCGGCCCCAGTCCTTCCATAAGGGCCTCCCAAGTGGTCATGTCTGGCTTAGGTTGCCCCTCCCATGAGGAGTCTTACCCATCATTGACTAACTGACTAAGCATTGGGGCCAGAGATGGATGAGGCAGAAGTGGAGCTCCTGTCAGGGAGATAAGCTTTGTCTCCTTAGTAACTCACGTCCTCTTGACAGAACAGACCCAGATGAAGTGGGTCCCTAGGCTCTTACTCAGCCCACCATGGGGTGAGGGTTACAACTCCTGAAACCAGGCTGAACGGTCCGCAACAATCATGTATGTAAATCCTGTGGAGGACATTTAAAACATGCTGCTGATCACCACCATCTTGAGTTTTCTGATTTTGGAGGTCTGGGGTAGGACCTGAGACTGTATTCCTTCCTTCCTTCCCTCCTTCCTTCCCTCCTTCCTTCCCTCCTTCCTTCCCTCCTTCCCTCCTTCCTTCCTTCCTTTTTAAAAAAATATATTGGTGTGAGATTGGTTAATAAAATTATATAGGGTTCAAGTATACAATTCTATAAGACATTATCTGTATATCGCATTGTGTGTCAAATCTTCTATCACCACATGTTTGATGCTCTTTTACTCTTTATTACCTCCCCCTCAACACCCTTCCCTCTGATTCCCTCAACACCCACCATATGATTGTCTCTGTTTATGAGTTTTTGTTTGTTCATTTGTTGCTTTCAGTTTTATATACTACATAGAAGTGAAATCATATGGTTCTTGACTTTTTCTGCATTATTTCACTTAGCATGTTGTCCATCCATGTTGTCGCTAATGGCAGTATTGTATCCGTTCTTATAGCTAAGTAGTATTTCATTGTATATATGTACCACATTTTTTTCCAATCCTCTATCAAAGTACACTAGTTCTTTTCATGTCTTGGTCACTGTGAATAATGCTGCAGTGGACATAGGGGAAGATAAATCTTTATGAATAAATATATATTTTTAGTTAAGAGATTTTATTTATTCATTTTTAGAGAGAGGGGAAGGGAAGGAGAAAGAGAAGAAGAGAAATATCAATGTGTGATTGCCTCTTGCATGTCCCTCACTGGGGACCTGGCCTGCAATGCAGGTATGTGCCCTGATTGGGAATTGAACTGGCAACCCTTTGGTTCGCAGCCTGTACTCAATCCACTGAGCTATACCAGCCAGGGCAATATTTTTAAAAATTCTGGGTAGGTACCCAGAATGGGGTTGCTGGGACATATGTTAACTATATTCTTAATTTTTTGAGGAATCTCCATACTGTTTTCCATAGCTGCAGCTGTACCAGTTTACATTCCTACCAGCAGCGAATGAGGGTTCCTTTTCTCCACAGTCTATCCAACATTTGTCATTACTTGTCTTATTCATAATAGTCCTTCTAACAGGTGTGAAGGTGGTATCTTGTACTTTTGATTTGCACAGTAGCCATTCTAACAGGTGTGAGGTGGTATCTCATTGTAGTTTTGATTTGCATTTCCATCATAGCTAGTTAAGCTTTGAACATTTTTTCATATATCTGTTGGCCATCCGTATGTCCATTTTTTAATGGGATTGGTTGTTATATTTGTCTTATATAAATTCTTATATATTTCAGATATTAACCCCGATCGAAGGTGTTGTTTGCAAGTGTGTCTTCTCCCATTTGGTTGTTTGTCTTTTTGTTTTGCTGAGAGTTTCTTTTGCTGTGCAGAAGCTTTTTAGTTTCATGTAGTCTCATTCATTTGCTCTTACTTCCCTTGCTTTTGAGGTTAAACTAATAAAATTTTGTCTTGAGTGGAAGGTCTATAAGTCGAGTACCTGTGTTTTCTTCTATCTAACTTATTGTTTCAGGTCTTATATTTAGGTCTTTGATTCATAATTTTTGTGTATAGTGACAAATAGTACCCTTGTTTTATTTTTTTGTATGTGTCTTTCCAATTTTCCCAGCATCGTTCGTTGAAGAAGCTTTCTTTTCTCCATTTTACGCTTTTGGCTTTTTGGTCAAAAAGTATTTGCCCATGTACATGTAGGTTTATTTCTAGCCTCTCAGTTCTGTTCCTTTGGTATCTGTCTGTTTTTCTGCCAGTTCCATGCTGTTTTGCTTTTTGTCATTTTGTAATGTAACTGGAAGTTAGGAAGTATGGTACTTCTAGCTTGTGGGGTTTTTTTCCTCTTCAGGATTGCTTTGGCTATTCAGGGTGTTGTGTGGTTTCAAATAGATCTGATGATATTTTGATCTGTTGCTTTAGAAAATGCCACTGGGGCTCTTTGCCTGCAGTCATGGAGTTGCATGAGAGGCGAGGCTTGGGTGTGTTCAAGATTCAGCTCTTTGCATAACCTACCTGCATGGCAGAGGAAGGTATTGCTGCTAGAGGTGTAATGAATGTTAATACTCCTTTACAAGAGTTGCTGAAGACCACACTCATCCACAGTGGCCTAATGCATGGAATTCCTGAAGCTGCCAAAGCCTTAGGTACCAAGCCCACCTTTGTGTGCTTGTATTCAACTGTGATGAGCCTATGTATGTCAAGATGATGGAGCCCTTTGTGCTGAACACCAAATGAAGCTAATTAACTAGGGCAGGGATGTCAAACTCATTTTCACCAGGGGCCACATCAGCCTCCTGGTTGCCTTCAAAGGGCCAAAATAATTTTAGGACTGTATAAATGTAACTACTCCTTAACTGTTAAGGAGTTGAAATTACATTCAGCCCTTTGAAGGCAACTTCGAGGCTAATATGGCCTCAGGTGAAAAATCAGGTTTGAGTTTGACACCCCTGAACTATGGGAATTAGTGGGCCTTTATAAAATCAACAGAGGGAAAACCTGGTAAAGTGGTTTGTTGCAATTGTGTAGTAGTTAAGGACTATGGCAAAGAGTCTCAGGCAAAGGATGTCATCGAGGAGTACTTCAAATGCAAGAAATAAACTGGACTTTTGTTTAAAATAAATAAATGAATAAGTAAACAAATAAATAAAATACCATTGAGATTTTGATGAGGATTGTATTAAATGTATATTACCTTGGATAATATGTGCGTTTTAACTATGTTGATTCTTCCAGTTCATGAACATGGAATATCTTTTCTTTGTGTCTTCTTCAGTTTTTTAAAATAACGTCTTGTAGTTTTCAATGTAAAGGTTCTTCACATCCTTTGTTAAGTTTATTCCTAGGTATTTTATTCTTTTTGTTGCAATTGCAAAATAAATTTTTTTCCCTGGAATTTTATTGTTAGCATATAGAAAAACAATGGATTTTTGTGTATTGAATTTGTATCCTGAAGCATCACTGTATTTGTTTATTTTTCTAATGTTGTTTTTGGTGGAGTCTTTAGGGTTTTTGTATAAAGAATCATGTTATTTGCAAAAAGTAACAATTTTACTTCTTCATTTCTAATTTGGTGGTCTTTTATTTCTTTCTCTTGTCTGATTGCTTTGGCTAGGACTTGAAGTACTGTGTTGAATAACAGTGATAAGCATGGACATTCTTGTGTTGTTCCTAAACTAAGAGGAAAAACTTTCCATTTTTCATTATTGAATGCAGTATTAGCTGAAGGTTTGTCGCATATGGCCTTTATATGTTGAGGTACTTCCTTCTATACCTATTTTGATGAACGTTTTAATCATAAATGGATGTTGTATCTTGCCAAATGCTTTCTCTGCATCTATTGATATGATCATATGATCTTTATCCTTTATTTTGTTAATGTGGTATATCATATTAATCAATTTGTGTATGTTGAACTATCCTTTTACCCCTGGAATGAACCTGACTTTATCGTGCTGTATTATCTCGTTAATGTGTGGTTGTGTTTGATTTGCTAGTGTTTTAAGATTTTTGCATTTGTATTCATCAGAGATACTCTTCTGTAGTGGTCTTTTTTTGTGTTATCCTTGACAGGTTTTGGTATCAGGGTAATTTGGCCTCATAAAATGTCTTAGGAATTATTGCCTCTTCTGAGTTTTTTGGAAGAATTTGGGAAGACAAGGTATTAAATCTTCCTCAAATGTTTGATAGAATTTATTAGTAAAGCCATCTGATACTGGACTTTTCTTTTTTGGGAGATTTTTTGCCGGTTTCTTTAATTTCCTTACTGTTGATCGCTATATTTAGATTTATCAGTTCTTCATAGTTTAGTGTAGGAAGGTTATATATAAGGTCTGGCAGAAGTAAGGCCTGCTTGAGTGTGGTTAGTAGGGTAATAATATGGGTGTAATAATTTATAGTTTTAATTTGAACACGTCCCTTAAAATTTCATATGGTGTGCTTGAGTGTGATGATGTTATAGAATTATATGCCTTATGATTTGTAATAAGAGATTTTGTGATAAAAAAGGGATGCTATTTGTGTTGGACCTTGTATTTCTAAGAATGTGTCTGTTTCTTCTAGGTTATTTAATTTGGTAACATACGATGTTTCATGTTAGTCTTTTAGGATCTTTCGTATTTTTGTAGTGTCTTTCCTAACTTGTCTTTCATTTAGAATTTTTTTGTTCTTTTCTCTTTTTTCTGTAGTGTGTCTAGCCAGAGGGCTGTCAATTTTATTAATGTTTTCGAAGAACCAGGGGTTTTTGGTATTAATTTTTGTATAATCTCTTTGTTCTCTAGTTCATTCAATTCTGCTCTGATTTTTATTTTCTTTCTTCTGCTGGCTTTGCATTGCATTTGTTCTTTTTCCCCCCTACTTCTTTAAGATGTAATACTATGTTGTTTATTTGGAATTTTTTTTGTTTCTTGAGATAGGCCTGTAATGATATAAACTTCCCTCTTATTGCTGCTTTCACTGCATCCAGAAAGTTTTGATAGTCTTGTCATTCTCAGTTGTCTCTAAGTATCTTTTGATCATTCTTTTGGTTTTTTTCTTTGATCTATTCATTTTTTAATTGCATGTTGTTTAATCTCCATGTATTGGTGGTTTTTCCCTGTTTTCTTTTGCAGTTGATTTCCAATTTCAAAGCATTGTGTCCTGACCTGGTGGCTAAGTTGGTTGCAACATCATTCTGCACACCAAAAGGTTGCAGGTTTGATCTTGGTCAGGGTATGTACCTAGGTTATAGGTTTGATCCCTGGTTGGGGTGTGTATGGGAGGCAACCAATTGATGTTTCTCTCTCAAATCAGTGTTTCTCTCCCTTCTTTTTCTCTCTCTAAAAATCAATAAACTTATCCTCTATTGAGGATTAGAAAAATAAGCATTGTGGTCAGAGAATGTGCTTGGTATGATTTCAGCTTTCTTAATTTTGTTGAGGCTATTTCTGTGTTCCTTATAACCACCTACTGCCCATAGGCAGTAACTCTGGAGACAGATTCTGGTAGAAAGGAAAATGGAAGTTTTTGGATTGAGCGCGGGCCTGCGAACCAGAGGATCGCGGTTCGATTCCCAGTCAGGGCACATGCCTGGGTTGCAGGCCAGTTCCCAGCATGGGACACACGAGAGGCAACCGTACATTGATATTTCTCTCCCTCTCCCTCTCCCCTACCCCTCTAAAGACAAATAAAAAAAAAAAAAAAAAAGAAAAAGAAAATGGAAGTTTTATTTACTTAAAGATATACATAGTAGATTTCCTTTTATTTTAATCTTCGAGTATTTTTTTTATTGCTTTGAGAGAGAGAGAGAGAGAGAGAGAGAGAGAGAGAGAGAGAGAGAGAGAGAGAGAGAGAGAGAACATTAGTATGAGAGAGAAACATCAATTGGTTGCCTTCTCGTAAGTACCCAGACTGGGGATGGAACATGAAACCTGGGTGGGTGTTCTGACCAGAAATTGAACCTGCAGCCTTGTGGCCTACAGATGACACTCTCACCAGCTGAGCTACACTGGCCAGTGCACAATCTAAATTCTTTTTTTTTTTAAATATATAATCTTTCTTATATTTTTTCCCATCACCATTTAGTCCCCTTATACTCCCTTCCCCCAGCAATCACCACACTGCTATCCATATTCATGAGTCCTTTTTCCTTTTTGCTTAGTCCCTCCACCCTCCTCCACCACCCCCATTAGCTGTCATCTGTTCTATGAGTCTGTCTCTGTTTTGCTTGTCAGTTCAGTTTGTTCATTAGATTCCACATATGAGTGAAATCATATGGTATTTGTCTTTCTCTGACTGGCTTATTTCACTTATCATCATGTTCTCCAGGTCCATCCATACTGTTGCAAAGAGTAAAATTTTCTTCTTTTTCATGGCTGAGTAGAAGTCCATTGTGTAAATGTTCCATAGTTGTTTTATCCACTCATCTATTGATGGACACTTGGGTGGCTTCCATATCTTGGTGATTGTAAATAATGCTGCAGTGAACATAGGGGTGCTTAAGTTTTTTCAAATTAGTGTTTTGGGTTCCTTTGGATATATTCCCAGAAGTGGGATTGCTAGGTAAAAAGGTAGATACACTTTTAACTTTTCGAGGTATCTCCATACTGCTTTCCACAGTGGCTGCACCAATCTGCATTCCTACCAATAGTGCAAAAGGGTTCCCCTTTCTCACATCCTTGCCAGCTCTTATTTTTTGATTTGTTGATGATATCCATTCTGACAAGTGGAAATATCTCATTGTTGTTTTTATTTGCATTTCTCTGATGATTAGTGACATGGAGCATCTTTTCATATGTCTATTGACCATCTGCATGTCCTCTTTGGAGAACTGTCCATTTAGGTCCTTTGCCCATTTTTTAATTGCATAGTTAGTTTTTTGGGTGTTGAATGTTGTAAGTACTTTCTCAATTTTGGATATTAACCCTTTATCAGATGTATTGGAGAATATGTTGTACCGTTCTGTAGATTGTCTTTTTGTTTTGTTAACGATATCCTTTGCTGTGCAAAACTTTTTCACTTCAGTGTACTCCCAGGTGTTTATTTTTGCTTTTGTTTCCCTTGTCTGGGGAGAGATATCTGATAAAAAAATTTGTAGGAGCATTTTGCTGCCTAATGTTTCTTTCTAGGATTTTTATGGTTTTGGGTTTTAATATTTAAGTCTTTGATTCATTTTGAATTAATTATTGTGTGTGGTATAAGAAGGTGGTCTAGTTTCATTTTTCTGCACATGTCTGTCCAGTTTTCCCAGCACTATTTATTGAATAAACTAACTTTAGCCTATTGTATGTACCTGATTCCTCTGTCAAATATTAATTGACTGTAAAGTTACATATTTATTTCTGGGCTTTCTATTCTGTTCCAAAGATCTATGTGTCTGTTTTTATGCCAGTATCAGGCTGTTGTGATTACTATGGCCTTGTAGTATAGTTTGATATTAGGTAGTGTGATTTCTCCAACTTTGTTCTTCTTTCTCAGTATTGCTGTTGCTGTGTGGGGCCTTTTCTGGTTTCATAGAAATTTTTGAAATATTTGTTCTAGTTCTGTGAAGTATGTGATTAGAATCTTGATAGGAATTGTGTTGAATCTATAGATTGCTTTGGGTAGTATGGACATTTTAATGATGTTAATTTGTCCCATCCATGAAGGCATGTGCTTCTACCTACCATATTTTTTGGACCATAAGATGCATCTAGGTTTTAGAGGAGGAAAATAGGAAAAAAAATTTTGAAGCAAAAAATGTAGTAAAATATTTAATAACATAAATAACATAACATTTCAGCAATGTAAATGTAAACAGAACTCAACAGCAGCATTAACAATCATTATTCCTCCCAAATTGTGTGTGTGGGGGGGTGCATCTTATAGTCCAAAAATACATTATTTGTGTCTTCTTTAATTTCTTTCTTCAGTGTCTTATAATTTTCCAAGTACAGGTCTTTAAAATCCTTGGTTTGGTTTATTCCTAGGTATTTTATTCTTTTTTTAAGCAATTTTGATGGGACTGTTTTCTTAATTTTCCTTTCTGTTTGTTACTGGCCTCTAAAACTGCAGTGGATTTCTGGATATTAATTTTATATCCTGTTACTTTGCTGAATTTATTTATCAGTTCTGGTAGCTTCTTGGTGGAATCTTTGGGATTCTGTATGTACAGTATCATGTCATCTACAAATAAAGACAGTTTTACTTCTTTCCCGATTTGGATGCCTTTTATTTCTTCTACTTGTCTGATCATTGTGGGTAGGACTTCCATTGCTATGTTAAATAAGAGAGGTGAAAGCGGACATCCCTGTCTTGTTCCCCATGTTAAGGGGAACTCGCTTGTAGTTTTTGCCCATTGCGTATGATGCTGGCAGTGAGTTTGACGTATATGGCCTTCATGATGTTTAGGTATGTTCCCTCTATTCTCAGTTTGCTGAGAGTTTTTTTTTATCATATATAGGTCTGAATTTTATCAAAAGCTTTTTCTGAATTCATTGATATAATCCTGTGATTTTGATCTTTCGTTTTGTTTATGTGGTGAAATCACATTTATTGATTTGTGAATGTTATACCATCCTTGAATTTCTGGAATAAATCCCACTTGATCATGGTGTATGATCTTTTTGATGCCTTGCTGTATTCGGTTAGCTAATATTTTGTTGAGGATTTTGGCATCTATGTCCATCAGTGATGTTGGCCTATAATTCTTTCTTTGTAGTGTCTTTATCTGGTTTTTGATTTAGGATAATGCTGACCTCGTAAAATGAGTTTGGGAACCTTCCCTGCTCTTGAACATTATGAAATAGTTTGAGAAGCAGAGGTGTTAATTTCCTCTCATTTTGATAAAGTTCACCTGTAGAGCCATCTGGTCCAGGGCTTTTGTTTGTTGGAAGTTTTTTGATTACTGCTTCAATTTCATTAGGTGTAATCTATGTTTTCAGATTCACTGATTTTTCCTGATTGATTTGTGGAAGAATTGTATGTTTCTTTCCATGTGATGTCTATTTCTCTGATTCTGTACCTGTTCTAGGTGTTTGCTTAGTTTTGGTTTTCGTTGTTTTTCTTTTAAGTTCATTTGTTGATAGTTGTGTTTATTGTCACTTTACTGTTCATATTTTTTATCTTCTTTTTCATAGATAAGTCCCTTTAACATTTCTTTTAATTCAATATATTTTATTGATTATGCTATTATAGTTGTCCCATTTCTCCCCGATCATTCCCCTCACCCTGCACACCCCCTCCCACCCATATTTCCTCTCTTTAGTTCATGTCCATGTGTCATAAGTTCTTTAGCTTCTACATTTCCCACACTGTTCTTGCCCTCCCCGTATCTATTTTCTACCCACTATCTATGCTACTTATTCTCTGTACCTTTTCCCCTTCTCTCCTCCTCCCACTCCCCTGTTGCTAACCTTCCATGTGATATCCATTTCTGTGATTCTGTTCCTGTTCTAGTTGTTTGCTTTTGTTTTAGGTGTGGTTGTTAATAGCTGTGAGTTTGCTGTCTTTTAACTGTCACATTTTTTATCTTCTTTTCCTTAGATAAGTCCCTTTAACATTTCATATAATAAGGGCTTGGTGATGATGAACTCCTTGAACTTGACCTTATCTGAGAAGCACTTTATCTTCTCTTCCATTCTAAATGACAGCTTTGCTGGATAGAGCAATTTGGGATGTAGGTCTCTGCCTTTCAAGACTTGAAATACTTCTTTCCAGCCCCTTCTTGCCTGTAAGGTCTCTTTTGAGAAATCAGTTGACAGTCTGATGGGAACTCCTTTGGAGGTGACTGTCCCCTTATCCCTTGCTGCTTCTAGAATTCTCTCCTTCATTTGAATCTTGGCTAATGTAATTACGATGTGCCTTGGGGTGTTCCTCCTTGGGTCCAACTTCTTTGGGACTCTCTGAGCTTCCTGGACTTCCTGGTAGTCTATTTCCTTTGCCAGACTGGGGAAGTTCTCCTTTCTTATTTGTTCAAATAAGTTTTCCACTTGTTGCTCTTCTTCTTCCCCTTCTGGAATCCCTATAATTCGGATGTTGGGACGTTTAACGATGTCCCTGAGGTTCCTAAGCCTCTCCTCATTTTTTTGAATTCTTGTTTCTTCCTTGTTTTCTGTTTGGTTGTTTGTTTCTTCCATCTGGTCCACTCCATTGATTTGAGTCCCAGTTTTACTCCCATCTCTATCGGTTCCCCATGCATCCTCCTTCATTTCACGTATTGTAGCCTGCCTTTTTTCATCTAATTTGTGAGCAAAATCAACCAATTCTGTGAGCATCCTGCTCAAAAATCAACCAATTCTGTGAGCATCCTGCTCACCAGGGCTTTGAACTGTGCATCTGATAGGTTGGGTATCTTCGTTGCTTAGGTGAATTAGCTCTGGGGCTTTGATTTGTTTTCCCATTTGAGCCATGTTGGGTTTTTTCTTTTTGGTCTTTTTTCCTTTTGGTCTGGTTGAGGCTGTTACATATGAGGGATGGAGTCTTAGGTGTTCCCTGGGGCAGGGCAGCCCAGTCACTGGGTAGTGATGCTGTATGTGGGGGCGGGGTTGGAGAGGGAACAATGGCGCTTGCTCTGCTCTCTTTGGATTTCAATCCCTTCCGCTGTTTCCCCTTCGCCTGGATTATCTGTGTGTGAATGTGGGACCACCTGATCAGCCAGCCGCCTTGCGCAGCCTCACTGGGTCTGCACAGTTGCCACCCAGTGTCAGGAGTCTGCTAGCTGTCACCTGAGTGCCTGAGGTCTGCTAGCCGCCGCTGGTATACCTGGGAAGTGCCAGCTGCTGCTGCCTGCATGTCCAGGTCCACACCTCCACTTTTTCCTGCCGCAACCAGTCTGGATGAAGGGTTGTTGGACTTCTGTACAGTTCAATTTTCTATCAGTTCTGGTTGTTTTCTTGTTTCTAAATATTTGTTGTCCTTAATTTTCGTTGTGAGACGAGACACAGTGTGTCCAGCTATGCCTCCATCTTGGCCAGAAGTCTTCTTTTATGTTTTTGTTGTCATAAATTATCTATTTATGCTGTGTTCATTTTCAAATTGCATTAGCTATTGTCTTCTGTCTTTTTAAAATGTTTTTATCTCCTTTACTCTTTTGTTATATTTAAGTTTATAATACCCTACTCTGTAAAAAAGGTTGCAATTTCCTACTTCTCTGTTTTTAGTTATTTTACTCATAATTTTGTATATTTCTGTCCTTTTGTTTAAGGTGGAATTTTCCCCTTCAGTGTTTCCTCTAATGGAGGGAGGTATTGGTGCTAAATTTCCTCAGCTTCTGTATGTGTGGAAAAAAATATCATTATCCTTCATAGCTAAAGGACAGTTTTAGTGGATATATTATTCTTGGCTTGTTCTCTATTTTCAATAGTTTGAGCATTGGATTCTACTGTTTCCTAGTTTGTAGATTGTCTTGAAAAATCCACTAATAATCTAATGGGATTTCCTTTATGTGTTACAGTCTTTCTCCCCCTGGCTGCCTTGCGACTTCTTTCTTTGTCATTAATTTTTGAGAGTTTTAATGTAATGTGCCTTGGAGAAAGCCTTTTGGATTGAGATAAGTAGGTATTCTGTTTGCTTCTTGGATTCTGGGATCCAGCTCTTTCAGTAGTTTTGGGAAGTTCTCTTAAACTGTTTGAATAGGCTTTCTGTTCCCTTCTCCCTCATTTCTCTTTCTGGAACACCCATTATTGTTATATTGCACTTTCTGATGGAGTCAGAAGTTCTGGTAGAGATCTTTCATTTTTTATTGTTTGTTTTTTTTTTTTTTTTTTTTTTTACTCTCAAGTCTCTCTCTCTTTCCATCTGCATTATTTCTAGATTTCTATCTTCAATATCACTATTTTTTTCCCCTCTCTGGTCAGCTCTGTTTCCTGTGCTTGCTAGTTTAGTCTTCATTTCTTTTACTGAGTTCTTAATCTCCAGAAGTTCTCTTCGGTGCTTTTTAAAAGTTTCAATCTCTTCAGTAAAGTACTCCTTTTGTTTCTTAATTTGATTTCGGAATCCATTAACTGCCTATATTTGTTTTTATTTTAGGGGAAACCTTTTCTTCTTTTTATTTTTGTATCTATATTTTTATAATTGTTCAAGTACATTTGTCTCCCCACCACATGCCCACCACCTCACCCATCCCCACCTCCCACCCTTGAACTCACCCCCTTTGGCTTTGTCCATGTGTCCTTCATACATGTTCCTTTATAGCCCTTCCCCCTTTATTCCCTATTATCCCTCTCCCTCCTTCTCTCTGATTACTGTCAGATTGTTCTTTGTTTCAATGTCTCTGGTTGTATTTTGCTTGTTCATTTGTTTTGTTGATTAGGTTCCACTTATAGGTGAGATCATATGGTATTTCTCTTTAACTGCTTAGCTTATTGGACCTAGCATAATGTTCTCCAGATCCATTGGAGCTGTTGCAAAGGGTAGGAGCTCCTTCTTTTTTTCTGCTGTGTAGTGTTCCATTGTGTAAATTTACCATGTTTTTTTTTTTAAGATTTTTTTATTATTTATTTTTTTAGTATATTTTATTGATATGGTATTGCAGTTGTCCCATTTCCCCCCCTTTATTCCCCTCTGCCCTGCACCCTGCCTCCCACTAGCATTCCCCCCCACTCTTAGTTCATGTCCATGGGTCATACATTAAGTTCTTTGGCTTCTATATTTCCTATATTATTCTTAACCTTCCACTGTCTATTTTCTACCTACCATTTATGCTGCTTATTCCCTGTACCTTCCCCCCTTTCTCCCCCTATTACTCCCCTGCTGATAGCTCTCCATGTGATCTCCATTTCTATGATTCTGTTCCTGTGCTATTGTTTGCTTAGTTCTTGTTTTTTTTTTTTGTTTTGTTTTGTTTTTTTAGGTTTAGTTGTTGATAGTTATGAGTTTGTTGTCATTTTGCTGTTCATATTTTTTATCTTCTTCTATTTCTTAGATAAGTCCCTTTAACATTTCATATAATAATGGCTTGGTGATGATGAATTCCTTTAACTTGACCTTATCTGGGAAGCACTTTATTTGCCCTTCCATCCTAAATGATAGCTTTGCTGGATAGATTAATCTTGGATGTAGGTCTTTGCCTTTCGTGACTTCAAATACTTCTTTCCAGGCCCTTCTTGCCTGCAAGATTTCCTTTGAGAAATCAGCTGATAATCTTATGGGAACTCCTTTGTAGGTAACTGTCTCCTTTTCTTTTGCTGCTTTTAAGATTCTGTCTTTATCTTTAATCTTCGGTAATATAATTATGATGTGCCTTGGTATGTGCTTCCTTGGGTCCTACTTATTTGGGACTCTTTGAGCTTCCTGGACTTTCTGGAAGTCTATTTCCTTTTCCAGATTGGGGAAGTTCTTCATTATGTTTTCAAAGGAGTTTTCAATTTCTTGGTTTTCCTCTTCTCCTTCTGGCATTCCTATGATTCGGATGCTGGAATGTTTAAATATGTTCTGGAGGTTCCTAAGCCTCTCCTCATTTTTTTGAATTCTTGTTTCTTCATTCTATTCTGGTTGAATGTTTATTTCTTCCTTCTGGTCCAAACCGTTGATTTGAGTCCTAGTTTCCTTCCCATCACTGTTGGTTCCCTATGTATTTTCCTTTATTTCACTTTGCATAGCCTTCAGTTTTCCCTCTATTTTGTGACTATACTCAACCATTTTTGGGAGTCTCCTGATTACCAGTGTTTTGAACTGTGCATCTGATAGTTTGGCTATCTCTTCGTTACTTAGTTGTAGTTTTTCTGGAGCTTTGATCTGTTCTTTCATTTGGACTGGGTTTTTTTGTTTGTTTGTTTTTGTTTTTGTTTTTTGTTTTTTGTTTTTTGTCTCAGCCCACCTGTTAGGTTTTGAGTGGTGGGGCCTTAGGTATTTACCAGGGCCAGGCAACCTAGGTCACTGTATGGTGGGACTATATGTGAGGGAAGGTTCTGAGAGGGAACAGTGCTGCTTGTTCAGCTCTCTGCTAGCTTTCAGTCACTTTCCCCACTACCTACAAGCAAATTGGGCCCTTGTGGTGCTGATTCCCTCTTGGGTGGTTGTGTACATTGTAGGACACTGTGGGTCTCTCCAGCAAACTCTCCTGTGAGTCTGGGAGTTTCTCCCGCTGTTGCCTCAACCCTCAAAGGTTTTTGAGTCAGAAGTTTTGAGGCTTTCTTTCCCTGGGCTGGAACCCTGGGTTGTGCTATTTGTCTCTTCTATGGTTTATCTGCAGGCATCCATAGTACCTCCTTCTCTGCCAGCCACCTTGCCTTCCCTGGTCCTCCAGCTGCTGAGTTGTCCGAGGGCTCAGCCCCTCCTCCTGGTCTGGATGAATGTTTCTTCTTTAACTTCTTGGTTGTTGGACTTCTGTACGGTTCGATTCTGTCAGTTCTGATTGTTTTTTTGTTTTTAAATTTGTTATTTTCCTTCTTTTGGTTGTATGAAGAGGCACAGTGTATTTACTTAGGCCTCTGTCTTGGTGGGAAGTCCTAACTGCCTATATGTTTTTCTTGTGTCTTGTTTAGTTTTTTGAGAAATGCAGTCTGGAGTTTTGTCATTTAAATGACATATTTACGTGTCTTTAAATTTATTTTTTGGGGATTTAATTTTTTTTTTCTGAGCTGCCTTATTATCTTGGTTATTCATGGTATTTGATGTGTTATTTCTCTGCCTAGGCCTCTATGGGAATGAAATGTTCTCTCTCTTTTTTTTAAGAGTGGTACTTTCCTATCCAGTAAGTTGGTAAGAAGTCTTTCTTCTGTTTTCCACTAGGTGGCGCTGAAGGTGTTTTGTTTTATTTTTTTTTTTAAGTTTCTCTTGCACTGTTGAGATTTCTCAGATGTCTTGCTGGGTGGTAGAAAATGCCTTGTATTCCCTGGGCAGATGGGTGTCTCCTTTCCAACTACGTCTCCTCAGTCTCAGTGCACCACCCCTGTGGGGCACTGTGGTGGCGATATAGTCAGAGGTTGTGAAATTTCAGCACTGTTCCCTGCAACCAGAAGATGCCAGCATCACTGCACTCCCAGAGGTGTCCCTGGTATCCCCACTGGCTGGTTGAACTGGGAGAGGCCAGCTGGGGCATTTGTGGCATTGTTTTCCTCCCAGTAATGGTGACTGCCAGACCTCAGCTGTCTCACCTATGTATCTCCACCCTGTCACAGGGATTAACTGCTGCATTCTCCTTCTGCTGTTCAGGGAACAATGCTGCCTCTCCAGTTCTCAGAGCTGCAATGAATGTACTTTGTTGTCAGATACTCAGGGCTACAGGCTCTTCTAGGGCCTGCTGCTTTATCTGGGAGGGTAGGGGTAAGTGGCCAGGTTACCCCACCCCCCCAGTATGTACTCTGCTTTGTTTTCCTACCTGGCAGTGATCACCACCAGACAACCATGGTTGCATCTGTACCCCTTCTCTCCACCTCAGTGACTGGGCTTAACTGCAAAATGTGCTCATCACTGAGGCAGGAATGCTTACACTTACTTTATCTCTGCTCCTCTGATGTGTAGTCTGCAACTTGATTCTTTCCTATGAGGAGACCTGCAGTGAATTCCCAGCTATTTGAGACTGCACTTCTGATGGGTTCTTTAGATGCTGTTGCTGCTGCTGGCTCAGAGATCACACTTTGAGAACCCCTACTGGAGAAAAGATCATATACAATTAGAAATGAGAAGCGTGGATTCTTAGTTGCAGTTCTGTGTATCTTTGGACAAGCCATGTGACCCCCATTTAGTTTCCTCATTTGTTACATCAACAAAATAACCACTTTATCCACTTTAATGGCGTATTTTAAGGATCCAGCTAACTAATGTATCTAAAATTATTTTTAAAAGTGTAGAATGATAATCAAATAAGTTGTTACGTTTTACTTCTAAAAACTGGCCACTTAAAAAAATTTTTTTATCATTAACATATCTAAATTGCAGAAAACTTGGACAATACAAAAACAGTGAGACAGTAAAGATTGCCTGTGATTTTGCTGTCCAGAAACAATCACATTTTAACATTTTTTAAAAATGTAATTCTATCCACCTATGCAGATTGAATGTGGATTTTATAAAATGTCACTGTTTTACAATGAATGTCTTGGTGCCTGAATCTTCTGTATTATTATTTCCTCAGAATAAATGCCTAGGAATATAATTATTGGATCAAAAGATGTGTTGGTGTAAGGCCTTTGACACATACTGCAAATTTACCTTCTTAGAAGGTTGTGCTAGTTTTCAGTTCTCAGTTCCGTAGTGTGAGTCCCACATGAGCATGCCTTCCTCAGTATATTTACTTGCAAAGTGTGCTAATACATAAAACACACTGTATACTGTCTTCTGCAGAGTAAGAAGTTAACATGTTTGTTAACTTTGTTGCATAGGAAAATATACCAATAATATTCAAGCTTCTTTGTAAAGCAGATTTTGGTTAGGATAAAGTTAAGTTTTTTAGTCATTATATTGTATCAGTGTGGGATACTGTATTTTAATGATACTACTTCTCAGACTCTGAATAAGTAATTTTACTAATAAAACGTAGGCTTCATAATATAAATTACAAATTTGATATTATTTGCTTTAAAAATTGGAGATTGTTTTTCTTCTGGGTGTATCCTCTTTATTTTTTACAGACCTAAGGAAATGTGTTCAGTTACTTTTGAGGAAAGGAGAAAAAAAAAGACATGTTGTTTACTGAGGATATATATGTATCAAAGGAGTATATGAGGTCTGTCCAGAAGGCATCCAGCCATGTAATATAAAAAATAGAGATGTTTGTTGAAGAAGATACAAGATATAATAAACATTGTATACAGGGCAATGACGCCTCAGTCCCCTTCAAAGTAGGCACCTTGGGACCTCACCCTGTTCTCCCAGTTGTCATCAGCTGCCCTGTCATATTATCCTGAATCTCATAGATGGTCTGAAATCTCTTCCCTTTCAAGGGTGATTATAGTTTTGGGAAAAGCCAGGAGTCATAGAGTGCCAAATATGGGCTGTCGGGGGGCTGAGTCACCTGGTCGATTTGATATTTTGCCAAAAAACTCTGTATGAGATGTGATGCTTGAGCAAGTGCATTGTTGTGATGAAGCTGCCATTCACCAGTTGCCCATAGCTGCGGCCTTCTGAATCATCCGAATAGTTTCACAGAGGAATGGTCAAGCTTAACACAAAATTTGATGCAGATTTGTTGCTCTATTCACTCAGTCATTTTGAATGCAATGGCCACACAGTACACATGCTCACGTAATGGCATCTACTGCCCCCACTGACTAGTACAGTGAAGTTATCATTGTTCATGCATGTGCATTCCAATACACTCTCCTTGGTTGCCAGGTTATATCAGTGTCATGCAAACTGTTCTTGTTATATTAATAATGGCTGGATTTTGTCTGGACAGACCTCATTATGTTACTGAATTTAGTCCTCAAGAAGTTTTGTAAAGTGTGAGTAGCACATGCAGTTAAGTACATGTTCAGCGTTAAACATATGAATCTAGATTTGAGCTCAGTTTAGTTTCAGCACAAAATAGGTGACCAGTGGCCATTTGTTGAATATATGAAGGACTATGTTTTGTTTCATTTTTTATTTATTTAAGATTTTATTTATGTATTTTTAGAGACAGGAGAAGGAAGGGAGGAAAAAGGAGAGAAACATCAATGTATGAGAGAATCATTGACCGGTTGCCTCTTATACATGTCCCACCTGGGGACCAGGCTTGCAACTCAGGCATGTGTCCTGATCAGGAGTTGAACCGGTGACCTTTTGCTTTGCAAGATGACACTCAACCAACCCAGCCACGCTGGTCAGGGCTATGTGTTTTTTATTGTAATTATGTTTATCCCTTAAAGAGAACTGAATACATTTATATGTAAGGTATTGTACTATGAAAGATATAGAATTGATTGACAGTCCTATTCTCAGAAAGTAGGCACTGATACATGTCCTTAGATGACTGTAAATATTAGAGTGGACAAAATGTTCTGTTAGAGTCTTCAGACCTTTTTATTGCTGAGTAGTTTCCATTGTGTGAAGAATATACCACGTTGTTTATCCATTCATCAGTTAATGGATGTTTGGGTTGTTTCCACTGTCTGGCTAAAAACATTGTTGCTGCTATGAACTTTCCTTTTTATAAATTAAATTTATTGAGGTGACCGTGGTTAATAGGATCATATACCTTTTGCCGTGTATAATGCACACCCACATTTTGGTGTGCACTGTACATGATTATTATACCCATGTACAACGTGCATCCTTATTTCCCTCTCAAAATTTGGGCAAAAAGTGCACATTATACATAGCAAAATATGGTAGGTTTCAAATGTACATTTCTATGATATATGATGTGTGTATTACGTTGTGTGTCCATCAAAAGTCATAATCATCTTCTGTCACCAAGTATCTGGCCTACTTTACCCCCTTGCCACCCCATCCCCTTCTCTCTGGTAACCACCATACTGTTGTTTGTGTCTATGGTTTAAGTTTTATATCCCACATATGTGTGAAATTATATGGTTCTTAGCTTTTTCTGACTTATTTCGTTTAGCATAACATTCTGAAGTTTCATCCATGTTGTTGCAAATGGCAGTATTTCATCTTTTCTTGTGACTGAGAAGTATTTCATTGTATATATGTATCTCATCTTCTTTATCCAATCCTCTATTGAAGGACACTTTGGTTGTCTCCATGTCTTCTCCACTGTGAACAATGCTGCAACGAGCATACGGATACATATATCTTTGTGGATACGTGTTTTAGAATTTCTTGGATGGATACCCAGGATATTCAGGAGAGGATTGCTTGGCCATATGGCAACTGTATCTTTAATTTTTTGCCATACTGTTTTCCATAGTGGCTGTACCACTATACATTCTCACCAGTAGTGAATAAGGGTTCCCTTTTCTCCACAACCTCTTCAACGCTTGCTATTACTTGTCTTGTTGATAATAGTCATTCTAATAGGTGTGAGGTGGTATCTCATTGTAGTTTTGATTTGCATTTACCTATTAGCTGGTGAAGTTGAACATCTTTTCGTACAGCTATTGGATGTTTGTATGTGTTCTTGGGAGAGGTGTCTGTTCAGGTCCTCTGCCACCTCCCCTTTTTTTAAATCCCCACTGGAGGACCTGTTTATTGATTTAAAGAGAGAGGACAGGAGGGAGAAAGAGAGGGAAAGAAACATCGATGTGAGACAGAAATACCAATCAGTTGCCTCTTGTATGTGCCCCAATCAGGGACCTAACCTGCAGCCTAGGCATGTGCCCTGACTGGGAATTGAACCTGTGACTTTAGGGTTTATGGGATGATACTCTAAGCAACTGAGCCACACCACCCAGGGCTCCTCTGCCCGTCTTTTAAATTGGATTGTTTGCTTGCTGTTGAGTTTTATGAGTTCTTTATATATATGGATATTAACCCCTTGTTGGAGAGCTGTTTGCAAATATCTCCCATTTGATTGGTTGCCATTTTGTTTTATTGTTTTTGTTTTTGTTTTGCAGTGCAGCAGCTTTTTAGTTTGATATAGTTCCATTCATTTGTTTTTGCCTTTAATTCTCTTGCCTTGGGGTCAAATTCATAAAATGTTCTCTGTGACCAAGGGCCATAATTTTAGTACCTGTTTCCTGCTATGTAGTTTATTGTTTCAGTTCTTATATTTAGATCTTTGATCCAGTTCGGGTTAATTTTTGTACATGGGGACAAAGTCTAATCTAGTTTCTTGCATGTGGCTTTCTAATTTTCCCAGCACCATTTATTGATGAGGCTTTCTTTACTCCATTGTGTGTGTTTTGGCTCTTTTGTCAAAAATTATTTGCCCATATACATGTGGGTTTTTTTTTTGGGCTCTCAGTTCTGTTCCATTGTTCTATGTATCTGTTTTTCTGCCAGTGCTATGCTGTTTTGATTATTGTAGCTCTGTATAATTTGAAGTCAGGTGGTGTGGTACCTTCAACTTTGTTCTTTTTTTTTCTCAGGATTGCTTTGGCTATGTGGGGTCTTCTGTGGTTTCCTAGAAATCTGATGATTTTTTTGTTTTATTTCTTTAAAAAATGCCATTGAGATTTTGGTGGGTATTGCATTAAATCTGTGTATTGCTTTGGGTAATATGGCCATTTTAACCATCGATTCTTCCAATCCATGAACATAGAGTTTCTTTTCATTTCATTGTGTCTTTTTCAACTTCTTTAAATAATCCTTTGTAGTTTTCAGTATATATGTCCTTTATGCATTTTGCCAGATTTATTCTGAGTTATTTTATTTTTTTAGTTGCACTTGCAAAAGGTACAGTTTTGTTTTTTTCCCCCTCCATTTCTTTTCCTGAAGTTTCATTGTTAGTATATAGGAAAGCTATGGAGTTTTTGGTACATAGATTTTTGTATCCAACATTGTTACTGTATTTATTTATTGTTTCAAATGGTTGTGTGTGTGTGTGTGTGTGTGTGTGTGTATGTGTGGAGTCTTTAGGCTGTTCTATATGTAAAATCATTAATCTGCAAAAAGTGACAGTTTTACTTCTTTGTCAGACCAATTTGTATGCCTGTTATTTCTTTCTCTTATCTGATTGCTCTGGCTAGAACTTCCAGAACTATGTTGAAGAAGAGTGGTGATAGTGGACATCCTTTTCTTGTTCCTGATTTTAGAGGAAAAGCTTTAAGATTTTCACCATGGAGTATGATACTGACTGAGGGTTTGCCATATATGACCTTTATTATGTTGAGGTACTTTCCTACTATACCTATTTTGATGGTATTTTAATTATATGTGGATATTTTATCTTATCAAATGCTTTTCCTGCATTTATTGATTAGATCATGTGACTTTTATTCATCATTTTGTTGATGTGGTATATATTATGTTGATTGATTTTTGTATGTTGAACCATCCTTGTGATACTAGAATGAACCCCACTTTATTGTGATCTATTATTTTCTTATTGTATTGTTGTACTTGATTTGCTAGTATATGTGTGTGTGTATATATATATATATATATATATATTTTTTTTTTTTTTAGGATTTTTTCATTTGCATTCATCAGAGCTGTTGATCTGTAGTTTTCTTTTTTTATGTTACTCTTGGTATATTTTGCTATCAGGATTATGTTGGCCTCATAAAATGTGTTAGGAAGTGTTGTCTATTCTTTAGTATTTTGGTAGAGTTTGAGAAGGGTAGGTATCAAATCTTTCTTGAATGTTTGGTAGAATTCACCAGTGAAGCCATCTTGTCCTGGATTTTAATTTTTTGGAAGACTTTTGATGGTTGTTTCAATTTCTTTACTGTTGATTGGTCTATTTAGATTTTCAGTTCATTATGATTGATTCTACAAAGGTTCTACATTTTGAAGGACTTACCCATTTCTTCTAAGTTATTGAATTTGGTGACATACAGTCTTTCATAGAGTTCAAGTATGATCCTTGTTATATCTGTCATGTCTGTGGTAACTTCTCTTTCATTTTGGATTTTGTTTATATGGGTCTTCCTCTTTTTTCCTTAGTGAGTTTAGCTAGGGGTTTGTCAATTTTAGTAATCTTTTCAAAGAACCAGTTCTTTGTTGAATTAATATTTTATATAGTTTTTTGGTTCTCCATTTCATTCAGTTCTGCTCTAATTTTTTATTATTTCCTTTCTTTTGCTGACTTTGAGTTGCTTTTTGTTCTTCTTTTTCTAGTTCTTTAAGATGTAATGTTAGGTTGTTTACTTGCAATTTCTCGTTTCTTGAGATAAACCTGTAATGATATAAATTTATCTCTTGTTACTGCTTTCACTGCTTTATAGAAGGTTTGAAGGTTTGATATGCCATGTTGTCATTTTCATTTTTCTCTATGTTGTTCTTGATCTCACTTTTTATTTATTCTTTGACCCAGTCATTTTTTTGTAGTGTGTTTTTTTTTTTTTTATCCCCACTTGAGGATTTTTTTTTTAATTTTAGAGAGAGTGGAAGAGAGAAGGAAACATTTATGTGAAAGAGAAATAACAATTGGTTGTTTCCCATACACACCCTGATTGGGAATAGAACCTACAACCTGTATTTGTGCCCTGACTGGGAGTTGAACCCATAACCTTTTAGTGTATGGGATGGTGCTCCAGCCAACTGAGCTACCCATCCAGGGTTAATAGTATATAGTTTAATGTCTCCATATTTGTGGGTTTCTTTACTTTCATTTTGCAGTTGGTTTCTAATTGCAAGGCAATATGCCCAGAGTGTGTGCTTGATATAATTTCAATCTTCTTTATTTTTTTTTTTTTGAGACTAGTTTTGTGACCCAACATATGGACTGTCCTGGTACTTCTCTCACAGATTAGATTTATGAAAATGAAAGGTTTATATATACAGTAGTCATTTTTTTCCTGAATATATCTGATATCCATTCTCCTTTGCAAATTTAGACCTTTATCACCTCCTCTTTTATGTTATTGTTGTCATAAATCTCTGTTTATGCTGTAAATTTTTTGGTGATCTTAATCACAATTTTGTGACATTTTGTTCTTTGTTTCAGATAGACTGACCCCCTTGAGTATTTCCCGAAACGGAGGGCTTGTGGTGATAAATTCCCTCAGCTTCTGTGTGTTTGGAAAATTATTTATTTATTTTTCATATTTAAAGGATAACTTTGCTGGATATATTATTCCTGGCTGGTAATTTCTCTTTCAGTCATTTGAATATTTGGTTCCACTCTCTTCTGATTTGTAGAGTTTCTGCTGAAAAGTTTGATGATAGCCTAATTGGCTTTCCTTTTTGGGTTAATTTCTTCTTTTCCCTGATTGCCTTGAGATTGTCTGTCATTAATTCTTAACTATTTTAAAACAATGTGCCTTGGAGAAGGCTTCCTTGGATTGAGGTATCTAGGTGTTCCTTCTTAGATTTGAGGATCTAGCTCTTCCCATAGGTTTGGAGAGTTCCCATCAACTATTTGTTCAACAGAATCTCTGTTCCCTTCTCTCTATCTCTCTCTTTTCTGGTATGCCTATTATTCATATATTGCTCTTTTTGATGGAATCAGATCTTATAGATTTCTTTAATTTTTTTTTTTTTTTTGGCTTACATAATAGAAATTTATTGTTTCATAGTCCTGGAGGCTCGAAGTCCAATGTCGAGATGTTGGCAGAGTTGATTTCTTTTCTTTTTTTTAAAAAATATATTTTATTGATTATGCTATTATAGTTGACCCATTTCTTCCCCATCATTCCTCCTCTCCACCCTGCACATCCCCTCCCACCCATATTCCCCCCCTTTAGTTCATGTCCATGTGTCATAAGTTCTTTAGCTTCTACATTTCCCACACTATTCTTGCCCTCCCCCTGTCTATTTTCTACCCACTGTCTATGCTACTTATTCTCTGTACCTTTTCCCCCTCTCTCCTCCTCCCGCTCTTCTGTTGCTAACCCTCCATGTGATCTCTATTTCTGTGTTTCTGTTCCTGTTCTAGTTGTTTGCTTTTGTTTTAGGTGTGGTTGTTAATAGCTGTGAGTTTGCTGTCTTTTTACTCTCCTATTTTTGATCTTCTTTTTCTTAGATAAGTCCCTTTAACATTTCATATAATAAGAGCTTGGTGATGATGAACTCCTTGAACTTGACCTTATCTGGGAAGCACTTTATCTGCCCTTCCATTCTAAATGACAGCTTTGCTGGATAGAGCAATCTTGGATGTAGGTCCTTGCCTTTCAAGACTTGAAATACTTCTTTCCAGCCCCTTCTTGCCTGTAAGGTCTCTTTTGAGAAATCTGCTGCCAGTCTGATGGGAACTCCTTTGTAGGTGACTGTCCCCTTATCCCTTGCTGCCTCTAGAATTCTCTCCTTCATTTTAATCTTGGCTAATGGAATTATGATGTGCCTTGGTGTGTTTCTCTTTGGGTCCAACTTGTTTGGGACTCTCTGAGCTTCCTGGACTTCCTGGAAATCTATTTCCTTTACCATATTGGGGAAGTTCTCCTTTATTATTTGTTCAAATAAGTTTTCCACTTGTTGCTCTTCCTCTTCCCCTTCTGGTACCCCTATAATTCGGATGTTGGGACATTTAAAGATGTCCTGGAGGTTCCTAAGCCTCTCCTCATTTTTTTGAATTCTTGTTTCTTCCTTGTTTTCTGTTTGGTTGGTTGTTTCTTCCTTCTGGTCCACTCCATTGATTTGAGTCCCAGTTTTCCTCTCATCACTATTGGTTCCCTATATGTTTTCCTTCATTTCACTTATTGTAGCCTTCATTTTTTTCATCTAATTTGCGACCAAAATCAACCAGTTCTGTGAGCATCCTGATCACCAGGGAGGGCTTTCAATTGTGCATCTGATAGGTTGGCTATCTCTTGGTCACTTAGATGAATTGTCTCTGGGGCTTTGATCTGTTCTTCCATTTGAGCCATTTTTGTTTTTTGTTTTTGTTGTTTTGGTCTGGTTCCAGCTGTTACGTATAAGGGGCAGAGCCTTAGGTGTTCCCCAGGGTGGGGCAGCCTAGTTGCTGGGTTGTGACGCTGTATGTGGGGGTGGGGTCCGACGGAACAATGGTGCTTTCTCTGCTCTCTCTCAGATTCCAGTCCCTTCTACCACTTCCCCTTTTCCTTGATTATGTGCACGCAAATGTGGGACCGCCTGGTCAGCCAAGCTGCCTTGCGCAGCCTCACTGGGTCTGCCTGTTGCCTCCCCTTGCCTGGCTTCCACTAGCTGCTGCCTGTGAGCCTGGGATCTGTGAGCCGCTACCTACGTGCCCAGGTCTGCCAACCTCCACTTTTTCCTGCCGTGACTCCTCCCCTCTTACCAGTCTGGATGAATGGTTGTTGGACTTCCGTACAGTTCAATTTTCTATCAGTTTTGGTTGTTTTCTTGTTTCTAAATCTTTGCGTCCTTAATTTTGGTTGTGGGAGGAGACACAGTGTGTCCACCTACGCCTCCATTTTGGCTGGAAGTCCAGAGACTATTTCTTTCATTTTTTTATGCTAAAATCTCTCTCTTCTTTTCTCTTTGTCATTTCTAGATTTCTATTTTCGATATTGCTAATTCTTTCCTCCATATATTTCCTGTCTTGCTAGTACACTCTTGATCTCTTTTATTGAGTTCTTCATCTCCAGAATTTCTGTTTGGTTCTTTTTTAAAGTTTTGATCTCTTTGGTAAAGCACTCATTGTGTTTATTACTTTTTAAAAAGATTTTATTTATCTATTTATTTTTAGAGAGAGAGGAAGGGAGCGTGAAAGAGTAGGAAACATCAAAGTGATTGCTTCTCATGTGCCCCCTATTGGGGACCCAGACTGCAACCCAGGCATATGCGTGACTGGGACTCGAACCAGTGACTCTTTGGTTCACAGGCCAGCACTCAGTCCACTGAGCCACACCAGCCAGGGTGTGTTTATTATTTTGTTTTCTGAGTGCATTAAAATGCCTGTCTGTATTTTCTCACATCTCATTATATATTGTCAAAACTGCAATCTTGAATTATCTGTCATTTATATCACAAATTTCAGTTTGTTTAAGTTTGCTTTCTGGAGATTTTTTTTTTCGTTTCCTTTCTGAGCTGCCTCACTATTTTGGTAATTCATGGTATTTGATGGATTCCTTTCTGTCTAGGCATCTTTGTATGAGTGGCATTTCTCTCGCAGAGTAATACAAGGAGCTCTTTCTATTATTTTCTAGTAGGTGGCACTGAATCACAAGTTTTTAGCTCTGTGAAATCCCAGTGCTTACCTTCCACCACACCTCTGGCTATGGGTTAGTGTAAAGGTTGGGTTGGCTGGGGCAACCTGGCTGCCTTCTTTGTTTTAGCCAACTTTGGACCTCTGTGGTGCCCCCCTTGCTCCTCAACCCCCGACAGGTGCACCCTTTTTTCACAGAATAAAGTGATTCTCTAGTACTAGTTCTGGGGTTTCCAGTAAATGTGCTGGGCCACCTCATACTAAGGGCAAATGGAGGCAAGCTCTGAAAGTCTATGGAGCACAGTAGCACAGTAGTCTATGGAGCAAGTCTGAGGTTTTGTTTCTCTTTCTGGAATGCCCACTGTCCAACACCTGCAGCAGCACCCCAGTGCCCTGTCCCTTGCCTGGGTCTCTGGACTCAGCTGTAGCTTGTACTGTTCTCTCTTGCAGGAATGCCCACCAAATATTTTCGCTTGTTCCAGCTGGAGGGAATACCAGCCACAACTGGTTCTTCCTCTCTCTGGGCTGAGTCCTACCTTGAGCTCCCAGCTGCAGAGCTGCGTCCATGGCTCATCTCTGTTCTTTTCCCTTCTTACCTCCTCCATTTGTTTCCCCTTATTCACCTTTCCCATCCTTTAGTTAGTGGATCTTTTCAGGCATGCCTGTACATTGAGCAGGGAATTCTTTGTTGAATTATAGCTATTCAAATTGTTGAAACTTCAAACAGAGAGACCAAACCAATCTCTCATGACACTATTTCTCTGACATCACTATGCTGTGGACTTTCATGTGTAGTTTTTGTGTGGGCATATGTTTTCAGTTCTCTTGGTATATATATAGTTAGGAATTACTGGGTTACATGGTAACTCTGTTGAACATTTTATGGAATTGCCAAACTTTTCCAATGTAGATGCAATCCTACCAGCAATATGCAAGGGATCCAGTTTCTCTCATCCTTACTCATTATTGTGTGCCCTTTCGATTTGAACCAATCTAGGTGGTGTGAAGTAGTATCATTGTAGTTTGAGTTGCAATTCAAATGAGAAATGATGTTGAACATCGTTTCATGTGCTTATCAGTCATTTGTGTATGGTCTTTCAAGAAATATCCATTCAGATACTGCGTTCTTTTTAAACATTGGGTTATGTGCCTTTTTATTGAGTTGTAAGTGCTCTTTATATATTCTGGATGCATGTTTCTTATCAGATATATGATTTCCAGATATTTTCCCCCATTTTGTGGGTTGTCTTTTCATTTTCTTAGTGGTGGCCTTTGAAGCACAAACGTTTTTAACGTTGACAAAGTCTAATTTATCTACTTTTTTCCTTTTGTTTCTATTTCTAGTGTCAGTTCTAAGAACATAATCCAGGGTAGTAAAGATTTACTTCTATGTTTTCTTGTAAGAATTTTATGGGTATAACTTTTACTCTTAAGTCCATGACCCATGTTGAGTTATTTTTATATATGGTGTAAATTAGGTGTTTAATTGTATTGTTTTTCGGGTAACTACTCATTTTGTATTAATTTACATATATGTTGGTGAGGGAGAGGTTTCATTTCATTATTTTGCATATGGATCTCTGGTTGTCCCAGCACTTTTTGTTGAGAAGACTATTCTATCCCTATTAAATTGTCTTGGCATCTTTTCAAAAGCCAGTTGCCCATAAACACGAGTGTTTATTTCTGGCCTCTCAATTTTATGTTAATGATTATGTGTGTATTTTCAACAGTCTTAATTACTATAGCTTTACAGTAACTTTTAAATTGGAAAGTGTAAGTCCTCTAATTTTGTTCTTTTTCTAGTTTATTTTGGCAATTTGTGATGTTTTGCATTTCCATGTGAATTTTAGGGTCAGCTAGTTAATTTCTACAAAAAGCTGTGAAGAGCAATTTTTATAATCACGTTAATAGAATCGAAACTAATTCTGCATCTTGAGATAGGAACAGTGATTTCAGGGTACCTTTTGAAGCCTTTGACCCATGAGATGCTTAAAGGTAAGCCTAAAGTAAGTAACAGCCTATACCTGTATCAGAATATCCTTGAATCTAGACATCTCTCACAAAGAAATGTAATTTATGATACAATGAAAAGTTGACCAAACTGATATAATCTTTTGTTACTTAAATTATAAAATATGGGTGGTCTGTTTGCATTTTGTAATTTTCCAGGATTAAAGTGGACATAGTTGTTAATTTTGGTAAGAAGCAATGTTAAAGTTGATACTTCGTGATGGTAGTGAAATGTGCCATGGCTTAAAATACCTCTGTCACCTCAGTATGAGGCAAAGTAGTCATGGTTCCACTTCTTTTTAATCAGACTTCTCTAACAGGACCTTGTTTCCTCTTTAACATGGTGGCCTTGTCTAGAAGCATTTCTTTAAGGGTAATATATAGCAGTTTTGGTGTGTTAGTGTAGGTCATAAATATGATGTGATTACCAGGGTGCTGATGATAGTTTTACAGTTTTTTAGAGAGTGGAGTCCTTGCATTTTTGACCTGATTTTTATTTATTTTGTAAACATCCGGATGGTTGGAGGAGTCCCCACAGCTGTACTTTATTCACTTGTTAGTGTTTCCTTTAAGTTTTGCCTGTGTATATAATATTTTGTAGTTATCTCCAAATACAAAACTATATTCAAAACATTTTGTGGTATTTTATAAAGTCTATGTTACTTAGTTTCATTTTTAGCCTTAATGGTTGCATAATATTCCGTCAAGTGGATACATCATTTCCTCGGTCATTCCAGTATTAGAGATTTAAGGAAATCTATTTGTGAAAGAATATCCAGAGATTTGAGGATTTTCTTTTTCTTTTTCTTTTTTAAAGATTTTATTTATTTATTTTTAGAGAGCGGAGAAGGGAGGGAGGAAGAGAGGGAGAGAAACATCAATGTGTGGTTGCCTCTTGAGCGCCCCCTACTGGGTGCCTAACTTGGCCCACAACCCTGGGCATGTGCCCCAACTGGGAATCAAATGGGCCACCCTTTGGTTCTCAGGCCAGTGCTCAATCCATTGAGCCACAGCAGCCAGGGCAAGGATTTTCTTCCCTGTAATTTTTTTATTTTGTCATTGTCAGTATGCTTAACAGAAGACCTCTCATGTGTAATACAGTTGTTTGTTTTTCCATCTATTAAATCTCCGAAGGTATTATATAGAACTTTACCATTTCATGCCCCACAGGAATAACATTGCCCAGGCTGCGGTGCTTAGTGAGAAGTATTAGTCGTGTATGTGGGAAGGGTTGGAGGAAAAAAGATCTTTTAGTGCAAGGTAGACAATTGTTTGGCTAGATTTTAAATTATAAATGAATTATATTTGTTTTGCATTACCTATGTCCACATTTTGCAGTCAGAGTACTTCTTTTAAAGGGATTCTTAAACGAATTAACAGTATTTGAGAATGCTTTTTTAAAAGATTTTATTTATTTATTTTTAAAGAGAGGGGAAGGAGGGGGGAAGAGAAACAGCAATGTGCGAGAGAATTGTTGATGGTTGCCTCTTGCACGCCCCAAGCAGGGGCTTGGCCAGCAACCTAGGCATATGCCCAAACCAGGAATTGAACCAGGGACTTTTTGGTTTGCAGAATGATGCCCAACCCACTGAGCCACACCCTGATGGTGTATTTGGAAATTCTTAAGTCTCACATTGAGCTCTGAGTGGCTTTCTTAAGGGAAAAAAATGAAGTTCAAATTAGACATCAATGTTAATATTTTACAATTAAGTTTATGTGGGAGCTGTTAATATTTATTTCTTTAAAACCTTGCTTTGGCTAATTCTGTGAGTAGTAGATTTTGTAACCTAAACTACCTTAAACAGGAATCATTAATATCAACTGTCATTTAGTGTGATTCCATGTTATAGTTACTACCCGTACCCTAGCATGTAGTGCAAAAGCAAGAGACCCGGAATCCTGATAATCCTGCAATGTGAGCATCCTTATTTGTAATGGAAGTGAAGAGTATTCCCTAAGCTTTTTTATGTGGTCAGTGCCCAGCAAAGATCACAGAGATCAATCTGTTATTTTGTAATTTATAGTTAAATATTTAGGTGCTGCTAAGTCGAAATGGCTATTATTTAGTGTTTTTCGCATCTTGAGTGCTAATATTGGTTTTCACTGCCAGCTGTTGGAAGTGCTAGGAACAAATAATCTGAGTTTTATGGCTCTCCTGTGTGATTTTCCACAAAATTAAATTCAAGCACTTCAATACTTTGTATTCTGAATGGATCGATATACTTATTGCTGGCATTTTCCACAGGGAAGTTTAACAAAATGTCCTATATATTAGAAAAGGTTCTCTATTAATATATTTTAGGGGTATTTTAAATACTTCCTTCATACACCACCTGTGGCACTATTTTCATTCCTAGTGAATTAATTTGTGAAACTTACATAGAATGGAAGCCACAGTGATTAAAGAAGGGTGTGGGGGTTATGTTTAAGAGAGTTTACTTCTGTTTCTCTAATCTCAGCTTTTATTTTGGACTTGGATGGTAATTTAAAAATGGGTGTTTGCTTTATAATTTTCTTTAGATCATGCATACAGATTTTATGTACTTTTTGGATACATATTTCACAATAAATGTAAATGTTAATTTATTCAATATAGAGAGCCTTAAATTCTAAAATTCATTGCTATAGTAAACTTTTTCAGCAAATGTGTTAGCTGTTCAAAGGAAACTTAAGGTTTTAGTGACTTTTATTTTTCTTTCCATGTTTAGTTTTATGTCTGAAACAGAAAACATAGGAACAAATAGGTCACTTTTTCCCTCATTTTTTTTTTTAATTTATCCATAAGGCTGCCATAAATAACAAAATAAGGGTGTTTTTGGTTTCGCTTTTTAAAATTAATCTATGGCTGTCACAAGAGTGAGAGCGAGGAATGCAGGAATGAGAGGGCATTTAAAAATAAAAAATGGGAAAATTTATGGTTTAAAGTAGAAAGGTTTTGTTTCCATTGTTAGGCTATTAATGTATTCCTCTTTGAGCCCTGGCTGGTGTAGCTCAGTGGATTGAGCGCGGGCCTGCGAACCAAAGGATCGCGGTTCAATTCCCAGTCAGGGCACATGCCTGGGTTGCCAGGCCAGTTCCCGGCAGGGGACATACAAGAGGCAACCGCACATTGATGTTTCTCTCCCTCTCTCCTCCCCTTCCCCTCTAAAGATAAATAAATAAATAAATAATAAAAATAAATTAAAAAAAAATGTATTCCTCTTTGAAAGTCACAATTTTTTTTTTTGGTCAATATAGCATACCTCAAGTCTAGACCTCAAGTCATGCATACACAAAAAATTCTTTATTACAACTTAGAAATTGTGCATCTTTTGCCTTTGCTATAGGTATTAAAATATCAAGTGTATGTTGTCCTATGACCTAGCAGAGAAAGGCTATGTAAAACCTCTTTTGCTGTAAATGAGGGTGTGTAAATCTATAATGAACTTGCATTTTTGCCTACGTGCTAGTAAATTTCAAAAGATAAATGAGGATCATACTGAGTTTTGACAAATGAAAAAAATAAAGTGCATGAAATTATGCCTAAGTCATCTTTTCCTTTAGAGTTCTTTTTTAAAAAATATTTTATTGATTATGCTATTACAGTTGTCTCATTTCCCTCCATTTATTCACCTCTTCCCTGCATACCCCTCTCTCCCACATTCTCCCCCACTTTAGTTCATGTCCATAGGTTGTACATGTAAGTTCTTTGGCTTCTCCATTTCCTATACTATTCTTAACCTCCCCTTGTCTGTTTTCTACCTACCATCTATTCTACTTATTCTCTGTACCTTTTCCCCTTCTCCCCCTCCAACTCCCCAACTGATAACCCTCTATGTGATATCTCCATTTCTGTGATTCTGTTCCTGTTCTAGTTGTTTCCTTAGTTTGTTTTTGTTTTTTAGGTTCAGTTGTTGATAGTTATTTGTTGTCATTTTACGGTTTATAGTTTTTGATCTTCTATTTCTTAGATAAGTCCCTTTAACATTTTATGTAATAAGGGCTGGGTGATGATGAACTCCTTTAACTTGACCTTATCTGGGAAGCACTTTATCTGCCCTTCTATTATAAATGATAGTTTTGCTGGATAGAGTCATCTTGGATGTAGGTCCTTGCCTTTCAAGACTTCAAATACTTCTTTCCAGCCTCTTCTTGCCTGCGAGGTTTCTTTTGAGAAATCAGCTGATAGTCTAATGGGAACTCCTTTGTAGGTAACTTTCTCCTTTTCTCTTGCTGCTTTTAAGATTCTCTCCTTATCTTTCATCTTGGCTAATGTAACTACAATGTGCCTTGGTGTGTTCCTCCTTGGGTCCAACTTGTTTGGGACTCTGAGCTTCCTGGACTTCCTGGTAGTCTATTTCCTTTGCCAGATTGGGGAAGTTCTCCTTCATTATGTTTTCAAATAAGTTTTCAATTTCTCGCTCTTCCTCTTCTCCTTCTGGCATCCCTATGATTTGGATGTTGAAACATTTAAAGATGTCCTGGAGGTTCCTAAGCCTCTCCTAATTTTTTTGAATTCTTGTTTCTTCATTCTGTTCTGGCCAAATGTTTCTTTCTTCTTTCTACACTCCAAACCCTTGAGTCCTGGTTTCCTTCTGTCACTGTTGGTTTCCTGTAGATTTTTCTTTATTTCACATAATGCAACCTTCATTGCTGCCTGGGTCTTTTTTATTGCTGTTGAATTACCCAGTGAGTTCCTGGAGCATCCTGATAACCAGTGTTTTGAACTGTGCACCTGATAGGTTGGCTATCTGTTGGTTATTTAGTTGTATTTTTCTGGAGCTTTGATCTGTTCTTTCACTTGGGCCTGTGTGTGTGTGTGTGTGTGTGTGTGTGTGTGTGTGTGTGTGTGTGTGTGTCTTGGTGCGCCTTTTACTAGTAAGGGGCAGAACTTTAGGTGTTCACCAGGGCAGGACAACCCACATGCCTGGGCTGTGATGCTGTATGTGGGGGAGGGGTCTGAGAGGGACCTGTGCCTTGTTCTCTGCTCTCTGCCATTGTGTGTGTTCTAGTACCCTCTGGGTCTCTACAGTGAACTCTCCTGTGAGTCTGGGAGTTCTTCCCACTGCCACCTCAGCCCGCACAGGTGTTTTCAGTCAGAGGTTTGAGGGTTTATTTCCTGGTGCTGGAACCCTGGGTTGTGCAGTCTGTCTTGCTCCCCAGTTGCTCCTCCCAGTTTATCTGCACGTGAACGTGGGACCACCCGGTCCACAAGCCACCACCTCTCTACCTGGCTGCCTGTGTTCGCCCCACCTACTGGTCTGGATGAATGTTTCTTAACTCTTTGGTTGTTGGACTTCCATACAGTTCAATTTTTCTGTCAGTTCAGGTTGTTTTTTGTTTTTAAATTTGTTGTTGTCCTTTTGGTTCTGCGAGGAGGCACAGTGTGTTTACTTATGCCTCCATCTTGGCCAGAAGTCTCTCCTTTAGAGTTTTTTATGTTTAGTTTTGAATTTCAAAAACAGATACTTTGGAATTTATTGTCCCCCAGGTTGAGGTGTATATTGTTATACCTGTGTTTAATTAAAATAACACTTTTGAACTCCTGTGACCATGAGAAATTAAAAAATTATCCTTATTGACAGAAAATCAGTAGAAACTCAGGGAAAAAAAATAAACTTGTATTAAAATAGATTACCGAGTCATTTCACATATATAGAGCAAAGGCTAGAAGAAATAGCCAGGTTTTGATTTCATATCTTTATTATGTGATAAAAAGTTAAAATATAGTATGTTTAAATTTTTAGGCAAAATAGTAGCATAAATTATCTGTCACTTTAGATAGACATAACAAAATAGTTGTACGTTTAAGCATCACTTGACTATCAGTACTTTCACATGTAGATGGTATCTGTGGACCTCTGGCCTTTGGGATGGGACATAATGTTATGGGCAGCTTATCCAGTAACTCTATAAAAATACTAAGCTGTCTTTCATATTAAAATTTTTAGAACAAAAATATTAGAGGATCATTTCTTTTTTTCTGTCTCTATTTCCCTTCTCCCCCTTCACACCTCTGTTGCCAGAATATCTGTAAACATTTCATGAAACATAAATGTTTTTTTGAAGAGTTTGGGAAGAGCTGATGTAAGGTAACAGGTTATTGTAACCACTGTTTCAAATCAGAACAAATTTCTTTCACTAATAACCAATAAAAATTGTGGTTTTCAATAGCCTTTTTGGTTTTTTTGGTAATGAAGAAGTAAGTTTCTGAATGTATATAAACATATTACACCTTACCTTACAGTTACAAATTAAATTTCTTCATAGCTAATCTATTTTCTGGATATTTCTTCAGAGCTTAAAAGATTTAAAGTATCCTTGTTAAATTTGTCATAAAGATCCCATAGCAAATTCCTAATGAAATGAAAGCAGCCTAGCAGCCTTGGATGTTTCATAAGACTATAGCTAATGTCTTTATCTCTCTAGCTTTTGAACCTCTCATTTGGAGGGCTGTGGAAAGTTAACCTTTTTGGAGCTTTTTCCTTTGGTGACTCACAGTCTCTAATCAGTACGGGCTGCATTGCTTTACAGCTTGACTTAATTTAATTCATGAGAACTGCAGGAGCCAAAAGAGAGCTTATTAGAGTCACTAAAATATTAAATGTTAGATTCATATGAGGTGTATGAATCCCTCCCCGCCCCCCCACACCCAGTTTGGTTGTTATATGCTTTTGAATTGAAGATTGTGTCAAGGAGTCTCATGTTCATGATTTATTGTAAATAGTACATATCCGATAGGTCTTCATTGCTCCAATTGGAACTAGGCACCTTGTTTTATAAACTTGCTAAGTTACTATGGATGAGGTCTAAGTACTATGGTTGAGCTCCCATGCACTAGATCATTGATGAAATTAGAACTCTTACTTTGTTTGGGAGATAACAAAGTTGTATTTAGAGAAATTAAAAAATAATCCTTATTGACAAAATCAGTAGAAACTCAGGAAAAAAAATAAGCTTGTACTAAAATAGATTACCAAGTCATTTCATATATATAAAGGCTAGAAGAAATAGTTGGGTTTTGATTCATAACTTTATTATGTGATAAAAAGTTAAAATATATTGAGTGCGGGCCTGAGAACGAAAGGATCACGGTTTGATTCCCAGTCAGGGCACATGCCTGGGTTGCAGGACAGTTCCCAATAGGGGACGCACGAGAGGCAACCATACTTTGATATTTCTCTCCCTCTCTCCTTCCCTTCCCCTCTAAAGATAAATAAATAAAATCTTAAAAAAATAATTTAAAAAGTTAAAATATAGTAATTCTATTATAGTAACTAATAATTTTAGAGCTGTCTGAGTTGTAGTTATGTGTATGGAGGAGAAGGATGGAAATTACAGATATCCCAAAGTGGAATTCCATTTAGTAGAATTCCCCTATATTCTAATAATGAAATTAAGCTGGTATATTAATGTCCTTTGACTCCAACCTTATTCATTTGGTTCAGATTGCTATGGAAAGCATTACTTTTAAATATTGCTGTGGCATTGATTATCTAGAAACCTACTCTGTTAGAGGGATGATAGTTGATACAGACACCTGCCTGCAGTGTCCTCATCATTATGGATGAAATGAGACATTCACAAAGACTACCAAGTCTGGTGGAGGAGAAAGGACAGCATGGCTTTTCTCTCAAGGGGAGCAAAAGCCACAGCCTCTGCCATGACAGGCCTTTATTGGGTTCCTCCGCACATTACATGAAGATCCTCATTTACTATGCACAGGTTCACTTTAAGTGGTTACCTTTTACAGACAACAAAGGAGCCAGTGCTGCTAATCACATCACAGAAGAAGGATATTTGCACATGAAAAAAGGAAAAGTGGTTGAACTGGTTACACTCATCCTAGGAAGGTTTAGCATGGATTTTAGGAAGTTTTACAATAAGCACTTGCTGTCCCAATTCAGGGTGAGGGAGTTTTAGCAAAAGCAAGTCTCAAAGCAGCCTAGGTTTGATTCATAGCAGGCCTGATTCCTCACAGGAGAACCTATCTGTGGACGTGGGTCCTGTGCATCTCTGAGTGGGAGCTGGGCCCATGCCACACAGAATGGTCTCCTACAGATAATAATTTCATTTTTTAGTCTCCCATGATTTATGCGTATATTGCTCTCAGCTGAGATTGTAGGGGTTTACACAATATGACATGATACCTTGATTTATAATTCCTGCCAAATTAATTTACATGTACTTTTCTTATGCTTCTACTCATTAAAAATAAAGTCTATATTCCTTTTGGGGAAGCTACGGACATTTTCATCTACATGTAACATCCCATTTAACACTAGAAGGATTTTTGTAGTAAATATTATTTAAAGATAAAAGTAATAGCCCTGGCTGGGGTGGCTCAGTGGATTGAGCACTGGCCCGAGAACCAGAAGGTCGCTGGTTTGATTCCCAATCAAGACACATGCCTGAGTTCCAGGCCAGATCCCAAGTAGAGGGTGTGCAAGAGGTTTCTCTCCCTTTCTCCTTCCCTTCTTCTCTAAAAATAAATTTTAAAAAATCTTTAAAAAATAATAAGAGGAATAAAAACAATAGAAATCTGTCCTTCAAATTTATATACTGATTTAGTATGTAGCCTATATAAACAGTACATTAAATGTGGTCATAAAGACTAAACAGGTCCATTGTTTTCTTTTTTAAAAAATATATTTTATTGGTTATGCTATTAAAGTTGTCCCATTTCTCCCCATCATTCCCCTCCACCCTGCACACCCCCTCCGACCCACATTCCCCCCTATAGTTCATGTCCATATGTCATAAGTTCTTTAGCTTCTACATTTCCCACACTATTCTTGCCCTCCCCCTATTTTCTACCTACCGTCTATGCTACTTATTCTCTGTACTTTTTCTCCCTCTCTGCTCCTCCCACTCCCCTGTTGCTAACCTTCCATGTGATCTCCATTTCTGTGGTTCTGTTCCTGTTCTAGTTGTTTGCTTTTGTTTTAGGTGTGGTTGTTAATATCTGTGAGTTTGCGGTCTTTTTACTGTCATATTTTTTATCTTCTTTTTCTTAGATAAGTCCGTTTAACATTTCATATAAGGGCTTGGTGATGATGAACTCCTTCAACTTGACCTTATCTGAGAAGCACTTTATCTTCCCTTCCATTCTAAATGACAGCTTTGCTGGATAGATCAATTTTGGATGTAGGTCCCTGCCTTTCAAGACTTCAAATACTTCCCTCCAGCTCCTTCTTGCCTGGAAGGTCTCTTTTGAGAAATCTGCTGACAGTCTGATGGGAACTCCTTTGTAGGTGACTGTCCCCTTATCCCTTGCTGCTTCTAGAATTCTCTCCTTCATTTGAATCTTGGCTAATGTAATTACGATGTGCCTTGGTGTGTTTCTCCTTGGGTCCAACTTGTTTGTGACTCTCTGAGCTTCCTGGACTTCCTGGTAGTCTATTTCCTTTGCCAGATTGGGGAAGTTCTCCTTTACTATTTGTTCAAATAAGTTTTCCACTTGTTGCTCTTCTTCTTCCCCTTCTGGTACCCCTATAATTCGGATGTTGGGACGTTTAAAGATGTCCTGGAGTTTCCTAAGCCTCTCCTCATTTTTTTTGAAATCTTGTTTCTTCCTTGTTTTCTGTTTGGTTGTTTGTTTCTTCCTTCTGGTCCACTCCATTGATTTGAGTCCCAGTTTTCCTCCCATCTCTATTGGTTCCCCATGCATTTTTCTTCATTTCACGTATTATAGCCTGCATTTTTTCATCTAATTTGTAAGCAAAATCAGCCAATTTTGTGAGCATCCTGATCACCAGGGCTTTGAACTGTGCATCTGATAGGTTGGCTATCACTTTGTCACTTAGAGGAACTGGCTCCGGGGCTTTCATTTGTTCTCTGGTTTGAGCCATTTTTGGGGTGTATGTGTGTGTGTGCGCGTGTGTGCGCACGCTCGTGTGTTTTTGTCTGGTCACAACTGTTAGGTAGTGAGGGGCGGAGCCTTAGGTGTTCCCCAGTGTGGGGCAGTCCAGTCGCTGAGTTGTGACGCTGTATGTAGGGGTGGGGTCTGAGAGGGAACAATGGCGCTTGCTCCGTGCTCTCTTGGATTCCGGTCCCTTTCACCACTTCCCCTTCGCCTGGACTATCTGTGTGGGAATGTGGGACCACCTGGTCAGCCAGCCGCCTTGTGGGGCCTCACTGCGTCTGCACCGTTGCCATTCTGTGTCTGGGGTTCACTAGCTGCTGCCTGTGTGCCTGGGGTCTGCTAGCCGCTGCCTGCATGCCTGGGAACTGCCAGCTGCCGCCGCCTGCGTGCCTGTTCCGCACCTCCACTTTTTCCTGCTGCGACTCCACCCCTCTTACCAGTCTGGATGAATGGTTGTCAGACTTCTGTACAGTTCAATTTTCTATCAGTTCTGGTGGTTTTCTTGTTTCTAAATATTTGTCCTTAATTTTGGTTGTGCAAGGAGGCACAGTGTGTCCACCTGTGCCTCCATCTTGGCCGGAAGTCCCAGAGAGTCCATTGTTCTCTTGATGCAGAGAATATACCATTATTTAGCACCATGGTAGCTGAATCTACTGAGAACTGAGCCAAAAGCCTTATTCATATTTTACTGTTGGTACTAGTCATGGAAAGTTCTTAGCCATGGTAATGACTAACTGCACAAGACAGTCAGATTCTAAAAGCTGTTTGAACAATTATTCTTTATAGTGTTAAAGAAGTTTTTAATAGGCTGAGTGGTATAGTACCTTGTTGCCTCAGATGCTCTTTGATACATGAAAAGCACTATAAAAAGATATTTGCTGCAACAAGAAGCATTTCCAGCATAATGAAATATGGAATATTTTCAAATGAACTCCCCGTGATGGAATTGGTGTAATCTGCCTCAGTCCTGGGAAGCCCAGTTCAAAGATACACAAGGTGTTTTAATCCATTCAGGCTGCTGTAACAGAATACGATAGACTAGATGGTGAATAAACAACAGAAATTTATTTCTCAGAGTTCTGGAGGCTGGCAGAATCCAAGATCAAGGTCTTGGCAACTTCAGGCTCTGGTCTCTTTTAGAAGGGCACTAGTTTCAATCATGAGGACTTCATGCTCATGACTTAATAACCTCCCAAAGGACTCATCTTTTCATACCTTCCTATTGGGGACTAGGTTTCAACATATGAATTTGGGGGTGGGGACACAGTCATTCAGTCTATAGCACAAGGGCATCTTCCACTTGGAGTAGATGTTAAAAGTGCTCATTGTCATAGTTCACTGGATTGAACAGCCTTACACAGTCTATTTCCCCATAGTTTACTTCTGACACTCTCTATAAACTTTTCTTTCTTTTGGCCTACTGCTTAAATTGCAGGTGATTTCAGCTTCAATTCACTTACAGACTTCTTAGGGGCTTAGCTCTATTTCTTCCCAGAGCTCTTCTACCTTTGTAGGTAATCAATCTCCTTAGTGTTTGTTGGAACTTCCTATTTGATTGTCTGTGGTAGAGACTACGGTGGTGCTTATTATCGGGAGGTTTACTATATACCAAGTACAGTGTAAGCAGTATGTCTTATTTAATTCGCATAACTACCCCATTATGTACACACTATTAATATTTTCATTTTACGAATGAACTAAATACCAGGGCTGAGAGTTTAAGTAACTTGCATGTGATGAAAATAAGGATTTCAACCCAGATGCCTCTCACTCCAGAGTGTTGCTCTTAACTACTATACTCTGTTGTGGTAGTTTACATCTGTGAGTGATTCTGCTTCCCAGGAGATGCTTGGGAATGCCTGGAGACCCTTTTGGTTCTCACAACTGGGAAGGAGGTGCTACTAGCTTCTGGTGGGTAGAGGTCACAGATGCCACTAAACATTCTACAGCGAAGAGTCTGACACTTCTTGTGACGGAATTAGCCAGCCCCAAAGGTCAGTTGTGCCAAGATCAAGAAACCCGGCTCTGCTGCAGTGATTCTCAAGATGGGGTTCCTGAACTAGCAGCAACAGTATCACCTGGAAACATGTTAGGAATGTAAATTCTCTTGCCACACTCTAGACCTAATGAATTAAACTCTGGAGGTGAGGCCTAACCTGTGTTTTCACAAGCCTCCAAGTAATTCTGGTGTACATAAAAATTTGAGAACCATTGCTGTACTCATAACATCTTTCTCAAAGCTCTCTTTGAATAGTATCTGTCCCACAATTTTTTACCTTAGCCAAAGGAGCTTTTCCTATCGGCAGCTTTTTATTCTCGTATGGAACTTGTTGGAAAAAAAAGTAGCTGATTTTCTTCTCAGCCTCTAGTGCTGATTCCTGTTCAGTGTTGAATTATTTAACTCTGTTCTAGATCTGTGAAAACTTAGGATGATACTTGTAGATCTGGGCTGACACAGATCTGCAGCTTTGGGTCTCTACAGATCTACAGATGTGGGTCTCAGCTGTTATTAGTGCACTGTGGTGCATGCCATCAGAGCCAGCCTTTGATTTAGCACCTGGAGAGGAACTGAGTCAACCATACTGTCCCAACATTAGGTCAGCTGGAAATGGATAGGGAAAGGGGAAGAATCATCATAGAAACTAATTGACTAAAATTAGGGAGGCCCAGTAGTTCAAAGATTTGACTCATAGGTAGAAAGAACAGCTTAGAAAAATTCTCTAGAAAAAGGTGGCTTTAGTGGCCAATAGTCTTAGATCATTTAAAAAAGCTGATTTAGGGAGGGCACCTGCCGACATCCAGCAGCCTTTGTTCCTTTGAATCCTTTGCCATCTGGTTATATTCCTTTTCCTTTTTTTTTTTTTTTTTTTTTTTTTGGTAACTTTTTTTTTATTGTTGTTCAAGTACAGTTTTCTGCCTTTTCCTCCTTCCCCTCCCCAGCCAGGTGGTGAAAGACAAATACTATATGATCTCACCTTTTCCTGTTCTTATCTGCCCATCACTGACACCTCTTTTCCTCTTAGTCCCTGACGTCAATCAACTTGGGCAACATTTTTTTCCCTCGTGAATTTTATTGATTGATTGATTGATTGATTGTTCGGTTGGTTACAGGTGTCCTACCTTTTTCCCCTTTGCTCTCCCCTACTCCGTCCCCTGCCACTCCCACAGTCCATCCCCACCCCCCGCCATTATCTGTGCCCATGAGTTTTCTATGAGTGCTCCTTGACTTTCCCCTTCCCCATCTTTCTTCCATTGCCCTCCTCTCCCTTCCCCTCTGGTTCATTCAGTTTGTTCTTTATTTCCATTTCTCTGGTCCTATTTTGCTCATTTGTTTGTTTTTTTTGATTAGGTTCCACTTATAGGTGGGTTGTATGGTATTTGTCTTTCACCACCTAGCTTATTTCACTTAGTATACTACTTTCCAGTTCCGTCCATGCTGTTGCAAAGGGTAGGAGCTTCTTTCTTTCTGCTGCATAAAATTCTGTTGTGTAAATGTACCATAGTTTTTCGATCCACTCATTTACTGATGGTCACTTAGGTTGCTTCCAGCACTTGGCTATTGTAAATTGTGTTGCTATGAACATTGGGGTGCATAGGTTCTTTTGGATTAATGATTCAGGATTCGTGGGCATTATCCCAAGCAGTGGGATTGCTGGATTGAAAGGTAGTTCCATCTTTAGTTTTTTTGGGGAAATTCCATACCATTTTCCTCAGTGGCTATACCAGTCTGCATTCCCAACAACAGTGTACTAGGGTTCACTTTACTCCACAACCTCTTCAGCAGTTGTTGATTTGTTAATGATGGCCAATCTGACCTGTGTGAAGTGGTTTCTTATGGTTTTAATTTGCATCTCTCTAATGGCTAATGATGTTGAGCATCCTTTCCTATGTCCATGGGCTGTCTGTATGTCCTCCTTGCAGAAGTGTCTGTTCAGGTCCTTTACCATTTTTTAAATTGGATTCTTTGTCGTCCTGGTGTGGAGACGAGTGAGTTCTTTATTTATTTTGGTGATCAAACCCTTGTCTGAGGTATCATTGGCAAATATGTTTTCCCATATGGCTGGTTCCCTTCCCATTTTGTTGATATTTTCTTTAGCTATGCAGAAGCTTTTTAGTTTGATGTAGTCCCATTTGTTTATTTTTTCCTTATATCCCTTGCCCTAGAGGATGTATTGGTGAAAATATTGCTGCATGGGATACTTTGCTTAGTATTTTTGTTGATGAACTATGCTAATCTTACTCAAGTCTGTATGTGGGACCTCTAGTGTATGATAACTTATGATCACAAATTGGACCTGGCTATTTGCTGGGCCAATTCCTTCTCTAAGATTATAACTTCCGAATTTTTTAAATAGCCTCCTAGTTTTCTACTCTCTATTCTTTCCCCACCCTCTGTTTTTACTACTTCTTCTATTCCTTTTTTTCTGAGCCACTGTCTTTCAGGTTGTGTTGCTCAAGTATTTGTAAATAGAGGGTGGAGTGAATGATCAGTTTATTGTGTTGTATATTATATCTGCCTATTGAGTAATTCTGAGGAGTCTTACAGTAAAGAAACTTGCATAGTTTTGGTTAACTAAACATTTTTCCCACACTTGTTTATAAACAGAACGTCTTTGTGTGTAATAGCTTATGATTTCCCTAGTAGCCAGTGTTCTGTGGAATACATTTTGCAAAAACAGTTAAAATCCAACAAGTATAAAGGACTCATGGACAAAAACTATGGGGGGTGGAAATGGGAGGAAGGTGGGGAGGGCTGGGGTGGTGGGCTGGGGCGGGGTAAAAGACAGAAAACTGTACAATATCAACAATTAAAAAATACTGATTAAAAAAAAATAAAATAAAATATGCCCTGGCTGGTGTAGCTCAGTGGATTGAGCGCGGGCCTGCGAACCGAAGGATCGCGGTTCGATTCCCAGTCAGGGCACATGCCTGGGTTGCCAGGCCAGTTCCCGGCAGGGAACATACAAGAGGCAACCGCACATTGATGTTTCTCTCCCTCTCTCCTTCCCTTCCCCTCTAAAGATAAATAAATAAAATCTAAAAAAAGGAAAAAAAAAAAGTACTTAAAAAAAATAAATTAAAAAAAATAAAATAAAATAAAAAATGGAAAAAAAAATCTATTGGTTCTCTTCTGCCTTACTAAATCTAACTGTCCAACCTGGTGCATGTAGTCTACTTTTTGATATAGTTCCTCCTGACATTTGGTATCTGATAGTTTGCAACTCTGATAGCATCCAGCTGCTTGCTTCCTTTGCTCTTTATAAGTACGTTATACTTGTTAAAAGAAGGAGGGAAGAAGGCAGGAAAAAAGTCATAAACTTTACTGATGGACTTTACTGAGAGTTCATATTATTGAATTTTAACTTGGCCTTTGGTTCTTTTTGTCATCTTTTATTTATTTCTTTATTATTCTTTGGTTCTGAACCTTTTGATTGTTCTCTAATAATTGCCCATATTCTACTATCCATCTGCTTCTATTTCATACCTCATTGAGAGATTTGACACCATCTAAAAAGATAAATTCTTTCAGTTCCCTTATTTTAGGTTTTCGTGTGTGTGTGTGTGTTTAATTTTTTTAATCTTTTTTAATATATTTTATTGATTATGCTATTACATTTGTCCCATTTCTCCTCCATTATTCCCCTCCACCCTGCATACCCCCTCCCACCCACATTCCCCCCTTAGTTCATGTCCATGTGTCATAAGTTCTTTTTTTTTAATTTTTATTTTAATTGTTGATCTTGTACAGTTTTCTGTCCTTTACTTCCACCCCACCCCAGCCCAGCCCACCCCCCTCCCATTTCCACCCCCCATAGTTTTTGTCCATGTGTCCTTTATACTTGTTGCTCTAAACCCTTCCCCTTTTCCCTTGAAATTCCCTCCCCTCGCCCCTCTGGTGACTGTCAGCCTGTTCTCAATTTCAGTGTCTTTGGTTACATTATGCTTGTTTATTTGTTTTGTTGATTAGGTCCCTGTTAAAGGTGAGATCATATGGTATTTGTCTTTCACCTCCTGGCTTATTTCGCTTAGCATGATGCTCTCCAGTTCCATCCATGTTGTTGCAAAGGGTAGGAGCTCCTTCTTTCTTTCTGCTGCATAGAATTCCATTGTGTAAATGTACCAGTTTTTTGTTCCATTCATTTACTGATGATGGGAACCTAGTCATAAGTTCTTTAGCTTCTACATTTTCCACACTATTTTTGCCCTCCCCCTGTCTATTTTGTATTCACCATCTATGCTACTTATTTTCTGTACCCCCCCACTCCCCTATTGCTGTATTTTAGGTTTTCAATAGTCTCCATCTCTCTCTTGCCATCTCAAAAGAAAAGCTAGTCTTATTCCATTCCTCAAACTCAGCATGTCTAAAACAGAGTTATACTTAGGAAACACATGTTACCATATGTTTTCTGGCCTGATCTTCTTCCCCCAAAGTCTGATTAATACTTTTTATTTGTCCATCTCCCATGCTCTTTCATGAAGGAGGCTCTGATTTCTTCTTTGTTATGTCCTATCACTTGATGTAGTGTCAAGAGCTTGACCAATTAATGCTGGGCACATCCAAATCTTTTTTGTAAATTGTTGTTCAAGTACAGTTGTCTCCATTTCCCCCAGCATCACTACCCCTGCCCCACCCATACCTGCCTCCTAATCCTTGATCCTATCCCCTTTGGCTTTGTCCATGTATCCTTTTTTTTTTTTTAAGTATTTTTTATTGGTTATGATATTACAATTTTTCCATTTTTCCCCCTTTATACTCCCTCCACCCTACCCCCGCAATACTCCAACATTCCCCCAACCTTAGTTCATGTCTGTGGGTTGTTGTACATAAAAGTTCTTTGAGTCCTCTGTTTCCTATACCATTTTTTTTTTTTACCTCTCCCTGTGTGTTTATGCCTACTAATTATGCTTCTTCTTCTCTGTACCTTTTCTCCCCTATTCCTCCCTTCCCCTCCCCACTGAGATCCCTCCCCGTGATGTCCATTTCTCTGATCCTCTCCCTGTTCTGGTTGTTTGTTTAGTTTTGGTTTTCATTGTTTTTCTTTTCTTTTAGGTTCATTTGTTGATAGTTGTGAGTTTGTTGTAATTTTACTGTTCATATATTTGATTTTTTTTTCCTTAGATAAGTCCCTTTAATGCTTCATATAATAAGGACTTGGTGATGATGAACTCCTTTTTAACTTGACCTTATCTGGGAAGCACTTTATCTGCCGTTCCATTTTAAATGAAAGCTTTGCTGGATAAAGTAATCTTGGATGTTGGCCCTTGCCTTTCATGATTTCAGATACTTCTTTCCAGTCCCTTCTTGCCTGCAAGGTTTCCTTTGAGAAATCAGTTGATAGTCTAATGGGAACACCTTTGTATGTAACTGTCTCCTTTTCTTTCACTTCTTTTAGGATTCTCTCCTTATCTTTAATCTTGGCTAACTTAATGATGATGTGCCTTGGTGTGTTCCTCTTTTGGTCCCACTTCTTTGGGACTCTCTGGGCTTCCTGGAATCTATGTCCTTTGCCAGATTGGGGAAGTTTTCCTTCATTATTTGTTCAAATAAGTTTTCATTTTCTTGCTGTTGTTCTTCTGGCACCCCTGTAATTCAGATATTGGTACATTTCTAGTTGCCCCAGAGGCTCCTAAGTCTCTTCATATTTTTGGGTTCTTGTTTCTTCCTTTTCTTCTGCATAGATGTTTATTTCTTTCTTTTGTTCCAAATTGTTGCTTTGAGTCCTGGTTTCCGTCCTGTCACTGCTGGTTCCCTGAATATTTTGCTTTATTTCACTTTGGATGTCCTTCATTTGTGTTTTCTTTTTTCAACCAAGCTCAATTAGATTTGTGAGCATTTTGATTACCAGGGCTTTAAATTCTTCATGAGAAAAGGTTGGCAATCTCCTCATGGCTTAGCTCTTTTTCTTTCATTTGGGCCATATTTCTTTGTCTTGGCGCAGCTGATAGGTTGTAAGGGGGTGGGGCCTCAGGTGTTCACTCAGGCAGGGCAAACCTCTTTGCTACGCCATGGCACTGCCTGTGGGGGAGGGGCCAGAGAGGGAATGGTGCAGGTAGGTCATCTGCTAGTCTCTGGTGCACTTTTCAGTGAACTCTTGAGTGAGCCTGGGTGTATCTCTCACTGTGGCAACCCCAGCCATAGCCCACAGTCAGTTCTGGGTCTCAATTTTCCCCTTAAGTCAGCCCCTCCCGTGTAGCCACGGAGCTCAGCAACCAGCCCTGCCACGAAGGCTACTGTTGTCACCATGGTTTTTCTGGATCATCTGTGCTGTCCACTGCCTTACTGGTCTGGTTGTTCTGGTTGATTTTTTCTTTAATTCCTTGGTTGTCGGAGTTTCATGCAGTTTGATTTTCTGGCTCTTTTGGTTGTTTATTTATTTTAGATTGATTGTTATCCTCCTTTTGGTTGTGCGAGGAAGCAAAGGATTTCTACCTACACCTCCATCTTGGCCGGAACTCCTCCATGTATCCTTTATATATACATGTTCCTTGACAACCCTTACCCTGTTTTCCACCATTATCCTTCTCCTCCTTCCCCTCTGGTTCTTCCAGTTTGTTCTTTATTTCAGTGTCTCTGGTTATATTTTGCTTGCTTGTTTGTTTTGTTGGTTAGGTTCTACTTATGGGTGAAATCCTATGATATTTCTCTTTCACCACCTGGCTTATTTCACTAAGCATAATGTTCTCCAGATCCATCGGTGCTGTAGCAAAGAGTAGGAGCTCCTTCTTTCTGCTGTTTAGTATTCCATTGTGTAAGAGGACCATAGTTTTTTGATCCATTCATTTACTGATGGGCACTTAGGTTGCTTCCAACTCTTGGCTGTTGTAAATTGTGCTGCTATGAACATTGGGGTGCATAGGTTCTTTTGAATTGGTGTTTCGGGATTCTTAGGGTATAATCCCAACAGTGGAATTACTGGGTCAAAGGCAGTTCTATTTTTAGTTTTCTGAGGAAATTCCATGCTGTTAGCTACGGCAAGTTTGAGAAAGAAGAACAAAGAGGAGGGATCACCATACCTGACATCAAACTATATTACAATGCTACTGTAATCAAAACTGTCTGGTATTGGCAGAAGAACAGACACATAGATCAATGGAACAGAATAGAGAGCCCAGAAACTAACCCAAGTCTCTATGATCAATTAATATTTGACAAAGGGACCAGGAGCATAAATGGAGTAAAAATTACCTCTTTAATAAATGGTGTTGGGAGATCTAGAGAGCTACATGCAAAAAAATAAACTCGACTACCAACATACATCGTGCACAAAAATAAACTCAAGTTGGATAAAATACTTAAATATAAGTCACAACACATCTAAACCTTTTATCTTCAGCTCTTTTTCTCTGATAGCTTCTTATATAAAGACACAATAATTTCCTAAATACTTCTCAAGTCTCACCTGTATTTGTTACACTTTTCTAACTCATGCCGTCATCATGACTCAGATGTTATACTGTTCAGTGTGGCTCCTTTCAAACACATCCTTGAAGTTGTTTACCTACAACAAGCTGTGTGAAGCATATATCTTCAAACATTATGTGACACCTCATGTATTTTCAGCTCTTTTAGATAATATTTATGGTATTCCATGGCTTTGCTTCTGCCCACTTCTCAAGCATCATTTCTTGCCACTTTCCTGCTGAAAACTTGATATTCTAGTGAATGTGAATTGCTTATGGTTCTTTGACATGCTATTTGCATGCCCTTAATTCATTTTTCCAAGTTCAACTCAGTCTTCATGTTTTCCATAACTTTTTTGTGTTCTTCCAGCCTCTACTGAAAACTCTCTGTGCTCACAGCAATACTTGTGAATGCTTCCATGCACTTGCCAGAATGCATGATCTGTCTATAAAGTCTCTACATACTTCATAAGGCTGAACTTCTTCGGGCATCTTAGTGTTTTCTAGCTTGGTTAATGCTTCTTAATAGTTTCTGAAACTAACTTTACTGTATTTAAGGAGAGTAGATCAGCACATGGACATGTGGGTCTTAAGCCATAGTCTCTCTGTCTTTGTTTTTTTTATTGTTGTTCAAGTACAGTTGTCTCCATTTTTCCCTCATCCACAGTCTCTTATTTGTGTGGTGATAGTTGACCATTTGAGATCAGCAGCAAAGATAAAAGGTAAGGCAGGTACACATAATCCTCGTGGCTCTTGACATGGCATTTTTACCTTCATAAGTAGTGTGTTTCTACAGGACATAGACCTTGTGTTGTTTGCCTTTGTGTTTATTCCTCACAGTGCTCAATATGAGATCCTGGGGAAAATGGGTACTCAATATGTGCTTGAACTAAATAGCAACATACCATTCTTAAGTATAAAGTAGAGGTTGGACCTGTTTGGCTGGTCTCTTTCTTAGATTCCTGAGCTTAGCTAATCCACAGTTCAGGGACCCATTTACCCTTTTACCTTTTTATTCTCTCTTTATAAAAAAAGAATTAATGAACCAGATGATAGATTGAGCCTGACTTCCATTTTTTTTTTTCTGACCTTAACCTGAGGACTTTTTTTTTTTTTTAATTGCTTTTAGAGAGAGAGGACAGGAGATAGAGAAACATTGTTAGGAGAGGGAGGCATTGTTTGTTGCTTTCCCTGCCTGGACTGGGGATCACATGTGCCTGGACCAGGGATCAAATGCACCACCTCAGTATGTGCCCTGACTGGAAATCAAACCAACAACCTTTCTGTTATGGGGACTACAGGACGATGCTTGAACCAACTGAGCCACACCGGCTAGGGCTGAGCCTGAGCTCTTAATATGTTTGTTTGTTTATTTGTTTGCTTGTTTTTTGATGTAGGTAAATGCTGTCTCAGCTGTCAGTCACATGCCTTCATTTTATATAGGTTGTAAAGGCAAAGTTATTTTAGGAAAAATATTTGACCATTTTAAAATGAATTGCAGCCCTGGCTGGTGTAGCTCAGTGGATTGAGCGCAGGCCTGCGAACCGAAGGATCGCGGTTCGATTCCCAGTCAGGGCACATGCCTGGGTTGCCAGGCCAGTTCCCGCCAGGGGACATACAAGAGGCAACCGCATATTGATGTTTCTCTCCCTCTCTCCTTCCCTTCCTCTCTAAAGATAAATAAATAAAATCTAAAAGGAAAAAAAAAAAGTACTTAAAAAAAATCTTTAAAAAAAAAATAAATAAAATGAATTGCAGTTTCCAAAACTAGCCCAATATAATTGAATAAAATTAGGTGCATTTAAAAGTCCCCCCCCCCCCAAAGATGCAGAGTTAACCTATGTATTTGTACCATCTAGTCATACATATATCTGGGAATCTTTGGATCTTCTTTGGAATGCTGTGGTGACTTTTGTTGGAATGGAGTAGAGTAGCAAGTAGAACTAATCTGTATTGTTCATACAAGAGCCAGTAGCCATATATGGCTATTTAAATTGAAAGAAAGTAAAATAAAATTGGAAATTCAGTTGCTTAGTCACACTAGCCACATTTCAGATGCTCAGTCAACACATTTGGCTGGTGGTTACCATCTTGGACAGTGCAGAAGTTTTGTTATGCACTGTGCTAGGTTATCTCTCATGTTTCTTCTGTTTTTGACATCTTGCTATTTTTGCTGGTCAGATTTCCTCACGGGGAATTTCACAGATATATCAACCTTCCTTGGTCACATTTTGAATTTTTTTCTAGATTGACTATTACCTGAAATAATTGAGTTGTGGAATAGAACTTAGTCAGGTTATTTTTTCATTGTAATAGCGTTTCTTTTAATTACTAATGCATTTTTATTTTTTCTCCAAAGAGATATGCCACCAGGGAGTGCCCTCAAACCTTTTGGGATAATTACTTTTGTTTCCACCTAATTAACGAAAGTGGAGTTCAGACTGTAATATTGATTATTAATTCATACTGAATAATTTAAGAATTAAATTAAGAATTAAGAACTATAATGTATATGTGCACATTACTTGATTTGTATGGCAAATTATTTTCCTAGTGGTGTGAATGCAAGAAGCTATCATTGAACAGTCTTAAAAATTACTTAAAAGTAAAAATAAATAATTTAAAGTATTTCTTATAGTTTAAAAATATTCTTATTAATGTAAAAGTATAAACTATATTAAAAGCCTGAAGTTTTTGCTCATTTACATTTCTTGGACAAATTAAGTCCATTTTGCTTCTAGGACGAGAAAACTTACTTAACCATTATCTATTTCTCTGAAATCTTGTCATGTTGAGTTTGATTGCCTGTCTATAAAAGAAGAATAGTAGTGTGACTGTATGACATTGAAAATACCTGTTGTCTTGTATGTGATAGCATTGGCATTTGGTGGTATTTGCTAAAGTAATTGATGGTATGGCCATGTAGTCATACAGTAATAGAAAGAGATGAGAAAGACCTGTCAGAGTATCTTACGCTAGTGTGGGATTATTACCTAAAGATAATAGTATTAATATTAACATAACAGTATTGAGAAGTATATTCTTCTTTGGGGACATTATATAATGAGGGTGTATTATTATGTTTTGTACTTTCTAAAGTAAGAATAATTTGTGAATTATACTATTAGCATAAAAAAAGATAATGATTTTCAGTAAATACTGTTTAGAGAAGAGCTTCCTTCATGTTTCATAAAACTACACAATTCTGTTCTTTATGGATATTCTAATGAAATTTGTGTAGGAAATGGTGTGACTGTTTTTGATTAGATGCATATTTTCTTTCAAGAATTGAAGATATTCTTCCTGAATTGCTTGTGTTCTGACATTAGTTGTTAATTACTTGGATTTAGGAGTACATGATGTAGTCCTATCTACAAAAGTGTGTAAATTTTAAGCCACTGATGACTTGTTTTCTGAATGAAGTGAGAAACTAATGGAGAGTTAAGTCATGAGAAACAAAAAGTGATTGGGAGAGATTGGATATGGAATTGTGGTGAGGATTAGCAGGAAGGCTTTTTCACTTCATTCCTCTCTCCTCTTCTACTGACTGATAAGTTCTTGGCTGTGGGATAGGAAATTCCTAATAAAAGGAGATTCCATCACATCATTCTTTTTTTAAAAAATATATTTTATTGATTATGCTATTACAGTTGTCCCATTTCACCCCCATCATTCCCCTCCACCTTGCACACCCCCTCCCACCCACATTTCCCCCCTTTAGTTCATGTCCATGTGTCATAAGTTCTTTAGTTTCTACATTTCCCACACTATTCTTGCCCTCCCCCTATTTTCTACCCACCGTCTATGCTACTTATTCTCTGTACCTTTTCCCCCTCTCTCCTCCTCCCACTCCCCTGTTGCTAACCCTCCATGTGATCTCCATTTCTGTGTTTCTCTTCCTGTTCTAGCTGTTTGCTTAGTTTGCTTTTGTTTTAGGTGTGGTGGTTAATATCTGTGAGTTTGCTGTCTTTTTACTGTCATATTTTTTATCTTCTTTTTCTTAGATAAGTCCCTTTAACATTTCATATAATAAGGGCTTGCTGATGATGAACTCCTTGAACTTGACCTTATCTGGGAAGCACTTTATCTTCCCTTCCATTCTAAATGACAGCTTTGCTGGATAGAGCAACTTTGGATGTAGATCCCTGCCTTTCAAGACTTCAAATACTTCTTTCCAGCCCCTTCTTGCCTGGAAGGTCTTTTTTGAGAAATCTGCTGACAGTCTGATGGGAACTCCTTTGTAGGTGACTGTCCCCTTATCCCTTGCTGCTTCTAGAATTCTCTCCTTCATTTGAATCTTGGCTAATGTAATTACGATGTGCCTTGGTGTGTTCCTCCTTGGGTCCAACTTGTTTGGGACTCTCTGAGCTTCCTGGACTTCCTGGAAATCTATTTCCTTTGCCAGATTGGGAAAGTTCTCCTTTATTATTTGTTCAGATAAGTTTTCCACTTGTTGCTCTTCCTCTTTCTGGTACCTCTATAATTTTGATGCTGGAATGTTTAAAGATGTCCTGGAGGTTCATAAGCCTCTCCTCATTTTTTTGAATTCTTGTTTCTTCCTTGTTTTCTGTTTGGTTGTTTGTTTCTTCCTTCTGGTCCACTCCATTGATTTGAGTCCCCGTTTTCCTCCCATCTCTATTGGTTCCCTGTGTGTTTTCCTTCATTTCACTTATTGTAGCCTTCATTTTTTCATCTAATTTGCGACCAAAATCAACCAGTTCTGTGAGCATCCTGATCACCAGGGCTTTGAACTGCACATCTGATACGTTGGCTATCTCTTTGTGGCTTAGAGGAATTGGCTCTGGGGATTTGATTTGTTCTCCCATTTGAGCCATTTTTCATTGTTTTTTTGGTCTGGTTGCAGCTGTTACATAGTGAGGGGTGGAGCGTTAGGTGTTCCCCAGGGCAGGGCAGCCCAGTTGCTGGGTAGTGACACTGTATGTATGGGTGGGGTCCGAGAGGGAACAATGGCTCTTTCTCCACTCTCTCGGATTCCAGTCCTTTCCACCGCTTCCCCTTTGCCTGAATTATCTGTGTGCCAATGTGGGACCACCTGGTCAGCCAGCTGCCTTGAGTGGCCTCTCTGGGTCTGCACTGTTGCCACTCTGTTCCTGGGGTCTGCTAGCCACCACCTGCGCGCCTGGGATCTGTTAGCTGCTGTTGCCTGGGCACCCGGCTCTGCGAACCTCCACTTTGTCCTGCTACGACTCCGCCCTCTTACTGGTCTGGGTGAACGGTTGTTGGACTTTCGTACAGTTAAATTTTCTATCAGTTCTGGTTGTTTACTTGTTTCTAAATCTTTGTTGTCTTTAATTTTGGTTGTGCAAGGAGGCACAGTGTGTCCACCTACGCCTCCATCTTGGCCAGAGTACATCACTCTTTTTTAAAAAGATATTTATTTATTCTTAGAGGGAAAGGGAGGGAGGAAGAGAAGTGTAACAGGGTGCAGCCAAGTGGGGGGGGCAAAATAGGGATTTGGAACGGGGCCCAGAACTCAGGGTGTCCAGGAAATATTAGGAAGACATATAACATGTCCTCACCTCTTCCCCCTCAGGTGTGAGTTGGGGGAAGTGACAAATGGAGCAGGGCCATTGAGAGCTGTTTTGCATAGCAACAGCTTTGCAGCTAACCTCTGGCATGGACATTTAACATATCTATAACCTTTAACTGGTTTCATATATATGTTGAATAGCTGTGGCCATGCTTTGAGCCAGGGAGAAGGGAGTGACTTCCATCCAAGATGTAACTGGGAGACAACTCCTCTTGTTTACAGTGGCTACGTGAGAATTTGGAGATGATTGGCTCCACGCCATGGGGTCACACCTGCCCAGACTCACTGTGGCAGCCCAGTAAATCTAGAAGGATATGGGAGTGCTGGCAAGTGTAGCCGATTGTAGGAAGAGTCAGAAATGGGGGTACAGAGGAAGATTGGCGCAGGAATTTAAACCCAGACACAGCAGCCATTGAAGGGAGAGCCATGCAGCTTTGGCCAGAGTAGAGAACCCTGCAGCCATGTGAAGGAGAATCACCATGCAGCTGTAGCAGAGAACCACGATTCGGCTTTGGCAGAGTGGAGACCCCCCTCACAACTTTGGTAGAAGAGAACCACGTGGCTTTGGGGTGCTCCCTTTGACCACGTGGCCTGGGAAGCAGGAGAGACTTTGCCTGGAAGAAGGGGGAAAGGACTCTTGCCAGTAGGCCATGAGAAGGTGTCACATGGCTTTGGATTAATCAGAGATCCTGCCTGGACGGCGACACAGCTGACGTTGTCAGGAGCCTGGATCCCGGACATTTGCTTCTTTTCCTGAGTTACAGTACCCTGAGTTAGGGGCAGGGGGAGAAGGAAGTGCTGTGGGCATCTGTGGGTATCCAAAAGGATTTTGATAACTTAATGAAGACATTAGGTCACTACTTTAAGTCTGTATAGCATTAAATAAACCTTTCCTTTTCACAAATCTCTGGTATTGGGAGATGTTTTTCCTAAGGTGGCAGACATAAAAACCTGTGTGTGTTTGTTCTGTAACAGTTTTTGGCATCCCTGGGTGGGCCAGTAATTGCCTTTCTTGGACCTGTGTTCTGTAACAGAGGGAAAGAAACGTTGATGTGAGAGAAAAGCATCAATTATTTGACTCTCACACATGCTCCAACCAGGGACTAAGCCCACAACCCAGACTTGTGCCCTGACTGGGAATCAAACCTACAACCTTTTAATTTGCAGGCTGGCACTCAATCCACTGAATCACACCAGCCAGGGCTTATTTTTCTTTTCTTTTTTTTTTCTCCTTCACTGGCAACCATTGATGGGGAAGTATCTATAGGAGCCTGATTTATCCCATTTTAACAACTATCAAAACAATATAATGACAAAGATTATTTCCAGTGTGAGTTACAGGACAAATACTTTAAAGCACACGTGGCAAACACAAGGCCTGCGGGCCAAATCCAGCCTCCACCTTGTTTTATCCGGTCCAGCACCTTGTTTCTACCAGGCAGCAGTGCCAGCTCCTTGCCCCTAGTTAAGGAATAGTTACATTTATACAGTCCTAAAATTACATTTGGCCCTTTGAAGTCAGCTGCAAAGCTGATGTGGCCTGTGGTGAAAATGAGTTTGACACCCCTGCTTTAAAGGCTCTTTTGTATTTTCCTTAAAATTATTTCAGATGCTTATAATGAGCCGTGATTTTTATCATTGTTTCTCATACTGAGTCATAGGACTTTGAAAATTCATAGGAAAACTCTTAATAGCTATTTGAAGATGAAAATCAAACCAAGCCAAAAGAGGATGAAGAGGCAGGAAGGCTTCTCAGCGCAGTCTTTTTTCCTGTGTCATAACTGCTGACCTTTTAGCACTCAGCCTTTCATATCACCTTGCCCTCTGTTCCACATTTGTTTTGTACCATTTTTGATGTCATAAGATACAGTTTTTGGACAATTTTATTTAGGTCCACAAATTAGTTCAATAATTTGGGAAATATGCCTTCTTAAATATAAAAATATTAGTCTAGCTATTTCCCAAAAACCAATTGGACTTTATTAAAATTTAGAGAACATTCTTATTAAAGGCATAATTGTCATGGGTGATACACATGAGAGATCACTCTGCAGTTGCCCTGTCAAACTCGCAGGAGTCTTCAGAGATTATAGTGAATGAGTGAGTTTGTTTTCTTGTAAGCTGTCACGTTCTCTTCAAAGTGTCAGCCTGAGTCGTGAGCAGATAAATGTTAGAAACATTCAACTTACCCGGTTGATTTTTTACCCTTACATAATCCAGTACTATAATTGTGGGTTTTTTTGTCTAATGTTTAATTTTTTTAGTCAGAAAATGTGCCCGAAGAATAGGTGGACCTGAAAGATCTTAATACTTCTAACGTATGCTATTGCTTTTTAATTTTTGAAATATGAATCTGTTGGACTTGGAAAGCTCTAAAAGTAGCACTAGTAAGCTTAAGGTATTTTATAGAAAGCTCAGTCCATATGCAGTTTAACCCACTTTTCTTTAAAAAGACGAACGCCCTGGCTGATGTGGCTCAGTGGATTGAGCGTCAGCCTATGAACCAAAAGGTCACTGGTTCAGTTCCCAGTCAGACCACATGCCTGGGTTGCAGGCCAGGTCCCCAGTTGGGGGTGTAAGAGGCAGCCAGTCAATGTTTCTCTCACAAATTGATGTTTCTCTCTCTCTTTCTCCCTCCCTCCCCTCTCTCTAAAAAAAAAATGAATAAATAAAATCTTTAAAACAAACAAATCCTAGTATTTGTCCTAAGCCTATAGGGATTCTGATAGGCAGTAGAGAGGAGAAAGAGTAGAAGCTTTATAAAATTACCTGTGATAGAAATTGTCAATTAATTTAACAAATATTATTACTGAGAATGTTACCAGTGAACATCACTGTTGTAGATGTAGTAAATTAACATAAATTTCATCTCAGGGGAGCCTCTAGTAAGCACTAGAAGACATATCTGTAAATAACTACAACATAAAGTGGGAATTCTTTTTTTGTGATTTTTTATTGTATTTTTTCCATTACCATTTATTATCCCCCTTATACCTTTTCCACCTACACCCTACACCCTCCCTCACCTACAAGCACTACATTGTTTAAAGCAGGAAGTCTCAAGTGTCTTGTGAAAAGAAGTAACAGATAAATTCCAACAGAGAGTTACCTTCTGGCTAGTATGTCAATTTGGATCGCCTTTGAAGCAATATGTTGCTTGAGCAAGACATTAAAAGGTTAGGTAAGTTTTAGAGCTGAGTAGGAAAGATACTCCAGGCATAGTGCAAGTTGTTTCTGTGGAAACACAGGTAAGGTGCTAGAAAAGAATAAATTGCTAAGTTGTCTAGTATGTAAAATGCTCAGAAGGTTGTGTGCGTGTGTACTTAAAAGAGTAGACAAACATTTAGAACCAGATAGCTTTATTAGTTCACAGAGTTTGTACAGTATTGAAAAGGCAATGAAAAGCCATTGAAATCTTTCAAGTGGAGAAAGGAAACCCCAGTGTGTACTGGGGCAGAAATTGAAGCTGGCCTAGCATTAGTAAGGAGCTGAGGCAAGGTAATTTGATAGTGATTAAAAAGAGCTAATGAGTATGTAAGGCTCTGCTGGAGCAATCAATAGGACTTGGCAGGTAATTGATGGGGTGATGAAAGAAGGAGGGGACTCCAGAAAGGTTGTAAATTACTGGTGCATTAGATAACAATACTTTGTGTTTATATGTGGAGTTTTAGGATTCATAAAACACAGTTATAGCTGAGCCTTCATAACTCCATAAGTTAAATAAAGATAGAATATCTTTATGGATGAAGAAATAAAGAATTCAGGGATTTCTCTGTGTTAATACAGAGTGTCAGTACAGATCTGGGCCTCTAACTCTAGTTTTCCAGTTTCTTGGCCAGTGCCAAGTATTCTGTATAAAATACTCATCCTTGTGAACCAGGAAAGAAAAAACGCTGGCATCTTATCCCAATGCATACCACTAGGTTTGAATATGAAAAATTGCTTTACCTTTTTTGATCTTTAGTTTCCCCAAATATCCTTATGCATTTTACTTTTCAGGGATACTTTCAGGATAAAATGTAATGTGTTTTATTTTTAACTTTATTCAGCAAGTAATAGTATTAAATACTCTGCTTGGTACTGGAATGCAAGATATATAAAATTCAATCCCTGCTCTTGCAATGTTTCATAGACTAGAGAAGGCAAGTAGAAAAACATATAAATAAATTATGATAAACCATGATAAGTGCTACAGCAGTCCAGGTGCATGCCTATGACAGAGGAAGGAACAATTAGGAAAATCAGGGAAGGCCTTAGGGAGATGGAAACTAAGTTTTGATGCATAATTAATGGCTTAACTGTAGTTAAATATTAAGGCAGACAGTAAAATAATACATCATCATCATAATAGTAGCTACTGTTTTTTGAAAGCTTCCAAAAGCCAAGGAACCCCAAGGATTGCTGGTAGTCACAGGTTACTAAGGGGCAAGAAAGTAATCTTCTCTAGAGCTATCAGAGGGAGTATGATTCTGCCAACACCTTGACTTCCGACTTCTGGCCTCCAAAACTTTGAGAAAATAATTTTTTGTTGTGTTAAGCCACCCAGTTTGTGGTGCTAGGTTATTTTTATTAACTTTATTAGCAGCCCAAGGAAGCTAATATAGTTTGGTAGTGGCATAAGAATCAAATTAATCAATAAAAAAAACTAGAAATAGACCTATGATTATACAATCATTTGTTGTTATTTTTTAATTCATTGGGGTGACATTGGTTAATAAGAATATATAGGTTTTAAGTATACATTTCTATGATACTTGATCTGTATATTGCATTGTGTACCCATCCCCCAAAGTCAAATTTTCTTCTGTCACCATATATTTGATCTTCTTTTTACCCTTCACTACCCCCTACCTCCTTCCTTCTGATAAGCACCATGCTGTTGTCTGTATCTATGAGTTTTTGTTTGTTTTTCTTGTTTATTCATTTGTTGCTTTCACTTTTATATCCCACATGAATGAAATCATATGGTTCTTAACTTTTTGTCTTATTTTGTTTAAAATGATATTCTCAAGATCCATCCAGTTGTTGCAAATGGCAGTATTTCATCTTAATGCCAAGTAGTATTCCATTGTTTATATGTACCACATCTTCTTTATCCGATCATCTATCAAAGGATGACTGTTTCAAGGTGCCAAAACCATCCATTGAGGGAAAAAGAATCTTTTCAACAAACTGTGCTGGACACAGAAATTTGAGAAAGTGTCCAGGGTACTCCTGGTCAGTGTCCCCCTTCATTGGACACTATGGATGCCTGTTCTCTATTTTCAAGGAATGTGAATTGTTTAACTGTGAGCCCTCCTCTAGGTTGTGGCCTTAGGAAATCATATCTTGGGGAGAGTCACTTTCTTTATGACTGGCTGATGCTAATTTGGCCAGAGATGACCTCAAGGTCCACCAAATTAAGCACAACTTCCCACTTTGGTTCTTGATATTAAGCTTGTGTCTATTCTAAGACAAGCCCATCAAATCAATGCTTTATAACTCAAGTGGAAGTGTAATCATTTTGACTGCTGCCCTTTAGTCTTCCTCTAGAATGCATGCAGTCCAAGGAATATAAAAATTGGCTATGTAGGGAACCAAGGTTACTTTCATGCTCTTGGAAAACAAATTTCTAAAATTACAGTTTCAAAGTTACAGTTATTTGTACTGTCATTTAAAGTTTTATCCAGTATTAGCCCTAGTTTCAGCATTACTAATATCTTAAAAAAAATTAAAATTTAATTTTATCTTGATTTTATAACATTCTTCACCAAATTTATTGATGTCTCTTTTGTCATGTCCACTTTTATTTGTTTTCTTTAAAACTTGCTTTGTCAAATGAACAAAATGAACTGATGAACAAAATAAAACCAGAGGCATGTATACATGGAACATAATGACACATCTCAGATGGGTGGGGGTTGGGGGGACTGGAAGAGATTAGCCAAAGAACATATATGCATATATACATAGTCCAAGGAGACAGAAACAATGTGGTGAAGTAGAGGGAAGTGTGTGGGGAGGGGGGCTAGGTAGAGAATGAGAAAGTAAATTGTGGTATATTCAGCAATAGAATAAGAAATAAAAGAGAACAAAACTACAAATGCGTACAACTTAGATGCATCTCAAAAATATTGTGTGTGGGGGTGGGGAAGTCTTACATAATATAGTACATGTCCTATGTTTCAAATATATGAAGTTTTACAGGGGGCAAAACTAACTCATGGTAGAAACATTTAAAATAATGGTATTCAATTTAGAGTTGCCTGGGAAGGGGCATGAAGGAATTTTATGATGATGATAATGTCTTGTATCTTGATAAGACAAACAAAAAAGTATGCTTTTTGATAAAGCATTTTCACTGTAGAGATATTCAAGCATAAAAATGTATGTAACAAGGGGGGAGATGGTGGAGGAGTAAGTAGAAGCTACACTAACCTCCTCCCAGGACCAATCTGGAATTACAGCTACATTGTAGAGAAATGGTCCTAAATAACGAATTAAACATTAGCTGGAGAGAAGCCTTACAAATAAGGACAGACAGAAGAACCACTTCACCACATAGTGACTAGTAAGGAGTACAGAGATATGAGAGGGCTGACTGGGTTCCCATTGGTGGCAGCTAAGGATCTGGAAGGATAGTTCTGTGGCTGGGGGTTCCCCTGAGAAGAGTGGGGTCTAAACCCCAAGGTGGGCTCCCCAGCCTACAGCACCAGAGCTGAAAAGGAACCCAGATAACATCCAGCTATGAAAAACAGTAGGGTTTCTGTCTGCCAGGGAGAGATGGCTGGAGAATACAGAACCTCTTAAAGGACCAGTGCACAAAATTATGCATGCAACCACTTACCCTGGGCTCTGGCAGAGGGAGGGCAGAGTGGACTAAAGACATTTGTGGGAGAGTCTGGGGATGGTGGCTCATGGGAGAGAACTGAAGGAATAGCCACCAGTATCCCTATGCTGACTCATTCCCCATACTGCAGGAGCTACCTTCCTCAGTCAGAGCATTCCTCTCCAAGTTGCTACAGCATGAGGGGAAGCAATAGCCATGTCCAAAGGAATTACTCAGCCCTACCCTGTGGAGCTTAATCCCAGCTGGTAATTACAGGTTGATTACTTTAACAAACTGATCAGTTTAATGCTGATTAGTTTAGCAACTAAGGTGAAGAATACAAAGAAGCAGCCAAAATGGAAAGACAAAGAAACAGATGCCAAATGAGAGAACAAGAGAATTCTCCAGAAGAACTAGATGAAATAAATGGAAGCAAGCAATTTATCCGATAGAGTTTAGAGTAATGAGTATAAGGATTCTCAAGCTTGAGAAAAGACTTAGAAACCATTAAAAAGGACCAGTCGGAAATAAAGAAGGCAATATCTGAAATAAATAATACCCTGGAAGGAGTACACAGTAGGTTAGATGAAGCAGAGAATTGCATCAGTTATTTGGAAGACAAAGTAGAAAAAACACCCAGGCAGAGCAGGAAAAAGAAAAAAGAATTAAAAAAAATGAGAACTTAAGAAACATCTTGGACAATATGAAGCGTAACAACATCCAGATCATGGGACTACCAGAAGCAGAAGAGAGCGAGCAAGGGCTCAAGAACCTATTTAAGAAATAATGACTGAAGACTTCCCTAAACTAGTGCAGGAAAAAAACACGTAAGTCCAGGAAGCTCAGAGAGTTCCAAACAAGTTGGCCCCAAAGAGGACTACACTGAGACACATAATAATTAAAGCTTAAAGACAAGTAGAGAAACCTAAAAGCCACAAGAGAAAGGCAGGTAGTTACTTACAAGGGAGCACCGATTAGATTGTCATCTGACTTCTCAACAAAAACATTTCAGGCCAGAAGGCAGTAGTGTGAAATACTTAAGGTAATGAAAAGCAAGGACCTACAACGAAGGCTGCTTTACCCAGCAAGGGTATCATTTAAAATTGAAGGAAATAAGAGGCTTCCCAGACAAGAGCTAGCTAAAGGAGTTTGTTAACACCAAGGCAGTGCTGCAATAGCTGTTAAAGAGCTTGCTTTAAGAAGACCATGGGAAGAAAAAGAAAGAAAAACAACAGGAGATAACAGTCTTAACAGTATGGCACTACATACGTTTCTATCAATAATCACCTTAAATGTAAATGGCTTAAATGCTCCAACCAAAAGACAGAGGATAGCTGAATGGATAAGAAAACAAGACCCATACTTATGCTGCCTTCAGGAGATCCATCTCAGATGGAAAGACACACAGACTAAAAGTAAAGGGATGGAAAAAGATACTTCATGCAAATGGAAAAGAGAAAACTGGAGTAGTTGTAGTTACATCTGACAAATAGAGTTTCAAACCAAGGCTATAGTAAGAGACAAAGAAGAATGCTATATGGTGATAAAAGGAACAAGCCAACAGGAGGATATAACCCTACTAAATATTTACCCACCCAACGTAGGAGTTCCTAAATACGTAAAACAAAACTTGATGGACATAAAGGGAGAGAGATCAACAGAAATAGTCATGGTCAGGGATTGTAACACACCACTGATTTCAAAGGATACCTTTTCCAGGCAGAAAATCAACAAGTCTTAACTGATACACCAGATGAAATGGACTTAATTGATATCTTCACAACATATCACTTCAAAGCAGAAGAATATACATACTTTTCAAGTGCACTTGGAATGTTTTCTAGGATAGACTACATGTTAGGACACAAAACAAGTCTCAGTAAATTTAAGAAGATTGAAATCATATCAAGCATTTTCTCTCACCATAACACTATGAAACTAAAAATCACAAGAAGAACACCGAAAAACACTCAAAGACACAGAAGCTAAATATCGTGTTATTAAACAATGAATAGTCAACGAAATCAAGATACCTTGAAACAAATGAAAATGAGGACTCAATATACAAAAATTTGTGGGACACTGGGAAAGCATTCCTAAGGGAAATTCATAGCATTACAGGTCTATTTCAGAAAAGAAGAAAAAGCTCAAACAATCTAACTTCACACTTAAAGGAACTTTAAAGAGAATGACAAAGAAAGGCCAAAGTGAGTAGAAGGAAGGAAATAATAAGGATCAGAGCAGAAATAAATGCAATAAGAGTCTGAAATTCTTTTGTATTGGTGTTTTGGGATTCTTAGAGTATATTCCCAGCAGTAGAATCACTGAGCCCAAAGGCAGTTCCATTTTTAGTTTTTTTGAGGAAATTCCATACTGTTTTCTGCACTGGTTGCACCAGTTTGCATTCCCATCAGCAGTGCACTTAGGTTCTCTTTTCTCCACATCCTCATCAGCACTTGTTTGTTGGTTTGTTAATGATGTTCACTCTGACCAATGTGAAGTGATATCTCATTGTGGTTTTAATTTCCATCTCTCTGATGTCTAGTGGTGTTGAGTATACTATATGCCTATGGGTCCTTTGTATGTTCTCTTTGGAGAAGTATCTGTTCAGGTACTTTCCTATTTTTTTATTGGATTTTTTGTCTTCCTGGTGTTCAGTCGTATGAGTGCTTTATATATTTTGGGGATCAAACCCTTGTTCGAGGAATCACTGGCAAATATGTTTTTCCATATGGTTGATACCCTTTTCATTTTGATAATGTTTTCTTTATCCATGCAGAAGCTTTTTAATTTGATATGATACCCCATTTGTTCACTGTTTCCTTTATTTCCCTTGCCCAAGAGGACATATTGGTGAAAATATTGCTGAGTGGGATATCTGAAATTTTACTATGTTTTCCTCTAGGATTTTTATGGTGTAACTGCTTACATTTAAGTCTTTTTTCCATTTTGAGTTTATTCTGGTGTGTGGTGTAAGTTGGTGGTCTAGTTTCATTTTTTTGCATGTACTATTCCAGTTCTCCAAACACCATTTATTGAAGAGGCTATTTTTACTCCATTGTATGCTCCTACCCACTTTGTCAAATATTAATAGACCATAGAGACATAGGTTTATTTCTGGGTACTCTCTTCTGTTCTGTTGATCTCTGTGTGTGTTCTTAGGCCCTTACCAGACTGTTTTGATTATGGTAACCTTGTAATATAGTTTGATAACAGATATTGTGGTCCCTCCTACTTTGTTCTTGTTTCTCAAGGTTGTTGGCTGAGGGTATTCAAGGTCGGTTTTGCTTCCAAATAAATTTTTGAAGTATTCTAACTCTGTGAAATATGTCATTAATATTTTTAAAGGCATTGTGTTGAATCTATCAATCACTTTGGGTAGTATGGGCATTTTAATGATGTTAATTCTTCCAATCCATGAGCACAGTATATGCTTCCATTTATTTGAATCTTCCTTAATTTCTTTCTTAAGTGTTTTGTAGTTTTCTGAGTATAGGTGTTTCACCTTCTTGGTTAAGTAGATACTTTAGGAATAAAGTCTATAGTAAATGGGATTTTTTTTTTGTAGTTTCTGCTCCTGATATTTCATTGTTGTTTTACAAAAAATGCCTTCAGTTTCTGAATATTGACTTTGTGTCACTCTATTTTGCCAAATTTTAGCGTGATACAAAGTCAATATTCAGAAATTATTAGGTTGAGTAGTTTTTTGGTAGTGCCTATAGGGTTTTCTATGTACACTGTCATGTCTTCTGGAAATAATACTTCACCTTTCCAAATTGGATGCCTTTTATTTCTTTTACTTGTCTGATTGCTGTGGCTAGACCTTCCACTACTACGTTGAATAAAAGTATTGAAAGCGGACATCTTTGTCTTGTGCTTGATCTTAGGGGAAGAGCTTTTAGGTTTTGTCCATTGAGTGTGATGTTGGCTGTAGGTTTCTCACATATGGGCTTTATTATGTTGAGGTATGCTCCTTCTATTCCTACTTTGCTGAATATTTTTATCGTAAATGGATGCTGTACTTTATCAAATGCTTTTCAGCATCTATTAATGTGATTTTTGTCTTTCATTCTGTTCATGTGGTTTATTACATTTATATTTGTTACAAATATACAAATATTGTTTGTAATATTGTATACAAATATTTGTTCACTAGCCAGTTGAATGGACAAACAACTCCGAAGTCTACAGAGAGGAGATGGGCAAAATTGCATTATAATTTTGAAACTCATTATATCAATTCTGAATTACACATATCCATAATTGACTTGTAAGACTAGTAAATAAAGGATTTATGCACACGTATGCTGAAATATTTACTATCAATACATATAATGGTGTGGACAATCCAATAGAGGGCAGGGCATTACTTGTGGAAGAATTTAATAAAGTGTTGTTTTTTTACCATAGCATAAATGCTTATATTCATTTATAATATCATCATCATTAAAACTAAATAATATATTATAGTATATAATATATTATGTTTATTTAAGATTTTTGATACTCTTTTTTAAAGATTTTATCTATTTATTTTTAGATAGAGGGGAAGGGAGAGCGAAAGAGGGAGAGAAGCATCAACATGTGGTTGCCTCTCACATACCCCCTATGGCGGACCCGGCCCACAACCCAGACATGTGCCATGACTGGGAATCAAACCAGTGACCCTCCAGTTTGTAGTCTGGCACTCAATCCTCTGTGCCACACCAGCCAGGGCAGTTTTTACTACTCTTGAAGTTGAAAGATTTATATTTTAAAAACCTTTTACTACTTATATCTTGGTGTGCATTATATAGATTGATAGATATTAAATAATAATTGGTAAGATTTGCATAAAATAATATATAAGATGGGGTAAGATAATCCTAGTTTTTTTTTTCAGACAAGGGTTTAATCTCCAAAATATACAAAGAACTTACATGACTCCTCTCTAAGAAGACAAGCAACCCAATTAAAAAATGGGCACAGGACTTGGGCAGACACTTCTCCAAGGAGGACATATAGAGGATCCAGAGACACATGAAAAGATGCTCGATATCGCTAGCTATGAGAGAGATGCTAATTAAAACCACAATGAGATGCCACTTGACACCAGTCAGAATGGCCATCATAAACAAAGCAACAAACAGCAAGTGTTGGAGAGGTTGTGGAGAAAAGGGGACCCTAGTGCACTGTTGATGGGAGTGCAGACTGGTACAACCACTATGGAAAACAGTATGGAGTTTTCTAAGAAAACTAAAAATGGAACTACCTTTTGACCCAGCAGTTCCACTGCTAGGATTATATCCTAAGAACCCTGAAACACCAATCCAAAAGAACCTATGCACCCGTATGTTCATAGCAGCACAATTTACAATAGCCAAGTGTTAGAAGCAACCTAGATACTCGTCAGTAAATGAATGGATTAAAAAACTATGGTACATTTACACAATGGAATTCTGTGAAGCAGAAAGAAAGAAGGAGCTCCTACCCTTTGCAACAGCATGGATGGAACTGGAGAGCATCATGCTAAGCAAAATAAGCGAGGCAGTGAAAGACAAATACCATATGATCTCACCTTTAACTGGAGCCTAATCAACAAAACAAACAAACAAGCATAATATAACCAAAGACACTGAAATTGAGAACAGGCTGACAGTGAGCAGAGGGGAGAGGGGAGGGAATTTCAGGGGAAAAGGGGAAGGGTTTACAGGAACAAGTATAAAGGACACACAGACAAAAACTTGGGGGGTGGAGTTGGGAGGGAGGGGGGCTGGGATGGGAGTAAAAGATGGAAACCTGTACAAGATCAACAATTAAAATAAAAATAAAAAAAATAAATAAATAAAATTGTGCATTTCATTTCAAATAGTAATTCGGTTGGTTATGTTCTTAAGTGACTTTTTTTACGTTCTTATTTATGTTTCCAAAGCAGCATTAGACAAGTCTTAAGTGTTGACAGTTTTGAAGAAGTCCAGTACAATAATTCTCTTTCAGATAAATAAGTTATATGTTAAAGCTTGTGAAGTTAGTAAATCATGGCAGCAGCTCATATGTCAATTTTAAAAGACAAAGACAGGTGGCTAAAAGAGAAAAATTTTCAGCCTATTTTTAGACACTTTAAGGTTAAATGTCTTTGGGTTAAAAATAAATGTTTGGGTAGACACTTTCTCCTATCCATCTTCCAAAATACAGCCAATATCCTGGACACTACAGAAACATAAGGTTCTGAAAGATGCAGAGAATACTGACTAGCTGGCATCTATGGGGCCCTAGAAAAGATACAACATCAGGGTGGTATCAGCAGAAGTTTAGTGGATGCCTGAATTCTAACCCCACTCCCAGTGATATCAAGATGACTGTCTCCCTCCATGCTCTTGGAATCAATAAAGACCAAGTATAGAACCTGAGTTTCCATTGTCAGCAGGCAGTAACAAAGTGGCTATCTCTTCCCCTGTCACAGAAGTTCTACTAAAACAATATTTTTTAAAAGACTTTATTTATTAATTTTTAAAGAGAGGGGAAGGGAAGGAGAAAGAGAGGGAGAGAAAAATCACCATGTGGTTGCTTCTTGTGCACCTACTGTTGGGGACCTGGCCTGCAACCAAGGCATGTGCCCTGACTTGGAATCAAACCAGTGACCCTTTGATTTGCAGGTCCACACTCAGTCCACCGAGCTACACCAGCCAGGGTATAAACAAGATTTAAGTAAGATCCAGCGTCTCATGACATAATACCTAAAATGTTCATTATTCAGTCAAAAATCACTCATCACCAAGAACCAGGAAAATCTCTACTGAAATAAGAAAAGACTATCAACAGACACCCACCCTGAGAAAATATAGATATTAGCATTATTTAAGATTTGAAAGCAGCCATCACAAAAAAGGTTTGAATGAGCAATTGCAGACTTGCTTGAACCAAATGAAAAAATTGTCCCCGCAGAGAAATAGAAGTTATAAAGAACCAAATAGAAATTTAGAACTGAAAAATAGAATAACTGAAACTTTTGAAAGGCTCAGTGGGGAAATGAGATGGCATAGCTTGAAAAAGAAAAGTGGAATTACTCAATCTGAACAGCAGAAAGAAATTAGACTGAAAAAAGAACATTTTAGGGACAAATGGAAGTATAACAAAAGATATAACATTGATGTCATTTAATGCTGAAAGGAGAGGAGAAAGAGGGCAAAGCTGGAAAAATTACTCAAAGAAATAGTTGCTGAGAAATAGAAATAATAACTGAAAATTTCCCAAATTTGATGAAAGACATAAACCTACAGCTTCAAGAAGTTGAGCAAACCGCAAACAGGATAAACACAAAGAAATCCATGCTAACACACATCATACCCAAACTTCTTAAAACTAAAGGCAAATAAATGAAAGCATCAAGAGAGAAATGACATTGCTTATAGGGAAAAGCAATGAGAGTGGATTTCTCATCAGAAAACATGAAGCCAGAAAGAGAACTGCCAGCCTAGATTTCTATATTTAGTGAAACATTCTTCATGGCATTTTCAGATGAAGGAAAAGGAAAGGAATTTGTCATTAGAACTCTCCTTAAAGAATGTTTAAAGAGATTTCTTGAAACACAGAGAAAATGATAAAACATAGAGTCCTGGAACATCAGGGAGGAAGAACAACAGACAAAGTAAAAATAAGTAAATATAATAGATGTTTCTTCCTGAATAATCTAAGTTGTATTTGATGTTTTGTTTTACTGTTTTCAAAAATTATAGCGATTTAATATGCTTCTGAATTTTTGTAGGGAAATATTGAAGGCAATTATAAGCAAGGAAGGGAAAAGGGACTTAAAAAAGTAAAAATTTCTGTACTTTACTAGAGCTGGTAAAGATGTTGACACCAGTAAATTGTTATAAGTTATATATAATGTAATGCTGAGAACAGCCAATAAAAATATTGATTCAAAGACATGAACTCAATCAAACCCTTTAGATAAATAAAAATGGAATTCTAAAATATGTTCAAGTAACTCACAGGAAAGAAGGAAAAAGGTAACAAGTAAAAGAAATAGATTTAAAAATGAATATGCCCCTACATATAAATGATTAAATTTATTGGGTTGGCCAAAAAATCCATTTGCTTTTTCCCTAAAATAAAATACTTTTCATTTTCACCAATAACTTTATTGATTTGGATATTGTGAGTATGTCAGTTATCTCCCATGTGGTATAATATTGTTCTCAATTACTGTCTGGATTTGATCGCTATCACTTTCAACTGGTCTACCTGACCATGAGGCATCATCCAGCGATAAATCTCCAGCACAAAACTTTGCAAACCACTCTTGACACATTTGATCAGTCACAGCACTGTTTCCATATACTGTGCAAATCCTTTCTTGCATTTCAGTTGCATTTTTACCTTTCTTGAAATAATAAAGCATAATATGCTGAAAATGTGTACTTTCTTCCACCCTAAGTATTAAAATGGCTATACAAAAATTCACCAATATTTGTAAGTTTTTTTAAAAAAAGCACACTGATATGACAGCTGTCACAATACAATCTAACAATTGTTTCAAATGAAGTTAAATAAAACTAAGCACTACTAAAGCCATCTTACAGAATAAACCAAACGAATTTTTTGGTCAACCCAATATATAAAAGACAGATTTAAAGAGTATATTAAAACACACTATATGCTGATTACAAGAAATCATTCCAGACATAATGATATAGGCAGATCGAAAGTAAAAGGCAGCTTTATTTGTAATAGCTAAAAACTGGAAACAACTAGTATATCCTCAGTAAGTGAATAGATAAGCAAATTGCATTATTCATACCATGGCATACCAAACAATAAGTGAAAACAGTAAACAAATTGCATTGTTCATACCATGGCATACTAAGCATAGTTAGCAATAAGGAGAAATTAACTATTTATACTTGTGTGTATCTAAATAGATCTGAAGAGTTTCTTCTTTTTTATGGCCAAGTAGTATTCCATTGTGTAAATGTCCCTTAGTTGTTTTATCCACTCATCTACTGATGGACACTTGGGCTGCTTCCATATCTTGGTGATTGTAAATAACACTGCAGTGAACATAGGGGTGCTTATGTTCTTTTGAATCAGTGTTGTACCTTTGGATATATTCCCAGAAGTGAGATAGCTAGGTCAAAAGGTGAATCCATTTTTAATTTGCTGATGTATCTCCATACTGCTTTCCAGGGTGGTTGCACCAATCCACATTCTCAACAATGGTGCAAAGGGGTTCCCCTTTCTCCACATCCTTGCCAGCACTTATTTGTTGATTTATTGATTATAGCCATTCTGACAGGCATGAAATGATATCTCATTGTGGTTTTAATTTGCATTTCTCTGATGATTAATAGACATCTTTTCATATGTCTATTGGTCATCTGTATGTTCTCTTTGGAGAAGTGTCTTTTTAGGTCCTTTGGCCGTTGTTTAATTGGGTTGTTTGTATTTTTGGTGTTGAGTGTTGTAAGTACTTTATCGATATTGGATATTAACCCCTTATCGGATGTATTGGCAAATGTGTTCTCCCATTCTGTGGATTGTTTTTTTACTTTGCTGACAATTTCCTTTGCAAAAACTTTTTACTTTGATGTACTCCCATTTGTTTATTTTTTCTTTTGTTTCCCTTGCCTAGGGAGATATATCCAATTAAAATATTGCTATGAGCAATGTCCAAGATTTTACTGTGTATGTTTTCTTCTAGGATTTTTATGGTTTGGGATCTAATATTTAAGTCTTTGATCCATTTCAAATTAATTATTGTGTGTGGTGTAAGAAGGTGGGTTAGTTTCATTTTTCTGCACATATCTGTCCAATTCTCCCAACACCATTTATTGAATAAACTAATTTTAGCCCATTGTGTGTTCTTGCTTCCTCTGTTGAATAGTAATTGACTATAAAGGTATGGTTTATTTCTGGGCTCTTTATTCTGTTACATTGATCTATGTATCTTTTTTTATGCCAGTACCATGCTGTTTGATGCCAGCTGTTTGATGCTGTTTTGATTACTATGGCTTCGTAGTATAGTTTTGATATTAGGTAGTGTGATTCTAGGGATTGCTGTTGCTGTGTGGGGCCTTTTCTGGTTTCGTATACATTTTTGAAATATTTGTTCTAGTTCTGTGAAATACGTGATCGGAATCTTGATAGGAATTGCATTGAGTCTATAGATTGCATTGGGTAGTATGGACATTTTAATGATGTCAGTTCTTCCTATCCATGAATGTGGTAGGTGCTTCCACTTACTTGTATCTTCTTCAGTGTTTTATAATTTTTCGAGTACAGGTCTTTTACATCCTTGGTTAGGTTTATTTCTGTGTATTTTATTCCTTTTGAAGCAGTTGTGAATGGGATTGTATCTTAAATATTCCTTTCTGTTCATTATTGACATATAAAAATGCAAATGATTTTTGGATATCATTTTTGTATCCTGCCACTTTGGTGAATTCATTTATTAGTCCTTGTAGTTTCTTGGTGAAACCTTTGGAGTTCTCTAGTACAATATCTTGTCATCTGCAAATAAAGACAATTTTACTTCTTCCTTTCCAATTTGGATGCCTATCATCAGATGTCTTCTTGTATGACTGCTGTGGCTAGGAGTTTGATACTTTTTTTAATAAAAGGGGTAAAAGCAAACACCCCTGCTTATTCACAATCTTAAGGGGAACGCTTGTACTTTTTGCCTGTTGAGTATGATGCTGGCAGTGGGTTTGCCATATATGGCCTTTATTGTGGCCTCATCCACTTTGCTGAGAATTTTCCCCTTTGCGACAGCATGGATGGACCTAGAGGACATTATGCTAAGTGAAATAAGCCAGTCAGAGAAAGGCAAACACCATGTGATTTCACTCATATGCAAACTGTAATGAACAAACTGAACTAACAAGGAAAATTGGGACAGTCTCATAGATGGAGAGCAGAATGACAGCTGGGAGGCGAGGTGGGGTTAGGGTAGGGGGTAGAAAATTGAGCAAACAGGAAAAAGGACTCATGGACCTGGATAGCAGTGTGCTGATTGCTTGGGGAAAGAGAAGTATAAGGGGACTAAATGGTAATGGAAAAAATAAAATAAAGGTTGAATTAAAAAATAGATCTGAAGGGCATTATGCTTGGTGAAAAAGGTCAGTCTTTAAAGGACATACTCGTCGTATACTCTGATTTCATTTATATAACATGACAAAATTTTACAGATGGAAAACAAGAGTACTGGTTGCTAGGTTTAGGAATGGTTAGAGGAAGGAGTTTGTGACTGTAAATGGGCAGCATGAGGGAGATGTTCGTTGTAATGGAGCAGTTCTTTATCTTGATTTTGGTGATGGTTATAGGAATGCACATGTGATAAAATAGTATAAAATGATACACATAAACTGGTCCAGTATTAATTTCCTGGTTTCAGTATTGTGCTATAGATATGTAAAATGTAACCATTAAGGGAAACAGGGTGATGGGTAAATTGGACATCTGTGCACAATATTTTTGCAACTTCCTATGAATGTATAATTATTTCAGAGTAATTGTTTTACAAAAAGATAAGTTATAAGTAAGAAGAGTTTGAATATTTCGATCAAATGCATTAATATATTATGTATTTTCAGGTATAGGAAAACAAGTAGAGATGGGAAATTATAAAAGAAAAACAGGGGCCATGAATGTCATTTTTATGCTTCAAATTATGATTTAGAAATTGTGATTTTAACTTACCATGGGTACCCAGAAAAGGAAGAATTTTAAGATCCTCTTGTGTGTCCCTAAAATAGTAGACTGCTTTCTATGAGTATATTATTTTTTAAATTTTGCTTTTATTTTTATGAGTTAAAGAGGCTTTAAAGGCTTATATGGAAGAGACAACCATTTAACCACTTTGGATTCTTCAGCTATTTTGTTTTAATATGTAAATTTCCCAACCTAGAAGATTAGGATTTAGCTACCATTCACTTCCCCCATCACCAGTAGCAAAGCCTTATTTCTGTTTTCCCATTTTCCCAGTATAGTTATATTTATTTTAATTAGATCAATATTCTGTTTTCTTAGTAGGATGGTAAAAACATATCTAAGATGTGATTGCTTTTCCGCTGTTCTACAACTTTTTGTTTTCCCCAGAATTAATAATTGTCTTGTGTTGTTCACTTGCTTAGTTTTCTGTGTATCTGTGATTAATTCAGGGATATGCTTGTATATCCCTGAATTACAAATATATTTCTGTTCATTTTGACTAAAAATTTTCTCATTGTGGTAAGCATAGGTTAAATTTTAGAGCTTTGGTGTAAAAGACAGTTCTTAGTGTTGAGAACTCCCTGTAAAAACAGAGTGAATATAAATTGCCTTTGTTACTTTTTCTGTTTATTCACAAACCCAGTCCAGCTGCAGGTAGGTGAATGGATATTTTTTTATTTCAGCTTACAACAAAGGAAATCTACAGATATTTTTTAATATCTATATTCTGATAGTAGAGGAAATCTATAGATATTTGTGAAGAGTCTTTACATCATCAATCCCTAATACTGGTCCCATAAGGAAGTAGGGAGAGCTTGTGGAATAGAGGTGAGAACATGGGTTCTATTTCTGACTAGTTGCTTAATTTATCTTTTTTTTAAAATATATTTTATTGATTATACTATTACAATTGTCCCATTTCTCCCCCATCATTCCCCCCCACCCTGCACACCCTCTCCCACCCACATTCCCTGCTTTAGTTCATGTCCATGTGTCATAAGTTCTTTAGCTTCTACATTTCCCACACTATTCTTGCCCTCCCTGTCTATTTTCTACCTACTGTCTATGCTACTCATTCTCTGCACCTTTTCCCCCTCTCTCCTCCTCCCACCCTGCCCCCTGCTGCCAACCCTCCATGTGATCTCCATTTCTGTGTTTCTCTTCCTGTTCTAGTTGTTTGCTTAGTTTGCTTTTGTTTTAGGTGTGGTTCCTAATAGCTGTGAGTTTGCTGTCTTTTCACTGTCATATTTTTGATCTTCTTTTTCTTAGATAAGTTCCTTTAACATTTCATACAATAAGGGCTTGGTGATGATGAACTCCTTGAACTTGACCTTATCTGAGAAGCACTTTATCTTCCCTTCCATTCTAAATGACAGCTTCGCTGGATAGAGCAATTTTGGATGTAGGTCCCTGCCTTTCAAGACTTGAAATATTTCTTTCCAGCCCCTTCTTGCCTGGAAGGTCTCTTTTGAGAAATCAGCTGACAGTCTGATGGGAACTCCTATGTAGGTGACTGTTCCCTTATCCCTGGCTGCTTCTAGAATTCTCTCCTTCATTTGAATCTCGGCTAATGTAATGATGATGTGCCTTGGTGTGTTCCTGCTTGGGTCCAACTTCTTTGGGACTCTCTGAGCTTCCTGGACTTCCTGGTAGTCTATTTCCTTTGCCAGATTGGGGAAGTTCTCCTTTATTAATCATATAAGTTTTCCACTTGTTGCTCTTCTTCCACTTCTGGTACCCCTATAATTCGGATGTTGGGACGTTTAAAGATGTCCTGGAGGTTCCTAAGCCTCTCCTCATTTTTTTGAATTCTTGTTTCTTCCTTGTTTTCTGTTTGGTTGTTTGTTTCTTCCTTCTGGTCCACTCCATTGATTTGAGTCCCAGTTTTCCTCCCATCTCTATCGGTTCCCCATGCATCTTCCTTCATTTCACGTATTGTAGCCTGCATTTTTTCATCTAATTTGTGAGAAAAATCAACCAATTCTGTGAGCATTTTGATCACCAGGGCTTTGAACTGTACATCTGATAGGTTGGCTATCTCTTCATGGCTTAGAGGAATTGGCTCTGGGGATTTCATTTGTTCTTCGGTTTGAGCCATTTTTGGTGGGTTTTTTTTGTTTGTTTTGTTTTAGTTTTAGTCTGGTCGCAGCTATTACGTAGTGAAGAGTGGATCTTTAGGTGTTCCTCAGGGCGGGGCAACCCAGTTGCGTTGTGACGCTGTTTGTGGTGGCGGGGTCCGAGAGGGAACAATGGCGCCTGCTCCGCTCTCCCCTGGATTCAGTCCCTTCCGTCACTTCCCCTTTGCCTGGACCGTCTACGCGCGCGAATGTGGGACCATCTGGTCAGCCAGCCGCCTTGTGCCGCCTCACTGGGTCTGCACAGATGCCACCCCGTGCCCGGGGTCCGCCAGCTGCCGTCTGTGCACCTGGGAACTGCCATCCACTACTGCCTGCGTTTCCGGGTCTGCACCTCCACTTTCGCCTGCCACGACTCCGCCCCTCTTACCGGTCTGGATGAATGGTTGTTGGACTTCCATACAGTTCAATTTTCTATTAGCTCTGGTTGTTTTCTTGTTTCTAAATATTTGTTGTCCTTAATTTTGGTTGTGAGAGGAGGCACAGTGTGTCCGCCTATGCCTCCATCTTGGCCAGAATTAATTTATCTTCACAATGTAGGATGATCAGGTAACCTCCTTCACCTCAGTTGTCTTCTTGCTGCAATAATGACAGCATAAGACTGGATTATAAATGTGACCTCTTCTAGTTCAAGTGTGATTTCAAGTAGATAAATAATTTACTTTAATTTTGACTATATCTCCTAATTAAGAGCGTTGTCATTTTTAATACTTTTAAAGAAGTACCCTTATATTTAGAGTGGAATTAGATTAAAAGGCCTAAAGTAATTTCTGAAACCTAGTAGATGGGAAATTATAAAAGACAAAAATGGGCCATGAATGTCATCTTTGTTGTGCTTTAAATTATTGACATGGAAATTGTGGCCTGGAAATGGAAAATTCTAATGTCATCAGAAACTTCACTGTTTACTATCCAATAATATGGTCTGAAATAATGAGTGGCTTTTATGGTGATTTCTTTAAATTCTAGACTATTGAAGTTAGAGGGGTCCTTGAGGGCTTCTGAGAGAGTTCTTGATGGTCAAGCAGTTTTTAGTTGATATAACGAAGGACAGAGTGTACTATTTTGTATTTGTGTTTTAATTGTGAATGCTGATATGAGAGGTATATGATATTCGGCATACTTAATTAGTTTTCAGAGGGCATTAAGGTGAATTACATATATTTGGAAATGAATTTGTAAGTTTGCCTTATTGCCCCTGTTCGTACTGATAACGTGTGTTATAATGAAATCCTGTAAAAAGCAGGTATGTAATTTAAGTTCATAGCAAACATCACTGACAACAGATTTCATTGGTTCTCAGGTACTGGAAGAAGCAGAAGCCCAACATTTATATCAGTCCATTTTGCCTGATATGGTGAAAATTGCACTCTGTCTGCCAAATATTTGCACCCAGGTTAGTGGAAATACCTTCTTCCCTGGTAGCTTTCTTCTGACTCGCAATTAAACTCTTAGTGGCCAAGGTCAAGGAAGCAGAATAGAGAGAGGGGTAAAAGTTTTTGCTAAAGAATATGATGATTTTGCTAGAAAAGGTTAGAGGCTAAAGGAATGCTAGAATAGGACATTAAAAATGCAGCGTTCAATTTCTGAGCTTCAGTTTACACTGTTAAAGTTTGCTTACTCAGACTTCTTTTTCTTTTTGTTTAAACAGACTCTTAACTTTTAAAAAATACAGTAGTAATTATTTCAAAAACATATTAATGGATTATCTTCCAAATGGCTTAATAATACCCACTCCTACCTCCTCTGCTCCCCAAAGTGGTATATTATATAATAAATGAACTCATGGTATTTTCTTAATTTTTAAAAATAGAAGAAAGAATCTGGTAATACTCCCATTTTGTCTGGAGTTTTAAAATTGTTTATTACTGTATAACAAATTACTTCAAACTTTAGTGCCTTATGGGCCTGCCTTTACATAGGCTGACTGGGGGTCCTCATGACCTGGTTGCTGACTTCTCCAGAACAAGCTGCTCAAGGGAGACAGCAAGGAGTGCTATTGTATTTTTTTATCTAGTTTTTAAAGGCACCCATTATCATTAGTGCTACTTTTCTATTCATTAGAAATTAGTTGCTTAAATCTAGCCCACACTCAAGGAGGTGGGAATTAAACTCTAATTCTTAAAAGAAGGAGGTATCAAAGAATTTGCATACACATTTTTAAACCTCCACAATGGTTTGTTCTTCATGATTTTCTCCCCACATTTTTCTCAATAGTGGTTTGAAATTGCCTTTGTCTTTTATTTCTAGGGCCAGCCCCCTGGCTACATGGATGCTAGCCAGGGTTCTACTTAACATGTTTCTCCACAGAGGCTGTGGGTGCATTTTGGGTGGAATAGTTTCTGCATGTGTGGGGTGGTCTCACATATTTTGGTCTGTCATTGGGGTACGCCAAAAACCACAAGCATAGTCATTGGGACAACCAAAAACCATGTCCAGATCCCTGCAGACCATGCTGTCACTTTCATTTGAGAACCATTGAATGTTTTCATTATGCTCTACTTGTTAGCCTTTCACTGTGGTATTTCCAATTTTATGTAACTTTAATTTTACCTCATTAATGCACTGTGTCTGAAATAAGTTTTTTTTACTGGGCCAGGTAAATATATTTTAAAATTCACCTGGTTGTTTATGTTGGAAGTTACAGGCATACCTCGAAGATAATACAGTTCACTCCAGACCACTGCAATAAAGCAAATAGTGCAATAAAGCAAGTCACATGAATTTTCTGGATTCCCAGTGCATATAAAAGTTATGTTTACACTCTACTGTAGTCTATTAAATGTGCAACAACAGTATGTCTAAAAACACAATGTACATACCTTAATTATAAAATACTTAATTGCTAAAAAATGTTAACCATAATCTGAGCCTATTGAAAAAAATGATACTAATAGACTTGCTGGACACAGGGTTGCCACAAATCTTCAATTTTTAAAAAACAAGGTATCTGCGAAGTGCAATAAAACAAAACTCAGTAAAACAAGTTATGCCTGTATTTGCTTGCTTAAGTTTCATGTTTATTCTTTTTTCCTTTCCCTCCCTCTTTTTTGCCTCACCTAGTAAAAGCTCTCTATACCTCTTAGGCTCTAACTTTTACTTCCTCTGCAAAGCCTTCCTACCTCTCCCAGCCAAATCTAATCCCTTCTGTAGCACTCAAATCATATTTAGCACATTATTTGTAATTTATGTCTTTATATATCTCATTTGATTATGTTCTTCCTCAAGGGAGCTCCTTTTTGTGTCCCCAAATTTAATAGTGCTTAATTAAATGATTTTTTATTTTATTTTTTATTTTTTAATTTATGTTCAATATTATTTTGTTTTAGTTTCAGGTGTACAGCATAGTGGTTAGACAATCATATATTATACTTTACAAAGTGTTTCCCCTAATATTTCCAGTAGCCACCTGGCACCATACATAGTTATCACAGTATTATTGACTATATTGCCTATGCTTTACTTTACATCCCCATGATTATTTTGTAATTATCAATTTGTACTTTTTATTCCCTTTACCTGTTTCATCCAGCCCCCAATGCCCCTCCTCTCTGACAACCAGCAGTCTGTTCTCTGTATCTGTGAGTCTGTTTCTGTTTTATTTGTTCATTTATAGTTCTTTAGATTCCACATAATTAAATGCTTTTGAATTCAATGTGAAGTTCACGATTGACAGTGTATTGCCTTTACACATGAATCACTTAATCTTCTCTTCCTCTCATGCTTAGGAGAGAATGTTTTCATATTTTATTTAATGATATATTTACTCAAAAGCTTGTAAATTTATAAGTTATAACAAGTCACTTGGCAGAACCAAAATTAGACTCGTGGCTCCCCGTTTTGTCCTGATTTAAAATAGCTTTATTCTACCATTAGTTTATTACTGGGGAGAACATTTTAAATTTGTGCTGTCTAATGAAAAGTAAATTCTGCTGCAGAAGTAACATTTCAATTTGGTATCAAAATATATTCTGAGTTAAATTGCATATATTGTTATTTAATTATCATATTAACATTCTCTAGACCAAATCTGAATGGTGAACATTCTATTTATAAAAAGAAGATTAAAGGAAACAAATTTTGGACATGCACTTTTGGAAAGATCTTTGTTTATATTAATCAGCTTATTTTTTCAGCTGAGCGCTTGACGGTAAGATTTCCATCCTCAGATTTTCCCCAAAAGAGCTTTCAGGCATTTCTTCCTCACCAAGAGAACAGAAATCATTTGTTCTATTTAAAATTACCCTTTTTGGTTGTTAGGGATACAAGAAGTTTTTGTGTTTAAAGTCTTTTAAGCTTAAAATATCACCATTAATTTTTAATATCATACTGTGGGTAACTTAGTATATCATAGTTAAAATCTCATTTCTTACTAAAACCAAGTACAAGTTTGCTTTAAGCCATTGACACATTGTTACCTTTTCTAAACTTATTGCTGAATTGTAAATAAATGTATAAGGTGGGAAGTGGAGAGCAATGTAACAAACTTCCTTTCTTTGAAATACTGATTTCTAAGGCCTAAAATGAGAGAATTTTGGATACCAAAGTGAAAATAAATTCTTTATGCTTCCCTTGGTTGTTTACCTTTGTATTTTTCCAAGAGAAATAGTTGAACTGCAACTTTAACCTTCTCTTTTTCTAGCCAACTCTTATTCTAACAATGATTTGTATTTTTTGTTACTTGGAGAAAAGTTCATTCTTATAGTATTGCAGTTTCGATTTCTCTTGCCTGCCTTTCCTCAGTGTCATTTCTGGTGTTGGTTCCTGAGATATGATCAGAACAGTTCTCTTTGCATAGTGGTTTGTGATTAATCCAGGTATCCAGGATACTTAATTTTGGCTCTTATTGAAAGGGAGAAGGAGAAGCATCCCCTAAATATTTTGAATTTAACAACTAATGTGTAAAAGAGATGTTGGCAGTTGGTCTTTGGTTTTACCATTGTGTCTTTAAACATACCATTTAAACATTTAGAATAGAATAAAACCCACTGCATACAATAATCAGGTCCTGTGGATTATACTGAAACTAAAAGATCAACAAGTTTGGGTTCAATACAACTAGAAGGAATTTCAGACATCAAAATTTTGAAGATAAAATGCCCTGCTTCTTCCTTGAATTGGAATGCTTAGGTAGGAAATGCATGTTTTAGAATTTACACATAAGTCTGTGTGTGTGTGTGTATATATGTATATGTATATATATATATTCTATTAATTGCTGTCATAAAATTAGATTGAGTTTCATAGAGAAATTGTCAATGTGAAGTGTGATTCAGAATTAGGAGGAAAAGACTTATTTATTGAGTTATTTTCCTTACATTATTTTATTTAGGACTAAAAGAGAAAAATTGCTCTAACAATCTTTTATATAAGTGAGAACAAAATTTTTTATATGCAATAATAGTTAAACTCAACATTGTAGTGTTCTCTTTCCCCCTTTGCTTTAAGTTGTATTACATGGGTAGTGTGTTTTTATTTCTGACTTGCTAAAACAACCTGGTTTTTCACTAGTAAGTAATGTTTTGTGTTCTCTTCACTATCATTATTATTGATAAGAAATCTGCAGTTAATCAAAGAAGTACATTTTCCTAACAGTATTGCTGATTTAAGAATTCAAGAGTAGCCTGATGTTATTCCTACTTTAATTTAATAAATGCTATTTGGTGCCTCTGCTTTTGAAATTGCTGAACTAATTATTGCATTCCTTGTCTGTATTTTTTGTTTCCTCTGTCAGCCAATACCGCTCCTGAAACAGAAGATGAATCATTCCATTACAATGTCGCAGGAGCAGATTGCCAGTCTTTTAGCTAATGCTTTTTTCTGTACATTTCCACGTCGAAATGCTAAGATGAAATCTGAATATTCTAGTTACCCAGACATTAACTTCAATAGGTATGTTTTCTGAAAACATCTCTTTAACAATGAAATGGAAAAGGAAAGAAAGAACTAATAATATTTATAGAGTAATTTGCCATAGGCCAAACATTTTATGTATACTCACCTAATTTATTCCTTATAATACAGTGAGTTGAGTGGTATTCTTGCCATTTTGCAGGCAAGATAAGTAAAGTTCATAGAACTTGATTAGGATACAAGAACTAGTAAAATGCAGAGCTGAGGTTTAATCTCAGGTCTGTCTTATTCCATGGTCCATGTTCTTTCTACCTTGTCAGAATGCCCTCCTCTTCTTGAGTGTCCTGGATTCTTTTTTCCTCTTCAGTGCGATTATTCACAAGAAATTTATTGTACATTATATTCTTTGTATGCTGAAAAAATGTTAGAGCTGAAGTGCAAAGTCCTCCTTTTTGTGAAGTCTGAGTTTAAAGTCATGAGTCTATCTTAGGAGACTTGAAAAACATTTCTGTTAAGATGAAAAGCAAAAATGAAAGTTGACTTTGACTTTTTGTAGACATGATTAATTTGTCAATGTATTATTTTTAAATGGAAGACAAAAATGTTTATATTATTTGCATACAATATTACATTGTGAAGGTGTTGATAAAGTTTTAAATTCTAACCATTTTCCAAAGTGATTACTCTCTCCATCATCTACATAAACGATGTGAAATCTTCTTTGCAAATGAATATTACATTTTTTTTTTTCTTTCTCCCACTCCTTACCCCCAACCACACAACCCTCCTTCCTGGGAAATCCTCTATTTTTTTCCTTTTTACCTCAGAATTATCTTTTGGCATTTGTAGATAGAATGTAAGTTTTCTTCCTTACTATCAGGGGCCACCTTCAGGATATTGTTACAATATATGCTTCTCTTTCCCAGTATGCTGTGTCTTCCTCCACTACCTCCCTCCAATCCCTATCTCTTGCTTCTGAGGGTGGGGCTGTGTGGGCAAGCTCAGAGGAGGAGGTGCTGTGGAGGAGCAGAGTCACGCTTTTGTGTGCTGTTCTGTTTTTGTCTTCAAAGTTGAATGGTACATTAATGCCACTTATTTTAATTTACCTTTTTAATAGTCTTAAAAACTTTTTTATTTTCAATTAATTTTAGACATGTAAAAAGTTGCAAAGATAGTACTCAGAATTCCTGTACACAACGAACCCTGTTTCACCTAATGTTAATATTACTATGTTAACCATAGTAAAATGGTCAGAACCAGGTAGAACCAGTATTGTTATAATATTATTAACTACAGACCTTATTTGAATTACAGCAGCTTTTCTAATATATTTTTCTGTCCCAGGATCCTCCCAGTTTGCACATTGTATTTAGTTTTCTTTTCTCCACTCTGTTCCTTAGTTTTTCTTTTTCTTTTATGACTTTGACACTTTCAAAGACTACTACTATGCAGTTATTTTGTAGAATGCCCCTCTGTTTGGGTTTGGCTGACATTTTTGTACAAATGGAATAAGGATCATACATTCTGGCAGAAATACCACAGAACTCATGTTGTGTCCTTCTCAGTGCATAATCAGTGGGTTCATGATGTTGATGTGTCCTGTTACTGGTGATCATCTGGCTAAGACAGTATCTGCTTGGTTTTCCACTTCACAGTTACAGACTTTTCCTTTTGGGTTAATCAATATCTTAGAGGAGATATGTTGGTACTATGCAAACATTTTGCCTCACATTTCCCCCACTAATTTTAGCATCCATTGGTGGATCTTGTCTGCAACAGTTATTACTGTAATGTTTGCCTATTGTGATTTTTAATTCCATATTCCTGCATTTATTAATTGGAATTATAAAGAGGAGCTATCCCTTCCCCTTCCCTCCTATATATTTTTTTTGTGTGTATGTGAAATGTGAGGAAAAGCTTCTTTTTTTTTAACATATTTTATTGATTATGCTATTACAGTTGTCCCATTCCCCTCCTCCCATTCCCCTCTGCCCTGCATGCCCCCTCCCACCTGCATTCCCCTCCTTTAGTTCATGTCCATGGGTCATAAGTTCTTTGGCTTCTACATTTCCTATACTACTCTTACCCTCCCCCTGTCTATCTTCTACCTACCATCTATGCTTCTTATTCTCTACCTTTTACCCCTCTATTCCCACCCATTACCCCACTGATAACCTTCCATGTGATCTCCATTTCTGTGATTTTGTTCCTGTTTTAGCTGTTTGCTTAGTTTGTTTTTGTTTTAGGTTCAGTTGTTAATAACTGTGAGTTTGTTGTCATTTTATTGTTCATATTTTTGATCTTCTTTTTCTTAGATAAGTCCCGTCAGCATTTCATATAATAAGGGCTTGGTGATGATGAACTCCTTTAACTTGACCTTGTCCGAGAAGTGCTTTATCTTCCCTTTCATTCTAAATGACAGCTTTGCTGGATAGAGCAATCTTGGATGTAGGTCCTTGCTTTTCATGACTTGGAATACTTCTTTCCAGCCCCTTCTTGCCTGGAAGGTCTCTTTTGAGAAATCAGCTGACAGTCTGATGGGAACTCCTTTGTAGGTGACTGTTCCCTTATCTCTTGCTTCTAGAATTCTCTCCTTCATTTTAATCTTAGCTAATGTTATTACGATGTGCCTTGGTGTATTCCTGCTTGGGTCCAACTTCTTTGGGACTGTCTGAGCTTCCTGGACTTCCTGGAAATCTATTTCCTTTTCCAGATTGGGGAATTTCTTCTTTATTATTTGTTCAGATAAGTTTTCCACTTGTTGCTCTTCTCCTTCCACTTCTGGTACCCCTATAATTCGGATGTTGGGACGTTTAAAGATGTCCTGGAGGTTCCTAAGCCTCTCCTCATTTTTTTGAATTCTTGTTTCTTCCTTGTTTTCTGTTTGGTTGTTTGTTTCTTCCTTCTGGTCCACTCCATTGATTTGAGTCCCAGTTTTCCTCCCATCTCTATTGGTTCCCCATGCGTCTTTCTTCATTTCACGTATTGTAGCCTGCATTTTTTCATCTAATTTGTGAGCAAAATCAACGAATTCTGGGAGCATTCTGATCACCAGGGCTTTGAACTGTGCATCTGATAGGTTGGCTATCTCTTCATGGCTTAGAGGAATTGGCTCTGGGGCTTTGATCTGTTCTCTGGTTTGAGCCATTTTGGGGTTTTTTTTTTTGGTCTGGTCGCAGCTGTTACTTAGTGAGGGGCGGAGCCCTAGGTGTTCCCCTGGGCGGGGCAGCCCAATTGCTGGGTAGTGACACTGTATGTGTGGGTCGGGTTGGAGAGGGAACAATGCGCTTGCTCCACTCTCTCTCGGATTCCAGTCCCTTCTGCCACTTCCCCTTCGCCTGGATTATCTGCTCGCGAATGTGGGACCAACTGGTCAGCCAGCCACCTTGTGCGGCCTCACTGGGTCTGCACTGTTGCCACCCCGTGCCTAGAGTCCACTAGCCGCCGCCTGTGCGCCTGGGATCTGTCAGCCGCTGCCTGTATGCCCAGTCCGCCAACCTCCACTTTTTCCTGCCGCGACTCCGCCCCTCTTACCGGTCTGGATGAATGGTTATTGGACTTCCATACAATTCAATTTTCTATCAGTTCTGGGTGTTTTCTTGTTTCTAAATCTTTGTTGTACTTAATTTTGGTCATGTGAGGAGGCACAGTGTGTCCACCTACGCCTCCATCTTGGCCGAAGTCTCTCCTATATTTTTTTAATATTAATATCAGAATGGACTTATGGATATTTATGAGTTAGAATTTAACATTGTCACTTATTTTACTCTTCAAATTCCTCTAGCTTTGGCTATTAGGGCTCTTTCATATTGGCTTCTGTGTTCTTTCACCAAGCCCCAATCTTTATTTTGAGCATTTCTTTCTTTCTGGTATCACAAGATGTTCTAGACTTATATTTTCCATGGCTGAACTCTGGAATCAGTCATTTTTCCAAGAATGCCTGGTTTCTTTTATTGGAGAATGGTATGGTATTTAGAACTAAGACCTGTGCGATAAGTGTGCTCATGCTACTCGAATATCATTGTTTCTAATATCACTTTTATATGGGCAGAATTTCTGACAGCTCCGCAAGGCAGTGTTAAAATGGACTCACAGTGACATGGAATGTTAGCCCCAAAGGCATTACTTTCAGCTTCTTGGAATTTAGAAAGTGTCTCTCTCTTAAGATGTTAAAAATTCTAGGATTCAGCTGGTTAGTACTTATTATAAATTTTTATTAAAACTTAGTCATAGACACTTTAGTATAGCTTATTGCATTTTGTTTTATTTATGTGTTTGACAAATGAAAGTATAGGAGATAATGTAACTTTTAAACTAATAATTTTTGGACTATATTTTTAAGGCTATCAGACATTAAAATATAAATGAAAATATCTCTTACTACCTACAGTTACTCTCCATTATCAATGCCAAGGAGGATAGGGGCAACAAACAATGAAAAATAATGTCATCTGCGTAAAAGAATGTCTTTCAAATTTCAACAAGATGGTATCCATTTTATGTTATATCTGCTTTGGTTGTGTAAATACCAGTTGTCCGGGGCATGTTTTTAACCTTTTCTCCCCAAATCGGTACATTAAGCTAAGGTGTTAAGAGAATACCATTTAGTCATTTAGTTTATTCAGATATACAGTGAACAATTACAATATTCTCCTCAGTGCATTAAATGCCTTGGGATTACAAGGGAAGGGACAAGCTAATTTCTGACTTCTGTGCCTTTCTGTCCTCCATATGACTTTGACTCATCCTTCAAACCTTAGTTCACACATCACTGTTCCTAATAGCTCTTTGATCCTGCCAGGATAGGTTTCCTACTCATCTAGGCTCCTATGACAGCCTGTGTGTTCCTGTGGTGGTATAAAGGACATGTGCACAGCATCAAGACACTATATTAGTAGAGGATATAATGTAATAAATGTAACTTTCCTGGGGGAAATAACTCTTGAACTAAGGATGAAAGAGTGAGTAGGAGTTGTTACCAAGGTGGAGAGGTGATTGCATTCTGAGGAGAGGGAACAACATGTGTTGTACAAAGGCACTGTGGTGAGAAGGATGCCACCAGCCCAGGGACTAGTATGGGGGTGGGGAGGGAGAGGGCAGAAGGAGAGACTGGCGAGTAAATGAATCAAGGTTGTTTTGACTACAATGTGGGAACCCAGTGGAGAGGGGCCAGAGTACAATAAACTTACTTAGCTGGGGAGGCTATTGCAGTGCACTAGGAAAGGATGCTAGCTGGGATAATGTGGTGGTGGTGGAGCTGTAGAGACTTTTTTTTTTTTTTTAAGATTTTATTTATTGATTTTTAGAGAGAGGGGAAGGAAGGGAGAAGGAAAAGGAGAGAAACATTGGTGTGTGAGAGATACATTGATCTTATTTTATCCATCCCTTTTGTTGTTGATACATCAATGGGTTGCCTCTCACACACCCCCATCCAGGGACCTGGCCCGCAACCCAGGCATGTGCCCTGACTGGGAACCACACTGGCAACCCTTTGGTTTGTGGGCCGGAACTCAATCCTCTGAACCACACCAGCCAGGGCTGTTTTCTCTAGTTTTCTTCCTGGACTGCCCACCTGTTTTGTTATCATTGCCTGTTTAATCCTTTCAGTAGGGCAGGGATCTCATCCATCCCTTTTGTTGCTGTTTTCATTCTCTCATGTATTGTAGGCCTTCAATAAATTCTTGTGGAGTGAATGAAAATAAATTTGAAGATGAAACATTTGAGATATCAAATGACTGGTTAGCAGCTGAGTGCTAGGACTGTAACTTAAACACCTTATCCTTAGTTTTTTACTTTTCAAACTGTATCTTATTCTTATGAATTAAGAGGTATTTTATTTTTAAGCTACAGGTAATTAATTAACAGTTTTATCTTTTATGTCCCTGGTTTTTAAGATAGGACTGAGAGAAAGCAAAGAGCATTGGTATCTGCTATTGCAGTTGTGTATAGAATCTGTTTATTAAATGAAATTTTTTTTTGCCTATTTGAAAAAATTATTAAATATTTACTATATAATTAGATTCACTTACTAGTAGTTTCAGGCCTTGCATCTCTTCTAGGTTTTCTTTTTTAGTACAGAAAAGGGAATGGTCAAAATTTGTATGTAAGAATTGGAAATTTCATTTTATAAAAATATAATTATTTCCATAAAGAGAATTCTTATATTAATAATACGAATTCTACAGACAGTAAGTAGCCTTTTTGTTTATTTGGAATAAATGTTCGACCATCCCTAAGATCTTTAGAGATGCTATAAATTTTAAAAATTCTATCCAGAATTCTGAAGATAATGCCAGTGTTTCTAGGTTTTTTTCTGATTTTTGATTTTGGAAAAAAGTTGCTCTAGTTAATAATGCTTTAAAATGAGCGTTTCTGTTGCTCCTTAAAATTTGTTTCTGTGGAATGAGTAATCAGCTAGTGAATGTATCTTAATATTCCCTAAGATAATCCTTTGCTGTCTTAGTTATAAGCTTTCTCAGAAGATTGATTCTTTGACTTAATTGTTGACTTTTTAAATTTGTTTTTTTAATGAGTTGTGTGTTTTCTTACTAAATTAAGGTTGTATCAGAAAGCCTCTTTTCTTAAAAAAAGTTATTTTTAAAAACTGTATTATGGCTATTTCCAAACATACCAAAAATAAAGAGAACACTATAATGAACCAGTATTTTAATCACCTAGCTTCAATACCTAGCAGTATTGTTATTTACTTTTTTTTACCTATCCAATACCACTTTTTTTCTGTTGGCTATTTTAAAACAAATTCCAGACATTAAGTTTCACTTATTAAGAATTCAGTATTTAAAACTCTTCAGAGATAACTTTAGTTTTACATTTTGGTTAAGTGTTTATAGCCTCCTTCTCAAAAAAACTTAAGGTTCTTTTGTGGATAACTATAAATATACATTTCTCATCAGTAAAACAAGAAAAAGCACAAGAAAGGGAGTGAAAGGTTAAACGTGATTACAATCAGCAGTTGTAGGTTTTAGCAAGGAATAAAAAATTGTAAATAGAATACCACCTCAATTATGTTAAAATATTTGTATCTATTAATATACTTCTGTACTCACATCTCTGCATATAGGTGTATGAACACAGAAATGGGTTGACAAGAAAATTAATCAAAATTATGATTACCACTGGGTGATGAGATTTAAAATGTTACTAATCCTTTTCTATATTTTTCAAACTGCTTATAATAAGTATTTATTACTTTTATATCAGAAGAAAAATAGTTACTTAAGAGGAGAACAAGTCAATCATAAGAAATGGAGCAGAAGACAGTTACTTAAAAAGACTGGACAGTTTTTTTAATTTGATTTTGAGAGTGGAATCCACAGATTTTTTTGAGCCTTTCTTGAACAACTGGAATAGAGTTTATTCCTTCTTGATTATGGCCCCAAGGACATACTATCATTACCTCCCTTTTATTCTGACTTTCTCATTTAGCATGGAAAAGAAACATAAAGGCCTTCTCAGGGCTGGGACCCTCTCAGGACTGGGGACCTACACACCTGACAGCCTTTTTCTCTCAACAATAAGGTGGACTGCAGGTTTGGGATGGCTGACAGGTAAAGTCAAGAAGTCCTGGGAAGTTTGGCTTTGATGACTTTCCATTTTCTGCCACCAATTACCAGAATATATATCAATTTCAAAATATGTTTTAATTTTAAAGCATGTTTATTTTTCGGCTAAACTTCTAACAGGAACCCTGGGACTTCTTGGAAACAGCATCATTATCTTTTTGATTGTGCATGGTCATTTATCCTGAAGACTGAGCTGGTTGGTTCTGAGTGTTAGCATGTTAGGCTTGGTGGGAGAAGAGGCTGAGCCACCTTTCTTCATGAAGGGAATGTGTATCAAAACAATGTGAGCATTTTATGTAAATGACTTGGTTTTTTTGCTGGCTATTATGTAATACCTTATCCAGCACAAGAACCTCTGCTCTCTCAGCATTATCTGAAGTTTTTTTTTGCATGAGAGTATCTTTTTATAATATCTAATATTTACTAAGTACTTGTGATTTATCAATCACTATCTATTTTTAATTTATTCATTATATTAATCTTATAAATTAGGCATTTTTCTCATTTTTTTAGATGAGGAGACGAAGGCTTAGAGGGCAGTTTACTTCACCAAGTTAATTTGTATAATTGGGATTCAAACTCAGGAGGGTATAGGCAGCAGCCTCTAGAAGTTGTATGCCTTAACGATTCTCCTATACAGCCTCCTTTCAATGAATCACATTAATACTTCTACCTCATACCTAGTCAGAGATTAGAACTCTCCTTAGAAATAACTCTTGATCTGTAAAATGAACCATAGCCACTCATCAGTCCAAAGTGACCATGAGAGATTTAAACTCAAAGTGTCCCAGTAGTATTTTCACCAAATAGAGATATTCAGTAAGTCTGTATGTAGACCTACTCTTTGTCTTCCTGGCTGACAGATTTTTTTGAGGGGCGATCACCAGAACTGAAAATTAATTAAGGAGATAAAACCTGTGGTATATACAGTTGTCTTAGGGACTCTTCAATAGCAGGACATGTACACTTGCCTCTCACTGAGATAGTATGTGTTTTAATAAGCTTAAACTAGCAAACAACAGGAACGAAGATTATACATGATCATTGATACAGTCTATGGACAGCTCACTTTGATTCTGGATGTTTCTAGGTGGGGAAGCTTCTATACTAACGGTTCAGTTTGAGTAAATAACTCGTCAGCAGAACTGGGACTTGAATATTGTCTTCTGTTTAAACTCTGCACTCTTTCATTATGTCTTGCTTCCTCTCAAGAACAAAATGCTCTGAGTACTGTCCAGAAATGGGAAACAACCCAAAATTTTTTTTTCTATGTGGATTATGAAATACCAACTACCTAATTTGGTGAGCCATTTGATAAGCTGATTATGGAACATGTTGTGTTTTCTCTTTTGCATAGTTGCTATTTATGATTATTGTTTCTGGCATTTGGGAGCTATATGTGTGTGCGTGCTCCCATATGGGTATTTAGTCTCAGAAGAGGTATGACTAGCTACTTGATTGAATAAGAAAAATGGTTAAGAGTATGTGTTGGGAAGCTGACGTCAATAAATTAAATAAGTCTTCCTTTTTAAATTTATTGTTGTGTTCTTCCAGCTCTGCTTAGTTATGTTAAATACCCTTGACCTTTTCCCCTGCTCGCCTTTCAGGGCCTAAATATTCATATAAAGGCTTCCAATGTGATTAGCATTGATGCTTCTAAGATTGCTTAGAAACCAACCGTCAGAGATTAATTGTGGGCTGCAGCAGTGGTCAGCCCAGGAGGCTCTTACAGCTGCCTCTTCCTTGGATTGAAAATGCTGCTGGGGCCATATGGCAGAGTGCTTCACAGAAAAGCCGAGAATGACTTTCTGGCTGGGTTTGGGATTATCATTCGCTTCCATTTTAACATGTAGGTTATAGTGCTTTGGGTTTGATTTACTGTATACTAATGGGATTAATTCTTAACTTGAAATCCCATGGTGGGCGGGTGTGTGTCTAGAATCCAATTCCGGTAATGTTATCAACATGTCATTCAGGGAAAGGTATTATTAAATTATGTTTCTCTTTATGTGTATGGAAAGAAAAATACCAGTTAATAAATATCGACTTTGAATGGCATATTCCCTTGAAATTAAAAAGTTTTGTTTAAAACAAACATAAGGTTGCCTGACTAGCTTTTTCTGTTTGCTTTCTTTAATAATCTGTAATTATTCAGTTAAAGGCCACAATGTCTTGCCTCCATGCAGAGGGGTTATTATGGCCTAGTTTATGTTCCTGTTTACATGCATGCCTGCTGATTCAAAATATACCTTCAAATATACATACCCAGAACCTGAAAACCTAAATTTAAAAAAAAACAAAAACAATGTTTTGAGAAGTTAAAAAATGGATAGTGCTTGATTATTATCAGAAGTCTAATTGTCTCATGAGTCTGTCTATCTTTCTGTGTGAGTTTCCGTTTTTCAGAACCTCCCTCTGTCTCCAGCCCCATTTCTGTCTTTCTTTTCCCTTTATCTTTCCTGCTCCATTTTTCTGTCTCTCTCCTTTTTCTAGCTTCATTCTCACTCTTTTGTTTTCCTTCTCTCTCCCAAAAGCTGTCCCTCAGATAATATATATATCACTGTTCTAGTGACTTTAACTCATGCGGCTTGCCTGTATTTTTATGTTATTTTTCACTTGCTTTCATACCAGCATAATTCAGGACTATACATAGTACTATAAAATTTTTCATCAGTAAAGTCTGAGAATTGGCATAAGAGTTTTAAATGTGCTTCATCTTCCCTGACTTTCTCTCCACCTCCCCCTTTACTCTGTACCTTCACCTCCACACATTTCCCTGCTCCATCAGGAAGCCAGGAAAGCATATTTGGTTCCATAGTGATTTGAAATTAGGCTTTGAAACTCATGCACAATGGATAAACAGATTACATTGAGATTCTGCTTGACTTGTACCTCTAAGATTTGTACCTGCAAAATAAACAATGGTGCTTATTTGTAGTTTGTGATGATAATGGCCACATAATCTTCCAGGAAAATAATATTGCTTGGGTAGTAAATCTATAGTCCCAAAAGGCTCCTGAGGTTAATAATTTGTCATCATGGTTATGAAATATGTATGTATACTTTTGGGTGATTTTTACACAGCTGACCACATGTAGAACTTAAGGATACTTTTTATATTTGGGGGAATATTTCTTAAGGTCAGCAGCCATTTTCTTCTCACAATACAACAGTTCTGTGAAAGAGAAACTTTTTCCCCTTCATTGAATTGTATAAGTACATCAATTCATCTCTAAGAAAAGGTGGTAGCTGCCTTTATATTAATACTGCTTCCCTCTACTAAATAGTAAACCTAGAAAGGGATTTTGCAATGGATCCCAAGGTATTTATTTAGTAAATCATATTTATTTCATACAGGATGTTTAATTCAACTGCCAAGTGGCTTCTTCATTTTGACTATCATTTTGATTTAAACAAGCTCTTCTAGTCAATACTACAGAAGAAACTAAGCAGAAAACTGCACTCTAAAAGATCCTTTCTTTTGGCAGGCAGCTGAATTTTTGAGTATTTATAATAAACATTTAAAATAATTTCTCTTAGATGAGTAAAACTTATTACGCAGCACTAATCTTTTCAAAATTCGATTTGTGATTTGGTTAAAATGCTTTCTGACATTAATATTCTTTACAGGAGATAAGTATTCATATAAATTGTTTTCTCAGAAACTGACCCTGAATATAGAATTTTAGATCACTGAAAAACACAAGGTCATTTGAAATCTGCATTTCCTTCCCTTTTCCTAATTCATTTTACTTGCTCAATAGGATTTTCTCATGGAATAACTTTTTCCTCTCTACCATAGTTAATAAACTTGCTTTTCTAATCATGAAAAATTTTACCCAATTTGGCACTTACTGAAGTATACTTTTACTTAAAGTGTTTGTGGTTTTAAAGCCAGGGTATATGACTAGAAGCAGGTGAATAATACCTTATCATTTATAGATACAGAATTTCTCTGTAATTTTAAAATGCTTTTGGAAAAGTAGGTATGGTGCCTAAAAGCATGCTTTTGTGTTTGAAATCTTTAGTGAACTATTTACTCAGGTCATATGCTTCTAAAGCCCTGCTTTTCTTTCCTCAGGATAAATTGCATAATGTGTTACCAGCAACAATGCCACATCATTTCAAAGACAACTAAATTAAGTAGTGCAAGTCCTGGTTGCTGGAAACTAGATGCCATAGCATAGGCACTGTTTTGGTTACCATGCACAGGGTATATTTATTTAATTACCAAGGATTAGTCAGCCCTTCAACATCTTGTTATACCCACTTGTCATTCTACTCGTTGTTGCTTCCCCCACTGCTTCCTCAATACAAACAATTGTGGATTTTTCTTTTCAAACACTTTTTATTTAATCATTTAACTCCCTAGTAATATTGTGAATTATAAATAGTATTTGCCACTGGGAAAATAATTGAGCATTAACTCACTGGCTTAATTGACTTTGGGGGACCAGATGGTTTGTGCTTTCTCCCTGGAGGAAGGTAGATTGGAGTGACATAGTTGTTAGAGAGTGCCATCTGACTTGAACAACTTTTAAGAAGCCTGGTTCTAGTTGGTTTCAGTTCTGTCAGAATGCTATTTAAATCCAAATAGTTTTCCATTTCTTTATCATTATAGAATTGCCTTGTGGAAGAATTACCTTTTTTATTACTTGGTGGTAGTAATATAGATTTAGTTCTTTATGAATCTTTATTTCTTATCTCTTTCAGGTTGTTTGAAGGACGTTCCTCAAGAAAACCAGAGAAGCTTAAAACACTCTTCTGCTACTTTAGAAGAGTCACAGAGAAAAGTAAATTTCTTTCATTCTTACTGTAATTTTTTCACTGGTGGGGACAGTTCAGATCCAGAACATTTTGTGTTTCAAAATACACCTTCCTGCCCAAACCAAATAACTCAATAATATACATAAATGTGCATTATGAGTGTGTAGAGGGTTTTATATATTCTGAAATTAGATCAGTATAACATACTATAATATGTTTTCGTAGATAAAAATAATAAATTAGTATTTTCACAAGGAAGTATATTAAACCAGGAAATACATTTTTGGCATGCTTTATTTAAAGAAGCATTGACTATTACAATTAGTTTATTTGTAGAAGTCAACTAATTCATTGTCTTTCTACTGATTCCTCTCTTTTGTGTTCCCTTTAAACCTTTTGTAGAGTTCTTATAAAACAGTGTTGTACTTGGACCTGGCCAAGTAGCTCAGATGGTTAGAGTATTGTTCCCATATGCCAGAGTTGTTGATTTGATCCTTGGTCAGGGGTGCATACAACAATCAACCAGTAAATGCACAAGTAAGTGGGACAGTAGGTCAGTGTTTCTCTCCCTTCCTCTCTGTCTCTCTAAAATCAATTTTTTAAATTACTTTATTGTTGTTCAGTTACAGTTGTCTACGTTTTCTGCCCACCCCTCCCCCTCACCACAGACAAGCCCACCTCCCTCCCTCAGTTTCACCCTTCCCCATGGTTTTGTCCATGAGTCCTTTATAGTAGTTCCTGAAAATCCTTCTCCTCACTGTCCCCTCCCTACTGCCCTCTGGTTATTGTTAGATTGTTCTTAATGTCAATGTCTGTGGTTATATTTTGTTTGCATTTTTCTTTTGTTGATTATGTTCCGGTTAAAGGTTGTATTTAGTGTTGATTTGTCTTCCTTTGTTGAAACTTGACTATGTTGATTTCTTTCTTTTTTTTTTTGTTATTTTTTTTAATTTTTATTTTAATTGTTGATCTTGTACAGTTTTCTGTCTTTTATTCTCACCCCAACCCACCACCCCATCCATCCCCACCTTCCTCCCATTTCCACCCCGCCATAGTTTTTGTCCATGTGTCCTTTATACTTGTTCCTGTAAACCCTTCCCCTTTTCCCCTGAAATTCCCTCCCCTCTCCCCTCTGGTGACTTTCAGCCTGTTCTCAATTTCCATGTCTTTGGTTATATTATGCTTGTTTGTTTGTTTTGTTGATTAGGTTCCTGTTAAAGGTGAGATCATATGGTATTTGTCTTTCATCACCTGGCTAATTTCGCTTAGCATGATTCTCTCCAGTTCCATCCATGCTGTTGCAAAGGGTAGGAGCTCCTTCTTTCTTTCTGATGCATAGAATTCCATTGTGTAAATGTACCACAGTTTTTTGATCCATTCATTTACTGATGGGCATCTAGGTTGTTTCCAACACTTGGCTATTGTAAATTGTGCTGCTATAAACATAGGGGTGCATAGGTTCTTTTGGATTGATGTTTCAGGGTTCTTAGGATATAGTCCTAGCAGTGGAATTGCTGGGTCAAAAGGTATATCCATTTTTAGTTTTTTTAGAAAATTCCATACTGTTTTCCATAGTGGTTATACCAGTCTGCACTCCCACAAGCAGTGCACTAGGGTCCCCTTTTCTCCACAACCTCTCCAACACTTGCTGTTTGTTGCTTTGTTTTTGAAGGCCATTCTGACTGGTGTCAAGTGGTATCTCATTGTGGTTTTAATTTGCATCTCTCTGATAGCTAGCGATATCGAGCATCTTCTCATGTGTCTCTGGATCCTCTGTATGTCCTCCTTGGAGAAGTGTCTGCCCACGTCCTTTGCCCATTTTTTAATTGGGTTGCTTGTGTTCTTAGAGTGGAGTCATGTAAGTTCTTTGTATATTTTGGAGATTAAACCCTTATCTGAGGTATCATTGTCAAATATGTTTTCCCACACAGTCGGTTCTCTTTTTATTTTAATACTGTTTTCCTTGGCCATGCAGAAGCTTTTTATTTTGATGAGATCCCATTTGTTTATTTTTTCCTTTATGTCCCTTGCTTTAGGGGACATATCCGTAAAAATGTTGCTGCGTGGAATATCTGAGATTTTCCTGCCTATGTTCTCCTCTAGAACTTTAATGGTATTACGGCTTATGTTTAAGTCTTTTATCCACCTTGAATTTATTTTTGTGTATGGTGTAAGTTGATGCTCGAGTTTCATTTTCTTGCACATAGCTGTCCAGTTCTCCCAACACCACTTGTTGAAGAGGCTATTTTTACTCCATGTTATGTTGCTGCCCCCTTTGTCGAATATTAATTGACTATAGAGACTAGGGTTTATTTCTGGGCTCTTCGTTCCATTCCACTGGTCCACATGCCTGTTTTTATGCCAGTACCAGGCTGTTTTGATTACACTGGCCTTGTAATACATTTTGGTATCAGGTATTGTGTACCCTCCTGCTTTGCTCTTCTTTCTCAAGATTGCTGCCACTATTCTGGGTCGTTTATTGTTCCATATAAATTTTGGAAGTGTTTGTTCTATATCTGTGAAATATGCCGTTGGTACTTTAATAGGTATTGCATTGAATCTGTAGATTGCTTTGGGAAGTATGGACATTTTGATGATGTTAATTCTTCCGATCCATGAGCATGGTATGTGTTTCCATTTATTTGTGTCTTCCTTGATTTCTTTCTTCAGTGTTGTGTAGTTTTCTACATACAGGTCTTTTACCTCCTTGGTTAGGTTTATTCCTAGGTACCTTATTTTTCTTTTTGCTATATCGAATGAGATTTTTTTTCTTGATTTCTGCTTCTGTTGTTTCATTGTTGGTATACAAAAATGCCTTTGATTTCTGGATATTGACTTTGTATCTGGCTGTTTGGCCAAATTCATTTATTAGGTCGAGCAGTTTTTTGGCCGAGACTATAGGATTTTCTATGTATACTATCATATCATCTGCAAACAATGATAGTTTTGTTTCCTCCTTTCCAAGTTGAATGCCTTTTATTTCCTTTTCTTGTCTAATTGCTGTGACTAAGACTTCCAATACTATATTGAATAGAAGTGGTGAAAGTGGACACCCTTGTCTTGTTTCTGATTTTAGTGGAAAAGAATTTAGTTTTTGCCCGTTGAGTATGATGCCGGCTGTAGCTTTCTCCTATATAGCCTTTATTATGTTGAGGAACGCTCCCTCTATTCCCACTTTGCTGAGTGTTTTTATCATACATGGGTGCTGTACCTTATCAAATGCTTTTTCCGCATCTATTGATATGATCATGTGATTTTTGTCTTTGCTTTTGTTTATGTGATGAATTACATTTACTGATTTGCGAATGTTGAACCATCCTTGCATCCCTGGGATGAATCCCACTTGGTCATGGTGTATGATCTTTTTAATGTGTTGTTGGATGCGGTTTGCCAATATTTTGTTGAGGACTTTAGCATCTATGTTCATCAGCGATATTGGCCTGAAGTTCTCCTTTGTTGTGTCTTTATCTGGTTTTGGGATTAGGATGATGCTGGCTTCGTAAAAAGAGTTTGGGAGTCTTCCATCATTTTGGATTTTTTGGAATAGTCTGTGGAGAATAGGGGTTAGCTCTTCCTTAAATGCTTTATAGAATTCTCCTGTGAAGCCATCTGGTCCAGGACTTTTATGTGTTGGGAGTGTTTTGATTACTGATTCAATTTCACCAGCTGTTATTGGTCTGTTCAGGCTTTCTGCTTCTTCTTCATTGAGTTTTGGAAGATTATATTTTTCTAGAAACTTGTCCATTTCACCTAGGTTTTCAAGTTTCTTGGCATACAGTTCTTCATAGTAATTTCTTACAATCCTTTGTATTTCTGCAGTGTCAGTTGTAATATCGCCTCTTTATTTCTGATTGTGTTTATTTGAGTTCTCTCTCTTTTTTTCTTGATGCGCCTGCTTAAAGGCTTATCGATTTTGTTGATTTTTTCAAAGAACCAACTCCTGGATTCATTGATCCTTAGAATTGTGCTTTTATTCTCTATGTCATTTAATTCTGCTCTGATCTTGGTTATTTCTTTCTTTCTACTTGCTCTGGGCTGTCTTTGTTGTTCTTCCTCAAGTTCTTGTAGGTGTAGGATTAGGTTGTTTGTCTGAGATGTTTCTGTCTTTTTTAGGTAGGCCTGTATCGCTATAAGCTTCCCTCTGAGGACTACCTTTGCTGTGTCCCATAAGTTTTTGGTCCATGTGAGTTCATTATCATTTGTTTCCAGAAACTTTTTGATTTCCTCCCTAATTTCATTCTTGACCCATTTATTGTTTAATAGCATACTATTCAATCTCCATGATTTTGAGGGTTTTGGGATTTTCCCCTTGGGGTTGGTTTCTAGTTTCAGTCCCTTGTGGTCCGAGAAAATGCTTGGTATGATTTCAATTTTCCTGAATTTGTTGAGACTTGATTTGTATCCTATCATGTCGTCTATCTTTGAAAATGTTCCATGTACATTTGAAAAGAAAGTGTATTTAGTTTCTTTGGGATGAAGGGCTCTATATATATCAGTTAAGTCCATTTTCTCTACAGTGTTGTTCAATGCTGCAATATTTTTGTTGATATTTTGTTTGGAAGATCTGTCCATTTTTGACAGTGGGATGTTAAAATCCCCTACTATAATTGTGTTGCTGTCAATATCTTTCTTGAAGTCCTCTAAGATTTTCTTGATGTATTTAGGTGCTCCTATGTTGGGAGCATATATATTTACAAGGCTTGTGTCTTCTTGGTGGATTCTTCCCTTGAGTATTATGAAGCGACCTTCTGGGTCTCTCTTTATGGCCCTTCTTTTGAAGTCTATTTTGTGTGATATGAGTATTGCTACCCCAGCTTTTTTTCCCTGACCATTTGCTTGGAAAATTTGTTTCTAGCTCTTCACTTTGAGGCTGTGTATGTCTTTTGTCCTAAAGTGGGTTTCTTGTAGGCAGCATATGTATGGGTCATGCTTTCTTATCCATTCAGCTATTCTATGTCTTTTGATTGGAGCATTTAATCCATTTACATTTAAGGTTATTATTGATAGGTGTTTATTCATTGCCATTTTCGTACCTGTGTTCCTCTCTCTCTTTCTCTCTCTGTCTTTTCCTTTCTTCCCTTAAAGCAGTCCCTTTAGTATCTCTTGCAGAATTGGTTTGGTAGAGGTGTATTCTTTTAGACTTCTTTTGTCTGGGAAGCTCCTTATTTGGCCTTCTATCTTGATTGAAAGCGTTGCTGGGTAAAGTAGTCTGGGATGCAGGCTATTGGTTCTCATTGCTTGGGATATTTCTTGCCATTCTCTTCTGGCTTGGAGCATTTCCATTGAGAAGTCAGCTGCTAACCTTATTGGGGTTCCCTTGTAAGTTACTTCCTTTTTTTCCCTTGCTGCCTTTAAGATTCTCTCTTTGTCATGGAATTTTGCCATTTTAATTATGATGTGTCTTGTGTGGGCCTATTTGGGTTCCTTTTGATTGGGACTCTCCGTGTTTCCTGGATTCGTGTGGCTTTTTCTCTCACCAAATTAGGGAAGTTTTCCATCATTACTTTTTCAAACAGGTTTTCTATCCCTTGTTCTTCTTCTTCTCCTGGTATCCCTATTATATGGATATTACTCCGTTTCATGTTGTCTTGCATTTCTCTTAATCCCTCTTCATTCTTTCTGAGCCTCTTTTCTTTATCTTGCTCATTCTGGGTGTCTTTTTCTATTTTGTCCTCCAACTTGCTGATCCGATCTTCTGCTTCATCGATTCTGCTTTTGATTCCTTCTACTGTGTTCTTCAGTTCAGAGATTGTGTTCTTCATTTCCTCTTGGCCCTTGTTGATAGTTTCTATTTCCTTTTTCATGTTGATATAGTTTGCAGTGAGTTCATCATAACTTCCCTGTTGTTTCTGGTAGCTCATTGAGTGCTCATTGAGCTTCCTGACAACCATTGCTTTGAACTCGATATCTGATAGTTGAATTGCCTCCGTTTCATTTAGCATTCTTTCAGGAGTTTCCTCCTTTTCTTTAATTTGGGGATTGTTCCTTTGTCTTCCCATTGTTTGTAAGACTCTTGTTGTTAGCCTCAACTTCTTAAATTGATCTGTTCTGGCTTCCTGGGTTTGTGGTATGATCTTCTGTGGTAGAATATCTGTGAGATTCAGTGGTGGATTCTCCTTCAGGTATCCTGTTGTTCACAGCTTCCACTGTCTCATCAGCTGGAATACCCTCTTTTGGGGGCGAACTCTGTTTTTTTTCACAGTTCTAGGCTTGTTTGTTTGTTTGTTTTGTCTCACTCGTGGGTATTTAAAAAGAGAAGAGGGGGAAAATGAAAAAAAGAAGAAAGAAGAAAAAAGAGGAAGGTAGACGAAATAAAATTGAAAAGGAAGGAAGAGGGAATAAGACAAGAAGGAATTAAAGGGAGGCAAAAGGAGTTGAGGAGTAAAGAAGAAGATAAAAACAATGAAGAGGGAGTAATTAAAAAGTCATATAGACAGACAGGGACACAAACAAAAAAACACACAAACTAGCAAAACAAAAACAAACAAACACACACACACAAATACAAACAGCCAAAAAAAAACAAAAGGAACAAACAAAGCAAAACAAAATATTTAAAAAATATATTTAAAAAAAAAAAACAACAACCAAAAACCCTCTTGTTGTTTTCAAACTTGCTGAGCCGGTTTTTCTGGTCTTGCTGGCTGCAGTGGCCGAGGGGTGATCTTACTGCTTTTCTCTGTGTTCAGAACTCGCTCCTCATTGTGCTATGTATCCCAGCGTTAGTGGGCGCCTCTCCCCACAGGGTTTCCAGCGTGTGTTCTGAGCCTCCTGGTGTGTGCGCACTTCTCTGAGTTTATGGGTGTGTGTTAAGTTCTCCAGTAGTGTGCAGCCACCTGCCTTTGCCCCTGGGAGGCTTTCTGTGGTCGGGCGCAGCCGCCTGCCTTTGCCCCTGAGCGGGGCCTACGCTCCAGCTGCTATCTCGAGCCTGCGCCTTGGTCCTGAGCTGTCCGCGTTCAAGCACCCACCCGTGCACTGGCTACTTTGGCTCCACAGCTGTCTCCAGTGGCCAGCGCCTATGTTTTCATGAGTGTCCACTATCCCGCTACCGTGTACGGTCCCATGTGGGTTCCTATTTTCTTGCAGCTGTCTCACTTTACACGCTCCTCTGTCTGCGGTTGGGGTGACTGTGCTTTCGCAGTCGCCCGGCGACCACGAAAACTCAGTTCAAAGTCTCGCAGTGACCTGGTGCAGGGCACCCACTTTCGCTGGGCCGCAGTCGCGCGGTGGCCCCTGAGATCTCCCAGCCGGTTCAGTGGCTGACCCAGCTGCCTCCCCAGAGCCCTGGGGCAGGCTTGGCGGAGCACCGGGCTGGGGCCTCAGCTGCCCCGCTCTCCGCGCGCTGGACCCTGGGCTCCTATTGTTCTGAAGAGCTCTCCTTACCGCTGGTTTTTCAATGTCCGCTACAATTTCCGATCTCTTATTCTCTAATATGCTGTGTTACTGTTCCTTGTCTGCTCTGTTCTTCCATAGATTGGCCCGGTTTTTCTCCCGTGTGTAGGGGGAAATGGGGTCTGCTGCCTCCTACCACGCCACCATCTTCCTACTCCCTGACTATGTTGTTTTCCCAGAGGCTAACTGTAGCACCTGAGGCAGTGGTGGTAAACATCTAACCACTGCTTCTAGTGACCTGTTGATTGTAGATTCATATTGATACTCTTATCCTAGAGCTGAGCGGCTACAGACAAGTTAGAGGCTTAATATCTCTAAGCCTCAGTTTCTTCATCTATAAAATAAAAAAATGATAATTATCTTGTAGGCTATTTGTAAATATTAAATGAGAAGTTATATGCTTAATGACATTAGCTATTATCAATGGGTAGCCTTTCTTGCAAGTCAGTTATTAAGAAAACTAGAACATCTCAAAAATTTGCTTTTGCTAAATAGAGCAAGTCAACTCTGGTCAAGTGAAATAAGTTCTTTTCAGTTTTGGTCATCCAGGTTGTGGGATTATCTTAAAACACATCATTGAATCGTTTTAAGGTCTTTTTTTTTTTTGTTCTCTCATCTGTCCTTTAGTAAGTAATCTCACATCACAGTATACTTAGTTGGCATTTTTCTCCTTTGAATATATTGCTATTGGATATGGTTCAGACTTTTTTAAAGAAATCAATTATTAGGATTTTGGAATTTAAGGGGAAAATTATATGTTTCTTTGATAGAGGGTTATTACTTAGCTTATCAATTTTTAGTTTTGTGCTCTGCACTTAATGAAATATTAGGGAAAATGAAGGCACATTCAGGCTTGTGATACATAAAACCAAATTAGAATTATAATAATTCATTATAAAAATAAGTACATTTTTTGCTACACTAAATTGAATGAATTTCATTATTATACCTAAGTAATTCAGAGTTTACTTTTTTGTCCTTGTAGTCAAATCATGTATATCTTCCGTTTTCAGAAATTTAATACATGAAAAAATGTGCTTTTTAGAATTGATAAAATATAATTCCATCAGGACCAACTTTTGAGTGTTGTCAGACATTAATATTGAGACTGAAAGATTTTAAAACTTTCTAAATTAAATGAATTTCAATGTAGTTTTAAATATCTTATAGATGGAGTATTTTAAAAATTAATGATTCATATGCAGTATACATTTTGATTTATTAATGAAGATATGTAATTATCCAAAATAACCTAATCTGGCATGAAAGGTGCATTATTATGGAAGATAATATTATGGAAGAAAGGTAATAGGCACACTCTCAAGGTATTTTTGTTATTAATTATATCTGAAGAACCATGTTTATCTTTTCTTTTGCTTTGCCAGCAGTACCCATTTATGAATTTCTTTTGATCTGTCCTAGTGTATATGAAGGATATTTATATTCTTCTCTGCTAAGTTATTGAATGATGGTACTAACATTAGTTTTCTATTAATAGAATTATTTCTCTAGTGTTTGAATTGTTTGACTTCTTAGTTGTGAATTTTAAATACGTTATCTATTTGTCTTAAAGAAAGTTAGATATCTAGAGAATATTTTATAACCCATGTTAACAAAATACTGTTTTTTAATATAAATACTCCATATGATTTTTGAGTTAGTACTGCTTGTGACTGAAAGCAAACAAATGTAGAACCATTCAAAGGAATGAAATGTTGCTATGCTTTCATTGGGACTCTACCATCGTTATCACTAATAGTTCCTGACATACTTCTCTTTGCTTAAGAGCTTTAAAAAAAAAAAAGAAAGAAAGAAAGAAAGAAAAAAGAAAACAAAATCGCCTGGCCTTTTTAGTTTATTCTTTGATTTGAATCAAACAAATTACTTTTGGCCAGCTGATTTATTTGTTGCTTTTGCTATTAGTTAAAAAATAAATAAACCTAACAAAAAAGGATCTTATCCTCTAAAATTTGCTGTGTTTGATATTCTTACATCTATTGCTACTTAAAAACTATGTCATCTTTCTTCTCTAACCATTTAGAGCACAGTAATCTCTCCTTCTGGCTAAGGCACCTTATAAATAGAACAGTTGCGTATTGTCTAAGCCTTGGACTTGGCTGTGTTAACACCAAAGGCATGCCAACAATTTTCTCTTTAATTCTAGACATTTTATTTCATTATAACATACATAAATGTGTATACATTCACCAGTTTTTAGGTTGGGTTAAAGTTTTTCTTTGAATGGAATCTATAGATTTAAAATTCCATTCTGTCTTTATTGTGTAAGCTGCACTCATTATGCATCTTTTCCCCCCAATTTTTTTAAATGTTTTCAGATTAGAAAATGTCACTAAAAAGTACCAGTGCTCAAAGTCTCCTACTGTTGTGCTGTCGTTTGTGTAATTTTTTTGTTTTAGTGAGGACTTAACTATTTTATAGAAAGAGTTCCTACTATATGGAAATTATTTTAAATCAATCTTCTGTTGTATTCCAGCACTAAGCTTGATACTTCCTGATTGTTTTATAGCTATTATTAGACTCATTCCTTTACTGAATATATGTATAATCTTTCAAAATCTAAACTTACTTTGGATTTTTTTTCTTTTATTGCTTTTGTAGAACCTACTGGGTTGGTGACATTTACAAGACAGAGTCTTGAAGATTTTCCAGAATGGGAAAGGTAATAATGATAAGAATAATCCTGGAACCTTAGAATTGAAAGGAATCTTTTTACCATGAGAGGATTTTATTTTACAGCCCCTGGAAAGATGTTTTTCCAACCTCTTAAAATTGCCTTTATGCTAGGAAGTTTATTCTCATAAGTGATCCATTGATAGCTGTCATTGTTAAAAAGGTTATACCTTTTGAATCAAAGTCTGCAACACTTTGACTTTTTCTACTCTTTTGCCTTAGTTTTGTCTTCTGAAAGTCTTATTTAGAATTAAGGAATTTTGTTTGTGAAGACATTAATTAAATGGAACACCAATATTTAATGTTCCTTCTTGTCCTTCTTCTTTGGTTAATGTTTGTATTTTAAGACTTTTTTATCTCGGGACTAAGATTGGAGAAAGTTCTTTTATTAAACTAAAATGTAAGTAGTAATTACCTAGAATTTCATCTGATGGATAAGAATTTTGGGGTTTTGCTGTCCATGTGTACTATTGGCAGATTTGTGGATGTTGTTAATTTACTGTGTTTTATTCTTATCTGCAAATACTAAGGGGAACAATAACCAATCTGAGTTCATCAGATTTGTAAATTTTTTAGTGTCCTGGAATGGTTAACACATTTCCTAATCTAGTGCAGATCCCCAAAGCACTTAAATAAGAATGGATCAACTTTTTCAATGCATGTGAGGACATGATTAGACATACTAAATGCATACTTTGGGTGTGCATTCGTGTTAACCAATGCATCTCATTTTCACTATCTTTTTTACTCTAGTTTGTAATTGTTCTTTTTGGGATTAGTGATGAAAAGGACTCACTCTTAAGGGAGTTAACTTAAGGAGGCACATCTGCTTATGTGGCTTTCCCGTAGTGTTTTCATTCATCAAACATGTATGTTTGTGAGGGGAAAGAAAAGCAAACTTACTTTAGGAGGCTGACTGCATGACTGAGGTGGTAAAAGACTAAGCACCCTAAGAAAACAGTAACACAATTGAGCCAATTGTGTTATTGGAAGATGACATATGCAACATGTGAAAGGAAGAGAACATATGCAACATTTTGGAGTCATGGTAGGTTAGAGATGAAGGGGACCCAAGGAAGTCATCTGGTCTAGCTGCCTACTAAAAATATTATCAACTCTTTAACACCAATGAGAGATGGAGACTAGACAGCTTTAATGGTGGCAAATTCACTATTGCATTTCAGTTGGCTGCTTGTGTTATTTATTTTCTAATACTTCATTCACTTAAAAAGGCTGTCTTTCTACCTGGCTGGGTAGTTCAGTTAGTTAGAATGTTGTTCTCATATGCCAAGGTTGTGGGTTTGATTCCCAGTCAGGGCACATGCAAGAATCAGCCAGTGAAGACATAAGTAAGTGGAACAACAGATCAATGTTTCTCTCTCTCTTTCTAAAAATTATTTTTTAAAAAGTCTATCTTTCCAGTAATTCACCCCTCCACTCCTGATTCTTCCTTCTAGAGCTACAATAAATACATTTTCTTTAACATTTAGCCTTCCTTCATGTATCTTTCTTTCTTGACTCATCCCACCTCTAACAGTGCACACAGGCACGTACAAAACCTACTCATTCTTCTATTTTACATACAATATGAATCCTAAATTCTTTATCTCTTCTGTTTACATACCTCAGATTATTGGTCCCTCTTAAAATATGGTTCCTAGAACTAAAAGTAACAATCTGCTATGTTATCTGTCCAAACCAGATTGCTTTTCTTAGTTCTTCAGTTAGTCTCTAATAGGAATACAGATTTTTTTCACATCATTTTGTTGTAGATTTTATAGGTCATTCAGTGGTCTTGTTTTTAATTCAGCTCAGTATTTCTACTCCGCATTTGACATTCATTTGACACTAATGTGAAAGTGACACATTACCATCTGGGAGTAAAGGGATAAGTCAAAATGCAGAGAGATCTGTAAGCCTGTTGTATCAGTGAGATAACTGACCCTGAGTAAGATGGAGATACTCCCCTTAACTTTGATAGATAGAATTTAACTTGGTATCCTTTCTAACTTTGAAAAAATTTCTTTGGTCTCTGTTTTGTTTTAGCTGCTTCATAAGTGAGTTGGAGAGTATAATTAATATCCATCTCCCAGACTCCACAGAACCAGAAACATGCATTCAATTAAAGAGGAAGGATGAAGAAGAGATGAGGATTGTTGGTGTTTCTAAGAGTAAGGGGCTACATGGGTACCAGGAAGTTAGAGGCTTTCCTGATTTATAAGTTTATGACATGATGTAGTTAACCCTGTGGTTATCAGTACATACGTTAGCCAGGCTTAATTATTCACTGAGAGCTATAATAGGCTATATTTTTGATTCCTGGGATAATGCAATGGAGAATTTACAGGGGCCAGAAGGGGATACCTATCAGGGAGTTGGAGGATGCTTAAAACAAATACCAGTTTCTAGCAATTTCATAATTTTATTGAGAACCGTACTCTAAGTTGACAACTTTAGTTACGGAGAATCATTGACAACAGTTGAGATTTCTGTTTTGAAGTCCTGACTGACAAACCAGAGATTTCTGGATCATGCTTTCTAATCTTTTCAGTAATATCCTCACAGGTCTCCCTTGGAATAAATGACTAGGAAAGTGGGACCCTGCCCCGCCCCCCCCAAAAAAAAGCTTAAAGGATCAGACTTGTGGTACTATTTTCTATGAGAGGTTTGCAAAGTAATTTTTTGAAAAGTGTAGCATACTGGTTAAGAGCTTGGACCATTGGCTTAGGTTACCTGGGTTTAAATCTTCATTGCCTCATTTACTAGCCTTAGGCAGGTTAGTTTTCTGCTTTCTGTGCTTTGTTTTCCCATCTGTAAAAGAAAGTAGTGACAGGATTATTGTGAGGATTAAATGAGTTAATACAAATTAAACTCTTACAAGAATACCTATGCTGAATTGCCTTCTGAGTTTAAGGCTTTCAATTCTGTTGGACTGAGCTTAGCCTGAAATATATTTGGAATCAACCGCAACCAGTGAAAAAGTAAAACAGTAAGTAAACAGTGCTTCTGTTACCCAGTAGCAAGTGGGGTCCTGCTGCTCGCTGTCACCCTCTAGGCAAAATTTGACAGTAGAGGTTTGGTGATAAAGGAAAGGAGTCTTTATTCAAAAGCTACACAATTTGGGAATAACAACTGTCCACATACATTAGTAATATAAGCCTATATCAATTAAAGCTAAAATCTTTAACTCTTGAGTTCCTCTATCATTCTCCCTGTTAGTTTTTAATTATCTTAGTTCTATAAGGTTAGTTTACAAATTAAACAGCATAAGATACCAAAGCAACACAATTTTGGAAGAATGGCAGGCTTCTGCCTCAGAGTTCAACTCCTCTGGAACACTCAAAGAAGAATAACCCTGCCACCCTCTGCCAGGCCAGCCCAATGTTAGGCTGTGCCTGGAGTTCTTTACCATCCAAAATACTGTTCTTTGGTAAACACAGGCAGCTGCAGCACAGATCATCCGAGCATCCTGGAGGAAGAAGAGCCCAAGAGCCAGTCTCTGCTGTCTTTATTTTAAATCTTCTGGCTGTAATTCACTGTAACTTGGAGGCATTCAGCATGTCAACCAATCCCATCCTAGACGGTTTACCATTGCCTTGGCAACCTCTTCGTAGAGCCCCTCCTTAGCCTACCCAGTGATCTGATCATATCTCTATCACTTCCTCAGCTAAATTGTTTCTAAAAATATATAATGCCTCTTCCTTATATAATTTAGGGAGTTTGAATTGCATCTTTTACAGTTATACTTTATTTCTTTTTCAATAATTAGGGGGGAATCCCTTAAGGAAAAAAATGTCATAAACAAATGCTACTAGTAAAATACAATTAATTTTTAAATAAAATGTAAGCTACATAAACACTGTGAGGAAGAAAAAGTTTTTCCTGAACCTCTTCGGGTCTCTCGGTCTGAAAGTTAAACTAACCAAGAAAGATTAACAGGAGAAAGGCATACAAATTCATTTCATATAAGTTTTACATGACGTGGGAGCCTTCATAAAGAAATAAAGACCCAAAGAAATGGATGTCTGTACTTTTAAAAGCCTAGGTTTGATGAAGAGTAGACAGTCGTGAATGGGTTAAGGAATGTGAGGTAATTGTAGTAAACCGGGGGAGACAGCATGGCCTTTTTGTATTTGTTAGGATTCTTCTTGGGATCCTTTTGTCTTTGAAGATAAGAATACTCCTTTTATCTGAGCATAAGGAAGGTACCTCTCACATGTGAGGGTTTTATGGCCTGTTTCAGGGAAGAAGGGAGGTTTTGAGTAACCTTGCTTCTGCCATCTTCTCAAACCTCTTTAGCTTAAAATGTTGAATATGCCAAAGTGTCCTGAATTTCATAAACACTTTAGTGACCATGGTTTATGAAAATAAAAGAAAATAATTGTTACTAACAGGTGCTAGATTCATCTGTCAATTTTATTCATATAAAAATATGACAGATCAGAATTTCTGTGGGATGTATTTTCATCAACACATTTCCTCTTCCACACACATGGTTATCGAACTAGTGAAAATAGAGCACATGTGAGAATCATGTATGATTTCTTACCAAATTTTTCTGTATTTTTTTCATAGGTTGTCAATGGTAATAATAAAATTTTATAGATCTTAATTTAAAAAAAATATTAAGAAGTTTTTCAACTCTTAAGAGAAACTTTCCTATTTTGTAGGGGAAAACAGTCTATTACCTGATTTTAATTTAAAAATGTATATTTAGCCCTGACTGGTATGGCTCAGTTGGTTGGGCATCATCCTGCAAAGCAAAAGATTGCTAGGTCGAATCCCAGTCAGGGCACATGCCTGGGTTATGGGTTTGGTCCCCAGTTGGGGCATATGTGAGAGGCAACTGATTGATGTTTGTACCTGACATCAATGTTTCTCTCCTTCCCTTCCCCTCTCTCTAAAACTAAATAAATAAATAATTTTTAAAGTATATTTATATATTTGGATTAGAAGATGTTTTGGGAGACTCTATACCAAGAATGTCCACAGTAGGCATCTGTTTCTAGCTTTTGAGATTTGGAGTGGTTTCAATTTTTTTATAGCTTTTATATTTTCTTTTTTTTTTTTTTTTGTAGTGAAATAACTGTCATTAAAAAATAAATAAGGGAATTTTTTTAAAATTATAGGTGTGAAAAATTCCTGACTCGACTGCATGTCACTTATGAAGGTACCATAGAAGGAAATGGTCGAGGCATGCTACAGGTAGGTAAATCGCAGCAGCATGTGTATGTTTGGGACTTTTATCAAGCTTATGATAGCAAAGGGAATTTGAAAGCTGTTTGTTTATTTCCTAAGCTAATTTAATACAAAGAAGCATGATAGCAGAAGGGAGAAAAACACCAAACAGATCATCTTGACAGCTGTGGTAATATTGTTACTTGCCAATGTACAGTCTCTGTTTCTTACATGAGCCACTTTTTTAAAAAGCCTTTGACAGAAAATCTCAAGATTTGGACAACACCAGGCCTCTTGGTTCAGACATAGATTGTACATTGACAGTGAATGAAGTTCCTAGAGTATGGTCTTGACAAGCTGTCACCAGTTTTGTTCTTTTTCTTTAAAGGCTCTTGCTCTGCCCTAAATGATGACCAGCTTGAGATGTTTTTCTGCCACCAACCTTGTTTAGGTCTAGTAGGCAGATGTCTAAAACTGATTGATAAGAAACTTCTTTCTCCCATATATAATCATTTTAGCCATGTGAACCAACTATGCTTGCTGTCTTTTCCCTGGTGTAGAGCAGGTATTTTTTCCATTTCTCAGTCTTTGCTATGAATCTGTGTTAACTGCCTTTACTTGAAAAATATTTTTGGGAAAAGGAGTTAGCAAGCTCTAAATTGATGTAACACCTACCTGAACACATGTTTTGCTTTTGCTTCAGAGTGATTTCTTTTTCAAATCACTCATCAGAGAAAATGTTAGTGATTTGTGTTCTTATGTCCTTATCCCATTTATAAGAACATTGTAATATCAGTTTATTTTAAAGAATCTTGTAGATCACCTCATTTACACTGGGAATGGCTGATAATTTTTTTCTTCAATCCTTATTTGATATATGTACAAGGTGGGACAAATGTAGGTTTATGGTTGTTCAAATGGCAAATAATACAATAATTAATAAATAATAATACAAAAATAAACTCTGTGTTTCATGTACTTACAACTGTAAACCTATGTTTGCCCTACCCTGTACTGAGTTGTAACCTATATAAAGCAGTTGCCTGAGTATAGACTGATTTGTTCTAATAACAGTGTTGTAAATGACTGGACTAGTTTGGATTTGGCTAGTTATATGATGCTGTAAGTGCCTAATGATACAGATTCTTTTTAGAATTGCCTTTAATTAGATATGTTTGTAATTGAAATCTTCAAAGAAGCAAGCCATGTTTTGTTGTAAATCATCTCTCCTAGTAGTGATTATTGAGATGATAAAAATACTTAGGATAACTGAATTAATATTTATCTTGTACTTAAAAATTATTTTAAATATGTATTTAATCAGTACCTTTTCTTCTATTTAAAACAGTTATTTTGAAATATGGTTAAAATTTGTTTCAAATGAATATCACTTTCCCCCCACATTTTCATCTTGATGACATTCTTTCCTACATTAAAGTTTTGGATTAACTGAGGGAGTCTTAATACACTCAGAATCAACAAAGCTACTGCTAGTTAACACTGCAGGAATGCTGGCTTTTGTTACAATACAGTTCAACAGGAACTATTTTACAGCATTCAAGGTTGATATTCTCCATACTTTTCTGGACTGTATTATAGATGAAATATGAAACTTCAGAAGATTAAAAGAATACCATAAAGGCTTCTATTAATTGTTCTCCCTATTCATGCCATGTATCCCTAGGAGATCAGGGAATATTGTATTGCAGTGCCACAAAGCTTCTTGTGTAGCATATAAATTATATTATGCTGAATGGCAACAACAACAGAACCTCTAAGAAGTATTATCATTTCTCTCTTTTCATCAAGTTATAATTGAGAAACTGAGTAATCTGAACAAGTAGCTTTAAAATGAGTTGGAAAGTGACTAGGTAAAAATAAAGAAGCACTTACATGCTGTTTTCATGTACTGGAACTAGTTAGTCACCTATAATAGCTTTTTATTAAGAACTTTTTTAAGTAGTAGAAACTTTAATTTTCTAAAGGACTCCTCCTGCTTTCAGAGCAATGCTGAGTTTAATGTATTTATTTCTGGGCATACCTTTCAAGTAAGAAATGTTGGCCTTTAAAAAACAAATGAACAATAGCATGGACATTGAATGTATTTCATTTATCATTGCCAAGTAGTACATAAGTTGGATAAATCTTATATTTCTACTTTGACTCTTTACCATGTTGCAGTAAAAATTAAGTTTAGCTAATCTCAAACCTTCTTTATCACTTATTTTTATTTACAATACCATTATACTTAGCTAGTCTCTCAATTTTTAAGTACTGTCTATTTTATATCTTTTTGGGGTCTCTCCTTTACTTTCTTTCCAGTTAACCTATTTGAGGACCTAACTGTGCTTATATACACTAATCAGTAGTCACCTCATCAGTCTCTGCTTTTAATTTTATACTTTTCCAGTTTATTCTTTAAACTGTAGCCTGAATTATCTTCCTAAAACACAGGTCCTTTGTTGTTACATTTTTTTTATAATCTTTCCCAGAATCTTCAGAATTAAGTAAAAGTTTTCTAGACCCCAGACTATCTCATCACAAACTGTGACTCTCCCCATACAGTACATTGCTACCAGGCATGAGGAATCTGCTTACCACTCTCCTCAGACAGCTCTTTACATTTGGTTTTTCTATGTTCTCGTACACCATTCCCTCAGCCTGAATGCCAGCAAAATCCAGATTGAATGATACGTACTCTTGTAATGCACCCTATCATTCCCATGCTCTAATTTTGTTTAATTGTATTATTTGGGCAGTATCAGAGAAATACTAGTAAGTTCCATAGTAATTATTCTATCATTCTGCTATGTGCCTGATTCCCATCTTAATTGTAAATGCTGTCAGGCCAGGAACCATGTTTTACTCATCTTTGTATCTCATCGTCGCCAGCCCAGTTACTCAGTCAGTATTTGTTGAATTTGTTATGTATTTGTTACGGCTTAAACTGTTCAAGTTTAAGCCATAAGTCATCCAGACCGTAAACTAATTTTAATTAGTAGTGGGTAACTAATTTTAATCCATGGACTAGTGGTCTAGTTTTAACCAAAATTATTTTTTCTATAAAAGCTAAAGAGTTACTCCTTTTTTAGCATTGATTTAGTAAACCCAAATATATATAATTCTCTATGGTAACTCATTTTAAGAACTTGTCTATTTGTAATTTTCAGTATGTTCTAAGTTCTTCTATAGTGAAAGAATACTTTGCCTTCTGTTAATTTCTGTCTTTTCTCAAACTTTTCCATATCAAAAGATTCATATTCTTGTTCTACTCTTTTGTAAAATAGACTTCACATTCTCATTTAATATCATAATTGCTTTAGAGACACAAGTTTTAAGAAATCTTTTCTTAAATTTTATTTTATTTTAATTGTTGTTCAAGTACAGTTTTCTGATTTTTACTCCCATCCCAGCCCACCCCTCCAGCCCTCCCCACATCCTTCCCATTTCCACTCCCCCCACCCCAGTTATTGTCCATGTGTCCTTTATACTTGTTCCTGTAAACCATTCCCCTTTCCCCCTGAAATTCCCTCTCCTCTCCCCTCTGGTCACTGTCAGCCTGTTCTGTTTCAGTGTCTTTGGTTATATTTTGCTTGTTTGTTTGTTTTGTTGATTAAGTTCCTGCTAAAGGTGAGATCATATGGTATTTGTCTTTCACCACCTTGCTTACTTTGCTTAGCATGATGCTCTCCAGTTCCATCCATGCTGTTGCAAAGGGTAGGAGCTCCTTCTTTCCTTCTGCATAGAATTCCATTGTGTAAATGTACCATAGTTTTTTGATCCACTCATTTACTGTTGGGCACCTACGTTGCTTCCAGCACTTGGCTGTTGTAAATTGTGCTGCTGCTATGAACATTGGGGTGCATAGGATCTTTTCGATTGGTGTTTCAGGGTTCTTAGGATATAATCCTAGCAGTGGAATTGCTGGGTCAAAAGGCAGATCCAATTTTAGTTTTCTGAGAAAATTCCATTTTCCATAGTGGTTGTACCAGTCTGCACTCCTTCCAACAGTGCACTAGGGTTCCCTTTTCTCTACAACCTCTCCAACACTTGTTGTTTGTTGCTTTGTTTATGATGACCCGTTCTGACCGTGTGAGATGGTATTTCATTGTGGTTTTAATTTGCATCTCTCTGCTGGCTAGCAATGCTGTGTATAGTTTCATATGTCTCTGGGCCCTCTGTATGGCCTCCTTGGAGAAGTATCTGTTGAAGTCCTTTGCACATTTTTTAATTGGGTTGCTTGTCTTCTTAGAGTGGAGTCGTGTAAGTTCTTTATATATTTTGGAGATTAAACCCTTGTCCGACGTTTCATTGGCAAATATATTTTCCCATACGGTTCATTCTCTTTTTATTTTAATACTGTTTTCTTTAGCCATGCAGAATCTTTTTATTTTGGTGAGATCTCATTTGTTTATTCTTTCCTTTATGTCCCTTGCTTTAGGGGACATATCAGTAAAAGTGATGCTGCGTGGAATATCTGAGATTTTCCTGCCTATGTTCTCCTCTAGGACTTTAATGGTGTCATGGCTTATATTTGAAGCTTTCATCCACCTTGAATTTATTTTTGTGTATGGTGTAAGTTAGTGCTCAAGTTTCATTTTTTTTGCATGTAGCTGTCCAGTTCTCCCAACACCATTTGTTGAAGAGGCTATTTTTACTGCATTTTATGTTGTTGCCCCCTTTGTCGAATATTAATTGCCTGCAAAGACTTGGATTTATTTCTGGGCTCTCTGTTCTATTCCACTGGTCCACGTGCCTGTTTTTATGCCAGTACCAGGCTGTTCTGATTACAGTGGCCTTGTAATACAGTTTGGTATCAGGTATTGTGATCCCTCCTACTTTGCTCTTCTTTCTCAAAATTGCAGCAGCTATTTGGGGTCATTTATGGTTCCATATGAATTTTTGAAGTGTTTGCTCTATATCTGTGAAATATGCCATTGGTACTTTAATAGGTATTGCACTGAATCTGTAAATTACTTTGGGTAGTATGGACATTTTGATGATGTTAATTCTTCTGATCCATGAACACAGTATGTGTTTCCATTTGTTTGTGTCTTCCTTGATTTCTTTCTTCAGTGTTGTGTAGTTTTCTGCATACAGGTCTTTTACCTCCTTGGTTAGGTTTATTCCTAGGTATTTTATTTTTCTTTTTGCTGTATTGAATGGAATTTTTTTCTTGATCTCTGCTCCTGCTGTTTCATTGTTGGTATACAAAAATACCTTTGATTTCCAGATTTTGACCTTGTATCGCACTGTTTTGCCAAATTCACTTATTAGGTCAAGCAGTTTTTTGGCCGAGTTTATAGGATTTTCTATGTACACTATCATGTCATCTGCAAACAATGATAATTTTATTTCTTCCTTTCCTCCTTGGATGCTTTTTATTTTCTTTTCTTGTCTGATCGCTGTGGCTAAAACTTCCAATACTATATTGAATAGAAGTGGTAAAAGTGGACACCCTTGTTTTTTTCCTGATGTTAATGGAAAAGATTTTAGTTTCTGCCCATTGAGTATGCTGTTCGCTTTATGTCTCTCATATATGGCCTTTATTATGTTGAGGAGTGCCCCCTCTATTCCCACTTTGCTGAGTTTTTTCTCATAAATGGGTGCTATACCTTACCAAATGCTTTTTCCGCATGTGTTGATATGATCATGTGATTTTTGCCTTTGCTTTTGTTTATGTGATGTATTACATTTACTGATTTGCAAATATTGTAACATCCTTGCATCCCTGGAATGAATTCCACTTGGTCATGGTGTATGATCTTTTTAATGTATTGTTAGATGCAGTTTGCTAGTATTTTCTTGAGGATTTTAGCATCTATGTTCATCAGCGATACTGGCCTGAAGTTTTCTTTCTTTGTTGTGTCTTTATCTGGTTTTGGGATTAGGATGATGCTAGCTTCGTAAAAAGTTTAGGAGTCTTCCATCATTTTGGATTTTTTCGAATAGTCTGTGATGGACAGGGGTTAGCGCTTCCTTAAATGCTTTGTAGAATTCTCCTGTGAAACCATCTGATCCAGGGCTTTTGTGTGTTGGGAGTTTTGTAATTACTGTTTCAATTTCATGTGTTGTTATTGGTCTGTTCAGGCTTTCTGCTTCTTCTTCATTGAGTTTTGGAAGATTATATTTTTCTAGAAACTTGTCCATGTCACCTGGGTTTTCAAATTTCTTGGCATACAGTTCTTCATAGTAATTTCTTACAATCCTTTGTATTTCTGTGGTGTCAGTTGTAATCTCTCCTCTTTCATTTCTGATTGTGTTTATTTGAGTCCTCTCTCTTTTTTTTCTCAATGAGCCTGCTTAAAGGCTTGTCTATTTTGTTTATCTTTTCAAAGAACCAGCTCCTGGATTCATTGATCCTTAGAATTGTGCTTTTAGTCTCTATGTCATTTAATTCTGCTCTGATCTCGGTTATTTCCTTCCTTCTATTTGCTCTGGGCTGTCTTTGTTGTTGTGCCTTGAGTTCTTGTAGGCGTAGGGTTAGGTTCTTTGTTTGAAATATTGCTATCTTTTCTAGGTAGGCCTGTGTCGCTGTGAACTTCCCTCTCAGGACTGACTTTGCTTTATTGCATAAGTTTTGGGTTGTTGTGAGTTCATTTTCGTTTGTTTCCAGAAACTTTGTGATTTCTTCCTTCATCTCATTCTCGACCCACTCATTGTTTAATAGCATGGTATTCAATATCCAAGATTTGAGTGTCTTGGGTTTTTTCCTTGGGGTAGGTTTCTAGTTTCTGTCCCTTATGGTCAGAGAGAATGCTTGGTATGATTTCATTTTTCTTGAATTTGTTGAGGCTTGTTTTGTGTGCTATCATGTGGTCTGTCTTTGAAAATGTTCCATGTGCATTTGAAAAGAATGTGTATTTAGTTTCTTTGGGATGAAGGGCTCTATATATATATCAGTTAAGTCCATTTCATGTAGAGTATTATTCAATGCTACAATATCTTTGTTGATATTTTGTTTGGAAGATCTGTCCATTTTTGACAGTGGGGTGTTAAAATCCCCTACTGTAATTGTGTTGCTGTCAATATCTTTCTTGAAGTCCTCTAAGATTTTCTTGATGTATTTAGGTGCTCCTATGTTGGGAGCATATATATTTACAAGGCTTGTGTCTTCTTCGTGGATTCTTCCCTTGAGTATTATGAAGTGACCTTCTGAGTCTCTCTTTTTGGCTCTTCTTTTGAAGTCTATTTTGTCTGATATGAGTATTGCTACCCTGGCTTTTTTTTTTTTCATGTTTGCTTCAAAAATTTGTTTCTAGCCCTTCACTTTGAGTCTGTGTAGGTCTTTTGTCCTGAGGTGGGTCTCTTGTAGGCAGCAGATGTGTGGGTCATGCTTTCTTATCCTTTCAGCTACTTACTCTGTGTCTTTTAATTGGAGCATTTAATCCATTTACATTTAAGGTTATTATTGATAGATACTTACTCATTGCCATTTTCATACCTGTGTTTCTCTTTCTCTTTCTCTCCCTCCCCCCCCCCCCCCCTTCCTTAAAGCAGTCCCTTTAGCATGTCTTGCAGAGCTTGTTTGGTGGAGGTGTATTTTTTTAGACTTCTTTTGTCTGGGAAGCTCCTTATTTGGCCTTCTATCTTGATTGAAAGCGTTGCTGGGTAAAGTAGTCTTGGTTGCAGGCCTTTGGTTCTTATTACTTGGAACATTTCTTGCTGGTCTCTTTTGGCTTAGAGTGTTTCCATTGAGAAGTCAGGTGCTAACCTTATCGGGGCTCCCTTGTATGTTACTGTTTCTCCCTTGCTGCCTTTAAGATTCTCTCTTTGTCTTGGAATTTTGCCATTTTAATGATGATGTGTCTTGAAGTGGGCCTGTTCAGGTTCCTCTTGATTGGGACTCTCCGTGTTTCCTGGATTTGTGTGACTTTTTCTCTCATCAAATTAGGGAAGTTTTCCATCATTACTTTTTCAAATAGGTTTTCTAGCCTTTGCTCTTCTTCTCCTTCTGGTATCTCTATTATATGGATATTATTACGTTTCATATTATCTTGCATTTCTCTTAATCCCTTTTCATTCTTTCTGAGCCTTTTTTCCTTTCTTTTCTCTGTTTTTTTTTTTTTTTCCTATTTCGTCCTCCAGCTCACTGATCTGATCTGCTTCATCAACCCTGCTTTTGATTCCTTGTACTGTGTTCTTCAGTTCAGAAATTGTATTCTTCATTTCCTCTTGGCCCTTGTTGATAGTTTCTATTTCCTTTTTCATGTTGATACAGTTTGCAGTGAGTTCATTGTAGTTTCCCTTTAGTTTCTGGTAATTTACTGTAAGCTCATGGAGCTTCCTGATAACCATTGCTTTGAACTCAGTACCTGATAGTTGAGTTGCCTCTGTTTCATTTAGCATTCTTTCTGGGGCTTCCTCCTTTCCTTTCATTTGTGGATTGTTTCTTTGTCTTCCCATTTTTTGTGAGACTCTTCTTGTTATCCTCAGCTTCTTAAATTGATCTGTTCTGGCTCCCTGGGTTTATGGTGTGAACTTCTGTGGTAGAATATCTGTGAGATTCAGTGGTGCAGTCTCCTTGATCTCCAGAGCTCACTGCTCTTGGGCTGTCATTTAAGTTGGCTCTGTGTTTGTCTTTGGGTTTTGATTGTTGGTGGGTCCTCACCAGCTGGTTAACTGAGGGTCACTGTCCACCATCTCATGTATTTTGTTGTGCTGTTGAGGGCAGGTTATGTTGAAGTTGGTTCTTTCGTCTATACAAGGTTTTGAGGATTCTCTCTTGCTCTTGTTCAGTTGCTTGTTCTGGATAATTTCTCCTCTATTTAGTTGTATTTCCAGATAGGTCCTGGATTGAGGTTAGTGTGAATTCCACTCCCTCTTTCACCTTCTTGTGTTGTTATCTGTTAGTGGTTCCTTTGTTGTTGGGTTTCCTCTTCCAGCGGGTGTCCTGGTGTTCACAGCTTCCACCTACTCTTTTTTGTGATCAGTTGGAGGGGGAAGGCAAAATGGTTTTAATACAGGAAGAGATTGTTCTATTATATTTTTAGTAGCAGATGGTAGAGAAGAGATAGGAGATCCTTTCAATATGTGTAGTCTTAACTGTGATATTTCACCCAACTAGCTACTTTTTAGAAAGGATGGAAAGAAGATATGACTCTTGTTGGGGAGGGAAGGATTGTGAGTTGGATCTAAAAAGTGGTGAGGTTGTGGGAGGTCAGATTCTGAGGTAAGGTGAGAGTAAAGGACAGTAAATAGGTGTAGTGTGTGAGAAAATAGAGTTAACCACTACAGTGATAGAGTTCAGGAAACCATGAAGTGGGCTAAGATCTGGGAGGAGTGTTGTGTAGTATTTACAATTGTATGGAACAGCTATTATTTACAATAATATTAGAGCAACAATCATATGACAGAATCTATGTGATCTGGATAACAAGAATAGGGAGTATTGGACATTGAGTAGTGTGCTAATGGAACACAAGTGCAATGAAGATCAGTAAATTAGGAATACAGTATGAAAGAGAACAGGGGAAACCTGTCAAAAGATACAATATAACCAGCCAAGCAAAGGAGACTAAAGAGAAGGAAGAGGAATACAAAAATACTATTAAAATAAAAGATGTAAGAATAATGAAAAAAATGATAATACAAATATGCAGTAACTTGCAGGTTCTCTGTAATGGCAAAGTGAAATTTGTCTCACTGTCTCAGCTGTTGGGATGCCCGCTCTTTGGGTCCAACCTGTGGTCTTTTTCAGTTAGGTTTTTTTGGTCTCACTTGTGGGTATTTTAAAAAAAAGAAGGAAGGAAGGAGGAAGAGATAAAATTGGAAAGAAAGGAAGAAGGAATAAAACAAGAAAGAAGGAGAGAGGGGAAAAGGAATTGAGAGATAAAAAAATAATTAAAGTGAAAAAATAAAAACTTACTTTAAAAAAAGAAACAAAGATCAAAAAAAACAAAAAAAATCTGTTGCTGTTTGAAACTGGCCATAGTGGTTTTTCTGGTCTTGCTGGCTGCTGCAGGCTGAGGGGCTTTTCTCCCTTCCAGATCCGTACTCAGTGAGTCTTGTGTACACTCTTCCCAGAGCTAGCTTGTGTGGGGCCTTGGGTGTGGAATCCAGGCCTTCTTCAGAGTGCATTCTCTCCAGGGTTACTGCTGTGGGCTGGGACCTTCTACAGAGTGTACTCTTCCCAGGTTGCAGGCTCTGTGCCTTGCCAGGCCACTTCCAGCCCCATGGGTTCGGGAGTGCACCCTTTCCAGTGCTATGGGGGTGCGCAGTGCCTCCTGCATCCCCTTGGAAGCACTGCCCAGTTGGGTGAGGAGGAGGCTGGAGCGCAAGAGAATTCCCCAAACAGTGTCTCTTTTCACTTTTTCTTTTTGAGAAATTCCTTCTACTCAAACCTGCCACTCCATACAGCAACCTGGCCTCTCACACAGCCTAATTCTCCAGCCAGACCAGGACTATTGGGGTCAGGGCCCTTCATGGGGCGACTCTCAACTCTGTCCAACCAGTCCACAGACTCTGTGGGTGCTCACAGCCCCTGTCTGTTTGCCACTTAGTCCTTATTCCCCTCTCTGCAACTTCAAGCAACCAGGTCTCTCCCAGTGCTGCTCCAACCTTGTTTGGCCAGGGTGGGAGCAGTTGTCCCAGCTATCTCCCAAGAACCCTGTGGCAGACCTGGTGGGTGCTGGGCCTGGGGCTGCAGCCCCCCTGGTCCCTGCACTGGTCCCTGGGACCTTATTGTCCTGAAGCACTCTCCTTACCATCTGGTTTTTCAATGTCCGCTACAATTTTTGGTCTCCTATATTTATATATGCTGGGGTACTGTTGACTGTTTGCTCTGTTCCTCCATAGATTGGGCTAGGTTTTTCTCCCGTGTGTAGGGGGAAGTAGAATCTGTTCCTTCGTACCTTGCCGCCATCTTCCTCCTTAAGAAATCTTATATTTGAAAAATACATTGAACAAAATACCCTTCCCAGTGTAGCTCAGTGATTACAGTGTTATCCTGTAACCAAACGGTTGCCAGTTTAATTCCCTGTCTGGGCACATACCTAGATTGCAGGTTTATCCCCAGTCTGGGCGGGGAAACATGTGACTCCTGGTTTGGACATTTATGGTCCCAGGTCCCTACATGGATCTCCAGTCTGGGTGCGAAGGAAGGCAACCAATCAGTGCTTCTCTTGCATCATTGTTTCTCTCTCTCCCTTCCCCTCTCTCTGTAAAAAAGCAAATGGAAACATCCTCGGGTGAGGATTAAAAAATACGTACATACATACATACATACGTAAAATAATACAAAACTCTATATTGGTCTCTGCCCCAGCTTTTGGCATAGAGCTCCTTCCTAAAACCCCAGTTTATTATGTAAGTGAGAAGAGCACTAGGAACATCTTTTGTTCTAATATTTGGTCTTTGATTTTGATTCCAGAGTTTCTAAGTCCCTTGGAATTTTCTGGGTGATGGGCATGTTTTTTGTTCTAATGAGAGGTGATTCTTGGTGGACTCCTAGATAGCTTCAGGATGGGGGCTGGTCACCAGAAAGTCAAAGCCATTCTTTGAAGTTTGGAATGTTCTACCCAACCTCCATCTGGGAAAAGGAAAGGGACTAGAGACTGAGTTAATGATCAATGCCTACATGCTGTAGCTTTTATAAAAATCCCAAAAATAAGGGGTTCAGAAAGCTTCCATTTTGGTAAATGGGGAGAGTGTCTTCTGGAAGCTCTGTGCCCCTTCCTACATACCTTGCCCTGTGTATCCCTTTGCCTGTTGTTCATCTGTATCATTTATTATATCCTTTTTGATAAATTAGTAAGTGTAAGTGTTACCCATAGTTCTCTGAGATACTTTGGGAAATCATCAAACTCCGGGGGAGGGGGTGTCATGGGAACCCCTATGAACCAGTTAGCTAGAAGTTGGGATTTGCAGTTCGCACCTGAAGTCTGGCAGTCTTGTGGGACTGAACCCTTGGCTTTTGGAATCCAATCCTAACTCCAAGTAGGTAGTAGTGTCAGAACTGAATTGAATTCTAGGATACTTAAATGGTATTGCAGAATGGCTTGGTGTGAGAAAACCCACACATTTTGGTGTCAAAAGAGTGAGTTTGGTGGTGTTGTGACGATAAAGGAGAGATACAGGAGTGGTTTTCCTACACAGTAATAAGCCTTTCTTACATTAATTACTAAATTCTGTTTTTGTATGTTTGATTATGTATGTACATAGTTGTGTGTGTGTAATATAACTCCCCAAACAGAACAATCTAAGGCAAAGACGGAAACCATTTCTTACATATTTCCCCATAATGCCTAGCATAGTGTTGGACACTGTGGAGTGCTTAGTAAGTTTAAGACAAATAAATAATGATGGCAAGTTGAGTTTGCTTTCTCTTGAGTGTGTAACTCATCATTATTAATTGGAGCTTGGGGATCCCATCTTAGTACCCATAGAAAGCTTATGTATAGTTTTAAACTAAATTGGAAATATTAGTCTAATTGACTCTTTAGTGTTAAACTAGACTTTGTCTTCATTTTTTTCTTTAGGTGTATTTTAAAAATGTAGTTTATAATGTTTACATAGTTTGGAGTTTGCCATTGAATTTGGAAGGATAAAATTTGTATCTCTTTATTCTTCCACAGAAGAAAAGGTTATGTAGAAAAGGTCAATCACTGAACTTTATAGTTCTTTAAGAATAAGTGTTTGATTGCCATATTATATAAGAAAGGTACAGTTACATTAAAGTCTATGAAATACATAAATGGAAATTGAGTAGTGAATGGTGGGGAAATGATCTTGATAAAACCTTTCTAGATAAAACCTTTCTTGATCTGTGGCCCTTGGAGCACAGAAAAGGTTTATAAACAAAGATTGATGTAATTATTACATTGGGTCTTTTGCCTAAAATCTCCATTTTCCAGGTTTCTTGTAAGGTTTTGGGATCCAAAGAAATATGCAGAGATGTTAACTGCAATGAAATGGAAAGAGTAGTGAACCACAATCTATTCTCCCTGAGAAGATTACTAATTTGGATTGATTTATATGGGAAAGGAAAGCAAGATTAGAGCTTGAAAGTAGTATACTTCTTTATCATATGTATAGGTATTTTAGATCATCATTTAACATGCCACATTTTTTCAAATAGGTGGATTTTGCGAACCGTTTTGTTGGAGGTGGTGTAACCAGTGCAGGACTTGTACAAGAAGAAATTCGCTTTTTAATCAACCCTGAGTTGATTGTTTCACGGCTTTTTACTGAGGTGCTGGATCACAATGAATGTCTTATCATCACAGGTTAGTTTTGGGAAATCTGGACAATGGGGTAGTTTCCCCATCTATGAATATCTATCATGAAGACTAGAGGCCACCCAAATAAGCTTTGCTCTGCCATGGGTATTAGTCCCAATATTGGTATTCCCTAATGTATACTTGGTTTTTCAAAATTGTTATATAGTTAACCCTTGAACACCAACCTCACCCTCCATTCCATGCAGTCAAAACTTCATGTATAATTTTTACTTCCCTAAAACTTAAGTTATCTTTTGGTATTGGTTCTAGGACCCCACATATATACCAAAATCCCCTATAAAAATGGTGTAGATCAATAGATACAGTTGGCCTTCTGCATCTGCAGATTCCCAAGTGGGAATCAAAGACAGTACAGGTTATTTATGGGAAAAAAAGCCATATATAAGTGGCACTATGCAGTTCAAATTTGTGTTTTCCAAGGTCAACTCTAGCTTTGTTTTTTTAATCTTGAGTAAGATATTTTATTCCCATCATTTTTTTCCTAGACATCATTATCTGAGGAACAAGGGTAAAAACTATTTAAAATCCTTCAGTTTGAACTTTTCTGATATAATACCCTTAAAAAGAAGAAAATAATAGGACTTTGAGTGTGTATTCTATTATTATTCTTCCATTATATTTCTAAAGTGATTTGTTATACTTTAGTATAACAAATGCAAAAGCCAGAGTTATAGTGTTTGGAGAGAGTCAGTACAATAGTGAGCTTTAAATAAAAGAAATCAGTAACTTTATGATTACCCTAATCTCTAATTCTAGGAGAAAAAGTGTGGTTATCTTAGTATTTCTCCTTGAATTAAACTAATTAAAAAAGAGAGGGAAATACAGTCAAATTTATACTTTAAGTCTATTATTGAGATTTTTTCTTCAAGTTTTTTTTTTTTTTTATTTAGATAGCACTATGCCTCAGTATTTTCTTGTTGAATACGCTACCAAAATTAATGATTAAGTCATAGCTCTTAAGAAACTCTTAATCAGTCACCTTAGGTAAGGTAAGCCTTTTATTCAAGTACCTAAAAGAACATTCTCACATAAAAACCATAATTACTCATCATTCAATACCTTTTTCTTTTTGCAAAAAGGATTTGTTATTTCCTTTTTGAATCTATTGCTGCTTTGAAATTGGTGTAAGAGACTAAACATTCCAACTGAGTTGGAGAATTTGGTTGATTGTTAGTCCCAAAGATGACAATGGGAGAAAAACCATTCCCTATGAGTTATATCAAATGTATATTCAATGGATTCACCTCCAGAGAGATACATGAGAGAACTAAGATTCTGAGGTCTCATCTTAATACCACATTCTTTGCCTCAGATTCATTTGTAGGCCACCTTCAGGAGAGTATCTAAATTTTGTTTTATGTTTTGCTTTCAAGATTTCCTCTCTGTCTTTGTCTTTGTCTTTCAGTATCTTCATTATGATATGTTTAGGTGTGGATATATTTGACTATCCTGTTTGGAGTTTATTGAGCTTCATGAAAGTTTAAATAAATTAGGTAAATCTTTGGCCATTATTTCTTCAAATATTCTTTCTGCTCCTTTCTCTCCTCTCTTTGTGGAACTCCCATTATTCATATGTTCGTACCTTTGATGGTGTCCCATTGGTTTCTGAAGCTCTGCTCATTTATTTGTTGTTGCTGTTCTTTATTTTTTTCTGTTCCTCAGACTGGATTACCTAAAGTTCACCAATTCTTCCTTCTGCCTGCTCTGATCTGCTTTTGCAGTGAAATTTTAGTTCAGTTATTGTACATTTTAACTCCAGAATTTTGTGTTTATTTTTAATAATTTCCATCTTTTTGTTGAGAGTCTCTATTTGTGAGGCATTATTCTCATACTTTCATTTAGTTCTGTAGACATATTTTTCTTTTTTGTTCTTTGAACATATTTTAATAGTTGATTTTAAGCCTTTGTTTAGTAAGTCCAACAGCTGGGGTCCTTGGAGACATTTACTATATTGACTAACTACTTTTTTATTTCTTTGCATGTCTCAATTTTTTGTTGAAAACTGGATATTTTAAATAATATGGTAACTCTTGAAATCATATTTTTCTCTTTTCCCAGTGTGTTTTTGTTGCTGTTTGATGGTATTTCTTTATTTACTTTTCTAAACTGATTTTGTAAAGTCTGTATTCTTTTTGTTTGTTTTGGTATCTGATCTTTTTTATTGAGGTATAATTGACAGATAACATTTATATTAGCCATTATATTTTTTTCAGGTGTACAGCATAATGATTCAGTATTTGTATATATTGCGAAAATGATCATCACAATAAGGCTGGCAACATTCATTACCAAACATAGTTACAATTTTTTTTGATGATTTTTTTAAGATCTACTCTCTCAGCAATTTTCAAATATGCTATATACACTATGAATTTGATCTTAAAACAGAGAGCAGAAGAATTTTTTAGCATGGCAATGCATATTAGTATGGAAGAACCTAAGTACCATCCTGAAGAAAAGTTCAGTTAAGTAAATTCTCAGATGCCTTAGACACAGGTAAGAGAAGTCAAAGAGAAATAGGAAGTAACACCAAGCTTCTGTCCTGCAGGACTTATTTTGATGTCGGAGTGGAGAGGGTCCTTTTCCTGTGTGAGAATACAGGAGATATGATTGATGGCATCCATTCCTGGGAAATGACAGCAGAACATGGCAGGTCACTCTGATATTCAGTGGCATGGCAGAGAGGAGCCTGTGCAGAGGCAACAGCAGGAGGAGGGTTAAAGGAGCGAAGGAGATACAAAGCCTTAGGGAAAATGTTCCAGATTCCTCACAGAAGCCCTGGGCTCTTAATATCTAGCAGAGAACTATGTTGGCAGTAGAAATCTGAGAGGGAATATATCTGGGAAGGATGTGCCCTTACTTAGTTTTGTAAAAACCAAAGGTCTGTATTTTTTGGGGGGCGGGGGCACTGAAGTCTCTGCTTGGTTAGATTTGTGGTCAGCTAGCGATTGGACAAATGTTTCCTTAAGTGCCTCAAACCAGTAAGTTTCTCAGTCCTTGCTGAAGGGCTTTTTGTGCTATTGGTCTCATCCACCAGTCCACCAAGCAGTTGACACTTCCTGCTTGTAGTTGACATTCACTTCCTGCATTCACAGAATCCTAGGATTAGACAGAGTGGACCTTCTCATTTCTTAAGCATGTAGATAGCTACGGGCAGGTGTGTGGCCTTCTGTATTTCGTGGGATACTTAGATCTTTTCAAAGCCCATTATGGGCATCTTATTCCTCAGCTTTTTCTTTGAAACTTTTTGTTAGCCTGTTGTTTGCTTCAGTTATTATTTACTGCCTCGGCAGCTACAATGTTAAATAATTGTTTATAATTGTTTTCAACAAACATCACTGGAGATTAGGCTTTTCCTACTGGGCAAGCTCCAATTCAGACTATCAAATATAGTCCTGTGAGTAAGTCTTCCAGGAAAGCACCAGACAGGTTATATAATGACAGCTCTCTGAGAATGGAGTTTTAAAGGAGCTTTAGCCCTCTTCTGTCACCTCTGGTGGCTACCAGGCCGCTAGTTTTCACTGATTATAGGCTGTTGGTCTTTAAGGCTACCACAGAGCCTGGAAAAGTGGAATAGGAATAGGGCAAGTTAAAAACACCACAAAACTCACTCTTTTTACCAAGATTCAGCCAATTTTCTTTTAATAAACACTTCTTGGACTGCTTCAAGCCTTTGATTAACTCCCACAGTTCAGAAAAAGTTGATTCTCATAATTTTTTACCAGTCTCCTTATTGGTTTTATGGAGGAGAGAATTTACTCCATCATTTTTGCTGATATATTCTTATCTTTTTTAAAGTACTTGTTGGTAAAAAAGCATTCATTCAAGTTATTTCATGTCATATAGATATCCTATGTTTTTTTAGCATGATTTTTTATTGTATTTTTCCATTACCATTTAGCCCCCTTATACCCCTCTCCCCCTCGTAATCACCACTCTGTTGTCTATGTCCATGAGTCCTTTTTCCTTTTTGTTTGATTCCTCCACCCTCTCAACTCCCCCCTCCCCCTGCCATAGCTGTCATCCTGCTTTCTATCTATTAGTCTGTCCCTGTTTTGCTTGTTAGTTCAGTTTATTCACTAGATTTCACATATGAGTGAAATCATATGGTATTTGTTTTTCTCTGACTGGCTTATTTCACTTGAGATAGTATTCTTCGGGTCCGTCCATGCTGTCGCAAAGGTAAAATTTTCTTCTTTTTACAACTGAGTAGTATTCCATTATGACCCAAAAGCTGGAGACAGTCATATTCTATACCTTGAGAGCTGTCTAAAACAGTTTAAGACCAATATTCAAAGTTTTTATTTGCCCAGCAGTGGATTTATGAGTTTAATTTTTTTCCTATAATTCCCGGTACTCTCTTCTCCACTTATACCTTCCAACTGCATTCTTTGTATCTGCATACATAATAAACAGCAAATAAATATAGCTAAACCAATATGTGAGTTGAGACAATACTTAGAATAAAAGGGTATTATTTATTATCTTTCCATTTTATTACAATTTGGATCACAACCTCTATCCAGAAGAAATTATTTGCCAAGGTTCCATTCTTAATTTTCTAAATGAGCTCAGACAATTAACAGTTGTTATTTTTTGCTTTAACATTTCAAAACAGCAAACTCTTACTTCAGAGATCTGTGAAGGTACGGAATATGACTGTCTCAGCATTTGGGTGTACCAAATAATAGTTTAGAAAAAGTTTAAATTTTAGTAGAGAAGCTAGATTTGAACTGAAGGCTCAGAAAAAAAAAAAGTCCATCAAGTTTTAAGATGAATATACATTTGATCCTTGAACAATATAGGTTTGAAAATTTTTTGGAGATTTCCTTACTACCATGAAGCAATTGTATCAGTTATGCTAGACTACCATAAAGTAATCATATTGCTGTTTCTTCGTTATCAATACATGAATTACTATACTTATTTCATATTTTTGTGTTATCTTTTTTGTTTTTGATGTCTTGTGTTAGTAATACATATAACATCTACAGTGTTTTGTATGATGTAATAACAGTATGACATAGGTACTGGCAGACACTTGATTCATTTTGTAAACATGACAAACTTATAGTATCAATAAATACAGTAATGTAAGTGTATTTTCTTTTCCTTACGATTTTCTTAATAACATTTTTTTCTCCAGCTTACTTTATTTTAAGAATACATTATAGCCCTGGCCAGTGTGACTTGATTGGGCATCATCCACAAACCAAAAGGTCACAGATTTCCATTCCCAGTCAGGGCCTATGCCCAAGCTGAGGGTTTGATCCCTGGTTGGGGCATGTTGGAAAGGCAGTCAGTCAATCAGTGTTGCTTTCCCACATCAATGTTTCTCTCCCTCTCTTTCTCCCTCCCTTCCCCTCTCTAAAGAACAAAAAAGAATACAGTACATAATACATATAACATACTATATATGTTAATCAACTGTTAACAATAAGCCTTTCAGTCAGCAGTAGGCTATTAGTAGTTAAGTTTTGGGGGAGTCTAAAGTTATATGTGGATTTTCGATTATGAGGGAGGGTGCCTCCTCTAACCCCCATGTTGTTCAAGGGACAACTGTACATCACTAAAAAAAAAAAAAGTTGGTAGAATGCTGGGTGTTTAAACTCAGTGTTACCCCTTTGCCTCCGGACTTCTCTGGGGCCAATAGCCCGACCTGGGGCCTGAAGCCTTGGGCTTAGTTGACTACCATGGGCTCTGAGTCAAACGAGCAGTTTGCAGGTGGCTGTGCCAAGGTGCCAGAGGACTTGGCCCCAGCAGTGTCAGAGGAGCCACAGCTGCTGCATGGTGCTGGCATCTGTAAGTGGTTCAATGTGTGAATGGTATTCGGCTTCCTGTTCATGACCGCCTGTGCTGGGGTTGCACTTGACCCCACTGGTGAATATCTTTGTGCACCAGACTAAGCTGCAGATGGAGGGCTTCCAGAGCCCGAAGGAGGGTGAGGCAGTGGAGTTCACCTTTAACAAGTCTGCCAAGGGCCTGGGATCTATTCGAGTCACCGGCCCTGGTGGGATGTTCTGTATTGGAAATGAGAGGCGGCCAAAAGGGAAAAACATGCAGAAGTGCAGATTAAAAGGAGACAGGTTCTACAGCTGTGGAGGTCTAGACCATCATGCCAAGGAATGCAGGCTGCCACCCCAGCCCAAGAAGTGCCACTTCCGCTAGAGCATCAGCCATATGAAGGCCCAGTAGGCCCCTAGCTCACAGGGAAAGCCAGCCCACTTTTGGAATGAAGAAGAGATCCATAGCCTGATCCTGCTCCCAGATGCCCAGAATTGAGCTACAGTGGGTGGGAGGCTATCCTTTTGTGATCAAGAAGTTAGTTTCAAGGAGCAGGCATCAATTGGCAGAATGGAGAAAGTGGAGACAGGGTGGGTAAGGGGTAGCTGGCACTGCCATGTATCTCAGGCTGAGTTCTACAGCCTCAACCTCTCTTCCTTCTTGGTTGGGGAGGATGGGGGAAGCAAAGGAACTCCAACCACATTCTATCCAAATGCATGTGAGGGCTTTGGGGAAAATCCTTCCCTACATGCTGTATTTGAGTCTCCAGCTTTTGAAAGTGACCTAGATAGGGAAGTTGCTTTCTTTTTAAAGAAGGATATGTAATGATATTTTTCCTGCCAGAATTAAAAACAGTGTGAGACCAGATTGATGAACCCAGCCCACAAACAACTACATTCTATGAGAGGGAATCTCACAAGGGTACAGCAGGGTTTTTCCTTATCCCCCATTCGTGGGATAGGGTGCTGAGACCAAGCAATGGGTTGTGACTATAGGCAAAAGGGGTGGTTGTGGAACGTGCCTAACCTCACTCCCACCCCGTTTCCAATACAATTTTATTTCATCCCTTTGGTAACTGCACTTTAGGTCCCACTTTCTCCAGGATGCCAACTGCATTAGCTGTGTGCAAATGACGTATCTTGTGCAGTTTAACTTTTTTTTGTAATATAAATATTCTGGTTTTGTATTTTTGTGTTTTTTGTGTTCTCAGGTACACGAGCAATCTCAGCGATAAGTGGGCCGCAGCTCCGGGTCTGCACAGCAGGAATACTTTTTGTTGTTTTTATCATCAGGGAGAACAACTATTTGGAGTGTATAGCCTATTGAACTACTTCATTTTTGCCAGTTAGAGCTGGGTTTTCTGTCATAGTGCCTTCCTGAAACCCTTCCATCTTCAGTGTTTTGTGGAAGACTAGATTTTAACTGGGTGGCCCCATTACTTGATCTCCTTCTACTGGAAGATTGCAGATTGGTCTGAACAGTCATAAGTGGTTGGCACAGAGGTTAGGAGAGGCTGGACTAGGTGACAGGCACAGAAGGGAAGCCAAGATTCGGTGAGGGTTGTCTGTGTATGTGTAACCAAGGATTCCTGTTCCAGACCTCTAATTCTAGGGTTTGGGACTCACATTACATACCAGATCGATCCCTCAGTAGATTGGGCTAGGCTTACCACGTACAACAAGGGGTGTGTGTGTGTGTGTGTGTGTGTGTGTGTGTATTAAAAAAAAAGAATGAGTAAGGATAGGTTGAAAAAAAACAACCTCAAAGCTAATTTGTTTCATTGCCTTCATTTCTCTTGTACTAGGAAAGTAGTAAGTCTCTTGTCATCTGCCATTAATGTTGCTATAAACAAAGGATGTAACTTACCCATGAGAGAAAAAGAGTAGAATTTTTTTTTCTTTTTTTAAAGATATTCTCCCCAATCTAAAAAACTCCAACACTCTGGAGTTATGGTATGTCTGGTCTCTAACTTACCTGCAGGCATTGTGAAATGATTGGAAAATTGCAGATCCATGACTCAATTTTATACCTCTAATTACTTCAGGCTAAGGACATCCGGGGTGACTTTTAACTCAGCATTTTCCCCCACATCCTCTTAACTCTATTATAGAGCCTCTTAATTAATATCTGTGATGTGATGTTCCCTTAATGGAAATGGCCATTTCATCATCTATTTGATGTTGGATTTCTGCCATCTCCCTTCTTAGGAGACTCAATTGTGCACTGCCTGATCAATTCCATTCCTTCAATGATTCATCTAGGTTCAGTGGCTGTGACTGTGTTCCCTAAATCTATAGAAGAGTTTGAGAAATTGGAAATAAATTAAATTTGTCATTATTGTGGGGCATCTGGTTGGTATCAGACTTTTAATGAATATGAAACAGGTCATGCAAACAGGCAAATACTTTTTCCAGATAGTGTTATCCCTCTTATTTGCTATGATCCCTGGGGCAGCTGTAAGTTAAAACCTTTTAGTCAGTATAGATAGAGGGAAGGAATTAAAACTCCAATCTTCCCTTTTCTTTTTACATTTTCCCTCTCTCTTGTGTTCCTTTACAACACCCAGCAGCAAATACCTTCAATGCCAAAGAGTGTTACTGTGGTTCTGGAAGATTGTTTTGTTCTTTCTGTGTAGTAAACATATAAAGTTGTCCAGATGTGAAACTTACTGAGCAGAATGTTAGTACATTTAACATAAAACCTGCACTCTAATGAATTAAGTCATCCCAGAATCACAACCATTATATCATTTAGGAGAGTCAGCAGAACCAATAGAAAGGACAAAAGTGGACACCATTGCTTCTAATACTGGTGCTTTTTATAGAATAACAACACTAGAATGCCCATTACTACAAAACAGCCTATTGCTAACTAAATGACACCCACTCATTGGGAAAGATCCAAAATCATTTTGAATTTGGCTTTTCTTAATTTTTATTAATCATAGCAATGAAAGGTAAGATTCTTTTATCTGCTATGTAATTACCACTCTATGAATGATACTAATAAAAGGGTAGGTGGCATTCATAGAAACTTTCTTCACAAGGGCACAACCCATTGTTAAACAGAATATTTTTAATCTCCAAATATTTTTCCTATGTTCATCACAAACTTTACTAGTAAGAGAAAATAAGAATGTTTTTTACTGCTAAATCTGAAAATTCATAAAGCTGTCATGAACTCTTGAAAAAGATGTGTGTTCCTTCTAGTTTTTCCTTAAATGAAAGTAGAGAGAACTATCATAAAGGTCATTCAGTCTTGTGACTCTTGTTTGCTGTTGTCACTGTTTACCTATGTATTTCATCATGGTTTGTCAGTAAATTGGAATTTAAAACAAGGGTCTCTTTTCAGAATAGCTGTCATAATTTTGAAAGATGTTTACTTAGAAAACTCATAATTTAATTTGTTTAGAGCAGAAACATATATGTGATTTTTAAATTCCCCATAACTGAAGGAAATAAATCTAACCTTGTTTGTCTTAGGAAAGAAGACTGAAACCATTCTAACTTGAAATAGAAATATAATTGTTATTTATATTTTTCAACCACTTTTCAAAGGACAGATCAGGTATTTGTTTTCATAGTTAGGGGATCAGAGTAAATGCATTCTGTTGTTCTTGTTGTTACTTTTTAAATAAACAGAAAGAAAAATTCTGGCCATTGCAGGGCAGAAAATAGAAAAGAATGCAACTGTTCCTGGCTGTATTTATTCCCAGCCAGGCCAGTAGACCAGGTTGCTTTTAAACCCCACATACTTGAAATCATATTTCTTTGATTTCTCTACCCCCTAATAAAATTAAATCTAAAGACACCAATATTCCTTTATGGTTTAGAAGTATTTTAAATTCATCTTATTTGGTTTTCCAAGCAATTATATTAGGTAAACAAGATAAGAATTATTAACAAGCCTGGTGACAAGATGAAGTCTAATGAGATTTGGTTAAGGATTCACTTTGGGTTCCTCATTTCTCCTAATCTCAGTGTGGTGCTCTTTTACCCTGCCACACTGTTTGTAAATGTGAATTTTTTATGTGTGTCACTTATATAGTACTTTTGATTAAGTATTTCTGGATTTACTGTTTTAACATTAGTTAATACAATATTTTTTCTGTTTTGCTCATTAATTATGTTTCTATGGCAAGTACTTACTCATCTACTTCTATATTCTTGAGTTATAGGATGCTATTATAGACTGAAATGTTAATAATTTATAATCTCTGTCCTTGAAAAGATAACAGTCTACTGGGAGAGTTAAATTATATTTGTATACAGTTTTATTGAAATATAATCGACATACAATAAACTGTATATTATAAAGAGTAAAATTAGGTAGGCTTTAACCTACAACTATACATATGAAATCATTTTTCCCCATGTTTTAATTGGGTTGTTTGGTGCTTTTTTTTATTGTTGAGTTTTGAAAATGCCATATATATTTTGGATACATGTCCTTTATCAGATATGTGGCATGTCTTTTCATTATCTTAACTGTGACTTTTGAAGATCAGAAGTTTCCAGTTTTGAAGTTTAGTTTATTAATTTGTTCTTTTTTGTTTTGATTACTGTAGTTTTATAATAACTCCAAAATAAGTCAGCGTGAGCCTTCCAACTTCATGCTTCTTCAGACATTTTTGGTGAATTTTACAAATAGATCATCAATAGCTACAAAAAGCTTGCTGAAATTTTACTTAACAGTGCTTTGAATCCATAGATCAATTTGGGGAGAACTGACATTTTAATAACATTTAGTCTTTGACACATAGAATGAGTTATCCCCCTGTATGTTTAGGTTTTTTATTTTCTTGGTAATATTTTATACTTTAACTATATATTTTTATATATTCTCAGATTTATCTCCAAGTATTTTATATATTTTAAAATTTTTATTTATGGGCCCTGGCTGGTGTAGCTCAGTGGATTGAGCGCGGGCCTGCGAACCGAAGGATCGCGGTTCGATTCCCAGTCAGGGCACATGCCTGGGTTGCCAGGCCAGTTCCTGGCAGGGGACATACAAGAGGCAACCGCACATTGATGTTTCTCTCCCTCTCTCCTTCCCTTCCTCTCTAAATATAAATAAATAAAATCTAAAAGGAAAAAAAAAAAAGTACTTAAAAAAAATCTTAAAAAAAAATTTAAAAGAATTTTTATTTATGGGATTTGGGAGGGAGAAACATTGATTTGTTATTCCACTTATTGATGTATTCATTGGTTGACTCTCTTTTTTAAAAAATCTTTTTTCCATTACTGTTCAAGTACAGTTGTCTACATTTTCCCTCCACCACTCCCTGCAGGCTCATCCATCCCTACCTCCTACCCTGGATCCTAAACACCTTTGGCTTTGTCCATGTGTCATGTTTTAAAGACTTGTTTAAATTTTTTTTATATTGTTACTCAAGTACAGTTGTTTCCATTTCCCCCTTACCACTGCCCCCACCACGCCCTACACATCTCCACCTCCCACCCTCGATCCTACCCCCTTTGGCTTTATCCATGTATCCTTTATACATGTTCCTTGACGACCCTTCCACTATTATTCCCCATTATCCCTCTCTCTCCTCCCCTCTAGTTACTGTCAGTTTGTTCTTTATTTCAATGTCTCTGGTTATGTTTCGCATGCTTGTTTATTTTGTTGATTAGGTTCCGTTTATAGGTGAGATCATATGGTATTTGTCTTTTACCATCTGTCTTATTTCACTTAGCATAATGTTCTCCAGATCCATCCATACTGTCACAAAGGATAGGAGCTCCTCCTTTCTCTCTGTTCTGTAGTATTCTGTTGTGTATACCATAGCTTTCTAATCCACTAATTTACCGATGGGCACTTAGGTTGCTTCCAGAACTTGGCTATTGTAAATTGTGCTGCTATGAACATTGGGGTGCATAGGTTCTTTTGGATTGGTGTTTCAAGGCTCTTAGGATATAATCCCAGCAGTGGAATTGCTGGGTCAAAATGCAGTTCCATTTGTAGTTTTCTGAGGAAATTCCATACTGTTATCCACAGTGACTTCACCAGTCTGCATTCCCATCAACAGTGTACTAGGGTTCCCTTTTCTCCACAAACCTGCCAGAACTTGATGTTTGTTGCTTTGTTTATGATGGCCATTCTGACTGGTGTGCAGTGATATGTCTCATTGTGGTTTTAATTTGCATCTCTCTGATGACTAGTGATGCTAAGCATCCTTTCATATGTCTCTGGGCCCTTTGTATGTCCTCCTTGCACAAGTGTCTGTTCAGGTCCTTTGCCCATTTTTTAATTGGGTTGTTTGTCTTCTGGAGTGGAGTCGTGTGAGTTCTTCATATATTTTGGAGATCAAACCCTTGTCCAAGGTATCATTTGCAAATATGTTTTCCCTTACAATTGGTTTCCTTTTCATTTTAGTCATGTTTTATTTAGCCATGCAGAAGCTCTTTATTTTGATGAAGTCCCATTTGTTTATTCTTTCCTTTATGTCCTTTGCTCTACGGGACATATCGGTGAAAATATTGCTGAGTGGAATATGTGCGATTTTCCTGCCTATGTTCTCCTCTATGGCTTTTATGGTGTTGTGATTTACATTTAAGTCTTTTATCCACTTTGAGTTTATTTTTGAGTATGATGTAAGTTGGTGGTCGAGTTTCATATTTTTGCATGTAGCTGTCCAGATCTCAGCACCATTTGTTGAAGACCCTATTTTTACTCCATTGTATGCTTCTGTCCCCTTTTTTGAATATTGATTGGCCATAGAGACTTGGGTTTATTTCTGGGCTCTCTATTCCGTTCCATTGATCTATGTGTCCGTTCTTATGCCACTACCAGACTGTTTTGATTACAGTGGCTTTGTAATATAGTTTGATGTCAGGTATGGTGATCCCTCCTACTTTCTTCTTTCTCAAAATTGCTGTGGCTATTTGTGGTTGTTTATGGTTCCATATAAATTTTTGAAATGTTCTATATTTGTGAAATATGTCGTTGGTATTTTAATAGGGATTGCATTGAATCTGTAAGTTGCTTTGGGTAGTATGGACACTTTGAGGATATTCATTCTTCCAATCCATGAACACAGTGTATGCTTCCATTTATTTGTATCTCACTGGTTCATTCTCTTTTTTTAAATATATTTTATTGATTACATTATTAAAGTTTCCCCTATATTCGCCTCTGCCCTATATCCGCCAACCCACCAGCATTCCCTCACCTTAGTTCATGTCTGTGGGTCATACATAAAAGTTCTTTGGTGTCTCCATTTCCCATACTATTCTTAATCCCCCCTGTCTATTTTGTAGCTACCATTTATGGTTCTTATTCCCTGTATCTTTTCCCCATTCTACCCCCGCCCCTTCCCTGCTGATAACCCTATGGGTGATCTCCCTTTCTGTGATTCTGTTCCTGTTCTAGTTCTTTGCTTAGTTTGTTTTTGTCTTTTTTAGGTTCAGTTGTTGATAGTTGGGAGTTTGTTGTCATTTTACTATTTATAGTTTTGATCTTTTTCTTAGAGAAGTGCCTTTAACATTTCATATAATAAGGGCTTGGTGATGATGAACTCCTTGAACTTGACCTTATCTGGGAAGCACTTTATCTGCCCTCCACTCTAAATGATATCTTTGCTTCATAGAGTAATCTTGTATGTAGGCCCTTGCCTTTTATAACTTCAAATACTTCTTTCCAGCCCCTCTTACCTGTAAGGTTTCTTTTGAGAAATCAGCTTATAGTCTTATGGAAACTCCTTTGTAGGTAAACTATCTCCTATTCTCTTGCTGCTTTGAAGGTCCTCTCCTTCTCTTTAATCTTGGCTAATATACTTATGATGTGCCTTGCTGCTTTGAAGGTCCTCTCCTTCTCTTTAATCTTGGCTAATATACTTATGATGTGCCTTGGTGTATGCTTCCTTGGGTGCAAATTATTTGAGACTCTTTGAGCTTTGTGGACTTCTTGGAAGTCTGTTTCCTTTGCCAGATTGGGGAAGTTCTCCATTACTTTTTCAAGTAAGTTTTCAATTTCTTGCTCTTCCTGTTCTCCTTCTGGCACTCCTATGATTCAGATGTTGGAATGTTTAAAGTTGTCCTGGAGGCTTCTAAGCCTTGCCTCAATTTTTTTGAATTCTTGTTTCTTCTTTCTCTTCTGGTTGAATGTTTCTTCCTTCTGGTCCAAGTCATTAATTTGAGTCCCAGTTACCTTCTCCTTACAGTTGGTTCCCTGTACATTTTTCTTTATTTCACTTTTCCTCTTTTCAATTTTTTGTCTTTTCTTTTTTTGACCATACTCAACCATTTCTGTGAGCATCCTGATTACCAGTGTCTTGAACTCTGCATTTTGTCAAAGTTGTCCAATTTGTTGGCATATAGTTAATTGTTCACAATATTTTCCTAGAATCCTTTGTATTTCTTTGGTGTCAGTTGTTACTTCTCCTCTTTCATTTCTGATTTTGTCTAGTTGGGTTCCACTCTTTTTCTTGATGAGTCTGATTAAAGGTTTGGTAATCTTGTTTACCTTTCAAAGAACCAGCTCTTTGATTCATTGATCTTTTGTTTCATTTTTTTAGATTCTATTTCCTTTATTTCTGCTCTGAAATGTATTATTTCCTTTCTTTCTCTTACTTTAGGCTTTGTTTGTTCTTTTTCAAATTCCTTTTAAGGTTAGATTGTGTATTTGAGCTTTCTCTAAATCATGTCACTGCAAAAAGCAAACTTTTAAATGGAGTTCAATATTTTTTTAGAGTTCGCTCCTTTCTTTCCTCCCTCCCTCCCTTCTTCCCTCTCTCTCTTTCTTCATTTTCTTCCTTCCTTTTGAGATAAAATGTACACACACCAAAGAACACAATGTGAAGTGTATAATTTGTTGAATTTTGGCAAAGAGGTATACCCTTGTAATTCCACATTCCTATGAAGACATGAAACAATATGTCCATTAAACCAGAAAATTCCCCTGGTCCCTTTTCTGGTCAGTCTACAGGCCAGCCTCAGAAACAACCTAAACTTTTCTTTTTGGTTATGTATTTTATTTGTTTTATTATTATTGTTGTTCAGTTATAGTTGTTCTAACTTTATCCCTGTTCCTCTCCTGCCCCAACCCCCCACATCAGTCCCACCCCATTGTCTATGCCTGTGAGTCCTCTATTTGTGTTCTTTGATTTGCCCCTTCCACTTCTTTACCCCATTATCACCCTTGCCCCTCCCCTCTGATCACTATCAGTGTAGTCTTCATTTCCATGTTTCTGGTTCTATTTTGTTCATTTGGTTTATTGATTAGGTCCCACTTATAGGTTAGATCATATGGTATCTGTCACCAACTGGCTTATTTCACTTAGCATAATACTCTCTGATTCCATCCATGCTGTTATGAAGGGTAGGAGCTCCTTCTTTCTTTCTGTTACGTAGTATTCCACAGTTTTTGATCCACTCATTTACTGATGGGCACTTAGGCTGTTTCCAGCACTTAGCTATTATAAATAGCACTGCTATGAACATTGGGGTGCAGAACCTTTTTTTCCCCATCATAAGTTAGTCTTTTTTGTCTTTTTTAGAATTTCATATAAATAAATTTGTATAGTATGTTCATTTCTCTGCCCCACTTCTTTTGCTCAGCATAATACATAAGCAATTCACCTATGTTTTGGGGTTTATTCATTATTTGTTTCTTTTAATACTAAGTAATATTTGTATTATTATGGCACTTGCAGATTTCCTATTGATGGACATTTTGATCGTTTCTACTTTTAGGCTTATGATGGTGTTTTGTTATATGTCATCTTGGATATTGCCCCCAATTTCAGTGAAACACTAATCTAGGTGTTGTAAAGATATTTTATAAATGTAATTAAAGTGCATAATCAATTGACTTTAAATAATGGAGATTATCCTAGATAATCTGATGGTTCTAATTCAATCATTTGAAACATTTAAGAGCAGTACTGGAACTACTCTGAAAAAGAAATTCCTTCTCTGAACACCAGTTGCAGCTGTGTCTGAGAGTTCTAGTCTGTCCTTAACACTTACCTAGTCAGTCCCAACAATTGCTTAAGCCGCTTCCTTGCAATAAATATTTTAACAAGTATCTCCTACTAGTTTTCTTCCTCTGGCTGAATCCTGACCAATATGAGATTATAAAGCTGCTATGAACATTCTTGTACGTAGTTTTCGTGGACATGAATTTTCAATTTCTGTTGGGTAAATACCTACTAGTGCAATTTTTAGGTTAAAGGGATGTATTTTTCATTTTATAAGAAATTACCAAACCATTTTCCAAAATTTTTGTGCATTTAGTGTCCTACCAGCAATATGGGAACTCCACTTGTTCTACACCTTTGTCAACATTTAATGTGGCCTTCCTTTTAGTAGCCATTTTGTTGCATATGTAGTGGTATTCCACTGTGGTTACAATTTACATTTCTCTGATAACTAGTGATGTTGAACAGTATTTCATGTAGGCATTAGCCAGTTTTTTATCTTCTGTGAAGTTTATGTTCAGGTCCTTTTTTCTTTTTCAAAATTGGGTTGCTTTTATTGACTTTAAGGGTTCTTCAAAAATTCTTAACACAAATCTTTGTCAGATCTTTGTTTTCTGAATATGTTTCTTCCCTTATTGCCTAAGCATTTTCTGAAAGGTGTTTTAATATTAATATAATCTAGGTTTTAAAAATGTAATGAGGTTACCTTTGCCTTGATCCTGTCTAAGAAATCTTCACCTACCCTAGTGTTATAAAGCCATTCTCCTATGTATTGTTTTAGAGGTTGTATAGTTTTAGGTTTTATGATTATGATTGTGATTTACCTAAAGATAATTTTTATTCATAGTATGAGATAGCAGTTGAATTATTTTTTTAAATATAACTACCTACTTGTTCCAGCAACATTTGTTAAAAGGCTATTCTTTTCCCAATAGATTGTTTTAGCACTTTTTGGTGAAAAGCCAATTGAATGTACAAGTATGGATTTACCTATTAATTCTATATCATTCCATTGACCATCAAGATCATAATCTATTGTTCTTTCCTTAGGTGACAACCAAGTGCAGTTGACCCTTGAACAACATGGATTTGAATTGCACAGCTCCACTTATATACAGATCTTTTTTCAAGTAATACTTGTACTGTTTTCCCTCTGTTTGGGGAGGTGGAGCATGTGGGGGTACAACCGTATGCCATTTTATATCAATGCCATTTTATAGAGGGAACTTGAGCATATGTGGATTTTGTCATCTACAGGAGACAACTTAAGTTTTGGGGAGTCAAAAGTCATACAGAGATTTTTGACTGTTCAGAATTCAGTGCCCTAAGCCCTACATTGTTCAAGGATCAACTGTAAATGTAGAATCCTCTAATTTAGTTCTTTTTTTTTTTTCAAAAATGTCTTGGCTATTCCAGGTTATTTGCATCTCAATATAAATTTTAAATTTGTATTTACTGATTTCTAAAGAGAGATAAGAAGAGGGTAGAGAGCTGGTGAGAAAAAGAGAAACGTAGATTTTCTGTTCTACTTACTTATGCATTCACTAATGAGTGTTGATTCTGTGTGACCTGACTGGGTATCCAACTTGCAACCTTAGCAGTCAGGACAATGCTCCAATCAACTGAACTACCCAGCCAGGGCCCTCCATATGAATTTTAGAATCACTTTTGCAGTTACTATTTAAAAAAAAAAAAGTCTTCTTGGAGTATCAACAGAACAGAGGAAAATTGACATTATAAAACCCCTGGGCATAGATACTCATCTTTCAATTTATTTAGATCTTTTTTGCTTTTTTGCAATGATGTCTTCTACACCTTTTGTTACATTTACTAAGTTTTTATGGTTTTTGATGCTATTATTAATAGACTTTTAAAAATAATTTATTGGTATGACACTGGTTAACAAATTTATACAGGTTTCAGGTGCACAACTCTAATACATATCATCTGTACACTATATTGTATGTTCACTACGCCAAGTTAAGTTTTCATCCATCACTTTTTGTACACCCATACCCTCATTACCTCCCCCCACCCTCTGTTTCCCCCTTGCAATCACTAAACTGTCCTCTGTGTCAAGATATTTTTCTTTTATTTCTCAATCACTTCATTCCCCAAGTAGCTCCCAACCTTCCAACACCCCACCAGCCATCAGCCGATCTCTATGCATCTGTCTCTATTTTGCTTGATATTTCATTTTATAAATTATATTTCACATATGAGTGAGATAATCTGGTAATTGACTTCCTTTAACTGGCTTATTTCACTTCTAATATCGAGGTCCATCCATGGTTTTGCGAAGGATGAGATTTCCTTCTTTTTTGCAGCCAAGTAGTACTCCATTATATAAATGTACCACAGCTTTTTTGTGTACTCATCTGCTGATGGACACTTGTGCTGCTTCCAAATCTTGGCTATTGTAAATAATGCTGCAGTAAACATAAGGGTATATACATTCTTTTGAATTAGTGTTCAGGCTTCTTTAGATATAATCTCAGAAGTGAAATGGCTGAGTCATAAGGCAGCAGTTCCTTTTTTATTTTTTATTTTAGCATTTGTGGTCTTTATTTTATTTTATTTTAATTTATTTGAATTATTGTTCTTGTACAGTTTTCTGTCTTTTACTCCCATCCCAGCCCACCTACCCAGCTCTCCCCACCTCCCTCCCATTTCCACCACCCCACTAGTTTTTGTCCGTGTGTCCTTTATACTTGTTCCTGTAGACCCTTCCCCTTTTCCCTTGAAATTCCCTCCCCTCTCCCCTCTGAAGCCTGTTCTGTCAGCCTGTTGTCAATTTCAGTGTCTTTGGTTATATTTTGCTTGTTTGTTTTGTTGATTAGGTTCCTGTTAAAGGTGAGATCATATGGTATTTGTCTTTCACTGCCTCGCTTATTTTGCTTAGCATAATGCTCTCCAGTTCCATCCATGCTGTTGGGAAGGGTAGGAGCTCCTTTCTTTCTGCTGCATAGAATTCCATTGTGTAAATGTACCATAGTTTTTTGATCCATTCATTTACTGATAGGCACCTAGGTTGCTTCCAACACTTGGCTATTGTAAATTGTGCTGCTGTGAACATAGGGGTATGTAGGTTCTTTTGGATTGGTGTTTCAGGGTTCTTAGGATATAATGCTAGCAGTGGACTTGCTGGGTCAAAAGGTAGATCCATTTTCACTTTTCTTAGAAAAGCGGTTCCATTTTTAATTTTTGTGGTAACTCCATACTATTTTCTACAGTGGCTGTACCAGTCAGCATTCCCATCAACAGTACACGAAGGTTCCCTTACTCCACATCTTTGCCAACAGTCCTTTGTGGTTTATTGATGATGGCCATTCTGACAGGTGTGAGGTGATATCTTCTTGTGGTTTTAATTTGCATTTCTCTGATGACTAGTGATGTTGAGCACCTGCCAACATCACTGATGATGATGGCTTCTTGGCCATCTGAATGTTCTCTTTGGAGAAGAGTCTATTCAGGTCCTTTGTTCATACTTCAGTTGGACTGTTTGTTTTTTGGTGTAGAGTTGTATGAGTTCTTTATAAATTTAGGGTATTAACCCCTTATCAGATGTATTGATGAATATGTTCTCTCATTTAGTGGGTTGTCTTTTCAACGTGTTGATAGTTTCCTTTGCTGTACAATACATTTTAGTTTGATGCAGTCCTGTTTGTTAATTTTTTCTTTTGTTTCCCTTGCCTGAGGAGATAAATATAATAAATGCAAATGTATAGTGTTTCTTAATTCTTTTTCACATTTCAGCACATACTAGTAATGAATTTATCTCTCAGATACATGCAACCTATGCTATAATTTTTTTGACCACAACCTCTGCAGGGTTAATTGATTTTTAAAGTGTTTTATTTTCTCAGTTTGCTGGTATATAAATATACCTTTGATCTTACTAAATTTACTTTAGCTGTTTTGTTTTTTTCCTTCCCTCTCTCTTTCCTCCACCTATCCTCTTTTCCGTTCTTAATGATTTGTTAGGATTTGGTACATAAACTGTCATGACATCTGCAAATAGCAACAGCCTTACATTTTTATACTCTTTTTGACTTTTATTTATTTTCTTGCCTTGTTGCAGTGGCTAACACCTTCACTGTTGTGTTGAATGGAAGTGGTGAGAGTTGTAATCCATGCCTTGATTTGTCAAAAAACAGACAAAAAGCCCAAAATAGAGTCATTGTGATAAGCTCACATCACAAAGCCAAGACTTAGTTACAGTTTTTGCCTCCCCCAGGAGTAGAATCTTAAATCAGTCCATCTGGAATTACTGTGTCAACACTAGTGAGATGATCTGCCTGATAGACCCCTGCCTTTCCATAAAGAAGGTGACCTTGCCTGAAATAACCTGCTATTTGCTTTTATAACTTCCTTGTCCTACTCTCTAGTTCCTATAAAAGCCTTTTATTATTTTCAGGTCTTTAGAGCTCTTTTTTATTTCTGAGATGGATCCTGCCCGAATCATGAATCTCTGAATAAAGCCAATAAGGTCCTTAAAATTTACTCAGTTGAATTTTGTTTTTTAAGACATCTTACTGTAGAATGTTTTTTTAAATATATTTTGTTGGTTATCTTATTACAGTTCTCCCAGTATTTCCCCTTTTGCCCTCTTTTGCCCAGTATGCCCCTTCCCTCTAGCAATCTCCCCTTTATTTCATGTCAATGGGTTGTGCATATAAATTCTTTGGCTTCTCCATTTCCTATACTATTCTTTCATCACCCTATTTTGTATCCACCAATTATGCTTCTTAATCCCTGCACCTTTGCCCCCATTCTCTCCCTTCTGCCTCCCAGATGGTAACTCTCCAAATGAGCTCCATCTCTATGATTCTGTTCCTGTTCTGCTTGTTTGCTTAGTTTGTTTTTTAGATTCAGTTGTTGATAGTTGTGTGAATTTGTTGCCATTTTAGTGTTCACAGTTTTGGTCTTCTATTTGTTAAATAAGCCCCATTAACATTACATGTAATAATTGCTTGGTGATGATGAACTCCTTTAACTTGACCTTGTTTGGGAAGCACTTTATCTGCCCTTCCATTCTAAATGATAGCTTTGCTGGATAGAGTAATCTAGGTTGTAGGTAGGCCCTTGCTTTTCATCACTCTGAATAGTTCTTGCCAGTCTCTTCTAACCTGCAAAGTTTCTTTTGAGAAATCAGCTGATAGTCTACGGGAACTCCTTTATGGGTATCTCTCTGCTTTTCTCTTGCTTCTTTAAGATTGTCTCTTTATCTGTAACCTTTGGCATTTTAGTAATGATGCTTAGTGTGATCCTCTTTGGGTCCAACTTGTTTGGGATTGTCTGTGCTTCCTGGACTTGTATGTCTGTTTCCTTTGCCAAATTAGGGAAGTTTTCCTTCATTATTTTTTGAAATTAAGTTTTCAATTTCTTGCTTTTCCTCTTCTTCTCTGATATCCCCGTGATTCAGATATTGATACATTTGGAGATGTCCCAGAGGGTTTTTATACTCCCTTCATTTTTTAAAAATTCTTTTTTCGTCTTGCTTTTCTGGCTGAATGCTTGTTTTGTCCTTATGTTCCAAATCGTTGATTTGAATCCAAGTTTCCTGCCATCTACTTTGGTTCCCTGTAGATTTTTTTTTATTTCACTTAAGGTAAGCTTCATTTCTTCCTTTATGTTACTGACATACTCAGTGAGTTCCTTGAGCATCTTGATCACCAGTGTTTTAAATGCTGCATCTGATAGGTTGGTTATCTCCATTTTGTTTAGTTCTTTTCCTGTTTTTTGTTTTTTTCCTCCTGTTGTTTCATTGGGCCATATTTCTTTTTCTCCTCAGTTTGGCAGCCTCCCTGTGTTTGTTTCTGTGTATTAGGTGAAGCTGCTTTGACCCCCTGTGTTGGTAGCATGGACTATTATATTTCTATAATAGGCACCTGTAAATTGTGTAGGGTGGAGCTAACCCACTTCACTGCTTTGTGGATCTGTGTGGGGTAAAGGTTCAGAGATGGGACAGTGCCGCTGCCTGGCTTCTGGAGGTTTGCCCGGTTCTTGCCCACTTTCCAGGGATTTCACCCACTCCTGCATGCAGCTGGCACCCTTCCATCTTTTGCCCTGGTGGTGAATTCCAGAGTGAGTTGGTTTGCATATGTTCTAAGTCCATGGGGGCCTTTTAAGCTGAGTCTCCTTAAAATCAGGCAGTTTCTTCTACTGTCCCAAACCCCACTGGTTTTTACAGCTGGAAGTTATGGGGATTTATCTTCCTGGGAAACCTGGGCTGTGGGGACTCACCTGATGTTGGGATTGTTTGATCCCAAGATATCTCTCCTGATTTTTATTGAACATATGTGAATGTAGGGTCGATTGTCCATTCCACAGCTGCCTCCCCTTGCCACTCCGTGTCTCCACGCCTCTCTGCCCATCTCTGAAATTCCGTCCCTCCTATCCATCTGGATGAATGTGGCTTCTTTAAATCCTTGGCTTTCAGACTTCCATAAAGCTCGATTTTCTGATGGTTTTGGATGCCATTTGTTTTAAGATCTAGTTGCAATTCTTTCTTAGTTGTGCGAGGAGGCGTGAAGTGTCTACCTACACTTCTATCTTAACCAGAAGTCCTTAGATGGAATATTTTCACCACTGAATATGAAGTTAGTTGTAAGGTTTTATTTAATGATCTTTAGATTGAGGAAGTTTTTCTTTATTCTCAGTTTTGGTGAGTTTTAATAGTGCATGGGTGTTCAATTTTATTTTTTCTGCAACTTCTGACATGATTATGTGTGATTTTTAATCTGTTAATATGATGAATTACATTCATTGATTTTTCAAATGTTAAACCAAAATAAAGCATATTTTTTATGTCTTTCTGATGAACTAACACTTTTATCATTAGGAGATGTTCCACTTTATCTTTCACAATACTCTTTTAGTTGAAGTCAGTTTTATCCAATATTAATATAACTATGCCCACTTTCTTATGATTAGTGTTTTCATGTTTGTTTCTTTTAATTTATAGGTTTTTCCCTCTTTTTCTTTCCTTACTCTTTTTTTAATAAGCACTCCATACTGTATACTCATAGAGTTTGTCATTGTCTGAATTTTGCTGATTTCATCTTCATGGTGATATTTAATATGGTCCTCTGTTTTCTATATGTAGAGGCCATTTTTAATCTTGATCACTACATTTATTATTCTTTGTGTATAAAAGATTCAGAGTTGTGCCCTGGCCAGGTGGTCCAGTTAGTTAGAATATTATCCTACACACCAGAAGTTTGCAGGTCAGGGCATGTATAGGAGGCAACCAATTGATGTTTCTCTCTCATATCAATGTTTCTCTCTCTCTCCCTCCCTCCCTCTCTCTCTCTCTCTGTCTCTCTCTCTGTCTCTCTCACTCTCCCTCCCTCCCTACTCTCCCTCCCTCCCTCCTCTCCCTCTCTCCCTCCCTCCTCTCCCTCTCTCTCTGTCTTTCTTCCTCCCTCCCTACCTTCCTACCTCTCTAAAATCAATAAATGTATCCTTCAGCAAAAATTTTTTAAAATGATTCAGAGTTGTTTAAGTAAGCAGGTAAGAACTTACCCCAACTCCCAAAATGAAATTAATTTAGTTTTGGATAAAGAGATGACAGTTCATAATTAGCATGTCATGATTTGATTTTGTGTTCTTTTTATTTTTTATTAAATATTTCTCTATGTTTGTATTTTCTCAAACACTGCATATTTTTTCCTGAATATTATCTTCATCATAAATATCAGTATTGGACCTTTATTACAGGAGTAATCATTTGTTAACAAATAGTAGTTCAGCTGCCAAAAAGAGTCAGTGTCCTTGCAGAATTAATTATAATAAATAATTAATCTTAGTTATCAGAGTTGTCTGGTTTCTTCCTTTTTTTTTCTTTTTTTATATGCAAACATATTATTTTGCTCAGAGTTTACAGCTCTTCATTTTTACTTAATTTTTCAAAAGTTAAGTGATTACTGAACTGGCCACAGGAATTGGAATGAGTTTATTTAGTTAAATAGTGGAACAATTTGACACCCTTTCTCCTGATATGTTCAGGTACAGTGAATTAAAAATATTTGTTATGTGGTAAGGTTGGTGCATGTTCTCATCAGGTTAATATTAATTATGCCTTTTTCCCTTCCCTTTCTTCTCATGCCATAATATCCTAGTGTTATAAAGCTTTTTTGAAGTGTCTTGCCTGTTGACAGGGGAATCCTAGGTTTAATTTTAATGACACTTGCAGCAGGGAATATCTTTATGTAAAATTTCTTTTCTTAACAATACAAACTTAATATTATCAGATTACTGACATTGAAAACAGTGGACTTCTGTAAAACACAGTCTTTATGCATTCCTCATAAAAGAAGGAAATTAATTTTAAAGCATATTTTGTTTTCTATGTTGATTGAGGCATTATGTCAGTCACTATATGATAAACATTGTGGTGGCTTTTGGAGGCATCATTTTTTTTTTTTATAGGAAATACTTACAAGTCATTAACACCAATGGTTTCTGTTCTTCTTTTTCTTTAGAAGGAATAGCTTTTAAGAAAATATTTCTGAAAAAATAATACTGGCAGATTATTTGTTTCAGGTACTGAACAGTACAGTGAATACACAGGCTATGCTGAAACATATCGTTGGGCCCGAAGCCATGAAGATGGGAGTGAAAGGTGAGTTCACTTCTGATTTCAGTATTGCATAGCCAAAGCCAGAGAATATATATGGCCTTGTACATTCCATCTCTCATCTATTTTTATTTTAGAAATTTAAATTTTTTTTAAAATTTATTACAGGTTCATTAGTAGTTACAACAGTATTATCATTTCTATATACCAAAGGGAAGAAAAGAGAAATAAATGACAAAGTCTATAGTTCTTGCATCCTAGCTGTCGATTATAAGCAGTCAATAGAGGTTAACCTCCAAGGCCAAACTTATTTAGATTAGATTATACTTATAGCTTAAAGCCCTTAAATGCCATAATTAGTTATCTTTAACTCTTCTGGGAGATTAGGTAGGTTGGAGAAACCTCTGTTCAGACAGTTTCCTTAATGTCATCTTTCAACTGACAGGAGAAATTACAATGAGCTTTGCTGATGCTGTCTTCTGTTTTTTATTGAAATATATTTTTACATGTTCTTGCTTCCCCACTAAATTGGTCTAACACAAGTGAATTTTTATGGGAATGGAAAGTGAAGGCTTCTAATGAAAAAGCCATTGTGCGTTCAAATAATTTAATCAAAACACATAGGGTAGCTGAATAAGTAAGGAAACAAGACCTATATATATACTGTCTACAAGAGACCCACCTCAGAACGAAAGACAAGCACAGACTAAAAGTAAGGAAATGGAAAGAGATATTTCATGCAAATGGAAAGGTAAAAAAAAAGTTCAGGTAGCGGTATGTAATATCTGAAAAAATAGACTATAATAAGAGACAAAGGACACTACATAATGATAAGAGGAGCACTCCAACCCTTGTAAACATATAACCCTTGTAAACATTTATGCACCCAACATAGGAACACCTATATATGTAAAGCAAATCTTCATGGACATATAGTGAGAGACTGACAGTAATACAGTCATAGTAGATGATTTAATACCTCATTGATATAAATGAATAGTTCTTCCAGTCAGAAAATCAGCAAGGAAACAGGCCTTAAATGACGCATTAGATTAGATGGATTTAATTGATATCTTCAGAGCATTTCACCCCAAAGCAGCAGAATATACATACTTTTCAAGTGCACATGAAATACTTTCTAGGATCGGCCACATGTTAGGACACAAAAAAAGTCTCAGTAAATTTAAGAAGATTGAAATCATATGAAGCATTTTTCTCTGATCATAATGGTATGAAACTAGAAATAAATCACAAGAAAAAACTGAAAAATAAAGACATCAAGGTTAAATAACATGTTACTAAACAGTGAATGGAACAACAATGAGATCAATGAAGAAATCAAAAGAAAATTTGAAACAAATCAAAATAAGAACACAACAACACAAAATCTATGGGACACTGCAAAAACTGTCCTAAGAGGGAAATTCATAGCATTACAGGCCTATATCAAAAAACAAGAAAAATCTCAAACAATCTAACTTTATACTTAAAGGAACTTGGAAAAGAACAACAAACAAAGCTCAAAGTGAGAAGAAGAAAGGAAATAAGGAAGGTCAGAGAAGAAATAGAATCTAAAAAGGTGATACAAAACATCAGTGAGTCAAAGAACTGATACTTTGAAAAGATAAACAAGATTGTCAAACCTTTAACCAGACTCATCAAGAAAAAAAGAGAGAGGACCAAATAAATAATATCAGAAAGAAAAGAGAAGAAGTAATAGTTGCCACCAAAGAAATACAAAAGAATCTAAAAAAATATCATGAACACATGCATGCCAATAATTGGACAATCTGCATGAAGTGTATAAATTTCTAGAAATATAGTCTTCTAAAACTAAATCACCAAGAATCAGAGAATCGCAATAGATAGAATATAACAGTGAAACTCAGCAGTACTAAAAAAAAAATTCCTACCAACACAAGTCCTGGATCAGATGGCTTCAGGTGAATTTTAGCAAATAAAGAATTAACACTTATCCCCAAACTAACCTAAAAAATTCAAGAGGAAAGCAGACTTTGAGCTCATTTTACAAGGCCAGCATTATCCTAACTCCAAAACCACACACAGGCACCGCAAGGAAAGAAAATTATAGGCCGACATCCCTGATGAACATAGGGATGCTAAAATCCTTAACAAAATATTGGCAAACCGAATACAGGAATACATTAAATAGATCATACACCATGATCAAGTGGGCTTTATTCTGAGGATGCAAGGTTAGCACAATGTCCAAAAGTCAATAAACATGACACACCACATACACAAAATGAAAGATAAAAACCACATGATCATATCAATAAATGCAAAAAATTTTTTATAAAATCCAGCACCCATTGATGATAAAAACTATCAGCGAACTGGGAATAGAAGGAACATACCTCAACATAACTCAGTTGTGTATGACAAACCCACTGCCAGCATCACACTCAATGAGCAAAAAGTACAAGCATTGCCCTTAAGATTGGGAACAAGACAGGGATGTCTGCTTTCACCACTCTTATATAACATAGTACTGGAAGTCCTAGCCATAGCAATCGGACAACAAGAAGAAATAAAAGGCATCCAAATTGGAAAAGAAGAACTAAAACGGTCTTTATTTGCAGATGACATGATACTGTACATAGAAAACCCCAAAGATTCCACCAAGAAACAACTAGAATTGATAAATGAATTGAGCAAAGTATCAGGTTACAAAATTAATATCCAGAAATTCACTGCATTTTTATATTCCAACAATGAACTATCAGAAGGAGAAACTAAATAACTATCCCATTCACAATTGCTTGAAAAAGAATAAAATACCTAGGAATAAGTTTAACAATGGAGGTAAAAGACCTGTCCTTGGAAAATTATAAGACTCTGAAGAAAGAAATTGAAGAAGATACAAATAGTGGAAGAATATACTGTGTTCATGGATAGGAAGAATTGACATTATTAAAATGCCCATACTACTCAAAGCAATCTGTAGATTCAACACAATTCTTAATCAAGATACCAATGGCATATTTAACAGAACTAGAACAAATATTCTAAAAATGTATGTGGAACCAAAGAAGACCCCGAACAGCCTCAGCAATCTTGAGAAAGAAAAACAAAGTTGAAGGAATCCTGATACCTGATATCAAACTATAATACAAGGCTATAGTAAGTAAAACAGTGTGGTACTGGCATAAAAACAGACACATAGATCAGTGGAACAGATTAGAGAGCCCAGAAATAAACCTATGCCTATATGGTCTATTAATATTTAACTAAGGAGGCAAAAACATGCAATTGTGTCAAGATAGTCTATTCAATAAATGGTGTTGGAAAACTTGGATAGTTGTGTGTAAAATATGAAACTAGACCATCTTCTTAGACCATACACAAGAATAAACTTAAAATGGATTAAAGACTTAAATGTTAGATTTGAAACCATAACAATCTTAGATGAAAATACAGGCAGCAAAATCTCAGATATTGCTCACAGCAGTATTTTCTAATATATCTCCTTGGACAAGGGAAGCAAAAGAAAAAATTAACAAACAGGATTGCATCAAACTAAAAAATATTGTACAGCAAAAGAAACTGTCAACACGTTGAAAAGACAACCCACTGAATGAGAGAACATATCCATCTGATAAGGGGTTAATACCCTAAATTTATAAAGAACTCATACAACTCTACACCAAAAAACAAACAGTCCAACTGAAGTATGAACAAAGGACCTGAATAGACTCTTCTCCAAAGAGAACATTCAGATGGCCAAGAGGCCATCATCATCAGTGATGTTGGCAGGTGCTCAACATCACTAGTCACCAGAGAAATGCAAATTAAAACCACAAGAAGATATCACCTCACACCTGTCAGAATGGCCATCATCAATAAACCACAAAGGAGTGTTGGCAAAGATGTGGAGTAAGGGAACCTTCGTGTACTGTTGGTGGGAATGCTGACTGGTACAGCCACTGTAGAAAATAGTATGGAGTTACCACAAAAATTAAAAATGGAACTGCTGCCTTATGACCCAGCCATTTCACTTCTGGGATTATATTTGAAGAAACCTGAACACTAATTCAAAAGAATGTATATGCCCTTAATGTTTATTGCAGCATTATTTACAATCCTAAAATGTGGAAGCAGCACAGGTGCCCATCAGCAGATGAGTAGATAAAAAAGCTGTGGTATATTTACATAATGGAGTAGTATTTGGCTGTAAATAAAGAAGGAAATCTTACCTTTTGCAAAACCATGGATGGACATGGATAGTTTTATGCTAAGTGAGATAATCCTGTCAGGGGAACATAAATACCATATGATCTCACTTATTTGTGGAATCTAAGAGCAAATAAACTGATAAAATTGAAACCAAATCATATTTAGAGAAAAGATTGACAGTTATCAGAGGATAAAGGAGTTAATGGGGCTGGGTAAAAAAGTTGACAGGATTAAGCAATTCAGAAACATAAAGCCTTCATGGCAGAAAGAATCAGCTATTGCTCACGTAGCCATACAAACTTATTCTTTGTAATATCGCAGTCCAGCCCCTGGTCTCTTTTCCTTTGTTTTCATTAAAATATGTTTTTAATGACAGCAAACTCACAATTATTAACAACCACACCTAAAACAAAAACAAACAACTAGAACAGGAACAGAACCACAGAAATAGAGATCACATGGAGGGTTATCAACAGGGAAGTGGGAGGAGGAGAGAGGGGGGAAGTTACAGAGAATAAGTAGCATGGATGGTAGGTAGAAAATAGACAAGGAGGGCAAGAATAGTGTGGGAAATGTAGAAGCTAAAGAATTTATGACACATGGACATGAACTAAAGGCGGGGTATGTGGGTGAGAGGGGGTGTGCAGGGTGGAGAGGAATGAAGGGGGGAAATGGGACAACTGTAATAGTATAATCGATAAAATATATTAAAATATATGTATGTTTTTAGCAGCTACCTACATGGAGTTTTAATTCATGATTAATTATTTACAGAGTAACCTGAAAATTTTTATTGCTATTTTTCAGGGTGGAAAGTTGCTTGGCATATCAATATATGCAAGTTTATAAGAGATGAAGTATTTGGAATTTCACATTTGCAAAATCATCATCTCACCCAGTCCTTTCTGTTTCCACAGGCAGTGTGTTTTTTGTCTGCTTTGTGTTGTATTTGCTTTACTGTCTTTCTTTTTAAAAATAATTTCACAGTCAACAGTTGAGCACAGTAGATAGAATGTTGTACTGAGTCATTACACATTTTTTGTAACGCTTGACTTCTTGGGATTATTTCTTGGGTAACTATTTGGTGATGTTACATACCAGGTGACCTGAGAACAAATCTTTCAAAACAAAGAGGGGATGATCTCTTATCAAAATACAAATGCCATGTCTTTAGTATTAGAGGAAAACAAAGACCTAAATTCCTTTTGTTTGCCCCCTAATCCTTTAACCTCTGAGACTTGCTGTAAATGATGTACCCATTTACAGTATGTCATTTGTTGTCTCTCCATAATTTTTCATTTTGTTTAATGCCTGGCAGTTGACAATGTGTATGCCTTGGATCTAAAATAAGATGGTGTTTACTGCCTTCCTGTTTTTCTGAGACCTATATCCATGGGTTTGTTTTTAATATTTTAACCCTGCTACAGTCTCAGAAACATGTGAGGGTTTTACTTTGTGAATGCCTTTCCTCGTTCCTTATATTTCCCTTCTCGCCCCTTCCCCAGGGACAGCTGGCAGCGGCGCAGCACTGAAATTGTTGCCATTGATGCCCTTCACTTCAGACGCTACCTCGACCAGTTTGTGCCTGAGAAAATCAGACGTGAGCTTAACAAGGCCAGTAACCTTATTTCTTAGTTCATCTGGCAGCTCTCATCTATTTACTGTCATTTTATTAATGCTGAAATTAATGTTTTCTGGTCATTCTTGCAGTGTCAGTACGTCTGCCCACAACTCTCATGATTTAATGGATCTGTCAGCTTGTACAAAATGTACTTTCCATTTCGTAATTGTTTGATTACTGATGCCAGATAGACTGTTGCTTGACATTAAGTTCCACATGTGCATTTATCTCATCAAGTAATTTTAGCTGCATCGGGACATTATCATTGTAAAACTGTATAGAAATCAGTGACCCCTGAAAAATTTTTTAGGCATACCCAATGACATTTTTCTCTACAAGGTATACTTTCAGAATTAAAACAGATAAACCACAAAAATCAAGTAAAAATTGTTCGATTACAGGGGAGAATCATGTGAATTGTTTATTGATTTGGTAATTTGACATGTTTATTGTAGAATCTGTGATTGTGATGCTTAGTGCTGTCTATTATAATCATTTTTTTATTTTTAATTGTATTACAAAAATGTAAAAATGAGCCATTCCAATTGTTCACATTTTCACCACTGTTAACCATATTAAATGAGCTAACATACAGTAAATTGATGATACTATTTTCTAGATTTAGGATCTTATCAAAGCAATTGGCTTTTTCTGTAGTTCCTCTGAAAACTATTGTTTAACTCTTACAAGTAGGATTTAGTTATGAGATTGTTTATTAAAATAAAGAGGTTTGTGGTTTTGCATGGTTACAGATGTGCCAGTACCTACACAGACTTTTGATAATGACAGCAGACTGGGTGTATCATTGCAAGGGAATTGGGAGTGGCTTTGAATTGGCATATCTGGCATTCAGTATATCATCTTCACATCTTCTTTCTGGGTCTTACTGTAGGAACAGTCTCTCTCTGTTGTGCTCTGCTTATCCTAGCTGAACTGCCTTGCATTTCATATTGTTAGTAAAATAAGCAACCAAATAATCTCAAAAGGCTTTTACTACACTAACAATTTAGGAGATGTATGAATGTAATAATTACATTTATAATCTTATATCCTAATCTACTTGAGAATCTAATTTATTGTTGGACTTTTTTTTTATATATAATTTATTAGGTGTTTTTTTTTTTTTAAACCTCACCTGACACATGCTTATTGATTTTAGAGAGAGGGGAAAGAAGGGAGAAAGAGAACCAGATAAACAGTGATGTGAGAGAGAAACATCGATTGGCTGCCTTTCCTATGAGCCCTGACTGGGAACCGAACCAGCAACCTAGGCATGTGCCCTGACCAGGAAATGAACCTGAGGCATTTCAGTTTGTGGAATGATGCCCAACCAACTGAGCCACACCAGCCAGGACTGTTACATTGTTTTAATGTTTAACATTCTCAAAGGAATCTAATAAAAAGTGTGAAGAATAAATGTACTGTTTTCCAAAGTTGAACTTAAAATAATAGGTATTGTTTATTTATCTTTCTAAAAAGTAATTTCACTATGCAGAAAGACTGTTCTTTGTTATAACAGCAGTTATAATTTCTCTTACCCGACTCTGAAATTCAGATATTTGCCTGAAGGATATCTTTTTTTAAAGGATTTTATTTATTTGTCTTTAGACAGAGGGAAGGGAGAAAGAGGGAGAGGAACATCAGTGTGTGCTTGCCTCTCACACGCCCCCACCTGGGGACCCAGCCTGCCACCCAGGCATGTGCCCTGACTGGGAATCTAACCAGTGACTCTTTGGTTCACAGGCCGGTGCTCAATTCACTAAGTGACACCAGCCAGGGCATGCCTGAAGGATATCTTTTATTATATTAGCTGCGTTTTAAATGTAAGCCTGTTTCACTGTTTCCTTAAAGCATTTGTGTCCAAGCACATAATGTTTGTTTTAAAAAGTATATCAAATAGAATAAAGAATTTTATATTTAGATTTTTATCATATGTTACTTATTAAACATGTAGATGTGAATTTGTCACATGGTACATTGATACTAGAAGTCATTTATGTAAACAGTCAGTAGATTGAAGAGAAATATATGAAAAGGAAGTATAGTATAATCATATGTTAACACAGATTTAAATGTTTCCTTTTTAATGGATAAAGTCTCTGTTCCCACAAATACTTACCTTAGATCATTCACTTTTAGAAATTATCAACAAATATGATCTTTTTAAAAGATAATCCTAGGCATACATAACTCTTATCTTTTTTAATTCCCTTTTGCCAATTGATGTTCTCTAAATTTACTTGTATAGCACTAACCTTAAGTTTACCCATCCTCAAAGACACCAGAAATTTTTAAAATGTGAAGCTTTGGTATATGTGAATAGGTTGTTAGTTGGGTTACCAACATTGAAACACATTTATTCATAGAATATAGAGAACTTACAAGGCATACTTTATACCCCCAAAAAATGAATTTTAAAATAACCTAACAAAAAAATTTTATTTCATTATTTGCCTGCCAGTGCCCAGCAAACTACCTTGTTTATGGGAACTTCTAAAAAATATTTGTTAAACGAGTTAGTCAATGATTCATTAACTTCTTACATATTACTAATACAGTTTTTCAGATAAACTTTTTAGATATAAATTGCATTATCTCAAATCACTCAAAATGTTATAAATTTATGAATATTTCCTAAATATTCTGCAAATGCTAGATAAAGCCCAGTAAATCCAAGTGTCAATTGAAGCATGAAACTACATGAAGCAGGTGGATTAGTTTTTAATGTATAATCAGTTCTCTATTTGTTTTCAACTTGCCATTATTTATGTCAATATGCAATTAAGTGTAATTTATATTTTGTAAAAGATCCAGCTAAATACATGTAGAAACTTTAAAAAATTCATTAATGTTAAGTGATTGCTTACTGTATGCTAGGCATTGTACTTAGCACTTAAAATGCTATGTCTGATTTAATCCCAATCACCCAGAGAGATGTAGCCATTGTTCCTATCTCCAAACTGAGCCTCAGGAAGTTGACTAACTTGTCCCAGATCACACAAATAGGCTATAAGAAAGCCAGGTTCCCTTCCTCAAATTACTTTTTAGTCCTGGGTGGTATGGCTCAGTGCATTGAGAAAATTTGAGGATTCTTCCTCCCCACCCCCCACAATGGGAATTTAATAAAATTAAATTGTAAATACCACAGGTGCAAAGTAGGACACCATCAACACATGGGCTACTCAATGAAAGCACTTAGTGTAGGGCTTGGCACGTGGGAAGTCGTTTGATAAATGTATATTTTTTTATTCACTGCTATATTCAGAAACATTTGCTCTTTTAGCAAGGGATTAGTTTTCTTTTTTAAATTTTTAAAAATGTTGATTTGACAGAGAGATACTTTTCCACTTATTTATGCATTCATTGATTGCTTCTTGTATGTGCTCTGACCAGAGATTGAACTCAAAACCTTAGCATATGGGGACAATGCTCTAACCAACTGAACTACCCAGCCAGGGCCAATACTGTGTAGTTTTCTAATTCATTCATTAAAAAACAGCAAAGGAGTAAATGGTTTTGTTAAATGCCAGTGATAACTTAATTAGAAAACTAGTCCAAATAACTTTGGGCTTTCTAAATGAAAGCATTTCACCATTTATTAGTTATGATTCTATTAAAATAGTTAGTTGTGAATTTTATTACAAGCAGCGGGGAGCTTTCCAGAAACTGACAGCACAACTTGTGGAGAATATGAAATGTTTTGTCAACTTAGGTCTAAAGCAGAAGTCTATATTAAAATCACTTTAGGGATGACTTGCACCATTCTACTTTTTTTTTTTTCATGCCAGAGAGAAAGTAGACATGAATAGAAAAACTTCATTTTTCTAAATAAAGCAACAAACCTAAGACCAGTTTTCACCATCAAAATTCAGTGTGGATCTTTGAACTCCGGGGTCCTATCTGCTGTTTTTAGCCATTGCTCACCAGATAATAATTGAAAGGGCAATCCCACAAAGTGCTTTATTACTTCTGGAAACAGTCTGCTCCATCTAGGCTCCACCTGTCCTACTGGACAGACATCAGGACTTGCAAGTAGAATTGATTTTTAAAAGAAGAGTCTGTCTCCTTTTATCTAACTGATACTGTGAAGCAGCATTTAATCCTCAGAGAGATCAGCAGGGTGACATTGTAGAGGAGACTTATCTTCATGATTGGAAAGATTTATGACTCCAGCTTGCAAAAGTGGCAAATACCTCAGCAAGACAAGAAAGAAATCATCTGTGAAAAGTTGCTTTTAGCCATGTTTAGACTCATTCAGGTAAGATTAAGTAATAAATATATTTTGTGGAGGTTTCTGGGTCAGAAATTTAACACAGTAAAGAGACCACCCCAGCAGGAAGTCACTACCATTTACCTTTATAAAATTGATTTATTTATTAAATTTTTTATTACCCATCACCACATTTGGAAGGGACTTGTTATTAAACCATTCAATGTTAATGTTAATGTTGATTAACAAAACCAATCAGTACCAGCTGCTGTTTTAAGAAATTCATCATCTGATCATTTATAATTTTTTCTTAAAGTATGCATCACTTTACATTTCAGGAATATTAGTTCAAAATGTATCATTTTAGTGAGCTTTCCGTTAAGTCTTTCAATATATAGAATCAGAATAACCAAAGACATAACATAATCCATCTTCGATTTTACACATGAGGAAGGAGACTAAGGTCTGCATAATTTTTTCATTTTATATTGCATTTTTTAAAAAAGCAAAATCAATTGCCCTGGCAGGGTAGATCAGTTGGTTGGAATGTTGTCCCATATACCAAGGGTTGCAGGTATGATTCCAAGTCAGGCATGTTCCAACGTACAGGTTTGATTCCTGGTCATAGTACATACATAAGGCATCTGATTGATGTTTCTGTATCTCTCACTGTCTCTCTCTTCCTCTTTCTTTCTCTAAAACCAATAAATATATCCTCAGGTTAGTATTTTAAAAAAGCAAAATGAATTTTCTAAAATTTTAATTATTTTAAAGACAAAAAAGTCATCCAAATAGTTGTTTTCATTTCTGTAGGGAATATTTAATTTCATATAAATGTGTTAAAAAATGGTCTATAATTTTGTATTTTACCTAATAAATTTAATTGCATATTATAAATATTTTTCATACTTTCTAATAATCTTCATAATAATGTTTAATGGCCATAAAATTGGTTGGATTGATATACTGTGACTTAACTACTGGTTTTGAACAATTAGGTTGTCCCAAGTTTTTGTCTATGATACATGTACATACTATAGTAATAAACATCTTTATACAATTGCTATTTAATCAAGTAACAAAAGAAATTTACAAAATTGTTCATACTGAATCTCAAGATCATGTTAAGACTCCTAATTAATATTACTTTATTCTCTTCCAAAAGATTCTTTTAAAAAAATTGTTAATTTTTTAAATTTAAGTATAGTTAGTATGCAATATATTAGTTGTATTATACTTTAATACCTTACCATGTGATCAGCCCACTAATATTAGTAATCATGTATCACTTTGCAAACTTAATAGAATATTATTATGTTCCCAAGATTCTTAAGGGTCTTTTTATGTTATCTTTGTTTTTAAGAAAACACAGTATTCTAAAACCTCAGAAAATCAGTATCAGTACCAACTATGTATTATTATGTTAAACAGTTGTGGTAGATTGATTTTATATAAATAAGCAACTCTCCAGGAGCAACATTTATTAAATCATTTTTAATATATATTTTATTATGCTATTAAAATTGTCCCATTTTTTTCTCCCCTTTATTACCCTCCACCCTGTGCCCCTGCCCCCCACCATCATTCCCCTACCTTAGCTCATGTCCATGGGTCATGCCTATAAGTTCTTTGACTTCTCTATTTCCCATACTATTCTTAACCTCCCCCTATTTTGTACATACTGTTTATGCTTCTTATTCCCTGTACCTTTCCCCCATTCTACCCCCGCTCCCTTGCCGCTGATAACCCTCCACGTGATCTTTATTTCTGTGATTCTGTTCCTGTTCTGCTTGTTTGCTTAGTTCACTTTTTTGTTTTTTTAGGTTTGGTTGTTAATAGTTGTAAGTTTGTTGTCATTTTACTGTTCATAGTTTTGATCCTCTTATTTTTCTTAGAGAAGTCCCTTTAACATTTCATGTAATAGGGCTTGGCGAGGATTAACTCCTTTAACTTGACCTTATCTGGGAAGCACTTTATCTGCCCTTCCCTTCTAAATCGTAGCTTTGCTGGATAGAGTAATCTTGGATGTAGGTCCTTGCCTTTCATGACTTTGAATACTTCTTTCCAGCCCCTTCTTGCCTGTAAGGTTTCTTTTGAGAAATCAGCTGACTGTCTTATGGAAACTCCTTTGTAGGTAACTATCTCCTTTCCTCTTGCTGCTTTTAAGATCCTCTCCTTATCTTTTCTCTTGGGTAATATAATTATGATGTGCTTTGGAGTGTGCTTCCTTGAGTCTAACTTTTTTGGTACTCTTTGAGCTTTCTGGACTTCCTGGAAGTCTGTTTCCTTTGACAGATTAGAGTTCTTCTTCATTGTGTTTTCAAATAAGTTTTCAGTTTCTTGTTCTTCCTCTTCTTCTCGAACCCCTATGATTTGAATGTTGGAATGTTTAAAGTTGTCCAGGAGGTTCCTAAGCCTCTCCTCAATTTTTTTGAATTCTTGTTTCTTCATTCTGGTCTGGTTGAATGTTTCTTTCTTCCTTCTGGTCCAAACCATTGATTTGAGTCCCAGTTACCTTCCCTTCACTGTTGGTTCCCTGTACATTTTCCTTTACTTCACTTTTTATAGCCTTCACTTTTTCCTCTATTTTGCAACTGTAATCAGCCATTTCTGTGAGCTTCCTGATTACCAGCATATTGAACTGTGCAATTGATAGGTTGGCTGTCTCTTGGTCGCTTGGTTCTGTTTTTGGAGTTTTGATCTGTTCTTTCATTTGGGCCATATTTTTTGTCTCAGGGTGCCTGTTATGTTGTAAGGGGAAGAGCCTTAGATATTGGCCAGGGTGGGGCAACCACTGTCACTGCATTGTGGTGCTGTATGTGGAAGAGGGGTGAGAGAGGGAACAATGCTGCTTGCTCAGCTCTTGGCAGGTTTTCAGTCACTTCCCCCACTACCCTCTAGCAAATTGGTCCCTTCTGGTGCTGATTCCCAGGTGGTTGAGCTTGTGTACATTCTAGGACCCTGTGGGTCTCTCCAAGGAACTCTCCTTTGAGTCTGGGAGTTTCTCCTGCCACCTCAACCCCCACAGGCTTTTTCAGTCAGGCTTTGAGGCTTCATTTCCCCACATTGGAACCCTGGGTTGTGTGGTCTGTTTTGCTTCCCAGTTGCTCCTCCCAGCTTATCCACACACATATGTGAGATCACCCCCTCTGCTAGCCACCGCCTTGCCCCATCCTCCAGCCAGCCACCACCTTGCTGCGATTCCTCTTTGCCCATCTGCCTGTCTCCACCCCTCCTACCTGTCTGGAAGAATGTTTCTTCTTTAACTCCTTGGTTGTTGGACTTCCTTCCATACAGTTCAATTTTCTGGTAGCTCTGCTTGTTTTTTGTTTTTAAATTTGTTGTTTTCCTTCTTTTGGTTGTGCAAAGAAGCAAAGTGTATCTACATATGCCTCCACCTTGGCTGGAAATCAACAATCCATATTTATTAAATTATTGAATATTAGTCTAGCTAACAATATAATGTATTTACAGTATAGTGAAAGGCATAGTTTAATTATATCTACCTGAGTCTGCTGAAACTATGTTGGAAATTGAGTTTGTACTTAAATGTGCATGTGCTCATGCACATCTGTGCGTAGATGTTTGTGACAGGCATTTCCCCCAGTACCATCTATTTCTTGGACCCATTTCTGGGCCTGTAGGTTTTTACAACTGTTTTCTTTGTTTCCTTCCTACATCTCTATCTTCACCACTTCCTGGTTAGGTACTAGTTTTTAACTCTAGATACCAGTATTTTCCTTCCTCTTACTTTTTAAAGCTTTCTTTTGAAACCTTTGGGACTGTAGATTTACCTTTATTCTCTCTCTCATCTTCCCTTTTCATGAAAACTCATTCTAAGATATTAGTATTCATAGATAACTTCCATTTACTGTCCTGAGGCATCAGTGATTTCTTTTTTCCCTGTTCAAAGTTGTTTGTTAGTAAAAATAATAATAATAAAATAAAAAAGTAAGTAGCTGTGTCATTGGTGAATGTCATGTGACTAAATTTTAAGCTGACTTTCTTTTACTGTGCTGATTAATCTACTTCGGTACTCTGCCTCTGGGTAGGGAAAAAATAAAGTATTTGTTGTCAGTGTGGAGCTCTTAAGAACTCCTAGTACCTTTCCCTGTGAAGTAAGAACTTGGCAGGTCTTTTAAAGTCCCTGTCCTTATCTGATCTTTTTTCTTTTGTTTTCTTTTTTAAATTTTTATTCCATTACAGTTGTCCCAGTTTTTCCCCTCTGCCCAGCCTGCTCCAGGCTCCCACAGTCAATCCCCATTGTCCATGTCCAAGGAACATTCATACATGTTCTTTGACTAGTCCCTTCCCCTTCTTTCCACCATTAACCCTTCTTCCCCTCCCCTCTCACCGTTGTCACTCTGTCCCGTGTTTCCATCCCTCTGGTTCTATTTGATCTTTGTTTCTTACTAAAGTAGCTCAGTTATTCCTGTAAAAGGGAAAAGGATTCCCTCATGAGTGGCCCTTCTGGGTCTCTAGCATTTAGGGGATCCTCTCCTTACTGGAGAAGGGAGAAGCATCCCTCTAAAGAGGATTTAAAGGAGCTTGCTGCTTCTCCTCTATTTCTAATATTGGAAGTTGTCGGCTTTAACAAAATAAAATAATTTTGTATTTAATTATTATAAACAGTTTTTTATATTTAATTACTGTGTAATAATTTTATATCATTTAATTTCTGATTATCTTTTTAAAGTTTTATTTGATTTTATTTGATAAAAAACACCAAATACAAGTTATTTGCAGTTTTTATAGTTTGTTTTAGTTATGGCCATTTTTTAAGGTAGTTTTTTTAAATTGGTTAATACTTTACATTAGGTTTTGCTTCAAATAATTTAAATATTTCAAATTCTCTGTTGTTATGCTTTAGTGTCCCTAAGGTATATTTCTGTTCATTAAAGAAAAGTTAGCCCAGCTATGTAGATAGGAGTAAGGAAGATACGAAGACCATTCTGACAATATGAAATAGAAATGATACAAACTAGGAAGCTAAGAAATCTTCCTCTTCATCTAGGCATATTAAGAGTATTTAACAGGAAACCAGAGTTATGTCTGTTCTGATAGTTTGTTTTCAGAACACCATGCATCTAATTACACAGGTCATTTGTGAGTTCTGGTGTAAGCTCTATACCACATCATTGAGTAATGGTCTGATAACAACTTATAATTAATTAATATCTGTCAGGATTTATAGCCTAGGAGAGGCTGGAAGAAATAGATAGTGGGTAAAATAAATTTTTATACCTTTGTGGAAATTTCACAGAGCAATTTACTATATTTCTGTGTGTGAGTTTCATAGAGCCTCTTTCTTTATCCTTGGTTTTTCTCTGGGAACATCTGTCACAGATCATTTTTATTTTTTTTACTATTATGCATAAGCCATATTTTTGGCTTTGTTTCATACATGAGAAAATCCAGGGAGCTATGCTTTGCTCTTTTATTTAACATGTTAATATAGTCTGATAGCTTTAGAAAAGTAAGAACCTTTAGGAAGCAGAAAGACCAACTAGGCTGACAGCAAAAAAATGACAATCAGCAACTCCGGAACCTTAAACTGCAGTCTTAATATAAAATGAACTGTTCATGTAATTAGTACATAACCAGCATCCTCAGGATATATTGTGCTTTTCTCAGGTTACTGAGAAATATTTTTAAATATTCTGGTTTAAAACAGAGCTGTGAAACTAGAAAATCTTGGAGCTGAAATGGATCTTAAGGTTATTTTGCAGTTAGGTGTAGGAATCCCTTTTGTAATATATTTGCTTGTTCATTGTTAAGCATTTTAGTGGCAGGAAGCACTTTTAAAAGCTATTCATAGCCCTGGCTGGGTAGCTCAGTTGGTTGGAGTGTTGTTCCAATTTGCCAAGGTTGTGGGTTCTATCCCTGGTCAGGGCACATACAGGAATCAACCAATGAATGCATGGATAGGTGGAACAATTAGTCAACCAATCTCCTTCTCGCTCTCTCTCAAAAATCAATAATTTTAAAAATAAAGCTGTTCACAGTTAATTAATCTGGTTCCAATAATCCAGAGAAAGAAAGCTGAGGAAATATAATAGTAATGACCATTTACCTTAATGAAAAAAATGGTGATGAAAAGCCTTCAAATAGCTCTGACTGGTTATGGTTCAGTTAGTTGGATGTCATACTGCAAAGCAAAAGTTTGCCATTTCAATTCCTGAGCTGGGTACATGCCTGGATTGCAGGCCAGGTCCCTGTTTGGGGTGCGTGCAAGAGGCAGCCAATCGATGTTTTTCTCTTGCATTGATGTTTTTCTTTTCTTTCTCCTTCCCTTCTCCTCTCTCTAAAAATAAATAAATAAAATCAATAAATTGATAAATAAAATCTTTTCTCTTTAAAAACCTTCAAATAAAGTGTCTTAAGTGTCATTCCTTCCTTTAGTTAGTTCCTAGTAGTTTGTAATTATGATACACTATCAGTTCTTGGAATATCTCTGATATTTCTATTTATATGCCTTTGAATCCAAAAAAAGGAACTGAGACCTGTATTGATTTAAGGGTTTTGATTGGTCCAGCATCAAAGCAAATAAATATTAGAATTAATCATTTCTTACTCTCTGTATAATCCACAATTCTCTGTTTTTCCTTCCATTTTGACCCCTAAGGGGGAAAAAAAGAGAGAGGTAGCATAAGCTTGATAATGGAGAAAGATCCAATTATATGTATTCAGAAAGACTGCTAGTGTCTAATAACTCATATACTTTGAAATTTCTTTCATCCTTCAGGCCTACTGTGGATTTCTCCGTCCTGGAGTTCCTTCAGAGAATCTTTCTGCTGTGGCCACAGGAAACTGGGGCTGTGGTGCCTTTGGAGGTGATGCTAGATTAAAAGGTACGTGGTTAAGTTGTTAAAAGAAAAGTAATAGCATTCCGACTAGAAAGAAAAGTTAGACCTTCAAACTGGATTTCTAAAGTTCTGTCATAATAAGAGACCACAAAGATCTAAGAGGAGAGAAGAACATTTAACACCACCCTCTTTTTTTTTTTTATTGTGTTAAAGGAATTCTTTTTTTTAATTTTTATTTTAATTGTTGATCTTGTACAGTTTTCTGTCTTTTATTCTCACCCCAACCCACCACCCCAGCCCTCCCCACCTCCCTCCTATTTCCACCCCCCCCATAGTTTTTGTCCATGTGTCCTTTATACTTGTTCCTGTAAACCCTTCCCCTTTTCCCGTGAAATTCCCTCCCCTCTCCCCTCTGGTGACTTTCAGCCTGTTCTTATTTTTATTTACTATTTCCCTTCAGAAGTTACTTACTTCTCTGATCTACCAGACACAGTATTTACTTGAATAGAGAGAAGAATTTAAAATGGCTAGGAAGTTTCAAACCAAAGCACCCATACAAGGAAGTTCCTTTATGGAAGTGATTTTTTTGTGTACAGAACTGTATTGTTGACTCAGTCATTCATTCACCAAACTGATAAGACATTTGCTGTGCTCTTGGCCCAGCAAGATCAGACTGTCACCCAGACAGACAGGAAGATAGACACTGAGGTTGCTGGCCTCAAAACCAAGCTCAAGACCAGACACTGTGGTTGGCTCTGAGAATACAAGGTGAATAACATGTGGTTCCTGCTTTGGAATTCAGTTTAGTAAATGACAGAGAGATGAACAAATGAAGCACATAGGTAATAAGTGCTTTTACAGGGGAACACAGTGTATGGGAGTAATGCTTGTCAGAGCTGTATGAATGGCACAACTAAGAAGGCATTTGGGTACCCAAGAAGGATAAACATTTCTTGCATTTTATTGTTTGTGTCATAAGAATCATAAAACCTGATCAATAGAACTGTTGGCCATTTACCAGATTGTGACATCTCTACCCTCAAAAGTATAGTTACAGAAAATAGTATTATATCATTACTTAGAATGGTTACTGTTCCGTGTCAACCCAACTGGCCTGGCACCAACTGGGTGTATTGCAATACAAGTGTAATCCTGACACTGACTATCTGGAGTTAGAGTAGACCTCGCAGGTTAAGTGCAAAGTCCTTCACAAGACCGCCCTGACTTCAGACTACTCAGAAGTCTGAAGGTGGGGGAGGGTGTTCTCTAGGCCGCACAAACTGACCAACTGGCTACAAGTAGGAGGTTCCCATGATTCTCTTCAGGTGTAATAATTTACTAGAGTGACTTACAGCACTCAGGAAGGTGCTACTACAATTTTATTATAAATGATACACATCGGGTGAGATCTGAAACGGAATACAAAACTTCCATACCCTCTCCCTCTGATGTCAGGGCAGTTACTCTCCCAGAATATCATTGTGTTTGCCAACCAGGAAGCTCCACTGACCTTTGATGTCCAAAGTTTTTATTGGGACTTCATACATAGGCATCACTGATTGGAACATTGGCCACATCATTTTCAAACCTCCCTTTACTCCCTGGAGTTCAATGGCTAAAAATTCCAATGCTGAAGCTGTCTAGGGGCCCAGTAGGATTCACTTCAGTAGCATAACAAAGACAGTATCTATCACTCAGGAAATTCCCAGGGCTTCTGAAGCTTCTGCCAGGACTCAGGACTCAGATCAGAGAGATTTTCTGTTATGCTGCATTTACCAAAGTAACAAAGCAGACATTAAATAGCCAGCTGGCCTTGATAGCCAAACTAGATATAGATAAAATTCATCTTGTTGGGAATAAAACAGTTTAGTCTGTCGTAATTTATGAGTCTCTATTTTTTTATGTTTGTGTATCTTTTTTTTAAATATATTTTATTGATTATGCTATTACAGTTGTCCCATTTCTCCCCCATCATTCCTTTCCACCCTACACACCCTCTCCCACCCACATTCCCCCCTTTAGTTCATGTCCAAGTGTCATAAGTTCTTTAGCTTCTACGTTTCCCATACTATTCTTGCCCTCCCCCTGTCTATTTTCTACCCACTATCTATGCTACTCATTCTCTGTACCTTTTCCCCCTCTCTCCTCCTCCCACGCCCCTGTTGCTAACCCTCCATATGATCTCCATTTCTGTGGTTCTGTTCCTGTTCTAGCTGTTTGCTTAATTTGCTTTTGTTTTAGGTGTGGTTCTTAATAGCCATGAGTTTGCTGTCTCTATTTTTATAACAATGACACATGTTTATTATTATATTTTACATCCAGGAAACTATCCCGATATATGTGAAAATCATTGAAACTCACTGTTAACTTTTTGGTGACCATCCTTTCAGACATTTCTGTGTAACAATATATGTAACTATTGAGAAGATCATATATATTCCATGCTCTAACTCCCTCATTTTGAGAACCTCACAGTCTCATAGATGGCTTTCAACACCAACAAATGTATGTTTACCATTGACATTTTTTAAAATAGCTACATGCTATTCTGTTGTATGTACCTGTATACCATAATTTATTTCATTGATTCTCCATTCATAGACAGTTGATTTATTTTCTTTATCTTACATGGTAAGCAATACTGCAGTATATAATTATATATGCTTGTTTATCTAATTGTTTCATTAGGATAATTCCTGCAAGTACAAAAGATATATATTTTGATACTTATTGCAAATTGTCCTTCTGAATGACATTGTTTTCCTTGCATGGGCACTCTCACCAAGATGGGATTTCAGTCTTTTTAATTTCTCTGAGGTTCAATACATTTCATGTTTGTCTGCTCATTTTTATTTATTTTGCAATTGTGTTTTCATGTCCAATGCCATTTAGCTCTTAGGGAGTTATTTTGATTTTTTATTTGTATATTAAGAAATATTAATTATTCGTTCCCCTCCACCTCTTCCAATTGATAGTTAGCAAGGAGAGGGAACCCCAACAAGTCTCAACATCTCTTTATAGCAGGAAGTAGCCAGACTAGTTGTCACCCCAAAGTCCCCAAAGATTGGGGTTCCTAATGCTTGGGGGGAAGGTTTAGGAGAATGAGGAGGGCTGAGGCAAGGTCCATAGTACTTGCAGGAAAAGCTCATAAATAACTTTAGTTAACTGCCTCCACCCATGTATTTGTTTTTAACAGGATAACAAGAGGTTCTGCTGGAGCAAGATAAAAATCTGAGTTAACAGACCTCCACCCATAGTTGTGCTTAGGAGGTCAGAAGGTTATGCCCTCCCTTGGAGGAGTATTCCCCACCTTCTCTCACCAAATTGATAAGTAATTTTCTCACCCCACCCCACAAATGATATAAGGTCTCAGGACAAAAAGACCAAGTGCCTTTGCCTTTCTCGACACACCTGGGCTAGGCTCATTCTCTTCCATTAGAACATATCACTAATAAATTTTTCTTACATACTAAAAAAAAGAAAAAAATTTAACTGTCACATGTCGCAGGTATTTTTCTGTGGGTTTTTTTTTTTTTCATTTATTTCAGTCTGTTGGGCTGTTGTCATATGGAGTTAATTTTTACGTGTTTTCAGTTTTGTGATATGTTTTCAAAAATCTTTAAGTGAAATGAATGAGTACATTCATACCATCAGTCCAGAAACTACATCTGCCATAAGCTTTGGTGATTTTTGGTGGACAATTTGGGAAGCTTTGTAAATGTCTATCCCTCATTTTTTCTTTATGAGATAAAGGCTTTCAGATGGCAGATTGTTTCTGCTGGTGACTATCAAGTATAGTTGTCAAAGATTTTCATATTGTAATTCATTTTCTCAATTATCAGGATTTAGATTTAAACTTTGGAGTGACTCTTTGACCATACCCACTCTTTTGTTTGCTTGAATAATCATTTCAAAAACTTAGAAGTCGTCATAGTGTTTTTGAATAAGGGATTATTTACTAAAACTGATTTTGAAAAGAAAGAAGTTAGGGTTTATCTATGTAATGAAATAGTGTGCAGCCATTATTAACTATTTCAGAAGTGTAACTGCTGACATGGAAGGATTCTTTTGGAATCTGCCAAATTGGGGGGAAATACACAGTATACACAATATAAATTATTTTTTACAATAAATGAACATAAAATATCATACACAAATTTGAGGTTCTCTGTGTTCATCTGTTTATATGTAAAGACTAACTGTGGTTGTCTAGGTGAGTGATATAAATGTTCTTTTTCTTTTTATCTGTATTTTTCTGTTGTGACCATATAGGGTAGGGCAAGAGCAGGTTTATAGTTGTGAGTATGCAGAACACAGAGATTATCCTTGTATTATTATTTATTATTGTATTGTTTTCCATATGAACAGCTGTAAACCTACTTTTGCCCCATTCTGTACATTGGTTTTTGTAAGAAAAAATTTCATCAAAAATTTTCTGACACTTCTAGCCAAGATGGAGGCATAGGTGGATACACTATGCCTCCTGTCACAAACCAAAATTAAGGACAACAAAGATTTAGAAGCAAGAAAACAATCAGAACTGACAGAAAATTCAACTGTACGAAAGTCCAACAACAGTTCATCCAGATCAGAAAGAGGGGCAGAGTCGCAGCAGAAAAAAGGGGAGGTACAGACCTGGGCATGCAGGCAGCAGCGGCTAGCAGATCCTGGGCACAGGGTGGCAAGTGTGCAGACCCAGTGAGGCTGCGCAAGGCGGCTGGCTGACCAGGTGTTCCCATGTTCACACGCAGATAATCCAGGTGAAGGGGAAGCGGCAGAAGGGACTAGAATCTGAGAGAGAGTGGAGCAAGTGCTGCTGTTCCCTCTCGGACCCCGCCCCCACATACAGCGTCACTACCCAGCAGCTGGGCTGCCCTGCCCTGGGGAACACCGAAGGCTCTGCCCCTCACTACGTAACCAGACAAAAAACAAAAACAAAAAAAACAAAATGGCTCTATTGGGAGAACAGATCAAAGCTTCAGAGCCAATTCCTCTAAGCAACCAAGAGATAGCCAACCTATCAGATGCACAGTTCAAAGCCCTGGTGATCAGAGTGTTCACAGAATTGGTTGATTTTGCTCACAAATTACATGAAAAAATGAAGGCTACAATAAGTGAAATGAAGAAAAATGCACAGGGAACCAATAGAGATGGGAGGAAAACTGGGACTCAGATCAATGGAGTGGACCAGAAGGAAGAAACTAACAACCAAACAGAAAGCAAGGAAGAAATAAGAATTCAAAAAAACGAGGAGAGGCTTAGGAACCTCCAGGACATCTTTAAATGTCCCAACATCCAAATTATAGGGGTACCAGAAGGGGAAGAAGAGGAGCAACAAGTGGAAAACTTATTTGAACAAATAATAAAGGAGTACTTCCCTAATCTGGCAAAGGAGATAGACTTCCAGGAAGTCCAGGAAGCTCAGAGAGTCCCAAACAAGTTGGACCCAAGGAGGAACACCCCAAGGCACATCGTAATTACATTAGCCAAGATTCAAATGAAGGAGAGAATTCTAGAAGCAGCAAGGGATAAGGGGACAGTCACCTACAAAGGAGTTCCCATCAGACTGTCAGCTGATTTCTCAAAAGAGATTTTACAAGCAAGAAGGGGCTGGAAAGAAGTATTTGAAATCTTGAAAGGCAAGGACCTACATCCAAAATTGCTCTATCCAGCAAAGCTTTCATTTAGAATGGAAGGGCAGATAAAGCGCTTCTCAGATAAGGTCAAGTTCAAGGAGTTCATCATCACCAAGCCCTTATTATATGAAATGGTAAAGGGACTTATCTAAGAAAAAGAAGATCAAAAATATCACAGCGAAAAGACAGCAAACTCACAGCTATTAACAACCACACCTAAAACAAAAGCAAACAACTAGAACAGGAACAGAACCACAGAAGTGGAGATCACATGGAGGGTTAGCAACAGGGGGAGTGGGAGGAGGAGAGAGAGGGAAAAGGTACAGAGAATAAGTAGCATAGACGGTGGGTAGAAAATAGACAGGGAGAGGGCAAGAATAGTGTGGGAAACGTAGAAGCTAAAGAACTTACGACACATGGACATGATCTAAAGGGGGGAATGTGGGTAGGAGGGAGTGTGCAGGGTGGAGGAGAATGATGGGGGATAAATGGGACAATTGTAATAGCATAATCAATAAAATATATTTAAAAAAATTTCTGACAGCATAAATGGATCTTAAGGGTGTCATCCTAAGTGAGACAGAAAGACAGATATGTGGAATCTAAAAACAAAACAAAACAAAAAAACCACTCATAGATACAAATAATGGATTGGTGGTTGCCAGAAGTGGGGTCGAGGGTGAAACTGTGAAGTGGGTTAAAAGGTACTAACTTCCACTTATGAAATGAATAAATCATGGGAATACAATATACAACATGATAACTGTGGTTAATAATACTGTATTGTATGTTTGAAAGTTGCTGAAAGAGTAGATCTTGGAAGTTCTCATCACAAGAAAGTAAATTTTTTTAACTGTGTATGGAGATGAATAGGTCATCTATTTCTAACTGTATACAAATATTAAATCATATTGTATACCTTAAACTAATATAATGTTATAGGTCAATTACATCTCGATTTTAAAAAGTCAGCCATCAGGATAGTATATATTCGTCTTTTATGAGACCCCCTTCTTATTAGTCAACATCATAGACATGAACAAGGTAAATACTAGATTAATCTCCAAGAGGAAGGAGCACCAAGAAAGATATGTTTGCTAATGAACCAGAATTAGGGAGCTAGAGTAAGTATGTAAAGAATTAGAGACTCCAGTCCAATTCAAAGTATCAGCAGATGACACAAAGCTGGGAGGCGAAAACCCTTTGAAAGCAGGTAAACAGAGGGTCAGTATTAACATTTTCTCTACTGGCCATCCTTATCTGTCCCTAGGTCTTAGTAAAGGTTTCATGAAGACTCTTCTGAACAATTAGGTGCTATCCCTACCTTATAAGAGAAAGAAAGAAGAAAGAATGGTAAAAAGAAAAACCAGAAACGGAAAATGTGGCAATATGTACATCCTAAAACTTGTATTTCTCTTGTTAGAAATAAGGCAAAAATATTTTTAATATGTGTTGCCTAATTGTACATGAGCATTGCAATTTATAACAATTTAATTTTAAACTGCTTTCATTGTCTATTATGCTTATAACTATTAAGAGAATATTTTTCATATATTTATTCAACAGACAGTTATTAATGACTCTCTGTCCTAGGCAACTAATGGTCCTAGGAGAGAGAGGGTAGGAAAGAAGGAACATGGAGGAGAGAGGGGCCTGGTGCCTATCTTCCAGCAGCAGCCAATCACTTCCTGTACACCATTGCTACCAAAGGGGCACTCTGTCCTCCTGCCTGAGCCCCCATCTTTCTGAGTACCCTGCAGAGACACATGGAAAAGCTTTTGCGTGATTATGAACTTTCCTATTTCTGAGGCTCCTAGATATTCCAGAGACCCCTTAGCCCACGTTTGGTTTTTAACATTTTATTAGTTTTAACTGATTTGTTCTTACCCATTTATATTGTGGCCATCTCTTCTGTGCTCTTTCAAAGAGTCATCTCTTCTTGAAGAGGCTTGTCGTACTTTTTGTTGCCTTGTAAACGCAACTCCCTGGTAGACTCAGAAAAAATTATGATGCTGTAGATCACTTGGCCTTTTTTCATTGTTAAAGTTGAACAATGTAGTTTTTTTTAAGCTTTACTCATCTCACCTCAGTAGATACTATGGGGTGGGCTTCTGCCCTAAGTGTACTACCAGGCACACATGAGATTTTTAGGAGGTAATTTAAAACCATTTCTAAATAGTTGGGTTTTTCTTTTTAAAAATGTTTCTTTTATCTCTTTTTTAACCATTGCATTGTAATCAAAGAGTACAGGCAATATTATTTCTACTTTTTGGAGAGTTTTGAACTGTTCTTTGTGGCCTAACAGTCAATTATAAATATCATGTTGGCAGTTGAACGATGTCTCTGAATAGTATAAAACTTACTCTATTACATTTTATACCACTAGACACTTTATTGATCTGATTTTTTGGTGCTTGCTTTGGGGAGAGATTGAATGCACCAAAAAAGACAGAATGGTGCTCTAAAGTTCTTTTTGTTTTATTGTGTTTTTGTCAATTTCTTTTTGCATTTCCTTCAGTGTTTATTTTTTACATATCTCCATATTGTGTTACCTGACTTGTGAGAGATTATGCCTTTGCTAGTTTACCGTAATTAAAAGGTATCTTGATGTTGACCTTCAGTATACAAAAATGATTTGCAAATACAATATGCTGAATTAATTTCTACTTAACAAAATTATTCAAAAACCTCTGAATACCTTTTGTTAATCTAGTTTTGCATATTCTTTTTTAACTGTATTGTATTTCTTCCATTACCATTTACTCCCCTTAATCCACCTCCCCCAGCAGTCACCACACTGTTGCCCATGTCCATGAGTCCTTCCATTTTGCTCAATTTTTTCATCCTCTAAACAGCCCCCACACTAGCTGTCAACTTGTTTTCCATCTCTTAGTCTGCCCCCGTTTTCCTTGTTACTTCAGTTTGTTCATTAGATTCCACATATGAGTGAAATCATGTGATATTTGTCTTTCTCTGACTGGCTTATTTTACTATTCTTCAGGTCCATCCATACTGTCACAGAGGGTAAAATTTTCTTCTTTTTTATAGCCAAGTAGTACTTCATTGTGTAAATGTCCTGTAGTTGTTTTATCCACTCATCTGTTAATGGACACTAAGGCTGCTTCCATATCTTGGTGATTGTAAATAACACTGCAATGAACATAGGGGTGCTTGTGTTCTTTCAAATTAGTGTTTTTGGGTTCCTTCAGAAATATTCCCAGAAGTGGGATTGCTGGGTCAAAAGTCAGATACATTTTTAATTTTTGAGGTATCTCCATACAGATTTCCATACTCGCTGCACCAGTCTGCATTCCCATCACCAGTGCAAAAGGATCCCCTTTTCCCCACATCCTCACCAGTACTTGTCATTTGTTGATTTATTGATGATAGCCATTCTGCCAAGTGTGAAATGGTATCTAATTGTGGTTTTAACTTGCATTTCTCTTATGATCAATGATGTTGAGAATCTTTTATATGCCTATTGGCCATCTGTATGTCCTCTTTGGAGAAGTGTCTATTCAGGTCCATTGCCCATTTTTTATTGGGTAATTCATTTTTTGGGTGTTGAGTTTTGTAAATACTTTGTAAATTTTGGATATTAATCTTTATCAGATGTATTGGCAAATTTGTTCTCCCATTCTGTGGGATGTCTTTTTATTTAGGTGATGATTTCCTTTGCTGTGCAAAAACTTTTTAATTTGATATAGTCCCATTTGCTTATTTTTTCTTTAATTTCCCTTGCCTGTAGAGATATATCCAACAAAATATTGCTACGAGCAATATCCAACATTTTGTTGCCTATGTTTTCTTCTAGGATTTTTATGGTTTCAGGTCCAACATTTAAGTCTTTGATCCATCTTGAATTTATTCTTGTTTGTGGTATAAGAAGGTGGTCTAGTTTCATTTTTCTGCACATATCTGTCCAATTTTCCCAATACCATTTATTGAATAAACTATCTTTAGCCCATTGTATGTGCTTGCTTCCTCTGTTGAATAGTAATTGACTATAAAGGTGTGAGTTTATTTCTAGGCTCTCTGTTCTGATCCATTGATCTGTATATCTGTTTTTATGCCAGTACTATGCTGTTTTGATTACTTTGGCTTTGTACTATAGTTTGGTATTAGGTAGTGTGATTACTCCAACTTTGTTTTTCTTTTTCAGGATTGGTATTGCTGGGTGGGGCCTTTTGTGGGTCCATATAAATTTTTGAAATATTTGTTCTAGTTCTGTGAAATATGTGATTGGAATCTTGATAGGAATTGTGTTGAATCTATAGATTTCTTTGAATAATATGACATTATAATGATGTCAGTTCTTTCTATCTATGAGCATGGTATGTGTTTCTACTTATTTGTATCTTCTTCAGTTTCTTTCTTCAGTGTCTTATACTTTTCTGAGGACAGGTATTTTGCATCATTGGTTAAGTTTATTCCTAAGTATTTTATTCTTTTTGAAGCAGTTGTGAATGGGATTGTTTTCTTAATCTCCCTTTGTGTTAATTCATTATTGACATAAATATTCAACTGATTGCTGAATTCATTTATCAGTTCCAGTAGCTTCTTGGTGGAACCTTTGGGGTTCTCTATGTACAGTATCATGTCATCTGCAAATAAAGACAGTTTTACTTCCTCCTTTCCAATTTGGACGCCTTTTATTTCTTCTTCTTGTCCTATTGCTGTGTCTAGGACTTCCGGTGCTATGTTGAATAGGAGAGGTAAAAGTGGACATCCCTGTTTTGTTCCCAACCATAAGGGTAACACTTGTACTTTTTGCCCATGAGTATGATGCTGGCAGTGGATTTGTTTAATGTGGCCTTTATTGTGTTAGGTATGTTCCCTCTATTCCCAGTTTGTTAAGAGTTTTATCATGAATGGGTGCTGAATTTTATCAAATATTTTATCTGCATCTATTGATATGATCCTGTGGTTTTTATCCTTCATTTTGTTTGTGTGGTGAATCACAATTATTGATTTCGAATGTTGTACCAAACTTGCATTCCCAGAATAAATCCCACTTGATCATGGTGTATGATCTTTCTGATGCACTACTGTATTGAGGTTGCTAATAGTTTGTTGAAGGTTTTACCATCTAGTATTAGGGATACTGGCCTATAATTTTCTCTTTTTTGTAGTATTTTTAACAGGTTTTGGAAGTAGGATAATGCTGGCTTTGTAAAATGAGTTTGGGAGCCCTCCCTCCTCTTGAATTTTATTAAATAGTTTGAGAAGGAGAGGTGTCAGTTTTTCTTAGAATGTTTGGTAAATATCACCTGTGAAGTCACTGGTCCAGGGCTTTTGTTTTGGGGGAGTTTTTTGATTACTGCTTCAATTTCGTTAGGTGTAATCTACCTATTCAGATTCTCTGATTCTTCGTGATTTGGTTTTGGATTATTGCTTGTTTCTAGAAATGTATCCATTTCATCCAGGTTGTCCCATTTGTTGCCATATAGTTCGTAATATTATCTCACAATCCTTTGTATTTTCTTGGTGTCAGTTATTTCTCCTCTTTCATTTATGATTTTATTTATTTGGGTCCTTTCTCTTTTTTTCTTGATGAATCTGGTTAAACGTTTGTCAGTCTTGTTTTTCTTTTCAAAGAAGCAGCTCTTGGATCCTTTGATCTTTTGTATCACTTTTTAAGGCTCTATTTTGTTTATTTCTGCTCTGGTCTTTATTATTTCCTTCTGTCATTCTCTTTGAGCTTTGTTTGTTGTTCCTTATCAAGTTCCTTTAAGTGTGAGGTTAGACTGTGTGTTTTAGCTTTTACTTGTTTTTTTGAGATAAGCCTGTAATTTTATGAATTTCTCTCTTAGGATTGCTTTCCCAGTGTCCTACAGATTTTGGATTGTTGTGTCTTCAATTTCATTTGTTTTAAGGTATCTTTTGATTTCTTCCTTGATCTTATTGTTCACCCACTCATTGTTTAATAACATGTTATTTTGCTTTCATGTTTTTCAGTGTTCTTGTGATGGATTTCTATTTTCATAGCATTTTGGTCAGAGAAGATGCTTTATGATTTCTGTCTTCTTAAATTTATTAGAATTTTTTGTCCCCTAACATGTGTTTCCTAGAAAACATTCCATGTGCACTTGAAAAGTACGTATATTCTGCTGCTTTGTGATGATATGTTGTGAAGATATCAATTAAGTCCATTTGATCTAGTGTGTCATTTAAGGCCACTGTCTCCTGGTTGATTTTCATCCCATTGAAGTCAATGGGATGTTAAAAACTCCCAACTATGACTATATTTATGTCGCTCTCTCCCTTCATGTCCATCAAAATTTGCTTTACATATTTAGGTGCTCCTATGTTGGGTGAATAAATGTTTCACCTAGGGTTATATCCTCTCATTGGATTATTCCCTTTATCATTATGTAGTGTTCTTTGTTGTCTCTTATTATAGCCTTGGTTTTCAAGTCTATTTTGTCGAATATAAGTACTACTCCATCTTTTATTTCTTTTCCATTTACATGAAATATCTTTTTCCAACCCTTTACTTTTAGTCTGTGTGTCTTTTGATCTGCGATGGGTCTCTTGAAGTCAGCATATATATGGGCCTTTTTTCTTATCCATTCATCTACCCTCTGTCTTTTGTTTGGGGCATTTAATCCATTTACACTTAAAGTGATTATTGATAGGTACGTACGTAGTGCCGTAGTGCCGTTTTATTGTTAGACTGTTTTCTTCTTCTTTCTTCTTTCTTCTTTCTTCTTCCTCTTTCTTCTTCTTCTTTCTTCTTCTTTCTTCTTCTTCTTTCTTCTTCCTTCTTCTTCTTCCTTCTTCTTCTTCCTTCTTCTTTCTTCTTCCGCCACAGCTGTTGTAGCACTGCTTTGGTGTTAACGAACTCCTTTAGCTTTTTTTTGTCTGGGTAGCGCCTTATTTCTCCTTCTATTTTAAATGATAGCCTTGCTGGGTAAAGTAGTCTTGGTTGTAGGTCCCTGTTTTTCATCACCTTGAATATTTCACACCACTCTCTTCTGGCCTGAAATATTTCTGTTGAGTAATCAGATGACAGTCTAATTGTTGCTCCCTTGTAGATGTACCTGCTTTTCTCTTGCAACTTTTAGGATTTTTTTCCTCGTCATTTTAATTATGATGTCTCTCAGTATAGGCCTCTTTGAGTCCAATTTGTTTGCTATTCTCTGAGCGTTTTGGATTTGTATGTCTTTTTCCTTCACCAGACTAGGGAAATCTTCATTCATTATTTCTTTAAATCAGTTCTTGAGGCCTTGTTCACTCTCTTCTCCATCTGGTATTTCCAAGATGCAGATGTTTTTATGCCTTATGTTGTCTAAGATGTTTCTTAAGCTCTTCTCATTTTCTTAAATTCTCTTTTCTTTTTGCTGCTCTGCCTGGGTGTTTTTTGTTGTTGTTGTTTTTCTACCTTGTCTTCCGAATCAGTAATGTAATCCTCTGCTTCATCTAACCTACTGTTTATTTCTTCCACAGTATTATTTCTTTCAGATATTGCATTCTTTATTTCTGACTGGTCCTTTTTTATGGTTTCTCTGTCTTTTTCCATGCCGTTGAGTATCCTTATAAAAATTACTCTAAACTGTCTGATAAATTGCTGCCTCCATTTATTTCATCTAGCTCTTCTGGAGTATTCTCATGTTCTTTCACTTGGTGTCTGTTTCTTTATCTTCCCATTTTTGTTGCCTTAAATTTTCTGCCTTAACTGTTAAACTAATCAGCCATTACACTGATTGATCACTTGTTAAACTAATCAAGCTGTAATCAACAATAAATCTTAAACTCTGGAAGGTAGGTTAGCATAATTTCTTCAGGGCTGTTGCTTCCCCTTAGGCAGATGGCACTTAGAGGCGAATTCTCTGCCCAAGAAAGGTGGCTTCTGCAGTGTGGGGAATGAGTTGGCACAGGATGCTGCTGGCTGTTCCTTCAGTGCTCTCCCTAAAACCACCAAACCCAGACCTTCCTCAAGTATATCTAGTCCACTCTGCCCCTCCTGTGCCGGGACCCAGGGTAAGTGGCTGCAAATGTGTTTTGTGCATTGACCCTTTTGGAGGCTCTCTGCATCTCCAGCCTTCTCCCTGGCAGACAGAAACCCTGCTGCTTTACACAGCTGGATGTTGTTATCTGAGTTCCTTTCTGGCTCTGGTGCTATAGGCTGTGGTGCCAGACTTGGGATTTAGACCCCACACTTCTCATGGGAACCCCACAGCTGCTGAAACATCCCTCTGGAACTTCAGTTGCCTCCCATGGGAGCCCAGCATGCCCTCTTGCACGTCCTCTGCACTCCGTACCAGTCTCATTGTGGTGCCCAGCCAACCCTCTCATGCCTCTTCCACGCTCCCTACCAGTCTTGTTGTGGTGAAGTGGTTTCTTCTGTCTGTCCTTAGTTATAAGGCTTTTCTCTAGCCAGTGTTCAGTTGGTTATTCAGAGTGATTTCTCTATAATGTAGTTGTAATTCCAGATTGGTCCTAGGAGAAGTTTACTGTTGCTTCTACTTACTCCACTGCCATCTTGGGTCTCCCCAGTTTTGCATATTTTTAAACTATCTTTATCTGGCTAATTCCTTCTGTTCCTTTAAGATTTCACTGTTAACTATTCCACAAAGATCCTTCTTCCTTTCTCTCTCACCCACCTCACTCCCCAACCCTGCAAAATTTTCTGTGTTTGGATTCTTTCAGTTATAGGACACACTACTCTACCTTATCACTTAACCACGAGAGGATATTATTGGCGGATGTGTTCGAGAAAGGCAGAGTAGGGTTGGTTTCAAGGATAACGATCCTGAGATTAAATGCTCCCTTTTGTGTTGTGTATTTGTTGCTGCCCTGCCTGCTTCTTTCAAGATGATGGCCTTATTTTCTCCTATTTCCATTGATTATTTCTGCATAGCATGAGCCACGACCAAATAGTTCCAGGCTTACAGTATTGCATTTGAGTCCCTAGGGTAAAAGAGATCTCCTTAGATTAAAAATCCCATGGAAATAATCGAATTTGACCAACTTAGATCACTTTCCCCTCCATTGGACTAAGTCATTGTAACCAGGGAGTCATTAAACATCAGACATATCCCCTAAGAAGATTAAGAGCATATGCATTTGATTTTTATTTGCATATTTACATTAAACAAAAAGTTTTCTGAGATTATAGAAATGTTCTTTCATACCTTATGTCTCATTTATATCAAACCTGAATTGTTTCTTTACTAGTTATTTTGCTATTTTGGAATCAAGACACCTAAACTCTGGAAAAACTAATGTTCTGGAAAAGATTGGAACATAGACAATGCTGATAAATCATTTTCTACCATGCTGTGGCTGGCCTGCCTGTATCTTTGGGGTTTGAGGGAGGTCTGGCTGTGTAAGTTGGGAAGAGGTGACTACTGACAAGAAAGTGCAAGGTAGAAAAATAGTTATGTGCCAGGTCACCCAGTTTGACTACCACAGGATCTTCTTCTCCTGACTTTCTTCTGTCAGAATATATCATACTCTCCATTTCTTTCATAGCCTTGCTTCTACATACTGGAGTAGATATTCATTCCTTAACATTTCTGCATTCTTCTCTTCTATGGGCCCAGTGCCTAGAATGGGGTCTTGTATGATAGTGTATTCAAAGTGACTAGTGAGTGAAATAGGTGTTATCAGTACCTTGGATATGCCACTGAGTTAGAGAATCTGGGAAAAGACTTTTGGATTTTTTTTTTTTAACTCTGGGAGTTGCTGATGATCAGCCAGGTTTAAGAAATGCTACATTCTTTTCTGTAGTTTGCATAGTTACCCTTAAGTTTGTTAGCCTCATTTTTAAGATGATGAGACCAAGGTTTCTAGAGAGGCTAATAAACCTGTTCAAAGAGAGACAGCTAGTGTCAGAACTTGAATTTAAACTTGGCCTGTCTTTGTCAAAAACCAATATTTGTTGTTGTTGTTGTGCCTGTCTTTGTCAAAAACCAATATATGTTGTTGTTGTTGAAGGTTTCTAGAGAGGCTAATAAACCTGTTCAAAGAGAGACAGCTAGTGTCAGAACTTGAATTTAAACTTGGCCTGTCTTTGTCAAAAACCAATATATGTTGTTGTTGTTGTTGTGCCTGTCTTTGTCAAAAACCAATATATGTTGTTGTTGTTGTTATTGTTGTTATTATTATTATTATTATTATTATTGAACATGTTGAATACATTCTGTTTTAGGAATTATACTAAGTGCTTTCTTTACATTAGCTCATAACAGCCTATTAAGTAGGTTTTATTTTTCTTTTTAGAGGTGAGATAACTGAGGCATAAAGAAGTAAGTAACTAGCCTGGGGTTACAGGATATCAAGTGGCAGTGTTAGGATTCAAACCAGGATGGATGCCCAAGAGTCCAGTGTCTGTGCTCTTGCTATTACTTATTGGCCATACTCTGGATCTGGACCTAGATTTGGGAGTTGGCATTCTAGAGATGGTGGTTGAATTCTTGTAGAAAGAGAGTGGTTAAAGCAGATGAAAGGGCTACAGATTGAACCTTTAGTAATATCTACTTTAGGGTTGGGGAGGAGACGTAGGCTGCAAGTAGATGGTATCAATATTAAAAATAGTAGCCAGAGGATAAGACCAATTAGAGGATAAGAGTTGGCCCAGAGGAGTCAGTTAAAAGCCTTTGGGGCTGGAAGGAGTGCTGGAGTTTTCAAGATAATTGGGGCATGTGAACTCACAAAACAGCTTGGGTTAATAAAGAAGGAAATTGGTAGTACTTTCAAATCTATGCTATTTTAGCTTACTTGCCAGCATGCATTTGAATAATGTAAATAAACAATTTGGGATGGTTTTTGTGATTGGCACATGGTAAATTTGCTTGGGGTAGAGCAGAATGACTTGGCATGGCAACTTCACAACATAGTGGGTGAGGCGTAAGTTTTTCGGACTGTCAGGATTCGACTCCCAGCTCCACTCCTTTTTGGCTCTATGACCTTAAACAAATTCTTAACCTTTCATGGCTATATTCCCTTTTTTTAAAAAATGGAAATAATACTTATATTTACCTTACTCAGTTTTTTGTAACAATTAAGTGACTTAATCATTAAATCTTTTTGTTTGTTTTTAATATAGGTCTCATTTATTTTTAACAGCTTTCTTGAGGTATAGTTTACATACCAAACAATTCAACCATATAAGGTGTACAATTCAATGATTTTTAGCATATTCAGATATGTGCCAACATCATCACAATTTTAGAACATTTTAATCACCCCCAAAGAAACTCCATATTCTTTTTTTTCTTTTTTAATATATTTTATATTATGCTATTACAGTTGTCCCGTTTCTCCCCCATCATTCCCCCCACCCTGCGCACCCTCTCCCACCCACATTCCCCCCTTTAGTTCATGTCCTTGTGTCATAAGTTCTTTAGCTTCTACATTTCCCACACTGTTCTTACTCTGCCCCTGTCTATTTTCTACCCACTATCTATGCTAGTCATTCTCTGTACCTTCCCCCCGCTCCTCCTCCCACACCCCTGTTGCTAACCCTCCATATGATCTCCATTTCTGTGGTTCTGTTCCTGTTCTAGCTGTTTGCTTAGTTTGCTTTTGTTTTAGGTGTGGTTCTTAATAGCTGTGAGTTTGCTGTCTTTTCACTGTCATATTTTTGATCTTCTTTTTCTTAGATAAGTCCCTTTAACATTTCATATAATAAGAGCTTGGTGATGATGAACTCCTTTAACTTGACCTTATCTGAGAAGCGCTTTATCTGTCCTTCCATTCTAAATGACAGCTTTGCTGGAAAGAGCAATTTTGGATGTAGGTCCCTGCTTTTCAAGATTTCAAATATTTCTTTCCAGCCCCTTCTTGCCTGTAAGGTCTCTTTTGAGAAATCAGCTGACAGTCTGATGGGAACTCCTTTGTAGGTGACTGTGCCCTTATCCCTTGCTGCTTCTAGAATTCTCTCCGTCATTTGAATCTTGGCTAATGTAATTACAATGTGCCTTGATGTGTTCCTCCTTGGGCCCAACTTCTTTGGGACTCTCTGAGCTTCCTGGACATTCTGGTAGTCTATTTCCTTTGCCAGATTGGGGAAGTTCTCCTTTATTATTTGTTCAAATAAGTTTTCTACTTGTTGCTCTTCCCCTTCTGGGACCCCTATAATTCGGATGTTGGGACGTTTAACGATGTCCCGGAGGTTCCTAAGCCTCTCCTCATTTTTTTGAATTCTTGTTTCTTCCTCATTTTCTGTTTGGTGGTTAATTTCTTCCTTCTGGTCCACTCCATTGATTTGAGTCCCAGTTTTCCTTCCATCTCTATCGGTTCCCCATGCGTCTTCCTTCATTTCACGTATTGTAGCCTGCATTTTCTCATCTAATTTATGAGCAAAATCAACCAATTCTGTGAGCATTTTGATGACCAGTGCTTTGAACTCCGCATCTGATAGGTTGGCTATCCCTTCGTTGCTTAGAGGAATTGACTCCGGAGTTTTCATTTTTTCTCCGGTTTGAGCCATTTTTGGTGTTTTTTGTTTTGTTTTGTTTTGTTTTGGTTTTAGTCTGGTCGCGGTTATTACGTAGTGAGGGGTGGAGCCTTAGGTGTTCCTCAGGGCGGGGCAGCCCAGTCGCTGGGTTGTGACGCTATAGGTAGGGGCGGGGTCAGAGAGGGAAGAATGGCGCCTGCTCCGCTCTCTCCCGGACTCCGGCCCTTTCCGCTGCTTCCCCTTCACCTGGATTATCTGCGCACATGCGCGTACTTACGTAGTGAGGGGTGGAGCCTCAGGCGCTCTCCAGTGTGAGGCAGCCCAGTCGCTGGGTTGTGACGCTGTATGTGGGGGAGGGGTCTGAGAAGGAACAATGGCGCCTGCTCCGCTCTCTCCTGGATTCAGTCCGTTCCGCCACTTCCCCTCTGCCTGGACCGTCTGCGTGCGCGAATGTGGGATCCCCTGGTCAGCCAGCTGCCTTGTGCGTCCTCACTGGGTCTTCACAGTTGGCCCCTGTGCCCGGGGTCCGCCAGGTGCCGCCTGTGCACCTAGGAACTGCGAGCCGCTGCTACTTGTGTTCCTGGGTCCGCACCTCCACTTTTTCCTACAGCGACGTCGCCCCTCTTACCGGTCTGGATGAATGGTTGTTGGACTTCCGTACAGTTCAATTTTCTATGAGTTCTGGTTGTTTTCTTGTTTCTAAATATTTGTTATCCTTAATTTTGGTTGTGAGAGGAGGCACAGTGTGTCCGCCTACGCCTCCATCTTGGCCGGAAGTTGAAACTCCATATTCTTTAAGACATCATCTCCTTACCCATCTACCCACTCACCACCGCCCCCCCAACAACATCCTCCAACCTGAGGCAACACGCATGCACATTTCTTTATCCATTCATCTATCAAAAAGCATGTAGGTTGTTTCCTACCTTGGCTATTGTGAATAATACTGCAATGGACATGGGAGGTGCAGATATCTCTTTAAGATACTTAATTCATTTCCTTTGGGTATATACTCAGAAGTAGGATTGCTGTATCACATGGTACATTTTTTAACTTTTAAAGCAAATTCCATACTAGGGTGGTGGGGTAATTGCAGACAACTATACTTGAACAACAATAAAATAATTTTTAAAAAAAATGAACAAAGGACTTAAATAGATATTTTCCCAAATAAGACATACAAATGGCCAACAGGTACATGAAAAGTTGCTCAACATCACTAATCATCAGGGAAAGGCAAATCAGAATCACCATGAGATTATTATATTACCTCACACCTGTTAGAATGGCTATTATTCAAAGGACAAGAGATAAGTGCTGGTGAAGATGTGGAGAAAAGGGTACCCTTATGAACTTTGGGTGGATATACAAATTGATACAATCATTATGAATCTTGAATTTGTGCTTATGGAGCTGCTAGAGAAGAGGTCAGTATTAGCAGTTGTCACTAAACTGACACCCTTCATGACCTCCAACTGCACTTGTGGCGTGAGTATCCATCATTTTACTCATTTTTTGTTTGGTTCATCTGTTGCAAAAGGACACTGTGAATTGTTTTTTGATGTTATTCATATTTATTTGAACTTCTTTCATAGCTTAACATTGATGCCAAAAAGAAAATTAAAACCAAGCTCCCTGCAGGTTAATTTAAGTGATTATTTTGGCACCTACTTGTGCATGAAGTTAGAATTTTATGCTTTTATATCATACTTGGAGTCAGTCCACTCCACGCATCCTATTAGATTTGTGATGCAAGAGGGTTCACTTAACTCATAAAACACAGTTCTCTAGATTTACAGAGGTCTTGGGGATGTTGTAGACAACGAGTCTAAAGACAATTCTGTTTTAAATAATCTTTTATTAGTGATTACTGATGAATCTGACATCAAGAGTAATTTCTGAAAATTTTATTTGTGAGATTATAGTCTAATATCCAATGAAAGGAGAAAAATTATAGCAGAGACTATGGAATTTTACACTCAGAACCAGTCTTTAGGGGTCTGATTGGACTCCTTTATTGCACAACTGGGAAAAATGCTGGAAAGAGAGTTAAGTGAGTTGCCTGAAGTCACAAAGCTAGGTGGGTAGTAAAGGGTGAGGACTGAACTGGGTCTCCTATCTCCAGTCCCAACTTGTCTAACACATGCTTATGTTATAATTTCCATCCAAAAAGAAGTAGATGTGAAATCAAGAACATAATGTGAATTGGTGTCTCTTACTAGGATCTGGCCTATTTTTAGTAACTCTGTCAAGCTTATCTCTATGAGACTATTCATAGAGATAAAGTGGCCTATGACACTTTTTTTTTTTAATTTTTATAAGAGTTTATCTGAGCCAAACTGATAACATATGCTGGGGAACAAGCTCTCAAATATTCCTGGCCTGTGAAGCATTAAAAACAAGTTTTTTAGGGAGATAAATTTTTAATGTTTTATCATATTTCATTTTCTTTAATGGCAAAAGACCACTTATATAATATTTCTGTATATAAGGAAGAAATAGGATTAAAAGGACATTTCTTTGGGTCTCTGTCAAATAGGAAATACTTAAAGCCAAATTTTCATTCAGATGAAGAAATGATACCTCTTAGTAGAGGAAGATGACAAGTGATTAGTTTCCATTTTTATATGTAGTTTAGGTTAGTTGGAAGCTTTTGAAATTGAGTGTATTGAAGCTTTAATGTATACACAAGTTGGATGAGCAGTTTTAATTAAAACATCTCTATTTTGAAATTAATTACTTTCAGTACTCTGAGATTAATGAGGCCCAGTCATGTTGTGGATACCCAATGAATATTAGTTTGGAAATTAGGAAATACTTTGGTATTTTAAAATCTCACATGTAGTATAGTATTATATATTCTTTTTTAAATCTGGGGATACTCAACTATATCAAATTTACTGGTTCAATTTAAAAAATGTTTCCTTCCTACATAACTTATAAAACTTTTTATTTGAAAATAACTTCAAATTTGTAAAAGTTACAAAAAGTAAAGCTAATACCTCTTTCTGTGTGTATATATACATACGTATATGTGTGTGTATCTACAAGGTCTGCCTGGGAAAGTCCAGCCATTTTTAATATAACAAGAACTGTGTGAACCTGGCAGCCAAGGAGAGTGGACTGGAATGAGCATGTAAGAATAATGACAACTTCACTGTACTAGTCAATGGGGTAGATGCCATTGAGTGATTATGTGTACTCTGGCCATCACATTCAAAATGACTGAGCGAGTAAAGCAACAAATCTGCATCAAATTTTGTGTAAAGCTCGAACATTTCCCCATGGAAACTATTTAGATGATTCAGAAGGCCTTAGCTATGGTCAGCAGGTGATTGACAGCTTCATGACAACAATGCACCTGCTCACGCATCACGTCTGGTGCAGACTTTTTGGTGAAACATCAAATCATCCAGGTGACTCATCCCCCCTACAGCCCAGATTGGTGCCCTGCGACTTTAGGCTTTTCCCAAAACTAAAATCACCTTTGAAAGGGAAGACGTTTCAGACTGTTAATGAGATTCAGGAAAATACAATGGGCAGCTGATGGCGATTAGAACTACATGAGGTCCCAACATGCCTACTTTGAAGGGGACTGAGGCATCATTGTCCCATGTGCAGTGTTTCTTGTATCTTGACCTTCAATAAATGTCTCTATTTTTCATATTACATGGCTGGATACCTTCTGGACAGACCTTGTATGTATACTGTTGCAGACCGTTCAGCCTGGTTTCAGGAGTTGTAACCCTCACCCCATGGTGGGCTGTGTAAGAGCCCAAGGGACCCACTTCATCTGGGTCTGTTCTGTCACAAGGACGTGACCTACTAAGGAGACAAAGCTTATCTCCCTGGCAGGAGCACTGCTTCTGCCTCATCCATCTCTGGCCCCATTGCTTGGTTGGCAGTCAATGACCGGTAAGACTCCTCATGGGAGGGGCAACCTAAGCCAGACGCAACCACTTGGGAGGCCTCATGGAAGGACTCGGCGGGGGGGGCTGCAGCAAAGAGGGGGTGATGGACCCTCGCCCCCTGGCTATTCTGACGTAGCCCAAGTCCTCATTTCCATCTGGGAGATGTCTCCTGCTTCCTAATCAGCTTAAAGCCTGAAACTGTGGGGGCAAGCGGTGCAGCCCTGTACCGGCCAGGACAACTCTCTGGGTGATCGGGCATAAGAAAGAATTCCTAAAGTCCTGTGAAACCTGCTTTGCTAAGAGTGCTCTCACTTAGGTGATAAGTGTCCCAGGAGGAAATGAGTATGTCTCCCAAAGTTTGGCAACCCCCTTTCCTGACAGACACTGACTCAGATTAAACCCTCACATTGCTTTGAAATGTTAACCATTGTTTGGTCCTTGTCGCCTGACATACCTATAGTCCCATGTATTTGAGCCCAATAAAAGCCTAGTGAGGATGGGCCTCTAGGTCATTCTCCTCTGAGAGTTTGACCCCTTTCCTCCCCAAGCAGTCATGTCTTGGTAGTTTTTATTTTTACCTGCAGAGCCCCCCCACATCTGGCGCCCAGGACAGGGGCCCCCGCAGTATACATGGATACACAATTTTTTTCCAAACCATTTGAACTTGTTACGTACATTATGCCCCTTTTCATATGTATTTCAGTGCACTTCCTAAGAATAAAGTATTTTGTTTTTTTAATATATTTTATTGATTATGCTATTACAGTTGTCCCATTTTCCTCCTTTCACTCCCCTCCACCCCATACACACCCTCTCACCCACATTCCCCCCTTTAGTTCATGTCCATGTGTCATACATATAAGTTCTTTACCTTCTACATTTCCCATACTATTCTTATCCTCCTCCTGTCTATTTTCTACCAACTGTCTATGCTACTTACTCTCTGTACCTTTTTCCCTTCTCTCTCCCTCCCAACTCCCCTGTTCATAACTCTCCATGTGATCTCCATTTCTGTGATTCTGTTCCTGCTCTAGTTGCTTGCTTAGATTGTTTTTGTTTTTGTTTTTGTTTTAGGTGTGGTTAATAATTGTGAGTTTGCTGTCATTTTACTGTACGTGTTTTTTATCTTCTTTTTCTTAGATAAGTCCCTTCAACATTTCGTATAATAAGGGCTTGGTGAGGATGAACTCCTTTAACTTGACCTTATCTGAGAAGTGCTGTATCTGCCCTTCCATTCTAAATGAAAGCTTTGCTAGATAGAGCAATCTTGGATGTAGGTCCTTGCCTTTCATGATTTGGAATACTTCTTTCCAGCCCCTTCTTGCCTGGAATGTCTCTTTTGAGAAATCAGCTGACAGTCTGATGGGAACTCCTTTGTAGGTAACTGTCTCCTTTCTCTTGCTGCTTTTAAGATTCTCTCCTCTTGCATCTTGGATAATGTAATTATGCTGTGCCTTGGTGTGTTCTTCCTTGGGTCCAAACTCTTTGGGACTCTCTGAGCTTCCTGGACTTCCTGGAAATCCATTTCCTCTGCCAGATTAGGGAAGTTCTCCTTGATTATTTGTTCAAATAAGTTTTTCACTTGTTGCTCTTCCTCTTCTGGTACCCCTATAATTCAGATATCGGAACGTTTAAAGATGTCCTGGAGGTTCCTAAGCCTCTCCTCATCTTTTTGAATTCTTGTTTCTTCATTCTTTTCTGTTTGGTTGTTTGTTTCTTCTTTCTGTTCCACACCGTTGATCTGAGTCCCAGTTTCCTTCCCATCCCTGTTGGTTCCCTGAACATTTTCCTTTATTTCACTTAGCACAGCTTTCCTTTTTTCATCTAATTTGCGACCAAATCAACCAATTCTGTGAGCATCCTGATTACCAGTGTTTTCAACTGTGCATCCGATAGGTTGGCTATCTCTTCGTCGCTTAGTTGTATTTTTTCTGGAGCTTTGATCTGTTGCGTTTAAGCCTTTTTTTTTTTTCCTTGACACACCGTTACATAGTGAGTGGCAGAGCCTTAGGTGTTTACCAGGACTAGGTATCCCACGTGGCTGTGTTGTGATGCTGTATGTGGGGGAGGGGGTCAGAGAGGGAACAATGGAGCTTGCTCTGCTCTCTGCCGGATTTCAGTCACTTCCCCTGCTTTCCACAAGCAAATTGGGCCCTTCTGGTGCTGATTCCCCTGTGGGTGGGTTTGTGTACATTCTAGGACCCTGTGGGTCTCTCCAGTGAACTCTCCTGTGAGGCTGGGAATTTTCTTCTGTCACCTCAACCCCCATAGGTATTTTTAGTCAGTGGTTTGAGGCTTTAGTTCCCTGCACTGTAGCCCTGGGTTGCTTGGTCTGTCCTGCTACCCAGTTTCCCCTGGTTTATCTGCGTGGGAATGTGAGGCCATCTGGTTCATCATCCACCTTGCACGCTGTGCTCCTCTCCACAGTACACCACCTTCTTGCATCCATCCACTGCCTCTTTGCCGCAAGCCCTCTCCACCCCAGTTGCCCGACTCTATCCATCCTAACCATCCGGATGAATGTGTATTCTTTAACTTCTTGGTTGTTAGACTTCCATACAGTTTGATTTTTCTGTCAGTTCTGGTTTGGTTTTGTTTTGTTTTGTTTTTAATTGTCGTTGTCCTTCTTTTGGTTGTGAGAGGAGTCACAGTGTGTCTACCTATGCCTCCATCCTGTCCAGAAGTCAGAATAAAATGTTCTCTATATGAAACACATTATAGTTGCCCTGACCCTCATGGCTTGGTGGGTTGGGTGTGGTAATGCAAACTGAAAGGTTGCCAGTTCAATTTGTAGTAAGAGCACATGGCTGGATCACGGGGTGAGGGGCCATGTCCCCAGTTGGGGGCTGACAGGAGGTAGCGAATTGACGTTTCTCTCACCTCATTCTTTCTCTTCCTTTCTCCTTTTCTTCCTCTTTCCCTAAAAATAAATGTCTTTTAAATTTTTAAAAAAAAATTGTAGTTATTAAATTCTTAATTATATATTGGTAGAATATTTTTATCTACTCTATCATCTATGTTCCAGTTTTGTCAGGTAGCCTAATAAAACTATTTATAGCCTTTTGCCCTCCAGTACAAGGTCTACAGTTAGGCATTGCATTTAATTGTCATGTCCTTTAGCCTTCTTTTGAATCTGGAGTATTTCTACAGCCTTTCTTTGTTTTTTATGACATTGATGTCTTTTAAGAATACAGTGTTTTTTAGTTTGTTTGCTTTTTTTCATAATTAGGTTGAGGTTATGCATTCTCAGTCAAAGCACTACATGGGTGATAGTGACATTTGATGACCATCTGACCCCAATGGTGATGTTAATTTTGATCTCCCAGTGAAGATGCTGTCTGATTTCTCCACTGTGTAGATACTGAGTTTTTTTCTTTTTCTTTTCTATAGCTAATAAGCAGTCTGTGGGAAAATACTTTAAGACAAAATACCTTAGATTTAGCATCTTTTAATGATTTTTACCAGATTCAGTCTTTACCATGATTATTGCAAAAAGAAGATTATCTCATTCTAGTAGTCTCTCTACACTTACTGGTTAGTCTTTGACTTTCTCCTGTGAACAAGTGCCCTTCTTCCTCTTCTCTGTTTATTTATTATGTATTATCATTGTGAATTCAGCAATTCATATATTACTGTACTTAATATTTTGGTGCTTAGCTTTTCCAGATTTGGCTCGTGGGAGATTTTTCCAACTGGCTCTTGTGTCCTTGTGACAAGCTCCCATGAATTTTTTTCTCCCATCATTTTTTTTTAATATTACTTTACCTTCTGGCATTGCAAAATATTTTGGGCTCTTCTTGGACCTATTCTGTCCCAACCATGTGAATCAGGCATGTCCCTGAGGAATCCAGCTCCTTTTAGGGGAAATGGTATTAGATACCAAGATCGGGGCACTAGGTGTGCCCACTGCTACTGAAATGTCTTTGGGCTTTTTCAGCAGACAAAGCTAAGATATATATTCATTCTCTCTCTCTCCCCCCCAACCCTCCCTCCCACACACACAATGTGCATATTTTAGATGTCAGACCACATACCAGTGCCTTACATTTCAATCTGTCTTCTCCCAGAACATTTTGTCTTTTTCCATTAGAGAGAACCTCAGATCCCAATAATATCAACATTTATTTGCTTGCTCAATCTTTTTTTTTTTTTTAAATATTTTATTTATTTTTCTATTTATTTATTTATTTATCTTTAGAGGAGAAGGGTAGGAAAGAGAGAGAGGGAGAGAAATATCAATGTATGGTTGCCTCTTGTGTGTCCCCTGCTGGGAACTGGCCTGCAACCCAGGCATGTGCCCTGACTGGGAATCGAACCGCGATCCTTTGGTTCGCAGGCCCGCACTCAATCCACTGAGCTACACCAGCCAGGGCCGCTTGCTCAATCTTGAAATATATTTACAAATACTTTCAGAATTGATTTGCCTGTATTATTAGTAAGCAAACCTAAAAAGAGCGAGGAATTTGTTTGTAATTCTTTCCTTCATGCCCCAGACTGAGGGTATATTAGTCAAATATTGTGTTAATAAGTTACATTAGTTCTTTCTTTATATTTTTCTTCCTTTCCCTTCTGTGTAGTTACGTTATTCTTTTGAAATAAAATTAGGCTCATTTGTTTTAGTTTGCTTTCAGGTATAGGTTCCTCTGCTTTCCCATTCTTACTGTTTTAATTTTATTTTTTGAATATGTAGAATATTAACATGCTCTCAAAAATTAATACTATGCAAAACCTACCATATTTTACTTTATTTCCACTTCCCTTTTTATTAAAGGAAAAGATTTATTAAGCAAAGGGGCACTTACTGTACCTGTGTTAGTATTTAAAATAAATTTTGTCTATTGAGAAGATTATAAAGAAACTTAATTTTTGGAAACATACTTGAGTCTCATTGATTTGTAACTTTGATTCCTGGGGACAGTGGTTCTGAATGATTTTCCCATTCCAGCACTCCAGAGTTACAGTGACTTACAATAACTCCAGTGTTTTCAGTAACATTAACTCCATGTTGCTGTGATTGATTGGTAGAGGTGGGAGTGCAGAAGGGATGAGAATGCTTGCCGCAGAATTAATGAGGGTATTATAGCCTTCTAAATGGATTGGTCAGGGAAAATCTCAGAGACTCATATTACATGAAAGATCAGTGACTATGTAATGAAACAAAACAATCAGGTAACAAACACAAAAATTTTAGTTCCAGATTAATATAAGAAAGAAGAAATACCACCATAGTGCCTTAACTATGCTGCGTCAAATGCATCTTGCTTTGTTTTCCCACAAAGGCATTTGAGTAAGAATTCTGTGGCTTAATGATAGTCTCAGCAGCATGTCTGAAAAGTCACACAGCTAGATGATTTATACCCACCTTCTATTTACCATTTCTAATAATGTGTATATTAGGTTTATAAATCTTTAATGCAGGATAAATCTTTGACATAGCAGCTATAATTTAGCTGGTTGAAAGAACTAAAGGTGTCTTGATGGGAAGTGTCATCATAGAGCTATGTTTTTCTCTTTGCTACAGCCTTAATACAGATACTGGCAGCTGCTGTAGCTGAGCGAGATGTGGCTTATTTCACCTTTGGGGACTCAGAGTTGATGAGAGACATTTACAGCATGCACACTTTTCTTACTGAAAGGAAGCTGACTGTTGGTAAGTAGGAGATAGTTTTGACACTGGTGTCTAGATAGATTTAGCAGGAAGAACACTTGCTAAATCTGGATGGATCACAGTAAATAAGAAAACATGAAGTGTGATTTTGAGGGTTGGGAGGACAAAGTCTTAGAGGCAACATTTGTAGAATCATTTTTTCTGACAAAGTGTCATGCACAATCTTGAAAGAGTTTATCAGCTTATTAAAATAAGGCTAAGAAAGTGGAGTTAGTGTCCATTTTTATGTTTGTGTATACTAAACTAAAAACTAAAAGAAGGAAGGTGTAGGAAGGTAAGTTCCAACCTAAGAGGCCTTACTCTGAGTCATATTTATCAGGTATGCCAGCATGCTCATCTAGTGTATTTCAGCTGGACATGAAAGGCCTTGCTGCCACAGGAGCTTAATGTAGAATTAGAGTTGCAATGAACTCCCAAAATGATGTTTGATAATGCACTATACAGGGTGGACAAAAGTAGGTTTATAGTTGTTCATATGGAAAAGAAATCAATAATTAATAAATAATAATACAAGAATAAATTCTGTTTCATGTTCTCACAACTGTAAACCTACTCTTGCCCCATCCTGTTTATAGGCTGTTGTAATCATGAGCCAATAAGTAGTTTCTTTAAGGTATTGATACTCTATTTTCAATAATCAACTTTAAGCATTTATTACTCAAAGATAAAGCTGAGTGTTCTTTAGTAATTTTACCAATCTGTATACCTTAATGTGCAAATTGATCTGGCCTTTTACTCTCCAGGAGAAGTGTATAAGCTGTTGCTACGATATTACAATGAAGAATGTAGAAACTGTTCCACCCCCGGACCAGACATGAAGCTTTACCCATTCATATACCATGCTGTTGAATCCTGTGCAGAGACCACCAACCAGCCAGGACAAAGGACCGGGGCCTGAGGAGCAGAGTAAATAGAACTTCCTTATTTCCACCTCCTAGCAGAAACATCCTGTTAGAGTTGTCAGGTGTAATATATGAACTGACTGAATATAAATGTGTGTATAATCCACGCTGCTATGCAAGGATGCAGTCCCTTCCATGCACATACCATTGTCAGTTTGTACATCTAAGCCCCCTCCTTTTTTGCCCATTTTTTTCTATTTCAGTCTTCATTCTTTGACTGTTCTTTCTTCGCCCATCAGATTTCTTGGGAAATCTCATAAAAGGTTGTTCTCATCCCATCAGGTCTCTTTATGATGCCTGTGTATAATACAAACTGCCTCTGCAGACAGTAGAGACCAGTGGTGTAAGGAAGAAGCTGGAATCCAAGAACTTCTCTGATGGGTTTGAAATAAGTTGAGATAACTTCAGAGATAACTTCTCTGAAGATATCTCTGTGAACCTTTCATCCCCAATTTTTGTTATGATGATATAGCTTAAGTTTTTGATTTTTGAAATTTAAGAGTTGGGGTTTTTTATGCATGTTACACAATACAAATCTCCTTGGTTATGACAGTTTTGTAATCAAGACAGAAAAATTTCCAGGAACAGTTCTTTTGAGACATCACCTTCATCTGTTATGGTTTGTCCATCCTGTTTCCCCTGATCAGTTTTTATTGGTAATGGTTTCAGAAACTGACCAAGATGGAAGAAAAGGTAGAATAAAAGAGACCAAATGGTGTTTCAAAATAATAAATTCAAGAAAGCTGAAAGACTTTTTGTTTTTTGGGATTTTTTTTTCTTTTTAAATTAGTATTGTTTGTTTCTTGGTGATTGAAGCATATTCATACAACCAAAGTTTAAGAACTTGGAACTTAGTGCTGATTTATATATAGTGAAGTTTCTCTGATATTCAAAGGTTATATAGCTAATAAATTTTCATTAATAGTCATTTGTCAGAAACTCCCATATTATCTATATTTTATATATAATATATCTTCTTTAAGTGTGTCTGTGTGCAACCATGTAAAATCTAAATAAAACTGGAGTTGTGGAAATGATCATGTTTAAGCTTTATTAGTGCCTCTGTTTAAAATCCTTTATTTACAGTTGTGTCCATTTAAAACTGTCAACAAACAAATAATATCTTTCAAAGGTTAAAGTGAAAGCCAATACCAATTCTGTGTTAATGGAGAATAGTTTAATCACAGAAGACTTACCTCTATTTCTAAAGTAATCCTAAACCATATTGTTCTCTATTTTCCCAGACAAGGGTGATTTAAGATATTTATTCTCTTGTTAGGGAAGAGAGGTATGAACCATTTGCTCTCAGTGTCCTTGGTTATGGGAGATAAGGTCTTGCAATTCACCAGCTGGTATAAGTTGTTCACATTGTTTGGCCTTGTTTAATTTTTTTGTCTCAGTTTCCCTGTTCCACTTGCCCAGTAATTTTCCTAGCTTTATACTATCCTGTCAACAGTATCAATATTGGCTTGGCCAGTATTGGCTATGGAATCAGTATTCCCTATTCCACTTGGCCCCAGAAAATGGGGGCTTGGCCATTGTCTGTAACTTTTTTATTTGTATAGATTGAAAGGTTAATGGAATTTGACACTTATGGCAGTGACTTAATGAAGTTATTTTACCATAGTAACTAAGATTTTTATTCATCTTCCTAAGTCCAAGGTGTCTGGCTCTATTTCTGCTCTTACTAAAGTCATCTCTTCCTTTCCAACTCATTCTGTGTTTTGGTAAATATTCATAGTTATATTTTATTTCTTTATTCTGTCTCCATATTTTTTCTCTCTCACCTAGCCCCAAGAGTAAGTGAACAGTTTTTTAAAACACTGTGTGACAAGTACAGGATGGTTCATGTGGTAGCTAAGTTGTTACATCTAGGTAAGAAGACCACCCAGCCTAATATTCCAGAACATAGAATCTACAGCTCTTAGCGCTGAACTGAGCCAGCTAACTGACTACTTCTCTTGCTATTGAGGGGTTTCCAGAATAAAACCTGCCTAGGGGGTTAGAACAGTTTAATCAGATGGAACATAACAAAACTAATACCTTTTCTTTTTTTTTTAGGAGAGAGGAAAGTGGGAAGAACATAATTACTTTGTTCTTAAAGATCCTCTGGGAAAAGAGAAAAAAATCAGACAACTAATTAATATTTGTATCTATTCTAAGACATTTAACAGCACTTTTTATTCTCTTACATTGGGTTTATTGGTTTATTTCACGTTGTTTGCCCTCCCTTCTTTAATCTGTTACGGCATGAAAGGATATTTTTAGTTTAAAATTCTTAAGTTTTACTACAGCTTCTTGGTTTTCAGTTCCTATCTAGGTCACTCAAATGTACAGTAACAGTTTAAGGAAACAATGTGGAGTAGTGGAAAGGACATGAGATTTTAAATCAGACAAACTAGGTTCAAATGCTAGCCACATCCCTCCCTAGCTAATATTTTAACCTCTAAATAAACTGAATTCTCAAGCCACTTAACTCATCCAAGAAAAATGGGCTTTTAGTACCTATTGGGAAGTGCTATATATATATAAAGTAACAATCAAAGTGGGTATATGATTGGTGTTCAGTAAATATCAACTCTTATAGTTGATCAGGAAACATATATGGAGCACCTACTGTATATTAGGTATTGTGCTAAGTTGCTTTTTACATATTTTAACCCATTTTCCCAGTGAGCTAACAGATGCCCAGAATTTAGGGAATACCATCTCACCCTTCAGGAGTTCATTATGAAAAGAGTCTTGCTATGTCATCTCTGTAGGGGATCTATTAGAGCAAAGGCTCTGATACTCTGTTATCCACACAGTTCCTAATAAAACTTATTCTTTATCATGAATGACTAGTTATCAGCAGGGTACACTAAATTATCTCTGAGAGAATTATCTTTTCTCTTTGAGATTTTATTTATTATTTTTAGGGAGAGGGAAGGGATAGAGAAAGAGGGAGAGAAATATCAATGCGTGAGAGAAACATTGATCAGTTGCCTCTCACACACGCCCCAGCCAGGGACCTGGCCTACAACCTAGGCATATGCCCTGACCGGAAATCAAACCGGTGACCTTTCCCTTTGCAGGATGATGCTTAACCAACTGAGCAATGCAGATCAGGGCTATCTGTTTTCTTGCTGGTTAAGTGATGTTAAGGGCAGGCAGACCCAAATCAGTATTTAAGAGAGAGGTAGAAAAAGAGATCTAAACAGGCTCCATGATTGCTATGCAAATACTTAACCAGTATATATTGCTGTGGAAACTAAATATTGAGGAAAGGCAACCCCCTCCAAGAATATGATAAAGCAAAGAATTCATTGGATTGAAGAAAAGTGGTTGTATAAGATGCTCACTAGTTTTTTTTCTGTCTTCTGTGTAGCTGCACATTCAAGGCTCCCCCCGGCCCCCGTAAGGAAGACCTGAAAACTGGTGTGTACCTTAAAAATAAAGATTTAGCTGTCCTGTACTTTCTCTCAACTCTGTGGATCAGCCCCAATCCTTTGCCTTCTGGGAAGGGAAAGACGGCCATTGCTAGAACATGAGCTCAGAATATTTAATCCTGTCTTTTAGGGGGCTGGGATAGATATGTATTAGAACAAAAGTGATACGTATTAGAACACACTGCTAAAATCCACTGGCCCACTGCTCTTTTCTGTGCTTATACAAGAGTGCCCTTAGTGCGCCTTCACCAGATCCCACACAGATCTACAGAGCCTTTTGAGTGGAAGGTTTCCCAAACAAGACAACAATCACTGCACGTGTTCATATAATAATGGCTTTATTTTTTCTTATTTATTTTAAATGTAAGGTTAACATGTCATGATGACTTTCAGCTTGGGGATAAGGAGAGTTTTGTGCTAGTATTTACGTGATTTTCATAGAAAAAAATAAATTCTGTTCCCCTTGTCACCACCTTTTTTCTCAAATGCTACTTTTGAGATTTCATGTGCATGCTCTCATTTAAAAAATTTAGAGTGTGTCTTAGTCATTTGGTGAAAGTTTTTACATGTAGATTTGTTGTTCCACATCAGGTATAAAAAATGTATAGAGGGTAATTGGCATGAGGAACATTCCAAAGGTCAAGAGAATTCTGATTGAATTAGTTTTTCTTCCTTACCTAGGGTTCTGAGGTCATGTTTCCTAATTTTCATCTTCTGTCAGGAGAGCTTAAATCAGGGACAGGGAAGATGTCTTGAAGGTTCTGAGGATACTGTCCTTCCATCCATTGACTTGTTTATAGATGCTTATGAGTGCCTTCTCTGGGCAATCACTGAGTTCCTTGCTCAGGGGTACAAAGACAAATGACTTATCTTCTGCATTCAGACCTAAACTGAGATCTAAACAGAGATGGTAAGTGATCTAAACTCCTCCAAATAGTTTTTTGTCTGATTTTGTTTTTTACTATACTGTTCCAATCCAACCTAAAAAACAATTTCATTTTACACTATCAATTTAGCAACCTGAATAGACCCCTGACTCTTGTCAGTTCACCATAGTGTTGAACTCCTTTACACATCTACTTCTTTTGGGGAGTGTGTAAACAAATGGCCTAACTTATAATGTTAAAAAGGGACACCTGAATGCCCTTTCCTTTGTATAGGAGCTGGCATTCAGCACCTGCCATTTTGAGTTCTGGCCATCTTGATTCTAAAAAAGTAGCACTGGAGGCTAAAAAGTAGATTTATGAATGGAAAATGATACTTTTACCTGTAGGTGCGTCCATACAAGGTAGGTAAAAAGTCAAGTTTCTTCTATTTTAGCTGAAATTATATTGTGTCAGTCTGAATATTACACATTTGATCAACAAAAAGTGAAGACAGTTTAACAAATGAATTTTACTTGATATCAAAGTATTTCAAAATATGGGGGCCTTGAGGATTAAACAGTAAAAGCGGTTCTTGGTTGTGAGAAGCTGAAGACCACTGTGTCAGAATGTTGCATTTTTTGTGAAGGTTTGTTAACAGTAACCTATAAATTTAGACATAAAAATTCAGTCTTTGGGAAGAAATATATTCACGGTAGAATTGGTAATAGCCAAAAATATATACCCTAATCTGCTATTGAGTATGTATGAAGCATAATATTTCAGAGTATTCATGTATTCCACAGATACCATAGTTTATTAATTACAAAATGAATCTGTTTTTCACACTGTGATATCTAAAATCCAAATACTTCTAAAAATTTATGGTATATCATAATGTAATGTGCAGTAGTATTTTAAAAGTGGCACATAAAGTAAACATATTTTAAAATCTGTGGCATCTTACAAGCATATTTGAAGAAACATGGTGATTTGAATGCCAGCTATGTACCAGTCACTTTTAAGCTTTGGAGCTCTAATTGCATCCAAGATAAACTGGGTCCTTGTTAATCAAGTTTATACTGTACCAGGGAGCACAGACAAGTGCCAGTGATATGACTTAGAATGGATGGTCAGGAGGTGGTTTTTTTTTTTTTTTTTTTTTTTAAAGGAGAATTTCACACGTATACAAAAATAAAATAGGGTCATGAACCTGCATGTATGTATCACCCATCTTCAACAACTATCAATTCATAGCTAATCTCACTTGCTCTCTATTCCTACCCTTACTGACCCCAAATTATTTTATCTCAGACATTATATTTAATCTGTAAATAAATGTCTCTAAAAGATATTACTGCAATATCATCACACACATTAAAATAATAAAGGACTTTTCATTCCAAATTTCTTTCCCCTATCCTTCCTGGTAAGTATAGCTAAAAATCCTGAACATGATATATAAAACAAACATAAGAAGACTGTGAAATGTGGGTAGAAGAGAAGAAGGCACACTAGCTGGGAGAGTCTGGGGAACCAAGGAACAATACAGAGGTGAATTTCCTGGATTTCCTTATTTTTTTATATATATTTTATACTGATTATTGGAGAAAGTGACAACACAGAAATTTTGAGCGCAGATAAAGATCCCAGAAAATCCTTTCTAGCCAAAGGACCAGGAAAGGGGCAGCCTAACAAGACAGAAAACTTTTATTTAATAACCACTCTAGCCAAAAACCACAGGAAAAAAACAGGCTTCACCACCAAGGACAATGTGTAGAGCCTAAACTCCCACCCTGTCCAGTTACAACAAGTACCCCAATCAGTTATATGGTAAAGAGGTTTGGTTTTTCTCCCCCTAACGCAGTGTGAATAGAGAACACATGGGAACACAACTTCCTCCACCTGGGTCCCCACTCCCCCTTCCTAGTATATGTTCTCCCTCTTCCCATTAGGCAGTGTCAGAGAAAACCTGAGTCAGAACTTTCACCACTGCTCAGCAGAACACAGGCCACTTAAATACTTCCAACCACCATTCTGAATTATCAGTGAAGAATACATGGGGAGGAGTAACAGACTGCTCCTCTTCCTAGCCAGGATTATATCAGCATTGCCTATGGTGGGGCCTGAACTACCTGGCAGTAACAAGGAGCTCCTCTACCCTGTATGTCAACCAAGGAAGATAGGAAAACCTGAACTTCTATCTTCACCTAGCTATAGTGAAGCTCCCTAACTGCAGTGGTATTAGAGGAGGCCTGCTAAAGCCCCAGATATAATGAAATCCAGTCTTAGAACACAATATCCAAAATGTTCTGCTTGCAATGAAAAGTCACATATCAAGAACCAGAAAGATCTTGACTAACAAAGGACAACAGAGACCAGCACTAAGATGACACAGATAGAATTGTCTGACAACAATTATAAAGCAGCTATCATAAAATACCCTAACAATCGTGAACACTTTTGAAGTAAATGAAAAGAAAGTCAAGGAAATAGAAAATCTCATAAAAGAAATAGAGATATGAGAAAAACCAAATGGAAATTTTAGAACTAAGAAAGAACAGCTCAACTGCTGAAATAGGGAGGGTAGAGAAAAGAATCAGTGGACTTGAAGGTAGAACAATAGAAATTAGCCAATCTAAGAGAACAGAGAGACAATAGACTGTGGAATAATAAATAGAGCTTCAGGGACAGTTGAGACTATAAGAAATAATCTAACATCATTGCAAAGGGAAGAGAAAGAAAATGGGGACTGAAAAAATAGTTTAAGAAATAATTTCTAAACATTTCCCAAATCTGGCAAAAGACGTGAACCTGTAAATTCAGTAAGCTAAGTGAATTCCAAATAGAATAAACCCAAAAAGTCCACATCAAAATGCATCCTAGTTAACCTGAAAAGCAGAAAGAAAGTATTTAAAGTAGTGAAAGATGACACAATACCTGTAAGACAAACACAATTCAAACAACAATGGATTTCTCATCAGGAACAATGGAGGCCAGAGGAAGTGGCACACCACATTCAAGTGCTGAAAGCAAACGACTCAATACAGAATTCTATCCAGTGAAAATGTGATTCAACAATGAAGAGGAAATCAAGATGTGGTCAGTTGAAGGAAAACTAAGATAATTTGTTAGTACTAGACCTGTCCAAAAAGAATGACTATAGAACATTCTTGAAACAGAAAGGAAAAGAAGGAATCTTGGAACATCAGGAAGGAAAGATAACTATCGTAAAAATATGGGTAAATACAATACACATCATGAGTTTTCTAAATTATGTTTGTTGAAGAAAAAATTGTAACTTTTTTGTGGTTTTCAATATATGTAGAGGCAATAAGACCATTATAAAGGGAAGGGTGTAGGAGTATAAAGAAAGGTAAGATTTCTGTACTTCACACAAACTGGTAAAATGTCAGCATCAGTGGACTGTGGTAAGTTATGAATTTATAATGTAATACCTGAAACAACCAATCTAAAGACTCTATAGAAAGACATGTACTAAAAAAAAATAGAATTTTTAAAAACGCTTATTTTTAAGTACTTTTTATTGATTATGCTATTACAGTTGTCCCATTTTTTTCCTCCCCTTTATTCCCCTTTGCTCTGCACCACCCTCCCACCAGAATTTCCTCCTTCTTAGTTCATATCCATGAGTCATACATATAAGTTCTTTGGCTTCTCCATTTCCTATGCTATACTTAACCTCCCCTTGTCTATTTTGTACCTACCACTTAAGCTTCTTTTCCCCTGCACATTTTCCCCCATCCTCCCCGCTGATAACTCTCCATGTGATTCTTTTCCTGTTCTAGTTCTTTGCTTAGTTTTGTTTCTGTTTTTTTAGGTTCCGTTGTTGATAGTTGTGAGTTTGTTGTTCATAGTTTTGATCATCTTCTTTTTCTTAGATTAAGTCCCTTTAACATTTTGTATAAGGGCTTGGTGATGATGAACTCCTTTAACTTGACCTTATCTGGGAAACACTTTATCTGCTCTTCCATTCTAAATGATAGCTTTGCTAGACACAGTAATCTTGAATATAGGTCTTCCTTTTGATGACTTTGAATACTTCTTTCCAGCCCCTTCTTGCCTGCAAGGTTTCTTTGAAGAAATCAGCTTATAGTCTTCTGGGAACTCCTTTGTAGGTAACTCTCCTTTTCTCTTGCTGCTTTTAAAATTCTCTCCTTATCGTTAATCTTGGGTAATGTAATTATAATGTGCCTTGTATGCTTCCTTGGGTCCACCTTCTTTGGGACTTTCTGAACTTCCTGGACTTCCTGGAATTCTTCCTTTGCCAGATTGGGGAAGTTCTCCTTCATTATGTTTTCAAATAAGTTTTCCATTTCTTGCTCTTCTTCTTCTTGCACCCCTATGATTCGAATGTTGGAATGCTTAAAGTTGTCCCAGAGGTTCCTAAGCCTCTCCTCAATTTTTTGAATTCTTGTTTCTTGATTCTGTTCTGGTTGAATGTTTCCTTCTTCCTTCTGGCCCAAATCACTGATTCGAGTCCCAGTTTCCTTCCCTTCACTGTTGATTCTCTGTACATTTTTCTTTATTTCACTTTGCATAGCCTTCACTTTTTTCTCTATTTTGTGACCATACTCAACCATTTCTGTGAGCATCCTGATTACCAGTGTTTTGAATTCTGCCTCTGATAGGCTGACTATCTCTTGGTCACTTAGTTCTATTTTTGGAGTTTTGATCTATTCTTTCATTTGGGCCACATTTGTCTTGGCACTCCTATTATGTAGTAAGTGGTGGAATCTTAGGTATTCACCAGGGCGAAGCAACCCACATCGCTGGGTTGTGGTGCTATATGTGGGGGAGGGGTCAGAGAGGGAACAATGTTGTTTGCTCAGCTCTCGGCAGGCTTTCAGTCGCTTTGTCAGCTACCCACAAGTAAATTGGGCTTTTGGTGCTGATTCCTGGGTGTGTGGGTTTATGTGCATTCTAGGACCATGTGGGTCTCTTCAACACACTCTCTTGTGAGGCTGGGAGTTTTTCCCATTGCCTCAACATGCACAGATTTTTACAGCCAGAGGTTTTGATGCTTTCTTTTCCCATGATGGGATCTTGGGTTGCAGAGTCTGTCTCACTCCCCCCCCCCGCCAGTTATTCCTCCCTGTTTATCCACATGCAAATGTGGGACTGCCCAGTCCTCCAGCTGCCACCTTACCCACCCTGGTTCCCCAGCCACTGCTTTGCTGCGCATCCTCTCTTCCCCAGCTGCCCATCTCTGCCCCTCCTACCAGTCTAAATGAAAGTTTTCTTCTTTAACTCCTTGGTTGTCAGACCAAGTTCAATTTTCTGGAAGTTCTTGTTATTTTTTGTTTTTAAATTTGTTGTCTTTCTTATGGTTATGGGAGGAGGCAAAGTGTATCTACCTACACCTTCTTGGCAGGAAGTCCAGAATTTTAAAAAATGTGTAATTAACCCACAGGTAGGCAAAAGACAACAGAACATTTTTAAACATAGAGAGCAACCAGAAAATTAAAAGTAATGGCACACTTAAATACTCATGTATCACAGTTACATTAACTATAATGATACTAAATAGGATTGGCAGAGTGAATAAAAAACACATGACCCAACTGTATGAACTATATGCTGTTTGTAACAAACGCATTTCAAATACAATGATTAGGTACGTTGGAAGTGAAAAGATGGAATAAAATATACCCCTTACAAAATTAATCAAAAGAAAGCAGGTGTTCCAGTCAAGAGGACAGACGTTGTGGTAAACGATGTGTTTGCCTCATTCCATGGCCACATCAAAAATACAACTAAATTACAGAACAATGCACCTGAAGTACCATATGAAGACTAGCTTAATGGAAGTCCTATAACCAAGGACAAGAAAAAGCCATGTTGAAACTGGTAGGAGGTGCGGATGCATAAAATGGGCTGGCTGCACACCCACATGCTGCAGTGGAGAATCAAAAGGGATATCTCAGCTGCAGAGGTCTCTCCTGAGGAACAAGGGGTCTCAGCCTTATACCAGTCTCCTCAGCCTGTAGCACCACTGCTGGGAAGAGGAGCCCCTACAATGTCTGGCTGTGAAGATCAGCATGGATTCTCTCCATCCAGGTAAGTTGGAAAACTTCTGGGAACTCAGGCATTCTCTTAGAGGGTATGCATCTAGATGAGCTCCCACGCACTCACCCTGTTTCTCTGACAGAGGGACAGCTCTCAGAAGGAGCCAAGAATTAACTGAGTTGTGTGGCTTCAGGGCAAAGTTGGCAGGGACAGGTGCCATTGTCCCTGTCTTTACTCCTCCCACACAGTCAGCAGGCAAGGGCCATCTTTGGTCTGTTGACCCCTCCCCCTACACTGCCAGGTCTTAATCTGCATTAGCATAGTAAACACCATTTGCCCTACTTTGATGACTCCCTGAGACCTTGCACCACCCAGCTTGTGCACTGCCAGTGGCTCTTTTGTTTTTGGGTTTTTTTTTTGGCAGGCAGCTAACCTTCACATGGGCTCCAGTCCTTAAAAACTCAAAGTTCTACAGGCCTCAGGCAGGCAGTGGCTCGCCTCAGTGTGCACTGTGCATTTTGCCCCAGGCTCGGCACTGCAGTCAAATCTAAAACTGCATTAACCTGGTGAACACCACTCACCTTACCCTGGAGATTCTCAGAAACCCCACCTCACCTAACTCATGTACCAACCACCCAAGGCTCTTACAATGGCTGAGCTTTATAGGAAGCCAGCAAATGGCAGCGCACTCCCGGTGCCCTGTGCCTTTTGCTAAGTGGATCCAGGTTCCATACTGGTGGCTTGGTTCACAGCTTGGCATCTCCCACACACCTCTTGGTCCAGCACAGGAAGCTACCAACTGTGCATCATTTTGTAGCTCCTACCAGGTAGCCCCAAGGAAGTCATAGGCAGCAACCGAACCTGGCCAGTACTAGAGGCCCTCCCAAGAGTCCCCAGAACCAACACTGAAGCCAGACTCAACCATGGCTAGCTTCAGTCCACAACACAGCACCACTTGTTAGCTCCACAAACAGCACATCCAAATGGGGGAGTTTTGGCAGGCACCAAAGCCTACTGGGTTGAATGTTATCCCAATAAACTCAATTAAAGAAAACTGCTCCATGTTGTAAATCATTAGGGAATTGCAAATTAAAACAGCAGTGAGATGGGTGGTATCAAATGGGTACTAGACTTATCAAGGTGAACATAAGTTATATAAATGTCTAATCACTATGTTGTACACCTGAAACTAATATAATAATGTATGTCAACTGTACTTGAAATTTTTTAAAATAAGTTTGAAAATAAACAACAAAAATGAGATACTACTACAACTGTATTAGAATGGCTAAAATTTACACTGATATCAAATGCTAGTGAGTATATGGATATACAGGAATTCTCATTCATTGCTGGTGAGAATGCAAAATGGCATATCCACTTTGGAAGACAGTTCAGCAGATTTTTACAATGATAAACATAGTCTTGCCATATGGTTCAGTAATTGCATTCTTAGATATTTCCCAAAATAATTTGAAAACTTATGACAAGAAAAAATCCTGCACATGAATGTTTATTGCCCATACTGGAAGCAACCCAAAGATGTCCTTCACTAGGTGAATAGATAAACTGTGGTACATCCATATATTGAAATACTATTCAGTGACAAAAATTCTACATATTAGAATATTTTTCAGTGACAAAAAGACATTGCTAAGTGAAAAGTCCATACTTTTCCAACTATATGACTACAAGTATATGATTCCAGCTGTATGACCACAAAGACGGTGAAAAAAATCAGTGGTTGCCAGGAGTTTGGAGTGCAGAGAGGTGAAAAGTTGGAGCACAGGTTTGTTAGGATATTAAGACTGTACCTTATAATAATGTAATGGTGGGTACATGACATTATGCATTTGTCAGACCTGTAAAACTGTACAACACAAAGAAAAATGAACAAATAAAGACTTTAATAACAATATATCAAAATTGGCTTATCAGACTTCCGGCCAAAATGGAGGCGTAGGCAGACACACTGTGCCTCCTCTTACAACCAAAATTAAGGACAACAAATACTTAGAAACAAGAAAACAACCAGAACTTACAGAAAATTGAACTGTATGGAAGTCCAACAACCATTCGTCCAGATTGGTAAGAGGGGCAAAGTCACAGCAGGAAAAAGTGGAGGTGCGGACCCTGGAACGCAAACAGCAGCGGCTGGCAGTTCCCAGGTGCACAGGCGGCGGCTGGCGGTCCCCAGTGGTCCCTGGGCCCACAGGCAGCAGCTGGCGGACCCCGGGCACAGGGGGGCAATGGTGCAGACCCAGTGAGGCCGCACAAGGCGGCTGGCTGACCAGGTGGTCCCACATTTGCGTGCGCAGATGGTCCAGGTAGAGGGGAAGTGGCAGAAGGGACTGAATCCAGGAGAGAGTGGAGGAGACCAAATTGTTCCCTCTCAGACCCTGCCCCCACATACAGAGTCACAACCCAGCGACTGGGCTGCCCCACACTGGGAAACACCTAAGGCTCCACTCCTCACTACGTAACAGCCTCAACCAGACCAAAACCAAACCAAAACCAAACAAAACCCCACCAAAAATGGCTCAAACCGGAGAACAAATGAAATCCCCAGAGCCAATTCCTCTAAGCCGTGAAGATATAGCCAACCTATCAGATGCACAGTTCAAAGCACTGGTCATCAAAATGCTCACAGAATTGGTTGATTTTGCTCACAAATTAGATGAAAAAATGCAGGCTACAATACGTGAAATGAAGGAAGACTCATGGGGAACCAATAGAGATGGAAGGAAAACTGGGACTCAAATCAATGGAGTGAACCAGAAGGAAGAAACTAACAACCAAACAGAAAACAAAGAAGAAACAAGAATTCAAAAAGATGAGGAGAGGCTTAGGAACCTCCGGGACATGGTTAAACGTCCCAACATCCGAATTATAGGGGTCTCAGAAGGGGAAGAAGAAGAGCAACAAGTGGAAAACTTATTTGAACAAATAATAAAGGAGAACTTCCCCAATCTGGCAAAGGAAATAGACTACCAGGATGTCCAGGAAGCTCAGAGAGTCCCAAACAAGTTGGACCCCAGGAGGAACACACCAAGGCACATCGTAACTACATTAACCAAGGTTAAAATGAAGGAGAGAATTCTAGAAGCAGCAAGGGATAAGGGGACAGTCACCTACAAAGGAGTTCCCATCAGACTGTCAGCTGATTTCTCAAGAGACCTTACAGGCAAGAAGGGGCTGGAAAGAAATATTTGAAATCTTGAAAAGCAGGGACCTACATCCAAAATTGCTCTATCCAGCAAAGCTGTCATTTAGAATGGATGGACAGATACAGCGCTTCTCAGATAAGGTCAAGTTGAAGGAGTTCATCATCACCAAGCCCTTATTATATGAAATGTTAAAGGGACTTATCTACGAAAAAGAAGATCAAAAATATGACAGTGAAAAGACAGCAAACTCACAGCTATTAAGAACCACACCTAAAACAAAAGCAAACTAAGCAAACAGCTAGAACAGGAACAGAACCACAGAAATGGAGATCATATGGAGGGTTAGCAACAGGGGCGTGGGAGGAGGAGAGAGGGGGAAAAGGTACAGAGAATAAGTAGCATAGATGGTGGGTAGAATATAGACAGGGGGAAAGCAAGAATAGTATGGGAAATGTAGAAGCTAAAGAACTTATGGCCCATGGACATGAACTAAAGGGGGGAATGTGGGTGGGAGAGGGTGTGCAGGGTGGAGGGGAATGATGGGGGAGAAATGGGACAACTGTAATAGCATAATCAATAAATTGTGTTTTGGTTTTGGAAAAAAATATTTGAACTTATATATTTTGGGAATATCGTGTACTTTTGTATATTGTGAAACCCAAGAAAAATATTTTTGCTTTTCAGATGTTGAGTTTTTATTACTCAAATATGTGATTCTACTTCCTTGGTATCAATAGCAGAATAAACAAATATATTTGAATCTTTAAAAAAATTGGCTTATCAGTTACAAATACACCAAACTAATGCAATATGTCAAGAACAGTGGAAACTCTGGGGAAGAGGGAACTAACTGTGTCCTGTCTGCTTAACTTTTTGTAAATGTTATATTTTCTGAAAAATAAAGCCTCTTTTTAAAAAAGAGAGCAAATAATATGAATTGATTTGGGGGCCATTTGCATGGCTTTGAGCTGCATTGAAGATTTTAGTTTCTAAGAACAATAAGGAGCCATTGTTAGGACTTACGTGCCCAGTGTTAAAATTCTATGATTGAACACCTGTATTTCTGGACCTTTTAATGATGATGAAGGTCATGAGACTTTTTTATTAATCTATTGAAATATAATTCTCTACACCTTTATTTTTCTATGAAAGTATCAGTTCTTCCATTTTTATTATTTGGTTTTATTTATTTTTATTTTTTTAGATTAAAACTTTCTTTTTTAAAAAAATTATTTTTGTTGAAGTACATTTGTCTGCATTTACCCCCCACCACTACCCCCGACCCCACCCATCCCCTGCTTCCAACCCCCCTTGGTTTTGTCCACGTGTCCTTTATAGTTGTTCCTGAAAACCCTTCCCCCCTCCTCCCCCTCCACCTCCCCTCTGGTTACTGTTAGATTGTTCTTAACTTCAATGCCTCTGGTTATATTTGGCTTGCTTGTTTGTTTTGTTGATTAGATTCCACTTAAAGGTGAGATCATATGGATTTGTCTTTCACTGCTTGGTTTACTTCACTTAGCATGATGCTCTCCAGTTCCATCCATGCTATCTCAAAGGGAAGGAGCTCCTTTCTCTTTGCTGCATAGTATTCCATTGTGTAAATGTACCATTCTTTTTTGATCCACTCATTTACTGAGGGGCACTTATGTTGCTTCCAGCACTTGGCTATTGTAAATTGTGCTGCTATGAACATTGGAGTGCATAGGTTCTTTTGCATTGGTGTTTCAGGGTTCTTAGACTTAATCCCAGCAGTAGAATTGCTGGGTAAAAAGACAGTTCGATTTTTAGTTTTCTGAGGAAATTCCATACTGTTTTCTTTTTTAAAAAACAGCCTAAATTCAATAAACATTTGATTCATATACTGGATTTTTAGAGTTTACTGACATTGCTTCTAGCAGTAAAGTGGAATAAATGCTGGGGAAAAAAAAAACTATGTTCTAAATATAGCATACCTTTACTGCTTTTTTGTTCTTGAAACATCCCACCTCCCTATTACCTCTCCCTAGATGAGTTAAAATTAAAGCTAGAAATATCAAGTGGTAAGCAAATGGGGAAGACAGGGTTACCCTAAGAGCAAGTGCCTGTGACTTCAATATAATTTGCTTTAATAAACATTGGATCAATAAGGAAGTTGGAATAATTGGGGAGATTAGAAAAAGAATCATCTAAAACCCAGAGTAATTGAATATAAAATTGGTGAAATAATTGCGATCTGGATGATATACAAATACTTTGAATAAGTTTACAAGCTGATTCTAAAATGTATGTAGAGCTCAATTCCATCCCTCATATTTACCTAATAGAAAAGAGAGCAAATATATGCAAAATACCTGCACAAGAACATTCACAGAAACTATTTACTAATAGCCTCAAGCTAGAAACAACCCCAAAGTCCATGAACTGGAGAATAAATAATCTGTGCTGTATTCATACAATAGAACCCTACTTAGAAGTAAAAAGAAATAAATTACTGATAAAATAAAAATAATGTATCAATCTCGAAAATATTACACTGAGAGAAATAAGCCTACACAAAAGACTACATACCATATAGTTCCATTTATATGGAATTCTAGAACAGGTAAAACTAATCCATGGTGGAAAAATTAGAACAATGTTGTCTCTATGAGTATGGGATAGGGGATTTACTAGGAAGAGACATAAGGAAACTGTCTAGGGTGATGGTGATATTTTATACCTTGATAGAAGTTTGTGTTACACAGATGTATGCAATTAACATTTAGTAAATGTAAACTAAATATTAGTGCATTTCATTTTAAGTATATGTTACATTAAAATTGTAAACAAATATTGAGCTCTATTTAAGAATATACATAATAAAGTATTTAAGGCCAAAGGTACAGATGTGGATAATTTATTTTCAAATATATAAAAAAATAAAGTGTATTAATTGATTATTAGAAAGATAGTTTCACCAATATGTGATAAGCAAGAATTATAAAATGTCAACTCATAGAATCTAAGTGATAAATATGAGTGGTGGCTAGAAAATTATTTAAACTTTTCTGTAGATTTGAACATCCTCACAAAACATGCTAGCAAAGGGAGAACAATGACTTGAATTCTGGATGGTAAAAGGAAAACAACAAGAGAGGGAAATGCAGAATCCTGGAAGACAAAATAGCCAAAATGTCATAAAATGCATGAAATGTTCACATACATACCCTTCCCGCAAACCATCGATGAAGGAGAATTCAATTAGCTACACTGATAGAAGAGGGAGGAGTTGAGGGGTAGGAATCTTGTAAAATGCCACTGTCACCACCAGTCCTGGTCATAGAATGCATAAGCATAAGCAACTTTCATCAATAGAAAGGTACAATGAGAATCAGAATATTTCAGTTGATGAAAACCTCCCTAAAACCACAAAACAGGAGAAAACTGTAACACAACATTCCAATCTGTATTAACCTAAAACAAGAATATAAAGATTTGAAAAATACATTGGATCAGAAATTCAAAACTTAAGAAAAATGAAAAAAAAATGAAATACGGGTTTATTGAATTCAGGGAAGGAGTCAATCAGAAATGAAGTCTAGATTTCAGGAGTGCTAAGGGAGGAATAGAGTCAAATTAAAACTTTATAAAGAACATTGAAGAAAGCAGGAACATAACCAAGAAAATTAAAAGTGAGAATAAAGGTAAAAAAGAACCAGAGAGAAAATGGTTTAAATAGAAGATAAAGAAGACCGAACATACAGATATTAGGAACCCTGAGGAAGAAAACCAGAACAATAGAACTATTTTAAATTATAATCCAAGAAAACTTTCCGGTGGTAAATTAATGCTTGAATCTACTTGATTGCAAGGCCTACTGGGCACCACATACAAAATTGACTTACAGTGTTCAACTCCAAGGCAAATCAGTAAAAGTATGAGACTTTAAAGATGAACTATTTTCAGAGCTTCTGGGTCTGGAAAGACTAAACAACTTACAAGAGCAAGATAATTAGACTGACATCAGACTTCCCAAAAGAAACATACAAAGCAAGGTATCAATGGAGAACTATTTAAAAATAAACTCAGGGTTCACCTAGGTCACAAAAAAGCAGTCCGCCTTAATGAAAGTAAGCAAACAGTAACACTTTTATATCCAGCCAATCTATCTTCCAAGAGTTAATGCTGTAGAAAACAACTCAGGCTAATATGCCCATGGATACTTGGTTTATGATCAGAGGGGGAAAATGGCTTTTTAAATAATGTCATTTGTATAATTGACTAGTCGTATGGATGAAAACTAATCTTAACCCTTATCCCAGATTATACAGAAAAGTCAGTTTAAGGTGAATTGTAAGTATAAACGTTAACATCAAAATAATAAAACATTTAGAATTTAATAAAGGAGAATATAATTTTGACCTCAGGTTACAAGAAAACTTCTTAAACAAGACCCAAAACACCAAACGAAAAGAATGATAAGTTGGACTACATTATTTTCATCAAAAGACACCAATTACAAATGATAGAGTAAGCTCCTGAGAAGATGTTTGCAGCACACATAGTCAACAAAGAGAGAATGTAAAGGACTACTGCAAATCAGTAAGAAAAAGACTGACAAACTCCAGGGAAAAAAATGAACAGAACACTCCCAATAGGCAGTTCACAAAAGGAGAAATAAAAGTTGTCAGTAAGCTTAAGAAAAGGTGCTAAATATCATTAGTTATCAGGGAAATGCAAATTAAAACCACAATGAGATATCATTACACTTCCTTATGTTGGCTACTTAAAAGGAAAAAGACTAACAATACCAATTGTTGGCAAAGGTGTGGAACAAGTGATACTTTCATTCACTGCGGGTGAGAGTATAAATTGTTACAATCAATTCATAAAATAAGTCTGACATTGTCTATTAAAGTTGAATTATAGTCATACTTCATAACCCAGCAATTTTATTCCTAAGTATTTAACAGAATTGCATACACACGCACCATGAGATATGTAAAAGTTATCAGAATTATTTGTAATCCCATAGTGATAAACACCCATACCCATTAATAATAAAATAAGTACAGTGACATAATCCAGAGAAATAATTTAGGAATGATAGCTACATAAAACAACAGGAATGATTATTTTTTAAAGTCAAATTTATTGATGTTTAAGTTCACCACAAAAAAAAAGGTATACAGTTGGATGATCTGAAAAATGTGAACAATCATGTAACTACCACCAGAGTCAAGATACTGAATATTTTACTGACCCTAAAAGTTCTCCCTTGCCCCTTGAAGTCAATCCCAAAACCTTACTCCAGGCCCTGACAAACACTGATCTGATTTGTTCCTGTGGTTTTGCCTTTTTCATAATGTGATGGAATCCTTCAGCTTATAGCCTTTTTTATATGACTTCATTCATTTGGTATATGTTTTTTGAGATTCATCCATGTTGTCACATGAGTATCATCAAGCTCATTCTTTTTTATTGATGAGTAGTAGTAGTCTGGTATAGAGGTATACCATATTTGTTTATTCATTTACCAGTTCATAGATACTGGGTTACTTCCAGTTTTTCATGATTATGAATAAAACTCCTATAAATATTTGAACTTTGTGTGGATATATGTTTTCAATTATCTTGGGAATGAGATCACTGGGTTCTATAAATGTATGTCCAGCTTTATAAAAAACTACCAAACTGTTTTCCAAAGTGTTTGTACTACTTTCTCCTCCCACCAGAAATGTACATGGGTGGCATTTGCTTTGCATATTCAATAACACATGGTATTGTCAGGTTTCTTAATTTTAGATATATTAGTTGGAATTATTATTAAATTTTGAGAATTCTTTCTTTTCCCCCTTTGCCCAACTCCACCCATCCCACCCCCTCTCCCACAGTCATTTCATACACTGTTGTCCATGTCCATGGGTCATTCATACATGTTCTTTGACTAGTCTCTTCCCCTCCTTTCTACCTTTATCCCTCCCTTCTGGTCACTGTCAGTCTGTTCTGTGTTTCCATGCCAATTTTGTTCATTAGTTTATTTCGTTCATTATCTTCCTCTTATAAGCAAGATCGCATAGTTTGTCTTTTGCCTCCTGGCTTATTTCACTTAGCATAATATTCTAGTTCCATTCATGCTGTTGCAAAAGGTACGAGTTCCTTCTTTCTTTCTGCTGCATAGTATTCCACTGTGTAAATGTACCACAGGTTTTTGATCCACTCATTTACTAATGGGCACTTAGGCTGTTTCCAGAACTTGGCTATAGTTAATAGTGCTTCTATCAACATAGTGGTGCCTAAGTTCTTTTGAATCAGTGATTTGGAATTCTTAGGGTATACTCCCAGCAGCAGAATCACTGGGTCAAAAGGCAGTTAGATTATTAATATTTTTAGGAAACTCCGTATTGTTTTCCACAGTGCCTGCACCAGTTTGCATTCCCACCAATAGTGCGCTAGGGTTCTCTTTTCTCCACAACCTTGCCAACATTTGTTTGTTGATTTATTAATGATGGCCATTCTGACAGGTGTGAGGTGATATCTCATTGTGGTTTTAATTTTTTTATTTATTCTGAATATAAATCACTTATCAGTTATGTATTGTTCAAATATTTTCTTCTAGTGTATGGTTCATTTATTCATTTATCCAAAAAATTGTAATGGTTTGTGCTATTTGTGTCCTATCTAGAAAAATTTTGCTTTACCAAAGCTCACAAAGATTCTTTCTCCTGTTGCTTTTTTTATCTAAAATTTTGGAGTTTTAGGTTTTACACTAAGGTTTATATAATCCATTTCTAGTTAATTTTTTTCTTTCTTTTTTTTATTGTTCAGTTACAGTTGTCCCCATTTCCCCCCATTACTCTCCCCCACTCTACCCACACCCATCTCCCACATTCAGTCCTCCCCTCACCCTGGTTGCCTTTGTCCATTTGTCCTTTATACATGTTCCTGATGATCTTTACCCTTCTCTCCCCCTGTTATCCCGCCTTCTGGTTACTGTCAGTTTCTTCTTTATTTCCATGTCTTTGGTTCTGTTTTGCACCCTTGTTTGTTTTGTTGATTAGGTTCCACTTATAGGTGAGACCGTTTGGTATATGTCCTTCACCACCTGGCTTATTTCACTTAGCGTAATGCTCTCCAGTTCCAACCATGCTGTCCCAAAGCATAGGAGTTCCTTCTTTCTTTCTGCTGCATAGTATTCCATTGGGTAAATGTACCACAGTTTTTTGATCCACTCATTTACAGACAGGCACTTAGGCTGTTTCCAGCACTTGGCTATTGTTAATTGTGCTATTAGGAACATTAGGGTACATAGGTTCTTTTGAATCAGTGATTCAGGATTTTTAGGATATCATCCCAGCAGTGGGATTGCTGCATCGAAAGGTAGTTCCTTCTTTAGTTTTTTGGGGAAATTCCTTACTGTTTTCAACAGTGGCTGTACCAGTCTGCATTCCCACCAACAGTGCACTGGGGTACCCTTTTCTCCACAAACCTGCCAGCACTTGTTATTTGTTGATTTGTTTATGATGGCCATTCTGACTAATGTGAAGTGGTATCTCATTGTGGTTTTAATTTGCATCTCTTTGATGGCTAGTGATGCTGAGCATCCTTTCATATGTGTCTGGGCCCTCTGTATGTCCTCCTTAGAGAAGTGTCTGTTCAGGTCCTTTGCCCATTTTTAATTGGGTTATTTGTCTTCCTGGAGTGGAATCCTGTGAGTTCTTTATGTATTTTGGAGATCAAACCCTTGTCCACGGTATCATTTGCAAATATATTTTCCCATACAGTTGATTCCCTTTCTATTTTGCTGATGTTTTCTTTAGCTGTGCAGACGCTTTTCAATTTGAGGTAGTCCCATTTATTTATTCTTTCTTGTAAATCCCTTGCTGTAGGGGACATATCTGTGAAAATATTGCTGCTTGGAATATCTGAAAATTTCCTGCCTATGATCTCTTCTAGGACTTTTATGGTGTCATGACATATATTTACACCTTCTATTCATCTTGTGTATTTTGCTTATGGTGTAAGTTGATGGTCAAGTTTCATTTTTTTGCATATAGCTGTCCAGATCTCAGGACCATTTGTTGAAGAGGCTATTTTTACTCCATTTTATGCTTCTACCCTCTTTGTTGAATATTAATTGACAATGGAGACATGTGTTTATCTCTGGGCTCTCTATTCTGTCCCACTGATCTATGTATTTGTTCTTATGCCAGTACCAGACTGTTTTAATTACAGTGGCCTTGTAGTATAGTTTCATATCAGGTAATTTGATCCCACCTACTTTGTCCTTCTTTCTCAAAATGGCTGAGGTTATTTGGGGTCATTTATGGTTCCATATCAATATTTGAAATGTTTGTTCTATATCTGTGAAATATGTCATTGGTATTTTAATAGGGATTATATTGAATCTACAAATTGCTTTGGGTAATATGAACATTTTTTAAAATTTTTTAAAATATATTTTTTTGATTATGCTATTACAGTTGTCCCATTTCTCCCCCATCATTCCCCTCCACCCTGCACACCCTCTCCCACCCACATTCCCCTCCTTTAGTTCATGTCCATGTGCCATAAGTTCTTTAGCTTCCACATTTCCCACACTATTCTTGCCCTCCCCCTATCTATATTCTACCCACCATCTATGCTACTTAGTCTCTGTACCTTTTTCCCCTCTCTCCTCCTCCCACGCCCCTGTTGCTAACCCTCCATATGATCTCCATTTCTGTGGTTCTATTCCTGTTGTAGCTGTTTGCTTAGTTTGCTTTTGTTTTAGGTGTGGTTCTTAATAGCTGTGAGTTTGCTGTCTTTTCGCTGTCATATTTTTTATCTTCTTTTTCTTAGATAAGTCCCTTTAACATTTCATATAATAAGGGCTTGGTGATGATGAACTCCTTGAACTTGACCTTATCTGAGAAGTGCTGTATCTTCCCTTCCATTCTAAATGACAGCTTTGCTGGATAGAGCAATTTTGGATGTAGGTCCCTGCTTTTCAGGATTTCAAATATTTCTTTCCAGCCCCTTCTTGCCTGTAAGGTCTCTTGAGAAATCAGCTGACAGTCTGATGGGAACTCCTTTGTAGGTGACTGTGCCCTTATCCCTTGCTGCTTCTAGAATTCTCTACTTCATTTGAATCTTGGCTAATGTAGTTACGATGTGTTCCTTCTTGCGTCCAACTTCTTTGGGACTCTCTGAGCTTCCTGGATGTCTCGGTAGTCTATTTCCTTTGCCAGATTGGGGAAGTTCTCCTTTATTATTTGTTCAAATAAGTTTTCCACTTGTTGCTCTTCTTCTTCCCCTTCTGGGACCCCTATAATTCGGATGTTGGGACGTTTAAAGTTGTCCCGGAGGTTCCTAAGCCTCTCCTCATTTTTTCGAATTCTTGTTTCTTCCTCATTTTCTGTTTGGTTGTTAGTTTCTTCCTTCTGGTCCACTCCATTGATTTGAGTTGCAGTTTTCTTCTCATCTCTATTGGTTCCCCATGCATCTTCCTTCATTTCATGTATTGTAGCCTGCATTTTTTCATCTAATTTGTGAGCAAAATCAACCAATTCTGTGAGCATCTTGATGACCAGTGCTTTGAACTGTGCATCTGATAGGTTGGCTATTTCTTCACGGCTTAGAGGAATTGGCTCTGGGGATTTCATTTGTTCTCCGGTTTGAGCCATTTTTGGTCGTTTTTTGTTTTGTTTTGTTTTGGTTTGGTTTTAGTCTGGTCTCGGCTATTATGTAGTGAGGGGTGGAGCCTTAGGTGTTCCTCAGGGAGGGGCAGCCCAGTTGCTGGGTTGTGACGCTATAGGTGGGGGTGGGGTTCGAGAGGGAAGAATGGCGCCTGCTCTGCTCTCTCCTGGACTCCGGTCCCTTCCGCCGCTTCCCCTTCGCCTGGATTATCTGCACATGCGAGCACGTGCTGTTACGTAGTGAGGAGTGGAGCCTCAGGCGCTCCCCAGTGTGGGTCCGCCCAGTCGCTGGGTTGTGAGGTTGTATGTGGGGGCGGGGTCTGAGAGGGAACAATGGCTCCTGCTCCGCTCTCCTGAATTCAGTCCCTTCCGCCACTTCCCCTTTGCCTAGACTGTCTTCGTGCGCGAATGTGGGACCACATGGTCAGCCAGCCACCTTGTGCGGCCTCACTAGGTCTGCACAGTTGCCCCCCTGTGTCGCGGGTCCGCCAGCCGCCGCCTGTGCACCTGGGAACTGCCAGCTGCTGCTGCTTGTGTTCCTGGGTCCGCACCTCCACTTTTTCCTGCCGCGACTCCGCCCCTCTTACCGGTCTGGATGAATGGTTGTTGGACTTCCGTACAGTTCAATTTTCTATGAGTTCTGATTGTTTTCTTGTTTCTAAATATTTGTTGTCCTTAATTTTGGTTGTGAGAGGAGGCACAGTGTGTCTGCCTACGCCTCCATCTTGGCCGGAAGTCCAAAATGAACATTTTGATGATGTTAAACCTTCCAATCCATTAACATGGTATATGTTTCCATTTATTGGTGTCTTCCTTAATTTCTTTCTTCAGTGTTGTATAGCTTTCTGAGTACAGGTCTTTTACCACCTTAGTTAGGTTTATTCTTAAGTACTTCATTTTTCTTGTTGCTGTAGTAAATGGGATCTAGTTAATTTTTTTTATAAGGGTTAAGGTTCTCTTTTTGGGGGGTATATAGATGGTTATGTATTTTGATCATTTGTTGAAAAGGCTTTTATTTCTACATTGAATTACCTTGGCAACTTTATAAAACATCAATGAAGTTTTGTGACTGTGTTTTTGGACTCTATTCTCACAAACATTCTCTTAAATGAAAGAAACTAGACACAAAAGTACACATAATGTATGAATATTTATATCAATTTCAAAACAAGTAAAACTAATACAAAGTATTTAGGGATGCATATTTAATGTTAAAATTATAGAGAAATGTGAGAAAATGGTTACCACAAAAGCTAGGATAGTTGGTATTTAGCGGTGAAGGAGAGATTTCAGTTGAGAAGAGGTACTGTATGTGTGAGAGAACCATCTGGGGAGTTAGAAATATTCAATTTTTTGACCTGAGTATTGGCGGCATGAATGCTTGCTGAACATTTATGTTTTACATGCTCACCTGTACTTAAGAGTTGAACAAAAGAGTACAGGAAAAGGAAAAAGATAGGAAGGGAAGGGAAGAAAAGAAGAGAAAGATATGAAAGGAGGAAGGAAGGAAAAAAAGGTGGAATGAAGGAATTTTAAAAATAAAACAGTTTTATTGAGGTGTAATTTACATAACATGAAATTCACCTGTTTTAAGTGTACATTGCAATGATTTTTAGTATATTTACACAGGTGTGCAACTGTGAGTACAATCTAATTTTACAATATTTCCATCACCCCAAAAGAAACTTCAGGACCACTTATTCCCTACTCTCACCTCTAGTTCTGTCTCTAGATATGTGCCTTTTCTAAACATTTCATATAAATCAAATCATATAATATATGGCCTTTGTGTCTTGCTTCTTTTGCTGTGCATAATATTTTTGAGGTTTATCCATGTTGCAGCATGCATAGTAATTATTTGTTGCGGACCGTTCAGCCTGGTTTCAGGAGTTGTAACCCTCACCCCATGGTGGGCTGTGTAAGAGCCCAAGGGACCCACTTCATCTGGGTCTGTTCTGTCACAAGGACGTGACCTACTAAGGAGACAAAGCTTATCTCCCTGGCAGGAGCACTGCTTCTGCCTCATCCATCTCTGGCCCCATTGCTTGGTTGGCAGTCAATGATGGGTAAGACTCCTCATGGGAGGGGCAACCTAAGCCAGACGCGACCACTTGGGAGGCCTCATGGAAGGACTCAGGGGGTTGCAGCAAAGAGGATGTGATGGACCCTCACCCCCCGGCTATTCTGACGTAGCCCGAGTCCTCATTTCCATCTGGGAGATGTCTCCTGCTTCCTAATCAGCTTAAAGCCTGAAACTGTGGGGGTGAGCGATGCAGCCCTGTCCTGGCCAGGATGGCTCCCTGGGTGATCCGGACATAAGAAAGAATTCCTAAAGTCCTGTTAAACCTGCTTTGCTAAAAGTGCTCTTCCTTAGGTGATAAGTGTCCCAGGAGGAAATGAGTATGTCTCCCAAAGTTTGGCAACCCCCTTTCCTGACAAACACTGGCTCAGATTAAGCCCTCAGATTTCTTTGACATGTTAAACCTGTATTCTGGTGTATTTGAGTCCAATAAAAGCCTAGTGAGGATGGGGCTCTGGGTCATTCTCCTCTGAGAGTTTGACCCTTTTCCTCCGCAAGCAGAAGATGTCTTGGTAGTTTTTATTTTCATCCGTGACAGAGGGATGGGGCTCTGCGGGCAGAGCCCCCCATAATTATTTCCCTTTGATGGCTGAATAATATTCTTTTGTATGGCTATATACCACATTTTGTTTATCTGTTACCAGGTTTGATGGACATTTGGATTGTTTTCACTATTTTGGACTCTTATAAGTAATACTGCTGTGTACATTCACATCCAGTTCCTTGTACGAACATATATATGTTTTTTTCTCTTGAAGAATTTTTCTAAAAAAGGAATTGCAGGGTCCTATGGTAACTCTATGTTTAATATTTTGAGGAACTTTTTCCAAGCGGCTGCACCATTTTACAATTCCTTATGCAGTATATGACGATTTCAATTTCTCCACATCCTAACCAATACTTGTTATTGACTTTTTAAAAAATTATAGCCATTCTAGTGTGTGCAAAATAGTATCTCACTGTGGTTTTTGATTTGCAATTCCTTATTGATTAATTTGAACATCTTTTTATGTGTTTACTAGACATTCATATATCTTCTTTGAAGAAATGTCTCTTCAAATATGTTGCCCATTTTAAAATTGAGTTTTTGCCTTCTTATGATTGAGTTGTAAAATTTAAAAAAACATACTAGAATACTAGATATAAGTTCCTTATTGGGTATATCATATACATATACAGGCAGACATCAGAGACATTGCAGGTTGGATTCAAGACCACCCCAATAAAGCGAATATCACAATAAAGTAAGACAAGAATTTTGACTTTCCAGTACATGTAAAAATCATGTTTACACTATACTATAGTCTATTAAGTGTGTAATAGCATTATGTCTAAAAAAGTACACACCTTAATTTAACAATGCTTTATTGCTAAAAAATGCTAACCATCATCTGAGCTTGTTGGAAAAATAACACTGATATTCTTTCTCAATGCAGAGTTGCCACAGACTCTCAATTTTCAAAAAAAGACAGTGTCTGAAAAGTACAATAAAGTGAAGCACAAAAAAACAAGGCATGACTATAAATATTTTCTCCCAGGCAGGATGGATCAGGATGATCTGAGATTTCACCACTCTCCTCAGAATGACATACAATTTAAAACTTATGAATTGTTTATTTTTGGAACTTTCTATGTAATATTTTTAGACCATGGTTGACTACAGTTAACTAAAATGGAGGAAAGTGAAATGTCAGATAAGAGAGGACTAATGAATAACCACAAGTGTGTTAAAGTTTTGACAACTGTATAAGAAAGAAAGATAAGAAGGAAAATGATAAATGATAAACTTAATTAAGTGGTTGAATTTGAGTGGAAGGAGATGAATATTTTTCCTCATAATTTTTTGTGCTTTTAAGCTTTTCTATAATGAGCATACATTGACATTGCAATTTTAAAAAGACTTGACTCTAAAAAGCAACTCAGTTAAAAGTGCCTACTTCCTGTCTGATTTGTTAACCATTTCAGTGTTCTTTGTTTTTGTTTTATTCTTTTGGTTTTCCTTTCTCTTCATATCAGGGTTGAGGTCTCTACTGAACTTTCTGACCTATTTATTCTGAAACCACCGTGAAAGCAGGACTGCTTGGGTCCCTCTCCCCACTGAGCTTATATTAGTTCTCCAAAGGAAATGAGGAAACACAATTTCCTTGGCACAAAGATTATTAGTTCTTCACGAGGCAGGGCTTTCTAAGAGCCATCTCTCTAATAAGCATGAAGGGTCTTGGGTACGCTTCTAGGGAGCTTGAACCCTTGACCCTCCTTCCCTCATTGAACCACACTGCCAAACTACCCCCATCCCACCAGACCTCACCTCTGTAATATTCTACCATGAGTCTCTAATCCCAGGTCCTACTGGTAACAACTGCAAGTCACACAGGCCTTATTGGCTGTTTCCTAGATTGCGGGGCACCCCTCTGCCTCTGCCTTGTTTTCTATCAGTCTTCTACTTCCTCTACCAGTCTTCTGGTAGAAGCATAACTTCCAGAATGCTTTTACTAAAAATAAAATTATAACATGTCTCCTAAGTTTAAACTTTGAAGAGGCTCCACAGAGCTTTGAGGGCACAAAGTTCAGGTAGAAAGTCTAAGGTCACTGGGCCTAGCTGATGTCTCCATTTTAACTCCAAGCCCTGCCCTGGAACACTCCATACCTGGCCACAGAGAGCCCTCCTCACTTACTTGCCTTCCAGGTTTTTGCCTGTAACACTCCCCTTCAGTCCAACAGCCTTTCCTTTTTGTCCAGGAAGCCCTCCTTAATACATCTGTCTGCATTCCTAGTCCCCAAGAGGACTAGGCTGGGAGTCAGGCTGTCTGGTCCTGCCTGGGAGGAAACCCATACCCAAGGAAACCCATACACATAGTGTATGGAATATCAGGCTGTGTATCTCCATTCTATGGGAAACTGAGGCCCCTCTTGAGAGAGAGAAGGAGCTTTCTCACAGTGCAGGCTGCATTTCTCCATCTCAGGGGCCTGGATTAGATCTTCCTAGGATATTCCCCAAGGAAATTCTTCAAGAGTGGGCATAGGTTTGCCTCCCAGGCATCCATTTCCACAAACAGTGGGCACTGTCAACCATGCCCAACCTAATAGGGTTTGTGGTTAGCAACAATTCAGTGCAAACCGGAATCCCCAGTTTGCAGTGTGGCAAAGAAGGAAACTTTATTCAGTGCAAAATAGCTCAATTGTGATACAGCAAGGCCCTGAGGAAGTCCTGGGGCCAGGCCCTTCTCCAGATAGACAGCTCTGTTCTGCTCCTTGATGGTCTGCTTTGTGCTGTGCTGGTGAGCTCAGGTGTTCTTTGGTCTGCTCTGTTTTGTGCCAGTCTGCTCCTCTTAGGAAAGACATCTTTGATGTTTCAGCTCAGCCAGGGAGATGCAGTCTTCAGAGGTTCTCAGAGCTAGAGGGGAGCTGACTTATATAGATAGAAGTTCCCATTCCTGGTCTCTGACTGGTTTCACCTCATGCAAATAAGGGCTCTGAATCCTCGTAGTTTGATTGGTTCAAAAGGCAGTGTCCTGATTGGTCAGAATACAAGGGGGCCCAAGAAAACCCAGAATTATCTTTTGGAGGACAGGCCCCTTGTAGTACAGGCTTCCCTGGCTAGGTGAGTGTTCTAGGAACCCATCTGTATCAGTGTGCCAGCTTGGTTGTTGTAAAAGGCTGCATTCAGCTTCAGTGTATTTTTTGATTCTTTTAACACATTTGCTCATTTCAGGACAGATGATTTACAAGTGTACCTGTCCACACTGCACTGAGTGTTCAGCAGTTTTTGACCAAATATGTCATGACCCCTGTGTCCCACCCTACCCCAGCGACTGTTTTTTGTTTCCCTGAATGAAAGAAGACCTCAAAGGGAAATGTTTTGCTGATGAGGAAGAGGTGAAACAAAAAGCGGCAGAAGACTAAAAGACATCAAAATCATCAAGTTCAAAAACTGTTTTGAGCAGTAGAAAAAACATCTCAATAGATGTATTGCAGAGTACTTTGAAGGTGATTGAAGTTTAAACATGTAAGAATAAATACACAATTTTTTATAAATAAATTCTGGGATTTTGGGGGTTCCCCCCAAAAGTCAGAGCTGCTCTGGTTGGTAAACCTGTGCAGCTCTGATTGGATGGGGCAAGCCTCACTCCTATTGGTTGAAATAGGATTCCAGGAAACTTACTAAGTTTCTGGCTCAGAAGGCAGAAACAGTGCAGGCAGGAAGTTCAGTGCTGGCTTCTCTGTGAAGTGCAGGGGGTGCTCCAGGAGGGGGTGAAGGGTGTTCTCAAGGAACTCTGGGTGGAGCAGAGAATGGGAAGAGGACAGGCAGAGTGCAGGAGAGGCCTTTGTAGCCCAGACATTGAGTTCTACCCAGGTAGAAGGAAAGTGCCCTGAGGAGGTGTCCAAAGTAAAGAGAAGGGTGAGCAGCAGTGGCAGGCTGGCTCCAGAGAGCACAGATTCCCCTAGATCTCCCTAACTCCGTTGATGCAGCTGGGTCCCTGCATCATGTCCCTCTAAATTCCAGGGGTGTCCAACCTTTTGGTGTCTCTAGGCCACACTGAAAGAAGAAGAGTTGTCTTGGGCCACACATTATATACACAAACATTAACGAAAACTGATGAGCACTAAAAAAAGGTTTTAAGTAAACTTACAATTTTGTGTTGGGGTGCATTCATAGCCATCCTGGATCTTATTGGACACCATACTCAGGGGAAGGTTCTGGCCCCAAACCTGCCCTTGCAGCCTTCCCTCCCTCCTTCAATGAAATGAAATGACCTCTGCATCTCTTAAACAAGCAAGGTCACCACCCCAGCACCTTCCCACTTGCTGCTTCTGCCTGTCTGCACTTGTCCAGTTCACTGTCTGTAAAACTCTTACTCAGGGTTCAGGGCCACAGCCTGAAGGTCCATTCTTACCCCATCCCACAAGCTCCTGATGTCATCAACTGATATGGACTGGCCCACCTGAGGCCCCTCCCGCTGGGGACAGCAGTGGTTCACTCACGGGATGCCTTGCGGAATCCACATGGAAGAGGCAGGAAAAGAAAATGCCAGTCGTGTTGGTGCTGAGGAGCTCTGTGCCCTCTCTGGACTCCTGGGAGTGGCCTGTCTCAGGCTTCCACAGGACAGAGCTTCCCCTGTTGGAAGAGGATCCATGAAGGCCTGAGGGCTGAGACAGAGGGTTCTGAGGTGCACCTGTCTGTGAGGGGCCCCGGCAGGTGCCCAAAGTATGGAATGAGAGCAACACCTGGGTTGTTGTTTCTCCCATTTCACAAACCTGGCTGTGATTCCCCCCTGGTGGCTTGCTCTGGGAGGAAGCTGCAGAGGGTTGGGGGCTGAACTTGCACCTGGATCCTGTTGCTATAAACAGAAGTTCACATTACTGCAGGATCCATGCCTACCCCACCTGGCCTGCAGTAGAATATGAAGGTCCTGCTGAAAGTGGAGATGTAAAGCAGAGGTTCGGCAGCAGAGTTCCATCTTCAGGATAGAAATCTTATCTTATCTCTGGAGACTGGGTTTAGGCCCAATGCTGCAGGCAGGTGAGGCTTGTGAGAGATAGTTGTGACTGCAGGGAGCTTCTCAAAGCATCTCTGGGAACTTCTGAAGGAACTGACCACTCCAGGCCTGTGACCAGACTTCTGATAGGCCACAGGATTATGTTGTCCACTTTGGGGCACCCACAGACAGTTTTTAATATGCCATAGGTCTTGGGAAAACTTGTTTTTCTTAAGAAGGTAAATATTCCCCTTTTGGTTTATTTTTAGGGTCATGAAATATTCTAAAATTAATTGTGGTGATAATTGCACAACTCTAGGAATATACAAAAATCATTGAATAATACATTCTAATAAGTGAATTCTATGGTGTGAATTATATCTCAAGAATGCTTAGCCCAGAGATGGAACCACACAAATATGTCCAAATGAGTTTCAACAAGAAGTGTAGAAGCAATTCACTGGAAAAAGCAATGAAGTGGAAGTGGAAAAATGGTGCTGGAGCAGTTGGGCATCCATAGGCAATAATAATAATAATAACAACAACAACAACAACAACTCCAAACCTCAACCTGAGTCTCACCCCTTTTACAAAAATTAACTCAAAATGAATGATGGGCTTAAATGTAAAATGTAAAACTAGAGCGTGTGCAAGGGTTGGTCTTGGGAAAGAAAGAGATGGATCCCCTCTTCAAGCGATAATGTCATTTCCCAAAGTATTTGCTGTGCTTGGGTTAGGATTCTCACACGTGGACCAGTGTCAATGCAAGGAAATAGAGGAAAATGCTAAATTTCAGTTAGAAATTAGTGAAAATCTTCAGTTAGAAGATAGTTTGAGAGCTCATGGACCTCAGGGTAAGAACACCTAACTTAGGCTCTATATAAGCTTCCTAGAGGCAGCCTTTGGGTTTCTGAGGAACATCACTTGAATCTTGCAGAATTGTGCTCTCCCTATTTTTGGGCACAGCCATCTGTTTCCTTGAATCCATTCACTGATGCTGGAGAGAGAGGAAGGGGAAAAGAGAAACATCGATGTGGGAGAGAAACATGGATTGGTTACCTCCTTTACCCACCCAGACTTAGGATTGAACCTGCAACCTAGATCTCATATTTTGGATTCTGGATCTATTATAATGGATGACACTTTGACATCAGATGTCATGGGTTGAAGAGTTGAAGTTAATGGTGAATGTGCAACGTTGCGTTTCTATGGCACTGTTCCTCCTGTGGCAGGATCTGGTCAGGAGTAGAATGGGACAATCCTAAGAGAGGTAAGCACGATAGAAGCCATGAAGCGACTGTGTATTTTAAATGCAGCCACACAACAGGAGGATCCTTTATTCATCCAAACAAAGTAAAATTTTACTGCAGCTAAGAACTGCTATGTGTTAAAAGATGGACCAGAGGAACATGGAAAAGAACAACTTATTAAAATTGCAAATAGACCTGTGGAAACTATTGGTTTTGACTCTATTATAAAACAACAAAGCCAGCTGAGCACATTGCAAGAAATTTCTTTGAGGAACTGTGCAGTAAGTTGTGCTGATGACAAAGGGGTCATTGCTAAAGCATGTCCTAAAGTTACAGAAGTACATTTGTCAATAAACTTTCTGTCAGGATGGGATGAAGTTGTAGACATTGCTGATCAGCTCAGACACCTGGAAGTCCTTAATCTCAGACAATAAACTGAGATTTCCTCCTGGCTCACCATCTCCAACCAGAACATTTCCTGCACTGAAGGTTTTAGTCCTCTGCTGAACAGGAGTAACATAGGCTGAGGTGCTCTGGTGTGCCGTGGGGTGGCAGGTCCTAGAGGAGCTCTACCTAGAGCCTAATAATATTTCCATTTCAGAAAGGCTGGCTGACATTCTACAGATGGTCACATTATTAGACCATTCCCATAATCACTTAATTGATTAAAGTCAGCTGTTTCTAATAGTGTATCTGCCCAGATGAGAACAACTAATTCTAACACTGGGATTTCTTCTCTACATTCCCCAGATGCTGGGGTTTGATGCAAAACGTCAATGTTTCCTTCCTTGCAAAACCTTGTAGTCAATAACAATTGGATATCAATCACAATGGCCCTCTTTCAAGGAGCTGGATAAGTTACAGAGTCCGAGCTCTTTGTGCTGCTGAGGAAACGCCGTGTCTGAGGGAAGCAGTGGCAGGCCACCTACCAGTTCATTATCACCAAGATCGGTCAGCTGCTGACTCTGAACAAATGTCAGATTCTTCCCAAGAAGAGGCTTGGAGCAGAACTGGAATACAGAAAAGGATTCGGAAACAAATGGGAAGAGGCAAGTGGGATTAGGATGCAGGCAAAACAAGCCAAATGAGGAGTTCCTGGCAGCCCATCCCAGATACCAGGCACTCTGCCTCAAATACAGTGTACTTGACGATGGGGAACTGAAAACACGACCACAGTGTTTGCTCAAAAACTAGCTAACACTGAAGATAAAATATCCTCACCATCTTCATCAGAAAGTCCTAGAGAAACAACTGCCAGATTCCATGATAATTCAAAAGGTAAAATTACTGCTGTCACTTCTCAAAGTTCCTCTGTCAGACCTTCTGTTGTCCTATGCAAGTTCCAAAATGCCAGGCAGAGAGATTGAACTAGATGACCAACATTCATTAGAGTTTTATTCTGTGGAAAATGGAGATTGTCTCTTAGTGCAATGGTGACAGCCAACTAATAAAGCTCAGAGACTAGACTGTTTATCAGACTAAGATTCACTGGGAAAAAAAATGATTTATTGGAACAATTCTACTCTAATGAAAAAGAGGTTTTATAACTTTCCCTAAGTATAAAAAAAGGTTGTACTTTTCATTCAGAAGAGACCATCTAGGCTTGTATATAATAGCAATAATAAAGGCTTTGTACCTAAAACAAAGTAAAACTAGAAAACTTTTAGAACACATAGAGGGGAGATCTTCAGGATCTAGGGTTATGCAAGGAGTTCTTAGACTGGAAACCAAAAGTGTGAGCCATAAAATGAAAACTGATCAACTGGACGTCATTAGAATTAAAAACTTTTGTTTGGAGAAAGACCCTGTTAAAAGAATGCAAAGATAAGCTACAGACTGAGAGAAAATATTTGCAAAACATATATCTGACCAAGCACTAGTATCTAGAATATATAAGGAACTCTCAAAACTCCAGGGAATAAAAGCAATCCAAATTAAAAAGGGGCTAACAAAAAATTCCACTGCTGGGATTATATCCTAAGAACCCTGAAACACCAATCCAAAAGAACCTATGTACCCCAATGTTCATAGCAGCACAATTTACAATAGCCAAGTGCTAGAAGCAACCTAAGTGCCCATCAGTAAATGAATGGATCAAAAAACTATGGTACATTTACATGATGGAATACGACACAGTAGAAAGAAAGAAGGAGCTCCTACCCTTTGGGACAGCATGGATAGAACAGGAGAGCATTATGCTAAGTGAAGTAAGCCAGGCAGTGAAAAACAAATACCATATGATCTCACCTATAAGTGAAATCTAATCAACAACAAGAACAACAACAAAAAGAAACAAGCAAGCAATATATAACCAGAGACACTGAAATTAGGAACAAACTGACAGTAACCAGAGGGGAGGTGGGCGGGGATAAAGGGGGAAGGGTTTTCAGGAACATCTATAAAGGACATATGGACAAAACCAAAGGCGGGTGGGATCAGGGATGGGATCAAGGGTGGGAAGTGAGGATGGCTGGAGCAGGGGAAGTGGTGGGGGGAAAATGGAGACAACTGTTCTTGAACAATAAAAAATAAAAAATGGGGTTAACAGATATGGGACATTTTATTGAAGGAGATATACAGATGGCAAGCAAGCACATAAAAAGATGTTCATTAGCTATCTAATGGGAAATGTTAATTCAAACCATAGTGAGATATGACTTCATAACTATAAGAACAGCTGAGGTTTTTTTTAAGTGATACCAAATGTGGCTACAAAAGAACATGAGGGATTCTGGTGGTGATGGAAACATTCAGTATCTTGACTGTATAAATGTCAATATTCTGGTTGTGATATTGTACTAGAGCTTTATAAGATGTTACCACTGGGGAAACTTGGTACCAGGAACACAGGATCTCTGTATTATTTCTTAAAACTTACAAGCAAATATACAATCATCTCAAAATAAGAACTTAATTCTCAAAATATCCGCTCTTCATATTACTGGTTTTAATGTTTGCTTTTAAAACAGTGGTATTCTTAGATCATTAAGAATAATTTGAACATATCTTGAGATTCACTAGTCATAGAGTGATTTCTGAGTTATTGAGACCTGAATGAATAAATCTTTCAGCTGTAGATCACCACCCACCAAGCACCAGAAGGAGAGACTTTGGAGAAGTTTGAGGGTGGATTCTTCTGGGGCAGAGGATTGTCTGGAGAAGTCTGCAGGAACTGGGCCTCCTGTGTTGTACCCTTTCTAGAGGGTGTGAATCAGGTGAGAAGACAGACTGGGACATGGAAAGAGTCAAGTTGAAGAGACAGGGTTCCCTTTTATTAGTTTCAGGCACAGAACATAGTGGTTAGACATTACATTTGTAAAATTTACAAAGTGATCCCTGACAAGTGTAGTGCCAACCTGGCACCATACATAAATAGTTATTATAATGTTATTGACTATATTCCCTATGCTATACTTTATATACCCATGACTTTTTTTTTACTACAAATTTGTACTTCTTAATCCCTTCACTTTATTCACCCAACCTCCTCACCCGCTTCTATCTGCTTGTTCTGTTTGTAACCATCAGTTTGTTCTCTGTGTCTGTGAGTCTGTTTTGTTTGTTCATGTTCTTTGGATTTCACATATAATTGAAATCATATTGTATTTGTAGTTTTCTGTCTGACTTATTTCACTTAACATGATACCCTCTAGATTCATCCTCTAGTGTTGCAAATGGTTAAGATTTTATTCTTTTTTACAGCTGAGAAATATTCCATGGTGTATATGTACCACATACTCTTTCGCTAACCATCTATTGATAGACACTTAAGTTGCTTCAATATCTTGGCTATTGTAAATAACACTGCTATGAACATAGGGGTGCATACATTCTTTTGATTTGGTGTTTTGAGATTCTTTGGATCTATTCCCAAAAGTGGAATCACTGTGCCCAAAGGCAGTTCCACTTAATTTTGTGAGGAAATTCCATACTGTTTTCCCCAGTGGCTGCACCAGTCTGCATTTCCACCAACAGTGCACTAGGGTTTCCTTTTGTCCATATCCTTGCCAGCACTTGTTTGTGGCTTTATTAATGATAGCCCTGTTGGCAGGTGTGAGGTGATATCTCATTGTGGTTTTAATTTGCATCCCTCTGATGGGTAGTGATATTGAGCATTTTTTCATATCTCTATTGGCCATCTGTATGTTCATTGGAGAAGTGTTTATTTTAGGTCCTTTGCTCATTTTTTAATTGGATTGTTTGTCACATGGGGTCTTTATATATTTTGGAGATTAAACTCTTGTCCAATGTATCATTGGCAGATATACTCTCCCATGCAGTGGGTTCTATTTTCATTTTGATGATGGTTTCTTTAGTTGCGAAGAAGCCTTTTTAATTTGATGTAGTCCCATTTGTTAATTTTCTCCTGTTTTCAGTGCCTTAGGAGATATATTGGCAAAATATTGCTATGTGAGATATCTGCAATTTTACCACCTATGTTTTTCTCTAGGATTTTCATAGTATTGCATTTTATATTTAATTCTTTCATACATCATGAGTTTATTCTAGTGTATGGTATAAGTTGTTGGTCTAGTTTCATGTTTTTGGAAGTACTAGGTCATTTCTCCTAACACCATTTACTCCATTGTATGCTCTTGCCTCCTTTGTCAAATGTTAGATGACCATAAAAATGTGGGTTTATTTCTGGGATCTCTATTCTGTTCTGCCGTTCTATGTATCTGTTCTTATGACAGCATAAGACTGTTTTGATTACAGTGTCCTTGGAGTATAGTTTGGTATCAAGTATTGTGATCCCTTAAAATTTGTTCTTCTTTGTCAAGATTGCTGAGGCTATTCAGGGTTTTTTTTTGGTTTCATATAAATTTTTGAAATAATTGTTCTAGTTCTGTGAAATATGTTTTTGTATTTTAATAGGAATTGCATTGAATTTATAGATTGCTTTGGGTAGTGTGGACTTTGTAATGATGTTAATTCTTCCAATCCATGAGCTTGGTACATGCTTACACTTATTTGTATCTTCTTCAGTTTCTTTCTTCAGTGTCTTATAGTTTTCCAAATATAGGTTTTTACCTCATTGGTTAAATTTATTCCTAGGTACCTCATTTGTTTTTGTTGCAATAGCAAATGGGATTGTTTTCTTGGTTTGTCTTTCTGATAGTTCATTATTGGTGCATAGAAATGCCATTGATCTTTGAAGATTGATTTTGTATCCTGCTACTTTGCCAAATTCTTTGATTAGGCCTAGTAGACTTTTGGTGGAGCCTTTAGGGTTTTCTATGTACAATATCATGTGGTCTGCAAATAGTGATGGTTTTACTTCTTCTTTTCCAGTGTGAATGCCTTTTATTTCTTCTTCTTGTCTGATCACTGTGGCTAGGACTTCCAGTATTATGTTGAACAAGAGTAGTGAAAGCAGACATCCCTGTCTTGTTCATGATATTAGAGGAAATGCTTTTGGTTTTTGCCCATTGAGTGTGATGTTGACTGTAGGTATCATGTATATGGCCTTTATTATGTTGAGCAATGCTCCCTCTATTACCACTTTGATTAGAGTTTTTATCATACATAGATCCTAATCCAGTCAAGATGGAGACATAGGTAAATACACTTTGCCTCTTCACACAACTACAGCAAAAAATTATAGTGTATCACCCAGATTCATCAGAAAGTCAGGCTGTAAAGTCTGACAACCAAGGATTTAAAGAAGCCACATTCATCCAAACAGGTGCACTTTTCTGTGATAGGCCATGCTACTAAGAAAGGGAGTCAAAGCAGCTATACCTAATACACAGAAAAATCCCAAGGAAGCTGAACAAATTTAGGAGACAAAGAAATATGGACCAAATGAAAGGACAGAACAAAACTCCAGAAGAAGATCTGAACAAAGTGGAGATAAGCAACCTATCAGATACAGAGTTGAAAACACTGGTTATCAGAATGCACAAGGAACTCATTGGGTATTTCAACAGCATAAAAAAGACCCAGGCAGAAATGAAAGTTACATTAAGTGAAATAGAGAAAAATCTACAGAGAACCAACACTGAAGGAGTTGAAAGTGAGAATCAAATCGATGATTTAGAGCAAAAAGAAGAAAAAAGCATTCAATCAGAACAGCAAGAAGAAAAAAGAATTAAAAACACTGAGGATAGGCTAAGGAATCTCTCAGACATCTCCAAACATACCAACACACAAATCACGGGCATGTCAGAAGTAGAAGAGGGAGAGCAAGAAACTGAGTACTTATTTGAAAAACTTCCCTGTTGGGAACCTCCCTGCCTGGTTTCAGGAGCTGCACCGCCCCCCCCCCCCCCACCACCAAATCCCTGCCGACCATGGCTAAGGCTGAGTGAGCGACCTTTGGACTGTAAGCCACTAAGGAGACAAAGCTTATCTCCCTGGCAGGAGCAGCGCCTCTGCCCACTTTACTTTGCCCTGCCTGGCCCCCAATGCGTGGTCACTTAGCCAATGATGGGTAAGATTCCCTCAAGGGAGGGGTCACCTAAGACAGGCATAATCACATGGGAGGCCCTCAAGGAATGACTTGGGGGGCTACAGCAAAAGAGGGTGATGGACCCTCTCCCCTCAGCTATCCTGACATAGCCTGAGTCCTCATTCTGTCTGTGAGAAGTTTCCTAATCTCTTAGTTGCCTTGCTGACTCTGCCCAATTTAAGCTTGAAACAATGACAGAGGGTGGTGCAGTTCTGTGCTGGATAGGGCAGGCTCCCCAGGTGATCAGGCCTAAGAAAGAATATATAAAATCCTGTGAAACCTGCTTTGTTAGGAATGCTCTCATTTAAATAATAAGGGTCCGAGCAGGAAATGAATTTGTTTCCCAAAGTTTTATAGCCCTTTAGCTGCCAGACCCTGACTCAATTAAACCCTCAGAGTTCTTTGTATGTTATCTATTGTTTGATCCTTACTACCTGACAATGACCAATGAGCTTTACCTGTATTCCTGTGTAAAATGAACCCAATAAAAGCCCATTGAAGAAGAGACTCTTGGCCCTTCTCCTTTGAGAGATCAGCCACCTCTCCTCCCCAAGCAGATCATGTCTTGGTAGACTTATTCTCATCTGTGGTGGCCAGATGGGGCCCTGCGGGCAGAGCCCCTCCACATTTCCCCAATTTGGTGAGGGAAAGAGACATGCAAGTCCAGGAAGCACAGAGAACCCCAAACAAGATAGATGCAAAGAGGACCACACGAAGACACACCATAATTAAAATACCAAAGGTTAAAGATAAAGAGAGAATCTTAAAAGAAGCAAGAGAAAGGCCGAGAGTTACCTACAGAGGAGTTCCCTTATGACTATGAGCAGATTTCTCAAAAGAAACTTTGTCATAAATGGGTGTTGTAACTTTTCAAAAGCTTTTCCCGCATCCATTGATATGATCATGTGATTTTCTGTCTTTGCTTTTGTTTATGTGATGTATTACATTTACTGATTTGCGGATGTTCAACCATCCTTGCATCCCTGGGATCAATCCCACTTGGTCATGGTGTATAATCTTTTTAATGTATTGTTGGATGTGGTTTGCCAATATTTTGTTGAGAATTTTAGTGTCTATGTTCATCAGTGATGTTGGCCTGAAGTTTTCTTTCTTTGTTGCATCTTTATCTGGTTTTGAAATTAGGATGATGCTGGCTTCATAAAAAGAGTTTGGGAGTCTTCCATCATTTTCGATTTTTTCGAAGAGTCTGTGAATGATAGGGGTTAGCTCTTCCTTAAATGCTTTGTAGAATTCTCCTGTGAAACCATCTGGTCCAGGGCTTTTGTGTGTCGCGAGTTTTTTGATTACTGCTTCAATTTCATCAGCTGTTATTGGTCTGTTCAGGCTTTCTGCTTCTTCTTCATTGAGTTTTGGGAGATTATATTTTTCTAGAAACTTGTCCATTTCCCCTAGGTTTTCAAATTTCTTGGCATACAGTTCTTCATAGTAATTTCTTACAATCCTTTGTATTTCTGTGGTGTCAGTTGTAATCTCTCCTCTTTCATTTCTGATTGTGTTTATTTGAGTCCCCTCTCTTTTTTTTTTCTCAATGAGCCTCCTTAAAGGCTTGTCGATTTTGTTCATTTTTTCAAAGAACCAGCTCCTGGATTCATTGATCCTTAGAATTGTGCTTTTAATCCCTATGTCATTTAATTCTGCTCTGATCTTGGTTATTTCTTTCCTTCTACTTGCTCTGGGCTGTCTTTGTTGTTGTTCCTCGAGTTCTTGTAGGTGTAGGGTTAGGTTGTTTATTTGAAATGTTTCTGTCTTCTTTAGGAAGGCCTGTATCAGTATGAGCTTCCCTCTGAGGACTGCCTTCACTGTGTCCCTTAAGTTTTGGGTCATTGTGAGTTCATTTTCATTTGTTTCCAGAAATTTTTTAATTTCCTCCCTAATTTCATTCTTGACCCATTCATTGCTTAATAGCATGCTATTCAATCTCCATATTTTGAAGGTTTTGGGATTTTCCCCTTGGGATCAGTTTCTAGTTTCAGTCCCTTTTGGTTGGAGAAAATGTTTGATATGATTTCAATATTCTTGAATTTGTTGAGGCTTATTTTGTGTCCTATCATGTGGTCTATCTTTGAAAATGTTCCATGTGCATTTGAAAAAAATGTGTATTTAGTTTTTTGGGGATGAAGGGCTCTATATATATCAGTTAAGTCCATTTCCTCTAGAGTATTGTTCAATGCCACAATATCTTTGTGGATATTTTGTTTGGAAGATCTATCCATTTTTGACAGTGGGGTGTTAAAACCCCCTACTATAATTGTGTTGCTGCCAATATCTTTCTTGAAGTCCTCTAAGTTTTTCTTTATGTATTTAGGTGCTCCTATGTTGTGTGAATATATATTTACAATATTTATGTCTTCTTGGTGGATTCTTCCCTTGAGTATTATGAAGTGACCTTCTGGGTCTCTCTTTATGGCTCTTCTTTTGAAGCCTATTTTGTCTGATATGAGTTTTGTTACCCCAGCTTTTTTCCCTGTCCATTTGCTTGGAAAATTTGTTTTCAACCCTTCACTTTGAGTCTGTGTAGGTCTTGTGTCCTGAGGTGGGTCTCTTGTAGGCAGCATATGTGTGGGTCATGCTTTCTTATCCATTCAGCTATTCTATGTCTTTTGATTGGAGCATTTAATCCATTTACATTTAAGGTTATTATTGATAGGAACTGATTCATTGCCATTTTTGTACTTGTGTTCCTCTGTCTCTCTCTTTTTTCCTTCCTTCCCTTAAAGCAGTCCCTTTAGTATCTCTTGCAGAATTGGTTTGGTAGAGGTGTATTCTTTCAGACTTCTTTTGTCTGGGAAGCTCCTTATTTGGCCTTCTATTTTGATTGAAAGCCTGGCTGGGTAAAGTAGTCTTGGTTGCAGGCCTTTGGTTCTCATTACTTGGAATATTTCTTGCCATTCTCTTCTGGCTTGGAGCATTTCCATTGAGAAGTCAGCTGCTAATCTTATTGGGGCTCCCTTGTATGTTACTGTTTCTCCCTTGCTGCCTTTAAGATTCTCTCTTTGTCTTGGAATTTTGCCATTTTAATGATGATGTGTCTTGAAGTGGGCCTGTTTGGGTTCCTCTTGATTGGGACTCTCTGTGTTTCCTGGATTTGTGTGACTTTTTCTCTCATCAAATTAGGGAACTTTTCCATCATTACTTTTTCAAATAGTTTTTCTATCCCTTGCTCTTCTTCTTCTCTTTCTCGTATCCCTATTGTGCAGATATTATTACGTTTCATATTATCTTGCATTTCCCTTAATCCCTCTTCATTCTTTCTGAGCCTCTTTACCTTTCTTTGCTCTTTCTGGGTGTTTTTTTCCTACTTTGTCCTCCAGCTCGCTGATCCAATCTTTTGCTTCATCGATTCTGCTTTTGATTCCTTCTACTGTGTTCTTCAGTTCAGAAATTGTATTCTTCATTTCCTCTTGGCCCTTTTTGATAGTTTCTATTTCCTTTTTCATGTTGATATAGTTTGCAGTGAGTTCATTGTAGTTTCCCTTTAGTTTCTGGTAATTCACTGTGAGCTCATGGAGCTTCCTGATAACCATTGCTTTGAACTCACTATCTGATAGTTGAGCTGCCTCTGTTTCATTTAGCATTCTTTCTGGGACTTCCTCCTTTCCTCTCATTTGTGGATTGTTTCTTTGTCTTCACATTGTTTGTGAGACTCTTCTTGTTAACCTCAGCTTCTTAAAGTGCTCTGTTCTGGCTCCCTGGGTTTATGGTGTGAACTTCTGTGGTAGAATATCTGTGAGATTCAGTGGTGCAATCTCCTTTGGGAATCCTGGTGTTCACAGCTTCCACTGTCTCAGCTGTTGGGATGCCCCTCTTTGGGTCCAGCTCTGTTTTTTTCACAGTTCCAGGGTTTTTTATATCACTCATGGACATTTCAAAAGAGAAAAGAAAAAAATGAAAAAAGAAAAAAAAAAGAGGAAGGAAGAAGAGGTAAAAGTGGAAAGAAAGGAAGAAGGAATAAAACAAGAAAGAAGGAAAGAGAAGCAAAAGGAATCGAGGGATAAAAATAATAAAAAATAATAACAATAAAATATAATTAAAACCAAACCAAACAAACAAACAAACAAACACAAAAACAACAAGAAAAAAACTTCTTGCTGGTTTCAAACTGGCCAAACCAGTTTCTGGTCTTGCTGGCTGCTAGGGGCTGAGGGGTGACTGGTATCACTTTTCTCCCTGTTCAGCACTCAGTCAGGTTTGGGCTACTCTCCTCAGTGCTAGTCACACGCTCTGCCCAGAGCTAGCCTGGCGCCTCTCCCCGCAGGGCTTTGGGTGTGGTTTCTGAGCCTCCTGCAGATCGTGCACTTTCCTGAGTTTATGGGTGTGAGCTGGGATCTCTTATGGCTCAAGCACTTCCCGGTTTATGGGTGTGAACTCCGGTCTTCTATGGGGCGCACGCCAACCCAAGTTTATGAGTGTGGGTTCTCGGGTTTCTTGTAGTGCGCGCACTCACCCTAGGTTCACAGGTGTGAGCGCTAGGTCTTCGACAAAGCCCCCTCCTCTGTTCACTTGGGCACCTCTGGTCGTATGGCTGCCTCAGGTCACTCAGCTGCCTCCATTCTCATGGGCTCCTCTGGTTGCAGGGGCTTGGGTGTGCACTGCTCCCAGGGCTATGCGTGGGTGCTCACAGCCCCTGCGTGTTTGCTACTCAGACCTTTACTCCTCTTCCTGTGACTTCAAGCAACCAGGTCTCTCCTGGTGCTGCTCAAACCTTGTTTCGCTGGGGAGGGAGCTGTTGACCCGGTTCCCTCCGTAGAGTCCTGTGGAGACCCAGCAAGCGCCAGGCCCAGGGTTTCAGTTGCTCTGGTCTCCATGCTGATACCTGGGCCCTTATTGTCCTGAAAAACTCTCCTTACCGTCTGGTTTTTCAATGTCTGCTACAATTTTTGATCTCCTATTTTCATCTATGCTGTGGTACTGTTGGCTGTTTGCTCTGTTCCTCCATAGATCAGCTAGTTTGTTCTCCCGTGTGTAGGGAAAGTGGAATCTGCTCCCTCCTACCATGCGGCCATCTTCCCTCTCGGTATTTTATTTTATTTTTCCTGATTTCTTCTTCTGATGTTTCCTTGTTGATATACAAAAATGCCTTTGATTTCACAATATTGACTTTGTATCCCACTGTTTTGCCAAATTCCTTTATTAGGTTGAGCAGTTTTTTGATGGAGTCTATAGGATTTTCTATGGACACTATCATGTCATCTGAAAACAATGACAGTTTTGTTTCCTCCTTTCCAATTTGAATGCCTTTTATTGCCTTTTCTTTTATTTTTTATAATTTTTTTCAATTTTTGTTTTAATTGTTGATCTTGTACAGTTTTCTGTCTTTCATTCTTACCCCAACACACCACCCCAGCCCTCCCCACCTCCCTCCCATTTCCACCCTCCATAGTTTTTGTCCATTTGTCCTTTATACTTGTTCCTGTAAATCTTTCCCCTTTTCCCCTGAAATTCCCTCCCCTCTCCCCTCTGGTGACTTTCAGCCTGTTCTCAATTTCCATGTCTTTGGTTATATTATGCTTGTTTGTTTGTTTTGTTGATTAGATTCCTGTTAAAGGTGAGATCATACGGTATTTGTCTTTCACTGCCTGGCTTATTTCGCTTAGCATAATGCTCTCCAGTTCCATCCATGCTGTTGCAAAGGGTAGGAGCTCCTTCTTTCTTTCTGCTGCATAGAGTTCCATTGTGTAAATGTACCACAGTTTTTTGATCCATTCATTTACTGACGGGCACCTAGGTTGCTTCCAACACTTGGCTATTGTAAATTGTGCTGCTATAAACATAGGGGTACGTAGGTCCTTTCAGATTGGTGTTTCAGGGTTCTTAGGATATAGTCCTAGCAGTGGAATTGCTGGGTCAAAAGGTATATCCATTTTTAGTTTTTTTAGAAAATTCCATACTGTTTTCCATAGTGGTTGTACCAGTCTGCACTCCCACCAGCAGTGCAGTAGTGTCCCCTTTTCTCCACAACCTCTCCAACACTTGCTGTTTGTTGCTTTTTTTATGAGGGCCATTCTGACTGGTGTGAAGTGGTATCTCATTGTGTTTTTAATTTGCATTTCTCTGATAGCTAGTGATATCGAGCATTTTTTCATGTGTCTCTGGACCCTCTGTATGTCCTCCTTAGAGAAGTGTCTGCCCAAGTCCTTTGCCCATTTTTTAATTGGGTTGCTTGTCTTCTTAGAGTGGAGTCGTGTAAATTCTTTGTATATTTTGGAGATTAAACCCTTATCTGAGGTATCATTGTTAAATATGTTTTCCCACACAGTCAGTTCTCTTTCTATTTTAATACTGTTTTCCTTGGCCATGCAGAAGCTTTTTATTTTGATGAGATCCATTTGTTTATTCTTTCCTTTATGTCCCTTGCTTTAGGGGACATATCCGTAAAAATGTTGCTGCGTGGAATATCTGAGATTTTCCTGCCTATGTTCTCCTCTAGGACTTTAATGGTGTTATGGCTTATGTTTAAATCTTTTATCCACCGGACTTCCGGCCAAGATGGAGGCGTAGGCGGACACACTGTGCCTCCTCTCACAACCAAAATTAAGGACAACAAATATTTAGAAACAAGAAAACAACCAGAACTTATAGAAAACTGAACTGTACGGAAGTCCAACAACCATTCATCCAGACCGGTAAGAGGGGCGGAGTCGCAGCAGGAGAAAGTGGAGGTGCGGACCCAGGAACGCAAGCAGCAGCGGCTGGCAGTTCCCAGGTGCACGGGCGGCGGCTGGCGGTCCCCGGGCCTACAGGCAGCAGCTGGCGGACCCCAGGCGCTGGGGGGCAACTGTGCAGACCCAGTGAGGCCGCACAAGGCGGCTGGCTGACTGACCAGGTGGTCTCACATACGAGCGCGCAGACGGTCCAGGCGGAGGGGAAGTGGCGGAGGGGACTGAATCCAGGAGAGAGCGGAGCAGGCGCCATTGCTCCCTCTCAGGCCCCACCCCCACATACAGCGTCACAACCCAGCGACTGGGCTGCCCCGCACCGGGGAGCGCCAGAGGCTCCACTCTTCACTACGTAACAGCACGCGCGCGTGCGCAGATAATCCAGGTGAAGGGGAAGCAGCGGAAAGGGCCGGAGTCCAGGAGAGAGCAGAGCAGGCACCATTGCTCCTTCTCAGACCCCGCCCCCACCTACAGCATCACAACCCAGCGACTGGGCTGCCCCGCCCTGAGAACACCTAAGGCTCCACCCCTCACTACGTAATAGCCGAGACCAGACTAAAACCAAAACAACAACAAAAAAAACCCACCAAAAATGGCTCAAACCGGAGAAAAAATGAAAACGTCGGAGTCAATTCCTCTAAGCAGTGAAGAGATAGCCAACCTGTCAGATGCACAGTTCAAAGCACTGGTCATCAAAATGCTCACAGAATTGGTTGATTTTGCTCACAAACTAGATGAAAAAATGCAGGCTACAATCCGTGAAATGAAGGAAGATGCATGGGGAACTGATAGAGATGGAAGGAAAACTGGGACTCAAATCAATGGAGTGGACCAGAAGGAAGAAACTAACAACCAAACAGAAGACGAGGAAGAAACAAGAATTCAAAAAAATGAGGAGAGGCTTAGGAACCTCCAAGACATCTTTAAATGTCCCAACATCCGAATTATAGGGGTCCCAGAAGGGGAAGAAGAACAGCAACGAGTGGAAAACTTATTTGAACAAATAATAAAGGAGAACTTCCCCAATCTGGCAAAGGAAATAGACTACCAGGACGTCCAGGAAGCTCAGAGAGTCCCAAAGAAGTTGGACCCAAGGAGGAACACACCAAGGCACATTGTAATTACATTAGCCAAGGTTAAAATGAAGGAGAGAATTCTAGAAGCAGCAAGGGATAAGGGGACAGTCACCTACAAGGGAGTTCCCATCAGACTGTCAGCTGATTTCTCAAAAGAGACCTTCCAGGCAAGAAGGGGCTGGAAAGAAATATTTGAAATCTTGAAAAGCAGGGACCTACATCCAAAATTGCTCTATCCAGCAAAGCTGTCATTTAGAATGGAAGGGAAGATAAAGTGCTTCTCAGATAAGGTCAAGTTGAAGGAGTTCATCATCACCAAGCCCTTATTGTATGAAATGTTAAAGGGACTTATCTAAGAAAAAGAAGATAAAACTATGACAGTGAAAAGACAACGAACTCATAGCTATCAAGAACCACACCTAAAACAAAAGCAAACTAAGCAAACAGCTAGAACAGGAACAGAATCACAGAAATGGAGATCATATGGAGGGTTAGCAACAGGGGCGTGGGAGGAGGAGAGAGGGGGAAAAGGTACAGAGAATGAGTAGCATAGATAATGGGGAAAAAATAGACAGGGGGAGGGCAAGAATAGTATGGGAAATGTAGAAGCTAGAAAACTTATGACCCATGGACATGAACTAAAGGAAGGAATGTGGGTGGGAGAGGGTGGGTAGGGTGGAGGGGAATGATGGGGAAGAAATGGGACAACTGTAATAGCATAATCAATAAAATATATTAAAAAAAAATAATAAATCTTTTATCCACCTTGAATTTATTATTTTTGTGTATGGTGTAAGTTGGTACTCGAGTTTCATTTTCTTGCACATAGCTGTCCTGTTCTCCCAACACCACTTGTTGAAGAGGCTATTTTTACTCCATTTTATGTTGCTGCTTCCTTTGTTGAATATTAATTGACTATAGAGACTAGGGTTTATTTCTGGGCTCTTCGTTCTATTCCACTGGTCCACATGCCTATTTTTATGCCAGTACCAGGGTGTTTTGATTACACTGGCCTTGTAATACATTTTGGTATCAGGTATTGTGATCCCTCCTGCTTTGCTCTTCTTTCTCAAGATTGCTGCCACTATTCTGGGTCATTTATTGTTCCATATAAATTTTGGAAGTGTTTGTTCTATGTCTGTGAAATATGCCATTGGTGCTTTAATAGGTATTGCATTGAATCTGTAGATTGCTTTGGGTAGTATGGACATTTTGATGATGTTAATTTTTCCGATCCATGAACACGGTATGTGTTTCCATTTGTTTGTGTCTTCCTTGATTTCTTTCTTCAGTGTTGTGTAGTTTTCTGCATACAGGTCTTTTATCTCCTTGGTTAGGTTTATTCCTAGGTATTTTATTTTTCTTTTTGCTATATTGAATGGGATTTTTTTCTTGATTTCTGCTTCTGTTGTTTCATTGTTGGTATACAAAAATGCCTTTGATTTCTGGATATTGACTTTGTATCTGGCTGTTTGGCCAAATTCATTTATTAGATCGAGCAGTTTTTTTGGCCGAGACTATAGGATTTTCTATGTATACTGTCATATCATCTGCAAACAATGATAGTTTTGTTTCCTCCTTTCTGAGTTGGATGCCTTTTATTTCCTTTTCTTGTCTAATCGCTGTGGCTAAGACTTCCAATACTATATTGAATAGAAGTGGTGAAAGTGGACAGCCTTGTCTTGTTCTCGATTTTAGTGGAAAAGAATTTAGTTTTTACCCATTGAGTATGATGCTGGCTGTAGGTTTCTCATATATAGCCTTTATTATGTTGAGGAATGCTCCCTCTATTCCCACTTTGCTGAGTGTTTTTATCATACATGGGTGCTATACCTTATCAATGCTTTTTCCACATCTATTGATATGATCATGTGATTTTTGTCTTTGCTTTTGTTTATGTGATGAATTACATTTACTGATTTGCGAATGTTGAACCATCCTTGCATCCCTGGGATCAATCCCACTTGGTCATGGTGTATGATCTTTTTAATGTATTGTTGGATGCGGTTTGCAATATTTTGTTGAGGATTTTAGCATCTATGTTCATCAGCGATATTGGCCTGAAGTTCTCCTTCTTTGTTGTGTCTTTATCTGGTTTTGGAATTAGGATGATGCTGGCTTCATAAAAAGAGTTTGGGAGTCTTCCATCATTTTGGATTTTTTTTGAATGGTCTGTGAAGGATAGGGGTTGGCTCTTCCTTAAATGTTTTGTAGAATTCTCCTGTGAAACCATCTGGTCCAGGACTTTTGTGTGTTGGGGGTGTTTTGATTGCTGATTCAATTTCATCAGCTGCTATTGGTCTGTTCAGGCTTTCTGTTTCTTGTTCATTGAGTTTTGGAAGGTTATATTTTTCTAGAAACTTGTCCATTTCACCTAGGTTTTCAAATTTCTTGGCATACAGGTCTTCATAGTAATTTCTTACAATTCTTTGTATTTCTGTGGTGTCAGTTGTAATCTCTCCTCTTTCATTTCTGATTGTGTTTATTTGAGTCCTCTCTCTTTTTTTCCTGATGAGCCTGCTTAAAAGCTTGTCGATTTTGTTGATCTTTTCAAAGAACCAACTCCTGGATTCATTGATCTTTAGGATTCTGCTTTTAATCTCCATGTCATTTAATTCTTCTCTGATCTTGGTTATTTCTTTCCTTCTACTTGCTCTGGGCTGTCTTTGTTGTTCCTCGAGTTCTTGTAGGTGTAGGGTTAGGTTGTTTGTTTGAGATGTTGCTGTCTTTTTTAGGTAGGCCTGTATCGCTATAAGCTTCCCTCTGAGGACTGCCTTCACTGTGTCCCATAAGTTTGGTTCAATGTGAGTTCATTATCATTTGTTTCCAGAAACTTTTTGATTTCCTCCCTAATTTCATTCTTGACCCATTCATTGTTTAATAGCATGCTATTCAATCTCCATGATTTTGAGGGTTTTGGGTTTTTCCCTTTGGGGTTGGTTTCTAGTTTCAGTCCCTTGTGGTCAGAGAAAATACTTGGTATGATTTCAATTTTCTTGAATTTGTTGAGGCTTGATTTGTGTCCTATCATGTGGTCTATCTTTGAAAATGTTCCATGTGCATTTGAAAAGAGTGCGTATTTAGTTTCTTTGGGATGAAGGTCTCTCTATATATCATTTAAGTCCATTTCCTCTAGAGTGTTGTTCAATGCCACAATATCTTTCTGGACATTTTGTTTGGAAGATCTGTCCATTTTTGACAGTGGGGTGTTAAAACCCCCTACTAAAATTGAGTTGCTGCCAATATCTTTCGTGAAGTCCTGTAAGATTTTCTTGATGTATTTAGGTGCTCCTCCATTGGGTGCATATATATTTACAATGTTTATGTCTTCTTGGTGGATTCTTCCCTTGAGTATTATGAACTGACCTTCTGGGTCTCTCTTTATGGCCCTTCTTCTGAAGTCTATTTTGTCTGATATGAGTATTGCTAACCCAGCTTTTTTTTTCCTGTCCATTTGCTTGAAAAATTTGTTTCCAACCCTTCACTTTGAGTCTGTGTATGTCTTTTGTCCTGAAGTGGGTTTCTTGTAGGCAGCATATGTGTGGGTCATGCTTTCTTATCCATTCAGCTATTTTATGTCTTTTGATTGGAGCATTTAATCTATTTACATTTAAGGTTATTATTGATAGGTATTTATTCATTGCCATTTTCGTACCTGTGTTCCTCTCTCTCTTTCTCTCTCTGTCTTTTCCTTCCTTCCCTTAAAGCAGTCCCTTTAGTATCTCTTGCAGCATTGGTTTGGTAGAGGTGTATTCTTTTATACTTCTTTTGTCTGGGAAGCTCCTTATTTGGCTTTCTATTTTGATTGAAAGCATTGCTGGGTAAAGTAGTCTGGGTTGAAGGCCTTTGGTTCTCATTGGAATATTTCTTGCCATTCTCTTCTGGCTTGGAGCATTTTCATTCGAGAAGTCAGCTGCTAACCTTATCGGGGTTCCCTTGTAAGTTACTTCCTTTGTTTCCCTTGCTGCCTTTAAGATTCTCTCTTTGTCTTGGAATTTTGCCATTTTAATGATGATGTGTCTTGAAGTGGGCCTGTTTGGGTTCCTCTTGATTGGGACTCTCCGTGTTTCCTGGATTTGTTGACTTTTTCTCTCACCAAATTAGGGAGGTTTTCCATCATTACTTTTTCAAACAGGTTTTCTATCCCTTGTTCTTCTTCTTCTCCTTCTGGTATCTCTATTATACGGATATTATTCTGTTTCATGTTGTCTTGCATTTCTCTTAAACCCTCTTCATTCTTTCTGAGCCTCTTTTCCTTATCTTGCTCATTATGGGTGTTTTTTTCTATTTTGTCCTCCAACTCGCTGATCTGATCTTCTGCTTCATCGATTCTGTTCTGCTTTTGATTCCTTCTACTGTGTTCTTCAGTTCAGAAATTGTGTTCTTCATTTCCTCTTGGCCCTTGTTGATAGTTTCTATTTCCTTTTTCATGTTGATATAGTTTGCCGTGAGTTCATCATAACTTCCTTGTAGTTTCTGGTAGCTCATTGAGAGCTCATTGAGCTTCCTGACAGCCATTGTTTTGAGCTTGATATCTGATAGTTGAGTTGCCTCCATTTAATTTAGCATTCTTTCTGGAGCTTCCTCCTTTCCTTTCATTTTGGGATTGTTTCTTTGTCTTCCCATTGTTTGTAAGACTCTTGTTGTTAGCCTCAACTTCTTAAATTGATTTGTTCTGGCTCCCTGGGTTTGTGGTATGACCTTCTGTGGTAGAATATCTGTGAGATTCAGTGGTGGATTCTCCTTTGGGTATCCTGGTGTTCACAGCTTCCACTGTCTCATCAGCTGGGATACCCTCTTTTGGGAGCCAACTCTGTTTTTTTTCACAGTTCTAGGCTTGTTTGTTTGTTTGTTTTGTCTCACTCATGGGTATTTAAAAAGAGAAGAGGGGGAAATGAAAAAAAGAAGAAAGAAGAAAAAAGAGGAAGGTAGAAGAGATAAAATTGGAAAGAAAGGAAGAGGGAATAAAACAAGAAAGAATTAAAGAGAGGCAAAATGAGTTGGGGAGTAAAGAAGAAGATAAAAATAATAAAGAAGGAATAATTAAAAACACTTATATAAATAGACAGGCACACAAACAAAAAAAACACAAACAAACTAGTGAAACAAAAAACAAAAAACAAACACACACACACACAAAAATACTAACAACCAAAAAAAGAGGAACAAACAAAACAAAACAAAATATAAAACAAACAAACAAACAAACAAACAAAAACCCTCTTGTTGTTTCCAAACTTGCCGAGCCAGTTTTTCTGGTGTTCCTGGCTGCAATGGCCGAGGGGTGATCTTACTGCTTTTCTCTGTGTTCAGAACTGAGTCCTCATTGTGCTATGTATCCCAGCGTTAATAGGCGCCTCTCCCCACAGGGTTTCCAGCGTGTGTTCTGAGCCTCCTGGTGTGTGCACACTTCCCCAAGTTTATGGGTGTGTGCTTGGTTCTCCAGTCGTGCACAGCCACCTGCCTTTGCCCCTGCGTGGGGCCTATGCTCCAGCAGCTATCTCCTGCCTGCGCCTATGGTCCTGAGCTGTCCACGTTCAAGCACCCGCCCATGCACTGGCAACTTTGGCTCCACAGCTGTCTCCAGTGGCCAGCGCCTATGTTTTCTCGAGTGTCCATGATCCCACAACTGTGCGCGTTCCCGTGTGAGTGCCTATTTTCATGCAGCTGTCTCACTTCACATGCCTCTGTCTGCGGTTGGGGCGACTATATTGCCTTTTCTTGTCTGATCACTGTGGCTAAAAACTTCCAATACTATGTTGAATAGAAGGGTGAAAGTGGACAACCTTGTCTTGCTCCTGATCCTAGTGGGAAGGATTTGTTTTTGCCCATTGAGTATGATGTTGGCTGTAGGTCTTTGATATATGGCCTTTATTATGCTGAGGAATGCTCCCTCTATTCCCACTTTGCTGAGTGTTTTTATCATACATGGTGCTGTACCTTATCAATGCTTTTTCCACATCTATTGATATGATCATGTGGTTTTTGTCTTTGCTTTTGTTTATATGATGAATAACATTTACTGATTTGCAAATGTTGAGCCATCCTTGCATCCCTGGGATGAATCCCACTTGGTCATGGTGTATGATCTTTTTAATGTGTTGCAGGATGCGGTTTGCCAATATTTTGTTGAGGATTTTAGTGTCTATGTTCACCAGTAATATTGGCTTGGAGTTTTCTTTCTTTGTTGCATCTTTATCTGGTTTTGGGATTAGGATGATGCTGGCTTCATAAAAAGAGTTTGGGAAACTTCCATCATTTTGGATTCTTTGTAATAGTCTGTGAAGGACAGGAATTAGCTCTTCCTTAAATGCTTTATAGAATTCTCCTGTGAAACCATCTGGTCCAGAGCTTTTGTATGTTGGGGCTTTTTTGATTAGTGTTTCAATTTTGTCTGCTGCTATTGGTCTGTTCAGGCTTTCTGCTTCTTTTTCATTGAGTTTTGGAAGATTATATTTTTCTAGAAATTTTCCCACTTCACCTACATTTTCAAATTTCTTGACACAGAGCTCTTTGTAGTTATTTCTTACAATCCTTTGTATTTCTGTGGTATCGGTTGTAATCTGTCCCCTTTCATTTCTGATTGTGTTTATTTGTATCCTCTCTCTTTTTTTCTTGGTCAAGCCCCGTGGAGCCCACACTCTCTCACACTGAAAGCACTGGAGACGGTGCACACCTGGTCCAAGGTCCGCAGCTGCCTGTCTGTGCTCGCGCCCAGGCACCACGGATGGAGCACCTGCCTCCTGTCCCCTGTGCCCAGAGCCCTGTCAATTTTGTTTACCTTTTCAAAGAATCAGCGCCTGGCCTTATTGGTCCTTAGAATTGTTCTTTTAGTTTCTATGTTGTTTAATTCTTCTGTGATCTGGGTTATTTCCTTCCTTCTACTTCCTCTGGGCTATCTTTGTTGTTGTTCCTCAAATTCTTGTAGGGGTAGGGTTAGGTTGTTTATTTGAAATGTCTCTATGTTCTTTAGGTAGGCCTGTATCGCTATGAACTTCCCTCTCAGGACTGCCTTCTCTGTGTCCCTTAAGTTTTGGGTTGTTGTGAGTTCATTTTTGTTTGTTTCCAGAAACTTATTGATTTCTTCCTTAATCTCATTCTTTACCCATTCATTGTGTAATATCATTCCATTCAATCTCCATGATTTTGAGTGTTTTGGGTTTTTTCCTTTGGAGTTGGTTTCTAATATCAGTCCCTTGTGGTTAGAGAAAATGTTTGATATGATTTCAACATTCTTGAATTTGTTGAGGCTTGTTTTGTGTCCTGTCATGTGATCTATCTTTGAAAATGTTCCATGTGCATTTGAAAAGAACGTGTAGTTAGCTTCTTTGGGATGAAAGGCTCTATATATATCAGTTAAGTCCAATTCATCTAGGGCATTGTTCAATGCCACAATATCTTTGTTGATATTTTGTTTGGAAGATCTATCCATTTTTGACAGTGGGGTGTTGAAATCCCCTACTGCTATTGTGTTGCTGTCAATATCTTTCTTGAAGTCCTCCAAGATTTTCTTTATGTATTTGGGTGCTTCTGTGTTGGGTGCATATATATTTACAATGTCTACCTCTTCTTGGTGGATTTCTCCCTTGAGTATTATGAAGTCACCATCTGGGTATTTTTTTTTTTGGCCTTTTTAAAAGAAAATCTATTTTGTCTGATATGATTATTGCTACCCCAGCTTTTATTTTTTCCTGTCCATTTGCTTGGAAAATTTGTTTCCAGCCCTTCACTTTGAGTCTGTGTAGGTCTCTTGTCCTGAAGTAGGTCTCTTGTAGGCAGCATATGTGTGCGTCATGCTTTCTTATCCATTCCCCTATTCTATTTCTTTTGATTGGAGCATTTAATCCATTTACATTTAAGGTTATTATTGATAGGTACTTATTTATTGCCATTTTTTTCCTACCTGTGCTCTTCTCTCTCTCTCTCTCTCTCTCTCTCTCTCTCTCTCTCTCTCTCTCTCTCTCTCATTTCCTTCCTTTCCTTAAAGCTGTCTCTTTAGCGTCTCTTGAAGAGCTGGATTGGTGGAAGTGTATTCTTTTAGGGTTTTTTTTTTTCCCTTGGTCTGGGAAGGACCTTATTTGGCCTATATTGATTGAGATCCTTGCTGGGTAAAGTAGCCCTGGTTGCTGGCCTCTGGATCTCATTACCTTGAATATTTCTTGCCATTCTCTTCTGGCTTGGAGCATTTCCATTGAGAAGCCAGCTGCTAACCTTATCAGGGCTCCCTTGTATGTTACTTCCTGTTTCTCCCTTGCTGCCTTTAAGATTTTCTGTTTTTCTTGGAATTTTGCCATTTTAATTATGATGTGTCCTGAAGTGGGCCTCTTTGGATTTATCTTGACTGGGACTCTGTGTTTCCTGGATTTGTGTGACTTTTTCTCTCATCAAATTTGGGAAGTTTTCTCTCATTACTTTTTCAAACAGGTTTTCTATCCCTTGCTCTTCTTCTTCTCCTTCTGGTATCCCTAATATATGGATATTATTACATTTCATGTTGTCCTGCATTTCCCTTAATCCCTCTTCATTCTTTCTGAGCTTCTTTTCCTTTTCTTGCTCTTTCTGGGTGTTTTTTCTACCTTGTCCCCCAGCTCGCTGATCCAGTCCTCTGCTTCATTGATTCTGCTTTTGATTCCTTCTATGTGTTCTTCAATTCAGGAACTGTAATCTTCATTTTCTTTTGGCCCTTGTTGATAGTTTCTATTTCCTTTTTCATGTTGATATAGTTTGCAGTGAGTTCATTGTAGTTTCCCTTTAGTTTCTGGTAATTCTTTACAAGCTCATGGAGCTTCCTGATAACCATTGCTTTTAATTCAATATCTGGTATTTGACTTGCCTCTATTTTATTTAGCATTATTTTATTCTTTCTGAGGCTTCCTCCTTTCCTCTCATTTGTGGATTGTTTCTTTGTCTTCCCATTGTTTGTAAGACCCTTCTTGTTAATCTCAGCTTCTTAAAGTGCTCTGTTCTGGCTCTCTGGGTTTATGGTATGAACTTCTGTGGTAGAATACCTGTGAGATTCAGTGGTGCATTCTCCTTAATCTCGTAAGCTCTCCTGTTTGGGTCTGACTCTGGTCTTTTCTCTGCTCCAGGTGTTATTGTTTCACCTGTGGGAAAAGAAGGAAAAAGAAAAGGGAAAGAAGGAAGGGAGAAGGAATAAAAAAAGATAGAAGGAAAGAAGGAATTTAAAAAAAGCCTTCTACTAGTTTTAAATCGGTCAGGCCAGTTCTGCTGGTCTTCCTGGCTGCATGAAGCTGAGGGGAGATTGGTTTCTATTTTCTCCCTTCCTGACCCACACTCTTTGCTGTTGCCCAGCCTCCAGTTGAGTTCCTCAGTTCCCTTTTGTGCCCAGCCTACACCTTTAGTCTACCAGCTGCACTCTCCTTGAGGTGTACCAATTACGGGCAACTCACACACCACCTTCTTACTCTTTGCTGTCCTAGATGCTAGGGACTCTCAGTGGCCCTTCAGGGTAGTTCAGCCCCCCACTGAGTCAAATCTTTCTGGGGGACTGTAGCTCCCCTCTGTGGGGATTTTCTGCCTTCCTCCTAGAGTGGCAGTTGGCCCTGCAGGGCTCTGGGATCAGGAGCCAGGTGGGAGGCGCTCCATCCCTGTTGTCTAGGGCAAGAGCACAGACAGGCAGCTGCGGACCTTGGACCAGGTGCACACTATCACCGGTGCTTAGGGTGTGAGTGATTGTGGGCCCTGCTGGGCTGGACTAGATGCGCATCACCCCCGGTGCTTCTGCAACGGGCACAGGCAGGTCACCCTCAGCTCTGAATCAGGTGCTCACGGACCCGGGACTGTGGGGATAGGGGCTCAGGAGGCAGACAACTGATGTGGAGAATTCCCCAAACAGCCGTGGAGTGCCTCTTTTTTCTCTTTTTCTTTTTGAAAAATTCTTCCTATTCAAGCCCCCCTGTCCGAATAAGCACCTGGCCTCTCACACAGCCCAGCCTGGCTCTCTCCCAAGAACCTTGCAGCAGACCCAGAGGGCGCTGGGTCTGGGGCTATAGCCGCTCCGGTCCCCGTGCTGGTCCCAGGGACCTTATTGTTCTTAAGCACTCTCCTTACCATCTGATTTTTCAACCTCCTCTATGATTTTGGTCTCCAATCTTCATATATTCTGGAATACCATTGGCTGTTTGTTCTGTTCCTCAGACGATTGGCTAGGTGTTTCACTCGTGTGCTGCGGGAAGTGGACTCTGCTTCCACCTACCTCGTGGCCATCTTCTCTCTCAAAAAAATCCAATAAAATATATTTAAAAAAATATGTAGGTCCTGGAATTCAATCAAATGCTTTTCTGCATCTATTGATATGATTGTGTGATTTTACCTTTCCTTTTGTTTTCGTGATGTATCATATTTATTTATTTGTGAATATTGTACCAACCTTTTATCCCCAGGATAAATCCCACTTGATCATGGTATATGATCTTTTTAATGTATTGCTGGATCCAATTTGCTAGTATTTTGTTGAGAATTTTAGCATCAATGTTCATCATGGATATTGGCCTATAGTTTTCTTTATTGTCTTTAACTGGTTTTGGAATTAGGGTAATACTGACCTTGTAAAAAGAGCTTGGAAGCCTTCCATCTTAGTGAATTTTTGGAGTAGTTTGAGAAGGGTAGGTATTAGTTCTTTGAATGATTGGTAAAATTTCCCTATGAAACCCTCTGGTCCAGGACTTTTGTTTGCTGGGAGTTTTTTCATTACTTCTTAAATGTAATTGGTTGTTATCTATTCAGGTGCTCTACTTCTTCCTGATTCAGTTTTGGGAAATTGTATGGTTCTAGAAATTTATTCATTTCACCCACCTTGTCTATATTCTTGGCATATAGTTGTCTACAGTGTTTTCTTACAGCCCTCTGTATTTCTGTGGTAACTGTTATCATTTCCCCTCTTTCATTTCTGATGTTATTAATTGGGGTCCTCTCTCTCTCTCTCTCTCTCTCCCTCTCTCTCATCTGGTTAGTATTTCTGCTCTGATCTTGATTATTTCCTTCCTTCTACTCCTTTTGGACTTTGTTGTTATTTTTCTAGTTCAGGGTTAGTTGCAGTGTTAGATTATTTATTTGAGATTTTTCTATATTCCTGAGGTATACCTATAATTTTATGAACTTCCCTCCCAGGACTGCATTCGCTGTGTATAGGTTTGGGGTTGTTGTTTCTTCATTTACATTTGATTTCAGTACTTTTTGATTTCTTCCTTGATCTCACTGATGAGTCATTCAATATAACATTTAACAACGTGCTATTTAGCCTCCATGTATTTGAATAATTTTGTGGGCTTTTTTACTAAGGTTGATTTCTAGTTTCATGTTGTTGTGATCTAAGAAAATGCTTGATATGATTCAGTTCTCTTGAATTTGTTAAGATTTATTTTGTGTCCTACCATGTGATCTATCTTTGAGAATGATCTGTGTGCAATTGAGAAGAATGTGTGTTCTGATGTTTGGAGATAAAATGTTCTGTAAATATCAATTAAATCTATTTGATCTAATGTGTCACTTAAGGTTCCTCTTTTCTTGTTGATTTTTTCATCTGGAATTTCTATCCAATGATGACAGTGCAGTGTTAACATTCCCCAAAATGACTGTATTGCTGTCAATGTCTTCCTTAAAGTACACCAAGATCTTCTTTATATAGTTAAGGGATCCTATATTGGGCACATATATGTTTATAAGGTATATAACTTAATTGTTGGATTGATGTCTTCAGTTTTGGAGTGACCTTCTTTGTCTTTTTTATAGCATTGTTTTGAAGTCTATTTTCTCAGATATAGTATTGATACACCAGCTTTTTAAAAAATCTACATTTGCATGGAATATTTATTTCCATTCCTTCACTTTCAACCACTGTAAATCTTTTGTTCTGATGTGGGTCTTTTGTAGACAGTATATATATGGATTGTGATTTGTATCCATTCAGCTACCCTATGTCTTTTAATTGGAGCACTTAACCTATTTACATTTAAGGTCATTATTTTTTATCTTGAATTATATTTTATTGATTACTCTATTATAGTTTTCCTGATTGCTCCCTCTTTGCCCCTTCATTCAGCACCCTCCATTCCCTCAGGCAATCCCCACACCATTGTTCGTGTTTATGGGTCATGCATATAAGTTCTTTGGGTAGTCTATTTCATATATTGTATTTTACATCACCATGGCTATTCTGTAACTAACTGTTTGTACTTCTTAATCTTCTCACCTCTTCACTCAATATGCTACACCACCCTCCTATCTGGCAACCATCAAACCACTCTGTGTCTGTGATTCTATCTCTGTTCTTCTTGTTTGCTTAGTTTGTTTTTTTTAGATTCAGTTGTTGATAGATATGAACTTATTGCCATTTTATTGTTCATAGTTTTGACCTTCTTCTTTTCCTTAAATAAGTCCCTTTAACATTTCATATAATAATGGTTTGGTTATAGTGAACTCCTTTAATTATTTTTTGGTCTGTGATGCTCTTTATCTGTTTTTCAATTCTAAATGATAGCTTTGATGAGTAGAGCAATCTTGGATGTAGGTACCTGCTTTTCATGACTTTGAATATTTTTTGCCAATCCCTTCTAGCCTGAAATGTTTCTTTTGAGAAATCAGCTGACAATCTTATGGGAACTCCCCTGTAAGTAACTAACTTCTTTTCTCTTGCTGCTTTTTTTTTTAATTTTTATTTTCATTGTTAATCTTGTACAGTTTTCTGTCTTTTATTCTCACCCGAACCCGCCACCCCAGCCCTCCCCACCTCCCTCCCATTTCCACCCCCCCCCCCATAGTTTTTGTCCATGTGTCCTTTATACTTGTTCCTGTAGATCCTTCCCCTTTTCCCCTGAAATTCCCTCCCCTCTCCCCTCTGGTGACTTTCAGCATGTTCCCAATTTCCATGTCTTTGGTTATATTATGCTTGTTTGTTTGTTTTGTTGATTAGGTTCCTGTTAAAGGTGAGATCATATGGTATTTATCTTTCACTGCCTGGCTTACTTCGCTTAGCATGATGCTCTCAAGTTCCATCCATGCTGTTGCATAGGGTATGAGCTCCTTTCTTTCTGCTGCATAGAATTCCATTGTATAAATGTACCACAGTTTTTTGATCCATTCATTTACTGATGGGCATCTAGGTTGCTTCCAACACTTGGCTATTGTAAATTGTGCTGCTATAAACATAGGGATGCATAGTTTCTTTTGGATTGGTGTTTCAGGGTTCTTAGGATATAGTCCTAGCAATGGAATTGCTGGGTCAAAAGGTATATCCATTTTTAGTTTTTTTAGAAAATTCCATACTGTTTTCCATAGTGGTTGTACCAGTCTGCACTCCCACCAGCAGTGCACTAGTGTCCCCTTTTCTCCACAACCTCTCCAACACTTGCTGTTTGTTGCTTTGTTTATGAGGGCCATTCTGACTGGTGTCAAGTGGTATCTCATTGTGGTTTTAATTTGCATCTCTCTGATAGCTAGCGATATCGAGCATCTTTTCATGTGTCTCTGGATCCTCTGTATGTCCTCCTTGGAGAGGTGTCTGCCCAAGTCCTTTGCCCATTTTTTAATTGGGTTGCTTGTCTTCTTAGAGTGGAGTCGTGTAAATTCTTTGTATATTTTGGAGATTAAACCCTTATCTGAGGTATCACTGGCAAATATGTTTTCCCACACAGTCGGTTCTCTTTTTATTTTAATACTGTTTTCCTTGGCCATGCAGAAGCTTTTTATTTTGATGAGATCCCATTTGTTTATTCTTTCCTTTATGTCCCTTGCTTTAGGGGACATATCAGTAAAAATGTTGCTGCGTGGAATATCTGAGATTTTCCTGCCTATGTTCTCTTCTAGGACTTTAATGGTGTTATGGCTTATGTTTAAGTCTTTTATCCACCTTGAATTTATTTTTGTGTATGGTGTAAGTTGGTGCTCGAGTTTCATTTTCTTGCACGAAGCTGTCCAGTTCTCCCAACACCACTTGTTGAAGAGGCTGTTTTTACTCCATTTTATGTTGCTGCCCCCTTTGTCGAATATTAAATGACTAGAGAGACTAGGGTTTATTTCTGGGCTCTCTATTCTATTCCACTGGTCCACATGCCTGTTTTTATGCCAGTACCAGGCTGTTTTGATTACAGTGGCCTTGTAATACATTTTGGTATCAGGTATTGTGATCCCTCCTGCTTTGCTCTTCTTTCTCAAGATTGCTGCTGCTATTCTGGGTCGTTTATGGTTCCATATAAATTTTTGAAGAGTTTGTTCTATATCTGTGAAATATGCCATTGGTACTTTAATAGGTATTGCATTGAATCTGTAGATTGCTTTGGGAAGTATGGACATTTTGATGATGTTAATTCTTCTGATCCATGAACACGGTATGTGTTTCCATTTATTTGTGTCTTCCTTGATTTCCTTCTTCAGTGTTGTGTAGTTTTCTGCATACAGGTCTTTTACCTCCTTGGTTAGGTTAATTCCTAGGTACTTTATTTTTCTTTTTGCTATATCAAATGGTATTTTTTTCTTGATTTCTGCTTCTGTTGTTTCATTGTTGGTATACAAAAATGCCTTTGATTTCTGGATATTGACTTTGTATCCGGCTGTTTGGCTAAATTCATTTATTAGGTCGAGCAGTTTTTTGGCCGAGACTATAGGATTTTCTATATATACTAACATGTCATCTGCAAACAATGATAGTTTTGTTTCCTCCTCTCCAAGTTGGATGCCTTTTATTTCCTTTTCTTGTCTAATCGCTGTGGCTAATACTTCCAATACTATGTTGAATAGAAGTGGAGAGAGTGGACAGCCTTGTCTTGTTCCTGATTTTAGTGGAAAAGAATTTAGTCTTTGCCCATTGAGTATGATGCTGGCTGTAGGTTTCTCATATATAGCCTTTATTATGTTGAGGAATGCTCCCTCTATTCCCACTTTGCTGAGTGTTTTTATCATAAATGGGTGCTGTACCTTATGAAATGCTTTTTCCGCATCTATTGATATGATCATGTGATTTTTGTCTTTGCTTTTGTTTATGTGATGAATTACGTTTACTGATTTGCGAATGTTGAACCATCCTTGCATCCCTGGGATCAATCCCACTTGGTCGTGGTGTATGATCTTTTTAATGTGTTGTTGGATGCGGTTTGCCAATATTTTGTTGAGGAGTTTAGCATCTATGTTCATCAGCGATATTGGCCTGAAGTTCTCCTTCTTTGTTGTGTCTTTATCTGGTTTTGGGATTAGGATGATGCTGACTTCATAAAAAGAGTTTGGGAGTCTTCCATCATTTTGGATTTTTTGGAATAGTCTGTGGAGAATAGGGGTTAGCTCTTCCTTAAATGTTTTGTAGAATTCTCCTGTGAAGCTATCTGGTCCAGGGCTTTTGTGCATCGGGAGTGTTTTGATTACTGATTCAATTTCACCAGCTGTTATTGGTCTGTTCAGGCTTTCTGTTTCTTTTTCATTGAGTTTTGGAAGGTTATATTTTTCTAGAAACCTGTCCATTTCACCTAGGTTTTCAAATTTCTTGGCATACAGTTCTTCAAAGTAATTTCTTACAATCCTTTGTATTTCTGCGGTGTCGGTTGTAATATCTCCTCTTTCATTTCTGATTGTGTTTATTTGAGTCCTCTCTCTTGTTTTCTTGATGAGCCTGCTTAAAGGCTTGTCGATTTTGTTGATCTTTTCAAAGAACCAACTCCTGGATTCATTGATCTTTAGGATTGTGCTTTTAGTCTCTATGTCATTTAATTCTGCTCTTATCTTGGTTATTTCTTTCCTTCTACTTGCTCTGGGCTGTCTTTGTTGTTGTTCCTCGAGTTCTTGTAGGCGAAGGGTTAGGTTGTTTGTTTGAGATGTTTCTGTCTTTTTTAGATAGGCCTGTATCGCTATAAGCTTCCCTCTGAGGACTGCCTTTGCTGTGTCCCATAAGTTTTGGGTCGATGTGAGTTCATTATCGTTTGTTTCCAGAAACTTTTTGATTTCCTCCCTAATTTCATTCTTGACCCATTCATTGTTTAATAGCATGCTATTCAATCTCCATGATTTTGAGGGTTTTGGGTTTTTCTCCTTGGGGTTGGTTTCTAGTTTCAGTCCCTTGTGGTCCGAGAAAATGCTTGGTATGATTTCAATTTTCTTGAATTTGTTGAGGCTTGATTTGTGTCCTATCATGTGGTCTATCTCTGAAAATGTTCCATGTGCATTTGAAAAGAAAGTGTATTTAGTTTCTTTGGGATGAAGGGCTCTATATATATCAGTTAAGTCCATTTCCTCTAGAGTGTTGTTCAATGCCACAATATCTTTGTTGATATTTTGTTTGGAAGATCTGTCCATTTTTGACAGTGGGGTGTTAAAATCACCTACTATAATTGTGTTGCTGTCTATATCTTTCTTGAAGTCCTCTAAAATTTTCTTGATGTATTTAGGTGCTCCTCCGTTGGGTGCATATATATTTACCATATTTATGTCTTCTTGGTGGATTCTTCCCTTGAGTATTATGAAGTGACCTTCTGGGTCTCTCTTTATGGCCCTTCTTTTGAAGTCTATTTTGTCTGATATGAGTATTGCTACCCCAGCTTTTTTTTCCTGACCATTTGCTTGGAAAATTTGTTTCCAGCCCTTCACTTTGAACCTGTGTATGTCTTTTGTCCTGAGGTGGGTTTCTTGTAGGCAGCATATGTGTGGGTCATGCTTTCTTATCCATTCAGCTATTCTATGTCTTTTGATTGGAGCATTTAATCTATTTACATTTAAGGTTATTATTGATAGGTAATTATTCATTGCCATTTTCGTACCTGTGTTACTCTCTCTCTTTCTCTCTCTGTCTTTTCCTTTCTTCCTTTAAAGCAGTCCCTTTAGTATCTCTTGCAGCATTGGTTTGGTAGAGGTGTATTCTTTTAGACTTCTTTTGTTTGGGAAGCTCCTTATTTGGCCTTCTATCTTGATTGAAAGCCTTGCTGGGTAAAGTAGTCTGGGTTGCAGGCCTTTGGTTCTCATTGCTTGGAATATTTCTTGCCATTCTCTTCTGGCTTGGAGCGTTTCCATTGAGAAGTCAGATGCTAACCTGATTGGGGCCCCCTTGTATGTTACTTCCTTTTTCTCCCTTGCTGCTTTTAAGATTCTCTCTTTGCCTTGGAATTTTGCCATTTTAATTATGATGTGTCTTGAAGTGGGCCTGTTTGGGTTCCTTTTGATTGGGACTCTCTGTGTTTCCTGGATTTGTGTGTTTTTTTCTCTCACCAAATGAGGGAAGTTTTCCATCATTACTTTTTCAAACAGGTTTTCTATCCCTTGTTCTTCTTCTTCTCCTTCTGGTATCCCTATTATACGAATGTTATTCCGTTTCGTGTTGTCTTGCATTTCTCTTAAACCCTCTTCATTCTTTCTAAGCCTGTTTTCCTTATCTTGCTCATTCTGAGTGTTTTTTTCTATTTTGTCCTCCAACTCGCTGATCCAATCTTCTGCTTCATCGATTCTGCTTTTCATTCCTTCTACTGTGTTCTTCAGTTCAGAGATTGTGTTCTTCATTTCCTCTTGGCCCTTGTTGATAGTTTCTATTTCCTTTTTCATGTTGATATAGTTTGCCGTGAGTTCATCATAACTTCCCTGTAGTTTATGGTAGCTCATTGAGAGCTCGTTGAGCTTCCTGACAACCATTGCTTTGAACTCGATATCTGATAGTTGAGTTGCCTCTGTTTCATTTAGCATTCTTTCTTGAGCTTCCTCCTTTCCTTTCGTTTGGGGATTGTTCTTTTGTCTTCCCATTGTTTGTAAGACTCTTGTTGTTAGCCTCAGCTTCTTAAATTGATCTGTTCTGGCTCCCTGGGTTTGTGGTATGACCTTCTGTGGTAGAATATCTGTGAGATTCAGTGGTGGATTCTCCTTCGGGTATCCTGTTGTTCACCGCTTTCACTGTCTCATCAGCTGGTATACCCTCTTTTGGGGGCCAACTCTGGTTTTTGTTTTTGTTTTTCCCCACAGTTTCAGGCTTGCTTGTTTGTTTGTTTTGTCTCACTCGTGGGTATTTACAAAAAGAAGAGGGGGGAAAATGAAAAAAAGAAGCAAGAGGAAACAAGAGGAAGGTAGAAGAGATAAAATTGAAAAGAAAGGAAGAGGGGATAAGAGAAGAAGGAATTCAAGGGAAGCAAAAGGACTTATAAACAATGAAGAAGGAGTAGTTAAAAACTCATATAGATAGACAGGCTTACAAACAAAAAGACACTAACAAACTGGCAAAACAAAAAAGAGACACGCACAGAGACACCCCCACACAAATATAAGCAGCCGGGGGGTGGGGGGAAGGAACAAGCAAAGCACAACAAAGTATTTAAAAAAATAAAAAATAAAAAAATAAAAATATATTAAAAAAATAAAATTAAAAAAATGAAAAAACAAAACAAAACAAAACAAACAAACAAAAAAAAAACACCCTCTTGTTGTTTTCAAACTTGCCAGCCTGTTTTTCAGGTCTTGCTGGCTGCAATGGCCGAGGGGTGATCTTACTGCTTTTCTCTGTGTTCAGAACTCAGTCCTCATTGTGCTATGTATCCCAGCGTTAGTGGGCGCCTCTCCCCACAGGGTTTCCAGCGTGTGATCTGAGCCTCCTTGTGTGTGCGCACTTCACCGAGTTTATGGGTGTGTGTTAGGTTCTCCAGACGTGCACAGCCGCCTGCCTTTGTCCCTGGGAGGCTTTCAGTGTTCAGGCACAGCTGCCTGCCTTTGTTTCTGAGAGGGGCCTGCGTTCCAGCTGCTATCCGGCGCCTGCACCTTGGGCCTGAGCTGTCCTCGTTTGCACCTCTGGCTCCACAGCTGTCTCCAGCGGCCTGCGCCTATGTTTTCACGAGCGTCCACTAGCCCGCCACCGTGTGTGGTCCCCTGAGGGTGTCTATTTTCATGCAGTTGTCTCACTTCGCCCGTGCCTCTGTCTCTGTTGGGGGGCCTGTGCTTTCGTAGTCGCCCGGCGACCACGAAAACTCGGTTCAAAGTCGCGCAGTGACCTGGTGCGGGGCACCCACTTTCGCTCCCTCGCAGGGCACCCACTTTTGCTTGGGCCGCAGTCGCGCAGTGGCCCCTGAGATCTCCCAGCCGGTTCAGCGGCTGACCCAGCTCCCTCCCCAGGGCCCTGGGGCAGGCTTGGCGGAGCGCCAGGCCGGGGCCTCAGCCGCCGGGCTCTCCGTGCGCTGGAACCCTGGGCTCTTATTGTTCCGAAGAGCTCTCCTTACCGCTTGTTTTTCAGTGTCCGCTACAATTTCCAACCTCTTATTCTCCAATATGCTGTGTTACTGTTCCTTGTCTGTTCTGGTCTTTCAAAGATTGGTTTGGTTTTTCTGCCGTGTGTAGAGGGGGAATAGGGTCTGCTCCCTCCTACCATGCCGCCATCTTCCCTCCTTCTCTTGCTGCTTTGAAGATTCTCTCTTTACCTTTAACCTTTGACATTTTAATTATGATGTGTCTTGGAGTGGGCCTCTTTGCATCCATCTTGTTTGGGGTTCTCTGTGCTTCCTGGACTTGTATGTCTATTTCCTTCTCCATATTAAGGAAGTTTTTTTTTTTTTTCATTATTTTTTCAAATAGGTGTCCAGTTTCATAATCTTTTTTCTTCTCCTTCTGTACCCCTATGATGCAATTGTTGATGAAGTTATCCCAGAGGCTGCTTACTTTTTTCTTTTTTTTTCTTTTTGTTGTTCTGATTGGTTGTTTTCGTTTCTTTATGCTCCAAATCATTCATTTGATTCTCAGTTCATCCACTCTACTGTTGTTTCCCTTTAAATTGTTCTTTATTTCAATTAGTATATTCTTCATTTCTGACTGGATCTTATTTTGGCTGTTGAGGTCCTCACTAAGTTCCTTGAGAATCCTTATAACCAGTGTTTTGAACCCTGAACATGATAAGTTGCTTACACCCATTTTGTTTAGTTCTTTTTCTGGAGTTTTTATCTGTTTTTTTCATTTGGGCCATGTATCTTTCTCTCCTCATTTTGGCATTTCTCCTCCCTGTGTTTGTTTCCATCTACTAGGTAGAGCTGCTATGACTCCGTGTCTTGGTAACATGACCTACTCTAGTAGGTGTCTTGTAGTTTCCAATGGCACAGCCTCCCATATTATCCAATCAGTGTACTCAAGTTGAGCCCTTTGTGTGGGTGTATACCCTCCTTTTGTAGTTGAGTCTTTATTGCTGTTTGTGGGTTAATGGGAGGGATTTAACCAGGCCAGTTAGCTGCAAGGACTGGCTGCAACCATTCACCTCCAACCTCCACACTCTGTGGAGGATCTAGTGTGAAGAGGCAGGGTGGTAGTGCTCTGATGTAGTCTGTATCTGTCCACTGGGTGTGCAGGCTCTGGGGTTTCTCAGGTGGTGCAGGCCAAGGTCAGCCCCAAACAGTGTTATTCCTGGGGCCACCCTCCGTGGGTTATAAAGCAATCTGAGATGGGTGTTTCTTGTGCTTGGCTTGGAGGTTCCCAGTTGAAGCCAAGCTGTAAATGTAGACTGGCTACTGCTAGTGCTGGTCTTGGGACCACCTAGCAAGAGGTACAGGGGCTGGGGGTTCTCTGAGGCTGGCTGTTGCTTATTTGAAAGGATTTAGGAAGTTGTAAAGCATGAGCCAACACCAGAAATTCATATGGAAAAGCCACTGTTAACAGCTTGGATGGGCCTTAAGTTGTGTGGGCAGAGCCTCTGGGGATCTCCAGGGTGGGGCCGACAGTGTTAGCCAGGTTTATAGAATCTCAGTTATGGCATCTGCCTACTGGCTCTGTGGTTCTGTGGATGGAGTGTTCAGGAAAAGGGACTGTGGCTTCTGCCTGCCTTTCTGCCTGGGAGAAAGTTGTACCCCAGCTCTTGCCTTAATGCCAGATACTTCAGTTCCTCCCTATATGTCACTAGTGCCTTTCAAGCTGCTACCCTGGTTTTGGCGCTCAGAGGAAGTGACTATAAGTAAGTCATGTGGGAGTTCTTGAGGAGGAACTGCTTGGGATTCTAGAAGTTTCTTCCACTGATTCAATCTCCATTGGTTTTTGCCACTAGAAGTTATGGGGATTTATTTTCCTTGCAATGGAACCTTGGGTTGGGGGGATCTGGTGTGGGGCTGGTATTCCTTGCTTCTGAGATATCCCTCCCAAATTTCTATCCACCACATGTGCATGTGGGACAAACCTATTCCATGTATCTGTTCCTCCTACCAGTCTGGATGGATGTAGTTTCTTTAATTCCATAGTTCTTGGACGTCCATTCAACATGATTTCTGATGGTTCTTAGTGATGGTTTTTCTATTATTTAGTTATAATTTTGACGTGGTTGTGCAAGGAGATAAGCCTCTTTTCCCTTGCCTCGGTCTTGACTGGAAGTCTCTCCATTCCCCTCTTTATTTTTATTTTCAGTTTGGTTCTAGAGGTGGTGTGAGATAAATCCTTCTACTTCATTGCTCTCCTCAAGCACCATTTATTGAATAGATGGTTTTTACACCATTGCATATTCTTGCCTCCTTTGTCTTAAATTAATTAACTATATAGGTGAGGGGTTATTTTGGGAGTCTCTACGCTGTTCCATTGATCTTTGTGTCTGTTTTTATGCCAGTGCCATGCTGTTTTAATTGTTATAGCTTTGTAGTATAGTTTGATGTTAGGTAGCATAATACCTCCAATTCTGTTCTATTTTCTCAAGATTGCTGTGACTACTTGGAGTCTTGTGGTTCTGTATAAGTTTTAGAATTATTTGTTCTAATTTTGTGAAAAATGCATTGGTATTTTGGCAGGGGTTGCATTGAATCTATTGTTTGCTTGGGGTAGAATGGACATTTGAACTGTGTTAATTCTTCCTACCCACAAACATGATATATGCTTCCATTTATTTGTATCTTCTTTAATTTCTTTCCACAGTGTCTTTCATTTTTCCCAATACTAGTCTTTTAACCCTCTTGGTTAAATTTATACCCATATATATACTTCTTTGTAATCAATTTTAAATGGGATTGTTTTCTCAATTTTTCTTTATATTTTATTATTGGTATAGAAAAATGAAATTCTGAATATTAATTTTGTATCCTGCTACTATACTGAGTTCATTTATCAGTTCTAATAGTTTGTTGGTAAAATATTTTGGGTTCTTTCTATATAGTATCATGTCATCTGAGAATAATGACAGTTTTGCTTCTTTCTTTATATTTATATGACTTTTTTTCTTTTTCTTTTCTAATTGTTGTGACTAAGGCTTCCAATACTATGTTGAATAAAAGTGATGGAAGCAAAGTTTTTTTGTCCTGTCCTTGATCTAAGGGAAATTCTTTTAGTTTTTCCCTCTTGAGTATGAGGTTGGCTCTGGATTTGTCATATATGGCCTTTACTATGTCGAGCTGTGTTCCTTCTATTCTCAGTTTGCTAAGAGTTTTTAGCATAAATGGATGCTGGATTTGTCAAATGTTTTTTCTGCCTCTATTGATATTATTATATGACTTTTTAGTCTATTTTGTTTATGTGGTATATCATATTAATTGATTTGCAGATTTTGAACCAAAATTGCATGCTAGGAATAAATCCCATATGCTTGTGGTACAGAATCTTCCTGATATATTGCTGAATTCAGTGTTCTAATTTCTTGTTGAGGATTTTTGCATCTCTGTTCATTAGGGATATTGGCTTATAATTTTATTTTATTTTTTTGTAGTATCTTTGTCTGGTTTTAGAATCAGGGTAATGTTGGCCTAATAAAATGAGCTTGGGAGCCATTCCTTCTCTTGAATTTTTTGGAATAGTTTAAAAAGGATAGGTGTTAATTCTTTTTTGGATGTTTGTTAAAATTGACCTGTTGGAGTTTTTTGATTGCTGATTCACTATAGTTGGTAGTAACTGATCTGTTCAGATTTTCTGTTTCTTCTTAAGTTAGTCTTGGAAGATTATATATTTCTAAGATTTTATTCATTCTTCACGATTCTCCAATTTGCTGGCGTATAAGTGTTTGTATTATTTTTGTATAATTCTTTGTTATTTCTGTGGTGTGACTTGTTATTTCTCTTTCATTCCTGACTTAATTTATTTGGGTCTTCTATTTTTTTTCCTGATGATGTCTGGTTAAAGGTTTATCAATATTGTCAGTTTTTTTTTCAAAGAACCAGTTCTTATTGTCATTGATCTTTTGTGTGCTTTTAGACACTATTTTATTTATTTCTGCTCTGATCTATATTATTTCCTTTCTCCTACTCACTTTAAGCTTTGTATGTTTTTCTTTTTCTGGTTCCTTTAGGTTAGATTGTTTATCTGAAGTTTTTCTTATCTTCTTGAGATAGGCCTGTTTTGGTATGAATTTTCCTCTTACGAATGCTTTCATTGTGTCCCATAGATTTGGGTCGTTGTGTTTTCATTTTCATTTGTCTCAATGTATCTTTACATTTCTTCCTTTATCTTATTGTTAGCACATTCATTGTTTAGTACCACATTTTGTAGCCTCTGTATTTCCATGTTTTTCATTTTTTTCTTGTTTTTGAATTCTAGTTCCATACCATTGTAAACAGAAAAGATTCTTGATATAATTTCCTTTGTTTTTAGTTTTCTTTTTTCTCTTCTTTTAAATTATTTTATTATTGTTCAAGTATAGTTGTCTGTGTTATTCAACATAGTATTGGGAGATTGAGAAGATGGTGGTGAGATAGGTGGGAGCAGGGCCCAGTTCTCCCTGTACCCAGCTGGAACACAGAGCTGATCCTCTGAGGAACAGAATGAACAGCCAATGGAATCCCAGCATATGTGAAGTTTGGAGGCCCAAAATTGCAGAGGACATTGAAAAACAGACAGTGAGGAGATTGTGCTGGGATGGTAAGGTCCCTGGGATCTGTGCTGGGACCAAGGCTGCTGCGGGCTCTGGTCCAGCACCTGCTGCAGGATACAGGGAGGAGAGTTTGATCACCAGCTCCCTCTCCTACCAGATCTGGGAGGTCAACTGGCACCAGGAGGGATGTACATGCTGGAAGTCACTTGGGGGAATGGAGATGAAGTGGGAGACACACAGAGGCGGTGCACATCTGCTGGGACTGTGGATGCTGGCACCAGAGAAATGATGGTGCCTGGTGATACCTGAAGAAAGGAGGAGTTCGGCTGTGTCAGGCCCTGACTAGGATAGTCTCCAGACTGTTTGGAAAGTTGGGCTGTGTGAAAAGCCATGCGCTTGTTAAGAACAGTGGGCAGCTTCTTTGTAAGGAACTCTCCAGCAGTGGCGGCTCGCCTGAGGGTGATTTGAGATGCACGAACCCAGACACTGAGTGGCTGAGTGGAACAGTGTACATTGCTTGTCTTGCACTGTGCGCCCAGAGGCTGAAAGGCTGAATGAAACAGTACACCTGAGATTGACTCACACTGTGAGCAGGAGAGTGGCTGATTTGAGCCTGGCAGCTCACAAAGGACCTGGGCTGGAGGCCAGGAAACGGTGAATATTGCTGCCCAGACCTGGTCCCCATCCTCTCAAAACCATAGGAAGGGAGAAAGGCAAAGCCCAGCCCCCCTCATCCTGTGGTATCTAGGAAGACCAGCAGAACTCACTGAACAGGTTTAAAGTCAGCAAGAGGCTTATTTTTTGTCTTTTTCATTCCTCTCTCTTTCTTTCCCCTTTTTTTTCTTCTCCCAAGTGAGACAATAAGAACTGGAGTTAGGAAGGATCCAGAGACAGATCAAAAGGGGGAGCACAAGGCTAACCCCCCAAACTGAGAAACTGAGACAAATATCACTTTGCTATCCCATAGAAATGGCATTTTATTGTTTATGGGTATTATTATTATTTTTCATTATTCTTACTACTTTTATTTTATTAGTATTTTTTTATTTTCTCTTACTTATGTTTAGTTTTTCTTGTTTTATTTCTCTGTTTAATTGCATTGTTTGACTGGTTTTCCTTATTCTCTCTGTATTGTATTTGAATTTTCCTTCTTTCACTTTACCTGTGTTCTAATAACACAAAACTCTTGATTGGGTACTTTCTTTCTTTTTGTTTGTTTGTTTTAAATAGTATTTTTTAAAGATTTTATTTATTTATTTTTAGAGAGGGGAAGGGAGGGAGAAAGAGAGAGAAACATCAATGTGTGGTTGCCTCTTGCATGGCCCCCACTGGGGATCTGGCCCACAACCCAGGCATGTGCCCTGACTGGGAATCGAACCTGCGACACTTTGGTTCACAGCCCGTACTCAATCCATGATTGGGTAGTTTCTATTCTAGTTATCCAAATCATATATTTCTTGTCATATTTTTGTTGTCCCGGTACTATTGTAAATAATTGTTGTTCCATACAGTTGTACATACTACACAGCAACCCTCTTTGATCTTATACCACTTCACTATAATCCTGAGCATTATTATTGTTGTGTATAGGGAACCAATCCACTTGGCAATGGCAAATGTAGCCCAGCCCTGTCAGAAAACTGGCAGGTGTGAGATGGTACACAGGAACCAGACCCACAGATCAGCTTTCCCATGGGAAACCAGGCCTATATTGTACCTAGGTTGCTTTGAGGCTTGCTTTTGCTCAAACTCCCTCACCCTGAATTGAAGCAGCAAATATTTACTGCACATCTTTAAAGTAACTTCCCGAAGTCTATGCTAATTTTCCCAAGGCCAGACTGTAACCAGACCAATCACTCTTATCGCTCCCTTGCATTTGCAGCATTTTTTTCTTTGTTATCTGTAAAAAGTAATCACCTAAAGCAAACCTGAGCATAATGAATGAAAACCTTCTTTGATGTATGCTATTAAAAAGCAATAAAAGCTTGTCCTGGCAAGGGTTGGAGTGAACTCCCACTTAGAAATGGGAGATGGCTGTGCCATCCCTTTTTCTCCACAGGACTCTGCAGTTCATGTGAGTTTCTTTGTCACATCCACAATACCATAGTCACCCCTGGTCAGAGTTCACATCAGTTGTGGTTAATTCTATTCTCTCTCACCCTATGCCTACTTTTATCCTTTAATCTCACTATATCTCATCATCTAAGCTTCCACAAGTTCTCTATTGTCTGGATTCAGATCACAATCATCCTCCCCTCTAACAAGAGTTTTATCTCTCTTTCACCTTTTATAAAAAGTGGCTAGTTGGGTGAAATATCAGAGTTAATGATATATTTATCCAAAGAATCTCCTATCTCTTCTCTACTTCCTGGTACTTTAAACCCATAAAATACTCTAAGGCTGTCTTACTCCATTTTGCCTACCCCCTGCAACTGATCACATACAAGAATAAGGTGGGAGCTGTGAATGTCAGTATACCTGCTGGAGGAGAGAAAACAGTTACAAGGGAACCACTAAAAGGTAAAAACCCAAGTACAACAAGAGAGCCCACGCAAATAGAAGAAAGGGCAAACCTAGACCATCCAGACAAGGAGATCAAAGAGACCACACCACTGAACCCCATAGAATTCCTACCGTAGAAGTTCACCCTAAAAAGTCAGCTAGCAAAGAGAAACATCAGGAAGCACAGAAACAAACAAAAAGAGTCACCTAAAATGGGGAGACAAAAAAAGAATATGCAATCAAAAGGAATGGAAGACTCCCCACTAAGAGAGCTAAACAAAATGGAGGTAACCAAGCTATCGGATACAGAATTTTAAAAAAAAAATGCTTATAAGGATGCTCAAAGAACTCACAGACAACTATAAGGAACTGAATGAGAACTACATCAGCATAAAAAGGAAATAGAAACTAGAAACAAAAGCCAGGAAGAAATAAGCAATAAAATCTCAGAAATAAAAAACACATTAGAAGGAATTACAAGCAGGTTGGGTGATGCAGAGGATCGAATCAGTGAGGTGGAGGACAAGGTAAAAAAAGAAAAACACCCAGAAAGAGCAAGAAAAGTAAAAGAGACTCAGAAAGAATGAACAGGTGGTAAGGGAGCTGCAAAACAACATGAAATGGAATAATATCCATATAATAGGGATACCAAAAAGAGAAGAAGATCACAGGATAGGAAACCTGTTTGAAGGTAATGATGGACAACTTCCCTAATGTGATTAGAGAAAAAGTCACACTAATCCAGGAAACACAGAGAATCTCATTCAAGAGGAACCCAAAGAGGCCCATTTCAAGTCACATCATAATAAAAATGGCAAAATTCCAAGAAAAATAGAGAATCATATAGGCAGCAAGGGAGAAACAGGAAGTAACATACAAGGGACCCTCAATAAGGCTATCAGCTGACTTCTCAATGGAAATGCTCCAAGCCACAAGAGAAAATGGCAATAAATATTCCAAGTAATGAAAACCAGAGACCTGCAACCAAGACTACTTTATCAAGCAAGGCTCTCAATTAAAATGGAAGGCCAAATAAAGAGCATTCTGGACAAAAGAAGTCTAACAGAATACACCTCCACCAAACCAGGTCTGCAAGAGATGCTAAAGGAACTGCTTTAAGAAAGGAAAGAAAGGAGTCAGATAGATAGGAACACAGGTATGAAAAAATGACACTGAATAAGTACCTATCAATAATAACCTTAAATGTGAATGGATTAAATGCTCCAATCAAAAGACACAGAGGAGCTGAATGGATGAGAAATCATGATCCACATATATGCTGCCTACAAGAGACCCACTTCAGAACAAAAGACCACACAGACTGAAAGTGATGGGCTGGAAACAAATTTTCCAAGCAAATGGACAGGAGAAAAAAGGCAGGGAAGCAATAGTCATATCAGACAAAATAGAGAGAGATAGAGGCTATAAAATAGAGGCCATAAAAATAGAGGCCATAAAGAGAGACCCAGAAGGTCACTTTATAATACTCAAGGGAGAAATCCACCAAGAAGACATAAACATTGTAAATATATATGCACCCAATGGAGGAGCACCTAAATACATCAAGAAAATCTTAGAGGACTTCAAGAAAGATATTGACATCAACACAATTACAGTAGGCGATTTCAACACCCCACTGCCAAAAATGGATAGATCTTCCAAACAAAATATCCAGAAAGATATTGTGGCATTGAACAACACTCTAGAGGAAATGGACTTAACTGATATATATAGAGACCTTCATCCCAAAGAAACTAAATACACTTTCTTTTCAAATGCACATGGAACATTTTCAAAGATAGACCACATGACAGGACACAAAACAAGCCTCAACAAATTCAAGAAAATTGAAATCATATCAAGCATTCTCTCTGACCACAAGGGACTAAAACTAGAAACCAACCTCAAGGAAAAAACTCAAAGACACTGAAACTCATGGAGATTGAATAGCATGCTATTAAACAATGAATGGGTCAAGAATGAGATTAAGGAAGAAATCACTAAGTTTGTGGAAACAAATGAAAATGAACTCATGACAACCCAAATCTCATGAGACACAGTGAAGGCAGTCCTGAGAGGGAAGTTCATAGTCATACAAGCCTACTTAAAAAGAATAGAAACATTTCAAATAAACAACCTAACCCTACACCTACAAGAACTCAAAGAACAAAAACATAGACAGCCCAGAGGAAGTAGAAGGAAGAAAATAACCTGGATCAGAGCAGAATTAAACAACACAGAGACTAAAAGCACAATTCTAAGGATCAATAAAGCCAGAAGCTGGTTCTTTGAAAAGATAAACAAATGATGAGCCCTTAAGCAGACTCATCAAGAAAAAGGAGTGGACCCCAAATAACATAGTTAGAAATAAAAGAGGAGAAATTATAATTGATACCACAGAAATATAAAGGATTTTAAGAAATTACTATGAAGAAGTGTATGCTAAGAAATTTGAAAACCTAGGTGAAATCGTCAAATTACTAGAAAAATATAATCTTCCAAAACTGAATGAAGAAGACACAGAGAGCCTGAACAGACCAATAACAGCAGACAAAATTGACCAAAAAAAAAAAAAGCAGACAAAATTGAAGCAGTAATAAAAAAAAAAAACTCATGACACAAAAAAGCCCTGGACTGGATGGTTTCACAGGAGAATTTTATAAAGCATTTAAGGGTGAGATAACTCCTGTCCTTCACAGACTATTCCAAAAAACCCAAGAAGATGGTAGACTCCAAACTCTTTATGAAGCCAGCATCATCCTAATCCCAAAACCAGATAAGAACACAACAAAGAAAGAAAACTTCAGGCCAATATTGTTGATGAACATAGACGCTAAAATCCTCAACAAAATATTGACAAACCACATTCAACAATACATTAAAAAGATCATACACCATGATCAAGTGGGATTCATCCCAGGGATGCAAGGATGGTTGAACATCCGCAAATCAGTAAATGTAATACATCACATAAACAAAAGCAAAGACAAAATCTCGTGATCATAGCAAGAGATGGGGAAAGGCATTTGATAAGGTACACCATCCATTTATGATAAAAACACTCAGCAAAGTTGGAATAGAGCATTCCTCAACATAATAAAGGCCATATATGAGAGACCTACAGCCAACATCATACTCAATGGACAAAAAATGAAACTTTCCCACTAAGATCAGGAACAGGATAAGGTTTTCAATTTCACCACTTCTATTCAACATGGTATTGGAAGTCCTGCCATAGCAATCAGACAAGAAAAAGAAATAAAAGGCATCCAAATTGGAAAGGAGGAAGCAAAACTGTCATCGTTTGCAGATGACATGATTGTGTACATAAAAAATCCTACAGACTCCACAAAAAAAAAAAAATGTTCAACCTAATAAGTGAATTTGGCAAAACAGTGGGATACAAAGTCAATATTGTGAAATCAAAGGCATTTTTGTATACCAACAATGAAATATCAGAAATGGAAATTAGGAAAAAATTCCCATTTGATATAGCAACAGGAGAAATAAAGTACCTAGGCATAAACCTAACCAAGGAGGTAAAACACCTATACTCAGAAAACTACACAACACTGAAGAAAGAAATTAAGGAAGACATAAACAAATGGAAACATATACTGTGTTCATGGATCAGAAGAATTAACATCATCAAAATGTCCATACTATCCAAAGCAATTTATAGGTTCAATGCAATCCCTATTAAAGTACCAATGACATATTTCACAGATGTAGAAGAAATATTTCAAAAATTTATATGGAACCAGAAATGACCCCCAATAGCTGCTTGATATAATTTAAATCCTCCAAGTTAATTGAGACTTATTTTTTGTGGTGCAACATGATAGCTATTATACAACATATGTTAAAGGGACTCTAAGAAGAGGAAGAAGGAAAAAACACAGAAATATGAATAATAAAATGCAAGTAAGTACATACTCATCAATAATTACTTTAAATATAAATGGATTAAGTGTTCCAATGAAAAGACATTTAGTATCTAAATGTGCACTAGAAACGAATGTATATTCTACTGCTTTGAGGTGAACTGCTGTTAAAATGTCAATTAAACCCATTTTGTTTAGTGTGCCAGTTAAGACCACTGTGTCCTTGTTGTGTCTGTCAGTACTTGCTTTATATATTTATATATTTAGGTTCTCCTATGTTTGGTATATAAATGTTTACAGGGGTTGTATCCTCTCATTGGATTCACCCTTTTGTCATTATGTCTTTTTTTGTGTCTTATTACAGCCTTTGTTTTAAAATCTATTTTTTCTGATATAAGTATTGCTACATAAGTTTTTTAAATAGAAAGTTTTAAATGGAAATATCTTTTTCCTTTGGATAAAAGGAAAAACGAATATTCCATTTCCATGAAATATCTCTTTGCATTCCTTTCAGTTTATGCATATCTTTTTATCGGAAGTGGGTTTTTTTGTAGACAGCTTATGTATGGGTCTTGATTTCTTATTACTTAGAAACCATATATCATTTGATTGGAGCATTTAATTCATTGACATTAAAGTGATTTTTGATGGGAACATAGTGATTGCCACTTTATTATTCATGTTTATGTTCCTTTCCCCCTTCTTTTTCTTAAAGAAGTCCTTTAAATATATCTTACAATACTGACTTGGTGGTGATGAACTCCTTCAGTTTTTCTTGTCTGAGAATCTCTCTATCTCTTCTTCAATTTTAATGTTAGCCTTGTTGAGTTTAGTAATTTTGGTTGTATATCCTTGCGTTTCATTAGTTTGAATATTTTATGCCAATCCCTACTCTTCTGAAACGTTTCTGTTGAGAAATCAGCTGACAGTCTCATGGGAACTCCCTAGTAGGTAACTAATTTTTTCTTGCTGTTTTTAAAATTCACTCTTTATCTTTAACCTTTGGCATTTTTACTTATGATTTGTTTTGGAATAATCTGTTTGTGACTCTCTGTCCTTCTTGAACTTGTGTGTTTATTTTCTTTGCAAGGTTAGGAAAGTTTTCAGTCATTATTTCTCAAATATATTTTCAATGTCTTGCTCTCTTCTTCTGGTTCTCCTATAATGCAAATATTGTTACATTTGGTATTGTCCCAAAGTCCTTTTAAACTTTCCTCACTTTTGTATTTTTTTCTTTTTTGCTGTTCCAGTTGGTTGTTTTTGCCACCTTATCTTCCAAATCACTGATTTGATCCTGCACTTCATCGAATCTGCTGTTTTATTTATTCCAGTGTATTTTTTATTTCAATTTTTGTGTTCTTCATTTCTGACTTTTTTAATGATTTCTATGTCCTTTTCTATGCTTGCTGTCTCTTTGTTGAAGTTCTCACTAAATTCCTTGAGCATCCTTATAACCAGTGTTTTGAACTTTGTATCTGTTAAATTGCTTGCTTCTATCTCAAATAAATCTTTTTTTCTGGAGTTTTAGCCGTTCTTTCATTTAGAACATGTTTCTTTGTCTTCTCATTTTGGCTGCCTCTCTGTGTTTACTTCTATATATTAGGTAGATTTGTTATGTCCCCTACTCTTGGCAGGGTGGTCTTATGTAGTAGGTGCCCTGTGGGACCCAGGAATTTTTCTCGTGTGATTTGATGTGTCCTGTTTTAGTTGAATTTTTATTGCCATTGGTATCTCAGTGGGTTGGACTGAACCTCAGGCTAACTAGCTATGATGATTGCCATGACCAAAGCATAGAAGCTGCTGTGTGAGGGCTAACCTTACAGTGTGTGATTTGTCCTACAGGATCTGGTCCCCGCCAAGACCACTGTTTGAATACCCACTTGTGGGGCTAGCTGAATGGTGCTTTGTTGTGGTTCAGTGTCAACAAACAAACAGTTGGGCTGGCTTTGGGGCCTTTTGGGAGAGACTCTGATGCAGACCATCCCAGAGTTAGCTGATAGGAGCTACAAAGCAATCCCTAGGTGGTAGCTCCCTGTCCTAGAACAGGAGGCAGGTGGGAGAGGCCATGCTGTGAACCTAGGCCAATTTCCACCAGTAACAGGCCTGGGACAGCTTAGCAAAATTCACAAGGCACCCAGAGGCCTGCAGCTGTTTGCTGGCTTCCTAGTGTGCTCAGCTGCTAAAAGACCCCCAGGTGGTATGTAAGTTGAGTGAGGCAGGTTCTCAGGGAGTCACCAGAATGGTGTGAGTGTTGTTCACCAGATTAATACAGGTTCAAATTTGGTTCCAGTGCTGAACCTGGTTTCATTCGGCAAAAGGCACAGGGCACATGGAAGCCAGCAGCTGCCTTCCTGGGGCCTACAGACCTTTGAGAGTTTTTTTAAAGAAATACTGAATCATGGGCCCAGGTAGCTCCTTTCTGTAGAAATAGCTTCTAGTAGTGCAGGAGTTGGGTAGGATAGGGTCTCAAAGAGTCATCAGGATGGATAGAATGAAGTTCATCAGGCCAATGCAAATTCAGACTTGGCCTTGCAGGGGCAGGTGGGTCTAAATACAGGAAAGATGGTGTTCACTGTGTGTTGTGCTAGAAGAGGGACAATGGCTCCTATTCATCTAGCCCTTGAAGCCACACAGCATATATCTCTGACACCTCCCAAGCCACTGTTCCTCCATTGGAGCTCAGGTTAGTGGCCATGAACAAGTGAGCTTCTGTGGAACATTTAAGAGGATGCCTGGCTTTCCAGCAGCCTTTCATCTTACCTGGACTGACAAAATCCCTACTGATTTTCACAGCCTGATGTGGTGGGGGCTCCCTTTCCAGGCACTGGTGCCTCAGGCTGGGAAGACCAGTCCAGGGCTGAAACCCTTCACTCCTTGAGGGGAACCTCTGTAGCTGAGTTATCCCTCCTGATTTTCTACTGCCACTTGTGGGCATGGGGCCAGCCCATTTTACATCTTCAACCCTCCTATCATCTTGATGTGGCTTCTGTATATCTTTAGTTATAGGACTTCTGTTCCACTAGTCTTCAGATAGTTCTCCAGTCTGATTGTTGTATAATTTGGTTGTAATTTTGAAAGTGATCCTGGGACAAAGTTATGCTCTTGACTGATGCCAAATATTTATTTTAAAAAGTAAAGATATAATCTGTCCAAAAGCTTTAAGTATTTCCTTCTGTGGGATGACCTGTTCCTTTGATATCTCTCTTAAAAATAGTAATACAGTGATACTGAAGAAGAAAAGAACAAAAGAAATGTACCTGTAAACTAAGCAGATTTAAGTCTGGAGCTATCTGAGAGAGTGAAATGGGGCCATCTCTACACTGAATGAGGATAGGAGCCCAAGAGAAGCTGCAATTGAGGGAAGACCCTGGAGTCTTGAGATGTCCTTAAATCAAGTAAGGAAGCCTCCAAAAAGAGCACTGTGTTCATTTGTCAGGTGTCATAACTAAGTACTGTAGGCTTGAAGGCTTAACCAGAAGACATTTATTTCCTCACAGGTCTAGAGGCCCAAAGTCCAAGATCAGAGTGTCATCAGGGCCTCTTCTGAGGCCTCTCTGCTTGGCTGTAGGTGGCTGCCTTTTCTCCATGCTTTCATACAGTCTGCCCTCTGGGTGTGTGTATGTCTGTGTTCAATTGTTCTGTTCTTATAGGTATTCCAGTAATTTTGGACTAGGGCCCACCCTATAGACCTTATTTTAACTTAATTACCTCTTTAAAGACCTTATTTCTAAATGTGGTTACATTATGATGTATGGGTGTTAACACCTCAGCACATGAATTTGAGGGGGACACAATTTAGCCCATGAAGAGCATAAATTACCATATGGATAAATTATCCATAAAGAAAGTTAAAAGACACAAGTGACAGACATGGAGAAATAAATATTTTCAACATTTATAATATACACATCATTTTTTCCAGAATATATATGGAGTATATATAATCAATAACAAAAATGTAAACAACTCAATAGAAATATGGGCAAAGAACATAAATAGGAAATTCACTGAAAAAGAATACAAAAGAATCCACAAATAAGATTCTCAACTTCACTTACCAGTTTTGTGCAAACAAATTAATTAAGGGCTTATTTTCATCTATCAGATTGACACAAGTTAAAAAGACTGATAACAACAAATCTTGGCAAGGATGTAAGGAAGTGGGAGCTCTTAAATGTTAACAGGGAAGCATAAATTGTTACAGTCTCACCGAAGATAGAACTTATGAAACATTCACATCCTTTAACCCAGTGTTAAACTACTAAGAATCAATGTTACCAAAATAGTTGCACATATGCTAAATGATTTATATATAGGAAGACTTTTTTCTCATGTAAATGTAAAAAATAATGTAAATGTCCATTCAATGAGAGCAAAGGTAAATACAATTATTATACACATAAAGTGAATACAATATACACATTAAACAGAATAAAATGGTCCAACACGTATTGAGACTAAAGTAAAGATCTTTAAGACAAGGGGGACAAAAGAAGCAAATTGTGGAACTATATCCTTGTGGGTCCATTTAATGCATTTTTAAAAATATATTTTATTGATGATACTATTATAGTTGTCCCATTTTTTTCTACCCTTTATTCCCTTCCGTCCTGTACCCCCATGCCTACCATCATTCTTCCACCTTAGTTCATGTCCATGGGTCATATATATAAGTTCTTTGGCTTCTCCATTTCCCATACTATTCTTTTTTTTTTTTTTTTTTTTTTTTGGTCAGGACAATTTTAAGTTCTTTGTTTTCTTGTTTTTTTAAAAAATATATTTTATTGATTATGCTATTACAGTGGTCCCATTTCCCCCGCTTCATTCCCTCTACCCTGCACACCCACATTCCCTCCTTTAGTTCATGTCCATGTGTCATAAGTTCTTTAGCTTCTACATTCCCCACACTATTCTTGCCCTCCCCCTATCTATATTCTACCCACCATCTATGCTACTTATTCTCTGTACCTTTCCCCCCTCTCTCCTCCTCCCACTCCCCGGTTGCCGACCCTCCATGTGATCTCCATTTCTATGTTTCTGTTCCTGTTCTAGCTGTTTGCTTAGTTTGCTTTTGTTTTAGGTGTGGTTGTTACTATCTGTGAGTTTGCTGTCTTTTCACTGTCATATTTTTTATCTTCTTTTTCTTAGATAAGTCCCTTTAACATTTCATATAATAAGGGCTTGGTGATGATGAACTCCTTGAACTTGACCTTATCTGAGAAGCACTTTATCTTCCCTTCCATTCTAAATGACAGCTTTGCTGGATAGAGCAATTTTGGACATAGGTCCTTGCCTTTCAAGACTTCAAATACTTCTTTCCAGCCCCTTCTTGCCTGGAAGGTCTCTTTTGAGAAATCAGCTGACAGTCTGATGGAAACTCCTTTGTAGGTGACTGTCCCCTTATCCCTTGCTACTTCTAGAATTCTCTCCTTCATTTTAATCTTGGCTAATGTAGTTATGATGTGCCTTGGTGTGCTGCTCCTTGGGTCCAACTTCTTTTGGACTGTGTGAGCTTCCTGGACCTCCTGGAAGTCTATTTCCTTTGCCAGATTGGGGAAGTTCTCTTTGATTATTTGTTCAAATAAGTTTTCCACTTGTTGCTCTTCCTCTTCCCCTTCTGGCACCCCTATAATTCGGATGTTGGACATTTCAAGATGTCCTGGAGGTTCCTAAGCCTCTCCTCATTTTTTTGAATTCTTGTTTTTTCATTCTTTTCTGTTTGGTTGTTTGTTTCTTCCTTCTGGTTCACTCCACTGATATGAGTCCCAATTCTCCTCCCATCACTATTGGTTCCCGGTGTGTTTTCCTTCATTTCACTTATTGTAGCCTTCATTTGTTCATCTAATTTGTGAGCAGAATCAACCAATTCTGTGAGCATCCTGATCACCAGTGCTTTGAACTGTGCATCTGATAGGTTGGCTATCTCTTGGTTGCTTAGATGAATTAGCTCTGGGGCTTTGATCTGTTCTCTCGTTTGAGCCATATTTGTTTTTTTTTTTTGTTTGTTTGTTTTTGGTCTGGTCGCAGCTCTTATGTAGTGAGGGGTGGAGCCTTAGGTGTTCACCAGGGTGGGGCAGCCTGCCTAGTTGCTGGTTTGTGACACTGTATGTGGGGGCGGGGTCCGAGAGGGAACAATGGCGCTTGCTCCACTCTCTTGTATTTCAGTCCCTTCTGCCACTTTTCACAAGCAAATTGGGCCCTTCTGGTGCTGATTTCTGTGTGGGTGGGCTGTGTACACTCTAGGACCCTGTGTGTCTCTCCAATGAACTCTCCTGTGAGGCTGGGAGTCTCTCCCAGCACCTCAATCCCCACAAGTGTTTTCAATCAGTTTTTTTTTTTAGGTTTTATTTCCCAGCGCTGGGGCCCTGGGATGCCAGGTCTGTCTCATTCCCTGTTTTTGCCTGGATTATCTGCACACAAATAATCCAGGCTGTGGGACTGCCTAGTCAACCAGCCACCTTGCATGGCCTCACTGGGTCTGCCCGTTGCTACCCCGTGTCTGGGGTTTGCTAGCTGCTGCCTGCATGCCTGGGGCTCCTGTGCACCCGGGTCCACCAACCTCCGCTTTTTCCTGCTGCAACTCTGCCCCTCTTACCGGTCTGGATGAATGTTTGTCAGACTTCCGTACAGTCCAATTTTCTGTTAGTTCTGGTTGTTTTCTTGTTTCTAAATTTTTGTTATCCTTAATTTTGGTTGTGTGAGGAGGCACAGCGTGAACTCCTATGCCTCCACCATGGCTGTCCCATACTATTCTTAACCTCCCCCTGTCTATTTTTTACCTACCACTTATGCTTCTTATTCTCTGTACCTTCCCCCCATTCTCTCCACTCCCCTTCCCTTCCCTGCTAATAACCCTCTATGTGATCTCTACTTCTGTGAATCTTTTCCTGTTCTCGTTGTTTGCTTATTTGTTTTTGTCTCTTTTTTTTTTGTGAGGTCCAGTTGTTGATAGTTGTGAATTTGTTGTCATTTTACTGTTCATAGTTTTGATATTCTTCTCTTTCTTAGATAAGTCCCTTTAACATTTCACATAATAAAGTCTGGGTGATGATGAACTCCTTTAACTTGACCTTTTCTGGGAGGCACTTTGTCTGCCCTTCCATTCTAGATGATAGCTTTGCTGGATAGAGTAATCTTGGATGTAGGTCTCTGCCTTTCATAACTTTGAATAATTTTTTCCAGCCCCTTCTAGCCTATAAGGTTTCTTTTGAGAAATCAGGTGATGGTTGAATGCGCGCTCCTTTGTAGGTAACTGTCTCCTTTTCTCTTGCTGCTTTTAAGATTCTGTCTTTATCTTTAATTTTGGGTAATGTAATTATGATGTGCCTTGGTGTGTGCTTCCTTGGGTCCAACTTCTTTGATACTCTTTGAGCTTCTTGGACTTCCTGGAAGTCTGTTTACTTTGCCAGATTAGGGAATTTCTCCTTCATTATGTTTTCAAATAAGTTTTCAATTTCTTGCTCTTCCTCTTCTTCTGGCACCCCTATGATTCAGATGTTGGAATGTTTAAAGTTTTCCCAGAGGTTCCTAAGCCTGTTCTCATTTTTTTTTTTTTTAATTCCTGTTTCTTCCTCTGTTCTGGTTGAATTTTTCCTTCTTCCTTCTGCTCCAAATGGTTGATTTAAGTCCCAGTTTTCTTCCCTTCACTGTTGGTTCCCTGCACATTTTCGTTTACCTCACTTTTCATAGCCTTCATTCTTTCCTCTATTTGTGACCATACTCAATCATTTCTGTGAGCATCCTGATTATCAGTGTTTTGAACTGTGCATCTGATAGGTTGACTATCTTTTTATTGCTTAGTTGTATCTTTCCTGGAGCTTTGATCTATTCTTTCATTTGAGTCATCTTTTTTTTGTCTCCTTGAGCCTGTTACATAGTAAGGGGTGGAGCCTTAGATATTTGCTAGGGCAGGGCAACGCACTTTGCTGTTCTATGGTACTGTATGTGGGGGAAGGTTCTGAGAGGGAACAATGCTGCTTGCTCAGCTCTCTGCCAGCTTTTAGTCACTTCCTCCACTACCCACAAGCAAAGTGGGTCCATCTGATACCCAAGCGTGTGGATTTGTGTACATTCTAGGACCCTGTGGGTCTCTCCAATGAACTCTCCTGTGAGCCTGGGAGTTTCTCCTGCTGCCTCAACCCCCACAAGTTTTTTCAGTCGGAGGTTTTGAGGCTTTATTTTCCCATAATGGAACCCTGGATTCCTGTCTGTCTTGCTCACCAGTTGTTCCTCCATGTTTACCAGCATACAGATGTGAGACCACCTTCTTTGCCAGTTGCCATCTTGCTGAGTCCTCTCCATGTGGGCTGCCCATCTCTGCCCCTTTTATTGGTCTGGATGAATGTTTCTTCTTTAACTCCTTGGTTGTTGGACTTCCATACGTTCAATTTTCTGGAAATTCTTGTTATTTTTTGTTTTTAAATTTGTTGTTGTCCTTCTTTGGTTGTATGAGGAGGCAAAATGTATCTACCTATGCCTCCATCTTGACCAGATGTCCCACTTAATGTCTTTATAAGTGTCTCTTCATGAAGTGGACATTGGAAAATACACAGACAGTTTTGTGAAAATGTCACCAAAATGTCTAGTAGTTATCTATCTGTAGAGGGGGATAAAAGTAAAGTTGGGGTAGATGGAAGGGGGATTTTTCATCTTTTTCTCTGTATTCTATATATTTTAAATTCTGTACAACCAGAATAAATATAAACTTGCATGATCTGACATCCACATGGAAGAAAAGAAAGATTCTGCTTCTGAAGATTGTTTGTAGATCTTCACAATCATGTTCATCTCAGTCTTCTGGAAGCCATCTTCATGGGAGCCTTGGTTACTTGAAGTGTTTGCTTTAATCAGTGTAATTAGCAGAGCATAAATTAGGCTGTAAGGCCTGACAGCCCTGCAGGCTCCCACAATATGGGCTTTGTCCTCTGTTGTTCTACTCCACCCCTTCAGTGACTCAGCTTCCCTCCATTCTGTGTGGCTCTCTTTCCATCCATGACCCTGTGTTTCCTCTCATGACTCTGAAGACCACTGTGGGCAAACAGGAGTCTCCGGAACCTTTTGATTTGCTAGGACTTTGTTCCTGCTTGCTGTTGCATGTTAAACTCTCCGTCTTTCTTAAGTGGCTCATTCAGGCCTTTAACTAGTAAACTTCTCTGTGATTTTGCCTAACCTGAATCTCCTCCCTTTTCCCAGCTCACTGAGTGGTTCCACTGCCCCCCAAAGCCACTAAAACCAGAAATCTGTGAGTTATCATTGCTTCCCCACCCTGCCTGGTCAACCACTAAACCTTGTAGTACTAATATTCCTAAATGTTTCTCAGATCTGTTTTCCATTCTCTATCTCTACTGCCAATGTTTTACTGCCTATCATCTGGATATATTTTTACTCTCACCTTTTAGTACTCCAACCTCCCTCCAGTTGCCAGAGAAAGCTTTCTAAAATGCAAACCTGATCATGTTCTTCAGAGATTAAAATGTTGCTGGTGTCCTTTCCTACTGAATAGAGTCCAAACCCCTTGACATGGTATACAAAACTGGGTCCCACCTGGACTAGGCTACCTGTCCCCTGTACACATCCAGGCAGTTTCCATTCCCTAGCCCTTTATACAACTCTGCCTTTGTGTATGGTGCTTTTCTTCTGGAGGTTGTCATTGCACATGTGTTGATTTTTCCTCCCCAGCATTCATTCCTATTTCTCATGGTACTGGCATTGCATGGGTCATCTGCCTTGCTTCTGAATTCATATGTTTCAGATGCGTGGCTTCAGGCCTCTTCTACCCAAATTCACCCAAAGCCAGATCATTTAGCTTCTCTTTATTCCCAGAACTTGAATTTTGAACATCATAAGAGTCTTTAAGAGACAGTCCATTTCTGACTCAGCCCTGCTTCCTAAGAGTAATTCTTCAGTTTTCCTCTGATTCTGTAAGTTGTGCTATAGACAACCTTCCCATGAACTTTTTGGCTGAAGCAGGCCAGGAAATTCTCTTGTGTGCTTTTAACCAAAGAACTCCCAATGAACCCCATGCTTCTGCATCAGACAAAATCTTATTTGTATTTATCCTTTGGGATCCAAGTTAGGTATCCATTTACTTATTCAATTATTCATTCAAAAATATTTACTGCAAACATACTATGAGTTGGATACTATGAAAAGTGCTGGGGGTATAGTTGTAAATTAAATGAGTATGGTTCTTGGTCATATGGACTTTAAGATATCTTCATATAAACAACTTTTAGTGTAAGACTTTAGGTGAAGGGAGTAGAGTTAATTGTATTTCTCTGTTCATGGCACCCTATCAGTATTGGGATGGGTAATTAATTAATTACCTCTGCATCCCCCAACCTTTTCCCACCATAGGCAAACATATTAATGTGTTTGATATATATTTGAATCTTTTCTCATGAAAGGTATATTGTAGCTTTGTGGACATGTGTTTTTAATTTACATGTGGTGTATTATATTACATGTTTCTTTTGGTTCCCTAATTTTCTTCATTAAACATGGTTGCATGCCTGAAGTATCTGAGATGATTTAAAGGCCTTAGAAGCAAATATAAAGATTTTGGCTTTTATTTTGGATAAAATGGGAAGTCATTTGAGGGGCAACATGATTTGAATTAGTGCTTTACAAGGAAAAATTTACCTGCTGTGTTGAGATTAAAATTTAGGGATGTGGACTTCTGGCGAAGATGGAGGCGTAGGCGGACACACTGTGCCTCCTCTCACAACCCAAATTAAGGACAACAAATATTTAGAAACAAGAAAACAACCAGAACTACGTAATAGCCGTGACCAGACTAAAACCAAACCAAAACAGAACAAAACAAAAAAAAAAACACCAAAAATGTCTCAAACCGGAGAAGAAATGAAAGCCCCAGAGCCAATTCCTCTAATCTGTGAAGAGATAGCCAACCTATCAGATGCACAGTTCAAAGCACTGGTCATCAGAATGCTCACAGAATTGGTTGATTTTGCTCACAAATTAGATGAAAAAATGCAGGCTACAATACGTGAAATGAAGGAAGACGCATGGGGAACCAATAGAGATGGAAGGAAAACTAGGACTCAAATCAATGGAGTGGACCAGAAGGAAGAAACTAACAACCAAACAGAAAACGAGGAAGAAACAGGAATTCAAAAAAATGAGGAGAGGCTTAGGAACCTCTGGGACATCTTTAAATGTCCCAACATCTGAATTATAGGGGTCCCAGAAGGGGAAGAAGAAGAGCAACAAGTGGAAAACTTATTTGAACAAATAATCAAAGAGAACTTCCCCAATCTGGCAAAGGAAATAGACTACCAGGAAGTCCAGGAAGCTCAGAGAGTCCCAAACAAGTTGGACCCAAGGAGGAACACACCAAGGCACATTGTAATTACATTAACCAAGATTAAAATGAAGGAGAGAATTCTAGAAGCAGCAAGGGATAAGGGGACAGTCACCTACAAAGGAGTTCCCATCAGACTGTCAGCTGATGTCTCAAAAGAAACCTCTCAGGCAAGAAGGGGCTGGAAAGAAATATTTGAAATCTTGAAAAGCAGGGACCTACATCCAAAATTGCTCTATCCAGCAAAGCTGTCATTGAGAATGGAAGAGAAGATGAAGCGCTTCTCGGATAAGGTCAAGTTCAAGGAGTTCATCATCACCAAGCCCTTATTATATGAAATGTTAAAGGGACTTATCTAAGAAAAAGGAAATAAAAAATATGACAGTGAAAAGACAGCAAACTCACAGCTATTAAGAACCACACCTAAAACAAAAGCAAACTAAGCAAACAGCTAGAACAGGAACAGAACCACAGAAATGGAGATCATATGGAGGGTTAGCAACAGGGGAGTGGGAGGAGGAGAGAGGGGGAAAGGTACAGAGAATAAGTAGCATAGACTGTGGGTAGAAAATAGACAGGGGAGGGCAAGAATAGTGTGGGGAATGTAGAAGCTAAAGAACTTATGACACATGGACATGAACTAAAGGAGGAAATGTGGGTGGGAGAGGGTGTGCAGGGTGGAGGGGAATGATGGGGGAGAAATGGGACAACTGTAATAGCATAATCAATAAAATTTATTTTAAAAAATTTCAGGGATGTAAGTGTGGAAGCAAGGAGGCCAGTTAGTGGGCTGTTACAATAATCCATGGAGGACTGGTGGTGGTTTGAACCACAGACATATATGTTCCTACATGAGGAACTCCTGCATCTAAATGAGAACAAAACCCCAAGAGAAATACAAAAAGAAAACCCCAAGATTAAAAAGAGTGTGAGATGCAAATCCTTGGTAATCAGAGAAATGTAGATTTAAAAAATAACACATTGTATCTGTTGTTTTGGCAAATATTAGAAAGCTGAACACTGTCAACCCTGGCTGGGTTATGAGGACTGAAATATCGTCTTGCACCATTTATGGGAATGTAAACTCAAGCAGCAGTGTGACACTGCTGAGTCAAGGTAAGTGCTGTAAACACACACCGATGACCTAGCAATCCAGCTCCTGGTTATATATTGCAGAGAAACTTCCACATACATTCATGAGGAAAGTGTAGGAAGGTGTTGATTGTAGCATTGTTTGTGGCAACAGGGAAGTGAAGGCATACTATGTTTCCATCACTGGGGCAATGGATGGGTAAAATGTGTGTTGGCTTTGTGATAAAAACTATGTATGCATTATCTCATCTTTTCTTCAAGATTGCCTCAAGACAGTGGGACTTTTAATAGAAACTCGTTTACAGAAGGTAAAACATAAAATATTCTCCCTTACATACAAACGTCTGTTTGTTTTCTGTCACATGCTTCTTAGTGTTTGGAAAAGGACAATGCATTTTCAGGGCTCAGCCATCAGCGTGGTTTGGAGTCGCCCTGCCTTGCGGTTTGCGGGATCTCTCTTCCGGCCCGGGAGGCTTAGGGCCTGGGCGGTCAGCACCACAGACAGCGACAGTGGGGGTGGGGAGGGGCGTGGCATCCACAAGACGTCAGCGTGCGTGGGAGTCTCCAGGACGCAGGCTTGCTGACCCACTGCGCAGCCGCGTCGCTTGACCCAGGTAATTGGTAGAGTGCTCCGCTTCTCCCTGAGCTCACGTTCTTGACCTGTAGCCTCTGGACCACTCTGCCGCGCAGAACCCCGCAGGCCGGGTGAGCGCTGTGTCCCCTCTCCTCCGAGTCTTTCCGTCCCATCTTTTTCCCGGTGTCTTGGGGGCGGCTCCTGTGCTCCCCTTCCAGGGTTCTGGCATGCTGCTGCCTACAGTCTTGAGCCGGGAACCCATGTAAGGAAGGGAGCGTGTGTGGGGGGGAGGGGGCGGGGAAGAGGGAATGAATGCGACATTGGCTGCGTCCTTGGCTCATCGAGACCTCCCTTAGGACCTGCAGCCTTCCACGCAGGTGCGACCCTGCGAATGCAGTGATTTTTGTGTAAAGGAGTGACGCGCTAACGGTGTTTCAGCATTAGCAGGGGATCGCCTGCTCGAAGACTACAGACTGCCCGTGCTACCTTTTGTGGTCTGGGTTATGGCTTGCTGCTCTTTGCCCCTTCAAGGGGTGGAGCTGCGGAGAAGCACGCTGGATTGGGAGGGCCCCTAGTTTTGTGCCTGGCCAGACCCGCAGTCGGCTTCAAAGTCTCAGGACCTCATGGGGGCAGAGCCCTTACAGATGGGGTTTAACCACTGTCTACTCTCGCAAATGGGGAAACCGAGGCCCTGAGAGAGGCAAGACTGGCCTGATGTTACAGTCAGCCTGGGAAGTGTTTCAGCCACCTCCAGAAAGATGTGGGAGGAGATGCGGTAGGTTTACTCAAGAGATCCTAGCAGGGTGCAATGGGCATTAACAGGTCCCCAAGTGCCCCACTCTGATACACCTCCCTCGTGATCACCCTCGCACCTCCTCCACACACATGCCTTGAAATAGGCCCTATCTACTTTTGTACTTCGCCCTTCTCTGGGCTTTAGCTCAGGCCCTTCACCTCTGCCAAGTACATAAGCACATCCTCCCTATCCTGCTTCCCACCTTGGAGTCTGCTTCTGGGGCTTTCTCTTGGGTTCAAAAAACTGCAGTTGGAGTTTATGCCTGAGTAAAGCTCACCCAATTAGAATGTGAGTCCAGGCTCTGCTGCTGCCCAGCTTCAAGTTCTTGAGGAGGGCCCTTCCCCTCTTGGGATCTCTGAACTGATTTCTACACTGGGTAGATTGAAGAGCAGTCCTCACCAGGGCAGTGCAGACCAGGCCATGTGTTGGAGAGGATCAGTGAGTGGGATGTCTGCAGTTGTGATTGTTCTAAAGATAGGGGTGGGGATAGTACTGACCTTTTTTCCCTAGAAGAGAGACCCTTTCCACCCTAAGAGCTGCCCAGAGCAACCTGCCTGATAATATACTGGGACCTGGGCTGGATAGGGGATGAGCAGGGTGCCTGACTCTTTGCTACTGCCTTTGCTGTGTAGGTAGGCCCTGGCAGGGCTGGCAGGGGCTCTGGCTCTAGGTACTGAGGTTGGCTTTGTCTCCAGCCATCCAGGGCTCCTGGGTCCTCAAGCCCTGCTGGGATGGGGCTGGGGTGACTGTCTGACTGCCCTCCTGCCAGGCCAGGTGAAGGCTACAGCAGTGTCTTGCCCAGACAGTTCATTGTTTGTTAAACACAGTGTTCCTGCACTAAGCCAGGTTGGGTACAGCCAGACTTTGTCACTGTCCTCTTGAACTGTCCCATTCCCCTGTGAGGGTAGGGGTCAGTGCTGGCAGAGAGAGCAGCTCTGGCTGCAGCCTTTGGAAAAATGCATTGTTCAAACAAATCTGGGTTTGTATCTTGACTCCTCAGTGAGGGGAGCACAGACTCTGGAACCACACAGAGACCTATCACTCACCAGCTTAGCCTCTCTGTGCTTCAGTTTTTCTGTTTATATAGTGGGGCTAATCCTAGTGCCTATCTCATAAGATTGTTGAGAGGGTTAAATGAACACAATGCCTGCCGCAGAATCAGTGCTCATTGTGTGCTATTATTTTTTTCCCCATGATGGACGGTCTTGCTGTCTGGTTTCAGATGGTAGAGCTTTGTGTGTTGTTTAGATTCTTCTGATAACCCAGGCCAGTAGCTTCCAGGCCAGTGGCTGTCTGGGCCAGGGTAGCCCTGTATTTGCTCATGCCTTAGGGGTAGTCAGAAGTAGAACAAGGGTTGGGACCCCATGTCTCGAGCCCCCACTGAGCACCTGGAGAGGTGCTGCTCCAGGGAGAACCAGCCCCTAGTGGCTTTTGCTGTAGGGCCTGACATCACTGGCTGGTAGGGCTGGCCATGTGGTTGGAAGCTTCAAGGGCCAGCATGTGAGAAGGAAGTTTGGGGCATTTGGGGCTCAGGTTCCAGCTGACCCCACCTCCTTTCTTTCTGTACTGGAATGTAGTTTTGCTTTTTAATTTTCCTGTTTAGACTTGCTGCTGGTTGTCTGAGGAGCCCACTTTCCTTTGCTTGAGATCATCTCCCCTTCTCTTTGGCTCATGTGAGCTTAGAGGGAGAGATGGAGGACAGCAAGGGAGGACTGTACCCTGTTCTGCCTTGGTGCCTGACCCCTTGTACAAGGACCCTGCCAGATGGTCTGGTGACTTGATTGAGCTGATGAAGTAGGAGAGGGACCCTGTTGGTAGAGCACACCAGTCTGAAGACCTCTTGGCTCAGGGCCAGGCCTAGGCAGGACCTGGGAGCCAGTTACACCCCAGAAGGCACATTTTCTGGGGCTGAGTTGTACAAAGGGAACCAGGTCCCTTCTGCTGGCATTGCTTCTGGTGGAGTGGCTGTGGTGCTGGACCTCACTCACAGGCTGGGATTCTTTGGGCAGAAGAGCATTAGCAAGTATTCAGGGGGACCTGTTCTATGTCCAGGCAGTGCTGGGCTGGGGCAGAGGAGGGGGAACAGAGGTCCTGTGTAGGATGAGGTGGCAAGGTCTGGCAACAGGAGCATCAGTGGGCCCTGTCAACCCTCAGCTTGCCTTGATAGGGATCTGTGGAGGCTCTTCAGGATTTGGAGGAGGTGCTTAGAACTCCTGTCCTCTGGAGGGTGGAAGAAGCTCCTCACTGTTACTCAGGAATTTTCCCTGGAAAAGGGCAGCTGATGTACTGGGGGTGAGATGAGTTCCAGATTCTTGTTCCTTCCAACCTGGGTGGGCTTTCAGCCTGTCTATACCCCCTGAGCTGTTGTTAGCTGTTTTGAGAGGCACTGGTGCTGAGAGTAAGCTCTGGGCAGGATATGGGAGCCAAAGAGTGGTTCCAGCCAAGAGATGGGCATGGGGCCTGCCTTCTAGTCTACCCAGTACTGGTCCCTAGTGTCCTTCCCTTCTCTGAGTATGAGTCCTCCTTGCTGTGAAGTGTGGCAGTTCAGGCCCATGTCATTGGTCTTCTGGCTTGGGGAGGTGCTGTGGGTCAGAACTGTAGTTAAAAGAAGTCACCGGTCACTTTTGGTCATAATGACCAGAGACCCAGGTGTACCATGGGCCTTTTGAGATAGTGCAGCTCAGCCAGACCCCTTCTGGCTTTTTCCTGATCAGGCATGGCACACCCCGCCCCTGGAGGAATCTCCTGCTCAAATTCCAGACTGGCTAGCTAAGTGGCCTACTCCTTATTGGGGGTTCTGCATGCATGTGGCCTGTAACCCTCTGACAGTCTCAAGGACCTGGGCTGGGTGCTTCCAGGGCCTGGGTCATACTTGTCTTTGCACCAAGCTCTGGGGGAACAGCAGGGCAGGAGCACAGTCTGACGTGGGTGGGGCACAGCTGGACTGGAGCTCAGGGGAGCTGAAAGCTGTTGGTGGAGTTTATTTTTCTGGGATCTCCCACTAGGTGGTGAACCCAGGAGGGCTGGCAAACTGTCTCCTTTTCCTCTGCCACCTGCCTAGTAGGACTGACAAATAACAGATAAGTGAAGGAGTAGCTGCCTGAGCCTCCTTTCATCCTGATCCTTCAGTTTATGCCTCTCCCTCTGTACAGAATGAATCAGCTGAGGTTGCTGCCATCCCGGTTGGGGGCACAGGCCTCAAGGCTTGTGGCCCCACATGACATCCAGATGTTCAGCTGGTGCAACAGGTCGTCTGGGTCCCGGGCCACCTTTCCAAGCAGCAGAGTTGGAGGCAGCTCCAGTTACATGGAGGAGATGTACTTCGCCTGGTTGGAAAATCCCCAGAGTGTCCACAAGGTTGGCACCGCCATCCTGCCTGCTGTGTGGGAGGGAAGCTCCTGGGGCAGGAGAAGGTAGAAGCAATTTGTCAGTTGTGTGATCTTGGGCTGGTTTCTTTGTCTTTCAATCCATCGTCTCTGTGTGTGAAAGAGCCTTGTCCTCATGTTGGATCAGGAAAGTCTGTTGCTTTCCTGTTACTGAACCAGCTAGTGGGGAGTGGGCTGGCCTGAGAAGTATTGGCAATGCTGTGCTTAGCCACACCTGGTCTAAGACCAGCCCCTGCCCTTTTGTTATGCTGTGCTTTCTCCACATGGCACCTTGTTATGTAGTCAGGTATGTATTGAGCTGACAAAATAAATACCTGCTGATGGTAAAAATAAAAATCAGATGACAAGGTGAAAGTGAAAAGTGAAGATGCTCTCCCTCCTCTTTACTCACACTCACATGATCCAAAAACAAGAAGTATGAGGTTAGACAGTAAAAAGGGTCCCTCTCAATCCATCTATCTGCTCAACTCCCACCAGTCTGTCTCAATTTATTCTAATTTATTTTCATCTGTTTCTGTGTCCTTTCAGAAAATTTCTTCAGGTACACTTACTGCATACATAATTTTAGATTTCCTCTTTATAAACAAAGTAACATGTAACATATACTGTTTTGCTCCAGGCTTTTTTCACTTAACCTATATCTCTAAGCTCTTTCCAGGTTAGTACGTTAAGAGGCTCATTGTTCTTTTTTCTAGCTTTGTAATATTCCATTGTGTGGATGTGCCACACACATCCCCGTGGATAGATATCCGGCTCATTTCCATCCTCTGGTTGTCATGATCAGTGCCGCAGTGCATAATCTCGTATATTCCTCATCTTGCATGTGTGCAACTATCTGTAGAAGAAATATCCCAAAGTGGAATTGTTGGGTCAAAGGTTATCTGTATACATGATATTGATGGATTTTACCAAATTGCTTTCCACAGGGCATGTACTACCTTGTTCTCCCACCAGTACTGTGTGAGATTTGGAAAGCCTTTTTATGTGTTCTGCTAGAACAGTGATTTTTCAACTGGATGTCACAAGAATTTTTAAAGCATGCAATACCTGACTATTTAGTCAGGGTACTGACCTCTTTTCCCATAGATTGTCAAATAAAAAATGACAACAGCCAACACAACAATAGCCATCTGATGTGAATGAGTCAAAATTATACCTATTTTTTGGTGTGCATAGAATTTTAGTAATTAGTTGAGTGTGCCAAGAGGTGGAAAAGGTTGAGAATTTGTTGTGCTAGAACGTGGACGTGCTTGTCCACATGCACATCTGCTTTTTGCTTCTACACAAATGGTAGCAAACCATACAGCCTCTTCTTCCGTGTTTACTTTACAGCATATCGTGGTGATAATCCACATCCACAATAATAAATGTACCTTATTTTTTGTAAAGATAGCATAATCTTCTAGAATCAAAATGAATCATTATTTATTTAACCAGTTTCCTATTGATCACCACTTAGATTGCTTTTAGGTTGTCATTTTTATGAATAGTCCTGTAGGGAAGGATCATCCATGTATATACATCTAGGCACATCTGTACAATTACATCTATAGAATAAATTATGAACAGTGGAATTGCTAGTTCAAAAGAAAGATGCATTGAAAATGTCGAGGGCCTGCCCGCCCAGTTGCTCTCTGTGAAGACCTCCTCCCATACACTATGTGTGAGAGCATATTTCCTCTAGGGGTAGGAGTCCCTTTCACACCTGAAGTCCCTGGGTCAGAAGTTATAGCCACCCTCTCTACCACCTTCCTGGGTCCTGGAGAGATCTTGGCTCCCGATGGGGGACTGGTTTTGAGGGGTCTTCTTGGCATGGTCCTGGGAAGGCTCTGAGAGCTATGGTGGTGAAGGAACACCTAACATTCCTCAGAGCCCAAACCAGTGCCACCCTCAACTCCTCCCAGGCTCAGACCTGGCTGTTTTCTTGCTTATACCCCTGCCCAGTCCTGGGACAGCTTCTTCCGGAAAGCCAGCAAGGAAGCATCTTGTGGTCCGCCTCAGCCACAGCCCTGCTCTGTTGTCCCTGAGAGAAGGCCATCAGTCTCAAGCCAGACCAAGACCAGCAAGTTGGTGGAGGACCACCTGGCTGTGCAGTCCCTGATCCGGGCATACCAGGTAAGTGGCTGGTAGGGCACACACTGGGAGGTTGTGGCAGGGTGCTGACAGGAAAGAAACTTCCTCAACTCCAAAGTTGTCTCTTCAGAGAACCCTTCTCTAAGTCCTCTCTCTGTCAGGTGGCTCTCCTCCTGCTACTCTGTCACATTACCCTGTCACATACCGCCCCCTGGCCTTTTTTGTGCATACTGATTTGTTTGTGGTCTTTCTGAAAGAATGTTATCTGTCTCAAACACCACTATGCTCCAAGTACCTAGATGAAGACTTAGTAGAAGACCAATATCAGTAAATATTGATTGAAAGTTGAGTAGATTGGCCCTTGTTAATGCCTGTTTTCTTCTCTTGACTGAGCATGCAAGAGGACAGGGAATGGTATAAAGCAGGTGCTAGTGTTCATGGAATGAATGAATAGTTCAGGAAATGGCTTTCCCACCACTGGCTACTCTGTTCTGGAGACTTAGGCTCTCACCAGTGGGTCCCCAGGTTGGGCTCTGGCCCTGCTAAAGAGTCCTGATGATGTTCCATAGTCTTGGTCTTGACCAAACAGTACTAATTGTAGGGCAGCCCTGGACATTCACTCCAAAACAAGTGTTATTGTTTGGGATTTCTCTGGGAATCAGTGGCAGAAGGTATTTGATAAGAAAGTTGTCTTATAGACAGGCAGAAGGAAGCACAAAGACATCCTGGGGCTCTTGGCAGATACTTCATGGGAGGGAGCATCAAGCTGCTGCCGGGGTGTGGGGAGGCCTTAGTGAATGGGAGTAGTGCCTTGCCTCTGAATGGAGCCCTCTGTGTGGGATGGCAGCTGCACTCCCTGTGTGCAAAAGGGGAAAGGTAAGCAGGACAGGTTCCCTTACTGGCCTGAGGACATGTGGATTGTGGGCTACCTGGGAGCAAACAGCACTATTTGTAATTATGTTTTCCTTGGCTGAATGAAAGAAGCAGAAAATGGCCTTACCCATTGATTTAGAAAACAAAGGGCAAGGAACATAAAACTATATTATACAGAAAACAATATTCAGAGTGTTCCTTAAGAACCTTATCTTCTAAGTAGTTTTCAGCTCTTTAGCTGGCCTTTGTTCCTTAGCCAAGACTGAGCCCTACATAAACCAGAGTAGTGTCTGGATTCATCAAGTTACTCTGTGTCTGCCCAAGGTTATGCCTGATGGTCAGTACCCCCAACCCCCCAGGCAACTAGGAGGCAGAATTCTGATTTGACTTATCTATACACAGTACTGAAAAAAAAAAAAACACATTATTATGGGCATTTTCAAACATAAAAAGAAGAAGAATTCTGCAGTGAACCCTACACAACACAGGGCCAGTTAAAAAAATGTTTTTGTATTGGTTTTTAGAGTAAGGGAGGGAGGGAGAGAGAGACAGAGAGAGAAACATTGATTTGTTGTTCCACTTGTTTATGCATTCATTGGTTGCTTCTTGTATGTGCCCTGACCAGGGATCAAACCCACAACCTTGGCAGATCAGGGTCAGTGCTCTAACCAACTGAGCTACCAGGCCAGGGCTACAAGGGCCAGTCTTTTTTTTTTTTTTTTTTAATTTATTTATTTATTTTTAGAGGGGAAGGGTAGGAGAGAGGGAGAAGGAGAGAAATATCAATGTATGGTTGCCTCTTATGTGTCCCATGCTGGGAACTGGCCTGTGCCCTAACTGGGAATTGAACCGCGATCCTTTGGTTCACAGGCCCGCGCTCAATCCACTGAGCTACACCAGGCAGGGCTACAGGGCCAGTCTTGATTCATCTGTTACCCACCTCAAGCTCCATCCAGTGGCCACTGATTATTTTGAAGCAAATCCTAGACATCATATTCCATTAATTGAACATTTCAGCATATATTTCTAGAGATAAAGGCTCTTTAAAATATATACCATTATAGCATTATCACACCTAAAAATAATAACAATAATTCTTAATGTCACCAATATTCAGTTGTTATTTATGTTTGCCTGTTTGTGTACTCTGCCTTTGTTCTTCTCTTTCTTTCTTTTTTTTTGTTTTTTTTCTGTTTTTTGTTTTTGGAAGAAACCAAGCTGTTTGTCCTGTAGAATTTTCCCGAGTCTGGATTTTACTGATTGCATCCCCATGGTGTTACTTCATTTGTCCCTTTGTCCCATGTAACTTCTGTAAATTGGTAGTTAGATCTAGAAGCTTTATCAAATGTAGATTTAATTTTTTTTTTTTTTGTTTCACAATCAGCTTCCTGATGGTGATGGTACTTTTATCAGTTAGCAGCTATGATAATTACTTCCTGAATACATTAATTTCTTAAGGGTGGTAAAAATGATGATATTCTAATTCAATCTTTCTTTGTTTATTACCTGAACTAAAGAGAAACTGCCCTTTGTCAACTCCATTTACTCTTGAGGTACAATTTCTATAGAAAGACAGGATTAATGCTTGATTTTTCTTTCTATTGATAAATTTTCAAAATTTTGAGGTAGTTCCCTAGCATCCTTCAAAGATGGCCAATGAAGATATTTTGTATTTTTTTAGTATGATATGAATGCATGAATTTAACATATTTCAAGAGTTTCAATCTGTTATAGATGTTATCCTTATCATAGCTCAAAATATCCCCTACTGTCAGCCCTGGCTGTGTTTGAGTGTCTCTTTGCTGTCCATTACGACAAGGGGCTCTGAGCTGCTCAGCCCTGGGACCTGCCTCCCCAGCAAGGATGGGCGCGCTCTCTGCTATGGCTTTAGCCATGACTTCTGGTCACTGTCAATGGTTACAGCCAGGAAGTATTTTTTTTTTTTTTTAAGATAATCTACTTTCTGGGTTTATAGTGATGCTTCTATATGTGTTAAGTGTGGGACTTTGGGTTTATCCTTGATCTCATCAATCTTATGTCACCATTTCTTTTTAAAGATGTCAAAAATAGAGTCTCTTCAAGACAGCAATACAGTGACTTACTTTATTTTCTTACAACCCACACACAACAGTCTTTGAATATAATTCTAACACCACACTACTGATTGGTAATAGAAATGAATTTATGAACCTTCCCCTGCTGTTCTCCTTATCTTTAGGGGATATTGTATTAGTCAATGGGAATACGTCTTTCCTATGAGTTATACCTCAAAATGGATGCATTCATTCATTTATTTTGTTTTACTTTCAATTTTCAATTTTAAAACTTTGTTTTGTTTTATAGTGATATAAAATATTCACAAGTTTCCAAAATCAAACCTCTTCAAAGCAAGGTATCCTTAGAAGTCTAGCTTCTAAGTCTTGCTACTCTACCCTATTTCATCATTTCTCCATAGATAATAATTTTTATATTTTATAGTTTTCTTATTTTACAACTTATTCTTCTGATGCAGACATTTATTTGTATAACATAAGTATATGCAAATGCATATATTTACTGTAGCTTCCCTCTCATAGATAATGATAGTTTACTACACACACTTTTCTATGGTTTGTTTGTGGAGATCCCCTCATAGCAGCTGATGGGGATTTTCTTCAGTCCTTTTAGCAGCTCTCTAGTACTCCCCTGTGTGGCTTTCCCATATCCATGTGACAGTCTCCTGTTGATGGACATTTGGGAAGTTTCTAGGATTTTGCAACTCCTAATATTACTGAAGTGACCACTTTTTTGTATATGAATCCTTTCTTGTTTTTAAAAGCTGGATGTTGTACTTTTTAAAAAATTGTTGTTCAAGTACAGTTGTCTCCATTTTCCCCCCTTTACTCCCTCCAACCCCAACCATCCCTACCTCCCACCCCTGATTCCACCCACCTTGGTTTTGTCCATGTGTCCTTTATAAATGTCCCTGAAAACCCTTCCCCTTTCCCTCCATTATACCCTCCCACCTCCCCTCTCGTTACTGTCAGTTTGTTCTTATTGTACTTTTAAACAGCATTGAACTCCTTTCATCTCAGTGGCTGTGGTGGAGCCTTATAGCACCTGTGCAGTGGTTGGATGCTGGAGACATGTGGAAATTTGAAATTCTGAAGTGGGAAGTGAGTGGCTAGGGCCCAGAACCTTGCTCTTGGTGAGGATCTGTTCAGCTGACCTGACCCTATCTCTGCCCTGACCTTTTCTTCTTCTTCCAGATCCGGGGCCACCATGTGGCCCAGCTGGACCCCCTGGGAATTCTGGATGCAGACCTGGATTCCTTTGTGCCCTCAGACTTAATCACAACCATCGATAAATTGGGTGAGAGTTGGTACTCTTACCCTGGTGACACCAGAGCCAGCTGGTGCCTGTTCCCAGTGAGGGACTCTGGGACCACAGTACCTCTGGGTACTGGGGTCCAGCAAGCAGCTCAGGAGGCTTTTTTTCTGACCCTGTCCATCTACTGCACAGTGTCCCTGTGAGGGATGTCTCCCTGTATTCCCTAGCTGGTGCACCATGCTCAGCAAGCTTGAGACTTGTCCAGGCTCACTCTCATGGCAGCAAGCTGGGCTCTGACTCTCACTCTGTGTTTCCTGTGGACAGAGGTTCCCTGAGCTTAGGCTGGACCTGGTGGGAGGGTGCTGGGTGTAATGGGGGGAGGCCTGGGGATACTGCTGGGCTCCACCTGGGCCTGATCCCTCTTTCATCCTCTCTGCCTCCTGGGCTTTGCCATGTGTGCCTCCTCAGCCTTCTATGACCTGCGGGAGGTTGACCTGGATAAGGAGTTCCAGTTGCCCACAACCACCTTCATCGGAGGCTCTGAACACACCCTCTCTCTGCGGGAGATTATTCGGCGCCTGGAGGTGAGCAAAGGCATGTGTGTTGGGGCACACCTGATGGAGCTCTCTGGAGCCTGCTGGAGGGGAGGGAGGGTGCTGCCTTATCTGTTTCAGATGCCTGGTCATTTGTCCCTCTTCCTGGCTCTTGTGGAGTATACCCCTGTTCTCCCAGAGCACATACTGCCAGCACATTGGCCTGGAGTTCATGTTCATCAACGATGTGGAACAGTGCCAGTGGATTCGGCAGAAGTTTGAGACCCCTGGCGTGATGCAGTTCTCCAGTGAGGAGAAACGGACCCTGCTGGCCCGGCTGGTGCGCTCCATGAGGTCAGGCCCTCAGCACTATCCCAGATGGTCCAAGTGGCTGGAGGGCCTGCTCCCAGCTGTACAAGGTGTCCCAGGCCCTGACTGAGAAACTAAGAGGAAGCCTTGCAAGGGAAGGCAGGACTGGATGTGCCTCATCCCCTGGCTTGGAAGAGGCCCTTAGGAGGAGCACTGGGGCCAGGTGTTCAGACTGAGCTGGGCATGTGCGCAGGGATAGGGCTCCAGGAGAATATGGCAGCAGAGGCACACTGAGAAGGGCCAAAGTGGCAGAAAGTGGCTTTGGTAATGTTTGGGCAGAAAGATGTCTCTGTGCAGTGAGTACAGCAGGGCCCCCCAGTGGGGCACCACCTGGCTCTGCCTTCTGACTTCTCTGAAGCTGGGTCTGCCCAGGGCTGCAGGGCCCTGAAGGAGCACCTGGCTCAGCTGCTGGATACAGAATGGATCCCTGAGCAGTGAGTTTGGGCTGAAATTTGACTTCAGCCAAGAGGAGGTCTTTGGGTTGTGGTGAGAGAGGCAAGCTGCAGTGCATGTGTGTGCAGGAGGCAGTGGGATGGGAGCAGAGTAGGTGGCTCATTGGAGCAGTTTGACTGGAAGGGGGAGAGAGGATAGTAGCTGGGAATGGGTATAGGCAGAGGTTTTTTGGTTAAGCTGGGAGGGCCATAGCTTCCCTCAGACTTATGCTCCTTGCTGGTAGGGACATTGTGGTGTCTGTGGCAGGTCCTGGAGTATGTAAAGGGAGGTGATTTTGCAACTTCCTTTGTTCTGAGTACCCTGCTCCAAACCATCATGAATAACCTCATGAGCCTCAGCCTCTCCATTTTTTCCCTCCTCTCCTCAAACAGGTTTGAAGACTTCCTGGCCAGGAAGTGGTCCTCAGAGAAGCGGTTTGGCCTGGAGGGCTGTGAGGTCATGATTCCTGCCCTCAAGACCATCATTGACAAATCGAGTGAGATGGGGATTGAGAATGTCATCTTGGGGATGCCACACAGGTGGGCCCCTCCCTCCCTTCCACAGCCTTATTCATTCTGCTCCAGGCCCAGTAGACTGAGGTGGAAGGGAGGGGATGAAAGTCAGAGCAGGGGTTTTCGTGGGACTTGAGAACAGAATGACCTAGAAAGTTCTTAGAGTCCCTGCTTACTGCTGAAAGAGCCAAGCACTTGGCTAAAGCCACAAAGCCAGGAACTAATAACCATCCTCTCTCAGACTTGGTTTCTCTCTCACCCTGTTACTGTCCCCAGGAGGGTAAATATTTCAGAAAAGGGTTGTATTGTACTTCTTGAGGTTCCTGTGAACAAGGAGATGTGGAAGGGTCTGTCCTAGGGAAGTGCAGGCAGAGCCTGGGCAGGTATATGTGCCCCTGACTGGCATACTCTGGAAGAGTTTCTCTGGAGGTCTCTTCCTCTGCTGCATGCTGACTACATGTTTCCCTGTGACCTTGATAAAAGACTTGGAAGCCTGACTTGGCAACTGGGAAATTACTTCTGAACTGGTGCCTGTGCTTTAATGAGGAATACAGCCTGGGGACAAGTAAAGGTGGCCAGGGTTCATGCTGAATGGGCTGTAAGAGAACATGCTGAACAGTCTGGGGATAAAGCCCTGGAAATGGGCCCTGGAAATGGTCCTGTGACCATTTCCAGTTGCTTATGGTTGGGCCAGCCCTAGACCACATCAGCATGAGGGGTGTTCAGGTGTCCAGATGCAGGGTAAGAGGATCTCCATCCTGTGAGCTGTTCTGCCAGGAGCTGAGAGTTTGCCCATCACAGGCTTCCTGCTCTGAGGGACCTGGAATTCTCAGTGTCTGGTCAGAGGGTCAGGCAGAGCTGGCCCCATGGTCTGGGGTGGCATGGGCCCTGTGGCTTCAGTGGACCTGTGGAAGAGGATGGTACTGGGTAGTCAGGGTCAGCCCTTGGACTATATGGTGGTGCTGGCCAGGCTCTTGGCCTGAGAAGGGCTTTTGGAGCTGAGGTTGTTCTGGTCCAGGCCTCCATAGTTGCAAAGGGGGCTTTGAGGTTGAAGGGCTTTTCCTGTGGCCCCATGGCTCCCGTGATGCCACAGAACAGGAGAGAAGCCCACTTTCTTTCACAGGGCCATGTAAGGCTGGAGGTTTGACTGAACTATGTATGTGTTTGGGGCTAGCATCTGTTGGGGGGCTTTGGGAGATGAGTTCTAAGTCATGCACTGTGCCTCCATTGGCTAGTGCCCACCCCGATGGGAAGTTCAGGTTGGACTGGAGAATCCCTGATCCCTGGCTCCTTTCCTGTACCCCCACCCCTCAGACCTCTGCTCCTCTGGTAACTCCTGATCTTAGGGTCGGTCTAGTTCCTTCTTCCCTCTACTGCTCCAAGACACTGCTGGGCTAGGCTGAGGGTCATGTGTGAACCACAGTGATGCAGTAGCAGATTGGAGGCTCCTGAGTCAGAGGTGTATAGGGAGGGGTGTCTGGGGGAACTGGCCAGCCTGGATCACTCACATACCTTGTAGATTGAGTCAGGTTGAGTGGGCTGGGCCTCCCTCAGGCTCCATTTGAGGGATGGGGTCCCCATAGTCTGTGATGATTCTGATGGGTCTGAGGTGGGCAGGGAGCACAGTGGTGCTGGGCCTTGTTAGGGAAGGCGGCCTCTGTGCCAGGTGAGAGCCCAGCCCCCTCTGGCTCCAGGGGCAGGCTGAACGTGCTGGCTAATGTCATCCGCAAGGACCTGGAGCAGATCTTCTGCCAGTTTGACCCCAAGCTGGAGGCAGCGGATGAGGTGAGTGCCAAGCCCAGGTTTCAGAGCCCCTGGAGAGTTGGGCATTTGGGAGGTGGACTGGGGAGGAACTGGGCTAGGAGTTTTCAGGCTTGCACAGACCTTGAGAGGGACAGACACACGGAAGAGTGGGAAAGAGGCTGGGGATATTTGTATGAGGCTGCTAAACCATTTTTGGAGCAAGCACTCTGGTGTCTGATAGCTAGAAGAGCCCTTGGATAAGTTGAGCTAGCCTCCCTATTTCCAGCTATGGAAATGGGCCCAGAGAGGTGCAGGGAAGTCCTGAGGCATTCACTTCAGCTTGGGCTATGCCTTTCTATCTAAAATCCTATCCACCAGTTCAGATGGCCTTAGTCATTTGTTTGCCCAGGACAGCCTTGGGAGATCAGGACAGTTACCCGTGCCCATTGATGAGCGGAGGAAACATTTTTCTGCTCATTCCCTGTTCCTGAGATGCATACATGTTGTGCACGCCTCACAGCCCATGCCTTTGCCATGCTGGGTCTCAGTCCCGATAGCCCTCCTCTCTCCTCTGCTTTCTGCCTCTTGTACAGTGCTGCCTGCCTCCTCTTTGAGTGGCTCTGATGGTCCTCCAGGCAGTGAGTCTGTCACTCCCTCCACTGTGCTCCCTTTGCCCTCACACTGTCTCTATTCTAGCCTTATCCAGCCTGTGCATGCATGTGCATGTGTGTGTGTGTATTAGTTTTCTACTCCAGGCTGATAGCAGCATAGGGGCAGGGATCTCATGCCCAAAGCTCGAGCACCCAGCACAGGTGCCTGGTTTGTTAAAGTGAATCACATTATATGACTATTCTAATGTTCCAGCACATTAAGCTAGGGCAGGACTGGAACCCACATCTGCTTCCTCCCAGCCCAGAATCTTCTCACTGTCCTGTCCAGTTAGCTCAGGCACCGTCATCTCTCTGAGCCTCAGCTTGTTCTTCTGTGCAGTGGGGATAGCAGTGCCTGCCTCAGGATGGTTGTGAGGAATCAGAGATGATGTGGGTAAATCCTGGTCAAAGAATACTTTAAGAAAGTATTTACTAGTTTTTTTTTTTAAACTAAAATATATGAGCTTTTTTTTTGCTTATACAATGAGAATATGTCTCCCTGGTGAGCCCCCTTTCCTGTTTCCAGAGGCTCCACTGTTGCCAGTGTTTGTTGTGTTAAGGTGTGTACTTACATAAATGTCCCACACAGATACAAACACACATTTGTCTAGTACGGCCTCATTTGTAAAAGACCAGGAAAGTAGCTCCCACACCTTGTTGTTTTCACTTAACAAGTGGTTGTTTCATAGCAGCAAAGGGAACTCCCTGAGCTTCTGGTGTCCCATTGGCTTATGCCATCTCCTCTACACGGGCATTAGGTTGCTAGAATGATTGTCTTTGCACATATGTGTGATCATATTGTTAGGTAGTGTATGAGAGCCACTGGGGCTGGAGCTAAGAGGACTTGTAGACATTAGGAAGTCCACCATTGTGTGTGGGAGTGCCCAGTCTTCCCTTACTCTGTTGAATCATTCCAATATGTGCCCCAGTTATTTTTGCCAATATGATGGGGGCACAGATAATTAAATTTTAACATGTTTCTTTGTTACGAATTTTTGTATCTTCTCATGTTTTTAAGCCATCATATTTCTTTTTCTGTAAATTCCTCTTCATGGCTTTTGCACATTTTTCTATGGGGTTTTGGGCTGTATCTTACTGATTTGTAAAAGTGCTTTATATATTGAGGGAGTTAGCCCTTTGCCTGCATTTGTCTTGTAAATAATTTTTCAGCTTGATTTTTTCCCCTAACACTGTGCATGGATTTGCTTCCCCCATGACAAATTTATTTGATTTTAGCTGTCTAATCCTTTATGGCTTCTGAGGTTTTCACATTGTTTAGAAAGGCTTTCCCTACTCCAGGATTGTAAAATATGTCATGTTTCCCTCTGGTACTGTGGTTTCATCTGTTACATGCTTTAAGGAGTTAGGAGGGGCTCAGCTCTAGTGTTTGCCCAGAGGCTGGCCAGTGGTTTCCACGTTTCCACACCACTTAGGAGCCATCCTTCATTTCTCCACTTTCACTGCTGCTGGCTGCCTGGCCTCTTCTGACTGATGCTTTACCCTCATTCTACTCTTCAGTCATTTATGAAAAGAGGATGGTAGTTGAAATGCAGAGAGGCTCTGATGAGGTTGTGGCTTGTCTGGCCTCAGCCTTTCTCAGGCCCACCTGGAGGGCAAGGAGAGGCACTGTGCAAGGGTGGGAGGTGGCTGGAAGAGGGTGTGCATCAGGGACAGCACAAGCCTTTCCTGGGAGCAAAATCCAGGGGCTGTTTCAGTCACACTGTGCACATCCATCTCTCTGGCCATCTGTCTCCCTGTCTGAGGTGGGAGGGCCAAGTTCATCATGGTCCACCTCAACCCCAGGGCTCTGGAGACGTCAAATATCACCTTGGCATGTACCATGAAAGGATCAACCGGGTCACGAACAGAAACATTACTCTGTCACTTGTCGCCAACCCCTCCCACCTGGAAGCTGTGGACCCTGTGGTGCAGGGGAAAACTAAGGCAGAGCAGTTCTACCGTGGGGATGCCCAGGGCAAGAAGGTAGGCTCACCTGGCCCTGAGGGGTGGGCTCTGAGGGGTGGGCCCTGGGTCTCTGCAGTATAGGGGGCAGAGCTGGGGTATGTAGGCTGGGGCAGGGGGACTCTTCCTGGCTCACACTCTGCTCTGTAGGTCATGTCCATCCTGGTTCATGGGGATGCTGCCTTCGCTGGTCAGGGTGTGGTCTATGAGACCTTCCACCTGAGTGACCTACCCTCTTACACCACCAATGGCACCGTGCATGTTGTTGTCAACAACCAGGTGAGGGGGCCTGGCTGCATACCAGGCATCGTTGGTGTTGCCCATCCCTAAATCCAGGCAGCACTTTGAGGGGAAGAGTGAGACCATCCTGGTTCTAATCCCACTGCTCTGCCATGTCCCTGTGTGTGACCTCAGGCAGGATGCCTACTCTCCCCTGCCTCAGTTTCCTGGTCTGTGAAATTGCGAGATATATACATCTATCTGTCTGTCTACCTACCTATCAGTCATCATGATGACAAGTGTGAGGACAAATGAGTACAGTTGTAACTAGCACAGTGCTGCCTTTAGCTTTGTGTAAATTAGCCAGTCTTAGAACACAACTTTCACAGGCCTTTGCACTTCAGGCACCTGTGGTTAATAAAAGTTCTGAGCCTATGGAGCCCTGGGTTAACTGCCTCATTTGCATTCAGTCATCAAATCCTCACAGAATAACCCTGTGAAATAGGAATTTAATGAAATCTTTCAGTAGTGAGAAAACCAAGGCTTTGGGAATTTAAGTGCCTTGCCCAAGATTGTACAGTTAGTAACTGGTGATACTGGGGTTTACCCAGGCCTTTGTTCCTCCCTACTACTGTATAATGTGATTGCAGAAGAAAGAGCAGGTACGCTTACTCGGGTATTGCTGTCATCCCCATGGGACCTGCTGCTAAGTCTGATTTTGGAGCCACTCACCCATTATCCCTTCATGTCCCACGTACCTCCTGGGCACATCTGATGGACCTTGAGGCAAAGACCTCCCCGATTCTTTGACCCACAGTCTAGCTCTAAATAACCAGGTACTGCCAGTTCCTCCTGCTTCTGCAGATCGGCTTCACCACAGACCCCCGAATGGCCCGCTCCTCACCATACCCTACTGATGTGGCCCGTGTGGTCAACGCACCCATCTTCCACGTGAATGCAGATGACCCTGAGGCTGTGATATACGTGTGCAGTGTGGCGGCCCAGTGGAGGAACACCTTCAATAAAGATGTTGTTGTGGACCTGGTGGGTCTCAGGGGCTGAGGCCAGGGCAGGGGGTGTGCAGCCTGTCTGGCTGTGCTGAGTACCCCAGGTCTGCAGCACCCGTGACAGTTGGGGCTGGGAGTTCTGGGAGACAGAAGGGTTAGTGCTACCAAGAATAAAATGTGCAAAGGCTTGAGGGTGGGACATTCTGTGAGAGGTGGTGGCAGGGGCTTTCAGATTCCTCGAAGGGTATGTCCTGCCAGATGTGCCCAGTTGTGTAGTGACTATGCCTGTATTGCTTGGGGACAGGGACTGAGTCCCCTCCCCTGATGTCTCTGAAGGTCTGTTATCGCCGGCGTGGCCACAATGAGATGGATGAGCCCATGTTCACACAGCCGCTCATGTACAAGCAGATCCATAGACAGGTGCCTGTGCTGAAGAAGTATGCAGACAAGCTCATTGCTGAGGGCACAGTCACCCTGCAGGAGTTCGAGGTGTGTGTGTGGCGGGGGTGGGTAGGCCTCATGAACACCTGGGATAAACCTCCACAGAGCCATGACCCTGGGGGAGTTGCCGATGTTGCCAGCCCAGTGCTAGAAACTGGTGATTTAAAGAAGTAGTCAATATGGTCCTTCAATTATCAATAGCCTTCAATTATCAAGGGGGACGGAGGAACAAAGACATTTATAGCTTGATGGGCTGCAGCAAATGCTGCAATGGAGAAGCCTAGCCTCAGGCAGGAGTTTGGGAATGCTTCCTATAGGAGTTGGCCCTGAGACCAGGTTTGTCCCCTTAGTTATATGTGGATACATAGGTTCTCCTTCCTTGATAGAGCTCTGAGAGCAAGGACTGTCGGTCTTTCCTGAGTTTCCAATTCCCTGGCTGAATGGGATCTCCCTGTACTCTGAGACTTTGGCCTCTGGCCATAAGATCCCTGCAGGCCAGCAGACAACATGGTGAGGGGGACCAGACTTATGAGTCCAGGCTGACCCAGCCTTTGGCTGCTGAGAGTTTTGTTGCCTCCATCCATGCCTTCACCCTTATTTCAGGAAGAAATTGCCAAATATGACCGGATTTGTGAAGAGGCATATGGCAGGTCCAAAGATAAAAAGATCCTGCATATAAAGCACTGGCTGGACTCCCCCTGGCCTGGTGAGTGAGAGTTGTGTGGCTGAAAGTGACTTCCCTGGGCCTTGGGTGCACTGGGCCCAGGACTGGAGCAGCTCTGCCAGTAGCTACGGTTCTGTCCCTGAGACCCCTTGGGCTATATGAGGCTGATTCCTGAAAGTTGGGTCTGGCATCACCCTCAAAATACTTGTGGTGAGCTGATGTCTGGAAAGAAAGGGCTGAGCCGGGGCCAGTGGACACCAAAATGGAGAGAGCTGGGAGTGGGGAGGGATGCTCAGAGGGCTTCCCTGGGAGAAGGGGGTTGCTCAAAGGGTCTCCCAGAGGTAAAGGTAGATGGCTGTGACCCTGGCTCAGGGAGTGGCTCTCGCAAGGTCCCAAAGGAGGATGTTAAGTAGGTGTAGGAGCTGGAGCTGTGACTGTCAGCTCTCATGGTCCTGAGGATAGGCTCATTTGACTTCAAGTGCCAGATGGGGTCAAGGGAGAGGAGGGCTGTGGAGGCAGGGTTACAGGACATTTGAGACACCACCACCACCCAAAAGTGCACAGAGTTTCTGCCTTCTTAGGTTTCTTCAATGTGGATGGGGAGCCTAAGAGCATGACATGCCCAACTACGGGGATTCCTGAGGACGTGCTTACCCACATTGGCAACGTGGCAAGCTCCGTGCCCCTGGAGGACTTTAAAATCCACTTGGGTGAGGTTGCCATGCAGGCTCCAGCATGGGCCACTTGCCCCAGACCTGTCATTATGCCCCAAGAGAGGTGGCATCAGGGGTCAGAGAGGCGTGGCCTGCATCCCCAATTGGGTATTGGTGGGTTGGCTGAACTCTTGGAGCTTTGTTTGTGCCTTGTGAGTTGCTCTTAATAGTAACTCCTGTCAGAGCAGGTTGGTGTGGATTCCTACCTGCTAGTCAGGCTCTGAGGACCAGGCTTATGTTGCCTCCCTGCTCAGGCAAAAGGAAAGCAAGGAAGCAAGGGCTTTTTATGGAAGGGCGGTGGGCCTGGAATCTGGGGGCAAGAATGCTTGGCTTGCCAGCAGCCTGGATGGATGACCGAGGTGACCCTGCTGTTCCTGGGTGAGCCTATGCTAGTAGGTGGTCACTGGCTGCAAATCTTGGTGGTGGCCTCTGTTTAGGTACCCTGGAGGGCCCCCACAATGGCAGTGGGGTACCTGCACCCCTTCTGACTGGCCTGTGGGTATCCTGAGGCAGTTCCACAGTGTGCATGGGGGCCCAGATATCTTGTGGCACCTGCTCTGTGCACACATCATGGGGTCTGTGTGGGTGTAGGGCTGATGGGAGCCCAGCGTGGCCCAGATGCCTGAGCTCAAATTCAAGCATCTTAATAGCTATGTGATTGTGAGTAAATGATTTCCTTCTACTGAAGCTCAGTCTTCTCATTTAGACAGTTAGGATAGTCCATTCCATACCGTTGTGAGGAATGTACCCAACTTAGTATATGCGTGTGGTAACTGCTCCTTCCCACAGGGAGTAAGGCCAGCCGGGATTGTGGGCTCAGACTAGCCCATTGTATAGGCTGGAGTGGCAGTGCTGGAGGAGTGGTGCCTTGCCAAGGCTCTGCTCAGTGGGAGGGATGTACACTGAGTTCATATACACTTGACTCTGGTCTCTGGGCCTATGGCTGTCCTTGGTAGAGTGGCCAAGAATTTGGGTCCCTCAGGCTGGCCCTTCTCTCCCATAGGCCTTTCTCGAATCTTACGGGGCCGTGCAGACATGACCAAGAAGCGGATGGTAGACTGGGCTCTGGCAGAGTACATGGCCTTTGGCTCCTTGCTCAAGGAGGGCATCCATGTGCGGCTCAGTGGGCAGGACGTGGAGAGAGGCACATTCAGGTGAGGGTGGGGGGCTCTGAGTCCCGGGCCTCATGCACATTCGCATTGTCACCATTGAGCCCATGGGGGAGCTGAGGGATCAGTTATGCCTGGGGTGTCCTATAGTCATCCCAGGAGCTCTGGCGTGGAGCTAGCCCTTCCTCCTCCTCCTAGACCTTTCCTGAGGAGCCCAAGGAGGGCCCTTATCTGGCTGAGGTTATCACAGGTAACCCCATCAGCACCCCTCAGCCTATGCCTTTGGGCCAAGTTATCAGAGGGACACTGGGCCACCTCTCTGACCCCCATGGGGCAAGCATGCAGCACTGACTGCTTGGCTCAAGCAGTTGCTTGGTATCAAGCCTTGTGATCGTGTGTGTGTGTGTGTGTGTGTGTGCGCGTGCGAGCGAAGTTCTTTCAAGCCAGCCTCCCAATTTGCTTGTTTTCATTGATTTTTTTTTTTTTTTTTTTTTTTTGAGTTCAGGGTAAAGGACTTTACACTTATAAGTTCTCCCCATCATGTTTCCTCTTTGGGGCTCCAGATGTTTTTTGCGTCCTGATTTGGTTACTGCCCTGTTAGTAAGTCATGTTGCTGAGGCATTCAGGATTCAACAGGCTGTTTTCCTTGGGTCTCAGTTGCTCATCACTGCTGGCCCCTTTCCAGCTAGGGGCACAGGGGTTGCTCCCTTGTACTGTGAGCTGCATGTCAGTCCTCACTGAGTGTGGGGTTCAGCCAGGTGCTTCCTCTTATTGTGTAGTTTCCCTCTCCTGTGAACCTGGCAGAACAGGCAAGATGGTGGAAGTGGTAGCAGGATGAGCAGGGGTGGGCAGTACCCTAGGGGTATGGCCTCTCAAGGTCTCAGGCTCCACCTTTGTGAGGTGAGACACTGAGAATCTCATGTCTGTGCGGTGTGTAGGCACTGCTGGGAGGGAGGCTGCCTAGAGGAGGGAGCAGTTTGCTCTAGCTTTCCAGGGCTGCCTTGAGTCTCCATCCTGAGGAACTCAGTCATGGTTTTCTGGTGCAGTGATGAGATCTGTCCTGCTTCCTGATGCCTAGCCCACCTGCTGTGGGTAAACAAGTGCTAGTTCACCTGCCCCCATCCCTTTCTGGTTTGTTTCTCTCCAGCCATCGGCATCACGTTCTCCATGACCAGGAAGTTGACCGGAGGACATGCGTCCCCATGAACCACCTTTGGCCTGATCAGGCCCCATACACTGTGTGCAACAGCTCGCTCTCGGAGTATGGAGTTTTGGGTGGGTCAGATTCTGCAGGCACGTCACGTGGGCCCTGGGATGCCTTGAAACCAAAGAGGGGCTTGCATCCTAAGGTGCCCTGTCTTTGTCATTTTGACTATGGACTGGGCCTAGGACTTGGAGAGGGCCAGGCAGGCTCAGGGCCTAGGAGAAGCTGAAAGAGTTAGAGGCCCCTGGGGTGGACCTGGGTCCTGGGACAGCCCAAAGGGATGATGCTTGGGCTTTTCCTTCCTGAGACCACATGAGAGATGAAGCCCTGTCCTGTGTGGTCCCTCAGAGAAACAAGTTGGAGGGTCCTGCTTGCATGGGAGGGGGCTCTTTGGATACCACAGCACTGTTCCTAGGCATCAGCCACAGTGGGCCCAGAAAACCAAATAGAGTCCAATGTGGACACAGCCACCAACTGGCCCTGAGCCTGGACTGGCCTGGGCTACTTTTCTGATGATTGTCTCACCCCACTGCACTGCACCCAGCAGCTTTGTGTCAAGGTCCCCTCCCTAGGCGCAGGGCTCCCCAGACTGTGTACCCTTCATTCTCTCTCCCTTGACTTGAACTTTAATTGGCCTGTGTCCTCCCTCCCTGCCTCCTTCTAGAGGCAGGGCCCCCCAGAGACCTGTTCTTGCCCCTTCCTCTCAATAGTCCTGCACATATTATGGGAGATACTTTTGGTAGAAGGCCCCTGCTGCCTCCCCAGGATATCTTTGAACTTGGCTCCTGGTTTAGATGAGGATAAAAGTGGCCATACATGCAGTTAGGGCTGAGGGTAGCTTCTCTGGCATGTTGTGAGTTCCCAGGAAGGGAGATCCTGGCTTTTGGGTCCCGAGGAGTCCCCAGGCTCCTCCTGGCCTATTGGGAAGGATGCGTAGGGTAGGGAGGGTGTATGAGGAAGGGCTGGTTTGACTAGATTCACTGGCACTTGGTGACAGTGTGTGGCAGGCTCTTTCTCAGTTTTTTCTGTTTAGGCTTTGAGCTGGGCTATGCCATGGCCAGCCCCAACGCCCTTGTCCTTTGGGAGGCTCAGTTTGGTGACTTTCACAACACGGCCCAGTGCATCATTGACCAGTTCATCAGCACTGGCCAGGCTAAGTGGGTTCGACACAACGGCATTGTGCTGCTGCTGCCCCACGGCATGGAGGGCATGGTGAGGACTGGTGGCTGAGGCCTGGGGCTCTGGCAGGCCTGGGAGAGGGTGGGTGGACCCTTGGCCACACGCAGGGTTGGAGCATATGCACCTCCTGGGCCCCTGGAACACATGGGTCTGCTTAGGGTGGGGCTTACACAGGTCTGTGTTGCTGCTGCTGAGGATGATGATGATACTGCTCATTCCTAGCAGAAGTAGCAGAGATGTCTGAGAGGTTACTTTGTACCAGGGTCTGTTTAAAACCCTTTCTGTGTATTAACTCCTCCAGTCCTTATAACAACTTAATGAATTCAGTCCTGTTTCCATTTTCCAGTTGAAACTGAGACACAAAGACTGGCATGTCCAAGGTCATTCAGCTAGTAGCTTGGATTTGAAACTGATCTGAGCAGTAAGCCTATCTTCTGGTGTCCTCCTGGGGGAAGAGGGGAGATGCGTAGGCCAACGGGGGAGGTCAGGGGAGAAGCAGAGCACTGTGAGATGCCACCCCAGTGCTTATGCAGCCTGACCATGTGGGCAGGGCTGTTCCAGCTGCAGGGGCAGCTCTGATCAGGGTGGGCTCAGCCACGTGGCCAGGGCTTCCCCCACCCTGGGTGGTTGAGCTGCAGTGGATATCCCTGAGGGCCCACTCAGCTTGGGCCGGGCACCCAGTAAGGGACTTGTCATTACTGTCATCACCACATAGCTGTCTAGAGCCAGGACTTGTGTGCTGGGCACTTTACATGCCTTGTAAAACCATGTAGAATCCTCACAATAGGATTGCACGTTAGTCCTGTTCCCATTTCACACCTGAGGACAAAAGGGGTGTGACCTGTCCAAGGTCATGAACTGTAAAGGCTTTTCACTGGTAGAGTCTGAGCCGGGCTAAGAGGGGAGGGTTAGGGTGGCTGGGTTGGTGCCTGTGGCACTGGGTCCTTGGTGAGTTCCCAGTAAGGGAGGGTCAAGTGGGGGTGGGACAGATCACCCCTGTTGCACAGTGAGCAAGTTTGGAGGTTAGCAGGGAGGGAGGAGTAGGCAGTTCTGGACTTCAGTCTACTCTTTCTGGCTGACTGACCTTGGAGCTATTTCTTAATCTCTTTGTTCCTCACCTTCTTTATCTATAAAGTGAGGAAACAAGTGTCTATATCTCCAGCTGCTTTCAAGACTGCTTCAAGGATAATGTGTCTGGGGTTGTAGACCTGTGCCCAGGCACACAGGTACTCAGTGAACAGCAGCTGCTAAAGGTCAGAACCTTCTGGAGAAAGAGCCTCTCTGCTGGGCTTTTTTGCCTTTTTCTCCCACCCCACATCTTCACATGTGCTGGCTCCGGTCCAACCCCCTCGAGGGCGCCATCCCTGCTCTCCTGCCACATAGGTTCTTGCCTATGGTCTAGGCTTTAGAGTGAAGGCAGCTTCTCTGAGAAGCTGTCACACTTTCCTGAGCCCTGGGTCCCTGTAGGCCAGATATCTGTCCTGTGCGATACCCTACTTCCCTACGGTCCGCCTGGACCATGTGGCATTTGCTTTTAGGGACCAGAACACTCTTCAGCGAGGCCTGAGAGATTCCTGCAGATGAGCAATGATGACTCAGATGCCTATCCTGTGAGTGCTGCCTGCCCTCCCCTAGGACCGCGACCCGCATGCTGTGTCAGGCAAAGCCAGGGCATAGGTGCCACAGGTGGGCCACCTTCAGCCACACCCTGTCCTCATAGGTGTTCTCTGAGGACTTCGAGGTGAGGCAGCTCCATGACTGCAACTGGATTGTGGTCAATTGCTCCACGCCGGCCAGCTACTTCCATGTGCTACGCCGGCAGGTCCTGCTGCCCTTCCGTAAGCCGGTGAGCTACCCGCCCTAGCTGTCACCATAGTAGTGCAGGGGCCAAATGCCAGGAGCCCTGGTCCAGTGGGCAGCTGGCAGCTGGGCACATGTTTCTCTTCCAGCTGATCATCTTCACACCCAAATCTCTGCTGAGGCACCCAGAGGCCAAGTCCAGCTTTGACCAAATGGTGTCTGGTATGTGCCTGGGCATGTTGGGGAGGCAGTGGATGTGAGGCCTGATGATGACCCATGGCATGACCTCTGCTCCCAGAACTCTTCCATTCTCACCTCTGCCTATGGCTCTGTGGGCTCTGTAGCAGCTCCCACTTGGTCCCCAGCAGTGGTTAGATAGGGAGGTTGGCAAGGCAGCCAGCTGGATGGGACCAGGTTGGGTCACTTGGGCTGAGCACAGGGCCAGAGGAGTGCACTGGCCCAGACAGAGATGTTCTGGCTGTGCTGGGGGAGGTCTGCCTCATTTGCAGGAAACTAAATATCATGTATTCATTCACATATTTTTTTCACTCATGAGCCAAACAGACTTTACTGTCCCTGGGGCCAGAGTGCTTCCCCCTAGGAGCTCTCAGCCTCATTTCCCTGGTGGTCAGTCAAATAAAGCACCTTAAGGACCAGGTATTGGAATTGAGATGTGAGCCAGCTGAGGAACAGGGAGTGGCAGGAGTGGGGCCTTGGCTGAATAGGGCTGTCCTAGAAAACGGTCCTGGGAAGTAAGAGGAGAGGCAGGTTTGGCCAGGAAGGTCTCAGTAATGTATACAGGTGTTTTATTACCTGTGTATCTTTGGGTATCCCTCTGGTGTGGGCAGGTGGCTGAGCCAGCAGTTCAGAGCTTTGGCATTGGGGCTGGATGCTTGGTGCTGGCTTTTCTCTGGTGCAGCCTGGCAACCTATTACCCTCTCTGCTCACTGTCCTCACCTGAAGTGCAAGGACACTATAGTAGCTTTCTCAGAGGTTTTTGTAGCATGCTGGCCCAGTGCCTGGCATATGATGTGAGCTCCGGAAGGAATAATGGACAGGACTTAAGAGATGGGGGTTTGATTGTGGGACTGAGGGAGGGGCAACGTGCAGTGGTCTCTGGAGAGAGAGTGGTCTCTGGAGAGAGAGTGGTCTCTGGAGAGCTTCAAGCTGCTCACCTTGAAGCTTGATGACTGGGTGGATAGAATGCACACAGCACATGGCCAGGGCTAGAGGGGGAGCAGCTCTGGTCCAGATAATGAGCTCTCAGATAGAGACATGACATCACCTCCTCTGTCCCTGCCAGGGGATGTTCCCATCATAGCCCCCATCACTTTGAACATCGATGCTGCCAGTGCTCTGCCCTTGGCTTCAGCCCCTGTCTCCACTTCTTTACCTATGACATCTCAGTTTTCATCTGTCCTCTTTTTCATTGTTTGGCTCAATAGGTACCCATTGCAGCCTCATATCTAAACCTGGGACTAGACTGAGTGGCCAGGGAGAGCCCACAGGTGCCAGGATGTGGGCTGGTTCCCAAGCTACTCCATCCCCTCTAGAGCTGATGCCTCTACCATATCCTGTTGGTCATCCAGGGACTAGCTTCCAGCGGGTGATTCCTGAGGATGGGGCTTCAGCTCAGGCTCCTGAGCAGGTGCAGCGGCTCATCTTCTGCACGGGAAAAGTGTACTATGACCTGGTGAAGGAGCGGAGCAGCCAGGGCCTGGAGAAGCAAGTGGCCATCACACGCCTGGAGCAGGTATGCCTGCTCAGAGTGATGGACAAGGTCAAATAGCCAGCCCCCCCATTCTGGGCATTGTGCCTGGCAGGGTCAAATCTGGGGCCTGTGAGGAAGCTGCATTGCCGCCTTCCCTCACAGGCTGTGCTACCCTTTTACCCTCTCTGCCCCAGATCTCTCCGTTCCCCTTTGACCTGATCAAGCAAGAGGTGGAGAAGTACCCAGGTGCAGAGCTGGTGTGGTGCCAGGAGGAGCACAAGAACATGGGCTACTATGACTACATCAGTCCGCGCTTCATGACCATCGTGAGCTGGGCACGGCCCATATGGTACAAGGCTGGGTTCTGGGGGATGCCAGCCACTTCCACTTCTCTTCCCCTTTGTGGGGCCTGAGGGGTGGTGAGGGCTTGAGGCCCTGTCTTGGCTTTGCCTGCCCAGTTTGTGGTGTAATCTGGAACTGGCCACTGCCCTTTTCTAGGCCACTTTGAAAACCACAGTATCTACTGGCTCTGTGACAGCTTCCCTATCAGGGACCCCTCTGAGTACCACCTTACAGAGAAAAAAACCTTTGCTTTTATTCTGTAGCCAGAACTAGAGAACCTCCTCCGTGTCTCAAATCTCCTACCTCTGATCAGGCCAGTTACCTTGCCTCATGGTGCCTCAGCCTCTTCTCTACAGCAGGGTGATGATAAGGATTAGACCTGATGCAATCCTGGGGTCGTGGCTAGGCCAGGCCCAGCCCTCCCCTTATTTTGTCTCCTCCCCTAGGTATGTTGGCCGTGACCCAGCGGCTGCACCAGCCACAGGAAATAGGAACACGCACTTGGTGTCTCTGAAGAAGTTTCTGGATACTGCCTTCAATCTCCAGGCCTTTCAGGGCAAGACATTCTAGAGCTGGACAGGGCTTGCCTGGGTCTTCCATGGGGTTGGCTGGGGCTATAGAGGGCTGGTGAGAGGAGGGGCAATGCTTGTGCACCAGAGACATCTGTCAAAGGCCCCAGGGTAAAACATACTCAGCAATTGAGGCCCTAGACTAGGCACCACTGGCTTTGGTGTTATGTCACCTTGGGCCTTTATGTTTATTTCAGAATCTGTTAGGACTGAGAAAGCTAGAGGAGGTGATAGATGGGATGTAGTTCTAGAGCATTTTCCTGCCTGTCCTGGTCATTCTGGAATTTTTGTATGGCTTTTCCCATCTATGTCTCTGCAGACAGCCACCCAGGAGCCTGTGTCTTTGGTTTCCCTCCTCCTGGCAGATCTGGCTGCCAGTCACCCTGTCCTTATTCATCTGTAGATTCAAGGAATATTACCTTATATGCTCTTAGAAATAGAGATTTCAGCAATAACAACCAGGTGAAACAAAACCATGCCAGGTGATTTATGTATGCTCTGTTTTATGGGGTATGTCATAATGAGTGTGAAATATAGCCACAGCTCATGTGCACCAAACTAGAAAACCAAATGCCAGAGAAATAAAAAATGCATAAGAGAGATTTTCTGTTTTCATTTCCTGTTGTGGGGGGAAAGGCAGATGGTTTAGAGAGAGTATGAAATGGGAAGAAGAAAAAACTAAACATGTAGGGGATAAAATATCTGCCTCCATTGAACATGTTTTCCTTTGAGCACCAGGCAGTGTTTGCAGATCTGTTGGTATCTCCACTCTTCAGCCTTTTGTTAGTTTTGCTTCCCTGAAAAGATGTTGGGGAAACTATGGTACAGGAGGAATGTTTTGCTTTCTGCAAATCATTTGTTCATTTATCGCCTTCTCAGAGCACTTCCTCTGTTAGAGGCTGGGGCCTGGGGAGAAAGAGGCATGGGTCTGTGCTCTGTCTCTTCCAATTCAGTTGTCCAGCTGGGGAGACACATAAATAGTTTCATTCACTGAGTTACGAGTTGTGTTGGAGGTAAGTGCAGAGGGTTGTGTGGGAGTATGGGAAGGTGCCCTGGAGGGGGTGGTGTCTGAAGAAAGAAGAGTCTTACAGGAGAATATGGAAGATGTGAGCTTTCCATGGAGCAGACCAGAAATACTGGGGTTGGGGCAACCTAAAGAAAAAAATCAGCCTAAAGTTGGAGAACACAAGTTCCATCAGTCTCAAATACAGCTTTTTAGAGTTCACTTTGAGTCACACTACAGGAGCGTTCTCAGTAACAGAAAGTAAAAATAATTACAGCTGCCTTTAGTGTGTCCATTGTGTCTGGGTCTATTGCTGAGCATATTGCATGTATTACTAAATACTATTTAACATTCACTGTGGCTTTGCATGCTGGGAATATACCCATTTTTTAGATGAGGAAATCAAGGTTCACATGAAGTTATTTGTCTAGGGTCACTTGCCAACTGGAGGTGTGGCCTCTGTCCCTAGACCACACTGCTTCCCTTGGGAAGTAAGCTTTTCCAGTATTATGTATCCCTGGCCTTGTTGAGATCCAGCAGTCTGGGCTCTCCCTGTATTGGGCTGCAGCAGTGTGTGGGACACAGGCACCTGGGCTGCATGGGCACCCTCATGCTCTGCAGTTGGGTGGTGGGCACATCCTGTCCGTAGCGCACACTGCCTTTTCCTCACTCTTATGGAGGATGGCTGTAGACACGCTGGGGGAGGCCAACTGCCAAAGTCTCTAAACTGAGGAAAACCAATTGCATGAAAAGAGAGCTGCAAACTCGTAATTGGAAGAACTAACACTGGAAGTAAAATGGAGCTCATGGAACAAAGACTTGAAACTAAAAACTTTAAGAGGGCAGGGAGGATATTGCTACTACGAAACAATAACAAAGTTAAAAAATCGTATTTAGAAAATACCAAAATATTGCCAAAACAAACCCTCAAAAATGGGCTGAATAGCAGAATGAACATAGCTCAAATATAAAATAATAAATTTGGACACAGGCTTAGGAATTCTCGTAAGAAAAGAAAACAAAGGACAAAGATGTATTTAAATTTTTTTTTTAAAAGAGACATGGAGTACATATAGATCCTGCAGCTCCTGCCATGCATCTTAACAGGAGTCCCAAGAGGAGAAAAGATGAGGGATTCTTGTAGTGATGGAATGTTTTGTGTTTTGACTGTATCATGTCAATATTCTGATTGTGACATTGTACTATAGTTTTGCAAGATGTTTTCATTGGGGGAAACTGGATAAAGGCTACAAAGATATATTTCTTACAATTGCATGTAAATATACAATTAAGTCAAATACAGAAATTTAATTAAAAATGAACTGTTACTGAGTTGTAAGAGCTCCTTATATAATCTGGATAGAAATCTTTTATCAGATATATGTTTTGTAAATATTGTCAGTTTATGGCTTGTATTTTATTTTTTTCTAAGATTAAAGGATTTTTAAAAATTTTTAAAAAGAATTTATTTTTATTTTGCAATTAAAACTATTTTTATTTTTTCATTGTTTTATTTTTATTGTTGTTCAAGATTAACAGATTTTTATTCTCATAAGCTTGCATTTTTTTGTATCCTAAGTAAAAATATTGTTGCTTACCCTGATGTCACAAAGACTTTCTCCTGTATTTTCTTCTCCTGTATTAGTTTATAGTTCTAACTCTTGAGGTTATCACTGTTAAATGCATTTTTAGTTATTTTGTATGTGGTGTGAGGTGAGGGTGAAAACCTAGTATTTTCTATGTGGTACCAAACTGATTCCATTCCATTTGTTTAAAAAAACTGTCCTTAACTCATTGAATTAACTTGGCACCTTTTGTATGCATAGTAAATTATATAGCATCAAAAAAAATGAGAAGATATATAAGACCTATACACTGAATGTATAAAATACTACTGAGATAAATAAGATCTAAAAAATGGAGAGTTATACTATGTTCATAGATTAGAAGGCTTAATGTTAAGAATCAGTTCTCCACAGATTGATCTATATTCTACACAATCCCTGTCCAAATTATGTTGAACTGTTTTGTAGAAATTGACAACTTGATTCTAAAATTTATAGGTAAATGTTTAGATAGCCAAAACAACTTTGAAAGGGAATAATTTAAAGGATGTACACTACCTAATTTCAAGATTTATTATAAAACCACAATAAAGGCATGCTGGGATTTTATTGGGATTGTGTTGAATCTATATTATCAATTTCAGGAGAAATACTTTCCAATCCATGAATATGTTCTATATCTCCATTGATTTATATCTTTTAAATTGCACTGCACAATGTTTTATAGTTTTTTGGGGTATAATTATAACACATAATTAGTTAAATTGATCTGTACTTTTTTAGCCATTATAAATGCTATTTTTAAATTTTTATTATTTTCTTTATTTTTTAAATTACTTTATTGTTGTCAGTTACAGTTGTCTGCATTTTCTCTCTACCACCCCCCAACCCCAGCCAAACCCACCTCCCTCCCTTGCTTCCACCCTTCCCCTTGGTTTTTTCCATGTGTCCTTTATAGTAGTTCCTGAAAACCCTTCTCCCCACTGACCCTTCCCCCCTCCCCTTTGGTTATTGTTAGATTGTTCTTAATTTCAGTGTCTCAGGTTATATTTTGCTTGCTTGCTTATTTTGTTGATTAGGTTCCACTTAAAGGTGAGATCATAATGGTATTTGTCCCTCATCACCTGGCTTATTTCACTTAGCATAATGCTCTCCAGTTCTATCCATGCTCTTGGCAAAGGGTAGGAGCTCCATTTTTCTCTCTTCTGTGTAGAATTCCATTGTGTAAATGTACCATAGTTTTTTGATCCACTCATTTACTGAGGGGTACTTAGGTTGCTTCCAGAACTTGGCTATTGTAAATTGTGCTGCTGTGAACATTGGGGTGCATAGGTTATTTTGCATTGGTGTTTCATGGCTCTTAGGGTATAATCCCAGCAGTGGAATTGCTGGATCAAAAGGCAGTTCTATTTTTAGTTTTTTGAGGAAATTCCATACTGTTTTCCACAGTGGCTGCACCAGTCTGCATTCCCACCAACACTGCACTAGGGTCCCCTTTTCTCCATATCCTCTCCAACACTTGTTTGTTGATTTGTTTATGATGGCCATTCTGACTGGTATGAGGTGGTCTCTCGTTGTGGTTTTAATTTGCATCTCTCTGATGGCTAGTGATGCTGAGTGTCTTTTCATATGTCTCTGGGCCCTCTGTCTGTCCTTCTTGGAGAAGTGTCTGTTCAAGTCTTTTGCCCATTTTTTTATTGGGTTGTCTTCCTGGAGTGGAGTCATGTGAGTTCTGTATGTATTTTGGAGATCAAACTCTTGTCCGAGTTGTCATTGGCAAATATGTTTTCCCATATAGTTGGTTCTCTTTTCATTTTAATGCTGTTTTCTTTAGCCACACAGAAGCTTTTTAATTTAATGAAGTCCCATTTGTTTACTCTTTCCTTTATGTCCCTTGCTTTAGGACATATCAGTGAAGATGTTGCTGTGTGGAATGTCTGAAATTTTCCTGCTAACGTTTTCCTCTAGGACTTTTATGGTGTCATGACTTATATTTAAGTATTTTCTCCACCCTGAATTTATTTTTGTGTATGGTGTAAGTTGGTGATCATGTTTCATTTATTTGCATGTAGCTGCCCAGATCTCCCAACACCATTTGTTGAAGAGGCTATTTTTACTCCATTTTATGCTTCTTCCCCCTGTGTCCAATATTAATTGAATGTAGAGACTTGGGTTTATTTCTGTGCTCTGTATTTCATTCCATTAGTGTATGTGTCCATTTTTATGCCAGTACCAGGCTGTTTTGATGACAGTGTCCTTGTAATACAGTTTGATATCAGGTATTGTGATCCCTCCTTCCTTGTTCTTTCTCAAAATTGCTGCAGCAATTTGGGGTTGTTTATAGTTCCATATAAATTTTTGAAATGTTTGTTCTATATCTGTGAAATATGTTAGTGGTACTTTAATAGGGATTGCATTGAATCTATAAATAGCTTTGGGTAGTATGGACATTTTGATGATGTTAAGTCTTCCAGTCCATGAGCATGGTACATGGTTCCATTTGTTTGTGTTTTCCTTAATTTCTTTCTTCAGTGTTGTATAGCTTTCTGAGTACAGGTCTTTTACCTCCTTGATTAGGTTTATTCCTAGGTACTTTAATTTTTTTGTTGATATATCAAATAGGATTTTTATCCTGATTTCTGATTCTGATATTTCATTGTTGGTGTACAAAAATGCCTTTGATTTCTGGATATTGACTTTGTGTCCCACTGTTATGCCAAATTCATTTATTAGGCCAAGTAGTTTTTTGGTGGAATCTATAGGGTTTTCTGTATACACTATCATGTCATCTGCAAACATTGACAGTTTTACTTCCTCGTTTCCAATTTGGATGCCTTTTATTTCTTTTTCTTGTTTGATTTATTTTAAAATTTTTAATTTCTATTTTTTATTAAATATATTGGAATGTTATTTACTTATTTATTTATTTTTAATCCTTACCCAAGTATATATATATATATTTTTTTCTTTTTCGTTTTATTTTTATTTTTATTTATTTATTTTTGAAGAGAAGGGAAGGGAGGGAGAAAGAGAGGGAGAGAAATGTCAATGTGTGGTTGTCTCTCATCTGGCCCCCACTAGGGACCTGGCCTGCAACCCAGGCATGTGCTCTGACTGGGATCGAACCTGTGACCTGCTTTGCAGGTCTGTGCTCAACCCACTGAGCTACACCAGCCAGGACTACCAAGTATATATATTTTTTAACATTTTAGAGACAGAGATCAACATCGATGTAAGACAGAATCATCAATCAGTTGCTTGTCATATGCTCCTTGACTGGAAATCAAAACCACAACCTAGATATGTGTTCTGACTGGGGATCGAATCCACAACCTTTTGGTGTGTGGTTTGATGCTTCAACTAACTGAGCCACCTGGCCAGGGAAGAATGTGATTTATTTTTACATCATGTGATCAGGTTTACTAGTTCTAATGACTGTTAAAGAATAGATCCCCTTGAATTTTCTACAAAACACTCATATTTCCAAATAGTTTTATACATTCTTTTATACTATTTATACATTTTATTTATTCTTCTTGCATTATCATACTGGCTAGAACCTCCTATAATATGTTGAATAGAAGTTGTAAGAAGTTGTCTTATTTCTGTTCTTAGGGAGAAAGCATTTAGTCTTTCATCATTAAGCATGTCAACCAAAGTTTTTTCCTGGGTGCTATTTATCAGGTTGAGCAAATGTTTTTCTATTCCTATTTTCTGAGAGTTTTTAAGAGGTTTTTTAATAGGGTTTTCACAATATTTGCCCCATCTATTAATATGATCATATAGTTTTCTTTCTTAGTCTATTAATATGGTAGATTATATTGCTTGACTTTTGAATACTAAGCCAACTCTGCATTCCTGGGATAAACCCACTTGGTCATGATGTGTTATCAATTTATATATTAATGGACTTGATTTGTTAAAATTTTGGTTAGGATTTTTGCATTTATGTGTGAGGGATATTGTTCTGTAGTTTTTTTTTCTTATAATGTCTTTGTCAGGTTTTGATATCAGTTGAGAAGTATTTCTTTTTTTTAATATATTTTATTGATTATGCTATTACAGTTGTCCCATTTCTCCCCCATCATTCCCCTCCACCCTGCACACCCTCTCCCACCCACATTCCCCCCACTTTAGTTCATGTCCATGTGTCATAAGTTCTTTAGCTTCTACATTACCCACACTAATCTTGCCCTCCCCCTGTCTATTTTCTACCCACCATCTATGCTACTTATTCTCTGTACCTTTTCCCCTCTCTTCTCCTCCCACTCCCCTGTTGCTAACCCTCCATTTGATCTCCATTTCTGTGGCTCTGTTCCTGTTCTAGTTGTTTGCTTTTGTTTTAGGTGTGGTTGTTACTATCTGTGAGTTTGCTGTCTTTTCACTGTCATATTTTTTTATCTTCTTTTTCTTAGATAAGTCCCTTTACCATTTCATATAATAAGGGCTTGGTGATGATGAACTCCTTGAACTTGACCTTATCTGAGAAGCACTTTATCTTCCCTTCCATTCTAAATGACAGCTTTGCTGGATAGAGCAATTTTGGATGTAGGTTCCTGCCTTTCAAGACTTCAAATACTTCTTTCCAGCCCCTTCTTGCCTGGAAGGTTTCTTTTGAGAAATCAGCTGACAGTCTGATGGAAACTCCTTTGTAGGTGACTGTCCCCTTATCCCTTGCTGCTTCTAGAATGCTGGCCTTCATTTTAATCTTGGCTAATGTACTTATGATATGCCTTGGGGTGTTCCTCCTTGGGTCCAACTTCTTTGGGACTCTCTGAGCTTCCTGGACTTCCTGGAAGTCTATTTCCTTTGCCAGACTGGGGAAGTTCTCCTTTATTATTTGTTCAAATAAGTTCTCCACTTGTTGCTCTTTTTCTTCCCCTCTGGTACCCCTATAATTTGGATGTTGGGATGTTTAAAGATGTCCCTGAGGTTCCTAAGCCTCTCCTCATTTTTTTGAATTCTTGTTTCTTCCTTGTTTTCTGTTTGGTTGTTTGTTTCTTCCTTCTGGTCCACTCCATTGATTTGAGTCCCAGTTTTCCTCCCATCTCTATTGGTTTCCTGTGCGTCTTCCTTCATTTCACGTATTGTAGCCTGCATTTTTTCATCTAATTTGTGAGCAAAATCAACCAATTCTGTGAGCATCCTGATCACCAGGGCTTTGAACTGTGCATCTGATAGGTTGGCTATTTCTTCGTCGCTTAGAGGAATTGTCTCTGGGGCTCTGATTTGTTTTCCGTTTTGAGCCATTTTTGGAGTTTTTTTTTGTTTTGTTTTGTTTTTGGTCTGGTCGCAGCTGTTACGTTGTGAGGGGTGGAGCCTTATATATTCCCCAGTGTGGGGCAGCTCAGTTGCTGGGTTGTGACGCTGTATGTGGGGGCGGGGTCTGAGAGGGAACAATGGCGCTTGCTCCAGGCTCTCTTGGATTCTGGTCCCTTCTGCCGCTTCCCCTTTGCCTGGATTATCTGCGCACAAATGTGGGACCATCTGGTCAGCCAGCCGCCTTGTGCGGCCTCACTGGGTCTGCACAGTTGCCACCCCGTGCAACAGCCTCCGCCTGTGGGCCTGCCAGCTGCCGGCACACTTGGGAACCACCAGCCACTGCCTCCTGTGTTCCTGGGTCCACACCTCCACTTCTTCCTGCTGCAACTCCGCCCCTCTTACCAGTCTGGATGAATGGTTGTTGGACTTCCTTACAGTTCAATTTTCCATTAGCTCTGGTTGCTTTCTTGTTTCTAAATATTTGTTGTCCTTAATTTTGGTTGTGAGAGGAGGCACAGTGTGTCCACCTACGCCTCCATCTTGGCCGGGGAAGAAGTATTTCTTCATCTTTTATTTTCTAAGGGGTTTGAGTAAACATGGTATTAATTTTTTATTTTTCTTTTCCTTTTTTCACATTAATAAAGTATTATTATTCATTGTATTACATTAAATTATGAGACAAAGAATATAATTTTCTTTGTATTTTGCAAGTAAGTATATGTTGGACATACAAAGTCTGTCCAGAAAGTATTCAGCTATGTACCATGCAAAATAGAGGCATTTGTTGAAGAAGATACAAAATACAAAAAACATTGTACATAGAATAATTCTTCTTCATTTTTCTTTTTAATTTTTTAATTCAACTTTATTTATATTTAGATACTTGTTTTTTGTATTATAAAGGAATTTTAGCATTTATTTTTGAACATATTATGGTACGAGAAATTTTATATAACAAATAATTACAAAATACAAGAACAGATGCAAGGTATTTCAAGTACTACCCATGTATAATGAACATCCTTATTTTCCCCTCACAAATTTGGGCAAAAATGTGCACATTATACATGGCAAAATACGATGTATCATTTTTATGTATTTATTTGTTTGTTTATTGTTGTTCAAGTACAGTTGTCTCCATTTCCACCCCACCATGCCCCTCCTGCTCCACCCATCCCTACCTCCCACCCTCGAACCCACCACCTTTGGCTTTGTCTGTGTGTCTTTTATACATGTTCCTTGATGGCCCTTCCCCTATTATTCCTCCCCTTCCCTCTTTGGTTACTGTCAGTTTGCTTTTTATTTCCATGTCTGGTTATATTTGGCTTGCTTGTTCATTTTGTTGATTAGGTTCCACTTACAGGTGAGATTATTTGTCTTTCACCACCTGTCTTATTTCACTTAGCAGAATGCTCTCTAGTCCATCCATGGTGTCACAAAGAGTATTAATTCTTTGAATGTTTGATAGAGTTAACCAGTGAAGATACCTGGGTTTGGAGTTTTCTTAACTGAAAGATTTTAAGTTGTGAATTCAATTTCTGTAATAAATTCAGGGCTAGTCATATTACTTTCAATCGAGTGGGCTTTGCTGGTTTGTATTTGTTATGAGCTGAATACTGTCCCTGCCCATTCTAATGTTGAAGTCCTTCTGTCTTAGTCTCAGTGTTTTTTTTTTTTTTTAGAAAGTGGGAAAGGTAGAGCAAACTTTGATTTTTAGTCCTCACCTGAGGATATGTTTATTAATTTTAGAGAGAGAGAATGAGAGAGAGAGAGATATCAATGTCTCATCAATGAGAAAGAAACATTGATTGGTTTCCTCACGTATATGCCCTGGTCTAAGTATGAATGTGCCCTGAACGGGGATCAAACCCACAACCTTTTGGTGTATGGGACAGTGCTCCAACCAACTGATCTGCTCATCCAGAGCTAACCCTCAGTTCTACATAATGTGACTGAGTTCAGAGGTAGGGCTTTTAAAACAGGTAATTAAGTCAAAATGAGGACATTAGGATGGGTCCTGTATGACTGATGTCCACATAAAAAGAGGGGAGATTAGGATATGGACACGTACAAGGGAATGACCGTATAAAGATGCAAGGAAAAGATGGTTGTCTACAGGCTAAGAAGAGACGCCTCGTGAAACCAACCCTGTTGATGCCTTGATCTCAAATTCTAGCTTCCAGAATTGTGAGAAAAAGAAATTTCTATTGGTTAAGCTACCTGGTTTGTAGTATTCAATACTTTGTTATGGGAGCCCTAGTAAAGTAATACAGAGTCTTTTGAAGAATTTGTCCATTATGCCAAGGTGTTGAATTTTGTAGCATAACATTTTATTGGAAGTAACATCCTACCTAACACTCATTAGAATGACTGCTATCAAAAAAGAAAATAAAAAAAGAAAATAACGAATGTTGGAGAAAAATGGAGAAAGAGAAGGAGAGATACGTTAATGTGTGGTTGCCTCTCATGAGCCCCTACTGGGGACCTGGCTTGCAACCCAGGTGTGAGCCCTGACTAGGAGGCAAATCTGTGGCCTTCCAGTTTGCAGACAGATGCTCACTCTATTGAGCTACACAAGCCAGGGTGGGTTTACCACATTTCTCTCAGTTGTAGAATTTAAACTCCCAATTCCCCAACACCTGACAGTTGTTAGAATCTGTTTTTTACCCTTCTGACTCCTTGGCTCTATAAAATACTGTCTACATGGGCTCTATTCTCCATTGTCCTCTAAGGGGGTGCCCTCAGAGGGAAAGCTGTTTGAATGTATCTCTAACTCATATACTTCTGTTCTTATAAGAGTCATATCCAATCAATTTCTGCCTGCTTTTAGTTGATCTCCAGGGTTCTTTTACATTTTGTCCAGCATTTGTAAATATCTGCAGAAAAGTTAATCTGATAAAATTCTTCACATTACCAGAAGCTGTTCCCTAAAACAATTTGCAGTATCTATTAAAAAGTTAAATGCCTCCATTTCTTACTTCCTATCCTGGAGATATGCCTACCTGTGCACATAGATTCTTCATACAGAAATAGTTGATAAGCCTGATTTGGCCTATGGTTCATAGATTGCTGACTCCTTGTCTTTAGACTTAACCATTTATATACAAGTAAGTTCTTTTTAAAATTAGTTGTAGATTTGTAAAGATAGTAGATTTTTAAAGATAGTAGAGATCTGTGTACACTTCACCCAGTTTCTGCAGTGGTTACATTGTGTATAACTTTATTACAATATTAAATCCAGGAAATTGACCTTGGTATAATGTGTGTGTATAGTTTTATGCTATTTTATCACAGGTGTACACTTCTGTAACTATCACTGCCTTCAAGATACAGAGCTATTCTACCATCACAAAGATCTCTTTCATGCTATTAATTTATAGTACAACTTCCACCCCCTCTACCACCATTAATCTCCTAGCAATCCCTGGCAACTATTAACCTCTTTTACATTTCTATAATTCTCTCATTTTAAAAAGGTTACATAAACAGAATCACACAGTATGGCACCTTTCAAGATTGGCTTTTTTCATTCAGTAGAATGCCCTTGAGATCTCTCCAAGAGGTAAATTCTTTGTAATCAATGAAAGCTGGGCACCTATGTTTTGAAAACTGATTGTATTGATATGCTTTTTGTCTTTAAATTGGAGTTTATGCCTTACCTGGGACTCCAAAGTTATTATTTCAGGAATAATATATAAAGTATAATAATAAAATATCATTATTTATATATTATTTATATATTAATATATAAATAATATATAAATAATAATATTTTAAAATTGTGTCTTTAAAACTCTGGAAAATGTGTGGGATGTGGCATCTGACACATCCCATGGCCTGAAGGGTACTCAAGTTTACCTATCTTTCTCCAGTTAACCACTGAACTAGATCGTCTTATATTGAAATCCTTATCTTGAAGGTCCTGAAATGCTGGGGAGTGAGTAGCCCTAAAGAGTCAGTGGAAGTGGGGAGCCTGCAGCAAAAATGGTAGCAGTGTCCTTGCACCCTCTGTGAACCATACAGAGCAGCCAGGGGTTCCCTGTTGCTAAACACCCTATGGGAAGGCTCAATGGGAAACCACACTGAAAGAGACTGGACTATTTAGAGCAAGACCAGCTGGAGAATTACATCTGCCACCCATGTGGAGTCTTCAGCTTCTTCAGAACAGCAGAAGAAAAGGACTCTCTTCATCAGGGAGGCAAAGATCTCTGCTGTTTGGCAGAGCCCTGTAATGTACCTCCCTTCCTCCACTAACCCTACCTTCTATTCTCAGCTTTCTTGCTTGCTTGTATGGTGGTTAAAGACAAGACTTGGGGATCAAATGGGTATGTATTTCATCCTGCTATAAAGTTTATGGTTGTTTGTCATTCTTAAACAAATGTGTAATATTTAAAATACACAGAAAAATAAAGAATATGAGTACAAACATCAGTGTGCCCATCAACCACTTACCTTGATTAAATCCTAATGTCTTGCAATAATGTTTTATATATTTTTAAAACAATAAAACTTAACCAATGCAATTGAAGCTCTGTTGTTTTGCTATTGAGTTTTAGGAGTTTATAAATTATGGAATCCAATCTTTTTTTAAATATATTTTATTGATTATGCTATTACAGTTGTCCCATTTCTCCCCATCATTCCCCTCCACCCTGCACACCCCCTCCCTTTAGTTCATGTCCCACAATCCCCCCTTTAGTTCATGTCCATGTGTCGTAAGTTCTTTATCTTCTACATTTCCCGCACTATTCTTGCCCTCCCACTGTCTATTTTCTACCCACCATCTATGCTACTTTTTCTCTGTACCTTTTCCCCCTCTCTCTTCCTCCCACTCCCCTGTTGCTAACCCTCCATATGATCTCCATTTCTGTGGTTCTGTTCCTGTTCTAGTTGTATGCTTTTGTTTTAGGCATGGTTGTTAATAGCTGTGAGTTTGCTGTCTTTTCACTGTCATTTATTTTTATTTTTTTAAATTTTTTATTTTAATTGTTGATCTTGTACAGTTTTCTGTCTTTTACTCCAACCCCAGCCCACCACCCCAGCCCTCCCCAATTCCCTCCCATTTCCATCCCCCATAGTTTTTATCTATGAGTCCTTTATACTTGTTCCTGTAAACCCTTTTCCCCTGAAATTCCCTCACCTTGCCCCTCTGGTCACTGTCAGCCTTTTCCCAATTTTAGTGTCTTTGGTTATATTATGCTTGTTTGTTTGCTTTTTTGATTAGGTTCCTGTTAAAGGTGAGATCATATGGTATCTCATCAAAATAAAAAGCTTCTGCACATCTAAAGAAAACAGTATTAAAATAAAAAGAGAACCAACTGTATGGGAAAACATATTTGCCAATGATACCTCAGACAAGGGTTTAATCTCCAAAATATATAAAGAACTTACATGACTCCACTCTAAGAAGACAAGCAACCCAATTAAAAAATGGGCAAAGGACTTGGGCAGACACTTCTCCAAGGAGGACATATAAAGGATCCAGAGACACATGAAAAGATGCTCGATATCGCTAGCTATCAGAGAGATGCAAATTAAAACCACAATGAGATACCACTTGACACCAGTCAGAATGGCCATCATAAACAAAGCAACAAACAGCAAGTGTTGGAGAGGTTGTGGAGAAAAGGGGACCCTAGTGCACTGTTGGTGGGATTGCAGATTGGTACAACCACTGTGGAAAACAGTATGGAATTTTCTAAAAAAAACTAAAAATGGAACTACCTTTTGACCCAGCAATTCCACTGCTAGGATTATATCCTAAGAACCCTAAAACACCAATCCGAAAGAAGCTATGCACCCCTTTGTTCATAGCAGCACAATTTACAATAGCCAAGTGTTGGAAGAAACCTAGATGCCTATCAGTAAATGAATGGATCAAAAAACTGTGGTACATTTACACAATGGAATTCTATGCAGCAGAAAGAAAGAAGGAGCTCTTACCCTTTGCAACAGCATGGATGGAACTGGAGAGCATCATGCTAAGTGAAATAAGCTAGGCAGTGAAAGACAAATATCACTGTCATATTTTTTACCTTTTTTTCTTAGATAAGTTCCTTTAACATTTCATATAATAAGGGCTTGGTGATGATGAACTCCTTGAACTTGACCTTATCTGAGAAGCACTTTATCTTCCCTTCCATTCTAAATGACAGCTTTGCTGGACAGAGCAATTTTGGATGTAGGTCCTTGCCTTTCAAGACTTCAAATACTTCTTTCCAGCCCCTTCTTGCCTGGAAGGTCTCTTTTGAGAAATCAGCTGACAGTCTGATGGGAACTCCTTTATAGGTGACTGTCCCCTTATCCCTTGCTGCTTCTAGAATGCTGGCCTTCATTTTAATCTTGGCTAATGTAATTATGATGTGCCTTGGGGTGTTCCTCCTTGGGTCCAACTTGTTTGGGACTCTCTGAGCTTCCTGGACTTCCTGGAAGTCTATTTCCTTTGCCAGATTGGGGAAGTTCTCCTTTATTATTTGTTCAAATAAGTTTTCCACTTGTTGCTCTTCTTCCTCTTCTGGTATCTCTATAATTCAGATGTTGGGACTTCTAAAGATGCCCTGGAGGTTTCTAAGCCTCTCCTCATTTTTTTGAATTCTTGTTTCTTCCTTGTTTTCTGTTTGGTTGTTTGTTTCTTCCTTCTGGTCCACTCCATTGATTTGAGTCCCAGTTTTCCTCCCATCTCTATTGGTTCCCCATGTATCTTCCTTCATTTCATGTATTGTAGCCTGCATTTTTTTCATCTAATTTGTGAGCAGAATCAACCAATTCTGTGAGCATCCTGATCACCAGTGCTTTGAACTGTGCATCTGATAGGTTGGCTATCTCTTCATTGCTTAGAGGAACTGGCTTTCATTTTTTCTCCAGTTTGAGCGATTTTTGTTGTTTTTTTTTTTTTGTTTGTTTGTTTGTTTGGTCTGGTCACAGCTGTTACGTATTGAGGGGTGGAGCCTTAGGTGTTCCCCAGGGCAGGGCAGCCCAGTCGCTGAGTTGTGATACTGTATGTGTGGGTGGGGTCCGAGAGGGAAGAATGGCGCTTGCTCTGCTCTCTCTTGGATTCCAGTCCCTTCTGCCATTTCCCCTTTGCCTGGATTATCTGTGTGCGAATGTGGAACCACCTGGTCAGCCAGCCACCTTGCGCGGCCTCACTGGGTCTGCACGGTTGCCACCCCAGGCTTGGGGTCCACTAGCCACCGCCTGTGTGTCTGGGGTCTGCTAACTGCTGCCTGTGCACCTGGGAACTGCCCGGGTCTGCACCTCCACTTTTTCCTGCTGCGACCCCGCCCCTCTTACTGGTCTGGATGAATGGTTGCTGGACTTCCACAAAGTTCAATTTTCTGTCAGTTCTGGTTGTTTTCCTGTTTCTAAATATTTGTTGTCCTTAATTTGGGTTGTGAGAGGAGGCACAGTGTGTCTACATATCCCTCCATCTTGGCTGGATGTTGGAATCCAATCTTGACAGTTATAAATATCCTTTTCCAAATTTGTGGCTTACCTTTCTGTCTTTTTATCCTATCTTTTGTTGGCAAAACATTAAAAACTTTTAAAATCCAATTTATCCTTCTCTTGTTTGAAAGCCATAGATATTTTTATTTATTTGATTATGCATTCTTGAGGATATGCTTTTATATAAGCAAAGCAAACGAGTTATTTAGTGTTTGTAATCTCATCAACAAAGGAACTTTGAAAAATTGACTATGCATTGAATAACTACCATTTTGGTCTTTTTATCTAAAAACAATATTGTTAAAGAAATTACATTATTTTAACAAACTATATTATCATTTTTATTAGTTAAATTTAATCTAATACTTAGATTCAGTATTGTATTTTGTACCCTACAACTTCCTTCTGGGTTCATTTTACTCTGGGCTAAGTACAACCTTGCATTAATCCTATTTTTTATTTCCTAAATGTTTTAATTTAAAAAAATTTATTGATTATGCTATTACAATTGTCCCATTTCCCCCTCTTTATTCCCCTTTGCCCTGCACACCCCCTTCCACCCGCATTCCCCGCTTTAGTTCATGTCCATGGGTCATACATTAAGTTCTTTGGCTTCTATATTTCCTATACTATTCTTAACCTCCCCCTGTCTATTTTCTACCTATGATTTACGCTACTTACTCTCTGTACCTTTCCCCTCTCTCTCACCTCCAATAACCCTCTATGTGAACTCCATTTCTGTGATTTTGTTCCTGTTCTAGTTGTTAGCTTTGTTTTGTTTTTGTTTAGGTTTGGTTGTTAATAGCTGTGAATTTGATGTCATTTTACTGTTCATATTTTTTAATTTTCTTTTTCTTAGATAAATCCCTTTAACATTTCATATAATAAGGGCTGGGTGATGATGAACTCCTTGAACTTGACCTTATCTGGGAAGGTCATTATAAATGATAGTTTTGCTGGATAGAGTCATCTTGGATGTAGGTCCTTTCCTTTCATGACTTGAAATACTTCTTTTCAACCCCTCTTGCCTGCAAGCTTTCTTTTGAGAAATCTGCTGACAGTCTGATGGGAACACCTTTGTAGGTGACTGTCCCTTTATCCCTTGCTGCTTCTAGAATTCTCTCCTTCATTTTAATCTTGGCTAATGTAATTACGATGTGCCTTGGGGTGTTCCTCCTTGGGTCCAACTTCTTTGGAACTCTCTGAGCTTCCTGGACTTCCTAAAAGTCTATTTCCTTTGCGAAATTGGGGACGTTCTCCTTCATTATGTTTTCAAATAAGTTTTCAATTTCTTACACTTCCTCTTTTCCTCTGGCACCTGAATGATTTGGATATTGGAATGTTTAAAGATGTCCTGGAGGTTCCTAAGCCTCTCCTCATTTTTTGAATTCTTGTTTCTTCATTCTGTTCTGATTGAGTGTTTCTTTCTTCCTTCTGCTCCAAACCATTGATTTGAGTCCTGGTTTCCTTCCTGGCAGTGTTGGTTCACTGTATATTTTCCTTTATTTCACTTTGCATAGCTTTCACTTTTTCCTCTATTCTGTGACTATGCTAAACCATTTCTGTGAGCATCGTGATTACCAGTGTTTTGAACTCTGCATCTGATAGGTTGGCTATCTCTTTGTCTCTTAGTTGTATTTTTTTTCTGGAGCTTTGATCTGTTCTTTCATTTGGGTAATTTTTTTGTCTTGGTGCACCTGTCATGTAGTAAGGGGCAGAGCCTTAGGTGTTCACCAGGGCAGAGCAAACCACATTGCTGTGTTGTGATGCTGTATGTGGCGGAGGAGTCCGAGATGAAACAGTACCACTTGCTCTGCTCTCTGCTGGCTTTCAGTCACTTCTCCGGCTACCCACAATCAAATTGGGCCCTTCTGGTGCTGATTCCTGGGTGGGTGGGTTTGTGTACATTCTAGGAGGACCCTATGGGTCCCTCCAACAAACTCTCCTGTGAGGCTGGGAGTTTCTCTTGTGGCCACCTCAACCCCCATAGGAGTTTTCATTCAGAGGCTTTGAATCTCTATTTCCCTGTACTGTAACCCTGAGTTGCACAGCCTGTCTTGCTCCCCAGTTGTTCCTCCTGGTTTATCTGCATGTGAATGTGGGACTGTTCAGTCTGCAAGCCACCACCTTGCCCCCCTGGGTCCTCCAGCTGCTGCCTTACTGCAAGTCCTCTTCACCTGGCTGCCCATCTCCACCCCTTCTACTGGTCTGGATGAATGTTTCTTCTTTAACTCCTTGGTTGTTGGACTTCCATACAGTTCGATTTTCTGTTGGTTCTGGTTGATTTTTGTTTCTAAATTTGTTGTTGTCCTTCTTTTGGTTGTGCGAGGAGGCATGGTGTGTCTACCTAGGACTCCATCTTGGCCGGAAGTCTTACTTTCTGTATTTTCTGATGTTTTGACATCTGGGTTCTTGCTTACCCTGGAAGCACTGCCTCTCCCAGAGCTAGCCAGTTTCTAGAGGTACTAAGTGACTTTCCCTAGAGCATGACTTTAATATGCAAACCAACCATTTTAGAACCCATACCTACACTGTATCCTTCATTGGAGTATTCTACTCTAGATCACTATTCACCTGTCCTAATCACCCAAGGGCCAGGTACCAGAAAACTAAGGACAACTCCTCTGCCTCAGAGCCCACCAGTATTATTCAAACTAGCTAGTCCTAAGCCTGCTCATCTGTCTTGCCCATTCTTTCCTGAAAAAAAAAAAAAACCCACAATAAAGTCTTTTGCCCACGTTTTTGCCACTCTTTATGTCTTCTGACTGCCTCTAGTACTTCCCTATCTGGCCCCTTATGTGGCATTCCACGCCTCCCATTTCTAGGGCTCTAAAGTATAAAAACTTCTTTCTTGACATTTATTTCTATGTTTTTGTGTCTCAGCCACACCTGAGTAAAACAAATCCTTGTACTCTTAAAACAGATCTTTAATACTTTAGTGAAAGTCTATAGGTACTAAATCCTTAGTCTTTGTATGTATGACACTCTTATTACCATTTATAAATGATAGCTTATCTGGCATAAAATTCTAAATTAAGTTACTCTCAGCCTTTTAGATATTATTACTCCATTTTCTTTGGCTCTGATTTTTGCTGATGGGAAGTCTGTCATCAGTCTAATTGTTCTATTAGCAATTTTTGTTTTCTCTTTTTGCCCTTGATGTTCTGCAGTTTTGTTACAGTTTATTTAGGCACAGATTTGTCTTTCTTTATGCTTACTGGTACTAATAGTGCCCTCTGAGAACTCTTTCTTTAATTCTGGAAATGTCTCAGGTATTACATGTATCCTTAAATATGTACTCTCTGCTATTTTCTTCATTTTCTGCTCTGTAAACACTACTAGATAATTGTTAGAACATCTCAAAGTAGCCTTCAGGTCTTATAACTGCTTTTTCAAATATATCTTTTAATTATATCTTATTTTTATCTGTGTCCTGTGTAATGAGTGAATTCCTCAGTATTATCTTTCAATGCATTAATGTTCTCAACTAGTTTCTATCTAAAATTTATTCTGTCCAGTGAAGTTTGTTTTAAATTAAGTATTTAAGTATTTTTTTAAAGAGCAATTTAGGTTCACAGCAAAACTGTAGAGAAAGTACAGAGATTTCCCATACTCCTCCTTCCACATGCATAGCCTCTTTATCAACATCCCCCACCAGAGTGGTACATTTGTTCCAATTGATAAACCTACATTTGTTCCAATTGATAAATGCAATTGATATGATGCACATAATCACCTTTGTTTCACTTAGTGTAGCCTTCATCTTTTCATCTAATTTGTGACGAAATTCAACCAATTCTGTGAGCATCCTGATCACCAGTGCTTTTGAACTGTGCATCCGATAGGCTGGCTATCTTTTCGTCACTTAGTTGTATTTTTTTCTGTAGCTTTGATCTGTTCTTTCATTTGGGCCATTTTTTTTATCTTGATGCGCCTGTTACATAGTGAGGGGTAGAGCCTTAGGTGTTCTCCCAGGCAGGTCAACCCAGTCACTGCGTTGTGATGCTGTATATGGGGCAGGGATCCGAGAGGGAACAGTGCCATTTGTTCCACTCTCTGCCAGATTTCAGTCACTTCTGCTGCTTCTCCCAAGCAAACTGCGACCTTCTGGTGCTAATTCTTGTGTGGGTGGATTTGTGCACATTCTAGGACCCTGTGGGTCTTTCCTATGAACTCTCCTGTGAGGCTGGGAGTTTCTCCTGGCATGTCAACACCCACAGGTGTTTTCAGTTGGTGTTTTGAGGCTTTATTTCCCCATGCTGGATCTCTGGGTTATGAGGTCCGTCTTGCTCCCTAGTTTCACCTGGTTTATTTGCATGCAAATGTGGGACTGCCTGGTCTACCAGCCACCTTGCACACTGGCACCCCTCCACAATCTTCCACCTTGCTTGGTCTGCCCACTGCTGCCTTGCATGCCCGGGGTCTGCCAGCCACCACTTTTTTTGCTACGACCCCTCTCTGCCTGGCTGCCTGATTCTGCCCCTCCTACCGGTGTGGATGAATGTGTCTACTTTAACTCCTTGGTTGTCAGACTTCCATACAGTTCAATTTTCTGTCAGTACTGCCTGTTTTTTTGTTTCTAAATCTTTGTCGTCTTTTTTTGGTTGTGCGAGGAGGCACAGAGTGACCTCCTATGCCTCCATCATGGCTGTCCCATACTATCGGCCCACCTCCATCTTGGCCCAAATTCATGTTTTATTTATTTTCTTGGCTATCTATCATTTTTCAGTATTTGCATTCACCCTTAAACTATTTTTTAGTTAGTTCTATAACTTTGACAGTTAGCAGCTAGTTCTAATCCACTTTAACTGTTTGTAAATTTTTGAAAGTGGTGATGTTACATAGGTGACTAACGTATAGAACTTGTTTGGTGAATCCTTATCTTCATTACATTTTATGGACAACCACACTCAGATATGGTATGGGCCATTACTTATTCCTTTGGCCCATACCATATCTGGGTATAGCTTTGTTGACCCTGGAGTCAATGGGTGCATCTGGAGTTCCCATTTCCTTCATGGCAAATTTCTGGACCTTGTTGAAAGCCAGAGGGTCACACTTCTTGAATCCCACTCCATGGATATGCTTGTGAATGTTGATGGTGTACTTTCTAGTCACTACCTCATTGATAGCACAATGGCCCTTCTTCTTCTCACCACCTTTCTTAGCAGGAGCCATCATACCCGGCTCAAGCTGGAAAGAAAGCTAAACAATTTTTTAAAGTTTTTTTATATTTTATTTTTCAATTATAGTTGACATTCAATATTATATTAGTTTTTGGTGTATAGCATGGTGGTTAGTCATTTCTATAATTGACAAAGTGAGCCCCCCATATAAGTTTAGTATCATCCTACCACATAGTCATTATGATATTGATTCTATTCTCTGTGTTGTACTTTATGTCCCTGTGACTATTTTATAACTGCCAAATTGTAGTTCTTAATCCCTTTACCTTTTTAACCCATCCTTTTAACCTCTCTTCCATTTGGCAACCATCAGTTTGTTCTCTGCTGTCTATAACTTTGTTTCTATATGGATTATTCACTTATTTTGCTTTTTAGATTTTACATGAGTGAAATCATATGGTATTTGTAATTCTCTGTATGATTTATTTCATTTAGCACAATACCCTTAAGGGTCATCCATGTTGTTGCAAATGGTAACATTCATTCTTTTTCATGGCCAAGTAATATTCCATTGTAATATATATGTACACACCTTTTTATTTTTACAAGTTATACTAAATACTTATTTTTTAAATTAATTATTTTATTATTGTACAATTACAGTTATCCATGCTTTCCTGGAACCACTCTGCCACCCCAGCCAAACCCACCTGCCTCCCTTGCTACCAACCGCTTTGATTTTGTCCATGTGTCTTTTATAGTTGTTCCTGAAAACACTTCCCCCCATTATCCCCTTCCAACTCCCCTTTGGTTACTGTCAGATCGTTCTTAATTTCAATGTCTCTGTTATATTTTGCTTGTTTGTTTGTTTTGTTGATTAGGTTCCACTTAAACATGAGATCATATGGTATTTGTCTCTCACCACCTGGCTTATTTCATTTAACATGATGTTCTCCAGTTCCATCCATGCTCTTGCAAAGGGTAGGAGCTCCTTCTTTCTTTCTGCTGAGTAGTATTCCATTGTGTAAATGTACCACAGTTTTTTTGATGCACTCATTTACTGAGGGGTACTTAGGTTGTTTCCAGCACTTGGCTATTGTAAATTGTGCTTCTGTGAACATTGGGGTGCATAGGTTCTTTTACATTGGTGTTTCAGGGTTCTTAGGATATAATCCCAGCAGTGGAATTGATGGGTCAAAAGGCAGTTCCATTTTCAGTTTTCTGAGGAAATTCCGTACTGTTTTCCACAGTGCCTGCACCAGTCTGCATTCCCACCAACACTGCACTAGGGTCCCCTTTTCTTCACATCCTCTCCAACACTTGTTTGTTGCTTTGTTTATGATGGCAATTCTGACTGGCGTGAAGTGGTAAGTCATTGTGGTTTTAATTTGCATCTCTCTGATAGCTAGTAATGCTGACCATCTTTTCATATGTCTCTGGGCCCTCTGTATGTCCTCCTTGGAGAAGTGTCTGTTCAAATCTTTTGCCCATTTTTAAATTGGGTTGTTTGTCTTCCTGGAGTGGAGTCATGAGAGTTCTTGATATAGTTTGAGACCAAACCCTTGCCCGAGGTATCCTTGGCAAATATTTTTTTCCCATACAGTTGGTTCTCTTTTCATTTTAATGCTGTTTTCTTTAGCCACACAGAAGCTTTTTGATTTGATGAAGTCCCATTTGTTTACTCTTTCCTTTATGTCCCTTGCTTTAGGACATATCAGTGAAGATGTTGCTGTGTGGAATGTCTGAGATTTTCCTGCCGATGTTTTCCTTTAGGACTTTTATGGTGTCATGACTTATATTTAAGTATTTTCTCCACCCTGAATTTATTTTTGTGTATGGTGTAAGTTGGTGATCATGTTTCATTTTTTTTGCATGTAGCTGCCCAGATCTTCCAACACCATTTGTTGAAGAGGTGGTTTTTACTCCATTTTATGCTTCTTCCCCCTTTGTCAAGTATTAATTGAATGTAGAAACTTGGGTTTATTTTTGGGCTCTCCATTCTGTTCCATTGATCTATGTGTCTCTTTTTATGTCAGTACCAGGCTGTTTTGATGACAGTGGCCTTGTAATACACTTTGAAATCAAGAATTGTGATCCTTCCTACTTTGTTCTTCCTCCTCAAATTTGCTGCAGCTATTCAGGGTCATTTATGGTTTCATATAAATTTTTGAAATGCTTTTTCTGTGTCTGTGAATTATGTCATTGGTACCTTAGTAGGGATTGCATTGAATCTATAAATGGCTTTGGGTAGTATGGACATTTTGATGAAGTTAATTCTTTCAATCCATGAGCATGGTATGCTTCCATTTGTTTATGTCTTCCTTAATTTCTTTCTTCAGTGTTGTGTCATTTTCTGAGTACAGGTATTTTACCACCTTGGTTAGGTTTTTTCCTAGGTACTTTATTTTTCTTGTTGCTATATTAAATGGGATTTTTCCTGATTTCTGTTTCTGATATTTCATTGTTGGTTTACAAAAATGCCTTTGATTTCTGAATATTGACTTTGTATCCCACTGTTATGCCAAATTCACTTATTAGGTCGAGTAGTTTTTCAGTGGAGTCTATAGGATTTTCTGTGCACACTATCCTATCATCTGAAAAGAATGAAAGTTTTCCTTCCTCCTTTATAATTTGGATGCCTTTTATTTTATTTTCTTGTCTGATTTCTGTGGCTAGGACTTCCAATGCTATGTTGAACAGGAGTGGGGAAAGTTGACATCCTTGTCTTGTTCCTGATTGGTGGGACAGCTCTAAGTTTTTGTCCATTGAGTATGATATTGGCTGTAGGTCTATTGTAAATGGCCTTTATTAGGTTGAGGAATGCTCCCTCTATTCCCACTTTCTTGAGTGTTTTTATCATAAATTGGTACTGTACCTTATCGAATGCTTTTTCTGCATCTATTGATGTGATCATGTGATTTTTGTCTTTCATTTTGTTTATGTGATGCATTACATTTACTGATTTGTGAATATTGTACCATCCTTGCATCCCTGTGATGAATGCAACTTGATTATGGTGTGTCATCTTTTTAACATATTGCTGAATGCAGTTTGCCAATATTTTGTTGAGGGTTTTAGTGTCTATGTTCATCAGTGACATTGGACTGAAGTTTTCTTTCTTTGTTATGCCCTTATCTGTTTTTGGGATTGGGATGATGCTGGCTTCATAAAAAGAGTTTGGAAGTCTTCCATCTTCTCGGAATTTTTGGAATAATCCATGAAAGGTAGGGGTTAGCTCATCCTGAAAAGCTTTATAGAATTGTCCTGTGAGACTGTCTGGTCCAGGGCTTTTGTGTGTCAGGAGCTTTTTGCTTACTGCTTCAATTTCATCAGATGTTATTGGTCGGTTCAGACTTTCTGCTTCTTCATTGAGTTTTGGAAGATTATATTTTTCTAGAAATTTGTCCATTTCACCTAAGTTTTCAAATTTCTTCACATATAGTTCTTCATAGGAATATCTTACAATACTTTGTAGTTCTGTGGTATCAGTTGGAATCTCTCCTCTTCTGTTTCTGATTGTGTTTATTTGGGTCCTCTCTTTTTTTCTTGATGAACCTGCTTAAAGGCTTCTCAATTTTGTTTAACTTTTCAAAGAATCAGCTCCTGGCCTATTGATCCTTAGAATTGTTCTTTCAGTCTCTATGTTGTTTAATTATTCTCTGATCTTGGTTTTATCCTTCCTTCTATTTGCTCTAGGATGTCTTTGTTGTTGTTCCTCCAATTCTTGTAGGTGATGGGTTAGGTTGTTTACTTGAAATGTTTCTTTCTCAGGTAGGTCTGTACCACTATGAACTTCCCTGTCAGGACTGCCTTCACTGTGTCCCATAAGTTTTGAGTTGTTGTGAGTTCATTTTCACTTGTTTCCAGAAACCTTTTGATTTCTTCCTTAATCTCATTCTTGACACATTCATTGTTTAATAGTACGCTATTCAATCCCCTTTAGTTTGAGTGTTTTGGATTTTTTCCTTGAGGTGGTTTCTAGTTTCAGTCCATTTTGATCAGAGAAAATGCTTGATATGATTTCAATTTTCTTGAATTTGTTGAGGCTTGTTTTGTGTCCTATCATGTGGTCTATCTTTGAAAATGTTCCATGTGCATTTGAAAAGAATGTGTATTTTGCTTCAATGGGATGTCCATTTCATCTAGGTTATTATTCAATGCCACAATATCTTTGTTGATATTTTGTTTGGAAGATCTATTCATTTTTGACAGTGAGGTGTTGAAATCTCCTACTATAATTGTGTTTATGTCAATATCTTTCTTGAAGGCCTGCAAGATTTTTTTAATGTATTTGGGTGCTCCTATGATGGGCGCGTATATATTTAAATGTTTATGTGTTCTTGATGGATTTCTCCCTTAAGTATTATGCAGTGACCTTCTGGGTCTCTTTTTATGGCTCATTTTTTGAAGTGTATTTTGTCTGATTTTGACTATTGCTACCCCAGCTGTTTTTTTTCTGTCTGTTTGCTTGGAAGTTTTGTTTCCAGCCCTTCACTCTCAATCTGTGTAGGTCTTTTGTTCTGAGGTGGGTTTCTTGTAGGCAACATATGTGTGGGTCATGCTTTCTTATCCATTCAGCTATTCTATGTCTTTTGATTGGAGCATTTAATCCATTTCCGTTTAATGTTATTATTGATAGGTACTTATCATTGCCTTTTTTATACTTGTGTTTCTCTCTCTCTTTTCCTTCCTTTACTTAAAGCAGTCCCTTTATCATGTCTTGCAGAACTGGTTGGGTGGAGGTTTATTCTTTCAGAGTTCTTTTGTGTGGGAAGCTCCTTCTATCTTGTCCTTCTATCAGTAAAAATCTGTGAGTTTGCTGTCATTTTACTATACATGTTTTTTATCTTCTTTTTCTTAGATAAGTCCCTTTAACATTTCATATAATAAGGGCTTGCTGATGATGAACTCCTTGAACTTGACCTTATCTGAGAAGCACTTTATCTTCCCTTCCATTCTGAATGACAGCTTTGCTGGACAGAGCAATCTTGGATGTAGGTCCTTGCCTTTCATGACTTGAAATACTTCTTTCCAGCCCCTTCTTGCCTGGAAGGTCTCTTTTGAGAAATCAGCTGACAGTTTGATGGGAACTCCTTTGTAGGTGACTGTCCCCTTATCCCTTGCTGCTTCTAGAATTCTCTCCTTCATTTGAATCTTGGCTAATGTAGGTATGATGTGCCCTGGTGTGTTCCTCCTTGGGTCCAACTTGTTTGGGACTCTCTGAGCTTCCTGGACTTCCTGGTAGTCTATTTCCTTTGCCAGATTGGGGAAGTTCTTCTTTATTATTTGTTCCAATAAGTTTTCCACTTGTTGCTCTTCCTCTTCCCCTTCTGGTACCCCTATAATTTGGATGTTGGAACATTTCAAGATGTCCGTGAGGTTCCTAAGCCTCTCCTCATTTTTTTGAATTCTCGTTTCTTCTTTCTTTTCTGTTTGGTTGTTTGTTTCTTCCTTCTGGTCCACTCCATTGATTTGAGTCCCAGTTTTTCTCCCATCACTATTGGTTCCCTGTGCATTTTCTTTCATTTCACTTATTGTAGCCTTCATTTTTTCATCTAATTTGTGAGCAAAATCAACCAATTCTGTGAGCATCCTGATCACCAGGGCTTTGAACTGTGCATCTGATAGATTGGCTATCTCTTGGTCACTTAGATGAATTGGCTCTGAGGCTTTGATCTGTTCTCCCATTTGAGCCATTTTGGGGTTGTTGTTTTTTGTTTTTGTTTTGGTCTGGTCGCACCTGTTATGCAGTGAGGGGTGGAGCCTTAGATGTTCCCAAGGGTGGGGCAGCACAGTCACTGGGTTGTGATGCTGTATGTGGGGGCAGCATCTCGGTGCTTTTAGGTTTTATTTCCCTGTGCTGGGGCCCTGGGTTGTGAGTTCTGTCTTGTTCCCCCTTTTCTCCTGGATTATCTACACGCGAATGTGGGACCACCTGGTCAGCCAGCAGCTTTGTACCTGGGGTCCACTAGCTGCTGCCTGTGTGCCTGGGACCTGCCAGCCACCACCTGCCACCCCAGGTCTGCCAGCAGCTTCCTGCTGCCTATGCACCAGGATCTGCCAACCTCAGCTTCCTCTTGCCACAACTCTGCTCCTCTTAGCGGTCTGGATGAATGGTTGTTGGACCTCTGTACTGTTCAATTTTCTCTCAGTTCTGGTTGTTTCTTTGTTTCTAAATCCTTGTTGTCCTTAATTTTGGTTGTGTGAGGAGGCACAGTGTGTTCACCTATGCCTCCATCTTGGCTGGAAGTCTTTTCCTTTTCTTAATGCAGACCCTTTATCATGTCTTTCAGAGCTGGTTTGGAGGAAGTATATTCTTTGAAGCTTCTTTTGTTAGGAAACTCCTTATTTGGCCTTTCATTTTAATTGAAAGCTATGCTGGGTAGAGTAGTCTTGGTGGCAGGTATTTTTTTTTTTTTTTCATTACTTGGAATGTTGCTTGCCAATCCCTTCTGGCCTACAATATTTCCATTGAGAAGTCAGCCACTAGTGTTATTGATTCTCCCTTGTATGTTACTTCATGTTTATTCCTTGCTATGTTCAAGATTCTCTCTTTGTCTTGGAATTTTGCCATTTTAATTATATGTCTTGAAGTGGGCCTCTTTAGGTTCCTCTTGATTGGGACTGTCTGTGTTTCCTTGATTTGTGTGACTTTTTCTCTCATCAAATTAGGGAAGCTTTTCCTCATTACTTTTTCAAACAGGTTTTCGATCCCACGATCTTCTCCTTCTGGTATCCCTATTATATGGATATTATCCCATTTCATGTTGTCTTGCATTTCCTTTACCATGTCTTCATTCTCTGAGTCTCTTTATCTTTTTTGCTCTTTCTGTGTGTGTTTTTCTACCATATCCTCCAGCTCTCTGATTCAATCCTCTGCTTCATCAAGCCTGCTTTTGATTTCTTCTACTGTGCCTTTCAATTTAGATATTGTATTCTTCATTTCCTTTTGATCCTTGTTGAGCATTTTTATTTCCTTTTTCATGTTGATTAGTTTGCAGTGAGTTCATTGTAGTTTCCTGATGCAGACACCAGCCTGCAGTGTCCACATCATTATGGATGAAATGAGACATTCACACGGACTACTGAGTCCGGTGGAGGAAAAAGGACAGCATGGCTTTTCTCTCAAGGGGAGCAAAAACCTGTGGCCTCCACCATGACAGGCCTTTATTGAGTTTCCCCCACACATTACATGATGGTACTCATTTACCATGCACAGGCTCACTTTAGTGGGTTACCTTTTACAAACAACAAAGGAACCAATGCCACTAATCACATCACTGGTGGAGGATATTTGCAAATGAAAAAGGAAAAAGTGGTCAAACCAGTTACACTCATTCTAGGAAGGTTTAGCATGGATTTTAGGAAGTTACAATAAGCACTTGCTATCTCAATTCAGGGTGAGGGAGTTTTAGCAAAAGCAAGACTCAAAGCAGCTTAGATACAAATGCAGGCCTGATTCCCCATGGGAGAACCCATCCGTGGCCGTGGATCCTGTGCATCTCCGAGTGGGAGCTGGGCTCACGTCACGCAGAACAGTTTCCTACAGTTTCCCTGTAGTTTTTGGTCATTCTCTGTGAGCTCATTGAGCTTCCTGACAACCATTGCTTTTAATTCAATATCTGATAGTTGACTTTCCCCTATTTCATTTAGCATTCTTTCTGAGGCTTCCTCCTTTCCTTTCATTTGTGGATTGTTTCTTTTTCTTCCCATTGTTTGTGAGACTCTTTTTGTTAGCCTCTGCTTCTTAAATTGATCTGTTCTGACTTCCTTGGTTTATGGTGCGAACATTTATGGTTGAAGACCTGTGAGATTCAGTGGTGTAGTCTCCTTGATCTCCTGAGCTCATTGGTCTTGGGCTGTCATTTATGTTGGCACTCTGTATGTCTTTTGGTTTTGATTGTTGTTGGGTCTTTCTTTGGTGGGTATCTCCCTTCAGCTGGTTAACTGAGGGTCACTCTGTCCATGATGTCTTATATTCTGTTGCACATGTGTGGACAGGTTGTGTTGAAGTTGGTTCTTCTGTCTGTATGAATACTGAAAAAGTCATCCCCACTCCCACCCCACCCCCACCCATCCTGCTGTGCTTTGTGACATTCTGAGCATGCCACTCTGGCCCAGGGACCCCGCACCTGTCCCTTCCTTGGGTCACTGTGTATGCCATCTGCACTTTGATCTGGTTTTTGTTTTTGTGTGTATATTTTATTTATTTTATTTTAATTGTTCTTGTACAGTTTTCTGTCTTTTACTCCCAGCCCAGCCCACCACCCCAGCCCTCCCCACCTCCCTCCCATTTCTACCCCCCCCCATAGTTTTTGTCCATGTGTCCCTTATACTTGTTGCTCTAAACCCTTTCCCTTTTCCCCTGAAATTCCCTCCCCTCTCCCCTCTGGTGACTGTCTACCATCTGATTTTTCAATGTCCTCTACAGTTTTGGCTTCCAACCTTCATATGTGCTGGGATACCATTGACTGTTCTCTCTGTTCCCCAGAAGATCAGCTAGGTGTTCCCACCTGTGCGCAGGGGGAGGTGAACTCTGCTCCCAACTATCTCGCCACCATCTTTCAAGTTCTCACAGCTTTTTTTTTTTTTCTAATTGTCAATTTATGGACACTTAAATTGCTTCCATACCTTGGCTATTGTATGAAGTGTCTTTCTTTGTATCCTGTTACAACTTCTGTTTTAAAGTCTATTTTATGTGCTATAAGTATCGCTATCTCAGCTTTTTTTCATTTTTATTTAACACATGAAATACATTTTTCCATTCCTTTACTTTTATTTTGTGTGTTTTTAAATTTGAAGTGGAGTCTCTTATAGGAAGCACATGTATGAGTCTTGGTTTATTATTTAGCACCCTATATCTTTTGATTGGAATAGTTAATTCATTGACATTTAAAGTGATTTTTGATAGCTACATAGTTATTGCCATTTTATTATTCATATATTTTATTTTTCTTCTTCTTAGAGAAGTCCCTCTAACATTTCATGTAATACTGGTTTGGTGGTGACAAACTCCTTCAGTTCTTTTTTCTTTTCTGGGATCTCTTATTTTTTGCAATATTAATTTGTTGGCTTATTTTGAGTAGGATATTTTAGGTCTTTTGTTTTGTTCTTTTTTTTCTCTCCTCTTTTCTGCCTTGTTCATCAGTTTCTCATTTTACAGTTGTCTTTCTGTAAGCCATATCTACTTCCACCTACGACTAAGCATTATAATGGAGTTTTACAGATCCTATTATTTGGTAATAGAGAAATCCTAGGCTCATACAAGAAGCCAGCAGGCAGCCTTAATTCTTTTCCGATCCAGAACCTCAAGTAAGCTGGTACTTCTGGCAGTGGGTCAGAGTTTATTTTAGTCTTATTTCCCTACCAGGCATTCAAATCCCAACACCTGACTCAAATCAGAGAACTGGAGCCCTTCCTCCACATCACATGGAAAATTTTTAGTCCTCTTACTTGTAAAAAAGCCGGGTCCCCAGGAATATTGCCTGTTTTGGGTTACAGTGCTCAGTAGGCTTGGGTTTTCTGTGCCATCTAAAGTGTTGTGTTGCTATTTGGTTTCTGGCTCCAAACATATTTATCTTTTTTTTTTTTTTTTTTTTTTTGAGCTGACTGTATCTTAGAGTGCTCCTCTTTTAATTTTTTTTTCTGTCATTGTTATGTATTTGGAGCAAAGGGCTATTCTGAAGTAGGAAGATTTCTTGAAGGATGTCTTAAAGTTCTTTCATTGTAAGCTACAGAATGACCTCTGGAATATGCACATATGGAGCCTAGGAGGGGGCTCATAGTGTGGAAGGATGTGACCAGCATGGGTGTGGGGATCTGGGTGGTGGAAACTAATGGAGAGTCTGGTTCATGCTTTTCCTGGATCTAATTCCTAGATTTCAAACCAGGTTCAGTCATTTTGTCACTATCTTCTTTTTTAATTAAAGTTTTTAAAAAATACGTTTATTGATTTTAGAGAGAGAGGAAGGAACGGAGAAAGAGGAGATTAATGTAAGAGAGAAACATTGCTTGATTGCCTCTTGCACACACCACCGTGACTGGGAATTGAACCCACAACCTAGGTATGTGCCCTCACAGGGAATCAAACCCCTAAACTTTTGGTGTATGGGATGACACTCCAAACCAGCTGAGCCACATTGGCCAGGGCTTGTCAGCATCTTTAAGAGCCAAATTCCCAGAAAGAATGTCTGTTTGGCATTTCTTGGGCCATTCATATTTTCTGGAATAATTTAATTGACAGCCTATCCAAGACTGTATGAAATGCATGGAGAAGGAACTCCAAAATGAAATTGGGGTATTGCTTTCAAAATATGGGAATATGCATGTCAGGCCAAAAAAAAAACAAAAAACAAAAAAAAAAAACCCACACGTATATATGCCCATTCTATATGGTCTGCCACTAAGTAGTTGTGAGAACACTAATAACAATATTTATCAATTACTTTCAATTACTTACTATGTATCAGTCACTGTTCTTGGTCTCTTTAAGACCTCCAAATCCTTACCACATCCCATGAGATGTATATTACTTTCATACTACTGATTAAAATGCTGAGGCTTAGAATGGTTGAGTAACTTTTATAAGGTCACATAACTGGGATTCACATCGTGTTCGTTGGAGTCCTTCTCCTGAGCCACTGAACCACACTGCCTCCAGATGCAAGTGCTTCTTTATCAGGTTGACTGAGAAGTAAGTGACACAGTGCAGGGAGAGTACCTGGAACAGTACTCAGTCCATGGTCATCATTTAGTGTCTGAGCAGATTGTTCAATATGAAACCAACTGGGGATCACTGGGTTTTCTCCATACATGGGGAGTGAGAGGAGATGATGTGAGTTATTTTTTTTCTTTGACTATCCAAGGAAACTTTTATAACAAGAGGGGGTTCTCAACAATTAGAGGCCAGAGTTGAGCTCTGTTACAAATTATCTGACTGCCTGAGCTATTTGTCACCTCTTCTTTCAGCCGAAGTCAAAATGAAAATACCTTGTGGTCATTTCCTTCTCAGAACCACTGGACTCAAAGAAAGGCCAAAGAAAACACATGCTGCTGCTTATTATGAAGGAACATGAAAACCAAACTTTACATTTTCCTGGGTGGTAAATGTAATATATGTCCTTTGAGTAAAAATGAGGACACTCAGGATAATAATAAAGCATAATAATCACCAACAGTATTGATGGCTTAACAGCGTACCAGGATCTAGGCTCCACTTATTGTATTGCCTAATTTTTATTCTCATAATGAGACAGGATAGTAAGAAACTAGGAAAATTCCTTGGCAAGAGGAATGAGACAGATACCTGAACACAATGGTTGAGCAATTTACAGCCAGATACAGAAGGTCACCTCCCTGGAGATAATATCTAGGCCTCAGTCGTATTTCAGCTCGAAGCCCAGAAAAAGAGCAAACCAGGTGGCAACACTAGGACCAACTGCAATAACTAAAGACCCCTTGCCCTGGAACTGACCAATCAGTGGAGACCACAAGCCTGAAAGAGCACATCTGGAAAACTAATGACTATTCCACTGTAACCCTCCCCCTGAGACCTCCCCTAAGATTCCTGCCTGCAAGAGAGAAATAAAAGCCTCATGACAAAGGACCCAGTGCACAGCACTCTCTCTCTGAGGAGCAGCCTACACCATTCCTTTTTCCCCCTCTTCCTTTACTTCCTCCCCTACAGGTGAGCACCTCCTAAACTCTAAGGGTCCCTGAGACTTGCAATCAGGGGAACAATGGGCAGTGGCAGCTTGTCCCAGGCTAATCACCTGAACCTGTCCCCAAAGCCCCCTTTTCTCTGACTTCCCAGTGAGCTAAGGCAGCCCAGCCTAGGCTCTCCTGCTGCTCCTTCTATTCTAAGCCCTTCTTTGTTTTAATGTCCTATCTTTAGTAAATGTACCATCAGGAAGTTCCAGACAGAGGCATAGGTAGAAATGCTTTCCCTCCTTGCACAACCAAAAGAAGGATAACAACTAATTTAAAAACAATAAACAACCAGAACTTCCAGAAAACCAAACTACATGGAACTCTGACAGCCATGGAGTTAAAGAAACATTCAACCACCTGGTAGCAGGGGCAGAGATAGGCAGTTGGGCTGAGATGACCCATGGGAAGGCGGTGGACCATGAGGGCAAGGCAGGGATGGCTGACCAAGAAACTAAATACTCAAAACCTTTAGCTATAAAATACCATGGGGGTTGCAAAAGTGGGAGAAACGCCAAGTCTCACAAGAGAGTTTGTTGGAACTAGAGTGGAGGAGTGAGCAGCATTGTTCCCTCTCTGACACCACCCCCACAGACAGTGCCACAAGGCAGCAAAGAGGTTGCCCTGCCCTGGTGAATACCTAAGGCTCTGCTGCCTTACAACATATCAGGTGCACTGAGACAAAGAAATATGGCCCACACAAAAGAATGGATCAAAACTCCAGAAAAGTAGCTAAGTGATGAGGAGATAGACAACTATCTGATGCAGAGTTCAAAACACTGGTAATTAGGGTTGAGCTTGGTCACAAAATGAAGGAAGAAATGAAGGCTACCCAAAACGAAATAAAGCAAAATATTCAGGGAAGCAACAGCTGAGAAGGAAAGGAAACCAACCAACAGAAGGGAAGGAAACCAGAACTCAAATCAATGATTTGGAACAAAAGGAAGAAATAAACATCCAACTGGAACAGAATGAAGAAACAAGAACTCAAAAAAGTGAGGAGAGGCTTAGGAACCTGTGGGACAACTTTAAATGCTCTAACACCCAAATCATAGGGGTGCCAGGAGAAGGGGGAGAGCAAGAAATTAAAAACTTATTTGAAAAAATAATGAAGGAAAACTTCTCCAATCTGGCAAAGGAAATAGACTTCCAGGAAGTCTGGGGAGCTCAGAGAGTCTCAAAGAAATTGGATTCAAGCAGGACCACACCAAGGCACATCATCATTATCTTTAAACCAATGTTAAAGATAAGGATAGAATCTTACAAGCAGCAAGACGAAAGGAGAGAGTTACCTACAAAGGATTTCCCATAAGACTCTCAGCTCATTTCTCAAAAGAAACCATGCAGGCAAGAAGGGGCTGGAAAGAAGTATTCCAAGTCATGAAAGGCAAGGACCTACATCCAAGATTATTTTATCCAGCAAAGCTATCATTTAGAATGGAAGGTGCTTCCCAGATAAGGTCATGTTAAAGGAGTTCATCACCACCAAGCCCTTATTACATGAAATGTTAAAGGAACTTATCTAAGAAATAGAAAAAGATAAAAATCTATAAACGGTAAAATGACAACAAATTCATAACTATAACAAATTAACCTAAAAAAAAACAAAAACAAAAATGAAATAAGCAAACAGAACAGGAACAGAATCACAGAAATGGGGATCACATGGAAGGTTATCAGTGGGGAGGGATTGTGGGGAGAATGGGGAGGAAAAGTTACAGGGAATAAGAATCAAAATTGGTAGGCATAAAATAGACAGGAGGAGGTTAAGAATAGTATAGGAAATAGAGAAGCCAAAGAACTTATATGTACAACCCATGGATATGAACTGAAGGGAGGGGGAATGCTGGAGGGTGGAGAGTGCAAAGTGGAGGGGGGATAAAGGGGAGAAAAATTTGGGACAACTGTAATAGGATAATCAATAAAGTATACTTTAAAAAACCCTCATAGACACAGACAACAGTATGGTGATTATCAGAGGGGAAAGAGGGGTTAGGGGAGGTAGAAGAGGACAGAGGAGGGGATAAATGGTGACAGAACGAGACTTGACTTTGGGTGGTGAACACACAATACAAAATACAGATGATGTATTATAGAATTGTACACCTGTTACCTATGTAGTTTTGTTGACTGTTGCGGACTGTTCAGCCTGGTTTCAGGAGTTGTAACCCTCACCCCATGGTGGGCTGAGTAAGAGCCTAGGGACCCGCTTCGTCTGCGTCTGTTCTGTCAAGAGGATGTGAGCTACTAAGGAGACAAAGCTTATCTCCCTGGCAGGAGCGCTGCTTCTGCCTCATCCATCTCTGGCTCTAACGCTTGGTCGGTAGTCAATGACAGGTAAGACTCCTCGTGGGAGGGGCAACCTATGCCAGACAGGACCACTTGGGAGGCTCTCATGGAAGGACTTGGGGGAGGGGCTGCAGCAAAGAGAATGTGATGGACCCTCACCCCCCCCCCCGCCCCCCGCTATTCTGACATAGCCCGAGTCCTCATTTCCATCTGGGAGATGTCTTCTGCTTCCTGAGCCTAATTGGCTTAAAGCCTGAAACTATGCCGGCGAGTGGTGCAGCTGGTGCCAGCCAGAACAGTTCCCCGGGTGATCAGGCGTAAGAAAGAATTCATAAAGTCCTGTGAAACCTGCTTTGCTAGGAGTGCACTCATTTAAATGATAAGGGTCCCAGAAGGAAATGAGTATGTCTCCCAAAGTTTGCAACTCCCTTTCCTGACAGACACTGACTCAGATTTCTTTGAAATGTTAAACCTGTATTCCTGTGTATTTGAACCCAATAAAAGCCCAGTGAGGAAGGGGCTCTGGGTCATTCTCCTCTGAAAGTTTGACCACCTTTCCTCCCCAAGCAGATCATGCCTTGGTAATTTTATTTTCATCCATGATGGAGGGATGGGGCTCTGCGGGCGGAGCCCCCCCACATCCAGCGCCCAGGACAGGAGCTCCCTGCAGTTGGCCAATGTTACCCCAATAAATTCAATAAAAAAGAAAATAAATTAAAAAATAAATGTACCATCATAGTCACTTGGAGTTGTTTTGTCAAATCTTTCCTATGAAAGTCGAGAACTCATCCACTACCAGCTGGCTCTAGGCATACCCATACTCAGGGCCAGGCCTATGTCTGCTAACAATAGCAGTGCCATGAGTAAGGTCTTATTACTATCCCCACTTTATAGATGAGATATCTGAGAATTGGGAGGTTGAGTAATTTTTCAGCCATATAGGTTGTAGTCGGGACAGGGTGGTTAGCATTTATACCCCAGTTCCAAATCTCCACCTTGAACTGCATATTGCATTGCCAACAAAGAAAACCTCTATCTTGTCTTTCTTCTTTCCTCCCTCCCTCTCCCTCCCTCCCTTGTTATGGCCTGTCCATGAAATGATACATGCTCCTCCTTGAACAACCTTTAAAGCGTTTTCTCATACATATGTGTATGCAATGTTGTCTTGTTCAGGAAAGGGTGCATGTTGGCTGGGATCTTACAGCTTGTTGAAATACATGCTTTGAACATCAAAAGCTTCATCCACGCTGTGACTGTGCATACTGGGATAGGCATAACTCATGTTCCGAGCAAGTAAGATGTCTGGAAAACAATACAACCATGGTGACAACTAAACAACAAATTGGGAACTGAGGCAATTTTCCCAAATATGTCACCGTTACAATCATTTTTCTCAGGAAAGCCTCCATGACATATATTTCTGTTCTTTTGCCAAAAGCCCTAACATGTTCTGACACCTTCCCTATGTCTAATGAAGTGCATCTGAGTGTTCTTGGCCACCTCCACAGCCCTTATCCATCAATGCAGGACTTGTCCTCACTGGTTCTTCACTTAATTTGGGTTGGAAAGCAGACTGCGTTTGAGTCCTGACTACTCCCCAGCTGCCTTTTGGCCAAGGGCAAGTTGCTTCACTCTCTGAAACAAACAAAACCAAAACAAACTCATAGAAACAGAGACCAAAGGGATGGTTACCTGAAGGGAGGGGTAGAGGGATGGGTGTCAGGCAGGGGTGTCAAACCCATTTTCACAGGGAGCCATGCCATCCTCATGGTTGCTTTCAAAGGGCCGAATGTAATTTGAGGACTGTATAAATGTAACTACTCCTTAACAATTAAGTGAGAGCTTGGTGCTGCTGCCAGGTAGAAACAAGGTGCCAGTCCAGATAAAACAAGGTGGAGGGCCAGATTCGGCCTGTGGGCCTTGTGTTTGCCACCCATGGTGTAAGGAGAAGGGGAATATAGTCAGTATTGTGGTAACTTTGCACAGTGATAGATGATTACTAGAATAAGTGGGGTGATCATAGTGTAAGGTATAAAAATGTTGAATCACTATTGCATACCTGAAACTAATATAACCAATGTAAAATTGTATACCAACTATACTTAAATAAAAATAAATTTAAAAAGCACTTTTTTTTGTTTTTAATTAATTTTTAAACTGAATTTATTGGAGTAACATTGGTTCATAACACCATTCAGGTTTCAAGTGAACAACTCAACAAAACATCATCTGCACACTGCATCGTGTGCCCATCATCCCAAGCAAAGTTTCTTTATATCCCCATTTTCCCACCCTTTGCCCACCTCTACCTCCCTCACCCCCAATCCCTCTGTCCCTCTGGCTATCACCACACTATTGTCTGTGTGTGTGAGAGAGTGTGTGTGTGTGTGTGTGTGTAGTGCTTAATCCCTTCATCTTTTTTCATTCGGTCCCTAAACCCCCTCCCCTCTGAAAGCTTCCAGTCTGTTCCATGTACCTATGCCTCTGTTTCTATTTTGTACTTCAGGTTATTTTGTTCATTAGATTCTACTTATAAGTGAGATCATATGGTATATGTCTTTGACTGGCTTATTTCACTTAGGGTAATAATCTCCAGGTCCATCCATGCTATCTCAAAAGGTAGGATTTTCTTCCTTCCCTCCTCCCTTCCTCACTTCCTTCCTTCCTCCCTTCCTTCCTTCCAGCCTTCATGCCTTCCTGCCTGCCATCCTTCCTTTACAGCTGCTTAGTATTCCATTGTGTAAATATACCACAGCTTTTTTTGATCCACTCATCTACTGATGGGCATTGGGGCTGCTTCCAGATCTTGGCTATTGTAAATAATGCTGTTATGAACACAGGGATGCATATATTCTTCTGAGTTGCTGTGTCATGTGTTTCTTTTGGATATATTTTCAGAAGCAGGTCAAAAGACTGTCGTATTTTTAATTTTTGAGGAAACTCCATACTGCTTGCCACAGTGGCTGCACCATTCTGCATTCCCACCAACAGTGCATGAGGGCTCCCTTTTCTCCACATCCTCATAGCACTTCTTTGTTAATTTATTGATGATAGCCATTCTTACAGGTATGAGATGTTACTTGTGGTTTTAATTTGTATTTCTGTGATGATTAATGACATTGAGTGTTTATTGGCTGTCTGTATGTCCTCTTTGGAGAAATATTTATTCTGGTCCTTTGTCCATTTTTAGTTGGGTTGTTTGTCTTGTTAGTGTTGAATAGTATAAGTACTTTATGTATTTTGGAAATTTAATGCCTTATCAGATGAAACCACTTTAAAAAAATCTAACTATTGAGGTTTGTTAGCTCACACGTTGTTGAAAATTCAGCATACATGAAGAGTGTGGCATAATATGACCTTGTTCAAAATAGATAGCACAGTGAAGCCTTGAAGCCTGTGGTCCATTTTTGCCTAGAATAGAGACAAAGGGGAGGAGATTGCTACCTGAGAAAATAGGACTTCGCTTTTGCAAGGGGAGCAGGGGAGGAGGCCGAGCTTCTGGGGGAATGAAGCAGGGAGGAGGGCTATGCTAGGCCAGATGAGACAGAGAAGAGACTTGGGAAAAAGACAATGTGAGGAGGACTTTCAAAGCCTTTTCTGTGGGGTATGTAATAGAAGCCCTCTTCTCTCTTCCTAGGGAAGTTTCCATAAATTTTTCTTTCTGAAGGGCTGTCTCTAGGTGAGTGTATTTGTAGAAACCCCAAGGGAAAGATCAGGTCAGCTACAAGAGTCAGGTTCTGCAGGACTGAGTGGGTGATTCAAGGTCCAGCCTGGAGCACATATGCTGTGAGCTGCAGGGAGCTGCCTCAGCTCCTGTTTGAGAGGTGGGCTAGTGCCCCCCACCCCACCACCTGCCCAACCACCCACCCACCCAGCTGCTCTCAGTGGCTGATTTACTCTTTCATTTCTACAGATAACCAGAGATGATATTGGATGTTTTGAAAACATTTTTCAAAACAAGGGAAAATAGATATCTCAGAACAGTTTCTAAGAAGGCACATGCTATTTGGATGCCATTGGGCTGGCTGCCTGGTTTTAGTGTTGTTCCATTGCTTGCTTCAGAAAGTACAGTAACCAACAAGTTATTCCAGATATTTTCCATCATAAATTGTGGCATTTAGCACATTTAACTCATCTAACCCATTGCCTCAATGATTTAATCCTTAATGAGTATTTAAATGACCAGGACATTTTATTTTTAAACCATTTTATTGTTATTCTATTATAGTTATTCCAATTTTCCCCATTGCCCTCCTCTGCCCAGCCTACCCCCTGCTCCCACAGTCATTCCTCACCCTGTTGTCCATGCCTATGGGTCATTCATACATGCTCTTTGACTAGTCCCTTCCCGTTCTTTCCACACTTTTTCCCCACCAACCTCCCCTCTGGTTGCTGTTGGGTTGTTCTTTGTTTCCATGCCTCTGGTTCTATTTTGCTCATTAGTTTATTTTGTTCATTAGGTTCTTCTTATAGGAGAGATTATATGGTATTTGTCTTTCACCAACTGGCTTATTTCATTTAGCATAATATTCTCTCGTTCCATCCATGCTGTCCCAGAAGATAGGAGTTCTTTCTTTCTGCTGTGTAGTATTCCATTGTGTAAATGTACCACAGTTTTCCAATTCACTCACTTAGTGATGGGCACTTAGGCTGTTTCCAGCAATTGGTAATTATAAAAAGCACTGCTATGAACCTAGGGGGACATAAGTTCTTTTGAATTGGTGTTTTGGGATTCTTAGAGTATGTTCCCAACACTGGAATCACTGGGCCCAAAGGCAGTTCCATTTTTAATTACTTGAGGAAATTCCACACTCTTTTCCACAGTGGCTGCACCAGTCTGCATTCCCACCAGCAGTGAATTAGGGTTCCCTTTTCTTCACATTCTCGTCAGCACTTGTTTGCTGATTGATTAATGATGGCCATTCTGAATGGTGAGAGGTGATATCTCATTGTGGTTTTAATTTGCATCTCTTTGATGGCTAGTGATGTCTATGGGTGATCTGTATGTATTCATTCAAGAAGTGTCTGTCCAAGTCCTATGCCCATTTTTTAATTGGAAGTTTGCTTTCCTGAGGTTTAGTTACATGAGTTCTTTACATATTTTGGAGGGCAAACCCTTGTCTGAGGTATCATTGGCAAATATGTTTTCCCATATGGTTGGTTTTCTTTTTGTTTCAATGCTGTTTTCTTTAGCTATGCAGAAACTTTTTATTTTGCTGAGATCCCATTTGTTTATTCTTTCCTTTATGTCCCTTGCGCTAGGGGTCATATCGGTGAAAATATTGCTATGTGGAATGTCTGACATTTTCCTGCCAATGTTTTCCTCTAGGACTTTTATGGTGTCATGATTTATATTTAAGTATTTTATCCATCTTGAATTTATTTTTGTGTATGGTGTAAGTTGGTGACTGAGTTTCTTATTTTTGCATGTAGCTGTCCAGATCACCCAAAAACATTTGCTGAAGAGGCTGTATTACTCCATTTTATGCTTCTTCCCCCTTTGTCAAATATTGACAATAGAGATTAGGGATTATTTCCGGGCTCTGTATTGTGTACCATTGGTCTATGTGTTTGTTTTTAAGCCAGTACCAGGCTGTTTTGATTACAGTGGCCTTATAATATAGTTTGGTATCACATATTCTGATCCTTCCTACTTTGTTTGTCTTCCTCAAAATTGCTGTGGCTATTCAGGGTCATTTATGGTTTCATATAAATTTTTGAAATGCTTTTTCTGTGTCTGTGAATTATGTCATTGGTACCTTAGTAGGGATTGCATTGAATCTATAAATGGCTTTGGGTTGTATGGACATTTTGATGAAGTTAATTCTTTCAATCCATGAGCATGGTATGCTTCCATTTGTTTGTGTATTCCTTAATTTCTTTCTTCAGTGTTGTGTAGTTTTCTGAGCACAGGTCTTTTACCTCCTTGGTTAGGTTTATTCCTAGGTACTTTATTTTTCTTCTTTCTTTATTGAATGGGATTTTTTCCTGATTTCTATTTCTCATATTTCATTGTTGGTGTACAAAAATGCCTTTGACTTTCTGAATATTGACCTTGTATCCCACTGTTTTGTCAAATTCATTTATTATGTTAAGTAGTTTTTTGGTGGAGTCTATAGGATTTTTTATGTATACTATTATGTCACCTGCAAACAATGACAGTTTTACTTCCTCCTTTCCCATTTGGATACCTTCCCCCCACTCCCGCCCCGATTACTGTGGCTAGGACTTCCAATACTGTGTTGAATAGAAGCAGTGAAAGTGGACATCCTTGTCTTATTCCTGACCTTAGTGGAAAAGTTTTTAGTTTCTGCCCATTGAGTATGATGTTGGCTGTAGGTCTGTTGTATATGGCCTTTATTATGTTTTGGAATGCCCCCTCTATTCCCACTTTGCTGAGTGTTTTAAATATAAATGGGTGCTGTACCTTATCAAATGCTTTTTCCACATCTATTGTTATGATCATGTGGTTTTTGTCTTTGCTTTTGTTTATGTGATGTATTACATTTACTGATTTTCGAATGTTGAACCATCCTTGCATCCCTGGGATGAATCCCACTTGGTCATGGTGTATGATCTTTTTAATGTATTGTTGGATGCAGTTTGCCAATATTTTCTTGAGGATTTTAGCATCTATGTTCATCAGCAATATTGGTCTAAAGTTTTCTTTCTTTGTTGTGTCTTTATCTGGTTTTGGGATTCAGATGATGCTGGCTTCATAAAAAGAGTTTGGAAGTCTTCCATGTTCTTGGATTTTTTGGAAAAGTCTGTGAAGGACAGGGGTTAGCTCATCCTTAAATGTTTTGTAAAATTCTCCTGTGAAACCATCTGATCCAGGGCTTTTGTGTGCTGGGAGTTTTTTGATTACTGCTTTAATTTTGTCAGCTGTTATTGGTCTGTTCAGACTTTCTGCTTCTTCATTGTTAAGTTTTGGAAGATTATATTTTTCTAGAAATTTGTCTGTTTCACCCAGGTTTTCAAATTTCTTGGCATATAGTTCTTCATAGTAATTTCTTACAATAGTTTGTATTTCTGTGATATCAGTTATAATCTTTCTCTTTCATTCCTGATTGTGTTTATTTGGGTCCTCTCTTTTTTTCTTGATGAGTCTGCTTAACAGCTTGTCAATTTTTTTACCTTTTCAAAGACCCAGCTCCTGGATTTATTGACCTTTAGGATTATTTTAGTCTCTATTTTGTTTAATTCTGCTCTGATCTGGGTTATTTCCTTCCTTCTACTTACTTTGCGATGTCTTTGTTGTTTTCCAGTTCTTACAGATGTAGGGTTAGGTTGTTATTTGAAATGTTTCTATCTTTTTTAGGTAGGCCTGTATCACTAAGAACTTCCTTCTCAGGACTGCATTTCCTGTGTCTCATAAGTTTTGGGTTGTTGTGAGTTCATTTTCATTTGTTTCCAGAAGCTTTTTGATTTCTTCCTTAATCTCATCTTGACCCATTATTCCATCTCCATGAACTTGAGTGTTTTGAGTTTTTCCTTTCAGTTGGTTTCTTGTTTCAGTCCCTATGATTGGAGAAAATTCATGATATAATTTCAATTTCCTAGAATTTGTTGAGATTTGTTTTGTCCTATCATGTGGTATATCTTTGAAAATGTTCCATGTGCATTTGAAAAGAATGTGTATTTTGCTTCTTTGGGATGAAAGTTTCTATTTATATCAGTTAAATCCATTTGATTTAGGGCATTGTTCAATACTACAATATCTTTGTTGATATTTTGTTTGGAAGATCTGTACATTTTTTTTCCTGTGTGGACAGGGCATAAAAGAAGTAAATTTATTTTTAAATAATTTTTAATTATATATATATTTTTTATTGATTATGCTATTATAGTTGTCCCATTTCTCCCACATCATTACCCTCCACCCTGCACACCCTCTCCCATCCACATTCCCCCCCTTTAGTTCATGTCCATGTGTCATAAGTTCTTTAGCTTCTACATTTCCCACACTATTCTTGCCCTCCCCCTGTCTATTTTCTACCCACCATCTATGCTGCTTATTCTCTGTACCTTTTCCCCCTCTCTCCTCCTCCCATTCCTCTGTTGCTAACCCTCCATGTGATCTCCATTTCTGTGGTTCTTTTCCTGTTCTAGCTGTTTGCTTTTGTTTTAGGTGTGGTTGTTAATAGCTGTGAGTTTGCTGTCTTTTCATTGTCATAGTTTTTATCTTCTTTTTCTTAGATAAGTCCCTTTAACATTTCATATAATAAGGGCTTGGTGATGATGAACTCCATTAACTTGACCTTATCTGGGAAGCACTTTATCTTCCCTTCCATTCTAAATGACAGCTTTGCTGGAGAGAGCAATTTTGGATGTAGGTCCCTGCCTTTCAAGACTTCAAATACTTCTTTCCAGCCCCTTGTTGCCTGGAAGGTCTCTTTTGAGAAATCAGCTGACAGTCTGATGGAAACTCCTTTGTAGGTGACTGTCCCCTTACCCCTTGCTGCTTCTAGAATGCTGGCCTTCATTTTAATCTTGGCTAATGTAATTATGATGTGCCTTGGGGTGTTCCTCCTTGGGTCCAACTTGTTTGGGACTCTCTGAGCTTCCTGGACTTCCTGGAAGTCTATTTCCTTTGCCAGATTGGGGAAGTTCTCCTTTATTATTTGTTCAAATAAGTTTTCCACTTGTTGCTCTTCTTCCTCTTCTGGTATCTCTATAATTCAGATGTTGGGACTTCTAAAGATGCCCTGGAGGTTTCTAAGCCTCTCCTCATTTTTTTGAATTCTTGTTTCTTCCTTGTTTTCTGTTTGGTTGTTTGTTTCTTCCTTCTGGTCCACTCCATTGATTTGAGTCCCAGTTTTTCTCCCATCACTATTGGTTCCCTCTGCATTTTCTTTCATTTCATGTATTGTGGCCTGCATTTTTTTCATCTAATTTGTGAGCAGAATCAACCAGTTCTGTGAGCATCCTGATCACCAGGGCTTTGAACTGTGCCTCTGGTAGGTTGGCTATCTCTTTGTCACTTAGAGGAATTGGCTCTGGGGCTTTCATTTGTTCTCCAATTTGAGCCACTTTTGGTCTTTTTTTGGGGGGGTGGTCTGGTAGTTAGGGGTGGAGCCTTAGGTGTTCCCCAGTGCAGGGCAGCCCAGTCACTGAGTTGTGATGCTGTATGTGGGGGCGGGGTCTGAGAGGGAACAATGGTGCTTGCTCTGCTCTGTCTTGGATTCCAGTCCCTTCCACCGCTTCCCCCTTACCTAGATTATCTGTGCGCAAATGTGGGACCACCTGGTCAGCCAGCTGCCTTGTGCAGCCTCACTGGGTCTGCACAGTTGCCACCCCATGCCTGGGGTCTGCTAGCAGCCGCCTGTGTACCTGGGGTCTGCTAGCCACCACCGGCATGCCTGGAAAATGCCAGGCGCTGCTGCCTGTGTGTCTGGGTCCACACCTCCACTTTTTCCTGCCACAACTCTGCCCCTCTTACCAGTCTGGATGAATGGTTGTTGGACTTCCATACAGTTCAATTTGCTATCAGTTCTGGTTGTTTTCTTGTTTCTAAATATTTGTTGTCCTTAATTTTGGTTGTGAGAGGAGGCACAGTGTGTCTGCCTATGCCTCCATCTTGGTCAGAAGACCTCCTTCATTATTTGTTTAAATAAGTTTTCCATTTCTTGCTCTTCCTCTTTTCCTTCTGGCACCCCTACGACTCGGATGTTGGAATGATTAAAGATGTCCTGGAGGTTTCTAAGCCTCTCCTCATCTGTTTGAATTCTTGTTTCTTTATTCTGTTGTGGTTGAACATTTCTTTTTTCTTTCTGCTCCAAACCGTTGATTTGAGTCCTGGTTTCCTTCTTGTCACTTTTGTTTCCCTGCACATTTTCCTTGTTTTCTCTTAGCGTAGCCTTCATTTTTTTTCCTCTAATTTGCAACCATATTCAACCAATTCTGTCAGCATCCTGATTACCAAGGTTTTGAACTGTGTATCTGATGGGTTGGCTATCTCTTCATTGCTTAGTTGTATTTTTTCTGGAGCTTTGATCTGTTTGTTCATTTGGGCCATGATTGTTTTGTGTCAAGGCACCTGTTATGTAGTAAGGGGTGGAGCATTAGGTGTTCACCATGGCAGAGCAACCCACATCGCTGCATTGTGACTTGGTATGCAGGGGATGGGTTGGAGAGGAAACACTGCCACTTGCTCTGCTCTCTGTCAACTTTGGTCACTTCCCTGGCTACCCACAATCAAATTGGGCCCTTCTGGTGTCGATTTCCTGGTGGGCAGGTTTGTGTACATTCTTGGACCCTGTGGGTCTCTCCAACAAACTCTCCTGTGAGGCTGGGAGTTTCTCTTGCTGCCACCTCAACCCCCACAGGTGTTTTCAATCAGAAGTTTGAGGCTTTATTTCCCTGCGCTGAAACTCTGGGTTGTGCATTCTGTCTTATTCCCCAGTTGTTCCTCCCAGTTTATCTGCACGTGAATATGGGACTGCCCAGTCTGCAATTTTCTGCCTTGTCTGCCAGCTGCAGCCTTGCCTGTCCTGGTCCTCCAGCCACCACCTTGCTGGGAGTCCTCTCTTGGTTGCCCGTCTTCATCCCTCCTACCTGTCTGGATGAATGTTTCTTTTTTTAACTCCTTGGTTGTCAGACTTCCATACAGTTCAATTTTCTGTCAGTTCTGGTTGTTTATTATTTTTAAATTTGTTGTCATTTTCCTTCTTTAGGTTGTACAAGGAGGTACAGTATGTCTACCTACACCTCCATCTTGGCCAGAAGTCCTTTCATCCATTTTGTAATTAGTTTTTGTATATGGTATGAGGTAAGGATAAAACTTCACCCAATATCTTTTCTTGAGGGAACTGACTTTTGGATCTTTCTCCACATACTGGAATTTCTCTTTAGTACAGTCTTTCAGTTGATTCCTATTTTTTATGTCTTCAATGACCCTCTGCTATGCTCTTTAAAAGATAAAAAGGTTGCATAGTGAAAAGATCTTCTCACCACTGTCCCTCTGTTCACCTGGGACTCCCTATCTAGAGGTAGCTACTTCCTGTTTTTATGTATTTTATTCAATTTATATACATATGTACTTTCTCCTTTTTTTGACAAATTATAACAGTATATACACTCTTCTGTACCATGTGTTTCCTTTTTTTTTTTTTTTTTTTACTTAAGCTATATATCTTGGCAATAGTTCCAGAACAGCACTATAAAGATCTCTGTCTTTTTACAGGACTCCATTGCATAAATGAACTGTGGTTTATTTAACCAGTCCTTCGTTAGTATATATGGGGCACTTTACAGTCTTTTTTAATTTTTTTAATCAGTATTTTTTAATTGTTGACATTGTACAGTTTTCCGTCTTTTACCCCCCCCAGCCCACCGCCCCAGCCCTCCCCACTTTACAGTCTTTTAATAAAAGCCATTCAGTACAGAATTTTTGTACATAAATAAATTTATATGTGTTGATATAAATCTTTATGATAAGAATCTACTGAGTCAAAAGATATACGGATTCAATATTTAACAAATATTGCCAAATTGCTCTGCAGACATGTTATCAATTTATATTGCCACCAGCCATGCATGAGTGCCCATTCCCCACATCCTTGCCAACATAGTATGCTATCTCATTATTTGATTTAGTATCTCAGTTTCAATTTGCATTGATCTTATTATGAGTGAGGTTAAATGCCTCTTCCTATGTTTAAGGACCATTTATATTTCCTTTTTTTTAAGTTGTCTCTTCATGTCCTTTGCCTTTTTTCTGTTGAGTTGTTAGTGTTTTTCTTATTGATTGTGGGAGCTTTGTATAGATTAAAGATATGAGTTGAAAATGCTTTTCTTTATCTGTATTTTAACTTTTGATGTTATTTACAGTTTTTAAAACACAAAATCATTTTTATTCTTATGGAGTTGAATATATCCATTTGTTCTACTATGTCTTTGGGTTTTGAGTCATACTTAGAAAGGCCTTCTCCACTCTAAATTTAAAATAGATTTCAAGTTTGTGATTTTATTTATTATGTTTAAATATTTGATCCATCTTGAATTTATTATAGGATAAGGCTAACTAGAAATCCAGCTTCTTCCAGATGGCAATCCAGTTGTCTAATGATGTTTTTAGAGGAAGGACTCTTCCCCATGGATTTGAAAAGCCCTTTTTGTACCCTACATTCCTGTTGATTGCTGATTTCTATTATTTTTACTACTATTATTTATTTATATTTCAACATAAACTTTATCATCAGTTTTTCTTCTTTTAAAAAAATTGGCAACATTTTAATTGGGCTAACATTACATTTATAGATTAACTTAAGGGGACTTGATATTTCATCATGAGCTTCCTTGTAGTATCTTAGAGAAGAAGGAGGTACAATGACAGGGACTTTGAACTGACTAGAAATGTTTCCAGATCTACAGAATTCAGCATGTCACAAGACCAGGCACCATAAGCCTTTGGTAATGACTGAGTCCCCTTTAGTACATATATCTGTCAGACATCCTGTGAGTATCTACTTTTTGCTAGCATGTGTCTAAGGCTTCTAATCATCTCCCATTAGCTATTCTTCCCATCATTTTTAAAAATAAGATGTTTTACTGCACATGGCTACTTGACCAAACATCTTCATTTCCCAATCCCTGTTGTAGCTATATTTGGCCATGTAAATGGAGGATCATGTGGGGTTTCTGAGAATTCTTCTTAAAGAAAATTCCGCCCCCCCCCCTTTTTGCCTCTTCCTCTTTCTGGCTGCTTGCAACACAAACCTGATGGCTGTAACTTAGTAGCCCTATGGACCAGGAAGCTCCATGCTAAGATGATGGGCCAGTGAGGTAGATGGAGTAAGGGTTGCTGGTGACTGAAGAGCACACAGTCTAGACTTTTGTGTTAGGCAGGGTTCTTCAGAGAAGCAGAGCAACAGGGCATATGCAGTCTGTCTGGAAAAAGTCCAGCTATTGTTAACATACCAAAAACAGTTTGTATAACAACGATGTAATTGGCAGCCAAGGAGAGTGGACTGGAATGTGCATGTGTGAACAATGATGACTTTGCTGTACTAGTCAGTGAGAGCAGTAGATGTTGTTGAGTGAGTATTTGTACTGCATGGCCATTGCATTCAAAATGACTGAGCAAGTAGAGCAACAAATCTGCATCGAAATTTGTGCAAAGCTTGAGCATTCCTCCGTGGAAACTATTCAAATGATTCAGAAGGCCCCAGCTATGGGCAACTGGTGACTGGCAGCTTCATTATGACAATGCACCTGCTTATGCATCACATCTCATATAGAGTTTTTTGGTGAAACATCAAATCATCCAGGTGACTCAGCCTTGCTACAACCAAAATTTGATGCCCTGTGACTTCTGGCTTTTCCCAAAACTAAAAGAGATTTTATACCATAGATGAGATTCAGGAAAATATAATGGGGCAGCTGATGGCAATTGGTAAAACTGTGAGGTCCCAAGGTACCTACTTTGAAGGGGACTGAGGCATCATTGTCCTGTGTGCAAGGTTTCTCGTATCCTGTATATTCTTTAATATATGTCTCTATTTTTCATAATACATGGCTGGATACCTTTTGGACAGATCACATATATATCTATCTCTGGCTTTCAGATGGTGGATTGTGAGACTTCTTAGTTTCCATAATAAGATTAGCCAATTCCTTATATTAAATTTATTTATTTATCCATATATAGATATATACACACACTAAATACACAAATATTACAAATATATGTGCATTTATATTTTTGTATACATACATATATTACATATTTATTATACTTGTGTGGTTATATATATATAAATTTATTATTAAAAATTGGCTTACACGATTATGGAGGCTGAGAAGTCCCACAATCTACTGTCTACAAGCTGGAGACTCAGGACAGCCAGTGGTGTCGTTTTTGATCTAGATGCGAAGGCCTGAGAACCAGGAGAATCAATTGATGGTGTAAGTTCCAGTCTGAGTGCAGGGATAACCAAGGTTCCAGCTCAAAAAGAGTCAGGCAGAGAGAAATTCTCCCTCGCTCTGCCTTTTATTCTCTTGCAGCCCTGGACCAGTTGTGCAAAGCTCAGGCACATTGGAGAGAGCAGTCTTGTTTCCCTTAGTCTACAGATTCAAATGTTAATCACTTCCACAAACACCCTCATAGACACACCCAAGATAATGTTTAAGCAAACATCTGGGTAGCACATGTCTCAGTCAAGGTGACACATAACATTGACCATTATAATTTCCCATTTCTAACTAGTTTCAACCACTGTGAAGAGGGCCTGATAAGTGGCTGGAGAAATGAAGGCTAAGTAAGATGTTGTCAGCCAGAGGACACAGCACAGACATCCCAGGATGAGGAAGTAGCATGAGAAAGGCAGAAAAAAGAAAAGTGTAACTTATGTTGAAGACAGTGAGGAATTTGGGGTACCTAGTTTTTGTGTGTGGAATAAGGTTTAGGTCAGTGGTAGGACTTAAAAGAAATGTAAAACCATAATAAATTTGGGGACCAACTTGTAGCACAGTAGTTATAGTAGTTCATAAGCATACTCTTAAGTTTAAAATAAGTTAAGGGATAGAGAAGCACTTCATAAAAAAATTATAGCTATAGTCCTCAGCTTGGTTTTCCTCATTCAAAATATGGTCACATCAGTTCACTTAGCTGCAGGCTCACCCCCTGGGGAGGAGGAGTATATCACCTTAGTCTGCACAGAGGGTGTCTGCATGTCAAACAAGGCCAAAATCAGATCCATCCTTGGGGAGGTGTGCCCTCCTTCTCAGCCATCTTCTGCTCTTGAGAGTCACTGCCTTTGGTAGTTGGCCTATTTTGCCAAGTGAGGAAGACTGATTTTTATCCAAAGTAAAAGACCTACTATTGTAAGAGTACATTTTTGGTAGATATTTATAGAAAGGCAAATAATTTTCACATATAGAACCCAAATTTTTCTGACTGTTTTGGGTTCATGGATACATATGAAAGATTAGCAACAAAAGTCCAAGTTTGTTCAGCTATGTCCTCCTGCATGGTTAAGGACAAGTCCATACCCTTCTATGTGCCCCCTTCTATGGACAGGAGTGTGGGGGGAAGTGTACCTCTACGGTCTTCCACACTGCTCTGGGCCTCTGGGAGGTTTTTGTCCACATTGTCTGGAGTCACCTCCAGCAGGTTCCAGGGTCATTGTCTTCTAAGGCCTCTGCTGCTGCTGTGCTCACTTATGGGTATTTTGCCTTCCCCCTTGTTGTTCCCTCCAGCTCAGGAGTAGATGTAGACCTTACAGAAAAGTCCCTTATGTCCCCATATCACAGTTTAGATATCAAGAACTTGCTGGAACTTCTGGGATCACTGGTCACACTCATTGGGTACCAGCCACAGAACACTTTCCTGCCTAATCCCCAACCTCCATGCTTTGGAGACCTCTCACATCCTAAGGGGATTTCCAAGTCCTCCTAGGCTCTTTGGAATCCAGACCCAAGAATATGGGGTCCAGAGGGAAGAAACATTCCATCTCACTTGTCTAGAAATAATCTTCCTAGACCTGCCCAGGATGACTGAGGGAGAATACCTTCATCACTTTCACAGGGAGATCCCCACCTCTCCCTCTAGCAATGTGGTCTTGCCCTAACAGCCCAGCACCACTTTTCTCAGACTAACATGGCCTACATGATTGGAATCAACTGAAGTACATATTAAAATGCAGATTCCTGAACCCCATCTCAGACTCATTAAATAAGAGCATGTGAATGGGTCTCAGAATCTCCCTACAAGAAACTGCAACATCAGAGCATTCCTTGGAGTCAGACATTTTTGGTCTTAAATTTTATATATCAGGGGCATTGGTAATACAGACTTTCCTGAGCTTCTCCCGTCTTGTTACTCCTGTGTGAAGAGGGCATTGGGGCTTACCATTCTTCTTTAGTCTTCTGGGTCTTAGCTTGGCCTCTTCTGAAGAGCCACTCAAACAGGAACATACATTTTTTAAAAGGTCTGTAACTGTGTGGGTAAAGGCAGTCCAAAGCCTCACTTAGAGAAGGACCATTCCTATCAGAAAGTGTGATCTTGGGGACACAGCTCTGCCTAGAGCTAGGGCCCCTCGTACTTTGTCACACAGAACAATAAGCCTGGTTAGGGCTTGGGTTCCCAAATGTCTTCATATCACAGATCTGCAAACAGTTTTTGCTTGTTATTTGCATAACCAAATGGTTGGGTCAAGTTGTTTCACTAGGACAAAGAGTAGCTGACACACATCAGCATTGTAGACAAGAGGGCTATGGGCCTCATGAAAGGGTGGCCTTGTCATTTACGGGGATAACCACATCCCGACCAATGGAGTAAGCAAGAGTGGTCCTGGGCAAACAGGAACAGATGATTGCCTGGCTAATAGGCCAGGTATGGTGTTTTTGTTTTGCTTTTTGATTTTTGTTAAAATTAAAAGTTTCAAATAAAAATCCAGATATCTGGCTTTTCTGGAAAAATTCAGAAGACTGATATTACCAGTCCTGCCTCTACCTACACAGCACCAGCTGGATACCTGCTTTGCAAGGCCATTCCACCCTATTCCTCTGGTGTACCCCTGACACAAGTGTCATTATGCTGTTTCCTTTCACCAGTATAGTACCATTCAGCCTGCCTTTTCCTGAGTCTGTGACCTCAGGAATGAGGAAAGGACCTCCGGCCCATAGAGAAGAGAATCAGGTCCCCCATCCTTAGTCAGAGCTCAGCTCACAACTAGACTGAAGCACCTGATCACACTGCTATTCAAATAACCAAAAATAGACTCTTTTCCATGAAATGTTCATGCCATTTGGGAAGAAAATTTCTCCATGCCTATGCCAGCAACCTGGGCTAACATTTTCTTATCTTGCATCTGGAGTTGGACAACTTTGTGTTTTTTTCTGGAAGCTTGGCACCACAGGGTATATATATATCTGTTGTCACCTGAGCTGTTGGTCTCCCTCATGGTGCCCACAAAACCCACAAGCTAGGGCTGATCGTTTTCATGCAGGTACATCTGAGTACAAAGTCCCAATATTACTTTGCTTGGGATATGTGTCCATGAGTGTAGCTTTTGCTTCCAAGGGTATGTAGTATCCTTTGAGGTCCTCTCCATCCCCCCAGTATTCAAATGTTCCAGCAGCTTACACTAGAAACTGATTTTTAAATATAGTTTTCCTATATATATATGGCCTTGTCACAAATATTGTTTTTTAATATTTTTAAGGTGAACCCACCAAGAGAGCAGGTATAGCCAGTGAGGCCTCAGGCAGCAAGCCCAGAGAGGCCCCTAAAAATTTCCATTGTTTAAAAATTTAAAAACTAGATGAAAAAAAAACTTAGGGGTTCAAAATTTCATTTAAAAGCTAATAAGTTATTCTAAAAAGGCACATTCTTTACATGTTCCAATAACAATAAAATTGGCATCTTATAAAAGTTAAAATTTGATTTAATTAAGTGACATTTTTAAGAGGGTTAAAAGGTATTTGAATGTCTATCTTTTACTTTCAATTGAGGGCAAGCTGTATTTTCTCATTTTCTGCAGGAAGACTCGTGCAAAAATACATAAGACAGAGGGAGGTAGAGGAGAAGGTTGAGGTCACATTCCTTTCTTTTCTCTCCCTTCCTTCTTTCTTTTTAGTTTTTTAAAATTGTATTTTATTGATTATGCTATTACAGTTGTCCTGATTTTCCTCCCTTTATCTCCCTCCAGCCAGCACCCGCAACTCCCTCATGCAATCCCCTCATCATTGTTCATGTCCATGGGTAATGCATATGTTCTTTGGCTACTCCATTTCCTATACTGTACTTTATATTCCCATGGCTATTCTGTAACTACCTATTTGTACTTAATCCCCTCACCTCTTCAACCATTCCCCCACACCCCCTCCCATCTGGCAACCATCAAAAATGCTCTCTGGGACTTCCAGCCAAGGTGGAGGCATAGGTAGACACACTGTGCCTCCTTGCACAACTAAAGAAAGACAAGAACAAATTTAAAAACAAAAAAACAAGCAGAACTTACAGAAGAAAATCAAACTGTATGGAAGTCTGACAACCAACGTGTTAAGGAAGAAACATTCATCCAGACCAGTAGGAGAGGCAGAGATGTGCAGCCAGGTAGAGAGGACTCCCAGCAAGGCCGTGGCTGGAGGAGGGGGTCAGACTAGGTGGCAGATGGTGGACTGGGCGAAGCAGTGGCTTGCAGACTGGGCAGTCCCACATTCTCATGCAGATAAACTGGGAAGAACAACTAAAGAGTGAGACAGACTGCACAACCCAGGATTCCGGTACCAGGAAATAAAGCCTCAAAGCCTCTGACTGAAAACACCTGTGGTGGTTGAGGTGGCAGTGGAAGAAACTCCCAGCCTCACAGGAGAGTTTGTTGGAGAGACCCACAGGGTCCTAGAATGTACAGAAATCCACCCACCAGGGAATCAGCACCAGAAGGGTTCAATTTGATTGTGGGTATCAGGGAAAGTGACTGAAAGCCTACAGAGAGCAGAGCAAGTGGCACTGTTCCCTCTCAGACCCCTGCCCCCACATACAGCATCACAATGCAGCAATGTAAGTTGCTGTGCCCTGGTGAACACCTAAGGCTCTTCCCCTTACTATGTAACAGGCACACTGAGACAGAAAAAAAAATGATCCAAATGAAAGAACAGTTCAAAGCCCCCCCCCCAAAAAAAATACAACAAAGTGACAAAGAGATAGCCAACCTATCAGATACACAGTTCAAAACACTAGTTATCACGATCTCCAGGAACTCAGTGGGTACTTCAACATCATAAAAAAGACCCAAGCAGAAACGAAGGTCACATTATGTGAAATAAAGAAAAATCCACAGGAAACCAACAGTGATGGGAAGAAAACCAGGACTCAAATTAATGGTTTGGAGCAGAAGGAAGAAAGAAACATTCAACCAGAACAGAATGAAGAAACAAGAATTCAAACAAATGAGGAGAGGCTTGGGAACCTCCAGGACATCTTTAAACATTCCAACATCTGAGTCATAGGGGTGCCAGAAGGAGAAGAGGAAGAGCAAGAAATGGAAAACTTATTTGAAAACATAATGAAGGAGAACTTTCCCAATCTGGCAAAGGAAATAGACTTAGGAAGTCCAGGAAGCTCAGTGTATCCCAAAGAAATTGGACTTAAGGAGGAACACACTAAAACACATCATAATTAAATTATCCAAGATTAAAGGTAAAGAGAGAATCTTAAAAGCAGCAAGAGAAAAGGAGACAGTTACCTACAAAGGAGTTCCCATCAGACTGTCAGCTGATTTCTCAAAAGAAAGCTTGCAGACAAGAGGGGCTGGAAAGAAGTATTCCAAGTCATGAAAGGCAAGGACCTACATCCAAGATTGCTTTCTCCAGCAAAGCTATCATTTAAAATGGAAGGGCAGGCCCTGGCTGGTGTGGCTCAGTGGATTGAGTGCGGGCCTGCGAACCAAAGGATCGCGGTTCGATTCCCAGTCGGGGCACGTGCCTGGGTTGCAGGCCAGTTCCCTGCATGGGACACACAAGAGGCAACCATACATTGATGTTTCTCTCCCTCTCCCTCTCTCCTACCCTTTCCCTCTAAAGATAAATAATTAAAAATTAAAAAAAAAATAAAATAAAATGGAAGGGCAGATAAAGTACTTCTGAGAAAAGGTCAAGTTAAAGGAGTTCATCATCACCCAGCCCTTATTATATGAAATGTTAAAGGGACTTATTTAAGAAAAAGAAGATAAAAAATATGAACAGTAAAATGACACAAACTCACAGCTATTAATAACTGAACCTAAAAAAAAAACCCCAAAACAAAGTAAGCAAACAACTAGAACAGGAAAGGAAACACAGAAATGGAGATAACATAGAGGGTTATCAGTGGGGGAGAAAGGGGGAAAAGGTAGAGAGAAATAGCATAAATGGTAGGTAGAAAATAGACAGGGGGAGGGTAAGAATAGTATAGGAAATGTAGAAGCCAAAGAACTTATACGTATGACCCATGGGCATGAACTAAAGGAGGTGAATGCGGGTGGGAGGGGGTGTGCAGGGCAGAGGGGAATAAAAGGGGGAAATGGGATAACTGTAATAGCATAATCAATAAAATATATTTAAAAAATGCTCACTATATCCATGATTCTGTCTCTGTTCTTATTTGGTTAGGGGTTTTTTGTTTTGTTTTGTTTTGTTTTTTTAGATTCAATTGTTGATAGATAAGCATTTTTGCCATTTTATTGTTCATATTTTTTATATTCTTTTTGTCAAACAAGTACCTTTAATGTTTCATATAAAATGCTTTGGTGATGATGAACTCCTTTAGTTTTTTTCTTGTCTGGGAAGGTCTTTATCTGCCCTTTGACTCTGAATGATAGTTGTGCTGGGTAGAGCAATCTTGGCTGTAGGTCCCTGCTTTTCATGACTTTCAATATTTTTTTCCAATTCCTTCTAGCCTGCAAAGTTTCTTTTGAGAAATCAGCTGACAGTCTTATGGGAACTCCCCTGTAGGTGATTAACTTCTTTTCTCTTGCTGCTTTTAAGATTCCCTCTTTATCTTTAACCTTTGGATTTTAATTATGATATGGTTTGGGGTGGGCCTCTTTTCATCCATCTTGTTTGGGATTGTCTGTGCTTCCTGAACTTGCATGTCTCTTTCCTTCATCAAATCAAGGATGTTTTCTTTCACTATTTTTTCAAATAGACTTCTAATTCCTTGCTTTTTCTCTTCTCCTTCTAGCACCCCTGTGATATAACTATTGGATGGACCTCTTAAAGTTGTCCCAGAGGCCGCTTATACTAGCCCCAGTTTTTTGTATTCTTTTTTCTTGTTGTTGTTCTGATTGGTCATTTTTTACTTCCTTATGTTCCAAATCATTGATTTGATTCTCTGCTTCATCCACTCTACTGTTGTTTCCTGGCAAATTGTTCTCTGTTTCAATTAGTGTATCCTTCACTTCTGACTGGAGCTCTTTTTTATGCTGCTGAGGTCCTCATCAAGTTCCTTGAACATCCTTATAAATAGTGTTTTGAACTCTGCACCTAAGAGATTGCTGAGCTCCATTTTTGTTTAGTTCTTTTTCTGGAGTTTTGACCTGTTCCTTCATTTACACCATGTTTCTTTGTCTCTTCATTTTGGTAGCCTCCCTGTGTTTGTTTCTATGTATTAGGCAGAGCTGCTTTGACTCTGTGTCTTGGTAGTGTGGCCTAATATAGTAGGTGTCCTGTAGGGTCTAGTGGCACAGCCACCCCTATCATCCAAGCTGGGTACTGGAGGTATGCCCTTCATGTGGGCTGAGTATACCCTCCTCTTGTAGTTGAGACTTGAGTGCTGTTGACGAATGAATGGAAGAGATCTATCTAGGCCAGTTAGCTGCAAGAATTGGCTGTGACCACTTCCTACCAACCTCTACCTTCCATGGTCAAGGTGGTGGTGCTAGGACATGGTCTATAGCTGTCCACTGGGTGTGCTGGCCCTGGCATTTCCTGGCTGGTGCAGGCCAAGGTCAGCCCCCATCTGTGTTTTTCCTAGAGCTATCCTGCCTGAGGTATAAAGCAATCTGAGATAGCTGCTACTTGGGCTGGGCTTGGATATTCCCAAGCAAAGCCAAACTGTGAATTTGGTCTGGTGCTGCTAGTTCTGGGCCTGAGGCTCACTGAGGCCAGCTGTTACTTGCTTGAGAGGATTTAGGAAGTGGTGCGCTATGAACCAAGACCAGCTATTCATATGGAAATGCAGTTTGTGTCATTGGTAAGTTGGGTGGAGTAGAGTCTCTGGGATCTCCAGGGCAGGTCAAACAGCAGTAGCGAGGTTGTTGGAGACTTAGATATGGCACCAGCTTGCTGGCTCTTTTGCTCTGTGCAGGGAGGGTTTAGAAAAGGGTCAATTGCCTCTGGTCCTCTTGATGCCAAACACTTTGGTTTCTCCCAGTATGTTACTGGTGACTTTCAATCTGCTATCCTGGTACTGGAGTTCAGAAGGAGTGAGTCTGAGTAGACAAATCTATATGTGGATTCTTTAAGAGAAACTGCTTGGGGCTCCAGAAGTTTGTTCCATTGACTCAATCCCTGCTGGTTTTGCAGCCAGAAGTTGTGGAGACTTATCTTTCTGGCACTGAAACCCTGGCCTGGCGGGACTGATGTGTGGCTGGGACTTCTTGCTCCTGAGATATCCCTCCTGAATTTTTATCCATCACATGTGGGTGAGGGACCAGCCCATTCCACATCTGTGCCTCTCTTACCAGTCTGTATGGATGCGGTTTCTTTAGTTCCGTAGTTCTCAGACTTTCATTCAACTCAATTTCTGATGGTTCTGAGTGATGGTCTATGTCTCAGTTTTAATTTTGATGTGGTTGTGTGAGAAGGTGAGCCATGTCTGCCTACGCTGCCACCTTGACCAGAAGTGGTACATTTCTTTAGACTCAGAAATTATTACCTTATTTATTTACAAATTTCTTTTTAAAAAATGTTGTTAAAGAACAACAATTGTTATAAGAACAGTTGTCCTTATAACAGTTGTAAGTGTTATAAGAACAGTTGTTCTTGTAACAACTGTTACATAAGAACAATTGTTATAAGAACAGTTATCTCCATTTCCCCCCACTCCTCCCCTGCTCCACCCACTCCCACCTGCTAACCCCTATCCTACCCCCTTTGGTTTTGTCCGTGTGTCTTTTATCCATGTTCCTTCATGGCCGTTCCCCTTTTTCCCATTATCCCTGCCCCTCTCCTCTCTGATTACTATCACTCTGTTCTTTATTTCAATGTCTCTGGTTTTATTTTGCATTTTCAAAGAGAAAGCTCTTCCTACTCTATGACAGAGAAGGGTTAGGTCATACAGACAGATGACCTCAAAGTCAAATTCCAGTTTTATTTTTGGCTTAATTGATTTTATTTTAAATGTGTATTTGAAAAATACCACCCCTGCGCAAATAAAAATCAATTTCATGACTGAAAACACATACAGTATGAAAGAAATGAGAGTCCTGCAGGCCTCCTCCCTTTACCCACCCCACCCACCTCTCTAAGCCACCTGAGGTAACCCTGTAACTTTTTCAAGTAATAAGAATTTATATTCATACACTGTTTAACTTTGATTTAAACTGGAACACCATGTCCTGAATACATCATCTGCCAGAAGCGTTATGCACTTTGGTCTTTCTTAGAATCCATGTGCAATCTCGTCTCATCTGTCCTTCTGCTCTGTTCATGGAAGGAAGAAGAGTAGGCCCTGGTGGGAGTGGGAAGCTGCTCTGAGGCCATAAATACAGGCTGAGGGGGTCTGTGCAGAAAGAGGGCAGGGCGGCTGCCATGGGGAGTGCTTTTGCCAGTTCAACATTCATGTCCCAGAGTCTAAGGAGGGTTCACTGTATTTGGAGCTGAAGTTACAAGACCAAGTGCAAATGGGAAAACTTGCAATTTTATTTCTCAGCAGAAAAAGTTTTGGCAGTGAAAGTAGGAGTCACTGTTAAAACAGGAAGAAATTTCCTGGTATAAGATAGAATTCTTAGACAGTCACAGTAAAAAGCTCAACATAAAAATCTTAAGTTTAAAAAAAAAGATAATTAGGTATGTACAGCATGATCCCAAATTGGTGATATCAACTTCCACATGTTTATCTCTTTATATTTAGACATAGTAAATAGAAAAACCCAAATTGAAATATAGCAAAATATTATCAAATTTATACTTTATTCTTACCTTATTTTTCCAATTTACTGTTATAAAAGTGCATTTTTTGGTAGTGAAATGTTTATATGAAAACAAAGATAGAAGGCTACATTGATAACTTACTGGCCTTTGAGAAAAAGATTAATTCTAGGGTTGTTAAAGATGTGTGAAAACTGGCACCAGACACCAGGGAGAAGAATTTTTTTAGCCTCAGGTTCCCAGTAAGGATGATTAAATATTTCCAAACCTTCCTAAGTGGTTCATCACCTCTGAGTGAAATCCAATAAGTGAAGTTTGTGCTGAAAATGAAAATTATATCCCTTTTTTTATCACATGTGAGAAAGAACTTGTACAAGTGTTTTTCCACCAAGTTCTAGATACCTTTCAAGTTTGGGGAGCAGGCAGTGGGTCTAAGGCTGCCTGCAGCAATGGAAAGGATAGTTCCCCAGGTTCTGGAAAGCCACAGGAAGTAGGTTGTCACTCCTCTGAGGGGTACAAGCTCAGAACCAGTAGCCATCTTATGGAACTCTGAAAGCCCTTCTTTTAACACTAGCCCAGAGTCTTCCGTGCATCTTTCTTCTCAAAGGTATGATGCTTTCTTACCACAACCTCACATTTAATGTCATTGCATTAATATCTTCATTTCTCCTCTCTTTTTACTGTATAGCTAAGAATATATGCTGCAGTGTTGTACATAGACCTGAAAGTAAAAAGAGCATTATTTTGACATGGCTGGGTTTTACACTGACCATAACTAAAACCCATCTTTAACTCCATATCTTTGCCTTCAGAGGGACAGGAGAGACACTTTACCCTTCTGCCCTGGCCTCTTTTTGGCCCCTTTCAGAACAGCCTGTTGAACTGACCAATGCAAAATAAGGCAGATAATTTTCTTGTTTTCAAAAAGAATACCTGATAATTTGATTTCAGGTAATTGTTTATTAGTATTTTAAATAGTATTCCATTGGAAACAAGAAATAAACCTGGAGGTTAGCCAGATTTCCAAATACAGACATTAACTTTGTTCAGTTTTTCAAAGGCTACTATTTTCCCTTCCACCCCCAACCCTTCCTGCTCATCTTCAATTTTACCTGTTCATAGCTCTTTGCTAACAATAAAATGGAATCTCAGATGCTTCTGGCAACTATGTGTTATTAATAAGAGATGGAGCTTTGTTATTAGGTTGCACTTTATTATTTCCTTCAGCTCAACATGTACCTGATATTGGAGGGCTCTCCCCATGGATTTAGATGAAAAAAAAATTGCAAATGATGAGGTTGCGTTGTTTCTGTGGGTCCCATTTTCTTGCTGTTGGGTGAGAAATCCTATCCTGTGTAAGCTGAAGGACAGACTGGTGTTGCCTTGTTCTGACTGTGGAGCCTACTTTGTTTGCATCACTGAACCACGGAGGCAGTTGCTGTTCTTTTGATTTGAGATGCCTGTTCCAACGAGGAGATCAGTAGGCATTTAGCACAGCTACTCTGGCCTGTTGGCACAGAGGGTCTAGTTTACCATCACCTCCTAGGGAAATAAATAAAATTTTCTTGTGGCCAGCTTTACATACAATTTAATGCCAAATAAGACACACATATGGCTTCCACTTGGGAGAGTGTTTTCAAAGTGCACAGGCAAGTTAATGGTTAACTAGCCTTTAATAGAGTATTAGTGGATTGCAAAAGCTTTACTTCTGAGCAGAGTGAGGCATGCCTGGTGCCAGCTTGCTAGTCCAGCAACTTACCAGAGCAAAGAAGTCCTTAGAATGTTGCAGATGGCACCACATACTACTGGAATACCAACTCTGTCTTATTAAGCTAGATGGGATCATCAAATGAAACAAAAACTGTTTTGAAGGCAGCCAATAATAAAACACGTTAAAATACAAAACTGCCCAAAACCTATTATCCCTAAATTCCCATCATATCATTTGGAGTCTAGAACTCAAACTTCATTTTCTTTTTGTCCCTTTTCTGTTCCCAGTATTTTGGGAAGAAGCCTAGAGCATTAAGTACTTTACTGTGTGTGTTTTAGGATGTGCCCATTCACATGTCACAAAGCACAGGGCTTTAGGTAAGAATTTAAGACTCAGAAAGAGACCCAATTGGAATCTGGGCATGACACACTGACCCCTTCGACTAGAAACTGAGGACACTTGAGAGAAAGCGAAATCCAGTTAGGAAGGCTCTACCAAATTCCAAGTCTTTGATGTTGCAGTGGAAGACAACTTCTTCATTCACCTTGAGTTCTACCACATTCCAGTCTTCTATCTTCTCTAGTATGACCTCATGTCCATCTTCAGCCAGCACAGCTGGAAAAGATAGAAAGGAATATGAGTGACAGTGGAGCAGACTCTATATATTTTTTAAATTTTATTTTATGTGGTCGTTATTTTGTTTTCCAAGTAATACAAATTAAAAATATTTACACACCTACTTTTAAGTTCACAGTTTAGCACTCTTGTTTGTATGGCTTTAAAAGTTATAGCAACTTATATAGAGTCTTCCTGCTGTAACTTTTAAAGGCTCTATATTAATATGATATGCAGATGTCCTTATGGATGACAGCAGCTATACTGCTCTCCAGTTGCTCATGACAGTAATTCAACTGCCCTGGTGGGCACCAGCCTGGTGCTGGCCTCAATGTGCCCTCACCCTTGCTGAGAAGCATAGCCAGAGACCTAGAATTTCAAGATTGGTTTCCATTTACTCCAGACCCATATGATCTGTGGAAATATGAGCTTTCTCTGGGAAGAGTTTTAAGTTTTTCTTATAGAGACAATATTCAATATTATAGGGAATTTGTGAAATGGGGTAACTTCTTACCCTGCTGATGAAAATATAAATTGGTCACCTTTCTGGAGGGCAATTTGACAGTACATGAAAATACTCTTAGAAGCCTCAAAAAATTAGAATTAAAAAATGATCCTAATATTTGGCCCAGGAAATTGCACTTATAAGAAAGCTTCCTAAGGAAAAGAATCCAAAATATAGGCAGATTTTTTTACAATAAGATATTTCATTCTGTAGTTTTATAATAGAAAAATACTGTGAATAACGGATATGCCCAATAACAAGAGGATGATCAGGTAAATAGTAGTAAGTCCATATGATGAGATTTTATTTGGATATTTCAAAAAGCATTTATGAATTTTAATAGCAAGAAAAATATTTATAATAAGCAAAAATCAGACTACAGATAAAATATATATTCAATATTAATTAAAATATGTATGTGTAATAGAAAAAAAAGAAAATGCTCAGTGTTTATCTCTCTGCGGTGAGATTATGAGAAAGTTTTTCCTCTTTATTCTTTTATCATTTTCCAGACTTTTCTATAAAAATTAGAAAAAATGTTTTTAGGAAAGATAATGAACTCAACTTTTAAAAAAAATATTTTATTTTTGTTCAATTACAGTTGTCTGCATTTACCCCCCTGACCTCTCCACGCCCACCCCAGCAAAACCCACCTGCCTCCCTTGCTTCTACCAACCCCCTTGGTTTTGTCCATCTGTCCTTTATAGTTGTTCCTGAAAACCCTTCCCCCCATTATCCCCTCCCACCTCCCCTCTGGTCACTGTCAGCCTGTCTCAATTTCAATGTCTCTGGTTATATTTTGCTTGCTTGTTTGTTTTGTTGATTAGGTTCCACTTAAAGGTGAGATCACATGGTATTTGTCCCTCACTTCCTGGCTTATTTCACTTAGCATGATGCTTTCCAGTTCCATCCATGCTCTTGCAAAGGGTAGGAGCTCCTTCTTTCTTTCTTTCTGCTGCATAGTATTCGATCATGTAAATGTACCATAGTTTTTTGATCCACTCATTTACTGATGGACCCTTAGGTTGCTTCTAGCACTTGGATATTGTTAATTGTGCTGCTATGAACATTGGGGTGCATAGGTTCTTTTAGATGGGTGTTTTGGGGTTCTTAGGATAAAATCCAAGCTATGGATTTGCTGAATCAAAAGGCAGTTCCATTTCTGGTTTTCTGAGGAAATTCCATACTGTTTTCCACAGTGGCTGCACCAGTCTGCATTCCCACCAACAGTGCACTAGGGTTCCCTTTTCTTCACATCCTCTCCAACACCTGTTTGTTGAATTGTTTATGAAGGCCATTCTGACCAGTGTGAAGTGGTATCTCATTATGGTTTTAATTTGCATCTCTCTGATGACTAGTGATGCCGAGTGTCTTTTCATATGTCTCTGGGCCCTCTGTATGTCCTCCTTGGAGAAGTGTCTGTTCAAGTCCTTTACCCATTTTTTAATTGGGTTGCTTGTCTTCTTAGAGTGAACTCAACTTTTATTCTCACATTTGGAAACTGCATTTTGGTTATCGCATTCCATGGCTCCTCTCTTAGAGATCAGCTACAGAAAAATTGTTAGGTTTATTTTCTATTGGAAAAATGCAAGAGCATTTGGGCTTAGGAGAAATTATGTGCATTGAGCAGCCTGGAGCTCTGTTCCTTCCAACTTGTTTCTCTCCAATTTTCTTGATGTGTTCACCTCTAACATTGGTTGTACAGTTGACGTACTAAATCACCTCCCTTGGCAGTTTTCATGTATTGCTAAAATTTTTGGTTAGGATGGAAAGAGAAATCAGATGGGGACATGTTTTTTAAATTTTTAGCATTTCAATCAGTCTTATGTGGAGAAAAGCAAACAGTTATCAGTTAATTGCATTTAATTACAGAGACGATTGCTTTTCCCAAATGTTGGCATGTCCACTTCATCTTTCAATCAGTTTAAGAACATCAAACTCCAACTGTGAACATTTTAATTGCGTGATTTTAATTTCACTTTTGGAAAGGAACTTCAGAAAGTAACTCAGCGAGGAACTCCATTAACGACATAGCACTCCTTGGGCACCCAGTGGTGTCCCTAATTGACTTTACTTATGTCAGCTAATCCCAATCTCTACAGAACACCCTCATCTTTTCCTTTGACAAATTTATGTTATTGTATCCCATTTAAATGTCTTGCTCTTAGACATCTTTGGAGGAAAGCACTGGGCATGGACAGATGACTTGTTTAAATGAAGCAGACCAGCCAATTTGGAGTGGCCAATGGTTTACCTAGGAAGCATAAATCTCTACAGGCAGAGATTTCTAGGAACCACTTAATCCCCAAACAGCACCCTCTCAAGAGAGCGGAGGTGTAGCTAGAAGGAGAAAAGCTCCAGCTGAGCAGAGAGGAGGCAATTCAGCCTCCATGACTTTGGATATCCTTGTCTGAAAATGTTCCTGGGAAAAGTAGTTTAATATAATAGGGAAAAATCATGACCAAAACAGCTTCTCCACTCTCCCTTTATATCCATCTCTGGGGGCTAGGTGGTAAGGCCTGGGATCTCTGGAGAGGAGGGTGCAGATACTGTCTGGGGCTGGTCACAGTGAATGCAGTGTAAGTGAGGCAGGGCTCTGTAGGAGGAGACCCCAGGAAGGTGTGTGCCCTGTAGTTGCCCTCACCCTTTCCTTCAGGGTCCCATCTGACCAAGCCTCATGCAGCATGTGAGTTTGGGATTTATTTTATGAGAATAGCAGCACTCTTTCATAGCAAGGTATACCTAAAGAACTAGATTAGATCCATAAAATAGTCAAATAGTCAACCTGCCCTATGGAAGTAGGGATGCCAATAATGGAGGTCTGCCTGAGCCATTGAAATTCAACAAGATGAAATTCTCTTAAGAGAATAAACAACTCCTCACTTTGCTTTTGCAAAACATGGGCTCTTGGGGCCTTTAAGTGTATCTGTCTCCCTCACTGACCACAACACTCCCTTGACTCCCTAGGTGCCTGGTGTTAATAAAGCTCATTAAATAAAGAAGCTCATAACATCATTGGGCACCTCCAATGACACTTTTGGACCCTGAGTGACCTGTCTGATTCTTATTAAAGTGATAAGCCACCTCAAATTCTATATCATATATCGCCCTCAGGCTGTCCATCCCTTCTCATCAGCTGAGGATGTGTTGACCCTAGCAGAGGGGGGCCAGTGCAAGCTTAAGGGATCAAATTCAAAGAAACACCAGAATTCCTGCAGCTCATCCAAATGCCAACTTCTCTACATGGAGGACCCGTTTGTTCCTATGAGCTGCCATAGGATTGTCTCTTCAAAGAAAGGTCAGATAAATATACTCTATGCAACAAAGTCTTTGCAAAGGCAGTGGCTAAATTCCAGCATAAATCAACAAGAAGCTGTAAGGCCACCCACAGAATGCCTGCTTCTTTGAAGTGGCACCTCATTTTTCAAGTGGGATTTGGGTAAACTGAAAAGACACAGGAAAGCCTGCCTCTTCTCAGTGCTAGGAGAATCACGCACCATCTGTGAATGGTTTAAAAGCTGCTGGTTAGGAAGTCAAAGCAGACAGATAGGCAAGCACCTCCTCCTTTTCTGCTTTGCACAGATGCAAGGTGGTGACCATTAATGTGCGTAGCTAATGCACAGCTAGCTATGAGAGGCTGTCAAACAGAGTATCCTAACTAAATAAGGCAGACTTTACTCTTAAAAGTCAGTTTCCATTCCTTCTAATTCCCTTTTGTGGGTCATTTGGCAGACTTAAGTTACAGCAGGCCAGGAGCAACATGGCCAGGGGAATTACTTAGAACTTTTTGTTAAGCATTAGTTAGTTTAGTTTAATCAGTATTGAGGCCATAGTAGAGACATTTTTGCTGAGCAACTATAATTCATGGGTAATGAAGAAAGAACGAAAATGTTCAGATTGCTTGAGGCATAGTAAATTCAGGAAAGATTAAACACATTTCCAAAACTAGCATGGCTTCAGGAAATGATAAAGAGCTATGATTTTTTAAAAATCCACAGAATTCAGATGCAGGTTTTTAAAGATGAGATGTATCTGAAAATGCACCACTCTCTGTTTGGTGTGATGATAGTGTTCAGTCTACAGTGGTATGGGAGCGTGGGACAGAGAGGGTAGAATATATGTTCCCTGCTTTGCTTCTCTTAACACTCAGGCATTTGTCACAAGCCCTCAGTAAATGTTGGCTGCCAGTATAATATGAATTATTATTCAGGAATATACAAGGCTAACTTTAAAAATCAACCACCTACTGATTACTCAAGACTCCTTCAACCATAAAAATTCTCCCCTTGATCTCAAAATACTCCTCTCCTCCTCTACGGTGGGAGGAGCTGCCTATGTTCTGTGCTTCCTCTACCCACTCCTTTACCTCCTGCACTTGCAGACTTCAGCCTACCTTTTCCTGAACCTGTGTGCTCAGAGATGAAGAACCATCAGCACAGTTGAGGGCTCACCCAGTTCTCCCTTACACCTCAGGAGATAGACGCTCTGACCCATCTCCTTTATTGCTTTAAAACAATTTTATTCTAAAATTTTATCAGATAATAAATGCAATGTAGACCCATGATACTTTTAATTAAAATTTTTATTGTTGTTTGAGTACAGTTATCTCCATATTCCCTCCACCACTCTCCCCCTCACTGCCCATCTCTACCTTCCACCCTTGATTCTACCTGCCTTTGTCTTTGTCCATGTGTCCTTTATACATGTTCCTTGATGACTGCTCCCCTTATTTCCCACATTATCTGCCCCCTGGCCCCTCTGGTTACTGCCAGTTTGTTCTTTATTTCAAGATCTCTGGTTATATTTTGCTTGCTTGTTTGTTTTGTTGATTAGTTTCCACTTATAAAAAAATCCTTAAAAATTATAGAAATGAACAGAAAAATTTAAATCACCCATAATTCTTCCTCCTTCCTTCCCTTTGTCATTTTCAGTGTAAGTGGGATCACAGTGTACATAAAATTCAGGAACATACTTTATTCCCTTAATCCCATATTGTGATAATCCAGCCCTATCAATATACATAGCACTGCAGCATTGCATTTCATGTGACAGATGTACTGTAATTTATTCAGCCATTTTCTTTTTCTGGTTGTTTCTAGTTTTTCAGTGTCATCAAGAGATGTGAAGGGAGAGCCTCCATGTACATGTCCAAGTTTGTGTGTGTGTGTGTGTGTGTGTGTGTGTGTGAACAATTGAAAAATGGCATAGTTGGATTCTACAACATATAATTAAATTTTAAGACACTGACAAGTTGCCCTCCAAAGTTACTGTGCCAGTTTACCTTCCCATCATAAGCCTTTGAGAACACTTTTTTTCTAGGTCCTTCATCAACAATAAATTCATCTTTTTCTAAAGATAGCTCCCACTTAATGGTTTGCTGCCTATTTTCTTATTAAAATTCTCATTTCATTTGCTTCCTGTGACTTCAGGTTCTCTCTTATCTCTGCACCCCTCTGAGGGACCATTGCCAATGTCCTGCTGTCTGCCTGGTTCTATTTTTCTCCCTTCTCTGCAGTCTCACCTCCTGAGGTTCTAGCATTTGACTCCATGTAGGTCCATTTTAATAAATATTTATTGGTCCCTAAGATATACCAGGCACAGTTCCAGACACTGGGACACAACAGAGAACAAAACAGTTAAGAATCCCTACTTCCTTAGAGATCAATAGTAATACAGTCTTAGTAGGGGGTTGACGTCAATGGAGAGATATTCCAGGCAGGAAATCAACAAGGAAACAGCAGCCTTAAATGACATAACAAATCAAATGGACTTAATTTATACCTTCAGAGATTTCATCCCAAAGCACCAGAATATACATTCTTTTCAAATGCACATGGAACATTTTTTATCTATATGATCGTTTTGTTTTTGTTTTTGTTTTTTTTTAATTTTTATTTTCATTGTTGATCTTGTACAGTTTTCTGTCTTTTATTCTCACCCAAACCCGCCACCCCAACCCTCCCCACCTCCCTCCCATTCCCACCCCCCCCGCCATAGTTTTTGTCCATGTGTCCTTTATACTTGTTCCTGTAAATCCTTCCCCTTTTCCCCTGAAATTCCCTCCCCTCTCCCCTCTGGTGACTTTCAGCATGTTCCCAATTTCCATGTCTTTGGTTATATTATGCTTGTTTGTTTGTTTTGTTGATTAGGTTCCTGTTAAAGGTGAGATCATATGGTATTTATCTTTCACTGCCTGGCTTACTTCGCTTAGCATGATGCTCTCAAGTTCCATCCATGCTGTTGCATAGGGTATGAGCTCCTTCTTTCTTTCTGCTGCAAAGAATTCCGTTGTATAAATGTACCACAGTTTTTTGATCCATTCATTTGCTGATGGGCATCTAGGTTGCTTCCAACACTTGGCTATTGTAAATTGTGCTGCTATAAACATAGGGATGCATAGTTTCTTTTGGATTGGTGTTTCAGGGTTCTTAGGATATAGTCCTAGCAATGGAATTGCTGGGTCAAAAGGTATATCCATTTTTAGTTTTTTTAGAAAATTCCATACTGTTTTCCATAGTGGTTGTACCAGTCTGCACTCCCACCAGCAGTGCACTAGTGTCCCCTTTTCTCCACAACCTCTCCAGCACTTGCTGTTTGTTGCTTTGTTTATGAGGGCCATTCTGACTGGTGTCAAGTGGTATCTCATTGTGGTTTTAATTTGCATCTCTCTGATAGCTAGCGATATCGAGCATCTTTTCATGTGTCTCTGGATCCTCTGTATGTCCTCCTTGGAGAGGTGTCTGCCCAAGTCCTTTGCCCATTTTTTAATTGGGTTGCTTGTCTTCTTAGAGTGGAGTCGTGTAAGTACTTTGTATATTTTGGAGATTAAACCCTTATCTGAGATATCATTGGCAAATATGTTTTCCCACACAGTCGGTTCTCTTTTTATTTTAATACTGTTTTCCTTGGCCATGCAGAAGCTTTTTATTTTGATGAGATCCCATTTGTTTATTCTTTCCTTTATGTCCCTTGCTTTAGGGGACATATCAGTAAAAATGTTGCTGCGTGGAATATCTGAGATTTTCCTGCCTATGTTCTCTTCTAGGACTTTAATGGTGTTACGGCTTATGTTTAAGTCTTTTATCCACCTTGAATTTATTTTTGTGTATGGTGTAAGTTGGTGCTCAAGTTTCATTTTCTTGCACGAAGCTGTCCAGTTCTCCCAACACCACTTGTTGAAGAGGCTGTTTTTACTCCATTTTATGTTGCTGCCCCCTTTGTCGAATATTAATTGACTATAGAGACTAGGGTTTATTTCTGGGCTCTCTATTCTATTCCACTGGTCCACGTGCCTGTTTTTATGCCAGTACCAGGCTGTTTTGATTACAGTGGCCTTGTAATACATTTTGGTATCAGGTATTGTGATCCCTCCTGCTTTGCTCTTCTTTCTCAAGATTGCTGCCGCTATTCTGGGTCGTTTATGGTTCCATATAAATTTTTGAAGAGTTTGTTCTATATCTGTGAAATATGCCATTGGTACTTTAATAGGTATTGCATTGAATCTGTAGATTGCTTTGGGAAGTATGGACATTTTGATGATGTTAATTCTTCCGATCCATGAACACGGTATGTGTTTCCATTTATTTGTGTCTTCCTTGATTTCCTTCTTCAGTGTTGTGTAGTTTTCTGCATACAGGTCTTTTACCTCCTTGGTTAGGTTAATTCCTAGGTACTTTATTTTTCTTTTTGCTATATCAAATGGTATTTTTTTCTTGATTTCTGCTTCTGTTGTTTCATTGTTGGTATACAAAAATGCCTTTGATTTCTGGATATTGACTTTGTATCCGGCTGTTTGGCTAAATTCATTTATTCGGTCGAGCAGTTTTTTGGGCGAGACTATAGGATTTTCTATGTATACTAACATGTCATCTGCAAACAATGATAGTTTTGTTTCCTCCTCTCCAAGTTGGATGCCTTTTATTTCCTTTTCTTGTCTAATCGCTGTGGCTAATACTCCCAATACTATGTTGAATAGAAGTGGAGAGAGTGGACAGCCTTGTCTTGTTCCTGATTTTAGTGGAAAAGAATTTAGTCTTTGCCCATTGAGTATGATGCTGGCTGTAGGTTTCTCATATATAGCCTTTATTATGTTGAGGAATGCTCCCTCTATTCCCACTTTGCTGAGTGTTTTTATCATAAATGGGTGCTGTACCTTATGAAATGCTTTTTCCGCATCTATTGATATGATCATGTGATTTTTGTCTTTGCTTTTGTTCATGTGATGAATTACGTTTACTGATTTGCGAGTGTTGAACCATCCTTGCATCCCTGGGATGAATCCCACTTGGTCGTGGTGTATGATTTTTTTAATGTGTTGTTGTTTGCGGTTTGCCAATATTTTGTTGAGGATTTTAGCATCTGTGTTCATCAGCGATATTGGCCTGAAGTTCTCCTTCTTTGTTGTGTCTTTATCTGGTTTTGGGATTAGGATAATGCTGGCTTCATAAAGAGTTTGGGAGTCTTCCATCTTTTTGAATTTTTTGGAATAGTCTGTGGAGAATAGGGGTTAGCTCTTCCTTAAATGTTTTGTAGAATTCTCCTGTGAAGCCATCTGGTCCAGGGCTTTTGTGCATCGGGAGTGTTTTGATTACTGATTCAATTTCACCAGCTGTTATTGGTCTGTTCAGGCTTTCTGTTTCTTTTTCATTGAGTTTTGGAAGGTTATATTTTTCTAGAAACCTGTCCATTTCACCTAGGTTTTCAAATTTCTTGGCATACAGTTCTTCATAGTAATTTCTTACAATCCTTTGTATTTCTGCGGTGTCGGTTGTAATATCTCCTCTTTCATTTCTGATTGTGTTTATTTGAGTCCTCTCTCTTGTTTTCTTGATGAGCCTGCTTAAAGGCTTGTCAATTTTGTTGATCTTTTCAAAGAACCAACTCCTGGATTCATTGATCTTTAGGATTGTGCTTTTAGTCTCTATGTCATTTAATTCTGCTCTTATCTTGGTTATTTCTTTCCTTCTACTTGCTCTGGGCTGTCTTTGTTGTTGTTCCTCGAGTTCTTGTAGGTGAAGGGTTAGGTTGTTTGTTTGAGATGTTTCTGTCTTTTTTAGATAGGCCTGTATCGCTATAAGCTTCCCTCTGAGGACTGCCTTTGCTGTGTCCCATAAGTTTTGGGTCGATGTGAGTTCATTATCGTTTGTTTCCAGAAACTTTTTGATTTCCTCCCTAATTTCATTCTTGACCCATTCATTGTTTAATAGCATGCTATTCAATCTCCATGATTTTGAAGATTCTGGGTTTTTCCCCTTGGGGTTCGTTTCTAGTTTCAGTCCCTTGTGGTCAGAGAAAATGCTTGGTATGATTTCAATTTTCTTGAATTTGTTGAGGCTTGATTTGTGTCCTATCATGTGGTCTATCTTTGAAAATGTTCCATGTGCATTTGAAAAGAAAGTGTATTTAGCTTCTTTGGGATGAAGGGCTCTCTATATATCAGTTAAGTCCATTTCCTCTAGAGTGTTGTTCAATGCCACAATATCTTTGTTGATATTTTGTTTGGAAGATCTGTCCATTTTTGACAGTGGGGTGTTAAAATCACCTACTATAATTGTGTTGCTGTCTATATCTTTCTTGAAGTCCTCCAAAATTTTCTTGATGTATTTAGGTGCTCCTCCGTTGGGTGCATATATATTTACAATATTTATGTCTTCTTGGTGGATTCTTCCCTTGAGTATTATGAAGTGACCTTCTGGGTCTCTCTTTATGGCCCTTCTTTTGAAGTCTATTTTGTCTGATATGAGTATTGCTACCCCAGCTTTTTTTTCCTGACCATTTGCTTGGAAAATTTGTTTCCAGCCCTTCACTTTGAGCCTGTGTATGTCTTTTGTCCTGAGGTGGTCTCTTGTAGGCAGCATATCTGTGGGTCATGCTTTCTTATCCATTCAGCTATTCTATGTCTTTTGATTGGAGCATTTACTCCATTTACATTTAAGGTTATTATTGATAGGTACTGATTCATTGCCATTTTCGTACCTGTGTTCCTCTCTCTCTTTCTCTCTCTGTCTTTTCCTTTCTTCCCTTAAAGCAGTCGCTTTAGTATCTCTTGCAGCATTGGTTTGGTAGAGGTGTATTCTTTTAGACTTCTTTTGTTTGGGAAGCTCTTTATTTGGCCTTCTATCTTGATTGAAAGCCTTCCTGGGTAAAGTAGTCTGGGTTGCAGGCCTTTGGTTCTCATTGCTTGGAATATTTCTTGCCATTCTCTTCTGGCTTGGAGCGTTTCCATTGAGAAGTCAGATGCTAACCTGATTGGGGCCCCCTTGTATGTTACTTCCTTTTTCTCCCTTGCTGCTTTTAAGATTCTCTCTTTGTCTTGGAATTTTGCCATTTTAATTATGATATGTCTTGAAGTGGGCCTGTTTGGGTTCCTTTTGATTGGGACTCTCTGTGTTTCCTGGATTTGTGTGGTTTATTCTCTCACCAAATGAGGGAAGTTTTCCATCATTACTTTTTCAAACAGGTTTTCTACCCCTTGTTCTTGTTCTTCTCCTTCTGGTATCCCTATTATACGAATATTATTCCGTTTCATGTTGTCTTGCATTTCTCTTAAACCCTCTTCATTCTTTCTAAGCCTCTTTTCCTTATCTTGCTCATTCTGAGTGTTTTTTCCTATTTTGTCCTCCAACTCGCTGATCCGATCTTCTGCTTCATCGATTCTGCTTTTCATTCCTTCTATTGTTCTTCAGTTCAGAGATTGTGTTCTTCATTTCCTCTTGGCCCTTGTTGATAGTTTCTATTTCCTTTTTCATGTTGATATAGTTTGCCGTGAGTTCATCATAACTTCCCTGTAGTTTATGGTAGCTCATTGAGCTTCCTGACAACCATTGCTTTGAACTCAGTATCTGATAGTTGAGTTGCCTCTGTTTCATTTAGCATTCTTTCTTGAGCTTCCTCCTTTCCTTTCGTTTGGGGATTGTTCTTTTGTCTTCCCATTGTTTGTAAGACTCTTGTTGTTAGCCTCAGCTTCTTAAATTGATCTGTTCTGGCTCCCTGGGTTTGTGGTATGACCTTCTGTGGTAGAATATCTGTGAGATTCAGTGGTGGATTCTCCTTCGGGTATCCTGTTGTTCACCGCTTTCACTGTCTCATCAGCTGGTATACCCTCTTTTGGGGGCCAACTCTGGTTTTTGTTTTTGTTTTTCCCCACAGTTTCAGGCTTGCTTGTTTGTTTGTTTTGTCTCACTCGTGGGTATTTACAAAAAGAAGAGGGGGGAAAATGAAAAAAAGAAGCAAGAGGAAACAAGAGGAAGGTAGAAGAGATAAAATTGAAAAGAAAGGAAGAGGGGATAAAAGAAGAAGGAATTCAAGGGAGGCAAAAGGAGTTGGGGCGTAAAGAAGAAGATATAAACAATGAAGAAGGAGTAGTTAAAAACTCATATAGATAGACAGGCTTACACACAAAAAGACACTAACAAACTGGCAAAACAAAAAAGAGACACACACACAGACACCCCCACACAAATATAAGCAGCCGGGGCGGGGGGGGGGGAGGAACAAGCAAAGCACAACAAAATATTTAAAAAAATAATAATAAAATAAAAATATATTAAAAAAATAAAATTAAAAAAATGAAAAAACAAAACAAAACAAAAAAAAAAAAAACAAAAAAAAAACACCCTCTTGTTGTTTTCAAACTTGCCAGCCTGTTTTTCAGGTCTTGCTGGCTGCAATGGCCAAGGGGTGATCTCTCTCCCCACAGGGTTTCCAGCGTGTGATCTGAGCCTCCTTGTGTGTGCGCACTTCACCAAGTTTATGGGTGTGTGTTAGGTTCTCCAGACGTGCACAGCCGCCTGCCTTTGTCCCTGGGAGGCTTTCAGTGTTCGGGCACAGCTGCCTGCCTTTGTTTCTGAGAGGGGCCTGCGTTCCAGCTGCTATCTGGCGCCTGCACCTTGGGCCTGAGCTGTCTGCGTTTGCACCTCTGGCTCCACAGCTGTCTCCAGCGGCCTGCGCCTATGTTTTCACGAGTGTCCACTAGCCCGCGACCGTGTGCGGTCCCCTGAGGGTGTCTATTTTCATGCAGATGTCTCACTTCGCCCGCGCCTGTCTCTGTTGGGGGGGCCTGTGTTTTCGTAGTCGCCCGGCGACCACGAAAACTCGGTTCAAAGTCACGCAGTGACCTGATGCGGGGCACCCACTTTCGCTCCCTCGAGGGGCACCCACTTTTGCTCGGGCGCAGTCGCGTGGTGGCCCCTGAGATCTCCCAGCCGGTTCAGCGGCTGACCCAGCTCCCTCCCCAGGGCCCTGGGGCAGGCTTGGCGGAGCGCCAGGCCGGGGCCTCAGCCGCCGGGCTCTCTGCGCGCTGGAACCCTGGGCTCTTATTGTTCCGAAGAGCTCTCCTTACCGCTTGTTTTTCAGTGTCCGCTACAATTTCCGACCTCTTATTCTCCAATATGCTGTGTTACTGTTCCTTGTCTGTTCTGGTCTTTCAAAGATTGGTTTGGTTTTTCTCCCGTGTGTAGAGGGGGAATAGGGCCTGCTCCCTCCTACCACGCCGCCATCTTCCCTCTCAAATGCACATGGAACATTTTTGAGGATAGACCACATGTTAGGACACAGAAAAAGTTGCAGTAGACTTCTGGCCAAGATGGAGGCATAGGTGGACACACTGTGCCTCCTCGCACAACCAAAACTAAGGACAACAAAGATTTACAAACAAGAAAACAACCAGAAATAACAGAAAATTGAACTGTATGGAAGTCTGAGAACCATTCATCCAGACCAGTAAGAGGGGCGGAGTCGCAGCAAGAAAAAGCTAAGGTTGGTAGACCCAGGTACGCGGGAGCCATCAGGTGACGGCTAGCAGACCCCGGGCACAGGGTGGCAACAGACAGACCCAGTGAGGCTGCACAAGGTGGCTGGCTGACCAGGCAGTCCCACATTCATGCACAGATAATCCAGGTGAAAAAGGAGAGCGAAACGGACCTCATAACCCAGGACCCCAGCTCCAGGAAATAAAACCTAAAAACACCAATTGAAAACACTTGTGGGGGTTGAGGTGCCAGGAGAGACTCCCAGCCTCACGGGAAGGTTCGTTGAAGAGACCCACAGGGTCCTAGAATGTACACAAGCCCACCAACACAGAAATCAGCACTAGAAGGGCCCAACTTGCTTGTGGAAAGTGGTGGAAGGACTGAAATACAAGAGAGAGCAGAGCAAGTACTATTATTCCCTCTCAGACCCCGCCCCCACATACAGTGTCACAACCCAGCAACTGGGCTGCCCCTCCCTGGGGAACACCTAAGGCTTTGCACCTCACTACATAACAGGAGCAACTAGACCAAAAAAACAAACAAACAAACAAAAAACAAAAAAAAACACAAAAAAACCCAAAAATGGCTCAAATGGGAGAACAGATCAAAGCTCCAGAGCCAATTCATCTAAGCGACCAAGAGATAGCCAACCTACCAGAGGCACAGTTCAAAACACTGGTGATTAGGATGCTCACAGAACTGGTTGATTTTGGTCGCAAATTAGATGAGCAAATGAAGGCTACACTATGTGAAATGAAGGAAAACGCACAGCGAACCAATAGTGATGGGAAAGAAACTGGAACTCAAATCAATGGAGTGGACCAGAAGGAAGAAACAAACAACCAAACAGAAAACAAGGAAGAAACAAGAATTCAAAAAAATGAGGAGAGGCTTAGGAACTTCCAGGACATCTTTAAACATTTCAACATCCAAATTATAGGGGTACCAGAAGGGGAAGAGGAAGAGCAACAAGTGGAAAACTTATTGGAACAAATAATAAAGGAGAACTTCCCCAATCTGGCAAAGGAAATAGACTACCAGGAAGTCCAGGAAGCTCAGAGAGTCCCAAACAAGTTGGACCCAAGGAGGAACACACCAAAGCATGTTGTAATTACATTAGCCAAGATTAAAATGAAGGAGAGAATCCTAGAAGCAGCAAGGGATAAGGAGACAGTCACCTACAAAGGAGTTCCCATCAGACTGTCAGCTGATTTCTCAAAAGAGACCTTGCAGGCAAGAAGGGGCTGGAAAGAAGTATTCCAAATCATGAAAGGCAAGGACCTACATCCAAGATTGCTCTATTGAGCGAAGCTTTCATTTAGAATGGAAGGGCAGATAAAGTGCTTCTCAGATAAGGTCAAGTTAATGGAGCTCATCATCACCCAGCCCTTATTATATGAAATGTTAAAGGGACTTATCTAAGAAAAAGAAGATAAAAAACATGTATAGTAAAATGACAGCAAACTCACAATTATTAACAACCACACCTAAAACAAAAGCAAACTAAGGAAACAAGTAGAACAGGAACAGAAACACAGAAATGGAGATCACATGGAGGGTTAGCAACAGGGGAGTGGGAGGAGAGAGGGGGGAAAAGGTACAGAGAATAAGTAGCATAGACGGTGGGTAGAAAATAGACGGGGGAGGGCAAGAATAGTGTGGGAAATGTAGAAGCTAAAGAACTTATGGCATATGGACATGAACTAAAGAGGGGAATGTGGGTCAGAGGGATTGTGCAGGGTGGAGGGGAATGAAGGGGGGAAATGGGACAACTGTAATAGCATAGTCAATAAAATATATTTAAAAAAGTTGCAGTAAATTCAAGAGGACTGACATATCAAGCATCTTCTTTGACCATAATGGTAAGAAACTGGAAATCAATTACAAGAAAAAACTGAAAAACACACAAACACATGGAGGCTATGTAACACGTTGCTAAACAATGAATGAGTTATCAATGAGATCAAGGAAGAAATCAAAAGATATCTTTTTTTAAATATATTTTATTGATTATGCTATTACAGTTGTCCCATTTCTCCCCCATCATTCCCCTCCACCTTGCACACCCTCTCCCACCCACATCCCCCCCTTTAGTTCATGTCCATGTGTCATAAGTTCTTTAGCTTCTACATTTCCCATACTAGTCTTGCCCTCTCCCTGTCTATTTTCTACCTACCGTCTATGCTACTCATTCTCTGTACCTTTTCCCCCTCTCTCCTCCTCCCACACCCCTGTTGCTAACCCTCCATGTGATCTCCATTTCTGTGGTTCTTTTCCTGTTCTAGCTGTTTGCTTAGTTTGCTTTTGTTTTAGGTGTGGTTCTTAATAGCTGTGAGTTTGCTGTCTTTTCACTGTCATATTTTTATCTTCTTTTTCTTAGATAAGTCCCTTTAACATTTCATAGAATAAGGGCTTGGTGATGATGAACTCCTTGAACTTGACCTTATCTGAGAAGCACTTTATCTGTCCATCCATTCTAAATGACAGCTTTGCTGGATAGAGCAATTTTGGATGTAGGTCCCTGCTTTTCAAGATTTCAAATATTTCTTTCCAGCCCCTTCTTGCCTGGAAGGTCTCTTTTGAGAAATCAGCTGACAGTCTGATGGGAACTTCCTTGTAGGTGACTGTCCCCTTATCCCTTGCTGTTTCTAGAATTCTCTGCTTCATTTTAATCTTGGCTAATGTAATTACGATGTGTCTTGGTGTGTTCCTCCTTGGGTCCAACTTCTTTGGGACTCTCTGAGCTTCCTGGACATCCTGGTAGTCTATTTCCTTTGCCGGATTGGGGAAGTTCTCCTTTATTATTTGTTCAAATAAGTTCTCCACTTGTTGCTCTTCTTCTTCCCCTTCTGGGACCCCTATAATTCGGATGTTGGGACGTTTAACGATGTCCCGGAGGTTCCTAAGCCTCTCCTCATTTTTTTGAATTCTTGTTTCTTCCTCGTTTTCTGTTTGGTTGTTAGTTTCTTTCTTCTGGTCCACTCCATTGATTTGAGTCCCAGTTTTCCTTCCGTCTCTATCAGTTCCCCATGCGTCTTCCTTCATTTCACATATTGTAGCCTGCATTTTTTCATCTAGTTTGTGAGCAAAATCAACCAATTCTGTGAGCATTCTGATGACCAGTGCTTTGAACTGTGCATCTGATAGGTTGGCTATCTCTTCACTGCTTAGAGGAATTGGCTCTGAGGCTTTTATTTGTTTTCCGGTTTGAGCCATTTTTGGTGGTTTTTTTTTTTTGTTTTGTTTTGGTTTTAGTCTGGTCGAGGCTATTACGTATGAGGGGTGGAGCCTTAGGTGTTCCTCAGGGCGGGGCAGCCCAGTTGCTGGGTTGTGACGCTGTTTGTGGGGGCGGGGTCTGAGAGGGAACAATGATGCCTGCTCCGCTCTCTCCTGGATTCAGTCGCTTCCGCCACTTCCCCTCTGCCTGGACTATCTGTGTGCACGAATGTGGGACCACCTGGTCAGCCAGCCGCCTTGTGTGGCCTCACTGGGTCTGCACAGTTGCCCCCCTGTGCCCGGGGTCCACCAGCTGCTGCCTGTGGGCCCGGGGACCGCCAGCTGCCGCCTGTGCACCTGGGAACTACAAGCTGCTGCTGCTTGCATTCCAGGGCCGCACCTCCACTTTCTCCTGCCTCGACTCCGCCCCTCTTACCGGTCTGGATGAATGGTTGTTGGACTTCTGTACAGTTCAATTTTTCTAACAGTTCTGGTTGTTTTCTTGTTTCTAAATATTTGTTGTCCTTAATTTTGGTTGTGAGAGGAGGCACAGTGTGTCCGCCTATGCCTCCATCTTGGCCGAAAGTCCAAAAGATATCTTGAAACAAATGAAATTGAGAACACAACAACCCCAAATCTGTAGGACACAGTGAAATCAACCCTCATAGGGAAATTCATAGCATTATAGGTCTATCTCAAGTAATTAGAAAAATCTCAAATTAATCTAATCTCAAGGAAATAGAAAAAGAAAAACACACAAAATCCGAAGTGAGTAGAAGAAAGGGAATAATTAAGATTGGAGCAAAAATAAACTCTAAAAAAATACAAAAATTCAATGAAAACAAGATCTGGTTCTTTGAAAACATAAATAAGATCAACAAACATTTAACCACACTCACCAAGAAAAAAAGAGAGGAACAAAGTAAATAAAATAAGAAATTAAAAAGGAGAAGTAACAACTGATATCAAAGAAATACAAGGGTTGTAAGAAAATATTATAAAAAATTATATGCCAACAAATAGACGACCTGGGTCAAATAGATAAATTACTACAAACATAAAATCTTCCAATACTGAATCAAAAGGAATCAGAAAATCTGAGAAGCCTGATTGTAATTAATGAAATCAAAGTGGTAATCAAAAAACTGCCAGTAAACAAAGTCCTGGCCTAGATAGCTTCACAGGTGAATTTTTGTCAAACATTCAAAGAACTAACACCTATCCTTCTCAAACTATTTCAAAAAATTCAAGAGAGAAAAGACTCCCAAACTCATTTTATAAGGCCAGGATTATCCTAATTCCCAAACCACACAAAACTACTACAAAGAAAGAAAATTAGAAGCCAACATCCCTGGTAAACGCAGATGAAAAATTCCTCAACAAAATATTAGCAAACCAAATACAGCAATATATTAAGAAGATCATACACTATGATCAAGTGGATTTTTTCTTGGGATGCAAGGTTTGTACAATATGTACAAATCAATTAACATGATATACCACATAAATAAAAGAAAATATAAAAATCACATCATTGTATCAATAGATGCAGAAATAGCATTTGATTAAATCCAGCATGATTTATGATAAAAACTCTTAGCAAAGTGGGAATGCAGGGAACATAAGTCAACATAATAAAGGCCATATATGACAAACCCACAACTAACATTATACTCAAAGGGAAAAATCTAAAATCAGTTCTCTTAGGATCAGGAAGAAGACAGGAATGTTTGCTTTCATCACTCTTATTCAACATAGTACTAGAAGTTTTATCCACAGCAATCAGACAAGAGGAAGAAATAAAAAGCATCCAAATTGGAAAGGAAGAAATAAAGCTATTTACAGATGACATGATACAGTATACAGAGAACCTTAAGAACACCAAATAACTACTATAAGTGATAAGTAAATTCAGTAAAGAAGGATAGAAAATTAATATTCAGAAATCAGTTGCATTTATTTTTTATTTTTATTTCTTTATTTTAACTGTTGTTCAAGTACAATTTTCTGCCCTTTACCCCCATCCCAGCCCATCCCTCAGCATTCCCCACCTTCCTCCCATCTTCATCCCACCTTGTTATTGTCCATGTATCCTTTATACTTGTTCCTTCAAACTCTTCCCCTTTTCCCCTGAAATTCCCTCCCCTCTCCCCTCTGGTCACTGTCAGCCTGTTCTCAATTTCAGTGTCTTTGGTTATATTTTGCTTGTTTGTTTGTCTGTTTTGTTGATTAGGTTCCTGTTAAAGGTGAGATCATATGGTATTTGTCTTTCACCACCTGGCTTGTTTCACTTAGCATAATGCTTTCCAGTTCCATCCATGCTGTCCCAAAGGGTAGGAGCTCCTTCTTTCTTTCTGCTGCATTGTTTTTTTTTTAATTTTTTAAATATATTTTATTGATTATGCTATTACAGTTTTCCCATTTATTCTCCCCTTTATTCCACTCTGCCCTGCATCCACCCTCCCACCAGCATTCCCCCACCTTAGGTCATGTCTATTTGTCATACATATAAGTTATTTGGCTTCTCCATTTCCCGTACTATTCTTAACATCCCCCTGTCTTCTTTGGACCCACCATTTATGCTTCTTATTCTCTGTACCTTTTCCCCAATTCTCCCCCCACCCCCACTGATAACCCTCCATGTGATCGCCATTTCTGTGAATCTGTTCCTGTTCTAGTTGTTTGCTTAGTTAGTTTGTTTTTTTAGGTTCAGTTGTTGATAGTTGTGAGTTTGCTGTCATTTTACTGTTCATATTTTTGATCTTCTTCTTTTTCTTAGATAAGCCCCTTTAACATTTCAAATAATACAATTCAATTTTCTGGAAATTTTGGTTATTTTTTGTTTTTAAATTTGTTGTTGTTCTTCTTTGGTTGTGTGTGGAGGCAAAGTGAATCTACCTATGTGTCCATCTTGCCTGGAAGTCCTCAGTTGCATTTTCCTATACCAATAATGAAACATCCAAAAGTGAAACTAAGAAAACAAATCATAGATGGAGATCAGGATGACAGCTATTGCGGGGGATATTAAGGGGTGGAAGAATTGAGCAAAAAGGAAAATGGGCTCATGGATATGGACACCAATATAGTGGTTGCTGGGGGGATGGGATTATAAGAGGATTAAATGGTATTTGAAAAAATATAATAAAGATTAAATAAAATATTAAAAAAAATCTCATTTACAATTGCACCAAAATAAAACAAAACAAAACAAAATAAAATAAAATAAAATACTTAGAAATAAATTTAACCAAACATGTAAAAGGCCTCTGCTTGGAAAACTATGAGGTAATAAAGAAAAATATCAAATAAAATTCAAACAAATGGAAGCTTATATCATGTTCCATGGATAGACAGAAGTAACATTATTAAAATATGTATACTACCTACCTAAAGCAATCTGTAGGCTCAATGAAGTCTCTATCAAAACACCAATGCTATATTTTGCAGAACTAGAATAAATGATCCAAAAATTTTTGTGGAACCACAAAATCCCCAAATGACCTCAGCTATATTAAAAAAAAAAAAAACAAAAAACAAAGTTGAAGCTATCACACTACCTGATGTAAAACTATACTACAAGTACAAAGTAATCAAAACAGCATGGCACTGGCATAAAAACAGACATGTTTATCAATGGAACAGAATGGAAAGCCCACAAATAAACCCATGTCTATATGGTCTGTTAATATTTGACAAAGAAGGCAAGAACATACAACAGGGTAAAGGTAGTCTATTCAATGAATGGTGTTGGGAAAATTGGACAGATACTTGCAAAATATAAAACTAGACAACTTTCTTATACCATACAAATGAATAACTCAAAATGGATTAAGGACTTTAATGTAAGACTCTAAAACATGAAAATCCTACAAGAAAACTTGGGTAGTAAAATCTTGGACATTCTCATAGCAATGTTTTTTTCTGTTATATCTTCTTGGGCAAGGAAAACAAAACAAATAAGTAAATAGCATTACATCAAACCAAAAAGTTTTTGTATAGCAAAAGAAACCATCAAAAAATCAAGAGACAAGCCACTAAATAGGAGAACATATTTGCCAATGATACATCAGATAAAGGCATAATATCCAAAATTTATAAAGAACTCATGCTATTAAACACCCCCCTAAGTAATCCAATTAAAAGTGGGCAGAGAATCTGAATAGGTATTTTTCCAAAGAGGATATACAGATGGCCAATAGACATATAAAAACATGCTCAACATCACTAATTATCAGACAAATACCAATTAAAACCACAAGGAGATACCACCTCACACCTCTCAGAATGGCTATCATCAACAAATCCAAAAATGACAAGTGTTGGCAAGGATGTGGAGAACAAGGAGCCCTAGTGCACTATTGGGAATGCAGATTGTTGTGGCCACTATGGAAAACAGTATGAAGTTTCCTCAAAAAATTAAAAATTTAACTACCTTTTGACCCAGTGATTCAATTTCTGAGAATACATCTGAAGAAATTCAAAACACTAATTAGAAAGAATGGATGCACTCCTATGCTCATTGCAATGTTATTTACAATAGCCAAGCTATGGGAGCAACCAAAGCGTCTATCAATAGACAGTTGGATAAAGAAAAAGTGGTACATATCTCCAATGGAATATTAATAAGCCATAAAAATAATGAAATCTTACTATTTGTGGCAGCATGGATGGACCTAGAGGATATTATGTTCAGTGAAATAAATCAGTCAGAGAAATGCAAATACTATACAACTTCACTTATATGTGGAATCTAAAGAACCAAATAAATGAATAAAAAATTGAAACAGACTCACAGATTCAGAGAAGAGACTAATGGTTGCCAGAGGAGTGGGGGTGTTTGGGCACTGGGTAAAAGAAGTGAAGGGAGTAGGAAGCACGCATTTGTAGTTACAAAATAGGTGTGGGGAAGTAAGTAAAGCATAAAAATATAGTAAATAATATTGTGATAACTATGTATGGTTCCAGTTGTGGTACTGTAAATATCAAGGGGAACATTATTTAAATTATATGATTGTTTAACCACTAAGCTGTACACTAAAAATCAATAAAAAATAAAAGAATCCCTGCTCCCTTGAAACCTATGTCTCAGTAGGAGAGAATAGCAAGGTAGATAGGTGAAATATATGTTATGTTAGATATTTATGAGCACTAAGAAGGCCTGAAAGAGGAGAAAAGGGAGATAAAGAAGAGGGAGGCATGGGGAGTGTTTATACTTCCAATGGTGATGCTCAAGGAAGACCTGTCCATAAACGTGACTTTTGAGAAAAACCCAAAGGCTAAGAGAGAGAGTGAAGCATGAAGCCACAATAGAATCTAGGGAAAGAGCATTCCAGGTGTAGCAACTGCCTAGCCCACAGGTGCAAGGGCAGTAAGAGTGTTCAAGAGTCCATGAAGGGGCCAGTGTGGCTGGAGTAGAGGGAGTAAGAGAAGTGGGTAAGTAGCGATGAGAGGAAATGAGGTCAGGGAGGTAACTAGGAGTGGTAGGTCACTTTAAGCCTCTGGTTTCCACCTTAATGATCTGGGAGTCACCAGAATGTTCTCAGAGGCATGGGCCATGCTCTGACTCAAGTTAAATGCCACCACCTGGCTTTGGTGACAAAAACAGATTTTGAAGGACAAGAGTGGTCACAGAGAACTAAGTAAGAGGCCAAGGTCTTGATCCAGGCAGGAGATGATGGTGGCTTGAAGGGTAGTAGTAGAAAGAGTAACAAATGTTTGGATTCTGTCTGTATGCTTTGAAGATAGAACCAATAGGATGTTCTGCTTGACTAAATGGGAAGTGTGAGAAAAAGAGAGGAGAGAAAGATGCCTGCAAGGTTTCGGCTTGAGAAACTGAAAGAATGGAACTACTATGGACTGAGATGGAAAGAACGCAGGAGCGGCTGGTGTGGGGATGAGTAGTAGGAGTCTAGTTTAGAAATTTTGGATATATTAGTCTGAGATACCTGCTAAACATCTCAATGACATTGAGAGGTCCTGATTGGAGACATAAATTTGGGATCATCAACACATAGATATCATTTGAAGTCATAACTATTTCTTACTCAAATCTGCCTTCATCTTTCCCCTGATATGCAGAATGTAATTCATTTTTTGTTGCTGTTGTTTTATTACATTTTATTGTTTATGCTATTACATTTGTCCCAAGTTTTGCTCCTTTGTTGCCCTCTACTCAGCTCCCCCACTCCCTCAGTCAATCCTTATACCATTGCCCATATCCATAGATCCTTCATATGTGTTCTTTGGCTACTCTATTCCCTATTCAGTACTTTACATCCCATAACTATTCTGTAACTACCAATTTGTACTACTTAACCCCTTCACATTTTTCACTCATCTCCCTAGTTCCCCCGCCCCCAACCGGCAAATCTGGCATTCATCAAAACATTCGCTGAGCTTTTTCTTGTCTGGGGAACTCTTTACCTGCCCTTGATTCTGAATGATAACTTTGCTGGGTAGAGTAAGCTTGCTTGTTGGTCCTTGCTTTTCTTCACTTTGAATATTTATTGCCAATCCCTTCTAGCTTGCAAAGTTTCTTTTGAGAAATCAGCTGACAATCTTATGAAAATTCCCCTGTAGGTAACTAACTGCTTTTCTCTTGCTGCTTTTAAGATCCTTTGTATTTAAGCTTTGGCATTTTAATTATTATGTGTCTTGGAGTGAGCCTCTTTGCATCCATCTTGTTTGGGATTTTTTGTGGTTCCTGGACTTGTATGTCTATTTCCTTCACCAAGTTAGGGAAGTTTGTTTCATTATTTTTTATATAGGTTTCTAATTTCTTGCTCTTTCTCTTCTCCTTCTGGCATCCCCATGATGCAAATGAGATGATGCCTGAAGTTATCCCAGATGTTCCTTACACTGTCCTCATTTTGGGGGATTTTTTCTTTTTGCTGTTCTGATTGGATGTTTTTTGCTTCCTGATATTACAAACTGTTGATTTGATTCTTGGCTTCATCCATTCTATTGTTGATTCCTGTAAATTGTTCTTTATTTCAATTAGTGTATCCTTTGTTTTTGACTCAATATTTTTTATGCTGTTGTGACCTTCACTAAGGTCCCTGAGCATCCTTATAACCAGTGTTTTGAATTCTGCCTCTGATAGATTGTTTATCTACATTTTGTTTAGTTCTTTTTCTGGAGTCTTGTTCTGTTTTTTTTTCTTTTTTTCATTTGCCATGTTTCTTTGTCTCCTCACTTTAGCATCTTCTTTGTATTTGTTTTTATGTATGTGGTAGAGCTACTATGTCACCCAGGCTTGGTAGGGTGGCCTAATGTAATTGATGTCTTACAGGGTCCAGTGGCACAGTCTCCCCTATCATCCAAGCTGGGTACTTGAGATGTGCCTTCATGTGGGCTAAGTACACACTCTTCTTATGGTTGAGCCTTGATAGCTGGTGGCCCATCCAAGGTCAGCCACTGTTTGTGTTCTGTCCTGGGTCACATAGCATTAGTTACAAAGTAATCTGCAGATGGCTGCTACTTGTGCTGTGCTTGGAGTTGCCCAGGAGAGACCAAGCTGTGAACAAAGCCTGGATGCTGCTAGTGTTGGGCCTGGGGCAATTTAGTGGGAGGTATAAAGCTTGCTGAAGCCACATGCTGTTTGTTTGGGAGAATTTAGGAAAATCTGAAGCATGGGCCAAGACAAGCCATTCATATGGAAAAGCCAAAGGAAACAGCTTGGGTGTGCCTGAAAATTGGGTGGGGCAGGGGCAGAGAATTCCAAAGTGGGGCAAACAGTATGAGGCAGGTTGTTGGAGTCTTAAAAAATGGCACCCACTTGCTGGCTCTGTAGAAGGAGGGCTTAGAAAAGGAACAATGGCTTCTGCCAGCACTTCTGCCTGGGAGAGAGCTACCTCCCAGCTCTCATCCTGGAGCTGGAAAATTCATTTGCTCCCCAAATATCTCTGATACCTTTCAATCTGCTGCCCCAGAGCTGGGGCTCAGAAGGAGTAAGTCTGAGGAAGTCTGTGTGTGGGCCCTTTAAGAGGAACTGCCTAGGATTCCAGCAGTTTCTGTCTTCCACAGCTTCAGTTCCTGTTGGTTTTTACAGCCAGAAGTTATGGAGACTCATCTTTCTGGCACTGGAACCCTGGTCTGAGGGGACTGGTGTAGGGCTAGGACACTTTGCTCCTGAGATAGCTCTGCTGACTTTTATCTGCTACATGTGAGTGTGGGATCAGCCTGTTCAGTGTCTCTACCCCTCTTACCAATCTTGATGTGGTTTCTTCTTTTATTCTGTAGTTGCTTCCATTCAGCTAAATTTCTAAAAGTTTGAATGATGGTTGTTCTATAGTTTAGTTGTAATTTTGATGTGATTGTGCAAGTAAGTGAGCTGTGTTTACCTGTGCTGCCATCTTGACTGGAAGTGCATCAAAAGGTAATTTCTAACCTCTTAATATTTCTTAGTAATTCATTTCCTCCCACTTCTCCTCCCCAAAACTCTTTCTTCAGAATTGGTCCCTTAAAACATATCCTTGATCTCATCATTCTTTAGCTCAAGAAACTTTTCTGGATCCCTTTTGCCAAAAGTAAAATGGCCTGACTCTCTCTTGTTGCACACCTTCCTCCAGATAGAACCAATTGCTTGCTGCTTGCCCACATGTCTCAAGCTACTCTCTTTTCCCCTTTCTAGTGACCCTCCTCCCCCAGAACTATAAGAACCGATGCTTACTGGGCACTTACTATGTGCAGGTATGGTGTTCATAATTCTACATGCATTTTCTCATTGGAATTTTATATTAGTGAAGTAGGGATTTTGTCCCATTTTACCATAAGTAAAAGAAGGTTCAGAAAGGTAAAATAACTTAATCTTGAATTTGGTCAAACAGCTATTACAGGATGGACACCAACATAAAACTAGATCAGTTGAACTTTGGAGCCTTGTGTTTAGTCTCTGCTCATGTCATGTTTCTGCCAACAATGCCAAATGCAAGCAGAAGACAGTTGACCAGCAAGAGGTAACCAGCAGAGCCAACAGGATTTGTGTAAAACTAAATGGGAAGTCTTTCTCCCCTTAATACTTGTAAACTGTATATTATAACAAAATGTTCATTTATATATTCTGCTTTAATGTAATTCTCGGTATGTAAATGATCTAATTGAATGCTATACAATCATGTTGATTATGGCAGTAGTAAGCAGCAAGTAAAAAGTGTCAGCAAAACAGTGGAGTTGGCAGATCCATAGTCCTGTTCACCCACAGAAACATCAAACAAAACAAAACAAAACAAAACAAAACAAAACAAAACAAAACAAAAAACCAAACAAACACCAAAATTGTCAGTACCAACTTTCTCAGAACTTTGGAGAATAGTAAAAAGTGACAAACAAATGAATGCTGAATAAAGAAAAAGGTAACTTTGTTTTTGTCTGACTCATTTCATCTAGCATAATACCCTCTAGATTCATCCATGTTGTTGCAAATGGTAAGGTTTCAAAATTAGCAAGTTTTATTAATGCTATGAATTTTCAAGTAATTATGGAGAAAGTTAAACATTGCAAGTTGTGGACCCTCAGAAAGAAGATACCTACTAAGGTGGGCTTTCCAGAGCAAAGCAAAGCAGACCAGCACAGGGCAGAGTAGGCCAACGTGGAGCAGAGCAGAGCAGAGCAGCAAAAACCAGAGCAGAGCTGTCTAGTCCAAAGGAGCCTCACCTCAGGGCCACCTCACAGCTGTGCTGTGTTCACAGCCATACTGTGTCACAATTGAGCTGTTTTTCACTAAATAAAGTTTTCTTTTTCATCACATTCCAAACTGGGGATTCCTCTTGGTGTTTTAAATTGTCACCAACACCATTGGTTGACACAGTAATAAATTTCAATGATATTGATATGCTGTCATATAAGAGTATGCATTTTAGTTTTTGTCAAACTATAAAAATAATGATGTGGAATAATGTATCCTACAATTTAGAGATCCATGTGCATTGTCAAAGGCTTGAAGACCTTGATTTTAGAATTGGTATTTGGAAATAAATCAACTGTTTTTTTTTTAATCATTTGTCTAAGTGCATAGTTTTGTGGTGTTTGTCCTTAGCATGTCTTTGTTGTAAAAAAAATCATGTTTAATATTGACAAAGAAACGAAATATTTTACTTGAGAGTGCGAGAAAACTAAGTTGACTCTTTTAAGGCGAAGTGCAACATTAATAGAGGGAGAAGTCAGAAGTCTTATAATGTGCTGGAAGGCAGCTTGTCCACCAGCAGATGTAGCTTCCTGTTGTCTCTGCAGTCTGAGCCTCACATACCAGCAAAATATCTGAAGAGCTGTTAGGTAAAAACCTCAAAGTATTGATCAAACTGAGAGCAACATAAATTGAAGAAATTCAATAGGAACAAACTAAAATACAACTTATATGGTAAACAGTGAAATGTAAGAAAGAAACAGTAAATCAATCAGCTGGGCACTCTGTAATTACAAATGGTCTGGGCCTGAGCATAGACATAGCCCAGTCTTATATGATGAAAGCAGGAGCATAGATAATGGTTTCACAAAAAAGACTGCACACTAATATACTGGTGTGCATGGAGGATGTTTCCAAGGCAGGAATCACCAAATGAACCAAATCAGAAACTTCTGAGATGGAAACTTTCCAAAAACAGTGAGTTGCAATAAAAATCATAGTACCCTTTGTAGTAAAATTTTGGAGGACCTTATCTTCTGTTGAGCTTTGTGATAAAGGAAAATGATACTGTGATAATTATGTACTGTTCTCTGAAATGAAAGGACCATGACACACAGGACTTTAGAAATCACCCAGTCTTCCCTTGGTGCTCAGAGAAACTAAAGGCCAGAGAGGAGAAGCAGAACAATTCCCAGGCCAGGCGGCTGAGTTCCAAGCTTCCTCATTCAGGGAGGTGATGAGCTGTCACTGCATCGTTGTGTATCACTGGTTTTCAGTCTGACATTTAACATGAGCTTTCTTTTGCTCAAAGAAAGAAATTTGCATTTATAAATGACAGATATTTGTTTTGTCTATGTCTGTAACTTCTAAGTAAATAAAGCATGTAACATTATTTTAATATGTATTCCTGAGTGGTGCTTTTGTAAACATCTGTTGCTATAAATTTTTATTTAAAATATAAATTTTAGCTTAAAATTACAAAAAAGAAGGAATCAATAAACTTGAGAACAGGTCAATTAAAATTATTGAGTCTGAGGAACATAAAGAACAAAGAATTGTTTTAAAAAAATATCATATGATCTCACCTTTAACAGGAACCTAATCAACAAAGCAAACAAACAAACACGCATAATATACCAAAGACATTGAAACTGAGAACAGGCTGACAGTCAGCAGAGAGGAGAGGGGAGGGAATTTCAGGGGAAAAGGGGAAGGGTTTACAGGAACAAGTATAAAGGACACATGGACAAAAACTATGGGGGGTGGAAACAGGAGGGAGGTGGGGAGGGCTGGGGTGGTGGGCTGGGATGGGAGTAAAAGACAGAAAACTGTACAAGATCAACAATTAAGATAAAAAATATTAAAATGTGAAAAAAAGAAGTGAATGTACCAACATATATGCAATGGGAATCTCAGAGGGAGAAAAGAGGAAGGGGAAGAAAGAGTATTTGAAGGAATAATGGTTGAAAACTCCCAAAATTTGGTGAAAGATGTAAAAATACATATTCAAGAAGCTGAACTAAGCCCCCAAAAGATCAATTCAAAGAGATCCACACTGAGACATATTATAGTCAAATTGTCAACAGACAAAGACCAAAAAAGAATCTTAAAAGCAGCAAAAGAAAAATGACTTATCATGTACAAGGGCTTCTCAATAAGATTAACAGCCAAATGATTTCTCATCAGACCTATGAAGGCCAGAAGGCAGTGTAATGACATATTTAAAATACTGCAAAAATAAACTTGTATTGATCAGAGTTTTCCAGAGAAATAGAATCAACAGGTTATACATAGAGACAAAGACAGAAAGAGAAAGAGGGGAGAGAGGGATTATGGAGGAATGGAGATATTTTTTTAAGGACTTGGCTCATATATTTGTTGGCGTTGTTGAATCTGAAGTCTGAAAAAATGGCAATTTTGCTGAGAGTTAATGTTGCAGAATTTGATTATGATTTTTATAGGTCAGGCAGGCTAGATACACAAGCAGGGGTTATGTTGCTGTCTTGAAGAAAATTCCTTCTTCTTTGGGTATCCTTAGTTTTTATTTTTCTATTAAGGCCTTCAACTTATTAAAGTCCCACTCACATGGCAGGTAATCTGTTTTATGTAATCTACTGATTGTAAATGCTAAGCACACCTAAAAAATACCTTCATAGCAACATCTAGACTTGTGTTTGATCCAAAACCTGGGCACCATAGCCTAGCCAAGAGGTGACAGAAAAAAACTAACCATCAAAACTGTCAAAGAATTCTGTTTGTCAAAACTATCCTTCAAGAGTGAAGGGAAAATAAGACATTTCCAGATAAACAAAAGCTGACATAATTTGTTGCTAATAGACCTGCCTTACAAGAAAGGCTAAAGAGGTCATTCAGGCTAAAATGAAAGGGCAGTAGAGAGAATCATAAAGCCATAAAAAAAACTGAAGGACACTGATAAAGGTAGCTACAGTGACAAACAAAATCAACCACTGTTGCACTTTTGGTTTATAACTCCTCTTTTTTTCTTTATGTACTTAAAAGTCAAAAGAATAATACAATAATTATGAATCTGTGTTAATGGGCACACAATTAATGAAGATAGTGATAACATTGTGAAGAGAGAAGGATGGATGTGTAGGAACAGATTTTTTGTATATAAATGAAAACTTGGTATTATTTAAAATAGGTTTTTTGTAAGTTTAGACTGTTTATTGCTATTCTCAAGGTAACCACAAAAAATATCAGGAACAGATATCAGGAAAAAATCCCATTTGATATAACAACAAGAAAAATAAAGTACCTAGGAATAAACCTAACAAAGTAGGTAAAAGACCTGTACTCAGAAAACTACACAACACTGAAGAAAGAAATTAAGGAAGACACAAACAAATGGAGGCATGTACCATATTCATGGATTGGAGAATTGACATCAAGATGTCCATAGTACCCGAAGCAAGTTATAGATTCAATGCAATCCCTATTAAAGTACCAATGACATATTTCACAGATATAGAACAAACATTTCAAAAATTTATATGGAACCATAAACAACCCTGAATAGCTGCAGCAATATTGAGAAAGAACACAGTAGGAAGGATCACAATACCCGATGTCAAACTATTACAAGGCCACTGTAATCAAAACAGCCTGGTACTGGTGTAAGAACAGACACATAGACCAATAGGACAGAACAGAGAGCCCAGAAATAAACTCAAGTCTCTACGGTCAGTTAATACTTGACAAAGGGGGCAGAAGCATAAAATGGAGTAAAAATAGCCTCTTCAACAAATGGTGTTGGGAGAGCTGGACAGCTACATGCAAAAAGAAAAAAAAAAAAACTCTCCCTACACAAAAATAAATTCAAGGTGGAGAAAAGACTTAAATATAGCTGTGACACCATAAAAGTCCTGCAGGAAAACATAGGCAGGAAAATCTCAGATATTCCATGCAGCAATATTTTCACCAATATGTCCCCTAGAGCAAGGGACATAAAGGAAGAAATAAACAAATGGGATCTCAGCAAAATAAAAAGCTTCTGCATGGCTAAAGTAAACAGCATTAAAATGAAAAGAGAGCCAACTATATGGGAAAACATATTTGCCAATGACAACTCAGATAAGGGTTTGATCTCCAAAATGTATAAAGAATTCATACAACTCCACTCCAGGAAGACAAACAACCCAATTAAAAAATGGGCAAAAGACTGAACAGACACTTCTCCAGGGAGGACATACAGAGGGCCCAGAGACATGTGAAAAGACACTCAGCATCACTAGTCATCAGAGAGATGCAAATTAAAAACCATAATGAGATACCACTTCACACTTGTCAGAATGGCCATCATAAACAATTCAACAAACAAGTGTTGGAGAGGATGTGGAGAAAAGGGAACCTTAGTGCACTGCTGGTGGAAATGCAGACTGGTGCAGCCACTGTGGAAAACAGTATGGAATTTCCTCAGAAAACTAAAAGTGGAACTGCCTTTTGATCCAGCAATTCCATAGCTGGGATTTTATCCTAAGAACCCCAAAACACCCATCTAAAAGAACCTATGCACCCCAATGTTCATAGCAACACAATTAACAATAGCCAAGTGCTGGAAGCAATCTAAGGGTCCATTAGTAAATGAGTGGATCAAAAAACTATGGTACATTTACATGATCGAATACTATGCAGCAGAAAGAAAGAAAGAAAGAGCTCCTACCCTTTGTAAGAGCATGGATGGAACTGGAGAGCATCATGCTAAGTGAAATAAGCCAGGTGGTGAGGCACAAATACCATATGATCTCACCAATAAGTGGAACCTAATCAACAAAACAAATAAGTAAACAAAATATAACTAGAGACAGTGATATCAAGAACAAACTGACAGTAACCAGAGTGGAGGAGGAAGGGGGTAAAGGTGGGAAAAGGGGAAGGGGTTTTCAGGAACATGCATAAAGGACACATGGACAAAGCCAAAGAGAGAAACACTGAGGCTGGGATGTGGGGATGGCTGGAGTGGGAGAAATGGTGGGGGGGAGATGGAGACAACTGTACTTGAACAACAATAAGATAATGTAAAAACTAAAATAAAATAAATAAAAAATAATTAGAAATATACTGAAAAAAAAAAAGAGATGGAAATAAAAAATACTACATTACAAAAATCAACTAAATTATTTAAACAGACAGTCATGGAGAAATTGAGGAACAAAAATAAGACATGAAATACAGATAACAAATAGCTAAATGGCAAAAGTTGGTATCTCTTTAGTAGTAATTACTTAGTAGTAAATAGATTAACCTATTTAATTAAAGGCAGAGATCAGCATAATGAATTAAAAAGCAGAATTTATTTATATACTGTCTACCAAAGACTCACTGTAGATACAAAGACACTAAATGGTTTAAATTTAAAGAATGGAAAAATATTTTATGCAAATAACAGCCAAAAGAGAGACAGACTGTCTATTATTTCATACAAATTAGATTTTAAGACAAAAGTTTACAAGAATCAAAGAAGGATATTATATATTAATAAAAGCTGTACTCTATGAAGGATATTAACAATTATATATCTGTATACAACTGACAGAACCCAAAAATATATAAAGCAAAAACTGACAGGATTGAAGGGGAAATAGTTTTATAATAACAGCTGGAGACTTTGATACATCATTTTCAATAATGGGTACAACCTCTAGACAATCAGTAAGACAACAGAGCAACCTAAGTGCCCATCAGTAAATGAGTGGATCAAAAACTATGGTACATTTACACAATGGAATACTATACTACACAGCAGAAAGAAAGAAGGAGCTCCTACTCCTTGCAACAGCATGGATGGAACTGGACAGCATTATGCTAAGTGAAATAAGCCAGGCAGTGAAAGACACGTACCATATGATCTTACCTGTAAGTTGAACCTAATCAACAAAACAAACAAGCAAGCAAAATATAACCAGATACATTGAAATAAAGAATAAACTGACAATAACTAGAGGAGAGGGGAGAGGAATAATGGGGGAAAATAGGGAAAGGGTCATCAAAGAACATGTTTAAAGGACACATAGACAAAGCTAAAGTGGGCAGGATAGAGGGTGGGAGGCGGGGATGGGTAGAACAGGGAGGAGTCGTGGGAAGGAAATGCAGACTGCTGTACTTGAACAACCATAAAAAAATACAAGCAATAAAAATAAAATGGAGGACTTGCCACACCCACCTTTCCTCTGTTGGTTAGGCATCATCCTGCAAAACAGAAGGTCACTGGTTTGATTACCATCAGGGCACATGCCTAGATTGAGGGTTCAGTCCCAGTCTGGGAATGTATGAGAGGCAATCAATCAATGTCTCTCTCTCACATTGATGTTTCTCTCCCTCTCTTCCCCTCTCTCTAAAAATATAATAATAATAGTAGTAGTAGTAGTAATAATAATAATAATAAACTTAAATAGCATTATAAACCAAATAGACCTAACATACATAAATAGAACATTCTACCAAAGGCAGAGTATATATTCTACTCAAGTGCATATGAAACATTTTATAGAAATGGTCATATTTTAGACCACAAAAAAAGTCTAAATAAATTTTAAAATAATATCTACAAACTATAATTTCTCCTCATAAAGGAATGCAACTATATAGCAATAGCAGAAGGAAATCTGGAAAAACTACAAATGTTTAGAAATTAAACAACACACTCTTAAGCAACCAATGAGTCAAAGAAGAGATCACAAGGGACATTGAAAAATATCTTGAGAAAATGAAAATTAAAACACAACATATTAAAATACAGGATGCTCGGGAACAAGTATAAAGGACACATAGACAAAAACTAGGGGCAGTGGAAATGGAAGGGAAGTGGGGAGGGCTGGGGCAGTGGGCTGGGATGAGAGTAAAAGACAGAAAACTGTGCAAGAACAACAATTAAAATAAAATTAAAAAAAAAACAGGATGCAGTGAAAGTGCTCTGAGGGAAATTTGTAGCTGCAAAGGCCCACACTAAAAAGAATCTCAAATCAATGATCTTATTGTACAGCTAGAGGAACTAGAAAAACAAGAGCAAACCAAACCCAAAACTAGCAGAGGGAACAAAACAATAAAACTTAGACCAGAATACAAAATAAGAGAAAATAGAAAAATGGAAAAAAACAACAAAACCAAGCTGGTTCTTTAAAAGGATCAACAGATTGACAAACCTTAAGCTATATTGACCAAGGAGAAAAGAGAGAAGACAAAATAACTGAAATAATAAATGAAAAAAGATACCTTACAACTAACTTTACAGAAATAGATAGGATTTTTAAAAATACATACATAAAAAGGATTGTAAGAGAATAGTATTAACTCCTATACATCAACAAATTGGCTAACCTAGATAAAATGGACACATTCCTAGAAACACAAAACTACCAAAACACACGTAAGAAGAAATTGAAAATTTGAACAGACCAATAACTAGTAAGGGGATTGAAACCTTCCAGCAAAGAAATGCCCAGGACAAGATGGCTTTACTTGTGAATTCTACCAAACACTTAAAGAAGAATTAATGCCAATATTTCTGAAACTCTTCCAGAAATTGAAGAGAGGGGAACATTTTCAAACTCATTCTAATGAGTCTGGCATTATGCTGATCTCAAAGCCAGACAATGGGTTCAAGCCAAGATGGAGGTGTAGGTAGAAATGCTTGAATTCCTTGCACAACCAAAAGAAGGATAACAACAAATTTAAACACAATAAACAACCAAAAATGCTAAAAATTCAAACTGCAGGGAACTCCAACAACCAAGGAGTTAAAAAAAATCCACCCAGACCAGTAGCAGGGGTAGAGATGGAAGACAGGAGATGGTCAGCTGAGCAGAAAGGGTGGGTGGCAAGGCTGCGGAATGTAGGGGCAAGGCAGAGATGTTTGAATGGGAAAGTAGAGATTCAAAGCTAGCTGTAAAATACTGTGGGGGTTGCAATGGTGGGAGAAATTCCCAGTCTCACAGGAGAGTTAGTTGGAAAGTGAGCCAGCAGCATTGTTCCCTCTCTGACCCCTCCCCCACAGATCGTACCACAAGGCAGCAAAGAGGGTTGCCTGGCCCTGGCAAGTACCTAAGTCTCTGTCCCCTTACAATATAACGGGTGCACTAAGACCAAGAAATATGGCCAAAATGAAAGAACAGATCAAAACTCCAGAAAAAGAGCTAAGTGATGAGGAGATAGACAACCTATCTGATGCAGAGTTCAAAACACTAGTAATCAGGGTTGAGTTTGGTCACAAAATGAAGGAAGAAATGAAGGCTACCCAAAATGAAATAAAGCAAAATATTCAGGGAACCAACAGTGAAGGGAAGAAAACTGGGACTCAAATAGATGATTTGGAACAAAAGAAAGAAATAAACATTCAACTGAAACAGAATGAAGAAACAAGAATTCGAAAAAAATGAGGAGAGACTTAGGAACCTATGGAAGAACTTTAAGTGCTCTAATATCTAAATCATAGGGTGCCAGAAGAACAGAAAGAGATAGAAATTAAAAACTTATTTGAAAAAATAATGAAGGAGAACTTCTCCAACCTGGCAAAGGAAATAGACTTCCAGGAAGTCCAGGAAGCCTAAAGAGTCTCAAAGAAATTGGATTCAAGGAGAAACACACCAAAGCACATCATCATTAAGTTACCCAAGATTAAAGATAAAGAGAGAATTTTAAAAGCAGCAAGAGGAAAGGAGTTCCCAATGGGAACAAAGGGATTCCCATAAGACTCTCAGCTGATTTCTCAAAAGAAACCCTGCAGGCAAGAAGGGGTTGGAAAGAAGTATTTGAGGTCATGAAAGGCAAGGACCTACATCCAAGATGACTCTATCTAGCAAAGCTGTCATTTAGAATGGAAGGGCAGATAAAGTACTTCTGAGAAAAGGTCAAGTTAAAGGAGTTCAGCATCACCCAGCCCTTATTATATGAAATGTTAAAGGAACTTATCTAAGGAAAAGAAGAAGATCAAAAACTATGAACAGTAAAATGACAACAAATTCACAGCTATCAACAACTGAATCTAAAATAAACCAATAAAACAACTAGAACAGAAACAGAACTAGAGAAATGGAGATCGCATGGAGGATTTTTAGTGTGGAAGGGGAGGGGAAGAAAGAGGAGAGAAGGTATATGGAATAAAAAGCATAATTGGTAGGCATAAAATAGATGGGGGTAGGTTAAGAAGAGTATAGGAAACAGAGAAGCCAAAGAACTTATATGTACAACCCCTGTACATGAACTAAGCAGGGGCAAGGGGAATACTGGAGGGTGGAGGGTGTGCAGGGGCAAGGGGTGATAAAGGGGAGAAAAAAATTGGGGAAACTGTAATAGCATAATCAATAAAATGTACTTTTAAAAAGCCAGACAATGGCACTATAAGAAAACTACTGACCAATATTCCTCATGAATATTGATGCAAAATCTCCAACAGAAAACTAGAGGATTGAATTCAGTAGCATAATAAAAGTATGTGCACCATAACCAAATGGTGTAAGGTTGGTTCAACATATGAAAATCAATAAATGTAATATACCTCATTAATAGAATGAAGGATACAAAACCCCATATTTATCTCAGTTGACTCAGAAAAAGCACTTGAAAACTATATTTTTTCATAATAAAAACACTTAACAAATTGAGAATAGTAGAAAACTTTCTCACTATGATAAAGACCACATATGAAACATCACAGCTGACATCACATTCAATGGAGAAAAGCCAAAAGTTTTTAACCTAAAATCTGGAACAAGACAAGATTTTCAGGACAAAAGCAGGAAAAAGTGGCCTGCTTTTGCCACTTCTACTCAACACAGTATTAATTCTAGCTAGAGAAATTGGCAAGAAAAAATAAAAGACATCTAAAATGGAAAGAACGAAGTAAAATTACCTCTATTTGCAGATGGAAAGGTCTAATATCTAGAAAATCCTATAGTCTACAGAACACTGAGCTAATAAACAAAACAGCAAAGTTTAAGGATACAAAATCAATACACAAATCAGTTGTATTTCTATATGCTAACAATGAACAATCTGAAAAAGTAATTAAGAAAATGAGTTCAATTACAATAGCATCTAAAAAACAAAACACTTAGTAAAAGGTTTAACAAATTGCAAATCTCATTCACTGAAAACTACAAAAATTGTTTAAAAAATTAAAGAAGACCTAAATAAATGAAAAGGTAGCCCATGTGCATGGATTGAAAGACAACATTGTTAAGATGACTATACATTTGACCCTTAAGCAACACAAGTTTGAACTGCAGGGGCCCACTTGTACTGTTGTTTTTTCAATAAATATAGTCAGCCCTCCATAGCATCTCCTGATTCAACCAACTGAGGATCAAAAATAGTATTTTCTATATGTGGTTGGAAATCGGAAGATGTGGAAGACAGTCTGTATGCATTATTTGATGACATTTTATATAAGAAACTTGAACATCTGCAATTTTGGTATCCATGCCAGGGGGGCGGTGTGTTCTGGGAAAAATCCCTCACAAATACTGAGAGATGACCAAATTTTGGAGGATTAAAAATTTATACTTGCATTTTTGACAGTGTGGTGCATCAGTACCACTAACCCTTGCATTGTTCAAGGGTCAACTGTACCTCTCAAAGCATTATACAGATTTAATAAAATTTCTCTCAAAATTCCAATGCTGTATTTTTCAGCAATGAAAAAACTCCTAAGAACTACACGGAATTTCAAGGGACCAGAATAGCTCAAACAATCAAGAAAGAACAAAGTTGGAGAACTTACACTTCCTCATTTCAAAAATTACTCAAAGATACATAATCAAAAGAGTATGGTACCGTCATAGGATAAACATATAGACCAATGGAATAGAATTAACAGTCCAGAAATAAACCATCACATCTATGGCTAATTGATTTTTGACATGAGTGCCAGGACCATTCAATGGATAAAAAAAAGTCTCTTTAACAGAGGGTACTGAAAAAAACTGGATATTCATAAGAATGTATTTTTTAAATTTTATTTTTCAATTAAAGTTTACATTAAATATTATTTTAAATTAGTTTCAGTTGAACAGTGTAGAGGTTACACAATTATATAACTTACAACACAATCTCCCAGATAAGCCTACTACCTACCTGGCACCATATATAGTTATTACAATATGATTAACTATATTCCCTTTGTTGTGCTTTACATCCCTGTGACTATTTTTGTAATTGCCAGTTTGTACTTCTTAATCTTCGCCCTTTTTACCCATCCCCCTAAACCACCTTCTATCTGGAAACTATCAATTTATTTTCTGTATCCTAGAGATCATTTCTGTTTTGTTTGTTTGTTTTATTTTTTAGATTCCATATGTAAGTAAAATAATATGGTACTTGTCTTTCTCTATCTGACTTATTTCACCTAGCACAATATCCTCTATGTTTACCCATGCTGTCACAAATGTCAAGATTTCATCCTTTTTATAGCTGAGTAACATTCCATTGAATATATGTACTACACCTTCTTCATCCATTTGCCTTATGATAGACACTTAGGTTGTTTCCATATCTTGGCTATTGTTTATAATGCTGCAACGAACATACAGGTGCAAGTATCTTTTAGAATTAGTGCTTTGTATTTCTTTGGATAAGTACTCAAGTGAAATTCCTGGGCCATATGGTAGTTCTATTTTCAATTTTTTGAGGAACCCCCATAATAGCTGCACCAGTTTACAATCTCACTAACACTAGCTATTTGTTGATTAGTGATGATAGCCATTCTGACAGGTGTAAGATGATATCTTATTGTGGGTTTAACTTGAAATTCTTTATGATTAGTCATATTAAACATCTTTTCTTATGTCTATTGGCCATCTGCATGTCCTCTTTGGAGAAATGCCTATTCAGATACTCTGCCCATTTTTTAAATTGTGTGCGTGTGTGTGTGTGTGTGTGTGTGTGTGTGTGTGTGTGTGTGTGTGTGTGAAGTCATGACTTCCTTATATATTTTAGATATTAGCTTTTTACCAGGTGTATCTTTTGGGTTTCCTTTGCTGTACAAAAGCTTTTTAGTTTGATATAGTCCCATTTGCTTATTTTTTCTTTTGTTTTCCTTGCCTGAGGAAAAATATTCAAAAAAAATATTGCTAAAAACATGTCGAAGTGTTATTGCTCTTGTTTTCTTCTAGAAGTTTTATGGTTCCAGAACTTACATTTAAGTCTTTAATCCCTTTTGAGTTTATTTTGGTATATGGTGTAAGAACGTACTCTAGTTCCTTTTTGGCATACATCTGTCCAGTTTCCCCAACACCATTTAATGAAGAGACTGTCTTATCCTATTGTATATTTTTGTTGCTTTTGTCATAGACTAGTGTGCCAAATAGATGTGGGTTTATTCCTGGGCTCTCTATTTTGTTCTGTTGATCTATTTGTCTGTGCCGCAGTATTATGCTGTTTTGATTACTATAGCTTCACAGTATAGTTAGATGTCAGGTAGTGTTATATCTCCAATTTTGTTCTTTTATCTCAACATTGCTTTAGCTATTCTAAGTCTCTTGTAGTTCCATATTTATGACTTGTTCTAGTTCTGTAAAAAAAATGCCATTGGTATTTTGACAGGGATTGCATTTAATTTGTAGATTGTTTTGGGTAGTATGGACATTTTAACAATGTTTATTCTTCCTATTTGTGAGCATAATATGTTCTTCCATGTATTTGTATCTTCTTTAACTTCTTTCTTCAATGTCTTATAGTTTGGTCTTTTACCACCTTTGTCTTGTTCCCAGTCTTAAAGGAAATCTTTCAAAATTTCATTGTTGAGTACGATGTTAGCTATAGGTTTGTATATATGGCCTTTACTATGTTGAGGAATGTTCCCTGTATTCTGACTTTGCTAAGGGTTTTTTTTTTTTTATCATAAATTGATGTTGGATTTTGTCAAATGCTTTTCCTGCATCTATTGATATGATAGTATGGTTTTCAGTCTTCATTTTGTTTGTGTTACTTGATTTGTAAATACTGAACCAATCTTGCATCCCAGGAATCAGTTCTACTTGATCATAATGTTTGATCTTTTTAATGTGTTGCTGAATTTAGTTTGTTAATATTTTGTTGAGGATTTCTACATCTGTGTTCATAAGGGCTAATGTCCTATAGTTTCCTTTTTTGTAGTGTCTTTGTATGGTTTTGGTATCAGTGTAATGCTGGCCTTGTAAAATGAGTTTGGGAGATCTCCCTCCTCTTCAACATTTTAGAATGCTTTTGTAAAATTTGCCATTGAAGCTATCTGGTCCAGGACTTTTGTTCGTTGGGACTTTTCTGATTAATTACTGATTTGATTTTGCTAGTATTTATCAGTCTCTTCGGATTTTCTTTTTCTTCTTAATTCAGTCTTAGAAGATTGTATGTTTCTAGAAAATTATTCATTTTTTCCAGGCTGTCTAATTTGTTGGAATACAATAGTTCATAATATTTCCTCATAATCTTTTGTATTTCTGTGGGTCAGTTTTCACTTATCCTCTTTCATTTCTGATTTTATTTATTTTGGTCCTTTCTGTTTTTTCTTGGCAAATCTGGCTAAAGGTTCTCAATTTGTTTCTTTTTTAAAAGAACCAGCTCTTGGTTTCATTGATTTTTTTCTATTGTATTTTTAAGATTCTTTTATTTACACTCTGTTCTTTATTATTTCCTTCCTCTACACACTTTGGATGTTGTTTGTTCCTTGTTTTCTAGTTTCTTTTGTTAAAGTTCTCACTAAGTACTTCTACTCTTTCCCTAAGTTAAGCATCCTTATAACCAATGTTTTGAACTCTGTATCTGGTAGATTGCTTGTCTCTATTTTGTTTAGTTATTTTTCTGGAGTCTTGTTCTGTTTTTTCATTTGGGACATGTTTTTTTGTTTGTTTGTTTGTTTGTTTGTTTGTCTGCTCATTTTGGCAGCATCCCTGTGTTTGTTTATGTGTATTAAATAGAGCTGCTATGTATCCCAGGCTTGGTAGAGTGGCCTTATGTAGTAGGTATCATGCAGCCTATCCAGTCACCTAAGCTGGGTGCTCCAGATGAGCCCCCAGTAGGGCCTATGTATACTCTCCTGTTGTTGTTGAGCCTTGATTGCTGTTGGCATATCAGTGGGATAGATTTACCACCAGACCTGTGAGGACTGGCTGTAACCAGTGTGGAGAATTAGCAGTGCAGGACCTACCCCATGGAACAGAACTCACTTTACCAGTACTCAGGTACCTTGAGTCTACCCCTGGAGTGTGTTGCTCATTGAGGTGGTTGGGTAGTACTTTGGCATGATCTGAAGCTGTTCACTGGGTGCACTGGCTCTGGGACCTTCTGGGAGATGCAGGCTAAGATCAGTTGCTACCTGTGTTCTGTCTGGGGCTACCCAGCATGAGCTACAAAGTAACCTGCAGATGGCTGCTACTTGTCCAGGACAGGCCAAACTGTGAACTATGGCCAACTGCTGTTAGTGCTGGGCCTGAGGCCACTTAGCAAGAAGTACAGGGTACACAGAGGCCAGGTGCTGCTTGTTTGAGAACTTTTAGGAAAGTCAGCGGCATGAGCCAAGACAGGTTGTTTGTATAGAAAGCCCCTGGAAAGGTCTTAGTTGAACCACAAGTTGGGTGGGACAGTCTCAGGAAATCATCATGGTGGGGTGTACGGTGTTAGCCAGGTTGTTGGAGACTCAAATATAGTACTGCCTGCCAGTTTTGTGGGTGGAATATTTAGCAAAAGAACAATGGCCTCTGCTAGCACTTCTGTTTGGTAGAAAGCTGCTGCCCCAGTCTTCGACCTGAAGCTAGACAATTCAGTTTCTCCCTTATGTCCCTGGAGCCTTTCAAGCTGCTGCCGCAGTGGTGGAACTCAGAGCAACTGAGACTAAGTCCATGTGCAGGCCCTTTAAGAGAATGGGGCTCCAGAAGCCCTCTATCTCACTGAGCTACAATCCCCGCTAGTTCTTACAGCCAGAAGTTTTTGAGACTTGCCTTCCTGTCCCTGGAACCCTGGGCTAGGGGTTCTGGTGTGAGGCTGGACCCATGGGAGGACCTCAGCATCTGAGATAGTCCTCATGATTTTTAACCGCCACATGTATGTGTGGGACCGGCCTGTTCTGCATGTCTATCTCTCTTACTAGTTTTGATGTGGTTTTTTTCTTTATACCTTAGTTATAGGACTTCCATTCAGCTATATTTCAGGCAGTTCTAAACAATGGTTCCTCTGTAGTTGTAATTTTGATGTGGTTGTGGAAGTTTCTGAGTACTGTGTTTACTTACACCACCTTCTTGACTGGAAGCTAGATCTACTATATTTTTTAAGAAAATGCTGCAGTTGCTTAGTCCCATCATTTTACTAAAAGTGGGTTAATAAGGTCAAGATTTGTGGATAGGCCTAGTTCATCAGATGGCAAAGAAGTAAAAAATCAGTTATTTAGGCAGTGTCCTTAGCCAAGACTACAAAACATTGTAAGCATTATCAAATAATACTGAGCTATTTACAACAGAAACTTCTCAATCAATTCTTCTCTCAGAGAAAGCAGTTTTTTTCTGATGCTCAAAATCCTCCCCACACTCTAAACTAAATAGAACTCAAATGCTACCTCCTCTGGGAAGGCTTCCCTGATGGCTGCTGATTTTGTATCTTCTGCACTCCCAAGGCATTTTGCCTGGTAAATTCTAGGTTTGAGTCAGATAATGGAGTTCATGAAGACTCAGTCTCAGGCTCTCTTCTTATTCTACATGTTCTCCCAAGTCAATGACTCATACCTTCTTATCTCCAGGACAGATTTTTTTTTCCCTCTGAACTCTAGAACAATAGAGCTAAGAACCTCCACCTACATAACTGAAAGCACTTGAAGTTTAATAATGTCCAAAATGGAGCATGTTCCTGTGATTGAACATCTTTGATGTTCTCAATTTTAGTGCAGAGCACTTTCATCCATCAGCACTTGGCTCAAGCCAGAGCTGACTGGATCCAGAGAGCAGCCTCTTGACCCTTGCCTCCACTCTATATTTTTTTAGGAAGTACCATTAAAAATATTTTTTTATTTTTACAGAGACGGGAAGGGAGAGAGAAAGAGAGGGAGAAAAACATAAATGTGTGGTTGCCTCTCACATGCCCCATGCTGGGGACCTGGACTGCAACCCAGGCATGTGCCCTGACTGGGAATTAAACTGGCGACCCTTTGGTTCACAGGCTGGTGCTCAATCCACTGAGCTATACCAGCCAGGGTGGGAGTACCATTATTTTACTTTAATATACTACCCTTTTATGGCTGTCCTGGTACAAGATACTATTATCTCTTCCATGGACCACTACAATAGCTCCCTGACTCGTCTCCATACTTCCATTCTTGACTACTTCCAATCTGTTCTAATAGCAGCCACAGTTTTATCTCCCTGCTTAAAACTTTTATATGGCTGCTCTGGCTGGTGTGGCTCAGTGGATTGAGCACAGGCCTGGGAACCAAAGGGTCACCGGTTCAAATCCCAGTCAGGGCACACACCTGAGTTGCAGGCCAGGTCCCCAGTAGGGGGTCCTTGAGAGGCAGCCGCACATTGATGTTTCTCTCCCTCCTTCTCCCTTCTCCTCTGTAAAACTAAATAAGTAAAAATTAAAAAAAACCAACCAAACAAAAAACCTTTCTTATGGCCCTGCAGGATCTGGTTCCTGTCTACCTCTCCAATCTCATCTTCCCATCAGTTCAACAAACACATCATTTGTTCGTGCTTGCAGCCTTTGCAGATATCAGTCCCTTCAGTTAGAATGCTCTTTCTCCTCTTTATCTGGTTAATTACCACTTACTCTTTAAAAATTGAAGTCAAATGTAAGAAACCTTTCCAAATCTTTCCCCTCACCCTCCAATTATCGCCAGTCGTGGGGCCCACTATGACTATGTTTCTCTATCAGAGTCTTAGCAATACTGTCAATTAGTAGTCAACAATGAGAAGGTCACTTCAAGGACATATATCTTTGTTCACCAGTATGTCCCAGGTAACTGGAGGAGTGTTTGTTACGTATTAGCTGCTCAAAAAAGGTTGTTGCATGAATGAATGATCAGGGGACAGACACCCCACCACTTTCCAGCCAGCAATATAACCTTGAAAAAGTCACTTACTATTTCTGATCCTAAGTTTCCCACTGTGTAAATCGGAGTGTGTAATCCTTTCTATCCAGATAACTTGTGTAAACTTTCCAGCACCCAGTGGGCTCACATGTTTGTTTTGTTCCCACTCTTATATTGAAGCTGGGGAAGCCAGAAGAAGATGCTCAATCATCCCAGGGTGGTGAGGGTTCAGAGGAGACTTTCCAAAAGAGGTAGCATGTGGTCTGGGCCTGAGGAAGGAAGGAGGTCTAGACAGAAGGCACAGCCTGCACAGATGCTCAGAGTCTAGGGTATACCTGGGCACACGCAGGTTGGTGTTGGTGGCCCCCTGGCGCTTGGCTGCCCACCTTGCAGGCCCTCCAGGCGGAACATGCGGTGCTCCACAGACAGGCCAACTGCGCTGTATGGGCCATAGCGCAAGATGACCACCGCATTCTTGGGCATGGCTGGGCCGCCTGCCTGGGCTACAGCGCAACACACACTGCTAGGCAACTGCTCTCCAGGCCCTTAGGAGTGGGCGTGACTGGGCGTGGTCAGGGAGGGTGAGGGTGGAGCTTGAAGATCTTTTACCACTACCATCCCAGTGCCTGGTGTAACGGAGGAGGGTGAGGAATTTCCCTTTCTAGATGCCTGTATCTCCTAATGTGCGCCCACTGCTGGGGTGCAAAAGGGTGTAGTGGTGGTTGGAGACAACTTGCTTTAGCGACCTTACAGCTAGGTAAACAGAATTTCAACCTGGTAGGGAAAGTGTTGATAAATGACAATAACCAATATTTACAGCCAATTACAGAAAAGTACGTATCAGGCAACATATTAAGCACTTTCCACATGCTATCTCATTTAATCATTTTACCATCTCTATAAAATAGGTTGTATTTTGTTATGATTGTGTATTAACAAAACTGAGGTGCAGACGGGTCAAGTAACCTTCCTAGGCAAGTCAGGAGTGTAGCATGGATTGGAAATGCTTTGAGGTGCCTATGTATAGATTTCTTTTTATTTATCTTGACTGGGATTTGCTGAGATTTTTGAAATTAATTTAAGCCCTTCATTTGGTTTCAGAGTAATTGGAACCATTATCTTGTCGCATATTGCTTCAGTTCCATTTTCTCACTTTTCAAGCGCTCTAGTTAAATGTATGTTAGACCTTCTGAATGTATTCTTTATGTCTTCTCTCTTCTGTGTTTTTCTTTCATGCTTCTTTTGGGGTTGTATGTATGTACATAAGTGAGTATTTATTCATTTATTTTTAACTGTAATTCAGTTTACTAATTTCTCCAGCAGCTATGTATTCATGGCTGTTAAAGCCATCAGATTATTTATTTCAGTTTAGTTTTCAACTCTAGAATTTTATTTTGGTGCCTTATTTTTATTCTTTAAGCTATTGATTAGTAAATAACCTTAAATATCTTCTAATATTAAAATACTTTGCCTACTTGAATAAACCTGATGACTTAGTCATAGGTGTATTATCTTTTTTAGATACTGTTAGAATTTGCTAATATTTTGCTTAGGATTTCTGAATAAATATGCATTAGTGAAATAGGCATATAGTTTTTCTTTATTGTGCATCCTAGTCTGGTTTGGACATTAAGTTATACTAGCTTCCTAGCATAAATAAGGGAGTATAGAAGAAGAGGGAATATCTCCTTATTAATTTTATATACAATTAATATGATAACTTCTCTGAATATTTGATAGAACACATCTATAAAATTTTGTTTCTCCCCACACCCTTTTTCACTGAGTGGGAAGATTTTTAACTACTTCTTTAATTTATTTGAGATTATAGGAATATTCAGAAAATTTATTTTTTGCATCAGTTTTAGCAAATTATATTTTTCTAAGAATTTTTCTCTTTTTATCTAAATTTTCAAATTTATTGGCATATGGCAATTGACAGTCTCTTGTATTAAATGTCTATTGTAGTTATGTCAACTTTTTATTCATAGTGTTATTTATTTCTGACTTTCTTTTTTTAACATTCGTTTTATCAGAGACTTGTTAATTTTGTTAGTCTTTTTTAAATTTCATTTTTATTTACTTATTTTTTTGGAACATGGAATTTATATTTTTTCCATGTTTTTAAAATTTTATTGTTGTTCAAGTACAGTTGTCTGCCTCCGCCCCCCCCCACCGCTCCTGACCACCCCAGACATCCCCACTTCCCTTGGCTGATTCCACGCCCCCCTTCGTTTTGTCCATCTGTCATTTATAGCTCTTCCTGAAAACCTTTCACCCTTTTCACCCCATTATCCCCTCCCATCTTCCCTCTGGTTACTGTCAGTTTGTTCTTAATTTCACTGCTTCTGGTTATATTTTGCTTGCTTGTTTGTTTTGTTGATTAGGTTCCACTTAAAGGTGAGATCATATGGTGATTTGTCTTTCACCGCCTGGCTTATTTCACTTAGCATGATGCTTTCCAGTTCCATCCATGCTGTCACAAAGGGTAGGAGCTCCTTCTTTCTTTCTGCTGTGTAATATTTCATTGTGTAAATGTACCACAGTTTTTTGATCCATTCATTTAGTGATGGGCCTTTACGTTGCTTCTAGCACTTGGCTATTGTAAATTGTGCTGCTGTGAACATTGGGGTGCATAGGTTCTATGGATTGGTGTTTCAGGGTTCTTAGGGTATAATCCCAGAAGTGGTATTGCTGGGCCAAACAGCAGTTTCAATTTTAGTTTTCTGAGGAAACTCCATACTGTTTACCACAGAGGCTGTACCAGTCTGCATTCCCACCAACAATGTACAAGGGTTCCCTTTTCTCCACAACCTCACCAGCACTTGTTTGTTGATTTGTTTATGGTGGCCATTCTGACCAGCGTGAAGTGGTATCTCATTGTGGTTTTAATTTGCATCTCTGATGACTAGTGATGCTGAGCATCCTTTCATGTGTCTCTGGGCCTTCTGTATGTCCTTCTTGGAGAAGTGTCAATTCCATGATGTTTTGATTACTACGGCCTTATAGTGTAGTGTGACGTCAGGTAGCATGTTTCTCCCAACGTTGTCCTTTTTTTCCTCAGGATTTCTGAGGCTCTTAAGATTCTTTTTGGATGCTGTATAAATTTTTGGAATATTTGTTTGAGTTATGCATTATTAGCTCCTTTTAATCTTTGTTATCTTATTTGAGTTCGCTGTTCCTTCGCTTTCTTTGAATTTACTGTTTGTTTCTTTAGTTTTTTTTTAAAAATTTAAGTTACATTTAGCTCGTCAATTTTCAATCCTCTTTCCTGATGTAAGTATTGTAAACTATAAATTTCCCTAAAGGCATCACTTTAGTTGTATCCCAGAGGTTTTGATATGTGATATCTTTGTTATCATTTTGCTCTAAATTTTAAATTTTTATTATTATTTCTTCTTTGAGTCATGAGTTTTAGAAAGACTTGTTTCTTCTGATTGTGGAATATTCTTAGCCGTTCTCTATTTGAATAGTGCTCCCTCCCACCATTTTCTTTAACCTTTCCTTTCTTAACTTCTACAGGTATCTTTCCTGTATTTTTATTTATTTTTAATGTTAAACATATCTGTTTTATAGCTTTTTTTGGGTAATCTATTCTCTCCAGTGTTTATGATGTTAATTCTCCTTTTTGGTTATCTGCTACTTTCCCTCCTGTGAGCCATTTCTTATGCATTTTTATTTTTTATTTATTTCTTTTGCCATTTATTATTTTACTGTGATTTCATCTTTAATGGAGTATTTTCCCCCTGTGGGTGTCTGGTGTGTCTATGGTTGGGGTTGTGGAAAGTGGTTTTACATTTGCTTCTTCTGAGACCCTTTGGGTCTTATTGATCTAGGCAATTAAAAAATTATTGGCTTGGAGTTCCTGCTTTATATTAAGTGGTATTAATTCAGACTCTACATCCACATATGACACAACTGTATAGTTCAATTTCTCATTGATGTCTTCCCCCCCCGCCCCCGCCCATTGTCTACAGGTCTCAGTAAATGACTTGGTCTCTTAATGTTCCCCTGGGTTGATGGGAAGAAGTTTTCTAGTCCTTTTTACAGGGTTGGGACACCTCTATGAGGTTCTGGTTTTGTGTGAGATATTTAGCTGCCTTTTCCACCTATTATGGGCTGCAGTCATGTCTTTTTAACTTTCAGGAGTGTCAGCCACTTGTCAAGTTGGATATACCTTTAGCTCCTGCTTACTGCTCTGTTTTGGATATCCTTTTTTTTTTTTTCTGGAATGTGAGAATTTTTTCTTGAATTGAACTATAGGTTTAAAAAAATGTTCTCTCTGTGTGTATGTCTTTTATAGGTGGAGTGGGTCCATCTGCAGCAGCTCAACCTGCCATTTTTCTGCTCCTTCAATACATGAAATTAGAGACCAGGTAAGGTACAGAAATAGGAAGTGAATCCCACAAGAAGATGGAAGAAGCAATAGGGGAAGAAAAGGAAAGAGCTGGTGCTTAGGAAGCAAGCAAAGACAGAGTTTTTAGAAATGTCCTCTTACATGATGTGAGGCCAGCTTTTCCTAGGGGTACAATATTATTCATCCTGCAGACTCAAGAAGTCTCTTTAGAAGGACAACTTAGAAAAGCAAAATTGGTGAAATTGGTGAATTTATAAAGGAAATCCAAGGCACTGATTCTCACCCCTCCTGCAAGGAAAACTGCTTAGGAGTAATTTGGAAATTTCTGGTTGCTTCTGTGAAACTGAGAGGGACTCTTCCCTGAATTTTACCTGAATGTTCCAACATCCACCCCACAGGATCTTCAGAGACAACAAGGAATGGATGGCATTATTCTGTATGTGGCTTGTTCATACTCTTCTCTGTTATCTACATCTGCTCATTTCAGGACCAAGTGTGATTTGGTCTGTACAGAAAGTATCCAACCATGTAATATGAAACATAGAGACATATACTGAAGAAGATATAAGAAACATTGTACATAGGACAATGACACCTCAGCCACCTTGAAACTAGGCACATTGGGACCTCACACAGTTCTCCCAGTGTCTCTTCTACTGTTCAAAACACTCTAACAAAATCCTTGGTTGGAATCGCCACCAGCTGCTCCATCATATTTTCCTGAATCTCATCAATGGTCTAAAATCTCATGCCTTTCAAAGGTGATTTCAGTTTTGGGAAAAGCCAGAAGTTTCAGGGCACCAAATCTGGGCTATAGGGGGCCTGAATCACCTGGGGGATTTGATATTTCATCAGAAAACTGCACGAGATGTGATGCATGAGAGGTATGTTGTCATGTTGAAGCTGCCAATCATCAGTTGCCTATAGCTGAGGCTATTTTTGTCATATTGCATCTCTCAACTGATGAAGAACATTGAGCTAGTACTCATTAATTTTTTGGCCTGGAGTGGCATATTCATGATTGACAACATTTTCCCAATTAGAAACACAGTTAACATGGTCTTGGTCTTTCTGTGACTTTGCCATGCCTTCTTCAGGAGTGGAGAACCAGGTGACCTCCATTGAGATTACTGGGCCTTTGTTTCTAGATCATAGCCATAGACCCACGATTCATCTCCAGTTATGACCTTCTTGAGGAAATCTGGTTCATTGGTAGTGGGTTGAATCAAGTCATTAGAACTGCAGCATGATGTTCCTCCTGCTCTGGTAGCAGAAGCTGCAGAACAAATTTTGCCATGACATATTTCATGCCAAGATTTTGTGCCAAAATCTTGGACATGGTAGTTTTTGGAATCCCCATATCAGCTTCTAGTTATCGCACTGTCAGTTGCCAATCTTTGTTGATTGCAGCCCATACATGTTCAACATTCTCAGGTGTTATACTTGTTGTAGGGCTTCCAGAATATGGATCACTTTCAACAGATTTTTGACTACCTTTGAAGCATTCGTGTCACACTTTTATTTGTGTTGCACTCATTGCGTCATCCCCAAAAACCTTCTGAATCATCCAAATAGTTCCCATGGAGAAATGTTCAAGCTTAATGCAAAATTTGGTGTAGATTTATTGCTCTACTCACCCATTTTGAATGCAATGGCCACATAGTACACATGCCCACTCAACAGTGTCTACCACTGTCACTGAGTAGTATAGTGAAGTTGTCATTGTTTACCCACACACATTCCAGTTCACTCTCCTTGGCTACCAGGTTCTATTGATGTCATGCAAACTATTCTCATTATATTAACAATGGCTGGACTTTTTCCTGACAGACCTCATATCTGATAAGAGCAAAACCACATTATTTAGATCCTGAAACTTCCTAACCCTTCCATTCCTCGTGGAACATTCTTAGCCCTTATCTTTTTAAATAATGTCTTTTCCATATCCTAATCACACAAGTCATCCATTTGGAGGTTCTTTTTAGGCTGTGATTGAAAAGCATTTGGTTTCTATTTGGAGGAATTTCCATTCTAGTTCTGTGGATTATTGTGGCTGTGAAGCCAGTCTTGCAGCTTGGAATGGTCTTTTGGCCATGCTCGCTGAGGGAACCTGTTTGCACAGGTATCTGTGAACCTGCAATAAATAGAATGCTAGTTTTTTTAAATATCACTTCCTAAGTCTTCATAAATGACCATCTTACGTCATCTCACCACAACCCTGGAAGTGGGTAGTGCTGATATCAACATCCACATTTTACAGATTAGTAAACTGAAGGTTATACAGGTGAAATAACATCCCAAAAGTCCATGGTTAAGCTAGAGGTAGAGCTGGGTTCATATTTTGGGCGTCCCACTTCTGAGTCTGGTGCTTTTCACTCCACTCCATTCTTGCTGTTCATGTTCGTGCAGGCTTAAATGGAGATACCTAAATCTACACCCAGCTTTCTGTCAACCTTACCATAAACACACTGTGAAGATTCTCTGCCCCTCACCCCCACCCCCATGGTGGTGTACCACAAACTACAGATTTAATGTTCCTTCCTCCCCTTTCTCTTTTGGTTCCTGTATCTAAAGACATCCACCACTGCTGCTAACACATCTCAGATAAAGGCAAATGAATTGTTGACCCAGATCACAGAATTTATACCAAAATTTTAATAACATTTCTGGGTAGAAACAATGGCCAACACCACCTTTCTTTGCATTACTTTTTATTGAGTACAGACTTACGGTCTTTAAATAATTTGAATATAGTGTTTTTAATATACAGTTCTTTAGTCATATATATATTTCTTTAAAGCACAAAACTATAACTTAGAATGGAATAGCTATAAATGCTCATGTACATATTGCCATAAATCTAAAACTATTTTATAAAAATAGAACTCAAATAACTATATATTTTGGCAACATAGCAGTATTGTAAGGTGGCCACATACATTTTTATTATGCAGCACTATCCCAAAATGACTGTCTCAAGTTTCATTTTCCATCTCTTTGGGGACAGTCTCCTTTACTAGGGTCCCCACAGAGATGCCCATGGTCATGGCTCAGTGTCGCTTTTGCATAAAGATTCTGTGCAGCCACCTGTGCATGGAGGGGGAAGACCAGCTTCCAGCCCCTTCCTCTGAGAGAGGAGGTATCCCTCCTGCTGAATGTCACCATCAAACTTCTTGAAGCCCTCACAATGCATGGTTAATATCTGAATACAGAGTCAGTTTCCTTTCCCTATACTCATAAAATGGCAGATGTGAGTTTGGCTCTGTCAAATTGGTATAAAATGTTTGAAATAAACATCACTCACATGGTGCCCACTGGGGAAACAACATCCTGACAGTGGGCACCAATGCCCATCTGTTTGTGCAAGGCCTTTACACATGTCAGACAATCCTCACAGCCTCACAGGGTTGGGACATTCTTGTCCCCATTTGATGAATTTCTTGGCCAAAGTCAGCAGGGCTCCCTGACCCTAAATCCAGAGCTCTCTACCTGCCCAGAAATCCCTGGAGGGAAACCAGAAAAGAACTCGGATGTGCACTATAGTCATTGGGTGAGGACAGACAAGTGGCTTTGGGTCAACTTATATCAGGTGGACAGCAGTTCCCAGAAATTCTTAAGACTCTTGGGTTGCCACTTCCCAAGTAGCACAGGAAGATGGATATCTGAGAGCCAGAACAAGGACCTACAGACCAATGACTTTGATGGGCAGTGCCAGAATCTCCAGGATTATTCAATAGAAGTTCACAATCTAAAACCAGGGCCTCAAGGAATTGACTGCTTGGGACTGCATGTATTTTTAAAGAGCTAAGCAAAGGTCAAAATGCCTGCTCCCATCTCTACCCTGCCTGCTTCAAAACAAATGTAATGTAACCAAAGACACTGAAATTGAGAACAGGCTGACAGTCACCGGCGGGGATGGGCGGGGGAGAGGACCGGCGGGGATGGGGGGGGGGAGAGGGAAGGGAATTTCAGGGGAAAAGGGGAAGGGTTTAGAGCAACAAGTATAAGGGACACATGGACAAAAACTATGGGGGGGGTAGAAGTGGGAGGGAGGTGGGGAGGGCTGGGGTGGTGGGCTGGGCTGGGAGTAAAAGACAGAAAACTGTACAAGAACAACAATTAAAATAAAATAAATAAAATATACACACAAAAACAAAAACCAGATCAAAGCGCAGATGGCATACACAGTGACCCAAGGAAGGGACAGGTGCGGGGTCCCTGGGCCAGAGTGGCGTGCTCAGAATGTCACAAAGCACAGCAGGATGGGTGGGGGTGGGGTGGGAGTGGGGATGACTTTTTCAGGACTCCCCCACTCCCACCCAGGAACCCACAGTGATGAAAGCGGAACTCTGCAGTTCCTCTGGTCAAAGACAGGTGGCCTCAGCTATGTGCCATTTGATTTTTCTGGTTGCTTTCCTACTCCTTTGTCCTTTTAGATTTCCCATATGCCCCAGTGGGAAGATCTCCTCTATGATCACAGCCTTTCAGGACAATTCCAACTCTGGTTCTGTGGACTGTCTGCCCTCCATCAGGGTTGGCTCTGGATATGGCTGTATCCGCTCCTGGGCAGCTATCCCTCAGCCCCTAAGGCCATAGGAGAGTCCTACTCTGGGCTCCTCCATGTAGGTTTAAGTTCTAATCCCTGGACAACATTCCTCACATAAAGAAACCCACCCATCTGTCCAAGGATGTCCTGCTTGGGCCACTGAGATCATTTCCTGAAATTAATGTCACAACAGTTTTCTTAAAAGCATCTCTTAAAGTTAAATAAAACAAATCAACAACAACAGGAAACTCAGTGCAACCCCCTCCCCTCTCCTCTAAAAGGCAGGTCACCTATGGGGCACTTTTTGTGTGAAGGGGAGTAAGAAAGCAGCCAGAAAAAGAGTTGGCAGGTTCCTTGAGGAAATGTACTGGTCCTCCCTCCATCTCCACCGCTTGCCCTGGGCTATACTGTTTATTCAACAGGGATTGTCCCTGAGGCCCCTGGGGAAGCAGGGAGCAGCAAGTACTCCAGAGCAATGATAGACAAGTTTTTTTCCCCTTTCCAGTATAGCCAGATCAGATTTTATGAGTTCAGTTGAAAGCTGTCCCTGGGAGGTGAAAGGTAAAATGCATCTGTGGGTCCAGGTCACTATATTTTAAATTAACTTGGGTTCTGTGTGTGTAGGGAAGTAAGAGCTTATAGAACTGTGTGGCTCAGCACAGGCCACTCTGGATGATTAGACTGTTTGAATCTAAAAACAAATCCCCCTACTCCTCCCCCAAAGAAAAGAGGTAATGACCTGGAGTTAGCCTCTTTCCTCATGATTCATTAGGTACATTGCACTTAATAGGGTGATTCATTCTCCTGTTGGGCAAAAATATGACCTAGACATGCTAGGTCCTCTTGGGGAAGCAAATACCAACATTAAGCTTCCAAGGTGGTGAAGGGAAGTCAGTGTGCATTTCCCCAATTCACCCCGGCACTTCTGAACCAGGCTGGTCTGATTTCCTCATCACCAATTTTATCAGTGCCCAGGCCAGAGGGCAGCTCTACAACCAATGACAATTCCATGCCTAATGAGAGACAGTTTCCTCCAGCCACTCAACTTTGTGTGATGCCCCGCTGTGGTCTGTGTGTTTGGCCCTGGGGACAGAGGAGCTGCAGAAAGCTAGGGCGAGGGTTGAAAGCAGTGCTTCAGCAGGGTCTGGCAGCTGCAGAATGCTGGGTTTGGGGAGATGATATGCAGTGGTAGGAGTCAAGGTTGGTGGCACTGGCTGGGCCTTGTTGCTTTTTCTTTTGTCACCAGTGGCTTGCCTGCAGCAGACTGAGGCAGACTGCAGAGGTCTCTCATGTCAGTCAGGCTTTCTTCCACAGCTTTTGCAAACTTGGGAGAAGAGGTTTCTTTGCAGCTGTGGAAGCTTGAGATGCAGAAAAGGATGCTTTCAGGCTGGGGGTTGTAGCAGGCACCATACCCTTCGGGCACAACTGGCCCATAGCAGCAAAACATCTCCATAGCTGTGGGCACCTGCAGGAGAGGACAGGTCAGGAGCTGATTGTTCTGAAATGCAACGTGTGAGCCTGGCAGAATGAAATATGTTCTTACAACCCGGGAGTCTTGATGGAGCATTTGCTTCTCTGACTATTTTCCACCTGGGCATTTAACTGAATTAACCAAATCAACTGACTGCTTCAGCATAGATGGCCACACCCAGAGTCATAATGACAAACCCATCTAACTGCATGATATGAGGAGAAGAGGGCCATAAGCCATTCCCTGGTGTGAAATCTGCTCCTCTTGTGGAGTCAGAAGCTCCCAAATTCAACTGCTGCTGGGTCTCAGCTGAGTCTCTCCTTCACCTGGGGGCCATTTGAGGCACTGAGGCAATCAGAGTAATTTACTAAATGGCACCCTGGTGACACCCAATGGTTCAATGCCTTTCCAAAGGGAGTAATTTATGAACTGGAGGAAATCTGGCCTGTCTCCTCTGTCAATTTCCCCCATATCCTTAATTATTGTCAGCATTGCCTGGCTGGTCTGATTTTTTTCCCCACAGTCTGGTCATGCACAATTACCCAGCACTGGGTATTTCGAAGTTTGCCATCAATTGGAGTTTTAGTTATGTACCTAATATGTTTTGAATTTGGAGCACTGATATTTTGTAATCCAGATCACAAACCCAGAAAATTGTTTCTGAAGGCATTTAAGTCATAAATGTTCATTTCCAGTTGAAACAAAAACCCCCAAACCACCGTACTCCAATTAATTTTATTAGCTGGTCTTAGGGAGAAAATAGAACACATTTTGGGTCAGGTGCAGGGTAGGTTTGTTTTAAACCCATAGGTTTTTGGCGCTGTGTACTCAGGCCTTCAGAAATGACACTGGTTGTATTAATGGGGCAGAACAAACCATTAGTCTTGCTAATAGAGTCACCTCATTGTCAGATAAATTTGCCATGCAACAGCCAAAGGCCATAAAGCCATTCCAAAGCACTTTTTGCCCATGGATGGTTTCCTGAAGAATTTATGTTGTGTTCTGCCCCCATTTAGTCATGTTTGTGAGCTCACTGCAGTAATAAGAAAATCAAATTACTGAGAGGACTTTTATCCTCAAACCCAACTTTATGAGTTCTTTTTATTGCCCATATCTAGCCTTTCACAGATGAGGTGGAGTTTAGGGAACCGACATATCATATCGGGGCGGGGAGGGAGTGGCACTTTCTTTCCTAAATTGCTGCTTTTCTCTAATGGATTTCATTCTGTCTTTGTGACAGCGGTCCTCTAACAGAACAAGCCTGTGGTGCTGGTTAGGAGATGCTGGGCTGGCAGCCAATCACCTACTGTTGGTCACTGGCCCCTCGTAATGGCTGTGGCCTGCTTGGAGGACCCTGTCATACCAGGCACTGGGCTGGGCTTTCTACCTATATCATCACATATAGTTGAGTCAGGACTTCATTCTAGGCCTGTCAGGCTTCAGAGGTAACATTGCAAGAGAGTAAGCATAATGGTTATGGCACCAGGATGGGTGCTTTCCTGTTCTGTCCACCTCTACTAAGGTCATGTCTGTGATTATTCCCACTTAGAAGATGAAAACCAGTGCTCTGACCATTTAGGTCATTTTGCAGGTTACAGAGCTCATGAAATGTATATACAGGACTTTCTGAAATCCAACCAGTGGGCTATATTCACTGAGCTGTACAGAAAGCCCACTGGTTACACTAAGTGGCTTCTTGGGTGACGGCCACAGTAGGGCTACATGTACCTGGCTGGTGGAGAGAACAAATTGATTGCTCATCAAGTATGTTTCATCTGTGAATATCTCAGGTAGCTCTTTGCACATTTCCCGGGCCAGCTCCCGCAGTCCCAGCAGGTGGTTGTCAATAGCCATTCCTGTTATGGCCTAGGCAGTAAGGAACAAAGAATAGTAAATAAGATGTGGGCTCCTGATACCTCCTGCCTTCCTCTCCAGTTTATAGTGCTAATGGTGATTCCAGTGGCCATAGTTACTCAGTGCTTGCTGTGGACAGTGTGCATTCGAGGGAGCCCAGAACTGACCACTTTAACAGGTGGCTCTGCTCCTTAGGCCCTTGTGCATTTGTTATGTGCACAGGATGAGTCCAGATCTATCTGCATTCTAACATGAGTCCCTCCCATGGTCACTACTGATGTGTACCATGTATGACCATTTAGTGCTGTAAGTGAAAGGAGCAGGGTTGCTGGGCCATCCTCAGTACCTTCTCAGATAGTGAAGGAGTCTGGGGAGGACAATCCCTGAGCTGGGCCCAAGGACTGCCAAGCCCTACACAAACATGGCAAGGGGTGCCCTAGGCTGTCACTGGGCAGACTCTCACCACAGCCAACACTTGATACTCCAGCCAGAGCCCTAGGAATGAGGATAGAGGGTGTTAAATCTGTTCCTGAATCTTGGCTGCTATTTCATGGGCTCAGAATCAATTCAATTCAATTGGATTCAAAATCTAAGAAATCATTTTGAGACAGAAAGTAGACATCTTAGCAGAGTCCCAACTGATATTTTCAAGGGAAAACCTCTTGAAATGGAGAAAGGTTTTTTCCTTTTTATCACAAGCTATCACCAAAGGATAAGATAATAGCAATGCTGGCTCTGGAATCTCTATGTAGGAGGCACTCAGTGTGGTGGTGTGGCTGAAAGTGGGGCTGTGGGTCAGGGCACGTATTCTACATCTTTCCCACTTTAGGCTGCATGTATAGGACACATGCTGGTTTTGCTTGGATTACATGTTTATTTGGGACAACTTTTAGGGGGCTGATGCAGGCATGGGGTCCACCTCTGGCCTACAGTAATAACCTCTGGGTCACCCTCAGGGCAATTTTAACTGTTGTGGGCTGTCCCCCCAACTGTTAAAGCCACACGTATGAGGAAACCTCCCATCACAGTGAACTTTGCTCAGATTTACAAAGCACATTTGGAGATTTTGACAGCTATTGTCTTTCAGTTCAGAATGAATGCATAAAGATGGATCAGAGGCCCTAGTCTCTCCAAATGCACCTAATTATAGGCTAAAAAGACATATTATACAACCACAGCTGACTTTATTATTATTATTTTTCCATCTTCACCTGAGGACATTTTTAAAAGAGAGAAATGTCAGTGCAAGAGGGAAACATTGATTGGTTGCCTCTCTTGTCCTCACAACCTGGGACTGAACCTGCAACCCTGGTATATGCCCTGACTGGGAATCAAACCTACAGCCTTTCAGTGTATGGGACGATGCTCTAACTGACTGACCCACATCAGTGAAAGCAACCACAGTTCTCTTTAGCCTTGCCCTGTTAGGACAAGGGAAGAACTGAGACCACATATGAAGTAGAGTGCACTTCTAATTTCTCTGGTTAACTCTGTTTAATTGCTGATTTCTGTGGATCTGTAGAAGAAGCCAACCCACCCCTGTTTTCACCCTCTTTGAACTGACAATGTGGCAACTTGCATTGGTTTAACAGATTGTTTGGATTAGAGCTCTGAGTAGTAATGAGTAAAACGACACATCATCGATCTTAATTGAATGCCTATTATGTGCCTGATGTTGCTGGGTACTGGAAAGACAACAGAGAACAAAGCAGTCCTAGATCAACCCTCACTGGAGCCTTCTGTGTGGTGGGAGGCAGATATTAACCAACCATTCAAATAAACTTGTGATCAAAACTGAGGTAAGTGCTATGAAGGAAATCATAAGGTGCTGTGAAAAAATGTGATTGGGGTCTGGACAACATTTGCTCCTCCACTGTAATTTCCTTTCTTTATCACCACTACCAAATATATTTGCTAGATATTTGCAGTGTTCCTTGATTCTTTCTCTTGTCCCTTACCCTGCATGGTCAACCAAGCACTAGATTTCCTTATAAAGTATCATCATAGCTCTCCTCTCCCTGCACTCTATTTTGTTGTTGTTGTCCCCATCAACTTAAAACAGTTAACACAAAATAACCCTATGGCAATGCTTTGGAGAATAGTTTTCTAAATTTTTTTCCTAAACATTCAATTACCAAAGTTATCTATTTACATAGTTTAAAAACCCAAATAAACCAAAGGCTTATGTAGCCTTGCCAGCACTGATTCCCACTCCACAGAGGCAACTACTCAGAACACTTTTGACATTTACTTTCTTAGTTCTAAATAACATGCTTTGATACTCATTACTGCATTTTTTGTTTTACCTATAATCTTATGATAAAAGATGAACTTTGACTCTTTGGTACTCCTGCTCCCCCAATACACTTGCACTCTCCCACCTTCCCAATAGTTACATTTTAACTCTTTGTTGTTTGATTAACACTCGGTGTTTACATGATTATAATTATGCAATTATTCACAGATGAGTCCTTAGGGTATTATGATTAGATTTCCTTTCTTACTTAACTATTTTTTATTTTCCCTAGAATTGACAACTTTTAAATTATGATTTTTCCCACTTGCTGAGCTTTCTATATATCTATAACTAGTTGATTCCTAAATGCTCAGCCAGAAGTATAAAACTTCCCTCAGTTGAAATATATCTGAAAATTATCAGGTTCATTTCTCCTCTCAATGCTTGCTTTTCTACGGACTGCTGAACAGCTGCCAGCTTGGAATCTCCCTTTACTATCATCCTCTTTCTCTACCTCTTGTACTAATCTTCTTATTATTGGATCCTCTAACTTTTACTTTTCTTTTTTGTTTTATTCATACTTTACTGGTCTACATCCTCCAATAGCTTTACAAGGAACAGAGCCTAATAAGTAAAAATTTTGAAATCTTATCTATCTGAAAATATCCTTATTCTTTCTTCAAATTTGGTGATAGTTTGGCTGGGTATGGAATATGTGTTAAAAATTATGTATCCTTTAGAATTTGAAAGTATTGCTACACCATATTCCACCTTCTGGTGATGCTGTTGAGAAGTCCAATTACCACCATATTTTCCCTGAGTTATTTTTATTTATTGAAAAAGAAATAAAATTTTATTTTTATTTATGAACGCAATAACATCACTTATATTTCAGAGGATTTCATTTACAGTTTTAATGAGTCCCTCTGTTTCCTGCATTGTTTTCATTCAATTTGGGTTTTAAGTTATTTTGTAAATTACACAAAATTATTTGTTTGTACTGGTTTTAATCTTTTGTGTTAGCAGCTCTCCTCAATGTCTGATGATTTATGGCCATCTATTTATACTTAAGAATAAAACACTGAAAATATGAATAGAAGAGTGAGAATGTGTTTGTCAACTGGTGGACTTGCCTGTGAAGTGAGCTAGCTAGGTTTTTCATTGGGGACCCCTATTGTCAGTATCTGTGGCTCTGTTCTCTTGGCCAGATCAGTTTTACCACACAGAAACCCTTTAATCTCCTGCTTGGGGAGAGGTGGTAATAAAGGTGGTTAGCAGTGTACCTGGAGCTGAGTGGCTGTAGGGTTTATTATTAGGTTAGCCAACTTTGATTAATCCTCTATTTTGGGGAAAATATCCACTCCCTCAGATGTACCTGGTGTCCCCAAATCTAGAGTCCTTCTTCAACCTCTCCAGAAGATAAGCTTCTAGTTTACCCTTGGGAAAGAGGAGAGTACTAGCCTGGCTGTGTGGAGTAGTGGAAGGGAACTGAAAGTCTGTTTCTTATATAAATCATCAACCAATCCTCTTCAGCACCACATGCACCCCTATTTTTTTAAAGTATATTTTACTGATTATGCTATTACAGTTGTTCCATTTTTTTCCTCACCTTTATTCCCTTCTCCACCCTGCACATTGCCTCCCACCAGCATTCCCCCAACCTTAGCTCATGTACATGGGTCGTACATATAAGTTCTTTGGCTTCTCCATTTTCTATACTGTTCTTAACCTCTCCCTGTCTATTTTGCACCTATCATTTATGCTTCTTATTCCCTGTACCTTTTCCCCTATTCTCCCCCACCCCCCTCTCTTTGATAACCCTCCATGTTATGTCCATTTCTGTGATACTGTTCTTGCTCTAGTTGTTTGCTTGCTTTTTTTTTTTTTTTTTTAGGTTCAGTTGTTGATAGTTGTTTGTTGTCATTTTACAGTTCATAGTTTTGGTCTTCTTTTCCTTAGAGAAGTCCCTTTAACATTTCATATAATAAGGCTGGGTGATGATGAACTCCTTTAACTTGACCTTATCTGGGAAGCACTTTATATGCCCTTCAATTCTAAATAATAGCTTTGTGGGGTAGAGTAATTTTGGATGAGGGTCCTTGCCTTTCATGACCTCAAATACTTCTTCCAGCCCCTTCTTGCCTGCAAGGTTTCTTTAGAGAAACTAGCTGACAGTCTGATGGGAACTCCTTTGTAGGTAACTGTCTCCTTTTCTCTTGCTGCTTTTAAGATGCTCTCCTTATCTTTAATCTTGGGTAATGTGATTATGATGTGCCTTGGTGTATGCTTTCTTGGGTCTAACTTCTTTGGGACTCTCTGAGCTTCCTGGACTTCTTGGAAGTCTATTTCCTTTGCAAGGTTGGGGAAGTTCTCCTTCATTATGTTTTCAAATAAGTTTTCAATTTCTTGCTCTTCCTCTTCTCCTTCTGGCACCCCTATAATTCAGATGTTGGAATGTTTAAAGTTGTCCCAGAGTTTCCTCAATCTTTTCTCACTTTTTTGAATTCTTGTTTCTTCATTCTGTTCTGAATGAATGTTTATTTCTTCCTTTTGCTCCAAATGGTTGATTTGAATTCTGGTTTCCTTCCCTTCACTGTTGGTTCCCTGTATATTTTTCTTTATTTTACTTTGCATAGCCTTTGTCTTTTCCTCTATTTTGTGACCATACTCAACCATTTCTGTGAACATCCTGATTACTAGTGTTTTGAAGTCTGCATCTGATAAGTTGGCTATCTCTTTGTCGCTTAATTGTTTTTCTGGAGTTTTGATCTGTTCTTTCATTTGGGCCATATCTCTTTGTCTCAGCACATCTGTTACATTGTAAGGGGTGGAGCCTTGGGTATTCACCTGGGCAGGACAGCCCATGTCACTGCATTGTGGCACTGTATGCGTGGGAAAGGTCAGAGAGGGAACAATGCCACTTTCTCAGCTCTCCACTGGCTTTTAGTGACTTCCTGCTATCCAGAAGCAAATTGAGCCCTTCTGGTGCTGATTCCCAGGTGGATGGGCTTGCATACATTCTAGGACCCTATGGGTCTCTCCAACAAACTCTCCTATGAGGCTGGGAGTTTCTCTCACCACTGCAATCCCCGCAAGTTTTTATAGCCAGAGGTTTTGAGGCTTTCTTTTCCCACGCTGGAACTCTGGGTTGCATGGTCTGTCTTTCTTCCCAGTTGTTCCTCCAAGTTTATCTGCATGCAAATGTGAGACCACCAGCAACCACTTTGCCCACATGGTCCTTCAACTGCCACATTGCCAAGTATCCTTTCCACCCCAGCTGCCCGTCTCTACCCCTCCTACCAGTCTGTATGAATATTTCTTCTTTAACTCCTTGGTTGTTGGGCTTCCATACAGTTTGATTTTTCTGGGCATTCTTGTTGGTTTTTTGTTTTTAAATTTGTTGTTGTCCTTGTTTTGGTTGTGTGAGGCAGCAAAGTGTATCTACCTATATGTCCATCTTGGCCGGATACACCCCTGCTTGTGGTGGGATCCTCCAATATCTGAGGTCCTGCAATGTAGTTCATTAGCCTTCTAAACCTCCCTCATGATTTGCTTGGGTTTCAGGTTCCTCAGATCTGCTAAATTAGTTGTCACCTATTTTCAGCTCTGAAACTTTGCTGTCATCTCCTCTTCTAGTCTCTTTTTCCTAGTGTTTTCATTACTTAAGAAATTCCTTTGCTGGCCTGGCTTGTGTGGCTCAGTTGGTTGAAATGTCATCTCATAACTGAAAGGTTTCAGATTCAATCTCCGGTCCAGGTGTGTACAATTCCCAGTACGGGCACATATGGAAGGCAACCAATTGATGCTTCTCTCTTGCAACAATATTTCTCTCTCTTCCTTCCTTTCTCTCTAAAAACAATAAAAAATGTCCTCAGGTTAGGATAGAAAATTTTTGGAATCCCTTTGCTGATATTTGTGAGGGTTTTAGAGGGAGTGACAGTTAACCCTTGTGTTCAAGCCACCATATTTAATCAAGAGTTTGTGCTTCTTCTTCAGCCTCCATCCCCAATCTACTTCAGTCCTTATACCAGCTCTTTCTAAATATATATAGGTTCTTGTACATAATCAGTGTTGCTACCTCTTGAAAGACCACTCCATCCTCCAGCCACTCCTTCTACCTGGTCATCAGAGTAGCTTTGTGACAGGAAAGTTCAAAATCATGACTTCTCTTGCTCCTCTATTTTTTTTATTTACTTATTTTTTAGACAGAGAGGAAAGGAGGGAGGAAGAGATGGACAGAAACATCAATGTGCCTCTCATGCACTCTCTACTGGGGATCTGGCCTATAACCCAGGCATGTACCCTGACTTGGAATCAAACTGGTGACCCTTTGGTTCACATACCCACACTCAATCCACTGAGCCACACTAGCCAGGGAACTCCTCTGTTCTTTGCACATACCGAACTACTTGCTTTTCCTCCAATGTCTCTCAAGACTTTGTCTTTGCACATGCTGTTGCCTTCTGGAGCCATCCTTTGCTTCTACATCTGTTACAAGTACTTCCTCATCTTTCATGTCTCATTAAGCACCATTTCTTCCATGAAGTCGTCTTAGCTTCCCCAAGCAGAAGAATGAGCAGTTCCTCCATGCTCTCTGCTACTTCCTGAGGGCTCCTTTCATGTGGGATTGGATTTGTCATTTAAAGGCCTCTCCTCCTAACTGCACAGTAAACTCTTAATGATGGGCTTCTTGACTACATTGTTTATTTCCTAACTCTGAGCACTTTACCTGGCATAAAGCAGAAAACCAAAAAGTACCCATTGAGAGTATTTTTGAGAGTAAGCTTGATTTTCCCCAAACAGAACAAACACTTTAATCTTCAGAATTAGAGACCTATATTAGAGAACATAGTGAATTAGAGGAAAGTCTACATTGACTAGTTCTAAAACCCAAATATGCATTGTACTTGCTTTCAACTACATAGAATAAAATCTGGTGAACTTCTCTTTTTAAAGACTGTATGAGAATGATTTGTAATTAATATATTGATCACTGACCCCAGTAATAGCTTATTCTCTGTTGTTTGTATGCTGGCTTGCAGTGCTAGAAAGTAAATTATTTCCCTAAACTAGGGAAATATTTTCCTTATGATTTTGGTGTCACTATTAATTTTCAGAAAAGACATTTCAGTTACAAGCTGTATAAAAAACCATGAAGAATAAGAAGGCAAAATGAGTATTTATTCCCTTGGTGGGAATAAACACTGCTTCATCTATGATTGTGTGAGGTGTATAAGCACTACAGTTTGGCAAGCCCAGGTGCAATCCCTCACATTTTACTTTTCTTGTAGTATAAAGTATAAATTGCTATATGTATTTGGTGCAATTATTATTGTTGTTTCAAAGACCATTCATTGTATTCTTGTAAAATCCATGTAGAAAGCAGGAGAGGTGTGTTATCTAGGTTCTAAAAATAAGAAGAAGGAGACTCTAAAAGGCAGCAGGGCCTTGCCAAGTTGCTGCACAGTTGGTGGCTCAGCTCTTACCCAGCTTGGGTGGTGGCCCTGCTCTGGTGGACTCAGCTCTGGCCCAGCCCACAGTATGAGCTCAAGCAAGGAGGTGCCTTCACACTTACCATGACTGTGTACTCGGTCTGGGCTCGGATAGCATCCTTCAGAAGCAGCAGCTTCTCTGAATCCTGGAAACAGACCAGACAGATGTCTCAGATGGCAGGCACTAAGCATATGGAGTTTTAAGAGTCTACTCAGTGACAAACAGGTCAAAGGAGCTAACTGTCACAGAGTCAAGCAGACCAGTGGCCTCCTTGAGACTTCTTAGATGGAGTAAGACTTACTGTCAGAGCAGGCTTGTGGTCAGTGATGGCTTTCACAAAGCTCAGTGCCTCTGGAGTGGCTGATCGAATGTTGTCCACCCGTCCCTCCTGGAAGCGGCGAATGGATGCACTCTCATAGGTGGGTGTGAGCCTGAGATGGAGCCTGCACAAGTGAGGGATGAATAGCAAATAGGGATGCATTCTTGGGTATTCTGAAATGCTGAGAGAATGATAGTCTAGCTGGCTTTATTTTTATAGTCCTGACTTTATTTGGTATAGTATTTCATTTTAACCTTAATAGAATTTTAGAGGCAGTTTCCCAAAGATGAATGTCAGGAAGTCTAATATGAAGAGCTATGTATCTTTCCATACGCTGGTGATACTGCAAAGATATAAAATAAAGAAGTGACTGGTTGCTTTAAAAAAATCTCAGTCTGGTGGGAAAGCTAGAATTTTCTACAAGACCTGATGAATGTTTGATTAATGGCATAGAATGGAATAATTGTGCAATTAATCATTCACACCCTTGAGAGAATTCTGTTTTATTTAAAACAAGTCAAGCATGAACTATGGATGGAGGGAGGTAAAGGCCTCAGTGGTCACTGGAGTAAACTGTTGCAATGTCCAGGGGTGGCTGGGCTTCTGACAGACCCATGGGCACTATGGCTGTGCCTCTCCTTCTTAAAGCTTATGATGGGAACAGTAGCAGCCACTGCCCCTGCCACTGTCTCCTCCTTAAGTGCATGAACCAAGTGAGTACCCCTAGGCTTGTGTACCTGCCTGGTGCACACCTTTGTTTACCAGTCAGTAAAGTCCTTGTTGTTGGGGTTGAAAGAAAGGAAAGACACAGAAGTCAGAGAATAGCAGTGACAACCCAAAATCACACAGCAAGTCACGGCCTCCTCAGGGAATGTCTGTGCCACACCAGGTTAGCTCCAGGAGGGTGGAAGGCCAAGTCTGATTCAGCCTGGTTCTGTATTGCTTGGTGAGCAAGTGAATAAACTTCTATTACACTTATATCTTATTTTCCCAGGACACGGGCAGGGAGCTCATTTCCCATATTTCTGTGGCCCCTGGAGGCAAATGCTCTGCCAAGCATGAAAATAGATGCCATCACTGGCTGGCAACTGATCAACCCCAACTGAGGCAGCTTCCAGTGTTTTGCTGAATCTAGATGCAGATTTTAAAAAATTTATTAAAGCTTAGACTGTGAAGAATGTTCTCCATGGGAAGCAGATCATGTTTTAGCTTTTCAATGAGGTCCAGGATCGTCTGGCCACAACTATTTCTGGTCATGTCCAGTGACAGCAAAGATCATGTGAGGAGGGGGTACTCTGTGTAGGTTCCTCTTGGCTCTGGATCTGAAGCTCTGAAGTGCTCATTGAGTAGAGTCCCCAGTCATAGCTCCAGCAGGGACCTAACCTCACGGCCCATTGAAGCCCATTGAAGCCCATTGATATCTGAGTATCAGAATGACAATGACAGCAGTCCCAGACACCAAGTCCTGCCACAGTTCTATGCTGGCAAGGTCTCTGTGTCCCAGTGATGCAGGGTGACATCAGACTTTACCAATGAGTTGTAAGAAGACAGATGCTCAGAGTGGCCGTTCCCTTTGTCATGAGTTACGGTCCCACATGGGACACTAGGATCAGGACACTGTGTCCACAGGGGTGCTTCTCGCTTATTATGAGTCTTCCTTGCTCCAGCTTTAGACAAGATCACTTCCTGTTTCCCTGGGCGTTGCAAACTGAAAGCAGATCTGGTGGGACAACTGCCATTTGCCAGTCATGCCAGTTTATGAGCAGTTGCTTCTGCAATTCTGGAGCCAACTGAAGCCAGTCCTATCTTGAGGAAGATCTGCTTTGTATGTCAGTTTTAGTGTTCTATAAAACTTGAGTCAGGTGCCTTACCCTACCTTCAACCATTACTTCCTACAACTATAGAGGTTTTTCTAAATCACAGACCTAACTATGCCTCCCCTACCTAACACTCTTGTGGTATCTTCTCATGTTTGACTCAGTACCTGATGCCTGCTCTGTGCCAGGCATGCAAGGGTAGAATGTCATGCTTGGGAGAGACAGTCTAGAAAACAAAGTTAACAAAACAGTGGACAAAGTAGTTCACGTGAAAAACAATTGCCATGAAAGAAACAGAGAGCACCCTAACTGGGTGGCAAGGTTCTCTGAGGGCTGACACCTGAGTAGTGGGAAGGAGCTGGCAGGTGAAGAGTGGTGGTGACAGGTGAATAGGTAGGGGCACAGCCAGAGCAAAGGTCTTAGAGGTGGGAAAGAGATTTGGGGAGGACCCCAGATGAGGCCAGGGAAACTTTCTAAGTCTGGACTTTGTTCTAAGCATGGTGGGAAGCCATTGGAAAGGTTCAAGGAGGTAAATGATAGAATCTGATTTTCATATTTCCTAGTTCATGTTTTATGAAGATAGAGTACAGTGGGTAAGATTGGAGGCAGAGATCCCCAGGAAGCATGTTGCAGTTGACTGAGCATGAGATGGCAGGGGCTTGGGAGAGGCCCATGGTGGTAGAGGTAGAAATGGAAGTGAAGGGCAAAGAGGCACAGGGAAAATAACTGACATGGCAGGGAAAGACAGGGACAAATGAAGGGGGAATCTAAAATCTTTGACTTGATCCACTGAGGGATGCTAATTCTATTTCATTATTGAGGCCAGAATAATGGGAGGTCACATCAAAACTCCAGAGGCCCAGGTAGACTGGATGGGACATGGAAGAGGAGCATCTTCTCAATCTTATGTCCTTATCACCTCCCTGGCCTTGGTTAGCTTTGTTCTTGCTCTTTGTGCTCTGCACCCCTGGGCCATCACTCAGGCAAGTGACTGACTATGACATCATTCCTTCACTTTTCTGAGAAGGTTTCCTATCTTGCAACCCAGTTAGGTGGCACCTCCTACCAAGCAGTCTGCCCTGGTTGTCCTTCCATCCTCTAAGCCCGTAGAAAGTCTTTCTCCCTCCAGGGTACTTCTAGACTCTAGAGTCTAGAGCAGCTTGTCAGTCAGCCCTTCTGGGCAGGTTTTGCTCACCTGTAGAAGGCCAGTTGTAGGGCCACCTGAATAAAGGCATCGGGGCTGCATTTCTGCTTCTTAATGAATGTCTTCCCATAGTTGTCAAACTTGTAAACAATGAAGTCAAGATTCTTTACTATTCTGTGGGGGGAAAAGATGCTTTTATTTCATGCAAAGTAGAATGCAAAGATCACAGAATCTAACCAAATTTCTTGAGCCTGATCTATGTCCTACCATCCCAGAAGTTCAGGACAGTCCCTGCCCTCTAGGAATGGATTAGTGTGTCAGAGACAGTCCTTGACATATGGAAGTGGCAGAGGGTGTACTGGATGAAGGTTACTCTGAACTGAAGATGAGGTGTGGCTGGGCAGATTGATAGCCCAGCTCTGGGGCAGGAGGAAGGTGGGCTTGGCTGCAGGGAGGGACATGGAGGCAAAACAGACATTTGCATGGGCAGGGAAAACACTGCTAACAAACACAATCATAAAATCCTGCTGCTCACAGAAGTGAGCCTGAGAGAGGTCACTCATTTGACCTGTTTGGTAAGGTGTGTCCAGCATCCTCGTGGGTTGTTTTTTGTTTTGTTTTGTTTTGTTTTGTTTTGTTTTCATCCTGGCCATCCTGCCAGATCCACAGACCCTCTCTGTCCAGGGAAAAGCCCACTTCTCAGATGGCTGAAAGTAGCATCTCCTCACTAAGACTCATCTCTGTGCTTTGGAAAGAAAGGTGTGGGGCCTGGCTGCTTGGCACCACAGTGAAGGCTGCTTGCCAGTAACTAAAAGTCCATTTTACTCAGACACTGCTGTTGTGGCTGCCATGACATGCTCAGGTCTTTGCTGCCCAGGAGCCATTGTAAGAGTAGCAGGAAGATTACCTGAGTCTACATTGAGACCCTTGAGCAACCCAACAATGACCAGTCTTCTCCTTAAAAATGAGCCTGGGGTCTGGGATGGCTGCCTCCTGGAGCAATGTCCAGCAAGGTCCACATCATCCATCCACCAGCCATATGTAAAATCAGAGTCTTGGGGGAGCAACCTGGGCCCCCATTCACATACTCACTCTTTCAGGACTTGGCACTTCCTGCCTACCCCTCCTTGAATTATTTCTCCTGCCTCACAGGACTTCAGCTCTTGTGGCACCATGCCAGGTTCTGGGAACTCAGCAGGACTCAGAGAACCAGTTCCAATGGCAACTCAACCCTCACTCAGTCTGGCCTGTTGACTCACTGCCTCCATACAGGTTGAGCACAGAGTCACCACAGCACTCTGGAAACCTTTTGCTCAAGCTCTGCCCATTCGGACCGTATCCTTTCCCTCCTAGTTCCCCATCCTCCAGAAAGAGGAGCTGGGGGCCTCGGGATCAAGTGGAACCTGCTCAAACCCCTAAAAGTGTGCAGGTTCCTTCTTTCTAGGGCTCAGCAATGAACTCACCCTCCTAGTGGCCTCCTTATCCCCAAACAGGTGCATATGGTTGAGATACGGACACCACCTTATCGATAATCACCTAAGGCCACTCCTCCCCAAAAGCCAGTCTCCACAGCAGCTTGCGTGGGGACTCGTCCTCCCTGCCCTTGGCCTCAAGCCCAACCACACTCTAACCAGCTCACCTACCCTATTCCCACAGTCTCCTCCCTGGCTCTCTGGAACCCTCTGTGCAAAATCTGCCAGGGCTCCTCATAGCTTCCAGGTCCTGTGACATAAGGAGCATAAAGCTCTTCATAATGTGGCCCCAGCTTCCCTTTAGTGTCTCCAGCTCTGACCATTCTCTCACTTGCTGGTCTCCAAAGTAGTCTGGATCTTTTATGAACCCCCTCCCCCAGCTGCCTGCAACACAAATTCCTCTTCATCCTTCAAGGACCATCTTTGCAAAGCCCTCCCTCAATGTCCTGGCAGAATTCAGCTCTTGTGTCCTCTGTGGGTTCATGTCTGTATGTCTTTGTCTGACTTTGGCACTTAATGCATCACACGTTTTTGCTCTGGGGATCCACTTCCTCCACTAAAGTCTGGAGGGCAGGCCTCATGGCAATTCATTTCTTTGTTCTCAGAATCTTACCACAGGCCTGGCACAAACTAGAGCTCTGCACACATTGGTTGAATGAATGAATGAATGAATGAATGAATGCACTCATGCTCACTTACTGAATGAGAGAATGAACAACAAGATCCAGACTCAGTTGTCAGCCTGCGGCTCCCCTCACATCTTGCCACTGCCAATCTGTGCTCCCCCAGAGGGGCCCACACCCATCCCTGGCCCCCCTGCTTGGGTCCTATTAGGGGTCCTTGCCCCCCTGCCCAGGTTCCGTTAGGGCTTGAACTGCCCTTGGGAATAAAACCTTCCTTGTCAAGATGCAGTGAAAATTCAAGCAACGTGAAATAGCTTGGATTCAAACGACCTATTCAAACCAGTTGTTTATTACTCCCCACAAACAGAATGATTTCCCCTTCTTGACTGTGCTCAGTCAGGTGAAACCCTTGAAAAAAAAATAGCTCCATGTTTGCATTTTATGGAAATGATGGATCCTTAGGCAAGGTTATTTCCCCTAGAGTTATAACTCCCCTTTTATTTGACTACATTTCCATGAGGTCATGGGGAGTGTAGGAACTGGGGTCTCTGGAACCTTTCAGGGAGTCTCAGAAGTCAGGGTGGGAAGGAGGACACAGGTGACCCCCAGGGCATCACCCCAAAGGAAAGTTGGGCTTTTCCTTACCGTTGAAGTTTTTCTGCTGAAGAGGCTAAGAAACCTTGAATTACTGGGGAGCATTTCCACCTTAGCCTCCTGGGGGCTGGCAGCTCAGTGACGGAGTCAGCTCGGACCAGTTTCTTGCTATTCCTCATCCTGCAGGCACAGAGAGATGTCCTCCTCAGCTCTGTGACCTGAGGCCTGCAGGCAGCATATTTCTTTGCCCTCTGCAGTCATCTCACCTGTTGGAGGTTCGTGGGTATGATCTTCCCCCAGAGCATTGCACCAATGAACAGAGTGAATCTCAGAGAGCCCACCCAGATTAGCAAGTGGCAGAGTGAGGATTCTATCCACTCTGGCTGCAAAGCCACCCCCCCCCCTTTTTTTTTTTTTTTTTTGCATTTTCCTGTTCCACTACATTACACTATGACAATTATAAAACATTTGGAGATAAATTGAAGCAAATTATGTCATTCTGTTTGTGAGGGTTGGTTTGGGTTTTCGGAGATCCTAAAGAGATTCTAACCCATGGAAGAGGTTTAGAACTTAGAATCATGGAGAAGATTCTAAAAAAAGAGAATGAGGGAAGTGGTAAATGGAGGAAGGAACCCAGTGTGTTAAAGGTCAGAGAAGCCCTTAGTCGGCCAGCTTGGAAACTAGGGAGAGAGACCCAACCTGAGAGGATGAAGAGAGCTGCAGCTCAGAAACCTTCTGTCTGTGCTGGGTCATCAGTCAGCCCATCCTGAACTCAGGACAAACAATAGGGATTGATCGGAGCTCCCCTGGTCAAAGCGGATGCTCCTTCTTAGCTAGAAATTCTTTGCCAAGCTTTTCCTTAACTGCCTAGATGGCCCCTTCTATCCATGGCTGATAAAATGTACAATGTCTCATTCTAGCTAGTTTGCAAACTCGATTTTTACTAAGACACTTTCCAGTCTAATGCAGACCCCATGTAGCTGCCCCAGTTTTTCTTGGCCTAGCTAGGCAGTCCACTTTTGACATCATGGCTGCTCTGGAGGGGTCCTGTGCTCTAGACTCACATGTGCTTGAGCAGATGTTCCACACACTGTACCAGGACAATGCCATCGAATGGGGAGTGCTCACACACCACACCACAGGTGCCATCCTGGCCCACCACAAACTGCAATAAGGAAGAGAGAGGTGAGCAGACCTCTGGTAGAGTCAGCATTTCAAACCTGCCCCTTGGCTCCAGGTCAGGTGCCCTGGCCTCTCAAGGGGATCCCTCCTTAAGGACACCAAAGCACATTATTTTCTGAAAAGAACACTGCATACAGTTGCCAGGGCCTGAGAATATAGGAGTCTCAAACAGCACCAAATGGTGAGACCTTCCTAGAAAAACTCCAGGCAGTGAAGGCGCAGCATGAAGTTCACTGGCTGAAGTATCCCAGTGATTCCTGAAAGGCTGTGCATACTCTCCGCAGGTCATGGGTAAACTCCTTCAGATTCATTTAGCCCTGTTTCCCCTTTACAGTGAATGACAGGATTACCTCCCTGCTACACTGTGTCATGATGTGCCTGATGGCCCCTGTGGTTTGGGCAACATTGATTTTATTCCCAACCTCTAGACCAGTGTCCACCCCACAGTAGGTGCTCAGTAATTTTGTTGGATGACTGAATGAAAGATAACAATCCTATTTGAATGGTGAACAGATTCCTAGGGAGAAATAAAACTTCCCTTGATGGGAGGGAGTAAGGAAAATTGTGCTGAAGGTGCCCCATCAACTGCTGTCTGGGCTTTTGTGTCTGGGATCCACATTTCAGTTCTGTTGTTGTGGTCAGCCAGCTGGGAGAGCTTCAACAAGACACTTCAGCTCTCTGACTTCAGTCTGCTCTCATTTAACTTGAACCCAATAAGGCACGTTCACAGGATTGATATGAGGATTGGAGAGAAGATATATGAAAGAACCATGGGAACTTTAAAGATTACTTATGGTCTTTTCGTGACCTTACAAAGGCTATATTTAGCTGACATGGAAAAGGGACATACTCAGTGCAGAAAAGTACTGGCACAAAACAAGAATGAGATTTTATTCTTAAAGCATAATCCAAATAAAGTAGGTCTGCCTTATAGCTCATCCAGCGCAGCAGCACACTAAGGAGGTATTTGCCTAACATCCATAATCAACAAGCAAACAAGTGAACTATTGGAGTCTGTATAGCACACACTGGAGCTATCTCCAGGTCTTCTCCAATCTCTCACATAGTTGTCCTCTGCCCGAATCTTTGCTCCTATTCTTCAAACTTCCCGTAGAGTTTCTTTCAAAACACAGCTCTGCAGGTTCTTTTCTCTCTTTCCTGGTATCCCCTGCCTTCTGTCCTGTGAAAGCTCTCAGTCCTTTCAGTTCCTGTTCATGAAGCCAGTTGGGCTTCTCCAACTCACCTGATAATGTGTCCTACCCTCAAAAAGAACCCAGAGAGGTGGGTGAGGGTATAGCTACCCACATGAGGCACGGAGGGGAGGACTGTGCCCAATCACATGTTAGTGCTTTTCTGTCCCTGTCACTAAAAGAGGCAAACAGTGCCTTTTAAAAATTGCTACTAAGCCTTGCTATATTTCAGTTCTTGTACATCCATTATATCATTTCCCTCCCACAGCTGCTCCATGAAAGGTTACAAGCCATTAGCACTGCTGGTGAAGGCTGAAACAGTCAGCATAGCAGCAACAGGACTCATCAGGAAGAGCAGAATCAATATGCACACTGATAAAAAGGATAACCTGCAGAATGCAGGGGACAGCGAGAGAGAAAAATAAGCCTAGAAATGCTCATTATGTGTGAGCAATGCTAACCAAGCATAGAGATCATTGGCTGCTATTTAATAAGGTCATTGTGAAAGTGTGGTGGTTTTAAAAATAAACAAGATTAGATTTAGGATTGGCATGCTGGGGAAAAAAGGATGTAAGAACAACAATGAATGGCTTGGGCCTTATCCCCAACCTTATCCCCATTTGCATGAGTGTTTTGCTCCAGGCCAAAGTGACTGTCTTATTTCTGAGCTAATGTCATATGAATGAAAAAAAAATTTCTTTATTTCATTTTATGACTTTTTTCTGTGTAGACACTGGGATGCCACACTTCTCAGGGAAGGAGGAAGGTGTGTCAAAATGGCCAGGCCAGGGTGACAGAAATTCAGAAAAGCTGACATCCCTAGGAATCAGATGTAATTATTGCTGAACATGTTGAAGATTTGTTCCCTGGGAAGAGCCCCTGGCATGCCCCCATCTTACACCGTGTGATGGGAGATGGTGAGTGAGCCCCAGGTCTGACCCAGAGGGCCCTCAACTTTCCTCAGCTTGCAGGAAAGTTAGAGAGCTTCAGTGAGGTTTGGCCACTTGCTCCTTATCCAAGGCCTTACCTCCTAGCCAGTCCAGCAGACGACACCAATGACCCATCTCCAACCCCTTTAGCTCTCTTGGCCCCACATGCAGCATCTTGGGCAGCAGAGGCTGGTAAGTGAGTCTGCTACCTGTGAGCAGAGCTGGCTCGGGCCACTGGCCATACTGCAGGGGAGGCTTACCTGCAGGGACTTGTCATACCAACGGTTTGCCCCATTCTTGCTGTAGCCTCCACCATGAAGGAGCTGGAGTGCCCTGTTGGTGTCGTTGAGCTCCAAGCCCCCCGAGGCATCTAGACACACCACACAGATGCAGCGCTCGATCATGTCCAGTGAGTCCCGATTGGTGGAGTCTGCAGGGTGGGCAAGCAAGGCCTTATCTCCTGTCCCACTTGGGGCCTGGGGTCCCCTCTGCAAAGCCTCATACACCACAGGCAGACCACATGGGCTCCCAGATCTGTATCCAGTCCTGAGCCCTCCCCTATCCCAGTCCATGGTCTGGAAAATCAGCCAGACTGTCCTGGGCTTCTGTATTAACCTCAGGGCCCAGCTCAGCCTCAGAGTCCCTCCAGCTGTGACCAGTTCTGTCTCCAGCTGTGTGGTCACTTGGCCTGCCTGCCAGGATGAAAGGAGCTGGTGTAGGGCCTTCTCCATGGACATTAAACTCCATGCCAAGGGAGGAGCTCCACTTCCCCCTTCAACAGCATCCAGTACTGTGGCACCAGGAAGCTGCATCTGGCACATAGGCATGTTTATTTGTCCTGAACTATGATTTTCAAACATTAGTTTCCAGAATTTTAAAGTTAGTCAACTTTACATGAAAATCTTTAGTAAGAGAGTAAGGGTGTTGCTCTCCTTGTCCCCTGCCACCCCAGCTATTATATTGATGCAGGGGCAGATGGAAGGGCCAGGCTACCCTAAACCTATAACCACATGAACCACTGGGGCCATTTCAGGCCCATGGAACTCATCAGGACAAATAGGTTAAAAGCCACTGAGTTGTGCAGGAGTTGGGTTGTCGAGGGAGCTTAAATCATCCACAAGGACATTGGACAAGGTGCTCCTCCTGGAATAGAGCAAGGCCAGCAGATGGGCTGCTGGTAGCTTCCTCAACCAAGCACAGGAAGGTTCACAAAGCCTGGCCAGCAGGACCATGGTTGGTGCTGCTACATGTTCCTTCTCTAAGTCAGGAGTCTTTACAGTGGAGATTGTGTTCCTTCTCCACCATCCCATACAGGGTGTGGCATCAGGACCTAATGGGTAGGCTGCACATTGACCAGAGATCCAGACTTCTGGGCTGGGTGGTGTAACAGGATGAGGGTTACCATCATCACCCCCAAGTCTCAGAATATTATATGCATGGGAAGGTGGGGTGTGTGGTGTTTGGTGGCAGAGGGGTATCATGTGTCAGAGATTGCTAGTTGCATATCATAATATTCATTCTCTTTAGCCACAGAACACTTGGCCTTTAGCTTGGCATAGGGACAACCAGAAATAAGGCTACATTGCCCAGCCTCCCTTACAACTACAAGTAACCATGTGTCTAAATTCTACCAACAAGATCTAGAAACACTATATGACAGCTTCCAAGATACTTCCTTAAAGACGGCTAGCATGTGGTCTTTGCCCTATTTTTGCCTTTTCTCTATCCTGCTGCCTGGAATACAGGTGTAATAAATGAAGCTCTAGCCTCCATTTGGGACCATGAGGATAAGGGTCATACCCTTGTGAGATGGAAGAACACTAGCCACTCTGTATCAACTCTGGCTCACTTCCAGTATACATGAAAGAGATAAAAACCTGTGTTTTTAAAAATACTATTATTTCAGGTTTTCTGTCACATGTGGTCATAACCAATTCTAACTTATACTGTCTGGTGATGTTGGATTCACATTCATACACTGCAGGAATTAACTGGAGCTTAGAGGCTATACCTTGGTTTGCCACAGTCCTCTCTCATTTATTTAGCACCTTGATTTCTTCGGGTATTTAAATTCAAGGTCCTTGTCCAGAAGGCTACCTTTTTGTTGAATATGGGAGGCAGGGGATCCCTTCAAGATGACAGTCCAGTCCCTCCTTTCTCTCTCTTGTATCAGAATCAAGGCAGGCACTTGCATGGCTCTGGTCCTGGGTGCTGGCCCTTCTATTTCCTGTTGCCAGCTCTGTGCCCCTTGATTCTGAGTCCAGGTACACATGCAGCCACATGTACCTCTCAGCTCCTGCCTCTTCCCTTCCCTACTGGGATCCCAGTAACTGCTGAGTCAGGACTCCCCTTTTCAGAGCCCCTGGCTCTGGAGGCTTCTCTGCTTCTAGAGCCTCAAGCTGAGAATTAAACCCATTATTTCTCACAGTCATCTGGAATCTGCCTTCCTGAAATCCAGGGCATGTGTGGGAGGAGGTGCAGCTTTCACTTGCTTCCACTCTCAGGCTCAATGTCCCCTAGCAGCCTCTATTCACCAGCTGGGTCTAGACTGGGGCGGGGCCATGCATAGCAGCACCTTCCTCAGGCAGTGGGAGGCAGAGTCCACAGATGGCCTATGATGACAGTGGGGGACCACGCCAGGAATGTGCCTGTCCTTTCTTCTGTTCAGCAGGGACCTGACGTGGTCAGAGGTGGGTATTGTCTGCTCCTCCCTGCTCTTGGCCTTGACCTAGCCTCTCTGGGCTGCTGCCCAACTCAAGCATGTGGCAAGTTCCCCTTGCTGGTGTTGTCAGCCTTGAGTGAAACAATCCCTAAGACCCTCTCCTGGGTCTCCTCAACATGTACTGGGCACACGGATGCTAAGGCTATCTGTGCTGTTCCCTATTCTTCCCAGTTGATCCCTCCAGGTTCATGAGAAGTTTCCACGTGTCTTCATGTGAAAGGAGTTTCCAGTCCCCACCCATACCCTTCCTCCCACTCTTTGAAAATTCTGGAGGAAGGAGCCATTGCTCACAGCAGGTCTTCTGCTCTGGGAAGGAAGATGTCCAGAAAGCTAACCCATTATCTGTCATCCACCCCCTCTTCCTGTCTGGAATAATGAGGGTTCAAGAAGCACTGTTCTTTCAGGATGCCTCTTAATCCCTATGGGGCTAGGATGACTCATCACCTTGCGCTTGGTCTCTTGGGCTCTCCTACCTCAATCTGCTGAACTTCAAGGCTCTGAGCTCTGCCCTGAGGAGCTAAAGATAAATGAGATGCCATAGTGGCCCTGCCTCCCTTTCACTCCTTAAGTGTGATGCAATTACCATGTTACCCCAGTCAACCTAAAACAGCTCCTCATGCTCACCAGGTAGAATCCAAACTTGCAAATACAGCTCTTGGGCTCCAAGGCTAGCCTTTGCTGCCCCTCATGGCTCAACTCCCCTGACTCTTTGGAATGACTTCACACAAGCCTCAGGCCACTCTCTGGACATCTGTGCACATGCATCCCCTCACCATCATTCAGGCTGTCTCCAGGATAGGGGCCGTTCTCCTACTCTACCTATCAAATCCCTTCTTATAGACTCTCCCCAAGCTCCCTAAACCTGTAACAGTGCTTGTCCTGTGCTCAGGGTTAGTGGAAACAATCCAGACAGAGTTCCTGCCTGCTCCCCAGGGCTCCTCAGACTTGGAGCTGACTGCTCGGTGCAGATGAGGAACCTTTGCTCTACCAGGTCAGCCTCACATAGCAACTGAGTCAGAGCTGGCTGTTTCCCTCTATATCAACAGTCTCCTACCACACAGCACATGACCTTATAGCGTCTGAACCTGCCACTGTCCCCAGACACCCATGCTTCAAGCAGTTACTGAGAGTCTAACTCCAGAAACCCTGTTTTGGTCCCTTCTTCCCTATCTGTAAGCTTACAGAGGGTAGGGTGTGGGTCCCCAGCTCAAGCAGGCAATTTCCATGGCTGGCAATGAACTTGAGAATGCATGGACAGGTAAAGTTGACAAATGTGTGCACAGCTCAGAGGAGCCCAGAGAAGCCCAGATGGCCAACAACAAAAAAAACCTATGTCTCCTGGAGGATCAGAAAACAACTGCTTTGAGGGACCTGGAGCTTCATGGTGGGGGTGAGGGATGGGGAAGAGATGGAGAAGGATTTGCAAAGCTCCAAGCTCTACCTCTCTCTGCTCCATTTCCTATTGGCCATGACCATGGTGCCTGGCCTTGTACCATGTGCTGTTCTGGGGGTTTCTTTAGGATCCTAGGCTAGCTAACAACTTCAGACTATAGGGAGGCCTTAGTTAGGCCTGTGTCAGATTCAAATAGGCAGAGTGGAAGAGAGAAGCATGTCAGGAAGGACATAACAGTAAAGAAAAGGCTCTGAAGGATGGTAGGTAGACATCCAGGATTGTGGGTAAAGGCATGCAGGATTTAGGAGACTCTGAAAAACCACAGTACATTAATGATGTTAGCTAACCTTTTTGAGCACCTACTATGTGCCAGGCATCAATCTAAGCACTCATACAAAATAAATACTAAATAGGCACTATTATCATCCCTATTCACAGGTGAGGAACTGAGGAGCTACATGTCTTACCTAAAGTCACCACTAAAGGAGGCAGCTGAACTTGATCCAAACCTAATGCCAAGGGTAGAAATAGATCATCAAGGACTGAATGGCAGTATTGAGAATATGGACTTCATCTAGTAACAGCAGGGAGCCACTGAAGGATCTACACAGAAACTGATGTGGTAAGAAAGAGTCTAGGTTGCCTAGGAGCTTGGGAAGGGCATGAGACTGGAAACCAGACAAGAGGCCATGAGAAGTTCCATGACTGCCCACCTTGACCTTGTTGGCCATGTCTCAGTGAGGTCTGAGAAACCACTTATCTGCCTACATCAATATTTGCTAACTGCTTACACCAAGGTTTGCTGAGGAAGAGCTCTAAGGCCAAGGTGGAGTGGGAAGGCTTCAGCTTTCCCCAGTACCCCCAGGAGTCCAGCCAGAAGACTACAGAACAGGCCTAGCAAAGCCTCTGGAAAGGAAAGTAGAGGCTTGGCACAAACTTTCCCAGGAGCTGGTCAACTTGAGGCTAGTAGCAAAAAAGGACAGCTTCCTAGGCATCAGCATCCCATCCTCCTCCAAACAGGACAGAGGGACTCCTGGGAAGGCTGAGCCATCACTATCCAGCATGCTGGTTGTGCAGGGCCCTGGAGCTTGGTTCCAACCAACAGGAGCTGGTCCTGAGTTATTAGACGGAGTAAAATGGGAGCAGGACAGTGGGGGTGCCAGGTGGCATTGCAAATGAACTCCCTGCATACAAGGAGCTGATCAGTCAAATGCTGACAAGTTTATTATGTCAGGCAGAAAATAAACTATAGCCAAACTCTTCCACCATGATTCTTGTCCAAATGTGATGGAAATGGAGCAGTGGGCTGGAGGCACATGGCAGAGGCTGTTTGTCTTGTGAACTCCTCATTGAGCACATGGAGGCTCAGTTAATGTGGTAAATCAATCTTCCTCAAGGAGCCCCTGCTTAATAGTGAGAAGTTGGAGTTGAATAGTAGGAGGAGCTTGCTCTGTCACCCATGCCTGGGGAGTTGACATCTTTGGTGATGTTGAAAGTCTAGAGGCCACAAGGACTTTGAGGGCCCTGGTGCTTCTGTTAGATGTGGAAAGCTTACAGACCATGACTAAGGTGAACAAAGAGAAAATCAACATGGCATCTCTGCCTCTGGAGGGCTAAAGAACTCTCAGGTGCTATACACACATATACACATACAGCCCTCTCTGAGATGCTTGCTCTGATCTGTTACCTGGGAGGTTGGCTCAGGTCAGCCTCCTATGGTCTAGGGAGATGGAGGTATCTGGAACATTCTCAGAAGCTTATAGCTTCTAAACCATTATCAATCCCATCTGACCATCTTTCCTCCCCAGATGAATGAATTGTATCTTTCTTAGGAGGGAAATCTGCCCTGGTACATCCGATATACTTCTCTACTCTGTAGCTTATGAGGTAATCTTTATGTTCCCCACCCCCAGAGGTTATGAGAATTATAACAAATGTATCTCTTGCCCAATTAAACCTGATTTAGCAAATCAGAACTGCTTTGACTTGAGTTGCAAAGCCCTCTTTGAAAAGTGCAAGGAGGAGGGACTTCTTCTAGGAAAATCAAGTGGACTCTCTATTCCACTAAAAACTCTGGACATTATATTTCCAACAAACATAAGATTCTGGAAGATGAAAAGAGAAAGTCAGAGTGACTAAGAACCTCAGAACCAAAGGAACACATGATAGTGAGTTCCCTGGCTGTTATGGATTGAATTAGGTCCCCTCTCTCCATCCTCAAATTTATATTTTGAAGCTCTAACCCCCAATATGACTATATTTAGAGACAGAGCCTTTAAAGAGTTACTTAAATAAAGTCATAAGGGTTGCACCCTAAACCAATATGCCTATTGTCAGAAGAAGAAGGAGGAGGAGGAGGAGGAGGAGGAGGAGGAGGAGGAGGAGGAGGAGGAGGAGAAGAAGAAGAAGAAGAAGAAGAAGAAGAAGAAGAAGAAGAAGAAGAAGAAGAAGAAGAAGAAGAAGAAAAGAAGAAGAAGAACCAGCACTGTGTGTGTGGAAAGAGGAAAGGCCATGGGATGATTCAGTGAGATGGAAGTCATATGCAAGCCAGGGAAAGTGGCCTCAGAAGAATCCACCCCTTCTAACACCTTGATCTCAGACTTCTAGCTTCCAAAACTGTGAGAAATAAATTTCTGTTGTTTAAGCCACCGAGTCTTTGGGCTTTCTGTTTTAGAAAACTTCAGACTTGGAGCTAAAGTAGCCAATAACATAAAGACACAAATAAGTGTAGACAAAAAAGAAAGAAAAGAAAAAGCCTGATAAAAACCTGCTCTCTTTAGCCAAAGAACCAGGTAAGGGACAGACTAGCAAAACAGAATACTTTTAGATAATAACCTATTCCTCTCACCCTCATGCCAGCAAAGAGAATGGGGAGATTAGACTTCTATCATTATCAGTCTTTTAATGACGCAGCTCATCTTGGGTGGTTTCAGAAAAGGCATGACCTCACATGGAAGCTGGGACTTCCATCTCCATTGGGTAGTAACCACCATCACAGTACACTTGAAACAGCATCAGTAGAGACCATGTGGGGAGATTGAATTCTTAACCTCTCACCAATAACAAAGTGTACCCACCCTTGGCATGTCAACATAGACCACGTGAAGAGCCTGAACTTCTCCACCCACCTGCCTGGAACAAGGCGGCATCTACTCCTATTCCTGCTGGAGCAGTGTCTAAAGAAGCCAGCTAAAATGAAATGTTTAAATAAGGTCCAGAGTCTCAGAACATAATATATCCAGGTTTCAATAGAAAATCACTTTTCATACCAAGAACAAAGGAAACCTCAAGTTGAATTTAAAAAGAGAATCAGTAGCCCTGGCCATGTAGTTCAGTTTGTTAGAGCACTGTCCTGATATGCCAAGGTTGTGGGTTTGATCCCTGGTCAGGACGTATACAATAATCAACCAATGAGTGCACAAATAAATGGAACAACAGATCGATGTTTTGCTCTCTCTTTCTCTATCTCTATCTCTCTCTCTTCTTCCCTTCCTCCTTCTCTTCATCTCTCTCTATAAAATCAATAAATAAAAATTTTTAAAGACAATCAGCAGATGCCAGCACTGACATGACAGAAATGATAGACTTATTTGACAAATATTTTTAAATTAGCCATCATAAAAATGCTTCAGCAAGTGATTAAGAACACATTTGAGACAAATGAAAAAATATCCAGAGAGTCTCAGCAAAGAAATAAAAAATATAAAGGGGACGGACCCAAGATGGTAGCAGAGCAAGTGGAAATTACGCTCATCTCCTCCCAGGACAAAACTAGGATTACTACTAATATATAGAACTATCAGTCTAAGTAACCAACTGATGACTAGCTAAACAGAAGTCTTATAATCAAGGTTTTACATAAGAAGCCATATAGAGACTTTTAGGAAGTGCAAAGATGCAAAAAAGCCTGACCCAGCTCTCACGGATGGTGGCTGAAATTTGGGAGGGATATCTCACCTGCAAAGTTTCCTTGTGAGGAGCCAGGGGTCTCAGACCCATACCAGGTTCCCTAGTCCAGAGCACCAGAGTCAGAAAGAGGTTCCCATATAAAATCTGGCTGTGAAAATCATCAAAGATTCTGTCCTCTAGGGAAAGATGGGAGTCTGCTGGAGACCCAGGCACCCTCTTAAAGTTCCAGCACCCAAAATCTCATTTGCAGCCACTCAAGCCTGCACTCCAGTGGAGAGAAGGCAGAGTAGACTACAGTTGGTTGTATGAGGAGAAACTGGAGTTTGTGGCTCACGGAAGAGAGTTGAAGAGACAGCTTCCAGGGTCCCTCCCAGTGCTGAGTCCCTCTTCCAAACCCCAGATACCATATTTCTTGGGTGAAGCACTCCCTTCCTTACAGCATCAGCATGGGGAAATGCAATAGCCCCACCCTCTGGACTCCCTGTTGCTCCACCCTGCTGAGCTCATACCCTGAGGAGGAGTAAGCTGCTTGGTATAGAGGTCTGGGCAGACTGGGGGTTGGGGGACTGAGCTGTGTGACTCTGGGGCAGGGACCATTTTCTCCACCTTTCTGTGAGCCTGACTGGTGCCTCTCCCAAAGGAAGATCCCAAAATACCATCCTCTGGGCTGGTGGACCCACCCTACCAACCCCTGATGGCCCCACCCTGCTGAACTCTGGCCTTGCAGGAAGTAGAGGCAGAATTTTGGACAGACTAGGTTGTGTGACTGCAGACCTGAGCCACGTCCCCACCTTCTCCACATCCCCCTCACAGCAGATGCACTAGCCCTACCCTCCTGACTCCTGCAGCCCATGCCCTACTGAGCTCAGGTTCTCCAGGAGGTCCCAAAAGAATCTGGGACAGACTGAATTTTGCAGCTCTAGGACAGGGGCCATTTTCCTCTTGCTACCCAATAGGTGCAAAGCCCTCCATTCACATGGTCAACTCTTGGTCTGTATGGCATGATAAACTCTACTGACCTCATCCTGATGACCCCCTGAAGCCCTGCCACACCACAACAATCTGTGGGCATTTGATGGTTGCAGGGTTGGGGGCAGCTAGACTTGTTATACCCTGAGAATTTTGCTGAGTGGCCTCAGACCCAGCACCAGCACCAAGTTTGAATTTGTATCAGTCTGGTGAGCACTCACTACTACCTAGTGACTCGCTGGAAACCTATCTCATGCAACTCGAGTTCAGCCAGAGACTTGTTAGATGACTAAGCCTAGCAGGTGGCTGGCAAGCAGAGGCAGGCAGAAATGGATTTTGGGGTGCTTTGGGACTTTTGTTGACCTGCCCCTGAGGTCAGTACTGGTGCAAGCTGGCCTTGGTGTGCAGCTTGGTCCTTCCCATGAACACCCAGGGCCAGCAGAGGCAGTCACAAACTATGGACCACTGTGCAACTCCTAACAGGTTACCCAGGGCCAGTCACAGGCAGACCAGAGTCACTTCCAAGAGTCTGTACAAACAACACACCCAGTTACCAGCTTCAGACAGATCAGAGCAGGATCCAATTGGCATCACAAACAGGATATTGAAAGAAAGATTGTGGTAAGCACCACACCCTGCTAAGGTGAGTTCTACTTCCTAAAGTCAGTCCCTACACAGCAGCTTGTACCTTGTGGCAGAGTCAGGCCCCACAATCCTGAGGGTTGACCATCAAGCACAAATGACAATCAAGACCCAATTACAACAAGAGAGCTCACATAACCAACACAAGGGACATTCATGGAGAATGTAGTTCAAGTGATTAAGGAGACTGTGCCACAGATCCCACAAGATACCTACTACATAAGACCATCCTACCAAGACTGGGAGACATAGCAGATCTATATAATACATAGAAACTAACACAAAAGGCAGCCAAAATGGGGAGACAAAATGAAAGAACAGAAAAATATCTCCAGAAAAAGAGCTAAATGAATAGAGGCAAGCAGTTTACCAGATATAGAGTTTAAAAAATGGTTATAGGGGGATGCTCAAGGAACTTAGTGAGAACTTAAACAACATGAAAAATGACATAGAAACCATAAAAAAGAACCAATTAGAAATGAGGAATACAATAGATGAAATGAAGGATACACTGGAAGGAGTAAACAGTAGGTGCAGTAGGAGCAGAGGATAGAATAAGTAATATGGTAGACAAGATAGCAAGGAACACTAAATAAGAGCTTCAAAAAAAAGGAACTTAAAAATTGAGAATAGTTTAAGGGGCTTTTGGGATGACAAGCATAACAACAACTACATCACAGGCGTACCAGAAGGAGAAGAGAGAGAGCAAGGAATCGAGAACTTATTTGAATAAATAATGACTGAAACTTCCCTAACCTTGTGAAGGAAAAAGATGCACAAGCCCAGAGTCCAGGAAGTGTAGAGAGTCCCAAACAAGATGGACCCAAAGAGGCCCACACCAAGACACATCATAATTAAAATGGCAAAGGTTAAAAACAAAGAGGGAATCTTAAAAGTAGAAAGAGAAAGATAGTTACCTGAAGGAAATTCCCATAAGTCTGTCATCTGATTTCTCAACAGAAAAACTTCAGACCAGAAGGGATTGGTGTGAAGTAATCAAAATGATGAGAGCAAGAACCTACAACCAAGACTACTTTGCCCAGAAAGGCTAGCATTTAAAATTGAAGAAGGAAAAAAGGAGCTTCCCAGACAAGAAAAAGCTAAAGAATTTAATCTTGTAATACCAAACCGGTATTACAAGAAATTTCCTCCATCTTCCAGAAGAAGAAGGAGGAGGAAAAAGGGAAGGAGGAGGAGCAGGAGAAGAAAGAAAGAAGAAGAAACCAGAGGAGCATAGTTACAAAGAATAAAATAGCAATAAATACATACCTATCAATAATCACTTTAAATATAAATGGCTTAAATGCTACAATCAAAAGACATAGGATAACTAACTAAATAAAAAAGACCTATATCTTTTTTATATGTATGTATAAATCTATAAATCAGTAGATATATAGTAGACCTATATATCTACTGTCTACAAAGACCCACCTCAGAAGGGAAGGTATAGGAAAAGATATTTCATGCAAATGGAAATTTTAAAAAAGCTGGGGTAGCAATACCTGTCTGTATCAGGCAAAATAGACTTTTAAGAAGGCTATAGTAATAGGCAAAAAGGACTTTACAAAATGATAAAGGGATTAATAAAAAAAAGATATAACCCTAGTAAACATTTATACATCCAACATAGGAGCACCTAAATATACAAAGCAAATCTTGATGGACACAAATAGAGAGGTGACAGTAACATATTCATAATAGGGAATTTTAACACCCCTTTAACTTCAAATGATAGAAATTTAGCAAATAAACAGTTGCCTTTAACAATACATTAGATTAGATGGATTTCATTGATATCTTCAGAGCATTTCATTCCAAAGCCACAGAATATACATTCTTTTCAAGTACACATGGAACATTTTCTACGATAGATCACATATTAGGATACAAAACAAATCTCAATAAATTTAAGAAGATTGAAATCTTATCAAGCGTATTCCTGACCATAATGATATGAAGTAAAATCAATCACAAGAAAAAAACTGAAAAACGAACAAAGGCATAAGGCTAAATAACATGTTACTAAACAACAAATGGGTAAACAATGAGATCAAGGATGAAATCAAATGAAGACAAATGAAAATCAGAACACAACAAACCAAAATCTTTGGGACAAAATGAAAGCAGCCTTAAGAGGAAAATTCATATTATTACAGGCCTATCTCAAAAAACAAACAAAAAAAGCTCAAATAAACAATCTAAATTTACACTAATGAACTAGAAAAAGAATAGCAAACAAATCCCAGTGTAACACGCTTTGGGGACTTCTGGTCAAGATGGAGGCACAGGTTAACACAGCTCACCTCCTCACACAACCACATCAAAATTACAACTATAGAACAACCATTACTCAGGACTGTCAGAAATTGAGTCCAATGGAAGTCTGATAACAATGGAATTAAAGGAACTGCATCCATTCAGACTGGTAGGAGGGGCAAAGATGTGGACATGTGGAATGAGCTGGCCCCACACCTATGTGTGTGGATTAAAAAATGGGAGGGATATCTCAGGAGTGAGCAGATCCAGCCCCACACCAGGACCCCAGACCAGGGTTCTAATGCCAGGAAAATAAGTCCCCATAACTTTGGGCTGCAAAAACTATGGGGATTGAGTTGGTGGAAGAAAATTCTGGATTTCCAAGCAGTTCCTCTTAAAAGGCCCACACACAAACTTACCAGTACTCAGACTCACTCTCTCTGAGCTCCAACACTGGAGTAGCAACTTGAAAGGCATAAGTGGCATACAGGGAGGAACTGAAGTGTCTGACATCAGGTCAGGAGATGGGAGAAAGCTTTCTCCCAGACAGAGGCCATTGTTCCTTTTCTGAGCCTTCCCCCTACATAGTCACAAAGCTGACAGACAGGTGCCACTTCTGAGACTCCATCCACCTGGCTTACACTGTTTGCCCCACCTTGGTGATTCCCTGAGGCTCTGCCCCACCCATCTTAGGAGTCCACCCAAGCTGTTTCCTGTAGCTTTTCTATATAAATGGCTTGTCTTGGCTCATATTTCAAAGCTTCCAAAACCCTCTAAAACAAGCAACAGCTGGCCTCAGTAAGCCCCCAGCCCTCTGTACTCCTTGCTAGGTGGCCTCAGGCTTGGCATTAGCCTTGCAGGCAACCTTGGTTCACAGTTTGGCTTCACTGGGAACCTCAAAGACCAGCACAAGTAGCAGCCATCTTCAGATTAATTTGTAACTCATGCTGGGTAGCACACAGTAAAACACAGGTGGTGGCTGATCTTGGCTTACACCATCTGGGAAGAAATCCTAGAGCCTGTACACTCAGTGGACAGCTACAGATGGTGTCAGAGCACCACTACTCAACTACCTCTAAATTGGTGTGTTCAAGGGGTGGACTCCCTAGGCTCCAGAGCCTTACTGAAGTAAGTCCTACTCTGCTGAGTGGGCCCCTGCAGAGTTGATTTTCCATGGAGGATGGAGGTCAGTAGTCAGGGGTCATAGCCAGTCCCTGCAGATGACTGGCCTAGGTAAATCCTTTCATTAACCTGCCAGTAGCAATCAAAGCTCAACTACAGAGGAGCATGTACAGAGCCAATAGGGAGGGTGTGCCTCAAGTCTCCAGCTTGGGTGATAGGGGAGGCTGTGCCACTGGACCCTATAGTACATCTACTACAGTAGGCCATGCTACCAAGACAGAGAGTCATAGCATCTCTACCTAATACATAGAAACCAACAGAATGAGGTTGCCAGGCTGAGGAAAAAAAGGAAACATGGCCCAAATGAAAGGATAGATAAAATTCCAGAAAAGAACTAAACGAAATGGATATAAGTGGTTTACCAGATGCAGAGCTCAAGACAGTGGTTATAAGGATGCTTAAGGAACTTAGTGAGGATCTCAACAGCATAAAAGAGATTCAGTCAGAAATGAAGGATACACTAATTGAAATAAAGAACAATTTACAGGGAAACAACAGCAGAGTGGATAAAGCTGAGAATCAAATCAATAATTTGGAGCATAAGGAAGCACAAAAGTAGACAACCGGAATAACATGAAGAAAAAAATGAATCCAAAAAATCAAGGATAGTTTAAGGAGCCTCTGGGACAACTTCAAGAGGTCCAATATTCACATCACACCAGAAGGAGAAGAGAATGAGAAAGAAATTGGAAATCTATTTGAATAATGAAAAAACATTTCCCTGATTTGGTGAAGGAAATAGACATGCAAGTCCAGGAAGCACAGAGAGTCCCAAACAAGATGGCAGCAAGGAGGCCCACATCAAGATATCATCATTAAAATGCTAAAGGTTAAAGATAAAAGAGAAAGAGAGAATCTTAAAAGCAGCAAGAGAAAGGCAGTTAGTTACCCACAGGGGCATTTCCCATAAGACTGTTACCTAACTTCTCAAGAAACTTTACAGGCTAAAAGGGATTGGCAAGAGATATTCAAAGTCATGAAAAACAGGGACCACAGCCAAGACTGTTCTATCCAGCAAAGCTACCATTTACAATCAGAGGGCAGATAAAGAACTTCCCAGATAAGGGACTTTCGGCTAAGATGGAGGCGTAGGTGGACACACTGTGCTTCCTATCACAACCAAAATTAAGGACAACAAATATTTAGAAACAAGAAAACAACTAGAATGTATAGAAAATTGAACTGTACAGAAGTCCAGCAACCATTCATCCAGACCGGTAAGAAGGGCGGAGTTGTGGCAGGAAAAAGTGGAGTTGCAGACCTGGGAACAAAGGCGGCAGTGGCTGGTGGTTCCCAAGTGTGCAGGCGGCTGGTGGACCCCGGGCACGGGGTGGCAACTGTGCAGACCCAGTGAGGCCGTGCAAGGCAGCTGACCAGGTGGTCCCACATTCACACATGCAGATAATCCAAGCGAAGGGGAAGCAGTGGAAGGGACTGGGATCCAGGAGGGAGTGGAGCAGGCACCATTGTTCCTTCTCAGACCCTGCCCCCACATACAGCGTCACAACTCAGCGACTGGGCTGCCCTGCACTGGGGAACACCTAAGGCTCCACCCCTCACTACGTAATAGCCGCGACCAGACCAAAAACAGCAGCAACAACAACAAAAACCACCAAAAATGGCTCAAACTGGAGAACAAATGAAAGCCCCAGAGCCAATTCCTCTAAGTGACCAAGAGATAGCCAACCTATCAGATGCACAGTTCAAAGCCCTGGTTATCAGAATGCTCACAGAATTGGTTGATTTTGCTCACAAATTAGATGAAAAAATGCAGGCTACAGTACGTGAAATGAAGAAAGATGCACTGGGAACCAATAGAGATGGGAGGGAAACCTGGGACTCAAATCAATGGAGTGGACCAGAAGGAAGAAACAAACAACCAAACAGAAGACGTGGAAGAAACAAGAATTCAAAAAAATGAGGAGAGGCTTAGGAACCTCCAGGACATCTTTAAACGTCCCAACATCTGAATTATAGGGTTCCCAGAAGGGGAAGAGGAAGAGCAACAAGTGGAAAACTTATTTGAACAAATAATAAAGGAGAACTTCCCTAATCTGGCAAAGGAAATAGATTTCCAGGAAGTCCAGGAAGCTCAGAGAGTCCCAAAGAACTTGGGCCCAAGGAGGAACGCACCAAGGCACATCGTAATTACATTAGCCAAGATTAAAATGACGGAGAGAATTCTAGAAGCAGCAAGGGATAAGGGGACAGTCACCTACAAAGGAGTTCCCATCAGACTGTCAGATGATTTCTCAAAAGAGACCTTCCAGGCAAGAAGGGGCTGGAAAGAAGTATTTAAGTCTTGAAAGGCAAGGACCTCCATCCAAAATTGCTCTATCCAGCAAAGCTGTCATTTAGAATGGAATGGCAGATAAAGTGCTTCCCAGATAAGGTCAAGTTAATGGAGTTCATCATCAACAAGCCCTTATTATATGAAATGTTAAAGGGACTTATCTAAGACAAAGAAGATAAAAAATATGACAGTGAAAAGACAGTAAACTCACAGCTATTAACAACCACACCTAAAACAAAAGCAAACAACTAGATCAGGAACAGAAACACAGAAATGGAGATCACATGGAGGGTTAGCAACAGAGGAATTGGAGGAAGAGAGAGGGGGAAAAGGTACAGAGAATAAGTAGCATAGATGGTGGGTAGAAAATAGACAGGGGGAGGGCAAGAATAGTGTGGGTAATGTAGAAGCTAAAGAACTTATGACACATGGACATGAACTAAAGCAGGGGAATGTGGGTGGGAGGGCGTGTGCAGGGTGGAGGGTAATGATGGGGGAGAAATGGGACAACTGTAATAGCATAATCAATAAAATATATTAAATTAGAAAAAGAACTTTCCAGACAAGAAAAAACTAAAGGAGTTCATTATTACCAAACCATTACTATATGAAATGTTAAAAAGACTTACTTAAGAAAAAAAAGATCAAAACTATGACCAACAATGGTAAAAATACATATCTACCAACAATTGAATCTAAAACAAACAAAAACTAAGCAAAAAAGAAGAGATAGAAACATGGATCCAGAGAGCATTTCATTGGTTGTCAGACGGGAGAGCTGTTTGGGGGACTGGGTGAAGAGGTGAGGGGATTAAGAAGTACCAAAATTAGTAACAGAATAGTCATGGGGATGCAAAGTAGAGTGTAGGAAATGGATTAACCAAAGAAATTATATGCATGACCCATGGACATGAACAAAAGTGTGGCAATTGCCTGATGGGGGTGCTGGATGGAGGAAAGCAAAGGGGTAAAAATTGGGGCAGCTGTAATAGCATATTCAATAAAACATAGTTTTGAAAAGGCCCAATGTAAGTAGAAGAAAAGATATAATGAAGATGAGAGCAGAAATAAAGAAAATAGAGTCTCAAAAACAATGCAAAAGATCAATAAAACAAAATCTGGTTCTTTGAATAGACAAACAAGATGATAAACCCTTACCCAGAATTATAAAAAAAAAAAAGAGAGAGAGGACCCAAATAAATAAAATCAAAATAGAAAAGAGGGCAGTAACAACTGATAGCACAGAAATGCAAAATATTGTAAGAAAATATTACTAACAACTATCTGTCAACAAATTGAACAATCTAGAAGAAATGAACAAATTCTTATAGTTCTGTCTTCTAAAACAGAATCAGGAAGAATTAGAAAAACTGAACAGGGTAATTACAACCAATAAAACTGAAACAGGTATCAAAAAACTTCCAACAATTAGCATTTGATGAAATCCAGTACCCATTTATAATAAAAATTGTGAGCAAAGTGGGAATAGAGGAAATATACTTCAACATAATAAAGGCCATATATGCCAAACCCACATCCTGGACTGCATGGATGTCTTCACAAGTGTATTTTACCAAATATTTAAAGAGTAACTAACACTTATTATACTGAAATTGTTCTAAAAAATTCAAGAGGAGGGAAGACTCCCAAGCTCATTTTATGAGGCCAGCATTATCCTAATTCCAAAACCAGATAAAGTATAGAAAATTATACACCAATATCCCTGATGAACATAGATGCTAAAATCCTCAACAAAATATTAAGAAACTGGATCTAGCAATATATTAAAAAGATTAGTCACCATGGTTAAGTGGGATTTATTCTGGGGATATAGGGTTGGTGTAATTTCCAAAAATCAATAAATGCGATACACCTCATAAACAAAAGGAATGATTAAAACCACATGATTATATCAATAGATGCAGAAATAGCATTTGATGAAATCCAGTACCCATTTATAATAAAAACTCTGAGCAAAGTGGGAATAGAGGGAACATGCCTCAACATAATAAAAGCCATATATGCCAAACCCACAGCCAACATCATAATCAATGAGCAAAAACTGCAAGCGTTTCCCTTAAGATCAGAAACAAGACAGGGATATTCACTTTCACCACTCTTATTCAACACAGTACTGGAAGTCCTAGCCATAGTAATCTGATAAGAAGAATAAATTAAAAAAATTCAAATTAGAAACAAAGAATTAAAACTGTCATTGTTTGCATATGACATGGTACCCTATATAGAGAACTCTAAATATTCCACCAAGAAACTACTAGAATTGATCAATGAATGAATTCAGTAAAGCAGCAGGATACAAAACAAATATCTAGAAATTGGTTGCATTTTCATACACCAAAAATGAACTATCAGAAAGGGAAACTAGGTAAATAATCCCATTTACACCTGTATCAGATAAAATAAAGTACCTAAGAATAAATTTAACCAAGGAGGTAAAACACCTGTATTTGGAAAACTATGAAACACTAAAGAGAAGATACAAATAAAAGCAAGTGTGCACTGTGATTATGAATAGGAAAAATTAACATCGTTAAAATGTCCATTCTACCCAAAGCAATCTATAGATTCAATGCAATTCCTATTAAAATCCCAATGGTGTATTTCACAGAACTGGTGCATTTTTATACACCAAAAATGAACTATCAGATTGTATAAGAAAACAATCCCACCCACAATTGCATAAAATAAGATAAAATACCTAGTAATATATTTAACCAAGTATGTAAAAATATTGTGCTCAGAGAATTATAAGATGCTGAAGAAAGACTCTGAATAAGTGGAAGCATGTACCATGTTCATAGACAGGAAGAATTAACATCATTTAAATGCCCAAACTACCCAAAGCAATCTACAGGTTCAGTGCAATCCTTGTCAAAATATGAATGGCACATTTTGCAGAACTAGAACAAATAATTCAATAATTTATATGAAACCACAAAAAGACCCCAAATGACCTCAGCAATATTGAGAAAGAAAAACACAGTCAGAGGTACCATGCTACCCAGCATAAAACTATACTACAAGGCCAAAATTATCAAAACAGCATGGCACTGGCATAAAAACAGACATACAGATCAATGGAGTAGAATAGAGAGCCCATATACCTAAGTTTATATGGTAAATTAATATTTGACAAAGGAGGCAAGAACATACAATAGGGTAAGGGCAATCTGTTCAATAATTGGTGTTGGGAAAATTGAACAGATATGTGCAAAAATATGAAAGTAAACCACCTTCTTACACTATACACAAGAATAAATTTAAAATTTATTAAAGACTTAAGTGTAAGACTTGAAATCATTAAAATTCTAGAAAACAACATAGTCAGTAAAATCTCAGACACTTCTTGTAGCAATATTTTTTTCTGATATATCTCTTTGGGCAAGGGAACAAAAGAAAAATAAACAAATGGGACTACATCAAACTAAAAAGTGTTTGCACAGCAAGGGTACCATAAATAAAATGAAATGACAACCCACTGGATGGGAGAACATATTCATCAATGATACATTTGATAAGGCATTAATATCTAAAATGTATAAAGTACTCATACAACTCAACACCGTAAAAACAAACAATCCAATTAAAAAATGGACAAAGGACCTGAATAGACACTTCTCCAAAGAGGACATACGGATGGCCGATAGACATATGGAAAGATGCTCAATGCCACTAATTATCAGAGAAATGCAAATTAAAACCAAAATAAGAAATCATCTCATGCCTGTCAGAATGGCTATCGTCAATAAATCAACAAACAACTAATATTGGTGAGAGTCTGGAGAAAAAGGAATCATTGTGTACTATTGGTGAAAATGCATATTGGTGCAGTTACTGTGGAAAACAGTATGGAGTTCCCTCGAAAAATTAAAAGTGGAACTGCCTTATTACCCAGTGATTCCACTTCTGGAAATATATTTGAAGAAACCCCAAATAGTGATTCAAAAGAATGTATGCACCCCTTTGTTCATTGCAGCCTTATTTGTAGTAACCAAGATTTGGAAGCAGCCCAAATGCCCATCAAGTAGATGGGTGGATAAAAAAATTGTGGTACATTTACACAATGGAATACTACATGGCTATAAAAAAGAATGGAAATCTTACCATTTTTGACATCATGGATAGACCTGAAGACTATTATGCCAAGTGAAGTTAGTCAGAGAAGGACATATACTATATGATTTCACTTATATGTGGAGTCTAATGAACAAAATAAACAAACAGACTCACAGATACGGAAAACAGACTGACAGTGATCAGAGATGACTGGGTTTGGGGGACTGGGTAAAAAAGGTGAAGGAACTAAGAAAAAAAATCATAGACTCAGACAACAGTATAGTGATTATCAGAAGGAAAAGGGGGTGGGGACAGGTAGAAGAGGATAAAGGGGAGATAAATGGTGATGGAAAGAGACTTGACTTGGGTGGTGAACATAATACAATGTATAAATGATGTGTTATAGAATTGCACAGCAGAAACCTATACAATTTTATGAAACAATGTCACCCCAATAAATTCAATAAAAATGAAAATAAAATGTAAAAGAAAGAGTAAGAGAGATCTTGGATATATTGTGCCTGAAGTTTCTGTGGAACAGGCAGAAATCTCCAGGAGTCAGCTGGCTATGTGGTTCTGAAGCTCAGGAGTGAAGACCAAGACAAAAGAGAGGATTGGAAAACACTGCTATTTTATGGTAACTGACACCAGCAGTGAATCAGATGGCTCCCTAGGAAAGACACTGAGCAGGTGAAAGTCCAAGTACAGAATTTGAGGGAACTCCACACAGGAGCCTGGAAGAATAGGCCATGGAAACTGAGAAGTTTAATGAAAGGTGAAAATAAAATTAACAACCTACATTAAACATATACCTTTTTACTTATGGAAAATAAACAGAAAATTTAAAAAGCAGAGATGTTTTAAGAAAATCAAGGGCATAATGGTAAGAACTAAGATAATCAAAACTAAGCACAGATAAAACAAAATCACAGCAAAAATTGTCAGAAAACATTTTTTATTCCAGTGTCTGTGTGTCTGTGGAGAGACAGAGACAGAGAGAGAGGGGGACAGAGAGGGGGGAAGAGAGAGAGAGAGAGAGAGAGAGAAACATAAAACTGTTTAAACTAAAACTGACTAATTACAAGGAGTCACCCCAAAACAAGAAAGAATTCTCAAAAATTAAAAATTGTCTGCTTAATTGTGAAAATCAAAATTCTCAGCTGAAAAGAAACTCAACTGAAGGCCTGAAATAAAATGGACATATATTTTTAAAAAGTACAAATATCCTACATCATAGGAGAAAGGATAAAGACAGCCTGGTATACATGGCAGATCCCCAAAAGACTGAGTCTTCTTTCCTAGCATTTAAAACTGTAAGAGTGCAGTCCAAGATGGCAACAGAGGAGGCTCCTGAATTCATCTCCTCCAATAGACACATTCAATCTACAAGAATAACAAAGCCATTCCTTCAAAAAGAAGTTGGAATCTAGTTGAGTGATTCCTTCTTAATGGGTAAATGAGAAAATACCCACGTCAAAATGAATAGGAAGCCCTGGCCACTGTAGCTCAGTGGATTGAGTGTGGGCTGAGAACCAAAGGGTCACCAGTTTGATTTCCAGTCAGGGCACATGCCTGGGTTGCGGTCCTCAGTAGGGGCGATGTGAGAGGCAACCACACATCAATATTTCTCTCCCTCTCTTTGTTCCTCCCTTCTCCCCTCTAAAAATAAATTAATTAAATCTAAAATGGGTAGAAAACACTGAGACACAACCTTACCCTAAATCCCAACCTGCATACAGCACCATACAATCAGAAGTGAACTCCCAATTCCAAGCTTCTCTCTGAGGAGCAAAGTGTTTGAACTCAACATTTAGTGCCCAAATTGTTAGGTCCGTACCCCTTCCGGTTAGGTACTAGACCATTTGCCTGCACACATCAAAGCCCAATAAGATAAGAACAAAAGTTTGCAGCAAAGAAAATAAGGGTTTAATTTCAGCAAGTGGCTCATACCTGGAGACACAGGTGAGCTAAAACTCAATGACCTAGCTTCCTGATGGCTTGTAGAGCATGAGTTATATAGGGGAAAAATTGTTTATCATGGTGACTGAGGAAGTTAGGGTCATGCTCAGATTCATGGTGTCTACTGATTGGTCAGCACCAGGGTAGGGGATAGTTGGTCACTGCATCTGGTCCTGATGTCAGACACTGAAATATTATTTAGCCATGAAAAAGAAGAAAATCCTGCCATTTGCAACAACATGGATGGACTTTCAGGGTATTATGCTGGGTGAACTAAGTCAGAGAAAGACAAATACTGTATGGTATCACTTATATGTGAAATCTAAAAAAAAAGTTAAACTTATAGAAATAGAGTAGAAGAGTGATTGCTATGGGCTAATGGGTGGGAGAACAGAGACTGGTAAAAGGGTACAAATTTTCAGTATAAGAATAAGGTCTGAGGATCTAATGTATAACATGGTGACTATAGTTGATAACACTATATTGTATAACTAAAATTTGCTAAGAATAGGACTTGCATGTTCTCACACAAAAAATAAAAATATGTGTAGTGATGGATGTAATATTTAACTAGATGGAGGAATCCTTTCACAATGTATATGTATATTAAATCATCACAATATATGCTTTAAATATCTTATAATCTAATTTGTCAATTATACCTCAATAAAGCTGAAAAAATTTTTAAAGATTTTATTCATTTATTTTTAGACAGAGAGGAAGGGAAGGAGAGAGGGAGAGAAACATCAATGTGCAGTTGCCTCTCAAGTGCCCCAAACTGGGTACCTGGCCTGCAACCTAGACATGTGCCCTGACTGGGAATTGAACTGGTGACCCCCTGGTTCTCAGGCTGGTGCTCAATCCACTAAGCCACACCAGCTAAGGCTGAAAATTTTTAAATAAAGTAGCAACAGTTTTCCAGCTTAGTAGAAACACTGGGACATGAGGCCATAAAAAGACTGAGATTTAATCATAAGATTATAGAATGCTCCCCTCTCTACAACTTTCCACTACATCAACAGGTCCCAGTACAATAACAGTGGATCAGCTAGGAGAATGTAAAGAGGGGATAAATGGTGATAAAAGAAGATGACATGGGGCTGGTGGGGAGAACACAATACAATATATAGTTGATGTATTTATAGAATTGTACACATGAATCCTATGTATAGTTTTATTAACTAATGTCATCCCAATAAATTCAATAAAAATTTTAAAGATAACAAATGATAATTTCAGAACTAAGAAACAGAATAGTCAATATAAAAAGATCAGTGGATGGGCTCAACAGCAGGGAGCAGAGAAATCAGTGAACTTGGAGATAAAGCAATAGAAATTAGCCAATCTGAACAGAGGGAAAACAGACTACTAAAAAAAAGAACAAATCCTAAGGGATCTGTGGGACAAAAGATCTAACAGTCATGTCATTAGAGTCACAGAAGGAGAGAAAACAGAGCAAGAAAAGAAAGTACTAATAGAAATAATGGCTAGAAACTTCTCAAATTGGGCCAAAGACATAAACCTAAAGATTTAAGAAGCTCAGTTAATCTTAAACAGAATATATCCAAAGAAGTCCACACTAAGGCATATTATAGTCAAACTTCTGAAAACTAAAAACAAAGAAAAGACATCTTGAGAGCACAGAGAGAGAAAGGATTCTTTACCTATAAAGAAAAATAAAAACAATTCAAATTACAGCATATTTCTCATCAGATACCATCAAGGCTGGTGGGAAGTGGTGTGACCTTTTTCAAGTGCTGAAAGAAAAGAACTGTCACCCCTGAACTCTACATCCAGCAAAATATCCTTCAGGAATAAAGGGAAATCAAGACATTCTCAGAAGAGAAAACTCTAAGAGAATTTGTACCCAGCAATCTTAGTAAAACAATTTTTCATTCTCTTTTTGAGTTTTTTCAGTTATGTTTCACTGGTCAGCCAAAAGTATAACACTGCCTGATGTGGTTTTAAATTTATATTAAAGGAAATATTTAAGACAATTATACATGGGAACAGTAAAAGGAATGTAAAGGGTGGTAAACTTTCTATACTTCACTAGAAGTAGCAAAATTTAATATCAATAGCCCATTATAAATTTTATGTGTGCGTGGCAATATGTATAGCAAACAGCAGAAAAAGCTATAGAAATAGATACACTGAAAACACTATAGATAAATCAAAATTGAATTCTAAAAAAAAGGTTCAAGTAATCCACAAAAAGGCGGAAAAAAGAAAGAAAAATTGAAAAACAGAGAAAACAAAACATAAAATGGCAGAAATAAACCCCCGCATACCAATAATTACAGTGACAGAAATTGACAAAGTAGATTAAAAGACATGTCCCAGCTATATACTATCTACAAGAAACTCACATTAAATGGGGTGATATAGGTTGGTGGAAAGTAAACGAAAGAAAAAAGATATATTAAGCAAACATTAATGAAAAGAAAGAATGAATGGCTATATTAATATCAGAGTAAGTAAACTTCAGAGCAAAAAAAATTACCAGACATTACATATAAAAAGGGTCAATATGCCAAGAAAACATAATAATTCTAAATATGTATACATCAAACATACCACAAAACGTGTGAAGCAAAAACTGACAAAACTGAAGGGAGAAATAGACAAATCCACAATTGCATTTGGGAACTTCAACACACTTCTCTCAATAATTGATAGAACAGCTAGACAGAAAGTCAGCAAGGATATAGAAAATCTCAACAACACAATCAATCACCAGGATCTAATTGGCATTTATAGAACAGTCTCCCCAACAACAGCAGAATGCACATTCAAGTTTCCATGGAATATATATGCCAGGGTCAACCATATCCTAGGCCATAAAGCATCCTCCACAAACTGAAAAGAATTGAAATCTTATGAAATGTGTTCTCTGAATCAAAGTAAAAATAAGTAACAGAAAATGTTCCAAATACTTCGAAATTCAACAACACTCTTCCAAATAATCCATGGGTCAAAGAAGAAGCCTTAAAGGAAATTTTTGTAAAAAATTGAAATGAACAAAAATATACACTATATCAAAATTTGTGAGGCACAGCTAAAGCATTGTTGAGGGAAAAATGTACAGCACAAATGCTGACATTATAAAAGAAGAAAAGTCTCAAATGAATAATATAGGTTCCCATCTTAAGAACCTAGAAAAGGAAGTCCAAATAAACACAAAGCAAGCAGGAGAAAGAAAATCAATGAGATTAAAAACCAAAGAAAAAATAGAAAAATCAATGAAAAGAAAGCTGGTTCCTTTCAAATATCAATCAAATCTCTAGCAAGTCTTAAAAAAAAAGAAATGAGAGAGAAAAGACACAATATCAGTATAAAACAGCTGTTGTTACAGGCCCTGTACACATCAAAAGCATAATCAGAAAATACTATGAACAACTCTGCAGATAAATTTGACAACTTAAATTAAATGAACCAATCCTTTGAAAAGTATGAGCTACTAGAATACACCAAATATAAAATGTGAAATTTGGATAACCTTATAACTATTAAAAAAATTGAATTTGTAAGTTTAAAACTTCCAAAAAAAGAAATTTACAGTCTCAGATGGTTGCACTGGAAAATTCTACCAAACATTTAAGGAAGAATTAACAACAGTATACACAATTTCTCTATAAGGGGAGGAAACACTTCCCAATTCAGTTTATGAACCCAAAGTACACACACACACACACACACACACACACCTATAGACCAATACAAAAATACTTAACAATATATAAACAAATGGAATTAAGCAGCATATAAAAAGAATGATACTCCATGACTAAGTGGGCTTTATTCCAAGGATACGAGGCTGGTTCAGTATTAAGAAAATCCATCGATGTAATGTAACATATTAATAGACTGCAAAAAAGCATGATTATATCAATTGATGTAGTGAAAGTATTTGACCAAATTCAATATCTACTCATGATAAAAATCTCAAAAAACTAAAAAAAAATATATGGGAACCTCCTCAACTTCATAAAGAGCATCTATAGAAAAAAGCCTATAGCCCTATCATACTTAAAGGTGAAAGACTGCATGCTTTCCCCCCAAAGATCATGAAAAAGAAAGGATACCATCCACTATTACTAATGCTATTCAACATAGTACTGGAAGTTCTTGCCTGTGCAACAAGGCAAGAAAAGGGAATAAAAGGGATACATACAAGAAAAAGAAAAAGAGTGCCCCTATTTTCACATGACATAATTGTTTATGTAGAAAATCCTAAGGAATATACAAAAAAAAAAATCCCCTAGAACTGATAAATTGCTGGTATTGGCACAGAGATCAACACATAGATTAATGGAAGAGAATAGAAAACCTGCAAACAGACACATAAATATGCCCAACAGATTTTGACTAAGGTGTAAAAGTATTCAATGGAGGAAGGAAGGCCTTTTTAACAACTGTTGTTAGAGCAACTGGACACCCATAGGCGCGCGCACACACACAAGTCTGGGTATAAATCTCACACCTTATAAAAAAAGCTAATTCAAAATGTATCATCAATTTAAATGTACAGTGCAATATTTTAAAACTTTTAGCAAAAATAAGAAAAAGAAAATCTTTGGTATCTAAGGATAGGCAAAAAATTCTTAAACTTGACACCAAATGGAGAATCCATAAAAAGGAAATTTGATAAATTGGACTTCCTCAAAACTAAAGCATTTACTCAAGGAAACATCCTATTAGGAAGATGAGGATATAAGCTACAGACTGGAAGGAAATATAAGGGTTAGTAAAGAATATATAACCAGCCCTGACTGGTGTGGCTCAGTGGCTGACTGTCAGCCTGTGAATCAAAGGGTTGCCAATTTGATTCCCAGTCAGGACACATGCCTGTGTTGCAGGCCAGGTACCTGGTAGGGGGCGCACAAGAGGCAACCACACATTGAAATTTCTCTCCCTCTCTTTCGCTCTCCCTTCCCCTCTCTAAAATATAAAATGAATAAAATCTTTTTAAAAAAGAACATATAAACAACTGTTAGAACTCACAGTAAAACAAACAAAACCCCCAAACAATCCAACTAAGTAATGAGTAAAAGACATGAACTTATATTTCACCAAATAAGATACACACATGGCAAATTAGCACATGAAAAGATATTCAGCATCATCAATCATTAAAAGAAATGTAAATTAAAACTACAATGAGATATTGATACAGAACTATCAGCATGGCTAAAAAAAATAGTGGCAAACCAAATGCTGACGAGGATACAGAAAAACTGGATTACTCACACATTGCTGATGGGAATGTAAAATAGTACAGTCACTCTGGAAAATATTTTAGCAGTTTCTTAAAAAAATTGAACATTCACATTTCATTACTGAGTATTTTTCCTGAAATAAATACTTATGATTACACAAAAACCTAAAACCTATACATACATATAGGTTCATAGTAGCTTTATCTATAGTAGCCAAAATGGAGAAAAACATCAGATGTCCTTCAGTGGGTAAATGGTTATATCACACCTATGTGATACACTCATTGTGTGCAATACACAAAAAGGAATGAACTATTGACACATGCAACAACTTGGATGAATCTTCCAAAATTATGCTGAGTGAAAAAGAACCAGTCTCAGAAGGTTATATACTGTATAATTCCATTTATATAACATTCTTGAAATAATGCAGATTAGTGGTTGCCAGGGGTTGAGGAATTATGGAGACAGGAGGAAGTGGGTGCGGCTATAAAGGGCAACACTGGGGTCATTGTGGGGATGGGAATGTTCTGTAGATTGCCTCAATGTCAATACCCTGGTCGTGACATTGTACTAAAATTTTGCAAGATGTTAGCATTTGGTGGGGAAAGGGCACAGTCAAGATTATTTCCTACAAGTGCATATGCATCTACAATTATCCCCAAATATGTTTTATTTAATTTTTCAAAAACCCTCAAAAGCCAAGGATTCCTTCTTCCTCTATACCTACACTTCCCACAAAGGCAGATGTGCTACCATACTTCTAGAGTTAGGGGTGGCAAGTAAAGAAAGGCAGGAGAGGACTTCCGGCCAAGATGGAGGCGTAGGCGGACACACTGTGCCTCCTCTCACAACCAAAATTAAGGACAACAAATATTTAGAAACAAGAAAACAACCAGAACTTATAGAAAACTGAACTGTACGGAAGTCCAACAACCATTCATCCAGACCCGTAAGAGGGGCGGAGTTGCGGCAGGAGAAAGTGGAGGTGCGGACCCAGGAACGCAAGCAGCAGCGGCTGGCAGTTCCCAGGTGCACAGGTGGCTGGCGGTCCCCGGGCCCACAGGCAGCAGCTGGCGGACCCCGGGCACAGGGGGGCAACTGTGCAGACCCAGTGAGGCCGCACAAGGCGGCTGGCTGACTGACCAGGTGGTCTCACATTCGAGCGCTCAGACGGTCCAGGCGGAGGGGAAGTGGCGGAGGGGACTGAATCCAGGAGAGAGCGGAGCAGGAGCCATTGCTCCCTCTCAGGGCCCACCCCCACATACAGCGTCACAATCCAGCGACTGGGCTGCCCCGCCCTGAGGAACACCTAAGGCTCCACCCCCCTCACTACGTAATAGCCGCGACCAGACTAAAACCAAAACAACAACAACAAAAAACCCACCAAAAATGGCTCAAACCGGAAAACAAATAAAAGCCCCAGAGCCAATTCCTCTAAGCAGTGAAGAGATAGCCAACCTGTCAGATGCACAGTTCAAAGCACTGGTCATCAAAATGCTCACAGAATTGGTTGATTTTGCTCATAAATTAGATGAAAAAATGCAGGCTACAATCCGTGAAATGAAGGAAGATGCATGGGGAACTGATAGAGATGGAAGGAAAACTGGGACTCAAATCAATGGAGTGGACCAGAAGGAAGAAACTAACAACCAAACAGAAGACGAGGAAGAAACAAGAATTCAAAAAAATGAGGAGAGGCTTAGGAACCTCCGGGACATTGTTAAACGTCCCAACATCCGAATTATAGGGGTCCCAGAAGGGGAAGAAGAACAGCAACGAGTGGAAAACTTATTTGAACAAATAATAAAGGAGAACTTCCCCAATCTGGCAAAGGAAATAGACTACCAGGACGTCCAGGAAGCTCAGAGAGTCCCAAAGAAGTTGGACCCAAGGAGGAACACACCAAGGCACATTGTAATTACATTAGCCAAGATTAAAATGAAGCAGAGAATTCTAGAAGCAGCAAGGGATAAGGGGACAGTCACCTACAAGGGAGTTCCCATCAGACTGTCAGCTGATTTCTCAAAAGAGACCTTGCAGGCAAGAAGGGGCTGGAAAGAAATATTTGAAATCTTGAAAAGCAGGGACCTACATCCAAAATTGCTCTATCCAGCAAAGCTGTCATTTAGAATGGATGGACAGATAAAGTGCTTCTCAGATAAGGTCAAGTTCAAGGAGTTCATCATCACCACGCCCTTATTATATGAAATGTTAAAGGGACTTATCTAAGAAAAAGAAGATCAAAACTATGACAGTGAAAAGACAACAAACTCATAGCTATCAAGAACCACACCTAAAACAAAAGCAAACTAAGCAAACAGCTAGAACAGGAACAGAACCACAGAAATGGAGATCATATGGAGGGTTAGCAACAGGGGCGTGGGAGGAGGGGGGGGGCAAGGTACAGAGAATGAGTAGCATAGATAATGGGGAAAAAATAGACAGGGGGAGGGCAAGAATAGTATGGGAAATGTAGAAGCTAGAAAACTTATGACCCATGGACATGAACTAAAGGGGGGAATGTGGGTGGGAGAGGGTGGGTAGGGTGGAGGGGAATGATGGGGGAGAAATGGGACAACTGTAATAGCATAATCAATAAAATATATTTAAAAAAAAGAAAGGCAGGAGATATCAAAAATACCTCCCAGCTGCCTTGTACCCCAAATACTATTGTGCTCCCCATTATTTCATGGAAAGTGACAGCCAAAGGAGTGGCAACCAGGGGAAAATGATAGAGAGGTGTCTGTAGCCTATGCACACAGGGCATGTGGTATATGGGGGGGCCTGAGCATCCCAAAATTAATAAGGGTTAGGGTTCCATGCAAGGAGTACATGCCATTCAGTCTAGGGCTACAGGCCACTGTCACTGACTGCACGGACAGTGGCCATTCGACAGGTGCCTATTTTTAGTTCACTAGATTTTTCCAGAGAGGTTGTATTCTTAGAGTGTTTCCCCAAATCTAACAAAACTTACCATTTAATGAACACCCACTTTGTGCCAGCACCAGACTACCCCTTTGCAGCCCCTCTGTGTCCCCTTGGTCCTATTATCAGAGAGGGGCTGCCATCTTCATATCCTAGCCTAGGGAGCCAGGTTAGGGGGGACAAAAGGGATGTCAGGTAAAGGCCAGGCCTCTTGCCCTGGATCGCATGCTTCTTCCTGTGTGGATTTTCTGGTCCATAAAAGCCTTCATACTTCCACTGTAGGAGGGAGGCATTGGCTCACGTCCCACTTCCCCCCAAGAAAGAAAACAGCTTTCAGCCTCAAGAGCTCAGGAGGTATTTCTGGGCCAATTAAATCAGAGAGGCTGTTAATGTGTAATTGGTTTTAAAATCAGCAAAATTGCCTGTCTCTGGATGAGAATATTTAAATAGCAAAACACCCCATCTGAGTGGTTCTTGTAAACCATGGCCGAGACCTTCAACAGACAGGCCAGGCCGCCTTCTGTCAGCTTCCTCCTTGAAAGCAGTATCTGGCTCTGATTGGCTGCTGGGGATAAATATTTACAGGTCAGCGTAAACGGAGGCATCTGCTTCAAAGTCTGTTGGCAGGATCTCCACAGTAGCACCCAGGAAAGCCAGTGGGGTGGGGGAGGGGGCTCTCTGAGCTGGCTATCCTTTTTCTATAAATTGACAAGCACTGTAGTCTTCCAGACTCAGGGCCGAATGTCTAATTAAATTTCAAGACCAGCATAAGAGTGTTGGCTCCTCCTGGGTTCAAGAAGCCACAGCTCACTGGAGAGGAAGGTCCTGAGAGGATATGAACATCCCTCCTGAGGCCCCAAATATTAAGCCTGCCTGCCAGGCCCTGCAGACTTGGGATGCAGATGCCATTGGGTCAGTCTCAGCTCTGCAGCTGACAACTCTGAGAGTGGGGTCACCTCAACCTGAAGGAGACACAGCTTCCCCTATTCCATGGGGATGAAATTCTTTCTCATGGGCTATAATGAATACCTAAAGCAACAAAGGACATAAAATGCTCATGACATGGACCAACATCAAAGGGACCTCTTGTGCACAGAAGCTGCTAACATCTGAAGAAGGGACTCTCAACTAGGCTGCACAAAATTATGGTGCTTAACATATAGATTCCTTGGCCTCATTCCTGTCCTACTGGAAAATCACTGGGCCTGAAGAATTTGTTTTCTTGTTTCTTTTTTAAGGAGCTTGCTAGATAACCCTGATGTCATCAGCCATCCCCATTCATGTGGACATCAGTTAGCATTAGCCTTAAATCCCAGCTGGCACAGAAAGCCCTCCTGGACTATGACAGGCAGAGGGGTGAAGCCCAAAAATACCCCCAGGATTCTTTCCAAAGATACTCTTTTGGTTTTATCCTGTTGGCTCTCGTCCTTACAACTCTGCTTATACCAGTCTCCACAACAAAGACCTCTGGAAGCAGTGATGGTCCTGGTGAGCTCTTGTCACTGGCTGCAGATGACTGGGCTGTCAGTGGAGATGACAATACACACATGTGTCCTGCACCATGTTCTCAGTGAGCCCTATGTGAGAAGTGCTGTATGAGGGGCTGTGGAGGTGTGTGGATACTGGGCACAGAGGAATAACATAGGCTTTGCAGAAGCCTATGTTAGGCTTCTGCTCCACATCTGGCTCCACTTCTTTCAGGCTTTGCTACAATGGTGTTGAGGCCTCCATGAGCTCTACCCTCTCAGTGGCACAGCAGGGAGGTTGGGCTGAGAAACCTGGTAGCTCACAAAGGGAGCCAGTCTGTTTGGGGGCCAGGTGAACCACCTTTTTTCCTGAGGAGAAAGGTTTGATGAAATCAATTGCTGTGTTGGGCCTCAGTTGACTCTATGAGAATTTAGGGGCAGATTTCATTTGAGCTCAGAGGCTTCTCTCTAGACCTCCACCAAGACAAAAGAAGCTCAGCTTGACCGTGGCCTCCTGCAGGATGGCAGCTGACTGGGCCCAATACCACAGGCACCGGTCTCTGCCCAGTCCCAGGAGGTAGAGTGGAGACCATTGGGCTTCAACAAAGATGCCCCGAAAAGCACCTACCCTATGGTGTTAACTGTGATACTGCTATGGGTCAGAAAGCTATCCCCACTCACATAACCACAGGCAGGCAGGAATGCCTGGAATTAGGAGAGAGTAGCTTCCTGGAAGTGAAGGATTTGGGAATACTGTTTGCAGTGATGACCACAGTCCCTGGGTCCATTGCTGGCACTCCCATGCCCTGCTGATCCAATGCTCCCTGTGTGGGCTCAGCCTCACCCCTCTCTTTTCCTCTTTCTGGATGCTTCATGATACCTGAGTAGGGCTGGCTGGTTCTCCTGCATCTTTACCCTCTTCTGTAAGTATTCTTGTTCACCTTCTGCCTCAACTGAAGAGCAACTTTCCCTGAGGAGTACACATCCCCGTGCCCTTTCACAGACTATTTTCCTTGGTGTTCATGTACTCCTAGGCCAGGTCAGGTAGGTGGCTTCCTTCTCCCTGTTCCTATTCTTATATGAGTCTTCCTTCCTCCTTTCCATTTGGAGCAGCAGCTTCATCCCTGAATTGCTGTGTTACACCAACCTCTATGATGCAGATCTGGCCTCCTGTTTCATCTTTCTCCTCCCCATCACTATTCCAGTTATTGTCCTGGTAGATTCAATGTCCATGTGGATAACCCGACCTGTATCCTCCTCTCTCAGACCCTTGACTTCCCAACTTTGGCAGTCTAACCTCCCACTCACTCCCACAATCACATCCAGGAACTCATCAGTACCAGAAACTGACACCCCCTGAGGTCTGTTTCAAGCATCCAACCCTCTGACCACACACTTGACTTTTTGGTTCACACACTCTGTTACCCACACTGCAACACAGCTCACCTCATTGACACCCCAAAACCATGAGCTCCACTACCCATTATCCACCTCTGTCTTTCACTTCCCTCCTGTTATGGGCTAAACTGTGTTCTCCCAAAATTCCTAAGTTGAAGTCCTAACCCTCAGTGTCACAGAATGGGACTGTATTTGGAGACAGGGTCTTTATTGAGGTAACTGAAGTCATTAGGATGGGACCTAATACAACATGATTGGTGTCCTTATAAGAAGAGGAGATTAGGACACAGTGGAAAGACTATGTGAGGACACAGGGAGAAGACAGCCAACCACAAGTCAAGGAGAAGGACCTCGAAAGAAACTAACCCCACTGATACCTTGATCTCAGACCTTTAGTCTTCAGACTAAATAAATTTCTGTTGTTTAAACCACTCAGTATGTGGTAATTTGTTATGGCAGCCCTAGCAAACTCAGTTTAGATTCCAACATTATAAACATTGCCTTGCCACACCTTCCCCCCTTTTCCTCAGTCATAATCACCAACCTTGGCTGAACCTGGTGACCTACCTTCTCCTTGCCTGAACCTGAGGAGCTGAATATTGTGGGGGAGAATTGCAAAACAATGCTGATTAGTTTTTCCTAAATGTATAACCCCAAGTCCTCAAATATGAGCTCAAAACAGTCCATAAATCTTACCAAGTTTCATAAGTAAGCTCTCTTTCCCACTTTCTGAGAGGCTGTTTCATGCATTCTCTTTTGTCTTCAGAATACTATCTTCTGCCTCTCAGCTCGGGGAGACAGCTTTATTCATCTGAGACCAGACACCACCAGTTGGGAACATTTTCACACTTCTGCCACCACAGCACAGTCTTACAAACCTTGTGTTCAAGTTTCCATTTCCCTTGCACCAACAAAAAGCCTCTTTCTTATTCCCTGGCTTCCATCTCCTTGTGTCTTTTCAAAAATTCTACTCCTCCATTTATCTCTTTCCTCCTAATTAACAGTTCTGTTATGGGATTATGTCCATGTGTTTGCATACAATCACGCCCTTGCCTTTCCTACTAAAAACACTTCCTTTTACCTTAACCTCTTGCAGCAACTCCCCCATTTTCTGCTCCTTTTATTTATTTATTTTTTTAAGATTTTATTTATTTATTATTAGAGAGAAGGGAAAGGACAGAAAGAGGGAGAGAAACATCATGTGAGAGAGAAACATTGATCAGTTGCCTCCCCTATGCATCCAGATAGGGGACTGAACCCAAAACCTAGGCAAGTGCTCTGATAGGGAATCGAACAGTCCACCTTTCACTTTGTGGGACAATGCCCAACCAACTGAGCCACACCAGTCAGGGCATTTTCCTGCTTCTTTTATTACCAAAATGTCTGAAAAGAGTCATCCACACTTACTGATTGTACTCATTGACCTCATCAACAATTTATTCCTGCTGTTGGATCACTACCGTCAGAATACAACCATTCATTCTTCTTACTATTTCAGTCTGACCTTTGTGAAAGTCACTGATGACTCTTCCTTGAGCTCTCAGCAGCATTTGGTGTGGTTGGTCACTTCCTCCTCCCATCTTGGATCTTTATGTCTCATCTGGCTTTCTCTCGACTCTAGGGCTGCTCTTTCTCAATCCCCTTAGCATCTTTCTCTGCCTGACTGCCAAGGCCCTGTTTTTCTGCTTCTAGATGATCTCACCCAGGTCAATGACTTTAAATATCATTTAAGTGCTGATGGCTCTCAAATTTATATCTCTGTACTGATTTTCTTGAGCTCCAGATGCATAGATCTAATCTGATGTCTCCACTTAGATGACTCAAGGCATCTCAACCCTGACATACCTGGAAAGGACTTCTCCATTTTAAAGCCACCTCCTCAACCTGGTCCCATCTCAACAAACAGAACCACCATCTACTCAGTTGCTCAAATCAAAGATCTAGGAACACTACTCACTTCTTTTATGCTTCCTTTTATACTTTGAAATATGTTTAGATCCCACCCATGTCTTTACATCTTCCCCCTCAACCTTAGCCCAAGCTGCCATAATATTTTACTTTGACACTGAAATTGTTTTCTAAATAATTTCCCCAGTTGTCTTCAATGGGAAAGGGCAGCTCCAGAGAATAAGGCTCTTCAAAGTATTGGTTCCCTGCTGTGCAGATGACACAGTCAGTGCTAACTGAATTTCCAAAGGGAAGGGATGTGCAGCCCCCTTTTCTCTGTCATGCTTCCCATAGAAACAGCACTTCTATTCAGAAAGCCAGATCGAGTGGCATTAACAAATTAATTCCTATTAGTACAGCTCAAGCATTGACACCTCAAGGCAATCCCAGCAGTCCCGCAGGAAGATGGCTTGGCTTCGCCTGCTAATAAAGTGGAAACCGTACTGGAAGCAGAAGCAATTATTTTGATGCTCGTCACTGTCCCTGGAGGGGAGAAGGGTAGGATTTGATTACACTATGGTCTCCTAAGGGAATTAACTGACTTTCAAATGATAAGTTATTAATTCCCCAACTTGGCACTTAGGTCGTGAAAACAGGCTCAGTTCTCAAACTCCCCTGTGACCCTTGCAACTGCCTGTTTAGAACCAAGCATTCACATGTGCCCAATAAGTGAATGAAAGGATAGTTAATTGGTAACTGGGAAATAAGTCTGGGGCCCAGTATCCTTAATAATCCTTCAGTATTTCATTTAACAAATATAATTGAACCTTTACTGTATTTGGCACAGCAAGTTCAAAGTTAAACCAAACAGATAAGGTCCCTGTTCTCCTAGATCTTACTGACTGGAATTTGAGGCGGGGCAAATAATCAGCATGAATCAACAAATGAAAAGCTGACTTTGGCAGGTGAGAAATACAATCTAGATGAGAACTGGGTAAAGTGACAGAGTATGATCAGGGAGAAATGCTCAAGGAGGTCCTGAGGTGGTGACACATGACCTGAGCTCCGGATAGTGCAAAGACCCAGCCAGCCCTGTAGGAAGAACTTTCTAGGAAGAGGGATCAGACAAGGCAAGTGCTTATTGTCAGAGAGCCAGGTCCCCCTACCTCCTCATTCTCCCAGTACATTCAACATGGCCATCCTTACCAGCCAGGTTGCTATCCTCATGGTACTGGGCAGGGCAGATGTCCCTGGTGGGCAGCTGGCTTTGCCTGCAGTCAGTCTGCCAGCCTTGATGCTATCCATCCCCCCTGTGGCTCTCATGTCACAGGGATTTGCACAATTTCCACCTCTTCCAACAAAACCTTTTGAAAGCTTCCCAATTAGAAGGGCCACCTTCCTGCTCTGAAGTCCTGAAATAGTTTTTTGGCACTTGCTGTCTCTATTACCTTACATTAGTAGATGTCACATTACCATGTATTTGAGCCTGCTCCCTCATGCCCTCACTTTCCCCATTTCTATCTAGTGGCTTCAAGGGTAGGTACTTCTTCCTATCTCTTACACTCCCCAGGCCTAGCCCAGGTCCTCTGCAAGACACTTAGGGAGTCTAGATGGACACCTGGCCAAATGAAAACCTGAGGGGCAGATGGAGGCTCATGGAAATCTCATTTCTCATCCAGGAGTCTCTAACATAGGAAGGAAAGGGAGGCTCTTCATCCAGTTCCTTGGAATAGAGCTAGCCTTGGGTTTCAAAAAGTTTCCAGAGGATGACTTTAAAATGTTAAGCCAATACTAAATTTCTTATAGGTATACTTGGAAACTTTCAACTTAAAGATGAAAAGTTTTAGGACCAAAACTTCATGTAAAGATGGCACCCTCCCAGAGGTGGGCTCCATCCCAACTCTTCATCTGAAAACTCTCCCAGTAACTCCGACCCTTCCAATGAGAGCCACCCCTGCCAACAAGTAAAACATAACTGCTAAATTGTTGCAAGCCTCCCTCCATCTTGAAATCTTTCTGCCCCTAGCATTTTCAGACACCCCAGGATTCCAGTGCTACTCAGCTTCACCCAGAAAGCTAGAGTATTGTCAGATGATGTAAGAGGGTACCAAAGGTGCCTTCAGCGTCAAGGCACCTTGGCTGACAGCAATGCTTGCTGCTGGGACCTGAGTTGGAGGGAGGTCTCAGCTCCCCATGCAATGAATGGCAAATAGGGATGAGGCATGATGCCCAACCCTGGAGGAGGGAAAACCAATGGGCTCAAGGATGAGGTGAATGTGGAGATGCATTGGGCACTGCTGCTGACCTTTCACGAGGACTGTCCTGGCCTCAGCCCACTGGCTCCTCCCGTCTGATGTCAGCAGGCCGATTGGAGGCAAGCGTTCATCTTCGTTGGAAGCCATTTTGACTATTTTTCTCAACTGAGTGAACAGATCCCCCTCACTGAGACGGCGGAAATTAATGACAACATCCAAGACAAAGAACTGTGGGGGAAACAGGTCAAACACATCATTCATGGCAGCCAGCCCACAGTGGCAGGCCTTCACTGAACCTTCACATTTGAGAACAGATGGAGACGGTCAGGCCTGAGGTTTCCAAGGTATGTGATGGTTTTGAATAGTCACAATTTGGGGACCAGAATTCTGTCAACTGTGTTGGACTCCAAGCTGCCCCAATTGAAAGAAGTCCAAATTAAACTTAGCTAAAAGAACATTTGCTGTTGTGGTTCCTAGTTCATACAAAGGCCATTATGTTTGTAGGAAATTGAATATAAATTGGTACAACCACTTTTGGGAAACAATTTCTATTAAAACTAAAAATTTTCATAGCCCTATAACTCAGCAGTTGCTCTTAGAAATGCATATTTTAGCCTAAGGCTTAGAGAACATATACCTTTGTGCCCCAAATGATGTACAAATGAATGTACATATCAGCATTGTTTGCAGTAGCAAAATGGTAGAGGAGCCTAAATGGCTCCTGTAGGAAATGGCTAAGTAAAATGTAGTATACTCGTCCAGTGCATGTCTACCTAGCAGTTGAAGGGAATGAAATACTCCATATTCAGCTTAGGGATAGATCTCAAACACACAAGTAGAGGTAGAAAAAAGCAAGGAGGTCCCAAGAGTCTATAAAGCTGCCTTTCTGGTATATAGTCTCTTAGAAGGCCATAGCCTGGGTGATTGCATGTGGAGGTCTGAGGCCATGCTGGATCTCATTAATGACCCTGAGTCTATCCATACAGGCAGCTCTTTTGACCTGACCTGCCTGGTCAGGGCTGGGATAGGAGCCCAGTGAAGGTGTTTTCAATTGATGACCCTCCTCGTTCTTAAAACCTAACCAGTGGAGAGAAATGGATCTGACAGGGAGTCAGGAGGCCCCATTTTGGGGCCACTCTGCTACAGCTCACTGTGTAACTCAGGTAGGGGGCTGAGCACCCTTGGGAAAGCAGGAATGGATGAGCACACATGTGCCCTCCCCAGCAGCAAGGGGCCACTTACCTGGTTGCAGCAGGCCACAATGATATGCTCTGGCTCAGGCATGACACTGCTCTTCTGAGACACCAGTGTGTCCTGGCCATGGCCAGGGAGGCGGTAGGAGGAGAAGAGCCCATAGTATTGCTTCATACAGAGCTGCTGCCCTGACAGCTGGCCCTTGGCACAGTCAGTGGGGATGGAGTGACTGGAGGGGGAGAGGGGGAAAGGAGGGAGGAAATCAGCATTGGTTCTACTGTAACTTGATTAGGCAAAGTAGGGCACAAAAATCAGAACTGTGTTGTGATGGCAGTCAAAGAGCTTGACTCCTTGAGAATGCCCCATTTCCATGCCCAAGAAGACCCCCAGGGTTTTCTCACATCTTCATTAGTGTCCCTTACCCCTGCCTCATGCACTACAGTGCAGACCTTATCATTTTAGCCCCCTTTGCCTTTGCTTATGCTTATCTTTGCTTGGCATGCCTTGCACCCAAACAATTAGTTGGGTGCAACTAATTGTTTAGAAAACCCTTTCTACTCTTATAAGAGCCTACTCCTTCATCATCTTTTCTAGAAGCATCCTCTGAATTCAAGAAAGAAAATTGTCTTTTTCCTGTGGTCTCAGCATGTCTTATGTTCTACCTGCCTTCCTCTCCCTCCTCCTCTTTCTTTCCCCCATTTCTCTCCCTTTCCTTCCCTCCATCCTTTCAGACAACAAATATTATTGAGCATTCCTCTGAGATCTGGGGTATAGCAGCCAACAGTACATGAGTTTACTACTTTAAAGGGATGCAGAGAACAAGCAGAAAATTGGTAAATGTGAGGGTTTCAGGTAGAGATTCAGGGTTGCAAGGAGAAGTGGCCAAGGGCAATCTTACTGATGATGAGATGTGTGAGCTGAGCCCTGAGAGTAAGAGGCAGCCATGAGAAGAGCTGAGGCCCATCCAGGGGGCCAGGTGGGTGCCCCATGACACTTCTGCTCCAGGTGTGGTTATTAAGCTAAACTGTAATGATCAGCCCATAACAGGATGAGTATGGGAATCCAGAGGGAGCTTTCAGAAACACTGTACTAGCTGAAAAGAGGAATTTTATCTCTGTTGAATCTAATAATAAATGTGGTCTCATTACATGTCAGAACATGAAACAAGTCTCAACAAATTTAAGAAGACTGAAATCATATCAAGCATCTTGTGTGACCAGTCTTTTTAAACTAGATATCAATTACAATGAAAAAAAGTGAAAAACACATGGAGGCTAAATAACATGTTACTAAACAATGAAGGGGTTAATAATGAGATCGATGAAGAAATCAAAAGATACCTTAAGACAAATAAAAATGGGAACACAAGTCAAAATCTAAAGGACAGCAAAATTAGTCCTAAGAGGGAAATTCATAGCATTACACGTCTATCTCAACACACACACACACACCCCCCAAGAAAAACCTAAAATAAACAATCAAACTTTACACATAGAAGAACTAGGGGAAAAAAAACAACACACAAAGCCCAAAAAGAGTAAAAGGAAAGAAATAATAAAGATCAGAGTCGAAATAAATTAAATTGAGTCTAAAAAATATAAAACAATGCAACAGATTTCCAAATATTTATTTTGTGTCCTGCTACTTTACTTTATCACTGCTAGTAGTTTTCTGGTGAATCTTTAAGGTTCTCAGTAAAAGCAAGAGCTGGTTCTTTGAAAAAAATAAACGAGATTGATAAACCTTTACCCAGACTCATCAAGAAAAAAGAGAGGATCAAAATAAAATAGAATCAGTGATTCTATAGAATCAGTGATGAGAGATTAGAAGTAACAACTGACACCACAAAAACCCTAAAGATTGGGAAAAAATTACAAACAACTATATGCCAACAAATTAGACAATCTGGAAGAAATGAATAAATTCTTTTTTAAATTTTTTAATTTTAATTGTTGTTCAAGTACAGTTTTCTGTCTTTTACTCCCATCCTAGCCCACACACCCAGCCCTCCCCACCTCCTTCCCATTTCCACCCCCCCCCAAGTTTTTGTCCATGTGTCCTTTATACTTGTTCCTGCAAACCTTTCCCCTTTTCCCCTAAAATTTCCTCCCGTCTGCCCTCTGGTCTCTGTCAGCCTGTTCTCAATTTCAGTGTTTTGGGTTATATTTTGCTTGTTTGTTTGTTTTGTTGATTAGGTTCCTGTTAAAGGTGAGATCATATGGTGTTTGTCTTTCACCACCTGGCTTATTTCCCTTAGCATAATGTTCTACAATTCCATCCATGCTGTCATGAAGGGTAGGAGCTCCTTCTTTCTTTCTGCTGCATGGAATTCTATTGTGTAAATGTACCATAGTTTTTTTGATCCATTCATTTACTGATGGGCACCTAGGTTGCTTCCAGCACTCGGCTATTGTAACCATACAATCTTCCAAAACTGAATCAGGAAGAATCAGAATATCTGAGCACATCAATTACAACTAGTGAAATCAAAATGGTAATAAAAGAAATTCACAGCAAACAAAAGCCCTGGACCAGATGGCTTCGCAGGTGAATTTTACCAAACATTCAAATAAGAACTAGTACCTATTCTTCTCAAACTATTCCAAAAAATTCAAGAGAAGGAAAGACTCTCAAGTTCATTTTATGGGCTGGCATTATCCTACGTCAAAAGCCAGATAAAGATACTACTGAGAAAGAAAATTACAGGCCAATATCCCTGATGAACATAGATGCTAAAACCCTCAACAAAATATTAGCAAACCAAATTCAGCAATACATTAGAAAGATCATAAGACATGATCAAGTGGGATTTTTTTCCTGAGATGCAAGGTTGGTAAAATATCTACAAGTTAATAAACATGATACTCCACATGAACAAAAAGAAGAATAAAAACCACTTGATCATATCAATAGATGCAGAAATAGCATTTGATAAAATTCAGCACCCATTTATGATAAAAATTCTGTGCAAAGTGAGAATAGATGGAAAATACTCAACATAATAAAGGCCATATATGATGAACCCACAGCCAACATCATACTCAATGGGCAAAAATTAGAAGTGTTTCCCTTAAGATCAGGAACAAGACAGGGATGTTCACTTGCACCACTCTTATTCAATACAGTACTGGAAGTCCTAGCCATAGCAAGCTGACAAGAAGAAGAAATAAAAGGCAAATTAGAAAGAAAGAAGTAAAACTGTCATAGTTTGCAGATGACTTGATACTGTACATAAAGAATCCCAAAGATTCCACCAAGAAACTACTAAAACTGATAAATTAATTCAGTGAAGAAGCAGGATACAAAATAAATATGCAGAAATTGGTTGCATTTTCATACACCAAAACTATCAGAAAAGGAAACTTTGATATATTTACAATTGCATCAAATAAAATAAAGTACCTAGGAATAAACTTAACCAAGGAGGTAAAAGACCTGTATTTGGAAAATTGTAAAACACTGGAGAGAATGTACAAATAAAAGGAAGCATATACTGTATTCATGAATAGGAAAAATTAACATGGTAAAAATGTCCATACTACCCAAAGCAATCTACAGATTTACCACAGATTTGATAGTATTTATCAAATCCCAATGGTGTATTTCACAGAACTAAAACAAATAATCCTACAATTTATATGGAATCACAAAAGACTCTGAATAGCCATAGCAATCTTAAGAAAGAAGAACAGAGTTGTAGATACCATGCTACCCAATATCAAACTATACTATAAGTTTATATTATTCAAAACATCATGGTACTGGCATAAAAACAGACATACAGATCAATGGAACAGAATAAAGAGCCCAGGACAAGCCATGGGCATCTCTTGGGATAAGTGGCACAAGTACCACAAGACATAAGGCAAGAGAAAGTCCCACCACAAGAAGAGAAAATATGAGCCAGGACACCCTGCTCTCAATGCTGAGACTGGTCCCCACTGCATACACACAGTCTGAATGCAGGGAGGCAACAAGAAGTGCCAAAACTTGAGGCTGGACATGGAAAACTTGTCCTGGAAGAGTATTGTACACGCAAAACAAGGATTATTGATGTTTTCTATAATGTATCCAACAACAAAATGGTCCACTCTGAGACCCTAGTAAGAGCTTCATTCTACTCACTGACAGTACACTATACCGATAGCAGAACGAGTCCCACTAGGCACTACTCTGGGCTGTAGAAGAAGGGTCAGCTAATCCCTGAGGGAGAAGAGATTTTAAACAAAAAAACAGTCGAAGAAAATTCAGAAGAAATATGGTGAAAGGAAAAAGAATGCCAACGCCACAATCAGCAGTCATCTTGAGGAGCAGTTTCAGCAGGGCGAGCTTCTTGGTTGCATCCTTCAAGACCGGACCAATATGGCCGCACAGGTGGCTGTGTCTCAGAAGGCAAGGAGCTGGAGTTCTAGCTGGGAAAAATCAAGGCTTTGTAAAAGCAAATAAATCCTCCTACCGCTTATCTTAACTCATGTAATAAATTTTATTCTAAAAGAAAAAAGAATAGAAAGCTCAGGAATAAACCCATGCCTATATGGTCAAGTATTTATAACAAAGGAGACCAAGAACATGCAATGGAGTAAAGACCATCTATTTAATAAGTAGTGTTGACAAAATTAAACAGATAATATGCAAAAAATGGGAAAAAACCACTTTATTACACCAATATAAGAATAAAATAAAAATGGATTAAAGGCTTAAATGTAAGACTGGAAACCATAAAACTCCTAAAGAAAACATAGGCAGTAAAACCTCAGGCATTTCTTGTAGCAACTTTTTTTCTGATATATCTCCTTGGTCAAAGGAAACAAAATAAAAAAAATAAAAAAATGGGACTACATCTAACTAAAAAGTTTTTGCACAGCAAAGAAAACCATCGAAAAATGAAAAGAAAACCCACTGAGATTGAACAGAAGAACATACTTGCCAATGATACATCTGATAAGGGGTTAATATACAAAATGTATAAAGAACACAAATAACTCAACACCAAAAATAAACCATTCCATTAAAAATTGGTCAGGGAATCGAACAGACAGTTTTCCAAAGAGGACATATAGATGACAAATATGCATAGGAAAAGATGTTTAACATCACTAATCATCCAAGAAATGCAGATTAAAGCCACAATGAGATACCACCTCACACCTGTCAGAATGGTTATCATCAAAAAAAAAAAAAAAAAAAAGAATGGCTATCATCAGTAAATCAACAGACAAGTATTGGTGGGGATGTGGAGAAAAGGGAATCCTTGTGCACTGTATGTGGGAATGCAGATTGGTACACTATGGTGCTAAAACTAAAAATGGAACTGCCTTATGACCCTGTGATTCTACTTCTAGGGATACATTTGAAGAAACCCAAAACACGAATTCAAAAGAATATACACACCCCTATGTTCACTGCAATGTTATTTACAATAGCCAAGATATGGAAGCAACCCAAGTGCCTATAAATCAAGGACTGGATAAAAAAGAGGTGATACATTTGTACAATGGAATATTACTCAACCATGAAAAAGAAGAAAGTCTTACTATTTATGACAGCATGGATGGACCTAAAGAATATTATGCTAAGTGAAATGTCAGTCAGAGAAAGACAAATACCATATGATTTCACTTATTGTGGAATTGAAAGAATGATGTAAATGAACAAAGAAAACAGAAACAGACTCATGAATACAGAGAACAGACTGATAATTGTCAGAAGAAAGGGGTATTGGGGGACTGGGTGCAAGAGGTGAAGGGATTAAGAAGTATAGATTAGTAATTATAAAATAGTCACAGGAATGTATAATATAGGGAATATAGTCAATAATGTTGTAATACTATGTATGGTGACAGGTGGGTAGTGGAACTATCAGGGGAACACTTTGTAAAGTATATGATTGTCTAACTACTTATCTGTGCACCTGAAAAATTAATACAAAATAATATTGAATGTAAATTATAATTGAAAAATAAAAATATAAAGTTAAAATCTAATTTTTTTAAAAAGTGGTCTCATATTTTGTATCTTTGTACCATTTTCTACTAATTTATTTTATAGTGTTTTACAAACAGTTTTTAAAAATTTAAAAGAAAATTGCAGATTGTTCTATGAACCCTGGTTTAAGGCAGAAAGGAAAGTGGGGTTGAAGCCAAGTAAAAAGGCTCAGAATGAGGAGACCATTTCCCTCAAGTAGCAGGTGGCAAGGCTGACTCTCCCTTCTCTACCTTCTTGTGTGTTCTCTAGATTCCTGATATACATACTCTTGTGTACATGTAAGGTATGGAGGAATGGGAGCATTTTTAAAAGATCAAGGTAGAATAGTGCTTACACCAGGAAAAGAAACTATTAACAGTTGGGCCAGGGGGAGTAAAGGTCATCCTGACTATGGAGGGTGGTAGGGTCCTATTTACTCCTGACAGGAGCCAGGAACACAGAGCTGAAAAAAGACAAATTCCCTGCCCTCTAGAGCTTCTTGTCTAGTGTGTCAGGGAGACAAGTGAATGAACAGGCTGTGCCAGAACAGGGCACTACCTTTACCAGTCTGGGCCCAGTCCTACCTGTCCAGTAGGGCCTTGTAGTTCAGCACTCCAGAGATGAGGTTGGCAGCAAACCTGTGGGGAGAGACGAGGCCTTAGCCTCTCCTCTCAGGGGCCCGGGCTCCCTTTCTCTCTTTCCAATCTCCCTTTCTCCTTATTTCCTTCTACTTTCTCTCTACCCACCTCCTTCCCTCCTTCTTCAATCTCTCTCTCTCACACTCCTTCCCTCTCTCCCTCCCTCTTCCCCCCATCCTCTCCTCCAACTCAATAACCACTCACCAGATGCCAGGTCTCAGTAGTGCCCTTATAGAATAGTATATTTGCTGCCTCCTACCCATCTCTATGCTGTCAGCCCTTCACAAACTTTGGATTAAAAGTGGTCCCCTTGGAAGAATTCCCAGAGGAGAAGACACTAGGATGTGAATGAGGAACAAAAGGAGGAGGAAGAGGAAGCCAGGAAAGGGCACAGAGCAGGCAGGAATGGGCTAGAAGACAGGGGTTGGGCTCTTCCTAGGAAAGGTTCATGCTGGGGCTGTACTGGGCCAGAACCCTGGGGTTGTAGGAAATACAGTCTCCTGGGAAAAGTCAGTAATTTAGTTCCCTAAGTGCTAGTGAAAAGGAAAGCAGGTGCTGAGGCAAAAGGCACCAGAGAACCATGCCATGGAATCATGTCATCTTAACTGTTCATGGAGGAATGAGCCCTGGCTTAACCACATCAAGAGGAAAATGCCCACTAGAATGCAATTTTGAGAACTGTTCTCAGAAGTTATTCATCCATCTACACAGGTCCTTTTGACCAAGGGAGGCCCTTGCTGCAGGGGAAGTGGGAGGGCTGCCCCCAGACCTTTGGACTGGTGTTGGTGAGAAAGGATATGTTGGAGGTCTCCCAAGCATAGCTGAGTCATGCCTGTAGGCGAGATGGGCTCTGTCTTTCTTTTCCTCCTTTTGAACTGTCCCCACACTGTGTCCCATTCAAGTCCTAAAATGAGAGACCTGGATTTGGGTCTGAGTGACTCTTGCAGGAAGATTTTTTCTCCTTGCCCCACTCTTGCATAAATGGCCCTTCCATTGCCATCGGTGGGCCCAGAGGCTATTCCAGTGGCCCAGTGAGCTGTGAAATTGCAGCAGATGCACAAGATCTGGCAAAGGCAGCTGGCAGGAAGAAACCATTGCCAACCACTCTGAGCCTCTGTTTAGAGCTGGGGGCTAGAGGGTAGTTGGGGCCTCTCAGATCACCTGGGGCATTGCATTCCACCAACAAGTCTCAGCCTCAAGTACTGGCAGGATGAAAGTGTAACCACCTCCTTCCAAGGCCTCAGCCAGGTCAAGACTTCCCACAGGGACATCTGGGGGCCCATGCCTTCCATTAGTGTCCACCCACCCTAAATGTGTTTGTTCCTCATGTGCAGCCTCACCTAACCTCTTTCCTAACCCCATGGCCTGGACAAACCCTGCCTCAGGGCCATTTGGCCTCAGAAAGCTCTGCCAAAACACCAGGTCCAGCCTTTCCTTCACGGTGCTAGGGCCAGGACCCTTCCCCCAGCAGACTCCCAAGCTGTGAGCCCAAGAGCACAATGACCTCACCTTAGCTGGTCATTGGTGTCCTGGAAGTGTTGCCGGGAAAAGACCACAGCTGGACTGGAGTTGACAGGCAGGGCTAGGCGGTTATTGAGATACATGTCATTCAGCCAGTATTCAGACACCTGTGGGGGAAAGTATGGAAGGGGAGCCATTACCCACAAGGTTCACATACACTCTGTTCAAGAAAGGGCACCTTGCTTGTGGAACACACCAATCCCATCCCGGAAGCCCCAAGAGACAATTGAGACACTTCATTGGATCATTCATTCATTCATTCCACAGGACCATGTGTTTCCCAACACACATGCCTGTCCTTGCCCTGTATTCTATCCTTTCTTCCTTCCCAGGTTCCCATCTGGGTTGTTTGGTATTTTATCCATATCCCCTGCCAATCCTTATGAGGGTCCCATTCCTTTCACCCCTCTATGCTTCCCTGATGTCATCAATACCTTCTGCTGCTCATCCCTGTCACACATCTGTCCCCCAAACTTGTCCATGTCTGTTCATCCTTGTCCCCCCATCCTTGTCCCACATCTGTTTACCCCATCTGTCAGCCCTCTGTCCATATACCTATCCCACATGCTACATCTTGTCCGTTCCTTGCCCGTGGCCCTATCTGTACCTGACCCCGTCTCCCATCTGCTCCATCTTTGTCACCTACCTATCCCTCACTCAAATCCCTCTGTCTCCAAGTCTCACTCCTGCCCTCCTGCCCTGTGAGTTCTATGTCTGCCCCCCAGTCAGTCTCTTCCTAGCAACTCTTACCCAGTTAGCTGTCTTCTCCTGCCGCTCCAGTAGCTTCTGCTGCAGAGTCTCACCAAGGCCACCAGGGGCCCCAAACTGCTGCACAATGGCCTGGCTCCGCCTAAACTGCTCCTTAGGCACCAGGTGCTGCATGCAACGCAGATAAGTGGCCAGGGTCTGCTGCAGTGGGGGTACTGGAAGTTTGGGAAGCCCCTGGAAGAGAGGGTTCACAGGCATTTGCTGTGTCCATACTTATGTATGACCCTTGCCTGTCCCCAAATTGATGCCTAGTGTCTGTCTCCATCTGCTGCCATCCTTGTTCCCTATCCTGAGACTCATATGTTGTCAGAACTCAGCTCAGCAGAATTGCGAACTTAAGAAGTTCCTGTTTGCTTGCTCCCATACCCCAGCCCTGCTCCCAGGATGGGACAAAGTGCAGAGGAAAAGACCTTGATGTTGATCACAGACTTGGATTTATACACTGACCCTGCTGCTGACCAGCTGTTTGATTTTAAGCAAATCACCCCTACCTCTATGCCTCAGTTTCCTTTCCTGTCAGATGGCTGTAATAACCTCTCCGTCTCATAGGATCAAAGAGATCATTGATGTGAAAATTCTTATCAACCATAGCAAATAGGCCTAAGATGAAATAGTCCTGTTATTGATACTGACTGCTCGTCATTCTTAATTTAGAAACTGTTCCCAGCTTGGAGCTCCACAATCCAATTGATCTCTGGATCCAAAAGGTGTGACTGTAATGGAGATATTTGAACAGGTGAAAGATGGTAGGAGATATAGTTCATTGCTTGTCCTAATGACCAGAATCATGCAGGATGTTTCCTGGGAAGGTGACTCATGCCTTGGACTTCTTATTAAATCCCTTCCAGTTATGATACCCAGGGAGGAGTATTTTATTCCCTGTGGGTAAGGGGATATGATGGGAAAAAGTGCAGTGGAAGTTCCTCCTCTTTTAATCTTCCTAAGTCTCAGCTTCCTCATCCACAGGACATATATAACAATGCTATCTGAGAGGGGCCCAGAGAAAATTAAATGACAGAAACAATTGGCCGCAATAGGTACATTATTAAATGTTATAATGCTGGTGTCCTTATACTTTCAGAAGAATTCCTAAGAGGAAACTCATAATTTCTGGGGGCCCCCCAAAGTGTGGAAAGAGTCTGAGCCCCATGCTTCCCAGATTACCAGTTGTGTTCACCAGGGATCTGACATACGTGTTCAACCATTTTAAGGCTTAGCCTCTTTGACAGATGAGGAAGCTTAGAGAGTGGAGAGATAGTCCAAGGTCACCCAGAAATTTGGTGACAGAGTTGATACCTGAAATCAGTCTTCATCCAAAATTCATTTTGCTCCTTCCTCCTCAACCATTCTCTTTTTTCTCTCTTACTCTCTTTTCTATCCCCTTTCTTTCTTCCTCACTTAGCTGGTCACAATTGGAAACCAGGACTTTTCATATTATTGCTTAAATTTTACAAAGTAGGCTATCTTCTCTCAGAGGTTTCTCCTCTGTAGGGTGATGGGGACAGTGAACTTCTATCCCAGGCAGGCTGTGGAGTGAAGGGGCCTACTGAAAGCCTTCTTCCACTCTGCTTTACACACAGGCTGGAGCCCCATGGTTGCCCTGGACAGACGGGACTGAATGAACATGCCTTGATGAATAAATGAGGTTCCTCCACTTTCCTGATCCTGTGTCTAGAGTTCACTGCCTTAGGGGGAGGGAGGAGGCTGTCAGTGCTAACTAGAAGCTGTTGCTACACTGAGGACCACTCGAAGATGGGTCTGGACAGCATTTTAGGTTATCCAACCCACTCCAGAGAAGCAGGTCCAGGTCCTCCACGTAGCTAATCTGGTTTCCTCTTTCTTCTATTGGGACCTGGGGGCTTTTGTGGTGGGTAAATGGGCAAGTACCTGCAGAAAGCCAAGTCCTGTTGGTGGCCTGGCCAAGAGTGGCAGCAGGTCTGGCTGAAGGCCCTGCTAGAGACAGGCCAACCTTCTTGAGGGCTCTGACAGTGCCCTGGGATTTAGTCTGGGTCATGAGGAATTGACAATACCCAAAAAGGAATGAGGCAGAAAATCTCTGCTCAGATGTCAGCCCCTTGGGCTCCTTCCAGACTCTCACGAGCCTCTGGCCCACAGTAGGAACAGAGGCAAGGTCTTGTTTTTATGAGGGTGTTTGGACCCTGGGGTCTCAGGTCAATACATGTTTCCTGAGCAGTTTATGTAAGCCAGGCCCTGAGCTGGATTCAGGTTCAGTGGACAGACAAGGTAGCCACAGCCCAAAGGGAAGAACATGCCAAGGAGCAGAAGGAACGTCAGAGGTTCCAGCTATAGCAAGCAGGATAACGTGGTGAACAATTTTACAGGGAGAAACCAGAAAGTTCTGTTCAGGGTTCCAAATGAAACCTGGGGGTGGGGATGGAGAGTGGTGTGGGTATCAAGGAGGCATCAAGAAGACAAGTGTAGGAGAGCAACCAACATGTACCATACTGGAGAGATTGGATGTGCTGCTCTTCACTCTGAAAGGTAAATGGGGAGGGAGGAAGGATGCTTGCCCAGGGAGGGGTGGCTTATCTCAAGGCTCCAGGGCTGAACCAGTGACAACAGCTGGAGCTGGGATGTGACAAGGCTTACTTAAGGCAACTCCTCTGGGCTCAAAGCCAGGGGAAGTGGAAATTGGGGTGGGGGTAAGTCCTAGAGTGGAAAAAAAAGAGTATCTAGCTTAGTTTAAAGGCTCTCCCTGGACTTGGAGGTTAGAGAGTATGGCTATAAGCATTCCCTTAGCACCCCTTGAAGCTACTCCTAGCGCTCCCATGCCTGTCTGGGCCCCTCAACAGGATCAGGGCAGGGCCGCAGCCTGGGCCTCATGCCCAGGAGAGGGCAGGACTGGGAGCCAGGCAAGTACTGGGGGCAAGTCCTACTCAGGACTGTTCTGGAAGCCAAGAGTCTGTGAATGGGGAGAGTAGGGATAAGAGAGCGGCTCCAAAAGTCACTCACAGGTTCCTCCTCACTGCTGAGAGTTTTTGCTGCCATCTTATGGGGGGCTTTTTCCAGGATGGGCATCTTGGTGACTCCTGGTTGAGGAAACAGAGATACAGATCTGGGGACCAAGAAGCAGAAAGGCATTAACACAATACCCACATAGACCTGCCATGGACCCATCATCTCCTGTAGTCTGATGTCCATCTACACCCTATGAGGAGGCCGGAGTGGAACAGTAGTGTACAGGAGTCTCATTGAAGCCTGGCCCCAATTTCCTGGCCTCCAGATCAGCTCCCCTGACCAGAGTGTCCTTTCTGAACCCCCAAGTAAGGGAGCATGGGACCTGAAGTAAGCATCCATCTGGTACCTGCTCCATCAGACTGCTGTCATCCAGGCCCAACTGACTGCCCTGGGGAGTGTAGGAGGCAGCAGGGCTAGGCTTGCCCACTCCTAATCCACACTTGCTTTGTTTTTGCCTGGGGCAGAAAAGATGTGTGCTCTGCAGATTAAAATCTCTCTTTCCTACTAGACTGTGAGCTTCTCCAGGGCAAGATCATACCTGCAATGTTTAGTGCTTCATTTCTGGAACCTAGCAGGTGCCTGGTATGGAGTAGTAGCGTTGGGGAACCGAGTAAAAGAAATGTATGTATGCGTTAATACATTCCTGGATAAATGCAAGGTCCTCCAAGGCCCTCCAAGGCTATGGGTTCCAGGAGGCTCTCTGGGTTGATTGGGAGGTTGGCATATGGCCAAGGCATAGAGGGTACTGGCACCGGTTGATGGCTGTGATATAGGCAGTCTCTGGTCTGCATGTTCCTAGTGTAGGTGCCATGGGAATGCTGAGGGAGGTGGTACAGGGAAGCTGGGCAGCCCAGTCCCCCAGGGCTGACAGTCTTGAGAGTAGTGGATTAATTTTAAAGGGGCAGTAGAGTGAGCCAGACCAAAGGAGGCAAAGGTCAGTTCTTAAGAGCTCAAACTCTACCTTTAGAAATCCCTCTAAGGTAAGCCTGTAGAGACACACAACCATGCTTTCTACTCACCCATTCCATATTTATTCCCAAGAGCCTAAAGCTGATGCTTTAGACCATTCCACCCCTACCCTACACGATTCCCAGGCAGGCACAGTCCAGGTAGGGGCTGGGCATGGGCACAGCTGGTCTAAGGGCAGAGCATCCAGAAAGATGGATGAACCCAGCCCAGTGGTGGAGGAGCCTGGGGCTGCCTGAAAACGCTGGGCAGAAAATGTAGAGTCCTTTCAGGTACCACACCTTTCAGGTGCTCAGGACTAGGTGGTCTCCAAACTGCTGGTGCAATAGAGTGTAGCGGCTTCCCCCACCCACCAGGAAGCGGCAGGATCCAGGTGAGGGTCCACCCCCACCATGGCGGAATTTTGAAAGGGCAAAGAAGGGTAAGGTCGGGTTGATAAAGGCCCTAGAGACAGTGCAGCCCATGCTTCCTCTTTGATCTGGCGCCACACTAGCGCCATAGCTGGAAGATATAGTCAAAACTCAGAGACCCCACGACTTGGAGACACGCAGGGATGGAAGTAGTATGGTTTCCTGGGGGCCAAAGGTGAGGTCTCGGTCCCTGAGCCAGTTACTCTTTCTCCTCTGCTTGGGTGGGCGCCTAGAGGGTATATGTATGTGTGTATATGTACCTTTCTGTCTGTGTGTTTGGTGCCCTCCCACCAGCCAGGCTTTCAAACGCTGCCTGCAGAGATCTCTGCTCTGCCCTGGAGGCCCAACTCCAGCTCGGCTCGGCTGTCTAGCCCCTCCAGAGACTCCCTCAGACCTGGCTCAGGCTTGCTACCGTCGCCCTCTCTCCATCTCCTTCCTTTTCCAGAGCGGGAGAGAGGCGAATGCTCTGGGGCACTTGAGGGTGGTCGGGGAGAGACCTGCAGACCCTCTGACTGGGCACTGAAAGTGCAGACCTTGGCACTCAGCGGACAAAGGTCCAGAAGAAGTGAGAACACGCACGTGGAGCCACGGAGCCCTGATGATCAGGGCTCTCCAAGCCCTTTCCCCTAAACGTCTCATCGTCTCATCGTCCGACTCCCTTGTTCCCTGCCCCCACTCTTTGTGGGTAAGCACCAGAGCTGCGGAGTCCCTCAATCTCCTGGTGGTGCCACGACGGCCGCTGCCGTTCAGGACTAGGAGGACTCCGAGAGTCCCAGGACCTCTCGTCCCTGCGCGGTCTCTGGATGGAGACTTCCTCTGCTCGCCGCGCTGCGTGCCGCCAGCCCAGCCCTTCTCACCTGCTCTCCTAGGCTGCACCGCTCAGCCGCCGCTGCACCGCACCAAGCAGGACTGGAGGCGGGAGAGTGAGCTCCAGGGATCCGAGAGCTCCTCAGCACAGCGAGGGTGGAGGTTGCCGCCTCTGTTGGCTGTGGAGCCTCCGACGACGTTTGTCGGGTTCCCGCGGGCTCCCGACCGTCTGCCAGCGACTCGGCCGCGCCTACCCTCTCCTCCTCCTGTTCCTCCTCCCTCCCCTCCCTTCTTTTCTTCCCTTTCCCAGCCCCACCCCTGTCCTCTCTCTCTCTCTCTCTCTCTCTCTCTCTCTCTCTCTCTCTCTCTCTCTCTCTCTCTCTCTCTCTCTCTCTCTCTCTCTCTCTCTCTCCTTTATTCCTCACCACCTCACTTGCCGCAGCCTTCCGTTATCCCACCTCCTGCAACGCCCCTACTGCGCCACCCGAGCTGGGGCCAGTTTGTACAAGGGCAGCAGAATCCAGGACTGAGAAGGGCGAGCAGAAGTTCGCCCGAAGCAGGCCATCCCTAAGTCCCCCCGCTCACCCAACCCCATTATCCTAGCCGCAGCAGGTCCGCAGAGCTCTGGGGAGGATTGGATCTGGGGAAATCTATGCCCTCCGCATCGTCTAGGCCACACTGAAATACTACATACAACTCCTTCCAAAATAAAAGCAACAATGACACCGATGATGATGGCAGTAACAACAACCTGTTTGTTCATCACAGCAGGTCCTCTCCATCCTGGATGGCACTACTGGAAGGGGGAAGGATACAGACTAGGGGATGCTTAGAGACAGGCAGCCAGAGGCAGGCATTCCTTCCAGACAAAGCACTCCTCCCCCTTCCCACATATAGATCATTACACACAACACACAGACAGACCCATAAAGACAGACCCTGTCCAGACAAACACACAAATCCAGACACACATACCAAGGACAGACTGCACACACCAGCGTGCAGATCCCTACAGGCGTTACAACCTCAGCGGGCTCTCCTCACACTGAAATGGGAGCACTCTGCAGCCTTAAGCAGGCCACAGGCTCCAGGACTGGGAGTGGCACACAAACGCATGCCTGGGGTTCCTGGGGACCAGAATTCAAAGTGGGCAGTCACTTCCACTCCAGGAAGGGGTTAGGGTGGGGAGGTGTGAGGGGGTGGCACCAGATCCTACACTGGTATCCTCTCCAGTCCAGGCTCAGACCCACAAGGCAGGGACACGGCAAGACACACCCACAACTGTTTTCCTGCTCCTCAAAGGATAGAGCCTGACTCTCAAACAAACACACACACAGCACACACGTTTCCAGAGATGGAACCTCTGTCCAGAACAGCTCTGCCCCTACACCTTGTGGGTGTCGGGATAGGACTCGGGGTTGGAAGGGAAGCCCAGCCCCCCAAACCTCAGAAGTTTGTATTTGTAGGGCGTGTGCTACAGGGGCGGGGCCTATGCGACGAAGGGAGTGGGTCCTCAGTTTACCCGGGGACGCACCCTGGGGCACTGCGCTGGGCTATCTCGGGCTAAAGGGATGTGAGACCTTGGATGTCCATGGGTGAGAGCCCTTGTTGGGTTGGCTTCTTTCGTACTATCTCCTTATTCAGGTAGCAAAAGAACCACAGGTTCCCCAAGGGTCCGCTGGGCTGAAACTTGGATCGGGGCTAGATTCAACTCACCCTCCCCTGTGCCTGGCCTCCCTTCCCCATCAGTAACGAGACTCAGTCTGGGACATATTTCTTTATTGATTCAGGCCGGAGACACCGCTGTGCAGCAGGCCAAGGAACAGAAGGGAGGACAGACAGACAGAAAACCCTACACAGGGTGGCCCCGAGATAGAGACTCACATGCCTCGTTTTCTGTGCAAGGAGCGCGTCGCTTTGAGTGCCTCGGTGCTCCACACTTTACTAGACGAGAGGGAGAGGGACACAGAAAAGGTCATGGAGAAGGAACACGGGCAGAGGAACTAAAGACAGGGGCTGGCTCGCTGTAGGGGCAGGCCCTGAGCCTGAGCCGGCCACTGTGCTCACAGGACAGCCACCTTGATCCGAGGGGTAGGAAGGGGGTGGGTGGCCTGGAGGAGGAGCGGGGCTGCTAGCTGCGAGTGTAGTAGTCGTTGTAGTCGCCCTCGCACCCATCAAATGGGCCCCGCGCGCTTCGAGGTGCGCTGTCTGAGTCGGACCCAGGGCACTCACGAAGGCGCACGGCATCGTACAGACCCTGCGGGGGCTCGTCCAGCAGGACATCGCGCTCTGAGCGGGAGCGCGTCAGGAGGCCCACATTACGCAGCAGCAGCAGGACAGGAGCATAGAGCAGGTTGGCCAGGCCCATGCCAAGGCTAAGCTGTGCAAAGCCCAGCGAATGCACGATATGGCCCGCCACTATTGGCCCGAGCGCATAGGCCACTGAATAGGAGATGTCGGCGATGGCGTAGACACTTCCGTAGACCGAAACGTGGCGCACGTCCACGAGAAAGGCTAGCGTGGGCAGCAGAGCGGTGTCGACCAGCGCGATGCCAAAGCAGAGGCCGCAGAGCGAGGCCACTAATGGTGCGAAGGAGCGGCAGGCAGGCACCACGCACGAGCTGGCACCGATCACTGCCAGCCCCAGCGCGCCGTAGAGCCACTGCAAGTGTGGGTAGCGCGCCGCCAGGCGCACAGTGAGGTAGACGCCTAACAGGTGAGGCACAAAGGCCGGCAGCCAGACCATGCCCATCTCCCACTCTGAAGCCGCCATTGTGTGCTTCATCCACGTAGCGATGGTGGGTTCGAGGAAAGCGAGAGGGATGTTACAAGTAGTGAGTGCGCCGGCCACCACAGCGATGTACGGGTCCAGCATGAGGCGATGGATGGGTGTGCCCACAGGCAGGTTGGCCCGCGCCCGCGCCGCGGCTGAGAAGGGCTTGGCCACCACCAGCAGCAACAGCGCGTCGAGCAGTGACACCGCGGCGAGCACCAGAAAGGGCACCCGCTTGCCCGCAAACTCATAGAGGATGCCCCCGAAGGGCGGTGCCACTAGACTTCCAAAGCTGATGAAGGCCAGCGCTACGCCCAACGCGCGACTGCGCTCAGGCTCCTCAGGATACTTATCCGCGATCATGGCAATACCCGATGTATCTGCGAAAGCCGAGCCCAGGCCTTGCAGGCTGCGCGCGGCGAAAAGCGTGGCATAGTCCTCCGCGAAGGCAAACAACACTGTAGAGGCGAACATCACACCCAGGCCGATAAGCAGGGGCACGTCGTAGCTCATGCGATCGATGAAGGTACCGCTTAGGGGATTCACCAGAAGCTGCAGGATGGCCTTGGAGGCAAACAGCACCCCGATCTTCACGTCCTCGCTCTCCGTGGGGTAGCGGGGCCGAAGGGCAGACCCGGCCGGCCACGAAGCCGTCGGGGACTCTGAGCTGTTAACCGTGTTGGCACTAGCATTGGCTGGAGTGGGCGGCGGCAGGGTAGGCACCCACACTTCTGGGGTTGGGATGGGACTCTCGCTGCCCCCGCGCATGTGGGCGATGTAGTCAGGCACGATGGGCACGATGACCATGTACAGCATGTTGTCCAGGAGTAGCGCCACGCACACGATGACCAGCACCAGGCGCCGCTGCCGCCGGGGCTCCTGGAGCGCTGCGCCCACCGCCTCTGACAGCTTGGTGGCTGCCTCTCCGGCCTGGCCCGCTGGTTCCATTGCCCCCACCCAGCCGCACTTCCGAGGACACCGCCACGGGCCGAACGCAGCCGCCCTGCAGGACAGAGACTAGAGCTCAGAACTTCGGGGGCGCGGTCCCCGTCACGCAGCGCCCCCTGTGCCTCAGGTAGCTGTAGGGCTCATGGCCCTGCACCTCAGGAAAGGCAAGGACCGGGTTCGGAGAGACGCCGGCGCTGTTCCGGGCGGAACCGCAGACCCTCCGCTGCTGAGCTCAGGGGTGATCTGGAAAGGCGGGTGCGCAGCGCTGGGCCGGAGACTGAGAGCACTGCGCCTCTGGCGCGCCTGGAGCCTTCCCCGCAGGGCCGAGAGATGGCTCGCGCGGGCCGAGGGGCATGCTGCTGCCTCCCGCCCGCCGGCTGCTCACCCTGCAGCCGGTTTCCCCTCCCCTGGCGCTGACTCCTGCCTCCTCCTCCGCCGCCTCCTCTTTTTTCCCTTTCCACTCGGGGCTGTGACGCTGCGAGTCTCGGCCCCCGAGTGGTGCCCGGGCCACTAGCGTCGCTCATGCTAATGCGACGTCCTCTGGGCGGGAGCCGGGGGCGGGGCGCGGCCCAGTGGGGGTCTCCTTCCCAGAGGCGCCGGGGCTGAAAACCCCAGAAAGGGGTCTTGGTAAGGAAAGAGTCCTGGCTAAGTCCCCGAGGATAATGGTTGCTACATGCAAGGAGCTGGCTTTCTGCCTACCTTCCGCCCCTAGTTAGGACCCACTGGGTCCGAGTCCCCTTTTCTCCCCCTGGGAGGGGGCGCACAGCCGCCGCTTTCACCCCGCCCAGCAGGAGAGGGGGCGCCGGGGACTCCAAATCTCCACCGCAGCCTGGATCTCCGAGCACAGAGGGCAAGGAGTCCCCGAGGTGAGCCGCAGCCTCGTCCCTCTGTTCTAGTAGCTGGATTGTGGGGCTGAGACCCGAGGAGCTTAGGGTAGAGATACCCCAACCCTTCTTCTCGCCCCGCCCCCTGCCCCCTTCCACCCCTGGGAAGGGAGGGTGAGGCGCGTAGACTGCTGGGCGGTGTTCCGATGACCCGCCCTTCAAGAGAATGTCAAAGCAGAGAATTCCTAAGAGAATCTGGGGAATGAGGAGAAAAGTCGCCTTGTCCCTACCGGGCCCGGGGACCCAGAGTATTAGCCCTGCTTCTCCCACTCTCCTGCACTACCTCGCCATCCTCTCCCAGCCAGTAGACCCCTTTTCCTCTTTAACTGTCCAGGTCCCGCAGCTCCGCCTCTTCTCCCTTCCCTCCTCCTCACCCCTCCCCCTCTAACTCCTCCCAGGCTCTGTGCTCGCTGGAGAATAACCCCATCTCCGGCTCCTGGGAGTTCCGCCTGTTCCCTACTCCCCATTTTCACCCCTCCACACCCCCCACCCTCGCCACCCCTGCCACCAATCTCCAAAACTGCCTCCAAGTCCCGGGTGGACTCAGGGAGTGATGTGGCTTGGGTCCTCTCAGAGCTGTAAGAAAGACCTTTTGGGCGCCACGCCCAATATCACCCCTCCTCCGTCCTCTGTCTCCCGGGCTGGACTCCGCAGCTTTGCTCTCATCAGAGACCTAAGGAAGGCTCATTTCCAGAAATGGCCGCACCCACTGAGACACCCCGTTCTCAGAAGACTGGATGTACACTGGATCCAGTGCGCCCCCAAAAGAACGTTGACCCTGGATGGCACATCCTGTCCGCGTACCGGTCTGTGGGTTGGCAGGGATGAGGTTCTGAGGCAGCTGAGTTTCGGAGAATTGTGTTGTTGAGATTACAGTTTTTCTCTCTCTTCCAGAGTCAGAGAAGACTCTTCCTACTCTTCTCACCTCAAAAGCAAATTAGCATTAGGTTCAGCTTCTTCCCCTACCATGCTCCCTGCTCCCAAGAATAACTTCGAGGCAGTGCGAAGCACTGAGGCTTTGGAGACTGGCTACTGAGATGGCTTTCAGATCTTGCACTTACTAGATAGGATACAGGGGAAATTTCTTCACCCCTTTGTATCTCAGTTTCTTTATCTGCAGTATAGAGTAATAGTACCTACTGATTAGGGTGGCTGGGACAGAGCAATGTAAGTGCTTGCTATTGTTATTATTATCACCTGTAACATGTGCTGTTTTGTTCATTTCACAGTCGTGAGTCTTGTGAAGAGCAGATTAAAGGTACATGGTGGGCCCGGCTTCCTGGCTAGTCCCTCTGGTTGCATTGGCATTGTGATTTTAGGCTCTGTCCTGGCTGGTGGAAGGCTGGGGGTCATTGGAAAGTTGGCTTCTGTCCCTGAGATGGCTATGGGATGAGGTGATAAAGACCAGAGGATTAGGCAGCAGCCTATTGTCTAATCTCCCACAGGCACTGCAGGGAAGAAGGAGAAAGTCTTGCACTTAAGGAGCTCCCCTCCACTTACTCTGCAGCAGTCTAAGGGCTCTCTGTTTAAGGGAGGAAAAGAGCCCCAGTATGGGGGCAGGCCTGGCTCTGGATGATCCTCAGCAAGTCATAGCTTCTCTCTGAGCTCCAGCCTTGGTATCGATTAAGTAGGGGTTAAAGAAGAGCCCCCTCACTGAGGCCTTTGATCAGAAATGGGTGCTGTAAAAGGGCTCTGTTGGGGTGAAAGAATTATTTTAAATTTTATTTAAAGGCCTTTAGTCAGCACACAAACACTTTCCAGCTCATTGCAGGCTCCCTCTGTCTTTCCAAATTTATGTCACCTGTCTAGCTCTCCAGTCCTTTGAGTTAGAAATTCAGGCCCCTTCTGACTCTCTCATTATGAGGCTTTTAAAGAGGTATTTTTCCCTCCTGCTGAACGATTATTATTTATGCATATATTGTTTGCCCTGTCTGACCGGAAGGGGGGAATTTAAAGTAGAAGTTTTCTCTTTAGTTACTGAAGAACTTAGAACTTAGTAGAATCTTAAAGAAGAGAAACTTTTCCAGGGCCTTCAAGGTACAGACCCTTCTCCCAGTCCTCTGGCACACATAATTCATGGCTGTTTTTGAGCATGGAGCTAAGTTATCTCTAGGCTCATGCTTAACTCCCCTGTCTTCCATTCCCTAATGGCAGGAAACAGACTCACTTATTAAACAGTCTGCCAGGGGTGTTATGTGTACTATTGTAGTTAATCCTCACTCAATCCTGGTGCAGTATAGGTGCTATTCCTCCTGTCTTATTGATGGAAAACTAGACATAGAGAAGTTGAATCACTTTCCCAAGATCCCAGTAGTGGATTTGAACCTGTGCTGTGTGACTTGTCTTGTGATCCTCAGACTGCCTCCCCAAACCTTGTACCTCAATGTGCTTCTGCTATTTCATCTGCAGGGTGGCTACAGACTGGCAGTGTAGGAAGAGGGGCAGGTGAAATCCATGGGAGGAAGGTCCTAGGTTGGTTCCCTAAGGAGGCCCCAGGGACACTAAACTCCTTCACCTTCTACTCCAAGCTGAGAAGACAGCTTCCCACACCATTCCTTCAGTAGCCCCAAGGGCTAGGGTGCAGGAGTTGCAGGGAGCTGAGGACCCTCTGCGTCAGCAAAAGGATTGGGCCTGAGCCTTTGCAGGACATTGGGAACAACTCCATTCTTGCCCTTGCTTTAGGGGAGCTGTCCAGGGTGCTGGCCCTGACTCCACTGCTTGCTAACCAGTCACCCACACAGGCTCTGTCCCTCAGTCTTCCTGTATCTATGGCTTTCTCTTCAAAAGAACTCAGTAAATTCCTTTATGGAGATTCCTTCTTCTTCTTCTTCTTCTTTTTTTTTTTTTTTTGAGTATAATTTACAGGCATAAGAGAACTTCCCTTCCAATGCTGCTGCAGAAAATGGAAGAATTTTTTCCTCTCCTTTTTCAGCCAGATATAGGAACTACTGCTACAAAGTCCCTATCTGGTACTCAGTGTAAGTTAATGAGTAAAAGGAGGAATTTATTTATTAGAAACATAGAAATGTTTATAATGTGCCAGGCACAGTTCTAAAGATTTTACAAACATTAACTTATTTAATCCTCTTACCAACCACCATATTATATTTTTTAAAAGATTTTATTTATTTTTTGGAGAGATGGGAAGGGAAGGAAAAAGAGAGGGAGAGAAATATCAGTGTGTGGTTGCCTCTCAAGCACCCCCTACTGGGGACCTGGCCTGCAACTCAAGCATGTGCCCTGACTGGGAATTGAACTGGTGACCCTTTGGTTTTCAGGCCCTCACTCAATCCACTGAGCTACACCAGCCAGGGCCATATTATCTTTTTACAGGCAAGAATACTGAGGTATAATAATTCATCCATGGTCAGATTGCTCACAAGTGGGGGAGACAGGATTCAATGCAAGATATCTAGCTCTAGCATTCAGCTCTCAGCCACTATGCTGTCCTGGCCCTGGGTATCTGAAGAATATGACTTACTTGAAAGAATCTAGCTCAATGCCTGACACTTTATAGGAGCTAAATTATTGTTTTGTGTGGACAGAGATAGCTTGGTGAATTCTGGATGACAACCTTTCATTTTATCCACTGGATACAGTTGTGGCTTCAGTCTGTTAGAACCAAGTCCTTTTCATGCTGGACTGGTGCTTGTTGTGGACTTGGGGATTCCTGGTGTATGGGAGCTTGGGGAGGGGCAAAGAAGACAACCTTCTTGCATCCATGCCTGGGTGAGTTCTGGCTTGTGTGGGGTGGGGGTCTTGGAGGAGTTCCCAAAAGGGACCCATTTTGGAAGAAGACATCAACCAATCCTGGACTGTTTTCTGAGAAGATCATGGGACAAATCAATTCCGGGGAGGGACTTGTTGCTTCACTGAGACATCTGGTCCTTGAAACATGAAATGAGTATGTTTCTGTGGAAAAGCAGGTTGATGGTGTTGGCAGTGTGTGGGTGGGGCACCTGCTCCTGATTTATAATTTTTTGTCTCCCTGGAAGCATTTAAGTGCCGGCTGAGTTCTAACAAAGCTCATGAGCCTCTTTGGATTCCAATGCTGAGGGAGGGAGTGCAGTTTACCCTGGCCTTCCTTGCTACCCACCCCTGTGTCCTTATTTGGGAGGACCTCAGGGCCTCAGCATCAATTAATTAATAAAGGCTTCCCCAGCCACATATTCTCAGATTCAAAAGAACAGAGCCACCCTGTCAGCTATTCTCGGAAGCCTGTGAGTCTTGTGGCTGAAAGCCAGAAGGACTATATGTCTGCCTGCCTGCCCTTGGACAATTGGTCCTCAGAACCCAGACCTGCCTTGTGAGTGTAGCTGAGCAATAAAGGGAAAAGAAAGGGAGTGCAGCTCCTGCACTATGGGTGGGCCTCGGAGCTCCTCTCTATAGCTCTGAGAGCAGGGGCTGCCCCTATCTGTTTTCCTTCTGACTCCTGACATTTCCCTGAATTATTGTGTGGCAGCAGGGCCTCAAAATCTTGGTTTCTCACTCCCTGCATCCACTTCCCATTCCAATCCAATAAGTTTCTCAGGTTCATCTACCTCCTCTATTGAGACCCTCCTATCCCCTAATCCAACATTAATTGTTTTTCATATTGGAGCAGTCAGTCACCTCCCACTTGTCCCTTGCTTCCTGACCCAGCCAACCAAACCCTGCACATAGGATAAACTTCTGTTCTCTGTAAAGTTTCAGGCAAGTTCCCACATGCTCACAGACCTCATAGCACTCCTTGTTGCTTGGGACTGGAGTTCAGGTTCTTCTCCCAAAATTATGGCTTTTCATAGTGTGTCCCAACCTTTCCTGACCTCCCTAACAGGCCCCAGGAGCTCTCACCTCCACATTTTGAACCTGAAGTTCTCTCAGCGCATGCTAGGCTTTGCCTCTCCTTGATTACCATGTTATTATGTTCCTTACCTCCTGAAATACTTTGAACAGCCACCCCTCTCTCTCATCTCTAGGGATTTATTCTACATGGTAATGGACGTGTTCCCCTACATCCGCCTGAGGGCTCCCTGAAGGCAAGATCTACTTCTCTGTACCTAGTAACAACACTTTGCTTACTATGCATTCTGCAGAGCACTGGCCACGGCACTTTACATAGGAACTCATGAGTCAGTGGTTTTAAAATCCATCTCCACATTTATTAACATGAAAATTAATCACTTAAGTGATACATAAATAGAAATTGTTCATAGAGATGTTCATAGAAAAATGGAACATGTTCATTTGTGTCCCCGAACCCTGGTTGTCTCTGCCACCTCACAGAAGCTACCACTGGATTTTTCCTTTTCTTTCTTAATTTTTTTAATTAAATACTTTTAAATTTTATTTTGGTTCAAGTACAGATTTCTGATTTTTCTCCCCACCTCTGCCCACCACCCCAGCCATCCCCACTTCCCTCCCTTGATTCTACTCTCTCTTGTTTTTGTCCATGTGTCCTTTATTGAAAACCCTTCACCCTTTTCCCCCATTATCCCCTCCTATTTTCCTGCTACTTACTGTCCATTTGTTCTTAACTTCAATATCTCTAGTTATATTTTGCTTGCTGGTTTGTTTTGTTGATTAGGTTCCACTTAAAAGTGAGATCATATGGAATTTGTCTTTCACTATCTGTCTTATTTCACTTAGCATAATGCTCTCCAGTTCCATCCATGTGGTCACAAAGGGTAGGAGCTCCTTCTTTCTTTCTACTGCATAGTATTCCATCATGTAAAAGTACCACAGTTTTCTGATCCATTAATTTACTAATGGGAACTTAGGTTGCCTCCAGCACTTGGCTATTGTAAATTCTGCTGCTCTGAACATTGGAGAGCATAGGTTCTTTTGAATTGGTGTTTCAGGGCTCTTAGGATATAAACATAGCAGTGGAATTTCTGGGTCAAAAGGCAGTTCCAGTTTTAGTTTTCTGAGGAAATTCCATACTGTTTTCTATAGTGGCTGTACCAGTCTGCAATCCCACTAACAGTGCATTAGGGTCCCCTTTTCTCCACAACCTCTCCAACACTTGTTGTGGGTTGCTTTCTTTCTGATGGCCATTCTCACCAGTGTGAAGTGCTATCACATGTGGTTTTCTTTCTTTTTTCTTCTTCTTTTTAAAATATATTTTACTGATTATGCTATTACAGTTGTCCCATTTCTCCCCTCCACCCTGCACACACCCTCCCACCTACATTCCCCCCCTTTAGTTCATGTCCATGTGTCATAAGTTCCATGAGTCATAAGTTCTTCATCTTCTACATTTCCCACACTATTCTTGCCCTCCCCCTGTCTATTTTCCACCCACCGTCTATGCTACTTATTCTCTTTCCCTTTTCTTCCTCTCTCCTCCTCCCACTCCCTTATTGCTAACCCTCCATGTGATCTCCATTTCTGTGTTTCTGTTCCTGTTCTAGATGTTTGCTTAGTTTGCTTTTGTTTTAGGTGTGGTTGTTAATATCTATGAGTTTGCTGTCTTTTTACTGTCATATTTTTTATCTTCTTTTTCTCAGATAAGTCCCTTTAACATTTCATATAATAAGGGCTTTGTGATGATGAACTCCTTAAATTTGACCTTATCTGAGAAGCACTTTATCTTCCCTTCCATTCTAAATGACAGCTTTGCTGGATAAAGCAATCTTGGATGTAGGTCCTTGCCTTTCATGACTTCAAATACTTCTTTCCAGCCCCTTGTTGCCTGTAAGGTCTCTTTTGAGAAATCAGCTGACAGTCTGATGGGAACTCCTTTGTAGGTGACTGTCCCCTTATCCCTTGCTGCTTCTAGAATTCTCTCCTTCATTTTAATCTTGGCTAATGTAGGTATGATGTGCCCTGGTGTGTTTCTCCGTGGGTACAACTTTTTTGGGACTCTCTGAGCTTCCTGGACTTCCTGGTAGTCTATTTTCTTTGCCAGATTGGGAAAGTTCTCCTTTATTATTTGTTCAAATAAGTTTTCCACTTGTTGCTCTTCTTCCCCTTCTGGTACCCCTATAATTCAGATGTTGGGACGTTTAAAGATGTCCTGGAGGTTCCTAAGCCTCTCCTCATTTTTTTGAATTCTTATTTCTTCATTCTTTTCTGTTTGGTTGTTAGTTTCTTCCTTCTGGTCCACTCCACTGATTTGAATCCCAGTTTTCCTCCCATTTCTATTGGTTCCCTGTGCGTTTTCCTTCATTTCACTTATTGTAGCCTTCATTTGTTCATCTAATTTGTGAGCAAAATCAACCAATTGTGTGAGCATCCTGATCACCAGGGCTTTGAACTGTGCATCTGATAGGTTGGCTATTTCTTGGTCACTTATATAAATTGGCTCTGGAGCTTTGATCTGTTCTCCCATTGAAGCCTTTTTTTTGGGGGGGGGGGATCTGGTCGCAGCTGTTACTTAGTGAGGGGCAGAGCCTTAGGTGTTCCCCAGGGCAGGGCAGCCCAGTCGCTGGGTAGTGACGCTGTATGTGGGGTCAGGGTCCAAGAGGGAACAATGGCACTTGCTCCACTCTCTCTTGGATTCCAGTCCCCTCTGCTGCTTCCCCTTCACCTGGACTACCAGCACACGAATGTGGGACCACCTGGTCAGTCAGCCGCCTTGTGCAGCCTCACTGGGTCTGAAACATTGCCATCCTGTGTCTGGGATCTGCTGGCCGCCACCCGCACACCTGGGATCTGCCAGCCACTGCTGCTGGGTGCCCGGGTTTGCCAACCTCCACTTTTTCCTGCCACGATCCGCCCCTCTTACCGGTCTGGATGAATGGTTGTTGGACTTCCATACAGTTCAATTTTCTATCAGTTCTGGTTGTTTCTAAATCTTTGTTGTCTTTAATTTTCTTTGTGTGAGGAGGCACAGTATGTCCACCTATGCCTCCATCTTGGCCAGAAGTCTCCATTGTGGTTTCATTTGCATTTCTCCAAAAGCTAGTGATGCTGAAGATCTTATCATATGTCTATACTCTATATGTCATCCTTGGGGAAGTGTCTGTTCAAGTCCTTTGCCCATTTTTTAATTATGTTGTTTGTCTTCCTGGAGGGGAGTCTGGTGAGTTTTTTATATCTTTCAAGAATCAAACCCTTGTCTAGGTGTGATAGGCAAATATATTTACCCATATGGTTGGTACTCTTAATTTTAATGCTGTTTTCTTTAGCCATGCAGAAGCTTTTTATTTTGATGAGATCCCATTTGTTTATTCTTTCCATTATTTCACTTGCTCTAGGGAACATATCAATGAAAATATTGCTGTGTAGAATATCTGAGATTTTCCTGCCTATGTTCTCCTGCAGGACTTTTATGGTGTTATGACTTATATTTAAACCTTTTATTCACCTTGAGTTTACTTTTGTGTATGGTGTAAGTTGGTGGTCAAGTTTCGCTTTTTTGCATGTAGCTGTCCACGTTACCCGACACCATTTGTTGAAGAGGCTATTTTTACTCCATTTTACGGTGCTGCCCCCTTTGTCAAATATTAATTGACCATAGAGACTTGGGTTTATTTCTGGGCTCTCTATTCTGTTCCATTGGTCCATGTGTCTGTTCTTGTGCCAGTACCAGGCTGTTTTGATGACGCTGCCTATATAATACAGTTTGATATCAGGTATTCTGATCCATCCTACTTTGTTCTTCTTTCTCAAAATTGCTGCAGATATCCAGGGTCATTTATGGTTCCATATAAATTTTTGAAGTATTTGTTCTATAGCTGTGAAATATGCCATTGGTACTTTAATTGGCATTGCATTGAATCTATAAGTTGCTTTGGGTAGTATGGACATTTTGATGATGTTAATTCTTCCTATCCATGAACACAGTATGTGTTTTCATTTGCCTGTGTCTTCCTTAATTTATTTCTTCAGCGTTGTGCAGTGTTCTGAGTACAGGTCTTTTACCTCCTTCGTTAGGTTTATTCCTAGGTATTTTTTTTTTCTTGTTGCTACATCAAATGGGCTTTTTTTCCCTCTGATTTTTGTTTCTGATATTTCATGGTTGGTATAGAAAAATGCCTTTGATTTCTGAATATTGACTTTGTATCCCACTGTTTTGCCAAATTCATTTATTGGGTCGAGCAGTTTTTTGCTGGAGTCTATAGGATTTTCTACGTACATGATCATAACATCTGCAAACAAATGACAGTTTTGTTTCCTCTTTTCCAATTTGGATGCCTTTTATTTCCTTTTCTTGTCTGATTGTTGTGTCTGGGACTTCCAATACTACTTTGAATACAAATAGTGAAGGTGGACAACCTTGTCTTGTTCCTGATCTTTGTGGGAAAGTTTTTAGTTTTTGCCCATTGAGTATGATGTTGGCTATATAGGTCTCTCATATAAGGCCTTTATTATGTTGAGGAATGCTCCCTCTACTCCCACTTTGCTGAGTGTTTTTACCATAAATGAGTGCTGTACCTTATCAAATGCTTTTTCCACATCTATTGATATGATCATGTGAATTTTGTCTTTCCTTTTTTTATGTGATGTGTTACATTTATTGATTTGTGAATATTGTACCATCCTTGCATCCCTGGGACGAATCCCACTTGGTCATGGTGTATGATCTTTTTAGTGTATTGTTGGATGCCGTTTGCCAATATTTTGTTGAGGATTTTAGCATGTATGTTCATCAGCAATATTGGCTTGAACTTTTCTTTCTTTGTTGTGTCTTTATCTGGTTTTGGGATTAGGATGACATTGGCTTCATATAAAGAGTTTGGGAGTCTTCCATCATTTTGGATTTTTTGGAATAGTCTGTGAAGGATAGGGGTTAGTTCTTCTGTAAATTCTTTGTAGAATTCTCCTGTGAAACCATCTGGTCCAGGGCTTGTGTGTGTTGGAAGTTTTTTGATTACTGCTTCAATTTCCTCAGCTGTTATTCATTTGTTCAGATTTCTGCTTCTTCTTCACTGAGTTTTGGAAGATTATATTTTTCTAGAAATTTGTCCATTTCACCTAGGCTTTCAAATTTCTTGGTATATAGTTCTTCATAATAATTTCTTCCAATCCTTGTATTTCTGTGGTGTCAGTTGTATTCTCTCCTCTTTCATTTCTGATTGTGTTTATTTGTGTCCTCTTTCTTTTCTTGATGAGTCTGGTAAAGGCTTGTCAATTTTGTTTATCTTTTCAAAGAGCCAGCTCTTGGATTTATTGAACCATAGAATTGTCCTTTTAGTTTCTATGTCATTTAATTCTGATGTGTTCTTGGTTATTTCCTTCCTTCTACTTGCTCTGGGCTGTCTTTGTTGTTATTCCTCCCGTTCTTGTCAGTGTAGGGTTAGGTCATTTATTTGAAATGTTTCTGTCTTTGAACTTCCCTCCCAGGACTGCCTTTGCTGTGTCCCATAAATTTTGGGTTGTTGTGAGTTCATTTTCATTGGTTTCCAGAAACTTTTTGATTTCTTCTTCACTCTCATCCTTGACCCATTCATTGTTTAATAGCATGCTATTCAATCTCCATGAGTTTGAGTGTTTTGGTTTTTTTCCTTGACATTGGTTTCTAGTTTCAGTCCCTTGCGGTCAGAGAAAATGCTCGGTATGATTTCAACTTTTGTGAATTTGCTGAGGCTTGTTTTGTGTCCTATCATGTGATCTATCTTTGAAAATGTTCCATATGCATTTGTAAAGAATGTGCATTCTGCTCTATATGTATCAGTTAAGTTCATTTGATCTAGGACATTGTTCAATGCCACAATATATTTGTCGATATTTTGCTTGGAAGTTCTGTCCATTTCTGACAGTGGGGTGTTGAAATCCCCTAGTATAATTGTGTTGCTGCCAATATCTTTCTTGAAGTCCTCCAATATTTCCTTTGTGTATTTGTATGCTCCTATGTTGGGTTCATATGTATTTACAATGTTTATGTCTTCCTGATGCATTCTTCCCTTGAGTATTTTGAAGTCACACTCTGGGTCTCTTTATGGCCCTTTTTTTTGAAGTCTATTTTGTCTGATGTGACTATTGCTAACCCAGCTTTTTTTCCCTTTCCATTTGCTTGGAATATTTGTTTCCAGCCCTTCACTTTCAGTCTTTGTATGTCTTTTGTCCTGAGGTGGGTCTCTTATAGGCAGCATATGTGTGGGTCATTTTTTCTTATCCATTCAGCTATTCTATGTCTTTTGATTGGAGCATTTAATCCATTTACATTTAAGGTTATTATTGATAGGCACTTATCATTGCCTTTTTTTCATACCTGTGTTCCTCTCTTTCTCACTCTTTTCCTTCCTTTTCTTAAAGCAGTCCCTTTAGCGTCTCTTGCAGAGCTGGTTTGGTGGAGGTATATTCTTTAAGACTTCTTTTGTCTGGGAAGCTCCTTATTTGGCCTTCCATTTTAATTGAGAGTCTTGCTGGGTAGAGTAATCTTGGTTGCAGGCCTCTGGTTTTCATTACTTGGAATATTTCTTGCCATTCCCTTCTGGCCTGAAGCGTTTCTGTTGAGAAGTAAGATGCTAGCCTTATTGGGGCTCCCTTGCATGTTACTTCCTGTTTTCTCTTGCTGCCTTTAAGAGTCTCTCTTCGTCTTGAAATTTTGCCATCTTAATTATGATGTGTCTTGAAGTGGGCCTCTGTGGGTTCCTCTTGATTGGCACTCTCTGTGTTTTCTGGATTTAGGTGACTTTTTCTCTCATCAAATTAGGGAAGTTTTCCATCATTACCTTTTCAAACAGGTTTTCTATTCCTTACTCGTCTTCTTTTCCTTCTGGTATCCCTATTATATGGATACTATTATGTTTCATGTTGTCCTGCACCTCCCTTACCACCTGTTCATCCTTTCTGAGTCTCTTTCCCTTTTCTTGCTCTTTGTGGGTGTTTTTCCCCTACCTTTTCTTCCAGCTTGCTGATTCAATCCTCTGCTTCATCCAGCCTGCTTGTAATTCCTTCTAGTGTGTTTTTTATTTCCGAGCTTTTATTGTTCATTTCTTCTTGGTTTTTGTTTATAGTTTCTATTTCCTTTTTATGCTCATGTAGTTCTCACTCAGTTCTTTGTAGTTGTCTGTGAGTTCCTTGACCATCTTTATAACCGTTATTTTGAACTTTATATCTGATAGTTTGGTTACCTCCACTTTGTTTAACTCTTTTAGTGGGGAATCTTTCATTGCTTTTGATTGCATGTTCTTTTTTTGTCTCCCTATTTTAGGTGACTTTTTTTGGTTTGTCTGTGCTTCCTGATGTTTCTCTTTGCTAGCTGCCTTTGTAGAGTGAACTTCTTTTTTTTTCTTTTTTTAAATATATTTTATTGATTATGCTATTACAGTTGTCCCATTTCTCCCCCATCATTCCCCTCCACCCTACCCACCCTCTCCCACCCACATTCCCCCCTTTAGTTCATGTCCATGGGTCATAAGTTTTCTAGCTTCTACATTTCCCATACTATTCTTGCCCTCCCCCTGTCTATTTTTTTTCCCATTATCTATGCTACTCATTCTCTGTACCTTTTCCCCCCTCTCCTCCTCCCACGCCCCTGTTGCTAACCCTCCATATGATCTCCATTTCTGTGGTTCTGTTCCTGTTCTAGCTGTTTGCTTAGTTTGCTTTTGTTTTAGGTGTGGTTCTTGATAGCTATGAGTTTGTTGTCTTTTCACTGTCATAGTTTTGATCTTCTTTTTCTTAGATAAGTCCCTTTAACATTTCATATAATAAGGGCGTGGTGATGATGAACTCCTTGAACTTGACCTTATCTGAGAAGCACTTTATCTTCCCTTCCATTCTAAATGACAGCTTTGCTGGATAGAGCAATTTTGGATGTAGGTCCCTGCTTTTCAAGATTTCATGTATTTCTTTCCAGCCCCTTCTTGCCTGTAAGGTCTCTTTTGAGAAATCAGCTGACAGTCTGATGGGAACTCCCTTGTAGGTGACTGTCCCCTTATCCCTTGCTGCTTCTAGAATTCTCTGCTTCATTTTAATCTTGGCTAATGTAATTACGATGTGCCTTGGTGTGTGCTTCCTTGGGTCCAACTTCTTTGGGACTCTCTGAGCTTCTTGGACTTCCTGGTAGTCTATTTCCTTTTCCAGATTGGGGAAGTTCTCCTTGATTATTTGTTCAAATAAGTTTTCTACTTGTTGCTCTTTTTCTTCCCCTTCTGGGACCCCTGTAGTTTGGATGTTGGGACGTTTAACGATGTCCCAGAGGTTCCTAAGCCTCTCCTCATTTTTTGGAATTCTTGTTTCTTCCTCGTCTTCTGTTTGGTTGTTAGTTTCTTCCTTCTGGTCCACTCCATTGATTTGAGTCCCAGTTTTCCTTCCATCTCTATCAGTTCCCCATGCATCTTCTTCCTTCATTTCACGGATTGTAGCCTGCATTTTTTCATCTAGTTTGTGAGCAAAATCAACCAATTCTGTGAGCATTTTGATGACCAGTGCTTTGAACTGTGCATCTGACAGGTTGGCTATCTCTTCACTGCTTAGAGGAATTGGCTCTGGGGCTTTTATTTGTTTTCCGGTTTGAGCCATTTTTGGTGGGTTTTTTTTTGTTGTTGTTGTTGTTTTGGTTTTAGTCTGGTCGCGGCTAATACGTAGTGAGGGGGTGGAGCCTTAGGTGTTCCTCCAGGCGGGGCAGCCCAGTCGCTGGGTTGTGACGCTATAGGTGGGGGCGGGGTCTGAGAGGGAGCAATGGCGCCTGCTCCGCTCTCTCCCGGACTCCGGCCCTTTCCGCTGCTTCCCCTTCACCTGGATTATCTGCACACGCGCGCGTGCTGTTACTAGGGAAGAGTGGCGCCTCTGGTGCTCCCCAGTGCGGGGCAGCCCAGTCGCTGGATTGTGACGCTGTATGTGGGGGTGGGGCCTGAGAGGGAGCAATGGCGCCTGCTCCGCTCTCTCCTGGATTCAGTCCCCTCCGCCACTTCCCCTCCGCCTGGACCGTCTGAGCGCTCGAATGTGAGACCACCTGGTCAGTCAGCCAGCCGCCTTGTGCGGCCTCACTGGGTTTGCACAGTTGCCCCCCTGTGCCCGGGGTCCGCCAGCTGCTGCCTGTGCACCTGGGAACTGCCAGCCGCTGCTGCTTGCGTTCCTGGGTCCGCACCTCCACTTTCTCCTGCCGCGACTCCGCCCCTCTTATGGGTCTGGATGAATGGTTGTTGGACTTCCGTACAGTTCAGTTTTCTATGAGTTCTGGTTGTTTTCTTGTTTCTAAATATTTGTTGTCCTTAATTTTGGTTGTGAGAGGAGGCACAGTGTGTCCGCCTACGCCTCCATCTTGGCCGGAAGTTGTAGAGTGAACCTCTATGCTAGGAATTCTATGGGGTGTAGTGGTGTGGTCTCTTCGATCTCCTTGTCTGGATGGTCTAGGTTTGCCCTTTCTTCTGTTTGCTTGGACTTTCTTGTACTTGGGTTTTTACCTTTTGGTGGTTGTTTTGTTGGTGGTTTCTCTCCTCCCATGGGTAGGAGAGAACTGATGCTCACAGCTCCCACCTCTCTTTGTATGTGATCAGTGGTGGGCGGGGGGAGGGGGGGGCTGGGCAAAATGGATTAAGACAGTGGGAGAGTATTTTATGGGATTTAAAGTGCTAGCAAGTAGAGAAGAGATAGGAGATTCTTTGGATAAGTATAGCATTAACTGTGATGTTTCACCCAACTAGCCACTTTTTATAAAAGTTGAAAGAGAGATGAGACTCTTGTTAGAAAAGAGGAGGATTGTGAACTGAATCCAGAAAACAGATTGCTTGTGCAAGGTTAGATGATGAGATATAGTGGGACTGAAGGATAGAAAGTAGGAGTAGTGGGAGAGACAGTAGAGTTAACCACAACAATAGCAATGCTCAGGAATAAAGTGAAGTGGGCCAGTGTGGTGGATCCTGGCCTGCAGGATCCGTGTATGTTGTGGCTGCTAGTGAACAAATACACACGGACAACAGAAGTCCTGTGAAGAAAAACGAATGGCATGGCCAGTCTCTGAGAGAGAGAGAGAGAGGGCCAGAGGGCCAGAGGGCCAGAGGCCCCGGGCGCCTGCCTGAACAGGCTTTTATTGCTTTTCTGGGTACATTACATGGAGGCTAGTCCTCCTTTACTATGCACATGTTCACTGCAGGGGATTACCTTTTACAGATAACAAAGGAAAGAATGTTGCTAATTACTTCAAAGAGGCGGATGTTACAGATCGGGGGGAAAATGGTTGAACTGGTTACACTCCATACTTGGGAGGTTTAGCCCAGACTTCAGGAAGTTACAGTAAGCACTTGCTGCCTCAATTCAGGGTGAGGGATATTTGGCAAAAGCAAGTCTCATAGTGGTCTAGGTACAATGCAGGCCTGATTTCCCATGGGAAAACCTCTCCATGGGCGTGGTCCTGCATGCCACTTGCTCCCCTCTGGTTTTCCACGTGAGTGCTGAGCTACATTTCCACACAAAATGGTTCCTTACAGGCTGAGATCAGGGAGGGTTGCTGTGTAGTATGTGCAATTGTATGGAACAACAATTATTTACAATAGTGCTGGAATAACAATAATATGACCAGAAATATATGATTTGGATCACCAGAATAGAAAGTACATGGTCAAGAGTAGAGTGTTATTGCAACACGAGTGAAGTGAAAGAAGGAAAATTAAAATACAATAAAGAGAGAATAAGGAAAACCAGTCAAACAATGCAATTAAAAGGAGAAATAACACAAAGAAAACTAAACATAAGGAGAAGAAATTTCAAAAATACTAATAAAATAAAAGTAGTAAGAATAATGAAAAATAATAATAATACACATAAACAATAAAATGACATTTCTATGGGATAGCAAAGTGACATTTGTCTCAGTTTCTCAATTTTGGTGGTTAGCCTTGTGCTACCCCTTTGGATCTGTCTCTGGACCTTTTATAACTCCATGTCTTATTGTCTCACTTGGGGGGAGGAAAAAAAGGAAAACAAAGAGAGGAAAGAAAAAAAATAAGCCTCCTGCTGACTTTAAACCCATTAAATGAGTTCTGCTGGTCTTCCTGGATGCCACAGGAAGAGCAGGGCTGGGCTTCACTTTTCTCCCTTTCTTATGGTTTCATGAGGATAGGGGCCAGGTCTGGGCTGCACTTTTCAGAGTTGCCCAGCCTCTGGCCCAGGTCCTCTGTGAGCTGCCAGGCTCAAATCAGCCACTCAGCCTCTGGGCATGCAGTGGGGGAGTCAGGCTCAGGGCCAGAGGCTCAAATCACCCTCTGGGCCAGCCAGCAGCTGCTCATGAGTTCTTTGCAAAGCAGCTGCCCTCAGTTCTTAACAAGTGCACGGCTTTTCACAAAGCCCAACTTTCTAACCAGCCTGGAAACCATCCGGGTCAGGGTCCAACACTGCCAACTCTTCTTCCTTCTCCAGGTATCGCCCAGCACCCCAGTTTCTCTGGGAATGACCTAGTTGGTGTCCACAGTCCCAGGGGATGTATACCCTGTCTATGTGTCTCCCACTTTGTCTCTATTCCCCTCAGCAACTTCCAGCGTTCAGATCTCTCCTGGTGGTGGGCTGCCCTCCCTGCTCTGGTAGGGGAGGGTGCTGGTGATCTAACTCTCCTCCCCGTATCCTGCAGCACACAGCGGCCTAGATCCCTGTACAGATCCCAGGGACCTTACTGTCCTAGCACAATCTCCTCACCACCTGTTTTTCAATGTCCTCTACAATTTTTGGCCTCCAGACTTCATATAAGGTGGGATTCCATTGGCTGTTCACTCTGTTCCTCAGCAGATCAGCTAGGTGTTCCAGCTGGGCACAGGGAGAACTGGACTCTGCTCCCACCTACCTAGTCACCATCTTTTTCTTCTGGATTTTCAATATGATGGCCTATCTGCTCTGACTGGTGTGGCTCAGTAAATTGAGCACTGGCCTGTGAAACAATAGCAATCTTCCTTCACTGAAAGAAGAAAAAAGAAACTACCACTATAACTGTCTTTATGGGTATTTTCCAAGCCCCTTTCTAAACTGTTTTCCAACCATATCTGTGAGCCCATATATAATGTAAGATAAATAGCCTGTATGTTTAAATAAGTGTATTTTAACATAAGTATTATATGTGTGTCATTCTGTAGTTCCTTCCTTTCCTACTCAACAATATATCCAGTTTAGTTTATGCAGAAATAGCTCAATTATCTTTGCTGCTAGATATTATTTTTCATTATGAACATATACTGTAGTGTTTGCAATTGTTTTCCTATGATGGACGTTTAGGTTATTTCTAATTTTCAGTTGTGAGGTTGTTGCAATGAGTCTTTTTGTATTTGTGTGGAAGTGCTTCCCCAGGAGGTACACCAACAATTTGGTTGATCCTGCAATCTGTGCATATTTTTAATTTTAAAAGACATTTCCAAATTGCCTTCCAAAGTGGCTGCATAAATATACACTCCTACAAGCAGTGTATGAGAAGACACAGATCCTAACACCCTTACTTGCCAACTCTTAATTTTTTCTTTCTTTATTTCTTGTCAATCTTATGGGAGGAAATGGTATTCATTATTGTTTTAGTTATATAATTATTTATTTATTTTTTTAATTGAGTGGGGACCTTTTTATATGTTTAGTGGCTATTTTTTTTTTTTTTTTTTGTAAATTGGCTATTACTTTCTTTCAAAACTTTTCTATTAGATTGTCTGTTTTTTCCTTCCTGAGTTGTAGGAATTCTCATTAAATAGAATACCATCATTGAATAAGATAACATCATTAAATTTAGAAAAAGTTTCCCTGGACATGTCCAGCTAATAACTATTGTTACTTTTTCACTACTATAATTTGTGGTTTATGTTTGTTGGGCAGGATAAATTAGAGTTGATATGAAGTTGCTACACCAATTAAAATCCTTCAGAGCCTGTTTAGCATCCATGCGAGAGCATCCAAATTCTTTAGCTCGATATAAAAGAACCTCTTTAACCCATCTACCTCTGTGGTCTCAAATGATACTCAGATTTGATCCCTGATTCAATCACCTTCAACCTGTGTAATCTTGAGCAAATTTACTTAAATTCTCTGGATCTAGGTTCTGACATTTTAAAAAGCATACAGAATTGTTTCTTCTTTGCAAGTCTTCTAACTCTCTGACCTTGTGCAAGGTTAATTTCTCCAAACTTTACTTGCACATCTATAAAATGGGTGCATTGACAGTGTCTCTAGGGTTAGGTATTGGTGGGATGAGATTCTTTGTGTAGTAAGTTGATGTAGTTGTTAATTACACCCCACACCCCTCTATCTGCCTAGATCACTCCTACTCATCTTTTATACTAAAATCATGCTTTATGTGTCACTTCCCCCAAATAAAACTAATCTGTCTCTCCTTTGTGCCAAGACCATGCAGCTATCACTGTCCTCATCACACTGCATTATGAGGATGCGTTCACATGTTTGTTTCCTTTACCAGAGGGAGTCTGAGGTGGCACACTCAGTGCCTAGTACACAACATAACCAGAAGACTGCACAATGGAAGAATGAATCTATTTGTCACTTTTGCAAAGAATAAGGCTTCCTTATTGTGCCAAAATTTTGTTGAGCCAGGAATGGACAGAGGGATACATAGAGGAAAACTGAAGTGTTCCTGAAGACTATCCCAGGTGTACCTTGGGCAGAGCCAGGAAACAGATTTGCTCTAAGGCACATTTGACACTACAGCCTCACTGAAAATCTGCCCTAATTGTCTAGTTGGGCAAGCAAAAAGATATTTAAGAGAAACTCTGCTTTTTACAGTCAGTGTTGCCTCTGTTAGGAAAACCAAGAAGATAGATGGCTGTCAGGCATCTTTCCTGATTTTGGAGGTTTGTCTTGATCCGGAAAAAGCACTGACCAATCAGAGCTACTTTCATCTTTAGACTTGAAAAGTGCATTTTTAGGGTAGTGAAATCCCAGACACCAGCACAGAGAGAAGGCAGAGGACTGCCCTTGAAGGATGACCCCTGGCAGATGTGAGCTGCACAGGGTTTTGGCATGCTTGACTGCATCAGTATGTCCACAGCACCCAGCACTCTCTCTGCACATAGAAAGGCTGAGTGCAAATTATAGGGAGATAGTCGTTTGGGAGCAAATTGTTCTGAATAGGGATGTAGTGACCATCTTCACTAAGAACTGTGGAAACCCTCTGTTCTTGGGTAATGTGGCCACAAGTTCGAGAATCATCTGTCTTGAAGCCTCTGAAAATAGATCACCTCTCAGAGGAGATGCAAGGAGAAGGCTCCATTTGCTGAAAGGGCTGATCCTGCAGGGCCTATGTACTGCACTTGCCAGTCCTGTGCTCTAAATCCTGTGGACAGGTCTGAGTTGTGAACATGGGCTTGGAGGGTGCAGGGCAATACAAAATCAGCCCAGTTTCCCTGAGTTGTGTCTCAGTGGCTGAAAGTCAGTCCTTTCCCGCCTGCCTGCCAGTGTCTTCTCCAGGTGTAACTGTGATATAAGAAAGAGGTAAGAAAGCAGTCCTAGCATTAGCCCTGGCCCTATGCCAGACACAGTAGAAGGCTTTTAGCATTATTAGCTTTCAATCTCATAACACTCCTGAGTTAAGTTCTCCTCTGGGCCCCATTTCATAAACTGGAGGTGCAGGGGGTTGACTAATGTGCCAAGATCACCTGCTTGTCTGATGCGGGCCCACAGTTTTATCCACTTGTCCATGTGGCATTCATGTTTTGGACACCTGTGGGATTCCTCTGTTGTGTTCAAAGCCACAGTCATTCCCTCTGCAGTCTGTGTGCAGGATCATGGCTGCATCCAGCCCCAGGTACAAAAGCTATACCTATTTCTTCCTTCTTCAGACATTCTCACCTCGGTCCTTATTACATCTCTCTTTTTTTAAAATTATATTTTATTGATTATGCTATTACAGTTGTCCCAATTTCCTCCTTTGCCCTCCTCCACCAAGCACCCCCACTCCCTCAGGCTTTCCCCCACCATTGCTCATATCCATGTGTCATGCATATAAGTTCTTTGGCTACTCCATTTCCTATACTGTACTTTACATCCCCATGGCTATTCTGTAACTACCTATTTCAACTTCTTTTTTTTTAAAGATTATATTTTTATTTTTTCCAATTTTTATTTTAATTTTTGATCTTGTACAGTTTTCTGTCTTTTATTCTCATCCCAACCCACCACCCCAGCCCTCTCCACCTCCCTCCCATTTCCACCCCCCATAGTTTTTGTCCATGTGTCCTTTATACTTGTTCCTGTAGATACTTCCCCTTTCCCCCTGAAATTCCCTCCCTTCTCCCCTCTGGTGACTTTCAGCCTGTTCTCAATTTCAATGTCTATGGTTATAGTATGCTTGTTTGTTTGTTTTGTTGATTAGGTTCCTGTTAAAGGTGAGATCATGTGGTATTTGTCTTTCACTGCCTCGCTTATTTTGCTTAGCATGATGCTCTCAAGTTCCATCCATGCTGTTGCAAAGGGTAGGAGCTCCTTCTTTCTTTCTGCTGCATAGAATTCCATTGTGTAAATGTACCACAGTTTTTTGATCCATTCATTTACTGATGGGCATCTAGGTTGCTTCCAACACTTGGCTATTGTAAATTGTGCTGCTATAAACATAGGGGTGCATAGGTTCTTTTGGATTGGTGTTTCAGGGTTCTTAGGATATAGTCCTAGCAGTGGAATTGCTGGGTCAAAAGGTAGATCCATTTTTAGTTTTTTTTAGAAAATTCCATACTGTTTTCCATAGTGGTTGTACCAGTCTGCACTCCCACCAACAGTGCACTAGGGTCCCCTTTTCTCCACAACCTCTCCAGCACTTGCTGTTTGTTGCTTTGTTTATGAGGACACAAAAATAAATTCAAGGTGGATAAAAGATTTAAATATAAGCCATAACACCATTAAAGTCCTAGAGGAGAACATAGGCAGGAAAATCTCAGATATTCCACGCAGCAACATTTTTATGGATATGTCCCCTAAAGCAAGGGACATAAAGGAAAGAATAAACAAATGGGATCTCATCAAAATAAAAAGCTTCTGCATGGCCAAGGAAAACAGTATTAAAATAAAAAGAGAACCGACTGTGTGGGAAAACATATTTGACAATGATACCTCAGATAAGGGTTTAATCTCCAAAATATATAAAGAACTTACAAGACTCCACTCTAAGAAGACAAGCAACCCAGTTAAAAAATGGGCAAAGGACTTGGGCAGACACTTCTCCAAGGAGGACATACAGAGGATCCAGAGACGTATGAAAAGATGCTCGATATTGCTAGCTATCAGAGAGATGCAAATTAAAACCACAATGAGATACCGCTTGACACCAGTCAGAATGGCCCTCATATTTCAACTTATTAATAACCTCATCTCTTCACCCATTCCCCAGAAACCCCCTCTCACTTGGCAACCATCAAAACACTCTTCATATCCATGATTCTGTTTCTGTTCTTCTTGTTTGTTTAGTTTGTTTTTTAGATTCAATTGTTGATAAATACGTATTTATTGCCATTTTATTGTTCATAGTTTTCATCTTATTTTTCTTAAATAAGTTCCTTTAACATTTCATATAATAATGGTTTGGTGATGATGAACTCCTTTAGTTTTTTCTTTTCTGGGAAGCTCTTTATCTGCCCACTTAATCTAAATTATATCTTTGCTGGGTAGAGCAATCTTGGCTGTAGGTACCTGCTTTTCATGGCTTTGAATATTCCTTGCCAGTTCCTTCTAATCTGCAAAGTTTCTTTTGAGAAATCAGCTGACAGTCTTTTGGAAACTCCTTTGTAGGTAATTGTCTGCTTTTTTCCTGTTGCTTTTAATATTCTCTCTTTAACACAACACTGAAAAAAGAAATTAAGGAAGACACAAGCAAATGGAAGCATGTACCATGCTCATGGACTGGAAGAATTAACATCATCAAAATGTCCATACTGCCCAAAGCAATTTATATACTCAACCCAATCCTATTAAAGTATCAATGATATATTTCACAGATATAGAAAACCATTTCAAAAATTTATATGGAACCATAAATGACCCCGAATAGCTGCAACAATTTTGAGAAAGAAGAACAAAGTAGGATGGATCAGAATACCTGGTATCAAACTGTATTACAAGTCCACTGTCATCAAAACAGCCTGGTACTGGCATAAGAACAGACACATGGACCAATGGAACAGAATAGAGAGTCCAGAAATAAACCCAAGTGTCTATGGTCAATTAATGTGTGACAAAGGGGGCAGCAGCATAAAATGGAGTAAAAATAGCTTCTTCAACAAATGGTGCTGGGAGATTTGGACAGCTACATGCAATAAAAAAGAAGAAAGAAAGAAAGAAAGAAAGAGAGAGAAAGAAAGAAACTTGATCACCAACTTACACCATACACAAAAAATAAATTCAAGGTGGATAAAAGACTTAAATATAAGTTGTGACACATTAAAGTCCTAGAGGAAAACATTGGCAGGAAAATTACAGACATTCCACACAGCAATATTTTCACCAATATGTCCCCTAGAGCAAGGGATATAAAGGAAAGAATAAACAAATAGGACCTCATGAAAATAAAAAGCTTCTGCATGGCTAAAGAAAATAGCATTAAAATTAAAAGAGAACAAACTGTGTGGGAAAACATATTTGCCAGTGATACCTTTGACAAGGGTTTGATCTCCAAAATATATAAAGAACTCACATGACTCCACTCCAGGAAGACAAACAACCCAATTAAAAACTGGACCAAAAACTTGAACAGACTCTTCTCCAAGGAGGACATACACAGGGCCTAGAGATATATGAAAAGATGCTCAGCATCACTAGCCATCAGAGAGATGCAAATTAAAATCACTGCAAGATACTGCTTCACACCTGTCAGAACGGCCATCATAAACAAATCAACAAACAACAAGTGTTGGAAAAGATGTGGAGAAAAGGGAACCCTAATGCACTGTTGATAGGAATGCAGACTGGTACAGCCACTCTGGAAAACAGCATGGAATTTCCTCAGAAAACTAAAAATGGATATACCTTTTGACCCAGCAATTCCACTGCTAGGATTATATCCTAAGGACCCTGAAATACCAATCCAAAAGAACCTTTGCTACCCAATGTTCAGAGCAGCAGAATTTACAATAGCCAAATGCTGGAGGCAACCTAAGGGCCCATCAATACATGAATGGATCAAAAAAGTATGGTACATTTACACAATGGAATTCTATGCAGCAGAAAGAAAGAAGGAGCTCTTACCCTTTGGGACAGCATGGATAGAACTGGAAAACATTATGCTAAGTGAAGCAAGCTAGACGGTGAAAGACAAATACCATATGATCTCACGTTTAAGTGGAACCTAATCAACAAAACAAACAAGCAAAATATAACCAGAGGCATTGAAATTAAGAACAAACAAACAGTAATCAGAGAGGAGGTGGGAGGGGATAATGACAAGGGGAAGGGGGAGGTTTCAGGAACAACTAACTATAAAGGACGTGTGGACAAAACCAAGGGGGAGGGTGGAATCAGGAGAGGGAGTGGGGATGGCTGGGGTTGGGGGTGCGAAGAGGGGGAGTAAATGCAGACAACTATACTTGAAGAATAAAATAATTAAAAAAAGTTATTTTTCATGAAAATAGATTCTCTCTTTATCTTTAACCTTTGGCAGTTTAGTTATGATGTGTCCTGGAGTGGGTATATTTGCATCCATCTTGTTTGGGACTCTCTATGCTTCAGGGACTTGCATGTCTATTTCTTTCATCAAATTAGGGAAGTATTTTTTTATTATTTTTTCAAATAGATTTCCAATTTCTTGCTCTTTCTCTTCTCCTTCTGGCACCCCTACAATGCAAATGTTGGAATGTTTGAAGTTGTTCCAGAGGCTGCTTACACTATCCTCATTTTTTTAATTCTTTTTTCTTCTTGTTGTTCTGATTGTTTTTGTTTGTTTTGCTGTCTTATATTCTAAATCATTGATTTGATTCTGAGCTTCATCCATTCTACTGTTGTTTCCCTGTAAATTGTTCTTTATTTCATTAGTGTATCCTTTGTTTCTGATGGGATCTTTTTTATGCTGTTGAGATACTTGGTAAGTTCGTTGAGCATTCTTAAAACCAGAGTTTTGAACTTTGCATCGGATAGATTGTTTATCTCCATTTTGTTCGGTTCTTTTTCTGAAGTTTTGATCTGCTCTTTCATTTGAACCATGTTTCTTTGTTTCCTCATTTTGGCAGCCTCCTTGTGTTTGTTTCTACATATTAATTAGGTATAGCTGCTATGACTCCCTGTCTTGGTAGCAAGGTTTAATGTAGTAGGTGTCCTATAGGATCCAGTGGCACAGCCTCCCCTATCACCCAAGCTGGGTACTCGAGGTGCACCCTTATGTGGACTGACTATATTCTCTTCTTGTAGCTGAGCCTTGATTGCTGTTGGCAGGTCAATGGGAAAGATTTACTCAGACCAGTCAACTCCAAGTACTGTCTGTGACCTGTGACCACAAACCTCTGCCCTCCATGGAGGATCAGCTGTTCAGGGGCATGGTGGTGGTGCTCCAATGTATCTGTAGCTATCTACTGGGTGTGTGGGCTCTGGGGTTTCCTGGGTGATACAGGCCAAGGTCAGCCCCCACCTGTGTTTTTCCCAGGGTGACCCTCCTGATCTATAAACTAATCTGAGATGGCTCTTACTTATGCTGGGCTCAGAGATTCCCAAGTGAAGGCAAGGTGTGAATCAAGGCTGGTTGCTGCTAGTGCCAAGCTTGGCCACTTAGCAAGAGGTACAGGGGCTGGGTGCTCACTGATATTGACTGTTGCTTGTATGAGAGGATTTAGGAAGTTGTGAAGCATGAGCCAAGACTGGCATTCATATGGAAAAGCAGCTTACATGGGCCTGTAAACTGGATGAGACAGAATCTCTGGGGATCTCCAGTGTAGGGCAACCAGTGTTAGCCAGGTTGATAGAGTGTCAGATATGGCACCCACCTGCCAGCTCTGTGGTTGTGGGGGGAATGTTCAGAAAAGGGACAACAGTCTCTGCCCTCCTTTCTGTCTGGGAGAAAACTGCCTCCCAGCTCTCACCTTGATGCCAGACACTTCAATTTCTCCCTCTATGCCACTGGTAACTTTCAAGTTACTACCCTGATGCTGGAGCTCACATGGAGTGAGTCTGAATAAGTTTGTATTTGTGTTCTTGGAGAGGAACTGCTTGAGACTCCAGCAGTTTCTCCCACTGACTCAATCCCTGCTGCATTTTGTAGCCAGAAGTGATGGGGACTTATCTTCCTGGCACTGGAATCCTGGGTCGGGGGTCTGATGTGGGGCTGGGACTCCTCACTCCTGAGATATCCCTTCCAAATTATCCACCATACTTGGATGTAGGACCAGCCCATTCCACATCTCCACCCCTCCTACCAACCTGAATGGATGTGGTTTCTTTAATTCTACAGCCATCAGATTTTTACTCAACTTGATTTCTGACAGTTGTGAGTGATAGTTGTTCTATATTTTAGTTGTAATTTTTATGTAGTTGAGTGAGGGGGCAAGCTGTGTTTATGTATGTCAGCATCTTGACCAGAAGTCCCTTTATTATATCTCTTGCTGGGATAATTGCAGCAGCCTCTTGGTAGATCTCCCTGCTTCCACTATTGTCAACAGCGCTTGACCCCTTAACCGCTCTCACATTCAACTTTTAAAAAGTTAAATCTTTCCCATAGTAGGCACTCAATGGATATTTGTTCAATCAGTTATCCTCTTCCTTTGAATTCCCATTGCCTATGGTCAAATTCATAAGCTAACCATGACTTTCAAAGTCCTTGGTATGTGACTTCCGGCCAAGATGGAGGCGTAGGCGGACACACTGTGCCTCCTCTCACAACGAAAATTAAGGACAACAAATATTTAGAAACAAGAAAACAATCAGAACTTATAGAAAATTGAACTGTACGGAAGTCCAACAACCATTCATCCAGACCAGTAAGAGGGGCGGAGTCGCGGTAGGAAAAAGTGGAGGTGCGGACCCAGGAGCAGGAGCGGCTGGCAGTTCCCAGGTGCACAGGCGGTGGCTGGCGGTCCTTGGGCCCACAGGCGGCAGCTGGCGGACCCTGGGCACAGGGGGGCAACTGTGCAGACCCAGTGAGGCCACACAAGGCAGCTGGCTGACCAGGTGGTCCTACATTCGCGCTCGCAGACGGTCCAGGCAGAGGGGAAGTGGCGGAAGGGACCGAATCCAGGAGAGAGCGGAGCAGGCGCCATTGTTCCCTCTCAGACCCCACCCCCACATTTAGCGTCACAACCCAGCGACTGGGCTGCCCCACACTGGGGAGCGCCTGAGGCGCCACTCCTCACTACGTAACAGCACGCACGTGTGTGCAGATAATCCAGGCGAAGGGGAAGCAACAGAAGGGACCGGAGTCCAGGAGAGAGTGGAACAGGCGCCATTCTTCCCTCTCAGACCCCGCCCCCACCTACAGCATCACAACCCAGCGACTGGGCTGCCCTGCCCTGAGGAACACCTAAGGCTCCACCCCTCATACCTAATAGCCTCGACCAGACTAAAACCAAACCAAAACAAAACAAAAAACCCCTACCAAAAATGGCTCAAACCGGAGAAAAAATGAAAACCCCAGAGTCAATTCCCCTAAGCAATGAAGAGATAGCCAACCTATCAGATGCACAGTTCAAAGCACTGGTCATCAAAATGCTCACAGAATTGGTTGATTTTGCTCATAAATTAGATGAGAAAATGCAGGCTACAATACGTGAAATGAAGGAAGACGCATGGGGAACTGATAGAGATGGAAGGAAAACTGGGACTCAAATCAATGGAGTGGACCAGAAGGAAGAAATTAACAACCAAACAGAAAATGAGGAAGAAACAAGAATTCAAAAAAATGAGGAGAGGCTTAGGAACCTCCGGGACATTGTTAAACGTCCCAACATCCGAATTATAGGGGTCCCAGAAGGGGAAGAAGAAGAGCAACAAGTGGAAAACTTATTTGAACAAATAATCAAGGAGAACTTCCCCAATCTGGCAAAGGAAATAGACTTCCAGGAAGTCCAGGAAGCTCAGAGAGTCTCAAAGAAGTTGGGCCCAAGGAGGAACACATCAAGACAAATCGTAATTACATTAGCCAAGATTAAAATGAAGCAGAGAATTCTAGAAGCAGCAAGGGATAAGGGGACAGTCACCTACAAAGGAGTTCCCATCAGACTGTCGGCTGATTTCTCAAAAGAGACCTTACAGGCAAGAAGGGGCTGGAAAGAAATACATGAAATCCTGAAAAGAAGGGACCTACATCCAAAATTGCTCTTTCCAGCAAGGCTGTCATTTAGAATGGAAGGACAGATAAAGCGCTTCTCAGATAAGGTCAAGTTCAAGGAGTTCATCATCACCAAGCTCTTATTATATGAAATGTTAAAGGGACTTATCTAAGAAAAAGAAGATCAAAAATATGATAATGGAAAGACAGCAAACTCACAGCTATTAAGAACCATACCTAAAACAAAAGCAAACTAAGCAAACAGCTAGAACAGGAACAGAACCACAGAAATGGAGATCATATGGAGGGTTAGCAACAGGGGCATGGGAGGAGGAGAGAGGGGGAAAAAGTACAGAGAATGAGTAGCATAGATAGTGGGTAGAAAATAGACAGGGGGAGGGCAAGAATAGTATGGGAAATGTAGAAGCTAAAGAATTTATGACACATGGACATGAACTAAAGGGGGGGATGTGGGTGGGAGAGGGTGTTCAGGGTGGGGGGAATGATGGGGGAGAAACGGGACAACTGTAATAGCATAATCAATAAAATATATTTAAAAAAAAAAACAAAAAAAAACAAAGTCCTTGGTATGTGACCCCAGCTCCTCCCTATGCTGCCTCTCGTAGCACTACCTGCCACATGTGCACAGCTGCTTGTCCAGGATACCTGGGTCCTGTCATGCCCAGTTCCACTATTGTCCATGTTCTTTTTCCCTGCATCCTGGAGTATGTGCGTATGCTTCTATCCTGGCAACACCAGGAGGGATTCTTGGGTTTTCATTCATGTCTTCTCCCTACCTTGGCCTATATTTAATCCATGTAATATCTTCCAGGCCCCAAAACAGGGCTTCACAGGTGGAAAAGCATCTGGAAACAGTTTGTGCCATATGCACGCATAGATGTGTGTACCAAACCCCTCGAAGCAAGGCATACTTTTGTTTCCACTGTATTTACATTAAATGCTGGCTACAACCAACTAACTTGGTTTTATAACCAACAAATGGTTGGTCACATACAGCTTGGAAAGCTCGGCACTGGCTTATTCCTCAAACAACCTTATTATGTTCATACTATCATCCTCTCCCTTTTGTATTGATGAGACAGAAATACAGAGATATGAAGTCATTCATTCAAGATAACGCAGCCAGCAAGTGACAGAGCTGGGTTCTGCCCCTGGAAAGTGACTCCAGAGCCTGCACTCCCACACCCACAAATATGGCTTTGATAATAGGTCAGGGCTGGAGGGGCTGGGTGACTCGGTAAGACAGGAGACTATCCTGAGCCCACTGCAGGGCTGGCTCCCAGCTCCCTACACACCTGTGGCAAGTGGTCAGCAGGCAAGAAAGAGCTGGAGCATCCCTCCACCCTTCCAGTGTCTAGCTACAGCTGTTGCTGAAGTGAAGTATCCTCTCCTCACCTGCAGTCTAATCTGTACTCAGGGAATGAGGCTGAGACCAGGCAGAACAGGGGTGTTGGGAGTGGTGGTGGATGCACAGGCAAGATGGAAAACTTCAGGATAATGACACCCGTAATCCTGCCTGTGATTGTGCTCTGATGATAGCCAGTGCTTCACATGCATGAACTGTGATCCTCTCAGCTCTGTCACCACCATGTCCCCAGCATCCAGCACTGTGCCTGGCACATGTGGAACAAATAAAAAGTGTCTCTTTTTGAAGGTGTTCTTCAGAAAACAAGTGACTGGAGTTCTGACCCTTTCTTGTTGAGGAAAAAGATGCTAAAACATATCTGAAGAACTCCAGGAGCCTGCACTGTAGATGCATGATAAGATGAAGCCCTGAGAGGAGGTTTCTGGAAGAAGGTCTGGACCAGCAAGGTGGGGATTCTGATCCCCAAAACATTGGTGATGTCATGAAAGGTTCTGGAGAAAAAAATCTGTATCTTGATGGAAAGAACCAATCCTTTGGGGTGTGGGCAGGTGGCTCAGGACACCCCAACTGACCCTAACTCTGGAAATACTAGCCACATGAAGATCCATTTCTACAGAGGTCCAACTCAAGGTTGAGTTGGGGAGGGTAAACCCTGAATAGTCTTGGGGCTCCAGATGGCGACACAGGCAGGAATATAGAGTCCTCCTACCTGGAAACATGAATGCAGGTGTAGTCCCCCTCTCACCATACGTATGTGGGGACCTAGCAGTTGTGGGTGTCAGCCATGGGGAAGGTCAGTGGCAGGGCACTTTGACTCAGGGCACATGATCAGCTTTGAGTGTTAAGACTAACTACAGCACTGTTTCTCCAGGAAATTAAGATGCTACTAATTAAACTTCATTTAAAGCTAATTTCAAACTAATACCTGATGACACATGTCTGCATCCCTCATAAGGAATGTCTTTGTCTCCTGTGGGCTGTGAAGCCCCAGTGGGGTGCTTGACCATCTGTGGGAGCTCCATGCCTGGCCAGGCTGGCACAAAGTGGACAATCCCTGGGTTTGCAAATGAAAAAGTGACAGGTGGACTGTTGCCATTTTCTCACTTGAACTTCTTGGATGCTTTCTAGTAGCAAACTGTATGATCTGGAACATTCTTTTCATCTCACCCCAGATATTGAGCAAATTCCAGCCTCCCTTGTGGAGTGTTTAGTCTGCACAGTTGATGAGCTTAAAGCCTCTGTTCACACCCTAGTGGCTGGTGGGAGGGAGAACAGCAGGGCCAAAACTGTCCTTGAGTAGCCCTTCTCAGCCATCCCTAGTGAGAGGTGGGATCCACTGAGCACTACCAGGGTGCTCAGGAAGAGCCTAGTCTATATCCCATATGGAGGACCACCAGATAACACCCTTTATTCATGGTGAGAGTGAGAGGCTGGCCTACCTTCAAACCTCAGTAGGAAGGATGGAGAGAGTCATGAATGTTTATTGAAAGGTTGAGGATGAGAACATTTTCTGAGCAGGGTGTGGAACCTGGCTGAGAGAAGAAGATGAAGATCACATGCCGTGACAGGTGCTCCAGGTAGGAGGCCAGACCAGGGGCCAGGTGTGGTATGGGGCATTGGAGTGCATAGCCTTGGGACTGGAGGGTCAATGTGCCAGGCCCTGGGGAGCCAATTAGCTTTCCATGGGGTATTGAAGGGAACCACATAAGGATTGCCATGTTTGAGAGTTTTCTTAGATAGAGTCCAAGATGTAGAAAGACTTTTCCAAAGAGTAGGATCATTTCACATCTCTTAATGCATAAAGCCAAATGGCTTTCTAAAAGCATGATTCCAGATTCCATTCTTGCTAGCTATGAAGGTTCTTCTCTTCTGCTTCCTCAACCCCTACAGCATCCAAGGTTATTACCTTTTAAAAAATTCCAATGAGCTAATGGGGATCAGTGCCATCGTGTTTAATTACTGTCTTTTGAGGATTAGAAGTCTGTCACACCCATCCTGAGGCCTCCAGGTGCTCTGATCTAGACCCACCCTCACGGCCCATGGGCAGGTCCTGGCAGGCTGGCTCCACCCTCTGGGCACTTTGTACCTGCTCTCCCCTCTGCCTGGAAAGTGATCCTCCTGAAGGTCCCATTTCCTCATCTCCCTTTTACCTGCTCTTGTTAATAAAGCCTTCCCAGACCACCTTGCTTAAAATTGCACCCAGTACTTCTCATCCTCCTTGGCTGCTTATTATTTTTTCCAATGTGTGTGTCTCCATATGCATAGTTTATAGATTCAGTTTACTGTCTGTATCCCTTCCCTGGAATAGATGTCCTTGGAGGGCACATGGAAAGGGGAACAAGCTCAAAGTACAGAGTTGAATGTCAGCTAGAAAGAGGGGATGAGCCAGCCACCCAAGGATCCAGCACTGGCTGCTGGGCTGGAGTGGACAGAGGTGCCAAGGATACTACTGAGAGGATGGGGCAGTGCCGCATCCTCTTCCAGCCATATTGTCTGACAAGGTCCGGATATGGGGAGAGAAGCTTCAAGGAAGACGTCCTCCGGGAAGAGGACGCGGCATAGGGATAATTGGTAGTATGGGAATTGTATTTCTAGGAGTCATAATTTTCATTGTATATATGATTAACCTGGGAAAGATGAATAAGACACATGAGAATGAAACCGATAGGCAAGCCTCGGATGTGATTCCAGCTTCCACAGAACTAGACGCAGTCACCACCACTCCTGAATCATCTGTAATGCATGTCCAGATTGTACTAACAATTTACTAGTTAAGTTAGCAAAGAAGTCCCCCTTGGTGACTGTCCATATTTGTTTAAAGGCAATGAAGGATGGTTGGCTGAAGAAAAATAATCAGAAAGACTTAAATCAGTTCACCCATTGTAAGTAAGTAGAACAAAATAATCTTACAGGAACACATAATAATAGAAAGGGCACTTAGTCTTTCATAACATTTTAGTAGAATAGAATCAGGATATAGACATAGATCACGGATCAATCATTAACCACAGGCAAAAGAATTCACTGAGACTCTGTTTGGCAAGTCAAATACTTATTTTCAATTTATAAAGTCATTGTATGTTAAACTATGATTTTCTGTTTAGCCTAACCAAGGCAACAGGAACAAGCCAAGTTCCTGTTCAGACCAAGAAGCATAGCAACAGTAATAGTATAAAAGCTTCAGCCTTACTTTCAATAAACGTCTTCAGAGCATCACCTGCCTTGAGCTGTGTAGTTGCCTGATTTCCGCACCGACTCCTACCTTCACCTCGAGGGGACCCTTAGACTCGCTGCGGCCAGACCGCGGCAGGGCAGAATGGGGTACCTCCCAGTTTTTGACTCCTTCCTGTTCCTGGGGGAGGTGTGGAAGGAGGAAGAATCTCACTCTCAACCATGTGTTAATGCAAGGGAGACCTCTGAGCCATTCTTTGTCTCAGCTGCAGTTTGGGTAACAATGCATGACATGCAGCAAAAGCTAAATACATGGTCCCTTTGATGTGGATCTTGAGGGATCCTCAGGAGGGGGTCCTGGAGGTGTCAGGGGCTAGCACTCCAAGGCCCTTGAGGGGCTACTGAATTGATCCCCAGGGGTTACAGGGAAGAGTTGGAAAAAGTCAGGATTCAGGAAATCCCAGAGGTAGAGGTGTGTTTGAAGGAAGTGGGTAACATGGAGGAGTCCCTGTCCATAGTACCAGGTAAGGAAGGAAGGGGTAAGTGGAGCTTATGATGTGTAACTTTCAGAAGAGAAGTAGGAAGAGGAGAACCAATGCCATCTACCTACTGCTGGATTGTGAATAGGCCAGGACATAGTCCAAGTGACCTGAGCCGTGACCTCAGCTCAGGAAGACTGACCTCTGACCCCACAGTCACTGGCCATCCTGTCCAGGATCTCAATAAAGTCATTCACTGAGATTTTTCCCATTGCCCTGGGCCTGAGGGGATCTGTGCCCTTCTTTTCTAGGGCTTGTGGCAGTCAGTCCTCAATTCCTGAGCTCTTCCCACATTGCTCAAGACTGTAGGCTTGGAAGGCCGAGTCCTCAGGGAGCCAGCCACACCCCCTTAGAAGGGTGCTGTCAGGGCCTGGCACCAGTGGAACTGAAAGCTGCCAGGGTATGAAGCCTGGGTGTGCTCTGTCTTGGTGAAAAGCAGAAACCATATCTCATGAGTAAAGAACACCACTCACAGCCATTGGCCCCAGGCTTTCTGAAAGAAAGAACAAGATCAGTTTCACTCACATGGTAAGGTGGTATCCTTGGCAGCCACACAGGAAGTAAAGAAGGTACAGATGGTCTCTGAATAGCTTGTTCAGGAGGCCTGGAAATCCCAGGAGACAATCAGGATTCTTGCTGGGAAGCCTTCATGCCTCACATATTCTGAGTAAGCCATGCATCAGATTCCATGGTACTGGGCCAGCAGGTCCTGACACTGAATGATGGGAAAGGTGGTGACCCATTAAATCCCACACGAGGCCATCCCTTCTAGTCAGCCCTTCAGCATCAGTAGTTGGGTGTGAAGATCTGGGGTAGGAAAGAGAAAGCTGCCAAGCAAAGTGTTAGTTTGGCTTTGCTCCTGAATTTGGGAGACCAGGCTGAGGGCTCAGAGGTGAGATGAAGGACAGGGTTGAAGGGTGTCCTGGTAGAAGGGAGGGCCATATCTGGTAAGAAGTGTGTCTTAGGAAGGGAGGCTTACACCTGAGAAGACAGCTTCAAAACTGGAGATGCCCAGAGGAAGCATGGCGGTTGGGGAGATGGCAAAGCACCCGGAATCCCTGATGAAGGGGGAGAGACCTGGTAAGGGGCCCCTGGGGAGGGAGGAATGATATGAATAGCATGCTGCTGCAATCCTAATGGCTGGCATTAATGGGTACTTGCCACGTGCTCTGTAAAGAGAAATTTTCCACATGGCACCACATTTATTCCTCCAGGTACCTTGGGCGCTAGATTTCAAAGGTATGCAAATCCTTACCTGAAGCCCTGGGCTGTATAGTTTTGGGAATTGGAAATTTTTCATATTTTAGGGAAATAAGATGGTGCATATACTTTATATTTCCTCAGGAGGATTTGGGAGAGAGCCCCATAATCAAATACATTGATATTTTCTGCAGAGAAATATACAAATCTTCACCCTTTACAGAATTAATATAGACCATAAATAGACTCATGTCAGTTCAGGAAGATTTTGTCACCAAATGAATTAGGTAGAGACAGGTTTTACCATCCTATGAGTTACAAAAAATCTTTTAGTTTTTATTGCTTTTTAGATTTTGGAATTGTTAGTTAGGGATTGTGGGTCTGTACTTGTCCCCAAACAGGTTCTGAGAGGTTAAGCGAGCAAATATTACAGAGCTAGGAAGTGGCAGAGCTGGGGCTCAAGGGCAGGCGGTGTGGTTCCAACAATAGGCTCTTAGCCTGTGCAGCACTGGAGGGGCACTTACTACTGTTAATATACCACATCTGTAAGAACAATTAGGCTATGGTGCTGAGAAACTTGCTTTCTAAAATGAAAGAGGGCCAGAAATGAGACATCCCAGTAATTATAGAGGGGTTCATGGTTGCTCAGAGAACCAGTCCCAATCTCTAACGCAGGTGCAGAGCTCCAGGTAAGGGATTTTCAGACATAACATCTCACACAATCTTATCTTTGTAGTTTCTGAGGAAATACAACCTTGGATCTATCTCTCAGCATATATCCCCTTCACATACAACCTTGCTCTGTCTTGACTGTGTCAAGTACTTCTTCATCTAAATTTGTTCCTACATCCTGCCCTTCCCCAAAATCTTTCAGTAGCCTTGTCACTCCTCTGGTAGGAGGTACACCACTACCAGCTGTGTAGTCTCCCTTGTTTCAGCAAGTTCATAAACCTAACTTTGTTGGGCTAAAATGGCACATCCCTAGTGGTCTTTATCAAATGGGGTTTGTTATCACTGATTAACAGGAATACCTCATATCCAAGTTTAAAGCCCTTTCACTTGACCCCCACTAAGACCTGCAAAGTAGGTGTGATTACTAGCCACATTTTGCAGATGGAGAAGAGGCTCATTGTTGGTAATCATGATGTTCAAGACCTCACAATTGGTGAGTGCAGGAGCCAAGATGCAAAGCCAGGTACACTGATCAGGGAACAGGTTCTTCCCTCTTTTTGTGGCCCCCTGGGAGGCCTCCAAAGGTGATGGTTTCAGCTTGTCACAGCTGTGAGTGACCTGGGACATAGATCCCATCTGTTGTTGTCCTCAGGTGGCAGGCCGTAGCCTGGGCTTCATGTAAGCATCTCAATTTCTATTGAAAAACAAGGAAGTCTGGTGAATCAGGGCCCTCTTTTCCACTTGGTGACAGCTTACTGGGCAGAGTGGCAACTTCCCCTTCAACAGAACATGCTGTTGCCAGCTACTTACAGGCCCCATCTAGTTATGGCAGCCATGTCTATTAGTGTCTAGCACCTTCTGCAGGCATTTCAGCTTGCACCCTCTGCTCTACGATGTCTGACAAAATGGGCAACAATCTCAACTCACCTACCACCAGACACAGACTCACTATTTTCTGAGGGAAAAGAAGATCATCTCCATGTGCTGAAAGCCTACTAGGTATTATGCACCATGCCAGACATTGATGTGCTTGATAGTTTAGCAATTCTGTGAGAAATGTAGTTCTAGCTCCATCATACAGATACAGAAATTGAGGTGCAGTAAAGCTTGGTGATTTGTGCAGACCCTGTAGAAAGTGGCAGAGCTGAGACTGGAGCAGGTCTGTCTTCTTCTGGAGCCCATGCTCTTTCAGCTCTTGTGCCCAGACCTTATTTCAAGGCTCCATAGGTAACAGCATCTTTATTTACTCACCTGCCTCCAGTCATTGCTGGAGGGATACCCTCCTAGTTTGACTGTGGGAACGGCCCGGGCTTTCATAGAAGAAACCAGGGCAGAACTGGTAGAATATGAGAACAGGTCTGGACTTTCCCTCTAATTTACCAACTGAGGAACTATGGAAAGAGATAGCTCTGTAGTGTAAAAAGTTTTACCTCTAGCGCCAAGGCTGGGAAGAGTGAAGGTTCAGAACTGCAGATCCTGTTCCCTGGGTTGATCACAGGGTTCCTTTCCAAGAGGAGACCCAAACAAAGAAAAATTCCATGTCCAGGTAACCAGTGTGAGAAGCATTGAGGCAGGAGAGGAGGCTTAGGCCTGAGTCAGGGCAGCCACATTGCCCAGACCAGGACAGTGGCAATGAGGTGGCCACACTGGGATCTGTTCTTGCAGACACAGGACTCTGACCCACCCATTACTGTTTCAGAGCTGGCACCAGGTTTAAAGCAGGTCACCTGGTCTGACAGCGTCTGCTGTGCTTTATATCTTTCAAAAATGCAGTTTAATGGCTAAGCAGAAGCTGTTTGGTGAAATAAGGGAACATGTAATCAACTCTTACAGTAGTGTCTGCTTCTTTTGGGGAGAACTGACCAGTGCTTGGCTGCAGGGTTTCCTGAGCGGGCATCGGAATCACCTGAAGGGCTTGATAAAATGCAGAGTATGGAGCCTACCATTGGCAGTTTCCGATTCAGTGGGTTTGGATTTGTACTTCTAGCAAGTTCCCAGCAGGGCTTTGTTTGGCTTTGCCTGAAATTTTGTATCTTACATCTTCTCAGAACAGGCTCTCCGTCCAGAAGTCACACTTTGAAGACCACCGGCTGGATGATTTCATTACTGGTATTTGCTGCCACTGTCTGGTCACTCTGGGGAATGACATTCTGTCCCTCACCTGTCAATTCCATCTGGCTCTTTATTTTAATTTTATTTTCACTAAAAGTACCTTCACAGAATAAGTTATTTTCCATGTAACTTTATCAACAAAGATTTTATTTTCCATTGGGCTTTAAAAGTCATCAAATTTTGCCACTATAACTTCTACCTCTGAGTTTTCTTCAGGAGCCATTGTTATTATCAATTCATCCATTTCTTTAGTCAATTAAAATTTTTATCTATGCTGTTTTACCTATTGTATTTTGGGCTGCCTATTTTAAACAAATTTCTCTCCCCTCAAGGCAATTTGGTCAAAGTGTTGCTGGAGTTAAAATTGCAGAGTCAAATGTCTTGCTTTGTCTGGGTCACTTCAGGATTATAAATGGACTGCTTCCTAAGAAGAATCAAGAAATCTGAAATTATCAGAATTGGAAGACTTGGATTTGAATTCAGGATCTGCTACTTGCTGGTATGATCTTGGGTGAGTTTCTGTTTCCTGAGGATTCGATGAGATAATGTCTGTAAAGTCCTTGGCACATAGTAGAATCTACAGAGACTCAGGCTCCTTTCTCTCTCCAGGCTGTACTATATTCTGATGCTTTGTTCTCCCTGAAATGAAAATAGGAGGCTACCCAGAGACCAAGCTCAGTCTGAGGGTTTCAGTCCTCCTTTATGCCAAATTGTACATAGCACTGTGCAACTTCCAGGCATTATCTGCAGGGATAACTGGGATTCAGAGATGATCCACATGGCCCTGGTCTGTGGAGCTGGTATGGCTTACTTCGCAAGGGGTTAGGGTGGGGTGATCTGGGTGGGTTTTCATGTGGCCTTGTAACAGGGTGCAGCCAGGGCCCCTCAAGAGAGGGATTTGTAATGGGGTCCAGAACTCAGGGTGTCCAGGAAATATTAAAAATATAGGACGTCCTCACCCCTACAGGTCTGAACTGGGGGATGGGACACATGGAGCAGGGCCATTGAGAGTTGTTCTGCATAGCAACAGTTTTGCAAATAACTTCAGGAATGGTCATTTAACATATGTATAACTTTTAACTGGTTTCATGGACATGTTAAATAGCTGTGGCCAGGCTTCGAACCAGGGAAATGGGAGTGACTTCCATCTCATAATGTAACTGGGAGGCAACTCCCCCTGGTTATAGTGCCTGCGTAAGGGCTTGGAGGTGATTGGTTCCATGCCATGGCCATGCCTGCCCGGACTTAAGGCTGCCCAGAAACACTGAAAAAAAAAAGGGGGGGGCAATGCTGGCAGGTGTAGCCAATTGTGGGAGGAATAGAAAATGGGGCTGCAGAGGAAGGTTGGTGCTGGTATTTAAACCGAGGTGAGGCAGCCATACAGAAGGGGGGACCCACGTAGCTTTGGTGACAGGGAGAATCATATGACTTTGGGGCTCTCTTTGCCACACAGCTTAGGAAGCCGGAAAGCAAGATGTAGCAGTGATGCAGACTTCTTAGCAGTTTGGAAGAATGCAGGAGAGATGCTGTGGGAAGGAAAGGGGTGAAAGGACTTGCTGGTGGGCCAGGAGAAGGTGCCACATGGGTTTGGATTAAGAACTGGAGATCGCAGCGGTGACACAGCTGATGGTGCTGGGAACTGAGGGAGGCCTGCCAGCCGAGCATGGATTACTGGGAAGAACTGGGGACTACCTGAGCCACAGACTTCTATTTCTTTTCCTGAGATACAGTACCCCAGACTGGGCAAAGCAGGGAAGGAAGGACTGTGTGTGTTTGTAGGTGTTTTAAGGGACTTTGGGATTTTAATGAAGACATTAAGTCATTACTCTTAAGTCTGTGTAACTTTTGAATAAATAATTCCTTCCCTTTTCACCAATCTCTGACATTGAGAGCTATACTTTCCTGGCAGTGGGCAAGGTGAACCTAGTACAGGGGGCCCGAGGAAAAAAGGGGTCCATTTGGTGACAGTATTTTGCCTCCCCCCCACCCCGGTCTGTTCAGTAATAACCTCAGTCAAGCCCCTTCAGGGATACTTGGCAACTATTTCAGCAAAAGGTGGGGAATGTTCTGACCTCTGTCTGCTTCTCTGGAACAAATTTGTGTGTCCATGGTTGCTACAGAACAGACCCAAGGTAGGTGTACGATATCCTATTACCAAAAAGACCCCCACTAGGTTTACTATGCCCGCCGCCAGAGGAAAGACGTCTCTCAATGCCAGAGATTTGTGAAAAGGAAAGGAAATGCTTATTTAAAGCTATACAGACTTAGAGTAGTGACTTAATATCTTCATTAAACTATTAAAGTCCTTTAGGATACTCACAGACACACATAGTCCTTCCTTCTCCATCTGCCCTAATCTGGGATATGGTATCTCAGGAAAAGAAATAAAAGTCTGTGATTCAGGCTCCTGGAACTATCAGCTGTGTCACCACCACAATCTCCAGTTAATCAAAAGCCATATGGCACCTTCTAATGACCCACCAGCAAGAGTCCTTTCATCCCTTTTCTTCCAGGCAAAGTTTGTCCTGCTTCCTAAGCCTCACTCTCGCCAAAGCTGCAGGGTTCTCCCCTGCATGGCTGCCACATCTGGGTTTAAATCCCCATGCCAGTCTTCCTCTGCAGCCCCATTTCCAACTCCTCCTACAATCAGTTATACCTGCCAGCATTCCTGTATTCTTCCAGGTTTACTGGGCTGCCATAACAAGTCTGGGTAGGTGTGGCCCCATGGCATAGAGCCAATCTTCTCCAAGCTCTCATGCAGGCTCTGTAACCAGGGGGAGTTGATTCCCAGTTACATCTTGGGTGGAAGTCACTCCCATCCCTCCCCCCACCCCCCTCAAAGCCTGGCCACAGCTATTTAACATATCTACGAAACCAGTTAAAGGTTATAGATATGTTCAATGACCATCCTAGAGGTTAGCTGCAAAGCTGTGGCTATGCAAAACAGCTCTGCATGGTCCTGCTCCATGTGTCCTTCCCCCACCTCACATCTGTGGGGGTTGGTGAGGACATCCTGCATATTTTTCTTTTTTTTTTTTAATTTTTATTTTCATTGTTGATCTTGTACAGTTTTCTGTCTTTTATTCTCACCCGAACCCGCCACCCCAGCCCTCCCCACCTCCCTCCCATTTCCACCCCCCCCATAGTTTTTGTCCATGTGTCCTTTATACTTGTTCCTGTAAATCCTTCCCCTTTTCCCCTGAAATTCCCTCCCCTCTCCCCTCTGGTGACTTTTAGCATGTTCCCAATTTCCATGTCTTTGGTTATATTATGCTTGTTTGTTTGTTTTGTTGATTAGGTTCCTGTTAAAGGTGAGATCATATGGTATTTATCTTTCACTGCCTGGCTTACTTCGCTTAGCATGATGCTCTCAAGTTCCATCCATGCTGTTGCATAGGGTATGAGCTCCTTCTTTCTTTCTGCTGCATAGAATTCCATTGTGTAAATGTACCACAGTTTTTTGATCCATTCATTTACTGATGGGCATCTAGGTTGCTTCCAACACTTGGCTATTGTAAATTGTGCTGCTATAAACATAGGGATGCATAGTTTCTTTTGGATTGGTGTTTCAGGGTTCTTAGGATATAGTCCTAGCAATGGAATTGCTGGGTCAAAAGGTATATCCATTTTTAGTTTTTTTAGAAAATTCCATACTGTTTTCCATAGTGGTTGTACCAGTCTGCACTCCCACCAGCAGTGCACTAGTGTCCCCTTTTCTCCACAACCTCTCCAACACTTGCTGTTTGTTGCTTTGTTTATGAGGGCCATTCTGACTGGTGTCAAGTGGTATCTCATTGTGGTTTTAATTTGCATCTCTCTGATAGCTAGCGATATCGAGCATCTTTTCATGTGTCTCTGGATCCTCTGTATGTCCTCCTTGGAGAGGTGTCTGCCCAAGTCCTTTGCCCATTTTTTAATTGGGTTGCTTGTCTTCTTAGAGTGGAGTCGTGTAAGTTCTTTGTATATTTTGGAGATTAAACCCTTATCTGAGGTATCATTGGCAAATATGTTTTCCCACACAGTCGGTTCTCTTTTTATTTTAATACTGTTTTCCTTGGCCATGCAGAAGCTTTTTATTTTGATGAGATCCCATTTGTTTATTCTTTCCTTTATGTCCCTTGCTTTAGGGGACATATCAGTAAAAATGTTGCTGCGTGGAATATCTGAGATTTTCCTGCCTATGTTCTCCTCTAGGACTTTAATGGTGTTATGGCTTATGTTTAAGTCTTTTATCCACCTTGAATTTATTTTTGTGTATGGTGTAAGTTGGTGCTCGAGTTTCATTTTCTTGCACGAAGCTGTCCAGTTCTCCCAACACCACTTGTTGAAGAGGCTGTTTTTACTCCATTTTATGTTGCTGCCCCCTTTGTCGAATATTAATTGACTATAGAGACTAGGGTTTATTTCTGGGCTCTCTATTCTATTCCACTGGTCCACGTGCCTGTTTTTATGCCAGTACCAGGCTGTTTTGATTACAGTGGCCTTGTAATACATTTTGGTATCAGGTATTGTGATCCCTCCTGCTTTGCTCTTCTTTCTCAAGATTGCTGCCGCTATTCTGGGTCGTTTATGGTTCCATATAAATTTTTGAAGAGTTTGTTCTATATTTGTGAAATATGCCATTGGTACTTTAATAGGTATTGCATTGAATCTGTAGATTGCTTTGGGAAGTATGGACATTTTGATGATGTTAATTCTTCTGATCCATGAACACGGTATGTGTTTCCATTTATTTGTGTCTTCCTTGATTTCCTTCTTCAGTGTTGTGTAGTTTTCTGCATACAGGTCTTTTACCTCCTTGGTTAGGTTAATTCCTAGGTACTTTATTTTTCTTTTTGCTATATCAAATGGTATTTTTTTCTTGATTTCTGCTTCTGTTGTTTCATTGTTGGTATACAAAAATGCCTGTGATTTCTGGATATTGACTTTGTATCCGGCTGTTTGGCCAAATTCATTTATTAGGTCGAGCAGTTTTTTGGCCGAGACTATAGGATTTTCTATGTATACTAACATGTCATCTGCAAACAATGATAGTTTTGTTTCCTCCTTTCCAAGTTGGATGCCTTTTATTTCCTTTTCTTGTCTAATCGCTGTGGCTAATACTTCCAATACTATGTTGAATAGCAGTGGAGAGAGTGTACAGCCTTGTCTTGTTCCTGATTTTAGTGGAAAAGAATTTAGTCTTTGCCCATTGAGTATGATGCTGGCTGTAGGTTTCTCATATATAGCCTTTATTATGTTGAGGAATGCTCCCTCTATTCCTACTTTGCTGAGTGTTTTAATCATAAATGGGTGCTGTACCTTATGAAATGCTTTTTCCGCATCTATTGATATGATCATGTGATTTTTGTCTTTGCTTTTGTTTATGTGATGAATTACATTTACTGATTTGCGAATGTTGAACCATCCTTGCATCCCTGGGATGAATCCCACTTGGTCGTGGTGTATGATCTTTTTAATGTGTTGTTGGATGCGGTTTGCCAATATTTTGTTGAGGATTTTAGCATCTATGTTCATCAGCGATATTGGCCTGAAGTTCTCCTTCTTTGTTGTGTCTTTATCTGGTTTTGGGATTAGGATGATGCTGGCTTCATAAAAAGAGTTTGGGAGTCTTCCATCATTTTGGATTTTTTGGAATAGTCTGTGGAGAATAGGGGTTAGCTCTTCCTTAAATGTTTTGTAGAATTCTCCTGTGAAGCCATCTGGTCCAGGGCTTTTGTGTGCCGGGAGTGTTTTGATTACTGATTCAATTTCACCAGCTGTTATTGGTCTGTTCAGGCTTTCTGTTTCTTTTTCATTGAGTTTTGGAAGGTTATATTTTTCTAGAAACCTGTCCATTTCACCTAGGTTTTCAAATTTCTTGGCATACAGTTCTTCATAGTAATTTCTTACAATCCTTTGTATTTCTGCGGTGTCGGTTGTAATATCTCCTCTTTCATTTCTGATTGTGTTTATTTGAGTCCTCTCTCTTGTTTTCTTGATGAGCCTGCTTAAAGGCTTGTCAATTTTGTTGATCTTTTCAAAGAACCAACTCCTGGATTCATTGATCTTTAGGATTGTGCTTTTAGTCTCTATGTCATTTAATTCTTCTCTGATCTTGGTTATTTCTTTCCTTCTACTTGCTCTGGGCTGTCTTTGTTGTTGTTCCTCGAGTTCTTGTAGGCGAAGGGTTAGGTTGTTTGTTTGAGATGTTTCTGTCTTTTTTAGATAGGCATGTATCGCTATAAGCTTCCCTCTGAGGACTGCCTTTGCTGTGTCCCATAAGTTTTGGGTCGATGTGAGTTCATTATCGTTTGTTTCCAGAAACTTTTTGATTTCCTCCCTAATTTCATTCTTGACCCATTCATTGTTTAATAGCATGCTATTCAATCTCCATGATTTTGAGGGTTTTGGGTTTTTCTCCTTGGGGTTCGTTTCTAGTTTCAGTCCCTTGTGGTCCGAGAAAATGCTTGGTATGATTTCAATTTTCTTGAATTTGTTGAGGCTTGATTTGTGTCTTATCATGTGGTCTATCTTTGAAAATGTTCCATGTGCATTTGAAAAGAAAGTGTATTTAGCTTCTTTGGGATGAAGGGCTCTATATATATCAGTTAAGTCCATTTCCTCTAGAGTGTTGTTCAATGCCACAATATCTTTGTTGATATTTTGTTTGGAAGATCTGTCCATTTTTGACAGTGAGGCGTTAAAATCACCTACTATAATTGTGTTGCTGTCTATATCTTTCTTGAAGTCCTCTAAAATTTTCTTGATGTATTTAGGTGCTCCTCCGTTGGGTGCATATATATTTACAATATTTATGTCTTCTTGGTGGATTCTTCCCTTGAGTATTATGAAGTGACCTTCTGGGTCTCTCTTTATGGCCCTTCTTTTGAAGTCTATTTTGTCTGATATGAGTATTGCTACCCCAGCTTTTTTTTCCTGACCATTTGCTTGGAAAATTTGTTTCCAGCCCTTCACTTTGAGCCTGTGTATGTCTTTTGTCCTGAGGTGGGTCTCTTGTAGGCAGCATATCTGTGGGTCATGCTTTCTTATCCATTCAGCTATTCTATGTCTTTTGATTGGAGCATTTACTCCATTTACATTTAAGGTTATTATTGATAGGTACTGATTCATTGCCATTTTCGTACCTGTGTTCCTCTCTCTCTTTCTCTCTCTGTCTTTTCCTTTCTTCCCTTAAAGCAGTCGCTTTAGTATCTCTTGCAGCATTGGTTTGGTAGAGGTGTATTCTTTTAGACTTCTTTTGTTTGGGAAGCTCTTTATTTGGCCTTCTATCTTGATTGAAAGCCTTCCTGGGTAAAGTAGTCTGGGTTGCAGGCCTTTGGTTCTCATTGCTTGGAATATTTCTTGCCATTCTCTTCTGGCTTGGAGCGTTTCCATTGAGAAGTCAGATGCTAACCTGATTGGGGCCCCCTTGTATGTTACTTCCTTTTTCTCCCTTGCTGCTTTTAAGATTCTCTCTTTGTCTTGGAATTTTGCCATTTTAATTATGATGTGTCTTGAAGTGGGCCTGTTTGGGTTCCTTTTGATTGGGACTCTCTGTGTTTCCTGGATTTGTGTGGTTTTTTCTCTCACCAAATGAGGGAAGTTTTCCATCATTACTTTTTCAAACAGGTTTTCTATCCCTTGTTCTTGTTCTTCTCCTGGTATCCCTATTATACGAATATTATTCCGTTTCATGTTGCCTTGCATTTCTCTTAAACCCTCTTCATTCTTTCTAAGCCTCTTTTCCTTATCTTGCTCATTCTGAGTGTTTTTTTCTATTTTGTGCTCCAGCTCGCTGATCCGATCTTCTGCTTCATCGATTCTGCTTTTCATTCCTTCTACTGTGTTCTTCAGTTCGGAGATTGTGTTCTTCATTTCCTCTTGGCCCTTGTTGATAGTTTCTATTTCCTTTTTCATGTTGATATAGTTTGCCGTGAGTTCATCATAACTTCCCTGTAGTTTATGGTAGCTCATTGAGAGCTCATTGAGCTTCCTGACAACCATTGCTTTGAACTCGATATCTGATAGTTGAGTTGCCTCTGTTTCATTTAGCATTCTTTCTTGAGCTTCCTCCTTTCCTTTCGTTTGGGGATTGTTCTTTTGTCTTCCCATTGTTTGTAAGACTCTTGTTGTTAGCCTCAGCTTCTTAAATTGATCTGTTCTGGCTCCCTGGGTTTGTGGTATGACCTTCTGTGGTAGAATATCTGTGAGATTCAGTGGTGGATTCTCCTTCAGATATCCTGTTGTTCACTGCTTTCACTGTCTCATCAGCTGGAATACCCTCTTTTGGGGGCCAACTCTGGTTTTTGTTTTTGTTTTTCCCCACAGTTCCAGGCTTGCTTGTTTGTTTGTTTTGTCTCACTCGTGGGTATTTACAAAAAGAAGAGGGGGGAAAATGAAAAAAAGAAGAAAGAGGAAACAAGAGGAAGGTAGAAGAGATAAAATTGAAAAGAAAGGAAGAGGGGATAAGAGAAGAAGGAATTCAAGGGAGGCAAAAGGAGTTGGTGAGTAAAGCAGAAGATATAAACAATGAAGAAGGAGTAGTTAAAAACTCATATAGATAGACAGGCTTACAAACAAAAAGACACTAACATACTGGCAAAACAAAAAAGAGACACGCACACAGACACCCCCACACAAATATAAGCAGCCAGTGGGGGGGGGGGAGGAACAAGCAAAGCACAACAAAATATTTAAAAAAAATAAAAATATATTAAAAAAATAAAATTAAAAAAATGAAAAAACAAAACAAAACAAAACAACAACAACAAAAAAAACACCCTCTTGTTGTTTTCAAACTTGCCAGCCTGTTTTTCAGGTCTTGCTGGCTGCAATGGCCGAGGGGTGATCTTACTGCTTTTCTCTGTGTTCAGAACTCAGTCCTCATTGTGCTATGTATCCCAGCGTTAGTGGGCGCCTCTCCCCACAGGGTTTCCTTCGTGTGATCTGAGCCTCCTTATGTGTGCGCACTTCACCGAGTTTATGGGTGTGTGTTAGGTTCTCCAGACGTGCACAGCCGCCTGCCTTTGTCCCTGGGAGGCTTTCAGTGTTCGGGCACAGCTGCCTGCCTTTGTTTCTGAGAGGGGCCTGCGTTCCAGCTGCTATCTGGCGCCTGCACCTTGGGCCTGAGCTGTCCGCGTTTGAGCACCCGCCCGTGAACTGGCACCTCTGGCTCCACAGCTGTCTCCAGCGGCCTGTGCCTATGTTTTCACGAGTGTCCACTAGCCCGCGACCGTGTTCGGTCCCCTGAGGGTGTCTATTTTCATGCAGATGTCTCACTTCGCCCCGCGCCTCTGTCTCTGTTGGGGGGCCTGTGCTTTTGTAGTCGCCCGGCGACCACGAAAACTCGGTTCAAAGTCGCGCAGTGACCTGGTGCGGGGCACCCACTTTCGCTCCCTCACGGGGCACCCACTTTTGCTCGGGCGCAGTCGCGCGGTGGCCCCTGAGATCTCCCAGCCGGTTCAGCGGCTGACCCAGCTCCCTCCCCAGGGCCCTGGGGCAGGCTTGGCGGAGCTCCAGGCCAGGGCCTCAGCCGCCCCGCTCTCCGTGCGCTGGAACCCTGGGCTCTTATTGTTCCGAAGAGCTCTCCTTACCACTTGTTTTTCAGTGTCCGCTACTATTTCCGACCTCTTATTCTCCAATATGCTGTGTTACTGTTCCTTGTCTGTTCTGGTCTTTCAAAGATTGGTCTGGTTTTTCTCCCGTGTGTAGAGGGGGAATAGGGTCTGCTCCCTCCTACCACGCCGCCATCTTCCCAGCCACTATGCATATTTTTCTAATATTTCCTGAACACCTTGAGTTCTGGACCCCATTCCAAATCCCTATTTGGGCCCCCTCTCTTGGCTGCCCCCTGTTACATGTTAACAGTTCCAGACATTTTCTTAGTCCTATTTTGGGCATAAAGAGACAAGTTCTTTTCCCCAGTTTATGTAAGAAATCTATCAAAAGAATGAATGAGTAGAATTTTAAAAGAAAGGGGCTTTCAAACAACTGCTTTAGATAGAAGATACATATCCTCTTCCCTCAGAGCAGATTCATAGACTATTTTATTTTAGAAGAGGTCTTAGCATGCATTGCTGGATGACAAAGAGATGGTCTATTGTCCTTCTGTCTTCAGGAGAGGGAGACTCACTTCCTGGCTCTGCTTGGCAGCACAGGCCCATCTAAGACAATTTTCTGGAGATTCTCACAGCAAGAAGCACCATTACTTTATTCAGGCTTGGGGAAATGTTGACACTGAATACTAAACTATTCAGTGATAGAAATTTGACCTTGGTTTGCCTAATATTAGTTTCCCAAGTCCTTCAATTTCTGGGAGTGGTGCATTATCTTCTGAAGGTATTTCATATTGGGAATGAAGGGCAGGATCCTGGGCTATATTAAACAGATTTGACTTTGGAGGTTTTGTTATTATTGTTGTGTTTTATTTTGCTGCAGAACTTCTTCAAAACTTTAATGAGGTATCTATCCAGTATCTTCCAAACTTATCTGACCATTGAACATTTTTACTTCTCTTGAAGATCATTTTAAGGGATTAAGTGTTGGGAAAGCTTTGGTGTGTTAAAAATGACTGGGGGGTTGAAGCAGACAGCAAGCCAGGACATTGATTTGCTGTGGGATCCTTCTGTGTTCTGAGGTTTTCTTGAAGGGAACCTGGCCTTTTCTGCTTTGACTGATGATTATTTGTAGACCATTCCTAGACTGGGGTGTGGGGCCCTGGGAAATGTCTGATATTGTGGGAGGTCAGAGGTGAGGCCTCAGAGGACAAATGTGTTTGATGAATGGATTAGTCAGCATTCTCAAAACACACACACACACACACACACACACACAAACCAAAACCCCACAAAAACCAATGTATATACAAAGAGAGAGAGAATATTTTAAAGGAATTGGTTCATGTGATTGTGGTGATATGGCTTAGAATCCTGTGTTTTTGTCTTCTGTCTTGAGAAGGTCATGCCTGGAGAGAGAAATCAATGCTTATTGCTGCAAGCCACTGAGCTGGGGTTGTTTATATGAGGAATGGCTGTGGTGGGAGGTGATAGTGTAGAGCCCTACGCTCTGCTGGTCCTTGGAAATATGACAGGAGGTACTGTCACTTGTGAACCCTTGGTCTCACGCTAGATCTCCTGTGGTTCAGATCCTGGCAACGCAACTCAGAAGCTATGTTCCTTGGACACTTACATGTAGTAGAACAGGTGCTCGAATGGGGGTACACAGGTTTTTTTTGAGCACCCAAGAAGGAGCAGCTACTGCAGTGTGGAGAATCAGGGACAGTTGCCCTGAAGAATGAGGTCTAAGCTGAGTCCAGAACTGGCATAGTCTACAGATCTGCATTTAGCCCTTACTATATGCATGTGTATGTTTATATGCACATGTAATTATTCACACTTGTGATGTGTGTGAAGATATGCACACACATATACACATTGAGGCTGCCATTTTTCTTCTGAAGTCCATTATGCTATCTACCTGTCCTCTGTCCTACTACTAGGCTATCTTCCAACAGACTCTAAACAGAAAACCACCCAGTTCTTAGTTCTCTATAATTATGAGCAAATGTTTGGAGTGGATGGGAAAGCTTGCTATATTTGCTCTACTGTCCTTTCCCCATTCTTGGCTGATACCCTCAGTTCCTGGGCCCTCTCTGGGTGTCCTGTGGAATCTGCGGGACCACACAAGGCCAGGCAAGAGCTAGCCAGACTTGGCCCACTCACTGGCTCAGGCTGAGGTCCAACTGTCAGTGACACTGTTCCTTCTCACTGACAGGGCCTAGAGCAGGACTTGTACTGCAAGCTCGTGCTGACCAAGTGTAGGGCCAGAGGGCTTTTAGGGAACTACTTCTCCAGTTCTGAAGAAACAATGAAACTGGACTGGAATTAGGAAATGTAGGTCTGTATGTCTTGTAAACAATGTAATGCGGCCCCACATTCTGCTTCCAGGGGCTCTGTGGGAGTGACATGCTGGGCTGCTGATGGCCCAATTTCAGTGCAGAGGAGGAGCTGCTGGGAGGAATGGAGAGGTGAAAAAGCAGCCCCCACTCCCCTCCACTGGGACCGTTTTTCAGCTGATGTGTGCACATATCCTATTATCACATTTTATTCTCTGGTCTTAGATGATATCTCTGTTTTTGCCTGGGCAACTGGTGGTTTGCATTGTTTCTCTGGTGTCCAAAATAGCCCAAAGGAGTAAAATAATGTCACATGTTTTGGATGTGGGTAGAGATGAAGTACAGAGGTGGGGAACCAACTCCCTAACAGCCTAGCAGCAAAAGAGAGAAAACCCGCGTAATAGAGTGGAGACTCCTCTGATTCTCAAATGGACCTAAAGGCAAATCAGAGTTAACCAGAGCAGAGAGGAGGGCAATGACTTCCCAGGAGGAGGAACAGCCCATGTGAAAGGGAGACTGCTGTTCAGACACCCATAAGGAGTTGGGCAGGATTGGAGTGTGATGGTTGAGTGGTGAGGGAGGGTGGAAGGGAGGCTTGGGCATTCATAGTCTTGCCTGCTCTCAGCCTGAACTGGAGCTCATCCCCTCAGAAGGCAGCATTTCAAGCAAAGAGAACATGAGATAAGGATTAGTTGAGGGCTTGGCTGACTGTATTATGATTTGAATTTGTTTCTTATTTTGTCTTATTCCTTTTGTGTACCCTGAGTCTTCTTTACCTTGCTTGAAATAGTCATAGTACCTTCATTCATCTACTGATGCATCCACCCATCCATCTTTCTCTGTGTCTCCCTTGGGTCTGTTGCTGTGCATGTGGGTGGGAACACAGAGGAAATAGCCATGGTTCCTAGTCTCCTGGTTTGAGACCCAACAAGCTTTCCTCATGTGTCTTTGTGATGAAATTGCTCACTTTACCCTCTCTGGTATGTGATGTCATATTCACCTTTCAAGGCTCACCTTTCAGTGACTCCCTCCTCTGTGAATCTTCCCACTAATGATGGCAGAATTAGCATCCTACATTGCTGCTTCAGACACAAGTCATTTGAACAAATGAATGGACTAGCCAGAGGTGGTCACTTCCTTGTTATTTCACTGAGTTGATCCATAGATTTGCTGTTGGGTCATGAGAGTTAAAAAAAAAAAAAAAAACAATGAGGGAAAAGAAGTAAAAAGGAATCTTGGTGGCAGTTGGATTTCCTTTTGTGGTTCAGAGCAGAGACAACCTGCCAGCCTACCAGATTTCCTCCCCACCACACCCAAAAGGCTCCAGGAGGGTTTGAAAAGCACATAACTCCAGGAAGAGCAAAGCAATTGGTTGTAGAGTCAAAAAGACCTGGTAACATCTACTCTATCCCTGTTTTCCCTCCAGTGCACATTCTGCCTCCACCCTCTGACATCTGCCTCTTCTATCCATCTGTGCTCTATTATAATGGGTAGGATTGCAGCCACAACTCACGCATACAAGAAATACAAGGTCTTTCTGGAAAAAGTACAACCATTGTTAACATGATGAGAATGATTTATGGGACAACCAGGTGACCTGGCAGCCATGGAGAGTGGACTGGAATGTGCTTGCATGAATAATGAGTACTTCACTGTAGTAGTCAGTGGGTGTGGCAGATGTGGTTGAGTGAGCAGGTGTACTGTGTAGCTATCACATTCAAAATGACTGAGTGAGTAGAGCAATGAATCTGCATCAAATTTTGCATTAAGCTTGAACATTCCTCCACAGAAACTATTTGGATGATTCAGAAGGCTGTAGGTATGTGCAACTGGCGATTGGCAGCTTCATCACCACAACGTGCCTGCTTATGCATTGTGTCTCATACAGTTTTTTGGTGAAACATCAAATCACCCAAGTAACTCAAACCCCCATCCATAAAGCCCAGATTTGGTGCCCTGCAACATCTGGCTTTTACAAAAACTAAAGTCACCTTTGAAAGGAAGAAATTTCTTACTGTTGATGAGATTCAGGAAAATAGAATGGGGTAGCTGATGGCAATTGGGAAAACTGTGTGAGGTCCCAAGTTACCTGCATTGAAGGGGACTAAGGCACCATTGTCCTACAATGTTTCTTGTATCTGGTATCTTCTTCAATAAATGTCTTCATTTTTAATATAGTGTGGCTGGATACTTTCTGGACAGAACATGTCACATGAATGTTCTTTTTTATTAATTTAATTTTTAATTTTTATTTTAACTGTTGTTCTTGTGCAGTTTTCTCTCTTTTATTCCCATCCCAGCACACTGCCCCAGCCCTCCCCAACTCCCTCCCATTTCCAAACCCTAGTTTTCGTCCATGTGTCCTTTATAGTTGTTACTGTAAACCCTACCTCTTTCCCCCTGAAATTCCCTCCCTTCCCCTCTCTGGTGACTGTCAGCCTGTTCTCAATTTCAGTGGCTTTGGTTGTATTTTGCTTGTTTGTTTGTTTTATTGATTAGGTTCCTGTTAAAAGTGAGATCATATGGTATTTCTCTTTCACTGCCTGGCTTATTTCGCTTAGCATAATGCTTTCCAGTTCCATCCATGCTGTCCCAAAGGGTAGGAGCTCCTTCTTTCTTTCTGCTGCATAGAATTCCATTGTGTAAATGTACCATAGTTTTTTGATCCATTCATTTACTGATGGGCACCTAGGTTGCTTCCAACACTTGGCTATTGTAAATTGTGCTGCTATGAACATAGGGGTGCATAGGTTCTTTCGGATTGGTGTTTCAGGGTTCTTAGGATATAATCCAAGCAGTGGAATTGCTGGATCAAAAGGCAGATCCAATTTTAGTTTTCTTAGAAAATTCCACATTATTTTCCATAGTGGTTGTACCAGTCCACACTCCCACCAACAGTGCACTAGGGTCCCCTTTTCTCCACAACCTGTCCAACACTTGTTGTTTGTTGCTTTGTTTATGATGGTCATTCTGACTGGTGTCAAGTGGTATCCCATTGTGATTTTAATTTGCATCTCTCTGATAGCTAGAGATACTGAGCATCTTTTCATGTGTCTCTGGACCCTCTGTATGTCCTCCATGGAGAAGTATCTGTTCAAGTCCTTTCCCATTTTTTTAATTGGGTTGCTTGTCTTCTTAGAGTGGAGTCATATAAGTTCTTTATATATTTTGGAGATTAAACCCTTGTCTGAGGTATCATTGGCAAATATGCTTTCCCATACAGTTGGTTCTCTTTTTATTTTAATACTGTTTTCTTTGGCCGTGCAGAAGCTTTTTATTTTGATGAAATCTCATTTGTTTATACTTTCCTTTATGTCCCTTGCTTTAGGGGACATATCAGCAAAAATGTTGCTGCATGAAATATCTGAGATTTTCCTGCCTATGTTCTCCTCTAGGACTTTAATGGTGTCACAGCTTATATTTAAATCTTTTATCCACCTTGAATTTATTTTTGTGTATGGTGTAAGTTGGTGCTCAAGTTTCATTTTTTTGCATGTTGCTGTCTAGTTTTCCCAACACCACTTGTTGAAGAGGCTGTTTTTACTCCATTTTATGTTGCTGCCCCCTTTGTCGAATATTAGTTGACTGCAGAGACTTGGGTTTATTTCTGGGCTCTCTGTTCTATTCCACTGGTCCACATGCCTGTTTTTATGCCAGTACCAGGCTGTTTTGATTACAGTGGCCTTGTAATACAGTGTGGTATCAGGTATTGTGATCCCTCCTACTTTGCTCTTCTTCTCAAAATTGCAGCAGCTATTTGGGGTCATTTATGGTTCCATACAAATTTTTGAAGTGTTTGTTCTATGTCTGTGAAATATGCCATTGGTATGTTAATAGGTATTGCATTGATTGTATAAATTGCTTTAGGTAGTATGGACATTTTGATAATGTTAATTCTTCCAATCCATGAAGACAGTATATGCTTTCATTTGCCTGTGTCTTCCTTAATTTCTTTCTTCAGTGTTGTGTAGTTTTCTGAGTACAGGTCTTTTACCTCCTTGGTTAGGTTTATTCCTAGGTATTTTATTTTTCTTTCTGCTATATGGAATGGAATTTTTTTCTTGATTTCTGCTTCTGTTGTTTCATCATTGGTATACAAAAATGCCTTTGATTTCTGGATATTGACTTTGTATCCAGCTGTTTGGCCAAATTCATTCATTAGCTCAAGCAGCTGTTTTACCGAGTCTATAGGATTTTCTATGTATACTACTATGTCATCTGCAAACAACAATAGTTTTGCTTCCTCCTTTCCTCCTTGGATGCCTTTTATTTCCTTTTTCTTATCTAATCACTGTGGCTAAGACTTCCAATACTATATTAAATAGAAATGGTAAAAGTGGAGAACCTTATCTTGTTCTTGATCTTAGTGGAAAAGATTTTAGTTTTTGTACGTTGAGTATGATGTTGGCTGTAGGTCTCTCATATATGGCCTTTATTATGTTGAGGAATGCTCCCTCTATTCCCACTTTGCTGAGTGATTTTATCATAAATGGGTGCTGTACCTTATGAAATGCTTTTTCCACATCTATTGATATGATCATGTGAATTTTGTGTTTGCTTTTGTTTATGTGATGTATTACATTTACTGATTTGGGAATGTTGAACCATTTTTGCATCCCTGGGATGAATCCCACTTGGTCATGGTGTATGATCTTTTTAATGTGTTGTTAGATGCAGTTTGCCAATATTTTGTTGAGGATTTTAGCGTCCATGTTCATCAGCGATATTGGCCTGAAGTTTTCTTTCTTTGTTGTGTCTTTATCTGGTTTTGGGATTAGGATGATGCTGGCTTCATATAAAGAGTTTGGGAGTCTTCCATCATTTTGGATTTTTTGGAATAGTCTGTGAAGGATAGGGGTTAGCTCTTCCTTAAACGCTTTGTAGAATTCTCCTGTGAAACCATCTGGTCCAGGGCTTTTGTGTGTCAGAAGTTTTTGATTACTGCTTCAATTTCATGTGGTGTTATTGGTCTGGTCAGGCCTTCTGCTTCTTCTTCATTCAGTTTTGGAAGATTATATTTTTCTAGAAACTTGTCCATTTCACCTAGATTTTCAAGTTTCTTGGCATACAGTTCTTTATAGTAATTTCTTACAATCTTTTGTATTTTTATGGTGTCAGGTGTAATCTCTCCTCTTTCATTTCTGATTGTGTTTGAGTCCTCTCTTTTTTTCTTGATGAACCTGCTTAAAGTCTTGTAGATTTTGTTTATCTTTTCCACGAACCAGCTCTTGGATTCATTGACCCTTAAAATTGTACTTTTAGTCTCTATGTCATTTAATTCTGCTCTGATCTTGGTTATTTCCTTCCTTGTAGTTGCTCTGGGCTGTCTTTGTTGTTGTTCTTCAAGTTCTGGTAGGTGTAGGGTTAAGTCAATTGTTTGCAATGTTTCTATCTTTTTTAGGTAGGCCTGTATCGCTATGAACTTCCCTCTCAGGACTGCCTTCACTGTGTCCCATAAGTTTTGGGTTGTTGTGAGTTCATTTTCGTTTGTTTCCAGAAACTTTTTGATTTCTTCTTTAATCTCATTCTTGACCCATTCATTCTTTAATAGCATGCTCGTCAATCTCCATGATTTTGAGGGTTTTGGGTTTTTTCCCTTTGGGTGGGTTTATAATTTCAGTCCCTTGTGGTTGGAGAAAATGCTTCATATGCTTTCAATTTTCTTGAACTTGTTGAGGCTTGTTTTGTGTCCTATCATGTGGTAAATCTTTGAAAATGTTCCATGTGCATTTGAAAAGAGTGTGTATTTAGTTTCTTTGGGATGAAGGGCTCTCTATATATCAGTTAAGTCCATTTTATCTAGAGTATTGTGCAATGCCACAATATCTTTGTTGATATTTTGTTTGGAAGATCTGTCCATTTTTGACAGTGGGGTATTGAAATCCCCTACTATAATTGTGTTGCTGTCAATATCTTTCTTGAAATCCTCTAAGGTTTTCTTTACGTATTTGGGTGCTTGTGTGTTGGATGCATATCTATTTACAATGTTTATGTCTTCTTGGTGGATTCTTCCCTTGAGTATTATGAAGTGACCTTCTGGGTCTCTCTCTCTCTCTTTTTTTACTTTTATGTATGTATGTATGTATGTATGTATGTATGTATTTATTTTCAATCAGTATTTGTTTTTTAATCTGGGTCCCTCTTTATGGCTCTCCTTTTGAAGTCTATTTTGTCTGATATGAGTATTGCTACCCTGGCATTTTTTTCCCTGTCCATTTGCTCAAAAAATTTGTTTCCAGCCCTTCACTTTGAGTCTGTGTAGGTCTCTCATCCTGAGGTAGGTCTCTTGTAGGCAGCATATGTGTGGGTCATGCTTTCTTATCCATTTAGCTATTCAATGTCTTTTGATTGGAGCATTTAATTCATTTACATTTAAGGTTATTATTGACAGGTACTTATTCATTGCCATTTTCATACCTGTGTTCCCCCCTCTCTCTTTTCCTTCCTTTCCTTAAAGCAGTCCCATTAGCATCTCTTGCAGAACTGGTTTGGTAGAGGTGTATTCTTTTAGACTTCTTTCATCTGGGAAGCTCCTTATTTGCCCTTCTATCTTGATTGAAAGCCTTGCTGGCTAAAGTAGCCTTGGTTGAAGGCTTTTGGTTCTCATTACTTGGGATATTTCTTGCCATTCTCTTCTGGCTTGGAGTGTTTCCATTGAGAAGTAAGATGCTAGCCTTATTGGGGCTCCCTTGCATGTTACTTCATGTTTTCTCTTGCTGCCTTTAAGATTCTCTCTTTGTCATGGAATTTTGCCATTTTAATGATGATGTGTCTTGAAGTAGGCCTGTTTGGTTTCCTCTTGATTGGGACTCTCTGTGTTTCCTGGATTTGTGTGACTTTTTCTCTCATCAAATTAGGGAAGTTTTCCATCCTTACTTTTTCTTTTTAAATATATTTTATTGATTATGCTATTACAGTTGTCCCATTTCTCCCCCAGCATTCCCCTCCACCCTGCACACCTCCTCCCACCCACATTCCCCCACTTTAGTTCATGTCCATGGGTCATAAGTTCTTTAGCTTCTATATTTCCCACACTATTATTGTCCTCCCCCTGTCTATTTTCTACCCACCATCTATGCTACTTATTCTCTGTACCTTTTCCCCCTCTCTCCTCCTCTCACTCCACTGTTGCTAACCCACCATGTGATCTCCATTTCTGTGTTTCTGTTCCTGTTCTAGTTGTTTGCTTAGTTTGTTTTTGTTTTAGGTGTGGTTGTTAATATCTGTGAGTTTGCTATCTTTTTACTGTCATATTTTTTATCTTCTTTTTCTGAGATAAGTCCCTTTAACATTTCATAGAATAAGGGCTTGGTGATGATGAACTCCTTGAACTTGACCTTATCTGGGAAGCACTTTATCTTCCCTTTCATTCTAAATGACAGTTTTGTTGGATAGAAGCAATTTTGGATGTAGGTCCCTACCTTTCAATACTTCAAATACTTCTTTCCAGCCCCTTCTTGCCTGGAAGGTCTCTTTTGAGAAATCAGCTGACACTCTGATGGGAACTCCTTTGTAAGTGACTGTCACCTTATCCCTTGCTGCTTCTAGAATTCTCTCCTTCATTTGAATCTTGGCTAATGTAATTACAATGTACCTTGGCATGTTCCTCCTTGGGTCCAACTTCTTTGGTACTGTCTGAGCTTCCTGGACTTCCTGGAAATCTATTTCCTTTGCCAGATTGGGGAAGTTCTCCTTTATTATTTGTTCAAATAAGTTTTCCACTTGTTGCTCTTCTTCCCCTTCTGGTATCCCTATGATTTGGATGTCGGGACGTTTAAAGATGTCCTGGAGATTCCTAAGCCTCTCCTCATTTTTTTGAATTCTTTTTTCTTCCTTGTTTTCTGTTTGGTTGTTTGTTTCTTCCTTCTGTTCCACTCTATTGATTTGTGTCCTAGTTTTCCTCCCATCTCTATTGATTCCCCATTCATTTTCCTACATTTCAGGTATTGTAGCCTGAATTTTTTTCATCTAATTTGTGATCAAAATCAACCAATTCTGTGAGCATCCTGATCACCAGTGCTTTGAACTGTGCATCTGATAGGTTGGCTATCTTTCGGTTGCTTAGAGGAATAGGCTCTGGGGCTTTGATTTGTTCTCTGGTTTGAGCCATTTTTAGTATTTTTTTTTTTTTTGTCTGGTTGTGGCTGTTACGTAGTGAGGGGAGGAGCCTTAGGTGTTCCCCAGTGCAGGCAGCCCAGTAGCTGAGTTGTGACATTGTATGTGGTGGCGGGATCCAAGAGGGAACAATGGGGCTTGCTCCGCTCTCTTTAGAATTCCAGTCCCTTCCGCCTGTTCCCCTTCGCCTGGATTATCTGTGTGCGAATGTGGGACCACCTGGTCAGCCAGTCTCCTTGCACAGTCTCACTGGGTCTGCACAGTGTCCACCTTGTGCCTGGGGTCTGCTGGCCGCCGCTTGTGCGCCTGGGGTCTGCTAGCTGTCACCTGCATGTCTGGGAACTGCCAGCCACTGCTGCCTGCAAGCCCAGGTCCGCACCTCCCTTTTTCATGCTGCAACTCCGCCCCTCTTACTGGTCTGGATGAATGGTTGTTGGACTTCCATACAGTTCAATTTTTTATCAGTTCTGGTTGTTTTCTTGTTTCTAAATATTTGTTCTTAATTTTGGTTGTGAGAGGAACCATAGTGTGTCCACCTATGCCTTGATCTTGGCCGGAAGTCCCATCATTACTTTTTCAAATTGGTTTTCTATCCCTTGCTCTTCTTCTTCTCTTTCTGGTATCTCTGTTGTACAGATATTAGTATGTTTCATTTTGTCTTGCATTTCTCTTAATCCCTCTTCATTGTTTCTGAGTCTCTTTTCCTTTTCTTGCTTTTTGTAGGTGTTTTTTTCTACTTTGTCCTCCAACTCGCTAATCCAATCTTCTGCTTCATCGATTGCTTTTGATTCCTTCTACTGTGTTCTTCAGGTCAGAAATTGTATTCTTCATTTCCTCTGGGCCCTTGTTCATAGTTTCTATTTCCTTTTTCATGTTGATATAGTTTGTAATGAGTTCGTTGTAGCTTCCCTGTAGTTTCTGGTAGCTCATTGTGAGTGTATTGAGCTTCCTGATAACCATTGCTTTGAACTCAATATCTGATAGTTGAGTTGCCTCTGTTTCATTTAGGCTTCTTTCTGAGGCTTCCTCCTTTTCTTTCATTTGGGGATTGTTTCTTTGTCTTCTCATCGTTTGTGAGACTCTTCTTGTAAACCTCAGCTTCCTAAATTGATCTGTTCTGGCTCCCTGGATTTATGGTGTGAACTTTTGTGGTAGAATACCTGTGAGATTCAGTGGTGCAGCCTCCTTTGGGTATCCTGGTGTTCACAGCTTTCCCCTATTCTTTTTTGATCAGTTGGATGGGTAAGGCAAAATGGTTTAAGACAGCAAGAGAATAAATATATTCTATTATATTTACAGTAGCAACCGGTAGAGAAGAGACAGGAGATCCTTTGCCTATGTATAGTGTTAACCATGTTCTACTGCCCAACTAGCCTCTTTTTAGAAAGTTTGGAAAGAAGATTAGACTCTTGTTGGGAAGGATTGTGAGTTGGATCTAGAAAGCAATGAGCTTGTGGGAGGTCTGATTCTGAGGTAAGGTCAGAGTAAAGGACAGTAAATAGGTGTAGTTTGTGAGAAAATAGAGTTAATCACTACAGTAATAGACTTTAGGAAACCATGAAGTGGGCTAAGATCTGGGAGGGGTGTTGTGTAGTATTTACAATTGTATGGAACAGCTATTATTTACAATAATATTGAGCAACAATCATATGAATGAATCTATGAGGTCTAGATAACAAGAATAGGGGATGTAGGACCTTGAGTAGTGTGCTAATGGAACACAAGTGGAGTGAAGGACAGTAAATTAGGAATACACTATGGATAAGAGAACAGGGGAAACCTGTCAAACAATACAATATAGCCAGCTAAGCAAAGAAGACTAAACAGAATGAAAAGGAATACAAAAATATTACTCAAATAAAAGATTTAAGAATAATGGAAAATAATAATACAAATAGGCAATAACTTGCAGGTTCTCTGTAATAGCAAAGTGAAATTTGTCTCACTGTCTCAGCTGTTGGGATGCCCCTACTTTGGGTCCAACTCTGGTTTTTTCGCAGTTCCAGGTTTTTTTGTCTCACTCATGGGTACTTAAAAAGAGAAAAAAAATGAAAAGAAAAAAAAGAGGAAGGAAGAAGAGATAAAATTGGAAAGAAAGGAAGAAGGAATAAAACAAGAAGTAAAGAGAAGCAAAAGGAATTGAGGGATAAAAAATAGTAAAAATAAAAAATTACTTAAAAATCAAACAAACAAACAAACAAACAACAACAACCACAACACAAACTCTTGCTCATTTCAAACTGGTCAAACTGGTTTTTCTGGTCTTGCTGGCTGCAACAGGCTGAAGGGTGACTGGTATCACTTTACTCCCTATTCAGCCCTCAGTCAGCTTTGGGCTACTCTCCCCGGGGCTAGCCACACACTCTCCCCAGGGCTAACCATGCACTCTCTCCAGAGCTAGCCTGGCATCTCTCTGCACAGGGCCTTGGGCATGGGCTCTGGGCCTCCTGTGGAGCATGCACTTTTCCTGAGTTTATGGGTGAGAGCTCGGGTCTCCCACGATCGAGCACTCCCCGGGTTTACGGGTGTGAGCTCTGGGTCTCCTATGGAGCCTGCATGTGCTCCCTGGGTTCACAGGTGTGGGCTCTGGGTCTTCCACAAAGCACCCTTTTCTGGTTGTGGGTACGTGGCTAGGCTGCCTCTGGTGCACGGGCTCAGGTGTGCACTCCTCCCAGGCTATGCGTGGGTGCTCACAGCCCCTGTGTGTTTGCCACTTAGTCCTTAACTCCCCTCTCTGTGACTTCAAGCAACCAGGTCTCTCCCAGTGCTGCTCAAAGCTTGTTTGGCCAGGGAGGGAGCAGTTGACCCAGTTCCCTCCCTAGAGCCCTGTGGCTGACTGGGGCAGTGCCGGGCCTGGGATTCCAGCCACCCTGGTCTCTGCGCCAATCCCTGGGACCGTATTGTCCTGAAGTACTCTCCTTACCATCTGGTTTTTCAATGTCAGCTACAATTGTTGATCTCCTATTTTCATCTATGCTGTGGTACTGTTGGCTGTTTGCTCTGTTCCTCCGTAGATCGCCTAGGTTTTTCTCCTGTGTATAGGAGGTAGTGGAATCTGCTCCCTCTTACCATGCCACCATCTTCCCCCTCCTGGATGTTCTTTATTCCTATTCCAGCCACCACTCTGCAGCAGTGAGGGAATTCTACTGTTAGCCAAATGCAGATTCTCCTCCCTTTTGTTATGGTGGAGGTTAAACTTTGGTAAAGAGAAGGATTCTGATCCTTAGTGTCATTTACAAGTGCAGATCATGAGGAGAAGAACATCCTTCATCTCTGTTGCATGGTGTCTTAGGGCATGGCAGCCTTCCTGTCTCCCTCTGTGATGCTCTTGGCTCTCACAAATCTGTCACTCCATCCTTGCCCATCTCCTCGTGGGTGTGTGAACAGCAGGCTGCCTTTTACATAGGCTGTTCCTCCTCTTGGGAAGTCATAGCCCTCCTCTCTTGTCTGGTTAACTCTGATTTGCCCTTGGTCCATTTGAGGATCAGGAAGGAGCCTCTACTCTATTGTGTGGGTTTCCTCTCCCTACTACTGCTAGGGTGTTAATGGGTTGGTACCCTATCGCTGTACTTAATCTCTACCCTATTCCAGAGGGTTTAAAGGCTGCCCAAGATCCCTTCTGCTTAGACATCCAATGCAGCCACTCACTCTAGGAATGTCCCTGCTGCTTCTCTCAGTTCTGTGCCAGGAGAAATGTATAGCTTGTCTCTGCTCACAGACCCCACAGACTTCTCTGGATTGTGCTTGGGGGCAACATGCAGGACCACTGTCTTTCTTTGACATCCACCCAAATCTGTATCTTATTGTTTCCCCTAAACCTCTTGTCCTGATAGCCTGGTGAAGGGTAGAATCCTTACTTTTATTCATCAGGTTTTTTTCTTAAATTCATTGCTTGTATCATCTGAGGGTCTTCTTAGGTTTTGAAACTCAAAGTCAGGGAAAGGTCCCTTTATATAATCTGCTTGTGGCTGTCCCTTCTTCTGTGGATAGTCAGGGAAGAATGTTATCTTCCTACTGCTTCACAGTACCTCTACTCCCTAGATGTCAAAGCTCTCACGCTCTGACCAGGAATTTCAATTTCTTAGGTTATCTTACTCCATTCTTGTTTCACTAGCTTTTCACTCACTTGGACCTGTACGATCCCTTTTCTTCAGTATGTCTATTGCTCCCTTAGTTAGAAGGCCTTCCATAGTGGCTGGGATGGATCAGTTATGCTTACACTAGAATTTGGATTCCAATATTAAGCTGGAGTGGGGCAATATATTTAAGGTGACCAAGACAGGAAATACTGGACAGAACAGAGTGAACCACCAACTGTGGCTCATGTTCTTATGGAGTCCTGTATTAGTTAAGCTAAAATTGCTCTAATAGGACAACCAACAATTATGTGGCTTAAAGAACAGATAATTTTCTTTCTCAAACCAAGGACCCAAATAAGTGTCACAAGTCAGCAGGAGGTTCTACTCCATGTCATCATTCATATATCTAGTTTCCTTTCATTCTTTCCTCTATCATCCTACAAGTAAGTGGCTCCCAGACTTGACTTTAATTAAAATCACCAGGGAAGATTTAAAAATCCAGGTGCCCATAACCTGTAATACCCCATTTATATCAATGGATGGATCATCAAGACTGAAAATCTACAAGAAAACAATGGCTTAAAGGACAATTAAATTCAGACAAATTTAATCAATATTTTAGAACATTTTACCCCAAAGCAGTAGAATATGCATTCTTTCCAAGTGTACATGAAAAATGTTCAGGATAGACATTTTCCTGAATGGGCATGAAACAGGTCTCAATAAATTTAAGAAGACTAAAATCATACCAAGCATCTTCTTTGATCAGAATGGTACGAAAGCAGAAATCAATTAAAAGAAAAACCTGAAACACACAAACACATTACTTAACAATGAATGGGTTAACAATGAGATCAAGGAAGAGATCAAAAGCTAAGTTAAGACAAATGAACATGAAAACACAACTACCCAAATCTATGAAACCTAGTGGGAGCAGTCTTAAGATAAAAATTCATAACAATACAGGCCCACCTCAAAAAACCAACCAAACAAGAAAAACCTAAAATAAACAATCTAAACTTACACCTAAAGGTACTAGAATCAGAGAAACAAGTAAAGCCCAAAATGAATAGAAGAAAGGAAGTAATAGACACCAAAGCAGAAATAAATGGAATAGAGTCTAAAAACAACAACAACAACAACAAAAGATCAGAAAAACCAAGAGCTGGTTCTTTGAAAAGATAAACAAGATTGATAAACTTTTAACCAGACTCATCAAAAAAAAAAAGAGCAAGGACCCAAACAAATATAATCAGAAGTGAAAGAGGAGAAGTGACAACTGACACCACAAAAATACAAAGGATTACAACGAACTACTAAGAACAGTAACATGCCAAAAAATTAGACAACTTGGAATAAATTAATTTCCAGAAACATACAATCTTCTGAGAGTGAAATAAAAAGAAACAGAAAATAAGAACAGACCAATAACTACTAACACAACTGGATCAGTAATCAAAATACTCCCAACAAACAAAAGCCCTAAACCAGATAGCTTCATGGGTGGATTTTTACCAAACATTCAAAAAAGAATTAACAACTATTCTCAAAGTATTACAAAGAATTCATGAGGAAGGAAGGCTATCAAGTTAATTTTAAGAATACATCATTACCTTTATTCTAAAAACAAAGACATTACAAATAAAGAAAATTCTAAAACAACAGACCTGATGAATTTAGATGCAAAAATTGTCAACAAAATATTAGCAAACCAAACTCATCAGTTCATTTAATTTTATTTTTTAAAAGACTTCATTTCTTTCTAAACAAAAAAATAAGATTAAAAAAAGAAATAAATTATCAAAAAGATCTATTCTCTTATACCAAATAATAGAATAAAGGAATGATGCCTACAAAAAAAAAAAAAAAAAAGACTTTATTTATTTCTAGACAGAGGGTAAGGAAAAGAGAAAGAGAGGTAAAAAACATCAATGTGTGGTTGCTTCTTGTGCACCCACTACTGGGTTCCTGGCCTGCAATGCAGGCATGTGCCCTGACTAGGAATCAAACTGGCAGCCCTTTGGTTCTCAGGCCAGCTACCAATCCACTGAGCCACACCAGCCAAGGCCAGCAGTGCATTTAAAAATATCATACACCATAGGCAAGTGGGATTTATTTCTGGGATGCAAGTTTGGTTCGATATCCCCAAATTAATTAATGTGATACACCACATAAACAAAATAAAATATAAAAATTGTATTATCATATCAATAGATGCAAAAAAAGCCTTTAACAAAATCCATCATCCATTTATGATAAAAAAACACTCTCAGCAAAGTGGAATACAGGGAACATACCTCGACATAATAAAGTGCATATATGACAAACTTGCACTAACATCATACTCAACAGTGAAATGATAAAAGCTTTTCCCTTAAGATTGGGAACAAGACAGGTATATCTACCTTTACCACTTCTATTCAACATAGTATTGGAAGTCCTAGTCATAGCAATCATGCAAGAAAAAGAAAAAAAAAGCAACCAAATTGAAAAGGAAGAAGTAAAACTGTCATTATCTGATATGATATTATATAAAGAGTCCACCTAAAAAGTACTAAAAACTACTAAATAAATCCAATAAAATAGCAAGAGAAAAATTAATATTTAGAAATTGGTTGTATTTTATATACCAATAATTAACTATCTGAAAAGAAAATTAAAAAAACAATACCATTTAACTGCATAAAGAAATAAAATATCTAGGAATAAATTTAAATAAGGAAGTAAAAGACATACTCAGAAAATGATAAAACTTTGAAGAAAGAAATTGAGTAAGATAGAAATAAAAGCATATACAGTGCTCATGCATAGGAAGAATTCATATTGTTAAAATTTCTGTACTACCCAAAGCAATCTACAGATTTAATGCAATCTGGGTGAAATTACTAATGGCATATTTCATACAACTAGAACGAATAAAAATTATAGGAAACTTCAAAAGACCTCAAATAAATCTTTATAAAGAAGATTGAAGTTGGAAATATCACACTACCAGATATCAAACTACACTGCAAGGCTGTAATAATCAAAACAACATTGTACTGGCATAAAAAACAGATACATATGTCAATGGAACAGAATAGAGAGCCCAGAACCAAACCCATGCCTATGTGGTCAATTAATCTATGACAAGGGAGGCAAGAATATAAAATAAGGTAAAGATAGACTCTTCCAAAACTGGTTTTGGAAAAGCTGGGCAGATACATGTAAGAAAATGAAACCAGATCACTTTATTATACCTTATGCAAGAATAAACTAAAAATGTATTAAAGACTTAAACATTGCACCCCAACCCATAAAATTCTTGTGAGAAAATAGAGGCAGTGAACTCTTTTACATGACTCTTAGTAATAATTTTTGGATATAGTTTCTGAGGCAAGGAAAATAAAAGAAAGTAATAAACAAATGGGACTAGGTCAAATTAAAATTTTGCACAGCACAGGAAAGCATCAACAAAATAAAAAAAAAACAACCTAGAGATTGGGAGATTATACTCACCAACAATACATCCAATAAGAGGTTAATATACAAAACACATAAAGAAAGATAAATACCATATGATCTCACCTTTAACAGGAACCTAATCAACAAAACAAACAAACAAGCAAAAGATAACCAAAGACATTGAAATTGAGAACAGGCTGACAGTGACCAGAGCAGAGAGGGGAGGGAATTTCAGGGGAAAGGGGTGAATGGTTTGCCGGAACAAGTATAAAGGACACATGGACAATAACAAGGGTGGGGGAGGTGGAATAGGAAGGGAGGTGGGGAGGGCTGGGGGATGGGCTGGGATGGGGGTAAAAGGCAGAAAACTGTACTTGAACAACAATTAAAAAAATTTTTTTTAAAAAGAACTCATACAACTTACACACACACAAACACAATCTTTTTTAAAAATGAGCAGAGGACCTGAATAGACATTTCTCAAAGAGGACAATAAATATATGAAAAGATGCTCAACATCACTAATCATCAGAGAAATGCAAATTAAAATCACAAGGAGGTATCACCTAATACCTCTCAGAATGGTTATCCTCAACAACAAGTGTTGGTGAGGATGTGGAGAAAAGGGAACCTTTGTGCACTGTTGGGGAGATGGCAAATTGGTGCAGCCACTATGGAAAACAGTATGGAAGTTGCTCAAAAACTTAAACATACAAGTACCATATAAACCAGCAATCCCACTTCTGGGTATTTATCAAAAAAAATTTTAAGAAACTAATTCAAAAAGTTATATGTATCCCTATGTTCACTGTAACATTGTTTACAACAGCCAAGATATGGAAGCCACCTAAGTGTCCATCAATAGTCAAGTGGATAAAAAAGTTATGGTATATATATAATGGAACATTACTCAGCCATAAAAAAATAAAATCTTACCATTTGCAACAATACGAATGGACCTAGATGGTATTATCCTAAGCAAAAAAAATCACACAGAGCTAAACAAATATCCTATGATTTCACTGATATGTGAAATCTAAAAAACTAAAATAAATGAACAAACAACTCAGAAACAAACTCATAGATGTACAGATGTAAAATACAGCATAGGAAATGTAGTCAATAATGTTGTAATAAGTATGTATGTTGCCAGTGTATGGCACCAGGTGGGCACTAGACTTAGTGGGGGGAATCACTTCATAAGTTATATAAATGTCTAATCACTATTCTATATACTTGAAACATATAATATTGAATGTCAACTGTAATTTTTTAAAAATTAAGAAGCAGATTTTTTAAAGAATTCAGGTGCCCAGGTCTAATTCAAGAACAATTAAATTGAATCTCTGGGGATGGAAACTAGTTTCAGTACTTTTTTAAAAAACAAGCTGTAACTGCAACCAATGTTTGACTGCCAGCTGCTATGAAAGCCAGACTTATGAGACAGGTGCTGATGAAAAGAAAAGTGATTTATTTAGGTGCCAGCAACCTGAGAAAGTGGAAGGCTCATGCCTTAGAAACCATCTTAACATCTCATTGCAGGCAAGGGTTTTTAGAAGGAGGGAAGGGAAAGCTGAGATTGGGGGAGAGGCTGTGGATGTGCAGGCAGAGCTTTTGTTGGTCCCGATATGGATCTATAATGTCAGCATACTGGAACTGGTCAATGCCAGCCAAATTCCCGCTATTGGGAGGTCTGCATCAACCAAAGTCTTGGTCAAGGCTGTTTCTTGTACAAGCAGGAACTGGAACTGCTGATGCCTGCAATATGTTTATAAGGAAACTCAGTATGTGAATCCTTTTTACCAGTTTGTTAGTACATTTTACTCTAATTATATTTCATGGTTAATCAGAGCAGTACAAAGTTTTTATTCCCTGTTACATTAGGGCATTAAAAAATGCCAATGCAGAGATCCAAAATGGGACCCTACACTTACTTCCTTCTAGGGCATAACCTTATTTAAAACTAAATTATAGATCAATTGAGCTGAACAGAAGTCTTTATTTTATTCTTGTCCAAGGACATTTTTTATTACATTTAGGGAGGAAGGATGGTAGGGGGTGGAGAGGGAGGGAGGGAGGGAGAGAAACATTGATGTGAGAGAGAAACATCAATTGGTTGTGTTCTCGCATGTGCCTCAAGAGGGGATTGAACTTGTAACCTGGGCATGGGCTGTGACTGGTAGCTGAACTTGCCAACATTGGTTTATGGGACAACACTCCAACAAATTGAGCCATACCAGCCAGGGCTGAACAGAAGTCTTATAACCAAGAATCTACAGAAGAAGCTGCATAGAAACTGGTAAGAAGGGTGGAGATGCAGAAAGGGCTGGTCTCACACCCATGTGTGGTAATAGAGAATCCAGAGGAATACCTCAGGTGCAGAGTTTCACACCCCTGCCTCCCCACCAGGATCCCCAGCTCAGAGCACCAGAGCCAGAAAAAGGAGCCTACATAACATTTTGTTGTGAAAATCAGTGAGAATTCTGTCTACTGGGGAGACACAGGAGTCATCTAGAAACCCAGGCACTCTCTTAAGCAACCCACACACAAAATATCAATCTTGGCCACTTACTCAGGTCTCTGGTGGAGGGAAGGTAACTCAGAGTAAACTGTAGTCAAACAGAGAACTAAGTTGAATGGTCCCACTGCGGGGTCTGGAGGGTCAGGCCCCAAGCTTCCTGTGTCAAGTTCCTATTTAACACTGACCACAGATGCCATCTTCCCTTCTGTACATATAGCACCATCCTGGGGAAGTGCAGTAACCCAGTCCTCCCAGCTCCCAATAGCTCCATCCTGTTAACCTTGTGCCCTAGACAGATTCGGCTGCAGCTTGGGTGGTGTGCTCTGCTTTGGGGAACAATTAAAGAGATTCAGGTGAACCCAGCAGTTGTCAAGGACTTGGGCAGTCACTGAATTATGTGTCTGTGGAGTGGAGGTCATTTTTCTCCCTCTGCATCACTGACTCTATCCCCTAATATGAGACCCACTAGCTCTGTCCTCCCAACTCCCTGCTGACCTCCCTCCCTATGGAAAAGTCTGCTAGCTCCACCCAGCTGTGACCTTTGGTCTGCTTTTTTTCTTGAGACACACTTATCAGAGACTTGAACAGACACTGACTTGTGTGGCTTTGAAGTAGGGAGTCATTCCCCTCACCCCATTGCATTACTGACCCTGTCCTCCAACAGGAGACCCACTAGCCCTCTTCTTCCAACTCCTCGTGTCTCCACCTCACTGATCTGATACTCTGCAGAAGAGTCTACTGGCTGCATGCAGCCTGGGCCTGTGGTGTACTCTTTCTTGGTGTACTCTGGTCGAAAACTCTGGTGGAAAGTGAGTGAAGTGGCTGACACAGACACCGGCCTGCAGTGTCTGTGACGTTATGGATGAGATATGAGACAAATTTGCATGGACTACCAAAAAGGGACAGCATGGCTACTCTCTCAAGGGGAGAGCACCTTGGAGCAGCCTGGTCACTCTCTCAAGAGGAGAGCGCCCTGTGCCCTTGGCCCCAACAGGCATTTATTCAGTTTAATTTGCACAGGAATACAGGGAAAGCTCATTAATCATTGTCAGGCAGTAAGGATCAAACAATAGATGGCATACAAAGTACTACTAAGGCTTATTCTGAGTCTGAGTCTGTTAGCTAAAGAGCCATAAAACTTTGAGGAACAAACTCACTTCTTGCTTGGACCCTTATCATTTAATTGAGAGCATCCTAAACAAAGCATGTTTCACATTATTTTACATATTCTTTCTTAGGCATGATCACCCTAGGGAATCCACCCTTTCCAGCACAGGGAGGTACACACCACCAGCATTGTTTCAGGCTTAAGGCATTGTCTCAGGCTTAAGTCAGGCAGGGGAAGTAAGGCAGCCAAGAGATTAGGAGACTTCTTGCAAACAGAATGAGGACTCATGTTATGTCAAAGCTGAGGGGCGGGGGTCCATCACCCCCTTTTGCTGTAGCCCCCCAAGTCCTTCCTTGGGGCCTCCCCATGATTGTGCCTGTCTTAGGTCATTCCCCCTTTGGGGAATCTTACCCACCATTGGCTAACTGATCAAGCATTGGGGGCCAGTTATGGATAAAGTAAAAGGAGCAGAAGTGGTGCTCCTGCCAGGCAGATAAGCTTTGTCTCCTTAGTGGCTTATGGTCCAAAGGTTGCCCACACAGCCTTTGCCATGGGGGGGTTACAGCTCCTAAAGCCAGGCAGGGAGGTTCCCAACAGTGGCTCTGGAGTAGGGATCAATTTCAATCCACACTCCCTCAGGGCCTGAACAGTGTTACTCCAAAGAGTAGATCCACTAGTCCTGTACTCCCAAACCCCAGTTGCCTCACCCTGCCAAGCTAGCAGCCTGTGAAAGAAGCTGACGGCTGCAACCAGCCAGGGCCCACTCTATACACTTTGTTCAGAAGGCTCTCTAGTAAGTCCAGGAAGCTGCAAGAGGAGATGGAGCAGGTGAGGGGTGGAGGTGGATCTCAGGGTGCCATGGGCCTTTTGCAGACCTGCTCCCAGGCTCAGAGCTGGTGGAAGCCAACCTTAATACATAACTTGGTTCCTCCCATAGGCGCCTAGGCCCAGCAGAGGCAGCTACAAACCAGATGGCTTAGTAGCTCCAGACAGGTAGCCCAAGGCAAGTTATAGCAACATCTGACATTGATCTGCACAGGAGTCCTTTCCAAAAGGACCCAGAACCAATACAACCAGTGGTTGACTTTAGAACACAGTAGAGCATGACCCAACTAGCTACAAAATGGTGTGCCCAAAGGAATATTCCAGAAAGTCAAGATCCTACTGGGGCCAACTCTGCTTCAGGAGTGCAGCCCCTGCACAGAAGCTTATACACTGTGATCAGGGTTGATTCTCATAGTCAGTCAGTGTGAGGGTCAACCCCACTCATAGACAGGCCAACAGCAACCAAGACTCAACTATAATTTGAAGGCTCACATAACCCATACACAGGACATTGCTGGAGCACCTAGCTCAGGTGATTAGAAAGACTGACCTACAGAGCTTCACAAGACACTTACTACAAAGACCACCATACCATCAGTGAGAGACATAACAGATCTACCTAATACACAGAGGTAAACACAAAAAGACAGAGAAATGAAGACACAAAGAAACATACTGAAATGAAGAACAAGAGAAATCCCTAGAAAAAGAACTAAATGAAATAAAGGCAACCAATCTACCAGATGCAAAGTTCAAAACAATGGTCATTAGGATGCTCAAGGACCCTAAGAGGAAGAATTGATGAACTCAATGAGAACTTAAATAAAACAATAGTAAGCACTAAAGAGGATGTAGAAAACATAAAAAACAACTAGTCACAAATGAAGAATACAATAGCTGAAATGAAGAATACACTAGAAGTAATAAACAGCAGGCTAGATGAAGAGGCTCAAATCAATGATTTAGAGGATGAGATAACAGAGAACAACCAACCAGAGCAGCAAAAAGAAAAAAGTATAAAAATAAGAAAAGTCTATGAGATCTCTGAAACAACATCAATATAAAAACATCTGATCATAAGGTACCAGAGAAAAGAAAGAACAGGGGATCAAGAACCTATTTGAAAGTATAATGGCTGAAAACTTCCATAACCTGGTGAAGGAAAAAAACACACCTGCCCAGAAAACAGAAAACATAAGAGTCCCAGTCCAGATGAACCCAAAGAGGCTCATACCAACATACATCATAATTTAAAAGGCAAAGGTTAAAGAAAAACAGAGACTCTTAAGAGCAGCAAGAGAAAAACAAATGGTTACCTACAAGGAAGCTCCCATAAGGCTGTCAGCTGATTTCTCAAAAGAAACATTTTAGGCCAGAAGAAATTGGCATGAAGTATTTTAAGTGATGAAAATCAGAGACCTACAACAAAGACTATTCTAACCAGTAAGGCTATGATTTGAAATTAAAGGCGAAATAAAGAGATTTCCAGACAAGAAAAAGCTAAAGAAGATCATTACCAGCAAGCCAATATAACAAGAAATGTTAAAGAGTCTCCTTTAAGAAAAAAAGAGCAATAAGGGGAAAAAAGAGAAACATATTTACCAAGAATAAAATGGCAATACATACATAATTATCAATAATCACTTTAAATGTAAAGAGTTTAAATGTTCCAATCAAAAGTCATAGAGAAGCTGAATGCATAGGAAAACAAGACCCATATATATATGTGCAGTCTACAAGAAACCCACCTCAGAACAAAAGATATACATAGGCCAAAATTAAAGGGATGGATGCAAACAGAAATGAGAAAAAAGTTGGGGTGGCAATACTTTAAAAAAAGACTTTAAAATGAAGTCTATATAATAAGAGACAAGAAGGACTTTACATAAAGATAAGGGGATCAATACCATAAAAGGATATAACCCTCATAAACATTTATGTACCCAAGATAGCAGCTCCTAAATATATAAAACAAATCCTGATAGACAGAAAGAAATAGATCAACAATAGCACCCCATTGACATCAATGGATACATCTTCCAGACAAAAACTAACAAGGAAACAGCAGCCTTAAATGACACACTGAATCAGGTGAATTTAAATGATGTTTTCAGAGCATTTCACTCTAAAGCAGCAGAATATACATTCTTTACATTCTAAAGCGCACATGGAATACTCCTTAAGATAAACCACAAGTCAGGACACAAAACTAGCATCAATGAATTCAAGCATTTTCTCTGACTACAATGGTCTAAAACTAGAAATCAATTATAAGGAAAAAAACTGAAAAACTCACACATGGAGGCTAAATAACACGTTACTAAACAAGGAACAGGTTAACAATGAGATAAAAAAGAAACCAGAAGTTACATCGAGACAAATGAACATGTAGAAGCAACAACACAAAATCTGTGGAACACAAGCAAAAGCAGTCCAAAGAGAAAAATTCATAGCAATACAGGACCAACTCAAGAAGAAAAATCTCAGATAAACAATCTAGCCTTACATCTAAAGGAACTAGACTAAGAAAAACAAACAAAGCCAAAAAGTGAGTAGAAGAAAGGAAATAAGGAAGATCAGAGTGGAAGTAAATAAAATAGAGTTGAAAAAGATATAACAGACCATTGAAACCAAGATCTAATTCTTGGAAAAGATAAAATTGATAAATTTTAACTGGACTTACCAAAACACTAATTTGTAAGAACATAAGCACCCCTATGTTCATTGCAGTGCTATTTACAATTTCCAAGATATGGAAGTAGCCCAAGTGTCCATCAGTAGATGAGTGGATAAAACAACTATGGGACATTTACACAATGAAATACTACTCAGTCCTAAAAAACAAAAAAATTTACACTTTGTGACAGTGTGGATGGACCTGGAGAACATTACACTATGTGAAGTAAGCTAGTCAGAGAAAGACAAATACCATGTGATTTCACTCATATGTGGAATCTAATGAACAAACAACTAACATGCAAAATAGAGACAGACTTATAGATAGGGGTCAGGATAATATATAAGGGTGGTGGGATGGTAGGGTGTGGAGGGATTGAGCAAAAATCAGAAAGGACTCATGAACATGGACAACAGTGTGGTGATTGTGGGGGTGGTGAGGGGGTATAAGGTGACTAAATGGTAATGGAAAAATACAAAAAAAGAAACAAAGAGATAGGATTCAAATAAATAAAGTCAGAAATAAAAGGGAGTTACCAATTGACACCACAGAAATACAAAGGATTATAAGAAAATATTACAAATGACTATATGCCAAAAATTGGAGAAAAACAGAAGACATGGATAGATTTCTAAAAACAGTCTTTCAAAAGTTAATCAAGAGGAAACAGATAATCTGATTATGAGTAATGAAATAGAGGAAGTAATCTAAAAGCTCCCAGCAAACAAAAGTCCCATACCGAATGGTTTCATAGGTGAATTTTACCAAACATTCAAAGAAGATCTAACACTTGTTCTTAAACTATTCCAAAATATTCAAGAGGATTGAGAATTCTCAAGCTCATTTTATGAGGCCAGTTATCTTAATTCTAAAACCAGATAAAGACACTACAAAGAAAGAATATTACAGGTCCATATCCCTGATGAACTAAATGCAAAAATCTTCAACAAAATATTAACTAATCAAGTCCAGCAATACATTAAAAAGATCATATACAATGGTGAAGTAGGATTTATTCCTGGGATGTGAGGTTGGTAGCAATATCCACAAATTAATTAATGTGATACAACACTGAAACAAAATGAAAAGTTAAAATTATATGATCATATTCATAGAAGTATAAAAAGCATTTGACAAAATCCAGCATCTATATTTGATGATGGAACTCTGAGCAACATGGGAATAGAGGAAACATACCTCAACATAATAAAGGCCATATATGCAAACCTACAACCAACAGGAAAAAACTAAAAGCATTTTTCTTAAAATCAGGAACAAGACAAATGTCTGCTTTCACAACTCTTATTCAAATAGTACTGAAAGTCCTAGGAACAGCAATAAGACAAGAAGAAGAAACAAAGGGCAGCTAAATAGGAAAGGAAGAAGGAAAATTGTCATTGTTTGCAGAAGACATAATACTGTATATAGACAACTCTAAAGAGTCCACCAAAAAACTACTAGAATTGATAAATAAGTTTGGTAAAGTAGCAAAGTATGCAATTAATATTCAGAATTCAGTTGCATCTTTATATACCAATAATAAATTTTCAGAAAGGAAAACTAAGAAAAAATTCCATTTATAGTTGCATAAAAATAATAATGTACCAAGGAACAAATTTAACCAAGGAGATAAAGAACTGTACTCAGAAAATTATGAGACACCAAAGAAAGAACTTGAAGAAGATATAAATAAGTGGAAGCATATATGGTAGTCATGGATAGAAAAAGTTAACATTATTAAAATGCCATACTACCTAAACCAATCTATAGATTCAACCTAATTACTGTCAAGAAACCCATGGCATATTTCACAGAACTAGAAGAAATAATTCAAGAATATATAGACCCTGAATAATTCAAAAAAGACCCTGAATAGCAACAGCAATCATTTTATTGTATTTTTCCATTACAATGTATGTCCTTTAAACCCCCTTCCACCTCCACCTACCACCCCACCCCCACAATCACCACACTGTTGTCCATGTCCCTGAGTCCTTTTTGGTTTTTGCTCGATCATTCCACTCCTCAGCTACTACCCCTAGAACTGTCAGCCTGCTTTCTATCTATGAGTCTGTCTAATCTTGAGAAGGAAAAACAAAATTGGAAGTTTTATACTATCTGATATTAAACTATACTACAAGGCCATGGTAATCAAAACAGCATGGTAGTGGCATAAAAACAAATATATAGTCAATGGAACAGAATAAGTCTACAAATAAATACCTGCCTGTATAGTCAATTGATATATAACAAAAAGGCAATAACATACAATGGGGTAAAGACAGTCTATTCAATAAATTTTGCTGGCAAAATTGGAAAGATACATGCAAAAAAATGAAATTAGACCACCCTTTAATATCATACACAAGAATAAACTCAATATCAAAAACTTAAATGTAGGTGAGATCATATGGTATTTGTCTTTCATCACCTGGCTCGCTTCACTTCCATAATGCTTTCCAGTTCCATCCATGCTGTCATGAAAGGTAGGAGCTCCTTCTTTCTTTCTGCTGCATAGTATTCCATTGTGTAAATGTACCATAGTTTTCAGATCCACTCATTTGCTGATGGGCACTTAGGTTGCTTCCAGCACTTGTCTACTGTAAATTGTGCTGCTATGAACAGTGGGGTGCATAGGTTCTCTTGAATTGGTGTTTCGGGGTTCTTAGGGTATTTTTACTTGAACAACAATAAAAAACTAAAACACTGATTTCAGAATTTAAAAAATACCTTAAACGCAAGACTCAAAACCATAAAACTCTTAGAAGAAAACGCAGGCAGTAAAATCTATGACAATTCTCTTACAGCATTTTTTTGTTCTGATATATCTCCTCAGGCAAGGGAAACAAAAGAAAAAATAAATAAAAGGCATTACATCAAGCTAAAAAGATTTTGCACAGCAAGGGAAACTATCAATAAAGCAAAAAGACAATGTGTTGAATGAGAGATGATACTCGCTAGTGGTACATCTAATAAAGGGTTAATATCCAAAATGTATTAATAATTCAGATAATTTAACTCCAGAAAAACAACCAATTAGAAAGTGGGCACAAAACATGAACAGACACTTCTCTAAGGAAGACATACAGAAGGCCAATGAACATATGAAAGGATGCTCAACATCCCCCATCATCAGGGAAAAGCAAATTAAAACTGTAATGAGGTACCACCTCACACCTGTCAGAATGGCTACTATCAATAAATCAACAAACAAGTGTTGGCGAAGATGTGTAGAAAAGGGAACCCTCATGCTCTGTTGTTGGGAGCCACTGTGGAAAACAGTGTGGAGGTTCCCCAAATAATTTAAAATGGAATTGTCTTATGAACTGGTGATTCTACTTTTGGAAATATATCTAAAGAATCCCAAAACACTAATTCAAAAGAATATATGCACCCCTATTTTATTGCAGCAATATTTATAATAATCAAGAAATAGAAGCCACAGAAGTTCCCCTCAATAAAAAAGCTATGATGTATATAACACAATGGATTTCTATGCATAAAAAGTGGAATCTTAACTTTTGTGGCAGCATGGATGGGCCTAACTGGTATTATGCTATTATTTCACATTATGCTATGTGAAATAAGTCAGACAGAAAAGAGCAGATATCATATGATTTCACTTAAATGTGAAATTAAAAGAATAAAATAAAAAACAAAATAGAAACAGACTCATAGATACAGAGAACAGACTGATGGTTGACAGAGGGGTGTGGTTCATGGACTGGGTTAAAAAGGTGAGAGGATTAAGTAATACAAATTAGTAGTTACAGAATAGTTATGAGGATGTAAATTACAGTATGGGGAATATAGTGACTAATATCATACTAACTTTGTATGGGTCAAGGTGGGTACTTAAAACATGGAATAGACCACTCTCTAAAGTACATAGTCTAACCACTATTCTGTACATCTGAAACTCATACAAAATAATATTGACTGTGAACTGTAATTGCAAAATAATTTAAAAAACAAAAATAAGTGCCTGTGCAAATCAAGGCTTAAGAAAGCCACATGCATGCGCAGGGCAGAATGCATGCTGAAAAAAGCCCTGGCTAGTGTGGCTCAGTTGGTGGGAGTGTCAACCAGTAACTGAGGAGCTTCATTTCAGTTCTGGTGGAGACATATGCCTAGATTGCAAGTCTTATTTCAGGTCTGGTTGCGTAGGATCCCAGTCCAGGCAAGTATGGCAGGTAGCCAGTCGATGCTTCTCTTATACATAGATGTTTCTCTCTCTCCCTTGTCTCCTCTCTAAAAGCAACGAGAAAAAAATGTTCTCAAATGAGGGTTAAAAACCAAAGAACGCATGCTCAAAAAAGAACTGAGAACTTAAGCTTTTACCTCTGGCTGATCTCTACAATCAATGCAAGCAGGAAGTGAAGGCTAAGGCAGAATTGTGACAATATAAAAGGTGTTGGAGGAGGTGTATAGGAGCAAAGTTTTTATATGCTATTGAAGCTAACTTGGTATCAGTTCAAATTATATTATTATAAGCTTAGCATCTTAATAGTGATCCTTATTATAACCACTAATAAAATATTTATTAAAATATGCAGTAAAGGAAATGAGATGAGAATCAAAGAAGTACACTACAAAGTTAATTAAAAGAAGAAAGTAATAGAGGAAATAAGGAACAAAAAAGATATATGGCATAGAGAAAAAAAGCAAAATGGTAGGACTAACTTCTTTCTTGTCAGTAATCACTCGAAATGTAAATTATTTAGATTATTCAGTTAAAGACAGGGATTGGCAGAATAGATTTTTTAAAAACATGATCCAAATATAAACTCTCTTTGTCTGTCATAAACTAACTTTAGATACAAAGACATTAATAGGTTAAAAGTGGAAAAATGGAAAAAGATATATTACGTAAATAGTAACCAAGAGAGTTGGGGCAGCTACTCTAAAATCAGAAAAAGATAGTCTTTAAGCCAGAAATGGTTACGAGAGAAAAAAAATTACTATATATTAATAAAATAGTTAATTCATCAAGAAGATATAATAATTATAAACTCAAACACACCAATAAACGGTGTCAAAATAAATGGAGCAAACATTGACAAAAGTGAAGGGAGAAATACATAAATATACAGTAATAGCTGGAGACTCTGAATACCTACTCTCAACAATGAAGAAAACATCATTAAGGAAATAAAGGACTTAATACTGTAAATCAACTAGGCTTTAACAGATTATATGTGTATAGCACTTTATCCAACAACAGCACGATATACACTCTTCTCAAATGCATATGGAACATTTTCCAGAATAGACCATATGTTAGGTCACAGTGCAATTCTCAAAATTTATTATTATGTATTTTATTTTTATTATTATTTTAATTAACATTTTTTATTGTTCAAATACAATTTTCTGCTTTTCCCCCAACCCCTCCCCACCTCCCTCCACTGTTTCCACCCCCTTGTTATTGTCCATGTGTCCTTTATAGTTGTTCCTGCAAACCCTTCATCCATTCCCCTATAATCCTCTCCCCTCTCCCCTCTGGTCACTGTCAGCCTGTTCCCAATTTCAGTGTCTGGTTATATTTTACTTGCTTGTTCATTTTGTTGATTGGGTTCCTGTTAAAGGTGAGATCATATGGTATTTGTCTTTCACCTCCTGGCTTATTTCACTTAGCATAATGCTTTCCAGTTCCATCCATGCTGTCATGAAGGGTAGGAGCTCCTTCATTTTTTCTGCTGCATAGTATTCCATCGTGTAAATGTACCATAGTTTTAGATCCATTCATTTACTGATGGGCACTTAGGTTGCTTCCAGCATTTGGCTATTGTAAATTGTGCTGCTATGAACAGTGGGGTACATAGGCTCTTTTGGATTGGTGTTTCAGGATTCTTAGGATATAATTCCAGCAGTGGAATTGCTGGGTCAAAGCTCAGTTCCACTTTTAGTTTTTGAGGAAATTCCATACTGTTTTCCATAGTGGTTGCAATTCTACCAGCAGTGTACTAGGGTTCATAGGCAGGACACCTCAGATATTTCATGCAGCAATATTTTCATTGGGATGTCTCCTAGAGCAAGGGACATAAAGGAAAGAATAAACAAATGGTATCTCATGAAAATAAAAAGCTTCTTCATGGCTAAAGAAAATAGTATTAAAATGAAAAGAGAACCAACTGTATAGGAAAACACATTTGCCAATGATACCTTGAAATATTTTAAGTGTTTGAAATCACACAAAGTATATTCTCTGACATAAGGGAATAAAGTTAGAAATCAATAGCAGAAGGAAAACTGAAAAATTCACAGATATGTAAAAACTAAACAACATTCTTTAAAAAAAATCACAGGGAGGTTATATAATCCTTATAAATGAATGAAAACAAAAACACAACATACCAAAGCTTATAAGATTCAGCAAAACCAGTGCTCAGAGGGAAACTTACAGTGGTAAACACTTACATAAAACAAACAAACAAGCATAATATAACCAAAGACATTGAAATTGAGAACAGGCTGACAGTCACCAGAGAGGAGAGGGGAGGGAATTTCAGGGGGAAAGGAGGAGGGTTTACAGGAACAAGTATAAAGGACACATGGACAAAAACTATGGGGGGTGGAAATGGGAGGGAAGTGGGGAGGGCTGGGGTGGTGGGCTGGGGTGGGAGTAAAAGACAGAAAACTGTACAAGATCAACAATTAAAATAAAAATTTTAAAAAAGATAAAATTAAAAAATTTAAAAAAAGATGAAAGATCTCAAATCAACAACCTAACTATATAGCTTTACAAGCTAGAAAAATGAGTGCAAGACAAACCCAAAGTCATCAGAAGTAAGGAAATAATAAAGGTAGAGAAGAGATAAATGAAACAGAAGAATAGAAAAACAATACAAAGAACTAACAAAACAAAAAGCTGGTTACTTAAAAAAGAACAACAAAATTGACAAACATTTAGCTAGAGTAAAGGAAAAAAGGAATAACACGCAAAAAAGGGATAAGAAATTAAAATAAGTACATTGTTATCATTACAGAAATAAAAAGTATAGTGAGAGGACATTAATAAAACTTATACAAAAACAAATTAGATAACCAAGATCAAAAGGGAAACATTCCAAGATGGCGGTAGGTTGGTGGGAGGAGAGTCCAGTTCTCCCTGTGCCCAGCTGGAACACCTAGCTGATCTGCTGAGGAACAGAGTGAACAGCCAATGGAATCCCACCTTATATGAAGTCTGGAGGCCAAAAATTGTAGAGGACATTGAAAAACAGGTGGTGAGGAGATTGTGCTAGGACAGTAAGGTCCCTGGGATCTGTACAGGGATCTAGGCCGCTGTGTGCTGCAGGATACGGGGAGGAGAGTTAGATCACCAGCACCCTCCCCTACCAGAACAGGGAGGGCAGCCCACCACCAGGAGAGATCTGAACGCTGGAAGTTGCTGAGGGGAATAGAGACAAAGTGGGAGACACATAGACAGGGTATACATCCCCTGGGACTGTGGACACCAACTAGGTCATTCCCAGAGAAACTGGGGTGCTGGGCGATACCTGGAGAAGGAAGAAGAGTTGGCAGTGTTGGACCCTGACCCGGATGGTTTCCAGGCTGGTTAGAAAGTTGGGCTTTGTGAAAAGCCGTGCACTTGTTAAGAACTGAGGGCAGCTGCTTTGCAAAGAACTCATGAGCAGCTGCTGGCTGGCCCAGAGGGTGATTTGAGCCTCTGGCCCTGAGCCTGACTCCCCCACTGCATGCCCAGAGGCTGAGTGGCTGATTTGAGCCTGGCAGCTCACAGAGGACCTGGGCCAGAGGCTGGGCAACTCTGAAAAGTGCAGCCCAGACCTGGCCCCTATCCTCATGAAACCATAAGAAAGGGAGAAAAGTGAAGCCCAGCCCTGCTCTTCCTGTGGCATCCAGGAAGACCAGCAGAACTCATTTAATGGGTTTAAAGTCAGCAGGAGGCTTATTTTTTTTCTTTCCTCTCTTTGTTTTCCTTTTTTTCCTCCCCCCAAGTGAGACAATAAGACATGGAGTTATAAAAGGTCCAGAGACAGATCCAAAGGGGTAGCACAAGGCTAACCACCAAAATTGAGAAACTGAGACAAATGTCACTTTGCTATCCCATAGAAATGTCATTTTATTGTTTATGTGTATTATTATTATTTTTCATTATTCTTACTACTTTTATTTTATTAGTATTTTTGAAATTTCTTCTCCTTATGTTTAGTTTTCTTTGTGTTATTTCTCCTTTTAATTGCATTGTTTGACTGGTTTTCCTTATTCTCTCTTTATTGTATTTTAATTTTCCTTCTTTCACTTCACTCGTGTTGCAATAACACTCTACTCTTGACCATGTACTTTCTATTCTGGTGATCCAAATCATATATTTCTGGTCATATTATTGTTATTCCAGCACTATTGTAAATAATTGTTGTTCCATACAATTGCACATACTACACAGCAACCCTCCCTGATCTCAGCCTGTAAGGAACCATTTTGTGTGGAAATGTAGCTCAGCACTCACGTGGAAAACCAGAGGGGAGCAAGTGGCATGCAGGACCACGCCCATGGAGAGGTTTTCCCATGGGAAATCAGGCCTGCATTGTACCTAGACCACTATGAGACTTGCTTTTGCCAAATATCCCTCACCCTGAATTGAGGCAGCAAGTGCTTACTGTAACTTCCTGAAGTCTGGGCTAAACCTCCCAAGTATGGAGTGTAACCAGTTCAACCATTTTCCCCCCCGATCTGTAACATCCGCCTCTTTGAAGTAATTAGCAACATTCTTTCCTTTGTTATCTGTAAAAGGTAATCCCCTGCAGTGAACATGTGCATAGTAAAGGAGGACTAGCCTCCATGTAATGTACCCAGAAAAGCAATAAAAGCCTGTTCAGGCAGGCGCCCGGGGCCTCTGGCCCTCTGGCCCTCTGGCCCTCTCTCTCTCTCTCTCTCAGAGACTGGCCATGCCATTCGTTTTTCTTCACAGGACTTCTGTTGTCCGTGTGTATTTGTTCACTAGCAGCCACAACATACACGGATCCTGCAGGCCAGGATCCACCACACTGGCCCACTTCACTTTATTCCTGAGCATTGCTATTGTTGTGGTTAACTCTACTGTCTCTCCCACTACTCCTACTTTCTATCCTTCAGTCCCACTATATCTCATCATCTAACCTTGCACAAGCAATCTGTTTTCTGGATTCAGTTCACAATCCTCCTCTTTTCTAACAAGAGTCTCATCTCTCTTTCAACTTTTATAAAAAGTGGCTAGTTGGGTGAAACATCACAGTTAATGCTATACTTATCCAAAGAATCTCCTATCTCTTCTCTACTTGCTAGCACTTTAAATCCCATAAAATACTCTCCCACTGTCTTAATCCATTTTGCCCAGCCCCCCGCCCCCCGCCCACCACTGATAACATACAAAGAGAGGTGGGAGCTGTGAGCATCAGTTCTCTCCTACCCATGGGAGGAGAGAAACCACCAACAAAACAACCACCAAAAGGTAAAAACCCAAGTACAAGAAAGTCCAAGCAAACAGAAGAAAGGGCAAACCTAGACCATCCAGACAAGGAGATCGAAGAGACCACACCACTACACCCCATAGAATTCCTAGCATAGAAGTTCACTCTACAACTTCCGGCCAAGATGGAGGCGTAGGCGGACACACTGTGCCTCCTCTCACAACCAAAATTAAGGACAACAAATATTTAGAAACAAGAAAACAACCAGAACTCATAGAAAACTGAACTGTACGGAAGTCCAACAACCATTCATCCAGACCCATAAGAGGGGCGGAGTCGCGGCAGGAGAAAGTGGAGGTGCGGACCCAGGAACGCAAGCAGCAGCAGCTGGCAGTTCCCAGGTGCACAGGCGGCGGCTGGCGATCCCCGGGGCCACAGGCAGCAGCTGGCGGACCCCGGGCACAGGGGGGCAACTGTGCAGACCCAGTGAGGCCGCACAAGGCGGCTGGCTGACTGACTAGGTGGTCTCACATTTGAGCGCTCAGACGGTCCAGGCGGAGGGGAAGTGGCGGAGGGGACTGAATCCAGGAGAGAGCGGAGCAGGCGCCATTGCTCCCTCTCAGACCCCGCCCCCACCTATAGCGTCACAACCCAGCGACTGGGCTGCCCCGCCTGGAGGAACACCTAAGGCTCCACCCCCTCACTACGTAATAGCCACGACCAGACTAAAACCAAAACAACAACAACAACAAAAAAACCCCACCAAAAATGGCTCAAACCGGAAAACAAATAAAAGCCCCAGAGCCAATTCCTCTAAGCAGTGAAGAGATAGCCAACCTGTCAGATGCACAGTTCAAAGCACTGGTCATCAAAATGCTCACAGAATTGGTTGATTTTGCTCACAAACTAGATGAAAAAATGCAGGCTACAATCCGTGAAATGAAGGAAGATGCATGGGGAACTGATAGAGATGGAAGGAAAACTGGGACTCAAATCAATGGAGTGGACCAGAAGGAAGAAACTAACAACCAAACAGAAGACGAGGAAGAAACAAGAATTCCAAAAAATGAGGAGAGGCTTAGGAACCTCCGGGACATCGTTAAACGTCCCAACATCCGAATTATAGGGGTCCCAGAAGGGGAAGAAGAACAGCAACAAATGGAAAACTTATTTGAACAAATAATAAAGGAGAACTTCCCCAATCTGGCAAAGGAAATAGACTACCAGGAAGTCCAGGAAGCTCAGAGAGTCCCAAAGAAGTTGGACCCAAGGAGGGACACACCAAGGCACATCATAATTACATTAGCCAAGATTAAAATGAAGCAGAGAATTCCAGAAGCAGCAAGGGATAAGGGGACAGTCACCTACAAGGGAGTTCCCATCAGACTGTCAGCTGATTTCTCAAAAGAGACCTTACAGGCAAGAAGGGGCTGGAAAGAAATATTTGAAATCTTGAAAAGCAGGGACCTACATCCAAAATTGCTCTATCCAGCAAAGCTGTCATTTAGAATGGAAGGGAAGATAAAGTGCTTCTCAGATAAGGTCAAGTTCAAGGAGTTCATCATCACCAAGCCCTTATTATATGAAATGTTAAAGCGACTTATCTAAGAAAAAAGAAGATAAAACTATGACAGTGAAAAGACAACAAACTCACGGCTATCAAGAACCACACCTAAAACAAAAGTAAACTAAGCAAACAGCTAGAACAGGAACAGAACCACAGAAATGGAGATCATATGGAGGGTTAGCAACAGGGGCGTGGGAGGAGGAGAGGGGGGAAAAGGTACAGAGAATGAGTAGCATAGATAATGGGAAAAAAATAGACAGGAAGAGGGCAAGAATAGTATGGGAAATGTAGAAGCTAGAAAACTTATGACCCATGGACATGAACTAAAGGGGGGAATGTGGGTGGGAGAGGGTGTGTAGGGTGGAGGGGAATGATGGGGGAGAAATGGGACAACTGTAATAGCATAATCAATAAAATATATTTAAAAAAACAAAAAAACCCAAATATGCGTTCTATCCCTTGCTTCTTTTGTTCTCCTTCTGACATTACCATGATTTGAATTTCGTTGCGTTTCATGTTGTCCTGAAGTTCCCAAAAGCTGTCCTCATATTTTCTTGAGTCTTTTTTGTGTGTATGTGCTGCTGATCTACCTGGATATTTCTTTCTACCTTTTCTTCCAGCTCACTTATTCAGTTCTCAGCTTCATCCAGCCTGCTTTTGATTCCTCTAGTGTATTTTTCTTATTTCAGGTATTCTTCATTTCTTCGTGGTCTTATTTATAGTTTCTATTTCCTTTTTCATGCTGTTTAGTTTCCACTCAGTTCTTTGTAGTTGTCAGTGAGTTTCTTGAGCATCATTATAATCATTCTTTTGAATTCTATTTCTGACAGTTTGCTTGCCTCCACTACATTTATCCTTTTTACTGAGGATTCTTTCATTCCTTTCAATTGCAGGTTCTTTCTTTGCCTCCCCATTTTAGGTGATTTTTTTTGGTTGTTTCTACATTTCCATGTTCTGTGCTTTGCCAGCTGTCTTTATGGGGTGAACTTCTGTGGTAGGGGTTCAGTGGAACTCAGTGATGTGGTCTCTTTGATCTCCTTGTCTGAATGCTCTAGTGTTGCCCTTTCTTCCATTTCTGTGGGGCCTTTTCTTTTACTTGGGATTTACCTGTTAGTGGCTTTTTTGTTGGTGGGTTTTCCCCTCCAGTGGGATTACTGTTTGTCACAACACCCACCTTGTCTTGTTATGCTCTTGCTTAGGTGTTGGTTAACAAAGCAGTATTACCAGAAAACCAACCTAGGCCAGCAAAAAGAACCTACCACATCACCATCTCAAGTGCAATTGAACTAAGATGAATAAATTTGACAAAAGGTGGTGGATATTACAAGATAGGACAAAGGAAATATGAGTTTACTAAAAGAGGGTAAAATGTTATTGAGTGGGAAGAGGGAGGAAAATTGATAAGAGTTGAGATAGAACCAAGGCGAAGAAATGTATTTCCTTACATTTAAAATGTAAGGAAAACATGAAAGGGCAATGGGTTAAGAAAAGGGAAGAGTATACTATGAGGTTTGAAGTAAAATTGAAAAGGTACTGGACCAATGGCAGCAAAACTGCAGAAAAACCATAGCAGGGTTGATAGCAAACACAGCTGAATAAGGTTTAATAAAGGTGGAATAGAAATAGGAATATTGTAGGAAAGGAAAAAGTGAATATGAGATGTCTACAGCAAAGAAAAATGAATTTGAGAGGATAGGGGAATCAACCTAGTAAGAGTAAGGAGTAATGCCTGGATTGGGAGAGGGTGAAAAAAGAGAGAGAGACCAATGAGATAAAATTTCTCACCCAACTGATCACGGGCAGGGGGAATGTGAAATGGAGTAAGACAGAGGGAGAGTATTCTATGGGATTTAAAGTACAACTAGTGAGCAAATAGGAGTTCTTCCTTTGGAGAAATACAGTAATAACCATGTTATTTCACCCAACTAGCCAGTTTTTATAAAATTTGGAAAAGTGATAAGACTCTTATAACGGGAAAAAGAATGTGAGCTGACTTAAGAAAAAAGAGCCCTTATATGAGCTTAGATGGAGGAGAAATAGTAAGGTACAGAAACTTGGTATAGTGTGAAAGAATATAAAGTTTACGTCAACAATAATAAAGCTCAGGAAGATGGTGAAATAGATTAAGACCAGGGAAGGGTGCTGTGTGAGATTTGGAATAACAAGAGTATGGTAAGAAATATATAATCTGAATAAAAACAATAAAAAGTAAAAGACCAAGAGTAGCAAGTAATTTGGAATATGAATCAAGTGAAAGAAGTAAAATTAAAATGCAACATGAAATGGAGAATAAAAAAATCAAACCAAACAATAAAATCAAATAGACAAACACCCCCCCCCAAATAAGCAGAAAGAAGAAATAAAAATTTAAAAAATACATTCAAGTTCTGATAAAGAGCAAAGTGAAATTTGCCTCAGCTGTTGGATTTCACCTTCTGACTTCTTTCTGGATCTGTCTGGTTTTCTCAGCTCCAGGCCTTACTGTTTTACTCTTGAAAAAAAGCGGGGGAGGGGGGGAAGCCTTTTGCTGATTGTTAAGCCTGTCCAGCAGGTTTTGCAGATCTTCCCAGTTCCTACAGGCAGTAGGGGGCTGGCCCTTGTTTTCCTTTCCTATGGTTCTGCAAGGATGGGGGCTCAGTCTGGGCTACAATAATCATAGGTGTCCAGTTTCTGACCCACACCCTCAGGGAACTGTGTGGCCTGCATTCTACACTCTGCATAGTTATGCCAAGCGGGTGCCAATAAGTCACCCCGCTTTACATTCCTTTGATCAAACTATGAGGCCACAGAGTGGGAGCAAATTGTGCCCACACTCCTTGTTGGGAACCATTCTGCCTGGTTTCAGGAGTTGTAATCCTGCTATGGCTAAGGCTGAGTGAGAGACCTTCAGAATGTAAACCACTAAGGAGACAAAGCTTATCTCCTTGGCAGGAGTGCCGCTTCTGCTTCATGCATATCTCACCCCCAATGCTTGGTTGGTTAGCCAATGACGGGTAAGATTCCCTCAAGGGAGGGGTCACCTAAGACAGGCACGACTACTTGGAAGGCCCTCAAGGAAGGACTCGGGGGGCTGTAGCAAAAAGGGGGTGATGAACCCTCACCCCCCGGCTATCCTGACATAGCCTGAGTCCTCCTTCCATCTGGGAGAAGTTTTCCTTATCTCTTGCTTCTTGGCCCTGATCCACTTAAGCCTGAAACTATGACGGAGGGTAGTGCAGCTCTGTGCTGGCTAGGGCGGGCTCCCAGGGTGATCGGGCATAAGAAAGAATTCATAAAGTCCTGTGAAAACTGCTTCGCTAAGAGTGCTCTCATTTAAATGATAAGGGTCCGAGGAGGAAATGAGTTTTCTCCCAAAGTTTTGTAACCCTTTAGCTGACAGACCCTGACTCAATTAAACCCTCAGAGTTCTTTGAAATGTTATATATTGTTTGATCCTTGCTGCCTGACATTGATTGATGAACTTTACCTGTATTCCTGTGTATTATGAACCTAATAAAAACCATTGAGGAAGTGGCTCTTGGTCCTTCTCCTTTGAGAGATTGGTCACCTCTCCTCCCCAAGCAGATCATGTCTTGGTAGTTTTTCTCTCATCCGTGGAAGACAGGGGGCTCTGCGTTCAAAGTTCCCTACAACTCCTCCCTGGCTGGGCCTGGCTGCTGTGCTTATGAGGTCCCTGCATGGTGCACCTTAGTTCCCCTTTTGAAAAAAATCTCTTTGGGTGCTGCTGCTACTCCAAGGCACTGCCCGACTTTCCATACACTCCAATGCTCTGGCAAGTCCAGTCTATCTGGGTCATGGCTGAGGAGAACTTTGGCCAGCGAGGTTCCCAGGGCCACTGCAGATGGAAATAAAGATGCAAATCCTGGATGCAATCTTGTTGCTCCAGCTGGAAAAGAGGTAGTGATTCCCTCTAGTGGAGAATGCCCCCGAGCCCTTCTCCAATATGGCTTTTATTAGGGTTGGGAAGTGCAGAGGGATACAGCACACATGCACAGCTTATCAATCAATGTCCAACAAGGCTATAGTCATAAAAAACTAACACTATCTATACATAACAATTGAAGAAACACAAAAATCTTTTCAGGTTGTGGTCTGAGAGACATGCAGGTGCCAGATGGCTGTAAAGGCACATATCATGAAGTAGGGAGTTTCACTCCTTATGTCTTGAACTCAGACATCTGGGTTATACCAACAGAGCTTATTGCTGAACACAGCTGGCTTCAAAGGACAAAAATGTACATTCCCATGGGAATCTTGGTATTAGAATTGAGTCATGCCTGCCACCTGCGTTATGACCTGGTTTTCCAGGGAGATATACTAGCCCCTTTCAGAGCTTGCTCTCATGGGGCTACAATCTCCAAAACCCCACAGAGCCATACCCAACACATGGCCAGTTGTGGCCCACCTTGCCTCCCAGCTCCAGGTGCCACCAGGATCTCCCAAATTCTCCAACACTGTCCCAGCTGGCGACTGCGACCCCTGGCTGGTACGTTGCCAGCTGTGTGTGAGCTTGTCTCCCCCATACCCCCTCCCACCACCAGGGACTTTGTGCATTCAGGTCTCCCCTGATGAAGGTATGGGACTTCCCCACCCTGGGAAGGGAGGGAGCTGCTAGGCTGCTATAACTGACCTGGCTCTCTTCTAATGTGCCCACTGCAGCTGCCTGGGCCCAGGGACCTTCCCTATCGACCTAAAAAACCTCCTTACTGCCTTTTTTGATGCATCTTCTGCACACTTTGGCTTCCAAACTTCATATTAGCTGAGATTCTATTGGCTGTTCACTTTGTTTTTCAGAAGATTGGCTGTGTCCCAACTGGGTCCATGAGCAAGTGGGCTCAGCTCCCACCTACATCACTGCAATCTTCCTCACTCTCTATCTTTTTTAGGTAGGTTTGTATTGTCATGCACTTGCCTCTCAGGACTGCATTTGCTGTGTCCCATAAATTTTGGGTTTGTTATGTGTTCATTTTTGTTTGTTTCCAGATTTTTTTTATTTCTTCCTCCATCTCATTTTTAACCCATTCATTATTTAATAACATGTTTTTATCTCCATCTATTTGAATGCTTTTGAGTTCTTTCCTTGAGGTTGGTTTCTAGTTTCAAGCTATTGTGATCCCAGAAGATGCTTGATATGATTTCAATTTTCTTGAATTTGTTGAGACTTGCTTTTTGTCCTGCCATGTGGTCTATCTTTGAAAATAATCCATGCAAATTTGAAAAGAATCCATACGTTGCTTCTTTGGGGTGCAATGTTCTGTAAATATCAATTAAGTCTCTTTGATCTAGATTGCCATTCAATGCTACCATATCCTTGTTGAATTTTTGTTTGGAAGAGCTATCCATTATTGATAGTGAAGTGTTCAAATCCCCTACAATGACTGCATTGCTGTCCAACTCTCTCTTAAAATCCTCCAAGATTCTCCTTATACATTTAGTTGCTCCTATGTTGGGTGCATATAAGTTTGCAAGGGTTGAATACTCTTGTTGGACTACTTCCTTAAGTATTATGTAGTGACATTCTTTTTCTCTTGTTATGGCCCTTGTTTTGACTTTTATTTTCTTTGATAAGTATTGCTACCCCAGCTTTTTTGTTTCATATCCATTTGCTTGGAATGTTTCTTTCATCCTTTCTCTTTCAGTCTGTGTAGATCTTTTGTTTTGAAGTGGGTCTCTTGTAGACAGCACATATGTGGCTCATGTTTCCTTATCCATTCAGCTACCCTATGTTTTGGTTGAAGCATTAAATCCATTTACATTTAAGGTTATTATTGATAGGTATTTATTCATTGCCTTCTCCCTCTCTCTTTCTTCATCTTCTTAAAGCAGCCCCCTTAGCATCTCTTGCAATTCTGGTTCGGTGCAGATGTACTCTTTTAACCTTTTTTTTGGTCTGAGAAGTTCATTATTTCACCTTCCATTTTAAATGAGAGAGTTTGTGGGTAGAATAGTCTTAGTTGTAGGTTCAGCTTTTCATTACTTGTAATGTTTGTGCCATTCCATTCTGGTTTCCATTGTTCCTGTTAAAAAATCAACTGATAGACTTATTGGATCTTCCTTGTATGTTACTAGCTGCCTTTCCATTGCTTCTTTTAAAGATTCCCTCTTTGTCTTTAAATTTTGCCATTTTAATTATGATGTGTCTTGGAGAGGGCCTATTTGGATTCATCTTGATTTGGATCCTGTGTGCTCCCTAAACTTGTGTGACTTTTTCCCTCGCCAAGTTGAGGAATTTTTCTGTCATTAGTTTTTTTCAAACAGGTTTTCTATCCCTTACTCCTTTTCTTATCCTTCTGTCATCCCTATGATGCAAATATTGTTATATTTCATGTTGTCCTGAAGTTCCCTTAAACTATTATTTTTGAGACTTTATTTGTTTTGTTGCTCTGACTGGGTGTTTTTTCCTACCTTCTCTTCTAGCTTGCTAATCCAATCCTCTGCTTCATCTAGCCTGCTTTTAATTCATTGTAGTGCATTCTTCATTTCAGATATTGAATTCTTCATTTCCTCCTGGTTCTTATTCATAGTTTCTATGTCCTTATTCATGCTGATGTAGTTCCCACTATGTTCCTTGTAGCTTCCATAAAGTTCCTCACAGAGTTCCCTGACCATCCTTATATCATTACTTTGAACTCTATGTCTGATAAATTGCTTGCCTCTATTTCATTTAGCACTTTATTGGGGGATTCATCCTTTCCTTTTGATTGGGGGTTGTTTCTTTGTCTCCTCATTTTAGGTGACTCTTTTTGTTTGTTTCTGCATATTAGATTTATTTGCTTTGACTCCCTGCCTTCGTGGGGTAGACCTCTGTGGTAGCAGACCTTGTGGGAATCTGTGGTGCAGTCTCCATGAACTCCTGAGTTGGATGCTCTTGGGATGCCCCTTATGCCATTTGTTTGAGCTATATTTTGGGGTTTTGGTTGTTGCTGGTTCATTCATTGGTGGGCTCACTCCTCCATCTGGCTGACTGAGAGTCACACTCTTCACTACATCTTGTATGCTGCTGTACAGGTGCTATCAGAACAAAACAAAACAACCCAGCAAACAAAATCCACACTAGCAAAAGTACCCCCAACCACAACCAAAATATCAACAACTAATGAGCTAATAAAGGTGGAAAGGGAGTAAGATTATAAGAAAAGAAAAAAAGAATATGAGATGACTAATGGAAAGAAAATTGATTTTGAGAGGGTACAGCAGGAGAAATAATAAATAGGCAATAGAAACAAGGTGAAGAAAGGGAGAAAATAAAATTTCCAACATATGTGAAAAAGGGAGGGAGGAAGGCAAAGTGGAGTAAGAAAAGAGAAGAGTAGAATATGAGGTTAGAAATATTTATTAAAATAGTAAAATAATAGGAATGAAATGGAAGAAAAAACAACCACTGCGACAATATCAATGACAAGTGAGCAAAGATGAACAAAGGTGGAAAGATAATAAGAATATAATAAGAAAGAAAAAAGAAAAAAATTATGAGATGTCTAAAGGAAAGAAAAATGATTCTGAGAAGAGAGAAGGAAGAGAAATAATAAGAGTAAGGAATAGAAAGCAAGCCAAGAAAAAGAAAAGTTAAAATTAAAAATGAAAATAAAAAAGGGCAGGAGGAAGGCAAAATGGAGGGAAAGAAGGGAACAGTAAAATTTGAGATTTGAAATATAAAAATAGTGAAAATGTAGGAATGATTTTAAGGAACTGCAGCAACAACCACAATATCAATGACAAAAAACTTTAACAAGGTGGAAAGAGAATAAGGATATTATAAGAAAGGGGAAAAGAATATGGGATGACTAATGGAAAGAAAAATAGTTTTGAGAGGCTGGAGAGAGGAGAAATTATAAGAGTGAGGAATAGAAACAAGACATAGAAAGGACAAAAATAAAATTTAAAATGAAAATAATTAAGGGCGGGAAGATGGCGGCGAGGTAGGTGGAAGCTGAACCCACTTGTTTGTGCACCCAACTGGGACATCTAGTTGATCTTCTGAAGAACAGAGTGAACAGCCAACAGAATCTTAGCTGATATGAAGTGTGGAGACCAAAGGTTGCAGGGGACACTTAAAAATGAACTGTAAGGAGATTTTGTAGGCTGAGGGGAAGGTCCCTGTGCCACACTGCAGGCCAAGGCTGCCACAGGAGCATTGGAGGAGAGTCGGGTCAGTGATTACAACTTAACATCTCCTTCCCCTGCTAGAGTGGGGAAGTCACAGACCTGGGCAAGGAGAGACCTAGACTCTTAAAGTTGCTGGGGGGATAAAGAGGCAGTAAGATGCACACCACCAGCACCTCTGGGGCTGCAGCACCGGCTGGGGTGGCAGTGGCTGGCTGGGGGAGCCTCAGTGAAATTGGGGAGCCAGATGACACCTGGAGCTGGGAGAAGAGATGGGCCATTACTGGTCATGACCTAGATGGACTCTGGACTGGTCAGGGAGTTGGTCTGTGGGGAAAACCTGGTGCTTGTAAGGAACTGCAGGCTACACTGAAGGGGACTTCTCTCAAAAGGGGATCTCTGCTGCTGTGCAAAGACCTTGCATGCACAGAGACCTTCTGCACACAGGGTACTCTCAAGCGTGCAGCAGCAGGGCCAGCAAAGAGGAAGTGGGGTGTGATTTGCTTCTACTCAGGGTAACTCAAAGATTGATCAAAGGCGGGCAGCAGGGGCTCTGAGAGGTATCAGTGCCCGGAGAGACTTCTTTCAATAGATGAACTTAGCTGTCTTGTAGGGACTTCACGTGCACATAGTGCCCAGGCCAACAACCAGGGTGGGGGGCGGGAGCACGATTTGCTCTCACTCTGCAACTCATGGACTGATCAAAGGATTGCAAAATGAAAAGGATTATCGGCGCCAGACTGGTGCATATGCGCAGAATGCACAGTGCAGGTTGTACAGTGCTCTGAGAGTATAGACTGGAAACAGGGCACCTGTGATTATTGTAGCCCAGACTCAGCCCCCAACCTTGTGGAACCACAGGAAAAGAAAAAAGTGTATCCCAGCTTCCCTCTGCCTACAGGATCTAGGAAGACCTGCAAAACCCACTTGGCAGTTTTAAAGTCAACAGGGGGCTCTTCCCCAACCACACCCCCAAGTGTGAGGCAGTAGGACCTGGAGCTGTGAGAAAACCAGAGACAGATCCAGAAAGAAGTCAGAAGGCTAACACTAATAGCTGAGACCAATTTCACTTTGCTATCCTTCATAACTTGCATGTTTTTTAAATTTACATTTCTTTTTTGTTTAAATTGTTTTGTTTGTTTTTCAGTTTCATTGTTTGATTTATTTTCTTTATTCTCCCTTTTATATTGCATTTAAATCTTTCTTCTTTCACTTCATTTCTATTCCAATAATATACTACTCTTGGTCTTTTACTTTTTATTGTTTTTATTCAGATTATATATTTCTTATCATACTATTGTTATTCCCAATCCCACACAACACCCTTCCCTGGTCTTAATCCACTTTGCCATTTTCCTGAGCTTTATTGTTGTTGATGTAAACTTTATATTCTCTCACACTATGCCAAGTTGCTGTCCCTTACTCTCATTATTTCTCCTCCATCTAACCAAGCATAAGTGCTCTGCTTTTTAAAGTCAGCTCACATTCTTTTTTCCCTTCTAATAAGAGTCTTATCTCTTTTTCACCTTTTATAAAAAGTGGCTAGTTGGGTGAAATATCATGGTTATTGCTGTACTTCTCTAAATGAACTCCTATTTGTTCACTACTTGTTAGTATTTTAAATCCCATAGAATACTCTCCAGGTATCTTACACCATTCTGCCTCCACCCTACCCCTAATCAGTTGAGTAAGAAATTTTATCTTATTGTTTTCTCTTTTTCCTTCCTTCCTTCCTTCCTTCCTTCCTTCCTTCCTTCCTTCCTTCCTTCCTTCCTTCCCTCCCTCCCTCCCTCCCTCCTTTCTTTCTTTCTCTCTCTCTCTCTCTCTCTCTCTCTCTTTCTTTCTTTCTTTCTTTCTTTCTTTCTTTCTTTCTTTCTTTCTTTCTTTCTTTCCTCTCTTTTTTCCCCCTCTCTAAACCTGGGCTTGACTCCTTACTCTTATTAGTTTGCTTTCCCCATCCTCTCAAAATCATGTTTCTTTACTGTAGACATCTCATATTCACTTTTTGCTTTTCTAAAATATTCTTAGTCCTGTTTCATCTTTATTAAATTTCATTCAACTATCATTACTATCAACTCTGCTATGGCTTTTATGCAATTTTGCTCCCATTGATCCAGTACCATTTCAAGTTTACTTCAAACCTCATAGTATACTCTTCCCTCTTCTTACATCATTTTTCCTATTGCCCTTTTGTGTTTTACTTACATTGTAAGTAAGTAAAGAAAGAAAATTTTGCTCTCTCCCTTCCTTCACCTTGGTTCTTTCCAAATCTTATCAATTTGTCTGCCTCTTATGACACAACATTTTCCCCTCTTTCAGTCATGTCATATTCCCTTAGTCATGTCATACAATATCTGCAATCCTTCTTCACATTTATCAGTCTTAGTTCTATTGCAGTTGAGACTGCTGATGTGGTAAGGGGTTCTTTTTGCTGGCATAGGTTTGGTGGTCTGGTAACACTGCTTTGTTAACTAACACCTGAGCGAGAGCATACAAGACAAAGTGGGATAGGTGAATACCAGTAAACAAAGGAGAGGATAACATGTCAACGAAAGAGCCACCAAGAGGTGAAGCCCAAGTACAACAAGAGAGCCTACACAAACATAAAAAAGGGCAACCATAGAGCATCTAGACAAGGAGATCAGAGAAAATGCATCATTGAGCCCCACAGAACTCCTACCACAGAAGTTCACTCTATGAAGTCAGCTGGTAATGCAGAGCATCAGGAATTGCAGAAACAAACAAAAAGAGTGACCTAAAATAGAGAGACAAAGAAAGAACCTGCCAGCGAAAGGAATTGAAGATGTCCCAGTAAAGAGCTAAATGAAATGGAGGAAAGAAAAGTATCAAATGTAGAATTCAAAAGAATGGCTATAAGGATGCTCAAGGAATTCACTGACAAATATAGGGAACTGGGTGGGAACTACAACAATATGAAAAAGGAAATAGAAAATATAAACAAGAACAAGGAGGAAATGAAGAATACAATGTCTGAAATAAAAAAGTACACTAGAAAGAATTACAAGCAGGCTGGATGAAGCAGAGTACCAAATTAGTGAGCTGGAAGATTAATGAACTGGAAGACAAGGTAGAAAGAAATGCCCAGGTAGAACAGTTCTACCAAAAAAATAAAAAAGCCTAAAAAATATGAAAATAGCTTAAGGGAACTGCAAGACAACATGAAACACAACAACATTCAAATCATAGGAATACCAGAAGGAGAGGAAAAGGAGCAATGGATAGAAACCCTGTTTGAAAAAATAATGAGATAACTTCCCTAACCAGGAGAGGGGGAAAAACCACATGAGTTCAGAAAGCACAGAAGGTCCCAATCCAGATGAACCCAAAGAGGCCTACTCCAAGACACATCATAATTAAAATGCCAAATTTTAAATGCACAGAGAGAATCTTAAAGACAGCAACAGGAAAGGAAACAGGAAGTAATGTACAAGCAAGCTCTGAAAACCTAGCAGCTCTTTATCAACAGAAACACTACAAGCTAGAAAGGAATGGTAAGAAATATTACAAGTAATTTTGAGAAAGAAGTGTTGCAGACTGATCAGCCTGGTTTCAGGAGTTGTAACCCTCACCCCATGGTGGGCTGAGTAAGAACCAAGGGACCTGCTTCATCTGGGTCAGTTCTGTCAAGAGGATGTGAGCTACTAAGGAGACAAAGCTTATTTCCCTGGCAGGAGCACTGCTTCTGCCTCATCCATCTCTGGCCCCAGTGCTTGGTTGGTTAGTCAATGACGGGTAAGACTCCTCATGGGATGGGCAACCTAAGCCAGACACAACCACTTGGGAGGCCCTCATGGAAGGACTTGGCGGGGCAGGGGGGGTGCTGCAGCAAAGAGGAGGTGATGGAACCTCACCCCCCGGCTATTCTGACATAGCCCAAGTCCCCATTTCTGTCTGGGAGATGTCTTCTGCTTTCTGGGCCTAATCGGCTTAAAGCCTGAAACTATGAGGGCCAGCGGTGCAGCCCTGTGCCGGCCAGAACAGTTTCCTGGGTGATCGGGCATAAGAAAGAATTCGTAAAGTCCTGTGAAACCTGCTTTGCTAAGAGTGCTCTCATTTAAATGATAAAGGTCCGAGGAGGAAATGAGTATGTCTCCCAAAGTTTGGCAACCCCCTTTCCTGACAGACACTGACTCAGATTAAGCCCTCAGATTTCTTTGAAATGTTAAACCTGTATTCTGGTGTATTGGAACCCAATAAAAGCCCAGTGAGGAAGGGGCTCTGGGTCATTCTCCTTTGAGAGTTTGTCCACCTCTCCTCCCCAAGCAGATCATGTCTCGGTAGTTTTATTTTCATCCGTGATGGATGGGGGGCTCTGTGGGTGGAGCTCCCCCCCCCACATCTGGCACCCAGAAAAGGGGCCCCCCCACAAAGAAGAACAGATTAGGTGGGATCACCATTCCTGACATCAAACTATATTACAAGGCCACAGTAATCAGAACAGTTTGGTACTGGCATAAGAACAGACGTAGATCAAAGGAACAGAATATAGAGCTCAGAAATAAACCCAAGTCCCTATGGTCAATTAATATTTGACAAAGGGGGCAGAAGAATAAAATGGAGTAAATATAGTCTCTTCAACAAATGGTGTTGGAAGAGCTGGACAGCTACATGCAAAAAAATGAAACTCAACTACTAACTTATACCATACACAAAAAATAAACTCAAGATGGATAAAGGACATAAATATAAGTAGTCATACAATAAAAGTCATAGTGGAGAACATAGGCAGGAAATTCTCAGATATTCCATGCAGCAGTATATTCACTGTTATGTCCCCTAGAACAAGGGACATAAAGGGAAGAATAACCAAATGGGACTTCATCAAAATAAAAAGCATCTACATGGCTAAGGAAAACATTAGCAAAATGAAAAGGAAACCAACTGTATGGGAAAACATATTTGCCGATGGCAACTTGGAAAAGGGTTTGATTTCCAAAACACATAAAGAGCACACAGGACTCCACACCAGGAAGACAAGCAACCAAATTATAAAACAGGCAAAGAACTTGAACAGAAACATCTCCAAGGAGGACAACATACGGAGGGCCCAGAGACATATGAAAAGATGCTCATCATCACTAGCCATCAGAGATATGCAAATTAAAATCACAATGAGATACCACATCACACCAGTCAGAATGACCATCATAAACAAATCAACAAACAATAAGTGCTGCCGAGGTTGTGGAGAAAAGGGAACCCTAGTACACTGTTGGTGGGAATGCAGACTGGTAAAGCCACTGTGGAAAATGGTATGGAATTTCCTCAAAACACTAAAAATGGAATTGCCCTTTAACCTAGAAATTCCACTGCTGGAATTATATTGTAAGAATCCCAAAACACTAATTCAAAAAAACCCCCTATGCATCTAAATGTTCATAGCAACACAATTTACAATAGCCAAGTGCTGGAAGCAACCAAGGTGCCCATCAGTAAATGAATGGATCAAAAAAACTGTAGAATTTTACACAACGGAATAACACACAGCAGAAAGTAAGAAGGAGCTCCTACCCTTCATGACAGCATGGATGGAACTGGAGAGCATTATGCTAAGTGAAGCAAGCCTGGTGGTGAAAGACAAATACCATATGATCTCATCTGTAAGTGGAACCTAATCAACAAAACAAACAAGCAAGTAAAATATAACCAGAGACATGGACATAAAGAACAAACTGACAGTAAGCAGACGGGGTGGCGGGGGGTGGGCGTAGGGAAATAATGTGGGAAAGAAGGGGAAGGGTCATCAAAGAATATGTATAAAGGATCCATGAACAAAGCTAAAAGTGGGCAATGATTGAGGGTGGGAGGTGAGAATGGGTAGGGTGGGAGGAACTGGTGGTGGTAAAATGGAAACAACTGTATTCGAACATTAATAATAAAAATAAATAAATTTTAAAGAAACAACTAAAAAAAGAAAAGAAAAGGCCTGCAACCAAGATTACTCTACCCAGCAAGGCTCTCAATTAAAATGGAAAGTGAAATAAGGTGTTTCTCAGGTAAAAGAACATTGAAAGAATACACCTCCACCAAGCCAGCACTGCAAGATATGCTAAAGTGAGTGCTTTAAGAAAAAGGAATAAAAGAGTGAGGGGGAGGGGAACATGAGTACAAAGGGGAAAATGATTAAGTACCTATCAAAAATAACCTTAAAAGTTTATGGATTAAATGCTCCAATCAAAAGACACTGGGTAGTTGAATGGATAAGAAAATATGACCTGCACATATGCTGCCTACAAGGGACCCATCTCAGAACAAAAGACCTACACAGACTGAAAGTGAAAAGTTGAAAAACAATATTCCAAGCAATGGACAGGGAAAAAAGCCAGGGTACCAATATTTATATCAGAGAAAATGGACTTCAAAGCAAAGGCCATAAGAAGAGACACGGAAGGACTGTTCATGATACTCAAGGGAAGCATACATCAGGAAGACATAAACATTATAAAATATACATACACCTGAGATAGGAGCACCTGAATCTACAAGGCAAATCTTGGAGAACTTCGAGAAAGATAAAGACAGCAACACACTAATACTAGGGGATTTTAACACCCCACTCTCAACAAAGGACAGATCTTCCAAACAAAATATCAACAAGGATATTGTGGCACTGAGCCATGCCCTAGATCAAATGGGCTTAACTGACTATATATAAGCATTTGTGTGTGTGTGTGTGTGTGTGTGTGTGTGTAACCTTTCGTCCCAAAAAAGCAAAATACACATTCTTTTTAAATTTACATGGAACATTTTCAAAGATAGACCGCATGATAGGACACAAAACAAGCCTCAACAAATTTAAGAAAATTGAAATAATTTCAAGCATTTTCTGAGACCACGAGGGCCTGAAACTAGAAACTAACCTCAAGGAAAAAACCCTCAAAAACACTAAAATTCATGGAGACTGAATAACATGCTATTAAACAATGAATGAGTAAATAATGAGATCAAAGAAAAAATAAAAAAATTTTCTGGAAACAAATGAAAATGAGCACACATCAGTCCAAAATTTATGAGACAAAGCAAAGTCAGTCCTGACAGGGAAGTTCATAGCAATACAGGCTTACCTAAAAAAAAAAAAAAGAAACATTTCAAATAAATAACCTAACCCTATATTTACAAGAACTGGAGTAACATCAAGAAACAAAGCCCAGAGCAAGTAGAAGGAAGGAAATAACAAAGATCAGAGCATAATTAAATGAAATAGAGAGTAAAAGAACAATTCAAAGGATCAATAAATCCAGGAGCTGGTTCTTGGTAAAGATCAACAAAATCAACAACCTTTTAACCAGATTCATCAAGAAAAAAACAGAGGACCCAAATAAATAAAATCAGAAATGAAAGAAGAGAGATTACAACTGATACCATAGAAATACAAAGAATTGTAAGAAATTACTACAAACAACTATGTGTTGAGAAATTTGAAAACCTGGGTGAAATGGACAAGTTTTTAGAAAAATATAATCTTCCAAAAGTGAATGAAGAAGAAGCAGAAAGCCTGAGCAGACCAATAACAGCTGGTGAAATTGAAGCAATAATCAATAAACTCCAGGCACACAAAAGCCCTACACTGGATAATTTTATGGGAGAATTTCAGAAAACATTTGAGGAAGAGCTAATTCCTATCCTTCTCACACTATTCAAAAAAATCCAAGAAGAGGGAAGACTCCTAAACTGTTTTTGTGAAGCCATCATCATCCTAATCCCAAAACTAGATAAAGACACAACAAAGAAAGAAAGCTACAGGCCAATATTGCTGATGAACATACATACTGAAATCCTCAACAATATACTGGCAGACTGCATCCAACAATACATTAAAAAGATCATACATCATGATCAAGTGGGATTCATCCCAGGGATGCAAGGATGGTATGATATTCCCAAATCAATAAATGTAATACATCACACAAACAAAAGGAAAGTCAAAAATCACCCGATCATATCAATAGATGCAGAAAAAGCATTTGATAAGGTGCAGCACCCATTTATAATAAAAACAGTCAGGAAAGTGGGAGTAGAGGAAGCAGACCTCAATATAATAAAGGCCATATACAAGAAACATAAAGCCAACATCATACTCAATGGGCAAAAACTAAAACCTTTCTCACTAAGATCAAGAACAAGCCCTGGCTTGTGTGGCTCAGTGGATTGAGAGCCAGATTGCGAACCAAAGAGTCACCAGTTCAATTCCCAGTCAGGGCACATGCCTAGCTTGAAGACCAGGTCCCCAGTAGGGGAAACACGAGAGGCAACCACACATTGATCTTTCTCTTCCACTCTCTCTCTCCCTCCTTTCTCCTCTCTCTAAAAATAAATAAATAAAACCTTAAAAAACAAACAAAAAAAGAACAAGACAAGGATGTCCTTTTTCACCACGTCTCTTCAACATAGTTCTAAAAGTCCTAGCCACAGCTATCAGACAAGAAAAAGAAATAAAAGGCATCCAAATTGGCCAGAGGAAGTATAACTGTCATTATTTGCAGATGACATAATAATGTACATAGAAAATGCTATAGATTGCACTAAAAAACTACTTGACCTAATAAGTGAATTTGGCAAAACAGTTAGATACAAAGTCAATATACAGAAATCGAAGACATCTTTGTATGCCAATAATAAAATATCAGAAAGAGAAACCAGGAGAAAAAATCTCATTTGCTAGAGCAACAAAAAAAATAAAGTACCCAGGAATAAAACCAACCAAGGAGGTAAAAGACCTGCACTCAGAAAACTACTCAACACTGAAGAAAGATATTAAGGAAGATATGAACAAATGGAAGCATATCCCATGTTCATGGATTGGAAGAATTAACATCACCAAAATGTCCATACTACCCACAGCAATCTATAGATTCAATACAATTCCTATTAAAATACCAATGGCACATTTCACAGATATAGAACAAACATTTCAAACATTGATATGGACCCATAAGTGACCCTAGGTAGCTGCAGCAATTTTAAGAAAGAACAATGTAGGAGGGAATCACTATACCTGATATCAAACTATATTACAAGGCCACAGTAATCAAAACAGCCTGGTACTGGTGTAAGAACAGACATAGATCACTGGAACAGAATAGAGAGCCCAGAAAGAAACCCACGTCCATGGCTTTCTATTGTCTATGGTTAATTAATATTGAACAAAGGGGGCAGGAGCATAAAGTTGAGTAAAAATATCCTCTTCAACAAACGGTCTTGGCAGATCTGAACAGCTACATGCAAAAAAATGAAACTTGACCACCAACTTACACCATACACAAAAATAAACTCAAGATGGATAAAAGACTTACATGTAAGTCATGATACCATAAAAGTCCTAGAGGAGAACATATGCAGAAAAATTTCAAATATTCCACATAGCAATATTTTCACCAATATTTCCCCTAGCTCAAGGAATATAAAGGAAAGAATGAACAAATGGGACTTCATCAAGGTAACAAACTTCTGCACAGCTAAAGACAACATCAGCAACATGAAAAGAAGACCAACTGCATGGGAAAATATATTTGCCAATGATAACTCGGACAAGGGTTTGATCTCCAAAATACATAAAGAACTCACAGGACTACATACCAGGAAGACAAACAATCCAATTAAAAAATGGGCAAAGGACTTGAATAGACACTTCTCCAAGGAGGACATACAGAGGACCCAGAGACATGTGTAAGGGTGCTCAGCATCACTATCTATCAGAGAGATGCAAATTAAAATCACAAGTAGATACCACTTAAAACAAGTCAGAATGGTCATCATAAACAAATCAACAAACAACAATTGCTGGCAAGGCTGTGGAGAAAAGGGAACCCTAGTACATTGTTGGTGGGAATGCAGACTGGTGTAGCCATTGTGGAAAACAGTATGGAATTTCCTCAGAAAACTAAAAATGGGACTTCAGGCCAAGATGGAGACATAGGTAAATACACTGTGCCTCCTCGCACAACCAAAAGAAAGACAACAACAAATTTAAAAACAATAAACATCCAGAGCTGACAGAAAATCAAACTGTAAGGATGTCTGGCAACCAAGGAATTAAAGAGGAAACATTCATCCAGACCAGTAGAAGGGACAGAGACAGGAAGCCAGGCAGAGAGGACTCATGCCAAGGTGGTGGCTGGCAGACCAGGCGAGGTGGTGGGTGGCAGACTGGGTAGTCCCACATTTGCACGAGGATAAACCAGGAGGAACAACTGGAGAGCGAGACATCCTGTGCAACCCAGGGTTACAGTATGGGGAAATAAAGCCTCAAAACCTCTGACTGAAAAAATCTGTGGGGTTCTAGGTGGCAGGAGAAACTTCTAGCCTGCCAGGAGAGTTCGTGGAGAGACTCACAGGGTCCTAGAATGTACACAAAATAATCCACTTGGGAATCAGCACCAGAAGGGCCCAATTTGCTTGTGGGTAGCAAAGGAAGTGACTGAAAGGCTGCCAAGAGCCGAACAAGCAGCAGTGTTTCCTCTAGGACCCCTCCCCCACATTCAGCATCACATTGCAGTGCTGTGGGTTGTCCCTCCCTGGCAAATATCTAAGGCTCTGCCCCTTACTATGTAATAGGCTGAGACAGGAAAAAAAAAGTGGCCCAAATGAAAGAACAGATCAAAGCTCCTTAAAAAATACAACTAGAAGATGAAGAGACAGACAAGCTATCAGCCACATAGTTGAAAACACTGGTAATCAGGATGCTCACAGAATTGGTGGAGTATGGTTGCAAAATAGAGGGAAAAGTGGAGGCTATGAAAAGTGAAACAAAGGAAAGTGTACAGGGAACAAACAGTTATAGGAAAGACACCGCGACTCAAATCAACGGTTTGGACCAGAAGGAAGAAAGAAACATTCAGCCAGAAAAGAATGAAGAAACAAGAATTTAAAAATATGAAGAGAGGCTTAGGAAACTCCAGGATGACTTTAAATGTTCCAACATCCAAATTGTAGGGGTTCCAGAAGGAAAAGAACAACAGCAAGAAATTGAAAACTTATTTGAAAAAATAATGGAGAACTTTTCCAACTGGCAAAGGAAATAGAGTTCCAGAAAGTCCAGGAAGCTCAGAGAGTACCAAAGAAGTTGGACCCAAGGAAGCACATACCAAGGCAAATCATAATTACATTCCGCAAGATGAAAAGGAGAAAATCTTAAAAGCAGCAAGAGAAAAAGAGACAGTTACCTACAAAGGAGTTCCCATAAGACAATCAGCTGATTTCTCAAAAGAAAACTTGCTGGCAAGATGGGGCTGGATAGAAGTATTCCAAGTCATGAAAGGCAAGGACTTACATCCAAGATTATTCTATTCAGCAAAGCTATCATTTAGAATGAAAGGGCAGATAAAGTGCTTCCCAGATGAGGCCAAGTTGAAAGAGTTCATCATCACCAAACCCTTATACAAAATGTTAAAGGGGCTTATCTAAGAAAAAGGAGATTAAAAATATGTACAGTAAAATGACCACAAACTCGAAACTATCAACAACCCAACCTAAAATAACAAAAACAAACTAAGCAAACAGCTAGAACAGGAACAGAATCACAGAAATGGAGATCACATGGAGGGTTATCAGTGGGGGAAGGGAAGGGAAAATGGGGGAAAATGTACAGGGAATAAGTAGCATAAATGGTAGGTATGAAATAGACAGGAGAGGTTAAGACTAGTATGGGAAATGGAGAAGCTAAAGAACTTAAATATATGACCCATGGACATGAATTAAGTGAGGGGTGGGGGTAGGGGAGCTGGGGAGATGGTGGTACTGTGGTTGGGAGGGGATGTGCAGGGTGGAGTGGAATAAAAGGGGAAAATGGGACAACTTTAATAGCATAATCAATAAAATGTATTTTAGAACTTCTGGCCAAGATGGAGGCATAGGTGGACACACTGGGCCTCCTCACACAACCAAAATTAAGGACAATAAATATTTATAAACAAGAAAACAACCAGAACTGATAAAAATTGAACCATACGGAAGTCCAACAACCATTCATCCAGACTGGTAAGAGGACGAAGTCACGACAGGAAAAAGTGGAGGTGCGGACCTGGGTATGCAGGCAGCAGCAGCTAGCAGTTCCTAGGCATATAGGCGGCAGCTAGCAGACCCCAGGCACACAGGTGGTGGCTAGCAGACCCTGGGCATGGGGTGGCAACTGTGCAGACCCAGTGAGGCCACGCAAGGCAACTGGCTAAACAGGTGGTCCCACATTCACGCAGATAATCCAGGCGAAGGGGAAGCAGCAGAAGGGACTGGAATCCGAGAGAGAGTGGAGCAAGTGCCATTGTTCCCTCTCGAACCACGCCCCCACATACAGTGTCACAACCCAGCGAGTGGGCTGCCCCACCCTGGGGAACACCTGAGGCTTCACCCCTCACTACATAACAGCCGCGACCAGACTCCCCCCCCCCAAAAAAAAAAAAAATAAAATGGCTCAAACGGGAGAACAAATCAAAGCCCTGGAGCCAATTCCTCTAAGTGACCAAGAGATAGCCAACCTATCAGATGCACAGTTCAAAGCCCTGGTGACCAGGATGCTCACAGAATTGGTTGATTTTGCTCACAAATTAGATGAACAAATGAAGGCTACAATAAGTGAAATGAAGGAAAATGCACAGAGAACCAATAGAGATGGGAGGAAAACTGGGACTCAAATCAATGGGGTGGACCAGAAGGAAGAAACAAACAACCAAACAGAAAACGAGGAAGAAACAAGAATTCAAAAAAAATGAGAGGTTTAGGAACCTCCAGGACATCTGTAAATGTCCCAACATGTGAATTATAGGGGTACCAGAAGGGGAAGAAGAACAGCAACAAATGGAAAACTTATTTGAACAAATAATAAAGGAGAACTTCCCCAATCTGGCAAAGGAAATAGACTACCAGGAAGTCCAGGAAGCTCAGAGAGTCCCAAAGAACTTGGACCCAAGGAGGAACACACCAAGGCACATCATAATTACATTAGTCAAGATTAAAACGAAGGAGAGAATTCTAGAAGCAGCAAGGGATAAGGGGACAGTCACCTCCGAAGGAGTTCCCATCAGACTGTCAGCTGATTTCTCAAAAGAGACCTTCCAGGGAAGAGGGGGCTGGAAAGAAGTATTTAAAGTATTGAAAGGCAAGGACCTACATCCAAGATTGCTCTATCCAGCAAAGCTGTCATTTAGAATGGAAGGGAAGATAAAGTGCTTCTCAGATAAGGTCAAGTTCAAGGAGTTCATCATCACCAAGCCCTTATTATATGAAATGTTAAAGGGACTTATCTAAGAAAAAGAAGATTAAAAAAGGACAGTAAAAAGACAGCAAACTCACAGCTATTAAGAACCACACCTAAAACAAAAGCAAACTAAGCAAACAACTAGAACAGGAACAGAATTATAGGAATGGAGATCATATGGAGGGTTAGCAACAGGGGAGTGGGAGGAGGAGAGAGGGGGGAAAGGTACAGAGAATAAGTAGCATAGACAGTGGGTAGAAAATAGACAGGAGTAGGGCAAGAATAGTGTGGGAAATGTAGAAGCTAAAGAACTTATGACACGTGGACATGAACGAAAGGGGGGAATGTGGGTGGGGGATATGCAGGGTGGAGGGGAATGATGGGGGAGAAATGGGACAACTGTAATAGCATAATCAATAAAATACATTAAAAAATAAAATGTATTTTAAAAATTAAAAAGTAAATAAAAAGTCCTCCAAAAAGCAAAGCAAAACAAAACAACAACAAAAACCCCAAACGAAATAAAAATGGTACTGCCTTTTGACCCGGAAATTCTACTGCTGGAATAATCCCTAAGAACCCTGAAACACCAATCCAAAAGAACCTAGGCACCCAGTGTTTATAGCAGCACAATGTAGAATAGCCAAGTGCTGGAAGCAGCCTAAGTGTCCATCAGTAAATAATTGGATTGAAAAACTATTTTACATTTACACAATGGACTACTGTGCAGCAGAAAGAAAGATGGAGCCCCTCCCCTTTGTGACCGCATGGATGGAACTGGAGAGCATTATGCTAAGTGAAATAAGCCAGGTGGTGAAAGACAAATACTATATGATCTCACCTATAAGTGGACCCTAATCAATGAAATGAACAAGCAAGCAAAATAGAACCAGAAACATGGAAATAAAGAACAAACTGACAGTAACCAGAAGGTTGGGGTGAGGGAGACAATGGGAGAAAGAAGGGGAAGGTTCATCATGGAATATGTATAAAGGAGCGATGGATGAAACCAAAGGGGGTTAGGATTGATGGTGGGAGGTGGGGGTGGGTAGAGCAGGGGAGATGTTGGCAGGGGGAATGGAGAGAACTGTACTTGAACAATAATAAAATTAAAATGTCTCTATATGTCATCTCCACTGCAGCAGTGAGTCACCGACTGGTTTACTGCACACTCCACCTGCCTGAAAAGCAAAGTCTCTCTCAGTCAGGGCTGGCCAAAACCTGCCAGTGCTTCCACCAGTTTTAGGAGATAGAATCTCTCTCTGGAACGCTCCAGGTTGGTGGTGCAGCTATGGACATGCTGCTTGCTGTGTGTGTAGCCTTAGTCTCCCAGAATCTATATATTCTCCCAAGTCACTCCTGATTCTGGATGGGAGTTCCCTGTGTGTGACTGGCCCCCCTATCCCTGCTCTGGGATGAGAGGAAGCTACCAAGCTGCATTTTCTGTCTGGTCTCTCCTCTGCTGCAGGCACAGGGTATTTCCCCCTCAACTTATAAAATCTCTTACCGGACAGTACAAAGCATCTTCTATACTCCTTGGCTTCAAAAATTCATATCAGCTGAGATTCCATTGACTGTTCAGGTCACTCACTGGAAGATCAACCAAAAATCAATGCTGGGGGCACAAGCATGTTGCCTCAGCTTCCACCTACTTGGCTGCCATCTTTATTCCCTCACCTTCTTTATTTAAATTCGATCTTCCTTTTCTAAATTGTTAAGATGCAAACTGTAGTTATGGACATGAGATCTTTCTTTCTTTTTTTTTTTTAATTAGGTTTTTAGTGCTATAATCCCCCCTCAGTACTGATATATTGTATTTTCATTTTTATTGACTTCAAAATACTTTCTAGTTTCTCTTTGGATTTCTTCTTTTACCCATGGATTATATAGAAGTGTTTTATTTAATTTCAAAATATTTGGGGATTTTCCAGATATCTTTCTGTTATGGATTCCTAAATTACATTGTCGTGAGAAAACACACTTTGTCTGACTGGAATCTTTTTAAATGTTTTGCAACTTATTTTATAGCCTGGAATATCTTGGTAAATGTTCCATATGAATTTGAGCAGAACCAGTACTTGGCTGTGGAGCATTTTATAAATGTCAAGCAGATCCAGTTGGTTGAGAATGCTCAAATCTACTATAACTTTGTTGATTTTTGGTGTGCTTGTTCTTTAATTATTAAAGGAGTATTTAAATTCCTGAGTATAATATGGATTTCTCTATTTCTCATTACAGTTCAATTAGTGTTACTTCATATACTTGAAGTTACGTTATTAGGGTCATCAGTGCTTATAATTGTTATGTCTTCTTGACAAATTGACTCCTTTATTTTATGAAATGACCTTCCTTATCCCTGATATTACTTTTTGCTCTGAAATCTTCTTTGTTTGACATTGATAGAGCCACTGCAGCTTTATTTTGATTAGTGTTAGTTTGGTATATGTTTTTTTTTTCCATTGGATGTTTCATCTACTTCTGTCTTTATATTTAAAATACATTTATCTTAGGCAGAAGGTAATTTTGGTTTCACTTTTTTTTTTTTAATTTTTAAACTTTATTTATCTTTAGAGAGGAAGGGAAAGAGAGAGGGAGAGAAACATCAATGTGTGGTTGCCTCTTGTATGTCCCCTGCCGGGAACTGGCCTGGCAACCCAGGCATGTGCCCTGACCGGGAATCGAACCGCGATCCTTCGGTTCGCAGGCCCGCGCTCAATCCACTGAGCTACACCAGCCAGGGTGGTTTCACCTTTTTAATGCAGTCTGACAATCTCTGCCTTTTAATTGAATATTCAGACCACATTTAATATGATTTTTCTATGGTTAAATTCAAGTCTATTAGCTTTTATTTGTTTTCATGTAACTCACCTATTCTTTTTTCCCTTTTAACTATTTTCATGTCTTCTTTGAATTGAGTGTTTTCTAATATTTAATTTTATCTCTTTCTTAGTCTATTATCTCTCTGTTTTGCAATTTTAGTAGTTGCTCCAGGGTTTATAGTATATATCTTTAACTTATTACAGTCTATCTTCAAGTGACATGAAACCTTTTCACATACAGCAGTGGTTTTCAACTGGAGATAATTTTGTTCTCCAGAGGACAATTGGCAATGTCTAGAGACTACAGGCCTCTAGTGGGTAGAGGACAGAGCTGATGATAAAAATCCTACACTGCACCCCAATGAAAAATTACCTAGTCCAAAATGTCAATAGGGGTGTGGTTGATAAACCCTGATATAGAATGTGAGAGCCTTATAATAGTATACTTACTCTTTCTCTTAGCATTTATGCTATTTTTGTCATATATTTTACTTTTACTTATGTTATAAATATTATAATATATTGTCATCATTTTTGCTTAAACTTTTTTATCTTTTAATTAACAAATAATGGAAAGGACTTATACATTTACTCCTATAATTACCACTTCTATTATTCTTTGTTTGTATAGATCTAGATTTCTATCTGGTATTATTTCACTTTGGTTTGAAAGATATTCTTTAACATTTCTTGTATTGCAGGTCATGATGAAGTCTTTCAGCTTTTTATATGTCAGAAAATGTTTTGATTTCACCTTTATTTTTAAAAGATGTTTTCTTTGGGTATACAAATCTAGATTGATTTTGTCCTATTAGTACTTTAAAGATGCTGCCCCACTGCGTTCCTGCCTGTGTTGTTTTCAAAGAGAAATTGACAGTTATTTTTAGCTTTGTTCTTTTGTATATAACATGTCTTTTTCCTCTGACTGCTTTCAAGATTTTCTCTTTCCAACTGGTTTTGAGAAATTTGATTATGATATGCCTTGGTGTAATTTTCTTCATCTTCTTTTGTTTAGGGTTTGTTAAGCTTCGTGGATATATGGGTTCATTGTTTTTATCAATTTTGGAAATTTTCAACCATTACTTTTCAAACACAGTTGACTCTGCATCCATGGATTCAACCAACCACAGACCAAAAATATTTGACAAAAAAATGTTACATTGTTGCTGATGTCTACTATGTCTTCATTGAACATGTTCAGATATTTTTCTCACTATTCCCTAAACAATAAGGTATAACAACTATTTATATAATATTAAGTATTATAAGTACTCTAGAGATGACTTAAATATATGGGATTATGTGTGTAGGTTGTCTGTAAATACTATGCCATTTTATATGAGACTTGAGCAACTGTGGATTTGGTATCTGTATAAGTGGTGGAGGGGTTTCAGAAGCAAATCCAATGGAGAAGAAAAGAGGACTGTATGTTCTGTCCCTCTCCCCTTTTAGGGAATCCAATCAAACACATACTAGGATGTTTAAAGTTGTCCTACTGATATGGAAAAGAAATAGCCCTATTGATGTAAAAAGAAATATAGCAGAATTGAGATAGCAGTCCCATTAGTGTAAGAAAAGAATTATGGCAGGATACAAATTCTATTTCTGACCCCCTTGACTAAAGAAGAAATAATTCAGGAAAAAGGGGAGAAGGGAGTTAAAGATTTACGACCACATCTGCCGTGGGAGCCAAGATGTAAGATGCTTAAAAGGAAGAATTTTCCCTGAGATCGGGGCCCAGAATTTGGAGACTGCCTCCTCTGGGACCACGCGTGTAATAAAGAGTCGTGCTTCGTGAACTCCCTGCGTCTGGATCGTTTCATTTCTCCGTAACACTACAACTCGCTGATGCTGTTTTCAGTTTTAAGACTAATTTTTTTCTGTTGCATTTTGGATAGTTTTTATCACAATGTTTACAAGTTCACTAATATTTTCTTTTGCAATGTCTTTTCTGACATTAATCCCATTCAGGGTATTTTTTATTTTATACATTGTTGTTTGCATCTCAGAAATTTAATAAGGGTCATTTTAATAACTTTCTTATCCTTATTATAGATTATGTTTTCCTGCCTATGTGGATGTTTGTAATCTTTGATTGAATTGTGAATTTACTTTGTTGGGTGTGGAATATTTTTTTATTATTTTAAATCTTCTGGAGCTTTGTTCTGGAATGCAGTTAATTTACTTGGTGATGGTTTGATCCTTTGAATTTTGATTTACTATTTGTTTGGTGGGTCTGGAGCAGTGCCCAGACTCAGGTTAATTATTTTGCATTATTGAGGAAAGATTTTCCTGACTACTTCTATTGTTAATTATGAGGTTCCCCAGTCTGTCTGGTAGGAACAGACACTATTCTAGCCCCTGTGTGAGCATTGGGCATTGTTTCCTTTAATACGTTTAGATGGCTTTTTCTCCCAGACCTGGGTAATTTTCTTAAACAAATATGTTGATCCATATTCCGCCAAATACTCAAGGAAGACTTCCTTTAAGTCTGTATAGTTCTCTCTCCTCTCTGGTACTCTGATGCAGACACCGGCCAGCAGTGTCCACGTCATTATGGATGAAATAAAACATTCACACAGTAAATGAATGGATCAAAAAACTGTGGTACATTTATACAATGGAATTCTATGCAGCAGAAAGAAAGAAGGAGCTCATACCCTATGCAACAGCATGGATGGAACTTGAGAGCATCATGCTAAGCGAAGTAAGCCAGGCAGTGAAAGATAAATACCATATGATCTCACCTTTAACAGGAACCTAATCAACAAAACAAACAAACAAGCATAATATAACCAAAGACATGGAAATTGGGAACATGCTGAAAGTCACCAGAGGGGAGAGGGGAGGGAATTTCAGGGGAAAAGGGGAAGGATTTACAGGAACAAGTATAAAGGACACATGGACAAAAACTATGGGGGGGGGGTGGAAATGGGAGGGAGGTGGGGAGGGCTGGGGTGGTGGGTTCGGGTGAGAATAAAAGACAGAAAACTGTACAAGATCAACAATGAAAATAAAAATTAAAAAACAAAAATAAACAAACAAAAAAAACATTCACACAGACTACCAAGTCTGGTGGAGGAAAAAGGACAGCATGGCTTTTCTCTCAAGGGGAACAAAAGCTGCGGCACCCGCCATAACAGGCCTTTACTTTATTCCTGGTCCTCATTTACTATGCCTAGGTTCACTACAGGTGGTTATCTTTTACAGACAACAAAGGAGCCAATGCTTCTAATTACATGACAGAAGAAGGATATTAACAAATGAAAAGGGAAAAGTGGTTGAGCTGGTTACACTGGCCCTTGCAAGGTTTAGCATGGATTTTATGAAGTTACAGTAAGCACTTGCAGGGTGAGGGAGTTTTCAACAAAAAGCAAGACTCAGAGCAGCCTAGGTATATTGCAAATCTGATTACCCACGAGAGAACCTATCTGTGGGCATGGGTCCTGTGCATCTCCGAGTGGGAGCTGGGCCCACGCCACGCAGAAGTGTCTGCCACAGTACTCTGCCCTCTGAACTGTAGCTATTGTGGTTGTCTCAGATTACGGACTCGATGTTCGAAAGTCAGATAGTCTGCTGGCTCTGTTTAGGTTTCTCCTCAGTGCACTGCAGTACAGTTCTCTGTACTCTATGAAATGCTCCAAGGCAGAAGGCTGAGGCAATAGTAAGTCTCATCTCAATTTTTTTCCATCTCTCAGGCATCCCTGTATTTCATTGCCTGGTTTACAGTGTGTTGAAATCCATTGTTTCATATATTTTGACTGAATTTCTAGTTTTTACATATGACAGGGTAAATATGGTCCTTGTTACTCCTCTCAAAATATGGTTTTATTCTATTCTGAATTTCTGACTTCTTAGCATCTGTTCTATTCTGACTTCTGACATTCTCAGAGAGGCTAGAGTACACTACCTGGAACAGAGTAGGTGATCAGTAAATTCTCATGGATGGATGATAGGGGACTGAAGACCTGGAAAATTTTAGCTTAAGGAAAAAGTTGTAAGTCTAGCAAGTAATGTGTATGTTAAAGCCTTTGCTTCAGGAACTACAGATAAGGCCCACCCTGGCTCCTGAGAAATAGCCAGCCACCTGGGGCACTGATAGAAGATTATCACCTGAGGACATCCGAACCTTTGTTCCAGGCAGAGCAGATGACCACCCTCCCCACTTGGGAACAGCTAACTGCTGAGGACAGGAATGTTGCAGCTTCTGAATCTCAAAGCCCTCACCGCCCCTTGTTTGTCCACCCCCACCTCCCTTATGAAAGATCTGGCCAGGAAAGAGAAGGGAAGATGGTTTGTTAGGGTATGAACTCGCCATCTTCTTGGATTGTTGGCTATCTGAATAAAGTGCCCATAAAAGATTCAATCGCTGTCATTGCTTATTGAATTTGGTAGTGACAGGCAGCCTGAATGCCAGTGTCTTTTCCAGTTACAGGATGATGTGTTATGTATAGGTTAGTGAGTAATTGAATGACTAAAGGGAGAACATGGTTCAACTGAGAGGCCAGGACCAAAGGAGGGTGACAAGGCTGAGAACTGAGGACTAGAGAGAGGCTAGAGGACACTGGGCACTCATATAGTCTACTGTGATTACAGAGAAACAAACCAACCCAGACTGAGTCAGAATGCTGAGAATCAGCCAGCATGGCTCTGTGGTATTTAAGAAAGAAGCAAGGCAAGGGCAACTAGGCTACAAGAGTGTAAAGTCCATGCAAACTTCTGATGTGGTAGAGCTGCTTTTGACGTTTCAGGACCTGCTCCACAGGCACCTCTGTGCTTCCTCTCACAGTGGCATTTAGCTTAGCATCAGCAAGTGGGTATTACCAGCTACTAATTCTTATCTTTGGGTCTTACACTTTTTAAGCAGATCAGATATTAGGGTCAATTTGGGGTTTACGAGAATCCGAAATGATCTGCACAATTTATTTGGGTTTTCTTTTTATTTACTATAGGAAATACAATGTAGGGCCTTATTTAATTTTATATCTAATGTCCAATTTTTAAGCCAATAGTACATTGAGAAAGAGGAAGAAGTAGAGAGAGGGGAGGGAGGGAGAAGAAGAAGGAGAGGGGAAGAGGAGGAGACAGAGATACTTAGGGAGAAACATCTGATACAGCAGTATTTTACATAGAAATCTGATTTTCAGATTAATTTATCCCCAAATTTGATTATCTTTGATTCCCTTCTGTGCATCTCTCTCCCTCTCTCTCTCTCTCTCTCTCTCTCTCTCTCTCTCTCACACACACATACACACACACACACACGTACACAACATACATATACCCCCAAAGCTCATGGATATTGTGAACATTTTCTGGTGGTTTGTTCAAGATATGAAGAAACAGATATTTGGAAACGACTGGGCTGTTTTGAAACAATGGTTTTATACTGTATGCTCTTTTATAAAAGGCCACAAAATAACTCACAGCTCTGTTGACCCAGCTACTGTATAGATAATCCATTTTACCAACTGACGTATAGCCGGAACTAAATAGGTAATGTTCGGTCGCAGTGTCTTAATAAGGTTTAGAACAATCCTCTACTCTTTCTTTGACAAGTTATTTTCTGCATCCTTGGTGAAAATTCTGGTTCTCAGGTAGGATGTTCATAAACTCTTTATTCCTCTTTTTATTCTGTTCTGTCATGTGATTCTTCTGGGTCTATCCCACTGAAAGAGTCTTGTTACCCAATGATCACTACAATTTCTGTTGGACTTCCTGAGGAAAACAGTGCTGTGATTGTTCTCCCTTTTATGAAAACCACTGGCAATTTAGAATGTAATGTCTCACAGTAGCACAGAGGAGCCTTATGACAGTAGTAGGCCCTGGAGGCCAACAACAATGGGCCTTTGAATAGGTAATAGTCATGGTGCACATTCCTGGGATGGCCCACTGGAGCTTTTGCATACAGTTTTGTTCAGTCCTTGAAGTGGATAGTATAAACACAATGGATCACTTGCTGCTTCTCGAAATAATCTCCTTTTCATTTTCATGATATGCTCTCTTTTCCAATGTTTCTCCTACCCCAATTTCTCAGTCTCCTTCGCTGGTTTATCATGCTTCATTTTTATATGTTAGAGGCTCCAGAGCTTGGTCTACCTTTCTGTTTACACACTACCTTGAGGTGCTTTCCTCTGACCTCACAACTTTGCATTCCATCCATGTACTGAAGACTTCCAATCTTAGGTTTCAACCCCAGACTTCTTCCTCAATTCTAGGCTCATATATCCAAGGATATACTTGGAATTTTCATTCAGAAGTGTAAGAATTCTCTCAAACATAACCTGGCCAAAATGTTCCTCCTGTTTCCTCCACATCTGAATGCATCTGTTTCTCTCTTAGTCTTCCCCTTCTCAGTAAATGACACCACCACCCAACCAGTGGCTAAACCAAAGTTCTTAGACTCATTCCTAATTCTTTCCTTCCTTAACCCTCACATCAAATCCTTTGGGAAGATCTGTCAGGTTTATTCTAATCTAAAGCATAATCCAAATCTGTCCCTGCTCTCACTCTCCGCTATTTCCACCCTAATCTCTCTTTTGGACAATTGCAGAAGCTGCCTAATAGTCACTTGCTTCTATCCCACCCACTCCCACCCCTGCCACTGCCACTGATCATTTGGCAGGCAAAGTTCTGAAAACTGAAATCTGATATCATTATCTTACCAAAAACCACCCAGTGGTTTTCTATTACAACAAGAATAAAAATTTAAGCAGGGAGTACCTTGTGGTTCACAAGGCCCTGCATGATCCAGTCTCCACACAGCTCTTGGACTCGTATCACCCCCACATCTTCTCACTTCCTCCACTGTCTGCAGTGCTGCCCCTTGAAGACCTGGAATTCACTCTGACATCAGCAAGCTCTCCTTTCTTTCACCTCACTTTGGATATTTCCACAGCAGGCTTCCTCTTGGTTATCAGGCCTCATCTCAAAGATCATCTCCTCAGAAAGGCCTTTCCTGACCTTTCTGTCCAAGTCCTCTCCCACATATCCAGCCACAATGACATTCACCACTGGATCATGTTTTTGCATTTATTTGTTTACTCATTTAACATTTGTCTTCTTTTCTCTGCTAAAATCTAAGCTCTAGGAGAGTGGAGATTGTGTCTTTGTTATTTACTGCTATATCCTTAGTAACTAGAACAGTTCGAGAAAAGAGTAGGAATAGTAGTTATTCATTGACTTAGAGAAAGATGAGGAAACCAAGGCTCTGAGATATTAACTTACTTGTCAGGATGCACAGCAGTGACTGAGCCAAGACATTGGGTCAGGCATGTTGCTGCATTGATCCAAAGCTCATGCAATTTCATACACTCAATGGCCATCATGAGGAAGAGTCCCAGAAACCTCTTCTCTAGTTGCATTCATGGACAAAGAGCACATGGCCTGGGAAAGAGGGCAAGATCTGAGGCCCTGGCTGAGGAATCAGCCACTTGGGGAAGGGTTGTATGTGCCCAGGATTTTAGACGCTGTACCCAAGTCTTGTAGAATAAGCCAGACAGGTAGTTGCACTCAGCTGAGGCAGCAGTGTAGGCAGTGGAATGGAGAGCTCTGGATGCAGGCTGAGTCCAGTGCTGGTATGATGTGGTGTGGTCTCTGCAGGGAGGATTCTACTCCTACAGAACCTAGCTGTGCACAGTGGAGGGCCATGACTATTCTTTCAGGAGGATAGAACCATGAAGGAACTCTCTAGGGCTCTTGGGTATGCTGTCTAAATGGAACTAGTCAGCAAAGGAAAGGTGGGTTTCAGCTTTCGGGGTTTTTAAAGAAAGCTTTGAAAACCAAGAAGTACTTTGGGAGTCTGTGCTCTAGCTTGCCAGGTAACCATAAAATTCTCCAAGAGGTTTGGCATCTGATGGTAAAGGGTGGCAGGACTGGAGACATCTGAGCATTGAATAAATGGGTTATGATTTTGTGAGGACAGTACCACAACCTCTGGCCTTTCCTTGATTGAATCTGGGGATAATCCAGGCTGAGAGGAGAGGGACATGTGAGTTTTCCAGGTTCAAGGGAAGTAAAGCCTATGCCTGAGTAGGTGCAGATGAATAGTGGAAAGGAGGATATAATTCTAGATGAGGCTGGCCCACAGAATCTGGTGACAAAGCAGGGTGAAGTGTCAGCTCACTGGACACACAGCCACTCCAAATGCTCTTCTGCCAGGCCTGGAACCTTCAGAAGGTCTTGCCTCATGAAGTCCCCACCCTGGGCATGCTGTGCCTCTCCTTTTCCCAGTATCCCAGAAGGTGGTGCTGCACTCCAGGAAAGCCCAGTGGATGGTTTGTTTGGACGGAAATACAGCCTCCCTGGGAGCTTCATTTGAATAGGAGGAAGGGGACTATTGAGGGGAGGAGCATGAGCCCCAAACCTTTATTTTCCCCCACCCCAAATCTCCTCTCAGAAACAGACCCGTGTGGGTCAATAAACCCCTGATGTAGCTATTTTTCTATTATTTTCCCACTGCTGGGCTAATGTGCTCTAAGAGCTGCCTCCAGCTATGCACCTGGGCAGCTGCCATTGGCTGCTTCTGAGACTGCAGATATGACAGGACATAACTTCACGTTAGAGTTTTGTGATGTCAAAGATGACTCATTAGGTTGACACCAGTTTTACTGATTAATCAATCTTATGCACATGTCTTCTTCCTGTAGATTTGCTGGGAGCATTTATTTCTGCTATACTAGGAACAAGATTGCAGGTGGGTCTCTGGGGCATTGGATATTGCAGACTCCATGTTCTTGGCCCTCCACACTAAGTTCCTTCAAATGACACACTAATTTCCTTCAATTGATTCTATGTTGCACACACACCATGGTTGTGACAAAATTTTGCTTTCATTTCTAATCATTTATGTAAAAAGCTCTACTTTGGGTTTGTTCAGACCTTTTAGGCAGGGAATTGATTTCCAAACCATTTCCAAATTGCTTCTACTCTGGAATCTTGCTGAGCCTGGCATTTTCTCCTCTGGACCAGGGGCCCTCAATTCTTTTGTCAGTCAGAAAACAACACACACCACACTAGCTATGAATCTCAACCCTCAGCACCAATAAAGGTGTTAACTTTTTTTTTTTTTAATTAAGGCTGGGATTCTGAGGCATTAGAGTTTTGTGCATTGTTTTCTTAAATATTATTTTGTTAAGCTGGGATTCTTCCTGAGACATTTGTTGATTTCTGTACCTTTGCTTCTCACTCTTGACCTGTTATCACTTCTGTGTTGACTGGGATAGAACAGCCAGCTACAAATAAAATTTTGGGTTGGCCAAAAAGTTCATTTGTTTTTTTTCCATAGGATGGCTCTAGTGGCACTTAGTTGTCTTAACTTATTTCAAAACAATATTGTTAGATTGTATTGTGACAGCTGTCATATCAGCATGCATTTAAAAAAACATCAAAATTTGTGAATTTTGGTGTAGCCATTTTAATATTGAAGATGGAAGAAAATACACAATATTTTCAGCACATTATGCTTTATTATTTCAAGAAAGGTACCTGGCTGGCGTAGCTCAGTGGTTTGAGCGTGGGCCTGTAAACCAAAGGGTCGCAGGTTCAATTCCCAGTCAGGGCACATACCTGGGTTGCGGGCCAGGTCCCCATTGTGGGGTGTGTAGGAGGCAACCACACATTGATGTTTCTCTCCCACTCTTTCCCCTTCCCCTTTCTCTAAAAATAAATAAATAAATAAATAAAAATCTTTAAAAAAAAGAAAGGTAAAAACACAACTGAAATGCAAAAAAAGATTTGTGCAGTGTTTAGAGAAAGTGTTGTGACTAATCAAAAGTGGTTTGTGAAGTTTTATGCTGGAGATTTCTCACTGGATGCTCCATGGTTGGGTAGACCAATTGAAATTGATTGCAATCAAATTGAGACATTGAGAACAATCAACATTATACCACATGTGAGATAGCTGACAAATTCAAAATATCCAAATCAATAAAGTTATTGGTGAAAACGAAAAATGTGTTTTTTTACGGAAAAAAATAAATGAACTTTTTGGCTAACCCAATACTATCTTTCCTGAGTGGGAAATGTGAAACAGTGTAACTTTATGAAAATATTACCAATGGACTCCACAACTGTTATTCTGGTGTACAATGTAGACCAACTGTTGGAGGGGAAATAATCAGGAGGTAGAGGTGAATGTAAGGAGAGTTAGACCTATACAGCCACACTGAGGAAGAGAATGAAGGAGGAAATGAGCTTCCCCAAGATGGGAAGGAGTCAGAAATGCCTCCCGTGGTCTGGAGGTCCCAGAGTCTGCCTCTCAACATGTGTCAGGTCCCCAGGAAAGTGGGGAAGACAGTTCCATTCCTAGCCTACTCTTGAGGATTCCATTCTGGTGTCTTGAAGGGACATAGAATCTGTGTTTAATAAGTACATCCATGATGCTGGTGCAGGTGCACCTTGGACAACCCTTTCAGAACCACTGTGCCAAGCTGAGAGTGTTCAGGACTCAGGAAGTAGAAGGAAACTCTGGCAGGCCCTTCCATGGACTCATGTGCTGGACTTTCATTCATTCCAAACAGAATCACACCTGAGGTGTTGTTAGGTAGGGAGGGTACAAAGGTACAGTAGGTACTTTCTATCCCAGCTCTCGGGCTGTATTAGAAATAGAACACATATTTAGGACTTATAACACAGTGTGATACATGCTCACACCACTAAAGCCTCATGCTCTATTTTAAAAATATTATTTATGGAGCATGGGAGAAGCTACTACTCAAGTCAAAAAATAAGTGCCATTACCTATGTCTTTAAAAAATAGTCTTAGTCTTTAAAATGACTGCAATGCCAGTGGAAGATAGGGATGTGGTTTAGAGACTTCCGCAGGCATTTCCACCTGAATCTCAGTGCAGGCCCTTAAAATTTTGGAGCAAGCCCTGCCATCTCCCACAGATAACTACTCTCCTTTTGAGAAACAGCTCTTGGCCTGTTACTGGGTCTGCACAGATGGAACACTTATCTATGGACCACCAAGTTACAATTTGACCAGAGCTGCCCATCATGAACCAGGTATTATGACTTACCAAGCCAGCAACATTCCAACATCAAATGAAAGTGGTATTGACATGATTGGGGCTGAACAGCCACTGAAGTTACAAGTAAGTTACATGAAAAAGTGGCCCACATGCTCACAGTCCCCACTCGTGCTACTCGGCTTTCTCCCTCCCAATCTGCGCCTATGGCCTCATGAGGAGTGCCTTATGATCAGTTGGCAACAGAAGACTGAGGTATGGTTTACAGATGCTTCACATGATACGCAGGCATCACCCAAAAGTGGACAGCAGCAATACTGGTCCTTTCCGGGACATTCCTGAAGAATAACCGTGAAGGGAAAACATTCTAGTGGGCAGAATTTTGAGGAATGTACCTGGTTGTTTACTTTGCTTGGAAGGTGGAATGGTCAGACATGTGATTGATTACATGCTGATTCATAAGCTATAGCTTGCATTGGGACTTGAAAGGAACATGTCTGAATAACAAGTGACAAAAAAATTTGGGGAAGAGGTATGTAGATAGACCTCTCTGAATGGGCAAAAAATGTCAACATATGTCTCCCATGTAAATGCTCACCAAAGGGTGATCTCAGCAAAGGAGGACTTCAATAAATAAGGTGATGGATGGTCCATTCTATGGACACTACTCAGCCTTTCCTCAGGCTCTCCTGTCAATGTCCAGTGGGCCCATGAACAAATTGGCCATGATGGCACAGATGGAGTTTATGTATGGGATTAGCAATATGAACTTCTATTCATCAAGGCTTACCCAGCTATGGCCACCACTGAATGCCCCAACTGCCAACAGCAGAGATCAAAACTGAGTCACTGATATGGTGCCATTTCCTGAGGTGATCAGTCAGATAGTGGCAGGTTGATTACACAGGATTATTACTTCTGTTATGGAATGAGCTGCATTTTGTCTTTTCTGGAATAAACATTTAATCTGAATATGGATTTGCCTTCCCTGCATACAATGTTTCTGCCAAAACTATCACCTGTGGTTTTGCAGAGTGCCTTCTTTACCATCATGTTAATTCACACAGTAGTGCTTCTGATCAAGGAAGCAATGTATACTTACTCACTTTACAGCAAAATAAGTGAGGCAATAGGCCCATGCTTGTGGAATTCACCAGTCTTCCCATGTTCTCCACCATCCTAAAGCAACTGGCTTGAAAGAATGGTGGAATGGCCTTTTGAAGACTAGGTTAGAGTGTCAGCTAGGTGACAATACTTTGTGGTGCAACACATTGCATACTTGTCAAGGAAACTAGATCACACTGTTAGGGAAACCAGATCATACTGTCCAGGGGTGGCCAGCCTGCTTGAGAGCTGTGACAGCCACCTATGAGCTCTTACAGGAAGCTGAAAATTTTGCTTAGGACAGCCTATCACTGTTTATGCACCACATCAAGTGTTGAACCTGCTGGAGAAAAAGGGAAATTTGTCAGTGCTGGAAGAATGGGCAGGTACCAACCCATTCTTGACAATCCCATCTCCCTCAAAATGGTAAGTCCTTCCTCTCTTATCCCAGAGTCTGACTCGGCTGTGCTAATACATGACTATGCTGAGATAACTGATGACGTTTATTCTAGAAGAACTGATTTACAGGACCATCCTCTAAAAGCACCAGTCTGGACTCTATATGCAGATGGAAGCAGTTATGTGGCTAAAGGAAACAGAAAGGCTGTGTATGCAGTTGTGACTCTTGAAGGAATAGTAGAGGTCAAGGCCTTGCTGCTGGGAACCTCTGCTCAGAAAGCTGAACTAATTGCATTGATGAGGGCATTGGAATTGTCGCACGAAAAGAGAGTGAATGTGTATACTGACTCAAGGTAAGCTTTCTTAATTTTGCATGCACATGGCCTAATCTGGAAGGAAAAAAGAACTATTAACCTCCAATAAAAAGGAAATTAAGCATGCAGCAGAAATTTTAAAGTTATTAGAGGCTGTTCGGGTACGTTTACAGGTTACAATTATGCACTGCCTGGGGCATCAGAAAGAGGACACTGAAATGGCTAGAGGAAACAATCTGGCTGCTCCAGCAGCAAAAGAGGCTGCTAAAGGAATGTTTATAATGCCTTTGGTACCTGCCCTACACAGGTCACAATTTGACCCTGAATATTTGACTGCAGACTTAGAGAAAGCTGAGAGCTGGGGTTTTGATGAAGAAGGAGCTGATAGTGGATGGAGAAAGAGTAAGAAAGGAGTTACACTGCTTTCCTGAACGTTCAGTAGAGCCAGTCATGAAGCATTTGCACCAGGCCACTCACTATGTAAAGGACTCATTAACCACATATATTAAACTGTGGCTCACAGGTCCTGGAATTTCTAAAGCTATACAAAATGTTATTTCTAGATGTGTTGTGTGCCAGAAGAACAACCCCAAGACAGATCCCCAATAAAAGAAAGAAGGGAAGCACCAAGGGCAGTGCTTACTTGAAGATTGGCAAATAGACTTTACTCAGATGCCAAAGGTCTGAAGGTGGAAATAGTTGCTAGTTTTTGTTGACACCTTTTCAGGATGGGTGGAAGTCTATCCCTCTAGGATAGAGAAATCCTTAGACGTAGTGAAAGCCTTACTGAAGGAAATAATCCCCCACTTTTGCCTCCCTGGCAGCATACAAAGTGATAACGAACCTGCTTTTGTTTCAGAAACCACATAGGTTAGTAACTTTTAGGAATAAAGTGGAGACCCCACACAGCATAGAGATCTCAGTCCTCTGGGAAGGTAGAGAAGATGAATCACACCTTGAAGAAAAATGTAGTCAAGTTACGTCAAGAAGCTCATCTTCATTGGGACCAAGAGTAAGGGTGGCTCCTTGAAGTGGGATTCAATTGAGTCCTTATGAAATTGTGTATGGGTGACCATTTTAGGCTATGATTGGGGTGGGAGTCATGTATATAGATCAAGAAGTAAAGGTTAAGAAATATATACAACAGTTAAGTCAGACCTCAGCTGTAATTAATGACCTTGCTTGTATTAGGGACTTCTCCCCCACACGTTTGCTACATTCCTTTGAAGACAAGATGCTACTCAAGACCTGAAAGAGGGGATCTCCAGAAAGCCAACTATGAAAAAAATGGACTGGACCTCAGGATGTCAACCTGATAATTCAGTTCCTAGTGCAAAAATTAAAGCAAGTAAATGAAACAGTATCCAACATAAAACAAAGAGAGGGATTCTTAGGTATTGATTTGTCTAAACTAACATCCTGGCTGGCTAGTATTACTGGTCTTAGAGAGGCATTTGTTGTTTTTACTTTTTTCATTTTTTTCGGTATCATAACTTGCTGTTGCTATGTGTGTACTATGTGTCCCCTCATGTAGATCTGCAATTAACATTATGCCTAGGCCCCCTACCAGATGGTATAATGCTAACATATCTGCTCAACAGCAAAATGAGTACTTCCATATGAAACTGAGCTCACAGATACAAGATAGTTTAAACTAACAGTGGGGGAATGATGGGGGAATCGAACGTTGGAAAATTTTAGCTTAAGTAATAGCTAATAAGCTTAGAAATCAATGCATGTAAAAGCTATTGTTCCAGGAACTGAAGGTGTGATCCACCTTGACTCCAGAAGACCATAAGCAGTTTCACCTTTGTGCCTCAGTACTGTAAGCAACTGAAGACGGTATCTGAGCCACTGTACTCCAGAGTAAGATGACCACCACTAAAGACCACCACTCAGGGTGAGGATTCTGCAGTTCTTTTTAAAAATCCAATGAACTTTTCCCTGAATTCCAAACCCTTTACCTACATTTTGTTCTCCTTATAAAAAGGACCATTTTAAAATGGAACTTAAATGGTCTGTTAGCATACAAACCCACCATCTTCTCAGATTACCAGCCATCTGAATAAAGCGTCATGTTTCTGCTTATTGGGTCTGGTATGTGACAGGCAGTACCAACACTGGCTTTTTGGCTTCAATACGGTGGTATTACTGAACATTTCCAAGTTCACTTCCCAATCCCCTTTCCTATTTTAAGACTTTTGTCTTCAAAATGAGTAAGACACTTTCCTACTCTTGCCCCAGAGGTCTTTTCCACAGTCCCCTGTCATTCCTAAAGGACTTTCTGGTTCTGGATGCTAGAAAATCCACCGTCTCCTAGCGCTGGAATCCCTGGGCCAACCACTGCCACTTGGTAGGGCTCCCACAATCAAGGCTATTCCTTCCTCAGGTGAATCTCAATTTCCTTCGTTCCTTATGAATCTATGCGTGGCCGTTTTATTTCTTCAAATGCTCCAAGCTAAAATTCTCATCTGGCTCAAAATCTTCCTTATGTTTTTGACATGAGAGCAGATATTAAATGACTGATTTACTAAGGCAAGCAAAACATTCACTTAGGCCCGCTGAGTACACATGGCTCTCGCCCAGGGTGAGGGTGTGCCCGCCAGACGGTACACAGATAAGCAAGCCCTCCCCCTACTTTTCACGTGCTCACAGGGTACCAGGTGACCAAGGAAGATCACAACGCCTGCGCCTGGTTACTGAAACCAGCGGCGCTGAAGCCAGCTCCCTTCCCCAAGCTTACTTTCTCTTTGGGGTTCACGATTGTAAGTATTTACATTCGTACAGTCTACTGAAACACTTCTCTCTCCGAAACGTGTCTTTTAATACTTGTAACCGCCTTACTACAAAGGTACTTCTTCAGAAGTGAAGCGCTGATAAGATACAGAGCTACTCAAAAATCCGAGTCCTCATTCACATCCGGGTCAAAGCTAGAAAGGGGGCGCTGCACGCCACCCACAAGCCACGTGATCTTGCCGGCTTTCCAAATCAACCTCGCAGTTGGACGCGGAAGCCATTGGCCCCACCCCCGCAAGCCCAAGGGCTCAGTTTTGGGGGCGGGCCCGAGACGCCTGCGCCGCGGCGGCTCCTAGTCGAAGGCCTGGGCAGCTGCAGCAGCTACGTTTCCCTACCGTCTACCTCTGGACCCTGAGGTGAGTGTCGGCGCGGCCTGGTTGAACGTCGCGCGGGGAGTGTCTGGGCTTCGCTCGGTTCCTCAGGCAGTCCCCGGTCTCCGTCTCTCTCATGGAACTCAGCTTCGCCGGAGGCCGGGAGCTGGCCCTCTCAAGCTGCGCGCGCCTTCCGTGCCCGCTCACCTGCGGTCGGAAGTGACGTGGAGGGCGAGCGCTCACCCTGGCAGCGGGGCCCGCAAACTTTGGCTCGGCCTGGCATGGGTAAGCCAGTGAGGAGGCATCAGCTTCTTGGCTTTGTGTCAGGACCCCGCACGCAGAGGGTCAGCTTGGCCCAGTTTGATCTCGATTTAATACTAGAGTGGTAACTCCAGAAATTCTTGAAAAACAGAATAGGGGTAACTACAAATCAGGTTTTGGGCATTGATGGTAGTCAGTGTTGTGAAGGAGGATTGAATAGTTTGCCAGTGCTGTAACAGTGATTTGTTATGTAGCATCCATCTTCACTGCTGTCACCCTGTACCACGCTGCTCTCCCTTTTCACCCGTGTCTCCCGTCATCATCTTGTTGCACTGTTTCCTCCAATCCATTATCGATACAGCAACCCACAAACATCGCTTGGGTCATGCTATCATCGCCATCTTTAAAACTCTTCAAAGTCACATACCATTGCACTTGTAATAAAATTCAGGCTCACTTTTAACCCAGGCCGCCTGGACCTTGTCCTCACCTGACCCTTGTTTTCACTTAACGCCCGGCCCCTCAGCTTCGTGTGTGCAGCCAGACCTACAAACCAGAATTCAAGTCGTTCCACAGAAACCCCAGTGCTCAAAGGGGACGACAATGAAGATACTGTTTTTTCAGATGATTTAAGTCTTGCAGAACATTAGAAGATTTGCAGAGGAATGAAGTCCTTATCAAGTTCTTTAATCAGTATTTATGTAAAATAAATTCTCATTGTGCTCAAGTCTTCCATTTTCCCAAATGCACCAGCATTAGAAATTACACATATTGTTTCTTTGCAAAAAACGTTCACTCGACTTGTGGCCTGATTAACTCTTATTCATTCTTCAGATCCTGGCTTAAATATCACATTATCAGAGAGGCCTCTGTGACCTCACACCTGTCTTCACAGTGTTAATTAGGTTCCTGTTATTTTGTCATAAGGAATCCTGTGCTTTCCTTTTATAGCAGTTACCACAATGGTGTGTGTGTGCGTGTGTGTGCGTGTGTGTGCGTGTGTACACAGAATGGGGCAAAAGTAGGCTTATAGTTGTGAGTGTATGAAACACTTTATTTGTGTATTACATATTTTTCCATACAAACAACTTTAAACCTACTTTTGCCACCTTTGTATTTTTTTATACATAATTCTTAAAATATGTGTCTTCTCCTAGAGACTAAGCCCTATGGGGACTGAAACTAGCACATTGCCTGGTGTAATTGACCCTCAATAAATATTTGTTGAATGGATGATTTATTTCACTTCTGAATCTCTTAACCTTCTAATGAGAATCTTCTGGTTTTCAATTCTCACTCCAGAAACCGTGTTCTTTGGACCACATACTCCAGTCAAGTAGCTTTTTGATGTCTTTAGATCTTCATTCTTCCTCCCTCCCTGTCTCCCTGCTTTTTTTTTCCTCCTTTCCTCCTCTAGTCCCTTCTGGCTTTTTATTTTTTATTCTACCCAGCTTGGACCCCAGAGTCAGTAACTTGAACTGTTCTCTTCCTTAGCATCTTTATTGCACACCCATCTGCCCTTTTGCTACTTTTGCTCTGAAAATCCCAAACAGTGGTATTTCCCCTGGAATCGTTAGTTACTGAAGAAGGAAATTTTGCAGCCTTGAAGATTGTTGGCAGTGGTTAGTGAACTATGGTTTTGGGTGTCCAGCTTTAGATAGGCCCTCCACACCTGTCACCATTGTGTGTTCCCAGTCAGCTTTTCTCTTCTACAAGACATTTATTCCAGATTCTTCTTCTTCATTCCCCATCCCAAGACTGTCCACTGACTCATGAAATGCCCAAACTTCTACCTGATATTTTCTTTAAGGTTCACCTCAGCTTCTCTTCCTCTGTACTACAATTTAAGTATATCAGAAGTCATCCTCTGCCAGAATCGGAGAAAGCTGCGTTGTGCCTTTTGTTTACTTCTATACTTTTATCTTTTCCTGTTCCTGACTTTTGTACAATGTTCTGTGTAGGTTATCTCCCAACTCCCTCTCCAGTTATTACATTTTATAGTTTTTCTTGATCAAATTTTCCTCTCCCAACCTATTATTTTATCATTCCAGATGTCTCTCTTCCATAGGCAAGATTTTTAGAGGGTAGGCTAACTACTTGTGCTCTCTGTTTCCTCACCTACTCATTTCTTTTTTCACTATAGTTGGTTTTTGTACCCATTGCTCCACTGAAACATTTTTTTTACTAAGATAACTAGTGACCTGCTAATTCCAGATTCTCTGGACTCTTAGTTTCCTTATGTGAACTTGCCATATTCTTTTTTTTTTTTTTTTTTTTTTTAAGATTTTATTTGTTTATTTTTAGAGAGGGGCAGGCTTGGGGGGAAAGAGAGGGAGAGAAACATTAATGTGTGGTTGCCTCTTGAACACCCGTTGCTGGACACCTGGCCCACAACCCAGGCATGTGCCCTAGACTGGGAATTGAACCAGTGACCCTTTGGTTCTCAGGTGGGCACTCAATCCACTGAGCCACACCAACCAGAGATATTTTCTGCTTTTAACTATTCCCTTTTTTGTTTCTAGTAGAAGTTTTCTGCAAACGTCATTATTTTAACCTCCTTTGTATTCTACAAGTAATATTATTACTTAGTATATTGGGTTGAATTAATGTTTTGTTTTGTTTTGTTTTTAGCTGAAAAAGAAATCCTAGCATACATACAAATAAGAAAAATGAAGATGATTGTTAAGTTCTAGCTAGTATTAAGAATCTGAGGCAGAATCCTGCCTTCTCTGTTGAAAGGGGAAACTAGTTAATGATGGCACACTAAGCTAATTCTTTCTCCTGAAAATATTCAGAAGGACAAAAAAAAAGGAGGAAGTTTCTTACTCTGTTGTTTACTTTTAACCATTTCAATGTTAGCTTCGTCTTACCCTCTGAAAGGATCTCTGGTACTTGTCATATCCTTGGGGTTCCTGGCTGTTCACTCTAGTGATGCGTCCACATTTCTTTCTCCTGAGTCCAGATTTGCACTTCTCACTGCATCCTGGATGGGTTGCAGGCAGTTTGTAAGCTCCCTACCAGCCCATCTCCCTGGTCTGTCTGCTTTCTTTCAGAGATTTCATTTTTGTGATTGCATTCACCAGTGACTCGGTTGTCCAGGCCAGACTTGTTATTTCAGACTCCTCTCTGAATCTTTCTTTCAGCATATAGTGAGCACATCCTGTGTATCGGACCCTGGGCCAGGTGTCCAAATCTTAGCCTGTACATGTTTTTTGAGTTCTACACCCAATGCCGACTTTTCTTCTGTTTTCATGTGGCCTCTTGTCCATGTCTCTTCTACAGATTTGTCCCACTGTGTTGTTTTTGACACTCTTCTCCACTAGAGAGTGAGCCTTTCAGGGCAGGGTGATGCTAAGTTCTGGCATCTCTCCCAGTGCATGGCCTCCGCGGTCTTTTTGTTTAATGAGGAATGAGTGGGGCTTAGTGGGGGAACTTGTGGTCATTTCATAGAAATAGTTTCAGTGCTGAAAAAAACTTTAGTTTATTCACAGTTAAATTAAAAGCAGGGCTATCTCTTGGTCATTGTGTTGCTTAATAATCTATTATAATTCTACAGGCAATATAGTGAATACATTTTCATTCAAGGAGTTCCTGAGTACTTGAAATGTGAGTTTCTCTTTATTCTTCTCTGCACTGTCTGCTTTCCACTCCCAACTATTGTAGGTTTAGGGTGTATCTCCCGATCATTTTGAATGCATTCAGTACAGACAGATGCAAATAAACATTTTTTCAACATAAATGTGTTTAGACTATGGGGCTTTTTTTCAGTTTACAAGACTTATATCAGTACCACTGAATATGCTTAATACCTATATTAAACTATTAAACATGCCACAGTAAACATACTTCTGCATATGTATTTCTCTGGAATAAACACCTAGTCGTGTACAATTTAAACCTTAATAGGTATTGCTAAATGGCCTTCCAAAGGAGCTTTACTAATTTATATTCTCACTAGCATTGTGTGCGGGTGTATCTTTTTTATCTATACTAGATATTATCCGATTTTATGTTTTGCCAACCTGATGGGTGAGAAATTATATCACACATTGAAATGGAGTTATTTTTTGAGGATATTTAAATTTTTGTGAGATTCTGATTTGAGTAGAGCCATGATTATCTCTTGTTCAGAGTTTTCTGTTTATTGGAATACATGTTCAAGCTGAAAGTTTCTAGTGTCATATTTGTATAAAAAGCTCTCTTCTTATATCACTAAATCTATATATTACAGTTGATCATACTCTGTAATATAAATTATTTGTGCCATAATGCAATGAAGATGCTAACTTGGAGAACATTAGTCAGATGATTTCAATTGATTTGGAGAAGACTCTAGGTGTCACTCAGGATTTTGGTTTCCAGCTTTTTTAGCTGGCTACCCAAATGTCCTCTGTTGATGATGCTGCATTTTTTTTTCTGGGTTTTTCTTTTGGTCAGTTTTTCTTATTTATTATCAGAACTCAAGAAGATATATAGCTTTTAAGAAAAGTCATACTTTGAAACTTGAATTTGTATGATTGAAGGATTGTTACTTGATCTTTTGAGAAATCAGTCTGTTTCATAAAATATTTGAGAAATTATATAACTATCAATTCTATATAACCAAAAAGCTTATTGAAAAAGTATTTTCCTTTTAGTCAGTCTGAAGAGGATGTCAAATGAGAGAATCCCCCACTTAAGTCAAACTCAGAAGCAAGAGTGTTTACAGAGTCAGTATGTCGGTGATAATGAAGAAATGCCAATCAAGCAAGAAAATGAAGGTGATGCAGAGATGGAAGACAGCCTCCCTTCCTGTTCCTCTCCAACCGAGCCATCCACTCCTGCTGAAAGGTGTCCATCAGAAGTTCCGAAGAGAAGGCCTGCCTTGCTGCACATCGACAGACATCAGATCCAGGCGGTGGAGCCAAGTGCGCAGGCCCTAGAACTGCAGGGATTGGGTGTGGACGTCTATGACCAGGATGTGCTGGAGCAAGGTGTGCTTCAGCAGGTGGACAGTGCCATTCATGAGGCCAGCCGTGCTGTCCAGCTTGTTGATGCAGAGAGGGAGTATCAGTCAGTCCTAGATGACCTCACGTGAGTTGGACCATCTTCTCTCTAATTGCAGATCTGTGTTTACATATGATGGAGAAATTCAGGTAATAGCTGTAATATTCCAGAACTATTAGGAGATTTATAGAACTTCTTATTTGGGGGATAGAATTAGTAAGAGCCATCATTGACCTTGTGTTTGAACCATAGCCCCTTCCCTCTAGAGCAGCGTTATACATGGTAGTTAGGGTAGTAGTCTGTTTATGCATAATGTCTTGGGGAGAAGTAAATGACCCAGAACTTACAAGCATATGTACAAAATGGTTCTCAGGTGAAGTATACCTACGGTTCTGATGTGTCCTACTTTAGGTATCAGGAACACATCTGTCCCATCACATTTTTCTCTGTCCTATAATTTCTTTCCAGTTTCTTGTCTCTAAACCAAGTGTCAGTCTTTTGGTAAATTTTCAGATTTTGCATTTCTAGAAATGTGAAACATCTTTCTGTTTTTTCTTTTTTCTTTCCTACTTTTGACTTTGAGGGAAGATGGAGTCTCATGGAGATTTCATTTTTGTTTTAGAGGAAACACAGACTTGGGCTCTGTTGAGCATAGCACATTGGTAGAGATGGGACAGGCTCTGGATCTGGACTAAACGGAGGGTGGAAAAGACTAGGTTCACTATCCATTGCCAGTCTTCCTTTCCTTGGCCATGTTCTGGGCAGTGTCAGGCAAGCAAGAAAGAGAAGGGAAGGACCAAGTGGAGGGATGATGCAGTCTTAAATGGGGGTGGTTGGGGAAGGGGAGAGGAAGGAGGAACGTGAACAGTTGGCAACCCCTCGGGGGTTGTATGCTGTAGTACAGGTAGCTATTGGCACTTAAAGGACTTTTTATTTTTTATTTTATTTTATTTTTTTTCCAATTTTTATTTTAATTGTTGTTCTTGAACAGTTTTCTGTCTTTTACTCCCACCCCAGCCCACCACCCCAGCCCTCCCCACCTCCCTCCCATTTCCACCCCCCCATAGTTTTTGTCCATGTGTCCTTTATACTTGTTCCTGTAGATCCTTCCCCTTTTCCTCTGAAATTCCCTCCCTTCTCCCCTCTGGTGACTTTCAGCCTGTTCTCAATTTCAGTGAAAGACAAATACCATATGATCTCACCTTTAACAGGAATCTAATCAACAAAACAAACAAAGAAGCATACTATAACCAAAGACATTGAAATTGAGAACAGGCTGAAAGGACTTGTTTTCTGGTGTGTTCTCAAATAGTTGTAGTCTGATCTTTAGGTGTGAAAACCTTGACCCTTTGTAATGAACACACCTTTTACATTTGACCTTAGAAATGTGTCCAGCTGCTTACAGAGTTGACAGAGTGCTGCAGAGTCACAAGGCAGGTTAATACTAGGTGGATGTTTAGTCTGATAGTAACTTGCATTGATAACATCCTTTTATGCTGAAATCCGTGAACAATGCAGCGGCAGATTACATATGTGTCAAGACTGAATTTGTGTTTTGAAAATTGGGAGCTGTTTTTATGGTGTCTATTTTAGGAAAAATGTATTAGAAATTAATTTTTTCCCCTTTGCCCCACATAGGGTAATACTACAGCAAATATGTCTTCTAGTCTCATGTAAAAGAAAAATAATGTCATAGCTGTCTGATATATAAGAAATGTTTAAGCATTTTTAGTACTTTTCCAAACTTTGGAAGATTTCCATAATGGGCTTGTTGATAATGGGGGGAGGCCGTGCATGCTTGAGGCAGGGGGTATGGGAAATCTCTCTACCTTCCTCCAATTTTGCTATGAACCTAGAATTGCTCTAAAAAATAGTCTTAAAAAAACCATACGTGCATTTTTTTCATGTTAAAAGACAATTTATTGCACATTTTTTTGGCACAGTCTGTGGAATAAAACAGACACTTAAAATGCTTATAGAATAAACTAATCTGATTATAAAGTGAGATGAACTGATTTAAGTAAGTCAGATAAAACACTAGTAGTCATCTTAAACTTCTAACAACCCTTCAAGTTCTATTTGTGGCCAAGAAGAATATTCATTCTGGTTTAGTTTCTTTTATCTTAGTTAATAAGAAGTAAAAGGGTCATGTTTTTAATATTTTTCTCTTTATATTATATTATATTATTAAAAACGTTACCAGTGTGGAAAATAGACATTTTATCTTATTTTTCAGGTCATGTACGACATCCCTAAGGCAAATCAATAAAATTATTGAACAACTTAGCCCTCAAGCTGCCACCAACAGAGACATCAACAGGAAACTAGATTCTGTAAAACGGCAAAAGTATAATAAGGTGATTTGAAATAACCCTTGGAAAAGTCATCATTTAGACTCATTTAATATTTAGAAATTATTCTGAGAAGCACTTATAAGATGTGCAGCAAATAATTTATAATAGAAAACTTTGAGGTTTATTTTTGTTGTTTAACTTTTCAGCTGTTTCCCTTTAATATCCTCTGTTAAAGAATATTTTTAAAAACACATACATGTATACATATATACATACATATTTTAGAGAAAGTTCTGCTTTTGGCTTGCATGACTCCTCACTCATGTACTTTCATAGTCTTATTTGCTGCACCATTTTCTTTTACCCAGCTCAGGCTTCTGTTTTGTATGCTGGCCTCTGGTCAGTCTCCTTGTTTTGTATGAACTTTCTTTTTTTTCCCTGCTTAGCTCCTGCTTGCACTGATTGTTTACACTTTATTTTCTATTGATGCAGTCATCATCCCTCACATACTCAGGCTCACTGTTCTGAGAGTCTGGCCTTCGGTATTACATTCATCACCCAGCCACACTGTGTCTACATTTAGAGTTGTAAAACTTAAGTGTAGGGAATATGTATTACTTATGACATTGTTTTTGTAAGATTTGAAACACTTTTTAGACTTTACATACAGTTTATGAAAATATATTGCAGGAGATAGGAATGACTAGTTTTGATCATTTTATTTCTGCCATTCAAAATGGCTAACAGATATCCTTGTCCTTGCAGTTGATTTATTGCAGTGAGTAGAGTCCATGCATCTTTCATTTAAACTATGCTAGTGGGGATGTGTATAGACTTGGTTCCTCCTTTTGCTTTCTGCTCACCACTCTATTATCTTTACCACCCATCTTCTCTCACCTCCAGAATAGCAGCCCATAAGTCACAGCTAGGAGTGGCTTGAGGCGTCTGTTGGTATTCCCAAATCAGAGAGGGAGCAACTGGCCTCTTGTGGGAGCATGTGAATTAATGTGCAGAGACCTTCTTTGACCTTGGGCTTCTGGTAGGCTGGAGTCTCAAGGAAAGGAGAGCATCAGACTTTAGGCCGCTTTAGGTAATAGTCCAACTCAATTATATGTTCCTGTTTTTCTTTAGCAGCTCTTTGATATTTAGACATAGATTATTCAGAGAGAAAGGCTGTTTTAAATTAGATTGTGCTGAGAAAAGCTGCAAGAGAAAACAAATTTTAAGTCATTCTAACATGGCCTTTATATTCAGGATTTCCCCTTGTCCCACACTTGTATTTGGTATTTAAACATTCTTCACCTTGGGAAGAACCAGGTACTAGAGGCCTAGTTAATTGGGGAGGCCCTAGGAATGATCCTATCTGAGCTTTGGTGGTATAGAGAGTGACAAGACAAAGAGGAGTTTGGGGTGAGTGGGGTAAAAGGATATGTCAAAATATATTTTCCTTTTAAAATTTTGTGATTGGGTAGAATACCATAATGGATAATCATAAATATGGTAAGGTATCAAAGGAGACTGACTTTTTCAACTTTTGAACATTCATTTTTATGTTTCTTATCTCCATAGCCTATTGATTGAGTAGCCTATTGGCTAGTAAGGTCCAGAACACAAAGAAGTATGGTTGATTTACCCAGTCGTGATGGGACAACCAAGAAGAGCAGTTCCATCTCCCAAATTGAGGAGAGTCAGTACATGTGAACATCAGTACTTGGCACATAGAAAGCCGTGTTAGGAGAAAGGGTAGGGACAGGGATGCCTGCCTGGTAGAAATGCTTTGAGGTCTACTTCCTGCTAGGAAAATGGCATTGCTCAAATAAGGTTCTCTGTAGTAATATAGTAATGTATGGAATTTCTGTTTTATTTTTATTTTGCCCTTGATTAAAGTTTTTAAATTTTGTAATGCTGTTTTGTATTTAATAATAAATCACTGCATTGCTGTTTTCTGTATTATTCAATATTTACCATTTAAGGAACAACAGCTAAAGAAAATCACAGCAAAACAAAAACGTCTCCAGGCCATCCTTGGAGGAGTGGAAGTAAAAGTTGAAATAGATCATGCCAGTCTGGAGGAGGAGGATGCAGGTGATGATTCTGGGAATGGTGTCTCTGTTTTCTTGAACTGATGCATGATGCCTGTAGTTAGTCCTGGCCTAGGTTCTGAGAAAAATATTTCTTTGCCTTAGTGTCAAAACTGATTTAGGAAAATTTTATTCTTTACATCTTCAAAACCAAATCTCTTTTAATTTAGGGAGTGAAAGTAAAATTTTAACTCAGTCTAATGTTGGCTGCTGGTGCACATTTAGTATTATGTTTAATAAATTAGATATCTTAAAATTTCTGTATAGTTAATTTCATAAAGACAACTAACATCTTGATTGAATTACATTTTGTAAGCCTAGAATTGCTTTCACATGTCTTTTTGAGACATATGTGACAGGTTTTACAAACATCAGTTCTGTTGTTTAAGAAAAGACAGTTTCATTCCAGTTATACCACGGCCATGGTTTTATTTACATCACTGCCTTGGATGGCTGTCTTTTGGAAAACCTTTTGAAAAAATGAAATATCTCTGTAGTCAGTGGATGTATATGTGTGTTTAGAAATTATTGGTAGCTGTTCATTCATTTACTAAAAATAAAGGTGAAGGCTTCTTAGCTTTTAAGCTCTTCAAGCAAATATTTTCTACTAGCTCCAGAAATTTATTCAATAAGACAATTATGAAGAATTAATTGAGACAATAGAAGAAATATTAGATATGTTTTTAAAGCTCATGCTTTCTGTTGTTGAGGTACCATATTTCTCATTGGTAACAAATGGGAGGCACACACTGTGATAATGGGTCAGAAGATGTGGTATTGTAATGATGTCAGTTTTATCCATATAGTTTCAGTGCTGCCCCAATATAAATTCCCAGGTGGGTTTTGAGGAAGAGGATGTGGGGTGGGAAGTGTAGCATATAACATAGGAAAGCATTTTCATGACCTTGGAGCAAAGACTTTATGAGACACAAAAATGCTCACTGTGAAAGAAAATTCTGTTAAATTAATTATATTACAACTAAGAACTTCTGTATGTGAAAAGATAGCATGAAGAGACTGAAAAGCGGCAGAGTGGGAGAAGATATTGCATGTATCAGTCAGAGGACTTGAATCCAGAATGTATAAAGAACTAGAAGTCTTTATGTTTTTTTAAAGGCATACCACCTATGAGAAAAAGGGACAAAAGACTTGAACATGTTTTTCAAAATAGGTTATCCAAAAGATCAATAAATCTATGAAAAAGTACCATAGTTCATTAGACATCAGGAAAATAAAAATTATGCCTTAAAGTGGTACTACTACACGCCAAACAGAATAGCTAAAATGGAATGGCAAGAATGTGGACCAGTTGAAATTCTCAAACACTATTGGTGGAATGTAAGATTGGTAGGCTCATTTTGGAAAACTGGTAGTTTCTACCAAAGCTTAACATAACCAAAGAATTGTAAGCATATTACCAAAAGATGTGTACCACAGTGTTCATAGCAACATTATTCCTAGTAGCCAAAACCTGGAAACTACCCCACTGCCCATTAATTTTGGAATGGAAAGATTGTAGTATGGTTATATAATTGAATTGTAACAGCAATGAGAATCAACAAACTGCAGCTATATTCAACAAGTGTGAATCTTACACGTGTAATATTTAGTAAAAGAAACCAGACATAAGAGTATGAACTTCTCCGTTACATAAAGTTCAAAGTCAGGTATAACTTGTCTTTACTATTGATAGGTCATTCATTATCTTGAGGCGGGGTAGAGGTTTGAAGGCACCAAGAAGGGCACATTTTAGGATGTTAGTAATGTCCGTTTCTTGATCTGGATGCTGGTGTATGTGTTTTTTTCTGAAAATTCATTGAGCTGTACATTTAGGATTTGTGCACTTTGTGATTTTTTTTCTTTTTAGTGCAAGTTTAATGAGAAACTGGCCATGGTGTAATTGGCCTACAAGAAATGCAGAGTTTAGAATATGGATTTCTACTGTTAAGCCTTAACTTTTGGTATTTTGGTAATGGGTAAAGTGATCTTGCCAGAGATTATTAATTTCAACTAACAAAGGAGGATGATTTCTACGTTACTTTATACTTGCTATGGCATAGCTTCCAATTTTAGCCCATCCCTTCAGTCAGTTAACTTCATATATATAGCCCAGTGCTGTCCCGTAGACTTTTTTGCAATGATGGAAAAGGAGTCTGTGTTGTCCAGCCAAATGTGGTTATTGAGCACTTGAAATATGGCAAGTGCAACTGAGGAACTGAATTTTGACCTTAAATTTAAATAGCCACGCAATGACTATTATATTGGGCAGTGCAGATCTAACATTCATGTTTCACCTGTTTAGGTGCATGCTGTTTCTTTAGATGTCTGTTTTCAGTTTTACTGTGTCTTGAATTTAAGTCCACCTGAATGCTGGTTTAGCAATGAATGACATGGTAGTTTGGGAGATTGCTTCCTCCTGGGTTACTCTTTAATGGATAAGGAAACATAGCTAAATGTATCTATCTATTTTATGTTACAAATGACTATTCTGTCTTTGGATGCACATGAGTATATTTATAATGCAATATTCTAGAAAAATATACTGAGAGATCACCTTTCTGAACAACAGTATATTGAAGGTGGCATGATGAATGCTATAATAAATTTTACTCTATTCTTCATAAATAATATGCTTTAGTACATTAATGATATATTTTTTAAAATGAGTTATTTGTAGGTACCTACTATTTATTGAATAAGTGAATATATTCCTTGTACTCCTGAGAAGTGTTATGCTAGTGCCCAGTGATTGTTATCCCTCTTTCAGAAGCGGGGCCATCCTGTCTCGGCAGCATGTTTATGCCTGCTCAGGAGATTGCTTGGGAAGAACTCATCCGCACGGGCCAGATGACACCTTTTGGTACCCAGATTCCTCAGAAACAGGAGAAAAAGCCTAGGAAACTAATGCTTAATGAATCATCAGGCTTTGAAAAGTATTTGGCAGATCAAGCAAAACTGTCTTTTGAGAGGAAGAAGCAAGCTTGTAATAAAAGGGCAGCTAGAAAAACTCCAGCCATGGTCACCTCTGAGCTGAGTCCAACGGTCAGTGAAAACAAACAAAACAAGAGCAGCAACATTCTCTCGAAAACAGACAAGCGCTTGAAAAAAAACATAAGGAAACTCCAGAAGAGGGCTCTGCAGTTCCAGGGGAAAGCGGGATTACTGAAGGGAAAGAGACACTTGGAGTCTGATGTGAGGCCAAGAGAAGAAGGAGACTCTGAGGGTGAAGAGTCGGAGTACTTACCCACTGAGGAGGAGGAGCGGGAGGAGGCGGCAGGGGTTGTTGACCTATCTGCAGAAGGCACTGACTTTGAACTAGGGCCTGTGCTCAAACGCAGGAAATGGCAGAAAAGAGTCACAGTGAGGGAGACTGATGATGACTTTTTTCCAAGTTTTGGGGAAGAATCTGAAGCTACCAAAGGAGGAGGAGGTCAGAAAGTGGCGAGATGCCAAGATGATGGAGATGAAGATTATTATAAACAGCGGTTAAGGTCAGTCTGCAGAAATTATTATAAACAGATTATACTTCTTGATTTATCTTAGGCAGCAGGTTTAATAAATAAGAATTCTAGATACAGCTTAATATATTACACCCTCATTTATTCAAAGGTTGGACTTCTTAGCCTTTTAGAATCATCAAAGCTGCTGAGTTCTTGACGGAGATGACCCAAAATGCTTCTATTTTTGGATCTTCACTCAGATTTGGGGGCAAATCTATAAGAATAGCCTTGTGGGAAGGGCTTGGACAAGAGAGAATGTGGAGGCCTGATGCATGAGCTGTGTAAGGGGTTGCCCTGAGACAGGGTTAAGAGAAGGAAAAGGTTGGCTTATGCAGTGTTTGCTAGATGTTTGGTTTTTTTCTTTTGAGGCACTAAAGTAATTTTAGAGAATTTTCCTTCAAATAAGAGTCGAAATGCAAGCTTTAGCATGTGAAAGAATGAGCTTGGTTTCTAAAAGTAGTTATCTATAGGATTATAAACCACCATCGTGCTAGAAATGTACTTTGCATGCACAGCATACCTTTCCTATTCACTATCATTTTTTTATTTTAGAGACGTAGCCTGGCTTTTATTTCCCTGACTTTGTTAGTATATGATGCAAATAAGATATAAAATAAAAGGGAAGGTGAATGTGTTCCTTCTAAAGTCAATTATATGTTGCCACACATTTTCTGTGAGCCAATGACAGTGTATGCTGCAGGTTTCTCCACTGTTTCTCCCTGAACACTGCACTGCTCCCTCTCCAGCCTCACCAGTCTCACAGTGTAGCTTACTAAGAGCACTAAGAAACTCACAGTATAGAGGAATCAGGTTAAGAGATTACTTTTTAAATATTTGCTTTCAGGGTGGCTTTTTTTCCCAGTCATCAAGTTTTTCTTATTTCTAAATGTAGGGAGACCTAGTTTATTGTATTTATTTGTAGCTTTCCACTGATCTAATATCTTTTCTTCTGTTATTTAAAACTGCTGATATCCACATCCAGACTGCTACATATATTTCCTAACCTCTTAAAAGGGGATACAACATAGTTTTTTTAAGATATATTTTATTGATTATGCTATTACAGTTGTCCCACTTTTCCCCCTTTATTCCCCTCTGCCCTGCCCTGCACACCCTCTCCCACCCACATTCCCTCCCTTCAGTTCATGTCCATGGGTCATAAGTTCGTTGGCTTCTACATTTCCTATACTATTCTTAACCTCCCCCTGTCTATTTTCTACCTACCATTTATGCTACTTATTCTCTGTACCTTTACTCCCTCTACCTCCCCCACTGATAACCTTCCATGTGATCTCCATGTCTGTGATTCTGTTCCTGTTCTAGCTGTTTGCTTAGTTTGTTTTTGTTTTAGGTGTGGTTGTTAATACCTGTGAGTTTGCTCTCATTTTACTGTTCATATTTTTAATCTTTTTCTTAGATAAATCCCTCTAACATTTCATATAAGAAGGGCTTGGAGATGATGAACTCCTTGAACTTGACCTTATCTGGGAAGCACTTTATTTTCCCTTCCATTCTAAATGAAAGCTTTGCTGAATAGACTAATCTTGGATGTAGGTCCTTGACTTTCATGACTTGGAATACTTCTTTCCAGCCCTTTCTGAAAAGAGAGCCTGTAAGGTCTCTTTTGAGAAATCAGCTGACAGTCTTATGGGGACTCCTTTGTAGGTAAATGTCTCCTTTTCTCTTGTGGCTTCTAAGATTCTCTTCTTATCTTTAATCTTAGCTAATGTAATTATGATGTGCCTTGGTGTGTTCCTCCTTGGGTCCAACTTCTTTGGGACTCTGAGCTTCCTGGACTTCCTGGTAGTCTATTTCCTTTGCCAGACTGGGGAAGTTCTCCATTATTTGTTCAAGTAAGTTTTCAATTTCTTGCTCTTCCTCTTCTCCTTCTGGTACTCGTATGGTTCAGATGTTGAAACGTTTAAACAATGTTCTGGAGGTTCCTAAGCCTCTCCTCATTTTTTTGAATTCTTGTTTCTTCATTCTTTTCTGGTTGAATGTTTCTTTTTTTCCTTCTGGTCCACACCATCGATTTGAGTCCTGGTTTCCTTCCCTTCACTCTTGGTTCCCTGTACATTTTATTTTATTTCACTTAGCATAACCTTCATTTTTTCATCTAATTTGCTACCATATTCAACCAATTCTGTGAGCATCATGATTACCAGTGTTTTCAACTGTGCATCTGATAGGTTGGGTATCTCTTTGTCACTTAGTTGTATTTTTTAAGGAGCTTTGATCTGTTCTTTCATTTGGGCCATTTTTTTTGTCTAGGTGCACCTGTTACGTATAAGGGGCGGAGCCTTAGATGTGCACCAGGGCAGGGCAACCCATGTCCTGCGTTGTGATGCTGTATGTGGGGGAGGGGACTGAGGGGAAACAATGGTGCTTGCTCCGCTCTGTTCCGGTTTTCAGTCACTTCCCCTGCTACACTGGAGCAAATTGGGCCCTTCTGGTGCTGATTTCTGTGTGGGTGGTTTTGTGTACCTTCTAGGACCCTGCAGGTCTTTCCAATGAACTCTCCTGTGAGGCTGGGAGTCTCTCCATTGCCGCCTCAACACCTACATGTGTTTTCAGTCAGAGGTTTGAGGGTTTATTTTCCTGTGCTAGAGTCCTGGGTTGCAAGGTATGTCTCACTCCCCAGTTGTTCCTCTCGGTTTATCTGCACGTGAATGTGGGACCGCTGGCTCCACCAGCTGCAGCCTCGCTGGGTCTGCCAGCCCCTGCCTTGCCAGCCCCCGTCTTCCAGCTGCTGCCTTGCCGGGAGTCTTCTTGAGGCTGTCCGTCTCCGCCCCTCCTGCTGGTATGGATGTGTGTTCTTTAAGTCCTTAGTTGTTAGACTTCCATACAGTTTGCTTTTTCTGTCAGTTCTGGTTGTTTTTTGTTTTTAAATTGTTGTTGTCCTTCTTTTGGTTGTGCGAGGTGGCGCAGTGTGTCTACATATGCCTCCATCCTGGCCAGAAGTGCAACATAGTTCTTTTCACAAATAATTTGAGGATCTATGACCTAAATCCAGTTGTGTAGAACTGTTACACTCACATTGTAGTAGTACCTTTAGTGGTATAATAATACATAGTCGAAGAGTGGTTTAAATTTGTCATTTCTCATTGCAATTTTAAAGCTATTTTGTATATTTAATATCTGAATTTTTTTGAGGGATATTGCTCAATACTCTTGAACAGTGCGCGGTGTCAGTCTTTTTCTTAACTAGTGTAGAGAACTAATAAAGGTGTCAATGTCAACATATTGATTAAATGGAACAATATATTCTTTTCATTAACTTGGATCAATATCAAGTATATTTTAAATCAGTATTTTGATCAAGAGAAATTTGTTTTAATTGAATTTTAAATAATGGGTTTAGTTTAAATTCTGAGTTTTTCTTAATAATGTTAAGATTATAAAACAGTTTTTTTCCAAAGCTATACCACAAGTCCATTTTTTTGCTAAAGTTACTGTAAAACCTCAAATGAATCTCAAAAATGTCAGTAACTCTTAATTGCCACCAAAATACTGTAGCTTTTAAAATTTGGTAGCTGTACTTATTAAGGCTGTTAAACTGCAGATATCCACATTGAAATGTTTGTACATCTCCTTTGGTATTCTTTGAATTGAGGATGTTAAAAATAAAATGTTCAGGATTTTGAAGCATATTTAGAACATTTTAGAACTTCAAGTCACTATATTTTGTTGGTTCTTCTTGATCTTTGTAGACAGATTGAAGTCATAATGGTATTCCCTTGAGTAAAGAAAAAGACTGTAGGATTTCTTATTTTAGCAATGGTTTGATGGTGGATGATCAGAAAAAGCCCCATATAATTTGCAGCATAGGAAATGAGTTTTTTAAATGTTTAGAATTTAGGAATATGTACCAAGGATAGTCACTCCCCTCCAATTTTTTTAAAATACAGAATTTTACTTAGAAACTGCTTAACATAGAAAAAAAGCCCTGTCTTGAAAGATCAGATGGAAAATGGGTCCCCAATAAAATAGAATTTTAGGACAACAAAAGTCTAAATATAGCACCACTGTTCTTGAACAATGGCTAGTTACTTGCATTTTTGGCATTGTTAGTCACTTAATCTGGATTTCCTCAGAATTCCACATAGAGCATGCACTACACAACAATTGATCTTAAAATACCTGCTTTCTACACACGTATTAGGACACACCACCACCAGAAGTAAACAAATACATTGGGGGCTGAGCAGTCTCGATACTGGGTGACACACATTTTGCAGAATCCTGCCAAACAAACTGAATAGGCTGTGGGCAAAGCAAATGAGGGAGCATAAAGGAGTGGAACATTTTAAATATGGTAATTCAGACATGATGTTGTGTTTTATGCAAAAGAAAATTAACATTTAGTGACACACTAATGAATTTTATCTCCAAAGAGGCACTGGCAAAATATTCTGGTAACAGTGGAGGGCTGTGGAAATAGGTGCCAAAACACCCAGCCTGGCAGATCTCAAGGTAGTGACATCTTTTACTTAACACTCGTTTTGTCAGAGGTCCAGAAAGAACTTGCAGTATGGTCACCTGCCTGCTGAACCTTCACTCTATGCAGCAAACTTTAAGGAGCCAAAGAGAATCCCTTGTGGGTAAGGGGAATAAGAAAGAGAAACATGTTAAATGTAAACCTAAAAGACGTTAAAATAGGACACAACCCCCATTCAGATCCCAGAGTTAAAGCATACATACATACACAATAAATAGAAATTTCACGGGTAATTGGAAAAGTTGTCAGAAAAATGCTCAATGAAAATCAGGCTATTGAACTCAAATATCTCAGGGCTGAATTGCCCTCTGTTCATTCAGGCAGCAATGCCTCTTGCTTCATAGCAGAGATGCAATTGGTCAAGGACACCAAATAACTTTCCAGAGTAAGGTTTTAAACTTTCCTTCTGGGCCAAGGTTAAGTCTATGAAGATTCAGGCAGCCCTCTAAGTCCTGTGAATAGCAGGCTCCAAAGTTCCAAGGTCTGGCCCTTCCTTTGTAGATACAAGGTCAATACACTAACTTTTCTGTCAGGTTAAAATATGGAAGTGTATTTTAAAAGGTATTTATTTATTAAAATATTCTCTGCCAAGATTATATTAGTTCAAAATTCAGGTTAGTCTTTATGTTTTTCTACTAAAGTCTCCACCTCAATGTATCAGATAAACTATTTCTTTAGCAATCAGTGTTACCAGCATTCATACGATAAGCCCCATGGTCAGCCTCTTTGTTTCCAGGCTGAACCAACTAGATGTTAATAATGCTCTGCTACAATGTAAAAGCTCCTAACTCAAACTTACTGGAAAAGGAATGAAACTTCTGCAAAGTGCACTTTAAGAAAATGTACTTTTTTTCTTTTGAAACCAGTGAATCTTCTAAGAATACTGAAAGAGTATTTCACAGCTAAGTGCATGATTTAGAGTGAAGAGTTTGGATGTTTTGCTGGTCCAGGCTGCTAATACTTTTCTTGTGTCTTCTATGGGCCCCTTCCTCAGGTATCACAAAGCCTTTATCTGTGGCATAGAGAGTGTCGACAATCCTTCGCAATACAAGGTTGTTTCCCTCTCCTTCTTGCAAATCAATTTTACATTTCTTAGCTTTCCAAAGTAGCAGTTGCTCTCCTTCTACAAGTCTTTGACAGTAAGTTTCAACACATTGCCCTGCTGCATCAGTTTGGCTGCTTTGTCATCCCCATTGCCCACACCAGGACTCATTGGCACCACACCTGGGCCAGCTGTAGGTGTTGCAGTAGTTCTGTGTGTCTTATTGGGCCTCTGTGGAGGTAGCTGCACTGCTGCAGCTGGGAGGTTTCTTGGGTTTGTTCAGAGCTGGAGCAACAAGGGAGGGAGGGAGCCACTGCTGTTTTTTGACCTTATTTGCCAACTACATGACTTTTCCATCATACTTTACATCAAAACCTTCTTGAACCACTGAAGGAATTCAAAATTTTCCTGAAACTTTCCTTTTCTTAATTTGTCCACAGGAATTACTTGCCAACACCCAGCCTCTTAAAAACTGCTTGTATTTTGAAGTTGTAGATGTATTCATGATCTAACTTAGCTTGGAATGTCACTTTTTTAAGGCAGTGGAGTCAGAGAACAGCATATCCATAAACTGACAGTAGACAGCCCTGAGCACAACTGTTGGGTCTTTGTCAGGTTCAATTGCAGAGACGCATTTATCCAGGCCTCCATGTCATGTTGACTTAGGATGTTGTTCATGACTGATGCTGAGTCTATGTTCACTGCCATCTTCATTCTTGGCGGAACTGTGCCCACTGCCCGTGCCTGGCTGTAGTTCCGTCTTGGTCTTGTTTTTAACCGCCCAATCCTGCTTGATGACCTCACACACACCCGCCCTCTCCCCATTACATGCCAATGTCTAGGCACATTTTTGAACTTAAGTATTATGATAGCCCTGTTGATTATAATGTTCTTTTAAATTCTTAAAAGTGAAAGTGGGTGACTCTAGACATCTTTATTCTCTTAGATTGTGTCATAGGTCTCATTAGTTCTGGGTTAGTCCTAACTAGGTATCTTTGTTTTTAGCTGATGCTTAGTGGGAATTTGCTTCCAACTCTCTACAGTTTAACCTTTTCTGGGACTGGATATTAGCACTTATGATCCAACTTTCTGATTCTGTTTTTTAAAACAACCCAACTGTAGATCAGTCTTTGTAGTTTTAACCATTTCTTAAACTGCCCATGTATTTTGCCTTTCCCACATTTTTAGCCTGCTTCCTTTGCTGCATGAAATTGCTTTCAGAGGCTGTGTCCTCAGTGGTGTTCCCTGATTTTCCTATCTCCTAATGCATCAGGATGGATGAGCATTTCTTAGAAGTATTTGGTCAGTTCTTTCAAAACATCCAGTATTTCCTAATTTTAATTTTGTGGTACCAAAGTTTCCATGAAGGTGTGGTTCTTAGTAGTGAAATTAAGCTCTTAAGATTTACTGCTGTTTTGGAAAGCTTGAGTCTGGGAGCTCCAGGAGCCAAAAAAAGACTTAATGTAAATGACACATTTTCAGTGTTTGAGTGACACATGTCCCTGATGTACACGTACATGTTTTTTTATCTAGTCCAGTTTGTATAGTCAGGACAGCCCTTGATTGGCCTAGAAAACCACACGTCCCATAGGTGTGCCTTTCTCTTCAAGGTGATCAAAAATCAGTGGTCCTTGTGACCTCCGTTGTTGACTCAGTTCCCAGTTGAGGTAGGTCAGCTGCCACTGCTTTGTCTTTGCTCTCAATGCATGAATACATGTCCGCATTCTAGGACTAGCTTCTAGGGTTTCCAGCAAAGAACTTGGAGTATTTTAGGGAAATAATCCAAGGACCTAACCAGTGTGAGGGAAATAATGAATTCAGACCAGGTATTTGGGAAAGAGTTGTATAGATAGGACCTAACCAGTGTGAGGGAAATAATGAATTCAGACCAGGTATTTGGGAAAGAGTTGGTTGGAGCAGGTTCATCCCAGCACAGGGCCTCATCTGATGGCTACTTCAGATACTTTGATACGGGCCTTAGCATGCAGGTCATATACATGCCGCATTTGCCTGTAACTTCAAGTGAATCATTGGAAAGGAAAATGCTTTCTTTGCTTGAAGGCACATTATTTCCTTAGGGCTCTCTTTAGATTGCCTTGGATGTTGGTGTGATGGCCATGGTCTGCAGAGCCTCAGTTTCTGAGCTGTCTGCTTCAGGACAGGGAGGGCAGAAGCCCTCACCTTAGTGTGTGGAAGCAGCAGCACTCATTGTAGCTGTTTGCCAACCTTGAGATAGAACACAAAAAATATCACCAACTCTTGTCTCTTTCCCAGTATCAGTCAACACTACATGGGTCAGACTTCGGACATAGGTCAGGTTACATCTTGAGTGAGAGGATGCACTTTCAAATAAGTTTTGTCTTCTGTTGGCACTACTAGAGTTAACGTTTGTAATTTGGCTTAAACCCATACTCTGAAGCTCTTGTTACTATTTCCATTTGTCAGCCATTATTGTTTAACTTGCTAACCTAATAGCCTGTATTTCCTTGGCAATGAGCATAGACCAAAGCAAAGGCTCCTTGTCCATAGGCTGACTCTGTAGAATCACCTGTGAGCCCACCCTTGGAGGTGTGGATTCAAGAAGTCTAGTGTTGAGCTACGAGGCAATAATTTTCAAAAGCTTTCCCAGGTGATTCTAATGCAGTGTCAAGTTTGGGAACCAGTTGATGTATTGTAAGTAGATTTATGTATTATTTTCTTTTTTGAGGCTGTAGCTTCTGGCAGATTCAGTTTGTACATCAGTTTTCTAAAATTCTTCTTTTATGTACCCTGAAAATTTGTCTATATAGGAGAGGTTTTGGAGAGGCCTTTGAGGCAGTTCATTCAGTTAAATGCCATACATAGTAGTTCATCTGTTTCATACTAGGGCTTTTGCTTCAGAATCACCTGAGGAGTATCATCAGGGCTCTCAGCCTGCAGCCTCTGAGGCAGCAGGTCAGGGGCAGGAGGACCTGGGCCCTGCTCTTGCACTTTGAGTTACCACTAATTTTGAGGTGAGGTTGGTAGTATTCTTCATTATCATAGGCCCTTAATGTTCTCAATTAGGAAACCTTTGAGGCAATTGCAATGAATTGTTGGTAAGGATGTTAGAGTTTGAGAATGCAATGGTCTCTACTCTAGCACCACTTCCTTTCCTTTCACCCCCTGCAGTCACTGAAACTCAGTAGAGCATAGAATCAGACTCTTCCATAGGTGGAGCCTGAGTCTCAGGTTATTTGGTACTTTGGGCCAAGCTGCTGAGATCATAGCTTGAAATTGATTTGAGTTGGTACCTTCAAATGGTTTGAAGGCTTCCCTGCCGTCCTTGCATTTCACTTTTTTTTTATGTTTTTTTAAATATATTTTATTGATTATGCTATTACAGTTGTCCCATTTCTCCCCCATCATTCCCTCTACCCTGCACACCCTCTCCCACCCACATTCTCCCCTTTAGTTCATGTCCATGTGTCATAAGTTCTTTAGCTTCTACATTTCCCATACTATTCTTGCCCTCCCCCTGTCTATTTTCTACCCATCTATGCTACTCATTCTCTGTACCTTTTCCCCCTCTCTCCTCCTCCCACGCCCCTGTTGCTATCCCTTCATATGATCTCCATTTCTGTGGTTCTGTTCCTGTTCTAGCCGTTTGCTTAGTTTGCTTTTGTTTTAGGTGTGGTTGTTAATAGCTGTGAGTTTGCTGTCTTTTCACTGTCATATTTTTGATCTTCTTTTTCTTAGATAAGTCCCTTTAACATTTCATATAAGGGCTTGGTGATGATGAACTCCTTGAACTTGACCTTATCTGAGAAGCGCTTTATCTGTCCATCCATTCTAAATGACAACTTTGCTGGATAGAGCAATTTTGGATGTAGGTCCCTGCCTTTCAAGATTTCAAATATTTCTTTCCAGCCCCTTGTTGCCTGTAAGGTCTCTTGAGAAATCAGCTGACAGTCTGATGGGAACTCCTTTGGAGGTGACTGTCCCCTTATCCCTTGCTGCTTCTAGAATTCTCTGCTTCATTTGAATCTTGGCTAATGTAATTACGATGTGCCTTGGTTTGTTCCTCCTTAGGCCCAAGTTCTTTGGGACTCTCTGAGCTTCCTGGACATCCTGGTAGTCTATTTCCTTTTCCAGATTGGGGAAGTACTCCTTTATTATTTGTTCAAATAAGTTTTCCACTTGTTGCTCTTCTTCTTCCCCTTCTGGGACCCCTATAATTCGGATGTTGGGACGTTTAACGATGTCCCGGAGGTTCATATGCCTCTCCTCATTTTTCTGAATTCTTGTTTCTTCCTTGTTTTCTGTTTGGTTGTTTGTTTCTTCCTTCTGGTCCACTCCATTGATTTGAGTCCCAGTTTTCCTTCCATCTCTATTGGTTCCCCATGCGTCTTCCTTCATTTCACGTATTGTAGCCTGCATTTTTTCATCTAATTTGTGAGCAAAATCAACCAATTCTGTGAGCATTTTGATGACCAGTGCTTTGAACTGTGCATCTGACAGGTTGGCTATCTCTTCACTGCTTAGAGGAATTGGCTCTGGGGCTTTCATTTGCTCTCCGGTTTGAGCCATTTTTGGTGGTTTTTTTTTGTTTGTTTGTTTTGTTTTGTTTTGTTTTGGTTTTAGTCTGGTCGTGGCTATTACGTAGTGAGAGGTGGAGCCTTAGGTATTCCTTAGGTCGGGGCAGCCCAGTCACTGGGTTGTGCTGCTATAGGTGGGGGTGGGGTCCGAGAGGGAAGAATGGCGCCTGTTCCGTTCTCTCCTGGACTCCAGTCCCTTCCGCCGCTTCCCCTTCGCCTGGATTATCTGTGCACGTGCGCATGCTGTTACTTAGTGAGGAGTGGAGCCTCAGGCGCTCCCCAGTGTTGGGGCAGCCCAGTCGCTGGGTTGTGATGCTGTATGTGGGGGCGGGGTCTGAGAGGGAACAATGGCGCCTGCTCCGCTCTCTCCTGGATTCAGTCCCTTCCGCCACTTCCCCTTTGCCTGGACCGTCTGCATGCGCGAACGTGGGACCACCTGGTCAGCCAGCCGCCTTGTGCGGCCTCACTGGGTCTACACAGTTGTCCCCCTGTACCCAGGGTCCGCCAGCTGCTGCCTGTGGGTCTGGGGACCGCCATCCGCCACCTGTGCACCTGGGAACTGCCAGCCACTGCTGCTCGCATTCCCGGGTCTGCACCTCCACTTTTTCCTGCTGCGACTCCCCCCCTCTTACCAGTCTGGATGAATGGTGGTTGGACTTTTATACAGTTCAATTTTCTATAAGTTCTGGTTGTTTTCTTGTTTTTAAATATTTGTTGTCCTTAATTTTGGTTGTGAGAGGAGGCACAGTGTGTCCGCCTACACCTCCATCTTGGCCGGAAGTCCTCACTTTTGATGATTCCCTGTTTTTTGAATAATAAAATTATAAGAGGAAAAACTACCTACACCTTTTTAAGAAAATTTTTCAATGATAGTTTACATTTGATATTATACTACTATAAGTTAGGCATACAACCTAACCTATAGTGGCTAATCATCTACTCCACAGAGTGGTTCCCCAATACTTCAAGTACCCAACCCATACACAGTTACTACAATATTAATGACCACATTCACCATGCTGCTATTTACATCTCAGTGACTATTCTGTAACTACCAACTTGTACTTCATAGTCCCCTCACTTTTTTGCCCACTCCTCTACCCCTCTGGCAATCATCATGTTCTCTGTATCTGAGTCTGTTTCTGTTTTATTAGTTTATTTTGTTCTTTAATTCCACGTAGGAAATCATGTGGTATTTGTCTTTCTCTGACTTATTTCACTTAGTGTAATATCCTTTAGGTCCATCCATATTGTGGCAAAAAAGTTAAGATTTTATTCTTTTTTAACAAGCTATAGAAATGATCCCTGAAAATATAGTCTTTCGTTCTTTTTTATGGCCAAGTAGTATACATCACAACTTGTTTATCCACTCATCTATTGATGGGTACTTAAGCTGCTTCAAATCTTGGCTGTTGCACACAACTCTACAATGAACATAGTGGTGCATGTATTCTTTTAAAGTAGTGTTTTGATTTTCTTTGGATATATACCCAGAAGTGGAATTGCTGGGTCATAAGGCAGTTCCATTTTTAATTTTTTGAGGAATCTCCACACTGTTTTTCAAGTGGTTGCACCAGTTTTTATTCCCACAAGCAGTGCACAAGGGTTCTGTTTTCTCCACAATCTTGCCAACACTTGTTATTTGTTGATGTATTGATGATAGCCATTCTGAGAATCTACACCTCGTATTTTTTCTACATTTTATTCCAGTCTTTGATTCAATGTATACCTAGCTTTCAGTTGCTATAATTGTTGTAGGAAGTACAGACACTTTATCTTGGCCCTTTCAAGTTGATCAGCTTGCCCATGATCTCACTGTTAGGAGGTAGAACTGGGATTGGGAGCCAGCCAGGACAGTATTGTGTAAATAGCGGTTCCTTCCACTTGGGGAATTATGTGGAATGTGCGATATCTAGATGTGACCACAAGGTGGTGCCAAGAGTCAGCATATAGCTGCCTTCACCTCCCTGTGTAGAAGGCAAACTAAAAAGTGGGCGTCTGGGGAAAGTACTAGAAGAGTCTAAATCTGACAAGTTTGGTGTGGAGGTGGATAGAATTTGCCTCATGGTCCGGTGTAACCTGAATCTGTAGTTTTGATGCCTGTTGACCTAACTGATTTTTACCTTAAAGATTTTTTCTTCTGCCCTTTTTTCCCACTTTATTTTACATGAATAACTTTGAGCTAAAAAGGACTGATGACTCCATTATGTAAATCCCACAGAATGCCTTCTAATACTCTGCAAGCCTTAATCATTTGGGAAAACAATATCTTAATTGTCCTCCCCCTTGAGCCTTGGGGCTTTTGTGATCAGGGGTGAGTTGATCCTGGTTTAGAGGACTGTAGTATATACAGACCTCATTCTAGAAGGGTAACTTTCAGCATTTTCAGATGCTGAGAGTGGTCGTGCTAAGTAGGGTAAGTGTTGAAAAAAGTCTTTTGGATTTGGAAATTTGGAGGCCTCCATGGCCTGAGCAAGGGTGGTGTCAGTGGGGGATGAGAGGAGGTTGTACGAGAGCAACAGTGATAGCTAACATTGTTGAATGTTTGCTGCTATGCAGTGCTACATGTTATGTGGATTCATTCATTGGTTTAATCCAGGAGATAAGAATCTGAGTCCAAAAAGTGGAAGTAATTTGGAGTCTGAAGGTAGTTTGCGTCAGGTGGAAGATATGCATCAATTTGGTCTGGTGTGGTGGACTCAGAAGAGCATTGCCTCATCTCCCACCCCTTGATGGAGGCCAAGTACACACTTGGCCTTTCCTCGCCAGCAATGCTGCTAAGACCGTGGTCCCAAGAACCACTCTCCTAGCTGCTCTCTCCATTTTATTGTCTTCATGGAGCCCCTTTCTCCTTCTCTTTCTTTTCTTCTTTTGCTTAGCAGTGCCTGCCTTTGCACTGGAATTGTCCTGTTTGTCCTTCATTTGGGTCTTTGTTTACACTGGATGAGGATTCAGCACCTTCAGGTGGCACTTAGACAAAGGCCAAATTACATGGTGAGGTGTGATTTGCTTATACCTTTAAACACATACAATTGAACCTGACTTGATTTCTAAAAGCCTGAATTTAGTGAAAGTTTAACCTAGACTTGATCCAGAAATATAAATATAATCAGTTTTGGGAGTTAATTTCTTTCTCAAGAAATAAAACTATGTCCTTTTTTTTTGTTTTGTTCTAAGAATCTGTGTTTTAAAGAGAAGAAAAAGTTACTCCCTTAAGGAATTTTCTTAGAGTGTATCTTGGCTGCTTTTAAATGTTGACGCTAAGACACAAATGAAGACTAATTTTGTTTTGTGCTCTGCACACACCTCTCTTTCTCAGCTCCAGTGCATAATTGTCTGCATCAGTCTTAATTTACTCTGTGAGATCTGGACTCCTAACTGAGGGTATTTCATATACTTAGATGTGCCAATTAAGTCCACCCAGATAGACCATAAAAAGGCAGATAAGAAAAGTAAGACACCAAGTATCTCAATTTAGCAAATTAGACTAATCTGTAAGGGATTCTTAGCTGTCTGAAATAGAAAACCTAGTGCACTACAGAAATGCAAACTATATTAAATACCCAGCTTGGTGCCTTGAATATGTTTTTAAAAATCAAATTGAACTTATTGTGCTTCTGTTGTAGAATTTCTTTCATGGATATTGCAGTAAGTGGAGAATGATCTGCAGATTGAAATTTTACCCTCTATTAAGAATGACTTAACCTTATGATGTGTGACTTTTTCTCATAGTCAGTGTAGAGCTGAACTGCGCCAGGCTTGGTGGCCCTTGCAGTGTAAAAATGAAGACAGAACAGTAAGGTAAATTTTGAATTTTAAGCTGCTTAGTAGTGACTTCCTTGAAGTTTCAGAGAGGGCATGTTCATTTCATTAATACATGATCTCAGGTTACTAATATTTGACAATTCCAGTTAATAGGTACATTATATTTTTGTAGGTTGGTATAGGCAGTTGAGTATATTGGTGCACTGATATTAAATGTATCTTAAGTATTTGTTCATCCCAGATCATCTGTAGTCAAAACAACTAAACTGAATTTGCTGTTCTTGTCAAAGACACAGGGATACAGTGAAAAGTGAGTTTGGAGTCATCTGTACAGTACTGAGGTAGGGTAGAAATCATGTTATTGTTAAAAAATGGAGGCCATCTTTCCTTAAGCTTTAGCACTGACATTTTTTTGTGACAGATTTAAATTGAAGTTTTAGAATTTGGTTTGCTCTTGTATAGTTCTGTCCATTTTCAGGTCAGTGTTCCAGATCCTTCTGTCGTACCTTGTAAGGCTTGATTTCTACACTATTGTTGTCCTAGGTGTGTAGGATGACATGCCCAGAGTGGTCTATAATAATCTAGATTTTGGCTGACAGTAGGGATGGGGTAGCATGATGTCCTTTAGTTTTTAGGACTCCAATTAACTAAAATTTCTTAATTTTACTTTTTTTGTGTAATCTCCTGCCAATAATTATAGGACCATCTGACATGTATGTTCTGTTAAAAAAAGAAGAGTTTCCAAAGGGTGTAATACATATGTGATTTTGTTTAGTTCTATTAGAACCTAGTATTTGGCTCATTTTGTGGTCAAGGAGGCAAACACAGTAATTGTTAAATGATGTTTTAACTTTTCATTTATTTGATTTATTTTTATTGTATTTTTTTCCATTACCATTTACCTACCTTAATACCCTCTTTCACCTCCACCCTTAAATGATGTTTTTAAAGTTCGGATCTCTCTGCCCTGGTTGGGTGGCTCAGTTGATTGGAACATTGTACCTTGCACCAAAAGGTTGCAGTTGAATCCCTGTTTGGGGCATATATCAAGATTTCTTTCTCACATAGATGTTTCTCTGTCTCTCTCTACCCACCTCCCCCACCTCTCCCATGTCTTCCCTTCTCCCCCTTCCTATTTCTCTCAAATCAGTAAAGCATATCCATCTGTTACAGACATATAATGCAACTTTCTGCCTATGTCCAGATTTCACTCTCAGTGTATATCTTAAATCTGTGCTTTTGGCTGGGTTCTCCTCTGGTGACTGCCACCGGAGACTGAGGGGCTATAGGAGTTAGACCACCACCCACAACGAGTGAATAATACACTCATTTTATATGCTTGCAGCTGTGACTGTTGTATGTATGTATTAAAAAGATGAAGGTAGGACCATCAAAAACACTATTTCCTTTTTACTGAAGTAAATATATTGTACTTTAGGGCTAGTCAGACATCTTTTTTCCTCTATCAGAAGACAAATTTCTTCATAAAAAGTTTAATCTTTTGCCCAGCCTCTCTGGCTGGTCATAGGGAAATTTGGACCCTAACTTGGGGTTTATGGTTCTTCCCGTCAGCTGATATGCAGAACCCAGTTGCAAAGTGAATTCATTGGGAAACCCAAAAAACAGAACTCTGGACTTGAAAATAACTTACAATATTTTTATATTCAATATAAATTTCTTTTGTTATAAAATTCTAAATTAACAATTTCTTTGACTTGCAGTTGCTGTTTGCCATGGCTGACTCTTTGTAGTGGACCTTAACCCTGTTTATTCTGTGGCTACAACCAGGAGTAGTACCTTAAAGTCATATGTGTAGAAGGAGTAAGAAATGCACCAGGAGGTAGGCTGTAAATGAGATAGAACTGGAAGTTTCTTCATCCATTTCTGATGCACTTTGACCATTTTCAAGCCATGCTTCTCATTCCATGATATTTTCTTTATCCCTGGCCCAAATCATTCATTCATTCATTGGCAGTCAGCATTTTTTGAGTATTTGTGGTGAGGTGGGCATTTACTATACTAGTCTCTAGGAATATAAAAATGACTAAGACAGTCTCTAATCTCAAGTGGCTCCCTCTCTTAGAGGTAGACAGATAAAGATTTCAAAAGATGCTAAACTTGATGAGTGTTCTAGTAGAGATACCAGGTGTGTCCAAAGTTCCCCAGGACTGGGAAGGAACCTAGAAGACAGGATGTCTAACTGGCTGGTCAGAGAAGGCTTTCTTTGCTAGAGGCACTGCTTGGGCAGAGGTCTGTGGGATCCATGGAGTGTGTGGATGTGTGTGTTGAAGGGAGGGATGGTGGGGACAGTGCAGGAATGCAGATGCACAGACATGAGGAAGCCACAAGGTATAATAACATAATGCCATCTAGGTGTATTTTTCTGCTTGAACATCCTTAACATGCTAGAAATCCTCTTTTGAAAATAAGTTAACTGTAAGTGATGGCAGCTAACTCTCAGATGCATGCATTATTAGGGTTTCATTGACAGGGTACCTCAGTAGGTTACAACTGGAGGAAGTATTTATTGTTACTGGTGCTGTTTCAACTGGTTATGCAGTGTCATGTTGCTAGCTGTCTGGCCCTGGGTCTGAGTTACTTCTGATAGATTGTTATTGTATTGTAGTGTCAGCCCCAGGCCCCACAGCCTGAGCCAGGCTCTTATTCTTGCATGAATGTAGGGAGGTAAGGGAGTGTTTTCTCTGCCTGCATATGATTGGAATTGCAGTTTATGTTTATTACTAGGTTCTCTTCTAAGTGGCTACCAGTGGAGTCCACAATGGGCTGACTATGGTAGTTGTGTGAGGTGTTAGAGACACTGCCAGAAACACCATGCCCACTTGGTTTTATGTGGCTGCAGCTGTGACTATTACATGTGTGGATTTTTTTAAAATGAGAGAATAGAAAAACAGAAAAAAAAGTTATTTCTTTTCCAAAAAAAAATGTAAATATTGTACTGCTTACTGCCTCCTTCCACTTTAAATTAGCTATCTAGCTTATTTATTGAACTAACAGAATTTAGACATTTTGGAGCCATTTCTAATTTTTAAGATTTCACATCACTTGGACCTGGATCTTATTTTCCCACCATCAGCTAATTTTGACTCTTTCTGTGTTTTTTTTTTGTTACATTACCTAAAAGATGGACATACTTCATGACAGTTCACTGTTTACAAATCTAGTAAGTATTACACACTTGTATTCCAGCAGGTACCCTGTGATAGCTAGATGTCTTTATTCATGGTGATCATGTTATTCCTAGTAATTTACTTCGCATTCATTTGGTAACCTATTGTAGTTTTTAGTTCAAATACACACGTTCAGGGAGTTCTGTCAAACTTTGTGGTGCTCTGCATTATCACACGGGTATTGTACTTGGCCATGTGTTGCCTTTGTTTTCCCCTCTGCAAGTGAAGATAGTAATAGCTCCTGCCTCAGGGTTGTGTGAGGGTTTTGCACATGTAGGTAGCATTATGTATTTAATATAATAGCATATTAATTTATTTAGCACTTATTTTATTTTAGGCTTATGCTGCTAAGTGTGGCACCTCATTTAATCCTCCCCCAAATCTAGTGAAGGGGACACTGTTCTCTCCATCTCACAGTTGAGGTAAGTGAGATGCTGAAGAGGTTAATTTACTTGCAGTGTGTTAAAGAGCTAATAAATCACAGTCAGGATTTGATTCTAGACTGCCTGAGTCCCAGATTTTATGTTTTGGCCTGTGCTTACTACATTTGTGCAACTCAGCTTTTTCATAGCAGAGAATCCCCCTTGACATCTGCTGGCCAGACAGATCACTCAGCTTCAGGCTGTAGGAGAAGGGAGTCAAGCACTCTAAAAAGAGCATGTGATCCTGGATGCCATTTAGGATGGGAAAAGCCCACCCTGTTTCTCTCAGAATCTGGCTTTCCTCTACCTGTACAGTGTGCCTTGTAATTGTCAGCTAGCACTTGGTGCTGCTCTACTTTAGTGGCACTAGTTAGATGGTCAGGTCTGTTCTGGCTACAAACCACATGAGAAATTGCTTCTTGTAACAGAAGAATCTCTTAGCCTGAGTCACATATGCATGTGGTTTATAGCTGGTATTTTCTGTCTTTAATAATATGTATGTGACTCTACTGGGGTGATTTGTCTTCACAACGATACAAATAATTGTAGGCCATAATGATTTTTTTCCCACCACCTTTAGTTATCACTTAGCCCAACTGAATAAATGATTGTTTCTTTTTATCTTTCTTTGTGAAGCGGAAGGTGCTGGGATGCAGTCATTTTTGTAATGGCTCATGGGGCTTCCCAGGTGCTGTGTGTTCTGTGGGGACATGATGCTTGTATTTTAGGAGGGAGCGGGGAGGAGGAGGAAAAGGATGAAGCTGAAACCTTCTTGATACTGAGTGATGAGGTGGGAAATTTAACAGCCATAGAGAATTCCTGGCTATGTCTGAGGAAATAATCATGATCTGTCAATGAAGTTTATTATGTGATTCTCTTATATGTAAAATAGTTAATGACCTGTTGTGCCATACTTCTAAAGCCAGTAACTTCTGGTGTTTTTCTTTTTCTTCTTATAAAATTATCTTAAGAGGCTGTGGTAGGTTTTGTGATTTTCCCTCAAATTTTGTATTATCCACAAATGTGCTAAATAGAAGTATCTTTTGTTATGCAGATGTTTGGTTCTGAGCTCTGATAATAAGTTTGGATACTGAGGAATATCTCATCTGAATTTGCTTGCTTGCTAAATTTCAGGTAGTGAGTAGCAAGAATTCATACACACACACATATATAGATATATATATATACACGTGTATACACACCCACACATGCCTATCAGGGACATGTATAAACATTTAAGTTCCACTAGTAAGGGATACCTGTACACCAGGGTTCCTCATCCTTGGCACTATTGACATTTGAGATCAGATAACATTTTGTTGTAGAGGACTGTCCTGTACATTGTAGGATGCTTAGCAGCATCCCTGGCCTCAGCTGGCTAGATGCTAGTCAGATATCTCCCCTCCTCCAGCAATTGTAACAACCAAATATATCTGCAGGCATTGTCAAATCACCCTGGTGGCAAAGGAAGGGGCAGCATAAGATGGTCAGTTTGCCCCTGGTTGAGAACCACTGCCATATGCCATTGCTTGTAAGTAAATCTCTAGATTGTGTGAAACTCAGAAGAATAGCAAAGACTTAATGTCGCCACATAGAGGTATTTCATTTTGTCAATTGCATGGAAATGATTTTAAGGAAAAATACAAATAAAAGAGAGGAAGAGATTTCCTTTACAGGGTAAGCACAAAAAGGTCTATTTTTTTACATGAAAAGACTATCACATATTAAACCTTATATGATAGCTGTTCCCTTACATTTGACCATTTACTGCCTCTTCCATTTGCTGTTCTTCTCTAGAATTACCAGCAGTGCTGATTTGTAGGTTCTCTTAGTGCCCTGTGAGGCAGTTTCACATCACCAGCTGGTTCTTCCTTACTGGTTACAGTTCAGCTTCAGCTAATCCTTCCTTTTTGTTACTTTGAGGAGTTGAAATTTCATTAAGGCAAAGATTTATCAGAGGATGTGCTTTAAGCAGCAATTCGGATGGGGTTGCCAGTCACTCTTTTCGGCCTCTGTGCTGGTTTGGTAATTGTTACTGGAAAATATACCATTCCTCTGACCTGGCAGTGTATGCAGTGTTATCCTTCCATTTTCTTTTTTCTGCTTCCTTTTTATTTTTTAAATTATATTTTATTGATTATGCTATTATATTTGTTCCAGTTTTTCCACATTTGCCCCCCTCCATCCAAACCACCTCCCTTATCCCTCAGGCAGTCCTCACACTGTTGTTCATGTCCATGGATCATGCATATGTGTTCTTTGGCTACTCTATTTCCTATGCTGTACTTTACGTCCCCATGGCTATTCTGTAACTATCAATTTATACTTCTTAATCCCTTCACCTTTTTCAGCCATCCTGCTGATGCCCTCCCATCTGGCAACCAACAAAATGTTCTCTGTGTCTATCATTCCATTTCTCTTCTGCTTTTTAAAAATTTTGTTTTTAGATTCAATTGTTAATAGATATGTATTTTTTGCCATTTATTGTTCATATTTTTGATCACCCTCTTAATAAAGAAGACCCTTGAACATTTCATACAATGCTGGTTTGGTGGTGATGTAGTCCTTTACCTTCTCCTTGTCTGGGAAGCACTTTATCAGTCCTTCCATTCTAAATGATTTGCTGGGTAGAGTAATCTTGGTTCTAAGTCCTTGCTTTTCATTCCTTTGAATATTTCTTGCCAACTCCTTCTAGCCTGTAAAGTTTCTTTTGAGAAATCAGCTGACTGTCCTATGTGAGCTCCCGTGTAGATAACTGCTTTTCTCTTGCTGCTTTTAAGATTCTCTCTTTGTCTTTAACCTTTGGCATTTTAATTATGGTGTGTCTTAGGGTGAACACAAATCTCTCTTTGTGTTCATCTTGTTTGGGACTGTATGCACATCCTGGACTTGAACGTCTGTTTCCTTAACCAAGTTAGGGAAGTTTTCTGTCATTATTTTTTCAAATACCGTATTTTTCAGACTATAAGACACACTATTTTACCACATTTTTTGCTTCAAATTTTTTTTCCTATTTTCCTCTGAAACCTAGGTGTTTCTTATAGTCTGAAAAATACGGTAGGTTTCCAATCTCTTATGCTCTCTCTTCTCCTTCCCGCACCCCCATGACATGAAATGTTGGTTCGCTTGAAGTCGCCCCAGAGCTTCCTTACACTATCCTCATTTGTTTTGGATTCTTTTTTCGTCTTACTGTTCTGATAGGGTGTTTTTTGCTTTCTTATATTCTAAACCACTGATTTGATTCTCAGCTTTATCCACTCTACTGTTGATTCCCTGTAAATTGTTCTTTATTTTAATTAGTGTATTCTTCGTTTCTAACTGGCTCTTCTTTATGTTTTCCTGTGGAAGCTCTTTGTTCCCTGAGCATCCTTATAATCAATGTTTTGAACTTTGCATCTAGTAGCTTGCTTGTCTCCATTTTGTTTATTTCTTATTCTGGAGTTTTGTTCTGTTCTTTTCATTTGGGCCATCTTTGTCTCCTCATTTTGGCAGCCTGTGTTTGTTTCTGTGTACTAGGTAGGGCTGCTACATTTCCCAGGCTTGTTAGTGTGGCCTAATGTAGTAAATATCCTATAGGGTCCAGTGGCACAGTCTCCCATGTAACCCAACCTGGGTACTTGAGGTGCACCCACTGTGGGGACTGTGTACACCCTCCTTTTGAGGTTGAGCCTTGATTGCTGTTGGTACATCCAAGGTCAGCCACCACCTGTGTTCTGTCCTGCGTCACACAGCATAATTTACAAAGCAGTCTGCAGGTGGCTGTTACTTGTACTGGGCTTAGAGGTGATCAGGTGAGGCTCAGCAGTGAACCAAAGCTGGCTGCTGCTAGTGCTGGGCCTGGGGCCGCTTAGCAAGAGGTACAAGGCTTGCTGAGGCCAGGTGCTGCTTTTTGGAGAGGATTTAGGAAGATCTAAAGCATGCATGAGCCAGGACAAGCCAATCATATGGAAAAGCCACTGGAAACAGCTTGGGTTATTCTTCCATTTTCTCCTTTAACTTTCCTCATGTGTTCTCTGTTATTCTTGCATAGTAAGTGGCAGGTAAATGCCTTCTTATATTTGTTGTTGTTCTCATTCCCTTCATGTTAGCTTTTTACTTCAAAGGCATTTATCTATATTGCTCTCATTAATTTTCACCATTTTGTGAAATTCAAAACATCACTTGCATGCATATTGAAAAAAGTCATCCATTTGGGAAGTGAATAGAGTGTGAGGCTGTTGATTTTTTTTTTTAAAGCTTTTTTTTAAGTACTTTTTCTTTTCCTTTTAGATTTTATTTATTTATCTTTAGAGGGGAAGGGAAGGAGAGAGGGAGAGAAACATCAATGTGCGGTTGCCTCTTGTATGTGCCCTGCCGGGAACTGGCCTGGCAACCCAGGCATGTGCCCTGACTGGGAATCGAACCACGATCCTTCGGTTCGCAGGCCCACGCTCAATCCACTGAGCTACACCAGCCAGGGCTGATTTTTTTTTTTTTTAATGACACCAGTGTCTGTTATATTAGTACGGAATTGTAATGGCTAAATGGCTACCCCTTCCCAACGACCTTGGTGTATTGCTAAGACTTTCAGGTCTTTTGACACTTTTTCTTTTACGCATACTTGGCACTACCCTTCTGAAATATACTCATTTTATTTTATATGTGAAAAGCATCATATTACTAAATTTGTAACTTAGATTTTAGTGAACATACATTTTCTTGGTATAGTTATCAGTACTTTTATATTGATGTTTCTCCTTTTTATTGAATTTATTGGGGTGATGCTGGTTAAAATGATACAGGTTTCAGGTGCACAGTCCACAACACATAGTGTGTACACTGCAGTGTGTGCTCACTGCCCCAAGTTACGTCTCCTTTCATCACCATGTGTCCCTCCGTACCCTCTTCAACTTCCCTCCACAACACCACCCCCTCTGCATTCACCACACTGTTGTCTGTGCTCATGAGTTTTTTCTTTTTCTCTGTTTTGCTCTGTTCCTACACCCTGACCCACCCCTCCAACAGTCCCTTGTAGCTGTCCTCCTGCTCTCTATGAGTCTGTATTTTGCCTAGTACTTTTATATTATTAATGCCCTGCCCCAATTAAGTAATCAATATGTGAATGAGATATATAGTAATTTTGACCAAAAATTTGCTTTATGTTCAAGATACTGTGCTGTTTTATACTTTTACTAGCATATTTTTAGCACAGAAATCGTAATTATAAATAAAATCTATTTTTTATATTGCCATTTTGGTGATACTTCTTATATTGAAATTTTCACTGAATTAAGTTCATATATCTTAGGAATTACAAGAGAAGTTTTCCCTTTGTGTATGCCAGAAGAGGAGCAAGTAGTTTTGATAATGAAATGGGACCTTACAAAACTATTTCTAGTGCAGCTATAATAATTAAATAAGAATTGAATTGAGAAGGAAGGGAAAGAGAATTAGTTGTTTTTCTTCTTTGAATATTGGTGTTTTGGGTAATGATGACAGCAGAAAGCTACAGAATTATTCTAATTTGCCTGTTTTTTTCCCATACATTATCTAAAACTATTTATTTTAATTTGTCTTATAATCAAAATAATGGCAATATGATTTTTATTTTCATGGTAGGAGGTGGAATAAGCAGAGACTGCAGGACAAAGATAAGTGTCCGAAGCTTGAAGATGATTCTGAGGAAAGTGATGCTGAATTTGATGAAGGTTTTAAAATACCAGGTTTTCTGTTCAAAAAGCTTTTTAAGTATGTGCCATGTGTTTTTTCCTTTATCTCTGTCATCAAGCCATTGTGTGCTGATTAATATTTTAGGAATTACACAGTAGTTACCTGTGGGCCCTTAGGTACTTGCAGCAGTTTATTGAAAATTGCAGATACTGTCAAATGAAATTTTAGCTACATGCTGTTCATTAAAATTAGATGATAATAAATTGACTAAAACGCGCATTGGGTATGTTTGTAAACTGATGAATCTATATGGACCTACCTTAGCAGACTAAAAGCAACATATTGCTTTTAAAAAGCCATCAATATTGAGTTACTTTTTTTGTTCTTAGTAATTTTAAGGAACCAAACTTCTAATTTCTTCAATCAGATTAATTAAGAGGAGTTGTATATTAAAATCAATATTGAGAGGTTTTCTGCTGTTTAGATTATTTTCTGAGTGTCCTATATTGTACCTAAGGGTGTAATACTGAGCTGACTGAATGTGCATCTAAATATTTTATGTCTATGTTCTAATGTCAAAAAAGAAGATGTAGGCAAACACCTTCAGGATTCAGTTGCTATTTGAGACTGACTGTGTTTCGTATGTGGGGTGGCCCCAGTGCTGTAGATAACCAGATGCTGCATGAGAGATACATGCCTAAAGACTGCAAGGTCTGGGCAAGTCTCCCGTGATGAATGTAAGTATCAAGGCACATTTTCGATCTCATCACTCTTGGGACTTACTTAACAAGGTACTTTAGGAAGGCTTCTTAGATGCATATAGGAAGTTAAACCATTAAATAGCTTCTTTTTGTCTATTGTGTCATCACTTGGAAGTTGGGTGCAGGATGCAAACTTCCTTCTTCAAGATGGTTGTGTTTAATCTTGTTCATAGATTTACCTGCCAGCCATGCTTTAAACTTTTGCAAGATGTCTGTTTAAAAAGCATGCTTTTTATATTTCATCTCAGAGAGTTTTTCTTTACTTTTTTTATAGAGGGGAAGGAAGGAAGAAAGAGAGGGAGAAAAACATCAATGTGTGGTCACCTCTCACATGCCCCCTACTAGGGACCTGGCCTGCAACCCAGGCACATGCCCTAGACTAGGAATCCAACCGAGGACCCTTTGATTTGTAGGCTGGCACTCAATCCACTGAGCCATACCAGCCAGGGCTCAAAGAGTTTTTATTTATAGTTTTAATTTTTCTTGAGTGTGGGGGAGTAAACAAGGATGGGGAGAGTTATTTTAACCCACCAAACATATAGAAAAGCTGATTCTTAAAGATCTGAAGTGTCTTGGTTGGGTTGCCAAACCGGATGAAGGAACTGTAAAGAAATTAAAATCTGACTCTCTAGTAATTTGTATAGATACAGCTTGGAGAGGTGGCTACTTTGTTTATTGCTTTTCCCAAATGAAAATTAACTGTGGGAAGGTAAATAAAGACATTTATTTTTAATTCTTTTTATCTTAGCTTTCTTCTCTAAAGCAGCTGCTAATTAGTAACAGGCTAGATAATACCAGTGTTGTACTAGCAAAAGGAATACCCCGATTACAGATTAAATTGACTTATCAAAGACACGATACTTCTGCATGTATAGTAAATGATTTGGCAAGTATCCTCAAGACTCAAGTTGAATGTACATTTTTTAAATAAATGTGACATTTTCTAGCAAAAAAAATTTCACAGTTAGTACAACTAAACTTTGCTTACCAAGAGTATATATGATTCAGTGATTTGACTATTAACCTTATTGTAATTAATTTTAACACATATTTGTTAGTTTTTTAATTTATTTTGATTGCACATTCCTGGAAAGTATTGTTTTTGTCTTTCATCTCTCAAAAACAAGATTTAAATATTTCATAAATGTTATAAAACAACTTCTGTTTCTTCTGCTATATGAGAAAAGTGATAGGATTGTCTATTTTTTATGATTAAATTTTAGGTAGGCCAATTTTAAACTGTAGATGTATATTTTTACTGTATTTACTGCGCTCTGTGGAATTAATTTAACAGGGTATTGTACACAAGGGAGTCAGAAGGTACAATTATCCATTTAAGTGCTATTTTCTGCAAGATCATGTTTAACTTTTAAAATTCTGTTTTGAAAGTTTGCCCAGCAAATGCATTCAATCTATATAATTGAGCAATTGAATGACAAACCTCACTCTTTTGACTTAACTTTTAGCCACACTAGTAAATGCAATATTGGATTAATGTGACAATGCCAAAATATACCAATTATCTGTGGTTATTTTGTGATGTTTTGGTCTTATGGGAGAAGCAGTGCATAGTAATTTTTTTGCTGTTGTACAGTAGTTCATAAAAATGTTTAACTTGCCCTAAAGACCCCCAGTAGATGCCTGAAACTGTGGATAGTACCAAACTTCTATCTTTTTCTTCTCTTTGGCACATCTGAATTGCCAGCCTCACTACTCTTGTGCTTAGGAACCATTATTAAGAAAAATAAGGGTGACCTGAACACAAGTACTGTGAGATATTTCTCAATAGTAGATGTGGTAACTGAGAGAGCTAAGTGACCAGTGGGAGGGAAGCGTTTATAGTGTGTATACACCGGACAAAGGGATGATTTATGTCCATGGGAGAATGGAGTGGGAAGACCTTAGATTTCATCATGCTAATTAGAATGGTGTGCTGATTTAAAACTTATGAATTGTTTATTTCTGGAATTTTCCATTTAATATTTTTGGACTATGATTGACTGCAAGTAATTGAAACTGTGGAAAGCAAAACCATAGGTAAGGGGGAACTACTATACATCAGGGGTTTTTTTTGAAGGTTTTTTTGAATACATCTTTTTCTAGAACTGGGAGCAGTGTATTTTAGCCAGTTCTCTAGTGTATTCTAGATCTGAATTTCTCACCTTCAACACAACTTACATTTTGGGCTGTGAATAATTCTTTGTCATCGGCACCATTCCTTTGCATTGTAGGATGTTGACCGACATATGCATTTTTACCAATAGGTAACAATGGCACTTTCCCAGTTTGTAACAACCAAAAATGACTCTAGGTAGTGCCAGATGTCCCCTAGGGGCAAAACATCCCCCTCCTTGAGAACCACTGGTCAAGATTATCTCTAAAGTGGTTTGGAATCTGAGGTTCTGGATTTCAACCTGGCTTATTCATTTTTTTCTTATCAGTGTGATCTTCGGCAAGTTATTTAGCCTCTCTGTGCCTTCATTTCCTAACTGTAAAAGGGCTGGTCATCTCCCTGCATGGTGGTTTTAAGACTATATCCAAACCACATGGCCTGGTACCTCCCTGACAGTAGGCTCTAGGCTTCTTAAGTGGTTGCCATTATTCTCTGGTTGTATGCAACATGTTAATGGAACTTGCACTTCTTCCCAAATTAAATGATCTTTTGTCCATATTGCACATACTGTGTTTTGATTTGTAATCCTGTTTTTCCAGGATGCAAGCAGCGAAATTATCCTTCAGAGTTTTTCTTACATGATAGATAATTGTGGCAACAGAGTCAGATTTTTGGAATTGATTTGTAGAATACTGGGGGAAGGTTAATTGTAACATATTTACTCAAAGAAGATTAAGTAAAATTGTTAAGCTAAAGTTCATAGTGAGGTTTTAGGTAGACATACTATGTGCCAAATACATAGTAAACATTTGGGCAGTAACAGAGTAAAATCGTTTTCTTTTGAGGTGGGAGGCTCATTAGTCTTGGTGTTTTCCTTGAAAAACAAAAAACCTTTGGATTTCATTGTTTTTTTAACTCAGGTGTGTTTTACTTTAGGTTTTTTTTTTTTAACTTGGCATATAATCTTTATACCATTCTGCGATGTTAAATCTTTCACTCCCCCCAGAATTTTTTTGCCTTATTTCTTTTTTAAACTTCATCTTCAGATTGTAGATTAAACATGCCATTGAGAAAGGAAAATACCAACTTTTTTTAAAAGAGGGGACTGTTATTTTCTTTGGCCTGTACTCCTTATTTATAAATTTTAATAGCTCAGATGTCTTTGTAGCTATGAAAAAGTCCCTGAATCAAGTTCTGCTTTAAAATATCAAAAAGCCCTTTTGTATTGTTGAGTAAAAGAACAAAAACCTGTTCTTTTTGCATCTGCTATTAATATGACAGAATCATCTTTTATGTATTAATTTTGTGAGGAGCCCTATTATTCAGACTTATTTATGGCTTTAAAATTTAATTTTTTATAAAAAATGATACGATTACCAAGTGACTTTTCAACAGTATATGCTGTAAATTGTGGCTTTCTTTGTCCTGCTTTGTGATGCTGTTCATGTCATAGAAAAATTATTGGAACTTAAAAAACTAAAAATATTTAAGATATTTTCCAGAAAGATACTGAATAAAAGATAGTAAGTTTATGCTTGTTCACCAAGCTACTTTTAATATTGTAAAAGAAATAAAATAGTCACTAATTTCCCTTTCTGTTAGTTTAATTAGAAATGTGTTAACATTCTGTAAAGAAAAAAAATGTGCTTTTATGTCTAGGTAATCAAAAATGTATGACCTTATAAATATAATACTCATGTAAAACACACATCCGGCATGTTCCTCTGACTGTTACTAGAACTTAGTGAAATGATTAATTCATGAGTACTTTCTGTTATGATCTGTATCATCCACCATTTGCCATTTTCTTTTTCTTCTTGGTGTTTGTTGTTGTAGGTACCAGCAGACAGGTGTTAGGTGGCTGTGGGAATTGCACTGCCAGCAGGCAGGAGGAATTCTGGGAGACGAAATGGGATTGGGCAAGACCATCCAGATAATTGCCTTCTTGGCAGGTCTGAGCTACAGCAAGATCAGAACTCGTGGTTCAAATTACAGGCAAGTGCTCCACTGCAGACTGTCAGTCTGTGGAGCTCAATTAATATTTCATCAGATGTATTGCTGTGGAGGAGGGTCTTGTGAATTATTGATGACATTTCAATTACAATATTCCTTTAATTCTTTTAGTGGGGGACATCAAAGGAAAATTTTTATGAGACAATGGAGCTGTAGGGCAGGAGAAATTAAACATGTAACACTTTTAATGAATTCCAGGCATTGAGCCTTCATTTTGCAGATGAGCCCCACTAGATATTTTGGGTCAATACAGTTGTCTAAGGTTAGCTTCTACAAATGGATTGTTTACAAACTCAATTATGTTAATATCAATAGTTTACACAATATGGAATTTTAAATTAGAAATGATACTTTTAGTTCTATTTATTAAATTTTATATTAAAATATTTGTTTTGGCAGGAGACCAGGTGAACATTACAGTAAGTACCAAGTCTATTCATGGGGAAAGTTGGAGCTTTGGAGAAGCCATTCTCCTGAATTTCTTTTATAATCAGTATACATGAAAGCATTTGTAGAGTGATTTCTTTTTAATGAAGTTACTCATCTGCTCACTATGCTTTCTATCCCCTGTCCAAATGTTTAAGAATTTTATATAAATTCTAAGGCCAAAACCTCAATGACTGTCTAAAATCCTAAAATGATAGAAAACTATGTTGAAATTTTAGTCTTTAGTCTCTTTAGGAATTTAAATAAATTATTAAAGCTATAGTATTCTGAAGAAGCATTTTAAACTGTTAGCATGGTTGGACTGAAATATTTTATCTTTTAATCAGTGCAGTGACTGTTTCCATATTTAAGCTGTAAATTTATGTGATTCAGTATTGGTAAAAATAATTCTGGGTCAATTATGTGGCTTATGTAATCTTGAACTCAGTTAATTTGGGAGCTTCTTAGATTCCAATAGGTTTTTCTAAGGAGTAACAGCAAGATATTTACCAGATGGTTATGTTGTAGAAACCTCAGGCACTCTCTAGATAAGATTTGGAGACACCTTCAAAATAGTACCAGTGTGCCTGAAGTCAGCGACTGCAGGATGTTCCTGTGTTGTAATCTGGTTCACCAGCAGAGAGATGTTTACTGGAGACCCAAATACAAATCACAAACTATTGAGTGAAGAGCTTTTTATTTTAATTTTCAGAGTTTGGTGCTTTGTTTTTAATCCCTTGTATTAATTTAGCAGATGAACACTTCTCATGAGGCGTATTTAAAGTTTTAGAATATTTCAGAAATATTTATATAAATGCGGGAAAGAGGAAAAGACATTTGGAAATTTTAAAATATGTACTAAATATTTTGTTGTTGTTATTACAAGTAGGTTGCAATGAAGCAGAGGTTTTTCTTCAAATATTAGAATTCTATTACATTTTGCCTAGAAATGCATGAAGTCCTTTTAGCCTAAGGGAAAAGTCAAGATGAAGATGTGCATTTCATGTTTTCTTTTCTATGACTGCCGTTAATTAGTTTATATTTATAAAAACACTTTTTCTATTCTAAATAAGCTCTTAGGTGAGCTTGACTCTGTAACTCTACTCATTTTGTTTTTTATAAGTAGAATGCCCGGAGCTGTCCCAAATGTTTTCTAGCACTGTCTTTTATTTTTCCTTAAATGATTTCTGGGATTTTCTTATTTCCCGTGTCTTTTCTTCCTTTCCTTTTCTATTATCATGAAACTTGTGTGGAATCTAGTACTTTGGGCCTAGGAAACCTAAAGTCATCCCTGCAGTGTAATTTTGATCTAAAAATTAAAACATGCTCTCTTGAGTAGTGACAGTCTTACTAGGAGTGAAGTCAGGGCTAAAAATGAGCAACAGCTGTAATCAATTAACTATCGATGCTCATATCCTCTTTTTCCATAATGAAATAGTGTGGCATGTTGGACTGTAGCCCAGATCATCTTCATTAAAATGATAGAAGTGACTGCCCAGACTGTGGTTATAGTATATATCATGAAAACAACTGGGCTTTTTATGGAGAGAGGTGTACTGAGGTGTCCCCTCCACTTTGTATGCCAGAGCAGATTGTTTAGCAGTATTATAACATGTCCTCCTCACCTCTTTGTTTATGTCCTAAAGAAAAAGAGTCAGGTGAATAGTCAAATGAAGTTCAGATAAAATTGAATTGTCAAGTGCTGTGAGTCGGCATTACTTTTGGCTGTGTACATTGCCTTTGAACTCCTACAAGCTGTAGATTTTTGGGCCCTAATTTGAGATGGTCTTAGTGTTGCAATTTTTTTTTTTAATCAGTATTTTTTAATTGTTGATATTGTACAGTTTTCTGTCTTTTACCCCGCCCCAGCCCACCACCCCAGCTCTCCCCACCTTCCTCCCATTTCCACCCCCCATAGTTTTTGTCCATGAGTCCTTTATACTTGTTGCTCTAAACCGTTCCCCTTTTCCCCTGAAATTCCCTCCCCTCCCACTCTGGACACTGTCAGACTGTTCTCAAATTCAGTGTCTTTGTTTATATTATGCTTGTTTGTTTGTTTTGTTGCAATTTTAAGGTCTATGATTATTAAAATAGTGTAAGTCTCTGGGATACCAAGAAGAAACTTCATGGTGAAAGGAGTTTTTGTTTTTTGTTTTAAATATGTTTTGTATGTGTGTTTTTAAGAAGGACATGCATATTGCATGCAGTTATTAAAAATATATCCTGGTTGTTGTGTTCCCAGTTCATAATGTACATACTATCTTATTTTCACTATGCTCTTCATATTATGATAGACTGCCCCACCTGCAAATTTCATGATGGAGAGGAAATAAGTTATTTATCTTTCAAACTTTTGTTAATACTTTAAAGTCTTGGATATCATTTAGTAAATTCCTAATTACAAATAAGTGGCCTAAAAATGTTAATAAACTTTCAAAGGTAAATATTTTACTTTGTAATTTCTGGAAAGCTCTAGGCTATTAATAGCAGATTTCTGTCCTACAGATTGAAATATTTGACCCTGGGATTATTGGCTTGCCCTAAATTCATTAGATGTAAATAGTGATAATGAAAGATGAAAGGAATTGTAGCCAGTTTGGTAATTGATTCTCTAATCACTCTAATACATTTAGCCATTTCTAATGGTCATCTTACTACTGTTGAGGGTTTGAAAAGGGTGGTGTAGTTGATGTGACTGTTAATGGATCTGATGCCCTTTCTGTGGTTCAGGAACAATGCATGTCTGCTCCTAGGTGTCTACTCAGCCTGAAATCTCCATTGTCTTCTAATAATGGGAAAACGGCAGAGATTAAAGGGCGTAATAATGCCAGATAGATGTTTGGCCAGAATAAAATACTGGCCTTAAATGACAAAATGTGAGTCATCATTGTAGAAGTTTGCAGAAAGCATGTTATAAAAAGAAAAAAGAAAGTCTGAATAACCTTTTAAAAAAAGCATATGTGTGTATTTATGCTTATTTGAAAGTGAGTTTGTGTCTAACTATTTTAGACAGGTTTTGATTGGTTGTTTCTTAATCCCTACTAAGTACATATTGATGATAACTCTTTTGTTTCCCTTGGAGAATAATGCTGGTGTATTTAATCCTTTTTAAAAGGAATATTATCTTGGAAGGTGCCAGGGTAGAGTCACATTCTCCCCAGGAAACCTGCACGGGAGCTGTCTTGGTTAGAAGCAGAGAAATTCTTGGGAATTCTGCAGGAAGTATCAGAGTCTGTTGGCAGCCTCTGGATTCTGCAGTCTCAGCCCTTTCTGCAGAGCAAGAGGCAGGGGCACTGAAGCATTCAGATTTTGCTTTTCGAAATGATCATGCTAGAATGAGCAATAATCCAGGTAGGAGATGATAGTGGCCAGAACTGGACTATCAACAATGTAGGTGGAGAGACAGGGTGGCTTTGAGAGGGATTTAGGAGTCAGGTATTACAGGAACTCTATAGATGGTTGGATATGGTGGAGAACAAGAGGGGCTGACCAAGGATGAGGCCAGGATTTCCAATTTGGGCACCTGAAGAGTAGGTGACAGTTCTTTTGTTTGAATTAGGAAACATGGGAGGAGGGCAAGGTGGGGGAGGATGACATTGTGGGGCCATATAAGTGGAGATATCAGCCAACAGTTATACTTCCTAGTATATGATACTTTGTTCAGGAAAGAGCCCTGGGATGGCCTGGAGACCTAGATTTGGCATCGTTAGTGTAGAGAGAGTAATTGAAACTGTGGGAATTGAGATAACATGGGGGAGATATGTGCAGTGTGCATCTAACTTCAGATAGTCAACATCTTCAGAAGAATGTGGGACGTGGAAGAATGACAGTTTAAAAATGCCAGTGATTGTTTCAGAATGAGGGAGAGATGGGCTGTTTGGGTCTGCAGTGTTCTCAACCAGTCTTGGCTCCCAGTTGACTCTTGTAACAGGAGTTCAGTGAGTCTAGTGTTGAAGAAATTCCCATAGTTACTTTGACTTGCTTAATACTCATCTTATGCACTTAGACGAAGCAGCCACAGTAATGGGAGTGTTTCTGCAGTGGGGCACAGGCTCACAGCAAGGCCAAGTGATTGGTTTCAGACAAGAGACAGGACACTTTTTCATTGTAAGGAGGGAAGGGGAGGGCAGGAGGGTATAGATTGAGTCAGGTACCTACGATGTACAATGCATCAGGATATTTTGACTATAATTAAATAAAACCTGCTCTCAAATGGGGTTAAACGTTCCCAATATGTGTGATAAACTTAGAAGCCACAGCAGTGGGCTATCCACACAGCATGATCAGTACATTGGAGAGAGATGTCATCAGGGACCCAGGTACTTAAATTTTCTGCTAAGGCCAGTTTTCTTTGTAGTCATAAGGTCTCCTTGCACTGTAGCCTAATTGCTCAATGGCCTTTGGGCTGTTTCCTTATTCACAAGCAGGGGGAGAGACCAACAGAGAAAACTCTCCTTTAAACCTAGAAGGTACAGTAGTCCCTCTTTATGAGAGGAGATTGTATTCCAAGACTCCAGTGGATGCCTGAAAGCTTGGATAGTACCGGACCCTATATATACTGTTTTTCCTGTATATACACAGCTATGATAAAGTTTAACTTAATAAATTGGGCCCAGTAATCAATTAATAATAACTAATAATAAAATTAATTATAACAGTATATTCTAATAAAAGTTATGTGAATGTGACCTCTCAAAATACCTTATTGTACTGTACTCACCCTTCTTTTTCTTGTAATGATGTAAGGTGGTACAGTGCATATATGATGGGATCAAGTGAGATGAATGATGTAGGCATTGTGTAGGCTACTACAAGTGTTACTTGAACTTAAGTCCTGAAATACCACAACAGTTGATCTGATAACCCAGATGGCTACTAAGTGATTAATGGGTGGGGAGTGTATACAGTGTGTATACAATGGACAAAGTGGCGATTCACGGATAAGCCAGACTGAGTGAGATTTCATCACACTACTCATAACAGCATGCAATTTAAAACTTATAAATTGTTTATTTCTGGAACTTTCCGTTTATTTTCAGGCTGAAAGCACAGAAAGCAAAACCGCATATAAGGGGGTGGGGGGGGGACTGCTCTTAGTCCTTCTGTACACTGAGTGAGCCAGTCTTCTCAGGCTCCTTAGTGGACTGGTAAGCATTGCCAGGGGAATGGTGTGTGCTGACAGTGTGGAGGAACCAGGATTCCTGCTTCTCCGCTCTTCGCTATAGCCAGACAGTGATCAGAGGCCCATCAAGTACATGCCTGGGAAGGAAGAGTGGATACCTGCACAAATTATGGTTCTGTTAGGAAGGAGAGATAGGAGAAAGACATATTGAGAAAGCGGTCATGACCAGTCTGTTTACTCCCTATGTATAAGTGAATTGTGGTGATTCCATAAATAATTTTGTGTTTTGAAAGACTTAACTATGAACATTTTCCTGGTTTTTAAATATTCTTCAAAAGTAATATTAATGGTTATGTGATAGTCCATCTTATTTAACAAGCCCTTATATTATTTACTGTGTAGTATTGTTGTAAGCACTTTATAGATATTAACTGATTTAATCTTTATATAACCCTATATGATCAGTATGTTATTGTTCCTACTTTAAGATGAGAAATTGAGGTTCAGAGAGAAGAAATAATGTGTGCACGATCACAGAGTTAGTATATACAGAGCTGGGATTCAGACCCAGGCAGTGCTCCTAACCACAGCCTATGCTGTATTAAAGAATGGGATGGTTTATTCGACCTTTCTCTTACTTATGCGTGTTTAAGTAGAAATAGGAAATAAATGGGGAAAATAGGCCCACTTTTTGCAGTGCAAATAATGCTATAATGTGTGTTTTGGTGCATAAGTGTTTCTTTGGGGTTGCTGGGTGAACATGTGACTATTGTTAAAGCTCTTGCTATGTAGTGCTCAGCTGTTTTCTGCAAGAACAAAGAAGGCTGCAGTTGACTGGCATGGGCTTGTTGCTAGAAATGAGGCTGTGATGTTCCTCCACTTGTTCTTTACCACATAGAGGAGCAAGCAGCGTGGTGTTGTAGAACACTCTGCAGCTTTTAGAAGAATGATTTGTAGGTATTGCTCCCGTCTCCTGGTAACCACTACATTGGACACTTCAACCTTCTGGGCTCCAAACATTGGAGCATTTCTGTCCTGCTTATTTCCCAGGGCTGCGAGATTGGTTGAAATTCTGTGGGTAAAAACTTTTGGTAGACTTTAAAGGGTCAAACAAATGGAAGCTACTCTTGTGTGCACTTATTTTAGGATACATTGGGTAATACCTTCACTAATCTGGAATAGAGGAGGAAAGAAAAGTTTTTATTACATAATTTTTGTTTGAAATTGTTTGAAATTCTTTTACTTTAGATGTTACCTTTTTAATGTATTAGCTTGTGTTTTAATACCCGCATTCACTAATTGATAAACGGGATCGTAGAGATTTCACTTACTGGGTTTTAACTTCAATAGTTTTTTCTATAAGGAAAATATCAGTACATTTCCATAGTAGGATTTCTTTTTAAAACTGTTAAGTTTTTGTTTGTTTCTTTTTTTGTTTTTTGGTATTTGATCATTCATATGCTGTCATTTATCACTGTATTTTCTTCTTGGATGTTTGGATGCAGGTTTCAGGGTTTGGGTCCGACTATAATTGTCTGTCCAACGACAGTGATGCATCAGTGGGTGAAGGAATTTCACACGTGGTGGCCTCCGTTCAGAGTGGCAGTTCTACATGAAACTGGCTCATCTACCCACAAAAAGGTAACATTACAGCACTTCAGTACATTTTTGTTTGTTTTGCCCTGAAGCCTTCCATTTTACATACTTGTTTTTTCTTTGATTCATGTATTTCTCAAATGTATATTTTTGTGTTTCTTTTCATGCATTTAAACTTGTTACAGATTTAATTTGGATTCTGTATTTGATAGTTCCTAGTGGTGTTGAGACATGTTTGTTGTCCAGGGAAACAACTGGGTACAGGCAGTGTGCACAGCCTGAGAGCACAAGTGGGACCATAAGTCAGGGACCTGTGGGACAGTTAACTGGCTGGGTTGGGGGCATTAACAGCTTTAAACAGTTTCAGGAAGGTGGGTACAAAACGTCATGATAACTGGTAAATGCATTTGTTGATACGCTTTTAAAACATGTTTTTAATGAACAAAGGAACAACCTGCCATTTTGAAAATTTGAAGGTTTCCACTGTTGCTTTTTAGTTAAGTTGTCTTTTGTTTGTTGAATCCTTGATCATTATATAAGCATTATCACTATGTTTTGATAGTTTTATTTCCTCACTTATTCGTAGTTTTAGCCATATTATCTAAAAGGAGGTTTATCTGTGCTTCTGTGGGTAGCATAGATATGTTGTATTATGCTTTTTTCATTCTCATCTGTCTCATGATTTGTAAGCTCTGTAGAGTAGGGACTGTGTCTTTCTCATGTTTGTATCCCAAGTATGCTATAAGTGTTTGCTGAATAAATAGTAATTACATTTTCACTGTGGGTTTGCAGGTTGTTTTATTGACAAGAAGTGGCAATTTATGATTGGGCTCTTTCTTTCCTGAGTCTTTGGAGCTTTGAGTGAGTGCTCATGCACCCTGTGAAAGAGCTAGTGAAGGTTGGCCTTGCTGAGTTAGACACGTGAGCCACTAAGCTCCAGTGTTTCCGTGATTTTTACCAATACCCTTTCTTTCCAAATTCCTGAATCTCGTTTGTTATTATGAATAAGCGGAACTTTTGACAGAAGTGAATCAGGAATATCTATAGTTTGGTAACTCAAGTTTGGTGAGACAAAATCTTGTACTAGCTGTTGTTAAAACCACCTGACTTCACCTTGAATTTTAAGTGATAAGTGGAAAACAAACTGAGATAAAATGTAATGTTGTGATTAAAAAAGTGATTTTTTTAGAAGCATGGAAATAACAGTTTAGATTGTTTTTTAGTCAAAATAAATTGTAACCATCCTGTTACTAGCTTTGTAAATATTTTTATTCCTTTTTTTCCTTTCCATTTTCTACTGACATCTCTTCATATTTTATATTACAAAATTCTGTAGGAGGATTTTTTAGTTGATGTCAGTTTAGATTGTTTTTTAGTCAAAATAAATTGTAACCATCCTGTTACTAGCTTTGTAAATATTTTTATTCCTTTTTTTCCTTTCCATTTTCTACTGACATCTCTTCATATTTTATATTACAAAATTCTGTAGGAGGATTTTTTAGTTGATGTTTGTCTTTAAAAGGCAAATTTTTCATATGGTCATTTTTATCCTTTTATTTTCTTTGGGCTATTGAAATACATATATTTCTCACCTTCACCTGGATCATGGCTCACCTGCATTTTCTCTGTAATTGTAACCTGAAGAACTACCTTCATGTACATAAAATGCATTGACTCATACTGGAAATAGAATTGGCACTGGTCATTGTTTCTTGGTAAGGTTGGCCTCCTTGTTCAGAGCGCAAAACTTTGAAGAGTAGATAATTCACTTCTGTTTACAGTGATGCCATCCTCTGAGATTGTTTTGCACACATAGACACGTGTACATATGATTATTCATAATTTTTTCAGTGCTTTACATTTCACCAAGGAAGTTTCTTGCTTAACTTTTGAGGAAAAGCGGTAGACTTGTGTTTTTCCTGACTTTTGAGGAACCGTGGAAAGAGACCCTTAACTCTTTCCACGGTTCCTTTTTTGTTGTAAAATGTCTCAGATCTCTAAAGATGTAAGTTGTCAAACAAAAGATCAAAATGATGTTCTCTTGCATCTTTCAGACCATACCTCTTGACTTAGATATACAGTTTATTATTTGTTATTAATGCTAATATTTTACTTTTTGTGATGATGACACATCAAATGTGTTAATTCCTGGCAGAGGCCTTGTTAGTAACACTTCCAAGGTCAGAACTCTGGCTTCTGGATTCAAGCACCCTCTGTTTGGTCCCCGTACTATACTTACATATACAGATCTTTGCCACCCCATGCACACCTGTTAGCTTATAAGTGTGTTAAATTGCAACAGCATTTATGTTTCTTAATCATATTTCAAATATTCTGTCAATGATGGTCTGGTCTATAACCTAGCATCTATTGTCTGACCTTCTTTCCATCCTATTGGCTGAGATTCCTTCTCTTCATGTGGAGCTTTCCATGCCCACTGGCTGTCCTGTCTAAATGCAGTCGTGGTGCTCTGGCATATGAACATTCAGTGCTGGAGAAATAGGGGAGAGGAGAGAAATTCTCTTTAAAAATACTTCAAAGAGTAACAATGCCAGAATTGTTCTGTTTATCATTCAAATAGATTATTTCCTAATGATTTTTATAGGTGGTATGACATAAAATTTTGAAATGTATGCATTTAGAGAGCATATTAAATTATCAATTTCTAAATGGAGCACATCTATCCTTTTTCTTCCCTAAGTAGCCTTTTACAATAGCTTCCCACCTCTCTCACTGTTTTATTTTATGTTATCTTCATTAATATTCTCTTTGACAGAATAATTGAGAATTATCAAATAAATACCCAGCAACCATGCAAAAAAATGCAGCTAATATTTTCAACCAAACAAGCCAATAAAGACATTTTATAGTCCCTTGAATCTCCGTCAATGGTCATTTGAAATCTTATTTAACAGGAGTCAGAGATTTTCCCTTCTCATTATATTTTATGATCCCTTTTTTCTAACATGGAGAAACTTAATGTGTTAGTCAGTTAGTATTTATTTTTTGAATAACTGTAAACACAATATTCTAGGTTTTTGATACTGTTAGGGCTCCCCAAAATAGATGTGTTGTTTTTTAACAACCCTGAAAAAACTAACCATTTTTTCAAAGATTTTATTTATTGATTTTTTAGAGAGGGGAAAGGAGGGAGAAAGAGAAGGAGAGAAACATCAACATGTGGTTGCCTCTCATGTGCCCAGCTGGGGGCCTGCAACCCAGGCATGTGTCCTAGATTGGGAATCCAACTGTTGACCCTTTGGTTCACAGGCCAGAGCTCAATCCACTGAGCCACACTAGCCAGGATGAAAAAGCTAACCATTTTTATGGGGAAAGAAAATACTGGGTTGGCCAAAAAGTAAGATTGTTTGTAAGGGTTTTAATAGTACTTAGTTGTCTTTACCTTCATTTGAAACAATTTTGTTAGATTGTATTGTGACAGCTGTCATATCAGCGTGCATTTAAAAAAAAACCTTAAATCAAAATTGGTAAACTTTTGTGTAGCCATTTTAATATTGAAGATGGAAGAAAATAAGCAACATTTCCAGCATATTATGCTTTATTACTTCAAGAAAAATAAAGATAACTGAAATGCAACAAAAGATTTGTGCAGTACATGGAGAAGGTGTTGCGATGATCGTACATGTCAAAACTGGTTTGCGAAGTTTCCTGCTGGAGATTTCTCACTGGATGATGCTCTACGGTCAGGTAGACCAGTTGAAGTTGATAGCAGTCAAATTGAGACACTAATTGAGAACAGTCAATGTTATACCATGCGGGAGGTAGCTGACATACTCAAAATACCCAAATCAATAAAGTTATTAGTGAAAGTGAAAAATGTGTCTTTTATTTTATGTAAAAACCATATAGACTTTTGGACAACCCAATATATGAGAAGATAATAAAAGAGGGCATTGTTGTGATACTTATGCCATAACTTACAGTGGGTAGTGGTATCTTTAATATTCTGTTGTAAAGTTTAGTGAATTATTAAGGACCCTTTTTTCCAATTTGTTGGAAGATGTGTAATGAGAAATTTCTTACTTATATTCTGAAACAGTTGTCACTTTATGTCTCTCCCACCTTATTCTTCATGTAAGATACAGTAATTCTGTAGAATATTTTAGATAATTCAGAGTTTTATTTTGATCAATTCATGGCATTTAGAGGCTTAAGACTGAGAAATGCGACAATGGCATAAAGGGTTTAAAAAGTAGGTTTTGTAATTACCAGGGTTTGAATCTTGGATCTGTCATTTTATAACATTGTGATCTTGGCCACGTCACTCAGCTTCTGTGAGCCCAGTTCGATCTGCTGTAACACAGGATTTTTTAGTAATTTTGTGAGGATTTGTTGGGCTACTGTGTTTGCATAAAAAGCTTACATTTACTATACAAGGTGTCTCTGGAAAAAGTCCAGTCATTGTTAATATAACAAGAACAGCTTGGGCAACATTGATGGAACCTGGCAGCCAAAGAGAGTGGATTGGAATGCGCATGTGTAAACATTGATGACTTTACTCTATTAGTCAGTGGGGGTGGTAGACACCGTTGAGTGAGCATGTGTACTGTGTGGCCTTCATATTCAAAATGACTGAGCGAGTAGAGCAATAAATCTGCATCTAATTTCACGTTAAGCTTGAACATTCCTCCATGGAAACTATTCAGATGATTCAGAAGGACAGAGGTATGGGCAACTGGTGATTGGCAGCTTCCTCACAACAACATGCCCACTCATGCATTACATCTCATGCAGAGTATTTTGGCAAAACATCAAATCATCCAAGTGATTCAGCCCCACTACAGCCCAGATTTGGTGCCGTGTGACTTTTTGCTTTTTCCAAAACTAAAATCACCTTTGAAAGGGAAGAGATTTCAGACCATTGATAAGATTCAAGAAAATACGACAGGACAGCTGATGGTGATTGGGAGAACTGTGTGAAGTCCCAAGGTACCTACTTTGAAGGGGACTGAGGTGTCATTGCCCTATGTGCAGTGTTTCTTGTATCTTCAGTGTCTCAGTTTTTCATATTATATGGCTGGATACCTCCTGTACAGACCTTATATGTTAGAAACAAAACTATTATAGACCTCCTTATCTTAGTGGTTGGGAAACATAAGATGCTCTGGTATTTCTTATTGATTCCTTATAAATACATCAAAAGTGTTCATGCTTATTCATGGATAGACCCTTGTCCCTTGTGTCCAGACACATTTGGCATCAAATAGAAACAATGAAATAGAATATTAAAATTTTGGTGGGGAGTAGGGGCAACTACAAGGTGTGATTAAGGAAAAAAACCACACAAAAACATGGATATCTGATGAACCTATTTTGGCGTGTTCTTTAAAAGGGCCTGTTTTCTGAAATACTGGAGTAAAAAGACTTGGCTTTTTAAAAAGCTGGGAGTAAAAACATAAATAAAAGAGCCATAGTCCCTCAATCATTCTAAATATTTCAGATCCATTCTGAGTACACATTATTATGCAAAGTGATGTAATTTCTATTAGCTTTAGAGATGTTATATTCACCTGGTACAAGAAATGATAGATGTTATGCTTGTTCTATGAGGTATGTTGTAAAATTATGTTGCTGGAGTCCTTTTTTCTTCATTGTCAGCACAAATCCTTGTTTATTAAAGATTTAGCTTGAAGGAAATTTTAATTAATTACGGGTGCAGTAAGTCCTGCCTGGGAAGCTGCCATGCTGTGTTTACCGTGAATGGCCTTCATGTGCCGGTGCTCCACTCGCTCTCCCACTGCCTGACAGTGTGATTTATGGCTGTTGTTTTCTACCAGTCCACTGTTTGCCCTCTAGGAGCGATTGGTCTCCTGAGCCTCCCTAATAACAGTAGTACTTTCACAGACATCTTTTAATGACAACAGCTCTGCATTCAGTAAGTCAGGCTAATTGCAGACATACCCTATTAATTGCAAAAACTAGGAGAGAGGTTACATATTTTACAAGCTTTTAATTTGAAACCGCCCGAGATAATTTGTCTTAAGTATTTGGATAGAGACGTCCATAATATTCAACAATTCACCATTATTGAAACTCCTGTCTAAGCAGTTACAGAATTCTGTGATTGAATCAGGTCAAAAGAGTCTTAGATGTGTTTTTACCCAGTGGCTATTTAGTAAGTGGAGGTTATCTTTTCAACCGGGACATTTTCAGAATATTCTTTTTATAAAAGTGTTTTCTTAATTCTTATTTATCATTACACCTCTATAAGCTAACATTACAGAATTTTAAAAATAAACTTCAATCCTTAAACATAGAAAAGAACCTGAACATGGTTCCAGTGGTATATATTTGAGAGGCCTGGCATCTCATTTGTTTAATTTGGAGAAGTGATGTCCAGAATCCAGCTCACGGTGGCGATCCTTGGAGGCCAATGGAATGACCATGGTGATTCTGTGCATCCAGCAATTAGGAGCTGCAGGGTCTACATTTGCAGGGTTTGGCTATGACCCAGTGGTAATTTTAACTTCTGTATTTCAAACTTGAAGCAATTATGGTGGTTTTCATCTCCCTTTTCTCTGTGTATATGCACAGTTCTGTGCCTGGAGCTAAATGGGTCATGGAACATTCTGGGTTTCAGTTTGCTGTCATGTCTCTCATGACTTCTAGCAGATGGTGCACTTCTGGAGGGAAGAATGGGGGTAGAGTCATGATAGTTTGCCTGCACAGATTCTCCATGGAAAAATTAGATGTGGAGGGACTATTGAAATCATCACTAGCTTCTAAAGGTCCTGGACTGGTGGGGTGTGGTGCCTGCTGCTTTGACAGCAGCTGTGGTGGGGCAGGTGGCAGGGCAGGTGGCAGTGCGGTCAGGGAGAGGTCAATGAAGGCAAGTCCTGGGAGAGCTTGTATGTATGTTTGTAAGGCTGTGAGTCCTCAGGTATTTTCTGCTGCATTCATCATCAGGTAGAAAGCCAGGAAATGGTTAAATCAGGTGTGGCCTTTAATGTATTGTGCAGGCACTGAAAATTGTGAATAGGAAAATGGCAAAATAGCAGTCATAATAATAGTAGCTCTCCTGTTGAACCTTCAGTAGGAACCAGGTGTTATACTTATTCTCTGAAGCAAATGTTTTTGACTCTGACATGTTAAGTGTATTACAACATATAAGAAGATAATTTCCTCATCTTCATTTTCATTGAAATTTTCTTGGCCCATGTTATATCCCTTTGTACTTAATTAAAAAATATTCTAATCCTAGTTTATTAAGATATCATTTTTGAAGATGTAAAACTTTATAAAGTTTTTAGGATTGTGATTATATGTATTAGATTTCCTGGTATTTATTCCTACATTCCTGCAATAGACTTATTAGGTTGATATATTGTTAAATTTTATTTGTACAAGTAATGGGTTTGTAATGTGTTGAGTCTCTCAGTTTTGAAAACACCTTTTACTAGCTTAACATGAATGATTTGGACTGTGTTTTATCTTGTCTGTATTTTGAAACAGATTGAATAACAGAATCAATTCTTGCTTCATTCATGAAGCCCTTGGTGTGGTAGACTTTGGTGGGAAGACCGTAACATCTTTTTCAAGTTCTTCAGTATTGGTCTGATTGGTGTGTCTCATTTTTCTTGGATTCATTTTGGTGATTTGTTTTGTTAACAGTCATCTTCTGTCAGATGTTCAGATTATTTTGGAATTAGGTCACACAGTAGTGGTTAACATTTTGTGATCTCTGCACCTGTGGAGACAATTTTTTGACAGTTCTCATGCTGAGTCTCTGTGTTCTTTGGCATAACTTTTTAGAGATTTGTCTGTTATGTTTGGTCTTTTTAAAGAATTGTTTAGTTTTTTTTCTTTATCATTTCTACCAGTTTGTTTCTTTAAGATTCACTGATTTTTGTTTTTGTCTTATTAATCTTCTCATTTTCCTTTTTAGCAGATTGTGTTGACTAATGAGTTTTATTTCAGCCTTTCTGAATATTGTAAAGAATGAGTATTTCTTAAGTGGTCTGAAGCACCGCTGATTGCTAATAAAAGGAGCTCACTAATTATGATAACTCAGATCCTTTGTATCTTAATTTTTTTGTATTTCATTTTATTTTAATTTTAAATTAAATTATATTTTATTGTTTATGCCATAACAGTTGTCCCAATTTTTCCCTCATTGTCCTGCTCCCCACAGCACCCCTAACACCCTCAGGCAATCCCTACACTGTTGTCTATGTCTGTGGGTCATGCACATGCGTTCTTTGACCACTCTATTTTCTATACTGTTTACGCCCCCATGGTGATTCTGTAACTACCAATTGATACTTCTTAATTTTTTCACCTTTTTCATTCATCCCTTTAAACCCCTCTCCTATCTCACAACCATCAAAACATTCTCTGTATTTATGAATTCTCTTTTTGCTTCTTTATTTTTTAGATTCAGTTGTAGATATGTACGTATTGTTCATATTTTTGATTTTCATCTTCTTCTTAAAGAAGACCCTTGACTGTTTCATATAATGCTGGTTTGGTGGCAGTGTAGTCCTTTACCTTCTTCTTGTCTGGGAAGCTATTTATCTGTCCTTCAATTCTAAATGATTGCTTTGCTGAGTCATCACTTTGAATGAATATTTCTTGCCAACCCCTTCTAGCCTGCAAAGTTTCTTTTGAGAAATCAACTGACAGTCTTATGGAAAGTCCCTTGTAGGTAATCCACTGCTTTTTTCTTGCTGCTTTTATGATTCTGTCTTTGTCTTTAACCTTTGGCATTTAAATTATGGTGTATCTTAGGGTGGGTCTCTTTGGGTTCTTCTTGTTTGGGACTGTCTGCACATCCTGGACTTGAATGTCTGTTTCCTTTACCAAGTTAGGGAAGTTTTTTTTGTTGTTATTTTTTCAAGTAGATTTCCAATTTCTAGCTCTCTGTCTTCTCCTTCTGGCACCACTATTATGTGAATGTTGTTACGCTTGAAGTTGTCCCAGAGGCTCCTTACACCAGCCTCATTTCTTTTGGATTCTGTTTTCTGCTTGCTGTTCTGATTGGGTGTTTTTTTGTTCTCTTATGTTTCAAATTGCTGATTTGATTCTTGGGTCTATCCATTCTACTGTTGATCCCCTCCCTGTAAATTGTTCTTTATTTCAATTAGTGTATCCTTCATTTCTGACTGGATCTTTTTTATGCTATTGAGGTCCTCACGAAGTTCCTTGAGTATACTTATAACTAGTGTTTTGAACTCTGCATCTGTTAACTTGCTTGTCTCCATTTTGCTTAGTTCTTATTCTGGAGTTTTGTTCTGTTCTTTTCATTTGGGCCATGTTTCTTTGTCTCCTCATTTTAGCAACCTGTGTTTGCTTCTGTGTACTAGGTAGAGCTGCTAAGTCTCTCAGGCTTGGTAGTGTGGCCTAATGTAGTAAGTATCCTATAGGGTCCAGTGGCACAGCCTCCCATGTAACCCAACCTGGGTACTTGAGGTGCACCCACTGTGGGGACTGTGTACACCCTCCTTTTGAGGTTGAGCCTTGATTGCTGTTGGTACATCCAAGGTCAGCCACCACCTGTGTTCTGTCCTGGGTCACACAGCATAAGTCATCTGCAGACGTCTTCTACTTGCGCTGGGCTTGGAGGTTCCCAGGAGAGGCCAAGCTGTGTACCAAGGCCACCTGCTGCTAGTGCCATGCCTGGGCTAACTTAGCAAGAGGTATGGGGTTTGCTAAAAACAGGTGCTGCTTTTTTGAGAGGATTTATGAAAATCTGAAGCATGAGCCAAGATAAGCCATTCATATGGAAAAGCCACTGTAAAAAGTTTGGGTGGGCCTGAAAGTTGGGTAGGGCAGGTTCTCAGGGAATTTTTAAAGTAGGTTAAACAGTGTGAGCCAGGTTGATGGAGTCTCAGATATGGTGCCTGAGTGTTGGCTCTGTGGCTGTGTTGGGGGAGGGCTCAGAAAAGGAACAGTGTGCCTCTGCCAGCACTTCCCGTGTGGGGGGAAACTGTGTTCCAGCTCTTGCCCTGATGCCATACAATTCAGTTCCTTCCTGTATGTCTCTGAGGCCTTTCAGTCTGCTGCCTCAGTGCTGGAGCTCAGAGGTAGTGAGTCTGAGAAAGTCTGTGCTCAGTCCCTTTAAGAGGAAACTCTCTGGAATTCCAGCATTTCTGTCTTCCACGACTTCAATCTCCACTGGTTTTCACAGCCAGAAGTTGTGGGGCTTACCTTCCTGGCACTGGAACCCTGGGCTGAGAGGGTCCTGGTGTGTGGCTGGAACCCCTTGCTCCTAAGGTATCCCTTCTGATATTTATCCATTATGTGTAGATGTGGTACCAGCCTGTTCTACATCTCTGCCCCTTTTACCATTCTCAATGTGATTTCTTTAATTTCATAGTTGTAGGATTTCCATTCAGCTCGATTTGTGATGGTTTTGAATGATGGTTGTTCCCTAGTTTAGTTGTAATTTTGATGTGGTTTTGTGAGGAGACAAGCCCTGTTTATGTATGCTATCATCTTGACTGGAAGTTGTATCTCAATTTGTTAATTTTTGTTTTCTTTAATGTTTTCTGTCTTCTTATCTATGAAAATCTGAAAGGCTGTGGGTGAGGCCCTTGCAGTTCTCAGGTCTTTGCTTTCAGGTTATGTCGAAGTGCTTTTTTGGTAGGTAAAGGCTAATGGCTCTTCTTTCTTTAGGTTATCTTCTTTAAAATATAAAATGTCCCTCTTCTTTCTATTCTTTTTTTGTCTGATATCTATATTTCTTATCCTGCCCTGTTTTTGTTTGCATTTCCTTGGTGTATCTTTGATAATTCCCATAATTTCAACTTACAGTGCCAGTCTAGTTTGGGTCTCTTTTAAAAACAAGACTAGGTTTTTACTGTACTTACCCAGTGAGAAGTCTGACTGCTAATAACCTGCTGTCACATGGAGACCCTGGCGTGTTCAGTCTTTTTTTCCCTATAGTGGTTTGCTAGTTTTATAATCTATTTCTTGTGTTCTATTTATGTCATAGGATAGCAACTGTTAATCAGTAAATGGGCATAAATACTTTACAAATGTATTTCAACCTGTTTTTTTTTTTTCTTGCAGTTGAGAATTAAACAATATCTATAACTTATGCCTCATTCTACCTTGGGCAGGGTGGGATTTTTAGTACATTTTCATTTTTTTCCTCACTCTAGGTTTTGTAAACTAAACTGGAATTATAATAAAACTTAAAATATATCCAATTTTATATTTTAGATAATTTCTTAATAGTTTCATTACTATTTAAAAGTGTTTTAATGTTAATTATTATTTTAATAATTTAAGAACTATTTTAATAATTTAATAATTTAATTTAAGAAGTATATTACATGTAATTTTCCCTTAATCTTTTTCTTTTGTAGTAAATTAAGAGGCAGTGTTGCGTACTATTTAGTTAATACTAACTAGAGTTTGTTGCCTTTCTGTACTTCAATCCTGACAAGACCCACTTGTCGGTTCTATGACCCGATATATTATTTACTGTCTCTAAGCCACAGTTTCCTCATCTGTAAAATGTTAAAAGGGTGTTAAAAGGGACCTCTGTCCTCTTTCAAAGTTGCCTTCACACTATGCACTGAGCTTTCCAGTCTGGAAGTTCTGTTGTCCACAGGCAGCCCTGTGCTGGCTGGGTGTTAGTGACCTATACCTATCCCATTCTTGCTGCTTTATTTTCTGACTTGGCATGTCCTAAGGTGGAGTTTGTTTTCCTCTAGAGCATGGCTACTAGTTCGGATCAGTGTAGAATTCCAGAGTCACTGCTTTCCCCTAGAATTATGGGAAAGATTTTCCCTTTTTCCCTCAAATTTTTAATATTGCAGAAAAGATGTTCAACACAGGTAGAGGTTTTCCTCTGACGGGAATCTTTTCTTTTTTGTTCTGATGAGAAGCTATGGTATTTTCTCTTGTTTTTCTTTATTTTTGGAATTCAAACATTTAATATCCGCCTAGATCTGTCTTTTTTCAGTGTTTCTGCCTGATACTCTAGTATGTTTTGCTCTATAGACCCAGTCTTTCTTCAGAATTTTTTCTACCATTTTTTATATGATTTATTTTTATATCCTTTCTACTCTGTCCTCCTGGAATTCATGTTATCAATCATCAGAGTGCCTGGATTTGTTTTTATCTCCTTGGCTTTTCTCTCATTTTCTTTTGTTTTAAAATAAATCACTTTTTATCTGCTTTGTTTTAAGTTTAACAAAGATTGACACAAAGTATGTTTTAGAAAAATAAAAATTTAGTGTTTGTATATTGTAACTTTTGGGGGTCTTTTTTTTAGCTATCCCCCAATAGTGGATATGTAGTATTTACTTCTTACAGATGAGTGAAACATGCAGTAATCTTCCATTGCTGATAATGTACAATTACAGTTGTATGTACTGTGTTTGTATACGTAGTTATTAAGTGCTTTAGATTACATCATGATTGGAAGATTGTCATTTTAAGAGCTATGCTTATTTATCTTATTTAAAACTGACTTTACCATTTCATCATCAATTTAGGAGAAACTAATTCAAGATATTGTTCATTGTCATGGAATTTTAATCACTTCTTACTCCTATATCCGACTGATGCAAGATGATATTAGTAGGCATGACTGGCACTATGTGATCTTGGATGAAGGACACAAAATTCGAAATCCAAATGCTGCTATCACTCTTGCTTGCAAACAGGTATGAACTCTTATAACATGGGAGATTTCCAGGTGAATAATAGTATTTAATTGAGAATAAACTCCCTGATTTTAGTAACACTCTTATTTAATCTTTCCTTGTGCCTTTGCGTAAGGAATTTGAACTATACATTTTGCCTTAATGCACAAAATTTTTATTCTTGCTCTTAATTATGTTTTTTTTTTTTAATTCTAATTGTTCATATTACTTAATGTCTCTTGTAGGGATCAGTTATTAGAATATAACCAGAGCCAACTCAAGTCCATAGTATTCAGCATGAACAATAAGAAAAAATTCTTCCTTTATGTAATTGAAGAATTAAAATCGCATAAAATGTCTTCTATGTTTTGGAGAAGACCAAAATGATATGTAATGTGTTAAATAATAAGATTGGGTGGGGGTGTTTGGGGTAGGGTTGGTGATTATCTGTTAAAAGGTGAATTTAATAAAAAATATTTTCTTTCCCAAAATAGTTTCGCACCCCTCATCGCATCATTGTGTCTGGCTCACCAATGCAAAATAACCTCCGTGAGCTGTGGTCACTCTTTGACTTTATCTTCCCAGGAAAGTTAGGCACATTACCTGTGTTTATGGAACAGTTCTCAGTCCCCATCACCATGGGGGGATATTCAAATGCCTCCCCAGTACAGGTAACACTTTTAGTATTTTAATATTATACTTTGTAACCAAATTGTTCAGAATATAAGGGAAATGGCCAATCTTATAAATTGGTATTTGATAAAAATTACAAAATTATTTTTGCTTGATAGTTCATATTTTTCCAGATGAGTTTTTAAAAATCATGTGAAATACTCCAGAGCAGTCAGAAATTATGAAACAGGAGTGAATCAGTTCTGGACAACATATAATTTAGTGCAGATTGAGGTAGTACATCTTATAAAGTAGTATAAAGTTTTAGAAAAGGGGAAACCAGCGAGAATTGTTCAAGGAAGACTTAATGAGTGAGACAGGTTCCCCTTACCTTGATTCTGGGAAAACAGGCTCAGAAGAACAAGGGCAATAGGTTAAGACAACAGCCACATTATATGGCCATAGGCAGTGAAGAGACACACTTGACTGGACTGGAGATGCTGTGAAGTAGCAGCAGTAGAGCCTTGAAAAGGAGGCAGAGGTTCTCAGGCAGGAACAGCCACTGAGGTTGTCTGAGCAGGACACTGGAAAGGGCAGTTCCTCAGAGGGTTACTCAGGCTGCAAGTAGTTATGGAAGGGAGGCTGGCATTGAGGGATCTGCAGGAATCATTGAGGTGAGATGATGAGGACCTGGACCTGGGTGGTGGTGGTCCTGAGAAAGAAGGTGGAGACAAAGGGCTCCAGGTGGCAGTTTTTTAGGCAGAAAAAACAAGATGTGGAGGCTGATAAGATAAAGGAAAAGGCATAGGTGGTGGTAAGCTTGCTGCAGCTGACCCCTGAGATTTTAAGCCTGGGTGACTGGTAGAATGGAGTTGTCACTTCATGTCCTTCATTAGGACATGAAGCTGACCTAAGGGCAGGCTTCACCTTGGTGAGAGCCAGGGTTTCTGTGCAGCTCTCAGGTGGGGCCTGTACTGGCCAGGTCATGACTGAACCACAGAGAAAGCCTTTCACCAAAGGAAGCATTCACATGTTTTAAAATACTTAATTAGAAAAAGAATTTTAGACCTTTAAAATTAGAAGATTGTCAACAGCAGTCTTAATACTTTTACATTTGAATGATTTTTAATTAACTTTTAAAGAAAGGGCTCTCTTTCTCTGGTGAATCCCTATTATTCTTCATTTATAGTGTTCTGTTTGAAACTTTTTTTTTTTTTTTTAATTAAGATTTTTTTTTTTTTCCTTTTAGATTTTATTTATTTATCTTTAGGGAAGGGAAGGAGAGAGGGAGAGAAACATCAATGTGCGGTTGCCTCTTGTATGTCCCCTGACGGGAACTGGCCTGGCAACCCAGGCATGTGCCCTGACTGGGAATCGAACCGCGATCCTTCGGTTCGCAGGCCCGAGCTCAATCCACTGAGCTACACCAGCCAGGGCAGTTTGAAACTTTTTTAAAAAATATATTTTATTAATTATGCTATTACAGTTGTCCCTTTTCTCCCCCATCATTCCCCTCCACCCTGCACACCCTGTCCCACCCACATTCCCCCCCTTTAGTTCATGTCCATGTGCCATAAGTTCTTTAGCTTCCACATTTCCCACACTATTCTTGCCCTCCCCCTGTCTGTTTTCTACCCACCGTCTATGCTACTTATTCTCTGTACCTTTTCCCCCTCTCTCCTCCTCCCATGCCCCTGTTGCTAACACTCCATATGATCTCCATTTCTGTGATTCTGTTCCTGTTCTAGCTGTTTGCTTAGTTTGCTTTTGTTTTAGGTGTGGTTCTTAATAGCTGTGAGTTTGCTGTCATATATTTTTTTTAATTTATCTTTAGAGGAGAAGGGTAGGAGAGAGGGAGAGGGAGAGAAATATCAATGTATGGTTGCCTCTCGTGTGTCCCTTGCTGGGAACTGGCCTGCAACCCAGGCATGTGCCCTGACTGGGAATCGAACCGCGATCCTTTGGTTCGCAGGCCCGCGCTCAATCCACTGAGCTACACCAGCCAGGGCCTACTGTCATATTTTTATCTTCTTTTTCTTAGATAAGTCTCTTTAACATTTCATATAATAAGGGCTTGGTGATGATGAACTCCTTGAACTTGACCTTATCTGAGAAGCGCTGTATCTGCCCTTCCATTCTAAATGACAGCTTTGCTGGATAGAGCAATTTTGGATGTAGGTCCCTGCTTTTCAGGATTTCCAATATTTCTTTCCAGCCCCTTCTTGCCTGTAAGGTCTCTTTTGAGAAATCAGCTGACAGTCTGATGGGAACTCCTTTGGAGGTGACTGTCCCCTTATCCCTTGCTGCTGCTAGAATTCTATCCTTCATTTTAATCTTGGCTAATTTAGTTATGATGTGCCTTGGTGTGTTCCTCCTTGGGTCCAACTTCTTTGGGACTCTCTGAGCTTCCTGGATGTCCTGGTAGTCTATTTCCTTTGCCAGATTGGGGAAGTTCTCCTTTATTATTTGTTCAAATAAGTTTTCCACTTGTTGCTTTTCTTCTTCCCCTTCTGGTACTCCTGTAATTCAGACGTTGGAATGTTTAACGATGTCCCGGAGGTTCCTAAGCCTCTCCTCATTTTTTTGAATTCTTGTTTCTTCATTCTTTTCTGTTCGGTTGTTTGTTTCTTCCTTCTGGTCCACTCCATTGATTTGAGTCCCAGTTTTCTTTCCATCTCTATCGGTTCCCCATGCATCTTCCTTCATTTCACGTATTGTAGCCTGCTTTTTTTCATCTAATTTGTGAGCAAAAGCAACCAATTCTGTGAGCATCTTGATGACCAGTGCTTTGAACTGTGCATCTGATAGGTTGGCTATTTCTTCACGGCTTAGAGGAATTGGCTCTGGGGCTTTCATTTGCTCTCCGGTTTGAGCCATTTTTGGTCGTTTTTTGTTTTGTTTTGTTTTGGTATTAGTCTGGTCGCGGCTATTACGTAATGAGGGGGTGGAGCCTTAGGTGTTCCTCAGGGTGGGACAGCCCAGTTGCTGGGTTGTGACGCTGTATGTGGGGGTGGGGTCTGAGAGGGAACAATGGCTCCTGCTCCGCTCTCTTCTGGATTCAGTCCCTGCATGCGTGAATGTGGGACCACCTGGTCAGCCAGCCACCTTGTGTGTCCTCACTGGGTCTGCACAGTTGCCCCCCTGTGCCCCGGGTCCGCCAGCCACTGCCTGTGCACCTGGGAACTGCCAGCTGCTGCTGCTTGCGTTCAGGGGTTCGCACCTCCACTTTTCCTGCCGCGACTCCGCCCCTCTTACCAGTCTGGATGAATGGTTGTTGGATTTCCGTACAGTTCAATTTTCTATCAGTTCTGGTTGTTTCTAAATATTTGTTGTCCTTAATTTTGGTTGTGAGAGGAAGCACAGTGTGTCCGCCTACGCCTCCATCTTGGCCGGAAGTTGAAACTTTTTATTTTGAAATAATTTCAGGTTTAACAGAAAGTTGCAAGAATCATAAAAAACTTCTACATGCTCTTCACCCATATTCACCAGTTGTTAGCATTTTGCTCATGTTTTGCTGCATTTGCATGATCTTTCCTTCCCTCCGTCTCCCCACCTCTCTATACATGCATGCAAATTTATGGGGGATTTTTTTTTGTTTTTTTTTTTACTGAATCATCTGAGAGCAAGTTATAGAAGATGGCCCTTTCCTCCAAATCCTTCAGTGTATATTTCTTGAGAACAAGGACATTATCTTTTAGAATCACAGCATAAACATTAGAATCAGGAGGAAATTTAACATTGGTATAATTTTGTTATCTAAAGTATATGTCATTCACACTTCACCAGTTCTTGTAGTAATATCTATGCCTCTTTAGTCTCCTTTAATCTGGGACAGTTTCTCTAATTTTCCTTATGCCTTACAGTCACCTTGACAATTTTGAAGACCACAGGCCTGTTATTTTATAGAATGTACCTTACTTTGGGTTCGTCTTCCATTCTTCGTGATGAGATTCAGGTTATGCTTTTTGGGCAAGAATATCACAGAAGTGACATGTCTATCTCAGTGCTTCCTATCTGGAGGCACATGCTGTTGGTTTATCCTTTTGTTGGTGGTATTAATTGGCAGTGATCTGATTACTTGGATGAGGTGGTATTTGCTAGATTTCCAAACTCTTTGAAGTTACCACTTCTCCTTTGGGATTAAGAAGTCATTTGTGTGGAAATACTTAGAAACCATGCAATATTGTCTGTTTCTTCCTTGAAGTTCTCGTCTCAGAAGTTTGTGCACTTACCTGTTTTTTTTCTTGTTAGATTTATAAAGGTCCTTGGGAGCAGAGGTGTCGTTTTTATTTGCCCCTTTCTGTTTCAGTTCATGGCTGTCATGCATTATTGAATCCCAAGAAGATAGTCTGTCAGCAGGTATTTATTGTGTCAGTCTGAGGCTAAAATGATGGGAGGTGGCTGGCAACCAGACCCTCCCTTTAAATAATATTCCCAGTGTACTGTGGGTGTGCAGGGGAAAGTGGTAAACATGATCAAGTGGTAATAAGGTCTGTGAACAGAGGAGACAGCCAATTATCAGAGCTTGTGGGAGTCAAAAAAGGCTTCCTGGAGATGCTGTGACTGTGCTAGGACCTAAAAGGTTGGGGAGGGAGAAGGGGAAGCACAGTAACTACCAAAAATAGAGACTGGTTCTTAGATTTGTATGTTAGACTTGTGCAGAAAATTTTAGAACTGAAAAGAACCTGAGAAGTCACCTAGTTGAACCTTCTTTTACACTCAAGGTTATTGAGATTCAGCACTTAGCTCTGGAAGAAGCAAAGTTGGGGAGTAATTATCACTCTGCCTTGTCAGAAAGAGGAAGGAAGTGTGGGCATGCTCAGCTAGGTGTCTGTTTTCCACAGCACTGGGGAGTTGGGAGTAATAGAGAAATGTAGTTGGATCCCCCCTCCATATGTTTTTTACTCACAGAGGAAAAGACACCAGAGGCAGATGAGAATTTAATACAGAGTTGACTTGATTGCCTGAAGCACAGAATTCCCTAAGAGTCGAACTGGAAAATGTGGCTTGACATGAAGGCTAAAGTAAAGTAGGGTATCTTAGTCATTCCTGCTCTCCCATTCCCCACCCCTGTCTAGAGCTTAACATCATCCTCTAGGGAGTTTTTTTTGAGAAATAGATCCAGACCTATGCCCAGCTGTTCTGGGCTCTGACCGTCGTAAGCTCATCACAGTGGCCCAGGAGCAAGGGAGCCCCCCAGAGGGGTGGACAAGTGGGAGAAAACAGAAGTGAGTGGCCAGGCCATTCAGCAGCGTGGCCCTGGTCTCCCAGCATAACCAACTAGCTCACTAGTCCTTCTGGAAGAGACAGTTTAGTCTCAACCCACTGTATAGCTTTTTAGGAAGAATTTAAACAATTATTTGCTTCTTTGGTGGGACTGTAATGTCTTCTTAAATTCTGAAATTTAATTATCTCTGCATTAACAACCCATAATATGTACTTGATCATCATCTTAAAGGTAATTCTAATCAATGTCTGAATGATATTGAACTTCTTTATTATTGTCTGCTATTCTAAATAAAACCTGTTATTTGTGTTTCCACGCTCATAAATACATCAGGTAAACACATACATGAACATACATATATACATACTTGAGGTGTTCTTAGGGTCTTTTAAAATGTTTTCCTTTTTACCATGTTAATTTTGTTACATAAATCTTTGTTAATGAGTTTCTTTATTATGATCAAACTCTCATTCATTTTGCAGCTTTCTTAAATTTAAACTTTGGTTGGAATTTTTCTAGTTCCATTAAAGAATAATTTACTAGGTTGTTAAGCCTATTTAGATTTTTTTTCAAATATCAATAATGTATTGAATTCTTTGCTTGCCTTTAAATGAATTGCAGAGAGAGTGGGCTTCTGTGTTGTGGGTCTTTGTTTTTCTACGTACAGTTGATTCCCATTTCATGTGGCTGTGCTTCATTACAGAACCATATGCTCCGTTGTAGACTAGAGTGACCTTTTATTTCTAGGATCATGGGGCTTTTCTTGAACTTATTCTCCAAAGTCTCCAGTGGGCAGTAATCTCTGCTGATTATCTGGTTGCTTCCGTTGCAGCAGCTTCCTCCATAGTTGGCTTTTGATCTTCAGCTTGCAGAGTAGCAGTTCCTTTGTAGCTTTTGGAGAATGCAAGATTATAGATGGAGATTTGTTTGAAAGCAGTTTTTCTCCAGAGGGTTTAACTATGCAGTAAAAATTAAAGTGAAGTATAGAAGAGGAATAGGATACAAAATTATCAGTTGCTCTTTTCATTGTATATTGTGATTAATTTTTTTCACCGATATTATTATGAAAGCTCCCACCTCCTGGAGCATTATATTGGAACAAAAACTTATGTATACTAGTTTTTCCAAACCATTTTCTAACCATTTACAACCAATTTTGTATAATCATTGGTCGTCTCTTTAAAAAAAATTTTTAATTTCTTTTTAGAGAGGGGAAGTAGGGAGAAAGAGAGGGGAAAGAGAGGGAAAGAAACATCAATGTCTGGTTGCCTCTCATGTGCCCCCCACTGGGGACTCGGCCAGCAACCCGGGCCAGTACCCTGACTGGAAATCGAACCAGTGACCTTTTGGTTCACAGGCCAGCACTCAGTCCACTGAGCCACCCCGGACAGGGCTGGTCATTTCTTTTGAAAATGATTTGTTTAAACATTGGAATCAATTGAGAGGTAAGAACGAGTACATTTCTTAAACATGCAGTCATTGTTTTCCTTTTGTTTTACTGAAGGTTAAAACTGCTTACAAGTGTGCATGTGTCTTACGAGATACCATAAATCCATACCTCCTGCGGAGAATGAAATCAGATGTCAAGATGAGTCTTTCTTTGCCGGATAAAAATGAACAGGTCTGTAAATCCAGGACTTAACCAAAACATTCCTAAAGCATGAGTGTGGCGGCAGGAGCTTTGGGGCAGGCTGATGTACATTTGCATATACCAGTGTGTGATGTGACAGGTGAGACTGCTGTGGCATCTGCATGTACCAGTATGTGACAGGTGAATCTGCTGTAACACTTGCTCTCAGCAGAACTCTTCCTCTAGTCCACAGACTTAGACCTCTGATTAACACATGGGTTCCCACAGCTGCTCTCTTTAAACTCTATTTCCTCAAGTCCCCAATTCATTCATGCTACAGATTGTATTAGATGCTAACAACATGCCTGGGAGCTAGAAGTGAACAAAGAAAACACTTGTTCTCGTGGAACTCACATTCATTCTTGAGGCAAGACAGTCGTAAATAAATATATCAGATGGAGGGTGATAGTAAGTGTGAAGAGGGAGATGAGGGCAAGGATATTTGGAAACAGATTTTTATAAGAGGAGGTCAGAGAATAACTCTCTGATAAACTGTCATTTGAGCAGAGGCCTGAAGAAGGTGAAAGAGGGGGAGTTACAGGGGATTTTGGAGGAAGAGTATTCTAGGTAGATGGAAAGTGGGGATGTGTTGGTACATTCACAGAGGCCAGAGTGGCTGGAGAGCAGGAGCAAGGAGAGGGCTGAAAGGAAGCGGTCAGATTTATGGCCAGATCACCAAGGCCCACTGGTCATGGTGAAGACTTTAGAGGAAGTTCACAGGAAGTTACTGAGCAAAGGAGTGATATCATCTGACTTAGGTTTTAAAAGGATTATCCTATTAAATTTCATCCTAGTGTTCTGTCATCTTAATAGATGACTGTGTTGTTCAGCATCTAAAAGTAAATGCATTGCACATTTTGAATGTCGAAACTCTAAATGATCTGGGAGATCTGTCATCAAGGCTATTGACATCACTGCCTCTTCCCTCCCTGCCAAAACTCATTTCTAAATTTAAGCCTTGTCTTAGCATTCCCCTTACAGTTCTCCCTTCTCTGCCACAGGGTTACTCAGGCCACAACCCTGTGAGCTGTCTTTAATTCTAGATCAACCAGTTGCTGTGGTGTTTTATTTGTTCTTTGTCATTCCTTCACATCTCTGCTTCACATCCTCATAAATTAGTGCAGTTTAGTTTGACTGGTGCAGTTAGTGTGACTGCACTACACTGTTTGGCACTACCCACTACATTCAGTATTGCAGTTTTGCTAGGTTTATTTTTCCAAGGCTTCCTACCAATGTACCTTTGATATCCCTGTTCCCATCAAGAATATTGATTTAGCTTGTGACAGTTTATTTTTACTGTGGAATCATAGAATACCTTCTTACATTCTGTGCAGTAGCCAAGGCAAATCGCTTCCTAATTTTTTTAATGTTCCATTTTTTCTTTTATTTGCATTTGTTCCCTCCACTTGAAGGTTTGCCCACCCCTAAAGCAAACACACATGTAGAGAAGTTCGTTTGAAGACCTCACAAGGCTCTCCACTAGAGCCTCTAGTCGACTGAAACTCCCTGAGGTCAGGATTTTGTCTCACTTATCTACAGATTTTGCGTGACACCAAAAACAATAATTTACACACACTAGGTACCAGGTGAATAATTTGTTTAATTAACTTTGTGATTGAGAGGTGAGACTTTTCTGTTGCCATTTTTAAAGGACTGAAATATGAATTTAAGAAGTTAAGAATTATAAGCACTCAGGTTCATATTTTAGAAGATTACTCAGGTAGCATTTGAAAGCATCAATAAGGGGAAAAAATGGATGCAAAAGAATGAATTAGAACCTAGAAAGTCCTTAGAAGAGATGGGAGCCTGAACTGAGGCAAGGGCGGGGCTAGCAGGAGGAAGGTGAAAGGCCTAGTGACTCTCAGGTTTCTCACTGGGATGCTGGGATGGATCTGGTGCAACAGAGGCTTCAGAAGGACAGACTCGGAGAAGATAGCTGATGAGTTTAATTTTGGTTACATTTGAAGTGTCCATGGAGTGTCTACTTACAAAAAGATGAAAGGAGTTAAACTCTGAAGAAAGTTCTAGGCTAGGATATAGATGGCCTCTGAGCAGAGAATGTGTTAAAGTTGGAAGCAGCAGTGAGTTTGCCCAAGCAGTCCATATAGAATGAGGAGCGATAAGCAGCCCAGGGGAGTGGCAGCATTAAGGAGAGGGTAGACGAGGAGTGAGCCGGGAACACTGGAGGCCTGTGTAGAAAGGTAAGAGGTGGGTTAGGGGAAGTGGAATCATGAGGCTCAGGGATCTGGTGTGTGGCAACTAGGACGTTATTAGTGACCTCATCCATAACAGTTTCAGTGGTACCTGCGGAAGTGCCTTCCAGGATTGTGCTGGTTCATGAGTGACAAGAAAGAGAGGAAATGGAGATTGTGATTGTACATGATACTTTGAGGGAGTTTTCCTCTCAATTTTTGGAGAGTCTAAGGGGTAGAACTCTGTCCTAAGGAAGATAAGAGGGTTTTCAGATCTGGTGGAAGGGTTGAAGGTTTGCTTTTCATCTCATTCAGGAACCAGTTCCTCTGGGAATAAAGGAAAATAAGCTGAGGCAGATGAAGTAGATAGATTTTAGGGAGTGGAAACTAGAGAATCAATCCTGATAGCCTCAGTTTCTAATCTTGCTGTTTTGTTTTTTATTGTTTTTAAGTAGAGGTTGAGACAAAGGTAGGTAGGTGGGTGGGCAAGCAGCTTGGGGAGAGAGAGGAATATTGTCTCAGCCACTCTGTTGGGTGGAGAGTGCACGGGATTCCCCTGAGACCAGGAGCTGAGTGCTGGAGGACATTGCCCGGGGGTGGTGAGGTGTGTTATGACACACTCTGAGTGCCCAGCACTTAACAGAAAGGAGTAGAGAAGCAAAAGGTTGAGGCAATATACATTTGGAAGTTTATGGGGTAGATGCAGTGGGTAATGAAGGGGTGACTGAAGGAAAATTCCTTGGGAATATGACTAGCCAAGGAATAAAGTCAAACTATGAGGTGGTGGTGGTGGACTTGAAGAAAAAAAGGAAGGTTGAGAAGCAGAGTCAGAACGTGATGGCATAGAATAATCGCCACAGTTGGTCTGGGAGGTTAGGCGTACCTGTGAGAGATGGTCTGGTGACCTTGTGGACCTGTATTTAGAACTCCAGGAAAGGGGAGTACAAGTGAAATTAAGGTCCCTGGTTAAGTTTGCTGAAGTGGAGTGTGGGTGAGGGGCATGGAAAGTGAGCTGTCCTGAGCACTTGTTGGCCAGGATGGAGGAAGGTCTGTGCAACTAGTCCTATACTTTCCTCTGAAAAGGAAACCAATCTTCAGGACTGTCAGGACAGTGGGGTGGGGACTAAGAGATGGACAGATGACAGAAATGGGGCCTGGTTAAAGGAGGGAACTATACTCATTATTCAGCTCTGAAATGTGGCTTCATTTTGTTTTTTTCAGACAAGAGATACATTGTGAAAATTGCATACATTGTGCTGTTTTGATAGGAAATTTCGTTGGTATTTTAATTCTGTCAAAAAGGTTTTTGAAATTATAGTTGCTCTGTTTTTTTTTTCCCCTCCATCCTAGGTCTTATTTTGCCGTCTTACAGATGAGCAACATAAAGTCTACCAAAATTTCATTGATTCCAAAGAAGTTTACAGAATTCTCAATGGAGAGACACAGGTCAGTTAAATCACAAAAGCATGATGGAAGCCAGTGAAATTAAGGGAAGCAGGAAAAGAAAGGAAACTATAGTACTAGTCAGGGAGAGATTCACTATAACTCTCTTGAAAATATTTCAGTGGAAGCCTTCACTTAATTTGGAACCCTTACAGAAGTAAGAGGCCACTTGGTTAAATTCAGCCTGCTCCCTTTTTGTCTGTGCTGAAGCACTGTTACACTTGAATCCAACCCTGCACAGTCTAGTAATAGAAGAATATGACTAGACAACACGTGAGTCCTGCAACGGTGAGTCTTTCAGGGAGTGCTGATCCTATGCATAATGTAGAGAAGTAGCCTCAGGACTCTAGGGTTAGCAGGTGTAAAGAGGAAGAATTACTGTTACAGATTTTTCTAGCATAATATTTTAATTACTGGCAATGCTCAGAAATCTGTAGGTAAATGTCTGCTCAATAAATATATATAGTAGCCCTGGCTGGTGTGGTGCAGTGGATAGAGGACTGGCCTGTGAATAGAAACGTTGCAATTCCCAGTCAGGGCACGTGCCTGGGTTGTGGGCCCGGTCCCTGCTTGGGTGTGGGAGAGGCAGCCAACTGTTTCTCTCTCACATTGAAGTTTCTCTCCCTCTTTCTCTTTCCCTTACTCTCTCTGAAAATAAATAAAATCTTTTTTAGAAAGTGCATATAGTAGGTTTATAATCAGCATTTAAGTCTAAAGCTTTGTGTAAACTATTCAGTTTGTGTTTCAGTATCTTAAAATGTAAATTGTGTTTTACTTATTTGACATGTATGACTTTCTTAGTCCTTGATCTGTGCTCATTGGAGGTACAGCTGAGTAGTGCGGTATGCTGTCTCATCCACACTTTCCTGTTTATACATGGAGGTAGGTGAAGAGATGAGTGAAGGTGACACGGCTGCCTGTGTTCCTTAACATCTGCATGCTTTGTCCTCCAGATTGTCATTTCTCTTCTTTAACCATCTCTCATAATTTATTATTTTGTGTTTTATTGGAGGTTTTTAAGTTATTCACCCTTTTAATTTATTCAACCCTTCTAAATCTCTCCTTATCTACATATGCCTCCAACTTGTGAAACCATAGGTGGTCTAGGTCAGCACTATCCGGTAGATACAGAGTGTAAACCACATGTGTGATTTAAAATTTTCTAATAATCACATTTAAAAAGATAGAGAAAAATGGTGAAATTAATTTTTATAATATATTTTATTTACCTGATACATCTAAAATACTTTAATATGTACTCAGAATTTTAAAATAATTATTGAGATATTTTATTCTTTTGTTGTAAATCTTCAAATTTGGGTACAATTGATCCTTAAGCAACTCAGGGGTTGAGGCACTGGCACTCCACCCCTACTTCATACAATCAGAAATTTCCTTTTAACTTTTGACTCCTCAAAAATGTAACTATAGTCATCCCTTGGTATCTGAGGGGGATTTGGGCCAGGACCCTCTGTGGATGCCAAAATCCAAAGTTGCTCAAGTCCCTTGTATAGAATAGCATGGAGAAATGCATACAGTCGGCACTCTGTGTGCACAGATTCCCAGCCTCCAATCAAAAATACTGTTTTCATTCAACAGTTGGTTGAATATGTGGATGCTAAACCCATGAATACGGAGGGCTGACTATAAAAAAGAAATCTCACATAAGAAGGTCCTCTTTGTTCAGTTCAAACCTATGTTCAAGGGTCTATACTGTATTTTACATTCGAGGCACATCTGAGTTTGGACTACCCACACTTCTTGTGCTTAGTAGCTATAATGTGGCTTTTGACTACTGTGTTAGCACAGGTCTAGGGAAAGGAAGATGAGTTACAGATGACTCTTTTGGTGAATTTTGGCAATGTTCCTGATTTATTGAGATCTTTTGTATTGTAGTTGTTCAGTTGTTGTTTACTGGTCAGAACTGTCATAGTCTTTGATTACTGGCTTAATTTAAAATTCATCTTTTTCTGCTTGAGCTTTTATACTGGTGAGCTTGATTTGAGTCACACTCTGGAAGCTGTGCAAGATGTCCCCCTGCTAGTCATGGAAAGCAGGTAGTCACCCTTGGTCTGTCCTGCTGAATGGACTGTCCACGTCTTTCCCATTTGTGTATTTTCTGTGCAGATATATTTTCTGATGTAATGCTAATGTAAAGGTAAGTTGGACTTCAACCTCTGACTCATAATTAAATTATAGAACTTTTAGTGAGGTACTTAGGTGTGTAATATTCTTTTTAAAATTTTTTTAAATTTTTATTTATTTATTTATTTTTAGACAGAAGGGAGGGAGGGAGAAAGAGAGGGAGAGAAACATCAGTGTGTAGTTGCTTCTAGCACACCCCCTACTCGGGACCTGGCCCGCAACCCAGGCATATGCCCTGACCAGGAATCTAACTGGCGACCCTTTGGTTTGCCACCTGCACTCAATCCACTGGGCTACATCAGCCAGGGTAGGTGTGTAATGCTTAAATGCATTTGACAAGTCACATGACTGATTTATCCAAAACTTAGAAGGGTATAACATTTTTTATTTACATTTAAAACATAAGTCAGTTTTATATATAAAGTTTTTCTAATGTGAGCTGCATACCTTTTTTTCTAGTGAGGGAAAATAAATCATCATTAATTGAATATGACCCCTATAGACATGTTTGGCCCAGTAGAAGTTTTGTTTCAAGAGAATGTGCACTGTCAGGAAAAGAAGATGAGTGAAGGTTGATTTCCTCTAACTGAATATGCTGTGATTAGGGAGGGAGTTAAGAAGCTAGTGAAGAGTTCCTTCTTAACCCGTGTTACATATCAAATAGCCTCCTTCTCTTCTTTCCTGAGTGAACATGAGTTTACACAAAATAATCTTCAGTGCATATGATTCTTTTATACCATAGATTTTCTCTGGACTTACAGCTCTAAGAAAAATCTGCAACCACCCTGATCTCTTTTCTGGAGGCCCCAAGAATCACAGAGGTATTTCAGATGATGACCTAGAGGAAGATCAGTTTGGATACTGGAAACGTTCTGGGAAAATGATAGTGGTTGAGTCCTTGTTGAAGATATGGCACAAGCAGGATCAGCGAGTATTACTATTTTCTCAATCAAGACAGGTGAGCATGCATATCTCATATAGGAAACGATATGGGAAAGAATCTAAAATAATGATTCCAAAAGCAAATCTACCTGCTGATACTGGGGTTGTAGCCTACAAATCTCTTTAGGAGCTTAGATCTTTCTCTAGATTTGGTGCCCAGAAGTTGGCTTTTTAAAAAGACTTAATCTGTGATTCTGGGGTTCAAGTGAGTTTGGATTTGAACTTAAGTAAATGCCCAGCTATTTACAAAACTTGTATGAATTAGCAGTAGGGAAATACCAAAAATACTCTTGTAACAATTATATTTATCCACCTCAAAGCAAGAAACGCTCTTAAGACTGTTGGGGAGGTGTGACTGTTTATACACATGTAGAGAAGCAGTCACTGTTTTAAACTCTTATTCCCCATCCTCTCTCCCAAACAGATGTTAGACTTACTTGAAGTATTCCTTAGAGCCCGAAAGTATTCCTATCTCAAAATGGATGGTACTACTACAATAGCTTCAAGACAACCCCTGATTACAAGATTCAATGAGGTAACGAGTGACTATAACAGTAAAGTCTGATAGTGCTACTGTATGCAGAGGGACAGGAAGTGTTTCCACACCCATCTGAGCAGTGCTTATATCTAGACTGGGCAGCAAGTGGAGAGGGACGTTTTGCTCTTTATGCGTTTATAGATTTTTGATGTGTGTGTGTATTTTTAATTGGAAACCCAACTTTTACATGTTACTAATATTGAGATTAAAAGTAGGAGTCATGAGATGGCATCTTGACTGACCAGAGGTCTTTAGAACATAACCCATTCCTTATGTCAGGAGTATTTTCCATGTGTAGAATATGGAAAGGCAGAGGTGAAGAGTTCTAACTGCTCTTAAATGTGCGTACTAAGTGTTGTATGTCTTACCTCTAGGATACATCCATATTTGTGTTTCTTCTGACTACTCGGGTGGGTGGCCTAGGAGTCAACCTGACGGGGGCAAGCAGAGTTATTATCTATGATCCTGACTGGAACCCAAGCACAGACACACAGGTCTGTTTATTTTTTAAATGGAGCGTATTAGTGACATAATTGATTCTTGAACAACATGGGTTTGAACTGCGTGGGTCCACTTTTATGTAGATTTTTTTTCAATAAATACAGTAAATGTATTTTGTCTTCTTTGTGATTTCTTAGTACTATTTTCTTTTCTCTAGCTTACTTTATTGTAAGAATACAGTATATAATGCATATACAAAATATGTGTTTCTCAACTGTTCATGTTATGAATAAGCTTCCTGTTAACAGTAGGCTGTTAGTAGTTAAGTGTTTGGGGAGAAGTTACATGCGTGTTTTTGACCATGCGAGAGTTAACTTGTTGTTCGAGGGTCAGCTGCAGTTTAATGGCACTTGGGAGTATCCTTCGTGCTCCTCTTAGCTTCAGCTTCATGTCTGGGTTGTTGCTTAGTCTTCAGAACAAGGAAGATGTTCTCCAGTATCACAGACAGGAAGAGTTCCAGCAGTTTTTTCACAGCATCCCTCTCTAGATCTGAGCTGAAAAGAGTATGTGATATTACACTCATTGTTTTTTAGTAGAGATGTTAGTCTCTCTTTGTCACATGCCTGTTTATCTTCCGTAATAGGCCTTGGATGTATTTAGCCTCATTAGACAATTCTAACTTTGGGAGTGGAAGGAAGCAACCAGTTACGTCTCTCTTTTCAACAGTGTTTGCAGTGGGAAGGGCCCTTGTTAAGATATGTTTCTCTGCCGTAGGCCCGGGAGCGAGCGTGGAGGATTGGCCAGAAGAAGCAGGTAACGGTGTATAGGCTTCTGACTGCGGGCACCATTGAAGAAAAGATTTACCACCGGTCAGTCTGCCCACCCCTTGATTAACATCTGCCCTGCTGGCTGCAGTGTGTTCAGGAGGGTATACAAGTACACCGCCGGGGTTACAAGGAGGGTTTTGTTGTTTTTTTTTTTTAAGGATTGTTTTTAAGAAGTTTTTCCATCTTGGAACAGTAGTTGCTATAACTTGAGGAATAGTGCAGTTTTTTTAAAATTCTTGTTTTTATATTTTTTCTTACTAAATTAAATGGCTGATTATGAGTTTTTTAAAAATGTTTTGAACATGGTCATTTTCTACCTTATTAAATTGCAAGGACTGTTTATGTTGAAGTTCATTTTGTTTGAGAGAAATGTTGTTCCTACCTACTATATTGTACCATCTTTGTTCAGAACAATTTTAAGAAGTGACAGAATTAAAATGCTAACATACTGGTATTTACACATAGCAGGTAGGTAAGGGTGTTCTGTTAGCCTTGGCTCAAATGCCCATAGAGCAAGGTTTGACCAGGACACCTGTCTTTTCCTCCATCTTTCTCTCTGTAAAGAATAGGGGATTTAAGCAAGGATAACTTAAACAGTAGAATGGAGATGTTGCCAATTTCTCTCCTTCCTCTGCTGAAGACCTTATTTAGCCACATCCCAGCTGATAGAGGGAGACCCCTTCTTTCTACTACCCTGTTCTGGTCCACTCCTGGGGTAGCCCATGTTCTTCAGGGCGTTGTGTGAAAGTGCTTGGGGCAAGCTGAGTCCTGATGTGGACAGCTTCCTCTGAGAGACATGCCTTAGGCAAAAGAATAAGCAACCAGGAGGAGGAAAGGGCAGGGCTACCTCATGGAGCTATCTGGGCAAGAGTGACAATGGTACGGTACTCTAGCATAGAGTGTGGACCAACAGGTGGAAGCTGGTGAGATAGCTCCAAGTGAAAACTTTGCAAAGCCCAAGTAAGAGTTTCCTGAGCCCCATCATAGGAAGGTTCTACCTTGGGCAGGGCAGGGAATCCTTGGTCTAGGAGTCTGAGGCTGACCCTTTGTTGCTTAGAGACAGTATGAGTCATTTGAATGTATATGACAAGGTGTTTCATAAAATGTGATGTATCTTGGAAATTGCAAAAACCCATTGGGTATAAATAATAATGAGGTATCATTTCTTACTTAGATTCAGTGAAATACAAGAGACCACCTGGTGTTTTATGTACTTTCTGAATTGTAATTTTCCAGGGCTACAAGTTCTGGGGATTATTTAGACATCTGCATAGCTGCAGCTATCATGTCTCTCTTACATTGTTTTATAATTAGAATTTTGAGATAGAGCTAAACATTGTTTCATACTAGTTTAATATTTATCTTTTAGACAAATCTTCAAGCAGTTCTTGACAAATAGAGTGTTAAAGGATCCAAAGCAACGGCGATTTTTCAAGTCCAATGATCTTTATGAGCTGTTTAGCCTGACTAGTCCTGATGCATCCCAGAGCACTGAAACAAGTGCTATTTTTGCAGGTATTACATACAGTCATTTACCTTAAAGGAATAAATTATGTAAGAATTATGTAATGTAACATTAGTGTGTTTTTTCCTTTTATAGGAACTGGTTCAGATGTTCAGACACCCAAACGCCATTTGAAAAGAAAACTTCAGCTGGCCTTTGGAACAAAGCATAACATTCCAGTTTGCATAAAGTTCCCTGATTCTAACGCATTTGCAAATGATGGCACATCATCTGAAGAGAAATGTATAGCTTTTAGATCTAATGGAAACGCAGTTACTTCTAATCAAGATGATCCTTTGAGAGATGCCCCTCAAACATCTAGGAATCTAACCAGCAGGAATAGACTTAGAGAAGAGACAGATGCAGTGTCTCAACTGGAGGACTCATCAGTGTTAAGTGGAAATGGGGAGTGTTCAAATTCTCCAAGAATCAGTAAAATGGACAGGACATCTGGTGAGGAAAGCATCGATGAAAAACAAGGCCTTTGTTATAAAACAGAAAGCTGCCAGGTTCAAACAGAACCTCTTTTGAAGAATGAACAAATGGAAAATAATTTTTATAAGCACAAGTCAAAAACAAAACATAGTGTGGCAGAAGAGGAGACCCAAGAGAAACTTCTGAGAATGAAGCAAAAGCCTAAGAATTCTAGGTGTTGCAGAGACGCCAAGTTTGAAGGAACACGAATTCCACACCTAGTGAAGAAAAGGCGGTACCAGAAACAAGACAATGAAAATGAGAGTGAGAACAAGGAGCAGAGCAATGATGATTATGTTTTAGAAAAGCTTTTCAAAAAATCAGGTAATCCTTTTGCTGGATTTGCCACAGGTGTCTTAGGAACAGAACATGAATAGGTCGTTCTAACAATAGCAACTTTATACTGACAGTGCAGAGAGTGCTTTCCGCTGGAAGTATTTTTTCTTCTAAAATTAAGATTTGAAATTTATTGACATTTTTAAAAATCATATTCACCTCTTTTTTTAAAAAAGATGTAGAGAATTTGAAACTTTGGAGAATAATAGAACTTCTAACCACTTACGGGAGGGGTACAGTACAGTGCTTTAAATGGATTTGTGCTATCTAAACATGTAGAAAATTTCTCTACCTGCTATATTTATCTGATTTTCCAGCCACAGGAGATTCAAGTAACATCATGGGGAAAGAGACCAGGGATATGTACAGAGGCAGGCACTCTGGAAGCAGGAAAGCTGATAGCTAATATTAGTGGAGAAAAACCGGGAAAGCAGACTCAATAATTGCTCAGGACCCTGGAGGACAGGTAGTCCTGCAGTTAGTCACCCCTGGGAGTGTCATCTCATTCAGACCTGGGCAGTCATTGTGTTCACTGTGATGTGAACTTGGACTTTCCAAAGATCACTGTTTATGGTTCTCTCTTCAAGAAGGCAGGCTCATGTATGGCATTTCAGAAAGAAGCAATCTGGGCCTGATGTTCTTTTGTAACTTGTTAACTCTCTTCTTTCTACAGTTACTGGTCTGTTTTCTTAGGAAATTACCTGTTCTGTCCAGTTTTCAAGTTAATTTGCATAGAGACATAGAAAATACTCTTGTAATACTTTCTTAAATTTGCTTCTGTTTCAAGATAATTTCCCCCTTATCATTTCTAATTTTGTATATTCCCTCTGCTTTTTTCTTTGATCGAATTAAGCTAGTCCTTTGTCTCCCCCCCCCCCCCCCCGGTAAACCAGGATTTTGATTTATTAATTAGATCCATGGTTGTTCCCTACCTTATTAATTTTCACTTTTATTTTCATTACTTTCTTCCTTGTACTTTCATTTTTGTTGTGTTCTGGTGATTTTCTTGGCTTAATTTTTATAAAACTGCTTGACTTGAAAATCTACTTTTATTTTTTCATTTTTATTGATGTATTTTTTAATATATTTTATTGATTATGCTATTATGGTTGTCCCATTTCCCCCCTTCACTCCCCTCCACCCTGCACACCCTCTCTTATCCACATTCCCCACCCCCTTAGTTCATGTCTATGTGTCATACAAGTTCTTTACCTTCTACATTTCCCATATTATTCTTCCCCTCCCTCTGTTTATTTTCTACCTACCATCTATGCTACTTATTCTCTATACCTTCCCCCCTCCTCTCCTCCTCCCACTCCCCTGTTGCTAACCCACCATGTTATGTCCATTTCTGTGGTTTTGTTCCTGTTCTAGTTGTTTGCTTAGTTTGCTTTTGTTTTTGTTTTAGGTATGGTTCATAATTGTGAGTTTGCTGTCATTTTACAATACATGTTTTTTATCTTCTTTTTTTTAGATAAGTCCCTTTAACATTTCATATAATAAGGGCTTGGTGATGATGAAGTCCTTTAATTTTACCTTATCTGAGAAGCACTTTATCTGTCCATCCATTCTAAATGACAGCTTTGCTGGATAGAGCAATCTTGGATGTAGTTCCTTTCCTTTCATGACTTGGAATACTTCTTTCCAGCCCTTTCTTGCCTGGAAGGTCTCTTTTGAGAAATCAGCTGACAGTCTGATGGGAACTCCTTTGTAGGTGACTGTCCCCTTATCCCTTGCTGTTTCTAGAATTCATTCCTTCATTTGAATCTTGGCTAATGTAATTATGATGTGGCTTGGTGTGTGCTTCCTTGGGTCCAACTTCTTTGGGACTCTCTGAGCTTCCTGGACTTCCTGGAAATCTGTTTCCTTTGCCAGATTGGGGACGTTCTCCTTTGTTATTTGTTCAAATAAGTTTCCACTTGTTGCTCTTCCTCTTCCCCTTCTGGTACCCCTATAATTCAGATGTTGGAATGTTTAAAGATGTCCTGGAGGTTCCTAAGCCTCTCCTCATTTTTTTAAATTCTTGTTTCTTCCTTGTTTTCTGTTTGGTTGTTAGTTTCTTCCTTCTGGTCCACTCCATTGATTTGACTCCCAGTTTTCTTTCCATCACTGTTGGTTCCCTATACATTTTCCTTTATTTCACTTATTGTAGCCTTCATTTTTTCATCTAATTTGTGACCAAATTCATCCAATTCTGTGAGCATCCTGATCACCAGGGCTTTGAACTGTGCATCTGATAGGTTGGCTATCTCTTCGTCGCTTAGTTGTATTTGTTCTGGAGCTTTGATTGGTTGTTTTGTTTGGGCCTTTTTTTTTTTTTTTTGTCTTCACATGCCTGTTGCATAGTTAGGGGCGGAGTCCTAGGTGTTTGCCTGGATGGGTCAACCCAGTTGCTGGGTTGTGACGCTGTATGTGGGGCAGGGGTCAGAGAGGGAACAATGGTGCTTGCTGTGCTCTGCTGGATTTCAGTCCCTTCCGCTGCTTCCCCCAAGCAAACTGGGCCTTTCTGTTGCTGATTTCTGTGTGGGTGGGCTTGTGTATGTTCTAGGACCCTGTGGGTCTCTCCAACAAACTCTTCTGTGAGGCTGGAAGTCTCTCCTGGCACCTCAACCCCTATAGGTGTTTTCAGTTGGTGTTTTGAGGCTTTATTTCCCCAAGCTGGAGCCCTGGGTTGCACGATCTATCTCGCTCCCCAGTTTCACCTGGTTTATCTGTGCATGAATGTGGGACTGCCTGGTTAACCAGCCACCTTGGTGGGTCTACCCATTGCCACCCCACACCCAGGGTCCACCTGCTGCTGTCTTGTGCGCCCGAGGTCCGTCAGCTGCTGCCTTGTGTACCCAAGGTCCGCCAGCCACTGCTTTTTTTTGCCGTGACCACTCTCCACCCAGCTGCCCGATTGCACCCTTCCTACCGGTCTGGATGAATGTGTCTGTTTTAACTCTTTGGTTGTTGGACTTCCATACAGTTCAATTTTCAGTACTGGTTGGGTTTTTTTGTTTCTAAATTTTTGTTGTCCTTATTTTGGTTGTGCGAGGAGGTACAGTGTGTCTACTTCCATCTTAGCCGGAAGTCTGATGTAAGTATTTCTATGTATTCTCCACTGATAACTGCATTGAATTCTCCTGTTATGTAGAGTTTTCATGGTCTTTACATTTTAGGAATTCTATAATTCTGGTTTATATTTTCCCTTAAATAAAGAATTTATTAATAGGAGGTTTCAAATTTTCCATATAAGTGGGAAGAGGTTATGTTGAAGTTGTGATCAAAGAATTATGCTTAGACGATTGTAAATCAGGGATAGTACTAGTCCATCCCTCATGAGGTGGTAATGAAGGTAAATTGCAATAGCATTTGTAAAGTTCCTGGGTCTCAGTAAAAAGTAGCTAAAGTATTCATTATTTTTCTCTACCTACAACATACTAGACTATACAGAGAAAAAAGTATGATTGTTTACATCCTGAAATAACACATTCCCTGTTTCCTTTGTTCTTGCTAGTTGGTGTGCACAGTGTCATGAAACATGACGCCATCTTGGATGGAGCCAGTCCAGATTATGTGCTGGTGGAGGCAGAGGCCAGTCGTGTTGCCCAGGATGCTCTAAAAGCACTGAGACTCTCTCGTCAGCGGTGTCTGGGAGCAGTGTCTGGTGTGCCCACCTGGACTGGCCATAGGGGGTTTTCTGGTGCACCAGTGGGAATAAAGTAAGAGATTACTATCCTACCATGCAGGCTTGGAATAAAGTCAAAGCTGGTATGGATATTTGTCTTGTTTATATGCAGTAGTGGAAAAATCTCTCAAGGAGGGATTAGATCAACCAATTTGCGTGACTTGGGGAAACACATTTGTAATCTTACCTTCTTCCTTGCTTGCATCCCCTGCTTTTCCAAAGCCAGTTTTTTAGGGGAAGGAGAAATAATGTGTTTTGTTCAAGAGGTGATATTAAAAATAAGAAGATTCAGAATTATGATAAACCTTTATAAGTTGATTAGCTAGTTTTCAACAATTAGTAATTGCTATCCTATTCAGTCTACTCTTTTGGAAGGCTTTTCCTACCTAGGATTGAGGGCAGTTTCCATCATATGTCAAACAAGGGTCTTGAGTGGTTCTTACTCCAGATGGAGCAGTTACTTCCCAGGAAAATAAAGTAGAGGAATCAGTTTATGACTATGAAAGAAGAATCATGCAGAAGAAAATTTTTCTGGGAAGAGTTTTGTTGTTGAAAGGACATTTCATCTCTTAAGCCACAAAAATAAACATTTTATTTACTGTGATTCTTTTTCATTTAGGAATAGATTTGGTCAGAAAAGGAATTCCAGCTTCTCTGTGCAGCATCTTTCTTCAACCTCTCCAAAGGAGAAATGCCAGGTAATATGATAGCCTGTCTGCTTTTCATGTGAGACTTATTTGATTGAATTGGCATGAAAATTTAACCCAATTATGATGCGAAAAAAATTGCTGGCATAATGACATCTGATATTTGTGCTCAGTGCTCTGATTTATGAAACACTTTTATTTGAATGTAAAAGAGCCAGCTAACTTCCTAAGAGAAAAAGTCTTTAACATAAGATCTGCAGCAGAATCTCTTTTGCCCTTAGAAAGTTAATATAGAGGGGAGAGGGGCACGGGAAGAAAGTTAATACAGGGAGAGGTGACATATGAGTCATTGACCATACAGAAGTGAGTGCCCCACCCAGAGTTTCAGTACTAGTTCCAAAGACCGCTGCCCTCTAGAATAAAGGCCTAGAAGACTGCCTTGAATGTTTGTGATTCACCAGCTGCCAGAGCATGTGCCCATCTCCCCCGAGTGCCCTGAGAGTAACTACTAGGCCAGAATCAGCACTCTCTTTGGTCTTTGCTGGTTAAGGGTTATGTTATTGATACAATTTGAAAACTCCCAGGTTCAGACTCCTATTTTAGATTAATATGAACACAGGAATAGAGAACCTTTGTTGTTTTAAGGAAATACATATGAGGTATAAAGTCGTAAAGAATAAAATGATTTAAAAGTGAAGAAAAAGAAGTACACCTATGATATTGTTTCTTACCCCACAGTGCCAACCTAGATCAGGATAAATTCGGGAGGAAGAACAGGAAAAGCCCACAGAACTTGTTCCTCCTAAAGGCAATTTCCTAGAAGCCACCTCTGGAAGCCTGTTCCCCAGCCACTTGGTTCTCCCTCTATCATCATCACTCAGAATGGTGACCAAGTGAATAGTGTAGTTTTGGAGGGAATTTTTGTTTGTTTGTTTTTTAAGGAAATGTTCTTTGGTAGTGGGTGGATTTAAGTGCTTGACTCTGCTTTCCCTCTGTGGTAGATACTATTTCATTCTTTCCCCATAACTTCCCCATCCTGGCCTGGGTACATGTGTTATTTAAGGCCCCTCAGAACGTTTGGGGAAATTATTGGGGTCATAAAGTAGATGTTAAATGTATCAATGCAGTGGTCCTCTTTCTTCAGGACAACATCATGAAAAAGGATGGAAAAGATGATGTTTCTGAGCATGTTAGTGGAAAAGTGGAAGATGCAGAGTCCTCATCCAGGGCCCTCACTTCATATTCACTGCTGGCTAAAATGAGAGCTAGAAACCACCTGATTTTGCCAGAGCGGCTAGAAAGTGAAAATGTGCACCTTCAAGAGACTTCTGTTCCACTGCCCTCCACTACAGAACATGATGACCTGCTGGTGGAAATGAGGAACTTCATTGCTTTTCAGGCCCGTGTGGATGGCCAAGCCAGTACTCAGGAGATACTGCAGGAGTTCGAATCCAAGCTATCAGTTTCACAGTCTTGTGTCTTTCGAGAACTATTGAGAAACCTCTGCACTTTTCATAGAACTTCTGATGGTGAAGGAATTTGGAAACTCAAGGCAGAGTACTGTTGATTAACATTAATTTCTAAACTTTTAATTGACTTTCCTAATGGAAATTTCTGATTATAATTAGTAATCATCATGTTTGTCAACAGAGTTTGGCTGCATTTGATGTTTACTTTGAGTGATAGCTAGCTCCTAATTAAAACTTTAAGGGAGAAGAAATTCTTTGAAATTTAAAAGTTTTCAAAATACTTGGGTTAATTGTTTTGGTTGTATGCATTATGTTATAAAATCAGGGGCCTGCCTGGCTGGGCGGCTAAGTTGTTTGGAGCATCATACCATACACCAAAAAGTTACTGGTCTGATTGCTAGTCAGAGCACATATCTAGGTTGTGTGTTCGATCTCTAATCAGGACATATATGAGAGGCAACTGATTGATTTATCTTTGAATCATTTTAATTACCTTTAAACAATCTTTCTTTTAAGGTACTGTTAAATTGGCAGGTATTTTTGTTAGTAAAGCATGAAATAGCATGGCAATAAATAAGACATGTTTGTAGAAAGTTGTAGTGTACTCAGTTTTGTACTGACTATACTTTAGGAAAATGAGGTTGGTTATCTTAAAAAACAAAAACAAAAAATAAGAAGAACCAAAAGTATGTACAGATAAAGCAACTAATACACATGCACACAAATGTCACCATAGACCACCATTATAGACCAGCCAGGTCCACCATCATCACTGCGTAGTGACCACTATTTCAGCCCTCCCTGCTTTCCATGATGGAAGGTAACTGAAGGTTTTTATTGTAATCATTGTTTGCTTTCCTCATGATGGTGACTGCTTTATGTCAGACAGCACTGTTCTCCTTAATGTCATTTTGTTTCCATCTCTTTTTCCTTTGCATTCATGATAACTCTTGTGTTTTAAGAGGTTTGCTTTTCTGCTGCATATCCAGCTGTTATGTGTTTGTAGTTTTCCAATGGTGGTGTTTTGACCCACAGTTTTTCTTATCCTTGTTTTTCTTGTTTCCTTCTCATTGTTAAGACCTCAGCTCTGAAGTCTTGTTTTCTTAAATTCATTGTATTCCTTAATTTTTTTTCCTAGAGTTGTTACTGTGCAACTTGTTTTTTCATTGAATATGTTTTCTCTGGCTTGCTATTTGCCTCTGTCTGACTTTTCTGTGTTATGCTCACCTTCTTCTCATTCCATGTTTTCATTTCATATTCCTGCTGAAGGTGAGCAGCCCTGTCTAGCCACCCAGAGAGGAGGATTCTGGGTTTGGATATTAGGGAGGTGTCTGCTGGGCAACATGAAGCTGTGGTAGGAGGACTTGGGTTTTACCATCTCTTACTGTGTATAAAGTACACTTTTCTGCCCAAATTTTTGAGGGAAAAATAAGGATGCACATTGTACATGAGTAGTACCTGAAATGCCTTATATTGGTTCTTGTGTTTTGTAATTATTTGTTACATAGAATTTCTTGTACTATAATATGTTCAAAAATAAATGCTCAAATTCTCTTATAATACAAAAAACAAGTATCTAAAAATAAATAAATAAATAAATAAATAAATAATTGAATTAAGAAATTAAAATGAAAGATCTTTTTCCTGAAAGTTTGGGCCAAAAATGTGGGTGTGGATTCTACACGGAGCACAGTATACACACAAAATATGGTACTTTTCCATCCTGAGATTTTGTTAAATAGCTTGTGCCAAGAATCTCTCTCCTTTGGTAGGAGATGTTATAGAGTCAGGATTAACACAAGGATTTTCTGCTGATTTTTAAAAATTATTCTGGCTTGTTCATTTTTTTTCCTTTTTTAAGGGTGATTCATTATGTATTAGATTTTAGAGGAGGAAGAGTCTATTATTATGCTCCTAGTCGTCATTGTCTAGAAGTCATAGAAGGGATTTTTAAACAGGTTAGTAAATCTTAAACTCGAGAACTTGGCTCATAAGGGAGTCAAATTCATGACTATTTTGTTTCTGAGAAGTGCTTTTTTATTTTTATTTTTGTAATCATTAGCCTATAAGAATTGTGTCCCTCTTGTTCTGAGATTGACATCCTAATGCAGTTAATGAGTGTGAAGAATTTGGGCATCATATTGAATGAAATCTAAACTATACAGAACTAGAGAAGTTGTAGCCTTTTTGACAAGTAGAAAATGCTGTAAAAGTTAGGATGCAGTGAAAGGAAGGTGGTCTTCAGTACAGTTCTTAGTTCTTGTCTCACCTACTGGCATGCTGTGACCTTGGTTAGGTCACTGCCCTCTTGTATCTCAGTGTGACCATCAGTAAACATTGTCATTGTGTCTTCCAGAGTAAGAGACTTAGAGTATAATGTTAAAACCATTACAATGGTTTTAACCATTACACTTAATGGTTTTAACAATGTGGAGTAACTTACTGATTTAGATAAAAGTCTAATTTTGGGAACAGTAAAAGCTTTGTACAGTATACATTAGAAGCCATTTAGTGCAAAAGAAAATAGTAAAGGAATATATAAGGAACAAAAAAGATGAGACATAGAACAAAAAATAAAGAAGCAGAAATAAACCCAACTATACTAGTAATAAGCGTGAATGAATTAATCCAACCAAAATCTCTCCAGTCGGAGATTGTCAGATTGGATTTAAAAAAAAAAAAATCTAACTTGTCTGCAGAAGGGTACACTTTATTATTTTTTTTAAAGTTTAAATATTTATTTAAAGCAAGTGGCAAATCACTCAACCCTCAACTTTTCAAATATCTGTCTAACAAAAGCTAGTTCTTCAGCAACAGTGTCAGAGCAGAGGAGTAACTCAGACTATACTGTAATTCAAAAGCATTACTACTGGAAAACTTAAATCACCTAGCACTGCATAGAGAAGAAAAGTAGCGAATTAGCTACAGAAAACCATTCAAAGGCATCTCTGCTGCTTCACCTTTCACTTTTTATCTAATGCATGGCTGTCACCTTTGAACTGGTTTCTGTTTGCTAAGAAACCAGTTCAAAGGTTTGGTGGAAAAAATCGTGTGGCTGTCCCAGGCACAATTTGGGAAAGTGCAAATTGTTTCTAAGGCACAGAACTTAGACTCTCAGCCAGATTCGTAGCAAACCTAGGTTTCCCCAGGGAACATGTTAGAGAAAATGACCATAGCATTCCACTGCTAGAGAATAACTCCCCGCCAGAACAAGGGCAGGGCTCTCACAAAGAGGGAACACTTTAAATTAAAAGACACAAAAAGAATGGGAAAAGGTATATCATGTAAACAGCAACCACGGGAAAGCTGAAGTACAATACTAATACCAGGCAAAATAGACTTCAAATTTTAAAAATTATTACTAGAGATAAAGAGACATTTTTTAATGTTAAAAGGATCAACCCAACGAGAACATGATTATAAATGTATGCACCTAATAACACAGCACCAAAACACGAAGCAAAAACTGGCAGAAACAAAGAAATAAACAGCAATAATAGTTGTAGACTTCAGTACCCCATTTTCAATAATGGTTAGAGCCACTAGAACATCGGCAATGAAACAAGATTTGACCAACATAATAAGCCAACTAAACCTAACATTCTATAGAACATCCCAGCCCATAATTATAGAATATACATTCTTCTCAAGTACACACGTGACAATCTTCAGTATAGACCATATGTTTGGTTATAAAATAAATCTCAATAAATATAAAAGGACAGAAGCATGACCCAGAACAATAGAACTCTTAGAAGAAAACAGGACAAAAGTTTTGACATTAGATTTGGTAATGATTTGGATATGACACCAAAGACACCAAAGAAAAAATAGATTGTGCCATGAAAATTTAAAAAGTGCTTCAAAGATGCTACCAACAGAGTAAAAAGGCAGCCCACAGAATGGGAGAAAATATTTGTAAATTATATATCCTTGAAGGGATTAATCAGAATATATAAAGAACTTAAACTAAAAAAAAAATTTAAAAAATGGGCAAAGAACTTAAATAGACATTTCCCCAAAGAAGATAGGTAAATGGTCAATAAACACATGAAAAGATACTTAGCATCACTAGGGAAATACAAATCAAAGTTACAATGAGGTATCACCTCACACCCATTAATTAGGATAACTACTAGCATAGAAAACAAAAGTTAACAAAGATGTAGGAAAGTTGAAAATCTTGTGCACTGTTGGGGGGAATGTAAAATGGTACCACCACTGCGGAAAACATACGGCAATTCTTTAAAAAAAATTTAAAGTAAAATTATCATATGATTCAGCAATTTCACTTTCAGGTATATACCTATAAAAATTGAAAGCAAGTTCTCAAATATTTGTATATCAATGTTCATAGAAGCACTATTCACAATACCCAAAAGGTGGGAGCAACTGAAATATTAATTACAGATGAATGGATTAAAAAATTATATACAAACAATGGAATATTAATCAGCCTTGAAAAGGTATGAAGTACTGATATGCATTACAAAATCAAGAAACTTCAAAAATAATTTAAGTGACAGAAATCAGACACAAAAGACTACATATTTTATGATTCCATTCATACAAAATATCCAGAATAAACAAATCCATAGAAACTGGATAGTAGGTTACTAGAGATTGGGAGTTGGGGAATGAATGCAGGTTGCCTGATAGGTTCACAGTTCTTTTTGGGGGTGATTAAAGTGCTTTGAAACTAAATAGAGTTGGTTGCACAAAATTGTGAATGTACTAAAGGCCACTGAATTGTATACTAAAAACCGTTTCTAGGTGTCCATAATGCATTTAGTCAATTTAGGTAACATTTTTCTATAAAATTGTCTATTTTGTCTAAATTTTTGAAGTTGTTCTTTTGTGGATATTGTTTCTTTGTCATTATAGTTTGGCATTTTGTTCTGATTCTTGTAAATTTACTTTTATCCTGGGTGGGCTGTTAGCTTTCTGAATTTTAGGACTCATGTTTTTCAACAATTCTGAAAAATTGTAGGAAATATTTCTTTGAATATTGCCTCTTTCTAGTTTTTTCTCTACTTCCATCCATCTGGAACCCTTTCTAATCTTCTATTTAAGCTCTCCATCAAATTTTGAGTTTTATAATTATAACATTTATTTCTAAAACTGCTTCTTCCCCCTACCATAACCTTCCTGATTTTATTTCAACACTTTTTTCTTATTGAATATTTTTATGGCTAAAATTTTAAACATAATAATTTTAGAATCTCCAATTATTGTGTTACATGAAATTCTTGGTACTCGTCCTGTTCTTTGTTGTGTCCATTGGCTTTCCTTCATAGTGGATTTTTTTTTAATTGCATAGGCTTACATGCAATATGACAACATATTCACAATCATTTCTTTGTTACAATAATCTTTATTTTTCAATTACATTGACATACAATATTATATTATTTTCAGGTGTACTGATTAACACTCATATAATTTATGAAGTGATCGCCCCCACCTGATACCATACATAGTTATTACAATATTATTGACTATGTTCCCTATGTTGTACTTTACATACTCATGACTATTCTGTTTCTGTTTTTATTTTTTGATTATGCTATTACAATTGTTCCATTGTTTTCCATTTATTCCCGTCTGCCTTGCACCCCCGTCACACCAGCATTCCCCTCCCTTGGTTCATGTCCATGGGTCATACATATAAATTCTCTGGTTTCTCCATTTCCTATACTATTTTTAACCTCTCCCTGTCTATTTTGTACCTACTATTTATACTTCTTATTCCCTGTAACTTTTCCTCTGTTCTCCCACCTCCTCCTCCCCACTGATAATCTTCCATGTGATCTCCATTTCTGTGATTCTGTTCCTGTTCTAGTTGTTTCCTTGGTTCATTTTTGTCTTTTTTTTAGGTTCAGTTGTTAATAGTTGTGAGTTGGTTGTCATTTTACTATTCATAGTTTTGATCATCATCTTTTTCTTAGATAAGTTCCTTTAATATTTTATATAATAAGGGCTTGGTGATGATTAACTTCTTTAACTTGACGTTATCTGGTAAGCACTTTATCTGCCCTTCCATTCTAAATGATAGCTTTGCTGGATAGTCATCTTGGACATAAGTCCTTGCCTTTTATGACTTGGAATATTTATTTACAGCCCCTTCTTGTCTGCAAGGTCTCTTGAGAAATCAACTGATATTCTTATGGGAACTCCTTTGTAGCTAATTGTTTCATTTTCTCTTGCTGCTTTTGTTATTCTCTCCCTATCTTTAATCTTGGGTAATGTAATTATGATGTGCCTTGGTGTGTGCTTCCTTGAGTCCAACTTGTTTGGGACTCTCTGAGCTTCGTGGACTTCTTGGAAATCTTATTTCCTTGGCCAGACTAGGGAAGTTCTTCTTCATTATGTTTTAAAAGAAATTTTCAGCCCTGGCTTGTGTAGCTCACTGGATTGAGTGCAGGCCTGCGAACCAAAGGGTCGCTGGTTGGATTCCCAGTCAGGGCACATGCCTGGGTTGCAGGCCAGGTCCCCATTTGGGATTGTGCGAGAGGCAACCACACATTGATGTTTCTCTCCCTCTCTCCTTTCCTTCCCCTGTCTCTAGAAATAAATAAAATCTTTAAAAAATAAAAGAAAATAAATTTTCAATGTCTTGCTCTTTCTCTTTTCCTTCTGGCACTCCTGTGATTTGGATGTTGGAATGTTTAAAATTGTCCCTGAGGTTCCAAGGCCTCTCCTCACTTTTGAATTCTTGTTTCTTCATTCTGTTCTGGTTGAATGTTTCTTCCTTCTGGTCCAAATCATTGATTTGAATGTTTCCTTCCCTTCACTGTTGGTTCTCTGTATATTTTTCTTTATTTCACTTTGCATAGCCTTCACTTTTTCCTCTATTTTGTGACCATACTCAACCATTTCTGTGAGCCTCCTGATTACCAGTGTTTTTAACTCTGCATCTGAGAGGTTGGCTGTTTCTTCATCACATTGTTCTATTTTTGGAGTTTTGATCTATTCTTTCATTTGGGCCATATAAATATAAATATATTCACACACACACACACACACACACACACACACACACGTATGTATATAGCCTCTGTGTCCCTGTTACATTGTACAGTGCAGAGCCTTAGGTATTCACCAGAGTGGGACAACCCAATTCACAGTATTTGGTGCTGTATGTGGGGAAGGTATCCGAGAGGGAACAATGCCACTTACTCGGCTCTGGGCCTCTTTTCAGTCACCCCCTCCTACTACCCACAAGCAAATTGGGCCCTTCTGGTGCTGATTCCCAGGCAGGTGGGTTTGTGTACATTCTAGGACCCTGTGGGTCTCTCAAAAAATCTCTCCTATGAAGCTGGGAGATTCTCCCACTGCCGCAACCCCCACAGGTTCTTAGCCAGAGATTTTGAGGCTGTTTCTCCATGCTGGAACCCTGGCATGTCTTGCCTTACTCCCCAGTTGTTTCCCCTGGTTTATCCTTATGCAACTGTGGGACCACCTGGTCCTCCCCACCACTTTGCTGTGAGTCTTATAACCCCAGCTGCCCATCTTTGCCCCTCCTACCAGTCTGAATGAATGTTTCTTCTTTAACTCCTTGGTTGTCAGTCTTCCATATAGTTTGGCTTCCTGGCACTACTGATTATTTTTTGCTATTAAATTTGTTGTTCTTCTTTTGGTTGTATGAGGAGGCAAAGTGTATCTACCTACGCCTCCACCTGGGCCGGAAGTCCCATGACTTTTTTGTAACTACCAATCTGTATTGCTTAATCTCTTCACCTTTTTCACCCAACGCTCTAACCCCACTCCCATCTGGCAACTTTCATAATGTTCTCTGTGAGTCTTCTAGTCAAGATGGAGACTTTGGTAGACAGGCTTCACCCCATTGCACAACCATATTAAGAATGAAAAACACCCAGAACTTCCAGAAAATCACACAGAAGAAATCCAGAACTGTGCAGAGGTCAAACAACCAAGAATTTAAAGAAGCTATATTCATTCAGATGAGTAGGAGGGCTGGAGACAGGGAGTCAGGGTGGAGATGATGCTGTGTGGTGGTGGCAAGCTGGGGGTGGTGAGGCAGCAGTGGCCTTTGACAGTGGTAGTCCCACATTCACTAGTGGTAGATAAAAATCAGGGGGACACCTTGTGAGTGAGTGAGCACAGCCCCAGGCCAGACTGTGCAGACCAGGGTTCCAGCCCAGGGAAAAGTAAAGTCTCATAACTTTTGGCTGTAAACGCACTGCGGGTTGGGACAGCAGAAAAAAACTGGTTCCTCAGGAGAGCCCAGAACGTGTACAAACCCACCCACCTTGGGAACCATGACCAGGACAGCAGCTGGAGGGGCACCAGTCACATTCAGGAAGTGGATGAAGTAACTAGAAAAGGAGCAAGTGCCAGACAAGACCCCAGAAGTCAGCTAGCAGCAGGATTGTCCCCTCTTCCACCCTTCCCTCATACATAGAGCCACAAGATGGCAAGCAGATTGCCCTGCCCTGGCAAATACCAAAGACTCTGTCCCATACAACTTAACAGGTGTGCTAAGATAGGAAATAAAATCAGCTCTACCTGGTACACAGACATGGGGTGGCTGCCAAAATCAGGAGACAAAAAAATATGGCCCAAATGAAGGAATAGAACAAAACCTCAGAAAAAAGTATTAAGCGATGTAGAGATAGCCAACGTGTCAGACATAAAGTTCAAAACACTGGTGATCAGAATGCTCAAAGATGTCATTGAATATGGCAAAAGCATAATGGAAGGAGTGAAGGCTATACTATAGGAAATAAAGAAAAATCCACAGGAAACCAAGAGTGAAGAGGAGAAAGCTGGGATTCAAATCAATGATTTGGAACATAAGGAAGAAATAAACGTTTGACTAGAACAAAACGAAGAAAGAAAAATAAAAAAAATAAAAAAAGAATTTAAGAAGACTCTGGGACATCTCCAAAAGGGCCAATGTCCTAATCATAGGGATGCCAGAAGGAGAAGAGGAAGAACAAGAAATTTAAAACTTATTTCAGCAAAACTGACTTCCGGCCAAGATGGAGGCGTAGGCGCCTCCTCTAATAACCAAAACTAAGGACAACAAATATTTAGAAACAAAAAAAAAACCAGAACTTATAGAAAATTGAACTGTACGGAAGTCCAACAACCATTCATCCAGACCGGTAAGAGGGTCGGAGTTGCGGCAGGAGAAAGTGGAGGTGCGGACCTGTAACGCAAGCAGCAGCGGCTGGCAGTTCCCAGGTGCACAGGCAGTGGCTGGCGGACCCCGGGCACAGTGGGGCAACTGTGCAGAACCAGTGAGGCCACACAAGGTGGCTGGCTGACCAGGTGGTCCCACATTCACGCGCGCAGACGGTCCAGGCAGAGGGGAAGTGGCGGAAGGGACTGAATCCAGGAGAGAGCGGAGCAGGTGCCATTGTTCCCTCTCAGACCCCACCCCCACATACAGCATCACAACCCAGCAACTGGGCTGCCCTGCACCGGGGAGCGCCAGAGGCTCCACTCCTTACTACGGAACAGCACGCGGGGGTGCGCAGATAATCCAGGGGAAGTGGCGGAAAGGGCCGGAGTCCAGGAGAGAGCGGAACAGGCACCATTGTTCCCTCTCGGACCCCGCCCCCACCTATAGCGTCACAACCCAGCGACTGAGCTGCCCCGCCCTGAGGAACACCTAAGGCTCCACCCCTCACAACTTAATAGCCACGACCAGACTAAAACCAAAACAAAATATAAAAAAAAAACCACCAAAAATGGCTCAAACCGGAAAACAAATAAAAGCCCCAGAGCCAATTCCTCGAAGCAGTGAAGAGATAGCCAATCTATCAGATGCACAGTTCAAAGCACTGGTCATCAAAATGCTCACAGAATTGGTTGATTTTGCTCACAAATTAGATGAAAAAATGCAGGCTACAATACGTGAAATGAAGGAAGATGCATGGGGAACCGATAGAGATGGAAGGAAAACTGGGACTCAAATCAATGGAGTGGACCAGAAGGAAGAAACAAACAACCAAACAGAAAACGAGGAAGAAACAAGAATTCAAAAAAATGAGGAGAGGCTTAGGAACCTCCGGGACATCGTTAAACGTCCCAACATCCGAATTATAGGGGTCCCAGAAGGGGAAGAAGAAGAGCAACAAGTAGAAAACTTATTTGAACAAATAATCAAGGAGAACTTCCCCAATCTGGCAAAGGAAATAGACTACCAGGATGTTCAGGAAGCTCAGAGAGTCCCAAAGAAGTTGGACCCAAGGAGGAACACACCAAGGCACATCGTAATTACATTAGCCAAGATTCAAATGAAGCAGAGAATTCTAGAAGCAGCAAGGGATAAGGGGACAGTCACCTACAAAGGAGTTCCCATCAGACTGTCAGCTGATTTCTCAAAAGAGACCTTACAGGCAAGAAGGGGCTGGAAAGAAATATTTGAAATCTTGAAAAGCAGGGACCTACATCCAAAATTGCTCTATCCAGCAAAACTGTCATTTAGAATGGATGGACAGATAAAGCGCTTCTCAGATAAGGTCAAGTTCAAGGAGTTCATCATCACCACGCCCTTATTATATGAAATGTTAAAGGGACTTATCTAAGAAAAAGAAGATAAAAATATGACAGTGAAAAGACAGCAAACTCACAGCTATTAAGAACCACACCTAAAACAAAAGCAAACTAAGCAAACAGCTAGAACAGGAACAGAACCACAGAAATGGAGATCATATGGAGGGTTAGCAACAGGGGCGTGGGAGGAGGAGAGGGGGGTAAGGTACAGAGAATGAGTAGCATAGATAGTGGGTAGAAAATAGACGGGGGAGGACAAAAATAGTGTGGGACATGTAGAAGCGAAAGAACTTATGACACATGGACATGAACTAAAGGGAGGAATGTGGGTTGGAGAGGGTGTGTAGGGTGGAGGGGAATGATGGGGGAGAAATGGGACAACTGTAATAGCATAATCAATAAAATATATTTAAAAAATAAATTAAAAAAAAACTTATTTCAAAAAATAATGAAAAAACTTCCCTAATTTGGCAAAGGAAGTAGACATACAAGTCCAGGAAGCACACAGTCTCCCGAACAAGTTGGTCCCAAATGGGTCCTCACCAAGACACATCATAATTAAAATGTCAAAAATTAATGATAAGGAGAGAACCTTAAAAGCAGCAAGAGAAAGGTAGAGTTACCTACAAAGGAGTTCCTATAAGACTATCAGCTGATTTCTCAAAACAGACTTTGCAGGTAAGAAGTGGCTAGCAAGAAGTATACAAAGTGATGAAAAGCATGGACCTACATCCAAGATTACTCTATCCAGTAAAAGGTATATTTAGAATGGCAGGGCAGATAAAGTGCTTCCCAGAGAAGGTAAAGCTAAAGGAGTTCATCACCAAGTCCTTATTACATGAAGCGTTAAAGGGACTTATTTAAGGGGGAAAAAAAAGAAGATCAAAACTATAAACATTAAAATGGCAACAGATTCACAACTATCAACAACTGAATCTAAAAACGAACTAAGCAAATAACTAAAACAAGAATAGAACCATAGATATGGAGACCATTTGGATGGTTATCAGCTGGGAGGGGGAAGGAGGAGATTGGGGGAAAGGTATTGGCATTTAGAAACATAATTGGGTAGGTAAAAAATAGGGAGGTGTTAAGAACAGTATAGGTAATGCAGAAGCCAAAGAACTTACATGCACGACCCATAGACACGAACTACGAGGATGATCGCTATGGGATGGGGAAATACCAGGTGGAGCAGGGCAAAGGGACAACTGTAATAGTATAACCAATAAAGTATGCTTAAAACATTAAAAAAAAAAAAAAAGTCCTGGCTGGTGTAACTTGGTGGATTGGGTGCCAGCCTGTGAACCAAAGGGGCGCCGGTTCAATTCCCAGTCAAGGTACATGCCGGGGTTCTGGGCTGGGTCCCCAGTGGGGGGTGTGTGGGAGACAGCCACACATTGATGTTTCTCTCCCTTTCTCCCTCCTTTCCTCTCTCTTTAAAAATAAATAAATAAATTCATGCTTAGCGAAAGAAGCCAGGCAGTGAAAGACAAATACCATATGATCTCACCTTTAACAGGAACCTAATCAACAAAACAAACAAGCATAATATAACCAAAGACATTGAAATTGAGAACAGGCTGACAGCAGAGGGGAGGGAATTTCAGGGGAAAAGGGGAAGGGTTTACAGGAACAAGTATAAAGGACACATGGACAAAAACTATGGGGGTTGGAAATGGGAGGGAGGTGGGGAGGGCTGGGGTGGTGGGCTGGCATGAGAGTAAAAGAAAACTGTACAAGATCAACAATTAAAATAAAAATTAAAAAAATCTAAAACAAAGAAAAAAAGTGGCCAATTGGGGGAAATATGCTTTCTGTATAAGTTTTTTCTGTTTTGTATGTTCAGTTTTTTATTTTGTTTTTAGATTCCACATATGACATCTATGACCTTTGTCTTTCTTTGTCTGACTTACTACACTAAGCATAATACTATTTCTGTCCATGTTGCACATGAAAAAAATTCATTCTTTTTTATGGCTGAGTCAGATTCCATTCTATATATGCATTACTTCTTTACCTATTTATTGATGGGTACTTAAGTCACTTGGCTATTGTAAATAATGCTGCAAAGAACATATGGATACATATTTTTTTTTCAAATTAGTGTTATAGATTTCTTGAGATAAGTACCCAGAATTTAAACTGCTGGGTTGTTCTTTATCTCTTGTAGCCTTTGTTTTAAAGTCTACTTTGTCTGGTATAAGTATTGCTATACCAACTTTTTAGTTATTGTCTCCATTTTCATGAAATATCTTTTTCCATCCCTTTACTTCCAGTATGTGTGTGTCTTTCAATCTGAAGTGAGTGTCTTGTAGACAGCATATGTAAAGTAAGAGTCTTGTTCTCTTATCCATTCAGTCACTCTAAGTCTTTTGACTGAATTATTTAATCCATATACCTTTAATTGTTGATAGAGAGTAGTTTTTGGCATTTAATAATTTATATTTTTGATATTAAAGAATTCCCTTTAACATTTCCTGTAATACTGCCTTGGTGGTGATAAACTCCTTTAAATTTTTCTTGTTTGGAAAGCTCTTTATCTGTTCAATTATAAATGATACCTTTGCTGGGTAATGTTAGTTGTAGGTCCTCACCTTTGATTACTTTAAATATTTCATGCCAATCCCTTTTGGCTGAAATTTTTTTGTTGAGAAATCAGCTGATAGACTTATAGGAGCTCCCTTGTAGGTAACTAACTTCTTTTCTCTTGCTGCTTTTAAGATGTTCTTTGTCTTTAGCCTTTGGCCTTAAAGGTGTGTGTTGGTGTGGGCTTCACTGGATTCATCTTGTTTGGGACTCTATGTTTGCTGGGTTTATGAGGGGGAATCCCAGAAGAAGAAAAATGAAAATCACTGAATTATCTTCTAAAAGTCAGCCCCCCTGTCATGCAGGCTTCTTCCTTCAGGCGAGTTTTCTAGGAACCCATTTGTATCAGCGTTCCAGCTCCCATTGTTGTGAGAGACTGTGTTTGGCTTCAGTGAATTTTTCGAAGACTCCAAATGTGCTTGCCCATTTCATGATGGGTGATTTATGAGCGCATCTGCCTACAGAATGTTGAGTGTTCAGCAGTTTTTGACCAAAAACAGCATAACCCCATATCCCATCCTTCCTATTCACCGGATCTCACCCTGAGTGACTTTTTTTTGTTTGTTTCCCAGATAAAGTCCCCAGAGGGAAACATTTTGCCAATGTGGAAGAAGTGAAACAAAAAATGGCAGAAGCACTAAGAGGAATCAAAATCAACAAGTTTAAAAACTGTTTTGAGCAGTGGCAATAATATCTTAATAGATATATTGCATCAAATGGCGAGTGCTTTGAAGGTGACTGAAGTTTAAACATGTAAGAATAAGTGCACCATTTTTATAAATAAATTCTTTTGGGGGGTCCCCCTCATGTATTATAATATATAAAAATACTGTTTCAATATCTGTAACATTATGATGAGGCTGGAATGTGAAGTAGAAACTACACCATCCCCTCTTCAGAATGGACTTGGCTTTTCTTGGTTCTTTTTTTCCATTGGAATTTTAAGATCAGCTCTAAAGGTTATATGAAAAATCTAATTTGGATGTAAATTAGAATTAGATGGTATTTATATATTAGTTTAGTGAGACTATGTTTTTTATTTTGAATAGCCTATTAAAGCAGTATACTCTCCATTTATGTAGGTCCTTTAAATCCATCAAATTTTTTACTTTTAGCAATAAAAGTTCATGAACAATTTTTGTCAGATTTGTTCAAAGGTATCCATAAATTTTATTGCTATTGTGATTAATACCTTTTTAAAAATTACATTTCCAAATGGTTTATGTGTTTTTTGGTTGGTGATTGAATCCTCTATAACATCTATTAGTTTTACCTGTAGATTCTCTTGTTTTTTCCTTTTTAAAAAATTCTTATTCCTTGTTTTAAAAGGTAATGATTTCAAAGTTTCACTATTATGTATGATGTTTCCTTGATGTTCTGATAGCTGGCCTTATTCAGACTAAGGAAATTTCCTTCTCTGATTTTACCAAGAATCATTATTACAAGTGGATATTGAATGTTATCAAATGCTCTTTCTACGTCTATTGACGGGACTTTGGCTTTATTTCTTCCTTAAAGATTTTATTTATTTATTTTAAGAGAATGGGAAAGGAGGGAGAAAGAGCCATGTGAGAAACATCAATTGGTTCCCTCTCATACACGCTCCAGTCAGGGACTGAACCTGCAACTCAGGCATATGCCCCGATAAGGAATTGAACCAGGGACCTTTCACTTTGTGGGACCATGCTCAACCAATTGAGCCACACTGATAAGGGCTCTTCTTTAATCTTTTAATGTGATGGAGCACACTGTTTTGTTGTCTAAGGTAAAGCTATCATTGTGTTCCTGTTACAAATCCTACTCTGTCATTTTTTGAATATACTGTTCAATTCCATGCACGACTGTTTGATTCATTGTATCTGTGTCTGTAGGTGAATCTGGCATATAGTTTTCCTTTCGTGCACTTTTCTTGTTTGGAATGTATGTTGCATTGGGAGAGTTATCCCACTTTTCAACTTTTTGAAGAAATTTGCATAAGATTATTTGTTCCTTGAAGTTTTGGAAAAATGCACCTGTTTTACTGTGTATATTTATATTTGTGGGAAGAATTTTAACTACTGGTTGTACTTAAACAACTAGGTATAGTCTATTCTGCATTTCTGTTTCTTCTCATGTTACTTTTATTAAGTTCTATTTGTGTAGATAATATTTAACTATATCTATATTCCCAAATTTATTGGCATAAAATTATCTTTTTCTTAAATGATTATTTAAATTTTGACTGTATCTGTAATTGTTTCTTTATATTTCTAAGGTTGTTTTTATGCCTTTCTTCATCTTCATAACATGCTGGACGTTTGTTTCTTTTGTCTATTCAAAGAACCTTTTCAAAGAAAGTGTTTAGATTTTGTCATTCTCTCTATTATTTCTTTGATTACTATATTATTAACTTTCTAATGGACCTCAGGTGCCCAGAATTGGATGTGAGAATTCTTGGCTCAGGATGCCCATCATTTTCCTGTTGTGACCTATTTTATTGTATTTGTGTATGTAAGAGTAAGCATGTTGGAGCCCACTGCTCCACATGACAGAGAGGACATTTCCAATGGCTCTCATCTACTTATTTATTCTTCCCCTCCCCCAGTTCTGGCTCTCCCAACTGAGTAACCGCTATTCTGGTTTCTGTTCTTTTTGTTTTCTCACTTCTGTGTTTTTGTGTGTATTTCTAAAAGTACATTACTTATTTCGAGTTGTTCTTAATGAAGGGGAATTTTGCAATACATTATATTCTGGGACTTGTTTTCAAAGTCATTATTACACTGCTGTTTCATCCGTGTTACTGCATGTAGCTGTATTTTAATTTTTTTCTGTGGTACAATATGCCATTTTGTGAACATTCCACAATTTATCTGTTTTGCTACTGAAAGTGTCAACTGAAGGTCACTGCTGCCAATTCAGTGCCAACAGGAATCCCAATTTGGTAAAGGGGGAGAAAGACTTTATTCAGTGCAAACCGCTCAATTCTGAAACAGTTCAGTTGTTGAGTAGCGTAGCTATGAGGCAGCCCTGGTGTTACAGGGCTGCTCCACTCTGGCGGTCTGGCAAGACAGCTTCAGCTCTGATGTTGCCACTGCAGCTGGGGAAACACAGCCTTCAGTGCACACTGAAAGTGTACTCCATGGAGATAGAGGTGAAGCTGACTTATAGAGGATTTCTCACCCCTGATCCTTGATTGGTCAGTTCTCATGCACCGAGGACTCCAAGTCAGCACAGTTTGAACAGTCCAAAATGGCACTGTCCTGATTAGCTGGAATGCAGTTAGTTATTCTAGTTGGTTGGTGAGGATGCAAATGAGGATATAGAGGTGCAGTCCCAATGGCTGGGGCAGGTCTTCAGCCCATTGGTTGATTTTGATCTTTTATAAGGGCTGACTCAGATGGCAGGAGCACAGTACTGAAAGCTTGGCAGCCCAGCCTGTGATTTTCCCTGAAAAGCAACTTGGGTGAGGGACCTCTACAAACAATGAGTGCTAGAGTCTAGTTACGAATTTGAATTCAATTATCCATGAGAAATCCTTTTTGAGTCCTTTTGTAGACTCCTTCTTGGGGTCAACAAAAGACATTCAGTTTTTATACTATAAACACTGCAGCTATCAACATTCTGATACACATGTGCAAGACTCTTTTTCAGACAATTTTACTGGACATATAACCAGGTATGGCATTGCACCAGTTGTACCAAATATCGCCCCTTCGAACAAAGTATACCTAATTCATATCAACACTTGATGCTCTCTGACTTCTTAATTTTTGTGGATCCAATGAGTATAAAATCTCAACCTGATCTTAATTAAATTTTCCTTATCCCTAACAATTTTAAACATTTTTTTCATGTACATTACCTTTCTTCTTTATTTCTTTTTCCTGTTTATTTTTATTGGGTTGTTTGTCCTCATGTTCTTATTTTTTTTAATATATTTTATTGATTCTGCTATTACAGTTGTCCCAATTTATTCCCCTTTGCCCCACTCCACCTGCTACCCACGTTCCCTCTAGCAATCCCCTTCCCTTTAGTTGATGTCCATGGGTCGTGCATATAAGTTCTTTGGCTACTCCATTACCTATATTATCCTTAACATCCATCTGCCTATTTTGTACCTACTAATTTTTGCTTCTTAATCTCTGCACCTTCACCCCCATTCTCCTCCTTCCCCCTTCCAACTGAAAACCCTCCAAATGATCTCCATATCTATGATTCTGTTCCTGTTCTGCACATTTGCTTAGTTTGTTATTTAGGTTCAATTATTGATAATTGTGAATTTATTGTCATTTTAATGTTCATTATTTTGATCTTTTTCTTATATAATTTCCTTTAGCATTTCATATAATAAGGGCTCGGTGATAATGAACTCCTTTAGCTTTACCTTATCTGGGAAGCACTTTATCTGCCCTTCCATTCTAAATGATAGCTTTGCTGGATAGAATAATCTTGGTTGTAGATCCTTGCTTTTCATCACTTCGTATACTTCTTGCCAGTCCCTTCTCACCTGCAAAGTTTGTTTTGAGAAATCAGCTGATAGTTATATGGGAACTCTTTTGTAGGTAACTGTCTCCTTTTTTTCTTGCTGCTTTTAAGATTCTGTCTTTATCTTTAATCTTTGGCATTTTAATTTTGATGTGTCTCTTTGAGTCCATCTTGTTTGGGACTCTCTGTGCTTCCTGGACTTGTATGTCTGTTTCCTTCACCAAGTTAGGGAAGTTTTCTTTCATTATTTTTTTCAGATAAGTTTTCAATGTCTCGCCCTTCCTCTTCTCCTTCTAGCTCTCCTATGATTCAGATGTTGGTACATTTAAATATGTCCCAGAGGTTCTTAAGCCTCTCCTCATTTTTTTGAATTCTTTCTCCTTCCTGCTGTTTGATTGAATGTTTTTTCCTTCCTGTGTTCCAAATCATTGATTTGATTCTTGGCTTCATCCCCTCCACTGTTGGTTCCCTGTAGATTTTTCTTTATTTCACTTAATGCAACCCTCATTTCTGCCTGGGTCTATTTTATGGTCTTGAAGTACCCAGTGAGTTCCTGGAGCATCCTGATAACCAGTGTTTTGAACTGTGTATCTGATAGGTTGCTTATGTCCATTTCATTTAGTTCTTTTTTCTGGAATTTTGTTCTGTTCTTCATTTGAGCCTTATTTCTTTGTCTCCTCATTTTGGCAGCCTCCCTGTGGTTGTTTCTGTGTATTAGGTAGAGCTGCTGCTTTGACTCCCTTTCTTAGCACACCTTTTAAGTTGTGTGGGGAGGAGCCTTAGGTAATTGTGAGGGCAGGGCAACCCTTGTCACCACTCTGTGGCTCTATGTGGAGGAGGGCTCACAGAAGGGACAGTGCTGCTGCCTGGCCTCTGGAGTTTTGCCCAGGAGGAAGCTGTTTCCCCAGTTATGCTTCACTTTCTCCCCATATGCCACTGGTGGCCTCTCAGCAGTTGTCCTGGTGCTGAATCCAAAGGGGGTGGGTCTGCATGGGTCCTAAGTCTATTACAGGCCCTTTAAGAGGATGCAGTTTCTTCCGCCACACCAACCTCCACTGGTTTCTACAGCCAGAAGTTATGGGGACTTATCTTCCTGGTGCTGGGACCCTGGGCTGGGTGGTCTGGACTGGGGCTGGGATCCCTCACTCCCAAGGTATCCCTCCCATTTTTATCTACCACATGTGGATGTGCAACCACCCATTCTCATTTCCATGTCTCTCTGCACCACACCATGTCTCCATGCCTCTCTGTGTCTCTGCCTCTCCTATCCATTTGGGTGAATGTGGCTTCTTTAAATCCTTAGTTGTGAGACTTCCACACAGCTCGATTTTCTGACAATTCCGGGTGATATTTGTTTGGTAGTGTAGCTGTACATTTTGCTACAGTTGTGCATGGGGGTGAGGCATGTTTACCTGTGCCTCCATCTTGTCCAGAAATCTTGTCCTTCTCATATTCTTACACCAGTCTGGTGTAGGTTATACATTTTGTAATACTTTCTCCCAGTTTGTAACTTGTTTTTGCTCCTTTCAAAGGTGTTTATATTGATGAACATGAATTCTTAGTTTTGATATAGTCAAAGTTATCAATATTCTATTTTAATGCTAGTGCTTGCCATGTCCTGTATAAAAGAAAAAACTTTTCTACTATAACTTCAGAAAAATGTTCACTTAATATTTTTACTAAAAATTTTACTTTTCCTGTAAAACCCAGCTGGAATTGATTTTTATTCATGATATGAGGTAGAGGTTCAATTTCACTTATTTCCCAAAGGGAACATAATTTTTATCATTTTCTTCATTCTAGGATGTACATTTTTTCTGGAGTTTTGATCTGTTCATTCATTTGTGTCATATTTCTTTGTCTTGGCCTACCTGTTATGTTTTATGGTGGTGGGGCCATAGGTATTCATGCAGGCAAGGCAACCTTTTTTGCTGTGTTGTGGCGCTTTTGGTCTGGTGACTGTTTCTTTAACTCCTTGGTTGTCAGAGTTCCATGCAGTTTGATTTTCTGGAACTTCTAATTGTTTATTGTATTTAGATTAGTTGTTATCTTCCTTTTGGTTGTGGAAGGAAGTGAAGAGTTTCTACCTATGCCTCCATCTTGGTCAGAACTCTCCTCTTTATAAATCTATCAGTTTTGTTTATCTGTTTTGTAACTGTGTTGTTAGAAACACACAGCTTTGGATTTTTAAAATAACTTGATGGTGAATTGCTCCCATATCGCTATTTGATGATGCTTTTTGTCTTAATGTTATTTTGTCCAATATAAATACAGCTGCTACAACTGCTGTTGTTTTTTTCCTAATCTTCTCAAAGTTCTCTTTTCTTGTATGTTTTCTAATCTCTTTAATAATTTTAAATAATTTTTTATAAACTTTTAAAATAATGTTTTACTAACTCAAGTATGGTTGGAATAGGGGAGGCTAATGCTCTTGTTTGGTTTCTGCTAATTTGTACTCAATGTGGATTATTTCCTTCTATATTTTGAAATTTCTAAATTGGAACCTCACATATAGCAGGGGTTTAATTTGTTTGTTTTTAATGCAGGAATTTTAGGGCTGAGAAATTGTTCCTAAAGATTAATTTTTGCTTTTAGTATTTTATTTAGGAGACTGAAGATGGTGGCGAGGTAGGAGGGAGTGGATTCCACTTCCCCCTACAAACGGGAGAAAAACCTAGCCGATCTATGGAGGAACAGAACAAACAGCCAACAGTACCCCAGCATATATGAAGATAGGAGACCAAAAATTGTAGAGGACATTGAAAAATCAGATGGTAAGGAGAGTGTTTCAGGACCATAAGGTCCCTGGCACCAGTGCGAGGACCAGGGCAGCTGCAGCCCCAGGCCTGGTACCTGTAGGGTCTGCCACAGGGTTCTTGGGAGAGAGCTGGGTCAATGGCTCCCTACTCTGACAAACAAGGACTGAGCAGCACTGGGAGAGACCTGGTTGCTTGAAGTCTCAGAGAGGGGGATAAGGACTAAGTGGCAAACACACAGGGGCTGTGAGTACCCACAGAATCTGTGGACCCTGGCTGGGGAGAGTTGAGAGTTGGGCTGTGATGGACGTTGACCAAGATAGTTCTCGGACTAGTTGGAGAATTGGGCCATATCAGAGGCCAGGCCTCTGTATGGACTAGTAGGCTTGAGTTGGAGGAATTTCTCAAAAAGAAAAAGTGAAAAAAGAGACACTGTTTGGGGAATTCTCCTACAGCAGCCACTCCAGCCTCCTCCCCACCCAGCTGGGCAACGCTCCCAAGGTGGCACGGAAGGCCCTGCATGCACTCCCATACCCCTGGGAAGAGTGTGCACCCAAACCCGAGGGGCCAGAGGTGAACTAGCTGAGCATGCCCTCCTGCAATCTAGGGAGAGTGTGCTCTGGGGAAGGCCTGATTCCCATACCCAAAGCCCCAGGGAGAGGCACCCAGGCAGCCCTGGGGAGAGAGTGCACCCCAACCTGTGGAACCTGAGGGACCAGAGGCTGCTGGGAAACTGGGCTGGAGGCTGATTGAGTATAGGTCAGGAAGGGAGAAAAGCAAAACCAATCACCCTTCAACCTGCTGCAGCCAGGAAGACCAGCAAAAACAGTTTGGCCAGTTTGAAACCAGCAAGAGGCTTTACTTTTTTTAAAGTAATTCTTTATTTTTTTATTTTTATTATTTTTTATCTTTCAACACCTTTTTTCTTTCTTTCCTTCTTCCTTGTTTTATTCCTTCTTCCTTTCTTTCCCATTTTATCTCTTCTTCTTTCCTTCCTTCTTCTTCTGCTTCTTCTATTTTAAATTCCCACAAGTGAGACAAGAAAAAAACCTGGATCTGTGAAAAGACCACAGTTGGACCCAAAGAGCGGTCATCTCAATAGCTGAGACAGTGAGATAAATTTCACTTTGCAACTACAAAAAATCTGCAAGTTATTGCATATTCGTATAATTATTTTTTTCATTATTCTTATATCTATTACTTTATTAGTATTTTTGTATTTCTCTTCTTTCTGTTTAGTCTTCTTTGCTTGGCTGGTTAAATTGTATTGTTTGACTGGTTTCCCTTGTCCTCTCTTTCATAGTGTATTGTTCATTTACTGTCCTTCACGTCACTTGTGTTCCATTAGCACACTACTCAAGGTCCTATACTTCCTATTCTTTTTATGCAGATCACATAGATTCTGTCATATGATTGGTGCTTCATTATTATTGTAAATAATAGCTGTTCCTACATTTGTAAATACTACATAGCACTCCTCCCAGATCTTAGCCAACTTCACTGTTTCCTGAACTCTATTACTGTTGTAGTTTAACTCTATTCTCCCACACACTACACCTATTTTCTATCCTTTACTCTTACCTTATGTCTGAATCTGACGTCCTACAAGCTCATTGCTTTCTAGATCCAACTCACAATCCTTCCCTCCCCAATCAGAGTCTTATCTTCTTTTCCCCCTTTCTAAAAAGTGGTTAGTTGGGTAGAATATCACAATTAACACTGTACATAGCCAAAGGGTCTCCTACCTCCCCTCTACCAGCAGCTAATGTAAATATCATAGAATACTCTCTTGCTTTCTTAAACCATTTTGCCTTCCCCCTCCAATTGATCACAAAAAAGAGTAGGTGGAAGCTGTGAACACCAGACTACCTGCTCAAAAAGGAAACCCAACAACAAAGGAACCACCAATAGATAACAACAGAAGAAGGTGAAGGAAGAAGGGGAAGCCACACTAACCTCAATCCAGGACCTATCTGGAAATAGAACTAAGTGGTGGAGCAATTACTCAGAACAAACAACTGAACAAGAGCAAGAGAGAATACTCAAAACCTTGTACACACAGAAGAACCAGCTTCAACACAACCTTCCCCCAGCAGCGCAACAAAATATAAGAGGTGGTGGAGAGAGTGACCCTCAGTTAACCAGCTAGTGGGAAGGACCCACCAAAGAAAGACCCAACAACAATCAAAACCCAAAGACAAACCCAGAGCCAACTTAAACGACAGCCCAAGACCAGTGAGCTTGGGAGATCAAGGAGATGGCACCACTGAATCTCACAGGTATTCTACCATAGAAGTTCACACCATAAATCCAGGGAGTCAGAAAAGATACATTTAAGAAGCTGAGGCTAACAAGAAGAGTATCACAAACAATGGGAAGACAAAGAAATAATCCCCAAATGCAAGGAAAGGAGGAAGCCTCAGAAAGAATGCTAAATGAAATAGAGGCAACTCAACTCTCAGATATTAAGTTAAAAGCAATGGTTATAAGGAAGCTCAATGAGCTCACAGAGAATTACCAGACACTACAGGGATACTACAACTAACTCATTGCAAACTATATCAACATGAAAAAGGAAATAGAAACGATCAACAAGGGCCAAGGGGAAATGAAGAATACAATTTCTAAACTGAAGAGCACAGTAGAAGGACTCAAAAGCAGAATTGATGAAGCAGAAGATCAGATCAGTGAGCTGGAGGACAGTGTAGAAAAAAAAAACCCAGAAAGAGCAAGAAAAGAAAAAGAGACTCAGAAAGAATGAAGAGGGATTACAAGAAATGCAGGACAATATGCAACATAATAATGTTCATATAGTAGTGATACCAGAAGGAGAAGAACAACAAGGGGTAGAATACCTGTTTAAAAAAGTAGTTCCCTAATCTGAAGAGAGGAAAAAGTCACATAAATCCAGGAAACACAGAGAGTCCCAATCAAGAGGAACCCACAGAGGCCCACTTCAAGACACATCATAATTAAAATGGCAAATTCCAAGAAAAAGAGAGAATCTTAAAGGCCGCAAGGAAGAAAAAGGAAGTAACACACAAGGGAGACCCGATAAGGTTAGCAGCTGACTTCTCAATGGAAACGCTCCAAGCCAGAAGAGAATGGCAAGAAATATTCAAGTAATGAGAACCAGAGGCCTGCACCCAAGGTACCTTACCCAGCAAGGCTCTCAATCAAAATAGAAGGCCGAAGAAGGAGCTTCCCAGACAAAAGATGTCTAAAAGAATACACCTCCACCAAACCACCTCTGTAAGAGATGCTAAAGGGACTGCTGTAAGGAAAGGAAAGAAACGAGAGAGAGAGAGAGAGAGAGAGAGAGAGAGAGAGAGAGAGAGAGAGAGAGGAACACGGGTACAAAAATGGCAATGAATAAGTACCTATCAATAGTAACCTTAAATGTAAATGGATTAAGTGCTCCAATCAAAAGACATAGAATAGCTGAATGGATACGAAAGCATGATGCACACACATGCTACCTACAAGAGACCCACCTCAGGACAAAAGATCTACATGGACTCAAAGTGAAGGGCTGGAAACAAATTTTCCAAGCAAATGTACAGGAAAAAAAAGCTAGGGTAACAATACTCATATCAGGCAAAATAGACTTCAAAAGAAGAACCATAAAGAGAGACCCAGAAGGTCACTTCATAATACTCAAGGGAAGAATCCACCAAGAAGACATATACATTGTAAATATACATGTACCCAACATAGGAACACCCAAATACAAAAAGAAAATCTTAGAGGACTTCAAAAAAGATATTGACAGCAACACAATTATAGTAGGCGATTTTAATGCCCCACTGTCAAAAATGAACAGATTGTCCGAACAAAATATCCACAAAGATATTGTGGCATTGAACAACACTCTAGATGAAATGGACTTAACTGCTATATATAGAGCCCTTCATCCCAAAGAAACTAAATATGCATTCTTTTCAAATGCACATGGAATATTTTCAAAGATAGACCACATGATAGGACACAAAACAAGCCTCAAAAATTCAGGAAAATTGAAATGATATCAAGGATTTTCTCCAATCACAATGGATTGAAACTAGAAACCAACCCCAAGGCAAATATCTAAAACCCTCAAAATCATGGAGATTGAATAGCATGCTATTAAACAATGAATTGGGTCAAGAATGAAATTAGGGAGGAAATGAAAGTTTCTGGAAACCAATGAAAATGAACTCACAAGAACCCAAAACTTATGGAACACAGAGAAGGCAGTCCTGAGAGGGAAGTTCATAGTGATACAGACCTACCTGAAAAAGATAGAAATATTTCAAACAAACAACCTAACCCTACACCTACAAGAACTTGAGGAAAAACAACAAAGACAGCTCAGAGCAAGTAGAAGGAAGGAAATAAGCAAGAGCAGAGCAGAATTAAATGACATAGAGACTAAAAGCACAATTCTAAGGATCAATGGATCCAGGAGCTGGTTATTGGAAAAGATAAACAAAATCAACAAGACTTTAAGGAGACTAATCAAGAAAATCAGAGAGAGGACCCAAATAAACACAATCAGAAATGAAAGAGGAGAGATTAAGACTGACACCACAGAAATACAAAGGATTGTAAGAAATTACTATAAAGAACTGTATGCCAAGAAATTTGAAAACCTAGGTGAAATGGACAAGTTTCTAGAAAAATATAATCTTCCAAAACTCAATGGCGAAGAAGCAGAAAGCCTGAACAGACCAGTAACAGCACATGAAATTGAAGCAGTAATCAAAAAACTCCCGACACACAAAAGCCCTGGACCAGATGGTTTCACGGGAGAATTTTACGAAGCATTTAAGGAAGCGCTAACCCCTATCCTTCACAGACTATTTGAAAAAATCCAAAATGATGAAAGACTCCCAAACTCTTTCTATGAAGCTAGCATCATCCTAATCCAAAAAGCCGATAAAGACACAACAAAGAAAGAGAACTTCAGGCCAATATCACTGATGAACATAGACGCTAAAATCCTCAACAAAATATTGGCAAACCGCATCCAACAATACATTGAAAAGATCATACTCCATGACCAAGTGGGATTCATCCCAGGGATGCAAGGATGGTACAATATTCACATATCAATCGACGTAATACATCACATAAACAAAAGCAAAGACAAAAATCACATGATCATATCAATAGATGCAGAAAAAGGATTTGATAAGGTACAGCACCCATTTATGATAAAAACACTCAGCAAAGTGGGAATAGAGGGAGCATTCCTCCACATAATAAAGGCCATATATGAGAGACCTACAGCCAACATCATACTCAGTGGGCAAAAACTAAAATCTTTTCCACTAAGATCAAGAACAAGATAAGGTTGTCCACTTTCACCACTTCTATTCAACATAGTATTGGAAGTATTAGCCACAGCAATTAGACAAGAAAAGGGAGTAAAAGGCTTCCAAGGAGGAAAGGAAGAAACAAAACTATCATTGTTTGCAGATGACATGATGATGTACCTAGAAAAACCAATAGACTCCGCCAAAAAAAATGCTTGACCTAATAAATGAATTTGGCCAAACAGCCAGATGCAAAGTCAATATCCAGAAATCAAAGGCATTTTTGTATACCAACAATGAAAGAGCAGAAGCTCAAATGAAGAAAATCCCATTTGGTATAGCAACAAGAAAAATAATACATCTGGGAGTAAATCTAACCAAAGAGGTAAAAGACCTGTACTCCGAAAACTACAGAACACTGAAAAAAGAAATCAAGGAAGAAACAAACAAATGGAAACATAGACTATGTTCATGGATCGGAAGAATTAACATCATCAAAATGTCTGTGCTACCCAAAGCAATTTACAGATTCAATGTAATACCTATTAAAGTACCATTGGCATATTTCACAGACATAGAACAAACACTTCACAAATTTATGTGGAACCATAAACAACCCCACATAGCTGCTGCAATTTTGAGAAAGAAGAACAAAGTAGGAGGGATCGCAATACCTGATACCAAACTGTATTATAAGGCCACTGTAATCAAAACAGCTTGGTACTGGGCATAAAAATAGGCACATACACCAATGGAACAGAATAGAGAGCCCGGGAAAAAAAACACAAGTCTCTGCAGTCAATTAATATTTGACAAAGGGGGCAGCAGCATAAAATGGAGTAAAAATAGCCTCTTCACCAGATGGTGTTGGGGGAGCTGGACAGCTACGTGCAAAAGAAGGAAACTCGAGCACCAACTTACACCATACACAAAAATAAATTGAAAGTGGATAAAAGATTTAAATATAAGCCATGACACCATTAAAGTCCTAAAAAAGAACGTAGGCAAGAATAGTGTGGGAAATGTAGAAGCTAAAAAACTTATGACACATGGACATGAACTAAAGGGGGGAATGTGGGTGGGAGAGGGTGTGTAGGGTGGAGGGGAATGATAGGGGAGAAATGGGACAACCGTAATAGCATAATCAATAAAATATATTAAAAAAAGAATGTAGGCAGGAAAATCTTAGATATTTCATGCAGCAACATTTTTACTGATATGTCTCCTAAAGCAAGGGACATAAAGGAAAGAATAAACAAATGGGATCTCATCAAAATAAAAAGCTTCTGCACAGCTAAAGAAAATAGTATTAAAATAAAAAGAGAGCCAACTGTATGGGAAAACATATTTGACAATGATACCTCAGACAAGGGTTTAATCTCCAAAATATATAAAGAACTCTCATGACTCCACTCTAAGAAGACAAGCAACCCAATTAAAAAATGGGCAAAGGACTTGAACAGACACTTCTCCAAGGAGGACATACAGAGGATCCAGAGACACATGAAAAGATGCTCAGTATTGCTAGCTATGAGAGAGATGCAAATTAAAACCACAACGAGATACCACTTGACACCAGTCAGAATGGCCATTAGAAACAAAGCAATAAACAAGTGTTGGAGAGGCTGTGGAGAAAAGGGGACCCTAGTGCACTGTTGGTGGGATTGCAGACCGGCACAACCACTATGAAAAACAGTATGGAATTTTCTAAGAAAACTAAAAATGGATCTGACTTTGACCCAGCAATTCCACTTGCTAGGATTATATCCTAAGAACCCTGAAACACCAATCCAAAAGAACCTATGCACCCCTATGTTCATAGCAGCACAATTTACAATGGCCAGGTGCTGGAAGCAACCTAGGTGCCCATCAGTTAATGAATGGATCAAAAAATTATGGTACCTTTACACAATGGAATTCTATGCAGCAGAAAGAAAGGAGCTCCTACCCTTCGCAACAGCATGGATTGAACTGGAGAGCACTGTGCTAAGTGAAATGAGCTAGGTGGTGAAAGAAAAATACCATATGATCTCACCTTTAACAGGAATCTAATCAACATGAAAAACAAACCAGCATAATATAACCAAAGACACTGAAATTGAGAACAGACTGACAGTGACCAGAGGGGAGAGGGGAGGGAATTTCAGGGGAAAAGGGGAAGGGTTTAGAGCAACAAGCATAAAAGACACATGACAAAAACTGGGTGGGGGATAGAAATGGGAGGGAGGTGGGGAGGGCTGGGGCGGTGGGATGGAAGTAAAAGACAGAAAACTGTACAAGACCAACAATTAAAATAAAAGTCTTGGACTTCCAGCCAAGATGGAGGCGTAGGCGGACACACTGTGCCTCCTCTCACAACCAAAATTAAGGACAACAAATATTTAGAAACAAGAAAACAACCAGAACTCATAGAAAATTGAACTGTATGGAAGTCCAACAACCATTCATCCAGACCGGTAAGGGGGCAGAGTCGCGGCAGGAAAAAGTGGAGGTGCGGACCTGGGAACGCAAGCAGCAGCGGCTGGCAGTTCCCAGGTGCACAGGCGGCGGCTGGTGGTCCCTGGGCCCACAGGCAGCAGCTGGCGGACCCCGGGCACAGGGGGGCAACTGTGCAGACCCAGTGAGGCTGCACAAGGTGGCTGGCTGACCAGGTGGTCCCACATTCGCGCACACAGACGGTCCAGGCAGAGGGGAAGTGGTGGAAGGGACTGAATTCAGAAGAGAGCGGAGCAGGCGCCATTGTTCCCTCTCAGACCCGGCCCCCACACCCAGCGTCACAATCCAGCGACTGGGCTGCCCCACACTGGGGAGTGCCTGAGGCTCCACTCCTCACTACGTAACAGCACGCTCGCGTACACAGATAATCCAGGCAAAGGGGAAGCAGCGGAAGGGACCGGAGTCCAGGAGAGAGCAGAACAGGCGCCATTCTTCCCTCTTGGACCCTGCCCCCACCTATAGCGTCACAACCCAGCAATTGGGCTGCCCCGCCCTGAGGAACACTTAAGGCTCCACCTCTCACTACGTAATAGCCGCGACCAGACTAAAACCAAACCAAACCAAAACAAAAACCCCACCAAAAATGGCTCGAACCAGAGAAAAAATGAAAACCCCAGAGTCAATTCCTCTAAGCAACAAAGAGATAGCCAACCTATCAGATGCACAGTTCAAAGCACTGGTCGTCAAAATGCTCACAGAATTGGTTGATTTTGCTCACAAATTAGATGAAAAAATGCAGGCTACAATACGTGAAATGAAGGAAGACGCATGGGGAACCGATAGAGATGGAAGGAAAACTGGGACTCAAATCAATGGAGTGGACCAGAAGGAAGAAAGAAACAACCAAACAGAAAATGAGGAAGAAACAAGAATTCAAAAAAATGAGAGGCTTAGGAACCTCCGGGACATGGTTAAACGTCCCAACATTGGAATTATAGGGGTCCCAGAAGGGGAAGAAGAAGAGCAACAAGTAGAAAACTTATTTGAACAAATAATCAAGGAGAACTTCCCCAATCTGGCAAAGGAAATAGACTACCAGGACGTCCAGGAAGCTCAGAGAGTCCCAAAGAAGTTGGACCCAAGGAGAAACACACCAAGGCACATCATAATTACATTAGCCAAGATTCAAATGAAGCAGAGAATTCTAGAAGCAGCAAGGGATAAGAGGACAGTCAGCTACAAAGGAGTTCCCATCAGACTGTCAGCTGATTTCTCAAAAGAGACCTTACAGGCAAGAAGGGACTGGAAAGAAATATTTGAAATCTTGAAAAGCAGGGACCTACATCCAAAATTGCTCTATCCAGCAAAGCTGTCATTTAGAATGGATGGACAGATAAAGTGCTTCTCAGAGAAGGTCAAGTTCAAGGAGTTCATCATCACCAAGCCCTTATTATATGAAATGTTAAAGGGACTTATCTAAGAAAAAGAAGATAAAAAATATGACGGCGAAAAGACAGCAAACTCACAGCTATTAAGAACTGCACCTAAAACAAAAGTAAACTAAGCCAACAGCTAGAACAGGAACAGAACCACAGAAATGGAGATCATATGGAGGGTTAGCAACAGGGGAGTGGGAGGAGGAGAGAGGGGGAAAAGGTACAGAGAATGAGTAGCATAGATAGTGGGTAGAAAATAGACAGGAGGAGGGCAAGAATAGTATGGGAAATGTAGAAGCTAAAGAACTTATGACACATGGACATGAACTAAACGGGGGAATGTGGGTGGGAGAGGGTGTGCAGGGTGGGGGAGAAATGGGACTACTGTAATAGCATAATCAATAAAATATGTTTAAAAGAAAATGAAGATACCTAGGAAAGATCAGGGAGCAACCAGGAGGAAAATAGATTAGATAACAGGAATTAAGATGAAGAAAAAATAATAAAATAAAATAAAATAAAAGTCTTTTTAAAATTATACCATCAAAAAAGAAAAAGCAATTATCATGATTAAAATGACCAAGGTTAAAGATAAAGAGAGCATCTTAAAAGCAGCCAAAGAAAGGTAGAGAGTTACCTAAAAAGGAGTTCCCATAAGACTATCAACCAATTTCTCAAAAACAAACTTTGCCAGTGAGAAGGGGCTGGAAAAAAGTATTCCAATTCATGAAAGGGAAGGACCTACATTCAAGATTAGTTATCCAGCAAAGCTATCATTTAAAATGGAAGGGCAGATAAAGTGCTTCCCAGACAAGGTAAAGCTAAAGGAGTTCATCACCACTGAGCCCATATTATATGAAATGTTAAAGGGACTTATTTAAGAATGAGAAAATCAAAATTATAACATTAAAATGACAACAAACTCACAACTATCAACAACTGAATCTAAAAAAGAAAAACAAAAACAAACTAAGCAAACAATAGAACAGCAATAGAATCATAGATATGGATATCATTTGGAGGGTTATCAGCTGTGAGGGGGATGAGGGGTAGGGGGAAAGATAGGGATGTAGAAGCATAATTTGTAGGTACAAAATAGATGGGGATGTCAAGAACAGTATAGGTAATGGATAAGTCAAAGAACTTATATGCACAACCCATGGACATCAACTGAGGGGGTAGAGAGAAGGGGGTAACTGGGTTGAAGGGGGCAAAGCGGGAAAAATTGGAATGACAGTAATAGCATAATCAATAAAATATACTTTAAAAAAGTGGAAGTTCTGTGTGCAAGGACACAGCTGGCTTGTGGGCCTTTCTGGAGGGATACACCATTTGGCATCCCACCATATTGGAGGACTTGATTAGTGAGGTCTTTTCTGTGACTCATTTGTTTTTTTTACAGAGAACAATCTATCGATTTCCTGACTAGGAAACTAAATCTGGCCACTGGGATTCTGAGGTCCAGGTTGGAGAAGGTGGCCTGGCTCTCATTATTACCACAGACATACACTTGATTTCCATTTTCCTGACATTTCCATACCCCAACCTCTGCTGTGTGTACTGCCTGAAGTCCACAGATCCTCCAGTTCATTCCTGCAGAATGTCAACATTCCTCTACTCCCCTGGTGACAAAGGGGATCTGGGATTTCAGACTTGGAGGTAATTTCCGTGTTTAGCCTCAAGTAGTCCCTGCGCTTCTAATCCTGAGCCTTTCCAGCCATCCTTAGCGTACTGTTTTCTTCCCTCTTCAACTTTATTCTGTTAAATGACTTATCTTCCTGAATTTGCATTCTCTTTTTGAAAGTATCATCCACTGTTTCTTCTTCTGTTCTCATATACTGTGAATCTACACCATGGTTTCAGGAAGAATGGAGGTCACTGCAACCTCAATCCTCCTTTCTCACTGGAGGTATTGAGTGCATTTTCCAAGTTGTTATATCACTTTGAAGAATGTTCCTTAACTTCTCTGAGCATGAGTTCCACCTTGTAAGCCAAGAATGCAGAGTGTCAGGCACCCATAGATCTAAAGTGGTCAATGACCCAAGTGTCCTGGTATGTTGCATGGCCAGGATTCAGCACTGGCTTTGGGACAAGCTCTCTCTCACTGCAGATTAAGGTACTGGAAATGGCAGCGTGGGGCATTGAGAAATTGCAGTTAATGCATCGAGGTTCAATAGTGATGATGAAGGGAGGCTCTGAAAAGAGGTAAAGAAAGAACACCCTTTCTGGTGAGCTCAAATATCCACTCTGTTCCTGGACAGGTGGACTACTCATATCTTGTAGCCTCAGCTTCCTCTTCTTTATTTTTATGAAAGAAATTTCAAGTAGGCCATAAGGACCAAGGGAGTGCAGGGATGTCACTGATAAATGGAGAATGATGGAGGTAAATGGTGGATGGTGCATACTGGATGGTGGATGGTGAATAGTGGAGGAATGAATGACAAATGGAGGCTGGGAAGCCCTTTCTGACTGCTGAATAAAGGAAAGACTTTTCTCATTCTTGTGATTTTTCACATTGCCTTGAAAGGATTTGTTTTTCTCCAATTCATTTGAAAGACTTGGAATTCTTAGATGGTTCTCAGATGGTTTGGAGGAGAAGAAAGAGGACAACATCCCACTGCTGGAAAATAAATTGCAGTACAATATCAACAATTAAAAAAATACTGATTAAAAAAATAATAAAAATTTAAAAAAAAAAGAAAATAAATTGGAGAACGGCTAATTCTCAGGACTTTGCTCTAACCTCTAATTTAGGTCCTAGGGACAGATCTCACCATTATCCTCCAGAGTACAGAGTAGTGGTCCCCAAAGTGAGGTTCTTAGACTGATGCCTAAGTAGCACCCAGAATCTTGTTAGAAATGTATGTTGTGGGCCCTAGGCCAGACCTACTACATCAGGAACTCTGGGGGCAGGGCCAGCACTCTGATTTAAGAGCTCTGCAGGTGATAGTGACACCTGCTGAAGTTTCAGAACTAATGCTTTCTACCTCCCACATGAATCGCCTTGGAATCTTGATAAAATGCAGGTATTGGGGCCTGAGGTATTCGTGTCTAACAAACTCACAGGTTATGCCAATACTGCTGGCCAAAGGACTTCACTTTGACTGGTAAGGCTTTCAAAAATACAGTTTGAGCCACAAATTGGATTATAAATTTTCTAATAGTCACATTAAAAAAGTAAGAGGTGATAGGTTATATATGTAATTTTTTTTATTTAAACCAATACTTGAAAAATATTTCAACATGTAGTCCATATAAGAATGAATCAAAATATTTTACATAAGTTCCATATTTACATTATTTTTCTAAGTCTTTGAAATGTTTTGAATTTACAGCACATCTCAGTGGGTACTAGCCACATCTCAGGCATTCTACAGCCACACATACCTAATGGTTACATAGTAGAAAGTTCAACTCTGTATGCTTTCTCCACACTCCCACCCACATACCCACCCCTCTTCCTCCTCCAAGGATTCACCCTGGAATGAAGGCATGTGCCCACAACTGTCATTGACCTCTCTGTGGGACTGTTCCCTTATTACAGTGAATATACATTTCACTTCACCATTGATTTAATATTAAACAAGAGTCATACCTGCATTTGGAACATTTTATTGCTCACCAGAGATAATTACACTCCTATGATTTAACACTACTCAAAGAGAGAGAAGAAAAATCACTGCACCACCTCAAGCCAGAGAGCTGGAATGAGACCACTACGAAAAGCTGGGATTGAGCACTGGCCAGTGCAGCTCACTTGGATGAGCATTGTCCCACAAAGTGAAAGGCTGCCAGGTCAATTCCTGGTCAGGGCATATGCCTAGGTTGCAGGCACGGTCCCCAGTTGGGGCACATGAGAGAGGCAACAGATTGATGTTTTTCTCACACATCAATGTTTCTGTCTGTCTCTTTCTCCTTCCCTTCCCTTCTCTCTAAAAATAAATGTGGAGAGACTTTCAGCCAAGAAAGAGAAGCAAATAGATACACTTTGCCTCCTCATACAACCAAAAGAAGGACAACAACAAACTTAAAAACAAAAAACAAGCTGAACTGAAAGAAAATTGAACTGTATGGAAGTTTGACAACCAAGGAGTTAAAGAACAAAAATTCATTCAGACTGGTAGGAGGGACAGAGATGGGCAGCTAGGGTGCAGAGGATGTGTGGCAAGGCAGCAGCTAGTGAACTGGGTGGTCCCACAGTTGTGTGCAGATAAACCAAAAGAAACAACTGGGGAGTGACACGACCCCCCAACCCAGGGTTTCAGTATGGGAAACTAAAGCCTCAGAACCTTTGGCTGTAAAAACCTATGTAGGTTGAGGCAGCAAGAGGAACCTCCCAGCTTCACAGGAGAGGTCATTTGAGAGACACACAGGGTCCTAGAATGTACACAACCCCCCCCCCCCAGGAATCAGCACCAAAAGGGCCCAATTTGCTTGTGGGTAGTGGTGGAAGTGACTGAAAGTTGGGTGAGAGCTGAACAAGCAGCATTGTTCCCTCTTGGATCCCTCCCCACATACAGCACCACAACACACCCAAGTGGGTAGCCCCACCCTGCTGAATACCTAAGGTTCCACCTCTTACAACCTAACAGGTGTGCCAACACAAAAAAAGATGGCCCAAATGAAAGAACAGATCAAAACTCCAGAAAAAGAACTAAGCGACAAAGAGATAGCAAACTAATCAGATACTGGGTTCAAAACAATGGTAATCAGGATGCTCACAGAAATGGTTGAATACAGTCACAAAATAGAGGAAAAAGTGAAGGCTTTGAAAAGTGAAATAAAAAAATATATATACAGGGAACAAACAGTGACAGGAAGGAAACTGGGACTCATATCAACAGTTTGGACCAGAAGGAAAAAAGAAACATTCAATCAGAACAGAATGAAGAAACAAGAATTCAAAAAAGTGATGAGAGGCCTTGGAACCTCGAGGACAATTTTAAACATTTCAACATCTGAATCACAGGGGTGCCAGAAGGAAAAGAGGAAGAGCAAGAAATTGAAAACTTACTTGAAAAAATAATGAAGAACTTCCCCAACCTGTTAAAGGAAATAGACTTCAAGGAAGTCCAGGAAGCTCAAAGTCCCAAACAAGCTGGACCCAAGGAAGCACACACTAAGGCACATCATAATTACATTACCCAAGATTAAAAATAGGGAGAGAATATCAAAAGCAGCAAGAGAAAAGGAGACAGTTACCTACAAAGGAGTTCCCATAAGACTATGAGCTGAGTTCTTAAAGGCAAGAAGAGGCTGGAAAGAAGTATTCCAAGTCATGAAAGACAAGGACCTACATCCAAGATTACTCTATTCAGCAAAGCTGTCATTTAGAATGGAAGGACAGATAAGGTCAAGTTAAAGGAGTTCATCATCACCAAGCCCTTATTATATGAAATGTTAAAGGGACTTATCTAAGAAAAAGAAGATAAAAAATACGAACAGAAAATGACAAACACAACTATCAACAACTGAACCTTAAAACTAAAACAAACTAAGCAAACAACTAGAACAGGAACAGAACCACAGCAATACAGATCACATGGAAGGTTATCAGTGGCAAGGGGGAGGGGGCCGAGTGGGGGAAAAGGTACAGAAAATAAGAAGCATAAATGGTAGGCACAAAATAGACGGGGGAAAGTTAATAATAGTATAGGAAATGGAGAAGCCTAAGAACTTATATGTACAAGCCATGGACATGAACTAAGGTGGGGGAATGCTGGTGGGAGGGGGGTACAGGGTGATGGGGAATAAAGGGGAGAAATAAATGGGACAACTATATTAGCATAATCAATAAAATATATTTTAAAAATATAAATAAATGAATGAATGAATGAATAAAAAGAACAGGACCTGAAGACATGTTTAGAGCATGTGTAGTACAGTAATGATGTGGAGATAACCCCTCAGCATGCACAGTTCAATGTGGCAGACAACATGTGATTATCTAAGTGGTAACAGCACTCTCTCAGAGAGTGATGTAAAACAACATATGTCTATCAGAGCTGACATAAATAACAGGTGCCTATCAGAGCTGCTATATACAGTATGTGCCTACTGAGACTAAGGAAAACAACATGTGCTTATCCAAATTAAGAAAAACATGTTTATGAGAAATTGTGCCAAGTCAACATGACTTTGCAACAAAAAGAAGCACAAAAGCGGAGGAATTCAGACCATGGATGACATAACTAGAAAGTGAGGCACTTTGAGACATTCTGCATGTTCTGCCTCAGGAGACAAAGAGCTATGCTGCATTTCTGTCCCTCTGATTCTGTCTTATAAGATGTTGATGGCCCAGCCCAGCTGCTTCCTGTATGCGTACCTGATCTGGACTCAAAGGACTCAGGTTTTTATCCACTAATTCTCTTGTGTGATGTTATTGGTGATTGTTTCTCAGTGATTATTATTGTCATTAGGATACTATGACTTTGGATTGAACCTGGATTATAAAAGCTAAGTGAATGGCATAGTCACCTGTGTTGACTTTCTGTTTTTCCTCAGTACCGGTATCACCTGTAGCACTGGTGGTTGCATAGGTGGCCTGGCAGTTTTCATTCTTAAGGCCCAGGTCAGAAGACCCTAGAAGAAACAGGATACTGACTTACAGGAAAAACTACAATGAAAAACATACACTCATGACAATAAATAAATTTTTTCTCACTGAGCATGATTCTCTGGAGATTTATTTGAATTACTGAATGTTTCAATAGTCTGTTCATACACACACACACATATGTATATGTATGTATATATTAATTTTAATTGTTGATAAAGTACAGTTTTCTACCTTTTACCCCCATCCCAGCACACCACCCCCAGCCATCCCCACCTCCTTCCCATTTCCACCCACTTCTTGATTTTGTCCATGTGCCCTTTATACTTGTTCCAGCAATCCCTTCCCCTTTTCCCCTGAAATTCCCTCCCCTCTCCCCTCTGGTCACTGTCAGTCTGTTCTCAATTTCAGTGTCTTTGGTTATATTATGCTGGTTTGTTTTTCATGTTGATTAGATTCCTGTTAAAGGTGAGATCATATGGTATTTTTCTTTCACCACCTAGCTCATTTCACTTAGCACAGTGCTCTCCAGTTCAATCCATGCTGTTGCGAAGGGTAGGAGCTCCTTTCTTTCTGCTGCATAGAATTCCATTGTGTAAAGGTACCATAATTTTTTGATCCATTCATTAACTGATGGGCACCTAGGTTGCTTCCAGCACCTGGCCATTGTAAATTGTGCTGCTATGAACATAGGGGTGCATAGGTTCTTTTGGATTGGTGTTTCAGGGTTCTTAGGATATAATCCTAGCAAGTGGAATTGCTGGGTCAAAGTCAGATCCATTTTTAGTTTTCTTAGAAAATTCCATACTGTTTTTCATAGTGGTTGTGCCGGTCTGCAATCCCACCAACAGTGCACTAGGGTCCCCTTTTCTCCACAGCCTCTCCAACACTTGTTTATTGCTTTGTTTCTAATGGCCATTCTGACTGGTGTCAAGTGGTATCTCGTTGTGGTTTTAATTTGCATCTCTCTCATAGCTAGCAATACTGAGCATCTTTTCATGTGTCTCTGGATCCTCTGTATGTCCTCCTTGGAGAAGTGTCTGTTCAAGTCCTTTGCCCATTTTTTAATTGGGTTGCTTGTCTTCTTAGAGTGGAGTCATGAGAGTTCTTTATATATTTTGGAGATTAAACCCTTGTCTGAGGTATCATTGTCAAATATGTTTTCCCATACAGTTGGCTCTCTTTTTATTTTAATACTATTTTCTTTAGCTGTGCAGAAGCTTTTTATTTTGATGAGATCCCATTTGTTTATTCTTTCCTTTATGTCCCTTGCTTTAGGAGACATATCAGTAAAAATGTTGCTGCATGAAATATCTAAGATTTTCCTGCCTACATTCTTTTTTTAATATATTTTATTGATTATGCTATTACGGTTGTCCCATTTCTCCCCTATCATTCCCCTCCACCCTACACACCCTCTCCCACCCACATTCCCCCCTTTAGTTCATGTCCATGTGTCATAAGTTTTTTAGCTTCTACATTTCCCACACTATTCTTGCCTACGTTCTTTTTTAGGACTTTAATGGTGTCATGGCTTATATTTAAATCTTTTATCCACTTTCAATTTATTTTTGTGTATGGTGTAAGTTGGTGCTCGAGTTTCCTTCTTTTGCACGTAGCTGTCCAGCTCCCCCAACACCATCTGGTGAAGAGGCTATTTTTACTCCATTTTATGCTGCTGCCCCCTTTGTCAAATATTAATTGACTGCAGAGACTTGTGTTTTTTTTCCCGGGCTCTCTATTCTGTTCCATTGGTGTATGTGCCTATTTTTATGCCCAGTACCAAGCTGTTTTGATTACAGTGGCCTTATAATACAGTTTGGTATCAGGTATTGCGATCCCTCCTACTTTGTTCTTCTTTCTCAAAATTGCAGCAGCTATGTGGGGTTGTTTATGGTTCCACATAAATTTGTGAAGTGTTTGTTCTATGTCTGTGAAATATGCCAATGGTACTTTAATAGGTATTACATTGAATCTGTAAATTGCTTTGGGTAGCACAGACATTTTGATGATGTTAATTCTTCCGATCCATGAACATAGTCTATGTTTCCATTTGTTTGTTTCTTCCTTGATTTCTTTTTTCAGTGTTCTGTAGTTTTCGGAGTACAGGTCTTTTACCTCTTTGGTTAGATTTACTCCCAGATGTATTATTTTTCTTGTTGCTATACCAAATGGGATTTTCTTCATTTGAGCTTCTGCTCTTTCATTGTTGGTATACAAAAATGCCTTTGATTTCTGGATATTGACTTTGCATCTGGCTGTTTGGCCAAATTCATTTATTAGGTCAAGCATTTTTTTTGGCGGAGTCTATTGGTTTTTCTAGGTACATCATCATGTCATCTGCAAACAATGATAGTTTTGTTTCTTCCTTTCCTCCTTGGAAGCCTTTTACTCCCTTTTCTTGTCTAATTGCTGTGGCTAATACTTCCAATACTATGTTGAATAGAAGTGGTGAAAGTGGACAACCTTATCTTGTTCTTGATCTTAGTGGAAAAGATTTTAGTTTTTGCCCACTGAGTATGATGTTGGCTGTAGGTCTCTCATATATGGCCTTTATTATGTGGAGGAATGCTCCCTCTATTCCCACTTTGCTGAGTGTTTTTATCATAAATGGGTGCTGTACCTTATCAAATCCTTTTTCTGCATCTATTGATATGATCATGTGATTTTTGTCTTTGCTTTTGTTTATGTGATGTATTACATTTACTGATTTGGGAATGTTGAACCATTTTTGCATCCCTGGGATGAATCCCACTTGGTCATGGAGTATGATCTTTTCAATGTATTGTTGGATGCGGTTTGCCAATATTTTGTTGAGGATTTTAGCGTCTATGTTCATCAGTGATATTGGCCTGAAGTTCTCTTTCTTTGTTGTGTCTTTATCGGCTTTTTGGATTAGGATGATGCTAGCTTCATAGAAAGAGTTTGGGAGTCTTTCATCATTTTGGATTTTTTCAAATAGTCTGTGAAGGATAGGGGTTAGCGCTTCCTTAAATGCTTCGTAAAATTCTCCCGTGAAACCATCTGGTCCAGGGCTTTTGTGTGTCGGGAGTTTTTTGATTACTGCTTCAATTTCATGTGCTGTTACTGGTCTGTTCAGGCTTTCTGCTTCTTCGCCATTGAGTTTTGGAAGATTATATTTTTCTAGAAACTTGTCCATTTCACCTAGGTTTTCAAATTTCTTGGCATACAGTTCTTTATAGTAATTTCTTACAATCCTTTGTATTTCTGTGGTGTCAGTCTTAATCTCTCCTCTTTCATTTCTGATTGTGTTTATTTGGGTCCTCTCTCTGATTTTCTTGATTAGTCTCCTTAAAGTCTTGTTGATTTTGTTTATCTTTTCCAATAACCAGCTCCTGGATCCATTGATCCTTAGAATTGTGCTTTTAGTCTCTATGTCATTTAATTCTGCTCTGCTCTTGCTTATTTCCTTCCTTCTACTTGCTCTGAGCTGTCTTTGTTGTTTTTCCTCAAGTTCTTGTAGGTGTAGGGTTAGGTTGTTTGTTTGAAATATTTCTATCTTTTTCAGGTAGGTCTGTATCACTATGAACTTCCCTCTCAGGACTGCCTTCTCTGTGTTCCATAAGTTTTGGGTTCTTGTGAGTTCATTTTCATTGGTTTCCAGAAACTTTCATTTCCTCCCTAATTTCATTCTTGACCCAATTCATTGTTTAATAGCATGCTATTCAATCTCCATGATTTTGAGGGTTTTAGATATTTGCCTTGGGGTTGGTTTCTAGTTTCAATCCATTGTGATTGGAGAAAATCCTTGATATCATTTCAATTTTCCTGAATTTTTGAGGCTTGTTTTGTGTCCTATCATGTGGTCTATCTTTGAAAATATTCCATGTGCATTTGAAAAGAATGCATATTTAGTTTCTTTGGGATGAAGGGCTCTATATATAGCAGTTAAGTCCATTTCATCTAGAGTGTTGTTCAATGCCACAATATCTTTGTGGATATTTTGTTCGGACAATCTGTTCATTTTTGACAGTGGGGCATTAAAATCGCCTACTATAATTGTGTTGCTGTCAATATCTTTTTTGAAGTCCTCTAAGATTTTCTTTTTGTATTTGGGTGTTCCTATGTTGGGTACATGTATATTTACAATGTATATGTCTTCTTGGTGGATTCTTCCCTTGAGTATTATGAAGTGACCTTCTGGGTCTCTCTTTATGGTTCTTCTTTTGAAGTCTATTTTGCCTGATATGAGTATTGTTACCCTAGCTTTTTTTTCCTGTACATTTGCTTGGAAAATTTGTTTCCAGCCCTTCACTTTGAGTCCATGTAGATCTTTTGTCCTGAGGTGGGTCTCTTGTAGGTAGCATGTGTGTGCATCATGCTTTCGTATCCATTCAGCTATTCTATGTCTTTTGATTGGAGCACTTAATCCATTTACATTTAAGGTTACTATTGATAGGTACTTATTCATTGCCATTTTTGTACCCGTGTTCCTCTCTCTCTCTCTCTCTCTCTCTCTCTCTCTCTCTCTCTCTCTCTCTCTCGTTTCTTTCCTTTCCTTACAGCAGTCCCTTTAGCATCTCTTACAGAGGTGGTTTGGTGGAGGTGTATTCTTTTAGACATCTTTTGTCTGGGAAGCTCCTTCTTCGGCCTTCTATTTTGATTGAGAGCCTTGCTGGGTAAGGTACCTTGGGTGCAGGCCTCTGGTTCTCATTACTTGAATATTTCTTGCCATTCTCTTCTGGCTTGGAGCGTTTCCATTGAGAAGTCAGCTGCTAACCTTATCGGGTCTCCCTTGTGTGTTACTTCCTTTTTCTTCCTTGCGGCCTTTAAGATTCTCTCTTTTTCTTGGAATTTGCCATTTTAATTATGATGTGTCTTGAAGTGGGCCTCTGTGGGTTCCTCTTGATTGGGACTCTCTGTGTTTCCTGGATTATTGTGACTTTTTCTCTCATAAAATTAGGGAAGTTTTCCATCATTACTTTTTCAAATAGGTTTTCTAACCCTTGCTCTTCTTCTTATCCTTCTGGTATCCCTAGTATATGGATATTATTATGTTTCATATTGTCTTGCATTTCTCTTAATCCCTCTTCATTCTCTCTGAGCCTCTTTTCCTTTTCTTGCTCTTTCTGGGTGTTTTTTTCTACTTTGTCCTCCAACTTGCTGATCCGATCTTCTGCTTCATCGATTCTACTTTTCATTCCTTCTACTGTTTTCTTCAGTTCAGAAATTGTATTCTTCACTTCCTCTTGGCCCTTGTTGATAGTTTCTATTTCCTTTTCCATGTTGATATAGTTTGCAGTGAGTTCATCTTAGCTTCCCTGTAGTTTCTGGTCGCTCATTGAGAGCTGATGGAGCTTCCTGACAACCATTGCTGTGAACTCAATATCTGATAGTTGAGTTGCCTCTGTTTCATTTAGCATTCTTTCTGGGGCTTCCTCCTTTCCTTTTATTTGGGGATTGTTTCTTTGTCTTCCCATTGTTTGTGAGACTCTTCTTGTTAGCCTCAGCTTCTTAAATTGATCTCTTCTGGCTCCTTGGGTTTATGGTGTGAACTTCTATGGTAGAATACCTGTGAGATTCAGTGTTGCAGTCTCCTTCAGGTATCCTGGTATTCATAGCTTCCACTGTCACAGCTGTTGGAGTGCCCCCTGTTTGGGACCAACTCTGGTATTTTCACAGTTTCAGGGGTTTTTTGTTTTTTGTTTTTTGTTTTTGTCTCAGTGGTGGCTATTTAAAATGAGGAAAGAGGAAAAAAATGAAAAAAGAAAAAAAGAGGAAGGAAGAAGAGATAAAATTGGAAAGGAAGAAGGAATAAAACAAGAAAGAAGAGAAGCAAAAGGTGTTGAGGGGTAAAAAAGATAAGAATAATGAAAAATAATGAAAAAATAATTATTTAAAAAAACAAACAAACAAGAAAGCTCTTGCTGTTTTCAAGATTGCCAAACCAGTTTTTCTGGTTGTGTTGGCTGCAGTGGCCTAGGGGGTGACTCTATCACTTTTCTCCTTGTTCAGCACTCAGTCATCTTTTGGCTACTCTCCCCTGGGCTAGCCATGTACTTTCCCCAGAGCTAGCCCAGTGCCTATCTACACAGGGCCTCAGGTATGGGTTCTGAGCCTCCTGGGGAGCGCGCACTTTCCCGAGTTTATTGGCATGAGCTCGCATCTCCTACAGGGTGTGCGCCTACCCCAAGTTTACAGGTGTGGGATCCAGATTTCCTGCTTTGCTTGCACTCACCCTAATTTCATGGGAATGAGCTCCGTGTTTCCCATGGATTGTAAGCATTCCCTGGGTTCACATGTGTGGGCTCTGGTTCTCCCATGGATTGTTCGCATTCCCTGGGGTTCCCGGAGTGGACTACAGGTCTCCAGTCACTGGTCGCTCAACCTTCTCCGTTTGTGCGCCTGTGCCTATGGTCATGCAGCCGTCTCTGTCGCTTGCACACAACGGCTGCAATCGTGTGTGGGTGCCTATGGTTGCGCAGCCATCTTCATTCAGGCATGCACCTGTCTGCGGTTCTGCGCAGGCAGTATGGTCACCTAGCTGTTTCCTGTGGTACTCAGGTGCCTATGTTGGCACAGCCATCTGCGGTCTCGCTTGTAGGCGCCCATGGTCATGAAGCTCGTCTGCCCTCACACACAGGCACCTATGGTCATGCAAGCCATCTCCAGTCATGCACGGGTGCCTTAGGTTGCTCAAGCTCCAGCGTGCACTCCTCCCAGGGCTATGTGTGGATCCTCACATCCCCAGCGTGTTTGCCATTCAGACCTTAACTCCTTTCTGTGAGACTTCAAGCAACCAGGTCTCTCCTGGTGCTGTTCAAACCTTGTTTGGCTGGGGAGGGAGCAGTTGACCTGGTTCCCTCCCTAGAGCCCTGTGGCAGGCCTGGCAAGTGCTGGACAGGGCTCTCAGCTGCCCTAATCTCTGCGCTGATCCCTGGGATCTTAGTGTTCTGAAGCACTCTCCTTACCGTGTTGTTTTTCAATGTCCACTTCAATTTTCATTCTCCTATTTTCAAATATGCTGTGTTACTGTTGTTTGTTTGCTCTGTTCTTCTGTAGATTGGCCAGATTTTTCTCCTGTGTGTAGGGGGAAGTGGAATCTGCTCCCTCCTACCATGCTGCCATCTTCCTTCTCCTCCTAATTATGATAATTTCTCATAATTACTATAGTTAAAATTTTTAAAGATTTTATTTATTTCTTTTTAGAAGAGAAGGGAGGGAGAGAAGGAGAGGGAAAGAAACATCAGTCTGTGGTTGCTTCTCATGCATCCCCTACTGGGGACCTTGGCCTGCAACCCAGGCATGTGTCATGACTGGGAATCAAACCGGTGACCCTTTGGTTTGCAGACCCATGCTGAATCCTAGACTCTTACCATCCAGGGCACCATAATTAAATTTAATAATTTTCTTATGGTGTGTCTTGGTGTGGACCCATTTGGGTCCAACTTGTTTGGGAGACTCTGTGCTTCCTGGACTTGTATATCTATTTTCTTTGACAAATTAGGGAAGTTTACTATCATTACTTTTTTTCCCCTTGCTCTCTCCTGTTTTTTTTTAAATATATTTTATTGATTATGCTATTACAGTTGTCCCATTTCTCCCCCATCATTCCCCTCCACCCTACACACCCTCTCCCACCCACATTCCCCCGTTTAGTTCATGTCCATGTGTCATAAGTTCTTTAGCTTCTACATTTCCCATACTATTCTTGCCCTCCCCCTGTCTATTTTCTGCCTACCGTCTATGCTACTCATTCTCTGTACCTTTTCCCCCCTCTCCTCCTCCCACGCCCCTGTTGCTAACCCTCCATATGATCTCCATTTCTGTGGTTCTGTTCCTGTTCTAGCCATTTGCTTAGTTTGCTTTTGTTTTAGGTGTGGTTCTTAATAGCTGTGAGTTTGCTGTCTTTTCACTGTCATATTTTTTATCTTCTTTTTATTAGATAAGTCCCTTTAACATTTCATATAATAAGAGCTTGGTGATGCTGAACTCCTTGAACTTGACCTTATCTGTGAAGCTCTGTATCTGCCCTTCCATTCTAAATGACAGCTTTGCTGGATAGAGCAATCTTGGATGTAGGTCCCTGCTTTTCAAGATTTCAAATATTTCTTTCCAGCCCCTTCTTGCCTGTAAGGTCTCTTTTGAGAAATCAGCTGACAGTCTGATGGGAACTCCTTTGGAGGTGACTGTCCCCTTATCCCTTGCTGCTTCTAGAATTCTCTGCTTCATTTGAATCTTGGCTAATGTAATTACGATGTGCCTTGGTGTGTTTCTCTTTGGGTCCAACTTCTTTGGGACTCTCTGAGCTTCCTGGATGTCCTGGTAGTCTATTTCCTTTGCCAGATTGGGGAAGTTCTCCTTGATTATTTGTTCAAATAAGTTTTCTACTTGTTGCTCTTCTTCTTCCCCTTCTGGGACCCCTGTAGTTTGGATGTTGGGACGTTTAACGATGTCCTGGAGGTTCCTAAGCCTCTCCTCATTTTTTTAAATTCTTGTTTCTTCCTTGTTTTCTGTTTGGTTGTTAGTTTCTTCCTTCTGGTCCACTCCATTGATTTGAGTCCCAGTCTTCCCTCCATCTCTATTGGTTCCCCATGCGTCTTCCTTCATTTCATGTATTGTAGCCTGCATTTTTTCATCTAATTTGTGAGCAAAATCAATTAATTCTGTGAGCATTTTGATGACCAGTGCTTTGAACTGTGCATCTGATAGGTTGGCTTCTCTTCACTGCTTCGAGGAATTGACTCTGGGGTTTTCATTTTTTCTCTGGTTCGAGCCATTTTTGGTGGGGTTTTTGTTTTGTTTTGGTTTGGTTTTAGTCTGGTCGAGGCTATTACGTAGTGAGGGGTGGAGCCTTAGGTGTTCCTCAGGGCGGGGCAGCCCAGTTGCTGGGTTGTGACACTATAGGTGGGGGCAGGGTCCAAGAGGGAAGAATGGTGCCTGTTCTGCTCTCTCCTGGACTCTGGTCCCTTCTGCTGCTTCCCCTTCGCCTGGATTATCTGTGCACGCAAGCGTGCTGTTACGTAGTGAGGAGTGGAGCCTCTGGCGCTCCCCAGTGCAGGGCAGCCCAGTCGCTGGGTTGTGACGCTGTATGTGGGGGTGGGGTCTGAGAGGGAACAATGGCGCCTGCTCCACTCTCTCCTGGATTCAGTCCCTTCCACCACTTCCCCTCTGCCTGGACCGTCTGTGTGCTCGAATGTGGGACCCCCTGGTCAGCCAGCCACCTTGTGCAGCCTCACTGGGTCTGCACAGTTGCCCACCTGTGCCCGGGGACCACCAGCCACCGCCTGTGCACCTGGGAACTGCCAGCCGTTGCTGCTTGTGTTCCTGAGCCCGCACCTCCACTTTCTTCTGCCGAGACTCCGCCCCTCTTACCGGTCTGGATGAATGGTTGTTGGACTTCCGTACAGTTCAATTTCCCATAAGTTCTGGTTGTTTTCTTGTTTCTAAATATTTGTTGTCCTTAATTTTGGTTGTGAGAGGAGGCACAGTGTGTCCGCCTACGCGTCCATCTTGGCTGGAAGTCTATCATTACTTTTTGAAATAAGTTTTAAATTTCTTGTTCTTCCTCTTCTCCTTCAGGCATCCCTATGACTAGAACATTGGCCCTTTTGGAGATGTCCCAAAATCTTCTTAAACTCTCCTTGTTGTTTTTTTTTTTTAAATTCTTTTTTCTTCATTTCATTCTAGTCAAATGTTTATTTCTTTCTTATGTTCCAAATCATTGATTTGAATCCCAGCTTCCTTTCATTCACTCTTGGTTTCCTGTGGTTCCCTTGGTTTCCTTGGTTTTCTTTATTTCCCATAGTGTAGCCTTCACTCCTTCCATTATGCTTTTGACACATTCAATGAGAGATCTTTGAGCATTCTGATCGCCAGTGTTTTGAACTTTATGTCTGATAGGTTGGCTATCTCCACATCGCTTAATTCTTTTTCTGGGGTTCTATTCTGTTCCTTCATTTGGGCCATATTTCTTTGTCTCTACAAGGTAGAGCCACTTTCATTTCCTGTTTTAGTGCACTTCTTAAGTTGTATGGGATGGAGTCTTTGGTATTCACCAGGGTGTGGCAACCGTGGCTCCATGTGTGCAGGAGGGGTAGAAAAGGGGACAATGCTGCAGGTGGCTGACTCCTGGGGGCTTGACTGCCACTCACTCCATTTCCAGTACCTTCACCCACTCCCATATGGGACTGACACCCTTCCAGCTGCTATCCTGGTTGTGGTCCCCAGAGTAGATGGATTTGCGAATCTTCTGGTCACCCCTAAGGAAACAGCAGTGTTTTCCATGGCCCCAACCCCCTCTGGGTTTATAGCCAGAAGTTATGAGGTTTTCTTTTCCCAGTGCTGGAGCCCTGGTCTGCACACTCTGGCCTGGGGCTGTGCTCACTCGCTCACGAAGTGTCTCCCTGATTTTTATCCACCACAGGTGAATGTGGGGCTGCCTGTGCCTCTGGCTGCCACTGCCTCACTGCCTCTCCACCTCTCTTCTTCCAGCTTGCCACCACCATACCACATGCTGTCTGACCCAACTCCCTGTCTCTACCCCTTCTACACGTCTGGATGAATATGGCTTCTTTAAATCCTGTTTTCGTACTTCTGTACAGTTCTGGTATTTTGTTCTTTGTTTTGTTTTGATGATTTTCTGGCAGTTCTGGGTGTTTTTAAGTTAGTTGTGTTCCTTCTTATGGTTGTGCAATGAGGCGAGTAGTGTCTACCTGTGCCTCCATCTTGACCAGAGCTTCCACTTTTGGTGTCTCCTCTCACTGCTATAAAGATGGGAACTGATGTTTGAAGACAAATGTGTACAGCTGTATATCCCTACCCCAATCCAGGCATAGGGTGCTAATGTTTATTAACAGCTTTAGAGTAGTGTTTGATTGTTAAAACATATATTTCTTTGTTAAAAAAATTAAGTTAAAGAAATTCTCTGAGGAACTCTTCCATCTCTTCCACCTGCATGCTGACTACCCTGTGTGAGTGGACCTGAAACAGCTTTGGTCACCGTGTCACAGACCCACAGGGCAATCACAGTGAGCTGAGTGTCTGCAGTCTCATGCCTCTGGCTGGGCTGGTGTTGAGGGTTGTGAGGGAAACCCAGGGCTGAAGGGCAGTGGAGTGAGAAGCAAGGGGCTTTTTAGTTTGGTCTTAGTCCCAAGTAAAGGCTAACTGTGCACAAAGTAGGAAGCGCCCCAGAAAAGTGATCAAAAGGTGTTCCTGTGGCCACTTGGTTTTCTCGCCTTTCTGCCTGGACTGCTGGGAGCAGGACCTGAGCTGGGCTCTTGGGGAGCCTGAGAAGCAGGGCATGTTTCCCACCTTCAGGAGCATGGGGCAGGTAATCCTAGGCTTGAAGAACCTTGAGCTTTTTCAGGAGGCTTGACAACCACATTCTGGAGTCAGTTCTGAGGCCCTGTGGGAGCACAAGGCGGGGCTTGGATCAAGGGGTGCAGCCTATGGAATCAGAAGGGGTGGGGATGGGGCTGGAAGACAAAAGGCAGGGAGGGTTGGCAAGATCAAGAAGGAGGGTAGGAAGTGGCTGGATGAGGAGAGGCAGGGGCAATTCTATGTTATGGAGGGGGTTGGGGGACCATACTGAACTTGTAGGCTATTACAAAGACTTGTTTTTATCCTGAAAGAAGAGAGTAGGTAAAAGGGATTAACTTTGCATTTTGAAGAGACCCAGAGGCCAAAAGCCAACACTTGGGTTTCCCTGTGTGTAAGGAGACCACTTAGGAGGAAGCCAGGCTGGGTGATGGCCCAGCACCAGGTTGGGGGAGACAGTGAGCCCTCAGGATGGTGACGATGACAATGAGGATGGTGAAAGTAAGATGTGACAAGAGAACTTGAGAACTTATACAAGTTTTAGCACATCACAGGTGCTGTTTCAACACTTTCCAAAGATAGGTTTACCTGTTGTCTGATCTGACAGGCAAAGAAACAGGCAGGGAGAGGTTCAGCTCTTGCCTAGAAAGAGTCATAGCTGTGATGAGAACCAAATCTGTAATGGATTAGATGGTGTGTGAGGGAGTGGAAGGAGCCCAGGCTGACTCCCAGAGTCCTCCTTGTGTAGCTACTAGGACTGCGGGAGGGGAACAGTGAGGGTTTCCTTATAAGAGTGTGGCCCAGAAATAACTGATAGTGTGAGGAGCAAGCACTGAATATAGCTCTGGGAGGAGGGGCTCTCTGTTTGGGTCCTCTCAAGGCAATGAGGAGGAGCCTAACCCAGAGGGGCTAGAGTGCCTTTCAGCAGGAGGGACCAGAACCCCTCACTGGGTGACCTGGGCAAATCCCTTTTCCTCTTTGCTCTCAGGCTCTATAAAAATAAAGATTCAATGTTATGAGTTTTTGGCAATGTTTTCCTGATTCAGGAAAGAAGTTCCATTTCCTTTCCTATGTAGGAGGGGCTGCCTGGATTTTAGATGCTTCTTGGTGTGGCATTATGCTAATTATCACTTACCCATTCATCCACTGAGACTGCTGAGACTGAAGGATGGCAAGGGGAACCCTCACCATAAACATGGGTAGCCTCAGTCACAGTAAGAAGATAGATGGCCAGACCCTGCAGGGCAGAAGGAGATTAGACAAGAGCAGTTTGAGAAAGACCAGGGAGAGTGGACCAGACCCACAAAAAGAGCATAAAACTATAATAATAACAATGACAATAATAAAATGTCATTGGTGCAGGAAAAAGACAAATATATCAACAAACCAGAATGGAATCCAGTAACAGCCATATGTGTATATACAAGGGAAATTACTAATTTTATATTATATAATGAATGGGGCCAGAACAAATAAAAACTTGAGTAATTTAATAAATGGTACTGGAAACCTAAATATACATTTAAAATACTGTGGATAGTTGTTAGATAATCATGTAAAATTATTTCAATTAACTAAAAAACCTATAAAAATAATTTTGAGAAATTAAATGTGTTCTGTATAAACTTAGAATGGGATGACCTTAAAAAGCAAAATACCCGCCCCCACACACACAAGAAAATACAAAAACACAGAAGAAAAGCTTGATAAATTTGATTCTTTCAAAAATGGAAAACTTTTAGCCCTGGCTGGTATGGCTCAGTAGAGTGAGTGCCAGCCTGCGAACCAAAGGGTCACTGGTTTGATTCCCAGTCAGGGCACATGGCTGGGTTGTGGGCCAGATCCCCAGTAGGGGGCATGCAAGAGGCAACCACACATTGATGTCCTCTCTCCCTCCCTTCCCATCTCTCTAAAAATAAATAAATAAAATCTTTAAAGAAAGTTGAAAACTTTTGAGCTACAGCAGACACTATCAGCAAAGATAAAAGATGGGCTGGGAGGACATATCTGCAACATCTAGAGTGTAAGATTTGTATCCAAGACATAAATCCTCCTATGAAACCATAAGAAAAAGGGGGCAATAGAAGAGTGGGGTATGGTTATTTGCAGGCAGTTTATGGTGAAGAAAGTTCACAAGGCCACGAGCATGAAAAGATGTACAATTTTAGTAGTGATTAGAACCAAAGAGCCACAACAGCTACCATGGAACCCCATGTGTTAACTGTTACATGCAAAAACAATTAAACAGTGTCCCTAAGTTGGAAAACAGGTGCTCTAATCATCTGTTAAGAAAAGTGTAAACTGATGTGGCTCTTAGAATGATAATTTTGCTATGTCAGTTTAAATGAAAAGCGAACATAGCCTTTGGCCCATCAATCGCAAGTTTAGGGTTCTATGTGCCACAAGTATGTACACAAAAAGTACACACACAAACATTTATCTTAAAATTACAGCAACTGACTGTCTATCTGGGCAAGAAGGTCCAGCAGTGGTGTAGTCGTACCACTAAATGCTGCATTTCTTCATACACTGAGTGCAGTTCAAAAACTCTATGCCCACCAGCCGTGGGAGCTAAGAGCTCAGGGGAATACATCTGAAAGGGCCATTCAGATGTAGAAATATTGCAAAAATATACAACTAACATTATATACTAGAGGAACAAGGTGGGAGACAGATACCTCAACACTTGTCAAGGTATTTGCCCAGCAACCTTGGAGGCCAGGGAAGTGACTGTCCGGGTGGGTCATTCCTTCCCCAGAGTAAAGAGCAATGACAGGAAGAGAACTCAAAACAGCCAGGGGTGTCTACACTTGATTGAGTTGTAGACAGCCCCAGGCATTAAGGCAGAAGCCCAAGTTGCAGGAGGGCCCCACGGCCCTCTCTCCAATCAGTCCCCTCAGCTCCTGTGGGAGAGAGGAGTTTAATATTCTAAAAAGGCAACCCAATTATCACCATACTGAAATCTTCAAACCACTGGACTTGCATACTTTACAAAATAGCTTTTTATGTCAAATCCCAAATGAGGGAGACTGCATTTTCAGTTCAGTCCTTAGGGCCTCTGAAGGCCTTCTGGCTCTGGGGAAGGAGAGGGGGCTGTTGGGAGAAGCTCACAGAGCCCACCATCCTCTCTGGGATTTCCCATTGAAGGTGATGACCTTGGGAGGTCATCAGCAGGAGGTACACAGCACCAGGTCTCGCACAGAGCTGTTGGATGTAGTGACTTTGATCACTGATCCTGAGGACAGCCCTGGGAGGGGACGTTATTAGTCCTTGTTGCAGATGACAAAGCTGAGCTTAAAAATGCTCCTGTTTGCACAAAGGGAAGAATATACCATTAGGTTTCTTTGACTCCAAATTATATTCTAAACCAAATTAGTGCAAGAGTCACAGCCTCACTCATATTTCCCCTAAATCCATTTCCTTAGACCTCTGGTTTTAAAAATACTGGGGGCCAACAAGATTTACCAATCTCTGATTTTGTCCAGGCAGAAATCTGAAAGGGGAACCATGGGGTGGGCAGAGCTAGGTTTTGACCAGCAGGTGGGCTGGATGGGCTCACATGTTCATTTTAGTTATTGCTCCTTGAAGTCCTGTGAAAGAACTATTAATCCCTGGTTTGCTAATGAGAAATTGAGGCAGATCTGGTACACAGTTGGCCCTAGTAAACATGTAGAGTGAATGAGTAGATGAATGAACAATCTGGGTCTAGGAGAGGGTTCCTCCATCTCAGCACTACTGACATTTGAGGCCTGATGAATGATTCTTTGTTGGGGGTGGATTGGCTTCCTCTGCATTGCAGGATGTTTAATAACATGCCTGGCCTCTCCCACTAGCCAGGAGCACTCCTTCACCCCCAACCAAAAACATTTCCACACATTGTCAAATGTCTTCTGGGGGCAAAATAGCCTCAGTTGAGAACCACTGTTCTATAGGGCTCAGTAGGAGCTCAGGCAGGTAAGAGGGGAGTGGGGTGCCTGGAAAGTCATGCAGAACAGCTATCTGAATGTGTAGGACCAAAGTATGGGCATGCTGGACACTGGCCTAGACAGGGAAGAAACTCCTCTCAGAGTCCATCCCCATCTGGGCTTGGGGATGGACTCATGTAAAAAGTTATTTCAATTAACTAGAAAAACCTATAAAAATAATTTTGAGAAATTAAATGTGTTCTGTATAAACTTAGAATGGGATGACCTTCAAAAGCAAAGTACCCCCCCCCCGCCACACACACACTAGAAAATACAAAAACACAGAAGAAAAGCTTAATAAATTTGATTCCTTCAAAAATGGAAAACTTTTAGACCTGGCTGGTGTGGCTCAGTAGAGTGAGTGCCAGCCTGCAAACCAAAGGGTCACTGGTTTGATTCCCAGTCAGGGCACATGGCTGAGTTGTGGGCCAGATCCCCAGTAGGGGGCATTCAAGAGGCAGCCACACATTGATGTTTCTTTCCCTCTCTCCCTCCCTTCCCGTCTCTCTAAATCACTTTTCCCTGCAGGGTCCTGCCTTCTGGGCCAGCAGGAGGCTGCTTAGGCTCCATTCCTTGCACTACTCCTGAGCTGGCAAACCTGGGTTCCAGTCCTGGCTCAGTTTTTCCATCAGTCCACCATGAAGGGGTTGTAGGATGAATTAGCAGCACCTTGTCCTGCCTCACTTAGTCCCTCCACGGCTCTGTGCTTTTTACCACCCCCACCCTAACCAATCTGCAGATCTGTAGAAGTTTGGCAGTGAGAGGCCCTGGCCCACAGGTGCCCCAGCTCTTAATCACCAGTGTCCCTGGGCCTTCAGTCCAGACAGAAGGTTTCTTATCCTACAGTGAAAACCAACTGCACAGGAACTGGCTGTCTACAGGGAGAAATGAGAATGGATTCCTCCGCAGACCTGTTGAGCCTGCTCTTGTTTCACATGAAGATGCCAGACAGCTGGACAACCTGGACATGTCTGGGCCTCCTGGCCTGGCAACACTTTGTTGATTAGAGTTACAAGCACACACAACACCCCCATTTCTTCAAATAAACTCCTGGCCAAAACAGGAAAACCAACCCCCACTTTCTTCCTGCAAAGATCATGCTGTGAAAACAGTATGGCTGTGAGGCTGCCCGGGGGCCTAGCCCAGAGTCTGCTAGGCAGCTCCACGAGGGTTCTCTCCCACTCTGCTCTCTTGCTCTGCCCTGCTGCATGCTGGTTTGTGAGGGTGTGCTGGAACAAGATGTGCTAAGCTCCACCCCAGGGAGAGGCAGCCTTCACTCCCCAGGGTCTGAAGCAGGAGGTTAGTTAGCTGATATAGACAGAAGTCCCTGTCCTTGGTCCTTAATTGGTCAGAATAGAGCCATTCTGATCAGTCAGAGCTGCTTAGCACCAATTGGAAAGCCTCAGTCGTATTGGAATAGGGCTCCAGGAACTGCTTTATAAGGGCTGGCTCAAATGGCAGAAACACAGTACAGGCAGGCAGTTCTGTGCAGTGCACTTTGTATGAGAAGCCCTGGTGCCAAAATGGCTGCTAGGCTCTGCATTTTTTTTTTTTCCTGGAGCCCAATTAGCCACCAGGAGCCCTTCTGAATCCTCAGGGTTCATGTTCTGCTCCCTTCCAAGTGTTCATGTGCCCAAGACTATCTTCAGGCTGAGTTAGAAAGTCCTGCCAGGGGCCTGCACCTTCCTTCCAGCACCCCAGCTCTGGAGGGGCAGGGGAAGCTTGTGACGGTCAGGATGTGGTTCTGCAGAGCCATCTGAAGCCATGCCTGTTTCCAAGGCCCCCTCCCCCACCTTCTTTGCCATTGACACAGCCTCCCCAAATCCCATTATCAAATATTCCCTTGAGGGATGGTAGATCATGAATGGGGCCCCCACTTTTTCCATTGGTAGACTGGCCAGCAAGGTGTTTAGGGGTCTTTCTGTGAATATGCACAAGTGGAGACAAGCCATAATGTGGGGTGCTTTCCAGGGCTCATCTGTGTAGTGTTCTGAGTATTTCTTTTCTCCTTAATTTTCACACTGGTGTTCCAGAGCTGTTTTTTCTTCCTCTAGTTCCTCTCTCTTATGCAGAGACTGATTCAAAGGAGCTAGAAGCCTAAAGGCAAGGATAAAATTGAAAGTGTTCCCACTTCCTAAAACTAGAAAAGCAGAGGTGTAGGAATACAGGGTGGAGGAGGAGCGATAGGGGTAACAGGCAAGATCAGGGTCCTCCCAGGGACTGGAGAAAAGGGGTCCATCTTCTCAGGTAGCCAGAAAACCAGCTTGAAAGTGAGAAAGGGAGGATTAAGGATGCCACTTCCCCTGACTTGTCAAGAGAGATATGGAGGAGCAACTCCTGCCATAACCAATGTGAAAGCACAGAGCAGGTAAGACTGTCTCGTGGTTGTCTAGCTGCTGCCACTCAATAAACCAAAAAAAAAGCATTTGCAACCCAGGTGGCAAAGAGAAGAGTAAAATCTTATTGCATGTAGAGCTCTGACAAATCCTCCAGCTGTAATTATGAACCCTCCGACAGGAAAATAGGCATGAGATAAAAAGATGCCTCCTCCAAAAGAAATGCAATGCATTATAGGCAATATGTGTATGGTAAACCATTTACCCCATAAAAATGAAAAAAAAAAAAAAAGAGAGAGAAGATAAAGCAAGATGCCTTTTGTGTGTGTGTGCGGCTTGTCAGATTGTCAGAAATTATTTTAAAAGTTGCTTGCTGCCATACGAATATGGGGAAACAAACCCTGGCACCTGGGCCATAGGAACTTCCATTGTCCCCTAGTTCCTGCGTTCCTGATTCCTCTCATGAAGGTGGACATCCTACTGGGTTGGCAGGCCTGGAGCCAAAGGCAAAGAGGCATAAATAAGAGAAGGGTTTCTGGGCACAGGAGGGTGGCAAGGATTATAGCAATCGAAACCTGAACAGCAAGGATCTCTCACTCACCAGTACCTTGCCCTGGTGTGGACTTGAAATCACCTCCTTTGTGCACTCTCACCCTAAGTTTTCTTTTGGTCTCTTAAACAGCGAGAATTAAAACAAAATCTATTCGATTTGTTTATCCTGGACTTTGTAAGAAAATGGGGTTTGCGGTGGTATTGGTGCAGATCCAGGACTATAGAAGTCATAATTAGCAAGATGATTAAGGATAAGTTGCCTTTGTAGCAAGAAGTTGCACTTGTTAGGGGTAATGAATTCTCCTGGTGGTGGAGAGTCCCAGCTTGGGGGTATACAGAGGGGCCCAGGGGCTGCTGGAAGCTGGTCCAGACACAGAACAGCTAGTGTTTGTCCAGTCAGCAAAACGGTGCATGCCAGGTGCTGTTCTAGAAACTGTGATGGACCACTGAGCTTGCATGATAGCAGGGTGACAGATGCCAAGCATCTGCCAACATGATATGCAAGATGTTGGTGGTTAAAAAGGAAATTAAAGCCTGAGAAGAGCACAGAGTTGAGGGAAGTAGGCGAGTGGGGCTGTGATGGTGCTGGAAATCTCTTGAAGAGATGACTTTGAGCTGAGAAAAAAAAATGAAGTGAGAACCAAAGCCTTGAAGCCTGTCCAGACAGAGAGCAAGGACAAGGCTGGATAAGAACATGTGCAGTTGCAGTTTCTCTGATTGCCCAGGTGAGATGCAGCATTAGGATGGCATTAGGACACCCCCTGACCTCTTGCTTTTTACCCCTGGGCATGGAGGGTAGACTTGATCTCCACAGATTTGTGTAAAAAGACCCTTTCCCCAGGCTGTGAACTCAGTTGTCGCCAGAGGCAGAGGCCCTTGGGAAGGCCTGTCCTTGGGTTAGAGCTCCTTGTGAGGTCAAGGGCTCACCTCTGGCTTCACCTCAGTGCCTACTTGAAGGAGAAGAGGTGCATAGCTCCTATGGGGGTGGGATCCATCTACTCTGCAACAAGCAGATATTCTGAAGCACCTCTCTGTGCAAGGGTCTTGGTGGGAGCTGGCAACACCCAGGTAAATCAGCCAGGGCTCTGGTCTTCCACATGAAGCTGTATCTACAGTATCTCTGCTGAAGAAGGAAGAAGCTATTCCCTTGGCAATTTGGTGCCACCAGGTGGCAGTTGTTAGCTCTCGCTTAAATTGATAAGGGTGTGTGGGTAGCAGGCAATTTTGGGTTGGGTGGCTCCCTGTGACTTCAAGACAGTTGCAGCCATTTTATAGCTTGCTAAGTTGGTTGGTACCTCCTTCTCAGCTTAGTCTGAGGAAATTGGGCTGGAAGAACTGGGGACTCAGAGATCCGTCCTTCCTCTACTTCTCTGCTTCCAGAGATGAGGTTTCCTAGGGTTTTCCCTATCCATCTTCCTCCTGTGTTCTCCATTTGAGGCACCAGTTGCTGTTCTGTGGCATTTACAGAACTGACCCGTGATCCAGGAAGTATGGCTACCTTGGAGGGGATGTAAGCAGAGAGCTCTATCGGCTGATGGCAGCCTCCCCTAACACCCCTTAGAGGAGCTAAATGGGTTCCTGAGGACCACTATTAAATGACCTTGCCTTTGTGAGAAATCAGCCAGTGGCCTGGCATCTTGACTCTGCTGTTATTTACTATTGTGAATGAATATCTTCCTTCTTCACTTTGGAAAAGAAAGCCCTGATTTCATGCCTGCTCTAGGACTTCTCTCTCTTCCCAGCACTCCCACATCAACCCCAATGACCTTATGCCTTGGGTTTCCTGATTTTAACCTCTGCCCTCCACCAACCTCTTTACCCAAGGATCTGTCTGGAGGATCAGGGGCTTCCATTCAGACCTCTGTGCCCTGGCCTGTGTGTGGTCCTCACCAGAGGTACTTGATACCCCAGATCATTTCTGTGACTATGTCTGGTTGCAATCTTGCCACCCTCAAATAGAGGGGGCTGATTCAAGCCTGTAGAATTTGCATTATGGACCTGGTTTTCAGTTTGGGATTACTCTCATTGATGCATACTACCCAATGCAAACTGGTTCTCTTGGTAATGGATGGAGAACTATAGGGTGCTCAAGGTGAATGGGAAGCCAAAAATAAAAATGTTTAAGTAGGTATATACTTTCATAGAAATAGAAGAAAGTGCAAACAATTCTCAGGAATGCTCACTCAGCCTTTGATCGAATAGCTCATCTACTAAAAATTTATCTTAAGAAAATAATAATGGGGCTACAAATGTTCCACAATAGTCCAGATACTCAGAGTTGATTACTGTTCTCCACTGTGGCAGGTCTGAGAGCTGCCCTTCAATATCCATTCCTTTTTCTCCCATAATAATAGAAACTGATATTTGTCTGGGCAAATGGAGGCCAAGATAAAAACTATTTCTAAGCCTCCCTAATGGCTGTGTGTGACCACAGTTTGGCCAAGAAGATGAGAGCAGGGGTAACACATGCAACTGCCAGATCCTTGAAGGGCTTTGCCCTCTAAGACAAGGTGTGCCACCAATACCCCTCCTTTTCTATCCTTCTTGGCAGCTGCAGTGCAGATATGGTGCGAAGTCCCCTTGGCCATGTGGATAAGGACCATAATGGAGGGATGGTGTAGAAAGCACATTAAAGGAAGCCCTATAGACAGCCTTAAGCCGCTCTTTTGTGTCTCCATTATAGCAACTGGGTATATATCCTAACTATATATAGAAACTCTCAGACTATTATGAAAGAACTCTTAATGACATGGAAAGGTATTTGCAACATATTGTTAAGTGAATAAGAAACTATAAAACCAGGTTGTGGTATAATCTTGTTCCTTTTTCTTTGAAAAGTATTTATTCAATAAATTCATATAAAAATTGGTAAGCTATAGAATAAAATGATAATAATGATTATCTTTAGGTTGTAAGATTATGGATGATTTTGATGTTGTCTTACATGCTATTTGAAACATTTTAACATTTAATTCATTTATTTATTTATTTTTTCTTTAGACAACTTTTTCTGAAAAACACAATAAAAGGAAAGTCAGCCATAAACCCACAACTCTAAAAAATCTATCCACCGACCACAAGGAACAATATTTTGTGGACAAGCTAAACTGGAATTCAGAAGCAAGTCTCCTGGCTTTGGTTTTACAATAGTGGAGTAGGAAGATCCTAAGTTCACCCCCCGCCATTGACAATAAAACTATAACTACGTATAGAACAGTTATCTTTGAGACCAGTAGAAAAGATTTTTTTTTGCAACTATGCATATAAAGAAAAAGCCACATTGAGATCGGTAGGAAGGGCTGAGATTCAGTCTAGTCAAGACCCAACTTATCCCCTACTCGCCATGTGGTGACCCACAAGTGGGAGGGATATCACAACCATGAAGATCGGGGGTGGGGGTTCTGAGCCAAGCCTGGGGAGCTGAACCAGGAAGAGGAGACCCCATAACATCTGGAAACCACCAGGATTTACATCTGGGAGAGACAAAGGGCTATAGAAAACTGAGGTTGTGCTTTTTTCAACACCCAGCACAGAGACAGCAGTTTGAAAAGTACTTGGGTCATGTGTGAAGGTGATACATTGACTAAGTTTAGGGAATGTGCTGGAGGAACAGGGATTTTATCCAGAGTCTCTGGAGTCAGAAGTGCTGGCGGGAGCCATTTTTCTCCTTTCTTTATTCTCCTTCCATCCAACTGGCCTGATGCTGTCAGATGCCATTGCTGACACTTTCCATTAAACTTGCTAACACTACTACCCCCTGGCATTTCTTTGAGGACATACCCAGGCTGGCACCGTTCCAAAGTGATTCCTGCCTTACCACACTCAGTGGGCATCCCCAGGAGGCACCAGCACATAGCAGTGTGTCTGAAATAGTTTAGGCTGGACTGCACAGCCATATACACTGAAGTCCTGCCCTCTACACTAGTGTGCCCATAATGGTTGCAGCCAGGACTCACAGCCAGCTGGAACAAGGACCAGTCTTGCTTGCCAGTGTGTCCATGGAAGTTTTGGCCCAAACACAACAGCAGGCCACACCTAGTCCACAAAGGAGACACCTCTGGAATACTTGGCCCAGGAGACAAGGGGAAATTTCACCACTGCCCACAGAAAACCTCTTTGGGCAACAAAAGTGTCTAAGTAAAGACACTTTTTTAAGACTAGAAGACATAGCTAACCTACCTGGTACATAGAAACAAACAGGTAAAATAAGGAGAGAAAAAAAATGTGTTCTAAAGAACAAAAGACAAAACCCCAGAAAAGAACTAAATGAACTGAAAGTAAGCTGTCTACTAGATAAAGAGTTAAAAGTAGTAATAAAGGTGCTTATCAAACTCTGCAAACAAGTGGATAAACTCAGTGAGAACTTCAACAAAGAGACAAAAATTTAAAAAAAAAGAACCAATGAGAACTGAAGAATATAACAACTGAAATGAAAAATACATTGGAGGGAATCAACAGCAGATCAGGTGATGCAAAAGAATGGATGAGCAATCAGGGAGAAAGGATAGTGAAGACTGTGGAGAGCCAAGCAGGATAATGCATGCCAAGGGAGTTGGAAGCAGGCCTCAGGTTCAGCACAGCTGCCCTAGGCCATGGAAGACTGCCTGATAGATTATTGTAAGAAAAGAATGACTTGGCTGCTTGCTGTATCCCTGTACCAAGAAGGAGTAGCAAATGTTCTTAAAAAATAAAATGTGCCTAGCCTTGCAATTTGTCTTTCTCATGCTCTGTTTCAAAGTTTACTCAATATATACAGCCTGACTTCACCAATAAACAGTTCCCTCCTCTGCATGCCAGAGAAGAGACTCCACCTGATTCTGCTTTGACTCTGTCTCTTTATTTCTCAATCCCTGGTCACCTTCCCTCAGGACCTGACTGATCTAGACCAATGCCCTCCCCCCACCTCCACACACACACACCTCCATCTCAGCAGAAGATCATCCACTAGGAAGATTAAAAAGAATATGATAGTATAAGGGACCTCTGTAACAATATCAAGTGTACTAACATTCAAATTATAGGGGTCTCAGAAGGAGAGGAGCGAGAAAAGGGGACTGAAAATGTAGTTAAAGACATAATGGCTGAAAACTTTCCTGACCTGGTGAAGGAAACAGACATCAAGTCCGGGAAGCACAGAGAGTTCTAAAAAAGATGAACCCAAAGAGACCCACACCAAGACACATTTTAATTAAATCATTAAAAGTTAAAGATAAAGAGACAATTTAAAAAGCAGCAAGATAAAAACAACTAGTCACATACAAGGGAATTCCCATAAGATTGTCAGCTGACTTTTTAACAGAAACTTTGCAGGCTAGAAGGGATTGGCACTGTATGTTCAACATGATGAAAAGGGGAAGCCTACAACCAAGAATAATCTACCCAGCAAGGTTATCATTCAGAATTGAAGGAGAGATCAAGATTTTTCCAGACATGGAGAAGCTAAAGGAGTTCCTCACCACTAAACCAGCATTACAAGAAATGTTAAAAGGAATTCTTTAAGTGGAAAAGAAAAGGCCAAAACTAGAATTAAAATATATGAAAGCAAAAATCTCACTAGCAAAGGCAAGCATACAGTAAAGGTACTGGGCAAACCACTATACTATAAATATACTATAAATATAGTATATATTTATATATACAAATATATATTTATAAATATAAATTAAATTATATATAGTATAAAAACAATGAAAATTGCAATAAATATATACCTATCAATAATTACTTTAAATGAAAATGGTCTAAGTGCTCCATTCAAAAGACATAGGGTGACTGAATGGATAAAACAAAAACAAGATATTTACATATGCTGCCTTCATGAAACTCACTTCAGATCAAAAAACATACACAGACTGGAAGTAAAAGGATAGAAAAAGGTATTTCATGAGAATGAAACCAAACAAAAAAGCTGGAATAGCTTATATCAGAGAAAACAGACTTCAAAACAAAGGCTATAACAAGAGGCAAAGAAGGACTCAGGAATTCCACTTCTGGGCACTTATCTGAAGAAAATGAAAACTAATTCAATAACACATACACACACATATATATATTCATGGATGATTAATATTCCATTATATATATATATGAATGAAATCTTACCATTTGTGACAATATGGATACACCTAGAGGGTATCATGCTAAGTGAATGAGTCAGAGAAAGACAATATTCTATCGTTTCACTTATATTTCGAAAATAAAAATCTAAACAGGACTTCGATTCAAGATGGCAACATAGAACTGGAGAGCATCATGCTAAGCAAAATAAGCCAGGCAATGAAAGACAAATACCATATGATCTCACCTTTAACAGGAACCTAATCAACAAAACAAAGGAACAAGCATAATATAATCAAAGACACTGAAATTGGGAACAGGCTGACAGTGACCAGAGGAGAGAGTGGAGGGAATTTCAGGGGAAAAGGGGAAGGGTTTACAGGAACAAGTATAAGGGACTCATGGACAAAAACTATGGGGGGGTGGAAATGGGAGGGAGGTGGGGACGGCTGGGGTGGTGGGCTGGGGTGGGAGTAAAAGACAGAAAACTGTACAAGATCAACAATTAACATAAAAAATTTTTTTAAAAAGATGGCAACATAGGTAAAAGATGCTCACCTACTTGCACAACTACATCAAAATTACATCTAAACTACAAAATAACCATTATGCAGAGCTGCCAGAAATAGAGCTGAATGGAAGCCCTACAGCTACAAAATTAAAGGAGAAATCACATCAAGACTGGTGCAGACATGAATAAGCTGGTTTCTCACGCACATATGACAGATAATAATCCAGAGAGATATCTCAGGAATGAGGGATCCCAGCCCCACAACCAAACCCTCAGCCCAGAGTTCCAGTGCTAGGAAGAGAAGTCCTCATAAATTCTGACTATAAAAACCAGTGGGGATTGAGGCTGTGGAAGATAAACTGCTAGAGTCTCAGGCAGTTCCTCTTTTTTGTTTGTTTGTTTTTAGTTTTTAAACGGTCCTTTTAATGTGTTCCCTGAATTCATGTTATATTCAGTTATACGGTATAAAAGGCCCATGCACAGACTTACTTGGACTCACTCTCTCAGAGCTCCAGCATAGAGGCAGCAGATTGAAGGCACCAGAGACATATGGAGAGGTACTGAAGTATCTGGCATCAGGGTGAGACGGGGGAACAGTTTTATCCAAGACGGAAGTGCTGGCAGAGGCCATTGTTCCTTTCTGAGCCATCCCCCAACAGAGTGGCCAAGGCAAGCACCATATCTGAGACTCCATCAACCAGGCTCACACTGTTTGCCCCACCCTGTTGATTCCCTGAGGCTCTTCTCCACCCATCTTCCAGATGTACCCAAGCTGTTTCCAATGCCTTTTCCACACAATAGGCTTGTCTTGGATCATGCTTCACATTTTCCTAAATTCTTTCAAACAAGCAGTATCAGGCCTCAGCGTGCCCTGTGCCTATTGCTAAGTGACTCCAGGTCCAGCATTAGCAGCAGCTAGCCTTGGTTCACAGCTTGGACTTGCTTGGACACCTCTAAGCCCAGCACAAGTAGCAGCCAATGGCAGATTGCTTTCTAGCTTATACCGGTGGCCCCAAACAGAACACAGGTGGTGGCTGACCTTGGCCTGCACCCACTGGGAGGCCCCAGAGATGCACACCCAGTGGACAGCTACAGACCATGTTGGAGCACCACCACTCAACCACCTCCACAAATGACATCTCAAGGGCATTAGACCCTGCTGAAGTAAGTCATGCTCTGTGGAGTTGGCCCCTGCAGAGCTGAGCCTCCACAGTGGTTGGAGATTGGTGGTTAGTGGTCATAGCCAGTCATTGCAGCTGATTTGTCTGGGTAAATCCCTCCCATTGACCCACCAACAACAATCAAGCCTCAACTACAAGGAGGGTGTATATAGCCCACATGGTGGGCACACTTCAAGTATCCAGATTGGGTGATGGGGGAGGCTGTGCCACTGGACCCCACAGGACGCTTATGTACATTAGGCTACTCTTCCAAGCCAGGGAGTTGTAAAAGCTCTACCTAGTACCTAGAAACAAACATAGAGAGACTGCCTAAATGAGGAGACAAAGAAACACGGCCCAAATGAAAGAACAGAACAAAACTCCAGGAAAAGAGCTAAACAAAATGGAAAAAAGCAGAGTTCAAAACACTGGTTATAAGGACACTCAGTGAACTTAGGGAGTACTTCAATGATGTGAAAAAGATCATGGAAACCATAAAAAAGATCCAGTCAGAAATGAAGTATACACTAACTGAAATGAAGAACAATTTATAGCAAATCAACAGTAGAGTGGATGAAACTGAGAATCAAATCAGTGATTAAGAATAAAGGAAACAGACTTCCGGCCAAGATGGAGGCATAGGTAGACACACTGTGCCTCCTCTCACAATCAAAATTAAGGACAAAAAGATTTAGAAACAAGAAAACAACCAGAACTGATAGAAAATTGAACTGTAAGGAAGTCCAACAACCATTCATCCAGACTGGTAAGAGGGGCAGAGTCGTGGCAGGAAAAAAGTGGAGGTTGGCAGACACGGGTACACAGGCAGCAGTGGCTAGCAGACCTCAGGCACACAGGCGGTGGCTAGTGGACCCTGGGCACAGGGTGGCAATTGTGCAGACCCAGTGAGGCCACACAAGGTGGCTGGCTGAGCAGGTGGTCCCACATTCGTGCACAGATAATCCAGGTGAAGGGGAAGCGGCAGAAGGGACTTGAATTCGAGAGAGAGTGGAGCAAGAGCTATTGTTCCCTCTTGAACCTCACCCCCGAGTACAGCATCACTACCCAGCAACTGGGCTGCCCTGCCCTGGCGAACACCTAAGGCTCCACCCCTAACTACTAACAGCCACAACCAGACCAAAAAAGAAAAAAAAAAAAAGGCTCAATCAGGAGAACAGATCAAAGTCCCAGAGCCAATTCCTCTAAGTGACCAAGAGATAGCTAACCTGTCAGATGCACAATTCAAAGCACTGGTGATCAGGATGCTCACAGAATTGGTTGATTTTGCTCACAAATTACATGAAAAAATAAAGACTACAATAAGTGAAATGAAGGAAAATGCACAGGGAACCAATAGAGATGGGAGGAAAACTGGGATTCAAATCAGTGGAGTGGATCAGAAGGAAGAAACGAACAACCAAACAGAAAAGAATGAAGAAACAAGAATTGAAAAAAATGAGGAGAGGCTTAGGAACCTCCAGGACATCTTTAAACGTCCCAACATCCAAATTATAGGGGTACCAGAAGGAGAAGAAGAGCAACAAGTGTAAAAGTTATTTGAACAAATGATAAAGGATAAGTTCCCCAATCTGGCGAAGGAAATAGACTTCCAGGAAGTCCAGGAAGCTCAGAGAGTCCCCAAGAAGTTGGACCCAAGGAAGAACACACCAAGGCACATCATAATTATATTAGCCAAGATTCAAATGAAGGAGAGCATTCTAGAAGCAGCAAGGGATAAGGGGACAGTCACCTACAAAGGAGTTCCCATCAGACTGTGAGCTGATTTCTCAAAAGAGACCTTACAGGCAAGAAGAGGCTGGAAAGAAGTATTTGAAGTGTTGAAAGACAAGGACCTACATCCAAGATTGCTCTATCCAGCAAAGCTGTCATTTAGAATGGAAAGGCAGATAAAGTGCTTCTCAGATAAGGTAAAATTAAAGGACTTCATCATCACCAAGCCCTTATTATATGAAATGTTAAAGAGACTTATCTAAGAAAAAGAAGATAAAAATATAACGGTAAAAAGACAGCAAACTCACAGCTATTAACGACCACATCTGAAACAAAAGCAAACTAAGCAAACGGCTAGAACAGGAACAGAACCACAGAAATGGAGATCACATGGAGAGTTATCAACAGGGGAGTGGGAGGAGGAGAGAGGCGGAAAAGGTACAGAGAATAAGTAGCATAGATGATGGGTAGAAAATAGACAGGGGGAGGGCAAGAATAGTGTGGGACATGTAGAAGCTAAAGAACTTATGACACATGGACATGAACTAAAGGGGGGAAATGTGGGTGGGAGAGGGTGTGCAGGGTGGAGGGGAATGATGGGAGAGAAATGGGACAACCGTAATAGCATAATCAATAAAATATATTAAAAAATAAAAACAAAACAAACAAAAAAAACCCTAAACAAATGAACAAACAAAACAGACTCATAGATATAGAGAACAAGCTGATAGTTGACAGAGGGTTGGGCAGTGAGGGATGGGCAAAATGTTGGAGGGAATTAGGAGGTACAAACTTATAGTTTTAACATAAATACCTTACGTTTCAGGGATGTAAAGTACAGCATAGATAATATCACAGTAATTTTGTATGTTGGCAGATGGTTACTAGACTTCTTGTACTAATCACTTTGTAGGCTATATAAATACCAAATCACTATGTTGTACACCTGTAACTAATATAATATTGCATGCCATCTATACTTTAATTTAAAAAGTTTTACATTCAAGAATGAAATTTTTTAAAAAATCTCTTCAGAGATTGTAAATCCAGATGCCTTCAGATGTTAGGCTGAAATCATCATTGTGTGAAAGGGCAAGATTTTGTGAAGCGGCGTGGTATGGACCTTGGCTAGTTGTGTTCTGTATGATTGTTTTCACATTTTAAACATTATCAAACAAAGCCAAATATCGATTCTGATCAAACACAAACTTGTGCAGATAGACAGGTGGCAAACTCTGCATCCTCCACTCTTACCCCTTCATCCAAATGCTATTTCCTGGTTAAAGGGGTGAAGGTGGTGAGAAGTAAAAGCCAATGAGAATGCTCCTGGGAGAGACATTTCAGAGATGAAAGGAAATAAGTATGCCTTGCACAGAGAAGAGTTGAGCATCGGCATTGTCAGATAGAGGCTCAACTGGATTGGGGGTGAGGTCAGAGAAGACCAATGTCAGAGAGAGGTAGGCATTCTAGACTGAGGACAGAGTAGAAGGGTTGTCACCTGCTTCCCTCATACCCTGTAGCTTTATGAAAGGGAAATCAGGTATGTTAACTACCACCACATCTATGGGGCATTTTACTATTTCATAAAGGACTTCTGAGTGGGAATCATTTCTCTTTTACAGTTGAGAAAAATTATGTTTGAAAAGTTCAGTAACAACAAGGATTTTGACCACAAAATAGCATATCTATTCTATTATTTTAGGTTGCAGATTGGGGAAAGAGAAACACTAGAATAGTGTGAGTAAAGTAGGGAAAAACAGTTTATAAGAAGTGCTGTCATACTGTTGTAGTCTCTACTATAAGATTGACAGAGTGTCTGCCTTGCTCTGAAAACCATGTGTCACTTTTGATCGTCTTGAAGCTGATTGTTTGCGACTGTTCAAAAGCCCTCAGCAACATTTAGTAAGAGGTACAGGGAAGAGAAGACGATTGATTGGCCCTTGAGTCATGTGCTTATTTATGGCCTGACTTGTCCCAGAGAACATCGAAGGACATAAGACCTGCACTGCTGAGAGAGGCATTGATTGCCAAATGCTCTGTTTGTGTCTGTGTCCTCTCGTACTTGAGCCTATAGATCTTGTCATATTCATTTATGCATTCAACAGATTTTTATTGCATGCCTACTAGGTACCAGGAATTGGGCTAAGGGTTTGGAATATAAGGATGAGCCTGAGCTGAACTGCTTTCTACCTTCATGGCTTTACAGTCTATTTGGGGTGATACAATTAGTTTAAAAAATCACACAAACATATTAAAAGGCTTTAAACACAGTGAAAGAAAAGACAGCTCTTTTCTCTTGTCCCTAGCATAAGGATGGCATGAATGTGGTTCTCGGTGAGCATCTGTCAAAGGAATTAAAGGGTGAAGGAAAAGAAGAATGTGCAGGTCACAGAATGGACACCTGGGTGAGGAGAAGCAGTGCTAAGGATCTCTGCACCCCCGTCAAAGGTGAGTTCTTGTCCATCTCTGATTTAGCTTCCTGTCTGCGACAATCAGGGCTCACTCTCTCTGGCTCGGACTCTCTGGCTCAAGCTTTTGGGGGACTCTAGGACAGCCTTGGACAGCTGGGATCTTCTCCAGGGCTGTAGCCTCTTTCTGGAGACTTGGTTTTAGCAAGCTCCACTGCAATGATTATGAAAAGGTTTCCTGACACACCAAACTCCTAGATCTCTGGGGTTTTGTACACAAGCACATCCTCAAATGTTACCGGCACTGGTGCTCCACAGCTGTTTACGGAACGAATGAAGAAACAAGTGAATGAATAGTTAAATGGTGAATGCCCTCAGTGTGTATTAGTGTGTCATACTAAGCCTTGTCCTTCACCAGGCTTTCCTGTGGGGGCTGTGGGCTGGTTGGAGACGATGCTGAATAGGGGAATTGCCTGGCCAGCCTTGTTCAGGAATCAGTCAATTTCCCTCAATAAATATTTATGTTGGGATTTAAGTGTGCTCTGAGAGCCTGCTGTTAGGTGAGGCTGAGGTCAGCAGGAGGGAAGAGATGCAGTGAGTGCCCTATCTCTGGAATGTGCTAAGAAGTCCTGATATGCACATATGGTCTGTCCAGGCTAAGCAAGACCATGGTGAACCAAGCCACAGAGAGAACCAGACAGTAGGAGAGAGCTGTGGAGTGGGTGGGGGTGGAGAGGAACTAATCATGGGTGGTAGTGGGCTGTTCTGAAGGGAAGAGGGAGAGTCCTACAAGTCCAGGATTGCAAAAATATCTCAAAGAAGTCACAGTTGTGAAGCACCTACTGTGTGTGTGTGCTCACATGCATGGCAGAGAGAGAGGGAATAAGCTACTGATGGTTGGGTCAGATACTGAAATACAGACATTGTCAATCACACTTCATAGACAAGGAAAGAGAGGTTTAAGAAGAAAGTATATTTGACCCCAAGTCCACCTGATTGAAAAATCACTCCTCTCCTGCCCTGGCCAGATAGCTCAGTTGGTGAGAGCATCATCCCAACATACTAAGGTTTGGAGTTCTGTATTTAGTCAGGAAACATACAAGAAGAAACCAGTGGTCCTGGCTGGGTAGCTAAATTGGTTGGAATGTCATCCTATACACCAGAAGGTTGCGGATTTAATTCCCCGTCAGGGCACGTACCTACAACCTACTTAGGTTGTGAATTCAATCCCCAGTTGGTAAACATATGAAAGGCAACTGATCAATGTTTCTTTTTCACTTTGATGTCCCTCTCTTTCTCTCTTCCTCTCCATCTAAATTCAATAAAAACATATCCTCAGGTGAAGATTAAAAAAATAGAAGCAACCCATGAATGCACAAATAAGTGGAATGCACAAATTGATGTTTCTCTCTCTCTCAAATTAATAATAAAATTTAAAAAATTATAAAATGAAAACCCACTCCCCTCCTACTATAGATATTTACATTATTCAAGTTTTTTGGAAATTGAAAAACCTTCATGTGTTTACTAATTATTCATGTAGCAAATTTATTTTATTTCTTTAATTGTCATATCAATTAAATCTTGTACATTTATTGAGTACTTAGCATGGGCAATCAACTGTGTATTTTGTTTTAGAAGGAACATAGTAAAGAGGGCACAGTGAAGAGTGTGGAGCTTGGGGTTGAGAGTTTGGATTTCAGTCCTACTTCTGTGGTTTACTAGCTCTGCAAGTCCTACCCTTACCATTCTGCAACTCTGTTATTTCATTCTTATGGAAAACTGTTTCAAACCAAAGAGCTGACCTTGAAAGTTATTATTTTTTTCCAGAGGTTTATTAGTGAGATAATTTAGATTTGGAGACTGAAGTTTTTCTTTTATTTTTGGCTGGATCTTACTTGAGATTTCCTTGAATTGATTTTGTTTTCTTATTAGCAGTTTATTATTACATCTTTAGTAATAGGCATCTTAGACTTACCAACTAAATATTTATAAAATGATTTTTCTCCAAGTCAGTGATTCCAGTAGATCCATTAGAGTAGTACTGGATGTTGGGGTCTTAGAAATTAAATCTCACAGATGCACCTGTAGGACACATTCCAGGTTGAGGTGTGGTCTAGCCTTCTACCCCCAAGATTCTCACTGCAGCTAGAACTGGAAAGCAAGAAGCTGAAGGCTGCTGCTGAGCCCTATCAAGACTCTTGGACTCTGGTTTGATGAGTTCAACATGGGGGAGAGATAGGAGATTGTCCATGGGCTCTGTGGAGAAACGGTACTTCTCCAGCTAAAGCTGCATGAGGGTATATGAGTATGACGGTCCCTACCCTACCTGGGGGTATGCTGCATTCTGAGAACTGCCCTTCCAGAAAGCCCTCTAAGGCAGTGGAGAGAAGGCCCAGTAAATCCAGTACCTTCTGGTGGGATACCACATTGTGTCAGTTTTCCTTCTTTCTGCTATGCTTTCTCCTTTCCTAGACAGAATCTCTACGGGCTGGGTCCAGAGGCCTAGAGTTCAGGTCTCTGTCTCCTGCACCTAACACAGAATAGATCCTAGATAAGTGTTTGTTGAGCTGGATGAAGCTATATTCTGAAGCTTCAGAAGCTGTGGACTTAGTCTCTTTCAGTACATTCCTGTCTCATCCTAATATTAGACAAGAAGTTATTATCAGTCTGGAAGTTATGATTCACTCACATAGATTTTATGTCAGGGATAGGAAAGTCAGATGCCTGCAGGAACCAGGTGAGTCACACAAATGTGGAAGGTGACCTGGAGGACAGTAGTGTGGAATATTGGGACCTGTGGTCAAGCAGAGATGACATGTCCAGTCTATAAGAAATCAGTTTGAACTTCTAAAAAATTTGAACTTCTAGAATACCTCTGATCCAGTATAAGGGTCCTTGGTTTACATTTTCTGGCTAAATAAATGTGTGCAGAGTGAAGCTGGACAAACTGTACGATGAAGCATGATGAAGGGGGGAATGTAAGAAAGCAAGCATGGCAGACTGGCAACAGGTAGGGGGAGCTTCAGAAGAGCTCTCTGAGGGTGCTACTGCTTTGACCCCAGCTAGGCTTGTCTTGGAGATAGCCAGAAGAAGCAGGTATCATCTGTATGTACCCAAGACAGTTCTGGGCAGCAGCTTTCCAGAAATGTAGCCCCCAGTGGGCCATGATAATGGAAAGACAATAATGATGGTTATAATGGAACAGTCATAGATGGTGTTCATGGAGTGGCTACTATGTGCTGGGCATTGTTTTCAGTGCTGTCTGATTTTTTTTTTTTCTTTAGGAGACTTGATTTTTTAGAGCAGTTTTTAGTGCACAGCATAATTGAGCAGAAAGTATGGGGAGGTTCCGTGTCCCCCTGCCCTATACAAGCACAGCCTTCTCTACCATCAACATCACCCATCAGAATGGTACATTTGCTATAATCAATGAATCTACATCGACACATCATAATCACCCAGAGCCCATAGTGTACATTAGGGTTCATTCTTGGTGTCATGTAGTCTATAGATTTTCACAAAATTATAATGACATGTATCCATCATTGTAGTATCAAACAATGATTTCACTTCCCTAAACATCCTCTAGGATTGCTTTTAATCCTCCCACCAGCACTTGATGTAGGCATTTATATCCCCCTTTTCAGAGGAAGTCACTGAGGTCCTGAAAGACTAAGTGATCTGCTCAAGCTCACCCAGCTCATGAGGGTGGGAGCATGCTTGAATGGAGCTAAGTATGCACAGATTCTGCAGATGATGGGCCTATCTCAGGTGCAATACTTTCCTATTTTATGAGGATTAGGTAGCCTTGAAATGAGCTGTGTGATTCCTCTGGAACCACATGAGAAAACACTTTGTCCTATGGCCACTCCCTATGAAGTTATTGGAGGCCAGCTTGCATTTAAGTAGCTGCTTTTACTTTTTTACATGACAGTAAAACTAATGAATGAAAGGGAACTTCCAAGATAATAAAATGCATGTTTATCCCTGTTGTATACATATATTTGCTGTTCATACTCCCCTGTTCATCTGGAATTTCAATTAACTTTTTTTTTTCAGTTATTACATCATATTCAGCTAACCCCAGCTTTCTTGGCAATTTCCAAAACTACAACATGGCAACAGAATGTGGTGTCCATACTGAGCAGGCATATGTGGCATCTTCTGCCTGGGGAGAGCTATGTGGCCACTGGGGACTGCACCAGAGAGGCCTTTAAAAAATTTAATAACAAAACAACATTACAAACCACCGGAACCCTTTCAATACACATAATTAGGAAATCACATGCTTTTTTTCTTCCTGAAAATTGAAGTATTTTATCTGCTTTACCCCATTGTTATGATTTTAGATCATATTTGCTGAAATTTTTTTCTGCTAAAGAAAGTTGTTAAAGGGAGGTTGGAAAAACTCTTCTGAGAACAATTTAAGTGTCATATTTAACATATACGATCATGCATTTGGGCTCAAAAGATGTTGACAGTGGTGCCTCAAAATGTTTCTTCAGTTTTCCTAAAACAGAACAAATGGTAAAAAGTGAATACCATGTCTGGTGTTTGAGACATCAACCTGGAGCCTCAAATACCTATATTTTCTAAGGACTTAAGATTCTTTTGAGGAATCAATTTAAAATAATTCATAATTCAACTACAAGACAATTTAGGGCTTACAGGTATAGATGTTCCAACTTCCAGCATTTTATTGCTGCTCTCAATGTTTTTGAGATGACAGTTTTCTCTTCATAGAGCAAGTTTAAAATTAGAAAAATCAAACACCCATTAGAGAAAGCAGATTTATGCTCCTATTAATTGATATAGAAATGTAAAGCTCCTTTCATCCAGGCAGGAGCCCAGAGCATTCCCTGCAGACATTTTCAGGGGCCAGAACTTGGGTCAGCAGTAGCCCACTGGCCTCAAACACAGCTGTCTGCTTTCAAGAGTAGAAGCTTGAATTTTCAGTATAAGGATGTGCTGCTTTGGGGATGCTGCTTCTATAACATCTGCACATAAATCTTAGGGGATATGTGTTACTCTTTTCCCGCTTTTATTTTTTAAAAAGCAAACAACCTTGAAAGTTGAACTCCCCACTCTGTTCTGGCTTCTCTCTGCTCTGCTGAACAGGAGGTAAAGTAGCGCACCTGTTTAGAAAATTATTCTTCTAAGTAACGGAGACTCTGAGTATTAAAATACGGAGAGAAGAAGCAAGAAGCACTGAGGACCAACCACAAAATTGTCTCCTTCTGGAAGCTGGAAGCAACTCAGGTGGGGGAGGGAAGGGCCCCTAGGGTGACAATCCGTTGAAATATGACCCGTGATTTTAACTTGAAGCATTTTAGTTCTAATAGAAGCCCCCTCTAATGTCTTCTGTAGCTTTGATTTTGGAACTCGTCACATTTCTCATTAAAACAATCACTGTTAAAACATAAAGCAACACAGGATTTATTTCTTCATTAAACTGATGATCCGTATATGAAGCCAATTAACATTATGGGTCTGGTGAACACCAAGTGTAAAGAGGTTAGAGAAAATTAAAAGCAGTCACCTTGGTCTTTAGATAAAGAAAGTACACTTTTAGGTTGTAAATCACCAGAGTGTCCAAGCAGGACAGATGGGTGAATTTTGTTAATTGGAAAATATATTTCAGCGCACAAGAATTAAGGAAAGATAATCTTTTCGTTACTAACGCCTTCTCCCTGGCCGAGATTGTACTAGATAATCAGAGGGGGAAAAGGGGTTTCGCGTCAACAAAGTTTGCTGTAGCCTTTTGTTACTAGCATTGCTTAGTTGTTTGTTTATTCGCTATTTTGTCAACAGCAAACAGCCCAGCCTCGCGACTCCGGCAGACGGGACGTCGGTTGAGTTCGGGCAGAGGGCCCCGAGCTGGCTCCGAGCCCCGCGAGAGGTGGGTGTTTTCCCGCAGCCTGGTTGTCGGTCCAGGGAGGCGGCCAAGCTAGGCTCCGGGACGCGAGAGGGCCAGGACCAGGCGGCGACAGGCCGCGGGATGCTTCCCGGGTGGAGCCGCCGAGCCAGAGCCGTGCGCGGAAATGAGGAATCGAGATTTCGGGCCGGGAGCGCCGAGCGAGCGTCCGAAGTAACTTTTGCCGGTTTGGACTAGAGAGGATACCAGCGGGTCCCCGAAATCCCGGGATCCAGTGGGGCGGGACCGGCCGCTGCTCAGCTCAGGGCCCTAGAAGGACCCTCAGACCCTCCTTGTTTCCCTCCGCAGCCCGGGAGGGACCGGTGCCGCTGTCTGGGGTTCGAACCTGCCCCGGGGGCGCAGAAAGAGTGCTCTCACAGACCCAGTACGAGCCAGTCGAGCCCTAGGACATCTCTGGACCTTGTTGCTTCAGAAGATACCGGGGATGGGGAGCTGAGACAGGGGCTTGAACCTTGTTGGTTTCTGCGGCCGACGCGGCGTCTGGCGTCTGATGCCGAGGGTCCGCGCACGGATACGCAGGTGCGCGTGGAGCATCTTGGCTAAGCCGGTGGGGATGCTTTCCTCGCTTCGCTTCCCAGGCACCAGGCTGCCGGAGCGCACAGGGCGGAGAACTGCCGCTTAGGGCAGGCGGGAGGGAACCTGAGGGGGCTTTTGGCAGACTCGAGACGAGCAAGGGGAGTCTCGGGCTCTTAAAGAGCGCTTCAAAGAGCGGTGGTCCTCTGAGGGACCCCGGGAGAGAGACAGTGCGCTCTAGCTGAGCCTCTTGTCTGGAGCTGAGAGACGGTCTGCTCCAGCCTTCTGAACGCAACCTGAAAACAGCTCTCAGCAGCCCCACTGATCCTGCCTGCTACTGCATTCGCCACCCGACCTGCAGGTGTGCTAACCCCAGCCCCGGAGCCCGCCGCCTGAACTTCCGGAGTTGGTGGTCCTGACAGTGCTTGCTCTCCGAGGACGCTTTCCGCTCTAAACCCAGCCGGAGTTTCCAGCGGTTTCTTCTGTGTGTCGGGGCCGACTCCCCGAGCCAGGGCAGGCAATGCCCAGAAGGGTTCGCTGAGGTGCATCCAGCGCCGACTTGCCTTGGCAGGTGCCCAGTCTTCCTCCAGGAGGTTTTCGGAGGGGTGTCCACTGGCTGGTCAGAGACCGGCACACGCTCCTCGCCCGGCCGGGTGTCCACTTGTGGACCCGCCAGGCCTTTTGTTTCCAACGTGCTGTGTCGTTAAGGTCAAAGCTGCATCCCAGGCGGTGCACGGACCCTACCCACCGCCTTCTACGGCTCCTGAATGCAACATTAGAATGTTTATAAAATATTCAATTTATGCAGTCTGTCCAAGAAGCCATCTTCCCAAAATAAAATCAGCAGTCTAGACAGAACACAGACACCAGAACTTATCAACAGTTGTCTGACTTGCATCTTCTGATGCATCTTGAGTGGGTCATAATACCAACTTTATTTTCAGTGGTGCATAAATTAATTACACGCATTTAATAACCAAAATATCATTATATCCCCCCTTTAATATCATAAAGGCTTTCCGCCAGGGAAGCACTTAATAGTGCAGGGGGCCGTAACGGGCTATTATCCTGGTGTAATGCTATTACAGAACCAATTATGCGCCATTAGACCTGCTTTTTTTGCAGTTTATGTGATTTGATCCAATCCCGCGCCCCTGACTTGAAAATTTCAGCCCGGTACTTTAGAGTTTAATTTTCACCCAGGCAGAGGGAAGGGCGGTCTCTCTCTGCTGAGTGTCTGCCTCGGATGCATTTTAAAAGTAATTGCGAAGGGTCCCATCGCATATCATTTGCATCGAAAAGCAACCATAAATTCTAGGACCCCTTGCTGAGAACAAAATCAAACTTTCCTTTTGTACGGTCGCTTGGAAAAGGAAGCCGTGTGCAAAGGGTTCCCCCAAAACCCATCCGGCGGTGAAAATTAGCAGCGCTTTGTCAATTCACAGCCCAGGAGCCGCCAAGCCTCTGACAAGGGCGCGCCCAAATCTAAACTCCTAGGGAAAGAAGGTTTTGCGTCAGGGGACTCAAGTGGGATGGGGTGGAGTGGAATGTTAAGAAAATAATGCCTTTTGGGGGTGGGTGGGAGTGATGGTTGTTACTACTCTCTTTTAAAAGAGGAAAAAGATTCCTGGTGTTTGCTCAGAAAGGACTTTAAAAAAAAAAACACCACGTGGGCCATTTGTAAGGCCCAATAGACCTATCCAAGTTATTCGCTGTAGACAGCGCTGGAAATAATCAGATTAAGGCCAATTATGCGTGAGTTTATAAAGGCGAGTGCTGAGCGGAGGCGCGCGCTGTAGACAGCAAGACATCTGGCCACTTCCCGAGTCACTTTTCTGGTCTTGTGGGAGCCAGCCGCGCCGAGCCCCGCCCGCCTCCAGTCGAGACCCGCTTTCGGACCGGAGGCAGTCAGGTTCCGGCCTTCCTCGCTCGCCGCCCGCCGAGGTACGCCGGGCTCCCAACCCTCTCACCCGGTCAAGCGCGCCAGGCCTGTGGGCTCCGCTGTACCTTCCTGGCCTGGGCTGCCGCTCGCCCAGATGGCCTGGCACGTTCGCCGGACCAGGCTGCAGTGACCTGGGTGCAGCGCTTGCGCGGGGGATCCCTGAGAGCCAGGAACTGAGTGGGTTTGGTATTGGGGCCAGGGTGGGAGCACAGCTGTCGGGGAGGTGGACCTGAATTGAAGGGCTATCCCGCGGGGACCCTATATGAAAAGGCGCTGCCACCTCCCCTCCAGTTCCCACAGTGGGCTGAGGGCGTTGGGGAGGGCGGGGGGCGTTCTGGCGGGAAGCTCCTGGTGTGCTTCAGTGCCGGACTAGGTGCCAGGTATAGGGAGACTTAGACTATCGCCGTTTGCTTTGCAGCCAGGCTGAAGGCAGGCACGCCCGTAGGTCCCGCGGTCACCCTCCCGAGTCCTGGCCGTCCAGAAGATCCGGCCGTCAGGGATGTTTTATTTCCACTGTCCGCCACAGCTTGAGGGTGAGTAAGCGCTGCTCCCGGGCAGCTCCGAAAAGGCTGAACCTGCCAGAACAGACCCAAGCAACAGTGGGGCTGGCGGGTTGTCGGATACCGCCCCGCCAAAGGTGCAGCCGCTGGACGGTGAGTAGGGGAGCCGCTGGCTCCCTCGGAGTATCCGACGCCGGCCTCTCGCCGCTTCGCCACCTGCCTCCCACCTCTCTCTCCGTCTGAGCTGAGTGGCTTCGGGCTATGCCACAGAGGCCAGCAGGGTCCTCCCAGCACAGATGCTGGTGTCACGCCTCTAATCGCTCCCCCTCTCTCCAGCCACCCAGGGGGCTGAATCAATCTTTCACGGTGTTTTACAAACATCCCCAAAAGCCAAGGTGAACTAGGGAGTTGGCTCGAATTTTCCTGGGTCAGACCATGAACAGGAACGACCCATTGCCGGCCGCTCTCACACTGGCACAGGGCAATACTTCTGGGGGGAGTGGGGGTGAGGGAGGAGGTGACATCTGTTCCCAGCCACCCTGGCTTCTGAGAGCCAAGAGTCAGAGCCAAGTGGCCCTGCCCTACACGGGCACAAGTGCCCTGCCCTGGCTGCATCTCGATGACTCCCTGGTTTTCTGACCTCAAATGCTAACTACTCCTTGCTCCCAGGGGCAGCCCCATGGGGCAGCCAGGATTTTGGGTTTGAGGGTGTCCAGGCTTTAGAAGAAATTCCACTTCAGGATCTCTGGTGTGGCCTGCCCACTGGATTGGTAGGTGGGGGTAGGTGAGAACAGGACAGCTTGGATCTCTGGTGTCCCCAGGGTGAAGAGAGTCCTAGAAATTCCTGGGAGTGGGTCCTCTACACAAGGGGGATTAGTATGCATCAGGCACAGGCAAAGCAGCGTACTCTAGCCCTTTAACAGCACCTTCCTCAGAGCAGTAATCTCAGCCACAGGATAGAATAATACCAGTGGGAGTAATACCAGTACCTGTCTTTGTCAACCTACTCCTTCGATTTATTTGTGGGTGGAAGAATTTTGGAGGCAAAGAAATCCAGGGAGGCATGGGACCCTGAGGGACCTAGAATATCAGAGGATGCTTGTCTCCCTTGCCTTAGGTTACCTTGAGCAGTGGCTGAGCCTCAGCTGGCCAACCGCACAAGGATTGCAGAAGTTTATGTTTTTACCAAGGAAACTTTCAAGAGTTCATTAGAATTTTCTAGAGGGGACTAATGAGGACAGGTGTTTAAGACCTGCCAGCTTGGTCAACATTTCTAAGAAGGAAAGGCCAGACACTTGCCTGTATTTCACCACCTTTTACATTCAAGGACCCATGGTGCTTGGCTTTATGAAAAGCCAGAGAGGTACATCCCCTGACATTGTATCCCAGGCCTGGAGGGAGACCCTCCAAATATGTGGTAGATACAGATTCCTTTCACTTCTGAATCTTGAGTTTGGACTGATTGATACCCAATGGCCCACCCTTCTAGTCAAATTTGAGGAGGCTGGGGTTTGGGGTATTTAGCAGGTTTTGGACTGGATGACTTAAGGGGAAAACCTTGCCTGCAGCTCAGGTTGCAGAAGCCACTTAAGGAGAATTCTAGCCCAGCCTGTTATTCGTTCTAGCCCCAGCACACTGAGCTGCTTACTGCTGTCAGCTCAGCTCTGTCGGCTTACCTCTTCTTCCACACCCCAGGCACATCCTACCTGGATGCTGACTCTGATGGCTATAATTAGAAGAAAAGGAAATAGGTCTTTAAAAACCTTTTTAAAAAATCATTTTGCAGATGTGTTTCTAAGCCAGTTTTGCAGAAAGGGTTGTTTAGTGTTGCTGGAGAGGAGGTGATCTGCTGCAGATGGAAAGGCTGAGAACAGACTTTTGGAACATAAACCCATCAGCTTTTTAATTTTATTTTTTATTAACCTAGAGAGGCATAAAGGAGAAAGCACAGTATGGTTCATAATCTCACTTCTCAGATAATTTTTCTGATATTAAATTAAAAAGTACTCCATATATCTGCTTAGGAAATTAAACAGAAACCTGTACATTGAAAGGTGGAATTCTCCTTTACTTCTTCTTCTAAAGGCACTCCCTATTGTGGGTTTCTTGTGAGTCCTTCAAGGAAAACAGGTATTTGACCTCATTTATGTAATTTTCTTCTTATGTGTTATGCTTTATTTGTACTGAGATCATACTGCCGCATCATTCAGGACTTTGCTTTTATCATGTCATAATATACATTTTCGGATTTTTTCCATGTTGATGTGTATAGATCTAATGACTTCTTTTAAACAGCTGTGTAATATTCCATCAGATGCTGTGTAGGAAGTGTCCACTGATGGGAACTTTGGTTGTTTCCAGTTTTTTTTTTATTACCTTACTGCCAAGAACATTTTTCTCACTTTACTTTGTCACCCTTTAAAAGTATATTCATAGATTAAATGCCTGTATGTGTGCTTACATTTTTTGATGAAAATTGTCGTTCCCCTCTAATAAGGCTACACCAATAGATGCTGCTACAGATAGGTAAATGGCATGCACGTTTGATTACACTCATATCTGTACTAGGTATCATGATACCTCTGATACTTTTTGCCAAAAAACATGGTGGACATAGTAGTTAATTGTTCTGTTTTGTTTAATTATCAACAAGGTTTAACATTTTCATAGCATTATTGACCATTCTACTTATTTTTAAGTAAAAAGCTTCTTCTCACATTTATGTCTTTTCTATTAGGTTGTCGATCTTTGTTCTTATTCATTTGATGAAACATCAGCCTTTTTTAGGGTTCAATTTGACATGCAGTATTTCACGTAAGGAATTATGTATATGCAAGGTAAACCAATGTGGAGCAACAGATTTAAATTAGAGGACTGAGGCTGATTGTGATTGGAGACCCTCAGAGATTTCATCCCATTCTCACCAGTCAAGTTCTTTGTTTCAAAAGGAAATAGTTTTGTTTTCTGCAAAATAATGGAAATAAGGCTACTGTGAGGTTGCTCTTTTAAGCTTCCAATGATCTGGAGAGAAATATTTTTAACTAGGGTTTTGAAGAAGAATGCAGTTTGGACAAGAAGATGGAGGCTTCTGGGGTATTGTGGCAGAGGATGTGACACTGGAGAGTAGAGTATAACAAGTAGGGAGGACTCCCTTTAGTAGATGGGATTTTTAAAAGCCTAGAGGATCTTGCTTCTTTGGGACTTAGGTCCTTCTGAGGGATGTGGTCCCAGCACTGTGGCTTGGCGGCTCCTAATGCTAAAGGGGCAGTGATTCTGAGATCAGAGCCCATGGCAGGTACAGTGTTCACTGGCTAATGAGAACTTGCTCATTTGTTTTCCTAAGAAGCCATTTTGGACTGTCAAGTAAATGGTGCACATTTGGAAAATGATCTGAATGCACGTTTGGGGCCAGGGTCTGTTCTGGCTTTGTAGGAGCTTTGTAGGCTGCTGGGAGGACACTGGAAAAGATGCCTTTCTTTTTAGGGCAGTAGAAGCAATGGGTTCTTTATGGGCCTGGCAAGAGGGTGGGGTGCCCTTTGAGAATGGCCCTGTGTAAATCTGCTTGGAATACAGGACAATGACTATTGGAGCAGATCTCTTATTTATGGACATCTATATAACATATCCACTATGATGCTGATGAGCTGTGACCAACAATAGTTAATATTTATAAATTTCTTACCTCCTGGTCTCCTGAAGTTGTAGGAGGGAAGTGTTGTGAAAAGCTCTTGGTGTTTTTTTTTCTTCTCAACCCCCAGCTTTTAACCCTTGTTGTTTATGGAAACACAGGCAAGTAGACTAACAGGAGAACAAAAGGAAAACAGCAGGATCTGAGATAGGGAATGAGGTGCATTGGACAGAGTGCAGCTGGGAGCTGGAGATCAGATGAAGGCTTCATCTCAAGCCAGTGACCCTTCCTGCCTGAGTCCAGAATTTCTCAAGAAGAGAACTTGGCTGTCTTGGGAAGTAAGGTCACCACCCACCCTATGATATAGGGATAGTTGGGCCTGGAGTCATAAGTTATTGGGGGAGAGAGAGAGAGAGAGCCCAAGAAGGGGTTAATAAGTGGAACAGAGAAAGATGCTTTGGAACAGTCAGAGTTCTATCTGGAGGGGATGAGTTGCTGCCTCCAAATGAGCCTGTGTAGTGGGGGATGTATGAAGACTGGGGGGCCATCTGCTTAGGCTGATCCTGTTTGCTTCCAGCAGGCACTGCACCTTTTGGCAACCACCCTACTGGAGATTTTGATGATGGATTCTTGCGCAGAAAACAGCGCCGGAACCGGACAACATTCACCCTTCAGCAGGTAATGATGGTGTTCTCCTTCTGAAAGTTAGCTGTTTCTTGCCAACCCTCCCAAACCCCCCTCCCCAAAAAAAAGAGAGAAAGAAAGAAAAGAAAGAAAGAAAAGAAAAAGAAAAAAAGAGTTTTAGTAGTTCTTCATCTTTTCAAATAAGGCCAACTGATCATGTTAACTAGATCTTTCTTTTTTCTTAAACAACTTTTGTGTCAAGGAATCTGTTTGGGGAGAGGGTAGAAGATTTTGACCTTATGATCCCAGATAGAAAGTGAAGAGGCAACAATGATTGCTTCCATTTGCTTATGGCTGATAGTTAGGGGACCATTTTAACATCAGCAATACCACTTGAATCTTGAAATAACCCTTTGAGGAAGGCAAGTAGCACTTTCTTATTCCTGGTAGGTAGATGAGAAGGCTGGGGCCCAAGAAGATGACAGATTTGTAGAAGATATTGTTGCCCAAAAATGGAAGGGCTATGATTGCAACTCTGGTACTGTGTTTCCTGGACCTGGGCCCATTCTTTAAGATCTGTTCAACTTCTGGAGCAATCTGGCACAGTCAGGAAGGTGACTCAAACACTCCTATGCAGCTTCTGTGTGGTTGACACACACAGGGAAGCTTCAAATTGGTTCTCTTCTCCTGGCCCCTACAGTGAAAGCTGTGTGGATGGCTCTAATTCATAAGGCCACTCTTCCATTTTGATTCCTATGAATATATTTAAATGTAAGTGTATGTAAATATTTGCCCCTCTCTTCGTATTTCTACTTCTTGGGGTAACGTTGAGGTTGTTAGCAAGACTTAGCTCCTAAGTTATCAGCAGTTGAAATTTTCATTCCATGGGATCTTTTCAAACAGCTCCTTTCTCCCTCTCTTTTCTCTATTTGATCTGTGAAACAACTTCCTCACTACTCTTAGCAAATTTGAAATATATGTCCGCTTCTTTTCACCTTGTCACAACCTCTCACCAGTAAATACTTCTTCCTTTTACCAGCTGGAAGCTCTGGAGGCAGTTTTTGCCCAGACACACTATCCTGATGTATTCACCAGAGAAGAGCTGGCTATGAAAATAAACCTCACAGAAGCCAGAGTGCAGGTGAGCCTTCTGTTCAATTATTTAACTCCCTAATATTAAAACTGGCAAACTTTTTTTTGACATCATGACTGCAGAGTGCACATTTGGCCAAAGAAAGCAAATGAAGACTATCTGTCATTTTCATGATGCACTTTAATAACATCAACATAATGTGGAATATTAGATTAGGTTGATTAATCGGTCATTCATAATTAACTAGTGATAATGTTCTACACTAATTTGTCCGCGTCTCTAAGGTACTAAATTACATCAATGCACATCCATTTCCTTGCTTTGGAAAAAAAAAAAAAAAGAGCTGAGATGCTATTCTCAAAGCAGCTCTGACCACTCTGGGCTAAGGCTGGTCAATTGCAGAGAACTGTATTTTCAGATGGGAACAGGGTTAGGATCTGCTTTCCAGAAATTGCATTATGCCCAACTTTTCTCCAGCATGTGGACACTTTTAGAGAAGTGAATCTGAAGAACATGTGCAATTTAAAAATCTTTAAACAGCAGCAGTGAAAGGGCTGCTGCAGAGACGAACATGGCCTTCAGTGACTGTCTCTGAGCAGCGTTTCTTTTTAGAAGCTACAGGGTGATTACGTTTAAGTGCACAAACCCATTGAGCCCAGCAGATGTGCCTGAGCACAGGAGGCACAGATCCTCAGCGCTGTCTCTCCAAGCAAGCTATTCTTTGAGCACAATTATATATTCATTTTATTTATGGGGTTTCCTCCATGCTGTTTCTGTTCTTTTTAATGTAGGGGCTTGGGGTTAAGACTATGCAAAGATCTAATTGTAGAAAATATAATAGTTTGCTTTCGGTTCCCCTGGGTCATGTTAGTATCTCTTAAAAACCAATGGCTGAAGAGAGATAATGGAATTCTGAGCAGTAAATTGGGGGTTGTAAACAAATTATTTCCCCTATAATCAGATTATGTGATCCTGATTATTAAATCTGAACATGAATCATTGGTCATATGTGGGCAAATTAAACTGATTATTATTTGGAAATGAAAATCTCCTTTGGCCAGGATGCAGTCTCTCCTTTCTTTTTTTAATGCCAGCTTGCCAATAGCTGCCTAAAGACTGAACTGCAAATTGAGATAAATGACACAATTATTGAGCATTCAGAAGTGGAAGATCATAACTTCTCCCTGAAAGGTGCAAGGGTGAGATAGGGGTGGCGACAATTAAAGCTAGGAATTGTCGTTGAGGCCGTTGTTGGCTATTATGCAAACAGACAATGGCTGCGAAGCAATTTTTTAGTGAGCCTCCATGTGGGGACACTGGCTTCGGGCTTTGGTGGTGGCAGGAAGGGAGATGTGTTTACATTTACATGCCTTGCTCACTCAAATATGATTAATGTTCTATAAAGCAGGGTCTTAATCGAAGCTGATGTTGTCAAACAATAACTAAATAGGGAAATAAACGACTCCATCATGCTCTTTCCTCAGAAGCAGGCAAACTGTCAGTGCAAAGTCATTAAAATATGATAATGAAAAATAGCTCAATTAAATGTTGTCATAGCTGTGACCTTCATTCAATTAAGACGCAAGAAAGTGTCTGCATTTTGCTTTGCATTTAACTGCCCTAAATTTAGAATATAGATAAAATCATTATTCAATGGTTGCTGGTATGTGCAATTAAAAGCCACCTAGATTAAAAGGAGAATGAAAGCCTGATAAAGGAGAATGAAAATTCAGAGGTGCAGTGGCTATCAGAGGGCTCAGCCTCGGGACCCAGGTGTTTTTCTGGGCCAGTCTGCTGGCAGGAGGAAAGGATGTCCCCAGAATGGGAGGGAGGTCTAACCAAGCATTGTTTTGTAAGCTAGGAATTATCTCCTAGGAGAAGGGGGAAGAGGTTTTGCTGGATGGAGTAAAGAGCAGCAGGATTTCACTGACCTCTGGAAAAACCTCAGGCCTGGGCTGCCCAGCTGCCATGAGGCTGTCCTTCTGCAAATGCAGTCTTGCTTTCCATGGCTTAAAGAATTCTACACCAGCCTCTAAGAAGGTACTTAGAACAGGTGAATAATAAGCTACCCCCTAACCTGAGGATGGCAGAGATGAAAACATTAACTAATGTTTATCTAGTGAGGGATCTCTATGCGCCAGGTTTTTCGTGCATCTCTGCATTAATCTTCCTACTAATGCTGGGGGTGGCCACTATTATTACCCACAAACAGTTTGGATCATGACTCCTAGTGAAGCCACTGGGTTTCAAACCACCAAATGACCTTGGGCAAGTTAATTTGACATCCTGTGCTTAGTTTTCTCATCTGTAAAGTGGAAGAGATAGTAGGACTGCCTACCTCATAGGACTGCCTACCTCATAGGACTGCATTGGACTCTAAAGAAGCTTCACTGGGGTTCAGAATTCTAAACTGGAAATGACTCCAGAGTCAGGGTTTCTAATGGGTGTACTGGGCTGATGGTCACAAACTTATCATGATGTGCAAGAGATGATTTCAGAGTTTAATCCCAAGTATTAGGTCAGATACACTCAGGTGCTCAGGACGACCATGATGGAAGTATGAATGAGTATTTGGATGAGAAAACCCAGACAGTGTTTTATAAATGGCTTGATGATCCCCCCTCCCACCCCAGGAAATATTTTCATATCAAATAATTGTACTCACATGCGTTGAAAATTTACACAAAACAGCACTTTTACCTTTACTGTGGAAATGCATTTGGGTACTTTCTATGATTTAACACTCATGGAAGTTAATTTAAAAAATTCCTGTTGTGCCTTCTACACTGATCTCCAGACCTGTCCATGGGTCTGCAGCTGCAGTTAAGAGCACTACTTTGGCTGATCTCTTGGCAAAGGGAGGCCGTGCCTCTGCCTGCCTGCTGTTGCAAGGTGAGCCATGAAGACAGGGTATGGGGTCCAGGCATTTGCACTTGCCTTCTGGTTCCCTCCTCATGTCTGATTTTCTTCCTCTGTCGTATGTGTTTTTCCACTGGGGATTCAGGTTTGGTTCCAGAACCGAAGGGCTAAATGGAGGAAAACAGAGAGAGGGGCCTCGGATCAGGAGCCAGGAGCCAAGGAGTCCATGGCAGAGGTGACATCACCACCAGTGAGAAATGTCAATTCCCCACCTCCTGGGGACCAGGCCCGGAGCAAGAAGGAGGCCCTGGAGGCCCAGCAGAGGTACGGCTGGATGGATACCTGGGCCTGAAGGGCTGGTGGGCACACAGGGTCAGGAACTCATGCAATTTTCTTTCTCTGCTAGCCTGGGGCGAACAGTGGCTCCCACAGGACCTTTCTTTCCCTCCTGCTTGCCGGGGACCCTCTTGAATACAGCAACATATGCCCAGGCCCTGTCACATGTTGCCTCCCTGAAAGGTAAGTTTGGCTCTGCTGGCTGGGGATCCTGAGATTGTCTGACCGACTTGCTTTCTCATCTTTTCCTTACACCTCAGGCTAGTGCAACTTCTTTTCTCCTTCTGTCAGTCACAGTCAGGGTTAGTTTCCACACATGCCATCTTGCTGGTTTTTCACATGGCCTGAGAACTAAGGTGAATGCACCTAGGTCTGAGAGGTGTGGTCATTTTGAAGTGACTGCTCTGTGTTCATAGATTGCTTCTGGTCATAGGTAACACTTTTAGGAGCTCACTTGCAGTTCACAGGTGGGGCCTGTGAAGGGCAATCTTCCCAGCCTTGAAGGCCCCTCTCCATATGTAGAGTTTGCCCATCTCCCCACTCCAGGAATTCCTGATGCTTGAGGTTGTTACTGTTAGGATTTGTGGTTTCCCAAGATTTGCTCTTCTCAGTGGCTGCTGTCTGGGAGATGTAAACCATTTGGAACATTTTTGTCAGGTCCAGAGAAAGGAACACTTGTGGGCTGTCCCTTGGGGATTTCTGGGCACCCCTGCTGGACTAATGGGCCCATCCAATGTCATCTTTCAGTTCCTGGCTCCAAACTTCTCCTGTGATGGGTCAGACTGGTGTGCTTGCCAGGAGCAGGGCTGGGTCTCACAGAGGGTCTGGGGGTGTCAGTGTTAGTGTTTCCCTGGGGCCTTGCCTATGACAGGGGTCTGGGAGGTGGGGGTACAGGTGCCACTGTAGGCTTTTTCCTGATAATAAGTGGTGGGACAGGCCCCCCAGGGTATCCCCTGCTTATCCTGTGTCAGAATCTGGGGAATGATTGAGGGCATTCATTCATGATGGTGGATGATGGAGTCTCATGAAGGGCAAGAAAGGCATTTTAGGGACAGGAAACAGCACATGCAAATAATGTGGGGCAAAGGTGGGGGTGTTGAGGGTGGAAAACCAGGCTTTTCTAGAGACTGGCAGGTATGTTGGGTGTCCATAGGTGGAGGTGCCTGGCAGGGGCCAGAGCTTAACGGGCTCGAATGTCATGCTTCTGGATTTAGACTTTCCAATGTAGGGCATGGAGCTCCAAAGCCTGGAGCCACTTCTGGGTGGTCCAGCTAGCTGGGCATAAGTGGATGAGGCTTGGTGCTGTCCAACTCTGGGCCCTGCACCCTCCTAGCACTTCCTTCAGCTACAGTGGCTGCCTATTCTAGAGGCCACATAGAGCCCCACCTAGAGCGTCCTTAGGACATATCCACAGGACATAATAGGCTGATAGGGAACTACAGAGGTGGAGTCAGCCAACTGGAAGGGGCTTCCAGAAGGAGATTACCAGTGTGACTTGATTATCAGCCAAGGAGCTGGTTGGTCTAGCCAGAGGAGCAGCCCTGTGTCTGCCTGTCAAATCCTCTCTGGTTTGGTGAGGGTTAGTTCTGTTCCTGAGAGGAACCATCTCTTTTACAAACGTTCTTTGCTTGCCCACTCCAGAATCGGAGGTGATTCCCACATCTCTTTGCTGTGGTAACCTGTGAGGATCTTTGGCTAACCAAGGTAGCTGAGGTCCTGGCAGAGGTTGTGGTGGCCGAAGAACGGTCTAGAGAGCCACACTGCTGAGCAGCTAGGGCAGGACAGCATCTGAGGGAGGCTGAGGTCAGTGGTGACAGGGAGACCGAGCAGGGACTTGTGTCTCCAAAACCCTGATGCAGAACAGAGGCAGGAACTAGAGGGAGAGGCCAGTAAAACTGTCAGCCTTCCTTCCTTCCCTCATTCCCACACCCCTGGCCCTTCCCGAAGCCTTTCTCATGGACTCCAAGGGGCCTGAGCAGTACCTGCCTCACTGGAAACACACTTTCCTTTGATGCTACCCTTGCCACGGGGGTGGGGGCTTGGTGTGTGTAGGAGCCTGCAGAGAACGGAAATCATGGTGTGCTTCCCAAACCAGGGAACATCTTTGTGCACTGTGGTGGCATTGCTTGGGCAGCCTGCATATCCCTGTGAGAAGTTCCTCCTAACTACAGTCAGGGGGACAGGCCTATTGGGGCAGATGACACACACAGATGTTTCCAGAGCCAGCAGGCAGTGGGTGAAGTGAGCACCTGTAGTCATTGCCTTTGCTTCCCCAATGCAAATGAGCTCTTGCTCACGTTTCTCCAAAAATGCGGCCCTCTTTGTCTATTTGTCATTTTTCCTCTTTTGAGAGAGGCTCAGGGAAAAGGCACACTGCTCTATTGTCAGAAACAATCCTTTGAGGAACATGGTAAAAGGCATCCTGGGATCCAGACTAGGCAAAGGTGGGGATGGGATGGACTGGATAGCATTTACCATTCAAGGGTCCACTGCTATTCAAGCCAGCTGACTGTGGCCAGTGGGAATGGGGACACAGCATAGTCAGAACTATTAAATTTTGATGAAACTGGAAATCCGGATTTTTATTAGATATAGTCCCATCTTTCAAATGTTACCTCCAAGTCTCTGGGTCCAAACTGGAGCATCTTTGGTCTGACTAGCCTGTGGCCTGCTGTTCTAGAAGAGGGGGTTTTCTTCTGCCTGCTCCCATTTCCACTTTCTGTGTCCTACTGCTTGTGGACATAGCTTCTCCTTGGGTCTCCCCTCAGCATAGTTCCCCTGCAGTGGCTCATCCTGATCCCGTCACCACCATGGCCCATTCCTAGCCGGCCTCTTTGAGCAGCTGGTAAGCTAAGTCACATTGCAAAGGGAGGAAAATAAGCAGTTATTGAAAACCTCCTCCATGCTCTGCCAGGTGGTCTTGTGTTGTAGTTCTATTTTCTTCTTAAAGCAGGATTATACAGGAGGGGCTCCATGGTTGTTACATGGTTGCTCTGAGATAACAGCTGGCATCAGCTGGAGTATCTCTGCATTCTAAAAGTGCCTGTCACCCATGTGGTGGCACTTCTGGAAGGTAGGTACTCTGAGCTGAAAGTTTCTGATGCTGCCTGTGAGTCCCACTGGTCAGCACAGACCCACTTCAGACCAGGTGAGTCCAGCAGTCTCTGGAGAGTTGCTTGGGGAATGCAGCGTCTGCCTTGGACCTGGAGTGAGAAGTGTGTACCTGCAAGTCAGGTTATAAACACCCCTGGGTTTAACACTCAGTGGTTTTTGTGGCATATTTATAAAGTGGCTTGGGGCCAGGATAGCTTTCTGGCTTTCACAGCCTACATCTTGTCATTCCCCTAAGCAACAGAAATTAAGTATATAGCCCAATTTGGGCCCAGCAGAGGAACAACCTCAAGTTTCCAGGATCTGGCTCAGTGCCAGTGATCTTTGGGCTGGGACCTGGCCTCCCTTGCTTTAACTGCACCCTCAGAGGTGGCTAGGAAGCCAGATGCTGTCGGAGCTGGTGGCTTAGTGAAGCTCTTTTTCTCTGTGACCTGAACATTCTGGCTGCTGCTGGCCAACTAGGCAACTGCTTTAGCTAGCTGGGAGGACCTTCATGCAGATGGTGCTAGAAGACATCCTTTTGGGCTTCTAAGCTCATCATTCTTTTTACAACTGAGAAACTAAGGCTCAGGGAGGCAGAGTCACTTGTTAACACATCACTTTTTCAGCTAGGTTTCCCCTTTGTAGTCTAGGCTATTTTCCACAGGATCCTGATGTGCCCCTTCCTCCCAACACCATTTTTTCATTCATTCCTCTGAATGAGCACTGCTGGTAGGGGCCTTGGACCCCAACTTTGCTTCTCCCTGGCAAGTGAGGACAGGTGTGAGTCCACAGCTATGAGACTCACCCAGGACTACTGAGACCAATGTGAGCTGACTACCATAGCCCCTTCCAAGCCAGAGATTTCAATCCACTCCTCCAGGCCTGTCGCAACCTGTGAATACTCAGAAGAAATAAGTCAAAGTGATTTTCAGCTCCCAGACCCAAACCAGTGTTTGTGTCTCCTTCCTCGGACTTTGTGGTCCTAGGGGACAATGTATCCCTGGACTGAAGATAGCAAGTGTTCTAGGAGGATCACCAAGGTTCTGGCCTCACTGTAGACCTCACTCTAGGTGCTGCTCCCCTCAGGCTGTAGACCCGTATTCAGCCCAGACTTGAGGGACCAAGCTGAGTCTGCCAGCTGTACCAGCACTTAGCCAGGGTATGAGAACAGCACAGGACTCCCAGTGTGGGATCAGTTCTCCCAGGGACATTTGGAGCACCCCAACTAGTGGTCCCAGAGCTCAGGGCTTGGGCAGCATTATGTCTAGTTACAAGTTGAAGGGCTTCGTGTTGGAGTTCTGGTTTTTTGGTGCTAGGCATTGTTATAACAGATGTGAAGTTCTTGCCTGGGAAATACTGAGAGAGTCTTCAGGAGTGTTTGGGGGGTAACTTGAGGTTCACTGAGTTACAGTTTTGTGAGTTTTTTAAGTAGTGATCCTTGAAGTCCTTAGGTCATTTAATTTAATGTAGTTTTATGGGAACTCAAATTCAGTCCCTAGAAATTATTTGGTTTTGAATGGGCTCTGAAACAGGGAGTACTTTTGGAATACTGGCTGTCAGCCCCTGAGCAGGTAGCCCTGTGGGGAGGAAAAGAACCAGGCAGAAGCAAATCAGGGGCACAGATACATGCTCTGAGGGCCCCAACCCCTGGCCTCTAGAGCACAGAGTTGCTTAGATGGTGATGCCAAGCCCTGCCTCCCAGATGAGTGGGGTGGGCAGTCTGGGCCCTGTCAACTCCGTGACTGTGGTCCAGAACATACCAGTGGATCTAGGCTCTGCTTTAAAATCTTCAGATCATGAGAGAAAGTAACGCAGACAATGTGAAGGGGAGCAGTCACTTTGCTGAGTTTTAGCACACAGACTAAGAAGTCAGCAACAGGAAACTCCAAATTATGGTTTTCTGAAGAAATTAGATAGAATAACTTTGATTCCTTGAAAATACCTGTTGCAAGCAGGGGCCTGAGGCAAAGAAGCACCTGGAGAGTAGGGAGAAACAAAGATCAAACTGTAAATTAGCTTGTATTTGAACAATCTGCCCAACTTAGAATTGCCATAGCACATGCCACAGACTCAACTTGGTGTTTCTGTCTATAGCCAGGGGACGAAGGCAGAGATGTGGAACTTTGCCCTTGGCCACAGCACTGTTCTTCTATGATGGGGGGTGTGCTCTACTTCCAGGGCCTCCAGCTTGATCAGGTCTGAGAAGCAGTGCTGAGTGAGGCTGCTCGTGCAGCAGTCTCAATGTTGGGTTGTGCAGCAGCCTGTGCTCTGAGGGAAGTGTCTGGAGAGGTCAGCAGGGCTGCTCAGGCACAGAGAAGGGTTGGAGGTGGGGGCAGCACCCTCCTGGGGTGGCTGGTCAAGCAGAGTGTTCCCACATGGAGGTATGTCAGACTAGCCTCCAGGCTCTTGATGCACAGGCCCCCAGATGGGCATCAGACTGCCCCATCAGGAAGTGGGGCAGCTGGCTATCATAGGCCAGGAATCTGCCTACTGGGAAGACAGCAAGGTAATTGAAAATCAGGCACTTGTGGGGTTTTCACCTTTAATTATCCTTTAATTATCAAGCAGCCGACTAGCGCAGTGGCTTCAAGCAAGGACTCTGGGTGGCCTGCCTGTGTGAATCCTCATTCTTCATTCTCTAGCCACGTAAGTGTTGAGAAGTACTGGAATTCTCTACCTCTGCTTCTTCTTCTATAAAGTGGAGATCTGATCATCCTAGAACTGGATTCATAGAAGTGAATGAGAGCACATGAGTTACATCTCAGGCCCTTAGTGTATGTACATGAGAGGTACTCAAAAAACACTATTAGTTATATTAACCAGATTCCTCCATTCTTATTTCCAAGTTACTGGATCCCACTCACCTGTAAAGGACTCAATGAAATGTCTGCTTCTCCCAGACTTCTCCCATTTCTTTGAACATTGCAGCCGACATTCCCCTGTTCCTTATATTTCCCACTATTCCAGTTTTTAGCAGTGATGGGGCTTCCTCCCTGTCCCTGGTGGGATTTCCTCATAAGGCACTCAGTCCTTCCCTGGGACTTTGCAGTTTGCCACGTGCTTTGCACTCTAGGCTGGTCAGAAAGGACTCGTCCCAGCCAGGCATGCAGTTAGTATGTTCCATGATTGGCTGTGCCATGGAAACTCTCAAATAAAAAGGCAGCAGGATCCTACCCCATGCAGAGAGAGTTTGTATAACAATAGTGGGTGTCCAGACAAAAAGCAACACAAAGAATTTCCCCACACTGTCTTAATCGTCAGCCTTGTGTTCACAATCATTAATACGGAGAGGGTTATTAATGGCCAAGGGAGGTGCTTGGGTTTATTCAGGGGAAGTGCTGGCCACAGGATGGGCAGTGTGTCGGGGGCAGGAGAGCCACAGTGAGCAGAGGCCTGCTCCCTGGTGCAAGTAGCCCAGCTGCCTCTAAGCTGTGATACTGACAGCTGGGTGTGATGTGGAGACTAAATATAGCTGCCAGGAAAGAGCTTTCATTGCTCAGTCCACATTCAAACCCTGAGTCACAGCCCATCTCTGGAGCTAGGTAGAGGTATCATGGCTGACTTTCCCTAAACAGAGCAGGCAGGAGGAAGGGTGGGGCAGCCTACTGGGCAAGGGGTGCCTGTGGGGGCACTCAGTCCCTGGTGTGGCTCCCTAGAGTTAGGCTGGAGGTAAGAGAACAGCAGCAGAGCAAGGGAATGAGGTCTGACCCCTTCTTATCCTCCCCTCTCCACCTCCCTCCTGGGGAAGTAAGGTGGCTCCAGCTGTCCCAAAAAAGGCTTGGGGTGGGTGGAGCCTCGAGGCAGACAGGCTGCACCTGGAATTCTGGCCACACCTGTCCTCCATGGCTGAGCTGGGTCAATCCAGGCTTTGGAGGCTGTGAGAACTGAGGCAGAGGCTGTGTGAGGCACCTCCCTTGGTGCAGACATGCAACTGTGCTCAGTGGATGCTAGCAATCAGAGAGGCAGTCTTGGCCTGCATTGCATGTGCGAGGAAAGGGAAAGAGAGAGACAGGGTGTGCATTGGTAAGACAGGGTCTGGCCATGTCCTTCCTGAGAGCAAGGCCCTGTAGGTAGCCAAGAACATGCCCTCTGTGTTTCATGTTCCCTTGGCCCTTGGGCTTCCAGGCCAGGGTAAGGTGTCTGCATTCTGAGACTGCAAGGACTTTATTGGCTAATAAACATTTACTCACCAAGGTGAAACTCAGATCCAGAGACCTCTTCCTTCTCTGAGCTCTCTGAAAGCATTCCACATGCTCCTGTTCCTCTTTCATCACTTTTCCCTTAGTGTTGTGATTTTTTAAAAAACACAGTTTTAAATATAAAAGTTGCTTTATTGTGAAATATAATAATCATTAGAAACATTTCATAGAACACACATTAATGATTAATGAATGATTAATGAATGAATGAATGATTTTAAGCACCTATATAGACTGCCATCAAGGACTTTGCCTGCACCCCTGAAATCCCTGAATCCCTGTGCTCCTTTCTACTCCCATCACTTTCCTCCCCCTGCATGAAATCCTTTGCTGACTTTTATGGAAATATAAGTACAGCTTTGGCAACCTCCTAAGCAGACTTTCCGAAACACCATTGTTTAGTCTTGACCTTTTCAAACTTTATATATGTACATACATAATATGTTTATAACATACATATAACTGGAATCATACAGTATGTATTTTTCACGTCTGTCCTCTTTGGCTCAGGATATGTTTGCAAGGTTGATCTATATAATGAGATTTAGTTGTAGATTCTTTATGATAGTTTACTTACAAGATCAGATCATCTCTAAATAAAGACAATTTGTCTCTCCCTTTCCAATTTATTTTTTTAATTCTTGTATCACTATGCCAGCCAGAAGCTCCAGTACAGTATTGAATGGAAGTGGTGGTAACAGTCTATTTGCTTTATTCTATTTTTTATAAAAGCTTTATTGAGATATAATTCACATAACATACAATTCACCCATTATAGTGTACAACTCAATGACTTTTTAGTATATTTAATGAGTTGTGCAATGAGCGCAACGATCAACTTTAGAACATTTTCATTACCCCATACCTATTAGCAGTCACTCTTCATTTCCCCCAAATCCCCTGACCCAGGAAACCACTAATCTTTGTGTCTCTATGGATTGTGGACATCTTGCAGTTGCTATTGTGGAAATTTCATATGAATGGAATCATACAATGTACGCTCTTTGTGACCAATCCTTGCCTTAGTCTTGATCTCATGGGAAAATTCTCAGGGTCTCACAATTGTGTTTGCTGTCTTTTTTTCTAGATACCTAGTATGAACTAAAAATATTTTCTTTTGCCCTAGTTTTTTAAGAGTTTTTGTTTAATTATTATTTTAAAAAATCATGCATATGAGTGGATGTTGAATTTCATCAAATACTTTTCTGCTGCTATTGAGATGATCATATGATTTTTCTTTCTCAATATATTAATACAGTAAATTACATTGATTAATTTTTTAATGTAAAACCAGCTGTGCATTCTGGGAATAAACCCAAATTAGATGTAACAAGTTATCTCTTTTATAGATAGTTGCACTTGGTTTGCTAATATTTTCTTTACGGTTTTTGCATCTTTGATCATGAGGAGATTGCCTTGTGATTTGTTTTTTCTAAAAAATATCCATAATACCAGCTTTGGTATTATTTTAATTTACCCTAAAACTTGGTATAATAAGAGCAGTATTATACCAAGAGCTGCCCAGCTCTTTTATTATCTCTCCTGTTATGAGGACTGATTGGGCTCAGCTGGTCAGTGCTGCTGCTCCTGCTTTGCCTGGGTCTCCTGAGGTTGAGTCAGATAGCAGCTAGGGCTGGTCCATACAAGAAGGGATCACCTCTGTGTCTGGTGTCTGGACAGGGATGCTGGGAGGCTGGGAGCTCTTTCTCCACATGCAAGCCTGTAGGAAGGGGTTGGATGGTGGCTGGGCTCCAAGGGTGTAAGAGCAGAGATGCTAGGCCTTCTTAAGGCTTACTCTCAGAACAATTGTTGCTTCACTGCATTCTAGTGATAAAGCCAGTCACAGAGCCAGCCCAGACTCAAGTGAAGGGGATGGCACCTGGTTGTGAATACTGGGAGGGTGGTTCATTGAAGGCCCTCTTTGGAGACTAACTGGCACAGATATCAAGGATATTCTGGCTTCATGACATGAATTGGTGTACTTGTGTTTGAACCTACCATGCTTCCCAGTCTTGACTTACAGGCACTTTCAGGGAACTGGCAATGTCTGAGTCACCTCTAGATCCTTCTAAGTCACTCACTTCTGCCTCTAACACAGAGTTTGGTGCAGAATAAAAGGTAATGAAGTTTGGGTAAGGAAGGAAAGAAGATCATACTTGTCTAGGCCTGGAACACAGGCCTCACTTGGGAGACTCCAGTCTATGGCCTTACACCACTGGCCACTCGTTGGATCCCAGAAACTAGTGGGACCTTCTGTTCTCCACAGCACCCACTAAGAACCCCACTTTGTATGATTCTGAGCCAGAGGCTGAGTATCTGGTGATAAATTAGATCCATCCTACCTAAGGGGCTTGCAGGTTGGGGATGAACTCAGACAAATAGGGCAACAAAAAAATTCCATCTCACATGACATAGTCATTTGCTCTCATAGAGGCCAATAAGGACATGCAAACTCTGGGGAGTGAGAAAGGCTTTCCAGAGGAGATGCTTGAGTTGGGCTTGAAGGAAGTGTAGGACTTGTCCAGTGGGCACAAGCACACCAGGCAGAGAGGACAGCCTGAGCAAAGACACTGAGACAGGCAGGGCTGGTATGCTAAAGAAAGGTTCATGGAACCATGGTCCTGGGAGAGGAGGATAGTGTGGCCTTGAGGTGAGCCCAGACCAGCCATGGCCAATAAATGTCTTCCTCTTGTCATAGGTTCATTTTAAGGTGGACCCTGGTCTCCATATCTGTGAAATGAGGATCAGTATGACCATCCCCAATAGTGCCTGTGGTTGATAGGGTGTGTATCTGTGCCTGGCACATCCAAGTGTCTCGTAGTTGCTGGTGATTATTGTTAGGATTGTGATGGTGATTAGGTTTAGGTTTACAAGAAAAGTGGTTGGATCAGCTCTAAACCCCTCCTTGCTTAGCTGATGTCAGGAAGAGCTGTAACACATCTCTCTGATAAATATGTTACCACTGCTCTTCCAGGATTCAGTGGGGGAAACTGAGGCCCAGAGAAAGGAACAGGATTGCTCAAAGTCACACAGTGCATCTGTCAGAGGTAGGACAAGTCAGGGACCCAGGTGTCCTGCCTTCTAGCCCCTATACCCTGTATTGCTTCTGTTCCTTTTGTAGGCACCTGCTGTCATTCTGGCTTTAAAAACGGCAACTTGCTTTCCAGAAGCCATTTCCTGTGGGTGCTGATGGGTTTGCTCTTCCTGCTAATCAATGGGGCCCTGGAGCGCAGGGAGTTGAGCAGGGGTTTCTGGCCTGGGACCAGAAGCAGCAAGAAGAGCTACCTGCCCATCTGAGTTCTGGCTGCTGCTGGCAGAAGTGGGCAGTGCTAACTGGCATTGGACTGCCCAGGACTCATGTCCCTGCTGCTCCTCTGGTTGCATCAGGTCTTTGGATCTTGGTGCTGTCAATATTTATTTGCCCCTTCAGAGACACCCAGGCTGAAATGGGAGCCTGGTGCTGGCCCTCAGACTATATCACAGCAAAAGGGATGGTTGGTGAGCCCACTCCCACCAAGAAGCATTTGCTGAGTGAATGAGCAGATGTCGGGACAGTGGATGTACAGTTATACTTGGAATAAAGACAGAGGTTGGATTTAGCATCAGTTCCACAAGAATAACCTGCCAAATTAACCTGAGGAGTTTGGCATTAAGCAGATTGTGTAGCTCTGTCAGCACTACAATTTTCCTTACCGTGGAGTATTAACAAACTTGGACCTGAGAAATGGCAACTTTGGGGAACTAAAATATGCCAACTTGGTCAGGAAAGTTAGTCCCTCCCTCCCTTTCTCACTTCCCCAAATTTTCAAGTATTACTTTGTACCAAATGGGGCATTTTAGTTTTGGGATTAGGAGTATGGGGTGAAGATGGGCAAAGAGCACTTATGGCAAGGTTGGAAGGCAAGTTGGGCACAAAAATAAACAACTCATGGTCAAAGGGCAGTAAGAATCATCAAACAGAGGCAGGAGAAAGTACTTCAGGAGTTCCATGGTAGAAGATGTCTGGATGTGAATTTGACCTTGTTGTGAGTTCGATTATTGGTAAGCACACTTAGCCACAGCACCTAAAAATCTATGTTTAAATATTGTAGGCATTGTACCAATATTCCCATTCAAATGCTCCTTGTGAGTCATAAAATATATTTTGTGATTCACAAAATATGTTTATTTTTATTTATTTTACTATAAAGCAAAAACAATGAGCTACAGAATCTGTGTTAAGCATTTCATAAACCCACACACCCATTTCCTCGTTCAATTCTGTACCCTTTGTCTGAACATTCAACCAGAAATTCATGTGTGAGAGCTCTATGTGTAACCAAAATTGCAGCTCACTTGCCTCTAGGGTGAAAATGTGCCATCGCAGAGACGAGACAGAACTAACTTAATTTTTTTCTGTCAGTCTCTGTAGTAGATCAATTAAACTTCCAAGGAGATCAAATATTTCAGATTGTATTTATTACATTAAGTATTTATGTTCAGGCCAAGCCTTTCAAACATGATGTCATATAGGAATGTAGGCTGATTAGATCAATTCAGCAGAATTTGCTGTAACTTAATGGAAATCTGATTGTGTGTTTTAATTTAGTGTCCAGGAGGTATTACATTCTCCTGGAGAACACAATTTTCAGACTGCATTTAGTGGCCAGATGGGTCTGTTGCAGACTTTGGTGATGGCATATTGATGGGGTAGATGGAAGAAGTTGTGGCCTTTTGGGGTACCCCATGCAAACAGACTCACTGACTTCGAACTCCACAGAATGGAAAATGCATCAAATGTTTCTGGTGGATTTTCCATGGAGCTCCCATCAATAACTCTAGTGTAGACTGAAGCTATTAGCAGTCATGGATTCTCAACAGGGTGCTGAGAACATCTTTATTCTTTAGCGATTTCAGTGGCACTCTGTTCTATTCCCACTATCTGAATGAAAGGAGATGAGGAATCCCAAGTCACAAAAAGGAGTTTGAAGTCAGTGAGTTCCCTTTTAAAGAAATGTTTAGAGAGAGTTTCAATTGTCTTTAGGAAAAGACAATGAAACACAAGAAAAATATAAATGTCATCCATAACTTAGTACTCAGAACCAACCACTGTGAGTATTTCGTATTGGTATATTTGTTTTCTTCCCATTTATAAGTATACATCTCTAATAAATTTGTATGTTTCATAACTTGTAAATTTTAAAATTTTAAATTAAAAAGTTTAAATTTATAAATATTTTCTATTTCTAAATAAATTTATAAATATTTTCTATTTCTAAATAAATTTATAGATGTACATATGCACCTATTATCCCATATGGATATGGTACATATGCTATGTATATATATACTATGTGTATATAGATACATATATACTACATATACTATGTGTTTATATGCATTATGTATACATGGATATGTAGGTAGCTACACGTATATATCATACCAAAGGCAATCATATTTACTTACTGTTACTTACTGTTTATTTTATTTTATTTTTAAAAATATATTTTATTGATTATGCTATTACAGTTGTACCATTCCCCCCCTTTATTCTCTTCTGCCCTGCACACCCCCTCTCCTCCTCATTTCCTCACCTGTTAGTTCATGTCCATTTACCCTGCTTTTTAAACTTAATATTTTATTATTATATTTTTTCATGGCACTAAGTATATAATATAGTTTTGTCATAGCCTCACAGTGTTCAGTTGGGGTAACTATAACTTGGCTGTTAGGTTACTCAGAATTTTTTGTTGCTATGTGCCACTCTGTGATGACTTCCTTTGTAGCTAATTTAATTTTGAGCTCATTCATTATTATAGCTTTTTGCTTGCTTAAAAAAACCCCTACTATCCCAAATCTAGAAACCTAGTAATTAAAACATGAAGCTTTTAAAGTTTATTTGGCTTATCCCTGAAAATTCCATTGGCAGAATAAATTATTCTGCTTTTTTGTTAGATAGGAAAGTCTTCACCAAGGAACCAGTATAGCCATGGGAACATGGGAACTGTGCGTAATGCAGGGGGGAGGAGCAAGACTGGTGAAGACACACACGGCACAGTCGCTGTGGCAGATCCCACTGCTTATCCCGGGTGGCCTCTGGGGTGGTGCTCAGAACATCGAGTTCTTCAGCTGCTCATTGAAACAAGTTAGTAATTGGAACAAGCTGTGAATTGTGATTTAGAATTGCCCTTTAATTTATATGGGGTTAATGGAAGTAATAATTGTTTGAGGACTTAGTACCTGGTGCTTTATAGAATTTCTCCTGAAGGCACCTCTCTCAGGTGAGAAAGACAGACTTGGAAAGGTGGATAGATGCCCCGTGACTGTAATGGTGGAGCCAGCAGCCAAAGTTCAAAGCCCACTATCTTAGCAGGATGCACCAGCTTTCCTACCCCAGAGACATCACTCTCATTTGATAGGATTTTGATTATGATGACTTGGTTTGGGGGCTGAAGTTTTCTAAAACATCTTTGTCACCTCCTTGATGTAATAAAAAAGGAGTGCTGAGCCTCTCTTTTGGCTGACTCAGCATTGCCCCATCACTAACAGTTGCAGATGTGGTGTGCTTTTCAAGGCCCTTTCAAACATTGTCACTTGTGACAGCTCCTGCCTTTGCCAGTGTTGATGTCAGGCCATCCTGAGTTGTACTGTTTTGCTAATGCTATACCAAACTGAGCCAGGATACTGTGCATTCTGAGTTTTTGCTGTCTTATAAATTTTTGTCTCTTTTCTCAATATTACCCACCAATATGACTGCCATTGGCAGCAACATTGTTTTCTAGTTTGTGGCAGTCTTGTAAATCAAACAATTTATATTAGAAGTGCAATTGGAACAATCTTTAAGCACTTGTTGAGGGTCTTGAGTGTGCTCTTCACGGGCAAAGTGCATGTGTTTTGGCATCTGGTTTTCACTTGGTAACTATTTGTTCCTCTGCTATATCACAGAGGATGCAACTCCATTTTGTTACTTCTGGTTTTCAGTAGTGCACAGAAGTTGTTTGGGCAGAAGACATATGGAAAAATCTGGTGATGCTATTGGTACTGTGAATTATGGAGAAAAATAGAGTTAGTTTTACAAATATCCTATTTTTGGAAATAATTTTTTCACTGTTAAAAAATGGTTATGGGTGTTAGAAAGAAGCTGGTTATTGAGCAATTTATATTTAATTGCAATCATTGAAATTCTGAAAACATATGTTAAAGTTGGAAGAAAAACTCATCTTTGTAATTCACATATTCTAAAACTACTCCTTTTGTGTTGAAAGGGATTTAAACACTTGTCCACTATAGTCCATACTGTGCACAAAGTTTCTGTACAACATCATGTCAAGGGGTCTTCAGGGTATAATGACCACATACACATCACTCCCAGAGAAAGCCCACTGCATATGAATAGCATGCTGATGGTAAAAAAAGAAAACCCCTCTTTTACTTCCATCCATTGCTTCTATCCCACCCTCCATACTTAGCAAGATAGTCAGAAGCTGTTACTTCATATCCATTGTGCCTTGGAGTAAAATCAGCTAAATTGTCCCAGTTCTTTCTTTTTTCACACCTTCCTCCCTCTTTTTCTCCCTCCCTTCCTCCCTCTGCCCTCCCTTTTTCCTTTCCTTCTCTCCTTTTACTCTGATGACCTGACCATTACAGAAGGGAAAAGAACTTTATCCTCCTTTTTTCCCCCTACAGGTTCTGTCTCTGTTAAGGCAACCCACGACCAAATTGTGTCACAGTGAGCTTATTGTGAAGTCCTATTGACCACATGCTCTATTGCTGAGCCATGTCCCCTTCTGTACAATTGGATTCCTGGGCACAGATCACAGACTACAATTTTCCTTGATAACTATCATTGCATTAGATTTGTTTTCTTGTTTGCCTTTGATCTTGTCTATTGTATAGAGCGCCTCTCTCAGTCTTGCCCCTGTCAGTATTCTAGGTCTGAAAATCTGTGTTCTCATTTAGGTAAGGTCAGGACAAAGAGAAGGTGACTCTCAGTGGTTCATTTTCAGCATTCTTCCATGTGACTGTTCAGATGTTTAGGAGATGTTGATTCACCTATAAGCATCAGCCTCTGTGATGGACAGTTAGGCTACTGTTCAGACATGGGGTATAGATGAGGAAAGAGGATGACACCTGTGATGGGCTGTATCCAAAAGAATTTTGTTGGCCTGGGTGCCTCTCTCAGAGTCTGCTGCCCTGCTGTAGAAATACCCATCCAACAGGCCCTGTGCAGAGTTTTGGGACAAAGGCTGGTTCCATGGATATGTATAAATCATGTGCTGCTCCCTTAGCCAAAGACATGGCAGGTAGAGTGTGTTGAAGGTGTCAACCCATGAAAGTGAGGCAGTGTGTTGCTGGGGTGAAGGACCTTAAAGGTCTTCACCTGCTGGAGGAGCCATAAAGGAGTCTTGAGAGCCTTGGGTGTTCCTCATTTTTCTAATAAACTTGATGTGAAGTTCTTTTTAAAAAATTGGCTCAACTTTATTTTTAAGAATTTATTTTTTATTTTAATTTAATTTTAATTGTGGTAAAACCCATGTAAGATAAAGTTTACCATCTTAACCATTCTAAGTATGAAAGTGTTAGATACATTCCTATTGTTGTGCAACCATCACCATTTCCAACTTCAGAACTCTGTCATCTTCCCAAACTGAAACTCTGACTCCATTAAACCTTAGCTTCCATTGCCCCTATTCTCACACTCCCTGGCAACCATCATTCTATTTCTGTCTCTGTGAAGTCGCCTACTCTAGGCACCACCTATAAGTGAAATCATACAAAGTTTGTCTTTTTCAGACTGGCTAAGTTCTTTTAGCAAAATGTTCTTGAGGTTCATCCATGTTGTAGTGTGTGGCAAGATTTCCTTCTTTAAGGCCTAGTAATACTCCATTGTATGTATAGTCCTTACAGTTTTTAATCACAGTCTTCCAGAGTCATTTTGTTCCTCTAGTCCTCAGTTTCCCATCTGTTTAGTGCAGGGGCTGGTGCACAGACTGTTCTCTCTCCCACAGCCTCAGTTCTGTGAGTTAATTTATTTCTCTTACCTCTGAATCTGGGTTTTGCAGGCCAGTGGTGTACTTACTTGAGTCTTTTGTGGTGTGTGACCTAGCATGTATAGGCTGTGTATCCAGAGGAAGGAGTCTCTGTCTTACTCAAGTGGTACTTCTTTATCCTGCAGGTGACACATCCATTATTGAGTCACAAATCTTTTAACTCCCCTTTGATGCTTACTTACACTGGAACAGGGCCTTGCTGGCAGCAAGAATCAGCTGTAGACATGTTGAGCTAGCCCCTCTTGGGTTGGTCTGACTAGGGACGGATGCCCAGGGCTGAGCCTGAAGACAGTGGCCCTTTCCAGGTCTCTGACATCCCATAGCCCCAGTCAAGTTCCCTATGACTCAGCATCTACACAGCTCAGGCTCCCACCCCTCACTGCAAATCATATTTGCTGATAGGGTCTAATTCCAGTCTTCCTTCTTTTTAACATTCATTTAAAATTGAAGTTATGATTCTGAGTTTAAAATAAGTTCACATTCATTGTAAAAAAATGAGAAAAATTCTAAATGGACAGAGAGAAGATAATCTTTAGCATTCCTACTGCCAACCTGGTTCACCTTCATATTTTTGTGTCACCACATGTGTGCTCCCCTATGGGAGGAAGATGTGGAAGAAAGGCAGCCTACCCTGTGGGCTGGCTCCCTGGACAACTGGCACAAGCACTACTCCCAACAAAGTCTGCAGCTCCCTCTGAGTCAGGCCTAGTGTCAGTGTGTTTCTGTGTCTGTGTGAGAGCCACTAGGAGAAGTGGAAGAGTCAGGACTGGGGATCTGGCACAGTGTAATTCTTTGTTTGCTGCTCTCAGTGTAAGTGTCATCAGGCTTGAGGCCTGCCAGGCGTGTGGGGTTATGGAATGGGCTCTCAGAATTTGCTTTGTAAACTTGGCATTTGTGATTTGTCTTACACTCATCTGCTGTATCAGCCCATTGGTCAAAACTGAGGCAGAAAGTGAGAGCTGCCTTTCAACCTCCTGTTACACTGCTGGAGAACAGAAAGGCCACCAGGAGGTTCTGGTCCCACCTCTTCACTAAACTGTGCAAACTCCAGTTACCTACTGGAGCCTCAGTTGCCTTACCAAGAGTGGCCCTGAGTGATGCCCACCCCTTATGGCAGCCAAAATGGTAATAAGAGGCAGGCATGGGTTCTGGTGAAGATGAGCCTCCGATTGCCTGAGCAGCCTTGAAAAGGAAGAGAAAGATGCCCAAATGTGCTTGAGAAAAGAGTGCGGGAATAACCCAGCTGCTCCCATAACCACTGCTGCTGAGGCTGCCTCCTGAAGGCTGATTCCACAAGTGGACCCTGGGCCCAGGCAGCCCTCCCTGCCTACCTCCCTCCTTTCACAGATACTTCCCAAGGACCCAGCCTGTTGTAGGCACTGTGCTAGGAGTTGGGAACAGAGTAGAGAGTAAGACAGAAAGGTACTTTCCCCCTTGGGAGCCTACAGTTTTGGGGTATGTGTGGGGGGATACAGACAACAAATAAGTCAACAAACTATGAAAAATCCATTTGCTCTTTGTACCAGTGTGGGGAAGATATGAGTAGAAGGCTTTAAAGGAGCCTCACCAGGGAGCCCTGAGGAGATGGTCCTCAAATGGAGCCCTGAAAATATAGGTGTGAGAAAGCTTCCAAGGTGAGGGGAGGGTCTCTTTACTCACAAGCAGTGCCCAGAGAAGGGTGCAAGGTGGGGAGAAATGTGTCCTCTTTTGAGACAGAGGGACTCAGTGGTTAAGGAGCAAGCCCTCTGCCTCGTGTGAGGCCCAGCTCTGCTACTTATTATTAACCTCGGTCTCCCCTTGGAGCCTACTTCTGAGAACTGCTCTGAAGTTCTAGTCCACATAGCTTCCCAGCAGGATTCTGCCATGCCTGGGATGTGGGCCTCTACAAGGAGGCCTTGCTGGTGACATCCCAGAAGGCGGAGCAGAGGGTGGTGGCACCCATCACACAAGGGTTTGAAGGCCACAGGGAGGGATTTAGATGCATTCAACAAATACAGATTTTGGTCCAAAACTTTCTCTATTTGTAATGCTACTTTTTCCAAAGTCAGTGAGTACTTTTAGAAAGAGCCAAGGGGCTATCAGAGCACAAATGGAGGGGCTGGCTTTGCTGCCCTCTCCCAATTGTCAGACCTCAGGTATAGGCACTGAATTCCAATTGTCCTTGGCAGGGCCACAGTAGACCATCTCCACCCTCTTAGTGGGATCTGGCTCTGCAGTTAGTCTAGGCTGAATGGTAGGCAGAGGCTGCTTCAATTTGCTTCTCTTGCAGGGACCACACATGGGGGCCTACAATTTGACCTATCCAAGGGGCTCATAAAATCTTTCAAATTATGTCATGTTGGTAGCAGAAGACCCACCCTGTCTGGGTGCAAGTCTGTGTGGTTCCAGCCTCCCCACCTGCTCATGGTGGGCCCTTGGAGCCCATGGGTATCCTTCAAGGACAGGAGTGGTACCATCACTGCTGAGCATTGCTCAGTTCTCCCCTCAGAACTCAGATGGTGGATAGAACCACAGGATTACATGATCAGGCTCTCCATATTCCTCCCCCGCAAACAAAAACAAAACTTTTTCTCTATTTGTCTTTATCTCAGAAATGGCACCTCCATTCATCTGGATGCTTAGCCCAAACCTAGGCATCATCTGTGACTCCCATCTTTTCCATTCCCCTCCTTGCAGTCCATGAGTGATCTGTACAGGCTCAGACCTTCAGTAGCATCCTAGAATCTGGCCACTTCTCACCACCTCCCCTCTAGCCTTCCTTGGGCCAAGCCATTGTCAGGTGGGACTGCATTATTATAGTAGCCTCTCCCACCCTGCAGTTGCAGATAACCTCAAGACTTTCTTTACTCAAAACCACTGAGGCTTTTTCTCGCTGTGCCCTGCATGGTCCATAGGGCAGTCTAAACTTGGTTGCCCCTGACCACCCATCTGCCACCCTCCCTTGCTATAATCTCTGGCTTTAGTCCATCTGAACACCCTGTTGCTTCCTGAACAGATGACTTCTGTCCCCATATCTATGCTATTGTACTGCTCTTCTCTCTAGCTGTCCTTCTCTTCTGGAAAGTCACACAGCTGTCTCTGACTGTCACACTCAGGTCTGCCAAGAACGGTGCTTCGTTCATGCATCCATAGCACTTACCATGCCCTGGTTTTTCCTCTCCATTAGAATTGTGCTTCATAAGGCTGGGGTCTAGCTGCTTTATTTCTGCTGATTAGTCACTAGGGCCAAGAACAGTGCCAGAAGCTCATGGGCTAGTTGCTAAATAAATTCCTGACTGAAGACAACCAGTGAAGAGGACAGCTTCTCAAACTTAGCATGGCAGAGTGTTGTCCTGTCCCTGTTCCTAGAGTGGGCCATGCAGGGCTGTCTGGCACTCTGAGCCAGGTTATTGTTCTGAACTCCCCTTCCACACATGGGGACTATGCTAAGTGATTGCCAAACTAACTCCTTCAGAGCTTCTCAACCCTCAGTCCATAGCACCCTTAGGTTCTTACTCAATCTTTCAGGACATTCTTGGGTCATAAGAAATACTCAGTGGTTCTGTTCATAAAATGGTTAGGCCCAAGCAACTCAAAAAGCACTTATATCCCAATAACTTACTAATCATTAGAAGAATAATATTTATTAATTAAAAAAATAATAAATAGTTACATGACTTTCTAATGGATGTAAGTCTGACAGGCTCTACATGGCTTCTGTGACTCACATGGGAGGCCACCACACTCATTTTATGATCCATGTGGGTGTGAGGTGCTTGCAAAACAGAGCAAAATTCATCTTCACAAAATATATAACATCCTTGAAAAGCGTACAGCATGAGCTCATGTTAAAGCTGTGAGCTGCCTCTTAGCTAGCAGCTTGAATGGTATCTGACATATGTGGGTGCATTTCCCTCGGCTTCAAATATTTAAAATCTCACTGGAGTGCCCTTGTGAGTTCTTAAGGTTCTTTGGCACATAGTTTGGGGATTGTAGGATTATATTATTAGATCCTCATAATGATCCTGTGAGGTAGGTATCATTTCATTTTACAGAAGTAACAGTTAAGGCTCAGAAAAACCAAGATATTGGCCTAAGGCCACACAGGGAACCAGGACTGGCTAGGTCTCTCTGATGCTCTTATAATCCCTTGGACTGTCAACTGGATCTCTTGAGTTGTGCATTGTTGGAGTCCTGAGCATTTATTACCTCTCTCGAGTGTCCAGAACCAAACAGTACCGATTAGCCCTTTGTTCCTACCCCAAGTCCTAAGAAACAGAATATGGACAGTGATGATAGCCTGTTGTTTTTCCTCTTTGCAGGGGGCCCGCTGTGCTCTTGCTGTGTCCCAGACCCCATGGGGCTGTCTTTCCTCCCTCCCTATGGCTGCCAGAGTAACCGCACAGCCAGTGTGGCCGCCCTGCGCATGAAGGCTCGGGAGCACTCAGAGGCCGTACTGCAGTCAGCCAACCTCCTGCCATCTGCCAGCAGCAGCCCCAACCCTGTGGCCAAGTCGGTGCCCCCTGATGGCAGCCAGGACAAGACACCTTCTGCCAAGGAACAGAATGAGGGTGAGAAGAGTGTATGAGGGTCCTGAGGATCAAGCCTGGTACCCTCCCCCACCCCTGTTTCTCCCAGCCTCAACCCCATGGAAAACTCAAAAGAGCAAGGAGAAGCCTGCTGTCCCAGAGCCTCCTCTTGGATTCAGGAAGGGAATGAGACCCACTGCTCTCTTGCTGTCTGGAGAGTGCCTCTGACATCCCACCAGCAGGCCTGTGTTGTCCTGCTTTCTTTGGTCATAGGTCCTGATGGTACTAGTGACACTGGAGCCAACTCTGGTGAGACCTGTGGGGTTTTCTTCTAGGTCCAGAAGTCTTGGGGGAAAGTAGAGTTGCTCACCTTGTCATCTTCCTGTTTTGTGGTCTGTCTTTGGAGGTCTTGTCAACCCAAAGAACTATTACATGAGATGGCCAGGGTTAAGTCTCATGCTATGAATTGGGATTGTCCTTGTTCCATTAAGAACCATGAAATTGATATAATCCCAGCCACCACTTATTCCTGTCCACCAAGTCTAGCAGCCATGCCCTCCTTTCTTTTGTTGAAATATATTGGTTGTAAGTTTGGTTAGGTTAGAAGGTGAGAAGATACAAGGTGGGGAGCGCTGACAGGACACAGACTATTTTGGGGGTATGTAGTGGCTCTGCCCCCAGCAATTCTCAATGGGAACCTCAGGCCAGATAGGCTGTCAGCTCCATGAATTGGGGCCACCATCTGGACACCGCAGGCATGGAACGAATGTGGCCCTCCCAGCTGAAGCACGCACTTGCAAGCCCTGCCTCTCTGGACTAGACTGCTAGGTCAATGGAAAGCAGTGCTTTGGTCCAGGGAATGTTGAGGGCCCCTGGAGGAGGAAGAAACCTCCCCAGGAACACCTCTGAAATAAGTATGCATCTGGATGGACTACCTTTCCTCAGGTTCCTGGCACATGGAGGGAACACTCCAGTGGTTTATTTATTTATTTGTTTATTATTATTATTTTTTTTACTGAAGAAAAACACAGTAGAAAATGAGATGAGAATGATGTATATGCAGAAATGGAGCATGGAAGAGGGCTTCCTTATGGTATGAAGAGAATTAATTCCAAAAGGCCGAATTGCATAGTGATTTCAGTTGTAGTCTGGTGTGTCTGTCTATTTTGTCATTTTCTCTTGTGTGGGTAGTAAACTTGAAGAGATCGAAGGGAAATGTGCAATAGCATGAGCTCTGTCCTTCCCCACCAGGGTGTCTGGTCCCTGAAAGATGGCAGTCTTTGATGGCTTACTGAGGGCATTTCCATACAAACCCTTCCAGCTTTTATGATGGTTATTTTCCTTTCAGTTATCATAATTGAAAGGCTCTGTCCCCTTTTTACCTGCTCCTCTGAAGTCCCCCAAATAATACTCCTGAATGTGTTGTGTCTCATCTCTGATTACTGCAAAGCATTTGATAAAATACACTGTCTTAGAAAAAAAAAATCAAACCCTTCTTCCTGCTGTATTTTGCTTGTTGAGTACCACCAAGATGAAACGATTTGCCAAAACGCGGCAAAGTTGCTTCTGTTTCCCTGTAATTATGAACGTTGGGTTGAACGATGTAAGCTCAAGCCCTTATGTACACTAACTCTTCAATCTAATTGTTTGATTAAACTCGTATTTCCTCCAGAAAGGTACATAAATAAGTGAACTGTTGAGCAAATTAAGAATACTTAACAGCATTGCATCTGAAAAGTAGTTATGCTGATTAAATTTTGTGTCCTTGAGGACTTTCAGGAAATTACTTTTGATCGTCAATAACACAATTAAGTAAACTACACACACATTAGCATGAATAATTGATAAGAAATTATGTATTACCACGAAGTACTGATTTAATAATTCATGATGCGACACTCTAGTGACTGTGCAAAACTGGATAACATCAAAAAGTCTGCCTAATGTTACTGAAAGGAAGGAAAAAAGATGAGCACCAAACCTCTGCAGAGATATCGAGTACTTAGTTTTGTTGTACAAAGGCAAAAAGTAATTATGCATGCTGTAGTTTCTGTTTGTTTAAATACCTGAATAAATTTAGAAAAGTTACAAAGAAAGACATAAAGATCTCAGGTCCTGTCTCTGCTCCTCCTGGCCCTGGGCTGAAGGCTTGCATGGGGCGTACTCCCTGACTGGGCCAGCATGCAAATGGAAATCTCTCTGAAGCTTCCAGGCAAAGCGCTGGGAGGCCTTGGGTCAGGAACCTTGTAGCAGATGCTGGGACAAAATGGGGCTGCTGTGTAGGCCAGAGCTGCCCCCTGGAGCCGGCACCTGCAGGAGTTAGCCCTCCTGTCCTGGGACAGATGGACTGATGGATGGGCATGGCCATGCTGAATCATCTTTGGGACTGTCCTTGGTGAAGTCTCCTTTCTGGCAGTGAGAATGGCTGTTGATGGACCTCCTATAGGCTGTCCTATGTACAGAATTTTATAATGTGACTATAAAAAGTCAGCCAGGCTTCAGTCTTAGAAGAAGGTCTAGGCCCCAGGGATTGATTGATTATTATTATTCATCTATTAGTTGAAGGCCTCTGAAGAGCCTTCCTTAATGCTGTGCATATTAAGGGAAAGGAGTCTGAACCCATGACTGAGCAGCAGCCCAGCCATATTGGGGATGACAGCCTGCCTATTGGGATGGGGAGCAACAGTGACGGTGGCAAGAAGTCAGAGTCTTCCTTCTCCATTCCTCAGTTGGCACTTTATTTAGAAATGTTCAGTGCCTGGCCTTTCAGTGGGGTGGAAGGATCTCTCTTAGTAAATAATCCCCATTTATTAAGACTTTGCCACTATCTCATTGTCTGGAAACTTTACAGAGCATAGTTCATTTAATTCTAATGGTTAAGCCACAAGGTAAGTATTACTGTTCCCAATTCACAGATAGAAAAATGAGGCACAGTAAGGTTGGACAACTCCTTCAAAGTTACAGGGCTAGTAGCCTCTGATGGAAAGAGGGAGAGCTTGGTCTCATGGCATATCACACAGGGAGGGCTAAGTAAATGAATTAATGAGATTAACTGGGCTCAGTCTTCAAGGCCCAAGAAGGTAATGGAGGCATGAGGACCACTTTTTTCCTGTGGGCTCTGTCCTCGGTGGGCCTGTGGGAGGGGAGGACATGCCACCACAGCGTCTCCCTCTCCTGGGTCCAGCCTGGCAGAGGTGGAGGTCAATCTGACCCCATTTAATCTGCCCCTGGGCCAGCACACCTGGCCTTTACATTCTTGTTAGCCGAAGTAAAGGGCCAACAGGGATTCCCAATGTTGATGGTCCCTAGATTCCCCAGACCCCTCAAATGGCTTTTCCAGCAAGAGGGGCTCCAAGGAGGAGCCAACCACAAAAACTCTTTCATCTTAATTTTATGGCTTCATCAAGAAAAGTGTGAATTCAGAAGTGGTTAACAGCATGTTCTGCCTATTCAAAAATCTCAGCTTTTTTTTTTTTTTTTTTTTTTGCTGTGTGACTCTGGGTGAGTCACTTAACCTCTCTGTGTTTCAGTTCTCTCTTATATAAAATGGGAACAATACCAGCCTCATAGATATCTTTGGAGATAATGTGAATCAACTGCTAACTGGTGCCTGGCACAGAGGAAGCGTGGTGGAAACACTAGCTCTTATCCTACCTAGCCTCACACATATCAAGGACTTGAACACCTTTTCATGTGAAAAAATGGCATCTTCTCAAGAAGGAAACAGGGTGGGTTCATCTTCTTAGCCTGAGGACAAGCCGAACTCTCTTGGAACTCATGCCCTCCCATAGCCCACATAATTTGCTCAGGGAGTGGGTGTGGCCAGTCCCTCTTCAGTCTGGTTCATGGTTGAGAGCATGGCATCTTACCAACTGGGTCTTGGGCTCTGAGAGTTTGGATGGGAGCCTCTGGTTCCAGGAGGCAGAGGTGGTGGGGAGGAGGGTGAGCTGGGGAGAGAGGAAAACACAATGTCTTAGCAAAACCTCTTTTAGTTGCAAGTAATGGGAACCACTAAAGCCAGTTTCAGTCAAAAAATGACTTTGCGAGAAGGCTATAATATTTTCCATGGAGCTCAGGATGTCCAGGACTCTAGTCCTGAGACTCCAGTGGGATAGGCACCAAGGGCCAGCAGCTCTCAGACCCCTCCCTTCTTTCTGTTTCTCTCTGGTCATCCAGTCTGTTTTGCGCTCTGCCGCTCTGCTGTATCATTCACAGGGCTCCTCATTCAAGTTCACCCTGGGAGAGGTTCACTGTGGTTTTGGAGTCCCTGCCAGACCTCTGGGAGAAAAATCTGCTTGGTCCTGCATAGGCTGGGTGTCCTATCAGGTCCTAGCAGGTGTGACCAATTGTGGCTGCCCTGACCCTACCTGAGGAGGGGACACTGCTCTCCAACACGGGGCAAATGATTTGAGCAGATGATTGAGGTATGTCCACTCCTTGGAGGCTACATTAGAGGCAGAGAAGGGCACAGACGTGGACAAACCAACTCCTGCTGAGGCAATTAAATCCAAGGATGATACTTATGTTCCTTACAGATAGAGGCTGTAAGGAACTTAAAATATTATTTAAAAAATTTTAATACAGTTCCATTTCTGGGCTCTACTACTGGACACAGTTAGCCAGGCCTCAGAGAATCCAACATTTGGTGGTTTCCTCTGTAGGACTTGATCAAGCACCTTGGCTGTGTACCAACACATGGGGGTGTACTCTGACCCCTCACCCATGGATCCTGGGGCTGTAGAACTCCCCAGGTGTCCCCTTGAGCTCTCCTCTGTTGCCTGCCCATTTCTAGAACCATCCACCAATGACAGCAAAGCTCTTAAATCTGAGTTTGGATTCCCAGGCTCTAGCACCACAGACTGCTCTCTGAAGGAACAGTGCTGGGCTAATGGGCCTCAGGGGTCTGCAGCTTCATGTCCCAGAGCAGTTTGCACATCCTTTCTCCCAGCATGTTCTCTTGGCCAAGCCAGGCCCATATATTCCCTCAGTCCTATGGAAGGAGGCAGGGTGATGCATTTGGATAAAACAGGATCTATCCTGTAACCCACCAGGAAGAGTATTTTATAGAAGGGGGCTGCCTACTGCCTGGATGTGGCTTTTAATTTACTTCTTTGTGAGCCACCTCAAGGCAAAGCAAGACATTTTGAGAGAGAGCAGCATTGTCTGGGTATCCTAGAAATATCTAGGATCTTCTCTTTGCATTCTGTTGGGTGAGTCTGAGCAGACTGTCTGCCATCTGCTCTTAGGCCTCTGATCTGGGACGATGACCCCAGCAGGGCTCATCTGCTTCTTTCCAAGCCTGGCTGTGTGCAGGAGATGGGCTATTGCTCCTTAGTGCTCTTCTTTGGGACTTGGGTACTGTCCCCACCCATCTGCCTCTGTTTTCCCCAACTCTGCTGGGTATATCCTGGCTCCAGTGCCAGGGAAGGAACCAGGGCACATTGTCAGACAGTGCTGGGGTGTGGTTGCAGAGCCCTGGCCTGGAATAGCTGAATGCCCTAGGTGTCACAGCCACCTCTATCATGAGATATTGTGCTGCGGGTGGTGACAGGAGATTTGCCAGCTGTCAAGGCTGGGAAACCCTGCCTGGGGACTAGAGTGGGAGGGCACACATCCAGCTTGACAAAGGGTCCAGAGAGTGTGGGAGGGGTAGCATATAATGACCCAAGATAGGGGCCCACCAGGTCAAGGGCTACCTTAGCTCTGCCAATGGGGCAGGTATCCGATGGGGGCAAGGCAGCAACCTCTGGTAGCCTCATACTTTTGATCAGCAGAGAGATGTAGCCCTTGCCCTACCCTGGCCCTGGAGTCTCTGCTTTGAGGCTGTTTGAGTTTCCCATATGTGGTCACATCTCAACAGGATCATGGCAGTGTGGGGTGGGCAGGCACCCAAGTCTGGGAATCCAAGGCCTGAGGTCAACCCCTTCTCTGGGTAGCTGTGTGATCTTGGGCAAGCTACTTAACCTCTCTGTGCCTCATTTATTTATCTGTATGGTAGAAATAATAATCCTGATTTTGACTTCACAGGGATGTTGTGAGGATCAAGAGAAATGATGCATGTGAAGGAAGTTTGTGGACAACTCTCAGGAGAACAAGGTCATTGGCAGCACATCAAAATCAGGCTGTCTGAAGCAACTGGGCCAGCAAAATGCAGCCTAAGGGCAGAAGGAAAGCAATGGCCAGGAAGAGGATCTCATGGCCCCTCCTGGGGCTTTGCAGGCCTCAGACCCCTCCCCTTCCTAAGGTTTGGATGGGGAAGCTAGAGGGTCTAAGTGATTGTGTAATGGCCATATCTGTCAGAGTGCTGGCCAAATGGTTTTTCCAGGAGTTGGTGAGCTAATGGCCCTGCAGCTGTGAGAGAGCTTCTCCTAAGTAGAGCACTTTATCTACCCAGGAACAGAACAGTGTGGCCCCACGCCGCAGGGACTCAGAGAACAGCTGCTCTGCTCACAGCCTTGAATTAGTGCCCTGTCTCTATTGGCTTGCCACTCACTTGCTGCCAGAGGCCAGTATGCAGGTGGGACCCATGGTGGCCTGTGGGAGCCCTGGTGGCCTGAGTTTGGGAGACCTGCTGAGGGTGTCACTGGATCTGGTCTTGAGTCCAAGACCCTCTACCACCCACTAGTTTGGGGATCTTGGCAAGTCTTTTCCCTTTCCAAGTCCCAGTTTCATCATCTGTAAAACAAAAGCAATGAGGATGAAGTGGAATGAGCTGATGTGGGACCTTGTGCCCTGCACCCAGAAGTTCCTGCTGCAGGGGGCCCTTGAGCTTGCCCAGGTGGCAGTGACGATGATGAAGAGTCCCAGGCTAACAGGGCAGGAGAGCCCTATGGTCTGAGGGAGAAGCCTCTAGACAGAAGGGAGGAAAAAAATGAGACGATCTTGGATGCAGAGTGTGCTGTGCAGACAGGCCTTCTTGTCACCATGGGGGCACCTGGGATGGCATGAAAGTCCTGTGTATAGAGGTTGAACTGCAGCTACACCTTATAAAGTGGGTTCTCTCTCCAGAGAGCTACAAATATAACACATTCTTCAAATATTGGAAACATTTAAAAATTCTTTTTATTTTGAAACAATTTTAGATTCACATGCAAGTTGGGTATGAGTAGATTTTCTGTGTACCTGTCACTGAGTTGCCTTCAAAGATAACATGGACATAACCATAGCACAATGATCAAAACTAGGAAATTGACAATTTGTATAATACTATTAAATAACCTACAAACATTATTTGGATTTCACCAGTTTTTACATGTGCTATTTTTTTTGGGGGGGGGGCAGATATCGAAACCTCATCATATGTGTATTTTTGTGTAACCATACTATAGTCAGGACACAGAACTGCTTTAGCACCCAGAGATTCTCCCCCTTACCCTAACCCCTGACCCATTGGTCTGTTCGCCATCTCTACACTTTTCTCATTTCAAGACTATTACATACATGGGGTCATATGGTGGCTACATGCTTTTAAAAAAATTAGTGTTAAACATGATGTATTATTCACAGTGATTTAGAATATTGAGTTAGAGAGAAAACATTAACCGTCTACAACATAACTTCTAAGGAGCTCTGTCAGATAGCAGATGTTGATGTTTATGAGACAGAGGAAATTTAGTTTTATTTATTTATTTTTATTCTGATTAAATACATATAAGAAAATGTACTGTCTTAATTATTATTCAATCTCTTGAAGTTTTTCATTTTGCACAAGTGAAACCCTATATCCACTCCTCATTTTCTCTCCATCCCAGCCCCTGGCAACCTCCATTCCACTTTCTGTATCTATGAGTCTGACTACTCTAGGAACTTCATGTAAGTGGAATCATGAAGTATTTGTCCTCTTGTGATTGGCTTGTTGGACTCAGCATAATGTCCTCAAGGTTCTTCCATGTCAAAGCATGTGTCAGAATTTCTTTCTGTACTAAAGCTGAATAATATTTTGTTGTATGAACAAACCACATTTTTGTTTATCTATTCATCCACTGATGGACATTTTGTTTTTTCCCCCACATTTTAGCTATTGTGAATAATACTGCTGTGAATAGAGGTGTTCAAGTATAAAAGACGCTGCTTTCAATTCTTTCGGGTACATACCCAGAAGTGTGATTACTGAGTATGTACCATGTGGTAATTCTAGTTTTAATTTTTTGAGGAGACACCATATCATTTTCCACAGTGGCTACACCATCTTACATTCCCACCAATAGTGCACAAGTGTTCCAAGTGTTCCAATTTCTCTGCATCTTCACCAACACTTATTTTGTTTAATTGACAGAGACCATCCTAACAGGTGTGAAGTGGTTTTGATTTGCATTTCCCTGATGATTAGTTATGTCAATCATCTTTTCATGTGTTTGTTGGGGAAAATTGTCTTTAATGTGAAAAAATCTTGCTGATGGAGATTCTGTAAAGAATTGTGTAGGAGAATGTGAAGTTGATGTTGATGCTGTTGTATTAACTTTTTGGAATAATTTGTCAAGAGGACATGGAATGCTGGCCTGCTTGTCTTTGCCAGGAAATCCATGACAAGCTCTAAGTATACCACATGGACACAGGAATTTTTTCTGCATTTGGATCATTATACTACAACCTACAAACACATGGTGAGAAAAAAACAGAAATGGGCTAAATTATATCTTCTTTTACTGACCTTCCCTATTTCAGCTTGTGACTCTGGAGATGTCCACCATGACTGGGTTCAGCATCTGCCTGGAGATCTGCATGTCTAGTACACATCCCTTTTTCCATGTAAATAGCTGTGTATCACACACACTATTTTTTTGGTCTTTGCTTTTTTCTTCTTACGTACATATTTTGGGAAGAATTTTATGTTAATGTGTATGATTTTGCTTCTGGAATGTGGTTCTGAAACTACTTCTTAGTCCACATGTCTGCATTCCCTCCATTGATGCATTTAGCCTCTAGTAGCTTCTCTCCAAAGTTCCTCACAGTGTTTGACCAGTGCCCTTCTACAGGCTTATTCCTTATGCACAAGGACACCCAGTGCCCAGACTGGTCCAATGAGCATCGGAGTGAAAGCAGAAGTGTGTTGGTAGCAGCATGCCTAATGATTTTCGATTTTTTTTTTTTTGCTTAAATTCCAGTTAGCAACTTGATCTCTCCCTTTACAGTTTTTCTGTAAGACAATAAGAGCCAGTAGTCGGTATAATACTAACACAGCTATGTTGAAAAACATATTGACTATTTAGCTTCAAATGTCCATTCATCAGCTGATGTTCCAAAGTCATAACTTTGGCACAAGAAAGTTGATTTAGAGGCTGTAATATACTGTATGGAAATTCTGCTTGTGGGAAAGTTGGTGTATTCATGTCAAGAAGAGCAAAGCTGAGGAGGGCTGGGGTGCAGGGAGAAGAGTGGAGAACACAGGCCAAAGACAGACAGGAGTGACCTTGTGAGCCAGTGCGCACTTTGCCATGTAGAGTCAGGGGTGTCAAACTCATTGTCACTGGGGGCCACATCAGCCTCATGGTTGCCTTCAAAGGGCTGAATGTGATTTTAGGATACAGTAGTTACTGTATAAACGTAACTACTTCTTAACTAGGGGCAAGGAGCTAGTGCTGCTGCCTGGTAGAAATAAGGTGCCAGGCTGGATAAAACAAGGTGGAGAACCAGATTCAGCCTATGGGCCTTGTGTTTGCCATCTTTGGTGTAGATGATGCTGGAAAGTTTTGGACTATGAAGGGATGTTGGGTTGACTTTGTATTTTATTGCAAAAATAATACTATTTATGGATACTATCTATGTGCCAGGCATTCTACCAGATGCTTCTCTTTTATTATTTCTGATGTTCACATAAATTTATGAGATAAGTATGGGTTTTATAACTTCAAATCTGAAAAATGGAAGGCTCAGTGGGTTTAAGTGACTTACCCAGAGCCAGGATCTGGTAGAGCCAGAGTTTTCACTTGGGCTCATGTGACGCAGATGCCCTGGCTATTAGTCTTCTGCTACTACACTTCCTTTCTTGCTGCCACTGTCTCAAAGTGAAGGTCTGTTCTTTGGTGAGGATTAAGCTGCTATGAACACTGTCTCCCTGTTGGAGGGAGAAGAGCATCTTGCTGTGTGTGTTGGTTGGTGGATTGATGGTACACCTTCCCCATGGCTTCCATGCAGAGGAAGGCCCTCAGCCCTGCCCACTCCAAGGCAGTTGGCTTGATTCCCTGACTACTGACAGGCATCCCACTTCCATCCCTCCGATGTTGCTGCAGGGATCATGCTCCTCCCTGCGATCAGACCAGGTGCTAATCCTGGAGCTGAAGCAGAGCTTCCTGGAGTGTGGACTATATTGCACACTGACATTGTCAGAGGTGGGCACAGGTAACCAGGTTCTTGGTGATAGGGGCAAAGAAATGAACCAAACACACAGTATATAGCATAAAGAGAGAGAGCAGATTTATTGAGCAATAGTACACTCCACAGAACATGGGAGCAGGCCAACTCTGAGCAGAGATTGACCTCATGGGCTGGAGGGATTCTATTCTTATAAGGCAGATCCTTCTTGGCTAGTTTTGGCAGGCTTTTATTACAAATGTACAAGTAGTTGTATTACTTTAAATCTACTGTGCATGTGGTCTCCCATGGTTTTCCTTGACTGGCCACTGGAGAAGGGGGTTGCACAATGTTAATTTATTATAATGCTATTATAATGAAGCAGGGTTCATGTAGCATCTTCTGTGCAGGTGCATTCATGAGTCATCATGATTCAGTTCTTTTCCAGAAAGCAGGAACAACTGGTCTTAGAACAAGGTCTCTTTCCTGTATCCATGAGCTGGTCTAGGGGGTCTGTGGGCCCATTTGTAATTTCTGAAGTTCCATGTAAATATCAGGGGCACATTGACTTATAAAATGCTGTCCTATCAAGATTCAACCCTCTAGGGATGATGGATCCAAGTTTGTATATTTTCGGAAGGATTCTACTAGTCTGTTTCTGAGAAAAGCTGGGTTCTCTTTCCCCCAAACCTGAGTACAGGTTCCCTTAGTGCCACCTGGGCTCACCAAAACTGTAAGTGTGCAGACAGGGGCAACCTGGGAGCAGCATACTAACCAAACCATTATCCACAACTCCATTATTCCAAAACAGTGATCAGAAACAAGTTTTCAACGAAACCATTTCACTTCTCTGCTTCCTTCCCCATTCCATTTTCTTTCGCCTTTCCAGGCATGATTAGGTGACTGATGCCCTCAGGTGGAGTGCAGAGAAATTCTCTAAGACTGGGAAAATCCCAAAGTCTCACTCTCCCACAGCTGAGGGGTTGGTCTGTCACAGGCAATACTATCCCACAAGAGTTGCCCCAAACTGTTACCAAACAGACCTGTGTGTGTGGGAGGGAATGATATACTATTACTGAATGGACCTCAGGTCCCCCTGTATTAGGTTCACCTTGCCTGCTGCCAGGGAATTATAGCTCTCAATGTCAGAGAATGGTGAAAAGGAAAGGAATTATTTATTCAAAAGTTATACAGACTTAAGGGTAATGACTTAATGTCTTCATTAAAATCAGAAAGTCCCTTAAAACACCCACAAACACACTCAGTCCTTCCTTCCACCCTTTGCTTGGTCTGGAGTACCATATCTCAGTAAAAGAAATAGAAGTCTGTTGCTCAGGTAGCCCCGGTTCTTCCCAGTAATCCGTGCTCAGATGGCAGGCCTCCTGTGGTTTCCGGAAACATCAGCTATGTTGCTGAGATCTGCAGTTCTTAATCCAAACCCGAGTGGCACCTCCTCCTGGCCCACCAGCAAGAGTCCTTTCACCCCTTTCCTTTCCTCAGCATCTCTCCTGCATTCTTCCAAACTTCTAAGAGAGAGTTCTGCATCGCTGCTACATCTTGCTTTCTGGCTTCCTAAACTATGTGGCAAAGGGAGCCCAAAGCCACGTAGTTCTCTCTTCTAGCTAAAGTTGTTTGGGTCCAACACCCCTGGCTGCTGTGCCTGGGTTTAAATCCCAGCATCAATCTTCCTCTGCAGCCCAATTTCCAAACTCCTCCCACAATTGGCTACACCTGCCATCATTCCCATATTTTTACAGCTTTTCTGGGCTGCCATAGTAGGTCCAGGCAGGCATGGTCTCATGGTGTGGAGTGAATCATCTCCAAGCTCTCATGCAGGTGCTGTTACCAAGGGGAGTTAACTCCCAGTCAAATCTTGGGTGGAAGTCGCTCCTATCTTCCTGGCTCAAAGCCTGGCCACAGCTATTTAACATATCCATGAAACCAGGTAAAAGTTATAGATATGTTAAATGACCATTCCTGAGGTTATTTGCAAAACTGTTGTTATGCAAAACAACTCTCAAAGGCCCTGCTGCGTGCGTGCATGCGTGCGTGCGTGCGTGCGTGCGTGCGTGCGTGCGTGCGTTCCATCCCCTAGTTCAGACTTGGGGTAAGGACATCCCATATTTTTAATATTTCCTGGACACCCTGAGTTCTGGACCCCATTACAAATCCCTGTTTGCAGGGGGCTGGCTGCACCCTATTACAACATCACCACATGAAGGCATCCACAGAGCCATCACATATGCCTGGGTGGCTCATCCCATGGTCACTGTGGCCTTCTTCCTCTTCTGTTCACCATCACTACTGCCCTGGCTCTACCAGTCCCCAGCTCTGGGCTGATTCTGGCAATGTCTGTCAGTCAGAGTCTAGCAGGCATCTCCCATGGGTGATGAAGAGAGCTTAGGACAGGGCCTATTTTCAATCATGTAAGGGGGGGGGGTAAAGGGAGGACAATAAGAGGTAACAAAGCACCCAGGGGTTGGTGACTATAGAAAGCCATTCCTGCTGCTGGATCTAATGGAATGTCACTGAAAACAGTGGGCTTGTGCCTTGGAAAGGCTGCCGGACTGGAGCCCTGGTCCTGGGAGAGGAACCCAGCCACTGCCAACCCATGGTCTCCCAGTGAGAGAGACAGAAGAGTAAATATTCCTGCCTATTTTCCTACTGCCAGTTCTCCATTGCCCTAATTGGAATCAGAAGGCAAAGAAGCCCAAGGGAGCAAAGTGGGCTGGAGAACATGGAAAGGGATTTTGCAGTCATCTGGAAACCAGGTACCATGCCATCCCTCTGGTGCCTTTGGGATGTGTGTCTGATTCAGTCTCCTAACCTGTCTTGGCTGGTCCTCCAGCCATTCCAACATGGTGAGGAAAACTTTGACTCTAGTCAGCCTTCTCACAGACTCCTTGGAGGTTCATGGGTAGGTGGAAAAATGTGGAAAAATCTGAAAGAAAGCATGAAACTATGGGGAAGCCCTGAGAAGATTTGCAAGTCTTTGGGGGTACCTCTCTCTCATCTTTTGGACACACTGAGGCTGTCCATCACTCAGGCTCTGTTAATTTCCAGAGCCCTGGCTCTGCTCTGCCCTTCCCTCATGGCTTAAGTGGTCATCAATTACTCATGAAAATAAATGGCATGTCCACTTTCTTGCTTTTATTAATGTTTGTGTCCCTTTCTCTAAATATCTGTTCAGAGCTGGCTCCCCAGTGCTGGTCCTGGACCAGAGGCCTGTGTTCCTTCTGAGCTCCTTCCTCCCAGGAACCAGGAAGAGTGACTGACAGCTGCTCTGGGAGGAACCCTGTGTGGGGACAGTAAGATGAAGGGCCAGTAAGAACAGAGGAGGGACAGCTTGACCGCAACCTCATGAGATACCTTGAGCCAGATGCTAGCTAAGCCATATCTGATTTCTGACTCATAGAACTGTGACACAGTAAATGATTATTTTACACTCCTAAGTTTTGGGATAATTTATTCAACAATGATAGGGAAGACTCATTAAAACATGGAAAAGAGGAGCTGGACAGGGTGTTAGTTGGCAGTAGGAAACATGGAAGTCATGCCTGCCTCTCCAGGAGTGGGAGACAGAGAGGGCGTCTCCCCATAGTGGGGAATCAGACAGCCTCACCAGTCTCTGAGCTATCAGCTATAGCTCAATGCCAAAGTTGAGGGAAGGTAGAAGACTATTGGGGTGGAGGAGGATGGGGTTCTTTTATAACTGAACTCAATGTCTATTTAATTAATAATACATGCCTGGTGGTGATGTCTGTGAATAAATATTTGTCTCCCAAGTATAATTGTTCTGTTGGGCGTCCCTCCTGCTGATTTATCATTCTGTCTCTGTTCTTTATTTAGTAGTTTTATTGCCAGTGATTAGTAATGGCATCAGTTGGAGTCCCTCTTTATGGATAAGATTCATCTCTGCTTAATACTGGGTTGAATCTGAAATGAGCAGGCTTGTGGGGGCAGTAGACCATTCCCCAGATGGCTTTCTCACCTGGCAGCTCAAGTCCCCTGGTACCTTCACCACCTTTGCTGCTGCCCCTTCTGCCTGGGTCTCAGATGTCCCTGCAAGCTTGGCTCTGCCTCATTGTCATTGGGAGGAAGAGAGTGTGAACAGCTTTATGATTTTCCTCCCCTCATCTCTATTTAGGGGAACTTAGAATCTTAATACCCCTGAGTTTTCTTCCCTGCACCTCCCCCAGCATTATCTCCATCACACTCTTAGGAGACTTTTGAAGCTGAAAGATTCCCCTGTGGCAGACCTGAGGGTATGGTCCTTTGCTGCCAATACAGTCTAAGAGTCTCCTCTATCCAACTCACTGTTGCTGCCCGACCAACCTATGTCCCAGGGATGAAGCTTTCTAACTTTGGGTGAACCTGGCCTGTTGCAGCATCACTTATGACAGCGATGCCACTGGACATCGCCCAAAACCTATATAACTCAAGGCCAAGGTCCAAAGTGTGGACATCTCGTCTCCAGTATAATCTGTCCAAGCACAGTACCTCTCTCCTGATGCACTGTTCCCTGTCTGATTCCTAAGAGCTAAATGGGTAGTAAAGTAAGCCTGTCCTCTTCTTATGGAGCAGATATATGGTAAGCTGCAGCAGCAAGGCAGGTTGGCAGTGAGGATTCTGTGAGGAGGAGCAGATTTCTGTGGATGATTAGATGGAGTTAAGTCTTCTTGTGGGGGGAGTGGAGGAGGTAAGCAGGAGTGCTCCAGCCTGGCTCCGAAGTTGGCTTCAAGTTGCACTTTCAGATTCCTCCCCAGCCCCTTCTGAACTGGTGCAGGCCTCATAGCATGGTTGGGCTCTTCCTTGAGAATACGCAGTGTTGGGAAAACAGCTTGGGCTTTTCATTTAGACAAAGCTGGGGTTCAGATTCCAGCTCTACTTTGTGCATACACTGAACAGTTTGGACCTTAGGATTTTCTTCAGCACAATGAAGATAATAACAACTTATCTGTAAGGGGTTCACCAGCCCCCTAAAAAGTGAGCCCAGCCCTTGGAGATAAGGTAGTCTGGGTGGCGAGAGCTTATGGCCGTAGCTCATGCCCCTAAGGTTTCCCTTGTTGCTCTCTTGCTGATCACTCACCCCCTCCATGATGGCTCCAAGGCATGCTTCTCTTTTAACTCAAGCACAGACACTCTATCTTTCCCTATTCTTTATAGAACAATGAAACAGCAAAAACCAGCTGGAATATTTTCTTGTTTTGGTGTGTATTGCTCAAAATCATGCTAAGCGAAATAAGCCAGGCAGTGAAAGACAAATACCATATGATCTCACCTTTAACAGGAAGCTAATCAACAAAACAAACAAACAAGCATAATATAAACAAAGACACTGAATTTGAGAACAGTCTGACAGTGTCCAGAGTGGGAGGGGAGGGAATTTCGGGGGAAAAGGGGAACGGTTTAGAGCAACAAGTATAAAGGACTCATGGACAAAAACTATGGGGGGTGGAAATGGGAGGAAGGTGGGGAGGGCTGGGGTGGTGGGCTGGGGCGGGGTAAAAGACAGAAAACTGTACAATATCAACAATTAAAAAATACTGATTAAAGCAAAAAAAAAATTGAATCCCTATTGATAAAAAAAATAAATAAAACTATTGTTAAGTTTAAAAAAAAATTAGTGGCTTAAGACACTAGTATTTTATCTCATGGGTTTAGTGGGGCAGAAATTCAGGAACAGCTTGGTTGGTGGCTTTGACTCTGGATCTTTCAGGTGGTTGCTGTGGGACAGTCAGTGGCTTGAGCTGGATGGTCAAGGGATGGAGTGGCCTGGAGTTGGCTGGGCATCCCTATCCTCATGTAGTTTTAGGGCCTCTCCATGTGGCCTGCCATGTTGGAAGGGAAGCTAGTTGGGCTTCCTCATAACATGATGGCCTCACACTTCTTACTTGGTAGCTCTGAGTTCCAAAACATCCAGAGAGAGCTGAGTGGAAGCTATATCACCTTTTGTGACCCAGTCTCTGAGGTCACACAGAGTCATTTATACCATGCTATGTGAGTGGAGGCAGTCACAAAAGTCCACCCAGGGCAAGGGGTGAGGACATAGACCCCACCTCTTAATGGGGGAATGGCTGGCTTTCAGGAGAGCTTGTGGAATAGGGACCAGTTTTACAATATTTGGGGGGAAAATACAATCTGCCACATTCATTATACAGGGAAATGGACTGCAAAGAGACCTGGGACCTAGGGTCATCAGAGCACAGGGTATTATATCTTCTTTAGCTTGGAGGCCACCATGATTGCCTTCTGACCTCCACCACAAGCAGCAGCTTGGTAATCCCCATTGGGACAGTCTGTGTCCTTAGGAGGTCAAGATAGAAGGAGGTCTGAGAGCCAGGCAGGCCTAGTCTCCCTGTTTGAGGTCTTTCTTTCAAGATCCACTTCCTGTCTGAGGATCTGCCTCTTTTGCCATGATTGACACCAGAAAAGTCCCTCTGCTTAGGAAGACCTGCTTTGACCAAAGGTGTGTGGACTGACCTTGTGGCCTCCACTGGTCAGAAAGTGCTAGTCCAGCAGGGCACACAGCTTCATTCTGGGGTTCTACAGAGGGTGCTGAACATTTTATCTGACTGGTCCACAGTACAAGCAGGGAAAAAAGCTCCTATTCTTCTGTCATTTTGACAGTCTCCCTCGTGAGGTCCACAGCCTTCCCCCTTCCACCTGGCTCTGACCATGACCTTTCCACTTTTACCCAGGGCCTGCATGGGTAGGGCTTCTGCTGGCCTGTCAAGCTCCCTCCTGATAATTTTCTTCCTTTCCCTTCCTTCTCCTTCCTCCCTCCATTTCCTTCCTTCCTTCCTTCCTTCCTTCCTTCCTTCCTTCCTTCCTTCCTTCCTTTTCTTCCCTGCTTCCCTTCCCTTACTTTTCAATACATATTCACTGAGCATCTACTATGTTCTAGGTGCTGTGGATAAATCAGGGAACACAATAAATGCCCCTACTCTGTGGATTATATTTATCATGGAGGTGAAAGAGATACAACAGACATGATTTAGTCCTAACTTACATGGTACATTAGCAGGTGATAAGCACTGTGGAAAGAGTCACAAAGAGGAATAGAGGAAGGGAGCTTGGTGTGGGGTGGGCTATATGCAGGCTTTGGTAGAAAGTGGAGTAGTCAGAGTAGGCCTGGTTGAGGAGGTGCAATCAGAGTGAAGCCTTGAAGGAGGGGAACAAAGTAACCAGATGGATGTCTGGGGAAGGACATTCTTAGCAAAGGAACAGCCATTGCAGCCAGTGCAAAGGTTCTGAGGTCACAGTATTAGAGGAATAGCAGGAGGCCATTGTGGCTGGGTAGGATGTAGGAGTGACTAGAAATAATCACAGAGTGACAGAAAAGTCTAGGAAGCCTTTGTGATTGAGATAAGGGGACTAGTGGAAGTCTGAATCCTTCTGATAACCAGCTTTTCTCACACCAGACACTGGGAAGTCCAGGGCCTGTCCTGGAGCTTTGGGCAGAACATTAGCCTCCATCCCTCAGAGAGCATCTGTCACAGAGAGTGTAAGGAGGTTCTCTGCCTAGGTCTGAGCTTGAACTTGAGCCCTGAACACAGTTCCAGGAAAAGGGCTCTAGCTGGGCCACAGATAGGGCAGGGTCTGTGGTTCTGCCTCAGGAGCAAGGCTACTCTAAGAGGCCATGGCCACTCTTACTATGCTTGCTTCTCAGTTTCTGGTCTTGGATTTGGCACAGGGATGGAGGGAGTACCTTTTTCCAATTAAGATGCATTTGCTTTGTCATCTGAATCCAATTCCCCATTTAGTCCCTCAGTCTAGGAATCATCCTTTATTAAACTTGGGCCTTCCCATGCACACCAGGCTCAAACTGCTGTAGTGGCAGAATCTGGAACCATCCCCAGGTGCTGTGCAGCCTTGCTTCCTGCAGATTTTCCTCTCGCAGCTGTTTCAGGCCTGCTTGGTGGGGGTAAGCCAGTGAACAATGAGCTCCCTGGCATTCAGTAATGGGAATTATGCATACCTCTGGCCCAGCCTAGAAGGCCCAGCCAGGCTCACCAGGGTCACCTGCAGCCAGGCCACCCCCAGACGGTGAGAACTCTGCTAAGCAGTGAGGGGCTGTTGTCAAGGAAACCAAATCAATGAGCTTTTAATGTTTGCTGAACAATGGGCTAGTGCTTTACATGTACTAACTCATCTCATCCTCATTATCATCATATGAGGCTGGGATTAGAATGATCTCCCTTTTGCAGATGAAGATACTGAGGCTCAGAGTGGCTTGCTCAGTCACTGAGTAAGTGGTCCAGTGTGGATATAAATCTGATTCCAAGGCCTGGGCCTTAGCTCCTCATAGGTGGGGCCTCTTCTCAGTAATGCCTGGGAGGTGCCTCTGTGAGGTCAGGGTAGATAGTGTTTTACCACCATGGTATTCTTTTGTTACAAGTCTCCATGGCTTCCCTTCTGGGGCAAAGGGTAAAGGAGTGGCCATTACTTTCTCTCAGATCCCTTGACTAAAGAAGCCAGGTGAACGCATCACCAACAGACATCTTGACTCATTTTCATAAGACCCATGAAGATAAGGCACTCCAGCATTCTTGACCCATGATATTGTGAAAAAATAAAGGCTTATGGTTTTGAACTACTAAGTCTTGTTGTATTTTGTTGCATATCAATATATACTGATACAGTGTTTATACTAGTTTGTATTCTTACAAGCAGTGTATAAGAATTTCTGTTGCTCTGTATCCCTGTCAACACTTGGGATTGTAAGAACTGATAATTTTGAGAATCTTATGAGTAGGTAATACTATTCTACTGTGACTTTAATTTGCTTCATGAGTGAATTAAAGTAAGAACACGTGTATGATTATTATGTCTTCTCAGTTAATTTGTCCCTTTATCATTAGGAAATGTCCCTATTTATTCTTTGCTCTAAAATCTACTTTTTAAAAAGTATGTTTTATTGATTATGCTATTACAGTTGTTCCATTTTTTTTCTCCCCTTTATTCCCCTCTGCCCTGCACCTGCCTCGTACCAGCATTCCCCTCCCTCATGTCCATGGGTTGTACATATAAGTTCTTAGGCTTCTCCATTTTCTATACTATTCTTAACCTCCCCCTGTCTATTTTGAACCAACTATTTATGCTTCTTATTCCCTGTACCTTTCCCCCCACTCTTTCTCCTCCCCCTCCCCGCTGATAGCCCTCTATGTGATCTCTATTTCTGTGATTCTGTTCCTGTTCTAGTTGTTTTCTTGGTTTGTTTGTTTGTTTAGGTTCAGTTGTTGCTAGTTGTGAGTTTGTTGTCATTTTACTGTTTGTAGTTTTTTGGTATTCTTCTATTTCCTAGATAAGTACCTTTAATATTGGTGATGATAAACTCCTTTAACTTGACCTTATCTGGGAAGCACTTTATCTGTCCTTCCATTCTAAATGATGGCTTTGCTGGATAGAGTAATCTTGGATGTAGGTCCTTGCCTTTCATGACTTCGAATACTTCTTTCTAGCCCCTTCTTGCCTTTAAGGTTTCTTTTGAGATATCAGCTGACAATTTTATGAGAACTCCTTTGTAGGTAACTGTCTCCTTTTCTCTTGCTGTTTTTAAGATTCTCTTCTTCTCTTTCATCTTGGACAATGTAATTATGATGTACCTTGGTGTGTGCTTCCTTGCATCCAGCTTGTTTGGGACTCTCTGAGCTTCCTGGACTTCCTGGAAGTCTATTTCCTTTGCCAGATTGGGGAAGTTCTCCTTCACTATTCTTTTAAATAAGTTTTCAATTTCTTGTTCTTTTTCTTCTCCTTCTGGCACCCCTATGATTCGGATGTTGGAACGTTTGAAGTTGTCCCAGAGGTTCCTAAACCTCTCCTCAATTTTTTTAATTCTTGTTTCTTTATTCCGTTCTGGTTGAACGTTTCTTTCTTCCTTCTTGTCCAAACCATTGATTTGATCTCAGTTTCCTTCCCTTCATTGTTGGTTCCCTGTGCATTTTCCTTTATTTTACTTTGCATAGCCTTCACTCTTTCCTCTATTTTGTGACCATACTCAACCATTTCTGTGAGCATCTTTATTACCAGTATTTTCAACTGTGCATCTGACAGGTTGGCTATCTCTTCATTGCTTAGTTGTATTTTTTCTGGATCTTTGATCTGTTCTTTCATTTGGGTCATTTTTTTTTTGCCTCAGTGCACCTGTTACATAGTAAGGGGCAGAGTTTTAGGTATTTGCCAGGGCGGGGCTACCTATGTGATTCTGTTGTGGTGCTGTATGTTGGGAAGGGGTTGGAGAGGGAACAGTGACACTCGCTCTGCTCCCTGCCCATTTTCAGTCACTTCCCCTGCTACCCACAAGCAAACTGGGCCCCTCTTGTGCTGATTTCGGAGTGGGTGGGTTTGTGTACATTTTAGGACCCTGTGGGTCTCTCCAACAAATTTTTCTGTGAGGCTGGGAGTTTCTCCTGCCACCTCAACCCCCAGAGGATTTTTCAGTCAGAGGTTTTGAGGTTTTATTTCCCCACACTGGATCCCTAGGTTGCATGGTCTGTCTCACTCCCCAGTAGTTCCTTCCAGTTTATCTGCATGCAAATGTGGGACCACCTGCTCCACCAGCCCCGACCTTGCCTGCCCCACCCAGACTTCCAGCTACCTTCTTGCCACGAGTCCTCTCCACCCTGGTTGGATGGATATTTCTTCTTTAACTCCTTGATTGTCAGATTTCCATACAGTTTGATTTTCTGGAAGTTTTGGTTATTTTTTAAAAATTTGTTGTTGTCGTTCTTTTGATTGTGTGAGGGGGCAAAGTGTACCTACCTATGCCCCTATCTTGGCTGGAAGTCCTAAAATCTACTTTAATTGATATTAACATGGCTACTCCAGTTTTTTTTAAAGATTTTATTTTTATTTAGTTTTAGGGATGGGAAGAGAGGGAGGTATAGAGAGAGAAACATCAATGTGTGGTTTCCTCTCACATGCTCCATACTGGGGATCTGAACCGCATCCCAGGCATGTGCCCTGACTGGGAATTAAACCAGAGACTCTTTGGTTCGCATGCTGGGACTCAATCCAGTGAGCCACACCGGCCAGGGCTAGTTTTCTTTCTTTTAAGAAATTTTATTCTTTTAATACTTGATTTTATTCCTGTGAACATTAAACCTGTAAGTTATCAGTGTTTCTGTGTGTATTTTAAGTTTTTTTCATGCTTATTGCCATATGATACTCAATTTTGGGAATATTTCATATTTCTATTCCTTATTGATTTATAATTTTATTTTACTTTAATATTTGTCATTACAAACAACTTTTGAAAGCATTTTTGTAATAAGAGAATACAAAGTTTTAAGCATGAGACTATTTCTGTGGATATTTATAATTTATTTTTTTTGTAATATAATGTTCATATGAGAGACCCAACCAGTATAGAATATGTGGAGTGTGGGTATGCTGGGGGAAGTCTCTGTAGGGACTAGATTGGCACATATCAGCCACTTCTAATGCACATGAGTAGTTTGGAATCAATTAATGTATAAATTGGTTTAATCAGATATTTGTCTAATAATTATTTTTTGTATAGCTACTAGTATCTCAAATTTGCTAGAAAACATCATTTGCTTCCCAAATTAGTTGTGTCAATTCAAATCTCTACAAAGGGTATCAAAATCTCTTTACCCCCATGTTCTCTAACCAAGATATTTTCAGTTATACTCCTATATCTATCTATCTATCTATCTATCTATCTATCTATCTATCTATCTATCTATCTACCTACCTACCTACATACCTACCTACATACATACCTACCTACATACCTTTAGCTACCTTGATAGGTAACTAAAGTGTGAACATAAACTATTATTTCATTATAGTCAGTAAGGCTCTTCAACAATGCATAACACATGAATAGCAATGTGCATAACTCAGAAAGATGAAGTTCAATGAATTACCTCAAGTGGACACATCTTTTTAATCACTGCTCAGTTATGGAAAATGAAATTACATTTTCACCATACAAACTCCTTCTTCAGTTTCCCATTCAATACACCCTGCTCCTTCTACTATCCTAGCTTGTAACTCCATAAGTTGATTTTGAATGTTATAGATGTGGAATCATACATTTCCTTTTAAGTCCAGCTTTTTCCTACCAGTGTGGTTGGTAAAATTTCTCCATTGCATTGATTGTAGCTATAGTTTGTAGAATTTTGTTGCTTTGTAGGTTTCCAATGAATATTTTATAACATTTATCCATTCCACTAATAAATGTCATTTGCATTCTTATCAATTTGGGGGTTCCCAAAGGGTGCTGCTAGGAATATTCTTTCACCTACCATCTAGTCCACATATGTGCACAGTTCAGTTAAGTATATACCTAGGAATGGAATAACTGGATTTTAGGTAAGCATGTGATCAACTCTAGTGGATAATGCCAAATGGCTGTTTAAAGTGGCTGTACAAATTTCTACTCTTACCAGCGGTGCATAAAAGTTCCCTTTGCTAATGTTTGGCATTTACAGTTTTGAAATTTTAGCTGTATCTTAATTTTTGGTCAGATGTTTTGAGTATTAATTAACTTACAGTAAAAATCACCCTTTTTGTTGTATAGTTCTATGAGTTTTAACAATGTAATTGTATAGCCACTATCACAATCAAGATACAGAGCATTTGTATTATTCACCCAAATCCTCTTGTGCTCATTATAATCAAACTCTATTTAAATTCCAGTTTATGGCAACCACTGACCTGGTCTCTGTTCCTATACTTTTGCCTTTTCTAGTACATTATATAAATGGAATCATTCAATATTCCATTTTGTAGGTAGTCTCTTGCAATTGTTTTTTTCCCTCTCTTTGTAGTACATTTGAAATTCATGAATGGTGTTCATCATTTTTGAGTAAGTATTCCATTATGTGGATGTACTAAGTTTGTTTATCTGCTTATCAGTTGAAAGACATTTGTGTTGTTTGGGGGTGAGTAAATCTGCTATAAACATTCAGGTACAGGTTTCGTGTGAATGTGGGTTTTCATTTTTCTTGGGTAAACACCTAGAAGTGGGATTGCTCAGTCATATGGTGTGTGTTTAACATTATAAGAAACTATCAAACTATTTTCCAAACTAGCCCTACCATTTTCACTCAACAGCAATGATTTCACAAGCATTCCAGTTGTCCTGCATCCTTGTCAGTGTTTTGTTTGCTTTTTTATTTTATTAATTCTAAATGTTCCTTAATTTGCATTTTTCTAATGACTAATTAAGTTGATTATTTTCCATTCATATCACTTCTTTGGTAAAATGTTTGTTTAAATCCTTTGCCCATCAATATGATGTTCTTTAAGAAATTGCTGTTTTTTTCCAAATGGTATTCCTCTATGGCATCTTTCTCTTTCTTGTCCACAAGCTCTTGTACTTCTTCACTTACTCCCTTTTCTATTAGAAGTGAGAGTTGCATATTCTTTTATGCAGTTTGAAAATACTGTTTCACAAGGTATTCTACCCTTAGAGTTGTTCCTTCTGAATGATTAGTAATGAACTTCCTGAAGTTAAGTTCTTCTTTTGTGTTTTCCTTTTGTTCTTGATGTCTGAAAAAATGGATAACATATTTTGAATTAGCAATTCAATCCACAAAGTTCTGTAAAGTGAAAAACATTGAAAGGTTCAAAACCTCCACTATAATCCACTTGCAGTAGTGTATGATGAGGTCTCCCTGGAAAAAGTTCAGCCATTGTTAATACAAGGAGAATAGCTTGCTCTATATTGATGTAACCTGGCAACCAAGGAGAGTGGACTGGAATGTGCATGTGTGAACAATAACGACTTCATTGTACTTGTCAGTGGGGGTGATAGAAGTCATTTAGTGAGAATGTGTACTTTGTGGCTGATGTATTCAAAATGACTGAGTGGAGCAACGAATCTCCATCAAACTTTGCGTTAAGCTTGAGCATTCCTTCATGGAAACTATTTGAATGATTCAGAAGGCTGCAACTGGTGATTGGCAGCTTCATCATGACAATTTGCCTGCTCATGCATCATGTCTCATGCAGAATTTTTCGGCAAGACATCAAATCACCTGGTGACTCAGTCCTTCTGTAGCCCAGATTTGGCATCCTGCAACTCCTGGCTTTTCTCAAAACTAAAATCACCTTTGAAAGGGAAGAGATTTCAGACCATTGAAGAGATTCAGGAAAATATGATGGGGCAGCTGATGGTGATTGGGAAAGCTGTGTGAGGTCCCAATGTGCCTACTTTGAAGGGGACTGAGGTGTTATTGTCTTGTGTGCAATGCTTCTTGTGTCTTGTATCTTTTTTAATAAATGTCTCTATTTTTCATATTGTATGGCTGGATACCTTCTGGACAGACCTCGTTAGAGGCTTATCTGGCTGTCAAGAATTTTCCAGACCTTCCCATTCAGAATTTTCAAGAATTTCTTCAACTTGCCCTGGCTGGTGTAGCTCAGTGGATTGAGCGCGGGCCTGCGAACCAGAGGATCGCGGTTCGATTCCCAGTCAGGGCACATGCCTGGGTTGCAGGCCAGTTCCCAGCAGGGGACACACGAGAGACAACCCTACATTGATATTTCTCTCCCTCTCCCTTTCTCCTACCCTTCCCCTCTAAAGATAAATAAATAAAAATCTTAAAAAAAAAAAAAAAAAAAGAATTTCTTCAACTTTCTCCAAACAGAATCTTCGTATGGCCTGGGTTACTTTAGGATTATCTGGTTTAAAAAACATCTGGATGATCAGCTAAAATAACATCCTCCATAAAAAACTACCTCATTGTGTGTAGAGGAATTTTTATATATTCATCTTCCTTCCTTTAACACACAGCAAACCAACATGTTTTTTTTTTTTTTCAGCTTTTCTTGGCTCTAGAAGATAAAATTGATGAAGATGTATATTGTTCCAGAGAAAGCAGAACAAAATAATAATAATGCAGATGATGAAATTTAAGAGGCCATGATTAGGGCCAGACCCCTCAGATCTCAGTCTGAGGGCTCAGCTTTTATCTTTAGTCCTAGTGACCTCCTGAGTACAGGAGGCTGATGTACTGTACTCAGTAGATGGCCGATGACTCTAATGATAGCGTCACAGAAGCCAGCAAAGAAAGAGTCTGATGAAAAGGCAGAAGAGGAGGAAGAAGATAGAATTCAGTGTCAAGAGGAGGGTTTCAAAGAGGAAGAGCAAGCACTGGCCTGGAGACTTCTACTCGAAGCAGAAGTTCAAAGCCACTATGTCAACATCTAGAAATATGTCTATTATAGATGCCTTTAAATCTATGAGACAGCAGCCCTCATGAAATGTTGCTACTAAGAATTGTTCAGAGCCCTGGCTGGTGTAGCTCAGTGGATTGAGCGCGGGCCTGCGAACCGAAGGATCGCGGTTCGATTCCCAGTCAGGGCACATGCCTGGGTTGCAGGTCAGTTCCCAGCAGGGCACACACCAGAGGCAACCGTACATTGATATTTCTCTCCCCCTCTCTCTCTCCTACCCTTCCCCTCTAAAGATAAATAAATAAAAATCTTTTAAAAAAAAAAGAATTGTTCAGAGATGAGATGATTGAGGTGGATGAATCAGATGTGTAAGAAGACATTTTTCTTACCACTTCAAAAACAGATTAAAGGGGTTGAATACATCATCATTTTCAAGCAACCGCATGATCCAGAGCCAAACAGCTAAAGGGATCAATTTTGAATTAGATGATGATAATCCTTTCGTGAATGTTAGTTCTCTAAGAAGAAACAGAAGGTAGTTATGTAATGACACTTTTAAGTTGTCAAGTTTCAGGAAAAATCAAGATGTTTCAAGCTAGAAGTTTGCAGTTGAAGATTTTTAAAGTATTGCTGATAACTAAAGAATTTGAAAGAGATTTACTCAACAGAGAAGTTAATGTGTAAGAATTTCTGTTTTTGAATATCATTTCCTGTAGATGGCTTCATTACTTGAGAAACTTCTCAACTCAAGGACATATAATATAGCTTTGGGTTTTCTCATTTTTTAAATCTGGTTGTTAACACTACTTTGTGATGTTCTATAAAATTTAGACTGTTACTTTCCTAACATCTGAGGTCTTTCCAGAAAGTATCCAGCTATGTACTATGAAAAATAGAAAGATTTATTGAAGAAGTTACAAGTTACAAGAAACATTGTACATAGGACAATGATGCCTCACTTTTGGACCTCAGAGAACTGGGAGTTCTCTCAGTGTCATTAGTAACTAAAGAATGATGTTCCTTCTACTCTGGTACCAGAAGCCACAGAACAAATTTTGCCATGACATGTTTCATGCCAACATCCTGTATCAAAATCTTGGACACAGTAATTTTTTGAATTTCCAGATCAGCTTCTAGTTCTCACATTGTCAGTTGCTGATCTTTATTGATTGCAGCCCATACATGTTCAACATTGTCAGGTGTTCTGCTTGTTGTAGGCCTACCAAAATGTGGATCACTTTCAACAGATTTTTTACTACTTTGAAGTGTTTGTGTGATGTTTTCTTTGTGCTGCACTCATTGTATCATCCCTGAAAGTCTTCTTTTGCTTCGCAGGCCCGTGCTCAATCCACTGAGCTACACCAGCCAGGGCCCTGAAAGTCTTCTGAATCATCCAAATAATTTCCACAGGTGGACTTCCAGCCAAAATGGAGGTGTAGGTGGACACACTGTGCCTCCTTGCACAACCAAAATTAAGGACAACAAATATTTAGAAACAAGAAAGCAACCCGAACTGATAGAAAGTTGAACTGTACGGAAGTCCAACAACCATTCATCCAGACCAGTAAGAGGGGTGGAGTTGTGGCAGGAAAAAGTGGAGGTTGGCAGACCCGGGTGCACAGGAAGCGGCTGGCAGATCCCAGGCACACAGGCAGTGGCTAGCGGACCCCAGGCGCAAGGTGGCAATGGGCAGACCCAGTGAGGCCATGCAAGGCAGCTGGCTGACCAGGTGGTCTCACATTCACGTGTAGATAATTCAGGCGAAAACGGGGAGCGAGACAGACCTCACAAACCAGGGCCCCAGCACCGGGAAATAAAGCCTAAAAACACCGATTGAAAACACTTGTGGGGGTTGAGGCAGCGGGAGAGACTCCCAGCCTCACAGGAGAGTTCGTTGGAGAGACCCACAGGGTTCTAGAATGTACACAAGCCCACCCACATGGAAATCAGCACCAGAAGGGCCCAATTTGCTTGGGGAAAGTGGTGGAAAGGACTGGAATCCAAGAGAGAGCAGAGCAAGCTCCATTGTTTCCTCTCAGACCCTGCCCCCACATACAGCATCACAACCCAATGACTGTCCTGCCCCACCCTGGGGAACACCTAAGGCTCTGCCCCTCACTATGTAACAGCTGCGACCAGACCAAAAAAAAAAAAACCAAAAAAAAAACACAACGAAAAAACCAAAAATGGTTCAAACGGGAGAACAGATCAAAGCCCCAGAGCCAATTCATCTGAGTGACCAAGAGGTAGCTAACCTATTAGATGCACAGTTCAAAGCACTGGTGATCAGGATGCTCACAGAATTGGTTGATTTTGGTCACAAATTAGATGAACAAATGAAGGCTACAATAAGTGAAATGAAGGGAAATGCACGGGGAACCAATAGTGATGACAGGAAAACTGGGACTCAGATCAATGGAGTGGACCAGAAGGAAAAAAGAAACAAACAAACAGAAAAGAATGAAGAAACAAGAATTGAAAAAATAAGGAGAGGCTTAGGAACCTCCAGGACATCTTTAAACATTCCAACATCTGAATCACAGGGGTACCAGAAGGGGAAGAGGAAGAGCAACAAGTGGAAAAGTTATTTGAACAAATAATAAAAGAGAACTTCCCCAATCTGGCAAAGGAAATAGACTTCCAGGAAGCTCAGAGAGTCCCAAAGAAGTTGGACCCAAGGAGGAACACACCAAAGCACATCATAATTACATTAGCTAAGATTAAAATGAAGGAGAGAATTCTAGAAGCAGCAAGAAGGGGTAAGGGGACAGTCACCTACAAAGGAGTAGGTGAGAAATCAGACTATCAGCTGATTTCTCAAAAGAGACCTTACAGGCAAGAAGGGGCTGGAAAGAAGTATTCCATGTCATGAAAGGCAAGGACCTACATCCAAAATTGCTCTATCCAGCGAAGCTGTCGTTTAGAATGGAAGGGAAGATAAAGTGCTTCTCAGATAAGGTCGAGTTAAAGGAGTTCATCATCACCAAGCCCTTACTATATGAAATGTTAAAGGGACTTATCTAAGAAAAAGAAGATAAAAAATATGACAGTAAAAAGACAGCAAAGTAACAGGTATTAACAACCACGCCTAAAACAAAAGCAAAGTAAGCAAACAACTAGATAAGGTCGAGTTAAAGGAGTTCATCATCACCAAGCCCTTACTATATGAAATGTTAAAGGGACTTATCTAAGAAAAAGAAGATAAAAAATATGACAGTAAAAAGACAGCAAAGTAACAGGTATTAACAACCATGCCTAAAACAAAAGCAAAGTAAGCAAACAACTAGAACAGGAACAGAACCACAGAAATGGAGATCACATGGAGGGTTAGCAACAGGGGAGTGGGAGGAGGAGAGAGGGGGAAAGATACAGAGAATAAGTAGCATAAATGGTAGGTAGAAAATAGACAGGGAGGACAATAATAGTGTGGGAGGTGTAGAAGTAAAGAACTTATGACACATGGACATGAAGTAAAGGGGGGAATGTGGGTGGGAGGGGGTGTGCAGGGTGGAAGAGAATGATGGGGTAGAAATGGGAGAACTGAATAGCATAATCAATAAAATATATTAAAAAAACAAATAGTTTCCACAGAGGAATGTTCAAACTTAATGCAAAATTTGATGCAGCTTCTTTGCTCTACTTGCTCAGTCATTTTGAATGCCATGGTAACATAGTACACATGCTCACTCAATGGCATCTACTGTCCCCACTGACTAGTACATTGAAGTCATCACTGTTCACACATGCACATTCCAGTTTAGTCTTCTTGGATGCCAGTTTACATCAATGTCAGGGAAACTGTTCTCATTATATTAACAATGATTGGACATTTTCAGGACAGACCTCATATATATTAAACATCTTGATATTGTTCTAAAAGTTGCTGATGCTTGCCCTGGTTGGGTGGTTCAGTAGGTTGGAGCATAGTCCTATACACCAAAAAGTTGCAGTTTTGATCCCCAGTCTGAGCATGTACCTAGGCTGTGGGTTTGATCTCCATTCTGGGAGAGTACTGGAGGCAACTGATCGATGTTTCTCACATCAGAGTTTCTATCTGCCTTCTTTTTTCTCTAAAATCAATAAACATATCTTCAGGCAAGGATTTAGAAAAGCTACTAATGCTCTGTTAATTTTTTAAAAGTAATTTCTGTCTTATTATGTATAGTTTATATTGTTATATATTTAGTTCACCATTAAAATCAATTATATAATTTAGGTTATTTTTATATTGAATATATCTAAAAATTCTCTCCTCATTATGCTCATATTTTCCTCTACATTCTGATATATATAGAACATATTTAGAGTACTTGTTTTAATATCCTTGTCTGCTCATCCATATTTTTACATTTTTATTTTTTCCCATTACCATTTGTCCCCCTTATACCAACCCCCCAAATCACCACACTGATGTCCATGTACATGAGTCTTTTTACATTTTACTTGATCCCTTTGTCCCCCCACCCTTCCCCATAGCTGTCACCCTGCTATCTATGATTATCTGTATTTTGCTTAGTAGTTTAGTTTGTTCATTAGATTCCATATATGAGTGAAATAATATGGTATTTGTCTTTCTCTGACTGGCTTATTTCGATAAGTATGCTCTCCACGTCCATCCATGTTGTAGCAAAGAGTAAAATTTTCTTAATTTTTACAGCCAAGTAGTATTACATTGTTTAAATATCCCATAGAGATATTTTATTTGTTTTATCCACTCATCTACTGATGGACACTTGGGCTGCTTCAGCTCTTAGAGATCGGAAATAACACTGCAATGAATATAGGGGTGCTTATGTTCTTCTGAATTATTTTTTCAGGTTTGTACAGAAAAGTTTCCAGAAGTGGAATGGCTGGGTCATAAGGCAGTACCATTTTTAATATTCTGAGGTATATCCGTACTGCTTTCCACAGTGGCTGCACCAATATGCATTCCCACTAACAGTACAAAAGGGTTCTCCTTTCTCCATATCCTTGCCTTGCTTGAGGTTTGTTGGTTTATTGATAATAGCCATTCTGACATCTGTGAGGTGATATCTCACTGTAGTTTCAATTTGCATTTCTCTGATAATTAGTGACATTCAGCCTCTTTACATATGTCTATTGGCCATCTGTATGCCTTCTGTGGAGAACTGAATATGCAGGCCTTTTTAATTTTTTATTTTATTGTTGTTCAATTACAGTTGTCTGCATTTCCCACCCGGCCACTGTCCCCCATCACTCCCTCCCACCCCAGCCAAACCCACCTCTCTCCATTGCTTCTATCCCACCCCTTGGTTTTGTCCATGTGTCCTTTACTGTAGTTCCTGAAAACCCTTCCTACCATTATCCCCTACCAGATCCCCTCTGGCTATCATTAGATTGTTCTTAATTTCAATGTCTCTGGTTATATTTTGTTTTCTTTTTTTGTTGTTGTTGATTATATTCCAATTAAAGGTGATATCATATGGTAGTTATCCCTCACCACCTGGCTTATTTCATTTAACATAATGCTCTCCAGTTCCACCCATGTTGTTGCAAGGGGTAGGAGGTCTTTCTTTCCACTGCATAGAATTCCATTGTGTAATTGTACCATAGTTTTTTGATCCACTCGTTTACTGATGGGCACTTAGGTTGCTTCAACCACTTGGCTATTATTGTACATTGTGCTGCTATGAACATTGGGGTGCATAGGTTCTTTTGGATTGGTGTTTCAGGGTTCTTAGGATATAATCTCAGTGGTGGAACTGCTGGGTGAAAAGGCAGTTGCATTTTTAGTTTTCTGAGGACATTTCACACTGTTTTCCACAGTGGCTGCACCAGTCTGCATTCCCACCAACACTGCACTAGGGTTCCCTTTTCTTCACGTCCTCTACAACACTTATTTGTTGCTTTGTTTCTGATGGTCATTCTGACTGGTGTGAAGTGGTATCTCATTGTGATTTTAATTTGCATCTCTCTGATGGCTAGTGATGCTGAGAATCCTTTCACATGTCTCTGGGCCCACTGTATGTCCTTCTTGGAGAAGTGTCTGTTGAAATCTTTTGCCCATTTTTAATTGGGTTTTTTGCCTTCCTGGAGTGGGGTCATGTGAGTTCTTTATATATTTTGGAGATCAAACCTTTGTCTAATGTATCATTGGCAGATATGTTTTCCCATATAGATGGTTCTCTTTTCATCTTAATGCTGTTTTTCTTAGCCGAGCATAAGCTTTTTAATTTGATGAAGTCCCATTTGGTTATTTTTTCCTTTATGTCCCTTGCTTTAGGGGATTATCAGTGAAGATATTGCTACATGAAATGTCTGAGAATATCCTGCCGATGTTTTCCTCTAAGACTTTTATGGTGTCACAACTTATATTTAAGTCTTTTATCCACCTTGAATTTATTTTTGTGTATGGTGTAAGTTGGTGGTCAAGTTTCATTTTTTTGGAGATGGCAGAGAGGTAGGAAGGAGCAGATTCCACTTCCTCCTATGCACAGGAGGAAAACCTAGCTCATCTATGAAGCAACAGAGCAAACAGACAACAGTACCCCAGCATATATGAAGATAGAAGACCAAAAATTGTAGAAGACATTGAAAAATCAGATGGTAAGGAGAGTGCTTCAGGACAATAAGGTCCCTGGGACCAGCGTAGGGACCAGGGTGGCTGCAGCCTCAGGCCTGGCACCTGCCAGATCTGCCACAGGGTTCTTGGGAGAAAGCCAGGTCAATGGCTGTCCCCTGACAAACAAGGATTGAGAAGCACCAGGAGAGACCTGGTTGCTTAAAGTCACAGAGAGGGGAATAAGGACTAAGTGGCAAACATACAGGAGCTGTGAGCACCCACAGAGTCTGTGGACACTTGCTGGGGAGAGTTGAGAGCTGGGTCATAAGAGATAAATTTAAGAAGTTGAGGCTAACGAGGGTTTCACAAACAATGGGAAGACAAAGAAACAATCCCCAAATGAAAGGAAAGCAGGAAGTGTTAGAAAAAATGCTAAATGAGATAGAGGGAACTCAACAATCAGATATTGAGGTGAAAGCAGTGGTTATCAGGAAGCTCAATGAGCTCACAGAGAATTACTAGAAACTACAAGGAAACTACAATGAACTCATTGCAAAGTATATCAAAATGAAAAAGGAAATAGAAACCATCAACAAGGGCCCAGAGGAAATGAAGAATACAATTTCTGAACTGAAGAACACAGTAGAAGGAATCAAAAGCAGGATCAATGAAGCAGAAGATTGGATCAGTGTGCTGGAGGACAAGGTAGTAAAAAACACCCGGAAAGAACAAAAAAAGGAAAAGAGGCTCAGAAACAATGGAGAGGCATTAAGGGAAATGCAGGACAATATGAAACATAATAATATCTGCATAATAGGGATACCAGAAGAAGAAGAAGAAGAGCAAGGAATAGAAAACCTATGTGAAAAAGTAATGATGGAAAACTTCCCTAATTTGATGAGAGAAAAAGTCACACAAATTCAGGAAACACAGAGAGTCTGAATCAAGAGGAACCCAAAAGGCCCACTTCAAGATACATCATAATTAAAATGGCAAAATTACAAGATGAAAAGAGAATCTTAAAGGCAGGAAGGGGGAATAGTAACAAATAAGGGAGACCCAATAAGGCTAGCAGCTGACTTCTCAGTGGAAATGTTCCAAGCCAGAAGAGAATGGCAAGAAATATGCCAAGAAATGGAAACCAGAAGCCTGCAACCAAGGCTACTTTAACCAGCAAGGCTCTCAATCAAGATAGGTGGCCAAATAAGGAGCTTCCTAGACAAAAGACTTCTAAAAGAATACACCTGCACCAAATGAGCTCTGCAAGAGATGCTAAAGAAACTGCTTTAAGGAAAGGAAGGAAGGAAGGGATGGAGGGAGGGAGGGAGGGGAAGAGGGAGAGAGAACAGGTACAAAAATGGCAATGAATAAGTATCTATCAATAATAACCTTAAATATAAATGGATTAAATGCTCTAATCAAAAGACATAGAATAGCTGGATGGATAAGAAAGAATGACCCACACATATGTTGCCTACAAGAGACCCACCTCAGGACAAAAGACCTACACAGACTCAAAGTGAAGGGCTGGAAAAAAATTTTCCAAGCAAATGGGCAGGAAAAAAAAAAGCTGGGGTAGCAATACTCATATCAGACAAAATAGATTTCAAAAGAAGAGCCATAAAGAGAGACCCAGATGGCCACTTCATAATACACAAGGGAAGAATCCATCAAGAAGACAAAAACATTGTAAATATATATGCACCCAACATAGGAGCACCCAAATACATAAAGAAAATCTTGGAGAATTTCAAGAAAGATATTGATAAGCAACACAATTATAGTAGGTGATTTTAACACCCCACTGTCAAGAATAGACAGATCTTCCAAACCAAATATAAACAAAGATATTGTGCCATTAAGCAATGCCCTAAATGAAATGGACTTAACTGATGTATATATAGAGCCTTTCACCCCAAAGAAGCTAAACACATATTCTTTTCAAATGCACATGGAATATTTTCAAAGACAGACCCCTTGATAGGACACAAAACAAGCCTCAACAAATTCAAGAAAATTGAAATCATAGCAAGCATTTTCTATGACCACAAGGAACTGAAACTAGAAACCAACCTCAAGAAAGAAACTCAAAAACACTCAAAATCATGGAGATTGAACAGCATGCTATTAAACAATGAATAAGTCAATAATGAAACTAGGGAAGAAATCAAAAAGGTTCTGGGAACAAATGAAAATGAACTCACAAGTACCCAAAACTCATGGAACACAGCAAAGGCAGTCCTGACTGGGAAGTTCATAGAGATACAGGCCTACCAAAAAAAGATAGAAACATTTCAAATAAACAACCTAACACTACAACTACAGGAACTGGAGGAGGAACAACATATACAGCACTGACCAAGAAGAAGAAAGGAAATAACCAAGATCACAGCAGAATTAAATGACATAGAGACTAAAAGCACAATTCTAAGGATCAATGAATCCAGGAGCTGGTTGTTTGAAAAGATAAATAAAATCGACAAGCTTTTAAGCAGGCTCATCAAGAAAAACAGAGAGGACCTAAATAAACGCAATCAGAAATGAAAGAAGAGAGATTACAACTGACACCACAGAAATACAAAGGATTGTAAAAAATTACTACAAAGAACTATACATCACAAAATTTGGAAACGTGTGAAATGGACAAATCTTTAGAAAAATATAATTTTCCAAAACTCAATGAAGAAGAAGCAGAAAGCCTGAAGAGACCAATAACAGCAGACCAAATTGAAGCAGTAGTCAAAAAACTTCCGAGGAAATAACAGCAGACCAAATTGAAGCAGTAGTCAAAAAACTTCCGAGGATTCAAGATGGCAGCAAGGTAGGAGGAGGCAGATTCCACTTTTCCCTGCATGCGGGAGAAAAACCTAGCTGATCTACAGAGGAACAGAGCAGATAGCCAATGGTACCATAGCATATATGAAAATAGAAGATCAAAATCTGTAGTGAAGCCCTGGCTGGTGTAGCTCAGTGGATTGAGCGCGGGCCTGTGAACCAAAGGATCGCGGTTCGATTCCCAGTCAGGGCACATGCCTGGGTTGCCAGGCCAGTTCCCGTCAGGGGACATACAAGAGGCAACCGCACATTGATGTTTCTCTCCCTCTCTCCTTCCCTTCCCCTCTAAAGATAAATAAATAAAATCTAAAAGGAAAAAAAAAATCTGTAGTGAACATTGGAAAACCAGACCTGGAGGCCGAGCGACTGGAGGTGGCCCTGGGACTGGAGGAGGGTGCTTTGTGGAAGACCTGGAGCTCAAACCCACGATCCTAGGGTGAGTGCACCCAAATTGGGAAACTCTCGGAGCCCACTCCCGTAGACTCGGGTAAGCATGTGTGCCCTGTAGGAGACCTGGAGCTCACAGCAATAAACGTCTGGAGTGCTCAAACCCATAAACTCAGGAAAGCACGTGCTCTGCAGGAGGCTCAGAGATCACACCCAAGGCACTGAATGGAGAGGGCACCGCTAGCCCTGGGGAGAGTGCACGGTGGGCATTGAGGAGCGTAGTCCAAAGCTGAATGCAGAATAGGGAGAAAAGCGATACCAGTTGCCCTCAGCCTGTTGCAGTTGCACCCAGCAAGACCAGAAGAAAACAGTTTGGCTGGTTTGAAAACAGCAAGAGGTGGTTTTCTGTTTGTTTGTTTGTTTTTTAGTTTTTGTGGGTTTTTTTGTTTTGTGTTGTTTTAATTATATATTTTTATTTTTTTACTACTTTTATCTTTTTTTATCCATCAATTCCTTTTGCTTCTCTTTACTTCTTTCTTGTTTTATTCCTTCTTCCTTTGTTTCCGATTTTTATCTGTTCTTCCTTACTCTTTTTTTCCCCTTCTTTTTTCATTTTTTTCTTTTCTCTTTTTAAATATCCAAGAGTGAGACAAAACAAAAACAAAACAAAACAAAAAAACCCAAAACCAAAAACCTGGAACTGTGAAAAAAAACAAAGTTGGACCCAAAGAGGAGGCATCCCAACAGCTGAGACAGTGGAAGCTGTGAACACCAGGATACCCGAAGGAGACTGCACCACTGAATCTCAAAGGTATTCTACCACAGAAGTTCACACCATGAACCCAGGGAGCCAGAACAGATCAATTTAAGAAGCTAAGGGTAACAAGAAGAATCTCACAAACAATGGGAAGACAAAGAAACAATCCCCAAATGAAAGGAAAGGAGGAAGCCCCAGAAAGAATGCTAAATGAAATGGATGCAAGTCAATTATCAGATATTGAACTCAAAGCAATGGTTGTCAGGAAGCTCCATCAGCTCTCAATGAGCTACCAGAAACTACAGGGAAGCCCTGGCTGGTGTAGATCAGTGGATTGAGCGCGGGCCTGTGAACCAAAGGATCGAGGTTCGATTCCCAGTCAGGGCACATGCCTGGGTTGCAGGCCAGTTCCCAGCATGGAACACATAAGAGGCAACCATACATTGATATTTCTCTCCTTCTCCCTCTCTCCTACCCTTCCCCTCTAAAGATAAATAAATAAATAAATAAATATTTAAAAAAAATACCACTTTAAAAAAAAAAAAGAAACTACAGGGAAGTTACAATGAACTCACTGCAAACTATATCAACATGAAAAAGGATATAGAAACGATCAACAAGGGCCAAGAGGAAATGAAGAATACAATTTCTGAACTGAAGAACACAGTAGAAGGAATGAAAAGCAGAATCGATGAAGCACAGGACCAGATCAGTGAGTTGGAGGACAAAGTAGAAAAAAACACCCAGAAAGAGCAAGAAAAGGAAAAGAGACTCAGAAAGAATGAAGACGGATTAAAAGAAATGCAAGAAAATATGAAACGTAATAATATCCATATAATAGGGATATGAGAAGGAGAAGAAGAAGAGCAAAGAATAGAAAACCTATTTGAAAAAGTAATGATGGAAAACTTCCCTAATTTTATGAGAGAAAAAGACACACAAATCCAGGAAACACAGAGTCCTGTTCAAGAGGAACCCAAAGAGGCCCAGTTCAAGACACTTCATAATTAAAACGGCAAAATTCCAAGAAAAAGAGAGAATTTTAAAGGCAGCAAGGGAGAAAAAGGAAGTAACATACAAGGGAGCCCGGATAAGGTTAGCAGGTGACTTCTCAATGGAAACGCTCCAAGCCAGAAGAGAATGGCAAGAAATATTCCAAGTAATGAGAACCAAAGGCCTGCAACCAAGACTACTTTACCCAGCAAGGATTTCAATCAAGATAGAAGGCCAAATAAAGAGCTTCGCAGACATAAGAAGTCTAAAAGAATACATCTCTACCAAACCAGATCTGCAAGAGATGCTAAAGGGACTGCTTTAAGGAAAGGAAGGAAGAGAGAGAGGATGACAGGTATGAAAATGACAATGAATCAGTACCTATCAATAATAACCTTAAATATAAATGGATTAAATGCTCCAATTAAAAGTCATAGAATAGCTGAATGGATAAGAAAGCATGACACACACACATATGCTGCCCGCAAGAGACCCACCTTAGGACAAAAGACCTACACAGATTGAAAGAGAAGGGCTGGAAAACAAGTTGTCCAAGGAAACAGACATGAAAAAGAAGCCAGGATAGCAGTATTAATATCATACAAAATAGACTTCAAAAGAAGAGCCTTAAAGAGAGACCCAGAAGGTCACTTCATAATACTCAAGGGTAGAATCCACCAAGAAGATATAAACATTGTAAATATATGCACCTAACATAGGAGCACCTAAATACATAAAGAAAATCTTAGAGGACTTCACGAAATATATTGACAGCAACACAATTATAGTAGTGGATTTTAACACCCACTGTCAAAAATGGACAGATCTTCCAAACCAAATATCAACAAAGATATTTTGGCATTGAACAATACTCTAGATGAAATGGACTTAACTGATATATATATAGAGAGAGAGTCCTTCATCCCAAAGAAACAAAATAAACATTTTTTTAAAGATAGACTCCATGATAGGACATAAAAAAAGCCTCAACAAATTCAAGAAAATTGAAATCATACCAAGCATTTTCTCCGACCACAAGGGACTGAAATTAGAAACCAACTTCAAGTGGGAAAACCCAAAACTCTCAAAATCATGGAGATTGAATAGCATGCTATTAAACAATGAATGGGTCAAGAATGAAATTAGGGAAAAAATAAAAAAGTTTCTGGAAACAAACGAAAATTAACTCACAACAACCCAAAACTTATGGGACACAGAGAAGGCAGTCCTCAGAGGGAAGATCATAGTGATACAGGCTTACCTAAAGAAGACAGAAACATTTCAAACAATTTAACCCTACATTTACAAGAATTGAGGAACAACAACAAAAACAGCTCAGAGCAAGTAGAAGGAAGGAAATAACCAAAATCAGAGCAGAATTAAATGACATAGAGATGAAAAGCACAATTCTAAGAATGAATGAATTCAGGAGCTGGTTCTTGGAAAAGATAAAGAAAATTGACAAGCCTTTCAGCAGGCTCATCAAGAAAAAAAGGGAGAGGACTCATATAAACATAATCAGAAATGAAAGAGGAGAGATTACAACCGACACCACAGAAATACAAAGGATTGTAAGAAATTACTATGAAGAATTTTATGCCAAGAAATTTGAAAACCTGTGTGAATAGGACAAATCTTTAGAAAAATATAATGTTCAAAACTGAATGAAGAAGCAGAAAGCCTGACCAGATCAATAACAGTTGATAAAATTGAAGGACTAATCAAAAAACAACTGACACACAAACACCTGCATCACATAGTTTCACAGGAGAATTCTACAAAGCATTTTAGGAAGAGCTAGCCACTATCCTTCACAAACTATTCCAAAAAATCCAAAATGATGGAAGACTCCCAAACTTTTTTTTTGAAGCCAGCATCATCCTAATCCCAAAACCAGATAAAGACACAACAAAGAAAGAAAACTTCAAGCCAATGTCACTGATGAACATAGACACTTAAATGCTAAACACAATATTGGCAAACCACATCTATAAATACATTAAAAAATCATACACCAAGATCAAGTGGGATTCATCCTGGAGATGCAAGGATGGTACAATATTTGCAAATCAATAAACATCATACATCACATAAACAAAAACAAAGACAAAAATCACATGATCATAGCAATAGATGTGGAAAAAGCATTTGATAAGGTACAGCACTCATTTATGATAAAAACACTCAGCAAAGTGGGAATAGAGGGAGCATTCCTCAACATAATAAAGGCCATATATGAGAGACCTATGGACAGCATCACAGTCAATGGGCAAAAATGAAATCTTTTCCACTAAGATCAGGAACAAGACAAGGTTGTCCACTTTCACCACTTCTATTCAATATAGTATTGGAAGTCTTAGCCACAGTGATTAGACAAAAAAAGGAAATAAAAGGCATCCAACTGGGAAAGGAGGAAACAAAACTATCATTGTTTGCAGATGACATGATAGTGTACATAGAAAATCCTATAGACTCAGCCAAAAAGCTGCTCTACTTAATAAATGAATTTGGCCAAACAGCTGGATACAAAGTCAATATCCAGAAATCAAAGGCATTTTTGTATACCAACAATGAAACAGCAGAAGCAGAAATCAAGAAAAAAATCCCATTCAACATAGCAAAAAGAAAAATAAAATACCTAGGAATAAACCTAACCAAGGAGGTAAAGACCCGTATGCAGAAAACTACACAACGCTGAAGAAAGAAATCAAAAAAGGCACAAACAAATGGAAACACATACTGTGTTCATGTATCGGAAGAATTAATATCATCAGAATGTCCATACTACCCAAAGCAATTTACAGATTCGATGCAATACCTATGAAAATACTAATGGCATACTTCACAGACATAGAACAAACACTTCAAAAATTTATATGGAACCATAAACGACCCCGAATAGCAGCAGGAATTTTGAGAAAGAAGAGCAAAGTAGGAGGGACCACAATAACTGATACCAAACTGTATTACAAGGCCACTGTAATCAAAACAGCCTGGTACTGTCATCAAAACAGGCACATGGACCAGTGAAATAGAACAGAGAGCCTAGAAATAAACCCAAGTCTCTATAGTCAATTAATATTCAACAAAGGGGGCAGCAATGTCATATGGAGCAAAAACAGCCTCTTCAAAAAGTGGTGTTGGGAGAACTGGACAGGTACATGCAAAAAAAAAAAAAAATTAAACTCAAGTGCCAACTTATACCATACACAAAAATAAAGTCAAGGTGAATAAAAGATTTAAATATAATCCATGACTCCATTAAAATTCTAGAGGAGAACATAGGCAGGAAAATCTCAAATATTCCACACAGCAATATTTTTACTGATACGTCTCCTAAAGCAAGGGACATAAAGGAAAGAATAAAGAAATTCAATCTCATCAAAATAAAGAGCTTCTTCACGGGTGAAGAAAACAGTATTAAAATAAAAAGAGAACCAACTATATGGGAAAACATATTTAACAATGATACCTCAGACAAAGGTTTAATCTCCAAAATATACAAAGAATTTACACAACTCCACTCTAAGAAGACAAGCAACCCAATTAAAAACTGGGCAAAGAACTTGAACGGATACTCCTCCAAGGAGGACATACAGATGATCCAGAGTCACATGAAAAGATGCTCAGTGTCGCTAGCTATCAGAGAGATGCAAATTAAAACCACAAAGAGATACCACTTGACACCAGTCAGAATGGCCATCATAAACAAAGCAACAAACAGCAAGTGTTGGAGAGGTTGTGGAGAAAAGGAGACCCTAGTGCACTGTTGGTGGGATTGCAGACTGGTACAACCACTATGGAAAACAGTATGTAATTTTCTAAGAAAACTAAAAATGGACCTACCTTTTGACCCAGGAATTCCACTGCTTGGATTATATCCTAAGAACCCTGAAACACCAATCCAAAAGAACCTATGAACCCCAATGTTCATATCAGCACAATTTACAATAGCCAAGTGTTGGAAGAAACCTAAGTGCCCATCAGTAAATGAATGGATCAAAAAACTATGGTACATTTACACAATGTAATTCTATGCAGCAGAAAGAAAGAAGGAGCTCCTACCCTTTGCAACAGCATGGATGGAACTGGAGAGCATTATTCTAAGCCAAATAAGCCAGGTGGTGAAAAACAAAAACCATATGATCTCACCTTTAACAGGAACCTAATCAACAAAAAAACCAAACTAGCATAATATAACCGAAGACACTGAAATTGAGAAAAGGCTGACAGTCACGGGGGGGGGGGGGGATTTCAGGGGAAAAGGGGAAGGGTTTAGAGCAACAAGTATAAAGGACACATGGACAAAAACTATGGGGGGTAGAAATGGGAGGGAGGTGGGGACGGCTGGGGTGGTGGGCTGGGGTGGCAGTAAAAGAAAACTGTATAAGATCAACAATTAAAATAAAAAAAACTCTCATTTTTCTTTTCTTTTTTCTTTTTAAATGCCCATGAGTGAGACAAAAATACCCAGAACTGTAAAAAAACCAGAGTTGGACCCAAAGAGGGGGCAACCTAACAGCTGAGGCAGTGGAAGCTGTGAACAGGATAACCGAAGGGACTGCACCACTGAATCTCACAGGTATTTTACCACAGAATTTCACATCACACCATAAATCCAGGGAGCCAGAATAAATCAATTTAAGAAGCTGAGGCTAACAAGAAGAGTCTCACAAACATTGGGAAGACAAAGAAACAATCCCCAAATGAAAGGAAAGGAGGAAGCCTCAGAAAGAATGCTAAATGAAACAGCAGCAACTCAACTATCAGATACTGAGTTCAAATAAATGGTTATTAGGAAGCTCAATGAGCTCACAATGAACTACCAGAAACTACAGGGAAGCTACAATGAACTCACTGCAAACTATATCAACATGAAAAAGGAAATAGAAACTATCAGCAAGGTCCAAGAGGAAATGAAGAATACACTTTCTGAACTGAGGAAGGCACTGAAACATAATAGAGGCCGAAGATGACAAACCCACTGCCAGCATCACACTCAACATGGAAAAACTACAAGCATTCCCCTTAAGATAGGAAAGAGGATATAATTCTTTGTATGGAAAAGTTATATATTTAATCTGTGTGACCAATGACAATCTATTTCATTTAACAAATTAACTAGACGTAAAATGCTATGTTTCTAATAATAGTTCCTTGTCTTAATGAAAGGAAGCACTAGTATGAACATAGGGTATCAGACAAGCAAGATCTTAAGATTAGTCTGAGTTCCACCTTAAACTGCTGAGACACTAAGCTCCATGTTACAGTGGACCTTAATTTGAAGAATTCTTTTGACACAAAAATGAAAATAAAAACAGTAATCAGTACATGCTGTTTCATTTAGTTCAGTTTGCCTTTCATATTAGAGGAAACTCTTACCATGCCTCAAAGCAAATTTAAGGGTTTGAAAAGAAAGAAGTAAGCCACAGAAATGTTACCAAGAATACAAGCATCTCAATTCAAATCCACAAAGCTTTGGATAATGAAAAGAAAAACATAATTTTAATTCAACTCAAGCATTTTCCAGGCAGATTATATTTGCTTAAATTGCTACAGTGATTCAAGAGACAGCCCTATTTAAACATACAGATACTGAGGATTTTTAAGAGACTGAGTTAAAGAGCTTAGGAATTTCTGATTCATTTACAGGATTTGCAAATTCATCAACCCCTGAAAACTAAAGCAAACTCAACAGGTATGGTGACAAAATAATTTTCAATTTTTTAAGAAAGTATTCCTACTCTTAAAAATAAAAAAGTATATTTGATTTGTTTAACATTAAAATAGATTTCAGCCATCATAAAAGCACAATTTTTGGAAGCAGTATCTGGTTAAAGCTACATTAAAACTTTTATTAGCCAAATTATTTGAAGAAAAAGTATTAAAAGTGAATTTAATTTTCTAACTTAAGATGTATCCAATAATCTTTGTTTTTATATTCTTTTTGTTTTGAATGAAAGATTCTTAGGTTAAAAAAAAATAAAAGATAGGGAACAAGACAAGGATGTTTGCTTTCACTCTCCTATTCAAAATAGTACTGGAAATCCTAGCCACAGCAATAAAAGAAAAGGAGAATAACTAAAAGGCATTCGAATTGGAAAGGAAGAAATTAAACTGTCTTTATTTGCAGATGACATGATCCTATACATAAATAACCCTAAAGATTCCACCAAGAAACTTCTACAATTGATAAATGAATTCAGTAAAGTAGCAGGATACAAAAAAATATCCAGAAATCAGTTGAATTTTTATATGCCAATAATGAACTATCAGAAAGGGAGATTAAGAAAACAATCTCATTCATAATTGTTTCAAAAAGAATAAAATACCTAGGAATAAATCTAACCAAAGATGTAAAAAATCTGTACTCAGAAAATTATAAGACATTGAAGAAAAAAATTAAAGAAGATACAAGTAAGTGGAAGAACATATTGTGTTCATTGATAGGAAGAGTTAACATCATTAAAATTTCCATACTACCCAAAGCAATCTATTAATTCAACACAATCCATAGATTCAAAATACTTCCTATCAAGATTCCAGCAACATATTTCACAGAACTAGAACAAATATTTCAAAAATTTATATGGAACCACGAGAGGCCCCACATAGCAACAGCAATCTTGAGAAAGAAAAACAAAGTTGGAGGAGTCACACTACCTGATATCAAACTACACTATTATGCCATAGTAATCAAAATAGCATTGTATGGGAAAAAAACAAAGAAAAGAAGAAAAGAAAAAAAAAAGAAGAACTAGATCAATGAAACAGAATAGGGAACCCAAAAATAAACCCAACCTTTTTAGTCAATTAGCATTTGACAGAGGAAGCAAGTGCATACAATGGGCTAAAGATAGTTTAGTCAATAAATGATGTTGGAAAAATCAGACAAATACATGCAGGGAAATGAAACTAGACCAGAGGGAAGGTGGAAGGGGATAATGGGGGAAAAGGAGGAAGGGTCATCAAGAAACATGTATCAAGGACACATGGACAAAGCCTAAAGGGGTGTGGGATTGAGGGTCGGAGGTGGGGATGGATAGGGTGGGAGGGATTGGTGAGGGGAAATGGATCCAACTGTACCTGAACAACAAAAGAAAAGAGAGAGAGAGAGAGAGAGAGAGAGAGAGAGAGAGAGAGAGAGAGAGAGAGAGAGAGAGAGAGAGAGAGAGAAAAGAAAATAGACCACCTTCTTATGCCACACACAAGAACAAATTCAAAGTGGATTAAAGACAATGTTACCCAAAGCCTTAAAAATACTAGAAAAAATATAGGCAATAAAATCTCAGCCATGGCTCATAGAAATATTTTATCTGATACATCTCCTCAAACAAGGGAAACAAAAGAAAAAAATAACAAATGGGATTTCATCAAACTAAAAAGTTTCTGTCCAGCAAAGGAAACAATCCACAAAATAAAAAGACAACCTCTGAATGGGAGAACATATTGCTGATACATCTGCTAAGGGTTTAATATCCAAAGTTTTAAAAGAACTTATAAAACTCATCACCAAAAACCCAAATAGTCCAATTTAGAAATGGGCCAAAGACCTGAATAGAGGATAGGAAGATGGTGGTGAAATAGGTGGGAGCATAGTCAGTCCACTTACCCCTGTGCTTGGGTGGAACACCTAGCCGATCTTCTGAGGAACAGAGTGAACAGCCAACAGTATCCCAACATATATGAAGACTGGAGGCCAAAAACTGTAGAGGACATTGAAAAATCAGATGCTAAGGAGAGTGCTTTGGGACAATAAGGTTCCTGGGACCAGCATGGGGACCATGGCAGCTGTAGCCCCAGGCCTGGCGCCCACCAGGTCTGCTGCAGGATTCTTGGGAGAGAGCCAGATCTATGGCTCCCTCCTCTGCCAAACAAGGCTTGAGCAGCACCAGGATGGACCTGGATGCTTGAAGTTGCGGTGGGGGTGGGGTGGATAAGGATGAAGTGGCAAACATACAGGGGTGGTGTGCACCCACTGAGACTATGGATGCTGGCTGGGAAGAGTTGGGCAGCGATGGACCCCAACCTGGTCAGTCTCTGGTCTGGTTGGAGAGTTGGGCTGTATGAGAGTCCAGGCGCTTGTTTGGAACAGCAGGCTTGAATAGTAGGAACTTTTCAAAAAGAAAAAAGAGGTATTCAGAAGCTGCTTGGGGAATTCTCCCACAGCAGCCACCCCTGCCTACTATGTCCCTGCCTACAACCACATCAGCTGTGCTCCCAGGGCAGCAAAAGCTGAGTCCTCACACCCGAGGCCCTGGGGATGGTATGCACGCAAGTACACATCCCAGCAGCTGCCCATCCCACCCCAGCAGCAGAGGTTGAGTGCTCATGCCCACAGCCCCAGGGACAGAGTGCACCTGACCCCATGGTCTAGAGGCACCTCGTGCCAAACCCTAGTGCCCCAGGTGCAGCATCAGGGAAGGTGTGTGCCTGCATTTGCCATGGCAGCCACAGCTGTGCCCCCACCCTGCAGGGCCAACTGGCTATCTAAGAGGAAGGCGAAGACACCACTGCAGAGGAGATCCCTTCAGGGCTCAGGGAGTCAGCACTCCCAAGAAAGACTTAACTCAGTAAGGGTGCCAAACTACCCTGAAGAGACTCTGAGAGTCCCTAGCCTCTAGGACAGCACAGAGCGAGGTGGTGTGTGAGTTGCCCCTAACTGGTGCACCTCAAGGACAGCACAACTGGTGGACTGAAGGTGTAGATTGGCTGAAGAAGGGCACTGGGGACCCAGCAGTGAACTGAGGAACTGGGCTGGAGGCTGGGCAACTGTGAAGAGTGAGGCTCAGGCCTGGCCCCCATCCCCACAAAACCACAGGAAGGGAGTAAAGCAAAACCAATCCCCCCTCAGCCTGCTACAGCCATGAAGACCAGCAGAACTGGCTTGGCTTGGTTAAACCAGCAGCAGTCTTCTTCTTCTTCTTCTTCTTCTTCTTCTTCTTCTTCTTCTTCTTCTTCTTCTTCTTCTTCTTCCTCTTCCTCTTCCTCTTCCTCTTCCTCTTCCCCTTCCTTCCTTCCTTCCTTCCTTCCTTCCTTCCTTCCTTCCTTCTTTCTTTCCCAACCAGTGAGACAATAAAATCTGGAACAGTGAAAGGACCAGAGTTAGACCTAAAGAGGGGTTGTCCCAACAACTGAGATAGTGAGACAAATTTCACTTTGCTACTCCAGAGAACTTGCAAGTTATTGTATATTTGCATTATTATTTTTCATTATTTTTACATCTTTTAACAGTATTTTTTTATTTCTCTTCTTTCTATTTAGTCTTCTTCACTTGATTTGTTAAATTGCATTGTTTGACTGGTTTCCCTTGTTCTCTCTTTCACAGTGTATTTTTAATTTTCCATCTTTCACTGCACTTGTGTTCCAATAGCACACTACTCTAGGTCCTGTATACCCTACTTTTGTTATTCAGATCACATAGATTCTGTCATATGATTGTTGCTCCATTACTATTGTAAATAATTGCTGTTCCATACAATTGTAAATACTATACAGTACCCCTTCTGGGTCATAGCTCACTTCACTGTTTCCTGAACTGTATTAGTGTTGTGGTTAAATCTGTTCTCTCACACACTACACCTATTTTCTGTCCTTTACTCTCACTTTACCTCATAATCTCACCTCCCAAAAGTTCACTGCTTTCTAGATCCAACTCACAATCCTTCCCCACACTCAACAAGAGTCTTACCTTTTTTCTACCCTTTCTAAAAAGTGGCTAGGTGGGTGAAATATCATGGTTAACACTATATATATCCAAAGGATCTCCTATCTCTTCTCTACGGGTTGGTATTTTAAATACCACAGAATATACTCCCACTGTCTTAAACCATTTTGCCTTCCCCCTCCAACTGATCACAAAAAAAGAGTAGGTGGGAGCTGTGAACACCAGTATACCTGCTGGAAGAGGAAACCCACCAACAAAGGAAGCACCAACAAATAACAACGGAAGAAGGTGAAGGAGGGAGCAGAAGCCACACTAACCTCTATCCAGGACCAATCTGGAAATACAAGTAAATGATGGAGAAATTACCCACAACAAACAACTGAACAAGAGTGAGAGAGAAGCCTCAAAACCTCATACAGACAGAAGAACCAGTTTTAACACAACCTGTCCACACATGCATAGAACAATACAAGACTTGGTGGGCTGAGTGGCCCTAGTTAACCAGCTGGAGGGAAGGACACACCAAAGAAAGACCCAACAACAGTCAAAACCCAAAGACATAGAGAGAGCCACCATAAAAGACAGCCCAAGACCAGTAAGCTCAGCAGATCAAGGAGACTGCACTACTGAATCTCACAGGTCTTCTACCATAAAAGTTCACACCATAAACCAAGGGAGCCAGAACAGATCTATTTAAGAAGCAGAGGTTAACAAGAAAAGTCTCAGAAAAATGGGAAGAGAAACAAACAATCCCCAAATGAAAGGAAAGCAGGAAGCCTCAGAAAGAATGCTAACTGAAATAGAGGCAAGTCAGCTATCACATATTGAGTTCAAAGCAATGGTTATCAGAAAGCTCAATGAGCTCACAAGGCACTACCAGAAACTACAGGGAAACTACAATGAAATCACTGCAAATTATATCAACATGAAAAAGGAAATAGAACTATTAACAAGGGCCAAGAGGAAATGAAGAATACAATTTCTACACTGAAGAGCACAGTAGAAGGAATCAAAAGGAGTCTAGATGGAGCAGAGGATTGAATCAGTGAGCTGGAGGACAAGGTAGAAAAAAATGCCCAGAGAGAGAAAGAAAAGGAAAAGAGACTCAGAAAGAATGAGGAGGGGCTAAAGGAAATGCAAGATAACGTGAAATGTAATAATATCCATACAATAGGGATACCAGAAGGAGAAGAAGAGCAAGGGATAGAAAACCTATTTGAAAAAGTAATGATGGAAAACTTCTCTAATTTTATGAGAGAAAATGGCACACAAATCCAGGAAACACAGAGTCCCAATCAAGAGGAACCCAAAGAGGCCCACTTCAAGACACATCATAACTGAAATGGCAAATTCCACAACAAAGAGAGACTCTTAAAGCAGGAAGGGAAAAAATAGGAAGTAACACACAAGGGAGCCCCAGTAAGGCTAGGAGCTGATTTCTGAATGGAAATGGTCCAAGATAGAGGGAATGGCAAGAAATATTCCAAGTAATGAAAACCAAGGGCCTGCAATGGAGAATACTCTATCCAGCAAGGCTGTGAATTAAAATCGAAGGCCAAATAAGAAGCTTCCCAGACAAAAGAAGCCTCAAAGAATACGCCTCCTCCAAAACAACTCTGCAAGAAATGCTAAAGGGACTGCTTTAAGAACAGGAAGAAAAACAGTGAGAGAGAGAGAGGAACACAAGTATGAAAAAATGGCAATGAATAAGTACCTATCAGTAATAACCTTAAATGTAAATGGATTAAATGCTCTAATCAAAAGGCATAGAATAGCTGAATGGATAAGACATCATGACCTACACATATGCTGCCTACAAGAGACCCACCTCAGAACAAAAGACCTACACAGACTGAAAGTGAAGGGCTGGAAACGAATATTCCAAGCAAACAGATAGGAAAATAAAACTGGGGTAGCAATACTCATATCAGACAAAATAGACTTAAAAAAAGCCATAAAAAGAGATCCACAAGGTCGCTACATAATACTCAAGGGAAGAATCCATTAAGAAGACAAAAACATTGTAAATATATATGCACCCAACATAGAAACACCCAAATATGTAAAGAAGATCTTAGAGGACTTCAAGAAAAATATTGACAGCAACACAATTATAGTAGGGGATTTTAACACCCACTGTCAAAAACGGATAGATCTTCCAAACAAAATATCAACAAAGATATTGTGGCATTGAATCATGCCCTAGGTCAAATGGACTTAACTGATATATATATATATAGAGAGAGAGAGAGAGAGAGAGCCTTTCATCCCGAAGAAGGAAAGTACACATGGTTTTCAAATCCACATAGAATATTTTCAAAGATAGGACACTAAACAAGCCTCAACAAATTCAAGAAAATTGAAATCATATCAAGCAGTTTCTCCAACCACGAGGGACTGAAACTAGAAACCAACCTCAAGGGAAAAAATCCCAAACACTCAAAGTCATGGAGATTGAATAGCATGCTCTTAAATGATGAATGGGTTGAGAATGAGATCAAGGAGGAAATCAAAAAGTTTCTGGAGACCAGTGAAAAGGAACTCACAAGTACCCAAAACTTATGGGACACAGTGAAGGCAGTCCTGAGAGGGAAGTTCATAGTGATACAGACCTATGTAAAAAAGAGAAACATTTGAAATAAACAACCTAACCCTATGCCTACAAGAACTCGAGGAATCACAACAAAGACAGCCCAGAGCCTGTAGAATGAAGAAAATAACCAAGATCAAAGCAGAATTCAATGACATATAGATGAAAAGCACAATTCTAAGGATCAATAAATCCAGGAGCTTGTTCTTTGAGAAGATAAACTAAACTGACAAGCCTTTAAGCAGAGTCATCAAGCACAGAAGAGAGAGGACCTAAATAAACACAATCAGAAATCAAAGAGGGGAGATTACAATTGATATCACAGAAATACAAAGGATTGCAAGAAATTACTATGAAGAACTATATGCTAAGAAATTTGAAAATCTATGTGTAGTAGACAAATCTGTAGAAAAATATAATCTTAAATATCTGAATGAAGACAAAGCAGAAAGCCTTAACAGACTAATAATAGCTGATGAAATTGAGGCAGTAATCAAAAAGCTCCTAACACACTAAAGTCCTGGACCAGACTATTTCACAGGAGAGTTTTAGAAAGCATTTAAGGAAGAGCTAAGCCTTATCCTTCACAGACTATTCCAGAAAATCCAGGAAAATGGAAGACTCCCAAATTCTTTATATGAAGCCAGCATCATCCTAATCCCAAAACCAGATAAAGACACAACAAAGAAAGGAAAATTCAGGCCAATATCGCTGATGAACATAGATGCTAAAATCCTCAACAAAATATTGGCAAACCACATCCAGTAATAGATTAAAAAGATCAAACACCATGATCAAGTGGGATTCATCCCAGGGACCCAAGGATGGCACAATATTTGCAAATCAATAAACATAATACATCACATAAACAAAAGCAAAGACAAAAATCACATGATCGTAGCAATAAATGCGAAAAAAGCATTTCATAAGGTACAGCACCAATTTATGATAAAAACATTCAGCAAAGTGGGAATAGAGGGAGCATTCCTCAACATAATAAAGGCCACATATGAGAGACCAATAGCCCACATCATACTCAATGGCCCAAATCTTAGAGCTTTCTTACTAAAATCAAGAACAAGACAAGGATGCCCATTTTCACCAGTTTTATTCAACATATTATTGGAAATCCTATCCTGAGCAATCAGATTAGAAAAAGAAATAAAAGGCATTCAAATTGGAAAGGAGGAAGTAAAACTGTCATTGTTCACATATGACATAATAGTGTACATAGAAAATACTACAGACTCCACTAAAAAACTACTCAACCTAATAAGTCAATTTGGCAAAACAGCAGGATACAAAGTCAATATTCATAAATAAAGGGCATTTTTGTACAGCAAGAATGAAATATCAGAAACAGAAATCAGGAAAAAATCTCATTTGATATAGCAACAAGAAAAATAAAGTTCCTAGGAATAAACCTAACCAATGAGGTAAAAGACCTTTACTAAGAAAACCATGCAACACTGAAGACAGAAATTAAGGAAGACACAAACAAATGGAAGCATGTACTATGCTCATGGATTGGAAGAATTAGAATCAGAATGTCCACACTATGCAAAGCAATTTATAGATTAAACACAATCCTTATTTAAGTACCAATGACATATATATATGTAACAGATATAGAAAAAACATTTCAGAAATTCATATGGAACCATAAATGACCTGTAATAGCTGCAACAATTGTGAAAAAGAGGAACAAAGTAGGAGGGATCACAGTACCTGATACCAAACTATATTACAAGGTCACTGTAATCAAAACAGCCTGACACCGGCATAAAAACAAGCACATAGACCAATGGAAGAGAACAGCGAGCCAAGAAATAAACCCAAGTCTCTATGGTCTCTATGGTCAATTACTATTTGACAAAGGGGCAGCATCATAAAATGGAGTAAAAATAGCCTCTTCAACAAATGCTGTTGGGAGAGCTGGGCAGCTACATGCAAAAAAATGAAACTTGACTACTAATGTACACAATATAGAAAAATAAATTCAAGGTAGATAAAAGACTTAAATATAAGTTGTGACACCATAAAAGTCCTAGAGGAAAACATTGGCAGGAAATTCTCAGACATTCCACGCAGCAACATCTTCACTGATATGTCCCATGAAGCAAGGGACATAAAAGAAAGAATAACCAAATGGGAGTTCATCAAATTAAAAAGCTTCTGCATGGCTAAGGTAAACAGCATTAAAATGAAAGAGAACCAACCATATAGGAAATATATTTTCCAATGATACTTGGGACAAGGGTTTGGTCTCCAAAATATATAATGACCTCACCTGACTGTACTTCAGGAAGACAAAACACCCAATTAAAAAATGGGCAAAAGACCTCAATAGACACTTCTCCAAGGAGCACATACAGAGCACCCAGAGACATATGAAAAGATGCTCAGCATCACTAGCCATTAGAAAGATTCAAATTAAAACCACAATGAGATACCACTTCACACCAGTCAGAATGGCCATCAGAGACAAAGCAACAAACAAGTGCTGGAGAGGATGTGGAGAAAAGGGAACCCTAGTACAGTGTTAGTGGGAATGCAGACTGGTGCAGCCACTGTGGAAAACGGTATGGAATGTCTTCAGAAAACTAAAAATAGAACTGCCTCTTGACGTATCTATTCCATGGGTGGGATTATATTCTAAGAGCCCTGAAGCACCAATCCAAAAGCACCTATACATCTAGTACACAATGTACAATAGCCAAGTGCTTGAAGCAACTAAGTCCTCATCAGTAAATGAGTGGATCAAAAAACTATGGTACATTTACACAATGGAATTCTATGCAGCAGAGAGAAAGAGCTCCTACTCTTTGTGACAATGTGGATGGAACTAGAGATAATTATGCTAAGTGAAATAAGCCTGGCAGTGAGGGACAAATACCATATAATTTCATCTTTAACTGGAAACATAATCAACACAAGGAAAAAGCAAACAAAATATAACCAGAGATGTGGGGGGCTCTGACCACAGAGCCCCGTCCATTGGCCACGGATGAGAATAAATCTACCAAGACATGACCTGCTTGGGCAGGAGAGGTGGCTGATCCCTCAAAGGAGAAGAGTCAAGAGCCTTTTCCTCAATAGGCTCTTGTTAGGTTCATTTTACACAGGAGTACAGGTAAAGCTCATTAATCATTGTCAGGCAGTAAGGATCAAACAATAGATAGCATACTAAGAACTCTGAAGGCGTATTCTGAGTCAGGGTCTGTTAGCTAAAAGGCTACAAAACTTCGGGAAACAAACTCATTTCCTGCTCAGACCCTTATCATTTAATTGAGAGCATTCTTAGCAAAGCAGGTTTCACAGGATTTTATATATTCTTTCTTAGGCCTGATCACCTGGGGAGCCTGCCCTATCCAGCACAGAGCTGCACTGCGTTCTGTCATTGTTTCAGGCTTAAGTCGGGCAGAGTCAACAAAGCAGCCAAGAGATTAGGAAACTTCTCGCAGACAGAATGAGGACTCTGGCTATATCAGGATAGCTGGGGGGCGAGGGTCCATCACCCCCTTTTGCTGTAGCCCCTGAGTCCTTCCTTGAGGGCCTCCCACAAGATTGTGCCTGTCTTAGGTGACCCCTCCCTTGAGGGAATCTTACCCGTCATTGGTTAACCGACCAAGCACTGGGGGCCAGTTATGGATGAAGCAGAAGTGGCACTCCTGCCAGGGAGATAAGCTTTGTCTCCTTAGTGGCTCACAGTCCGAAGTTTGCTCACTCAGCCTTAGCCATGGGGGGTTTACAGCTCCTGAAACCAGGCAGGGTGGTTCCCAACACAGAGACATTGAAATTAAGAACAATCTAACAATAACCAGAAGGGAGCAGGGAGTGGACAATGTTGGAAAGATTTTCAGAAACTACTGTAAAGGACAGCATGGACAAAACCAAGGGGGAGGGTGGAAGCAATGGAAGAAGGTGGGTTTGGGTGGGGTGGTGGGGAGTGGTGGGGGGGAAATGCAGAGAACTGTAATTGAACAACAATAAAATAATTTAAAAAAACATTCTTTTTTTCTTTTTGCTGCTCAGCTTGGGTGTTTTTTTTTTTTCCTACCTTGTCTTCCAAATCACTGATTCGATCTTCTGCTTCATTTAACCTACTGTTTATTCCTTCCAATGTATTATTTATTTTAGATATTGCATTCTTTATTTCTGACTGGTCCTTTTTAATGTCTTCTATGTGTTTTTTCATGTTTAGTATCCTTATAATCATTATTCTATACCCTATATCTGCTGAATTGCTTACCTCCATTTCATTTAGTTTTTTTTTTTTCTGGAGAATTGTCTTGTTCTTTTATTTGAGGTCTGGGTTTTTTTTTTTTTTTTTGGTCTTCCAATTGTGGCTGCCTCTTTGTGTTATTTCTTTGTATTAGGTAGATTGGCAAAGACTCTGCTTCGGACCTATGTCAGATGCTGCCTATGACTGGCCCTAGGCATCCTTTCGGGCTTTCACAGCTTGTGGATCCCTCAGCTGGGTCTGGATGCAAGTGGAAAGGATAAAGCTGTACACCAAGGCCAGCTTTTACTAGTACTGGTTCCAGAGGAGTCTCAGCTAAAGTGCCAGAGCTCCCAGAGATCTGCCTTTTTATGCAAACTTTCTGTTAGGTTTGATCTCTAAAATACCATACAGCTGTACTCCTCAGTAGTGAGGCTTAATCTCCACAGGGTGGGGTGAGAGTGATTCTTGTGGGTGAAGTTATTGCTTCCCCTCAGGATGATGCCACTTGGAGGGGAGTTCTCTGCCTGAGAAAGATGGGGAATGACTCAGCATAGGGATCCTTGTTGCTGACACTTTGGCTCTCTCCATAGAGCTGCCAATCTGAGACTCTCTCATGCAGCTCCAGTCCACTCTACCCTCCCTCTACCAGAGCCCAGGGTAAGTGGTTGCAAACAAAATTTTGTGTTTTGGCCCTTTGAGAGGCTCTCTGTATCTCTAGCCATCTTTCCCTGGTGGACAGAAACCTCACTCTTCACAGCTGGATGTTGTCTGGGTTCCTTTCATGGTTCTGGTGCTCTAGGCTGGGGATCCCAGCTTGGGATTTAGACTCCACATTTCTCAGAACCCCCCGCTCCCCGGCTGGTGAACGCCTTCAGAACTTCAGGTGCTTCCCATGGGAGCTCAGCCAGCCCTTTTGTGTCACTGCACTTCCTACCAATCTCATTGTGGTGATGTGGTTTCTTCCACAGGTCCTTGGTTATAAGGCTTTTCTCCATCATCTATTCAGTTGGTTATTTAGATGATTTTTCTATAATTTAGTTGTAATTCCAGTTTGGTCCTTGGAGGAGGTTAGTGTAGCTTTCACCTCCTCTGATGCCAGCTTGGATCCATGTCTTAATATATATTCTTCTCATCCATATTTTCTTTCACTTTAGAATCTGTTTCTATTAAATGCTCCCAGTTATGAATAATATTTGTCCACTTTTTTTGCATGCCTGGTAATATTTGATTGGTTATTGAACACTGTGAGTTTTATATTGTTGTTTACTGGATTTTGTTGTATCCTTAAAATGGAGATGTGTTTTGTCTGGTGATTAGCTAAGTTACTTGGAATCCATTGGCTCCTTTAGAAATTACTTTAATGATGATATGTTCTGTAGTTTGTGCTGTTCAAAATGATAGCCACTACTCAAGAGCAGCTCTTGAGCACTTTCTCAAGAGCTGTGTTTGGGTGGGGGCCACCATATTGGACACTGTAGCTTTACAGGCTTGTTTTCAAGCTTTTTAAGGACAGTGATCCTTTATTTTAAGATTTATTTAGAGCACTGTTAAGGTGGTGCCCTTCTGAAGAGTCTACTGCATGTCCTGTGTCTTAGGAGTCATTTTCATTCTGATTAGTGGGACATGAACTATTCCCAACTTTGTGTAATCTCTTAGACTTGTTATGTCTATTCATTTCTTGTGATTCTTTCCCTCACATTGGTGGTGTTTGCTTAAACATGTGCTTATCACTACTCAGCAAAAGACTTGAGAGGACCTCTCTGAAAATTTCCAGAACTTTCCTTCTCTTCAGTGCTCTCCTTCCCAGTATTCTTCCCTGAAAATTCTGATTTTCTTGGCCTCTCCAAACTTTAATGTCTATAGCCACAAAGCCAGACCACTGGTCTCTGTTTGATTCTCCCTTGCTGTACTATGCTTGGCAATTGCCTCCAGACAATAAGCTGGTAAATCAAAGGATTTACCTTTTTTTTTTTTTTTTCCTTCTCTTTGAGATCCCAGTCCTATATTGCCCATTGTTCAATGTCTGAAATCTGCTTTTTAATGCAGAAGAATTCTTGTTACTAAGACAGAAGGCAGAAGAGGCATGCTTTTACAATATGTAGTTTAGTCCGTTATAATGGTTAATTTAAGTGTTTCATAAAAGCTTATTCACAAAATATGATAAAATTATTCTTAAGCAGATTCCTGTTTATACCAAGTTCCTATGAAAAACCCTAAAGACTCTTGATTTAAATTAAAATGGCCAAATTGAATGGGCCTACTGAAATCACTTTGGAAGAATACATTTTTTTTTTTTTTTTTTGGTTTGTTAGAGTGGCAGAGAGAAGAGAGTTGCACTGAGAGTTATTTTGACACATCATCAACATGGGCCATCAACATTGGGTTCAGATTTACATAGAAAAACCCTTTTTCTTATCATCTTCTGCTAATAGCCTGAAGGAATCAGGTTAGATTCAATGTGAGCATTTTTTTGGTGGGGGGTATAGTATATGGCTTCTTCATTCCTTCCTTCTGGTTTCTTGTGTATTCTATTCTGCCTGCCTCCTCTCACTGACTTGCAGAGTATAAGAGGAAAAGGCCTCTTCCTGAGCAGGGTGGGCTGGTGAGGTCAGCAAAGATAGAATGCTCGGGAATATAGGGTGATCAGCGTTCCTTTAACAAAGTGCTTACCTGGGGTCAACTAATTTTAAGTTGAAGCCTCAAGATCATATGCAAAGGAAGCTTTTGGAACTTTTAGAGATTGAAAAATTTCTTACTGGCTGATTTGATTTCTCAAGGCCCTTTGGAGTCCCTCTGTTTCAAAACTCATAGAGAACTTGAGATGTGAAGATATCAAGCTGTATCTCCTCTAGAATTTCCTAAATCTTCTTCATGCTTGATAATATTTAAATCCTATTTACAGAGTTAAAGCTGGATGTATGGACACTTTATACAACAATACTATGTATTGTTTAGAGGCATTATTTTTGTAATAATATTTATTTGTCCATCTATAAAACTAAAATTAGACAGTTTCATTGGATTAAGGGGAAATGAGAAGACAGAATATAGGCTTAGACTTCCGGCCAAGATGGAGGCGTAGGCGGACACGCTGTGCCTCCTCTAACAACCAAAATTAAGGACAACAAATATTTAGAAACAAGAAAACAACCAGAACTTATAGAAAGTTGAACTGTACGGAAGTCCAACAACCATTCATCCAGACCGGTAAGAGGGGCGGAGTCACGGCAGGAGAAAGTGGAGGTACGGACCCGGGAACGCAAGCAGCATCTGAAGGCAGTTCCCAGGTGCACAGGCAGCAGCTGGCGGACCCCAGGCACAGGGAGGCAACTGTGCAGACCCAGTGAGGCCGCACAAGGTGGCTGGCTGACCAGGTGGTCCCACATTCGCGCACGGAGACGGTCCAGGCAGAGGGGAAGTGGCGGAAGGGACTGAATCCAGGAGAGAGCGGAGCAGGCGCCATTCTTCCCTCTCAGACCCCGCCCCCACCTATAGCGTCACAACCCAGCGACTGGGTTGCCCTGCACTGGGGAGCGTCAGAGGCTCCACTCTTCACTAGTAACAGCACGAGCGTGTGCACAGATAATCCAGGGGAAGGGGAAGCAGCGGAAAGGGCCGGAGTCCAGGAGAGAGCGGAACAGGCACCATTGTTCCCTCTCAGACCCCGCCCCCACCTACAGCGTCAGAACCCGGGGACTGGGCTGCCCCACCCTGAGGAATACCTAAGGCGACCAGACTAAAACCAAAACAACAACAACAACAAAAAACCCACCAAAAATGGCTCAAACCGGAAAACAAATAAAAGCCCCAGAGCCAATTCCTCTAAGCAGTGAAGAGATAGCTAACCTATCAGATGCACAGTTCAAAGCACTGGTCATCAAAATGCTCACAGAATTGGTTGATTTTGCTCACAAATTAGATGAAAAAATGCAGGCTACAATACGTGAAATGAAGGAAGACGCATGGGGAACCAATAGAGATGGAAGGAAAACTGGGACTCAAATCAATGGAGTGGACCAGAAAGAAGAAACTAACAACCAAACAGAAAACGAGGAAGAAACAAGAATTCAGAAAAATGAGGAGAAGCTTAGGAACCTCCGGGACATCGTTAAATGTCCCAACATCCAAATTATAGGGGTACCAGAAGGGGAAGAAGAAGAGCAACAAGTGGAAAACTTATTTGAACAAATAAAGGAGAACTTCCCCAATCTGGCAAAGGAAATAGACTACCAGGATGTCCAGGAAGCTCAGAGAGTCCCAAAGAAGTTGGACCTAAGGAGGAACACACCAAGGCACATTGTAATTACATTAGCCAAGATTAAAATGAAGCAGAGAATTCTAGAAACAGCAAGGGATAAGGGGACAGTCACCTACAAGGAAGTTCCCATCAGACTGTCAGCTGATTTCTCAAAAGAGACCTTCCAGGCAAGAAGGGGCTGGAAAGAAATATTTGAAATCTTGAAAAGCAGGGACCTACATCCAAAATTGCTCTATCCAGCAAAGCTGTCATTTAGAATGGATGGACAGATAAAGCGCTTCTCAGATAAGGTCAAGTTGAAGGAGTTCATCATCACCCAGCTTTTATTATATGAAATGTTAAAGGGACTTATCTAAGAAAAAGAAGATAAAAATGACAGTGAAAAGACAGCAAACTCACAGCTATTAAGAACCACACCTAAAACAAAAGCAAACTAAGCAAACAGCTAGAACAGGAAGAGAACCACAGAAATGGAGATCATATGGAGGGTTAGCAACAGGGGCGTGGGAGGAGGAGAGAGCGGGAAAGGTACAGAGAATGAGTAGCATAGATAGTGGATAGAAAATAGACAGGGGGAGGGAGGGCAAGAATAGTATGGGAAATGTAGAAGCTAAAGAACTTATGACACATGGACATGAACTAAAGAGGGGGAATGTGGGTGGGAGAGGGTGTGTAGGGTGGAGGGGAATGATGGGGGAGAAATGGGACAACTGTAATAGCATAATCAATAAAATATATTAAAAAAATAAAATACAAAAAAATAAAAAAAATAAAATAAAATAAAAATAAAAATACCAAAAAAAAAAAAAAAAGAATATAGGCTTAATTTACCCTTCTTCTCCTGAAGAAGTGCACTATTTTTTTTAGATTTTAGTTATTTCTTTTAGAGAGATAGGAAGGGATGGAGAAAGAGAAAGAGAGAAACATAAATGTATGAGAGGTACATCAATTAGCTGCCTCTGGTATGTCCCCACCTGGGGGCCTGGACTGCAACTCAGGTTTGTGTCCTGACCAGAAATTGAATCTGTGACAGTTTTTAAAAAATATTTTATTGATTATGTTATTATAGTTGTCCCATTTCCCCTCTTCATTCCCCTCCACCCTGCACACCCCTTCCTACCCACAGTCCCCCCGTTTAGTTCATGTTCATGTGTCATAAGTTCTTTAGCTTCTACATTTCCCACACTATTCTTCCCCTCCCCCTGTCTATTTTCTACTTACCATTTATGCTACTTATTCTCTATACCTTTTCCCCCTCTCTCCTCCTCCCACTCCCCCGTTGCCAAGCCTCCATGTGATCTCCATTTCTGTGGTTCTGTTCCTGTTCAAGTTGTTTGCTTACTTTGCTTTTGTTTTAGGCGTGGTTGTTAATACCTGTGAGTTTGCTGTCTTTTTACTGTCATATCTTTGATCTTCTTCTTCTTAGATAAGTCCCTTTAACATTTCATATAGTAAGGGCTTGGTGATGATGAATTCCTTTAACTTGACCTTATCTGAAAAGCACTTTATCTTCCTTTCCATTCTAAATGACAGCTTCACTGGATAGAGCAATCTTAGATGTAGGTCCTTGCCTTTCATGACATGGAATACTTCTTTCCAGCCCCTTCTTGCCTGGAAGGTCTCTTTGGAGAAATCAGCTGACTGATGGGAACTCCTTTGTAGGTGACTGTCCCCTTATCCCTTGCTGCTTCTAGAATTCTCTCCTTCATTTTAATCTTGGCTAATGTAATCATGATGTGCCTTGGTATGCTCCTCCTTGGGTCCAAATTCTTTGGGACTCTCTGAGCTTCCTGGACTTCCTGGAAGTCTATTTCCTTTGCCAGATTGGGGAAGTTCTCCTTTATTATTAGTTCAAATAAGTTTTCAATTTCTTGCTCTTCCTCTTCTCCTTCTGGTGCCCCTATGATTCAGATGTTGGAAAGTTTAAACAATGTCCTGGAGGTTCTTAAGCCTCTCCTCATTTTTTAAAATTCTTGTTTCTTCCTACTTCCGGCCAAGATGGAGGCATAAGTGAACACACTGTGTCTCCTTGCACAATGAAAATTAAAGACAACAAAGATTTAGAAACAAGAAAACAATCAGAACTGATAGAAAAATTGAATTGTACGTAAGTCCAACAACCATTCATCTAGACTGGTAAGAAAGTCGGAGTCACGGCAGGAAAAAGTGGAGGTTGGTGGGCCTGGGTGCACAGGCACCAGTGGCTGGCAGATTCCAGGCGTGAAGGTGGTGGCTAGCAGACCCCAGGCATGGGGTGGCAATTGTGCAGACCCAGTGAGGCCTCACAAGGCGGCTGGCTGACCAGGTGGTCCCACATTCAAACGCAGATAACCCAGGCAAAGGGGAAGTGGTGGAAGTAACTGGAATCCAAGAGAGAGCAGAGCAAGTGCCATTGTTCCCTTCGAACCCTGTACCCATATACAGCGTCACTACCCTTTGACTGGGCTGCCCTGCCCTGGGGAACACCTAAGGCTCCACCCCTCATATGTAACAGCTGCAACCAGACCCCCCCCCCAAAAAAAAAACCACCAAAAATGGCTCAAACAGGAGAACAGATCAAAGCCCCAGAGCCAATTTATCTAAGTGACCAAGAGATAGCCAACCTATCAGATGCACATTTTAAAGCCCTGGTGATCAGGATGCTCACAGAATTGATTGAATTTGGTCACAAATTAGATGAACAAATGAAGGCTACAATAAGTGAAATGAAGGAAAATGCACAGGGAACCAATAGAGAAGGGAGGAAAACTGGGATTCAAATCAATGGAGTGGACCAGAAGAAAGAGACAAACAACCAAAGAGAAAAGAAGGAAGAAACAAGAATTCAAAAAAATGAGGAGAGGCTTAGGAACCTCCAGGACATCGTTAAACGTCCCAACATCCGAATTATAGGGGTCCCAGAAGGGGAAGAAGAAAAGCAACAAGTGGAAAACTTATGTGAACAAATAATCAAGGAGAACTTCCCCAATCTGGCAAAGGAAATAGACTTCCAGGAAGTTCAGGAAGCTCAGAGAGTCCCAAAGAAGTTGGATTCAAGGAGGAACACACCAAGGCACATCATAACTAAATTAGCCAAGATTAAAATGAAGGAGAGAATTCTAGAAGCAGCAAGGGATAAGGATAGAGTCACCTACAAAGGAGTTCCCAACAGACTGTCAGCTGATTTCTCAAAAGAGACCTTACAGACAAGAAGGGGCTGGAAAGAAGCATTTGAAGTCTTCAAAGGCAAGGACCTACACTCACGATTGTTCTATCCAGCAAAGCTTTCATTTAGAATGGAAGGAAAGATAAAGTGCTTCTCAGATAAGGTCAAGTTAAAGGAATTCATCATCACCAAGCCCTTATTATATGAAATGTTAAAGGGATTTATCTAAGAAAAGGAAGATAAAAAATATGACAGTAAAAAGACAGCAAACTCATAGATATTAGCAACCACACCTAGAACAAAAGCAAACTAAGCAAACATCTTGAACAGGAACAGAACCACAGAAATGGAGATCACATGGATGGTTAGCAACAGGGGAGTGGGAGGAGGGGAGGGGGGGGAAAGGTACAGAGAATAAGTAGCATAGATGGTGGGTAGAAAATAGGGGGAGGGGAAGAATAGTGTGGGAAATGTAGAAGCTAAAGAACTTATGACACATGAACATGAACTAAAGGGGGTGATGTGGGTGGGAAGGGGTGTGCAGGGTGGAGGGGAATGATGAGGGAAAAATGGGACAACTGTAATAGCATAATCAATAAAACACATTAAAAAATTCTTGTTTCTTCATTCTTTTCTGTTTGGTTCTTTCTCTCTTCCTTCTGATCCACTCCATTGATTGGAGTTCATTTTCTTCCCATCACTATTGGTTCTCTGTGCATTTTCCTTCATTTCACTTAGTGTAGTCTTCATTTTTTCATCTAATTTGCAACCAAAATCAACCAATTCTGTGAGCATCCTGATGACCAGTGCTTTGAACTGTACATATGATAAGTTGGTTATCTCTTGGTCACTTAAAAGTTTTGGCTCTGATGGTTTGATTTGCTCTTTTGTTTGAGCCATTTGTTTTTCTTTTTTCTTTTTTTGGTCTGGTCATACCTGTTATGTACAAGGGGCAGAGCCTTAGGTGTTCACCAGGGCGGGGCAACCCAATCTTAGAGTTGTGACACTGTATGTGAGGGCAGGGTCAGAGAGGGAACAGTGGGGCTTGCTCTGCTCGCTCTCGGATTCTAGTCCCCTCTGTGAGTCTGGGAGTAGCTCTCCTGTCACCTCAATCCCCACATGTGTTTTTAGTCAGTGGTTTTAGGCTTTATTTCCTGGCGTTGGAGCCCTGGGTTGCACAGTCTGTCTCTCTGCCCATTTTTGCCTGGTTTGTCTGCATGCGAATGTGTGACCACAGTCAGCTGCCTTGCGTGCCTTACTGGGTCTGCTCGTAGCCTCCCCGCACCCAGGTTCTGCTAACCGCTGCCCGTGCGTCCAGGACCATTAGCTACTGCTTTTCCCTGTCCACTGGCCGCTGACTCTGCCCTTCTTACTTGTCTGAGTGAATCGTTGTCGGATTTCCGTACAATTCAATTTTCTATCTGTTCTGGTTGGTTTTTTGTTTCTAAATTTTTGTTGTCCTTAATTTTGGTTGTGAGAGGAGGCATAGTGTGTCCACGTATGCCTCCATCTTGGCTGGAAGTCTTTGAATCTGTGACATTTTGTTTCACAGAGCAGCACTCAATCCACTGAGCCACATAACCAGGGCCTGAAGAAGAGCACTCATGATTTTTATTTGGTAATTTGAGTTAAAACCCTATCTGTACTAGCCTGGCCTTCCCACTTGGCAGCTGAGGTGATGCAGCCCTTCAGAAAGTTGTACGCTGATGCCAGGCTCTCCACTGGCAGTAAACACACAAGTTAGGTGCACTCACCACCTTCAGTTAATACAATTTTGGTCTAATGTCCTTATCATTTCATCATTACAAAATAAAATAATAATTTAGTTCCAATTTGGGTTTTGGATGTTGTTGTGAGTGCTGGGTCAGCCTTTGGGCCTCCTTTTGTTGGCAGGTATAGAATTTCCCATTAAAGAACATTAGTTAAGTGTGAATTCTGACTTATGAGTTACATCATGGGACATCTGCTATTGGGCCATGGGCCCCTGAGACCCCATGTGTGGGGTCACAGAGCAGTACCTGCTCTGGCTTGGACGGGGTTGACTCATCTACATTGTGTCAACAGCTAGTTTGGAAAGTGAAGGCATAAGATCAAAATTACATTGGTTTCTCTTTTAAATGATTCTTTTTACTGGCCTCAACACTTCAATTTAAAATAAGAATTCCACTGAATTTAATGATGTTTAACTATTGCCTACCTTTAACTTGGCACTGCGTTAGCACTGGGGATGCAGCAATAATGTGGACAGGCAAAATTCCCCCCTCCCAAACTGACTATTGAATAGAAAAGCAATTAAACAGGCCATTACATTTTGTGCTGTGATTGAGGAAGTGCATATGCTGGTGCTTGGAAAGTGAGGTGCACAGTCAGGAGTTGGGGCATTGGGAGTGGCCTCCTACAGGACATGGTGTCTAAGGTGGGTGACCTTAGAATGACATAGGAGTTAGACAAGAGAAGATAAGGGTTCAGGGAGAGGGTGAGAGTGAAGAGGAAATGGAAGATGGGAGAAAGAGAGGGCTGTGGTCACCTGCTGGTATTTAATAAACTACTCTAAAATTTAGTGCCTTAACACAATCACTTATTGCCTCTTACAGTTTTGTGGGTCAGGAATATGGGAGTGACTAGTGAGGTGGTTCTGGCTCAGGCAGTGATTGGCAGGAGCTGGAACAGGAGGACTGAGGTCTCTCCCTCTCTTTCCATATTGTCTCAGGTCTTTTCCAGGCCATCTTCACATGGGCCGATGTTGGCTTCTTTACATCAGAGTGACCCAGATTATGTGGACTGCACTATGGCAGTTGAGGACTTGAAAAGAGTGCATTTCAGGAGCTGGTGGAAGTGACATGGTGTTTTCTGACCTGGCCTCAGAACTGTACACTGAGTCCATTCTGTTGGGCACAAACTAGTGGAAGAGGGGACAGTTCCCCCTACCTCCTGTGCAAAAGACTGAGACTAGTGCATTAGGTCAAGACAAAGACACTCAGTATAGCTAAAGTCCAAGGGAGCTATAAGAATAGGAAGGTGATGAGACCATTGAGGACTAAGGACCCAGCATGTGGCAGCCTTGCATGCTCTCCTCTGAAGCCTGACTCTTTGAAAAAGTGAGCAGGAAACACTGGAACATTCTGGATCAAAGTGGGGCATTATTCTGAGCCTTGGGTTACCTGTGGAAAGCTGTGGTTTGGAAAGGGGTCATAGTAAGAGTAGAGACAATGAGAGAGCAGCAGCTGGGGTGAGGGATGTAGATGGTGTGCAGATGAATGATGGATTGATAGACTCCTGGAGGTTGAATTGACAGGTTTGGGGTCTAACTGAATTGGGGTAAAGAATTGGGAGCAGTGGTGTTGGTGACAGGGACTGTGGCTTGGGCCACTAAGGGGTTGCAACTAAGCATGGGAGCCAGAAAGGAGAGGACCTAGTTTGGGTACAACCCTAGAGTTTCCTCTTCTTGCATTTTAATCTGTGGGATCAGGCATAGTTTCTTTGCCATTGTGAGATGTGGATCTGAGCAGGCCCATGTGACCCCGATCCCAAATCCTGACCTATGCTGTCCTCTGTGCCCTTGTCTCCAGGAGAAGGTAGACCCAGTGTGCTCCTCCCCACAGGGGCACTGTTTCCTTTAAACATCAAAGCTGTGCTAGAGTCTCTGGGTGAATGAGATGTTTGTGCTGCTCAAGAGGCTATTTGGTGGGGTTCTGTTCTCAAAACTGTGGCAAAAATACACATCATAAAATTCACCATTTTAACCATTTTTAAATATACATTAAGTACATTCACCACCATCCATCTCTAGACTTTTTTGATCTTCCCCAATTGAAACTCTGTACCCGTTAAATATCAACTCCTGATCCACCCTTCTCACAGCCCTTGTCAATCACCATTCTATTTTTTTCCTCTATGAATTTGACTACTAAGGTATCTCACAAAAGTGGAATCATGCAGTATTTGTCCTTTTATGACTGGCTTATTGCACTAAGCATAATGTCCTCAAGGATCATCCATGCTGTAGCATATGTTAAAATTTCCTTCCTTGTTGTGGATCGTTCAGCCTTGTTTCAGGGGTTGTAACCCTCACCCCATTGTGGGCTGTGTAAGAGCCAAGGGACCCACTTCATCTGGGTCTGTTCTGTCAAGAGGACGTGAGCTACTAAGGAGACAAAGCTTATCTCCCTGGCAGGAGCACTGCTTCTGCCTCATCCATCCCTGGCCCCAATACTTAGTCGGTAGTCAATGACCGGTAAGGCTCCTCATGGGAGGGGCAACCTAAGCCAGACACGACCACTTGGGAGGCCTCATGGAAGGACTCGGGGGGCTGCAGCAAAGAGGATGTGATGGACCCTCGCCCCCCCGGCTATTCTGACATAGCCTGAGTCCTCATTTCCGTCTGGGAGATGTCTTCTGCTTCCTAATCGGCTTAAAGCCTCAAACTGTGAGGGTAAGCGGTGTAGCCCTGTGCTGGCCAGGATGGTTCACCTGGGTGATTGGGCATAAGAAAGAATTCCTAAAGTCCTATGAAACCTGCTTTGCTAAGAATGCACTCATTTAAATGATAAGGGTCCGAGGAGGAAATGAGTATGTCTCCCAAAGTTTTGCAACCCCCTTTTCTGACAGACGCTGACTCAGATTAAGCCCTCAGACTTCTTTGAAATGTTAACCATTGTTTGATCCTTGCCTCCTGATATACCTGTGTTCCTGTGTATTTGAACCCAATAAAAGCCTAGTGAGGAAGGGGCTCTGGGTCATTCTCCTCTGAGAGTTTGTTCACCTCTTTTCCCCAAGCAGATCATGTCTTGGTAGTTTTATTTTCATCTGTGACAGAGGGATGGGGCTCTGCGGGTGGAGCCCCCCGACATCTGGCACCCAGGACAGGGACCCCCACACTTCCTTTTTAAGACTGAACAATCCATTTTATGTAAACAAATATACTTTGTTTATCCACTCTTCTGTTGACTGATAGTCTAATTGCTTCCACTTTTTGGCTATTGTGAATAGTGTTGCTATCAACATGAGCGTACAAAGATTGTGAGTTTCTGCTTTCAGTTTTTTGTGTGTGCATCTAACTAGGAGTGGAATTTCTGGATCTAAGGGTAGTTCTATGTTTAACTTTTTGAGGAACCATCACACTATCTTCTACAGCAGCTCCATCATTTTACATTCCCACCAGCAATATACAAGGATTACAATTTCTCCACATACTTGCCCACACTTGTTTTCTAGGTTTTTAATAGTGGCCATCCTAATGGCTATAAGGTGATACCTCTTTGTGGTTTTGATTTGTATTTCCCCAATGATTAGTCATGTTGAACATTGGTCAAAAGGTTTCCATCATAAGGCCTCCATCTTCTGGGAGATCAGCACACCATAGTAAACTTGTGGGTCAAGTCAGCTGGGGAGTTGCATTCATTGGATCACCTGATCAGATGGAAGGCCCTCAGGTATACTTCTAACACAGGTATACTTCTAACACAGGTATACAAAGGTTACCAGTGCAAGGAAGGGCAGAGACAGGGACTCTACTTATGGCAGCATTTGTTTTGAGTCTTTGCTAGCAGACCATTTGCTTGATTCTTTACTTGACTTGCTGACACTTTCAGTTTTGATCAGTAGGGAAGAATGGGCTGGTGAAAGTATAAGGATATCGAATGACTGACCAAGTAATCTAGTGTTTGTAAAAATTAAAAAAGAGCACATCAGCCTAAAATTTTCTATATTCATAGGAAAATATAGACTGATGTAGAACATACCATCTTTGTCATCTGAAAGACATTATTGTGAGGGGCATGAGATCATTCAAAAGAGAGCAAGGAGTGCCTGCCTATGAGATCTGGAAGGATGAAAATGAGAGATTGGTGTCAGGGCTGGGACCTAGGAGGTAGAGCAATGACATGGAAGGACCTAGAAAAATGATGTCAGTGTGACAGAATGATCTAGGGCTTGAAAACAATGCTGGGACAGTAAAAAGACTAAAAAAACTAAGCTGCATTTGGAAAAACAATGAACACAGAAAGGTTGGCTCTATTTGGAGATGGTAGTGGGTGTAGATCTTTAATCCTCCAACATCTACTTGTGTAGTCAGAGAACTGGCTTTACCATGTCAGAAGGGAGCCTTATTCTGCACATTGCCCGTCTTCCTTCCTGTGAGAAAGATCAGTCCATGGCCTCTTTTGAGAGCTTCAGGATGTGCCTGGGCCTGATTCTGGGCAAGGCTGGTGGCCTTGCTGGGCAGTCCTCAAGCCTGCCTTGTGCTTTTGCTCATTTACAACTTTCCACCTGAAGAAGGTGGCTCTCTGCCCTCTCCCTGTCCACAGGCAAACCCAGATGTGCTCCTCCTTTACTGGGCAGAACTCTGGGTGTGGGCAGTGCCTTGCCATGTGAGTTGGGTCCATGTGCAGGCAGTTTGCTATGGATGGTGTTTATGAATCTGGGTGATCAGAGTCTCTGGGGAGCTTTCCTATCTTTAGCTGCTTTTTTTCCACATTTGGAAAGTTTGATGAGGTGAATTAGAAGCAGGGTATGGACTGTCTTGTTAACAAGTGCCCAGGCATTTGTAAAGCCCAGGTAAGCTTGGGCATCCTGTCAGATGTGAAGGAGAGAACCACCACCAGGGTCAGGTCTCATCCTGGACCCATCCAGAGTCCCCATGAAAAGGAGGAACTCTGCTTAGATGGCTCTGCTGGGGTACTACTAAAGACATGTAAGCAGGTGGTAACAGGCTCTGGTGACATGGTCTGCAGCTCTCCTTGCTCACCTTGGACTTTATATGTGAATGGTGTGGAAGGTCCACACAAGACAATTGTGTCTAATATCACGGTGCGATCTGGGCCAAAATGCTTTCAACATGAATACAGTTCAGATTTTCTCAGAGCTCCTCTTTTATAAGAAAATGTTTTACTCATGTTTCACTCATGGGTCTCCCTTGTTTAGACTTTTGGATCCATGACATTGTCATAGAAAAGTGCCATATGTAGACTAAGGTCTAAAAAGATGCAGTTAGGCCCCTTTGATGTCTTAGGAAAGGGATCATCATCTTCTATTGCACCTTTCCAGTGATGGGGAGCTTAGCTTCTCCAGGCCACTATCACCATGTGGAGACAGTTGTGGTCATTAGAAATGCCTTTCTTACAGTGAATATGACTCTACCACTCAAATGTGTGTCTCTTTTCTTGCCCATGGCAATGCTGTAGACACATAAAGATATGAATGCACCTCCCCTAAATCCTTTCCTTTCTGGGCTGAGCAGGCTACTAGCACTTCTCAATGTTTAATGTGCAGATGAATTACTGGAGAATCTTGTGAAAATGCAGATTGAAATTCTGGTTCTCTAACAAGCTCCCTAGTAATGCGGAGGCCACTGGTTCATGGACCACACTTACAAAAGCCTGGGCTGAGGGTTAAGAGTTTCCAATAGCGAGGGAGGCCTGTGTTCCTAGCTTGGCTCCTCACTTCGTGACTGTGTGACCTTGGGATAACATGAGGCTGAAGAGGGCACCTCCCATAGAGTTGTTGTGAGGACAGAGGCCAGGCTCAAAGCACCCTGCTCAGTGGTGACCTCTTGGTCATTTCCCACTGAAGAGCCCCAGTACTTTTGATCATTCCCTGGAGATACTCTATTTACGTACCCCCTCCAGGAGATATTTAGAAGGGTCAAAACATAGTAAAGGGTCAGTACACTAAACAGAAGATTCAGGCATGACCTTGACTACAATGTCCACAAACAATATTTTCACAGTTCTCACCACTACCTTATTAAACACAATAGTAGAAATGCTGATTTTTCTAGGCACTATTAATTCAGAAGCTAAAGGACATATCAACAAAGGTCTATCCTGAGAGATTACACTGGCTCCATTTTTGTGCTGATTAGAAATGCTAAAGAATTTAGCTAAACTAACACACTTTGATATGGTAAGACAATCTATTAGTATTTACCAAATGTCATCATTTTTGATACATAGATTAAAGCTGGGACAATTCTGGTTTCTTCATAAGCTGATACACTTCGTGTTTCCTAACTTAGCTTTGGTACCATCTGCTGTACAAAGCCTCTTTTCCTTCCAGGCTGTGTTATGTGCTCCTCAGACCAGCCTATTAAATGACTTACCACATGGGACTGTAATGGATTTTCTTCTTTCTTAGATTTTAATTCCCTGGGTGAAGAGACCAAGTCTTATTATCATGGTATATCTTCAGTGCCTGGTAAAGTGCCTGGCATAGATCAGGGACTCTGAAAATGTTTGTAAGAGAAAGAGGAGAGGATTATTTTTTAAATGAGTTGGTGTCCACTGACTTTTGTCTCCTGAAGGTAAAGTTATCTGCTTCTTAGGAATGTAGGGACATAACACTTCGCTATAAATGAGAGACCTTCCTTTTGGCTGCCTTGCTGGGGAGCCAGATGTCCTTGCTCTCTGATATGAATAGATGTTGCCTTCCGCCAGAAGCCCTTCTCCTCTTTTGCATCCACAGGGGTTAAGAGAATTGAGAAATTGACCTTGATTTCCAAATGCCTACCTTTACATTTTCAGTTCCATCAACAGCCTTGCTCATATTGCTTTTATTTTTTTAAATTTTTTAAAAATACATTTTATTGATTATGCTATTACAGTTCTCCCATTTTCCCCCATCATTCCCCCCACCCTGCACACCCTCTCCCACCCACATTCCCCCCTTTACTTCATGTCCATGTGCCATAAGTTCTTTCGCTTCCACATTTCGCATACTATTCTTGCCCTCCCCATCTATTTTCTACCCACTATCTATGCTGCTCATTTTCTGTACCTTTTCCCCCCTCTCCTCCTCCCACGCTCCTGTTGCTAACCCTCCATATGATCTCCATTTCTGTGGTTCTGTTCCTGTTCTAGCTGTTGGCTTAGTTTGCTTTTGTTTTAGGTGTGGTTCCCAATAGCTGTGAGTTTGCTGTCTTTTCACTGTCATATTTTTAATCTTCTTTTTCTTAAATAAGTCCCTTTAACATTTCATATAATAAGAGCTTGGTGATGATGAACTCCTTGAACCTGACCTTATCTGAGAAGCGCTTTATCTGTCCTTCCATTCTAAATGACAGCTTTGCTGGAAAGAGCAATTTTGGATGTAGGTCCCTGCTTTTCAAGATTTTAAATATTTCTTTCCAGCCCCTTCTTGCCTGTAAGGTCTCTTTTGAGAAATCAGCTGACAGTCTGATGGGAACTCCTTTGTAGGTGACTGTCCCCTTATCCCTTGCTGCTTCTAGAATTCTCTGCTTCATTTTAATCTTGGCTAATGTAATTACAATGTGCCTTGGTGTGTTCCTCCTCGGGTCCCACTTGTTTGGGACTCTCTGAGCTTCCTGGACGTCCTGGTAGTCTATTTCCTTTGCCAGATTGGGGAAGTTCTCCTTTATTATTTGTTCAAATAAGTTCTCTACTTGTTGCTCTTCTTCTTCCCCTTCTGGGACCCCTATAATTCGGATGTTGGGACGTTTAACGATGTCCCAGAGGTTCCTAAGCCTCTCCTCATTTTTTTGAATTCTTGTTTCTTCCTTGTTTTCTGTTTGGTTGTTAGTTTCTTCCTTCTGGTCCACTCCATTGATTTGAATCCTAGTTTTCCTTCCATCTCTATTGGTTCCCCATGCGTCTTCCTTCATTTCATGTATTGTAACCTGCATTTTTTCATCTAATTTGTGAGTAAAATCAACCAATTCTGTGAGCATTTTGATGACCAGTGCTTTGAACTGTGCATCTGATAGGTTGGCTATCTCTTCACGGCTTAGAGGAATTGACTCTGGGGTTTTCATTTTTTCTCCAGTTTTGGTGGTTTTTTTTTTTTTGTTGTTGTTGTTTTGTTTTGGTTTTAGTCTGGTCACAATTATTACGTAGTAAGGGGTGGAGCCTTAGGTGTTCCTCAGGGCGGGGCAGCCCAGTCGCTGGGTTGTGACGCTATAGGTGGGGGCGGGGTCTGAGAGGGAAGAATGGCACCTGTTCTGCTCTCTTCTGGACTCCGGTCCCTTCTGCTGCTTCCCCTTCGCCTGGATTATCTGCGCACATGCACGTGCTATTACGTAGTGAGGGGTGGAGCCTCAGGCGCTCCCCAGTGCGGGGCAGCCCAGTCCCTGGCTTGTGATGCTGTAGGTGGGGGCGGGGTCTGAGAGGGAACAATGGCGCCTGCTCCGCTCTCTTCTGGATTCAGTCCCTTCCGCCACTTCCCCTCTGCCTGGACCGTCTGCACGCTCGAATGTGGGACCACCTGGTCAGCCAGCCACTTTATGCGGCCTCACTGGGTCTGCACAGTTGCCCCCCTATGCCCAGGGTCCGCCAGCTGCCGCCTGTGGGCCCGAGGACCGCCAGCCACTGCCTGTGCACCTGGGAACTGCCAGCCATTGCTGCTTGTGTTCCTGGGTCTGCACCTCCACTTTTTCCTACCACAACTCCGCCCCTCTTACCGGTCTGGATGAATGGTTGTTGGACTTCCGTACAGTTCAACTTTCTATAAGTTCTGGTTGTTTTCTTGTTTCTAAATATTTGTTGTCCTTAATTTTGCTTGTGAGAGGAGGCACAGTGTGTTTGCCTACGCCTCCATCTTGGCCAGAAGTCCCTCATATTGCTTTTAAAACAGAAGATTACTGCTTCCTCAAATATAAGTTTCCCTTATATAAAGTATATTTTGCCTTGTGGGGACATGTTTATTTTTAACTGAGGGATATTTCTTTTGTCAAGGAAATTATCTTCTTTGGCCTTGAGAATTTTAAAATGAGATATTACTTTTATTTAAGTAAGATGAAAACAGGTAAAGAGAACACTTGGCAATTTGGTGGTGGAGCTGAGATCACAACTTCATTCTCTTTATTTACACCCTGATATGTGTGTGTGATTTGTTGGATCCAAGCTTCATGGGCAATGGCATGTCTACTTGCACTCCAACTCATCATTTAGCTGACTCACCAGGTGTAGACAGAGCTTATGGCATCAGGCTGGGGGGATTTGTGTGGTATTTTCACAGTGAAATTAAGCTGTGACCACACTTGTTGAGATAAGAAAGAGGTATAAAATCCTGAATCCAAATCACAAACTTGGAAAATGCTCAAGTACTTGTGTTTGTGTGGTTCAGGGACTTGCTGAGCTAGGTGCCTCTCCATCTTCCCAGCCTGGAAACAGCATTTGTGCAAAACAGCCCCTCTTAAAAAACCAAACCAAACTGAAACAAAACCCAAAAACCCACCCAAGGACAACACATTTTGTGTGGTCCTCTCCACAGCTGCCCTTTTAAACAAGGAAGAAGGAGCTTTTGTCCCTATCACTCCCGAATCACAAGAATAATGGGGCTTCAGAGGAAGTCCCCAGCGACAGGCCATAAGGACTGGTCTGTTCCCTCCCAGAATGGTTGCCCACAGTGGGCCTCTCCTCACACACCTGCACTGCTCTTGGAGGTACAGAGGTGGTTATTATATTCTGCTCTCTTGAGTTGATTCAGACACTTTCCTCCAAATCCCCAAATACAACTCCCTTTTGAGCATAGAACATAGCTACTGGTCACTAAATTGGGATAATCAGGGTCTGACTCAGGTACCAGGTTATCCTCAATGGCTGCCTTGGGTCCTTCTCATCTTTGCCTCCTAGCAGCAGTGGAGATCCTGGCCCCAAGAAGGCATGGGTAGGGGATGACGGGTCAAGGAGGGTTACTGGGACAGCCAGAGCTGCTGATCTGTTCACATGTGAAGATCCCGAATGGCCTTCAGGCCAAGCTGGAAGCCCTGGAGAACATGTGGCCCTTTACTCACCAACTGAGACCCACCACTACCCACAGAAGAGACAGGAGTCCAGTGACAGAACCGCATCTATAAACTTGTTTCACTTTTTAAAAGGTAGCCTTTTCTTTATCAGGAAACAGCTTTCAGGGGAAAGTTTTCTCAGTAAAGAAAACCCATTCTTTCAGATAAACACTTCTGCCATATTGCCTTATGTCAATCCTCAGCCACTTCCACTTGAGCTGAGTTGGTAATACTACTATCTCAGAGTAATAGGGTGAAGTCATCCTTGGTGCCATGTCTGACCTGGAGGGGCTGTGCTGGGTGGTCTGTTTGACTTGCAGGGTTCAGCGCAATGTTTCTGGGGACCTTAGCCTGACCTTGAGAAGGAGTGGGCCAGGTGTTGGAGCTGCATAGCCCTGAGGAGTTAAGGTAGATCCACCTTAGTGGCAGGGCCAGAGGAGAAAGACAAGGAGGAAAGGAGGAGAAGGGAAATGGAGTGGAGCAGATCTGGGGGCCAGGAAGGGGCTTGGAAGGGCCAGGTTATGTCAGCAGTGCCCTATCAGGGAGGGGAGCCATAAGGGTGCCCTTGAGGTGGCCTGTTGTCAGGATCTTTGCTTCCTTTGAGGCTTTAAGGATCTTAAATGGCTAAGTATGTGGTGTGTGTATGTGAACATAGCAATTGATTGTTCTGGGGGAGGGGGAACTAAGCTTTTCTGGGTTTATTGTGGAGGTGCTAGTCTGCTGTAATTCTCAAGAAATTCCTTCTGTGGCAAAGTCCTCTAGATCATTGGTGGAGATGATGCCCAGGCTTGGAGCATCTATTCCTTTCTCCCCTGGAATCTGGGGAGGCTCACTGGCAGCCTGGCTTGCAGTGTGCTGGGCGAGGTTCCCATGAGGCCCAGGGGTTGGCTGAGGGTCAGCATTGTGGGTACTCTGGGGCCCAGGGCAGTCTGCCTCAGTGGCACCAGGGCCCTGCCTAAGGAAGGTGGGGGCAGAGAGCTGAGAGGAGCAGCGCAGTGGCATCAAGGCAGTTGCAGGCAGGGGCCGGATGGTGGGGTACAGTATGTAGGGGGTAGTAAGCACATCTGGCTGGGGTGACTCGGGAGACCCCTCCTCAGAAGATGGGATGGGAACTTTGACATATTTGCCTGTCTCTGGGTCATAGAAGGTTTTGATTTTCACCTGAAGTGGCAGATCGAAGACAAAGTACTCTCCAGATTGGGGGTCTTGGAGGACCTTCTGGCTGGCAGAGTAAGGGAGTAGGGGCATGAAGGACTGGGGTTCCCCAGGCTGCCTCCTGACTGGTTCTGAGACGGTGGACACTGAGTGGCGGTGCAGAGGAGGGGGCAGGGTACAGATAGCAGGGAACTTGGGCAGTAGCCTCTCTCCTGGGGACCAGGGCCTGTGCTCTGCGTCTTCCAGGCAGGGCCTTTCCTCCTTGGGTTTGCCATGCATTTCCTGTGGCTGGTCAGTCTTTCTCCTCTTGCTTGCCAGCTTCTTTGCCCTCCTGAGGGCCTTTTCTGTTTTGGGTGGGACTGCTGGTGGCTTGGCTGCCATTCTTTCTAGGTGAGCAGAAGGCTCTGCTTTTTCAGGGAGGACTGCTGAGCTGGTGGCCACGTCTAGCAATGAACCTCTTGGAGAGAGTGTCCTGAGGTTTTCTGCTGATGGCTCGATCTGGGGGTTGGAACTGGCTTCCCACATGAAAGCATGTGTCAGGTCCTCCCTGCGGGCAACCCTGGCAGGGCTGTGGTTGGCCCAGGGGCTGGCATGGGAAGGCTCCCCTGGTATCAGGCCCAGTTCACTGGGGCCCTGGGAAGCATCATCCCAAACACTGCTTGTGGCAGGGGAGTATGCACTGCTCTCCTCCAGAGAGCTGGTGTTGGGGGAAGTTGCCATCTCACCAGGGGCCAGTCTTTTCCCTGGGGGCCCTGCTTTGGGTGTAGACAAAAAATGACCTTTGAAATCTTGTATCTGTTCTTCCCAAGAGGTCTGCAGCTGCTGTGGGGGTGGCTGGTTTTGTAAGTCACTTTCAGGCAAAGAGATAATGGGGATGCAACTTGGAGCCTCCAGCTTCCCCTGGTCTGTGGAACTGCTCTTGCCATCAATCACCACAACTTTCCATGTGGTATCTGGGGGTGGCTTCAGTCCTTCACCCTCTGCTGCAAGTAGAATAGATGAGACATTCCCCTTTGTCTCCTTCCTGGCCACACTGGACACCCACCTGTTTTCCTCTGTGCCCTTGCAGGTCACATGTTTTAAGTGTGGGCCCTTCATGCAGACAGTGGGTGTCAGGGTGCTGGGCATTTCGTGGCTCCTGGGGGCACAAAGACCAGCATCATCTCCCAAGCTTGGCCTTGACAATTCCTCCTCTTTGTGACCACTGCCCAATGGGTCCTCTGAGGACAAGGCCCTCAGAAGGGGCACCATGATGGGTTTTATCACAGGGGTAGCCCTGAGGGTGTTGTCTTTGATTGCAAACAGTATGTGCTTGTTTGAAGTGGAATATGGTGAGGGGGTAAGGTCTTTGGCATGTGAGAGGGCTGCATCCTTACTTCCCCCAATCCATGTGCCTCTGAAACTAGCTTCCTCCCTCAATGGCTTCCTGGATTTCCCTCCAGACACACCTTCCTCCTCTCCTTGCAATGCAACCTCCTTGCTCTGCTCCTCCATGCATGTTTGCCCATTACTGAGGGCACAGTACTGTAGCTCATCTTTGCCCGGCACTTTCTCTTTCTCATCCTTCTGACTGTCACTTGTACTCAAGTCATTCCTCCTGTCTTCCCATTGGCTCTCAGTAAACCACATCTTTTGCTGATCCTCAAATGAGGCAAAGGACTGATCTGAAGAGCTGGTGCTGAATTTGGCCTTACTTTTGAGGCCTGGCATAAAATCAGACTGGCTGTCACTATAAAACACATCTTCCTCCTCTGGAGAAAGGGGCCCTGGGGAGAATTTCTGGCTGAAATTTGGATTCCGAAGTCCTTCCTCTCTCTTGGATTCTGTCTCTTGAGAGACAGATCTCGAAAACCCATTCTCTAGGCTGGCAGTCTTCAGTTGCTCCTCAGGCCGCTCTACCTCAGGTTCTCTTCTGCAAAGCTTTAGGGACAGGCAGTGTTCCCTGGAGTCTGGACACCAGCTGGACCTGGCAGCACCCAAATCTGAATCTTCTTTGGTGGCGTCCTTTTCATAGCTGTCCTGGTTGGCAGCCTCCCCATCGACACAGAAGGGGGCTTTGGTGATAGCTGGAGGTGAGCTAAGGGTTAGATAGTTCTCTGCAGAGGTTGTACCAGGATCAGTTTTAGGGTCCTTTAGGGTACTGACATTTGATAGAGAAGGAGGGTCAGCTGGTCTCTCCTTAGAAAGCTCCTTTGGGGAACTTTCCTCAAACCCATTGGGAAGGAGGCCATTGGTCACAGGTTCTTGCTTGTCTCTGGTTTTCTCATCAAGGCCTTTTAACAGAGGTGAGGGACTACTGTATGTGCTCTTAACATGTTTACGCACATCCTTGAGGTTGAACAGCAGGCTAGGGGCTTTGGATTTATAGCTATCCTGAGATGGACACTCACTGGGCTCCTTCTCTTGATATCCATTCTGCTGCCCTGGAGGTAATGGGGTTATCTCCACTGATGGGCTGTTGGATGAATCCAGGACATGTTTGGTGGATATGATGGGGGTCAGAAGCTCACTGATGTTAAAAGGAGGATTATAACAGTCATTGGGGTCCACAGCATTGTCAAGAGCATTATTTTCTAGAAATTGCCCTTGGGGATTGTGCTTTGTATACAAGGCTGGGCCTCTCCTGTTCTGCTTCTCTTCTGAAGCATCTTGTGCACTTTCTTTTCCTCCTTTCAGAGTCTTTGGTTTTCTCCATGGGGGCTGGGTTGACTTCACCTGGTCAGGTTTTGAGTTGGAACCTTTTTCCTCCATATGGAATACTTGAACTCCTGGGTCCCTAGATCTCCAGAGTCTAGATGTAGAGAGAGCTCCTGCTGTCAGCCTGTTCTTTTCTTGACCACAGTTGGCACAGAGTTGGCAGGGAGAGACTTTGTGCTCAGGGGCCTGGGACTCTCTTAACAAGGGTGTGTCTTCATAATGTTTGGGTGATTTGTTTTCAGGGACAGCCTCAGTAGGATCCTTTCTCTCCAGCAGCCTTGGTTGGTGGGTGCTCCATGACTTGAAAGCACTGTTTTCACTGTGAAGGAAGGTGCCTTTTCGAGCCCACTCCTTGCTTCTTCCAGGCTCTCCCATGGTTGGTTTCTGGGGTGGAGAGGGGAACTTGGACTCCAATGAGTTGGCTATGTTTTCAGGTGTTGGGAGGAAGCTACTAGAGTCCTGACAGGCCATTTCAGGACTTTTGGGGGACCCCTGCCCTCCATGCTTTCTACAGGGCTCGTGGCTATTCTGATGGGTGCTGGAGACTTCTGCAGGTACCCTTCTCACAGTCAAAAAGGCAGAATCAAAGCAGAAGTTGACACCACTCTCTGGAAGAGGAGCAAATTGGGGGGGATTTTTGATAGCTGGAGGCTTGTTGGTAGGAGGCCTGCTATTACATTGTGGGCTCTCAGTTCTGTCAAAAGATTTAATTAATGAGGACACTTTGGAAATAGGCTTGTTGCTGTTCCTCAGGCCAGAAACTGGTACCTCCAGTCTCCTTTGGGCTGGTGTCAGTGTGGGGCTGCTTTTGGGATACTTTTCCTCGCCTTGAACGTATTTAGGTAGCTGTTGGAACGTGGCTGCCCAGCCTGCATGTTCTGTGCCTTGCGATGGTAACTGGCTCCAAATGCCACTTTTTCTGTGGGTGTGGCTCACTGTTCCCTGGTGAAAATTCCCAGACACCTGGCGGCTGATATCTGGGGACAGGGCCAGGTCAGAATCACTGAAAGATGTGTCTTCTGAGATGCACAAACTCCGAAATGCCCTGTCTGTGAGGCTGCTCACTTCCCTGTCTGCATCATCCAGCACACTGCCAATGCTTGAGGAGTCGCTGAACCCATCCATGTACTTCTTGTTCCCTTGCATCATCCAATGGCTAGGAAGCCTGTCCCTGTTTAGTCAATGAGCACCTCTGGGTAATGATTCTGGAAGGGTTAAATGTAGCCCTCTTTTCACAAAATTAGAGCTTCCTGTTGATTCAATGCAGTTGCAGAGTGGGAATTTTTTCTCTGTGAAAGGAAGAAGAGCAGAATATAAACAAGATATCTAACTTAGTGGCTCCATACAAGAATTACACACTGGTCCAGGTGGGTAATGGTGTTTGTGATGGTTAATTTTATGTGTCAACTTGGCTGGGCCCTGGTGTTTCATTTTTGCTCAAATGCCAGTCTAGATGTTGCTTTGACAGGTCTATTTTTTAGACATAATTAATATTTAAATCAATAGACTTTGTGTAAAGTAGATTACCCTCCTTAATGTGGATGGATTGTGTCCAAAAGACTGAGAACCTCCTGGAGAAAGAGAGAATTCTACCTTCAGTGTTTGGATTGGAGCCGCAACATCAGCTCCTTTGGTGCCCAGCCTACTGGCCTCCATTGCAGATATTAGGCTTGCTAATCTCACAGTTGCATGAACCAGTTCCTTAAAATAAATCTCTCTCTAATGACATTTTGGCCAATAACTGCCTGCATATATGATGGTGGTTCCACAATATTAAAATGGAGCTCAAAAATTCCTATCACTTAGTGATGTCATAGCCATCATAATGTTGTAATACAATGTATTACTCGTGTTTGTGGTGATGTAGGTGTAAACAAACCTGCTGCACTGCCAGTCATATGAAAATATAACACATACAATTATGTACAGTATATAACATTTGATAATGATAGTAAATGGCTGTGTTACTGGTTTAAATAGTTACTATACTTTTATTGTTATTTTGAAATACTTTCTACATATAAAAAAGTTTGCTGTAAAATACTATGCCACGTTACACCAGCAGCAACCTCATACATCCATGTTTACCAAGTCTCTTGATTGCATTGTTTTCTTTTGTGCTTGATTTAATTTTGTGTTGTTTTGCATAGGCTCATAGCCTAGGAGCAATAGACTATATCATATGGCCTAAGTGTGTAGTAGGCTGTACCATCTAGGTTTGGGTAAGTGCACTTGATGATGTTCATACAATGACAAAATTGCCTAAGGACCCATTTCTCAGAATGTATCCCCATTGTTAAGCAGCACATGACTGTGTATGTACACATTTTACGGTTTCTGTTCCTCTGGAGGACCCTGACTAATATAGTGCCTAAAGTTCAGGTATGTCATTTATGCGGAGATATCTTCTCTGGCATTCCGTGGGGGTATACTCCCTCACTCTCTCACTGGTTTATTTTCTTAATTGTACTGAGCAAAATCTAAAATAAAATTTACTTCTTTGTTGCCTATCCCATCATTAGACTGTAAGAACCAGGAGCTTAGGAGCCATTAAGCTGTCTGTTCACTGATTGCCCTTGTCCCACAGCCATGAAAGAGGGCACAGACCTCCAGAACCTACCTTTCCTGGACTCCCTCACTCTCTGCTTTGCCCTTGGATGTGGCCAGTGGAAGGTGCCAGTAGGATCCTAGAGGGAAGGAGAGCCTGCTTGCCTTTGTCCCTGGGGCTGCAGGAGGATGTCCCCACTCTTTTTGAGTGACTCCATATCCAACAGTCTCTCTAATTCTGCCTAAACTTCTGTCATAGCCCCTTTATTACATTCAATATTTTTATGTTTGAAATCACAGTGAAATATATACTACATGAAATTTACCATCTTAACTATTTTAAGTGTACAGTTCAGTAGTGTTAAGTATATTCATATTGTTGTACAAACATTACCACCATTCACCTCTTTTTTAGCTTGCAAAACCAAACTCTGTACCTATTAAACAATAACTCCCTGTTCTCTCTTCCTGCCAGCCCCTGAAACCACCATTCTACTTTCTGCCTGTATGAATTTGACTATTCTAGGTACCTCATATGAGTGGAATCATATAGTATTTTTCTCTTTGCAATTGTTTTATTTCACTGTGCATAATGTCCTCAAGGTTCATCCATGTTGTAGCATGTGTCAGAATTTCCTTCCTTTTTAAGGCTGAATAATATTTCATTGTATGTAAGTACAGCATTTTGCTCACCCATCCATCTGTCAATGGTCCCTTAGGTTGCTCCCACCTTTTGCCTATTGTGAATAGTGCTGCTATAAACATTAATGTCCAAATATCTGCTCCAGATCCTGTTTTTAATTTTCTCGGGCTCAAACCCAGAGGTAGAATTGCTGGGCCATATGGCAATTCTATTTTTAATTTTTGAAGAAGCCATCATACAGTTCTTCATACCAGCTGTATCATTTTACATTCCACCAGAGTGCACAAGGGTTCCAATTTCTCCAAATCCTTGACAGCACTTATTATTTACTGTTTTTTTGATATAACCATGTTAATGGGTTTGAGGTGGTACATTAATTCCCTTTTAGGTCCTGTCTGAGGATGCTGCTTTGTGCTGGGACCCTGACCACCACGACCTTCAATGCCTAGAATAGGCTTGGCTTGGAGCAGGGAATAAGTAAATCAGTACATAAAAAATAGACAAAATAGCAAGTTTAGAACCTAGAGTGGGCCTGAGTGGTGGGCATTTGGGACAACAATCATGTGGCAGGTGCTGTGTCTTCAGCTGACAGGTGGAGTACCGTAAGGTGGTGGCCCATTCACATCAGCAGCTGGCAGAGCAATAACACAGTCATGGCTTTAGGGGGTGAGAGGCAGGGCCCCCATGGCAGGAGTCCCAATTCAGTCCTTGCTCCACACTCAGGAATGTGAACCAGGTGTCCTTACAGGCCCAGTGCTACTGTGCTAGCAGCACTGTGTTTCAGTCCTGCAGACTAGTTGTCCTTGGGGTTTGTTGTTTACTGTCTCTTGACCATAGCACTCCGATGAGTTTGCAATTGGATTTGTGGGCTGACTGACTTGCTTTATGAATGAAAGAAATGAGCAGAGGCTGCTAGATAAAAGGACCCAGAGTTATGGCAAACAGAATGAAGTGACAAAGAACCACTGACATACTCTAGGAAAGCCTCAATCACATACTCCTTAGTCCTGCCCTGATGGTCAGGGCTGCTTGCTCTCTAGAAGGCACAGTGCCTGCCTTTTAGAAGGCTGTGTTGAAAGGGACAGTGTCTGCCCAGACCTTGCTGGCTGGCTAATTTCACTCCTTCCCCCACTTTCTCTCTTAACCACTCATGTTCTTGGGATCCCATGCAACCAGTGTGGCCAGGCTATGGTGAAGCTCTGGTACAGGGACGGAAGTATTGGGATACCTAAGAAAATCCATGCATTCTGATCAGAGGAGTGATCTCTGCTGTCCCCTCTCTGTTGGAGCTTTTTCTCCCGCTTTGATGCAGACACTAAGACTGAACTGAGTGTATTTTTGGCATGGGCTGCTATAACAGACTGCCACACACTGAGTAGCTAAAACAGCAGAAATGTATTTTCTCACAGTTCTGCAATCTGGATGTCCCAAATTGAGGTATCAGCAGGAGGGGTTCCTTCTGAGGGCTGTGAGGGAAGGATTTACTCCAGGCCTCTCTCCTTGTCTTATAGATGACCTCATGACCTAATGACCTCATCTTAACTATTTGCACTGACCTCATCTTAACTATTTGCACTGATCCTATTTCCAAAGATTACATTCTGAGCTACGGGGGATTAGGATTTTACCATATAAATTTTGGGGGGATACAATCTAACTCATGACACTGAGGCATTCACTATGCAACTTGAGGGATGATCAATGACTGCTAAGGCCAATTGACTGAAGATGGCAATGTGTACAGAAGAACTTTCCTTGGTTCTCGATGGCACAGCTGAGCTGTAAGTCCATGCTACAGCCATCTCCCTCTAGAATTTGTGTTATTGGAGTGGGGTGGGGGAATCTTAGTGTGTTCAGCCAATGTAAGTTGAATTTTAGGCCCCCTGTGGTCCTACCAATATAGGTCCTTCCAGGTGTCTTCTGGTGTCTCATTCATGCTGAGGTTTTGATCCTGGGAAATAGCTGAAGTCAGTAATATTGGGGTTTCTACACTTCTACATTAAGATGAAAATAAGATAGTTGGAGATCTAAATTTAAAATCTTAGAATAAAGTAAACACCTTTTCCAGTGAAATATCTTCTACTGTTAACAGATATTTATTTCTTTTGCATACTCAGCTTCTATCCCTTTTTTTCTGAGTAAAAACACTCTATACCTTTTGGAGAAATTCCTCTCTCTATAGGAGTCAGTTTTGGTGAGGTTAAAAGTCAAGTTGCCAGCTGAGACTACCTTGGGCCAAGTGAAGATGTGAGACTCAAATTAGGCCCACCTTTCATTTGTCCTTGAGTGACACAAGGCTAGAAACATGCTCAGGCATCCTTTGCAATGTCAGAGGTCCCTTTTTGCCCTTTCTCCACCTGGAATTTCAACCTTCATCTTGAGTCTACAAGAGCTACAGTGTCCTTTGAATATTTACCAGTTTTTGCTTAATTTGTCCAGCATCTGTTTCTGTCTTGTGTGATCAAAGAAGCCTACAATTCCATACAGTAATGAAGGATGTTCACTGATATTTGGAGACCTGGAAAATCACCACATTCCTTCTGCTTCAGGACTAGGGAGAGACCTCCCTATTTGTAGATTTATTCAAATAATTTCTTCAATTCTGATTTGATTTACCTGGGTTCAGTTGGGATAGTTTTTAAGTTGGCCTCATCATCCCTTCCCCATCCCCTGGTCCCCCATTAACAGCTAAAGGTGTTTCCAGATGCTGGCTCTTGAGTTGGTGGTTCCATACCTGTTATAGCAGTGAGGGCTGCTGGTACCTACCTTGCTGGGTTTTAGGACCTGTAGTTTTAAAACTTCTTTTCATGCTTATGTTTTCTGTCATTACTTCTCATCTAGAAAAAAAGAGGAAAAATAATTTCAGTGAAATCCAACTGACCAAAGGGCCAAGAACATGTTCAGTGCAAAAGCTGAACAGGTCCTTAAATACTGACTTTAAATACCAGTAATACACTGGCCTTCATTTTTTAAAAATCAACATTTGAACTCAACAAAATTCCAAGCATAGTCACTTTCAGTGAAAACCAATATGGGGCCAATTTTTAAAAAAGATTTTATTTATTTATTTTTAGAGCGATGGGAAGGGAGGGAGAAAAAGAGGGAGGGAAATAGCAATGTATGGTTGCCTCTCATGTGACCCCCCCACCCCAACCCCGGGAACCTGGCCTGCAACCCAGGCATGTGCCCTGATTGGGAATCGAACAGGTGACCCTTTAGTTCACAGCCCATGCTCAATACACTGAGCTACACCAGCCAGGTCTGGGACCAATTTTTATTCCTTCCAATATTCCTTAATTTGTCTATGGTCCAAGAAATCTCCAGGAACCTGCTTTAAGGCTTTAAGATTTCTAATACGATTGGCCCAGTTGAGAAATGTTTTTGTTAGTCATATCTGACCAGAGGCCCTTTTCTTTCCATGTGAATTAGTAACTCTGGTTTTGCAATAAAGGGAATCAGAGCAGCTGAACTTAAATCCACATGTCTAGCAGTAGCACCGCATTCAATTTGTTGGCAGGAGGCTTGACTATCTATTTTGACAGTTAAAATAATGAAAAAGCTGCCCAGGAGAATTTTAAGAGTTCTGAGAATAAAGTGTAAAGTCATTAAATCCACTACACACATTTTAAAGGCAGATCACAAGACCTCCCTTATCTTGCAGGTCCTGAATATTCATCTAGTCCACAGTAGTTCATTAGTAGTATTCACAATCATAATAACTCAAATTAGTTGAGTACATTTCATTTGAGACTCACAAAGTTGCTTTGTGTTACCACCATCCAGTTGGCCTGTCCCTGACTCCCAGGCTCTCCTTCATGTTCCCTAGGCAGCTGGGTTTACTTTTTCAGTAGGTTATATGTAGTAAATACATATATGTCTAGAAATTGATGATTGCTTCTTTCTCTCAAATAGAAAGAAAATTCTTTAAATCCAGAAACTGTCCCTTATGTGCCTTTGTGTACCAAACACACCCATACAGAAGACAAATAATTATGAGTGGTGATACTCTGAAGTGGATATCTTTATTATGAATTTTTCTAAAGGGCAAAAAAGACACAGAAAGAAGGAGTAAGAAAGAAGAAAAAATTCTACTGAGAAGGACCTCTGGCTTTGGGTCTTCAGGCCATCTGAAAAATTCAGAGTGACCAGTTTGTGTCGCTGAATAGTGAGCCCACTCCACTTTCTGTAGCTCCACAGAGATATAATTTAGGGATGAGAATGATATTAATCCATGTCCAACATTATGAGGATGAGATAGGTACAGCAGGATGTAGTAACTTTATTTGTCAACATATAGGGGACCTATCTGTGCTTGGGTTCATAGATTCACTGTCATTGCTGCTGGCATGCACTTTTCAGAGGTCAGCACAGAATTGTCTTGTTCACTGCTTTGGGTTATTTGAAGGAAGCCAACTGAATTGGTGAAAAGTCTGGCTCATAGAGCTCTTCTCAGGTAAAAGGGTGTGGTTATCCTCAAGAGATATAAATGAGCAAAAATTGCATATTGCTGAGTCATATTATAAAAAAGGTCTGGAATCTGTCCTAATGAATACATAGAAACAAAAATTAATATTGAACCACAGCATGGTAAGTTCCTATTCACATTTTTAGCCTTCAGAATAGTTTATTCTTAAATGCTTCCTATCTCCTCCTTATCTCCTATTACTCCCTTAACTCATTTTGCTCTGCCTTTAGTTCCCCCTACCCTACTGGATCTGCTAACAAGTAATCTTTGCTCTTCATCTGACTTGGTTTCTAAGCTGCAATCATGACTATTGGTTACTGTCTTCTTGAGAAGCTCTCCTACCTTGACCTGTGGGATACAAAGTCTTCTCCCTGCCCCACCTGAATGTTCAGCCTCTTATTTTCCTTTCCTAGATGGTTGGATTTCCTCCACTCTCAGCCCCAGGACCACTTCTCTTCCCCACCTACGGTCTCCATAGGCACAATCTCACCCACACCTGCACCTGTGGTCACAGGGAGCAGTCACACTGATGGCATGTGCAGCCAAGCCACTGGTCTGGATTCCAGGACTGATCTCACACTGCCCACTGGAGAGCTGCACACTTATGTCTCACAGGTCTCCAAACTCACATCTAAAATAGAAGCTATGACCTTCCCACAAGCCATTTCTCTTTTGGGATTCCAGGAATTTAAGACTTCTCCTTCTCCTCTTTGTCTCCCCCATCTGATCCATCTGTTTCCTCTTCATTGCCAAAGTCATCTATTTGAATTAAATTATCTAAAACAAAGTAAATCTGAGTGAGCATCCCCATGAATCAGCTTTTTCTCACAATGAGCAATGAAATATCCTCTTTATAGTTACTACCAAATTCTACCTTCTACAATGTCTTCTCACATGATGCTTTTTTCCATGTCATATTGCACGATGCTGTTGAACTATCATGGACTGGAATATACTGCATTTTGCAGAAACAATGTTTCCTCTCTTCCTCTCCCAGCCCTTTACAAATGCCTCTGCATGGCCCTCAACATGACCTTGAGTGGGGTGAAGCTGGATGTCTCCTCCCTCTAGGTTTATGATACACTGGATGAGGAAACTACAGGCCCAGGTGGGTCCTGGCATTGCTCCTTGTAGTGGTAGTCCCTCTGCCTGGAATGTCTCTCTCTGTTCCCTGGTCACAAACAGCTGACCACTTTCTCTTAAGTTCTACTATTCCTTGTAGATTTTCCAAAAAAGTCACCTGTATTGTGTTACTGCACTTTGTCTGCTGTGAATCTATCTTTCCAAGAAGGCTTTGAGCTCCTGGAAGTGAGGTGTCCAGTCTTGATTATCTTTGACTGACAGGATGCCTGGTGTGTGGTAGTCATTGGTCAATGTTTTCAGATTCCCTTCCTGAGTGAGCTTCTTGGGCTCCAAGGATGTGATGACAGAGGTTTGCTGCAAGTGCGCAGTGTGCAAGTGGAGGGCTACAAGCTCTGCTGCCCCATGTTCTCTTTGTTTTCCTTGGGGCTCCCAGCCAGCAGCTGGCCCAGGCCTTAGAGTTCACACAGCCCCAGTTCTGTTGGTCTGCTCTAGGCTGTGAGGACAGGAAGTGGCAAGGAGAGGAGACTTGTCCATGTCACCCCCTAGGGACCCTGATCTAGATCTCCATGTACAGCCACTCATCCAATCCCCATAACTGAGGAAGTGTGATAGGCCCATAGAACCAGAGTCTTATTGGTGACTCTAGGAGGCCCCAGCTTCTGCACAGTAACCATCCATGTGGATATGAACTATCAGCTTAATTTCTGAGATGGCAACGGAGATTCAGAGAGGTGAAGAGAAAGTTCCATGTCAACAAACTTTTTTAGTATAAGAGGTCTGTCTGGAAAAAGTCCAGTCATTGTTAATAAAATGAGAAAGGTGTGTGTGACATGGATGTAACCCGGCAGCCAAGGAGAGTGGACTGGAATGCACATGCATGAACAATGACTTCATTGTGCTAGCCAGTGGGGGTGGTAGAAGCCCTTGAGCGAGCATGTGTACTGTGTAGCCATCGTATTCAAAATGACTGAGTGAGTAGAGCAACAAATCTGCATCACATTTTGCATTAAGCTTGAACATTCCTCTGCAGAAACTATTTGGATGATTAAGAAGGCCGCAGCTATTGGCAACTGGTGATTGGCAGCTTCATCACAACAATGTGCCCACTTGATGCATCATGTCTCATGCAGAATTTTTTGCCAAGACATCAAATCACCAGGTATCTCAGACCTTCTACAGCCAAGACTTGGTGCCCTGTGACTTCTGGCTTTTCCCAAAACTAAAATCACCTTTGAAAGGGAAGAGATTTCAGACCATTGATGAGATCCAGGAAAATATGATGGGGCAGCTGATGGTGATTGGGAGTACTGTGTGAAGTCCCAAGGTGCCTACTTTGAAGGGGACAGAGGAGTCCATTGTCCTATGTACAATGTTTCTTATGCTTTGTTCAAGAGATGTCTTTATTTTTCATATTGTATGGCTGGATACTTTCTGAACAGACCTATGTCCCATGCAATATTTGAATATACTTTTTATTAGTCAGAGTTATCTTTAAAATTAATCATCACATACTTAAACTAAAAATACAAACTCATTGTTTATAGAGTGCATACTGGGATGACTTATGTTTGCACATCACCCTGCTATTCAGGACATACTTCAGCATCTATTATCTTGTTTAATTTTCATGACTCCTATGAGGTGGTATGACTAGGCCTTATTGTCACAATTTTTAGGTGGATAAATATAAGCACAGAAAAGTACAGAATATTGCTCAGTGTTACACAGCATGCAAAGAAGAGAATTAGGACTGGAATTCACTTGACCACCCTGCACCTTCCTCAGGGTAAACTCTGACCCTCTGGTCATGGGCTAAGGTGCATGAGGGTGTGTCTTGGGCTCATAAATTGGAGTTCAAGTGAGAATTGAGGATAGGTGAGGACAGGTGGAGGAAAGGAGGGCTTTCATTTCTATTCATAGCCCAACGATTTTCTCAGCTCATGTCTTCACAACCATAGGAACAAAACTGATTATTAAAATGGCTAAGTACAGGGCCCCTCCTGCGTGGGGAGGTGTGTGTGTGTGTGTGGGGGGGACCAGGTGGCTGGTATAGAGCTGGAAAGGACTTTCTGATGCTCTCTAGGAGGTAGTTCAATTCTCCTCTTGGCTGACCTGTCTCTGCACAGGAAGCCATTGGGGTTTGCTTTGCTGCTGGGTTTGACCACTTGCTTGTAGTGTGGTTTTTGAGCCCAAGCTCTTTGGGTGAATTTAATTACCTTAATTGAATGATGTTTTCACTTATCAGTAAAGAGAAAGCAGGAAGCCAGTTGAGATGACGGGGGTTGGCTTTATCACACCCAGAAGGCCCTAACAAATTGGAATTGATTTCTCTTACTCTTCTTTCTGGGTGTTTTTTTGAGTCATTGACTCAGGCATACCTGAAGGAGCTGTTCACTGCAGTGAACTGTGACAGATGGCCTGTTCCAGCTGGTGAATGTGCAGAGGTCCCATACATAGGCTCAGCCACCCAGCCCCACCCTACCTTGGGCCTCACCCTGGTGCCCTGTTGGTCAGTCTTGGACCAAGCTCTTGACCTCTCTGTGTAATTGCCAACAGTACTCCTCCTTGATGTTTCAGAGGTAAGGTCCTTGTCTATGTCCTACATTTTATGAGGTGAACAATAAAATGGCAAATTGGCCTCCTTAGTTGGGGTCTTTCAGGAGAAAGTAGCAGATATGTATCGAGTGTCTAAGGGGTGTCAGGTCTCAGTCCCATTGTTGCACATGCCTGTGCTCATTCCTTCCTTCCCCACCTTACAGCTCAGGAAACAGGCTACGTGTGCAAGGGGCCTCCAAGCCCTGGTGCACATATGAAGGTAGGATTTCCCAGGGAATATGGCTAAAGAAAACGGCTTGCCTGGGCTTGCAGGGCCCATGGAGCTGGCTGTGAGTTGTCACAGTGGCTGTGGATGTTCTGCTGCCCTTGGGAGAGAGCTCAGGAGCAGGGGTGCTTTCTTCCTGGGGCTCAGACCAGCCTCACTCCCATGTCTAGCCTGGGCCATAGTCTAGTCTGCTGTGTCAGGATGGGATGTTTCCTCAGGAGCCTCTGAACATTGCCCAGACCTGGGACTGTGTCTGCAGTTAGAGGCCAGGAAACCAGCACAAGAAAGTCTGGGTCTGATTCAACTGAGTGTTCCCCAGGACAGAATGGTGTTAGCACCTGGCATCACACACCTAGGGGGAACCCAGCTGCAGGAGAAAGGGGGATAAGTCAGGCATGGAGACATGGGGTGGGAGCACTGAGCAATGTCCACAACTGGCTCTCTGGGACAAAAGCCCTGCTTTGTAGCATTGGTGAATTTCCTGCTAGTGACTTGGCATCCAGGACTGAATTGAGATGAAGTGTGCACAGAGGGCCCCCATGAGGGGTACTTGTAGTTGTGCTGACAATAATATTTGGGCAGTGGTCTCATCCATTTCTGGCAGTCAGGCATTGCAGGGGTCAGGTCTTTGAGCTCCTGGTGGCCAGAGGGACTGGAGTATCACTATCTCTGGATGCTTCATCTACCAGAAGGAGCTCAGGCCTGGCACTGTCCAGCTTCTAGGCCCTGCTCTACCAGGAGCCTCATATATACATATATTTTCATATATATATGAAAATTCATGGAACAACACTTATCCTGCTTGTATGTACTATCTGAAATTTCCATTCTATTCCATTCTTTCTTGTAAAAAACATATTTTCAATTTAGTAAGTGATTTCAGAACTCAATGAGTTGTGATCTGAAGGGATTTTAAAAAGAACTATTGTAGATCAGTAACTCTAGGTATTTCTGATTAAGCTTAGTTGCTGATGTCCTGTTTATAGTGATGCTGGGTTTTCAATTGAGAAATGGAGACCTGAGGCCCAACCACAGTGACTGACATGGTCTGACCAGATTCACATGAGAGAGGGGAGGAGACACCTGGGCAGTGGGCTCATGGGTCAGGCCTTGCTTTTTTGCTTTAGTGCTCAGTTCCCACACAATGCCTGGGCCTAGCACAGGGCCATTCATTTGTTAAACAAACAAATGAACAAATAAGAGAAATCCCTATTTCCTGAGCATCTGACATAAGATAGGCATTTAATATACTACAATACTGTTGATTCATATTTATTATTATGTAATTAATACTTGCAACAATCTGTAAGAAAAAAATTGTTCTTGTTATTTATCCAGAAGGACTTGGAGTCCAGAGTTTAATACCTGGTGATGTGAGGCTTGAATCTGTCACTGCTGGAGAGGGAGAGGGTTCCTGCAACCTGCATTTGCAGAGGCTCCTCTAGGAGCTTCTGAATGCCTGCTGCAGGTTGAGAACCTCTGCTCAGCAACACCCCACCCCTGGCCACCCTGCAGCCCCTGCATTCCTGGTTCTCACCCTCAGGCCCCCTTGGAGCTCATCTTAAGAATGACAGCCACAAAATATCCTATTTTCCATGCCCCATTATATTTGGGAGCCCGCAAATAGGGTACAAAGGCTTTGTATGCCTGCCCTGCCCCTACAGACAGGCAAATGTCCCTCCACTTAAAAGGTATGAAATCAGACAAACTTTGGACAAGTCACTCAGTTTGTCTGAGCCTTAATCCTGTTTTTGTAACCTGGGGCTGATGAGAAGACAAACCCAGTGACCTGGTATTCATGGTAACCCATGTAGATTATCAAGTTGGTGTTGCAGGGATGACTAACCGATGGCCTTGACTCCACCTTGGAGAGCCTTGTCCAGAGAGAAGCCCCTTCAGAGGCTTCCAGAGAAAGAGGCGCTTGGCTTTGTTGGGATTGAGGTGTCCCTCAGCAACCATCCCTTCTCTAGTCCTTGGGAAAGAACACCTTTTGAAAGCAGCTTTGGGGTGTCCAGGCTTGGGTAGAAACAGGAGGTTTCAGGAGGGCTCCTAGGACCACAGGAGGGCAGCAGGGTTACAGAGTTCTCCTTACCATCTATGGACCCATTTCTCCATCTGTAAACTGGTGTGTGGGGCTGGTTGACAAAGGCAAAGAAAGAGAGCTGAAGAGTCATCACTGAACATCAGCACCCTGCTTGGTGCTTCCAGACACTCATCTTACTTATCCAGCTCCTACTGTTTGCCATGAACTTTATTTTTTTAAATCTTTAAAAAAATTTCAATTACAGATTATATCTTGTTACAAATTATAATCTTGTTCAGTGGTCACAACCCCTGGCAAGTTAAGTGGGGCTTATGATAAAGGGAAATGAGGTGGAGAAATTGATGATCAGAGAGGTTAAGGAATTTGCTCAAGGTCACACAGTGGAATTGGGATTAGACCTGGGACCCTTGGCTGCATGCCTCTGCCCTCCCCACTCAGGCAAGGCAGAGAGGGGCATTAGGGGCATGGAAGGGCATTACATGCATGGAAGGACATCAGGTGCTGGGGGTTCTTCCTCCACAGTAGTGCCCCTGCAGGGTAGGGGAGTGCGGCAGCCTTTCAGCACCTCTCTTCATTTCCCATGGCCTGCCTTTTCCCACCAGGAGCGTTTGCTTTATTTAGTAAAGCCAGAGAAGGCATTTGTTACCCTGGCTGTCTTGTGGGGAGTCTCCGGGAGGGTACTCTTCCCTGCCCCTGGATGGTCAGGAAGGTAAGAGTATCTGGGATAGGAGAAAACCACAACCTCCTACACACTCCTACACACACACACACACACACACACACACACACACACACACACACATCGAGCCTGGCTGTCCCTGGCCTCTTTGGTTCCCTCTGGAGGCTGGAAAGTAGGTGCAAGATGGCTGGTTGGTCAAGAACAGCTGCCCTTTCTCCAACCAGTGTCAAAGTGGTTAGTCCAGCTCTGCCTGGGAAGGAAAGAGAGAACTTCCTTGCCATGAGAGGCATGGTCATGGCACAGAGGAACATCCCACCGTCTTCATGAGTCCCTCATGGAATGCTTTACAGAGGCAAGAAAAAGAACTCAGACATGGCCACTCAAGTCACCCTTCTAAAAATTAAAACTGTTGCTCTTCTAATAGATAAAGTTATTTAAAACAGTGACTCAAGTTGATATGAAAGCTCCCACTGTTTCTTGGAGAGCTCCCACTGTGTCAAAGCCTTATCCCCCTTTCCTTCCTAAAGGCAGTATCCTGGCCTCTCAGAAGGCCCTGGAGGCTTGTTAGACAGCATGCTGGGTCCTACCCCAGAGACACCACTCAGGAGGTTGGAGTGGTTGTGGTGCTGGGGATGCTGTGTGGGAACCACACTTGAAGCACCCTGCCCTGTGCTTTGAGTGATGGGAGGCTCTACCACTTTCTGGGAGGTTGTATTGATAGGTCACAGGCTCTTTGGGCCACTTGGATCTTGTGGTTGTCAACCACTGTGGTTTGCACTGTGTTTGCCTTGTTCTGGGCCTGTTCTGGGCAGGTCATGCATATGTGGGGCACAGAGATGAATCAGAAATTTGGCCTACTCCAAGAGATGATTGCCTCTAAGGGCAGACCAGGCAGAGGTCAGTGCATGCTGCAGGGTCAAGGATAGAAGGAGAGAGGTCTTACCAGGCAGGGCATGCTAAAAGGCAGCTGTGAGAGAGCTTTGGCTGCTGGTCTGTGCACAGCCAGACAGCTGGGTCCAGCCTGAGCACTGAGTGAGGGTGGTGGAAAGAACAGGAGTTTAGAGTCAGACTAGTGCTCCCATTTCCTAACCCTGTTCCACCTCAACAAATTACTTCACCTCTCTGAGCCTCTGCTTGTTTGTGTTCATCTGCAACAATACCGACCTCTGTGTGTGGTTGTGAAGGGTGGAGGTAAAAAATTGTCAAGAGCTTAGAAGAGACCTACACAGAGTAAGTATTCAATGAGTGGATGCTTCCACCACTAGAGACCTTGGGTTTTTTAAGCAGACAGTGCAGGGAAGGAATACCATATCTACTATGGCAGTACTAACATGCCTACAGGATTGCTGAATGCTTTAAATGAGCTCATGTGTAAAAAGCACATAGTGGTGCTCACTAAATGCTGTCATGCATCATTTCTAATTCCCAGGTGGGTCAGTGTAACATTGTGTGAAGGGCATGGACTGAAGCCAGACCTCCTTGAGTGTGGTTCCTTGTTGTACTGGCTAAGAGTGGCTCTCAGCACATTACAAAACCTCTTTGAGTTTTGGTTTCCTCATCTGTAAAATGAAACTACTAAGAGTACCTACCTTGTGGGGTCACTATGAGGACCCAGTGATTCATGTCTGTGAAGTAGCAGGCCTTTAGTGACTATCCATAAATGTTACTGCTGTTCCCACAGTTCAGCCTGCTCTACCTAGGGCCAGGGTCCTGAGAGATGACTTTTCCTTTCCCCAAAATAAGACGGTGAGAAGTGAGGCAGTGACTGATTAGAGCATCCAAAGGGCTCTCCTGTCCTTGGAACCCCCTTGTGTTTGCCCTCTCTGCTGGTTTCCTGCATTGGCAAACTAGCCAGGTCTCAGGTCTTAGAAAAGATCTCAGCTGCCCTATGGTAACATTGGTGCTTGTATGGTGGGTGCTTGTATAGGGACCCTTGAACAGTGGGTCCGCACCTCTTTGGCAGTCATCTGAAGCAATTTGGAGAAACCTTGCATGCTCAGTTAAGATTTAAGATTAAGGTTGGGTAAATTACTTTTTAATTTTTTAAAAAATATATTTTATTGATTATGCTATTACAGTTCTCCCATTTTCCCCCTTCATTGCCCTCCACCCGGCATACCCCCTCCCACCCACATTCCCCCTTTAGTTCATGTCCATGTGTCATAAGTTCTTTAGCTTCTACGTTTCCCACACTATTCTTGCCTGCCCCCTGTCTATTTTCTACCTATCATCTATGCTACTTATTCTCTGTACCTTTTCTCCCTCTCTCCTCCTCCCACTCCCCTGTTGCTAAACCTCCATGTGATCTCTATTTCTGTGGTTCTGTTCCTGTTCCAGTTGTTTGCTTCATTTGCTTTTGTTTTAGGTGTGGTTGTTAATATCTGTGAGTTTGCTGTCATCATATTCGTCATATTTTTTATCTTTTTTTTTCTTAGATAAGTCCCTTTAACATTTCATATAATAAGGGCTTGGTGATGATGAACTCCTTGAACTTGACCTTATCTGAGAAGCACTTTATATTCCCTTCCATTCTAAATGAAAGCTTTGCTGAATAGAGCAATCTTGGATGTAGGTCCTTGCCTTTCGTGACTTGGAATAATTCTTTACAGGCCCTTCTTGCTTATAAAGTCTCTTTTGAGAAATCAGCTGACAGTCTGATGGGAATTCCTTTGTAGGTGACTGTCTCCTTATCCCTTGCTGCTTCTAGAATTCTCTCCTTCATTTTAATGTTGGCTAATGTAATTCTGATGTGCCTTGGTGTGTTCCTCCTCAGGTCCAACTTCTTTGGGACTCTCTGAGCTTCCTGGACTTCCTGGAAGTGTATTTCCTTTGCCAGATTGGGGAGGTTCTCCTTTATTATTTGTTCAAATAACTTTTCCACTTGTTGCTCTTCTTCCCCTTCTGGTACCCCCATAATTCGGATGTTGGGATGTTTAAAGATGTCCTGGAGGTTCCTAAGTCTCCTCATTTTTTTGAATTCTTTTTTCCTGTTTGGTTGTTTGTTTCTTCCTTGTGGTCCACTTCATTGATTTGAGTCCCAGTTTTCCTCCCATCTCTATTGGTTCCCTGTGCATTTTACTTCATTTCACTTATTGTAGCCTTCATTTGTTCATCTAATTTGTGAGCAAAGTCAACCAATTCTGTGAGCATCCTGATCACCAGGGCTTTGAACTGTGCATCTGATAGGTTGGCTATCTTTTGGTTGCTTAGAGGAATTGGCTCAGGGGCTTTGATTTGTTCTTTCTTTTGAGCCATTTTTGTTTTGTTGTTCTTTCTTTCTTTCTTTCTTTCTTTCTTTCTTTCTTTCTTTCTTTCTTTCTTTCTTTCTTTCTTTCTTGTCTGGTCATGGCTGTTATGTAGTGAGGGCTGGAGCCTTAGGTGTTCCCCAGGGAGGGGCAGCCCAGTGGCTGGGTAGTGACACTGTATGTAGGGGTGGGGTCTGAGAGGGAACAAGGGCACTTGTTCCACTCTCTCCTGGATTCCAGTCCCTTCCACCACTTCTCCTTCGCCTGGATTATCTGTGCGCGAATGTGGGACCACCTGGTCAGCCAGCCACCTTGTGCAGCCTCACTGGGTCTGTACAGTTGCCACCCCATGCCCGGGGTCCACTAGCCACCACCTGTATACCTGGGAACTGCCAGCTGCTGCTGCCTGTGTTCCCAGGTCTGCACCTCCACTTTTTCCTACTGTGACTCTGCCCCTCTTACCAGTCTGGATGAATGGTTGTTGGACTTCCTTACAGTTCAATTTTCTATCAGTTCTGGGTGTTTTCTTGTTTCTAAATCTTTGTTGTCCTTAATTTTGTTTGTGAGAGGAGGCACAGTGTGTCCACCTATGCCTCCATCTTGGCCAGAAGAAGGTTAGGGAAATTTAAATTACATAAAATTAGGTACAGTTTTAACAGCCTTTCTCTTCCTCAGGTGGGGCTAGGGGACAGAGCAGGGTGTTCTAGCTGATGTGGGTGTGCGCTGAGGTACTCAGACATTGCCATGTTGTCATGTAGTGGGAACATTACTTTCCCTTCACCCTAAGCACTGAAGGGGCCCAGATCCATCACCCTCATTGGCACAAGAGGTCAGATAATAATGATGTGTTAATGTCCAGTGGTCACTGTCAGGATGGGCTCAGTCCTCCATGGTACCTTTTACTCTCCCACTGAGCAATAAGCATGATTAGCTGAACCCTAAAACACTGGGATTAATCTTCAATGACCTCTGGAAGGAAAATCCCCCAAGTTGGAGTTCAAGCAGAAGAGAGAATAATGGACAAATATGGCAGCTTTATTTCCATCATGTGCGTGGTGCTTTTTATGTTTGTGCATTTAATGCACGAAGGACACTTTGTCCCCCTGGTTGGCAGCCAACACTTTTGGTATCCCCATTTTACAGAGGGGCAAGAAGAGGCACAGGGGCTTGCTGAGAAGGACAGAGCTGGCCTGTGAACCCAGATTTGCATGGTTCTTAAGACCCTCCTGGATGCCCCCAAGGGCCTTCTGGGAGCAGTGTGGACTCTCTGAAGCTCTGAAGGGATGGGCTGGCCTAGGCACAGCTTTTCTAAGGAAGGTTTTGACTACTGGTGAGTGGACTGGCCTTCTTTGTAGAGATTCGGTTTGATGCTGATGTGGGCTATAGGTCTATGAGGCAGTTAGGAAAAGATGTGAGCTCTGAACTCAGGCTCCAAGTTTACATCTCAGCCCCTTAGTAGCTGTACCTCCTGGGGCAACCTCTCTAAGTTGCAGTGCCTGCTCTGTGAAGGGAAACCTAAGACCTACCATGCTGGGTAACCTTGAGAACAGAACCAAGTAATGTACATAAGCACTTTGCATATGGGAGCAACACAACCAGCAATTGCCCTAATGAAAATGGTAGACACACTGAGGGCAAGAAATGGCTCCAAGTTCTGACCCCTTAAGCTCTGTGGCCTTTAGGCTTGACTTGCCTTGGAGAGGGGCAGACAGGTCCAGGTGAGGAGATGAGCTGGTGCTGATGCATGTGGTGGGGTTGCCCCAGGACAGGGCAAGTTGAGACAGCTCCACAGTGGCCTGGCTGTTGCCAATGGGGCTCAGTAGTGTGAGGCCTGCAACCAGCCTCCAGACTCAGCAGAGTGTGAGCAGCACACTGGTCACTCAAGAAAATCTGTTTCCTCTCCTCCTGGCCTTCCTTAAGCTTCAGGTGAAGGCTTTAAGATGGGAGATGGCTAAGATTAAAGTCCTACCTTTAGCTTAGCCTTATAGTCCCTCAGCAGCTGAGTCCCACTCTGGAAGGGGTCCTCAGGGAAAGAAGTCCCCAACTGAGACAAGGGAACAATGTGCAGGCTTCAGAGGTCCCTAGAAGGCCCTGGGCTCTTACTGACACCATGCACCAGCATCTCCATAGGATTTGGAAGCCCTTTCAGGCCTGGCCACCTGGGCTGAACCTTGAGGGAGGGCCATGCAGAGAATGGAGTTATGAGGAGGGCCTCTTCTCACTTTTACATGTTATGGTCTAGAGGGGACCCTTTCTCATTTCTATGAAGAAAGAGAGGTCTGTCTGTCAAGTGCTGGGGAGAAAGCTGCTATTACTGGTTGACTGGCTCTTTGGACCCACTTGTTGTCTGATTCCCAAACACTTCAGCTCTATTCTTAAACTTTGTGCGATGGATGACACAGGTTCCCAAGGGAATGCACTTGGCAGCAAGTGGCCTTCAGTCTTCCACCTGAGAACTGAGGTTGGCAGAGAAACTGCTCTGTTTTCACCTTGGCACAGAAGGCCATGCATTATTCACACATGCAGCCCCTTCAGAGAATGTTCCAGAAGGATACCAGTGTCCTAGAGTGGGGACAATGCATCTTGGTAGTGCTTTACATGCTCCATTTTTGAGTCTTGATCCATCTGTCTTGATCTTGTTCCCCCTCTTCATCCACCCTCACCTACTTGAGTCATGCAACCACTGGGAAACAAGTAGTAACTAAGAGATGTTTTGGGGTTTCCCAACTAGGTAAATGAAATATAAGATTGAGTTGTAGGGCCATGCATTGGCTGGATTTGGTGAAATGTGGTTTAAATTCACAAATGGAAGAAAAATCAATACCCATTGCAGCCTGCTGGGAAGTGCTGCACTGTGTGTCTCCATGAGGGCCGCCTTCTGTTAAAGCCCTTTTCATCTCTAGTAACCCTGGACAGATGCAGTGAAATCCCAAGAGACAACAAGGAAGAGAGCCTGACTCTGGCTCCATTGGCCAGCAGGTTTCAGTGCTGAGATTTCTGGCATAGTCCGGAGGAGCAGGGCTATTTCCAGACCTGGGGCTTCCCCTTTCTATAAGGGTCTCTAGGGCTTCCTTAGGGTCAGGAACAAAGAAATGGAAAATAACAAGACACCTAGGAGGGCCTGTGGCCCCATCTGACCTTCCCTGTCTCCTCCACATACTGCTGTCCCCTGGTTTCTGGAGAATCCAAGCCCCTCTGTTACCAGTACCCAGCATTCCACCAACCCCTTTCCTCCCAATGGGCAGAGTTGCTCTCATGCCAATGATTTTGTGGTCACCAGAGAGCAGGTACAATTGTTCCCCTCCCAAAGACTCAGGGGAAGACACATGCTGGACTCAGATCACCTGGAGATGTCTATTTATAAACCATCCTGATAAGCATAATCTGCCCTGCTTAGCCCAGGCCACACTCCACAGTAAAGCTAACTCCCCCCTAGTGGCAAACCAAACATTTCCTGTAACAGTTAGACTGGAAAAACTGGCCAGGGAGAGGTAGGGTGCTCCAGAGCCAGCCACTGGTCCTGAAGGGTCTGTTTTAACTGCTAGAACTTTCATTGTGCAAGTATGTGTATGTGTGGACCAAAGTGGTGCATCTCAGGGAGTGTTGCACAGCGGGGGTCAGGAAACTTTTTCTGTAAAGGGCTGAAAATTAAAATATTTGTTTTTACTGGCCATACTGTCTAAACTATTGTAGCCATAGATAATATGTAAATGAACGACTGTGGCTATGTGCCAACAAAACTTTATTTACAAAATTAAGCACTCAGCCCACAGCTGTAGTTTACCAATCCCTGTTGTAAAGAGAACTCAAAAACTGGAAAGTTGGACCTCATTTACCACAAACATTTGTTTAATCTCCTCTCTAGGATTTCTATACTTAAGGACTTTAAAAAATACTTCAAATAGAATTTATTATAATTGGGTTAGATATATTGAAGAAATGATCCATAATTTAGTTAAAAATAGTCATTACTTTCCAGAACAGTTTTAAGTTTACAGCAAAATTGAGCCATTGGGTGAAAAACACAAAAATTTCCCACATACTCCCTACTCCCATACGCATAGCCTCCTCCATTATCAACATCCACACATATATTTTAAAGTCCTAAATAATAATTTTTAAAGGCTATCTAGCTTTCTCCATATATTCAATATTGTTCCTCTCAATGATCAATTCTTCCACAATAAAAAATAAAGATATGATTTTAGATTTGGTGCAACCTGCTGTGTGGGAGTCTGCTTGGAGACCCCCAGGGTATGGGGGAACATGCAGTCCAGTGAGGCCCCTGTGATGAGGACACTCATGCTCTCAGAGTCCACAGCCAGAATGTAAATGACCAAGTGTCCTTTGTTACAGCTGGTAGGATCCTGACCCCCCTCAGTGCTAGAGGACACAACATAGTCTTCTGCCATAGAACTTGTGACCATGGGGTCGCCCTCACTTGGCAGCACACTGACCTGGGCACATCCACAGGTATGTGCCCGCTCATCCATGTGGGAGCAGAGTGCCTTGACAGAGGCACATGAGGAAAAAGTCACACCAGGCTATAACACATACTCTGTGTGGCATACCCCTCAGGTCCACACAGCTGTCTTATAACCATGGCACGCCCAGCACACTGAGAAATGCAGCTCTCAATATGCCCCTCAGCACTCACACCACCCTGCACAGCACCCTGGCCCAGAACTTCATCCCCAATCCTGCTGGCTCAAAGCAAAATCCCTGCTGTGGGAGCTTGTGCCTCCCTGCCCACACTGAAAATCAAAAGAGTCGGTGTCCTACCTTCCACTCCCTGTGAGTCCCGCTGCTTGCTCTTCAGGCCTCCCCAGCAATAAGAGAGAGCCCTGACTTTTCCAGCAACCCAGTTCTGCCCAGCAGCCAAAACTTTGTCTCTTGTCCGCTAGGCTGCCCAAAGATGAGATTCTAGACTCAAACCTCTTCTTTTCCCCAAATCTGCCCACCTGAGGAAAATCAGTGACCAGAAACTGGCCAGACGCTGGAAGTCTGTGGAGTATACCTAAATAGAGACCCAGCTGGGGAAACCAAATGGTGTTCTCCGTGGGGAAGAGGCAAACAGTGTGCACTGCAACACCCGCGTGGTGTCAAGTAACAGTCAGATTAAACAAACAGCCTCAGGAGCTATTTTTACATCCAGATCAGCCATGGGTAATAGATAACTTGGGGAGTGAGAAATTGCTTTCTGCTTCACTGGACACTAACCGTGATTCAAGCTTCAATCCAGAATGATTTCTAAAGCTATTATAGCATCTAGATTTAAATTAAAATATCTCAAGGTACACAGGAAAACATCTGTTTAAGGAAACAGTAAAAACATGATAGTATATGCCTGAGAACTAGCACCCGGAGGCCTGCTGATGTCCCAGTGCAGAAATAGCCCCTTTCATCATCCGCTCAGAGGACCGCAGCCTGCATTCCTCGAGTAAGGAGCCGTACTCGGTTGTGCATTTGGAGCAAAATAACATGCCCAGCTGCAGGCTGGGGGAAGGCTAGTCTGGGATTTCATGGTAAGAGTTGAAGTAGAATATGAAATAAAATCAGAACAAGGCAAGGTAAGCTCCAACTTTGTGAGACTGGCCGTGGCAGTCCCAGTTGTTTGCAAGGTCCAAGCGCCAGCAGGCAGGTCATGTTCTACCAGGTGAGAGTTCCCCTGTCCATCTTCGGGAAGGGCTTGCCCAGTGGTCATTTTCTGTCTTGGCCTAGGGTCATCTATTCCTTAGACTGCCTGCAGACCTCCGACATCTTTCAACCTTCATGTCTTTGCTCATGTGGTTCCATTTCCTGAGTGCCCTTCTCACCCTCCCCAAGTTGGCCCTATTAAAGTCTTCTTATTGCCAGTATTTAAAATGAGAGTTTTTTTTCTTTCTTTCCAAGAACCCTTTCTCACACTCCCTTATCCCACAGTCTGGGAAAGCCAAGGTGCCCAGTCCCTGCTGGGTACCCCACTCTGTGCAGTGCTCAAAGCCCTAGGAAGTCTGCATTGCACTGTATCTCTGTGTCTATTTGCAGACTGTCCCTCTTGCCCCTGTGGGCTCCTCATGGCCAGCAACCTCTGTCCAAGCCACAGCTCAGTGCCAGGCACCGCCTCGAGCCTTGAACCTACTGGTGGCCAGGGTCACAAGGACCGGGGTGTATGCATTTCAGTTAGAACAGAGTCATAGAAGAGCTCCTTGTTGCCTCACAGATGAAGGGATCAGGCCCTAGCCAGCAAAAGCATCTAGCCCCTCCTCCTCCTGGGAGACTCATAACTTGCCTTTTGCCCTGAGGACTTAGGGCTGCCTGCTCACTGGTAAGCAGTCAGAATTAGTTTGAGGGAAGCCCAGAGTAAACTCCTTGACTTTACCCACTCCATCCACCTCCCTTGTTTGTCAAAACTAACACTTGTCAATCTGGCAGATGAAAAGAATCAACTTGAGATCTAAGGCAGCATTAAGAAAATAAAACATAACATAGGGTTTGGAGCCCTGCCCCCTTGCATTTTTTAGTATTTGACACTAGCCAAATCACTTAACTTCTATATGCCTTAGTTTACTCATCTCTAAGATAGACACATGCTCTATGGGGTTGAAGTCAAATGAGTTCATGTATACTGATATGCTCATATATTACAAAGCTGCTCAAATGTCTGTCATCTGGTTTTTTTCTCATGATTTTTGCCACATCTTCAACAATTTGTATCATTGCCTGCTTACTTAGTATTTTTATGTAAAGAGAACTTTTAAAAACAGAGCTTTATGGCAAACAATAATACCTGCTAAATCATGGATTTGATGTTCTAGTTGTATTTTTCCTCTATTATACAGGGCAACAAATTTATAGCCAGTTCATATGTTAGGTGCATTTGACCCAAATATTTTGTTCAGACTTCAGGAAATGTTTCACCACCAAATCTAATTTTTGGAGGAGTTAGCTCTGGGGTGCATGCAATAACATGAGCTGAACCTGTTCAGCAGGGCCCCTGATTTTCTGACTTGCTTCCTCTCACTCCTCAGTGCGTTTCTCCCCAGCTTACTTTTAATTCTTCACAGGTGGAAAGCATGACCTCATGTCTGGTTTAGGATCCTGGAAGTGGTAAGCTTTGCTGTGCAGCAGGAGCTGATGGTGTTTGCTTGAAGCAGCTAATGAAGAAAAGAAAACCATGAGGATGACCTGGGGAAAATTCAGGAAGCAGGGCAGTGGGCAGCAGCCTTGTCAATGGTGTCAACAGGAGGGGTTAGGAGAGAACAATAAAACACCATTGACCTGGCAAGAGTCTGTCCTGGGAGCAGGATTTCTCAGAGTGTGGCTCGGGGCACCATCCCACCAGCCTGACCACAGCTGACTGTGGCTGAATCTGATATCTCGCCAGTATGCCTCCATTTGCCCTGTGCCATGGAACCCATGTGTAGTTGGGTCATGTTGGGCACACTAGTGTCGACCACTCTAGCAGGAAACAGAGACCTAGAACTCAGCCACAGCTCCAGACTGGGAGCTCAGTGTCTGCATGAGCCTGAGCTGGCATCTTCCCAGGGGACGGGCCCAGGCAAAGTGATCACTCTCTTTCAGTCCAGGAGCTGTGAGCTGTGTGGAAAGAATGTGAATGAAGACACAATTCTAAATGTAGAATCATGGAGGCTATGTGAGCCGGCACTCTAGTCATCCAGAAAAACATTGTACATTCTGCAAGAGCATAAATAAAGCTGTCCTCAGGTGGCGTGCTATGTCTTCCCATCCTTGCAGTGACTTGACTGCAAGGCTCTAACTCCCAGCAGAACTTCTGGAATGTTGTGGGAGCTGCCCACCTGCCTAACCATGTGGATGAAAATGGCCTGGTTCTTGATTGGACATTCCTGATGCTCACTAACTTAATTTTGCAGCAAATTTACTCCTGCATTTGTATTACTTACAATTGTTCAAAAGTTGGTAATAACAGCAAAGCAGAATGGGTCCCTCAGGCAAATTTCTGGCTCTGGGTGTTTGAAGCTTACATCCCTGCAAATATCATGAGGCACCTCCCTCAACTCTTCCACTTTGTGACATGGTTCTCTGGACTGCTTGTTAGGAGGCCTCAGGAGACTTTTCTTCATTAATTCTGAGTCTTCTTTAGAACTCTTTTCCATAAACTTCTTCAGGAGGTTGGTGCATTTCCTGAGCTTAATAATAAGAATAATAATATTCAATAATAACAACAATAATGTTAGCTAACACATATAAAACCTTTCCTCTGCACCCTGCACTGTCTTGAGCTTTTATATAAATTAACCGTCACACAAAACATTCTTTACCTTGGGCCTGGCACCATTTAGTTCTATCCCCACAATACTACCTGTCAGGGAACTAGGGAAAGATGAGAAGAGAACTGGTATTGTCTGAGCACCTGTTATGTGCTGGGCACTATCTGTGCTTTTTTCACCTAATCCTCACAATGCCCTTGTGTGATGGCTGCTTATGCTCCACCTTTACAGATGAGGAAACTGAGGCTTGCAAAGGTCCTGGATATCACATAGCTAAAGGTGACACTGAGGATGTAGGCCAGGGTTTGTCTGCCTGCCTGTCTAGCCTGTAGTCTCTGTTGCAACTGTGCCCCCCCACCCCGGCCCCCCACACACCAGCAGCTAACCACTCTCCTAGCCCAAGTCCAGGGAACATGCCTCCTTTCACCCACCTGTTCTCTTTGCCTCTCTCTGGTGAGACACCAGAGTCAGGCCCAGGCAGCTCCTTAGCTATTGATTTGTTATGGGAACAGAGGGGATTCTGTACCTCAGTGCTGGAACAGTGAAACTGTGTCCTCAGGCTGATGATAGGATGGGGTATCACTGCAGGAAGGTGCTTCTGAAGCTCAGACCCCATTGGGTCACTCACCTGCTGAGCAACTGGACTTGTCCTTCTCACAGATTTCCTAACTAGGAAGCTTGGGTTGACCACTTTGTTGCATGAAAGTGTGGACCCAGTGCCCAGCTCAGAGGGTCTGGGTTTATGGGGGAGGGTGGATTCCTATTTGCAGCTCATGCTAGAAAACAGCCCACTAGACCAGGTCACTGTGGCTGGATAAGCTGGGCCAACTTCACTCTCCCACTGTTGCTACAGATTATTTACTGGAGATACTCCTCAAGACTGGCTTCTTCTCAAGTTTATTCAACAAAAACTCTATCTCAGGCACCTCCTATCAACCTTACTGCATCACAGAGGTAGATTTACAGGTAAGGTAACTGAGGCATGAGTTAAATAAATAACCTAAGGTCAAGGAGCTAGGAGAAAATAAGGCTAGGGCTTGAATTTTTAGGGATACTGGCATTCAACCCAGGGAGGAGGTATGTTCCCATCCTACCGTGCTGTCTCTCTGAGGTCTTGCCTTCCAGAACCCTTGAATATAGGTCATGGGCACCAGGCAGACCTAGCTGTCTATCCCCACTGCTTGTATGTATGATGCTTGGCATAACCACACAGAACTTCACAGGGCACAGCCAGGAAAGTTTGTCTAGCTGAGAGGCTAAGATCACAGATCTGGGCCTCAGAGATGTAAGGTTTGCATCCCCGGACCTACTAAACAGCTGTGTGAGCTTTGGTGTTTGACTTGAGTTTTCCAAACTTTTTTTTTTGTACTCCCTTCAAATGACTGTTTAAGTGTTAAATGAGATGATGCAAACAGTTAGCAATAGAAGCTCTGCATAGATAGGTACAATAGACCAATGAAACTATTTTGTTAGAACTTTGATTGCCTTGGCCATATTATCATTGGGGAGGAGGGCAACAGTAGGTCTGTAGTGACAGAAAAACCTGGGAGTTTTGGGTGAGGAGAGAGTGAGCAGAGGATCAAGAAGCTGGTCCTCTTCATGGTGGAGTACATGCAGCTGCTGAGAGGGATGAGGGACATTTCTCTATCCTTGCAGGGAGCCATGTGTGCATATATGTGTATTTGATTATATTATAAAAATAATAGAAGAATAAATTAAAAAACAGAAACAGTTACCTATGGGAACAGCAGAGCACAGGTGTGATGACAGGTTAAAAACTTGACTTCTCTGAGTCTACTTGGTCTGGTAGATTTGGTGTGGCACCACGTAAGCACCTTACAGAATTATAAAACTAAATTAAATAAAAAAAAAAACAATTTAAAAAGAAGGCCCTAAAAGTTAAGAGTATAATTTCACAGAAAGGGATTATTTAAAAGGACTTTAAAATTTATTATTTTGATTTGACATCTACCAGGAGCATATATTCTAACACAAAATTAACTGTAAAGTAAAACCTCAAACTGTTCTTAGAAATAGATATAGATATTGAAAATTATTATATTAATTTCATTGGAAATCAAGACTTTTTTAGTGTTAAAGAAATGCAAATATAAAATCAAAATAGTAAGTAAAAACCTGTTTCTTGCTTATTTGAATATCAATGTACTTATATTTTAATATCAATGTAAGGTGAAGAGATTCTATAAAATCAAATATAAAAAACAAAGATAAGATATACTGTATCTTAAAAAATAAAAGTATTTCCTACTGAAAAGTTCTCAAAACAATAACCAATGTAATAGCAATGAACCTCCTTTGTGCCTAGATTCTGTCTCTAAATTCAATTTCCCATTAAAAAGAATGAACATATCCTGATCTGGAGCAGAAAATGTATAAGAAGAGTTTAGAATCCCTTTTCACACCAAAGGCAGGCAGACTAAGAAAAACTCCTAGAATAAAACCAAAGAACTAAGGAACCAACTTGAAGAGTTTCCTATCAGGGAAAGATGGAACAATGTGCACATCAGTAAGAATGAAAACCATAATGAGTTGAAACACAAGGAACATGTTTAAACCCATGAGTCCATACTGATGTTGAAGTCCTCTCCCCCTAAACCAATGGAAACAGCCCTTCATGGTCTGCTTAGAGGATGTAGGGAGTAGCTTCTTCTGAAAAGTGGAGCAAGGTTGAGTACCTCACCTGACTTTCCTGTCTGGAATGTATCAAGGAACTAAGTGATAGATAAAGGAAAATTCCTCTAACACAGAAGGAAAGGTAAAACTAGAATATTATTATATTTTAATCCCCTGACAAAATAATGAATCAAGACATGATCACCAATGGACCTCCTGGGAAAATATCCATTGCCCATGAGATATTCTTGCCAAAAAAACAAACCTAAATCAGAATGAGCCTTTAACCCTGTATTTTACTATCAGATTAGAGGAATAACAGGGGAAGAGAAAACTGATAATGACATCATGAGGACGTAATCAATGAAATTTGGAGTGTGAAAACTCTACAGGACAAGGGACCAATTTCTTTAACAAATAAGCCGTTGAAATAGAGGCATGAGGAACTGATTGATTTAAAGACACTAAAGACGCACATCAATGAAATGCCATTTATTGACTCTCTTTGCATCCTGATTCCAACGAACTGTCTATGGTAAACATTCATAACACAGCTTGCGAAATTTGAGCACTGCCTGGGTATTTGATGATGTTCAGGAGTTACTACTTATGTTTTAGGTGTGATAATAGCACAATGAACAAAGAAGCTTTGTTCATCGAAAAGACCTACACTACTATCTGTGAATGAAATAATATGCTATCTAGGACTTCTAAGTAATGCAGTATATGGGGGAAAGGTTGGAATATATGAAACAAGGTTTTTAATGTTGGGCATTTGTTACACTATCTTATGAACGTTTGTATAGATTTGAAATGTTCCAAAATTAAACAAACAAACAAACAAACAAACAACAACAATGGAAAATTCCCTGGGGCACAAAAGAGAGAAAAAGAGAATGAAAGTGAGAATAGAATAGAATAGAAGAATTTTCTTAAAATAGAAGAAAATACCTATGGTAGATTGTTAAATAACCAAGTAACAATTGGTAGTACATGAACAATTGGAGTTCATGTACTGATGTGAAAATGTGCATATTCATGGCAAGAAAAAAAATGTAAAACTGTAGTTTTGTTTAAAAAAAATAAGGTCTAGCCCTGGCTGGTGTAGCTCAGTGGATTGAGCGCGGGCCTGTGAACCAAAGGATTGCGGTTCAATTCCCAGTTAGGGCACATGCCTGGGTTGCAGGCCAGTTCCCAGCAGGGGATGCACGAGAGGCAACCATACATTAATATTTCTTTCCATCTCTCCTTCCCTTCCCCTCTAAAGATAGATAAATAAAATCTAAAAAAATAAAAAAAAAATAAGGTCTTAAATATATCATCAAACATTAGGTAAAAAGATACCTAAACTAAACAGATATTTTCTGTAAGCAGTTTATAAGTTTGTGTGTGTATGTTGATTTTTCCTTAAAAAAAGATAATTCATTTTTCATTGAAATGATTTGTGGCAGTGTGAAGAAAAGCTGTTCCTATTTTGACAAGATATTACAGTTGGACTAACTTGCAGGGAAAACTGAGTCCAGAGTTTTAGTGGGATACTTCCCATTCCCTCACGCTTACATCCTGCTGGAGCTAAGCAAAGGTGAGTGGCTAATTTAATCTGTGACATCAACACCCTGGAATGGATGTATGGGACAGTGGGGTTAAAAATACACCAATGTAGGAAGTGTCTCCAGAAAACCCAGAGATGTCTACTTTCTCCCTTGGGCTGGGGGTCACTACCTAGCAACCAATGCCTGTGAACTGTGTTAGAGGTGAAAGCTGTGTCTTGGACCCTTGCACCCCACAAGGTGCTTTTACAGGCATTGTCTTTGCTGCAGAGGGGCAGCCGCCTAGGGCCCTAGGATGGAGGCTGATGTTCACCACCACAGATGGGCTGCCCAATCTATGGACTTTTAATCCCATCAGAGCTCTGGCTTCCTCTTGGGAAACAGGATGTCAAGAATGTCAGCTCCACTACAGGAGGTTCAGTCCTCTTCTCTCCTCCAATTTTAGAGCACAGAGTGGGAAAGAAATATCCACAGTGGGACTGGGACTCACTCAGGTGCCTTTTGAGGTTGGAATAGTCAGTGCATTCTCAGATGAGTAGCTTTACAAGTCACCTTGTCCAGGTTTGCTCTCTCACATCCAAGTCTCAGTTCCCCATGAGAAGTTTTGCTTCTAGAGGCTTCCAGAGGCCAGACTTCAGGGAGCTGTGAGACTTTCACTTGATTTCCTAGTTGCCATTCCATTGGCATGAAGGGTGCTGTCTGGTCTGCAGAGGGCTCATCATCACTTTAGGGGACATTAGTTCTAGGGAAGCCCTTTGAGGAGGGCTCAGCAGCCTCATCATCAGCCCCCTTCCTTTCCAGCAGAGGGAGCAGGGTCTTGGGGACTTACAGAAATCATACACTTGACCATCCAGCAGATAACAGAGCTCGTGCCAGACTGTCTCTAGGTGCCCAACAATTGGACAAGGGCTTTCTGACTCTCCTGGCCTTCATGGAGGGACCAGCACATGCTTTGCTTATACTTTCCTGGATCTGTGCTCCAGTCCAGACTCACTTAGTGCAGCCCATAACCAGATGTGGCCCAAAAGGCTGCAAGAGAGTTTTCTTCTAAAAATTTGGATTGGTTAGCAGCATTTAAAAATCAAGAGATTTTTGCAACAATAGCAGCATTTCTGGCTCTTTTTAATGGAAAGATGGGACATCACTGGGTGGCATTCCTGAATGGGGGGACAGGAATGTTAGGTAAGGCTGCCCCTTCTGCTGACTGCCAGCTAATTTCACTATTTATATAAGTGGCCAGGACTAAAAACTTCGGTATTTGCAATTCCATTCTGAGCAGGGGTGGTTTAGGCTGTGTTAAAGAGGGATAGTTGGTCACAACAAAGCTAACCTGTCTCACTTTCTTCCCTAAAGCCAGCTGGGGGGCAAACCCTGAACACTCAGCCCTGCCACCCTCCTTACCACTGGACACTCTCAAACACTTGAAGAACTGGGTGCCATGTCAAGTTGAATTAAGACTTGGAGAAGACATAAACCAGGAGGTGTTCTGCTGGCATTAATACTAAACAGGGCTTAGCTTCAGAAACATTTACCTGCTGTGAGCAGATATGTCTTCATGAAATATGAAATCCACCCAAATTTATTAAAACTGCCTGCATAGTAGTAGGAACTCAAACTGAGCATCTCTCCATTAGAACCTCATTATTATTATTATGGCATTATTTATTTATATCCTACCCTAAGACAGACATGATGTAATCCAGTAATTAAGATTGTTATGATTGAATATTTATTAAGCATCTACAATAAGCTAGTCACTGATCCACATAAAATGAGTCTTTACTCTCAAGAGCTCATGCCTTGATGCCATGGGGAGCTCAGTGCCTCTCAGGGGAAGCAGGGGGAGTTTAATGGATTTTGTCTTCCTTGAGTAAGCCTGAGAAATGACACTGATCAAAAATTGGACCCAGTTTAGTGTTGCTGTTCAATCTGAATAAAATGAAGACAACCCATCCCTGGTTTAGAGAAGAGATGGGTATGCGGAGGGGTTGTGCCTGCAAAATGCCTCTCATGGGGAACCAGATCTCCCAGAAGCCAGTGGCGGACAGGGCCATGAATTCCTCCAGGCCCCCAGGGCAAGAGGCATGGCAGCTCAATCTGCATTGTAAACTTATCCTCAGACCCAGAAGAGTGGTTCTTTTGCACTTCTCATAAAATTAGCCCCACTCTGACATGTCACAAGCCAGCATTTGCTGGGTGCCTACTGTGTGCCAGGGCTGGGGCACACAGGAGCCACACATGGCCTTAGCCCTCCCTGATCCAGCTGCCCAGACAAGACCCCACAGGGAGCTTTCTCCATTTGCCCCTGTTCAATGGTTCCAAACACCTGCGACTGGTTCCATGGCTTCTCCTCTTTGGTTGTTCCTTTTTGTCTTCTTCCTTCTTTGTCACAATGGACTGCTTCTACCTTAAAGGACCTACTGGGCCATGAACTCACCAAGATTGAGCCTGTACTCTGGGCCCCCTTCTTCCTGCACCAGTATGTGGCAACTCTTTGTACAGTGAAAGAGCAAACAAGTGAATGAAAGCACCAAGGGATCAATGGATGAAACACAGTCATGAATGTGTGCCTGGTATTGACACATGAACTTCTGTGGCTAACTTTCTTCAGTTACAATTTTTCCCTAGCAGATTATTTCTGTTTTGAAAGAGTGGAATGTCCCCTGGGTTCTCTGGTGCATTTGGTAGGAGATGTTATGAAAACTGACACATGCATGCCATGTTTCTCTTAGCACTGCCCTGACTCCTACATTTGGTTCAGATAAAATCTGCATTGTCATGGAGGGGGCCCTATTCATTTCCACAAGATATCAGTTTTTATTAGTATTGTAATTTTTAAAAGTTGTGGTGAAGTACATATTGCATAAAATATACCATCTTAACATTTTTAAGTATAAAATTCCATAGCATTAAGTGCATTCATCTTCATGAACGTTTTCTTCTTGCCAAACCGCAACTCTGTGCACATTAAACAGTAACTCCCCATCCTTCTTCCCTGGTTTCTGGCAACCAACATTCCACTTTCAGTCTCTATGAATTTGACTAGTGGAATCATGTAGTATTTGTCTTTTTATGACTGGCTTATTGAACTTCATATAATATCCTCAAGGTTCATCCATGTTGCATCATGGTCAGAAATTTTTTTTGAAGATCAGTAACATTCCATTTTATTTATATACTGCATTTTGTATATCTATTCATCCATCAGTGGGCACTTGGGCTGCTTCCACCTTTTGGTTATTATGAACAGTACTTCCTTCTATGAACATAGTTGTATAAATATCTGTTCAAGATCCTGCTTTCAATTCTTTTGGGTATATATGGAGAATGGAATTGTTGAGCCACAAGCCAATTCTATTTTTAACTTTTTGAGGAACTGCCATACTGTTTTCCGCAGCACTTGAACGAATTTATATTCCTACTTACAGTGCTTAAGGGCTATAATTTTCCTACATCCTAATCAAAACTTATTCTTTTCTTTTCTATTTTTCCTTTTTATTGAATTTACTGGGAGCAACACTGTTTAACAAAACTACACAGGTTTTAGGTGCCCAGTTCCACAGCACATCATCTGTACAGTGTACCATGTGTTCACCACCGCATGTCAAGTCTCTTTCCATCACCACTATTTCCCCCATATGCTCCTCCACCTTTCCCCACTCCCCTCCCTCTGGAAATCACCAGACTGTTATTCATGCTCATGAGTTTTTTCTCTTTTTTCCTCCTTTTTTTGCTCAATCCTTCCACTCCCCAACCTGGCCTGCAACCCCGCCCCCCCCCCCCCCCACTCAACAGCTCTTAGCCTGCTCTCTATGAGTCTGTCTCTATTTTGCTTGTTAGTTCACTTTGTTTATTATATTACACATATGAGTAAAATCATATGGTATTTTGTCTTTCTCTGAATGGCTTATTTCACTTAGCATAATGCTTATCTGTGCTGTCACAGATGGTAAGGTTTCTTTCTTTTTTACAGCTGGGTAGTGTTCCACTGTGTAAATGTACCACAGCCTTTTTATCCACCCATAAGCTGTTCTTTTCTTTTATTTCTTTTTTAAAAAAGTAGTGGCCATACTATTGGATATGAGGTGGTATCTCATGTGGTTTTGATTTATATTTCCTTAATGATTAGTGCTGTTGAGCATCTTTTAGAAAATATCGGTTTTTAAAAAGGTGTGCAAACATCATTCAATGTGTTTTCATTTTAAGTGGAAGTCTTTGTATTGAACATGCCATATGGTTTGTAACTATGTTTGTGGATAGGCATGCAGATGACACCTAGGAAGGTGTGCAGCTGCAGGGTTGCCAGCTATGCCATCACTTCCCTTTAATGCAGTACCTGCTGTGACTACCTGTAGAGCATTAAACATTGCAATTCTGTGTCCAACTCCTTACACTTTTGATTTAGTTCATCTGGAATAATGCTTTGCCATGCATAGGAGAGGATTACTAAGCTTCCCACATTGATCTACTGTGCAGCCAAGTCTGGGAATCACTGCTTCAAGCTTTGCTATTGTTTCCTTGATTCAGGGAAACTTTGGGGCTAGAAATGGGTCATAGCAGCCTATGTGAGTGGATGAGCACCCTGGTTTGGATAGGTTCCTCTTGGTGTTGGTGATGAACACCACACTGAGGTCCCCTACAGGTCTTCTTTCTTCTTTGACACTTGCTCTGATGCCATCAGAAATCCCCAAAGTCTGGCTTCCAGGCCTTATGAGGTACTCATGACTAGGCTGGAGGATACCTTTTCCTTGAAGAAAAGATAATGACACTTATTATCCATGTCCTGTCTTGGAGGAGACATGGACTATTTGTTTTCCCCTAAAATTTTTGCAATCTGGAACTAGTGGTTAAGCTGCAATATTTCCCAACCATCTCTGATGGTAGGACTGGTCTGGAGGTTTGTTCCAAAAGAGATCACCAGGCCTCTCTCTTGGAACTTCTAATTTGATAAGTCTAGGTTGGAGCCCAAGAATCTGTTTTGTTTTGTTTTGAAACAAGCACCCCAGATGATACTTGGCTGGAGTTAATCAACACTTTCCTGAAGTGTGAAGGGTAGTGATGACGGGAGCAGCTTCCCTTGTGTGTAGACCCTACCCTGCATCATGATAACGCCTCTCACTGTTGGACACTTCACTCATAGCCAGATGTTCTCCAAGCCTGGTCCCTAGACCAACTGCACCAGCATCTTGGGGCTTTTTAGAAATGCATATTCTCAGTCTGGTGAATGAGACACTAGGGGTGAGCCCAGAAAATCTGTGTTTATAAGCCTTACAGAAGATTCTCTTGCAACCTATGGTCTTAACAAAGCATCTTCACCTTTCACAGGAGGGAAACCAAGGCCCAGAGGGACAACATGACTTTTCTAAAGTCAGGCAGCACATGAGGGCAGGGCTGGGTCCAGGGTCCCCCTCCACAACTTCACATGAACTTCTTCCTGAGAGGGTATAGTGGGATGTAAAGACAGGCCTTGGAGCCACAATGTTCAGGAGGTTCTTATCCCTGATTCTAACTTCACTGAAAGGAATATGGAAAGCCAAGAATGGAAGGAATAAAATGTATGCTACATGGATATGCTTTTCATGCAAATTAGAGAATATTTGGCCAGTAAACACACAAACAATCCCCATCTAAAGAAAACCCTCCCCCTTAAACAACCCTACCCATTAAGGTCTAGGGTTCTAAATTACACTAAAGGAAGGAAAAAAGTGCATGTGAAATTAGGGAAGTCAGACACACAAATATGCTGTTTCCACTCATAGCATGACTGAGAACTAGTCACCACAAAACAAGACTGCCAAAAACCATAGTTTTAATTTGGAGCAAGATCAAGCCATCAGACCCAGGCCACACTCTTCAGAGACTTTTTTTTAAAAATTTAATATATTTTATTGATTATGCTATTACAGTTGTCCCATTTCTCCCTCATCATTCCCCTCCACCCTGCACACCCCCTCCCACCCACATTACCCCCCTTTAGTTCATGTCCATGTCTCATAAGTTCTTTAGCTTCTACATTTCCTATGCTATTCTTGCCCTCCCCCTGTCTATTTTCTACCCACCATCTATGCTACTTATTCTCTGTACCTTTTCCCCTTCTCTCCTCCTCCCACTCCCCTGTTGCTAACCTTCCATGTGATCCCCATTTCTGTGTTTCCGTTCCTGTTCTAGTTGTTTGCTTTTGTTTTAGGTGTGGTTGTTAATAACTGTGAGTTTGCTGTCTTTTCACTGTCATATTTTTTATCTTCTTTTTCTGAGATAAGTCCCTTTAACATTTCATATAATAGGGGCTTGGTGATGATGAACTCCTTGAACTTGACCTTATCTGAGAAAGGAAAATAGACTTCCAGGAAGTCCAGAAAGCTCAGAGAGTCCCAAACAAGTTGGACCCAAGGAGGAACACACCAAGGCACATCATAATTACATTAGCCAAAATTCAAATGAAGGAGAGAATTCTAGAAGCAGCAAGGGATAAGGGGACAGTCACCTCCAAAGGAGTTCCCATCAGACTGTCAGCTGATTTCTCAAAAGAGACCTTACAGGCAAGAAGGGGCTGGAAAGAAGTATTTGAAGTCTTGAAAGGCAGGGACCTACATCCAAAATTGCTCTATCCAGCAAAGCTGTCATTTAGAATGGAAGGGTAGATAAAGTGCTTGTCAGAGATTATTTTAAAAGAGATTTCCAGGTCAGCCCAGAGTAAAGAGGAAACATCCAGAGTGGCTGGGCTTGAGAGAGGTGCAAAATTTCCAGGAAGGGCTGTGACTTCGGGGAATGTTTTCTGCCTCCTGAAATAACCATTGGCAACCCTCTAAACTCCTCTTTAACACTCTGCATAAAAAGGGATAGTGAGCACCACAAAAGCAGTCTTAAGAGGGAAATTCATAGTAGTACAGACCTACCTTAAGAAATAAGAAAAGTCTCAAATAAGAAATCCAACTTTAGATATGGACCTCCGACCAAGATGGAGGCATAGGTAGACACGCTGTGCCTCCTCCCACAACCAAAAATAAGGACAACAAAGATTTAGAAACAGAAAAACAATCAGATCTGACAGAAAATTGAACTGTAACGAAGTTTGACAACCATTCATCCAGACTGGTAAGAGGGGCGGAGTCGGTGGCCCTCAGAGGGGGGCCAAAACAGAAAAAAAGTGGTGGTTGGCAGTTTCATGCATGCAAGAGGTGACTGGCAAATCCAGGTGTACAGGCGGTGGCTAGCAGACCCCAGGAGCACAAGACAGCTGGCTGACCACAGTCACACATTTGCGCATAGATAAACCAAGCAAAAATGGGGAGACAGGCCAAGCAACCCAGGGCCCCAGAACTGGGAAATAAAGCCTAAAAGCACTGATTGACAACACCTGTGGGGGTTGAGGTGTCAGGAGAGACTCCCAGCCTCACAGGAGAGTTCGTTGGAGAGACCCACAGGGTCCTAGAACATACACAAGTGCACCCACTTGGGAGCCAGCACTAGAAGGGCCCAATATGCTTGTGGGAAGTGGCGGAAGGGACTGAAATCTGAGAGAGAGCGGAGCAAGCGCCATTGTTCCCTCTCAGACCCCACCCCCACACACAGCATCACAACCCAGCAAATGGGCTGCCCCACCTTGGGGAACATCTAAGGTTCCACTCCCTCACTACCTAAGAGGTTCAACCAGACCAAAAAACAAACAAACAAACAAACAAACAAAAACAAACAAACACCAAAAATGGCTCAAATGGGAGGAGAGATCAAAGCCCCAGAGCCAATTCATTTAAGTGCCGAAAAGATAGCCAGCCTATCAGATGCACAGTTCAAAGCACTGGTCATCATGATGCTCACAGAATTGGTTGAATTTGGTTGCAAATTAGAAGAAAAAAGAAGGCTACACTAAGTGAAATGAAGGAAAATGCACAGGGAACCAATAGTGATAGGAAGAAAACTGGGACTCCAATCAGTGGAGTGGACCAGAAGGAAGAAAGAAACAACCAAACAGAAAAGAAGGATGAAACAAGAATTCAAAAAAATGAGGAGAGGCTTAGGAACTTCCAGGACATCTTTAAATATTCCAACATCCAAATTATAGGGGTACCAGAAGGGGAAGAAGAAGAGCAACAAGTGGAACTTATTTGAACAGATAATAAAGGAGAACTTCCCCAATCTCGCAAAGGAAATACACTTCCAGGAAGTCCAGGAAGCTCAGAGAGTCCCAAAGAAGATGGACTCAAGGAAGAACACACCAAGGCACATCATAATTACATTAGCCAACATTAAAATGAAGGAGAGAATCCTAGAAGAAGCAAGAGATAAAGAGACAGTCGTCTACAAAGGAATTCCCATCAGACTGTCAGCTTATTTCTCAAAAGAGACCTTCCAGACAAGAAGGGGATGGAAGGAAGAATTTGAAGTCTTGAAAGGCAGGGACCTACATCCAAAATTGCTCTATCCAGCAAAGCTTTCATTTAGAATGGAAGGGCAGATAAAGTGCTTTTCAGATAGGGTCATGTTAAAGGATTTCATCATCACCAAGCCCTTATTATATGAAATGTTAAAGGGACTTATCTAAGAAAAAAAGATAAAAACATGTATAGTAAAATGACAGCAAAGTAAAAATTATTAACAAGCACACCTAAAACAAAAACAAAAGCAAACTAAGCAAACAGCTAGAACAGGAACAGAACCACAGAAATGGAGTGTACATGAGGGGTTAGCAACAGGGGAATGGGAGGAGGAGAGAGGGGGAAAAGGTACAGAGAATAAGTAGCATAGATGGTAGGTAGAAAATAGATAGGGGAGGGCAAGAATAGTGTGGGAAATGTACAAGCTATAAAACTTATGACACATGGACATGAACTAAAGCAGGGGAATGTGGTTGGGATAGGGTATGAAGGGTGGAGGGGAATGATGGGGGAGATATGGGACAACTGTAATGGCATAATCAATAAAATATATTAAAAAAGAAACAATGCTCAACATGACTAATCATCAGAGAAATGCAAATTTAAACCACAATGAGATATCAACTCACACCTATCAGAATGGCTATCATCAATAAGTCAACAAACATCAAGTGTTAGTGAAGTTGTGGAGAAAAAGGAACTCTTGTTCACTGTTAGTGAAAATCCAGATTGGTGCAGCCACTGTGGAAAACAGTATGGAGGTTCCTCAAAAAATTAAAAATGAAACTGCCTTATGACCCAACAATTCCACTTCTGCTCATATATTTGCAGAAACCCAAAACACTAATTTGAAAGACTATGTACAGCCCTCTGCTCATTGTTAAGCTATTTGCAATAACCAAGATATGGAAGCGATAGAAGTGCCCACGTTAGTAGATGAGTGGTTAAAAAAGTGGTGTTACATATATACTATGGAATATTACTTGACCATAAAAAGGATGAGATCTTACCATTTGTGGTAGTCCAGATAGACTTAGATGGTATTATGCTAAGTGAAATAAGTCAGACAGAGAAAGACAAATATATGGTTTTACTTATATTTGAAATTTAAATAACAAAGTAAACAAATAAGCAAAAAAGAAATAGGCTCATAGATACAGAGAACAGGCAGTAGCCAGAGGGGTGAGGGTTGGGGGGCTGGGTGAAAAAGATGAAGACATTAAGAAGTACACATTGGTAGTTACAAAATAATCACAGGGATACAAAGTACGGCATAGGGACATAGTCAGAATATTGTGATGATTATGTGTGGTGTCAGTGGGTATTTGAAATATCAGGGGATTACTGTGTAAAGTGTGTGATTGTCTAATGGCTATTCTATACACCTGAAATTAATACAAAGTAATATTGAATGTAAACTATAATTGAAAAATAAAATTAAAAAATGAATAAAATTGTGGGAAGAAATGTTGAAAAGTGGGGCAATTGTGAGGCAGTAGGGGAAAACAGCTGGGATCTGTCTTTAAAGTCTAGCTTGGTCTCTTACTAGATATGTGGATTTGGGAACTATATTTATTTACCTCTACCTCTGTGGTCTTGTTTATAAGTGGGGGTAATAATACTGGCCTGGCAGTTTTTGTACAGATTAAGTAAAACAATAAATATTCAACCCTTAGTTCAATACTTCATTTGATCTTGGCACTCATTGAGAAGCAGCTCAGATTATGAGCGTGATATGTTATCTGTTGTCCTTGACAGAGGCCTCCTGTGCAGACCCTGCCTCTTTTGGTCTTTGAGGCCATTGCATTAAGCAACAGAGAGCAGAGCCAGGACACCTCTTTTTCTTTAGTAAATGTACTGGGCCAAAAGTCAGCACTGTCACCCCCTATTCTTTCCTCTCCAGAAAGACATAAATAGCCCAGTTTTCCATCTATTTTAAATCCCAACAGCTCTTGTTGCCCTGTTTCTTCAGCATTATTTGCTCCTAATTCGCCCCCAAGTTTCATCTTTTTAAGTTTCATTATATGGTCCCATTTCTAAAAATTTTCCATGTGCATTTGCTATATAGTCATTTATGTGGTGGTGGTGGTGGTGATAGCAATGTGTACAGGTATGTGTGAGTGGGTGAGTGTGTGCATGCATGTGTGAATATGTGTGGCTGGGTGCACGTGTGTGTCACAGGAAGGTTTGTGGGTCAAAAAGATAATAAGGAGCTGATATCTGCTGTTTGAGGAGCTAATTTTCTAAGGATCTTACCCTCAGTTCTTTGTAGGTGTTATGTGCAACATAAAAATAAAATATACTTTTAAAATGTCTCATATTTTGGAAGTACTTCCATATTGAGAGTTCATTATATATTCAAGTGATCCTTAATAGGGCATAGACCAGCCTCATGGAAGGGCCCTGAGATTTCATCCTATCCCCTCATTCTATACCTAGGGAAACCCAGGCCCTGGGGGAAGAGGCCTGGTCCAGGTTGTGTGATGTGTAGATGGCAAACCCAAGTCCTGGCAGTTGGGTGAAACTGACATTTAGAATCTATTGGGGGTGGGCTGAGAAGGGTGAAGGGATTAAGCAAAGAAAAAAAAAGAAAGACTCATGGACACAGACAACAGCATGGTGATTGCCAGAGGGTAGGGGGACTGAGGGGAGGTGGAAGAGGGTACAGAGGGATACATGGTGATGGAAGGGGGCTTGACTTGGGGTGGTGAACACACAATACACCATACAATGTATAGTAGAATTGAGACCTGTATAATTTTATTAACCAGTGTCACCCCAATAAATTAAATGAAAATATAAAGAGATGATAGATGATGATAGATAGATAGATAGATAGATAGATAGATGATAGATAGATATTTACCCCCCTCCCCAAAAGAAGAAGAAAAATCTATTAGACACTGAAACAGGCTAGATATGAACAATTCTTCCTGTGGGGTGAGGTAATGTATGAGAAACTCCACCATCACTGACCAGAAGAAGCTATTTCCAATTTAAAATTACAGAGTTTGAAAATGGGCCTCAAACTTATCTACTCATTCAATATGCCTGTGCCCCCCTGGTTCTGGGTACTGGAGACTCTGAGGTGTCCACTCAGGCTTGGCCTCTACCTAAGCTCAGCACTCTGCCCCCTGATGGTGGAAGGCCACAGGCCTTGGAGAACAGTGTGTGGGTTTAAGGGAGTGGGGATAAAGCTAGAGAATCTCTGTACAGCCTGTAATGGCACAGGTAGGACTTTGTCTCAAAGTCCAAAGGAACACTTTCCTAAGGTACAGGGGGCTGGGAGTGAGTTCAGAAGGCTTCCCTAGGAGGCCAGCTTGAATTCAATGTTTTTGGGAGGGCTGAGGGGTTGAGAAAGCATTAACATGGTCTCCCCCTGGGAGAAAATACGTTGACAGGGAACATGAGGTCACAAACTTAAAATGGTGAGGAAGTCCAACAGCTGGTGAAATGGAAAGTTGTATTGGGAAGCAAAAGGGCCAAGAATCCATCTGCATTCTTCATTTGGGATAAGGGGTTCTTCTTTCTTTTTTTTCTCTTTCCTTTTTGCCTCCCCTCTCCTTTCCTTCCTCCCTCTCTTCCTGTCTTCTTTCTTTTCTTCCTTCCTAATAAAATGTATTTTTTCATTATAGACAATTTGATATTTTGAGGGGGAAATAAAAAAAAGTAGGGGAACCACACAAGAGATATTGATAATGGAGGAGGCTATGCTTGTGTGGGATGTTGGGGGTGGCATATGTAGAATCTTCTGCTCAATTTTGCTGTGAACCTAAAACTGCTCTAAAAACTGAAGTCTGTTAATTAAAAAAAAAAAAAGAAAAAAACACTTTCCACCCATGAGTCCCATTCACTTATTTTTTTTATTAACTTAGTTGTGATCATACCATCTAGACAATTTTACAACCTTGTTTTGTCATTAAATATGATAAAAACATTTCCATGTTGTTATAAATTCTTCTAAAATAATATTTTTAATGGGTTATTACCATTCCATATTATGCAATTTCAGTGTTTTTGGTGCCTTAGAAAATGCTACTACAATGATGTTTATAGGTAAGACTTATTTTTATTTAGACTTATTACCTTAAAATATGTTTGCAAATGTGAACTTAGTGGATCAAAGAGATGCACATTATTAAGTTCTGTAAGAGTACATCTTGCCCAATATATCCAACTGCCACCAACAATGGGTAAGCCTGCCCATTTGACCACATCTTTGGCAGCATTGGTTCTTTCTTCTTTATGACTCTTTGCTACTGTGAACTGTGGAAAATTCAGCTTCAAGTCTATGGTAACATCCGCTGTAATGACTGAGACCAGGTGTACAGTGCCACGTGTGGTATCTGTGGTACAGGATAAATGGATCGGGCAGGAATGTTCCCAGCACACCCAGGATGGGGCAGCCTTCCTGTTAACAGGCAGGACTAGAGAGAGGGGACAAGCTCAGACCCTGAGTTACTCTTAAAAGGCAGCTCAAGTGCACTACCAGGCCTGGTGGTGTCATACAGGGTAGATTCAGGGTGGAGCCCTGAATTTGAATCTCTTTCCAGCTAAGCTCCTAGCTATGTGTTTTGGGGCTAGATGTTATCTTTTGAGTCTCTGCTTCCTTTAGTGCCCTGAGGCAGAATTGTTTTTGGAAATGAGAGGAATGACTGCCAGAAGGACAACTTCAAGTCAGACTCCTTCCCTTCTTCCCTGTGCTTCATTCTCAACACCCCCAGCAGTCAGGTCATGGCCTTCAAGAATGATGCAGCCCAAAAGCAGAGTTCTGTTAGCTGGGAAGGATATCTGACCCCGATGGTGGGCCCTGCTTGCTCTCCAGCAGTTCTGGCCACCTCTGCCCAAGCTGTGCAAGGCTCACCATGAATTCAGACATGACCATACCTTTCAGTGCTTTGCAGGGTGAGCATCTGGAGGCCAGCCTTCCATCATTGTTCTTCCTCATCTTTGGGATGAAATCATGAAATGCAGGCTGAAAATTGCTCAGGAAAATAAGGCTCTTTGAAAATCTGGTTCTAAAAGTGCTTTCAGCAGCCTGTGCAGTGCTGCTGACGGGAGCAGTTCCAGCCAATTTTGTGACACTTCAAAGAGCAGAGGCGAGATTGCTTCTGGGAAATTAGCACTCCCTCCACCCCTACCTAGATTTTCTTGGACCATATAACACTGGTCAAATCCGGAGTGGGAAATATTGATGTGTCTGCAACACAAACATTGCTGAAACCCAAGGCTGAGACCTTGGCCTCGCTTTCTCTGAGTGTTGCATTTCATTTCTTTATCTGTAAAATGGAGATAGATTGACTAACTCCTACCTTGTAGGATTATGACAATTGAGGGAAAGGGAGAGAAAGGCACAGCATTTATACTGCTACATACTTTTTGTTATATTTTATTTGACCTTATTGAAAATTCCATGAGGTGGGGAGCATCATTATCTGGGATTGGATTCCTTTTGCTGCACAGCCCAGGTTCCCTTCCCAGCACCTGTGAACCATGTGGAGACACCCTCTTCTGTTGTGAGCAGCAGCGATGAGGAAGCAAACTCTCGATTTGTGACCCATAGGCAACACACTTCTTCACTCTTTTGTGATGAAATTCCTCCTCTGTAAATGGAGCTAATTTGTGTTAGGCTCCACCTCTAGGTCAAAAGCACTTGAAAAATTACAAAACCTCCCTAACATTGGAAACAAAGGTGTATTTGGAAAGTGGGCATTTCCTCGAGCATTCATCAGGGCTGTACAGCTGGGATGGTGTGGGTTGCAGTTTTTCTTTGGTACCTCCCTTCTGCTCCCCAACCTTGTGGCTCTGCTCCTGATAACATCTTAGGTCAAGCATGTAGCTAAAATGTAGCCAGGACTGTCAGCAGTGCTGTCCCAGGTTTTCTAACTTAGTGTCAGGCTGAGACTTCACAGATGAGACCATTTATGGTGTACAAATTTTGTTTTCAGGAGTCTTACCCTCCTCCCTACTCCAATTTTAGGCACAGGGAGAGACCCCACAGAGCCAACTGGACTGATGGTGGGGAGTGGGGTATGGCTGGAGAGAGCCTGGCTCTGCAGATTCAAGAATGACAGTGCATTGATCCTCAAGGTCAAAGTCTCTGGCTCCTTTGTTCTATGGCCTTGGAAACGTTCTTGTCTCACCAGAGCTGTAGAGCCATTGATAGAGCCAGTGAGTCACCATCTCACTGCAAGCAGCATGGAAACTTGGCAGCCATTGAATCTATTTGAGCTGTAGTGGCTTCATGTGCAAGAAGGAATAATGGTAACTTCACGCTCACAACTATGGTGAATAAAGGAAAGTGAGGGTGTGACAACTTTGGGTGAAGTGAAACTGCTCATGTTGGTAGGATTGGTATGTATTGAGTTTGTCATAAGGAATGTGCTTTGCCATCTTTCTATCAGCCCTGCCATGCTTATAGCCAAGTCAGCCCAGGCAAAATGTTCTGAGTATCTCTATGTACTGGGACTGGAGGCTTAGTAAAATGATGAATCAAGAACACACAGATAGCAAGCAACAGAGACATGTGTTTAATAGTGCCAAAGTCACCACAATCCCTGTATGACACTCCATCCTCCCTTCTCACCAAGTGGTGTTCATTTATATTGTTCTCGGGTTTATTGATCTGAAAATTCTTAAGGAGGAAACCAACTGAGGGCAAAGGGGCATAGCTGGGTATGGGCAGGGATGAGGGAGGGGCTTAGCAGGACTCACCCCTGATAGAGTGGGTTGAGGGTCCAGGGCTCCTGCAGTACTCCACCTGAAAACTCTAGGAGCATCGTTCTGTATCAGTGGCAACCCTGGATTTATGTAGCTCACATCCTGTACAGCTGAATGTAGTAGTTCATCTAGGGCCACTTGCCCCAAGACCACCTTGGAGGTAGAGAGACTCCAGTAGTATCTTTGAGCCTTTTTGGAAGTTTCTGCAGAACAGAAGGACTCTCATTCAAGTGGTCTCACCCAGATGCACATATCCTGTGGCTGTTTTAATTGCTACCTAGTAAGGAGGGTTTGTGAGTTCAGCTGACAGTCATACATGGCCAAACTGGTCAGCATCACATGCTGGCAGAAGAGGAGAGAGGTACACAAGATGATTAACATGGGCCTAGAAGCCTCCAGGGCCCAGTCCTTTATCTTATGTTGAAACCACCCCAGCATATCTTTGCATGGATCATTGGGCCAGTTCCATGGTCATAAAGGCCTACACTTCTGAGTATAGTAGGACATGCTAGCTCTGAGCCCTGAAATTAACTGCCCTATACATGTAGGTGCATGCACGTGCTAAGCATTGGTATGCATGTAAGAGCATCTGCAGCTCCCCTGTGGACTGTGAGAAAGTTAGAATAAAGAGGATGACATTTGGGCCTTCTTGGCAGAGGAGATAGTGGTTCAGCTAGAGGTTGAGGTAAGGGAGGAAAAGAGTCTAAGGACCCCAGAGCTTAATCAGTCACCTTGCACCTGGGAACAAGGTACCATAATCTACTACACCTTCCAGAGAAAATTACTGAGGCTCCATCTCACATCAGCACTCTATGACAGGGCGAGCCTTGCACTGCTTATGTGGTATGTGGTGTGCCTCTTGCTGTTACCTCTTTGGCTCCCATATGGCCATCCATTGTGTTAATTGAGTGCTTCAGAGTGTTTGAAGCCTGGGTTTTGTGCTTGAATATATTGCCACATTAATAACGAGAACATTTCAGGCAGTGTCAAAATAGTAAATTAGGATACGATGGACCATATATTCAGGGAAGAGAGCTGAAGTACCATTTTATTACATGTGCCATGGAATTAAAGGCTTAATTTTCTTTTAAAAGATGGTGATGCATCATTTCCTGCAGTCAGGTAAAAACAGTTAGCAGGAATGATTTATCCTTCATTCCATTTAAAAATAGGAAACTGAAATCCCGGGATCTTGCTCTCCGTTATTTATCTCTGCCTGGAGGGCACTTGAGATTTTGATCCATCTTTCTGACTTGAAGGACACAGCCAAATCCTGTGTGAGGTCAGGAAAGGGAGGCCAAGACAGAGTGGTGGCTGTCTTTATGGGTTAGGGGTGTGTGGCTTGCTGAGAAAGATGCAGAAGACAGCCCTCTCTCAGGCTTGGCCATAAGCTGGCTCTTGGTGCCTGGTTTTCTTACCTCCAAAATGGCTGCTCATGGGATCTCATGAGATTATAGGTAGAGGGGAAGTGGGCCCTCCAGTAAATCTTGCACAATTATGTGATATTTGTTGAAATAAAATTTTAGAACACCTTTTTAATTTTCTAATAATAAAAGTAATATTCATTGAGAGAAAATTTGGAAAATGTGGAAAATAACAAGGAAGAAAATAAATAACATGATTTCACATTGTCCAGAGATGATCAATGTTATTTTCTTTTTTGGGCATACTTTTAAAAACAAAATTAGATTCATATACATTTACAATTTAATATCCTTGTACTCTATTTTCATGGCTTGATGTTATAATCGAACATCTCCCTCATCACTAAAAATTGTCCACAGACTTTTTACATGGCTGCACACCAGTTCTTTGTGTAAATACACGTAACCTGTGCTGACCCCTAGTGTTGGATCTTTATACTCTTTCTTTTATGAATACTTCTTTCCTTTTGTAACTTGTAACTGTGAAAGGCAGGTATTATTAACCTATTTTATAGGCAACTATAGAAGTGACTGTGGCTGCTCTAAAATGTTACCACCAACTGAGGGGTTTAAAATAACAGAAGTTTATTCTCTTATAGTCCTGGAGGCTCGAGTCCAAGATCAAGGTGTCAGCAAGCTGAGCTGTATTCAAAGGGTCTGCTGGAGAAACTTCCTTGCCTCTCACAGTGCTGCTGGCTCCAAGTGTTCCTTGGATTGTGGCCACATCACTCTAATCTCTGCTTCTGTCTCCACGTGGTCTTCTTATCTCTGAGTGCCTCTAAAAGGACACTTTGTTACTGGCTTTAGGGCCCAGCTGGATAATTAGAATGATCTCTTCATCTTTAGATCCCTAACTTAATTACATCTGGAAAGACTCTTTTTCCAAATAAGGTTGCATTCACAAGTTCTGGGGGTTAGGATGTTAACATATCTTTTTTGGAAACTAGGGCTCAAAGAAGTCCAGGGTTCCAAGGCTTCAGGTAGTGGTTCTGGGGTCCTAACTTAGGCATTTGGCCTAAGCATATTTAATTTATTTGAACATATTTTTTATATACATGGGAATTATCCTTTAGAATTTTTGTCTTAATGAACTCTTTGTTGGATGACACTGGCTCTCTATTGTGCATCCTTCCCAGTCACTCATGGGGCAGGCCCTCTGGACCTCAACTCCTACCAGCAGGGTGGGGCCCGCCTGGCCACCTGCCTGCCTGCCAATCCAGTTGCAGTTTCCCCAGTCCTCCTGTGGGGCTCTGAGCTTTAGCATCATTCTAACAGGAGCCAATACTCATAGTATGGCAGGTATGAGCACCATCCCCACCCCTCCCAGGGACTCCTACTCTTTATCCCATCAGAGACCTCAGGTGTCAACAACATCACCTGGATCCAGGCCACCTCCTCTGATCTAGCCTTGACTTCTCCAGGCTTCTTTCCTTTCTCATGAGACCCTTGAGAAAGTCTGCCCAAGAGGCCTCCTCCCCAAGATCTATGGGACACAACCCCTATAGCAACCTCCCAGTTCCTTGGCCTTCTCATGTGACCAGAGCTGCTGAGAGGCTCAAGTGAGGTTCCTAACAGCTCTGTTACCCTGTCCACTGCTTTGCAAATCTGATTCATACAGGAGAAGAGACCAGATGGACATGGAACCAGGCAAGGTGCCTCTGAAGGCCTGGCTAACTGACTTGTCCCCATTTCCTACTGTGGGCTGGAGTGTTGGCCATAGTATTCATCCATGTTATTATCAGCTCACACTGATTTTTGTCTATCAAATCCTTCCTCTACCTCTTTCTGGCAGGCCTTTGTCATGTCAGTAATTTGACAGGTCAGAGGGAGACCGTTTGATCCAGAAGCGCTGCGGCCTGTGTTTCTGATCCCTGACAGAGCACTGTGGAGCCCCTGTGCCCACATTCAGTTTCAATACAGAAGGTGGCTGTGATGATCCAGTGGGTAGCGTAGGGGAAAGTTCTCAACCTTGGGCAGCAGCAAGTCATGGAGATGGGGATTTGTTTGTTTTCTTTCTTTCTTTTTTTAATCCTTACTTGCAATTTGACACACACAGAGAGAGAGAAACATTGATGAGAGTGAGAAACATTAATTGGTTGCATCCTGTATGCATTCCCACTGGGAATCAAACCTGCAACCTTTTGGTGTATGGGACAATGCTCCAACCAACTGAGCAACCTGACTAGGGCCCTGGAGCTTTTTTAAACACGGATCTGGTGGGAGCCAGAGAGATGCCTTTTTAGCCAATTCCCAGGTGATGCTGATGCTGGGACTCTGGCCCATGCTGGGAGGATGACAACCTGCTCAGAGTGGGCCCTCAAATCTTATTGTGGCTGTTAAAGGAGTAACGTTATAGAACTAGAGAACAAAAAAACAAAAATTAATAAACATCTATAAAATATGGTTTTGAATTATAATTGTAACAGTATGTACATTCTTAAATATTTTGGACAAAAGTAGTATGATAATAAAGTTGCTTTTCCCTCTTGTGTAATATTTTCCACACAGCTTAAAGAAATTTATAAATACATACTTAAAGAGAATCTCTAAGTTTAAAGAATAATGTGGTAACATGGAATGCTCAATCATATTCCCTGGAATAAACAAAACAAAGAAATAAGCAAACATAAAGTCAGCAAAGAGAACAACTAAAATCACACATAACCCAGGTGATGCTGGTGCTCTGGCCCATGCTGGGAGGATGATGGCCTGTTCAGAGTGGCTGCTTCAGAAGTGCATCCCCTGAAAGGTTTTGGGAAGCTCCCATGGACCCCAGGGGTGGTCTAGTGTACTTTCCCACCAAGGCCGACACACCCAGCACCTTGGGGCTTTCCTGAGAAAATGGGACACCATCTCTTGGCCAGAATTTGGCTGCAGCACTGTGTCCACACTTTGCCTGGCTTGCTGCTGCCCTGGGAGTACCCTCAGAGTCAGAGAGGGTCTCCCACAGACTGTTCTCCCCCTGCTGCTCTCCTGTGCAGCCTGGCAGAGCCATGCCTGTGCAACTCTGGGAGATAATTTCATGAAGATTAAGCTGAAGGTGAGGAACACCTACCATGCATGTAAGAAGCACTGCTGAATACCATTCATAAAGGTGGAGAAACTTGTTCCTCCTGGACATGTGGAGAGCATGGCCCCTCCCTTTGGCCTTCCTCTTTGCCAACTGTGGAGATGCAGGTGCCTATTAGAGTGTATGGGTGCACGTGTGTGCTTGTACTCATTGGGGAGGGGCCTGTTGTTGGCTAATTTTTTTGTGTGTTTGTTTGTTTTTAGAGAGTGAAGAGAAAGAAGGGAGAAAGACAGGGAGAAATATCAGTAGGTTGCCTCTTACATGGCACCAACCAGGGACCTGGCCCATAATCCTGGAGGGCCCTGACTGAGAATAAAACTGGAGACCTTTTTGTTTGCAGAATGACACCCCACTGAGCCACACCAGTCAGAGCTGTGGGCTCAGTATTGGTGTAGGGCATGTGAAGTGCTGGGTCCTGGGGCTTGGAGGGAGTGAGTGCTGGGATGAGCACCCAAATGGATGGTGGAGAGCTTATCTGTGATGTTTGAATATAAAGGCAGGGTGTCTGTCTGTTTCTCAAGGTTGTAAGAAAAATCCAGGCTCCAAACCTGCACATTTTTGGTGCCCCTCTTGTGCTGCAGACTGAGGGTCAGGGTCCAGCTGTACACAACTGCCCCACTTAACATTCAGGAGAAGATGTTCTCTGAACTACCTATCAAGGAGACTGAGAGTATGCTGCAGCATAGGTTGGGAGGGACAGAAGCAAAGGGGAGAGGTCTCTGGGAGGCAGGTCCAGTGAGGGCCTGAATCAAAGCAGCAGGGGACATCAGAGAAAAGGAGCCAAAAGTTCAGATGCAGATCTAGACAACCAAATGGACATGGGCAGAAGGCTGCTGGCTTGCCTCACACCTGGATTCACTGGAGAACTGGGGAGATGGTGTGTGTGTGTGTGTGTGTGTGTGTGTGTGTGTGTGTGTGTGTTAGGGAGACATCAAGAGAAAGATTAAGTCCAGTTTTACCTGACCAGGATGACACTCCATAGGCAGAGGATTGATAGCACCTTTCTTAGACCCTAGAGAAACTGTGTTGGCATTTGATGCCTTCTTCCTCCCTCTTTTGGGAGTGGGATTCTTCCAATCAGCCTCTGCTGGGACCATCAGCATGAGTTAGAACCCTCGTACTTTTTCTTGGGTCTTGGGCCCTCCCTGAGCTAGCTTGCTCCTGTGTCTGGGCCTAACCCACACTGCTGTGCTTACTCAGGGTTGGGCTCAGGGCAGAGATAGGGGCAGGGACCTGACATTAATTGAGCACTGACTATACAGCAGTGCCATGCCAGGAAATTAATCAACCAATAGTTACCCAGAGACTTAGATATAATTATATTCATTCTAAAGCTGAAGAGACTCAAAGGAAAAAACAACTTGTCCAAGGCCATACAAGCAGCCTGGAGAGCTGACCCATGGCTTGTAGTGGAGGTAGTAGGCCCTTTTCAACAGATAATCACTACCATATGCATCCACTTCACAATGAGCTACACCCTGAGAAAGTCACGGCCAGACTTATGGAGGGAAGGCAGGGCTTAACAAGTGAGTGATGAAGACACAGACTTGATTTCAAGTTTGAAATATGGGTCTCCTGATCATGACAAGCTGCACCAGAGTCAGGAGAAGAGGGTGGGGCAAGGTTCTGTGCGCTACAGGCACCTGGACCCTATGCGCTATAAGTCCCATATGGGCTACATGAATATCCCCATGAACTTCCCAGCAAACAGAAGCCAGTCCTGAGTGCATGGTGCTGTGTGGAGTGTTCCATGTGACTAGGAGCACAGCTGGAGTGGACTGGGCCTCTGTAGCTCCAGGAGACTTTCTTAAGGAGGAAGGTCAAGCAGAAAAGATGTCCAAAAACCTGGGGAATGAACTCAGTTTCTATGGTTGGGGATTGGAGCTTCAGTCACACATACTATCCCATCTAACCTCCTGGCAGCTTGGTGAAGTAGGCTATATTATTTCCATTTACAGAAAAATAAATGAGAGTTGGGCTCAGAGAGTTGGGGTGACTTGTCCAGGATCACACAACAAAAAGAGGATGAAGCTGGGATTAAAAGCTTACTAACATTTGTGCCCTGTGAACCCGAGGAGATGAAAGTCTGCTCCCATTCTTCTTGCTACAGCTACTCAAGTCAGAACATTACTTTTATAGGGAGAAGGTCTTAAAGATGCACAAGACTGAGAGATGTGATATGGTCATAGATGTGAATGAGGCAGGCTGGTTAGAGGCTGCTCCTGCCACTGAGAAAAGCCTTCTATTAGCTCCTGGGAGCCCTGATGCAGGACAGCAGGCATCTCTGAGCACAGACGTGTGAGAGGGGCCTGGTAAGGCAGTCTGGGTCCGTGACTTTCTCTAGACAGATGTGATCAACAACAGACAGGCTGAGAGTAGGCCCTGTCCATCCACATTCCTTGCATGTCTACACAGCTTCCTGACTTCCATGGAACATCCCGGGCTGAGATACCACTTAGTAAGTCACTCCAACTCGGCTCTGCCTGGAGAGAGATTTTCATGGTGAGAAAAACAGAGGAGAATAGAGACCCATTCGCTGTGACAGTGCCCTCTCTAGGTGGCAGAACATTGAGGGCACAACTGCTCATAGTCAGGACAGAAGCTGCATGAAAGGCACCCACCCTGGGCACTGATACTTCCTGTCTTGGAGTGGCATTGAGGCAGTGGAAAAGAATCTGCTCCAACCCAGCCAGACCTGCCCTCACCCTCAATACCAGATATGACTTTGAAGCCAGCTGAACATTCCTGCATTAAGCTGTTCAGAAATAGACCATGGTCCCACTGGTCAAAAGGCCTTGAGGTTCTTCTGCTCTTGCACCCTTCTTTCTCTCAGAGCATTGCTCTTCTCTGCAATGCCCCCTGTCTCAGGGCACTGGATCTCTGACCTTGATGAAGCCCTCTGCCCACCCTGTGCCTTATTTGTTTATAAATAGGCCCATTTCCCATCTTTCTCTGGCCCAGACCTCCATCCCCAAGAAGTAGATGCAACCTCGGGGTTTTCTATCCAGCCAAGGGCAGAGCAGGACTTGGAGGGCTTATTGGCCTGAGGGATGAGATTACAAATTCTGCAAATAGCAACCCATGCCAAACAGTCAGAAACACAAGTTAGCTTGTGTGTTACTTTCCTGCAGCAGCTAGTCAACAAATGGTTGTTGGCGCAAATTCAATGCCAACAGGAATCCCCAATTTGGAGTGCAGCGAAGAAGGAAACTTTATTCAGTGTAGAACAACTCAAATGTGATAACAGCACACTCTGAAAATGGCATGGCTATGAGGGAGCCTCTGGGCCAGGCCCCACTCCTGCTAGACAGCTCTTGCTCTGCTCCACTCCAGTCTGCTTTGTGCTGCACTGGGCTGGTCTCCTCTGATCTGCTCTGGTGAGACATCTTTAGTGTTTCAGCTCAGCCAGGGAGTTGCAGTCTTCAGTCTTCGGTTGAAAGAAAAATTGTGGTCTTCCAGCTAGCAGGAACCTGACTTATATGGAAAGGAATCTCTGCACCTGATCCCTGATTGGATTGTTCTCATGCAAACAAGGACTCCAAAGCCTCAGTGTTTGATTGGTACGGAATGCACTGTCCTGATTTGTCAGAATGGAGCTGTTGCTGTTGGTTATAGATGTGCAGCTCCGATTAGATGGGGAAAGCCTTAGTTTTATGGGTTTAAAGAGGACTCCAGGAACTCCTTTATAAGGGATGGCTCATATGGCAGAACCACAGTTCAAGGCAGAGGCAGATAGTTCAGTGCAGCCTTCTCTGGGAAGTGCAGTTTGTGTGAGAGGCTCCTATGCAGAAATGGCTTTTAGGCTCTGATTTTAAAAATTTGGGCCCACTTAGCCACCAGGAGCCCATCTTAGTAGGTGTCTTTTCCCCCCTCAAGGAACATGTGCCCTAACAAATTACCACACCACACTGGGAGACCTAAAACAACAGAAATTTGTTCTTTAACAATTTCGGAGGTCCTCCTTCTGAAGGCTCCAGGAGTGGATCTTTCCTTGCCTCTTCCAGTGGTCTCATTAGTTCCTTGGCTTGTAGACATATCACTAACGTACCTGTCTCTGTGGTCACATTTTCCTTCTCTTCTGTCTCTCAAATGTTCATCTACCTTTCTCTTATAAAAGGACACTTGTCATCAGATTTGTAACCACTAGGATACTGCAGTATGGTCTCCTCATCATAACATCATTAATTCTATCTGCAGAGACTCTTTTTCTCAATAAGGTCACATTCACAGGTTCCATAAATTAGGACATGGACATATCTTCTGGGAGCCAACATTCAACTTAATGCAATTTGTTGTCATGAATGAAATTTGCTGATCTGGCCATCAATAAGTGGGTCAAATGAGGAAGCCCAAGAAAAAATATTTTCAAGAGAGGAATGCAAACATATGGAGTGCTTTCTTCTCTGTTGTCTAGGGCATTCCCATGGTCAGTCATGCTGATTCTGAATGCAACTCTTTAACAGTGAACTAACACCAGCTAAGCTGAGGCCTCAGAAGGAAGCTGTGTATCATCTTCTGCTCTGCTAAACTTGTGGGTCAGTCATCCAGCTATCAGGTGGATTAGTGAATTGTCAATAGATCCAGTTGAGCTAAGACAGCTGGAGTTTGTAGACCACACAAAGGCACTAGTTATTGACTTTAGTGGTAATTTGGCATGATTTGTGACTTGGTGCTTGGCCATTACGACACTCAGAAAGTCTGATCAGCTGTCACTGTGTCATGCTTTTTGCTGAGAAAAATGACTTGACTGTAGTTTCATGGTGCATGGAAAGAGCACGAGCCCTGGAGTCATACAGATCCCCTGGGTCTGACCCCTCTTTCACTGGCTGCCTGTGGTAACTTGAGGTTTGGACAGTTTTCCTCTAGGTGAAATGAGGAAGTATAAACCATAAGTGAAATTCCTGGAGGAATTTTAATTATGAAGCTAGATTCTTTCTCTAGGCCTAGTCCAGGGTCTGACCCAGGACCTGGCATAAAGTAGGTACTCATTAATTGTTGTTTTGATTTTGGGGTAGAGAGACCACCATCCACAGAAGCCTGGACTTTCTCACTGCCTTCTCTCTCCACTTCTCTCTCTCTCTCTCAAGTCCTACTATGTATTGAACTTTCCCTTGGGTCCCCTGGTTTGGGCCATATCTTTGCTCCTCTGGGTCCCTGCAGCAACTTCCTGACTACTCTCTCCTTTGTGCCATTGGTGCCAAAGTAAAGAGAAAGAGAGACTGGATACTGGGTCCAGCTGAGGTGGATCTAGCTGAGGCCAGAATCAAGGTCACTGACGGGAGATGTCAAGTGTAGACAGGGTGAGTGTGAGATACAACCTCCAAGGGGCCAGTCCAAGGTCAGAACCAATAACTGGGTGACAGGTAAGGCATCAGAATCAGGAAGCTTGCAAGAATTGTTCTAGGCAATCTGGTATGGCCAATCTTCTCTCAAAGGCTTTTGATGACCCAGACCCATGCAAAAGCTTCCACTAGTTTTAAAAGGCTGGTATCATACAGATCCCAGCAACTGGCATCCAGATCACTTTCCGTTGATGCTGGACTAGAGACTTTTTGGAAGCAGGTGGGACATAGTTCCAACACATGTCAGTTTTCTGTTGCTTCTCTCTTCTGTTGGAGAGGCAGAAAGAGTAAAGAGACATTGGAATGCTTCAGAAAATGCCTAACTACTCTGTCATGCAGCCAAACCTGCCTTAACACAAACTGACCTGGACAGGTAGCAATGTTTAGTCATTTTTCATAGTCACTAATGAAAACAGTGCTGTCTCTGGCTGGGTAATTCAAAGTGCCCAACAAATGAATTCTGAGTCCCAGGTGAGAACTCTAGATCTGGAAGTCTTGGATCAACTAATGACACATCTTGTGCAAATTTTAAACCTCCCAATAATGTCTGTGCATGTGACCTAATGGTACTATAGAGATTTTGGGATTGGTACATACATTAGTCACTGTAATTAAAATCCTGGGTTTATATTGTATGTTATTTGTGTGGCAGTTTGCAATGCATTTAATGTGCCCAGTTCCAAAATTATTAAAGTTACTGTTCCTGGCTGGCCAAAGTGATAAGCAAAGTAAGAATGTCATCTTATTCCCTCTTGATTGGGCAGGTGGGGGGAGGATGTGTGTGGGACTTCCTTATAAAGATACCAAATGCCAAATAAAAGAATTCCAGCTGTGCAACAGGAAAGTTGAAATGGTTTGTTAGGATCATTAATATTGCAATGAAAACTAATTAAACCTGGAGCTAGAAGGAGTTCGTTACTGGTTTGAAGCCAAGGATTCTGCCTCTGCAGAGTTGGTTATAGCACAGTGGAACTTGGAAAGTTGTCAGCTGGGCTTGGGATCATGAAACTTCATCTTCTTTGTGGCCTCTGAAATTGGGCTTGCACTAATGATGGGCACTTGGTAGATGTAAGCCAAGAGATTTCCTTGGAATAGTTAAAGTACCCTTAGCTTCTGTCCCCAAAGGAGACCTGGATAGTGCCGCTCTTGTCTGGGTGGCTCATCCCTTGCAGGCTACTGTAAATAGGCTTTTGATTATAGAAAAGGGGGTTAATTGACAGGTTTTCTGTCCAAGCAATGGAGACATTTCAACATTGCAAGTTGACTCACCTCAAACTTCTAGACGTAAAAGTGACCCACAGCTTCAACAGTAGCTTTGTGCTACAGTATTTTCACACACATGTCATATGTTCTTCTCAATAGTCCTCACAAAATTCCTTTATCTTCTTTTTTTCCTAAGTTGGTTCCGTGAGAGAGGGAGGGTTGCTTTGTTGTAGGTTGGGTTTATCTGGCAGTATTCTATGAAGGAGGACCCTGAGGACCAATCCCTATAGTGGGGAGGAGCCAGAAGCAGCTGTGGTGAAGGGAGAAACAAGCTGTGAGCTGACCCAACACCTAGGAAGCTTAGAGGCTGGAGTCTTAAGTTGGGTTGAGATGGCCAGTTCTTCATCCTTTTGCTTTCATTACTAATTGGATGGGTGGGAACTTGGGCCAGATGGCTCTGTGCTGACACTACCAATAAAAGATCTGACAGCTAGCAGCCCCCCATCCATAGCAACTCAGCAGCTAGGGCAGCAAGTCCTTTCTCTTGAGGGTTCTGGGCAACACATCCTCTACAGTTCTGTTCATCATAATCTCCCTTGACCCTTGCATGGTACCTGGAATATAGTAGGGGTTTATTTTATTTTATTTTATTTTATTTTATTTTATTTTATTTTATTTTTTATTTTATTATTTTTATTACATTTATTAGGGTGACATTGGTTAATAAGATAATATAGGTTTCAAGTGTACATTTCTATGATACATGATATGTATGTTGCACTGTGTGCCCACTACCTAAAGCCAAACCATCTTCCATAACCATACATCAGGATCCCCTCTACCCACCATCTGCCACCCCCTTCCCTCTAGCAATCACCATATTGCTCTCTGTGTCCATAAGTTTCAGTTTTATATTCCACATATGAGTGAAATCATATGGTTCTTAGTTTTTTCTGACTTATTTCATTTAGCATAATATTCTCAAGATCCATCCATGTCATACAAATGGCAGTATTAAGTCTTTTCTTATGACTCAGTAGCATTCCATTGCATATATGTACCAAATCTTTATCCAGTCCTCTATAGAAGGACACTTTGATTTTCTCCATGTCTTGGCCACTGTGAATAATGCTGCAATAATCACAGGGGTGCATATATCTTTGTGAACACATGTTTCCAAGTTTTTTGGATAGATACCCAGAAGAAGGATTGCTGGGTCATATGGTAACCTGTTGCAGACCATTCAGCCTGGTTTCAGGAGTTGTAACCCTCACTGCATGGCGGGCTGTGTAAGAGCCAAGGGACCCGCTTCATCTGGGTCTGTTCTTTTTTTTTTTTTTTTTTAATTGTTGATATTGTACAGTTTTCTGTCTTTTACCCCGCCCCAGCCCACCACCCCAGCCCTCCCCACCTTCCTCCCATTTCCACCCCCCATAGTTTTTGTCCATGAGTCCTTTATACTTGTTGCTCTAAACCGTTCCCCTTTTCCCCCGAAATTCCCTCCCCTCCCACTCTGGACACTGTCAGACTGTTCTCAAATTCAGTGTCTTTGTTTATATTATGCTTGTTTGTTTGTTTTGTTGATTAGCTTCCTGTTAAAGGTGAGATCATATGGTATTTGTCTTTCACTGCCTGGCTTATTTCGCTTAGCATGATACTCTCCAATTCCTTCCATGCTGTCGCAAAGGGTAGGAGCTCCTTCTTTCTTTCTGCTGCATAGAATTCCATTGTGTAAATGTACCACAGTTTTTTGATCCATTCATTAACTGATGGGCACCTAGGTTGCTTCCAGCACTTGGCTATTGTAAATTGTGCTGCTATGAACATAGGGGTGCATAGATTCTTTTGGATTGGTGTTTCAGGATTCTTAGGATATAATCCAAGCAGTGGAATTGCCGGGTCAAAAGGTATGTCCATTTTTAGTTTTCTTAGAAAATTCCATACTGTTTTCCATAGTGGTTGTACCAATCTGCAATCCCACCAACAGTGCACTAGGGTCCCCTTTTCTCCACAACCTCTCCAACACTTGCTGTTTGTTGCTTTGTTTATGAAGGCCATTCTGACTGGTGTCAAGTGGTATCTCATTGTAGTTTTAATTTGCATCTCTCTGATAGCTAGAGATATCGAGCATCTTTTCATGTGTCTCTGGATCCTCTGTATGTCTTCCTTGGAGAAGTGTCTGTTCAAATCCTTTGCCCATTTTTTAATTGGGTTGCTTGTCTTCTTAGAGTAGAGTCTTGTAAGTTCTTTATATATTTTGGAGATTAATCCCTTGTCTGAGGTATCATTTCCAAATATGTTTTCCCATACAGTTGGTTCTCTTTTTATTTTAATACTGTTTTCTTTAGCTGTGCAGAAGCTTTTTATTTTGATGAGATCCCATTTGTTTATTCTTTCCTTTATGTCCCTTACTCTAGGGGACGTATCAGTGAAAATATTGCTGCGTGAAATATCTGAGATTTTCCTGCCTATATTATCCTCTAGAATTTTAATGGTGTCATGGCTTATATTTAAATCTTTTATCCACCTTGAATTTATTTTTGTGTATGGTGTAAGTTGGTGCTCGAGTTTCATTTTTTTGCATGTAGCTGTCCAGTTCTCCCAGCACCACTTATTGAAGAGGTTATTTTTGCTCCATTTTATGTTGCTGCCCCCTTTGTCGAATATTAATTGACTGTAGAGACTTGGGTTTATTTCTGGGCTCTCTGTTCTATTCCACTGGTCCACGTGTCTGTTCTTGTGCCAGTACCAGGCTGTTTTGATTACAATGGCTTTGTAATACAGTTTGGTATCAGGTATTGCGATCCCTCCTACTTTGCTCTTCTTTCTCAAAATTGCTGCTGCTATCCTGGGTCGTTTATGATTCCATATAAATTTTTGAAGTGTTTGTTCTATGTCTGTGAAATATGCCATTGGAACTTTAATAGGTATTGCATTGAATCTGTAAATTGCTTTGGGTAATATGGACATTTTCATAATATTAATTCTTCCGATCCATGAACATGGTAAATGCTTCCATTTGTTTGTGTCTTCCTTGATTTCATTCTTCAGTGTTGTGTAGTTTTCTGCATACAGGTCTTTTACCTCCTTGGTTAGGTTTATTCCTAGGTATTTTATTTTTCTTTTTGCTATATCGAATGAGATTTTTTTCTTGATTTCTGCTTCTGCTGTTTCACTGTTGGTATACAAAAATGCCTTTGATTTTTGGATATTGACTTTGTATCCAGCTATTTGGCCAAATTCATTTATTACGTCGAGCAGCTTTTTGGCCGAGTCTATAGGATTTTCTATGTACACTATCATGTCATCTGCAAACAATGATAGTTTTGTTTCCTCCTTTCCAATTTGGATGCCTTTTATTTCCTTTTCTTGTCTAATTGCTGTGGCTAAGACTTCCAATAGTATATTGAATAGAAGTGGTGAAAGTGGACAGCCTTGTCTTGTTCCTGATCTTAGTGGGAAAGATTTCAGTTTTTGCCCATTGAGTATGATGTTGGCTGTAGGTCTCTCATATATGGCTTTTATTATGTTGAGGAATGCTCCCTCTATTCCCACTTTGCTGAGTGTTTTTATCATAAATGGGTGTTGTACTTTATCAAAAGCTTTTTCTGCATCTATTGATATGATCATGTGATTATTGTCTTTGCTTTTGTTTATGTGATGTATTACATTTATTGATTTGCGAATGTTGAACCATCCTTGCATCCCTGGGATGAATCCGACTTGGTCATGGTGTATGATCTTTTTAATGTATTGTTGGATGCGGTTTGCCAATATTTTGTTGAGGATTTTAGCGTCTACATTCATCAGTGATATTGGCCTGAAGTTTTCTTTCTTTGTTATGTCTTTATCTGGTTTTGGGATTAGGATGATGCTGGCTTCATAAAAAGAGTTTGGGAGTCTTCCATCATTTTGGATTTTTTGGAATAGTCTGTGTAGGATAGGGGTTAGCTCTTCCTTAAATGTTTTGTAGAATTCTCCTGTGAAACCATCTGGTCCAGGGCTTTTGTGTGCCGGGAGTGTTTTGATTACTGATTCAATTTCACCAGCTGTTATTGGTCTGTTCAGGCTTTCTGTTTCTTTTTCATTGAGTTTTGGAAGGTTATAGTTTTCTAGAAACTTGTCCATTTCACCTAGGTTTTCAAATTTCTTGGCATACAGTTCTTCATAGTAATTTCTTACAATCCTTTGTATTTCTGTGGTGTCAGTCGTAATCTCTCCTCTTTCATTTCTGATTGTGTTTATTTGAGTCCTCTCTCTTTTTTTCTTGATGAGCCTGCTTAAAGGCTTGTCGATTTTGTTTATCTTTTCAAAGAACCAGCTCCTGGATTCATTGATCCTTAGGATTGTGCTTTTAGTCTCTATGTCATTTAATTCTGCTCTGATCTTGGTTATTTCCTTCCTTCTACTTGCCCTGGGCTGTCTTTGTTGTTGTTCCTCGAGTTCTTGTAGGCGTAGGGTTAAGTCGTTTGTTAGAAATGTTTCTGTCTTCTTTAGGTAGGCCTGTATTGCTATGAACTTCCCTCTGAGGACTGCCTTCATTGTGTCCCATAAGTTTTGGGTTGTTGTGAGTTCATTTTCATTTGTTTCCAGAAACTTTTTGATTTCCTCCTTAATTTCATTCTTTACCCATTCATTGTTTAATAGCATGCTATTCAATCTCCATGATTTTGATGATTTGGGGATTTTCCCCATCAAGTCAGTTTCTAGTTTTAGTCCCTTGTGGTCGGAGAAAATGCTTGGTATGATATCAATTTTCTTGACTTTGTTGAGGCTTGTTTTGTGTCCTATCATGTGGTCTATCTTTGAAAATGTTCCATGTGCGTTTGAAAAAAATGTGTATTTAGTTTCTTTGGGATGGAGGGCCCTATATATATCAGCTAAGTCCAATTCGTCTAGAGTACTGTTCAATGCCACAATATCTTTGTTGATAATTTGTTTGGAAGATCTGTCCATTTTTGACAGTGGGGTGTTAAAATCTCCTACTATAATTGTGTTGCTGTCAATATCTTTCTTGAAGTCCTCTAAGATTTTCTTGATGTATTTAGGTGCTCCTATGTTGGGTGCATATATATTTACAATGTTTATGTCTTCTTGGTGGATTCTTCCCTTGAGTATTATGAAGTGACCTTCTGGGTCTCTCTTTATAGCTCTTCTTTTGAAGTCTATTTTGTCTGATATGAGTATTGCTACCCCGGCCTTTTTTTCCTGTCCATTTGCTTGGAAAATTTGTTTCCAGCCTTTCACTTTAAGTCTGTGTAGGTCTTTTGTCCTGAGGTGGGTCTCTTGTAGGCAGCATATGTGTGTGTCATGCTTTCTTATCCAGTCAGCTACTCTATGTCTTTTGATTGGAGCATTTAATCCATTTACATTTAAGGTTACTATTGATAGGTACTGATTCATTGTCATTTTCGTATCTGTGTTCCTCACTCTCTCTTTTCCTTTCTTTCCTTAAAGCAGTCCCTTTAGTATCTCTTGTAGTACTGGTTTGGTAGAGGTGTATTCTTTTAGACTTCTTTTGTCTGGGAAGCTCCTTATTTGGCCTTCTATCTTGATTGAAAGCCTTGCTGGATAAAGTAGTCTTGGTTGTAGGCCTTTGGTTCTCATTACTTGGAATATTTCTTGCCATTGTCTTCTGGCTTGGAGAGTTTCCATTGAGAAGTCAGTTGCTAACCTTATCGGGGCTCCCTTGTATGTTACTTCCTTTTTCTCCCTTGCTGCCTTTAAGATTCTCTCTTTGTCTTGGAAGTTTGCCATTTTAATGATGATGTGTCTTGAAGTGGGCCTGTTTGGGTTCCTCTTGATATGGACTCTCTGTGTTTCCTGGATTTGTGTGACTTTTTCTCTCACCAAATTAGGGAAGTTTTCCATCATTACTTTTTCAAATAGGTTTTCTATCCCTTGCTCTTCTTCTTCTCCTTCTGGTATTCCTATTATACGGATATTATTACGTTTCATGTTGTCTTGCATTTCTCTTAAACCCTCTTCATTCTTTCTGAGCCTCTTTTCCTTTTCTTGCTCTATCTGGCTGTTTTTTTCTACTTTGTCCTCCAACTCACTGATCCGATCTTCTGCTTCATCGATTCTGCTTTTCATTCCTTCTACTGTGTTCTTCAGCTCAGAAATTGTATTCTTCATTTCCTCTTGGCCCTTTTTGATAGTTTCTATTTCCTTTTTCATGTTGATATAGTTTGCACTGAGTTCATCGTAGCTTCCCTGTAGTTTCTGGTAGCTCCTTGAGAGCTCATGGAGCTTCCTGACAACCATTTCTTTGAACTCCTTATCTGATAGTTGAGTTGCCTCTGTTTCATTTAGCATTCTTTCTGGGGCTTCCACCTTTTCTTTCATTTGGGGATTGTTTCTTTGTCTTCTCATTGTTGGTGAGACTCTTCTTGTAAACCTCTGCTTCTTAAGTTGATCTGTTCTGGCTACCTGCGTTTATGGTGTGAACTTCTGTGGTGGAATACCTGTGAGATTCAGTGTTATAGTCTTCTTCAGGTATCCTGGTGTTCACAGCTTCCACTGTCTCTGCTGTGGGAATACCCCCTCTTTTGGTCCAACTCTGGTTTTTCCACAGTTCTAGGATTTCTTTGCCTCACTCGTGGGTATTCAAAAAGAGAAAAGAATAAAGTGAAAAAAGAAGAGAGAGAAAAAAGAGAAAAAAAAAGAAAAAAAAAAGAGGAGGGAAGGAGAGATAAAATTGGAAAGTAAGGAAGAAGGAATAAAGCCAGAAAGAAGTAAAGAGAAGCAAAAGGAATTGAGGGATAAAAAAGGTAGAAGTAATAAAGAAATAAAAAATATATAACCAAAACAAAACAAAAAGAACCCCACAAAAACGAAAAACGAACCAAAACAAACAAACAAAAAAACCAACTAAGCAGACAAAAAACAACTATCAAAAAAAACCCCCACAAAAAAAAACACCCCCCCCAAAAAAAAAAAAAAAGAATAAGAAGGAAAAAAAAGAAAAAAAAAATCTCTTGCTATTTTCACAGAGGCCAACCTGGATTTTCTGGACTTGCTGGCTGTAGCAGGCTGCGAGGCAACTCGTACCGCTTTTCTCCCTGTTCCTCACTCAGTCAGCTTTGGGCTACTGTCCTCAGTGCCAGCCCAGCTCTGTCCCCAGGGCTAATGGCGTACTCTCCATGCAGGGCCTTGGGTGTGATTTCTGAGCCTCCTGCAGGGGGCGAGCTTTCCAGAGTTTATGGGTTTCAGCTGGAATCTCTTACAGATCCATCCCTCCCCGAGCCTATTGCTGTGAGCTCCGGGTCTCCTACAGGGCGCAGGCGCCCGCCTGAGACTACGGGCGTGGGCTCCGAGAGTTTCCCGAGTTGCGCGCACTCACCCCAGGATCACAGATGTGAGCTCCGGGTCTTCCAGAGTCCCCTTCTCTAGTTGCAGGGTCGCCTCTGGCCGCAGGGCTGCTTCCAACCCGGTCGCAGAACCGCCTCCGGTCGCGCGTCCACCTCCGATCCGTTGCAGAGGCCCCTCCGGTCGCGCGGCCGCCTCCGGTCGTTTGCAGAGCCGCCTCCTGTCACGCGGCCGCCTCCGGTTGCCGGGCCGCCTCCGGTCGGTTGCGGAGGCCCCTCCGGTGGTTTGCGGAGCCGCCTCCGGTCGCGCGGCCGCCTCCGGTGGTTTGCGGAGCCGCCTTGGGTCTGTTTTGTCAAGAGGATGTGAGCTACTAAGGAGACAAAGCTTATCTCCTTGGCAGGAGTGCCGCTTCTGCCTCATCCATCTCTGGCCCCAATGCTCAGTTGGTTAGTCAATGATGGGTAAGACTCCTCATGGGAGGGGAAACCTAAGCCAGACACAACCACTTGGGAGGCCCTCATGGAAGGACCTGCGGGGGCTGCAGCAAAGAGGGGGTGATGGACCCTCGCCCCTCGGCTATTCTAACATAGCCCCAGTCCCCATTTCCGTCTGGGAGATGTCTTCTGCTTCCTGAGCTTAATTGGCTTAAAGCCTGAAACTATGCCGGCGAGTGGTGCAGCCCTGTGTCAGCCAGAATGGTTCCCTGAGTGATCAAGCATAAGAAAAAATTCCTAAAGTTGTGTGAAACCTACTTTGCTAAGAGTGCACTCATTTAAATGATAAGGGTCCAAGGAGGAAATGAGTATGTCTCCCAAAGTTTTGCAACCCCCTTTCCTGACAGACACTGGCTCAGATTAAGCCCTCAGATTTCTTTGAAATGTTAAACCTGTATTCCTGTGTATTTGAACCCAATAAAAGCTTAGTGAGGAAGGGGCTCTGGGTCATTCTCCTCTGAGAGTTTGTCCACCTTTCCTCCCCAAGCAGATCATGTCTTGGTAGTTTTCTTTTCATCCATGACAAAGGGATGGGGCTCTGCAGGCAGACCCCCCCCCCCACATCTGGAGCCCAGGACAGGGGCCCCCTGCAGTAACCCTATTTTTAATTTTTTGGGGAACTGTCAGACTGTTTTCCACAGTAGCTGTAGCAGTTTAGTGAGTGAGTGTTCCCCTTTCTCTACAAGCTCTCCAACACTTCTTTTCTCTTGTTTTGTTGATGATAGCCATTTTAACAGGTGTGAGGTAGTATCTCATGGTAGTTTGGATTTGCATCTCCCTAATAGCTAGTGAGGTTGAACATTTTTCTATATATCTGTTCACTGTTTGTGTGTCTTCTTTGGAGAGGTGTCTGTTTAGGTCCTGTGCCTGTTTTTCAATTGACTGTTTATTCGGTGTTGAGTTTTATGAGTCCTTTGTATATTTGAAATATTAGACTTTTGTTGGAGCTGTTTGCAAATATCATCTCCCATTTGGTCGGTTACCTCTTTGTTTTGTTGTCAGTTTATTTTGCTCTGCAGAAGCCTTTTAGTTTAATATACTCCCATTCATTTATTTTTGCATTTACTTCCCTTGACTTTGGGTTAAATTCATAAAATGTTCTCCATGACCAAGGTCCATAAGTATAGTACCTATGTTTTCTTCTATGTAATTTATTGTTTCAGATCTTATATTTAAATTTTTGATCCACTTTGAATTAATTTTTGTATCTGGGTACAAGTTGTAATTTAGTTTCATTTTTTTTGTATGTGGCTTTACAATTTTCCCAGTACCATTTATTGAAGAGTTACTGGCTCCTTATTTGAAAAGTATCTGCCCCTATATATGTGTTTTTTTATTTTAATTGTTGTTCTTGTACAGTTTTCTTTTACTCCCACCCCAGCCCATCACTCCAGCCCTCCCCACCTCCCTCCCATTTCCACCCCCCATAGTTTTTGTCCATGTGTCCTTTATACTTGTTACTCTATGTGATCTTTTATCTGGGTTCTCAATTCAGTTCCATTGATCTGTGTGTATGTTTTTCTGCCAGTACCTCATTGTTTTGATTATTGTAACTCTGTAGAATAATTTGAAGTCAGGTAGTGTAATATCCCTGGCTTTGTTCTTTTTTCTTAGAATCATTTTGTCTATTTGGACTGTCTTGTGGTCCCATACAAATCTGATGTTGTTTGTTCTATTTCTTTCTCTTTTTTTTTTTTTTTCAGAATAGCATCAAGATTCAATGTATTTAAGATAACCTTGGGTTTTGTTTGTTTGTTTGTTTTCTACATAGCTGTGGTTACATAGTGCTTTTTTGAAATTTTTTTATTGAATTGTTGTTCAAGTACAGTTTTCTGTCTTTTACTCCCATTCCAGCCAACCCCCCCAGCCCTCTTCACCTCCCTCCCATTTCTACCTGCCCCCTAGTTTTTGTCTATGTGTTCTATTTCCTTAAAAAGTGACATTTGGCCATGGCTATTGTGGCTCAGTGGATTGAACACTGACCTGTGAACCAAAAGGTTGCTGGTTCAATTTCTAGTCAGGGCATATCCCTGGGTTGTGACCCAGGTCCCCAGTTGGAGGTGTGCAAGAGGCAACTGATTGATGTATTGCTCATACATTAATGTTTCTCTCCCTCTCTTTCTCCCTCCCTTCCTCTCTCTCTTTAAAAAATATTTTAGCCCTGGCTGGTGTAGCTCAGTGGATTGAGCGCGGGCCTGCGAACCGAAAGATCGAGGTTCGATTCCCAGTCAGGGCACATGCCTGGGTTGCCAGGCCGGTTCCTGTCAGGGGACATACAAGAGGCAACCGCACATTGATGTTTCTCTCCCTCTCTCCTTCCCTTCCCCTGATAAATAAATAAAATCTAAAAAAAAAAAAAATTTAAAAAATGACCTTGGGATTTTGATGGGGATTGCATTAAATTTGTATATTGTCTTGGGTAATATGGTCATTTTAACTATGTTGATTTTTCCAATCAATGAACATGGAATATCTTTCCATTTCATTTTATTTTTTTCAGTCTCTTTTAGAAGTGCTTTTTAGTTTTCAGTATATAGGTCTTTCACATCCTTTGTTAAATTTATTCCTAGATACTTTATTTCTTTTAGTTGCAGTTGCAAAAGGGATTTTTTTTACTTCTTTTTCTGAAGTTTCATTGTTAGTATACAGGAAAGCAGGGGATTTTTGTACATTGATTTTGTGTCCCGCAACTTTGCTTTATTTTGTTTATTGATTCTAATAGTTTTTTTTTTAATTCAGTTTTTAGGGTTTTCTATGTACAGAATCATGTCATCTACAAAAAGTGACACTTTTACTTCTTTCTTCCTAATTTGAATGCCTTTTATTTCTTTGTCTTGCCTTATTGTTCTGGCTAGGACTTCCAGACCTATGTTGAATAAGAGTGGTGATAGTGGGCAGCCTTTTCTTGTTCCTGATTTTAGAGAAAAAGCTTCAGTTTTCACAATTGAGTATGATATTGACTGAAGGTTTGTCATTTATAGTATTTATTATATTGAGGTACTTTCCTTCTATTTCTACTTTATTGAGTGTTTATTTTTATTTTTTTATTTTTGCAAATATCTTTAATGTCTGGCATAATAAAATAGCTGGATTCTCATACTTGTTTCAGTATTCAGCCTGTTATGATATATTGTTTTGGTTGAAATACATGAAAAAAATCTAATTTCACACAGATACAGAGTTGGAAAGTGGAAGATTATTTTAATAGTCTTTTCAGATAACTGTGGAAATTTTTCTTTGACATTTTTGAAAATTTTCTTTGACATTTTTGATATTGTTCTATAGTCAAACTTGACTAGTGATAGATTCTTAAAGGTTAGTTTCAATGTGGAATCGAAACTCATCAATGAATGTTTTGAACTTGGTTATATTGAAATCTCTTAGTCTGTGTTGCAATCTAAATGGGTTTCTTACCCATGTCTAATTTTGTAACATCTTTTTTTAAAAATATATTTTATTGATTATGCTATTCCAGTTGTCCCATTTCTCCCCCATCATTCCCCTCCACCCTACACGCCCTCTCCCACCCACATTCCCCTCTTTAGTTCATGTCCATGTGTCATAAGTTCTTTAGCTTCTACATTTCCCATACTATTGAGTGTTTTAATCATAGATGGATGTTAATCAAATGTTTTTTGCATCTATTGATACTATCATGTGATTTTATTATTTCTTTTGTTAATGTGCTGTATTACATTGGTTTGGATATATTGAACCATCCTTGTGCCCCAGGAATAAGTCCTACTTGATTATGATGTATTATTTTTTAATGTATTCTTATATTTGATTTGCTAGTATTTTGTTTAGTATTTTTGCCTATGCAGTCATCAGAGATATTGGTCTGTAGTTTTCTTTTTGATGTTTTATTCTTGCCAGGTTTTGGTATCAGGGTTATGTTGGCCTCATATAATATTTTAGGGTGCAGGGCGCACAGAGTTTGATGGGGCACTATGAATGAAGAGGAGCAGTTTGTAAACATTGATTTGAATGATGACAACATTTGCAGTGTTTGTAAACTGGGTACAGACAAAGAAACACTCTCTTTCTGCCATATTTGTTTTGAGCTAAGTATTGAGGTCGAGTGTGTATGTTCATGCACACTCTCATGTGTGGTAAATTGGGTTTAATAAATAAATCAGTTCTGGTGAACATGGAGGCATAGGTAGATACACTTTGCTTCCTCACACAATCAAAAGAGGGATTACAACCAATTTAAAAACAAAAAACAACCATAACTGCCAAACTGTATGAAAGCCTCATAATCAAGGAGTTAAAGAAGAAACATTCATCCAGAGTGGCAGAAGGGTGGAGATGGGCAGCTGGGGCAGAGAGGGTGTGTGACAAGGTGGCCACTGGTGGCCCACCAGTGGGCAAAGTGGTGGCTAGCAGACCGGAATATCCTACATTCATGCACTGATAAGGCGGGAGGAACAACTGGGGAGCAAGACAGATCACAAAACCCAGAGTTCCAATGCAGGAAACTAAAGACTCAGAACCCCTGACTGTAAAATCCTGTGGGGGTTGCAGCGGTATAAACTCCCAGTATCACAGGGAAGTCTGTTGGAGAGGCCCACAGGATCCTAGAATGCATGCAAGCTCACCCACCTGGGATCAATGGCTGAAAGGGCACAATTTTCTGTGGGAAGTGTAAGAATTGATGGAAAGTGGGGAGAGAGCTGAGCAAATGGCATTGTTCTCTCTCTGGGCCCTCCCCTACATACAGTGCCACAACCCCACCCTGGGGAATGCCTAAGGCTCCATCCCTTACAATGTAACAGGTGCACCAAGACAAAGAAATATGTCCCAAATGAAAGAACAGGTCAAAAGTCCAAAAAAAGCACTAAGAGATGAGGAGATAGAAAATCTATCAGATGTGGGGTTCCAAACACTGATAATCAGGACACTCAGAGAAATAAGTATGGCTGCAAAATAAAGGCCACACAAAGTGAAATAAAGGAAAATATACAGGAAACCAACAGTGAATGGAAGGAAACTGGGATTCAGATCAATGATTTAGAACAAAAGGAAGAAATAAATGTCCAACTAGAACAGAATGAAGAAATGAGAACTCAAAAAAATGAGGAGAGACTGAGGAACCTCTGGGACAACTTTAAACATTCCAACATCCAAATCATGGGGGTGCCAAAATGAGAAGAAGGGCAAGAAATGGAAAATTTATTTGAAAACATAATGAAGGAGAACTTCCCCATTCTGGAAAAGGAACTAGACAAGCAAGTCCAGGATGCTCAGACAGTCCCAGAGAAGTTGGATCCAAGAAGAAACACACCAAGGCACATCATAATTAAATTACACAAGATTATAAAGAGAAAATCTTAAAAGCAGCAAGAGAAAAGGAGACAGTTACCTGCAAAGGAGTGCCCATAAGACTATTAGCTGATTTCTCAAAAGAAACCTTGCAGGCAAGAAGGGGCTGGAAAGAAACATTCAAAGTCATGAAAGGGAAGGACCTACATCCAAGATGACTCTATCCAGTAAAACTATCATTTAGTAAGAAAAGACATATAAAGTGCTTCCCAGATAAGGTAAAATTAAAGGAGTTAATCATCACCAAGCCCTTATTGTATGAAATGTTAAAGGACTTATTTAAGAAAAAGAAGATCAAAACTATGAACAGTAAAATGACAACGAACTCACAACTATCAACAACTGAACCCAATAAACAAAAACAAAAACTAAGCAAACAACTAGAACAGGAACAGAATCACAGAAATGGAGATCACATGGAGGGTTATCAGTGGGTGGGGGGAGAATGCGGGAAAAAGGTACAGGGAATAAGAAGCATAATTGGTAGACACAAAATAAACAGGGGGAGGTTAAGAATAGTATAAGAAATGAGCCAAATAACATATGTACAACCCATTGATGTGAACTAAGGCAGGGTGGAACCCTGGAGGGAGGGGTGGTGCAGGGTGGAGAGGGATAAAGGGGAGAAAAAAATGGGACAACTGTAATAGCATAATCAATAAAACATACTTTAAAATATTTTAGGAAATATTGCCTCTTCTTCAATTTTTTGGAAGACTTTGAGAAGGATAGGTTTTAAATCTTCTTTGAATGTTAGGTAGAATTCACTGCTGAAGCCATCTGGTCCTGGACTTTTATTTTTTGGGAGATTTTTTATGGTTGCTTCAATTTCCTCACTACTGATCAGACTATTAAATTTTTTCAGTTCTTCATGATTAAGTCTAGGAAGGTTATGTATTTCTAGTAACTTATTCATTTCTTCTAGGTTACTGAATTTGGTGGCATATAGTTTTTCATAGTTTTATAGTATGATCTTTTGTATCTCTGTGGTGTCTGTGGTAACTTCTCTTTCATTTCTGATTTTGTTTATCTAGGTCTTTTCTCTTTTTTCCTCAGAGAATCTAGCCAGGGGGTAGTCAATTTTCTCAATCTTTTCAAAGAATGAGCTCTTTATTGTATTAATTTTTGTATAGTTTTTTTTGTACCCTATTTCATTAAATTCTGCTCTAATTTTTATTATTTCATTTTTTTCTGCTGACTTTGGGTTACTTTTATTCTTCTTTTTCTAGTTCATTAAGATTACATTAACATTACATTAAGATGTAATGTTAGGTTGTTTACTTGGGATTTCTCTTGTTTCTTGAGATAGTCCTGTAATGGTATAAAATTCCCTTTTATCGCTTTTGTTGCATCCCAGATGTGTTTGGTGTTGTATTGTCATTCTCATTTGTTTCTGTATATATTTTGATCTCACTTTTTATTTCTCCTTTGACCTAGTTATTTTTAATAGCATGTTGATTAACCTCCACATATTTGTGCGTTTCTTTACTTCATTTTTGCATTCAATGTCTAATTTCAAGGCATTGTGATTAGAAACTGTGCCTGGTATAATTTTAATCTTCTTGAATTTGTTGAGGCTAGTTTTGTGACTCAAAATACAGTTTATTCTTGAGAATGCTCTATGTGCACTGGAGAAGAATGTATAGTCCGATGTTCTGGGGTGAAAGGCTCTGTATATGTCAATTATTCCATTTGGTCTAATGTATCAATTAAGGCTGATATTACTTTATTGATTTTCTGTTTGGATGATCTTCCTAGAGCTGTCAATGGAGTACTAAGGTCCCCAACTATCATTGTGTTTTGGTCTATTTCTTCCTTTAATTCTGTGAATAATTGCTTTACATATTTTGGTGCTCCCTGATTTCTTGTATATATATTAATAAGTGTTATATCTTCTTGATGTACTGTCCCCTTTATCATTATAAAATGTCCATCTTTGTCTCTTGTTATCTTTATAACATTATAAAATGTCCATATTAGTGTCTATGATACCTTTGTTATCTTTAAAGCTATTTTGTCAGATGTAAGTGTGCTGCATTTGCTTTTCTGTGGATGTTATTTGCTTGGAGAAACATTTTCCACCCTTTCCCTTTGAATCTAACTTTGTCTTTGCAGCTTAGATGTTTCTTTTGAAGGCAGCATTTGATTTGGGTTTGGTTTTTGATCCAATCTGCTACTCTGTGTCTCTTTATTTGTGAATTCAGTCCATTTACATTTAGGACTATTACTGATGTGTGTGGATGTCCTATAGTCACTTTATCCTCTCTTTTCTAGTAGCTCTGTGCCTCCATTGGTTCTTTTCCTTCGTTTTTCTCTCTGTTGATTTTTTTTGGTGGTATTCCATGTTTCTTTCCTCCTTTCTTGAGTTATGTGTCTCAGTTTGTGGGATTTTGTGTGTGGTTACCATTAGGTTTATAAAAAAAAAGTTACTTATATACAGTACTTTTTTTTCTTTTGAGTTCATCTGATCTTCCTTTCCCAGTTCACAGTGTTGCCTCCTCTCCTTTTATGTTTTTGTTGTCATAAATTACACCTATTTATGCTGTAAAGATTTTTTTTTTGTGACCTTACTCATAGTATTGTAACATTTTGTTCTGTTTCAGGTACAATAATCCCCTTGAGTATTTCCTGTAGTGGAGGTTTTCTGGTGATAAATTCCCTTAGCTACTGTATGTCTAGAATGGTCTTTATTGGATCTCCTTCATAATTAAATGATAACTTTTCTGAGTATTATTCTTGGCTGATAATTTCTCTTTTTCAGTATTTTGAATATGTCCTTCCACTCTCTTCTGGCTTGTAGGGTTTCTGCTGAGAAGTCTGATGATAACCTTATCATAAGGTTAGATCATAAGGCTTTCCTTTGTAGGTCATTATTTCCCCCCAGGGCTGCTTTGAGAATTTTTTATTTTGCATAATTTTTTGACAATTTTAATAAAATTCTTTGGAGAGTGCCTTTTTGGATTAAGGTAACTAGATATTCTGTTTACTTCTTGGATTCAAGGATCTAGTTCTTTCCATAGGTTTGGGAAATTCTCATCCATTATTTGTCTGAATAGGCTCTCCATTCCCTTCTCCTTCTCTTCTTCAGGTATACCAGTAATTTTTTTATTGCTTTTTTACTGATGGAGTCAGATAGTTCTTGCAGAGCTTTTTCATTTTTTTTTTTTAATGCTCAGGTCCCTCTCTTCTTTCTTCTGCATCATTTCTAGATTACTGTCTATAATATCACTAATTATTTTATCCTTCTGGTTGGCTCTGTTTCCCTGTAATGTTTCATGTAATATTTCCTTCTATCCTTTTACTTTTAGTCTGTGTGTATTATTAGGTCTGAAGTGGATGTTTTGTAGACTGCCTGTATGAGGTCTATCTGGAAAAAGTTCAACTATTGTTAATATAATGAGAACTGTTTGCATGACATTGGTGTAAACTGGCAGCCAAAAATAGTGTACTGGAATGTGCATGTGTGAACAATGATGATTTCACTACACTAGTTAGTGGGGTCAGTAGATGCTGTCAAGTGATCATGTGTACTCCGTGGCTGTCTCTTTCAAAATGACTGAGTGACTTCCAGTCAAGATGGTGGCACAGGCAGACATGGCTCACATCTTCGCACAACCACATAAAAATTACAAATAAAATATACAACATCCATCATTCAGAACCATCAGAAATCAGGTTGAAGAGAAGTCTGACAACTATAGAATTAAAGAAACTATATTCATACAGACTGGTAGGAGGGGTGCAGAGGCAGGATGGGCTGGTTCTACAACCCCATGTGGTGGATAAAAAATTGGGAGTGATATCTCAGGAGCAAGGAGTCCCAGCCCTATACCAGGCCCCACAACTCAAGGTTCTGGTACCAGGAAGATAAGTCCCTACAATTTCTGGCTGTAAAAACTGGTGGTGACTTAATCAGTGGAAGAAACATCCGGAGCCCCAAGGTGTTCCTCTTAAAGAACTCATCCACAGACTCTCCTACTCAGACTCATTCCCTCTGAGATCCAGCACTGGGGTAGCAGCTTGAAAGGCACCAGGGGTATACAGGGAGAAACTGAAGTGTCTGGCATTGGGATGAGAAGAGGCCATTGTCCCTTTGCTAAACCTTTCCCTCACAGAGCCAGTAAGCTGGTGCCATATCTGAGAATCCATCAACTTGGCTAACACTGTTTGACACACCTTGGAGATCCCCAGAGTCTCTGCCCCACCCAATTTATGGGCCTATCCAAGCTGCTTTTCCATGTGAATGGCTGGTCTTGGCTCATGCTTCACAACTTCATAAATTCTATCAATCAAGCAATTGCTGGCTTCAGTGAGTGCCAGGCCTGGCACTAGCAGCAGCCAGCTTAGATTCACAGCTTGGCTTCATCTGGGAATCTCCAAACCCAGCACAAGTAGCAGCCATCTCAGACTGTTTTATAGCTCAGGCAGGGTGCCCCTGGCAAAACACAGGTGGGGCCTGGACTGATGTTCTGTACCACCTGGGAAACACCAGGGCCAGCACACCCAATTGACAGCTACAGACTATGTTGGAGCACCACTACCCTGCCCCTGTACAACTGATCCTCTACAGAAGATGGAGGTTGGTGGTCAGTGGTCACAGCCAGTCTTTGTAGCTTACTGGCCTGGGTAACCCCCCCATCCCATTCATCTGCCAACAGCAACCAAAGCTCAGCTACAAGAGAAGGGTGTACTCAGCCCACACAAATGACACACTTTGAGTACCCAGCTTCAGTGATAAGGGAGGCTGTGCCACTGGACCCTACAGGACACTTTCTACATTAGGTAACACTACCAAGACACGGAGTCAAAGCAGCTGTACCTAATACATAGCAGCAAACACACAGAGGCTGCCAAAACAAGAAGACAAAGAATCATGGACCAAATGAAAAAACAAATCAAAACTCCATGAAAAGAGCTAAATGAAATGGAGGTAAGCAGTCTATCAGATGCAGAGTTCAACACTGTTTATAAGGATGTTCAAGGAACTTAGTGAGGACGTCAACAGCATAAAAAAAAAGATCAAGTCAGAAATGAAGGATACAATAATTGAAATAAAGAACAATTTACAGGGAAACAACAGTAGAGCTGATGAAGCCAAGAATCAAATCAATGATTTGGAACATAGGAAACAAACAAACAAACAAACAAAAAAACAGAGCAACAAAAAGTAAAAGAATCCAAAAAAATGAGGATACTATAAGCAGCCTCTGGGACAATTTCAAGAGGTCCAAATTCACATTGTAGGGGTGCCAGAAAGAGAAGAGGAACAGCAAGAAATTGGAAATCTATGAAAAAATAATGAAAGAAAACTCCCTAATTTGGTGAAGGAAATGGACATGCAAGTCCAGGAAGCATGGAGAGTCCCAAACAAGATGGATGTAAAGAGGCCCATTCCAAGACACATGGTACTTAAAATGGCAATAGTTAAAGATAAAGATAAAGAGAGGACCTTAAAAGCAGAAAGAGAAAAGAAGTTAGTTACCTACAAGGGAGTTCCCATAAGACTGTCATCTTATTTCTCAAAAGAAACTTTGCAGATTAGAAGAGGTTGGCAAGAAATATTTAATGTCATGAAAAGCAGGGACCTGCAGCGAAGATTGTTCTACCCAGCACAGCTATCATTTTGAATCAAAGGACAGATAAAGAGCTTCCCAGACAAGAAAAAACTAAAGGAGTTCATCATCACCAAACCATTATTATATGAAATGTTAGAAGGATTTATTTAAGAAAGAGAAGAAGATGAAAATTGTGAACAATAAAATGGCAATAAATACATATCTATCAACAACTGAATCTTAAAAAGAAACTAAGCAAACATGAAGAACAGACAGAATCACAGATATGGAGAACATTTTGATGGTTGCCAGATAAGAAGGGAGTATGGGAGAATGGGTAAAGAGGTGTGGGGATTAAGAAGTACAAATAAGTAGTTACAGAATAGCTAAGAGGATATATAGTGCGGTATAGGAAATGGAGGAGCCAAAGAACCTATATGAATGACACATGGACATGAGCAATGGTTGGGGGCTTGCCTAAAGGAGTGGAGATGCTTGGTTGAGGGGGGCAAAGGGGAAAAATCAGAACAACTGAAGCATAATAAAAAATATAATTGAATAATGACTGAGTAGAGAAACAAAACTGCATCAAATTTTTTTGTTAAGCTTGAACATTCCTCCACAGAAATTATTCATATGATTCAGAAGGCTGCAGCTATGGACTGGTGATTAACAGTTTCGTCACCAGTGCAACTGCTCATGCATCATGTCTTGTGCAGAGTTTTTTTGTGAAGCATCAAATCACTCAGGTGACTCAGTGCCCCTGCAACCCAGAATTGACACCACGTGACTTCTGGCTTTTCCGAAAACTAAAATCACCTTTGAAAGTGCAGAAATTTCAGATTTTCTATGAGGTTCAGGAAAATATGGCTGGACAACTGGTGGCAATTGGTAGAACTGTGTAAGATCCCAAGGTGCCTACTTAGATGGAGAATGAGGTGTCATTGTCTTATGTACAATGTTTGTTGTATCTTGTATCTTCTTCAATAAATGTCTCTATTTTTCATATTACATGGATGGATATCTTCTGGACAGACTTCATATAAGGGTTTGTTTTCTTATCCATTCAGCTAACCTATATCTTTTAATTAGAGCATTTTAAGCCATTTACAGTTAAAGTGATTATTGATAGGTACATATTTACTGCCATTTTATTTTTTAACTACAGTGTTTCTCTTTTTCCTCCTCTCTGCCCTCCTCCTCTTCCTCCTTCTTCTAGCAGGCCCTCTAATATTTCTTGTAGTACTGGTTTAATGGCAACAAACTTATATAGCTTTTTCTTTTGTGGGAAGCTCTTTATTTCTCCTTCAATTTAAATTATAGCCTTGCTGGGTAAAGTAGTCTTGGTTGTAGGCCCTTGCCTTTCATCACTTTATTATTTTTTTTATTTTTATTTTTTTTTGAAAATCCAGAATCTATGTTTATTATAATTACAGTGGGCTACAGTTTCACAAATTGATTGAGGGTTTACTATATGCCAAGGTCTGTGCTTTTATGTATTTTTTCTTCTTTTTTTAAATATATTTTATTGATTATGCTATTACAGTTGTCCCATTTCTCCCCCATCATTCCCCTCCACCCTACCCACCCTCTCCCACCCACATTCCCCTCTTTAGTTCATGTCCATGGGTCATAAGTTTTCTAGCTTCTACATTTCCCATACTATTCTTGCCCTCCCCCTGTCTATTTTTTCCCATTATCAATGCTACTCATTCTCTGTACCTTTTCCCCCTCTCTCCTCCTCCCACAACCCTGTTGCTAACCCTCCATATGATCTCCATTTCTGTGGTTCTGTTCCTGTTCTAGCTGTTTGCTTAGTTTGCTTTTGTTTTAGATGTGGTTCTTGATAGCTATGAGTTTTTTGTCTTTTCACTGTCATAATTTTATCTTCTTTTTCTTAGATAAGTCCCTTTAACATTTCATATAATAAGGGCTTGGTGATGATGAACTCCTTGAACTTGACCTTATCTGAGAAGCACTTTATCTTCCCTTCCATTCTAAATGACAGCTTTGCTGGATAGAGCAATTTTGGATGTAGGTCCCTGCTTTTCAAGATTTCAAATATCTCTTTCCAGCCCCTTCTTGCCTGTAAGGTCTCTTTTGAGAAATCAGCTGACAATCTGATGGAAACTCCCTTGTAGGTGACTGTCCCCTTATCCCTTGCTGCTTCTAGAATTCTCTGCTTCATTTGAATCTTGGCTAATGTAATTACAATGTGCCTTGGTGTGTTCCTCCTTGGGTCCAACTTCTTTGGGACTCTCTGAGCTTCCTGGACGTCCTGGTAGTCTATTTCCTTTGCCAGATTGGGGAAGTTCTCCTTTATTATTTGTTCAAATAAGTTTTCCACTCGTTGCTGTTCTTCTTCCCCTTCTGGGACCCCTATAATTCGGATGTTGGGACGTTTAACGATGTCCCGGAGGTTCCTAAGCCTCTCCTCATTTTTTGGAATTCTTGTTTCTTCCTCGTCTTCTGTTTGGTTGTTAGTTTCTTCCTTCTGGTCCACTCCATTGATTTGAGTCCCAGTTTTCCTTCCATCTCTATCAGTTCCCCATGCATCTTCCTTCATTTCATGGATTGTAGCCTGCATTTTTTCATCTAATTTGTGAGCAAAATCAACCAATTCTGTGAGCATTTTGATGACCAGTGCTTTGAACTGTGCATCTGACAGGTTGGCTATCTCTTCACTGCTTAGAGGAATTGGCTCTGGGGCTTTTATTTGTTTTCCGGTTTGAGCCATTTTTGGTGTTTTTTTTGTTGTTGTTGTTGTTGTTTTGGTTTTAGTCTGGTCGCGGCTATTACGTAGTGAGGTGGTGGAGCCTTAGGTGTTCCTCAGGGCGGGGCAGCCCAGTCGCTGGGTTGTGACGCTATAGGTGGGGGCGGGGTCTGAGAAGGAGCAATGCTGCCTGCTCCGCTCTCTCCCGGACTCCGGCCCTTTCCGCTGCTTCCCCTTCACCTGGATTACCTGCGCACGCGCGCGTGCTGTTACGTAGTGAAGAGTGGAGCCTCTGGCGCTCCCCAGTGCAGGGCAGCCCAGTCGCTGGGTTGTGATGCTGTATGTGGGGGTGGGGCCTGAGAGGGAGCAATGGCGCCTGCTCCGCTCTCTCCTGGATACAGTCCCCTCTGCCACTTCCCCTCCGCCTGGACCGTCTGCGCGCTCGAATGTGAGACCACCTGGTCAGTCAGCCAGCCGCCTTGTGCGGCCTCACTGGGTCTGCACAGTTGACCCCTGTGCCCGGGGTCCGCCAGCTGCTGCCTGTGGGCCCAGGGACCGCCAGCCACCGCCTGTGCACCTGGGAACTGCCAGCTGCTGCTGCTTGCGTTCCTGGGTCCGCACCTCCACTTTCTCCTGCCGCGACTCCGCCCCTCTTACCGGTCTGGATGAATGGTTGTTGGACTTCCGTACAGTTCAGTTTTCTATAAGTTCTGGTTGTTTTCTTGTTTCTAAATATTTGTTGTCCTTAATTTTGGTTGTGAGAGGAGGCACAGTGTGTCTGCCTACGCCTCCATCTTGGCCGGAAGTCCCTTTCATCACTTTAAATGTAATAGTTTAAGTCAATCTCTTCTGGACTGAAATGTTTCTGTTGAGAAATCAGGTAATAGTCTTGTAGGAGCTCCTTTGTAGGTAACTAACTCTCTTTCTGCTTTTAAGATTCTCCTTTTCTTTAACCTTTGCCATATTAATTATGATGTGTCTTTGTGTGGGTCTCTTTGGGGTCATCTGGTTTGGGACTCTAGTTCCTTCCTGGACTTGTATGTCATTTTCCTTCACCAGGTTAGGGAAATTTTTGATCATTATTTCTTCAAATAGGTTCTCAATTGCTTGCTCTCCCTCTCTTTTTGTACCTCTATGATGTGGATATTATTATACTTCAAGTTGTCCCAAAGGTCTCTTAAACTATCCTCATTTAATTTTTTTTTTGCTGCTCAGATTTAATGTTTTTTGCTACGTCTTCCAAATCACTGCTTTGATATTCTGCTTCAGCTAAACTTCTGTTTATTACTTCTAGTTTATTCTTCATTTCTGATATTTTATTCTTTATTTCTGACTGATTCTTTTTATGGTTACTATTTTTTAATGCTGTTTTCTTCTCACTAATTGTCTTGAACATCCTTATAAGTCTATATCTGACAAATTGCATGCCTCCATTTCTTTTAGCTTTTTTTTTTTTTCTGGAGATTTCTACCTTTCTTTCATTTGGGGCACATTTCTTTATCTTTTCATTTTTGCTACCTCTTTGTGTTAGTTTCTATGCATTGGGTGTATCTGCTATGACTCCCAGTATTAGTAGGGTGGTCTTATGTAGTTGGTGTCCTGTGTGACCCAATGGCGCATTCTCTTTGGTCACCTGAGATGGGTATTCCAGGAATCTCCCTTGTATGGGTTTTGTGGGCTTTCCTGTTACAATTGATACTTGATTGTAATTGGCCCTTTCATGTATGGGATTAATTCTCAAGCTGGGTGACTCTGAGGCTCAACCCCAACCACAGTGTATGAGCTGTTGTGAAGGTGCTACCCAAATGAAGCATAATTTGCCTCAAGGTGGTCTGGTGCCTGCTGAGGTCTCCCTTTGAATATACCACTTGTGAACCTGCTCTGACATTGTCCGAAGCTGGTCATTGTGGTTGTTTCTAGGGCTTTTTGGGAGAAACTCTGGTGCAAGCCAATGTTAGATGCTGTGTATAACTGCTTCTGGGAAAACTGTTTGTAGCTACAAAGTCATCCATAGTTTGTGGCTGCTTCTTCTGAGTCTAAGTGTGTGCAAAGCTGTTCTCTTAAGCTTGCTTTTAAAAGCATTGGACCCAGGGGTATGTCGGCAAATTTCCCAGAGCACACCAAGATCCACCTCCACCTGCCTCTACATGCCAGCTTCCTGTTAGGTTTGCTTACAGATATAGACTCTGGTGGTACTCTAGTTGTATGAGGTAGGTTCTCAGTGAGTCAACTGGTAAGCATGAGCACTGTTCACCAGATTTATACAGGTTCAAACTTGGTGCCCATGTTGGGTCTGATGTCATTCAGCAAATATCCCAGGGTATACTAAGTCTAGCTGCCACCTGTTGTGTGCTTACACTTCTCTGTGGTTGGACAGGGTCTCAGGGAGTCATCAGGGTGAGACCAGCAGAGTTTATCAGACCCAAACAGACCAAGATTTGGCTATGTGAAGGGAAGGCTCTGCACTAGTCAGGCACGCCAGGAAAAAGGTCTGTGAGGGAGTTTTGTCCAGCAGAGCTCTCCTGGCTGCCACGGATGAGAACACATTTACCAAGACATGATCTGCTTGGGGAAAAAAAGGCTGACCAGTCTCTCAGAGGAGAAAGGTATCAAGTCTCTCTCTCTCTCAGTGGGCTTTTACTGAATTTAGCTTGCATAGGGATGTATATCAAATAAAAGAGGTATGGTTTACAGATAACATTTCTAGGATCACAGGGGTCCTTTATCAGGGTCTGGTAGACAGGGTGATGCCAATTGGCTGTAAAATCTTGGGAAGCAAACTTATTTTCTGCTTGGACCCTTAACATTTAAATTAAGGATATTTTTAGCAAAGCAGGTTTCTCAGGATTTAATGCATTCTTTCTTAGGCCTGATCAACCGCACCCCCCTCCCCTGTGCTGCTGAGAACTGTTGGTTCTGGCATAGGGATGCGCCCCCCTTTGGCACTGTTTTGTGCCTAAATCAGGCGGGTGAGGCAAGACAGCCAAGAGATTAGGAGACTTTTTACAGATAGAATGAGGACTCAGGCTATGATAAAGCCAAAGGGTGAGGGTCTTTTTTTCTCCTCCATAATCCCCCAAATCCTTCCCCGATGGCCTCTTTGTGGCAGTGCCTGTCTTAGGTTGTTTCTTCCTTGATGAATCTTACCCATCATTGACTATCCAGCCATCCTCCATGGGCCAAGCAGGGTGAAGTAAAGGGGGCAGAGGCTGTACCGCTGCCAGGAGGATAAGTTTTGTCCCCTTAGTGGTTTAAGGTCCTCTAGCCATGGGGCCTTTTCACCTGTTGGTGGGGTTACAGCTCCTAAAATCAGGCAGGACCATTCCCAACAGTGGTCCCTGTGTTAGAGCCACACAATTCAGTCTGACCCAGATTCTTCCAGGAGACCAGTCTCAGCATGGTGGAGCCACTGTTAGTTGAGAGTATTGGGCTACTGAATCTCCTGTCAGAGTGTGGTGCCAGTACTGCCTGAGGTAAGGTGGTGGGGGGGAGTAAACCCTCTCCAGAGTAACACAACTGAGTCTTTCCCAAATTCTGCCCAGATATTGGCAGTGAAGAGCCACCAAGAGTCCAGAGGGTGGGTCTTCTGGAAGCCTGGAGATTGAGGCTAGTGGGGTCTCTCATGAGAAGGCACCAGTTAGGTTCATGGGAAAGCGGGAAGGCGACTCCTGTTCCAAAGTCACACAACTCAGTCACTGATATTCCCTTGGTCTACCCAGACTGCTATACCCTGACCTAAGCAGCTGACTCCTGAGTAGGGTGCAAGCTCCACAGGCTGGAGCAAGAGACGGTCCAGAGGGTGAGGCTATTGCTTTCCCCCCATGTTAATGCCATATGGAGGGGAGTGCTCCACCCAAGGAAGATGGTGTCTGGGGTGTGGGATAGGGACTTAGCATAAGGATCCTGGAAGCTTTCCTTTCAGCTCTCTGCCCAGAGCCACAAATTCCACTCTTGTTTCATGTGAGTCTAGTCCACTCCATCCTCCCTCCTCCACAGCTCAGGATAAATGGCTGTGAACAAGATGTTGTGCATTGACGCTTTAAGAGGGTGCCAGTGTCTCTAGTTGACACCTGTCTCTCCCTGGTGGATAGAATTTCTGTTGATTTCAATAGCCAAATGTTAATGGGCACCTCTTCCTGGCTCTTGTGCTCTGGGTGTCCTTTTTGTGGGTTTTGTGCTCCCTCCTGGAGAGCCCAGGGTGGGGTTGAGACCCCACACTCCTCAGAGGAATCCTTTGCAGCTTACATATCCCTCCAGAATCTCAGCTGCTACTGATGGTTTTGGGGCCAGACTTTTTGCTTCTCTGCCTTTCCTACAAGTCTCTATGTGGCTTCTGTAAATCCTTGTTTGTAAGACTTCTGTTCAGAAGGTCTTAAGTTGGTTATTCATGCTGATGTATATTTGTAATTCCAGTTTGATCCTGGGAGAAGGTGAGTGCAACATCCACCTACTCTGCTGCTATCTTGGATCCTTTGTGTTATATCTTCTCACAACTTCATGCCAATTTCAGTGATTGCCAATTTCAGTGAAAAATAAAATTTTTTTAACTAAAATTGTGAATCAATTAAGTAATTAAAGGTAAGGTATTTGGGAAAAAGTAATATTGTATTATTCCTTTAATTATACCTTTTGGTGGTTCTCTATTTTCTCTCAGGTTAGATTTATAAAAATGTAATTATTGAACTAAAGAGTATAATTTTTAAGCCTCCTTATACATATTATCAAATTGTTTTCAGAGAAGTTGCATAATATATGCACCCACTAGAGTTTGTTTTACAGTGCCCACAGCAGTATTGTGTCTTTCAATGTTAAAAACTAGAGTAAAACTCCCTTACTCTTTCCTCATTGCCAATTCTATACACAGTAGACAACATTTCATTATTTTAATGCTCATCCCATTGATTACTACTGAGGCTGAACATTTTTTCATACATTTATGGCTTATTGGCCATTTGCCTTCACACTTAGCTCACATTTTTATTGGAATTTTAATTTTTTCTTTCTGATTTGTAGAGTTTCTCAAATTATAAGAATGTTAACCCCTTTTCATATTTGTTGAAAATACTTTTGTTAGTTTTTTTGCCTTTATTTTTTTAAATGTGGCATTTTTGATAGAATATATATGTGTATATATATACACATACAAAATATATGTATATAGATTATGCAGTTTAGTTTATCCATATTTTTCTTCATTTTATTTTTATTGCTCATCTTAGAAGTGCTTCCACCATTCTGACATCAGTAATTATTGGCATATAGTTACTTCTTTTTCCTAATGTTTCATTCTAAATAAAAATTCTATTTCATGACTAATCTGTTTCTTTTCCCTTGGGTGGGATGTTCCCTTTATCATCTTTTAAATTCTTAAATGTTTTTGAGATTTCTTTCTGTACTTATTTAGTCTGTTCCATTGATCTGTTTGCAAATTCTTCCACCATAAAGCACTTAATAATTAGAACTTTAGAATACACTTTAAAGTTTGTCAGAACAGTTCCCTGTGTGTTTTAAAAGTGTTTTTGAACTTCCTTACTTGTTTGTTTTCAGATAAAATTTAGAATTATTTTATAAGTATTTGTTTCATTTAAAAATTCCACCAGTATATTGATAGTTTATGTATGTATGTATGTATGTATGTATGTTTATGGGACTTTGGAGCAACTTTGCAATATACTTGTAATTTTTCTCCATTTATTAAAATATTACTTTATATACTTCACTAAACCTTCTTGTTGATTTCACCTGCATTGTAATGGTTATTTGTGGTTATTTTCTATTTTAACCACATATAATATATTATAGTATAATATTTATATTTATTAAATACGTTACATTTATATTTTAAAACCTATTAAAAAGTCATTTTTATATTCCTTTTTAGTAGTTATTGCTGATGATGTTTATTTACATTGTACCTGACAATCTTATTTAGTTTTTTCCTAAGTCATCTTGTGTTGTCATAATTTATAATTGTATTGTTTGTAAATAACATAATGCTGTGCTTTTGTTTCTTGAAGTCCTTCTAGTTCTCATTCTTCATGCTATTGCACCAACCAGAACTTCCCAGAGTTCTCTAGTACTGGTTTCTTTTTATGGGTTTCATTTGAGAGATATTGAAGCTTCATATTGATGAAGTAAGTATCATTTTGGCTTAAGGTTGGCTTTTACCATTCAAAAATATAGTAGTTCCTCCTTGTCCATGGTTTTGATAGCCATGTTTCAGTCATTGTGGTAAAAAGTGGTCCAATGATATTAAGTGGAAGATTCCAGAAATAAACAATTCATAAAGTTTAAATTGCACATTGTTCTGAGTAACGCCATCTCACTCTTCCACCTAAGACATGAATCATCCCCTTTGTCCAATATATGCACATTATATACACTCCCCACCTATCAGACACTTACCTATCACCTGGGTTATCCGACTGTCTCAATAACACAGTTCTTGTGTTCAAGTAACTCTTATTTTACTTAATAATGACCCAAAAGTTGAGAGTAGTGATGCTGACAATTTGGATATGTCAAAGAAAAGCTGTAAAGTCCTTCCTTTAAGTGAAAAGTTACATATGTACAGGAAAACCATAGTACACAGTGTGAGACAAAAGTAGGTTTACAGTTGTGAGTATGCAAAGCACAGCTTATTTGTGTATTATTATTTTCCCAGTCATCATCAGCTGCCCCATCATAGTTTCCTGAATTTTACTGAAGGTCTGAAATCTCTTCTCTTTCAAAGGTGACTTCAGTTTTGGGAAAAGCTATAAGTCTCGGGGTGCCAAATCTAGGCTGTAGTGGGGTCTGAGTCACCTGAGTGATTCTATTCTTCACCAAAAAACTCTGCATGAGACATGATGCATGAGTGGGTATGTTGTGGTGATGAAGCTGCCAATTACCAGTTGTCCATAGTTCTGAATCATCTGAATAGTTTCCGCAGAGGAATGTTCAAATTTAAAGCAAAATTTGATGCAGATTCATTGCTCTACTTGCTCAGTCATTTTGAATGTGAGAGCCACACAGTATATGTGCTCATTCAATGGCATCTACCACCCACACTGGCTAGTATAGTGAAGTCATCATTGTTCATGCACATGCATTCTGGTCCATCTCTTTGGCTTCCAGGTTACATCAGTGTTGCACAAATCACTCTTGTTATATTAACAATGGTTGGACTTTTTCCAGAGAGACCTTGAGAGAGAGAGAGAGAGAGAGAGAGAGAGAGTGTGTGTGTGTGTGTGTGTGTATGAAAGCACTTAAGATTATAAATGTGCTTCTTCTACTTTGGGCCACATTCCATTTTCTTTGAAGTGCAGTGTTTTTATTTTTAATATATTTTATTGATTATGTTATTACAGTTGTCCCATTTCTCCCCCATCATTCCCCCCACCCTGCACACCCTCTCCCACCCACATTCCCCCCTTTAGCTCATGTCCTTGTGTCATAAGTTCTTTAGCTTCTACATTTCCCATACTATTCTTACCCTGCCCCTGTCTATTTTCTACCCACTATCTATGCTACTCATTCTCTGTACCTTCCCCCCGCTCCTCCTCCCACGCCCCTGTTGCTAACCCTCCATATGATCTCTATTTCCGTGGTTCTGTTCCTGTTCTAGATGTTTGATTAGTTTGCTTTTGTTTTAGGTGTGGTTCTTAATAGCTGTGAGTTTGCTGTCTTTTCATTGTCATAATTTTGATCTTCTTTTTCTTAGATAAGTCCCTTTAACATTTCATATAATAAGAGCTTGGTGATGATGAACTCCTTGAACTTGACCTTATCTGAGAAGCGCTTTATCTGTCCTTCCATTCTAAATGACAGCTTTGCTGGAAAGAGCAATTTTGGATGTAGGTCCCTGCTTTTCAAGATTTCAAGTATTTCTTTCCAGCCCCTTCTTGCCTGGAAGGTCTCTTTTGAGAAATCGGCTGACAGTCTGATGGGCACTCCTTTGGAGGTCACTGTCCCCTTATCCCTTGCTGCTTCTAGAATTCTCTGCTTCATTTTAACCTTGGCTAATGTAATTATGATGTGCTTTGATGTGTTCCTCCTTGGGCCCAACTTCTTTGGGACTCTCTGAGCTTCCTGGACGTCCTGGTAGTCTATTTCCTTTGCCAGATTGGGGAAGTTCTCCTTGATTATTTGTTCAAATAAGTTTTCTACTTCTTGCTCTTCTTCTTTCCCTTCTGGGACCCCTATAATTCGGATGTTGGGACGTTTAACGATATCCTGGAGGTTCCTAAGCCTCTCCTCATTTTTTTGAATCCTTGTTTTTTCCTCGTTTTCTGTTTGGTTGTTAATTTCTTCCTTCTGGTCCACTCCATTGATTTGAGTCCCAGTTTTCCTCCCATCCCTATCGGTTCCCCATGCATCTTCCTTCATTTCACGTATTGTAGCCTGCATTTTTTCATCTAATTTATGAGCAAAATCAACCAATTCTGTGAGCATTCTGATGACCAGTGCTTTGAACTGTGCATCTGATAGGTTGGCTATCTCTTCGTTGCTTAGAGGAATTGACTCTGGGGTTTTCATTTTTTCTCCGGTTTGAGCCATTTTTGGTGGGGTTTTTTGTTTTGTTTTGTTTTGGTTTTAGTCTGGTTGCAACTATTACATATTGAGGGATGGAGCCTTAGGTGTTCCTCAGGGCGGGGCAGCCCAGTCGCTGGGTTATGACGCTATAGGTGGGGGCGGGGTCCGAGAGGGAAGAATGGCGCCTGTTCCGCTCTCTTCCGGACTCCGGTCCCTTCCGCTGCTTCCCCTTCGCCTGGATTATCTGCGCACATGCGAGTGCTGTTATGTAGTGAGGGGTGGAGCCTCAGGCGCTCGCCAGTGTGGGGCAGCCCAGTCGCTGGGTTGTCACGCTGTATGTGGGGGCGGGGTCTGAGAGGGAACAATGGCGCCTGCTCCGCTCTCTCCTGGATTCAGTCCCTTCCGCCACTTCCCCTCTGCCTGGACCGTCTGCATGCGCGAATGTGGGATCCTCTGGTCAGCCAGCCTCCTTGTGCCTCCTCACTGGGTCTGCACAGTTGCTCCCCCTGTGCCCGGGGTCTGCCAGCTACGGCCTGTGGGCCCGAGGACCGCCAGCCACCACCTGTGCACCGGGGAACTGCGAGCCGCTGCTACTTGCGTTCCTGGGTCTGCGCCTCCACTTTTTCCTACCTCGACTCCGCCCCTCTTACCGGTCTGGATGAAAGGTTGTTGGACTTCCGTACAGTTCAATTTTCTATAATTTCTGGTTGTTTTCTTGTTTCTAAATATTTGTTGTCCTTAATTTTGGTTGTGAGAGGAGGCACAGTGTGTCCACCTACGCCTCCATCTTGGTCGGAAGTCCTGTTTTTTTTTTTGTTTGGAACTGCCCTGCCTGGTTTCAGAAGCTGTAAGCCCCATGGCTAAGGCTGAGTAAAAAGACCTTGGGACCATAAGCCACTAAGGAGACAAACTTTATCCTCCCGGCAGGGGTACAGCCTCTGCCTCCTTTACTTCACCCTGCTTGGCCCTGGGTGGATGACTGGTCAGCCAATGATGGGTAAGATTCCTCAAGGAAGGAACAATCTAGGACAGGTACAGTCATGAAGTGGCCACCAGGGAAGGACGTAGGGGACTATGGAGAAAAGGTGATGGACCGTCACCCCTCGGTTTTGTCATAGTCTGAGTTTTCATTCTATCTTTAAAAAGTTTCTTAATTCCTTGGCTGCCTGCATCTCCCACCTGATTCAGGTCTGAAACAATGCCAGAGGGTGGTGCAGCCCTGTGCTGGAATGGGTGGTTCTCTGAGGGTGATCAGGCCTAAGGAAAAACTGTGTAAAATCCTGTGAAACCTGTTATGCTAAGAATGCCCTCAATTTAAATGTTAAGTGTCCAAGCATAAAATGAGTTTGTTTCCCAAAGTTTTACAGCCCTTTGTCTATCTGGCCCTGACTCAGAATAAGCCCATATAGTTCTTTGAATGTTATCTATTATTTGATCATTATTGCCTGACAATGATTGATGAGCTTTATGCCCTGTATTCCTATGCAAATTAAACCCGATAAAAGCCCATTGAGAAACAGGGTCAAGGCCCTTCTCCTCTGAGAGATTGGCCACCTTTCCTCCCCAAGCAAATCATGTCTTGGTAGATTTATTCTCATCTGTTCCAGCGGGAGAACTTTGCTGGATGAAGCTTCCGCACAGTTTTTTCTACCCCAAGAATTTGTAATTGTATATGTGATCTCTATGATTCAAGTTAGTAAAGAGCTCCCCTCTTTCTTTTTATTTCCATGGGGCTAAATTTTATTTGCTTATTTAAACTTTGTTATCGACTTTTAATTTTTGTTGTATTATGTTTTAGACTGCTCTATATATAATTTCTACTTTTTAAAGTTTTTGTGTCTTCTTTTATAAGTGTTCCAGGATGCTTGATTAGTGGGAGTATTCTTTGTAGGACATAGTTTAAAATTCTATCCATAATACAATCTTATTAGTTATAATTCTCATTTCTATGGACCTTATTTTTAACTACATGGTTTGTTGAAGATTGAAAGATATATCTTAAAAGTCTATGGCAAAGATTTTCCAGTCAGTCCTTTATTTCCATATTTTTTTTCAGTGCTTTATATCTATGGTGCTATGTTATTCTGAAGGTAAAGTTTCATTGAGTATTACATATTTATTCTGGTTTCTTTTGTGAACTTTACCATTCCTTTCTAAAGTGGCTTTTTCTGAGACATGCATTCTTTTGTTTTCTTCAGAATACTTCCCATTTATGATCCATTCATTTGTCCCTGGTTTAGTTCTTCATTGTCCATCTACTCTTATTCCTCACAGGTCCTGCAAGCAAGGCCTGTCTGACAGACAGTTCACCCCTTTCTCCCTGTGTCCAGCACAGACCCTGGTATATGCAGTACACTCACTAAATATGTACTCAAAGAGTGGACAACAAACCACTCTTTTTGACATGTTAAATGTTTTTTTTTTTTTTTACTTCAAACTTTATTTTACTCAGAAATAATCTGATCATTCCTGTTCTTTCTTTCCTTTCCCTCCCCCATTCCTGGTAGAAGAGTAGGGTCACCTGGTGCCCCTTGCCCTTGTTACTGAAGCTATCATCTGCAGAAGGAGCCCAACTTTCCATCCCTATTTTATCTTCCTGGTCTGTTTGCTTTCCATTGTATATCTGGTTCCTGTATACAGAAGGGCACAGCACAAGGAGTGTGGGGCTTGGCATAGTGACCAGGTCATGAACCAAGCTTGGCCAGCTGAGTAACCTTGAGGATACTCTTTAATTCTCTGAACCTCAGGCTTTTCATCTGTTGTGAGGATAAGTAAGATAATGGGTGTAAGACACTGACCCAGAACAAAACTCACATTCTATTTGTGCCTTCCAGTGCCATTCTTTAGGTAAAAAGAATAAAAATGTCACCTGCCAGAAAGCTGCTAATTGACCTGTGGGTGGGCCTGTTGTCTGGTGGATGTGATGGTGCTGTCCCTGGGCCTTGAGAGAGTGACAGGAGTGTGGTACTAGCATCCAGGAGTGACAAATACAGTAGAACTGTGACACATGAGCCCATTAGCCTATAGGGCATCTGGCCTCCATGTGGGGGGCAGAGTGGTAGCAATGGTTATCTGCAGTTTATTATTGGTAATGGGGTTAAGAGGTTCATCTTGTGTCAAACAGCATTTTGGCAATCCAAACTTAACTCTGTAAAGAGCTGCTGGTTGAGCAGCCCCAGCCAACATTGGATCTCAATTCTTCTAAAGTAAGAGGAATACTTTCTCCTCTCCCTAGGGTACGCTGAGGATAAATTATTTATTATTCGTGAAGCACTTTGCAGGGTTCAGGATCATTGCACAGGGACCATAGGGCTCAAAGGCAGTGCTGGATGCCTGACAGGGTGGTTGTTACTATTAAGCATTTATATAGCACTAACATTTGCCAAGTGCTGCCCAATCATTTATTAGTTAATTCTCTCAGCACTCCAGACCTGTCAGCAGACTTCAGTAGTTATGTTCTCCTGCCTTAGAAGAGATTGCTGAGGTCAGAAGAGGCTGGCTGGTAATCTTGGCCAGGGTTACCCAACATAGTGGCTCTGCCTTTGACCCATGAACTAGCTGCAGTTTTTATTTCTTAAAACTGTGTCATCAACCCACCCCAATCCACCAATGAGGTGCCTGCAAAAGATTGCTATGATTTATGACTTCAGTGATGCTCCAAGTGATACTCTCAACTTACAACCTACTTCATTGTGAAGGGAAGAACAGGATTTGAAGTCAAAATAGGGTTTTGAAGTCAAAATAGTGTTGTGCAACTTATAAGAAGTATGACTGTGAGCAAATTTCTCAATAATCCTGAAAGTTGAGGTCCTTGATTATGAATTAGAGACAGAAAAACCAATGAGTCTGTTGTGAGGATAAGAAATATTAAATGGAGAGAACATGGCATAAAATGAAGGTTTAATACTTGTTAGCCCCAAACCTCTAATTACTGTCATGGCATGGACAGAATTTTGCTTTAGAGAAGACACAGACAAATCCATGGAAAATGATAGAAAAAGAAGCTTTGGTTCCAGAAAACCCACTGGGACTCTGTATAATTTCTACCTTTAGCTTAGGAACCTAGGAGTAGAAAGGTAACAAAAAGGAAAAAGCTGAAATGACAACTCTTTTCATTATACACAATAAATCATGCTAGTTAGGATACATACTGCACTTCAGTAAGTTTTTTTCATTAATTAACAAATATTTATTAAGCACTGACTATGAACTAGGCACAGTTTCAGCAGTGAAGGACTTGGCAAGTGAACAAGAGAGACAAAGACTAAAGACTAAAGAGACACTTAATCAGGAATGAGTAGGACAAGCATGTAAAATATTAGAAGGAGAGAATGGTATGTGCAATGCTCTGGAGAAGGGAAGCCGTCAGAATGCCCGAAGGACTGAGAGAACACCACTGTGGCTGGAATAGGGGAGAAAATGTTAAGAAGATGAGCTGGGCAAGAGTGACAGGAGCTGCTTGCGCTAAGCCCTGAACCCAAGTGAAGGGCTGGGATTTTAGTCTCCATACAACATTTCTGAAGGGCCTGTAAGGAAGGGGGTGGTGTGATCTTTCAGGTTTCAGTGTACTTCATCATACTTTCGTTAGTCAAGGATCTGAGGGTCACATTATTAATCTATCAGCTCCAGGAAGTCCATGGTGTGCTTTCTTAGTGATATAGACTAACCCAAAATGCATATGTTGAAACCTCATCCTCAATATATTTGGAGGTGGAGGCTTTGGGGGATGATTACGTCACAATAGTGGAGCCCTCATGAATGGGATTACTGCCCTTCTAAAAGACACTGGAGAGCTGCCTTTCCCCTGTGGCCTATGTGGGAACAGAAAAAACTTGGTTATCTGTAAACCAGGAAGCAGGGCTTCAGCAGACGTAAAATCTTCTAATGCTTTTATCTTAAATTTTCTAGCATCCAGAACTGTAAGAAATAAATGTTGTTTATGAACCTCCCAGTCTGAACAGATTGAACTAACTTAAAGCATTTCTGAAACACAGAGCCCAATAAAGAAAATCCTGAAGATGGGCTGCTCCTCATCCAAGTCTTTTGGCACCAAGCAATAACTATTGCTTCAGGGTGGCCTTTGCAATGCCCCAATATCCACAATTCTCATAAAAATGGAACAGGCTCCATGGAACGAAGCACTCATATGGGCTCTGCAGTTTCTAAGCGCTGGCGTTCAGGCTGACAGCATTGCAACACTGGATCTTCCCACTGCATTTGGTTGTCCTCTCTTATCTCCCATTGCGCGATTTTCCAACAGAGTGGCTATGGATGGCTAGTTCATCTTTTTTCTTTTTCTGGCAGTCTGACGAAACTATGCCACTTAACAAAGCACTCCCTCATCTCAGAGCTCAGACATACATCCGTGGGCCCCAGATCCCCTACTGGGGTGCTGACATACACTGTGCATGTAGGACAATCTGGGAATCATGAGTCTTGCTAAGAAGGGTATCTTTGCAGTCTGGTTGGAGAAACTAGACTTCAGTGCCTTAGAAATGGTGCTTATGGAGGTATCAAATGCTATGGCTGGAAAAAAACCATAACGTCTTCTGGTAGCACAAGATAATGGCTGTGATCACCAGGCCATACCTAATTAATTACCAAACACATGATTCTGATAATATGTGGCTAGGAGTTTGTGCCTGGCCTAATGGTGAATTTCCCTAAAATCTCAGTAGTAGGGGAATCCACTGTTGAAAAGCTTTTGAGGAAAATGGGGCTGAAGCCAAAGGTCATAAATGAACACATGAAGCACTTACACATTCTTTTTACATTCCATACAATAAAACAAAGACCAGATGCTAAATAAAGACAAAAGCATTGGCCTCTTACACATTGTAAATTTATAATAACAGGAAATTTGTAGTTAATTTCCATTTACCATCCTTTCCTCTCTAGAAACTTTGTATACCTTTTCCTCACAATTTCAGCAAGATGCTTGTAAATTCACTTGGCTTGTATTCAAAGAACATGTTTAAGAGGGATAATATTTGTGAAATGTTTTCATATGCAGTAACTCCTCATGCCCCAGGCTTCCCACCTGTGTTGGACAGAATTCTTACCAGCAGACAACTAAATCCATACTAGTTAGTTTAATTAGAAAGCAAATTTAAAAGTCATGTTACTTTGCTTACAGGATCTCTCGGGAAACCAGGAGATAAACTTGGCTCCACACAGTCAGAAAAATTGCACAAGCACACATAGGAGTATTCTAGCAAAATACCACTGCTGCTACCACCCACCACTTGACACTTATGACACCAGGCACTGAGAATTCCATTTTAGCTGCTGAGAAAAGCCAGTGGCTTCTGCAATCAAGCTTTCTGGAAGATAACATGTCTAGTTGTGTGGCCAGAGCCTCTCATTTACTTCATTGTCCAAGTCTTGAGTCAGAGTGTCAGCTTGGTGGATGGTAGGTCTATGTGGAACTCTATTTTGGAAATGGAGTGTCTATACTTGTCTCTACAGGATAGGATATCAAATAAGAAGGGAGTTGCCTGAGGGGCTAACTTGCAGGATCTGCTGTATCTCCACTGTAACAATAGGCTTCAGTGTTTCCCACAGAAGGCAGGTATTAGCTATAAAACCATATCATTACTCAGATCTGACTTTTCAAATTAGATACTTTTTGACTCTGTATCAAGGACAATAGCCTTAAGAGCCAGGGTTTGTAGAGGGAGAAAGCCTTTTACAAGTTCTTGAAGACAACATTATAATGTTAGATGCTAGGCTCTGCCAATATGAACATCAAGGTTACAAAAACACATGGGGGAAAGAAACTCATGATATAATATAATCATAGACCCTGCTACATAGAACAAGGAAGTAAAAAGCTCATCCTGTCCACTCTGGAGGGCTGTAGCAGGAGAGGAAGAGATAGGACAAACCAATCAAATGCAGATTCTTTATCTTTTTCCTCTTGGGGATACAACTTGATGGGAGTTAGAGTGCTTAGAAATGTTTCTTAACCCCCCAAATATCAGGAATTCTTAGATAACTTTCCTGTGTATTATCCTTGGAGGCTGTGGGCCTTCAGAGTAGATAAACGACAATTCAAAACCACAGTTTACTTGTGGTAGGAGCAATTGTGGGCCACTGATAAGAGAGGTGGCCGGGTGGATGTGCCAGAGGAAGATTTCCTGGCCAGGTGGTGCCACAAAGTCATTCAGAAATCTACACTTTTCTATTTAGTGGCTTTGGGGCCCCCTTGCTCTGAGTTATCTGCTGTATCCTCTTTGTTGAAAAGCCAAAATAAGCAAGTAAAGAGGAGAACCCACAAGAGATTTCCGGGGCCTGTCTGGCAAAAAGGTATGCACAACTTTGATCCACATTTTACTTGCAACTTGATCAGGTGACCCCCACCCCACACCAATAACAGGAGAGACTGGACGATGTAATCTGGCTTTGTACCTGGGAGGAAAATGTACATAGAAGGGTTTCTGTTCCAGGCCAGGCACACAGAAGTGTGTGTGTTTTGGTGAGAGGATACAGGTTCTGAGGGGCTGGGGGCAGCACAAGGTTGGAGGGTGTGAGGAGATGTAATATGCAGGGACTTTGTGGCTAAGCGTAATCCAGAGCTCAAATGGGGACAGATGGGGTAAATAGCTGCCCAGTGAACAGCATCCCCAGGGACAGACCTAACCATCCAGGCAGCAGTGGAGGTCAGTGAGGACTCAGCGAGGTCTGACGACTCTTCTTTCCTGCTTTGGTAAGGCCACATGAGCCCATCACATGCCCAGATTTTGTCTTGGTGTGAAGGCATGGTCTGCTATCTATCACTCTCCTCTCCCACCATCTTTTGGTTCTAATTACTTTAGGATTAGGGCAAAGAGAGCTGGTAAGGAAAAAGGCAAAGCCTTTCTACATAAGTAAGCTTTCTTCTCTGGCTAGTATTGAATCTTTGTTGCATTTGGTGTGATTGGTGTCCACACTTTGGCATGTGTGAGTTCTTCAGGGACCCCCTGTAGGGCCTCTTCTGAGATGGAAAACCCAACTTTAGCACAATCTCCTTCACTCCTGTCCTTCAGCTCCCCCAGAAGCCTCTTTCTGCTGGCATCCATCTTGTGATGGTCCAAACTCTTGGGTCGCACATAAACAAGATAGCTCAAGGCCTGTCCACCTTCTTCTGGATCATTGTTTGACACGCATGTAACTCATATTCTTGCTATGCAGATTACATGAGTGTGGGCTGCTTGGCTATTACCCTCTTCTTGGCCATGTATTTTTTCATTCCATTTTCTATGGTTCACATAGGTGTAAGCGATGAATAATCCTAACTTGATGTCTGACCAGGAAATGAGGGGCCAATCCCTTCTTTTTGTAGACACCTAAATTCCTTGGAGTCCCCCTCTCTTCCTTGGCTTGAGGGCTCTGGTGAGGAGGTAACCTTCCCCAACAAGATGGGGGTGATTTTTCCTGAAACCAATGACATATCTCTTCTTCCTCCCTAGTCCTGGTCTTCTGCTTCTATAGAATTTAATGCAGTTAAGGTGGTCTGGGGTGAGAGTGTGTGTATTAGTCTGGTTCTCCAGAGAAACAAAACCAATGGGATGTGTGTGTGTGTGTGTGTGTGTGTGTGTGTGTGTGTGTGAATACCTGTATGTTAATTTATTATAAGAGATTGGCTCATATGACTATGGAAGCTGGCAAGTCCAAAATCTTCAGGAGTGGGCTGGTAGCCTAGAGACTCAGAGAAGTGCTGATGCTGCAGGTCAAGTCTGGAGGTTGTTGTATTGGAGATTCAGGAAGAGCCAACACTGAACTTCAAGTCTGAAGGTCATCTGCTACAAAATTCTCTTGCTCAGGGGAAGTCAGTCTTTTGTTCTATTCTGACTTGCAACTGATTGGATGAGATCCACCCACTATGTGGGGGACAACCTCAATGTCCACCAATTTAAATGTAAATCTCATCCAGAAACAACCTTACAGAAATATCAAGAGTAATATTTGACAAAATATCTGGAATCTATTGCCCAGCCAAGTTGACACAAAATTAACTGTCACAGTTGGGGTGATTGACTGGATTTGCCTTCTTTAATAACTTCTGAAGGAGCAGTCTGATTCCAATTGCTAACCACTCCTTTGAAAGCCCTTGGTGACTCTTTAGAATGTAAGACCCTCAACACCTCTTACCCCCAGATTTTGTCCACACTCACAAATTTGGGGGCAATAAAACAAATTATAATAAAAATGAAACAAATGCCCTCCTTATATAATTTCCCAGAGATAAAAATTGTAGATGGTTTATAGCTTTGCAAATTTTTAAATGGCACATATTCTCTTTCCTTCCTTCTCTCTCTCACTCCTCCCCTCTTGATAACATCCATATCTCTGTCTATATCTACCTTTTGTTTATACAGCTTCATTAGATATAATTCATATGTCACCCTTGTAAGTGTATATTTGCAGATAAGTGCAGTCATCACCATAACCAGTTTTAAAACATTTTCATAATCTTTAAAAAAACCATACTCTTTAGTTGTTACTCTGCTAAACCCCTGTCTTCATTCTCTACCCTAAGCAACCACTAATATGTTTTCTATCTCTATAGATCTTATCATTCTGGACTCTCATATGACTGGAATCATACAATATGTGGTCTTTTGTGACTGACTTCTTTAAATTAGCATAGTGTTTTCAAGGTCTATCCATATTGTATCATATGGCAGTATTTCATTAATTTTCATGGCTTAATAATATTCCATTGTATGCACATACCACATTTTATTTATTCATTCATCAATTGAACATTTGGGTAGTTTCCACCTTTTGGCTATTATGAATAATGCTGCTATGAACATTTGTGTGTAAGTTTTTGTGTAAATGCACGTTTTCATTTCTCTTGGGTATGTAAGTAGGAGTGAAATTACTGGGTCATATGGTAACTCTGTATTCAATCATCTGAGAAACTGTCTGTTTTCAGAAGTGACTACATCATCTTTCATTTCCACCAGCAGTGTATGAAGGTTCAAATATCTCTACATGCCTGACAACAGTTATTATTTTCTGGCATTTTGCTTCTAGCCATCCTAGTGGGTATGAGGTGGTATCTCACTGGGGGTTTGATTTGTGTTTTCATGATGGCTAATGATGTAAAGGACATTTTCTTGTTTTTAACTGATAAAATGAAGTTTGGAATATCTAGCTGCTGCCAAATTCTGCTTATCTTTGCTAGATAAGTTGAGTATCAGTAGTACCTGTAGTTGAAGGGCTGGCTTGACTGTCAGAGAAAATGTTTTCCTTTATTATCTTTCCCAATAGTGATTATTTGTCTAGAACCTTAACACCCCTGGCTAGATAGAGTTGGAATTGCCTCAATTTGCAAGAGGCTCACAGTCTAGCTCTCTCCTCTGGACCTTCCCTCCAGCTTCCTTAAGCTTTTTCTTCTTCTGCACCCTAGACTGGCCTACCCAGACCTCCTTCCATATCTCAGGACAGCTAGAGCCTGTGGCTGGTATCAGGAGGGCTGAGGGGAGTTCTGGGATTCCTTCCCATTGTGTTAGGCCTTGATGGTCATTCAATTAAGGGTTGATCATCTCAAACATATTATATGAGATAATGTATGCTGCAGCAACTCAAACTGATGTTTTGTTTTATATACCACCTTGCTGTCTTCTAAGAAACATGTGGTGTGCTAACTGAAAATTCTTTTGTTTGCAGAGTATAAACAGTTATCATGTTCTGTGTAATGGCTTCCATACATTTGAACACAGTATTGATTTGGGTGTGTAAGTTTAAAGGAAAAAACTAGAAAATAGTAAATTGCTCTTCTTAATGAGAAAGGAGTGGCAAATTGAGTGGCTCCAGAGAAAATCTAGGAGTGGGACTTAGTAATAGAGGAGATTTTGACCAGAGGTTGACACATGTTTTCTTAAGGACAAGATAGTAAATATTTTAGGATACATTTACATTTTGTGGCCCATTCTGTCTGTCCCAGTAACTCAATTCTGACACTGGAGTGCAACAGCAGTCCTAGATGAGATGGAAGTGGGTGGTTTGGTTGTTCCAATAAATCAGGTGACTGTAGTCTGCTGACCATGGGAAGATTAAAGGAATAGAATGGAGAGAGGGAGAGAGAGAAAGAAAAGAAAAGAAAAGGAAGAAGAAGAAGAAGAAGAAGAAGAAGAAGAAGAAGAAGAAGAAGAAGAAGAAGAAGAAGAAGAAAGTTTCCATTTGTTTGCATCTGCCTTGATTTTTTTCTTCAGTGTTGTGTAGTTTTCTGAGTACAGGTCTTTTAACCTGAGTTAGGTTTATTCCTAGGTATTTTATTTTTTTTTGCTGTATCAAATGGGATTTTTTTCCTGATTTCTGCTTCTGATGTTTCATCGTTAGTATACAAAAATGCCTTTGATTTCTGGATATTGACTTTGTATCCCACTGTTTTGCCAAATTCATTTATTAGGTCAAGCAGTTTTTTGGCGGAGTCTACTGCATTTTCTATCCAATAGAAAATAGGTACACTATCATGTCATCTGTTAACAATGACAGTTTTGTTTCCTCCTTTCTGATTTGGATGCCTTTTATTTCCTTTTCTTGTCTTATGACTATGGCTAAAACTTCCAATACTATATTGAATAGAAGTGGTGAAAGTGGACAACCTTGTCTTGCTCCTGATCTTAGTGGGAAAGATTTTAATTTTTGCTCATTGAGTATGATGTTGGCTGAAGGTCTCTCATATGTGTCCCTTATTATGTTGAGGAATGCTCCCTCTATTCCACTTTGCTGAGTGTTTTTATCATAAATGGGTGCTGTACCTTATCAAATGCTTTCCCACATGTATTGATATGATAATGTGATTTTTGTCTTTCATTTTGTTTATGTGATGTGTTACATTTATTGATGTGCAAATATTGTACCCTCCTTGCATCCCCAGGATGAATCCTAGTTGGTCATGGTGTATGATCTTTTTAATGTATTGTTGGATGCGGTTTGCCAATATTTTGTTGAGGATTTTAGCATCTATGTTCATCAGTGATATAGGTCTGAAGTTTTCTTTCTTTGTGGTGTCTTTATCTGGTTTTGGGATTAGGATGATGCTGGCGTCATAAAAAGAGTTTGGGAGTCTTCCATCATTTTGGATGTTTTGGAATAGTCTGTGAAAGATAAGGGTTAGCTCTTCCTTAAATGCTGGCTATCAGAGATATGCAAATTAAAATCACAATGACATACCATCTCACATGGGTCAGAATGGCCATCATAAACAAAGCAACAAACAACAAGTGTTGGAGAGGTTGTGGAGAAAAGGGAACCCTTGTGCACTGTTGGTGGCAATGCAGGCTGGTACAACCACTATGGAAAACAGTATGGAATTTCCTCAGAAAACTAAAAATGGATCTGCCTTTTGACCCAGCAATTCCACTGCTAGGACCATATCCTAAGAACCCTGAAACACCAATCCAAAAGAACCTATGCACCCCAATGTTCATACCAGCACAATTTGTAATAGCCAAGTACTGGAAGCAACCTAGGTGCTCATCAGCAAATGAGTGGATCAAAAAACTATGGTACATTTACACAATGGAATTCTATGCAGCAGAAAGAAAGAAGGAGCTCCTACCCTTTGTGACAGCATGGATGGAACTGGAAAGCATTATGCTTAGTGAAATAAGCCAGGCAGTGAAAGACAAATACCATATGATCTCACCTTTAAGTGGGACCTAATCAACAAAACAAACAAACAAGTGAAATATTACCGAAGACATTGAAATAGAGAACAGGCTGACAGTGACCGGAGGGGAGAGAGGAGGAAATTTCAGGGGAGAGGGGTGAAGGGTTTTCAGGAACACATATAAAGGACACATGGACAATAACAAGGTGGGGGTGGAAATGGGAGGGAGGTGGAGAGGGCTGGGGGGGTGGGCTGGGATGGGAGTAAAAGGCAGAGAACTGTATTTGAACAATTAAAATTAGAAAAAAAGAAGAAGAAGAAAAGAAGAAAGAGAAAGGGAGGGTGGGATAGAGGGAGAGAGAGTCTCCTAACTAGCAACTGAAATGTGATACTTGGGAAAAGAGATATGACTAATAGAAAATTTTCAACTGTGGCTCCATGCACCTCACAAGATGCTCCTGGTGTGGAGCTGCACCTGGGGCACCCAACATAAGGATTATTGGCAAAAAGTGGTGTCCAATCCAGCTCTTGGTGCCCAGGGAAAATTACTATAATATTCTGCTGACTCTGACTGGAACCAGCATTGTGATCCAAATGGCAGCAGCCTGCCTCTGTCTCTGGAAAACCCAATTGCTGTGGAGTTTTTGACTTAGGAAGCCTCCTCCATCCACCTGTTACAGAACTCTGTTAGAGATACCCTTTCAGATGAAAGCTCTGGTTTCCTTGTCAGAACTAACTTCATCACACATTAGTGAATGATTGCCTAGAAAGTACTTCAGAGATGAGAACTGGAGAGGAAGAAAAAAGACCAAGATAGATGGCCCCTGATATGACCCACAGGACAGAAGAGAGAGGGCCACCCAATGGATGATGTTAAGGCCTAACCATAAATCACCCAGTTGACCAACATGGACTGCTTACTGGGACAATGTGGCTGTCAGACCTTGGCATTCTTTTCTATCACAGTTTCAGGCTGATTTATTTAGAAATGCATTCCTGGAGAAATATACATTTTTTCCTGTCAAAATAAATGTGTCATCTTTTCTCTATGAATTAGCTTTATTTGGCCACTATAATAGCCTACTTTTATTAGTCATGAGACTGTCTGACTTGGTTGCTAAGAAAACAATACCAAGACCACACCAGCCATTTTTAAAGCTAGTTATTTTGATCATGAAGACAAAGCCAGGACCTTTGGTCTGTTTTGTAGTTTTTGGCAAAGTATCTCAAGAGGAAGTCATTTCATTATACTTTCTAGAAATATAACTATTTAGTTTTTAAACAAATGGTTGCCTCACTAGGACACAGAGCTCTTCTTAGGAAGAATATGAAGGGTGACATTTAATGGCTGTCTAGTTGTTATAGCCACACCTTCTCTTTCCATTTAAAGCGAATTTTTCAAGAAAAACATTTGAAGGAAACGTGATATGAAAGGTAATATCTTTATTACTTAAAGACCTCATGCAGATTTTGAAAAAAATTAAGACCTCATCAGAGGCACAGAGACAGAATAACTCACAAAGGGAGAATCAGGAAGATGCAAATGACACAACCCTAGTGCCAGTTAAAAAATTAATACTAACTCTTAATGGTTAGTCTCACATGGCGTAAATTGAGTCTAATATGGTGTACAACTTTTTAGAAAACAATTTGGCAAAATGATTCAAGATTCATAAACATAATCATGTCTCTGATCCATAAATTCCATTTCTGAAACTATTTCCTAAGAAAAGAACCCAAAGCATTTGACAAGCATTACATATGTGAGTGCATGGAGTGCAAGCTACAAGTTCAACAACAGGGGAATGATCTAACATATTATTTGACTTATGAATTAATGTGCAGCCATCAAAGAGCCAATTACGAAGATTTTAGTAACATGAAAAGCAAAATGGACAGGATTTAAATGGTTTATACATCATTAGAAGACTCGGAGGGAATAATACATAAAATAGTATTTCTTTCCATTGTTGGAGGGATAAGTATAAAGCTAAGAATGACTTTTTCAAAATTACTTTTGATTATGAAAAATTTCAAACATACATGAAGACAGAGAAGGTAATACACTTTCATAAAGCCACTACCTAAATCACCCAGTTAGTAACTTTTTGCAATATTTTCTTCATAAAAATCTCTAATAGACAATTTTTTAAAAAAAAGCATAACCAACCTGCCATCATCACAACCAGCAAAGTAAGTAATTTCTTGTGCTGTCTTTTCAATAATTTGGATATAATTTTAAACTTACATAAAAGCTAGAAGAATAATACAAAAAATCCTGTACACTTTTATTCTAGAGTCTCCACATGTTAATGTTCTACCTTATTTGTCCTATTCATTCTTGCTCCCCATAAATGCACACACTATTTTTCAAAGCCATTTGTCTTAGTCTGTTCTGGATGTTATAATGAAAATAACATGGACTGGGTGACTTAAACAATTATTTATCACAGTTCTGGAGACTGGAAAGTCCAAGATCAAGGTGCTAGCAAATTCAGTGTCTGGTGATTCAATGTTTCCTGGTTCATAAAGAGTTATGTTTTTGCTGTGTTTCCATGTGGTATAAGGGCTGAAGGAACTATTTGGGGTCCACTTTAAGAGGGCACTAATCTCACTCATGAAAGCTCCACTCTAATCCCCTCTCAAAGACCTCACCTCCAGGTACTGTCCCATTGGCTTTTAGGCTTCAACATATGAATTGGGTGGGGGAGGACACAGACATTAAGTCCATAGTAACCTCTGAGATAAGTTGCAGACATGACGCCCCTTTATTTCGTTTTTCCATAAATTACTTTATTGTTCTTCAATTACAGTTGTCTGCATTTCCTCCCCACAACTCACCCCCACCCCAGCCAAACCCACCTTCTTCCCTTGCTTCCACCCTCCCTTTTGGTTTTGTCCATGTGTCCTTTATGGTAGTTCCTGAAAACCCTCTTCCCCACAGTCCCCACCCCTCCCCTCTGGCTATTTTTAGATTGTTCTCGTTTTCAATGTTTCTGGTTATATTTTGTTTGCTTTTTCCTTTTGTTGATTATTTTCCAGTTAAAGGTGAGATCATATGGTATTTGTCTTTCATTGCCTGGCTAATTTTGCTTAGCTTTTGTTTTAGGTGTGGTTGTTAACAGCTGTGAGTTTGCTGTCTTTTCACTGTCCTATTTTTGATCTTCTTTTTCTTAGATAAGTCCCTTTAACATTTCATATAATAAGGGCTTGGTGATGATGAACTCCTTGAACTTGACCTTATCTGAGAAGCACTTTATCTGCCCTTCCATTCTAAATGAAAGCTTTGCTGGATAGAGCAATTTTGGATGTAGGTCCCTGCCTTTCAAGACTTCAAATACTTCCTTCCATCCCCTTCTTGCCTGGAAGGTCTCTTTTGAGAAATCAGCTGACAGTCTGATGGAAACTCCTTTGGAGGTGACTGTCCCTTTATCCCTTGCTGCTTCTAGAATTCTCTCCTTCATTTGAATCTTGACTAATGTAATTATGATGTGCCTTGGGGTGTTCCTCCTCAGGTCCAACTTCTTTAGGACTCTCTGAGCTTCCTGGACTTCCTGGTAGTCTATTTCCTTTGCCAGATTGGGGAAGTTCTCCTTTATTATTTGTTCAAATAAGTTTTCCACTTGTTGCTCTTCTTCTTCCCCTTCTGGTACACCTATAATTTGGTTGTTGGGACGTTTAAAGATGTCCCAGAGGTTCCTAAGCCTCTCCTCATTTTTTTGAATTCTTGTTTCTTCCTTGTTTTCTGTTTGGTTGTTAGTTTCTTCCTTCTGGTCCACTCCATTGATTTGAGTCCCAGTTTTCCTCCCATCTCTATTGGTTGCCTGTGCATTTTCCTTCATTTCACTTATTGTAGTCTTTATTTTTTCATCTAATTTGTGAGCAAAATCAACCAATTCTATGAGCATCCTGATTGATCACCAGGGCTTTGAACTGTGCATCTGATAGGTTGGCTATCTCTTCGTGGCTTAGAAGAATTGGCTTTGGGGATTTGATTTGTTCTCTCTTTTGAGCCATTTTTGTTGGTTTTTGTTGTTGTTTTGCTTTTGGTCTGGTCGAGGCTGTTATGTAGTGAGAGGTGGAGTCTTAGGTGTTCCCCAGGGCAGGGCAGCCCAGTCACTGAGTTGTGATGCTGTATGTGGGGGTGGGGTCTGAGAGGGAACAATGGTGCCTATTCTGCTCTCTCCCAGATTCCAGTCTCATCTGCCCCTTCCCCTTCGCCTGGGTTATCTGCGCGAGAATGTGGGACCATCTGGTCAGCCAGCTGCACTGTGTGGCTTCACAGGGTCTGCACAGTTGCCACCTCGTGCCTGGGGTCCCCCAGCTGCTACCTATGGGCCTGGGACCTGCCAGCCATTGCTGCCTGCGTTCCCAGGTCCACACCTCCACTTTTTCCTGCCGCAACTCTGCCCCTCTTAACCGGTCTGGGTGAATGATTGTTGGACTTCTGTACAATTGAATTTTCTATTAGCTCTGGTTGTTTTTTTGTTTCTAAATATTTGTTGTCCTTAATTTTGGTTGTGAGAGGAGGCACAGTGTGTCCACCTATGCCTCTGTCTTGGCTGGAAGTCTGATTTCTTTTTTAAATATTTATTTATTTGTTTATTTATTTATTGTTATTTTTTAAAATTGTTTTTCAAGTACAGTTTTCTGAGTATTGACTTCATATCTGGCTGTTTTGCCAAATTCATTCAATAGGTCAAGCAGTGTTTTGGTAGAGTCTATAGGATTTTCTAAGTACACTATGATGTCATCTGCAAACAAGAATAGTTTTACTTCCTCCTTTCCAATTTTGATGACTTTTATTTCTTTTCCTTGTCTGATTGCTGTGTCTCGGACTTCCAGTACTATGTAGAGTAGGAGTGTTGAAAGCGGGTATCCTTATCTTGTTCCTGATCTTAATGAGAAAGCTCTAAGTTTTTGTCCATTGAGTATGATGTGGGCTGTAGGTCTCTCAGATATGGCCTTTATTATGTTGAGGAATGCTCCCTCTATTCCCACTTTGTCAAATGTGTTTTATCATAAATGAGTGCTGTACTTATCAAATACTTTTTGTGCATCTATTGATATGATCATGTAATTTTTGTCTTTCATTTTGTTTATGTGATGTATTACATTTATTGATTTGCAAATATTGTACCATCCTTGCACCCCTAGGATGAATCCCACTTGGTCATGGTGGATGATCTTTTTAATGTGTTGATGGATGTAGTTTGCTGATATTTTGTTGAGGATTTTAGCATCTATGTTCATCAGCGATATTGGCCTGAAGTTCTTCTTTGTTGTGTCTTTATCTGGTTTTAGGATTAGGATGATGCTGGGTTCATAAAAGAGTTTGGGTGTCTTCCATCTTCTTCAATTTTTTGGAATATTCTGTGGAGGATGGGGGTAAGCTCTTTCTTAAATGCTTTGTGAAATTCTCCTTTGAAACCATCTGTTCCAACCATCTTTTGTGTGTCCGAACCTTTTTGATTACTGTTTCAATTTCACCAGCTGTTATTTGTTGGTCCAGACTTTCTGCTTCTTTTTTATTGGGTTTTGGAAGATTATATTTTTCTAGAAATTTTTCCATTTCACCTAGGTTTTCAAATTTCTTGGCATATAGTTCTTTGAAGTAATATCCTACAATCTTTTGTATTTCTGTGGTATCAGTTGTAGTCTCTCCTCTTTCACTTCTGATTGTGTTTATTTGGATCTTCTCTCTTTTTTTCTTGATAAGCCTGCTTAAAGGCTCATTGATTTAGTTTATCTTTTCAAAGAATCAGCTCCTGGATTCAATGATCCTTAGAATTGTGCTTTTAGTCTCTATGTCATTTAATTCTGCTCTGATCTTGGTTATTTTCTTCCTTCTACTTGCTCTGGGCTGTCTTTGTTTGTTCCTCCAGTTCTTATGGGTGTAGGGTTAGGCTGTTTATTTGAAATGTTTCTATTTTTTTTTTTTTTTTTAGGTAGTCCTGTATCACCAGGAACATCCCTCTCAGGACTGCCTTGGCTGTGTGCCATAAGTTTTGGATTGTTGTGAGTTCATTTTAATTTTTTCCAGAAAGTTTTTGATTTCTTTCCTAATCTCATTCTTGGCCCAATCATTGTTTAATAGCATGCTATTCAATATTGGTGAGTTTGAGAGATTTCGGTTTTTTTCCTTGAGGTTGGTTTCTAGTTTCAGTCCCTTGTGGTCAGAGAAAATGCTTGATATGATTCCAACTTTCTTGAATTTGTTGAGGCTTGTTTTGTGTCCTATCATGTGGTCTATCTTTGAAAATATTCCATGTGCATTTGAAAGTAATGTCTATTTAGCTTCTTTGGGATGAAAGGCTCTCTATATATCAGTTAAGTCTATTTCATCTAGAGCATTGTTCAATGCCACAATATCTTTTTTGAAATTTTATTTGGAATATCTGTGCATTTTTGACAGTGGGGTGTTAAAATCTCCTACTATAATTATGTCAATATCTTTCTTGAAGTCCTCTAAGATTTTCTTTATATATTTGGGTGCTCCTGTGTTGGGTTTATATATATTTACAAGGTTTATGTCTTCTGGATGGATTCTTCCCTGAGTATTATGAAGTGACCTTCTGGGTTTCTTTTCCTGGCTCTTCTTTTGAAGACTATTTTGTCTGATATGAGTAGTGCTATCCCAGCTTTTTTTCTTGTCCATTTGCTTGAAATATTTGTTTCCAATCCTTCACTTTCAGTCTGTGTAGCTCTTTTGTCCTGAGATGGGTCTCTTGTAGGCACCATATGTGTGGGTCATGTTTTCTTATCCATTTGCTATTCTGTGTCTTTTGATTGGGGTATTTAATCCATTTATGTTTAAGGTTATTATTGATAGCTACTTATTCTTTGCCATTTTTTGTACCAATGTTCCTCTCTCTTTCACTGTTTTTCTTCTTGTTCTTAAAGCAAACCCTTTAGCATCTCTTGCAGAGATGGTTTGGAGGGGGTATATTTTGGGGGGCTTCTTTTGTCCAGGAAACTCCTTATTTGGCCTTCCATTTTAATTGAGAGCCTTTCTGGATAAAATAGTCTTGGTTGCAGGCGTCTGGTTTTCATTACTTGGAATATTTCTTGCCATTCCCTTCTGTCTTGGAGCATTTCTATTGATAAGTCAGCTGCTAGGCTTATCGGGTCTCTCTTGTATGTTACTTCCTGCTTTTCCCTTGCTCTCTTTAAGATTCTCTCTTTTTCTTGGAATTTTGCCATTTCAATTATGATGTGTCTTGAAGCGGGTCTCTATTAGTTTATTTTGATTGGGGCTCTCTTTGTTTCCTGGATTTGTGTGACTTTTTATCTCATCAAATTAGGGAAGTTTTTCATCATGACTTTTTCAGACAGGTTTTTTATCCTTTGCTCTTTTTCTTCTCTTTCTGGTATCCTTATTATATGGATATTATTACATTTCATGTTATCCTGCATTTCCCTTAGTCCCTCTTCATACTTTTTGAGCCTCTTTTTCTTTTCTTGCTCATTCTTGGTGTTTTTTCTACCTTGTCCTTCAGCTTGCTGATCTGATCCTGCACTTTTGATTCCCGCCTGCCTTTAATCATCAAGCCTGCTTTTCATTCCTTCTACTGTGTTCTTTGGTTCAGAAATTGTATTCTTTATTTCCTCTTGACCCTTGTTGATAATTCTATTTCCTTTTTCATGTTGATATAGTTTGCAGTGAGTTCATTGTAGTTTTCCTGTAGTTTCTGGTAATTCTCTGTGAGCTCATTGAACTTCCTTGTAACCATTGTTTTGAACTCAGTATCTGATAGTTGACTTGCCTCTGTTTCATTTAGCATTCTTTCTGAGGCTTCCTCCTTTCCTGTCATTTGGGGATTGTTTCTTTGTCTTCCAATTTTTTGTGAGACTCTTCTTGTTAGCCTCAGCTTCTTAAATTGGTCTGTTCTGTCTTCTTGGTTTCATGGTGTGAACTTCTATGGTAGAAGACCTGTGATACAGTCTCTTTGATCTCCTGAGCTCGCTGGTTTGGGCTTTCTTTTATGGTGGCTCTCTGTATGTCTTTGGGTTTTGATTGTTGTTGGGTCTTTCTTTGGTGGGTTCTTTCTTCCAGTTGGTTAACTGAGGGTCACTCTGCCCATCACCTGTTGTATTCCATTGTGCCAGTGTGGGCAGGTTTGTTGAAACTGGTTCTTTTATGTGTACAAGGTTTTGAGTATTCTCTCTTGCTCTTGTTCAGTTGTTTGTTCTGAGTAATTTCTCCATCACTTAGTTCTATTTCCAGATAGGTCTTGGGTTGAGTTAGTGTGGTTTCCACTCTCTCCTTCACCTTCTTCTGTTGTTATGTATTGGTGGTTCCTTTGTTGTTGGGGTTCCTCTTCTAGCAGGTATCCTGGTGTTCACCACTTCCACCGACTCATCTGAATTTTCTATGTCCTCTACATTTTTGGTCTCCAGTCTTCATATATGCTGGGGTATTGTTGGCTGTTTGTTCTATTCCTCAGAAGATTGGCTAGGTGTTTCACCTGTGTGCAGGGGGAAGTGGACTCCACTCTCACTTACCTAGACACCATTTTCCTACTACTGAATTGATGCCCCTTTATTTCTAAATACCACAACGTATATTTCCTAAATACCACAATGTGTATTTCCTAAAATCAAAGATAGCCTCTTGCATAAATGGAGTCCAGTGATTACAACCAGGAAATTAACACAAAATTGTGGGTATGTGACCTTATGACAATTGCTGTTTTTCTAATTTCAAAATTTCTTCTATATTTATTGGTTGATTTTCTGCTGTAAGGAAGAGGTTTTCTTCCTGTTGATTGATTGATGTTTGACATCAGCAGGATTCATATTTTATTCAATGAGTTATTTATTATACCATTATTTATTTTAATGTTCTAATTATCCAACATTTGTCCAGTGAAAGTTCTTCATGGTAAACCCTGTGTCCTTTTGATATTTTTCCATGATATCCTGACCACTTTCTAATTTTCTAGCACAGCAAAGTGTTCCAATGGAATCACCCATTTTGCTAAGGAAACCTGGCTTCTTTTATCACAGATTGTATTTAGGAACTAAGATATGGGTGCCAGGTGTGCTCATAGTTTCTAGGCTCTCACAGTGTACAAGACTAGGAAATATATGTATGTACACAACCACACCCACTCACCCAGTTTCACAACATGCATGTCTATACATTTACATGACTGTTTTATGCACACAAACAGTTTCACACATACACACATGCTACAATGTACATTGGTTTACTCTGTTTCCTTTAATTCCGATTCAACACCACAGATTTCATTTATCCTTCTCACTTTCCTGTCACTAACCATAATAATAAGTTTAGCTAACATTGCTCACAATATGTTTATTTGCTTTCTCCCTTCTTCTGTCCCTCTCTCCCTCCCTCTCTTTATCCCTCCTTCCCTCCTTCCTTTCTTCTTTCTTTTTGCAGGTAATGTTGGGAGATTTGATTTAATGACTACCATCATCTTTGCTACTAACGATAATTTCTTAACATTATATAATACCCTGTTTGTGTTTAATTTCTCCTGATTTTCTATAACATGTCTTTTTTATAGTCGACTTTGTTCTAATCAGGATCCCACCCCCCCACTTTTGTTTGGTTATTAGCTTTTAAAAGCTATTTAAATAATTTATAGTACCACTTGTTTTTCACATAATTTATTTTTGGAGGGACTGGTCATCTATCCTGTGGATCTTCCACAGTCTTAATCCAGTTGATTTTATCTTAAAAGTGTCATTAAACATATTTCTCCAGCCCTCAGATTTCTTTTAATCAGCAATTAGACCTAGATACTTGCTGGTGCTTATATTTAGTTTTTTTTTTTTTCACCCCCAGTTTGGAAGGAACACTTACTAGGTGGCCTTGTGTTCTTCCTATTGCATCATATCATAAGGAGCTCCATGTCTGATGCAACCATATGCATAATGGCTGATCAGTCCTCACTGATAGGCGATTTCATCTTCTGTTATTATGAGGTTCCTGTCAACCTTTTGCCTAATGGACTTGCAGCCATTGATTAATATTGTGTAGATTAATTGTCTTGAGATGACAAAAGTGTAATTTGCTAATTCTTTGTGAGTGGCACATCTCTTCTCAGAATTTATGTAATGTCACAATGTGCTGGTAATTAAAAATATAAATATGTAAGAATAAAAGCTTATACCAATATCAGTAGTAAGCTGGGACCAAATAACATTATCCAGATGGAAAATTTTTAATCTAGTTTCCAAGATAACCTCTTGACTATTTCTGCTAAGAGCACAGCGACGTTTCCAGAGGCTTAGGGGTTTATTTTGGGAACTTGTGTGGCTAGTTAAGTCCCTTCATAGAAGAGAAGAGAATTAAAATGCACACACTCCATCAGTCACCAATTTCATTTTGGGCCATCCCCAGTGAAATAACTATGTTTCTTGGGTAATAGCTTTCGTAGTCTCACAGATAGTGATTTGGGGTGTCAGTTCAGAGGTAGGAACCAGACAAGCTGTCCAGGTGTATTCATTGCAGCCATGTTTGGAATAACAAGCTGTAATAGCCTAAAGGTGGTGTGAATAAGGGGAGGATGAAATAAATGTAACCCATGTAAACATAAGAACACTATAGAGCAGGTGAAAGGCATAGATTTGTACTGTCTGAACCAACATGGATAAATCTCAAAAACCTGATGTGGAGTGAACAACAATAATAAACTGAGGTATAGGAAAGTCCATTTTTATGCCAGTTATGAAAATAGGAACATATCAAATAACATTATTTATTTTTATGGATGTAGGTGTACCTATCTAAGTAAAACTATAAAAATAAATAGAAGACAACATGAAATTCATTGAAGAGCTAGCCAGTAGGTTAAGATGATGGTAAAGGTCCCTAATATTAGTTGAAGTATTCTAACACTGGTTTAACACTGGTATAAAAAAAGAATTAATACAGTAGTTGAGCAATTTTTTCAAATATATAAGCACACACACACACACACACACACACAAAGATGGAGAGGAAATATACCAAAATAGTCACAATGGTTAATTTTAGGGCTCTAAAGTATGTCATCGTTTTCTTTCCTTTGTATAGTTTTATTTTTTTTAATTTTCAAAAATTATGAAAGAAGGGCAGGACCTTGCTCAGCAGCAAGAAAAACTGTCCAAAAAGGCCTAAGTGGTGGGGTCCTTTAGGGAAGACACCAGCCCTCGAGAGGGGGATTATCTCTCTGACCAACTCCTACAGTCTGAGGCCATCTTGAGGCCTGGTCTCTGGACACAAACTTGTCTGCCTTTTTCCCAGTGGCAAATCCCTGCATCTCTAGATTCTTTCTTCTTTCTCTCCTTCCCCCTAGACAGACAGTCCCTGAGTGCTGTAGTCCCACCTTTCTTCATCACTGCCCCACCCTGATCTCTAGTGTGCTCGTGCTCTCTCTCTTTCTCTCTCTCCAGTCTATGTTGTATAAGACTCCAGACAGGCCTTCCTAAATGCCATGGCACACCTGTCACTCCCAGATATAAAGATTCTCTGTAGTCACTTACTGAGGGTCTGACAAAATCTAAATAGCTCAGCCTAACATTTGTGGTCCTTTTTTTAATCTAAGTTCAAATTTCTAGCCTTCCTTCTCTTTCTTTTTTCCCTGTTCTTCACCACACCCCCTCCCATTTGCCTAAGAACCTCTCTCTCTCTCTCTCTCTTTTTTTTTGGTATGGAAAACACATTTTCTTCTTTTTTTAAACAACTTTTTTCTTTATTTATTTTAATTGTTGTTCTTGTACAGTTTTCTGTCTTCTACTCCCATCCCAGCCTACCGCCCCAGCCCTCCCCACCACCCTCCCATTTCAACCCCCCCAAGTTTCTGTCCATGTGTCTTTTATACTTGTTGCTCTAATCCCTTCCTCCTTTCCCCAGGAATTCCCTCCCAATAGAGCCAAATAGTCCACAGTGTCTCCTGGGTGACTCCTGGCCTGAAATGGCCTCCCTACTCTCGCAGCTCCTATCAGCTCCTCTGCAAGTCTCTCTTGCTATCAGTAATCTGCCTTTGCTCTGAGTTCCTGCATCATGCATTATCTATGTCCCACACATTTCTTCCATACCCATTATAAAATAATAATAAAGTAATAGCTACTGTTTACCAAGTACCTTGATGTCAGGTGCACACAGACATATTAACCAAGGGCAGATAGATAAGAAGGCAGGAAAGGGTTGGCAGGGTGAAGGCCACAGGCCTTGCCTGATGGTGGGCTTCCTTGGTGTGGAGAATTCCTTAGGCTCAAGAGAGCTGAACAGAAGAGGGTCTACTTGAGATCGTTTGGGAGTCAAGGTGGGAAATACAGAAAAAGTCATGTTCAGGTGTCTAGAAAGAGGCAGGTTGGGGCTATGCCTACTATCTGTCAGATTGCCTTCTTGAAAACCATGTTCATTCTGACCCATAGAGGGTCCAGGACTCCAGCGACAGAGAGACAGGAGCAGACGCCAGCATCACTGCTGACTCTCTCCTCCTGGCTGCCTTATCCCGTCCTCAGGGCAGGTTCTGAAAAGCAAAGGGCCCTGGAGCCTGGCTGCTTTGCTTTGGTCCCTCCTGCCCCATTTCTGGGTCTGAGTGCCCCTGTAGCTTCCTGTCCTTCAGGCACACTGCTTCTTAGTCTATTGTTCCAAGTTTGTGTGGGTGAAATCTTCCAACAGGCTAAGTTCCAACATTCTCTTTGTATAGAACCTACAGCACTTCTTCTGCCTCCAGGCTCTCAAGGTTATCTGTAGCCTTTTTCTGCAAGTGGCCTTAGTGGTTTCTGTCTTAGGGCCCCAGAGTCTCAGTAGCTTGGCAGAGCATGGCCCTGAGCTAGAGGCCTGAATGAACTCTTTTTTTTTTTTTTTTTTTTTGAAAACATGCCAGTTTATATTTTTTTAATTTTTTAATTTTTTTCTAGGTATTTTTTTATTCAAATTTGTTGAAATGTTGAGCCATCTTGTGGCTAACTTAATCATTAAGGAGCTGTTTCTCTATTGCTTTTATAATTGATTTCTTTTTTTTCAGTATTTTTTAATTGTTGATATTGTACAGTTTTCTGTCTTTTTCCCCGCCCCAGCCCACCACCCCAGCCCTCCCCACCTTCCTCCTATTTCCACCCCCCATAGTTTTTGTCCATGTGTCCTTTATACTTGTTGCTCTAAACCGTTCCCCTTTTCCCTTGAAATTCCCTCCCCTCTTCCCTCTGGTTACTGTCAGACTGTTCTCAAATTCAGTGTCTTTGTTTATATTTGCTTGTTTGTTTGTTTTGTTGATTAGGTTCCTGTTAAAGGTGAGATCATATGGTATTTGTCTTTCACTGCATGGCTTATTTCGCTTAGCATGATGCTCTCCAATTCCATCCATGCTGTCGCAAAGGGTGGGAGCTCCTTCTTCCTTTCTGCTGCATAAAATTCCATTGTGTAAATGTACCATAGATTTTTTTTATCCATTAATTAACTGATGGGCACCTAGGTTGCTTCCAACACTTGGCTATTGTAAACTGTGCTGCTATGAACATAGGGGTGCATAGGTTCTTTTGGATTGGTGTTTCAGGGTTCTTAGGATATAATCCAAGCAGTGGAATTGCTGGGTCAAAAGGTATGTCCACTTGACACCAGTCAGAATGGCCTTCATAAATAAAGCAACAAACAGCAAGTTTTGGAGAGGTTGTGGAGAAAAGGGGACCCTAGTGCACTGTTGGTGGGATTGCAGATCGGTACAACCACTATAGAAAACAGTATGGCCCTGGCTGGCGTAGCTCAGTGGATTGAGCATGGGCTGTGAACCAAAGGGTCACAGGTTCGATTCCCAGTCAGGGCACATGCCTGGGTTGCAGGCCAGGCCCCTAGTGGGGGCCACGTGAGAGGCAACCACACATTGATGTTTCTCTCCCTCTCTTTCTCCCTCCTTTTCCCTCTCTAAAAATAAATAAATAAAATCTTAAAAAAAAAAAAAGAAAACAGTATGAAATTTTCTAAGAAAACTAAAAATGAACTCTTATTTAGGGTTCTGCCTTTTTGTCCAGGTGGCCCAGGTGTCCTTTAACACAGAGGTCTGTGTCTTTACTGCCAAACTTCCTCACAGAAAAAAGGCAACTGCCTAATTCCCAGATAAAACCTGAGGATTTCTTTCCCTGCATAGACCAGTGGGAGAAAGCCAGAGGTACCTGGGAGGCTGCAGGATCATGTGTTGGAGGGCAGGGGCCACCTGTAGATGAGACTCTTGACCTCAGCAGGGCTGTGCCTTCATGCAAATGCCCAGGCTCCTGCAAGCAGCTGGTGGCACTGACCACTTACCAGGAAGCCTTGGGAAAGGCAGTGCATTTGAGGGAGCATTTAGAACGCCATCACCTTTCAGAATGGATGACATGGAGTTTGCACACAAATAGTTTTATTTTTACCCCGTGTTTCTGGAGAAAGCCTAATGGCTTGGAGTGCTCCTCTCTGTTTGTGAAATTTAAAAGGGGGAAAGGGAGTGCACATATTATAATCCCACAGCAGGGCAATAGACTGCCTCTGACTATTAGTTCCCATTAAAGATGTAATATCTGTGGTGTCTCAGGAGAAATTCCTACTTATTTATGCTTAGTATTAGGGCAAATATTAGTTAGCACCAAAACAGGATGCAGTTAAATCTAATCTGATATCATGAGCAGAGCTTCCCTCATAAACAAAATAAGTGGCAATTACTTTCAAACAGAGCTAATAATTTTTTCAAGTGATTCCATTTGACGTTTATCAGAAATGTTCACCAAAGAAATGTGTGTTCCAGGGAAATGCGCAGGATATGCATTTTAATCACACCTTCTTTAAATGTCCAGAAGGCCACAATCTGCCTTCTCGCTCTTTCTTTCTAGGCTTCCCTTTGGGACAGTAATTAGGAAATACAACCCAATAAAGGAAATGAGCATTGCTTCTTTTATGGGGATTTTAAACTAAATAGCTTGGCTTCTGTAACTGAAGGCACTGCTCCCTTAGAAGCACAGCAGCTTGCTCTATGCTACCTGGTCCTTCAGACCTTTTGGAAAATGACTACTTGGCCTCCTAGATAGGTATTTCCTGAGAAAAAGAGTTGGAAGGCCCAGAACAGGGCCATAGGCATGACTTGATAAGTTAGGAGTAGGTCTCAGCACCCAGCCTACTGTGGACCACCAGGCTAGCTCTCTAGGTGCCAGTTGGTGTCAAATACCTACCCTCCCTTCTGCATTACAGTATTCCCCAGCAGCCAGTGGTGCACACCTTACTTTTTTACCTCAAATTTCAGCAGCTGGGCTTCCAGTATCTTCTCCTGAGGTACAGGATTCTAAGCCCAGGCTTGCTTGCCAAAAACTTTCTCAGATTTCTAAAGTGGCCTGCACTTGGGGCTCTCTCTGTGCCTTGTCTAACATGCCCTGGTAGCCTAAGCAATCACACAGCACCCAGAGACACCCAGAGACACCCATGCGACAAGTATGAGGGGCTCCCAGAGGACTGCACCTAGTCCCAGGGCCAGAACTCCAGTCATTCTTACAGATGGGGTCTTAAGTCTCCCTGCCTTTCTAGAGGAGCAACTTCTCTAACTCAGTAATATCGGCTCTGGGCATTTTCCCTGCAGCAGAGATTTGGCCACATCCTGTGCTGTGGGCACATGGGGGCTGTGCTACAGGGCTGTGCATCTGAGTAGACATGGAGGTGAGTATGGGTGTCCTGTGGGACCTGGCTCCACACTTGCACCTGCCTAGCACAGGCCAGAGCTGATCCAGGCCATGAGAAGCTCTACCAGAACTTTAGGTTTGTCCCCCTCCTCAGGCCCAACCTTCTCTCCATGTATCTATTCCATTACACAGATTCACTGGGCATTTTCTAGAGGTCAGGTCAGGCAAGATCCATTGACAGATTTAGAGAAGAATGAAACCCAGATTCTGCCTACACAGAACCTGCAATTCTAGTTAAGAGAGTTGTTCAAAGATAATTACCTAAGACCACGAGACTGAGTAAGCTACATGCATATGGTGGGTAGGAGGTGTTTAAAAGAGGTATAATATTCATTTGGGAGGATCAGGGAAACCTTCAGGAAGGACATGGCATTTGAGACCTTAAAGGTTGGATACAGTTTCACTATGAGACATTGGCCTTCAGTGATAATTATCCAAACAGAGAGAGCTACAAGCAGAAAGGAATGGAGGTGAGAAGTGAGGGAAGTTTTTCTTTTTCTTTTTTTAATTGTTTTATTGTTCAAGTACAGTTGTCTGCATTTACCCCCCACCACTCCCCCTCCACCCCAGCCATCATCACTTCCCTCCCCTGATCCTATGCATCCATCTTGGTTTTGTCCATGAGTCCTTTATAGATATTCCTGACAACCCTTCCCTCTTTCCCCCCTATTATCCCCTCCTACCTCCTCTCTGGTTGCTGTCAGATTGTTCTTAATTTCAACGTCTCTGGTTATATTTTGCTTACTTGTTTGTTTTGTTGATTAGATTCCACTTAAAGATGAGATCATATAATATTTGTCCCTCAACACCTGACTTATTTCACTCAACATAATGCTCTCCAGTTCCACAATGGAATACCGCACAGAAGAAAGAAAGAAGGAGCTCCTACCCTTTGTGACAGCATGAATGGAACTGAAAGTTTTTTTTCTTCCAAGCAACATTAACTCAGTTTGGTTAGCAGGACTGATCTGGCAAGACCCCTATTCCATTGGCAGGAGGACCAATCCATTCTTTCAACAGAAGTATGACGTGATCCCAGCTACCTTACTGACCCACTATCAGATTCTTTTCCATCTCTGGTTTCATGGCTAGTTTCTTTAGAAGGTTGTATGCATTTTTTTATCTTCCCTTCTCCTTTTCTCCTCAGTCCCATCTGGCTTTCATCTCCTCACTCCACTGAACCTGTTCTTACTAAGGAAACAAATCTTCTTAGGGAATTATTTTAACTATCAAGGACACATTTTGGGCTACTTGACCTTTCCACTGCATTCAGCACTGACTAGGCAACCTCCTCTTGCCTCCCCAGGCACTGTCTAGCACCCTCATCCTATCTGCCTGTCTGTCCATCTCATGCTCATGACTGCTGCCCTGGCTGTTCATTGACCTCTTGCCAACTGTCTCTTTAATGCTGGCCCTCAGATCATCTCCAGCCCCACCCCCCCCCATTTTTACTTTTCATGCTTTTTGGAAACCCATCCCAACATCATTACTAGTGTTGGTCTGATGGCCCCCAAGACTCTATTGGGGCCTGGAGCTGTCTTCTAATCTCTTCCTGGGAGGCCCAAGGGCGCAGAGGGCATTAAACAGAGAATGGCCTCTTCCTCCACCCCTTCTCTTCTTGTGCTTCTTTTCAAAATACATGGCCTCATCATTGTCCACTTACTCAGGCCAGTGCTATCTCCTTCTTCAAGCTCTGAATTCAATTCCTTCCTCACTTTTCTTGCTGCCATGCCATAGGTCAGGCCTCACTCTCCCAGTTTAGCATCACTTGCACAGTTGATTCCATTACTACCACAGGCTCATTCTCTTCCTCTCCCTCTCTCTTCCTCTCATATATATATTTCTTATGATATTTGAAAATAAGTATTTAAATGCTCAACACTTCACCCTAAATGCTCTATAAGGTATTTTCTAATCTAGGACACTCTTATGTAAAACAAAGGACTGAAATTGGTGCACAGGCCTGGACTCAGAAGCTGACCCATCTCTGCCCTGGGCCAGCTGCCAAGCCCCTGCTTGCTCATCTGTGAAGTGGGCTCCGTGTGTTTCCCCTAATCCACAGAGTGTCATAGAACTTTATTGTTAATTTCACTAATCTTAAAGGCTGGTCACACTGGAGCTGCTCATTGCTAAGTTTAACATCCAACTTTCTCCTGCTGCCTGGGGGATGGGAAGCAAAATATCACCTAGATTGTAATGTCTAGTACTAAAAAAGAAAGAGGTGGCCTTGTTAGATTAAAGAATATGCACAGAAAATAAATCTTGTAAGAGGTTCTGTATATGGTCACAAATGTTGGAAAATATCTTGCATATTACATCAAGTTGGTAGAAATAGAATGTAATGAAGCAGCAGCAATTAGTGGACTTCCACAGACACATTGCAGTCAACAGGAAGAACGTGTCCTGGTCAGCAAGACAGCAGGACATGCAGGGCTGATTAACTCTACGGATCTGATACTCTCTCAGCCTCCTGAGGGGGAGGCCTGGAGAAAGATGGTGAGATGCTGAACAAGAGACAGAGATAGACTCTCTTAGGAAGAGTTTGACTGTGCTCTGAGGTCACACTGAACCTGCTGGCTGGGCTGCAGATGACCCAGAGCAGAGCACTGGCTGTGCCTCAGCCACTGTGTGTATCAGTCAGCCATGTGAGTGCACTACCTTTGCCGCAGGGCAGGAATGCTAACTGGGCCATGGTAGCTCTCATTTCCTCCTGGCCTCTCTGAGCTAGCTTCCTTGCTGGCTACAGGAGCAGTCTGCTTTCTGGACTTCTCTTTACCAACCCTCACAACACAGATCTTTTCCTAAGAGGGCAGGATATAAGAGGATGCCCCCAGCATCCAATTAAATTATTCTCGTTACCCTTCACCTTGACATATTTGAGGGTCACCACATCTATTTGAGAACTATTTTAAGAGCCATGTGGTGTTATCACAAAACTACAATTACAGAATGGGCTTCCTGGAATTTTTCCCAGTGTCTGACTGGGAGCTAACTTCAGTAGCATTCCAAAGGGCTGCCTCCCCAGGAGACTGTTGTGGCCTGCAGGTGGGAAACATGGCAAGCAAGCAGGGAAATCTTTTAGGTTTGGTGCCTAAAGTTCCTTGACTCTTAGGTGTTCTAAGTAATAATTCATTGTTTATCTAATCTTAACACTGGATAAGCCTTCTTTTAGAAATTACTTTATTACGTTGAGGCCTCGAGAGGGATATCAGTCTGCTAGAGCTACTCAGCAGGCAGCGATGATTTTGATCCTAGTCTTAGGTCCTCTGGCCCCAGTTCATCGCTCTCCTATTAGTTCACATGTCTGCTGTTTGTCATGATTCTCCAAAAGTGAAGTGAGTGCCAGGGCTTCAGGATTGGACATGATGTCAGATGTAATTGGAGGAGAAAACTGGCCATCCATTCCATTTTACCATGGATGATGAAGGGAAAAGCTGTGACTTTCCTGAGGGCACAAAGCATGTAAGGGAATAGTGTATTAACATTTTGTGTAGAGGACATTCTTTCTTTGAATGCAAGAAACAGCACGCAGGGGCCAGGGCAAGCACCAGGACTGAGGAGAGATGGGGACCTGCTCATCTGCTCCGGACAGTTATGAGCTAGTCTGTCTCTTATTGTCCACATCCCTGACCCTGACCACGATGGTCTAACCTTTAGGATCCTCCCTCACTGGCAGTTGCAAGACTCACGCTTAGCCTCTCAGACATGGGTGTTGAGTGAGAGCAGACAGATGTTCCTTTGCTGCAGGAGGGATTTTGTTTCATATTATGGCTGTCATAGAAGGAAGTCACCTGACTCAAGGGATAGGAGGGCTTTCAGCAACTCCACTAGGAGACTTGCCTAAATAAGAATGGATGCCCATCTCACTCAGGGGAGGGCTGAGAACTTGTGACCTAATGCTTCACTGCAGAAAGCAGGCTGCTTTGAAAGACTCCCAGAGCCTAGAAGGTATGGCATGGGAATCCCTGAACCACTGAGGTTCTTGTCCTGGCTTCCCACCTGGGTCTCTCTAAAGTTCCTCTGGTGGGAGTGGGTGAGCATGTGGAAGTTGCAGCCCATCCTTGGGCTGGCTAAACCCCCTACAGTATTGGCCAGAGTCTGTCATGGGCAACAGTCTCTCTGCCTGCCTCACACCCTTTCTTCATCTAAGGGAACAAAGTTTGTTGCTTTTGAGGAATTTTGTGTGTATATGTGGAGTGAAGGCAGGATAGTCGCATAACTCTGAGTCTTACTTATAGCCTCACACAGACTTGGGTTCGAATCCTTGCCCTGCTGTATACTGCTGTTGGATTTGGGAAAGTAAAAGCCCTACCCTGTGTGCAAATTGTGATAATTATCATACGTACTATATGGGACTGAGATGGGGACTAAAAGGGATGACGAATAGGAAGCCTATGGCACTGTGTCTGCTACAGGACACAGAGTTCAGTGACTGCAGTGACCTCTACTACAGGCTTCAGACACTCATAGACAATCACATGGTGAAGGGTAAGGGTCTTCAGACTCCAGTAGGCCTGGGATTATATCTCAACCAACACGTGTTAGACATGTGTCCTTGGGAAAGTCACTTACCCCTCTGCCTTAACTTTCCAACATAGTACTGGCATTTAATAGTTGTCTAATAGATCCCTATCATAGGCATTCTGCTACTTAGGAGAAATTTTGAGGGTGGATATAAGCACATACTTTAAAATGCCACCTTTATTCTTTTTTAATATATTTTATTGATTATGCTATTACAGTTGTCCCATTTCTCCCCTTCATTCCTCTCCACCCTGCACACCCCCTCCCACCTACATTCTCCCCCTTTAGTTCATGTCCATATGTCATAAGTTCTTTAGTTTCTACACTTCCCACACTATTCTTGCCCTCCCCCTGTCTATTTTCTACCCACCATCTATGCCACTTACTCTCTGTACCTTTTCACCCTCTCTTCTCCTCCCACTCCTCTGTTGCTAACCCTCCATATGTTCTCCATTTCTGTGGTTCTGTTCCTGTTCTAGTTGTTTGCTTTTGTTTTAGGTGTCGTTCTTAATAGCTGTGAGTTTGCTGTCTTTTCACTGTCCTATTTTTGATCTTCTTTTTCTTAGATAAGTCCCTTTAACATTTCATATAATAAGGGCTTGGTGATGATGAACTCCTTGAACTTGACCTTATCTGAGAAGCACTTTATCTGCCCTTCCATTCTAAATGAAAGCTTTGCTGAATAGAACAATCTTAGATGTAGGTTCTTGCCTTTCATGACTTGGAATACTTCTTTCCAGCCCCTTTTTGCCTGCAAGGTCTCTTTTGAGAAATCAGCTGACAGTCTGATGGGAACTCCTTTGGAGGTGACTGTCCCTTTATCCTTTGCTCCTTCTAGAATTCTCTCCTTCATTTGAATCTTGGCTAATGTAATTATGATGTGCCTTGGGGTGTTCCTCCTCAGGTTCAACTTCTTTGGGACTCTCTGAGCTTCCTGGACTTCCTGGAAGTCTATTTCCTTTGCCAGATTGGGGAAGTTCCCCTTTATTATTTGTTCAAATAAGTTTTCCACTTGTTGCTCTTCTTCACCTTCTGGGACCCTATAATTCGGATGTTGGGATGTTTAAAGATGTCCTGGAGGTTACTAAGCCTCTCCTCATTTTTTTTAATTCTTGTTTCTTCATTCTTTTCTGATTGGATTTTTCTTTCTTCCCTCTGGTCCACTCCATTGATTTGAGTCCCAGTTTTCCTCCCATCACTATTGGTTCCCTGTGCATTTTCCTTCATTTCACTTATTGTAGCCTTCATTTTTTCATCTAATTTGTAGCCTTCATTTTTTCATCTAATTTGTGAGGAAATTCAACCAATTCTGTGAACATCCTGATCACCAGTGCTTTGAACTGTGCATCTGATAGGCTGGCTATCTCTTGGTCGCTTAGATGTATTTGCTCTGGAGATTTGATCTGTTCTTCCATTTGGGACATTTTTTTGGTGGGGGGGCGGGAATCTGTTCGCACATGTTACGTATGAGGGGCAGAGCCTTAGGTGTTCACCAGAGTGGGGTAACCTACCTAGCTGGGTTGTGACTCTGTATGTGGGGACAGGGTCAGAGAGGGAACAATGGGACTTGCTCCACTCTCTCTTGGATTTCAGTCCTTTCCACTGCTTCCCACAAGCAAATTGGACCCTTCTGGTGCTGATTCTCAGGTAGGAGGGCTTGTGTATGTTCTAGGACCCTGTGGGTCTCTCCAATGAACTCTCCTGTGAGACTGGGCATCAACCCCCACAGGTGTTTTCAATCGTTGTTTGAATCTTTATTTCCCCGCGCCAGGGCCCTGGGTTGCATGGTCTGTCTCGCTCCCCAGTTTCACCTGGTTTATCTGCTTGTGATTGACTGGTCAGCCAGCCACCTTGCGCACCTCACTGGGTCTGTCTGCTGCCACCCTGAGCCCAGAGTCTGCCAGCTGCCATCTGCATGCCTGGGTCCACCAGCCACCACTGCTTCTTGCCATGACCCCTCTCCTCTGGCCGCTGACTCTGCCCCTCTTACCGGTCTGGATGAACGTGCCTATTTTATCTCCTTGGTTGTCAAACTTCTGTACAGTTCAATTTTCTGTCAGTTCAGGTTGTTTTTTTGTTTCTAAATTTTTGTTGTCCTTAATTTTGGTTGCATGAGGAGACACAGTGTGTCTACCTACGCCTCCATCTTGGCTGGCCACCATCTTTATTCTTAATCTTTTGAAATTGGGTGCTAATATTAATATTAGGTAAGTTTGGCTAACTAAAGTCAAAATAATAAATTGACCACATTTGCCACATGTGTTTGGAGATACTCATTCAAGCTCATCAATGAAGCTTTCTAATTTTAGATTCATTATGAGTATGTTTAGATTTATATATTTATTTGTTCATTTATTTTTGATTCCTGAGATATGGAATAAAACAGGAGTTTAAATTTTGAATGTCAGTGAGTAAAAGTATCATAATGAAGACCTGACGTAGAATCATGATAATCATCTCTCAATATACAGTTTGTGTGTATGAAATTATCACATATAACTTATACACTGTTATGTGTATATTATATCTCCATAAATCTGGAAAAAATCAAGTTTGAATTTTATGCTAAAGTGGAGTGGATACAGGTAAAGGATTTTACATGGGAAGTCACATGAGCTGTGTTATGTTTTTGACATGTTTATGTATTACTGTGGTTGCTGGATGGAGAAGAGATGGAGTCAAGAGACCAGGTGAAGTATTGAAATAGCCCAGCAGGAGGTGGTGGTGACTTGAAGCAGGGTGATCACAATGGAAGAGAGTAGGGAGAGCCCTGGAATTTGTTGTGATGCTTGGGCATGCTATGCCAAGGGGAAAGAATCAACACATGCCCCTTCCACATTAATGGGTAGAGGAGTTGAGTGGTTGGATGAGACTTAGAGATAGTCTTCAGGGAAGGATGAGCCAATAGTTCTATTTCCATCCTGCTAAATTTCAGATACTTGTTGGAAATGCTAGTAGAAAGGTAAGGAAGACAGTTGAATAGGGTAGTGTGCAGGTTGGAAAAGAGACTTGGTTGGAAAGTACATGCGAGAACCATTACCATTAGGATGAGAGTACAGATAAAGCTCAGAGAAGAAAGATCAGAAAAATTCTAAGGTGCTAACATTTATAGATTGGGTATGTCAGAGAGATCAGCCAATGAGCCTGAGGAGAGCTAACTGAGAGAGAGCAGAGGAGCAAAAAGAGACACTAGTACTGAGAGGGATGTTGGGAGGTCAACATGAGGAGGAGGAAGATGCTATCTTGGTATTTAACTCTAGGCTGCTCATAGGTAACCTTGACAACAGTGATTTCAAGAAAGTAATAACATTTATGCTCACTTGAGTTGAGTTGAAGAGTCCAGAGCAAATGAGTAAAAGTAGAGAGCTAGTGTAGGTGATTTTTCTGAGATTTTTTTTGCTAATAAGGGGAGTCAATAAACAGGGCAGTAGCTGGAGAGTAGGAGGAAGGTCAAAAGTATTTTGGCTGGTTTTAAGATGAGACTCTAGAACATTTGTGAGTTGTTGGATTATCCAGTAGAGGAGGAGATACTGATGCTATTGTACAGAAAAAGGATAAAGAAGAAATTAAAACTTTCAGAAGGTGAGAGGAGGTGAAACTGAAAATATAAGAGGAGGAACTGACTCTTCATGTGAGCCAAGATACTTCTTCACTTGTGAGGGGTTATTATGAGATACTCATGAATGTCTTTTTCTGGTCCAAGAGCTATATACTTATTCTAGTTATAAGTGTAAACTAGAAAAATCCTTCAAAGAAGATGTAATTTAGTCTTATCTCCATTCCCAACATTATTCAAAGACCTTTTAAAGTAAGGCGAGGAAGAGAGTTTCGAGTAGAAGGAAACAGGGCATGTTGGAATGTTTCACCTTAAGCATCTCTTGAAAAAGTCTGGGATCAGGAAGGAGAGAGGACTTGTACTATACTTGCTTCAGTATAGCTCAGGAGTAAGCTGGTAAAGTCACCTGCACTGTTCTGGGGGTAACAGAGAATTGTAGGTGTGGTATAACTAGATTTGAAAGGGTCAGTGTTAGTTTTCTTTCCTTTTCTTCTCTTCACTTTGCTTTGCTTTGATTTTTTTTGGTGTAATGGAAAATTTATTTTATTCTTTTATTGTTGTTCATTACAGTTGTCCCCATTATGCCCCCATTACTCTGCTCCATCCTACCCACCCCTGTTGTCTTTGTCCATAGGTCCTTTATAATGGTCCTTGACTTGACCATTCCCATTATCCCCCTCCCCCTTCCCTCTGGTCACTGTCAGTTTGGTCTTTATTTGCATCTCTGGTTCTATTTTGTTTGCTTGTTTGTTTTGTTGATTAGGTTCCACTTCTAGGTGATATCATATGTTACTTTATTTGTCTTTCACCATCTGGCTTACTTCACTTAATATAATGCTCTCCAGTTAATCCACACTATTGGGAAGGGTAGGAGTTTCTTTCTTTCTTTCTTTCTTTCTTTCTTTCTTTCTTTCTTTCTTTCTTTCTTTCTTTCTTTCTTCTTTCTTTCTGCTGCATAGTATTTTATTTTGTAAAAGTACCTCAGTTTTTTTTATCCACTCATTTACTGATGAGCACATAGGTGGTTTCCGGAACTTGGCTTTTGTAAATGGCACTGCTATGAACATTGGGGAAAATAGGATCTTCTGAATTCGTGTTTCAGGATTCTTAGGGTATAATCCCAGCAGTGGAATTGCCAGGTCAAAAGGCAGTTCCAGAACTTCCGGCCAAGATGGAGGCATAGGCAGACACACTGTGCCTCCTCTTAAGGACAACAAATATTTAGAAACAAGATAACAACCAGAACTTATAGAAAATTGAACTGTACAGAAGTCCAACAACCATTCATCCAGACTGGTAAGAGGGGCTGAGTCGAGGCAGGAAAAAGTGGAGGTGAGGACCTGGGAACACAAGCAGCAGCAGCTGGCAGTTCCCAGGTGCACAGGTGGCGGTTGGCAGACCCTGGGCACAGGGGGGCAACTGTGCAGACCCAGTGAGGCCGCACAAGGCGGCTGGCTGACCAGGTGGTCCCACATTCATGCCTGCACACGGTCCAGGCAGAGGGGAAGTGGTGGAAGGGACTGAATCCAGGAGAGAGCGGAGCAGGCGCCATTGTTTCCTCTCGGACCCCGCCCCCACCTATAGCATCACAACCCAGCCACTGGGATGCCCCTCCCTGAGGAACACCTAAGGCTCCACCCCTCATACGTAATAGCCATGACCAGACTAAAACCAAAACAAAACAAAACAAAAAAACCCCACCAAAAATGGTTCAAACCAGAGAACAAATGAAAGCTCCAGAGCCAATTCCTCTAAGCTGTGAAGAGATAGCCAACCTATCAGATGCACAGTTCAAAGCACTGGTGATCAGGATGCTCACAGAATTGGTTGATTTTGCTCACAAATTAGATGAAAAAATGCAGGCTACAATACATGAAATGAAGGAAGATGCATGGGGAACTGATAGAGATGGAAGAAAAACTGGGACTCAGATCAATGGAATGGAGCAGAAGGAAGAAACTAACAACCAAACAGAAAACAAGGAAGAAACAAGAATTCAAAAAAATGAGGAGAGGCTTAGGAACCTCCAGGACATCTTTAAATGTCCCAACATCTGAATTATAGGGGTCCCAGAAGGGGGAGAAGAAGAGCAACAAGTGGAAAACTTATTTGAACAAATAATAAAGGGGAACTTCCCCAATCTGGCAAAGGAAATAGACTTCCAGGAAGTCCAGGAAGCTCAGAGAGTCCCAAAGAAGTTGAACCTGAGGAGGAACACCCCAAGGCACATCATAATTACATTAGCCAAGATTCAAATGAAGGAGAGAATTCTAGAAGCAGCAAGGGATAAGGGCACAGTCACCTCCAAAGGAGTTCCCATCAGACTGTCAGCTGATTTCTCGAAAGAAATCTTACAGGCAAGAAGGGGCTGAAAAGAAGTATTTGAAGTCTTGAAAGGCAGGGATCTACATCCAAAGTTGCTCTATCCAGCAAAGCTTTCATTTAGAATGGAAGGGCAGATAAAGTGCTTCTCAGATAAGGTCAAGTTCAAGGAGTTCATCATCACCAAGCCCTTATTATATGAAATGTTAAAGGGACTTATCTAAGAAAAAGAAGATCAAAAATAGGACAGTGAAAAGACAGCAAACTCACAGCTATTAAGAACCACACCTAAAACAAAGGCAAACAACTAGAACAGGAACAGAAACACAGAAATGGAGATCACATGGAGGATTAGCAACAGGGGCATGGGAGGAGGAGAGAGGGGGAAAAGGTACAGAGAATGAGTAGCATAGATAGTGGGTAGAAAATAGACAGGGGGAGAGCAAGAATAGTATGGGAAATGTAGAAGCTAAAGAACTTATGACACATGGTCATGAACTAAAATGGGGAATGTGGGTGGAAGAGGGTGTGCAGGGTGGAGGGAAATGATGGGGGAGAAATGGGACAACTGTAATAGCATAATAAATAACATATATTTTTTAAAAAGGCAGTTCCATTTTTAGTTTTTTGAGGAAATTCCATTCTGTTTTCCACAGTGGCTGCACCAGTCTGCATTCCCACCAAGAATGTACTAAGGTTCCCTTTCCTCCACAACCTCACCAGCACTGGTTGTTTGTTAATTTGTTTATGATTGGTGTGAAGTGGAATCTCATTGTGGTTTCTCCCTGATGGCTAGTGATGCTGAACATCCTTTCATATTTTTCTGGGCCCTCTGTATTTCCTCCTTGGAGAAGTGTCTCTTCAGGTCCTTTGCCTATTTCTCAATAGGAATGTTTGTCTTCCTGGAGTGGAGTCATGTCAGTTATTCATATATTTTGGAAATCAAACCCTTGACTGAGGTATCATTGGCAAATATATTTTTCCATATGGTTGGTTCTTCTTTCTTTTTGCTGATGTTTTCTTTAGCATTGCAGAAGCTTTTTATTTTGATGAAGTTCCATTTGTTTATTCTTTCCTTTATGTCCCTTGCTGCATGGGATATCTGAAATTTTCCTGTGTATGTTCTCTTCTAGGACTTTTATGGTGTTGTGACTCATAATTAAGTCCTTTGTGCATCTCAGTTTATTTTGTGTATGGTTAAGTTGGTGGTGGAGTTTCTTTTTTCTTTTCTTTTTTACTCTATTTTATGATTCTGTCCACTTTGTCAAATATTAATTGACCATAGAGACTTGGATTTATTTCTGGGCTCTCTATTCTGGTCCATTGGTCTATGTTTCTGTTATTAGGCCAGTACCAGACTATATTCATTACATTGGCCTTGTAATACAGTTTGATATCAGGTATTGTGATCCTTGCTACTTTGTTCTTTCTCAAACTTGCTGCAGGTATTTGGAGCTGTTTATGGTTCCATATACATTTTTGGAGTGTTTGTTCTATATCTGTGAAATATGCCATTGGTACTTTAATAGGGATTGTATTGAATCTATAAATTACTTTGGATAGTACAGATATTTTGATGATGTTAATTCTTCCAGTCCATGAATATGGTATATACTTCCATTTATTTGTGTCTTCCTTAATTTCTTTCTTCAGTCTTGTCTAGTTTTCTGAGTACAGGTCTTTTATCTCCTTGGTTAGGTTTCTCCCTAGGTACTTTATTTTTCTTGTTGCTATAGTAAGTGGGATTTTTCCCCCTGATTTCTGTTTCTAATATTTCATTGTTGATATACAAAAATGCCTTTGATTCCTAAATATTGACTTTGTGTCCTGCTGTTTTGCCAAATTTACTTATAAGGTTGAATAGTTTTTTTGGTGGAGTCTATAAAGTTTTCTATATACACTATCATGTCATCTGCAAACAATAATAGTTTTGATTTCTCCTTTCCGAGTTGGATGCCTTTTATTTCCTTTTCTTGTCTAATTGCTGTGGGTAAGACTTCCTATACTATACTGAATAGAAGTGGTGAAAGTGGACATCCTTGTCTTGTTCCTGATCTTAGTGGAAAAGATTTTAGTTTTTGCCCATTGAGTATGATGTTGGCGGTAGGTCTCTCATATATTGCCTTTATTATGTTGAGGGATGTTCCCTCTATTCCTGCTGTGGACCGTTCAGCCTGGTTTCAGGAGTTGTAACCCTCACCCCATGGTGGGCTGTGTAAGAGCCCAAGGGACCCACTTCACCTGGGTCTGTTCTGTTACAAGGACGTGACCTACTAAGGAGACAAAGCTTATCTCCCTGGCAGGAGTGCTGCTTTTGCCTCTCTGGCCCAATTGCTTGGTTGGCAGTCAATGACGGGTAAGACTCCTCACGGGAGGGGCAACCTAAGCCAGACTCGACCACTTGGGAGGCCTCATGGAAGGACTCGAGGGGTTGCAGCAAAGAGGATGTGATGGACCCTCGCCCCCCCCAGCTATTCTGACATAGCCCGAGTCCTCATTTCCATCTGGGAGATGTCTCCTGCTTCCTAATTGCCTTAAAGCCTGAAACTGTGGGGGTGAGCAGTGCAGCCCTGTCCTGGCCAGGACGGCTCCCTGGGTGATCCGGACATAAGAAGGAAATCCTAAAGCCCTGTGAAACCTGCTTTGCTAAGAGTGCTCTTCCTTAGGTGATAAGTATCCCAGGAGGAAATGAGTATGTCTCCCAAAGTCTGGCAACCCCCTTTCCTGAAAAACACTGGCTTGGATTAAGCCCTCAGATTGCTTTGAAATGTTAACCATTGTTTGATCCTTGTCACCTGACATACCTGTATTCCTGTGTATTTGAGCCCAATAAAAGCCTAGTGAGGATGGGGCTCTGGGTCATTCTCCTCTGAGAGTTTGACCCCTTTCCTCCCCAAGCAGTCATGTCTTGGTAGTTTTCATTTTCATCCGTGACAGAGGGATGGGGCCTCTGCGGGCGGAGCCCTCCCACATCTGGCGCCCAGGACAGGGGACCCCGCATATTCCCATTTTGCTGAGTGTCTTTGCGGTAAATGGGTGTTGTACCTTATCAAGTGCTTTTTCTGCATCTATTGATATGATCATGTAATTTTTGTCTTTGCTTTTGTTAATGTGGTGTATTACATTTATTGATTTGTGAATATTGTACCATCCTTGCATCCCTGAGATGAATCCCACTTGGTCATGATGTATGATCTTTTTAATGTATTGCTGGATGTAGTTTGCCAATATTTTGTTGGGGAATTTAGCATCCATGTTCATCAGCAATATTGGCCTGAAGTTTTACTTCTTTGTTATGTCTGTATCTGGTTTTGGGATCAGGATGATGCTGGCTTCATAAAAGGAGTTTGGGAGTCTTCCATCATTTTGGATTTTTTGGAATAATTTGAGAAGGTTAGGCATTAGCTCTTCCTTAAATGCTTTGTAGAATTCTCCTGTGAAACCATCTGGTCCAGAGCTTTTGTGTGCCAGGAGTTTTTTTATTACTGCTTCAATTTCACTAGCTGTTATTAGTCTGTTCAGGCTTTCTGTTTCTTCTTGATTCAGTTTTGGAAGATTATGTTTCTAGAAATTTGTCCATTTCACCCAAGTTTTCAAATGTCTTGGCATATGGTCATTTATAGTAATGTCTTACAGTCCTTTGTATTTCTGTGGTATCAGTTGTAATTTCTCCTCTTTCATTTATGATTTTATTTCTTTGGGTCCTCTCTCTTTTTTTCTTGATGAGTTTGCTTCAAAACTTGTCAATTTATTTTATCTTTTCAAAGAACCAGCTTCTGGATTTTTCATCCTTTGACGTCTTCTTTTGGTCTCTGTGTAATTTAATTCTGCTTTGATCTTGATTATTTCCTTCCTTCTTCTTGCTCTGGGCTGTCTTTGTTGTTGTTCCTCCAGTTCTTGTATATGTAGGATTAGGTTGTTTATTTGAAACGTTTCTACCTTTTTTGGTTGGCCTGTATTGCTAGGAACTTCCCTCTCAGAACTGCTCTTGCTGTGTCCCATAGGTTTTGGACTGTTAAAAATTCATTTTCATTCTTTTCAGAAACTTTTCGATTTGTTCCTTGGTATCGTTATTGATCCATTCATTGTTTAATAGCCTGCTATTCAGTTTTCATGAGTCTAGATAGTTTTGAGTTTTTTTCCTTGAGGTTACTGTCTAGCTTCAAGCCCTTGTGGTCAGAGAAAATGTGTGCTATTATTTCAATTCTCTTGAATTTGTTGAGGTTTTTTTTTGTGTGTGTCTTATAATGTGGTCTATCTTTGAAAATGTTTCATGTGAATTTGAAAAGAATGTGTATTTTACTTCTTTGGAATGAAAAGTTCTATTTATATCAGTTAAGTCCATTTGGTCTAATGCATCATTCAGTTCCACAATATCCTTGTTGATGCTATTGATATTTTGTTTGGAAGATCTATCCATTGTTGACAGTGGGGTGTTCAAATCCCCTAGTGTAAATGTGTTACTGTCTATATCTTTCCTGAAGTCCTCAAAGGTTTTCCTTATATATTTGGGTGCTCTTATGTTCTGTGTATATATGTTTACAATATTTATGTCTTCTTGATGGATTCTTCCCTTGAGTATTTTGAAGTGCTCTTCCGTGTCTATTTTTGTAGTCTTTGTTTTGAAGTCTATTTTGTCTGAAATAAGTATGGCTACCCTATCTTTTTTTATCCTGTCCATTTGCTTGGGATATTTTTTCCCAACCATTCACTTTCAGTCTGTGTAGGTATTTTTTCCTGAGGTGAATCTACTATAGGCAGCACATGTGCAGGTCATGTTTTCTTATCAATTCAGATACCATATATCTTTTTAATTGGAATATTTAATCCATTTATATTTAAGTTTATTATTGATAGGTACTTATTCATTGCCATTTTACCCCCTTTGTACCTGTGTTCCCCTCTCACTCTTTTTCTTCATCTTCTTAAAGCAGATCCTTTAGCATATCTTAAAATGCTAGTTAGTTCCCTTTTTCAATATATCCCCTAGGTTCTCAAGGCTCATAAGAGCATCTCATGTTTTTCAGTGGTTCCCTAAGTGGAACATGGAAGTTGAGAAGAAACACTGAAACACTATGGTGGGTATGTACAGAATCTAATGGCTGAGATAAGAGAATACATATAGAACAATGTTGCTGGGACAGTATCCACTAGGGACTGACTGGAAATATGGCTACATGTCAGCAGTCTCCATCCCCAGGGACCTTCATGGGCAATACATTAATACTGCAGACCAGGCAAGCCATCACTGAAGGGAACATCATACACAGGCCATGTCATGGACCTTGTGAGATGAGTACTATTGAAAGAAGGAGACCACCTCAGAGACTGACACCAATAAGAGGGCACCTTCCTTCTTTTACTCCTGTGACTTATAGAACCCAAAGTTCTACATCAAGCCCTAAACATTGAGAAACCATAAAAAGAGGGGGAAATCCTGAAAAGGAAAATATCCTGAGATGACTAAATTTTTACTTCGTGATGAGAAATTGAATGCATCCTGAGTTTATAGAAAAGCAAATAAAGTCTGTAAAATAGAGTAAAGAATGGGAATAGGGAGTCAAAATTAAATTGAGTTGTAGAAAGTAAGTTTTATTTTTGCACACTTGTGCTAGATATCTTTCTTTATTCCCCACCCCCAGCTATGCTGTCCATCCTTTCCACCTCACTTCTTCCCAGGGAGGCTGATCTTTAGGGACCTGATTGATGATTTTCAGTTGTACTTGGCCAATGGGGAACTCTGGAAGATCAGAGGAATTAGAGGAAAGATAGCAAGGTTGGAGTATTTATATATTTTTAGTTGCCCTCATCTTTGCGTGTTGACTAAGGGTCACAGCTCCGCTCTGAAAGTGACCCTCTCTACATGACTATCTCCTTCTGGATTCTTGTCACTACTTCCTTCTCCCTTCCCTTCAAACTTAGGGTTGGCAACAGCCTTGAAATACGGGGAGCCATATTGGACAATTGGTCACTGAGTGAGATGTTTTAAAATCTCCCACTATGATTGTTGGTTTATCTATTTCCATTTTAGTTCTGTCAGTTATTATTGTATATATTTTGAGGATGTTGTTAGATGTAAAATTTTAGGATTACTATATTTTCCTGGTGAAACTTTTTTATTATGAAATGTTTCTCTGTTTCTAATAATACTTCTTGTCCCCAAATCTGATATTAATACAGCTACCCCAGCTTTCTTTTGGTTCATGTTTGTGTGACATATTTTCCATCCTTTTACTTTTAACTGTTCTGTGCCATACAAAGTATGTGTTTTGTAAACAATGTAGTCTTTTTTCCAGTCTGATAATCTGTCATTTAATTGAAATATTTTTATATTTCCACTTATTAAATTAGCCAATATTTAGGTTTATAACTGTCCTTTTCTACTTGTTCTGCTTGTCCCATGCTTCTTGTCCCTCCCCTTTTTGTCTTCTTTTTTATTAACTATTTTTAAACTATCTCTTTCTTTCCTCTTTACTAGAAAGTCTTTTATATACTACTTTACTTATTTTGATGGTTACCATGGAGAATTTAATATACATCACTGACACCCTTATCACTTCCTGTATAATGTAAGGATGTTACTATTTAATTTATATTTACTCCTCATGTTTTATGTGTTTTACTGCATGCATTTCAATTGTACACCTATTTAAATCCCACAAAGCATTATTATTATTGTTTTACAGAGTCAAGAGTCATCTATATTTACTTATATTTTCTCTTTCTGTTGTTGTTGTTGTTGTTGTTGTTGTTGTTGTTCTTCTTCTTCTTCTTCTTCTTCTTCTTCTTCTTCTTCTTCTTCTTCTTCTTCTTCTTCTTCTTTCTTCCCCCATCTCTCTGCTTCTATCTGGAATCATTTTCCTGTCAAAAGAAGACATTTCAGTATTTCTTTAAGTGTTCAGTCTGCTGGTGGTCAATTCTCTGTTTTTGTTTGGCTGCAAATATCATTATTTTGCTTTTATTTTTGAAAGATAGTTTTGTTGGCTATAGAATTCTATGTCTGTATTTGATTTTCCTTCAGACTTTGAGGTTAGAATCCATTGTCATCTGGCTCCCATCATTTCAATTGAGAAGTCAGTACTAGTCTTATTGTTGTTGTAGCCCTTAATGTAAAGAGTTTTTATTTTCCCCTCTGGCTTCTTCATATGTTTTTTTGTTTGTATTTTATTTATTATTGTTTTACTTTAATGTGTGTTGGTGTAGGCTTATTGATATTTATCCTGTTCATATTAACCACTTCCCCTTGATTCCATCCTTATTGTTCCACTTTAGAGATCAGAAAATAGAGCCAGAGTAAGGATAAAGAATGGTTGATGACAACTGAGGCTTCTGGATCATTTGGATTAGTATTCACCAACTGGCAACATTAAACCTTTCTCCACACCATCTAGTGAGCTTTAATCTAACTATCTTTCCTATTACTCCATAAGTTTTTAGTAGATAATGTAAACAGTTTATCAGGAATACAATAGTTTGGGTTGAAAAATATTTTTCTAGACCATCATTGTGCTCAGGATGGTGTGATGATATTAGATATAGTATCCCTACCCTTTTTTAGAGCTAGTCTAGAATAGTGGTTAAGATCTGGCTTCTAGATCAGATCACCTGGGTTTACATCCCAGTTCTGCTGCCCTTTCCTCCACTAACTGTGTGACCCTGGGGAGGTAAAATCTCTATCAATCAGACACTTTCCTATAAATAGAGAACTATAACAGTGCCAGTTCACAGTGGCAGTATTCATAGTGTTTTTTCCCTTGAAGTAGAAAATCAGTTAATACCAAAATAATCATTCATTATGTGCAACACCCTGTCCCTACCTTCAGGGGGGACACTGTCTCTGGAGCTGATGAATAAGTATAATGATAAACAATGCAAGGAGTCTAAAGTGGTAAAGGCCAAAACTGGAGTATTCCTAGGTTCTCTGTAACCTGAGTCCAAAGGCATAGTCTGAATCCTCCAGAACAAATATACATGCAGCATATGTGAAGAACCAGGCCCCTGCTAGATCTTCAGGCAGGTTGGTGATGCACTTCCAAGGAAAGAGAATTCTGTTGTTCAGATGACATCATGGAATCAGAGGTGTGAGCTATTCACTGTTTCAGCAGTAATAGAGTCTCATTTCTACATTCACTAGACACTATAATTCTCATTTTCCCCTCTAGCAATTAATAAAGGAGATATCTAGAGCTATTTACAGGAACATGAAGAGACACTCAAAGCGACCAAATTGTTCCAAGTTGCATTCGGAAATATAAATAGAAGTAATGCTTTATTCCAGGGCAGCTGCCTTTTATGAAACACCCAGGAAACAGATGTTATCCACAATCTAACTCTTTTGCTGATTTTTTTAAACAATGTTTTTCCTTTGAAGCATGATGGTATTGTGAAAGACACATGTTTTGAAGACAGACATGCCTAGGTTTAGATTTTGTTTCCTTTTTTTTGTTGATGTGGACAAGTTCCCCAGCCCTCTCTAGCCCACTCTTGAGATTTTCCATCTGTGCCTCCCAGAACTATCGGAAAGAATTCATCAGGGCTGTGTGGAGAAGAGGTGCTTACTGTCCCTAAGACTGTTGGCAGAGTGGATCTTCCCCAATCCCACATAATGGAAAAGCCTCACAAGGGTTCATATTCCAATTTCCCAGGGCTTTGCATCTTCTTAACCACTGTGCCTGGAGGCCCTGACCTCCTTGGTGTTGAGGCCTCTCCATACATAACCCTGAAAGAAAGTTGAGACTTAGCTCTTGAGAACCCAGTCACACACATGCTATTGAAATGGGGCTGGGAGGACTCACAGAGAACACTGCACAAAGCAGTAAAACCTGACCGAAGCTGCAAGCCCTTTAGAGAAATGTACATATGTATTTCCTTATGTATAATTTTATATATTGTGAAAAAATATGATTGAATAAAATTATTTAAGCAGAAGATTGTAGTGAGTCCATCCTGGAACTGTTATTAATTTCCTTCCCAATGGAGAAACTTGATTCTCAGGAAGGGTGAATGGGGCTGAGTCCAACATAAGCTAAGTTGAGAATTTAGCTCAGGTCTCTAGGTTTCTTGCTCAGACACCTTCTTGCCTAGTCTGAGATGACTAACTATAAACCTACCAGCCATCTCTGCCGTTAAAATGGAAGCAGTTTCTGTACACTTGACTCCAAGTCCATTGGGTAAAATGATAGCTGAGACAATTATATGGCAAATTCAGTTAGTACCCACCATCCTTCGTATTAGAAAATAGGTTCACAGCACTTGCTTCTTCATCACACCCTCTCTGTGGAGGAAGGCAAAGCAAGTGCACCCTGAAAAGTACTGCCACAGACCCCATGCTGCAGGCAAATGGCTTCAGGTCCTGTAGAGTGTATAGGGCATCAGAGGAATTGATGTGGGAGTTATATTGCCCAGCATTGCTGCTCCCAGTATTCTGCATTGCTGATGACCTGGACTGTGTTCAGGCCCAGTTGATTAGAGTAGACCTCACTCCATGAGAATTGTATGGAGGATGGGAGAACGTACCCTGTTGGGGAGCTCCATCCCACAGAGCCCTCCTGGCTGCTGAAGATGAAGTTAAATCTACCAAGACAAGATCTGCTTGGGGAGAAAGGCTGACCAATCTCTCAGAGGAGGAGGACCTCAAGTCTTTTTCTCAGTGGGCTTTTATTGAGTTTAATTTGCATAGGAATACAGGGCATATATGGAAAGCTCATTAGTCATTGTCAGGAAGTAATGATCAAACAATAGATAACATTCAAAGAACTAGGAGGGCTGGGGATTCAACATGGCGGCATGGTAGGAAGATGCAGATTCCACTTCCTTCCGCACATGGGAGAAAAACCTAGCTGATTTACAGAGGAACAGAGCAGACAGCCAACAATACCACAGCATATATGAAAATAGAAGATCAAAATCTGTAGCAGACATTGGAAAACCAGATGTGGCAGCTGAGCAACCAGAGTCAGCCCTGAGATCAGGACAGAGGTGGCCCTGTGACCAGAGGTGGCTTTGTGACCGAGCAGAGGCAGCCCTGTGACTGATGGGAGGCAGCCTGTGACTGACCGGAGGTGGCTGAGCTCCCGAAGGCGGCCCTGGGACCGGAGGCGACCCTGCAACTGGAGGAGGGGGCTCTGTGGAAGACCAGGAGCTCACATCCATGATTCTGGGGTGAGTGCATGCAACTCCGGAAACTCGCAGAGCCCATGCCCATAGTCGCGGGTGGGCGCATGCACCCTGTAGGAGACCCGGAACTCACAGCAATAGAGGCGGGGAGGGTTCGATCGGTGAGAGATCCCAGCTGAAACCCATAACTTGGGAAAGCGTGCTCTCTGCAGGGGGCTCAGAAATCACACCCAAGGCCCTGCATGGAGAGGGCACCACTAGCCCTGGGGAGAGTACACAGCTGGCACTGAGGATAGTAGCCCAAAGCTGACTGAGTGAGGAACAGGGAGAAAAGTGGTACGAGTCGCCTCTCAGCCTGTTGTAGCCAGCAAGACCAGAAAATCCAGTTTGGCCTGTTTGAAAATAGCAAGAGGGATTTTTTTTTTTTTTTGGTAGTTGTTTTTTGTTTGTTTAGTTGGGTTTTTTTTTGTTGTTGTTGTTGTTGTTGGTTTTTAGGTTTGTTTTTTTCATTTTTGTGGGGTTCTTTTTGTTTTGATTATATATATATTTTTTATTTTTTATTATTTCTACCTTTTTTATCCCTCAATTCCTTTTGCTTCTGTTTACTTCTTTCTTGTTTTATTCCTTCTTCCATTCTTTCCAATTTTATTTCTCCTTCCTTCCTCTTTTTTTTACTCTTCTTTTTTCACTTTTTTCTTTTCTCTTTTGAAATACACACGAGTGAGGAAAAAAAAATCCTAGAACTGTGAAAAAAACAGTTGGACCAAAAGAGGGGGTATCCCAACAGGTGAGACAGTGGAAGCTGTGGACACCAGGATACCTGAAGGAGACTACACCACTGAATCTCACAGGTATTCTACCACAGAGGTTCACATAATAAATGCAGGGAGCTGGAACAGATCAGTTGAAGTTGAGGCTTACAAGAAGAGTCTCACAAACAATGAGAAGACAAAGAAACAATCCCCAAATGAAAGGAAAGGAGGAAGCCCCAGAAAGAATGCTAAATGAAACAGAGGCAACTCAACTATCAGATAAGGAGTTCAAAGAAATGTTGTCAGGAAGCTCCATGAGCTCTCAATGAGCTACCAGAAACTACAGGGAAGCTACAATGAACTCGCTGAAAACTATATCAACATGAAAAATAAAATAGGAACTGTCAAAAAGGGCCAAGAAGAAATGAAGGATACAATTTCTGAGCTGAAGAACACAGTGGAAGAAATGAAAAGCAGAATCGATGAAGCAGAGGATCGGATCAGTGAGTTGGAGGACAAAGTAGAAAAAAGCAGCCAGAAAGAGCAAGAAAAAGAAAAGAGGCTCAGAAAGAATGAACAGGGATTAAAATAAATGCAAGACAACATGAAACATAATAATATCCATATAATAGGAATACCAGAAGGATAAGAAGAAGAGCAAGGGATAGAAAACCTATTTGAAAAAGTAATGATGGAAAACTTCCCTAATTTGATGAGAGAAAAAGACACAGAAATCCAGGAAACACAGAGAGTCCCAATGAAGAGGAACCCAAACAGGCCCACTTCAAGACATATCAGAATTAAAATGGCAAAATTCCAAGACAAAGAGAGAATCTTAAAGGCAGCAAGGGAGAAAAAGGAAGTAATATACAAGGGAGCCCCAATAAGGTTAGCAGCTGATTTCTCAATAGAAATGCTCCAAGCCAGAAGACAATGGCAAGAAATATTCCAAGTAATGAGAACCAAAGGCCTGCAACCCAGACTACTTTATCCAGCAAGGCTTTCAATCAAGATAGAAGGCCAAATAAGGAGCTTCCCAGACAAAAGAAGTCTGAAAGAATACACCTTTACCAAATCAGTTCTGCAAGAGATACTAAAGGGACTACTCTAAGGAAAGGAAGGAAAAGAGAAAGAGAGAGGAACAAAGGTATGAAAATGGCAATGAATAAATACCTATCAATAATAACCTTAAATGTAAATGGATTAAATGCTCCAATCAAAAGACATAGAATAGCTGACTGGATAAGAAAGCATGACCCACACATATGCTGCCTACAAGAGACCCACCTCAGGACAAAAGACCTACACAGACTCAAAGTGAAGGGCTGGAAACACATTTTCCAAGCAAACGGACAGGAAAAAAAGGCTGGGGTAGCAATACTCATATCAGACAAAATAGACTTCAAAAGAAGAGCCATAAAGAGAGACCCAGAAGGTCACTTCATAATACTCAAGGGTAGAATTCACCAAGAAGACATAAACATTGTAAATATATATGCACCCAATATAGGAGCACCTAAATACATCAAGAAAACTTAGAGGACTTCGAGAAAGATATTGACAGCAACACAATTATAGTAGGGGATTTTAACACCCCACTGTCAAAAATGAACAGATCTTCCAAACAAAATATCAAAAAAGATATTGTGGCATTGAACAATACTCTAGATGAATTGGACTTAACTGATATATATAGAGCCCTTCATCCCAAAGAAACTAAGAACACATTTTTTTTTTAAATGCATATGGAACATTTTCAAAGATAGACCACATGATAGGACACAAAACAAGCCTCATCAAATTCAAGAAAATTGAAATCATACCAAGCATTTTCTCCAACCACAAGGGACTGAAACTAGAAACCAACTTCACGGGGAAATCCCAAAACCATCAAAATCATGGAGATTGAATAACATGCTATTAAACAAAGAATGGGTAAAGAATGAAATTAGTGAGGAAATCAAAAAGTTTCTGGAAACAAATGAAAATGAACTCACAATGACCCAAAACTTAGGGGCCACAATGAAGGCACTCCTCAGAGGGAAGTTCATAGCAATACAGGCCTACCTAAAGAAGATAGAAACATTTCAAAGAAACAACTTAACCCTATGCCTACAAGAACTCGAGAAACAACAACAAAGACAGCCCAGAGCAAGTAGAAGGAAGAAAATAGCCAAGATCAGAGCAGAATTAAATGACATAGAGACTAAAAGCACAATCCTAAGGATCAATGAATCCAGGAGCTGGTTCTCTGAAAAGATGAACAAAATCGACAAGCCTTTAAGCAGGCTCATCAAGAAAAAAGGAGAGAGGACTCAAATAAACACAATCAGAAATGAAAGAGGAGAGATTATGACTGACACCACAGAAATACAAAGGATTGAAAGAAATTACTACGAAGAACTGTGTGCCAAGAAATTTGAAAACCTAGGTGAAATGGACAAGTTTCCAGAAAAATATAATCTTCCAAAACTCAATGAAGAAGAAACAGAAAGCCTGAACAGGGTAATAACAGCTGATGAAATTGAAGCAGTAATCAAAAAACTCCCGACACACAAAAGCTCTGGACCAGATGGTTTCACAGGAGAATTCTACAAAGCATTTAAGGAAGAGCTAACCCCTATCTTTCACAGACTATTCGAAAAAATCCAAAATGATGGAAGACTCCCAAACGCTTTCTATGAAGCCAGCATCATCTTAATCCCAAAACCAGATAAAGACACAACAAAGAAAGAAAACTTCAGGCCAATATCACTGATGATCATAAACAATAAAATCCTCAACAAAATATTGGCAAACCGCATCCGACAATACATTAAAAAGATCATACACCATGACCAAGTAGGATTCATCCCAGGGATGCAAGGATGGTTCAACATTCGCAAATCAGTAAATGTAATACATCACATAAACAAAAGCAAAGACAAAAATCACATGATCATATCAATAGATGCGGAAAAAGCTTTTGATAAGGTACAACACCCATTTATGATAAAAGCTCTCAGCAAAGTGGGAATAGAGGGAGCATCCCTCAACATAATAAAGGCCATATATGAGAGACCTACAGCCAATATCACACTCAATGGGCAAAAATTAAAATCTTTCCCACTAAGATCAGGAACAAGACAAGGTTGTCCACTTTCACCATTTCTATTCAACGTAGTATTGGAAGTCTTAGCCACAGTGATTAGACAAGAAAAGGAAATAGAAGGCATTCAAATTGGAAGGGAGGAAACAAAACTATCATTGTTTGCAGATGACATGATAGTGTACATAGAAAGTCCTATAGACTCAGCCGAAAAGCTGCTCGACATAATAAATGAATTTGGACAAACAGCTGGATACAAAGTCAATATGCAGAAATAAAAGGCATTTTTGTATACCAACAATGAAACAGCAGAAGCAGAAATCAAGAAAAAAAAATCCCATTTGATATAGCAAAAAGAAAAATAAAATACCTAGGAATAAACCTAACCAAGGAGGTAAAAGACCTGTATGCAGAAAACTACACAACACTGAAGAAAGAAATCAAGGAAGACACAAACAAATGGAAGCATGTATCGTGTTCATGGATTGGAAGAATTAATATCATCAAAATGTCCATACTACCCAAAGCAATTTACAAATTCAATGCAATACCTATTAAAGTACCCATGGCATATTTCACAGACATAGAACAAACACTTCAAAATTTATATGGAACCATAAACAACCCCAAATAGCTGCTGCAATTTTGAGAAAGAAGAGCGAAGTAGGAGGGATCACAATACCTGATACTAAACTGTATTACAAAGCCACTGTAATCAAAACAGCCTGGTACTGGCACAAAAACAGGCACATGGACCAGTGGAACAGAACAGAGAACCCAGAAATAAACCCAAGTCTCTACGGTCAATTAATATTGGAAAAAGTGGGCAGCAACATAAAATGGAGCAAAATAGGCTCTTCAACAATTGGTGCTGGAGAACTGGACAGCTACATGCAAAAAAATGAAACTCGAGCACCAACTTACACCATACACAAAAATAAACTCAAGGTGGATAAAAGATTTAAGTATAAGCTGTGACACAATTAAAGTCCTAGAGGATAACATAGGCAGGAAAGTCTCAGATATTTCACACAGCAATATTTTTATTGATATATCTCTAAAGCAAGGGACATAAAGGAAAGTATAAACAAATGGGATCTCATCAAAACAAAAAGCTTCTGTACAGCTATAGAAACCAGTATTAAAATAAAAACAGAGCCAACTGTATGGGAAAACATATTTGCCAATGATACCTCAGACAAGGGTTTAATCTCCAAAATATATTAAGAACTTACTCAACTCCACTCTACGAAGACAAGCAACCCAATTAAAAAATGGGCAAAGGACTTGAACTGACACTTGGCCAAGGAGGACATACAGAGGATCCAGAGACACATGAAAAGGTGCTCTATATCACTAGCTATCAGAGAGATGCATATTAAAACCACAGTGAGATACCACTTGACACCAGTCAGAATGGCCTTCATAAACAAAGCAACAAACAGCAAGTATTGGAGAGGTTGTGGAGAAAAGAAAATCCCACTGTTGGTGGGATTGCAGACTGGTACAACCACTATGGAAAACAGTGTGGAATTTTCTAAGGAAACTAAAAATGAACCTACCTTTTGACCCAGCAATTCCACTGCTAGGACTATATCCTAAGAACCCTGAAACACCAATCCAAAAGAACCTATGCACCCCTATGTTCATAGCAGCACAATTTACAATAGCCAAGTGTTGGAAGCAACCTAGGTGCCCATCAGTTAATGAATGGATCAAAAAACTGTGGTACATTTACACAATGGAATTCTATGCAGCAGAAAGGAAGAAGGAGCTCCTACCCTTTGCGACAGCAGGGATGGAACTGGAGAGCATCATGTAAGCAAAATAAGCCAGGCAGTAAAAGACAAATACCATATGATCTCACCTTTAACAGGAACTTAATCAACAAAACAAACAAACAAGCCTTAATATAACTGGAGGCACTGAAATTGAGAACAAGCTGACAGTCACCAGATGGGAGACGGGAGAGAATTTCAGGGGAAAAGGGGAACGGTTTAGAGCAACAAGTATAAAGGACACATGGACAAAAACTATGGGGGGTGGAAATGGGAGGGAGGTGGGGAGGGCTGGGGCAGTGGGCTGGGGGGGGTAAAAGACAGAAAACTGTACAAGATCAACAATTAAAAAATACTGATTAAAAATAAATAAATAGAAAATAGAAATAGAAAAAAGAAAAAAAACTATGAGGGCTTATTCTGAGTCAGAGTCAGATAGCCAAAGGGCCATAAAACTTCAGGAAAGAAACTCATTTTATGCTTGGACCCTTAAAATTTAAATTAATGGCATTCTTAGGAAAGCAGGTTTCACAGAATTTTATGCATTCTTTCTTAGGCCTGATTGCCCCCGGGAACTGCCCATTTCAACACAGGGCTACACCCTCCTCTGGCATTGTTTTAGGTTTGAGGCAGGTAGGGGAAATAAGTCAGCCAAGAGATTAGGAGACTTCTTACAGATAGAATGAGGACTCAAGCTATAACAAAGCTGAGGGGTGAACATCCATCACCCCTTTTCTATAGTCCCCTAATTCCTTCCTGGATGACCCCTTCACAACTGTGCCAGCCTTAGGTTGTTCCTCCCTTGAGGAATCTTACCCATCATTGGCTAACCAGTCATCTGCTTGGGCCAAGCAGGGGATTATGAGAGAGGGGATAAGCTTTTGTCTCCTTAACAGCTTATGTCCCAAGGTCTTTTTACTCAGCCTTAGGCATGGGGGGTTGCAGCTTCTGAAACCAGGCAGGGTGGTTCTCAACAGTACCGCTGTCTGTCTCAGGACCTGCTTGTGCAGAACTTGGTGGGGTGCCTGAAGGTATGCTGGGGTTCTGCTCTTTGTCTTGTGCTGACACCAGGAGCAAAGATGGATGAGATGGAGGCCTGACTTTGGCTCTCCTGAGGGAGAAGAAGAAAGACCACTGAGGAACTTGGTTCCCATGAAGCCTGAGAATGGGGTAGGGGTTGGGTATGGAGAGCCAGCTGCAAGCCTCCTGTACTTCTGTGACAGCAGGCCTTGTGGGGGCCATGATAGGAGAAGGTGTCAGGGAGGATATGGAGTAACTGGGCTCAGGGTCTTTGTTGCCAATATTTAGTTGCCTGTGTCTGGAGAGAAGGCTATTGGTTCCAAGGTTGAGCCAGCCCTGGTGCAGGGTGTCTGTGAATTCCCTTTTTTCTGGTCAATGACAGCCAGACAAGATAGCTACAAGTGGGCCACCAGGAGCTAAAGCTGCTCAGCCTTAAAAGGTGAAAGCACAAGAATAGTCACACCAGGCACAGCTGGATTTTAGCAAGGAGGAACCAGGAGGACAGAAGCATAGGTGTGCCCTTCTTCTGAGGTAGCTAGGAAGTCAATGAGGACTGAGGTCAGGGAGCATCAGTGTGAGGCATTCCTGCCATGTACCAGACACTGTACCGGGTCAAAGAGTGAACATTAGTAGTGTGGCAAGTACAGTTCCAATCAACTTAGTGTGTCAGTTCACTCAATGGCAGGCAGATCTTACTGGGATCATCATCTTGCTCTTATAGATGAAAAAACTGAGGCCTGGGTGGGTGATGTCACCTGCCTTAGGTGACACTGTATGTGTGAAGGTGTTCAAACTGGGACCCAGGCAGCTGAGCTCCAAGACAGAGCTTCTGAATATACACAATGCAGCTTCCCTTCTTGGGCTGACGGCCCTGTAAGACAACCTTGGCTCCTGCTATGTCACTGTGTACCCAATTCTCAAATACAGCCTGTAAGGACAGAGCTAGAACTCAGAGCCAGTACTTTTTGGGCGAAAAGTCCTAGAACCCTCTTCAGGCTTCAAGAATGTCCTGGATGCTCCAGGTCTCAGCCCCAGAAATTTAGGACAGTGTTCAACTTTCTCTGTTTTTCCAGGGAGATGTTTCTCCAGTCCAACACCACTCACTTCTTCCTGCCTTTCTAGACCTTCTGATTGTGGGCTCTGCTTCCTCCCTTGGGTGCCCCAACTCCCAACTTTAATTAGAACTCATGACTGACTCACCATCTCATTCCCTCAGCAGGCTCCTCTGGCACTGACTGCTCTTGCCTCCTGGTTCTTCCCAGACAAAATGGCCTGAGGCAAGGCCCATGGCTGACAACTCAGTGATTGGTGAGATGACCTCCATGGACAGCAAAGGATAAGTTCATCCAGGAACCATAGGAGCCACCTAGAAGTTAATGTCTCATGCTGGAGAAAACTCTTCCCAACTGTTCAGAAGCAGCCAAAGCTCAGAGCAGGATGTGATGAGAACAGTAACTTCTACTGGAAACGACAGAAGGATGCACATAAGTGGTATATGATTGTCCCAACTAGGACCTAAGGCAGAAGTATGATGCAAATGAAGGCTCAGTGGTTTGCATAAAATAAAATGGGACAAAATCTTAAAAGCAAGGGGAAAATACATAAAGCTTCCTTCAGCTCCATGACTTAGAGTTGCTACACATTCTTAACAAGGTTGGATTTAGGTTTTTGTGAGCAGAAGTTACCCATGGGTTGAACACAGGAAATGGTTCATCTGTGAAAAACTCACTAAAAAATTTCCTGGGAAAGTCTCACTGAAAAGCCTGCTTGCTAGGAGGTGGGTTGTCAGGCATTTGGTAGCAACTGAGATGGGCTGGGATGTGGGCAATTTTAGAAGTGGAACCACTGCTGTGGCGTTAATAAAAGTTTGAACAGTACAGAAATGTTGGGAGGAGTAGACATTGATTCTCCCATAGGCTTATAGCCCAAATACAGCTATTCTTGTCATTTTGGTTTGTTTCATTACAGTCTTTTCTTCTGTGTATTTTTTGTGATCAGTTTGTGCAAATTTTTTATGTCGTTTTCTCCTCAAATGAGCTCTTCATGTTATCGCTTTGTAAAGATTATTGTTAAGTAGCAGTGTATCTCAGTAAGTGTGTGTGTCCTGATTTAATATGTTCCTTGTTGAACATTTGGGTTATTTTTAATTTTTCATTATTACAATTATATTTGTGCACAGGGCTATTTTCCATCTTTAAGGTTATTTTCTTAGGAAAAAACTCCTCAGCAGTACAGTTTGCATGTCAAAAAGCACACCCATTTTAGAAAATTTTGTTAAAAATTACCAGCTGACTTTCTCAAGTAGATCCCCACGACAGATCCCACTTTACAGCAGTGGCTTTGGCTTCTTTTTCTTTGTTACATTCTGATCCTGTTCTTTCATTCATTCATTTATTCAATTCATTCAACAGTCACTGAACCCCTGCTATGTACCAGGAATTAATGTGTGCATAGTGGAAACAAAATGAATCTGATATATCCTGACTGCTCAGAGAGCTCACAATCCAGAAGAGAAGGTGGGTAATGAACCAGTATAGTTTGTGTGGTTGAAGGTGGAACCAGGTATCCTGTTTTTCTGTCTGCTACTGCCCAGAGTCTATCACAGCTGAGCAGCCCTTGTAGAAACATCTGCAGCTCTGCTCTCACTAGGCCCAGTTTCCCACTCCCTGGTCCCACTGTCCACAGGAGCTCCTCCCATGCCTCTCCTTTCCCTAGAATCCTTCTCTTTCCCAGTGCCCCCTTGGACCCTCATATTCATACCATGGAGCTCTTAGTTCTTCTGAGTCCATGAGTGTGCCTTCAGCATCCTACTCAAGGCATTCCACTTTATTCACACTGACTGTGGAGATGAGTTGTTTAACCCACTCCATATTACAGTGTTTCTGACTTTCTCTGCAGCACAGGGACTCCCAGAACCTCTGGGTTGTTTTCTCTATAGACTTCAGTTCATTATGAGTTTTTGAGAACCCAGACTGGGGTGCAGAGAGGATATTTGGGTAAAAGCAGCAGCAGTGTGGCAGAGATATATGGACACCCTTTAGAGCATTCCTGCCATCACTGTGCCACATGGACAGTAGACTTGGGGAAAAGATGTGGGCAATGGCCTTTTAGAGAATTAAATAAATGCAGATATTTCGGAGCCCAGAAGATTGTTTCCTTGCAACTTTGTTAGGTGGAAGCTACCGGCCTGAAGTTTTAAATTTTTAAATATTTTTTCTCTCTCATACCCTGTTTTGAGTTAAAAATTGTTCATTCAGTTTGATTCCATTTTTTCCCAACTCTTGCACAGAGGCAAAGTTGATAAGCAGGAAGTAGTTTCTCCCCAGTCCCAGAGGACTGTAACAGTAACACTTTAGCTTGCCTCTAATTACAGCCACCATGACAGTTCATATGTTGTAGCAATAAAAATAACCATAAACCTTACATAATCATTAAAGTTAAGCAAACAGCTCCTCACTGCATCATAATGTACAGGTAGTTGCTAATAATCCAGGAACAGCATTGGGGCATTCAAGGAACATCTTTCCCATCTTCATAGTTTCTTAAACAACTTTAGAGACATATTTTTATTAAGTATATGCAAGGCAGATGATCTTAAACCTCAAGAAGAGTGTGCATAATAATTGTGTACTCTTCTAATACTCTCGAAAGACCTATTCAAAGTCCATTCTGAAAGACAATAATATATCAAGAAGTTCTGCAAACTTCCTCCTAATGAAGACATGCCAATTTGAGACCAAGAATGTGGCCTCAAAGGACAAAATAACCACCACTCTCAGTCTCTCGGTGTTTTGCTACTTTATTTCAGAGTGATTCAAAATCTAATTAAATTTCTAAACTCTAATGAAATTACAGAAGAAAAATCATTTAGGGTTATATTATGTACAATTACTCACAGCTGAAAATTACAGTTACCCTCTTTCACCATGATGGAGTCTCTTGGGAAAACCCTTGTTATTTATCCACCATGTAAATCTGACATTTCTTTACTATTTACAGGTTGGAGGTAAAGCTGAATTAATTAAATATATATATTCTGAAGTGCAACAGATAGGTGGGGATGGAGAAAGCATGTAGGCTGATATTATCTGTGTGAGAAATTCTGGGATGGAGTGAGTCAAGACTGACACTGAATTTGTTCTCATTGGAAGATGCTCTCAGAGTATGGGATCTCTTGGGAGCAGAAGCATTGCACATGGGACAGGGAGGGAAAAACCTTAGATGATATGAGCTCAGGGTTTGGAATATTCCCTCCAAATTTTCTTGAAAATCTAAGTTTATTTTTCTTTAGGTAAGGTAAGACCTTGCCACCACAAGTTTGCTTAAGGATAGTGGTCTGAACTTCTATTTTTAAAGGATTCAATAACTTGATCAAGCAATGCTAATAAATACTCAGAATCTTCTGAGTCTTTAGTATCTGGTTAACAATTTCATGTAATCCATCTGCTTGAAGTCTTTAATTGCTATAATTAGAGAGACTTGAGGGTGTATCCATATTGGCAAGTATAGTCTTGCACTGCACAAAGATCAGCTATGAGGACTTGGACTTCCAGGAATATAGATTAAGTAATTTGGCTCTTTCTCCTCAATAAAAATAAACAGAAAAGCTAGACAAAATGTATTTTTAAATATCTGTTTAAAGTTATCAGAGAGCTAATAAAGCAATGAAGAAACTTAAGAACAAGATCTGGGAGAAGAAACTCCAAACGAGCCTGGAATTTGAAAAGTTTATCTCACAGAGTTATCCTTCAGTCCTAGAAAAGGTGACTGGAAGGCTGAGAAATGAAAAAAGCTGTCAATGCATTTGGGTATATACAACTCAGGCCTCCTAATTCCTAGGAGAAATGCTGAACCAAAAGTAAACCAGCCCTCAAAAGGACTGAAGTCAAGCTTTAATTCATCCTTGCCTCTGGCACTGCTCTTAGGTGTTGCAATTTTTGCTGGCAAAACGTAGAAGACTATGAAAAGCAATATAAATCCACCTAAAGAAATATAACATTATCCTAGGCATTAAATTATTTTGTTTCTCTAATTCTTTTTTCTATTAATTGTTGTTCACATACAGTTTTCTGCCTTTTACCCCCATTCCAGCCCACCACACTCTCAGCACTCCCCACCTCCCTCCCATTTCCAACTCCCACTCCCCCTTGATTTTGTCCATGTGTCCTTTATACTTGTTCCTGCAAACCTTTCACCCCTTCCCCTGAAATTCTCTCCCCTCTCCCCTGTGGTCACTGTCAGCCTGTTCTCAATTTCAGTGTCTTTGGTTATATTTTCTTGTCTGTTTGTTTTGTTGTTCAGGTTCCTGTTAAAGGTGAGATCATATGGTATTTCTCTTTAACTGCCTGGCTTAATTCATTTACATAATGCTTTCCAGTTCAATCCATGCTGTTGCAAAAAGTAGGAGCTCCTTCTTTCTTTCTGCTGCATAGAATTCCATTGTGTAAATGTACCATAGTTTTTGAATCCATTCATTTACAATGAGCACTTAGGTTGCTTCCAGCACTTGGCTATTGTAAATTGTGCTGCTATGAACATAGGGGTGCATAGGTTCTTTTAGATTGGTGTTTCAGGGTTCTTAGGATATAATCCTAGCAGTGGAATTGCTGGGTCAAAAGGCAGATCCACTTTTAGTTTTCTGAGAAAACTCCATACTGTTTTCCATAGTGGTTGTACCAGTCTGCAATCCCACCAAGTGTGCATTAGCGTCCCCTTTTCTCCACAACCTCTCCAACACTTGTTTGTTGATTTCTTTATGATGGCCATTCTGACTGGTGTGAAGTGGTATCTCATTGTGGTTTTAATTTGCATTTCTCTGAGAGCCAGAGATACTGAGCATAGCATATTTTGATGTATCTCTGAATCCTCTGTATGTCCTCCTTGGAGAAGTGTCTGTTCACGTCCTTTGAGCATTTGTTACTGAGTTGATTGTCTAAGAGAGGAGCCATGTGAGTTCTTTATATATTTTGGAGATTAAACCCTTGTCTGAGGTATCATTGGCAAATACATTCTCCCATATAGTTGATTCTTTTATTATTTTAATACTGTTTTCTTTAGCCATGCAGAACCTTTTTATTTTGAAGGGATCCCATTTGTTTATTCTTTCCTTTATGTCCCTTGCTCTAGGGGACATATCAGTGAAAATGTTGCTGCGTGAAATATCTGAGGTTTTCCTGCCTATGTCATCCTCTAGATCTTTAATGGTGTCATGGCTTATATTTAAATCTTTTATCCACCTTCAATTTATTTTTGTGTATGGTGTAAATTGGTGCTCGAGTTTCATTTCTTTGCATGTAGCTGTCCAGCTTTTCCAACACCATTTGTTGAAGAGTCTATTTTTACTCCATTTTATGTTGCTGCCCCCTTTGTCGAATATTAATTGACTGTAGAGACTTGGGTTTATTTCTGGGCTCTCTGTTTTGTCCCACTGGTCCATATGCCTATTTTTATGCCAGTACCTAGCTGTTTTGATTACAGTGGCCTTGTAATACAGTTTAGTATCAGGTATTGTGATCCCTCCTACTTTGCTCTTCTTTCTCAAAATTGCTGTAGCTATTTGGAGCTGTTCATGGTTCCATATAAATTTTTGAAGTGTTTGTTCTATACCTGTGAAATATCCCATTGGTACTTTAATAGGTATTGCATTGAATATATAAATTGCTTTGGGTAGTATGGACACTTTGATGATGTTAATTCTTCCGATCCTTGAACACAGTATATGTTTCCAATTTGTTTGTGTCTTCCTTGATTTCTTTCTTCAGTGTTGTGTAGTTTTCTGCATACAGGTCTTTTACCTCCTTGGTTAGGTTTATTCCTAGGCATTTTGTGTTTCTTGTTGCTATGTCAAATGAGATTTTTCTTGATTTCTGCTGCTGATGTTTTTTTTGTTAGTATACAAAAACGTCTTTGATTTCTGGATATTAACATTGTATCTGGCTGTTTGGCCAAAATCACTTATTATGTTGAGCAGTTTTTTGGCCAAGTCTATAGGATTTTCTATGTACACTATCATGTCATCTGCAAACAATGGTAGTTTTATTTCCTCCTTTCCAATTTGGATGTCTTTTATTTCCCTTTCTTGTTTAATCACTGTGGCTAAAATTTCCAGTACTATGTTAAATAGAAGTGGTGAAAATGGACAACCTTGTTTTGTTCCTGATCTTAGTGGAAAGATTTTAGTTTTTTCCCGTTGACTATGATGTTGGCTGTAAGTCTGTCATATATGGCCTTTATTATATTGAGGAATGCTCCCTCTATTCCCTCTTTGCTGAGTGTTTTTATCATAAATGGGTGTTGCACCTTATCAAATGCTTTTTCCGCATCTATTGATATGATCATGTGATTTTTGTCTTTGCTTTTGTTTATGTGATGTATTACATATACTGATTTGCGAATGTTGGACCATCCTTGTATCCCTGGGATGAATCCCACTTGGTCATAGTAGATGATCTTTTTAATGTGTTGTTGGATGCAGTTTGCCATTATTTTGTTGAGGATTTAGCATCTGTGTTTATCAGTGATATTGGCCTGAAGTTTTCTTTCTGTGTTGTGTCTTTATCTGGTTTTGGGACTAGGATTATGCTTGATTTATAAAAAGAGTTTTGGAGTCTTCCATCATTTTGAATTTTTTTAAATAGTCTATGAAGGATAGAGGTTAGTTTTTCCTTAAATTCTTTGTAGAAGTCTCCTGTGAAACCAGCTGGTCCAGGTCTTTTGTGTGTTGGGAATTTTGTGATTACTGCTTCAGTTTCATCACCTGTTATTTGTCTGTTCAGGCTTTCTGCTTCTTCTTCATTCCAGTTTTGGAAAATTATATTTTTCTGAAAACTTGTCCATTTCACCTAGGTTTTCAAATTTCTTGGCATACAGTTCTTCATAGTAATTTCTTACAATCCTTTGTATTTCTGTGTTGTCAGTTGTAATCTCTCCTCTTTCATTTCTGATTGTGTTTATTTGAGTCCTCTCTCTTTTTTTCTTGATGACCCTGCCTAATGGCTTGTGAATTTAGTTTCTCTTTACAAACAATCAGCTCCTGAATTCATTGATCCTTAGAATTGTGCTTTTAGTCTCTATATCATTTAATTCTGCCCTGATCTTGGTTATTTTCTTCCTTCTACTTGCTATGAGCTGTCTTTATTGTGTCTTATATTGTGGTCTATCTTTGAAAATGTTCCATGTGCATTTGACAAGAATGTGTATTTAGCTTCTTTGGAATGAAAGGCTCTTTATATATCAGTTAAGTCCATTTGATCTAGGGCATTGTTCAATGACACAATATCTTTGTTGATAATTTAGTTGGAAGGTCTGTCCATTTTTGATAGTAGGATGTTAAAATTCCCTACTATAATTGTGTCTGCCAATATCTTTCTTGAAGTCCTCCAAGATTTTCTTTATGTATTTGTGTGCTTGATGTTGGGTGCATATATATTTACAATGTGTATGTCTTCTTGGTGGATTCTTCCCTTGAGTATTATGAAGTGACCTTCTGGGTCTCTCTTTATGGACGTTTTTTTGAAGTCCATTTTGTCTCATATGAGTATTGCTACCCCGTCTTTTCCCCCCCTGTTCATTTGCTTGGAAAATTTGTTTTCAGACTTTCACTTTCAGTCTGTGTAGGTCTTTTGTCCTGAGGTGGGGCTCTTATAGGCAGCAGATGTGTGGGTCATGCTTTCTTATCCATTCAGCTATTCTGTTTCTTTTGATTGGAGCATTTAATCCATTTATGTTTAAGGTCATAATTGATAGATACTTATTCATTTCCATTATTTTGTACCAGTGTTCCTCTCTCTCTCACTCTTTCCCTTGCTTTTCTTAAAGCAGTCTCTTTAACCTCTCTTGCAGAACTGGTTTGGTAGAGGTGTATTCTTTCAGACTTCTTTTGTCTGGGAAGCTCCTTATTTGGCCTTCTATCTTTTTTTCTGGGGGGGGTGGGATTTTTAAAAATATATTTTATTGATTATGCTATTACAGTTGTCCCATTTCTCCCCCATCATTCCCCTCCACGCTGCACAGCCCATCCCACCCACATTCCCCCCTTTAGTTCATGTCCATGTGTCATAAGTTCTTTAGCTTCTACATTTCCAACACTATTCTTGCCCTCCCCCTATTTTCTACCCATGGTCTATGATACTTAGTCTCTGTACCTTTTCCTCCTCTCTCCTCCTCCCACTCCCCTGTTGCTAACTCTCCACATGATCTCCATTTCTGTGGTTCTGTTCCTGTTCTACTTGTTGGCTTAGTTTGCTTCTGTTTTAGGTGTGGTTGTTAATAGCTGTGAGTTTGCTGTCTTTTCACTGTCATATTTTTATCTTCTTTTTCTTAGATAAGTCCCTTTAACATTTCATATAAAAAGGGCTTGGTGATGATGAACTCCTTGAACTTGACCTTATCCGAGAAGCACTTTATCTTCCCTTCCATTCTAAATGAAACCTTCACTGGATAGAGCAATCTTGGATGTAGGTCCTTGCCTTTCAAGACTTCAAATATTTCTTTCCAGCCCCTTCTTGCCTGTAAGGTCTCTTTTGAGAAATCAGCTGACAGTCTGATGGGAACTCCTTTGTAGGTGACTGTCCCCTTATCCCTTGCTGCGTCTAGAATTCTCTGCTTCATTTGAATCTTGGCTAATGTAATTACAATGTGCCTTGGTGTGTTCCTCCTTGGGTCCAACTTGTTTGGGACTCTCTGAGCTTCCTGGATGTCCTGGTAGTCTATTTCCTTTGCCAGATTGGGGAAGTTCTCCTTTATTATTTGTTCAATAAGTTTTCCACTTGTTGCTCTTCTTCTTCCCATTCTGGTACCCCTATATTTCGGATGTTGGGACGTTTAACGATGTCCCAGAGGTTCCTAAGCCTCTCCTCATTTTTTTGAATTCTTGTTTCTTCCTCGTTTTCTATTTGGTTGTTTCTTTCTTCCTTCTGGTCCCCTCCATTGATTTGAGTCCCAGTTTTCCTCCCATCTCTATTGGTTCCCCATGCATCTTCCTTCATTTCACGTATTGTAGCCTGCATTTTTTCATCTAATTTGTGAGCAAAATCAACCAATTCTGTGAGCATTTTGATGACCAGTGCTTTGAACTGTGCATCTGATAGGTTGGCTATCTCTTCACTGCTTAGAGGAATTGGCTCTAGGGTGTTTATTTGTTCTCCTGTTTGAACCAGTTTTGGTGTTTTTTGTTGTTGTTGTTGTTGTTGTTTTATTTTGGTTTTAGTCTGGTCGAGGCTCTTACCTATGAGGGGTGGAGCCTTAGGTGTTCCTCAGGGCGGGGCAGCCCAGTCACTGGGTTGTGACGCTGTATGTGGGGGTGGGGTTCGAGAGGGAACAATGTTGCCTGTTCCGCTCTCTCCGGGACTTCGGTCCTTTCCGCCACTTCCCCTTCACCTGGATTATCTTCCCATGCACGCGTGCTGTTCTGTAGTGAGGAGTGGAGCCTCTGGCGCTCCCCAGTGCGGGGCAGCCCAGTAACTGGGTTGTGACGCTGTATGTGGGGGCGGGGTCTGAGAGGGAATAATGGCACCTGCTTCGGTCGCTCCTGGATTCAGTCCCTTCCACCACATCCCCTCTGCCTGGACCATCTGCGTGTGTGAATGTGGGACCACCTGGTCAGCCAGCCGCCTTTTGCAGCTTCACTGGGTCTGCACAGTTGCCCCCCTGTGCCCGGGGTCCGCCAGCTGCTGCCTGCGGGCCCGGGGACCGCCAGCCACCGCTGGTGCATCTGGGAACTGCCAGCCGCTGCTGCTTGTGTCCGCACCTCCACTTTCTCCTGCTGCGACTCCACCCCTCTTACCGGTCTGGATGAATAGTTGTTGGACTTCCGTACAGTTCAATTTTCTATAAGTTCTGGTTGTTTTCTTGTTTCTAAATATATGTTGTCCTTAATTTTGGTTGTGAGAGGAGGCACAGTGTGTCCATCTTGGCCGGAAGTCTGGCCTTCTATCTTGATGGAGAGACTTGCTGGGTAAAGTAGCCTTGGTTGCAGGCCTTTGGTTTTCATTACTTGGAATATTCCTTGCCATTCTCTTCTGGCTTGGAGCATTTCCATTGAGAAGTCAGCTGCTAGTGTTATCGGGGCTCCCTGGTATGATACTTCTTGTTTCTCCCTTGATGCCTTTAAGATTCTCTCGTTGTCTTGGAATTTTGCCATTTTAATTATGATGTGTCTTGAAGTGGGCCTCTTTGGGTTCGTCTTGCTTGGGATTCTCTGTGTTTCCTGGATTTGTGTGACATTTTCTCTCATCACCTTAGGGAAGTTTTTCCTCATTACTTTTCCAAATAGGTTTTTTATCCCTTGCTCTTCTTCTCCTTCTGGTATCTCTCTTATATAGATATAGTTATGTTTCATGTTGTCCTGCATTTCCCTTAATCCCTCTTCATTCTTTCTGAGCCTCTTTTCCTTTTCTTTCTCTTTCTGGCTGCTTTTTTTCTACCTTGTCCTCCCGCTCATTGATCTTATCCTCTGCTTCATTGAGCCTGCTTTTGATTCCTTATAGTATGTTCTTCAGTTCAGAAATTGTATTCTTCATTTCTTCTTGGCTCTTGTTGATAGTTTCTATTTCCTTTTTCATGTTGATATAGTTTGCAGTGAGTTCATTGTAGTTTCCCTGTAGTTTCTGGTAATTCTCTGTGAGCTCATTGAACTTCCTTGTAACAGTTGCTTTAAACTCAGTATTTAATAGTTGACTTGCCTCTATTTCATTTAGTATTCTTTCTGAGGCTTCCTCCTTTTCTATCATTTGGGGATTGTTTCTCCGTCTTCCCATTGTTTGTGAGACTCTTCTTGTTAGCCTCAGCTTCTTAAATGTATCTTTTCTGGCTCCCTGGGTTTATGGTGTGAACTTCAATGGTAGAAGACCTGTGAGATTCAGTGGTGCCATCTCCTTTTTCTTCCGAGCTCACTGGTCTTGGGTTGTCATTTATGTTGGCTTTCTGGTTGTCTTTGGGTTTTGATTGTTGTTGAGTCTTTCTTTGGTGAGTTCTTCCCAGCAGCTCGTTAACTGAGGGTCACTCTCTCCACCACCTCTTGTATTTTGTTGTGCTGGTGTGGGCAGGTTGTGTTGAAGCTGGTTCTTCCATGTGTACAAGGTTTTGAGTATTCTTTCTCGCTCTTGTTCAGTTGTTTGTTCTGAGTAATTGCTCCACCATTTAGTTCTATTTCCAGATAGGCCCTGGATTGAGGTTATGTGGCTTCCACTCCCTCCATCACCTTCTTCTGTCGTTATCTGTTGGTGGTTCCTTTGTTGTTGGATTTCCTCTTTGAGCAGGAATCCTGGTGTTCACAGCTTCCACCTACTCTTTTTTTGTGATCAGTTAGAGGGGGAAGGCAAAATGATTTAAGATAGCAAGATAGTATTTTATGATATTTACAGTAGCCGCTGGTAGAGGAGAGATAGGAGGTTCTTTGGCTATGTATAGTGTTAACCATGATATTCCACCCAAACTAACCACTTTTTAAAAAGGGTGGAAAGAAGTTAAGACTCTGGTTGTGGAGGGAAGGATTGTGAGTTGAATTTGAAAAGCAATGAGCTTGTGGGAGGTCAGATTCAGACATAAGGTGATCGTAAAGGATAGAAAATAGGTATAGTATGTGGGAGAATAGAGTTAATCACAACAGGAATAGAGTTAATCACAACAGTAATAGAGTTCAGGAAACCGTGATGTGGGCTAAGACCTGGGAGGGGTGCTGTGTAGTATTTACAACTGTATGGAACAGCTATTATTTTTTTCCTTTTATTTTATTTAATTGTTGATCTTGTACAGTTTTCTGTCTTTTACTCCCACCCCAGCCCACCATCCCAGCCCTCCCCACCTCCCTCCCATTTCCACCCCCCATAGTTTTTGTCCATGTGTCCTTTATACTTATTCCTGTAAACCCTTCCCCTTTTCCCCTGAAATTCACTCCCCTCTCCTCTCTGCTGACTGTCAGCCTGTTCTCATTTTTAATATCTTTGGTTATATTATGCTTGTTTGTTTGTTTTGTTGATTAGGTTCCTGTTAAAGGTGAGATCATATGATATTTGTTTTTCATTGCCTGGCTTATTTCACTTAGCATGATGCTCTCCAGTTCCATCCACGTGGAACAGCTATTATTTATAATAGTAATGGAGCAACAATCATATGACAGAATCTATGTGATCTGGATAACAAGAATAGGAAGTATAGGATCTTGAGTAATGTGCTAAAGGAACACAAGGGAAGTGAAAGACAGTAAATTAACAATACAGTATGAAAGAGAGAAGAAGGGAAACCAAACAATACAATTTAACCAGCCAAGGAAAGAAGACTAAACAGAAAGAAGAGGAATACAAAAATACTGATAAAATAAGATGTAAGAATAATGGAAAAAGTAATAATACAACTATGCAATAACTTGCAGGTTCTCTCTAGTAGCACAGTGAATTTTGTCTCAGTGTCTCAGCTGTTGGGATGACTTTTTTTGGGGTCCTACTCTGGTCTTTTCATAGTTCCAGGTTTTTTAGTCTCACTTGTGGGAATTTAAAATAAGAAAAAAAAAGGAAGGAAAAGAGATAAAATGGGAAAGAAAGGAAGAAAGAATAAAATAAGAAAGAAGGAAAACAGGGAAAAAGGAGTTGCAAGAGAAAAAATAATAAAAATTAAAAAGTAAAGAATTACTTAAAAAAAAAAAAAAGCCTCTTGCCGGCTTTAAACTGGCCAAACCAGTTTTGCTGGTCTTCCTGGCTGCAGCAGGCTGAGGGGTGCGTGGTTTGGCTTTTCTCCCTTCCTGATCCACACTCAGTCAGCCAGCTAGCCTCCAGCCCAGTTCCCCAGCAGCCTCTAATCCCTCAGGTTCCACAGGTTCAGGTGCACACTCTCCCCAGGGCTACGAGTGTGAGCACGGGGTGTCTCTCCTCAGGGCTTTGGGTGTGGGCTCAGGGCCTTCCACAGACCACACTATCCCTGTTTTGTGGGCGTGCGTGCTAGGCCAGGCCGCCTGTGGTCCCTCAGGTTTCTGTGTGCACTCTTCCCAGGGGTACAGGAGTGCACACAGGGCCTTCCAGCCACTGCGTGGGGAGGAGGCTGGAGTGGCTGCTGTAGGAGAATTCCCCAAACAGCTTCTGAGTGTCTCTTTTTTTCACTTTTTCTTTTTGAGAAATTCCTCCTGCTCAAGTCTGCCTCTCCATACAGAAGGCCTGGCCTCTTGCATAGCTCAATTCTCCAACCAGACAGGGAACTCTCTGGGACACGGCCCGTCTTGGTCTAGCTCTCAACTTTCCCCAGCTGTGTCCACAGACTCCGTGGGTGCTCACAGCCCCTGTGTGTTTGACACTTAGTCCTTATTCCCCTCTCTGTGACTTCAAGCAACCAGGCCTCTTCCGGTGCTGCTCAATCTTTCTTTGGCAGGGCAGGGAGCCGTTGACCTATGTTCTCCTCTGGGACTCTTATGGTGTCACAACTTATATTTAAATCTTTTATTCACCTTGAATTTATTTTTGTGTGTAGTGTAAGTTGGTGATCAAGTTTTAGTTTTTGCATGTAGCTGTCCAGCTCTTCCAACACCATTTGTTGAAAAGGCTATTTTTGCTCCACTTTATGCTGCTGCCCCCTTTGTCAAATATTAATTAACCACAGAGACTTGGGTTTATTTTGGGACTCTCTATTCTGTTCCATTGGTCCATGTGATAGTAATTTCTTACAATCCTTTGTATTTCTGTAGTATCAGTTGTAATCTCTCCTCTTTTTTTTTTTCTGATTGTGTTTATTTGGGTCTTCTCTCTTTTTTTCTTGAGGAGTCTGTTTAAAGGCTCGTTGATTCTGTTTATCTTTTCAAAGAACCAGGTCCTGGATTCATTGATCCTTAGAATTGTGTTTTTTGCCTGTATGCCATTTAATTCTTGGTTATTTCCTTCCTTCTACTTGCTCTGGGCGTCTTTGTTGTTGTTTTTCCAGTTCTTGTAGGTGCAGAGTTAGGTTGTTTATTTGAGATCTTCCTTCCTTCCTTCCTTCCTTCCTTCCTTCCTTCCTTCCTTCCTTCCTTCCTTCCTTCCTTCCTTCCTTCCTTTCTTTCTTTCTTTCTTTCTTTCTTTCTTTCTTTCTTTCTTTCTTTCTTTCTTTCTTTCTTTCTTTCTTTCTTTCCTTTCTTTCAGGTAGGCCTGTATTGCTATGAACTTCCCACTCAGGATTGCCTTCTCTGTGTCCCATAAGTTTTGGGTTGTTGTGAGTTCATTTTCATTTGTTTCCAGAAAGTTTTTGATTTCTTCCTTGACCTCATTCTTGGCCCTTTCAGTGTTTAATAGCATGCTATTCAATCCCCATAAGTTTGAGTGTTTTTGAGTTGTTTCCTTGAGTTTGGTTTCTAGTTTCAGTCCCTCATGGTCAGAGAAAATGCTTGATATGATTTCAATTTTCTTGAGTTTGTTGAGGCTTGTTTTGTGTATTATCATGTGGTCTATCTTTGACAATGTTCCATGTGCATTTGAAAAGAATGTGCATTTTGCTTCTTGGGGATGAAAGGCTCCATATATATCAGTTAAGTTCATTTGATCTAGGGCATTGTTCAATGCCACAATATCTTGGTTTGAAGAATATTTTGTTTGGAGGATCTATCCATTTTTGACAATGAGGTGTTAAAATCTCCTACTATAATTGTGTTGCTGTCAATATCTTTCTTGAAGTCCTCCAAGATTTTCTTTATGTATTTGGGTGCTCGATGTTAGGTGCATATTGATTTACAATGTTTATGTCTTCTTGATGGGTTCTTCTATTGAGTATTATGAAATGACTTTCTATGTCTTTTTTTGTATTACCATTTTTTAAATTTTATTTTAATTGTTGTTCAAGTACAGTTTTCTGTCTTTTACTCTCATCCCAGTCCACCACCCCCCAGCCATTCCCACCTCCCTGCCATTTCCACATGCCCCTGGTTTTTGTCCATGTGTCCTTTATACTTGTTCTTGTAAACCCTTCCCCTTTACACCTGAAATTCCCTTCCCTCTGGTCACTGGCAGCCTGTTCTCTATATCAGTGTCTTTGGTTGTATTTTGCTTGTTTGTTTGTTTTGTTGATTAAGTTCCTGTTAAAGGTGAGATGATATGGTATTTGTCTTTCACTGCCTGGCTTATTTTGCTTCGCATTATGCTTTCCAGTTCCATCCATGCTGTTCCATCCATGCTCTATGCAGAATGGAGAGAATTATCTATCCTGCATAGAATTCCATTGTGCAAATATACCATTGTTTTTTGATCCATTTATTTACTGATGGGCACCTAGGTTGCTTCCAACACTTGGCTATTGTAAATTGTGCTGCTACGAACATCTATGTCTCTTTTTATGGCCCCTTTTTTGAAGTCTATTTTGTCTCATATGAGTATTGCTACTCCGGCTTTTTTTTTTTTTTTTCCCTGTCTGTTGGCTTGGAAAATTTGTTTCCAGCACTTCACTTTGAGTCTGTGTAGGTCTTTTGTCCTGAGGTGGGGCTCTTATAGGTAGCATATGTGTGAGTCATGCTTTCTTATCCATTCAGCTATTCTGTTTCTTTTGATTGGAGCATTTAATTCATTTACGTTTAAGGTCATTATTGATAGATACTTATTCATTTCCATTATTTTGTACCAGTGTTCCTCTCTCTCTCACTCTTTCCCTTGCTTTTCTTAAAGCAGTCCCTTTAACCTCTCTTGCAGAACTGGTTTGGTAGAGGTGTATTCTTTCAGACTTCTTTTGTCTGGGAAGCTCCTTATTTGGCCTTCTATCTTGATGGAGAGACTTGCTGGGTAAAGTAGCCTTGGTCGCAGGCCTTTGGTTTTCATTACTTGGAATATTCCTTGCCATTATCTTCTGGCTCAGAGCATTTCCATTGAGAAGTTAGCTGCTAATGTTATTGGGGCTTTCTTGTATGTTATTTCCTGTTTCTCCCTTGATGCCTTTAAGATTCTCTTTTTGTCTTGAAATTTTGCCAGTTTAATTATGTTCTTGACGTGGGCCTCTTTGGGTTCGTCTTGATTGGGATTCTCTGTGTTTCCTGGATTTGTGTGACTTTTTCTCTCATCAAATTGGGGAAGTTTTCCATCATTACTTTTTCAAACAGGTTTTCTATCCCTTGTTCTTCTCCTTCCTGTATCTCCATTATATAGATCTTATTATATTTCATGTTGTCTTGAAGATCTCTGACTACCCATTCATTCTTTCTGAGTCTCTTTTCCCCTTCTTTCTCTTTCTGGGTGTTTTTTACTCCCTTGTTCTCCAGCTCACTGATTCAATCCTCTGTTTCATCCAGCCTGCTTGTAATTCCTTCTAATGTGTTTTTTATTTCTGAGATTTTATTGTTCATTTCTTCCTGTTTTTTTTTGTTTGTTTACAGTTTCTATTTCCTTTTTCATGCTGATGTAGTTCTCTCTCAGTTCCTTGTGGTTGTCTGTGAGTTCCTTGAGCATGTTTTTAACCATTATTTTGAATTCTATATCTGATAGTTTGGTTATCTCTATTTCGTTTAGCTCTTTTAATGAGGAGTCTTCCATTCTTTTTGATTGCATATTCTTTTCTTGTCTTTCTGTTTTAGGTGACTCTTTTTGTTTGTTTCTGCCCTTTCTGAATTTTCGCTTTGGTAGCTGATTTTATAGAGTGAACGTCTATGGTAGGAATTCTGTGGGGTTTAGTGGTATGATCTCTTTGATCTCCTTGTTTGGATGCTCTAGGTTTGCCCTTTCTTCTATTTGTGTGGGCTCTCTTGTTGTACTTGGCTTTTTACCTTCTGTTGGTTCCTTTGTTGGTGGTTTTTGTCCTCTAGAAAGTATACTGATATTTGCAGCTCCCACCTATTCTTGTATGTGATCAGTGGCAGAGTTAGGCAAAATGGATTAAGACAGTGGGAGAGTATTTTATGGGATTTAAAGTACCAGCAAGTAGAGAAGAGAGAGGAGATTTTTTGGACACGTATATCATTAATTGTGATATTTCATCCAACTAGTCACTTTTTATAAAAGGTGAAAGGGAGATAAGACTCTTATTAGGGGAGAGGATGATTGTGAACTGAACCCAGAAAATAGAGCACTTGCGTAAGGTTAGATGATGAGATATAGGGAGATTAAAAGATAGAAAGTAGGCATAGTGTGAGAGAGAATAATTAACTACAACAATAATAATGTTCAGGATTAAAGTGAGGTGGACTAAGATCATGGAGGGTTGCTGTGTAGTATGTACAATTGTATGGAACAATAATTATTTACAATTGTACTGGAACAACAATAATATGACAAGAAATATATGATTTGAATAACCAGAATAGAAAATACCCTATCATGAGTTGTGTGTTATTGGAACACGGGTGAAGTGAAAGAAGGAAAATTAAAATACAATACAGAGACAATAAGGAAAACCATTCAAGCAATGCAATTAAACAGAGAAATAAATGGGGAAAACTAAACATAAGGAAGAGAAATAAAAAATATACTAATAAGATAAAAGTGGTAAAAATAATGAAAAAATAATAATACACATAAACAATAAAATGCCAGCTCTAGGGGATAGCAAAGTGACATTTGTCTCAGTTTCCCAGATTTTGGGGTTAGCTTTGTGCTCACCCTTTTGATCTGTCTCTGGACCCTTCATAACTCCAGGTCTTATTGTCTACTCAGGGGATGAAAAAAAGAGAGAAGAACCAAAAAGAAAAAGAAAAAACAATAATAAGTCTCCTTCTGACTTTAAATCTGTTCAGTGAGTTCTGCTGATTTTCCTATATGCCACAAGAAGAGGGGTGCTGGGCTTCTCTTTTCTCCAGTCCTATGGTTTTGAGAGGATGGGGACCAGGTCTGGGCTGCAATATTCAGTTTCCCGGCTTCTGGTCCAGGTCTTCCATGAGCTGCTAGGGTCAAATCAGCCACTGAGCTGCTCACAGCATTAGTCAGTCTCGGGTGTGCTATTTCACTCAGCCACTCAGTCTCTGAGGGTGCAGCCCAAGACAATCCAGTTGCACAGTTTCACTCAGCCACTCAGTTTTGGGTGCACAGCTCCAATCCACCCCTAAGTGCTCAGCAGGAGAGAAGTAGGGTGCACAGTTCCACTTGGTCACCCAGCCGCTGGGTGCACAGCTGAAATCACTCACCCTCAGGGTGATCCAGCTGCTGCTTGAGAGTTCCATACAAAGCAGCTGTTCGCTGTTCTTAACAAGCACACAGCCTTTCACACAGCCCAACTATCCACCCAGTCCGAGACTATCCAAGTCAGGGTCCAACACAGCTCAATTCCTCCCTTCTCCAGGTGTTGCCTGGCACTTCAGTTTCTCTGGTGCCAGTGTCCACAGTCCCAGCAGATGTGTACCGCCTCTGTGTTTCTCCCACTTTGTCTCTATTCCCTCCAGCAACTTCCAGCATCCAGGTCCCTCCTGGTCCTGGGCTGCCCTACCTGCTCTGGTAGGGGAGGGGGCTGGTCATCTAACTCTCCTCCCTGTATCCTGTGGCAGGCACTGGAATTGGGGCCGCAGCAGCCTTGGTCCTCGTGCAGAACCCAGGAACCTTACTGTCCCAGCACCATCTCCTCCTCACTGTCTGTTTTTCAATGTCCTCTGCAATTTTTGGCCTCCAAATTTCATATAGGCTAGGATTCCATTGGCTGTTCACTCTGTTACTCAGATAGGCTAGGTGTTCCAACTGGCACAGGGAGAGCTGGGCTCTGCTCCCACCTACCTCACTGCCATCTTCTCAATCTCCAATTTTTTTTTAAAAAACCGTAACCAGGTGTCAAACTTTATTAAATGTATTTTCTTGATCAGATTATCATGTAATTTTTCTACTTTGATTCACAACTGTAATAAATTATATTGATAGAATTTTTTATTTTAAATAATTTCTAAGGCCTTTGAACAACCCTATTTGGTCACAGTTTAATAGTTATTTTTAAGAAAGCAATTAAATTTGATTTATTAATATTTTATGTAAAATTTTTGTATGTGTATTTATATTTATTTATATATTTTTTATTGCCCTTATTTGGTTTTGGCATCCAAAATATACAAGCTTTTATGAATTTAATTTTTTAAAATTATTTTATTATTCAGTTACAGTTGTCTGCATTCCCTCCCCCCACCCCAGCCAAACCCACCTTCCTCCCTTGCTTCCACGCTGCACCTTGGGTTTGTCCAAGTGTCCTTTGTAGTAGTTCCTGAAAACCCTTCTCCCGATTATCCCCTCCCCCCTCACCTCTGGTTACTGTCAGATTATTCTTAATTTCAATGTCTCTGGTTATATTTTGTTTGCTTTTTTGTTTTGTTGATTAGGTTCCATTTAAAGGTGAGATCATATAGTATTTGTCTTTTACTACCTGGCTTCTTTATTTTTTTAAAATATATTTTATTGGTTATGCTATTACAGTTGTTCCATTTTCCCTCCTTCACTCCCCTCCACCCTGCACAACCACTCCCACTCCCATTCCCCCCCTTTAGTTCATGTCCATGAACTCATACATATAAGTTCTTTGGTTTCTACATTTCCCATACTATTCTTACCCTCCCCCTGTCTATTTTCAACCTACCATCTATGCTACTTATTCTCTGTACCTTTTCCCCCTTTCTCCTCCTCCCATTCCCCTGTTGCTAACCCTCCATGTGATCTCCATTTCTGTGGTTCTGTTCCTATTAGTTTGTGTTTGTTTTTGTTTCAAGTGTGGTTGTTAGTAATTGTGAGTTTGCTGTCATTTTACTGTATATATTTTTTATCTTCTTCTTCTTAGATAAATCCCTTTAACATTTTATGTAATAAGGGTTTGGTGATAATAAACTCCTTTAACTTGACCTTATCTGAGAAGAACTTTATCTGCCCTTCGATTCTAAATGAAAGCTTTGCTGGATAGAGCAATCTTGAAAGTAAGTCCTTGCCTTTCATAACTTGGAATACTTCTTTCCAGCCCCTTTTGCCTGCAAGGTTTCTTTTGAGAAATGAGCTGACAGTCTTATGGGAACTCCTTTGTAGGTGACTGTTTCCTTATCTCTTGCTGCTTCTAGGATTCTCTCCTTCATTTTTATCTTGGGTAATGTAATTATAATGTGCCTTGGTGTGTTCTTTCTTGGGTCCAACTTCTTTGGGACTCTCTGAGCTTCTTGAACTTCCTGGAAGTCTATTTCCTTTGCCAGATTGGGGAACTTTTCCTTTATTATTTGTTCAAATAAGTTTTCTACTTGTTGCTCTTCCTCTTCCCCTTCTGGTACCCCCATAATTTGGACATTGGGATGTTTAAAGATGTCCTGGAGGTTCCTAAGCCTCTCCTCATTTTTTTGAATTCTTGTTTCTTCATTCTTTTCTGATTGGATGTTCTTTCTTCCTTCTGGTCTACACTATTGATTTGAGTCCCAGTTTTCTTCCCATCACTACTAATTTCCTGTACATTTTCCTTTATTTCACTTAGCACAGCCTTCATTTTTTCATCTAATTTGTAACCAAATTCATCCAATTCTGTGAGCATCCTGATCACCAGTGTTTTGAACTGTGCATCTGATAGGTTGGCTACCTCTTTGTCATTTAGTTGTATTTTTTCTGGAGCTTTGAGCTGTTCCTTCATTTGGGCCATTTTTTTTTTTTTGTCTTGGTGTGCCTATTACATAGTGAGGGGCAGAGCCTTAGGTGTTCACCAGGGTGGGGTAACCCACGTAGCTGGGTTGTGATGCTGTATGTGGGGGCAGGGTCAGAGAAGGAACAATGGCATTTGTTCCACTCTCTGCCAGATCAGTCACTTCCCCCTCTTTCCACAAGCAAATTGGGCCCTTCTGGTGCTGATTTCCATGTGGGTGGATTTGTGCATGTTCTAGGACCCTGTGAATCTCTCCAAGTAACTTTCCTGTGAGGCTGGGAGTTTCTCCCACTGCTGCCTCAACCTTCACAGGTGTTTTCAATCAGTGGTCTGAGGCTTTATTTCTCCGAGCTGGGACCCTGGGTTATGGGGTCCATCCTGCTCCCTCTTTGTTTTGCCTGATTTATCTGAGCACATATGTGGGACTGCTTGCTCCAGCAGCTGCTGCTGCAGTCTTGCCAGCCAGCTGCAGCCTTGGGTGCCCCATTCACAATCCACCACCTTACTGCGTCTGCCAGCTGCTGCCTTGACGGGAGTCCTTTAGCCCAAGCTGCCTGACTCCGCCCCTCCTACCGATCTGCATGAATGTGTCTTCTTTAACTCCTTGGTTGTCGGACTTCCATACAGTTCGATTTTCTGTCAGTTCTGGTTGTTGTTTGTTTTTAAATTGTCATTGTCCTTCTTTTGATTGTGCGAGGAGGCACAGTGTGTCTACCTATGCCTCCATCTTGGCCAAAAGTCCCTATCACCTGGCTTATTTCACTTAGCATAATACTCTCCAGTTCCATCCATGTTGTCACAAAGGGGAGGAGCTCCTTCTTTCTCTCTGCTGTGTAGTATTCCATTGTGTATATGTACCATAGTTTTTTGATCCATTCATTTACTGATGGGCACTTAGGTTGCTTCCAGCACTTGGCTATTGTAAATTGTGCTGCTATGAACATAGGGGTGCATAGGTTCTTTTGGATTGGTGTTTTAGGGTCCTTAGAATATAATCCCAGCAGTGGCATCGCTGGGTCAAAAGGCAGTTCCATTTTCAGTTTTCTGAGGAAATTTCATACTATTTTCCATAGTGGTTGCACCAGTCTGCATTCCCACCAACAGTGCACTAGGGTTCCCTTTTCTCCACAACCTCTCCAACACTTATTTGTTGCTTTGTTTATGATGGCCATTCTGGCCGGTGTGAAGTGGTATCTCTTTGTGGTTTTAATTTCCATCTCTCTGATGGTTAGTGATGCTGAGCATCTTTTCATGTCTCTGGGCCCTCTGTATGTCCTCCTTGGAGAAGTGTCTGTTCAAGTCTTTTGCCCATTTTTAATTGTTTTTTTTGTCTTCCTGGTATGGAGTCATGTGAGTTCTTTATATATTTTGGAGATCAAACCCTTGTATGATGTATCATTGGGAAATATGTTTTCCCATACAGTTGATTCTCTTTTCATTTTAATACTGTTTTCTTTGGCTGTGCAGAAGCTCTTTATTTTGATGAAGTCCCATTTGTTTATTCTTTCCTTTGTGTTCCTTCCTCTAGGGGACATGTCAGTGAAAATATGGCTGCATGTAATATCTGAGATTTTCCTGCCTGCATTCTCCTCCAGGACTTTCATTGTGTTGTGACTTATATTTAAACCTTTTATCCATGTTGAATTTATTTTTGCATATTGTGTAAGTTGGTAGTCGAGTTTCATTTTTTGCATGTAGAGTTACACTCTTAATACATGAGCATAAATAAAAGAATTAAAAATATTTACACAAATACAAAATTATTACTATCCATGTATAATACACATCCTTATTTTTCCTAAAGAATTTGGGCAAAAGTGTGCATTATATATTGCAAAATATGGTATATTTTCTTTCTTGAAGCTCTAACAGTATTTTCCTTTTCCATGATATTATTCAATTTTAATAAAATGTGCTTAAATAAAATATACTGCTCCTGAATATATGCTTCTTAACAATCTAGAACCATTCCAGTCTGAAATCATTAACCTTTATTTCTGAGAAATTTATTTTTTCTTCAAATACTCCTCAATTTTTTTTCCTCCAGTCCTCCAAAATTATATTGATGTTGACTCTTTAACTTCTAGCCTTCAAGCTTCTAAACATTTATTATTCTTTTACTCATTTCTGATGTTTTCAGAGGGAGTTCCTAAACTTTTCATAGTGCACTAATTAATTTTTCTGATGTCTCTTTTATTTATTTCCTCTATAGTGTTTCATATTTACATACTTTTATACCAAGTGACTCCATTTTTATTCTTTTTTATTACTGCTTGTTCCTGTTTTCCACTATCCTCTCTTACTTCTCTGGATATATTTTTTATGCTTATGTTAAATTATTGTGTTTAATTTCCTGCTTCATTGACTCTAATTCCTCTGTCATCATGTGTTTGGCTTTTCTATTTTTCATACTCAGCATTTTTCTTTTCAGATATCTCTTATTTCCCCCCATGAACTCATCTTATTTTAGCACAATCAGCTGCCTTGGTCAGTAATGTAGGGTAGAGGAGTGACAAAATCCTAGCTCCTTTTTGCCTTTCTAAGAGAATCGGGAACTTCCTCTGGCTTTATGATCTGGATTCAAGCACTGCTTATATGCATGCTTCCTCTACTCCTAAGCCATAAAGCATAGCCATCATGAGACTGCTCAGTAATTTGGCCCTCTTCTCAGTTCTAGGTATCAACTGGCTTCCCTGCTGTACGTATATGTGTATGCAGAGTGGGGAAGGGGTGGAGGTTGTGTTAGAATGTGCTCAGGGGCAGGACAATCAACTGTATTTTTGCTTCACCCAGGCAATTTACATGAAGGGAGATCAAGCAGAGACCTCCCATGAGCCTAAACCTAGTGTGTGGTACCTGGGCTTTTCAGCTCCAGGCTGTCATTTCTACATGCACATATTGAGACTCAGCTACCTTCTGTTCCCACAAAGATTTCTCACAATTTTCAGTGTAGAAGTTAGGGATTAACCAGTTTTCTCCTTACTTTTCTGTTAGAAGCCCTGTGCTGGTCTACAAGTGACCTTATGCCAGTCTGTGAGGGAACATGTGGTAAGTCATCCACTGTTTCTCTCAATACAGATTTGTAGTATTCATTTCATAGGTCACTCACAATTGGGTTCATTTATAAATCAACATCACAAAAAATTACAACATCAACCACTTACATTTGCAATGCTCCCATCATTGTTTTAGGAGGCAGATATGTGTTCATTCACTTACTCCTCATAAACACCTTAGGAGCACATTTTTTTCCCTCTTTTACAAATAAAGAAACTAAGAAGCAGAGAGGTTAAGTTTAGGGTCAAACCCATATGGTCCTCAAGTCTATGCTCTTTATCACTACATTATAAATGACTAAATTTCTTTTTAAAAAGCCTGACTCAATCCCAACACTATTTCTCTTCCCAAGATTTTTGTCCTGTTTTAGTAAGAAATATCCTTATGGGACTATTACCTAAGCAGTTAAATTTTTGGGTTTGTTTAGGTAAGAAAATATTTTTCATGTAAGTCCATTTTTAGAATCTTTATTTCAATGATAACATTTGTTAATACAAAGGAAATTAGTGTTTGTACTAAATACTTGTGATTCCTGGGCAGAATCCCATTTGCAAATTAAGAATTTTTTTTTTATTTTAATTGTTGAACTTGTACAGTTTTCTGTCTTCTACTCCCACCCCAGCCCTCCCCACTTCCCTCCCATTTCCACCCCCCATAGTTTTTGTCCATGAGTCCTTTATACTTGTTCCTGTAAACCCTTCATCTTTTCCCCTGAAATTTCCTCCCCTCTCCTCTCTGGTCACTGTCAGCCTGTTCCCAATTTCAGTGTCTTTGATTATATTTTGCTTGTTTGTTTGTTTTGTTGATTAGGTTCCCTTAAAGGTGAGATCATATGGTATTTGTCTTTCACTGTCTGGCTTATTTCGCTTAGCATGATGGTCTCCAGTTCCATCCATGTTGTCACAAAGAGTAGGAGCTCCTTCTTTCTTTCTGCTGCATAGAATTCCATTGTGTGAATGTACCACAGTTTTTTGATCCATTCATTTACTGATGGGCATCTAGGTTGCTTCCAAATTAAGAATTTGTAAATGACTCAAGCCTCACATCCTAGGCAGAGAAATTGGGAAAAATTTTAATTCCTACTGACAAGATGAGGTAGAAGTGAGAACCCCCCTCAACATTTGCAACCTTCTCTAAGAAGCTTCCTGTATCACCTAAGATGCCCAGGTAACAGACAATCCATTATTCAAGATTGAAGTCAAGAGATGGGGCATCTCGATGGTTTGCTTTTATACTGGTCTTTAAACTTGATAAATGCTAACTTTTGCAACCTTCTAAGAGATATGGACTGAGAATGAAGTTCCTCTTTTTAATAGTAAGAGAAATATTGTATATATTAGTTTCCTAATTCTCACACATCCTGCAGGTGGCCAAGTGTGGATAAAATTGAAGGCCCAGCCTGAGAAAGATGCTCTGCCCCATGAGCTCCCTTTGAACTGGGCCCCTAGTGAGCATGCATAGGTTTCCTCAGTGAGCAGTCCTTGAGCCAAAGGCGCTTTCAGATGTTGAACATTGCTTTAGTCCGTGGCTTTCCCAAGTCACATCAACAACTACCCAGTTCCTTAGCAATTGAAAATAAAAGTTGCTTTTGGGTTTTGGTGGTTTCATTATTTCAAGATTAATTACTTTAATAATGAAATTTGTATTAGTACCTTGGTGGATTGTATACTTTTTATCATGACCTGGCCATATTTGAGAAAATTTAGAATCACAATATTATTCTTGGGTCAGCAACAGAACTGTGTACAGTCATGTAGAGATAAGGAAAGGAATTAAGCCATATGCAAAGGCATAAGTATAATTTTTATAATGAGGAAATAATATTAAAACAACACATATATATGTATTTGTGGTGAGATTGGGTTACATTTATCTACATGATTTCCTGTGGGCCACTCCTAAATGTACACATGTTTTTGCTTTACTTTATTACTTCTGCTAACCATAGTTCAAGGCTGCATTATCCTTTAATTGCAAAAGGTTTTAGACAAGTGGGCTACACCACTGACCATATTCGCCTACAACTTGAACTTTCTTCTTTCCCTGGAAACAGGTATCTACATCAACTTGCTTAGTGAAACTCAAGCAAGGTGATAAAGATAAAATTGTGCATTTACTTGTGTTTTTTTCTCCTATCTGCTTACTAGTTCAATTATGGCTGGTTCATGACTTTTACATGTCATTTTGATTTTTAATTTTTGATAATTGTGTGATGAACATACTTGTATATATGTTGTTATAAATCTGTTCAATCATTTTCTTAAACTGTATTCCTTAAAGTGTAATTAATGGGCCAAAGCTTGTGTAAATCTTTGAAGCTGTTAATAGTTATGACTAGAATGATTGAAACAACTTAAATTTCTATTAACACAACCTTGCTGGTATTACTATTTGTATTAATTACATTTTAATTATGCAATCTTTAATAAATATCAAATTCTTCATATTATATGTAGGTTATAAATTAGGACCCAATATAATTTATTATTGAAACCTTTTGGCCTTTGTCAAACCTTTGAGAGTGAAAGTGAATGCTATTATAATTGCACTAAGTTAATGAGCATAAACCAGGACTTACCTGGAAAAAAGTCAGCATATACTCTTCCTAATAATGAAGCATGGCAATAACACAAATACCCATGTACTCACCTCACAAAAAAGAACTAAAACATTACCTCTGCATTCTATCTGCCTGTTCCTATCCTCCCCCTTCACTCTCCTGAATGTTTTATTTATTATTCTAATGATTTTGAAAAATATTATTCAGTGAAAAATATATATGTATTCTCTAGAGTCTTTATTGTTTAGTTTTGCTTGTTTCTGTGACTTACAAAATGATATCTTTCTGTTTGTTATCTTTTACAATTTGATTTCTAACACAATATTATTTTTCTAAGATTTATCCAACTTACCTATGTTGCTGTAGTTTATTCATTTTTATAGCTAAGCAATATATAGCATCAATTATTTATCCTTTCTCCTATTAATAGGTTTCATGGTTCTTTCAAGGTCTTTTTAGCTTTACAAATCATGTCCTATAAATATTCTTTTCTGTGTCTCTGAATGTATATGTCTAAGAGTGTCCCTGGTTATTTCTCCAGGAACAGAACTGTTGGATTACATGATACAGACATCTTCAGCTCTACCAGGGAACAGAAAATTGCTTTCAAAGATGCAATGCCTTATGTTTTCACATTCTCAAATTAACCTTACCATTACCTAATATTTTTTTCATTTTTATTGAGATATAATTGAAGAAAATATACAGAGTGGGGAAAAAGTAAGTTTACAGTAATTCGTGCAGAAAATAGTATAATATTAATAACAATACAAGAATAAACTCTGTGTTTCACATACTCACAACCATAAACCTACTTTTTCCCCACCCTGGACATTTAAGTTATACAAAGTGATGTTTTGATATACATAATACATAGCAAAATAATCACCACAATCATGCTAATTAACATATCTATCACCTCATATAATTACCATTTTCTTCTTTGTATGTGCTATGAGAACACATGATCTCCTTCCTTTTTAGCAAATTTTAAGTATACAGTATGTTATTATTAACTATAGTCATCACTTTGTACATTAGATATCCAGAGCTTATTCATCTTGCATCTATTGACCATCATCTTCCCATTTTTTCCTTTCTCCTCAGTCCCTGGCAATGACCCATCTACTCTCTGCTTCTGTAAGTTTCAGTAACTTAGATTCCATATGCATGTGTGATCATTCATTGTTTTCTTTCTTTGTCTGGCTTATTTTACTTGGCATAATGTCTTCCAGGTTCATTCATGTGTCACAAATGTATTAACCAAAAATTTTATTGTTACCAATCTAAAAAATGGAATATGATTCTCACTTTGGTCCTGATTATTAATGTGGTTGAGTACAAAGCTGCACTGACACTATAGATCAATTTGAGAAGACTTGGCATCTTCAGGATATTTGACTTTTTCTACATACAATGACATACTTTTTGTTTGTATAGGTCTTCTTTTTTAATATTTTATTTTTATTTTTTTTAAGATTTCATTTGTTTATTTTTAGAGAGGGGAAGGAAGGGAGAAAGAGAAGAAGAGAAACATCAATGTGTGGTTGCCTGTTACAAGCTCCCTACTGGGGACCTGGACTGTGACTTAGGCATGTGACCTAGACTGGGAATTGAACCAGCAACCCATTGGTTAGCAGGCTGGCACTCAATTAACTGGGCCATATCAGGCAGGGCTATTTAGGTCTTCTTTAATGCTGTTAACTAAAGTTTTCTCTGTATGAGTTTTGAGTAAGTTTCGTTAGGTCTATTCTATTTTATTCTATTCTATTCTATTCTATTCTATTCTATTCTACTCTCTATTATATTCCATACATATGTATGTATACACACACATACATATTGGTGGTGGTAATTTTTTAAAAATGTGTTTTGTGTTTGTTATTAGTATATAAAAATCCAATTAATTTTTAAAAGTTTGAGCTAGTATACAGCCATATTATTATTTTTAACAAAGTCTTTGAGTCTTAGAGGCTTTCTAGGTAGATAAACAAATCTTTTGAGAACCTAGTTTTTTCTTTTTTAAAATTATTTTATTGTTGTTCAATTACAGTTGTCTGCATTTCCCCCCACCACTCCCTCTCACTCCAGCCAAACCCTCTAGTTTTTTCTTTCTTCCCAATTTTTATTCTTTGCATTCCCCCTTTGAAAAAATCTGTACTAACTAGTCCTTCAGACAATACTGAGTAGATATAGTGATGAGAACAGTGTCTCCTGTCCTTGATTTTAAAGGGATTGCATCTATGTGGCTCACCATAATAATGATGTTTGTTGGTTTTTGTGTTAAGTACCTTTTATTAAGGAAATAAAATGCCTATCAATTCCTACTTTATTGGATGTTTTATATCATGAAAGGGTGATGGATTTTATCATGTACTTTTCTGTGTCTATTGAGATAATTGTATGTTTTTCTATTTTAACTAATAAAAAATCATGTTATATCTCCTTTTATTAATATTACTTTTGTCTTCTTTTTTCTTATTTATTTATCAACTATTTATTTATTTATTTTGGTTTTTTATTCAAACATTTATTACATACATTAAACTTATATTTCTTTAAATGTAATTTTTTATCAGTATTTTTTTCAGTATTTTTTAATTGTTGATATTGTACAGTTTTCTGTCTTTTACCCCGCCCCAGCCCACCACCCCAGCCCTCCCCACCTTCTTCCCATTTCCACCCCCCATAGTTTTTGTCCATGAGTCCTTTATACTTGTTGCTCTAAACCGTTCCCCTTTTCCCCTGAAATTCCCTCCCCTCCCACTCTGGACACTGTCAGACTGTTCTCAAATTTAGTGTCTTTGTTTATATAATGCTTGTTTGTTTGTTTTCTTGATTAGCTTCCTGTTAAAGGTGAGATCATATGGTATTTGTCTTTCACTGCCTGGCTTATTTTGCTTAGCATAATACTCTCCAATTCCTTCCATGCTGTTGCAAAGGGTAGGAGCTCCTTCTTTCTTTCTGCTGCATAGAATTCCATTGACCCACACATATGCTGCCTACAAGAGACCCACCTCAGGACAAAAGACCTACACAGACTTAAAGTGAAAGGCTGGAAACAAATTTTCCAAGCAAATGGACAGGAAAAAAAGGCCAGGGTAGCAATACTCATATCAGACAAAATAGACTTCAAAAGAAGAGCTATAAAGAGAGACCCAGAAGGTCACTTCATAATACTCAAGGGAAGAATCCACCAAGAAGACATAAACATTGTAAATATATATGCACCCAATATAGGAGCACCTAAATACATCAAGAAAATCTTAGAGGACTTCAAGAAATATATTGACAGCAACACAATTATAGTAGGAGATTTTAACACCACACTGTCAAAAATGGACAGATCTTCCAAACAAATTATCAACAAAGATATTGTGGCTTTGAACAGTACTCTAGACGAATTGGACTTAGCTGATATATATAGGGCCCTCCATCCCAAAGAAACTAAATACACATTTTTTTCAAACGCACATGGAACATTTTCAAAGATAGACCACATGATAGGACATAAAACAAGCCTCAACAAATTCAAGAAAATTGATATCATACCAAGCATTTTCTCCAACCACAAGGGACTGAAACTAGAAACCGACTTGATGGGGAAAATCCCCAAATCATCAAAATCATGGAGATTGAATAGCATGCTATTAAACAATGAATGGGTAAAGAATGAAATTAAGGAGGAAATCAAAAAGTTTCTGGAAACAAATGAAAATGAACTCACAACAACCCAAAACTTATGGGACACAATGAAGGCAGTCCTCAGAGGGAAGTTCATAGCAATACAGGCCTACCTAAAGAAGACAGAAACATTTCTAACAAATGACTTAACCCTATGCCTACAAGAACTCAAGGAACAACAACAAAGACAGCCCAGGGCAAGTAGAAGGAAGGAAATAACCAAGATCAGAGCAGAATTAAATGACATAGAGACTAAAAGCACAATCCTAAGGATCAATGAATCCAGGAGCTGGTTCTTTGAAAAGATAAACAAAATTGACAAGCCTTTAAGCAGGCTCATCAAGAAAAAAGGAGAGAGGACTCAAATAAACACAATCAGAAATGAAAGAGGAGAGATTACGACTGACACCACAGAAATACAAAGGATTATCAGTATTTTTTAAATTGTTGATCTTGTACAGTTTTCTGTCTTTTACTCCCACCCCAGCCCACTGCCCCAACCCTCCCCACCTCCCTCCCATTTCTACCCCCCATAGTTTTTGTTCATGTGTCTTTTATACTTGTTGCTTTAAACCCTTCCCCTTTTCCCCTGAAATTCCCTCCCCTCTGATGACTGTCAGCCTGTTCTCAATTTCAGTGTCTTTGGTTATATTATGCTTGTTTGTTTGTTTTGTTGATTAGGTTCTGTGAGAAGTTTGTTATCTGATTAGCTTTTTCAAATAAAATTTAAGATGTTGAGTCTTCTTATTGCATCTTTTGTTTCTGGTCATTCTTTTCTGCTCTCACATTTATTATTTCTTTTAATCTGCCTATTTTTTTTTTTTTTGGTTTAGTCTTTTCCAGAATTCTCAGATTGTTTTTTTAGTTCATTTCTTTTTCTGTTCTTCTTTTCTAGGTATTTACCTGTATGCATTTCTTTCTAATTATTACTCCACTTACGTTACACAATATCTGATATAAAACATTTTTATTATCATTGAGTCTAGTTATTTTAAATTTTTATTCTAATTTTCTTGATCTTTGAATTACTTAGAAGTGTTTTTAAAAATTTCCAAATTCATGGAAACGATATATTTTTGTTATTATCATCTGATTCAGTTGCACCATGCTAAGAAATGTGTATGTCATCCATTTTTGAAATTGGGAGTTACTTCATGAGCCATATGTAGTAATTTTTTGATCAATACTGCACATAAGCTTCAAAAGAATGGTTATTTTCTAATTTGGGGGGGCAGAGTTCTATTTAAGTACAATTAATCAATGTGTGTTTCAATTCTTCTCTATCTTTAATTTTTTTAATCTCCTGTAAAGATGGTGGATTTGACACTATTTCCCAACTTGTACCTCAGGCATATCAGATGTGAATTCATGTGCTCTGTGACTGGTGCTAAGAAGCTGGGGGAGGACATATGTTTCCTTGGTGTGACCACAACATCACTGGAGGAAGAATAGCACCCTGTAGAATAGTAGAGCTGTTGGCTAGTTCTTTTCTGATTGGCAGAACAGGTTACCTTCCACCATAGTTAAGCTGAAGTCCACAACCTTCCCACTAGTAGGCTGGAGATTGGGCTGGCTTAGACTGGGTATAAGCTAAGTAAGTAAATTGATTCCTTTTGTTCAACAAAAGCTATTGAGACCACATATTGTGCCACAATGGGCTAGAGCTCTGGTGCTGCCCTCCCTGGCTCCCAGTTCAATGGGAGTCATCTCATCCCTATGACTGGAGAAACCTCAGGTTTAGAAACAGGAGTTCATTACTGGAGCATGGGGTTGGGTTCCCACTCTGGCTGAAGGGCATGATACCACAATGAGATGACAAATGAACCATCGCACCGGGTGTACTGGCTAGATGTTAGGTCACATTTCCGATTCAAGCTGATGGGACATGTCACCCTCTGTATTTCTGCTTTCTCCATTCAAGTAGGCAGTAGATGCTGTACTTTTCTGGTGTCAGGAGGTTGTGGCAGGGGGAAAAGCAGAAGTTTCTGCAGAAACTTTCCATCCTGGTTTATGTGTGAAATGTTGAGCCCTGAAAGCGGTCTCGAGAGGTATTCTATAACAAAAGTTAATCACTGGTGTTTGGTTTGAACTGCCACATGGAAAACACTTAAAATTAGTTGTCAACACTTGAAAATTAGTAATTTCATGTAAACATGAGACTTCTTGGCACAGCTGGAAGCCCTGGGCTGCTTGCAGCTTTCTTGGTGCACTTCCGGTGGTCCCCAGGCACTACTTGCAGATTAGTGAATCTGCACTGGCACTTTCTTAAGTTCACCTAGCAGAAAGCAATTTTCTCATGATTGTCTCCACTGAGTAGGATTAAAACGTTAAAAGGGTATATGTTTCAGGAGAAGCAAGAGAGAGTATTTTTCCTGGTGCATGTGAAGACTGATCCAAAGTGTTTATTAAGGCACTAAAGTAAAGTAACATGAACAGCTTGCTCCACTCACATTGTCATTCACATGAGACTCAGAAGGACTATAGACTGTGTTAAAAGGATCCACTGGGTGTCAGTGGCCACCAGGGCAACCTGACTGCCTCTGACTGGCTGGCTGGCTGTCCCTCAGTAGTGGTGGTGCCCCTGCGAGGAGGACATAGCAGAGTATGAGGAGCACAAGCTGCCAGTGGACAGCCTGGGTTCAAATCCCATCTCTCACACTCCCTGCTGAGTAGCCTTAGGGGTGTCTCACACTTAACTCATAGTGTTATAATGGAGGTCAAAAATGTCATATTTAGAATATCTCTAAACATGCCTGGCATAGTGGGGAGTGCTCAGGGAGCCCAAGAATGAAAAGATTTTAATTTCTACCAGCTCACTTGGATGGGGCCCAATAATTGTCATGAAGTTGATTTACATTTTAAAAAGTGACATTCCTTGCACACTTGAGTTGGTGGCTTGACAGTCAAGTAGGTGCCAAAAAAAAGTACAGAAACATGTATCCCCAAATGTGTGGGTTGAGCCTGTGTTGACAAAGGTACCCCAGGGCTGGGTGCTTGGCCTGGGGTCTGTGAACTTGGATGGAAAAAGTCATGTCTCTGTCCTCTAACCTTTCATAGAAAGTGAGCAGTTTCTTCTGATGTTTGTACAGCCTAACCATAAGGACATTACTACCTGAGTGACTTTATTATTACCAGTAGTAGGTATTGTGAATATTTTCATACATATTCTAGCTGTTATACATTTCTCTAAATATGTTTTACATTCATCATGAGGTGAGGGTTGTGGTAGTTATTTTGCCTGCCACTAGATTCTTGCTATTTACTGTGTGGATAAAGAAGCACATATGTTTCTATATCATTAGTCTGTTTTCTGAATTTTTGATAACTGAATTTCAAAATAACTGGTTTCTTTTATAATCCTTACATACTTTAATTTGGGCATTTAAAAATGTTGCTCCAAGAAAGGAGTCATAGGTGTCCCAAGACACTAAGGGGTTCATGGAACAAAAATAGTGACTGGGCTGTGCTTTGGACTAGAGAGGGGTGCTTTCTGACCCTGCCCCAGGTTGTGGGGACCACAGCAGGAGCTTGAGATTCAGGCAAGCAGCATTGCCCCCATCCCCTCTGAACTTACTGGCCTGGGTCTTCAGGCAAGAATCTTCATTCAACTGTGCTTCTTTTCAGTGCTAACTGAGAGGATTGCAGGAGACAGTGATGGGTAAAAACTAGCACCCAGTGTGTCACAATGAGTCCTACTTGTGGGCCACAACATTCTGCCACCTGGCAGAGGCTAGGATGACAAGGCCTTCCTTCAGCCCTGCTGTAAGACAGAGTTGAGAGGAACTAAGAAACATGGGGTTGTGGCAGTGGCTTCCTGCCCTCCCATCACGTGGGGCTTGTGTCTGTCCTCAGGAGCCTCGGGTCACACTGCCTGCCAATGCCTGTTCTGTGAGGAGCCAGGAGCAGAGTCAGCATGGGTTCAGCAGCCAGCATGTTGAGAGCCCTCCTCTTTCTTCTGGGTAAGTGAGGCATGTGGAACTGGGGTGGACTTTACTCTTATGTGGCAGGGGTGCCACCATGAGCGGAAAACTGGGTGAGCACTTGCCCATTAGAATTCAGTCCCTAAAGCATGATTGTGTCTCTGTGGACAGATGGCTTCTCTCACTTCGACTGGACAGTGAATAATGTTTTTGTCTGTTTCATTCCCACCACAGCTTACACATGGTCTGGGCCAGGGAGAACAGGAAAGGGTCATGTGACAGAAAGAGCTTTGGGCTTGGGACCTAGACACATGTGGCTTTAAATCTGGCTCCTTTGCTGGCAAACTGCAGCAAGCTTCTCAGATTCTTTGAGTGTCAGTTTCTGAACCAATAAAATGGGTGATAATAATGTTTATAGTTTAGGATAGAGTGAAAATTAAGTTAAATTTAATTAAGTTAAATCAAAATCATTACATAAAATGAGAAAATGTTGGTATGTAGATGCTTCTCTGCAGTTAATGGTCAATCAGTCTTATAAAGAAAGCCACTACCTAATCCAGAGGTATCTTTGTTTTTTAAAGTCATCTATAATTCTGTGCATCAAAAGAAGGAACAAGAGAGAGAGGCAAGGATTAGTGAAAGAGCACATCAGATATAGTGGGAGCAATATAAGGTCAGAGAAACAGAAAGGAAGACACCAAAAGAGATAGAGATGGAGGAGGCACAGAGTGATGTTTAGAAACATTCATTGAAAAAGAAAAAGAAAAATGTATCAATAGAGACAGAGAAAGAAAGAACCATGCAACTTTGCAAAATTATCCCTGACATCAGCTGTTATTTCTTGAAAGGGCAATGGACATCCCTCAGACACATAAAGATGCTCTTTTCCAGAACTTGCACTGGGGTAAGATTCAAAGGCAAGCAGATGGTCTCTAAATTTAATCTTCTATCTCTGGAGAAATAGCCTTTATCCTGGACATAACAAAGTTACTCCCATGGGCAGGACTCTGAATCCCGCAACAAGCCCAGCAGAAAACAAAGACAGGCAGACAGACATGGTACATATATGTTTACATGTGGATATGATCTCTGTCAGTGGCAACGAGGAGATGGTGAGAATTAGAGAGTAGGGCAGCTCACGCAAAGTGTGCTCAGTAAAGTGGCAGAAAGTTGCAGAAGTTCTAACCCTTGTTTCTGCTTTTGACTTATTTAGATAATCTGTTCTGGGTGGGGTGAGGGTGAGGGAAAGGGAAGTTAAATCTAAGAAACTCAATGGAAAATGTGCAGATTATATGAACAGGTACATTATTGCATAATTACCAACCAACAGTAGGCCTTTAAAATGCTCAGGATCACAAATAATAGAAGAAATAAAAACACTTCAAATTTGTGAGTGCTTCTGTAGTCTGCTAAACTGCATTCTTTGTCAAATACTTTCTATGAGCTCATTCAGTCCCCACAACACCTCTGTGGAAGAGGTCCCACTCTTACCTGCATTTTGTGGATGAGGTTTTAAGACTTGGCCAAGGTATTCTAGCTAGTTAGTGCTTTTGGAAACTATTAGTAGAGATAGTATTGGCTAGGATTGAACCTCTGCCCTAAACTCCCTAAACGATAACCCTTGCCCCACTATTACCAGCTCAAAGAATAGGGCTGGTTATTCATCTTTGTGTGCTGTTTCCTCCTCTGTAACTTGGGGATAATAATAGTACTCACCTCATAGGGCTGATAAGAGAATCCAATCTCTTCCCATGTTTAAAGCAGACAGCCAGTATCTAACATGAGGTGAGAACTCACCACAGGATATGGGGGAACCTATTGATCCAATCTTCCCAGAAGGCAATTTGGCAATATGTATCAAAATATGAGCTGTTCACAAGCCTGTACTCAGAAATTCCCACTTTAGGGTTTGTCTTAATGAAACAATAGGGTAAAAGCTCTCCAAAATATTTAATAGAATGTTATTCAGCACTGCTGACCACAGTGAAAATCAGAAACAAGTAATTATCAGTAGGACTCTGGCTAAATCAATTGTGTTCCAAGGTTCCAAACAATATCCAGTATGTCTAAATGAAAAACACAACTTTCTCAGAACAAACATGGACAGAAGAGGAGTAACAAAGTGACAGTTATTAAGTTAGAATTATGTGGCTATAGTTTGCATATGTTTGCTTACCTATCCCCAAATTGACTGGATAAAACTCTACCAAATGGTTAATAGTATCCTTTAGTATTTTTAGAAAATAAGATTATGTGGCATTTTTTAGTTTCTCTGTATTGAAATTTTTCATAATGATCATATATATTCTTTTTTTTTAAGATTTTATTTATTTATTTTTAGAGAGGGGAAGGGAGGGATTAAGAGAGAGAAACATCAATGTGTGGTTGTCTCTCGCATGGCCCCCACTGGGGACCTGGCCCACAACCCAGGCATGTGCCCTGACTGGGAATCGAACCTGCGGCACTTTGGTTCGCAGCCCGTGCTCAATCCACTGAGCTACACCAGCCAGGGCTATGATCATATATATTCTTAATTATAATAAACTTCTATGAACAAAAAAATAGCATGACAGCCTATTGAAAGCAGTAAGAAAAAGGGTTTTCCCTTTAGGGACTAGTGCAAGGGACCTAGAGGATTGGATTATCTAGTACAACTCATTAATGAACAGCCTGTGAAGGTGGTTGGCCAGGCCAATCCCTCCAGGGTGTATGTGAGAGCTGTGTGTAAGAGGGCTTTTGTGGACACAGCAAGGGAGAGGAGCACATCTGTCTGTCATCCCAATGATGTCCAGGCTCTCATGGGACCCCATACACTGAGTAATCAGAGAGTTTTGAAAAATCAGTTTTTGAATATTCTAAAAATATTTTTAAAAACTGAGATCAGTGTAACAAACATTCATGGAACCAACACCATAAATTAACACATTTAAAATTTGGATGTTTTCAAGATATATTTATTTTAAAGTGTGTAGGTGATAAATTGACACATTCATAAAAGAAATGACACCAGAGAAGGAGCTGAAGCTCTTTTGGCTTCCCTCCTCTGTCTTGTACTCCTCCTTCCTTTTCCAGTGGAAAGAGCACCAGCTTTGGCTACACTTCCTTCCTGTGTCACTTTCTAGGTGTTAAAGACTTGGCCTGAATGCCACCATTGCACACTCGACATGCTGCATTACCTACCTACTCATTCTGATAATACGAATGAGACGTATTCATTTCCAACTGCCTCTAGAGATTCTGTGGAAACACTATAATTTAGTTATCCTTTCCAGTACCATTGGAATTTTTGTTGTTTCCAGCTTTTCGCATGACTGCCAGTGCTGCTGCAATGAACTTTCTAGCTTTTGGCATGACTGCCAATGCTGCTCCTGGAACTAAGGTGCAGCTGTGTTTCTAGGACACATACCTGGAAGAGAAGTTGCTGTGTCATGGGAGTGCGTGACCTCCTTTTATTGGACATTGCCAAATTGCTTTCCACCAGTGAGGTCTGACATATCTGTCCTACAGATTCAGTGATACTTGATGTTATCAAACTTCTCATGTTTTGCCAATTGGAGGATTATAAAATATTATGGCCAAGATCTTAGGTTATGGGTTCCTGATTACTAATGAGAATAACCATTTTTCCTGTATTTATCAGACAGCCAGATTTTTTTCCTGTAAATTTCATGTTATTTATATTTGGTTATTGGTCATTTGAATATTTTTTTCTGTATATTAATTATACAGAATGTGTCAATGTGTTGCAAATATTTGCAAATATTTTCTTTCAGTATGTTATCTTTTATCTTTGTGGCATCATTTGCTCTTCAGAAGTCTCTAAATGTGATACAATCAAATTTATCAGAGAGAGAGAGAGAGCTTTCTTTGAGCCATTTGAAAGTAAGTTGTATGCTACATGTTTTTTTTAACTCCTAAATACATTAGTGTACATTTCTCTAGAGATAACCTCTCAAATAACCACAGTACTGTTATCAGCTTCAGGAAATCTAACATTGGCAAGCTACGTTTACATAATCTATCATTGTCCAATATTTTCAGAGTTGACCCAACAATGCCCTTTGCAGCTTTGACTATACCTTACTTAACAAAAAAGCCAGAGGAGGACGAGGTACTGCATTTGGTAATCATGTCTCATTAGCCTTCTTTAATCTGGAACATCTCAGCCCTTTTCTTTTATGACATTGATCATTTAGAAGCTTCCATCCCCTTTCTTTCACAGAATAGTTTTCATAAAACATTTGGTGGTTTGCATGATATATTAATGATTAGATTCTGGTTATCCATTCCCCACCAGAAAACTACGTAACTGACCTTGTGTCCTTCTCAGGGTTTCACATTTGGAACCACAGGGCATCTAAGGCTGATGACTTTTGAAATAATACTGATACTAATACTAATACTAATACTAATACTAATACAGCTAGGTTTTGGATTATGGTTGTTACAATTCTAAGTAAATATTTTGCCACTTAACTACTGACCAATCAGAATTTAAATTTTTGCTGAAATATTGATCTAAAATAATTATTTAAAATATTTGGTAAAGTTTCTAGACATCTTATTAGTGCTCTGCACTTTTTTTATTTTTTTAATATTTTATTTATTTATTTTTATTATTTATTTATTTTTAGAGGGGAAGGGAAGGAGAGAGGGAGAGAAACATCAATGTGCGGTTGCCTCTTGTATGTCCCCTGCCAGGAACTGGCCTGGCAACCCAGGCATGTGCCCTGACTGGGAATCGAACCGCGATCCTTTGGTTCGCAGGCCCGCGCTCAATCCACTGAGCTACACTGCACTTTTTTTTAAAAAGAAGCTGATGTGTAAAATATTCCTATTGATTTTGGTTCCAACCAAAATGTCAGCCATCCATCTCCATTTTAATTCCATTGGAAAGCGCCCACTGAAATCTATGTATTACTATAATCATGTTAATAAAAGAAATTAAATTACATTCTAGCTGCCTAAAACATTCTTCATTAAAGGAGCCAGAGTTGTTGAAGAGAACAGTCTTATCCCTCTTAATTTATAATGAAAAGACGGCAGACGCCCAGGCAAAGAGAACTAAATTGGTTTTAATCTTACATGTTTCTTGACTCTCTTAGTCCCTGAGATCTTTGTAAAGATCCTCCCTGACAGCTTTTCCTGTTTCTGATTCCTGCCAAGACAATGGTTCAGAATCCTGTGGGTTGGGGATTCCAGTGAGAAAGTATTCTTGATGTATTAGGTTTTTTTTTCCCCCTATATGACAAATTGCCACATAACCAAAGAAAACTAGTATGCCAGGGTTTTTCAGAAACTCAGTAAAAGGTAAAGAAAAAACACTGGACCCCAGGAAGACAAGGAGAAGTTTCCTAATAGAGCAGGAATTTTACTCATGGCTTTTGCTCTCGTTTTCTAATTAGATTGCTTGTATTTTTCTCTTGCTATTGAATTTTAAGAGTTTTTAATATATTCTGCATGAGTCCTTAGTCAAATATGTAACCTCCCAGTCTCTTGGCTTGTCTTTTCTTTTTCTTTACAGGATCTTTCACAGAACAAAAGCATTTAATTTTAATTGTCTAAATTAATGATATTTTTATGGACCATGCTTTTGATATCATATCTCAGAAATTTTCACCAGGTCCCAACTGTCCAACATTTTATTTTATTTTTTCTAAAAGTTATATAGTTTTATATTTTCTATTTAAATCTATTATCTACTTTAAGTTCCTTTGTGAATTTAAGTCAAGGTACTTTTTTTGCTATATAAATATCCAATTGCTCCAGCATGATTGGTTGAAAATTATATTTCCCCTTTTGAATTGATTTTTCCCCCTGGTCAAAAATCAGTTGGTCACACTTGTGTGGACTATTTCTGGGTTATCTTTGCTTTTTCATTGATGTATGTGTCTGATCATTTGCTAATACCACAGAGTCTTGATTTCTGTAGGTATATAAGTTCCAAAATGATAGAGTAATTCCTACTTTATTTATCTTTTATTATTGTTTATGTTGTTCCACTTGGCCCAATTGTCCCCCTTTTCCCCTCTTCATCCAGACTGCCTGCTACTTCCATAGTCAATCCCCATGTTGTTGTCCATGTCCATGGGTCCTTTATATATATTCTTCAGCTAATCCCTTCAGTCTCTTTCATACAGTCCCAATTTCCCTCTTAGTGCTGTCAGTCTGTTCCATGATTCTATGCCTCTGGTTCTATCTTGCTGATTAGTTTATTTTGTTCATTGGATTCCTGTTATAAATGAGATCACATGGTATTTGTCTTTCACCACCAAGGCTTATTTCACTTAGCATAATAATCTCGTTCTATCCATGCTATTGCAAAATGTAGGAGTTCCCTCTTTTTATTCTGCTGAGTAGTATTCCATTGTGTAAATGAACCACAGCTTTTTAATCCATTCATCTGTTGATAGGCACTTAGGATGTTTCTAACTCTTGACTATTGTGAATTGTGCTGCTACTAAGCTTCTTTTAAGTATGTATTATCAGCCTTCTAGAGTTTTTAGTTTTAAGTTATTTTTTAGATGCCTTGGAGTTTTCTACATGGATCATGATGTCATCTGCAACTAGGGATAGTTGTATTTCTTCTTTTATAAATGACATGCCTTTTATTTCCTTTTCTTGACTTTTGGGTTGGCAGGAGCTTCCAGCACTATGTTGAAGAGGCATAGTGATGGCAGATATCTTTGCCTTGTTCTTAATCTTAGTGAGAAAGCATCTTGTTTCTCATGGTTAAGTCTGATGCTACCTGTAGGATTTTTTTGTAGAAGTTGAAGTTTCCCTCTATTCCTAGTTTTCTGAGAGTTTTTGTCATGAATGGATAAGAATTTTGTCAATGCCTTTTCTACCTGACTTAATATAATCATGTGATTTTTTTCTTTCTTAGTTTGTTAATATGGTGGATTACACTGATGAATTTTTGAATGTTGAACCAGTCTTGCATCCTTGAATAGATTCCATTTGATCATGATATATAAATCTTTGATCTTGTTGAATTCTGTTTGATAACATTTTGGTAAGGATTTTGAATCTATATTCATGAAAGATATTGGTCTGCAGTTTCCTTTTCTTTGCATTGTTTTTGTCTGGTTTAAAGATCATGGTAATGCTGGCTTCATAAAATGAATAAGAGAGTATTCCCTCCTCTTCTATTTTCTGGATGGGATAGTGTTGGTAACCTTAGGATTCTCCCATGAAACTATCTGGGACTTCAGATTTCTTTTGGGAGAGTTTATAGATTATAAATTCAATTTTCTTTAATTCAAAGTATTTCATATTGGGTGAGTTGTGATGGTTTGTACTTTTTGAGGAATTGGTTCATTTTATCTAAGCCATCATGTTTTTATACTTAGAGTTGTTCATAGTATTTCCTTATTATCATTTTGGATGTGTGCATCCCTATTTTATGTCTAATATTGGTAATTGGGTTTTTTATCTCTTTTCCTTTTGTCAGTCTTACTAGAGGTCTGTCAATTCCATCAGTATTTTTAAAGAACCAATTTTTTGTTTCACTGATTTTCTCTTCAATCTCATTGATTTCTGCTCTTATTTTATTATTTACTTTCTTCTGCTTACTCTGGCTTTATTTTGGTATTCTGGTTTCTTCAAGTGGGATATTAGATTATTAATTTAAGATTTTCCTCTTTTCTAATGTAAAAAAAGGATATTTACTGCTATAAATTGCCCTCTCAGCACTGCTTTAGTTATGTCTCACAAATTTTCATATGTGTGTTTTCACTTTTATTCAGTTTTAATTTCCCTTAGGACTTCCTCTTTGACCCATGGATTACTCAGGAGTATTGTTAGTTTCCCAGTGTTTGGAAGTTTTCTGTTATTTTTCTGTTATTTATTTCTGGTTGAGTCCATTGTGATCAGAGAACATACTTTGTATGATTTAAATTCTTCCAAATTTGTTCAAGCGTGACCCAGAGTATAGTCTATTTTAATATAACTGATATGAGTGTTTAAAGAGAATATGTATTCTGTTAGTATTGGGTCCTGTTGCTTGATGGTATGGTTGAATTTTTAAATATCATTACTGATTTTCTATCTAGTGTTCCATTAATTATTAAGAAGGTTGTTGAAGTCTTCAACTATAATCATAAATTTGCCTATTTTTTCTTTCAGTTTTACCAGTTTTTGTTTTACATACTTTGCAACTATTGTTTGGTATATAGACATTTAGGATTACTATGTCTATTTGGTGAATTGACTTATCATTATGTAATATAATATAGTGTAATGTAGTATCACTGGCTCTGATAACTTTATTTTTTCTGAAATTTTACTGATATTAGTATAGCCACTCTTTCTTTAAATTAGTGTTTGTATAGTATTTCTTCTTCTATACTTTTTCTTTTAACCTACCTGTGTTATATTTGGAATGAGTTTCTTATAGACAGCATATAGTTTAGTTGTTTTTTAAACTAAGTTTGAAAATTTGTTTTTTATTTGGCAAGTTTATGTAACTTACATTTAATGTAGTTATTGATATAATAGAGCTTTCAGTCTGCCAATTTCTGTTTTGATTTCTATTTGTTTTCTGCCATTTACTTTTTCTTACCTTCCTGTGCATTGCAAGAACCATTTTTAGAATTTCTTTTTGATTTTTCTGTAGTGTTTTTGAGTGTATTGCTTTTCATAGCTTTTATAGTGGTTGCTATATCACATTGTATACACATAATGTATCACAGTCTACTGGTGTCAACATTTTAACAGTTCAAGGGAAATGTAGAAATTGTACCTCTATGTCCCTTTCCTCTGTTAAAATATTTCTTCTATGTATATTGGAAACTAGATCATACATATTATCATTTTTAACTTTAACTGTCACACACAATTTAGAAATCTTAGAGGAGAATGGAAGTCTATTTATTGACTCATATTTTTATGAGCTGTGACAGACACCAACTACCAAGCCACATCCTGACATCAGTACATCATTGTTTCCACCAGAGCTCGTAATATCCTCAGTCAGTTCACTTTGTCTCTCCATCTTTCAGGAGCTTCTTATGTTGGTTTTTAATATAATAATAGGAGTTTAGCTATACTTGGTGAGAGGGTTAGTGAAAAGTAAGCTTATTCTCATCTTTCCCTGAAATGAATTGTTAACAGCCTGAGGAAGGTGATTTGGGGGAGTGTTCTTTGGGAAGGGGTTTGGACTATGTAACAACTCTTAAACACACATACCTGATTCTAGAGGTTCCTGAAGGGGAGAAAATGCCCCATGAGGTGAAGGCAGGAGGAGCAACCCTGGGAGAGTACCTGTCAGGAAATTCCTGTGGTCCTCATACCCTGGATGGAGCCACAACTGAGAGGCTGAGAAGCCAGAGCTGACCTGGTTGTCACAAATCCATACTTTTCTTACTCACTTCCAAATTAGACCATGTGTGCTTCTTCTTTAAAGTCACTGTACACATCTCTGTCACACTCAGACCCTCATTAATCCACCAGAATTGCTTGAACTGCTTCTTTTATTAGATTTCATTTCACCAAATAACAAGCTAATGGTTCTCCATAAGATGAATAGGGCTCACTCTCCCCTGCATGTCTGAATGAAATAGATGAGCAGCTAGGGGATTTCTGTCTGGAATTTGCTGGTTCCCAGCTCAGAGACCTTTATGAGCCTATACAGATCCTCAGGACATGTTGTCAAGGAGTTGGTATCCAGGGGCAATGGTGAAGGGTCTGGAGCTGGGGGGCTATTTCAGAGGACTGGGACATATGGACACAGGGGCTTTCCCTTATGTTAAGCAAATATTGATTTTTTCTTTTCTTTTTATTTTTTAACTTTTGTTCAATTACAGTGGTCCCAGTCTTTCCCCCATTTCTCTCCCCTAGCCCAACCCCCTCCCTCAGTCAATCCTACTCTGTTGTCTGTTATCATGGGTCCTCTTTTTAAAAAAAATTTTTTTTAATTGTTCTTGCACAGATTTCCATCTTTTACTCCCATCCCAGCCCACTGCCCCAGCCCTGCCCACCTCCCTCCTATTTCCAACCCCCGTAGTTTTTGTCCATGTGCCCTTTATACTTGTTCCTGTAAACCCTTCCACTTTTCCCCTGAAATTCCCTCCTCTCTCCCCTCTAGTGACTGTCAGCCTGTTCTCAGTTTCAGTGTTTTTGGTTATGTTTTGCTTGTTTGTTTGTTTTGTTGATTAGGTTCCCCTTAAAGGTGAGATCATATGGTATTTGTCTTTCACTGCCTAGCTTATTTCGCTTAGCATGATGCTCTCCAGTTCCATCCATGCTTTTTCAAATAGTATGAGCTCCTTTTTTCCTTCTGCTGCATACAATTCCATTGTGTAAATGTACCATAGTTTTTTGATCCATTTATTTACTGATGGGCACCTAGGTTGCTTCCAACACTTGGCTATTGTAAATTGTGTTTCTATGAACATTGGGGTGCATAGGTTCTTTTAGATAGGTGTTTCAGAGTTCTTAGGCTATAATCCAAGCAGTGGAATTGCTGGGTCAAACGGTAGATCCATTTTTAGTTTTCTTAGAAAATTCCATACTGTTTTCCATAGTGGTTGTACCAGTCTGCAATCCCACCAACAGTGCACTAGGATCCCCTTTTCTCTACAACTTCTCCAACACTTGTTGTTTGTTGCTTTGTTTATGATGGCCATTTGGGCCTGTGTGAAGTAGTATTTCATTGTGGTTTTAATTTGCATCTCTCTGATATCTAGCGATACTGAGCATCTTTTCATGTGTCTCTGGATCCTCTGTATGTCCTCCTTGGAGAAGTATCTGTCCCAGTCCTTTGTCCATTTTTTAATTGGGTTGCTTGTCTTCTTAGAGTGGAGTCATGTAAGTTCTTTATATATTTTGGAGATTAAACCCTTGTCTGAGGTGTCATTGGCAAATATGTTTTCCCATACAGTTGTCTCTCTTTTTATTTTACTACTGTTTTCTTTAGCTGTGCAGAAGCCTTTTATTTTGGTGAGATCCCATTTGTTTCTTCTTTCCTTTATGTCCCTTGCTTTAGGGGACATAGCAGTAAAAATGTTGCTGCGTGAAATATCTGAGATTTTTCTGCCTATGTTCTTCTCTAGGACTTTATGGTGTCACTGCTTATATTTAAATATTTTATCCAACTTGAATTTATTTTTGTGTATGTTGTAAATTGGTGCTCGAGTTTCATTTTTTTGCATGTAGCTGTCCAGTTCTCCCAACACCACTTGTTGAAGAGGCTATTACTCTATTTTATGTTGCTGCCCCCTTTGTCGAATATTAATTGACTGTAGAGACTTGGGTTTATTTCTGGGCTCTCTGTTCTATTCCACTGGTCCATGTGCTTGTTTTTATGCCAGTACCAAGCTGTTTTGATTACAGTGGCCTTGTAATACAGTTTGGTATCAGGTATTGTGATCCCTCCTACTTTGCTCTTCTTTTTCAAAGTTGCTGCAGCTATTTGGGCTCGTTTATGGCTCCAAAAAAATTTTTGAGGTGTTTGTTCTATGTCTGTGAAATATGCCATTGGTACTTTAATAGGTATTGCATTGAATATATAAATTGCTTTGGGTAGTATGGACATTTTGGTTATGTTAATTCTTCCGATCCATGAATATGGTGTATGCTTCCATTTGTTTGTGTCTTCCTTGATTTCTTTCTTCAGTGTAGTGTAGTTTTCTGCATACAGGTCTTTTACCTCCTTGGTTAGATTTACTCTTGGGTATTTTATTTTACTTTTTGCTATATCGAATGGGATTCTTTTTCTTAACTTCTGCTTCTACTGTTTCATTGTTGGTATACAAAAATGCCTTTGATTGCTGGATATTGACTTTGTATCTGGCTGTTTGGCCAAATTCATTTATTATGTCGAGCAGCTTTTTGGCTGAGTCTATAGGATTTTCTATGTACACTATCATGTCATCTGCAAACAATGATAGTTTTGTTTCCTCCTTTCTGAGTTGGATGCCTTTTATTTCCTTTTCTTGTCTAATTGCTGTGGCTAAGACTTCCAATACTATATTGAATTGAATTGGTAAAAGTGGACATCCTTCTCTTGTTCCTGATCTTAGTGTTAAAGACTTTAGCTTTTGCCCATTGAATATGATGTTGGCTGTAGGTCTCTCATATATTGCCTTTATTACGTTGAGGAATGCTCCCTCTATTCCCACTTCGCTGAGTGCTTTTATCATAAATGGGTGTTGTACCTTATCAAATGCTTTTTCCGCATCTATTGACATGATCATATGATTTTTGTCTTTGCTTTTGTTTACGTGATGTATTACATTTACTGATTTGCAAATGTTGAACCATCCTTGCATCCCTGGGATGAATCCTACTTGGTCATGGTGTATGATCTTTTTAATGTATTGTTGGATGCGGTTTGCCAATATTTTGTTGAGGATTTTAGCATCTATGTTCATCAGTGATATAGGCCTGAAGTTTTCTTTCTTTGTTGTGTCTTTATCTGGTTTTGGGATTAAGATGATGCTGGCTTCATAAAAAGAGTTTGGGAGTCTTCCATCATTTTGGATCTTTTGGAATAGTCTGTGAAGGATAAGGGTTAGCTGTTCCTTAAATTCTTTGTAGAATTCTCCTGTGAAACCATCTGGCCCAGGCCTTTTGTGTATCAGGAGTTTTTTGATTACTGCTTCAATTTCATCTGCTGTTATTGGTCTGTTCAGACTTTCTGCTTGTTCTATATTATGTTGTAGAAGATTATATTTTTCTAGAAAGTTGTCCATTTCACCTAGTTTTTCAAATTTCTTGGCATATAGTACTTCATAGTAATTTTTTATAATCCTTTGTATTTCTGTGCTATCAGTTGTAGTCTCTCATTTTTCATTTTTGATTGTGTTTATTTGAGTCCTCTCTCTTTTTTTTCTTGATGAACCTGCTTAAAGGCTTGTAGATTTTGTTTCTCTTTTCAAAGAACCAGCTCTTGTATTCATTGACCCTTAGAATTGGACTTTTAGTCTCTATGTCATTTAATTCTGCTCTGATCTTGGTTATTTCCTTCCTTCTACTTGCTCTGGGATGTGTTTGTTGTTGATCTTCAAGTTCTTGTAGGCATAGGGTTAGGTCGTTTGTCTGAAATGTTTCTATCTTTTTTAGGTAGGCCTGTATCACTATGAACTTCCCTCTGAGGACTGCCTCCACTGTGTCCCATAAGTTTTGGGTCATCGTGAGTTGATTTTTATTTGTTTCCAGAAGCTTTTTGATTTCCTCCCTAATTTCATTCTTGACCCATTCATTGTTTAATAGCATGCTATTCAATCTCCATGATTTTGAGTGTTTTGGGTTTGTCCTCTTGGGGTTGCTTTCTAGTTCAGTCCCTTCTGGTTGGAGAAAATACTTGGTATGATTTAAATTTTCTTGAATTTGATGAGGCTTGTTTTGTGTCCTATCATGTGGTCTATCTTTGAAAATGTTCCATGTGCATTTGAAAAGAATATGCATTTAGTTTCTTTGAGATGAAGGGCTCTATATAATATCAGTTAAGTCCATTTCATCTAGAGTGTTGTTCGATGCCACAATATCTTTGTTGATATTTTTTTTTTTTGGAAGATCTGCCCATTTTTGACAGTGGGGTGTTAAAATCCCCTACTATAATTGTGTTGCTGTCAAAATCTTTCCTGAAGTCCTCTAAGATTTTCTTGATGTATTTAGGTCCTCCTATGTCAGGTGCATATATATTTACAATGTTTATGTCTTCTTGATGAATTCTCCCCTTCAGTATTATGAAGCAACCTTCTGGGTCTCTCTTTATGGCTCTTTTTTTGAAGTCTATTTTGTCTGATGTGAGTATTGCTACCCGGGCTTTTTTTTTTTTTTTTTTTTTTTTATCTTGTCCATTTGCTTGGAAAATTTGTTTCCAGCCCTTCACTTTGAGTCTGTGTAGGTCTTTTGTCCTGAGGTGGGTCTCTTGTAGGCAGCATATGTGTGGGCTGTTGGGAACCATTTCGCCTGGTTTCAGGAGCTGTAACCCCCACCCCATGGCTAGGCTGAGTAAGTGGCCACGGGACCGGTTTCATCTGGGTCTGTTCTGTCATGAGGACCTGAGCCACTAAGGAGACAAAGCTTATCTCCCTGGCAGGAGCACTGCTTCTGCTTCATCCATACCTGGCCCCCAATGCTTGGTCAGTTAGCCAATGACAGGTAAGACCCCTCAAGAGAGGGGCAACCCAAGCCAGGCATACAACTTTGAAGGCCCTCAAGGAAGGACTCAGGGGCCTGCAGCAAAGAGGGGTGATGGACCCTCACCTCCCAGCTATTCTGACATAGCCTGAGTCCACATTTCCATCTAGGAGAAGTCTTCCTTATCTCTTGCTACCTGGCTTTAATTCACTTAAGCCTGAAACTATGACAGAGGGTGGTGCAGCCCTGTGCTTCCCCGGGTGATCGGGCATGAGAAAGAATTCATAAAGTCCTGTGAAACCTGCTTTGCTAAGAGTGCTCTCATTTAAATGATAAGGGTCCAAGGAGGAAATGAGTTTGTTTCCCAAAGTTTTGTAACCCCTTAGCTGACAGACCCTGTCTCAGATTAAGCCCTCAGAGTTCTTTGAAATGTTATCTATTGTTTTGATCCTTGCCACCTGACAATGATTGGTGAGCTTTACTTGTGTTTCTGTGTATTATGAACCTAATAAAAACCATTGAGGAATGGGCTCTTGGTCCTTCTCCTTTGAGAGATCAGCCACCTCTCCTCCCCAACCAGATCATGTCTTTGTAGTTTTATTCTCATTCGTGATGGACTGATGGGGCTCTGCGGGCAGAGCCCTTCCACAGTGAGTCATGCTTTCTTATCCATTCAGCTATTCTATGTCTTTTGATTGGAGCATTTAATTCCAAACATAAATTCCATTTACATTTAAGGTTATTATTGATAGGTACTTATTCATTGCCATTTCCGTACCCGTGTTTCTCTCTCTCTGTCTCTCTCTCTCTCTCTCTTCCTTCCGTTCCTTAAAGCAGTCCCTTTAGCATCTCTTGCAGAACTGGTTTGGTAGAGGTGTATTCTTTTAGACTTCTTTTGTTTGGGAAGCTCCTTATTTGGCCTTCTATCTTGACTGAGAGCCTTGCTGGGTAAAGTAGCCTTGGTTGCATAACTCTGGTTCTCATTACTTGGAATATTTCTTGCCATTCTCTTCTGTCTTGGAGCATTTCCATTGAGAAGTCAGCTGCTAACCTTATTGGGGCCCCCTTGTATGTTACTTTCTTTTTCTCCCTTGCTGCCTGTAAGATTCTCTCTTTGTCCTGGAATTTTGCCATTTTAATTATGATGTGTCAGAGGGTTCAAGATGGCAGCATGGTAGGAGGACGCAGATTGCCCTTCCTCCTGCACATGGGAGAAAAACCTAACTGATCTACAGAGGAACAGAGCAGACAGCCAACAATACCACAGTATATATGAAAATAGGAGATCAAAATTTGTAGCAGACATTGGAAAACTAGACGTGGCAGCCGAGCGACCGGAGGCGGCCCTGAGACTGGGATGGAGGCGACCCTGCGACCAGAGGTGGCCAGGCGACCGGAGGGGGTTCTGCAACCGACCGGAGGCGGCCCGGTGACCAGAGGCGGCCCTGCAACCTGAGGCGGCTCTGAACCGGGACGGAAGCAGCTCTGTGACCGGAGCTGGCTCTGCGACCCACCGGAGGTGGCCCTGGGTCCTGAGAGGGCTCTGCAACTGACCGGAGGCAGCCTCGCGACTGGAGGCGGCTCTGCGACGGGGTTGGAAGTGGCCCTGGGGCCAGAGGCGACCCTGCAACTAGAGAAGGGGACATTGTGGAAGACCCGGAGCTCACATCTGTGATCCTGGGGTGAGTGCGCGCAACTCGGGAAACTCGTGGAGCCCATGCCCATAGTCTTGGGTGGGCGCTCGCGCCCTGTAGGAGACCCAGAGCTCACAGCAATAGGCTCAGGGAGGGATGGATCTGTAAGAGATCCCAGCTGAAACCCATAAACTCGGGAAAGTACGCCCTCTGCAGGAGGCTCAGAAATCACACCCAAGGCCCTGCATGGAGAGTGGGCCATTAGCCCTGGGGTCAGGGCTCAGCTGGCACTGAGGACAGTAGCCCAAAGCTGACTGAGTGAGGAACAGGGAGAAAAGCGGTACGAGTCGCCTCGCAGCCTGCTACAGCCAGCAAGTCCAGAAAATCCAGTTTGGTCTGTTTGAAAATAGCAAGAGATTTTTTTTATTTCTTTTTTTTTGGTTTTTGGGTGTTTTGTTTCATTTTGCTTTGTGGGGTTGTTTTTTGTCTGTTTAGTTGGGTTTTTTTGTTTGTTTGTTTTGGTTTGTTTTTCATTTTTGTGGGGTTCTTTTTGTTTTGTTTTGATTATATATTTTTTATTTTTTTATTACTTCTACCGTTTTTATCCCTCAATTCCTTTTGCTTCTCTTTACTTCTTTCTGGCTTTATTCCTTCTTCCTTTCTTTCCAATTCTATCTCTCCTTCTTTCCTCTTTTTTTTTCTCTTCTTTTTTCACTTTATTCTTTTCTCTTTTCAAGTACCCACGAGTGAGGCAAAAAAATCCTAGAACTGTGAAAAAACCAGAGTTGGACCAAAAGAGGGGGTATTCCAACAGCTGAGACAGTGGAAGCTGTGGACACCAGGATACCTGAAGGAGACTACATCGCTGAATCTCACAGGTATTCCACCACAGAAGTTCACACCATAAACCCAGGTAGCCAGAACAGATCAATTTAAGAAGCTGAGGTTTACAAGAAGAGTCTCACAAACACTGAGAAGACAAAGAAACAATCCCCAAGTGAAAGAAACAATCCCCAAATGAAAGAAAAGGAAAAAGCCCCAGAAAGAAGCCTAAATGAAACAGAGGCAACTCAACTTTCAGATAAGGAGTTCAAAGAAATGGTTGTCAGGAAGCTCCATGAGCTCTCAATGAGCTACGAGAAACTACAGGGAAGCTACGATGAACTCACTGAAAACTGTATCAACATGAAAAAGGAAATAGAAACTATCAAAAAGGGCCAAGAGGAAATGAAGAATACAATTTCTGACCTGCAGAACACAGTAGAAGGAATGAAAAGCAGAATCGATGAAGCAGAGGATGGAATCAGTGAGTTGGAGGACAAAGTAGAAAAAAACAGCCAGATAGAGCAAGAAAAGGAAAAGAGGCTCAGAAAGAATGAAGAGGGTTTAAGAGAAATGCAAGACAACATGAAACGTAATAATATCCATATAATAGGAATACCAGAAGGAGAAGAAGAAGAGCAAGGGATAGAAAACCTATTTGAAAAAGTAATGATGGAAAACTTCCCTAATTTGATGAGAGAAAAAGACACACAAATCCAGGAAACACAGAGAGTCCCAATCAAGAGGAACCCAAACAGGCCCACTTAAAGACGCATCATCATTCAAATGGCAAACTTCCAAGACAAAGAGAGAATCTTAAAGGCAGCAAGGGAGAAAAAGGAAGTAACATACAAGGGAGCCCCGATAAGGTTAGCAGCTGACTTCTCAATGGAAACGCTCCAAGCCAGAAGACAATGGCAAGAAATATTCCAAGTTATGAGAACCAACGGCCTACAACCAAGACTACTTTATCCAGCAAGGATTTCAATCAAGATAGAAGGCCAAATAAGGAGCTTCCAAGACAAAAGAAGTCTAAAAGAATACACCTCTACCAAACCAGTACTGCAAGAGATACTAAAGGGACTGCTTTAAGGAAAGAAAGGAAAAGAGAGAGTGAGGAACACAGATACGAAAATGGCAATGAATCAGTACCTATCAATAGTAACCTTAAATGTAAATGGATTAAATGCTCCAATCAAAAGACATAGAATAGCTGACTGGATAAGAAAGCATGACCCACACATATGCTGCCTACAAGAGACCCACCTCAGGACAAAAGACCTACACAGACTCAAAGTGAAAGGCTGGAAACAAATTTTCCAAGCAAACGGACAGGAAAAAAAGGCCGGAGTAGCAATACTCATATCACACAAAATAGACTTCAAAAGAAGAGCCATAAAGAGAGATCCAGAAGGTCACTTCATAATACTCAAGGGAAGAATCCACCAAGAAGACATAAACATTGTAAATATATATGCACCCAACATAGGAGCACCTAAATACATCAAGAAAATCTTACAGGACTTCAAGAAAGATATTGACAGCAACACAATTATAGTAGGAGATTTTAACATCACACCGTCAAAAATGGACAGATCTTCCAAACAAAATATCAACAAAGATATTGTGGTATTGAACAGTACTCTAGACGAATTGGACTTAGCTGATATATATAGAGCCCTTCATCCCAAAGAAACTAAATACACATTTTTTTTCAAATGCACATGGAACATTTTCAAAGATAGACCACATGATAGGACACAAAACAAGCCTCAACAAATTTAAGAAAATTAAAATCATACCAAGCATTTTCTCCGACCACAAAGGACTAAAACTAGAAACTGACTTGATGGGGAACATCCCCAAATCATCAAAATCATGGAGATTGAATAGCATGCTATTAAACAATGAATGGGTAAAGAATGAAATTAGGGAGGAAATCAAAAAGTTTCTGGAAACAAATGAAAATAAACTCACAGCAACCCAAAACTTATGGGACACAATGAAGGCAGTGCTCAGAGGGAAGTTCATAGCAATACAGGCCTACCTAAAGAAGATAGAAACATTTCTAACAAAGGACTTAACCCTACACCTACAAGAACTCGAGGAACAACAACAAAGATAGCCCAGGGCAAGTAGAAGGAAGGAAATAACCAAGATTAGAGCAGAATTAAATGACATAGAGACTAAAAGCACAATCCTAAGGATCAATGAATCTAGGAGCTGGTTCTCTGAAAAGATAAACAAAATCGATAAGCCTTTAAGCAGGCTCATCAAGAAAAAAAGAGAGAGGACTCAAACAAACACAATCAGAAATGAAAGAGGAGAGATTACAACTGACACCACAGAAATACAAGGGATTGTAAGAAATTACTATGAAGAACTGTATGCCAAGAAATTTGAAAAACTAGGTGAAATGGACAACTTTCTAGAAAAATATAATCTCCCAAAACTCAAAGAAAAAGCAACAGAAAGCCTGAACAGACCAATAACAGCTGATGAAATTGAAGCAGTAATCAAAAAACTCCCGACACACTAAAGCCCTGGACCAGATGGTTTCACAGGAGAATTCTACAAAGCATTTAAGGAAGAGCTAACCCCTATCCTTCACAGACTATTCCAAAAAATCCAAAATGATGGAAGACTCCCAAACTCTTTCTATGAAGCCAGCATCATCTTAATCCCAAAACCAGATAAAGACACAACAAAGAAAGAAAACTTCAGGCCAATATCACTGATGATCATAAACAATAAAATCCTCAACAAAATATTGGCAAACTGCATCCGACAATACATTAAAAAGATCATACACCATGACCAAGTAGGATTCATCCCAGGGATGCAAGGATGGTTCAACATTCGCAAATCAGTAAATGTAATACATCACATAAACAAAAGCAAAGACAAAAATCACATGATCATATCAATAGATGCAGAAAAAGCTTTTGATAAAGTACAACACCCATTTATGATAAAAACACTCATCAATGTGGGAATAGAGGGAGCATTCCTCAACATAATAAAGGCCATATATGAGAGACCTACAGCCAACATCATACTCAATGGACAAAAACTGAAATCTTTCCCACTAAGATCAGGAACAAGACAAGGCTGTCCACTTTCACCACTTCTATTCAATATAGTATTGGAAGTCTTAGCTACAGCAATTAGATAAGAAAAGGAAATAAAAGGCATCCAAATTGGAAGGGAGGAAACAAAACTATCATTGTTTGCAGATGACATGATAGTGTACATAGAAAATCCTATAGACTCAGCCAAAAAGCTGCTCGACATAATAAATGAATTTCGCCAAACAGCCGGATACAAAGTCAATATCCAAAAATCAAAGGCATTTTTGTATACCAACAGTGAAACAGCAGAAACAGAAATCAAGAAAAAAAAATCCTATTCGATATAGCAAAAAGAAAAATAAAATACCTAGGAATAAACCTAACCAAGGAGGTAAAAGACCTGTATGCAGAAAACTACACAACACTGAAGAAAGAAATCAAGGAAGACACAAACAAATGGAAGCATATACCGTGTTCATAGATCGGAAGAATTAATATCATCAAAATGTCCATACTACCCAAAGCAATTTACAGATTCAATGCAATACCTATTAAAGTACCAATGGCATATATCACAGACATAGAACAAACACTTCAAAAATTTATATGGAATCATAAACGACCCCGGATAGCGGCAGCAATTCTGAGAAAGAAGAGCAAAGTAGGAGGGATCACAATACCTGATACCAAACTGTATTACAAAGGCACTGTAATCAAAACAGCCTGGTAGTGGCACAAGAACAGACACATGGACCAGTGGAATAGAACAAAGAGCCCAGAAATAAACCCAAGTCTCTACAGTCAATTAATATTCAACAAAGGGGGCAGCAACATAAAATGGAGCAAAAATAGCCTCTTCAACAAGTGGTGTTGGGAGAACTGGATAGCTATATGCAAAAAAATGAAACTCGAGCACCAACTTACACCATACACAAAAATAAATTCAAGGTGGATAAAATATTTAAATATAAGCCATGACACCATTAAAATTCTAGAGGATAACATAGGCAGGAAAATCTCAGATATTTCACACAGCAATATTTTTACTGATATGTCCCCTAGAGCAAGGGACATAAAGGAAAGGATAAACAAATGGGATCTCATCAAAATAAAAAGCTTCTGCACAGCTAAAGAAAACAGTATTAAAATAAAAAGAGAGACAACTGTATGGGAAAATATATTTGCCAATGATACCTCAGACAAGGGTTTAATCTCCAAAATATATAAAGAACTTACAAGCCTCTACTCTAAGAAGACAAACAACCCAATTAAAAAATGGGCAAAGGATTTGAACAGACACTTCTCCAAGGAGGACATACAGAGGATCCCGAGACACATGAAAAGATGCTCGATATCTCTAGCTATCAGAGAGATGCAAATTAAAACTACAATGAGATACCACTTGACACCAGTCAGAATGGCCTTCATAAACAAAGCAATAAACAGCACGTGTTGGAGAGGTTGTGGAGAAAAGGGGACCCTAGTGCACTGTTGGTAGGATTGCAGATTGGTACAACCACTATGGAAAACAGTATGAAATTTTCTAAGAAAACTAAAAATGGACATACCTTTTGACCCAGCAATTCCACTGCTTGGATTATATCCTTAGAACCCTGAAGCACCAATCCAAAGGAACCTATGCACCCCTATGTTCATAGCAGCACAATTTACAATAGCCAAGTGCTGGAAGCAACCTAGGTGCCCATCAGTTAATAAATGGATCAAAAAACGGTGGTACATTTACACAATGGAATTCTATGCAGCAGAAAGAGAGAAGGAGCTCCTACCCTTTGCAACAGCATGGATGGAATTGGAGAGTATCATGCTGAGCGAAATAAGCCAGGCAGTGAAAGACAAATACCATATGATCTCACCTTTAACAGGAAGCTAATCAACAAAACAAACAAACAAGCATAATATAAACAAAGACACTAAATTTGAGAACAGTCTGACAGTGACCAGAGGGGGAGGGGAGGGAATTTCAGGGGAAAAGGGGAACGGTTTAGAGCAACAAGTATAAAGGACACATGGACAAAAACTATGGGGGGTGGAAATGGGAGGAAGGTGGGGAGGGCTGGGGTGGTGGGCTGGGGGCGGGATAAAAGACAGAAAACTGTACAATATCAACAATTAAAAAATACTGATTAAAAATAAAATAAATAAAATTAAAAAAAATTATGATGTGTCTTGAAGTGGGCCTATTTGGGTTTCTCTTGTTTGGTACTCTGTGTTTCCTAAATTTGTGTGACTTTTCCTCTCATAAAATTAGAGAAGTTTTCCATCATTACTTTTTCAAATAGGCTTTCTATCCCTTACTCTTCTTTTCTTTCTAGTAGTCTCTATTTTATGGATATTATTACATTTCATATTGTCTTGCATTTCTTTTAATCCCTGTTCATTCTTTCGGAGCCTCTTTTCCTTTTCTTGCTCTTTCTGGGTGTTTTTTTTTCTACCTTGTCCTCCAGTTCACTAATCTGATCCTGTGCTTCATTGAGCCTGCTTTTGATTCCTTATAGTATGTTCTTCAGTTCAGAAATTGTATTCTTCATTTCCTCTTGGCTCTTGTTGATAATTTCTATTTCCTTTTTCATGTTGATATAGTGAGTTCATTGTAGGTTCCCTGTAGTTTCTGGTAGGTCATTGAGAGCTCATGACAACCATTGCTTTGAACTCAATATCTGATAGTTGAGTTGCCTCTGTTTCATTTAGCATTCTTTCTGGGGCTTCCTCCTTTCCTTTCATTTGGGGATTGTTTCTTTGTCTTCCCATTGTTTGTGAGACTCTTCTTGTTAGCCTCAGCTTCTTAAATTGATCTGTTCTAGCTCCTTGGGTTTATGGTGTGAGCTTCTGTGGTAGAATACCTGTGAGAGTCAGTGATGTAGTCTCCTTGGGGTATCCTGGTGTTCACAGATTGCACTGTCTCAACTGTTGGGATGCCCCCTCTTTGGGTCCAACTCTGTTTTTTTCACAGCTCCAGGATTGTTTGTTTGTTTGTTTGTTGTCTCACTCGTGGGTATTTAAAAGGAGAAAAGAAAAAAAATGAAAAAAGAGGAAGGAAGAAGAGATAAAATTGGAAGGAAAGGAAGAAGAATAAAAAAAAAGTAAAGAGAAGCAAAAGGGATTGAGGGATAAAAGAGATAAAAATAATAAAAAATTATAATTAGAAACAAAACAAAACAAAACAAAACAAAAAGATTTGCTGTTTTCAAACTTGCCAAGCCGGTTTTTCTGTCTTGCTGGCTGCAATGGGCTGAGGGGCCACAGTATGGCTTTTCTCCCTGTTCCACACTCAGTGAGCTTTGGGCTACTCTCCCCAGGGCTAGCCCAGGGTCTCTCTGTGCAGGGCCTTGGGGCGTGGGCTCTGGTCTGCTGGGGAGCGTGTGCTCTCCCTGAGTTTATGGGTGTTAGCTCCAGGTTTCCCACGGATTGTGTGCACTCCCCAGGTTTATGGGTTTGAGCTCTGGTTCCCTTTTGTAGCTCGCTCACTGCCCCAATTTATGGGTGTGGGTTCTGGTTTTCCTGTGGTGTGCGTACTCACCCTAAGTTCTTGGGCGTGAGCTCCAGGTTTCCCAGCGATTGTGCGCACTCCCTAGGTTCACATGTATGGGCTCTGGTTCTCCCACGGATCACTTGCACTCCCTGGGTTCCTGGCATGGGCTATGGGTCTTCCACAAAGCTCCCTCCTCCGGTTGTGGGTGCCTCTGGTCACAGGGACTCCGCATGCACTCCATGCAGGGCTATGCATGGGTGCTCACAGCCCCACTGTGTTTGCCACTTACACCTTAACTTCTCTCTCTGAGACTTCAAGCAACCAGGTCTCTCCTGTTGCTGTTCAACACTTGTTTGGCCAGGGAGCGAGCAGTTGACTGGGCTCCCTCCCTAGAGCCCTATGGCAGACCCAGCAGGCTCTGGGCCCGGGGCTTCAGCCACCCTGGTCTCTGCACTGATCCCTGGGCTCTTATTGTCCTCAAGAATTCTCTTTACCGTCTCGTTTTTCAATGTCCACTATAATTTTTGATCTCCTATTTTCATATATGCTGTGGTATGGTTGGCTGTTTGCTCTATTCCTCTGTAGATTGGTTAGGTTTTTCTCCCATGTATAGGGGGAAGTGGAATCTTCTTCCTCACACTGTGCCACCATCTTCCAAATCCAAGTGGTGAATTCTTATTATGTCCTGGTGCAGATCCCCATGATCTCTTGTCCCAGTCAGATGCACTGAAAGAATGGGCCCGGTGTTGGCTTCTGGGAGGTGTGTCTCCTTGATGCAAAGAATCCTATTTAGGTGAACAGTGTCTATTAATATCTGCTGCCTCTAGCTCTGGCTGGTATGGCTCAGTGGATTGAGTGCTGGACTGTGAACCAAAGGGTCGCTGGTTCAATTCCCAGTCCCAAATATTGATTTTCACCAGGTGTTTTTGGGATACAAAAATAAGTGAGGCAGGCCCCAAGCTGAAAGAGTTGACAGTCTATTAGGAAGACAGTTGCAATGTGGTATGTTAAGTGCTGAGATGAATGAAACACAGAGAAAAACAGAGGAAGAGTCCTTAAGCCAAACTAAGGTATCTGGGAAGGTTTCCTGGAAGAGAAATTTTGTTGAGATCAAACTGATTATGCCTCTGCCTGCTTTCAATCCTTCAGCAGCTTCCCACTGCTGCCAGGACAGACCAAAATACCTACTTTGTCCACAGGTTTCCCCTGCCTGTCATGTGGCCCACTCAATGTTCTGGATCCCCAGCCCTACCAATGTCCAAGCTCCTGTCCAGTCTCAAGGCCTCCGCATGTCATGTCCCCTGTGTGGAATGTGTGCTGCCCCTTCGCCAGGGCTCCAGAGATGCTATCTTACAATGCTCCTTATAATCCTAATAGCAGATCTGTTCTCATGCATGTCTATTTGGTGTCTTGTTCCCCTGGTATTGTTGCCTCTGTTGGCAGGAATATGGTTTTGCTAAGCCACCATTTCAGCTATACCCAGTAACTGGCACTTGTTTGTGAGTTGATTAGTGCATGAAAGGGAACCTCAGCTTCCAGAAGCCAGTCTTTAGGAGCAAATCTGGTTGGGACAGGAGGGATGGGGGTGAGGCCAGAATGGAGTGGAGGGAATGGGACATGGGGCTGAGATGTAGCAAGGGCTAGTGGAGGAGGGCAGGTCTTCCCCTGAAGGGCATTGAGCAGCCTTGGAGGGAGGACCCCTAGCTGCAAGTAGCAGGTGACTGGCAGCAGGGAGATTTTGTAGGCAGAAGAAGACAAGCTGGATTTGTTGAGGGCCATGCCAACAAGGGCTATGCTGGCTTCTGAGGCTGCAGGGCACAGCTACCTCCAGCTTCTCCACTGGAAGCAGCATGTGCCCTGAAGTCCAGGGCTGTGGCTGAGATGTGATGTCCATCACAGTGTTTGGCCAGCCCATGCTCAGCTCCACAGAAGACAATGTTGAACAGGGCAGCTAAACTGACTCAGGGAAGGCTCTGGAGACACTCAGAGAGGGTCTGTGAGGTAACCTCAGGGAACAAAGAACAGAGACCATCCTAAGCTTCAGGCGAGCCACACATAACATATTATGAAACTGCAGTCAGCTTGGAGCCACTGTCCTCCTTGTGTGCTTCTGTGAGACACTTCTGTGGAGCCAGGCTGACCCAGGTTCAAATCACAGAGCCCTCCAATTCAGGCATGTGACCCTGAAAGGGCACATTATCTGCTGGGGCTTCCTGGTGAAACATGGATTCTGGTCCCCAGTGGGAGAGCCCCTGCCCCTGCCCTGATCTTAGGGGCCCCCATATCACACACACACATACATCTGAACACAAAGATGTTTTTTATTGTGGGTCTTGCCAGAAAATCTTTAGGAAGTTCAGGAACTGGATCAGCACATGTATATAAGAGAAAGGGACTTGTGTGTGTACTGGGCAGCTGAAGGCGAGTATGGTGGCTCCTGGAAGGGGAACCACAGTCTGCTCAGGGCCAAGAAAATGAAAGAATGAGGGAGGGAGAGCTTTCATTTCAATGACCAACAAGAATTCCTAGGTAGACCCAGTTTTTGGGTAACTAGTTGTTGGGTAGGAGGACCTGCCAGTAGTCTGACTGGGCCAGGTCCCATTCCCAATCCTGGAAGGCCTAGTCATTCCAGGAGGCCCAGCGTCTTCCTCCTCTGTCCAGAAGACCCTGCCAGTTCTTGAGGCTTTAGCGGAGCTGAGCTTCTCCCTGAGAAAAGTGACCTGTAAGGTGTGGACTACAGGACCGTGGGAGGGAAGTGAGCAGGGCCCTGTGTATGGCTTGATTTTGAACTTGCAAATATTTAGATATGTGGCATGCCCTGGACTCTGCAAATGTTAGAAGCTGCCTTAGAGTAGATAACTATGATGGGAACACTGGGCATACCCCAGCCCACAGCAGGGCTCAGGGAACCTCTCCTGGTAGATGAAGGCAGATGACTCTGTGTTGCTAAGGTCCAGGACTCTTGTAATGGCTGGTGTCGCTGCTTTGCAGTGTCATAGCCCCTTCTTTTGTGGACCACACCAGCTGTCCTCCCACAGCCCCGCCCCTGTGCACATGCTTCCTGCCAGGTCCCAGGGGACCCCTGAACGAAGCTTCTCAGAGGCTGAAGAGCACAGTATGAATATTGCATGAATAATAATAACCCCACCACTTAGTGGTTATGCAGTGCTTTCCCCATCCACAATGCTTCACCAGCATTAATTAGCTATTCTGCACTGTTTCCAGCATCTCTCTGCCTGCTCTCTGCAAAGACTCACTCTGGAAAACAGGCCTTCTTCAGTCTGAAGTCCTGATGTTAAGTGGGTAGGCCGCCCCCTCCTGGAGTCATGCAGCCTTACAGAGGCCTCTGCTTGGCTCTGTGGGTTGTCCCAACATCGATTACCTGAGCCCTTGATGGGGAGGTCTATCTCCTTTCTGATATGACCACATCCTCAAAGCTGCCTCTAATATGCTCTGTTCTCCATATCTCCCATGGCCCCAGGAGATCCGAGGACCCCATTTTAAACAGGTGTGTGAGGGCTTGTGGAAGACACCTGAGTTTGTGCCCACACACCTTTAGGGGGCTCACAGCCACACTGTGTGTGTGGCTGGTCAGCTTCTTGTGGTCAGCCCATTGCAGAAGGGCCACAGAGCTGGGAGCCACATCATGTCTGGCTCAACAGTAGCAGGTGAGGACTCAGATGTTTTGATAACAAGATTCAGTCCTTCCCATCCACAGTGGGCTCATGGGAAGGTTTCATGCCCCCACAGATGGAATTAAGATGGAGCAGGGTTAGCTGGGTGTTCTGCTGTGGGCCTGCTAGTCTAATGATCCCTGTACTACCTCCCATCCCACCAGGGCTGTCTCAAGTTTCCAGCACCTCTGGCTCCCTCAAGTGTTTAGCAGCTCCCGAGCCAGGTTTAGCATGTGAGCTCTTCTGCCAGGTGTGACAACATTTTCATGTCACTACCTCCTGGTACTAGCCCACATGGACCTGGAACACTGCACACATCCCTTTGGGAGTGTTTCTTGGGCCTGGAGTGCCTGGTTCTACCTGTGGTTAAAGCCACCTCCCTGCCTCCAGCCCTTCCGTTAGCCTGGAAAAGCATTGATCTGTTTGGCTTCTGTAGCTGAGTGTTTTAATTCCATCATGTGAATATTTAAGAATTAATTAGCAAAAATTGTTCAGGAAAAACAAAGTAGGCACACATTTTGATACCACCCACCATTCTATTTTCCCATTAATTACAACACTATTTCTGGAAGCTGGAGGCATTTCCCCTTGTGTTTCATAATCTCAGTTCAGTTTCTCTATCTTCCTGGTGGCCCTCAATAGCTTCCTGTGTCTAGTTCCTCACCAGGGTGGCCATGTCCTGGCTGACAAGTCCTTTCTCTTCTCTGAAAAGACCCAAGAGCCTCAATTTACTCATGTCCCCTAGCTCCTCTGACCCACTGATCTGCCTTATTTATGCTGAAGCCCTGGTACTCCCTCAGGCCTCTTGGCCTCTGCTGGTGCTTCTTCCTCTGCCTGGGCACCTTCACTGCCTGTCCCCATTCTCTTCCTTCCTCTAGCGTCTTCACCAGATCCCATTTGTCCTTTTATTTTTAATTTAAACAACACTTCAGATGACCTTCTCTGACTCCCTCAGGCTGGGTTGGGTCCCTCTTGGTCCTCCTGGTAATGGCCATGTACTTCCATGTGTTAGCAGGGGTCCCATGTGTGGCATTCCTTACTTGCCACCCATCTTCTGGGCATTCTGGTTGCTGCTGGCCAGGGCCCAGTCATACTGAGCTAGGTGGAGAGGGTGTGCTCTGACTGATTCAGTGTGCCCTTTTTGCCATTGATGGGGATCCATGGCAACCAAGGATGTGTCCCAAGACCCTCCCACCCCATTCCCTTTGGAGCACCTGTGCTGTGCACTCCTTTCTCCTTTGTTTTCTTTTGTTTTCTATCTCTCAAAACTGTACAGTTCTGGCAGCTATGGGTTCTGCCTCAAGCCTAGTTGCTTTCAGAGAAAAAAAAGGAATACCAATGGTGCAGTGGGATTCCCTGGTTGTTTGAAGTTTGGCAGCTGCAGTCTTTTTAATGAGACTTGAAGAGGTTATTGTAAAAGAACAATTTCAGGTGGTTTCTATGCTTGCAAAGAGGGAACCTCTGGTTTCTTCATGTCCTAGCCATGTCAAAGGAAGGCCCTAGACCCCAGTGCAAACCCAGCAGCTGCTGGGAGCAGGAGCCCTGCATGACCCAGACTTACTTAGCATTCTGCCCTAGAGTGAACTATAACCTCCTTTCCACATTTGGACTTCATGTGCTTAATTTCCCACATCAAAGAGCCCAATGGGGCATAGGAATGGCCAGGGCCACTGACATTGCTTTTCTGAGAAGTAGACCCATCCATGAGCTCTGAGGAAGAAACATGGCTGTCAGCACTGACAGCACGCACGCCAGCACAAATGAGAGAAACAGTCCTTGTGCACCTCTGGGATCCATGCCCTTCGCTCCCCCGCCCCCACCACAAGGTCAGCTTAGGTTATAGGGAAGCTAGGAACAAATGTGCAGAAAGAAAGGAATTATCTTGATGAGTCATTTCTATATGTCAGAGTCTTACATTCCCATTTTCAGATGAAAAAAGTGAGGCCCAGGATTCAACTGTGGCATGAAGCATAATTGGACTGTCACTTTTCACTCTGCACTCCAATTCCCTTCCCAGTTCTCACTCCCACCGGGGTCCTGACTGTGATGTTTAGTCTGTGGCCTCAAGTGGAGAAGATAGAGGCATCCACAGCCATGTCAGTCATGAGTGTTCCATGTGTGTCCCATGCAGTTGCACAGGTTTTCCATGTGTGTCCCATGCAGTTGCATGGGTGTATTGTGTGTGTTCTACACTGTTGTGTGAGGGTTTCATGTATGTTCCAAATGATTAAATGAGTATTCTATGAGTGCTCCCACTGTCAGAGTTTCAGGAGCAATGTTGTCACTCAATTCATTTCTCTGTGGCTAAACTTTACTTTCCTCCTGAGCTCCCTTATCACTCAGTACTAGAACCTTGATCTTATCATTTCAAGCCACTTCTGGTTTAACTCTCAGTTGTTTGGGGGTAACTTCTCAATCAGTTCAGGGTTCTTCCCTTCCACCTTCTCTTTGCATCTCTCAGAAGGAGAAACTAAGTTCCAAGGAGTTTCCCATTTCATCCCGGTCCTGGGTGAAACAGCTCACCCTGAGATCTCTGAAGTGTGTCCTTCATGCCACAATGAGCAGCGACAAAGGTGTGACAAGGTGGTAGGGGGTGATCCTGGACCAATAGAAAACAAGGCAACTTTTGGAGGAGGCTGCTTTGTAATAAGTCTTCAAGGATAGTAAGAACCTTCCACAGGCACAAGGAAGGCTTTGCATCAAAGAGAGCAACACATACAAAGACACAGAGGAGCATGAGCTGCTTGGCTTGCAGATCCTAGGCAGGTTATTAGAGGCTTTGCCATGAGCTCCTTGTTTATGGCCAGCATTCTCCTATTCCTGCCTTGTCTACCTGATTTCTAAAGATGCCCTATGAAGGACCTGCCACCTAACTTATCAGGACTCTTCAGATTGCAGATAACTGTTACTGGACTCAGATAAGATTAAGATAAAGATGCTTTCTTACTGAGGCGACTGAAAAATCAAGATGTCGTTAGTGTGGTCAGTGACATGGGCTGTGAAGGAATTTACAAAGAAGAGAAAATGCAGAGATCAAACTTTTATTTTTACTTTCCCGAGAAAGGGCTAGGTGTGGAGAAATGTACCAGCCCTGAGGGGTAGGGGCTATGAGCTTTTATTGGATCAAAAAAGGGGAAGGGAGTTGTAGCTGGGTAGTCATGGCAATTAGTTGTAAATCAGAAAATTTCAGGCTGATAGTGCAGGCTTCAGTTTGTTTTGCCATTATCTTTGGGTTCAGGGTCCAGGTGCTCCAGTATGGTATGTCCTGTTTGTATAAGTTTTAAAACACCTGCATGGGGGTTGCTTTTAGTAATCTTCCCAGTCCTGAGAATAGAGCCTCAGAGAAACAACAGTTAATTGTGCCTGACAGACTTAAGGAAAGAGAGAGAGCTAGCATTGGTAAAAGGAGCCAGAAAGGGGCATTTTTGGACCCTTTCAGAGGTGTTTTAGGCACGGCTGCATTCAGGGGCTCAAAAACTATTTTTAGGACTATCTTAGGATTCTGGTCTCAGCCTGATGCTCTTTTGGGGGGTCTTCAGTCTCAGCAGGTTCCCTCCACCCAGTGGGCCACCCTCAGCTCCACTATTACCAATTTTGGAGAACACATCTGTTTCTCAATATTTTCCCTGAAGTCCCAAAGTTGAGACTTACTGACCTAAATTGGATCACTTGCCTTGCCCCTTGACCAACTACTGCTGACAGGAAGAAGGGATATGCTAATTACTCAGGTGTGGGACACAGGAATATCTTGGAGCCAGCCCTGAGGGACTCACATGCAGGTTACTCCCCAAAGGAAAACCCAGGTGCTGCCAGCAGCTGAGGGGTCAGGGGAGGTGGGCAAGCCACACACACAAGTGTCCACTCCACATATCCATTCCAATTTTCTTCAGCTTGTGGAGATGGAGGTTTGCAGGAAGGTGTTAGACATCACCAATGACATGCTGATCTTTTCTTTAGTATAAATCTGGTCTTCCCTGTCATTCTGTGGACTCCTTCATGGGAGACAGGAGTCTTGAGTTGCTCCTGGGCACCATGGCCATTCAGAACACACTTCAAGTACTTCATTTCTATGTGTGCACTCAATTAGAAGGTGATGGATTCCTCTCCTAAATATGTGAAACTCTTTCCTCTAGCTGAGAATGTTGGAATTCATGAAATCTAAAGTTAGAAACCATTCTGCAATATTTAAGTTCCAAGATGAAAACGACCATTCATCAGATGACAAACACTCAGGGTAGCCTTTCCCTATTTTCAGTTCAGATACTTACAGAATGACATCTGAGTGCCATGTACTCCTACTGCCCTACACCAGAACCACACAGCTTGATTGTGCCCAAATAAGGGTGCTGAAGAGTGCTAACACCCTCCGAGGGAGAGCCCAACAGATGTGTACAGCATGGGAGGTCTCAATGTCAGGGAAGGGCTCTCAGAGGGTCAGATTTCAACTGAGGCCAAGGTCACACTGCGCCTTCAGTTCACTGTCCAGAAGAGTTCTGCTTGCTGCCCTCCTCTGCTGGCTGCTCTCTCCATCCTAGCAGCACCAGACCCAGGGAGCTGGCTGGCCACAGGGCCATTTACTCTCGCAGGACACTTCTTCCTGTTGGGAAACCACTTGCAGAGAGTAGGTTGCATTCTGCAGGACTGAAGTGGGAAGGGCTGCAGAGAGGGGCTGTCAAGGAGGGTAGAGTATCATGTAATCTGACAATAAAATGTCCTCATGGGCACAAGGAGGAAGCAGAGACCCTAGACTCAGAGCCATAAGTGTCTTTGTTCACCTTATAAAAAGAAACCAGCATCTGGGCAGGTATAGCCTCAGGTGTGTGCTTGGTGGGAACTCCTGGGTTCAGGGAGAACATGGGCACATGCAGACACCATGTGGGTGAAGCCACACTGGAACTTTGGCAAGCCCATCTAGAGGCAACCCCCAACTCTCTGTTCTAGGCAGCAGCAAGGGCAGCACTCAGGGACTTCTGCTCCTGCCCTCTGTACCTGGCTCAGTGTAGCCAGTCCAAGGAATGCCAACAGTCAAGTCAGTTTTGGCCAGCATTGTGCCTACTACTGCCCTGTGCATCTACTAGCTAGCCAGGTCCCCACATGACTCAGGAGTCCAGCCTTGGACAGCTAGCTCTTGCTCAGCCCCCTTGGACTCTCCCCTGGGTTTGAGAGCCTGTTCTCTGAATGCTATGCTTCTTCCTCCTGTTTGCAAGAGAACCCAGAGAATTCCAAGTGGAGTGGCTTCTGGCTTTTTCCTAGGTCTCTCATAGATCCAAACATGGGAACACTTAGAGCCCTGTGGCTGTACTCACAGGACAGCCCTGCCAGGGCCATCCATCCTCCAACCACTGTGCAGAGCCAGGGGAAAGCAGCATCTGAGGGCTTTCAGAGAGTCTACAGCCCAGGAGGGAATCCACAACTCATGATCTTGGCAGGAGGCAGGGGTGGGGTTATCAGGCTGGTGTGCTCAGGATGAATCCTCATCCAGGAGTTCATTAGAGCTCAGGGCAGAGGCAGAGTGTAGGGAGAGGGCTGGGCTCCATGGAGGTACTTTCCTCTCCCAGGAGGGGAAATGCTGCCACCGTCACCAAGTGGCCTGGACTGACTAGCGGGGATTCCTGGGAGAGGATGTGGCCTGTATGAGTGCATGGCATGGTTTTGTGCCAGGTTTTGTTTGCCTGCAGCTGTCAGAGCAGTGGTCCCATGGAGTGCACTCACTTAGTCCCTGAACCTGGACCTGAGGCAGTCAAGCCTCGAGAACCTATTTGGGGCCAGGAATAAGGGTTGGCCCAGGGCTTCTGGTAGACACAGATGGAACATGGATGGTGGTGATTTAAGGCCCCAACCCTGTGTTGGAGGAGGAGCCAGACTGAATTGAACCCCCAACCATGGGCTCCCTGCCAGAGAGGGACAGGAGCTGAGAGTTTAGGACTATTATTTGGCAGGTGGCACTGAGGTAAGATGCCAGGCAGCCAGGCCCTATTTGACTAGATATTTTTCTTTCGTTTCCCTTCTTGACCTTCCTGCTAGCAGGTTGAGCTGCTTCAGCACAGCCCCTGCGTGTACCTGTGTGTGCATGGTTCCTGGAGTGTCTTTATATGTGTCTCTCTCAGGCTCTCTGGCTCTTTTTGTCTCATTTACTCTATTTTGTGTCCTTTCTTCTTTCTCTGTCCAGGTTTCATCTTGAGCTTCTATGAAGTTTTATACTGCATGTTCCATATGGAGAGCAATGGTGGGAACCAGGAAAGGGTTGTGTGTTTGTGTGGGGGGTGGGGGGGGGGCAAAGAAAAGACTGTCTCTTAGTGAGTCTGGACCACTCAACATTGCCCTGCCTTCTGTCCATTGGAGGCAGAGCATGGCCAGACTGGTGCTGGGAAAGGAGATAGGGTGAGTGTGCAGCATGTACTTGCTCTCAGGCACTGGTCTACAAGTCAGCTCCCAGCACAGCCACTTGGTTTAATGAACTCAGTTAAGGTACATGGAAAATACGAGGCTTTGTTTATTGGTTTTCAACCTTGCTAGAGCAGCAGGATTAATATAAAGAATTATGTAAAGAAACAAGAAAGCTCAGTAAGGGTTTTGGAGAAATGGCAAAACCAGGGTCACGTTATGCACAGGAATGTCTATGGTGTATGTAAGTAGACCAGACCCATGGGTGGAGGGCGGGCAGGCATTCTCAAGCACAGAGAAGAGTCACTAAATTTCCAAGCAGACTTTTGAGTAGAATAGGCTGTGTACTTTTACATCAGAATTCCCCAGCTTTATTCATTCACCAAGTGAGGCCACGAGAATAAATCCTAAGCTTCATCATGTTGATCCCTTCCCCACTCGTATCACTTAAAGAGAAGATGTCTTCTGTGGCATGTCAATCCAACACATCACCCTGGGCAGCACTGAACATGGTCAGCACATGTGGTCAGTGCTTGTTTAGTGAGCAAGTGCCTCAGCCATTGTTCATCCTCCAGGTGGTCAGGGCTAGGGAGGCAGAATTCCTTTGGAACTAAGCTTGGGACAATCTGGTCCCTCCTGACAAGGTCACCTGCCCCCTTTAAGGAGAAACAAGATTCATGGTACTTCTTGCTTCTGATTTTGCCTGAAACCTTGAATCTGAGTGTCAGGATTGGGCCTCATCATCCACTCACCCCCTGTCTAAGCTCCTCCAGCCCTTAGCCTTAATGTTTTGGCATCATTCTCTTAGCTCCCTAGGACTTGTGTTTGAAGGGCATCCCTGGAGTTCAGACCCAGCCCCTGCCACTTTCCACTTTTCCTGGCCCTTGAGTACATCATCATGTTCTCAGTGCCTCTTGTTCCTCATCCATCAAGTGACAATGATAATAATGTCCATCTTACAGAATTGTTGCCATGAGTATTAAATGTATTAATGTAAGTGCTGTACCAATACCTGCATCAAAGTAAGTGGCTGATTAATGTGTGCCTTCCTCTCCAGGCTTGCAGCTCTGCCTTAACTCTCCTAGGGTCTGTCTGCAAGGACCTTAGCCCCACATGTGAGACACATTTCCTGTCTTAAGTATTCAAGCCCTGGCTAGAAAAGTGAGATACCCCTGCAACATGCTCTGTTTCATTCATTCATTCATTCATTCAGCAAATGTGTATCAATACCTCCTATGTGCCAGGCACTGTGTCAAATGCTGCAGGTGGAGCATCCCACAGGGCAATGCACAGCCAGTGGGAGAACAGCTAGAAGATGCAGTCAGTGGGTTAATAGATAAGGTGCTCTTAGAAGGGCATCTGGAAATAGCTGTGCTCCATAAGTTGTTCAATAAATGATGTGGTCAGCTGTGATGGGTGAGTACTGTTGCTGTGGAGCACTCAGGTTAGCTTATCCAGGTGTGGGAGAAAGTGACATGGAACCAAGATGAGATGCAGGAGAAGAAGGGAGAAGATGGGTTTGGGCAGAGGGCCCAGGGGCAGCAGATCCCTGGCCTGTGCAAGAAACTGGAAGCAGTTCAGTCTGACCAGAATGAAGGTTCATGGGAGTGATGGAGGAGGCTAGAGAAGCAGGCAAGGTCGGAGTGTGGATTTGAGAAACTGCGTCAAAGAGCTGGCTTCACTGAACTCAATGGAGCCTTCTCTCCTGGTCTGGGTTTTGAAGAGAGCTCTAAAATTCCAGCAAGGCTCCACAACACTCTGTAACATGGCCAAGCAGGAGAGGCATGTATGGCAGAGCTTTCCCAGAAGTATGGGAGGGACTGTTGGGGACAGGTCCTTGGCCAGCAGTTCTTATTTAACCAGATTCTGGGTCTTCTTTCTTTGCAGATGTTGGAGGAGCTCAAGTGTTGGCAACGGGCAAGTCAGCTGAGGCTGAAACTGGTAGGTCAGTGCCCAGCTGATTCTGCGTGGGAAGCAAGGGGCAAGAAGGAGGCACTCTAAAAGAATAGTCATCACAGAACAAGGAAGGGCAGCACTCACCTCCAGGCCTGCCGTTTATCCCAGGATACTGTCCTGCTCAGGAGCCTGTCCTCAAAGAGAATGTGAATCATCAGGGCCACTTTTGTCCACACTCAGTGAGATGAGAAGCTCCAGCATCCAGAGTGCCCTGTACTATGGCCTTGATCCCCAGATAGCAGCTTCTGGCATGCTCTGTGCCCTTACCCACTCTCTCTGCCTGCACAGTCCCGGCTCCCCTCCACCTTAGAGTTCTCCTAGAACATCAAGGTGAAGTCTGCATTGTCACCTCCTCCAGGAAAGCTGACAACCCCATGTCAGCCAGCCCAACCCTGTCATCTGGCATTGGAGTGAGACTTGTATTCTCCACCTGACTGCAGGTTCCCCAAGATGAAGCAGGTCTCATTCCTTTACCATCGGTGCTCATCACACAGCAGACAATTAACACATACTTGATAAAAGAATTAATGAAAGTATAAGTGAAAAAAGAGTATAGGAGGCCAGAGAAATGAAAAATTAGTTACTTGGAAGTGAGTTCCACAGCTGAAGTGTGGAGTTCCAAGAAGAGGGGATGGGGTGTGGGTAAAGGAGTGAGGGTGAGAATGTGCCCTCAAGATAGTGGAAAATTATGTTGGCCTCAAAGGGTCCAAGGGTAGAATTTTAAGGTCTACATGCATGACTTTGGACTTCATCCAAGATGTAGAGGGAGCCTAGAAGACCTTTTCAGGGTAGTGATCCACTGAAACTATTGTTTAATTCCTCTTTGCACTTCAGATATCAAATACGCCATCATCGGGATGGCTCTGGGTGTTGCCATATTAGCTGGCTTCCTGGCCCTGAAGATCTGCATGATCAAGAAGCACTTGTTTGATATTGATTCCTCAGACCTGAGATTCAATGGTAAGCAAACAGTGACACTCAACTTAGGCTTTGTCTCTGACAAGGGTGTGTTCCCTACAGCCACCCAGCACAAGGCACTGAGAGCCACTCTAGAACACTTGGTAAGAAAGAATAGAAAATCATGGGCCAATAAGTAATACAGTAACTGCCCCTGCCCCACACCCTATGTCTCTGTCTTTCCATCTCTGTGCTTTTCTATTTAGTTGTTTTTGATGTTCATAAGGATCACATTTCCTGGAGAAGGATGGGAAAGATAAAATTGATCCCTAGAGGTAAGGAGGCTGGTTCTAGCATGGGTCAGGGGGGTGGAAGGTGCAGCGCAGATCGTGTGGGTCAAATAACATTTTTTTTTTTTAATAAATTGGAGAAGTCTTATTGATTCAAGGAGAGTTGGGCTTTCATGAACCTAGCAGGGTTCTCAGTGTCCCATGATACCCATAGGTTGGCATATCTCAGGCAGGCGCTGAGCTGTTAGTTTGTGAGTTTTGATGGCAAAAAGAAACCATGATTCTCAAGGCGGGACCTGCAAAAACTACCCCATATTAGGCATTTTGGAATGATGATGCAATTTTACATGAGGTTTTCCTGAGGATGAGGAGAACACCTTACCACATCTCAGGAAGATTTGATGATTATCTGTGAAGATATACAGAAGGCATGGGGGGTGGTATCTGAGCCAGGAAGAGGGGGAACAGCAGCACTCGGGAGGCTTCCTGAGATGCTTGCATGTCCAAGCACATGAGGGACTTAATTCATCATAAGAGTTTGTTTGCCATTGACTTTATATCCCTATGAACAAGCAAGGAGAAAGAGCAAATAGCTGCTTCATCACATAGTGAGGCACATGTCAGGTCTGAGGACAGAAGATAGCAGGAGTTGCACATGGAGAAGAGGCAAGGAATGAAGCAGGAAGGGGTGTTCCAGGGAAGGCTCAGTCTCACCTGCATACTAAATAGTTCTCATTGACAGGATCTGAATATAGAAGTGCAGTGCCAAAGGTGGGGGCAGGGCACTCAGCCCAAGACCAACACCTCCAGTGGCCCCAACCCAGGGAACCTCTCAGCCCTGCCTAAGTTCAGGTGGCTCTGACCCCCTCCCCCTTGCCTGACACAGAGTGAGCTGCACGTTGATTACTGCCTCCTTCCTAATGCCCTGCTTCCTCCATTTAGGTACCATCACACTAAAGAAGACAGTCCCAAGGTAAGGTCACTGCTGCTGTACCTTTTCCCTCCTGTTTTATATATTCTGCTCCTCTACTGTCATCCTAGCCCTTTATCCACTCTGAAATGCTTCCCAGGGAACTAGAGTGCACCCCATGGCTCCCTCCACCCACCCTCTGCTCCTTTGGGCCTGTGGACAGGTGTCATGAGAGGAGGGGGTGCAGCACAGGTTACAGTAGCTAAAAAGGCTTGGGCTTGCCTCTGTGTATTCTGGCCATGTGACTACAAACTATGTGACAATTTCTGGCCCTGTGTCAGGATGATAGAGTGCTCAGATAGAGATTCTAGTGTAGTGCTCTTAATATCACCCATGGGTGAGCAATATTCCCCTGGCCAGCCAAACTACCCACACATACTGAGAGATACTCTCTGAGTTAAGGTACTTGGTTTTGGAAATTCCAGCGCCCCTGGAAGTCTCCCGAGCTTGTTGCAGACTCTGTTTCAGGAATATCGTAGTATTGGAATTCTCAAAAATGTAACACTTCACAAAACCCAATTCTTAATTCTGATGTGTGTGTGTCTGAGCATGTGGCACACTAGCAGGATGAGGGACTGGAAGAAGATGTGATGATGTATAATGAATGACTGGCACATGTATGTTTGTGTTTGTAAAGATGCTGCTATGAACAGTATAACACAAACGAGTACTTGCTATGGTTTTATGTTGCTATGTATGATCATATCAGGAACTTCTCAGTTTTGTGTGTGTCTAAATTCTGGATTATTCTGACACACCAGAGACATAGGAGGCCATTTCCACAATCCAGGTGAGGTGGCTACTGTTGTCATTCAAACAATAAACACTGTGAAAGTGAAGTACAGGAAAAGGGATGCGAAGGGAGCAGGAGGAAGTCAGGTGAGTGAAGGAAGGGAAGGAAGAAATGAAGGATGGGGAGAGGTGGATAACTGGGTCTTATTGACTGGCTGGAGCCTCTCCCCAGGATATATTCCTTCACCAAGCATAGGGAACTGCTCTTGGCATGGGTCATATCAGAACTCCTCTAAAAAGCAAGGACTTTTGAAAACAAGGGAGGCACAATTCAAGTTTCCGAAACTAACACTAGATGGAGTCAGGCTGAGTCAGGAAGAAATTAGACCCAAAAGAAAAGGCAAAGGACAAACAAGCAAGTTGTTCTCTTGTAGCAAAACTTTGTGTGTGCTTTCTGTCATCTAGGAATGATTTCAGAAAGCATTTATCATAAATAGGATAAATTATGTTTGCAGGTTAATCCTCAATCTCTCTGAAAGGTGAGATGGTTGTGAGAGTCATCACTTACTGAAAGGAGAGACAGTCTCTCTCCTGCGGTGGCTGGAGGTTCCCTTGCGTGCCCTCTCTCTTGTGGGACTGGAGGCGACTGCTAGCAATGGGCCAGAAGTCCATGTGTAGAATGAATGTGACACCAGAAATCAACATACTTTTTTGACATTTGTAGAAAAATCCTAGTAGGTGGTACTTTGACAAGATATAAAATGAAACTGTGGGGCATTTGCCCAATTAGAGCTGAGAAAACTGAGTTTTAACAGCAAGATAGTTATTTTTTTTCATTTCCTAAGACCTTCTCTTGACAGAGGCCAATCAAGCAATTAGCCAGTTTACTCCATTTGATGAAAAAAATTTCAAAACTTCTCTTTGTGTCATCAAGCTCTTAGTTTGGCCAAATGTCTGCTTTTTTCTGCTGTGGCAGCAATTTTCAACCTTGTTCATCTCATGGCACACATAAACAAATTACTAAAATTCTGTTGCACACAAAAAATATATCATATTTTTGCTGATCTGACAGAAAATAGGTATAATTTTGATTCATTCACACTGGACAGCTATTGTTGTGTTAGCTGTTGTCAATTTTTTATTTGACAATCATAAGAAAAAGAGGTCAGGACACCTGACTAAATAGTCAGGTATTACATCTCTTTTTCTTTCTTTTTTTCTTTTTCTTTTTTAAATATATTTTATTGATTATGATATTTCAGTTGTCCCATTCCCCCCACCTTTATTCCCCTCCACCCCACACATCGTCTCTCACCCGCATTCCCCCTGCCCTTTAGTTCATTTCCATGGGTCAAACATATAAGTTCTTTGGCTTCTACATTTCTTATATGTACTTAACCTCCCCCTGTCTATTTTCTACCTACGGTTTATGCTACTTATTCCCTGTACCTTTTTCCCCATTTGCCCCCTTCACTTCTCCACTGATAACCCTCCATATGACCTCCATTTCTGTGATTCTGTTCCTGTTCTAGTTGTTTGCTTAGTCTGTTTTTGTTCTCATTTTATTTTTTAGGTTCAGTCGTTGATAGTTGTGAGTTTGTTGTCATTTTATCATTCATGATTTTGATCATCTCCTTTTTCTTAGATAAGTCCCTCTAACATTTCATATAATAAGGGCTTGGTGATGATGAACTCTTTTAACTTGACCTTATCTGGGAAGCACTTTATCTGCCCTTCCATTCTAAATGACAGCTTTGCTGGATAGAGTAATCTTGGATGTAGGTCCTTGCCTTTCATGACTTTGAATGCTTCTTTCCAGCCCCTTCTTGTTTATTTTAATTGTTTTGTTTCTCTTAATTCTCAATTTTTAAAAAAAATTATTTTAATTGTTGTTCTTGTAGTTTTCTGTCTTTTACTCCCATCCCAGCCCACTGCCTCAGCCCTGCTCACCTCTCTCCCATTTGCAACCCCCCTAGTTTTTGTCCATGTGTCCTTTATACTTGTTCCTGTACACCCTTCCACTTGTCCCTTCAAATTCCCTCCCCTCTCTCCTCTAGTGACTGTTTGCCTGTTCTCAATTTCAGTGTCTTTGGTTATATTTTGCTTGTTTGTTTGTTTTGTTGATTAGGTTCCCCTTAAAGGTGAGATCATATGGTATTTGTCTTTCACTGCCTGGCTTATTTCGCTTAGCATGATGGTCTCCAGTTCCATCCATGCTTTTTTCAAGGGTAGGAGCTCCTTCTTTCTTTCTGCTGCATAGAATTCCACTGTGTAAATGTACCATAATTTTTTGATCCATTCACTTACTGACGAGCACCTAGGTTGCTTCCAACACTTGGCTATTGTAAATTGTGCTGCTATGAACATTGGGGTGAATAGGTTCTTTTGGATTGGTGTTTCGGGGTTCTTAGGCTATAATCTAAGCAGTGGAATTGCTGGGTCAAAAGGCAGATCCATTTTTAGTTTTCTTAGAAAATTCCATACTGTTTTCCATAGTGGTTGTACCAGTCTGCAATCCCACCAACAGTGCACTAGGGTCCCCTTTTCTCCAAAACCTCTCCAACACTTGTTGTTTGTTGCTTTGTTTATGATGGCCATTTGGGCCTGTGTGAAGTAGTATTTCATTGTGGTTTTAATTTGCATCTCTCTGATATCTAGCGATACCGAGCATCTTTTCATGTGTCTCTGGATCCTCTGTATGTCCTCCTTGGAGAAGTATCTGTTCCAGTCCTCTGCCCATTTTTTTAAATTGGGTTGCTTGTCTTCTTAGAGTGGAGTCATGTAAGTTCTTTATATATTTTGGAGATTAAACCCTTGTCTGAGGTATCATTGGCAAATATGTTTTCCCGTACAGTTATCTCTCTTTTTATTTTAATACTGTTTTCTTTAGCCATGCAAAAGCCTTTTATTTTGGTGAGATCCCATTTGTTTATTCTTTCCTTTATATCCCTCGCTTTAGGGGACATATCAGTAAAAATGTTGCTGCGTGAAATATCTGAGATTTTCCTGCCTATGTTCTTCTCTAGGACTTTATGGTGTCACTGCTTATATTTAAATATTTTATCCACCTTGAATTTATTTTTGTGTATGGTGTAAGTTAGTTCTTGAGTTTCAATTTTTTGCACGTAGCTGTCCAGTTCTTCCAACACCACTTGTTGAAGAGGCTATTTTTACTCCATTTTATGTTGCTGCCCCCTTTGTCGAATATTAATTGACCATGGAGACTTGGGTTTATTTCTGGGCTCTCTGTTCTATTCCACTGGTCCATGTGCTTGTTTTTATGCCAGTACCAAGCCATTTTGATTACAGTGGCCTTGTAAAACAGTTTGGAATCAGGTATTGTGATCCCTCCTACTTTGCTCTTTTTTCTCAAAATTGCTGCAGCTATTCGGTGTCTTTTATGGTTCCATATAAATTTTTGAAGTGTTTGTTCTATGAAATATGTCTGTGAATTCATAGAAATATGTTCTATGAATTTGTCTGTGAAATGTGCCATTGGTACTTTAATAGGTATTGCATTGAATCTGTACATTGCTTTGGGTAGTATGAACATCTTGATGATATTAATTCTTCCGATCCATGAACATGGTATGTTTCCATTTGTTTGTGTCTCCTTGATTTCTTTCTTCAGTGTTGTGTAGTTTTCTGCCTAGAAGTCTTTTACCTCCTTGGTTAGGTTTATTCCTGGGTATTTTATTTTACTTTTTCTTATATCGAATGGGATTTTTTTCTTGATTTCTGTTTCTGCTGTTTCATTGTTGGTATACAAAAATGCCTTTGATTTCTGGATATTGACTTTGTATCTGGCTGTTTGGCCAAATTCACGTATTATGTCAAGCAGCTTTTTCACTGAGTCTATACAATTTTCTATGTACACTATCATATCATCTGCAAACAATGATAGTTTTGTTTTCCCCTTTCCAAGTTGGATGCCTTTTATTTCCTTTTCTTGTCTAACCACTCTGGCTAAGACTTCCAATACTATATTGAATAGAATTGGTAAAAGTGGACATCCTTGTCTTGTTCCTGATCTTAGTGTTAAAGACTTTAGCTTTTGCCCATTGAATATGATGTTGGCTGTAGGTCTCTCATATATTGTCTTTATTACGTTGAGGAATGCTCCCTCTATTCCCACTTCACTGAGTGCTTTTATCATAAATGGGTGTTGTACCTTATCAAATGCTTTTTTCCGCATCTATTGACATGATCATATGATTTTTGTCTTTGCTTTTGTTTACGTGATGTATTACATTTACTGATTTGCATATGTTGAACCATCCTTGCATCCCTGGGATGAATCCTACTTGGTCATGGTGTATGATCTTTTTAATGTATTGTTGGATGCAGTTTGCCAATATTTTGTTGAGGATTTTAGCATCTATGTTCATCAGTGATATTGGCCTGAAGTTTTCTTTCTTTGTTGTGTCTTTATCTGGTTTTGGGATTAGGATGATGCTGGCTTCATAAAAAGAGTTTGGGAGTCTTCCATCATTTTGGATAGTTTGGAATAGTCTGTGAAGGATAGGGGTTAGCTGTTCCTTAAATTCTTTGTAGAATTCTCCTGTGAAACAATCTGGTCCAGGGCTTTTGTGTATGGGGTGTTCTTTTATTACTACTTCAATTTCATCAGCTGTTATTGGTCTGTTCAGGCTTTCTGCTTCTTCTTCATTCAGTTTTGGAAGATTATATTTTTCTGGATACTTGTCCATTTCACCTAGGTTTTCAAATTTCTAAGCATATAGTTCTTAGTAATTTTGTACAATGCATTGTATTTCTGTGGTATCAGTTGTAGTCTCTCCTCTTTCTTTTCTCATTGTGTTTATTTGGGTCCTCTCTATTTTTTTCCTGGTGACCCTCATTAAAGGCTTGTCAATTTTGTTTATCTTTTCAAAGAATCACCTCCTGGATTCATTGATCCTTAGAATTGTGCTTTTAGTCTCTATGTCACATAATTCTGCTCTGATCTTGGTTGTTTCCTTCCTTCTACTTGCTCTGGGCTCTCTTTGTTGTTGTTCCTCGAGTTCTTGTAGGTGTAGGGTTAGGTTGTTTGTTTGAAATGTTTCTATCTTTTTTGGTAGGCCTGTATTGCTATGAACTTCCCTCTCAGGACTGCCTTCGCTGTGTCCATAAATTTTGGGTTGTTGTGAGTTCATTTTTATTTCTTTCCAGAAACTTTTTGGTTTCTTCCCTAATTTCATTCTTGATCCATTCATTGTTTAATAGCATGCTATTCGATCTCCATGATTTTGAATGTTTTGGGTTTTTCTCCTTGGGGTTGGTTTCTAGTTTCAGTCTTTTGTGGTTGGGGAAAATATTTGGTATGATTTCAATTTTCTTGAATTTGTTGATGCTTGTTTTGTGTCCTATCATGTGGTCTTTCTTTGAAAAATTCCATGCACATTTGAAAAGAATGTGTATTTAGTTTCTTTGGAATGAAGGGCTCTATATACATCAGTTAAGTCCATTTCATCTAGAGTGTTGTTGAATGCCACAATATCTTTGCTGATATTTTGTTTGGAAGATCTGTCCATTTTTGACAGTGGGGGGTTAAAAGTATCTACTATAATTGTGTTGCTGTCAATATCTTTCTTGAAGTCCTCTAAGATTTTCTTTATGTATTTAGGTGCTCCTGTGTTGCGTGCATGTGTATTTACAATATTTATGTCTTCTTGGTGGATTCTACCATTGAGCATTATGAAGTGACCTTCTGGGTCTTTCTGTATGGGCCTTCTTTTGAAGTGTATTTTGTCTGATATGAGTATTGCTACCCTGGCTTTTTTTTCCTGTCCATTTGCTTGGAAAATTTGTTTCCAGCCCTTCAGTTAAGTCTGTGTAGGTGTTTTGTCCTGAGGTGGTCTCTTGTAGGTAGTATATGTGTCGGTCATACTTTCTTATCCATTCAGCTACTCTATGTCTTTTGACTGGAACATTGAATCCATTTACATTTAAGGTTATTATTGATAGGTACTTATTCATTGCCATTTTTGTACCTGTGTTCCTCTCTCTCTCTCTCTCTCTCTCTCTCCCCCTTTCCTTAAAGCAGTCCAGACTTCTTTTGTCTGGGAAACTCCTTATTTGGCCTTCTATCTTGATTGAAAGACTTGCTGGGTAAAATAGTCTTGGTTGCAGGCCTTTGGTATTCATCACTTGGGATATTTCTTGCCATTGTCTTTTGGCTTGGAGCATTTCCATTGAGAATTCAGCTGCTAACCTTATCGGGGCCCCCTTGTATGTTACTTTATTTTTCTCCCTTGCTGCCTGTAAGATTCTCTCTTTGTCCTGGAATTTTGCCATTTTAATTATGATGTGTCTTGGAGTGGGTCTCTTTGAGTTCCTTTTGCTTGGGACTCTCTGTGTTTCCTGGACTTGTGTGACTTTTTCTTTCATCAAATTAGGGAAGTTTTCCATCATTACTTTTTCAAATAAGTCTTCTATCCCTTGCTCTTCTTCTTCTTCTGGTATCCCTATTTTATGGATATTATTATGTTTTATATTGTTGCATTTCTCTTAATCCCTGTTCATTCTTTCTGAGCCTCTTTTCCTTTTCTTCCTCTTTCTGGGCATTTTTTTCTACTTTGTCTTCTAACTCGATGATCCAATCTTCTGCTTCATTAATTCTGGTTTTGATTCCTTCTACTGTGTTCTTCAGTTCAGAAATTTTATTCTTCATTTCCTCTTGACCCTTGTTGATAGCTTCTATTTCTTTTTTCATGTTGGTATAGTTTGCAGTGAGTTCATCGTAGCTTCCCTGTAGTTTCTGGTAGCTCACTGAAAGCTGATGGAGCTTCCTGACAACCATTGCTTTGAACTCAATATCTGATAGTTGAATTGCCTCTGTTTCATTTAGCATTCTTTCTGGGGCTTCCTCATTTCCTTTCATTTGGGGATTGTTTCTTTTTCTTCCCATTGTTTGTGAGACTCTTCTTGTTACCCTTAGCTTCTTAAATTGATCTGTTCTGGCTCCCTGGGTTTATGGTGTGAACTTCTGTGGCAGAATACCTGTGAGAGTCAGTGATGCATTCTCCTTGGGGTATCCTGGTGTTCACAGATTGCACTGTCTCAGCTATTGGGATGCCCCCTCTTTGCATCCAACTCTTTTTTTTTCACATTTCCAGGTTTTTGTTTTTGTTTTTGTTTTTTTTTGTCTCTCGGGTATTTAAAAAGAGAAAAGAAAAAAATTAAAAAAGGAAAAAGAGGAAGGAAGAAGAGATACAATTGGAAAGAAAGGAAGAAGGAATAAAACAAGGAAGAAGGACTAAAACAAGAAAGAAGTAAAGAGAAGCAAAAGGGATTTTGGTATAAAAAGATAAAAATAATAAAAAATACAAATATAATTAAAAACAAACAAACAAACAAATGAACAAACAAACAAAATATCTTGCTGGTTTCAAACTGGCCAAACCAATTTTTCTGGTCTTGCTGGCTGCAACGTGGGTGGGGGGGACTGGTATTGCTTTTCTCCCTATTCAGCACTCAGTGAGCTTTGGGCTACCCTCCTCAGTCCTAGCCGTGCACTCTCCCCAGAGCTAGCCGGTGTCTCTCCGTGCAGGTCCTTGGGCGTGGTTTCTGAGCCTCTTGTGGAGTGCACACTTTCCCGAGTTTATGGGTGTGAGCTGGGATCTCCTATGGATTGAGCATTCCCTGGGTTTATGGGTGTGAGCTCTGGGTCTCCTATGGGGCGTGTGCATCGACCGGAGTTTATGGGTGTGGACTCTATGGGTTTCCTGCTTTGCACGCACTCACCCTAGGTTCACTGGTGTGAGTTCAGGGTCTTCCACAAAGCCCCCTCCTCCAGTTGCAGGCACCTCAGGTCACTCAGGGGCCTCAGGTTGTACAGGCACCTCTGGTCATTTAGGCACTTCTGGTCACACAGCCTCAGTCGTGCACTCCTCCCAGGGCTATGCATGGGTGCTCACGGGCCCCTGTGTGTTTGCCACTTAGACCTTAACTCCTCTCTGTGCCACTTCAAGCAACCAGGAGTTTCCCAGTGCTGCTCAAACCTTGTTTGGCTGGGGAGGGAACAGTTGACCCAGTTCCCTCCCTAGAGCCCTGTGGCAGACCCAGCGAGCACTGGGCCCAGGTCTTCAGCTGCCCTGGTCTCTGCACCAATCCCTGGGCCCTTATTGTCCTGAAATACTCTTCTTACTGTCTGGTTTTTCAATGTCTGCTACAATTTTTGATCTCCTATTTTCATATATGCTGTGGTACAGTTGGCTGTTTGCTCTGTTCCTCTATAGATCAGCTAGGTTTTTCTCCCGTGTGTAGGGGGAAGTGGAATCTGCCCCTCTTACCATGCCACCATCTTTAGAATCTCCCCCTTCTTGTTTCTAAGGTTTCTTTTGAGAAATCAGCTGACATTCTTATGGGAACTCCTTTGTAGGTAACTGTGTCCTTTTCTCTTGCTGTTTTTAAGATTCTCTCCTTATCTTTAATCTTGGGCAATGTAATTATGATGTGTCTTGGTGTGTGCTTCCTTGGGTGCAACTTCCTTGGGACTCTCTGAGCTTCCTGAACTTCTGAAAGTCTATTTCCTTTGCCAGATTGGGGAAGTTCTCCTTCATTATGTTTTCAAATAAGTTTTCAATTTCTTGTTCTTCCTTTTCCCCTCTTGGCAATCCTATGATTCAGATGTTGGAACATTTAAAGTTGTCCTTGATGTTCCTAAGCCTCTCCTCAAATTTTTGAATTCTTGTTTCTTCATTCTGTTCTGGTTGAATGTTTATTTCTTCCTTCTGGTCAAACTGTTGATATGAGTCCTGGTTTCCTTCCCATCACTGTTAGTTCCCTGTACTTTTTCCTTTATTTCATTTTTCACAGCCTTCACTTTTTCCTCTATTTTGCAACCATTCTCAAGCAATATTGTGAGGATCCCGATTACCAGTGTTTTGAATTGTGCATCTGAGAGGTTGGCTATCTCTTTGTTGCTTAGTTGTATTTTTCTGGAGCTTTGATCTGTTCTTTCACTTGGGTCATTTTTTTTTTTTTTTTCTCAGTGCCCCTGTTATATAGTAAGGGGCTGAGCTTTAGGTATTTGTCAGGGCAGGGCTACCAACATCATTGTGTTGTAGTGCTGTATGTGGGGAAGGGGTCAGAGCAGGAACAGTGCCATTTGTTCAGCTCTTGGCTGGGTTTCAGTCACTTCCTCCACTACCCACAAGCAAATTGTGCCCTTCTGGTGCTGATTCCCAGGTGGATGGTGTGTATGTTCTAAAACCCTGTGGGTCTCTCCAGCAAGTTTTTCTGTGAGGCTGGGAGTTTCTCCTGCCACCTTAACCCCCAGAGGTTTATCCAATCAGGGATTTTGAGGCTTTATTTCCCCACGGTGGAACCCTGGGTTGCATGGTTTCTCTCGCTCCCCAGTTGTTCTTCCCAGTTTGTCTGCACGCAAATGTGTGACAGCCTGCTCTGCCAGCTTTCGCCTTGCTCACACTGGTCCTCCAGCCACCTCCTTGCTGTGAGTCCTTCCCATCCTTCTGCTGTCTCTGTCTTTTCTACCAGTTTGGATGAATGTTTCTTCCTTAACACCTTGGTTGTCTGACTTCCATACAGTTCAATTTTCTGTTAGTTCTGGTTGTTTTTTGTTTTTAAATTCGTTGTTGTCCTTTTCATTGTGCAAGGAGGCACAGTGTAGCTACCTATGCCTCCATCTTGGCCAGAAGTTCAGGTATTGCATGTCTTAAAAATTCCTGTGGCATACCAGTTGAAAATTGCTGCCCTATGACATTGTCACTTCTGAAGTAACTAAGTCTGTTGTGTTTTATGATGTCCCATTTTTTTTGTTTGTCTGATTGTGTCCTCCTAAGTAAATTCAGATGGAAATTTTGCCAAGGTGTTTTTTTTTCCTTGCATTGCATCAGGAGGCATGTGGTGTCAGGCTCTCTCACTTTTGGGGACTCTGTGTTTGATCACTTGGTCAAGAAAGTAACTGCTACATCTCTTTATTGTTGAGATAAAATTCCCCTTTGTAACCAGTAATTAATCTAAGGAGTAGTACTCTGAGACCATGTGAACATCCTGGCCCTCAACAAATCTTCACCCAATGATTTAATATCCCATTATGATTTATGTTTGAATAAGTTATTGCATTGGGAATTACAAAATACTGAGTTCCTAACTCCAGCATTTCTTCTACATTTACTAGCTGACATTATTCTAGAGAAAAGACTTTTTCTTTCTCCCAGTTTTCTTTCTTTTACTTGTTAAATATTATTCCTATGAATTTCAATGCATTTTAATTCATCACCATCATGAAGTATTTTATGTTCTAATTATTGCAAGTTTGTCCAGTCCAAGTCACTTCTTGGTGGCTTTGACAGGACCCCATTACTTGTTGAGCATTTTCTAGACTTCAACACTACACAATCCCCCAAGTTCACCCTGTACTGTTCCTGCTCAGACCTGGAATCACCCATTTTCCCTAGGGTCCTTGTTTTCTTCCCCCCCTCCCTTCCTCCATCTCTACTTGCTTTCTTCTTGATATGAAATAGTTTTTAGAAACCAAGATCTGGGCATGATGTGTGCAATAACTACTGAGGCCTTATTGCTTCTACATACCTTTAGAGACAGACAGGAAATTTATATTAAAACCACACACTTAATACCTTAATGTTCTTAAGTTTTCTTATTCCATATTTTTATCTGGCCTACTCCAAGGTGAAAATCCTGTTTCTTGATCACATGAAAGTTTTTTTTTTTTTAAGATTTTTTTTAAGTACTTTTTTTCTTTTAGATTTTATTTATTTATCTTTAGAGGGGAAGGGAAGGAGAGAGGGAGAGAAACATCAATGTGTGGTTGCCTCTTGTATGTCCCCTGCCGGGAACTGGCCTGGCAACCTAGGCATGTGCCCTGACTGGGAATCGAACCGCGATCCTTCGGTTCGCAGGCCCGCGCTCAATCCACTGAGCTACACCAGCCAGGGCACATGAAAGTTTTTATTCATTTGCTCTATCATATTATATATACACAATATTTCCAGAATACAACCACAATCTTACTTAGTAACTTACTATTTCTTTACAGTTCTTTTTGTTCTTAGAATTTAGCCTCCTCTGTGTGTATTGTTTTCAAATTGAATTTATTTTCTCTGTGTGATTATGCTGTTAATTTGATATAGTTAGAAACATTTGTTTCAGTCTGTTTGCTATTTTCATGTTTTCTTTCATATTATTTAGTTTAATTTTACTTTTTGAGTATGTCAAACATGTATATAGTTCAAAGATAAAATATGTAAATATGCAAACTCATAGACGTCTTCTTTACTTCACCATGCTTTGAGCTAACTCATTTCAATAGTTTCTGTTTTATCCTTTCTGTGTTCATTTTACAAATATATTTAATTAAAAATTTTACATATATACAATATTTTATAAAATTAAAGAAATGTTTTTATATGTATATATACATAAATATGAATTTTTCTTAGCTCTTCTGTTTTTTTAATTTGACCACTTGTCATTTATTGTACAGTGTAGTATAAGATGGAGATTTAATTGTATCTTTTTTCCACATGGTGATCCAGTTATTTCAATATAATTTTTAATGCTCCCTCTTTTCCTTAGTGTTTTATTTTCCACCCTTATCATGTTCTAAACTTTCATAAGTCCTTAGACAGTTTCTAGGCTTAGATTGCTCTCCAGTGGTACCCGAGATTATTCAGGTGCTACTCCATGCTCTGTGGAGGCTTTGTGGCAAACTTGACTGTCTGCCTGGGCTATTCTCCTCAAGCACTGCGTTTCCTCTTTAGGGGCACACTCTGGCTCTTCTGTCCTAGCTGTTCTTGCATATTTGTTTTTCCAGATGAGCTTTAGAATCAATTTCAGAATCTATCTAGGAATACAGACATGTTGGTATTTGGGGGAATTGCTTTATATCCATGTAGTCAATGGAAGACAATGGACTTCCTTGCAATATTAAGTAGTCATTCACAGAAAAGAGATTTATTTTTTACAAGTCTGCTTTTTGTGTGTTTCAGGGGAATTTTCAGATTTTATGCTCATGAGTTTTTCACATTTCTTGCTAAGTTTATTTCTAAATATTTTATGATTTTGTTGCTTTGTAAATAGAGTTTCCTAGTTTGTCTCCTACTTGATCATTGATTATTTATGGATTTTTTTTGAACATTAACATTATAGCAGCTGCCTTATTAAATGCTCTTATTGTTTGTATTAGTTTTCTTCCTGATCTTTTATTTGCCACCTTTATCATGTTCTAAATTTTATGGTATCACGTCATCTGCCAAACTGTGGATCTGCTTTCCAATTTTTTATGCCTGCAATTGCTTTTCCCTGATTATATCAGCTAAGACCACCAATGCTAAACAATAGTGGAAACAGTGCGTAGACTTGTTTTGTGCATGATCTTGGTGGGAAATACACTAGTGCTTTCCATTAGATAAGAAGATGGCTTTACGACTGAAGTATGTGTACTTTATCACATTGAGAAAGTATCCATCAATTCTTATTTTATTGAATTTTTTTTGTTTTTTTTAAAGCCTTCAAGAATGAAGAACTTTATTTTTTTTAATCAGTTATTTTTTTAATTGTTGATATTGTACAGTTTTCTGTCTTCTACCCCGCCCCCAGCCCACCACCCCAGCCCTCCCCACCTTCCTCCCATTTCTACCCCCCATAGTTTTTGTCCATGAGTCCTTTATACTTGTTGCTCTAAACCGTTCCCCTTTTCCCCTGAAATTCCCTCCCCTCCCCCTCTGGTCACTGTCAGACTGTTCTCAATTTCAGTGTCTTTGTTTATATTATGCTTGTTTCTTTGTTTTGTTGATTAGGTTCCTGTTAAAGGTGAGATCATATGGTATTTGTCTTTCACTGCCTGGCTTATTTCGCTTAGCATGATGCTCTCCAATTCCATCCATGCTGTTGCAAAGGGTAGGAGCTCCTTCTTTCTTTCTGCTGCATAGAATTCCATTGTGTAATTTTTTTAAATCAGAAATGTGCATTGGAGTTGGTCAAAAGACTTTTCAACATCATAATGCATTAACTTACCCTCAGCAGATATACTCTGGGACTGTCCTAAGCAAACCAAGAAGAATAGGCAGGCACCTTTATTATTAGCTTTGTTTTGTTTTGTTTTGTTTTTTTCTTTCTTTCCTTATTGGCCTATATAATTTTTTTGTAGGATGTGGTGGAAGATTTGAGTTTAGGTAGCCACCATAATCTTACAGTCTCTAAAAGACCCTTTCTGTTGATACCCTAATTCACCTTTGAAGGGACTCTTTGAACTCAGGATTTGTTAAAGGCAATAGGAAGAGTACACTTTCTATTGAGCCTGGACCTCTCCAGAGGTGTCAAACTCATTTTCATCAGGAGCCACATCAGCCTCATGGTTGTCTTCAAAGGGCTGAATGTAATTTTAGGACTGTATAAGTGTAACTACTCCTTACTAAGGGCAAGGAGCTTGTCATTCCTGCTGGGTAGAAACAAGGTGCCAGGCTGGATAAAACAAGGTGGAGGGCTGGTTCCGGCCTGTGAACCTTGTGTTTGCCACCTGTGCTCTAGTCCAACTTAAATTTAATATTCTGGTCCCATCACACTTTCAAAAAGCACAAACACCTGACAGCATTTAGGCCTTCTCTTGGAATCCCTTTCTCCACTTCTCTTTCTTACTATCCTTGTGTCTTTCCAACCTATTTATTTTCTATGTTGGCTCTGTTGCCATTAAGCTCTGTAACCCCAACCTCAACCTGTGCCCTTGGTCTTCCACACATGGGTAGGTAAGTATGTGCTGTCCCTTTTATGGCCATTCACTTGGCTTGCCCATTGATGCTTCACTCTGCCCTGTCTCTGCTTGTGCTGCATCTTCTCCCATGGGGAGATGTTATTAAACATCAAGATGTTAAGACTGAATACACACAATGGAATGGCATAAACACGTATGCAACGTAGGCATAAATATGTCATTCTGTTATAACTATACATAAGGTTTATGTGAAACTGCAGTAAGTGTTGGTGTGATTTCAGTCTCAACATGCATGTGTTGGTGAGGCCCTTAGCCAAGAGGTCCCACAGCAGGGTTTCTGCCCTACTCTCAGCCCAGGATCTTCTGTATTGGGATCTGGTTTGGCAACTTCATCTTTCTTCTCTGTTCCTGGTTTTTAATTCATACCTATGCTTCTATCATTCCTGTCAAAGCTGGCAAACTAAGTATGGCAAAATCTTACTGTCTGTAACAGTGTGTAGTTCAAACTGAAGGTATCAGTTTCCAGTTACATTCCCGTAGGTCTGTCTACTTTGTTCCTCTTAGCATTTGCCCAGGTCTGTGAAAACTCTTCAAATATACAAAGTGGCACCTTTTCCTTAGATGTGCCTGTTAACCTTGGGGAATGACTTCTTTTTTTGTTATCAAAGTGCATGAGGTGTTGTGTTTCTTTCTCAGGCAGATAACAACTTTCAGCTTGAACTCTACCTAAAAAACTCCTCTTTACCTAGAAGCCACTGGTCTTCAGGTCCTTTTCTATGTTGCATGAGGAAATGTCCCACCTTGCTAACATTTGCTGGTAAACTTTTTCACACCTGCTTAATTGTGTGCCATGACTAGAACATAGTCACTCTGTCAATAAGTCTCCCAGATGGTTCTCTTCCTTTCCAGAGATGCACAAGTGGTTGAACTCTAAGTGAGCAGTCACTCAGGAGAGGTGTGAAGTCTAGACAACTGCCCACTGCAATTTTGGAGATGTTTTGAATTTGAATGTCCAAAACTGGTGATGGATCTTCACATGGAATTCAATATCCAGAGCAAATATGTTATTTGAACAGAATCTATGGTGTCTCTGTCCTGAAGGAAAGTATCACTTGTCTTCTGCAAGAAGCTTGCTACATAGAGGGAGACATGAGCACTTTATCCAGTAGTTAGAAAGGATGGAAGCCACTGAACTCTCACTGCCTATCCTGGTCCCCATGTCAGAGCTGTCATGCTTCTGTGATGGCATTGCTTCCACCACAGCAATGCTCGTGGAATGAGAACCCAACTCAGGACACAGACTCTTTAGCACTACCATCTTACAACAAGTAAGCAGCATTTTCCAGAACTCTTGGCTTTACCTTCTTAGCTGCCAGAAGAATCCACCCATGAACATTCAGGTGTCCTGATACATGAAGACCATGGGACAGTCTCTATTCCTATAGATGAAATACTGATCTTCCATAGAAGAAATAGCACACTGGACTAGAGTGAGAGGAGGGGATCTCATGGCATGGACTGAGACTGCAGCTCTGCAGCTCCTAAAATGATGGGGCCAACAAAAGACTAAATGGGTGTGGGGGACCCTGGCCTGGGTGCCAGATGTGGGGGGGCTCCGCCCGCAGAGCCCCATCCCTCCGTCACGGATGAAAGTAAAAATTACCAAGACATCTTCTGCTTGGGGAGGAAAGGGGTCAAACTCTCAGAGGAGAAAGACCTAGAGCCCCATCCTCACTAGGCTTTTATTGGGCTCAAATACACCGGAATACAGGTATGTCAGGCGACAAGGATCAAACAATGGTTAACATTTCAAAGCAATCTGAGGGCTTAATCTGAGCCAGTGTTTGTCAGGAAAGGGGGTTGCCAGACTTTGGGAGACATGCTCATTTCCTCCTGGGACACTTGTCACCTCAGGAAGAGCACTCTTAGCAAAGCAGGTTTCACAGGACGTTAGGAATTCTTTCTTATGTCCGGATCACCCACAGAGCCGCCCTGGCCAGGACAGGGCTGCACCACTCACCCCCACAGTTTCAGGCTTTAAGGCAATTAGGAAGCAGGAGACATCTCCCAGATGGAAATGAGGACTCGGGCTATGTCAGAATAGCCGGGGGGGGGGGTGGTGAGGGTCCATCACATCCTCTTTGCTGCAACCCCCCGAGTCCTCCCATGAGGCCTCCCAAGTGGTCGCGCCTGGCTTAGGTTGCCCCTCCCATGAGGAGTCTTACCCATCATTGACTGCCAACCAAGCTATGGGGCCAGAGATGGGTAAGGCAGAAGCAGTGCTCCTGCCAGGGAGATAAGCTTTGTCTCCTTAGTAGGTCATGTCCTTGTGACAGAACAGACCCAGGTGAAGTGGGTCCCTTGGGCTCTTACACAGCCCACCATGGGGTGAGGGTTACAACTCCTGAAACCAGGCTGAACGGTCCGCAACAAATGGGAAAGCAGATGCTGTGCCTTGTAGAAAGCTATACAAATGTAAGTGGGTATTGTTATGCTTAAAGGATTATTTTGTGATTATTATTACAATGTACCTACCTTGTCATGGAGAGCCTTAGGAAATCCACATATTTTTATTATTCTCATAAATGTAAGACTCTGTGGCACACCCCTATTAACATTTCTCTGCACTGTAATATTGACCTTGTGTTTCTGGGACTGCATTTGGAATACTCTTTGCCTCTCCATTCAACAGAAATCCAGGTGGTTATATGGACTAGTCCTCCTTGGATTCGATTACTCTCCTCGTGTGTGATCAAAGATGAGCTATATTTCAAAACAAAGTGCTGTGTTGCAATAAATTTGCCTGGATTCCCAGGGCATCTTTCATCTGGCTTGATAACAATGCAGTTCATTATCAGCCTTTTTAACTGATAACCTAAAGCAGTAATGCAATACTCATAAGTAATTTTCTGTGTGTAAGATAAAATAAACCATCATGTAAGCTATCTGTTAATTGATTTGCTTCTGTTAGCAGCATTTTAATTAAGACATCTGGTTTATGAGTGGCAGAGACACTTGTGAACTGAAGGTAATGCTTCTGGATATTCAGTAATCATTTTATTTTCTATAGACACAACAGAACCATAGGGTCCTCTCCTCCACACTACATCGTGACATATTTTCCCAGCACCACTTCTGGGCAATGCTTTTGTTTATTCACCACACAAGTTCTGTTTGAAGAACACAGAGAATTATACTGAAGACAAACACTGTCTCCTCAAGTTAGAAAGGCTGATATGCCAGGAGGCAAAAGGGGCTGGGGACCCTTTGCAATAGGTCTCCTTGGCTTATATCCAAATTCAAGCTCAGTGGCTTTCTCCTGTGGTAGTCTTTCTGGAGCTCTCTCATGCCCCCTTTGATAAGCCATTCTCCATGGGACCAGATCCTGTGGATGGAGATTCTGGTGAGCAGATCTCCGTGGACATGTTTGGAAGCAGTCACAAGAAATTATTGTCTGTGGGTGTAATGTCTTCAGTGAAGGCCATTTCAACTACTTCAAGCTGTGATTTGGAAGCATGGCAGAGGGCAGGGGCTGGAATAACTCAGGGGGCCCTGGGAACTCTAGAACACATGCAGGTCTCAATCTATCTTGATGGGCAGGGCCCCTTATCCAAAGCAAAGGAGAAGATGACACTCAAACACCAGAGGAAGAACCATCACTACATAGGTGAAGCAGGCTGCAGATGGCAGTAGCCAGCCAGAATCTAGAGTGCTGGTGCAGGTTGTTGATTCCAGGATTTAGTACCTGAAGGAGAAGAAGGTGAGCTGGGAAAGGGTTATCTGGCAAGATCAACAAATTAAGTATATATTAATTTCTATATCTACAAATTTAACATATGTTAACATATAAATTAAAATTAATACATAGAATTAACCAATATGTGTATACTCTTCTATATGTGTTAAAAGTGTATATATCATAGAATTCTTACGTGTTCTATGATATATTCTATTCTAGAATATATGGGATTAAAATAAGTAAGTAAACAACATCCCTTTTCATCATCCAACTTTACAAATAGTTGAGAGGTAGGCAAATAAGTTAAGCAGATAGCGATGAAAATATGAGTTGTAATTTTTCAAGTGAATCATGACATATCAATATCACTCTACAGTCCTAGATTCCTACTCGATGTCCTGACCTCAATTCAAACAAGACATGAGAAAGGCTTGGGTTGGAGTGACAGCAGCAAAGATGGAGAGGGTGGTTGGGTTTGGGATGCAGTTTGGAGGTAGAGATGCAGGACTTGTTGACAGATAGATTTGGGGTTGAGGCAAAGGCAAACTCAGCAACACTACTCCTAGAGTTTGGTGTCATTGCCCAGAGAGTGGAGGACCCAGGAGCTCTGGTCTTGGGATAGTTCTACAGCTTGTCTTGGATCTGTTGTAGCAACTATTAAGGAGCCAAAGGATGGGCTGTGTTTGGAGAGAGTGAACCCATATCCCTACAAGTGTTCAAACACACATATTGGAGATTGTTCCCATAAGTGTTCAAGAACTCGTAAGAGAAAGCAGGGAGAATCACCTGGAGGAGTTGTAAGGCTCCTGTCCCATGAGACAGGGTATGCAGAGGGGTGGCTTAGACAGATGGAAGCAGAGCTGAGTGGGGCAAGGCTGCCAGCAGAGGGGCTAATGCCTGTGGCAGGAACCTTAAAGGGACAGGCCAGGCTCTGCTGTGGGCCCATCTTGCTGACTGACTCTTTTCCCCCTGGGTCATTTATCATAATCACAGATGTGTCCTATAAATAAATCATTCTTCAAAGCATATGATTTTGCAATGTACATTCTCACTGGATGACAAATAAGTGGCACTTCTCTCAGGTAGAGTGCACGGATGTCACTAAGGCCACCATTCCAGCCTCACTTCTTAGTGTATTTTAGATCTGTGTGTTCACAGTCCTGGAATTTCACCTGACTTAGGTTTTCTCTTCACTTGTGGTCCACTCTGAGCAGTACTGAATGATGGTAGGGCATGTAGGCTCTACAGCCACATACTTTGTGAGCTCGACAAACGAGTTTACCTTTCTGTGCTTCAGTTTCTCCTATTTGTAAAATGGGCTGACAGTTCTCCTTACCCTGGTTCTTTGTCAATATTAAATGAGGTAATGACATAAATCTCTTAGAACACTGGCATGTAATTGCCATTCAGCAAATATAATCTATTACTTACAATTTGTTTTGCTCAATTTTTATACCATTCAAAAATTCACACCCTGAGATTAAGGAAGTTTTCATTCTTAGCGAAATTTCAGGTGAAATATATATCTTTATATATTTTTTAAATACAGTTTTATTTTAGAATAGTTTTAGATTTTCTGAAAGTTGTGAGGGTAGTTTGAAGAGTTCCCACAAGCCATGCACTAAAGTAACATCTCACATTAGTATGGTTTATATGTCACAATTAATGAGCCAATATCATGACATTATTATCAACTAAAGTCCGTACCATATTTGGATTTCTTTAGTTTTTACCTAATATCTCTTCTCTGTGCCAGGACACCCCTCCCAGGATACGACATTACATTGTAAATTCTGAGACAGCTCTTGGCTATGGTGGTTTCTCAGGCTGTCCTTGTTTCTGACGACTTTGACATTTTTAAGGAGCCCTTGTCAGGATTTTGTAGACTGTCCTTCCATGCAGGATTGGCCTGATGATTTTCTAATGATGATAAATTTATTTTGAGTAACATAAAACTGATTATAATCAAACAATAAACCAAATCTTTACTCATCTTTACTTTCATAAATAAAATCTTTGTAATAAAATCTAATCTTCATAATAAAGTCTAGTCTTTACTCATAAATAAAATTAGCAAGATAGCTGACAAATCTTATCTAAGTTTGAACTGGGTAGGCTCAGTAAAAAGGAAAACTTTTTTTTTAAATAAAACAAAGCAGATATTTCTAATTACTGAGGGGCTGCTGAGATTAGCAACAATAACCACTGTGTGCATTAGATAGCAGAGACTAAGAAAGTGCTGGGACCCTGTTAAGGCAGGTGTAGACTTGACACCACTCTTCTCCCTGCCCCAGATAAGACAAGCCCACCTTTGCTCACTCTGTGGACTGGTGGGAGCTCTTGGTAGAGTGGCCTGAGTTCTCCAGAGAAGTGACTCAGAGTTACCCACTATTTTTCTTAGCAAAAATAATGACCCATTAGGAAGTCTTATAAGGCAGTTTTGATTTTTTGTCCTTTCCTGAATTTAAATCAGGAGGTGGTTCTTATATACTGGCAACATACTGTGAGTCAAACACAACTACTAACTGACCAAAAGGACTTCAAATCCTGTGTAAGAATTTCCCCAAATGTGTTCTGAGGGGACATTTGCAGCCAGCAGCAGGGCTGTACTCCCTGACACCAGTAGACTCATTCCAAGGAAGGAGTTTGTGTGAACTATGCCCACATCATCCAGAAGGCCCCACCTGTTGCTAAGGTAGATGATGCTCCCTCTTCTTGGCTCCTTCAGCCTTCTGAAGTCAGGTGACATTAACAACTCCTACTCCCCCATCAGGCCTTGATCTGCATTTATTAGGGTTGAGAATAAGTGAGACTGATGTCTATAAGGAAATGACTGGTCACAGAAGGAAAATAAAGGATGACAGAACTAGAGAAAACTTGCTGAGGCACTTGCTACTTCCTTCTATACCTTATGGATACTTTACTTATTTAAATTGTCTAAACCTCCAAGCCAAGCTTTTTTAGACATAGATACATTCACTGTAACAAGCCATGTGCTCCTTTATTGACAGAATAATTCATTCAGCACTGTTAAAAATATAAACTCTAACCCAGATGTACAAACTCTAATTTAGTTGTCTGTCCCTTACTCTGCGCATGACTCTTACAATTTCCTTGACTTTGTGTTAGTTTTCTTGTCTGTCAACTGGAGATAGTGCCCACAGAGGGGTACTGTGATTTTCTAATGAGTTATTGCATGAAATACAGTTTGAACAGTGTCCAGAACTTGTAAATGCTCTATACATGTTACCCATTACAAGGTATGGAAGTAGCCCCTATGGAAGACCAGGGAAGAGGTACGATCCTTAAACAGAGGAAACTGTGGGCAAGCAGAGTAAGCACATGTTATTTTAGAGGTGTGAACAGAGTACTGTTGAAGCTCAGAAAAAAAAATCATAGCCACTGGCAGAGAGTGATGTCTTAGTCTGGACATGAGGACTTTCTAGTCAGGGAAGAGGGCAGAATATTCTGAGCCTTAGTGTCTGGATATGTAGGCAAACATTATTCGAATGTTTCTGTGAGGGTGTGTTTTAGATGAGATTAGCATTTAAATCAGTGGACTTTGAATAAATCAGATTGTCCTCCATGATATAGGTGGGCCTCTCCAATCAGTTGAAGGCTTGAATAGCACAAGACAGATCCCCCATGAACAAAGGGAAATTTGCCAGCATACAGCCTTTATACATGAACTGCAACAATGGCTCTTTCCTAGTCTCCAGGCTGCTGGCCTACCCTACAGATTTAGACTTAACAGACTCCATAATTGCATAACCCAATTTCATAAAATAAATCTCTTTATATATACACATATGCACATCTTATTGGTTCTGTTCTCTGTAGAACCTTTACTAATACACTTGGTAAATACATCTGGTTTCTGTAGAAACCACAACTGGGGGTTTTGCCCTAGGACCAGAGGAAAAACTGAAATAGACCCACTCAACAAATCCTAAGACCAGGATTCTATAGAAGCAAGATCATTTGCAGTAATTTAACTTGACAGACTAATGATTTGTGCCCAGATTTTAGGTGACTCTGTAGTGACACAGAAGTCCATGTCATTTAGGATGAATTTATTAGGTACATTTCCCCCAGAGAAGAAGAAACAGAAACCTGTGCCATGCAGAGCCACAAGAGAAGCACCAGTTTGATCAGGAGACAAGAGCAAGGCAAGAGCATTCATAGTGTTTTCCACAGGAGAGGCATGGCAGGGAAGGGAAAACAACTTAGGATTGGCCAGTTTGAATAAGGTTGGCAGGCTCTGGGCTACAGGGGTGATCTCTAGTTGTCTAATACCTGGGCCTGGGTGGTTTGAAGCAGGGAAACTATTGATTTGGTGTGTGACAATTGCAAAACAGAAGTGATTGGGGCTATGAACCCAGGATTGGTTGAAGAGTTTATAATATGATTTTCACTTGCCTGAAAAAGGTGGATTGCAGGAGAGGTATAAGCGACTTTGGCTGTTAGTCTGGCTCTGTGATTTATGGATGCTAAATAAACAAATGCAAAATCTATGAAAACATAGAACAACAAAAATCAACATTCTTCAGTGTAAGATAACAGAATCCAGAGTTTCCATGATGTGCCATCAAAAATGCCCACTATTTAATGGAATAATACCACATATTCCAAGAAGCAAAAACACATGACCCTTAAAACAAAACAATAGAATCAGAGCAACATAACATTTTATCAGTCTATTATTTATCCCTCACAGGTATGCTGGTTTCTTGGGGACAAAGATTTTCTCTGTCTTGTTCACTGTTGTATCCCAGAGACTAAAACAGTGACAGGCAGAAAATAGGTGTTTAATAAACATTTATTGTTACTTATGAACAGATATGAAGATGTTAAAGGAGAATAAGTACAACACAGAACATTTTTATGGCAAAAAATTTGAACATCTAGATAAAATAGATTATTTTCCAGAAAATTTAAATGACTATATGTGGCTCAAAAAGAAGTTGACCAGGCTCGTGTAGCTCAGTGAATTGAGTGTGGGCCTGTGAACCAAAGGATTGAGGTTTGATTCCCTGTCAGGGCGCATGCCTGGGTTGTAGGCCAGGTCCCCAGTGGGGGGTACATGAGAAGCAACCACACATTAACATTTCTCTCTCTCTTTCTCCCTCCCTTCTCCTCTCTCTAAAAATAAATACATAAAAATCTTTTAAAAATTAAAAAAAATTGAAAACTGAATAGGCTAATTACCATGGGCGGATTAAAAATAAAAATTGTAGTAGTTACTGCTTAAATGTTCTTTAATTGGTTTCTCTCAATTCACTTTCCCACTAACAGTGCACAAGCAGTGTCCTTTCCCCACATGCTCACCAATGCTTTTTGCCTTTTAAACATTTTCCCATTTTTTACTGATTGAAATTATTTCCAATGTTATATTCAGTTTTTAAGTGTGTGTCATTTTTAATTTTCTATTTTTTGTTACTGTAAACCACATTTAGTGAAAATTCTTGTGTATATTCGGTTGGCACAAACATGAAAATTTCTCTAGGGCAGTTAGAATTGTTACTTCTAAAACTGTAGCACACATGTAGCACGGCCAGTGTGAAAATGGTCTAAGTCATAGTATTATGCATAATGATATTATCCCCTAGTGTAATGTGTAGCCTGGCAAGGTTGCTGGAACCTGATATTGTGATGGAGGTGTGTCGCTCTCTGTCTCCTTTGTCCTAGTTTGCAGCTCAGATTTGGCACTGATGTCAGGCTACCCTTGGAGTGAGATAAATAAGAGCTGCTTCTGCTGGCCTGATGGGGTACTCTCAAGTGACCTTGGCTGAGGGAGTCCCCAGGTAGGAGAGTGGACAGAATGAGCTGTAAGACCACTGTGCATAAAGGCAGCAACATGGAAAAAACATGGGGACAAGGATAGCCCAGTGACTGGTTGAAGTGGAGGGTGGGTGCAGTGAGAATAGATGCAGGTAGGGGCTAATTGAGGTGGAGGAGACTTGTGGGTGTCAGATGAGGTGGGGTAAGCAGGAGGAGGGGGGAAGGTACACTAATTTCTATGCTCTGCCTTGGAAGTAGCTGGCTTAGAGATGGCTGTTCTTTTCACTGGTTGGTTGAACTGATAGGGAAAGACCTTAAATCAGGGTGGACTCTTCAGGTGTGATGGCAGGTATGGAGTCTAGATGCTGTCAGCTCCCCATGGTGGCTCTGCATCAACTACTGGCTCAACACTGATAGAACAATCCAAGTTATAGAGGACCACACGGAGGGTTTATGCTCCTAAACTGTGGGGTGCATCCCCTCCCAATGAGGTCTAGGCTGAGGGGCTGACTCCACTTCCCCAAGGAGGGGGGGCAGTAGGCACAGGAGCAGGATGGCAGGAAGGGAATTTGCCCTCAAAGAGAGAGAAGTTTTTCCATTAGAGTGAAATTTTGTATAGAGAAAATAATGTTGAAAGAAGATTTTTTGGAAGTTTAGCCATGTAAAATCCTTGATGTTGCTGTAAGTGTTAGTCAGTATGGGCCTGACTTGGGCTCAGGCAGGCCAAAATCATCACCTCCCTTTGACTTCCAAAATGAAGATGATAATGACTCACCAGATGAGGAAAGTGACTGTGAGAAGGGAGAGAAGGAACATGAACAATTCCAGGGTAGTCCAAGGAAGTAACTGACACCTGGGACCTACAGGTGGAGTGGTCATGCTTTCAGACATCACCAGGGTCCTGACAGGAACCCCTTTACTGTCTCCACCATTCTGAGAGGGGAGCCTGTGTCTGCACTTTAAAAGTAATGAATGAAAGCAACAAAAGATATTTAGGCCAAGGCCAACTGAGAAAACTTAAATATAGTGTAACTTCTAAGCTTCACCTATTGTTGATGAAATCAGTGAGGTGGTTTTTCTCCTAGAGGGAAGCATTTCTTCACATTAATGATAGTTTACAATGTGCACTTAGCATTTTTTTTGCCACAATTTTATTTTATTTATTTATTTTTATTGAATTTATTGGGGTAACATTGGTTAGTAAACCATGGAGGTTTCGAGTGTACAATTCAGTGAAACACAATCTGCATACCTCATTGTGTTCTCACCACCCAAATTCAAGTCTCTTTTCATCCTCAATTATTTCCTCTTTGTCCACTTCCATTTCTCCCCTTCCCCCTTCTCCCTTCCCTTTGGCTATCACACTTATTTGTATCTATGTGTCGTACACACACACTCACACACACACATATAAGGTCTGTCTGAAAAAAGTCCAACCATTGTTAATATAAGAAGAACAGTTTTTGCAACATCAGTGTAGCCTGGCAGCCAAGGAGAGTGGACTGGAATGTGCATGGGTGAACAATGATGACTTCATTATACTAGTCAGTGGGGGCAGTAGAAGCCCTTGAGTGAGCATGTGTACTGTGTAGCCATCACATTAGAAATAACTGAGCGAGTAGAACAACACATCTGCATCAAATTTTGCATTAACCTTGAACATTCCTCTATGGAAACTATTTGGATGATTAAGAAGGCCACAGCTATGGGCAACTGGTGATTGGCAGTTTCATCATGACAAGGCACCTGCTCATGCATCATGTCTCGTGCAGAGTTTTTTGGCAAAACATCAAATCATCCAAGTGACTCAGCACCCCTACAGCCTATATTTTGTGCCTATGATTTCTGACTTTTCCCAAAACTATAATCACCTTTGTGATTTCAGGGAAGAGATTTTAGACCATGGATGAGATTGGGGAAAATATGATGGGGCAGCTACTGGTGACTGGGAGAACTGTGTGAGGTCCCAAGATGCCTATTTTGAAGGGGACAGAGGAGTCATTGTCCTACGTACAATGTTTTTTGTATCTTCTTCAATAAATATTTCTTTCTTTCATGTTACATGGTTGGATACCTCCTGGACAGACCTCATATATGTTTTTTTTGTTTTGTTTTGTTTAATCCCATCATCTTTTTTTATCCAGTCTCCCAGACCTCCTCCCTTCTGACACCTGTCAGCCTATTCCATGTTTCTATGCCTATGGTTTTATTTTGTTCATCAGTTTATTTTATTAATTAGATTCCACATATAAGTGAGATCATATGGTATTTGTGTTTCTCTGACTGGTTTATTTCACTTAGCCTTACGGTCTCCGGGTCCATCCATGCTGTTACAAAAGGTAAGATTTCCTTCTTTTTTACAATTGAGTAGTATTCTGTTGTGCAAATGTACCATAGTCTTAAATAAGCATTGTAAAACTGCCTTCGCCTTTACAAGTTTGAAATAATGTCAAAGCTGGGGCTCACGCTGGATCTTTTAGTAGTTCCATTGCTCAGGACTGGTGGATGGCAGTGGATGGAAAAGCTGTGAGCTGGAGCAGGTGTCCAGAGTAGGTTAGAAAGGACATGGGGTGGGCACTGGGAGGACTCTGGCAGGCACTGATAACAATCCAGCTTGCTGTGATGGGAAATGCCTGTGTTTTGCAGATGGATATGGATCCCAGTTTGAACACAGCAGCTTTTGACCTTGAGCAAGTTAGACTGGAAAATTGGGGTCACAGCAGTGATCTCCTCTAGGACCATTACAGGATTAACCAACATAATGAAACACTCTGCTCCATGTCTGGCACACGGTTACTGGTAGATAAATGCTGATTCTTTTCTGTTCTATAAAGTTGAGGCTAAAAAGATAGAATCTGGGTGGGCCTTCCTCCCATCCTGGCAACTGGACCAGCTCATTCAGGTCTCAAAGTACCAGAAGCCCAATCATACCCAACTTCCCCAAGCTACCTTTGTGTCCTAGGCTACACTCCCTTGGGCAGCGCCCCCTAGGTAGAAAGACTGCTGGCCCTGCACCTGGGCCCACCCAGCCTACCCTGGGATCTTCCCTGCATGTGCCTCTCTTCCCTGCAGCCAGCCCTGCATACCGAGCTGGCTTTGATCAGCCTCTCACTGAGCCACATTTCTCCATCCTCATTTGTCCTTGTTCATGTTTCCTTGCAAAGAAAAAAATGTCATGTCTTTTCCATGGGACTTCTTTTTAGCCAGTTTATTTTAACCCTGTGTGGACAGGTGCATGTTTCTGCTCTTCGCCCCAGCCTTGTTTTCTGCACCCAGTGAGCCAATGCTGCCCTCTGACCCAGAGGCTAATGCCCTGTGCTGAAGGAGTGCCCACAGGACCTGGTGTGCAGCATCCTAAAGATGGATGGACAGGGGTCATTAGGCTTTGTGAAATAAGCCTATATTTTGTTACAAAAATTTATTAGTATTTAAATAAAGCTAAAAGTAATTTATTGCTTAAAAACATTTTCTTATGTTTATTGTAAAACATTTAGAAAATAAATGTAAAGGAAAGGATGCGGGAACCCCTTTCCCAAAGATAAATGTTGTTCACATGTTGGTGTGTATCATTTGGTGTGAGTATGAATATATGCATATAGTAACTTTACAAAACTGGGTTTACATGATATATGTTTTTACTTATTATACTGGGAACATATTTTTCCATGTTTTTTATTAGCTATGTTGTATTATATTGTTTAGTTGTCCCATAATTTATTTAATCCAGGGGTTCTCAAAATCTAGCAGGCAGTGAATCAATCCAAGGGAAGACTTATTTAAATGTGGATTGCCGATCCACACTAGGAGCCTAAGAATTTACATTGCTAATAAATTCCCAGGTGAGGCTGATACAATCCAATCAATTTAGCTCAACTTCCTGCTTTGGGACACAGGTTGCTTCTGAGTACTGTAAATACCACTACTAAAAACTGGCTAGCAAAATCTTTGGCACACCCCTAATTTCCTTAGGAATGAAGCTGGATTATCAAGATAGACAGTATTTTAGTTTTAAGGTTATTGATATATATTGCCAGAGAATTTGTTTTAACTTATTTTCCTACCAAAACATACCAGTTCTTGACCTTGTGTTTATTTAAAAAAATTTTTTTAAATAGAAGGTGCCAGCCTCATCTAATATAGTCAAGAAAGCTAGATTCCCATCCTACAGGGTGTGTGAACCCAGGAAATCTCTCTCACCTTTCTGAGGCTCAGTTTCTTCATCTATTAAAAGGGAAAGAATGTTCCTTCACCTATGCTTCTAGGTTGCTGTGAAATTACCAAATGATGAATGGGAGTGTTTTCCTAAATTGTGACCCACATGTAGGTGGGAGGGTCCTAAGAACTCCAAAGGGTTGCGATATGGCCTATAACAGACAAACTTCCAGAAAATAGAGTTATCAGGAAAATTGCCTAAAGTGCATGTCTTACAGCCTGAACCATGGGCTCAGTGATTGCATGTGGGAGTCCCAGGGGTGCAATGTGATGCTGAATGTGTCACAACCTGCTCCCTGTCAGGGTGGGGGTGGGACATAAGGCCTTGATTTTAGCCTTTGCCTATTACCATGGTATCAATTCTCCCTCTAACCCCTGCTATTGTGGCTGCCAGTATATCACAAAATGTAGTAAAAGTAATTAGGAATTGATGAGACTTAAGTATTTATTACTTTTGTTTTTAATATAATTTATTTAATTGTAAGTTTATATGATTTTAATTTTGATAATTACTATATTAAACAACTGGTTTGCAAAAAATTATTGAAAGACTTAATAATTGGCTATCACTGGCCCATACTAGCTGGCTGCAGCACACCACTGGAGGCCCCTCTTGGCCTTAAACTCATTAAAGTCAGTTTTCCATCCTCATAAAGGAATGGTTACATTAATTTCATTTTTTACATTCAGCTGAGGACTGTACATTGGCAATCTGAATTATTTTGGGTCCAGATGTTTGGCATTTGTATATTAAAATAGTCTAGTATTAGGCTTTGGAAGAACTGAAATGTGGGGTCCTGCTAAGACATCTGGCTCTCATGCAGTGCAGCCAAGCTCCCCTGCACATGACTCGTGCAGAGAGGAATCTGGCAATTTGGGGAAGCATGCTTTGTTTCCAGAACCTCATCAGTGAGGTCTTGAGAGATCAGTTTTCAATTGCTGCTATTCTTGCCTTTTAATTATCTTAGTTTGGTTTTATTATGATCAATTTAATTTGTTGTGAGTTGGGTGGTGAATCCTACAGTGTGACTGCTCCTTATCACATTACTAATGTTTGTGGGCCGTAATTTTCCAATTAGCTGACTTGAATTTGCATTTGTGCTGTACTTCAATTAAGAGCCATTCATACCTTTTTCACTAAGGCATGTAAATAATGTAAAAAAGTTTTTTGGCCTTTACAATGATATTTCACTGCACTGTAATACTGCCTATGAATTTGTGCTATGTAAATAGCCTATCCTGTGTTTTATCCAAAAAAGCAATAATGAATTTGCTGGGTTATCTTCAAGTTTTGGAAATTATTTTAAAACTTAAATCAAAATTTAAATAATATACAAATGCTTATCATCTTCTATAAATAATAGATTATTCTTATGTGCTTGCCTCTGATTTTTATCACATAGTAGTCTCCCTTATTTATGGAAGATATGTTCCAAGACCCCCAGTGGATTCCTGAAACTGCACATACTTCTAAACCCTATATACACTATGTTTTTTTCTATACATACATACATACACACTTTTTCACTTAAAGGAAACACTTTACAGCTTCTCTGTGGCATATCTGAGTTATCAGCATCACTACTCTTGGGCTTGTGGGCCATTATTAAGTAAAGTAAGTTACTTAACACAAGCACTGAAATATCAAGACAAGTGATCTGATAATCAAGAAGTGACTAACGCACAGTAATACATAAAACACTGATACGCTGGACAGAGGGATGATTCACGTCCTAGGTAGGGTAGAGCAAGATAACTCGAAATGTCACCTTGCTACTCAAAGTGGCATACAACTTAACACTCCTAAATTGTTTGGTTCTGGAACTTTTCGTTTAATATTGTCTAACTGTGGTTGACTGCTGGTAACTGAAACCATAGAAAGCAAAGCCATGGAGAGAGGGGACTGCTGTATTTGATGAATTTCTGACAGCCAGTTGCACTAGGAATGGCTTTAGAGAAGAGCTACATTTCCCTTCTGAAGTGAATCATATGAAGCTGACCTCCTTCTCACCAGCACTGGCAGGACTTCTCTGTTCTGCCCAGGAGTAGGTCTCCCTGATGTTGGCTGGTTCAGGTGACAGATGGTGGAAGAGGCACACTACTCCAGCCACTTTCTGCCTGTTCCCTGTGTACTGTGGGTGTGCCAGAGCCCAGTTTTGCCTCACTGAAGTCATTTTCCCTCACCATGAGCTCCTCCCATCTCACTAACCTGATCATGTGGAACAATGTGGAGCAAGAGGTGTCTTTGGAACAGGACCTCCCTACAGGAAGGAGCAAAGCAAAGTGAGATTTATCCTGGGATTGTGGGATTGGCTCAACATTTGAAAATCAAGCAACATAATGTGTCAGATAAATAGAATGAAGGGGAAAAGCCCCACATATAAAATTATCTCAACTGATGCTGAAAAAGCATTCAACAAAATCCAACATCCTTTTTATGATAAAAGCACTCAATATACTAGGATTAGAGGGGAATTTCCTCAACATAGAAAGAGGGCATATATAAAAATCGAGGCTAGCAAAATAGCCAATGACAAGGCTGAAAGCTTTCCTCAGAGATAGAAAGAGGAGGCCAGTTTTTGCCATTTTATTTCAATGTTTTACTGACATTCTTGTCAGAGCAATTAGGAAACAAAAGGTATCCAAATTGAAAAAGAAGTACAACTATATTTGCAGGTGACAAAAAATTGTGAGAATTAATTAGCAAATTCAGCATTAGCTGTATTTCTGAACAACAGTAATAAGTAGTCCAAAAAGACATTTAAAAACAATTCCATTTGCATAGCATCAAAAAGAATAAAATGTTTAGGAATGAAATTAGCCAAAGAAGGGCAAAATTTGTACATGAAAACTACACCCCTGAACCCAAGTGTGCAGAGGAGCTGGAGCCAGTCTCACTGCACTGCGTGTCTGGGTGGATCACTTCACATTCTGGCCCCTCAGTGTTGGCCTCAGACTCCTTTCTTGAGAAATTTCTTGTGGGAGTTCACAAAACATTATCCAGCTTTCCCAGAAGTCCCCACTTCACCCCAATTTCATTCCAGGAGGGCCTGGAATCAACTGCAAGGCTTTGAGTGATATGCTAGGGGAGGGACAGGGGCTGGCCTTTTCCTCCCTCTACCATCTGTTAAGGGACTGCATCATCTCACAAAAGAGACATTTTCTCTGAAGACTAAATGGGAAGAAGCCAGTGTGAAGGCGAGGGTCTGCAAAAGCCATTCTAATTGTGGGTATAAAAATAAATCCTTCCAGTCCTGCCCTGGTTAAATGTGAGCACATATGCTGCTTTCCAGTGGGTGTTGCAAATGCTTTGGATGTAAAAAAAAGGCTGGGCAGGACTAAGCCCTGAACACTTAGACATCATGGTAACTCACCGTTGGCCTTGGAGTTTCTGGGATCTTACCTTCCAAAATGAAGCCAATGTATCCAGAGGTTCACTCAGGATGAGTTAACACCTTGTGGCCTGAGAGTTGGGTTCAAGGTGGCCTGCGGCCAGTACATTTTAAACATAGAGAAAGGGAAGATCCTCCTCTCCCCCAGAGCTCTCAGCTTGGCTCTCTAAGAACATGCATGGGGAGTAGCCAGCTGCTGGGATCCCAGAGTTCCTGGGTCACATGCATGGCCTCCAGCCAGGAAGTAAGTCCTTCTTTCCAACTGAGATCACCCTCTCAAGGAAGCCTATGTTGGAAAAAGGCATTTCTGCCTCCAGAACTCTCATTAAATATTCCTGGTCCATGAGCAGAACTGGGGAGGAGGCAGACAGGCTCTGGGCCAGGGAGGGGCTCTGGAGTCTGGAGCATAGCCACTGACAAGCCTGAGGGCCCAGCCTGAGGGGCACCCCCGCCCTCTGCCCTGGTGACAGAGAAGGCCTAAGCTATTTGTGTGAGCACCCTGAGGTTAAGGTCAAAACTCTGAGACAGCTCCAGATAAACCACGGAGAAAAAGCAGCCTGTTATTAAGTTGGAGGACAAACAAAAGCAAACTCCCTTTCCCATTTGCTTGGGAGATTGAGGAAGAGCTCTTTGTATTACATTTCTCTGGGGCTGAGTTTTTCCTTACATGGTCCACTGACTCACTTTTTAAATAGTTACAAGAAACAATAAAAATGAACACATACAAAAAATATTTTTCTACTGTAATCCTCAACATATCTAAAAGCTTCTGGAGATTTCTTTGCAGATTTAGCACAAAGGTTGAGGTCATCAGTAAGTCCTGAAAATTGACCTTCACTGGGAGAAACTCTCTACTCCAAAGCCCACCCTATACCCAGCCGGCAGCATCTGGGGCAGCTCACCACTTCTCTCCCTCCCTCATGTGTTATTAAGTCTGACAATAAGAGTTGTTTAGGGAGAGGTTAGTAGAGTGGTTAGTTTCCCCCTTCCCAGTGTGAAGAGAAGAGTATTGCCCATTTAAAACACAACAACAGCAGCTCAGCCATAGAAATGCCACACTGATGCACCTCCCACATAATATCAGACTCCTTGGCCAAATGGACAGGCTATTCCTGGATGCTCATTGGGTCCGGGATGAATGATTTGATTCTCCCTGTAGCCTTGATTGAATGACATAAGACAATCTTTGGAGTGAAAAGGGAAAGGAAGCAAGAGGTGGCATCTCTGGAAGTGTTTTGGGAAAAAAGGGTGAGACTAGAAAATACTCCAGCATTCTTGATGAGGTTTAGTGCTCACATGATATGTATGAAATGAGCTGGCCAGGAGTCAACACTCGAAGAAAGTGCTGTGCTGGTCTTTTTGGGGTTTTGCACACCAGCCCTGCTGGCTGTGGCAGTGAAGCCCTAAGGTTCTTGGCAAGGCTTGTGGACCAGCTGGAACCATGGGGCTCAGACACAGTGGGTTGGGCCACCTGGCCATAGCCGTCCTCTTCTCCATTCCCCTGGGATGGGGGAGCAGGAGCCCTGTATGGGTGACCTCAGCTAAATGTTTGCATGGAGCAAGAGGAGGAGACAGAGGGTCTTTCTGTGGCCCTTGCCAGAAGCAGCCCAGAGGCAATATGATCGTGAAGGACGCTGCACGGTTTGGTGGGACTTTGCTCTAAGCCACCCCCAAGGAAGCAGCCATGGGGGCAGCATTAGACAGCCTGGCAAAGCAGCCCTGCCTCTCAGCCTTCCAGCCTGCATGTCCCCTAACCTTTAGAACTTCAACAGCGTTATTTATTTATTTATTTATTTATTTATTTATTTATTTATTTATTTATTTCCTCAAAAAGAATTTTTAATTATTTTATTGTTGTTCAACTGCAGTTGTCTGCATGTACCCTCCACCACTCCTCCCCCATCCCAGCCATCCTTACCTCCCTCCCTTGCTTCCATCCCCTCTTGGTTTTGTCCATGTGTCCTTTACAGATATTTTTGAAAACCCTTCCTCCCTTCCCTCCCATTACCCCCTCCCACCTCTCCTCTGGTTATTGTCAGATGGTTCTTAATTTCAATGTCTTTGGTTATATTTTGCTTGCTTGTTTGTTTTGTTAATTAGGTTCCATCTAAAGGTGAGATCATATGGTATTTGTCTTTCACCACCTGGCTTATTTCCCTTAGCATGATGCTCTCCGGTTCCATCCATGTGGTCATAAAGGGCAGGAGCTCCTTCTTTCTTTCTGCTGCATAGTATTTCATCATGTATATGTACCATAGGTTTTTGATCCCTTCACTTCTGATGGGCACTTAGGTTGCTTCCAGTGCTTGGCTATTGTAAATTGTGCTGCTATGAACATTGGTGTGCATAGGTTTTTTTGGATTGGTGCTTCAGGGTTCTTAGGATATAATCCCAGCAGTGGCACTCCTGGGTCAAAAGCAGTTTCATTATTAGTTTTCTGAGGAAATTCCATACTGTTTTCCACAGTGGCTGCACCAGTTTGCATTCCCACCAACAGTGCACTAGGGTTCCCTTTTCTCCACATCTTCTCCAACACTTGTTTTTTGTTGATTTGTTTATGATGGCCATAAACACCACTAGTGTGAAGTGGTATCTCATTGTGTTTTTAATTTGCATCTCTCTGATGGCTAGTGATGCTGAGCATCTTTTCATATGTCTCTGGGCCCTCTGTATGTCCTACTTGGAGAAGGGTCTGTTCAGGTCTTTTTCCTATTTTTTAATTGGTCAACCTCCCTCATTAAAGTATGGTTAGCAGTACTTACCTGGCAGGAGTGTTGAAAGTATTGAGGAGAAATTATGTAGAGTCTTGAGAAAAAAAGGACTGAGTCAGATAATTTGGAAAATGATATTTTGACTAGAAAATGTCAGACTAAAGACAAAAATGTAAACACTGTAAATTAGTTTCCCATAGGGATGTAGGTTAACAATTTTGTAACTGCTATTCTTGCATAATGGGAGTGAACAAGTAAGTACATGGATAATGGGTGGTGAGGAACCACAATGCTCAGCTGAACCCAGAAGGCTCATTATTTTACAAAACAGACTCGGGGTGGGGGGGCATGAACAATATACTATTACCGAATGGACCCACCCTTGTGCTCCAGGGGTCCCCCCACCCTGTACTAGGGTTGCCTTACCTGCCGCCAGGGAAAGACCTCTCAATACCAGAGATTGGTGAAAAGGAAAGGGATTATTTATTTAAAAAGTTATATAGACTTAGAGTAATGACTTAATGTCTTCATTAAAAATACTAAAGTCCTATAGAATACCCACAATGCACAGTCCTTCCTTCTCCCTCTGCCCAGTCCGGGGTACCGTATCGCAAGAAAAGAAGTAGAAGTCTGTGGTTCAGGCAGCCCCTCGGTTCTGGCATCATCGGTTGTGTTGCTGCTGCAATCTTCAGTTAATCTAAAACCATGTGGCACCTTCTTATGGCCCACCAGCAAGAATCCTTTTACCCCTTTTCTTCCAGGCAAAGTCTCTTCTGCTTCCTAAGCCACATGGCAAAAGGGAGAACCCTAAAACTGCACGGTCCCAACTTTTGCTAAAGCATCATGTTCCCAAAAAGCCCCAGCATGGCTGCTGTACCTGGGCTTAAATCCCAGCACCAATCTTCCTCTGCAGCCCCATTTCCAACTCTTCCCACAATCAGTTACATCTGCCAGCACTCCCATATTCTTCCAGCTTTACTGGGTTGCCATAGTAAGTCCGAGTATGCATGCCCCATGGCATGGAGCCAATCATCTCCAAGCTCTCACGTAGGTGCTGTAACCAGGGGGAGTTGACTCCCAGTTACATTCTGCATGGAAGTCACTCCTATTCCCCTGGCTCAAAGCATGGCTGCAACTATTTAAAATATCCATGAAACCAGTTAAAAGTTATAGACAGATTAAGTGACCATGCTGAAGGTTAGCTGCAAAGCTGTTGCTATGCAAAACAACCCAATGGCCCTGCTGCATGTGTCCCATTCCCCAGCTCAGACTTACAGGGGTGAGGACATCCTATATATATTTTTCTAATGTTTCCTGGACACCCTGAGTTCTGGATCCCATTACAAATCCCCATTTGGGGGACCCCCTTGATGCACTCTGTTATAACTACAACACAGATGCTGGTCAATGAGCTGCCTCACTAGAACAATCAGTCCACTGAATGACTATGGCTGCATAACAAATTGCCCCAAACCCAGTGTGTAAAACACCTTTTACTATGCTCACAGTTTCTGAGAATCAAAAACTCAGGAAGGACAGATAGTCAAATTCCACAAGGATGGCTAGTCTCTGCTATAAGATGTCTGGGATCCAAACTGGAAGACTCAAAGTCTTGAAGGCAGAGTTATCAGAAGGTTTGTTCACTCATACCTATGGTGGTTGGCTGGGACTTCTGCTGAAACTGTTGGCTGGAACACCTCCATGTAGCCTTGTTACTGAACAAAAGTCGGGTTCAGCTGCCCAGCATCACCCACAGACAAATTCTGAAGACAAAGTTTGGTGGGGGAGGAAAGAGGCCTTTATTAAAATGTTGCACAATTTGGGAGAATGAAGGACTCCCTAGTTCCAGGCTCACCCCTTCCTCAAAACCCAGACAAAACCCAGCCATCTAGAGCCAGGAACAGTGAGCAGAAATCCCACTCCATTCATATCTGTCCTTTGGAGGCCAAGGCTGCTAAGTGGACAGCTCTCCACCTGCAAGCTACCTTCCTGGGGTCCATGTATAGGGCCAACACTGCCATCATCCCATGGATTCCAGGACCTAGCTGATTCTACAAACACTCCAGCCTACACATTTATGCTGGTGAGTCCCAAAGAAAAGATGCACATCTTTCTCCCTTCTCTTGGTTTAAATCTCCTGGCCCAAACTTCCCTGAAAACTCAGAAAGGGTTTGCAAACATCCTCCCACCTTCCCCCTCCCTCACCAGCCAATCGCACAATCCTCTCCTTTCCTTAGACTAGACTGTAAGACAGCATCTCACCCTGTGGCTATGTTGACTTTCATGGTACAAGTACTGTTGTTTCCCCTGGTACCACCCACACCCAGGGACTAGATGATGAGTAGGGGGACTTTTCTCTAATCCAACATTTCACTACCCTGTGAATGTTCTGTGCAAGGCTTCTTCCTGCCATGTTTCTGCCTGGGGGGTGGGGAAATCTGTCCTCATGCAAAGTGCTAGCTTGTTTACCCAGCCTCAGGCATTTCTTGTGGCCCCTCACTCACTCAAGGCACCACACCCTGTATCAGCCTCTCCAAGTAGCCTGGGCTCTCTCACAACTTGGTGGCTGAGTCTTAAGGAGCATGGAGAGTGTTAAAGAAAATAGATAGATAGATAGATAGATAGATAGATAGATAGATAGATAAGGGGACATATTATTTTTTATGACCTAGCATTGACCATCTCCAAGTATATTTTTGCATCCTATTGGTTGAGGTGAATCCACCTTGTCTTTCTCGATAAAGGAGCATCAACTTCACATGGTAAAAAGAACACATGGAGTGAGAAAGATATACTGGTGTGGCCACCTTTGGAAAATATAATCTCCCACCTAATCTTTTTTCCCTTTCCTGAGGTCACCACTGTTCTCATTTCTTCAGATCTCCTCTGTGCCTGTACATACACAGATATTGTAGAACTTGGTTTGGGGTTTTTGTGGGGAGGAGTTAACATTTTAGATTTTTATATAAGTAGGATTACTTTGCATCTTTTTTCATTTAATATAAATTTATTTATTAGTATGTGCAGATCTTCTCTTTATTGCAGTGTCTTATTCTACCATTTGGTTATGCTGTAATTTACTTAATCATTTCTTTATTTTGTTCACTCTTTAAAATGTTTCCTTTTTTCTATAATGAACAATACTACAACAAATATTTCTTTATATGCAATTTTACCCATGTAGTGCTAAATGCAAACTCTTCTCAGGAAAAAGATCACAAAAGGGGCCCCTGGGCCTGGAAGGGTACCTTCAGAAAGCCATGTGTTTCAGCAGTCCTGTGCCCCTTCAGAGGAAGAAAATGGTCTCTTCCTATGGTTCTTGCTTAAGTCCTGATCTTATTCCTAATGCCCAAATTAAAGCTTGTGCCCAACTCTGAACCATCATTGTAGCCAGGAAAATAAGATTGGCTTCAACCAATCTGGACTTGTCTGTGGAGCTGGGATTTAGCTCAACATGCCTCAGGTAGCTGAGATGGCAAGTACCCTAGTGGAAAAATCAGAATCCTGTCATCATAAAAAGGGGTGAATGGACTAAGAAAGTAAACCACAAGTATAAACGACAGTGGGTAATTATCCGTGCTATGAATTTTATCCAATAAACTTGTATACTTTATAAAAAAACAGCATTTCCCACTTAAAGTTTTAATGGATATTACCAAATTTCCTTTGAGTACAGCGAGTTACAGTGTTACCAAAAGAGTATAAAAGTGGATATTAAAGTATTTATTTCCTCATGTCTTTCCTCACCAGGACTGAGGATTGTCAATATCTTTAACTCACTTATCTTATGGGTGAAAATGATATGTATATCATGATTTTTTTAGATTTGTAGTTTTCTTATTATAGTAGGTTGAATATCTTACATGTTTAACAGCCCTCTGCATTTCCTTTCCTGGGAATTGCCTGATTATTTTCTCTCCTGACCTGCTCATTTCAGTTTCACTAAAAAACAGAGAGATGCAAATTGAAACAGTGAGTTTTTTTAAAAGCAATAAAATTTAAAAAATGACAAAGATTCAAAGATGCTTGTGGAAACTGATATCACTTAAATTTAGAAAACTACTCTTTAATTACAAATGTTAACTTGTATTTTCTTTGCTAACATAAAAATAAAAAGACCTTTCAAAGTGAGATCCAATTGATCATATGTGAGATCAATAAAAATAACTATTGTAGAACTATTAATTCAGGAAGAAGCCCAAATAATGTTCTGATTAAGGGACAAAGGCAATGGGTATTTATTGAAAGGAAGGGAACAGTAAGGGAAAGAAGACATCGCTATCAGTGTAGGATAACATAATGTAGTGATGTTATTTTAAAACAATGCTTTTAATTTTCAGTCTAGTAGTCATCAATCCAGCAGTCACAATATCTGCTCTGTTGTTATGTTTGCAAGTAGTTTTTTTGAGACACAATGTGTCTTTAGTCCCAGTAGAAAGATAATTCTGCCCTATTTTTACAGTTTTGGAGCATAAGAAGTGCAAGGCAGTTCCTCTGGGATGGCAGCTCCAGCTCCATTTTAAAGTGCTGCATTTACACAATACCTGATACCAAACTGTATTACAAGACCACTGTAATCAAAACAGCCTGGTACTGGCATAAGAACAGACACATGGACCAATGGAACAGAATAGAGAGCCCAGAAATAAACCCAAGTCTCTATGGTCAGTTAATATTTGACAAAGGGGGCAGAAGCATAAAATAGAGCAAAAATAGCTTCTTCAACAATTGCTATTGGGAAAACTGGACAGCTACATGCCAAAAAATGAAGCTTGACCATCAACTTATATCATACACAAAAATAAATGCAAGGTGGATAAAAGACTTAAATATAAGTTGTAATGCCATAAAAGTATTTCAGGAGAACATAGGCAGGAAAATCTCAGATATTCCACATAGTGATATTTTCACTGATATGTCCCCTAGAACAAGGGACATAAAGGAAAGAATAAATAAGTGAAATCTCACCAAACTAAAAAGCTTCTGCATGGGTAAATGTTGCGGACCGTTCAGCCTGGTTTCAGGAGTTGTAACCCTCACCCCATGGTGGGCTGTGTAAAAGCCAAGGGACCCACTTCATCTGGGTCTGTTCTGTCAAGAGGACGTGAGCTACTAAGGAGACAAAGCTTATCTTCCTAGCAGGAGCACTGCTTCTGCCTCATCCATCCCTGGCCCCAATGCTTGGTGTGTAGTCAATGACGGCTAAGACTTCTCATGGGAGGGGCAACCTAAGCCAGACACAACCACTTGGGAGGCCTCATGGAAGGACTCAGGGGGCTGCAGCAAAGAGGATGTGATGGACCCTCGCCCCCCTGGCTATTCTGACATAGCCCAAGTTCTCATTTCCGTCTGGGAGATGTCTTCTGCTTCCTAATCAGCTTAAAGCCTGGAACTATGAGCGCAAGCAGTGCAGCCCTGTGCCAGCCAGGACGGTTCCCCTGGGCAATCAGGCATAAGAAAGAATTCCTAAAGTCCTGTGAAACCTGCTTTGCTAAGAGTGCTCTCATTTAAATGATAAGGGTCCCAGGAGGAAATGGGTATGTCTCCCAAAGTTTTGCAACCCCCTTTCCTGACAGACATTGACTCAGATTAAGCCCTCAGATTTCTTTGACATGTTAAATCTGTATTCCAGTGTATTGGAACCCAATAAAATCCTAGTGAGGAAGGGACTCTGGGTCATTCTCCTCTGAGAGTTTGTCCACCTCTCCTCCCCAAGCAGATCATGTCTTGGTAGTTTTTATTTTCATCCATGACAGAGGGATGGGGCTCTGCAGGCAGAGCCCCCCACATCTGGCGCCCAGGACAGGGGCTCCCCGCAGGTAAAGAAAACAGCATTGAAATGAAAAGAGAACCAACCATATGGGAAAACATATTTACTAATGATACCTCAGACAAGGGTTTGACCTCCAAAATGTATAAAGAACTCACATGACTCCACTCTAAGAAGACAAGCAAACCAATTAAAAAATGGGCAAAAGACTCGAAGAGATACTTCTCCAAGGAGAACATACAGAGGGTCCAGAGACACATGAAAAGATACTCAGTATTGTTAGCCACCAGAGAGATGCAAATTAAAGGTACAATGAGATACCACTTCACACCTGTGATGTTAATGGCCATCATAAACAAAGCAACAAACAACAAGTGTTGGAGAGGTTATGGAGCAAAATGAACCCTAGCACACTCTTGGTGAGATTGCAGATAGGTGCAACCATTAGAAAAACAGTATGGAATTTCCTCAGAAAACTAAAAATGGATCTGCCTTTTGACCCAGCAATTCCACTGCTTGGATTATATCCTAAGAACCCTGAACCACCAATCCAAAAGAACTTACACACCCCAATATTCATAGCAGCACAATTTACAATAGCCAGGTGTTGGAAGCAACCTAGGTGCCCATCAGTAAGTGAATGGATCAAATACTATGGTTCATTTACACAATGGAATTCTATGCAGCAGAAAGAAAGAAGGAGCTCCTACCCTTCCGGACAGCATGGATGGAACTGGAGAGCATTATGCTAAGTGAAATAAGCCAGGGGGTGAAAGACGAATACCATCTGATCTCACCTTTAAATGGAACCTAATCAACAAACAAACAAGCAAGAAAAATATAACTAAAGACATTGAAATTGGGAACAAGCTGACAGTAACCCAAAGGGAGATGGGAGGGAATAATGGGGGGAAAACAGTGAAGAGTTTACAGGAACAACTATAAAAGACACATGGACAATAACAAGGGTGGTGGAAACAGGGGAGGGAGGTGGAGAAGCCTGGGGTGGTGGGAAGGCCTGGGGGGAAAAGGCAGAAAACTGTACTTGAACAACAATAAAAAAATCAAAAGTATTAAAAAAATAAAAAATTAAAAATAAAATTAAAATTCATATACCCTCATCTCTGGAATATAGAAAGAACTCCTGAAAATCAATGCAAAAAGGTAAACATTGTAATGGAAAAATGAGCAAAAGACGTACATAAACACTGGATGATAAAGGACACTCATATGGCTGATAAATATATTAAAAGGTGCTGAACGTTATTAGTCATCAAATCACAGCCTATTAAAACCATAACAGAAGACATACCCACTAGAATGGCTAAAATAAAAAAGAACAATAATACTAAGTTGTAGAGGGGCTCCACCCGCAGGGCCCCCCACCGGCCGCCACAGATGAGAATAAGTCTACCAAGACATGATCTGCTTGGGGAGGAAAGGTGGCTGATCTCTCAAAGGAGAAGGGCCAAGAGCCTTTTCCTCAATGGGCTTTTATTAGGCTCCTCTTGCACAGGAATACAGGTAAATCTCATTAATCATTGTCAGGAAGTAAAGATCAAACGATACATAACATACAAAGAAATATGAGGCCCTATTTTGAGTCAGGGTCAAATAGCTAAAGAGCTATGAAACTTTGAGGAACAAACTCACTTCTTGCTTGGACCCTTATTTAATTGAGAGCATTCTAAACAAAGCAGGTTTCGCAGGGTTTTACATATTCTTTCTTAGGCCTGATCGCCCTAGGGAACCTGCCCTTTCCAGCACAGGGCTACACTCACCACCAGCATTGTTCCAGGCTTAAGGCATTGATTCAGGCTTAAGTCAGGCAAGGCAGCCAAGAGATTATGAGGCTTCTTGCAGACAGAATGAGTACTCAGGCTATGTCAAAGCTGAAGGTCCATCACCCCCTTTTGCTATAGCTCCCAGTCCTTCCCTGGGGCCTCCACGTGATTGTGCCTGTCTTAGGTTGTTCCCCTCTTGGGAAATCTTACTTGTCATTGGCTAACAGATAAAGCATTGGGGGCCAGGCAGGGTGAAGAAAAAGGAGCAGAAGCGGCACCCCTGCCAGGGAGATAAGCCTTGCCTCCTTAGTGGTTTATGGTCTGAAGGTCGCTCATTTAACCTTAGCCATGGGGTGGTACAGCTCCTGAAACCAAGCAGGGTGGTTCCCAACACTAAGTGTGAGAGAAACCAGAACTCTTATTCATTGCTGGAGGGAATTTAAATTGATACTCCAGTGATCATCTAGATTACTATTGATTTATATTTGTTTAAGAAGCATAAATGTATTATTGCTGTTTATTTTAAAAAATAAAGTGCTGCATTTGTAATATTGTTTACATCTTTGTAAACATTTTTAATTAAAACATAATCCTGAACAATGTAAAAATATTCTTAGTCATTTCACAGATGTGAGACCAAAGTTGATTTTTAAAAAATAGTGAATAAAATTTTTTCACTGTTGTTTATTGACTGAGTTTTCTTTTCTTCCAGACTTTTATTCACTTTATCCCTTAAAAATTTGAATATATAATGTGATTTTTTTTCTGGGCTACTCTTATCTTCCATTGCTCTATTTATTTATTTTTATTCTATTGTCCCTTTGTTATTATAAAGCAAGTCTCTCAATTTATTTGGTAGGAAAGAACACATTTCAAGTATTTTCTCTTCCTATAAGGGAACACTGTCTTTGTTGGTGCAACTGTGAATTTCATCACACTGTAAAGCTTTGTGGGATATATCTCCACATAGTGGCCTCTCATTCTGGAGAAGAATATGTTCCTAGGTGTTTTCTGTTTTGGGGGTACTTTTGGAATGACTTTTTCTCCATCACCTTTTTGAACTGTTTAAACACTGGGATATCCTGGAGCAGAAAGAAATGGCAGGTGGCAAGATATGCCAGAGGGATGTGTCTGGAGTGAGGTTTGTACAGGTGGAGAAAGAGGAGGGGAATCACAGAGTGGTGAGGTGAGAACCAGCCCACCAGGGGCTGTTGAGTTCTGACGTGCAGAGAAAAGGTGATGCAGCTAGGTGAGTAAGTCCTTCTCAGCAGCTCCTAAAGTATTTGTCATTTATTTGTTCATTAAGTTGACACTTATTTCTAAAATGCTTGGTAATGTGTCAAATGCTATTTTAGATGTTAGGGATGTAACTGAGAAAAATGAATGAAGTCCCTACACGATAAGCTTGCATTGATAAGCCCATTATGCAGATACACACATCTGAGGGTAATAAATGCTGTGATAGAAATAAAACAGGGTGGGGTAACAGAGGGAGATGGAGGACTGAAGAGTGTTATCTTGTTTAAGGTGTCCAGGCAGGCTGCTCTAAAAAAGTGCTGTTTTAGTAGAGACTGGAGTGAGAGAGTGAACCCCAGGGAGCCTAGGGGAGGGTGCTCCTGGCAGAAGGAAGGGCAAGTGCAAAGCCCCAGGTGGACTATTCCTGGTGTGTTTGAGTCCTAGGAGTTGAGTGAGGGTGAGTGTCCAGGAGGACCTGACAGAGGGCCTGGGGACCCAGGTTATTGGGGGCCAAGAGGATTAAATGAGGCCAGGGAGGGAACTATGGGATAATGGAGATTTTTGGTTGCACACTGTTTCCCCAATGCAAAGCAGGCCCATATTGATGTGGGGGGGGATGAGAGTATGTATAGAGTGTATGTGAATATGGTGTGAATTTTTATGCATATGTGTGTAAATGTATGTGAGTGGTTGAGGGAATATGTGTGTGTGTTTAACTGTGTGTGTTTATATATGTTTGAGTGTGTGTCTGATTGTGTGTGTCTGTTCTTATGAGTATATGTGTGCTTATACATGTATAATTGTCTAGGTAGATATGTATAGTGTATGTGTTTGCACCTTTATGTGTTGTATGTCCTAAAGGGAAATGAAGTCCTGGTGAGAAGCCTCTCCTGGCATTCTGGCTGGGTCTCTGTCTTTGCCATGGGTCAAAGAATAAAGCCAGGATCCTAGTGATCACTGAAGCCCCACCTGCCACTCAGGCTTGAGCCAGTGGAGGGCTAAGCACAGCCCAAGTTGACTCTCAATGAACAGCTGGAACATGGAACACCCTGGGTCTGGTGTCAAGTATGAAATGCCACTTCATGGACCATAGGGGAAAACAGTCACCAACAGATGGTGCCACTCTCAGCTTGGCCAGCCCAGAGTCCACAGAAGAAAGTGTGGAGGTATGCTAGCCAGGTAGATTGAAAGAAAGAGCTGGAGATTGCAACCAGGTGTGTTTCCTGGGAGGGAGATCCAGGAGGGAGGTCCTGGAGAGGGAAGGGTGGGCACCAGGTCAACCCTTGGAGCTGCTACAAAATTGTTGTATTGGTCATGAAAATTGATGGTGGGTATGACTGAAGCCAATATTGTGAGTACATGAGGTGATTTCAGAATACATGAGGATGAAGATATAAAATGTTAATCAATGTGTTTCAATGTGCATTGGTAAAAACTGTCATGTCAATCCTGTGATTACAGCAGGAATATAAAAATACCTTTACAAAAAATTGGTTAAGGTTAATCTAGAACATCAATTTGAAGACCACCATGAAATGGGCAGCACCCAAGGATAACACACAGTCTCTTGGGGCAGAATACTCAGTGCCCCTCTGGCATCATTAGTAATTTAAATGCTCTGTGCCTCAAAGGGATTAAGAAAAAAATATATAGATAGATATATACACATATACATATATGTATATATACACACATACACATACACATAGACACCAGTGTAGTGATAGCCAGAAGGAAGAGTGGGGAGGTAGATGGAGGTGTATGGAGGAGAACAAAGAGGGAAAAATGGTGGTGGAAAGAGACTTTGCTTGGAATGGTCAGCACGTGATTCAGTGTGCCGATAATGTTTTATTGAATTGTACACTTGAAACCTATATGGTTTTATGAACCAATGTCATGCCAATAATTTCAATAAGAAAATAAAGTAAAATAAAAATAAATAAATAGGTGCTCTGTGCCTCAATTTCCTATCTGTCAAGTGGGAATCTAACAATGCAATTTCTTAGGATTTTTGAGTATTAAAGGAGTTAAAAACATGGTACACACTTACATGGTAATGGGCATACAATGCGTGTTCAAGGAAAAGGCAAGATACCCCCTGGGATTAAATGGAGACACATCACCAATGCCAAAGAGGAAGTTAGGGCTTGATGGCCTGGCCAAAACACTTCCCATGCCTGACTTTTATAATTGGTTTTATTGAGCTTTAATTTACATATGCAAATCTCACTAATTTTAAGTATACAATCTGAAGAATTTTGACACATGTACATTTGTGTAACCATTACCACAATCATGACATAGAGCATTTTCATCATCCCCTAAAGTTCCCTTGTGACACTTTATAGTCAGTTCCGCTGCTGTCCCCAGCTACTGCTAACCCCTGATCTGTTCTCCCTCATAGTTTTTCCATTGTCTAGAATGTCATCTCAGTGGTATCATATACTACATGGCGTTTTCACTCTGGCTGTTTTCATTGAGCAGAATTGTGGTACATCCATACCATGCAATCTTATTCGTTGATAAAAAGAATGAACCACTGATTTATTAATGTTCACATGTATCAGTAGTTCATTCCTTTTTATCAATGAATAAGGTTGCATGGTATGGATGTACCACAATCTGTGTATTCACCAGTTGATGGCCTTTTTGGGTTTGCTCATTTTTGGTGATCACATTCATACAGTATTTGATCTTTATCATCATTTAACTTAACACATATACCTGTCTCTACATTACTTGATCCCTATCATCACCCCATGAGGTCAGCATTGTTATTATTCCCATTTTATGAGGAAATGGGCACAGGGAGGTGATGGGACCTGCCTAAGGGCCCCTGGGGCTAAGCATCCTTTCACAGTCCTAAAGGTGGGTTTGGCGCTGAACCCTTGGGAACACTGATGAAATCTCCCCAACCTCTCAGGAACTATAAAGATGGAGGTGTCATCTCTGTAGCCAGGGCCAGCCATTCCCCATCAGGAGGACTTCTATTTTGCCTCCACGGCCCAGGGGATGAGGAGCAGAGCAGCCTCCATCATCGTAGTCCTACTCTCAATATCAGTGCTGCCACTCTTGCCTGTAGGGTGACAAGGATTCCACCCAGCAAAGTGTGAGTGCCTTCTACATTCACTTGCAGACTTTGCAGAGTGTGGCCATGGTCTGGGAGACTGAGGTCATCTTCCAACTTGTCAGCAGGAAGCCCTGCATTCATGAAGCCAAGTTCATCAAGAAGCAGAGCAGGAAAAGCTTCTCCTTTGAGATGATTTCCAACACTGACCTGTGCTGGGACCTGGAAAGCAGCAAAACCAACTGCTGTCAAGAACAGAATGACCTGAAACCACTGGGCCTTCAGAGAGCTGTTTATAGGAGCTGTGTGGCCTGTTGCCCAGGCTTCCCCATGCCAGAGGTGCTGCTAGAGCAGGCCCACTAGGCAGCCAAGAGGGCTTTGGCTGCAGGTAGTTTTTGAGGAGATCCTGGAGAGAAGCTGAGTGCAGTGCAAAGAGCAGGAGAAAGAGGACAACAGACCTTCAGACAACAGTGAATGTCCAAGGCCCCACAGCAGGTGCTTTCACAGCAGCCATGGAAGCAGTGAGCTAGATGTGATGTGCCCAGCCTTACTCTCACCACCTGTATCTCAGCCAGTAGGATCAAGGCCACCAGGCAGGGAGAAAGGATAGCATTGAGGGGAAGGAACAAGCTGAGCATAGAGCTTCAAGGACCATGAGAAGACAAGGAGATGGAACCTTCCAACAGACAGAGCATTTCATAGCCTGAATCCAAAGAAGAGAGGGCTTCAGGTGTTTCTGATGGCAGGCACAAGATCTGAAGGCCACAGCTGTGTGGCCATGGGGATTTCTATTTTTGCTGGTGGATCAAGCAGGTCATGACTCACAGGAGAGCCAACTGCTAAAGAAGCTTTGGCTCTATATTTTTCATTGTTAGGAGCCCATCTATGTCCTAGTTCTGTCTTATTTTAGTGGGATTAAATTTGAATAACTCAAAATGTAAGGCAATGACTAATGGGGTACACCATGTTAGTAGGTTGGACCTATAGGAAATTGTTGTTTCTGTCAGTTACACACTATCACAGACACCTAGAGACATGCAGCTTCTGAGAGGCAGAAATGGGGGCTGGCTGAGTCCTGCAGATCCATGAGTTTGAGTATGTCAACTATATGTTTTAAAATGTTGCTACAAAATTTGTCTTCAATTTCTTATTCAGTACTAGCTAAGGGGGCTGCATTCATTTAAGAAAATGCATGAATGGCCCACTGTGTTATGCATGCTGATGAAACATATACCCTAACCTTCCAGTGAGAGGCAGATAGAACAGGCAATTGCAAGACAAGGGGATGAATGACATAAAGGAGATTTGGGGAGCACAGCAGAGGGCAATCTCATGCTGGTTAGTGAGGAAAGAAAACTTTCACATAGGCTTGGAAGACAGGTAGAATTAGCAAGATCAGGGTTTCTCAACCTTAGCACTGTTTGTTTTTTAGGCTGAATAACTGTTTCTTGGGGTCTGGGGGCTGTCCTGTCCACTGTAGGATGTTTAGCAGCATCCTTGGCCTCTAACCACCAGATGCCAGTAAAAACTCTTCCCCTAAAATTGTGACAATCAAAAATGTCTCCAAATATTAACAAATGTTCCCTGGAAGCAAAATTGCCCCTCGATTGAGAATCACTGAGCTAGATAAAAATGAGTCTCTTACAAGAGAGAACGGCACAATATATTTGGGCAATTGCCAGCCGCTTGGCCTGGCTAGAATGCTGAAGATATTTTTCTTTCTTATACTCCATTAAGATTTAGCACCCACTATGTGACAGGTAGTATACTGCACATAGGAATAAACTGAACAAAACAGGCATGGATGTTTCTCTGTGGAGCTTATGGCCAGTGGGCAAGAATAGAATGTGTGTGTATAAGCGTATAATATATATGTTATACATGTAAGATTAGAAACAATTATAAAAGTACCCATTTCATGACATAAGACCCTGTATGGCCCTGCTTTTGCTAACTTCTCCATCATTATGTCTTGGCACTTCCTGTTTTACTTCGGTCCCACTGGCCTTCTTAAATGCTCCAAGCTTTCATACCTTAAGGCCTTTTGCACTTGCTGTGTCCTCTAACTGGAGCACAACCCTTCTCTGCCACTCTTCTTGCTGACTCCCTTGTTCATCTTTGAGGTTTTAGCTTTGTCACTTTTTCAAGTCATGCTGGCATAATGTATGCCTTATTCTAGGTATAGGAGTTTTTAAGAAGAGACATGCTCCTATTTATGTTTCAAAAAGATCATTCTGGTTGCATATAAAGTATGAATTGGTACAATAACAAAAGAAAAAATAAGTGAGAAGTTCATGTAAGAGGATGTTGCAGAAGTTGAGATTAGGGACAATGTGGCTTGGATAAAGCTGGTCACAAACCCAGAGAGGGAAGAGTTAGATGCATTCAAAATATATTTAGGGAATAGATCCAAAGGGATTGATGATAGGGGAATGGGGGTGGGGGGAAGGGCTTGTAAAGGTGAACTCCCAGGTTCTTAGCAGGAGCAAATGGTAGGTGGGTATATAGTAGCTGACATAGGGGATTTGGAGGAAGATCAGCTATGTGTGTGCGCATATGTTTATGTGTGTGAACATACACATGTGTACATACTTGTGTCTATGCCTGCATGTGGATGGATTAGCCTAAGTTCTGGGAGTGCAGAGTGATAGAAGTCAGTTAGGACAGATCAATTCTAAATGCTAATAGCATATCCAAATAGAGATGTTGAGTGGCAAGTGTGTTATGATTAGAACTCAGAAGACAAGTCTAGATTGGAAATATACCATATTTTGCATGTGGAATGTGCTCCTATAGAAAATGCACACACATGTTTTAGTACTAATTTTTCCCTCAAAAATTTGGACAAAAAGTGAGCATTATACATAGCAAAACATGAGTAAATCAGGAAGCTAAGACCATGTGGTTGGAACTATATTAAACCACAACAGAGGGTGGATAGGATTAACTCGGGTGCTTGGTGAAGCTAGTGTGGCCTATGCAAGGAGAAATGGGGTGGGAGATGCACTTTATAGTTTTCTTCAAAGTCAACAAAACTAAGAAACATTGTTTTTGGGAGGAGTGAGTATGTTGAATGAGGAGAGTGAGAGTGAGATGGCAATGAACCATGCTTATTTGGCACATGGTGTCTGCCGATGGCTCTGAGTCGGACCGAGGCAGATGGGCATAAGGCAGAGCAAACACAGACAAACCACTGGACACAAGCATCACACAACTCTGCTGGCAAACTTGTTTACAAAGGAAAGCAACAATAGCTATAGTTGGACAAGATAAAATTTGAGACTTTCGGCCAAGATGGAGGCGTAGGCGGACACACTGTGTCTCCTCTCACAACCAAAATTAAGGACAACAAATATTTAGAAATAAGAAAACAACCAGAACTTATGGAAAATTGAACTGTACGGAAGTCCAACAATCATTCATCCAGACCGGTAAGAGGGGCGGAGTTGCGGCAGGAAAAAGTAGAGGTGCGGACCCAGGAACGCAAGCAGCAGCGGTGGGCAGCTCCCAGGTGCACAGGTGGCAGCTGGCGCACCCCAGGCATGGAGGGGCAACTGTGCAGACCCAGTGAGGCTGCACAAGGCGACTGGCTGACCAGGTGGTCCTGCATTCGCTGCGCAGATGGTCCAGGCAAAGGGGAAGTGGCAGAAGGGACTGAATCCAGGAGAGAGCAGAGCAGGCACCATTGTTCCCTCTCAGACCCCGCCCCCACCTATAGCGTCACAACCCAGCGACTGGGCTGCCCCTCCCTGAGGAACACCTAAGGCTCCACCCCTCACCACATAATAGCTGCAACCAGACTAAAACCGAAACAAAACCAAAACAAACAAACAAACAAACAAAAAAAACACCAAAAATGGCTCAAACCAGAGAACAAATGAAAGCTCCAGAGCCAATTCCTCTAAGCTGTGAAGAGATAGCAAACCTATCAGATGCACAGTTCAAAGCACTGGTCATCAAGATGCTGACAGATTTGGTTGATTTTGCTCACAAATTAGATGAAAAAATGCAGGCTACAATACGTGAAATGAAGGAAGACGCATGGGGAACCAATAAAGATGGGAAGAAAACTGGGACTCAAATCAATGGAGTGGAAGAGAAGGAAGAAACTAACAACCAAACAGAAAATGAGGAAGAAACAAGAATTCAAAAAAATGAGGAGAGGCTTAGGAACCTCTGGGACATCGTTAAACGTCCCAACATCCGAATTATAGGGGTACCAGAAGAGGAGGAAGAAGAGCAACAAGTGGAAAACTTATTTGAACAAATAATCAAGGAGAACTACCCCAATCTGGCAAAGGAAATAGACTACCAGGAAGTCCAGGAAGCTCAGAGAGTCCCAAAGAAGTTGGACCCGAGGAGGAACACACCAAAGCACATATAATTACATTAGCCAAGATTCAAATGAAGGAGAGAATTCTAGAAGCATCAAGGGATAAAGGGACAGTCACCTCCAAAGGAGTTCCCATCAGACTGTCAGCTGATTTCTCAAAAGAGACCTTCCAGGCAAGAAGGGGCTGGAAAGAAATATTTGAAATCTTGAAAGGCAGGGACCTACATCCAAAATTGCTCTACCCAGCAAAGCTGTCATTTAGAATGGAAGGGAAGATAAAGTGCTTCTCAGATAAGGTCAAGTTAAAGGAGTTCATCATCACCAAGCCCTTATTATATAAAATGTTAAAGGGACTTATCTAAAAAAAAGAAGATAAAAAATATGACAGTGAAAAGACAGCAAACTCACAGCATTAACAACCACACGTAAAACAAAAGCAAACTAAGCAAACAGCTAGAACAGGAGCAGAACCACAGAAATGGAGATCATATGGAGGGTTAGCAACAGGGGCATGGGAGGAGGAGAGGGGGGAAAAGGTACAGAGAATGAGTAGCATAGATAGTGGGTAGAAAATAGACATGGGTAGGGCAAGAATAGTGTGGGAAATGTAGAAGCTAAAGAACTTATGACACATGGACATGAAGTAAAGGGGGGGAATGTGGGTGGGAGGGGTGTGCAGGGTGGAGGGGAATGATGGGGGAGAAATGGGACAACTGTAATAGCATAATCAATAAAATATATTTAAAAATAAAAAATAAATAAAAAAGAATAACAAAAAAGATAAAATTTGAAAAAAGACAAAGATGGGGAGAAAGTGAGTTTATAGGATAATGGGAATGAGGTAGTAGAGATGGGGGGATTGAGAATGCAAGAACAAAGTGGGAAGACCTGAGGAGTCAGCAGGTGAAAAAGGGCTGAATCCTGAATAGATATGGGAGAAACTTGTTTCTGTCAAAAGCACCTTTGGGTTCTCTGTTGTACTCACATAGGTAGTTAGGTTAAATAGGGCTTTGGGGCAGAAGTTATGGGAATGAATTTTTTCCCTGAAAACTACAAGGAGCTCTTGAAGAATTTTAAGTAAGTCAGGTTTGCGTGGGAGCAGGGGGAAGAGTGAATGAGAGAGCATCACTAGTGACAGGGAGTGCAATTAAACAGTTGGAGGCAGGGTGGGTTTAAGAGCCACTGAAGAAATGGAAGTCATAGATTTTGGCAGGTGTTTGATGAGGGTGGTGAGAAGAAAGTGTCCAGAATGACTTTCAGGTTTTTACCTGGGTGGCTAGTGAATGTTCATGCTTTTTCAGATATGGAACACCAGAAGCAAGAATTTGCTAGATGCCAATGAGTCCTCATTTGAACAAGATCAGTTTGTGATAGAAGCATTCAGAAGGCAGCTAGTCAGAAGGATCTGGGGCTTAGAAGAGTGTTAAATAGGATGGAGGTAGATTTGTAATCACTTGTGTCTGTGTGGTTAACTAAGGCCATGTGATTTACACAGGTTTCATATTGGATGCACTTTCTCTGCTGGTCCTGGTTCCAAAGGAAGCCATGAGATCATTTTAGAAGGGACATTAGCCATGGGGATGATATCTTACCACCATTTTCAAGAAGCAGCAGAGTCACAGACTCTCTAAATTCACTGTGAAGGAGGCTGGGGCATCTTTAGGAAAAGAAAAAGGATAGGACGAGGGCCCAAACTTTGTCAAGTTCTTCTCAGAAGCACTGTCTAGTGTTTGAGGGAGCTCAGTAGGCAGGTAGAATCCAAGAATAGTCAGGGAATGGGGGGAGGCAGATGAACCAGAAATAGCACTAGTGAGGAGGAGACATTTTTATTTAGAAATTGGTGTGTGGGGGAGCTGAAACAAGGCATAGCACCTAAACTCAAGAATTTCAGCTTTTGAAAGACAAGTGTATTTATGTGTTAAACTCTGATATTCTAAGGGCTAAATATAGTTTTGAAAACTTTACAAATATTGAGTCGTGTAATGCTCTCCATGATCCAATGAGGTGGTCCTTATGATTAGCGTGTTACAGGTGAGTAAACTAAGACCTTGCCAAGGTTGTTCAGCTAGCATACACTGGAGTCAGCTTTCCTGGTTTCAGAGCCCGTGCTCTAACCATCATATAATATAAAGAAGCAAAATTTTTTTTCTTTTTTAAATATATTTTATTGATTATGCTATTACAGTTGTCCCATTTCTCCCCCATCACTCCCCCCAACCCTGCACACCCTCTCCCACCCACATTCCCCCCTTTAGTTCATATCCATGTGTCATAAGTTCTTTAGCTTCTATATTTCCCATACTATTCTTGCCCTCCCCCTATTTTCTACCCACTATGTATGCTACTCATTCTCTGTACCTTTTCCCCCCTCTCCTCCTCCCACGCCCCTGTTGCTAATGCTCCATATGATCTCCATTTCTGTGGTTCTGTTCCTGTTCTAGCTATTTGCTTAGTTTCCTTTGGTTTTAGGTGTGGTTGTTAATAGCTGTGAGTTTGCTGTCTTTTCACTGTCAAATTTTTGATCTTTTTCTTAGATAAGTCGCTTTAACATTTCATATAATAAGAGCTTGGTGATGATGAACTCCTTGAACTTGACCTTATCTGAGAAGCGCTTTATCTTCCCTTCCATTCTAAATGACAGCTTTGCTGGATAGAGAAATTTTGGATGTAGGTCCCGGCTTTTCAAGACTTCAAATATTTCTTTCCAGCCCCTTCTTGCCTGTAAGGTCTCTTTTGAGAAATCAGCTGACAGTCTGATGGGAACTCCTTTGGAGGTGACTGTCCCCTTATCCCTTGCTGCTTCTAGAATTCTCTCCTTTATTTTAATCTTGGCTAATGTAATTACAATGTGCCTTGGTGTGTTCCTCCTCGGGTCCCACTTCTTTGGGACTCTCTGAGCTTCCTGGACTTCCTGGAAGTCTATTTCCTTTGCCAGATTGGGGAAGTTCTCCTTGATTATTTGTTCAAATAAGTTTTCCACTTGTTGCTCTTCTTCCCCTTCTGGTACCCCTATAATTTGGATGTTGGGACGTTTAACGATATCCCGGAGGTTCCTAAGCCTCTCCTCATTTTTTTGAATTCTTGTTTCTTCATTCTTTTCTGTTTGGTTGTTAGTTTCTTCCTTCTGGTCCACTCCATTGATTTGAGTCCCAGTTTTCCTTCCATCTCTATAGGTTCCTCATGCATCTTCCTTCATTTCACATATTGTAGCCTGCATTTTTTTTCATCTAGTTTGTGAGCAAAATCAACCAATTCTGTGAGCATTTTGATGACCAGTGCTTTGAACTGTGCATCTGATAGGTTAGCTATCTCTTCACAGCTTAGAGAAATTGACTCTGGGATTTTCATTTGTTCTCCGGTTTGAGCCATTTTTGGTGGGGTTTTTTGTTTTGTTTTGTTTTGGTTTTAGTCTGGTCGCGTACTGAGGGATGGAGCCTCAGGCGCTCCCCAGTGCGGGGCAGCCCAGTCGCTGGGTTGTCACGCTGTTTGTGGGGGCGGGGTCTGAGAGGGAACAATGGCGCCTGCTCCTCTCTCTCCTGGATTCATCCCTTCCGCCACTTCCTCTCTGCCTGGACTGTCTTCACGCGCGAATGTGGGACCACCTGGTCAGCCAGCCGCCCTGTGCGGCCTCACTGGGTCAGCACAGTTGCCCCTTTGTGCCCGGGGTCTGCCAGCTGCTGCCTGTGGGACTGGGGACCGCCAGCCACCGCCTGTGCACCTGGGAACTGACAGCCGCTGTTGCTTGCATTCCTGGGTCCGCACCTCCACTTTTTCCTGCCGTGACTCTGCCCCTCTTACTGGTGTGGATGAATGGTTGTTGGACTTCCGTACAGTTCAATTTTCCATAAGTTCTGGTTGTTTTCCTGTTTCTAAATATTTGTTGTCCTTAATTTTGGTTGTGAGAGGAGGCACTGTGTGTCCACCTATGCCTCCATCTTGGCCGGAAGTCAAAGAAGCAAAATTTTAATGTAAAGACAGATGCAAGGCACTTAGAAAATCAAACATGCCAACTCCACAGGCTGTATTTTCTATAGATTAAGTAGCAACAGCTGAAAATTAGGAAAAATGATAGGCACTCAAGACAAATGAAAGATGACAAGAACCTTGGGTAAACGACATTTTAATTTTGAGCGGAACTTTAGCTGATGTGGATGGGTGAAGAAGGGGATAAAATAGTGACTGGCTCTTCAAATATAACTTAAACTCAGCTGAGTTAAGTATTCATTTATAGTTTAAACACATCACTTCACAGAGACGCGAGACCTCCACCAAATAAGATAAGTATCAGGGTGAGTAAGGGGAATCATTCCAGAGGGTTCAAGGGATATCAAACATTTTAGATCTTGAACCACTTTAGACCCTTGTTTTCCTAAACCATATTAAAAAAAGGAACATATTTTATAAGACTTACACAAACCCGATAACAAAACTTAATAAAGATGGCACTTAAAAAGTAAAAAATATATTAATCTTACTTATGAGTACAAAATAATAGCTAATCAAATTTAATAGAGTATGAAAAGAACAGTTTACCATGATTGAGCTTGAGCCATCTCCTGACTATGAAGGCAAAAATTATTAAATCTAGCAATATTTCATATTGAAAGAGAAATCTTATAATTATCTCAGTAATAATTATTTCAGAAATAAGCCCATACATTTATGGTCATTTGGTTTCTCAACAAGGGCACCCAGATAAGTCAATGTGAGGGAGGAGGAATAATCTTTTCAGCAAATGGTGCTGGGACAACTGGATATCTCTATGCAAAAGGGTAAAGTTGGATTCTTAACTGCATCATATATAAAAATTAAAATGAAGAATATAACTAAATGCAACAGTTAAAATTATAACACTCTTAGAGGAAAACAGATATAAATCTTCATAACTGTGGATTATGCAATGGTTTTTTTAGATATGACACCAAAAGCACAAGGAAACAGAAAAATATGTATAAATTGAACTTTATCAAAATTAAAAACTTTTGCGTTAAAAGGACATTAACAAGAAAGAAACAAAAATCCACAAAGTGGGAGAAAATACTTGTACATTGTATATTTGATAAGGGTCTAGTATCTAAAATATATAAAGAATTCAATAATAAGACTTCCGGCCAAGATGGAGGCGTAGGAGGACACACTGTGCCTCCTCTCACAACCAAAATTAAGGACAACAAATATTTAGAAACAAGAAAACAACCAGAACTTATAGAAAACTGAACTGTACAAAAGTCCAACAACCATTCATCCAGACCGGTAAGAGGGGCGGAGTCGCGGCAGGAGAAAGTGGAGGTGTGGACCCGGGAATGCAAGCAGCAGCGGCTGGCAGTTTTCAGGTGCACAGGCGGCGGCTGGTGGTCCCCGAGCCTACAGGCAGCAGCTGGCGGACCCCGGGCACTGGGGGGCAACTGTGCAGACCCAGTGAGGCCGCACAAGGCGGCTGGCTGACTGACCAGGTGGTCTCACATTCGAGCGCACAGACGGTCCAGGCGGAGGGGAAGCAGCAGAAAGGGCCGGAGTCCAGGAGAGAGCGGAGCAGGCGCCATTGCTCCTTCTCAGACCCCGCCCCCACCTATAGCGTCACAACCCAGCGACTGGGCTGCCCCGCCCTGAGGAACACCTAAGGCTCCACCCTTCACTACGTAATAGCCGCGACCAGACTAAAACCAAAACAACAACAACAACAACAACAACAACAACAACAACAAAAACCTCCAAAAATGGCTCAAACCGGAAAACAAATAAAAGCCCCAGAGCCAATTCCTCTAAGCAGTGGAGAGATAGCCAACTTGTCAGATGCACAGTTCAAAGCACTGGTCATCAAAATGCTCACAGAATTGGTTGATTTTGCTCACAAACTAGATGAAAAAATGCAGGCTACAATCCGTGAAATGAAGGAAGATGCATGGGGAACTGATAGAGATGGAATAAAAACTGGGACTCAAATCAATGGAGTGGACCAGAAGGAAGAAACTAACAACCAAACAAAAGACAAGGAAGAAACAAGAATTCAAAAAAATGAGGAGAGGCTTAGGAACCTCCGGGACATCTTTAAACGTCCCAACATCCGAATTATAGGGGTCCCAAAAGGGGAAGAAGAACAGCAACGAGTGGAAAACTTATTTGAACAAATAATCAAGGAGAACTTCCCCAATCTGGCAAAGGAAATAGACTACCAGGACGTCCAGGAAGCTCAGAGAGTCCCAAAGAAGTGGGACCCGAGGAGGAACACACCAAGGCACATTGTAATTACATTAGCCAAGATTAAAATAAAGGAGAGAATTCTAGAAGCATCAAGGGATAAGGGGACAGTCACCTACAAGGAAGTTCCCATCAGACTGTCAGCTGATTTCTCAAAAGAGACCTTACAGGCAAGAAGGGGCTGGAAAGAAATATTTGAAATCTTGAAAAGCCGGGACCTACATCCAAAATTGCTCTATCCAGCAAAGCTGTCATTTAGAATGGAAGGGAAGATAAAGTGCTTCTCAGATAAGGTCAAGTTCAAGGAGTTCATCATCACCAAGCCCTTATTATATGAAATGTTAAAGGGACTTATCTAGGAAAAAGAAGATAAAACTATGACAGTGAAAAGACAACAAACTCATAGCTATCAAGAACCACACCTAAAACAAAAGCAAACTAAGCAAACAGCTAGAACAGCAACAGAACCACAGAAATGGAGATCATATGGAGGGTTAGCAACAGGGTCGTGGGAGGAGGAGAGAGGGGGAAAAGGTACAGAGAATGAGTAGCATAGATAATGGGAAAAAAATAGACAGGGGGAGGGCAAGAATAGTATGGGAAATGTAGAAGCTAGAAAACTTATGACCCATGGACATGAACTAAAGGGGGGAATGTGGGTGGGAGAGGGTGGGTAGGGTGGAGGGGAATGATGGGGGAGAAATGGGACAACTGTAATAGCATAATCAATAAAATATATTTTAAAAAAAGAATTCAATAATAACTAAGTTAAAATAACTCAGCACAACTAAGTTAAAAAGAGGGCAAAAGATTTGAATAGAGATTAGTTCAGAGAAGATATACAAATGTCCAAGAAGCATAAAAAGATGCTTACCATCATTAGTCTTTAGGAAAATGCAAGTCAAAACCACAATGAGAAAATATTTCACACCCACTGGGATGGCTAGAATAAAGGAGAGATAATAACAAGGGCTGATGAGGATATGGAGAAATTTGAACCCTCATACATTGCTGGAGGAAATGTACTACATTTGATCTTAGCCAAAAGGCCGAGAAGCGATAGGAAATGTAAAATGATACAGTCACTTTAAAAAACGTTCTGGCAGCTTCTCAAACAGTTAAGAATAGAGCCATCGTATGACCCAGAAATTCTCATAAATGAAAACATATGTCCACGCAAAAACTCATACATGAATATTCTTAGCAACACTATTAAAAGTATAAAAAAATAAAAGCAACCTACACGTGCATCAAAAAGTGAATGGATAAACTAAAGTGGTACATCCATAGCGTGGAATGTCATTCAGCTGTAAAAAGAAATGAAGTACTGATCCATGCTACAACATGGAGGAAACTGGAACACATTATGGTAAGTGAAAGAAGCAAGACACAAAAAGCTACATAATGTATGTTTTTATTTATATGAAATGTTAAAATAGGAAATTTGAATAAACAGAAAGCAGATTAGTGGTTGCCAAGGATTCAGGAAAAGAAAGTAGTGAGGAGTGACTGTTAATAGATATAAGGTTTCTTTCTTCTTGGGGTAATGAAAATGTTCTAGAATTAGGTAATAGGGATGGTTACATAACTTTGTGAATAAACTACACCACTTAATTGTGTGTTTTAAAAAGCTGAATTTTATGGTATGCAAATATATCTCGATTTGAAAATAATGCAATAAGACAACAATCATTTTGGTTATAAATTTTTAGAAACCAAGACTAGAAATTTTCTTCAGATGCTGTGGAGTATTTATCTTAAACCATACAGCAAAAAAGTAAAAATTAAAAAAAAAAATAACCCTACAGGTATTTCCACTGAAGTTAGGTAAAATATGCCATTGATTACAATTTTTATTTAACATTGGTCTGGAAATTACAACCAGTTCATAAAATAGGGAGACAGAAATTTTATATATAATATGCATAAAATCATGATTTTTCAGAGACAGGCAATTTGAAAGCTCAAATGAATTAACTAAAAATTATCGAAAAAAGAGGCAATCAAAGGATTGAGATGTAAGATAGATATTAAAAGCTTTGTTGTATATTAGATGTGACTAATTAGGAAACAACATGGAAAATATTCCATGCACTAGAGAAACTGGTATTCACAGAAATACTGCATATACAATGAACTGGCAAAATGATTAACTCTAGTTGATAACTTGATAAATTTTGATTTTTCTGTAATTTGCAATAAAACATTAAATCAAACATTACCTCAGGTTAGAAATGACTTTAGGGGCCTTCCTTATCCACATTTGTGGTCTATAAACCACATTTTGAGAACCCCAATTCTTACTTAATATCTTAGTATCTTAATCCTTGTCCTTTGGATTAAATTAGCTTTGATTTTAAGTGTACTTTATAATAGATGGGGAGAAAGCCAACTTAAGCTAGTTAAATTACAAAGTTATTTTTGTGGTATGTCTTAATTTCTCATGAAGGTTGAAAGATGTGAGCAAGAGGGAGATTGTGAGAGAGAATGTGGTGGAAGCTCAGTTGAGAGAAAGCGAACCTGGGAAAGAAAACAGCCATACAGGGAGAAGAAGGAAAGATAAGCAGAGAAGGAATGCAGTTCTGGCACAAATAATGTCCCTTTTTTATTACAAAATCTTTTATTACAAAATCATAAGCATGTAATTCTGTAACATAACAATGTCATACTCAAGCACACCATATGACATTTTAGGTGAAATGTTCAAATTAAAACTATAAATTATTACACCTGTTGTGGACCGTTCAGCCTGGTTTCAGGAGTTGTAACCCTCACCCCATGGTGGGCTGTGTAAGAGCCCTAGGGACCCACTTCATCTGGGTCTGTTCTGTCACAAGGACATGACCTACTAAGGAGACAAAGCTTATCTCCCTGGCAGGAGCACTGCTTCTGCCTCATCCATCTCTGGCCCCAATGCTTGGTTGGTTAGTCAATGATGGGTAAGACTCCTCATGGGAGGGGCAACCTAAGCCAGACACAACCACTTGGGAGGCCTCATGGAAGGACTCGGGGGGCTGCAGCAAAGAGGATGTGATGGACCCTCGCCCCCCGGCTATTCTGACATAGCCCAAGTCCCCATTTCTGTCTGGGAGATGTCTTCTGCTTCCTAATCGGCTTAAAGCCTGAAACTGTGGGGGCAAGCGGTGCAGCCCTGTACTGGCCAGGACCGTTCCCTGGGTGATCAGGCATAAGAAAGAATTCCTAAAGTCCTGTGAAACCTGCTTTGCTAAGAGTGCTCTCCCTTAGGTGATAAGTGTCCCAGGAGGAAATGAGTATGTCTCCCAAAGTTTGGCAACCCCCTTTCCTGACAAACACTGACTCAGATTAAGCCCTCAGATTTCTTTGAAATGTTAACCATTGTTTGATCCTTGTCACCTGACATACCTGTATTCCTGTGTATTTGAGCCCAATAAAAGCCTAGTGAGGATAGGGCTCTGGGTCATTCTCCTCCGAGAGTTTGACCACCTTTCCTCCCCAAGCAGTCATGTCTTGGTAGTTTTTATTTTCATCCGTGACGGAGGGATGCGGCTCTGCGGGCGGAGCCCCCCCTCCCCACATCTGGAGCCCAGGACAGGGGCCCCCGCATACACCCATATAATTACCCCACTGATCACACTGAAGCAGGCGTTACTTCTGCTGGACTCTGTATAGAAGGGCAAAGAGAGAAATGGCAGCTGTGAAGGATAACACATTGACTGGGGAATGTGATATTGCAAAGGAGATCCAGGTAGGAGGCTGGGGGAGGGGAGGAGACAAGAGTCCCATTAAAGACAGTGGACTGACTGAAATTCCGTGGGAGTCAGCAGCCTCTGAGTGCTCTGTAATGAATGCTCTTTAGGGCTGAATTGTGCCCTTCCCCCAACCATATATTGAAGCCCTAACCTGCAGGACCTCAGGATGTGACTGCTTTTGGAGATAGAGCCTTTAATGAGGTAATTAAAGTGAAATGAGGTCATTAGACTGGTCTCTAATCCAGAATCTGCTGTTCTTATAAGAAAAGGAGATTAGGACATACACACAAAGGGAAGGCTGTGTGAAGATGCAGGAAGATGGCCATCTATGAGCCAAGTAGAGGACTCAGAAGAAACTAGCCCTGTTGACACCTTGATATTGAACTTCCAGCCTCCAGACTGTGAAACAGTAAGTGTCTGTTCTCTCAGTGCCCCCATCTGCAGGGCGTTGTTATGCAAGGCCTAGCAAATGAATTCAGCTACTGGAGGAAGGAGCTGGAAGTAGGCAGCTAGCAGCCAGCAAGGCTGGAGTGAATCCATCCATGCTTTTGGTGGGACGCCCTCTTGGTCTCTGATCCATAAGAGGGCAAGTACACAGTGAGTGCTCGAGTAATGTTTGTTGATTTAAATGCCTAGAATAGAATAAGCACATTTGGAAACAAGCAGCTGACTCACGGCAAACACTGTGTGGCTTATTGGCCCTGAGCACTCAAAGTGGTTTGGGCTACTGCAGAGGAACCTGGTGTATGAGTTTGTGATAGTATTAGGTTGGTTAAGAGAACACAGTATGTTCTCTTTAATTCTCTTCTGAGACTCTAATGCTTGTCCCCCAGTGAGACTGACCTGAAGGCCCCACTGAGAAATGAACTGAACACAGGGACAAGAAGGACCTGGATTTGCTGCGTTGAAGGAAAAATGGTACAAACAATTCATGAAATTGTCATGTCTAGAGGTTAAAGCCTGGCACCAGGAGTAGACTCTGTGTGTACACACATATGTGTGTATGTTTGTGCATCTGAGTATGTGTGCATGAGTATGTGTGCATCTGAGTATGTGTACATGCTGTTCTGCACTGGATCCTGGCTTGGGGCAGAGCGCAAGGATCTGGAGAAAAGGTCCATGAATAATGCTTGTGGATACTCTGCTTTCTCAGTCCCTCCCAGTTCACATTCAGGACCTGCCAAGCTGAGGTACCATCAGGCTCAGGAGAAGAGAATGAGAATTCCCCATAGCAGTGTTGTGCAAACCTGAGTATTATCCTTTCAAAGGCCAAGAACATTCTTTCAGGGCCTGTGTTGATAAGTTATTGCTGATTAAATACACACTTAACACAAGTACAAATAACCAAGCTTATAGTTGCTTTATAACCATAAAATAAAAATAAATTTATAAATAAAATATAAACGCAACTACAACAGCAATAAAACTCAAACTAACAACATTAATTTTATGTGACTGTTGAATCTGGTGTTTGCAAAACCAAGTTGTTGCCTAAGGGAATATGGGACAGAATGTGAGGCAGATTCTTCTAGTGTGATAGGTCCTCACTGCCATGTGCAGAGATGACATAATCTCCCAGTATAGATAGTATGGATGCATAAAGCCATACTAGTTGAGATTACCCTGATTGCCAACCTAAATTCAATCAAGGGCACAGAAATCAGGTGCCACCAGGGGTTTATGTGGTGCTTATCCAGGTAATCCATGTACTTTAAAACTTTTTCTAGAACTTCCTAAAGTGTTACGAATTCCATTAGGGAGTGTGAAGAGCTCATGGGATCCCTGTTTGGGAAACACCACCTGGAAGCACCCATGTGGAACATCCTTGATTTATTCCACAGACGTTCACTTACCACTCCCCCCATGCTCAGGGCCTGGTCTTAAGCAGAAGGGGCACAGAGATGACTGATAGCCCTGGTCTTGGGGATCAGACAGTCCAGTATGTACTTTAGGGGCATTTACTAAAGTATCAATAATGCTGTATATAGAGGTTTGTATAGGAAACTGGAGAGGTGGAGCTTAGAAGAGGGGACCTAACATAGGCTTTTGGAGCCTGGAACACTTCCTGGAAGAGGTGATGCCTCTCTAGGCTGAGTCTTGAAAGGATAGAAACCTTCTAGTCCTCTGGAGGGACGGTTAGCCCAGGCATCTTAAATTGAGGTAGGACTGGGGCTTTGCATTTTTAGAATAAAAGCTACACTTATGAATATGGGAAAGAGAATTTATTTGCCCTCTAGAGAGCTCACCCTATGTCACCACTATATTTTCCTTGAGCAGTTAATGATTTGGCAATTTCATCATTACACAGCTATTTACTGACAAAAATTTGTCCTTCTCCATTTTAATAATAATATCTTTGGAAAGTTCATATAATAAGACAATACCCAGATTTTCTATTTTAACCTGAATTAGTTCATCTTTTGGCTATAGGTTCAGAGAAACTTCCCAAAGAAATGGAAATGGAAATGGGTAGGATTATGAAAGAGAAGTTGGGCCAGATCTTGACACTTACCTGCCCAGGGGTGAGTGCCAAGAAGAGGGAAACATAACTGAGGATGTTTCATCCCTCGTTCATCCAGGTATGGAGTGGCCACATGTGTGTGTGTAGGTAGGGGAGCAAAAGAATAGATAGAATGGACTATTTTCTCACTCACTGGGCACCCTCAGCTTTCTCTGCTACACAAAGTACTAGCTCCCTGAATCCTGCCCTTATCCAGCCACGAAAGCTGGGAGGAGCAACCTGTGATGGAGGCCTGAGCTTTGGCCTAGCAGCTGCCTGGGTTCCTGAAGCCATCAACCCAACTTCCTCTTTGGCTGGCCCTGGATATATTTGAGCCAGTGTTTGTGAGGAGCCTGAGCAGAACTCAATTTGATTTGGTCTAGTCTCTTTCAGTCTAGGGTGGTTGAGAGCAGAGAACTCAGGTGGATCCAGAGGGAAAAGCATCCCTCTGCAGGAGCAGAGTAGATGGCAGAGGAAAACCAGGCCAGCAGTGGGGGCCTCAGCCTGAGGATGTCTAATCTGAGAACAGGGTAATGTTATGAAAGCTGCTCCCAGCTCCAGATCTCCCAGGCCCAATAAAGGCTTTTGTTTAGAAATACCTGAAATATGTGGCAGAGGTGTCTTGTCCCAGAAATCTTTTTGTTTTACAATTCTAGTTCAGGATAAGAGAATTAGAAATTTTCTTGGTTCTCTTCGCATCATGTTTTAGGATCAGTTCTCTCTCTCTCTCTCCCCCCCCGCCTCTCCCTCCCCCCCTCTCTCCCTCCCTCCCTCTCTCTCTCTCTCTCTCTCTCCCTCCCGCCCCCCTCTATCTGTGCATGTGTGTGTTGGTTTTGTTTTTCTGTTTTAATTTTTTTAATTAATTTTATTTTTTAAATACAGTTGACATTCAATATTATTCAATACTATTTTCAGATGTCAGAATAGTGGTTAAACAATTTATCTAATTTACACAGTGACCTCCCTGACAATTCAAATACCTACCTGGCACCATGCATAGTTATTACAATATTATTGACTATATTTCCTATTCTGAAATTACATTCCTGTGACTATTTTGTAACTACCAATTTGTAGTTCTTAATCACTTCACCTTTTTTACCCAGCCCCTCTAAACTTCCTCCCCTCTGACAACCATCAGTTTGTGCTCTGCATCTGAGTCTGTTTCTGTTTTGTTTGTTTATTTTATTTTTTAGATTTCACATATAAGTAATATAATATGGTATTTGTCTTTCTCTGTCTTATTTAACTAAGCATAATATCCTTTAGGTCCATCTATGCTGTTGCAAATGGTAATATTTCATTCTTTTTTATGGCCAAGCGATATTCCATTGTACATGTGCACCACAACCATTTTTATCCATTTGTCTATTGGTGGACTCTTGGGTTGCTTCCATATCTTGGTTAATATAAATAACACTGCAATAAACATAAGGGTATAGATATCCTTTCAAATTAGAAGTGGAATTGGAAATTTCATTTCTAATTTTTTGAGGAAACTCCAAACTGTTTTTGATAGTGGTTTCACCAATTTGCATTCTCACCAATACTTCACTAGAGTTCCCTTTTCTCCATATTTCATCAGCACTTGTTTGTTCATTTACTGATGATAGCCATTTGGACAGGCATGAGGTGATAGTGCTTTGTGGCTTTAATTTGCATTAGTGATGCAAATTAGTGATGTTGAGCATCTTTTCATTTGTCTATTGGCAATCTGTATGTCCTCTTTGGAAAAGTGTCTATTCAGGTCCTCTGCCCATTTTTTTAATGGAAATTTTTTTTCATGTTAAGTTGTTTATAAAGTTTGAATATTAACCCCTTATCAAAGTGTCATCAATGAATATGTTCTTCCATTTAGTAGGTTGTCTTTATATGTTGTTGATGGTTTCTTTTGTTATGCAACAACTTTTTAATAAGATGTAGTCCCACTTGTTTATTTTTTTTCTTTGTTTTTATTGCCCAATGAGATGTATCTAAAAATATATATATTGGTAAGAGAAATGTCAGAGAGTTTAACCCCTATGTGTTTTCTAGGTGTTTTATGTTTTGAGTCTAATCTTTAAGTCTTTAATCCATTTTGAGTTCATTCTTGTTATATGGTATAAAAAGGTGGTCTAGTTTCATTTTTTCATGTATTTGTCCAATTTTCCCAACACCAGTTATTGAATAGGCTATCTTAACTTATTGTATGTTCTTGCCTTCTTTGTCATATGTTAATTGACCATATAGTTGTGGGTTTTTTCTAAGCTCCCTATTCTGTTCCATAAAGTTGTGTGTCTGTTTTCATACCAGTACCATGCTGCTTTGATTAGCATAGCCTTGTAGTATGGTTTGATATCAGGTAGTGTGATACTTCCAACTTTATTCTTCTTTCTAAAGATTGCTGTGACTATTTAGGGTATTATATGGGTTCATATACATTTTTGGGATTATTTGTTGTAGTTCTAGTCTTGTAAAAATTCCATTGGTATTTTGATAGGGATTGCATTGAATTGATAGATTTCTTTAGGTAGTATGGACATTTTAATGATTTCAGTTCTTCATATGCATGAGCACAGTACGTGCTTCCATTTATTTGTACCTTCTTCAATTTATATCTTCAGTGCCACGATTTTCTAAGTACAGGTCTTTTACATTGGTGAAATTTATTTCTAGGTATTTTATTTTTTATGCAATTGTAAATATAATTGTTTTCCTAGTTTCCCATTCTCATAATTCATTATGAGAAAATGCAATCAATTTCTGAATATTTATCTTGTGTCCTGTTATTTTTCTGACTTCATTTATTAGTCCTAGTAGTTTGTGTGTGTGTGTGTGTGTGTGTGTGTGTGTGTGATCTTTAGGGTTCTTTATGTTTAATAACATTTGCAAAAAGCGACAGTTTTAGTTCTTCCTATCCAATTTGGATGCCTTGTATTTCTTCTTGTCTAATTCCTGTGGCTAAGACTTCCAATACTATGTTGAATAAGATTTATAAACGTGGACATCCTCGTTTTGTTCTTAATCTTGAAGAAAACACTTTTAGCTTTTTCTTATTGAGTGTGATGTCAGTTGTGGGTTGTCATGTATGGCCTTTATTGCTCTGGGTTATCTTTCCTTTATTCCCACTGTCCAGAGAGTTTCTGTCATAAGTGGATGCTGGTTGCTGTCAAATGCTTTTTCTGCATCTTTTAATATTATCATACAATTTTTAGTCTTCATTTTGTTTGTGGTGTATCACATTAATTAATTTGCAGATTTTGAATCAATCTTGCTTCCCAGAAATAAATTCCTCTTGATCATGGCTATGATCTTTTAAATGTGTTGCTGAATTCAGTTTCCTAGTATTTTGTTGAGGATTTTTGCATATGTGGCCTCATAAAATGAGCTTAGAAGCCTTCCTACCTCTTTAAATTTTTGTAAATTTGAGAAAGATAGATGTTAATTCTTGTTTGAATGTTTGGTAAAATTCAACTGTGAAGCTGTCTAGTCCAGGACTTTGTTTTGGGGGAGTTTTTTGATAACTGAATAGATTTCATTGGTTGTAATTGGTGTGTTCAGATTTTTTGTTTCTCTTGATTTATTCTTGGAAGAGTGTGCATTTCTAGAAATTTATCCATTTCTTCCAGCCTGTCCAATTTGTTGGCATATAGTTGTTGTTAATATTTATCTTATAATCCTTTGTATTTTGTGGTATCTACTGTTACTTCCCCTCTTTTATTTCTTATTTTACTTATTTGGGTCCTTTCTCTTTTTTGTTTTCTTGATGAGTCTGGTTAAAAGTTTATCAATCTTATTTAAAAAAAGCAGTTCTTGGTTTTATTGAACTTTGTGCTTTTTTAGACTCTGTTTTATTTCTCCACTCTGATCTTGATTATTTTTCTTTCTATTCATTTTGGGCTTTGTTTTTTTTTTTAATTTCTTTAGATGTAAGGTGAGATTGTTTATTTGAGATTATTTTTGTTTCTTGAGGTAGCCCTGTATTTCTATGAATTTCCTCTTAGAACTGCTTTCACTGTGTCCCATACATTTTGGGTTGTTGTTTATTTTCATTTGTCTCAAGGTATCTTTTGATTTCCTCCTTCATCTTGTTGTCAACTCATTTATTGTTTAGTAACATATTATTTAGTCTTAATGTGTTTGTGTCTTTTTCAGTTATTTTTTAGTAATTGAATCCTAGTTTCAAGGCATTGTGGTTGGAGAAGTGCTTGATATTATTTAAATCTTCTTAAATTTATTGTGGTTTGTTTTGTGGCCTAACAAGTGGCCTATCCTGAAAAATGTTCTATGTGCACTTGAAAAGAATGTATATTCTGTTGCTTTATAATGAAATGCTCTAAAAATTTCAATTAAATTAATCTGATCTAATGGGTCTTTTAAGGCCACCTTTTCCTTGTTGACTGGAAGATCTCTACCCATTGATGTCAATGGGGTATTAAAGTCTCCAGCTATAAATGTGATAATATTGATCTCTCCCTTTATGTCCATATCAAGATTTACTTTAGCTCTGGGTGTTGTGGCTCAGTGGATTGAGTGCCAGCCTACAAACAAAAAGGTTGCTGGTTCGATGCCCAGTCAGGACACGTGCCTGTGTTGCAGATCAGGTCCCTAGCTGGGGGCATGAGAAAGCCAACTGGTCAATGTATCTCTTGCACATTGACATTTCTCTGTCCCTTCCCATCTCTCTAAAAATAAATAAATAAAATCTTTTAAAAAAGGATTTAGTTTATATATTTAGCTGCTCGTGTGTTGAATACATAAATGTTCACAAGAATTATATTTTCTTGTTGAATTGATCACCTTATTGTTATGTAACATTGTTCTTTGTCTCTTATTATAACCTTTGTTTTAAAGTCTATTTTGTCTAAGTGCTGCTATCCCAGCTTTTTTTGTTTGTTTTGTTTTGCATGAAATATATTTCCATCCCTTTGCTTTCAAGTGTTTGTGTGTTTTTCAATCTGAATTTGATCACTTGTGGATATAATATACATGGATCTTGTTTTTTAAAAATCCATTCAGCTACCCTATGTCTGTTAATAGGATGATTTAATTCATTTACATTTAAAGTGACTTATTGATAGGTACATATATATTGCCATTTTATATTCATATTTATGTTTCTTTTTTCTTCATTTTAAAGAAGTCCTTATATTTCCCTTTTAAACGATTTTATTTATTTATTTTTCAAGAGAGGGGAAGGGAGGGAGAAAAAGAGGGTGAGAAACATCGATGTGAGAGAGAAACATTGATCAGTTGCCTCTGGCATATGCCCTGACTGGGGACCAAACCACAACCCAGGCATGTGCCCTGACCATGAATTGAAACAGTGCCCTTTTGCTTTTCGGGATGATGCCCAGCCAACTGAGCTGCACTGGTCAGGGCCACCTTTGTCAAGTGTTGTAATGTGGGTTCAGTGGTGATGAACTCTTAGTTTTTTCTTATCTGGGAGGATTTATCTTGCCTTCAAATTTGAATAATAGCCTTACTAGGTAAAGTAGTCTTTGTTGGAAGCTCTTGCTTTTTATCACTTTGAATATTTCATGGTGATCCCTTCTGGCCTGAGAAATTTCTGTTGAGAAAAATCACTGAAAGTCTTATGGAACTCTCTTGTAGGTAACTAACTGTTTTTCTATCGCTGCTTTTAAAGTTCTCTCTTTATGTTTAGTCTTTGCTATTTTAATTACGATGTGTCTTGGTGTGGGTATCTTTGGGTTTATCTTTTTTGGAACTGTCGGTTCTTCCTGGATTTCTGCGTCTTTTTCTTCTACCAATTTAGGGAAGTTTCCATTTTTTCTTCAAATAGGTTTTCAATCTCTTGATCTCTTTCTTCTTCTTCTGGTAACCCTATTATGCAAATGTTGTTATGCTTCATGTTCTCCCGGATGTCCCTTAAACTTTCCTCATTTAAAAAAATTCTTAGCCTGGCTGGTTTAGCTCAGTGGATTGAGCGCGGGCCTGCGAACCGAAGGATCGCGGTTCGATTCCCAGTCAGGGCACATGCCTAGGTTGCCAGGCCAGTTCCCGGCACGGGACATACAAGAGGCAACCACACATTGATGTTTCTCTCCCTCTCTCCTTCCCTTCCCCTCTAAAGATAAATAAATAAAATCTAAAAGAAAAAAAAAGTACATAAAAAAAATCTTTAAAAAAATTCTTTTTTCTTTTGCTGCTTTAATTTGGTGTTTACTGCTACCTTGTCTTTCAAATTGTTTATTAAATCTTATGCTTCATTTAATCTGTTGTTGATTCCTTCTAGTGTATTCTTCCTTTCACCTATTGTATTTTTCATTTCTGACTATTTTTATGGTTTCTATCCTTTTATATGTTTAATATCTCTTTGCTGAAATTCTCACTGGGTTCCTCTATTCTTCCTCTAAGTTCCTTAAGCATCCTTACAACTATTATTTTGAACTATGTATCTGGTAGTTTGATTGTCTTTATTTTATTTAGTACTTATTCTGGAGATTTCCCCTTTTTTTTCAGTTGGGGCATGTTTGTTTGTCTCTCCATTTTGGCTGTCTCTCTGTGTTTGTTTCTGTGTATTAGGTATAAATGCTATGTCTCCCAATCTTGGTAGGATGGCCTCATGCAGCAGGTGTCCTGTGGGACCCAGCGAGGTCTCCCTGATCACCTGAGCCTGAACATGAAGGTGCCCCAAGTATCCCTCATGTGCAGTATGTGTGCCCTCTTGTTGTAGTTAAGCCTTGATTAGTGTCAGCATGCACACAGGTGGGTTTAACCCTCAGGTTGGCTGGTTGTAAGGACTGGCTACAATCACAGCGTATTAGCTTCTGTGCTGGGGCTAACCACATGCAGTGGAATTTTTCCCATCTGGGTCTAATGCCTGTTGAGACCTCGCTTTTTGTGTGCTGCTTATGGTGCTAATAGGGTGGTACTCTCTTATTGTCTGAAGCCAGATCACGTGTGTGTTGATTCTTTGGCTTCTTAAGAGGGACTCCAGTGCAGGTCAGTGTCAGCCACTGACTGTGACTGGCCATGGGCTACTTCTTAGGTGGGACAAAGCTGTTCATGGTTGGTTACTGCCTTTGCTGGACCTGAGAGAACATTAGAGGGGCCAAACTGTGAACCTAGGCTGACTTCCACCAGTACCTGGCCTGGGGCAGGTCAGCAAAAGCCCAAGGCACCCCCAAGACCTGCTGCCGCCTGCCAGCTGCCTATTAGATTCAGCTGCTGAAAGAGCCTCAGGTGGGATGTGAATTGTATGAGGCAGGTAGGGGTGAGTGGTATTAACCAGGTTAATATAGTTTCAATCTTAGCACCAGTGTTGGGTCTGAGACCATTCAGCAAAATTCTCAGAGTACATGGAGGCCAGCTGCCACCCATTTGGGACCTTTATGGTGAGGCAGGTCTCAGGGAGTCATTAGCACAAAGCTACTAGAATTCACTGGTATAAAGCAGATTAAGATTTGACAGTGTGGGGGAGGGCTTAACAGTAAAGATGGGCCATGCAGGAAGACAGCATTCACCCTGAAGCCACACAACTCAGTTTCTATCTGTGCGTCTCTGGCATCCCTCAAACTTGACCAGAATTTCTTGATAGCTTTTCAAAAAAGACTGCAGTGTGGACCCAGACTGGCTACTGCCAACAGAGCCCCAGCCTTGTGCAAGTCATCAGAGTGTAGCTAGTGTGGCTTGCTAGGTTAATGCTGTGTGGGGAGGAGTACTTAACCCAGGAAAGATGACACCTGTGAGCTGTGCTGTAGGACTCAACACAGTGTCATTGGAGGCTATCCCTACAGCCCTTGCCCTAGAGTCACATACCTCAGTCTCTCCCTGTATAACTCTGGCATTCTCCAAACTGCTGTCCCTCCACTGTAGACCAGGCTAAGTGCCTACGAGTGAAAATTTGTGCACTGGCATTTTAAGGGAATTCCTGGGTTTACAGCAGCCTCTGTCTCCCCTGGGGAGGTGGGATCCCTGCGGACTTCCACAACCAGGCATTATGTGGGCTTCTCCTCCTAGTACTGGTGCTCTGGGCTAAGGACCCCAACCTAGCGCTGAGTCCCCTCACTTCCCTGAGGGACCTCTGCTGCTGAGATATCCCTCTAGATTCTCAACTGTCACATGTAGGAGTGGGGCCAGCCCATTTCACACTTCCACCCTTCCTATGTCTCAATGTGGCTTCTTCAGATAATTTCTGTTTAGCTAGTCTACAGTTGCTTATCCAATTTGATAGTTCTATAATTTAGTTGTGATTCTGATGTAGTCATGGGAGAGGGTGATTGCAACTTCCACCTAATCTGCCATTTTAGACCTTTCCTTGCCCCTTTCTTTGATAGTTTACCTTGGTGAATTGGCCTCTAGGGGACAGCAATCTCTTGGCTCCCCATCTATATCTCCATTTGTCAACTCTCTTTGTTTAAACTCTCACATAATACCTATGTTCCTCTTCACTCCTCTCCCTCCCTTTCCCCCTCTAGTCATGGACTGAATTGTGTACCCAAAAATCCATCTGTTGAAGTCTTAATACTCAGTGCCTCAGAAAGACTATTTGGAGATGGGGCCTTCAAGGAGATAATTAAGTTAAAGTAGGTTCACTAACATGAATCCTAATTTAATATGACCAGTGTACTTACAAGAAAAAATTAGGACACAGAAACCCACAGAAGGAAGACCATGTGAAAATGAAGGGAAAAGGCAACCCTCTATACACCAGGGAAAGAGGCTCCAGAGGAAACCATCCCTGAGGCAGAGATCTCAGACTCTCAGTCTTCAGAATTATGAGAATACATTTCTGTTTTTAAGCACTCAGTTTGTGGTATTTTGTTATGGCAGCCCCAGCAAACTTACACACCTTTTTGTTTTTCATTTAATAATTCACTGATATACTCCTGAAATATTTATTGATAACCCTCTTATGTGTTCAGTACTGAGTAAGAATGGATTTTCTAGGGCTCAGTACTCAGTCTTTCTCCCATCTCAAAGGACTGACTCTGGACAACGGCATTTGTTCCCATGGAATCCCATATGGGCTTGAGAATAAGTCAGTTGTCTTTCTCCAGTTCTTCCTCACAGACTTTAAAATTCAACACTGTAAATAGAAGTTTGTCCTACCCTATAGATGGATCAAAAGAGATTATCTCTGATAATCTCATTAGGGTCCAAGGACGAGGCCTCTAAATCAAGTTTTTCCAGGTAGTGGAAGTGAGGAAAAGAAGTTTCTCCTGAGCTAAGTTGCCCTTAACTCAAAATCAATCCTCATATCACTGAAACACATCTTAGTGTGACTAGCTCTGAACTCCCACACCACTTTGTGACACCTCTCTTTCAGTGACAATGGCCATCATTGAGATGAGGTGCAAATTTCTTGGTCAAACATTTGAGGGCCTCTAGGACTTTGTTCCTATTTGTCCCTCCATTCATTTTGTTAACAGTAAGGGGACCAGGCCCAGAGTGGATCTGTCTAGAGTAGGCCAGTAATGTATGTGTTCTTGACTTTGTGCAGGAAAAATTTCACATACGAACCAGGTGATTTTGAGGAAAGTTTATTAAAGCTGGAGACAGTGAAACAATGAAGGGCTTAGGATAGAAGAAGCAATAAGAAAGAGACTAGACAAGGATGCTTTGGCTCTCTAAAGACACTATGGGAAAGAAGTGAGCCAAGGTTGGGCTGCTGTCAGCTCACTTGGAAGTCAGAGAAAAGGGGGCTTCAGGGACAGGTTCAGGGGATTAGCCATGAGCAACCTGCCACTGTCCATTGCTCCCCTGGTTGCAAATCTCATGGGGTCCCTTAGAGTTTAAGAGATGCCTGCCTGTGGTAGAAAGAAGAGGGGGGAGGGAAAGGTGTGGGCATGGTTCCTTTCTCTGGAGGGTTTTAAAAGCTGGAGCTGTAGGGGAGGTCTTAGGGTAGGATCTTAATAGAATACTCATCAGCTTTTCCAGGTGCACCCTTTCAGGGTAATGGTCTCACTGATTGGTCAGTGCCAGGACGGGGGGCGGTCATTAGACATTGCAACCGGTGTTGGCATTGCCTAAAAGGTTTTGCTGTTTTTCTGGGCCTGAAACTAAAACACAACTGAGGCCTAGAAGTTATCTCAAGGGGTCTAAACCACACAACCAGCAATATGCCAGGGGAGAAAAAGCCACCCAAAGTATAAGGTTTGGCACCAGTTTTATCTGTTGCTAGGTACTAGGGGTTTTCCACCCTATTGACTTTCTGTATCTGGCTGTAAATTGCTTGGCCAGTTGTTCAGTTGGCTATCCATTTCAGTCTCATCATTTCACTTACCAAAGAATTTTCCTAGCTTATTACTTTCCTGCCTTAATTTCCACCCACTTAACACAACTGGTTTTCTAGGCCCCCAGAAGCCACCTACAGGACCTGAAAGCCCTATATCTTTTAGCCTCCGTGCTTTGATTCATATTATTCCCTTGCTTGGAACAAGTCCCTTGCTTGGAACAAGTCCCTCACTCTGCTTTCAGGATTTTCCCAGTATCCTTTAAGGTTCAGTTCAAGGGCTATCTTCACTGTAAATGTTCCCATCACTAGGAAGAGGAAGTGGGCATGGCCTTCATTGAGGTCAGTGATTTAGATAACCTGTTCAGTTCTTAATTTCTCCCTCATTGCAATCCCTTCCATCTGGAGCCTTCTAGATTCTGGAGGCCATTTCTTTCTGCATTCAGCCAGCCTGCAGAGTCCCTGATACCAAATTCACAATCACTGCTAAGTTTGTGGAATGACTTCAATTTATCAGAGTCACCAGTGTGGTTGGTTTGGAGAAGCTATTTCTATGTAGATATATGGTCAGGCTTACAGCTTCACATTTCCTTACCTTTAATGGAAAAACCAGTGCACTTTACTCCCCTTCTCCAGTTGTGTGTTGAAAAGATCCTTCAGGTTTTGTGAAAAGGTCTACCATCAGTGGCTCATGACTTTCCTAATTGGATGGACGTGTCCTCTGTAACTGTGATCTCTTCTTTCTCATCCTCCCCCATCAGTCACAGCTGAACCCCCTTTTATCCTGAGTCATTCTTTGTTCAGTCCCTTTAGTGAAAATACAAGTGTGTGACTAACTTCTTTTTGCAGTAAAATGCTTGTGAGCCATATGGAGAAGGAAAACTGAAACATTACTGGTATAAATCCAGATTGAAGAAGCAACACAGAAACGTGCTGAACACCTTAGAAGGGGAGTGTTTACTTTTTCTCGGTGCTTTTAGTTTAGGAATACATTTCCTATACACAAAATCAAGCTAATTACAAAGCCATGCCACACTTTCATCTTGGGCCCAGGTTTTAGCAAACAACTGAATAATGAAAGAGAAAAAGGAGACTTCCACTTCCTAGTCACTGTTCGACAGCAGGATGCAGTATATTTTGAGGGAATATGGATTTCTATGCCTTCAGTGCCGAATGGTGGAATCAGATTAGTTGAATAGAGCTTACATGCAGCTTAGTGTCCACAGGGACCTGGATCAACTTCAGAACAGTCCAAATGCTTGTCCAGAAACCCCAGACAGAATCCCCCAGACAGGGGGGTTTTTATAAGAGGTAATTTTTAAAATACATAATTAGATTGTATTATTCTAATTCAGAACAAGTCAGACCTGATAGAGCCAGGGGACAGACAAATAAGCCAGTGGAGGGTTTTCAAATCATCCTAAGCTTGTGCGTGAGAGCAAGACAAAGCCCTTTGCTATTGCAGTCCACAGCAGCTAAAATACTGAGTCTCACCTGGCTCATTGGCTGAGTCTTCCCTGGGTACTGGGTATATTTCTCTGATCCTGTGTCATGTAACAAAGGTTTTACCAATGTTTGGTAGATTATTGGGGGAAGCTGAAGAGTACTGAGAGAGAGCATAGCTGCAAATAGAACAATGTTATGTATTGCAGAAGTGCGAGAAAAACACTTTCCAGCCCCAAATCTCCAGCACTGCACCTGTTGGCAAAGAAAAAAGCAAGGGAAAGGCTGAGCATTTAGGTCCAATGCTGGATTGAATGTCTGCTCAGTACTGCAAGGAGAGATGGATATTAAGAAGTGATAGGATGACTGAGGCAGGAACTTGCTCCTCAAAGTGTGGCCAAAATGTGTAAGGGGCCCCTTCTACTTTCTACCAACTGGGAGAGTAAACTGAAAGCACCAGTGTCAAGGTGGGAGGTCATGAAGGACACCAAACTGTCCTGCCACTTCCTTGGTTCCCTGCCCAGGTGTAGTCATGTTGACATGCCATTTTACATGTTGTCACCTGCATCAGGGAAATAAAGTTCAGAGGACCTACAACTGTGTAGGTGGGATGCTAGCTGACTTTCAGAGCCAGTGTTCCTCTTCTGCCATGAGTTCAAGTTCCCAGTTCAGATACTCCGTGGCCCACAGAACCCTGAACAGGCCTCAGGTCCTCTTCTATATTGAGTTTACTAATCTGTAAAATGGAGCCTGGGACCTCACAGAATTAGTTGGTTTTCAGTCTCTGGTCTAGAAGTCTCCCAGGAATGTTTGCTTTCCAGGGCTGTAGGATCCAGTTTGGCACCAGTTCCTGTCTTCACTTGTCCTTGCAGTCAGATCCGGGGACCTTGAAGCTAGCTCACCACAGACTCCTCAGGTCCTTTCACCAGCCTGGCTGAGTAGTAGGGCCACTCCCCAGTCTGGTTGCTTTGATGGTCAGCCCAGTCCCTGTAGGGCCCTGTTCTGTAATAGGGACTCTCAGCTAGAGGAGCCCTGTAAGGACCATGGGCCCTAGGACCTCAGGAAGTGCCTGAGATTTGGAGTGATCACAAAGGCTTACACACATTGGCCTGGGTTATAGTGGTAGATGGTCCCTCTGGGACACATCTTGGGGCTCAATACCAGTGGGCAACACCACCTCTCTGTGCTGTCCGCACTCCCCTCACTGCCCTTACAGGGAAGGAGATGGGAACTCTGTTTTCCTCTGCTTCCATGGACCCAGTCCCAAGCAGAGCCCACTATTTCTGGAACCCCTCAAAGACCTTCCCTTACAGACAGACACAAAACGTACCTAACATACACTCTTCATGCCCTGGAGATCCTGGACTAACACATCAGTTGGGCTCAGACCCCAAGTTTAGAACCATGGTGAAGAGACTAGGTGTTGACTCAGAGTGACCTGGGCTGAGTGGCTTTGTCACCACTCCCTGGCTGCGTGACTTGGGTCAGCTCCTTCATCTCCCTGCTTCCACTTCCTTACCTATGATAATAATACTAAGGATAGCTGACATTCATGGGCCTTAATTGGACCTGTCTAACTTGATCTTCTTAAGCACTTGGTGAGGAACCTGTCCATTATCCCATTGGACAGATGGAGGAAACCGAGGCATATGGAAATTAAGGAGCTATCCCAGGAGCCTTATGGTGCCAGGATTCAGTGACATGGTGCCAAGTACCTAGACCAGGATGTGGCTGAAAGAACCCTAAGTGGTCTTTATTTTTAACAGTGTCCATGTGGACCCTCTCATTTTGCAAGGGTCCCTATCCCTGGCACCCCCACACCCAGTTCAGGGCAGCAGAAGAGGACTTCTCTCTCTGGCTGCTCTGCTCCTTGGCTCACAAATGTCTCTGTAGAGGGTGGGCAGCAGGTTACACCTACACAGGGACATTTGGTACTTCCTCCACCTCACCCCACCTGCAAGCTCTAAGATTTCCTCTCCTTAGAAATAACTGTCTGTGATGCTAACAGACTGAGAATCCCATTGCAATTGTGTATTTCCTCTGTCCAGCCATCGGCTCTCAGATTCTCAGTTTTCTCATCTGTGCAATGGGAGTAGTGAAAACGAGATGCTCACAGGTCGCCCGCGAATGATCGCGTGGTGGTGGGGGGGGGGGGGGCGTGGTTCGCCCTCACCCAGGGCGGCCCCAGGCACCCTGAAGCCGGGCCCCGCGGGGCGGGCCGCCCATGGGCGGGCCAGGATGGGCCGGGGCCCAGGCCGGGGCCAGATTTGGGGGCGGGCACAGGGCGGGCTAGGCGGCTAGCACCCGCAGGCAGTGGCGCGGTTTCGCGTCACAGCGCCGGGAGGCGGCGGAGGGGAGATGCGGCTGCTGGCGCTGGCTACGGCAGTGTTGCTGGCGTGGGCTCTGGCCCTGGGTAAGCATCGTAGACGGGCGGCGGCTGCGAGGCGGCCGGCGGGTGAGGGGCGGCTGGGGCTCGGGGCTCCGGGCTTGGGGCTCCGGGCTTGGGACTCGGGACTGGCGAGGAGGCACGGCAGCCTCCAGGCCTCCCCCTCCCAATGCACGCTGGCCGGCCGGGTCTGTGCTGTCCCTGTCGCCACAGGGATGCCTGCCTGAGGGCACGGGCGGCACCCTCTCCCCCTTTTTCCCTCCTTGGCCAGAACCCTGGCGCTCCACAGAGAAGCTCCGAACAGCCAGCCCCTTTTCAAGGGTCAGGTCTCTCAGTAGAAGATTTAAACAGGAAAGCGCAATCCCTTGTTGTTGGTTTGTTTTCTTTGTCCTCCACAGTACGTACAACTGTTAGCCAGTTAGTCTGGGCAGCAACTTCCCTTAACTCTCTTTGGACATTCCTTGGAGGGACGGGAGCTCCCTGGCTAGCTTTGGGTCTGGGGACATACATACTTGGGCCATTTGCGATGACCAGGCCTGGTGAGATAGGGTATCCAATAGCTGGATGAAGAGGGGGCATTTACATAGCACCCTGCCTTAGGGGAAGCCTCTACCCACACAGCTGGCTTTCATTTGGGGGTTTCTGTCCTCACTTCCAAGCTGATGAAGAATTTTCTCTCTTTATTCCTCAGGGCCCTGCCTGCCTGCCTCAGAGCTGAAAGAGCCATGCTGGCTAGAATAATAGTAAAAATAAGTGTATCAACGGATGTCAGGTTTCCAGGGAGCCAAATGGGTTCTAAGTGTTGTGCTATACAATTATCTCATTTATTCACAGCACTACTTCAAAATAATAATGACAAGAGCAAATAGTTGTATATCCAGGTACAAACATTAACTCAGTTAAACTTGCCAATAATCTTTGAGGGAGGTGCTGTTATTGTCCCCAGTTTGCAGATGAGGAAACTGAGGCAGGGGCCCATGAGTTGACTTGCCTTAAGTCATAAAGCTTATAAGTGGTGGAGCTGGGATTTGAACCCAGGAAGCCTGGCTCTAGACTCTGCGCTTTTACTGGCTAAGCTGTGTTGCCACTGTTTTGTAAACAAGAATGCTGATGCTCAGAGTTAAGTAATTTTTCAGGGGTGACCCAGCTACCAAGTGGTGGAGCTGGCCTTTGAGCTAGCTAGCATAGATCAGAATCTGAGGAATGACTTGGATCATCATAGTGGGAAGAAATTCACCCATTGTCCCCAGCTACCAGAGCAATGGGGTTTCTAGTGAACCTGAAATCAGCACTGTGGGACATATTCCTTTTAGGTCTATCACCATCTTGACTGACAAAGGCTGCAGGTTTGACTGATGTTTGGGCCTGGTCAGCTCTGATGGCCTGTGTGGATGGAGTAGCCAGCAGCTAATTGTGATTCAAGAGGGCACAGGGGTCTTTGTCCCCAGGCTCCATGACCACCTTCCTTACCTTGGGTGCTGTCAGAGAGGGCACCCTCAGAGAGGCTTTTTGGGAGTCAAGGACATTCTCATGTTCCAGGAGACATCAGCTGGAATTCAGGATTCTTTAGAGTCCACTCTGGCTGTGACCAGGGCCATAGCTCAGATAATGATAATGGTGACAGCTCCTGCTTGGCAGCACTCAGCATGTGGTACCCACTCTTCTAAGTGTTTCACCTGTGACTCCTTGTCACCATCCCCCAAGGCAGAGCCACTTTATACATAAGTCTGGACTCTTAACCCTTGAACTTTTCTACCTCTCTATTTTGGGGCAGAGCAGGACTTTAGCAATCACCTGGTCCCACCTCTCATTTCACAGCAAACCAAGGGGCAAAGTATTTAGTAGAAGCCAAACTGTGGTACAAAGTGCTGATTGAGAGTTGGCTCTGAAGCTGATGGCCTAGGTTCAATTCCAGCTCTGCCATGTTCTATGGGAGTTTGTGCAAGTGGCTTAGTCTCTCTGGGCCTCACCCCTCTTGTCTGTAAATGGGGATAAACACAGTATAAGGGTAAATTGGGAAAATACATCTAAAGTGTTTAGACAGTACTTGACATGGAGTTCACATCCAGCAAACGTTATGTTAGCCTTTTTCACTGGTCAAAGCCATATGTTTGTCCTGGATGAGAGCTCTTTTCAGGTGGTGGGCTTATGATTGCATCAGCCCCTGCACCTGTGCTTGGTGCTCAGTTCAGTACTTCATCCTAGTGCCATGGGTTTTCAAGGAATACAGTTGTATTATTTTCAGAGATTTACTTGTCATGATTTTACACTAACCGTTTAATGAGAATGAGATTTTTGCTGTTGAGTGGTACACACAATTTACATTCCTTGTAAACATAGAGGCATCTGATTCTCTGAAATGAGTGGGGCAAGGCTCCTCAGGACAGAAAAGAAGTACAGGGCACAAAGCCACTAGCATATCACTGGCCAGGTTAGAAGAAAAGGACTCAGGCTATACCCACCTCTGCTCTCAGTCAGCCGGTGCCTTGTTTCTGCTGTAAGTCCCACATTCGCCAGCATCTGGAAATTGCTGCCCTCCCCTTATGAGGAGAGGTTGTATGCTAGATGAGCAGTACTATTTGACTACACTGATGTCCTTTAGGCATTTTCTGAGCTGTTAAAAAGTATTATCCAAATAGGAACAAGATGGTTATACCCCATCAATCTTACCCACATGAATTCAGTGTTTGCTTACAGCCAGAACCAGATATATAATTTGTGGGATCCAGTACAAAATAAGAACGTGGACCCCCCTACTCAAAAATTATTAAAATGTCCAAAGGATGACAGAAAAGATCAAACCAAATGGGGGGGCCCCCTGTGTAACTGCAAGACACACACCGAGGAAGCCCACCCTATTCATGGGTCAGTGTGTATGTCACTTTTTATTGTCCCTACCTGCTCAGCTCTCAGGCATGCAAACTATTATCGATATTTTAAAATTAGTTTTAAACTGGAGCTTTATACTCACCATGTAGGGGATTACTTTCCCATTTTTTTAGGTGAAGAAACTGAGTCTCTGAGGAGATTACTCCTAATAGAACCAGGTTTCCAACTTGGCTGACTCTCTGCCTGGCCCCAATAAGCCACTGGAACATCCTGGAGCCATGAGCAGCCCAGTGCCCAGACCACATGGGATAACCAGGGCTCCCAAGTAATGGAGCCTGTGCTTATTGAAGGAAAAAGGTTCACTGCACAGCAGTGTCCTGTCCTTCTCTGTTTGCATCAGTCTCTTCCCTGCTTCCTTTAAGAACTGGCCTTGGAGGCCCTGATTGGGGCGGAAAATCCTCTCCTGAAGTCCATCTGCAGATCCAGGTGGCTGCATGGGCCATGGGGCAGTGGACTTCACTAGATCAGGGGTGTCGAACTCATTTTCACTGGGGGCCACATCAGTCTCTCAGTTGCCTTCAAAGGGCCGAAGGTAATTATAGGGCTGTATAAATGTAACTACTCCTTAACAGTTAATCGAGAGCTCAGTGCTGCCGCTGGGTAGAAACAAGGTGCCAGGCTGGATAAAACAAGGTGGAGGGCCAAATACAGCCTGCAGGCCCTGTGTTTGCCACCTGTGCACCAGAGGATGCTGATCTATTTCCAGCTTGCTCTGGGTGGATCCTGCCTCAGGGTCTTTGCACAGGTAGGGCCTTCTCCCAGGAGAGTGATTCCTTCAGCTGCCCTGAATTTTGTGTCATTAAGTACAACTCATTCTTCATCTCATGGTCATCTCCCCAGGTTCTCTCCCCTGACCCTTAGTCTATGTCAGGATCCTGCTCTGATTTGTGTAAGCCCTGCATCTTGTTTCTGCAGTGTATGATACTACTTGTTGTCACATACTCCTGTCTTTTTCCTGATGAACAGCTGCCTTTCCCACTGGGCTGAAGGCTCCACAAAATTAGAAATGCTATCTTCTTCTTCACACAGTACCCAACACATGGCTGCTGCTCAGCAAGTATGTGTTGAGTGGTTAAGTGTACAAAGCATAAACTGGGGCATAGGCTAGGGGAAATGGAAACTCTGAATGTGGAGGTTCCCTCAGGGTCACAAAGCAAAAAAATTAGTTCTTTTCTGGGCCAAACTTTGACAGTTCTCCCTCCTAGGCCAGAAGAGGGGAGACTCTGCCGTGCCCAGGACTGCTCCCTTACCTTACCAGGTATAGGAGGGTCTGGTGACACCCATACTCCCCTGTCCTATAGCTGGCTTGGCCCAGGATTTCTGGGCTTCCTTCATGCCCTGCAGGATGTGTACGCTCTATTCTTCAGACTGAGATCAAGAAAGGAAAGGCCTAGATCCCCACAAATACCACTTGACTCCATATCAGCTTTGCCTTTGCTTTCTGTGGTCCTGCCCCCCACTGCTGTGTTCTCTCCTGAGCCACATGAGTTCTGGTGACTGCGGTGGAGAGTAAGACATGTGTGGCTCTCAACTAGTGTGTAACTAAGCATCCAGGTCAGCTAACCTTGGGCAGGCACCAGCTCCCCACCTGTATCTTTTCACCTCCTGAAGTGCCTCCTCTCCACCACACATATGAGCTATGTCTCCTGGGTTTAAGTTAGGCATCTCTGCGCCTAGGGGAGCATGTTACCCTGGGGTACCTGAGCAAGCTCATCACAGGCTTGGGAGTCCCCTACAACCTGAGAGCCTATGTTCTTTAGCAAAGCTTTAAGATTCCAAAGGCCGCTTGAGCATCAGTTTCAGTCACACTCATTCTTATTGAAAGTGAGTGTGACTTTCTGGCTGGTGGCAGATATAGGGCTGAAATGAGCCTTCCTGTGAACAAGGTTACATTGCTTAACTAGGGCTGCCATAACGAAGTACCATAGACTGGTAGCTTAAACAACAGAAATGTATTTCTCACGGTCCTTGGGAGGTCTGAGATCAAGGTGCTGGCAAAGTTCATTTCTTCTGAGGCCCTTCTCCTTGGCTTGTAGATGCTCACTTTCTTTCTGTCTTCACATGATCTGCCCTCTGTGTGTGTCTGTGTCCTAATCTCTTCTTATGAGGACACCAATCGTGTTGGATAAGGGTCTATACTAGTGGCCTCATTTTAACTTAATCACCCTTTTAAAGCCCCTTCCTCCAAGTACAGTCACATTCTGAGGTCCTGTGGGTTGGGATTCAGTATATGAATTTGGTGGGGACACAATTCAGCCCATATCAGAAATCTTTGCACTTTGCTGGGAGAATCGTGCCGGAGCCCTTTGTGAGAGAACATGGGGATGAATGAAGGCAGAAAGGCACACAGGTAAAGAGGAGGGCAGGGCTCGTGTTCAGAAGATGGCTCAGTCCATTCCCTTCATGGGAACTGCTGACTCTTGGCCTGAGCTGTGGAAGTGGAAGGGTTACTAGTTTGCTTTCAGGATGGAATCTGGCCTCCCTGGGGACCAGAGCACTTGGCACATTCTCTCACCATAAAAATCCCTCCTTCATGCAGTGTTAATAGAAGGAGACTGGAGTGTGGGGGCCCAGCCTTGCCCTCATCCACCCATATTGTTTTAATTTCCTGCCTTCCCTTTCTCTTTGCCTCCAGTGGGGAGCCCAGCCTTGGGGGTGGGTGGAGCTGGACTTTAAGTCTGGAGGTCAGCTGCTGCCTCTCTGCTGCTCTCTGCTTATCGAACCCCTGTGTTGCTATTGGAGTGGGGTCAGCTTGGTGTTCTGGCTGTGTGGCTGCTCACCAGGGAACTCCCAACATGGGGGCCTTTTAGACAGGACCTTAGCAGTCAGGAGAAATGTTCTTGGACTAATATGGCATATGAGCAAAGTGCAGGCTAGGTGGGTGAGATGCAGGGGAGATAGTTGGGGCAGTTTCCCCCTTTTGTCCTGCATCGGTGACTTATGTTGACAGTGAGATTGTTAGAGATTGTTACTAGAGAGCATGTACATTCCTGGAGTAACTCCCTGGGCTACTTTGTCCTTTGTCACTGTAGATACAGAAGACCTCATTCTTGTCCATAAGCTACTTAGAGTCCATCTGAGCATCAATCTTTTTCTTCTGAATTTGCTTCCATCTATTTTTTAAGGGAACAAAAGACTACTATAGTATGGTAAGATGAATAGTGACCTCCCCCAAAATGTCTGTGTCCTAATCCCCCGACTTGTGAATGTTACCTTATATGGCAAAGTGCACTTAATCATGTGATTAAATTAAGGGTCCTGAAGTATCCTGGTGAGCCTGGCTTCTAAGAGATGAGAAAGAAAATTAAAGAACATTGACCTTCAAGTCATATCTCTCAAGGTGTTCAGTTTGTTAGATCAATAGTGGAAACCATACAAGAGGATGACTTTATTGGCTAATTTTTAGTCCTCACCCAAGGATATATCTATTGATTTTAGAGAGAGAGAGAGAAAGACAGGGAGGGAAGGAAGGAGTGGGGGAGAGGGGAGAGAGAGAGAAAGAAAGAGAGAGGAACACTGATGTGAGAGAAACCTCAACTGGTTGCCTTCCATATGCACCATGACTGGGTATCAAGCATGCAACCTAGGTGTGTGCCCTGACTTGGAATTGAACCTGGTGAACAGGATGATACTTTAAATAACTGAGCCATCCAGCCAGGGCGAGAATATTTTTTATGTGGCACCCCCAACCCACCCCGACACACACAGGGCCTCACCGTGTTGACTCACAGCCTCTTCACAGCATAAGATACAGATCTCCTATCTCTTTGTCATCCTTCTTTGCCTACCTGTAGCACTGACCTAAGTTCAGAGCTTTTGGTTACTCTGACCTCAGGCCCTGACCCCTTCAGATGACCAAATGACATTTAGGAGATATTTGTGGTTTAGGATGACCTGGGACACCTGCTTAGACAGTGGGTTGGGCAGGGACTGGTGCTTCCTGGAGTTGTGCACTGGACCGCACAGTGATGAGGATGTGGCTCTTGGGGATAAAACAGCCCTACTTGGACAAAGAAGCTTCTGAGCATCCTTTGTATTTTCTGGGTTTTGCTGGCCAGAGGAAGGGGCCACCTGGAAGCTTCAGGGCAGCCTGATTGCCCTGCACGATCTGGAGAGGCAGCCCTTGAGGTGAATGTAACTAAGTAACCAAAGGACAAGAAGTAGTGGACCAGGCCTACAATGCTGGAGCATCTTGTGGGCGATTGGGAGGTTTCCTCACCCCTTCTAGTTCCTGGGCTTATTCATCTTTATTCCTGCATGTCAGCCCTGACTCCAAAGGGACTTAGAGCAAGAAACTGAGAACCCCCTGTGGTTCTAGCTCTCAGTACTCATTTAATACATGCCTGACTAGTGTTGATAATTTGCCTTGGTGACAACTGAACTAGAAACAGGGAAAGGTGCTTGGAAGGGCAGCTCCTGAACCCACAGCATTGCCCACTCATGCCTGTGGTGGAACTGGTCCAAGCAGGCCTTGGGGAGGTGGGTGGGAAGGGATTGATGAGGGCTGGAAATTTGTAAGAGATTCCAAAAGTCCAAATTTTTATGTGAAATATTGTATCTTCAATTTCAAGCATCAACAATTAATTTAAACAAATTAAAAAAATACCTTTGGGCCTGGTGGCCAGTACCATTCTGTGTGGATGGGACCATTTCATAGGAGAAGGCATGTGTTCCCACAGAGGGTCCCCCCAGAGGAGCCCTCCTTCTGGCCATCTTGAGGGCAAAGAGCAAGAATGGAGGGACTGGGGCAGCCTAACTCTCTGTCCATGCAGATCACATCAGCTCTTAGAGAAGAGACACACTGCATCCACCTGTAGAAGAGTGACCTTCCTCACTATCTTCCTCTTTTCTCTGCAGAGGTCTGTGGGGCCCTCAATGTTACCGTGTCCCCAGGACCTGTGGTTAACTACCTGGAGGGGGAAAATGCCACTCTTCTCTGCCACATCTCCCAGAAGAGGCGGAAGGACAGCTTGCTGGCTGTGCGCTGGTTTTTTGCACGTCCCAACACCCAGGAAACCTTGATGGTTAAGATGACCAAGCTCAGGGTGGTGCAGTACTATGGGAATTTCAGCCGCAGCTCCTACCGGCAGCGGCTGCACCTTCTGGAGGAGAGGCATGGGGTACTCTACACGTTGTCTGTTTTGACCCTCCGATCAGCTGATCAAGGGCATTATGTCTGCAAAGTTCAGGAAATCAGTAAGTACAAGAATAAGTGGACAGCCTGGTCCAACGGCTCCTCAGAGACAGAAATTAGAGGTAAGCATGTCCATTCTCTTGGAAGAGGCATGGGGACAGGTCAGTGGGCCTCCCTGAAGGGGCTGGGCAGCTTCCAGGATGATTATGCTGGATTAGAGCACATCTTCTCAGCCTCTAAGAGCCACGGCCATAAGGAGCCAGGTCATGAACTGAGGTCAGATTGTTTCATGGGCTGACGTGTTTGGTAGGTATGAAAGCAAGGACAGAAAGAAGCAAGAGCCTGGCCCCATGCTGCCCAGCCTGCCCCAGAGCAAAACCTTCTTCACATTTGAAAGCTGGGACTGACTGGATGCTTTACCTTGAGCTCAGGTTTGGGAACCTGGATTACTTTGGCCTTTGGGTGCCAAGCATCCACAGAGGAGGCATGCATTGAGAGGTCCAGATGTCAGTTGCCAGGCCTCAGAACAGGGAAGACTGCTGACTCTGATCCGTTTCCTAAAGCTCATTGAGAAATTCACCTGGAAGTGGGCAAAGGACCAGAAGTAGCCCTTCCAACTGGAGACAGACAGCAGGTGTGGGCCTCATTCTGGCATATCTTAGCTACCAAGTGCCATACTTGAGGGTTATTATTATCACAAATGTTTTATTCAAGACACCTCTCACAATTTTAATAAGACTTCCCATTGATTACTAAAATTACATCTCAGATTGCTTTGAATTTTGGTCTGGCACAGGAGCAAGGGGATCATAAAGTAAAGCTAATAGTCTGGAATATGAAAAAAATAACCTAATTTTATTATATACATGTAGTACAATATTAAAGGCATTAATGATCTTTCGATAAGCTTTTTTCAAAGGGTAAAACTCAGTTGTGAAAGGTATTTTTAGTATCCTACATAAATAAGGGATATGTTAACATAAATAATTTACATGGGTAGTCTTTAAGCAGCCTACCTTTGTCCTTGGAAATGTTCTTTTTTTTAAAATATATTTTATTGATTATGCTATTACAGTTGTCCCATTTCTCCTCCATCATTCCCCTCCACCCTGCACACCCCCTCCCACCCACATTCCCCCCTTCAGTTCATGTCCATGTGTCATAAGTTCTTTAGCTTCTACATTACCCACACTAATCTTGCTCTCCCCCTGTCTAATTTTTTACCCACCATTTATGCTACTTATTCTCTGTACCTTTTCCCCTCTCTCCTCCTCCCGCTCCCCTGTTGCTAACCCTCCATATGATCTCCATTTCTGTGGCTCTGTTCCTGTTCTAGTTGTTTGCTTTTGTTTTAGGTGTGGTTGTTACTATCTGTGAGTTTGCTGACTTTTCACTGTCATATTTTTTTATCTTCTTTTTCTTAGATAAGTCCCTTTAACATTTCATATAATAAGGGCTTGGTGATGATGAACTCCTTGAACTTGACCTTATCTGAGAAGCACTTTATCTTCTCTTCCATTCTAAATGACAGCTTTGCTGGATAGAGCAATTTGGGATATAGGTCCCTGCCTTTCAAGACTTCAAATACTTCTTTCCAGCCCCTTCTTGCCTGTAAGGTCTCTTGAGAAATCAGCTGACAGTCTGATGGGAACTCCTTTGTAGGCGACTGTCCCCTTATCCCTTGCTGCTTCTAGAATTCTCTCCTTCATTTGAATCTTGGCTAATGTAATTATGATGTGCCTTGGTGTGTTCCTCCTTGGGTCCAACTTCTTTGGGACTCTCTGAGCTTCTTGGACTTCCTGGAAGTCTATTTCCTTTGCCAGATTGGGGAAATTCTCCTTTATTGTTTGTTCAGACAGTTTTCCACTTGTTGCTCTTCTTCTTCCCCTTCTGGTAACCCTATAATTCAGATGTTGGGATGTTTAAAGATGTTCTGGAGGTTCCTAAGCCTCTCCTCATTTTTTTGAATTCTTGTTTCTTCCTTGTTTTCTGTTTGGTTGTTAGTTTCTTCCTCCTGGTCCACGGCATTGATTTGAGTCCCAGTTTTCCTCCCATCTCTATTGGTTCCCCATGCATCTTCCTTCATTTCACTTATTGTAGCCTGCATTTTTTCATCTAATTTGTGAGCAAAATCAACCAATTTTGTGAGCATTCTGATGACCAGTGCTTTGAACCGTGCATCTGATAGGTTGGCTATTTCTTCGTCGCTTAAAGGAATTGTCTCTGGAGCTCTGATTTGTTTTCCGTTTTGAGCCATTTTTTTTTTTAATTTTGTTTTGTTTTGGTTTTGGTCTTGTTACGTTGTGAGGGGTGGAGCCTTATATATTCCCCAGTGTGGGGCAGCCCTGTCGCTGAGTTGTGATGCTGTACGTGGGGGCGGGGTCTGAGAGGGAACAATGGCGCCTGCTCCTCTCTCTCTTGAGTTCCCATCCCTTCCGCCGCTGCTTCCCCTTTGCCTAGATTATCTGCGCACTCGAATGTGGGACCACTTGGTCAGCTGGCTGCCTTGTGCAGCCTCACTGGGTCCGCACAGTTGCCACCCCGTGCGACAGCCTCCACCTGTGGGCCTGCCAGCCACCTGCACACTTGGGAACAGCCAGCCACTGCCTCCTGTGTTCCTGGGTCCACACCTCCACTTTTTCCTGCTGCAACTCTGCTCCTCTTACCGGTCTGGATGAATGGTTGTTGGACTTCCTTACAGTTCAATTTTCCATTAGCTCTGGTTGTTTTCTTGTTTCTAAATATTTGTTGTCCTTAATTTTGGTTGTGAGAGGAGGCACAGTGTGTCCATCTATGCCTCCATCTTGGCCGGAAGTCTCTGTCCTTGGAAATGTTCTTAAGCACAGAATGATATATTAATCCAAAATGTTATCACTTTTTATTTTAAGCAATTTAATTCAAGAGAATAAATGGCTATTAGTATAAATATACTCATATATTTTGGCATAGAAAACAGAAGGCTGGGAAGGGAATCCATTCTGCATATCACTTGGCTCTGAAACATACGATGGTATATATGTCCATTTTATTTTTACATCATAATATATTCTGGAGCCATACACTAAGTGTACTGTTAGTAAGTCTGCCAATTAGAATGGACCAATTAGAATAGATAAAAAGGTTCCTTACATTCAAGTGAGTGCAGTCATCTAATGTACTAAAGTGAATCTACTTTCGGGGAGTGAAGTGGGTTCCTTTCAGAACATTTGGGTGTACTTGTTCTGAGGTAGTTCCTAAATGTTCAGAGGGATTAAAACTCTGCCCCTGCTTCTTTTCTCCTCTTCACTTTATTTCCTTCTCTTTGCCCTTCATCCATTTTCCTCATCTTCCTTCTTCCCCTTCTCAAAATTCCCTTTCTCTTCTCACTCTTCTCCCATCCCCTGACCCTCCCTTTTCTCTCCACCCCCCGCCCCCCGCCGCCACCTTTCCTCACTCACTGTTTCTTTTCCTTTTCCTCTTTCTTCTGTCACTATCTGGGGCTGACTCCCTTAACCCATTCTGGTCTTTCCCCTGGAGGTGGTTCTAACTCTCCAAGGACCTGAGCTTCCCCTGCTGTACTTGCCCTGCCTCAGAGCTTCCTGTTTTACACAATTCCTCAGCTTCTGGGCTGGGCCATGGGTGTCTCATGAGAAGGTTCAAAACTTTAGGAATCAATGACCATACCTCTAGAAGGGTCCACACAGGCTTCTCGGAGTCTACTGTAAGGGATTAAAGAGAGGGACCCCAAAGTGAATGGCCTCAAAGCAGACAGGCTTGTTTAGATTGGAGCCTGTCTGCACAGAGCTGAGGGGAGTGTGTGGAGACTTGGCTTCTGTCCTTCCTGGGCCAGGGTGGGGACAGGCCTGTGACTCCAGCCTCCCAGGTATCTTTCCCCAGGCCCTTTGCCTCAATCATCTCTAAGGGCCTTCTTTTCCTAAATGTGCACCTGAGTAGTTGTTATAAGGAAAACAGGAGCGAAAAATAACAACACAATGAAAAGTTCTGTGGGAAGATGCATTTGGCTTGGAATGTTAAATGGAAACTCTGAGTGTGAAACTGGAAAAGTTGGTGTTTGTGCTGCCTGTCCCTACCAGAACCAGTAAGTAGAGAGAAGAATTGAATCTTTAGGGGTGCTTTATTCAGATGGCTGGTAATCTGAGAAGACAGCAGGTTATGTTCCCTAAAAGACTGAATTATATTTCATTTCAAGCTGACCTTTCTTATAAGTAGAAAAAAGTGTAGGTAAGGGGTTTGGGATTCAGGAAGTTATTCAGATAAAAGCTGCAATCCGGCAATTTTCCTAGCACCATTTCATTTCTTGACCTCAGGTGGACTTCTCTCCCTGGAGCACAATGGCTCAGATACCATCTTGATTGCTTTCAGTCCTTCCAGGGCACAAAGTTTGAATTTCTTATGGTCTCCTGGAGTCAGAGTGGGTTATACCTTCAGTTCCTAAAATGATAGCTTTTTCTATGCATTAATTACTAAGCTTATTAACTATAGAACTTAAAACTAAACATTTTCCAAATCTCAAGTTCCTTCAATAAGAGGTGTTTCTGAATGGAAAGCCTTTTCCCCTGGGCCCCATGGCTCACTCACCTTTTCTGCATGCTCACTCTGCTCTTCTCCTTCCCATGGGCTTCTCAAGTCATTCACGGAGAGAGGAACTAGATTTTCTTGGGAATTCTTTCTAACACTACCCACCCTCCACCATAGACTATTCTCTTGTCCTTGCAATGTTATTTTTTTAAATATATTTTATTGATTATGCTATTACAGTTGTCCCTTTTCTCCCCCATCATTCCCCTCCACCCTGCACACCCCCTCCCACCCACATTCCCCCCTTTAGTTCATGTCCATGTGTGATAAGTTCTTTAGCTCCTACATTTCCCACACTATTCTTGCCCTTCCCATGTCTACTTTCTACCCACCATCTATGCTACTTATTCTCTGTACCTTTTCCCCCTCTCTCCTCCTCCCACTCCCCTGTTGCTAACCCTCCATATGATCTCCATTTCTGTGTTTCTGTTCCTGTTCTAGTTGTTTGCTTTTGTTTTAGGTGTGGTTGTTAATATCTGTGAGTTTGCTGTCTTTTTACTGTCATATTTTTTATCTTCTTTTTCTTAGATAAGTCCCTTTAACATTTCATATAATAAGGGCTTGGTGATGATTAACTTCTTTAACTTGACCTTATCTGAGAAGCGCTTTATCTTCTCTTTCATTGTAAATGAAAGCTTTGCTGGATAGAACAATCTTGGATGTAGGTCTTTGACTTTCATGACTTGGAATACTTCTTTCCAGCCCCTTCTTGCCTGGAAGGTCTCTTTTGAGAAATCAGCTGACAGTCTGATGGGAACTCCTTTGTAGATGACTGTCCCCTTATCCCTTGCTGCTTCTAGAATTCTCTCCTTCATATGAATCTTGGCTAATGTAATTATGATGTGCCTTGGTGTGTTCCTCCTTGGGTCCAACTTCTTTGGGACTCTCTGAGCTTCTTGGACTTCCTGGGAGTCTATTTCCTTTGCCAGACTGGGGAAGTTCTCCTTTATTATTTGTTCAAATAGTTTTCCACTTGTTGCTCTTCTTCTTCCCTTTCTGGTACCCCTATAATTTGGATGTTGGGATGTTTAAAGATGTCCTGAAGGTCCCTAAACCTCGCCTCATTTTTTTTTTTTTTGAATTCTTGTTTCTTCCTTGTTTTCTGTTTGGTTGTTTGTTTCTTCCTTCTGGTCCACTGCATTGATATGAGTCCCAGTTTTCCTCCCATCACTATTGGTTCCCTGTGCATTTTTCTTCATTTCACTTATTGTAGCCTTCATTTTTTTCATCTAACTTGTGAGCAAAATCAACCAATTCTGTGAGCATCCTGATCACCAGAGCTTTGAACTGTGCATCTGATAGGTTGGCTATCTCTTTGTTGCTTAGAGGAACTGGCTCTGGGGATTTCATTTGTTCTCCTGTTTGAGCCTTTTTTTTTTGGGGGGGGGGTGTGGTCAAGGCTGCTATGTAGTAAGGGGCAGAGCCTTAGGTGTTCCCCAGGGCGGGGCAGCCCAGTTGCTCGGTTGTTATGCTGTTTGTGGGGGCGGGGTCTGAGAGGGAAAAATGGCGCCTGCTCCGCTCTCTCCTGGATTCCAGTCTCCTCCACCGCTTCCCCTTCGCCTGGATTATCTGTGCTCGAATGTGGGACCACCTGGTCAGCCAGCTGCCTTCCTCAGCCTCACTGGGTCTGCACAGTTGCCACCCCATGCTCAGGGTCTGCTAGCCGCTGCCTGTACACCTGGAAACTGCCAGCTGCTGCTGCCTGCATGCTCAGGTCTACACCTCCACTTTTTCCTGCTGTGATTGCACCCCTCTTACCAGTCTGGATAAATGGTTGTTGGACTTCCATGCAGTTCAATTTTCTATCAGTTCTGGTTGTTTTCTTGTTTCTAAATATTTGTTGTCCTTAATTTTGGTTGTGAGAGGAGGCACAGTGTGTCCACCGATGCCTCCATCTTGGCCGGAAGTTCCACCTCTTTGCAATGTTATTAATGTGAGATCAAATTACTTGTCATTCCCTGTAAACTTCCAGAAAGACTGATGGTCTCTTTTTACCGTTGCAAATAGAGGTTGACTTGTACTGAAGCAGTTAAGGGATGGTTCTTGGCATGACAAGTGTCAGAACAGTGTTGGCTCTTTGGATTTACCCTGATTTCTACGTGTTGGTTGTTTTCTATTGAAAAAACAATATAGTCCAATTAGAGAAAACATGGGAAAGTACATAAATGACTTGCAATATCTCCATCCAGTCATAACTTATCATTTTGTTATAAATCCTTTCAGACATTTTTATGCACATAAAAATTAAAAACCTAAGTCCACTTACACCCCAAATACCATTTTGGGACTTGCTTTTCTCACGTTACTAAATAGTATGCACATTTTTCTATGTTAAATATGCCTCCTTAACCTACTTTTAATGGTGGAATAATATTCCATGATGTGGATGTACAACAATTTAGCTTCCTAGTTATTGTCACTAAAGTTGTTCTACTACCTTATCAGTAAATCTTTACTAATGTTCCTGTCCTTAGAATACAATCCTGGAAATAAGATTGTGGGGGCTAATGGTATATTCAAGTTAAAGACTGATACAATTTAAAGAGTCAAATTGGCCTCTTAGTAGTTAATGAATTTATATACTGACCAGCATTGAAAATGCCTTTTTTGCGTGGAATGGTCTACACAATACATACTTTGGGGGGATGATGATAATGATCTGTACACAGCAGACTGTCAATAAGTACTTGACAAATGAATGAAATGCTCTTGGCTTGGTGGATAATGTCACCCTCTCTTGGAGACCTTAACACTTTTTCCTTTGGCCTATTCCAATTGCACATCTTATTTAAGGTCCCTCATCCACCCTTCCTCCTCCATGAGGGCATCTTTGTGTGTGCTAACTCTTGGAGATCTCTTCCACCTATGGCATCATGTAACTTCTGTTTTTAGCACTGTTTACACAACATAGTGTAGTCACACCGATGTTTTTGTAAGCTGCTGTGACACAGGCATTTATGTAAAAAATATTATATGTAAAAGATTCAAACACTGTCAAAATTAAAATGTGAGAGTCTGCATTTCCCCTGTTTACACCCTAATATCCCACTTCCACTGCCATCCCCAGAGGTAATCATTGCCAATGATTCGGTTTAGATCTTTCAAGTCCCTCTCCTATTGGCATTCATATGTATCCACACCCATATTATTAAAACTACACTTAATGCCTTATAGGCATTGTTGGTGATATTATTTGCACTTTTTTTCATTGATATTACATAGCAAGACAATACCAAACTACATCCTGTCATTCCCCAGTAATGAAAACTTAAGAAACTTCCCATATTTCATGAACACAACCAGTGCTTCAGTGAACATCCTTATATACATTTCCAAGTGTTTCTGTTGGTTAGATTTCTGGAAAGAGAATTGCTGGGCCTAAGGCTATGCATATTTAAATTTTTAATAGACAATACCAAGATGCTCTCCTAAAAGACTTTACAAATTTATACTCTGACCATCATTGCATGATGTATCTATTTCCCTGAAGCTTCATTAACAATGGATATTATTAAGCTTTTCCATTATTTATTACTATGATGGGAAATAATATTTCATTGTTTTAATTTTGATTATTATGTTCAATACAATACAATTTAATTTAAATTATTGTATTCAATTAGTAGTGAGGTTGTACATCTCATCATATGTTTACTGACTGTTGTTGGGGGAAAGCCCCAAAAATGTAAATTCAGGATCAATTGCAAATAAATGACATGTAGCCTTATTCAAATTCATAAGAGCTTTAATAGGAGAAACTTACATACATGGGCAAAGCAGCTACTTGCTCCCAGTGGTAGATGGCTGGGAAGAAATACATACACTTCCTAGGACAGGGTCTCTGTTTTATAGGGAGTTAATAGTAAAACTGTATGATGGGTAGTCATGTAGACTAGCAATCCCCAACCTTTTTGGCACAAGGGACCAGTTTCCTGGAAGACAGTTTTTCCATAGATGGGGGTGGTAGGTGGTAGAGGGAGACAGGAGGTGGAGTTCAGGCGGTAATATGAGGGAAGCTTCAGTTGCTTGCCTGCAGCTTACCTCTGGTGGGGGGCAGGAATTTATTTATTTATTTATTTATTTATTTATTTATTTATTTATTTATTTATTTAATTTAGAGAGAATGAGAGAGAGAGAGAGATGTGGGGGGAGACAGAGAGAGAGAGAGGGAAACATTGATTTGTCGTTCCTCTTATTGATGCATTCATTCATTGATTGCTTCTTGTATATGCCCTTACCAGGGATTGAACTCTCAACCTCGATATATCAGAATGATGCTCTAATCAACTGAGCTACCCAGCCAGGCCAACAATGCATTTCTAAGTTAACAGATAACACCAGACAGTTACCTGTACTCTATACATTTGTTAACCTCCTTCCTCTGGTATGACATTTCTTTGGGCAGCATTCTGGTTTTCTGGGTATTTACCCAAACCTGAGGCTACAGAGAGTTAAACAGTCACAGAATGTTAAACGGAGTCCAACATTTCCCAGACACCTTTACTGCTGGAGTAACATTGCATCTCTGAATTCCCTTACAACTGTTTTAAATTTTTCTTGTCAATTGCCTGTCCATAACCTTTGCCTATTTTTCAATTGGTTGCTATCTATCTATCTATCTCTGATTATTAATTTGTTAGCTGTTACATATAGTGCAAATTTTTCTTATTTGTTACTTGCCTTTACCCTTTATTTATTTTTTGCCACATAGAAAATTTTACATTTTCAGGATATTTATGCAGTCAAATTTGCCATTTTTTCCTATATCCTTTTTTTTCTAGTTGTATTTTATTATTGAGATGTAGTTTATTTTCAACAAATTGCACATGGTACTTTGGTTTTATATCTTATCCAGGAAGGTATTTCCCATCCCAAGCTTATAAGTGTTTTCCATATTTGTCTTTAATGTTTTTTGGTTTTATATCTTATCCAGGAAGGTATTTCCCATCCCAAGCTTATAAGTGTTTTCCATATTTGTCTTTAATGTTTTCAAAGAAAGTTTTACTCCTTTATCTATTTGGAGTCCATTTTTATACAAGGCGTGGAGTAGCTAATTCACTTCTTGTTACCAAATGGCTGTTCTATTGTCCTTATGTTATCTATTTATTGATCAAATAAAATTTCCCTGTTTTGAAATTCCACATTCTTCATAAGCTAAATTCCTACATTTTAAACTCTATCTACCTCACCAATATAGTACTATTTTAATTATTATAGAATAGGGCAAGTCTCATTATTATTCTTTAAATAAATGTTTTTGCTTATTCATATACATTTAGTTTTTCTTTCAGGCAATCTTACCTAGCTTTGTAAAAATTATGTTAGAGCTTGATTTTATTGGTATTTAATTGACTTTATAAATTACATTGAGTGGGCATATACATCTTATATATCTTTATGATTTTAAATTTTCCTATCCAGGGACCTGTTGTGTTCCTTCATGCATTCAGGGTTTGTCTGTTTGTTTTGTAAATATCTTTAAGTAAAGAGTTCTTCACATAAGTCTTGAACATTTTCATTGTGTTTATTTCTAGTTTTTTATACTTGTAATTAGAATCTATCCCTTTTATGTACACACACACAAACACATAGATCTCTTTTAAATTGATTATTCCCTGTTTATAGAAAAGTTGTTTACTTTTAGTCAGCAACACAATAAGTTATCCTACTTTTTAAAAAATTTAATGTATTGGGGTGACATTGGTTAATAAAATTATGTAGTTTTCAGGGATATAGTCCTGTAATACATCTTCTGTATATTGTATTGTGTCTTTACCACCCCAAATCAAATGGCCTTCCATACCATTTATTCTCTCCTTTTACCCTCTCCTACCTCCTCCTAAGCCCCTTTACCTCCAGCAATCACCAAACTGTTGTCTGACTATGAGGGTTTTTTTTTTTTGCTTAATTTTGCTTAATTCCTTCATTTTTTTTACTCAGCCTTCACTACATGCTCACCTCTGACAGCTGTCAATCTGTTCACTGTGTCTATGAGTCTTTCTATTTTTTTAGTTTATTTTATTAATTAGATTCTACATATAAATGAAATTATAAGCTACAATACTAGTCTTTCTCTGACTGACTTACTTCACTTAGCATAATACTCTCCAGGTCCATCCATGCTGTCCCAAAAGTTAAGATTACCTTCTTTTTTACAGCCAAGTAGTATTTCATTATGCAAAGGTACTATAGCTTTTTTATCCACTCATCTACTGATGGGCACATGGGCTGCTTCCAAATCTTGGCTATTGTAAATAAGGCTGCAAAGAACATAAGGGTGCTTTTCTTTCAAATTAGTGTTCCATATTTCTTTGGATATATTCCCAGAAGTAGGATGACTGGGTCATAAGGAAGTTCCATTTATAGTTCTTTGAAGAAACTCCATACTGCTTTTGATGGTGGCTGCACCAATCTACATTCCCACCAACAGTGAACTAGGGTTCCCTGGTCTCTGCATCCTCACTAATACTTCTTCATTTTTGATTTATTGATGATAGCCATTTTAACAGGTGTGTGGTGATATATCATTGTGGTTTTAATTTGCATTTCTCTGATGATTAGTTTAATGTTAGTGAATTGAGCATCTTTTCATATGTCTATTGGCCATCTGTATGTCCTCTTTGGAGAAGTGTCTAATCAGGTCCTTTGTCCATTTTAAAATTGGAATTATTTTTAATCCTCACTCAAGGATATGTTTATTGATTTTAGAGAGAGAGGAAGAGTGAGAGAGAAAGAGAGAGAGAAAGGGAAAGAAGTGTGAAAAAAACATCCATTGGTTGCCTTCCATACACACCTCAACCGGGGACTGATATCCTAAGTGTGTGCCCTGATTAGGGATCGAACCCACAACCTTGTGATACACAGGAAGATGCTTGAATGAACTGAGCCACCAGCAAGGGTGGATTGTTTGTTTTATTGGTGTTGAGTTTTATAAGCCCTACATCAATTTTGAATATTAAACCCCTATTGGATGTATCAGTGAATATGTTCTCCCATTCACTGTTGCCTTTTCATTGTGTTGATGGTTTTCTTTGCTGTACAAAAACTTTTTAGTGTGATGTAGTCCCATTTGTTTCATTTTCTCCTGTTTCCCTTGCCTAAGGAGTTATATCAGGAAAAAATATTGCTACAAGAAATTCCAAGATTTTACTGTCAATGTTTTCTTCTAGGATTTTTATCGTTTAAGTCTACATTTAAGTATTTAATTTATTTTGAGTGTATTCTTGTGTATGGTGTATGAAGGTGATCTAGTTTCATTTTTTTTTTGTATATTATCTGGCCAATTTTCCCAACCCCATTTATTGAATAGGCACTCTTTACCTTATTGTATGTTCCTGCATCCTTTGTCAAATATTAATTCACCATAATAATGTGGGTTTATTTTTGGACTCTATATTCTGTTCCATTGATCTATATGTCTGTTTTTATGTCAGTACTATGCTGTTTAGATTACTATGGTCTTATAGTTTCATGTCAAATAGCATGATTCTTCCAACTTTGTTCTTCTTTCTCAAGGTCACTGTTGCTATTCAGGACCTTTTGTGGCTCCATATAAATTTTTTTGAATATCTGTTCTAGTTCTGTGAAAAATGCCATTTGTATCTTGATAGAAATTACATTGAATCTATAGGTTGCTTTGTGTAGGATGGACATTTTTAATGATGTTAATTCTTCCTATCCATGAATTCAGTATGTGCTTCCACCTATTTGTATGTTCTTCAGTTTCTTCCTTTAGTGTCTTATAATGTTCTGAGTACATGTTTTTTATATCCTTGGTTAAATTTATTCCCAGGTACTTCATTTTCTTGGTGCAATTATAAATGGGATTGTTTATATAAATTATAAATGGGATTGTTTATATAAATTATAAATGGGATATCATCTGTAAATAATGACTGTTTTACTTCTTCCTTTCCAGTTTGGATGCCTTTTATTTCTTCTCCTTGTCTGGTTGCTGTGGCTAGGACTTCCAGCACTCTGTTGAGTAAGAGTAGTGAAAGCAAATATCCTGGTCTTAAGGGAAATGTTTGTAGTTTTTGCCCATTGAGTATGATTTTGGCTGTGGGTTTGCCATGCATGGCCTTTATATTGTGTTGAGATATGTTCCCTTTATTCGCAGTTTGCCGAGAGTTTTTATCATAAATGGATGCTGGGTTTTATCAGATGTCTTTCCTGCATCTATTAATATAATCACATGATTTTTATTTTTCATTCGTTTATGTGGTATATCACACTTACTGATTTGTGAATATTGTACCATCTACTGATGGGCACATGCTGGGAATAAATTTCACTTGATCGTGGTGTATGATCATTTTAGTGTATTACTGGATCTGCTTTGCTAATATTTTGTTGAGGATTTTAGCATTTATGTTCAACGGATATTTATGATCTAGTGTGTCATTTAAGGTTGCTGTTTCCTTGTTGATTTTCTGTCTGGAAGACCTATCCATAGATATCAATGGGGTATTACACTTTCCTCCTGTGACAGTATTACTCTTGATCTCTACCTTTATTTCCATCAAGACTTGCTTTATATATTTAGGTGCTCCTATGTTGGGTACATAGATGTTTACAAGGGTTATATCCTCTTGTTGGATTGCTCTTTTATTATTATGTAGTGTCCTTCTTTGTCTCTTACTATAGCCTTGTTTTAAAGTCTATTTTGTCAGATGTAAGTATTGCTACCTCAGCATTTTTAAATTTCCATTTGCATAAAATATCTTTTTCCATCCCTTTACTTTTGGTCTGTGTGTATCTTTCATTCTGAGATAGGTCTCTTTTAGACAGCATATATGTGGTTTTTGCTTTCTTATCCATCATTTTACCTTATGTCTTTTGATTGGAGCATTTCTGCTATTTAAGTTTAAAGTGATTATTAATATGTATATATTTATTGCCATTTTATTCTTTTTTTAAGTGTGATTTTTCTGTTTCTTTTTTTAATATATTTTATTGATTATGGTATTACAGTTGTCCCATTTCTCCCCCATCATTCCCCTCCACCCTGCACACCCTCTCCCACCCACATTCCCCCTCTTTAGTTCATGTCCATGTGTCATAAGTTCTTTAGCTTCTACATTTCCCACACTATTCTTGCCCTCCTGTCTATTTTCTACCCACCATCTATGCTACTTATCCTCTGTACCTTTCCCCCTCTCTCCTCCGCCCACTCCCCTGTTGCTAACCCTCCATATGATCTCCATTTCTGTGGTTCTGTTCCTGTTCTAGCTGTTTGCTTAGTTTCCTTTGGTTTTAGGTGTGGTTCTTAATAGCTGTGAGTTTGCTGTCTTTTCACTGTCAAATTTTTTATCTTTTTCTTAGATAAGTCCCTTTAACATTTCATATAATAAAGGCTTGGTGATGATGAACTCCTTGAACTTGACCTTATCTGAGAAGCACTTTATCTTCTCTTCCATTCTAAATGACAGCTTTGCTGAATAGAGCAATTTGGGATATAGGTCCCTGCCTTTCAAGACTTCAAATACTTCTTTCCAGCCCCTTCTTGCCTGTAAGGTCTCTTTTGAGAAATCAGCTGACAGTCTGATGGGAACTCCTTTGGAGGTGACTGTCCCCTTATCCCTTGCTGCTTCTAGAATTCTCTCCTTCATATGAATCTTGGCTAATGTAATTATGATGTGCCTTGGTGTGTTCCTCCTTGGGTCCAACTTCTTTGGGACTCTCTGAGCTTCTTGGACTTCCTGGTAGTCTATTCCCCTTGCCAGATTGGGGAAGTTCTCCTTTATTGTTTGTTCAGACAGTTTTCCACTTGTTGCTCTTCTTCCTCCCCTTCTGGTACCCCTATAATTTGGATGTTGGGAGGTTTAAAGATGTCCTGGACGTTCCCAAGCCTCTCCTCATTTTTTTGAATTCTTGTTTCTTCCTCGTTTTCTGTTTGGTTGTTAGTTTCTTCCTTCTGTTCCACTCCATTGAGTTGAGTCCCAGTTTTCCTCCCATCTCTATTGGTTCCCCATGCATCTTCCTTCATTTCACTTATTGTAGCCTGCATTTTTTCATCTAATTTGTGAGCAAAATCAACCAATTCTGTGAGCATCCTGATCACGAGGGCTTTGAACTGTGCATCTGATAGATTGGCTAGCTCTTCACGGCTTAGAGGAATTGGCTTTGGGGATTTCATTTGTTCTCCTGTTTGAGACATTTTTGGTGTTTTTTTGTTTGTTTTGTTTTGTTTTATTTTGTTTTGTTTTGGTTTTGGTCTGGTCACGGCTGTTACGTAGTAAGGGGTGGAGCCTTAGGTGTTCCCCAGTGCAGAGCAGCTCAGTTGCTGACTTGTGATGCTGTTTGTGGGGGCGGGGTCTGAGAGGGAACAATGGCTCCTGCTCCTCTCTCTTCTGGATTTCAGTCTCTTCCGCTGCTTCCCTTTCACCTGGATTGTCTGCTCGTGGGAATGTGGGACCACCTGGTCAGCCAGCCACCTTGTGCGGCCTCACTGGTTCTGCACAGTTGCCACCCCGTGCCCGGGGTCTGCCAGCTGCCACCTGTGCACCTGGGAACTGCCAGCCACTGCCCCCTGCGTTCCGGGTCCGCACCCCCACTTTTTCCTGCCACGACTCTGCCCCTTTTACCAGTCTGGATGAATGGTTGTTGGACTTCCGTACAGTTCAATTTTCTATAAGTTCTGGTTGTTTTCTTGTTTCTAAATATTTGTTGTCCTTAATTTTGGTTGTGAGAGGAGGCACCGTGTGTCCACCTACGTCTCCATCTTGGCCAGAAGTCCCATTTTATTCTTTTGACTCTGTTCCTCTGTTTTTTCTTTCTTCTTCTTAGAGCAGACCCTTTAACATTTCTCATAATATTGGTTTGGTGGTAACAAACTCCTGTAACTTTTTCTTGTCTGGGAAGCTCTTTCTTTCTTTTTCAGTTTTTGAATGGTAGCCTTGCTGGGTAAAGTAATCTTAGTTGTAGATCCTTACTTTTCATCTCTTTAAGTATTTCATGCCAATTCCTTCTGGCATGAAATATTTCTATTTTGATATCAACTGACAGTCTATGGGAGATCCCTTTTAGGCAACTAACTATTTTTCTCTTGCTGCTTTTATGATTTGCTCTTTGTCTTTAACCTTTGCCATTTTAGTTATGATGTATTTTGGTGTGGGCTTCTTTGGGATCATCTTGTTTATGACTTCCTGCTCTTCCTGGACTTGTGTGTCATTTAGGGAAGTTTTTAGTCTATTTCTTCAAATAGTTCCTTGATTTTTTGCTTGCTCTCTTCACTTTCTGGTACTCCTATGTTATGAATGTTGGTTTACTTCATGTTGTCTCAAATGTCCTTAAACTATCCTCATTTTTAAAAGTTATTGTTATTTTTTGCTCCTCTGATTAGGTGTTTTTTCTACCTTCTATGTCAGTGATTCAGTCCTTTGCTTCATCCAACCTACTGTTTATTCCTTCTAGTGTACTCTTCATTTCAAGTCTTATATTATTCATTTCTGACTTTTTAAAGTGGTTTCTTTGTTCTTTTTAATGTTGTAGTTCTCTAAGTTCCTTGTAGTTCTCACTAAATTACTTGAGCATTCTTATAACCAATATTTTGAACTCTATGCCTGGTAAATTTTTGTTTCCATTATACTTATCTCTTTTTCTGGAGATTTCTCCTATTATTTCCTTCTGGGTATCTCTTTGTCTCCCTCTCTAGGCTGCCCTTTTGTGTTTGTTTCTATGCATTGGATAGATCTGCTATGACTCCCAGTCTTGGTATGGTGGCCTTATGTAGTAGGTGTCCTGTGGGACCCCATGGTGAAATCTCCTTTATAACTTGTGCTGGTTGCTCCATATAAGGAATAAAGGAATGACCCTTGTGTGGGTTATGTGGATCCTCCTGTTATAATTGAGCCCTAATTGCTATTGGTCTGTTCCTGTGTGGTGTCAACCCTCAGGCTGGCTGACTGTGAGCATCAGTTCCAATCACAGTGTACAAGTTACTGTGCAGGTGATGACTACAAGTGCGGAGTTCTCCTCAGCAGGGTCTGGTGCCTTCTGAGATCTTCCTTTGGATATGCTACTTGTGAAGCATGTTGAATCCTTCTCTGATATTATCTGAAAGCTTACCACTGGGTATTGGTTCTGGGACTTTTGGGGAGGGACTCTTCTGCAGACCAATGTCAGAAGCTTCCTGTGACTGGCCATGAGCAACCTGTTTGGAGCTACAAAGCAATCCACAGTATGTGGCTGCCTCTTATGGGCCTGGGTATGTGTGGGGAGGATATGGCTGTACACCAAGGCCAGCTTTTACCAGCAGCAGGCCCAGAGGCAGGCCAGAAAAACTCCCAAAGGGTCCTGAGATCCACCTGTACCTGCCTCAGCCTTCTGGCCACCTGTTAGGCTCAACTACTGAAAGAGCCTTTGGCAGTACTTGAGTTGCATGAGATAGGTTCTCAGTGAGTGAGCAGGTAGGGATGACTGGTTTTTCTCAGAATGATACATGGAAACTTGTTGCCAGTGCTTGGTCTTGGATCACTCAGCAAATGTACCAGGGTATAACAAGTCTAGGTGCTACCTGCTGGCGCTTGCATCCCTTTGTGGTGGAGTAGGGTCTTAGGGAATTGTCAGTGTGAAACCAGCAGAATTTATCAGTCCCTAACAGACAAAGATTTGGCTGTGTGAAGGGAAGGCTCTGCACATGTCCAGCATGTGGGGGGAAAATTTCTTCCATCCTAGAGCTACACCACTCAGTCTGCTCCAAAGTCTGCCAGGAACTTGATTTCAGTAGGGAGTTAGGAGAGGGGGAGCTGCTGATCAGGCTTAGGTGATCTAGATGCTATATGGGTGCCTCTTCGTAGCTCTGGTGCTTTGGGCTGGGGAACCTGGTGTGTGGTTGAGGCCCCGTACTTCTTCGGGTGACCTTTACATCTGAGATATCCCTCCAGCATCTCAGCTGCCACCCATGGGAGTGGAGCAAGTCCTTTTTGCATGTTAGCCTTTCCTACCAGTCTCGATGTGGCTTCTTCTGCCAGTCCTTGATTATAAGACTCCTCTTCAGCCAGTTTTCAGTTGTTTATTCAGGATAATTGATATATTTTTGTTGTAATACCAGTTTGGTCTTAAGAGGAGGCGAATGTATCTTCCACCTATTCTGAGACCATCTTGGATCTCCTCTATCTCACTTTTTGCATGTAGTCTTTTTTAGTTGCTTCTCAATTATATCTGCAAATTTATATCTTATTACTTTTTCTTACCTTAGTATGTTGGCCAGCACTTTAGAGGTAGTGAGTCATCTCTTGTTGTTATAGTACTAGGAATTTTAACTTTAGCACTTGAGCTTTTATCTTGACCATATTTTGCCATTTAGCTCACATGGATACTGTTAGAGATTGCCAATTACTTTACTAAAAAGCCAGCTTTGAGATATCCATGATTTTTTCTTGATCCCCACTAGTAAATCTATCAGAAAAGCAATTGGGATTGGCCTGACAATGTCTCTTAGTAATATACTTTTTCCTTTTTTAATTTCTTAAAACCTGTATTTATAAATCTATTTTAAAGAAATGAGCTATTGATCCATAAAAGGATATTGAGGAAACTTAAATTCATGTTACTAAGTGAAAGAAGCCAAACTGGAAAAGTTCTCCAACTGTGTGATGGCAACTCTATGGCATTCTAGAAAAGGAAAACTTTGGAGACAGTAAAAAGACTAGTGGTTGCCAGGGTTAGGTAGGAGGAAAAGAAGAATAGGTGGGGAGCACATAGGATTTTTACAGTGATAACACTCTGTATGATACTATAAGGGTGGATTCACATCATTAATTATTTGTCCAAATCCATGGAATGTACAACACCAAGAGTAAACCCTAATGTAAACTATGAACCTTGCATGATGTGGATGTGTTAGTGTAGGTTCATTAATGAAAACAATTGTACCATTCCATTAGGGGATGCTGATAGCGTGGGAGTCTATGCATGTGTAGGGTATGTGGGAAATCACTGTACCTTTCCTTAAATTTTGCTCTGAACCTAAAATTGCTCTTAAAAACATAAAGTCTTAATAATAAAATCCATTCTAGAAACCTGTCATGGATAGATGAAAAGTCCTATAGCCTATAGTTTTAAAACCTACTTTTCTAGTTTTTTTTTTTTTTTTCAACCAAGGAACTTGCATGCCTCTTGCCTTTTGGTACTTTTTGCATTTCCCAGGACATCTCATTTTTCCTTAGCTAGAATTCTTTTTGACCCATGAATGATCACTTCAGAAAGGTCATAAGTTCTTCTCTGAGGAGGAGATGAGAATGTCAATGAGCCCACCAGCTGCAAAGGTCATTACTGGGAAAGCTCACTTGCCTGGTTGTTGAGTAAATTAAACTCATGAATATTATTGGGGTGCCACAACTAAATTATCATGAACATTGATTACAGTTTAGCATCTTTAGATTGTTTGTATATATTACTATGGAGTCAAGTCTATTACTACAATACTAGTCTTTATTACTCATACTTTGCTTAGCTCTTTGGGGTGGGAGAGAAAAGGACAAATTGAAGGGATGCTCAGGGAATTGGGCATAACCTGCAGCCTATTACATTCATGCTATGTAACTCATATGGTGGCTCCTGACAAATTCAGCTCTTTAGTTTTGAGTTTCCCCCCAAACAGGGTTAGTCTTAAGCATGTGTGTGTGTGACAAAGGAAAATAAGTAGCAAATTATTGGGGAAAAACCTTATATTAATGAATGAATTTGTCATGGCTTTTTCCTGGGGACACCCCTAAAAGTGTTTGGCTAAGAAACAGGATGTAGCAATTTGGAGTGCAGCATACATAGTCATTTTATGTGTTAGATATGAAAATTATTAAGATATGATGGAAAAATGATGATTTGGATGAATGGGGAAGTGTTAAATTGGAGTTTATCTGCAAACTATGTATGTGTGAGACTGCAGCGGGGGGTTTGGCTATAGGGTTATTGTTACTGGTTGGCACAAAATGAAATGATAAATAATGTAGAATGTATATATATTATGACCCTCTAGATGACAATGGAGTCATATTTGGCTTACTTTAGAGAGTCTGTCATGCGAGATGAACTTGTCAATGTCATTTTTATTACCCAAAGTAGAAGAAAAGGTACAGAATGTCACACAAGTCCTTCATTTGCTTGTACCATGTGACCCTCTCACTGAGTGAAAGCCCAGCCTGCAGGAAAATGGATTGACATGTCTTAAGTGACACATGGCATTGAACTCTCTGGAGAGATTTCCAGTGGAAACCAGGAGGGTCAATGTTGGGTTTCATTTCATTTAATTGTTTTATCAATGACATTGAAAAAGGAGCACACTGCACCCTAATGAACTTTACAGAAAATACAAAATTGGCAAATGTTCTTAATGTTAGTGAGGAGTAAAACATAATAAAAATGAATCTAGAGAGGTAAGAAATATGGGCAGGAAATAACAGAATGAGATTCAATTTGGAAAATGGCAAAGTAATACATGTGGGGAAAATGGATTGCAGGCACTGTTGGGTAGTCAACAGGAGCCTAAGAGGCTGTCTCTGTGAAGGGTCTTCGGTGATGATGGTGGTGAATTAGATGTGCATCTGCAATATGATATGGCAGCACAAACAGCTGGTGTCATTTCCATCCATGAACAAATTGTCCTGGCGTCCCTGAGAAGAACAATAATTATGTCAAGTGTACTGAGCTGGTGAGACGGTAATGCAGAATACACAGTCTGTTTTGGGAACCTCATTTCTAAAAAGACTCAAACTACAGAAGAGTGTCAAAAATGATAAGAAAATGAGTGGCAGCCTTCAGAGCCATAATAAGTTCAGCCAAAGAAGCTTTGGTTGGCTCAGTGAAGAAACTGAACTGAAAAATAATATTGCCTAGAGTTCAGCAGTTCTTGGTGGATTCATTTGCTCCTTCATTCAGTGGATATTTATCGAGCACCTGCTCTGCTCCAGGCCCTTGGTATGCTGGAAACTTGGGGACATATACATGGATTTGTCCATAGGGGTGGCAGATGCATAAATAGATATGATGTTACCATGCCAGTGCAATGATAAACATGCAAACATCATGGGATCACATAGGAGCGCCCATAGGCTGAAGGAGAAGGCAGTGCTTACACTGACACTGGCATTTAGGTAGGGCAGTGAATGGGAAGCAGAGGAATCTCAGTATGCTTAGTATGTGGGGGCCCTACAACAGAGGGTTAAGACTCCTGGAGCCTAAGCTGAGAGGCAGAGGCAGCTATGGACAACTAAGGGAAGGAGGCAGGGATGATGGTAGAAGGGCTTACACCAAATATGAATGAATTTACACTTGATTTTGTAGGCCAGTAATGTCAACCTTGCCTACTGATGAGCATCACCAGGGCCACTGTTAACATGAAGACTACTAAACCTCTGCCCAGGAGATTCTGGTCTTTTTGGTCTGGGATGGAATTTGAATACTTAACATGTAGTCCAGGTGATTTTATCATTAGGAAGTTTGAGGAATCTGCTTTAGGCTGCAAAGCATTTAAAGTCTTTTGCTAGGTCCCTCTCTTGACTGCTTAGGACATGGATCTGGAGGCACCAGACAAAGGGGTAAGGAGGGATTATCTTTTGTAGTTGTTCAGGCTTGACATGATGGAAGACTAAATTTGGAAGAAGGACTGGAGAGACACTAAGAGGTCAAATGAGAAGACTTTAGGATTGACTGGATGTGGGCAAAAGAGAGATTTGGGGTGACAGCCAAGGTGGTGCTCACAGTTGATAGAGGGACCACAAGAGAAGGAGCTGCTCCAGAGGTGAAGTTTAGGATTGAAAGTGATGTGGCACAAGGCCATCCTGCAGTGATGTTCAGTTGGCACATAGACACATAGGATGATGCTTCTGTCTAATCTGGCTAGTGAGAGCTTTTTTTTTTTGAGTCAGAGAGGTGAAAGCATGAGGGTGTGTGAGATCCCCAATGGGCAGGGCAGAGGAAGGAGCCTTGGGAAACACCAACATTTGGGGCAGCAGGAGGAGCGATTCCTCCTTTCCAGCCCATTGGCCATGTAGAGAAGGCGGAGTGTTCTCAGTGGAAGAGCATCACTGCAGAATGAGGATGCAGAAGCTCTTTCCTAGGATCCCAGAAGGTCAATCTGTACAAAATCCAGAGTAGCATAGTGTTCCAGGTGGGAGTGAGGTGTACTCACCTCTGTCTCAGCAGCCTAGTGAGCCCTTTGTCCTCAGCTCCAGTGACAACCATCCTGAGGTAACTGCTTCTAGTTCCTTCATCATGAGCAGGTAAGATGCAGGTGTGGGCCTCACTGCAGGTAAGACATGATGAGGGAACCCACCAACCCCAGGAATAGCAGGGAAGTCAGTCTTGAGTGCCCTGCACCAAACATGGGAGGCACAGCAAGGCTGGAGTTGGTGGAACAAGGAAGTCAGGATGGAAATTAGAGGAGTATGAGCAGAGGTTTGTGTACTTTCCAACAGGAAGACAAAGATGCTCAGAGAACTATCTTTTTCTCAGGGTGACTTACTTATTTTGGGAGTGTTCAAGGGTTTCTGAACTGAAGATATTGTAGATAAACTAGTGCAGAGATTTACAAGTGTTCTTTGGTCACCTTGGGCCAAAAGAAATAGCTAACACATTTTGCTTTTTAAGTAATGGGGTCCAACAACATAGTATAAGTGTTTCTGTCCTAAAATCTGAAAGCATAATATATCCCTCGAGACTGAGATAAGCTGTTATCTTTTGAGTAAATTCCAAGGTCACTTCGTAGTGAAGTGAAGATTTGACATGTAGGGACCCAGATCTCTCCATTAAGTCCAAATTAATGTATCACTATTTGTGGTAATTTGTCGGGTTTTTTGGTAATAAATTGAGAATGGTTGTTATGCTCTGTCCTTGCAGACACATAGGACTGTCTGACCTGTGTCTGTTCTCCACACTCAGCATTGGTAGGTCACTTGCTGTGCATCTGTTGATCACTTGGTGTGCAATTTATAAATGAAGTGGCTGTCTTCCCACTACTGTGAAGTCAGGGTCCCCATTGCCCTCCACATGCCCTTCCCCATCTCCACTCAGTGTCCCCGCTTCCAGGCGCTTCTGTCTGTGTTCTGTCTCTGCTCTTTAGTGATTCCTTGACTCTTTTCCCCAAGCTTTGGGAGTCTCACAGCCTTTTCCATCCTGCTTGATATCCCTGTGACCCTTACTTGTGTCTTCCTCAGACGCTGATCTGGCATGTCCCTCCCAGAACATGCAGATCCTCTTCTAAGCAAGAGGGTAGCCCAGGTAAGGGTGGGAGGCTGGACTAGCCCCAAAGCCTGGTTTTTCATCACATGTCCATGAGAAAGTTTCTGGGATGAAGCCTGAGGACTTCCAGATAAGGGCTGGCCCTGGCCAGGCCTGAGTACCACATGTCCTTAGCTGTTGATAAGCTTGGAGATAGGCTAGTATTCAGGGCTCAGCCTTGGGGAACTACATGCATCCTTCATACCAGGGAGCACAAACTCCCAGGGTTCAGCGTGACATTGTTGTTTCATTTATAAGTCAAATTGTTATTTGACTTATAACCATATATATAAGCTTTAAATAGGAGTGGACAAAGCAAACAGAAGACTATTACCTAAAAGTATTTGGGGGCAAAGATGAAATTATAATATAAGATTAGAGGGAATTTAATAATTGGATCTGAAAGTACTACCACAGGGAACTGATGTTTCAAGTTTCAGTGGAAGAAATTAAATAATTCCTTTTTCTCCAGAGACGTGGAGATAATTAGGAATGAGATTAACTAAACATTGAGTGCTACTGCTTAATTAAACAAGCACGCATCATGATGTTTAAAGTGTCAACAGGTCCAGATACTCAAAGGGAACAAATTGACAACTGGAGTGTAATTTAAACAACGCTTAAGACAGTTCTTCATTGTATCTACCCTCATTCCAACTGCCATTGTTTTGGAAGAATTGAAGAGATTGAAAACGTAAAATGAGCAAATGTGTAACCTGCCCTAGTTGATGAGCCTCTGGCCACTGTGCCTTACCCAAAAAGAAGTGAGAGTGAAGAGGTTTGGTTTCCACCCTTCTGAGGCACCAGCCTCACAGTCTAGAGGAGAAGACATATGTAGATGTGGGTATACTTGTAGATCAAATAGATGTTATCGAGGTAGTTAATAGAATGAGAGTGTGAAAGGGCCATACAAGAAGGCAACTCTGGCAATGGAGTAAGAGACAGACAAGGGCGCATTCTTGGGAGAATATGAGAAGGTCACCTGGGAGGATGTGGGATTTTGCTGGGCCCCAGGGCGAGAAGGGCTACAACAGTATAGCCATGCCATATTAGGAGACCAACTAGCTTGAGCAAAGATGTGGACAAGGGAGAAAAGGAATTTGCAAATGGAAATTCCTGGATGGAATTGGATGCTCAGTGTTTGTGCTTAGTGAAGGCCAGGGTGGATAGTGATAAAAGGAAAGTTGGCATAGTAGACCTGGCAGGGAACTTGACTCCAGAGACAATGCCAGATTCTTCCTAAATGCATCCTCACACTTGACACAATGCCTGGTGCACAAAAGGGCTCAATAACAGTTTCTTTGGATGAAAGAATGAATGAGTGATCTAAACCTTTTGGTAAAATGCCATTTTAATGAATGGCAACAAGGAGTGGAAGGTAATAGTAAGGAAAAATATAAACCCATCCTGGAGTTGTATCTGGAGAGGGCCAGTTACCAACCCCTAAGTATCAAAGTTTCTTAGCTGCTGACATGTCCTTGATATTCTGCAGCTGACTGCATTTCAGAATGCAAACTTCTTTTCCAGCTGCAGGGGGATGGGGAAAGTCTGTTGAATCTGTTTTTTGTTTGTTCTTTTTGTTTGATTTTTAGAATTTGTTTTAGAATGAATGAGAAGGAAAGAATGACTTGAAATAGACAAAGCTAGAGCTTTTCCATTTCTCATCAGTTGCTCCATCACTGCAGGATTGATCCCCAAGAGAAACTGACTGCCTTTGGCCTGAGTCTTGGGGGGGCAGAAACAGTGAAGATCTCTGTGTCTCTGGGGCTTCAGTTACCTTCCCTGAGAATACTGTTCTAGTAAATAGTGGGGACACAGCTACATTTAATTTTTTCCCTGGGAATCATCACTGAATAACAAGGGCCAGTGAACTGAGTACATTACTTTTTAAAATTTGGAGCAAGGTTTAGACTCATTTTTGTTTTATTTAAGGGTCTTTTTAAGGGTTTTTTTGTGCATATTTCATACCACCAACCTCTTCCAGTCCCTATAGATTTTTCTCTTCCATTGATCTGTGAAAATGCTGCCTGAGCAAACTGAGGCAGGATGGCATCTGCTCTCCAGATTTGTATGCCCCCTGGGTGCACATTGGCAAGGTCTTCAGACCAGAGATCAGGGCCTTAAATTCTGCCTCTGTCCTTTCAATTGAAAGAACTTAAGAATCACCTTCTGCTTAAGGTTTGAGGACTTATGACATTCTAAGAAGCTAAGAGCTCAGAGGCTGTAAAGTGAATCATAACAGACTTAAAGCATGTCACACTGAGGTCAGAACATTGCATAGAGGGCTGACCTTTTTTTTAAGTATATTTTATTGATAATGCTATTACAGTTGTCCCATTTGTTTCTCTCCTTTATACCCCTCTACCCTGCACCCCCCTTCCACCAGCATTCCCCCACCTTAGTTCATGTACATGGGTCATATATATAAGTTCTTCGGCTTCTACATTTCCTATACTGTTCTTAACCTCTCCCTGCCTATTTTGTATCTACCATTTATGTTTCTTGTAAGTTTTCCCTGTAAGTTTCCTCCCATTCTTCCCTTTCCCTCTCCCTGCTGATAACCCTCCATGTGATCTCCATTTCTGTGATTCTGTTCCTGTTCTAGTTGTTTGATTACTTTGGTTTTATTACCTTTAGGTTTGGTTGTTGATAGTTGTGAGTTTGTTGTCATTTTGCTATTCATAGTTTTGATCTTTTTCTTAGATAACTTCCTTTAACATTTCATATAATAAGGGCTTCATGATGATGAACTCCTTTAACTTCACCTTATCTGGGAAGCACTTTATCTGCCCTTGCATGCTAAATGATAGCTTTGCTGGATAGAGTAATTTTGGATGTAAGTCCTTGCCTTTCATGACTTCGAATACTTTTTTCCATGTGCTTCTTGCCTGCAAGGTTTCCTTTGAGAAATTAGCTGATAGTCTTATGGAAACTCCTTTGTAGGTAACTGTCTTCTTTTCTCCTGCTTCTTTTAAGATTCTCTCCTTCTCTTTAATCTTGGGTAATGAAATTATGATGTACGTTGGAGTGTGCTTCCTTGGGACCAACTTCTTTGGGACTCTCTGGGCTTTGTGGACTTCCTGGAAGTCTCTTTCCTTTACCAGATTGGGGAGTTCTCCTTCATTATTTTTTTCAAATAAGTTTTCAATTTCTTGTTCTTCTTCTTCTCCTCTCTGTACCCTATGATTAGGATGTTGGAACATTTAAAGATACCCTGGAGGTTCCTAAGCCTCTCCTCATTTTTTTGAATTCTTATTTCTTGATTCTCTTCTGGTTGAATGTTTCTTTCTTCCTTCTGGTCCAAACCATTGGTTTGAGTCTCAGTTTCCTTCCCTTCACTGTTGGTTCCCTATATATTTTTCTTTATTTCACTTTGCATAGCTTTTACTTTTTCCTCCATTTTGTGACCATACTCAACTGTTTCTGCGAGAATTCTGATTACCAGTGTTTTGAACTGTGCATCCCATAAGCTGGCTATCTCCTCATGGCCTAATTCTTTTTCTGGCATTTTGATCTGTTCTTTCACTTGGGCCATTCTTGGTGCACCTGTGACATTGTAAGAGGTGGAACCTTAGGTATTCACCAGGGTAGGGCAACCCACGTCACTGGGTTGTGGCACTATATGTGTGGGAGTTGTCATAGAGGGAACAATGCCACTCACTTGGCTCTTGGCCTGCTGTCAGTCACTTCCTCTGCTACCCACAATCACATTGGACCCTTCTGGTGCTGATTCCTGGGTGTGTGTGTTTGTATACATTCTAGGACCCTATGGATCTGTCCAACAGACTCTCCTGTGAGGCTGAGAGTTCCTCCCACCGCCTCAATCCCCACAAATTTTCCCAGCCAGAGGTTTTGAGGTTTTAGTTTTCTTCACTAGAACCCTGGGTTGTGTGGTCTGTCTCTCTTTCTAGTTGTATCTCCTGACTTGTCCACACACAAATGTGGGAATGCCCAGACCATCAGCCACCACCTCACATCCACCTGGTCTGTCTCCTTGCCCCATGTCCTCTCCACCCCAGTTGCCTGTCTCCAACCCTCCTGCTAGTCTGGATGAATGTTTCTTTTTTAACTCCTTGGTTGTTTGACTTCCATACAGTTTGATTTTTCTGGAAGTTCTGGTTATTTTTGTTTTTAAATTTTTTGTTGTCCTTCTTTTGGTTGTGCAAGGAAGCAAAGCATATCTACCTACACTTCCATTTTGGCCAGAACTCAGTAGTAGGCTGTATTGTTGTCCTGGTGTGCCGGTGCACTCCCAACACTTCTGAGGCACAGCTTCCAGGGGAAGAAAAATGGCTGGGTAAGATGGGGCCCCTTGTCCTGGCCTCTCTTTCCTGTCTCCCAGAATGTCATAATGTCATGGTCCCAGCACTTTGACCCACCAATACTGTCTAATGTTTGTTCCCTTCATTCTTTCATTCAAAGTAACTATGACTTGTTACAGCCAGGAAGGATTCTAGAAGTGAAGAAAAGATACGATCCCTACCCTTCTAGGGGGAGTTGGGTAAGAAACAAAATAAGTAAAATATAGTGAGACATTCTAAGGCAACACATTTATTGGGGAGGGAGTGTGTAAGTGTTGTTAGATGATCATTGGAGAAAGCCTGTCTTACTCAGATTTTCTCCAGTTTCTCGGTTTGAGTCAGCACGTGGGAAGACATGGATTGTTATAGATGCCTGCCCTTTTGAAAAGAACTTCTTCTAAAGCCATGCTCTTCACTTTTTATTCACTGTACTAAAAGACTTCTACTTAAAGGGGCCCTTTTAGAGTCCTTTGAAAACAATACTTGTGTGATTGGCTTAGTCCTCAGGTTTTGCTGTTTTCTTGTTCTCCCTGGATTAAAATGAAGAGGGATTGGTTTAGTTTCTAGTATCTCCTATCCTTGCCTAGGTTGGATAGGAGATTGAGGCCCAGGGTCTGGACCCTCATAATTTGAACTCCCTCTCTCATGTCTCTGTGGACTTGGTGCCCACTTTCACTAGGAGTGTGTGAGGCAAGGTTTCTCCTAGTAGGTTCCAGAGATGCCAAGTTTCAGAATTTTCTTTAAGGTGTGCTCCATAATCATACAGATTCCTGAATTCTCCCCAGATTTCTCAGACCAGAAGCTCAGGTTGATGCCTGGAATTCTCCATTTTAACCAGAATTTCAGTTACTTCTCCTAACACTAAAATTTTAGAAATCTTAGGTTTTGGGCACTAAGGGAAGATCTGGAGAATCTGGAAAATACTTTAGCTCAGACTGGCCAGCAGTAGGAAGAGAAAAATGAAGGTGTGTCTCCCAATCTCCATGTCTTTCCCCATATCCTTGTTGCTGTTCTCTAGGGCCCACTCACTCCTGTGTCTGTGCTGGGCCCTTTTTACATCCCTTTCATCAACCTGCATTCTGGAAGGCTTCTGTGTCATAAATGTGCATCTCATTCTGGATGTAACCTATGGGTGCGAATTAAGTTTTTAATTGTACAATTCTTTTTTTAATATATTTTATTGATTATGCTATTACAGTTGTCCCATTTCTCCCCCATCATTCCCCTCCACCCCTCCTCCCACCCACATTCCCCCTCTTTAGTTCAATTTGGGCATAGGTGAACAGGTAGGAAAGAATACTAGGAAAAAGGGAACCTTCCCAGGGCCTCCTAAAATCATCAACCATCTGTTCCATGAATGATGAGATTAGTCCTTCAACACAGGTCCAGACAAAGATGTCATTATCATCAATGATCAGAGACCAGGAAGGGAAGTGGAGGCCCCTTGGCCCTGGGCATTGTCATTGTCACAGAGTCTTGGTGTAAACTCAGGGAACACAATCTGCCACAGCCTGTGAAACATGCCCTCCCCAGGGGAGTCGGTGGACATTCTGTTCAAGTTAGAAATCAAGGCTCTCATTTTTCACATCTCTCAGAGTGATGGTGTCCCCATAGGCCCTATTAAAGGGGATTTGACTAAGAGTCTTTCTTTATACCCTGCTTCCTCCAGACATAAGACTGATATGATCTGTGTGTCTTGGTACCTCTGTACTGCATTCTTCCAGACTGTTTGATCCTGGGACACTTTTAACCAGTTCCTCCCAGAAGAGGCAATACCTGGTGTCTGTCACAGCATGCTCCTTCACTCAGGGAGGGGCCTCAGCACCACCTGCAGCTCCGGCATCTGGGTGACCACCTCACCAGAAGGGCAGATGGCCTTGACCGGGGTACCGGGGTCTCAAGGAAATTACAAAGCAGTCAGTAGGTCAGTTGAAGACAACTTTGGAGTGCTGTTTACTCCCTTCTCCACTGTGAGCTCCACGTGACTCATAAGTGGGCATGGGAGTCAGACAGAAACCAAATGCCCAATCTATGTCTTGTAAAGCTGTACTGAGAAAAGTGGTTTGACACTGAGGCCAAATGGGCTTCTTTCTCCCCATCCTCTTCTAGGCCCTGAGCCCTGTGGGAGGAGGGGTTCCTTATACCACCCACCCTCCTGGGACCTCTGGATCTTGGAAGGATGGAAAAGAAGGGTGCACATGAGTGGCCCCAAGTAGTACTCTCTGGGAAACAGGGCTGGCAACACTCCCAGCAACTGGGGTAATGAAACATTCCCAAGGTGCACACACTGCCCACTCCCATGTTAGCTGTTTGCTGAAAGTCCAGTCTCACAGCACATGGCAAGACAGAGGCTACCCAGAATAGGATGTTGACCACATTCCTCTCATTCAGAGTGGGGCAGCTTGCAGAAGCTCACTTGGATCAGGGGTAAGAAGGAGGGTGAATGAAGATGGGAGTTGAAGAGAGTCATGCAGTGTTACTCCCTTCTGTTATGCTCCCTCCTGGCTAGGGACTGAAGTCCCATTACTCTATTACCCAGAGGAGTACAGCCCCCACCCACCATGAAAACCCTATAAGACAACTAATTGCTTTAAAAGGCTGGCAGCCTGTGACTCTCTAATCTTTGAGGTATTAAACTGGGAACTTCCCCAGTCCTAGGTAGCTGTCAGAAGGTAAGGACTTTCAGCTCCTCTGAGCTGGTGCTTAGTAAGAACTAGGACTTTGGTTATGAAGGACGGCTGTTGTCTTCTCTCAATTGTCTGGAAGTCTGGCTAGATCACAAGGTGAGGCAAACACAGCTGAAAGTGATGAACTGTCACTTTCTGATGGCTAAAGTCATTGTAAACCACTGCACATGCTCTTTGATCAAGAGATTGCATTTTATCTCATAGAGTTTTTGACCAACATTAGTAATCTGTGATTGGAAAATTTGCCACTCTTTCCTTGGTCAGGCAAAATATTTCCTTGAAGGACTTCATCCTCTGCCATCCCATCTAGGCCTCAGTGGCCTCTTCCCTTCAGCTTCCCCAGGCTGACTGTGGAGGGAGATCCACTAATAAAGTCAGTGGACCCACTTCTTGTCCACTACAAAGCCCTGCTGTTATGGCAGCCTAGCTCTATCCACAGTGTGTCCTTATGGTTTGTGGACTCAGACACATGGCTTGACTGTATCAAATTCAGTCTGAGATAGTAGGGGATTAGCAGCTGAAACAAGAGTGTTATGCAGAAACTTGGAAAAATTTCTGAAACTGTGGCAGAGTTTATCCACGGTTTTTCTTTCTTGTAGGAACAGATAAAGAGTATGACGTGTTATTGATCAAAGGTGCTGCACTTTGCCATAAAATAGCTGCTACTGGGGGAGATGAGCATCCCTGAATTCCTCTCTTACAGACTCATTAGCTTAGAATCCTGGTTTGCTGACTGTTTCAACACACATCTCCATGTGTCAATTAGAGAGATCTTACCTTCTGTCCCAAATAAGGCAAAGGGATTTGTAATTGGACTAGATCAAAAGCCAACAAATTTGAGAAGGAAAAAAATGAAAGATGAATAAAAGGTGGTCTGAAGGTACGTGTCTTTGCTAGAATGGTAACAGCCTGTTTGAGCTGCAGACATTTAGCTCCAAGGACAGGGAGCTCTTTCTTACGGACCATTTGAACAATCAAAGATTCACACTTTGAGGCAAAGGGCTGACAGCAAAGATCCATGTTGGAATTAGGTGTGGAAGTTAGAGTAGGGGATAAAGTAGACTAAAATCCTAGTCTTAGAGATGTAACATCCTTGTGGATAGTGATGGCTCACTAGGTTGCAGGCACTGTTCTAAGCACTTCACATGTTTTAATATATTTGATGCTCACACTTACCCTGAGAGTAGGACTTATTAGCCCTGCATTACTGGGAAGTAAAGTGACTTTCCCAGTCATACAACCAGCAAATGGCAACTTAGTGTTTCAACCCAGTGTACATCAATTCATCTCAAACTCTAAAGGGCATATGATCCATTCAGGGAGTCTGGGTTTAGGAGCATATGTTGGTCCAGTAGCTCTGGTTTGGAACCCTAGTGATTCTGCACTTTTGACTGGCCCCCAGGTGACACTGAAGCTGCTGGTCCATGGAGCACACTCAAAGTGGTAAGGCTCTGGATCATGACAGGCATATCTGACTGTCTGAAAGCATAAGTGCCCTGGAGATTTTTTTCTAATTTATTTCTAATTTCCGTATTGCTGTCATTAAGACTCTTTGTAGTTAGCCTAGCCTAGCCTAGGCTCTATTACTTGAAGCTATGAAAACCCATTTAAGGTAACTGAGAAGAGAAGAGGTGATAGTTTAAGGCTATAGAGCTCATGGAATGCAAGGATAGCAAATGCAGTACCTCAGCCCTCTTGAGACTCAAAGTGCCATCAACATCAAGTCTGCCAGCCCCATAATGCCTCTCAACTCTACCTTTCCCTTACAGGTTCAGCCTTCTATGCTCTTCTGCTTGTCTGTTTTCCAAACACAGCTTCCTGTCACAAAGTTCACGGGTTCTTTCAGCCCCAGGGTCTATATAACCATGTGTACCCTGTTTCTTAGTTTAAATTCTTGAGGGGGAAATTGATTTGTTGCTCTGGTAGTCAGCAATTATGGGGCCTGTGGATGGGGCAAATTAAGTAAGGAAGATGGTGGACAAATTGTATCTAATATCACATGCAAGACCAAATATCCACTGAATTCATTCCTAGACTTCCAGATTGCTTACTTTGTGGGGCCATTAGAAAGAAAAATATCATTTATTTACTAGGCACCTACAAGCTATGAGGCAATGTGCCAAATGATGGGGATATAGAGGTAGAAGATACTGCTTATGGTTTTAGGGCATTTGGGTTCGAATGGGAGAGGAGTTCTTCAGTAATGTCAGACTAACTTCTAGCAAACCAAAACCTTCCTTCTGAGAACAATTAGAAAAGCTGAAAACAGCTGCATTTCCACTTTCTTAATTACATATTTATATTTCATGAATACATTTATATTACACAATTATATATGTGCATATACATTTCAGCTATCCTAATTGTCCTCTGAAGGATAACATTAGATAGATAGATAGATAGATAGATAGATAGATAGATAGATAGAGATAGGTAGATAGATAGATACATTCTTTTTATTAGAGTCCTAGATTCTCTTCTCTAGAGCTCTTTAATTTGGTAGGCACTGAATACATGTGGCTCTTTAAATTTAAATTAATGAAAAACAACTACAAATTCACTTTCTCAATCCCATGTGGACTAGCCACAAAGCCACATGTGGCCAGTGATTCCTACTGTGTGTACAGTGAAGACAGGACATTTCTATCACCTCAGAAAGTCTATTGGACAGTATTTTAATTCTCTGACATTTAAAAATTTTTTGTTATGTTAATTTTTAGATTTTTTACTTATGATAATGTTACCCCTGTGCATGGAAACTTCGCATGGTTTCAGACTCTTTAGTATGATGTTCAAGGTTTAACACAGTGTAACTCAGTTCTGTTTCCATGACTACTGAAACCAAGCACAGTAAATTCAGTGATCAACCATTGACTGAAAGCTGACAAGACAACATAATCTCAGAATCAGATGCTTGCTGCTTTGTGTGACTGTCTTGCATGTATAATGGTGCTCAGAGCGTGAACCCTGAGTCATCAGGTGACCTCAGGCTTCTCTATCTTGGGACATCAAATTGTAGAAGAAATACTATTTTGGTTCTTGGACTTCCCATTGGAGAATTCTTTATTTTGCAAGAATGTGGGTCAACTGGGACTTCTATTGAACTGCGTCTCAGCTTTGTCATTTACTGGCTTTAAACAGAAATCTTAATTCCCCTCCAGTGTGTCAGCTTTTTCAGTTGTTACATGTCAGTCATTGCAGCTCCCCATGGCCTGTGAGTTTTGACAATTAAATGTGGTTTTGCAAAAGTGAAAATTATTTTATAAAAAGTGCCATATATGCCATATGGCATTATTCTGGATTGCATGTGGGCCTTGTCCATAGCTGCGCTGCTTTATGCTGTTCTGTTCCTTTTTGTCTTACAGTGATTTCCCTTAAAGCTTCTGAAGATTCATCCTTTGAAAAAAAGAAAAAGTCTTGGACATTTTTTGAAGGTAAAACTTGCATATTTTTATTATAAGATGCTATCTCATTTTTACATAATAGGAAAGGAATAGAATAGGAGGAAAAGACCCCCACTTCTTAGTTTTGCCAAGTTGTTTTCTAGCCCTAAACTTACTCAAGAGTAGGCTGGGACTTTCTGGTGTTATCAGCCAAAAGGTTTTAAAAAGGTAGAGGTTAAAGCTCCAAACTGCATAATTCGGGGTTGTTTTATTTTGCTGCAGAATTCCTACTCTCAGGAGATATTAGGGTGGGATCTTCAAGTAATATAAAAATAGAAAGTATGTCCACTGTGAACTAATTTTATCACAGATTATTAAGGAGTTTGGGATTCTGGAAACAGTTTGAAAACCTTAAGCAAGGGATTTTTGACCCTTTTTAGAATCACCAGGGGATCTTTGAAAACATTGCTGCCTGTACCACATTTCTGGAGATTCTGGTGGTGGTAGAACTAGTTGAAAGCTTGTCAGGTGATTCCAGCGTGCAGTCAAGCCTCACAACAATGGTTCTAGGCTGGTCTCAGACCAGCAGCATAAGCATCAGTATCACCTGGGAATCTGTTATAGATGTACTAATAGGGTACTACCCTCATCAAATCAGAAACTCTGGGGTGGTGCCCAGCCATGGGTTGGTGGGATGCTGATGTAACTCCCACTTGAGCCTTGGGGCAGTAATTCTCAACAAGAGTCAGTTTTGCCTCTCCAGGGGACATCAGTTAACACATGAACATATTTCTGATTGCCACAGCTAGCATTTTGGTGCTATTGGCATCCAGTGGGTAGGTGCACAGCCAATAGTACACGGGGCAGCTTTCCACAACAGAGTGATATGGCCCTTAATGCCATGCATGCCAAGCTTGAGAAACTTTGCTTTCAAGTAAGGAAAGCCACAAAAATATCACAAAGTGGTTGAGGACTGTGACCACAAACAATGAAAGAATGGGCTTTGTAAGTTCTCAGGCAGAGTCTTTGATCAGTACAAAACTGATTAATGTTAAGAGGTTATCAGGAAATTGAGAAGGATTATATCTAGTGAAGGCAGGGCATTTATTGATGAGCATGACCTTGTCAAAAGAATCTTAGGAGGCATGTGTGCCTTGGGGCTTCACCATCCTTTTTTGTTAACTCAACAGGTATGGTGGAAGCAAAGCTTGTCCTAGGCAAGAACACTTGGAGTTAAACCCACCCATCCAAAATCTAGATAAAAGCAGTGGGTTGAGGCATTTTCTCTTAGAAAAATGTCACCATAATTATGAACTTAGTTTGCCAACTCTAAGTTGTCACCCAGGTGGGCCATTCGGATTTATTTTTTTGTGTTGAAGTCATAAATATACATTGCGTTCTTCAGATTGCACTTTACTCTCATAGTGATCTTTGTATTCCCTGCTTTTCACCTGCATTTATTGTAGCTGCCTCTTTCTTTATTTGATGACCTTCTAGAAAAATAATCCCAAATTTCCTCTCTTAGCCCTTCATTTAGTGAATGTCTGTTCATTAACAAAAAACACAAAAGTGACTTGATTCCTCACAGGGTGAAGCAGTAGAAAAAGTGATTGATTTAGCCTGTATTTCTGTGATCCAGGCACTGTGATGGAGGGCAGTCTTGCGGGGCCCTAAGGCAGTTTGCTGGCAGCTGTGATGGGGGAGTCTTCTTTATCATCAGGTGCATAACAATCTCTGCAGGTTTGTTAGTAGTAACCCAGACTCTGTGCTCCCCTCTGTGAGTCAGATTATTACATTTAGGAAGAGATCCAATAATTTGCACTTAGTGAGGGCTAGAGGTGTTTTCAAAGGCCAACACTATACATTTGGAAAGAATGTGGCATGTGACAGATCTAGGTAGACTTAGGAGAAGTGGAAAATCACCAGGTGAGAAAACGACAATGTGGGAAAATGCCTGCCTGGGGAACTGCCTGCCAGCCCTACCCAGGACAAACAGATGCCCAGCTAAGATTGTGGTCTGGGGTTGGCCTATTTGGCATAACAGGATGCAGCTTTAACCTGAGGTCTGACAAGATGTATCAAGAAAAATGGTCAGCAGAAGTGGCGCCCAGCAACCAGCTCTAGCCAATCAGACTCTGACACCCCAAGCAGTTAACTTTCATGGGTTTTTGCACTTAAAAACCCTGCCCTAAGAACAACCAAACGAGTCTTAACCTCTCTTGGTTGGCTCCCCAACCTCCCTAGGTTGGCTCCACTTTCCCCTTTTATTCCCCACTAATAAACCCTGCTCCTTGGTTCACTGTATCCATCTGATTTCTTGAGTGACTCCAACCTAACAGGATGTAGTTCCCATACACCTTACAGCATAATCAACATCTCTAAGACACTTTGTTTAATTAATGATATTTTATAATTCACATGTGGCTACAGAACATCGGGGTTACTCTCTATTTAACTCTACAATGTCTGTAGCTCAACATGCCCTCTCATCTCAACACAGAAAACTAGGTCCGTCTGAAAAGCAGACTCTGCATTCTTACTCTACTTGATGCCTCAGAGCAGCTGTTTCCACAGTTCTCTTTTCCAATGATTTCGGCATCAGTTTCCCTTGGGTTTTGCTTTTTGAACCCAGCCACAGTGTTGGCGAGGTCAGGGAGACAGCTGAAATTCCCTGGCACCTGCTCCCAGACCTTTGCCCTTTTGTTCCTGGATGGGAGAGCTGCAGTAGGGCTTGCTGGTGGATATCCATCCATCCTCCTGGGTTTAGCTGGGCCTGGCTGTGCACAGCAGCACAAAGAAAGGCATTGTCAGGCCTCTCAGGAGATGCTGGAAGGAGTTAAAATCACTCTGGGCTGTTGCTCAGGTATTTTGCCTCAAGCAAGATAATATTGTAGGCTGGATAAGAAATAGCAGAAGTACACAGTTTGCTCTACAGAGCTGTCATCTCCTAGGCATTGGCCTTTGCTCTGGAAATGTAGAGGACTGACATTAACTCTCTAGATCCAGTGGTTTGGGAGCATTGTGTTCCTTCAATCTGCTGAGGAATGCTGGGGTCACCAGGTTTCAGAGCAGCTTTGAATACCCCTATAGACCTCAGGGTTGCCCAGCAACCAGTGCTGTTTGTCTTTTTGGTGGGTTACCCTTCCTGGCCTATTGTGGCTTGGCTTTGTGGGAAGACGGGAGCTGGCACACAAACACCGTACACCGCATCTCAGCCTCCCAGCCTTGTGATCATCACTCCAGCCTACAAGCCCCACCATCTGCTTCAGGGAGGCCTGTGCTGGTGGCTATGGGAGACATTTTCTGTGTGGCAGCTTGCAGTTGAGGCTAAAAATGACATGGTTGCCTTTGGAAGTGCAATGGCAAAAGAAAAAGTGCAGATTAATTCAGGGAATATAATACCATTTTTAGAATTATTTTGAGTGTGTGGGTACATGTGGTATTTTAAACGGGAATCCCAGATGTAATTATGTGCAGATATTTTGTTAAATTTAGACCTGAAGGCTTGTCAATCTCTGGACAAACACTGTTTGGTTGGTTCTCTTTAAACCTTTGAGCCAACATTTCTAATTATAGAGGTTTTTACCTAAAAGTTAAAGGCATCAGTCTGGCTTTCCAGCCCCAGATGGCTGCCTGTCAGGCAAGTCACAGGTTTGCAATACCTCCCCCTGTGGAAGGTGGCCCTGGAATTTTAGGAGTTTGTGACCCTGGCTTAAATGGCTTAATCTTTTCTTTTTCTTTTCTTTTCTTTTCTTTTTTCCTTTCCTTTTGCATAGTCTTTGTGCAGCAAAAGGAAAGCTGGGAACAAAAGGAAAAATGAGAACTCTTGGGTAATAGTTGCTGCCCAATCAAGGGAAACTCAGGTTTTTTGTTTTTGTTTTTTTTAAGCTTTTCTTCTCCAGCAGGTCCACACTTTTTAAGGTTCACATAGCTTCAAGAACACAACAGATCACAGGCACGATTCATCTGAGGCCTGTGGGGACTCACACATGGGTAGCTGGTGTCTGCTGGCCAGTGTCCACAGCCTGGAGGGCATGTGTGCTTGGCAGTCTGCTGAGCCTTCCAGACTGGCCAGATGTTTTATGATTCTGTATCTGTGGCTGCCTGTGGAGAGCCCCCTTTGTGCCATGTTGAGGAGGCTGTGATCTGAAACCCTAACATGGGCCTCTGGGAGCCCCTGGCCTCCTGCCACAGATGTTTACATTATGCTTCTAGGGAAACATGGCAGATTCTCACCATGGCCTTGTCCCTCCTTGGTTTCTGCAGTGCTGGAACTAAGGAAAGAGTTCTGATGAGGTGAGCTTGTGGATCACATCGTTCCGCTCCAGTGGCACAGAGTAGGGCATTTTTTGTCTATTCTAGGAATGAAACTGAAGCCAAATTTTCCTTGTCTTTTAGTCGAGAAGCCCACCTCTCCAGAATCTCTTTGAGGCAGATGTATGTGCACCTGGCCCACATCTGTCTGCCTGACACTGTGACCACACTGTTCCCCATCCTCTTGTTCCAGACATGGCTCTATAACCCTGATCCCAAAGAGTCTGCCCCAGAATCCAGGACTAGTCACATGTTCTCCATATTTGGTCCCAGCCTGTGTCCTATCATGTAACCTGCTCTGTGACCTCTGCTTTGTCTCTCAGAGTTACATGTTTTTGAATGCAGGCCCAAGCCCCCCTTGTAACTCTGACCACTTGCTCTACCATATTAATCTTCAAAGCCTACACATCTGAGACACAGGAATCTCTGTGGAAAAGCTGTTTTAATTTTGGTTGTAGGAGAGGGATTTTTCTATTTCTGTCTCAAGCTCCTCATGTGCCATTGACCAATTCTAGTTCTTTAATTGGGCTTTGTCCCCAACATCCCCTGAATTAGCTTTACCCCAGGAATTTTCTAGTAGCTTCCTAGTGGGAAAACCAATGGGTATCTTCCTGCTATTAAAGAATCTCTGCTATGATGTTCTACTCTCTTGGCTTCTAGAACTCTCACTCCAGTCCCTCTCTACTTCTGGGACTGGCTCCCAGCTCCCTCTGTAGGAGACACTACCCTGCTCCCTTAAAAATTAGTATAAGTACTCTGTTCACTTACAACATTGTCCTGTTATGCTTTCCACTTATTTTTTCCAAGGCTCCTAAGCTTCCATGAACAGAACCCCACTCAAACTAGCTTAGGCAAAAAAAGCTGACTGAGCCCTAATGCCATGGGAGGAGCTCAAGGCCTCAGCTACACTGGGCTTCTCTGGGGTAGGAGCTGTGGAGGGATAACATGTGACAGGAAACTGAGTGGCAGGAAACTGACAAGTCTGATTCTATCCCATTCTCCCTCCTCCTTCACTGACCATAAGCCTTACCTGCTTCTCCAGGCTTGCCATGGAAGCCTGCCACCCGGCCACTCCTAGCATGCTTGCTCTTTCAGTTTAAGCACTTACTTAATTGCTTCTCCAAGTCCCAAGGGCTTTGCAAAGGTGAATTCCTCCTGACCAAGCAAGTTTACTTCTAGGAACTTAATCTTAAAAAGAAAATGTGAGAGGACTTCCGGTCAAGATGGAGGCATAGGCGGACACACTGTGCCTCCTCTAACAACGAAAATTAAGGACAACAAATATTTAGAAACAAGAAAACAACCAGAACTTATAGAAAATTTAACTGTACGAAGTCCAACAACCATTCCTCCAGACTGGTAAGAGAGGCGGAGTCTCGGCAGGAGAAAGTGGAGGTGTGGACCTGGAACGCAGGGAGCAGCGGCTTGCATTTCCCAGGTGCACAGGCGGCAGCTGGTAGTCCCCGGGCCCACAGGCAGCAGCTGGCAGATCCCGGGCACAAGGGGGCAACTGTGCAGAACCAGTGAGGCCACACAAGGCGGCTGGCTGGCTGACCAGGTGGTCCCACATTTGGGCGTGCACACGGTCCAGGCAGAGGGGAAGTGGCGGAAGGGACTGAATCCAGGAGAGAGCGGAGCAGGCGCCATTGTTCCCTCTCAGACCCCACCCCCACATACAGCGTCACAACCCAGCGACTGGGCTGCCCTGCACTGGGGAGCGCCAGAGGCTCCACTCCTCACTACGTAACAGCACGCGCATGTGCGCAGATAATCCAGGTGAAGGGGAAGCCTCGGAAAGGGACAGAGTCCAGGAGAAAGCTGAACAGGCACCATTGTTCCCTCTCGGACCCTGCCCCCACCTATAGCGTCACAACCCAGCGACTGGGCTGCCCCGCCCTGAGGAACACATAAGGTTCCACCCCCTCACTACATAATAGCCGCGACCAGACTAAAACCAAACCAAAACAAACAAACAAAAAAAAAAACCCCACCAAAAATGGCTCAAACCGAAAAACAAATAAAAGCCCCAGAGCCAATTCCTATAAGCAGTGAAGAGATAGCCAACCTATCAGATGCACAGTTCAAAGCACTGGTCATCAATTGGTTGATTGGTCATCAAATCGACAGAATTGGTTGATTTTGCTGACAAACTAGATGAAAAAATGCAGGCTACAATACGTGAAATGAAGGTAGATGCATGGGGAACCAATAGAGATGGGAGGAAAACTGGGACTCAAAACAATGGAGTGGACCAGGAGGAAGAAACTAACAACCAAACAGAAGACGGGAAAGAAACAAGAATTCAAAAAAATGAGGAGAGGCTTAGGAACCTCCGGGACATCGTTAAACGTCCCAACATCCGAATTATAGAGGTCCCAGAAGGGGAAGAAGAGCAACAAGTGGAAAACTTATTTGAACAAATAATAAAGGAGAACTTCTCCAATCTGGCAAAGGAAATAGACTTCCAGGAAGTCCAGGAAGCTCAGAGTCCCAAAGAAGTTGGACCCAAGGAGGAACACACCAAGGCACATTGTAATTACATTAGCCAAGATTAAAATGAAGCAGAGAATTCTAGAAGCAGCAAGGGATAAGGGGACAGTCACCTACAAGGGAGTTCCCATCAGACTGTCACCTGATTTCTCAAAAGAGACCTTACAGGCAAGAAGGGGCTGGAAAGAAATATTTGAAATCTTGAAAAGCAGGGACCTACATCCAAAATTGCTCTATCCAGCAAAGCTGTCATTTAGAATGGATGGACAGATAAAGTGCTTCTCAGATAAGGTCAAGTTGAAGGAGTTCATCATCACCAAGCCCTTATTATATGAAATGTTAAAGGGACTTATCTAAGAAAAAGAAGATAAAAATATGACAGTGAAAAGACAGCAAACTCACAGCTATTAAGAACCATGCCTAAAACAAAAGCAAATTAAGCAAACAGCTAGAACAATAACAGAACCACAGAAATGGAGATCATATGGAGGGTTAGCAACAGGGGCATGGGAGGAGGAGAGGGGGGAAAAGGTACAGAGAATGAGTAGCATAGATAGTGGGTAGAAAATAGACAGGGGGAGGGCAAGAATAGTGTGGGAAATGTAGAAGCTAAAGAACTTATGACACATGGACATGAACTAAAGGGGGGAATGTGGGTGGGAGAGGGTGTGTAGGGCGGAGGGGAATGATGGGGGAGAAATGGGACAACTGTAATAGCATAATCAATAAAATATATTTTTTAAAAAAGAAAGAACAAAATGTGAGAGATGTATTACAATTTAGCTTATAAATGCTCATCATAGAATCATTTCCTAAACAGAACTGTTAGAAACACTTTGAGTAACCAATAATAAGATATTAAGTCACTAATATTAATATGATAAACTTTTATCACATTTTTAAAAATAGTTCAGAATAATTTCTTGAAGAGAGCTTAATGAGAAAATGAGATTAAAGAAAAAGCAAGATATGAAACTACAGGATTTTAATTTACAGTTATATATGTATACATCATAAAAAAGATAGAAACATTTCAAACAAACAACTTAACCCTATGCCTACAAGAACATGAGGAACAACAACAAAGACAGCCTAGAGCAAGTAGAAGGGAGGAAATAACCAAGATCAGAGTAGAATTAAATGACATAGAGACTAAAAGCACAATTATAACGATCAATGAATCCAGGAGCTGGTTCTTTGAAAAGATAAACAAAATCGACAAGCCTTTAGGCGGGCTCATCAATAAAGAAAGAGAGAGGACCCAAATAAACACAATCAGAAATGAAAGTAGAAATTACAACTGACACCACAGAAATACAAGGATTGTAAGATTACTATAAAGAACTATATAGCAAGAAACATGAAAATCTAGGTCAAATGGACAAACTTCTGGAAAAATACAATCTTCCAAAGCTCAGTGAAGAAGAAGCAGAAAGCCTGAACAGACCAATAACAGCTGATGAAATTGACGCATTAACGAGAAAACTCCCGACACACAAAAGCCGTGGACCAGGTGGTTTCACAGGAGAATTCTACAAAGCATTCAAGGAAGAGCTAACCCCTATCCTTCACAAACTATTCCAAAAAAATCCAACAAGATGGAAGACTCCCAAACTCTTTTTATGAAGCCAGCATCATCCTAATCCCAAAACCAGATAAAGACACAACAAAGGAAGAAAACTTCAGGCCAATATCACTGATGAACATGGACGCTAAAATCCTCAACAAAATATTAGCAAACTGCATCCAACAATACATTTAAAAGATCATACACCATGACCAAGTGGGATTCATCCCAGCGATGCAAGAATGGTTCAATATTCACAAATCAGTAAGTGTAATACATCACATAAACAAAAGCAAAGACAAAAATCACATGATCATATCAATAGATGCAGAAAAAGCATTTGATAAGGTACAGCACCCATTTACGATAAGAACACTCAGCAAAGTGGGAATAGAGGGAGCGTTCCTCAACATAATAAAGGCCATATATAAGAGACCTACAGCCAGCATCATACTCAACGGGCAAAAACTAAAATCTTTTCCACTAAGATCAGGAACAAGACAAGGTTGTCCACTTTCATCAGTTCTTTTTTTTTTAAATTTTTTTAATCAGTATTTTTTAATTGTTGATATTGTACAGTTTTCTTTTACCCCGCCCCCACCCACCACTCCAGCACTCCCCACCTTCCTCACTTTCATCACTTCTATTCAATATAGTATTGGAAGTCATAGCCACAGCGATTAGACAAGAAAAGGAAATGAAAGGCATCCAAATTGGAAAGGAGGAAACAAAACTATCATTGTTTGTAGATGACATGATAGTGTACTTAGAAAATCCTATAGACTCGGCCAATAAACTGCTCGACATAATACGTGAATTTGGCCAAACAGCCAGATACAAAGTCAATATCCAGAAATCAAAGGCATTTTTGTATACCAACAATGAAACAGCAGAAGCAGAAATCAAGAAAAAAGTCCCATTTGATATAGCAAAAAGGAAAATAAAATACCTAATAATAAACCTCACCAAGGAGGTAAAAGCTCTGTATTCAGAAAACTACACAACACTGAAGAAAGAAATCAAGGAAGACACAAACAAATAGAAACATATACTGTGTTCATGGATCGGAAGAATTAACATCATCAAAATGTCCATACTACTCAAAGCAATTTACAAATTCAATGCAATACCTATTAAAGTACCAATGGCATATTTCACGGACATAGAACAAACACTTCAAAAATTTATATGGAACCATAATCGACCCAGAATAGCAGCAGCAATCTTGAGAAAGAAGAGCAAAACAGGAGGGATCACAATACCTGATACCAAAATGTATTACAAGGCCACTGTAATCAAAACAGCCTGGTACTGGCATAAAAACAGGCCCGTGGACCAGTGGAATAGAATAGAGAGCCCAGAAATAAACCCTAGTCTCTATAGTCAATTAATATTTGACAAAGGGGACAGCAACAAAAAATGGAGTAAAAATAGCCTCTTCAACAAGTGGTGTTGGGAGAACTGGACAGCTTCATGCAAGAAAATGAAACTCGAGCACCAACTTACACCATGCACAAAAATAAATTCAAGGTGGATAAAAGACTTAAACATAAGCCGTAACACCATTAAAGTCCTAGAAGAGAACATAGGCAGGAAAATCTAAGATATTACACGCAGCAACATTTTTACTGATATGTCCCCTAAAACAAGGGACATAAAAGAAAGAATAAACAAATGGGATCTCATCAAAATAAAAAGCTTCTGCATGGCCAAGGAAAACAGTATTAAAATAAAAAGAGAACCGACTGTGTGGGAAAACATATTTGCCAATGATATCTCAGATAAGGGTTTAATCTCCAAAATATACAAAGAACTTACACGACTCCACTCTAAGAAGACAAGCAACCCAATTAAAAAATGGGCAAAGGACTTGGGCAGACACCTCTCCAAGGAGGACATACAGAGGATCCAGAGACACATGAAAAGATGCTCGATATCGCTAGCTATCAGAGAGATGCAAATTAAAACCACAATGAGATACCACTTGACACCAGTCAGAATGGCCCTCATAAACAAAGCAACAAACAGCAAGTGTTGGAGAGGTTGTGGAGAAAAGGGGACACTAGTGCACTGCTGGTGGGAGTGCAGACTGGTACAACCACTATGGAAAACAGTATGGAATTTTCTAAAAAAACTAAAAATGGATATACCTTTTGACCCAGCAATTGCATTGCTAGGACTATATCCTAAGAATCCTGAAACACCAATCCAAAAGAAACTATGCATCCCTATGTTTATAGCAGCACAATTTACAATAGCCAAGTGTTGGAAGCAACCTAGATGCCCATCAGTAAATGAATGGATCAAAAAACTGTGGTACATTTACACAATGGAATTCTATGCAGCAGAAAGAAAGAAGGAGCTCATACCCTATGCAACAGCATGGATGGAACTTGAGAGCATCATGCTAAGCGAAGTAAGCCAGGCAGTGAAAGATAAATACCATATGATCTCACCTTTAACAGGAACCTAATCAACAAAACAAACAAACAAGCATAATATAACCAAAGACATGGAAATTGGGAATAGGCTGACAGTCACCAGAGGGGAGAGGGGAGGGAATTTCAGGGGAAAAGGGGAAGGATTTACAGGAACAAGTATAAAGGACACATGGACAAAAACTATGGGGGGGGTGGAAATGGGAGGGAGGTGGGGAGGGCTGGGGTGGCGGGTTCGGGTGAGAATAAAAGACAGAAAACTGTACAAGATCAACAATTAAAATAAAAATTAAAAAAAAATCTTAAAAAAAAATTTATATGGAACCATGAACAACCCCAAATAGCTGCTGCAATTCTGAGAAAGAAGAGCAAAGTAGAAGGGATCACAATACCTGATACCAAATAGTATTACAAGGCCACTGTAATCAAAACAGCCTGGTACTGGCACAAAAACAGACAGATAGACCAATGGAACAGAACAGAGAGCCCAGAAATAAACTTAAGTCTCTATGGTCAATTAGTATTTGACAAAGGGGGCAGCAACATAAAATGGAGTAAAAAAAAAAAAAAACCTCTTCAACAAGTGGTGTTGGGAGAACTGGACAGCTACATGCAAAAAAATGAAACTGAAGCACCAACTTACACCATACACAAAAATAAATTCAAGGTGGATAAAACATTTAGATATAAGTCACAACACCATTAAAGTCCTAGAGGAGAACATAGGCAGGAAAATCTGAGATATTTCACGCAGCAACATTTTTACTGATATGTCCCCTAAAGCAAGGGACATAAAGGAAAGAATAAACACATGCGATCTCATCAAAATAAAAAGCTTCTGCACTGCTAAAGAAAACAGTATTAAAATAAAAAGAGAGCCAACTGTATGGGAAAACATATTTACCAATGATACCTCAGACAAGGGTTTAATCTCCAAAATATATAAAGAACTTACACGACTCCACTCTAAGAAGACAAGTAACCCAATTAAAAAATGGGCAAAGAGCTTGAACAGATACTTCTCTGAGGAGGACATACAGAGGGTTCAGAGACACATGAAAAGATGCTCTATATCACTAGCTATCAGAGAGGTGCAAATTAAAACCACAGTGAGATACCACTTGACACCAGTCAGAATGGCCCTCATAAATAAAGCAACAAACAGCACGTGTTGGAGAGGTTGTGGAGAAAAGGGGACCCTAGTGCACTGTTGGTGGGAGTGCAGACTGGTACAACCACTATGGAAAACAGTATGGAGTTTTCTAATAAAACTAAAAATGGACCTACCTTTTGACCCAGCAATTCCACTGCTTGGATTATATCCTAAGAACCCTGAAACACGAATCCAAAGGAACCTGTGCGCCCCTATGTTCATAGCAGCACAATTTACAATAGCCAAGTGTTAGAAACAACCTAGGTGCCCATCAGTTAATGAATGGATCAAAACACTGTGATACATTTACACAATGGAATTCTATGCAGCAGAAAGAAAGAAGGAGCTCCTACCCTTTGAAAAAGCATGGATGGAACTGGAGAGCATCATGCTAAGTGAAATAAGCCAGGCGGTGAAATACAAATACCTTATGATCTCACCTTTAAGGGGAATTTAATCAACAAAACAAACAAACAAGCAAAATATAACCAAAGACACTGAAATTGAGAACAGGCTAACAGTCACCAGAGGGGAGAGGGGAGGCAATTTCACGGGGAAATGGGAAGGGATTACAGGAATAAGTATAAAGGACACATGGACAAAACCTGGGGGGTGGGGTGGAAATGGGAGGGAGGTAGGGAGGGCTGGGGGGTGGGCTTGGAGGGGAGTAAAAGAGAAAACTGTACTTGAACAATAAATAATAAAATAAAATAAAATAAATAAAATAAAATAAAATAATAAAATAAAAAATAATGGACACCAATTGTTAGCAGTACTTAGGGTGATGGAGGTTGAATACTTTTCTTCTCTCTATATATATTTACTTTCTCTACACATTTTTACATTTTTTTCTGTGTTATTTTAAATACAACTCAGAGCAGTTTTCCAGTCCTCTGGGAATCTCCTCTTAGCTCTCCCAGGCTGGGTTGTGTTCCTTCTCTGCCTGTTCCTAGTATTGGACACACATTCTTATTATTGCAAGTACCATGCAGCCTCTGATTTCTTGATGAGAGGACCTCTGGATTTTCATTGTTATATTTCTCATATATAGGAGTGTGCTGAACATGGCTGATGATTCATGTCTATTGGCTAAAGAAATTTAAGTCAGCAATACATTTTTTGCTAAGTTCAATCATTTGCCAAGTCTCACCATCTGTGGCATTTTGCTGCATAGAAGGTTAAAATAAAGCTTTTGGCTTCTTTTCCACCTTCCGAGCATTTTATCAATCAGGTTGGTGATAGAATTGATCACTGGAGTTTGAGAAATGGATATGTATTGTTATGGGCTGGATGTTTGTGTCCCCCAAAATTCATGTTGTAATCCTAACCCCTGATGTGATGGTGTTTGGAGGTAGAACCCTTGGGAGGTGATTATGTCATGAGAATGGAAGCCATGTGTGGCATTAGTCTCCTTATAAGAGGAGACCCCATGAGAGCTTGCTTGGTGTTGCTCCATTCTCTGCCATTTGAGGATACCAAGAGATGTTTCTAAACTAGGAAGAGAGCTCTCACTAGACAGCCAATCTGCCAGCACCTTGATCTTCTGAAAAAGAAACGTCTGTTACTTAAGCCACCCAGCCTGTTAAGACATATGTGAACACATTTTAACTATTTGAACTTAAAATTTATTTTGAGAAAATTGTATATCAGCATGTACTTCTAAGAAATAGAAGATAAATCTTTTGTACTGTTCTGTACGCTGTACCTAATTTTCCCCAATCGTAACATCTTGAAAAACTCTAGTGCAATATTACAACCAGGATGTTGACATTGATACAGCCAAGACACAGAATATTCCCATCACTGCGGGCATCCCTTATAGCCAAACCCATTTCCCTTCCACTCCCTCCATAAAACTAAACTGCATATAACCTTTTGGGATTATTTTTTAGTCAGCATAATTCTTTGGCATATGTATCAGTGTTTTGTTCCTCTTTATTGCCGAGTAGTATTTCCTGGTGTGGATGAACTGCAGTTTGCTTAACCATGCCCACTGAAGGACCTCTGTACTGTTTTTCAATTTTGGGCTATTATGAATGAAGCTTCTATAAACATACTTGTATAGGTTTCTGTGTGAACTTAAGTTTTCATTTCCCTGAAACAAATGCCCTGGAATATAACTGCAGGGTCAAATGCTAGTTAGTTGTATGAGTGTCTTTTAAGAGACTGTGGCTGTAGCATTTTATATTCTCATCAGCAATGTCTGACTGACCTGGTTTATCTATATCCTTGCCAGAATTTGATATTGTCACTTATTTATTTTACCTGTTCTGATAGCTGTGGTATATTTCACTGTGGTTTAACCTTGCACTTTTCCAATGGCTAAGGAAGTCAAACATCTTCTCCTGTGCTTATTTGCCACTTGTATATTTTCTTTGGTTATTTGTCTCTGTATGTTTCTGCCCATTTTCTAATAGGATTATTTATTTTTTACTGTTGAGTTTTGAGAGTTATTTATATTCTAGATAGTAGTTCTCTGTTCAATTTGTGGTTTGCAGATAGTTTCTCGCAATCTGAAGATTGTCTTTTCATTCTATTCATATGGGCTTTTATAGAGAAAAATATTATAATTTGATCAAATGTAGTAACTCTTTCTTTTGTGGATGGTCCTTTTGGTGTCAAGTCTAAAAATTCCTTGCTTAGTCCTAGATCCCAGAGATTTTTCTTCTAGGTTTTTTCTAAAAGTTTTCTAGTTTATATTTTATATTTGGGTTTGTGGTTCATTTCGATTTGATTTTTGTGAAGTGTAGGATGTTTATTTTATTTGTCACACCTCCTCTGATGTGCATCATCTCAGGAATCACTGCCATGTCCTTGCTTTCAGATCTCTACATGTATGCTGTGCTCGTGTGCTGTGTCGGGATCCTCAGCGTTCTGCTCTTCACCCTGACCATTGTCTGGCAGTCTGTGTTTAGCAAGAGGAAGTCCAGAGGTAAGAGAACAAAATGCTCATGTCTGGAATGGGAGCACAGCCAAACCATGGACAGTGGAAGAACTCTGGGTGAAGTGTCATCTTGGTTGAAAAAGGTAGCATGAGTCAGGAATTATGTACCTGTGACTGGTCAGCCAGGTGAGCAAAATGTGCCTCCCTTGCACTCTGCTAAAATCAACTGTGATCACTGTTATCTTGTAAATCTCTTTTCTTAAATCTCTTTCTTCCTTCTTCTGTTTTAAGGGCCCTTACCTCTGCCATTCTCCTAGAAGAGGCTATGGGTCAGATTAACCTGGGTTTGATTCTGGCTCTGCCACTTGAGACTGAGTTTTTAGAAACTTTCCTTAGCCACTCTGAACTTCAGATTCCTCATTATGAAATTCAATGGGATTGACACCACCTTACTTAGATTGAATTTTGTTGGAGTGTTTATAATTTAAGTGTAGTGTCCAGTGGTGTGCCTGGCAAGCAGGTGGGATTATTAGAGAGCTTTTCTCTTCCCTTTCTTCCCAACTAGTCTGAGGAGTCTCTTGTTCTTGTTGGTGTCCCTATTCCCCTGGACTGCCCTTTCCCTTCTCACTTTACTCTTTCTTCTTAGTGACTCATTTTCTCCCCACAATTGCTATCTGCTTTCTGTCTCTAGCCTTCCTCTCAGCAAGCAAGCCCCAATGTTACATTTCCACCAGCTCCTGTACATTTCTTCTGAGCAACCCACCCTGTAACCCTTTTCAGAATTTCTGAAACAGATGAGATTACTGTAGCTCCCCAAGAAGATCTGAGTCAGAACTGGGCTTGAACATTATACCGTTTTGGCTCAAACAATGACTCTTCACTTACCAGCTGATGACTTACCCACCTTGCCTTACCTTTCCCATCTAAATAATGGAGAAAACAGTAATATACCAGCCTCATAAGATTGTTGTGAGGATTAGGTTTAAAAACAAACAAAAAATAGAAACCCTTAACACATTCTGGCTCCTTGTAAATGTCTTGTATTTATGATGACACATAGTTAGAGTTATACATAATTACTTTTAGCCCAACGTCATAAAGTTAGGAAGAATTAGATTCAGTGGTCACAGCTTAAGGGGACAGTCAAATAGGGAAACTGAGCAGTGTTTCCAGAGGGTACTTTCCTCAGAGGTTCAAGCAGGGTTAAGGGAACCAGGGAGAGCGGGAGGGGCAGGTACTCATGGGCCAGCAGCACCTGTGGGAAGCTGTTTCCACCCTAGACCTTGGGGTACAAGGGGAGAAGAGGTTCCTGGAACTTGTAATAACTGCAGCTGTGGGAGAAGTGTCACCAAGAGGAACCTTAGAAGAGGGACTTAGGCAATGATAAACCAGGAGGCAGCAGGGAAGTAGCTAGCAGCATACATTCCTCAGCCCTTCCCTATCCCCTCCTCCAGATGTTCTGCTGTTGCTTCAGTCCCACCAACCAGAATTCACAGAAGTGCCTAGAAGTCAGCCCCCAGGGTCCTGAGCATGGTGGAGAAGGGTGGACAGGGACCCAGATAGGTTTCCCTGGACACCCAGAACCCTGAGCACCTGTAGATAGAGTGAGGGTGGTAGCCAGATCCTTCTCCCCACCAGCCTGTGCACTTTCTACCAGGCTCCATGTGTGACTCTGCACTATGCTCTGAGAGCTGTCCTCCATGGTATCTGCCCCCCACAGCAGCAATTCCTGGCCTTTCCACCTGCCTGAAACCCTTGACTCCTTCTGAGAGCTCGTGTCCCATGTTTCACGTGTCCCTTCAAGAGAACAGTGTGTGAGGCAGGGACCATGTGTTCAATCCATTCTCCTGCAGTTTGGCTCATGATAGCTGCTCAACAAATGGTGGACAAATGAGTTTGGTTTCTAGCTGCTTGGCTCCCATTTGTGGGAGTTGGGAAGCCACACAGTTAGTCTCCAAGTTTGTTTTGCTCTAAAGACATGTCTGCTTGGACTCAGGGGCATGATAGAGAATATGCTATGAAGTGCAGGCTATGTTAGTGCTTAGGTAGGAGGAGAAGAACAAAGCAAGGCAGTTCAGGAGATGACCTTATCCCCCAAAGCCTCCAAAGGCAGATAGGGACAGGCCTCACCCACAGCCACTCAGAACCCAGCTCCTAGCTGCCCTCATCTGCCCCTGCTGAGTGGACTCCAGATGGCCTCGTGTGCACAGTGCCCAAAGCCCTGCTGAGCTGCCCAGAGCTTTGCCTGAACAGCTGCTGTGGGCCAGACCCCTCGCTGGCTCCTCAACATTCTGTTCTCATGTAATCCTCACCACCAGTCCGGGATCACAGCCCAGATCACTCCCATTTGGCAGACCACAAAGATGAAGAGCTTGAGAAAGTGTTGAAAAAGGGAGTACTCAACCTGAACCAGCCTGCTTCCTAGCCCCCCACATTTCTTTTATTAAAATATTTTATTTATTTATTTTTAGAGAGAGTGCCTCTCACGTGGCCCCACTGGGGACCTGGCCTACAGCTCAGGAATGTGCTCTGACAGGGAATCGAACCAGCGACTCTTTGTTTCACAGCCTGCACTCAATCCACTGAGCTACACCAGCCAGGGCCACATTTCTATTCAAGGAAATCTCAGCCCTCTGGGGACTTCCCTTGCCAAGGAATTTACCTTCAGCCTTCCATGGTGGTTGTTGCTGAGGTCCTTTCCAAAGAACAGTTCATAGCTTCTACAGCCCCTTGGCAACTTGGTTCTGGGTGTGTGTAGCTGCCTCTAGCAGGCTGGCATCCTGTAGCCCTGGCAGGACAGGTTCTGTCCCATGGAGCTTTAGCAGCCAGGCCGTAGGCCCCAGTCTCTTCATGGGCTCACAGACTGAGTGTGAATGATGGCTCAGTATTTGTCCTCACCAGACCCCTTAAAGCAGCACACTGTCCCAGCCCTCAGGAGCAGCTCATTCACCTGGGAACTTGTTCAGACGTAGGTTCTGATTTGGTATGTCTGAGCGGGTCTGAAAGTCTGAATTTCTACTCAGATCCCAAGTGGTGTCACCACTGATAATTTGGGGCCACACTTGGAGTAGCAAGACCTTAGAGCAAGTTCTTTGTAACTTTATGCTACCCAGCACTCTCTTTGACAGCAAATATATTGAAATAATCCCATTGCTATTTTGAAATGAAAGTCATAGATAAGATATGCTACCTGTAGCCACAAAAATCAATCTAATGCTGTAACTATAACATTGGGTTGGTCAAAAGGTCTGTTTAGTGTTTTTCTGTAAAATAAAAGACACATTTTTCATTTTCACCAAAAACTTTATTGATTTGGATATTCTGAGTATATCAGCTATCTCTTGTTATTGGCTTCTAGTGGATAGAGGCCAGGGGTGCTGCTAAATATCTTCCAATGTATAAGACAGCCCCACAGCAAAGAATTATTTGGCCAAAATATCAGTAGTTCCAAGAAACTTCACAAACCACTTTTGACACATTCGATCAGTCACAGCACCTTCTCTATACACTGCACAAATCTTTTTTTTTTTTTTTGCATTTCAGTTGCATTTTTATCTTTCTTGAAATAATAAAGTATAATATGGCAAAAATGTTGCATGTTTTCTTTCATCTTTAATATTAAAATGGCTGCACAAAAATTCACCAATTTTGATAAGTGTTTTAAAAATGCATGCTGATATGACAGCTGTCACAGTACAATCTTAACAAAATTGTTTCCAATAAAGTTAAAGACAACTGAGCAGTACTAGAGTCATCATACAGAAAAAGAGCCATCATATAGAAAAAACTAAATGAACTATTTGGCCAACCCAAAATAAAGGAGAAATAAATGTAAAGTAATTTATAACACAATAAAACATTTAGTATTAAGTCTCTTCTTTTGAATGTTGAATTTTAGAGAAGACAATATCCAGTTGCCCTCAGGGGGTAGGCCTTGGACTTTGAGAAGGTTTTTCTCAGGTCTGATGCTTCATTCCTTTAGTTGGAGAAAATTAGGCCTCCAGGAACCCCTGGAAACAGGCCCAATAGAGCTCTGCTTTCCTCCTAATACTCTCTTTGGCATGGAAGTCATTTTATTAGGTCCCCTTTTCACAACTGAGAAAGTAGGGACATGCAGAGCACAGGTGAATTGCTCACATATTGTACAGAACTCCCAATGCTGTCACTTCCAGTTCCAAACCATGTGTGTCCTCTGCAGAACTTCCACAGAAGCAACCCTCGTGTAGTCCTGTCCCCATTGCAGGCAGGTGTGGGAGAATGCAGACATCTTTGTGATGCTCTGGATGGCAGCCCCTGGCTCAGAATCTGTGGAGTTTCAGGAGCAGGTTTGTAGGTAGATTTGCAGTGAGGAGCCCTAAACCTCCATTGAGGCCTGGATTGTAGGACCTTTCACAACTGGTTTTCTCAGTGAAATATAAAAACAGCAACATGATCTGAATGGAGGGAGGGGACCTGATAAGTATGATCTTGTTTCAGGTTGGTTCTGATGATGTAACTTAGAGCAGCTGCCTTTCTTGTCATTGAGTAAGCTCTTACCCAGAGCACACACACTGCTGATCCTCAAATGTTGCAGGTATCTGTTGCTGCATAAGAAACCATCCCAAACACAGTGGCTTTAAACATTTATTTCCTCAAGATTCTGCAATTTGATCTGGGCTCAGCTAGGTGGTTCTGCTGGTAGTCACCTAGAGTTTCCATGTGGCCTCAGTCATCTAAAGTGGAATGCGGCTAAGACCCAGGATGGTGCCATTCTCAGCCCTGGGTCCCACCTCTGACACACATGGGACAGTAGGGCCAATAACATTGCTCTCTGTCTCTCTCTGTCTCTCCCTCTGGTCTCACCAGCAGGGTGGGTGTCCAGACTGCCCTACTTTGTAACTCCGGGCTCCAAGGGCATACCTAGCCTGGACCCTGGCATAGTGTCACTCTGCCACATTCTATTGGGTAAAGCAAGTCATGATGGCAGCCCAGACTCAGGGGAAGGGAGGAGAGTCCACCTCTTTGGAGGAAGAGTGTCAAAGACTTTGTGGTCACCTTTAAACCACCATGCAAGGAAAACTTGGTTACTGTCTTTCCACACTGACAGACCCAGTGGGAAGCTCCCAGTTTGGGATGAATGAGGGATATACCCCAGTCTCTCAGGTGGCCAGGATGTAATTGTGACCACTTTGGGCTGTGAGAGCTGGTGGTGCTCAGGCATTCTCCAGGCAAGCAACTAGTTCCCTGGGAGCACTGCACCATTTGTGCCCAAGCAGGAGGAGGTCGTGGCAGTGATTCCAAAGTGGCAGATTCCAGCAGGTACCAGAGTAAGAGCTAGGATAGGGCACATGTCTTATGTGGGCTCTACCCCAGGAGGCTGCTCCTTTTATTGGTTAGCTGTGGGAGGTCATGGCTCTCACTGGGACAGTCATGCATTTGTGGGCCAAACCACATGTGTCCAAATAAAAACTAACAGCACTCTTATAATTGAAATATAGCATATTCGTATATTTAATGCATCACAACAAAATTGCTTCATCTTGATTAAAACCATATAAAGTACATAGAATAGTGCTTGGCATGCGGAGCGCCCAAGCCTTACTAGGAATCAATAGCAGTACAGACCCCCTTGTTATATTGATGGTTTCTGAGGTTACTATGCAAGAGTGGGTTTGATGGGTCTTGTGCATCCTGACCACAGAAAAGCCAGCTCCTGCTGCCTATGTGGGAGCCAAAGAGCCTCCAGGTTCTCAGGCTGCTCACATACACGTGGAAAGCAGAGGTAAGCCCAGTACCAGTTCTCCTACTCCCTCTAACAATATCTGTATCTGTCTGAAAGAGGACATCAGAGTAGCTGTCACCTCTCCTGCTGCAATTCCCCCATCGAAACGTGAGATAAAGAAAGCCCATCTCAGAAGCCAGGCACCAGAGGGTGAGCCCCCTTCGCTCTCCACCTTCCTGTTGCTCTGCCCTCAGCCCTGGCCTTGCATTGCCATTTCTGGGGACACCCATTGTTCCTATGAGCTGGAGTTAATGGCATCCTTGTGTTGCTTGCCAAGCACAAAGATGTTTTCTTCTCCCCTCCCAAGTTGTGACTCTGTCCCTGTTTTTTGTTAGTGCCAGCAGCCTGGAACTGCATCCTGGGGCCTTTGTGTGTGTGTGTGGGGTGGGGCTTTGTCCTCAGGGCCCCCCCCAGCTGCCACGGATGAGAATAAGTCTACCAAGACATGATCTGCTTGGGGAGGAAAGGTGGCCGATCTCTCAAAGGAGAAGGGCCAAGAGCCTTTTCCTCAATGGGTTTTTATTGGGTTCGTTTTGCACAGGAATACAGGCTCATTAATCATTGTCAGGCAGTAAGGATCAAATCATAGATAACATACAAAGAATTCTGAGGGCCTATTTTAAGTCAGGGTCAGATAGCTAAAGAGCAATAAAACTTTGAGGAACAAACTCACTTCTTGCTTGGACCCTTATTTAATTGAGAGCATTCTAATCAAAGCAGGTTTCGCAGGGTTTTACATATTCTTTCTTAGGCCTGATCACCCTAGGGAGCCTGCCCTTTCCAGCACAGGGCTACACACACCACCAGCATTGTTTCAGGCTTAAGTCAGGCAAGGCAGCCAAGAGATTACGAGGCTTCTTGCAGACAGAATGAGTACTCAGGCTATGTCAAAGCTGAGGGTCCATCACCCCCTTTTGCTTTAGCCCCCAAAGTTCTTCCTTGGGGCCTCCACATGATCATGCCTGTCTTAGGTCAATCCCCCTTGGGGAATCTTACCCATCAATGGCTAACTGATCAATCACTGGGGGCCAGTTAAGGATGAAGTAAAAGGAGCAGAAGCGGTGCTCCTGTGAGGAAGATAAGCCTTGTCTCCTTAGTGGCTTACAGTCTGAAGGTTGCCCACTCAGCCTTAGCTATGAGGGGTTTACAGCTCCTGAAACTAGGCATGGTGGTTCCCAACACTTTTGCAGCTCAGGGTCACCTGAAAACACCAGCCCTGGTGGCCCAGGACTTAGCCCCAAGTTATTCTAGTAGTTCCCCAAGCACACTGGTTTCCAAAGGTCTTTCCTTATTGGGAAATTAGTCCAGTCTCACTGCTTTGGGGTGGCCCCAACAATCTGTCAACCTCTGTATCTAAGCTTTTAAAATCACAGTTTTGAAGGCACACTAGAACCACGTAGGGAGCAGCCCAACCCCTTTGTCTCTATGCTCTGTGTTTACTTGGATTCCGAGTGGCTTGTATTAGCACCAGGGCCAGGCCTTCCTAGGACCTGCAAGACAGCCACAGCCCCCTGCCTCAATTTGCTCTCAGCTGCTCCTCCGTGGCCATAGGATCAAAAGGCCTGCAATTTTTTCTCCCAGAGCTATGAGAAAGATGGAGCTAGGGACTTCTCTCCCACTCACAGGCACGTGCACAGGCATGTGCAGGCACAGGCACAGGCACAGGCTGCAAAACTCAGACCAGAGTGTCTATGGACGAGTAGAAGGGTGACTCCTGGGCTTTGAGAAGATGGAGAGCTCACCATCCTGGTGTCAGACACTTGGCAACCCAAGCACGAGCTCTCCTCTCCAGGAACTTCTGTCATGATATCTTGTTTGCAGAGCATTGGACAGGCTCACTGGCTCTGCTGCCTTCATTGTGGGGGCTTGTTCCACCCCCACAATCCCACCCCCACCAAACACACACAGGAGCTGAATAAACAGTTCTGAACCTCAAGCCTGGATTCAAGCTCCTGCACTTACAAAGCCTGGCTTCTCAGGCCACAGGTAAGATGGGAATGAGAGATCCTCTTACCTCACAGAGCTATTGGGAACACTCTTCTGGGTGCTTTGTGGTAGCCAGTTCTGGGTGTGGATGGCTCCAGGGAACACCTTCTTCCACAAGCTGTTTACCTTTCCAGGTTCCACCCCTCTGCAAGTCACAAGGACTGTGGGATCAGCTATCCCTACCACCAGGGCACATGAAACGTCTGGAGTGAGAAACATGTGTGTAACTGGACATTTTTTTAGCATCACATGTAAAAAGGTATAAAGAAACAGGGGAAATTAATTTTATTTGATTTAACCCAATATATACAAAATATCATTTCAATAAGTAACAATATAAAGATTCTGGATGACATATTTTACATTCCCCTTTTCACACTAATGCAGAAATTCAGCATGATCTCTTGCAGCATCTCATTTTGGACTAGTCACATTTTCAGTGCCTGATAGACATCTGGGTTCATGCCTCTGTATGAGACAGCATGACTTCAGATAGACAACTTTATGTGCTGGTGCTTTTCACTGAATGGCTTTTCACAAAGTGGCTCTTCATACCAAGAGAATAGGAGGTATAAAGCTTAGTCCTTAAGCTTTCCTCAGCTTTCCACTTGGTGACCCAGAGAGACAGTCCCACACATCCTTGTAACTGTGCTGGCCTAGGAACATTGCTGGTACAGGATGCTTCCAGAAGGGAGGTGGGCTCCTGAGCATGGCATGGTAGGAGCCTGCTACTTCTCAAAGGAAAGGGCTGGCAGGAAGAACAGCGGCACACATAGGTTCTGTCCGTTCCCCCAGGCTGCAGGGCTCCCTGCCTGTACTGAGGCTGGAGGAGGCCAGGGCCCTGTGCTGGGCTGCCACAGTGCTCACTATGAGTACAGAACATTCAAGTAAACAGAGCAGAAATATCCACAGGTCTTATCTCAGTGTCACTGCAAGGTCTGAGGGTCTGCAAGTAGGTTGGGGAGTGGCAATAGTCTAGGAAGGTCAGCCACCATTGGATGCCCCAACACTGCTACAAGGCTGCTGCCACCCATATCAGCTATTGGGAGTGGTTGTGATGACAGGACAGGCCCAGGTGGAGATGAGAAAGCTTTCAAGCCTAGACATGTCACCCGGGATGTTGGGCATGAGGTGGAGGCTAGGAGCAGTGTGGCCACAGCTGAGGAGGCTGAGAAAGTGTGGCCCAGGGCCTGGTGCTCAAAGGTATCTTTCTTTCAGGTGAGATGAGAACAACAGTCCTTCCTTTTAGAGTCTTCAAAGTCCTAAATATCAAAAGATCACCATTAAATGGAACTGCATCCCACATTTTCATTTCTGTGCAGAATGATTGCCTTGCTTAGAGCTGGGGACTTTGGAGTCAAGTGCACTAGGTGCCAGGCTGCGGGACATGGTGAACACTAGCTCCAAGATCACCCCTTCATAGGCTTTCTCCTCCTGGTCTCATCTCCCCACTCTCTAGTGGGTTCCCTGGGATCACCTCCCACATAGGCATGCACTTGAACCTTGATCTTACAGGCTCTGCCTCCGGAGGAGCCCAAGCTAAAACATGTTAACACATATATATAATCAGCATTGATTGTGCTGTGTGTACTTAAGGGGGATTGTGGTTGAGGTCTATGGCTCAGATGCCTGAAAGTCTTACCTTTGGTGTTCAGGATCACTTTTGGCCCCTTGTGCAGTCTTTTAAAGGGACACACGCCCTACATTCACCTGGTTGAGAACTTAGAAGCAAGTGTTGGTGGAGGTGCTTCTCCTGTGTCTGGCCCTGACTACTCTTACCAGGGTCATGGTCCTTCTGAGTCAGTCCCCAAGGCCAACTATTACAGGAACCCCTCTGCGGGGGACCCTGTCCTGGGCGCCAGATGTGGGGGGGCTCCACCCGCAGAGCCCCATCCCTCCGTCAGGGATGAAGATAAAAACTACCAAGACATTTTCTGCTTGGGGAGGAAAGGGGTCAAACTCTCAGAGGAGAATGACTCAGAGCCCCATCCTCACTAGGCTTTTATTGGGCTCAAATACACCAGAATACAGGTTTAACATGTCAAAGAAATCTGAGGGCTTAATCCGAGCCAGTGTTTGTCAGGAAAGGGGGTTGCCAAACTTTGGGGACATACTCATTTCCTTCTGGGACACTTATCACCTAAGGAAGAGCACTTTTAGCAAAGCAGGTTTCACAGGACTTTAGGAATTCTTTCTTATGCCAATCACCCAGGGAGCCGTCTTGGCCAGCACAGGGCTGCACCGCTCACCCCCACAGTTTCAGGCTTTAAGGCAATTAGGAAGCAGGAGACATCTCCCACATGGAAATGAGGACTCGACTCGGGCTATGTCAGAATAGCCAGGGGGGCGAGGGTCCATCACATCCTCTTTGCTGCAACCCCCCCGCCCCGAGTCCCTCCGTGAGGCCTCCCAAGTGGTTGCGTCTGGCTTAGGTTGCCCCTCCCATGAGGAATCTTACCCGTCATGGACTGCCAACCAAGCAATGGGGCCAGAGATGGATGAGGCAAAAGCAGTGCTCCTGCCAGGAAAATAAGCTTTGTCTCCTTAGTAGGTCACGTCCTTGTGACAGAACAGACCCAGGTGAAGTGGGTCCCTTGGGCTCTTACGCAGGCCAACTTGGGGTGAGGGCTACAACTCCTGAAACCAGGCTGAATGGTCCACAACACCCCTCTGCTTCTCCCCGGGTTCCTGATCTCTAGGCTGCTCACATCACTGCTGCTGTAGTGGACTTCCCAAAACACAGGGCAGCCAGTGGAAGGCATTCTGTAGGGCCCAGTCCCAGCTCTGCTCTGTGCCACCTGTGGCACAGTGGGCCAGCATTTCTCTGTCTCAGTTTCTCTATCTGTTGGAACCCTACCCCCAGCTGCCCAGTGTCTCTGGAAACGTGAGGAGTAGTTACACGAGGGCTCTGGAGTCAGTTTTCTCCTGTCCCAAGTGTTAGTTGCTCAGGCTGCCAGTGCCAAGCTTATAGGTGGCCGTCCTCTTCTGTGGTCTGTTCTGTGTATGTTTCCTTCCCAGCCTCTTCTCTTAAGGACAGCAGTCATATTGAATCAGGACCCATTTTAACTTAATCACATTTTTAAAGTCCCTATCTTCAAATATAGTCACATTCTGAGTTATTAATTTTGGAAGGGCATAGCCCAGCCCCTAACACTAGCTGTGTGACCTTGGTCAAGGTGGTTGACCTCTCTGTACCTCATGTCCAGCTGTAAAACAGGTGTGATGACAAGATGATTGTGAATATTAGAGTACAAAGCTGTGGTCCCAAACATGTTTGCTTGCATAGTTCCTAAATCATTTAAAAAACTGTAGACCCTTGAATGTGTCTTGTTGACATCTAAACTTTTTCATCATCAATGTCAATTATTCAAAGGTTATAATTTCCAGAGCATCTCAAATATTGACATCTTAAAATTAAATGGTTAAATCTTCCTTGTACATCCAAGTGTCATGATTTCAGTAACTACCTCTAGTAATTTAAAAAGACTTCATAAACAACCATTAGCTGTTAAAAATTTCATATTGTTCATTTTTCCCCTTGAGTTTTTATTTTTTAATATCTTTTATTGATTACGCTATTACAGTTGTCCCATTTCCCCTCTTTATTCCCCTTTGCCCGGCACACCTCCTCCCATCCACATTCCCCCACCTTACTTCATGTCCAAGGGTCGTACATATAAGTTCTTTGGCTTCTCCATTTCCTATACTATTCTTAAATTCCTCTTGTCTATTTTCTACCTGCCATTTATATTACTTATTCCTTGTACCTTTTCTCCCATCTCCCCATCTCCTCCCCACTAATAACTCTCCATGTGATCTCCATTCCTGTGATTCTCTTCCTGTTCTAATTGTTTGCTTAGTTCATTTTTGTTTTTGTTTTTTTACATTCAATTGTTAATAGTTGTGAGTTTGTTGTTATTTTACTGTTCATAGTTTTGATCTTCTTAGATAAGTCCCTTTAACATTTCATATAATAAGGGCTTTGCAATGATGAACTCCTTTAACTTCACATTATCTGGGAAGCACTTCGTGTACCCTCCCATTCTAAATGATAGCTTTTCTGGATAGAGTAATCTTGGATGTAGATTCTTGCCTTTTATGACTTTGAATACTTTCTATTTGCTTATTGCCTGCAAGGTTTCTTTTGAGAAATCAGATGATTGTCTAATGGAAACTCCTCTGTAGGTAACTGTCTCCTTTTCTCTTGCTGCTTTTAAGATTCTCTCCTTATCTTTAATCTTGAGTAATGTAATTATGATATGCACTGGAGTGTGCTTCATTGGGTCCAACTTCTTTGGGACTCTCTGAGCTTCCTGGACTTCCTGGAAGTCTATTTCCTTTGCCAGTTTAGGAAAGTTCTCCTTCATTAGGTTTTCAAATAAATTTTCAATTTGCTGCTCTTCCTCTTCTCTTTCTGGCACCCGTATGACTCAGATGTTGGAACATTTAAAATTGTCCTGGAGGTTCCTAAGCTTCTCCTCATTTCTTTGAATTCTTGTTTCGTGATTCTGTTCTGGTTGAATGTTTCTTTCTTCCTTCTGGTCCAAACCATTGATTTGAGTTTCCTTCCCTTCATTGTTGGCTCCCTGTATATTTTTCTTTATTTCACTTTTCATAGCCTTTTACTTTTTCCTCTATTTTACGACCAAACTCAACCAGTTCTGTGAGGATCCTGATTATCAGTGTTTTGAACTGTGCATCTGATAGGTTAGCTATCTCTTTGTTGCTTAGCTATATTTTTTACTGGAGCTTTGATCTGTTCTTTCATTTGGGCCTTTTTGTTTTGGTTCAGCTTGCCTGTTATGTAGTAAGAGGTGGAGTCTTAGGCATTCATCATCAGCACCTTGCTACGTTGTGATGCTGTATGTAGGGAAGGGATCAGAGAGGGAACAGTGCCACTTGCTTAGCTCTCAGCTGGCTTTCAGTCACTTCCTCCTGTACCCACAAGCAAATTGGGCTCTTCTGGTGCTAATTCCCAGGTGGGTGGGTTTGTATATGTTCTAGGACCCTGTGTGTCTCTCCAATGAACTCTTCCATGAGGCTGGCAGTTTTTCCCGCTGCCGCAACTCCCACAGGTTTTTTTTCAATCAGAGGTTTTGAGGATTTATTTTCCTGTGCTGGTATCCTGGGTTGTGCAATCTGTCTCACTCCCCAGTTCCTCCCAGTTTATCTGCATGCAAATATGGAACCACCCGCTCTGCCAGCTGCTGCTTCACCAGGTTCGCCAGCCACCACCTAGCCTGAGTCCTCTCCACCCCCACTGCCTGTCTCCACTCCTCCTACTGGTCTGGATGACTGTTCCTTCTTTAACTCCTTGGTTGTCCGACTTCTATACAATTAGATTTTCTGGAAGTTCTGATTGTTTTCTGTTTTTAAACTTGTTGTTGTCCTTCTTTGGTTGTGTGAGGAGGCACAGTGTATCTACCTATGCCCCCATCTTGGCCAGATGTCTTGAGCTTTTATATTCAATTCACTCACCCAACAAAATTTTATCCTACTTTAGTACATTTTTTTTTTGTTTTGAAAGTCCTTTATTGATCACCCTGTTATAATTCTCTGTGAAATAATGTGTATAAAATTTAAATTCAAATTTTTATTTTCTTATTTCATATGTCTCTAGGTTTTAAATTTTTTCTGGATTAAGTATCAATATTGAACAATGAGTAATATTTGGAAAATGAGTTTAAAATTAATCAAAACCACATACATACAAAATTTAGATAAATAATTAATAACCATAAGAAGTAAAATGTTATTAGAAATGTGTTTTATTAGAAATGTATTTTATTAAAATGGATTTTTATTTTACTTCATATACACTTGTATAAATTTGATTAGTGATAGACTTCAGCCTCAGTTTTGTTCCTATTTTTCTAATAGATATTAGCTCTGAAACATCTTGTTCAATACAAAAAGAGAAAGGGATGGATGAAGTTTCTTTTTTATGAAGTACATTTTATTGATTATGCTATTACAGTTGTCCCAATATTTTTCTCATGTGTTTATCTTCTGCTCCAAATCATTGATTTGAGTCCTGGTTTCCTTCCTGTCACTGTTGATTCTCTGAACATTTCCCTTTATTTCACTTTGTATAGCCTTCACTTCTTCCTTCATTTTGTGACCATACTCAACCATTTCTGTGAGCATCTTAATTACCAGTGTTTTGAACTCTGAATCTGATAGGTTGATGCTCTGTTCGTCACTTAGTTGTATTTTGAAATTTTGATCTGTTTCTTCATTTGGGCCTTATTTCTTTGTCTTGACACACCTGTAACATTGTAAGGGGTGGAGCCTTAGGTATTCACCAGGGCAGGGCAACCCATGTTGCTGCATTTTGGTGCTGTCTGTGGGGGAGGGGTCTGGTAGGGAACAATGTCACTTGCTTGGCTCTCAGGCCACTTTTGGTCACTTCCCCTGCTACCCACAGTCAAATTGGGCCCTTCTGGTGCTGACTCCTGCGTGGGTGGGTTTGTATACATTCTAGGACCCTGTGGGTCTCTCCGATGAACTCTCTTGTGAGGTTGGGAGGTTCTTCAACCCCCACAGGTTTTTTCAGTCAGAGGCATTGAGGCTTCTTTTCCCTCACTGGAACCCTGAGTTGCTTGGTCTGTCTCACTGCCCAGTTGTTCCTCCTGGTTTATCTGCATGCGAATGTGGGACCACCAGCTGCTGCCTTGCTGTTTGTCTTCTCTGCCCCTCCTACAAGTCTGAATGAATATTTTTCTTTAACTCCTTGGTTGTTGGACTTCCATACAATTCGATTTTCTGGAAGTTCTGGGTGTTTTCTTGTTTTTAAATTTGTTGTTGTCCTTTTTTTTGTTGTTGTGAGAGGAGGCAAAGTCTATGCCTTCAACATGGCCCAAAGCTCTGGATGAAGTATTCTTATACCACTCAGTACTTCAAACTGCTTCCAGTTATATGTCAAAAGTCATAGTGATTTATCATGGAAAATGATTTTTAATACTTTACCAGCTGACAACTGGACTAGGTCATTATTCAGTCCCTGTTGAAAGCAGAATAATGGAAACCTCCTCCTAGTGAAAGGTTTAGGGGTCCAGTCATGTCATCCATCTCCTCAACACTGGCAACAATATTTCAAATCATCTCTCGTTTGATGCCCACTAGTTTCTGGCCCCAGAACAGGTCTCTATAGTATCAATATAAGTCAGAGTAGGTGAGGGCTATGCCTGGATTGAAGCAAAAAGGGTGATGTGGCAGGGGAGGGAGGAAAGGAATAGAACCTGACCTCAGGTATGTTTTAGGAGAAAGAATTTTTAGGAAAGGTGAGAATCTTGAAATAGTTTTCCTTAAGACTGCCCTTTCTAAGAATGCCTAGAGTCTGCAAGCCTGAGGGTATACAGAGCACCAATCTATATAATATGCTTAGAATAGTGCCAAGAATTTATGAAGTTCTCAATAGTATTAACTGTAACCTTATTATTGTTGTATCTATAAACTATATGATACATACTACTGAAATGGAATACTGTAAATGAAATACAGAGAGAGTTTAGGCACTAAGAAGCAGTTGGGCCAGATAAACCTGAAAAAGCCCCCTTTAAAGCTGAGATTCTCTCATCCTGGTCTGGTACCTGAATTGGTCACCTTCTTGACAGATCACTCCAAATATGTAACTTAAAACAACATTTTATTTGCTCCCAATTTTGCAGATCAGCTATTTGGGCTGGGTTCAGCTGAGCTGTTCTGGGCTCAACTGGAGACACTCACTCATGCAGCTTCAATCCAATGGTTGATCATCTGGGGCCTGCTTTAGGGCCTCAGTTGAGATGACTTGCAGCTGTTCTATGTGGTCTCATCTTCCAGTAGGCTAACCAGGCTCGTGGTAGCAGAAGAATTCCCTGCAAGAAGGGAGGGAGAGATGGAGGGAGGGAAGAAGAAGAGGAGGAGGAGGAGGGAGAGGGTAAGGGGAGGGAAGTGGAGGGCAGTTCAGGGCAGGGTTTGAGAGAAGAAGGGAAGAGGGAGAGAGAAAGGGGGTGAGCAAGCATGTGTGCACAAACCTCAGGACATAGGGGCCTTTTATGTCTCTGCTTGGCTAATGTTTCATTGATCACAGCATGCCATGTGGCCAAGCCCAGAATCAGTGTGGGAGGGTGTTACACATAGGTGTGGAAAGGTACAGGGAGGTGTGATCACACAATCTATCACACAACCCCAAGGCCCTGTGGCTGCTTCAGTTCTACTTCTGTTTGAGGTGAACTCAACTTGTGAGATTAGATTGGGCACTTGTTAGGATAACTGCCTAGGCATTCTTATATTTCCTCTACAAGTAGAATCTTGTTTTTCTTAAGGAGAGCTATTGTGGTAGATATCTTTCCCTATGACTATTTTTCCAGGGATATGTTAGTTCTGGAAGAGCATTGATCAGGGAATGGAAACCCGTTTTATAGACAAGGACGTCTTAAGTGGAAACAGGTGACCCCAAGAAGGCTTTTTCATCATTAAGGCCAAGCTCGTAAGTTGGGTTACTGTTACTCCTGGACCCTTCAAGCTAGAAGACAGCTCAACCTAGCAAAAAACAAAAAAAAAAAAAAAAACAAAAAAAAAACAACAACAACAATGTTTTGGGTAAGGTAACCAGGAAGTCTAGGTGTCTGGCTTCATGCCTGGTTTGATGCAGGTGTGGAAGAATATCAAATCCCTGAGGTATCCATGCTCTGACTCTGCTATATTCATCCAAAGAGAAGTATGAAACTCTTGAGAAGTGGCTTGAACCAACACCTGGTCAACACTTGGGCACCTATGTCTCCTGTTAATTCCTGGAACATATATGTCTAAAGTAGCATCTATTTACTGTCTTCTATTTCTTTTTCCTTTAACAGCGAGACATTATTTGGTGAAATGCCCTCAGAACAGGTAGGAATATTTTTTCTTTTTCAAAAAAACTATTTGCTATTTACTTTCTTTTGATATTACTAAAAAATTGTTTAAATTTGTATCTTTACTTAAAGGCCTGCACATTAGTTCACAAATTGGCCTAAAAATGTGTGATACCCCTGAATGTTTCTAGACTCCATGCTCTGGCTATCACTCCCAGAGGATCCAGAAAACACGTGGTTCCTGATGGCCCAACATGCATGCTGGAGGAGGCTTGGCACCTGCTCCTGAAGGATGGTTCCCCCTTTTAGAAAGAGGCTGGCAACCAAACTGAACCACTTGATGCCTCATGACCACAATCACTCCTAATCTTTTTCCAACAATGCTTTCTTATCCTATGGCCTTCCGCAAAATGCAGCCATTAGCAATATATGTGCTAAGATGCTAGCCTTTTAGCTGGTGGAACACACCTCACAGGTAACATAATAGTTATGGTAAATATTGCAACCTTTCAGTGTTTAAAAATGTGAGATTTTTGATTCAGACAAGACAGCATAGGTCAGTTTGTCCCTGCTCTTCCCTGCTAAACACAACTCTAAACTTGGGAATAATATAAGAGACAACCAAAGGAGGACTCCAAAAGTTGGTTAAAAGAAAATTATGAAAGTCAAAGGCAAAGAAAATAATCTTAAAAGCAACTGGGGAGAAGCAATGTATTACCTACAGGGTAATACAAATTTGAATGACAGTGCATTTTTATCTGAATTTATGGAGAGAAGAAAGAAATTGAATCACTTTTTTCAAATAGAAAAAAAAAGAAAAGAAAAACCCTGTCAACCACAAATTCTGTATCCAGAAAAATTATCCTTTAAGAAAAGGGGGAAATAAAGATATTTACAGATGAAGGGAAACTAAAAGAATTTGTCAGTATTGGACCTACTTTAAAAGAATTTCTTGAAATAGCAGAGAAAATTTCAGTGTTAGGAAGGAAAAAGGAATAATAGAACATAAATATGGGTACCTAATAGACTTTTTTTCCTCATGAGTTTTAAAAATAATATTTGATGATTAAAACAAAAATTATAAAGTCATCTTATACTCAAGAAGAACATTGTTATTTGAAGATAAAATGACCTAAATAGGAGTGAGGTTTACACACTGCACTCAAAGTGATAAAATGTTGGTACCAGTGGACTGTGTAACTCACACATATATAAGGTGACTTCAGTATCCCACTTCTTCATCAAGATATGTCTGACAGAGAACATCAAAGTAGTTGTCACCTCTCCCGCTGCAATCCTCCACTGAACCCTGAGAAAAAGAAAGCCCATTCTAGAAGCCAGACACCAGAGGGTGAGCCCCCTTCTTTCTCAGCCTTTCTGCTGCTCTGTCCCTACTCCCAGCCTTGCATTGCCTTCTTTTCCTGGGGCATTTTTTCCTATGGGCTGGAGTTAATGGCACCTGTGTGTTGCTTGGTTATGGTTGGGGAAAGCATAATTCTCACTGAGGCAACATGCACATCCAGTAAATGGAGAGCATCCCAAGGATAAGAAAAGATATACTGTGCAAACAGTAATAATAAGAGAGGTTATAACTAAATTATATAATTTAAGACAAAAATATTGTAAGAGATAAAGAAGGAAGTTTCATAATTATAAAGGGTCTAAATATCAGGAAAATGTAACAATTATAAATCTATATGGAACTAACAACAGAGCCTCAGATACATGATTGCTGGTGGGAATTTTAAATGGCATAGCCACATTGGAAAACAGTTTGTTAGTTTCTTAAACATTACACATAAACTTATCATATGACTCAGCGATTCCACTCATAGGAATCTACCCAAGAGAAATGATAGCATACATCCACATAAAGACATATATGCAATTGTTCATAGCTGCTTTATTCATAATAACCAGAAGCTGGAAAAATCCTAAATATATTCATCAATTGGTGTATAGATAAACAAAATTTAGTATATTCATTCAATGAAATACTATTTGATAATAAAAAATAACAAACTGCTGATATACTACACTATGGGTTAACCTCAAAAACATTAAGCTAAGTGAAAGATTCAGATGTAAAAAAATTACATATTATATAATTCTGTTTGTTTGAAATGTCCAGAAAAGGTACATCTGTAGAGACAGAAAGTAGATTAGTATTTGTTTAGAGCTTAAGGTGGAAATAGGAATTAACTATAAACAGGCTAGAAGGAACTTTTTGGGGATGACAGAAATGTTCTAAAACTGTGTTGTAGTGATGATTGCACAGTTTTATAAATACGCTAAAAATTATTGAATTGTACACTATGGTCAGTCAACTTTACAGTTAATAAGTCATGCCCCAATAAAGCTACTTGCTTCTTTTTTAGAGCATATGCCCCCATAAGGCATTACATATGCTGATAGCTGGGGGTCAGAGGCCGTGGAGAGCCAGCCTGCACTGTTTCTTAGCATTTGCTTGCTGCAATCTAGTGTCTGGCCTCTCTATACTAGCATACGGTACAAGGCATTTCAGCCTGCTTCCCTCCCCTCCCAGGCCTTCCCTTCACTTACCCTACTCAGAGCTGGTGCTGACCAAAGCTAGAAGTACAGGACAGGGCATCATCCCAGCCTGACAGGCACTAGAGTTGAGTCTCCCCAGCCCTGAGATGCCTAGCAGATGTCAGATATGACTGCAGTTCTGCTAAAATGTTGTCTCCTCTATGATCTGGTGCTCTCAACAAGACTGGTTGGATCTCTGAGCTGAGCTTTCCCTGTGGGCATGTCTTCTGTTGGGCCAGCCTGCATATCTGCCTCTGGAAAGCCTGCCTTTACTCCACTGCACCCAGCACCCTGAAGGGGCCAGGCCTGCTCCCACATACATGGAAATGGGTAATTTGCTGACTTCCATTTATCTTCCAGATTAGAATCTTATGCCAGTTTGACTAGATGCAGCCCAGATTCCTTGTCACGGTACCTCACTAGTGACCAGGCCATACTTTGCCTTTGAACTATCTTTGGCTTATGTGCTCTGTCTCCGTAGCCCAGGGAGATCCTCCTGTCCCTGTCCTGCTAGGGGGCTCCCAGATCCTGGCTCATTCATCTGTGCTTTGTCAGTGGGCAACTAGGCCCCTGGAGTCTCAAGAGAGATGTCCTTCTCTGTCCTCAGACCAGTTCTTCTTGAGGAAGAATGGACAGAGAACATAGGACCAGGGCAAGGTACCAGGAATGGAAATACTCGGCAGGAGAGGGACCCTCATGAAGAGGCCACATACTGGCACTGAGCCTGCAGTCACTGAATGTGGAACTTGTCATGCAACTGGGAAGAACCTGGAGGCTCTGGAGAATCCTATGACTTCTTGAAAGAACTTCAAACAGAAGGAAATAAGTCTCATCTTGAATTTGTGTCATCCATGAAGTGGGAAATTGCCCTGACCTTCAGGGATGGTATACTGTTTGTCTCCCATGGCAAAGTGCTATCATGGAGCAGAAAGCCAGACTCAAGCAGGCCTCTCAGGGTCCTGAGAGCTTTGAGACAGGTCTTCCTGGGAGAAAACAGCTTTCAGATCAGCTCAACTACATGGAATTTCTCCAAACAAAATGCCACCAGTTGCATGTGGGTGTGATGGGCTCCCACACCATGACATGTCTCTTTAGTGGATTCAGATGCCTTCCTTCCTGTAGGTCATATACAAAAAAGCTGTCAAGAGAATGGGCAAGGGTACAGGGAAGGCAATTCCCAGCTAGCGCATTTCCTGACCTTTTATTGGACCTCTCCTTATAGGTTTGAGATAACAAAGTATTTGCAAATGGGAGAAATTAAACTAGACATTATATTACCTGTGCCAATAGCAGCTACAACTGAAATTATCCAAGCTTTCTTCATTTTTTCTGGTGCATACACTTCCTCAAGGATAAACAGGGGCAGAGACTATTTATATGTTGGATAAATTATAGGCATCGTTTTACTCTGGTTTATGAGCTTAGTTTAAACTAAAGCATTTTGCAGTCTTTTCTGAACCATCAAAGGTTTCTAAACATACACCAACAATCAGAGTATGAGATTTAATTAGTACTGATTTGTGCAGGGTATTACAGTGAAGACAGACTTATGATTTTAAAAAGAATCTAAAGATATGTGCTCTTAACTTAGGTATGTACCTATTGGCTTTATCTGTATAATAGTGAATAATAGTGTTCAAACACTTATTCCTTCTGTGAAAGGCATCTGCTATAATGGTTCAAGGCTCTTGGGCCAGGCTGCCTGAGTTTGAATCCAGGCTCAGCCACTGTGTGCCTTTGAATAGTTTTTCAATTTCTCTGGTAAGACTTATCTAAGAAAAAGAAGATAAAAAATATGACAGTGAAAAGACAGCAAACTCACAGCTATTAAGAACCACACCTAAAACAAAAGCAAACTAAGCAAACAGCTAGAACAGGAACAGAACCACAGAAATGGAGATCATATGGAGGGTTAGCAACAGGGGCGTGGGAGGAGGAGAGAGGGGGGAAAAGGTACAGAGAATGAGTAGCATAGATAGTGGGTAGAAAATAGACAGGGGGAGGGTAAGAATAGTATGGGAAATGTAGAAGCTAAAGAATTTATGACACATGGACATGAACTAAAGGGGGGAATGTGGGTGGGAGAGGGTGTGTAGGGTGGGGGGGATGATGGGGGAGAAATGGGACAACTGTAACAGCATAATCAATAAAATATATTTAAAAAAAAAGATGGGGACAATGATAGCCCTAGTGCATAGCGTTGTTGGAAGGATTAAATGAGTCAGTCTCTGGTAAATGGTAAGATCTATGCAAATGGTTCTATTATTATTCAGTCAGTACTTAAGAGTGAGTCTACTATGTAGGACAGCTTATAAGGCCCATAAAGCAAGGATGAAACAACAAAGCCCATGCCTTTGAAGTCTGCATCAAATAGGAGACCCAAAGAGGCACAATTGTGGCAGTACCCTTGGGATGCCGACAGAGCTGTCATGGGCACCCAGAGGAGGTATTCCTAACCCCATCTCAGGTATCTGTTGGTGGTAGGGCAGGCTTACAGGAGGTGAATGTGGGCCAAGTCATGAAGGAAGAGTGAGCATCTTCTAGTCAAAGAGGACTGGGGAGGACAGATGCAGAGATAGGGGAAAGAAGCATAGCAGATAAAAGGGTGGGGGCTGGAGAAATTTGGTTCACGGGAGTGAGGAGCCCTGGAGATTCAGGGCAGTGTGAGGGTAATCTCACTTTTAGTTATGAGAGCGAGGTGTGGCTGGGCTGTGAGTTTTAGTTACCACATGTTCTTTGGTAGGATCATCCCATTTGTGCTCTTATTTATTTTTTTCTACTCCCCAACACTAAGCTCAAAAGTAGAGGCAGATTTCCACAAGGCTGGCCGACCCTTGTTCACCTCCATTTTGACAGCTGGCATCACTTATTACAGAATTTCCAACAACAGGAATGTGTTCCCCTCCACCTCTGCCCACTCTTGGGCCAGACTGGCCCTTCGTCTTGGGTCCCAGCCATATCTCCTGCCCCTAAGACCCAGCACTTGGGTTGGTTTCTTCTCCTGCTACCAGGGCAGGGGTTGGAGAAGATGCAGTGGGCCTGGGAGCTCCTCACTCTGAATTTGCTACAAACTTAAAATTCAGTGGGGTGCTGGTATCGCCTTCCAGTACCTTCTCTTTAGGGAGCTTATTCAAGCATGGAGCAGACATTGTGGATCTGACTTGATTTCCATTCTTCTTGTACTAGTTTTCTTGTTCTCTGTTGTCTGATTGGGGCCCAGAGTCCTTGCTTCTGGGCTGAGGAGGCAGGTTGACCTACATCGGATCCCATGTCTCCTGCCCAGACCTCTAAAGCTTAGTTTTCACATCTGGGTCAGAGACTACAGATATCAAGTACTTTCCACACAGTGCCTTGCATTGGATAGAGACAAACAGGTTTTATCAACTTGAGCTTCTGCAGAATGTGGTTGCTCACAATTTGGTCAGTACATGGTGAGACCAAGGGTGCCTGCCTCCTTATTCGGTGGCCCAGGGCAGCCGTTCATTGCTCAGGGTACATCTTCTACCTCCTTCTTCCCTGCCTGCTCTGTCCTGCACTGGTTCTCATACTGGTTGGTGTATCTATGCCAATGGGAGGGCATTCTGTACTATCCTGAGCAGAAAGACTTTCTGATCAAAATTTAAGTTGAAACTTGCAGCCTTCCCCTCAGAACCAAGACATTTCACCAGAAGATACCTGGGTAGCAACATTGTTCTCCCTGGGTAGCACCATGAAATGCCCTGCTCACACTGTACCCACATGATGGATTTTGGGGTCAGTGTTATTTAGCCATTTCATGTCCCATCTAATTAAGGCTACACTATCTCATCCAACCCTTATAAAAATCCTATGAGAGAGATAGCAAGGTTATGTCTCTCCTTTTTACAGGTTGTGAGATGAGGCTCAGGGAAGTGAGCAACTTGCTCAGTGTCATCTCTCTGCCACTGGTCCAGTGCCCTTTCACTTCATCTGGCCACCATGTGCCATGAAACAGAGGTGCCCAGACTGTATGGGACAGAAGCTTCTGTAAGAAACAGCCAGGCCGGAACATCATACATGCTCCATGCATATGCCTCATGCTCCACCCATGTGTCTCCTGCTGCACCCTTGTTGGAGACAGAAAGACAGTTCTGTTCCCCACAGATATCACTTCCCTTCAATTATGCAGCTCTCTAATTCAATCACAGCTTCCAGCCTGTTTCCTATCTCCTTTGGTTTGACTGGCCCCAACAATACTGATTCCCTTGTGTCAGAGACAAAATACCTTCCTGTTCCAACCAAGATGTAGAATAACTTTCTTGTAAGTGAATCATAAACTGGGCTTTCTTAGTCAAAATTTTTTACCAGCCTTGCTGGATCAATGAGAGACATCAGATTCTGAGGGAAATAATGTCTATTGCATGTCATTGTGGTAACTAATTGTTGAAACATGAATTAGAACTATATTTAGCTTAGTGCATGCAGTTTGGAAAGGAAACGGTGATGATAAAGCACATCTTTTCCAGTTTACTAAGGCCTGGGCATGCCAGCCTAAGTTCACAGCAGTGATGTCCCACACCTTTCCTTTTTGTTAAAGAGCTAAAGAATTATAGCCAAGAAAAGAGAAGAGTAAGGGCAACTGTTATATATTCTTCAGGGTGTGAGGTGCAGCTAGGGAGGAAGATCCAACTCAGAGATGATAGACAAAAAGAAAATATTGAATGATTTTGGCAAACAAGAAAAAATATTGTGTGTTTTACAAAAAGCCAAAATTTAAAGGGAATTGGGGGAAATGTCTGAAATAAACATGTCAGACTGATTGAATGGTGCATGCAAATCTGTAAGAAAAACCTCAGATTGTAATAAATAAGTGCAGAAGATGTCCATACATCATTCACAAATGAGAATACACAATAGACAAACCAGTGAGTACTCATCTTCACTAACAGTCAGAGAAATTCAAGGAAAAGGGGAATCACATTTTTATTCATTAAGTGAGTAATTTGTTAAGCTGATAAACCTGGTTTTAAAGAGGATGAAAACAACAACAACAAAAAGAGGATGAAAACTTCATCTGTTAACAAAGTGGCTGTAAAGTAGCACCAACTTGCCACAAAGCATTTTGACAGCAGCCATTAATTAGAGTTGAAAATGGTCTGTGAACTGGTAAGTCCAACTCCAAGAATCCAACCTAAAAACAAAAAAGTCTTGAATGGAAGTTATGCATAAATACATTTATAGCGTTATTATTTCTATGTCAAACTGGGAAACAAATTAGATATTTAGAAGTCAGGGAATGGCTAAGTAAACTGTGGCACATCTCACTGGAATAGTATGAAGATGTAACAGTAAGAGAGATGTATGTTAAATAAAAAGAAGGGGGCGAAATTGAAATGCAATATAATAAATTAATGTATACAAACCAAGGAAGAGCTGAAAACTTCTGTCTGCCCACAAACCTAAATGTGGATGTTTACGGCAGCTCTCTTCTTAATTGAGAGAACTTGGAAGCACACGAGATGTCCTTCAGTGGTGAATGGACAAATGAACCCCGGTACATACAGGTAATAGAATATTTTTCAGCACTAAAAAGAAGTGGGCTAACAAGCCATGAAAAGACATGGAGGAAATTTAAATCCAAGTTACTAAGCAAAAGAAGCCAATCTGAAAAGGCTGTAATCTGTATGATTGCAAACATGACATTCTGGAAAAGGCAAAACTATGGAGAGAGTAAATAGGTGAGTGGTTGGCAGGAGCTGAGGGGTGGAGGGACAAACAGGTAGAGCACAGAGGGTTTTTGTGGCAGTGAAACTACTCTGTACAGCACTACAATACTGGACACATTATACTATATTTGTCTAAACTCATAAAATGTACGACACCAAGAATCAACCCAAAGGTAAATGATGTACATTGGGTGATAATGATCTGTCAATGTAGTTGTAACAAATGTACCACTCTGGTGAAGGGTATTGGTAATGGGGGATGTTGTATATCTGCGGGAGGTGGCAGGGGTGGGGTACATGGGAAATCTCTGTACTTTTCCCTCAATTTTGCTGTGAACCAAAAACTTCTCTAAAGAATGAAGTCTATTAAGAAAAGTACAACAAGAGGAAAAAACTGGAAATGAAGATTTGTGTTATGTATTTATGAAGGCTGTATTTTTGTTATGATAGACTTATTTTCTTTTTCTTATGCCTGTAATACCATTTTAAAACATGACATGAATTGATGTATAACACAGTGGAAAGAAAAAAGTAAACATTTTAGGAGTTTAAACAGCTATAAAATGAAGCTTGACATGTGCTTGTATATTTAAGAAATTCTGAGAGTTTCTGATCCCTTGTTTTCTCTTAGCAATCAGAGCTCTTTGTAAACATACATCTTTTTTGGCTACTTCTGAATTTACATAATTGATCATGTACTCTAAGGCCATGGCCAGTTAGAATATCTGCTTCCAGTAAAAATAGGCCATCTTCGGGGAAGCTCAGTATGAACTGTATTCTTGGAATTTTTCCCACAATGTGTGTGATTCAATCTTTGTTTATGTTTGAAATTTTAGGACTGCATTAGAATAGCATATTTTATTTTATTAAATATATCTAGATATTTATTTGTGTTTAATTTACTTTTTTTTAAAGACTATACAATCAGGTGGTTTAAAAATTTAAAAGCTGCCCTGGCTGGTGTAGCTCAGTGGATTGAGCGAGGGCCTGCGAACCAGAGGATCGAGGTTCGATTCCCAGTCAGGGCACATGCCTGGGTTGCAGGCCAGTTCCCAGCAGGGGACACACGAGAGGCAACCGTACATTGATATTTCTCTCTCTCTCCCTCTCTCCTACCCTTCCCCTCTAAAGATAAATAAATAATCTAAAAAAATAAAAATAAAATAAAATATTAAAAAAAATTTTAAAAGCTAAATAATCTAAAATATATACAGTGACTACTCTCCCTATCCAGTTTTCCATCTGTTTAGCTCCTAAACACCCCCATTCTAAGGAACCACTGATTTTAAATTCTTATGGATACTTCCAGAGTTTCTTTATTCATGTATATGGAGATACTAATAAGTAGATTTTTTTTTCTAATTTTCCCCTATTTTTTTCAAAAAGTATCACATTTTACATTTCCAACACCTAGATTTTTCACTTAACAATGTATCTTTTCTTATCAGTACACAAATAGATTCTTCATTCCTCTTTACAGATACAGAAGATTCTATGTGTAGATTTGTGGATTCATCATAATTCCCTTAATCAGTCCCCTGCTGATAGACAGCTGGGTTGTGTCCAATCTATTGCTATTACCAACAGCACTGTGATGACTCATGACACATTTTCATACATGTGCAAGAATATCCACAGAATAAATTCCTGGAAATGAAATCACCAGGTCAAAAATTATAAGCCTCTGTAATTCTGATAGCCCAAGTTATTCTGATTTCCACATTTTTCTCCCTCAAGAAGGGTTTATATTCATACCGACAATACGTCTAAGTGAAGTATTGATTCCCCACACATTTGCTAAAAGAGTGTTTTGCCTTAAACTCGATGGCTGCTATTCTGATATTCTTCATATAATCACTAGATGGAGAAAGGAAGTACAGTATGTTTTAACTTGGAGTCCTTTCATGAAAAGTTTTAGCATGTTTCCATAGGTAAGAGCCTTTCCTCTAATGTGAAAACTGTCTATCACCTTCATTCATTCTGATTGCTAAGCGGGCAGTCATATTCTTATGGATTTCTAGAGGTTCTTTATGTATTAGGAAGGGAACCTCTCTTGGTAACTACCTTGCTGACTGGAAAATGTACCCAAAATAAAAGATTCTAAAGGGGCCTTTCCTCTGGGTTGCTGGAACCAATAGGATGCATTTAAAAAAGACTAATGGCCATTCAGGGAAGTATGTGGACTCCACTCCATACATGATGTCAAGAACAGGTTTCACATCAGGACAGCCTGTGTTTGTGGCTTTCCTGTAGGCTGCATACTAACACTGTCACTTAGAGAAAGTCATTTATCATCTTTAAGTCTTGGTTTTCTTACCTGTAATATAAGGCTTATCAGCCCATCGCTTTGTGCTATCATGGATAACACATAGAAAGGATCTGACACTATAGTCAGTGATTGAGAACAACACTCCTGCGGTTGCATTCACTTAGCCTGAACTGAAGGTAAAGTTACAGCAGGAGAAGAAAGCATGAACAATCCCAAGGACCCCCAGGACTTCCAGGTGTAACTCTCCAAGGTCCTGTCTCACTTGCACACGATCTGCTCTGTTTTCAGCTGTGAACCACAAAGATGTATGTAAGGAATCTTGGTTTTAGAAGAGCTCAAGCAGGAGTTTCTAGTGATAATCTTAATACCTTACTGGTGATATAGCCAAGCCAGGCTGTATAACCAATGAAACCTTGTGTAAAACCATAAATCTATACATCCCTAAGAGACAGAGAGAGGCTGGCCCTGGGTGTCTCCAGGATTTTTTTTTAAATTTTCTGTTATGTTTTAATTTTTTTCTTTAGTCATTTTATTTTTATTTTTATTGTTGTTCTTGTACAGTTTTCTGTCTTTTACTCCCATCCCAGCCCACTGCCCCAGCCCTCCCCATGTCCCTCCCATTTCCACCCCCCCCAAGATTTTTGAATTTTGAACAACACATTATAAATCACTAACTAGCTCATCTCATTGTTCTTGTCTTGGCCAAGGGTCAGTACCAAACCTCCAGACATCCCTGGAGATAAGCAAAGAGCAATCAATCCCAGTTCAGCTATAAGGTAACCCTATCTTATCAAGGTACACAGGAAAAAAATAGAAACTCTTGCTTCCTTTCCTTTTTCCTGGAACAAACCTACCTTTCCTTTACCAGAACCCTTTTCTTCTACAGCTCAGGGGAGACTGTCACCAGTGTGACCAGCTTGACTCCATTGCAGCCCAAGAAGGGTAAGAGGTGGAAGGAAAAGACTGACATTCCTCCTGCAGTCCCTGCCAAAGGTAGGAAGCCAGCCTGCAGTTATCCATGAGGAATCCACCATGACTGATCCAGAAGTGGGCCAGGGGTTTGATGTGGAGTGATGGCAGGGGAGCAGACAGATGGAGAACATGCCATATAGTGATTATATGGTCCAGAGAATCCCACCTAGATTCTGGTCATAACTGAGCCCCATCCTGGGGTGGGGCTGGTGGTGGTACCATTGGCCCAACATGACTTTAGCAGGGATGTGGGAGGTTAACATCACAGTCTGATTCCACAGTGTATTTCACTTTGAGCTCTGCACATAGTGGGGAGGGGCAAGAGGATGGCATATCTTCTTGGTTCATTCAGCGAAAGAAGGCTCTTTGTTTGTCCTAAAGATGTAAACCAGGTATGTAATTTATTTTATATTTTTTCTGAGGATAAAACAAGGGTCATTCTTTGATTCCAGTTATAACTTAGAGGAAAGTAAATGAGGAGGAAGGGTATTTGTGGAGGAGAGAACTGCACACATCTTAGGAGAATTAAGACCATCTGTAGATAGTTTCTAAAATAACTGTGGCCAATTTAAGAGAAGCTCATACCTCAAAAATTTGAAATATAGTTAGCAGTACTAGGATTACCCAGGTAAACAACTTAATAATAGGCAAGATACATTTTATCCCTCAATTGTACCTTTACAGGATGTTTCCTAGGGATACTTGGAGCCCTGTGGTGAAGTCCAGTTGTGCTAAGGCTGTGCATGTGATGGGTGGGCAGAGGGGCTGAATGACATGGTGTTCTGTTAGGCATGACAAGTGCAGATCTGGAGAGGGAAGGGGGCAGAGAATCCCTGCCTGGGCTAGACATGTGCTGCTCTAATGCCCCGTCAATCAGAGAAGATAGTACCTCCCCTTCAAAAAGGTGAAAGTGAGCCTCAGAGAGCTAAGTAGTAGAGCCTGACTTTGAAGTGAGGTCTGCCTGACTTTCAAGGCCAAGTTCCAGTCTCAAATAACCTGAATACTAGTTATGTTAGTGTTTAGGGGAATACTAGTTATGTTAGTATTTAGGGGACATTAGGGGAAGGGCCTCAATTTCTTTCTCAGTTTCCACCCTCCCTGATGACCAGTGAGGGCTGTTGTAACAGCCAAAGGTCATTGCTATCAGTGTTAGTGTGCAGTTAGGTCCCCAGGGAAGGTACCAGCCTCAGCCTTTACCAATCCCACCTGTTTCTCACCTGCACATCTGACCTCGTTGCAGAGGGCAGTGCTTTATATAGAGTTTTGTGTTGAGCTTTATGAGGGGAGAGGCTGACATGTCCAAGGACTAGGAGGGGTGCCCACCAATACCCAGATGAAAAACTAGAGTTCTTTCATTGGGGTAGGAAGGACTCCATGTGTCTCTGTAGAGTATGTCTGTGATGCTCATGATGTGTGGGTGTTAAGAAAAGTCCTAGGAGGAATTACAAGCTGAACCTTTGATATACTTCCACAGCTCCCATAGCTGCCACCTTCCATAAACCGAAGCTGCTGAAACCGCAAAGGAAAACCGCTCTGGTGAGTAATTAAATTCTGTGTTGTTGTCCCCTCAAGCCTTGAACACTTCTGGGTCCAAGTGGTACTTTTATTGACTCAAAACATGCTGAAAGTCCCTGGTGCTCTCATCCCAAGCTGGGGCATTCTGTCTTCCTGGAGCAGCTTTTGAGCCAGCTTTTCTACATACATAGTTCCATCATGTCTTTTCTACAATCCAAGTGGAATTCTTTTTCATTATAAATGCTGCTTTCAAACAGAAGAAAAAGGTCACTCAGGAATGTATAAAATAGAAAGTGGACCTGCGTGTATAAATTGATCTGGTAGCCACATGAAGATCCTTAAAAGAAATTCATTATAGTTTTTTTATTTTGAAATAATCTTAGGTTTACAGAAGAGTTGTAAAACTAGTACAGTTTCTGTCTATCCTTCGCCCAGCTTCTCCTAATATTAACATCTTACGTAGCCATGGAGTAATGTCAAAACTAAGAAATTTCCCTCAGCACATTAGCACTAACTATACTAATTTTGACCAGATTTCAGCAGTTTTCCACTAACTTTCCTTTTCTGTTCCAGGATCCCATCCAGGAGATCACTTTGCACTTAGTCTCTCAATCTGTGACAGTCCCTCTATCCTGTCATTTTCTGTCATTGCCTTGAGATTTTTGAAGAGTAGAAGCCAGTTATTTTTTAGAATGTCCCTTAATTTGGGTTCCTCTGAGTTTTTCTGATGATTGGGATGGGGTTACAGATTTGGGGGAACAACAACACAGAGATGATACTCCCTTCTGGTTGCATCCTATCAGATGTACACGATGTCAGTATATCTGATTAATGGTGGTATGAATCTATCACTTGGTTAGGTGGCATCTGCCAGACTTATTCAGTACCAAAGTACTGTTTTTCCCTTTCTACATCCTATTCATTAAAGCCAGTCAGTAAGTCCTGTTCATATTCAAGGGGGAAGAGTGGAGAATTTGTGGACATGTGTCAAAACTACCAGAATAATTAATAAATACATTAGGGGAGTTACATCAAGACTATGAAAATATTCTGCTTTTTCTTAAACTTTGCCCACTGCTTTTAGCATTCATCAGTGGATTTTTCTATAGTGTATTAATAGTCATTTTTTATTTTCCTCAATCTGTCTACATTTATTATTTAAAGTTCTTTTGTAAGGAAAAGATGAACCCCTTCCCTCATTTATTTATTCACTAAATTTTTATATCAGTATGGGTATATGTATATTTAATTTTTTTAGTTTCTAATCATATTGCTGCTTGTTTTGGTGCTAATGTTGTTCATCAGTTGTGCAAGAGAGTGGGGGGAAGAAACTGCCAAACCTATACTAAAATGTGCATATACTAAGAAGGGCCAGGATACTTTTGAAGGAAAAGAACAAAGTGAAGAGTTTATATACCAATTCCAAAGATTTATATTAACACCACAGTAATTAATTCAGTGTGGTAATAGCAGAAAGGTAGACAAATAGACCAACAGAACAGAATAAAGAACCCTGAACCAATCCACATATGTATTGTCACTTGACTTATTACAAAAGTGACATTACAATGTACTGAAGAAGGGTGTATCTTTTCAATATATGGTAATGGGTCTATTGCATATCCACCTGAAAAACAGAGATTCAGAACCCTACTTCAAATCACATACAGAAATTAGAGGATTATAGACTGAAGTAAAAAAAAAAAAAAAAGGTAAAAATAAAGCCTCCTAAACATAGCATATCTCCTTAACTTAAGGGTGGGGAAATTTTTTAAACAAGACACATAAAGTACCAACTATAAAAAAATTGAAAAATTTAGATTTTGTTGTAATTTAGAAGGTTGTGGGGGGCTTTGCCTGAAGAGCCCCATCCGTCCACCATGGATGAAAATAAGTCTACCAAGACATGATCTGCTTGGGGAGGAGAGGTGGCTGATCTCTTGAAGGAGAAGGGCCAAGAGCCTTTTCCTCAATGGGTTTTATTAAGTTCATAATACACAGGAATACAGGTAAAGCTCATCAATCAATGTCAGGCGGCAAGGATCAAACGATAGATAACATTTCAAAGAAATATGAGGGCTTAATCTGAGACAGGGTCTGTCAGCTAAGGGGTTACAAAACTGGGAGACAAACTCATTTCCTGCTTGGACCCTTATCATTTAAATGAGAGCACTCTTAGCAAAGCAGGTTTCACAGGACTTTATGAATTCTTTCTTATGCTTGATCACCTGGGGAGCCCACCATAGCCAGTATAGGTAATGGGTCAGGCTTAATGTTTCTGTCAATGTTTCAGGCTTAAGCAGAGCAGAGCCAGGAAGCCAAGAGGTAAGGAAAACTTCTCCCAGATGGAATGAGGACTCAGGCTATGTCAGGATAGGTAGGGGGCGAGGGTCTATAACCCCATCTTTGCTGCAGCCCCCCGAGTCCTTCCTTGAGGGCCTTCCACGTGATCATGCCTGTCTTAGGTGACCCCTCCCTTGAGGGAATCTTACCCGTCATTGGCTAACTGACCAAGCATTGGGGGCCAGTTATGGATGAAGCAGAAGCAGCACTCCTGCCAGGGAGATAAGCTTTGTCTCCTTAGTAGCTTACAGTTCGAAGGTCACTCACTCAGCCTTAGCTATGGGGGGGTTACAATTCCTGAAACCAGGCAGGGTGGTTCCCAACAGAAGGTCTCTTCTGATTAAAGCTATCAATACAGGAGAGAAATTGGCCAGAAATTAGGCAAACATATCTATCATGCATCTATCTGACAAAGGATTTCCATATGAACATCTACAAATCAGTAAGAAATGACAACAGTACAGAAAATGGGAAAACATGCACTTTATAAAAGTAATCTCATGACAATTATTTAATCTCATTGGGATCATGGAAATGCAAGTCAAAAGCATAAAACCAGTTCATATCTACCAGGATGGCTAAAATGCTTGTAAGTTTTGGGTTTTATTTGGAGGTGGGGTTGCCTTTTTTCCTCTGGTCCATTTGAAATTTAGGAATAGATCCAGTTGTAGCAATTTGTCAGATTCTTTTTAATTTTACTTTGTTTTATATTTCAATAATCATTTTTTGCTAGTTCCATTTATTTTATCACTACCTTCTAAATAATTATTTAAACTTAACTTTTACTAGTATTGTTACTCTTTTTTAAGTTCATTGTCTTCCCCTTCAAATATCTTTATTTGCCTTTACATTTGAGCAATTTATCTCTGAGTGGAAATCAGTTTCATAAACTTTCCCCACTATGTTCTAGGAGACATGCTAAGAGCTTTATGTGTATAAATGTTTACTCTCCACATTGCTCAAGGTAAATGCCAACTCCTCACTGTAACCTATAACACCCTATATCATGCAAGCCACATATGTAATTTAAATTTTTTAGTAGTCAGCATAAGGATGTGAAAAGAAACAGATGAAACCAATTTTAATAACATGGTTTATTTAACCCAATATATCAAAAATATTATTATTTAAACATATCAATATTAAATTATTAATGAAATATTTCACATGCTTTTGTTCTACTAAATCTTCAAAATCCAGTATATATGTAACACTTACTGCATATCTCAAGCACTTGAGAACTGCATCTCAAGTGCTTAAGAGGCACATTAGTCTGGTGGTTTCCACATTGGACAGTGTAGCCCTCTATGGTGTGCTGTCCCCACTACAAAGAGGTAGAAGACCCTGTTACCTCTTTGACATCATTTTTATCGCCACCCCTATTTCCCATTTCCTTATTGCTACACTGGCCTCCCTGCAAGGTCTTAAACCAAAAGGTCTGCATGGGTCTTTGTACCAGCTGTCCTCTGCCTGGAACTTCCCTCTGAACAGATGCCTGTGGCATTTCACTTGCCTACAGGTTCTCTATTCAATCATTACCTCAATGCAGGAGCTTTCCAAAGCCCTACCTAAAGCATGCCCACCCTCTGACAGCACTCCCCATCAGAGGTGCTTTCACGTACTTTATATTTGTCTATTAATTGCCTCTCTTTTCTCTTTCTTTCCTTGTCTATGAAGGCAAGGAACATATCTGCTCTGGTCATGGCTATACTCCCAAAGCCCAGATCAGTCTAGCAGGATGGAAATTTGTTAGTGATTCTGCATACCAGCTCTATGGACTAGGTTCTGTCACTCCACTTTTACAGATGGGGACAGTGAGACTGAGAGTCAGTAAGATGGGTGACTTATGCAAGCAAGGTCATGCAGCGTGTGGGGTGCAGTCAGGACTTGAACAAGAGTTCTTCTGAACCAAAGCATAAAGTTTTAACCAGCTCATTCAAAGATTTGCCTCAGTGTGGAGTCTAGGTCTCTGAATATGTTTTGTTTTGTTTTGTTTTGTTTCTGATATGATAAACATTTTTTCTTCTTTTTTATTTTATTATTGTTCAAGTACAGTTGTCTGCCTTTTCACCCCACCACTCCCCCAACTCCAGCCATCTGACCTTCCTCTCCCAATTCCACCCCTCACCTTTGTTTTGTCCCTGTGTCCTATATATTTGTTCCTGGAAACCCTTCCCCCTTCCCCCCCCATTATCCTCTCCCATTTTCCATATGGTTACTATCAGTTTGTTCTTAATTTCAATGTCTCTGGTTATATTTTGTTTGCTTGTTTGTTTTGTTGATTACGTTCCACTTAAAGGTGAGATCATATGGTATTTGTCCCTCACTGCCTGGCTTATTTCACTTAGCATAATGCTGTCCAGTTCCATCCACACTGTTGTAAGGGTATGAGCTCCTTCTTTCTTTCTGTTGCATAGTATTCCATTGTGTGAATGTACCATAGTTTTTTGATCCATTCCTTTAGTGATGCACACTTAGGTTGCTCCCAGCACTTGACTATTGTAAATTGTGCTGCTATGAACATTGGACTACACAAAATGTCCATACTACCCAAAGCAATTTATATATTCAACACAATCCCTATTAAAGTACCAATGGCATATTCCACAGATATAGAACAAACATTTCAAAAATTTATATGGAACCATAAACGACCCCAAATAGCTGCAGCAGTTTTGAGAAAGAAGAACAAAGTAGGAGGGATCACAATACCTGATACCAAACTGTATTATAAGGCCACTGTAATCAAAACAGCCTGGTACTGGCATTAAAAACAGACACATGGACCAGTGGAACAGAATAGAGAGCCTAGAAATCATCCCAAGTCTCTATGGTCAGTTGATATTTGACAAAGGGGGCAGAAGCATGAAATGAAGTAAAACTAGCCTCTTCAACAAATGGTGTTGGGAGAACTGGACAGCTACATGCAAAAAAATGAAACTCAATCACCAACTTACACCATAAACAAAAATAAATTCAAGGTGGATAAAAGACTTAAATATAAGTCCTGAGCATGCTTCTAATGTCCTGTCATGGCTAGGCCTTGCTCGCACCGCTGCTGCTCTGTGCCCACATTTCTTACACTTATGTTGGAAAAGCTGGTTCACTTGTTTTCCGAAGAGAGCCTTCTTTTGCCTACAGTGAATTGTGGGTTCATGCAATGCGATTCCATTTAGTTCATATCATCAAAAATTCTTCATCAGTTCTCCTCTGTTGACTACACTCATCCTTAAATGCAGCAGCAGAGTTTTTGCTGATTTGAATAGATCTCTGGTCACTCAGGAGGCTTTTGGAAATGGGATTGAACAGAAAAGCTAAAACTACCAACTTTCCTTGCCTTGGAGCATTCTGCATCCCACCCATGAGACTCAGTCTCCCCAGATAGACAGGCTGAACTCATTCTCCTCTCAACTGTGCATTCTACTGCACATCAGCATGGGTATGTGTGTATCTTTTTTAGATGCTTTATCTTTAATTCTGATATTTATCAACAACCCCAAGAGTAACTATGACTTGTAAGTTTCCCCACCTTACATTCTAAGTTTCTCCAGGACCCATTGTTTCCAAACCAGTCTGTTAGTCCTGATAGAAACTTCTATTTATTGAATTTCTGTTGATATACCAAAGGGATAAATCCCAAAAAGTGCTTTCTGCATGTCATCATATTTAATTCTCATAGGAAGTCTTTCTCCATCCTTACATTTGCATGTGAGAACACACTGTTTAAGAAAAGTGAGTTCCCACCACCCATGAGGATAGCATTCCTTCTCCCATGGTGCCCATTCTGTGATGACCCCTTCGCAGTACCATCAGTCTTGAATAGATAGCTTTCTGTAGTCCACAGCCAGGGGGCCCCCACCTTTCATTTATCCATCAAATAAAAGTCAGTTGTATACCTACCTGTGTGATACAAAATGCCACCTTAAGCAGTTTTACTCACCTACAAACACACCAGAGTCAATAGCATTTTCGAAAATAACTCCTGTTCTAATCACAAGTTTCCATTGTTGACTTTTTTTGTTTGCGTGTTTGTTTTGCACTGGCATGGTCCTCTGCATGGAGATTCAACACAGGAAATTCTTAATTTTCACAGAAAGTTAGTCCTGGGCAGTTATATGCATTTCAAAAGGACTCTTTGTTTTATGGAAGTAGTCCCAATAATAGTTTTTTAAATATCAAATTGTCCCCTGATCATTTAAGATATGAAAAGACTTGAAATTTTCTATACCATCAAGAAACAAGAACTGGTTTCTATTTGGAAACCAGTTTACAGTTAGTATAATACACAAAGAAAAGAGCTGACTTGAAATGGGTCTCTGTCTACCAGTTTAGACAAAAAATTCTAGGCCTAGGGTCTGCAGATTTTATTTAACATTAAAATTTATTTCCCCAGGAGACCAGCATTGACCTCAGTCCAAATTTGGTCAATATGTATCTCTCAGATCAATAAGTCTTGATGGTCAGTAAATCCAGTCAATAGTTGCTTGTTGGCTCACACAGGCTTTGGTGGAGAATTTAGAAAATAACTGGGAGGCATCTTTTTTGGGGGGCCTGGTGCCAGTTTAGGTGGTGGTTAATTCTGTGGTTTTCCCATCTTGCCACAATCTCTGAAATGGCATCCTGGAGCACTTGCAGGCCTCAGAGTTCTGCAGCCCTTTTTTCCAGAGTTATATGACATGCGTTCACCCAGAACACCAACCTGTCTGCTGCCTCCACTGACTCATTGACCAGATGGGAGAACCTTCATCTGTTGAGCACCTACTGTGTTCCAGCACCTCTGCCTGGTGCTTTATGGGCTCCATTTCTCATCTCAACTGTACATACCCACTCTTGGTGGACCATCCAGGCTCCAGGCAAAAACAACAAGCCTGTGTCCTTGTGTTTCCACCCTCAAAGCATTAACAAGTGGGCATCTTCTCTTACGTTTCCAAGATAACATGGCATTTTGCAAAAAGTATATATATCAGAGACTAACAGTGGCTAGGAGATTTTTTTTTTAAAGAAAAAGTACTTAAGTAGGAAAAAGAGGGAAGAAAGATATTTTAAACATTTTATAACGAGTGTTTGAGAACTGCCTCCCCTTTATTTAACAACCACCAAACACAGCCACCTGCTTTCAAAGTTAGCTACTGAGGTGCTGATGCCACACTGGACACACAGGTTCTTTCCAATGGAGAAAGTAATCCTCTTGTCTAACGACCTTTGCACACTGACAAGGGGTTGTTATTCCAATATATCAGTGGTTCTTCATCCTTTTGTGGGCCAGGGAGCACTTTCACAAAATTCAAAATGTGTCATTTCCTTTAAATTAGGGGTGGAGGATGGGCACTGGCTCAAAGACCATTTGGAGTCTCCTGGGGAACTGAATTTCCTCCCCTTGGTTGTAACCCTGCAGCAGAGCTCCCAGCATCCTTTGAGCTAATTCACAAACTTCCAGGAAAAGCTGTCACTGCTTCCTTGTTTCAGAAGAAAAAGAGAAAGCCAGAAGCACATTACATTTATTTTTATTGCATTAAGTCAGTTATTGATTTAGAGACCCAGTGGAGGAAGAGAAAACAAACAGTTTCTGTGATAGGGAGGCAAGACCTCCCTATCACAGAAATTCAGTGTTGAAAGGAAACTCAGTGTTGAAAGGAAAATAACAACAGGAAATGTGAATTCAAGAGGATGGTAGTCAGCATACCGAAACTGCCTAAAAGAGAAGACAATGTTACCATCTAGACCACGGGTGGCAAACACAAGGCCCACAGGCCATATCTGGCCCTCCACCTTGTTTGATCCAGCCTGGCACCTTGTTTTTACCTGATGGCCATGCTGAGCTCTTGCTTAACTGTTAAGGAGTAGTTACATTTATACAGCCCTAAAATTACCTTTGGCCCTTTGAAGGCAACTACGAGGCTGATGTGGCCCCCAGTGAAAATGTGTTTGACACCCCTGCTCTAGGATAAGTGAACTGTCATGCCCTCCTCTGCCTCATTCAGATTCCACCCGCCCCCCCCACACTGCTTCACCCTCTCTGCCGTTAAGTCACTCATACATAGCTCTCGGTAGCTGGAAGGGGTCAGGCCACCCTTGTTCTCTAAGGAGAAGATGATTTCTTAGAGCAAAACAATGAAGACAGAAATATGGGGAACATCATGGGCTTAACTACCACACATTGCCCAGGGGGCCTTTTGTATCCTGTCTCTCTTCTTCCCATCCATCCTCCATGTTACTACCTAAGGATTTATCTAAAAGACAACTCTAACTATGTCATTTCCCACCTAAAATACTCTCATGGCTCCCTCTTGCCTTCAGGATGAAGCACAGCTTCATGTGAGTGGCACAGGGCACACAGGCCATTACCATCTCTCTCCTCCACCTGGTACCCCATTGGTCTAGGTCCTCTTAGCATTGGCCCCAGAGGCTCTATCCTATCCACCCACTGAGCTGCCATGCACTTACTAGATGAGGCTCACTCGCCACATTCTTTTTGAGGCCTCCTGTCCCTTCAGCCTCACTGTTTTACAAATCAAGTTTTTCCTGGACACCAAAATTATATGTCTGCATGTCAGCAACCTTCCCATTGCCAACTCTCATGGCACTTCTCAGTTAATCTATTATTTCTGGATGCATCAATACCCTTGTCCCTGGAGGCAGACATGAGGCACCTGCTGTTGCTCCACCTAACTGCTTTTCTCCTGCTGTTGCCACTCCCCAGATGGTCAGGCCGGCTTCCCTTTTCCACCTCTCCAGAGTGATGGCTGCTTTTGGGCTTCTTTTCTCCTTGAACACATTGTCTGAGAGAGTCAACACTCTCACAGGTGTGTGCAATCCAGTTTTCCCCCAACAGGTCTTCAAGCCAATTCCGAACTGCTCCTGACTATTTATGGGATGCTCCTCTAGAGGCTTCACACACACCCCAAATTTACTCCAGCACATGTCAAACCCGTCCCCTTCCCCTAGTCCTGGTCCACCTGGGAAGTCCCTGCCTCAGGGAACGGCTGTCTTGTCCAGAGTCTAGGTGCCTCCCCTTAACCCCCATGTCCACTGCTGACTGAAGCCTGGCTGTCACTTTTTGGTGTGCCCAGACTTGTCCCTTTCCTCCTACATGCTGCCACAGCTGGCTCACATGTGGCTCACCAACTCTCCATCCGATGTCAGGGCCTTTCCTTGGGGTTCCTACAGCACCTGGCCTTGTCTGTATGTTAGTACTTCCCACTCCACGTTGAAGTCATGTTTACTCTCATGACTTGACTTTATCCTCCACTGGAACCATGTGGTTTCTTCCTACAAAGTGGCCTTTATGTTTCTTATACTATGAAGTCTATATACACCATAGACACCTTAGATGGTACAGACAGTGGGAATGATTCTTTTTTAATTGTGCTAAAATACACATAAGATGACATTTACTATTCTATTTATCAGTGTACATTTCAGTAGTGTTAAGTACATTCATACTGTTGTGCAAACAATTTCCAGAAATCTTTTCATCTGCAAAATCTGTACTCATTAAACAACCTTTCACTCTCTTCTGCCAGCCCTGAAAACCATCCTTCTACTTTCTGTCTCTAGGACTCTGACTACTCTAAGTATATCATGTAAGTGAAATCATGCAGTACTTGTTTTTTTGTAACTGGTTTATTTCACTTAGTATAATGTTATCAAGGATCACCCATTTTGCAACATGTGTCAGGATTCCCTTTCTTGTTAAAGCTGATTAATATTTCATTGCAAGTATATACCACATTTTGCTTATCCATTCATCTGTAGTGGACACTTGGGTTGCTTCCACATGTTAACTATTGAGAATAATTCTGCTGTGACTATATATGCACAAATGCCTTTGAGTCTCTGCTTTCAATTCTTCTGTATATACACCCAGAAGGGAAATTGCTGAAGTGAAATCATATGGTACTTCTATTTTTGCTTTTTTGAGGAAATGAAATAATACTGTTTTCCATAGCAGCTGTACTATTTTACATTTCCACCACCAACAGAATGTTGGTACATAAGGGTTCCAATTTTTCTACATCCTCTCCAACACTTATTTTCTGTTTTTTTCATAATAGCCATGTTAATGGTTGTGAGGTGGTAAATCATTGGGATTTTGATTAGTGTTTCCCTGATGATCAGTGGTGGTGTTTTTGTTGTTGAATTGTAGGAGATCTTTATACATATATTTTGGATATTTTACATATCAGATATATAATTTGCAAATATTTTTACCCATTCTATGGGTTGCCTTCTCCATCTCTTGATTGTGTCCTTTGATGCACAGGAGTTTAACATTTTCATTAGCACTAGTTTTAATGTTATTGAGGACCTGTCTTCCTCATTTATGTATCCCAAGTAGGGAGCCTGGAATTTGTAGATTGTCTGTGAGGTTGCTGAATGACTGAGGGGAGATATCTGAGATTTGAGCTCTAACTCTTCATTACTCCATGTGTGGTCCATGGACCAGCAGCCTGGGAATCACCTAGAAGTTGTAGGTCCCACCCTAGACCTACTGAATTCGAATCTGCCATTCAGCAAGATCCCAGATAAATCTAAGGAATGCTAAAGCACAGAGAAGTGCAACTCTGAATAACTTATCAAATTTAGTAGCCAGCACTGCTCAGGTCACTGCCAATGGGATGGTCACTGCCGGCTCCCTCCCCAGAGGACTTACATTTTAATAAGAGAGTTCAGTCCACTTGGGGGAAAGTGGTGGCTTTTCTTGCTTAATCAACAAAGAGAAATTTAAATGTGAGAATATGCTTCTAAAGGGTATTGTGACTCTCTTTCCTTCCTGAAAAATCTTTTTGGAGAGTTTGTCTGTATCTCAGCTAGGGGTAGCCCTGTCCAATGATCCCCTAGGGCCTCTCACAGGTAGATTTCTGACTAACAGGGAATATGTGACCAAGACCTGCTTCTCTGGAATGCCTTTGAGTTTAAAGTCTACACTCAACCTGTTGAAAGAATGGACAGAAGAAAGGGGGCGTGCTTTATGGTACTTGAGAGGGAGGCTTAGGAAGAAGCCTTTCACCCTGTGGTCAGCCCAGGACCAGGTTCCGTGCTCTGTTCATTGTTGGCCTGGGTCAGACAGAAAACAAGCCCCTGCTCCCCGCCCAGCTATCATGATTGAGAAGGTACCGCCAAGACTGAGAGTGTTTCTCTGATCAGTAGCAGAAAAGGCTTTGAGGTACACTAGACATCAGTGATAGAATTCTGAGAGGATTTTAATAATAACCCAAATCCCAGCAAAATTATTTCCAGAGGACATGCATTTCAGGTTTCTTGAAGGATGTTTATAATAAGCCAGAGAATTTCTCTTGTTGTCGTTAATGTGCTAGATAGAACTGGTTTCAGTTAAATTTTACATGAAAAGGATATATTAACCTGCATAAAATATGTTCATAATCTCGATTTAAAATTAAAAAGAAGGAAAAAACCTACAACCACATGTACAATATATTGCCCCAAGTAAAAGCCTTGGGAAAAAAACAAAAACTTTGCTTATACCACGCTAGTGCCATTTTTACAGAGATAAAAATTCTATGCTCCCCTCGGTACATATGCACATCCCATTATTGTCACTGGAAGTTATGTATGTAGACTGGAGGGAAGAGTAGACGCTGAGGTTTCTGAAGGTATGAGAGGGGAAAACGGAAGTCATTGGTTTCATGGGCTTCCTGCAGTCTGGAGAAGTGGGGGCCGATTCATGAATGGGATGCCGTCATCAGGGAGAAGGGATAAGACCTCCAGAAGTGGAAGTGAGAACTTGTCTGAGGGATTGCTGGCTCTGACATAGGTCAGCATTTCCTGGCTGGCAGAAGGTTAATGCCAAGGCTCCTGATGCCTCACACTGTCTGCAAAAGAAGCTAGATGTTTCTCAGCCATGTCAGAGGTCAGTGGGGCTTAGTTGAGGCTCTGATTTTATAAATGACAGGCCAAGTGAAGCTGTTACTTCCAGGTAGTCTTTTAAGACTGGTACTACCCAAAGACACTGAAACTGAGAACAGGCTGACAGTCATCAGAGAGGAGAGGGGAGGGAACTTCAGGGGAAAAGGGGAAGGGTTTACACGAACAAGTATGAAGGACACATGGACAAAAACTTGGGGGGGGTTAGAAATGAGAGGGAGGTGGGGAGGACTGGGGCGGTGGGCTGGGATGAGAGTGAAAGACAAAAAACTGTACAAGAACAACAATTAAAATAAAATAATAATAAAAAAGACTGGTATACCTTATGCAGTCATTAGGAACCACTTTACAGAGATGACAGGAATCGTACTGCCAAGGAAGTTGCCTCACCCTGTTGTAGAAGGATAGCATGGCTTTATGCTGTCAGGAGGGAGGTGACTTTGAAATTGGACATGTCAGGATTGTGTTTCTCCTGTTCTGCGTCACTGATTCATGCCAACTATTTTCAGTCATCCACTTATTCCTTCTTTGGACATTTACTGAGTGCTTCCAGGTGGTGTGCAAGGTGCTATAGAGACAGGAGGGACCATGAGCCTTGCAGCTCCTGACAAAGGTGAACAGGTGGCAGAGAGGCAAGCCAGGCCTGGAGTTCTAGCAGGCTCAGCCCCTTGAGTGACCCACCTGGCTGCACAGGCCTTCTCTGGGTCCCCAGGGGCCCTGGTGTAGGCATGATGGTCCCTGTGCATCTGCTGCTGTTGTCCCTGTGGAGAAGTAGCAGTAGGGTCGTTTTTCCATCTTAGCTCAGCTGATTTGCTGCATTTATTGGGCACCTCATTGCTGTGATCATTGCACTGCTGGGAAATTTTTCTTAACTTTTCACTCTATTTTATTTTTGTAATCTCATAGAACAATATCATTTGTGCTAACATTTGATTTTAAAAAAACTTATTTCATTTAAAACCTCAGTTTTGAATGCAGAGCACTTTAGAGTTGTTATTATAGAATTTTTTCAATCTCAAATTGAGAATACTAGAAATGAAGTGCCATTTCAGAGAAAAAAGAAAAAATTATCATTGTATTTGTTACATCAAGCTATGCATTTAAAACATGTCTAGAAAGAATATCTCTATATGAAATTCTGCATTCATGACAAACTAGTAATACATTTAACGGGATTTTCTTTTCTTGGCCAGATTCATTAGTAATTTATTGTTATAACTTTCTCAAGCTGAATTTATAAATTCCAACAAGCACATATGATGTCCAAAAGGCAACAATAGCCTTACAAATTTATGATTATAATGTGCATAGAAAAATGAAGGATACAAACTATTCATTCAATCATATGTACCCAGTGCCCGCATTACATATGAATTCAACAAAAGAACTAGCGTATCTACTGCTGTCTACTGCTATTTATATCTGGTTTTTTTAATTGAATTTATTGGGGTGGCATCAGTCAAAAAAAAGTATAGGTCCCAGGCACACAATTCTAGAATTCATCATCACCATTTATCCCCCCAACCATCTTCTACCTCTCCCCACCCCTCTCCCTTTGACAGTCACCACACTGTTGTCTGTGTCCATGAGTCTCTGTCTTTTTCTTTTTTTACTTAATCCCTTCACCCTTCTCACCCAAACCCTAACCACCCTCCCACCCCCACATAGCTTTCAGTCTGTTCTCTTGGTTTGTTCCCTACTTTGTGTCTATGCCATAATGCTAGTGGTGATGATGATGATGATGATGATGATGATGATGATGATGATGATAGATAACAGATGACAGATGATGGTGATGGTCCTTCCCTATGTGGGCACTATCCCTGTGCTTACATTGCAAAAGCCCTGTCCTAAGCATTGTTAGTATCTCCATCTCATAGATGAAGCATGGGGGCACAGGGAGGAAGTACCAGCACAAGCTCCTGAACCAGGGAGTGGCAGAGCTGGGTCTGGCCAGATACTTAGCTCCAGGTCACTGTTCTTACCCAGAGGGCTCAGGCTCTGCTGCCTTTCATCAGAAACACTCAGTAAAGTCCTAGTCCTCTGGATATCAGGGTGTTTTCTGTCCTGACCTTACTGCATGAATTTTTGCGTGATGAAAGCTATAATAGTGAGTGTAAGTTGGGTACAGGACTGGGACTGGTAATTCAGAATCTCTATGTGTTAGAATGTAAAGTAAAATTCCTTCCATAGACTCTTATTTCTCTGAGATAACCTCTTAGGAATTTGGCTTATATGCTTCTGAGTATTTTTCTATGTATATACAAAACTGTACTCACATCTGTATGTATGTTCCCAAGGTGCACATGTAGTCAGCCAACAATGAGTATAGGTAATATCTCTGTGCAGAGTTCCCTAAAAATTAGAATGACCCTAAACAAAATGTTCACACACTGAATTGGTTTTTCACTGATAACATACTAGGCTCATATTTCTACATCAGTTTATGTAGATCCTCCCATTCTTTTAATGCCTACTAAGTGTTACAAGTATTACCTGTCTATCTATCTGTCTATCTATCTATCTATTTATCTATCTATCATCTATCTATCTATCTATCTATCTATTTTCTATCTAATCTGCATTTTAACCTATTAAGTTGAAAGCTACATGTAGATTTTGTGTGATTCCAAGCAGTAGAGCCCAGGTATGCTACTCTCAGTAGCATATCCTTATGGATATCCTAAACAGACTGAAAGAGAAGAGTTCATGGTTTTTCTGCTCATAATTCCTGAGAGCATCCCCTCCCTACATTACTGAGGGCAAGAATATCTATCTACAAGAGGGTTTTTAATGACTGTACCAGACTGATTTTCTTCTATTTTGTCTTAAACTCATTCAACCATTTATTTTAAAATGTGTGCTATTTTTTATGTACCAGCTGATATCTGAGAAGGTATCTTCCTAGGAGCTAAGTTGTATCAGTGGCATGCTCCAATCCACTGTTCTCTCATAGACAGAGCAAATCTCTTTAGCATCTTGAAATCAGTCGTTGTGGGAGGATTTACACATGTAATCAGCAAATGCTGCAAATTAGAGTTTTTTTTTCTTGGAGAGCCAGTTGCTTGACAATTATCACCACACCACTGGCTGCAGCAATGAGTAAGTTTGACAAACTCACTACATGTGTGGAGCTGACTGTTATGGTTAGAGTCCATCTCTAGCATCAGCTTTGCTATTTATTAGCTGTTGGTGTCACACTTGTTTTTTCTGTACCTTTGTTTCCATGAGTATAAATTGAGGATGACAGTAAGAGTACTTTCTGCACAGAGTTATTGGTGCACTAAGTAAATATTAGGTGCTATAACTGCATTCTGGTGGGAGAAGGTAACCAAGTGGACCATATGTTATAATGCTGAGATGTAATACATGCTCTGCAGGCCAATAGAGCAGAGTAAGGGTGCCCCAGAGGAACTGTGTTTGATGGGGAGAGGGCCTCCTGAGAGTGAAAGTCTGACAAAGTGAGGGGAAAAGCCACACTAGTATCTGAGGGAAGAACATTTTAGGCAGAGAACACAGCCCAGCTAAACACTCTGAGGTGGGCATGGAACAAAGAGTATTGCCCTGGTGTCTGGTCAGCAAGCGGGATGTGTGCTGTGATCCGAGGTTGGAGGCAAGCCATGCAAGATCCTGAAGTGTCATGATCCTAATAGGGACTCTGGATATGATGCTAAGGGTGATGAGAAACCACTGGAGGATTTGTGCAAAGTAGTGAGGAGCATGGTTTGACCTATCTTTTTAGAAGAATTAGCTTTCCCACTATTAAAAAAAAATTACTGGATTTTTTTGGCACTGTCCTGAGGCCCAATGGTATCCATCAAAGTCTGATACATGGTATTTTCCAAATGATTTCTGAGTGTCTTTTTCTCTCTACCTCTAAATGTTGCAGTATTTCAAAGGGACTGATTGTTAAAATAACACTTCTTTTACTTTATAATAAATATTATAGTAATAATAACAATTTAACACTTATGTAGCATTTACTACTTACTTACTAGGTAACTTTCTAATTGCATTTCATGTGTGAATGCATTTAATCTTCCAAATAACCTTGTGACATAGGTACTATTTTAAGTCAAACTTTACAGATATGGCAGTGGAGGCACAGAAAGGCTAAGTAACTTGTCCAAGTTCACACAGCTTACAAGTGGAAGTCTTTCTTTCTCTGAAAGTCCGTGGTCTTTGGTACCACTACACAGACCCTTGCACAATCCGATGAATCTAGGATAGTATAACAGTTTACAGCTGATCAGAGGAATGAGAGTGTTCCAGATTGAAGATTCTCAGAGTGGGCTCTTTCTAAGCATAAACATTCTCTTCAATAATACTGCCAGTAAAACTACTTTTGGAAGGTCCATAGGGAAGAGAAAATGAGTGACTGTATTCAATCATGAAACGATCATTGTGCCACTGTGAAAGTTTCATGTATCAGGATCCTCCCCAAGAGAATTATCTATAATAACATTTTAGCTCCCCAAATATGCATTGGTTAAATCTAGAGACATTCATCTGTCTAATGACTTGCAAAGCCTCGGGCCTTTCTGTGCATGGCTTTAACAGGTTCTGTGGGTCAGTCACCTCATTCTGTCCCCAAAGCACTTAGCCAGAGGCATGTGACTTTCTGTCCTGTCAAATTCATTCTGGGAATGCCCTTTGCTAAGCATTCTTTGATTTCTCCAGACTTAAGAGCATGATGTGAATTTGCTCCATTCAAGATTTCTGAGTGACTTCATCCAGTCTAAGGTGCCAACATGCCTGGATAGGACTTTGAAATCTTCATCTCCATCCAAGACCTCTCCTGAGTCCTAGATCCTTTCTAATCTATTCAAAGTCCTAGAGAACACTAGGTTATATATGGGCCATGAGTTACTAAATAACCATGTGGAAGCTGGATGTGGGGTAGGAGTCTGGGAAGATATAATACCAAGGTTTATAGATGTCTGAAGCAACAGAGGAAGGTCATGTTTTGGCCCAGGAAGCACCTGTGTCCCCATGTGAGATAGACCAGCAGTCCTGGTCTCTAGACCCTGGCTCAAATTGTCAAGACATGTCTAGTCAGCAGTCAGTCTTAGTCATTTGTAAGGTCTGGACCCCTGTGAGGAGCAGAGTGTGGATCCTAGGCAGGGCTGCCTTGTTCTGAATCCAGACTCCAATGGACAATAGCTGCATGACCTTGCTCATCTGTAAAGTAAGCATGACCACTGTCATGACCCATTTCACAGGGCTGGTGAGAGGACTGAGTGAGATAGTGAACATTAGTTAACATTTGTTGAGTTACAATCTCAGAAGAACCAATTCTCAACCACCACACTCTGCCACCTCCCAAAGTCACTTTTGGATTGTGTCTTTTGTTTTACTATTTAACATCCCTGTCTGGGAAAGGTGTCTCTTTTTTTCATTTTGATTCTTTATTTTCATTTAACCTGCACCTCAGGGAACTTGATTTCTCTTTATAATATGTTTAAATATAAATCAGCAAGCCTGTGGAATTCAAAATTAAGTCAAGTTTATATCCAAGGACTGTTGATTCCTACAGGACCATGAAGGATCACAACATAGTTTTCTATCCTGAGCTTGGACCCAAATAGAGCTTCACTGAATACACAGTGTCCCCCTTCTTCATGGCTATAGTTCTATATGTGTTGAAATTGTGGGGAGAGTTTGTTTTACCAGGTACTACTCTGTTGAATAAAAAATGAGCACTTGTCTTTAAGGGGGAAGAGGAAGTCTTCTCTCGATAATATGTAATTCTCTCTTGGGTAAATAGATTCCTGATAGTGCAACTGTAGTAGAACTGCAATCACATTTCTTAACTTCAGGGTGACGTTAGCATAAACATCCCATGTCCTAGTTATTGATCTGTTGCTGTGATAATGGTATTACCCAATTGAACTTCTGACATTGGAGAACTTTCAATGGCTGCAAATGCATTTTTCTTTTATTCCTGCAGCTTAATTTAACTTGTGCATCCAACTGTTTCCCTATGAAAATATGTTATTTTGCTGGAGTCTCCATGGAATGTGAATTCTCTCTGTCTTTCCTAGTAGATATACCTACAAAATGAAGTACTCAAAAGCTAACAATTAGGAGCTGAAAGAATGGGATGCTCAGCTTCTGAATCTTTTAGGTTGACTTGTCTAGTTTTAACCCCATGAGGTAAATCCTTCCTGTAGACATACTTTCCATTCTCTAAAACTGGAGGAAAGAAGGGTTTAAACTAAAAAATTGGGGTTTAGCCTGGAGGCTGAAATCTGCTGCTGCGTGTCTTACCCCTGGCAGAACAGGTGGATAGGAGACGGAAGACATGGCATTCCTAAAGCTTCATAGAGTCCAGAGTTCAATCGCTGCACTAGAAAACCACTCTTTGTGATCACCTTTTCCTGATTCTTCTGAGAGGATGTTGTGCTTTGTGGGGATTTAACGTGGCTCAGTGGCTGTCAATGAGCACTTGAGTTTAAGTTTAAGACCAGTGAGTTCCTTAAGGAAAGTGAAAAGGTAAGTACTAGACCACTAGCACCTACTAGAATAGCCAAAATAAAAAATACTGACAATACCAGGTGCCTGCAAGAACACAGAGCAACTAAAACTCTCAGACATTGCTGGTGGGAGGGAAGGTTGGTGCATTACTCTGAACAAATAGTGTAAAAGTTTCTTATAAAGTTAAACATTACTTTTCATATCACTCAGAAAACCTATTCCTGGGTATTTACCCTTAGTCTGGCAAAAATCTACACATGAATACTTATAGCAATTTATTCACTACTGCCAAAAACTTGAAACAATCCAAATGTCCATAGCAGGTGAATGGATAAGCAAACTGTATACATGGTACACCACAGAATACTCCTTAACAATCAAAAGGAACAGACCATTAATATATGCAACAACTTGAATGAATTATGCTAAGAGAAAAAGCCAGTCTGAAAAGGTTACATACTGTATCATTCCTTTCGTATGACATTCTCTAACAGAAAAAAACCAGAGGGCTCCAGGGGGAAAGTTGTCGGGAAGACATGACCACAGAGGGAAGGAGGAGCAAGAGGGAACTGTTGCTGTAACTAATTGTTCTGTGCCCTGCCATGGACGTGGCCACTCCATGGCAGGGCACAGAACAGTAAGCGAAATAAGCCAGGCAGTGAAAGACAAATACCATATGATCTCACCTTTAACAGGAACCTAATCAACAAAACAAAGAAACAAGCATAATATAAACAAAGACACTGAATTTGAGAACAGTCTGACAGTGACCAGAGGGGCAGGGGAGGGAATTTCAGGGGAAAAGGGGAATGTTTTAGAGCAACAAGTATACAGGACACATGGACAAAAACTATGGGGGGTGGAAATGGGAGGGCTGGGGTGGTGGTCTGGGGGTGGGGTAAAAGACAGAAAACTGTACAATATCAACAATTAAAAAATACTGATTAAAAAATTTTTCAAAAAAAAATGCATACACTATCCACCTGAAAAAAAAAATCACTTTTACTGCATGGCATTTAAGAAAATTAAATTTAAAAATTGTGAAAAATCCCCTTTGTGTTACTGGAAGACACAACAGGAAGTTTGAGTGGAAGTGAAATCTTAGGGTTGGGGTGCAGAATCAAGCCAAGCCATGGCGGGAGGGCAACTAGGGATGGAAGGCATGTGTGTTGGGGGTCACTGGCTGATAGCTCTAGAGCTGTCTAGCCTTGTTCCTCATTGAATATTGGGGTAAATGCATCATGCTGTAGAACTCTCCCTCCGGTGTCAACATAACATGTGTTGATCTCTTGTATGCACCTACCCTGATCAGGTAGTTCATTTCCTCTCCCCTAAAGAAAGACTATTCCCTTTTCTTCCCTTTTCTTCTAATACATCAGTTTGCTCAGGCTGCCACAACAAAATATCACAGACTGGACAGCTTCTACAACAGGAATTTATTTTTCACAGTCCTGGAGATTAGAAGTCTGAGATCAAGGTGTTGGAAGGGTTGCTTTTTTTTGATCCTTCTTCTTATCTTGTAGATGGTTGCCTTCTCCCTGTGTCCTTACATGGTCTTCTATCTATATGTATCTGTGTCCTAATGTCCTTTTCTTATATGGGCACCAGTCACATTAGATTAAGGCTCATTTTAATGACCTCATTTTACCTTAATTGCCTATTTAAAAACCTTGTCTCCAGATACAGTCATATTCTGAGGTACTGGGGGTTAGGGTCTCTATACATATGAATTTTTCTGAGACACAATTTAGCCCATGACAACAAATTTTCCAGAATCTATTCCTTATCTGTCAAAAGATATGCAGGGCTATTTAGTTCACATAGTTCTTTGTAACTCATACATAATTCAGAACATAGACAAATAGACGATATTTTAACTGTCTAATGAGAAAGTGATGACATCAAAACATTTATTTATTCAGCACATAGGTGTTTTAACATCTTCTATAAGGTAGATATTGTGGTACCAAAATCATTACATACATTGTTTCATTTAAATCCTAATTCATATGAACAAGATGGATCCTTGAAGGCTAGTGATGGAGCTGGCCAAAAATCATGCAGCTGACATTTGAATTGAGGTCCAAATTCCTCTGGTACTGATGCTCTGGAGTCAAGTACAGGATGGCCCCCAGGGCCTCTCTCTTTACCTCCTCTTTATGAATACTTCATTGAACTGATAGTTAGAAGAACTTTCTTTTATTTCAGCTTTCCTTTGATGCATCAACATCTGAACCCCCACCCCCTCTTGCTCATAGAACCCCCTGCAAACTAAGGAGTGGGTTCACTCTGGCTGGGAGGAAACATATGAAAAGTGAGATTAAAGATACATAAAATGGGTTTAGAATATACCAAGCAGTTGAACACAAATACCAAGCCTTTACTGGAGGAAAAGAAACTGGCCAGGAGTATCTGGAGGATGGTGAAAGGAAAAGAAAGTAAACCAAACAGTCCTGGGAAAGAGGAAATAGCGCAGTTGCTTCTTGCATGTTTAGAAAGTTCTAGGCTTTTTCTAAAGGACCCTACCAGGACTTCCAGCAGTTGATTCACTTCTGCTGTCTGTTCTTTCTCCCTCCTGCCTTTCAGTAAATAGAACAACATCAGGTACAAGTGTCAAGGTACAAATATAAATCCTGTTTTCAGCAGAAAATATTTTGTGTTTCAGCAGAACCTAAAGTGTGAATAACCAGTTCAAGAGTACTTGAGTTTGTTGTCTTGAGTACTAGTGCCCCATATACTTCTGTACTTCCTGCACCCCAATGAAAAGGACAGGGGCTTGAAAGGAGCCATTTTGAGGGCTAGTAGATGGCAGAGATATAACAGAAGAGCTTCAGGATTCATCTCCAGAGACCTACTGTACTCCAGTCCTTGAATTGCCATAGGCACGAGGAGATATTCTTTAGCTGAAACCCAGGACTACCATGAATTGGCAAGATTGCATCCATCACCTGAAATACAGGCTGGATTTTTGCAGCAGGATCTCACCCTGGCTCTGCCCCACTGCAATTACTTTTACTTTTATGCTCTGCTCCTGGCTACCTGGCTTTACTACCAGTTCTAGAGCCTTACCCAATCTTATTGATAAACTGATACTTTTTTCTAAGCTACTTCTCAATGCACCCAAACCCTCCACCGAAATGTGGGTGTGAAGAAAGGTAGCATGATAAAGACCGGTGAGGAGTCTACACTTGCCCCTTTCACTTGCCTTTAGGAATTTATTTCTAGTTAAACAAGATGGAAGACGTAATTAACACACGATTGATTGTGACAATCAAGCGTGCATGCCAGAAAAACAGTAGGTTCTTTAAAGGTGCCAAAGACTGATATTATGCATCTTCTGTTGGAAACTGTATACACTTCATAATTCAGAGCCTCCTGTGTGCTGCCTCATATCTTCAATCAAATTATTATATCCCAGAAATATGCATAAGGGAAATGATTCTACACACTTTATGGGGAGGGGGTTGGTGCTTGTAGCAGTAATTGAAGTACCTTTCCACTTATGAAAGTACTAATTTTATTTGTTTTTATTGCTTTTCTAGATGCAATTATTTATTTAGTGTGCTTTGGCTTTATTAAATTATGTTTACTATAGAAACATCATAAAAATGTATGAATACAACATACCAGCCAAGCCAGTCTGGTGACCTGTATTGAGAAAGCTAGTGTTATTTTTCATATCCAAACATAATGGAATAACTTAAGAATAAACAGATAATCTACACTAGAAAACAATGCAATTTCAGGGTAATGTAATAAAACACCTGGACAATATGATTTCATAAATCTTAGTTCTAAAATTTACATGAGTTGGGTTTTGAGTGCTTATTTGAGGACACATGGCATTTCTAAATGGAATCATAATGTAAAATGTAATTAAACCAAAGGCAAGATGTAAACGGGATTTTTGTTGGCTTGTAAGATATGGATGACTTAGAAGCAGTGTAGAGTTTTGGTATCAAAAGACAAACAGGAGGTTTTCATCTGTATAAATGTCCTTAACTTTGAAATTTAAAAATGGCCAATTTGTGGAGGTCACTTGGCATTTGGCCCTGACCAGGACATATTGGCTGTAAGGAATTCTTGACATACTCTCTTTCTCTCTTGCTCCATGTTTCTATTATATTTCATTCAGAAGCAAAGGGGCTTTCTGATTTTGACATTCTTTTAAGAAAAATTGTATGCAAATTGGTTATTTGTCTGGAATTTTGGCAAGATAAACAAGATCTAAGCACAGAAAAATGAAAATCAAGACAAAGCAACAGCACAACCAAAGCCATAACCTAAAAACAAAAATGTGGCTGCTTAAATGAATCATGTGCCTTTTATGACTGTAAGTTAGCTAATGACTTGTATTTTTCTAATTATGAATTAGAATTAATTAACATGTTTGAATACATGTGCCTACCAGAAAATTCAAAAGGTATAAACAAATGTATACAATAAAGGGGGAGGTGTCCCTTTGGTTATGTAGTTTACTTCCCTAGAGAGAAAAATGCATATTCTTGATTTTTCAAGCAGGTTCCAAGGATTTTCTAAGCATATAAATATATGCACATATATTTGCTCACATAATGACAGTAAAACATACAGCACATATATAACTCCATTACTCCTTGTAAAGAGTGCAGCATATGCTCCATTGTAGGGATGCACCAATCTTCTGTTGGTGTTAACTCAAGTGTTTCCATATTCTTGCTCATACCAATGAACATTTTCACCAACGATATACAATAGGACCTGTTTCTTTCTATTTCTTTTAGCAATTTATTGTTTATTTTATTTTTATTGTTTACACTATTGCAAGCATCCCCATTTTATCCCCCTTTGCCACCCTCCTCCCCACCCTCACCCTGCCTTTCCTCTGGCCATCACCACACTATTGTCTATTTCTGTGGGTTATACATATATGTTCTTTGGCTAATCCCTTTACCTTTTTAAAAATTGTATTAAAGTATAGTTGGCATCCATATTATATTAGTGTCAGGTGTACAACATAATGACTCGATATTTGTATTCCTTACAATATAATCACCACAATAAGTCTAGTAACCATCTGTCACCGTGCAAACTTATTACAAAATTATCAACTATGTTCTATGTTCCCTGTGTTGTACATTATAACACCATGCCTTATTTTAAACTGGAAGTTTCTACTTCTTATTTTCCTTCACCTTTTTTATCCATCCCCAACCCCCTCCCTTCTGGCAACATCAGTTTGTTCTCCTGAAAGACAAAAAGTGATGTATACGAGTGATTTTAAATCACAATTCTCTTATTAGGAGAGATTGACTCTCATTTCATAAGAGTCACTTGTATTTCCTTTTCTGTGCACTCTCTAGTCCTGTTATTCTTTGCTTCATTTTTTGAAGCATTGTCAGCCATATTTATGTTGAATTGTAAAGCCCCTTGATATAAGTTACAAATATTTTCGCCAGTTTTTAAATTGTTCTTTGACTTTATTTAGAGAATATTTTGCCATATATAGCATGAAGATGTCCATATCTTTTCTCTATTGCTTCTAGATTTTTGTATCATGCTTTAAAAGGCATTTCATATGCTGAGATTATTTACACATTCTTCTAGCACTTTTATGAGTTTATTTTCCACATTAAAATGTTTAATTCATCTAGAACTTCTCTGGTATAAAGACTGATACAGGGATATAATGTTTTTTCAAAAGACTATTCAAATATCTCTCCATCATTTGTTGAAATGAGGGGGGATCATTTCTAGACTTTCTCATCAGTTCCATTGATGTTAGGCCTTTTCATTTGCCAATAGCACAGTATTTTAATGATGGCAGCTTTATATTTTTTTTATTTATTTTTATTTTTTCATTTTAATTATTTTTTTTCAATGGACTAAATAATATTTTAATATAGCACATATATACATAATAGGATGACCATTTGAAAGTTTTCATATAGTTTATGTAAGAATACAACTCTATGTTTATAATTAGCTTTTTTTTTCCATTTTTTGTTTTATTTTTTTTAAATCAGTATTTTTTAATTGTTGATATTGTACAGTTTTCTGTCTTTTACCCCGCCCCAGCCCACCACCCCAGCCCTCCCCACCTTCCTCCCATTTCCACCCCCCATAGTTTTTGTCCATGAGCTTTATATTTTTAATATCACTAGGGTTGGATCACCAAGTATTTATTTCAGTAATATTCCTTAAGCATGGTAAAATATATAATATATACACACCTGTGACTACTTTATTCAAAAATTGTTTCTAACAAAAATATTTTAAAATTGTATTAGATGCCTTTCCAGTATCTATAAAGATAACAAAAAGGTTTTTTTCATCTATTACTATTGTTCTAATATTGATTCTAAATAGAGAATGTTTTAAATTTAGGTTCTAAATTTAGAATATTTTCTAGGTTCTTTAGGTTCTAAATTTAGAATATTCTAAATAGATTCTTCTAATATTAAAGTATCTTTGCATTCCTGAAATAAACTTATCTTGATTATGTAACTTTTAATATACTTCTTCATTCTTTTTGACCAAGTTTTATTTAAAATTTATGTCATTCAAAAAAAATTTATGTTTAACAGGAAGCTAATCAACAAAACAAACAAACAAGCATAATATAAACAAAGACACTGAATTTGAGAACAGTCTGACAGTGTCCAGAGGGGGAGGGGAGGGAATTTCAGGGGAAAAGGGGAACGGTTTAGAGCAACAAGTATACAGGACTCATGGACAAAAACTATGAGGGGTGGAAATGGGAGGAAGGTGAGGAGGGCTGGGGTGGTGGGCTGGGGCGGCGTAAAAGACAGAAAACTGTACAATATCAACAATTAAAAAATACTGATTAAAAATAAAAAAATTATGTCATTCAATGAGGTTGTTGTAAAATATTTGAATTTCTTTTTTTTTTTAATGCACTGGATCATTTTAATTACATTGGAATTATTTGGTCCTTAAAGAAAATTTTTTTTCCTTTTTTTAAATATATTTTATTGATTATGTTATTACAGTTGTCCCATTTCTCCCCCATCATTCCCCTCCACCCTACCCACCCTCTCCCACCCACATTCCGCCCTTTAGTTCATGTCCATGGGTCATAAGTTTTCTAGCTTCTACATTTCCCATACTATTCTTGCCCTCCCCCTGTCTATTTTTTTCCCATTATCTATGCTACTCATTCTCTGTACCTTTTCCCCCTCTCTCCTCCTCCCACGCCCCTGTTGCTAACCCTCCATATGATCTGCATTCCTGTGGTTCTGTTCCTGTTCTAGCTGTTTGCTTAGTTTGCTTTTGTTTTAGGTGTGGTTCTTGATAGCTATGAGTTTGTTGTCTTTTCACTGTCATAGTTTTATCTTCTTTTTCTTAGATAATTTTTTTAAAGAAATTCTTGTATAAAATTGCCTGGGCCTGGTGTTCTTGAGAAAGAGCTTCCCACAATATTTTTTCTTTTTCTTTCTTCCTTCCTTTCTTCTTTCTTCTTTCACTTTCTTTTCTATTTTTTATGATAATTAGTACACTCATTTTTTAGAGTTAATGCTTATAATTTATACTTTTCTGGAACATTACCCATTTTATTGTGTATTTCAAACAAGTTGAGAAAGGTAGTTTTTTAATTTTAAATTTTTTCTTTATTTACATTGTATTCCCTTATTTCCTATTTTATTTATGTTTTTTTCCTTTTTATCTTGATTAATGTATTTTTTTAGTTTGAATTTCAAACAATCAATGAATTTTTTTCTCTTTATTTTAATTTTGTTCTTGTACAATCTTCTGTCTTTTACTCCCATCCAGGCACCCCCGCCCGCCCCAGCCCTCCCCACCTCCCAGCCATTTCCACCCTCCCTAGTCTTTGTCCATGTGTCTTTTATACTTGTTGCTCTAAACCCTTCCCCTTTTCCTCTGAAATTTCCTCCCCTCTGGTATCTGTCAGCCTGTTCTCAATTTCAATGTCTTTGGTTATATTTTGCTTATTTGTTTCTTTTTGTTGATTAAGTTCCTGTTAAAGGTGAGATCATATGGTATTTGTCCTTCATTGTCTGGCTTATTTTGCTTAGCATAATGCTCTCCAGTTCCATCTATACTGTTGCAAAGGGTAGGAGATCCTACTTTCTTTCTGCTGCATAAAATTCCATTGTGTAAAGGTACCATAGTTTTTTGATCCATTCATTTACTGATGGGCACCTAGGTTGCTTCCAACACTTGGCTATTGTAAATTGTGCTGCTATGAACATTGGGGTGCATAGGTTCTTTTCGATTGGTGTTTCAGGGTTCTTAGGATATAGTCCTAGCAGTGGAATTGCTGGGTCAAAAGGTAGATCCATTTTTAGTTCTCTTAGAAAATTTCATACTGCTTTCCACAGCGATTGTACCAGTCCCCAATCCCACCAACAGTGCGCTAGGGTCCCCTTTGCTCCACAACCTCTCCAATACTTGTTGCTTGTTGCTTTGTTTATGATGGCCATTCTGACTGGTGTCAAGTGGTATCTGATTGTGGTTTTAATTTGCATCTCTCTGATAGCTAGCAATATTGAGCATCTTTTCATGTGGAAAAGCATCTTTTCATCTGGATCCTCTGTATGTCCTCCTTGGAGTAGTGTCTGTTCAAGTCCTTTGCCCATTTTTTAATTGGGTTGCTTGTCTTCCTAGAATGAAGTTGTGTAAGTTCTTTGTATATTTTGGAGATTGAATTCTTGTCTGAGGTATCATTGGTAAATATGTTTCCCCATACATTTGGTTCTCTTTATATTTTAATACTGTTTTCTTTGGCTGTGCAGAAGCTTTTTATTTTGATGAGATTGCATTTGTTTATTCTTTCCTTTATATCCTTTGCTTTAGGATACATATCAGTAAAAATGTTGCTGCGTGGAATATTTGAGATTTTCCTGCCTATGTTATCCTCTAGGACTTTAATGGTGTCACAGCTTATATTTAAATATTTTATCCACCTTGAATTTATTTTTGTGTATGGTGTAAGTTGGTGTTCGAGTTTCATTTTTTTACACGTAGCTGTCCAGTTCTCCCAACACCACTTGTTGAAGAGGCTATTTTTACTCCATTTTATGTTGCTGCCCCCTTTGTTGAATATTAATTGACCATAGAGACTTGGGTTTATTTCTGGGCTCTCCGTTCTGTTCCATAGGTCTATGTGCCAGTTTTTATGCCAGTACCAGGCTGTTTTGATTACAGTGGCCTTGTAATACAGTATGGTATCAGGTATTGTGATCCCTCCTACTTTGCCCTTCTTTCTCAAGATTGCTGCAGCTATTCGAGGTTGTTTATGGTTCCATATAGATTTTTGAAGTGTTTGTTCTATGTCTGTAAAATATGCCATTGGTACTTTAATAGGTATTGCATTGAATCTGTAAATTGCTTTGGGAAGTATAGACATTTTGATGATATTAATTCTTCTAATCCATGAACACAGTATGTGTTTCCATTTGTTTGTGTCTTCCTTGTTTTCTTTCTTCAGTGTTGTGTAGTTTTCTGCATACAGGTCTTTTACCTCCTTGGTTAGATTTATTCCTAGGTACCTTATTTTTCTTTTTTGCTATATCAAATGGGATTTTTTTCTTGATTTCTGCTTCTGCTGTTTCATTGTTGGTATACAAAAATGCCTTTGATTTTTAGATATTGACTTTGTATCCAGCTGTTTGGCCAAATTCGCGTATTATGTCGAGCAGCTTTTTGGCTGAGTCTATAGGATTTTCTATGTACACTATCATGTCATCTGCAAACAATGGTAGTTTTGTTTCCTCCTTTCCAAATTGGATGCTTTTATTTCCTTTTCTTGTCTAATCGCTGTGGCTAAGACTTCCAATACTATATTGAATAGAAGTGGTGAAAGCGGACAACCTTGTCTTGTTCTTGATCTTAGTGGAAAAGATTTTAGTTTTTGCCTGTTGAGTATGATGTTGGCTGTAGGTCTCTCATATATGGCCTTTATTATGTTGAGGAATGCTCCTTCTATTCCCACTTTGCTGAGTGTTTTTATCATAAATGCGGTTGTACCTTATCAAATGCTTTTTCTGCATCTATTGATATGATCATGTGATTTTTGTCTTTGCTTTTGTTTATCTGATGAATTATATTTACTGATTTGCGAATGTTGAACCATCCTTGCATCCCTGGGATGAATCCCACTTGGTCATGGTGTACGATCTTTTTAATGTATTGTTGGATACGGTTTGCCAATATTTTGTTGAGGATTTTAGCATCTATGTTCATCAGTGATATTGGCCTGAAGTTTTCTTTCTTTGTTGTGTCTTTATCTGGTTTTGGGATTAGGATGATGCTGGCTTCATAGAAAGAGTTTGGGAGTCTTCCATCATTTTGGATTTTTTGGAATAGTCTGTGAATGATAGGGGTTAGCTCTTCCTTAAATGCTTTGTAGAATTCTTCTGTGAAACCATCTGGTCCAGGGCTTTTGTGTGTCGGGAGTTTTTTGATTACTGCTTCAATTTCATCAGCTGTTATTGGTCTGTTCAGGCTTTCTGCTTCTTCTTCATTGAGTTTTGGAAGATTATATTTTTCCAAAAACTTGTTTATTTCACCTAGGTTTTCAAATTTCTTGGCATACAGTTCTTCATAGTAATTTCTTACAATCCTTTGTATTTCTGTGGTGTCAGTTGTAATCTCTCCTCTTTCATTTCTGATTGTGTTTATTTGAGTCCTCTCTCTTTTTTTTCTCAATGAGCCTGCTTAAAGGCTTGTCTATTTTGTTTATCTTTTCAAAGAACCAGCTCCTGGATTCATTGATCTTTAGAATTGCCCTTTTAGACTCAATGCCCTTTAGTTCTGCTCTGATCTTGGTTATTTCCTTCCTTCTCCTTGCTCTGGGCTGTCTTTGTTGTTGTTCCTTGAGTTCTTATAGAAGTAGGGTTGGGTTGTTTGTTTGAGATGTTTCTATCTTTTTTTAGGTAGGCCCATATCGCTATAAATTTCCCTCTGAGGACTGCCTTTGCTGTGTCCCCTAAGTTTTTTCACATAACGAACAATGTGAGTTTGTTATCATTTGTTTCCAGAAACTTTTTGATTTCCTCCCTAATTTCATTCTTGACCCATTCATTGTTTAATAGGATGCTATTCAATCCCATGATTTTGAAGGTTTTGAGTTTTTCCCCTTGGGGCTAGTTTCTAGTTTCAGTCCCTTGTGGTTGGAGAAAATGCTTGGTATGATTTCAATTTTCTTGAATTTGATGAGGCTTGTTTTGTGTCCTGTCATGTGGTCTATCTTTGAAAATGTTCCATGTGCATTTGAAAAGAAAGTGTATTTAGTTTCCCTGGGATGAAGGGCTCTCTATATATCAGTTAAGTCCATCTAGAGTGTTGTTCAATGCCACAATATCCTTGTTGGTATTTTGTTTGGATGATCTGTCCATTTTTGATAGTGGAGTGTTAAAGTCTCCTACTATAATTGTATTGCTGTCAATATCTTTATTGAAGTCCTCTAAGGTTTTCTTGATGTATTTAGGTGCTCCTCCATTGGGTGCATATATATTTACAATGTTTATATCTTCTTGGTGGATTCTTCCCTTGAGTATTATGAAGTGACCTTCTGGGTCTCTCTTTATGGCTCTTCTTTTGAAGTCTATTTTGTCTGATATGAGTATTGTTACCCCAGCTTTTTTCCTGTCCATTTGCTTGGAAAATTTGTTTCCAGCCCTTAACTTTGAGTCTGTGTAGGTCTTTTGTCCTGAGGTGGGTCCCTTGTAGGCAGCATATGTGTAGGTCATGCTTTCTTCTCCATTCAGCTATTCTATGTCTTTTGATTGGAGCATTTAATGCATTTACATTTAAGGTTATTATTGATAGGTATTTATTCATTGCCATTTTCGTGCCTGTGTTCTCATTCTCTCTCTCTCTCTCTCTCTCTCTCTCTCTCTCTCTCTCTCTCTCTCTTTCCTTGAAGCAGTCTCTTTAGTATCTCTTGCAGTATTGGTTTGGTAGAGGTGTATTCTTTTAGACTTCTTTTGTCTGGAAAATTCCTTATTTGGCCTTCTATGTTGATTGAAAGCCTTGCTGGGTAAAGTAGTCTTGGTTGCAGGCCTTTGGTTCTCATTGCTTGGAATATTTCTTGCCATTCTCTTCTGTCTTAGAGTGTTTCCATTGAGAAATCAGCTGCTAACCTTATCGGTGCTCCCTTGTATGTTAATTTTTTTCTCCCTTGCTGCCTTTAAGATTCTCTCTTTGACTTGAAATTTTGCCATTTTAATTATGATGTGTCTTGAAGTAGGCCTGTTTGGGTTCCTCTTGGTTGGGACTCTCTGTGTTTCCTGGATTTGTGTGACTTTTTCTCTCATCAAATTAGGGAAGTTTTCCATCATTACTTTTTCAAATAAGTTTTCTATCTCTTGCTCTTTTCTTCTCCTTCTGGTATCCCTGTTATATGAATATTATTACGTTTCATGTTGTCTTGCATTTCTCTTAATCCCTCTTCATTCTTTCTGAGCCTCTTTTCTTTTTCTTGCTCTTTCTGGGTGTTTTTTTTCTATTTTGTCCTCCAACTCACTGATCCAATCTTCTGCTTCATCAGTTCTGCTTTTCATTCCTTCTACTGTGTTCTTCAGTTCGGAAATTGTATTCTTCATTTTCTCCTGGCCCTTGTTGATAGTTTCTATTTCCTTTTTCATGTTGAGATTGTTTGCAGTGAGTTCATCATAGCTTCCCTTTAGTTTCTGGTAGCTCATTAGGAGCTCATGGAGCTTCCTGACAACCATTGCTTTGAACTCAATATCTGATAGTTGAGTTGCCTCCATTTCATTTAGCATTCTTTCTGGGGCTTCCTCCTTTCCTTTCATTTGGGGATTGTTTCTTTGTCTTCCCATTGTTTGTAAGACTCTTCTTGTTGGACTCAATGTCTTAAATTGATCTGTTCTAACTCCCTGGGTTTATGGTGTGATCTTCTGTGGTAGAATACCTGTGAGATTCAGTGGTGAAGTCTCCTTCACATATCCTGTTGTTCACACCTTCTACTGTCTCAGCTGCTAGAATACCCTCTTTTTGGGACCAACTCTTTTTGTTTTTTTTTTTCACAGTTTCAGATTTTGTTTTGTTTTTGTCTCACTCGTGGGTATTTAAAAAGAGAAAAGAAGGGAAAAATAAAAAAGAAGAAAGAAAATTAAAAAGAGGAAGGTAAAAGAGATAAAATTGGAAAGAAAGGAAGAGGGAATAAAACAAGAAAGAAGTAAAGAGAGGCAAAAGGAGTTGAGTAAAAAAGAAGATAAAAATAATAAAGAAATAATAATTAAAAACAATTATATAAACAATTATATCAACAGGCAGACACACAAACTAAAAAGCAAAACAAACAAACAAATAGAAACAGAAAACAAAAAACAAAACAAAACAAAAAAGAAAACAAAAACCAAACCAAAGAAACAAACAAAAAACACCAAACAAAAAACTCTTGCCGTTTTCAAACTTGCCCAGCCAGTTTTTCTGGTCTTGCTGGCTTCAATGGTCGAAGGGTGATGGTATTGCTTTTCTCTGTGTTCAGCACTCAGTCATCATTGTGCTACTGTCCCTAGAGTTAGTCCAGTGCCTCTCCATATAGGGCTTCTGGCGTGTGTTCTGAGCCTCCTGGAATTTGCACACTTTCCCGAGTTTATGGGTGTGAGCTCTGGTCGAGCCTGCACACCTATGGCTCCAAGTTGTCTGCGTTCTCGGGTGCTCAACTATGGTCCCACAGCTGTCTCCAGTGGCAAGCGCCTATGATCTCGCTCGTGCCTATGATCCCTCGACCATTTGCTGTCACGTGTGGGTGCCTAATTTCATGCAGCTGTCTCAGTTCACGCACACAGCCGTCTGCAGTCACACGGTGACCAGGATCGCTCAGCCCATTTCAGTGGCTGACCCAGCTTCCTCCCTAGAGCCCTGAGGCAGGCCTGGCACGTGCCCAGCCGGGGTCTCAGACGTTCTGGTCTCCACGCCGATCCCTGGGCTCCTGTTGTTCTGAAGTACTCTCCTTACCAACTGCTTTTTCAATGTCTGCTACAATTTTCAATCTCCTATTCTCTAATATGCTGTATTACTGTTCCTTGTCTGCTCTGTTCTTCCATAGATCAGCCAGGCAGGTTTATCTCCTGTGTGTAGGAAGTGGAATCTGCTCCCTCCTACCACACCACCATCTTCCTTCTCTCTGATTAGTGTATTTTTTAGTTTATTTATTTTGTTGGTGTTTTCCAAGTACAAGCTTTTAGATATTTTTATTAATTCTACTCTTTGTTTGTTTTATCTTGTTCTCTGATTCACAAAGTCTGGTTTTAATTTTGGTCCTTCTTTCTGCTTTTCTTTCATGTATTTTGTTCTTTTTCTAACTTCTTCAGTTGGAGGGTTCATCCATTTAATTCATATTTTAATATAAATATTTAAGTCTATGATTTTTCTCTGACATTGTGTTTTTTAGTTTCTGGCAAGTAAATTTGTCTTTATTATTTTGAAGATATTCTTAAATTTTAGTTTTATACAAGTTAAGTCATTTAAGAAAATTACTAGATAGTAGCATTCTAGTTTTGTTACTAATTCCTAAGATTTTTGCTTCTGTCTCTATCTTTTATTTTTTCATTTTGATCAGAAACTGTTAGTTACATTACTTTTACTTTTCAGAATTAAAGTTTTCTTTGGCCTAATGTTTAATCATTTTTTTTTTTTTTTTAGTGTTCTGTGTTGACTTGAAAACAAGTCAAAGTGTTCTCTTTGTAGGGCACATGGTGTTCTATATGAGACATGAGATCTATATTATTATGTTATTTAGGTTTTATATGTCCTTGTAAATTTTTTTCAGTTGTTCCTCTTTGAATCCCCAAAGTGCAATGAAAGTGTATGCCTGATATGAAACTTCCTGTGGTCAGCCAGAATTGCATTGTGTTTTGTCTTACAGCCCAAGATTGCTGAGGAGAACTTGACCTATGCTGAGCTGGAGCTGATCAAGCCCCATCAGGCTGCCAGAGGCATCCCTACCAGCACTGTTTATGCCCAGATCCTCTTTGAGGAAAACAAGCTGTAACTCCATGTTCTCTCTTGTGATTCTATTTAATACCTGACACCCCAGTTATTTATGAAACCTTGGAAACAAAGTCCTTATTTTTGTATTTTCACACGTGCCGCTGTGTGGTGAGGAACCCCTTTCCTATGGTATTCCAGGTGCCTTTAGAGAGGTACGAGGCTCCTCCCGTCAAAAAAGCAGGGACCACAACCCTTGGACAAATCTTCTGGGACAAGTTTTTTCTGGATCTGAGCCCTGAGGGGTGAAGACTCTATTTCTGAGAACATTTAAGGAGATTCTCTGCTGAGCCAAATGACTTCACGGTTTAATTGTCTTTCTCTGGATTTTATTTTTTTTTAATCTTAATCTTCTATTCTTCCCATATCTGTGGTATCAAGCTCATAGTATATAGCTAAAGGAAATGCCATTATAGGCCAAAGCATGAGATGATAGATATGTACTAATTGGTTTTGAAAAGATCAGATAACTTGCTAGGGCACTCAAAGCAGAGTAAACTGCTTATTACAAGCTGTACTCAAGATAGCATCTCTTGTTTTGAATAGATGCACTGGCCCTGGCAATTGAAGGGCAGAGAGGCACATCCTAGGGATGTCTAAGGCCTAATGGAAAATGAGCTGCCTCTGAAACCCCAGTGTCTGTTTCCCCATCCATGATCACCCACAACCACAGGGCAAATAGACCACCATGCTAAGGGCTCCCATCCTTTCGGCAGCATGGACCTTTACCAATATAGAGACTTATATCCTCTAAGAAGTTCTTACTCTTTCCAGAGGAGCAAGGAAGTTTCCCATCAGTGACACACTGGAGGAAGTGGTCCTCTTGGAAGTATGCCAGGGTTACCAACTCTGATCAAATGTCTACTCATGTGGAAGCAAAGTCTTTCACCTGGTTCCCCCAGGCTAGGAGAGTAAGAGAAATACAAGCTGCACGAGAAGAATGTGTACTAAGGACCCTACTGTTGGAAAGTGCCTTACCTAATTCAACTTTGCATGTAACTTTTGATAGGTTTGGGTGGGGGTCAGGCCAGAATGTGTGGCAGATGCGCATGTGGAGAAGTTGCTCTGTGGACTCCCACAACATACAGGACCACACTGAAGACAGATTCATTCTTGGAGAAGGCCATCCTGTCAACTGTGTTGTTAAGGACACTTTCTGTGTGAGTGCACTATAGAAATGTTTTGGTTTTTGTAATGGACCATGTATATGAGGTAAAGTATGTATTTTAAACACAGCCTTGAGTGTGAGTTGTGCCTCTCTGTAAAATCGTGTGATTTGAATTTGGTCAAGTTTCTTATCCTTTAATTGTCTCAGAATCTCATATATAAAGGTGACTTAACCTCTCATAGAATTCTCACAATGGGTTAATAAATATTGCAAGATTCTGGATACTAAATTGCTACACAGAAACACAATGTCAGCATTCATCCTGAAGCCAGTCTGCATTTTCAAGATAAAATTTTCTGTACTATTTAAGACTCTCATTGCAGTGACTTTAACATAAATATTTGCCAATGAACTTAGTTCTACAGTGACACCCCCAAAGACCCATGGTGACTTGTGAGTCTCTGTTGTGCTTTATTGGAAAGCGTCCAAATTGAGAGCAGGTAATGATTTTCCAGAAGTAAAAATAGCCTGACTTTGCAAAGAGAAGTAATTCTCTCTGGCTACAACTGCATCTCATGCCCTTCCTCTCTGCCAGATTTCAAAGGTAGTGATTAAATCGTGCAGCTTTTGAGTAAGAAAGACTATTTGGAAGAACTCACTGGAACTTCCTGGAGCATCTCGTTAGGTAGGAGGATATATGATTAGCACATCATTCACAACATAATTATCATAAACATATATTTTTCTCATGGTAGTGTTTCAGCAGAACATGATTATATAATGTTTTGAGGAAGTAAGGTGATTTCCTGATTTGCACAAAGAACTATATGGGTTAGTGGGGCTCTGGAGGTGCCAAATGGGAGTGACGAGTGGGACATGTGAAGAGGAGATGGTAGGAGGGAGCAATGGAGTGGGAAGCCCCCAGGCCTCTGCAGAACTGAATGGAACTTAAATCACCCCAAACCCTACCCCTCAAATTTATTGGGAGCTTAGGACTATCACACATGGAAATTAATATACCCTACTAGGAAGAACACAGCTTTTACAAGCTGGTAAGTGCAAGTTGGTCAAACAAGCCATTGTGATAAATTCAGTTCGAGCCCCTTCTCCAAACTCTGGTCATAGCTGGACAAATGCACACTAAGGTGTGCAGTGGGGAACCTGCTACCCTGTTACAGTATAACAGGAAGCTGTAAGACCATCTCCTACTGCAAATGCTTCCCAAGGGAACTGTAGAAGTTATTGGCAACATCTAAGCAGAACTTGTCCTCTATTATTGCCAGAAACAAACCATGCATCTTCTGCTCAGAACTGGAAGCAATGGATGATTTGTACCTAGTGTTCCTTTGGGGTGAAAAAATCTAGATGTTACTGTCATAGTAAAAAAATAGGTCTACTCATTCATTCTCTATCAAATATACCACTAAACATGTGATGGCATTTCTAAGGATACATAAGAAGAAACATCATGCAAATATAAATTAGGAAAAGTTCTTCAATTTGTTTTGACTATAAGGCATCTATCAGAACAACGTCTAAGAGGTTTTCAACATGCACAATCGCTTGTGCATTTAAGTGAAGTTAAAATAAACAAGAGCCTATTGCTCAGAATGCCATAGTTCTTGCAGGCAGAGTGCAGATACTTGCAGATTGGGTAGTGAATTTTGGCCTAGGTCATGTGTGGCATGGAGTCATCATAGGAAGCAAGGAGGTAAAAAGAGGTTTCCCCAAGCCCTGAACTAAGAATCTGTTGTGAGAGAAAAGGGGTGGGGATTTTTTAGGGTCACCCCTTCATTAAAGCATTGTGATGCTGTTAGCTACAGGGCAAGTAACAAACAGCCAGTCCTGTGTTCTCTTAATACTCGTTGTAATGACAATAATGTGGAACACTTCGTATTTTTAGTGTATAGTCACCGTACACATCAATAAGCCCCCAGATTCATTTGTGATAAGAACACTAAGCAAGTTGATGCTCTTAGGGACTATTAATGGGCTTGCTCATCACTTAGCCATGATATGCATAACTGCATCCTAAGCTGGGCGAAGGGTGGGGCTTATGCCACAAAAATGATCTAGAGCATGCATGAGGCCCAGTACAGCTAACCAGAATCCCTGGAAGAAAGATATTATCTTCCACCTCGTGCAGCTAAGCTGGGATACCGCATGTCAGATCCGCTATAGCAATGTCCCTTGCCAAGTGGGAAGCCTGGGAGAGTGAAGGAGATTCTGAAAGCAGGGAGGAGAATGTTCTGGAAGCGCAGATCCAGTTCTCAGCTCGTGAAATCCCCCGGACTCTTCGCTCTCCTTCAGATCTTTTGAGTCAATAATCTACCCCATTTTCGTATTACCTAACTCCTGGTTTTAGGCAAGCTAATCAGGTTGCAACAGAGACTTTTGCCTAATACAGTTTGCATCAAAGTGGCTTCTCAACATGGGGAAGCAAAAGAATTGCACTGTGTCACCACCCAAGGAGCCCACTTACATCATATCCAAGAGCTGAACTTGCAGCATGAACCCAGCTACATCTGCACTTTCTGAGTGGACCTCTTGGAGTTCTGGAGTCACCTTCTTGATGAGCAGAGAGACCGTCAGGCTTTGGGACTCATGCTCTCTCAACAAAAGGCCCTCAGGTTTGGAGTAGGGATAGCAGCAAGCCTGGGGTAGTACTGAGCAGCTCTGGCTGTAGCAGGGGAAGGCACCAGGTGGAAACTAAAATCAGCCCTGTCACAGGAATGTTGATGGGAGCCTTTCTATCCTGGCCCTAACATTTATGTTGGCTTCCACATAGAACATGATGTCTTTTCCCAGTATCCTGACCCAGGAGACCAGGGTGAGATGGAGCTAGCTCTGGGGCATTTGGAGCCTATTATAAGGTAGGGTAGCCACATGGTGGGGATATTGACCTCCCCCAACTCACAGCCACCCTGTACACTAGACAGAAGCTATTCACTGGGATGGAAAACAGAGAAGAAATCCATGGTTTGAAGAAAGAGTCTGCTTTCAGTGTGGACATGTTGAGCTTGAGCTATAATGGGGTGCCCAGATGGGTAGGAGAGACCAATGCTCCCTAAATTTTAGGATGTGCATGAATCACTGGGATCTTATTAAAATGGATTTTGGTTTAGGAAGTCTGGAGCCTGGCAGCCTGTGTTTCTAACAAGCTCTCAGGGATTACCAATGCTGCTGCTCCCCAGACCACACTTTTGAGTGGCACAAATGTAAACTGTTGGGAAATGTGGACCTGGAACCTCTGGGGAAATGAGGGTGTCTTCAGAATATAAGTCACAGCTGAAGTCCTGACTGAGCAAAATCCTCAGGGAGAAGTACACAGATATAGGGGAGGGAAGGTGCCCAGGCCTGCGTGGTGGAGAGCCCCCTGCTGGCAGATTCAGAAGCAGGCAGAGAGCCTGAGGACCAAAAGAGCAAGGACAGGAGCATGGAGGGGCCCAGAGAAAGCTGTGTCTGGGAGCTTCTCTAAGGAGGAAGAGCTCAGCAGTGTGAACTATGCCAGGTCGAGTACAATAGAGGGTGAGCCTCTGCTTATTTTGAATTAATTATACATTTCATATTAAAAAAAAAAAAACTGTTTGTTTTGCTGGAGAAAACAATTCCCAAAGTGCTCAAGCCTAATGCTTTGGCATTGAACCATGGCTGCTCTGCTCAGCATATTTTCTTCAAAGCAATCAGTGTCTTTCCATAGGGTGGTGATTTGGAGGAGACTCTTAATTAATGCATAGGGCAGGGTGTGATGGTGGCCAGGGTAGTTTCCTGCTTCTTCTGTTGTCGTTCATAAAAGATGACTTGGTGCCTGCTTTCTAATAAACACAGCTCAATTAGCTTCACACCAATTTAGTGTGTGATTGTTAAATGTTAATGTACTGCACCCTATAGTTTTAAATAGAATTAGAGATGTTTACAGCTTTGGTTAAATGCACCTTGTTCTTCCACATTAAACTTTATTACAAGCGTACTCCATCAGCAAATGCGATAAAAACTCATTAGCAGCTGGTCTGCACGGGGCCGTGGCTGCTGCTGAAAGAACCTGCATTCTAGTTTCCTTTATTATAGTTTTCTAGCTGGTGGAGTGGATGGGAGTGATTGCTTCCTATTTGAGTATGATCAGAACCTCAGAATCACAAACATATAGGAATTGTTCTGCAAAAGTTTGTATTGTGTGTGTAAGAGTCTGATGTCCACCTCGGTTTCCTAAAGATGGGAATTTTAGAGACCTTTGCCAGGGTCCTAATTGCAAGGTCCTTTAGGAGAATCATGATTGAAGATTGTGACTTTACTGCCAGGGAAACTAAGGAGATAGGAGGGGATCTCCTTCCCTTGGGTGGTGATCATATGGGGGCAGAGCCCAGCTGGAATATGCTCTCAACTCCCAGCCAGGTGGCTCTTCACACATCCCAAATTACATCCCCTCTCTTCTTCTGGCTGTGTGAATGCTGGCCTCTTGTAGGCCTGGTCTGTGACTCAGGTAAGCATTAGGGCTCTCCAGCCTTCTCTCTGAAGACTTTGCAGTTCTCAGGGTCTCCCAGTTCTGAATGTCTTGTGATCACACCCAGCCTATCTCATAGTCCATCTTACTTTCTACTGTGGTCTGTCTGGTACAAGAACCAAAAAGGAAGTAATCCCAAATTGCCCTGGTAACCGAAAGGAGGAAAGGGTCAGGACAGACGTTTGGCAGGAAGTGTCCCTCTGAGCACAGCCCTGGTGGAGAGTCAAGAATGTGCCAGAGGGCAGAGGGTGGGGCCTCCCTGAGCTGTAATTATCATTCTACACGCAGTCATCCTAGTGGGAGAGCACATCCGGAGAGCACATCCAGAGAGCAGGGCATTAGGCTCCTTGTCAGCCTCACCTGGGCAACTGCAGGGCAAAGGACTAGAGGCTGCCTGATAAGTGAGATTTCAACAGCAAACAACCAAAGAGGGATGCTGGCTTCTCATGCTTTTCCTTACAACCAGTACTTGGGATTGCTTTATTTTTATCATGAGGAAACTGAGGTTACTCAAAGTTAGGTGAAAAGCTGTAGTAAAAGGATCATTAGGTATGCTCAATGGATGGCAGAAAGAGCAACAAGATACATTGCAAAGACAAAGTTTTTTACCTTAAACTGTTTCCAAAATTCTGGAATTCTTCTCACTCCCGGCCCCAAGGAAGGGAGCTTGGTGGCTTGATTGCATTGTCTTTGATTTTTTCTCTTGATTTTGACAGATTGGGAATTTATGAAAGTAACTGTACACATGATTTATTACAGATATGTTAGTAAACAGGAGACCTCTGCTGATTTACACACTCCTGTTAAGGGCTGGCTTGACCACTGACTAGTATCTTGAGCGTCTGACTAGCAAGACTGATTGTCAGTAGAGAATTCATCCAGGGTTTGGGACTTCCTAAGTTAACAGATACAGTCAGAGTGGCCACACACTGTTTCCTTGCCCCTCCCCAGGCTACTCCCACCTCTGTCCCTCTTTGGCCAACACTGGACAGCAGCAACTACTCACAGCTGAAAGCACCCCTTGGTGGCCATCACCTAGAACTTCAAAACCTCTCTTGCTTCCACACATGCTTCTTCACAGGGACCTCTCTCCTTCCCTTCCCCTTCACAGCTAGTTCCTTCTGCCTCTTCTCTATATCCCCACACATTCTCTTTCCAATTCAACCTGGATCCACATCTTATTGTTTCTCTTCTTATATTATATCTCCTTCCCTCTCTCCCTGTCCCTTCATGCCATTTGCTAGTAAAGTGGTTGTTTATACCATGTGCCAAAACAGGGTATGAACCAAGCAAGTAGTAGCTTGGCCAAAAAAACATCATTCAATTTATTCCATAAGATGGATCTAGTGGTTCTTAGTTGTCTTTAACTTCATTTGAAATAATATGGTTAGATTGTATTGTGACAGCTATAATATCATTGTGCATTAAAAAAACTTATCAGACTTCTAGCCAAGATGGAGGCATAGGTAGATACACTTTGCCCCCTCACACAACCAAAAGAAGGACAACAAATTAAAAAAAAAATAACCAGAACTTCCAGATAATTAAACTTTATGGAATGCCGACAACTAAGGAGTTAAAGAAGACACATTCTTTCAGACTGGTAGGAGGGGTGCAGATGGGCAACCAGGGTAGAGAGGACATGCAGCAAGGTGGCAGCTAGAGGAATCAGAAGTCCCACATTTGGGTGTAGATAAACTGGGAGGAACAACTGGGCAGTGGACACACCACGCAACCCAGGGTTCCAGCACAGGAAAAAGAAAGTTTCAACACCTCTGGCTGGAAAAACCTGTGGGAGATACATGGGCAAAAGATACTCCCAGTCTCATAGGAGAGTTCATTGGAGAGATCCACAGGATCCTAGAATGTATACAGACCCACCCACCCAAAATCAGCACTAGAAGGGTCCAATTCGCTTGTGGGTAGCAGGGGAAGTGACTCAAAGTGGGCCAAGGGCCAAGCAAGTGACATTGTTCCTTCTCTGACCACTCCACCACATACAGCACCAAAACTCAGCACTGTGGGTTGCCCCACTCTGGTGAATACCTAAGGCTCCACCCTTTACAATGTAACAGCTGTGCCCAGACAAAAGAAATATGGCCCAAATGAAAGAACAGGTCAAAACTTCAAAAATAGAACTAAGCAATAAAGACATAGCCAACCTATCAAATGCAGAGTTCAAAACATTGGTAAAAAGGATGCTTACAGAAGTGGTTGAGTATGTTTGCAAAATAGAGGAAGAAGTAAAGGCTATAAAAAGTGAAATAAAGAAAAATATACAGGGAACCAACAGTGAAGGGAAGGAAACCGGGACTCAAATCAATGGTTTGGACCAGAAGGAAGAAAGAAACATTCAACCAGAAAAGAATCAAGAAACAATTTTAAAAAATGAGGAGAGGCTTAGGAAACTCTGGGACAACTTTAAATGTTCCAACATCTGAATGGTAGGGGTGCCAGAAGGAGAATGGGAAGAGCAGCAAATTGAAGACTTATTTGAAAAAATAATGGAGAACTTTCCCAATCTGGCAAAGGAGATAGAGTTCTAGGAAGTCCAGGAAGCTCAGAGAGTCCCAAAGAAGTTGCATACAAGGAAGCACACACCAAGGCATATCTTAATTACATTACCCAAAATTAAAGATAAGGAGAAAGTCTTAAAAGCAGCAAGAGAAAAGGAGAAAGTTACCTACAAAGGAGTTCCCATGAGACTATCAGCTCGTTTCTCAAAAGAAACCTTATAGGCAAGAAGGGGCTAGAGAGAAGTATTCAAAGTCATGAAAGGCAAGGACCTATATCCAAGATAATTCTATCCAGCAAAGCTATCATTTAGAAAGGGAGATAAAGTGCTTCCCAGGTAAGGTCAAGTTAAAGGAGTTCATCATCACCCAGCCCTTATTGTATGAATTGTTAAAGGAACTTATCTAAGAAAAACAATATGATAAAAATTATGAACAGTGAAATGACAACTCATAAGTATCAACAACTGAACTTTAAAAAAACACACACATGCAAACTAAGCAAGCAACTAGAACAGGAACAGAATAACAGAAATGGAGATCACATGAAGGGTTATCAGCAGGGAGGGGAATAGGGGAAAAGGCCCAGAGAATAAGAAGCATAAATGGAAGGTACAAAATAGACTGGGGGAAGTTAAGAGTAGTAGAGGAAATGGAGAAGCCAAAGAACTTATATGTATGACCCATGGACATGAACTAAGGTTGGACGGGGGAGATGCTGGTGAGAGGAGGGTTCAGGGTGGAGGGGAGTAAAGGGGAGGAAAAAAATGGGACAACTGTAACAGAATAATCAATAAAATATACTTAAAAAAAATCAAGCCCTGACTGGTGTATCTCAGTGGATTTAGCACCAAACTATGAATCAAAAGGTCATGGGTTCGATTCCCAGTCAGGACACATGCATGGTTGCAGGCCAGGTCCCTAGTAGGGGATGCACAAGAGGCAACGACACACTGATGGTTCTCTCCCTCTCTTTCTCCCTCCCTTCCCCCTCTCTAAAAATAAATAAAATCAAATCTTTAAGAAAACACCCAAACTGGTGAATTTCTGTGTAGCCACTTTAATATTGAAGATGGAAGAAAATAAGCAACTTTTTTTTTGCATATTATGCTTTAAGGGGAAGGGATTAGAGCAACAAGTATAAAAGACACGTGGACAGAAACTAGGGGGGGTGGAAATGGGAGGGTGGTGGGGAGGGCTGGGGCGGTGGGCCAGGATGGAAGTAGAAGACAGAAAACTGTACAAGAACAACAATTAAAATAAATAAAGGGGAAAAAAAGAAAGGTAAAAATTCAGCTGAAACACAAAAACAATGATTTGTGCAGTGTATGGAGAAGGTGCTGCGACTGACTGAATGTGTTCGAAGTGGTTTGGGAAGTTCTGTGCTGGAGATTTCTTGCTAGACAATGCTCCATAGATAGGCAGACCAGTTGAAGTTGGTAATCAAATGAAGACATTAATTGATAATAATCAATATTATACAATACAGAGGACAGCTGACATACTCTAAATATCCAAATCAATAAAGTTATTGGTGAAAATGAAAAACGTGTCTCTTATTTTGCTGGAAAAAACACATGAACTTTTTGGTCAAGCCAATACTTCCAAGCTATTCTCTTGGATGCCAGAGTCAGGATCAGAGTCTGGCATTATTTCTCTTTATACACAGTTTGTTTTATTTTGCTGTTGTTCTGTTTTTTCTTAATCAGTAACATGAGTAAAAGGACTTAGGGGAGAGTCAGAATATCTGATCCAAATCCTGGGTCTGCCTTTTAATTGTTATGTGTCTTTGAGAAGCTCATCAAGTGCTGGAAGCAACCTAGGTGCCCATCAGTTAATGAATGGATCAAAAAACTGTGGTACATTTACACAATGGAATTCTATGCAGCAGAAAGAAAGAAGGAGCTCCTACCCTTTGCAACAGCATGGAAGGAATTGGAGAGTATCATGCTAAGCGAAATAAGCCAGGCAGTGAAAGACAAATACCATATGATCTCACCTTTAACAGGAAGCTAATCAACAAAACAAAGAAACAAGCATAATATAAACAAAGACACTGAATTTGAGAACAGTCTGACAGTGACCAGAGGGGGAGGGGAGGGAATTTCAGGGGAAAAGGGGAACGGTTTAGAGCAACAAGTATAAAGGACTCATGGACAAAAACTACAGGGGGTGGAAATGGGAGGAAGGTGGGGAGGGCTGGGGTGGTGGGCTGGGGCGGCGTAAAAGATAGAAAACTGTACAATATCAACAATTAAAAAATACTGATTAAAAATAAAATAAATAAAATAAAATAAAAAAAAGAAAAAAAAAGTTCTCTGACCTTCGGTGTCCTCATGTGAAAAATGGCCAGTGCGAATAGGATTTAGAGTTACTTTCCCACGTAGAGCCAAGTCCACTTGTGGCGTTGAGGACAATGATGTGCTCTTAATTCCCAACCCTGGGCATGAGCCTCAGAAGACATCAGGGGATGAACAGACATGTGTAGGGCTTCTGGTGTGTGTGTTGGGGGCGGGGGGCGGGCCAGGTGGGCTGCCCTTCCCCCACCCCTTCCCCAGGCAGGAGCCACCCCACAAGCCTAGGACCAGAAAGCTTATGCTAGATAAGAGATCTAGCTCTCAGGGCTGGCTCCCCTGTCAGCTTGTTCTCAGCCTACGTGGGGATAAAGCATCTGCTGGTATTTATGTGACCTGTGTGAACACATAGAGTGCTGTGCCTGGTGTAGGACCTTCCATGAGCCTTGTAACCAGTCTCCAGATCTGATTCTTTTTTTTTCCCAACACATGTCATCTCTCTCAAGCAGCTTTCTTGGGGAACAAGGCAATTAAACGATGACTTTGTTTTTTGGTTTTTTTTTTAATGTTTTTTTTTAACTCGCTTTTTTTTTAAATTTATTATTTATTTATCTTTTAGAGGGGAAGGGTAGGAGAGAAAGAGAGGGAGAAAAATATCAATGTACGGTTGCCTCTTGTGTGTCCCCTGCCGGGAACTGGCCTGCAACCCAGGCATGTGCCCTGACTGGGAATCGAACCGCGATCCTCTGGTTCGCAGGCCCGCGCTCAATCCACTGAGCTACACCAGCCAGGGCATGACTTTGTTTTTTCATAGGGACAGTGAGTCCCACTGAGGGTAGGCCCCTTTCTGCTTTGTCACCATGCTGTTCGTACAGAGTGTCACACAGCCTAGTACCCACCTGCTTCTCAATACTTAGAACAAAAGTGAAGAAGGACTGGGAAGGTGCTTTGAGAACTAAAAAAGCCTACAACCCACATGAAAGGGATTTTTTCCCACAGATTTTGTTACTTTCTAAAGGCCTCAAAATCTTCTGCTTCAAACCACATTATCCAGAGCTTCCACAGTCAGCAAAAAGATACTGCTATATTTATCCTGTTCTGTCAAAGACCAGCCTGAAATAACATGCCTGTCTGGGGTGACAAGGCCACAGTGGCTGGCAGCATCCTCCTGCTGTGGTAAGGCCTGGCAGGGAGGCTTGATGAGAATCCTGGGATGTCTAGCACTTCATGCTCCTGCAGAGGTTCCTCTCTGGGGACAAGAAGGAGCTGGTGTGTTGTTCTGAGCAGCATTGTATGGTGGCACACCTGGATCCCGGCTTAGGGCTGGCCCCACAGGCTTCAACTCACAACTACATCTGAAGCCACCATAGTCAGAAGACCACAGCTGAGGTCTGAGGTCTGCCGGACAAGTTGTAGACCTCCAAGGAAGGTACCTGGGCACAGTATTGAGGCAGTTCCAGACCAATCAGTAGAAACTGAGACGATATTTTATTTCCCAACTCTGGAATAGGTAATGAGAGTGGCTTATGTTTGTAAGTTGCTTACACTTTACAAAGGGTGTTCCTGGTGTGTTATTTTTCTCCCCAAAATTCAACACATTTTTTTTGGTACTCTCTCTGAGGAATGACCAGGGATCATTTTAATTTCCTACTACTCCAGGACTTCCCTGCTACTTGAGAAAATCAGGGTGTCTCCCATTGCCTCCCTGCACCCTCAGCCTCCTAATCCCTCTCATGTTCCTTGTCTGTGTCAAATTGCCTTTCATACCCCAGTGATGCCATGTCCCCACCTACTCTGCTGCCTCATGTTCAGCCAGGCTCAGTTCTCCCTTGAGTAGCTCAGTATGACTCTACAGCTCACAAAATGACATCTTGCAACAGACAGAAACAGAATATTTAGCCAAAGATGAGCCCAAATGAACAAACATGAAATGAATTAGTTTGTGTCTGTCATTTGAGCTGTCATGTGTCATCTGCAGTATGGTTCATCCCCACTAGAAGGCATGTTTCCTTGCTTTTTAAAATTGTGGTAAAATATGCATAACATAAGATTTACCATCGTAACCATTTTTAAGTGTACAGTTCAGTAGCATTAAGTGGACTTACAGTGTTGTGCAACCATCACCACCATCTGCAGGACTTTTTCACCTTCCCATACTGAAACTCTATACTTGTTAAACACTAACTCCCCAATACCCTATCCTTCAGCCCCCTAGAAACCACCAGTTTACTTTCTGTGTCTCTGAATTTGACTACTCTGGGAACATCACATAAGTGGAATTATACAGTATTTGTCTTTTTCTGACTGGCTTACTACACTTAGCATAATGTCCTCAAGTTTCATTCATATTGTAGCATGTATCAAAATTTCCTTCCTTTTTGAGATTGAATAATATTCCATTGTATGTAGATACCCAATTTTGCTTATCCATGTATATGTCAATGCACACTGGGTTGTTTCTACGTTTTGATTATTGTAAACAGTGCTGCTATGAATGTAGTGTGCAAATACCTGTTGAAAAAGCATTTGATAAAATCAAGCACTCATTTATGATAAAAACTCTCAGCAAACTGGGAGTAGAGGGAACGTGCCTAAACATAATAAAGGCCATGTATGACAAACCCAGTGCCAGCACTTTACTCAGTGGTCAAAAAACTGCAAATGTTCCCCTTAGGATCAGGAACAAGACAGGGATGTCTGCTTTCACCTCTCTTCTTCAACATAGTACTGGGAGTCCTAGCCATAGCAATCATATAAGAAGAAGAAACAAAAGGCATCCAAATTGGAAAAGAAGGAATAAAACTGTCTTTATTTGCAGATGACATGATACTGTACATAGAAAACCCTAAAATGTTCTACCAAGAAACTACTACAACTGATAAATGAATTCAGTGAAGTAGCAGGATACAAAATTAATACCAAAAATCAGTTGCATTTTTATATAGCAGTAATGAACTATCAGAAAGGGAGATTAAGAAAACAACCCCATTTACACTTGCTTCAAAAAGAATAAAATACCTTGGAATAAACTTGACCAAGAATATAAAAGACCTGTACTTGAAAAATTATAAGAAACTGAAGAAAGAAATTGAAGAAGATACAGATAAGTGAAAGCACATACTGTGTTCACGAAGAGGAAGAATTGACATTATTACAATGTCTATACTATCCAAAGCAATCTATATATTCAATGCAATTCCTATCAAGATACCAATGACATGTTCCACAGAACTAGAACAAATATTTCAAAAATTTATATGGAACCACAAAAGGCCCCAAATAGCAATGGCGATCCTGAGAAAGAAGAACAAAGTGAGAGGAATCATGCTACCTGATATCAAACTATATTTATAAATCCACAGTAATCAAAACAACATGGTAGTGGCATAAAAACAAACACAGAGATCAATGGAACAGAATAGAGAATCCAGAAATAAACCCACACCTTTATAGTCCATTAATATTTCACAGAGGAAGCAAGCACAATTAGCTAAAGATAGTTTATTCAATAAATGGTGTTGGAAAAATTGGTCAGATACATGAAGAAAAATGAAACTAGACCATCTTCTTACGCATAAGAATAAATGGAAAATGGGTTAAAGACTTAAATGCTAGATCTGAAACCATAAAAATCCTAAAAGAAAACATAGGCAGTAAAATCTTGGGCATTGCTCATAGCAATATTTTTTCTGATATCTTCTCAGGCAAGGGAAACAAAAGAAAAATGGGACTACATCAAACTGAAAACTTTTTTGCACAGCAAAGTAAACCATCAACAAAATGAAAAGACAACCCACAGAATGAGAGAACATATTCACCAATATATCTGCTAAGAGGTTAATATCCAAAATTTATGAAGAACTTACAAAACTCAACACCATAAAAATATACAACCCAATTAAAAAATGGGCAAAAGACCTGAATAGATACTTCTCCATAAAGGACATACAGATGGCCAATAGACATATGAAAAGACACTCAATGTCACTAATAATCAGAGAAATACAAATTAAAACCACCATGAGACACCATCTCACACCTGTCAGAATAGCTATCATCAATAAATCAACAAACAAGAAGTGCTGGTGAGGATGTGGAGAGAGGGAACCCTAGTGCACTGTTGGTGGGAGTGCAGATTGGTTCAGCCACTGTGGAAAGCAGTATGGAGATACCTCAAAAAATTAAAAATGGAACTGCATTATGACCCAGTGATTCCACTTTTGAGAATTTATCTGAAGAAACCTAAAATGCTGATTCAAAAAACCTAAGTACCCCTATGTTCATTGCAGCATTATTTACAATCACCAAGACATGGAAGCAGCCCAAATGTCCATCAGTAGATGAGTGGATAAAACAACTATGAAACATTTACAGAATGGAATACTACTTGGCCATAAAAAAGAAGAAAAATTTACCCTTTATGTAAATTTTTCAGCATGGATGGACCTGGAAAACAGCATGCTAAGTGAAATAAGCCAGTCAGAGAAAGACAAATACCATATGATCTCACTCATATGTAGAATCTAATGAGCAAACTGAGCTAACAAGCAAAATAGAGACAGACTCATAGATAGAGATCAGGCTGAAACCTCTGGCAGGGGAATGGGCAGTTAAGGGGTAGAGGAATTGAGCAAAAAAGGCAAAAGGATTCATGGACATGGACAATAGTGTGGTGATTGCAGGCAGTAGTATACAAAGGGGACAGATGGTGATGGAAAAAATACAATAAAAAAAGACCTTGCTTTGAAAGGATGCATTTTTAAGGGGTTTTTATCATTGCCCAGCACAAGGCCTTGAACAGATGGACTGTCCAGTAGATGAGCACTAGCTAAGCTGCCTTATTGCCACTTTTCACCATCCTGGAGCAGGAGTCCCATACTGTTGAGATGAAGATGCCTTGGGAAGTCAAGGTTATCTTTGAGGGACATTTAGAAATTGTGATTTTTCAATTAATAATAACCAAAGATATAATTTAGTACCAAATTAGGTATCTAATTTGTACTTAAGAATATTCTACTTATTTAACTCAACAATTTGTGCAGTGGTGGAGTATCTTAAATGAGAACTGGGGCAACACTGGAGTCTTTGGTTTGTATAATGGAACATTCCAGAAGTCATGTTTGCCAAGCATCATCTGAGATCTGTATTGATTTGTATCCTCGCAAGATCTCAGTGATTGATGAGACATGGGTAGGCTCACAGGTGTGAGGGTGGCCAGCACTCTCTCCTGGCAGTGTCTCCATCCAGGAACCATTGGTCTAAATTGATCTACTCACACAGCTCAGCTGAAGCAACTCTTTTTTCTGTTCTTTAAGAGGAACCCTAAGGGCATGAGGACCAGCAGGCTGGGGAACTTAGGGTATGGCAGAGAGAGGCCAGCACTGTCTTAGTCACTGGGGCAGAGCTGGGCGCTGGGTGACAACTCTTCATTTTCATGAGTCTCAAAGCATTTCCCATCCTCTTTCTTGCTGTTTTCAGCTTCTGAACCCTTCAATTCTCAGCTTCTCATCTATAAAATGGAGATATTTCGCCTTGGGATGGTTGTAAGCTTAAAGAAGCCAGTAGAATAATAGAACAGCAGATTCCTTAAGGTGCTCATTTCTGAATAAACAGGCACAGTGCTGGCCAGCCTTCCAGGCCCACCAGCCACACCTCTTCTTCGTCACTTCAGATGCCCTCAAGTGTGCATTTTCAAGGTTCTGCCACCACTGGTGTCCTGGAAGACCTTTTGTGAAAATGAGACAAAATTGCCTGGAAAACGGCTCTGCCAGGAAAGGTGGACAGTAGGTGCTGAGTTTATGGTGATGGCTCTCTGGGGACTGGCAGTGATTCTGGGTGACACAGGCTTTCCTTTGCTTTCCTTGCACTCCATGTGTCTTAATGGCTACCTTGGGCCTCTGGTGGGGGCCGCGGGTGGGAGCCTCCAGCAGGGCTCTGCTCAAGCGATACTAATTGTGCCAGGGAGAATGGCTCACTAGAGTGGAAAATAATTTTCATATATCTAGCTGAAGATGATAATGACCTTTTAAATAACAGAAGCAATTTTATTTCAATACCTCGATTACTCTGAACTCTCAAATGTCAAAGTGCTCGACACTTTCAGAATAGCTTAATATAGACATTTATAGCACTTAGACACAGCTAGTTTCTTATCTAACCTAATTATGTGTTGTACAGGAAATGGCGAGGCTCACCATCTGTGTGATTTTTCAGTGAGCTCCACGTGTGGCCTGGGGCTTGGCCTGGAGTCTGGCAGTTGGAATTTCTCCCCAGCTGAGGATGCACTGTCCTGGGAGAAGAAAGAGTGGGTCCCTGTCAGGAACTGGCTTCAGCCAAATGAAGAAAGAGGATTTGATGTGGGCCTCCCAGTTTGGTTCATGTCCACAGCACTGTGTCTGGACCTTGAGGACAACTTCTGCATGTGTGAGGTGCCAGGGCCACTGAGACTGGAAGGAATGGCCAAGAAGTGGGTCATTGTGATCTGTGGCAGGAGCAGCACTCTGCCTCATAGGGCAAAGCCAGGATATGGGTGGTGTGAGGCCAGGATCACCTGGCTTGGCCAAACTGGTACATTCTGTTGCTATTTTTTATTTTTATTAAAAAAAATTGTACCCTCAACCAAGGGCATGCTTATTGATTTTGGAGAGAGGGTAAGGGAGAGAGAAAGGGAGAAATATCAATTAGTTACCTTCAGCATGTGCCTCGATTGGTGACCAAACCCACAATTTACGCATGTGACCTTTTGGTTTACAGGACAACGCTCCAACCAAATGAGCCATACCAACCAAGGCCTGTTGCTATTTTTTAGAAGTTGCCCTCCTTTCTCCATGTCTGCAGTTCACAGACTCCAGGACTCCCTATGATTTGCCTCCTGTTTCTACTCTGATCCTTCCACTGCTCTTCTCCATCACTCTGCCCCACTCAGTCACCTCTCAGCTGTTTCTTAGGGCAGCATGCTTCTGCTTCAGGGACCTGTCCTTGCTTATCCCTGTGCTGGAATTTTCTGCCCTAACACCCACATGGTTCACTCCCTTGTGTGCTTCAACTCTCATATGTCACCTTACTTGGAAGGCTATCCTGGGTACCCTGTCACATGTTTCTCGTCCTCATACTTTCTTACCTCCTCCCGGTTTTTTTTTTTTCTCTTTTCTTTCTCCTTAGAGCAGTATGTTACTTGCTATGTATTTTTCCTATGTATCTATTGTTCATCTTCCCACAGAGAATTCAAGCTCCTTGAAGGCTGGTTTTTGTTTATTAGTCACTACTCTGTGTCCACTGCCTTGACCAGTGCTAGACACACAGCAGTCACTTAATGAACAGTGTTCCACATATGATGAATAAGTGAGTAGGTGCAGAGCCAGGAAGACAGGGCCAGCTCCAGGTGAGATGTCCATGGAGGGGTCAGGCTAGGCTGGTTGACAAGTATGCTCTGAGAGGCCAACTTTGCCACTTACCACTGTGCTAGGAGCCTGGCAAAGCGAATACATGCTTTGTACGTTATGCATTTTAACACCCCAGTAGGATTGGTATGATCATTAACATTTTACACATTTGGAAGCTGAGGCTTTGAGAGGTTATGCAAGGTTCCTGGCATTCCTCAGATGAGCATGTGAAGAACTGGGGTGTAAGTCACAACCTATTCTACTCTAAAGACACATCTTCGCTGGTTCAGTGTCCCCACAGTCAGCAGCTGCAGTGGAACTGCCAGTCTTGAGGAGATCCAACTATGTTTGCTGATTACCAGGCATTCTGCTCTCTACACAGGCTCTGTCTCAAAGAGAAAGCCTGATCCATGGGGCAGTAGGCATCCCCTTGCACCCAGTATATCCTGTCTTTCTCTTTGTTTCTCTGTCTCTACTTTGCTTCTTTTTGTTTATACATATCTAGCACCCACTTTCTTAATCCCAAACCAAGCACCTGCTGGCTCCAGGCAAGGCAGCACATAGGCAGGTAGGCGGTCCTCCTGTCCTTCCACCACAGCAGTGCTCTCTGCATTGTTTGTTATGTTCTTGGCAAGACATTTATAAAACACCTTTGCAGAACTTTTGAGGCCACCCTTCAGTTCATCATTCCTTCAGTTATCCACTTACTCACTCATTCATCATGCCTTTATGGAGTACCCATGTGGGACAAGCCCCTCTAGGCAGTACAGAAAGAGATAAATAAACAGAAACTTGCCTCTGATCTTGAGATCCTCACAGGGCTTAGGGGGCTGAGTGGAAATGGAAAATTTCAATTCGGAATGTTGGGCTGGCATACGGGCAGTACAGGATGAGAGGAACCAGGGAGGGGTCTAGCTAGTTGCTGGTTGGTACTTTGGCACAGGGTCTCCTCTCTCTGGAATCTTCTTATCTTGCAACCCAGATGAAATAATAGAGTCTTCATGGTCTTTATGGGAAGAGGAGGGGCAGATTCATATCCTTCACCCCTGCTGAGAAGAGGCTGCCTCTCCTGGCTGGCAAGGCACTCTGAGCAAGCCTGGGCCCTTTCAGAGTAGCTTCTGCCCTGCAACAAGCCACGGGCTTGGCACTAGTGTTCTGACAGGAAGTAGTAAAGACCTCCTGTCTCATTGATTGCATAGCACAGGGGCAGGCAAACAGCAAATAGAAAGGAGCTCCCCCTCGGCAGGGCTTGGTGCTGTTGGCAGGTTTCTGGACAAGAAGTCCTGTGGCTCTTCCTACAGTGCAATGTGGAGCATCGAGAGAGACTCAATGGACTCCAGACCACTGCTGCTGGACTGGCCCTCAGCCTCTCCGAGCATTTCCTTAACTGTAACACATGAAGATTACATGAGATAACACATACCTGGATCCCTCTCAACATCGGTTCTCTGGAGTGTTCCTCACTACCCTACCTGGAGCATCTCCTGATGTCTCATCTCACAGGACACAGCTCCTGTTCAGCTGAGATCTCATTCTTTTTTGTTGCCTGTCTCCATGAGCAGACTGTAAACTCCCTGAGGTCAGAGATCTTATCTGACTCTTTCACCATTGTATCCTGGCACCTAGAAGAATTATAAGTAAATGTGGAATGAATTGGAAGGTGCCTGGCAGAGTAAGTCACCCCAGAAAGCTGTTTAGAAATCCTTGCAAACCACTTACTGACTTGAAGTGACCTGGGGTCTGGGGACAGTGGGCTGTGCACAGCAGACTGGAGGCACCTGCACATTTCCCAGGCCTTGGCTCTGCCCCAAGGTACTGGCCCAGTAGCCATAAATTAAAATGAGTCTGGGAACCATCTATAATGCAAATGCCTGAAGCAGCAGGCAAAACAAAGCAATAAGAAATGGTGGGGTCTGCTGTGAAATCAAAGGCTAAACCAGCCTCTCCAAGGCAGTCAAAGGATTAGCACTGCATGACCTTAACAGAAGACACCGGCAGGCTCTATCTGATCCCTCAAACCACCAATCTGTGACCCTACTTTGGCCAGTATGGAGACTGAGAGGCCAAGTGGCCCCTCACCAAGACTGTTGTAGATAATCACGAGTCACAAGGTACACCACTAGCCGGTACTTTGGTCATTACTCGTGAAACCAGAAAAGACACCAGAGCTCATGCTGCCTGTCACTACCAAACCAAATAAGCAGAGACAGACATTGAATCTTTATGGGTGCTTCATTCAGATTGCTGGCCATCTGAGAAGATGGCCAGTTCTCACCCTAATAGACTGTCTTACATTTTCTTTCCAGGCCAGATTTTTATAACAGAGAACAAAGTGTGGTGAGGAGTTTTGAGATTCAGGGAAAATTAGACTAAAAAACTGCAATATTCTCTCCCTGGGCAGTTAGCTGTTCCCAGGGGTGGGTGGTCGTCTGTCTCTCCCTGGAACACAATGGCCCAGATGCCTCTACTTGTCCCCAGGTGGTAATCTTTAGCGGTGTCTCAGGAAGTTGGCTGTTTCTCCCAGGAGCCAGGATGGGCTATATCTGTAGTTTCCGAAACAAAAGCTTTAACATATACATTACTTGCTAGGCTTATAACTATTTACCTTGAACTAAAACTTTCCAACTCTTGAGTCCCCTATCATATGCTCCTGAAGAGCCGAGGCTCCTAACACTGGTGAGGCGGGCCTTGCTCACTGCATCTTGGGACCCAAATGTCCCCAGGTTTCTCCATCCTGTGGCTCATGTGAGAAGTGGGAGTGCCCCACCTTTGTGGGCTATGTTCCCCACTGCACAATGGTAGGTCCTTTAGATGGGAACCTTCAGTTATTTTAGGAAGTCACCTGAGGGTGCACTGCGCCCACAGCATTGGATCTCCCAGGATGCTTCTGCTCCAGCTTCCCTGTGGGTCACCTTCAACACCTTGAGGGCTCCTTGCTTCCCTGTCAGCCTTGCTTCCTGAACCCCCTGTGCTGTGCCCCTCAGCTTTGTTGAACCCCAATCACACTGAATTTCATGCTCAATGGAGAGAGGATGTCCTCCCAACTTCGGGTCTGCTTTGCTACCTTGGTCTCCCATCAGGGGCCTTATACCTGAGGTCTCTCCTGCTCCTCACAAAACTAACTGCCCCAGGCACTTATCCAAGAGCAAGGCAGAAAATTGCATACTTGTTTTGCTGCAGCCAGCAAGTTAAGAATGATTTGAATATTTTAAACTGTTAGGAAAAAATCAAAAGAAGAATAATATTCTGTGATGTGAAAATTATATGAAATTTACATTTCAATGTCCATAAATAAAGTTGTATTGGCACAAAGTCATATTCACTCATTTTTGTATTTTTACATGTATTTATATGTATTTTTGTATGGCTGGTTTCACACTATAAGGGAGAGTTTATCTTCCTAGAAACTGCCAAATTGTTTTCCAAAGTGGTGTATCACTATATATTTTCATCTGCTATATATAAGTTTATGTTTCTCCACATCCTTGTCAGTGCTTGGTATGAACAGTCTTTTAGCCATTTTTATAGTATAGTGACCTATCATTTGGTTTTAATTTGTGTTTGCCTAATGATAATGAGAATATTTTCATGTGCTTAATTTACTGTCCAGATATCTCCTTTGGTGAAGTATCTGTCAAACATTTTGCACATTTTTTTACTGGGTTGTTTTCTGATTATTGAATACTGGAGGGTTTAACATATAATCTGGATACAGGTTCTTGGTTGTATATGTGATTTGCAAATATTTTCTCTCAATCTGTGATCTGTCTTTTATTTCGTTAACATTATATTTCAAAGAACAGAAGATGTTCAATTTGACAAATTCAATTTATCCACATTTTCCTTAATGGATCATACTTTGTTATTGTATTATTGAATAATCCAAGGTTACAAAGAATTTTTCCTACCTTTTTTCCAGAAGTTTTGTCGTTTTATGCTTCATGTTTAGGTGTATGATTTATTTTAAATTATTTTTACTTTATGGTGTTAAATGCAGATAACAGGCTTTTTTTTTTTTTTCTTTGCATATGGATATCCAGTGTTTGAGCTCCATTTTATGAAAAAACTATTATTTATCCACTAAATTGCCTTGGCACCTTTGTTGAAAACCTTATGCGAGTTTCTGGACTCTCTTCCATCAATTTGTCCATTCTGATGTTCATAGAACAGTCTTAATTACTGTAGCTTTCTAATAAGTTTTGATATCAAGTAGTGTAAGTCCTTCAACTTTGCTTTTTGTTCAACGTGTTTAGGTTATTCTAGGTCCTTTGCATTTCCATGTGAATTTTAGAGTCAGCTTGTCAGTTTCTACCAAAAAAAAAGTTCCTTCTATGACTTTGATTGGGATTGTGTTGAATCTGTAGATCAGTTTTGGGAGAATTAACACCTTAATGGGATTGAGTCTTTCAATCCATGGCTACAGGGTTATCTCTCCATGTATTTAAGCCTTTAGTTTCCCTTAGTAATGTTTTTGTAGTTTTCAGTGAGGTTTTCAGATCTTCCACATCTTTGGTCATATCTATTCTAAGTATTTCATGTTTTTAATGAGACTCCAGTTGGTACTGACATTTTAGTTTTAATTTCTGATTGTCTGTTAGAACTGAGACAATTTCCTAAGAGATTAGGTATAAAGTGTTAAGGAGGAGCATACTCAAAGATGTCTCAGAGGGTTTTGGCCCAAGCTACTAGTAGGATAGCATCCCGTCCATGATACTGGCCAAGAAGAGACTGGATGTTAATAATCATATAACTTTTTTTTATCACTATTATATTGCTGAGAACATTCCATGTTCGTAATACTGGATTTCTTACCTCACATAAATACTTTTTAAAAATTCTTACAGCCATCCTATATGGTAGGTTCTATAATAAGATTCTTGTTTTACAGAAGAAAACACCAAGATACAAGAGCATTAACCAGCTTCTCCAAAGTTACCCAGAATGTGAGAGGAAGCCAGGTCTTGAACTCAGAGGTCTGCCTGCAGATGGGAACCACAGCCCTGGGCCTCCTCCTCTCAGGGCACAGTAAAAGGTACTCCTTGAGGGGTGGGGATGAGAGTTGGGCCCTCCCCACTTTACTAATCCAGGGTGGGTGAACATACCCAGGGTTTCTCTGGGCCAGCTGCTCCCTGTGAAAAACACAGTACCTGTCCTAGGACCTTGGGTAAGAACAGTGTCTCCTAAAATGTGGCTCAGGGATCTCAAGACCATGAGGTGATTATAGGGGTTGCAAGGACAAGAGTTGTGTTTTCCATATATTTTTATGTACCTAGAAAAAATAGACTGTACATCAAAACTGTGATTTCAAAGACATTACAACAAATGAGTGAAATTAAAGACAATATAAGGTACTTATAATTGATACAAGTTGGGTAGAAAAATTGTGAAGGTGGTAAGGGATTGAGAAAACTCAAAATATATGAATGAAAGGATAATTCCTCAGAAAGGAGAGCAGAGAAAAGAGAATGAATTCATTATTGTCTTATCAAGTTCATTGTGAGAAACCATATTAATCATCATCATTATCATAATAATTAACATTTGCTGAGCCCCAACTCTGAGCTAGGAACTGTGCACACATTATCTCATTTACTCTTCACAACAACCTGTGAGGTCAGTAATTATTATTCCAATTTTACCAAACAGCAGCAAGAAGACATGAGAACAACTGAGGCTGTGGGACAAATAGCACAAGAATGCAGAAGAGGGTCCTGAATTGCGTGTCCCACAGCCTCTACTCCAGGAGCTCAGCGGCCTCCTGTGACCTGTGCTCCAAGGAGGGAGGATGGTCCACCAAGTTGCCATCTGTGGCAGTGAGCTTCTTATCCCAGGAGGTACTTAAGCTGGTCTCCTCCAACACAAAGATGCTAACCCTTTTCCTGTTTTTATTCCTCCAAAAGCATCCTTTGTGTTTTGTGGTAGGGCAGGGGGAGCAGCTTCTCTTTGAAACCCAGGCATTGGCCAGCAGGAAAGGGCCCCTGAGGCTCTAGGGCCTGGAGGCAGGCTGTTTAGACTTCAACCTGTCTGTGGAGCCTAAGGAACATGACGCTGCATTGTGCTGCAGAAGGTGTGCTCTGGTCTAGAACCTTGACCAGGTTCTGTTGCTGACCTTAGACAAGTCCCTTTTCTGGGCCCTTATCTGCAATATAGCAGAGTTAGAGTGTCTGTGGCCATGAGCTTTTAGGAGTTAAGTTTCAGGCATCTCTGTCTAGACTTAGCCTCTCTCCATCGGGCCTAGCCTGGCTTGTAACAGACACTGTGAATCCTTGGGAAATACTAGTGAGTGAAGAATGAACAATTGCATGAATTGACAGTTAACATAAGCCATCACTCTGATGTCAATGCCTGATGCCTGTGTGGCAACTGCAGGGCTACCGTGTGTGCTCTGCACAAAACTGGGGCATTGAGTATTCTGAATCTTGGACTGAGTAATGTATTTATGAAAAAGCATTTTTGGCAAATGGTAGTGAAGGAAGGGTCTTGGACAAGGGGTGTCCCTGTATCAACTAGTTTGGGGGCAGAAAGAGATCTCAGTGCAGGGCAACAGAGTGTTCTTTGAGCTTTCAGAAGTATGGGGGAAGGAGACAATTTGGAGAATGCTGTTTACTAAAATGGCTATAAAGGTGCTGAAGCAAGAGCCTGTAAGAGTGAAATGGAAATAACATACACTTATGTGAGCGCGCACACACACCAGATCCCAGCCTGTCATGTGTACCTAGAACTTACTAAAGCAAAACTGATTTAGGCTGAGAGAGATTTGATTTTATGCTAAACAAATTTCATCAAGATTTTCATATGAAGAGTCTATTTCTCCCCAAATGTACTCTGCTTGGCTGCATGTTAATGTGCTCAAATCCAATCTCAAGTTCTCTGCCTCTTTGCAGGAGGCAGTTGTCCTGAGTGGCTTTCAGGGGCCTGAGTTTCTCTCCCTGGAGCCCAGAGCACAGAGAGAGGCCAGGGTAAGCATTGCCATGATGGATGGGTGGGAAAGAAGCCCTTGTTTGGATGAAGAAAGCTGAGACTTTCCCAGGGTGGGAGCAAGGTCTATGGCATTGCTGGTGGAGGTGAGAGAAGGGGCCCTCAGCCATCCCAGTGGTGGGGTTGGAGTAGGGGCTGCCCTCGCAGTTATTAAGAAGATATGATGGGAAGAAGCTCAGCTGGGAGAGAGCTGAGCCTGGCTGCTGTCTCAAGCTGAGCTCATAGAAGTGAGTGGAATTGGGCTTCCTGACACCTGAAGCCAGGAAAGCCCTCATGAGTCACCTGTCCTGAGACTATAGGGAGGGCAGCAGTGGGCAAATAACTCCATCCTCATGCTGTCCTGTCACTGTCCGCTCCAAAGGATCTCCGAGTAGGGATCCTGGAGCCTGCATCAGCACTGTGTATAGAAAATGGTTTCACATGCAGGCTGTGGCTTCTGCTCTAGCCAGTGGGTCCAAAGTCTGGGGGACTAGGAATACAAGACTGGACTTGTATTCTAGATGTTCCAAAAGCAGTGCCATCCCTGTGTGAGCATTCCTACTCCAGTCTGGTATAGTTCTGGGCACAAAAGCATGCCTCCTTTCATGTTTTCTCTGCTCCTCTCCCCAGAACAGGTAGAGAAGTTCTCCAAGCACAGCACAAGTTTCTCTGTCCCCAGGGCCTGCTACAGGGCCTGCCACAGGGCCTGCCACAGGGCCTGGATCTGCAAGATAAAACACTGGTGAGTGAATGAGTGATTTGTTGAAGACTGCATAGTGTCAGGGATAGTCAGTGTGTCATTGGCTTCATCCCTCCATAGAATAAACAGATATGATTTTACTTTTATGACAAGCCATCAGGTAGACACTGGGATCCAATTTTATACATATAGAAAGTGAGGCTAATATTGGCAGGCAGTGAAGACATAGGGAATGGGGCTCAGGCTACTGGCTGCCCGACCTTGCTCTTATTCATGATCTTCATTCCAGACACCAGTCCTGACATTTGCTCTCTAGATACCAAGCTGTGGTTGGGCAACTTTGCACCCATCCAGCTCTGGGGTCTCCTGGTCCCCGCTGGATTTGGGATTCTGGCATGCCTGGATCCATGTGGCCCTTGCATCTTGGCCCAGGAAGCCAGAGCTCCTGGCCTCTGATGCACTCTGTTCTTCTGCTGGGGGCTTTGGTATAGAGCCTGCTCTCTCCCTCCCCTCCCTAACCCTCAGGCCTCTGCCCTGGACTTCTCTCCATCACTGACAACCATCAAGGATTCCTGTCCTGGCTGGCCAGCTTCTGAAATACTGAGACCAGCAGAAACCAACTACTCCCTTAGTTGCCAAGAAACTTTAGTCTCAGCTCTAAAGGACCTAGCCCCTGGGCCTTGTCTCCGTGCCTCCATCCCAGGCCTGCTCTGTTTGTCTCCCCAGCAGATTCTAACCCTGCTGGAGCCTACAGTATGACCAGGTCTGCAGTGAAGGCCCTGCATGTCTCCATTCTCTCTGGATTTGTGTGTAGAGCAGCTTCCTCCTCCAGGTATCAGAGAACTGGCCCTGGAGGAGTGCGCCATAGGCCCTAGTAAAATGCTAGGATCTCACTTTAGTGCCACAAGTAAAGAGGCTGCTCCCTGGCACTCACCTGAATCTTACCTGACAGACGCAGGAGAGCCCTGACAGTAAGCCTTGTCTTCTGCAGTCCTCCTTTGCCTCCTTCTCAGAGCATATTCTGCCCAATGCCCTCTCCTCTTCCCATGGTTGCCTCTTATGCTCCCAGCTCCATGGATGGTACTGGTTTATTCTCAGGCTGCTGGCATCAACCCCTACAACATCCTGGTCTCAGATTATGACATCCCACCAGTTTCCTTGAGTCTCTTCCCACCTTCTTCACTCCATTTTGCTTTACCCTACTATGAAAGCCTGCTGTCTGGACCTGCCATCACTCAGAGATACTTTTTTACTCCCAGAACCACCAACTTTGAAATGTCTGTCACCTTAAGCTCATTAATTCATATACTTAAGCAACACTTAACTTGGGGAGCATCTTCTATGAGCTGGCACTGGGAATATAGCTCTATGGGGTGGATGGTTGATCTCTGCCCATCACTCCCCATCACCTGCCTCCAGGCCCTGCAGCCTCAGAGCAATAGCCTCTCCTGCTGCCAGCCTCCACCTGGCCCTCTATCTTTGCCCATTTGTTCATTCTACCCCCTCGTGCCCTGTGTGTTTCTCAATGCTATCCCTTCTTCCTATAATACCCTACTCTTCATCCTAATAAGGCCAAGTTATATCTGCTCTCCCAAGTCTTACTCTATGGCTACCTCCTTCAGTCACTGTTATAAAGTGAGTTGTGTCCCTCTAAAATTTGTATGTTGATGTCCTAATCCCCAGTATCTCAGAATGTGACTATATTTGGAGACAGCATCTTTAAGGAGGTAATTAAGTTAAAATGACATCATTTCGGTGGGACCCAATCCATTCTGACTGGTGTCCTTATAAAAAGAAGAAATTTGGACACAAAGGGAAGACCATGTGAGGACACAGGGAAAAGACAAAGATAGAGAAAAAAACAACCCTGCTGTCACCTTGATCTCAGGTGTCTAGCCTCCAGAATAGTGAGACAACTTTGTTGTTTAAATTGCCCAGCCTGTGGTCCTTTGCCATGACAGGCAAGTGAAGGAAGACAGCCAGAATGCCACCTGTGTCTCCCCTAGGGCATGAGATATCTCTCCCTGTAGCTTCTCCACCTCAAATCAAGTCTTGTTTTCACAGACTCCAGCAACAAGATCCTACAGTGTCCCCTCATCTTCCCCATGGTATTGGGAAGCAAAAGGCAGTACTCAGGAAATGCTTGTTGAATGAATGTGCACAAGAGAAGCTATGGACCAGCAGACCATTCAGCCTTGGACAAATGCTGTGAATTGTGTTTTGAAATACATGTGAAACATGACAGCAGGCCCAGCCTTGATGTTTATGACCCCGCTTCTTGGCCTTTCTGGGGAGGCCTTTGTGCTCTCCACTCTTCAATTTATGGTCCTCTGGTGTAGCCCCAGATGGATGAGGAGGTTGAAAATAGCTTGTCTGCTAATAGCGCAGGCAGACAGTGCAGGGGGTGGTTGTCCTTGGCCTGGGGTCAGCCCTTCTCACCCAGGGTCAGTGACCTGAACCTGAGATGTGTCTCTTCCTTCACCTTCCTCTTTGCAAATACTTCAAAGTTTACAGATAGATCTCTATTTTCTAACAGTCCCTTACTTTCTATTTTAGACATAGCTTCTTTCTCATTTTTCTTTAAATTAACCCTGGCCATAAGACACTGAGTCCATTTTATTTCCATCCCCAGGCCTATGCTAAATTGGGTGGTGTCAGCCTGTGGGGCCTCAGCATGGCTAGAGGAATATGGGAATGATTAGGATTCCCTAGAAGGAAAATCTCAGGGAGGTTAGATGACAGTAAGGAGCTTAGCTGCCCAAGTCCCTCTGCATCCACCTGGGCTTGATATTGAGAGGGAGGTGAATTTCCTTCAAGAAGTTCTGAGGGCTGGAGTGGGAAGAAGACATCAGAGTGAGGGCGAGGCATTCAATGCCCAGCAACTGAGATGAGGGTGACCCAAGCACTGGAGGGTACTGAATTCCTCAGAGGGACTAACTACCTACTTGCCATGTATTTTCACATGTAGAACAAAAGTTACATAGCTGTCATATTTTCCCAGGATGAGCTCCAGCTCAAAATCAACATGTGGGCTGTGGCCCTTGACTTTGTCCATGTAAGGATGTGCCCTGGGAAGAGCCTGGCAAGCCAGGGTCTGGCCAGGACCCACCACCTGCTGCGGGGTGCAAAGATGAGGCAGGCAGGCCTAGGTCAAGTGTCTCTCCAAGCTGACTTCCCTATGCTTCCCACAGTGTCATGTCTGTGTCTTGTGCCTCAGCCACGGAAGCCTGTTGAGAGTGGCCCCTCACTCTCCATGAGGCTCTGCATGGAGGGCAAGACCACACTGGAGGAGCCAAATTCCAAGGGTTGAGGAATGTTGAAGAAGGGTGGTGCTTCCCTGGGGCCTTCCTGCCTATCTCAGAATAGAGATGCAAATACCTGAGTGGAAAAGGGTGGCAACTTTAAACTCAAGAGCTCTTTATATTGGAAAATAATTGTTTTAATAAAATACAGACAATACAATATTTCCCGTTAGTTTCCAGTAAGCAATACATTTTTTTTTTTCAGTGCAATAAGCTCTTTGGAAAGGTGAGACCTATGTGATTTGGTGTGTAGGTGGCATCCGAGAATCTGGGCTTCCAGTGTACTGCTCCCAAGAACCCCAAAACAAGCTCTCATTTGTTTGTATAAGCCCATCCATGTGCCATCCAAGGCCATAGTCCCACTGGCCCTTCCTCAGTGGCCATATGGAGTGGAAACCCTGAGGTTTTCCTTGCACCCAGGCACTGTGTCATCCCAGCAGCTGCCATGGTTGCCAGGCCAGGGCCACCACCATCTCCTTCTTCTTACCCTTCTGCAGACCAGCAGAATATTCTCCCCTTCTCATCACCTACAAGGAGTTTGGTCTGGTTTCTGAAGAAGGAAAAGAATAGGCAGGAGTGTTACAGTCAAGCCTGTGTTTCCGCTCATCCCAGTGGGCAATCAGGAAATTGCCAACATGAAAGTTTCAGTCAGGGACACCTGGAGCCTGCACCTGGCCTCCACCTGAAGCAGGGAAGGGAGCAGGAAGACTGGAGAATGTTTTGACCCTGTGGGGTAAGGAGAGGTACTTTTGAACTAAAAGGGTTGTGCCTTCCAAAGCACTGGGGGGTTATCCAAGAAGCCAGGGCCCCAGGGAGCAGGGGGAGGCCCTGGCTTTTTCTTTCCAATACCTCAAGCTGCCTTCTGTCCTGTCCTGTAAGAGGTGTGGCCAGGATCCTGTGGTGCATCTGACATTAGTTGTTCTACATTTGTTTAGAGCCCTTGAAAGGCATTTTCTGTAATATAGAATAACTATCACCTCAAATATTACAACTGGCAGTGGCCCTCAAGAAAAAAGTTCCTCTTTAGGAAAGCAATATACTTTAATCTTTGGATTTCTTTATGATTTCATGGATATTTAATGAGAGAGGGCAGAAACATGTGTGTTAAGAAACAATTCCTATGGCCATACATGGTCACCTGGCCTGAATCCCGTGCATGGTGGGCCCACCTGAGCTGCTGTCCTGAGGCTCTTTTATTTTTATTTTTTTTTTATTGTTGTTCAAATACAGTTGTCTCCATTTTCACCACACCACAGTCCCTCGCCCCACACATACCCACCTCCGACCCTCAAACCTACCCCCTTTGGCTTTGTCCATATGTCCTTTACCCATATTCCTTCATGTCCTTTCCCCTGTTATCCCCTATTATCCCTCTCCCCACTCCTTTCTGGTTACTATCAGTTCTTTGTTTTAATGTCTATGGTTATATTTTGCTTGCTTGTTTGTTTTGTTGATTAGGTTCCACTTATAGGTGAAATCATATACTAAGTGAAATAAGCCAGGCAGTGAAAGAAAAATACCACATGATCTCACCTTTAACAGGAACCTAAACAACAAAACAAACAAACAAGCAAAATATAACCAAAGACACTGAAATAGAGAACAAGCTGATAGTGACCAGAGGGGAGAGAGGAGGGAATTTCAGAAGGGTTTACAGGAACAAGTATAAAGGACACATGGACTGAGGCTATTTCTCAGGCTCAAGCTCCTGAGCAGAGATACAGACTTTCCTAGGGTGGCCATAGTACCCTCTGCTGGAGGACTCAAGGAGCCAAGCTATGGTTACCTGGATATGGCCAGAGCTGTCACTGCAGCGCTGGTCTTGCTGGGCTTTCCTGTTAAAGTAGCACTGACATCCAGCTCTCTGCATAGGGCAAGATTCTTCTCCCACCTGTGGCCTGTGGGGATCACGTGAGAATGTAGTTAGAAAACCCAAGTGGCTTCACACACATGCATGTGTATATCCACACAAAGGACTACAAACACATACACACATATTTATATTTGTGGTCAGCAACTTGTTAAATTGAGGGGGAAAATATACTTAATCTTGGCCTGTGCTGTTGCAAAAAGGGCCGCCCCAATTTAATTTGCAGGCTGTGATAGTTACATGTGCTGACGTGCTGTGGTATCCATTGTGTACCAAATTGGATTTGTGTATTATTGCTTTCTAAATTGCATGCCTAGTTCAGCAAAATTGTTCATCAGTGTTTACTGGCTTTATGCTTAATAACATGCCCCATAATACCTTGCTGTTGGGAGGTAATGCAGCCCATAATTGCCTAGTGAAAATAAATTACATAAAGTTGGCTTTATCAACTTATTTAAATCCTCTCACACCACCGCCAATAATTAAATGCTGAGAATGTTTTTTCAAAAATATAACTCAATGATTGTTACTTTACTCATTTTAATGGCTGCATTTGGGGGCAGACAGTAATTCCTTCAATGTGGAGGGTGAGATGGTGAGACATGAGCTGGGTCTGTCTCTGTGAAGTCACTTGGCAGGAGTCAGGAAGGGAATGATGCAGCTGCCCCAGCTGTCCCCAGTCAGGGGCGGAGGGTGACTTCTTGTGCATGCAGATAGGCCTGTGTATCAGGAAATGCATGTGCCCTGTTTGTGTTTGTGGAAAAGTCCAAACAACCAGCTTTCCCCAATTGCTTTTTATATACCAGATTGAATCAAAATCTATGAGGTGTTCCCTAAATAAATTGTGCTCAACTGAGTTGGTCCTGCTGCCAATGACAAAGAAATGAATTCCAGACAGAAGTTAGATTACATGTGCACACACACACAGTACCTTTAATATCTTCAAGGATCTCCTTTCTTTTTCCCCCTTTTGACATTTGAGGAATATAGTAATATACACAACAGGAGAACACATATGCAAATATTCACGTATCATGCCCAGTACTGGTCCTTTCCAACAAAACAGTTTTGAACAATGTTATCAGAACAACAAGACCTCCCTTGGCTTAGGTTTGTAGATTTGCATATGGGTTTGCGAACTCTAAATTGTGGCTCAGCCTGATTTTTATGACTATCTCTGTGCCCTCCTTTCATTTTATCCTCATCCTCCTGTGAACTGTAACTACACCCTGGCACTTAAATCTATGGGGAAGTGGTGACCGCAGGTCAGGACAAACAACAAGAAAAGGACATGGACCCGCTGGCCTGAAGCCAGCTTATAAGGTCCCTAATGTTATCAGCTGGTATATTATGGGAACAGTTTCTTAGAGGTCTGAGAAAATGACAGTAATTATCTACTGTCATTAGATAATTATCTATTTTGTTGAGTAGATTCTTGTTTATGTCTTTGGTGCACCTTGGGGACTTGATAGACACAGAAAGTCTAACAACTCTGATCTTTTCCCAGGAGTTGGGTTGAGAACAGAACCAGGATCTACATCTTAATAAACCTCCTGGGTGATACTGATGCAGATAACCCTTGGAGCCAAGTTGAGGAATTTGTCATGGGTAGTTGGGTTGAACCAGAGTTAAAAGGACAGGCTGGGGCCTATGGAACCACTTCCTCTCCCTGTAGATAAGACAAGGCCCCTCCCTGCTCTTGTCCGTAGCCTGGCTCTCTAGGTAAGTAGCCTGCTGGACCCAGGCCCAGGGTGGAGGGTGTGACATTGAAGAATCTTCCAGGCAGATGGAGATCATCAGATTAAGCTCTGCAAGTTGTGTCCCTCTTCTGATGCTCAGAAGGCCCTGACAACTGCCACCACCACTGTTCACAATCCAAGCAGCACCCCAGAGCTCACTGGTCCCTGCAAGATGAGGTAGAAACTCAACAGAGCTTCTCTGTGCTGCTTCACTTTCCACCAGCATCTTACAGTAAACTGTGTTCTGTCTCCCCAGCCATTGGCAATGGCTTCCCTGGGCTCTGAAAGCCTGGGTGGAGCCACAGCCCTCAGGCTGAAGAGGGGAGAGATGGAGGCCCAAGCAAGGCAAAAGTGCCTTTCATGCACCCCTATCAGGGCAGTTACCTCTCAGGCTGGCAGGCTGAGCCAAGGGCTCCTTTGGGGCTACCAGCCCAGGAACAGACATCTTCACGTCCTCAGTCTTCCAGATCTGCCCAGAAAACAGATAACACCATGGGCTGGGGAAATGATCCTGTCTGCAGGCCCAGATCCCATCCCATCCTTTGATACCTGGGGATCCTTCAGGGAAGGGGTGAGGGCATGGCACCTTTTCACCTCTGATAGTAATGGATTCTTGGGAAAAAGGCTACTCAGGCTCCAGCTTCTATATGCAAAGGTTTAGCCAAATACAGCTGCAGCTTGAACAAGTTTACTCTCCACCCATGTGCATAGTATATCTCCCCTCAACCCTTTACCTGCTGGGATGAGACTCAGCAGCCAGTTTATTATCATTTTACATAGCTAATGCCATCTTGTCCCTCTGCCACCATCTCTGGAGGCCTCCTTCACCACTTAGCCGCTAGGCCTCCCTGTCTTCTGTATCTGGCCCTTAGTCCCAAAGCATACTGCCTGGCCTTTAGTCCCTCAGGGTGACCACATATGGCTTCTCATTTTGCTGAGTCTGGACTTTCTTTCACTGAAGGACAAAGACCAGCTTCCATTTAAATGCTGCTGGGCCATACCAAGAGCTCAGTTACCAAGCTGAATTAGTGGTGGGCTCATGGAAGAAATGCACTTTATGCTCAGCCAGCCAGGCTCCTCTGATTGATCCATTGTGTGGACCATACCCCACTTCACATTCCAGCCAGCTCAGGATACCCTGCTCTCTGCAGAGATTCTGTGCCCCTCACAGCCCACAGATGGGGTCCTATAGAGGGACTTCTCATGGGACCCTCCTCAGCATTGTCTCCTGTTCATAGACACTGGCCCCTCAGCCGGCATAGCCTTCTCCATATTCTCTTCATTTTCCTTATCCTCAGAAATTGAAATGCCACCTTCTCTGTTGTCTCTGTTGAAGATAAGTCCATTTTCCTGTTGGTATGTACACCATGTTATCCATTCTGTTTCTTGAAGCATAATCTCCATGATTACTCTGAGACTGAGGGTGGAGGGCCTTGAAGGACAAGGCCAGGTTGGCACACAGCAAGCTCTCAAAAATGCTGGTAGAATTCAGTGGGCATTTTGTTGAATATCTTGTAGTATTTGATTAATATTTCCTTTCATAAACTGTTAAATTCAGTTGAGAGTTTTTTGAGTAAGCCTCTTTACTCATTCTTTACTCATTCCTTCATCTTTCCTATCAGTCTCAGAAAAATCACCTATATTTTGTTTTTTTCCCATCCAATTCTTTCCACCTCAGTGTTTCTCTTTCCTTCTCAGTTCCTTGATGGTCTCCCTCTTCATGGCCCTCCTCAGAGGATCCATGGCACATTTTGATTATCCTAATCAAAGGATGAGCCACATACATGTATTTTCTGTTTGTCTACTCTTCTAGAATATGAGTATCTTGAAGACAATGACATGTTTATCTGTTGGGAACCGCCCTGCCTGGTTTCAGGAGCTGCAACTCCCCCATGGCTAAGGCTGAGTAAGTGACCTTTGGACAGCAAGCCACTAAGGAGACAAAGCTTATCTCCCTGGCAGGGGTGCCTCCTCTGCTTCTTTTTCTTCACCCTGCCTGGCACCCAATACTTGATTGGTTAGCCAATGATGGGTAAGATCCCCCAAGGGGGGAATGACCTAAGACAGGCATGATCATGTGGAGGCCCCAAGGAAGGACCTGGGGGGCTACAGCAAAAGGGGGTGATGGACCCTCACCCCTCAGCTATAACATACCCTGAGTCTTCATTCTGTCTCCAAAAAGTCTCCTAATCTCTTGGCTTCCTTACTTCCCCTGCCTGACTTAAGCTTGAAACAATGCTTAAGGGTGCCACCCTGTGCTGGAAAGGGCAGGTTCCCTAGGGCAATCAGGCCTAAGAAAGAATATGTAAAATCCTGTGAAACCTGCTTTGTTTAGAATGCTCTCAATTAAATAAGGGTCCAAGCAAAAAGTGAGTTTGTTCCTCAAAGTTTTATGGCCATTTAGGTATCTGACCCTGACTCAAAATAGGCCCTCAGATTTCTTTGTATGTTATCTATTGTTTGATCCTTACTTCCTGACAATGATTAATGAGCTTTACCTGTATTCCTGTGCAAAAGGAACCTAATAAAAGCTCATTGAGGAAAAGGTTCTTGGCCCTTCTCCTTTGAGAGATCGGCCACCTTTCCTCCCCAAGCCGATCATGCCTTGGTTGACTTATTCTCATCTGTGGTGGCTGGGGCAGGTAGGGGGGCCCTGAGGGCAGAGCACCCACATTTATCATTACTCTCTGTGTGTCCTATGGCTTGTATAAAGTGATTGGCACAGAGCCAGAGTTCAATGACTGTTATGTAGATGGATGGATGGATGGATGGATGGATGGATGGATGGATGAGTAGTTGGAGAAATAGTTGAGTGGGTGAATAGATTCATGGATGTATGGATGGAAGGGTAGATGAAAGGACAGATAGATATATGAAAAGAAAAAGATAGGAAGGCAGGAAGGAAGGAAGGAAAGAAGGAAGGAAGCAAGCAGATATAAATAGTTGGGTAGGTGGGTGGATCTTTTATTCAATGGATGAATAAATGGCTAGATGGATAGATGAGTAAGGAGAGAGATAAACAGTTGGATGGGTAGATGAATTAGTGAATGGATGAGAAAGTGAGTAAATGGATTAATAGATAGCCCAAATATCTCTTTTCAGCACTGGGCTTTGTTCTTGTGCATCTGAGCATTCAACTTTCATACCTTGTATAAATGTTTATTTCATTATATGAGTATATATATATGTATAAAATTATATATATGTATATATGTAAATTTACTCATTCCTTCATCTTTCCTGTCAGTCTCAGAAAAATCATCTATAATTTGTTTTTCCCATTCTGTTATTTTCACCTCAGTATTTCTCTTTCCTTCTCAGTTTCTTGACAGTCTCCCTCTCTCTCTATATATATGTATACTATATATAGTTTCTTGATGATCTCCCTCTCTATATATAATATATTATATATTCTACATAATATAATATGTATGTATATGTGTGTGTGTGTGTGTGTATATATATATATATAATCTATATATACTTTTAAATTTTATTTAACTGTTGGCCTGGAAAGAGCCTTGTCCTTGCCCTCACTTGCTATAGGGACCTGGTCCAGAATGGTCTCAAACGCAGCTGCAGATTCAGACCTTTGGCGGAAGCAAGCAGAATAAAGATGAACACATTTCTTTTACGATGCCCTCATTCTGCCCAGGCCACACCTACCCGGACTATGCCGTCTCGACTTCCAGTGATGATGACATGGCTTGTGTCCCATGCTGGCCCCTCTACCATGCAGCAGCAGGTTATGGCTCCTTCTGGGTCCCAGGCTGTGGTGATGTTGGCCAGGGGCCGTCCATTGACATTCCACAGGGACAAATGGGCTCCAGCACAGGAGACAATGGTGCCCTGCAGCAGTGAGATTTGGCGTCACTCCATGCTGGATTACTGCCTGCCCATCATGCACTTGCTCAGCTGCTCAGTTTGTATACCCAAGCACCCTCACCCTGCTGTCCTTTGAAGACTAATCAAGTGACTCCCAGACCTACTAAGACATTTACTTCTTCCCAGATGACTCACAGGCCTGCTCTGCTTTCCCATAGCTGTAAATTCCTAGCTTTTCACATCCTGTAACCATATGTTTGGGTACTGCCTTCCCTGCACCACTGACTGGCTCACCCTTTGGACTCCTCTCACAACTCTCTCCCTGGCAGTATCCACCTCTGGCTCTGGACACAGGGCTTACACCTGGTTGGCCATCCCTGTCCCCAAGAAGTTTTGGACATTACCTGAGATAAAGCAGAATACAGATGTTCAAATGATTGCATGTGGCTCATAAAATTGAACAATATCTCCCTGGAGAGAATTTCTGAGGAGAAATTTTCTCACTGCAGCTTCTAAAATGTTTCTATCCAAAGTGTTTGCTCTTCAAGTGCTTGTCTACTTTTGTGTCCAGTAAAGCAGTCACAGGGACTCAAAGAGTCATGCCTTTGAGCCTTGCATTATTACCCACAGAAGGGATGCAGGCAGCTCTGTGCCTTCCATAGCCTCCCTAAGCTGGGCTCCATCATGTCCCTGTTTCAATGGTTTGCTATGCTCTTCCTGAGGCCAGGGACCATGTCTGCCCAGCATTGAGCACTAGGACCAGCAGGTAATTAGTAAACTAAGTTGGCTCCTGGACAAGGTGAGTTCAATAATTTGTCCTGATAAGTCTTCTCTGATGTCTGGCATGTCACTCATTATGGGTTTTGTCACTCATCACAGATCAGGGCTGGCTCCTTCCCCAAACATCTACCCATTCAGCTATTTACCCAGTGTCCTTCCATACTTCTATCCATCCATTCCATCCATCCATCCATCCATCCATCCATCCATCCATCCATCCACTTGTATATCCATCCATCCCCCATTCATCCATTCATTTATCTATTCTCCATCTGCCCATGTAACATTCATTTTGAATTCAAGCCTACCTGGGGCATCATTTTTAGCCAAATTTGGACCAGAAATCTCCTCCTTCATCTCCCCTCCCCTGTATTCCCCTTTACTACTGTATCCATGCTCTAGGGTCCCGGGGTTTTCTATAGCAGATGTAGAGCCTCTGTATTTTCAGGGAACTCTATACCCTATGACAGGGGTGTCAAGCTCATTTTCACTGGGACCCATATCAGCCTCACAGTTGCTTTCAAAGGGCTGAATGTAATTTCAACTCCTTAACAGTTAAGGAGTAGTTACATTTATACAGTCCTAAAATTATTTTGGCCCTTTGATGGCAACTGCAAGGCTGATGTGGTCCCTGGTGAAAATGAATTTGACGCCTCTGCCCTATGATGTAGATTCTAGCTTGGGAGAAACTCCCCACTGAGATTTACATATGTGTTTATCTAACTCTGTATCTCATACACACACACACACACACACACACACACACACACACACACAACTCTTGACAGGTTTGTCTTTGGTGGCCAGCATAGAGAGACAGGCATAAGCACTTCCTGCCATGGAGACCAGAGGAACCAGCTGAGTCAACATTAATTTGCAGTCAACAAGCTGAGTTAATTAAGCCCAATGGATCCGTTACCAAAGCCAACTTCTTGCCCCAACTCTCTGGTGCCCATGCCAGAACAGAAACTTCCCACTGCCTTCACTGTGCCAAGGGAGAAAAATAAGAAGGTAAAAAGTAAACTCTAGACCCAGATGCTGCACATGTTAATGACTCCATTTCTGCCTGTGTACAGAATGCTCTACACATTTGGGGCCCTATCAGCATGCTGGGGTGGTCAGCATTTCTCTGCCCTTGGATTTTCTCTAGGGGAAGCATCTACCATGCAAGCACCCAGGCTCACAGAAATGTCAAGGACATAGACATTACAAAAGAGGGGCCTCACTGAGATGTCACTGATGGCCATGGCAGATATGCCTTCCTGGTGGGCAGGCAGGCGAGCCACATAAGTGAGGTGATCTAGGTCCCACAGGATGCAGGTGCAGTCTTGGGAGCCACTCACAAGGATGCTGAAGGTGACTGATGCTGCCAGGCATGTGACAGCCTGCGTGTGTCCGTACAATGCCTAGAAACACAAGACAGAACCACAGATTATGAAAGGGACCAGCAATCTAGATACTTGGTGAGATACTCCACCGTCCCTTTTACTGTTGGGCCCCAGATGAGGAAACAGATTTGGAACAATTCAGTGATTCCAAAGCCTGTAGGATGTGTGTGCCTGTGTGTGTTTATGTGTCTACAGCAGCCCCCTCAGTTCCATCTGTCTCCAGCGTTCAGGTCCAGCTGGGAGGACTGGTATCCTTTTATCATAACTCAAGCAGACACTGGCAGCACCCTTATACTCTGTATTGTCTATGTTTGTTTCTCATCCTGAAGCAGCATATGCTACTATTAATACACAAGGGTGCTGATTTACAATGTGTGCATTCCAACCAGCAGCATAAACATCATTTGGGAACTTGTTAGAAATGCAAATTCTTGGATCCTAACCCAGACCTACTGAATTAAAAACTCTGGGTGTGGAGCCCCAAAACTCAGGTTTTCACAAACTTTCTGGAGAATTTTCACACACATTCGAGTTTGCATGGAGAAAAAAGGGATCTCAGAAATGCATGCAACCCTGGAAACTAAACTTGTAAGAAAGCAGGGAGCTCAGGTCATAGTTAAAATGATAAGACTTTTCAAGTCAATGGATCCAGGTTCATAGCGGGTCTGGCCATGTGGCAGTGGGTGACTCAGGGCCTCAGTCTCAGCACCTCAGGATAGCCTGTGCAGGGTCTGGCCTGGCTCATGCATGCTCTGTGTCCATATCAGGCCAGAGGGTTTGTTCCCTAAGAGCTCGTTCCTGGGGGGTTGGGAACTGCCACTGGCAGTGGTGTGTTTGCCACCAGAATTGTCCTGGAGGCTCCTGGTAAGCCTGATGTGAACGGCTTTTCACACACATGCTTTCTGCTCTCTGAAATCAGACAGAGAAGCGTGGAGGTGACCGTCTGAAATGTGGTAAACGTCCGTCTTCTGCACAGACCACCTCTCATTCACTTGGGTCAAAACTGTCACTTTGCTTGGTCACAGCAATTAAAAGTTTCTGTTTGTCCTCGGTGGAACCTAACATGGCACCAACCAGATGGTACTGGCAAGGTTCTGGCCATAACCCACAGAAGAACATTTGGGTCATCTTGGGAAAATGGAAACTGTCTAGATGAACAGAAGAAAGCAGAGGATTTGACAGCAGCTTTCTGGTTGTCTTTTCAGAATGAGCTAAGTATGGTGACTAAGTCGTAACTATAGGGGACAGTGACTATAAAGAGTGAAGGCCAGGAGGCCTAGGAATAGTGCTGGGGTTTCAGAGTGAGGAGCTCTGAGCCTGTTGTTTGTTAATAGAGCCACTGCTGCTGCTCTCTGCAGGGAAGCTGCAGAGTGAAGGACCAGTCTGCATACATGGGCACCACCCACCTACACAAGGCTTGTTGCCTAACCTGAAGCACCAGGAGGCAGCCAGCACCACTCCATCTGGAAAGGACTGGGAAATCAGAGAAGGTGGACAGCAATTTTAAATGTGTCCTCAATCAGTTCCTGCTGTTCCTGAGAATAATACTTCTCTACATGGTCAGTTAAAATAACTTCATTATGTCATCTTAGGCAGAGCTAAAGTAGCAAAAATTAAATAAAATAAAAAACCTCTTAAAATAGTTCTTCATGCTGGATATGGTGAGGTAAGATGGGCCTTCCTAATTAAGGATTGGAGGCACCATAAATCTATGGAATCATTATAGAAAGTATTATGTCACTACTCCCTAATTTTGCTTCTTAAAAATTTATTTTAAGGAAACAATCAGAAGCAAACAGCAATCTACATAGGATGTTTGCTGTGGCACTATTCAAAATAGTTAAAGCTTGGTAACAATGTAATTGTTTAGTTTTAGAAGAAATGGTTTATAGAACTGTGGCACATTGATATAAAATGATTGAAATGTAATTTTATGGAAATAAAATAATATGGTACAAACAAATGTAAATTATACAGACTGTAGAAAGGCGGAAATGATTTGACAGGCTGGGTGGAAATGGAATAAACATATGTACACGATGGTATCCACAGAATGGTATAAATGTTTGTATCTGGGGTGGTAGCATGCAATGATGAAAACCTTTATAAGGATTACAGAAAATTGTTCTACTTGGAAGTAAATTTGAAATTTGTCTTTAATGGTGTAATATCTTTTAAAATAAAACACTTTCAAAAACTGTTTATAAAACTATTTAATGAAGACTTCTCTGTTTATAACTTGGGGACAGGCCCCCAATGCCCAGCAGCTGGCAGTCTGGGGGACCCCCAAGTCCATGTCAGCCTCTGTAGGCACATGATAAAGGATTTTATTTTGCCTAGGAAATAGGGACATGCAGAACTCCCATACCCTTTTCTCTTATTTTAGAACAAGGAGAAGATGATAAATTACATTTTATGCTGTCAATGCTGGGCTTGTACAATGCATCTTCACTAGTGAACAAGACTTTGGAGCAGTGGTGCAAGGGTTGCTTCCCTGGCTCCCAAGGCTGATGGCTGGGAAAGGAAGACAGTATACAGAGTGATAAATCACAGTGTCTTCACTTAGATCTAGAATAAAAACCCAGACCTCTGACGCAGCAGTTGATAGAATGGAGAAACATGAAAATATGAAAGGGCATGAGCTCTGAGACTGGCTTTGGGGGACTTCTCTGAGAGTCAAGGGAAGGCAGCCTGCACTTGACCTGCACGGCTGCCTCTCATCAGGTGCTGCCACCTCTGCAGGACTGATTAACTCCCTCGTGGTTACTGTGTGCCCAGTGTGTATGTACCACACATGTGCTGGGGTGGCCTGGGAACATCCACAGAAACCCAGGATTAGTTCCAGTGAAACATGTTCAGTTTAGGAAATCTGATTGGTGGTCTGTTTTGTACGATTAATTTTGTTTTTTGTTACTTTAGGGCTATATGGTTACTACAAAACAGATATAAAAAGGCATTGCATTTTAGAGTTGGAAGTGTCCCCTAGTGATATTCTTGGGCAGGTTCAAGAGTACACAGGGGAAAAGCATGGGTTTAGAGTTAGACAAGCCTAGATTAAAATGCAAATTTGACCTTTCTGAGTGTCAGTTATGAAAGTAGAATAATAATACCTGCTTTACAAAATAGATTAATGTGTGGAGCCTTCTGTAAACAGTGAATAGCATTCTGTTTATCACTAGGAGTAGTGCTGTTTGTGAGGTGAGACCACCCCCCTGCCCATCTGCTATGCTCCACCACCACTCTTGTCTTTCATTTCCTGGCTCTGTGATTTTGGATGAGTCATTTAACTTCCTCACACTTATTTTTTCCCTTACTAGTAATATAGGAATGACAACGGTACCTAGTTTACAGAGCTGTTGAGGGCTCGAAGTGAGGTTACCTACATAAACATTTGCCCATGGCAAATGCTAAAACATGTTCTCTAGTGCAAAGAAACCAGTCTCACTGGCACTGAGGTGTGGAGGCACCTGCCCTGTGCACCTGCATGAGCATGAAATGGTGCCCTGACAACACAAAGCTGTATGCTGTCCTCTGTGCCTCACTTCATTCTCTGCTTCTGAGGTCAGGAAGTTGGGACCTGTGAGGACACTGTACCTGCCCAAGGTACACTTGTGCTATGTACTATGCCTGCCCAAGCCACCACACCTGCCCAGGCACTGTACCTGCTTGAGGTGTAGGCCTCTGGGGCGGCCTTTGGCCACATTGAGCTCCCATACACACACCACAGTGCTGGCCCCTGAGGTGATAATTGTCGTGGGGGATGGGCACACTGCACACAAACAGCGGCCCCAGGCAGCCAGGTTCTCAAACGTCATCAGTATCTGTGGAAGACAAATAGGATAGATACCTTGGAATGGGTCTGGAGGCTCAGCCCACAAGTGCCCTTGGTACAGTCACATGAACCCTCTCACTCCCAGGCTGGGTCAGAGCTACGTGGAAGATATGGGCCACAGGTAACTGTGCCTACTTTAGGCTCACCCATCTCCTGATCACCTTTGTCCCATCCAAAAGGAGGCTGAGACCTGCGGTTGCCCTGGTTCCCTGGCCTACTCACCTTGTCAGAGCCATAGTTCCCCAGGCAGCAGCTGAAGTCATCAAAGCCCCAGCTAAAGGTCCTGTTCCAGAGAGGAGGCAGCAGCACCTTGTTCTTCTCCACGGCCAGGATCGTCTTCTCAGTGGGGACGATGTGGCCAATGGCACCTTTGGGGGACTCAGAGCCTAGAGAGAAAAGGTACATATCTGCACCCCAGTTAGTATGGTGGGGCTCACAGTCAAAGGACAACACTCCCTTTAGGCTGGGCCCAGAAAGGAGCCAGGAACAGGCAACCTGGACTCAGCAAAGAAGGAACCCAGGCAGGAATGACTGGCCAAGGCACCTCACCCCAAGGCCTTACTCAAGGGGCCACATTAGATCCTGGCCCCTAGGAAGCCCCATGGCCCTGAGGCTATCCTCTGGTCCCATGCTCCATTCCTGACTTAGAAAATACCTTCAGTGTGTGGCCATGTGGTTCTTCAGTGTCTCTTAAGGGACGATGGTAGGGAAGAAGGGGCCAAGGTTGTAGAGGCAGATGACACAAAACCATAGAAGCCTTCTGTCCTTCCTGCCCTTCCCAGGCACCATGTCTAGCAGGGCTGGATGTACCAAGAACACTGTTCTTGGACATCAGAGCAAAAAACTACAACAAACTTGACTTTATACTCCTCGGAACCAGAATGTCCCATGCAATGAGATTTCCCAAAATCAGTGCACACCTCAGGGTGGCACAGATATCACAATTCACCCACCCACAGCTTCTCTAGAAAGTGACAGGGCTGGAACTCACACCCAGGCCATTTTCCCAAGGGCACATGCTCTTGTTAACTGGCTGCAGGCCCACCTGGGTACTCAGAAGAGACTTCAGGTACCAGGGACAGGAGGCTGCAGCCCTCCCTTAAGAAACCTGGGACTTCACCATTCAGCTTCAAAGATAAGGAGGGGTGTATGTGTGCATGAAATGGAGAGAAAGAGAAAAATAAGAGAAAGAGAAATGGGGTATATGTGTGTGTCTTAGATAGACAGATACATAGGGTCTGACAAAATTCATCCTGGACACTGTCAGAGCAGAGGCCTTCCCAGATTCCTTCTAGGCCTAGATACACAGTTGGACCCCAAGCCCCTGCCAAAGTCTGTGCCCCTGAAGCTCCAGAAGAATGCCAGTCACTGATGGAACAGCTCTGGAGCAGAGAACCAATCTAAGCAGGGCCAGATACTCACCTTTGACTGTGACCTGGGAGGGCCGCAGTGACTGCAGGCCGTAGAAAAAGGGCTGTGGGTGGCTGGGCAGACTCGAAGGTGTGGAGACATCCTTTCCAGATGAATGCTTCCCTGCAGCAGTCCTGGCTGGGTGGGGTTTAGTAAAGAGCTGGAGAGACAAGATGACAGGCATACATGCACAGACCCTTAGGGGCAGACAGGTAGACAGGCAGACAGGCAGAGGAGTTGTGTGCGTGCAAACTGCAGCTGCCCCTCTGCTCTGGGTGCTGCCTGGGCTGGGCTTGTTCCTGACCTGGGTGGACATAATCAGCATAAACAGAACCATCTGGTTAAACCCTTGGATGTCAGAGATGAAAGGCTTGGTGATCAGAGAGGGGCAACTACTTGCTCAAGGTCACAGTGTAGGATTGGCAGGCATAACTCCTAGCTGCCAAATTTGTCTTCTTCACCAAGCTGCTTGGGAAAAGCATGACCTCACTGAGGAGCCTCTGGTTCCCAGGACAGTTGTCTTTCATATTATGGGGTCAGAATGGCCCTCTCCCCATCCCAGATCAATGTCTCTCTTCATTCGCTGATACTGTTTCTCACATTTTCCCTTTCCCTACACACTCTCTGCAGGTGTGCCCCTCTGGACACAGAATTCTTTAATAGCTTCTATTCAAGTATTTCAAAGAGCACAGGCAAACCCCATCAGAGGCCTTTCTTATTTTTATTTTTCATAGATCTCTATTTTCAAATTGTCCCTAATGCCAAACTTTTTGCATAACCAGGCAAAGGAGGAAGTGAAGTCTGTGCTGCCTGGTAGAATCCTTGATGCTGGGCCAGAGAGGGTGGGAGAGGCCAGCTCTAGTCCTCTACATCCCCTCAATCCATGACTGAGTTACTGATAGGATGCTTTCTTTAGCCAGTGGGTACATTCCTGGGTACCATAATGGAGGGGCTGAAGTGGGAGCTGGCCTCAGCTGGGCACACAGGCAGAGGTGGGGCTCCATGGGCAGCTGGGGGTCTCAGAATAGCCTTGGTTCAGTTACAGCCCTCCATCACATGCTGACTACCTAGTAAAGCTAGGTGGGTGGCAGTAGAAACAGAAATCAGAGTGATGATCTTTACATGAGCATTAGGTAAAGAACATTCCCTTGCACAGCAGAATGACTAAAGCATCGAGTCACTGTCACAGCTTTGGCAGGCACAGCCTCTTGATGGAAGAGTGCACAATCCTGAACCATCTTTTTTAAAAGATTTTATTTATTTTACTTTTACAGAAAGGGGAAGGAAGGGAGAAAGAGAGGGAGAGAAACATCAATGTGTGGTTGCCTCTTGCATGGCCCCAACTGGGAACCTGGCCCACAGCCCAGGCATGTGACCTGACTGGGAATTGAACCAGCAATCCTTTGGTTCACAGGCTGGCCCTCAATCCACTGAGCCACACCAGCCAAGGGCTGAACCACTTTAACTTTGTCTTCAGGCTGGGACCACTTGGAGAAATCTAATTCTGATAATTATTTATACATATTTTTAATAGTTCACATGATATATCATCAAGTAAAATCAGAATCTAAAATTGTGTGTACTCCATGATCACATGATGTGAAAATATTTTTCCTTATGAACAGAATTGTGAGTACATAACACAGTATACAGGTGGTAGTGACTACTATTTTGAATTATTTATTTGCTTTATCTGTATTATTCTATTTTTAAAATGAAATAAATAAAACCATTAGGCTATCCAAGCTTCTTTTCTAAAATTCCCTCCTTTCTACCAAGCCTTCCCTGAGAAAATCCACATTCAAATGTGCCATCTATTCTTCAAGTCACCCTCAGGACCTGGACCTTCCATAGTCCCCTTATGAGAGCTAAGTAAATACAAGCATGTCACTAAGGCCAGACAGAAAAAATATTATCAGTTTTACATTAACTGAGTTGATCCTGTCCACTTCTCATGCAAGGAAGGCTGTTGCCTAGGATGGTCTGGGAATTGGCTGGTCTTATTCATTCATTTCTCAGTGTGACTCCTGATTGCCCAGGTTGGGACCCCAGCTTGAGGGGCTATGCTTCTAAATCCAGATGACTGTGCCATGGATAAAATTCCTCTACACTAAACTAAAGTTTGAGGATCAACAGAGCCAGAATCAATTAAGTAAGTATTCAACTCTCCTGCACCATTCATCAGAGTGTCAACATGAATGCACAGCCTCACGTTGCTACATGACTAATGATGCAGTTGTGGGCAAATTATTTATTGAGCCTCTTTTAACCTCAGTTTCCTCATCTATAAAAAAGCAATTATTTTTACACAGAGCTTATGAGAGAATTCAATGGCGTAACCACACTAGTAACTAACATTTGTTGAGTGCTAATCATATTTTAGGTACTTTTGAGTGCTCCATATCTTAAAGCATTGGATGTTCATAACAACTCTAGAGGGTGGATATATGTAAAGAATTACATCCTGTGGATTTATCATAGTGTCATCAAGTACATCAGAGATGGATGTAGTCTTCATCATTATCATGAATAATGTCATCACTTTCATCAACACCTGTTGATAACTGAGGGTTAGCTTTGAATTGAAGGTGCAGGCAGATGATTAGAGACCATTTTGCCTGTTCAATCCTCTCTCTTGCTCCCATCCTAGGAGCAAGTTCTCTCTCCTTCTCTCTTTCTTTCTCTCTCTCTCTTTCCCCTGTCCCCCCACCTAAGCTAATTTATTTGATAAAGGAAGACAAAGGATATGGCATGCTGTACCTGTTTGGGAACCTGTCCAAAGTTGCTGACAAACCCCAAGATGGTGTTCCTGATCATGGGGTCACCGATGCTGCTGAGGTCCATTTTGTCACCGTAGAAGTAGGGGTGGAAGGTATTAACAGCCTCCACTGCAGCTGATCCCTGCTGCTTATACCCAAAAATGAGGTCTATCCAGTGGTGGAGGTTGGCACTGACGAAGTCACTTTCCAAAGCCTGGAACCAAAATCCAAAGAGCATGTAAAATGCAGGCCTCTCAGAGACTCACTGCACATATCAGGAAGGGCAAATGGTTCCTGGCTCTGCACAGGAAATGAGTGATGACTCCCTGGACTTGACGAATTCTGAGTGGGCAGATGTGCAGGACACCCAAAGACTACCCAGTTCCTGCCCCAGCTAGTGGCTAAACAATCTGACTGCTCCCACTACCCTAGGTCATCCACTCCATAAAATAACCATGAGGGCCAGAATATCTGAGAGTGACAGCCAAAGGGAAGAGTCCAGACTGAAAATAAAGTCTTGGGGTCCTGCTGAGATCTGACAGAGAAGAAATGAGAGCTGATTCTGACCAGAGAATGTCAGGAGGCTGAGACTAAATGTTACAGTTAGGAGAACATGCTCTGGAGAGGACTGGACTCCAGCACTGCCACTTACGTTCCTTAACATCTCTGTTCCTCAGTTTCTTCATCTGCAAAATAGGGACAATAATTGTACCTTCTTTATGGGTTTATAGGCAAATTAGTTTGTGTTCATGCCTGGTGCATGGTTATCTCCATGTAGTATTAGCTACAATGATTATACTGAGCACCCACTGGGTACCCGGGTACCCAGCATGGCTTGGGGTTTTATGTGTGCCATCTCTGCTCATTAGCACTACCTTTTGCTAGCATGAAAAATGCAAGATTCTTAGTGATTTCAATCTCTCACCTTTGAGTTCATTTTAAGCTTCATTTCTATAATGACTGTTACCTCTATTCAACCTAGTCACCCGCTCCTATAGACACACCTTCACCCATGCCAGTATCTGCAACTACTCTTCTTCAAAATCACTCATTCAATCATTCCGTTGGTAAAAGCCACATCTTCACCTTGCTGGTTGTTTAACTACTTTCTAAAATTATTCTTCCACCTTATTAGTACACACAGTCCCTTGCCCCTCTACTTATTTTAGTTGTTAATCTACCAACACTGTCCAGTCTTTAGCCACATCTTGATCCAGCTCAAATTTAGTGGGTCAATATTTCAATAACACTATGGCCAATATCTCATTTTATGAATCATATGTACTTCCATCTTTTCATAACATTCTGAGTAAATTCAAATATTTTCTGTCTTCACGCCTATACCAGAGTAGCTGAAGAACATCGCACAAGTAAGAACATTGATCAATCTATAATTTTTGGTCATTAATCTCAAATGGACAATGAGCATTGCCAGATAACCCAGATATGTTTCTCTGGTCAACTCATGCTAAATTGTTTCACATGACTATTTTCCATTTCCTGTAATCTCCTCAATTCTGACCCTCGCAGTCTGTCCACTTTCAGCAGTTAATCATACCTCCCACTTTACAGAGAAAAATAGAAGCCAATTAGGAATTCATACATCTTCCTGAAAACACATAAATCTACCTTCATCTGCTACCTGCTGACTTCCTTCTCTCCTGTTTAAATTAAGAAGCTATCCCACCTCTTACACAAAGTTTAACCCTCTACTTTTGATTTGAATTCCAAATCCTCCTGCTTTCTCATGAAGTTACTAATCCTTCTCTTTTGTATTCAACATCCTTTTCGCACTGTCTCTTAAACATGCTTTTTAAACATTTAGATACAAAGCCTTAACATTTCCTTAAACTGCCATCTCATCCAGGTACTATTCTCTCTTCATTCTCTCCTTCACAACCAGAATTTTTGTTACCCATCCTTACCCTCTCCATTTTCTTATCATTATTCACTTCCTTTATTTTTATGTGTATTTGACTTATTGTCTAGTGCCCTTGTATTTTAGGATGAATAACTGCCTTTAGTATTTCTCACAGAGCAGAATTTATCACCTGCTAGTGATAAATTATCTGTTTTATTTATCTGGGAATGTCTTAATAAATTTCTTCTTCAGTTTTGAAGAATATTTTTTGCTGGACATAGAATTCATGGTCGGCAGTCTTTTAGCACTTTGAATATGTTATGCCACTGCCTTCTGGATGCCTGGTTTCTAAAACAATATTAAATGTTAATCTTATTGAAGATAAATTTTAGGTAATAACTTCACTCTTGTTTTCCAAACTTCTTTTGATTTTATCTCTTTTCAAACTTTATTTTTCAACTACAGGTTACATTTAATATTATTTTGTATTACGTTCATGTGTATGGCACATTGGTTAGACAGTCATATACTCTGCAAGATATTCCCCTGATATTTCAAGTATCCACCTGGTATCATACATAGTTATTATAATACTATTGACTATATTTCCTCTGCTGTCTGTTCTTTACATCCCCACAACATTTTGTGAGTATCAATTTGTAGTTCTTCATCCCTTCACGTTTTCACCCAGCCTCCCAACCCCTCACCCTTCTGGAAATTGTCAAAATGGTCTCTGTATCTATGAGTCTGTTTCTATTTTGTTTATTTTGCTCATTAGATTACACATACAAGGTCCAGCACAAATGACATCCTTTTATATTACAAAATCTTTTATTACAAAATCATGAGCATGTAATTCTGTAATATAACAATATCACAATCAAGCACACTATATGATATTTTAGGTGAAATATTCACATTAAACCTATAAATTATTACATTCATATTGTTACTCTACCAACCACACTCATGCAGGTGTGTTACTTCTGCTGGATCCTGTGTAATCCAAATCATGAAGTATTTGTCTTTTTCTGTCTGACTTACTTCATTTAGCCTGAAACACTCTAGGTCCATCAATACTGTTGCAAATGGTAAGATTTCATTCTTTTTTTATAGTGGAGTAATATTCCATTGCATATATGGAATATTCCATCGTATATATGTACTACAGGTTTTTTATTTTTTATCCATTTGTCTATTGATGGGCACTTGGGTTGCTTCCATATCTTCGCTATTGTAAATAACACTGCAATGAACATAATGGTGCATATATCCTTTCAAATTAGTGTTTGGGATTTCTTCAAACATATACCCAGAACTGGAATTGCTGGTTCATAAGGAAGTTCTACTTCTAATTTTTTGAGGGGTGTCCATACTGTTTTCCATAGTGGCTGCACCAATCTGCATTCTCACTAACAACGCACAAAGGTTCCCTTTTCTCCACAGCATTGCCGACATTTGTTGCTGGTTGATTTATTGATGATAGCCATTCTGGTAGGAATGAGGTTATATTTCACTGTGGTCTTAATTTGTATTTCTATGATGATTAGTGACTTTGAGTTCCTTTCACATGTCTATTGGTTATCTGTATGTCCTCTTTGGAGAAGGGTCTGTTCAAACCTCTGCCCACTTTTAAATTAGATTGTTTGCTTTTTGGTGTTGAGTTGTATGAGTTGTTTATAAAATTTGGATATTAACACCCTTATCAGAGGTACCATTGATGAATATGTTCTCCCATTCAATGGGTTGTCATTTAATTTTGTTGATGGTTTCCTTTGTTGTGCAAAAACTTTTTAGTTTGAGTTCTGACTGATGTAGTCCAGTTGGTTGAGCATCATCCAACAAAGTGAAAAATCACTGATTCGATTCCTAGTCAGGGATGGGCCTGGGTTGTGGTCCTGGTTTCCCTGTCAGGGCATGTGTGAGAGCCAACAAATTGATGTTTCTCACATTGATGTTTGTCTACCTTTCTCCCTCCTTTCCCCTCTCTCTAAGAATAAGTAAAAGTTTAAAAATTCCTAAAAACTAAAATAAATTTCTTTAGTTTGATGTAGTCCCATTTATTAGTTCTTCTATTTTTTTCCCATTCCTATGGGGATATTTCAGAAAAATATTCCTAAGAAAAATGGCAGAGATTTTACTACCTAAGTTTTCTTACAGGAGTTTTGGAGTTTTGAGTCTTTTACATTTAAGCCTTCAATTTATTCTGACTTTACTCTTGTATATGGGATAAGAAGGTGGTCTAGTTTTATTTTTGCATGTATTTGTCCAATTTTCCCAATTCCGTTTATTGACTAGACTTTTTTTTATCTCATTGTATGTGCTTGCCTCCTTTGTTATATATTAATTGACCAACTACATGTGGATTTATTTCTGGGCTCTCTATTTCATTCTATTAATCTCTGTGTCTGTTTTTATGCCAGTACCCCCATGCTGTTTTGATTACTATAAACTTGTAGTATAGTTTGATATCCGGTAGAATGATACATCCAAATTTGTACTTCTTTCTCAAGAATGCTATGGCTATTCAGGGTCTTCTGTGATTTTTTTTTTAAATATACTTTATTGATTATGCTATTACAGTTGTCCCATTTCTCCCCCATCATTCCCCTCCAACCTGCACACCCCCTCCCACCCACATTCACCTCCTTTAGTTCATGTCCATGTGTAATAAGTTCTTTAGCTTCTACATTTCTCACACTATTCTTGCCCTCCCCCATTTATTTTCTACCCACCGTCTATGTTACTTGTTCTCTGTACCTTTCCCCCTCTCTCCTCCTCCCACTCCCCTGTTGCTACCTCTCCATGTGATCTCCATTTCTGTGATTCTATTCCTGTTCTAGTTGTTTGTTTTTGTTTTATGTGTGGTTGTTAATAACTGTGAGTTTGCTGTCTTTTTACTGTTATATTTTTTATCTTCTTTTTCTTAGATAAGTCCCTTTAACATTTCATATAACAAGGGCTTGGTGATGATGAACTCCTTTAACTTGACCTTATCTGAGAATCACTTTATCTTCCCTTCTATTCTAAATGATAGCTTTGCTGGATAGAGCAGTTTTGGATGTAGGTCCTTGCCTTTCAAGACTTCAAATAGAGACTTCCATCCAAGATGGAGGCATAGGTGGACACACTGTGCCTCCTCTCACAACCAAAATTAAAGACAACAAATATTTAGAAACAAGAAAACACCCAGAGCTAATGGAAAATTGAACTGTAAGGAAGTCCAACAACCATTCATCCAGACCGGTAAGAGGGGAGGAGTCGCAGCAGGAAAAAGTGGAGGTGCGAACCCTGGAACACAGGTGGCAGTGACCGGCAGTTCCCAAGTGTGCAGGCGGCTGGCAGGCCCACAGGTGGCGGCTGTCGCATGGAGTAGAAACTCTGCAGACCCAGTGAGGCCGAGCAAGGCAGCTGGCTGACCAAGTGGTCCCACATTCATGCGTGCAGATAACCGAGGCGAAGGGGAAGTGGCGGAAGGAATGGAAACTCAAGAGAGAGCAGAACAGGCACCATTGTTCCTTCTCAGACCCCGCCCCCACAAACAGCGTCACAACTCAGTGACTGGGCTGCCCTGCACTGGGAAACACCTAAAGCTCCATTCCTCACTACGCATAACAAGGCAGGGCGAGCACAGATAATCCAGGTGAAGGGGAAGTGGCGGAAGGGATGAGAACGCAAGAGAGAAAGGAGCAGACGTCATTATTCCCTCTTGGACCCCACCCCCACGTACAGCGTCACAACCCAGTGACAGGGCTGCCCCGCACTGGGGAACACCTAAGGCTCCACTTCTCCTACGTAACAGCTGCGACCAGACCAAAACAAAACAAAAAACACCAAGAATGGCTCAAACTGGAGAACAAAACAGAGACCCAGAGACAATTCCCCCAGAGACAATTCCTCTAAGCGATGAAGAGATAGCCAACCTATCAGATGCACAGTTCAAAGCACTGGTCATCAGAAAGCTCACAGAATTGGTTGATTTTGCTCAAAAATTAGATGAAAAAAATGCAGGCTACAATACGTGAAATGAAGGAAGATGCATGGGGAACCAATAGAGATGGGAGGGAAACTGGGACTCAAATCAATGGAGTGGACCAGAAGGATGAAAGAAACAACCAAACAGAAAATAAGGAAGAAACAAGAATTCAAAAAAATGAGGAGAGGCTTAGGAACCTCCGGGACATCATTAAATATCCCAACATCCGAATTATAAGGCTACCAGAAGGGGAAGAAGAAGAGCAACAAATGGAAAAGTTATTTGAACAAATAATAAAGGAGAACTTCCCCAAGCTGGCAAAGGAAATAGACTCCCAGGAAGTCCAGGAAGCTCAGACAGTCCCAAAGAAGTTGGACCCAAGGAGAAACACACCAAGGCACATCATAATTACATTAGCCAAGATTCAAATGAAGGAGAGAATTCTAGAAGCAGCAAGGGATAAGGGGACAGTAACCTACAGAGGAGTTCCCATCAGACTGTCAGCTGATTTCTCAAAAGAGACCTTCCAGGCAAGAAGCGGCTGGAAAGAAATATTTGAAGTCTTGAAAGGCAGGGACCTACATCCAAAATTGCTCTATTCGGCAAAGCTGTCATTTATAATGGAAGGGAAGATAAAGTGCTTCTCAGATAAGGTCAAGTTCAAGGAGTTCATCATCACCAAGCCCTTATTATATGAAATGTTAAAGGGACTAAGAAAAAGAAGATAAAAAATATGACAGTGAAAAGTCAACAAACTCACAGATAGTAACAATCACACCTAAAACAAAAGCAAACAACTAGAACAGGAACAGAACCACAGAAATGGAGATCATATGGAGGGTTAGCAACAGAGGCATGGGAGGAGGAGAGAGAGGGAAAAGGTACAGAGAATAAGTAGCATAGATGGTGGGTAAAAAATAGACAGGGGGAGGGCAAGATTAGTGTGGGTAATGTAGAAGCTAAAGAACTTATGATACATGGACATGAACTAAAGGGGGAATGTGGGTGGGAGGGGGTGTGCAGGTTGGAGGGGAATGATGGGGGAGAAATGGGACAACTGTAATAGCATAATCAATAAAATACATTTTTAAAAAAAAAGACTTCAAATACTTCTTTCCAGCCCCTTCTTGCCTGGAAGGTCTCTTTTGAGAAATCAGCTGACAGTCTGATGGGAACTCCTTTGTAGGTGACTTTCCCCTTATCCCTTGCTGCTGCTAGAATTCTCTCCTTCATTTTAACCTTAGCTAATGTAATTATGATGTGCCTTGGCATGTTCCTCCTTGGGTACCACTTCTTTGGGACTCTCTGAGCTTCTTGGACTTCCTGGGAGTCTATTTCCTTTGCCAGATTGGGGAAGTTCTCCTTTATTATTTGTTCAAATAAGTTTTCCACTTGTTGCTTTTCTCCTTCTCCTTCTGGTACCCCTATAATTCAGATATTGGGACGTTTAAAGATATTCTGGAGTTTCCTAAGCCTCTCCTCATTTTTTTGAATTCTTGTTTCTTCCTTGTTTTCTGTTTGGTTGTTTCTTTCATCCTTCTGGTCCACTCCAGTTTTCCTCCCATCTCTATTGGTTCCCCATGTGTCTTTCTTCATTTCACATATTGTAGCCTGCATTTGTTCATCTAATTTGTGAGCAAAATCAACCAATTCTGTGAGCATCCTGATCACTAGGGCTTTGAACTGTGCATCTGATAGGTTGGCTATCTCTTCACGGCTTAGAGGAATTGGCTCTAGGGATTTCATTTGTTCTCCGGTTTTAGCCATTTTTGGTGGTCTTTTTTTTTTTGGTCTGGTTGCAGCTGTTACATAGTGAAGGGTGGAGCCTTAGGGTTCCCCAGTGCGGGGTAGCCCAGTCATAGAGTTGTGAGGCGGTATGTGGGGGTGGGGTCAGAGAGGGAACAATAGTGCTTGCTCCACTCTTTCTTGGATTCCAGTCTCTTCCACCACTTCCCCTTCACCTGGATTATCTGTGTGTGAATGTGGGACCACCTGGTCAGCCAGCTGCCTTGCGCAGCCTCACTGGGTCTGCACAGTTGCCACCCCATGCCCAGGGTCCGCTAGCTGCCGCCTGTATGCCTGGGGTCTGCTTGCTGCCACCTGCATGCCTGTGATCTGCCTGCTGCTGCTGCTTGCATACTGGGGTCCACCAACCTCCACTTTTTTCTGCTGCGACTCCACCCCTCTTACAGGTCTGGATGAATGGTTGTTGGACATCCGTACAGTTCAATTTTCTGTCAGTTGTGGTTGTTTTCTTGTTTCTAAATGTTTATTGTCCTTAATTTTGGTTGTGAGAGGAGACACAGTGTGTCCACCTACGCCTCCATCTTGGCCAGAAGTCCCTTTTGTGATTGTATATAAACTTATGGATTATTAGTTCTAGTTCTGTAAATGAGGCCATTAGTATTTTAATTAGAATTTTGTTGAATCTATAGATTGCTTTGGGTAGTATGGACATTTTAAAGATATTAATTATTCCTATTCATGAACACAGTATATGTTCCCTAATTTGTATCTTCTACATTTTTTTTTCAGTGTTTTAATTTTCTGAGTACAGGTCTTTTACCTTGGTGAAATTTATTCCTAGGTATTTTTTTGGATGCAATTGTAAGTGAGTTTTCTTAGTTTTCCTTTCTGATAATTCGTGTTTGGTGTATAAAAGCACTTTGAGTTCATTTACCAGTTCTAGTAATTTTTTGGTGGACTCTTGGGAGGTCTCTCTATGTATGTCATTGGCAAGTAATGACAGTTTTACTTCCTTATTTCCAATTTAGATACTTTTTATTTCTTCTTCTTATCTGATAGCTATGACTAGTATTTCCTGTTGTATGTTAAATGAGAGTGGTGAGAGCTGACATCCCTGTATTTTTCCTTATCTCTAGCGAAACACTTTCAGTTTCTTCATACTGAGTATGATGTAAGCTGTGGGTTTGTCATATTGCTTTTATTTTGTTAAGGTTTGTTCCCTTTATTCCTACATTGCTGAGAGTTTTTATCATAAATAGGTGCTGAACGTTGTCAAATACTTTTTCTGAATTGATTGATATGACACTTAATTTTGTTTTGTTTAGTCTTAATTTTGTTTATGTGGTGTATCATGTTAAATGATTTGCAGATATTGAAACAATGTTGCATCTCATGAATAAAGTCCACCTGATCATGGTGTATAATCTCCCCCCCCCATGGTGTATAATATCATTAATGTATTGCTGAATTGGGTTTTCTAATATTTTGTTGAGGATTTTTGCATCTATGTTCATAGGGAATATTGGCCTACAATTTTCTTCCTTTGTAGTGTCTTTATCTGGTTTTGGTATCAGGATAATGCTGGCATCATGAAATGATGTTGAAAGTTTTCCCACCCCTTAACTTTTTAAGAAAGTCTTGAGAAGAGTAGGCGTTTGTTCTTCTTTGAGTGTTTGGTAAAATTATCCATGTTAAACCGTCTTATCCCAGATGTTTGTTTGATGGGAGTTTTTTTGATTACTGAATTGATTTCATTGGTTATAATTGATCTGTTAAGATTTTCTGTTTCTTCTTGATTCACTCTTGGAAGAGTTCGTGCTTCTATAAATGCATCCATTTCTTTAAGCTTCTCCAATTTGTTGGTGTATATTTGTTCATAATATTTTCTTATAATCCTGTTTATTTCTGTAGTGTCATTTGTTACTTTTCATCTTCATTTCTGATTTTATTTATTTGTGTCCTCTCTTTTTTCTTTCTTGATGAGTCTGGTTAAAGTTTTATCAATCTTATTTATCTTTTTTTAAAAAACATGCTATTGGTTCAATTGAATTTTGTATTGCTTTTAGCCTTTATTTTATTTATTTCTAATTTTACTTTATATTTCCTTCCTTCCACTCACTTTGGGCTTTTTGTTGTTGTTGTTGCTGTTGCTTTTCTAGTTCCTTTAGGTGTAAGGAAAGATTGTTTATTTGAGGGTTTTCTCATTTCTTGAGGTAGGCCTGTATTGCATGAATCTCCCTCATAGAACTACTTTTATTGGGTCCCATAGATTTTGGGGTTGTGTTTTCATTTTCATTTGTCCCAAGGTATCTCTTGATTTCTTCCTTGATCTTATTGTTAACTCATTCATTGTTTTAGCAACGTGTTTTCAGCCTCTATGTGTTTTGTGTTTTTAAGTTTTTTTCTTGTAAATAATTTTTTTGTTTTATACCATTATGGTCAGAGAAGATGTTTGATATGATTTCCGTCTTTTAAAATTCATTGAGGCGGGGTAAAAGACAGAAAACTGTACAATATCAACAATTAAAAAATACTGATTTAAAAAAAAATTCATTGAGATGTGTTCTATATTGGAAAATGTTCCGTGTGCTCTTGAAAGAATGTCTATTCTGCTGCTTTGGAATGATATGCTCTAAAATATTATTTAAATCTATCTGGTCTAGTGTGTCATTAAGGACACTGTCTCTTTGTTGATTTTCTGTCTGAAAAACCTATCCATTAATCTCAATGGAGCATTAAAGTCCTTTATTATTACTGGTTTATTATCAATCTCTCACTTTATGTCCATCAATATTTGCTTTGTGTATTTAGGTGGTTCTATTTTGGGTGCATAAATGTTTATGAGGGTTATGTCCTCTTGTTGAATTGACCTCTTTATCATTATGTAATATTTTTCTTCTTCTCTTATTGTGGTCTTTGCTTTAAAGTTTATTTTCTCTGATTTAAGTATTGCTACCCCAGCTTTTTAATTTTTTTTCATTTCCATCCATTTCTTTTCAATCTGTGTATTTCTTTTTATCTGAGTGCATTTGATCTTTTGTAGACAAAATAGTATATGGGATATGGGTCTTGTTTTCTTATATATTCAGCTATCCTATGTCCTTTGATCATAGCATTTAATTCTTTTACATTTAAAGTGACTGTCGATGGGTACATATTTATTACCATTATACATTTTATGTTTCTTTTTTTCTTATTTCTTCTTTCTTTAATATTTATTGTAATATTGGGTGTCTGGTAACGAACTTTAGCTTTTTGTTATCTAGGAAACTCTTTATTTCTCCTTCAATTTTAAATGATAGCCTTCCTGATTAGAGTAGTCTTGGTTGTTTGTCCTTGCTTTTCATCAGTTTGTTTATTTTGTACCAGTCTCTTCTGGCCTGAAATGTTTCTGTTGAAAATAAGTTGTTTTATGTGAACTTCCTGTCTTTAACTAAACATCTTGTTCTTGCTGCTTAAGATTCTTTTGTTTTGTTTTTAATCTTTGCCATTTTAAATTTGATGTGTCTTAGTGTGGACCTCTTTGGGTTCATCTTGTTTGGGGCTATTGGCACTTCCTGAACTTGTGTTCCTTTTTTCTTCACCAGGTTAGGAAAATTTTCAGTCATTAGGTTCTCATTCTCTTGTTCTTTCTTTTCTCCTTCTTGTACCCCTACGATGGGGATATTGTTATGCTTGATGTTGTCCCAGAGATGGCTTAAACCATCCTTATGTTTTTATTCTGTTTTCTTTCTTTTTTAAAAAAAATTTAACTTTGTTATTCAAGTACAATTTTCTGTCTTATTCTGTTTTCTTGTTGGTGCTCTGATTGGATGTTTTCTGCTATCTGATCTTCCAAATCACTGATTTAATCTTGTGTTTTATGTAATCTATTTTTATTCCATCTAGTGTATTCTTCATTTCACATATTTAATTTTCCATTTCTGATCAATTCTTTTTTATTATTTCTACACCCTCTTTTGTGTTTTCCATCTCTTCTTTAAAGTTCTCACTGAGTTCATGCATTCTTTCTCCAAGTTTCTTGAACTTACAATTATTGTTCTGAACTCTAAATCTGGTAAATTGTTTGTCTTAATTTTATTTATTTATTTACTTACTTACTTACTTGCTTATTTATTTATGGTGACTTCCCTTGTTCTTCATTTGGGACATGTTTCTTTGTCTTTCAATTTTGGCTGCCTTTCTGTATTTGTTTCTACATACTGGGTAATCTGCTATGTCTCCCAGTCTTGTTAAGATGGCCTTATGTAGTTCACATCCTATGTGGCCCAAAGGAAGAGTTACCTGATCACCTGATTTAGGTGCCCCAGGAATGTCTCTTGTGTGGGCTTTTTGAGCATGCCCATTGTAGTTGAGTTTTGAATGCTGTTGTCCCATCCATGGGTGGAACTGACTCTTAGGCTGGCTGACCATGAGAATTTCCCCCAACCACAGTGTATGAGTTCCTGTGCAAGGGCTGACCCCACAAAATGAAATTTGCCCCTGCAGGCTCTGGTGCCTGCCAAGACCTCACTTGAGTATGCCATTTGGGGAGCTAATTGGGTCATGCTCTGATATGGTCTGAACCCAGCCACCAGATGTATTGGTCCTAGAGCCTCTTCGAAGGGACTTTGCTGCAGGTGAATGTCAGATACTGTCTGTGACTGGCCCTGGGCTACCTGTTTGGATCTATAAAGCAATCCATGCTCAGGGGCTGTCTCTGCTGAGCCTGGTTGTGTATAGGAGAAGTTCAGCTTCTACCAGTACCCAGCCTGGAGAAGTATAAGAAAAGGGTCAAAACACCCTGAGATCCATCTCTGCCTGCCAGCTCTCTGTTAGGCTCAGTCACTGAAAGAGTTACCTGAGGTAAGTTCTCAGTGTGTTACCTAGTAGGTGAGAGTGGTGTTCATAAGACTGATACAGATTCAAACTTGGCACCAGTACTGAATCTGAGGCCAGTTCGCAAATATCTCAGAGTTAGTTCATCAAGGACAGCTGTCACCTGCTGGGGCCTGTGAACCTTCGGTGCTGGGTCTCAGGGAGTCATCAGGATGAGTCCAGTGAAGTTCATCAAGCTAAACAGACTAAGATTTTACCATGTTGGGGGAGGGCTCTGCATAAAAATGATGGTGCCAGTTGGGTCACACAGAGAAAAATGGTCCTTGCCTAAAAGCCACACAACCCAGTCTCTCCCTCTGTCTTCCACAGCTCCCAAGTCTGCCCAGACCTCTTTGAGAGCCTTCCAAGAAAGATTGCCTAGGCCCATTCTGGCTGCAGTTAGGAGACTCTTCTGAATGTTTTGAGCTTGGCAGGGCAGAGCCACAGGTAGCAGGTAGTAGCAAGGGTGGGGCTAGTGCATCTGTCCAGGCCAATGCTGTGGGGAGGAGGTGTGGTGCCACTGGGAACTGGGGAAGAAGGAGGAACAGCCCTTCTCTAAAGCTGCTCCATTCAGTGTGTTTCTATGCATCTCTGACAACCCCTGAGTCTTCTTGGACCTCCTTGAGAACATTCCAAGAAAGATTGTAACAAGCCCAGCCTGGCTACAGCTAGCTGATTCTTCTGCTGGGCACAGGTACTGCAGGCAGGACAACTGCTAGTCAGGATGGTGGGGCTAGTGCATTTCCTCCCAGGCTGAATTAATATAAAGGGGAGTGGTCAACTCAGGATTGATGGCATCTGTGAGCAGTGTGGAAGAGGGTCTCAGCACAGAGACAATGATGGCTGTCCCTTCAGCTCTATATCCAGAACCACACTATCCGTTCTTTCCCTGCATGACTCCAGTTTACTCTGAGCTGACTTCCCTGTGCTGGATCCCAGGATGAGTGTCTGAAAACACAGTTTTTTGTGTTAGGCTTTTAAAAGAGTGCCTGAGTGTCTAGCACTTTCTGCTTCATACTGGCAGACAGAATCCTCACTGATTTTCACAGTAAGATATACCGGCTTCCCTTCCTAGCACTGGTGTTCTGGTTTGGGGAGCTCCGCCTGCAGTTGGGACACTTCGCTTCTTAGGAGCAACTTTTGCAGCTGAGATATTCCTATAGTTTCTCAACTGCTGTACATAAATGCAGGTCCAGCCTTTTTCATATCTCTGCCTTTTCTATCAGTCTTGATGTAGCTTCTTTTGTATATCTTTAGTAATAAGACTTTTGTTCAGCTAGTCTCTAGTTGGTTATTCAGGTTGATTGTTTTATAATTTAATTATCATTTTGATTTGGTTCTGGGAAGAGGTGAGTATAACTTCCACCTAATTCATCTCCAGCTTGAATCTCTTGACTTTATCTTTTGACAGTTTATGTTGTTTCTGAGTGTGGATCTCTGAGTTTATCCTTCTTGGAGTTTCTTTAATGTTATGGATGTATAAATTAATTCTTTGCAACAAATTTGGGATATTTTTTGACATTTTCTCAAATATTCTTTCTGCCCCCTTTTCTCTTCTCTTTTTGGTACTTCTTTATGTGTATGCTTGATGGTGTTATACAGGTCTCTAGGTTCTGTTTATTTTTCTTCATTAATTTTTCTTTTTTTTCCTTAGACTTGATCATATTAATTGATTTATCTTTCAAGTTTGCTGATTCTCTCTTCCACCTGCTCAAACCTATTAATTTCCTCTACTGAAATTTTCATTTTAGTTACTGTAATTTTTAACTTCACAGTTTCTATTGGCTCCTTTCTACAATTTTTACCTTTTTATTGATATTTGCTATTGATGAGATGTAATTATCACTCTGTCCCTTAATACTTGAGATGTGGTTTTATTTAGTTCTTGAAACATTTACAATAGCTGTTGTAAAGTCTTTGTCTAGTAAGTGTAGTCTTCCTCAGGTATGGTTTTATTGACTGCCTCCCCGACCACACACCACTTTGTATGGTCCATACTTTCTTTTTCTTTGCCTGCTTTATACCTTTTATGGAACATTGAGCACTTTAAGTAATATGATGTGGCAATTCTAGAAATCAATTTCTCCCCTCTCCCCAGGACTTGTTGTGGTTGTTTATCTGGTAACTTTTCTGAACTAGCTCCATAATGTCTGTATTTTTTGTTGTTGTTGTGGTATGTGGCCACTGAAGTCTCTACTCTGTTAGTTTAATGGTCAGCTGATAAGTGGGTAAAGATTTCTTTGTATGCTTGAAACCATTAAGTCTCTCTTTACCAAAGGGCTTTCTGTGCATGATAGGGCATGGATTTTATGTTCAGCCAGGCAATTAGAAACTCTACATTTGCTTTCAAATCCTATTTGCCCTGAGCCTCAATGTCAACTAGAAGTGAGAATGTAAGGCCTTTTTGTGTCTTTCTGGATTGTGAGCACAACCTTGTGCATGAAACAGCCCTTCAGATATTTGTCCTTCTAGGTTCCTGGGGATATTTTTAATTTTTTTCAAGGCCTCCTATAAACACCTCATTTGCCAGTTTTTCCTTAAGCTTTATAGTTGGCCAAAAAATATTGTTTGCCAATTATTATCTACTGCCTCTAGAAGCCACTGTGTTATTTTTTTCCTGATAGTTTTTAACAAATGCTGCTAAAGAAAAGGCTGTTTGCACTAGGCAGACTCCAAGTGGAGTCTTTCAGGGAACACCAGACAGGTCAAATAATGACAGTTCTCTGGGTCTGGGTCTTTGAAGAAGTTCCAATACCATTCTTCCCCTACCAGTGACTGTCAGGCTGTTGTTTTTTTACTGTGATTGTAGACTGGTGGTTTTCAAGGCTACTATGGAGCTGGTGAGGAGAATTGGAAATGGTGCAAGTTAAAACACCACAAGTCTTTCTATTCTTACCAAGATTCAGCCATTTTCCTTGATGGAACATTCCACTGATTGTTACAAGCCTTTGGCTAATTCCCAGGGGTCAAAAAAGTTTGTTATGACAATTTTTCCATTATTTTTTATTGATTTTATGGAGTAGAATATTTTCAGAAGTATATATTCTGTCTTTTACTCCCACCCTGTACAAGATCAGCAATTAAAATAAAAATTAAAAAATTAACATTAAAATATTTTTACCTTCCTGAAAAAAATAAACACATGTGTCTGAAACCAAAAAGAAAAAAGAAAAAAAAAAAAGAAGTATATATTCTGATGTTTTCACTGACATTGATCACCAACATCCTAATTCACTCCAATCTTCATTCCTCCAAAAGAGTTTCTGTCATTATTATCATCACTATCCAGTTTCCTTGGATCATATCTCTAACCTATATTTCACGGCACTCTCTGTGTAACTTTCTAGCATGTTTAAATACAGTTTCCCTACTATTCTGTGGTTGTTTGATTATCTGGCTTCCAACTACACCATTGTCATCTGCAGTCATGCCTGTAGAGTGAGCTTTCTCACTCATCCCAGGCCAAGAACTTGTCTGAGAACATCTGGGAAGAGGACTGCTGCCACCTGAAGGTCAAGTTCATCTCTAGCCCATGTACTACACACCAGTGGACTCTATGAGGGATGATTGCTGTTACTGAATTTTTAGAGGCAAGGCAGAGTTAAATCAGAGGAGAATTTTCTTTTTGGAAATAAATCAGGACAGAGAAAAAGCACAGCTTTGTTGTTAGTAGTCAGACCTTCCATAGTTTTTTTTTAAAGATATAATTTACATACAATAAAATTCACCTTTATTAAATATACAGTTCAATGTATTCTGAAAAATGTATGTAGTCATGTACCCATGACCACAATCAAAATATAGTATGTTTACATAAACTCAAAAGTTCTGTACTCCTTTGCTGTCACCCCTACTCTAGACCTTAGTAATCATTGACCTGAGCTCTGTCCCTATAGTTTTACTTTTTACAGAATATTATATAAATATGATTTGATAGTACATAGCTTTGGGTTTGGGCTTTTTTCTGCTTAAAACAGTGCTTTTTAGAGTCATCATGTTGCTCCATGTATTAGTAATCTGTTCCTTTTTATTGTTAAATACTATTCCATCGGTGTATGTGTATTATTTGGTTCTTTTACCAGTTGATAAACATTTGTGTTGTTTTCAGTTTTTTTACTAAGATGGATAAAACTGATGAATTTTTATGTACATACTTTCTATGGAGTTGTTTTCATTTCTCTTGTGCAAATAGTTACAAGTGAAATATCTGGGTGATATGATATGTTAAGTGCATCTTCAACTTTATAAGAAACTACCAACATTTTTTTGTTTTTTGGTTTCTTTTTCAAAGTGGTTATGCTATTTTGCTTTTCCTACCAGCAATGTATGATGAATTCTGGTTGTTCCACACTCTTTCTTACTTATACTTGGTTTTATTTATAATTTAAATTTTAGCCAATCTTGTTGAGTGTGTAGTAGTATTTCATTGTAGTTTTAATGTATTATTTCCCTAATGACTAATGATATTGAACATATTTTCATGTGTTTGTGCTAAACCAGGTACTTGATCCAGCATATGTATCCCAAAATGGACTCTGTTTTCCATCCACATGAGCCTTTCTGGGCAATAAGCCAAGTGTTCCCCAATCCTGGTAAATCCTTTGGCCATTGGGGACCTCTTGGGGGCTAGAGTCCAGGGTGTGGCCCAGGGTATGGTTCTGCCTTTAGGGCTGACTAAAGACACTGATTTGCCCTTCAGGGCATCCAACAAGAATCTGAATTTACTTCCGTAAGTGATTTACACAGAAAACTGGCATAAGAGCAAAGCCTAATGTAGCTCTTGAAAAGTCCAGAATATAAGCATTTTCTTGCCAATGGGGAGCATAGAGCCCAGCCCCTTCTCTGGGCTCTCTAGATGTAAGAACCTCAGAAGTGCTTGTTGGTAGCCTCCAATTGCACAGAAAGTCTCCCTGGAGATTGAGGGGATGCTGAGGTCTTTACTCAGGATTCCAGGCACTTTGTGCCTGGAACCCTGGTTAACTCACCTGTCTGTGCAGACTGATGAATTTTCGAGGATCCTCATCTGCCCAGGGAGGGAGTTGCACATCCCCCAGTGCTGTCCCATCCTGCATGCAGCCTGAGCGGGGTGAGAAACAGTAGGGCTTCGTATAAATTGGAGCCAAAACTGGGCTAGGAATCAGGGCATGTGACAATGTGCTGTCCAGGACTACTTATTCCATGCAGATCAGGCTGCAGTCTGTGTCCTACGTGGGCTACACTGCTTCTTGCTTCCTTTGTCTGGAATGTCCCACCCTCTAACCCTCTAAACCTCTGACCCCTCCCTAAAGCACCCTCTAGCTTACCAGGCAGTATCTGTGCTTGATCTACAAGTTGTATAAAATGATTATAGTGTCATTATTGATGTACTTTTCTTTCCTATAACTCTATGCTTTCTCATCAAGGTGCTTTCCATACAGTGCTAAAACAAGGAGATAATAACAATAAAAGTGAAAACTGTTGTATTTTGAGCACCTAATTCGATGCCAAGTCACTACACCAGGTGCTTGGCACACATAGTCCTATTGAATCTTCATTCAGTTCTATGATTAATGCATTTTCTCTCCATTTTTAGAGTGAGGACAACTTGGGTTTCAGAGGAAGCCTCTCCAGACACAGGGGTGTCCAACCAGTGGCCCACTAGCCACACATGGCTCAGGATGGCTATGAATGCGGCCCAACACAAAATCACAAATTTACTTAAAACATTATGAGATTTTTTTTGTGATTATGTGTTGCAATGTATTAAATGTGTGGCCCAAGATAACTCTTCTTCTTCCAGTATGGCCCAGAGACACCAAAAGGTTGGACACCCCTGCTTAATAAAAGCAGAGTAGATTCAACATGAGTTTCTCTCCTGCCCATTAGCTGCACAACCTTAAGCAAGTTGCTTAATGGCTTTGGGATTCACTTTCCTCACCTATTACCTCCCATGGCTGGTATAAGGATTAAAAGAGAAAATACACATAACATTAGAATAATTTCCAAGCATATGAAAGTTGCTCAACAAACATTAGCTATAGTCTTGCTTAAACCCTCCAGAGCCTTCATGGTACAACTGAAATAAAACCTTCCCCTCCTCTCTGTGGCTTACAGGGTTGTGCCTGGCCTGGCTTTTCTCATCATTGAGTCTCAGCTCACCTGTTACCTCCTTAGGCAGGTCCTTCCTGGGCATCAGAATTAATACAGGGTCTCTCTCAAACCATTTTCCTACCTTCTCAGCATCAAACAGTATTTCATGTACTTATTTGTGTTTATTTTCCATACCCTTCCCCCATTTCTGCACAGAATATAAACACCTTCAGGGCAATCTATTCCAGGAGACCCAACTAAATCCCTAGTGCCTAAAAAAGTTCCTTCATAATCCTCCACAGGGCAGGTGATTCCATCTCTGTCTTGGGTGGAGTTGCCCATGCCCTGCTTTAGGTTCTGCCCACATAACCCCTCTACAAGTCACCCTGACATTTGCAGTGGAGGCTTCTGAGGTATATACACAGTTACAAGGAGACTTGCTCACTGGGCCTTCTGATATGAAATGAGCCTCGCAATCAGTGGAAAGGTATGGTTCATCCTGGGGTGAGGCCTGAAGAAAAAGGAGGAGTCACCAGGGCGCCTGTACAACTGCCCTTGGATGCCACCCAGCAATGTATCTTGACTGCATCTTTGTGTCTCACTCACAGAGTCCAAATTAACCCATATGTGGGACACAGAGGGAAGCAGCACCAGAGGTGGTCATGGTCTTGCCTCAGGTCACACAGTAGAACAGTACCAGATCTGGCTGTTAGCAAGGTCTGTTGCTCCCCAGCCACTCCTCGCTGCAGATGAATGACTGGAGAAGTCATGGGTGGGAACGTAACTCAGAGCAGTTCTGGTAGCCTGGGCCCAGCATCCTTCCTCAGCTCCCACCTTTTCATTAGGTGCTGCCACCCAGTGGACGCCTCTCACAACTGCAAAGGTCTTATAAGGTGCCTGTGTAGTTAGTTGCTCAACCAAGATACTGACAAAGTTAATCCTGAACTGAGAAAGAGACCCTACGCTGGCCTCACCCAGGGCTCCACTTACCAAACTCCACTGCATTACAGTTGGTTAGAAATTCAGGTAGGTAGAAGAACTCCGGTGTCAGCTCCCTGACATCACTCATGTTCTCTCTGGAAGCTGACTCCCATGCATTCTTTACACTGTGGAACATTCTATCTGCCACATCAAAGCTTCCACCCTGTGAGGAAAAGGGGCCAACATGATCAGCTGCTTGTGGTGAGAACTCAGGCTGTGCAGCACCTGAGTTCAGGCTTGTGTGGGCCTCTATTTGTCCTTTCAGTCACTGAGAAAAGGGTCCTGCCATTAGAACTCCTCATTGATCCCCCCACATGTGTTTATTCATCAGCCCATGCATGCATGTGATAGTTTCTTCAGACAGTTGTTCACTCAACCACTCTGGAAACTTACACTAAGAGCTTCCACAGAGAATGCATAAATAATCACCGCAATAAAAGAGTCAGATCAGAGAGGAAAACCTTGGTCATTTGTCTGACCAATCCCCACATTTACTAAGGGCCAGCTCTGAATCAGGAACAAAGACAGGGTCCAAAGAACCAACTGCAGGACCAAGTGTAGTTCAGACATTCTACGTGAAGGTCAAGGGAAGTTTCCTGGAGAAGTGGACCCCTGGTGAATTTGCAAGCCTTCTGACAGAGAAGAAGTTAGAGTGTTCTAAGCAGAGGGCAAGGATCAGAGGTGGAAGAAAGCAGATTAGGTCAGGGTCATCTAACCTAGCATGGTGACATTTAACCTAGCAGCCTTGAGAAGAGAGAGCCGGTCTCTCTCTCCTCAAGAGGTTGAGGACCTCTGAGGTTGGAGAGCCTGAGGCAGGCCAACCTTCCAGGGATGGGACCCTGATGTATGAAGATGTCTATAACACTAGTCAAGGGCAGCCTTGGTTCCAAGGACCATTTCCACACACCTTGATGCAGTCCTGAACTTGGCAACTTCAACTGGAACAGGTAACACAAGGCAAAATTTTTGATTCCCTGCTCTACTCATTCATCCAGTGGTCCTGGTGATCAGAGAGGGCAGAGAGGTTCCAGTGGGAGTAATGAAGATGCTGGGGGCAGAAAGGCTCCTGGAAAGAGTTTCTGAAACTGGGCTGTGGGTCTACTTAAGCTTAGGAATACCCTAGGAAAACCTTGATGTACCATGAAAGCTGGGCCTTTGTTCAACCAGCATTTGATTTCCTTCTGTCAGCTTCTGCAGAGTGCAGATGTGGCTTTAAGAACAGAGAGGTAGAACACAAAAAGTCAGTTCCTCCTTCACTCCCCTCAGATCCCTTCACTTTTTAGTGGTCTGAGTTTTCTTCTCAGCATACAGGGTGGGATAAAAGTAGGTTTATAGCCCTGGCTGGTGTAGCTCAGTGGATTGAGCGTGGGCCTGCGAACCGAAAGATCGCGGTTCGATTCCCAGTCAGGGCACATGCCTGGGTTGCCAGGCCAGTTCCCGTCAGGGGACATACAAGAGGCAACCGCACATTGATGTTTCTCTCCCTCTCTCCTTCCCTTCCCCTCTAAAGATAAATAAATAAAATCTAAAAAAAAAAAAAAAAAAAAAAATTAAAAAAAAAAGTAGGTTTATAGTTGTGAATACATGAAACAGTTTATTCTTTTATTATTACTGAATAATTATTATATTATTTTCCATATGAACAACTATAAACCTACTCTTCCCTTTCCCTGTGTACCTAAGTAAAATGTGGGCAGCTGCACGTGGACAAAGGGTAAGGAAGGCAGGAGCCTTCTCTATGCTAGCACACTGTACACATAGAAATGCTTTCTCTCAGTCATCACAGCAGGTTCATTAGGAAAGAATTAATGCTGTCATTTTGCAGACCAGTAAACAGGCTCCTCAAAGTTTACTGACAGAGCAGTAAGTGGCAGAACTGGGGTTGAATCCATGGTTGCAACTTCAAAGGCCATGCTTTGTCTTGTTCCAGTTCACTGGGGGAACCCTTGAGCCTGGGCAAACTTGATCTATTATATGAGGGGACTCAGCTGTTTCTGAAAAGGGAGACCTTGCCACACACCTGAGGTGGGCCACTCCTAGGCATCATGGAGGCTGGTCAATTTTTCAAGTCAGACTTGAGGATCCATTAAGATCCATGGGTCATTCTTTGAGTAGGGACAGGGACACCAAGAGACTCAGTTAGTTCTCCCAACCAAACACAGTACATGGGCAGCTTAAAGATGTGGCTTTCCTCTAAGGTCACTCGGCTCTTGGTTGACATTAGAGGGATGGTGTCCACCATTTGATTGAAATTGTAATGGAATCAAAATGGAGGTAGAGTGTTTTTAAATAAATTTGCACTTAACAAGTCACTCATCGAAACATATTAAGAGCTTTGCATATTTAATCTGCAGATCAAGCTTCACATTGGTGGAGATTGATGCCTCCTTGTCATCCCATTTTCCTTTTGCAGCTTTTATGAGTGCTGATGGTAATCTCCTGAGACACAATATGATTTGGTAATAAAAAGATTACCTGTATTGAATAAAAATAATATATACATAGGAAATATTGTTAGTGCTACAAACCTGGTTAAAGATATTACCACAAAGAAAAATGTTATTTTTTTCACAGCTGTCTAATGCATTTTAGCAAAAGTAATATCTTTAAAACTTAAGCCTGTATTATTTATAAAGGAAGCAATAACTGATTTTCCTATTTCCTATATTAATAAATGTATTTGCATACATCTGTTTCAAAATTAATGGGTTTTCTCACTTCTGCAATGCAAAAGAAACACCAATTCCCTGGAACAAAAGAGTGGAGCTGCTTTTTTATGGGCACCAAATGCCTGTGGGGCAACACAAAGGCTGCTGGCTGCCAGCACTGAGGCCCCACCAGGACTTGACTCTAAGGACAGGACAGGAAGAAAGTGTAAAAGGGAGAGAAAGAGTGAAGCAGAGAGGCACAATTGAGGTCTGTAAAATTCCTTTCTTTATAAAGAAAATCCAAAACAAAAGAAAATGAAACAGCAAATGAAGTCTAGAGATGAGATGGAAACAAAGTGATCAGATAGAATTACTGAACCAAGATCTACCCCTAACTCTATTCTGCAGATACTCTTGATTATCAAGAAAACCGAAATCTATGTGTATCCAAACAGACCAAAGAATAATAGCAAGACTATTATCATCAGTGAAGGAACAGCCTGTTCTTAGCAGCAGACTTTTCCCAAATGACACTGAAACCAGGAGCCAAGGGAGCCAAAGCTGGAGGTTCTGAGGCAAAGGGCACAGTGTGGGTTGCGTGGCTGTATGGCTAAGACCTTGCTCATATGTGAAGACTCCAGAAACATATTTTGAATATTTAAGGGTTCAGATCTAGACCACCTTATTATACCACACACCAGAATAAACTCAGAATTGATTAAAGACTTAAATGTTAGACTCAAATAATAAAAATCATAGAAGAAAACATAGGCAATAAAATCTTGGACATTTCTAATAGTGATATTTTTTTCTGATATTTACCTCCTAGGGGAAGACAAACAAAAGAAAAATAAACAAATGGGAGTACATCAAACTAAAAAGTGGTACAGAAGAGGAAACCATCAACAAAATGAAAATGCAACCAACTGAATGGGGGAACATATTTACCAATGATATATCTGATAAGGGGTTAACATCCAAAATTTATGAAGAACTTATAAAACTCAAAACCCCAAAAAACAAGCAATCCAATTAAAAAATGGGCAAAGGGCTTGAACAGACACTTTTCCAAAGAGGACATGCAGAGGGCCCATAGGCTTTGAAAAGAGGCTCAACATCACAGATGTGCAATTGGTGACTATGTTCTCCCATTCAGCAGACGGTCTTCATTTTGTTGATGATTTCCTCTGCTATGCAAGGTCATCAGAGAAGTGCAATATGATATCATCTCACATCTCTTAGAATGGTTATATCAATAAATCAACAAACAAGTGTTGGCAAGGTTGTGGAGAAAAGGGAATCCTCATGCACTGTTAGTGGGAATGCAGACTGGAGCACCCACTGCAAAAAGCAGTATTGAGTTTCCTCAAAATTAAAAATGGAACTGCCTTATGACCCAGCGATTCTACTTCTGGGAATATATCTGAAAAAACCTGAAACACTGTTTCAAAAAAATATAAGTATGCCTATGTTCATTGTAGTGTTATTTACAATAGTCAAGATTTGGAAACAGCCCAAGTACCCATCAGTAGAAGAGTGGATAAAAAAGCTATGGTGAATTTACACAATGGAATGCTACTTGGTCATAAATAAGAATGAAATCTTATCTTTTACGACAGCATGGATAGATCTGGAGAGCATTATGCTAAGTGATATAATCTAGTCAAAGAAAGACAAATACCATATGATTTCACTTGTATGTGGAATCTAATGAAAAAATAAACTAACAAACAAAATACAAACAGACTCATATATAGAAAACAGACTGACAGCTATCAGAGGGGAGAAGGGCTGTGGGCTGGGTAAAAAAGATTAAGAGATTAAGCAAAACAAAACAAACTCATAGACACAGACAACAGCATGGTGGTTACAAGAGGGAAAGGGGGAAGGCAGAAGAGGGTAAAGGGGAATAAAAATTTATGGAAGGTGACTTAACTTGGAGTGATGAACACACAATACAATGTACAGATGATGTACTGTAGAATTGTACACTTGAAACCTATATAATTTTATTAACAAAAGTCACCCTGATAATCAAGACAAAGAAATAATATCATACTAGGTATCCTTCCTCAATTAAAATATTTTAAGAGGTGCTTGACTTTGCTAAGATGAAACAAAATTAAAAGCAAAATAATGATGGAAGATGTGACCAACAAAGTCTATTGTTGAACATTGGCTTGAGTTAAAAACCAGAGGAGGATTAAGGAAGAGATGGCAGTGAGGTAGGAGGGAGCTGATTCCACTTCTCCCTACACACAGGAGAAAAACCTAGCTGATCTATGGGGAAAAAGAGCACACAGCTAACAGTACCCCAACATATATGAAGATAGAAGACCAAAAATTGTAGAGGACATTGGAAACTAGATGGTAAAGAGAGTGCTTCAGGACAATAAGGTCCTGGGGACCAGCGTGGGGACCAGGGCAGTGCAGCCCCAGGCCTGCAGCCAGCCGGAGAGAGAGCCAGGTCAACAGCTCCCTCCCCTGCCAAACAAGGTTGGAGCAGCACTGGGAGAGACCTGGTTGCTTGAAGTCACAGAGAGAGGAATAAGGACTAAGTGGCAAACACATAGCAGCTGTGAACACCCACAGAGTCTATGGACATGGCTGTGAAGAGTTGAGAGCTGGGCCCTGATGGACCCTGACCCTCATAGTCCCTGGTCTGGTTGGAGAATTGGGCTGTGTGAGAGGCCAGGCCTCCATATGAAGCGGCAGACTTGAGTAGGAGGAATTTCTCAAAAAGAAAAAGTGAAAAAAAGACACTGGGGAATTCTCCTGCAGCAGCCACTCCAGCTTCCTCCCCACCAGGGGCATGACATGGAAGGCCCTGCGCACCCCCAAAGCCCTGGGAAGAGTGCGCACCTGAACCTGAGGGACTGGAGGAGGCCTAGCCGAGCATGCGCACCCACAATCCAGGGAGAGTGTGCTCTGAGGAAGGCCTGGTTACCACACCCAATGCCCCAGGGAGAGGCACCTAGCTAGCCCTGGGGAAAGTGCACACTTAAACCGTGGAATTTAAGGAGCCAGAGGCTGCTAGGGAGCTGAGGTGGAGGCTGACTAACTGCTGATGAGGAAGAAAGAAAAACAAAACCAATCACCTCAGCCTGCTGCAGCCAGGAAAACCAGCAAAACCAGTTTGGCCAGATGAAGCCAGCAAGAGGCCTTTTTTAAATAAGTAATTATTTTTTTATTTTTACTATTTTTTAATCCTTCAACTGCTGTTTCCTTTCTTTCCCTCTTTCTTGTTTTATTCCTCCTTCCTTTCTTTCCATTTTATCTCTTCTTCCTTCCTTCTTCTTCTTCTTTTTTTTAAAATTCCCACATGTGAGACAAAAATACCTGGAACTGTGAAAACACCAGAGTCGGACCCAAATGGGGGTCATCCCAATAGCTGAGACAGTAAGACAAATTATACTTTGCTACTACAGAGAACCTGCAAGTTATTGCATATTTGTATTATTATTTTTTCATTATTCTTACATCTTTTATTTTATTAGTATTTTTGTATTCCTCTTCTTTCTATATAGTCTTCTTTGCTTGACTGGTTAAATTGTATTGTTTGGCGGGGTTCCCTTGTTCCATAGTGTATTGTTAATTTACTGTCCTTCACTTCACTTGTGTTCTATTAGCACACTACTCAAGGTCCTATACTCCCTATTCTTGTTATCCAGATCACATAGATTCTGTCATATGATTCTTGCTCTAGTATTATTGTAAATAATAGCTGTTCCATACGATTGTAAATACTACACAGCACCCCTTCCAGATCTTAGCCCACTTCACGGTTTCCTGAACTCTATTACTGTAGTGGTTAACTCTATTCTCTCACACACTATACCTATTTTCTATCCTTTACTTTCACCTTACCTCAGAACCTGACCCCCCACAACCTCATTGCTTTCTAGATTGAACCCACAATCCTTCCCTCCCCAACAAGAGTCTTATCTTCTTTCCACCCTTTCTAAAAAGTGGCTAGTTGGGTAGAATATCATGGTTAGCATGATACATAACCAAAGGATCTCCTATCTCTTCTCTACTAGCTGCTACTGTAAATATCATAGAATACACTCTTGCTGTCTTAAACTATTTTGCCTTCCCCCTCCAACTGATCACAAAAAAAGAGTAGGTGGAAGCTGTGAACACCAGGATTCCTGCTTGAAGAGGAAACCCAACAACAAAGGAACCACCAACAGATAACAACAGAAGAAGGTGAAGGAGGGAGTGGAAGCCACACTAACCTCTATCCAGGACCTATCTGGAAACAGAACTAAATGGTGGAGCAATTACTCAGAACAAACAACTGAACAAGAGCAAGAGAGAATACTCAAAACCTTGTACACATGGAAGAACCACCTTCAAAACAACCTGCCCTCACCAGCAGAACAAAATACAAGAGGTAGTGAACAGAGTGACCCTCAGTTAACAAGCTGGTGGGAAGGACCCACCAAAGAAAGACCCAACAAAAATCAAAAACCAATGACAAACACAGAGGCAACATAAATGAGAGCCCAAGACCAGTGAGCTGGGGAGACCAAGGAGACAGCACCACTGAATCCCACAGGTGTTCTACCATAGAAGTTCACAACATAAACCAAGAAAGTCAGAAAAGATCAATTTAAGAAGCTCAGGCTAACAAGAAGAGTCTCACAAACAATGGGAAGACAAAAAAACAACCCCCAAATGAAAGAAAAGGGGGAAGCCTCAGAAGGAATGTTAAATGAAGTAGAGGCAACTCAACTATCAATTACTGAGTTCAAAGCAATGATTATCAGAAAGCTCAATAAGCTTATAGAGAATTACCAGAAACTACAGAGAAACTACAATGAACTCATTGTACACAATAGCAACATGAAAAAGGAAAGAGAAACTATCAACAAGGGCCAAGAGGAAATGAAGAATACAATTTCTACACTGAAGAATACAGTAGAAAAAATCAAAAGCAGGATCAATGAAGCAGAGGACGAGATCAGTGAGCTGAAGGACAAGGCAGGAAACAACACCCAGAAAGAGCAAGAAAATGAAAAGAGGCTCAGAAGGAATGAAGAAGGACTAAGGGAAATATAGGACAATACGAAACGTAATAATATGCATATAACAGGGATATCAGAAGGAGAAGAACAGCAAGGGATAGAAAACCTGTTTGAAAAAGTAATGATGGAAAACTTCCCTAATTTGATGAGAGAAAAAGTCACACAAATCCAGGAAACACAGAGTCCCAATCAAGAGGAACCCAAAGAGGCCCACTTCAAGACACCTCATAATTAAAATGGCAAAATTCCAAGACAAAGAGAGAACCTTAAAGGAAGCAGAGAGAAAAAGGAAGTAACATACAAGGGAGCCCCAATAAGGTTAGCAGCTGACTTCTCAATGAAAACCCTCCAAGCTAGAAGAGAATGGCAAGAAATATTCCAAGCAATGAGACCAGAGGCATGAGACCAAGGCTACTTTATCCAGCAAGGTTCTCAATTAAGATAGAAGGCCAGATAAGGAGCTTCCCACACAGAAGTCTAAAAGAATACACCTTCACCGAACCAGCTGCCCAAGAGATGCTAAAGGGACTGCTTTAAGGAAAGGAAGGAAAAGACAGAGAGTCAGAGAGAGGAACACAGGTACGAAAATGGCAATGAATAAATACCTATTGATAATAACCTTAAATGTAAATGGACTAAACGTTCCAATCAAAAGACATAGAATAGCTGAATGGATAAGAAAGCATGACCCACACATATGCTGCCTACAAGAAACCCACCTCAGGACAAAAGACATACACAGACGCAAAGTGAAGGGCTGGAAACAAATTTTCCAAGCATATGGACAGGAAAAAAAAAAGCTGGGGTAGCAATACTCATATCAGACAAAATAGACTTCAAAAGAAGAGCCATAAAGAGAGACCCAGAAGGTCACTTCATAATACTCAAGGGAAGAATCCACCAAGAAGATATACATATTGTAAATATACATGCACTCAACATAGGAACACCCAAATACATAATAAATATCTTAGAGGACTTCAAGAAAGATATTGACAGCAATACAATTATAGCAGGGGATTTTTACATTCCACTGTCAAAAATGGATAGATCTTCCAAACAAAATATCAACAAAGATATTGTGGCATTGAACAACACTCTAGATGAAATGGACTTAACTGATATATATAGAGAGCCATTCATCCCAAAGAAACTAAATACACATTCTTTTCAAATGCACATGGAACATTTTCAAAGATAGACCACGTGATAGGACACAAAACAAGCCTCAACAAATTCAAGAAAATTGAAATCATATCAATCATTTTCTCCAACCACAAGGGACTGACCAATTAGAAACCAACCCCAAGGAAAAAAACCTTAAACACTCAAATCATGGAGATTGAATAGCATGCTATTAAATAATGAATGGGTCAAGAATGAAATTAGAGAAGATAGCAAAACGTTTCTGGAAACAAATGAAAATGAACTCACAACAACCCAAAACTTATGGGGCACAATGAAGGCAGTGCTCAGAGGGAAGTTCATAGCGATGCAGGCCTACGGTAAAAAGGTAAAAACATTTCAAACAAATAACCTGACCATACACCTACAATGACTGGAGGACCAAGAACAAAGACAGCCCAGAGCAAGTAGAAGGAAGGAAATAACCAAGATAAGAGCAGAATTAAATGACATAGAGACTAAAAGCACAATTTGAAGGATCAATGAATCCAGGAGCTGGTTCTTTGAAAAGAGAAACAAAATCAACAAGCCTTTATGCAGGCTCATCAAGAAAAACAGAGAGGACCAAAATAAACACAATCAGAAATGAAAGAAGAGAGATTACAACTGACACCATAGAAATACAAAGGATTGTAAAAAATCATAGTTGTCCCGACCGCAGATGGAGGCATGTGGGAAGTGAGACAGCTGCATGAAAACAGGCACCCACACGGGAACGCACACAGTCTCGGGATCGTGGGCACACGTGAGAGCATAGGCGCTGGCCACTGGAGACAGCTGGGGGCCCATAGTCGCCAGAGCATGGGTGGGCACATGAACGCAGGCAGATCAGGGCCATTGGTACAGGCATGAGATGGCTGCGGGAGCGTAGGCCCTGACCCACCACAGAAAGCCGTGCAGGGGCCAAGGCAGGCATCTGCGCATGACCAGAGAACCGAACACACACCCATAAACTCGGGGAAGTGCGCACACACCAGGAGGCTCAGAACACACGCTGGAAGCCCTGTGGGGAGAGGCGCCTACTAACGCTGGGAAACGCTGGGAACTGTAGCACAATGATGACTGAGTACTGAACACAGAGAAAAGCAATAAGATCACCCCTCAGCCATTACAGCCAGCAAGACCAGAAAAACCAGCTCGGCAAGTTTGAAAACAACAAGAGTTGTTTTTTTTTTGTTTGTTTTATTTTGTTTTTGTTATTGTTTTTCTTTTTTGTTTTGTTTTGATTTGTTTGTTCCTTATTTTGCTTGTTTGTTTTTGTGTGTGTGTTTGTTTTTTGTTCCGCTTGTTTATATGTGTTTTTTTGTTTGTGTGCCTATTCATATGTGTTTTTAACTATTTTTTCTTTATTTTTTTATCTTCTTCTTTACTCCCCAACTCCTTTTACCTCTCTTTAATTGTTTCTTATTTTATTCCTTCTTCCTTTCTTTCCAATTTTATCTCTTCTACCTTCCTCTTTTTGTCTTCTTTCTTCTTTTTTCATTTTTCCTCTCTCTTATCTTTTTAAATACCCATGAGTGAGACAACAAACAAACAAACAAACCTGGAACTGTAAAAAAAAAAAAAAAACAGAGTTGGTCCCAAAAAGAGGGTATCCCAGCGGATGAGACAGTGGAAGCTGTGAAGAACAGGATATCCGGATCAGACTTCTGGCCAAGATGGAGGCATAGGTGGACACACTGTGCCTCCTCTCACAACCAAAATTAAGGACAACAAATATTTAGAAACAAGAAAACAACCAGAACTTATAGAAAATTGAACTGTACAGAAGTTCAACAATCACTCATCCATACCGGTAAGAGGGGTGGAGTCTCGGCAGGAAAAAGAGGAGGTTCGGAAAGGGGAACACAAGCAGCAGTGGCTGGCAGTTCCCAGGTGCATAGGTGGCGGCTGGTGGACCCCAGGCACAGGGGGGCAACTGTGCAGACCCAATGAGGCTGCACAAGGCAGCTGGCTGACCAGGTAGTCCCACATTCGTGCACGCAGACGGTCCAGGCAAAGGGGAAGCGGCAGAAGGGACTGAATCCAGAAGAGAGCGGAGCAGGCACCATTGTTCCCTCTCAGACCCTGCCCCCATATACAGCGTCACAACCCAGCAACTGGGCTGCCCCGAACTGGGGAGCGCCTGAGGCTCCACTCCTAACTATGTAACAGCATGCACGCTCGCAGATAATCCAAGGGAAGGGGAAGCAGCAGAAGGGACCAGAGTCCAGGAGAGAGCGGAACAGGCACCATTCTTCCTCCTCGGACACCACCCACACCTATAGTGTCACAACCCAGCGACTGGGCTGCCCCGCCCTGAGGAACACCTAAGGCTCCACCCCCTCACTACATAATAGCTGCAACCAGGCTAAAACCAAACCAAACCAAACAAACAAACAAAAACACCAAAAATGGATCAAACCAGAGAACAAATGAAAGCCCCAGAGCCAATTCCTCTAAGCCATGAAGAGATAGCCAACCTATCAGATGTACAGTTCAAAGCACTGGTCATCAGGATGCTCACAGAATTGGTTGATTTTGCTCACAAATTAGATGAACAAATGCAGGCTAAAATACATGAAATGAAGGAAGACGCATGGGGAACCAATAGAGATGGGAGGAAAACTGGGACTCAAATCAATGGAGTGGACCAGAAGGAAGAAACTAACAACCAAACAGAAAACGAGGAAGAAACAAGAATTCAAAAAAATGAGGAGAGGGTTAGGAACCTCCAGGACATCGTTAAACGTCTCAATATCCGAATTATAGGGGTCCCAGAAGGGGAAGAAGAAGAGCAACAAGTGGAAAACTTATTTGAACAAATAACAAAGGAGAACTTCCCCAATCTGGCAAAGAAAATAGACTACCAGGAAGTCCAGGAAGCTCAGAGAGTCCCAAAGAAGTGGGACACAAGGAGGAACACACCAAGGCACATTATAATTACATTAGCCAAAATTAAAATGACGGAGAGAATTCTAGAAGCAGCAAGGGATAAGGGGACAGTAACATACAGAGGAGTTCCCATCAGACTTTCAGCTGATTTCTCAAAAGAGACCTTACAGGCAAGAAGGGGATGGAAAGAAATATTTGAAGTCTTGAAAGGCAGGGACCTACATCTAAAATTGCTCTATTTTGCAAAGCTGTCATTTAGAATGGAAGGGAAGATAAAGTGCTTCTCAGATAAGGTCAAATTAAAGGAGTTTATCATCACCAAGCCCTTATTATATGAAATGTTAAAGGGACTTATCTATGAAAAAGAAGATAAAAATTTGACAGTGAAAAGACAGCAAACTCACAGCTATTAACAACCACAGCTAAAAGAAAAGCAAACTAAGGAAACAACTAGAACAGGAACAGAACCACAGGAATGCAGATCATATGGAGGGTTAGCAACAGGGGCGTGGGAGGAGGAGAGGGGGGAAAAGGTACAGAGAATAAGTAGCATAGACAGTGGGTAGAAAATAGACAGGGGGAGGGCAAGATTAGTGTGGGTAATGTAGAAGCTAAAGAACTTACGACACATGGACATGAACTAAAGGGGGGGAATGTGGGTGGGAGGGGGTGTGCAGGGTGGAGGGGAATGATGGAGGAGAAATGGGATAACTGTAATACCATAATCAATAAAATATATTAAAAAATAAAAACAAACAAAGAAACAAACAAAAACCAGGATATTCGAAGGAGAACCCACCACTGAATCTCACAGGTATTCTACCACAGAAGGTCACACCACAAACCCAGGGAGCCAGAACAGATCAATTTAAGAAGTTGAGGCTAACAAGAAGAGTCTTACAAACAATGGGAAGACAAAGAAACAATCCCCAAATGAAAGGAAAGGAGGAAGCCCCAGAAAGAATGCTAAATGAAATGGAGGCAACTCAACTATCAGATATTGAGTTCAAAGCAATGGTTGTCAGGAAGCTCCACGAGCTCTCAATGAGCAACCAGAAACTACAGGGAAGTTATGATGAACTCACTGCAAACTATATCAACATGAAAAATGAAATAGAAACTATCAACAAGGGACAAGAGGACAAGTAGAATACAATTTCTGAACTGAAGAATACAGTAGAAGGAATCAAAAGCAGAATTGATGAAACAAGATCAGATCAGCAAGTTGGAGGACAAAATTGAAAAAAAAAAAACACCCAGAATGAGCAAAGTAAGGAAAAGAGGCTCAGATAGAATGAAGAGGCATTAAGAGAAATGTAAGGCAACATAAAACGGAATAATATCTGTATAACAGGGATACCAGAAGGAGAAGAACAAGAACAAGGGATAGAAAACCTGTTTGAAAAAGTAATGATGGAAAACTTCCCTAATTTGGTGAGAGAAAAAGCCACACAAATCCAGGAAACACAGAGAGTCCCAACCAAGAGGAACCCAAACAGGCCTACTTCAAGACACATCGTAATTAAAATGGCAAAATTTCAAGACAAAGAGAGAATCTTAAAGGCAGCAAGGGAAAAAAGGAAGTAACATACAAGGGAGCCCCGATAAGGTTAGCAGTTGACTTCTCAATGGAAACGCTCCAAGCCAGAAGAGAATGGCAAGAAATATTCCAAGCAATGAGAACCAAAGTCCTGCAACCAAGACTACTTTATCCAGCAAGGCTTTCAATCAAGATAGAAGGCCAAATAAGGAATTTTCCAGACAAAAGAAGTCTAAAAAAATACACCTCTACCAAACCAATTCTGCAAGAGATACTAAAGGGACTGCTTTAAGGGAAGAAAGGAAAAGACAGAGAGAGAAAGAGAGAGAGGAACACAGGTACGAAAATGGCAATGAATAAATACCTATCAATAATAACCTTAAATGTAAATGGATTATACGTTCCAATCAAAAGACATAGAATAGCTGAATGGATAAGAAAGCATGACCCACACATATGCTGCCTACAAGAAACCCATCTCAGGACAAAAGACCTACACAGACTCAAAATGAAGGGCTGAAAACAAATTTTCCAAGCAAATGGACAGGAAAAAAAAGCTGGGGTAGCAATACTCATATCAGACAAAATAGACTTCAAAAGAAGAGCCATAAAGAGAGACCCAGAAGGTCACTTCATAATACTCAAGGGTAGAATCCACCAAGAAGACATAAACATTGTAAATATATATGCACCCAACAGAGGAGCACCTAATATATAAAGAAAATTTTAGAGGACTCCAAGGAAGATATTGACAGCATCACAATTCTAGTAGGCGATTTTAACACCCCACTTTCAAAAATGAACAGAGCTTCCAAACCAAATATCAACAAAGCTATTGTGGCAATGAACAATACTCTAGATGAAATGCACTTAACTGATATATATATAGAGAGAGTCCTTCATCCCAAAGAAACAAAATAAACATTTTTTCAAATGCACATGGAACATTTTCAAAGACAGACCACGTGATAGGACACAAAACAAGCCTCAACAAATTCAAGAAAATTGAAATCATATCAATCATTTTCTCCAACCACAAGGGACTGAAACTAGAAACCAACCCCGGGGAGGGGAGGGAGACACAAAACCCTCAAAATCATGGAGATTGAATAGCATGCTATTAAACAATGGATGTGTCAAGAATAAAATTAGGGAGGAAATCAAAAAGTTTCTGGAAACAAATCATAATGAACTCACATCGACCCAAAACTTATGGGACACAGCAAAGGCAGTCCTCAGAGGGAAATTTATAGCGATACAGGCCTACCTAAAAAAGATAGAAACATCTCAAACATACAACCTAACCCTACGCCTACCAGAACTCGAGGATCAACAACAAAGACATCCCAGAGCAAGTAGAAGAAAGGAAATAACCAAGATAAGAGCAGAATTAAGTGACATAGAGACTAAAAGCACAATTCTAAGGATCAATGAATCCAGGAGCTGGTTCTTTGAAAAGATAAACAAAATCGACCAGCCTTTAAGCAGGCTCATCAGGAAATAAAGACAGAGGACTCAAGTAAACACAATCAGAAATGAAAGACGAGAGATTACAAGTGACACCACAGAAATACAAAGGACTGTAAGAAATTACTATGAAGAACTGTATGCCAAAAAATTTGAAACCTAGGTGAAATGGACAAGTTTCTAGAAAAATATAACCTTCCAAAACTCAATGAAGAAGAAACAGAAAGCCTGAACAGACCAATAACAGCTGATGAAATTGAAGCAGTAATCAAAAAACTCCCAACACACAAAAGCCCTGGACCAAATGGTTTCACAGGAGAATTCTACAAAACATTTAAGGAAGAGCTAGCCCCTATTCTTCACAAACTATTCGAAAAAATCCAAAATGATGGAAGACTCCCAAACTCTTTTTATGAAGACAGCATCATCTTAATCCCAAAACCAGATAAAGACACAACAAAAAAGAACTTCTAGGTTGCTTCCAACACTTGGCTATTGTAAATTGTGCTGCTATAAACATAGGGGTGCATGGGTTCTTTTGGATTGGTGTTTCAGGGTTCTTAAAATATAGTCCTAGCAGTGGAATTGCTGGGTCAAAAGGTATATCCATTTTTAGTTTTTTAAAAAAATTCCATACTGTTTTCCATAGTGGTTGTACCAGCCTGCACTCCCACCAACAGTGCACTAGGGTCCCCTTTTCTCCACAACCTCTCTAGCACTTGCTGTTTGTTGCTGTGTTTATGAGGGCCATTCTGACTGGTGTCAAATGGTATCTCATTGTGCAACCTAGATGTCCATCAGTAAATGAATGGATCAAAAAACTGTGGTACATTTACACAATGGAATTCTATGCAGCAGAAAGAAAGAAGGAGCTCCTACCCTTTGCAACACTGTGGATGGAACTTGAGAACATCATGCTAAGTGAAATAAGCCAGGCATATAATCTCACTGTTAACAGGAATCTAATCAACAAAACAAACAGACAAGCATATTATAACCAAAGACATTGAAATTGAGAACAGTCTTTTACCCTGCCCCAGCCCACCACCCCAGCCCTCCCTACCTTCCTCCCATTTCCACCCCCCATAGTTTTTTTCCATGAGTCCTTTATACTTGTTGCTCTAAACCGTTCCCCTTTTCCCCTGAAATTCCCTCCCCTCCCACTCTGGACACTGTCAGACTGTTCTCAAATTCAGTGTCTTTGTTTATATTATGCTTGTTTGTTTGTTTTGTTGATTAGCTTCCTGTTAAAGGTGAGAGACAGAAAACTGTAAAATATCAACAATTAAAAAATACTGATTTAAAAAAAAAACCACCAGACCACATTGAGGAGTAAAGTCACAATGCAACAAAAATTAATTAATGATAATCTGGTGATGAGTAACAAGAAAGGAGTAAAAATATATTCTAAAACCTTGTCTTAATGTAGGAGGATATGTTATTGGGGTCACTGAATTACCAAGTAGATGCAGAAAAATTATGAGTCTAATTACAATTGTTTACATTGAAATAGTTATCACTTCATATATCTGTATCTATATCTATATACAAATATTTTTTTCAAATGCTGGTTTCATTAAAAAGTTCATCTTGGAAAAAAAAAAAAGGACTGGAAATAAAAAAAAAAAGAAAAAGAAAAAGAAATTGAGAACAGGCTGAAAATCACCAGAGGGGAGTAGGGAAGGAATTTCAGGGGAAAAGGGGAAGGATCTACAGGAACAAGTATAAAGGACACATGGACAAAAACTATGGGGGGTGGAAATGGGAGGGAGGGGGAGGGCTGGGGTGGTGGGTTGGGGTGAGAATAAAAGACAGAAAACTGTATAAGATCAACAATTAAAATAAAAATTGGAAAAAAAGGAAAATGACAAAAATAAAAGAAGTAGAACTTCAGGCCAATATCGCTGATGAACATAGATGCTAAAATCCTCAACAAAATATTGGCAAACTGCATCCAACAATACATTAAAAAGATCATACACCATGACCAAGTGGGATTCATCCCAGGGATGCAAGGATGGTTCAACATTCGCAAATCAGTAAATGTAATTCATCACATAAACAAAAGCAAAACAAAAACCACATGATCATATCAATGGATACAGAAAAAGCATTTGATGAGGTACAACACCCATTTGTGATAAAAACACTCAGCAAACTGGGAATAGAGGGAGCATTCCTCAACATAATAAAGGCCACATATAAGAGACCTACAGCCAGCATCATACTCAACAGGCAAAAACTAAAACCTTTTCCACTAAAATCAGGAACAAGACAAGGTTGTCCACTTTCATCACTTCTATTAAATATAGTATTGGAAGTTGTAGCCACAACGATTAGACAAGAAAAGGAAATAAAAGGCATCCAAATTGGAAAGGAGGAAACAAAACTATGATTGTTTGCAGATGACATGATAGTGTACATAGAAAATCCTATAGACTCAGGCAAAACACTGGTCGATGTAATACGTGAATTTGGCCAAAGAACCGGATACAAAGTCAATATCCAGAAATCAAAGGCATTTTTGTATGCCAACAATGAAACAACAAAAGCAGAAATCAAGGAAAAAGTCCCATTCAATATAGCAAAAAGAAAAATAAAGTACCTAGGAATAAACCTAACCAAGGAGATAAAAACCTGTATGCAGAAAACTATGCAACAGTGAAGAAAGAAATCAAGGAAGACACAAACCAATGGAAACACATATCGTGCTCATGTATCAGAAGAATTAACATCATCCATACTTCCCAAAGCAATCTACAGATTCAATGCAATACCTATTAAAGGACCAATGGTGTATTTCACAGACATACAACAAACACTTCAAAAATTTATGTGGAACAATAAACGACCTAGAATAGCTGCAGCAATCTTGAGACAGAGGAGCAAAGTAGGAGGGATCACAATACCTGATACCGAACAGTATTACAAGGCCACTGTAATCAAAACAGCCTGGTACTGGCATAAAAACAGGCATGTGGACCATTGGAATAGAACAGAGAGCCCAGAAATAAACCCAAGTCTCTACAGTCAATTAATATTCGACAAAGGGAGCAGCAACATAAAATGGAGTAAAAATAGACTCTTCAACAAGTGGTGTTGGGAGAACTGGACAGCTATGTGCAAAAAAATGAAACTTGATCACCTACATACACCATACACAAAAATAAATTCAAGGTCGATAAAAGATTTAAACATAAGTTGTGACACCATTAAAGTCCTAGAGGAGAACATAGGCAGGAAAATCTCAGATATTCCATGCAGCAACATTTTTACTGATATGTACCCTAAAGCAAGGGACCTAAAGGAAAGAATAAACAAGTGGTATCTCATCTAAATAAAAAGCTTCGGCATGGCCAAGAAGAACAGTATTAAAAGAAAAAGAGAACTAACTGTGTGGGAAAACATATTTGCCAATGATACCTCAGAAAAGGGTTTAATCTCCAAAATATATAAAGAACTTACACAACTCCACTCTAAGAGGACAAGCAACCCAATTAAAAAATGGGCAATGGACTTGGGCAGACACTTCTCCAAGGAGGACATACAGAGGATCCAGAGACACATGAAAAGATGCTCGATATCGCTAGCTATCAGAGAGATGCACATTAAAACCACAATGAGATACCACTTGACACCAGTCAGAATGGCCCTCATAAACAAAGCAACAAACAGCAAGTGTTGGAGAGGTTGTGGAGAAAAGGGGACCCTAGGGCACTGTTGGTGGGATTGCAGACTGGTACAACCACTATGGAAAAGAGTATGGACTTTTCTAAGAAAACTAAAAATTGATGTGCCTTTTGACCCAGCAATTCCACTGCTAGGATTATATCCTAAGAACCCTGAAACACCAATCCAAAAGAACCTGTGCACCCCAATGTTCATAGCAGCAGAATCTACAATAGCCAAGTGTTGGAAGCAACCTAGGTGCCCATCAGTAAACAAATGGATCAAAAAACTATGGTACATTTACACAATGGAATTCTATGTAGCAGAAAGAAAGAAGGTGCTCCTACCCTTTGCAACAGCATGGATGGAACTGGAAAGCATTGTGCTAAGGAAAATAATTCAGGCAGTGAAAGACTAATACCATATGATCTCACCTTTAACAGGAATCTAATCAACAAAACAAACAAAGAAATAAGCAAAATATAACCAAAGACACTAAAATTGAGAACAGGCTGACAGTGACCAGAGGGAAGAGGGGAGGGAATTTCAGGGGAAGGGGGGAAGGGTTTGCAGGAACAAGTATAAAGGACACATGGATAATTACAAGGGTGAGTGGAGATGGGAGGGAAGAGGGGAGGGCTGGGGCTGTTGGCTGGGATGGGGGTAAAGGGCAGAAAGTTGTACTTGAACAACAATTAAAATAAAAAAACAGGAAATTCCATAATTATGGAATATTGAATACAAGAAACATTCTTGAAAGGAATGTTCTATAATGAAGTTACTACCTGTATGTGAATAAAGTCTATGTACACCTGTGTCCCTGGGTATTTCAATTGTGACATTCTCAAACCCTGATTCACTATGAGTAGGAAAACTATATTGAAAAAAAGACATTCAAATTTTAATCCATATACACAAAAATATCAGCAGCTGCATATGCTTGAGGACATTTAAGCACACAGATATTTTTATAATAGGTGTTAGAAAGTCTGTGCCTTCTTCCAGGTGGTACTGACTGAAGTCAATCCACTTCCACATCTAAATAATGGGATTGCTTTTGTGAGATGGCTGACAGCCTGCTCTCTTAACAGATATTTTTTCTAGTCATTTCAAAGCATCCCATGTGAACAATTTCCTTACAGCACTCTGTGGGTACATCAGCTGATCTCAGCTGCTGTTTTCTGTCCATCAAAGAGACAGTGTGTGGTAAAAAGCACCTCAGCTTTGGAACCAAGCGAACTTGGATGGGAATTTTAGCACCCACTACCGTGTGAACTTGAGGGAGTTCCTCAATCCCTTGAATGGAAATTAAATCCCATGGTCTCCTCCACAAGCCTGGATGATTGTTGTGGGTGTGGAAACAATGTGTGTATGAGTGTGTGAGAGTGTGAGTGAATGAAAATGTCAATGTGGGTGAGTGCAGGTGTGTGTCAGTGTGCAGGTGAGTGTGAAGTGTATAAGGATGAGCATGAATGTGTGTGTATGCCTGTGTGTGATGTACCTTGGGCAGTTCCAGGCCCACAGGAACAGGTGTGGGATGAGCACAGCTCCTGTGTCCCTTTCCTGTCATAGAAAGAACTGGGGAGCAACCCTGAGTACAGGCCCCAATCTCAGTGTACACAGGAAAAGTAACCAGAGGCTCAGAAAAGAAAAAGGACTTAGAAATTATTGGAAGTAGAAATTAGAGTGTAGAGGGATGTGAAAAGGGTTAGGATCCTGGGATGGGCTGAGGGCAGGGAAGACTAAATACCTATGCGTTGGGGATGGAAAATGGCTTATGCATCATCAGGGCAGTTTTGTAGCAGAGGGTAGGACTTGGCTTTCTGTCAGCTTCCACAGAAAATATAGGCTCCAATATGTGACTCAGTAAGCTAAGAACTGGGGGTCCAACATCAGATCTGCAAAGCCCATGGACCAGTTCAGCTACTCTTTCCATCTTGCTCTTCTTGACTGAGGACAGCTGACTCCAGAGTAGCCATCAGCTTTCCTTCCCGTAGGGTATGGCCTTTTACTCAACAAATAAAACCCATAAAGGCATTTTGAAAGACTGCTTCCTACTCTCAAGGGGTGGAGAGCAGACGTAAATGGAGCACTTAGAAATAGCCAAGCAGTTCTCAAACAGTATCTCACTTAAGTCTTACCACTAACTTAGTCAAAAGAAACTGAGGATCAGTTATTTAACGCTATACCAATTAGAAAGTTCTACAGCCAGGACTTCGTCCCCAGTCTGTCTGACTCTATTACAGTGCATTTTTTAACATGTCTCATTGGGTCAGTATAATAATAATTATATATTTATTTTTGACATAACTCTGCCCAGACCTGGGGCTGGCACCAGAGAGGCTCTCAGGTGAATAGCCTGGGCTGGCCAAGAGCTACCTGTGGCTCCCAGCTTTCTCTGCAGCTACCATATGTCTTATACAAAAAACAGCCATCTCGCCTCAGGTGGTTCAAAAAACCCCCACTGCTGGTAACAGCTGACTTCACACAGGTTGTGACTTAATTAACACAGCACTTTATTTCAGCTTCTTATTAAATGCGGCAGCACTACCACCACTGAGCCCTCACTGGGGCACTGGCTGCTTCACTCTGCTCCACCCAGGCTGAGTCTGAGCTAAGGCCTGGATGTATCTGGTGCTCTCATTGGGGCAGAAACAGGGACCTGGCTGTGGCCCCAGCAGCAGCATGGCCTCCCAGTTGCTCACAGACACCAGCTCCTCTAGGCAGGTGAAGTTCCCGAGAGTTACAGCATTCTGCAGGCAACCCTCAGTCCAGCAGGCAGCTGTCTCATACCTCCAAGGGAATGGGGCCAACAGACCATAGCTGATTCCTGCCTGGGTCACCCTGCCTGTGTGTGTCACCTGTTCAGGTCACACTGCACATAGCCATACATTCTAGATTTAAGAGTCTATCATTGTAATAAATAGTTTGAGGCAGAAACACACACAACATCAATTCTATGACCTGCTCAAACTTAACAAGATATAAATGTGAAGGGAATAAAGCACAACTGACACCCAGGAGTCATAATATGCCATTGCAATTCTTAGGCTGCATGTGACAGCCTTCATGCTGGCCACATCTCCACATGGTGCCCAGTGGGCAGGCCACAGTGCCCAAAGAACTCTGTGCCTGCCTCTCAGGGCATCAGCCCCCACTGGGTGCACCACATAGGCACACAACTCTTCACATTGAAGGTAGCTCCATGGCCAAGCCATCCTGCAGGAAAATAACTCTGGATCACTCACAATAATAGCAAACAGGCAGAGTTTGCTTATTGCAGAATGGAAAAGCATGCACTTTCTTATGCTGATGCTTGCAGGTACACCTGGCTCTAGAACCACACAACATTCTCCCTTTGCCACTCCCCAGATAAATGAAGAAGACCTCAATGCCTGGATTCTTCACCCTCTCTACCAGTTTTACTCTTTCCTGCTCTACTTTCCACACTGGGATTAGGAGTCTCAGGCTGTTGAGAACATAAAGGCTTTTTTCCTTATTACCACACAAGGGCAAGGCAAAGGTCTCTTGAAAAGAAATGGTCCTGCCCACTAGAAGGGAAGATCCTGAGCTCAGAAAGATGCCAGAACACTCCTAAGAAGTCCCATGAAGTCTCCAGGACTTCAAAGGAGAGCTGGGTGTCTTCCCCCTGGATGTATCCTTTGTACCCATTCCCTTGAGAGCTAAAATTCATCTTTTATTTAAGGAGACAAAGCAGATGATTGGTTCTTCTGTTAGTTCCAAAGGCTTGGACCAGTTATGACCCACTAGAAAAGGCAGTTAAAAATTGTTGAAAGCAATTTAGAAGTACACATGCAGAGCCCAATGTGGCTTAGATGGGTCAATAAGCCACAGGTAGATTTGAACCTGGAAAAACCAGAGTCATATCAGACTTCAACATGGGATACAAAGGCTCAAACTAATAGCTACAGATAGGCCATTATAAAAGCATATAATATTGGCTCTGACATTCTCATACTGGTTTATACCATCTCAAACGAGTTTGGACTGGTCACCAATGGACCAAACTGACTAAAATAAGATCAAACTAGTTGTGACTAGCTTCAAAGTGGCATTAACCCAGTATCCTTCTGGATTCACAGCACACTTTCTTCTGGCTCATGCCACATTGCAATGCTCCAATGTTGGCCAGACAGTTTTGAATTAGCTTAAAAGGGGATGAGGAAGAAGGGGCAGCTAGAACAAGTTTAGGCTTGCTCAGATTAGGCCTACCCTGATTGCAGGGGGAAGAAGAAAACTAACAATGATAAAATAAAGTCTCTAGCTCAGGGCGGTACACTACATAGAAGGAAACTAAGTATGTATTGTACAGCCCTGAGCTAGGGACTTTACCCACAATGTGTCATTTAATCTCAATAGCCTGGTGAGGTGTGCATAATTAACTCCTATTTCCTGAGGTATTACAATAAGGTGTGGAAGATTTTGTATCTACTGAGCAGCAGAGCCGGAATGCAAATCTCATGGCTAATACTCTTTCTACTTCACTCTGCCCTCTCTTCATGTGAAAGACTCTGAGTAACAGATAGAAATGGGCTTTTATAGATTAGACCATAGGACAAGGGGAAAACTTAAGGCTCCAGAACTCCCTAAATGGAAAGTCTTAACAAAATGCATCACCCTCATCATCAACGGTGATCATCATTTCTTGTGGATTAATGAGCAAAAGCTGGATGGGATTCCTGGCATGGAGTATAGCTCTGGGACCAACTGTGTTCCAAACCAAATGTACTTAAAATTCTGGATGCCTGAGAAAGGATCAGGGAAGCACATTTATTATTTTTGAGTGAATTTCCAGGGAGAGGGGTTATACAATGTCTAGACAAGCTATTCTGTCAAGAAGAGAAAAGACTGTGCCAAGAAACAGAACACAGGAAGGTTTTTGCCCGTTGGAGAAAGCAACTTGACCTTGCCTACCCATTCCTGCCCAGGACACAGGAAGTGGCTTCAGTGCTGACCCTGACTTACTCAGAGGAGTGATCACAAAGAGTGATCTTGCTGGAGAGACAGACCAAAAAACACAAATCTTGGGACACTCACACTTTCTTTTGGCAAGGCTTTATTGTCATAGCAAGCCTGTGCATGTTCCGTGGCCTGTTACCCACAGCAGTCATGCCTTGCTCTCCATAGGTCCCTGGCAAGGCCTGAATTGGGGCAGGTCCTAAATCTGGGTGTGTGCTGTATTTGCTGTGGAGTTGGCCAAGCCTGTGGACTGCAGCTTGGCAACTTGGTGGTTGTCCCTAGTCAAAAGCTGTGCCCCTGGGACAACCAGAGAAACAGGATCCCAGTGATGAGATCAGAAGGGGATGAGAGAAAAAAACCTCTGTTGTTCCCAAGGTACTTCCAACAATCCCACATGCATTGGACAGCACTGTCCATTCAGACTTGCTCACTTCCTGCTCATATAAGGTGGCCAGGGAAAACACAGGAGGCCAAGATACCCTTGAATTTCGGATAAACACAATTTTTTTTAGTATAAATCATTGTCTATCTGAAATTCAAATCTCCTGAACAAGCTGTAGTTTTATTTGCAAAATATGGGAATCCTAAGCTGGCATGTTAGTCTGTTTGTCCATGAGTAAGCAAGGTGATTATCTTCTTTATCTGGTTTAGCTGTTCATTTCAATATTCAAACATTTTGCTTGTCCCTAAATATTAAGCCTCTCAACTTGTATTTAGAGTAGCTTTATGTATTCTGATATCACAGTGATATACTTTTTATTCTTCCTTGTGTTTATTTTTATAATCTTTGAGTACCTAACTTTAAGGAAGTCTTTAAGCATCCTGCTTTCCCTTTTCTACTAAAACCTGTTTAAAAATTCCCTGCATATCTCTCATTCCTTATGTTTCAGAGTCTTTTTGCAAGACTGTTGGGCAGACATACAGGTGCAACTGGTAAAGAGCAGTGTGCCTACCAGACAGCCAGGAGACTGAAGCCAGTCAAGTGGGAATCACTGGCTGGAGACTGGCTGGAGATTTCTAGCAGAGTGGGTCCCTGCCCTATCCAAGCCCAGCTGTTAGTCTGTGAGATAGGCCTCTGTGTGTGTGTGTGCCTATATGGAGGGGAGTGAGGGAGCTCACCTGCAGAGAGCAGAAGGCCTGGGTAAAGGGTGGTATCCGGACCAGGTAGGAAGCAACGATGATGGCCGAGGAGTAGTGAGTACAGTAGTGACACTGGACGGTCATGTCTCCTGCAATGAAAGGAATTACCTGGGTGGCTTTCCACCTGTGCTGGTGCAGGCTGCAGACACACAGACTGTATGGTGCTCAAGGATGAGCAGCAAACATGAGTCCTGCTTCGGAGAGAATCTGCAGGTTAGCAGAGCCTTGGTGTTCTGCTCACAGATATCATAATTTGGCCAGTGGCCACCACTGGTAAAAAGCACATTCAAGATTCTGAGCTGCAACATCCCCCATGTGAAACACATGATAAAAAATTTATTATTAAAATACACTTATTAAATTTTAAGTGAATAGACCTAAAAAAAACCCATGAAGGCAATAAGAACACACTGGCATATGAATAGGCAAAATTTGTAAAGGTGGTGTGTAGATGACAAAAGTTTGAGCCCTGAGATTTAAAGGTTATACTCTTGAATAAGTTGCTTGAACTCTCTGAATTTCAATGTCCTTTTTGAAATGGTCCATTGTTTGCATGAATGCAGGTTGGCCTGTGCTTGGAATAGAGAAAGCACTGCACAAATGTTCATTGCCTCTGCCTTTCTTGCATCTAGGTATGGAGGTATGAGCTGTAAGCACAATAGTTCTCAGTCCTGGCTGCATTTCCTCACAGACTTATTCCAATCAGAATTTCTAGAGATGGGGCCAGATCATCAGTATATTTTAAAAGCTCTCTAAGTGATTTTTACATGCAGCCAGGGTGTAGACCATGGGATTAAAGAGTTCTCTGTTGAGTTGTAACTATTTGTAGACTAAATAATGGTCTAAATAGTTATCAATTATCATTTCAAGGCATTCAGATGAAGAGCATTGCAGAAAAAAATCAAGCTGGAATCTACCCACCTTCAGTCTTCTCAACTTCTTTAAACCTCTGGATAAATTTCAGTTTTCTTTCCTTGGTCTGGGCTCCCATGGGCTTTGAAAGGTCCCGAAAAGTCTTGGGGTTTGTCAGGTTCAATGTCTAAAAGGCAGATGTGCAGCTAGAGTTAACTCCCCTAGGCCCTCATGTGCCCCAGTGAGACTTCAGGAGCCATGCTTTTTAGTTTTATGGTTTTCTTTATTGGTATAGTATCATTTGGTCTGACCGTTCCGGTGATTAGCAGGTGTGCTGAGCTTTTATGGCCCTGGAACCAGTGATCCACAAAGACTTAATAGGAGGGAGATGAAAAATGAGAGGAGGGGAAGATTGTGTTCACACTGAACCTGTTCCAAGTTGACCCAAATCAGAACATCAACACCAGTTACTAAAAAGTTGTGTTCAAAAGAATTTCTGTTGTCTATGAGGTACTTGACACAGCCTTCCTGGAGCAGTTTGCTTCAACAGTTCAAGGTCTCTGTTTAGAATCAAACTGGTTTTCAAGGAAGTAAGAAATCATCTGTTTGGGGAGGAAAGTAGGGGACAGCCTCATTTCTCAGGAGACCCACTGCTTCTGCTAAATGAAGGCATGGAAGGTTGTCCCTTCCTCTGCCCTTAGGAACACACAACAGTGGCGCCCTGAAGAGTTTTCAGGGCCAGGTGTCCTCAATATTTTAGTTTATCGAGATGTTCTGTGTGTTAGCAGAGGGACCACATGCTCCCCAGGTTTGCATGTCTGTATAGAAGGAGGGGTTTATACCCTGCTTCCTTGTCACTAGCAATTCCCTAGGGGTCAGCGCCTGTCACCACCTTACACCTGCAGAAGCCAGGTGTGGGCAAGAGAGAAGCAGGCTCCCTAAGACTCCCAGGTGCCACCATATGTGGAGACCTACACTCAGCCATGGCCAATTTTGCCAGGGCAGAAAAGGGCTTCATAGCTGTAAGATCTCCCGATTCTTGAAAAGATAATGGAAATCCAGATTTGGAGGGGAGAAAGTTCTGTTTTTAAATGCTGATAAGTGATCAGAATTTGGGGTTTAAACCAAAGAAGTTGGTAAGCCAGCACTTTGTAAAATGTGAGTTAAAACTGCAATTTGCAAATTTATTTTTGAAATACCTCATATGGCTGGTGAGAAAAGTTGTTTTGTGTTAACTGCCTTAAGTGGGGATGGGAGGTTACAAAAAACTGAGGCCCCCTTTCCCAAATCCTGAGGGTCAGCCATCTAAGCAGTCCCAGGCAGGACTGGCTGGGGCTGGTCTGAACCAGGATCCAGACACCTTCTTCCCCTTACACATACACACATCTCCTGACAGCCAGAGCCAGGTGATGGAGACACTGCTGCACAGCCTGATCTTCCCTGTGTGACACCACTTTGGTCCAACTGTGTCAGCTCTCCTCCTTATCCTTCCCCTACCTGCTGAGGCCCAAGACTAGAAGCCAAAAAAGTGAATTATCTGGTCTTTCCATCCACACCCCTATTGCTACATGTCTCACTCCAGACACTGGGCCAAGTGCACAGACCACCACTTTAGGCTGAAGTTGGGCTACATTGGAGTAGTTCATTCTTTCTCTGTCTCTGTGTCTCTCTCTTACTCTTGTCCTTCCTTTCCACAACACCCCACCCCAACACAAACATACTGTTGATTCTAAGAAAAATTCTTCATGTGAAGGACCATGTTGGTCCACAGCACTGTCTCAGCTGGTGAGTGTGATTTGCCCTCAAGGCAGTGAGTAAGCCAGGAAGCCCTCTGGGGCACATATTAGCTATTGTCCTAGCCATGTTGATAAATTCACAGGTAGGGTCACCTTCCCACAGGTGGGGCTGGACAGGAACCCAGGCAGCTGGACTCACAGGCCTCCCCCAGGGTGAGGGACTGACAGGGAGCAACCTTGGACCCAGGTGGACTGAACCTTATAGCAGAGGCTGTGTGCTGACATAGGTCACTTTGGGAGTCAGAGTCAGAATGCCTCAGGAAGCTTGCATAGTGTGCATGTGAATGCCATACCTGTGAACTGTAGTCAGCCAGGACCCAGGGAAATACTGGATATTGCATGTAGTCATTGTAGGTCCTCCCAGCCACAGTGTTAAGGTGCATGAGATACTCAAAATTGCTGATGTCCCTTTTCTACCAGAAAAGACAAAGAAAGGATAAAGAAAACACAGTTGGCATCTTCCTGAGGACCATGGGGTCTAACTCCCAGCCCTCTGTGGGAGACACTCACTGTGCAGGTGAGAGCAGGCAGCACCCACCGCCATTGTTCATCATGCACCTATGCATTAGCCATGTCAGTTCAGGGAGGTCATGCTCATTCTAACATGAACAGAAGCAAATATAGTCTGGAAGCAGAGCCTGCCTGAAAGGAAGTATAGCTCAGCAGCCTGAAGCCAAGGACAAAGCATTCCTTTGTGTTAACTGTTGAGTGTGATACTCAAAGTTGGTTAAAATGATAGCATCAACACTGTGTGGGTAAACTTACTGCTGACCTCATTATGATTTAAAAAAGTAAGTTGAGGGGACTTTGCAGTCACAGAGGAAGAGGCCTTCACCAGTGGGCTAATTGATCTGTCCTCCTCTTAGACTTTAGAAACTTTTTCCCCCTTGTCTTTGAGATAATACTCACTCTTAGGGCCCTAAAATGTACAGTTACAGATGGAGAAAGGGACTACACTTGGGAAAATTTCACCAAGGGCAAATGGTGAATGAGCAGTCCATTAGAGTCCCATTATCATCTCTGACATGGAACCTGCATGCTGTGGTTTCTTTCTTTTCCTTTTTTTTTTTAAAGATTTCATTTATTTATTTATTAGTTAGTTAGTTAGCTTGTTTGTTTATTTTTAGAGAGATGGGGAAGGAAGGGAGAAAGAGAGGGAGTGAAACATTAATGTCTGGTTGCCTCTAGCACACCCCATCCTGAGGATATGGCCTGCAACCCAGGCATGTGCCCTGACTGGGACTCAAACCAGCAATGTTTTGGTTTGCAGCCCTGTGCTCTGTGGTCTCCTTCTTTATCCTGCTCCTGAGTGACAAAGAATTACTTTCTTGTTGCCATGTAACCTCTAGGATGGGTCCTCTTGAGGTCCCTTCTTTTCACCGAGAACCCTAGGCTCAAGTCAACTCATCAAGGCTGGGAGTCAGGTGCATCTCCCCAGGACAAGAAGTGAATGGTGTGTGCTCCTGAGCTATGTCCATTGATACATATATGTACACCTTCATGTACAGAGCATGCATGGACACACACACACATTCTATAGCTTTGACTCCAAGGCTCAAGAATCACCTTCAATCACTGAGATCTTTTCAGGAGATTATTTGGGACATTTTGGTAAATTAGAAAAACAAGATCCTTTTTGATTCATTCACATGCTTTCTCTTTCCATTGCCGGGGCCTGAACTATTTTCTGACTTACAGTCCCAGTGGATTTCCTCAAACCCAGAGTCCTCTGAGGGGGTCACTGTACCTGCCACCTCTGCAGCATGGTCCTGTCGGAGCCAGGATATCTCCTGTGGGACAGAAAAAATGTTGGTGACCAAATATCCTAAGGCATAAGCATTAGAAGATGTGGGACTTCCAGGATTTTGTGGGGACAGGACTTGTAGTAGAAGGTAGACTTCTAGAGCACATAGCAGCTCTCTCACATTATTAACAGCCAAGGCAACACATTATTATCCAAGCTCTTCATACCCCCCACCCCACCATGTTGAAGGTGAGGTTCTTGCAGTCACTGTCACACTTATGTGGCACTTATGCCAGAATATGCCACTGCCTTAAGTGTGGCCCATGTAGAGCCCCAGGGTCATGCAGAAGCACGCTTAGGGCCTCATGTGGCACATCGATTTCCCACAAACACATATCAGCCTTCTTCACCACTGTGAATATAATATAGGTCACATATATTATGTGAACATAATATATGCATGTGGTTAAAAATGCAAACAATATAAAACATGAATATAAAATACGAATTTCTGAACTACCTCTCCCATTTAGGAATAGCCACAGTTAACAAGTTTCCAGATGAGTTTTTCCCACATGCCTGTCTATATGCTCATATAGTTTTTAACTGATGATGAATGGGGTTGTCTCCTCTGTGCAGGCCTCCACCTGCTTCACATCTAACAGCACCTTAGGGCATATTCACTCCTCCAGCAGCAGATGCCACCCTACATGCGGGTTCAAATTGGGTGAGCCTTCCTCTGTTGTGGGCTTTGCACTAGCAAATCATATTTCCATGACCACCTTCAGACATGAATCTCTGAATACTTTGTGTCTCCATGAGATAAATTTCTGGCTGGAGTTCCACTGGCCTAAAAAGGCAGTATTTTTGTTTTCCACATATTACCAAATTGTCCTCTTAAAAGGCTGTGTCAACTTATGTTTCTACAAATACAATTAGGAAATACAAATTAAACCAAAGAAATACCACCCTTGACCAATCTGTCAGTGAAGGGTTAGAAGTGTTTCGAGATCCCATGTTGGGAGGATGTGGGGAGGAAACTTCTCCATGTGAAGTGTCCCTCCTGCTCAGCAGGGATTTGTCCAGTCCAGTTCCTCAGCCTCTGTTTTGTCCCTTGGCTCCTTTTCCATATTGCTTCTTTCCCCTCTGTGTCCTTGAGACTCTCTCTCTACTCCCAAGACCAGGTCTTTGCTCAGATGCTCCACCAAACCAAGCCAAATCATGTTTCTTTCCAGACATGTCCTGCCTCAGTGCTGTTCAGGCACCCACGGCCCCCTCCCCATGAGCATTCTATGTCCACCCACATGGACTGGGCCAGGATCCCAGGCCTCTGCCTAGACAAGCCTGGCTGCCCAGGCTCCTGAGCAGGGGCAGCATCTCATGCCCCCTCACAGCATGGCTGTCACATGACCTATCCCAGGTTCCCGGGCCCTCCTCATTCAATTCTTTTCTAATGGTTTTCTAAAAACAGAAAGCAATTCCCAGGCTGGGATTCGCTTCTTCCCCACTCTAGAGAAATCATCTATTTGGTCCATTTTATCCAGGTAAAGAACAGAAGCAAAACACTTTCATTTTAGTCTGCAAAGGCTCAAGTGAAGATCTGGTTCCCCTGCTTTGTTTATGAGCCTATCTCCTACCCCATCCCAAATGGCAGGGCACGTTGAAGATTATTAACAAGAGCAGAGCCAAGAATGAAGACAGTAGGGTCAACTCCTTGAAAAGAATGTGTGCTGAGCCTTCCTGAAGATGTGGAGTTGATATAGCAAATACCAACTGCTCATCTTGCTACTTTATTTTAGAAGTTTGAGAGTGGAGAGCGGGTAGCAGAGCAAAATGTGCCTGTTAGGGAGAGAGGTTCTGTCATTTTCTCTTTCAGAAAGGGTTCTAGAATTTTACTTGTGGTCTTTTGTGACATTGCCACCATGTAGAATGATATATAGAAGATAAAGGCATTTTACCATCCCATTCCTCATTTCATCTGCTATGAGCTCCAAGGAAGATCCATCACTTTGTTACCATCAAAAAAAGGACGACATTGCCAGCAGTGCCAAGACACCTAACTGAAGGTGAACTCTTTTTTTTTTTTTAAGTCATATTAATCTGAAGGGGATCGCAGAACTACTAGTATAGTCTATGTAAATTTTTCAAATTCCTAGTAATTAAAGTATTTCTTTAACAATAGATAAATGCATTATTTCATCAATATAGTTTAAGTTTTATATTAAACAAAGTGCCAGAGATGGCTCTTGACTTTTCAAAGCCCCCCTATAGTCTGGGGCATGCAGTGGGGGAAAATACACTGGCTTTGGAGTCAACAGAACCTGAGCCCAAGTCCTGCTCCTACTACTTGGCTGCTCTGAACTGCTTTTACCTCATCCTTTCAACATGCAGATCACATCTGTCACACGTGCATGCTGGGTGTGGGGGACAAGTGGGATCATAGCACTGGAAAAGACTATCGCAGGTCACAGATGTGGGCACAGGGCTCCCTCAACTGGGCAGAGTTCCAGTGGCTGCTGATGCTACTTCAGAACAGGGTCGATTCTCTCCTACTTTGAGAGGAAGAAAAGTGTGGTATAAGAGTGAAGACTTACTTCTGTTCAGACCTGTCTGGTCCTGCCAACAGCTTTCTGTATGATCTTAGACTTATTGTGCCACTTGTAAATTAGATAATACTATTAAGTGGCCCCAGGGCCCTCCCTACACCTGTGCCCCTGGTTTGCCTCATCATCTTGCACGGACTCCACTACCTTGGACTAGCTCCACCCAACTTATACCTCCACTCCATCCTCTACTCCACTGTGAGCCTGGCCCCCGAGAGACACAGAGTTATGGCCTAGAAACTCACCTCCTTCCTAGCAAAGCTGGTAGAGAACCCTGGAGGGGCCTTTAGAGAGTGGGTTAGACCAGGCCAAAGGGTCTCTGCCAAGGGACTCATCTGGTTGGAGACTGTACGCTCTCAGTCCAGAAAGAGATGGGATCTGGGGCCTCTGCTATCCTCCTTATCTCTGGGACTAGGGGATGAGGGCTAATCCTTAGGCACTGAGGAAAAAAAAACAAAAAAAACACAGATATTCCAGGCAGGCTCACCAGGAAACTGGGGCTTCTGAGCTAAAGTGGACACATTTGAAACTCCTGCCTTCTCTCCAAATTCTTCTGTGTGTCTCCCATTTGTGAGATAGCTATGAGGACATGATGAAATGGGTTAGTAAGGGACTGAGAGGGGTCAAGGAGACATAAACCAGTACTGGCTGGTGTGGCTCAGCAGATTGAGCACTGGCCTGTGAACCAAATGGTCCCTGGTTCAATTCCCAGACAGGGCACATGCCTGGGTTGCAGGCCAGGTCCTCTACAGGGGGCACTTGAGAGGCAACCACACATTGATGTTTCTCTCCATCTCTTTCTCCTACCCTTCCCTTCTATCTAAAAATAAATAAATAAAATCTTTTTTTTTTAAGAAAAGAAAACATAAACCATATGAAAAGAAAAGCCACTCATGTGCTCAAACTGGACATTTGCCTGATAAGGGGTTTGGTTTCTGATCCAGAACAGGACAAGTGTCTCGAGTGTCCTTTCCATCCTCCCACCTGTATGAGGCTCCAGAATAGGGAACATATTTGCTTTGCTGAATGATTCTGGGGAGGCAGGCTGTGGCATAAGAAAGTTTTCCATGAGCAGTCCAGAGATTAGTCATACAGACACACTCCTACTCTTTTTCTCCTGAGAAGCAAATTTGGGTTAGCCTAGTTTTCAGATCTAGGTTATAGGTCAATAGAAATCCATGAAAAGACAGACATTTTTGAAAACTAGAGATTTTCCCCTCTATTCAAAGGATGTTTACCCTTTCTGTTATAGTTTCCTTTCTTCATTTCTCTAACATGTAGAAATCTTGCATATGGTCCAAGACATAATAACAATAATTGCCTAAGGCATTACAGATTGCAGGTTCTGTTTGTTGTCTGATTTTTACAAAGACTCATGCAGTAGCATTCTCTCCATTTACAGATGAGGAAATGGAACCAAGGCGAGGGGTCAAGTGGACTAGGGAAGTCTGCAATGGCTGGCTGGAGCCACTCCAAGGCCTGGTGCAGAGCGGGTACCCATGCACCCCATCTCAGGCTGTGCAGGGCACCTGCAGGAACCAAACCTTGACCCCAGAACCTGAGTCCAAAGACAAGCTCTTTCCTCTGAAGAAGAAAAAATAAAATAAAATAAAAGCAAATAAAAAGTAACAACACAAAAATATGAGTTTTATAGTTACCTGAGAAACTACTAATTTGTGCATATTTGGAGTTAAATGAGCATTAAAAAAGTAACCAAATTATTATTGCATACCTGTGCCATAACATAATATTGTGCATATATTAAAAGTCTGGAAGGTTATACAACATGAAGTTACCTCTAGATGCTGAAACTGGGTTGCTTTATTTTTTATTAGGTTTTACATATCTGTATTTTAAGACGTATTTAATGTCTTGTGTATTTTCTTCCTTAAAATATTGACTTATTTTTTATCTGTGTTTTATAATTTTTGTATTATTTATTTTCTAATTTAAAGTATGTACTTTTATGAATATTCTAATTAGAAATACACTATGTCATAGTATTTCAGGTAATTAGCAATTATCTACTTATCTTACTTTGATAATTATTTTAAATTCATTTACTGTCTAAATTAAATGAACTATTTTATTTTAGTCTTTTATTAACTAAAACAGTGGTGAGAACATATACATAAATTGTTCATGTATTTAAAATTCATGCATTTAAAATTTTTATTGTTAACTGTATTTTTAATTTAATGATTTATTATATTTTATTTTGTAATTTAAACTAGTTCATTTTGCTTTTTGTACTTTCTAAAGTTTTTATTTCTTAGATTAATTTTGCATTCCGCATTATTTACTTGATAATTATTTTTCCAATTCTGTCTAGGTAGTACAATTTAAAGCATTTTTATTTGTATATATGCATTTTCTAATTTTTCTACAATGTTATTTTATTATTTGCATAATAATTTTAATATTTATCCTTTTCAACAATTTTCTCAATTTCTAGAAATTGAATTTAAAGAAAAAACCTGAACAAAGATTATAAATGCACACAAATATATTTATTGCAGACTTATTCATAGTAATGCAAAATTGGAAACAACAGGAGAAGCAAAATCCACCAGATTCAGTATTGCACATTCATTCAAAATGTAGATTTAATGGTATAAAAAGGGTGCAAAGAAAAAAATGCAAGAAGTAAATTGATTTAAATAAATAAATAGATAAAAGACAGCCTTTTGGAAAACCAAAGAGTAGAAAAATGCTACCTGGACAAATTACAAGGAAGTGTAATATTTCATGGGACTGGATGCTATAGAAGTAAGCTACTTGTCCCTTCAAAGAGACAAAAGTGGTTTTTTTTTTTCCCCTGTTAGCCACACCCACTTGGGTTGTCCTGTGGAAAGCTGTTCTGTGCTGGAGCTGTACCCCTCCCACTGCATTGCGGGGTTGGGGCAGGAGTAATCCCATTGTGGGAGTCCTCTCAGCTCCAGCCTGGGAAGGAAAGTTTGGTTGTCCTGGAGACGCTTTCAGCGATTGCATTCTTCCACTTTGCAGACTGGCATCAAGACTATGCTAATTAACTCCAGAGGAGTCTCCTGTTGCCTGGTGATGAAGTTGCACAGTTGAGGAGGAAGAACTGGGACAACGAGGTAAGTTTTTCTCTGGTGGTGGTCCTGCATTTATAGATTTACTTTGACACTGCTTCAAACTCTGCTTTTTCTCTTTTCCTCTGAGCAGCTTTGGAAATGCTGGCTCTCCCTGTGTGCTTTATTTACAAATCCCAGTTGTGAGCTCATTCATTATTTAGGAGAGGGACAAGCTAGCCCTGGGCCCTGGGCAGGCAAAGCAACTAGATGAGAACCCAACTGGGTTCTCAGGTGCCCAGGTGTGAGGTCAGCTTAGAAAGGATGGAGTGCCAGTCCATGGGGCTTTGGGGTCATGCCTGATTCTTTTTCCAAAGTCTGAGTCTCCTTGAGCATTTTGTGGTTACACAAGCAAGTAGAGACTAGTGTTTGAAGTGCTTCTTTTCCCAACCAGTTACCACTTTAAGGAAACTATGGTGTGGATACTGGTTCACCCAGGAGGCTTGAGCTTGGTAAGGTAACTTAAGCAGACCTCACTTTATTACTGCTACGTGTGGTGAGCTTTGGAGCACAATTCATCTTTTGAGAAGGCAAACCCCTTCCACAAACTTTCCCAAACACTAGAATTTATTAACAAGTGGTTAGTCTGAGGCTGGGCAGGGCCTTGCAAAGATACACTCTTCATGGGAGACAGTGGAACACACACCTCATGACCCTATTTCCACAGCAGGTATAATGGGAAAAGGCAAGAGCCCTTATTTCAAATCTGAGTGGTTGTGGACAAGCTACTTGGCCTCTGCACCTATGTTGCCATATCTGTCCAGTGGAGATAAAAATTAAAACATCATGATCTCACCTTTAACAGGAACCTAATCAACAAAACAAACAAACAAGCATAATATAACCAAAGACACGGAAATTGAGAACAGGCTGACAGTGACCAGAGGGGAGAAGGGAGGGAATTTCAGGGGAAAAGGGGAAGGGTTTAGAGCAACAAGTATAAAGGACACACAGACAAAATCTAGAGCGGGGGAAGGGAATGGGAGGGAGGTGGGGAGGGCTGGGGTGGGAGTAAAAGAAAGAAAACTGTACAAGATCAACAATTTAAATAAAAATTAAAAAATTAAAAAACAAACAAAAACACATCAGGTAGTTATGAGAGTTACATGTAATATCTGGACCTGAGCCTCAGCTTGGAAGGGTAGAAGGGAGGTGCTAAGACTGCCACTGTCCTCTCTGCAGAGTACCTCAGCCCCACAGTTGTCTAGAGACTGATTTTTAGGGTCTGGTACTTGGTGGCTTCAGCTTCATCTTCCCAATGCCCCATGACTAGCAATGCTGAGGAGAGGGGACAGTGACCATGCTGATTTCCACCCATCATCTGGGTGATGGGGGAGGCCAAAGACAGATGTGTCCTGGTCCCTGGTACCTCCAGAACACAAGGTGTACAACTGAACCACACCTCCCCAAACAGGCATGATGGACTACCATCCTGTACAATCCATCATCAGCTTTTAGTTCATTACCAATTCAATTCCTTACCAATTTTCAATTTTCAAGCTCTCTACCAGTGTCACATAATAGAACTCATCTCAACTCCCAGAGCTGCCTCTGATAACACATTGAATGCTTTCTTTCCTGTGAAGGAGGAGCCTTAAAAATAGGGCTTAGCCTGGACCAGGATTAAAGTTCCCATAAGATTCAGCTCACTTTAGGCTAGTGTTCAGAAAACATAATGAGTCAGCAGCTCCCTTGTTATCCCAGAGAGACAAATTTATCACAGGATGTTGTAACATCAAACTTTTATAGAAAAACCCAAAGGCCGTTAAACCCACAGACAAGGGAACTGAGCCGATGCTGGCTCTGCTTGTGTAGTGTGTGACTTTGACAAGGGATATGCTCTGGAGGCTCAGTGCTCTATTTGTAAAGTAGGCTCAATACAAAATATATAAAAAACACCAAGTGCGCTAGAAATTGCCTGCTCTGGCATTTTGTCTGGCATCTTTGACCCATATATGCAACCAGAAAACTGTTCAATCAGTTCTGCTTCAGCCACATATCTTGAATATATACTGTTGTCCTCTGCCTCCCTTGCCCCTCAGTGCGTACTCCCTTCTTTTTCTGCTTGCAACCAGCCTCTCTTCATCTACTCTCCCCTCCCTATCTCTGTTGCCTTCCTGTAGCCAGGGTAACCCTTCTAAACTTCTCTGCAACTCTGCCCACATCTTCTACCTTCTTTCTTGCAGCTTCTGCTCTGACCTGCCCCCCCCAAAACACCACCTTTCCATTTTCTTAAACACCTCAAGTATCTCCTTACTGTGAGGGCTTTGCACTTGGTATGCCCCCTTCCTGAGGTGTTCTTCCCCAGATACTCCTGTGTGGCTCAAAGACCACTTCCATTTCAGTGGAAGACCACTTCCCTAACCATCTCACCCTAAATTAGCTCCCCCTAACTCTTGGCGTTCCTTTCCATATCACCAGATTTTATTTTATGAATTCTTGGGTCTTTTTGTTTTGTTTTTATTGTTTGATTTGCTTTCTCCTAAAATAGGAGTTTCATGAGAAACATGACAATATTTGTCTTATTCACTGCATATCTTCTGACTGGACCTGGCTAACAGAATGATGCAAACACCAATTGTTGAATGAATGCATGCATGAATGAATGAATGAGCAAGTGAGTAGCTTGGGCTGTAGTGAGCTTTAGAGGTTAAAAGTGGATAAAGGTATAATCATATCTACAAGTCACTATCATTATAGTCACATTTATTCTTATTAATACTATTATTAATAATCTGTGTTGAAAAGGTGGCAGAGTTTTGTGCTTGGGAATCGGCAAAGATCGTTCCACAAGTGCTACATCTGGGATTAATGACCAGTGGGGAGTGTCCTGGGCTGCTAATTTGAGGGAGGCAACCATGACAGTGCTGTTTGATGAACCTACCAGCATTATTTACCATCCAAAGGCAATGACTGCAGAATTCAGATCACTGGGCACCCACCATACATTAGTCACTTAAGATATAATCATCATCTCAATACTCTTCATAACAACCTGCAATTTTCTAACCCATTTTGCATATCTGTAAATTGAGCTCATGATTAAAACCAGGTTGGCAGCGAAGGTGGGGGTTGAAGCCTAGTTCCATGGCCTCAAAACCCATTTGTTGCCTGCTGCCCATGTGCCTGCCTTCTACTAAGCACTTTTATACACACAGGAAATGAACAGACTTCACAGAATTCATCTAATCAAAAAGGAAGTGGAACTGTGAGTATGCGAACACATTTGTAACTAGGTGATATCACCAAGGAATCAAATGTAGATCAGCAAGGCAAGTATAGACAGAAGAGGAGCAGGTGGGTTGGCCATGGCCTCAGGGAATACATGGAAGAGGTAGCTTCCAATCCAGCCTGGTCTACTCCCTTCCATGTCTGGGCTACTTCTATTGCCCCCAGGTACACCCACTCAGTGGGCTGGATTACAGGGTGAGCACATGGTAGCTCCCTGGTGGACTCCAGAAACTATTTGAGAGCACACAGCTCAGAGAAGAGAAGGGCCAGCCCAGTACAATTCAATGCCTAATGCTATCCTCAGGGATAGGTTTCCTCCTATCTCAGGTAGATCTCAGAAGAGAGAGGTCACAATCCTGTCTGCGACCACCTTGGGAGAAGTGCAGACATTGGCCTTTTTTCCTTAGTTTGACACACCCTGGGGATTCTTCTGACAACAGTTAAAGGATCATTTGAAAAATAAGCCAGATCATGTCTGCCCTCATTTTTTAAAATTATGCCCTGACCTTCCTTTCTTCCTCCTGTTTGTCTTTCTTTCCCTCCATCCTTTTCTCCTTCCTTCCATCTTCTCGCCTCTTCCTCCTCCTCCACTTGTTGTTTCTTCCTTCCCCTCTGCCTTTCCATCTGATGTTTCCTCTATCTGGAACACCCTCCCCAGCTCCCTGAATACTCACTTCCCTCAGTATCTGCTCAGCTGTCCTTCTTGGCTACCCTCCCCTAAGAAGCACATCTCCCTGGTGCCACTATTTCTTTTGTTCCCCTTCTTTCTCTAGCCTTATTGCCACCTGGCCTTATACATTTGTTGCTTTTGTTAATTTTCCTCTAGAAGGTGACCAGAGCCTTCATTTTCCAAAGAGCCATGGAAAGTTAAGTTTTCCCCTTATAGCTGATCTTCAGGGCTTCCCTTCAAAGTATCTCTCTCAGCTTCACAGGTTGGTGGATTTACAGAAAAGCCTTCCTTAGAGCTGGGGGCTACCTGACAGCAGAGCGGATACCACACCTGGGTACCTGCCAGTGTACACCAGGGTCTGTGCCATGCCTACTCTCAATAAGTTCTCACTGGGGCTACATGGGGTTGTGGGCAGAATACACACACCACAGGGTATAAAAAGAACTGCCCCCACTCTGTGATTCTGGAGGGCTTGTGCCTCAAAGAAGGTATGACCCACTGTCCTCCAGGATAAAGTAATCCAGAGTCTGCACAGAGGAGGCAGGGGTACCCCCGTAACTGGTACCCCAGTAAGTCCCTATACCCCAGGGACTCTGGGGTATAGACTCTGAACCTGGTTTCTCCCTGGTGGAATCCCTAAGACTGGTTCCACTGTGAGTTAGCTATGCCATAGCTTCTCCCCCAACTCCCCTCATGCAGTCCCAACAGAGGTGTTTGAGGTCCCCACTCACCCTCATCTCGCTTTTCAGAAGCAGCCACTTCTAGTATCCTACCTACAGAAGGAGACCTAAAGCTCAATGAGGTTAGGAGGCTGTTCAGGGTCCCCTGGATGGTACATGGGGAGCTGACAGCAGTCCATGTGAGTCAAAACTCTGTGTTTTCCCCCTGCCAAGTGGCTTCTATGAACTCCAGTTTCCATATCTGTAAGAGAGGCCATGGCTGTGAGGAGAAAGCACAGTGATGTATGTGGTTTTAAGTAGCAGCACTTAAACCATGTTGTTGAAATTGAACTATTGCTCTCCTCATGGAGATTAAAGGTGCCAGGACTGACTGTGGTTCCTATACTTCCTTGTGTGTAGAGATTCATTTGTGTGTTTTGAAAGTGTTCGTTGATGAACAGGGCATTGCTAGTCTGTTAAATTAATAATCTTAATGTTTTATTTTAATTGTAAGGCACCTATTCCCTTTTGTTCTTTTAACAGATGCAATTAAAACAGAATACATTCAGAATTACAGAATGGATGCTATTAAACCAATAAGAAATCATTATCTTTTGTTATTGGGCCATGTGACCCCCTGGGAACATTTGCTCCAAATAAAAGTTGAATTTTTATTCTCAGCTGGGGTAAAGGGGGTATTTTGACAGATAATAGCTTCTCTGGCAGCCCATGTGCAGAGCTCCACTGGCGATGGAGAAGCAAATACTGTTAGGGGTAGAGAAAGCTACACATGCATATTCTCCAGAAGGGTGCTCAAAAGCCATCAACATGGCTTTTTGAGCACCTTCAAATTAGCCTGATAAATGCCAAAGGACATGAACTCAACAATTTCCATATAGACAGCCTGCTTGCTGAGGCCGAGATATCATGGAAAATGTCTGGGACAAAGTAAGCTGTGAGTGCATAAATCGCTCTCCCCGCCACCATACCACCAGCATCCTTATCTCTGGGTGGGGAGACTATTCTTGCCTCAAAGGAGAGCTGAGGTGACAGAATGAAATGGTAAGTGGGAGGTGGCTCTGTGAAGAGAAGGCTTAAGGTGCCTCCAAGGGGTGGTGTGAAGAATGTATGTTAGGGCAGGGGGCAGGGAATAGCATCAAAGGACAGACACATGGGGGAGGCTGTTGTTTGAGAATAGTAGAAGTGCACGGTACAGCAGTTAGACTTTAAAGGGAGCCTGCATGGGGTGGCCTGCATGCAGACTCCGAGTGACACCACAGAGACCACAGCTCCCAGGGCAGAGGAGGGTCCTGCTGCTCTGAGCACTTGGAACGAGTGGGCTAATGTTTCAGGCCAGGCTGCATGAAAAACCTGTATCTTTACACTCACCATGGGGCCCATGGGGACTGGAAGGGCTGAGCAAGAACCTGTCTCCATCACTGCCCACTTGAGGCACGTGCTTAGTAAATGAACTGACTGGTGGCATGATGTGTTATGCCACTCTCTTTAAATTGCTTTTCTCTCTCTCTTTCTCTCTGTCTACTTTTCTCTTTAAACTGCTTTTCTCTCTCCTTAAACTGCTTTTTTTCTCTTTCTCTGTCTCTCTCTTTCTCTCTCTCTCTACCCCTCCCTTCCACCTTTCCTCACTCTCACTGCTGATCTCCAAGCTCTTACAGTTAAATGACTCTATTAGTGCTATTTAAATATCTTTAAAATTCATATTATGTAGATATATTTAGATATATGCATGCATATATATTTCTACAAAAATGAGCTCCCAACACATTAGCCCTCAGATAGTGGAGTGAACAGGTATTTGTCCAGCTGAAATGATTTCTTTGGGAACCCTGATTTGGATGCGGTCCCTTCAAAAAGTCAATGGGGCATCTGTGTTAGTTATCTTTGCAGGGACTTTGGGAAGAGATCACATCTCCTTCTCCTCACTGTCCATAAGGTTGACCAGCTACCTCAGCTGAGAGCACTCCAGTCCCCTTTAGGCAGCCTGTGGTGAATGCCTCCTCACATCCCTAGCTAGCCCACACCAAACTAGAATGGACCCAAGCAAGCAACTGGTCACTCAGAGAACTCTGTGACTCTCCATGGTTCCAAAGTCAGAGAGCCCATGGGTGACCCCAAACAGCACACACCTAAAAAGGGACATGTGGAGCAGGCAGCCATAATTTTTTGCCAGAGAGGTAGCACTTGCTCTGGGAATGCTAGTGTTCCATATTACCTGCTGCTCCTTGGAGTCCTTAGGCCCAACACTGAGTTCCTCAGGCCAAGGTATTTCCTACTGCTTGGGCAACAGCAACAGAAGGCAGAGAAGAGAGAGACAAAAAATATACTGACAAGATCATAGCTTAGATATCAAACACATCTGTGGCTGTGCTGTGTTGTCTGTGTGATCTTTAGGAAGTCACTTGACTTCTCTGAGCCTCAATTCTCTTATTTAAAAAAAAAGGATTGACATTTGGCATAGATGCTATGGAGATTACAGATGCAGGAAGAGCCCAGCAGCATGCTTGCAACAGTTACTTCGGTACATGTCACCTGACTGAGTGATGGTAAGTGGCTCTTGACATTATGTAACATATCTCAAATTAATGTTGGGAGACCCTTATCAGGCAGGGCCTCTGTAAGACTCCACTCCTGCTGTCCGCATCTCTTTCCAACCTATCTTTGTCATCTCCATCAATTCTTCCAAGTGTGTCTGGTACAGCTATCCTGGGAGCACCACAGAAATATTTTTGCTTCTAGGTCATCCCTGTCCTAGCAGTCTCTCCTTCTGTCACAGGAAAAGGGACTTATCATAATACAGTGGGGCAGGAGTAGAAAAAAATAAAAGCACTTCATGTTTACATTCCCAGTGAGTCTATACTCCAAAAACCAGATAACACTGTAGAGCAAGTAGCAGAGCACACAGTTCCTAACCCAAAGTGGGCACCAGACAAGTGATCAATCTTTGCCCCCATACAGACTTTGCCTGAGTCAAACATTAATGCCTATTGTAGAGGCCTGGCCAGAGGTTCCAGACATATCCACTCCACAGAGTGCTCCATGGTGACCACCCCACATCTCCACCTGCCATGTGGCTTCTTGTGTGAATATACAGCTCATTCTAGGGAGGGGTGGAGGACACAATGAATGATTTGAGCCATTGAGAAAGTCACAGCAGAAGTGAGGCTGGTCTGTTACATGTCTAGTGAATGGGTCTCAGAAGAATTGTGGGAGAGAATAAATGCAATGACTTTTGAATGAGCGACTTTATAGAGGGAGGTCTGCATCATTTTCCCTTGAGAGATGGCCCATAAGCAAATGGCATTTCTCATCCATATGGCTTGAACTTTGTACGAAGTTAGTTCCAAGTACTGATGATGAAAAGCAATTTTGAGGTGTCTGTGTCTATCCTGTGTCTCAATGCATCAGTCAAAAGAATGAAATTATTATGAGGTCACATTAGCAAGATGTTTAAAAATATCATATATATCCAAAATTGTTTTACTTAAAAACATAATGATACATGAGCATAAAGCATCAGATAAATTCTGTTATCATAGTGATGATAATGATCTTACAACTGGAATGCTTGCAAATATTTTGATGGCATTAAAATATAGATTTCCATTACATTTTTAATTTAGATATCCATGGGGTGTCCCACCATGCTGTTTGATTCACAATGACTAGATCAAAAAAATAATTAGAAATTAAAGTTAAACCAACTGGCTCAGTTTTTCCAAATTCTAAAAACAAATTGTACAAGACAAGACATCATACATTTAGAAACTTCTCATATTTGGCTTCCTGAGCTGTTCCTGTGAAATATAATCTATTATTTGTCTATCCATCCATTCAGCTGTCCTTTGATCTGCTCATCCATTCATCCAGCATTCTATTCACATCCCTTCTGTCTATAATTGTCAGTTTCCCTTGTGTAGGTTGGCCCCACACTTAAAGATTCTGTGAATTGACAATAGGCCATCTAACTAGTGTAAGTTGTTTCAAAAGATCATCTCTTTTACACTTCTTTTGCCAGCAGGCCTGGGCAAGATGCTGACCATTGAGAGTTGAATGAGAGAAGGGATGTTCTACCAGTGGTCTGCTTCTAGTAGTGTTCAGTAGCTTAGGGGTCCAGGATGGACGCTGAGTAACACAACACACCTAGCCCTCCATAACCAAATGCAAGGGGCCCAGTCAGGTAGAGTGGCCCTTAGAAGAAGCATGGAGGGATGGGGGCTGATCATATTCCATCTGACCTAGGGCTTTCTGGAAACCAAAACACATTGGGGAGGAGGTGAAGTGCATTATCCCAGCCAGCCCTTACTTAGCTGTGGGGGTGAGTAATGAACAGATTCAAAGCCAAAACTCCTGTTGGAGAGAAGCTACTTAATGAAGAAGTATTCTGCAGACAGCTCCATGCTGCTTCCTCCTCATCATTCATCAGAACTGATACGGCCTCTTATCATGGTGCAGATGGGCTGTGGGGAACAGGCTCAGCTAGACTAAACTGGCTGGATCTCCAGTCTCCTGGAAGCAGCCTTCCTATACACAGCCCCTTTAACCCTTGCTTGATGTGTTCAGCCTCCCAGATCTGAACTTTGTGTTAAATATAAGAGACACACACAAAAAAAAGCCCAGGCTTTTGGGTGCTCAGGGGAATCTGGTGGCCAGAGTCAATAACAATCTAGATTTTAGCTCTTTGAACTGGGGGATTGTCCATGTTTATTGCTCATCTGTGCAGCACAGAGTCTTGATGCATAGTAGGCTCTCAATATATTTACTGAATGAGTGAACAAACAAAAGAATGCAGGAATAAGCATTGACTTGGCTTAAATTAGTTCCAAAGGACTAATTAGGGCCATGGACAAAGGAAACTTATTAGTTGTTCAGGCCCATGGGATAGAATTACCAAATATTATAAAATATAGAGCTATGCAACATGTGGGACATGCATACTAAAAACTACCTACTGTTTATCTCAAGCTCAAATGTAACTGGGCATTTTGTAACTTTATTTGCTAAATCTGGCAACCCACCATAAGGAGAAGTCATTGATAAACATATGATCAGAACACAGGCTCCCCCAATCAGTCCATCCATTTTTAAATTAAATTTTAACTTAAGTGCCGTGAGACAGTTTTTCTGACATACCACATTGTGTAGCTATTTCTTGAAGTGTGCATATGTGCACATACATGGTATACATGCATACACACCATGGCAGTGCACACATGGTATACATTTGGATGACCTTTACAAGGCAAAACAGGGCTGAAGTGTGGGTGACGTGGAAAATATCACAGACTTCCACATTGGGCTGAGCAAGCAACTGAGGTAAGAGAAACAGAAATAGAATAGAGAGCCTCAAATATTTTTAAGTTTTTTTTTTAAACTTAAATATACCTACAATAAAATTGCCTTTTTTGTGTGTAGATAGTTCTTTGAGCTCTAACATACGTGCAGCTTCACCTAACCACCACCACAGTAAGGACATAGGTAGTTCTAGCACTCCAGATACTCAAACAGCTACTCCCTTCCCTTCAAACCTTCCCCACCCCCATCCCTGACAACCACTGATCTGTGACCTATACCTATGGTTGTGGCTTCTCCAGTATGTCATACAAATACAATTATCCATTATGTGCACTTTTGATATTGCTTTCTTTGCCCCAGCAAAATGCTTTTGAGATTCATCCACGTTGTTACACATATCAATAGATTTGTCCTCTTTATGCTTAATAGTATGCCATTACAAGATGTGCCACAGTTTCTTTTTAAAATGTTTTTTAAAAAATTTTATTTATTTATTTTTAGAGAGAAGGGAAGGGAGAGAGAATGACAGGGAGAGAAACATCAGTGTGTGGTTGCCTCTCATGTGCCCCCTACTGTGGACATGGCCTGCAACCCAGGTCCTGTGCTCTGACTGAGAATTGAAACAGGGACTCTTTGGTTAGCAGCCAGCATGCAATCCACTGAGCCACACTAGCCAGGGAAAAATGTGCCACAATTTCTTTATCCATCTACCCACTAAAAGATCTCTGGATTTTTTTCCCTGTTTTTGCAATTATGAATAGAGCAGCTATAAGCATACATGGACAAGTTTTTGTACGAACATAAGTTTTTGTTGTTCTAGGGTAAATACCTGGTTGAGGAAATGCTGGGTCATATGTAGCAATTAATTTTATAAGAAATTGCCACAGTTTTTCAGAGTAAATGCGTTGTTTAAAATTCTCATCAACAATATATGAGCACTCTTAGTTGTTCCACATCCTTGCCAAATCTTTGTATTACTGGTCTTTATGGTTTTTTAAAAAAAAATTTAGAAATTCTAATAACTGCAGTAGAATCTGATTATGATTTTAATTAGCATTTTTCTGATGACTAATAATGCAGAGCAACTCTCTGTGGGCTCATCTGCCAACCACATAACTTCTACAGTAAAATGTTTTATTAAATCTTTTGGGTATTTTTTAATTGCATTGTTTGCTTTCTTACTATTGACCTTGAGTTCTTTATAGATTCTGGATACTAGTACATTGTTGGATATGTGATTTGCAAGTATTTTCTTCTAGCCTATATCTTGTTTTTCATTCTCAACAGTTTTTTTTTTTAACAGGGTAAAAATTTAAATTTTGTTGAAGTCCAATTTGTAAATATTTTCTTTAAGGATTGTACTTTTGTCTAACTCAAAGTCATGAAGATTTTCTCCTACATTTTCTTTGAAAAGTTTTATGGCTTCATATTTTATATTCATATCTGTCATTAATTTTGAGTTAATCTGAGGTAATTTCACTAGGTTAAGATTCAATTTTGTTTGCATATGGGTAACCAACTGTTCCAGCACCATTTGTTGAAAGTTTACTGTTTTTCCACTGAATTTTCTCTGAACTTTTTTCAAAATCTAATTGACTATATTGGCCATAGTTATGTGGATCTGTATCTGGATTCTGCTTTCTATTGTACTGATCTAGATATCTTTCCCTTTGCCAATATCACATACTGTAATTACACGATAAGTTTTAAAATTGGGAAGCATGAATCCTCTAATATTATTTTTCTTTTTAAAAATTGTTTTGGATTTATAGTTCCTTTTCCTTTCAACATAAATTTTAGAATCTGTTTATTCATATACATGCATAATCCTGTTGGGATTTTTATTGGAATTACATTGATCTTTAGATCAATTTGGGAAGAGCTGACATCTTAATCATACTGAGTCCTCCAACTCATGGTGATGGTATGTTTCTACATTTAATTAGATTTTTACTTTCTTTCATCAATATTTTGTAATTTTTACCCTAGTAATCCTGAATATTTTTGTTACTTATGTGAAATATACAAGTGTTTTAATTTATAAAGCATTATTATTTTTTAAATTTCAGCATTCAATTATTTATTACTAGGATATAAAAATTCAGTGGGGGTTTGTGTGTTAACCTTGTATCCTGCAACCTTGCTGAACTCATTAAGTAGTTCCAAGGATATTTCTTTAAATTCTTTAGGATTCTTTATGTGGACAAATCAGGTCATCTGTGAGTAGGGAGATTTTTATTTCAATTTTCCCTATAGATATGTCTTTTATTTTTCTTGCATTATTGCACTGGCTAGAATTTCCATTATAATATTAAAAAGGAATAATAAGAGTTTACATTCTTACTCAGTTCCTAAACTTAGGGGGAAAAGCATTTATTCTGTCACCATGCATGATTTGGTTGTGGGGTGTGTGTGTGTGTGTGCATGAAAGAGAAGAGGGGAAAGAGAGAGTCCTTTATCAGGTTAAGAAAAAGCCTTTATATTGCTGGTTTGCTGAGAGCTTTTGTCATGAATAAATGTTAAATTTTGTCATGTTTTTCCAGGATCAGTTGATATGATCATATACTTTTTCCGTTTGAACCTAATATGTTATATTACATTGATCACTGAATAATGAATCAATTTGCATCCCCACTTGGTTGTTGTGTATTTTTTTTAACATATTTCTGGATACAATTTACCATTTTGTTGAAGTATTTTGTGTCAATATTCATCGGGAATATTGACCTATAGTTTTTTCTTTCTCTATATTGTCTATGTGTAATTTTAGTATCAGGGTAAGCTGGCCTCGGAAAATAAGTTAGGAATTGCTCCTTCTTCTATTTTCTGGAAAAGATTATGCAAAATTGTTATTGTCATCTTTAAGTGTTTGGTAAAATTTGCCAGTAAAACCATTGGCCCTAGAGTTTTGGGGGGAAGCTTCTCAACTATAAATTCAGTCTCTTTAAAATATGTAGGTCTTTATGGGCTATTTGTTCATGAGTGAGATTTTAGTTTGTGAGAGCTTTATAGTTAAATAATCTATACTCCCTTGGAGCCCTATAAGAGGGGTGTTTCCACAACTGAGTAAACTGAAGCATTGAAACCCAAAAAAGTTGCCTGTGGCAGAGCGGGACTTCTAAACCAGAATCTGAGGCCAGAATCCATCCCTTACTCTGTGCATTCTACTTCTCCATATGGTAACAGTCATAACCATCAGAATACCTTTCAGTGCACAGGTGTCTACAGTTGAATTTCACTGTGAAGAATGGGAAGAAAGGCAGTGCAGGGCAGGAGGTAAAAAGGTTAGCGTTCTTGTTTGAATTCTGCCAGGCACTAAGTTCAGCCCTGGCCCCTCCATACTAACAGGCATGGTGTAGGCAGATCCTCTTACTTGTGGGCTGAGCAAAAGACTTTTATGAGCTGCTCTCATTGCATGGCAGTTAGAGTAGCCACAGCTTGACTAGTTCCTCTGGGTCCTGAAGGTGAAGAAAGATATAAGTACAGAAACTGCAGGGCACTTAAGTCATTCTTAACTCCCATCCTATTCCTTCATATCCACACTATAGTAGTTCTGAGAACTCAGCAGTCCCACACTAGGAACATTGAGATAACTCTAAGGAAAGACTAGATTTATGTGAGTGTCTGTTAAATGGCAGATATCCAAGAAAACACACAAACACACATCCATGTACCCTCATCAGAGAGAGGGAGGATATTTGAAAGTCCAGGACAATGGAGAGATTCATAATAAGTCAGGAATGGTGCAGTCAGATGGGCACTGAGAATCCTTCAGGCCAAACCTGCACCTCTCACTTTACATCTGGAAATGCTGAGAAGAGAGCATTCAATTTGCTGAAGGTCTTTGTCTATGTTACTCCTGCTGATGCCCTATTCTCTCCACTCTCCTCTCTATTTTTTTAAAGATTTTGTTTATTTATTATTAAAGAGAGTGAAAGGTGGGGAGAAAGAGGAAGAAAAACAACTCTTGCATGTCCCCCAATGGGGACCTGGCCCATGACCCAGGCATGTGCCTTGACTGGGAATTGAACCAATGGCCCTTCGGTTTACAGGCTGACATTTAATCCACTGAGTCACACCAGCTGGGGTTCTTATTTTAAATTATTAGAGAGAAAAGCATTATGATTTCAGGGGAATCCAGTACCCTCATGTCATCTCCTAACTTGATATTTTTTCCTCTTATTAGCGTGTATCTTCTAGTAGTTTCATGTGATCTTTTCCTCAAACTGATCACCAACCAACCAGAACAACATACTTCATACATACTCCTTTACTAAACAACATGGCTAAGGGTGGAAAAGGCCCCAAGGGCAAGAAGATCACCCTCAATGTGGCTAAGAATTGTATCAAAATCACATTTGATGGGAGAAAACGCCTCGACTTGAGCAAGATGGGGATTACCAACTTCCCCAAGTGTATTCTAAGACTCAATGATATAGATGAGCTTGATCTTAGCCGGAATATGATCAAGAAGATCCCTGATTCAATCTCCAAGTTCCAGAACCTACGGTGGCTGGACCTGCACAGCAACTACATTGACAAGCTCCCTGAGTCCATTGGCCAGATGACTACTCTGCTCTACCTCAATGTCAGCAACAACAGGCTGACCACCAATGGGCTGCCTGTGGAACTTAACCAACTCAAGAACATCCGCACTGTGAATTTAGGCTTGAACCACCTGGACAGTGTGCCCACCACGCTGGGTGCTCTGAAGGAGCTCCATGAGGTAGGACTCCATGACAACCTGCTCAGCAACATCCCCAACAGCATCTCCAAGCTGCCCAAGCTAAAAAAGCTCAACACAAAGCGAAACCCCTTCCCCATTGCAGAGGAGTCTGATGCATTCATAGACTCCATCAAGAGGTTGGAAAACTTATATCTGGTTGAAGCCAAGGATCTGTGTGGGCCTTGCTTGAGAAAATGCCAGCAGGCCCGAGACAAGCTGAACAGAATCAAGAGCATGGCTGTAACAACACCAAGAAAGGCCATCTTCAGCAATTTGGTCTCACCCAACTCCACAGCCAAGGAGTCTCAGGAAGATTGGAGGTGACCTTGGACCCTGACCCCGAGGCAGAAAGGGAAAATGGAGGGAGGGTAGATGACAATGGTCTGCATCCACAGAAAATTGAGAGATTGCCTTATTACTGCAATAGTTCCTCCAGCCAAGCCCATAAAATACCTTTCCCTACCATGCTGGTTTGTGATTTTGTTGATTGAAAGGCTTTTAGTTCTTTGTCATTGTCTACTCCACATATGCACACCCACACATGAGTAAAGAAAGGGCTTTTCATTTCACTTCTGTTCTATAACTCTCTTGCCTGCAGCCCCATCATCTGAGCAGTTAATGTTGTCAGCACACTCTTAGTTTCATTACATTTCAGGACTAACCACCAGCTTCTGAAAGTGGAGCTTATTCTATGGGTCTGTTTGTGGGCAGAGCTTCAAATGCCAGGGATCTCAGAGCATGGGTCCTAGGAGCAGATATGCATTTAGCCTTGGATGGGAACAAAACTAGGACACAGAGATGGGCAGGTACTATCATTAAGTATTGGCAGATAACATATTGGGCTCAAAGCAGTGCCATCTTTTTTTCTTATCTGTGTTTGCATAATTTGCTCTAGGTGCTTTCTGTAGACTAAACCTCAAGTCCTTAACTATGAATGAAAGAGGTTTCAGTCCCATCTTATTCTGTCCAGTTCTTTTCCAGACTCTTGTAGGAGTAGGGAAAGAAAGGCTACAGGTATGAGTTGGCACAGTCAATAAATAAATAACCTTACTCGGCACTGTGCTTGGTGCAGGGACTGTATCCAATGGGGAAAAGCTTGGCTTATCCTGTGCAACCTGTAGGGAAGACCCACTGAAAGCAGACAGACAGAATGCTATTATCTGAGGAAATTAGGAGATCAGGACCATGTAGTACACAGGGCTGACTTAGCAGAGAGAAAGTCAAAGACTCAGCACTTGGCCAGATGTAGGTTCAGGACAGCTGTTCTTCTTGCCATTTTCTTGGGCATCTCACTTAAATTTGGTTCCCTCATCTGTAAGGTGGGAATTCAACCCCAAATCCAAGGGTATTGTGCATCTAAAGTAAACACCACACAGTGTAAGTAGTCAATAGAAGTCAATTCTCTCTAAGAACTGGAGCTTTGTGCATTTCAAGGCTGAAGTACTACTTTGGACACTGTCCCTCTTTATATCAGATCTTTAGACAGAAAAGACAGGGGTAGAGTCAGTCCTCACAATATCAGAGAACTTTCGCTGTACCACTCACACCTCCATACTGCATAAAAGGATCAAGAAAAACATCTTTAGGAAAGCTTTTTAAAAAATTAATGAAGAATTTCCTGTGCTGGCAGCCAGTTCTGTCAAATGAAAGCACTTAGAAATACGCTGGGTTCAGTGGGACTAGCTTATTTCTTTTTTTCACATCATAAACCACAGCAGACTGCGTACTTCATTTCTTTACTTCTCATTGCTTATTTTCCTTTATAATACTTACACATTGTCTTTCTAAGATATAGATTAAAAATTTCCTATTCAGCGTTCCCTTTATTAAGTGTTTTCCATTATAAAAGTGGCAAAACCACACCATAAGTTTAAACAGCTTTAAAGTAGACACACTTCTACAGTGTAAGCCAGATACAGTATTCACAGAGTTCCTTACTAGTTATTCTTCTGTGTGTATTCTTATGTAGTTAAAATTAAAGCATTCACCTCATTTTCATCTTTCTTTGAAACCTGTGTTTTACATGGTCTTAATAAACATAATTTCAAACATCTTCGAGATAAACATAGATATACAAAAGTTACTATTGAGCATTTAATTTGTTTCCAGTTTTTCACTAATAGAAACAGTTTCGTGATGAAAGCCTGAATGATTAAGATTTTTGAAATGTTGCATTATTTCCTTGGTATAGCTCCATTGTTGCAAATATTGTGTTGAAGGGTGTGTTTTTTAAAAAATGTTTGATATATGCTATCAATTACCTTATAAAAAGTTTATGCATATTCATATATCTACCAATAATATTTTTGAGAATCCATTTTACTGTGTCTTTGCCAGCATTAAATATCATCCTTTATACTTTTCCATTTGTTTAATGTTGGATAAAATTAAAAGCCCTCTGAAGATTAATGAAGCAGTTGTGTCTATGATGTACATAGTGAGATGTCATGCCAGGAGCCACTACTAGTATGTTGAGCCTTGAACATGTCCTTAAGGTAGACTTCCTGCTATGTCAGCTACTTCATCTCTGAGCCAAGAAGCATAGCACCTCCTTAGAATTAGTGTTCCCTTCTTATTTATTTAAAAGGATAGTCAAAGAACCAGGAATTAAGCAAAAAGACCTCCCTTTGCCCGCAGGAAGGATCTTGGCCTGCACCTCGGATTTGCCCCTCTGCTTGCTTTCTGCCCCACTGCAGCACAGTTCTTTCACTTCACCTGTCCTCAGAATCCTTCTCCAAAGTACCACTCTGGATTTGCTGCCAACTGAATGGTTGGCATGTAAAATGACATTTATTTGCCAGCTTTGATATAGGTGCTTTTTTATGCTTTCTTTCTCACAGCCATATCTTAGGAAGAGTATTTTTTTAATCTTCACCCAAGGATATGTTTATAGATTTTAAAGAGAGAAGAAGGGTGAGAGAAAGAGATAGAGAGAAACATCAACATAAGAAACATCAATTGGTTGTCTCCCATACATGCCCCAACCAGGGACTGAATCCACAAATGTGGGATGTGCCCTGACTGGGAGTCAAATCCACATTTGGTGTATGAGATGACACTCCTACCTGGCCAAGCCACCCAGCGAAGGCAGGAAGAGGTTTTAAGTGTATTTAATTTCACCAGCATTGAGATATCAATGGACAGAGGGCTTTGGTTTTCCATTAGCCCTTAGGTACCTTAGGTAACATTAGATACCTTGTTAGCCAGGAAACCCTGGCTATAAGGATAAAGCAAAGAATGGAGAGAGAAATCATTTAGGAATCATTTTCTATATTTTGTTTCTTTTTCTGTCAAAGAAAATGTTTGGTGTTGATGTTTCTTCATGCTTTAAAATACCACATTAATCTTTATTTCCTAGAAATTGTAGTAAGCCTAAAAATACTTGATAGGAAAACCATGGGGTTTCTCTCTCCTCAAACAGTATGAAAGCTTATTCCACTAACCCACTCACCACCCTCTATGAAAGCCAGGTGTAACCTAGGTGACCCATGTATGACCTCTCTCCTTGTGTTTTGCTTCTACGATCTGGAGTAATTGCCTCTGCCTCTTGTGTCTCCATTCCCAGGATAGGCTCAGCATCTCCCTAGAGTAGCTTATGGCAAAAACTTGAAGACTAATCAGCTAACATGAATAAATCAACTCTGAAGAAGAAAAGCTCTCAGAAGGAGAGTGAAAGGGAACATTCTGGAAGCCAAGCTCCCCGGTGCTGGCCAAGCCACAGACTTGCTTCTTACATTCACTGTGCCTCTCTTTGCTTTAGATCATCTGTGTGTGAAAATGACTTTGGAAAATATTTTTCAAATATTTTTTCATGTATATAAAGAAAATATTAAAGAAAATAATAGATACAAATTATAGACAATTAAAATTTTTAAAGAAGACATTAAAACTTAAAAACTTATGGTCTCTACACTTCACTCAACCTGGTAAAATCTCAACACCAGTTGCCTGTCATGATTTATGTACATATAATGTAATACCCCAAGCAACTAAAATGTATACACAAAAAAAATTCATACAGAGAAATACACTAAAATACTATAGGTAAATCAAAGTAGAAGTTTGACAAATCTTTCAGTAATGCACAAGTAGGAAGGAAAAAGAAAACAAATGTGAACAATAGGGAAAAGAATAAGAAACAAGAAATAAAATGGCAGACTCTGTCCTAACATTTTAATAATTACATTAAATGTAAATAGTCTTCTTTATTTGTAATGGCTCCAAACTATAAACAACCAAATTTCCCTGAATAGGCAAATGGTTAAACATTATGGTATATCCATACCATAGAATACGCATCAGCAATAAAAAAGACCATAGTATTGACACATTCAAGAACTCAGATCTCAATGACATTATTCTGAGTAAAACTGGCCCATCTCCAAAAGTCACATACTCTATGATTCCATATGGAGAACACTTTCTAAATGACAAAAATGATTGAAATGAAAAACAAATCAGAGCTTGACAGGCTTTTAGGTTGATGAGGTGTGGTAGAGGGTGGGCTTGACCACAAAGTGGTAGCACAAGACATAGCTTTGCAGCAAAAAAATAATTGTGTGTATTGGTGGTGGTGGTGATTACACAAAACTACACATATGATAAAATGACAAAAAACTGTGCACACATATTGTACCAATGTCAATTTACCAGTTTTGAAATTATACTATAGTTACATAAAGTGCAACTATTGGCAGAAATTAAATGAAGGCTGTGTGGGGACTCCATGTATTATTTTCGCAACTTCCTATGAATCTGTAGTTAATTTAAAATAAAAAAAATAAAAACAACCTTACAACCCAGATGCAGCAATAAACAGATCTTTGTACATGTGTCAAGTGTTAATTTATGAGTAACCATGGGGAAGGTTATCCCCTAAGAGCATCTCAAAGAGTTAAGGCATTTCAGGACAAAGAGCACCTTCACCTCAGTTCACCAAACTAATCTAAATTATCCATTGTTCACCATGTCCTTGAAGGTCCCTGAGAAAGATGCTGAAATAGAAGAAAACACCTGGCTTCTCTACCCTTGTCCCAGGCTTTTTGGAAGAGGCTGGGCCCAAAAGCAAATGGTTGAGCAGGCTTTGAACCAGTGAATTTCTGCCTTCACAGTTCTGGGTTTCTGTATCCCTGTCCCTAACCCCATGGAAGCATTCCACCATATTGCTCAGTTCACTCTGGTTCCATTGATCCTGTTCTGGACCCAGGTCTGAGCTGGGTAGTCTTTACAATCATACTCCCAGGGCTGTGCTGTACCAAGAAGTATATGAGTGTGTTTCTGCACTCACTGACAGAGCTGCAGCTCTCTTCACCCAAGTAATTGTGTGCATCACAGACACATAGCCTCTCGGTTGGTCAGCCATGTCAGTCTCTAGAGAGCAGGATTGAGGATCAGATTGGGGAGGAAGAAGACTTCAATTTTAGCCTCCACGCTGCCAGCAGTGGTGACTCTGGGCTGTTACTGGCTCTCTTGGAAAGTTGTCTTCTTATAGGCTTCTTAGGGTTTGATTTTTAAGTTCTTTGTCTTTCATTATTTTTCAAAAATGATCTATAAAAGGAAATTCTGACAACACTGAAATATAGAACTTTGTGCCAAAGAATGCATTTCATTCTAAACATTATTAAGTAAGCTATGCAACTCAGAGAACACTTGAGAAATTATAGACACCCAGATACAATAAGGTCCCAAATATAAGCACTGTCTCACACCCAACAGCTTCTTCTAAGCCCAGAACACTTCCGACTTGATGACACATCAAGTGAGTATTTTACTTGGTCAGAGACCATGGCTACAGAAGAAGGCCTTCAGCACATTTGAAGATTTGTGCTGTGTGAGAGTGGAAGAGCCCCATAAGCATCCTAATCTTGTATCTGAGTTTTTCTAAATTGTATTGTCTAAACTCTCCGCTCAATATGAACTGAGATCAGTGGGAAGCAATGCAACTGAGCTAGATTATGCTAGCTTCCCAAAGAAATGTCTGTATACAAATAAGTCCAAATGTTAGGGCCCTACTTTTTCAGAGAAACAATATAGAGAATTATATTCTGCAGTGCTCTTTCTTAAAATTTTATAAAAACAAAATTGACTTCTTTGGTACCCACTACCCTTTAGGCAAGGGCACACTTGATATTCAGTGCCAAATGAAAGTATATTTTGTGGGGAGAAGTATAAAAATCCCCCTGTTTCTTGTTATTTGTCACTGGAAAATGATGTAACCCAGCACAAAGGTTTTGTTCTTTTATAGTTTCAGGACAATTAGAATAACTGGATGATTCCAGGTTCATGATCGCATTTACTTTTTTCTCCTTTAAAGGAGTTCTGGGGTAATGTTTAAAAGATCATTGTACCTTATATTTAATTTTGAAGCTCTTTGCAGCCCTCTGTGGAAGGGCACAGATAGCTGTAATTATAAGCATATATGTTTACTCCCATTGATATTCCAAACTAAGCTGTCCTTTCCCTATCACTTCAACTATTCTTGCTGTTTTCTGGCTGGTCCACTCACCTCTCAGCAGAGCCTGCCTGTGTCTACCATGGAGGAGTTTTCTGGCTGTCAGACTTATCCAAGGGGTCTAGCTGGTTTTACAGTAGAAACCCCTGTCAGCTTGCAGAGCCCAGCAGCCCATGGATGCTTGATTTTGCCGCCATGCTGCTTTTGGAATGGTCTAATCTTGTACCATGGGAAGACACAGGTGGATTACAGATCCTAGGTTCATCTAAACTTTGCAAGTATTTTCTCCTCAGGTTCCAGGCTCACGGAAGCTCTTTGGAATTCAGTTAGGAAAGCTGTCATGACCACTGAAATTCTAGGCAAATCTCTGGTACTCAAAGACTCTGTTTTCCTATGTGTGGGGCATGGCCTCCAGAGGGGCTAAGTCAGTCACCAAGAGCTGGAGACTGGAGGTATAAAAACCTACAGAACAAGCCAAGCATCTTGGGCCAGTTGAAAACTCTCAGAATGAACCATGCACCTTCTTCAATGCAGAGAAGCTCATGATCACTAGAGTGTCCAAAACACAGCTTGGCATTTTTAAAGACTAATAGTATGGACTGGGCGTTGCCCTTGGAAATGCAAATTTTAAAATGTCAGGAACGATGGCCAGCCTAAGGCTGGGGGCTACTACTGCCTTCCCATCCTAGTTCTGAAGGCACACAGGGGCTCTTGAGAGAGGGCAGGAAAGGAGGGAGGCCAAAGAACAAAAAGTATAGAAGCTGCTTGTTTTTAATCAATTACTCCATAAACATGCCCCCAAAAGACAGTAGGTGATTCTTAAACTAAGCAAAGGAATTACAATTTATCGAGTACCTGCTCTGAGCCCAAATTGGTTTGATCCCAAAGGTCACGGGGCTGGCTGTTTCCACACAGCCTCACCATGTGCCCAGGCTGAATGCATGGTCTCAAAGCCTAGCACCAATGATCTGGCTGGGGCTTCCTCATTTTGTCAAAGCTCCCGTTCTGTTATTTCTTGGAGCACTATGCATTGTTCCCAACTGACTTCAGCAGCTTACCCATTTTATATTTTCCAAGCATCTCCATGCTTGGAGCTGTGCTGGTGCTCTGCCAGGGAAGCACAGAGTGGCCCTGGAACATCCTGCTCCAATAGGCTCAGATGGCCATGATGGCAAAAATGAGCACAGTGGAAATAAAATCCACACACTGCCCAACTGTCCCACAGATGCAAAGTAGTATACAGGTCGGTGTCTAGGGTTATCCCTATGGATGAGTAAGAAGTAATTTCTGCATATTTCACTCATCCCCAGGGCAAGAATGATCTCTTCCACTTGGTAGTCATTTTTGTACAGACAACCAATATGGTGACCTTGGCCACAGTTTGGCTCTTCTGTCCCTCATCTATATCTACCCCCTCTCTATCTGGGGCAGAAATTTAGACCCTTACCTGTGTGGATAAAGGTACACATTGTTGGGGCAAAGCACCTCTAAGACACTGAGGACAATAAAATAGAAATGGATAGGATACTGCTCACAGCTGTAGGGACAGCTACATGATCACTGACAGATATTACACACTTAATACTTTTATAAGAGGGTGATCTGCAGAGACAAATGGGGTTCAGCGAAGTGACCTGTTTCAAAGCTGATGTAAAAAAAGGGAAGTTTCAGGGAGTGAGAAAATGGACATCCAGCCCATGAGTGCTGTGGTCCCTGGGGGAGCTTTCTGGCTGGAGCAGTCGATGGCCATCTGCTTTTGTTGACACTTCAGTATTCACCTGTCTTGTGATAACAGCACCTGGATCTTCTTGGGAAACCTCCATCTCCTCATAGTGGTCTCTATCATTGGGTGGGACTAACTCCCTAACCTGGGTGGGCAGAAGCCCATGACCTGGCCTATGAAAGCACTTGATTGGTTCTGGAATGAGCACTAACCTGACTTGGGCAGATGAAAACCACTTTTGGGGACTTTTGCTGATATTACTGGGACAGAATATTCCTTGCGTGGCAGAATTCCTGTGTAATTGACTATCAGCCTGACACTGCTGAAGGACAGTGATGTCCTTCTGCTAAGAGTGTTTGCTGAGAAGGGAGCTAATCCAGAGGAGATTCTCACTGTGAGATGGAGAGCCACAGTGTCCTGAGGACTTACTGAGCCCAGAAAATTCACATGCCTGGAGCCAGACCTATTTTGGCCTTTAGCTATGTGAGGTGATGAATCTTCTTTTCTGCTTGTTAGTTTGAAATGTCTTTTTATCACTTGCATTGAAACATTTCAGAGTAATCCAAGTATGGAAATTAAGGTTTATATCAAACATAAACAGTATGAGATCACCAAGGCTAATATTCAATTTATATATACAATTAGGTTTCTATTATTACTGAACTATTGAAATACATCCAGTACAGTTGGTCAAGAGCTATTCCACCTCCAATGGCTTCCTGCTACCCAGGCCTCCTAGACCATTGCTGGGTATGTCCGAGACTTCTCCATAATCTACCAAGTAAAGAGGTATTGCCTGAAACCACAGGGAGCTTCTTCTGGCAGCCACTCAAATGGATCTTTTGAAGGTCATTAACGACCCCCATGTTGCAATCAACAGTCATTTCTCAGTTCTTATCTTACTTGGCCTACCAACAACACTTGATGAGCAGCACAGTTGACCACTCCTTCCTCTCTCTGCTCATTCCTCCCCAGGTCTTTAACTACTAAAGGCTGATGTGCCCCAGGGACAAACCTCTTGTCCATGTGTACTCATTCTCTTGCTAATCTTACCCAGTCTTATGCTTTAAATACTATCTCAAACTTACCTCTCACCTGGACCTCTCCATGAACTCAAAATTCATTTATCCAGTGACCAACATGACATATCCACCTGGATGCCTGGCAGGCATCTCAAAGGTAACATGTCCAAAACAGGGTTCCTATGGTTCCCACACTACCAAAATAATTCTTCCTGTGTTCTTCCCCATTTCATTTTCCAACTCAAACCTAAATCTTTGGGCTTATCCTTAAGTCCTTTCTCTCACAGGCACATGCTCCACACTTGATTTGTCAACAAATGCCATCAGCGGTACCTTCAAATCATGTCAATAATCTGAGTACTTCACCTCATCCTTGTGGTCACCGTCTGGTTCTAAGCCATCATCTCTCACCTGGATTACAGAAAAGCCTCCTAACTGGCCTTCTAGCTCTGTCTTTATCCCCCTGTGATTAACCAATCACACAGCAGACAGGTGAGTCTTTTAAAATATAAGTTGGTCACACCATTCCTCCAATATGCCAACACCATTACCGTGAGCCCCAAGGCTTACATGAGCTAGCCCTATTATCTCTCTCACCTCTCTTCCCACTGACTCCTAGCTGTCAACCACTCTGGCCCCAGCCATGCCACCATGCTGTCCCTGCTTTGCTCTTCTCTTGGCCTGAAATGCTCTTTCCCTAGTTATCTGCATAACGTGTCTCCCCATTTTGTTCAGGTCTTAAATTAAATAGTGCTTCTTGCTGAGACCTCCCCTTACTATCCTGTCTAAGATTTCAGTACCTATTTCTATCTATTGTATATTTAATACTTATTCTTATTATCAAACATGCTTTGTAATTTATTTATTTAAATTGTTTTCTACCTTCCTCAAGAGAATATAAGGGCAGAGAAGAGCTTCAATATTTTGCTCATTGCTCAGTCAAGTAACAAACATCACATATAACAAACTATCAATAAATAATTATGAATGACTTGGTGGTCCCCATTCCATAGTCAGTACAGTTATTTTGAATACCACTCCTGGGGAAATTCCTCCCTCCCCTATCCCCACACACTCCCGGAGAAAACTAGCAACCAACATCCTTCTTCCTTTCTTCTCATTCCTAAATGGCCCATTGATTCCTAAATGGCCCATTGATTCCCAACTGGCCTTCTGGAAAACTGTAAGAGCTGCCTTGGGAAGGGGCTATAAGCATTTCATTCCCTGGAAAATATGCTCCCTACCACAGATTCATAAATTAAATCTGATTCACACACCAGCATACATGAATTTAGCTTCTGAGCTTTCTGAGAGCCTCATATAGGAAGGGCAGGCCTGGGACTGCTCACAGCCCCGCCTGAGGGCCTGACACTAAGACTGCCCTGGCATGGCACTTCTTTGGCAACCTGCTCCCACCCACCACAGGCAGAGGTCTGCTCCCTGCCACTTTGGTCTGAAAAAGCCACAAAGCATATGGGACATCCTGTCTGGTTTAGAGGTTTAATTGGCAGAAGAAACTTCAGGAGCAGGATGAGGGAGTCTGGGGTGGGAGAGAGAAAAATAAGGGGAAGGTGGATCGGCGTGTTTTTTGCATGACAACTTTACAGTAGAATCAGGCAAATGAAATCAAAGCAAGGCTAACACCATGCCCCCAGAGTATGGCTAGACCTCTCCCCACACCATTACCTTAGATTGATGGGTTCCTCCATAATGCTTTTCCCTTTCAAGCTGGGTTGAAAAGAGCAGAAGCTAAACAAGCAAACAAATTAAAAAGGATCATTTTATCAGCAGAAATGAGACCCTTCCACCACCAGGGAGACATTTTCAGAGCTAGGCTAGAGCTTGGGTGCTTGACCCTTCAGCCCCCATCCTACATCCAGGCTGTGAGCACTGAGCTCCAGGCCTGGGTGCAGCATTGAAGCACACACAACACCTTCAAGCCTTGCACACACATTCAAAAAGCATTACACATTCAAATCTTGATAATACCAATCATAACAATAAAACAACAGTTACAATTTTTAAAAAATACATGTTTTAGATACCTCCTCTGGGCCAGGCACTTTACATTTCCATTGCCAATTTCACAAAGTACTGCTGTGTTCAGGGGACAAATGCAATCTTAATTTTAAAGCTCCTTGAGTAGGGTAGGGTGCAGGTAGGCAAGGTTCACTACACAGGCTACTGATGCATGATTTCTACATTAACTATAAGAAACTTTAATACCCAGAAATCACAAGGGAAAATGAACATGATGTTCAACATTTCATGTCTACTCCTTTAGTATAGTGTAAAATGGAGCTTGAAGAAAACTTTAGAGGCAATATAACAGTAGTTCTTGGAAGAACCTCAAGGGAAGTTCATAGCTAATGGAGACATGCCCGGACAGGTGCACACAGACTCTCTGCAGGAATTTTCTCCACTCTGGCCCTGACTTGTACACATTGCAGCTGATCCTGGTGCCAGTGACTAGCCAGGGCCAACAGGAAGGCAAGGCTAGAACCTCTGAGCACAAAATGGCCTGGGACATTCAGGTCAGGGATGTCAAATCTTACTTCACAACTTCCTGCCCAGAGTGGAGCCAAACATTGCTGCCCCAACTTCTGTGTGGTCTGCTAATGGCTAGGAATCTACCTTCTCTTCTGTCCCTTCTAGATTCTCTCTACAAATCTCTAATTATTTATAAATTTAAGAATAATAAAAATAAATAGATATTAGTATGAAATGTTTTAGCTTACATTTCTTTGATTGACTAATATATTTGGAGAAAGAAAAGCTAAACTGAAACAGCAGACTTCTGTCTTTAAGAAAAAAAGATGTTTATGCAGAAGTGGAAAATTAGAGTTTGGAATTATTTCCAATGAAATATAATGTTAGAACAACCTCAAATTGGCAATTGGACTCAAAAAAAAGTTTAAGCTAAGAAAAATTACTTGGAAAGTGGAGGAAGGAGGGGAGGGCTGGGGTAAAAAAAAAGAAAAATTACTTGGAAAGTTACAATATAAAGCCAGAAAATTCTGGAAGGACCATTAAACAGCCAGTTTCTTAAATCTATTTGTGTGCATAATTTTTTCTCTCTTTAGGAATTACTGTCCTAAATTACTGTATTTTGCCATGTGTAATGCACACCCACATTTTTGGCCTGAACTTCTAGGAAAAAATCTTTCATTTTAATTTTTTAGTTCAATTTTTATTTATTTATATTTAGAAACAAAATCAATTATTGTATTCCAAGTTATTATTTTGCATACAGATATCATTATTGTTTTCTAGAGTTATACTTTTAAAGAATAAGCATAAATAAAAGAATGAAAAACATTTATATAGATACAGAATTGGTACTACCCATGTATAATGCACATCCTTATTTTTCCCTGAAAAATTTAGACAAAAATTGAGCATTGTACGCAGCAAAATATGGTACTTCAGTCCATGAAAAGAAGCCTGTTTCCCAGGACTTAGAAAAGGTGATTCTCTAGTTTTCTGTATACTTTGTTCCATAATTTAACAGCTCTGTGGGTCAGTAATTTCTTCCTTGTGTCTAACCTAAATCCTCTTCACTGTGGGTTTGAACAGTTCTCCTGAGAATGAGCTGAGCAGTCTGTGTTTCTCTGCTCTCAGCTCTGGATCACTTTCCTCAGAGGATTTTCAAAAGCTTACCTTTTGAAGACTTTACTCCGATCGCTGTTGTAGAAGACAAAAAACTTGGAATATCCATTTTGGAAAAAGATCTCCAGGGCAATGTCCTACAAAGAGAAACCCATGTACTTATCCTAAAGTTTCCTCAATGGCAATACACTCAGTCAACAGAGCTATTGGCAATAGATCATTGGGTCTCTGTGTCAGTGTGAAAGGATTTCGATCTAAAATGGAACCAGAGGACAGGAAATGGAGACTCTCATGCATGCACCCTCAGAAGAATGGAACTTAAAAACTGAGAGACTGATTTATCATAAGTGCCTGATTTACAGAAGATTGAGACTTATCTCCTGACCAGTGAACATCCACCAGGTGGGGTGGGTCAAGGTCAGACTCGGAGATGAAGTGCTGCATCCAGCAACACAGTCTGGTCCTGTTTCTGCTTGGCTGCAATGGAGTTCTCAAAGTTCAGTTCACTGGGCTCCTGAGCAGAGGGAAAGTATTTGTAATGATTAGGCAAACCACTGTCCTCTACGGGTGCACATAAGAGCCTTGGATTTTTTCTATAATCAGAAATATAAATAATGTGCAAATAGATGATGAATATAGAATCTATAGAGGCTGTGGCTTGCCCATGTTCAGACTTCCTCCTGGGAGAATCCAGGGCTGGACACATGGTGGTCTTGTGCACACAGCTCCCTTCCCCACTGGTTGTACACACACCACTCCCAAATCTGGCTTCCACCACTCTCAAGCTAGCCAACCATCTGGAAACAGTCACCATTTGCTGGGGGAAAGAAGCTCACTTACTGATACCTACTTGCTACTATGTATTATCTGTGAGGTAGATATATAATCATTAAAAATACTTTTGATTCTTATTATATGCCTCCAAAATGTGCTAGGTCCTATATATGTAATGGTAGAAAAGACACGATGTGGTCCCCTGCTTACTAGAGGGAAACAGGAGCCCAGAGAGGTGCCCCACTGTGTCTAGGTGGTGGCGCTGTGGTCAGGACTAGGTCCATGTTGGCCACACTGCCCTGAACCTTAAGGGCAGGACCCTTGCAACTCATCCTTTTCTCATTCAACACTTTGTGAAGAAGTGCAAGAAGATTACGCAAAATGAGAACCAACACTTTGTGGGCAAAAGCAGTGGAGTGGCAGGAAGAGAGAGAGAGAGAGAGCGCGAGCTGGTCAGATGCCAGCAGCTTGCTGGACCTTTGTCATTAATGATGCTTTTTAAAATGACCCCCACAGAAAGGCCTCCCTGAATTGTAGTTTCAGGGAATAATAAGAACACCTCCAGAGGATCACAGGCTAAATTACACAACCAAAGAAATTTATAAATGAAAGGCATTCTTATTCTCTCCTTAGGTCAAAGCATTGCCCCCTGTTGGACTTTGCAGAACAAACACCCACAGAGAGGGTAGGGGGTGAGGATCTCATCCCTCTTTTCCTAAAGGGTGGATCCTGATCTTCCTCTGCCTGCTGCCCAGAAGGCCCCTGGGCATGAGGGCAGCTTTGCTATCACAAAGGTTGGGCTGGTGAAGGTCAGATGTGTCTAAAGCCACTGGGAGCCCCACATTTCTTCCCACCTTTGCCACTGAGCTAATGCTTCTAAACCTTCTAAACTGGGTCATTTATACCTTAGGTGGCACCAGAACATTAGGCTGTGAATAGCTGACAGCAGAGCTCTGCCTTTGAAAGGAATTTGCTCTGTTTAGTATGTGGGTGAGCCCTTCAAAGACCCCCTGAGTGTGGCTCTGGGACCCTTGCTGGAAGGAACTATCAGTACATCTCTACACCGCTTGGTCCAGTAAATTACCAAGAGCTCAGAGATAGATGAAACTGTGGGGAGGGTGGATGGAGGGTGGCAGCCAGCTGAGAGGTCCATAGGATCAGAACAGGGCAGGGCAGACCTGCACTCAACTCTCAGGCCTCAGCTCCACCCTGGGGCAATGGAGCTGTCCTATCCTGTATTCCTGAATATCCAAGGAAGATCTGGGCATGTCAAGGGGAAAATAAAGCAAACAGGCTGGATTCTAGATGACACAGGGCAACAAGCTCCTGATAGTCAAGTGGCAGGGGCTGGAGTGAGAGTGAAAAAATGAGAACCATGAGCCAGGGAACCAGACCCAACACAAGCCAGAGGATTGCACAGGTGTGTCCCATAGGTCACTGGGCTATGCACAGGCAGGAAAGGGTCATGGGCATGTGTTCCTCATATTCAGATGAGGCATTGATGGCACCTGGACCACCAGTCTAATGACAAGATGATCTTCCCTTTCCCCTTCCTGGGGCATACCTGCAGGAGAAAGCGTGCCTGCCGGAGCTCCCTGAGGTCACCATAGCTGTGGCGCTGGCATGAGTAATGGTCAGAGGACCTGTCTTTGCTGCACAGGTTGAAAATGAATGGATCACTGATGCTGAAAAGAAAATAAGACATGCAGTGAGAGGGTATCTAGTGGGCTTATCCCCCTTCTGTCCCACAGCCCTATCTGAGTTTCTGGGACATACTGGGGGTGCTACAGTCACTGCCAACCAGGGTGCCAGTACCCACTGACCTGATAAACCCTAAACACCTGTCCTCATTAGCCCTGCCCTGAGGAGTAGGACAGGGCATCAGCCTCACCAGGTGAGGGAGCAGAAAGGAGACAGCTTCCAGGACTGACAGTGGCACTGAATGAAGAGCAGAAGAGCATGCATGTACAAAATCTCTCTCAGTTCAGTGGTCCAAGTGGATTGAGGGGGTAGGGGAAGACTGAAGGAGATACTCTAATCATATTTGAGGAAAGTTCAGGTTCTGGAAATAGGGCAGAAATATGACAAGACACTATAAAAAGTTCAAGTTAGGCATGGCCTAGGGCGGCATGGGGCCTGGTATAGTGGCATCTAGTATAGCATGGGAGAAAGTCACAGAGAACACCAAGCCCCCACAAGGGTGTGCAGCAGGTCTGAGATACTAGTGGGCTGGGAAACAATGACCACAGCCTCAGCAATGGCCTCCAGAACACATGCCCAGAGCCAGAGACCAAACAGATGGCAGCAGAGGCCAGACCAGGGCAGCTCACAGAATTGAATAACTCCCCATGGGAAGAAAGGAAGAAGAAGGGTAGGGAGAATCATAAGTTTGATTAGTACTTACCCCCAAAAGAACAATTTCTGCACTGGAAGTAACTGAAATACCTTTAGGTAACCACATGAAGCTTTTACCACCAGTACAAAGGGGACTTAAGAAATAAAGTGATTTCAGTTATGGACAGTTACATTTCTGAATATCTAAGTTATGTGGTAATTTTGTACATGACCATATTGTGTGGTCATTGTACATGATTGTGTACATGACCACAGAAGCTCTGATAGAATGCCCTTTTAGGACCTGAGAAATGAAGGGCCTCAGAAGCCCCTCAGCCCCCAAGAAGCATGAGTACCAATTGCAGCCCCAAAGAATCAAGAGCTGAAAGAGTCCCACACACCAGTACATGGTGGCATAATGGGTGAGAAGATTGTGTTTCACCCCTTCCTCATCCCAGCTCCAACTACAGCTCTCACTGGCTAGCCTACAGGCCTTGCTTCCAAGGGAAATCGAGAAAGAGATCAGGTCCTCAGGCCAAACCAGCAGGACTTCTTCAGCCAGTGGTCAGGGGTGGTGGTCCAGCACCTGTCATGCTAACAGCTTGGACTTATTACTATGCTTAATGGCCACTGCTCAGTAAAAGGGAAGGCTGCTCACAAGGGACACAGCCTGAGCCATTGTTTAGCCCCCTGCATAGCCAGACCTCAAGGGTTGGATTTCAGCCCTCTGCAGCTCCTCCTGCCCCTTCTTGGAACAATCCTCTCAGGCCTCCTGTTCTGAGCCATGTTGCTATAGGACTGATCAAATACAAGTGTGGCTCTTACTCTGGATGCTTCTGCCTAGAGGCTTTAATTCAAACCTACTGGTGGCTGAGGCCCTTAGTTCATTATTAATGCCTCCCTCTGGGGCTAAGTTTAGTTTCCCGTAAACTTGTCTGACTCCTAGTGAGGCCATAGAGGTAATTCTAGCTCATACCCTTTGCTTAAGTCAAACAGCATCACAGGTCAAGGCATTGGTGAGAATAACAATGACAACTCCGTTATCCAATTATTATTATTATCACCCAATATTCAATTATTGTCAGAATTTATACCTAAAATTCATACCTAGAATCATTCACTAGATCACAAACTCTTTACCAGAATCAGCCCACATCTGACTCACCTTTTCGTGTCTATGGAGTCTATCACAGTGCCTGGTACAAGACAGATTTTCAATGAGTATTTGATGAATTGAACTAAATGGAGAAATGATGCCTTAAAATGCTGACTAGTATGGAGGAAATATCTGATTAAAAGCACCCTCTTTCAAAGAGCTGACTGGATGATTTGGATTTCTACCAAATTAACTTTTGAACTTGACTGACAATGTTATGATTTAAATTATTTCCCCCCAAAGAGATAGTTTGAAGTCCTACCCCACAAATACCCCACTACGAGACTTTATTCAACAAAACGAACGGGCAAGCAAAGTATAGCCAAAGACATTGAAATTGAGAACAGGCTGACAGTGACCAGAGGGGAGAGGGGAGGGAATAATGGGGGGAAAGGGTGAAGTGTTTACAGGAACAATTATAATGGACATACGGACAACAACAAGGGGGGTGGAAATGGGGGAGGGAGACAGGAAGGGCTGGGGTACGGGGAAAAGGCAGAAAACTGTACTTGAACAACAAAAAAAACAAACAAACAAGCATAATATAAACAAAGACACTGAATTTGAGAACAGTCTGACAGTGTCCAGAGGGGGAGGGGAGGGAATTTCAGGGGAAAATGGGAATGGTTTAGAGCAACAAGTATAAAGGACACATGGACAAAAACTATGGGGGTGGAAATGGGAGGAAGGTGGGGAGGGCTGGGGTGGTGGGCTGGGGGAGGTAAAAGACAGAAAACTGTACAATATCAACAATTAAAAAAATACTGATTAAAAATAAAATTAAAAAATGGAAAAAAAATTTCTAAAAAATAAAATAAATTAAAATAGGCAAATACCAGAGGTAATAAAATCAAAATGAAGTTATAAAGATAGGTCCTCATCCAATATGACTAGTCTCCTTATGGGAAACTTGGACACAGAGACAGACACGCACTGAGGAAAGATCATGTGAAGACACACAGAGAGAAGATGGCCATGTGACTGGAGTGAAGTATCTACAAGCAAATGAACACCAAGGATGGCCAGGAAATACCAGAGGCTAGAGGAGGCAAGAAAGGATCCTCCTCTAGAGCTGTAGAAGTAGAGCGGCCCCGCCCATACTGCTGTCTGACTTTTCACCTCCAGGACTGTGAGACAATAAATATCTGTTTTTTAAAGCCACACACAGCTTTTGGTATTTTGTTACAGCAGTCCTAGTAACCAAGTGGAGTCATCCTATTCAGCTAAAAAGGGATACTATGAAAACAAAATAAAACCTTCTAGAAAGGTTCTTAGTTTCTAAGGAAAGTTCCAAAGTGCAAACTCCAATCTGCTGGAGGATGTGCAGTGTTCTTGAGTTTATTTCGATATTTTTATGGTACATCAGAGAGCCTCTTTCAAGGTCTAATGCTCAACTGCACTCAATTTGATGGCAGTCTTTTAGAGAAACATTTCAGGGTTGACTTAGCTTTATTTTTAACTAGCTTGTTTATGTATCTTCCGTAGTCTCTATGGTCAAAACAAGACTTGATCCCCATTGATTTGACATGATCTATAGCCTGTCTGTCTCTGAAAACTGCCTCCACATGAGTGTCAGCAGTTTCTCAGGGCAGTAAACAAGATCTCGGAGAGAAAGCACTGTCTGGGTTAACAAATACTTCTTTGAGGTATGGTGACTGAAATTACCTATGAAATCCCCAAATGACATTCCAAGGTGTAATTTGTTTTCACTATACTCCTATATGCATTCTAGAAAAGTACATTTCCAGACATGGGAATCTCCCTTTTCATTCCAAATCAAGTGAGTACATACAATCTGAAAACGGGGCTTCTATTAAAAGCACAGATAGAGTCAATTTGATCATTATTAGATGCAACTCATAAACACAATTTTTCTAATCAATAAGATCTTGTCTAACACTAACAGGATTTAACCCAGAGGTGAAGAGGGAAGCAATGGATTGTGCCAGTTATCACATGTGTCCACCATGAATATAGGTATAGTAGAAAGCTTTCATCAGCTCTCAGAAAGGCAAGTCTGCAGACGCATTGTCCATATTGATCAGTATCAATAAAACATGAACAATAAGATGAGATGTGTGTGCCAAGTATTAATTATGCTCTTCTGCCTTGGAAAAGCACAGAGGACTCCCAGCAATCAGTAAACATTTGGTATGAATAAAAGATGAAAATTAGCAGAAAGAAAAATGCCAAGCATTTTAAAGCAAACCTAAATCAAAGGAGGGTGGGCTGACATCTACTTTTCCACACTCTTTAAACTCCTGCTTCCTGATGTAAGCTGGAAATAATATGGCAACTGAGAATAAAAATTCTTAGTTATTGGCAGGTAGGACTCTGACTCCTCTGTCAATAGTCTAAAATAGTTCTCAAAGTGTGGCCTCCAGCCCAGTAGCAGCAGCAGCAGCAGCAGCAGCAGCAGCAGCAGCAGCAGCAGCAAAGAACTTGTTAAAATCTCTGTCCTTACCCCAGGTCTGCCAAATTAGAAACTGGGGTAAAAGTGAGTCCCAAAAATCTGTTTTAACAAGGCTTCCAGGTGATTCAGTGTAAGTTAATTTGAGAAACACTGTACTAACAGGTCATCATTTGAGCCTTAGAAAAGTCCAGGCTTATCTCTGGATGAAGAAATCCTCATCCAAATCCTTTCAAAAGCAATGATCAACTGAAAGCATACAACTTAACAACTGAACTTCTAGCAAAAGTGCAAACATAGTCAACTTGCTTTTGAATGGCCATAGTCTATAAGCATGAGAGAATTAATCAATAAGAGCTTGACTGAACCAAAATAGACCAAATACATTTGATCATAAAAAGTAACCTTGGAATTTCCTGCCAGAGACCTCTGGTGTTAGTTGGTATAAAGTAACTCTTCAAATTTCTACCCAAATCCTTCAAGATTCAGTCTCAGCCCACTTCCTTTTGCCATCTCTCCAAGTGTGAACTCCAAAGAAACCTCCCATATCATGTATTCTGCCTTATGATGCTATTGTGCTCCAAACTCTTTCCAAGGGAACCTCCCATGCTATTTTTTGCACTTGCTGTGCATGAAAGGGCAGTGCTTGATGTCTTACATAAGAATGAGTAATCAACAAGTTGTTGAATAAGTAAACTGATGGAACTGGATTCTATTACCCAAATAATCTAAGGAATGACCCCTTTGTCCTGTGGTGGACTCCACATCAGGAGAGGCATGAGGAGCTGTCACACTGTTATCCATTCCAGATTTTAGCTTAGGGGAACCACAGTCAAGGAAGCCTGTGCTTTAAGTTTCTTTTGTTTTATCTCATGGTTCATTTCAGGCCCAAACTGAAGTCCATAGTAAGAGCAAAGTGGGAGGGGTAGCAGTGAGAGTAGCTGAGAAGGAAGATTGGGGCTCAGAGGAGAATCTGCTGGAGGAAGTGGAGACTCACTTGGATAAGCAGTGGCGGGTGCAGTAGACATCACCCACAGGAGAGAGTGTGAAGTTCTCACAGATGTAGAAGTGCTCGTGGCCAAAGAGTAGGAGCCCTTCGGAGATTAGGTGGCCTTGTACAATCACCAGGGAGTACTTCTGTGTCACCTGGAGGGAGAGAGCACCAGAGTCAGGCCATAGGCAAGTGAAGCATGTCTGTCATTTTTATGAAGGGCAGGAGGGCATTAACTAGTCACCCACTGGGCACTTGGAGGTAAGAGCAGCAGCCATTGTCCCAGAGCTGCATTGCTCATCACAGTGTAAGTGGCTCTTCTATACCCTACACCCTGTTTAGTTACTTGATATATTTAGTATCCATGGCCACCCCACCCTCATTGGAGACTTCATCACCGCACCACTTCTCCCTCTGCCCAGTTCTGTAACCCTCACTCCCAATAAGCTTCCTGGCTCAGAGTTGGCTTTCCAGAGAGCCTGACCTGGGACCATGTCTTGGTGTGACCCAGACATGAAGGACTTAGTGGGTCCATACATGGAATACATTTCTGAAAAAATAAATGTGGAAATAAGTAAATTCTAGATGATAGCCCAAATGGACCAAGAATAATTCAAAGGACATCACTATAGTGAGTTGTCTATAACTTCAATGTCAAATGGGATTAGTCAAAGTGAGAGTCAGGGCCACCAAGGGCTTGTTCCATGATAAGTACTCACCACTACAATCCAGGATAAGTCATTACTGAACTATTTTTCCTAACCGAGGATGAGGCAAGGTTCTTACTTAGTTCCTGTAACCCAGGCTGCTGTAGGCAGCTGTCTCCTGGCCTCTTCTGCATCTACTGGAGTAGGCCCTAAAACCACCCTCAGAGCCACTTTCAACATGGACTCATTTACAACTTCATTCATTCAGTCAGACATTTTTCAATTCAACAGTTATGGATTCAGCATTGACCACATGCCAGGCCCTGAGCCAGGCTTTGAGCATAGAGGGAGGAACAAGATAAGCAAAAATCCTATTCCCATGGGACTTAATGTCCAGTAGAGGTAGATGAATAGTAGACAAACATGTCAACCAATAAAACTATTACAAATTGTAACATGTGCTGAAAGGGAAAAGAAAAACAGGGTGATGACAAGGCAGAGAGAAACTTGGGGACATTATTTTAGAAAAACCCTGAGAATTGAAGGGTGGAAAGTGGGCAGAATGGAAAAGCTGGGAGAAAAGATTTCAGGGAGAAGGGAGGTTCGTTTAAAGCCTAGAGGCAGGGAGGAGAGAAAAGAGATCATTATGACTGACACAAAGTTGGAAAGTAGGAGTGCTCAGAACAAGAGGACCTTAGATGCCTTGGTAGGGCTATTGGGTTTTATTCTGGTTACAACAGAAAGCCAAGGAAGGGTCATTTCTCAAAGATGACACTGGCTGTTGGCTGGATAGTAGGTTGGAAAGAGTCAAGAGTGGCAGGAGGGTGATCAGTCATGTGGCCACCTCAGTGGTCCTGTTGAGGGGTGATGGCTTTGGATGGGGTGGCAGAAGGAAGTGGGAGGACATGGAGACATAAATGAATCTAAACAAGAAGAGGTAGAATTGACAGGAACTACTACTAGACAAGCTAAGGAAAATAAAAATTAAAAAAAAAGGAAGCATTGAGGATAAAGGAATCATTAAACATTGAGACTGAGGCATCGAGTAAAGTCCCCTAGCCTTGCCCAGAGGCAGCCACCATAACCATGAGTTTGTATCAAGGGGTGCCAGACATGTACCCCCAAACATGCCACCTCAGCATTGGAATTATTTTGAGTTAAAGACACTTGAAAAATAAGGTACAAATAGGATACTTGGGTTTCTCCTTTTCTTCCTGAAAGCAGGCAATAAAACTGCCGTATGAAAGATGGCCACCCTACATCAGGAGGAAAAGAACATTCTTATCACCAGAGATAAGGAGGTAAAGCTGAGAGAAATCTATACAAACAAACCTTAGTAAACTAACCCTTATCTTCCTTTAGCCTCCCTATATCTTTTAGTTTCCTTTTCACAATTACTACTCTTTGTTCAGCCTAGTATATAAACACTTAAACCTAACAACTTTTAAGGTCTTCATTTTCCCATGAAGGCTACCAAGTACATGTGAAAATAAAATCTGTTTGCTTTTCTCCTGTTAATCTGTATTCTGTCAACTCAATTCTCAGACCTAGCTGGACACTCTAATAAGAGGGTAGAGGGGAGACTTTGCTTTTCCTGTAATATATCCTTCTGAAGAGATTCTATGAATAATGCATAAGCCTGTTTTATACATAGTCTCTTTGTTTACATAAACAGCATATTCCTATACTTACTGTTTTGCATCTAGTTTTTTTCCTTTAACAATCCATCTTGGAGACCCTTCCAAGTCACTTCTTATAGAATTGTCCCACCCTTATTAATAGATGCAGAGTGTTCACTTGCACAGTTGCATTATGATAACGTTATTGAAGCAATCCCCTCTTAATTATCATTGTTTTCAAATATTTTGACATGACAAATGATGCTGCAGTGACCATCCTGGACATATGCCCCTTTGAATACACAAGTAAATCTGTAGGTTAAATTCCTATAAATTGAATTTCCAGTCCGTGGTGTATTTTAAACTCTGATAACTATTGCCAGATTGCCCCCTTACAGGGGGCACGAGTTCACACTCCCATCAGCACTGTTAGGAGGGCTATGCCAAGCTGTTCAAACTTTTTTTCAAGTCCACCTGGTGAGATGTGGAATGGCAGGACCAGTTCTGGCCTATGTACCTCCAAAACCCCTCTCTCCACAGGGGGTCCCACCTTCACCCAACCCCTAAAGTCCCAATAGCAGGGGCTGGTGTGCATTCTCATGGTGTTCTGGTGCTTTCCTTTGGGAAGAACTAAGTAACAATGAGAACAAACCAAACTACAAGAAAAATGTCTAATGAGAGCAGGGTTAATAGCTTAAACATTGATTCTGCTAGAAAAGAATGGCATTTTAAAAACTGGCAAGTGAACCCAAGTGAACTATTACCCCCTCTTCCATTTAAATCAGCCCTGGGAGGGCCCCAGCCCAGTTTACTCATGCTTAAGAAATCTCTTATGCCCTGAGTCTATTGATCATTGTAGAAAGAGCGGAACTTCTGCTTCATAAGTAGAATTTCTCTACAATCAGCTGGATGAGACATTATCACTCCTGATTAGGTAAATAACTAAGATGTGCCGACACCTGGACCTGTATATAAGGAACAGTTTGTCTGGAAATCCAAAATGCTAGAGCTGAAGTTAGAGGACCATTCCATGGAAGCCCATGACAGTAGGTCCTGCAGGAGTCATGTCTCAGCGTGCACATCTGCAAAAGGAAAAGATCAGCAGCAGGTGTTCAATTTTTTTCTCATGTTATTCACCTGCAATTGAGTGCAACACTCTGATATCATCAGCGGGAAAATAGAGGTGCAGAGCTGTCATATGAGGTACACAGAACAGAGCTAATATGTGCATTCACTTATATTTGTGCAAAATCTACCAGAGAATGCTTTAGCCTGCTCACATGTAGCATGCATGCCTTTCTGTACATCTCCTGCTTGCCTACACCTTGCTATTGATACAGTCTCCTATACTGGCATATGGAATGAGTATGCTCATTTTTCAAAACTGCACAGAGGAAAAGTGGCTGATGAAAAGCTGTGTATCAAAAAGGAGAGAAACTATATGAATTACATTTATATTGGCTAACTATGCAGTGTGGCATTTACTCTCGCTAACTTGAACATTTTTACATGAAGCATTCTGTCACATTAGTAATCAATAAAAGTATATTAAAATGATAAGGATATACTGTGTTTTATATACCGATTTGGCAAATCTGAGAAGACAGTGTGAGGATCTCTTTGCATCAGCTCATCTCTTTAGGCAGATACAGAGCAGGAAAGTCCCCTGCCTGCCTGCATGTGCCACTGCCACAAGCAAGCCCACAATCAGGCCTGCCTCCAGCCCTGCCTCATGGAGGAGACTAGGTGGGAAAGGATGGAAACTACACCAGCACACAGCGAACATTTTACAGTTCTGAAGATTGTTCAAAGCGCAGTGTCTGGCCTAAGCTGCATTGACAAAGGATCTGCTCAATGGTGACTAACTGAAACAGAAACACATTTTTTGCTGAGGCAGCTCTGAATATTGTAAAACCTGGACTTGTGGATCTTAGGCACTTATTCAAAGAGTTGATATGTATAAGAATCACCTGGATGCTTGTTGAAGTTCATATTCTCAGGCCACATCCCCAGAGGTTCCCATTTAGGAGGTGCAGAGCAAGCCCTGGAATCTGCATTTTAATAAACAGCCCAGATGATTTGGATGTAGGTTATCTGAAGACTATACTTTGAGAAACTGACCTATGAACATCTGTGAGGCTATGAAAGCATATTTATCATCACTCATTCATTTGTTCATGCATTTCTTTAACAGATAATTATTGAATGTTTGGTGTGTACACCACACACTGCTAAGCACAAAGGGAAATAAAGACTTCGTGGCACTCATTGTCTAACAGGAGAGATGGAAGAGTATAGACTGTCCCAGAACAGCATGGCAGGGATGCTGTGGGCACTCTGGGGATACAGAGCAGGGAGCATGGCCAGACAAGGGTGAGAGAAGGAGTGGAAGTGACACCAGACAAGTGGTTCTCACAGAGGTGACCCCAAGGTGTAAGGAGTTAAGAAGATAAACACAGGGAGGAGCAATCCAGGGCATTAAGTCTAGAGGCAGAAGGACACGTTTGGAGATTACAAGTAATTCTGTATAATTAGAGCATAGAATCTGGGGTGTATGCATGTGTGTATACATAAAGGTGAGGGAGGCCAGTCCAGAGAAGGGCAGGGCCAGCTCAGAAGTAGTCAGTACTCATGGACAAAAACTATGGGGGGTGGAAATGGGAGGAAGGTGGGGAGGGCTGGGGTGGTGGGCTGGGGCGGGGTAAAAGACAGAAAACTGTACAATATCAACAATTAAAAAATACTGATTTAAAAAAAAATAAAAAACAAAAACAAAAACAAAAAAATAAATAAATAAAATAAAACATCTGGAACCTTTAGCAAAAAGAAAGTAGAAGGTTTTATTTTTTTTATTTTATTTTATTTTTTTTAAATATATTTTATTGATTATGCTATTACAGTTGTCCCATTTCTCCCCCATCATTCCCCCCACCCTGCACACCCTCTCCCACCCACATTCACCCCTTTAGTTCATGTCCTTGTGTCATAAGTTCTTTAGCTTCTACATTTCCCATACTATTCTTGCCCTCCCCCTGTCTATTTTCTACCCACTATCTATGCTACTCATTCTCTGTACCTTCCCCCCACCTCCTCCCACGCCCCTGTTGCTAACCCTCCATATGATCTCCATTTCTGTGGTTCTGTTCCTGTTCTAGCTGTTTGCTTAGTTTGCTTTTGTTTTAGGTGTGGTTCTTAATAGCTGTGAGTTTGCTGTCTTTTCACTGTCATATTTTTGATCTTCTTTTTCTTAGATAAGTCCCTTTAACATTTCATATAATAAAAGCTTGGTGATGATGAACTCCTTGAACTTGACCTTATCTGAGAAGCGCTTTATCTGTCCTTCCATTCTAAATGACAGCTTTGCTGGAAAGAGCAATTTTGGATGTAGGTCCCTGCTTTTCAAGATTTCAAATATTTCTTTCCAGCCCCTTTTTGCCTGTAAGGTCTCTTTTGAGAAATCAGCTGACAGTCTGATGGGAACTCCTTTGTAGGTGACTGTCCCCTTATCCCTTGCTGCTTCTAGAATTCTCTGCTTCATTTTAATCTTGGCTAATGTAATTACGATGTGCCTTGATGTGTTCCTCCTTGGATCCAACTTCTTTGGGACTCTCTTAGCTTCCTGGATGTCCTGGTAGTCTATTTCCTTTGCCATATTGGGGAAGTTCTCCTTTATTATTTGTTCAAATAAGTTTTCTACTTGTTGCTCTTCTTCCCCTTCTGGGACCCCTATAATTCGGATGTTGGGACGTTTAACGATGTCCTGGAGGTTCCTAAGCCTCTCCTCATTTTTTTGAATTCTTGTTTCTTCCTCGTTTTCTGTTTGGTTGTTAATTTCTTCCTTCTGGTCCACTCCATTGATTTGAGTCCCAGTTTTCCTTCCATCTCTATCGGTTCCCCATGCATCTTCCTTCATTTCACGTATTGTAGCCTGCATTTTTTCATCTAGTTTGTGAGCAAAATCAACCAATTCTGTGAGCATTTTGATGACCAGTGCTTTGAACTGTGCATCTGATAGGTTGGCTATCTCTTCACTGCTTAGAGGAATTGACTCCGGCGTTTTCATTTTTTCTCTGGTTTGAGCCATTTTTGGTGGGGTTTTTTGTTTTGTTTTGTTTTGGTTTTAGTCTGGTCGCAGCTATTACGTATGAGGGGTGGAGCCTTAGCAGCCCAGTCGCTGGGTTGTGACGCTATAGGTGGGGGCGGGGTCCGAGAGGGAAGAATGGCGCCTGTTCCGCTCTCTTCTGGACTCCGGTCCCTTCCGCTGCTTCCCCTTCACCTGGATTATCTGCGCACGCGTGCGTGCTGTTACGTAGTGAGGGGTGGAGCCTCAGGCGCTCCCCAGTGTGGGGCAGCCCAGTCGCTGGGTTGTGACGCTGTATGTGGGGGCGGGGTCTGAGAGGGAACAATGGCGCCTGCTCCGCTCTCTCCTGGATTCAGTCCCTTCCGCCACTTCCCCTCTGCCTGGACTGTCTGCGTGCGCGAATGTGGGACCCCCTGGTCAGTCAGCCCCCTTGTGCGTCCTCACTGGATCTGCACAGTTGCCCGCCTGTGCCCGGGGTCCGCCAGCTGCCGCCTGTGTGCCCCAGGACCGCCAGCCACCGCCCATGCACCTGGGAACTGTGAGCTGCTGCTACTTGCGTTCCTGGGTCCGCACCTCCACTTTTTCCTACTGCGACTCCGCCCCTCTTACCGGTCTGGATGAATGGTTGTTGGACTTCCGTACAGTTCAATTTTCTATAAGTTCTGGTTGTTTTCTTGTTTCTAAATATTTGTTGTCCTTAATTTTGGTTGTGAGAGGAGGCACAGTGTGTCCGCCTACGCCTCCATCTTGGCCGGAAGTAGAAAGTAGAAGGTTTTAAAAGTCAAAACTATGTCTTAGTATTAAAGATGCCTTTGCTAGACAGCCATAAAAAAAAAAAAGAAGTAGTCTTGTGCACAAAATATGCCAAAGAGAGTCTCTAAAGGTGTTAAGTAGGGATGACATGTGCAACTCTATATTTTAGAAAGTCAGTCATGACAATTCACACAGAGGGGAAGTTAAAACCTGGAAAGGTTAACACACTTCTTCACCTTCTACACACACAAAAAAATGCCTGGAAAGAGCTTGGCACTGCACTTTGCTGTCCAGAGCAAAACTCTTTCCCTTTGAACTGATTTCATTCCACCAAGGTCTAACTAATATTTTACATTGAGTTTGCATAAAAAATAACTACTGTTTAGTTTTTAATGTAATTAATGAGAACAGCGGTAGCGAAAACAACACTTACTTGACTTCTGACTGGACTGGGTCTGAGCCTCACCTCTCAGAGACTCTGCATGGAAGGCACAAGGGACTGTCCCCAACACCACAGTGGCTGACTCAGGCTTACCGTGAACATGCATTAAATAAACCACTCTCCATGTCAAGCAGAGCTGTTGGGAGTATTTGCAGTTTGGGGAATCATTAATCAATGACACCAAGGTGACACAGAATAATTACTGTCCCAGGAACATTGCTGGAGGCAATCAAAACTCCCTCGTGCACACAGAAAAGTGAGTTAAACTGCTACCATCCTGCAGCTCCAGGCCACCTGCTGCCCCAGAGGCCTTCTGTGGGTGGGCCATCCAGAAGCCTGAATGGCTGTTACACTCTGGAGTCCCTTGAGCTGTGCATGGCAAAAGCCATGAAAGCTTGTATTTCTGAGATGGCAGGAGACTAGGAACCAGGGCTGCCTGCCCACCTTAGTGATAGCCACTAGAAGGTAGGTGCTCCTAGGCATTCTGAGCATGGGACACACCCGCCACCCACACCGTCTTGTTGGTGTGCTTTTCTTTAGAGAAAGAACAAGGACCTCAGGTTTTATGAAGATTTCTGAATTCGGGGAATTCCCAGTTTGTATCCAATACTTGCTACAAAATATCTTAACACAAGCAGAAAGTATCAGCCCAGGAAATGCAGAAAACACCTCCCTACACATCTACATACACACACCCCTGCTGCATACAAACTTTCTTCACCTTTGTTTGAACACATTCATGATTCAAAGGTCACTGCAATAATCCTTCCTTCTTCACCTTACAGATCTATCCTGACAAAAAGTATAGTGGGACAGGGACGACAGCCATAGCAAACCAGTGCTAAGGCATATGCAGGCAAGCAGGTTGGCATGTGCTTGATGTGCTATGTCCCAGGCAGAGATGCCATGTGTGCTGAGGGACCTGGAGGGCCCTACCTGGGCCACCTGCTAACTGGAAAGGTTATACAGGAAGCACTGTAGGGCCTGGAGCCAACATTCCCAAGCCCAACATGGGAAGGTTATTGCAGGACAGGGTGGTGGAGAGTTTACATAACTTGCCCAGTACAGTAGGTTGGGAAATAGCAGAGAGAGTGAAAAATCACATGAACTTAGAGTAAGACAGTCCTGAAATGAAATCCCAGCAATTCTAGTTAGTAGCCCACCCAGGCTGTTTTTGCTATTTTTGAAATGGAAATGGAAAGCCTCCATTGCAGGACCCTGGTGAGATCAGAGGACATGCCTTACACGAAGAGCACACAGAGCAGGGGCTCCAGGTGTCTGGCTACTGACGTTCTTGCCAATGATGGAAACAAACAGAGCAGAATGATGCTTTCAGTCTGTCTGAGCACCTTCCCAGTGCCAAGCTGCCCCTGGCACTAACTGCTGGCAACTGCCTCCCTGGTAACAGTGGTGGTAGAGTTGCCATGGTGACCAGCCTTTGCCAAACTATGTCCCACTGCTCCCAGAGAGGCTCCCCTGTGAGACAGGTCCACTCAGTGCCTGCTGCCCCTTGATCAGAATCCCCAGCCACTCAAGGGCAGACCCAAGTTGAAGATGTAAGCAGGTTGCCCACTCTTAGAGCCCCCACCCTGCCCCTCTACATACTTGCTGGCTCCCTGCACATGGCTTCCTGACCTACCTGTGCTTTCTAGATCCTCCCAGAATACAAATGCTGTATGTCATGAAAGAGAGAGACAAGGATGAACCCAAGCCTGTCCCTGCCTTTAAAGAAATTAAAGTCAGATGCAGAAATAATTACAGAGCCATGCAATGAGAGAGATGCTGGTAGCAGAGTGACCAGGGTGCTGTGGAAGGCGCAGGGTGCTGTGGGAAGTCCAGCGCTCTGAGTGCATTGTGGGTAGGGACACCAGGACAGGCTCGCTCAGGCAGGAGGCCTCAGCTGCAGGGGGCTGGTAAGCAGGTAGTCATCAGGCTGTGAGGATCTGAGTGGTGAGATGTACAGGGCCTGGTTACAAAGGCCTCACTAGCCCACCAGTCAGCTGGGACTGATCCACAGAGTTCTCTACTTTAGCTATGATTCCTCTCTTCTGACCCAAGGATGTTCTTGAGCTCTGGGGCCTACCTCCCTGCACTCCTCCCTACCTCATGCATTAAATTCAGGGGCCTCCTCAGTTTAACCACACATCAATCCATGCCCCAAACCCAGCAACTTCCCTCTTTTCCATAAAATGTTGCATTCTGTAAGGGGCACAGAACTCCTAGAGGGGCCCCATCCCAGCAGATCAGGTCTCTCATGGGCTCTACTCTGACCCACTGTCTCATCATCCACCATCTCAGAAGGACAACAGGCCCATTTAGACTCCTGAGTCCCCCATTCTGCCCAAGCTCTCACCACAGCATTTCCCTAACCCCTGAAGTTCCTTGCCTCACAGGAGCACCCAGAGGCTGGCTGGGAAGAAGTTTGAATTAGAGTACTTCATTGTTTCCACTGACAGGACTTTTCCTACTTCCTCAGAGCCATGGCCTAGATACCAGGGTTCATGCCCCACTCCTCCTTCCTTCTTGGAGTGAGAAAACAAATCCTAAGGAACTGTTTAAAAAAGAGCAACAGCCACAGTGACCAACAGCAGACACAACCCACTGAGTTTTCACCCAATGCTGGGCACAGAGTTTTGGACAGGAATACATAGCACCTCCTTGATCTTTGACACAAACTGATGAGTCAAGGAGTATAGTCCTATTTTAAAATAAATGAAATGAGGCTCAGGAGTGGTTCTGAAGTACTTAACCAAAATCACTGGACGTATTAGTGGTGGAGGTGCGATTAGGCGGGTGGGGTCTATATAGCATTCGCCTATGGAATCTGCACACCCTACCCCAGGGAGCCTGTCCCCCATGGCCTTGGCCTTTCTCTTTCCATATTTGCTTCTTCAGGGAGCAGATGTGTCTGGGGGTTCAGTTCCTCTGACAGTGGAGAAACTCAGGCTGAATCAGGAAACAATCTCTCCCACAATTTACCAGGAAACAGAGGTAACACATACAACCCAATGAAAGGAATGAAAACAACTCATAAAAAAACCACAGGCCCAGGCAATAGGAAAAATAACCTTGCCCTTGCAGCTGCTCAATCTCCTGTTCAGGGGGCTGACATTCATTTGAGCCCCCAACCCAGGTTGGCCCCTTCTGGCAGGCAAGGGGACACCAGTGCTAGATGGAAGCTCTTGTTCTCTGCCCCTGATGGCTTCTGCCCACCCTTGTCTGCACATCCTGGCATTTCTGCTGCCACAACAAGCCACGTGTGGCGCTTCTGATGGCTTCCTGCTGTGCAACATGGATACCGAGTAAGACTGAAGTTTAAGTACAAGACAGGGGAGGATGGAAGAACAGCCTCTTCCTGGTTCTGTCCTGCCTCTCAGGAGCTGGGAAAGTAAGTCACCCGTAGGCTTCAGGCTCTTGCTCCCCAACAAGGCCCCTGAGGGAAATGTCACTGATGTCACTGGGTAAGACAATCAGCAAAAACAAGACTCTGCAACCAGCACAAGTACCGTCTGCTACACAGTTGGGGCTGAGACTAGTTCTTGGCTGTGACTATAAACTCCAGACTTTGCCTACAGCCCAGCCCAGTCAGGGCTGGAACCAGCAGGCAGGCTTTGGGAAGCTCATGGGAACTGGGCCATCTTCCAGAAGCTCCCCTTGGAAGAGCAAAGAGAACGTAGATTAGGATCTGGAATATGGGCCCTGAATGATAGCAAATGTGGCAGACTATATTCCAAAGATGTCCTGCAAGAGCCTCCTTCCTGGCTATCCCATCAAACTCTCACCTAGACAGTGCTTAAAGGGACTTGGCAGATGAAATTAATGTTATGAATCAATGGGCCTTAACATAGGAAGATTATTCTGGATTATTTGCAGGATCCAATGTAATATCATGAGCCCTTTGCATCAGAAGAGGAAGGCAGAAGCATAGGTAGGAGAGATGCAATGGAAGGGTGAGGTGGGGGGATGTGGGGCAGAAGGGGGTCAGAGAGATTGAAAGGGTAAGAAGGACTCCACCTGCTGCAGCCTGCTCTGAACAAGGAGGGAGGGGTCCACAAGGCAAGGGATGTGGGTGGCCTTTAGAACCTAAGCATTAGCCCTGTTTGGCAGCAGGCAAAGAAACTGGGACACCAGTCCTACAGAAACATGGACCTGAATTCTGCCAACACCTGAATGAGCTAGGAAACAAATTCATTCCCAGAGCCTCTAGAAAGAAATGCATCCCTGCCAACGCTTCGGCTTCAGCCCTGTGGGACTCTAAGCATAGAACCAGCCAAGACATGTTGTATCCAGACTTTCAAGATTATAAATTTATGTTGTTTTAAGTCACTATATATATGATAATTTGTTTAGGCAGCAATAGAAAATTAACATGCCAAACTAAACCAAAGCATTGCTATTGATGTCTTCTTATCAAAATGATGAAAAGATCCAAAATGGAACAACAAATAACCCAACATTTCCTTACCCTGTCAGGCAGGACTTGCGATCTGTTTAATATGTATTCTTCATGTCAAGGTATCTCACCTTGGCACTATAGACATTTTGGGCTGAATAATTATTTCCTGGTAAAGTGTGGGGCTCTCCTGAGCTTTGTAGGATGCTTGGCAGATCCCTGGCCTCTGCCAAAAAGATGCCAGAAGCACCCATACCCCCAAGTTACAACAACTAAAAATGTCTCTAGATGTTGACAAACATCTTCCGGGGGTAAAATTGCCCCCTGTTGAGAATCACTGTTTTATATAATCCTTTAAGGTTAAGACAAAGAAAAGTTATTATAGTAAGAAAGCATTAATCCCAGCTGTTTCTTTTCAGTTTACTAAACATTTACTAAATATCCATTTACCTATATGAACATATTAACATATGATACATCCAAACTGTTATCTGCTGTTAGTGCTCAGCAGCTATGGATACTGTATATACATACACACATGCATATTTATATGTGTATCTGTTTCATATATGTTTTAAAATCTACTTTTAAAATTTTATAGTAAACATATATGACTTCCATAATCAAAATAAAATAAATATGGATTCAATAAATCTTAATTCATTAGCATTTACTGAATGACTTCTCCAGGCAGTGAGAAAGGCAGACAGGTGATGTGGTGATGGTTGGCCTGGGTGCCAAGATCATGGATAGGAGGTGATGCAGAAGGCAGTGGAGACAGCAACAAAGGAGAGACCAGTTTTCCAGGTCTCAGAGCAGGCAGTGGTCAAGATCAGCAACCCAAGTGAGTAGATGAGTGGATAAAAAAGCTGTGGTACATATATCCAATGGAATATTACTTGGCCATAAAAAGAATGAAATCCTACCATTTGCAACAGCACCAATGGACCTAGAAGGTATTATGCTAAGTAAAATAAGTCAGTCAGAGAAAGACAAATAACATGATTTCACTTCCATGTGGAATCTAAAGAACAAAATAAATGAACAAACAAAATTGAAACAGACTCATAGATATAGACAACATACTGATGGTAGCCATAGGGGAAGGAATTTGGGTGAAAAGATGAATGGATTAAAAAGTACAAATTGGCAATTACAAAATAGTCATGAGGATGTAAAGTACAACATAGGGAATATAGTCAATAATATTTTCATAATAACTCTGTATGGTGCCAGGTGAGTGCTGGAAATATTGAGGGGAACACTTGTAAAGTATATGATTGTCTGACCACTACGTTGTATACCTGACACCAATACAAAATAATACTGAATGTAAACTGTAATTGAAAAATTAAATTTAAAAATATAAGCTTCAGAGAGTTAGATGCTGAGAGTCCAGTGGGAGGGGCACCACACTTAGATGAACCAGTGTGAGCAAAGACATGGTGAAAGGCATGAGGAAGACCTGCCAACATGCTCTATGCTCAAAAGCTTTGGGTTAAGCAGCTATAAGAAGGACATTTTGTTACAGGACTGTGCTGCTTGAACTGTTATCCAAATCTGAAAGTAGCTAAGCAACTTGCTGAAAATTTTGCAGCAATCCATTTGGTTAATTCACTTTAAGCCAGCTCTTCTATCCAACCCCTTGAAGGAGCAAGTCCCAACTTAACACCCTCCAGGAGTCTTTGCAAGAAAGCTGCCCCTAGAAAGGACATGCTTTAGTTTCTTCACCTTGCTCATGTTCATCACAGGCTCTCTAAGCTTATCTCCTGCTCCTGGAAATCTAAGCTGTTTACTCTGTAGCCTTTAGTTCAGATCTACTTACATCCACCCTGAGGCCCAACTGGCCCTCAGCTCTCACACACCTATCTCTGTATGGCACTTGCATAGCTTGCTGAATTTCTGTTTTGCTGAGGCATCTCCTTCACCTGTATCTGGTACAGAGGAGTTGATGGATAAGACCCCGAGATCCACCTAGCCCTTAAAACCACTCAACCTTTGAAAAGGGAAGAAATAGTTTTCAATGAGCAACTTCACATGTGTCTAGCTCTGAGCTAGTCTCTTTATCCCATTTAAGCCTTACAAGAATCTTGTGATGTGGTTGGTATAAATTCCATACTGAAAATAAGAAAAATTAGGGCTTCTAAATGTTAGGTGACATGCCATGTAGTATGTGACTACTTTGGGATTTGAGCTCAGGTCTGTTCTACTCTAAGATATGTGCTTCACAATTTCCATACCTTTCTCACACTTGGGAAAGAGGAGCCCTGTTCTGGGCCCACACTTCAGGGAGAACCCTCTGGCCCTCCTGCAGTCATACCAAAGGGACATGAACCAGCTCCAGGCATCCCAAATGTAGACTTCCCTGCTAATTGCTCTAGCCTACCTCCTGGCCCTGCACATTTTATCTCCAAGTTCATACTTCTGAGGGTTGACAGTGGCAGAAGCATGCTTATATGCCAACGCTTGAGAGGTATAGGGTGTAGGAGCAACTTGGACGTACGGGTCAGGGTGTCCAAACACATCCACCAAAGCCCCTCAAGATGGGAGCACTTATGGAAGAATTATCTTCTCATTGTACCCTTCAGGGTGGTCAGGCTGCAGGCAGGAGCCAAGATGACAAACCACAAGGTCAAGAATTCTACATTTAAAACTGGTCTTCCAAGTATTATAAAAGTTAGAGCATATTTCACTGAACTGTTTCTTAGCTTGACTTTCACCTTTAAAATACTTTGAGGCAGGGTGTGTAGTTCCATCTGCATGCCTACCCTGGGCACACAAATTCAGGAGCATGCACATTGATTTTTTATAGTGCAGGGAGCTATCCCCTTCCATGTGAGTGAAGAAAGCTTAGTTTTTTCATGTCTGATTACCTTGAAAGAACAGTCATGATGGGCTGTATTACCTTTTCATGATCAAAAAGTTCTTGTAAAATAACTTGTCTTTCCCGACACAGTTCCAAGAAGTCTTCAGAATGCCGACTTTCATGTAAGGCAGGGAAGAAGGTAAGCTGGGTGCAATCTTCTGCCACCTCACCTCTCTTGCTCTCAGCTTCTTTTGGTGTCAGCTCATCTGTAGTGGCATAAAGTGACACAGTTTTGGCGTGAGTCACCTGACACCACAAGGGGTGGTATGCAGTCTGGGTCTGCATTGTTGTGAGGAACTGCAAGGTTTCAGGGAAGACACAAGTGGTGTGCATCTCAATGTGTCCCTCACTGTTTCCAAAAGTGGACACCACCCCTCCAACCCTGTAGTGTGGTCAGCACATCCTTGGGTGGATTCCCTCCAGATGATGTGCCCGGGCCTGGCTGCTCCACCAGGGTTCGCTTTATCTGAATTTCACATTGTTGACCCTTTGAAAAGAATGTTTTTTTAAAAAAACAAATTATGGAAGCACTATCTTCTTATTGTACAATTTTTTAAAAACTTGGAAAAAATAAAATTGTGAGAAATAAAACAAATATTCATGTACCCAGAGATAGTGTAAATAATAGCAGATCCCATCTAGTAAGCATGTTTTCTGTGCTGGGTACTTTTAATGAAATTTTTCATCTAGTCCTACCAGTTGTGGATTCTACCTATCCTCAGTTTACAAATGGGAAAGTTGAAAGTGGCTAAATATTTTGCTCAAGGTGTTATGATTACTGTAATAGAGAGAATCTTAGTCCCTCTAAGTCCAGAGTATGCGCTTTTCAACTCTAGGCTGTTTTCTTCACCGTCCACAATTTGGTTTATTTACTTCTGATATCTTTTCTGTAAATATATGTATAAGCACACACATATGTAATTTTTGTCATGATAAGAATTATACTGCATTTATAGTTTTTTTCTAATTTTTTTTACTCAAGATTGTATCATGAGCACTTACCCATTCCCTTAGAAGTTCTTTGAAAACAATATTTTATTGTGTGGCTTTTTCACAATCACCTAACCCACCTTCTGTTTTTTGGAGATACAGGTAGCTTGTGTATCTCTATCTGTGCTTCTGTGAATGTACTATGGTGCAGTCATTCATGTGCACATCTACATTTATTTCCTAAGGATGCACTCCTGGGCATGGATGTTTGAGTGCCCGCTAAGAACATACCTATATGGATTTCTAGATTCTACTCCTCCACCCCGTCCTGGGTGTCTATCTGCCTGGAGCAGTCATATTGCATATGACTGTGAAGTCAAGGGGTTAGCAGACATTTTCTTTAAGTCAAGATGGTCACCTCTGTGACCTCATTCCCACCTGGGTCTCTCACATATGGATGAACAAAACTGTCTGCTGCAGGCTTTCCCCAGCAGTGAGAATGCTATGTAGTTACAGACACCCAGGAAGTCATGTTGGAGACCCACAGGCCCTTTCTTCCCCACTGATTGAGCTCCCTAGGGACCAGAGGACTCAGCAGTCCATGACTGTAATTCAGTAAACTCAGCACACACTTTCCACCACTGCACTCTCTGTAGCCACCTCCTCTGAAAGAGAGAGTGGGCAGATTCTCATTTTGATCTTAAATTGTGGGCCTTGGAGTGGAGAGAAGAGAAGCAAATCTGCCCAAATCACAGTGCAACTCCCAAATCAAACTAGAATTCAGAGCTCAGGATCTACACTTTATTTTTATTTTTTTAAATATTTTATTTCTTTATTTTTAGAGAGAGGGGAAGGGAGGGAGAAAGAGAGGGAGAGAGACATCAGTGTGTGGTTGCCTCTCACATGGCCCCCACTGGGGACCTGGCCCACAACCCAGGTATGTGCCCAGACTGGGAATCGAACCGTGACTCTACCTACTTTAGGGAAATACTACAGACTGGCAAGATATCCAGCTCAAAAGAAAATCCAGTACTAAGATCTTAAATGAGACAACATGATCAACACTAACAAGTTGTAATTTGGTTAAAACTATGACACCATCTGCAGCCTAGGATATAGTGAAAGTAATGGATAGGGAGTGCCTGAAGCAAAAGGCAGAGTCTGGTAGAAACACACAGACCCTGAAATATAGTGTGTATAGCTGTATGTCTGTGTATATCAATGTGTTCTTGGCAAACTGACCTCTGAAAATGAAGCCCAAGTTTTCGGCAAATCAACTCAATCAAATCCCTCCATGAAAATAATACAGATAAAGCGTAAGTATACACATAAAATATGATCCAAAGTATTTTTTATGCTTGGGAAGTACTAAACTTATCTGTGGTTTCACTTGCCCCAGTTTCAGTTCCCTGCAGTTAAACACAGTCTAAAAATATTAAATGGAAAATTCTATAAATAAACAATTTATAAGTTATAAATTGTGTGTTGTTCTGAGTAGCATGATGAAAACTCCAGCAGTCTTGCTCCATCCCATCCAGAAAGCACTTCTTCTTTCATCCAGAGTCTCCATGTTTGTGTATGGTAACCATCTGTTAGTCATTTAGTAGTGCCTCAGTTCTCAGATTGATTGTCAAGGTATCGCAGTGCTTGTGCTTATTGTACTTAATAATGATCCCAAAGCATCAGAGTGCTTTCTTTAAGTGGAAAGGTGTGAATGTATAGGAAAAACATAGTATGGTCTTACAATGTGTTCCTCATGGATAAAAGGGGACTACTGTAATAATGACTATTTTATCTTTAATTTTTACAATCAGAGAGTTCAGTGTAAGAACTATTAAATATATATTCTATCCACTTTTACTCTAAAACAGTCTGTTATTTTCCTCCTATGTGTTTGGGATCACATACTATTGAACATGTATTTGTACTATTTGGGGTACTTTTCAAGTTTCCCTGATATAGCAAATTGACAAGATAGTTTCCCTGAAAAAAACAATTATTGTTTCAGTGTTATACAAAATTCTCCCCCTAAAGGAGTTCTGGGGCCTGGAGTAGATTTCTTAATTCTGGGGAGCATAGTAATGAAAAGAGTCTTAGCACTATGTGCTCTAGACCTGCCATATTTTCTTCCTCTAAAATATTAACTTCATCTCTTTAATGAGATATTGAATAGAACCAAGAATTGGTTTAATTTTTAAATAAAAAATAGGTAAATTAATAAACTGAGTACCTTTGTTTTCAGCATTTGTTTGAGAAATATCACCATTTCTCTCTTGGTTTTCCTAAAATAAAACCAGAGAAAAGAGAAATTAAGTCCTGGGTACTACCTATATGCAGTCCCTCATTCTACAAATTTACATACACATGCATGTGACCACTTCAAGTAAATCACATACTTCAGACTCAGACACCAGGAGAGAAAATGCTAAATACTAAAGGACCACAATAAAATGCAAATATTAACGTTCTTGAGTCAAAGGGGGAAAACCCACAATCTTCCATTAAGTAGAATTATAGTAATCATCAAAAATGATGCCGAAATGAGATTAGATAGCATCCTGGATCTGTGGTGTGGACCACCCTGGAGCGGGATCAGGAACAGACTTGGCTTTGCAGCCAGCCTCTGGCTTGGTCACTACCACAATGTGTGGGCTACTTATTTCTCCTGCCTCCATTTCCTAAGAAATATATTAAGGGAAACATACTATATACCACAAGATGTTCATTGAAAATACATTCAAATTTCAAGTGTCTACTGAATAAATGAATTACAATGTTCCCATTAGGTTTGATAAAGGATTTAATGTGGATAAAACATTCTGAGGTTACAGACTAGAAAATAGATACAACATTGTCTTGTGTTCCAGTGTTTAGAAGGCTGGCTTTTAGACTTTCTTAAATTAGGGATTGTTCAATGAAGAAATAAAAAGCTATTAACAGATTTTTCTATATCTACTACCAATCCAACTGGTTTCCAGTCCTTTAAAAGGCAAAATGTGACTCTGATGACAGAGTTCAAGCTTTATTCCAGCAAGTCCCTGAGGTCTGCCCAGATTCCAATGCTTAGGGATTCAGTACAGCTTCAATGTCATTCAAACTAAGTGGGTCACTGACTCAAGCTTGTAGAAATAGCTGAATTCAAGATGCTCCCACTGTAAAACTAGCTACCAGATTTGCTTGTACAATTATGCCCAGAGCAGTGCCGGTCATGACTGCTCTGCAACAAGTAACTGATGCAAGCTGACAGTGATCATCACGTGGCTCTTTCCCAACAATGGCAATCAGATTATTCCACCGGACTTTTCTGAATGTCAGTGTGGTCTAGGTCAGTAGTATAGATATGAACCATTCACCTATCCATTTACTCACTTGTTGGTTCATTCCTTTAGGCTGTGGTTACAGCATCCCTCCTCTGTTACCTGGGAGGTAAGTGATTCTTTTTTTCTGTTAAATAGCATCAGGAATAAATCAGGGCAATCCTGCCTTAACTACATACATTTTCTCTGTGACCTGTCCATACCAAAGCTCTTGAAAAGCACACTGGGAAGAGTCCTGATGAAAAAGCAAAATGAAATGGAAAAGCTAAGGAGACTGTACCCTACTCTTCCTGCACTGAAGCATCATTGTCTTGCTGCGTGGATCCTTTACCTTGAGGCTTTCTGCATTAAGGGCCTCCAATGGAGATAAGCATCTGAGGCGCTTCCTCATGCGAGCAGGTCCTTCTCTCCAGTCCAGTTCCCACCTGGAACAGGGTGTGGTTTCTGCTGGATGGTGCCACAAGCCCAACTCCCCAAAAAGCTGTTCTCGGATCTGGGCCCAGGCTTTGGCTGCCTTGATGTTGCCACATCTCCGCCTCTGGAAAACAGAAGTGCAGTGTAACCCCTGGGTATTTCACTCACAAGCCTGACTCCAAACTTCTCGGAATAAACAGACCAAATCCCTCATAATTATCTGAGAAAGCTGGCCCCTAATAGGCATCCCCAAGTACCCTCAGAATGTGTAGTGTATCTAAGACCTAGCCCAGAGAAAAAATTGGTTTTTCAGTTTTGAGACCAGTTAGTCCTGGAGAAGGGAGGAAAAAACCATCAGCCCTTTAGAATTCAGAGCCATGTGTCTGCTGGGTGTTGGGTAGAGAGTGACAGGTCCCAAGGATCCTGCTGCTAATCATCAGAGTGGATTGGACATCTATGTTACAAAAAAGATACAGAATTTCACCTAGCCCGTACAATTCAAAATGGACAGGAAATTTTACCACACCCCTACCCTTCCCGAAGGATGCTGAAAATACTTCTTTTGGTCCTCTGTTGTGGCACTGTGGTAGGAGTTAGCAGACTAGCCTGCAATGGGTTGAGTTGAGCAAGTTATTTCTGTCCCTGGACATCTCCAACTGTGAAATGAGAGGTTTGGCCTGGATGATATTGAAGGATCTTTTAAATCCTAATATATGTTTCTAGAATGTTCAAGGATTATGGAATGTTCTCAGAAGCTAAAACCTTTGATGTTAATGAAATCTTCATAGTTTGTGCCTGTGGCACTTGACTATCACACTTTCTGCTAAAGTATAACTCAAACCTTTACATCGACACCCTTAAACTGCTTTTGTGTGCCACATTCAAGTTTCATACATCACCTGTCAAGGAAACATGTCAATTCAGTTTGGGCAGCTGAATCAACTTTGCTTGCAGGATAAACTTTGCAATTATGCAAATATTTTATGACATTTGCCCTAAACTTTAATTTTAATTTTTCAGAAACTGAAAGGTGAAACAAGAAGCACAGGTGGCATAAACTTAATGTAAAAAAGAAAGAAATGAATTACTATGTGTTAAGCTGATCCCCTCATCTATTGTATCTCATTTCCTCTACCCAGTAGTTCCATGAGTGAAACTTACACATGTAAGATTTCTATTATACTCATAGTAGAAATTTCATCGGCTTAAGGAAACCAAGTCTAGGACAGGAGAAGCAATTTCTCCAAGAACCACCAGGTGACTGAGCTGAAATTTAAACCCAGCTGTCTAATTCCAAAGCCTTTGCTTGAGCCTGTGGACTAGATTCTTTTCCTGGGAGCCTAGTTTCATTTTATTAACTCATGGTTTCTGCCAGTATTACTTCAAAGACCATTTTGAATAGATCAATTATTCTCAGAACTTGAAAATTTGTATGAAAATATAAAAGATAGTATAGTGGGTAGAACATGGTCTTTGGCATCAGATGAACCTGGGTTGTCACCATGTTTTTACCATTCATGAGCCATTTAACCTGAAGGACCTTTAGCTTCCCATCAGTCAAATTTAGTTAATATTATTACCATAATAATAAAACCATGGGATTATGTAAGCAATAAATCAAGACTTTTATATGGTGCTTCACCCAGTTTAAGGAGTCAGTATTAATATGAATTGACTAAATCCTATTTTGAAACAAGATTATTTTGTTTCTCCACAGTTCTTACATTAATATCCAAAACAATTACAGCATTTTACACTATACTCCAACTGCTTAATAAGGAACTCTAGAAAAATAATGACTATGCAAAGTCTTTTACAGGGATTTGGTTATATGAAATGAACACTTGTTTGGGAAAAATAATTCAGCTCCCTGGAAAATTTTGCTGTGTTTGCAGTAACATACTAAGCTTCATAGATTATGAACAATCCTGAGCTACTGGGTTGTCCTCCCTGGACTTCAAATTAGTCTTTTAGGAGCATCTTCTTCATCCCAACGCTCCACCAATGTAATTGTGATTCATGGCTCCCTGAGTCTTCATCACAGGCAAAGTGAGTTGTCTTAAGTACCTGCAGCCACACAGCTGCATGTCAGCAGTGAGACCCCTCAGAGATGAATGACTGCTCAACCACAATAAAAAGCTTCATGTGGTCCTGGGGCAGAGGACACAAGGTGACTAAATAGCAAAAGTCTTGAGTTCCCACACCAGCAAAGTGCTCTGTCATGCCCATGTTTCTGCACAATGCAAGGTCCTTTTTCAGTTCAAAACTGGAGTGGTCCCAGTGCCACCCCAGAGACTCAAAGGGAGGGGGTTCTGGTGTGTTAAAGGCAGCTATGATTTTTGGCCAAAAAGAAACTCTTGGATAGCATCATTGAGACTTTCCTCTAGTTGACCTTTCCTGCTTTCACTCTCTGGTGTTTTGGTAGAGCTGGCTCTAGCCCTGGCTTTGGGGTTTAACGTGTCACCCAAGAGTGGGAAATCTAAGTGGTACAGTATGGTTACTGATGGACTGTTGTGCATCATTCCCCAGGGTGGCAGTGGTGCTCCAGAGCCCATACAGAGGAGACAGTGCAGAGAGATAGATGTGCAGATATATATATCCAGGCCACTCTCCACAGTCCTAGGACACCTTTACATGCATCAGGAAAAGTGCCCCCTCAGACAGATACAGCATACAGCCTTGCAACTTGGCAAGGAGACAGTGGCTTTATACAAGTTAGAAAATGGTTCCCCATGAACACTGCCTCATTCTAGGATGTGCAGCCCAAGGAATAGAACATGAGTTCCCTTCACACTCACATGCTCTCTCATTCATGTGCTCTGGTGCCTCAAAAGCATTAGTAACGCATGAATTTCTGTTTATTTATGTAAATGTGTGTGCATGTAGGAGAGAGAAGAGAAAGAGAGAGTAGATAGATTCCTTAGAGTGGGGCTTGAATGCCTAGACCCTGAGGGTTGTGCTTTCCCTGGACATTTTAATAGCACAAAACATTTCATTTGTTGCCTGAGTCAGTTTGAGTTGACTTTCTAATATTTGTATCTGATAGAGCTGTGACAAAACTTAATGGACATATAGACACTGAGCAAGAAGTAGCAACAGCCTATTGGCCCCTAGCGAGCTCAGAATAGAGTGCAACAGCACAGTGCACCCCACTACTGAAAGAAAGTCCATTTCCAGGGTGGAAGGCATCTAGCAATGAGCTTTAACTAGTAAAGATTGCAGTGTTATAAAAACAGCACAGGCATGAGGAGGCATTTCTATAAATTACAATGAGGACTTGCTATAAGAAAGGATGGTCTGTGTACATAACAGGGTAGAACCAGAGCATCTGGACCATAGAGAAGGGAACAAATAGAATTTGAAAAAGCAAAGGCAATTCTGAGCAGGGCCAGAGAACAGGCAGCTGTTTTTGTCAGGACTTTGAGAGAAATGAGAAATTTGGGAGATTAAATATTAGAATTGCTCAATTTGCTGGTGATAAAATGATGGGACACAATGATGCTTGGGTTAACTTCCAGAGCACTGAGTATTGATCATGTTATTTGGTCTTGCTGTGGGCTCCCACCATCTCCAATGACTTCTTAGTTGTGGGTAAAATGCCATGTTAGAGAAGTTTTGCCCAATCTATGACTGAGAGCCCTGTGAGCTGAGGCCCCTGAGTCTCATTATTACCACCCTCTTTGGAGAACCTCACTGAATGCACCTGCAAGAAGGAGTACTTAAAGAACATGGTAAGCTAGACAAGCCTGATTTCTTTCTAGAATTTGGAATTGACTTTGCTGGAAGTGAAGTGGGCCCCGCATTAGGAAAATGTTGCCCCTAAAAAATTTTGGGCGAGTGCTCCAGACCTTATTATCTCTGGCAGACAATGATTGTTTCTGTGTTCCTTTAAACATGAAAACAATCTGTCTGAAATATTTAAATACTTGGAAAGTATCTTTATGGATTAGCCTCAGAATGCTGACTTTCTTGAGTATACCTCACTCAACAGTGAAACTCTGCATTTTTCTTGACTCTCCAAACCCCAGTCAGGACTGCTGATAAAAAATGAGCAAGGCCACCTTCTAGAAAACTGTATCTTTTCTTTCTTGGCTTGGAGACTCTGCTGAGGTCTGCCCTTCCCACATGCACTTGACACCCAAAAACTGCTCTCCCAGCCCTGACATGTCTCACAATCTGCAAACTCATAAGATAGCCTGGGGGCTGTGCTGCCAGACTGTGTTCCTGCAGTGCAGGCTGCACATCTCATTAACCCCTATTCTCAGGGCATGTGGTGGACTCCCGAAGGAGCTTATATGGAGGGAATCGGACCATGTTACTTGGCTTAAATTGATCAGAGCCTATTTTGTTTCCCCTGCCCTGGGGTACCACTGTTTCACCATTCCTTGACCCCTCACCCCACCCCAATACCCCTAATGTCTCCTCACACCCGCTGTTTCTCTTCTAAGAGCAGACAGAACATCCTAGTATTGGCCTCATCACCCTGTTTGTGATTATTTCTTTACTTTGTCTGCTTATTAAGTTTTAAGATATAGACACTCCTCAATATAGAGCAGTGCCATTATAATCTTTGTCATTCTTAGACCTAGCACAAGCTTTGGAACAGAGAAATTATAAAGTAAATAATATAATTAGTAAGGTTCTAATTCTATGTATTGTGTTCTATTATTAGCAATAATTTTTTTAAAAGTTTAACAACAAAAATAATTAAAAATTACTTCTTAGCCATTCCATTACCACATATGGGACATTTCCTGCCAGCCACAGTCTAGGTGCTTTATAATTGTTCTTTAACCTTTACAGGAAGTATCAGCCCATCTTAAAGATCAGAAGCCTGAGGCTCAGACTGCAGGCTTATGTAGAAGCAGACCCAAGATTTAAATATCAGTCTCATTGGCTTAACAGCCAGTGCTCTTTACCTAGATTGCAGAAATATCATGCCTAGAGAGGTGTTTTAAATATCTAAACCTGCTCTCATCGGTGGCAACCCACTACACTTAAAAAAAAAAAAAAAAAAAAAAAAAAAAGCAGAATTCCTAATGCAGTGACAAGCATCGGCTGCTCCCACCTGCCTCACCCTCACCCTGCCCAGCTCAGGTCCATCAGTCACTTGTCTTCTTTCCAGTTAATTGATGACATCCAGCTTTTTCCTGACTCAGGACCTTCATGCACACCTTCCCCTTAGCCAAAATAACTTCTTCAGAAACACTTTAGCTCATATTTCTCCTTCGTCAGATCTCAATTTACAGATTACCTCCTTTGAGAGAACTTCTGACCTGCCCAAATTAAATTCTTTCCCCTGTTGTGATCTCTCATTGTACCTGTACTTTCTGTGTCTATTTTTCATCACAAGTTATAATGATTTATTTATTTCTGCAGTTATTTAATGTATATTTCTCCTTTTTAGTAAAGCTATCTGAGAGTGAGGCCATGTCTTCTGTGTTTACAAATGTGGCCCTAGCTCCTAGCAAAGGGGTCTGAGATACCCTGAGTAGATGAGTGGATAGACACATTGCCTGTCTCCTCAGTTGCTGACAATATGGATTCAAACTCCTCCCACAGTTGATGCAAGTTGGACTGACTTGATGATTGAGTTAAGCAGTCTAGAACTTAAACCAAAGGCCCTGCTGATTCTTTATTTCAGATTCAGGGAGGCTTCCAGCCTATTATATAGAGAAAGGACCTGATTTGTTTTTTTACCTGTATATGATCTTTGTATAAATATGCATAGAGCTCTTGTCCTCTTCTTCTGTAGTTTTCAATACATGACACAAAATCCTAGAAAACAGAGGCAATTCAGAGCTTAATGATAGTTGGTTTTAGATAAGAACTTCTCTACTCTACCAATTACCAAAGGAAATAACACAGAATTTGTTAGTTAAACTAATCACAACCTCATGAATAAAGACTTCACCTATGCTGATACACTCACAAACATACATACATTTTTGTGTGTTACTTCCACTTCCAGATTATAGTGATAAATCTTCCTCCCAACAAAAACTAGAAAACTGGATTTGAATTATCTACTTTAGGAAAGTAGAGAGCTACCAAGAGAGCCAAGACTTAAGGAGCCAAGATATTGGAGAGAGAAAAAAAAACTCTCTGAGATGTTCTCAATGCCTAATATCTGTGCTTTTTTTTTAAATTTTCCCTTGAGATATTTACATGTTTGAAAATACCACAAGAGGCTGAAAAGCTAAACAGCAAGTGGTGAGTAGGAAGCAGGGAAGCTTAACAGAGCTTTTGAAAGTCTCAGGTGGCTAAGGAAACAAAAATTGGAATTCAGACCCACCAAGGCACCCAGAACATAATGGAACAGGAGCCCAAAATAAGACAATAAAGAAAAATAAACCCAGCTTTCTACACTGATGTTCCCTTTAAGGAATTGCCAATTCATGAGCAGTATGGGGCCGAGAAGCTAAGAGAATAAGTAAAGCTTCCAGCAGTCTCAGTTTGTAGAAACCAGAAGGAACTGGGCTTTAAGGTGGGATCTGTGAAGGGCAGCACCATAGGGATCAGGGCAGACTGAAAACAGACTGGTCCTTACAACGATGAAACCCATTTTCTACAACCTCAACCTCTGAATATATTATGGTGATCACCCCTATTACAAATACATTCCAGAAGACAAAGGAAGTTCTCTTTGGATAAAGATCGCATCATCTGGGCTTCTAATAGAGAATTTTCATTCAAGAGGTTCAACAGTCGAGTAGAAATTACTAGATAGGCCCATAAAAATGACCAATAGAAAAATAAACAATAAAATTATGTCCACATGTAAACAGATATTAGAGTTATCAGGCCTCAACCTTAAAATAATGCAAGAAATATGGCACAAAATGCAATATGAAGAATTTTTCAAGAGACATGTAATCTGTAAAAAAATAACCAAATAAGGTGAGATCATATGGTATTTGTCTTTCACTGCCTGGCTTATTTTGCTTAGCATGATGCTCTCCAGTTCCATCCATGCTGTCGCAAAGGGTAGGAGCTCCTTCTTTCTTTCTACTGCATAGAATTCCATTGTGTAAATGTACCACAGTGTTTTGATCCATTCATTAACTGATGGGCACCTAGGTTGCTTCCAACACTTGGCTATACCGAATCAACAAAACAAACAAACAAGCATAATATAATCAAAGACACTGAAATTGAGAACAGTCTGACAGTGACCAGAGGGGAGAGGGGAGGGAATTTCAGGGGAAAAGGGAACAGTTTAGAGCAACAAGTATAAAGGACACATGGACAAAAACTATGGAGGGCGGAAATGGGAAGGAGGTGGGGAGGGCTGGAGCGGTGGGCTGGAGGGGGAGTAAAAGACAGAAAACTGTACAAGATCAACAATTAAAAAATTAAAACAAAAACAAAAACAAAAATATATAACCAAATAAAAATTATAAATTTGTAAAATGGATTAATAGAATAAGAACCTCTATAGGTGAGTTACCAGAATAGGGGATGAATAAACTTGAAGAAATATCCTTGCTAAAATATGATGAGATAACAGTATGGGAAATATAAAAAAGATAGAGATAGTTAAATACATGTGTAATTTGGAGAAAGCATCTAGTTTATGTGGAATGGAGTCTCAAAAGAGTAGGAGAGAAAGACAGGATAAAAAACAATATGAAAAGTTAATGAGAATTTTCTGAAATAGGTGAAAGGCCATAGCCACAGATTTGACAAATCTTATAAACCTAAAATAAGAACAATATTTTAAAAACCACATATAAGCCCATCATAGTAAAACTACAAAAACGGTTAAAAATATTGAAAAACACGGAGGAAAAAAGTCATATTATCTTTTTAAAATGAACAATGAGAATGGTACAATCCAGAAGACAGTGAAACATGTTCATGTCCTGACAGAAAAATCTTTCAAAAATAAAACATTTCAGTTGAATAATACTGGGAGAATGCATTACCAGCATTACTACACCAATTGAAATGCTAAAGAGCTTTTTAGGTAGAATGAAAATGATTCCATACTGAAATTTTGGAATGAATAAAAAACTATGGAAATAATAAATATGTTAGCATATGTAAGTGAATACTGGCTGTTGGAAAATAATAATAACAACAATAAATTCTTATGGAATTTGAAAAGATTAGGAATTAAAATACTTGAAAAAATAAAAGATGAATGGGGTAAATGAAATAAAGTATTCTAACTTTCTTTACAATTTTTTTAAAAAAAGAGGACTTAAAATTTACACTTTACACTAGATGCTAATAAAAGCAAATGTATATGTTATAATTTCTATAGTAACCACTGAAAACATAATAAAAGAATATGCAATATCCAGGACTTCCGGCCAAGATGGAGGTGTAGGTGGACACACTGTGCCTCCTCTCACAACCAAAATTAAGGACAATAAAGGTTTAGAAACAAGAAAACAACCAGAACTGATAGAAAAATTGAACTGTACAGAAGTCCAACAACCATTCATTCAGACCAGTAAGAGGGGCGGAGTCACAGCAGGAAAAAGTGGAAGTTGGCAAAACCGGGCACATAGGCAGCAGCAGCTAGCAGACCCCAGGCACGCAGGTGGCTGCTAGCGAACCCCAGGCACAGGGTGGCAACAGTGCAGACTCAGGGAGGCCGCACAAGGCAGCTGGCTGACCAGGTGGTCCCACATTCATGCTCAGATAATCCAGGGGAAGGGGAAGTGGCAGAAGGGACTGGAATCTGAGAGAGAGTGGAGCAAGCACCATTGTTCCCTCTCCGACTCCACCCCCACATACAGCATCACTACCCACCCACTGGGCTGCCCTGCTCTGGGGAACACCTAAGGCTCTGCCCCTCACTATGTAATAACTGTGACCAGACCAAAAAAAAAAAAAAAAAGAACAAAATGATTCAAACAGGAGAACAAATCAAAGCCCCAGAGACAATTCATCTCAGTGACCAAGAGATAGCCAACATATCAGATACACAGTTCAAAGCCCTGGTGATCAGGATGCTCACAGAATTGGTTGATTTTGCTCACAAATTAGATGAAAAAATGCAGGCTACAATACGTGAAATGAAGGAAGACGCATGGGGAACCAATAGAGATGGGAGGAAAACTGGGACTCAAATCAATGGAGTGGACCAGAAGGAAGAACAAAACAACCAAACAGAAAATGAGGAAGAAACAAGAATTCAAAAAAATGAGGAGAGGCTTAGGAACCTCCAGGACATCTTTGAACATCCTAATATCCGGATTATAGGGGTACCAAAAGGGGAAGAAGGAGAAGAGCAACAAGTGGAAAACTTATTTGAACAAATAATAAAGGAGAACTTCTCCAATCTGGCAAAGGAAATAGACTTCCAGGAAGTCCAAGAAGCTCAGAGAGTCCCAAAGAAGCTGGACCCAAAGAGGAACACACCAAGGCACATCATAACTAAATTAGCCAAGATTCAAATGAAGGAGAGAATTCTAGAAGCATCAAGGGATAAGGGGACAGTCACCTACAAAGGAGTTCCCATCAGTCAGCTGATTTCTCAAAAGAGACCTTCCAGGCAAGAAAGAGCTGGAAAGAAGTATTCCAAGTCATGAGAGTCAAGGACCTACATCCAAAATTGCTCTATCCAGCAAAGCTTTCATCTAGAATGGAAGGGAAGATAAAGCGCTTCTCAGATAAGGTCAAGTTCAAGGAGTTTGTCATCACTAAGCCCTTATTATATGAAATGTTAAAGGGACTTATCTAAGAAAAAGAAGATAAAAAGTATGAACTGTAAAAAGACAGCAAACTCACAGCTATTAACAACCACACCTGAAACAAAAGCAAACAGCTAGAACAGGAACAGAACCACAGAAATGGAGATCATATGGAGGGTTAGCAACAGGGGTGTGGAAGGAGGAGAAGGGGGAATAGGTACAGAGAATAAATAGCATAGACGGTGGGTAGAAAATAGACAGGGGGAGGGCAAGAATAGTGTGGGAAATGTAGAAGCTAAAGAACTTATGACACATGGACATGAACTAAAGGGAGGAATGTGGGTGGGAGGTGGTGTGCAGGGTGGAGGGGAATGATGGGGGAGAAATGGGACAACTGTAATAGCATAATCAATAAAATATATTTAAAAAGTACAAAAAAAAAGAAAACTAAAAAACTGTGTAACATCCAGCTAATAATAATGGAAGTGATGTGGAATCATTTAAAACAGTTGATAATATGTTGAAAGAGAAAAAATGGAACAACAGATATTACAAATGGAAAGTAAAGATTAAGATGGATTTGAACTAAATATATCATTAATTACATTAAATGTAAATAGACTATGCTCTAAAGAAAAAATAAACATAGTCACACTGGATCAAAAGTGAAAACCTCATCAAGGAACATGTATAAAGGACCCATGGACAAAGACATGGGACTGGGGTGGAGGGGGGATTGAATGTGGGAAGTGGGGGTGGGTAGGGTGGAGGTGAGTAATGGGGGTAAAATGGGACAACTGTAATTAAATGACAAAATATCCATATTAAAACTACAAGTGAATTCTTTATTTAAAAATGCAAAAACCTAGTAAATACTGCATCTAAAAAACTCTTGATGAAAATAAGGACATAGAAAGTTGAAAGTACAAGGTTGAAAAAAGATGAACTGTATAAACACCAACCAAAATAAATCTGGTAAAAATATACAAATCTTTTATAAAGTAGTCATAATTCAAGAATTTTTACTAGACAAGAAGAAGGATGTTTCATAATTATAAAAGGGTCAGTACACCAACCAGGAAAATGTAAGTTCTAAATGTGAAACATCTAGGGATTTAGCTTCAAAATATATACAATATAAAATAGCAGAACTAAATGGAGAAACAAATTTATAATAAGACAGGAAGATGGTAATCCATTTCTCAGTAACTAAATAGAATAATCTAACAAGAAAGATAGAGATATAGAATATTTGAAGAACATAATAAGCAAACGACCTAATCAGTTAAAACAAAATGCAGAAAATCAAAAATTGAAGATATACAATGAAATCACTACTAAAACTTACCATAATGATAAAACATGAAGCAAGTTTAAGATAATTGCAAATAACTAAAACTACATTTTTTCTGAACATGGTGGCATGAAGATGTAAGTAAATATCAAAAAGAAAATCCCCAAATATTTAGAAACTAAGCAATAATAGTCTAAGTAACCCATGGGTCAAAGAAGAAATCAAAATGGAAATTAAAATATATTGTAATATATACTTGAAATTTGCTAAGAAGGGAGATCTTAAGTAGTGCCCTTATTAAAAAAAAAAAAGGTAACTATGTGAGGTAATGGATATGTTAATTACCTTGGCTGTGGTGATTATTTCACAATGTATATGTGCATCAAAGTATCGAGTGGTGTCTTATACAACTGGTACATCTGTGGTTTTTAATCTGTGCTAGACCTCAAAACTGTGATTACCTGTTATTGCATGCAACTTTGAACTCCACCACTGCAGAGGTTCCTCTGTGATTAAATAGATTATAATTATGAGCAAAATTCAGAGCAACTGAGTACTTATCTAAAAAGATTAACTTTGGTTGGGGGTGAGCTTCACTGAAACTTGACAACAAAATGTCTCTGGACAAGTAGAGTGAGAGAAGAGAAACAAAAGGACACTAATTCATCTGTAATTTACTGCTGGTCAGCCTAGCAGTAAAAAAGACATTGGTCAATTTCTCTGACCCTAATGAATTTATAAACTAAGATCATTGTTGTTTATACTTGCAGATGTTAACTGAAAAAGTTATATATGCATAAATCTTTTTTCCCTGGACTTGGAAGATACATATAATTATATTAAAATGGTTCTAGCACAAAAAGATATCAAGCTGTGCATCTTATAGACAAATTTATCTTTAAAAATTAAAATTTTTGTAATTTTAAAAAATTTAAATGAAGTAAATTTAAGATGTTTGTGTCATAGAGCCTCTAATGAAAAAGAAAAAGTAAAGTTCTCAAATCAAGAATCTAAACTCCCACTCAAGCAATTAGAAAAAAAAGAGAAAAATAAACCCAAGGTAAGCAAAAGAAAGGAAATTACAAAGAGAAGAAATCAATGACATTTAAAACAGATGAACATGGAGTAAATCACTGAAACAAGTTGGTTCTTTGGAAAGATTGATAAAATTTACAAACCTGTAGGAACACTAACAAAGAAAAAGAGAGAAGACACACATTCCCAAATTCGAGAATGAAATAGAGGCTCCCACTACAAACCCTGCAGACATCAAAAAAGATAACAAGGGAACTGTACAAACAACTGTACATGCATAAATGTGACAACTTATTTAGATAAAAATGGACAAATTGTTAACAAAACACAAATTACCTCAACTTACCCAATATAAAATAGATCATTGGAATAGCCCAATCACTGTTAAGGACACTGAATTAATAATTTATTTATTTTTATTTTTGAATTACAGGAAATTAAATGGTAATGAAAAATACAATTAAAAAATAAAGAAAATGCATGGTCTGAAAAAAAGTGAAAATAAAAATTCTGTTTTAATTTCTAGTATGGTAAGATCAACAGATACAGTTTACCTAGACAACAGCTCTTCTGATTCTTCAATATTTTTTAAGAGGGTAATGGGTCCTGAGGTTAAAAAAAAAGTTTGACAATTCTATGAAAATATTGCTCTACCACTAGGACATAAATGAACTTTATACAATTACATGGATACATTTTGGAGTGAAATAAGCCAGACAGAAAAGTGTATACTATGTTATTTCATTTATATAAAAGTAAAAATGTGGAAAATTAATGTATGAGATTAAATGTCAGGGGCATGGCTACTTTGGGGGGAAGGAGGAGCCAGCAACTAGAATAGCGGCAGAGAATGGAGGATGCTTCTGGGGTGCCATTAATGTTGTAAATTTTTATCTGGGTAGTAGTCACAGGCTTATGCGGTTAAAATTCTTAAGTCTGTATATTTGTTATTTGAACACTTTTCAATGTATATTATACTTTGACAAAATAAAAAAGTATCAGCAAAAGTTCAAAAATGTGAATCTACTACTCTTGGAATAGTGGGAACAGGTTGATTTTGATTTCTTTTTCTTTTCTATTCTTTTTGTTGTGGTGGTTTGCAAAATTTTCTTTAATATTTCCATCACATGTTTATATGCATTTATAAGTAAAGTAATCATGAGCATGGCAAGTGACATGAAACACTGACAAATTTGGCTAATTTTACATCCAAGGCAAAAGCCAAGACTTCTTTCTAGTATGATGCTTTGGAGACATGCAACAGGGGAACAGAACTCTTGGGGAGAACTTGGACCCAAAGCAGTTCCCATGAAATAGCAAATGTGCCATCTTGCCAGAGAGGGATGACCCCAGGAGGTTAAGTAAAACCAGGGTAGGAAGTTTCAGGCAGGCAGCCCTCAGCATGATGTAGGAAAAGATATTCAGATCTGTGTTCTTCTGAGTGTTGTTGAATGACAGTGTGGTAGGTAGAAAGAGTAGAACTTCAGACACCTTGGTTCTTTGCCCTTAATGGCCACATTTCATGGACAAATAACTCATATTTCTGAAATTTGATTTATCATCTATAACATGAGGTTAACAGCACCTCGTTTGTTTACTCTGAAGAGATGTTGTGAAGATAGGATACTTCATAAACTGAAAATTTCACCCACTTTTCAACCACTTTTGGTGTAAGTCCCAGATAAAAACATTGAAAAAAATTGGCCTTAATAGTTGCTTCAGAATTAATGGGGATAGAAAATACTATATGAGTTCAGTTATAAATCATCCTTACTTTTCAAATACTCTATCATAGCTACAGCCCAGGGTTATTGATACTCTTGTTCAGATACTCCATTTCTAGCTTCATATTTACTCTCTGTTGTTAGTTCAGCAAACATTCACTGTCCACCTATTATTTTTAACACTGGTGTACAAAGATGAACTCATGTCTGATTTTATGAAGCCCAATGGAAGATATAGATGGTTAAGAGCTGACATGGCCAATGCTGAGACAGAGCTATGCACAGAGTAATCACAGGACCCAGCACAGGGTGACACAGGATGCAACACATGGAAGAGGGGGACCTTGATGTGAATCATGTCCTGAGAAGTCTCCCTGAGCAAGATGTTGCTTTAGCTGATTCTTAAATGAGAGGTTTCAAATAGAAGCCTGACATGGTCCCATTAGCATTGTTGATAACTCATTCTGGTAGCAATTTGAAGGATGGAATTAATAAAGCAAGACTGGAAGTAGGCACTATAAAGACAGTCAAACGAGAGTTCACTACAAATGAGGGAATTAGAAGAGTCAAATTCAAGAACTATATGAAAAGTAAAATTGGTAGGAAATGGTGACTGTATGAGATGGTAAGAATTACTCCAAAATTTCTTGTTTACCTGATGGAGTAAATTAAATTAGATAAACTGAAAAGAAAAAAAGGACGGATCACAAAAACAAGAGAAAAAATAAGTTTAAGTGATATGAGGACCTGTTGAATTTGAAGTGTCAATAAAACTAAGGTGGAAGGTCCAAGATCAATATAAAGCTGTGAGTCAAGAGCGATCAGATGATAGGATAAACCCTGAGGAATGCTAAGCTCTCTCATGAACAATAAGTACCAAGAGGAGATTGAGACAAGGTCAGAAACCTGGAGAACACAGAGAAATTTAGACCAGGAGAAGGAAGGTTATAGAAGTTTAAGGAAAATCAGAAAAAGAAGTGTCATGGAAACCAAGGGCCATTTTAAACACAGCAAATGCATCACAAAAATCCTGTAAGATGAGATCTTAATGTGACCATTGGATTTGTCTGATGAAATTAGTCCTTGGTGATTTCTGCAAGACTTATTTCACAGAAATGATTAAACATCTATAATGTCAACTGGAAATTTGGAGTTAAGGAAATGGAGACTGCATATAGACAACTTATTCAATAAACATGACTCTGAAGAAGAGAAAATCACAATGGGGGCAGGGCCATATAATGTAAGAGGAAGGATATGACTCTGGTGTATGGGTAGGCTGAGGGCAGCATAGCAGTAGATGTAAGAAGTTTGAAAGCAAATTAAAAAAAAAAAAAAACCACTGCTGCTGGGGCAGGTTCTATGGGGTAAGAGAAATAAGAATGGGATCAGCAGCCTATGAGCAATGGGGAAGGTAGAGGCTCCTCATTCTCTGAGGCTCAAGGGTGGAGACTTGAGGAAGGTGCAGAGGTGAAACACTGGGAAGTGAGGTGGTTCATACCTGGTAGGGGTAGGTTTGTCTGCTTCCTCTAAGAGCAGAGCAGGGGTATGAAACAGAATGGTGAAGGTTTGAATAGTGGATTAGGAAGATGGGAAAAGTAACTAACAAAGGGCACATTGATGGATCATCCAAGGGTGTTGATCATCCAAACAGTTGTTATCTGTTGGTACCAAGAGATATCTGTTATCTGTTATCTGTTTGGTCTGTTCCCTCAACATTACATCCAAGTAACTAATAATGAACAAAGCACTTTAGAGCCAACAAAAGAGTTTCCTTGTGCATAATCACATTTAATATTTGGCCTCCTGACAAATCTGTATTGATTATCCCCATTTTATAGAAGAGGAAACCAAGGACAAGGGAGGATAAGTGACTCTAAGAATGCAGGAAGTGGTGGTGCCAGGAAGTGAGGTCTCGGACTCTGTTACCACGTGGTGCATTTTTCCTTTGTGCATTTCCACCTTGTACATCTCAGTGAGAAGCACACACTACTCTCCTATTGGTCTTTGAGACCTTTCATGCCCTGGAAACTTGTCATACTCAGCATGTGGAGACAGGAGGAGGGCAACTTGGGTCAGTTCAAGGGCAGAGGCCCATCTGCCTGGGCATCAGTGAATGTGGCATATCGATCAGGGACAAATTCAGAGCAGAGCTCTGCATGGCTTATTGGAACTAAATAGACTTTATCAACTGCCTGTGCATTAAGGAGTTTGAGAACCTTTGAAGTAGAACAAAAGGCCTCTGAAGGCCATTTGGAGATTTGAGAAGAAAAGCATATCTGGATTAAAGGGCCTGTGCTCTGCTCTCTCCCAGTGCCTCCTTCAGGAAGGGTTGGGCTAGAGGGTACAAATCAGATCTGGGAATGGGGAATGGGGCAAATCCCACCCAGAGGGTCACCGTTAAGTGAGCTGACCCCAACTTGGTGGTGCCCACCTTTGTCAGGGGCACCCCTAGGGAAGACCAGCTGCTGGTGACCCTCCTGCCCAAGCTGTCCCATAGGAAGTGTCTGCTGTCTACTGATGACAGTCATTACACTTGTTTGTTTAAAGCATCATTAGTCTTATATTCACAGTTGTGTGGCCTTGCAGAAATGAGAAAGGCCAACATCTGAAGACAGCCCCTCAGATCCTGCTCAGACACTTGGTGCCAAGATTACAGTTATAAACCTCTCTGGTCAAACACCATACACATTAGGTCTGGGACTAAACTCAGTAGTGAGGAAGGCCAAGTCTTTGTGTGCACTTTGTCTACCATGTGCTGACACTTTGGCATCTCATTTTAATCTTTCAACTCACCATTTCACTGTTATTAATTTATTACAAGGAAACCATAAAATATATGCACAGAAATTCCCTGGACAACATTGTTCACCATCCTATTTATAGTAGCACAAAATGAAACAATTTAAATATTAACACATACTTATCTTAAAGTATTATGCAGTCACCACAAGTCATCACAAATGGCCACAACTAGCCCATAAAACACCTCTGCATACCTTTGGGCAGACAGAGTCCTGGACCTGAATGGATTACTTGAATAGTGGAGTAAAGGCTGGATTTAAGTTTCCTTTTCTCATTCTGGCCAGATGTTCTTGCACACAACCTACATAACTGTTTGCTTAAGGCTTGGTGTCAAAAAAAAATTTAAGGATATGAGACCAAGTTTATGATGTATCAAGATTTTTTAAATGAAGTTAGAAAACAGTATATTAACAATAACAATCATTATATCTGTATAGATTTACATAGAAAAACTGAAAGAAAATACAGTGTGCTAGTATTAATGCTGTTTGCCAAATATTTCTAGTTCTCTCCTCCTGTGGGAACATAGCATTGGTCACCTTCCTGCCACCAGTGAGTGAGGTGAGGCCAAGGAGAAATGTGCAGAAGCTTAAAGGGCTCATGAGTACTTTGCTAAGCTCTTTTTCAACTGTCCTCGCAATACTCAATGTTCTAGACAAGGCTGCTCCCTGAGCCAGTGTTGCTGAGGGAGGAAGACACCAGCAGATTCCCTGCCAACTCACAATGCACTTGTAGCACAGTGAGAAATAAATCTTTGCAAATTTCAGGCCAATTAGGTTTGGGAGAATCTGTTACTGCAACATAACCTAACTTTTCCTGAATGATACACACATAAAAAAATGTTAAGAAGGGTTGTAGTACAATTGCATTAAACCACATAAAATTCATGTGGAATTATATTTGTGATAAGTGCAAAAATGATCAAGAACAGTATAGTGAAAATAAGTTTGAGATCAATTAAATACTACGGCAATATGCTGAAACAATTTGAGCAACAACAATGACAACAAAATAACAGGCTTAATGGCCCTGGCTGGTATGGCTCAGTGGATTGAGTGCCAGCTTGAGAACCAAAGAGTCACCACTTGCATTCCCAGTTGGGGAACATGCTTGGGTTGTGGGCCAGGTCCCCAGTAGGGGCAACAGGAGTGCAACCGCACATTGATGTTTCCCTTTTTCCCTCCCTCCCTTCCTCTCTGTCTAAAAATAAATAAATAAAATCTAATTATTTTTCTTTTTAATTTTATTTTAATTGTTGTTCAAGTACAGTTTTCTCTTTTACTCCCATCCCAGCCCACCCACCCACCCAGCCCTCCCCATCTCCCTCCCATTTCCACCCCTCACTAGTTTTTGCCCATGTGTCCTTTATACTTGTTCCTGTAAACCCTTTCCTTTTCCCCTTGAAATTCCTTCCCCTCAATAAATAAAATCTTTTTAAAAAATAACAGGCTTGAACAGACCAATAACAGCTGACCAAATCAAAACCATAATCAAAAACTCCCAGCACACAAAAGCCCTGGGCCAGACAGTTTCACAGGAGAATTTTGCAAAACATTTAAGGAAGAGTTAACCCCTATCCCTCACAGACTACTCCAAAAAATCCAAGAAGACAGAAGACTCCCAAACTCTTTCTATGAAGCCAGCATCATCCTAATCCCCAAAACAGATAAAGACACAACAAAGAAAGAAAACTATAGGCAAATATCACTGATGAATATAGATGCTAAAATCCTAAACAAAATATTGGCAAACCACATCCAACAATACATTAAAAAGATCATACACCATGACTAATAGGATTCATTCCAGGGATGCAAGGATGGTACAATATTCCCAAATCAATCAACATAATACATCACATAAACAAAAGGAAATACAAAAATCACATGATCACATCAATACATGCAGAAAAAGCATTTGATGAGCTACAGCACCCATTTATGATTAAAAAAAAAAAAACAAAAAAAAAAAAACCTCAGCAAAGTGCAAATAGAGGGAGCATTCCTCAACATAATAAAGGCCATTTACAAGAGTCCTACAGCCAACATCATACTCAATGGGCAAAACTAAAAGCTCTTCCACTAAGATGAGAAAGAAAACAAGGTTGTCTGCTTTCACCACTTCTATTCAACATAGTATTGGAAGTCCTAGCAATCAGACAAAAGAAAAGAAATAAATGTATCCGAATTGGAAAGGAGGAGGCAAACTGTCATGGTTTGCAGATGACATGATAGTGTAGAGAAAATCCTATAGACTCCACAAAAGAACTACTTGACCTAATAAGTGAATTTGGGAAAACAGAGGGATACAAAGTCGATATTTAGAAATCAAAGGCATTTTTGTACACCAACAATGAAATATCAGAAAAAGAAATCAGGAAAAAAATCCCATTTGATACAGCAACAAGAAAAATAAAGTACCTAAGAATAAACCTAACCAGAGGGGCGAGGGGAGGGAATGTCAGGGGAAAAGGGGAAGGGTTTACAGGAACAAGTATAAAGAACTCATGGACAAAAACTATGGGAGGTGGAAATGGGAGGGAGGTGGGGAGGGCTGGGGTGGTGGGCTGGGGTGGGAGTAAAAGACAGAAAACTGTACAAGATTAACAATTAAAATTAAATTAAATTAAATTAAAAAAAGAATAAACCTAACCAAGAAGTTAAAAGGCGTGTACTCAGAAAACTAGACAACACTAAAGACAGACATTAAGGAAGATACAAACAAATGGAAGCATGTAGCATGTTCATGGATTAGAAGAATTAACATAATCAAAATGTCCATACTACCCAAAGCAATTTATAGATTCAATGAAATCCCTATTAAGGTACCAATGACATATTTCACAGACATAGAACAAACATTTCAGAAATTTATATGGAACCATAAATGGCCCCAAATAGCTGCTGCAATTTTGAGAAAGAAGAACCACGCAGGAGGGATCACAATACCTGATATCAAATTGTATTACAAGGCCACTGTAATCAAAACAGCCTAGTACTGGCATAAAAACAGGTGCATAGACCAATAGAACAGATCAGAGAGCCCAGAAATAAACCCAAGTCTCCCTGGTCAATTAATATTTGACAAAGGGGGCAGAAGCATAAAATGGAGTAAAAATAGCCTCCTTAACAAATGGTGTTGGGAGAGCTGGACAGCTACATGCAAAAAAAATGAAACTCAAGCACCAACTTACACCATACACAAAAATAAATTTAAGGTGGATAAAAGACTTAAGTACTAGTCGTGACACCATAAGAGTCCTCCAGGAGAACATAGAAAGGAAAATATCAGATAGTCCACACAGCAATATTTTCACTGATATGTCCTCTAGAACAAGGGACATAAAGGGAAAAATAAACAATGTGACCTCATCAAAATAAAAAGCTTCTGTATGGCTAAAGAAAACAGCATTAAAATGAAAAGAGAATCAACTATGTGGGAAAAAATATTTGGCAATGATACCTCAAACAAAGGTTTTATCTCCAAAATATATAAAGAACTCACATGACTTCACTCTAGGAAAACAAAAAACCCAATTAAAAAATGGGCAAAGGAGTTGAACAGACACTTCTCCAAGGAAGACATACAAATGGCCCAAAGACATATGAAAAGATGCTCAGCATCACTGGCCATCAGAGAGATGCAAATTAAAACCACAATGAGATACCACTTCACACTGGTGAGAATGGCCATCAGAAACAAATCAACAAACAAGTGTTGGAGTTGTTGAGGAGAAAAGAGAACCTTAGTGCCCTGTTAGTGGGAATGCAGACTGGTGCAGCCACTGTGGAAAACAGTATGGAATTTCCTCAGAAAACTAAAAATGAAACTGCCTTTTGACCTGGCAATTCCACTTCTGGGATCATACCCTAAGAAGCCTGAAACACCAATCCAAAAGAACCTATGCACCCCAATGTTCTTAGCAGCACAATTTATAATAGCCAAGTGCTGGAAGCAACCTACATGCTTATCAGTAAATGAATGAATCAAAAAACTATGGTACATTTACATGATGGAATACTACACAGCAGAAAGAAAGAAGGAGCTCCTACCCTTTGCAACACCATAAATGGAACTGGAGAGCATCATGCTAAGTGAAATAAGCCAGACAGTGAAAGACAAATACCATGTGATCTCACCTTTAACAGGAACCTAATCAACAAAACAAACAAGAGAGCAAAATATAACCAGAGACACTGAAATTAAGAACAAACTGACAGTAACCAGAGGGGAGGTGGGAGGGGATAATGGGGGGAAGGGTTTTCAGGAACATCTGTGAAGGACACTTGGACAAAACCAAAGGGGAATAGGATGAAGGGTGGGAAGTGGGGATGCCTCGGGGGATTGGTGGGAGTAAATGGATACAATAGTACTTGAATAACAATAAAATAAAAGGTAAAAATATAACAGGCTTAATAGAATATAGCCCAAATTACACATACAGATTTGTTCCTACTGGTATAAGTAACATTGAATAAATAAACTGGTAGGGGGGAAGGAGACAAACTTTCCTTACAGAAGAACTTAAAATAATGTGTGTGCATATGTTTCCTACCAGGAGGCAGAACTTAATCACTTACTTTACTTAAGGGTGGGCTGGACTTAATGACTTGCTTCTAAAGAATCATGTATGGAAAGGGAAAAATAATAACTATGTAGTAGAAAAATCAGCCAGATGCCATGTGACCATATGAGGAAGGCTGACATCACTAGTGATGATGTCACCTGGGTGCTATGTAGCCCTGAGCTGATATGATGTGACAAGAAGGGCATTTCTCCTCTTGGTCTTTGTTCTGCAAATCCACAACCCCAGGCTAATTATGAGAAAAATATTAAACCCAAATTGAGTCATATTCTATAAAATATCTGACAACTACTTCTCAAAACTGTCAAGGTCATGAAAACAAGATAACTCTGCCCTGGCTGGATGGCTCAGTTGATTGGAGTATCATCCCATAAACCAAAACATTGTGGGTTCTATCCCAGTTCAGGGCATACACCTAGGTTGTGAGTTCAATTCCTGGTCAGGGTGCATATGGGAGGCAACCAACTCACATTTCTCTCTCACATCAATGTTTCACTCCTTCTCTCTAAAAATCAGTAAACATATTCTTGGGTGAGGATTTAAAAAATTTTTTTGAAGGTAAGTCTGTGAAATTGTCACAGAATAGAAGAGACTAAGGAGATATGATATCTAAAATATAATATGGTGCCTTGGACTGGATCCTGGGTTAGTAAGAAAACTGGTGAAGAAAATAAAGTCTGGAATTTAGTTCCTAGTAATATACCAGTCAATCTAAGTTTCTCAGCTTTGACAAATGCACATGGTATTGTAAGATATCAATCACATGGGAAATTGGGAGAGGAGTATATGGCAGTAGTGAATATATGAAGTCTGTCAACAAAAAGTCCAGCCATTGTTAATATAATGAGAATGGCTTGAGCAAGAATGATGTAACCTGGCAGCCAAGGAGGGTGGACTGGAATGTGCATGTGTGAACAATGATCACTTCATTGTACTAGTCAGTGGGAGCGGTAGACGCCGTTAAGTGAGCATGTGTACTGTGTGGCTGTTGCATTCAAAATGATTGATCAAGTAGAGCAATGAATCTGTATCACATTTCATGTTAAGCTTGAATGTTCCTCCATGGAAACTATTCAGATGATTCAGAAGGGTGCAGCTATGGGCAACTGGTGATTAGCAGCTTCATCACAATGGGCCTGTTCATGCATCACATCTCGTGCAGAGCTTTTTGACAAAACATAAAACCACCCAGGTGACTCAGTCCCCCTACAGCCCAGATTTGGTGCCCTATGACTCCTGGCTTTTCCCAAAACTAATATCACCTTTTAAAGGGAAGAGATTTCAGACATTTAATGAGATGCAAGAAAATATAATGAGGCAGCTGATGGCAACTGGGAGAACTGTGTGAGATCCCAAGGTGTGTATGTTGAAAGGGAGTGACTGTCATTGTCCTAAGTACAGCGTTTCTTGTATCTTGTATCTTCTTCAATAAACATCTCTACTTTTCTATTGGCACAGCTTGATACTTTCTGGACAGGCCTTATAAATATGAAAAGTATATAAATGGTATTTCAAAATAAAAAATATATATTGAAAAATGCAACAGAATTCTCACAACCCTCCACCTAAGCCCCATTATGAGACTGAAATGGAAGATGAGTCACTGGTCTCAGTTGGACATAGTCCCATATTTCTCTTGGGTTTATACAATTCATTGTACAGCGTAAAATTCTCATATTTAAAGATCAATAATTTTTGGTAAATCTTGTTCCAAATTGCACAAGCCAACCACTTCATCAGACACTTAACAAAGAAATAGTAACTGACCTCCAAATGATGGAAAAGCTTCCTGGTGGGTGCTCAGAAGGCTGGTACAGAGCTCAAAAACCACAAATGGAATCATTATTAATGAATAATTTAAGGGAATTTTAAGAGCATTGTTAACAACTTGATTTCCATTTTATGAATATATTTTAAAACATAACACCATATAACATGACTTCACTATGGGCAGTATTTTTCATAATTACTTAAGATTTCTAAATATTCATTAATATTCATTAATAAACATTCATTAATAAAAAGCAATAACTACTCTGTGTGATTTTAGTGACAAAACTACATCTCTTTAACATCTGATTTTCTTTGCCCAAAGAAACAAGTGACATGTTCAAGTTCAACTCAAGTGACCTCTCGTTCGTCAAGCCTGGAGTGGAACTTCAGATGTGGAGGAGATGTGTGCCCCATGTGTCCCAGTTCTCACTGATCACTCTCATTGGTCACACTGTTAACTTGTTTTGTCACCTCTCCTCCACTGGAGGGGGCTGAGAGGATGAGGCAGTTTAATAACTGTGTCATGTTGCTGGGTGGCAGTGAGCAACAGAGGGTATCAAATCTGTGCCAGTAGTGTGGTTATTGTGTAACCAGTGATTATTATTACTTCCCTTCTCTTTCCAGCATCCCTCCTCAGGGTTCCTGCCATATAGCATAAATGTTCCATTACAGTGGCTGGGTTCCCGACCAGCCTCCTCCCACTATAATCTCCTTGAGAATAGCACCCGTCTCTATCCCCAAGGGCCTGAAAAATGGAGGCAACTATAAAAGTTTGAGATACTGAAATGAAGTTTATAGACCCTCCTCACTCCTCTGAGCCAAGGTCTCTGCAGCTGGTCTTTCTCTGCCCAGAGTGAAAGATTCACATGATCAGGATTAATGAGCCCCAAAGGGTCCGTTGACAACACTTCAGGTCTGCGAAGGATGAGGGTCAGGAGCTGGGGCAGTTCTGGCTGTCATTACCCCTGCCACATTTAAATCTATCTGAAATTCAGTATTTTCCTTGTAAAACAGTCAACAAATAGATTACCTACACAGTTTTTCTATTATGCCTTCTGTAAAGCAGACATATCTGCCTTCGAACCTAAGTCCTTAGTAGCAACCTGGTTTGGGTTAGATGATGAAGAATGAGAAGACAATGAAATGCTTTCCCTGTTTGTTGGAAAAATATATACAGTATCTACAAGTGCACGCACAAAATGAAGAAAATACAGTGTGTGCCAAGTGACACAACAGCCTGGGCTCTGAATCAAGTCATGGTCAGGTCATGGTCAATGAGCCTTTAGGGATATCTATTTGGACGACTCAGGTCAGTAAATATTTTTCTCTCTCTAAGAGCTCAATAATTGCACTTTTGTCTGTGTGGAGACATAGCCCCTGGATTCTTAATAAATGTCAAGCAATACCAGAGTAATAATCATATTTCCAGCAATAATGACAAACAACTGGGGCTTGGAGTGGGTGAAGAGGGACCAGATCACCACAGTGCAATTCATCTCTTGTTAAATTCACTCACAGATTAATTTCTAAGATGAACGGTGGTTTCTAATTTGTCTTTTTTGAACTGTGATGTTTTTATTAAATTCAATTGTCATGAGTACATGGAGAAAAATTACTTAAAAAAAATACTTTGGTGTAGCCAAGGACAAAAACTTCAGAACTGCAGGTGTAGGGACTTCTCAAAGAGCCTCCCTCACTCGTTCCTGTCTCTGTGTCTCCGTCTTGGGCTTAAGGGCCTCTGTTAGGCTCTGACAGATGGGAAGTGTTGCCATGCTGCCCTTCCCTGAACTCAGCCCAGTTTCACTGGGTTTCTGTCAGCCTTGTCCTCACAGGTAAGATTCATGATGTACATACCTCATCAGGCAGGGACAGAAGTTTAGGAATTATGGAAGAAGTCTGTGTGGGAGATAAATGTAAGGATCTATGCCAAGGGTTCGAAATCCATGGAAACATCTTCCCCTAAACATGAATTGATACTTGAGGTGTTTTTATAAACTAAATTATGTTCTCCAAAATGTACATGTTGAAGCTTAACTTCTAATACCTCAGAATGTGACTGAGGCACTTGGAGACAGGGCTTTTAAAGAGGTGATTGGATTAAATAAGACTCTCAGAGTGGGCCCTAATCCAGTCTGGTTGGTACCTTCATAAGAAGTGGGTTGGTACCAGGGATGCTTGCAAAAAGAAGATCACTGTCTATAAGCCAAGGAGAGAGGCCTCCAGAGAAACCAAACCTGCCAACACCTTGATCTCAGATTTCTAGCCTCTGGAACTGTGAAAATAAATGTCTGTTGGTGAAGCCCTCTACCTATACGACTTGTCGTGGCAGCTTAAGCAAACTAATATAGCTCCTTTTACTCCAGATAATGCCTGCCCTGAGGCAGCTCTGCAGCTGACATCTCAGAAAGACAGCAAATGGGCACTAGAGTTTATGGGGAGAACTCCTCCTTTAGGCTGTATGGAGAGATTCAAGGCCATTTTGTCTAAGACAGCCCTGTCACCACCCATCTCCAGAACAGAAACCTTGGTCCAAGGTCTCAGGACAGTGCAGACAGCAATCTGGGTCCACACCAAGAGTGTTCAGAGGGCTGCCCTGACCACATCCTGCCCTCCAGGACACTGCACACACCTGCTTGCCTTTATGCTCTCAGGGGGTACACTGGGACTTGCCAGTAGGTTCCTATAGTTGGGCTTCATGTGGCTCACAGGCAACCTAATCAATACCAACCCCTCCCCTCTCCCTTAGGCTGAGCTTTCATTGATATGGCCACTGTGTGAAAATAGGCCTGATTTCTTTCTTTAGTCTTTTCTCAGCCAACAATTCCTAGCACCTGTTCCAGTCTAGGCCCCGTGCTAGTCCTATGGCCTTGAAGATGATCAGGGCACATAGTTTGCCCTCCAGAAACTTAAAAATCTACCGAGGGAAATAAATAAGACAATGATACTCCTATGGCATGGGCTAGGTGGCTGTGGCCACTCAGGGTCACAGCCAGGTTGGGGAGGGACTGGCAGGCATTCAGAGGGGCAGTGCTCCTGAAGTACAGAAGAGAGCTCAGGTACCATATAGATGCTTGACTAAGTCTTCAGAGACCACACATTTATGATCTTAATTCCCCAGGAATTGACTTTCTCCTTTTATTATTATTGTTCCTTATCTAATTTCTTTATTTTATTTCATGCATCCTTTTCTACAGTTACTATAAATGCCCTGGGGAATGAGCCAGATATAAATAAATACATGACATTAGGAGAAACTGGATATGATACTTCAGTAATACTAAACCAGCAGCTGACCTGCAGGTATATAGCCACAACTATCTCTTTGTGCCTGAAAGGGCTCCTCTCTCACCACCAATCTTTCCTCACATGAGTCTTTCCTCTTCTGAGTCTCAGCTGAAACTCTTCTAAGAAGCCTAACTTAGGCCTGCCCTCTTCTGGGCACCTTTTGGGCCTTACACTTCTTATTACATTGTAGTTGTCTCATCAGCCTAGAAGGTGGTCCCGGCAGGCCAGCAATTGTGACTTTTCTTGTCCACAAGAAATGTGGACCATACTGAAGACCAGTGTTACCTGGTCTTCACCCAGGTGTCTTGGATATGGTAGAAAATCAATGAATGACTGTGGAATGTTGAAGGAGGGACTATTCAGAGCAGAAAGGGTTGTTTCATAGATGAAAGAGAGATATAGATATAGATACAGATGGAGACATAGAGGTATTTTCTGGACTCAGAGAACTTGGAATATGCTTATCAACTGGCTCCATTCGCCCTCCTTCTGGACCACACCTCTATTTAATTCCTGCACTCCACCAACATGAGCCTCTCTTTCAGTTCTCAAATATACAAACTTATAACAACCCTCAAGCCTTGACACAAGCTGGGTCTTTTTTAGGTCACCCACAGATGTTGGATGGCTACTTCTCCCTCTCAGCTTCATTGCCACTTCCTTGGAGAGGTCTTCTGTGACCTGTCAACTGACAGCAATCACAAAGCAGACTGCAGCCCATGGTCAATTTCCTTTCGATGGTGTCACATTCTTTGACCTTTTCTTTTCTATGCCCTTTGCTTACACTCTTTCCCCAGAGAGCAGAGGCCTGTGTCCCAGTCCATACATAGGTTCTAGCACAGAAGTCCAAGAGTCAGAGCTACTGCAACAACCACTCAGACACATGCTCATTGAACTGCACTTTTATTACCCAAGGACCTCAGCAACACCCTTTATCACTCCCAGTTACACCCATACATAAATTAGCACCCAAGGACTCTGAGCCTTACCCTCAGGTCAGCCAGGATGGTCTCCACTCTCTCCTTTCCACAGTCAGTCTCCCTTCTTTGCCAGGACAAAGAGCCAAGTTTTCACCAACCCCCATCAACAATAGCAAAGAGAAGGAAACTTCAGAACTTTCTGTTCTGAGACTTTGAAAGAATTTTTTAATTAACCAAAATTGTTTCTCATAATAGATGGATCCCAGGGTGAGAGCACACTGTAGCTTGTGCGGCAGGCACCTGGTGGCCAAGTGGTGCGAGGGGGGCCTTGCGGACTGTGAATGGCAGCAGCGCCTCAGGAGGGCCCCAGCCTGATTCTCCACGCCATGACCATCTGCTGTTTTATTATTTATGTAGTTGAGAACACTTCTGTGTGTGAACTCTAAAGCATTTTTCGCACTGATGAGTATGTTAAGTATTCAAGTTTAGAGAAATAAAAAAAGGTATGCTTCCTCTATCCATAAGTCATATTAAAAAATTTTTAAAGCATTTCCTGAGATGATGATACCTTCCCCTAACCATAATGTTAGGTTTTGGAATGCAGGTATACTTCACATTAGGAAATCCAATATACAAAAATCTGAACCTCAGAAAAAACTTCCTGGGTATAATTGGCCTGTTAAGTAAGGGACTATACTCAGTTTTCAAAAAGGATTCAACTCAATATTAATCTGTTTTAGTGCACAAAATTGATCATTTTTCAAAACCCCATTTACAATGATTCTTTTTATTTTATTTTTAAATATATTTTATTGATTATGCTATTACAGTTGTCTCATTTCTCTCTCTCCCCATCATTCCCCTCCACCCTGCACACCCTCTCCCACCCACATTCCCCCATTTAGTTCATGTCCACGTGTCATAAGTTCTTTAGCTTCTACATTCCCCACACTATTCTTGCCCTCCCCATGTTTATTTTCTATGCACCATCTATGCTACTTATTCTCTGTACCTTTCCCCCCCTCTCCTCCTCCCACTCCCCTGCTGCTAACCCTCCATGTGATCTCTATTTCTGTGGTTCTATTCCTGTTCTAGTTGTTTTGTTTTTAGGTGCGGTTGAGTTTGCTCAACTGTGAGTTTGCTTTTTATTGTCATATTTTTTATCTTCTTTTTCTTAGATAAGTCCCTTTAACATTTCATATAATAAGGGCTTGGTGATGATGAACTCCTTGAACTTGAACTTGACCTTATCTGAGAAGCACTTTATCTTCCCTTCCATTCTAAATGACAGCTTTGCTGGATAGAGCAATCTTAGATGTAGGTCCTTGCCTTTCATGACTTGGAATACTTCTTTCCAGCCCCTTCTTGCCTGGAAGGTCTCTTTTGAGAAATCATATGACAGTCTGATGGGAATTCCTTTGTAGGTGACTTTCCCCTTATCCCTTGCTGCTTCTAGAATTCTCTCCTTCATTTGAATCTTGGCTAATGTAATTACGATGTGCCTTGGTGTGTTCCTCCTTTGGCCCAACTTCTTTGGGACTCTCTGAGATTCCTGGACTTCCTGGAAGTCTCTTTCCTTTGCCAGATTGGGGAAGTTCTCCTTTATTATTTGTTCAAATAAGTTTTCCACTTGTTGCTCTTTTTCTTCTCCTTCTGGGGCCCCTATAATTCAGATGTTGGGACATTTAAAGATGTCCTGGAGGTTCCTAAGCCTCTCCTCATTTTTTTGAATTCTTGTTTCTTCCTCATTTTCTGTTTGGTTGTTTCTTTTTTCCTTCTGTTCCACTCCATTGATTTGAGTCCCAGTTTTCCTCCCATCTTTATTGGTTCCCCATGCGTCTTCCTTCATTTCATGTATTGTAGCCTGCATTTTTTCATCTAATTTGTGAGCAAAATCAACCAATTCTGTGAGCATCCTGATCACCAGGGCTTTGAACTATGCATCTGATAAGTTGGCTATCTCTTTGTCACTTAGAGGAATTGGCTCTGGGGCTTTTATTTGTTCTCCCATTTGAGCCATTTTTGGTGTTTTTTTTTTGTTTGTTTTTGTTTTTGTTTTTGTTTAATCTGGTTGAGGCTGTTACATAACAAGGGGTGGAGCCTTAGGTATTCCCCAGTGTGGGGCAGCCCAGTCACTGAGTTGTGATCCTGTATGTAGGGGTGGGGTCCGAGAGGGAACAATGGGGCTTGCTCCACTCTCCCTTGGATTCCAGTCCCTTCCACCACTTCCCCTTTGCCTGGATTATCTGTGCGCCAATGTGGGACCACCTGGTCAGCCAGCCACTTTGCTCGGCCTCAGTCGGTCTGCACAGTTGCCACCCTGTGTCTGGGGTCTGCTATCTACCACCAGCATGCCTGGGAACAGCCAGCCACTGCTGCCTGCGTGCCCAGGTCCGCAGCTCCACTTTTTCCTGCTGAGACTCCACCCCTCTTACTGGTCTGGATGAATGGTTGTTGGACTTCCATATAGTTCAATTTTCTATCAGTTCTGTTTGTTCTCTTGTTTCCAAATATTTGTTGTCCTTAATTTTGGTTGTGAGAGGAGGCACAGTGTGTCTGTCTATGCCTCCATCTTGGCTGGAAGTCCCAATTATTCTTTTTAGATGCTATAAACTAGGGAGATAAATAACCAGACTACAAGGACTATTTACATATAAAGGCCATGTGTTATTCATTTCTATATTCTTATCAAGTAATGTTATGTCTCATCAAAATTCATGTGTTGTTGAATTGCAAATGATACAGCATTTCTGTACATTAAAATATTGTGGGTTAAGCTGTAGACTTGAATGTGAGGTTACTTTGAAAAATTCCCTAATGACAGTCATCATACATGGCATATAAACACAGTTTGCCTGATTTGTTAATAAAATAAAATAAAATAAAATAAAATAAAATAAAATAAAATGTTATAGGATATAGAAGAAAGAAAATCAGTAAATAATTAGAAGAAAGTGAGAAGATCCAGTTAACCTTTTCAGACTAGACATTTCTATTGAGAGGAATCTTTGGAGGAGGAATTAAACATTTATATGCCTTAGGAGTTTTCAAAACATGACTTAGATTTGACGTGTCTTTCAAAGGATAGTGACTGTGAGCTTACGTTGAGAATATTGCATTGATGCATAGAACTTGCATAAATGGATGCCTTGTCTCTTAGAGGGGAGTCAAGCTATCATCTTGCTACCAAAAGAAAAATTTTAATCTCATTTGTTATGAGGCCAAATGCTCAAAAGAGTGCTCAAGGAGGTGGCTTTGAGTTGCTCTCCGGTGGCAGAGCCCATGGCATCATGAGCTTTTGTGGAACATGGTGGTAGAGCCATGCCTTAGTGCCAATCATAGGTGAGGAAGTGTGTGACTAGCAGGAGGCAAAACTACAAGCAACCCATAGAATGAAATGAGTTCTGTCAGTATAGATTATTCACTTCCTGTGTGGACTTTACATTCTGGTAAGTTATGATATAGTAGAGAGTGTTTTAAGATAAGTTTTAAGAATAAACAATTGAGAGGAAAATTCTAGTAAGGAAAATTCAATCAGCTAACTAAGGTAGGTGCTTGCTGTATGTCAGAAGAAGGTTGCCTTTCTCTGATTTTGCCAGCAGGATCCCTTGGTCATTTAAGGCTGTTTGCTAACCTAGCCACAGTCTTACACATGAATTAGAAGAAGGAGCTTCTCTGAAGGGATAAGTGAGAACAAGGAACCCTTCTTCTGCTGGATACAGACTGTACTACAGTCCACTGCTTGCTAGCAGAGCTCAGAAAAAGTCAGGAGGGCCCAGACCATAAACTTCCCATCTCTGTGTGAGCCACTATGCAAAGATGCCTGCTCCCTGATTAAACTGGGAGCCCAGCCTCTCTCTGCTCGGACTATGGTGATATCTGTCTATACCCACAGTGATGAGCAGTTAGTAGGAGTTCAGTGTGCTCTATGCAGGTCCGAGCCTTGACATTGATCTTTAGAGGGCACAAGGAATGGGCTCTCTTAGGCTATTGTATTCTCTTTGCATTTACCTGAAATCTTGTCGACATTAAAGTGATAGGCCTGGAACTGGCACCACCTAAATCCATCCCTGAAAAATCATTCAACAGGTTAAGGAGTTTCAATATTATTAGTGGAACCTCTCCTCCTTACAGGATAGGTAACAGCGCAGTGCTCAAACAGCCCAGGGGTCTTCATGCCAGAAGATGGCAGAGGTGAGTATCATGTCCACTGAGTGCTCAAAACAAACTGTAAGCTTCAGTAGAAGACTGGCATCCCAGGATTCAGTTCAGATTGTTTAAGGGATAAAAACTCTGGGGCTTTGGGCACTGTGGCTTCTATCTTGGAAGCTCCTTTCCAGCAAATGTGATGTTTCAGGAAAGATTCTAATCTGATAAGGTTACTGTATTTAGCAGTACAACATGCTCCTGCCAGTTATAGTATGTCATCAGAAACCAAGGGGTCTCCCCCTACAAGAAAAGTGGAAAAATGTGAACTTGCAACTGAGACTTTGGACCACAAGTTTGATCTTTGCAGTTTCTGTCTTTCCTGTGCATGTCACCTGCTCTCAGCAAGTCATTGATTACATTCTCCAAACCTAACCTGACAGAAAGGACACATTAAAAGACACATTTAAAAGCATCTTTGCCCTAAGATGCCTTTAAAGGGCAAACACAACTAGAGAATTTAAGTTGCAGAATTTTTTCAGGAAAAATATCAGTTATAGTATTTTTAACACAAATGATATAAACATAAATGAACATATTAAATAAAGTGATCAAATAAGAACAAAAGCACAAATCACAGTAGCAAATACACCAACTAAACACCTTATGTCACATTATGCCATAACTTTGCTGTTATGCAAAAACATGGAATCACAGAATGGCAACTTTAATATATACCCCTAATAGCAAGATGTCTGCTTTTATTGAAGAAAAAAACAAAAACTATATTGCTCTAAGCAGTTTTGAAATGAATATCTGATTCAAAACTTCCCCTGTGCATATAATTGCATGCTAATTTACATTTTAATTACTTCCTAAGAAATCAAAAGCATTTGTTGACAATAGAACATAATGTCAACTTCACAGTGCACTGTTGGTGAATCCTTAATGAACTTAATTAGATAATTAGTGATGTTAATTATCTTTCTATTACAAAGATAAAGATGTCTCACAAATGATGCACTTGGTAAAGAAACATCAGTAAAGGTGTCTGTGTTTGCTTTGTTCACTTACTTCTGTTTTTCAAACTCCCATAACAGGTACTTGTGATAGACTAGTAATATTTATACTTCCTTAAAATGAAAAAATAAAAGCCACTGGGTCCATCAGCCCATAGTTGTGCTTCCTCATTGTTTTGAATACTAACATTATGTTGGTGATGCTGCTTTTTGAAATTCTCTGCTGTCAGGACCTATTGACTATGTTCAGTTATGGTGTATAGTTCCTTGTTTAAAGGAATTCCTTCCAACTCACTTCTCACTGATGTGATGGACAGGTTCTAACATCAATTGTTTGCAGAATGGTGATGGTGGTGGTGGTGGTGTGTGTGTGTGTGTCTGAGATCAAGGGAAGAGAGGAAAAGAGAGAGAATGCCCTAGTTTAGTACCTAGACTACCAGAAGAAAGCCTTGAGGGCCAATATATCCCTCTCTGCTTCCTGCTTGTCTGCATAGCCCCAACTGCCCCGGGACACCATGCTGCTGTGAGAAGGTCAATTCTGGGTGCAGTGTTGGAGCACAGCTTCCTGAAAGACCAAGGCTAAGACACATGCTGCAGTTAAAGTGAAAAAGGAAACCAGAGTTTCAAGAAATGATACTATTGAACTTAATAATATTTTTTCTCTTTCTTGCCCCCAAATTTCACAACCACATAATGGAAGTTATTTCTGGAAATGACTCTAATCCAGACATACCCCCAAAATGTCTAAGGCCAAGATGAGCAGAGTGGCATAAGTTTTAAAGTCAGTTATCTCAGGAAAAGCATTAAGAGAAAATAAGTCATTTGCTGTCTTGCCCACTACAATTAAGGAAACCACGATCACATCAGCAGGGTGGTTTACAGTTTTCAAAGTCTTTTGTTAAAATCACACTTTCATTTGTTTGTGAGTGGTTTTATTCATCAAACAGCTAATTACTTGCTGGTGTTTAACTACTTGCTCACAAGACTTTTCCACCACCAAATACAAATTGTGATTTTTTTCATAAAGTTTGTGATTTCAGGTTTTTTGAATCACTCCTCTTTCCTACAGTTTTCAATGGTGTTGTCTCTCCAGACCACTTCTTAACTGATTTGCTGACACAGGTTGCCCTCTCTGCCCTTCTTCTACGGCAGTGAGAATGGATTATCAAGATTTCACCTTTCTCGGTCCACTTCAATTTGAGAAATCCTCATGTGTCTTAACTTCCCCCAAACTTTAGCCACTTGCTTTGAAACATCTCTCTTACAGGCATATTCACCTCCTGCAAAAGTTCTCTCTCTTGCCCACAGAGAGAACACCATTCTGAATTTACTACAAGTTTAAGTAAAAGTATTCTATATAACAACCTGAATTTCAGATTTTTTAAAGTTTCCTACAACCTCTTAAAGAACTTAGACTTTGCCTCTTTTTACAGAACTTCCCTGGGAATTCTAACTTTCATTTTCACAAATGTATTTTTACTTCCTCAGCTGTTACCCTGGGCTCTTTGGCTTATTTCCCTCCCATTCATTTCAAAGCCCTTTCCTTTCTATTTTCACAGTCTCTTCTCAGACCTGACTCTCCTGAGTTGTGAGCTTTTTTCCCAGCCAAGCGCATTCTGAGACTTCCTCCTCCAGTGCTGTTCACCCACTGAACACTGAACTCACAAGCACTTGTGTCCCCTGTCAGACCTCACCCTCCCTCCTGAAACAGGGGTATAAGTTTCTGTGAGGCTCCCCATGTGTTCAGCCTCAGCAAGACCATCATCATTCAGCAGCAAAAGACAAATACAAACACACTGAAAAGTAAAACCAGAAATGGCTGAATCCCTCCCACAGTGACTGCTAAAGCCTTCCACTTCTGCCCACTTGCTTTATTTTCTGCAATTTTTATTTGGATTCCATGATTTCTTTAAAGAAAAAAATAAGGATACAGAAACATTTATGCATGAAATAATATGATGTCTGGGATGTTGCTTCAAAATTATTTTGTGCAGAGGGGAAAGTGGGTAGTGATGGAGATGAGATAAGACTGGTAATGACTTGATATTGTGGAAATGATGGACAGATACATGGGAATTCATTTTATTATTTTCTCTACTTCTGTATATGTTTGAATTTTAAACAATGATGTTTAAAAGAGATAATAGGTAAAGTGCTCAGAATGGATGGTCAAAATGTCCTGTCCCTGCCAGGGACCCAAGCCAGAACTGCTCTTCATATAGCTATCACCCAGCTAGTCTCAGGCAGCATCTCTGCCAGGGACACAGCAGCACACTAGCTGGGTGTGGGACACAGTGGAGCTGTGCACACATTCAGGAAAGCAGCCCAGAGCAGGTCCATAGTCACCTCCCCACACCGGTGTCCAGTCTCAGAGATCTTCAAGGCCCCCATGTGTGGCCACTGCTGGCCTTACAGGTGTCTGGGTGGGAAGGGCTCTTGCCCACAGGCAACTTTTAGAGGACCCCAGGGGGCCTTGGAGCAAATGCCCAGTGCTTTTGTGTCCTTGCCAGGGCAGACAGATTTCAGTGTGCCACTCTCTGGCTTTTGGTGCCTTTCCATCCACTTCTGTTACTTCTCCTACAGCCCTTGCTTCCCTACGCGGGCCATTTACACTTTGAAAACAGCAACTGAAATCTCACTCAACTATCTCCAAAAGCCATGAAACATGAAAAACACAGCCCAGCTCTGCTCCACGGCGTTTGCTCTTCTATAAGCCCCTAATTTTTGCTCCAGTGGGGCCCACCTGGCCCTGCATGAGACAATATTTAATTGATCCCAGGAGAAAAGTGGGGTGATATCCAACTGACACTTTGCCAAACAAGACAAAGGTCAGGCAGCTGTACCCACCCAGAGGGGCTCCCACTATACTCTCAACCTTTCTCCTTTGGCTTATTCCTCTCTGTTCTCTGCAGAGCCAGCAGAACCACCTCTCATGCTTGGATGCCCCCATTTCTCATGGCCCGGTTCCTTTGTCTTTTGTGCGCCCCTTTTTTTCTCATTTCAGCCTTGGTTAAACAGAAGTCTCTGATGTGTTCTTTAATTCCCACAGCTCTGACCACTGCCGCTGTGGCCCCCATCACGTCCCACCTGAATGACAATGCTATAGTCCCCAGACTGGCTCTGACCTCTGGGTCCCTAACCTCCAGTCTAACCTGTACATACAGAAACATTCTGCTTCCCTGCTCAGCCCCCACCTATAGGCCACAACATCCCCCAACCTGACCCCATGCTCATCTTGCCACCTGCCACACCCCCAGTCACCCCTCTGCTCTGTCCAGGCCCAGGAGCTACTCATCTACTCAGCCCTGTCCCTCCCAGTCCCTAGCTCTCACATCTAGTGTATCCATTTCTACTTGCTAATACTTTAAAAAAACATATGATAACAAATAAACTTCATATTTTGTAATAATTTAGATTTACAGAAAAGTTCTAAAGATAGTACAGAGTTCTTATCAAGCCCTTACCTGGTTTCTCATATGTTAATATCATTTTGACTGACACTATCACCATGGTGTGCCTGTCAAAACTAAGAAACTAAAAATAAAATAAAATAACTAAGAAACTGACAGTGGGTGTTATGTTTATCCAACTTTTTTTTAAACAAAAAATTCTTACACTGAGCAAGTAAGCAAAGTCATGACCACTGCCGTGAAGAGAAATGGCTGACCATATTGGGCTGGAATAATGAAACGGCTTCCAGGACACCCTGAGTTGGCCTTTGGTAGCCCTGAGGGAGTCCAAGACCCCAGCCTCTGTCCAACAGTCTGACACCACAGGCCTTCACCCTAGTAGAAACCATTACTTTACAACTAGATCCCAGAGGGACTCCAAGGGTGTCAGGGGAAGAAAAAGAAGAAATAGCATCTATCATATCAGTCTTCCCTTAAAGGCTCACCTGCCAAGAAGAAAACATTTTCTACTAAAGATGAAGGTAGGTAAAAGGAATTAGGACTTGTACACTGTGTGTTTGGCTCCCAGGAACAATTTATCAGTGCTGCAGAGCTGTCAGAGGCTGACATGATAAGGAATAACACCAAATGAATAATGTTTCCTCCAAAACCAACTCCTTTAATTATAAGCCTCTCCTTTCCAGAAGACAGACAGAAGATGCAGAAACACCAATTTCATGCACTTGTGCCTGAATAATGTCTCCATGCTGCTCTTTCCAGATGGCGACCTTCTCACTGGAGAGACTAATGATGTGGGCTTATTTAGGGGAAAACCAATAACAGAGTCTTTAACCTTCAACAACAAAAAGTGTGTTGTACAAAATGTTCCTTGGGATACATTAGAAAATATCAATTACATTGCTCACTGAGGTGTAATCAACTGTAATAATCAAAATTAATTTTTAAAAATAATTAAACAGACCCCAGGGCAAATAGTTGGTACTCTTATCCTATGACATCACAGTGTACATATGTACCTGAGGAGTTGTTCCTTCTGTTAGCAACAAAGGCATCTCATGAGGATATGTGATGAATGTAGGCTCTGAGGCTGGTGAGTTCCATCCCAGCCAAAGGACAGGGAGCTCCATGCTGTTCCCTACACATTTTTTAAGAAACTTCTATGTAACAGGCACTGTGCCCAGCCCAGACTGAGGTATTGGAATAGGATGCTTCTAAGCAAAGATGCAGTTAATTTTCAAAGTTAAAACATAATCCACTTTGTTTCAAAAATAATTTGGCTTTAAAAAATCTACAGGCTATTAAGTTGTAGAAAGGATAAACAAATCACATTTAAGAATAAACAAGTGAGGCTCAAAAAGGAAGGAAGGAGCCAGGGGTAGGGGTATGTGCACATAAATGTGTGTGTGCATGTACATGTTTTATGGAAGTTTATCCCATTAGATATATGCAGTTATAAGAATTGGGACATGCTTATCTCTTTAAGCTCCTAAGTGCCCAGATCAAAGAGGAAAACAGCAGTAACAGAGTCCTGCTAGTCACAAGTTACTGTAGGACAGCACAGATCTTGGGAGTAACAGTGAGGGTGCAGTCCCTGGGGGTTGTCCTCTCTCCACTTTAGTCCAGACACAATGGCTGTTCCTGCCCTAGGACACCCCCACACATGCCTGCCTCAGTGCCTTGGCCTGGCAGTCCTCTATGCCTGACCACTCTCTCCTGGAGAGTAAGAGGGCATGTATCCTTCCTTGTTGCTCTACTCCAATGCCTCCTGCTGGAGAGGGCATCTGACCACCTCCACCTAAACAGTCTGGCACCTCTCTCACCATCCTCTTCAGCCACCCTGCTCTATTTTTCCTCATTGCGATTAGCAGTCCCTACATTTATTGTCAATCTTCACCCCCTGGAAAGAAGCCTCTATTAAAGTAGAGAATAGATTAGTTTTTCTTTCTTCTGTAACCTCAGTGCTTAAAGCAGGAGATAGAGTCAGCACTTAATGAACATTTGTTGAGTAAATGAATGAATGACACCTGAGTTGATGTAGTAACATCTTCAACAGCCTGCCTTCATAAAATGACAGAGCCAATTTCAAATATTATTATTTCCATATCTCTCAATGAGTCAAGAGTGTACAATGACAAGCCATTTGTGAACCTACATGACCCAAACATTGCAGCCTATTCAAGCTTCATTCAGATGAGCTGGTTTCTCAACCCATCTCTCTAGGACTCAAAGGCAGCTGAGTTGAGACAAGGGCAGTGACCTAGAAGGGGGTGTGGCACTGGCAAGAAGTAGCACCAATAGCCTGCATGTCCATATCCAGCATCCCAGCCATCCCTTCTCTAGCTCCAAGACAGATAGACTTGACTTCCCATGGACGGTACTGATTTGGTCAAGGAGTAGAAGCTACAGGGTGAACCCAAGGGAAGAAGGGAAGGATCCCTCCTGCCACAAATGTCATTTGTCAAGGACAAGTGCATGGGCAAGTAGGGATGCTCCAGCTCCCAGGGCATAGTGCAGCAACATTTTGTGTGGAATGGTCATTCCCTTGGTAAAGAAAGCTATACAGTAAAAGAAATCCAAGATGGATGGAGAGTATCTGGAAGCTCTGTCCTATTGCTTCCAGACCTGGACTGCTCTTGCAGCTAAACCACAGAGCAATCAACTTTAAAATCCAGTGGAGACTGAATGACAGCATGTGTAAGTGAGTGCATATACAGACAAGAGTGTGGAGCATGTGCATGTGTTGGCAAGAGCCTGCCTCCCTGCAGGGCATTCAGGAGCAGGCAGCCCAGGCTCTCCTAGTGGAGTAACTGCTGCCCAAACTGGCACTTCTGGCTGCACAGATTAGGGGTGGCTGCAGAATGGCTCAGGGACTACAAGCTCTGGGGGCAGAGAGAGATGGCTGGGGAGGTGCTGGCTGCAGAAACAGCACAGCAGGGAGTAGGCCCAGCCAAGGCTGAGAACCTCTGGAGGGTGTGGGGACAGCACCCCACCACAGCCCTGTTACAATATCACTGTGGGACTCTTCCCAGAGTCATCTAGGGGAGATACAGAGACAAACTTTATCTAAAATTGTCAGAGACTCTGGCAGGTGGTACCCAACCCTGATGGAGAGACACTCTGTGATTTATGGGGAAAGGGAGCACGTGTAGAACAAACTACTCAGGGCTTGGTGCTGCAGCATAGGGGTTACATAGAAACTCTTAAAAGGGGAGCTGATGCAAGACACAAGCCTCAGCAGGGACCAAGTGCTCATGTGCATGAGCATGCATGTGTAGCAGCTCTGCTAACAAAAAACTCAGAGAGATAGAGTCACACTGAAGGGACACCCAGCATGACTGGCAAGCAGGGAACTGAACAGGGTAGAGAGTTTGGGTTTGAGCCTCCAACAAGAGAGCAGCAGGCTAGAGACTGGCCAGTCAGAGCCTGAACAACTGATATTTGCTGCAGCCAGGCAGGTCCCCACACAGACAGGTGAGCCCAACCCAAATCTGTGGTATTACAGGCTCTGCAGATCAGTGAGGCCTGGCTTAGAAGCACTCTGATGGGCCCATGTTCACAGGAGAAGGAATTAAAATCAGACTAGATGAAGCAGAGGATCAAATTGGTGAGCTGGAGGACAAGGTAGAAAAAACTCTCAGACACAGCAAGAAAATGAGAAATGACTCAAAAAGAATGAAGAGGGTTTAAGGGAGGTGTAGGACAACATGAAATGTAATATTATTCATATCATAGGGCTACAAAAAAGAGAAGAGGAACAAAAGATAGAAAACTTGTTTGAAAAAGTACTAACAGCAAACTACCCTAACTTGATGAGGGAAAAGTCACCCAAGTCCAGGAAGCACAGAGGGTTCTAATCAAGATGAACCCAAAGAGGCCTGCCCCAAGACACATCATAATTAAAATGGCAAAATTCCAAGACAAAGAGAGAATCTTAAAGGCAGAAATAGAGAAACAGCTAGTAACATGCAAAGGAGCTCTGATACAGATATCAGCTCATTTCTCAAGCAAAACACCACAAGCCAAAAGGGAATGGCAGGAAGTATTCAAAGTAATGAAAAGCAAAGGCCTGCAAACAACTCTACTCTAACCAGCAAGGCTTTCCATTAAAATGGAAGGTAAGGGGACTTCCGCCCAAGATGGAGGCATAGGTGGACACACTGTGCCTCTTCTCACAACCAAAATTAAGGGCAACAAAGATTTAGAAACAAGAAAACAACCAGAGCTAATAGAAAAATGAACTCTACGGAAGTACAACAACCATTCATCCAGACTGGTAAGAGGGGCGAAGTCACAGAAGCAAAAAGTGGAGGTGTGGATCTGGGAATTCAGGCAGCAGTGGCTGGCAGTTCTCAAGCGTGCAGACAACCAGCAGACCCCAGGCATGGGGTAGCAACTGTGCAGACCCAGTGAGGCCACACAAGGTGGCTGGCTGACCAGGTGGTCCCACATTCCCGTGTACAGATAATCCAAGCGAAGTGGAAGTGGCAGAGGGGACTGAAATTCAGGAGAGAGCGGAGCAGGCACTATTATTCCCTCTTGGACCCCGCCCCCACATACAGCATCACAACCCAGCGACTGGGCTGCCCTGCACTGGGGAACACCTAAGGCTCCACCCCTCACTACGTAATAGCCCCAACTAGACTAAAACCAAAACAAAACAAAACAAAAAACCGCCAAAAATGTCTCAAACCGAAGAACAAAGACCCAGAGCCAATTCCTCTAAGTCGTGAAGAGATAGTCAACCTATCAGATGCACAGTTCAAAGCACTGGTCATCAGGATGCTCACAGAATTGGTTGATTTTGCTCACAAATTAGATGAAAAAATGCAGGCTACAATACGTGAAATGAAGGAAGATGCATGGGGAACCAATAGAGATGGGAGGAAAACTGGGACTCAAGTCAATGGAGTGGACCAGAAGGAAGAAACAAATAACCAAACAGAAAAGAATGAAGAAACAAGAATTCAAAAAAAATGAGGAGAGGCTTAGGAAACTCCAGAACATCTTTAAATGTCCCAACAGAATTATTGGGGTGCCAGAAGGGGAAGAAGAAGAGCAACAAGTGGAAAACTTATTTGAACAAACAATAAAGAAGAACTTCCCCAGTCTGGCAAAGGAAATAGACTTCCAGGAAGTCCAGGAAGCTCAGAGAGTCCCAAAGAAGTTGGGCCAAAGGAGGAACACACCAAGACACATCGTAATTACATTAGCCAAGATTCAAATGAAGGAGAGAATTCTAGAAGCAGCAAGGGATAAGGGAAAAGTCACCTACAAAGGAGTTCCCATCAGACTGTCAGCTGATTTCTCAAAAGAGACCTTCCAGGCAAGAAGGGGCTGGAAAGAAATATTTGAAGTCTTGAAAGGCAGGGACCTACATCCAAAATTGCTCTATCCAGCAAAGCTGTCATTTAGAATGGAAGGGAAGATAAAGTGCTTCTCAGATAAGGTCAAGTTCCAGGAATTCATCATCACCAAACCCTTATCATATGAAATGTTAAAGGGACTTATCTAAGATAAAGAAGGTAAAAAATATGACAGTGAAAAGGCAGCAAACTCACAGCTATTAAGAACCACACCTAAAACAAAAGCAAACAACTAGAACAGGAACAGAACCAGAGAAATGAAGATCATATGGAGGGTTCCAAGAGGGAGTGGGAGGAAGAGACGGGGGAAAAGGTACAGAGATTAAGTAGCATAGATGGTGGGTAGAAATTAGACTGGGGAGGGCAAGAATAGTATGGGAAATGTAGAAGCTAAAGAACTTATGACACATGGATATAAAAGGGGGGAATGTGGGTGGAAGGGGGTGTGCAGGGTGGACGGGAATGATGGGGGAGAAATGGGACAACTGTAATAGCATAATCAATAAAATATATTTTAAAAATGAAAACGAGAATTTCAAAAAATAATTAAAAATAAATGCAAAAAAATAAAAATAAAAAAATAAAATGGAAGGTGAAATAAGGAGTTTCCCAGACAAAACATGGGTAAAAGAACACACCTCCACCAAACCAGCACTGTAAGATAGCTAAAGGGACTTTTTTAGGAAGAGGAAGAAAAAGAGTGAGATGGGGGAGGACACAGGTATGAAGGGAAAAAATGGCAATGAATAAGTACCTATCAATAATAACCTTAAGTGTAAATGGATTAAATGCTCCAATCAAAAGACATAAGGTAGCAGAATGGATAAGAAAATATGATGTGCACATATACTGCCTACAAATAGCCTACTTCAGAACAAAAGATCTATAAAGGTTGAAAGTGAGAGATTAGAAAAAAATATTCCAAGTAAATGGACAAGAAAAGAAAAGTTGGGGTAGGAATACTTATACAGACAAAACAGACTTCAGAACAAAGGCCATAAAAAGAGATACAGGACACTTCATAATTCTCAAGGGAAGAATTCATCAGGAAGACATAAATATTATAAACATATATACATCCAATATAGGAGCACCCAAATATATAATGAAAATCTTGGAGGACTTGAAGAAAGATATAGACAGCAACACACTAATACTAGGGGATTTTAACACCTCACTGTCAAAAACGGGTAGATCTTCCAAACAAAATATCAACAAGTATATTGTGGTATTGACAATGCCCTAGATCAAATGGACTTAACTGATATAGAACCTTTCATCCCAGAGAAGCAAAATACACATTCTTTTCAAATGCATGTGGAACATTTTCAAAGATAGACCACATAATAGGACTCAAAAAAAGCTTCAACAAGTTCAAGAGTATTGAAATCATATCAAGCATTTGCTCATACCACAAGGGCCTGAAACTAGAAATCAACCTCAAGGATAAAACTCAAAACTACTCAAATTTGTGGAGATTGAATAGCATGCTATTAAACAATGAATGGGTTAATAATGAGATCAAGGAAGGAATCAGAAAGTTTCTGGAAACAAAGGAAAATGAACACACAACAGTCCAAAAATTCATGGCCCCCAGCAAAGGCAGTCTTGAGAGTGAAGTTCATGGCAATACAGGTATACCTAAAAAAGATAGATCATGTCCATGTGTCATAAGTTCTTTTTTTTTTTAAATCAGTATTTTTTAATTGTTGATATTGTACAGTTTTCTGTCTTTTACCCTGCCCCAGCCCACCACACCAGCCCTCCCCACCTTCCTCCCATTTCCACCCCCCATAGTTTTTGTCCATGAGTCCTTTATACTTGTTGCTCTAAACCGTTCCCCTTTTCCCCTGAAATTCCCTCCCTTCCCACTCTGGACACTGTCAGACTGTGCTCAAATTCAGTGTCTTTGTTTATATTGTGCTTGTTTGTTTGTTTTGTTGATTAGCTTCCTGTTAAAGGTGAGATCATATGGTATTTGTCTTTCACTGCCTGGCTTATTTCGCTTAGCATGATACTCTCCAATTCCTTCCATGCTGTCGCAAAAGGGGATGCGGGTGGGAGGGGGTGTGCAGGGTGGAGGGGAATGATGGGGGAGAAATGGGACAACTGTAATAGCATAATCAATAAAATATATTTAAAAAATAGTATGGTGGTTAGCAGAGAGAAAGGAGGGTGGGGAGGGGTAGTAAAGGGCATAGGGAATCCAGTGGATGAAGACGAAAGGAGACCTGATTTTGCGAGGTAAACAGGGCAATATACAGAATATACAGATGATGTATTTTAGAATTGTACACTTGAAAACTTTATAATTTTATTAACCAATGTTACCCCAATAAATTAATAAAAATTTAAAAATGAAAAAAAAAAGATAGAAACATTTCAAATAAACAACCTAAGGCTACACCTTCAAGAACTGGAAGAACAACAACAAACAAAGCCCAGACTGAGTAGAAGGAAGGGAACAACCAAGATTAGAGTAGAATTAAATGACATAGAGACTAAAAGAACAATTCAAAGGATCAATAAATCCAGAAGCTGGTTCTTTAAAAACATAAACAAAATTGGCAAGCCTTTAATCAGATTCACCAAGAAAAGAAAGAGAGAAGAGTCAAATAAATAAAATGAGAAGTGAGGAGGATACATTACAACTTATACCACAGAAATACAAAGGATTGTAAGAAATTATTATGAACAAAAGTATGTCATGATATTTGAAAACTTGGATGAAATGGAAAAATTTCTAGAAAAATATAATCTTCCAAAACTCAATGAAGAAGAAGCAGAAAGTCTGAACAGACCAATAACAGCTGATAAAATTGAAGCAGCAATAAGAAAACTCCCAGCACACAAAAGCCCTGGACCAGATGGTTTCACAGGAGAATTTTACAAAACATTTAGGAAAGAATTAACCCCCATCCTTCACAGACTATTCCAAAAAGTCCAAGAAGATGGAAAACTCCCAAACTCTTTTTAAGAAGCCAGCACCATCCTACTCCCAAAGCCAGATAAAGATGCAATAAAGAAAGAAAACTATGGGCAAATATCACTGATGAACATAGATGTTAAAATCCTCAATAAAATATTGGTGTATCACATTCAGCAATACATTAAAAAAGATCATACACCATAATCAAGTGGGATTCATCCCAGGGATGCAAGGATGGTACAATATTCCCAAATTAATCAACATAATACATCACATAAACAAAAGGAAAGACAAAAATCACATTATTATATCAATAGCTGTAGAAAAAGCATTTGGTAAGGTATAGCACCCATTTATGATATTTGAAAAAAAAAACACTCAGCAAAGTGGGAATAGAGGGAGCATTCTTCAACAAAATAAAGGCCATCTATTAGAAACCTACAGCCAACATCATACTCAATGAGCCAAAACTAAAAGCTTTCCCACAAAAAAAAATCAGGAATAAGACAAGGATATACTCTTTCACCACTTCTATTCAGCATAATATTGGAAGTCCTGTGATCAGTGATCAGAGAAGAAAGAGAAATAAAGGCATCTGAATTGGAAAGGAGGAAGCAAAACTGTCACGGTTTGCAGATGACACGATAGTGTACAGAAAATCTTATAGACTTCACAAAAAAAATTACTTGACCTAATAAGTGAATTTGAGAAAACAAAGGGATACAAAGTCAATATTCAGAAATCAAAGGCATTTTTGTACACCAACAATGAAATATCAGAAACAGAAATCAGAAAAAAATGTCCCACTTGATATACCAACAAGAAAAACAAAGTACCTAAGAATAAACCTAACTAAGGAGGTAAAAGATCTGTACTCAGAAAACTAGACAACACTGAAGAGAAAAATTAAGGAAGACATAAATAAATGGAAGCATATACCATGTTCATGGACTGGAAGAATTAATGTCATCAAAATGTCCATACTATCCAAAGCAATTTATATTCAACCCAGTCTCTATTAGAATACCAATGATGTATTTTACAGACACAGAACAAACATTTCGGAAACTTATATGGAACCAAAAACACCCTGAATGACCACAGCAATTTTGAGTAAGAAGAACAAAGTAGGAAGGATCACAGTACCTGACATCAAACTATACTATAAAACCACGGTAATCAAAACAGTCTCATACTGACATAAGAACAGACACATAGATCAGTGGAACAGATTAGAGAGCCCAGAAATAAAGCCATTTCTCTGTGGTCAATTGATATTTGACAAAGAAGCCATGAGCACACCATGGAGTAAAGATAGCCTCTTCAATAAATGGTGTTGGGAGAAATGGACTGGTACATGCAAAAAAATGAAACTAGAGCACCAACTTACACCATATACCAGAATAAACTCAAATTGGATAAAAGACTTAAATATAAATCATGACACATAAAAGTCCTAGAAGAAAACATAGGCAATAAAATTTCAAATATCCCACATAGCAATAGTTTTGCCGATATATCTCCCGAGGTCAAGGGAAATAAAGGGAAAATTAAACAAATAGGACTACATCAAACTAAAAACCTTCTGCATGGCTAAATAAACCATCATGAAAATTAAAAGGGAACAGACTGTGTGGGTGGACATATTTGCCAATGATATATTGGACAAGCGTTTGATCTCCAAAATATATAAAGAACTCACACAACTCCACACCAGGAAGACAAACAATCCAATTAAAAAATGGGCAAAGGATCCGAACAGACACTGCTCCAAGGAGGACATACAGATGGCCCATAGACATATGAAAAGATGCTCAACATCACTAACAATCAGAGAGATACAAATAAAAACCATAATGAGATATTACCTCATACCTGGCAGAATGGCCATCACTAATATATCAACAAACAAGTACTGGCAAGTACTGGGAAAAGGGAACCCTAGTGCACTGTTTGTGGGAATGCAGACTGGTGCAGCCACTTTGGAAAACTGTATGGAATTTCCTTAAAAACTAAAAATGGAACTGCCTTTTGACCCAGCAATTCTCCTGCTGGGAATGTACCATAAGAATCTCAAATCACCAATTTAAAAGAACGTATGCACCCCAATGCTCATAGCAGCACTATTTACAATATCAAGTGCTAAAAATAATCTAAGTGCTCTTCAGTAAATGAGTGGATCAAAAACCTGTGGTACATTTACACAATGGATACTATGCAGCAGAAAGAAAGAAGGAACTCCTACCTTTTGTGATAGTGTGGATGGAAGTGGAGAATATCGTGCTAAGTGAAGTAAGCCAGTTAATGAAAGATAAATACCATATGATCTCATGTGCAAGATGAATCTAAAGAACAAAATAAACTAATAAATAAAATAGAACCACAGGCATGGAAACATGGAACCAACTGAAAGTGACTGGAGCGGAGGCAGGAGGCAGATAATGCTAGAAAGAAGGGGAAGGGAGGAGGAGACCTGACAAAGAACAAGTATGAATGACTCATAGACATGGACACAGTGAAGGAATGAATGGTGGATGTGGGGGTTGGGATAGGTGGAGGAGGGAAAAGGGGGAAAATTGGGACGACAGTAATAAATAACAAAAAAATAAAAATAATTTTTAAAAAGCTATACGGTAAAATGGAATTTTGTTAACTGTCTTCTATTTCTAAAGCACTTGCAGTTTCCAAGTGTTTCCCTACATTCAAGCATAAACAGAGCACATTCTCAGTTGTGTGTTCAGAAATCAAGGGTCTGACAGCAATTCCACTGCTTGGATTATATCCTAAGAACCCTGAAACACCAATCCAAAAGAACCTATGCACCCCTATGTTCATAGCAGCACAATTTACAATAGCCAAGTGCTGGAAGCAACCTAGGTTCCCATCGGTTAATGAATGGATCAAAAAACTGTGGTACATTTACACAATGGAATTCTATGCAGCAGAAAGAAAGAAGGAGCTCCTACCCTTTGCACAAGCATGGATGGAACTGGAGAACATCATGCTAAGCGAAATAAGCCAGGCAGTGAAAGACAAATACCATATGATCTCACCTTTAACAGGAACCTAATCAACAAAACAAACAAACAAGCATAATATAAACAAAGACACTGAAATTGAGAACAGTCTGACAGTGTCCAGAGGGGGAGGGGAGGGAATTTCAGGGGAAAAGGGGAATTTATACTTATTGCTCTAAACCATTAGGGGAATGGTTTAGAGCAACAAGTATAAAGGACTCATGGACAAAAACTATGGGGGGTGGAAATGGGAGGAAGGTGGGGAGGGCTGGGGTGGTGGGCTGGGGGCAGGGTAAAAGACAGAAAACTGTACAATATCAACAACTAAAAATACTAATTAAAAAAAAAGAAAAAAGAAATCAAGGGTCTGAGAGGTTATGAAAGGGCAAGGTCATGCATGGCAGTACAGAGGTAGGAAATGATCCCTTCATTCTGCTACCTCCTGGCTGCAAAGCCCTTGCTGTTTTTTATATTCAGTTTCCTTATCTATAAAATGGAGCTTATAATTGCTGTGTGATGCAGCTGATATAAAATCTGTTATTCATTCACTCACTGAGTCAGTAAGTCTGTCTACCCACTTACCGAGCAGTGTCTTCCACAACCCCAAGTGCTCAGGACACAGGCTATCCTGGTTCTGAACTAGGAGGCCAGCCAGTCCAGGCAAGCTCACTTCCTGTCTTTCCTTCTAGGATTAGGCTTTCTCCATATATCCTGAGGCCTCTTGTTTTGGTAGCTTAGAGCAAAGAAACTCTCCTAACCTTGGCACCCTGGGTGGTTACAGGAAGCCCTTCACTCCTCTCTTCTCTCCAGTATGTAATGACAGTGCATTAGTTACTAACCACAGTGGACACATGGGGACAGCAAGACCCAGATTCTGAGCAGGTAGAATTTGAAGTCAAGCTCACTTTCCAAAGATAAATGGGCAGAGAGCTCAAATTGTGTGGTGTGTCGATCAACCATCTACTCTACTTCCTTGGGGAGCCCTTTCTCACAGTTTCTCACAGTTATTTGTCCCAGTGTGGAAGTAAGAAGATAAAGACTCAGGGAAGGTAAATAAACTGTCCAAGGCCTCCTTTCCCTAAGGCTATATCTATTCAACGATCATAGTCTGCCTCTGCAGATAAATCAGTGACCCCAACATTAAAACATATGACAGATTGTGTGTTTCAAAAAGAGCCTACATGCTCTTGCAGAACCTTGATACTTCCTCCCCAAAAAGTAGAGTATATTTCCCTGTTCTTGAACCTGGGCAGAATTTTGTGCCTCTCTCAACCCAAAGAATATAGCAGAGGTGATGCTGCATAGCTTCTGAAGCAAGGTTATGGAAGGCAAGGCAATGTGGCTTCTGCCTGGTTCATTCTCTCTCTCCCTCTCTTTCATCCTTCCCCTCCCTAGGGAAACTGGTCCTTGAAGCCCTGTCACCAGATTGTAAGGAAGCCCATCACACATAGAGAAGCTGCGTATAGGTGTTCCAACCAATGTCTCGGTAAGGTCTCAGACTAAAGTCAGCAGCAACCATCAGATGTGTGAGTAAAAGAGACTTCCACTAGTTCTAGAAAAAGCCCAGACATCTTGGAGTAGGAACACGCCCCCAAACATGCTATGCTCCAAATTCCTTACCACAGTATCTATGATCACAAAAAAATCATTGTTGGTGCCACTGAGTTTTAGGATCATTTGTTATGCATCTTCAGAGAAACAAATTAGAAAACCCCAACATCAAAGCCCCACCTAGTCAAGAAAATCTAACACTGTACCTCCTAGTAATAGCACCAACATTTCTTCCCCCTTTGCTGATCCCACACACCCAGCTCCTACTGAGGAGCTAGTGCTCACTGAGTACATGTGACTCAAAAGGAGAATGGTTCAAGGATCCCATTCTTAGTTTTTAATGCCAGAATGAGCACCTGCTCTTAGCACTCAAAGGCAGCCCATAGTCATTTTAAGTTAAAACTAAGTCTAAGACCTGACTCCTCTGGATGTAGCCTCAACTGGGAAGCCCTTAAATGCACACCCTTACAAGTTCAGAATAACATGGAATTGAATTTGTCTAGTGACAACAGAAAGAGAAGATATGACTCATGGGGTTTGAAGAAAATGCCTGATGGAAAAGGGTCCTAGACTCACCTCTGTCTTACACTCAGGATCCTTGGCCTGCCGCCCAGGTATCAGCCTCATGGCTGAGGACAAACTTCCACTCCATGAAGTGACTTTGCTATGGTGTCCAACACTCAAGCGACTGGCCAGAGATTTCTTCTCAGATGCTGGGGACAGAAAAGCAAAGACTGTCAGAGGAGAAATTGAGAGGAAAACATACACTATTTCTATAGCTGGCTTGCCTTTCAAATGGCTAACTAGAGGCTTCAGCCCAGTGTGCCTGCCTCCAATAGGGGAAACAGCCTAGGCTACCAGTTCCTGGCTGACTCCTAGCTCTGCAGCTCACTGACTGTTGGACAAGTTAGTTAAAGTTCCTAAGCCTCAGTGTTTTCATCCAATAAAATGGAAATAACAGTATCTAACCTCACTGTGGTATCATGAAGAGTAAATAAGATTATGTGTTTAAAACACTGGCCATGAAATACAAGCTTGCAAAATATGGTTGTGGGCAAAAAAAAAAAAAAAAAAAAAAAGAGCCATTTGTAATCTTAAAGTCCATCTCACCAGTTTTTTTACACACACACACACACACACACACACACACAAGGGGGGATGCCCCGAAAAGGAAATTATCTTCTACAGAGTGGGCCCCTTGTAGTATACACCTCACCTGCTAGATGAGTATTCTAGGAACCCATCTGTATCATTGTACCATCTATATCAACTGCATTGTTGTGAGAGACTGCATTTGACTTCAGTGAATTTTTTTTGAACACTCTCAGCATGTTTGCCCATTTCATCATGGGTGATTTACAAGGGCACCTGCCCACACAGTGTTGAGTGTTTAGCAGTTTTTGACCAAAAATGCCATGATCCCCATACCCCATGCTCTCTATTCACCTGGTCTTGCCCCAAGCAACTTTTTTTTTGTTGTTTTCCCAGATGAAAATATTCCTCAAAGGGAAATATGTTGCTGATGTGGAAGAGGTGAAACAAAAAATGGCAGAAGTGCTAAAAGGCATGAAAATTGATGAGTCCAAAAGCTGTTTTGAGCAGTGGAAAAAACCTCTTGATAGGTGTATTTCATTAAATAGAGAGTACTTTGAAGGTGACTGAAGTTTAAACATGCAAGAATAAATACACAACTTTTTATAAATAAATTCTGGGTTTTGGGAAATCCTCCCTTGTATATGGGTATATATGCCCTATTTTATTGAACTTTTCCCTGAAATGGAATATGACATCTTGAGTTCAAATTGTTCATGCATGTAGATACATATTTGTGAGGGCTAATTTGGTAAATCAAGAAATAAAAGGTGTTATACCACTAAGTAGTCTGGGACAACATAGATGGAAATAACTGACTCTCAAATAACTGTGAATTTCATGATGCTGAGACTTACAAGTATATGAGCCAGAATTTTAGAGCAATGACCTCTTTAAAAACAAAATTAATACATCATTCTCACAGCTTCAGAGACTAATATGCAGGTAAAAATATTGAGTCATTGATAGAATGCAAGAGACATTAATATTTTTGACATGAAGACTTTTGCTTGGAACATGAAGAAACTGAGGCTCTGGGTCACTACATAACTTCATGTAAGGCTTCAAGGCTGGTAGGTGAATATCAGGGCAGGACCTAGAACCTCAAGCTCCAGAGGACAGGATAGAGTTCTGACATGGTGGCCCTTCAATTTAAGAAGTTTCTAAAATCTGCTTGCTTGGTTGACACCTCTGGCCTCCCTTTCACCTAAGATGCAAAGCAGCATTTATTCTTTGGGAGCAAAGATTTATGAGGTTTCAGTGATATGAATCCCACCCCCCAAAGAATGAGAGAGAAGCTCTGGGTGGAAAAGGCTCTGGGCCCTGTGTGGAACCCTGGGAGAGTCTGGCTCTATGAGACCCAGAAGTTCTGTTCTCTGGAGCCAAGTGGACAGAGACCTAGGTAATGCTGCCAGGCCTTGAGCATCATCTCTTCCCAGAGCGGGGTGACCTCTTCAATCTTCACCACTCTTTCCCCAGATTTTACAGAGAGATCAATCTTGAAGGTGTCCTCCAGTTCTTGCCGCCTCTGTGCCATGAGCTGCTGCCAGAGTGTCTGCACCATCTTCTGGATGCTGTGCTGGACTGAGAGGAAGAGCACATCACATGATCAGGAGGGCCTCCATGCTCCTCCCAGAGAGACAAAGAGATGGCGTGTTGTGGCTGCTTTCATTTACATTGTTTTGAACATCATCCTAGATTTGCAATGCTTTGACATCAATGTAAGCTGGCTTTTACCCTGCTTCTAACTTCCCACCACCAAATCCTGCCTGCCTCACATGTCCAGAGCTAGAAATCATGATTGATGGGGTTAGGGAACTTCTTCTCTCACCTCCCAATTCTGTTAGATGTTACACTGGGAGATGCTTGTGAGGACTCTAGGTAACCAAATAGCTTCCCCCTAAAAGTTCCTTCCAAGCTATCTTTTATATTAGCCCTTCAGAAGAATGGAACAAAGCTAAGACTGCTCATGAAACCAGGACCAAAGCCAGAACTCTTTCCTGGCACTGAATCAAGCGTCTCACCAGCCACCCAGCTCAGTGTTCTTCATTTGCCCAGATATGGACAAATCTACCAAGCCATTCTGCCTGCTGTGCCCCACAACTATAATCCCATGACCAGTGCCTAAATTCTCTCTAATTTTGGACAACTAGGCCCCCCTTTGATACCAGCTTCTATAGTCTGTTTTATCACCCTAGGAGGATGGACATTGCTCCGTCCACACTAGCACCAAGTCCCCAAATGCCAATGTTCATGTTGTAATCAGTATTGTCAGAGTAAAATTTAAATTCACAAGATTTTTTAGCACTGGCTTTGAGTACTATCTGATCAGGAAGCAGGCTATCATACCCATCATCTAGTACCACAAACTCTCACATAGTAACTGGCAGCAAACTGAAGTGGTCTGCTGAAGCCTTCTGGACCAAAGAGAGCAATCTCCCAGACACATGGATCCAAATTCTTTTTCGTTTTTAAAAATTGCCAATCCATTTAACTTCACTTGATATTAGCAAATCCAAGAATAAACTCTATTATGCTAAATACTTTATAAAAAGAAATGAGTTTATTAACTCCATTCCTGTTTTCTAGGGAAGAAAGCTAAAGGGACAGCTATATAATGTTTTCAACTGAGATGGTATCTCATGGTCCAAAGGAAAAATTCAAGAGACTGAGAAGTAAAATCAATTTACAGTGAGGTACTCTGAAATTTTTGTAAGAACACTAAGTTCTTAGTATAACCAAGTTCCACAGAGCTCTCTTTTCTTCTACCCAACCATCCATCATCCCATTCCATGTTTAATATGCAAAGATCACTCCAATTTTATTCTCATTTAGGTTACCTTGCTGTATTGCTATATCATTCTGGGATTTTCTAGGGCTTCCTCTGTCCTTTTAGTATCTCCTTAGTAGAATTTGTTTCCTTATCTTGGGAAAGATAAACTGAAAAATGCAACCCTAGCAGTTATCACTTCACTATCCATCTACTACCCCAAAATAACAACGGATAAAATGTACCATCACTCAAACTTGGGAAGTCATCCACTGTTTTTTCTCTCACTTCTTCATTTGGAGAAAGAAACACTTGATGATAAGGAGTCATTCTAGGCTTGGGTTCCAATCCAAATCCTTCTGGATAACTAGTAGACAAGAGATTTTCACTATAAAATCTAATTTCTTTGTGAGTATGCCATTGTTCTTTATTACAAATGATTATCCTCCAAATTCAATACACATCAATATGGAAAAACTGTCTAATCAAGTTCAAGTAAACAGCTTATGACAACTTCTATGACAGATATTATATAATAGCATCTTGGAAAATAGAAAAACAGCCTTTTTTGTTGTTCCTATCTTATTAAATCCAATCCATGCTCCTAGCAGACCACCTGAACCCTCTCCTTGTTTCTCCGCCATTATAATTGGTCATTCTTTTTGCAGACTTCCAAAGCACTGAACTCTGCCTTTGTTTGGCATGAATCTCACCCTTCCTGGAATGGGGCTAGGACCAGCTCCATGGGCCTCTGACCTGTGCAATATTACAGAGTCCATATTCAGAAAGGCACCATGCTTGGGCTCTTCTGTTATCATCTTGAAATTCATAGTAATTTTTGAACAAGAGACCCTCAATTGTACTTTGCCAAGGCCCGTGCATCCCATAGTTAGTTCTAAGTGAGGTGGTTGGTTCTAACATATTAGGTCCCCCATGAACTCTGTGCTCCAGGGCTCCTAGTCATATGAATACATATGTGCCCCTTCTCTGGGCTCCCTCAGCCAACCAAGCAGAATATGCACTCGGTACATGTTTGTGATTGAACCAAAAAATGACAAACAAGAAAATGAAAAAATATAGCAGCATATGAGTACATCTATTCTTGAAATTTCTAGCATGGAGTGCCTTTGGATTTTGGAGTCCATTTTCCTAAACAGAGGAGTGTTATGAGAGTGGAACTTTAAGCACACAAGCCAATCTGCATTCTGTTCTGTTTACCTTTACTTTCAGTATGGATAAGACCTAATTCTTGAAATGCAGAAAATACAATTTAATCCACATACCTAGAATGAGTTCTTTTAATTCAAACAAATAAAAAGCAAGTGCCTCCTCTGGGCTAGGGGGCTAGGAGTATTTTTTTGATGCTTCCCAGAGAGTTACTTCAGTGTTTGTAATGCTTAATAGTTAACTTGATAGGATTTGGGGTATTTTTTTTCCAGGAATGAAACATAATTTATACTGAGATAAATAAAATCAATCCATAGTCCTCTCTTCCTCTCCACTAAGCATGGCTCTCTATTAATGAGATAATATTCACAGGCAGTATGACACCAAGGCCCTGGTGGCACATGATGTATACATATTGCCATACCTAAACAGGGAAAGTACACACACACACAGAAATGTAATATTTTCAAACTTTTAACTTCAAGAAAATGAATTAAGTGGGTTAATTTTTTATTATTAGTATTTCTATACACAAGTGTACTTATGGGTATTATTTTATATTATAAATTATCTATATATTGTTTTTAAGCAAAATTATTCTTCACTTGCATAATATATTTTATTTTATGTTTTTCCATTCTATGGTTGTATTTATCAAAGGTTAATATTTCTGAAGTCTGCCTACATCATAAAATCAATGTGCATATTTAAAGTGGAAGTTTTCTACCCCTAAAATTAAATCAATGAGGAATTTTAACTGAGAATTGTGGAAATTGGGTAAATAATTATTTTATAGTGATTGTAGATGTTCAGTCATCATATGGACAGCGTTGAGGAAGACCTACCATATTATCAAACATTGTACATAATTTGGAAAACCAGATTTAAGAAAAGGATTCTATCATTTATATTGACCTCAGTCAAGTGTCCCTCTGAATGGTCTGTTCTGCATTGATTACTGGTGGGTAAGAAAACAGAAAAGTGGGCAGCTCTTACCTTCTCGCACTAAGCAAAAACAAACAATGCATGATACAGAGTAGGAAGCTGGAGTTGGAGTTATAGGTGGCAAAGATAATGTCCCAGTGTTCCTGCAGGAATTCCAGAATGCTGAGAAGGCTGAGACATTCAAAGAGAGACTGCTGAGGCTTGGAGAGGCAATAAAGAATGACTTTATTTAAACTGCTGTATAAAGCACTGATGACAGTGTCCCTTTGTGATGAGGCATTCTCGATGACCTGTGTCATAAAATAAACACACACATATACAAACATACTTGTGAACACTTCATGATTTTAGAACTGACCTAATTAACTGTGAAGATGATACAATCTCAGCCTTTCCTGTATTTCAAAAAGTGGCATGATCTAAAATTCAAATTGGACTATTTTCTCTACCTTTGAGCTTCTATTTAAGTGAATGATCAATAATGGCAATTCAAATTGTTGGATTTACCAAACATTAGTGGAAAAATTTTTTAATTTACCACAGTCATATTATAGAAAGTAGACAGGGGAACCAGAAATTTCTGAAATATAGGTAAGATGGTTGACCTTCAGTGTATAAGAACATGTTATTAATAATGTCTAATTAAAAATATGTTCCTAACTGTAAATATTAGTTATCAAGCACAGAATTTTTATAATATTACAGGTACATACTAAGCATTTTTGCATGAAATTACATACATGGTCTCACCTAAGCGTCCTAACAACATGATGAAATAAACACTAAAGTTATCCCATTTTAGAGATAAGAAGGATGAAGGTAAAAAAGGTTCACTGGTCAACAACGGTTGAACACACACCAGACATCTGAGCCATTCTCTTAAACACCATAGATTCTAAGGGAGACAGGCGTCCGATGAATTTTAGCACATGAAAAACTTAGATGGGGAAGTCAGAAGATCCTGATTTGTAGCCTTAACACTAATCAGTCTATTTATTTGGCTTCATCAAAAAGAATCCACAGAACAAAAATTACACGCAAAATTTTTCAGTCTAATAGAAAGGTCATTTATTAGTTATAGATTGCTCTCTTAGAATTTTATGGGTACTGCAAGTATTTATACTAATGAAGTAATTTTATTTAAGTCTGCTTTAATTTGGGGTTTGTTTTTTACCACTGTCTTCTCCTGCTCCTCAGATTGGTCATATCTTTCAAACTGAGGTTAAGAGTTATGAGTCATAAACAGGAGAGAAGGATGGCAAATGTGGATAGAACTGAGCGTCCTTGGGCCTGGTACCCCTGAAGGCACATATGATGCAGCAGGCACCCACTTTTTAGTATTAGCTCTGAGTTTTTGCTTTGACCATTAGAATTTGTGATGGCTCAATGAATGTGTTCTCTACCATATTTCATACGTTGAAACTTTGATACACAATGCAATGGTGTTTGGTTATGGGGTCTTTGGGAAGTGATTAGGTCATGAGGATAGAGCCCTCATGATGGGATTTCTAAAAGGATAAGACTGAGAGGGACTTTTTCCTCTTTCTCCATAATATAAAGATACAGTAAAAAGATGGCCATCTGAAAACCAGGAAGAGAGCCCTCACTAGACACTAGATCTGCCAGTACATTGATCTTGGACTTCCCAGCCTCCAGCACAATGAAAAGTAAATGTTGTTAAGCCCCCCCAGTCCATGGCATTCAGCAGCCTGAATTAAATCAGGAGCTCCACAGCTACTTTCATTCTCAATACAACTTCCCAGGAATCTGAGTTTAATCTTCTTAGAGATGATAAAGTTTTTAAAGTTTTTCTTGAGAGCCTCTGACTACATTATTTTGAGGCTTGTCTGGAACTGTGTTTCAGGCAGACTATCACCCTAGGAATTGTCCTGGAGTCTACAGTAACTCCACAGACAGAAGGGTGCTTGTGGTGCCAATGTCACTCTCCTTAAGAAACATAGAAAGGAAGGACAATGGTTTTCCTGGGTTCTGCTAAAGAAGACATGCCGAGAGCAGCTGGCACGAGTTGCTGGAGGCAGAGTTCCACTGAGTAAGAGAAAGCGCATTCTGACAATTACAGGTGTCCCAATGGCTGGGACCACCTTGTCCCATATGAACTCCTCATGCAGGGAAGTTTTGAAGAAAGAACAAATGGCCACTTGATAGAAAAGTTTTCCAGGATAAAATGGGTGACAAGAAGCAGGAGAAAAAAATTGTTTGACTCTAGAATTTTAAGACCTTTTTGGCCCTTTCTTTGTTGATGAAGAATAACAACAATCAAGATTAAAACAACACTCACAATAAAAACCCAAAGGAAGAGTGCAGAATCTAGAAGGTGACAAAGCTCAAGTGCCGGCACAGGGAACCTTGGCTCCCAACCACTGAGGTGGATCTCAGGTGGCCTGAGGTGAGAGCTCTGCAGGGTACTCAACAGCCACCAGGTATTGCCTAGGCCATAAAGATCTTCCTCCTTTTGCCCACCCACCTCAGATCCTGTTTCCAGGAAGGACAGCTGGTCAATCTGGATGAACTGCATAACCAACAGCATGCCACACAGACATTTGGTCAGTCAGCAGAACTTTCCATACCACCATTGCCAGCCTGGGGTTCTTACCACCATGATGTGTTCCGTGATGAAGAGAAGGATGTGTCTGGGGTCTGCTGAGAACATCCCACTATAGAGCTTCTCTACCAGCTTCTGGGTGAAATGGAATATGTTTGTGAGTGAAGAAGCAGCAGCAGCAGAAGCTTCTGTGTTTGGCTGAGGATCTTTATTGCCTAAGGTGGATTGAGGAGACAGACTGAGTTTGAGAAATCATCAGAGTCTGAAGGGCCTTCTTTCCACAAGAGTCTCCAGTCCCTCTTGGTAACCAACTACCTTCCACTCACCTCTTTTTATCCCATTGTAGCCCACTGTATTCCACATTGCTCTGAAGATGAGGTCTTAACACACAGGTGCTCAATGAAGACCCATGTATTCAAAATAAATTAGCCTTGAACAGTCTAGTCAGTGATATAAACCAAGTGGAGAGGAAGCCAGTGTGGGGCACTAATTCTTCCAGTGGCCATTTGAAATGAGAGTGGAGAAAAATTTAGGCATAAAATAAATAGGAAGACTATCATGGTGACCTGAGGCCCTGCTGCTATGTCAGGCAGAGGATGAAGCCGTAATGTGGATTATTCATCCCAGGCAAGGATGCTTTGATCTTAGCTAATCCTATGAACAACCTTTTGAGTTAGCCACTATAGTTGTCTTCACTCCCAGATTCAGGCACCTGTCTAGAGTCACACCACCACCCAGTGACAGAGCCCAGATCAGATCTGGGACTCTCAAGCTCACATTTTCCACTGCTCTGCTCTACCATATTTCATATAGTTCAATAGCCAGGGTTTCTGCATTGTGGGGCAAGGAGGAGTCCATATGATGAGTCATGTCACTAAGGATTTCATGGCTCAGAAACCACAGAAAGGACTTTGTTTAATCTTGTTGGGAAGGTACAGCTGCCTTGGAACTAAGTCTTTGTCTTCTTTTTTTTTTTTTTTTTTTTTTTTTGAACTAAGTCTTCTGAACGAAGCATTATAGTCTGAACTTCTTAGGGGCAATGGCAACATCTTAATCCAGGTTCATTTAAGAAATATTTGTTGTGCCCAGGTAAAGGTACAAAGAATAAGATGCTGAGCAGAAGAATGATGAATTCTAGATGACATCTTGAATTCCCTCATGGGAAGAGGACACAATGTTACTGAAGGTAGAGGAGAACTGGTTTTAGCTGAAAGGGCAGAAGAACTTTCTGTCTCCAAGTGGCCCAGTATGTCAGGGCTGTCATGGAAAGAAGCAAGCATGCCTTCCCTGGGGCCTCTAGGCAGGGCCAGTGACCTCCTACTGCAGATTTGTTGAGAGCATCTTCCCAAGGCCCCCAGAGCATCCTGCAGCACTAAGACCCAGGCTTCCTCTAGGAAACTGGGGTCCATGGCTGGTGGACATGTTGGCTTTCCTGCTCAGCTGTCAGCACCTCTGTGTCATAACAGTGAGAAGCAAGTCTTCTCCACTCACCTCTGAGCATTGACATGTCACTTCCACTCATCACATGAAATATTTCCATGGCGGAGAGCAGGATCTCGGACTGGAATTCATGCTTCTGTTGACTGGTGGCATTATCTGGAGAAGCCTGGAAGCACACTCAGAATTCAAACAGTAGCCACATGCCCATCATGTCCACTCAATGCCTACTGGGTCCCCTTACCTGGCCTGTATGCTGGTACCACAGCTGCTGGGAGTGTGGACTGCCAACATCTCATGCCTGCCCCTTCTCAAAAGCATTGCCTTCTGCTGACCAAGTTGCTTCATCTGGAAGCAATGCTCATTTCCTGGGGCAAGAAGGCAAGTGGGGAGGATGGCCCACAAACAATGACTGCCTGGCAAGGTGCCTTAAGGTGGGGCCAACTCTGGAATGTAGATAGCATACCTGTGCTCCCCTTGGGGCCAGGTTGTGGCTGAGATAATTTTCTGGCTAGCTTTTCCCTCATCTTCCTTGTATCCCTTCTCTGCCTCCCCTGAGAACATAGCCTTTAATAAATCACTTCTCTACAATCCCTGTACCAGGTTCTGCTTCTAGGAACCTAGCTAAGACCTGCGCCTCATTCATCTCTTTACTCACTGCTGGTAAGCTCCCTGCTCTGCCAGGGCCTGCAGTTCCTGGAACACACTCTCCCACGACATCACTAAAGTCCTGAATGTTCTAGACTATGAACTGGTTCTCATAAGAGATCAGCCCTGAGGTCTCCCTGAACATACCATACCCTTGCAGAGCCCATGCCCTCTGGCAGTAGATGACTCAGCAGCCCCTGTGCACTCACCTCCAGCAGCACCTCCAGAGGCAAACACTGCTTGGTGCTGGGAGCTGCAATCAAGAGCTCCCTCAACAGTAGCTGCAGAAACAACTTTAGCTGTTTTCGTGCGGGATGTGACTTGGAAGACATCTGCAGACCCTCTGCAATGCTGTTGCCTTCAGCCTCAGTCCCAGAACTGCTGGCATTCTGGGCAGACTCAGTCGTGACCTTCTCAAAGGCAAGAGAACCCTGAGTGAGTGGTCTGCACTGCCTCAAAATGTACTCCTATTTACTGCTGAGGTGTGCATGGGTGAGATTCTGATCAAAGCCACTAACATGTAAAGGAATTGAGGGTCCATCGAAGTAGGTGACTTGCCCAGAATCTCATGGCTCATAAGGGTACCTATTATGGTCCCTGAACCCAAGGTAGGTGGAAGTCATGGAAAGAAGCTGAGCATGCAGCAACAGAGGCCTGCAGCACTCAGCAGGGAAGCCCAGAACATGACCTGGGTAAGTTGTTTCCTCCTCAGAACTATAGCTCTCATGAGTCAAATGGAGATATAGAAAGGGACATCACAGAAATGTGTGAGAACAAATGTAAGAACAGTGCATGCCACAGTGTTTGACCCTCGTATATGGTCAAGAAAACTGGTTCCTGCCTTCTGGAGGAACCCTCACATTTACTCTTTGTGGACTGTGACAAGTAGGATCCTCAAGTGAACAGAGGAGCTAGGACTTCAGCAAGTCCTGGCATCCAAAACCCTGAAGCACTTTGGCCTTCACATTCTCATTTTTATATTTGTATAAATATGCAGAGATAAATGAGGCAGTATCATTAGCCCAGCTACATCCAGAAAATCACAGAGATGCTGGGAGACTGAATGACATGCCCAAGGACATATGGCCAGGGACTCCTAACTCCCAGCCAGTGAAATGTCCATGGGAATTCATTGGTTGGCACTTCCCTTTGCTCATTCATAAAATTCATGCAGCTGTTATTAACTAAGCCATAAAATGAATTTAATGACCCCTAGGGAGGTGGGGACTGCATTAATTAGCTCTTTGTGGCCTTGACTGGAAAGATGCCATATAAATTCACAGCAAACCAAAGCCTTCTGGCCAGCAGCTTTCTGCATGAAGATGATCTGTCACATTTTCCATACAATGAAGGTCTTTTGGAGCTGACTTGAAACTGAGACAAGGCAAGGAGGTATGGTGATAAGTGCTATGGAACTGGATCCAGGGGCCCCAAGGCAGGGCCTGGATCATATGAGTTTGCCTGAGAGATGACATTGGTTCCAGCCCTCCCCCAGGCAGGAAGTGTTGAGCATGAAGAGGAAGAGACCTGGGTCAGTGTGCTCCCATTGCCTTTGGGCAGCCAGCTGGAACCCCAACTCAGCAAACTGTGAGCCTCGCTCACAGTGCAGGGGCTGAGGAAGGGATCTAGCTAAAAATGTCAGGACTTCAGGGTTCTGGCCACCTCCAGAGGCCCTGCTTAGAGGGATGGTAAAGGTCCGCCTGTGGGATTGTCCTTCCTCCCTGCCTGGCCTCTGTGTGAGGGGTGCCATCCCCTACCTCCTCTGGTGTATCCTTTTCCTTAGTCTTATTTTTCTAGCGTGTTTCTTTAGTTAATATTAGCCCAATAGACCATTTTATCTTTTTACAAATTTTCTAGTCCTCATACTTAATCTTTTCATTAAAACAAATTATGGTACTCTTACATTTTACTTGGCCATTTGATTTTAAACTGATGGTGATAGAAAGGATATGGAACTTAGGATGAATGTTGGGGTATGGAGGGGTCTATGGGAAGAGAGGGTGAGGTTTAAATCTTGGCTCTGTCACTTATTAATCACATAAACTTGGGTGTATTTTACTCTGTCAACCATTTTTTAAGATAGGTCTTAGGCTCCCACTAAACCCAGAGGATACTGGTCAGTGCCATTCACTGCTGTGAGTCTCCCTTTCCCCAACTAACACACACCACCTGTGCAGGGTGCCAATTAAGGTGACATGAAGCACTAGGCTCAGGTCTGCTGTAGGCATTCAGTAGATGGAGGCTGTCACCATGAATACACTTCTAGAAAAGATTAGCTGAAAGAGTACATCATTCATTCATTTGGTCATTTAGCAGATAATTATGGATCCCGCATTGTGCTTGGGCTGGTTTCTAACCTCTCTCCTTACCAGTCTTTGTCTTTTAGCATGTTCCTTTAACTGAGGTTACAGATTTGCAGACAGGTGTCACTAGCTCATGTTTACTGTGTTGGTCTCAGTTTCCTACACTACCAAGGAGGGGTAATGCATAGGTTTACCAGACAGATTTTGCCCTTCACACTCCCCTTGACCTGCTGGGACTGGCTTTCACTCTCAAACTCACTCATATCTCTTCCTGTAGCCCCTTCTCTACTCCACACTTGCACCTTTCCCTCCAGACCCAGCTGGTCCCTCTGCTCTCCCAGACACCTGCTGACTTCAAGGAGTCCTGAGTCATGGCCTACAAACAAGACTAGGGTTCTGAGAATAAAAAGCAGAGCAAGTCATTCTTCTAGCTCCCTGCCCCCACCCACCCACCCACCCACCTTGGTCTGGGTCACAGCCACAGGCATCCTGGGATGAAATTTGTTGGGAATTTGTTTCACATTATTAGTGGGAGGAGATTAATTGGACTTGATCTGCCATCAAATTGCCAAGATTACTAACAACTCAAACAAAATTACTGAATCTGAGTTGAAAATGATCTCAAGCTGCATCTCAGCCGAGAAAGAAAAATTACTCAAGTTTTTACTTACTGTTTCACTCAAGTTGCCTCAAAATGTATCATAATTGGAGGTAGGGGTGTGTGTGACAGAAAGGAATTTTGCCCTTCACTCTTGAAGGATGACACCACTTGCCCCCGTTTCACTGGGGCAGGGTTGTGGCATGTCCTACCTTGTGGGTTTGCAGGGGGAAGGTGATGGTGGTCAAGGTCTGGAGGAACTCTGGTGCCCTCCAGGCTGGATCCTGTGGGTAGGTGCTGTGCACAAGGCTGAGGAACTGCAGCACACTGGTTGGGAAGGTTTTCTCCCAGGCACCATCTCCACACCCTGTCAAGGGCTGAAAACACATGATGAGAGGGATGTGTGGAAGCCAGAGGATTTGAAATCTAGGAAGAAGACCTGTTTTCTGTGGCTGTCCCCCAGGCATTTCATTGTGAGACCTCTAAGACTGTGGATTGGCTTGGGATACTGGTCTTCAGCTGCAGAAGGGTTTCATGCACATAGGCATTGTTCTACAGGCTTTACACATACTCCTCTTTCCACCTCACAACAACCCTCTGAGGTAGATCCTACATTTACCCTTATTTTACAGGTGGGACAATAAAGGCACAGAGAGGTTAAATAGCTTGCCAAAGGTCACCTAGCAGGTAAGGAGCAGATCCAGGAATTGACTGGGTCCAAGCAATATGGCTATAAAGTCTATCTTTTCCATATTCTCATATTGCCTCTATATCATTTGACATGGCCTTTGTGCTCAAGGAACTTGCAAATCAGGGTCAACCCCAGCCTTTTACAGCCCAGTGCTTTTGCTCCCATCTCTAGACCCTGCCTTGGCTTATATATGTCCAGGCCTCTCAGAACTTGAGGAACCCCAACGCTTCCAGCCAGGGATCTGGAGTGGATCATGTTGTACTTAGCTGATATCCAGTACCCTGAGAGGACCTGGGCACATGTCCATCCCAACACCAAAACCTAGCCTTAGTCACATGGCTGAGTCTCCATCCTGGCTGCACACTAGTGTCCCCCTAGAGCTCAGCTCTCTTAATTAGCTGTGCCAAGTCACTCTCTCTGGAGATTGACTATAGCCCCAATGCATCCAGCTGCTGCCTGAAGTCCTGCTCTATCTGATGGACAGCCTGGAACTTGAAAATTGGATCACCTTGCATAGCCACACCAACGACCAGATGGAGTGATGCTCTGACTACTATGAGTGAATGTCAGGTCTTCCTTTGGCCAATTATTGTATTTTGCTATGTATAATAAGTACCCATGTTTTTGACCCAAACTTTCAGGGAAAATTTTTTGATTAATTTGTTTTATATTTAAATATTTATTTTTGTATTATAAAGAAATTTTATCATTTATTTTTTAACATATTATGGTATAAGAAATTTTATGTAACAAATAATTACAAAACACAAGAACAGATACAAGGTATTTCAGTTACTACCCATGTATAATGTGCACACTTATTTTTCCCTAAAAAATTTGGGCAAAAAAAAAGTGTGCATCATACATGGAAAAACACAGTACTCAGCCCCAGCCCCTCCCATCCATGGCTTCCTCATTTCCCCACCAGTCTGCTTCAAATCCCAGCTCCATATTCCTGAGCCAGATGTCCTGTTTACTAAGCAGATACTGAGTTCCTGGAACTGAGTCTCATACTAGAATACTCAAACCTATTACTGAAAAAACAGCTAGGAAGCAGATTTTAAACTGTATCCTGCAAGGGTTTGGTATGGGCTGAGCAGGCAGAGAGAAAGGACTTCTTCACCAGGTGCTTACAGCACAAGATTAGATTTCAGGGGGAATACCAGAGGTTGGAATTCAGAGAATGTTTTTTGGAGTTATTCTGCCTGGTTTGAATCCTGCATCTGCCTCTTACTGACTGTGTGTCCCTCAGAAGGCTGGAACAATTTCTTAATCTCCCCACACCACCAGTCCCAACTCTGTAAAACAAGGATTGTAATGTGACCTATTTTGTTTGGTTATTGTGAGGACTGAATAAGATATTTTAGTACTTCAGGCTTATTTTCATAGTGACTAGCACAGGGTAAATAACAGAAAAAGCTGGAAGACAGATCAGATAGACAGGACTTGAACTTTTGGAAGAGAAATTTGAATTTCATACATTGAGCAACCAGAACCCCCTGAAGGTTTTTAAGCATGGCAGTAATTAAAAATGTAATGCTGATGGCTGGACACAGGTACATCCACCATGCCCTTGCTCCATGAACTAAGGGAGTTAACCTCCATAGCTACAGTTTCTACATTTGCACAATGGAGATAATGCTGTCTGATTCAAAGGATTGTTGAATGCAGTGAAATGACTAACATCTACGAGACCAACAATGCAATACATTGGAAAGAACTTGGAGAAATTAGAACCTTCCAACTAGAATAAGAGCTTGGGAGAGCATAAGTTGGCACTTCACTTTGGAGAATCATCTGGTTATATCTACTGAAGCAAGTCATGTATGTAACTAATGACCCACAATTTTACTCCGGGGCATATTTCTTTTTAACAGAAAAACATATGTATCCCCAGCAAAAAATATGTACAAAGCAGCTTTATTCATAATATTTCCAAATGGAAACAACCAAGAATAGTTAAATAAATTGTGATAAGTTTTCACAATAAAATACTACTCAATAAAACAAAAATGAATTACTGACATATACAACATCATGAATGAACTCCACAAATATAAGGATGAGTGAAAGAAGCCCGATGTGATAGATTACATACTGTATGATTCTATTTATATCAAGTTCACAATAAGCAAATTAATCTGTGGTAGGTTAGATACCACTAGGCAAGGGAATAACATCAAACCAAGTAAGTTCTGAGCAAACAATAATATAAATAAGACACAATAAAAGAAAATAAATGGGTTGAGAAAGGTACGTTAGAGTTATTTGCTACAACTAAGGTTCTGGTCTTTTTCTCTTACCCCTCCAGTTTTTATATTTTGATACTGGTCTACTACACATAGGGGATTATACTTTTATGACATATATCTTCATTAAACCAATACAACCTCTGAGTGACTTTGTTTTTATTATGTTTATTAGATATCAGAAGGTTGGGCCTTGTTTATTAACCAATCTGAGAGTCCCTTCTGTAATATACCAGTTCACCATTTTATGTTTGATATTATAATGTAAATGTTTACTTTTATTTTTTATTACTGTCAGCATACTATATATTTTCTTTATTTTAAATACACTCATGTTATTCCTTTTTGCTTTTCAAAAAATAACATTAATTTGTTAGAAAGGTAATAGACTGCTTATTCTGCAAATAGAAAAATACATAATTTTTCAGGATCCCCAAAATTAATTTCAACATTAGGTCTATGATAGAATCATGAATAAGTTTCTCAGAGATGTAAAGTGTACAGATCACATGCTCTGACTAGGACAAAACTAAACTGAGAATGGTTAACAACAATAAAAGAAACAAAAAATTCAACCACATGGACATTGTAACATATAAATCAAAAAGTGTTTAAAACTGCAATCACAGAAACTATAGAAGACAAAACAAAAAAAATGAGGTGCTAAATATCAAAATCTTAGAACTAGCCAGAAAAAATATCAGGAGAATGATAAATGTATCCTAAGGTGGTTCTTTAAATAAATCTGCAGGTCTTGAGCTTCTTAAATAAAGGGAGTGGTGGGACAAAGAGAGAGTATAAGCTTATAAATTAAGAATTATAAAGGGAAAATAATCACACAAAAATTAAATAATTTTAAAAAGTACTCAGAAAACTATACAACACTGAAGAAAGAAATTAAGGAAGACACAAATAGAAGCATGTAACATGTTCCTGGGTTGGCAGAATTAACATCATCAAAATGTCCAAAGCAATTTATAGACTCAATGAGATCCCTATTAAAGTACCAATGGCATATTTCACAGACATAGAACAAACATTTCAGAAATTTATATGGAACTATAAATGACCCTGAATAGCTGCAGCAATTTTGAGAAAGAAGAACAAAGTAGGAGGGATCATAATACCTGATACAAAACTCCATTACAAGGCCACTGTAATCAAAACAGCCTGGTAGTGGCATAAAAACAGACACATAAACCAATGGAACAGAACAGAGAGGCAAGAAACAAACCCAAGTCTCTATGGTCAATTAATATTTGACAAAGGGGGAAGAAGAATAAAATAGAGTAAAACTAGCCTCTTCAATAAATGCTGTTGTGAGAGCTGGACAGCTACATGCAAAAAAAAAATGAAACGTGATCACCAACTTATACCACACACAAAAATAAAATCAAGGTGGATAAAAGACTTAAATATAAGTTGTGACACCACAAAAGTCCTACAGGAAAACATAGGCAGGAAAATCTCAGACATCCCATGAAGCAACATCTTCACTGATATGTTCCCTAAAGCAAGGGGCGTAAAGGAAAGAGTAAACAAATGGGACCTCATCAAAATAAAAAGCTTCTGCATGGCTAAAGAAAACAGCATTAAAATGAAAAGAGAACCAACTATGAGCGAAAACACATTTGCCAATGATACCTCAGACATAGGTTTGATCTCCAAAATATATAAAGAAGTCATATGATACCATTTCAGGAAGACAAAAAACCCAATTAAAAAATGGGGAAAAGACTTGAACAGAGAGTTCTCCAAGAAGGACATACAGAGGACTCAGAGACATATGAAAAAATGTTCAGTACCACTAGCCATCAGAGAGATGCAAATTAAAACCACAATGAGATACCACTTCACACCGGTGAGAATGGCCATCATAAACAAATCAACAAACAAATGCTGGTGAGGATATGAAGAAAAGGGAATCCTAGTGCACTGTTGGCAGGAATGCAGACTGGTGCAGCCACTGTGGAAAACAATATGGAATTTCATCAGAAAATTAAAAATGGAACTACCTTTTGACCCAGCAATTCCACTACTGGGATTATATCCCAAGAATGCTATGCACCAATCCAAAAGACCCTATGCACCCCCATGTTCATAGCAGCACAATTTTCAATAGCTAAGCACTGCAAGCAACCTACATGCCCATCAGTAAATATATGGATCAAAAAACTATGGTACAAAATTAGGGAGGAAATTAAAAAGCTTCTGGAAACAAATGAAAATGAACTCACAATGACCCAAAACTTATGGGACACAGTGAAGGCAGTCCTCAGAGGGAAGTTCATAGAGATACAGGTGTACCTAAAGAAAATAGAAACATTTCAAACAAACAACTTAACCATATGCCTACAAGAACTTGAGGAACAACAACAAAGACAGCCCAGAGTAAGTAGAAAGAAGGAAATAATCAATATCAGAGCAGAATTAAATGACATCGAGACTAAAAGCACAATTCTGAGGATCAATGAATCCAGGAGCTTTGAAAAGATAAACAAAATAGACAAGCCATTAAGCAGGCTGATCAAGAAGAAAAGAGAGAGGACTCAAATAAACACAATCAGAAATGAAAGAGGAGAGATTACAATTGACAACACAGAAATACAAAGGATTGTAAGAAATTACTATGAAGAACTGCATGCTAAGAAATTTGAAAACCTAGGTGAAATGGACAAGTTTCTAGAAAAATATAATCTTCCAAAACTCAATGAAGAAGAAGCAGAAAGCCTGAATAGACCAATAACAGCTGATGGAATTGAAGCAGTAATCAAAAAACTCCCGACACACAAAAGCCCTGGACCAGATGGTTTCACAGGAGAATTGTACAAAGCATTCAAAGAAGAGCTAACCCCTATCCTTCACAGACTATTTGAAAAAATCCAAAATGATGGAAGACTCCCAAACTCTTTTTATAAAGCCAGCATCATCCTAATCCCAAAACCAGATAAAGACACAACAAAGAAAGAAAACTTCAGGCCAATATCACTGATGAACATAGATGCTAAAATCCTCAACAAAATATTGGCAAACCGCATCCAACAATACATTAAAAAGATCATACACCGTGACTAAGTGGGATTCATCCCAGGGATGCAAGGATGATTCAACATTTGCAAATCAGTAAATGTAATTCATTACATAAACAAAAGCAAAGACAAAAATCACATGATCATAGCAATAGATGCAGAAAAAGCTTTTGATAAGGTACAACACCCATTTATGATAAAAAACACTCAGCAAAGTGGAAATAGAGGGAGCATTCCTCAACATAATAAAGGCCATATATGAGAGACCTACAGCCAACATCATATTCAACAGGCAAAAACTGAAATCTTTCCCACTAAGATCAGGAACAAGACAAGGTTGTCCACTTTCACCACTTCTATTCAATATAGTATTGGAAGTTTTAGCCACAGCCATTAGACAAGAAAAGGAAACAAAAGGCATCCAACTCGGAAAGGAGGAAACAAAACTATCATTGTTTGCAGATGACATGATAGCGTACACAGAAAATCCTGTAGACTCGGACAAAAAGCTGCTTGACCTAATAAATGAATTTGGCCAAACAGCCAGATACAAAGTCAATATGCAGAAATCAAAGGCATTTTTGTATACCAACAGTGAAACAGCAGAAGCAGAAATCAAGAAAAAAATCCTATTCGATGTAGCAAAAAGAAAAATAAAATACGTAGAAATAAACCTAACCAAGGAGGTAAAAGACCTGTATGCAGAAAACTACACAACACTGAAGAAAGAAATCAAGGAAGACACAAACAAATGGAAGCATATACCATGTTCATGGATTGGAAGAATTAATATCATCAAAATGTCCATACTACCCAAGCAGATTCAATGCAATACCTATTAAAGTACCAATGACATATTTTACAGACATACAACAAACACTTCGAAAATTTATGTAGAACCATAAATGATCCTGAATAGCTGCAGCAATTTTGAGAAGGAAGAGCAAAGTAGGAGGAATCACAATACCTGACACGAAAGTGTATTACAAGGCCACTGTAATCAAAACAGCCTGGTACTGGCATAAAAACAGGCACGTGGACCAGTGGAATAGAACAGAGAGCCCAGAAATAAACCCTAGTCTCTACAGTCAATTAATATTTGACAAAGGGGGCAGCAACATAAAATGGAGCAAAAACAGCCTCTTCAACAAGTGGTGTTGGGAGAACTGGACAGTTACATGCAAAAAAATGAAACTAGAACACCATCTTACACCATATACAAAAATAAATTCAAGGTGGATAAAAGATTTAAATATAAGCCATGACACCATTAAAGTCTTAGAGGAGAACATAGGCAGGAAAATCTCAGATATTTCACGCAGCAACATTTTTACTGATATGTCCCCTAAGGGACATAAAGGAAAGAATAAACAAATGGGATCTCATCAAAATAAAAAGCTTCTTCTGCACAGCTAAAGAAAACCATATTAAAATAAAAAGAGAACCAACTGTATGGGAAAGCATATTTGCCAATGATACCTCAGACAAGGGTTTAATCTCCAAAATATATAAAGAACTTACATGACTCCACTCTAAGAAGACAAGCAACCCAATTAAAAAATGGGCAAAGGACTTGAACAGACACTTCTCCAAGGAGGACATACAGAGGATCCAGAGACACATGAAAAATTGCTCGATATCGCTATCAGAGAGATGCAAATTCAAACCAGAATGAGATACCACTTGACACCAGTCAGAATGACCATCATAAACGAAGCAACAAACAGCAAGTGTTGGAGAGGTTGTGGAGAAAAGGGGACCCTAGTGAACTGTTGGTGGGAGTGCAGACTGGTACAACCACTATGGAAAACAGTATAGAATTTTCTAAGAAAACTAAGAATGAATATACCTTTTGACCCAGCAATTCCACTGCTTGAATGATATCCTAAGAACCCTGAAACACCAGTCCAAAAGAACCTATGCACCCCAATGTTCATAGCAGCACAATTTACAATAGCCAAGTGTTGGAAGCAACCTAGGTGCCCACCAGTAAATGAATAGATCAAAAAACTATGGTACATTTAGGTGACTTCAGGACAAGATGGAGGTGTAGGCGGACACACTGTGCCTCCTCTCACAACCAAAATTAAGGACAACAAATGTTAAGAAACAAGAAAACACCCAGAATTTATAGAAAATTGAACTGTACGGAAGTCCAACAACCATTCATCCAGACTGGTAGGAGGGGCGAAGTCGCGGTGGGAGAAGGTGGAGGTGCAGACCTGGGAGTGCAAGCAGCAGCGGCTGGCAGTTCCCAGGTGCACAGGCAGCAGCTGGCAGTCCCCAGGCCCACAGGCAGCAGCTGGTGGACCCTGGGCACAGGGGGGCAACTGTGCAGACCCAGTGAGGCCGCACAGGGCGGCTGGCTAACCAGGTGGTCCCACATTCGCGTGCATGGACGGTCTAGGCAGAGGGAGGTGGAGGAGGGAACTGAATCCAGGAGACAGTGGAGAAGGTTCCATTGTTCCCTTTCCGACCCCGCCCCCACATACAGCATCACAACCCAGCAACTGGGCTGCCCTGCCCTGAGGAACACCTAAGGCTCCACCCCTCACTATGTAATAGCCCTGACCAGACTAAAACCAAAAACAAACCAAAACAAAACAAAAAAATGCCAAAAAGTGGCTCAAACCGAAGAACAAAGACCCAGAGCCAATTCCTCTAAGTCGTGAAGAGATAGCCAACCTATCAGATGCACAGTTCAAAGCACTGGTCATCAAGATGCTCACAGAATTGGTTGATTTTGCTCACAAATTAGATGAACAAATGCAGGCTAAAATACATGAAATGAAGGAAGATGCATGGGGAACCAATAAAGATGGGAGGTAAACTGGGACTCAAATCAATGGAGTGGACCAGAAGGAAGAAACTAACAACCAAACAGAAAACAAGGAAGAAACAAGAATTCAAAAAAAATGAGGAGAGGCTTAGGAAACTCCAGAATATCTTTAAATGTCCCAAAAGAATTATTGGGGTGCCAGAAGGGGAAGTAGAAAAGCAACAAGTGAAAAACTTATTTGAACAAACAATAGAAGAGAACTTCCCCAATCTGGCAAAGGAAATAGACTTCCAGGAAGTCCAGGAAGCTCAGAGAGTCCCAAAGAAGTTGGGCCAAAGGAGGAACACACCAAGGCACATCGTAATTACATTAGCCAAGATTCAGATGAAGGAGAGAATTCTAGAAGCAGCAAGGGATAAGGGGAAAATCACCTACAAAGGAGTTCCCATCAGACTGTCAGCTGATTTCTCAAAAGAGACCTTCCAGGCAAGAAGGGGATGGAAAGAAGTATTCCAAGTCATGAAAGTCAAGGACCTACATCCCAGATTGTTCTATCCAGCAAAGCTGTCATTTAGAATGGAAGGGAAGATAAAGTGCTTCTCAGATAAGGTCAAGTTCCAGGAATTCATCATCACCAAGCCCTTATTATATGAAATGTTAAAGGGACTTATCTAAGATATAGAAGATAAAAAATATCTTCATCTTAGCTGTGAGCAAACTCACAGCTATTAACAACCACACCTAAAACAAAAGCAAACAACTAGAACAGGAACAGAACCAGAGAAATGGAGATCATATGGAGGGTTAGCAACAGGGGTGTGAGAGGAGGAAAGGGGGGGGAAGGTACAGGGAATAAGTAGCATAGACGGTGGATAGAAAATAGACAGGAGGAGGGCAAGAATAGTATGGGAAATGTAGAAGCTAAAGAACTTATGACACATGGACATGAACTAAAGGGGGGAATGTGGGTGGGAGAGGGTGTGTAGGGTGGAGGGGAATAATGGGGGAGAAATGGGACAACTGTAATAGCATAATCAATAAAATATATTTTTAAAAAAAAACTATGGTACATTTAAACAATGGAATTCTATGCAGCAGAAAGAAAGAAGGAGCTCCTACCCTTTGCAACTGCATGATGGAACTGGAGAGCATCATGCTAAGTGAAATAAGCCAGGTGGTGAAAGACAAATACCATATGATGTCACCTTTAATGGGAACCTAATCAACAAAACAAACAAACAAGCATAATGTAACCAAAGACACTGAAATTGAGAACAGGCTGACAGACACCAGAGGGGAGAGGGGAGGGAATTTCAGGGGGAAAGAAGAGGGGTTTAGAGCAACAAGTATAAAGGACACATGGACAAAAACTATGGGGGGTGGAAATGGGACAGATGTGGGGAGGACTGGGGTTGTGGGCTGGGATGGGAGTAAAAGACAGAAAACTGTACAAAAACAACAATTAAAATAAAAATTAAAAAAAAAAAAACTATGTTACATTTGCACAATGGAATACTACACAGCAGAAAGAAAGAAGGAGCTCCTACCCTTTGGGACAACATGAGTACAACTGGAGAGCATTATGCTAAGTGAAATAAGCCAGGCAGTGAGGGATAAATACCATATGATCTCACCTTTAACTGGAACATAATCAACATAAGGAAAATGCAAGCAAAATATAACAAGAGACACTGAAAAGTAAGAACAATCTGACAGTAACCGGAGGGGAGGTGAGAGGGGATAATGGTGGGAAGGGTTTTCAGGAACTACTATGAAGGACACATGGACAAAACCAAAGGGGAGGGGAAAGCAAGGGAGGGAAGAGGATTTGGCTGGGGTAGGGGGGAGCAGTGGGGATGGGGAACTGTAACTGAACAACAATAAAATAACAATAAAAAAGAGATCAAATGTGCATATTAAATAAATGGGGAGATTTTTAAAAACGTTACCTAAACTAGGTCAAAGAGACATTTAAACGCCTAAAACAGGCAACAATGGAAAAAATTTAGGCCCAATATGTTTCATAGGAACGATTTAAATAAATAAAAACTATGGATTTAACATCTTCTAAATATAAAGTCATTTAAAAATAAAGCTAGCATAATACTGATATAAAAACCTGACATTTGCCTTCATGTCAAAAAACAACCTCTCCACCCACCTATGGTGGACTTGAATGGCCCTAATTGAGGGCTCTCCATGAAGCCTCTCTATGTCGTGTCTACAGCAGGTAGACACCCATCTTCTCTAATACAAGTCTCACTAGATGTGAGATCCACCCGCCCTGGCCAAGGTGAGCTCCCTGAGGGAAGAGGCCCTATTTCCCTATCCAGAGGGTCCCAAAACTCTTGACTTAAAATAGTTGCTCAGAAATGTTCCCTACGACTGAATGCATAAATCTCCCAGTGATGAAGGTCAAATGATTAAACAAATGAAAAATAAGGTCAATTAATATTTGACAAAGGGGGCATGGGCATAAAATGGAATAAAAACAGCCTCTTCAACAATGGTGTTGGGAGATGTGGACAGCTACATGCAAAAAATATATATATATTTGACCACCAGCTTACACCATACAGAAAAATAAACTCAAGATGGATAAAAGACTTAAGTATAAATCATGACACCACAAAAGTCCTCAAGGAGAAAATAGGGAGGAAAACTTCAGATATGGCACACAGAATTATTTTTACCCATATGTTCCCTAGGGCAAGTGATATAAAGGAAAGAATAAACAAATGGGACTACATCAAATTAAAAATCTTCTGCACGGGTGAAGACAACATCAGCAAAATAAGAAGGGAACCAACTGTATGGGAAAATATATTTGCCAATGATACCTCAGACAAGGGTTTGATCTCCAAAATATATAAAGAACTCATACAACTCCACACCAGGAAGACAAACAATCCAATTAAAAAGTGATTGAAGGACATGAACAGACACTTCTCCAAGGAGGACATACAGAGGGCCTAGACACCTATGACAAGATATTCAATATCACTAGCCATCAGAGGAGGCAAATTAAAAACGCAATGAGGTACCACTTCACATGAGTCAGAATGGCCATCGTTAGCCAATCAACAAACAACAAGTGCTGGTGAGGATGTGGAGAAAATGGAACCCTAGTGCACTGTTGATGGGAATGCAGACTGGTGCAGTCACTGTGGAAAACAGTATGGAATTTCCACAAAAAAGCTAATGAGAGAACTGCCTTTTGATCCAGAAATCTTTTGGCAAGAGTAGATAAATGGCACTGGAACCATTTAGGCTGTTTTTTCCTTTTGTGCACCTAAGTTATCGCCAGGAATCCGCCTTGCCTCTTTTATCAAGGATTCTAAATAACACTTGCTAATTACTGGCATTATTTGGAAACTATTGGGAAAAGTCAAGATGACCCTTCCAGACTTGTCTGACCCTCATCATGGCATTGGGGAATAGGACTCACCTGACTCATTGTAGCCTTCAGCATCTGCAGGAGCATCAGGGCACCCTCAGTGCACAGCCCAGTCCGAAGGACTTCCTCTGTGTGGTGCTTCTGCAGGATCCACTGCAGTGCAGTGTCCAGGCTGTCCTGAAAGATGAGGCAGGGACTGCAATGATGCCTGTACCTGGCAACACACCAGGATGGCTGCTTTTTCAGCCAGGATGTTGCATTCCCCAAAGGGCCCCATTGGGGAAGGCAGAACAGCATAGTAACACCCTGGGTGGCTGGCCCATATGGGGAATTTTAGCCCACTTGGTGCATAAGGGAAATACATACCTCCAAGAAGGTGCTGGAGACCCCACTAACAACTTGGGTTGAGGGTAGTCCTTTTAGTCTGACATCAAAAATACTGTCCCAATCAACTTTAATGAATCTTTGTGAATGACATTATAGAAACAGGACAAACTCACTTCAGGGAAAGTTCATACTGTAGTGGACAGAGCACTGGCTGACAAGCAGGATGATCTGATTTTGCCTCTTTAGAAGTTGATTTTAAGCGTGCTGTTCACCAGATCCATCCATGCTGTCCCAAAGGGTAGATGCTCCTTCTTTCTTTCTGATGTGTAGTATTCCATTGTGTAAATGTGCCATCGTTTTTTAATCCATTCATTTACTGATAAGCACTTAGGTTGCTTGCAGCACTTGGCTATTGTAAATTGTGCTGCTATGAATATTGGGATGCACAGGTTCTTTTGAATTGGTGTTTTGGCATTCTTAGGATATAATCCCAGCAGTGAAATTGCCAGGTGAGACAAATACCATATGATCTTACCTGTAAGTGGAACCTAATCAACAAAACAAACAAACAAGCAAAATATAACCAGAAACATTGAAATTAAGAACAAAGTGACAGTAACCAGAGGGGAGGTGGGAGTGGATAATGGGGGGAAAAGGGGGAAGGATTTTCAGGAACATCTATAAAGGACACATGGACAAAATCAAAGAGGGGTAGGATCAAGGGTGAGAAGTGGGGGTGGCTGGGGTCAGGGGGGAGGGGGAAGGGAAATGGAGACAACTGTACTTAAACAACAATTAAAAAATGTGAAAAAAATCCTGGGGGGAAAAAAGCATGCTGTTCAGCCTCTTGGCAATTTAATTTCTCTCTCTGTGAAACAAAAATTGTGTTTTCTACCCCATGGAATTGTCATAAATATCAAATGAAATAAAATATGTAAAATATTTATCATGGGTCCTGATACTCAGCAGATATGTGTTTCCTAGATACAGTCTCAGAGAAATAACAATACAGGGTTTTGATGAATTTAGCTCAGCATACAGACCACTTTATTTTGAAGTGGAATTTTTAACACTTCGATTATATATCAAGATTTAAATCTGTCAAATATAGTAATGAGCACCACTGACCCATGTGGCTCAGTGTGTTGTGTGTTGTATTGCAAACTACAGAGTCACCAGTTCAATTCCTGGTCAGGGCACATGCCTGGGTTCTAGGCCAGGTTCCCAGTTAGGAGTGTGCAAGAAGCGACCAATTGTGTATTGATGTTTCTCTCCCTCTCTTTCTCCCTCCCTTCCCCTCTCTCTAAGGATAAATAAATAAAATCTTTTTTAAAAATACATGATGTGCAAAGGAAGTGCACTTTTTTAGTCTTCTATTTGTAAACTATGACCCCACCCCATTTCAATTCAGTGCAGTTTAACTCAACTCAATTAAGATTAAAAAAAAACCCATTTTTGATTCTGCTATTTGTCAGGAGCCCAACAAGGTGAGTTAAAAGTGGTTCTATTCTTGAGGTGCTCAGCACCTAAAGAGAAAGATAAATACGTAAGTGTGCCTATGCTACATAAGGCAAAGGTGTGCTGAGGCACAAAGGAGGGATGGCTCCCTCTGTCCAGAGGGTCTAAGCAGGAGGTGGCATCTGAGGCAGGTGATTGTGGGAGAAAAAGATCATTAAAGGCACAGGGTGGCCAAGCACAGCCTGTGGAGGTGACTCAGGAAGATCACAGCATGAAGGGCAGGCAAGTATAGAAGCTGGGCAATTGTGGGGCACAAAACTCAACACATACAAGGTTTATATCAGAATATAGGGGAATAATAGGGGTATTACTGAAGTGAAGGCCTAAACTGAAGCTCTGCACCTTTGGTGGCAGCTATGCACCTCCCCACACCATCTGCCACCATCACAGAATTCTCTAGCTGTGCCCAAAAGTTGAAAAATCTAAAAGTGGGACTGATAAAAACGTAGAGCTGCTGGGGAAGATGATGGGAGGCAGATGTGGAGGAAGTCAAGGGTATCTGAAGAACCAACCAAGGTGTGTGGACTGTTAGTGAAAGAAATGGGTCAGGACAATAGACTCTGGAAGAAGTGGATCAGAGGAAGGGTGGAGAGTCTTAGGAAACTGCCTCAGTCATATGGAGTCAGAAAACCAAGTGTGTCACTCCGTCCCTGGGGTGCCCCCAGAACCTACTTTGGGCCCGCCCGTCAGTTCTGTAAGTGGCGTCTGTAGGAAGAAGGTGCACACGATGAGGTAGACATCTGGAATATGAACATGGTGGGCCAGAAAGTCATTCAGAACACGGAATCCAGGAAGCAGGCAAGGGTTCTGGTCAGGCATGGGAACGTGGTTCTTCAGGTTATCTATTGATCAGGAATGAGCACAAAATCCGACTGAGAACAACTTCAGTTGATTCTGGCCAAAGTGAGGATTGGGCACATGAGGGAATTCCCTGCCCCTCACTCATCCCATAGAAATTCTAGGTAGAAATATATACATGGGCACAAGAAAATTCTCAACAATAATTCCTTTCTCTATTCCTGACATGCTCATTCATTCAAACACAAATATTTAGTGCCTGCAACCTTGAAGTCCACAAAATAACTTTGTTTTAGGCAACAAGGACAAAACGTTCTCACAAAATGTACAGAACTGCAGGCCCTCACTAAGTACTGACAACAGCAGAAGGGACAGGCATGAAGTGATTAAATATGAACTAAATATATGCTTATATTTATAAATAAATAAGCGTATATATATGCCAATAAATATACTATAAAGGACAATAATAGGGGCAAAGAAAATAAAATAGAGGTACCCTATTTCAAGTGGGACCCTCCTTTCCTAGAGAAAGTGGCACTTGAACTGAACCCTTAAGGGTGAATCCACATCAGCCAGGAGATGCCTGCTGGTGTTGTGGGTTGGGCGAACATCCTAGAAACAGGGAAAGAGCTAAGGAGCCTTTGAGAAGTAGAAAGAAGTCCCCAGTATCTGGAGAGCAGTGAGACTCTTGGGAATCCTAAAAGGGAAATCAGAGAGGGCTTGACTGATTGAGAACCAGGGGTCAAGGTGATACTACTGCACAGGAGTCCTGCAGGTCCCAAGCAGAGAGGAAGAGACAGGCAGATCCCACACCCACCTTGAGGAGATGGTGCCCAGCCTTCTGGAGACAGGTGCACACTCACCCATCATGATATCCACACCTTTGGAGCTGCATTCCACCCAGGATCCTGCAGACAGGCCATCTTTGAATCGCATGAGGAGGTTAGGGCTTGACAGAAAGTGCAGCAGCAGCTTCAATCCCAGCACAGTGGTGCTGGAGTGCAGGTGGCCTTGCAGGAGCAGCAGAAACCAGTCAGGCCCTAGGCTCAGGAACACCTCCTCTTTCATCCTAGGGGGCCAGTAAATGCAATGAAGTATCCCATTCTATGTGCAAATGGAATATTCGGACAATATGAATAATGGCCAGCCTCACCCGTCATTTCAGAAAGGCAAACTAAGGTTAACATCTGGATATCACTCAGCAAAATACATATTGCATTTTAAAAGAATGGTAAACAAAATGCTAGCAAAATTGCTGCAAAATAGATGAAAGTGTCTATTTTTCTTAAAGATTTTATTTATTTATTTTTAGAGAGAGGGGAAGGGAGGAAGAAAGAGGGAGAGAAACACCAATTTGTGCTTGCCTCTCACATGCCCCCAACTGGCCCACAACCCAGGCATGTGCCCTGACTGTGATTCAAACCAACAACCTTTTGGTTTGCAAGCTAGCATTCAATCCACTGAGCCACACCAGCCAGGGTTGAATTTGTTTATTAATGGCTGAAGTATAAGTTGGCAAAAGGTTTTCAAAACAATTGGAAACTATGTATCAATTGCTATAAAACATGCAGGCCCCTTGATAGTCCTACCCCACTGATATTCACACTCACACAGTGTCTGATAACCACCCATCTAATTTCAATAATATAGCCATATAAAACACAAAATGGTTATTTACTTCCCTTTTGACCGTACACGGGTCAAAACTAATCTAAACAGAATAGTCCAAAGTTTCTGCATGTTTATCAATTTAGGAAAAAATATATGATTTACTGTCACTTTCAAAAGTGAATTTTATTTTATTTTTTATTTTTAAATATATTTTATTGATTGTGCTATTACAGTTGTCCCATTTCTCCCCCATCATTCCCCCCTCCACCCTGCACACCCCTCCCACCCACATTCCCCCCTTTAGTTCATGTCCATTTGTCATAAGTTCTTTAGCGTCTACATTTCCCACACTATTCTTGCCCTTCCCCTGTCTATTTTCTACCCACCGTCTATGCTACTTATTCTCTGTACCTATTCCCCCCTCTCCTCCTTCCACACCCCTGTTGCTAACCCTCCATATGATCTCCATTTCTGTGGTTCTGTTCCTGTTCTAGCTGTTTGCTTAGTTTGCTTTTGTTTTAGGTGTGGTTCTTAATAGCTGTGAGTTTGCTGTCTTTTCACTGTCATATTTTTGATCTTCTTTTTCTTAGATAAGTCTCTTCAACATTTCCTATAATAAGGGCTTGGTGATGATGAACTCCTTGAACTTGACCTTATCTGAGAAGTGCTTTATCTGCCCTTCCATTCTCAATGACAGCTTTGCTGGATACAGCAATTTTGGATGTAGTTCCCTGCTTTTCAAGATTTCAAATATTTCTTTCCAGCCCCTTCTTGCCTGGAAGGTCTCTTTTGAGAAATCAGCTGACTGATGGGAACTCCTTTGTAGGTGACTGTCCTCTTATCCCTTGCTGCTTCTAGAATTCTCTCCTTCATTTGAATCTTGGCTAATGTAATTACAATATGCCTTGGTGTGTTCCTCCTTGGGTCCAACTTCTTTGGGACTCTCTGAGCTTCCTGGATGTCCTGGTAGTCTGTTTCCTTTGCCAGACTGGGGAAGTTCTCCTTTATTATTTGTTCAAATAACTTTTCCACTTGTTGCTCTTCTTTTTCCCCTTCTGGCACCCCTATAATTCGGATGTTGGGATGTTTAACAATGTCCTGGAGGTTCCTAAGCCTCTCCTCATTTTTTTTAATTCTTGTTTCTTCCTTGTTTTCTGTTTGGTTGTTAGTTTCTTCCTTCTGGTCCACTCCATTGATTTGAGTCCCAGTTTTCCTCCCATCTTTATTGGTTCCTCATGTGTCTTCCTTCATTTCACATATTGTAGCCTGCCTTTTTTCATCTAATTTGTGAGCAAAATCAACCAATTCTGTGAGCATCTTGATGACCAGTGCTTTGAACTATGCATCTGATAGGTTGGCTATCTCTTCACGACTTAGAGGAATTGGCTCTGGGTCTTTGTTCATCGGTTTGAGCCATTTTTGGCGTTTTTTGTTTTGTTTTGTTTTGGTTTGGTTTGGTTTGGTTTTAGTCTGGTCGCGGCTATTATGTAGTGAGGGATGGAGCCTTAGGTGTTCCTCAGGGCGGGGCAGCCCAGTCGCTGGGTTGTGATGCTATAGGTGGGGGCGGGGTCCAAGAGGGAACAATGGCGCCTGCTCCACTCTCTCCTGGATTCAGTTCCTTCCGCCACTTCCCCTTTGCCTGGACGGTCTGCGCACGCGAATGTGGGACTACCTTCACATTCGCCCTGTGCGGCCTCACTGGGTCTGCACAGTTCCCCCCTGTGCCTGGGGACTGCCAGCCGCCACCTGTGCACCTGGGAACTGCTAGCCGCTGCTGCTTGCGTTCCGCACCTGGTTCCTGGTTCCGCACCTGGTTCCTGGTTCCGCACCTCCACTTTTTCCTGCCGCGACTCCGCCCCTCTTACTGGTCTGGATGAATGGTTTTTGGACTTCCGTACAGTTCAATTTTCTATAATTTCTGGTTGTTTTCTTGTTTCTACATATTTGTTGTCCTTAATTTTGGTTGTGAGAGGAGGCACAGTGTATCCGCCTATGCCTCCATCTTGGCTGGAAATCTCAAAAGTGAATTTTAAAATGATGGGTCTGGAGAACACAGACTTGCTAGAGGGAAGTGGAAGATAGGGAGGTGGGTGGTATCTTCTAGTCCTGGCTCTGAACTGAAGACGATGACTTTGTCAGAACTCTGGATGTGCTCTGGTCATTTTCCTCAATGACGGTGGTGTGGTGGGGATGGTGATGGTGATGATGATGATGATGACAGCAGTTAGCTCATAAAATACTCATATTATCTTAAGCACCATGCTCTAGGCTATCCACAAATTAATTTTTATCTATGGTAAGTACTCCTTTTAGTCTCACATAAATGAGTAGAAGAGAGCATTGAGAATTTAAGTTACCTCCCCTTGGAACAGAGCTGGGATTTGAACCCAGAAGTTCTTCCCTCTGAGCCCAGGTGCTTAAGCACTACACTACATTCCCTTTCAAAAATAATGAAAAGCAAAGGTTGAGACTAGCATATCTCCAAGTTTTCCAGTTCTACCATGTTTTGATTCTAGCAAGGTGAAGACTTAGGGACTGCCAAATTTTTAAGCACTGTCTGCAAAGCTGTTTTTCTAAGGAGTAACACCCACTCCTTCTCCAAATACACATAAACCATAAAATGTCAATTTGGCAAGAGCAAGGATCTGGATTGACTTGCTAGCACCACATTCTCACATGAAGGAACAGTGTCTGGCACATAGTAGGTGTTCAACAAATAATTGTTAAATAAATGACTCCAGGGTTGGATGTCAAGCAGACAGAGAGGAGAGTTAATTGAATTTTATGATTACACATGGTTTTAAAAGTTGGTTGAAGGCAGATATTTCTTTTTCTGACTTGGGAAAATAACTAAGTAACTAATAGTAAATAGCAGAGGAATTTGGCAAGCCTTTGCCTTGATAGATGTTATTTAGGCTAACCATTTGTCTGCCAAGTAAAGAACATCAAAATCAGTAATTTTCACAACTGCCAAAACAATAACAATTATACTAGAGCAATGGTGACAAAAGGAGCTTATTGTAATTATACTAAATCTGTTTCCAGCTACTATGCCCTTTGAACATTTTCACTAGAATATCTTAGGGCAAGGTTTGCTTTATTGGGTAGAAAGAATATAATTTTCTTTTTGACTAGAGCAGGAAACATATTGCAGAAAGCCAACTCTGAGATGCTAAACTTTTCATTAAGAAAGGTTTTAACACCACACCCTGTATGAGGCAACCTCATGCCAAATCACTCTTCCTGGAGCTACTCACTCAGAGGACAGATGAAGTTGGGAAGAAGATATTACACTGAGCAGCATCTCCAGCAACTGGTTTCTGAGCCAGATTGTCTTTTCAGATGTTTGACTTCCAGCTACAAAAGAGAAAATTTAGATTTGAGAGTGAATGTGTAAAGAGACATATTTTCTGCAGTAAGCAATCATATTCACAAAATGCTCATTTCATTCAGGACTTAGGGCATGGGTGGAACTCCAAATTTTGCCATTCAATTGTAGACTTTAATACAATGCTTTAAAAAATTTCAGGAAGTATTCTTAAAGTTCTCTTTTACTAGAGATGTTTTTAATCTCTCTATCTTCAGAAAAATACATCTTCTAATAGAAGATTTTTAAAAATTATCATAGGCTGCAACATTTCTTGAGCATCCACTAGCTGCTGGGTATTATGCCAGGCATTGGGGTTAGAATGTGAAGACTATAGTACTCAGTATTGGTTCCTGCTATCAACTAACTTCTAACCTAGGCCTTTGGCATGTCAATGCTGCAATAAAAATAGAGCTTGAGTTAAAGCAAGAGGTATACAGATCCAGTGCAAAAAGAAACTTTACTTCCGAATGTTATTATAGCCCTGAAGGACATGTGAACACTGTGCCAACAGAAGCCGTTTTTAAAAAAAGTTTCGGAATGGAGTCCATATAAGAAAGAAGGTTTGCTAAGTAAGCTCACTGTTAATCCATTATCCATTCATTCATTCCTTTTGTTATCCAGTTGTTTTGCAATTAACTCAAGGCACAGACACCAAGCTATAGAAATAGAATTAATGAAGCAGCTTGAGAAAGTGGATTTGGGTTCCTCTCTATTTGGATTCTGGCTCAATTTCTTATTAAAGTTCTAATATCTCTGAGCCTCAGTTTCCTCATCTGCAAAATGGGAATGGTAATTCCTACTTTTCAGTCCTGCTCTAAGGAGAAGAGAGAACTAATTCGATTTAGTAATGCTATCCAGGAGGCTCTTTTGCAATGATAAAAATGTTCTACATCTGCCTGTCCATGTAGTAACCACTAGTCTCCTATAGCTATTAAGCACTTGTGATGTGGCTAATGAGACTGAGGAATGGAATTTTTCATTGCATTTCAATTAATTAAAATAAAATGGCTGCATGTGTTCAGAGGCTCCCATCTTGGACAGCACAGATCTGGAGGGCCCAGGACAAAGTGGACAGTTCTCTCACACCAGCCCTAGCAGAGGGAATGTGGAACACAACATAGCTGCTGTTCTACCTGGTTAGGGAGAGACACACTCAAAAAAGAAACCAATTACAAACCTGTGCAATAGAGTAAGTCCAAGGGCTTTAGAAGCCTAGAGGAGGTGACTTAACATGGCTTGGTGTGACTGGGAATGGCTAATCTAAAGGGATGAGGTAGGGAATGGGAATAGGGGATGGCAGACATTCCTGCAGAAGGAACAGCATGTGCAAAGCATGGGCAGAGGACAGATCATTACACATTAGGACCTGCAAGGGCTTCAGAGTGCTGAAATTGGGGCTGGCCAGGGGAGCAAGGGTAGGAAGATTCAACCAGGAAGGCAAGCATGGGCTGGGCATTGAAAGATCTCACCTGCTGGCCTACAGAAAACTGAGTTTTATCCTGGAAGCCATTTGATATTGTAAAGAAAGAATATACAGTTTAATTTGGTTTGTGACCTTAATCATAAAACTATGACCTCATAAGTCACTATTTGGGAACAATTTCTTAGCTGTGGATGCCTTCCTCTTCCTTTGGCTTAGCCCTTTCCTCTGCAAAATAGCCCACAATGTGTGGCTGTCAGGCATGCTGTGAGGGTCATCCTGCTGCCTCAGACTATCTTCTGGGAAAGATCTTCTCACCAGACACAGAGTACCCCAGGGCTCCGTCCATGCAGATCTGCCTCTCATCCACCGATGAAGGCTTGAGAGTGTACATGACAAACACTGCAACCCTTAATATAGAGAAAGAAGGATGCATTCAACATGGGGCTCAGTCATGTCCACTGAACATATGTGAAGGTTTTCTATATAGATCCACTGAAATGCAGCTTCAAGGGAGGGTTCAAGGGGAATCACATTATTCTGCAATTAATGCAATATTTCCATAGACCTCTAAAATCTGCCAGGATTCATCAGAGCAGTTAGTTCTGGCTCTGCTGGATCACTAGAAGAGATAGTGATGATGATGAACAAGGTTAAATGTCACACCAGCTGGAACTGCTCTTTGGGAAGTCTGCAAAAGGCAGACATGTTGGATTATCAGCTGTGGCGATGGCTGTGCTTATATAAAGGCTTGAATTCATGTCACAATAGGCATTTCTAAGCACCAGGGAGCAGTGAACACACAGCCCTTGCTGGGGAGTCTCACACATTTACCCCTTTCTTCAACTCTTGGCTGTGATCGAAAATCTCCTTGAAGGTTCCAAGGAATAGAACTTTCCACTGCATTGAAGGGTAGTGATGCTGGGTTGAGTGTGGTCAGGAGAGAGCGGGGGCCTATATTCCCTCATGAAACAGTCTGAGGCTCTGACTTTCCCCTGGGAAGTTTGGTGTGGTACCTGAGCAAGTCCTGTATACTGAAGTGGCCCCTCAGCTGACAGTGCAGGATTTCCATGATGGTGGAGATCTTGGAGGGGGTGAGGCCCGGTTCATTGAAGAGGAAGATGAGCTTGGGTATAAGCTGGGCCTGGTGAGCAACTTCAGCATTCCGGGGTCCTTCCCTGGTGAGCCCAGGAGAGAAGCAGTAAAAGCTTTTACTGGAATGAACCAAATTTGCTGTGTTTCTGCTAAAAAGGTTTTCCAGCCTGGGCTTACTCTGTGGTCCTCTGACTCCAAAGCTTACTTGGCAACTAATCAAACTGCTGTCAGACACCCATTGAATAAGTGTCTGCCAAGTGCCAGGGCCACTAGAGACAAGGCTCCCGTACCTTTCCACTGCCCCCTCTTCAGAAACTGCCTTCAAAGACAACCCCCAATTATTGACTTTTAAATTCCAATCTTCAGGGAAAACTAATGGCAGTCTCAGAAAACTCAGAACAAAGACAGCAGACTTGAATGTGACTGTGAGCACTTCCCAACAGCCAGGGGCATGGGGCCTTTGGTGAGCCTGTCTGGTGTGTGCTCTTCCTGCCACCCCCAAACCACAAAGTGGATGAACACACCGCTGAAAGTCAAAGGGGAACCAGATAGAATTCAAGCATCCACATTCCCCTCCTTGGGCTAATCACAATGCAATTTCCAGTAAATTCTACTCCCCCCAAGAAAACAGCTATCAGAGTAAATGTCTACCTCTTAGAAAACAACAGGTACAGAGAGAAAGTGGAAAATGAGAAAGACAAAGAGGTGGAAGAAGGATAATTTGGGTGAATTCTTCCTTCTTGAACTTCCATTTAGTTCTAACATGCTAAATTCTGCAGGGCTCCACATCCCTGATACGGATGTGGAGGGATGTGGAGAGGCAGAGCAGCCCAGTCCTGTGTGTGATGTGTCTGTTGCTTATAAGCCTCAGTGTCTTTCATGAGCTTTCTCATTACGGTACTGAGCAGGCCAATTTTTCTGTATTTCTTCTTCCCGGGACTGTATCTTGTTCTCTGACTTGCAGCACCAAGGAGCCATTTGAAATGGGATGTTCCTATGTTGGCTTCCCTGCCTCTCTTCTCCCTTATTCTGATCACAACCATTGGTTTTCTTTGGGAAACACTTCTTTCTAACTCCCCTCCACCTACCCCAGAAGTGAAGTCATGCTCCCAGCTGGGCCGAGTGACCCCAGGTGGCCCTGTGAGACTTTATCCTATTGCTAGGACTATGGAGTAAAAAGAAGCCCTCTGTGGGACTGTGCTCAGAAGAGGATATGCTCTGAGGAGCCCAGCAGCCACCTTGCTGCCACAGAAGGCCTGCTGAAATGACACCAGCAAGGAAGAAAGCCAGGACCACATCAGTGACATATCTCAGAAAAAGTGCTACAAGTGCCACCCAGCCATAGCTGAAGATCTGCCCCACTTAATTATATAAGCAATAAATTCCTTCTTTTTCAACTCCCTTTCTCTCTCCCTTTCTTTCTTCCCTGAGTTGCTTGAAGTGTAGTTTTGCCACTTGCAACAAAAAGAGCCCTGACTAATTCAAAAAGTGACTTGGAGAAGTCACTTAGAGGAACAGTGGGTCTGGAAGCAGATGCATTCTCTTTTACTGGCTTCACTTACTGAGTCCTAAGAAGGTGCTAGTTGCCAGGGCTAGGAAGCTGCCTTATAATGCCCCGAAACAGCAGGGGAGGCAGACATGCCCCACATACATGAACCACTAGGAAGGGTGTTGCTACAAACAAGGTTTGTGACCTCTCTAAATTCTTGTACTGAAGCTTTACCCTCAATGGTGGAGCCTTGGGAGGTTATTAGGTCATGAAGATGATGCCCCATGAATGGGATTAGTGCCATCATAAAGGAGGCACTAGAGAGTACCCATGTCCCTTTTAACCAGTTGAAGTTATAATGATAAGACAGACATCTATGAACCAGGAAGTGAAGTCCTCACCAGACACCAATCTATCAGCCTCCAGAACTGTGAGAAATAAATTTCTGTTGTTCATAAGTCACCCAGTCCGTGGTATTTTGTTATAGAAACCTGGACAGTTTAAGACAGACATGCTGGCATCAGGAGACTCAGTGCTCTGGGAGTGGCCAGGGGCCATGGTTACTTAGCCAATGGCCATCCTGACCTGTCAGTCCCTTTTCTTGGCATGAAGCCTTTGGCTCTAAGGCCTAGACTGCCAAAGCCCAGCCTACCTTGGTGATCGAAGGATTTCCACAAGATGGGAAAACAGGGAGAGCTCCAGGTTGTCCACAGTATTCATCCAGAGCTAGAAGACAACAAACACACAGTGAAACCTAGGCATGTGTGGGAAAAAAAGGGGGTTTCCAGGAAGTTTGAACAGATAATGTGCTAGACATAGTATCCTTTCACTTGGAGTCACTAACACAATTTTTCACCTCTAGAATCAGACCAAATCTCTTGTTGACAGAATGTAAAGAGCTCCAGCCCTGGGGGAAAGCTCAAACATCATTTCTCTCCTCGTCATCTCTTGCTGCCTGGCACTTCACTATGGGTTTAGATTCCAACCAAGGACACCTGTGCTAACCAACGTCTGCTCAGCCTTGGGCCCTGAAGCCCATGTTTCCATACACCAAACTCATCTCATTCTGCAAGGAAAATGCCAGTGTTCCCACTTTAGAAAATGAGAAAATAGAGGCTGAGCAGACCAGCTGAGTGATGAGTCCCACTCACCACCAACAAGTGGTAGGACTAGAATTAGAAGCTGGGTCTCACTTTTCTGGTTTTATTGTAGGGATAGCAACTACACGCCCAGTTTGTGCATGCAACACTTTATTCATAAAACCTGAGCACAGCCCACGTTCCCTTCTGTACAACAGAACTTAGAGTGACACAGATATGAAATGCACTAAGATTCCCAGAGTGAAGGTTATCATTTAGGTTATTTTCATTCATAGTAAACAAAATGCAACTGCTAACTATCCTCTAGGACCAAGGTGATAGTGAGCCTTCATGTCTCATTTCTACACCCCTTTTAGAGAGCTCTATTATTTCTTATCTCTAAATACTGAAAATTTCCTAAGTCCCCAAATGTAGAGGATTCCGATATAGGATTATACAGGGCATTTATCTAATACCAAAAAGAGCTCTCACACTTACATATTATACCATTTGTGGGAGGTAGGAAGTGTCACCCAAAGTCCTAAAATGATATCTGTATTTAGTAGACGAGAAGATTGAGGCTCAGAGATACTAAGTAACTTGCCTGGCAACCATTTATCAATTGGCACATTTATCAAAGCCTGGTCTGTCCAACCATGGAGCCTATCTTCTTGCCCTCCTCACTGTGTTCCCCAACAGGCCATCTATACAGTGTAACCCATAGGGTCAATAATCATCCTCACTTGAATGAAGCAGGTGACCATGGCTATGCTCTTAGGAGGGAAAGCAGAAGAGTCTCAGTGGGCCCAAGTTTATCAGGAGGCCCATGAAGGCAGAGACCACCCCCTGCAATCCCCAGGGCCTAGCACCACACCTATGTCATGGTGAGCACTTAATAAGAACCCATTAATTTCTTTTAAAGAGTGAATGCAAGGAAAATCAAGGTGAAATAAGTTTATTGCTCTAAGCCAAAAACAAGCTGACAGATCTCTAGCCCCTGTAGGCACAGTCACTGCTCAGAGCACACAGAGGTAGGACAGCTGCTGTGGGAGAGCTTGTGTGGCTGATGTGGCTCCAGTAGGGCAGGGGTGACAGTCATGGCACCTCAAGGTACACATCAGTAGGATGCCAAGAGCCCTTCACACTTGGAATATTCATTCACAAAGGGAATCACAGAACACATGACACACCAGGCTCCATGTTGAGAACTGAGAGACAGAAAAACATGAACCTACCAATCTAGTATGCTGCTGGACCCCTTCCCCTTCCTACCACAGCATAGCCTGATTTGCTTTCCAGAGCATTGGAACACTAGGACATTGTCACAGTACATTTGATGCTGATAGCTCTTTTAGAAATTACTTTACATAATACCAAGTATCTAAATTTTGGGAAATGATGATAATTGAATCTTTTGCTTGTTTTCCTGTCGTATAACCTGTTTACTAAGGACTTCATTGAGATGTAAGTGTGCCTTCTCCCCACCTGAGATCACCTCACAGGCCAGGATGCGTCAGCCTGTCCCTTCTTCAAAGAACCAAAAGCCTAAGACTTGAATGCCCTCAACTTATTGTCTCTCCTCCCTCTCACCTGTCTGTCCCAGTCATCAAGGACTCCACCCTTAATCCTGTAACCCCTTTACTTGTCTCCAAACCCTCCCTCTTCTTTAAGGACTTGTGCCATCAATAGTAGTTTCTCCCTCTTGGTATTTTAACCACCTCTTTCCCACTGCTTCCTCCTTCTCAGCCTACAACCAGACTCAGCTCCTATCTAATGTCCTGAAACTCCTCCCCTCTATTTTCTTTTCTTCTTCAAAAGACTGTCTCTGATTCCATCCTCCTCCCCACTTTTCATCTGACTTCTGACCCTATTATTTACTTTTCATTAGGCTTGTCACTGACCTCCACATGCAATGTACACATTTCTGCCCTCATTTTACTTGATGTAGAGATACATTTGGGAAACTCTTCCTTTTCGATATTTTCTCAAAATTTTATTTTACTTTATTTTATTTTGCTTTACTTGGGGTTTTTATTCTTAACCTTAGCTTTAAAAGCACCAGCTCACCCGAGGAAATAGTTTACTCAGGGAGTGTGATGCCCATTGTCATTTCAAGAGTGGGCAGTGAGAGCCTGGAGGGTTCTTGCATTAGTCATTTCTGAGCCAGGCTGGTGGCAGGGGTGCCATGATGCCTCAGCATGAACACGGCATTTGGGCCAGACCTGTTGTCCACTTATCCATGTAGCAGAGCCACTTGTGCACATCTCTTTTCCTGTTGTGCACAAGGAGTCCACATACCAATCCCTGCTGTCTTCCCTCACAATCCTAAGTTTATCTTCAGATCTAGGGCAGGTAGAACTTCTCTGCAGTCCTGGGCCTGGATTTTAATTATTTATTTTTAGAGAGATGTGTTGTTGCCTCTCACACATCCCCTACTGGGGACCTGGTCTGTAACCCAGGCATGTGCCTTGATTGGGAATCGGACCTGCGTCCCTTTGGTATGCAGGCTGGCACTTAAACAAAGAAAAGATCGTTGCTGCTAGTAACTGGTTCTAATAGAAAGAAGACAGAAAGCCCTGGCTGGTGTGGCTCAGTGGATTAAGTAATTAATGTTCTCATCTTTATTATTCCTTCTTTCGTCCTTGGAAATCTGTTTTCCAAGGAACATTTTTTGTTTGGGGTTTTATATTTTTCTTTTTGTTTTGTTTTGGTTTTTGTTTGTTTGTCAGTTGTTTTAACTTCTTGATCTGAAGCCCCTGTTCATTAATTTAAAGTGTTCTCTTTTCTAATATGGACATTGATGACTATAAATTTTCTTCTATCTCCAGCTTTCAGCAGTGCCCCCACAGTGTTTTAATATGTAGTATTTTCCTTGTTATTCAGTTCTATAGAAACCAATTCTAATTTGAATCATGATCTTCATGGATCCTTTTTATCTCACTGCCTTTGTGGCAATTAAGGCTTCAAAATCATCCACCTGAGTTTCTGTAACAATCTCATGACCCATCTCCCTGCCTGGGGTTCTTGCCACCTGAGTGATAGACCTAAAATAAAATTTTGATTCTCTAAATAACATCCTTAGGTAGCTGCAGTTTAGCAAAACTTATCAACAATATCAAATTTATTATATTTTTGAAACAAGACAGGCATTGAAAGACAAATACCATATGATCTCACCCATAAGTGGAACCTAATCAACAAAGCAAGTGAGCAAAATATAACCAGAGACACAGAAATAAAGAACAAACTGAGTGACCAGAGGGAGGTGGGGACAGAGATAATGGGGGAAAGAATGGGAAGAGTCATCAAGGAACATATATAAAGGACCCATGGACAAAGACAAGGGTGGGGGGAGGATTGAATAAGGGGGGCTGCATGGACAGGACAGGGGAGAGCCATGGGGGGAAAATGGAAACAATTGTAATTGAATAACAATAAAAATTTATATAAAAGCCTTTATTCTAGTAATTTTAAGGAATTTTTATGTAGGGGAAATGTACATACAAAAGTATTATTTATAACAGAATTCAGTAATAACAATAATATGTAGAAATAATAAAAAAATTTGACAATAGGGGAATTATGAAGAAACCAGACACAACACAGATTATACTCTTACCTCAGAACAATGCTTGTAAAAGTTCATAATAAAATTTTTTAAATATTTCCTTATTTTTTTAAAATATATTTTATTGATCATGCTGTTACAGTTGTCCTGTTTCTCCCCCATCATTCCCCCCACCCTGCACACCCTCTCCCACCCACATTCACCCCTTTAGTTCATGTCCTTGTGTCATAAGTTCTTTAGCTTCTACATTTCCCATACTATTCTTGCCCTGCCCCTGTCTATTTTCTACCCACTATCTATGCTACTCATTCTCTGTACGTTCCACCCCCTCCTCCCACACCCCTGTTGCTAACCCTCCATATGATCTCCATTTTTGTGGTTCTGTTCCTGTTCTAGCTGTTTGCTTAGTTTGCTTTTGTTTTAGGTGTGGTTCTTAATAGCTGTGAGTTTGCTGTCTTTTCATTGTCCTATTTTTGATCTTCTTTTTCTTAGATAAGTCCCTTTAACATTTCATATAATAAGAGCTTGGTAATGATGAACTCCTTGAACTTGACCTTATCTGAGAAGCGCTTTATCTGTCCTTCCATTCTAAATGACAGCTTTGCTGGAAAGAGCAATTTTGGATGTAGGTCCCTGCTTTTTAAGATTTCAAATATTTCTTTCCAGCCCCTTCTTGCCTGGAAGGTCTCTTTTGAGAAATCAGCTGCCAGTCTGATGGGAACTCCTTTGTAGGTGACTGTCCCCTTATCCCTTGCTGCTTCTAGAATTCTCTGCTTCATTTGAATCTTTGCTAATGTAATTACGATGTGCCTTGATGTGTTCCTCCTTGGGCCCAACTTCTTTGGGACTCTCTGAGCTTCCTGGACGTCCTGGTAGTCTATTTCCTTTGCCATATTGGGGAAGTTCTTGTTTATTATTTGTTCAAATAAGTTTTCTACTTGTTGCTCTTCTTCCCCTTCTGGGACCCCTATAATTCAGATGTTGGGACGTTTAACGATGTCCCAGAGGTTCCTAAGCCTCTCCTCATTTTTTTGAATTCTTGTTTCTTCCTTGTTTTCTGTTTGGTTGTTAGTTTCTTCCTTCTGGTCCACTCCATTGATTTGAGTCTCAGTTTTCCTTCCATCTCTATCGGTTCCCCATGCGTCTTCCTTCATTTCACGTATTGTAGCCTGCATTTTCTCATCTAATTTATGAGCAAAATCAACCAATTTTGTGAGAATTTTGATGACCAGTGCTTTGAACTGTGCATCTGATAGGTTGGCTATCTCTTCATTGCTTAGAGGAATTGACTCTGGGGTTTTCATTTTTTCTCTGGTTTGAGCCATTTTTGGTGGGGTTTTTTGTTTTGTTTTGTTTTGGTTTGGTTTTAGTCTGGTTGCGGCTATTATGTAGTGAGGGATGGAGCCTTAGGTGTTCCTCAGGGCGGGGCAGCCCAGTCGCTGGGTTGTGATGCTATAGGTGGGGGCGGGGTCCAAGAGGGAAGAATGGCGCCTGTTCCGCTCTCTTCTGGACTCCGGTCCCCTCTGCTGCTTCCCCTTCACCTGGATTATCTGCGCACGCGTGCGTGCTGTTACGTAGTGAGGGGTGGAGCCTCAGGCGCTCCCCAGTGTGGGGCAGCCCAGTCGCTGGGTTGTCACGCTGTATGTGGGGGCGGGGTCTGAGAGGGAATAATGGCGCCTGCTCCACTCTCTCCTGGATTCAGTCCCTTCCGCCACTTCCCCTCCGCCTGGACCGTCTGCGTGCTCGAATGTGGGACCCCCTGGTCAGCCAGCCGCCTTGTGCGTCCTCACTGGGTCTGCACAGTTGCCCCCCTGTGCCCGGGGTTCGCCAGCCACCGCCCGTGCACCTGGGAACTGCGAGCTGCTGCCACCTGCGCTCCTGGGTCCGCACCTCCACTCTTTCCTACCGCGACTCCGCCCCTTCTACCGGTCTGGATGAATGGTTGCTGGACTTCCGTACAGCTCAATTTTCCATAAGTTCTGGTTGTTTTCTTGTTTCTAAATATTTGTTGTCCTTAATTTTGGTTGTGAGAGGAGGCACAGTGTGTCCGCCTACGCCTCCATCTTGGCCGGAAGTCCTATTTTTTTCTTTATTTTGATTGTTGTTCTTGTACAGTTTTCTGTCTTTTACTCCCATCACGGCCCACCGCCTCAGCCCTTCCCACCTCCCTCCCATTTCCACCGTCCCTAATCTTTGTCCATGTGTCTTTTATACTGGTTGCTCTAAACCCTTCCCCTTTCCCCCTGAAATTCCTTCCCCTCTCCCCTCTGGTGTCTGTCAGCCTGTTCTCAATTTCAATGTCTTTGGTTATATTTTGCTTGTTTGTTTGTTTTGTTAATTAGGTTCCTGTTCAAGGTGACATATGGTATTTGTCTTTCACCACCTGGCTTATTTCACTTAGCATGATGCTCTCCAGTTCCATCCATGCCGTTGCAAAGGGTAGGAGCTCCTTCTTTCTTTCTGCTGCATAGAATTCCATTGTGTAAATGTACCACAGTTTTTTGATCCATTCATTTACTGATGGGCACCTAGGTTGCTTCCAACACTTGGCTATTGTAAATTGTGCTGCTATGAACACTGGGGTGCACAGGTTCTTTTGGATTGGTGTTTCAGGGTTCTTAGGATATAGTCCTAGCAGTGGAATTGCTGGGTCAAAAAGTAGATCCATTTTTAGTTTTCTTAGAAAATTCCATACTGCTTTCCACAGTGATTGTACCAGTCTGCAATCCCACCAACAGTGCACTAGGGTCCCCTGTTCTGCACAACCTCTCCAACACTTCTTGTTTGCTGCTTTGATTCTGATGGCCTTTCTGATTGGTGTGAAGTAGTATCTCATTGTGGTTTCAATTTGCATCTCTCTGATATCTAGTGATATCAAGCATCTTTTCATGTGTCTCTGGATCCTCTGTATGTCCTCCTTGGAGAAGTGTCTGTTCAAGTCCTTTGCCCATTTTTTAATTGGGTTGCTTGTCTTCTTAGAGTGGAGTCGTGTAAGTTCTTTATATATTTTGGAGATTAAACCCTTGTCTGAGGTATCATTGGTAAATATGTTTTCCCATACAGTAATTTTTTAAATGTTTATGTTATGTGGTGAAAGGTGGGACTAATAATATCTACACCAAGATTATGATTATGATAAAAATATAATAGTATGCATAGAGATTTAAGAAAGGATACATTCAAGGTTGACAACAATTGTCTGGGTCTCAGAAATATGAGTTTTCCCCCCACTTTCCTCTTATTTAAAGTATTCTGTAATAAGAATACATTATCTTTAACTTAGAAAACAGTTTTTAAAATACTTCCATGGACTCCAGCACACTCTTGTATATTGATTAAAATGCATGTCCTGCAGCTTAGCACCTTCAGCTTGTCTTCTCACCCTCCCCCTCCAACCTCAGGTCTATTTGCAACAACTCCCTGACAGGTGATCTCCAAGCCACTTGCTCTCAGTCCCTGTGGATACTTTCATCCCTGCACATGTGCAAATAATAGACGCTCTGCCTTTAATATCCCCCACTGCATGCACTCTGCTGGGCTCAGCCCCAGGGTCCCTGATTTGTAAAGCTGACTGAGTGTTCTCTCACTCCCAACCCCCAGAAGCCCTGCGCCTGTCCCCCTCATACTCAGCATATTGTATGTCACCTTTGTTGCATCCCAAGCCCGGGCAGCTGTATGGAGAGGGTGCATCTTTGTTATCACCATGACTCTAGAATACCTTCATACCTGACCCCAGTGTGCACTCAGAAAATGATGCTTCCTGAATGGATCTATCTACCCAAAGTTTTGTGCAAAACTCCTCTCTGAGCCTGAGGCATGCCCTCAGCATTTCTCAGTCATTCCTTCAATGAAGCACTTGTGAACAGCAAGACACCATTCAAAGGAATTGGCAGATTATACACACACACACACAGACACACACACACACAGATAAAATGTTTTAATCCTGACTTGAGGATATGTTTTGTTTTTTTATTGATTTTAGAGAAAGGAAGGGAGAGAAAGAGAAAGAGAGAGAAACATCGATGTAAGAGAGCACAGATTGGTTGCCTCCTGTATGCACCCAACTGGGTATCAAACCCACAACCCTTTGGTGTAAGGGGTGACACTCCAACCAACTAAGCCACCTGACCAGGGAAGAATATGTATTTTTAAACATAAATTATCCTACAGTTTTAAAATTCTTTCTCAGATACTATCTGGTGTGACATGCACACCAGCCTGTTAAGGCAGATGATGGTCTTTATTTTATGCTTGAGAAAACTCTAACTCAGAGAAGTCAAGAGACTTTCCCAAGACCACACAGCCCTTTGGTATTAGATCTCATTATAAACCAGGACCTCTATGCTCCAAAGTCTTTGAGGTGTTCCCTCTTATAACCGTCATAACTATTAAGGAAGCCAATGTGCTAGGTTTAAGGGAAGCTCTAGACTTTTTTAACCATCTCACATTCCTTTATGGTTCAAATTTCATCTCCAGTTTACCTCAAAATCACAGAGAATGTGTTGAAAAACACCAACATTGGTGATGGCAGATGACCCGAAGCCCAGTTCTGCGGTGCCAGCAATGGAAAGGATCAGCTGGAAAACTCGATGGTTTAGAAGAGAGGTATTCTTCCTCAGGAGGAATGCCAGTATCTGGAAAGATTAAAACAGGAAGCAGTCTCCACATGAGTGTAGTGTCAGGACTCTGTTCCTCACCTGCTTGTCCCATCATCTTTGGTCAGCCTGGTCTGAATCTCTTTGCTCTTCGGGGCTACCTCCTTGTTCCCATGGGCTCAGAAGAAAAAACATGCACCAACTTCTATGGCTGCTTCCCTATCAGTGCCCACCATTCTGTACCTGTGTTACTTGCCCTCTTAGTAGGGAAGCGTGCTTCTTCCTAAATCTCTTCCTCTGTGTTCCAGAATGTCTTGATGCCTCCCCCGCTCTCTCTCAGTTTCCTCCCCCATTTCTGTGTTCCTTCTCATGTACCTAAATGGACCCTATATTCATAACCACCCCATAAGTGCTGCTATATCACCAGGAAGGCACCAACAACCCATGAACTCAGTTACGTCCAATATCACTCCAGTTGCAGCCACCAGATGTGTCATTCTGCTGTGCAGACCCTGGGAAACCAACACCATGCCGGCATCCATAAAGGAGGGAGGCTCTGGAATCCCAGTGACCCAGACCAGTCTCAGAGTCTAGTAAGGTGGATCACTCGAGGCCTGTTTCTGTGGGCCTCAGTCACAAAAGTCAGGCTATGTAGCCATCCAATGGTAACTGGGTTCTCACCCATCCCATCTGGATTCTCAGCTCAGCTTTCCCACAGCTCAGTTCCCTGTGCATGGATCAGACACAGCTCACCCTTCTCTATATCCTCTCAGACACACTCTTTCAGTGCCATTGGGAGGTCCTGTTAGTTATCATGGCCTGAATGTTTGTGTCCTCCCAAAACCTGTAGGTTGAAACTTTTACCCAACAACATGGCAATATTTGGAGGGGGGTCCTTTGTGATGTAGTTAGGATTAGATGAGGTCAAGAGGGTAGAGCCTTCACAAATGAGATTAGTGTCCTTACAAGAGAACTTGCTTCCTCTCTCTGCTCTTTGCCATGTGAGGACCCAATGAGAAACTGGCCATCTGTAAACCAGAAGAGGGCCTTCACCCAAACCTGACCATGCTGGCACCTGATCTTGAACTTACCACCCTCTAGAACTATGAGAAAATTAATTTCTGATGTTCATAAGCTATCCAGTCTATGATATTCTGTTATAGCAGTCCAAACTTGCTAACACAATTGCAATAATCAAATACTCAATATCTTATATTGTTCTTGTCAACTCTTTGACATATCTGAAATCTGACCACTCCCTCCTTCCCCACCAGAATATAATTAGGATGGCTGAAAATTGCTTGAGAAAAATCATATTCAGGCTGGCTGGTTTCATTTTATATTATTAGTGTCAAATATCAAATGGATACTCAATTTGGCCTGGCAGCCTAAATCTGTTTTTTTTGTAAGCTGGTTTTCCTTGTCCTAGAGACAATGATTTCATCTCTTCTTCCTCCCTCAACCTTCCTGCCCTTCTACCACTCCACCTCATACTCTGCTGAGAAGATGGAACTCTCACCAACTCTGCTGAGAAGACATGGCCACTCTCACCTTCCAAACACCATATCAATAAATGCAACACCTGTATTGCATTCCTTCTTCTCACAAGCAAGGTCTCCTACCTGGCCTGTAGACCCCACTCCTCACCTTCTCAAGGACACTGTTTTTTGACATAACTCTTCTCTTTTAACTTTACCCATCTCTCTCTCTCTCTCTCTCTCTCTCTCTCTCTCTCTCTCTCTCTCTCCCCCCCCGTCTCTCTGTCACTTCCACCCACAAATATGCTCTAGTATTTCTCTTCTTAAAATATTTCTCCCTTCACCCCAATCCCTCTAGCTCTCACCCCATTTTGCTAGTCTTCTTCATTAGCAAATTTCTAGAAAGCACTATGGCCACACTGGCTCTACATCTTCACCTTACTTTCTTTCTTCAACCCCCTTCACCTGGTTGCTGCCTCCACCCATCCATCTGCCTTAGAAAGGTCACCAATGACTTCCAGGTGCCAAGTCCAATGGAAATGTCTCTTTCCTTAGTTTGTTTTGTTCTGTTAACCACATTGGCTTTCTCAAAATACTTTCTTCTTCCAGATTCTTTGGCAAAATTTTCTTTAGTTTCTCTAACCTCTTTCTTCTCAATCTCCTTCATTGGGTTTTAATCATTTCTAACCTCTACATGATTAGTTCTTTGTTTCTTTCTCTTTAGTCCTCTTCTTTATTCTCTCTACTCCTCTTGACTATTTCATCAATTTTCTTGAATTAAATAGCATCACGATGGTATTAATAACTCACATTCATACCTCCAGCCCAGCTTGCCCCTCTGAGCTTGAGCCATCTATCCCACTTGATATTTTACTTTTGATGTTTCACACAGCCCCAGCTGCTCCCATTTGCTCTCTTTCCAGAATCTCTCAGGGTCCCAGTCTCTCCAGGATGCAGTTTGCACACCATACAGTGTTATGTCTCAGTCTCCTGCTCAATCTCCCCCTCTGACCCATCCTCCACACTGTTGTCAAAAGTCATTCTAAAGCATTAATCATTCGATTTCCCTGTCCCAAATCTTCCTATGATTACTCATCATTTCAAAATTAAAAATCCCTGCTTCCTGGAGTATCAGATTTCTGGTCCTTCTTTCCCTCTCTACCCAACCACGAGGAAAAACTTCAAGTGTATTTTTTATGTGAGTCTGGAATGCTAGTCTTCTTATTTGCCATGTTATGAAAATCTATCTTATAAAACTCAGGATGTCACCTAGTCTGAGAAGAGGATATAAATATGCTTGAAAGAAATAACAAATAGAAAAATTTATGCTCTCATTGTGCTTTCACATCCAATCAACAAATCAGCAAATAAATACAGAGTAAAGATCTAAAAAAATTATTAAATCCACTCCTGAGCAAACTGTTTAATTGAAGACACTTATTATAATTCTCTGATTAATTCCACAAATCTTTATTAAAACCAGCTGCCTACTGTGTGCTCTTTGGGTGCAGCAATGAGCAAGCAGACTAATCCTGTCCTCAGGGAGTCTGTGTCAATGGGGCAAAACAGACCACAAGCACACATAGATCATGCTAACTGGGCATAAAAGTTATGAAGAAAAAGAAAGTAAGAAAATGTGTCCAAAAAGGATGAGGTAGGATGTGGGCCCTGCTTTATAAAGAGGCAAGGGAGACAAAAAAATAACAGTAATCTTGTTTCTTCATGTAAAACTAGGCATTCCCCCCGCCCCCTGCCCCCGGCACCACTGCCTAGCCTCTCTGTTGGGAACTGCCCTGCCTGGTGGTTTCAGGAGCTGTAACCACCCCATGGCTAAGGCTGAGTAAGCAACCTTCGGACTGTAAGCCACTAAGGAGACAAAGCTTATCTCCCTGGCAGGAGCACCACTTCTGCTTCATTCATAACTGGCCCCCAATGCTTGGTCAGTTAGTTAATGATGGGTAAGATTCCCTCAAGGAAGGAGTCACCTAAGACAGGCATGATCACCTGGGAGGTCCTCAAGGAAGGATTTGGGGGGCTACAGCAAAAGGGGGTGATGGATCCTCACCCCTTGGCTATGCTGACATAGCCTGAATCCTCATTCTGTCTGCAAGAAGTTTCCGAATCTCTTGGTTGCTTTGCTGACTCTGCCCAACTTAAGCCTGAAACAATGACAGAGCGTGGTGCAGCTCTGTGCTGGATAGGGTGGGTTCCCCGGGTGGTCAGGCCTAAGAAAGAATATATAAAATCCTGTGAAACCTGCTTTGCTAAGAAAGCTCTCAATGAAATGACAAGGGTCTGAGCAGGAAATGAGTTTGTTTCCCAAAGTTTTGTAGCCTTTTAGCTGACAGACCCTGACTCAGAACAAGCCCTCAGAGTTCTTTGTATGTTATCTATTGTTTGATCCTTGTTGCCTAACAATGATTAATGAGCTTTACCTGTATTCCTTTGTAAAACAAACCTAATAAAAGCCATTGAGGAAAAAGGCTCTTGGCCCTTCTCCTTTGAGAGATTGGCCACCTTTCCTCCCCAAGCAGATCATGTCTTGGTAGTCTTATTCTCATCCATGGCAGCCAGGGTGGGCCCTGTGAGTGGAGCCCCCCCCCACACACACACACCTCTCCTTCTGATTTTTCCATGAAGACATAAATATTTGAAATGTTTCTTTTTTAAACCATAAGAATATTTTATAAATTTCCTTTTTCTAAGCCATGTGTAAAGGTACAATAAATCCCTGAATCTGATGGGTTCTTTACTCAAATGAAGTATTTGGAAGTCTTTGTCTCAGGATAATAATATTTTTCTGTCTGTCCCACTAGACAGTGCTGTAAAACGAATGTTTATGTCCCCCCAAAATTCATATGTTGAAACCTAATCCCCAATATGATGGTATTAGAAGGTGGGGCTTTTGAGAGGTGATTAGGTCATGAGAGTGGAGCCTTTAGTGAGATTAGTGTCCTTATAAAGAACTCTCTTGCCTCTTCCACCTTGTGAGGCCATCTATGAACCAGGAAGTGGGTTCTCACCAGACACTGAATTTGCCGGCACCTTGATCTTGGACTTCCCAGCCTATAGGACTGTGAGAAACAAATTTCTGTTGTTTATAAGCCACAGAGTTTATGGTCATTTTGTTATAACAGCCTGAATGGACTAAGACAGTAAGTTCCACAGAAGGAGGGACTAAACCCATGTTGTTCACTCGTTTCCCTGAGCCTAGCACAGTGCCTGGCTCTTACATAGGAGTCAGTCAGCATGAGCTGAGTAGGTAAATCTGTGGGCTGCTCCTTGCCTCTACTATCTCCTCCATAAACTCAGCCAACCCAGTGCCCTGGTCCACCTCCAACTGCCTTTCTTTTTAATGAACTTCTTTTGGCACCCCACCTTTATGTGACATCAGCCACCTTTGCAGTTCTGTGGCACATTCTTTCTCTCAAGGCACTGTGTTCATGTGACAAGTATGTGAGAAGCACCTGTGAAGAACTCACGATATGTCAGGTTCTATATTTGGCAGTAAGGAGACAGCAGTGAGCACATAGGGTCCCAGCTCTCGACAGTACTCAGACTTTCTGGGAAGATGGCTGCATTACCACTGAGTCACAGAGTGTGGTGGTCTAGAAGAAACTCTGGTATGCATTCAATTTATAATAAAATTATCTTGGTATTTGTCTAATTTCATCATTCTCGATATACCCATGACAGCAGAAATTGCTTTGTAACTTTTTGGAAATGCTCATAATAATTATTAAAATCCCTAGCCACAGCCAATATCTAACTGCTAAATTGGGACAAACCCCACTATTACCTTTAGCAATAAAAAAAATACTTGCATATACCGAAAATCCCAAATCTTCAGTTTTAATATAAACCCAAATATGCCCATTCACTTATTAATGAAATATTTACAGAGTATCTGTTAGGTCTCAGCAATACTCTGGCAACAAGTAAAAAATGCCCAGGACTTTAGATGATCACAGTCTAGTGGAGAAGAGCAGATGACTGTTACAGCACTGCGTGAGCATGGTTAGCACTGGGTATCACACAGCACCATAGGAATCCGGAGATGGCCACACAATCAACTTAGGGGCTGGGAAGAATAGCCTGGGAAGCCTAGACTGGGAAGATACAAAAGAGTGTACCTGGGAAAGAGAAGGAGGTGGCACTACAAACTCAGGGTACATGTACACCAAGTTGCATGGTACGTTTAACTAAATGTAACTGTGTAGGATTTGGAAGGTAGGAGTACAGGGTGGAAAATGTTGGCAGGAAATGTTGGGGGTAGGGTTGATGGAAAGGTTGGCAGGCAGTTTTGAAGGCCTTTAGAAACTAATCCTGAGCCTGGAATGTTGTGTTAGCTGTTGATCCCTATGAAGAATGCACACAGGGGAGAAGTATCACCAGATATGCAGTGCAGACTGTGCCTGGTGTCAGTGGCTTTGAGGAGCAACAGGAAGAAGGGGCCTCTATCCAGCTATGCAGAAGTCCAGGCAAGAAGAATGTGCCTAAAGTGACATCACACTGCTTTCTTCTGCTCAGACCTTGGCTTAGGAGCCAAAAAGCAGGGATGCTCTTTCCCAGCTCCCCTTGCACTAGGAAGAAACACTGTGACCTTTGTGCCCCTGACCTTGTTTAGACTTGCACGCTACGCCTACCCCATGTGATTCCTTACATGGTTACTTCCCAGGCATGCAGGAAGGTGCTTCAGGGCTGTGACCAGTGTCATCTGAATTTGTGAACAGTAAATAACAATAACAGCCACAGTGAACACAGATAGCAGACACTCTGAGCAGACACTTTTCTAAGCAGTCAGCACATATTAACTCAAGTAACACAACTACACAACAGGTGCTATTAAGATCCCCATTTTACATATGGGAGCCCTGAGAAACAGAGAGATTAAGGACTAAAGGTGCTGAATATTTACAGGGCACTTATTCTGGGCCAGACATAATTCTAAGTCTTCCACCTGTATTAAATCATTTAGTCCTCCCTGCAGCCCCATGATACAGGAGGCACGACAGTCTATATCATAGAGGTGGGGAAACAGAGAAAGAGAGCCTGAGTAACTCATCCAGAATTAAATAGCATGTTAAAGGGTAAGGTGGGTTCAAATCTCACACTTTGGCTCCATGGCCTAGCCTCTTTGTACATCATGCTAGACACAGTGGAGGACAATGAATGATTTTTTAATTCATTAGTGAAAGTTGCTGGTAGACACAGACAGGTGTGCATCCCCATCTAGATCAAAGTGTTTCCCTGGCTGGCTATCAACTGACCCTCTTCTGTGGGCCAGTATCCAGAGTCTCAGGACCCAAGGGCTTTAGGCTTCCCTTCTCCAGAAGTCACTGTGGAGGGAATATCCACTGGGGCAAGAGAAGCTCCTCCCTTTTCCTTGGTGTGGGGGGAGTCAGAGACTCAGATGAAGGGCTGGATTACCTGGTACCCAAAGATGTGCTGCATCAGGCGGTCACACATGACATTGCTGGTCAAGACTAAGTGCAGGACTTTCACAGCTGCGTACATGGTGTGGTCATCTGTTGCTAAGGAAACGAGGCCCAGGAGGATGGCAGGCCCACCAATGAAGTCTAGGCTGCTGGCAGCAGGGCTGGAGTGGAACACCCTTACCCCTGTGTGGGACAAAGGAACATTCCATCAGTAGTCAGAGCTTCATTGCGATGAAAAGTCCCCATTAGCATGCTGGGGTAAATGAGCTGCCAGAATCATTCATCACTTATAGCAGAGGAGCCCGTGCACATGGGACAGGCTGGAAGGAAGAGGAGGGGGCTACTCTGAGTCCTTCCTGTGTCACCAGAGGCTGAAATACCCCAAAGGATTTCAGATCACTCTCCTCCATCTCAGTCCAAATTGTTGGAGGAGCCAGATGCCATAGATGCCATCTGACCCTCAGTTCGTGCTGGCTCTTCTGACACTCTTTGCTCTCTAGAATCTGTGGGGCTGGGTACTTGTACCAATTCACTGCTTTGATAGTCACTGGCTATTGTTTTCACTCCAACAACCACGGCCTCTGTACAAGACCCTACTGTGCTTAGTAGATGGGTTCCATTGTTTGTAGATGCCAGTCTTGTTAGCAGCTGAGTTCACCACCAACTGTCAGAGGCAGCAAAGTGAGCTGACATCATTCAATGTGGGAAGCCAACTCTCCAGCAGGGTTATCTCACCAACTCTGCCCTCACTGACCAACAAGCTCTGATCTGACTACCACTCAGAATTCCAGGCTACACAAGTGATGATATCTGCAAGCCCTTCTTCCCAAATAGCAGGAAAAGTTCATGGTCTGACATACCCAATTGGCCCACAGCCACGGCTCCAATGGTTCGAAGAGAACCCGAGAGATGGCTAGCACAGTTTCTTAGCAAGAACACGGGCATGGCATTGTCACGGGATGAAATGTTCATCTAGAGAAATTGGTAACAGTTAGTCCTGAAATTCTTTCCTGTAAAGGAAATGGTCTTATTCATAAGTTCCTGGAGGGTAAGCACCCCAAGTCTTGGCCCAGTGTTGGTGCTCAGTAAATACATAATAATAGAACCAATGTCAGGCAGACTGAAACCACAATTTGGATTCTTGTGTGGTGTCTCTTAAGCTGTGGCTTAACTGAGGGAGCAGCTTTGGTTACAATTGTGCCATTAGTGTCCAACATACTCATAATGAGGAGCTAACAGTGGAAAGAGGGATCCTAGGACACCTGGAGGTGGACAGTGCTACAAAGGCCAGCATTGCCTTATTCCCAGGCTAGGGTTGTCCAGTCTATGCAAGCCCCAGCCTATCTAGTTTTAGAGATCCAGTGAAATGGGAATCCTTGTTTCCTCCATCAGTAGCAACTCTGCCAGGAAAGCACTTCTTTGGTGCTCAACAGGACTTAACCCCTGACCCCTTGTCTTCAGTAAAGGGAGGTGGCCCTTCTGTCTGGGAAGGTGGAGAAAACAGAAAGATATCAGCCCAAATTCATCAGCAGTAAGCAAAGGGTTCTTACATAGGAATTAGGGAACAGTAAATCTAATGGCATCTTCACTTACAGACATGTCTGCTTGCTGTTCCATAAGTTCGTTGTTTAAAATAAACAGAGCAATTCACAGGACAGTCTGCTGTGTAAGTGTGGGGGGCTTGGTAGCACTCCAAAAAGGGAGGCTACCTAGTGCTCTCCATGTCACAAAGGTTTTTAAATATTCTGTTTGTTCTACCTCTACCATGAAGAGTGAAGAGCATCTGTTTTCTTCTCTGAGCAATTACAAATAAAAGGGTTAGTCTTGGGGGAAGTTAATGGGTGAGGAGTCATGGAATATTTTAACAAATGAAGTGGGAAGCACTCCTGTATGTATTCACCTCCACATGTACAAACATGAATTACTATTTGCTCAGTCATGAAAAAATGAAGTCAGCTATGAGATCATGATTCCAGGGTGATGTTGAAGGCGTACCTCTTTGGCAATCAGGCGGCTGTCCACCTCATTGTACATGTTTCTGATGTCCATAGCACTGGTGGTAGAGGAGCTCGCTATGTGAATGCCAAAGGAAACTCTTTCCTCTGCAACCAGGGGCGCCGCTTCTGTACCAGTGCCCTCACCTAAATCAACACATCTTCAATTATTTCTACTCTCAATGTACAGAGAAGAAAATTAACCCTCAGAAAAGTAAATATCTACTGATATATGACAAAGTAATCATCCAGAGAATATTGGTATCTCATTATATTGTATGTTGCTATGTAGATACAGGTTTTTACTTTGTATGCTTACATGTTGTATGTTCATATGTCTCATGTTTTGCCCCTACTTGTGCTTCTTTGACACATGAAAAATCATGGAGAAATCTCACAATGCTAACCCTAACATAATTATAGAGGCATTCCAAGCCTCTAATATAGAGGCTTATTAATAGACTTGAAACATCTATCAAGGGTGTAATCTCACTCCCCAAAACCAAAATGACAAGTGATAAGAAAGCTTACTTATAAAAATTGAGAGACAGGCTGGACTGAAAGTCCTAAGATTTGCAGAGAGCTGAATGTCCATGGGAAACATCCCACTTGGTATTAGCACTCTGGTACCTGCATCAAGGAGAGCTACATATTTGACTTGAGAAGCAAGGTAAGACTAGAGAGTCAGTGAAACTTTGGTTATAGACTTCACCTGTCACATTGTTCTGACCAGTGCAATTTGCCAGAGGAAATGAGGTTCAAAAAAGACCTGGGACCTAGAGAAAGAAACACTCAACAGCTCTTCATCACTCTTCACCATATATAAGACTTCTGTACATAGATGCATTTATCATTTTTCCCACATGGGCACTGACCCCCTTAACTTGATGGAGCACAAAGAGCAATGTTCCCTGCTTGAACAGCCAACAATCAATATGAAAATGTGGATGTTTTGTCTGCCTGTTTAATAATTGAAAACAACAGTATACTTTAGTTAAAAACCTCCTTCATTAAAAGGAATGTAACTATTTATCTCATTCTCTTCTCTTTCTTTGCTGATAGTATTACCCACCCACTCTTCTCCATTATGTGCTTTGAAGCTGAAATATGAAGGATATTGTCAGTTCCTCTTTTTGTGACATTTTCTGTAGGGTTGTAAATATATAATGATCCAATTACAGAGGTCTTCCCCAGTGACAAACCTGTGCTGAGTTTATTCTTTATAAATGTGCTATAAATAAATGGATGTCTAGTTTTAAAATAAAATCAGCAAGATAATTATAAATCAAAACACTCCACACCTTGGACATGCACAGCTTGGAAGTTGCTACAGTATCTTGGGCCAAGTTTGTTAATAACTTCCAGAGTTTCCATTGATATGGCTTCTTCAAAGAGGTATGCAGGGCCAAGTCGCCATATTAACGATGACTTTTGTTTCCAAACTTGAGGGGTAGCGATATATCCATAAACATCCACAAATGATGATGGATCCATTGAAAGGAAAGGTCCTGGTAAGGCCTGAATGTATAACATCTGTTAAAATAAAAAGGATGGAAGGTGGCTAAATTTAGAATTACTCAAATAAATACATATGTATATAAAATGATGTACCTTATATTTCCCTCAAAGTAAAAACTTATTTTACCTAAAACATTAAAAAGATAACTCTCAAAGCTGAGAAAAATGTACCAAAAACAGTTATAAAATGCTCATGGGAGTAAGACAGTGACACTATTCCTTTGGGAACAAATTTGAAAAGAACACTAAAAGCCCCTGAAACATTCACCTTTTTGTTCCAGTCATCCAATAAGAACCTACATTCCAGCATTGACATTAATTGCAGGTATTCAAAATAATTACAGATACATAGATAGGAAAGAAAGAAATAAAACTCTCTCTCTTTATAAATGACACATCCATGTAGAAAGTGTCAGGAATCTACCAAAAAAAAAAAAAAAAAAGGAAACAAAAAAACAAAATCCCAGAACTAAGAAGTCAATTCAGCAAGGTCACAGGATACATGATCAACACACGAAATCAACTGCATTCTAAGTCTGACAATGAACATGCAGAAACTACAATTAAAAACAATACCATTTATAACTGCTTACAATAAAATGAAATACTTAATAATATCTGTATCCTGAAAATTCTAAAAGAATGGTAAATAAATCAAAGAAGACCTATGTAAGTGAAGAGACATACCATGTTCCTGGATAGGAAGACTTAACATAATAGAGATGTCCTTTCTCCCCAAAATGATCTACAGGTTTAATGCAATCCTATCAAAATCTTAGAAGACTTTTTGTAGACAGACAAGCTAATTCTAAAATTTATATGAAAAGATATGGGTTCTACATTATGCTAAGCAAAACAACCCAGGCGGTGAAAGACAAATACCACATGATCTCACCTTTAACAGGAACCTAATCAACAAAACAAACAAACAAGCATAATATAACCAAAGACACTGAAATTGAGAACAGGCTGACAGGGAGAGGGGAGGGAATTTCAGGGGAAAAGGGGAAGGGTTTAAAGCAACAAGTATAAAGGACACATGGACAAAAACTAGGGGGGATGGAAATGGTAGGGAGATGGGGAGGGCTGGGGTGGTGGGCTGGGGTGGGAGTAAAAGACAGAAAACTGTACAAGAACAACAATAAAAATAAAAATTAAATAAATAAAAATTAAAAAAAATAAAAAATAAAGCTAATATTTGAGTGCCCCCCAAAAAAGATACAGACTCTAGAATGGCTTAAATAAATAACTTAACAAATAGATTAATTTTTCTTTTTTGGAAAAGAGGAACTAAATGGCAGATACTAGCCTACCCAGTATTAGGGCTTATTACATAGCTATAATATTTAAGAGAATATGCTATTTGTAGGAGGATGGTCATGCAGATCAATGGACTAAAACAGAGAATCCAGAAATGAACCTATAGAAATATGTCTAATTCCCTGGCTGGTGTGGCTCAGTGGATTGAGCACTGGCCTGTGAACCAAAGGGTCACCAGTTCAAATCCCAGTGAGGGCGCATGCCTGAGTTGGGGGCCAGGTTCCTAGTAGGGGGCACTTGAGAGGCAACCACACATTGATGTTTCTCTTCTTCTCTTTCTCCCTCCTTTCCCCTCTGCCTAAGAATAAATAAACAAACAAAAATCTAAAAAAAGAAAAAGAAAAGAAATATTCCTGATTTTTAACAAAGGTTCAAAAGTAATTCAATGGTGGAGGAATAGCATCTTCAGCAAACAGTGCTGGAAAAACTGGACATTTATAGATAAAGAAGTAAACATAGACCTAAAACTCATGCTTTACACAAAAATTAATGCAAAATTGATTGGAAATTTAAATGTAAAGTTTAAAACTGAAAAATGCTTTTAAAAGGCATAGGTGAAAATCTTCAGGCTCTAATAGTAGACAAAGAATTCTTAGACTTGACACCAAAAGAAGGAACTATAAGAGAAAAACTGATGAATTACATTTGATTAAAAAAAATTGGTTTTGAAAAATTTAGTGTGTAAGAGGATTAAAACCAAGCTATATATATATTAGCAAAAATTACTTGCAAATTACATTAGTTGACAAAGGACTAGTATATCTAGGATATATATTTTTTAAAGATTTTATTTATTTATTTTTAGAGAGAGGGAGAGAAACATCACTGTGTGGCTGCCTCTCATATGCCCACCCCCCACACTGGGGACCTGGCCTGTAACCCAGGCATGTGCCCTGACTGGGAATCGAACCAGTGACCCTTTGGTTTGCAGGCCGGCACTCAGTCCACTGAAGCACACCAGCCAGGGCTAGAATATACTTTTTAAAAACCCTTAAACCTCAACAGTAAAAAACAAACAATCCAATTAGAAAATGGGCAAAAGACTGGAATAGGCATCACTGAAGAGTATATGCAGATGGCAAAGAAGCATGTGAGATCTTCAATCTCATTAGCCACTAAGGAAATGCAAATTAAAAACACTCCAGGAAAAGTTGACATTATTAAAATGTCTATTCTACCCTAAGCAATCTATAGATTTCATGCAATCCCTATCGAAATGCCAATGATGCATTTCACAGTACTAGAACATTTCAAATAATTCAAACATTTATATGGAACCACAAAAGACCCCAAATTACCACGAAGTTGAAGGAATCATGCTACCTGTTGAAGTTGGAGGAATCATGATCTCAAACCATACTACAAAGCCATAGTAATCAAAACATCATGATACTAGCATGAAAACAGACATATGGATCAATGGAATGGAATGGAGAACCCAAAAATAAATCCATGCCTCTATGGTTAATTAATATTTGACAAAGGAGGCAAGAACATATAGTAGGGTAAAGAGAGTTTATTCAGCAAATGATGTTGGGAAAATTGGACAGATACTTGCAAAAAAAAATGAAATTAGACCACCTTCTTACACTGTATACAAGAGTAAACTCAAAATAGATTAAAGACTTAAATGTAAGACGATACCATTAAAATCCTAGAATAAAACATGGGCTGTAAAATCTCTGACACTTCTCTTCATATTTTTTCCAGACATATCTCCTCAGGCAAGGGCAACAAAAGAAAAAATAAATAAATGAGACTACATCAAACTAAAAAGCTTTTTACACAACAAAGGAAACCATCATCAAAATGAAAAGACAACCCACTGATGGGAGAACATATTCACCAATAATACATATGATAAGGGGTTAATACCCAAAATTCATTAAGAATTTATACAACTCAACAACAAAAAACAAACTATTTAATTTAAAAAATGGGCAAAGGACCTAAATAGACACTTCCCAAAGGAAGACATAGATGGACAATAGACATATGAAAAGATGCTCAATGTCACTCACTAATCATCAGAGAAGTGCAATTTAAACCACAATGAGATATCGCTTCACACCTGTCGGAATGGCTATCATCAATAAACAAACAAAAAAGCATTGGCAAGGATATAGAGCAAAGGGAACTCTCATGTACTGTTGGGAAGAATGCAGATTGGTGCAGCCACTGTAGAAACCAGTATAAAGGTGGCTCAAAAAATTAAAAATAAAACTGTCTTGTAACCCAGCAATTCCACTTCTGGATACATATTTGAAGAAACCCAAAACACTAATTTGAAAGAACATATGCTCCTGTATGTTCATTGCAGCATTATTTACAACACCCACCTATGGAAGCAATCCAAGTGCCCATCAGCAGATGAGTGGATAAAAAAGCTGTGGCACATAGATACAATATTACATGACCATAAAAAGAATAAAATACTACCATTTGTAACAGCATGGAAGGACCTAGAGAGTATTATGCTAAGTGAAATAAGTCAGAGAAAGACAAATAACTTACGATTTCACTTATATGTGGAATCTAAAGAACAATACAAATAAACAAAACAGAAACATACTCATAGATACAGGGAACAGACTGATGGTTGTCAGAGGGGAGGGTGGTTGGGGGACTGGGTAAAAAGATAAAGGATTGAGAAGCACAGACTCATAGTTATAAAATAGTCATGGGAATGTAAAGTACAGCATAGGAAATTATTATAATAACTATGTATGGTACCAGCTGAGTACTGGAAATATCAGGGAGAATACTTTGAATAGTATATGGTTGTCTAACCACTATGCCGTATACCTGAAACTAATATAAAATATTTAATGTAAACTTTGATTAAAAAAATTTAAATCAAAATAAAACACCGCTACACACTTAGACTAATTTAAAAAATAGTGACACCAAATGCAGAGAAACTGAATCACTCATTTATTGCTGGTGGGAATGTAAAATGGTATAATCACTCTGGAAAATAGTTTGGCAGTTTCTTATAAAACTAAACATGTAATTACCATATAACCAAGCCATTGGACTCTTAGGTATTTATTTCAGATAAATGAGGAATTAATTTCACACAAAAACCTGTATACAAATGTTTATAGTAGCTTTATTTGTAATAGCCAAAAACCAGAAACAATGCAGATGTTCTTCAATGGTTGTATACCTATATCATGGAATACTTAGTTCTCAGTAATAAAAAGAAATGAACTGTTGACACATGCAACAACTTGGATGAATTTCCAGAGAGTTATGCTGAATGAAAAATCTAATCCTAAAAGATCCCATAGATATAACACCTTGAAATGACATTTTTAGATACTAGTTGCCAAGGTTAGGACCAGGGATAGAGGAGAGGGTATGGGTGGGATGTGACTGTGGTTATAACTTTTTTTATCTTTTTTTTATTGTTGTTCAAGTACAGTTGTCTCCATTTATGCAGCTGCTGTAGAAAACAGTATGGAATTTCCTCAGAAAACTTAAAATGGAACTGCCTTTTGACCCAGCAATTCCACTGCTGGGATTATACCCTAAGAACCCTGAAACACCAATTCAAAAGAACCTATGCACCCCAATGTTCATAACAACACAATTTATAATAGCCAATTGCTAGAAGCAACCTAACTGTGGTTATAACTTTTATGAAAGAACAACATCAGGACCCTTGTGGCAACAGAAATGGTCTGTATTTTAGCAGTAGTAGTAGATGTAGGAACCTATGCATATGGTAAAATTATGGTACTAAATATACAGACACAAATACCAGTAGAGTTGATGAAATATGAATAAATTAGTACATTATAGCAATGTCAATATTTTGGTTGAGATATTGTCCTCTAGTTGTGCAAGGTATTACCATCAGATGAAACTGGGTAAAAGGTGCCAAGTTTTCTAGCTATTATTTGTTACATTTTAGCTTATAATTATCTCAATAGAAATTTCAAGAAAATAAAAAAATATAATTAACTCATTATCACAAATTTAAAATATAATAACTCAAAGTCCATGTAGATTTTTTAAAATAACAGTATAAGTTAACTAAGTAGTATACAAAATTTTCTGTATAATAAAGTTACAACTATTTTGTAAAGGGATAAAGCTGAAAGAAACCACAAACTATGACAAGATAGAAGAAATATAGGTAATCTTTCTTCTTTTCTTTATTTTTCAGTTCTTTCAAAATATGTTGGTATTATTTTTATGAGGACTATAAAATCACTATATCTGTTAACATGTGTACAAATACGTATTTTGTAAATGAGAGATCATATATTTTCATAAGTATTTTCCCTACTGATTCAATGAGGTTTTCAAATAAAAACAAACCAAGTGTCCAGCCAGCAGGCTTGCCTAGAGTGGGGTCCACTGTGCTCCCTCTTTCCTTTCCCATCCTCCAAGGCAGAGACTTCTCTGTCTCCCACGCTGAAGCCCTGCCCCATCCCTCCAATCCAGCTTGCTGCTTTCTTCCTGAATTCCTACTGTGAATTATATATAATTGATTATGCTATTACAGTTGTCCCATTTCTCCCCCATCATTCCCCTTCACCCTGCACACCCTCTCCCATCCACATTCCCCCCCTTTAGTTCATGTCCATGTGTCATAAGTTCTTTAGCTTCTACTTTTCCCACACTATTCTTGCCCTTCCCCTGTCTATTTTCTACCCACCGTCTATGTTACTTGTTCTCTGTACCTTTCCCCCTCTCTCCTCCTCCCACTCCCCTGTTGCTACCTCTCCATGTGATCTCCATTTCTGTGATTCTATTCCTGTTCTAGTTGTTTACTTATTTGCTTTTGTTTTTCTTTTAGGTGTGGTTGTTAATAATTATGAGTTTGCTGTCATTTTACTATACATGTTTTTTTATCTTCTTTTTCTTAGATAAGTCCCTTTAACATTTCATATAATAAGGGCTTAGTGATGATGGAATCCTTTAATTTGACCTTATCTGAGAAGCACTGTATCTTCCCTTCTTTTCTAAATGGCAGCTTTGCTGGATAGAGCAATCTTGGATGTAGGCCCTTGACTTTCATGACTTGGAATACTTCTTTCCAGCTCCTTCTTGCCTGGAAGGTCTCTTTTGAGAAATCAGCTGACTGATGGGAACTCCTTTGTAGGTGACTGTCCCCTTATCCCTTGCTGCTTCTAGAATTCTCTCCTTCATTTGAATCTTGGCTAATGTAATTACGATGTGCCTTGATTTGTTCCTCCTTGGGTCCAACTTCTTTGGGACTCTCTGAGCTTCCTGGACTTCCTGCTAGTCTATTTCCTTTGCCAGATTGGAGAAGTTCTCCTTTATTATTTGTTGAAATAAGTTTTCCACTTGTTGCTCTTCCTCTTCCCCTTCTGGTACCCCTACAATTCAGATGTTGGGACGTTTAATAATGTCTGGAGGTTCCTAAGCCTCTCCTCATTTTTTTGAGTCCTTGTTTCTTCATTCTTTTCTGTTTGGTTGTTTCTTTCTTCCTTTTGGTCCACTCCATTGATTTGAGTTCCAGTTTTCCTCCCATCACTATTGGTTCCCTGTGTGTTTTCCTTCATTTCACTTATTGTAGCCTTCATTTGTTCATCTAATTTGTGAGCAAAATCAACCAATTCTGTGAGCATCCTGATCACCTGTGCTTTGAATTGTGCATCTGATAGATTGGCTATCTCTTGGTCGCTTACATGAATTGGCTCTGGGGCTTTGATCTCTTCTCCCGTTTGAGCCATTTTTTGTTGCTGTTGTTTTTTGTTTTTGGTCTGGTCACAGCTGTTATGTAGTGAGGGGCAGAGCCTCAGGTGTTCTCCAGGGCAGGGCAGCCAGGTGGCTGGGTTGTGATGCTGTATGTGGGGGCAGGGTCTGAGAGGAAACAGTGGCGCTTGCTTCACTCTCTCTTGGATTTTATTCCTTTCTGCCATTTCCCCCAAGTAAATTGGGCCCTTCTGGTGGTGATTTCCATGTGGGTGGGCTTGTGTATGTTCTAGGACCCTCTGGGCTCTCCAACAAACTCTCCTGTGAGGCTGGGAGTCTCTCCTGGCACTTCAACCCCCACAAATGTTTTCGATAGGTGCTTTTAGGCTTTACTTCCTGGGGCTGGGGGCTGGGGCCTGGGGTTGCGCAATCTGTCTTGCTGCCTTGTTTTTGCCTGGTTTATCTGTGCAAAAGTGTGTAACTGCGGTCAGCTGCCTCATGAGTCTCACTTGGTGTGCTCGTTGCCTCCCCACACCCAGTAACTGCCGCCTGTGCACCTGGGTGTGCCAACTGCCACCTGCATGTCCGGGACCACTAGCCACTGCTTTTTCCTGCCATGATCCCTCTCTGCCAGACACCAACTCCTCCCTTCTTACCCATCTGGGTGAATTGTTGTTGGACTTCTGTACAATTCAATTTTCTATCTGTTCTGGTTGTGTTTTTTTGGCTCTAAATTTTTGTTGTCCTTGATTTTGGTTTTAAGAGGAGGCACAGTGTTTCCACCTATGCCTCCATCTTGGCTGGAAGTCCCCTATTGTGAATTCTTATTGCACCATTCAGAATAATTTATAAAATTAAGATGTTTTAAATTGCTCCCACATTATTTTGTTCAATTCAGGCTGTCAAAATACTCCCCATCTTTCTAAATTTAGCTTATCTCCCCTTGGAAATTAAATCAAAGGCTCTTACATTTGAGAATAATTGTTAAGCTGGGTCAGTCCCAGCCCAAGCTCTCCCATATTATCCTTGCCCAGCAGATATTTGCAGCTAAACACAGCCCTCTATATTTATCTCAGATATCACTACTAATTTCTTGAGATCACCTTGGAAAGTCAAGTCCATCAGCCTTGGGCCTTGGCCATTATCCATTGAATATTTTGGCATATTTGGTGTATACCATGGTGTCAGATCATTACCAACCATCCTGCTGACTGACTCTGGTTCAGCTTGTCCTGTGAGGTATGATGTTCATCAGTGTACCAGTTCAGTCAAGTATAGTATCAGCCTGTCCATGTTACAACTTATGGCTGTAAATTCAGTGAAATTCCCCAAATGTTTATTGCATGTTTACTGTGTGCTAGCCCCTGGCTAGGTGCAATTCAGGTCCAAATACCAATAGGACACACATATTAGACTCAAGATACGTGAACTATTTCACCGAATAGCAACTTATCTGTGGCGGGGGGGGGACAAAAACAAGCCTATTCCGTAATCATGCTTAAACAGATAAAAACAAAGACACCATGCTGGCTAACATGAGTGACTATAGCTTCCTCTCCAATGACAGCTCCAGCCCTGCTCCATTTCCCCTATTCCCTAGGTAAAGTGCTGAACATTCGCAGACACCAAATTGCCTCTCTTTCTGATAGCACCCAATTCAGAATCCTCCCCCCCCCCGCCAAAAAAAAATCACCTAAAAGAAACCAAAATCCTATGTAAGGCTCTTTTAATTCCTTGTAATCTATGAGGTAAGGAATCTCTTGTTACAGCAAGCTCAATAAATCTAACTTTTGTTTTGTACTATATGCATAGTCCTGGAGGTATTTGACTGGGGGACATGGACAGTTCCTGGCACCTAGACCAATACTTAAAACATAACTGCTCAATAGATAAGTAATGAGGGAGGGAAGGAAGAAAGAAAGGACTAGTACAGTTAGTGATTGGAAATAAAAGTTAACTCTGTTTTGGAGAACCTGTTTTTCTTATTCTCTTGCCAAATGATTCCAATTACCAGTGACATTTGTTTTTATAACATAATTTTACCAAAAGATAGCATCAAAATCATCTTTAGGTGTTCTATAGAATTTAGGTTATTGTAACCAAATGAGTCTCAACCTGGGTGATTTTGCCTCCCCCCAAGCAGACATCTGAAAACATCTGGATATATTTTTCATAGTCACAGCTGGGAAGAGGGACATGCTATGGCATCTAGGGAAGCCCACAGATATTGCTAAATGTCCTAATATATATAGAATGGGTCCCCACAAAAAAAATTATCTGTCCTCATATGTCAATACTATTGATATAGAGATACCTTATTAATCTAAGTTTCTCCATTCTGGCTGCATATTAGAATCACCCAGGAAACTTTGAAAACATTACAACACTACCTCACCCACAGAGGTTCTGCAGTAACTGATCTGGGATGTAGCTGGTAAGACTTTGCATGTGACTCAAAAATGCAGCCTAGGTTAAGATGTTCTTTCTGGAAACTGCCCTCTGTGGTCTTCTGGGCCCTTACCTCTCTGATTTATTTGAGGATCTCTGCCAGTGGCCGTGGGAACACAACTGTCAGGCCACTCATCTCCTAGCTTCTTCTCCCTTATACCTCAGGACTTCAGGTGTCTAAATGCTAGTGATGAGACGCTTCCTCCAAATATGTGTTCACACTCCAGTACCTTCTCTAAGCAGGGGATTTGTCCCTTCCTGACCATTCTTTCTCTAAATCTGGCAAGATGTGTTGGCGTCTTTATACCTTGCTTTTATGTGTAGTGCAAAATTCAGACCAGCTACATTAGACTCACCAGGAAACCTTTTAGAAAAGTCAACCTTTGGCTCTGCTCAGACCTCTCTGGGGAATTCATACCTTAAAATGTAAAAAGTTGTGTGTGTGTGTGTGTGTGTGTGTGTGTGTGTGTGTGTTTTACTCTGGAGACATGTGACCTTATGACTACTCTTGTTTCTGCATTTTAACTTCTGCCCAGTTGTGTGACCTTTATTCCATTTTTAAAAGATGCCCTTTTTATTCCTGAGTTCAGTGTGCTGGACAACAAAAGGATTTCATTGAATACAAACCCCACTGCCAAAAGAAAATACATAGCTGAAGTGAGGCCACCCAGCAGGTGTGGCCCAGAGGCATGGTGGAGGAGCAAGCACAACTGGAGAACCATCTCACCTTGGCTGAGCCAATGACCTGTCCATCCAGATACGTGGAAACAGTACAATTCCTTTTTATTTCCTTGGTAACAACCACAGCCAGGTGATGCCACTGACCACAAGCCAGGAGCTGGCCACACCTGACCCGAAGCTGTCGTCCTGCAGAGGGCTCAGAAACATCCTCGGGTTCCATGACATCTGAAAAATAGAAAAAAATGCCAGACTCACATGTGACTTTATGCTGAAGCAACCAGGAGAATGGAGCCTTATGGCTATGAGGACCCATGGCTATGTCCCTGCTTACAAAATGATGACAACAGTAGTTATCATTGCTGAGGTCATGCTTTGTGTCAGACATTATTTTCAGGTTTGTTACAAATATTAGCTCATTTCATTTCCATGACAACCCTGAGTTATAGAGAGGTTAGGTAACTTGCCCAAGGTCACACAGCCAGGGTTCAAACCCCAGATCTACCCCACACCAGACTGCCTCTCTAGTGATGCACATTTGCTGGCAAAGTCCTTGCAGAGAGGAAAGGACAGTTGTGCTGTGTGTCAAAAATGCCAAGTCATCCTCTGGTCCTTCTCATGTTTCACCATGAAACAGTGACACTTTCAGGGCCCACTAGAAAGACAGGTGTGGCTAGGATACACTGAGCTAGGCCATCTCAGGCCACTTAAGGTCATCACAGGCAGGGGAGCTTACAGAGCCAGGCTGTGACAGCAGAGCTGGGACCTGCCCCTAACACTACCAAAGGAGGCTAAGGTTCCCAGGCTCTTGTGCCAAGAGCTACAGACTTAGCCTCATGTCCCCAAGTGTGAGAGATACTAGCTTTGGTTCCCAATGACTTACCTAGAGGCTGAAACTCTTTCTCTTCCGTAGACACCACCAATGAGAGATCTTCTGGGCAGAGGCTGACAGAGAAGCAGACAAAGGGTTGTTCTGTCCTGGCCAGGTGGCGCACCAGGGTTAGGAATCGCAGTGGATGGCCCTCAGTGACCCTGCCATGCCTGCCGATGAGGAACCAGCAGGAAAAGGTCAGGCCCCCAGGTGGAGGGAAGGACCTGGCAGCACCTGTGGTCAGAACACAAGCACATGCTTAGGCTTCATCCTGTTGTGGCAGCTTGTCTAGATAAGCTATGGCTCTGATTTCACCCAGGGTGGTCCTACTGTGCCTCCCTGACTCATGCCCACTTTACATTGACTGCACCTAGTAGGATGCTCTTGTGTCATTACTTATACTCTCAGGAAAAGTCTTTTTCTCACCAAGACATGAGCCTAGATCCTCAAACACTTCCCAACGGTGTCCTATCCATTACTCCATGCTGCCTTGCCAAGGGAGTGGAGACAGGGCACAACCCTGAGGCCTGCCACCATTTGGCTCACTGGTCAGCTGATCTAAAGTCAGGCAGTGTGTTACATTGGGCAGAGAGCTAAACCTTGCAGGGAGAATGTTCCGCTCTAAGGAAATCCATGCCCTCCCACCTTGGAAAAGGGTTGGCAGTACAGGCAGTGCCTGTTATCCTCAATGAATGAGCAGAGTTGTACTTGGTGCCACACAATGATGTGCCTTGAATAGAATGGCTCCTCAGCACCCATCTTCCCATAGAAACCCTGGTTCTCCTAACAGAGGGTGCTTGGTTGTCAGCTAAAGACAACATTGCAAAGCATACCAAGGCCTAGGCTGATCCTTACATGAGCCAAGGACAAGCTTGTTTCTGAATGGCCATCAATATAGAACCCATGTTTATTACCCCTGGCAAAAGTGAGGAGAGCTCGGCTGAGCTAAACCCCTGGGAAGCACCCACCTGTCCCAATCCCTCCAGAGACCGAGTACTCAGTGCTGGTTCCCATAACTGTAGACAGGGTTGGAATAAATAAACACCTAGAAACAAGAAAGTGTCTCAGATTATTGATGATCAAGCCAACCTCTGTTTTGTGACAACATCTCTCTGTCTTTTTGCAGGGGCCTCACTTGCTCTTAGACCATGAGACTCCAGCAACAGAAAGTGGTTGATACTGGTGCCATGGCCCTAGAAAAGGAATCCAAACTGGAGGCTGGAAGAGAGAACATTCCAGAATTCAGACATGCGAGAGGAAGGAGAGAGTCCTAGCCCTACACAGCTGAGGACACTGCCCCTGAGAAGCCACTGAGTAGATGGGGTATGCATGACCCAGGCATAGTTCACTGCTGAGTGTGAGAGCTGATGAGAACTTAATTTTATAATCAACATAACTCATCTGAGGCATTGGGAAATTAATTAAGTATTTTAAGTATACAAAGACTATCATACCCATAACCTTCCATGGACATGTCAAATTCCACAAACGATGGAGCCAGGGCAGCCCTGTGAGGCTGCAGGTTGCGTGGAGAGGTCATGGAGATGAGACTCAGCGCTGTCTGAAGGGCAGTGGTGGAGCTCTGAAACAGCCCTGAGGGCCTGTGGGCCTGTGCGACTGCTAGACATGGACTGGCATCCTGAGTGGCTCCTGCAGGACCCTCAGCAGTCACTGGTGCCACTGCCTGTGACCCTAAAGTAGAAAGCCAGAGAAGAGATGTGTCTTTGTTCAAAACATTTGCACCCCTCTTCTGACAACAATCCTAACATTTCTCCCACTGGGAAGGAGGCTGCTGGAGAGTCACCATGCATTTATTTCCTAGCCCCAGGGCGGGGGGAGCTCTCCTGGGTCCTCCCAGCTGCGCTCTCTGCTGATTCTGATAACATTGAACTAAGGTGAAAACCTGCTTCTCCTAGAAATTTCTCCCTTCAATTCCATATGTCCCCTCTTCCTGTTTCTGTGATTGGCTTGCTCCAATGGTAGTCACTCACTGAGGCTTTGTCTTGGCTCACTAACTTCCAAACTCTTTTTCACAATAGCCTGTTCCCTTGAAAGCTCTTGTCTCTCACCTCTGGCTGCCAGCCCAAGTCTCACTCCATTCTCACTCTCTATTTGGGACTCCTTGCCTTAATGTTCTATATGACCTTACATTTAGTGCATGCATAACTTTCTTTTCTCCAAGCCATTTCCCTGGACCAGCATCCTTCCAGGTGTCAGAACTGATTCTAGGGGATGCACCCAATGCTTTGGCCTCCTCACCACCACACCCTCTGAGCTGTGAGTTATGCAGAAATCCATTGCTGTTCACCTTTGCCCAGAAGCCATGCTGGGTACTCCATCTGTTCTGTGATCTGGGCCCAAAGGGCTCAAGTGCATGCTCACCCTTATCTACCTTATATGGTAAGGTGGTGAAGGTGGTCCTTCTCCTTAAAAATCTGGTCTCTTTTGAGGGCCCTCTGCTTTTTCTCATTTGCTCCATTGAGCAGCAGGCAAAATCATTTTTAGAATCTGTCTGCTTCCCATTTGTTGTAAATGAGCCCTTACAAGGAATCCATATGTTCTTTCAATTTCCATTAACCTTCCCCTGTTCTTTTCTCTGTCCTCACCTGAGCATCCAGAGTCCCCTCCATGTACACAAGATGAATTGGGTATTTTCATCACAGCTGATGGAGGTGGGGGAATTCCAAGACCTAGAAACTGTCTGAATATCATATGAGAGAAATAAATGAAGAAGAGATTTCATGGACAGAAGTTTTCTCCAGCTTCGTCTGAATACTTTCCTGCATCCCAGTGCTCCTGATCCCCCTCCCAGCTTTCTTCTCTCTTCCTGGAAACCCTTCTTTCCTCAAGTCACACAGAAGCAGGCTATTCCTCTCCCAGCACCCAGCCTGGACAGTTAATGAGTTTTAAATTTTTAGACACTTTTGACATAACCAGTGACCAGCTAACGTCTTCAACCTAGACCTTGAGAGGAAAAGAAATTTGTTGGAAAATAACTTTGACACGCATTCTTTATAAGTTTATAATGGAATTTACTAAACATCCAAATTAAGCATGGTAGCATTGTCTGGCAGTGGGCATATCAGACGCAGGAAGAGGCTGGCCTGGCCAGAGTCCTATGTCTGCCAACTAGAAGGGTTGTCTTCCATCCCCTTTGCACTTGGTCCTGTGTGCCAGTGGAGGCCCAGGAGGCGTGTGAGCCTTGAGCACTGTCCTCCCTCCACTATGGTGCCTGGGTGGGGTGGCCCAGGCACAGGTACTCAGGAGACTCTTGACCTCCCTCCTGTAGCCTTTCTTTCCTCTGCCTTTTTGTTTTCTATGTCTGCTCTGCCTTGTGCCTCTTCCCTCCCTACTGTGGCTCTCCAGGAAAGCTGTGGTTCCATGGAGGGGCTGCCAGCAGGAAGGCCTCCATAGGCTGCAGTGGCACAGCCTTTCTCATCCTCCTTGTCAGGATCCTGGCCATTGCCCCTCACACCAGCTGAACTCCCTGCAGTCTAGCCTCTTTCAGCCCTACCCCCTCACAAAATGTTTTCCCATGCTGGGTTCCCTTCTCTCCTGGTCTCAGGGCTCACCAGTGGGCTTCCTTGAAGCCCTACTACTTTACTCCTAATCTCCCAATAATGGTTCTCCCAGTTCCAAGCAGCTCCAGCATTTCCACCAAGCCTTCCTGCAGCCCTATTCTATTGTCACAGGACCCTTTGACTACTGTCTCCTCTCCCTGAGACCAGAAGCTCATGGGAGGGCCTCTGTCTGCTTTGTAGGCCCTTATACTGCCCGCATGTTCCCAAGGCTCCTCTCTGGATAGTGGAGGGGAATGGGGACACCTGTCCTGTGCACTCTTCCTGCCAACTGTGTGTGAGCACAGCCATCAGGCACTCAGCAGCATTTTATGTGCAGTACATGATACCTTAACACATCTGGTTCGATGGCCTGAGAAGCAAGTTTTTCAAAAATCCTGATGAGGCCTGAGTACAGGGAGCTGCTGCTGGTGGTCAGCGCCTGGTGGCAGGAGGTCATGAGGGTCCTGAGCATCCCCGCCTCACACATGACCTGACGGTTCTTCTCTGATTTCACCAGGGACTGGATGTGACTGGCCATGGAGCACTGGATTTCCTTGGAAAGCTAAGAAGTAACCAAAGCCTGTGTTAATTCCTTGAGGACAGAATGTTTGGTGTGCAACTTTGATAGGCTCCCAAATAGGCCTTGAATTGGTTGTGGGGCCCAGAGACTGCACCCACCACAGCCTGTTTTCACTGTACTCCCATCTGTCTCCGGCATCCTCAGATGTGCCCCTCCTCACATGTAGCAGTAGGCCCTCGACCCTGGACACCAGTTTATAGGAGGAGATGGCCTAAAACAAGAGACTGCAAACAGGCAGGTGAGTTGCACATCTGCCCTAGAGATGGGTGGTTGTCAACCCCAATAATGTTGAAGTAATTTCTGAATTCTTTGCTAAAATTTCTAAGTCTGGAGATTTCACATAAAAATCTAGACACGTGGCTTCTTGCGAAAGTTAGAAAGCATGTTGTGGGGAAGGTTGGCAGTCTTGTGTCTGTCAAGAAGCGGTGGAACTAGGCAGTCGCTATATCCTCTGGTGGACCCCATATCCCCACCTCCAGCTGGCTGGCCTCACTAAACAGTCCTGCATTTGAGTTTGCACCCCCTGTCCTTGAAAGTGGAATTTGCCTGGGAGTGTAGGCCTCAGGAAATATAGCCCATGTCTTGCTGGCCATGGCAGAACAGCCCTCTTTGCCCTCACATATGGAAACATGCACAGTGTGTGCAGGCCAGCTGGAGTCATGGCTCCAGAGGAAGCCATTGGTGACACCCCCATATCACCCCCCAGGTGTCATTTCCCTCCCCACCAGCCTCCAACTGTCCTTTGTCCTGCTCTCCATTTTCAGCACTTCCTGACATATAGACAGGCATGTTCTTATCTTCTCCTTACTAGATTTCAAGTCAATTTACTATCTTTATGTCTTGGAAACTCACAGAATAGAGTGCAAGAGTCGGCTCAGTAAACATTTGAGCCAAGTAGAATACATTGTTTGACAATCTTCATTCATAAAAAGATAAATATCCAGAATTTCCAGCTATCCCTAGATATACAAATCGTGGTAGAGGGTAAGGGAATTTTCTTTACAAAACCTCTGAGGACATCCACATTCTTTTACTGTTGTATAAAATATTGTCTGAAGTGAGAGGGATACCAGTTAGATCTTAATGGAATTTTTCTGCAGTGGATACAATGGGGGTCCCACCCAGACCCACTTTCTGGGTAAGCATCCCATTCACAGCTGTCCCTTTTCTACAGGAATGCCCTTTCCTTGGTGAGTGGTGCTTTTGGTCTATGTATTCCCCCCATACATTTGTATACATTTGTACACACACACACACACACACACACACACACACCCCTTAGACTATAGACAATGAGTTTGTGCCCTTTAGCCTCTGTGGTATAATTCAGAGCCTCCATGGCTTCAAGCTGAAGTTATATTTCAGCTGACAGCACATCTCCACTCAGCTCTTTCTCCTGCACCATCCTGTTTTCCTCCCTCCCTTCCCCTGTATCCCTCCTTCCTCGAATCTCATCACATGTACCCTTGTCTTGGGCTCCACCTCCAGGGAATTCAAAGTGAGGTACTATCATGATTTTCATATGGCATGCCTTTCCCCTAGATTGTGGTTTCAAAAAAAAAAATCTAGGACAATGACTTCTAGGTTAATCCACCAACATAAAGCCAGGGATAACCATAGAGGTGCTTATTGAATAATCTTTTTTTAAAATTTTGTTCAAGTACAGTTGTCTCCATTTTCCCACCACCAGTTTCCCCCACCCCACCCACGCCCACCTCCCACCCTCAATCCTACCCTCTTTTAGCTTTGTCCATGGGTCCTTTATACATGTTCCTTGATGACCCTTCCCTGAATAATCTTTATCTAATGAGGATGGGCTTCTGGTCCCTTTGAATCCCAGACCATCTTTCATCCACATGTGTCCCCCATGAAAGCTTTCTTGAAGTCTTTCCCTGCTTCCTTTACTTCCTCTTCTTCCTCAAACAAGCATTAATTGCCTCTTCAATGTCAGATCTGAGCAAAGTTTTAGGCATTTCAAGATGAATATATCCTTGCTTTCAAGGTAATCATGGACTAAAGGCAAGACAGGTGAAAGATAATCTCAGCCCAGTGGGAGACATGTTCTAGCACAGAATTTATGAAGCCTGGGAGGAAAGGGGTTCCCACACAGCCCTTTGCACATTTAAAGGAGTTCTCGGAGTTGTAAGGAAGTCTGGGCCTAGAACTCCTTTGGGGGCCAAATTTTACACTGTGATGGGAATATTCAAGATATTCCAGGCCCTAGATGAAGCATGTTGTCATGTATACATTAGACAATCCCTGTGAGGAGCTCTGTAAGGGAGATATTGTACTATTACTTTACCCATTTTACAAATGAGAACACTGAGCCCGGAGAAGTCAATTGTCCAGGTCACATGGTAAGGCCAAGGCCTGGCTCAGAATCACCTTACTCCACCATCTCTGGGGGCATCCTGCCCAGAGATGGTCAAAAGAATGTACCACTAAGGGACAGAAATTAATAAGATGGTATACTTCCACAGGCCATGAACACAGTTTTGTAGCATATATGTTTCAAGGATTATATTGTATGAGGAAACATATTTACACTAAGCATCAGTTTCTAGATTTTTTGCCTTTTTTATTATTATTAATATTATTATTTAATTATTTTATTGTTGTTCAATTATAGTTGTCTGCATTTACTGCTGACCACTAACCCCCCACTCCAGCCATCCCAACCTCCCACCTGCAATCCTACCCTCCCTTGGTTTTGTCCATGTCTCCTTTAATTCCTGAAATACTTCCCCACCCCCATTGTTCCCACTGGTTACTGTCAGATTGTTCTTAATTTCAATGTTTCTGTTTATATTTTGCTTGCTTGTTTGTTTTGTCTAGATTTTTGTAATGAATGTCACCCAGCTCACCCTCCTGTCTTTCCACCTGCCTTCCAGAAGCACAGCTCCTGCCTCAGACTGGTGGCATTCAGTGAAATTCCATCTTTACCATACTTTCAGTAAAATTTCAGATTTAAAACTTTAGACTATTTAATTTTAATTTAAAATTTAACTGAATTATAATGGCTTTTCAGGAGGACTTCTCCCAAGCAAGATTTTGCCATTCTGAAATGTCATTTTGCCAACATCGTTGATATCAAGGAGAAATCTGATCACTCCAAGATGATGGTCTTGCAATGGACTGAATGTGTGTCCCCCCAAATACGTATGTTGAAACCTAACCCCCAATGTGATAGTATTAGGAGGTGGGGCATTTGGAGGTGATTAGATCATGAAGGTGGAACCCTCATGAACAGGATTTGTGTCCTTATAAAAAAGACCCAGAGAGACCCCTCCTCTCCTACACCATTTGAGGATAGTGTAAGAAGGGGGCCACCAACCTGCTTGGTGTGGCTCAGTGGACTGAGTGCCAGCCTACAAACCAAAGGGTCACTGGTTTCATTCCCAGTCTAGGGCACATGCCTGGGTTGCTGGCCAGGTCCCTAGTAGGGAGTGCATGGAGGCAACCATACATTGATGTTTCTCTCCCTCTTTTTCTCTCTCCCTTACCCTCTCTAAAAATAAATAAATAAAATATTTAAAAAAATAAAGAAGAAAGCCATTAATGTCTCACCAGATACCTAATCTACCAGTATTGTGATCTTCAACTTCTAAGCCTCTAGAACTGTGAGAAATAAATTTCTGTTGTTTATAAGCCACCTAGTCTGTGGTATTTTATCATAGCAGCCTAAGTGAACTGAGATAGCCCTTTCCCTGTTACTGTGGTTTGTACACAGCCAGGATGAACTGGTGAAGGGACATATGTAGCTAGCGCAGACCAGAAACAGCGCAGACCAGAAATGGAAGGTAGAAATGCCAAAACTCTTCTGCCATAAACAATTCCATAACTTTTACTTTGAGGAGCCCTTCCACGTGGAAACCTCCCCAACATCTTGACTCTCTTCCCTACATCTTTCTTCTGATGTTGAAGAGTGTCCCTTCCTGCATCCAACAGAACCTGCTCTTCTGCTTTTATCTCCATTCTTCTCAAAATAGAAAAGGTGCTTCCACTCTCTGTACTTGAACTTTCCAACACCAAGAACTTGGTATTTGGTAACTGCAGTCTTTTAATTTGCAGGGAGAGTCAGGGAGTCTTAGGGTAAGTGGAAGAATTGTATGAAGCAAGATGCAAAAATAACATCACAATGTATTATTATTAAGAATTAAAAAGATATGTCTACAATGTCCTGTTTTTGTTACCAGCACTTCATTTATTGCTTCAGGAATGTTCTGAGTTTTTTTGTTTGTTTATTAGTTTTGCTTCCTAGCCCCACCCCACCACTCCACTACCCCACCCCCATCCCCAGCTGACAGGAATACTTAAAACCTAAATACACCAAAAAAAAAAGAAAGAATAAAGAAAAAGTTTTCAAAAAGAAGAAATGCTGATCTTGCCTAATGATGCTACACATTTACTCCAAAATTGCTCAATACCCCATAATGGAGGAGAGAAAATTGATCGTCCTCATTATCACTGCAGCTCTGTCAATACCAATATTGCCTTGTTTTGAATAAAATGTGCTGTTTTTTTCAATGTTGGTTCCAGTAAAATGGGGTTTTAGTGAAAATATGAGCACTAGCAGGAAACCAGTCTCCTCCTACAAATGGATTGATTTTCCTAACACATATTACTTTCAACACAGGAAAGGGTATGATGGTTCAATTAGGACTCAGCGGTAAGCACAGAGTCACCAGACTGGCTGATAGACTAGACTCTCAAGGCAAATTATTACAGAGCAGGGGTATCAAACTCATTTTTACCAGGGGCCACATCACCCTCATGGTTGCCTTCAAAGGGCCTAACGTAATTTTAGGACTGTATAAATGTAACTACTCCTTAACAGTTAAGTAAGAGCTCAGTGCTGCTGTCAGGTAGAAACAAGGTGCCAAACTGGATAAAACAAGGTGGAGGGTCGGATTCAGCCTGCGGGCCTTGTATTTGCCACCTGTGTCACAGAGCAATTTGTATGGTGGCCTTATAAGGAGTTTCTGCTTTCTCCACTTAAGAGTTGAACTTTCAAGTCTGTCCTTGCCCAGCAATGGACAAGGATGTTTTATTCTTCTTTATTTCTCTCTTCCCCACTCTATCTCCTGGTCCAGATTAATATGATCCCAGAACCCATATGATCCCAGTGGGGTGAGTTCGTCCAAGAAGGCATGGGCTTTGGGTACCTCATCAGCTCACATTGTGTCTTCTAGACATGAACCACGTTGTCCTGGCACAGATGTAAAAACCATCAAATGACCAGCACCTGTTTCCCCCAAACACTTAAAAAGCATTATGCTAAGTGAAATAAAACAGGTGGTGAAAGACAAATACCATATGATCTCACCTTTAACAGGAACCTAATCAACAAAACAAATGAGCAAGCAAAATATAACCAAAGACACTGAAATTGAGAACAGGCTGACAGTGACCAGAGGGGAGAGGGCAAGGGATAATGGGGGAAAAGGGAGAAGCATTTGCAGCAACAATTATAAAGGACACTTGAACAATAACAAGTGGGGATGGCAACAGGGGAGGGAGGTGGGGATGGTTGGGGTGATAAGGAGGGGTGGGGGGAAAAGGCAGAAAACTGTACTTGAACAAAAATAAAAATGTTAAAATTTAAAAAAAGAACTGTAAATTTCTATTGACCTTCTGAAATTTGTAATAGTTGCTTATTCTAATTTAGTTGACACATTCTATTTTTTAATTTAATTCTTATTTTTATTGTCGTTCTTGTACAGTGTTCTTTCTTCTACTCCCATCCTGGCCCACCACCCAAGCCCTCCCCGCCTCCCTCCCATTTCCACCCCCACCATGGTTTTTGTCCATGTGTCCTTTATACTTGTTGCTCTAATCCCTTCCCCTTTCCCGTGAAATTCCCTCCCCTCTCCGCTCTGATGACTGTCAGCCTGTTCTCAATTTCAATGCCTTTGGTTATATTTTGCTTGTTTGTTTGTTTTGTTAATTAGGTTCCTGTTAAAGGTGAGATCATATGGTATTTGTCTTTCACTGCCTGGCTTATTTCACTTAGTATGATGTTCTCTACTTCCATCCATGCTCTTGCAAAGGGTAGGACCTCCATTCTTTCTGCTGCATAGAATTCCATTGTGTAAATGTACCACAGTTTTTTGATCCATTCATTTACTGATGGGCACCTAGGTTGCTTCTAGCACTTGGCTACTGTAAATTGTGCTGCTATGAACATTGGGGTGCATAGGTTCTTTTGGATTGGTGTTTCAGGGTTCTTAGGATATAATCCAAGCAGTGGAATTGCTGGGTCAAAAGTTAGATCCATTTTTAGTTTTCTGAGAAAATTCCATACCACCAACAGTGCACTAGGGTCCCCTTTTCTCCACAACCTCTCCAACACTTATTGTTTGTTGCTTTGTTTATGATGTCCATTCTGACTGGTGTCAAGTGGTATCTCATTGTGGTTTTAATGTGCATCTCTCTGATAGCTAGCGAGACTGAGCATCTTTTCATGCGTCTCTGGATCCTCTGTATGTCCTCCTCGGAGAAGTGTCTGTTCAAGTCCTTTGCTCATTTTTTAATTGGGTTGCTTGTCTTCTAAGAGTGGAGTCGTGTAAGTTCTTTATATATTTTGGAGATTTAACCCTTGTCTGAGGTATCATTGTCAAATATGTTTTCCCATACAATTGGTTCTCTTTTTATTTTAATACTGTTTTCTTTGGCCGTGCAGAAGCTTTTTATTTTGATGAGATCCCATTTGTTTATTCTTTCCTTTATGTCCCTTGCTTTAGGGGACACATCAGTAAAAATGTTGCTGCGTGAAATATCTGAGATTTTCCTGCCTATGTTCTCTTCTAGGACTTTAATGGTGTCACGGCTTATATTTAAATCTTTCATCCACCTTGAATTTACTGTTGTGTATGGTGTAAGTTGGTGCTCGAGTTTTATTTTTTTGCACGTAGCTGTCCAGTTCTCCCAACACCACTTGTTGAAGAGGCTATTTTTACTCCATTTTATGTTGCTGCCCCCTTTGTTGAATATTAATTTTCTGTAGAGACTTGGGTTTATTTCTGGGCTCTCTGTTGATTCCACTGGTCCATGTGTCTGTTTTTATGCCAGTACCAGGCGGTTTTGATTACAGTGGCCTTGTAATACAGTTTGGTATCAGGTATTGTGATCCCTCCTACTTTGCTCTTCTTTCTCAAAATTGTTGCAGCTATTCGGGGTCGTTTATTGTTCCATATAAATTTTCGAAGTGTTTGTTGTATGTCTGTAAAATATGCCATTGGTACTTTAATAGGTATTGCATTGAATTTGTAAATTGCTTTAGGTAGTAGGGACATTTTGATGATATTAATTCTTCTGATCCATGAACACAGTATGTGTTTCCATTTGTTTGTGTCTTCCTTGATTTCTTTCTTCAGTGTTGCATAGTTTTCTGCATAAAGGTCTTTTACCTCCTTGATTAAGTTTATTCCTAAGTATTTTATTTTTCTTTTTGCTATATTGAATGAAATTTTTTTTCTTGATTTCTGCTTCTGCTGTTTCATTGTTGGTATATAAAAATGCCTTTGATTTCTGGATATTGACTTTGTATCTGGCTGTTTGGCCAAATTCATTTATTAGGTGAAGCAGCTTTTTGTCCGAGTCTACAGGATTTTCTATGTACACTATCATGTCATCTGCAAACAATGATAGTTTTATCAGTTTTGTTTCCTCCTTTCTGAGTTGAATTCCTATTATTTCCTTTTTTGTCTAATGGCTGTGGCTAAAACTTCCAATACTATATTGAATAGAAGTGGTGAAAGTGGACAGCCTTGTCTTGTTCCTGATCTTAGTGGGAAAGATTTCAGTTTTTGCCCGTTGAGTATGATGTTGGCTGTAGGTCTCTCATATTTCCTTTATTATGTTGAGGAATGCTCCCTGTATTCCCACTTTGCTGAGTGTTTTTATCATAAACGGGTGCTGTATCTTATCAAATGCTTTTTCCGCATCTATTGCTATGATCATGTGATTTTTGTCTTTGCTTTGTTTATGTGATGAATTACATTTACTGATTTGGAAATGTTGAACCATCCTTGCATCCCTGGGATGATTCCCACTTGGTCATGGTGTATGATCTTTTTAATGTATTGTTGGATGCCATTTGTCAATATTTTGTTGAGGATTTTAGCGTCTATGTTCATCAGTGATATTGGCCTGAAGTTTTCTTTCTTTGTTATGTCTTTATCTGGTTTTGGGATTAGGATGATGCTGGCTTCATTAAAAAAAGTTTGGGAGTCCTTCATCATTTTGGATTTTTTCAAATAGTCTGTGGAGGATAGGGGTTAGCTCTTCCTTAAATGCTTTGTAAAATTCTCCTGTGAAACCATCTGGTCCAGGGCTTTTGTGGGTCAGGAGTTTTTTGATTACTGCTTCAATTTCATCAGCTGTTATTGGTCTGTTCAGGCTTTCTGCTTCTTCTTCATTGAGTTTTGGAAGATTATATTTTTCTAGAAACTTGTCCATTTCACCTAGGTTTTCAAATTTCTTGGCATACAGTTCTTCATAGTAATTTCTTATAATTCTTTGTATCTCTGTGGTATCTGTTGTAATCTCTCCTCTTTCATTTCTGATTGTGTTTATTTGGGTTCTCTCTCCTTTTTTCTTGATGAGCCTGCTTAAAGGCTTGTCAATATTGTTTATCTTTTCAAAGAACCAGCTCCTGGATTCATTGATCTTCCGTGAATTGTGCTTTTAGTCTCTTTGTCATTTAATTCTGCTCTGATCTTGGTTATTTCCTTCCTTCTACTTTCTCTGGGCTGTCTTTGTTGTTGTTCCTCAAGTTCTTGTAGGCGTAGGGTTAAGTTGTTTGTTTGAAATGTTTCTATCCTTTTTAGGTAGGCCTGTATCGATATGAACTTTCCTCTGAGGACTGCCTTCACTTTATCCCATAAATTTTGGGTCATTGTGAGTTCATTTTTGTTTGTTTCCCAAACCTTTTTTATTTCCTCCCTAATTTCATTCTTGACCCATTCATTGTTTAATAGTATGCTATTCAAACTCCATGATTTTGAGGGTTTTGGGTTTTTCCCCTTGGGGTTGGTTTCCAGTTTCAGTCCCTTGTGGTCAGAGAAAATGCTTGGTATGATTTCAGTTTTCTTGAATTTGTTGAGGCTTGTTTTGTGTCCTGTCATGTCATCTATCTTTGAAAATGTTCCATGTGCATTTGAAAAAAAATGTATTTAGTTTCTTTGGGATGAAGGGCTCTCTATATATCAGTTAAGTCCATTTCCTCTAGAGTGTTGTTCAATGCCACAATATCTTTGTTGATATTTTGTTTGGAAGCTCTTTCCATTTTTGACAGTGGGGTGTTAAAATCCCCTACTATAATTGTGTTGCTGTCAATATCTTTCTTGAAGTCCTCTAAGTTTTTCTTTATGTATTTAGGTGCTCCTATGTTGGGTGCATATATGTTTACAATGTTTATGTCTTCTTGGTGGCTTCTTCCCTTTGGTTGACATATTCTTTATCTTATGATTTCAGAAGAGAGATGGTACAATTTAAGGGACTTCAGCTGAAAGATCAAAGATTGTAAATGGTATGCATACAGATTTATTTATTTGACAATCTGTTTTAGTTTTTTCTTTGCTTACTTAGTTCTCTCTTTGTAAGGGTATAAACTTTCCATTTTGCCACAATCCCTAGCAGTCTGATACACTCATTTGTGGTGCCCATACTGCCTTGTATGCATGGAAGTTTGTGATCTTGGTTTAAGTGCAAGAGAGTCAAAATTCCATGGGTTCCTTGATGCACTTGTGTAGATTTGCAACTAACACCAAGATGCATGTGAGTGTCTGCTCCAAATTTTCTCCTTTTTTTTAATGAATTACACACATATGATGGCCAGTGCTTCCTGGTAACTGAAACTGAGGATCCTCTATTTAAAAAAGTATTTATCTCTTTTCAACTTTACTTTCCATCCTCCCCTTGGTCCCCAGTACTCCAGTTCTAGTAACATTCTCACCCTTTACTGAGTACATCATGCATTCTTGATTAATGTCCAAAGTTGGGAAAGAACTTTTCAATCCCATCTTTTGGTGAGCATCTACTTGTTAGTCAAGACACAATTCACGTGTTTTCTCATCTAAGAAAACTTTTCTGACTTTCCCAACCAATTTGCACTCTCTCTCTTGCTTTCACTCTCACTCTCTCCACACCCCTCTCTATCCCCACCATGCTGTAATCTTCTGCCTGAGATAAGAACCCTTCCCTTGTTTCCCTAGCACCTATCTCTGTGCCTCAGATGCAATAGCTGCCTAGTAAGTGCAAGAAAAAGTCACAAGATATTCTAGGACACAGGAGGTGCATCTAACCCAGAGGGCTGAGAGGGCAGTCAGAAAAAATGATGTTCCAGGGAAGTGTTAAAAGATAATGAAGGGAGAACCAGGCCAGCAGGGGAAATGGTCTTTCTGGGAGAGGGTACTGCAGCATGCATATGCAAACATCAGGGAGTGAGAGTGAGCATGGCCTTTCAGGGAAAGGCTAGGGGTCATTGGCAGTTGTCAGCCTGGCACTTTCACCCCAGCACCCATACCCCTTCCCTGCAGTGAACCTGTAGTCAGCCCTGAGATGGAGCATGAGAATATCACCAGGGGAACCAGCTTGAAACCCAGCCAGGAGGATGCCTGTGCAGCCTGGAACCTGAAACATCTGTAGGGAGTTTCCATGACCTTGGACACACCCCTCAGTCTGAGATAACCGGATCAGGTGAGCAGTGTAGTCCAGTGGAGGGCTCCCAGAGAGCCATTACCATCTTCCAGCCTCCAGCCAGATCCCCTCCCTCCTGTGGCTGGGGCATTGTTCTTCAGGGCAGGAAGAGATGCATTCACTCACTCTTACTTTCAATATTGCTCTGGTACAAAGTAAGCTGCTGACACAACTCTTTTGTTAAGAGGTATTTTAAAAACAGAGTTGCTGTGTTAACAGATTTCCATCCATGGCTGTCTGGAGAAGGTTCCTTGAACAAGACTGTAGAGAACACAACTTCTTGAAGAAAAGAGGGATCTATTCATAAACAAATTGTGGCACAAGGGCTGGTGTACTACTTCCAAGCTTCCAAATAGACATTCACCCTTCCTTCATCGTTTGGGCACAGGCACACACATACAAATACCTACTCAGAAGTAGGTTTTCATGCTGATTGGACACTAACTAATAGGCTAACTTGGACTAGTTACTTTCTCTAAGCCTGTTTCCTTACCTTAAAAATGTGAATAATAAAAATACCTAACTCACAGTATGTTGTATGTTTGTTTTTTTGTGTGTGTGGGAGTTAATATAAACAGCATGTATGAGAGAGAGCACTTCTGCTTGTAGGATGCAAGTGTTTGGAGGCTATTACTCCCTACACTGATAGCAGTCTTTCCTCACCTACTATCAATATGATTCTTTCCAACTGAGTGGCCAGTGTTCACAGCCACTGCATGGTTTGCCAGCTTAGAACAGGAGAGGTACATGCCTGCCTTGTCCTCAGGTCCCACCATTGATATTGGCAGCTAAAGTCACTGTGTATTTACTGTTTGCAAGCACTCTTCTAAGTGCTTTTGTGTACTGGCTCATTTAAACCTCAGGTAAAAACCATCTGCTAGGTGCTATTATTACCCATTTTATAGATAAGGGTACTGAGGCCCAAAATGATTATGACTTGCTGAAGTTACCTGGTGAGTGAAAAGACAGAAATTCAAACCAGGAGGCCCAGTCCAGAAGCCACTTCATTGCTGCAATCACTGCCTCTCAGTCTGCTGGGTGCTGAAGCTCACAGAGCACCAGCTAATTAGCTCAAGTTTTCAGAGCCACCTTTACCTTGCAGGTTCTGTGAGCAGCAGTACCCCCAACCTCTTGGGTAGGTCATGGATGTTGTGGGAACTGAATCAGCCTGAGCTGAATCCAGGCAAAATTCAAACTGTTGATGCTTTAGATTGGGCACTGGAAAACCTTCCCATCCTGTTTAAGGCCAACCCCTCAAAACTTACAGGAAACACTAAGTGCTCATGGTTCTACCCCATACAAAAGTTACCTGAATTTAGTAATGGGCACACAAAGTTGGCCATAAAGCACACCTAAACAGGTGTGGCTGTTTCCACCACCTTGAGAGGTCAGGTGGGTATCTAAAATAAATGCATGCTCCTCAGCCACATTCCCAGAACCAGGCAGGATTATAGGGTCACCAAGGCAAACCTTGGTTCAGGGTCTGGATTCTCTCCATCTCAAACCTAACACCTGCTTGGAATGACGAGTGTAGCATTGCTCACTACCTCCACAGCCATACATCAAATTTCTGCAAGTGTTTTCTTATATTGAGCATAAATCTTTCACTGTTTAACTAACTGGTCCCTGTCTGTCTTTCATTGTTCTACCACCAAACAACCAGCAAGTATTTCCCCAGCTCTCATTCTCCCAAAGTCTTTTCTCTTGAGGCTATACACCCTGAGTTCTGTTCACTATTCTTCCCATGACCTTGGAGATTTTTCAGGCACCTCATCATCCTAGTTTCTTGCCTCTGGACAAACACAGGGTGTATTTCAGAGATCAGTGGGACCATTACTTCCTTTCGGCTGGACAATACACTTCTATATATATATGGCTGAAAATAAAATTCATGATAGTGGTGTCCTTACCCCACTTGGGATTATTATTGACTTTGCACTAAACGCCCCAGGACTCTTTCACTCACACTTGTCTCTTCCTCCTTACCCAGTATGTACATGTCTGTGCATATTAAAGTATGAGCACAAGCATGATTATCTCTGCTGAATCTTGACTCAGTTGGTTTTGATCCATGGATTAAACTGATAGAGACCTTTGCATCCCCCTTTGGCCATCTTCCATTTGAGCTTCACTCAGATCACTGATCAAATGCAGAAAAGGCAGAGGAGAGAACCCATCTTTTGATTCATAAGCAGATATTAACACATAGTTCAATATCAAATATCCGTTATCAATTTATCAATAGTAAAATGCCTTTTGGAAGTACACCTAAAATGTATTAACTTTCATTTAAAATTTCCAACACTTTATGTATCATGGCTGAACCCTAGTAACACAGAATGCCAAAGCTGGAAGAGAAGATGGGAGTATGAAGGAGCCAGCATCTGATGAGCAACACACTGTATGTCAGGTGATGAACCAAGTATTTTACAACTATATTTTCCACTGCTCTTCTCAATAGGAAAATAATGTGAGACACTGAGACTTGAAAAGATTACATTGTTTCAGAAGGTCACACAGCTATGGAGTGGCAGAACCAGTACCCCAACCCAGGCCTTACTTCAAGGCCCATAATTTTAACACAGCACCATGCACTCATAAGGAAGGGAACTTGGTATTTTATAAGGGTCAAAAAACTGATAGTCTATAGAAGTGTTTTATTTGGTGGGCATAGTTTGGTTTTGTTTATGTTTTATTTCCTTATAGTTAGATATGAATACTTTAAGCAGAGCAAGTACCCTTTCCTACAGCCACAGACCTTACCACTCCCTATTGTTGACACCTGACTTAATTTACACTTTTCCTTTACCTCTCTGGCCCCAAAACATTGATTCTTCAATTCCTGTAACCTAGGCCAATTGTGAGTAGCTGAATTTGAGATGGTAAAAGAGACTAGGAGAAAGGTCATCTAATAATTGGAGCAGAGCTCATCCTATCCAATTTTAATTTTCACTCCATCATTCTATGCCCATTGTAACTTGCTTTTGATCCTTTTTGGCTCTATGCAGGGTTATTTCTATTTGCTCCATTTAAGAGACTATCCTAAGAAGTCACCTGGGGTCTGACTAGGATTGAAGATTTTCCACTTAGAAACAATAAAAATATTTTGGGGATAGGTATAAAGGACACATAGACAAAGCCAAAGGGGGGTGGGATTGAGGGTGGGAGGTGGGGATGGCTGTGGTTGGGGGAATGGTGAGGGGGGGATGGAGACAACTGTACGTGAACAACAATAAAAAAGGAGTATAAAGACAAAAACTCATATTTGAAATAAAATGTGCTGTGGAAGCATTTAAAATATTTTGGGGAATGAAATGAGAAAAGCATTAGAAACCTAGAAACTCAATGTATTTGGAATTTCTAATGTGTTATAATTTAATGAAGCAATACTCCTACTTTACCAATTTCCTTGTTGGAGGAAGTAGCTCTTTTTCAAATAGCCTACCCTTACACAGTGCTATCCAGGACTATTAATGCTGTTGATACTTTGGTTATTTGAAACTCATATGATTAGTTCAATGTGTTTGAAATACAGGCTAATTCCCCAAAATGGCATCCATTTCCAAATTGAGGAACAAATGAGTTGATGGACAAATGCAGTTCCCAGCCCTACTTTTTTCTGTCCCATCACACTGTGCAGGAGGTTCCAGTAGAATCTGAAATGTACTGAACAATGACGTGAGATCAGAATGATCATGTTGTTGCTTCCAATAAACTCTCACAGATACCACTTATTTACAGGAAAGGCAACTTGGCACAGAGGCAGGAGGTCTGGGAGCCTTCCATCAGGGATGTCCACTACCTGGCTATGATATTAACTCTGTCATTTAATTGCTACAGGTTTCAAGTCTTCACCTGCCAAGTGAGAATACTGATATTCACCTTGTAGACTTATAAAGATTGCATGACAAAATAATAATACTTGTAGAGTTTTGAACAACTGAAGCAGCAGCTACACCACTTAGCAAGTGCATTCGATGCTGCAGTGTATGTCTGCTCACCATGTGAAGCACTCATGCATTGCTTCATTTACTCTTCATGGTAATGCCTCAAGGAAGGTGATATTACCCCCATATTACAACAAAGAAAGCTAAGGATCAAAGAGGTTATGTAATTTTCTATGGTTCTGTAACTGTTGAGTGGCAGAGCTGAGATGTGCCCAAAATCTGCTGTCTTCAGAGTCTGAACTCTGCTTTCACAAAGTAGATGCTCATTAAAAATCATGGTGGTGGTGGTGGTGGTAATGATGATGACAATGACAAAGGATGATAATGCATTGAAGTTCTATTCTCTTAACATAGTATTCAAGGCCCTTCATAATGTGGCTTCAGCTAACTTGTCCAGTTACTGCTTTCCTACCCAGATGGTCTATCCTAGTGGGCATCTTCCTTTGTGCCTCTCTCTGTGTCTGAGCTGTCTTGCTTTCCTCCTCTACCTAATGTGGCATGGACACATCTTTTCTTTAAAGCTTAGCTTCAGTGTCCCCATCTCCCTGGCTTTCCCTTCATTCTGTCCCAGGGTCTGTGGACAAACACTTGTTGCAGCCATTAGAATGTTATCCTACTGTTTTCTATGTCCCCTGCCTACCTATTCTCAAACTCATACTGTGAGTTCCTATAACATTCATCTCTGAATCCCCAATGGCACTTCATAAGGGGTTACCAATTATTCCTAAAAGTATACACATTTACGGCAAGACCCACATGGCTACAGAGTATTCTGGAAAGGGAATATATCTTTATTCCCAATTAGTTATTTGTTTCTGAGGCCAACTCAGCTTCTAGAGAACTTGAACTAAACACCATTTTTGCCTTGTGCTTAGGACAGCAACATTCACAGTAAAATTCCCACAGTGCACCTTTAACGCTGGTGATGACACAAGAGGAAAAGAAAACCAGCTGGATTATCTGTTTCCAAGAGCAGCTTTCAGTACTAGTATTTTGGAAAGGGGAAGAAAAACACCTCTTGGTTTTGAGCAGAGGAAATTTAATGTGGCCACAATAAGAAATAAATCTGATAACCCATAAATGCAGTTATTTAGGTTGTTCCTTCTGAAATGGTATCTGCACCTGGGAAAGCCATCAATTTCTCACACATAAGGTAGAAAGAACATCTGGTGGTGTAAAGTGGGTAAGAGCTTAGAGAAGCTGGGAGCCATCAGATCTAAAGGGAGATGAGTGGGAACTGGCATCCCATTTTTTTAATAACACTGCCCTCTACTGAAACTTGCTGCTCCTTTTTCTGCAACAAAATACACAGTCCCGCAGTCAGTTTTCTTTCAGCACGTTCTTGTGTGGCCTTAGTTCTCTATTCCACTTGTTGTTTTGAGGTTTATACCTCCCCTTTCAGAAGTTCATTACTGAAACTATCCAACTTCGAGTAGCTGCTGATTTTGGCATCTGCAGAAAAAAATGAAAAACTGTACCACTACCTTTCATATGCATATTTGAGAGATGGGAGAAATTAGACTTTTCCTAAATTACTTATTGTGACCTGAATAGAGAAAAAGTATCCTTCCAAATGGGATTCCCATTTTCATACTTAATTTGTCTAGTTACCATCACAGAATGAAAGGAAGTTCTCTTCCATATACTAATGTGACAGCTCACGGATCATCCACAGTTTCCCTGCACCAGGAGCAGGAAGGACAGACTACTGTCTGCTCTGAGTCACTGCATCAGCAAGTGTCATGGTGGAGTTTGCACAACACATATACAAAAAGCCATTTGAGTGATAAGAACATCCAAACCATTGGCTTCATTTTCACTCCAAGTCCATTGCACGGCACAAAATAGTGTCAGCAAAGCCAGACATCCTCATAATGAGGCAGCTGCAGCTGGAAATGTGCAATGCCCAGACTGCATGACTTGCATCCTTCAATAGCTGCAAAGATGAGAGACCTGTTCATCAAATACCTTTTGACCTTTGGCCTAGAAGTTTCACATCTCTTCTCAGCAGCCCCAAGACCTTAGGAAGTTGCACAATGTTCCTGAGCCTCAAACATCTTCAAAATGGGGAGATTCTTATGTACTTTACAATGAGCAGTTGTGAATGTTTATAAAATAACATTCCTGGCAGAGAAGAATGTGTTAATTTCCAGTATGCTCCAGATAGGCCCTGTCTTGAACACCAAGATAAAGAAATGAGGATCCCAGGTTCTACATAAGTATATAATTGGAAGACATTTGGTTTAGGAGTCAAATATTTTTATCCATCACATGGATGCTTAAGGTAAGTATGGCATCTGATGTTTAATGATGGCCCCAAACCGTTCCCTCTTTCCTGTATACACAATGCAACCTCACATGTCAGTAGAGGAAAAACATGTGTCCCTTCCCATTGAGTCTAAGCTGAACCTGTCACTTGCTTTGACCAACAGAAGACTGTGGAAGCAATGGTGGCTTGTTCCTGGCCTAAGCTTTCAGAAGGCCTGGTAGCTTCTGCTTTTGTCCTTTGAGGGCCCTGAGTTGCTATGTGGCCTATTGGAGAATCCACGTGGAGGGACATAGGTAGAACTCAGGCTCCTACCAAAAGCTCAAACCAATATCCCAGACATCTGATCCAGTTGGCCAGCCCAGGAGCCCTGGGCCATTTGAGCAGAATTGTGAGGTGCCAGCTTTGTGAGTAAAGAAGACAACTTGGATGCTACAGCCCAGCCAATACCACATGGGGCAGAGATGAACTGTCTCTGCTGTGCCTAGCTGTCTAAGCTACTGACCCACAGAACCATGAGAAAGGATGAATGGGCATTGTTACTCAGCAGCAGTTTGTTACACAGTAATGGATAACTCAATGAGCAATCTAAGCCATCTTATACCAGTCTACTGCTTTTCCATAAATGTTGAAAAACTTTATAGTTTCAACTATTAGACATATCCCTATTCATTGGCTTGACCATCATCTTATTGTCACTTGTAAGCAGAGGAACAGGAATAAGAAAAAGGATTCCAGTTCCAAAGGGACATGTAGACATGACACTGTGTTAGTCCTTTTTTTTTAACTACTGTACCAAATACTACAGAATTTCATGAGTGAAAACAATTCCCTTCTCTACACATCAAGGCATTTTCTTCTCCGCTTCACTTCTCTAATTGACTTCAGAGGGCTTGCAATATTTTTACTAAGTCATTGTTAGTTTCAGGCTGCGATTAATAATGCCACTAGTTGTCTTTCTTCCTAAGACATATCACCTGCTTTTAAATGCCCAGAGTGCCTCCCACACCCATTATTTCTCTAGAAGCCACTGCTGTGCAGGGGAAAGATCACAAGATTTGCCAGCAGGTAGGGCCACATTCAATACCATGTCCACCAACTGAGAATCCTTAAAAATTATTTAAATTATATGAGCTCCAACCCCCACTGGTTAAAATGGAGATAATAATATACCCCCCAAACTGCTATGAGGATGAATAAACAGTAGAAAAGCCAGTGCCATGCCAAGTACACAGCAGCTGTGCATTTCATTTATTTATTTCCTTTCTCTGCTGTTGATAAATCTAAAGTGTGGATTTGCCAGTCTTCTTCAACTCTTCCAGCTTCTTCCTCAGAACTTCTAAAGTATTGACTTTCCAAGTTGAGAGTGCTTTCTCAAAATTTGCCTCATTCTCTCACTCAGTACTGTCACCCATTCAAGTGTTTTGTCTTGCACTGGAGGTCTTCGTTCTACCCTCTTCCTACTACCTATAACCTGTTCATCTCAGGGCCTGTGATTCTATCTCTGATGGGTCTCTTGACTCCTTTCTCTTCACCTTTTCCAACAAACACCATAATCAAGCAACACCATGTGTTACTTGGACTGTAGATATGGCTTCCTAACCACTTCCCTTGCCTCTTCCACATGGCCCCAGCCCCAAGCCATCCTCCACAAAATACCCATAGACATGTTTTTATTTTTTTTGTTTTGTTTTGTTTTAATATATTTTATTGATTATGCCATAGACATGTTTTTAATACAAAAACCTGATAGTGCCATCTCACACTCACTTGAGAGAGTTGCTTGTTTCCCAGGAATAACTCCACACTGTGGGTAATGCTCCCACCTTCCTCTGTCTGCCCCACCTTACACCTCACATGTTTTCCACTCATTCCCTGGCTGCCCTCACCCAAGCCACCTGCAGCAGGTGCCTGCCCAGCTGATTTATTTATACACATCTTTCAGGGCTCTGCTTAAATCTCACCATCTAAGAGATGGCTTCCCTGACCTTCTCTCCTTTGTCTAAGTTAGATTTAATTATGTCTTCCTCCCACTTCCATTGGCATTATTCTCTCTCAGTACTCTGGATTTTTCCCTTGATATTATTTGTCATGAGTTGTAACTGGATATTCATTTTTGAGCATATTTATTTAGTCTGCCTGCACTGTCATCACCTCCTGGTCCCCACTATAGATGCGAGTTCCATGAACAGTGTCCATTTTGTTAGCCCAGCACATCCTGCACAGAGCACAGAGCCAGGATTGTGGCAACACCTGTGAGATAGATGAATACACAGAGAGCAAAGGGCTTTTGGTACCATCAATTCCCAATGTTGTCCTTAGCATCCCGGACTTGCCTCACAAAGGTGAAATCATTTCAGTTGAATTTTGTTTGGCTGCTGTGTTTTACAAGGTCACTACACCAACAGAAATGATCTGTTTTCAATAGTCTTGGGAGGCAGACAGAACTCACTCAAGGGTCTCAGATACATTGTATGGTCTCTTCTCCCCTGCAGAAGGCACTTAGCAGGAGTGGCTCTTCTCATGCAGGGTACTGAGAGCAAAGGCAAAAGGGAAAACCAAGTCTCCATTCAGAAGGAGCGTAAAAGATCAATCATGTGAAGCCCTGGTTGGTGTAGCTGAGTGGATTGAGCACAGACTATGAACCAAAGGGTCGCCAGTTCGATTCCCAGTCAGGGCACATGGCTGGGTTGCAGGCCAGGTCCCAGTGGGGGCCACATTAGAGGTAACCACACATCGATGTTTCTCTCTCTCTCTTTCTCCCTCCCTTCCCGTCTCTAAAAATAAATAAATAAAACCTTTGATCATGTGAAAAAAAGAGACAAATATGTGTTATCAACAAATACCTGAGGGTGATCTTCATGGTACAACCGAGGCAGCAGCCTAACCATGATGCACAGGATCCCAGGATGCATGATCACAGCATCACCTTCATCCATCCTGCAGACAGAAGAGAAGCAGGATATCAGTCTTCTAGTCTTCTCTGCTTTTCACAGACTTTTCTGGATCCTTCTAATAGAGGCCATGATACACATCTTCAGTCTCATATTTATTATCTATATTACCTTGAATTTCTTCATCTGAGCCTAATTTCCCCCAAGTATACAATGAAGCTAACAATACTATACTCTCCTCACAGAGGTACCATGCAACTGGCAATGAGTTTCCTGGGCTTTCCCCTCCAGCATCCCCTGGTATGGACTTCACAGGGAGCCTGAAACCCAGCACTGTGCACCAGGTATGGACTGGGCACACAGAGATCTAAGAGCAGTGCTCTATTCCTGCTCTGAGGAGCAGGAAATGAAGTGCCTCCAGAGAATGGGGGAGAACCCCTGGAACATTTTTTTGATTTCTCCATTCTTTCTTACCCTAGTCATCAGACAATCTCTCAGCAGAAGCAGTGGCCAAACAGTCATCTGAAACTCATGGGGAGGAGAATCATTTTCCTCTGACTAGAGGTCCCAAAAGTGTAGGCAAACCCCCCCTCATTTTTGCCTCTCTTTTTCCTCTACCTGCTTGGTCCCAAAGACAGGTGCAGTTATGGGAAGTGGTTGGCAGAGCAGAGAAACAAAAGCTGTGACTTTCTAGACAGAGGAGAAGGAAATGGGCCCTGGGAGCCAGAAAATATTGGGGAGATGGTAAAGAGGAAAAGATTTAAGAAAATGACACCATTGAGCTCTGCATCAAACTCTGGGCTAAATTCTGAGCTGCACATGTGCAGATCTGACCCTAAACCACATTCTAAAGGCTTTGAGAGCTGCACTTGGTGACAGACCACCACCCAAGACTAGGTACCACATGGAGCAAGTGCAGAATAGATCAAAACACCCTGCAAATGCTTTCAAAACTGAACTCATACAGAAGCTGGGTAAAAACTTGTAGCCTGAACCCCAAATGGGTCAACTTCCTGGACAAAAAAAAATTATTTTGGTATCAGGTATTGTGATCCCTCCTGCTTTGCTCTTCTTTCTCAAGATTGCTGCCGCTATTCTGGGTCGTTTATTGTTCCATATAAATTTTTGAAGAGTTTGTTCTATATCTGTGAAATATGCCATTGGTACTTTAATAGGTATTGCATTGAATCTGCAGATTGCTTTGGGAAGTATGGACATTTTGATGATGTTAATTCTTCTGATCCATGAACACAGTATGTGTTTCCATTTATTTGTGTCTTCCTTGATTTCTTTCTTCAGTGTTGTGTAGTTTTCTGCATACAGGTCTTTTACCTCCTTGGTTAGGTTTATTCCTAGGTACTTTATTTTAACATTCTCCAGAAGATGTTAACAAGAGCCAGAATTCATAACATTCACAATATCTGGGATTTGATCTGAAATTACTCAGCATAGAATTAAACAAGTAAATCTCAATATCTCACCCAGGAAAATGTAATCAACAGGTGCTAAGTCTGAAATGACACAGATGTTGAATTATTGAACAAAAACTTTCAAGCAGCTATTATTAACCAGGTTCCAACTAGAAAGTCTCAGTAAAGGAATGGAATCAGTAGAAAATAATCCAAAAATTTAAGAACTGAAAATTACAATAACTAAAACTTTAAAATCTCACTGAATGAGAACAATAGATGAGATAAGAAAAGAAAGAGTGCATGAATTTGAAGTTAGATCAGTAGAAATTGCCCAATCTGAATAAAAAATGAAGAAAGCCTTAAGGTCATGTCATGATACCAAAGAATCTCTTATTGGAGTTCCAGAAAGAGAGAAGGAAGTGTGAGGTACACAAATAAAAAAGTGTTCAGGAAGATTTTAGCCAGTATTTCTTCAAATAAGGTGAAATGCATAACAGTAAAGGTTCAAGAATCTTAGCTAAACCCAAACAAAATCAACATCAACAACAACAAAATCCATGCTCAGACATATTATAATCAACTGTTGAATCTTCAAGACAATGAAAAAAATCTTGAATGCAGCCAGAGAAAAACCACACATATATAGGGAAACAACAATATGAATGACTGTGGATTTTCTCATAAGAAAGGGAGGGGAAAATGTTTTTAAATTACTAAAAAGAAACTCACAGAAGTTCATATCCAGCAAAAATATCTTTCAGGAATGAAGGCAAAAATAAATATATTCCCAGAGAAAGGGAAACAAGGAGAATTTCTTGTCATCAGATTTTCTTTTAAAAAAATAATACTAAAAAAAGTTTTTCAGATCAGATGAAATAATAACAGAAAGAAACTTGGATATTCAGAAATGGCAAGAGAACAACTGGAATGATAAATGTTTGGATAAATATAATAGACTATTTTGTCTATTAAGTTCTTAAAACATGTATAATGGTTAAAAGCAAATTGTATATATAATGCATATGACAACTATAACAGAAATAGGGGAAGACAAAGGAACCTGGATAAAGGTAAATTTTCTATATTTCATTCAAAGTAGCAAAGCATGAATTCTAAGTAAGCTGTTAGAAATTAAGGATGTATATTGTAATTCTTAGAGTAAGCACAAAAGAAGCCTAACAAAGGGAGACAGTAAAAAAATCAGTAGATAAATTCAAATAGAATAATAAAATACAGTATATTAAAATAATCCACAAAAAAGTAAGAAAAGGGATATAAAGGAGCAAAAAAAGAGGGGAACAAAGAGTAAACAAAGAAGATGGTGGCTTAAAGTAAAACACATCAAAAATTACATTGATTAAAACAGGTTTACATATACAAATTAATAGACATATATTGTCAGAATGAAAAAAGTAAAAAACCAAACTATATGCCACCTACAAGAAACCCACTTTAAATATAATGATATAGATAGGTTAAAGGTAAAAAGAAAAACCTTATACCATGCTAACATTAATCCAAAGAAAGCTGGCTGTGTCTCTATTAATTTAATTTAATTTAATTTAATTTTTCCAGCAAAGCTCTGATTTTATTTATTTATTTTCTTTTAATTGTTGTTCAAGTACAGTTGTCTCCATTGTACCCCCAACTCCCCCTATTAATTTTAGAGAAAGAGAAATTCAGAGAAAGGAATATTGCCAGGAATAAACAGGTTTTACTGCATAATAATTAAAGGAGGCATAGCACCCAAAATATGTAGGCACTTCATGAAAGAGCATCAAAATTCACTATGAAAAACTGGTAAAAGTAAAAGGAGAAATTGACAAATCCTCACTTATATATAATTCAACACCTTTTTCTCAGTAATTGATTTAAAAAGTAGAGAGAAAATCATCAAAGATTGAACTGAACACCATAAACCAACTGATGTAACTGACATTTATAGAACACTCCACCAAAAAACTGCAGAATACACATTATTTTCAAATTTTCATGGAACATTTGTCAAAAATCAGATGTATTCTGCTATGAATATTGGGGTACATAGGTTGGATGGATCTGGAGAGCATTATACTAAGTGAAATAAGCCAGGCGGTGGAAGACAAATACCATATCATCTCACCTATAAGTGGAACCTAATCAAAAAACAAACAAGTAAGCAAAATATAACCAGAGACATTGAAGTTAAGAACAAACTGACAATAACACTAGAGGGAAGGTGGGAGAGGTAAACGGGTGGGGGAAGGGGAAGGGTTGTCAAGGAAAATGAATAAAGGATACATGGACAAAGCGAAAAAGGGGATAGGACTGAGGGTGGGAGGTGGGGATGACTGGGGTGGGAAAGATTTGTAGGAGGGAATAGAGACAACTGTACTTGAATAACAATAAAAAAGTATGAAAAAAGATGGGCTCTGGGTCACAAAACAAACCGTAACACATTTCAAATAAATAAATTAATGCAAGGTGTATTCTTTAAACATAACAAAATTAAAAGTACATAATAGAAAGAAAACAGGGCTTCCAGCCCAGAAGGAGGTGTAGGAAGATATGCTTCACTTCCTTGCACAACCAAAAGAAGGATAACAACCAACTGAAAAACAAAAACAACCAAAACTGCCAGAAAATTGAACTATATGGAAGTCCAACAACCAAGGAGTTAAAGAAACATTCATCCAGACTGCTGGGAGGGGCAGAAACAGGAATCCAGGGCTGTGAGGATATGCAACAAGGGTGCTGCTGGAGGTCTGGACGGTCCCACACTCATGTGCTGATAAACCAGGAGGAACAACAAAAAGACTGAAATGCAGGTTCCAGCATGGGGAACTAAAGCCTCAAAAACTTTTGGCTGGAAAAACTTCTATGGGTTGCAGCAGCAGGAGAGACTCCCAGTCTCACAAGAGAGCCCATTGGAGAGACCCACAAGATCCTAGAATATACACAAAATCATCCACCTGAGAATCAGCACCAGAAATGGCACAATTTGCTTTTGTGAAGCAAGGGACATGACTGAAAGTGGGGTTAGAGCCAAGCAAGCAGCATGGTCCCTCTCTGACACCTCCCCCACATACAGCACCAGAACACAGTGAAGTGGGTGGACCCATCCTAGTGAACACCTAAGGTTCCACCCCTTAAAATGTAACAGGTGCACAGAAACAAAGAAATATGGCCTAAGTTAAAGGACAGATCAAAACTCCAAAAATAGAATGAAGCAATGAAGACATAGCCAACCTATCAGATGCAGAATTCAAAACACTGGTAATAAGGATGCTAACAGAAATGGTTGTGTATGGTTGCAAAATAGAGGAAGAAGTGAAGGCTATGAAAAGTGAAATAAAGAAAAATGTACAGGGAACCTACAGTGAAGGGAAGGGAACTCAGGTAAAGCAGAGGGGAGGGAATAAAGCAGATTAAATAGCCTTAAACCCAGCTAATAGGAGATCCAGTGAGTTGGAAAAGAGATCAAAAAGATATACAGAACACAGCACAAAGAGACGAAGACATGGAAAATGTGAAAGAGAAATAGAAGATAAAATGGAAGATAGAATAAAAAAGTAAAGTGAACATACTATTGGTGTTCTAGAAAACTATAATATAACAAAGATGGGGAAGAGGTAGTAAATTAAGGTGAGTATCCAGAATTGATGAAAGACACCTGATATTAAATTCAGGAATTCCAATAAATTTCAAGCAGAATAAATTTCAAAAATAATCTAAATAAAGACATATTATAGTAAAACTCTAAAACAAGAATGCATAAAATTTTAAAAGCAGCCACAGAAAAATGACAGATTACCTTAAAAGGAAGGGCAATAAAAATGTAGGTTATTTCTCGATGGCAACAGTAGAAGCTTTTGACTCTCATTCTGTGCTGTCAGACAATAACTGTCAATCAAGAATGTATACCCAGAACAACTATCTTTCAGTAATTAGGTAAGGAATAAAAACATTTTTAGGAAAAAAGAAAAAAGACAGTTTATCACAAACAGACTCTCAGTTAAAAAAAGGTCTAACAAAGGCGTTGCTTGCGGATGGAAAATGAGCCCACATAGAAGGTATGGATTTGAGAATGCTGTGCACAGATATTGAAAAATATGTAGGTAAACTTAAATACACATTGTTTATATTGTGTATTGTGTATAAATGATAATAATAAATTTCTTATTTGATGGTTTAACTAAAATTAGATAGAATAAAAATATTGGACAACAGTAATATATATGCTGAGAAACAGTGATGATATTCAGTGTCTATGGTCTTTACATATTAACTGCAAGAAGGATAAATATAAACACTAACGTGTACAGTAAATAGTTAAACATTATGAGGATTCCCATTAAATTATTTTAGGGTAACCACTAAAAGACTAATCAGAGAGCATAAGTTGCAAACTAGTACATAGAAAAAATTAAATTTAAAAACTCATGATTCAAAAGAAAAAAGAAAAAGGTCAAAAGAGACAGAGACAAATAGCAAACAAAAAGGAAAAGTGGAAGTCATACAAAATATATTAATATTTATGAAAAATGTAAACTAAGCCCATGTTTCAGTAAAATAACAAAAGCATTATTTTAAAAATATAAAGCAAGAAAAATAGGTTTTCAGGAACAATTATAAAGATCACATGGACAAAACTAAGGGGGGCTGGAATTAAGGGAGGGGGATAGGGATGGCTGGGGTGGTGAGGGAGAGGTGGAGAGAAAAGGCAGACAACTGTACTGAACAACAATAAAATTTTTAAAAATAGAAAAAATAGCTCTTTACTGTTTGTTTACAAGAGAAACACCTAAAACATAAGGACACAGAAAGCTAAAGACAAAAGAATGAAAAAGTTCCAGGCATTCACTAACCGAAAGAAATTTGGTACGGACCTATTATTATTAGACATAATTGTTATGGCAAAAAATAAAGGTCACTATATAACAAAAATTTTGATTCTACCAGATGACATAAAAATTATAAATATGTGTGACTCTAATAGATTCAGATATATATGGCAAAAATTAATAGAAATTGATAAATCTACCATTATAATAGAAGATATTTAACATACTTAGTAACTGATATGTCAAGCAGATTAAGAAATCATAAATTTGAACAAGACAATTGAAACATTTGATCTAAAAGACATAAATAGAACAATGAACTTAACTAGAAAATATTCATTTCTTTAAGTACACATAAAACATGTATGAAAATTTACCACATTCAGGCACCAAGTCAAACTCAATTTCAAAAGACTAGCATCATAAATCCACCTTGTCTCACTGTGATATAATAAGAAGTCGATGACAAAAAGATAACCAAAAATACTCCATAACTTTGGGAATTTGTAATTCAAATAAAGTTCAAGAATAAAACTCACCTTTCACAGGAACCTAAACAATAAAACAAGCAAAATATAACCAAAGACACTGAAATAGAGAACAGGCTGACAGTGGCCAGAGCGGGGAGGGGAGGGAATTTCAGGGGAAAAGGGGAAGGGTTTGCAGGAACAAGTATAAAGGACACATGGACAAAAACTGGGGGGGGGGGGGGAGAGAAATGGGAGGGAGGTGGGGATGGCTGTGGGGGTTGGCTAGGATGAGAGTAAAAGACAGAAAACTGTACTTGAACAATTAAATAAAAATTTTTAAAAAGAAAAAATTAAAAACCTGTAAGTCATAAGAGAAATTAGGAAATATTTAGAACTGAATTATATTGAAAACAGAATATAAAATTTGTGTGATACAGCTAAATTAGCAATTACAGAGAAATTTATATTTTAAAAACAGGACTGAAAAGTAATCTAATCAATTAAATTAAGAAAAAGTATACCAGAATAAATAAACTCAAAGAAAGTAGAAGGAAATAATAAGGACTAAAAAAAGTCATAGAAATTGATTTATGAGTGATAGAAAATGCTGAAAGTTGGTTCATAGAATGCATTGATTAATAAACCTCTGCCAAGAATGTTAGGGTGCTGGGGGATAGACCGAAGACACAAATTAAAATGTTAAGAATAAAATGTAAAAATTATACTGTAAACTGCCTTATGCCAATCAATTAAAACTTAGATGAAATGGGAAAATAAACTTGCAAATTAACTTACTAAAAATGGCTTGAGAATAAATCTCACAAAAAAAAAAATCAGGTCATGAGGTTTTACTGGCAAAGGCCTATCTCGTAGCTGATAGAGGGATGAGGGGACACAGCCCAACTCATGCTACAAGGCTAGCATAAATTTGATAGTCAAGAAAGGGATGTAAAAAGCCAAATGTTCTCATAAACAAAAATCCTTTTAAAAATTAGCAAATCAAACCCAGCAATAATTATATAATGAGCAAATTGTGCAGGAATGAAAAATTAGAGAACAACTAATTTACCAGATTAACCAAACAAGAGCAATCATTATAGTTGGAAATTTGACATCCATTCCCTTCACAACAAACAGCCAACATTAAAATCTGACCAACAAGAACTTTCTTTGGATAAAAATGTATAATGTCTTCCAGTAGGGTGCCCTATAATGTTAAGACAAGATGACATAGAGAGGTGGTAGGCAGAATAGTTTATCACAATATTAATTTGTGTTTTGTCATTGCTGCTTTGGAGGAATGAAGAAAGATAACAACTATTATTGTTTTGTTCTTTTGTTTTTCCCCTCTGGCTTCAAGGGTCATGGGGGTGGAGAATGGGGATGAAGGATGGGGGTCTCTGCCCTCCCTAGCTCTGGTGAGATTCTGTGTCATAGAAATGAAAGTAAAAAGTGGTCTAGGGAAGTCTGAACTCATTGAAGAGACTGGCCTACAGAAGTAAGAGGAGTGATTGTCCTCGCAATTCCAAGGAGAATTGGAAACAGCAGGTAAGAACAGGAAGAGGTCAATGATTGAGAAGGATAATGTAGTTTGTGTTCTATAAGTCAAATGACCTCACCATCTCCTGGCAGTGCTCTGAGGGGCAGAGAATACAAGGAAAAGGCTGCCAGCACATAAAGGAGGCTGGGTACAGGCACCAAAGCTTCAAGGAGCAGCAAAGATGCCAAAGGAGAAGGTGAACCTATCTACAGAGTTCTGCACCCAATTTCTAAGACTGGAAAAGCTTCCCTGTTTCTTGTGGGACCCAACAACATCCCCCCACCCTGAGTTGACTCAGATTGGTTTCCCCTTAGCTCCCATAGTAGAGAAGCTTGGTGTCAGAGTTAACTTGATTTAAAGAAAAGGAAGTCATGTGACATTTCTGCACACCCAGCTTGCAGCCTAGGCTTTCTACCCACTTACACATGCAGGATATCTGGGGAGGAAACCAGAGACAGACAGATTGATGACCCCACTGCAGAAGCAGATAGCAAAGCTCTACCTTTCCTCCAGGTCTGGCCACTGCTCAAAGTTGCCTTGGGGGTCACTGGTAGCTTCTCCCTTCTGGGCATCCACAGGTGCTTCCTGCCCCACTCCCAGGGGCTCCTTCAGGTCTCTGCATAGGTGGAGGGTTCCACTGGCCATGCTGTCCAAGAAACTGAGGATCTGGAGGCAGCTCTGTATCCTGGGTGGGAATGGGCTGGCAGAGGAAAAGGCTAGACTCAGTAAATCAGCAAATGGCCTGGCCTTTGTGTTCTCCCAGGAGTGCAGAGGAGCTCCTTCTTCCTCAATGGCCCCAAAACAGCCCAACAAGCAGAGGTCCTCAGTCAGCTTCTCAAAGAGTCCATTTCTCCTGAAAAAGTCACTGTTGACAGGGTCCAGATGCAGTGCTGCAGAGATTGCACAGAGGGTGTGCAGGACCAGGTCCAGCGTCTGGCTGTGGGACACTGGCCCCCACCTCTGCAGTGGGGGCTCCTGGAGAGAACCTTCCAGGTCAGCAAGCAGGGACAGCAGCCCATTGAACCCACTGGAGACTCTGAAAGCAGCACGGCCTTTAGGAGTCTCCAGGATCCGGAGTACAGACTGAAACATCAAGAAGATAAAATGAGTAACGTCTAGGAGGCAAAATCTTCACACCAAGCTCCTACACATCCCTGTCAAAGCATCAGTGGTGCTTTTCCTTGCTCAAACATAGGAACAGCTAGCTACCTGAAGGGCAATTGTGAAACATCAGGAGCTGAATACTGTCCCTCTTAATTTTAGTTTTAGGTTGCCCTCAGAGCCTTCTTGCAAATGGCCTCCTATAAAGAATGTGCCAACTTACAGGGTTACTGCCCTATGTCTTTATTTGCATGCATCTCCCTCCAAAAAGCTTTTCCTGACCCCTAGTTCACACTTATCCCAGGCTGAGTACTCACACAGCCTCCTCTAACTCCTTGATCAAAGCTCTCATCACACTGGATTACAGTTACTTGACCACTATCTCAGCCCTCCACCAGACCAAGCATCATGCAATCAAGTTCTCTCACTGCTGTGGAACACAGCACACACTTAATAAGTATTCACTAAACAAATGAAATGAACCATATCTTCTGTTGCAAAGGAGGCTCACAGTGAAACCTGTATAAAGTAATTTATTATCAATATCTCTCTGTGCAAGCATGAGTACCACTATTAAATGAGGAATTACAGTAAAATAAATCTACTTAAAATCTGCTGTGAGCATATAAGGGAATCAAGGTACAGAAGAAAAACCTTTAATGAAAGGTAACCCACAAGTGTAGCATATAGAAGAGACTATGTTGAAGTTTAGGCTACTATACACAGTAAAATCTACCTTCTCCAAATTATTGAGATTTTTACTGGTCACCCAAACTTTTAATTCCTTCCAAAGCAAAACAGTTGTTTATTTTTTAAAAATATATTTCACTGATTATACTATTACATTTGTCCCATTTTCCCCTCTTTATTCCCCTCCACCTTGCACACCACCTCCCACCCAAATTCCCACCCTTTGGTTCATGTCCATGGGCTATACATGTAAGTTCTTTGGCTTCTACATTTCCTATACTATTCCTAACCTCCCCCTATTTTCTACTTACCATTTATGCTACTTATTCTCTGTACCTTTTCTCTCTCTCTCCCCTTCACACTCCCCTGCTGATAACCCTCCATGTGATCTCCATTTCTGTGATCTGTTGTTCCTGTCGTAGTTGTTTGCTTAGTTTGTTTTTCTCTTTGTTTTAGTTTTTTAGGTTCAGTTGTTAATAGCTGTGAGTTTGTTGCCATTTTACTGTTCATATTTTTTATCTTCTTTTTCTTAGATAAGTCCCTTTAACATTTCATATAATAAGGGCTTAGTGATGTTGGACTCCTTTAACTTGACCTTATCTGAGAAGCACTTTATCTGTCCTTCCATTCTAAATGAAAGCTTTGCTGGATAGAGCAATCTTGGATATAGGCCCTTGACTTTCATGACTTTGAATACTTCTTTCCAACCCCTTCTTGCCTACAAGGTTTCCTTTGAGAAATGAACTGAGAGTCTTATGGGTACTCTTTGGTAGGTAACTGTCTCCTTTTTTCTTGCTGCTTTTAAGAGTCTCTCCTTATCTTTAATCTTGGGTAATATAATTATGATGTGCCTTGGTGTGTTCCTCTTTGGGTCCAACTTCTTTGGGACTCTCTGAGCTTCTTGGACTTCCTGAAAGTCTATTTCCTTTGCCAGATTGGGGAAGTTCTCCTTCATTATTTTTTCAAATAAGTTTTCAATTTCTTGCTCTTTCTCTTCTCCTTCTGGCATCTTTACGATTTGGATGTTGAAACATTTAAAGATATCCTGGAGGTTCCTAAGCCTCTCCTCGTTTTTTTGAGTTCTTGTTTCTTGATTCTGTTCTGGTTGAATGTTTCTTTCTTCCTTCTGGTCCAAACCATTGATTTGAGTCCCAGTTTCCTTCCCGTCACTGTCGGTTTCCTGTACATTTTCCTTTATTTCACTTTTTCCTCTATTTTGTGACCATATTCAACCAATTCGGTGAGTATCCTGATTACCAGTGTTTTGAACTATTAATCTGATCAGTTGGCTATGTCTTCATTGCTTAGTTGTATTTTTTCTGGAGCTTTGATCTGTTATTTCATTTGGGCCATTTTTTTCTTGCCTTGGCATGCTTGTTATGTAGTAAGAGGTGGAGCCTTAAGTCTTCACTAGCCTGGGGAAACCCACATGGCTGGGTTGTGGTGCTGTATGTGGGGGAGGGGTCCAAAAGGAAAGAGTGCCACTTGCTCTGCCCTTTGCCAGTTTTCAGTCACTTTCTCTGATACCCACAATCAAATTGGGCCCTTCTGGTGCTGATTCCCAGGTGGGTGGGTTAGTGTATGTTCTAAGACCCTATGGGTCTCTCCCACAAACTCTCCTGTGAGGCTGGAAGTTTCTCCAGCTGTCACCTCAATCCTCATAGGTGTTGTCAGTCAGAGGCTTAGAGGCTTTATTTCCCTATGTTGGAACCCTGGGTTGAGCAGTCTATCTTTCGCCCCAGTTGTTCCTCCAAGTTTATGCACAGGCAAAAGTGGAACTGCCCAGTCTGCCAGCTGCCACCTTGCCCTCTTCGGTCCTCCAGCCACTACCTTGCCACGAGTCCTGTCCACCCTGGCTGCCCATCTCCACTCCTCCTACCAGTCTGAATGAATGTTTCTTCTTTAACTCTTTGGTTGTTGGACTTCCATACAGTTTGAGGTTTTTGTTAGTTCTGGTTGTTTTTTGTTTTTAAAATTGTCATTGCCCTTCTTTTGGTTGTGCAAGGAGGCACAGTGTGTCTACCTACACCTCCATTGTGACCAGCACAAAACATTTATTCAGCACTTACATTGTGCCATTCATTGAGCCCAGTGCATGATATATACTTAATAAATGGTGTATATTTAATAAATGTTTAGATAGAAGGACTGAATCGAAAAGCTCTTATTATGTGCTGAAGCTTCATGACTAAAAGTGAGGAATGTGTGAATGATATTTAGTTATTTACTCTTTAAAAAAATTGCATGGGACTCCATCAAAGACCCAGGCATCTTATGCATATTTCCCAGAAAATGGCCAGTCAATGAAATTTGGTTAGTAGGCTCTGGGGGGATATTTGAATTGTTTTGTCCTTTCAGATATTTACTGTTCTAGTGACACAGGGGAAACAATGGTCTGGGCAGGTCCAATTTAGAGTCAATTCCAGGATGCCTGAAACAAGGTTCAAAGAGAAAAAAATAAATTCCCAATTTGGGAGGGAGAGAGTGATGTCTCTTAAATGCATAGTTTAGGATAACAATCAATAGTATAACACTCAAAGTTAATAGACAAAGAGAAATTGTGTCAGATTTTTTAAAAGAGGGAAGAAACTAAATAAAAACATATAGAGAGTGTCAGATAGTAAAATGACAGGTAACTAGGTAACTATGAATTATGGAATCATTCACTTAGAAGAGATAAAGGTAATTTTTTAGCTTTATCTTTAAAATGCTAGTAATCCCAGACTAACACTAGTGTTTACCTGAAACAATATGTGTGCCTCTAACACACAAATGTTGTTGTCTAATATTATATTATCTACAAGAAACCTGAACTGCTTAGTGGGAAGTAGATTTCCTAATTGGTTAGGAGAACACAGAATGAGCCAGGAATAAGTGCATGTGCACAGGTGAGGACTTTCAAAATGACAAGATATGATGACCAAGGAGCTGCTGAAAGGGTTCCACTTTCCCATCAATGACATTTTGAGAAATTAGAGAACAAGACAAAGATTGTAGTAACTAGGAAAATCGAAAGGCCAAAGTCCACAATTATGTTCAAAATGAATATATGATGGACCTGGAGAACATTATGCTAAGTTAAGCCAGTCAGAGAAAGGAAAGTACCATATGATTTTATTCATATGTGGAAGATAATGAACAAACTTAACTAACAAGAAAAATAAAGACAGACTTATAGACAGAGAATAGACTGACAGCTTTGGGGATACAGGGATGGAGGGATTGAGCAAAAAAGAAAGAACTCAAAGACAGCAGTGTGGTGATTGTGGGTGGGAATGGAGGAGGGGAGGTGAAAAAAGGTATGGGGAGATAAATGGTGATAGGAAAAAATTTAATTTAAATTAAAAATAAAAATAAAGCAGACATTTTAAAAATAATAAATCACTTTACATACAAAAATGGGTAAATTATTAAGTGAAATAGAAAAACTGATTATTTTCCTGGCTATGGAAAGAGAAAAATGCACGACTACTGGTGGTTAGATCAATGCTTGTCCACCAGAACTCAGGGAGACAACTGTGGAGAAACTGAATTGTTATTTTGTTCTCTAAAAGAAACTCAGTATCAGGGCCATCATCTAATGAGAGATGAAATCGGAGTTGTGGAATAGACTTCAGAGAGAAGGACACAGAAAAGAAATATTAGGGGCTAAGCAATAACTACTGCTTTCTCCTTCTGGGTAAGGATACAGCCTATTTCTCTAGTAGTAATCAGTCCATTCAGATTTTCTGATTCTTCTTGATTATATGTTTTTAAAAATGTTTCCATTTCTTCCAGATCTGTCCAGTTTGTTGGCCTATAGTTGTTCATAGTATTTTCTTATAATCCTTTGTATTTTTGTAGTGTCAGTTGTAACTTCTCTTTCATTTCTAATTTAATTTATTTAGATCCTCTTTTTTTGATGACTCTGGTTAATCAATTTTTCTTCATGACTCTGGTTTATCAATTTTGTTTGTCTTTTCAAAGAACCAGCTCTTGGTTTCATTGATCTTTTGTATTGTTTTTTTAGACTCTATTTCATTTATTTCTACCTGATCTGTATTATTTCCTTCCTTCTACTCACTTTGGGCTTTTAATTTGCTATTCTTGTTCTAGCTCCTCAAGGTGTAAGGTTAGGTTGTTTATTTTATATGAACAACTATGAGGTCTGTCCAGACAGTATCTAGCCATGCAATATGAAAAATAGAAACCTTTACTGAAGAAGTTACGAGATACAAGAAACATTGTACATAGGACAATGACACCTCAGTCCCCTTCAAATAGGCACCTTGGGAGTTCACACAGTTCTCCCAATCGCCATCAGCTGCCCTGTCAGATTTTCCTAAATCTCATTGACGGTCTGAAATCTCCTCCCTTTCAAAGGTAATTTTAATTTTGGGAAAAGCTAGAAGTCACAGGGCACCAAATTTGGGCTATAGTAGGGTTGAGTCACCTGGGTGATTTGATGTTTCGCTAAAAAATTTAGCACAAGACATGATGCGTGAGTAGACACAATGTTGTGTTGAAGCTACCAATCACCAGTTGCCCATAGCTCTGGCCTTCTGAATCATCCAAATAGTTTCCACAGAACAATGTTCAAGCTTAACACAAAATCTGATGCAACTTCATTGCTCTACTCACTCAGTCCTTTTGAATGCAATGGTTACACAGTAGACATGCTCACACAACTAGTCTGCCAACCCCACTGACTAGTGCAGTGAAGTTCTCATTGTTCATCCATGCATATTCCAGTCCACTCTCCTTGACACCAGGTTACATCAATGTCATGCAAACTGTTCTTATTATAATAACAATGGCTGGACTTCTGCACAGACCTCATATATGCCAACACATTGGTCAATCTGAAAGAAATGGATAAATTCCTAGAAACATACAATCTTCTGAGACTCAATCAAGAAGAAAGAGAAAATATGAACAGACTGATTAAAACCAATGAAATAGAAGCAGTAATAAAAATACATTCAACTAATAAAAGTCCTGGACTGGATAGGTTCACAGGTAAGTTTCACTAAACATTCAGGAAAGAATTAACACCCATCTTCTCAAATGATTCCAAAAAATTTAAGAAGAGGGAAACTCCTAAACTCATTTTACAAGGCCAGTGTTATCCTAAATCCAGAAACCAGATAAAGACACTACAAAGAAATAAAATTATAGGCCAATATCCCTGATGAATGTAGTTGCTAAAATCCTCAACACAATATTAGCAATCTGAATTCAGCAATACTTTAAAAAGATCATACTCCATGATTAAGTGACATTTATTCCTGGGATGCAAGGTTGATACAATACTCACAAATCAATTAATGTGATATACCACATAAACAAATGAGGGATGAAAATCATAGATGATATCAATAAATACAGAAAAAGCATTGACACAATCTAGCACCTATTTATGATAAATTATCTCAGCAGAGTGGGAATATAGAAAACATACCACAACATAATTAACACCATATATGACAATCCTACAACCAACATCATACTCAACGGGAAAAAGCTAAAAGCATTTCCCTTAAAATCAGGAAAAAACAGGGATGTCAAACTTTACCACTTTTATTAAACATAGGATGGGAAGTCTAGCCACAGTAATCAGACAAATTTAAAAGAAAGAAGTAAAACTGTCTTTTCTTGCAGATGACATAATACTATAGACAGAGGAGCCTATAGGTTTCACCAAAAAAAAATATTAGAACTGATAAATGAATTAAGTAAAGTAGCAAGTTACAGAACAAATATTAAGAAATCAGTTGCATTTCTATACACCAATAATGAATTATCAGAAAAAACAACTAATAAAACTATCCTACTTACAATTACATCAAAAAAATAACTTGGAATGAATTTATCCAAGAAAGTAAAAGACCTGTACTCAGAAAACTATAAGATACAGAATAAAGAAACTGAAGAAGATACAAATAAATGGAAGCATTTACTGTGCTCATGAATAGGAATTAACTTCACTAAAATGTCCATACTCACCAAAGCAATCTATAGATTCAAGGCAATTCCTGTTGAAATAGCAATGGCATTTTTATAGGAGTAAATTAAATAATCCCAAAATTTATATGGAACCACAAAAGACACCGAAAAGGCTCAGCAACCTTGAGAAAGAACAAAGTTGGAGGTATACTACCTATTATCAAACTATACTACTACTAAGGCCATAGTAATCAAAAATAGTATAATACTGGTACAAAAACAGACACACAGATCAATGAGACAGAATAGAGAGCCAGAAATAACCTACAGTTATATGGTCAGTTATTGTAATATATGACAAAGGAGGCAAGAACATACAAAGTGATAAAGACAGTCTATTCAGTAAATGGTATTAGGAAAATTGGACAGATACATACATGCAAACAATGAAAACTAGAGTACTTCTTTACACTATATACAAGAATAACCTCAAAATAGATTAAAGACTTACTGTAAGACTTGTAAAACTCCTAGAAGAAAACTTAAGATGTAAAACCTCTGACATTTCCCTTAGCAATATTTTTTCTGATATCTCCTTGGGCAAGGGTAACAGAAGAAATAAGTAAACAGGTAGAACAATATCAAACTAAGAAGTTTCTGCACAGCAAAGGAAATTATCAATAAAATGAAAAAACAACCTACCCATTGAGAGAACATATTCACCAATGATATATTCAATAAGGGGTTAATATCCAAAATTTATAAACAACCAATACCAAAAATACAAACAATCCAATTAAAAAATGGGCAGAGGACCTTCACAAACACTTCTGCAAAGAGGACATGCAAATGGCCAACAGACATATGAAAAGATATTCAATGCCACTAATCATCAGAGAAATGCAAATTAAAACCACAATGAGATATTACCTCTCACATGTCAGAATGGCTACTACCATCATCAGTCAAGATAGAGTCATAGGTAAACATGCTTTGCCTCCTTGCATGACCACAGGAAGAATTACAACTAGACCTCAAAACAAATAACACCTAGAACCATCAGAAAGTTAGCTGTATGGAAGTGTGACAACCAAGGATTTAAAGAAGCCATTCATCCAGATGGGTAGGAGGGGCAGAGATGAAGAGATGGATGTAGAGGTGCAGAGATGTGGTGTGGTGCAGAGAGGCAGCAGCAGCAAAACGGGCAATCCCACATTCATGTGTGGTGATTAAAAATTGGGAGGGACACCATGGGAGTGAGCGATCCCAGCCTCAGACCAGACCATGCAGCCCAGGATTCCAGCACCAGGAAAATAAATCCCCATAACTTCTGGCTATAAAAACCAGTGGGGGTTGGGGCGGTGGAAGAAACTTCCAGATTTTCAGAAGACACTACTTAAAGGGCCCACATGGACTTAAAATGTATACAGTCTCACCACCTCTGGGCTTCAGAACCAGGGCAACAGCTGGAAGGGCACCAGTTGCACAAGGTGAGTGCTGGGCAAACCTCCAGAAGCAGGCAGTGATACTGTCCCCTCTGAGAGCCTTACCCCCACAGAGAGCCACAAAGTGGTAAGGCTGGTTGCCCTGCCTTGGCAATTACCTAAGGCTCCACTCCACACAGTTTAAAGGTGCTTTTTCTACAATAGGCCATGCTCCTAAGACAGAGTGTCAAAGCAGCTCTACCTAATACACAGAAGCAAATACGGGGAGGCTGCCAAATTGAGAAGACAAAGAAATATGACCCAAATGAAATAGCAGAACAAAACCCCAGGAAAAGAACTAAATGAAACAGAGATAATCAACCTATTAGATGCAGAGATCTAAACATTGGTGATCAAGATGCTCAAAGAAATCATTGCAACAAAATAAAAAAGGCCCGTGAAGAAATGAAGGTTACACTAAGTGAAATAAAGAAAAATCTACAGGGAACCAACAGTGGAGGGAATGAAGCCAGGATTCAAATTCATGATATGGAGCATAAGGAAGAAATAAGCACTCAACCAGAACAGCAAGAAGAAAAAAGAATGTAGAAAAACAAGGATACTATAAAGTGCCTCTGAGACATCTCCAAACACACCAATATCCAAATCATAGGGATGCCAGAAGGAGAAGAGTAAGAGCACAAAAATGAACAGTTATTGGAAACAAAATAATAAAAGAAAACTTCCCTAATTTGGTGAAGAAAATAGACATACAAGTCCAGGAAACACAGAGAGTCCCAAACAAGTTGGACCCAAAGAGGACCACACCAATACACATCATAATTAAGATGCCAAAGGTTAAAGACAAAGAGAGAATCTTAAAAGAAGCAAGAGAAAAGCAGAGAGTTACCTACAAATGAGTTCCCATAAGACTGTCAGCTGATTTCTCAAAAGATACTTTGCAGACAAGAAGGGACTGGCAAGAAGTATTCATAGTTTCTGTTTTTAAAGATTTTATTTATTTAATTTTACAGAAGGGAGGGAGGGAGAAAGAGAGGAAGAAAAATGTCAATGTATGGTTACCACTCACACACCCCCAACTAGGGACCTGGCCCGCAACTCAGGCTTGTGCCCTCACTGGGAATCGAACCAATGACCCTTTGGTTTCCAAGCTGGTACTCAATCCACTGAGCCACACCAGCCAGGGCAGGAAATATTCAAAGTGATGAAAAACGAAGAACCTACAACCTAGATTACTCTATCCAGCAAAGCTATAATTTAGAATGGAAGGGCAGATAAAGTACTTCCTAGACAAGGTAAAGCTAAAGTAGTTCATCACCACCAATCCATTATTACATGAAAAGTTAAAGAGACTTATTTTTTAAAAGATCAACACTATAAATATTAAAATGGCAACAAATTTACAACTACAAACAACTGAATCTAAAAAAAAAAAATCAAACTATTCAAACAACCAGAACAGGAACAGAATCATAGATATGGACATCATTTTGGAAGATTACCAGCTGAGAGAGGGAAGGGGGAGGATGGGGGGAAATGTACAGGGAATAAGAACCATAATTGGTAGGTACAAAATGGACAGGGGGATGTTAAGAACAGTATAGGGGACTTCTGGCCAAGATGGAGGTGTAGGTGGACACACTGTGCTTCCTCTCACAACCAAAATTAAGGACAACAAATATTTAGAAACAAGAAAACAATCAGAGCTAATAGAAAATTGAGCTGTAAGGAAGCCAAACAACCATTCATCCAGACCGGTAAGAGGGGCGGAGTCACAGCAGGAAAAAGTGGAGGTGCGGACCCAGGAACACAGGCGGCAGTGACTGGTGGTTCCCAAGTGTGCAGGCGGCTGGCAGGCCCACAGGCGGTGGCTGTCACATGGGGTGGCAACTGTGCAGACCCAGTGAGGCCGCACAAGGTGACTGGCTGACCAGGTGGTCCCACATTCGCACGCGCAGATAATCCAGGCGAAGGGGAAGCCTCGGAAGGGATGGGAACTCAAGAGAGCGCGGAGCAGGCACCATTGTTCCCTCTCAAACTCCATCCCCATGTACAGCGTCACAACCCAGCGACAGGGCTTCCCCGCACTGGGGAACACCTAAGGCTCCACCCCCTCGCTATGTAACAGCTGCGACCAGACCAAAACCAAACCAAAACAAACAAAAAAACACCAAAAATGGCTCAAAACGGAGAACAAATCAGAGTCCCGGAGACAATTCCTCTAAGTAACCAAGAGATAACCAACCTATCAGATGCACAGTTCAAAGCACTGGTCATCAGGATGCTCACAGAATTGGTTGATTTTGCTCACAAATTAGATGAACAAATGCAGGCTACAATCCGTGAAATGAAGGAAGATGCATGGGGAACCAATAGAGATGGGAGGAAAACTAGGACTGAAATCAATGGAGTGGACCAGAAGAAAAAAAACAAACAAACAAACAGAAAACAAGGAAGAAACAAAAGTTCAAAAAAATGAGGAGAGGCTTAGGAACCTCCGGACATCTTTAAACGTCCCAACATCCAAATTATAGGTGTACCAGAAGGGGAAGAAGAAGAGCAACAAGTGGAAAACTTATTTGAACAAATAATAAAGGAGAACTTCCCCAATATGGCAAAGGAAATAGACTACCAGGAAGTCCAGGAAGCTCATAGAGTACCAAAGAAGTTGGACCCACCGAGGAACACCCCAAGGCACATCATAATTACATTAGCCAAGATTCAAATGAAGGAGAGAATTCTAGAAGCAGCAAGGGGTAAGGGGAAGGTCACCTACAAAGGAGTTCCCATCAGACTGTCAGCTGATTTCTCAAAAGAGACCTTACAGGCAAGAAGGGGCTGGAAAGAAGTATTTGAAGTCTTGAAAGGCAGGGACCTACATCCAAAATTGCTCTATCCAGCAAAGCTGTCATTTGGAATGGAAGGGAAGATAAAGTGCTTCTTAGATAAGGTCAAGTTCGAGGAGTGCATCATCACCAAGCCCTTACTATATGAAATGTTAAAGGGACTTATCTAAGAAAAAGAAGATTAAAAAATATGACAGTGAAAAGTCAGCAAACTCACAGCTATTAACAACCACACCTAAAACAAAAGCAAACAGCTAGAACAGAACCACAGAAATGGAGATCATATGGAGGGTTAGCAACAGGGGCGTGGAAGGAGGAGAGAGGCAGAAAAGGTACAGAAAATGAGTAGCATAGATAGTGGGTAGAAAATAGACAGGGGGAGGGCAAGAATAGTGTGGGAAATGTAGAAGCTAAAGAACTTATGACACATGGACATGAACTAAAGTGGGGAATGTGGGTGGGAGAGGGTGTGCAAGGTGGAGGGAATGATGGGGGAGAAATGGGACAACTGTAATAGCATAATCAATAAAATATATTAAAAAAAGAAAAAAGCAGGGAAAAATACTAATTAAAAAAATAAAATCAAACTGAAAAAAAAAAAAAGAAAACTTATTTGAAAAAACAGTGAAGGAAAACTTCTCCAATCTGGCAAAGGAAATAGACTTCCAGGAACTCCAGGAAGCCCAGAGTCCCAAAGAAATTGACCCAAGGAGGAACACACCAAGGCACATCATAATTACATTACCCAAGATTAAATATAAGGAGAGATTCCTAATAGCAGCAAGAGGAAAGGAGACAGTTACCTACCAAGGAGTTCTCATAAGACTATTAGCTGATTTATCAAAAGAAACCTTACAGGCAAGAAAGGGCTGGTAAGAAGTATTAAAAGTCATGAAAGGCAAGAACCTACATCCAAGATTGCTCTATCTAGCAAAGCTATCATTTAGAATGGAAGGGCAGATAAAGTGCTTCTGAGATAATGTAAAGTTAAAGGAAATCATCATCACCAATCCTTATTATATGAAATGTTAAAGGTACTTATCTAGGAAACAGAAGAAGATCAGAATCTATGAACAGTAAAATGACAACTCTTAACTATCAACAGCTTAACCTAAAAATCAAAAACAAACTAAGCAAACAACTAGAATAGGAACAGATTCACAGAAATGAAGATCACATGGAAGGCTATCAATGGGGAGGGGGAGGAGGACAGGGGGTGGAATTGTACAGGGAATAAGAAGCATAATTAATAGGCATAAAGTAGACAAGGGTAGGTTAAGAATAGTATAGGAAATGGAGAAGCCAAAGAAATTATATGTACAACCCATGAGTGGGGGTATGCTGGAGGGTGAGGGGGTACAGGGCAGAGGGGGAAGAAAGGGGAGAAAAAGTTGGGGTAACTATAATAGCATAGTCAATAAAATATACTTTTTAAAAAGATGTTATCTTTGTCTTTAACCTCTGTCCTTTCAATTATGATGTCTTAGGGTGGGCTTCTTTGGGTTCATCTTGTTTAGAGTTTTTCAGTTCATGGACTTGTATATCTATTTCTTTCACCAGGTTAGGGAAGTTTTCAGTCTTTATTTCTTCAAATAGGTTTTTAATCCTTTGTTCTCTCTTCTCCCTCTGGTACCCATATGATGCAATGTTATGCTTGATGTTTTCCCAGAGGTCCTTTAAACTATTCTCATTTTTTATTCTTTCTTTCTCTTTCTGTTCAAATTAAGTATTGTCTGCTATCTGGTCCATCAATTTGTTGATTCGATCCTCTGCTTCATCTCATCTGCTACTGATTCCTTCTAGTGTATTCTATATTTCATTTACTGTATTCTTCATTTATGACTGGTTCTTTTTCATTGTTTCTATGTTCTATTTTTATTTTTAGTATCTTTTTGTTGCAGTTCTCACTAGGTGTCTTGAGTATCCTTATAACCACCATTTTTGAACTCTGTATCTGGTAGATTGCTTGCCTATATTTTATTTAATTTTTTTCTGTAGTTTTCTTGTGTTCTTTCATTTGAGACATGTTTCTTTGCTCATTTTGGCTGCCTCCATGTGTTTGCTTCTCTGTGTATTAAGTAGGTCTGCTACATCTTCCAGTCTTCACCAGGTGGCGTTATGTAGCAAATGACCTGTGGGCCCAGTGGTACATTTTCTCTGATTATTTGACCTGTGTGGTCCAGGAGTTTCCCTTATATGGGTGGTATGTGCCCTCCTGTTGTAGTTGAGCCTTAATTGCTGTTGTCACATCAGTGGGTGTAATTGACCTTCAGGCTGAGTGGCTGTGAGTTTTGGCCACAACCACAGTGTATAAGCTGCTGTACTGGGCTAACCACCATGGAGTGGGATTTGCCCCAGAGGGCTTTGGTATCTGCTAAGTCACTTGAAGATCTAATCTGGTGGTGCTTGTTTTGGTCTGAAGTGACTACTGGGTATGTTGGTTCTTGGTCCTTTTGGGAGGGTCTCTGATGCAGGCCAAAGTCAGCTGCTGCCTGTGACTGGCCCAAGGCTACCTGGTAAAAGTAATCCACGCTTGTAAACTGCTTGTCCTGGGCTTAGATGCATGTGGAAGATTTCACATTGTGAACTAAGGCCATTTGCCACCAGTACCTGGCCTGGGAACACGCAGCAGAAGGCACAGAGCATCCCGAGGCCTGCCATCACCTGCCAGCTGCCCATAAGCCTCAACCCCTAAAAGAACCTCAGACTATATGCAAATTTGGTGAGGCAGGGACGCATGGAGTCACCAGAGTAGGGAAAATGTTCATCATGTCAATGCAGGTTCAGACTTGGCTCCAGTGCCAATTCTGGGGCCACTTAGCAAAGGCACAGGGTACTGTGAGGTCAGCTGCTGCCTGCCTACAGACCTTGGAGTTTCTAAGAAAGACCATAGCTAAGGTTAGGTCACATTCCTGATGCTAAAAGAGCCTCTGGCAGTATGGGAGCTGGTTGGGGTGGGTCCTTAGGGGGTCATGGGGATGGGGTGAACGGTGTTCACCAGGCTACTGCAGATTCAGATTTAGCGATGCAGTAGAAGGGCTCAACACAGGAAAGATGGTGCCTGTCTGCCACATGGGTTGGAAAAAAGCTCAATACACGAACAATGGCTACTGTCCCTCCAGCCCTCGCTCTGAAGTCATGTATCTCAGTTTCTCCCTGTGTATCTCTGGCACCTCTGAGCTGCTCTCCCTTCACCTAACCCAGGGTGAGTGATTGTGAAAGAGTGATTCTGTGTGTGAGCCCTTTAAGAGGATGCCTAGGTTTCCAGCAGCTTTTCATCTCACCCAGACTAATGGAATCTCCACTGATTTTTATAGCCAGGTGTTGTAGGGTCTTCTCTTCCCAGCACTGGTGAGACTGATATGGATCTGGCATCTCTTGCTCCTCAGGAGGACAGCCGTAGCTGAGATATTCCTCCAGATCCTCAACTGCCACACATGACTGTGGAGCCAGCCCATTTGTGGACTTCTCCCCTCCCACCAGTCATTACATGGTTTCTTCTGTATATCTGTTATAGAACTTCTGTACAGCCAGTTTTCAGATGGATCCCCAGGCTTATTGTTCTATCATTTATTTGTAATTTTGACAGGGTCATGGGAGGACTCAAGCACAGCATTTACCTCCCTTATCATTTTGACCTAACTACTTCTGAATTTGGTTCAAAACAAGGAAAAGTTGATATTTGTAGTCATGTCCTTAAGGAGAAGCATATAAATTGTTAGAGCAGGTTCTCTAGACTAGTGATGCTCAGTAAATGTGAAAATTTGGCGTAGCAACACTGAGCTGTCTAGACTGGGCAAGGCCTCTCTCTCCGTAGCAGTATCACCAAAGCTGCCTATCACTACCACTAACCCTGGGGACTCTTAGGTCAGGAGACGCTACAGACAGATATGCTGTTTCTGTGCCTGCCTTGTGTGAGAAACTCACTCCTGATAATATTATTTCTTTGTCTGAGTTGGAAACACACTCCAGCCTCGAAGTGTGTGTGGTGGTGCTTTCTTCCTCCCCCTGAAAATCCACAGAAGAGACTAAAGTTTAGCCGCTAAACAATGGTGTGTGTTGTGTTATAGCATGCACTGCATGGTCTAGACATGACCTTCTTGTTCCTGGTCACATGACTCCTGCGCTGAAAAATAAATAAATCATAAAGACATTGGGAAATCTTATGCACTAGAATATTAAGTCATCCAAATTTATGTGAGAAATTTCAATGACTCCTAAACCTGAGGTTATTGAAAACAAATGGAATGAATGAAACTCTTCTGTTTATCATACAAGAAAACAAATACCAAAAAGAGGAAATGATTTAAAAACAAAACTAATCAGACTATAGGCAATTGGCTTAACACTAGATGACCACTAAAATTCCCTCTTCCCTCAAGAAACCACCTTCCACTTTTGTCTAATTTGACACCAGCTATTGCTCAAAAGGACTCCATCAATCAAGATGGAAAGAGACATGACTTGGTGTAGTGAACATATAATACAATACAAAGATAATGTATTATAAACTTGTACACCTGCAACCTATATAATTGTATTAACCAATGTAACCCCAATAAATTCAATTAAAAATCGTCATTCCTCACATAAAAATAGAGCAATTACAACAATATTCTATAATAACAAAAAAGCAAAGAGTATTTAGAACAGATTTTTTAAAAGAGAAGCAACCCAATACCAGTTCTCCTTATGATCTCTGTTTCTCAGAATGTCTGTTCCTTGTAATTTCTAGATGTCTCTTTTTTCCTCCTGTTAGGAGGGGGGAGGGGAAAGGGATGGCTATCCTTAATTGTTGCTTTGTTTGATTTATTAAATTCAGAGTAATTATCTAAAATGGGGGTAATCTCATTAGAACTTAGACTGTTCTATTATTTCTTGGGATGGGGTTAATTTCATATTTGCAGAGTCATAAACTAAAGAGTTCAAAATCCAATTACAAAGGCTTAATTTCATAGCAACTAAAAAACATTTCTATCATAAAGGAAAATAAATACTGTGCTACTTTAGGAAACGATTTGTCAGGAACTGGGAGCCTAGGAGAAGAGTCTCCATTACTGTCATTCAACTCTGTGTGATAATGCATCACCAAGGCTGGTGAGCCTGTGGAAGGGAGTAAATTTAATCAGCTAAAGTCAAAGTAATCAGGCTAGGGTTGACACATTTCAAGAAAGGTCAGTATTAAGCCCATTTTCTTCTTCTTAACTCAGTTACCATGTCATCGTCTCTGAGTTAGTATTCCTCCAGCCTGAACCTATAAAATGGATGTCTGCTGCAAAGTGCTAACTATGTTAGGACTAACAGGATTTATTTCACATTCTATTATTTGTTATTCCTCATAATTTTCCATGTGTCATGCTGGAAGACCGGTGAGGTAATATGATTAAGCTCAAAGTTGAATAGCTAAATGTATATTAGCAAATCAATCTGAATTTGTGCATAACCCAATGATGGCCCCATCTGCTATGGAAAGGAAATTCATTTGCTTACATTCTTATTCAACTCAGTTATCATTTGCCAGAATTAGGTGATGAAGTCACATGTGCTTCTGTATCGGTATGGAAATGCCACTGGGATTTGGAAACAACTGCCGTAAATTGGGTGTTTCTGGCTGATTCTGCCTCAGGGAAGGGAGGTGAGGATGATGCCATGATGTGAATGCACTTCAGAGATGGCAAACCTTTACAGGTGGCAGGAAGAGCTGCCTTTGAGTTCCCCCTACTTCATGACTTCCCCCTCATTCTATATCTGACCCATTTTACAGGCATAGTGCCACAGGCAGCATCCACTCATGACTTTTAAAAAGGGAGTCCAATACAGAGGATCCAGAGACACATGAAAAGATGCTCGATATCGCTAGCTATCAGAGAGATGCAAATTAAAACCACAATGAGATACCACTTGACACCAGTCAGAATGGCCCTCATAAACAAAGCAACAAACAGCAAGTGTTGGAGAGGTTGTGGAGAAAAGGGGACACTAGTGCACTGCTGGTGGGAGTGCAGGCTGGTACAACCACTATGGAAAACAGTATGGAATTTTCTAAAAACACTAAAAATGGATATACCTTTTGACCCAGCAATTGCATTGCTAGGACTATATCCTAAGAACCCTGAAACACCAATCCAAAAGAAACTATGCATTCCTATGTTTATAGCAGCACAATTTACAATAGCCAAGTGTTGGAAGCAACCTAGATGCCCATCAGTAAATGAATGGATCAAAAAACTGTGGTACATTTATACAATGGAATTCTATGCAGCAGAAAGAAAGAAGGAGCTCATACCCTATGCAACAGCATGGATGGAACTTGAGAGCATCATGCTAAGCGAAGTAAGCCAGGCAGTGAAAGACAAATACCATATGATCTCACCTTTAACAGGAACCTAATCAACAAAACAAACAAACAAGCATAATATAACCAAAGACATGGAAATTGGGAACAGGCTGAAAGTCACCATTGGGGAGAGGGGAGGGAATTTCAGGGGAAAAGGGGAAGGATTTACAGGAACAAGTATAAAGGACACATGGACAAAAACTATGGGAGGGTGGAAATGGGAGGGAGGTGGGGAGGGCTGGGGTGGTGGGTTCAGGTGAGAATAAAAGACAGAAAACTGTACAAGATCAACAATTAAAATAAAAATTTTAAAAAAATAAAATAAATAAAATAAATAAAAAGAGAGTCCAGACAGAAAGAGCTAATTTTACATCTTTGTTTCTAAAGTTCCAAGAGATTCCCAAGATGACTGAGAAGAAATATAAATCCCACATCAAATTTCAGTAAATGTTGGATAGGTGCTCACATGATTCAGTGGTGGCCGAATCTGGAAAAGACTCTTGGGCCCCATCCCTCCCCATCATGCACTGGAACAGCAATATGTTGACAGCGCTGGTCCTGGGAGAGCAATAGGAGCTCAAGGTGCCCTCCTGACTGCCCAGGGAAAAGATATCACATTGAGCCCAGGGTTTGACTTTGTTAAATAAGATTACACAGTATTTATCCCTGATGTGCTCTCTTGATGGTGTGATTCTGAAATGATATTGAATCTGTAAAACACCATAATGGTTTTACATTGCTAATTTTAGAAATTCATACTATTACTCAAGGGTTGGCACTCCAATAGGGTGCCTCTGGGCTATAGAGTAAATAAGATGAACTTTTCCATGAGCAAAGAAGAGCTCTCTTTTCTACAATGAACACAGAAACACTCATACTCCCCAAGCAAAGTAAAACCATGGCATTCTTCTTTGCAGGTCTGTTTGACTTTCCATATCAGAAACAAATGGGGATTCCAGTTATTCACCTAGTAGAGAACCAAAGTCCTGACTACTTTGGCCCATGCCTTCCCCGGTCCTTATCACAATAAGGGGCATGCAAGTCAAGCAGAACATGAACATAATAGAAAAAAATGCAGCAAACAGTATGGTAAAGAGGAAAGATCACTCGATTTTAAGTCACTAGTCTTAGGTTCAAACTCAACTTCACCATTTAGTAATAGAAGCTCTTAGACATGTCTCTACCAAAATATTAAGACTGGACCCAGTGAAGCTAAGGTCCTTCCCAGCTGTAAATTGTCACTAATTCTTGATATTTCTCTCCCTTACTCTCTCCATTACGTGCTCCCTCAGTTCCTTCAGTTCACATAATCATGAAACTCCACTGTCTTTCAAATTGTATTAACTTTCCTTTATTGTCCATATAAATCACCATCAGTGATTTTTTTGGACCTGTAATTAAATTACTCTTTTGGTTCTTGTCATCTGTTAAATCCATGATAGTTATGGGCATAATATCACTTTCAGATGCACCTCTCAAGATGATTTGGCCACACCTACCACCTGCAGGCTTAGACCATATGATGACAGTAACACAGCTACTTCAGTGTCTGATAGAGGCTCTATAGAGAGATAAAGTAGTTAAAATAAACCAAACACTATGCTCTAACTGGTTTTGTAAATGGTCATTGATAATTAAGGTTGATGGTTTGATTTTGGAAGTCAGAGCAACTCTGTATTTTCTTTAGTTCTCCAGTGTAGTGTGTCACTGACACAAGAGCATGTGTCTTACATGGGACTGTGTTGCACATATTCGTGAGGGGTCCTGAGCTCAGTTACCTGGGGGATATCTGAATTTATATCTGTTCTTCTTTTAAACAGCATATAACAAAAGAAAGAAGATATTTTTTTAAGGCATGAACCCATAAAGACAAAAGGAATTAAAAAGCAGGAACACCAACAAAATTGTGAATGCTATCAGGCAGAAGAGATGATGACAGTAATGCTTACTATCTTTAACTGTTTTAAGATAATTTAATTAAAAAATTTACTCCTTTTTGCTGCCCAAAGTTGACACCCACTGCTCCCTTTGCCATTTTTCTCCTTTGCCTATCTCAAATGTTCTCTGTACACCTTCCCAAACCATGGCCAGCAGCTCTCAGATGGTGAGGGCTGTGTGTCACCCAATGGGTGTCACAGGCACTATGCATCAGACCTGGTAATTGCTAGGTGCTCACTGAATGCTGGCCCAGTAAATGAGGTGGCTGCTTGGGCACAAATGATTAAAGTTCCTCTTCTGTAGTTTATGGGGTCACTAGGAAATAGCTGTCCAGCCAGGGACTACATGACCTGGCACTCACGTCCAACATGAGTCCTGTCCAATGTTGATCACCTGCTATGTGTCCATGGACAAACCCATCACAAAGAGGACTTGACATCACCTTTAGGAGATCCAGTTTCAGATTCAGTTCCCCTTGAGTGGATGAGCACAAAGCACCCACAATGATGCTCATGTACTCCTCAGTGTTGATGACTGAGAGCTGTTCCAAGATGCTGAGTGAAGCTCCCCGGTACCATTCGTCATCCAGGAAGATCTTGATGAAGGGCACCATGCCATGGTCTTTCAGGACAACTGTAGACCAGACAGACAGTATGGGCTAGAGTGACAGAGGCTTCTGCACATCAGTGCCAATTATAAGAAAGCTTTCCCTTACGATATCCAAATTTGTTTTGCTACATTTTTATGTGTCTCTTTTGGCCATTATAATTTTTTCAAAGTCTATACACACTGTTAAAATGAGAAGAGGAAAAGAGAAACTGTACAGCAGAGAATTAAAAGGAAAAACTTTTTCTCCAGTGAGAATTCTGTTTTGGGGGAAAAACTTTTTTTTAAATTTAGAAACCTAAGTAATACAAACTTTAACTAGATATACTTCTGCTGTTTATGTCTATATAATTCCCTAATCCAAGGCAGAGGCAATTCATTCTCATTCTCTCTCATTCTCTCTCATTCTCTCCCTCTCCCTCTCCCTCTCTCTCTCCCCCCCCACAAAATTCTCAGTGAAAGCAAACTAGAATTAAAATTAAGAACATATTTTATTCCTTAGTATTGTCTTGAAAAAGGGAGAGATTAAAGAAATTTGGCAAGTAGTATGTTTTTGTTTAAAAGTAATTCTAAGAATTTCTTCCCCAGGATCAATATTTGGAGTGATCATATGGAATGAAAACTAGGAAGTATCTGGATCATTCAAATGGCATGATGTGGATTTGACTGGTCCACTCCATAGGCAAGAGTGGCCAGGTGCTCCCTGCATGGAAATTGCCTTTTTAAAAATAGATTCCTGAGCTCTGTGTTGGCCTGCTGCTAATTAAATCTCTGGGAGGGAGCCTAGAAATATGTATTTTAACCAGCACCTCCAAGGAATTTTTTATAATCTAACATTGGAGACCCTCTGTCATAGGAAATATTCATTCACATTTGGTATAGGTGATCTATGAGGGCTTCAGATAAAGACACCCCAAATCACCAAATCCACTGCTGTCACTTTGTCAATGCACTGCTTCATAGTATAATATCTATATATGCATATTATGTGCACATATTTCTAAAAAAAACAACATAGAAGGTTCATAATCTTAGGAAGCTAAAAAAAGATGGATGAAACTACTAAATCCATCATAGACTGGAAGCACATCAAATTAACTATCTCAAAAATTAAAAGCTTTTTTTGCCTCTATTTTACTATTTGGCTTTTTTTTTTATTGTTGTTCAAGTGTACTTGTTTCCATTTTACTACCACCACTCCCTGCCACCCCACCCATCCCCACCTCCCACCCTCTATCCTATCCCCCTTTGGCTTTGTCTATGTGTTCTGTGTACATGTTCCTTTATGATCCTTCCCCGTTTTTTTCCTCATTACCCCCTCCCCTCTGATTACTGTCAGCTAGTTCTTTATTTCAACGTCTCTGGTTCTATTTTGCTTGCTTGTCTGGTATCTTGCTGCACTGACTGTATCCTTTAAAAAATCCTAATCAACAATTAGAATTCTTCTTAAAGCATACAGTCAGTGCAGCAAGATATTAATGGATTTTACATAAAAGCATGAGGTGGGGGATACACTTTGATCTCATAAATTTAGGATATATTTTTGATTCATAAACTTATTTATCAGCTTTAAAAGTAAAAGGTGTCAACCAAGGTATCTACCAATTTACTCATAAACACTGAACATAAACCAGAAAATAGTTATTAACCACACATGAATGCTGCTCATTCCTTGTATATAACCTTTGACCATTGACATAAATCACTTAAAACAATTAATGTTTTCCCAAGTAATGACAAGCAAATTTGGTGCATCTTTACCCGCATTCCGAACTGAGCCTTTCAGGAGCGTGACTACAGTTTTCAGCATCACACAGGTCAATTCTCTTTCTGGATCCTGAATGCCAAGAGAGGACTCTTTGTTTCCTGCCACATTTAAGAAGCAATAAAAACATTTTAAATGCACATTGTATGATCTCAAATCTCTGATTCCATTAGTTATCTGTCCTCTTAAGGAAATGTGAATATAATGCTTCCATTATAAGAGAGTGTGCATCCCAATTTATAAGATGTAATTCTACTACTCCTTAGAACAGTGGTTCTCCAACTGAAACACATTAAAAGCTCCCAGAGGGCTCATTGTTAAAATCCAGAAGCCAGTCCCCTTCCCCAGTGTTTCTGATTTAGGAGGTCTTGGGTGGAGTCCCTATAATTGCATTTCTAATGAGTTTCCATTTGATGCTGACAGGCAGGTCTGAGGGCCACAAATGGATAATCACTCTTCTACACAATCCCTGAGGCCTTGCCTCTTTGACTTTCCTTTGGACACTTGGCTAGTTTGGCATTCATGCTGGGGAGGGGACTGCCAGCTCACACCATAGGCACAAGATGCTTGAGAGATTATGGAGTAGATAGGTGTCACCATTAGATCCATGAGGGCAAACCATGCCTATGTGTTCACCATTGAATTCCCAGTGCTGGGAAGTTCAGTAAATTTTTGAGGAATGAAAGAATGAGTGAGTAAAGGTAGAGTTTATTAATCAGAAGACAACATATTCAAGAAACAGCAAGAAACACTTAAGAATAGAGGCACAAAGATCAGATACATCAGTTCACACACACACACACACACACACACACAAAAGCTCCAGTTCTCTTGGAAATGGTAATAGGTCTTGGACTGGGAAGAGTAAATTCAATGTCAGACTGCTGAAAATCAATACACAGCTAATACAAAAACATTAAACAAAAAGACTGAGCAAAGAACAATAGAAAGAAGTAAATAAAAAGGACTCTTTAAGACCTGGCTTTGGGCCCAGCTATGCCAAGATGGGCGCATCTTGGCCGGAATTATATAACTTTTGGACAAGATGGGCGCATCTTGGCCGGAAGTTATATAACTTTCGGACAAGATGGAGGCATAGGTGGATGCACTGTGCCTCCTCCCACAGCCAAAATTAAGGACAACAAAGATTTAGAAACAAGAAAACACCAGAACTGATAGAAATTGAACTGTATAGAAGTCCAACAACCATTCATCCAGACCAGTAAGAGGGGCGGAATCCTGGGAGGAAAAAGTGGAGTTTGGCAGACCCAGGAGCGCACGTAGCCGTGGCTGGCAGATCCCAGGCATGCAGGCAACGGCTAGCAGACCCCAGGTGCACAGGCAGTGGCTAGCAGACCCTGGGTATGAGGTGGTAATGGTGCAGATCCAGTGAGGCCACTCAAGGCGGCTGGCTGACCAGGTGGTCCCACATTCGCGTGCAGATAATCCAGGAGAAGGGGAAGTGGCAGAAGGGACTGGAATCTGATAGAGAGTGGAGTAAGCACCATTGTTCCCTCTTGGACCCTGCCCCCACATACAGCGTCACTACCCAGCCACTGGGGTGCCCTGCCCTGGGGAACACCTAAGGCTCTGCCCCTCACTCCATGACAGCCACGACCAGACCAAAAAAAAAAAAAAAAAGAAAAACCCAAAAAACAAAAATGACTCAAACGGGGGAATAAATTAAAGCCCCGGAGCCAATTCATCTCAGCGACAAAGAGATGGCCAACCTATCAGATGCACAGTTCAAAGCCCTGGTGATCAGGATGCTAACAGAATTGGTTGATTTTGCTCACAAATTAGATGAACAAATGAAGGCTACAATAAGTGAAATTAAGGAAAACGCACAGGGAACCAATAGTGATGGTGGAAAACTGGGACTGAAATCAATGGAGTGGACCAGAAGGAAGAAAGAAACAACCAAACAGAAAACAAGGAAGAAACAAGAATTCAAAAAAGTGAGGAGAGGCTTTGGAACCTCCAGGACATCTTTAAACATCCCAACATCTGAATTATAGGGGTGCCAGAGGGGTAGAAGAAGAGCAATGAGTAGGAAACTTATTTGAACAAATAATAAAGGAGAACTTCCCCAATTTGGCAAAGGAAATAGACTACCAGGATATCCAGGAAGCTCAGAGAGTCCCAAAGAAGTTGGACCCAAGGAGGAACACCCCAAGGCACATTGTAATTACATTAACCAAGATTAAAATGAAGGAGAGAATTCTAGAAGCAGCAAGGATAAGGGGACAGTCACCTCCAAAGGAGTTCCCATCAGACTGTCAGCTGATTTCTCAAAAGAGACCTTACAGACAAGAAGGGGCTGGAAAGAAGTATTTTAAGTCTTGAAAGGCAGGGACCTACATCCAAAATTGCTCTATCCAGCAAAGCTGTCATTTGGAATGGAAGGGAAGATAAAGTGCTTCTCAGGTAAGGTCAAGTTCAAGGAGTTCATCATCACCAAGCCCTTATTATATGAAATGTTAAAGGGACTTATCTAAGAAAAAGAAGATAAAAAATATGACAGTGAAAAGACAGCAAACTCACAGCTATTAACAACCACACCTAAAACAAAAGCAAACAGCTAGAACAGGAACAGAACCACAGAAATGGAGATCACATGGAGGGTTAGCAACAGGGAGTGGGAGGAGGAGAGAGGGGGAAAGGGTACAGAGAATAAGTAGCATAGATGGTGGGTAGAAAATAGGGGGAGGGTAAGAATAGTGTGGGAAATGTAGAAGCTAAAGAACTTATGACACATGGACATGAAGTAAAGTGGGGGGGAATGTGGGTGGGTAGGGGTGTGCAGAGTGGAGGGGAATGATAGGGAAGATATGGGACAACTGTAATAGCATAATCAATAAAATATATTTAAAAAAACTTTTGCATAGCAAAAACAACCTAATGAAACCCAAACAAAAAGCTGAAAGAAATAATAAAATAAAATAAACTTAGGTCTATCCCCCTCATCTCTCCATGGGGAAGATCAGGCCAGTTATAGAAAATGGGGAGGCTGCTGCTCTGTGAAGTCACTTCCCTGAGGACAGAGTGACATGGGTATGCTCACTTTCTCTGTTATGTTGATGAGTGGCAGGGTGGGCTGGCAGAACAGGCTCAGCTAAAAAAAACGGTCCCACCCTGTTCACCCTCCCACCTCTGAGGCTTAAGCACACCTGACTTCCTTAGGATCTTGGCCTGCTTGCGCAGCTGGGATAGGAGCAGGCCCAGGAGTCCTGAGTCCCTGAAAATGTCTGTGAAGAGTGGGTCTGCACCAGCTATCCTGAGGACAGTCTGCAGGGCCATAAGAGTGCAAAGTGGCTCATGGCTCTCCTTAATCAAGCGCTGCACCTTCCCCAGGATCTCGTGGGGCACATAATGCAGCTCAAACACCAGGGCCTCCAGCAGCTGGAAGAAATGCATCTGCACTTGGGCTGGCTTCAGGTATATGATCTCTACAAACTGTGAGATGGGCTGAAGGGTCCACTCCAGCAGGAAGAAGTTGCGAGCATTCCAGTCCCACATGGTCCTGATGGCCAACAGGACTCGCGTGCAGAGGATGGAACCTCTAGCTTTGTGGAAAACATTTTGCAGGACTTGGAACGCCTGAAGATTCTTAATGGTTGCCCCTGAAAATAAAAGAAGAAATAACCCTACAAGTCATTTTTCCTGCCTATGCCTAGAAATAATGATTGCATTATCATCAAGAAATATCATTTAAAGTGTCCATTTTCTGGCTTCTATGGGTAAATGTCTTTCAGAAGTTCAGAAATCCAGCTGCCCAGAATGTAAGACCAGAACCACATTGTCCAAGATGTGATGGCTAATTGAGCCCTTGAAATGTTGCTCTGAACTGAGATGTTTCATGAGTGTAAAAATGCATACTGCATTTACAAGATGTAGCACAAAGGAAATAATGCCAAAAAAAGTAAATAACAATTATTTGTAATGATCACATGTTGAGATAATGATAGTTTATATATTCAATGGTATATTGGGTTAAATAGAATTATTATGAAAAATAATATAAGCTACTTTTTAAAAATATGGTTTCTAGAACATTTAAAATTAGATAATGTGACCCATTACATTTCCATTGGGTAGCATTGAGCTGAAGGATTGGTTTCAATCAATTAAAATAAAATTATTTTAGATAGGAGACATTGATTTCATTTTTAGAGCTTTCCTTCTATTCATACTCTTTTTTTAATTTTTATTTTAATTGTTGATCTTGTTCAGTTTTCTGTCTTTTACTCCTACCCCAGCCCACCACCCTAGCCCCACCTCCCTTCCATTTCCAGCCCCCATAGTTTTTGTCAATGTGTCCTTTATACTTGTTCCTGTAAACCCTTCCCCTTTTCCCCTGAAATTCCCTCCCCTCTCCCCTCTGGTGACTGTCAGCCTGCTTCCAATTTCAGTGTCTTTGGTTATATTATGCTTGTTTGTTGGTTTTGTTGATTAGGTTCCTGTTAAACGTGAGATCATATGGTTTTTGTCTTTCACCGCCTGGCTTATTTCACTTAGCATGTGGCTCTCCAGGTCCATCCATGCTGTTGCAAAGGGTAGGAGCTCCTTCTTTCTTTCTGCCGCATAGAATTCCATTGTATAAATGTACCACAGTTTTTTGATCCATTCATTTACTGATGGGCATCTAGGTTGCTTCCAGCACTTGGCTATTATAAATTGTGCTGCTATGAACATAGGGGTGCATAGGTTCTTTTGGATTGGTGTTTCAGGGTTCTTAGGATATAATCCAAGCAGTGGAATTGCTGGGTCAAAAGGTATATCCATTTTTAGTTTTCTTAGAAAATTCCATACTGTTTTCCACAGTGGTTGTACCAGTCTGCACTCCCACCAACAGTGCATTAGGGTTCCCTTTTCTCCACAACCTCTCCAACACTTGCTGTTTGTTGCTTTGTTTATGATGGCCATTCTGACTGGTGTCAAGTGGTATCTCATTGTGGTTTTAATTTGCATCTCTCTGAATGGAAGGAAAGCTCTAAAAATGAAATCAATGTCTCCTATCTAAAAACCTCATTGACCTGATGGACTATTTCTTGGCAATTTATTGAAACAAAAATATCATATACATTTTAAATGACTCTCAATACAAATTACAGTTACTCTGACATGTAAAATTTAATTTGTAAAGTTAGCTATGTGCTACCACTAAACATATTTGCACATAAAAATTAGTGGAAATAATTGGTAAATGAATGACATTTAATAAAAATGGGGAAATAAAGTGGAGATTTGGATAAAAAAATAAAATAAAATAAAATTATTTTAAAGATTACTAGGCTAAGTTCATACCCCTCTCCTTTCTCTCCAGCTTGAAGGTTATCTCATTCTCTCTTTCCCAGGAGACACTTCATGTGAAAACTCCTTACCTCCAACCCTCTCTGTTTCAGACACCTCAGATGTTTCTGGAAATTCTCTCTGATCCAGACACTTCCTTGAAAGGCTGCTAGAGACCCGTTCAATGGCTCTTCCTAGATTGACCCCCAAGCTCTGAAGCCTCTGCATTCTGGTCTGCTCAAGTCTCTGTGCCCATTTCCCCAGACTCATCCAGATGTTTTCAGCCACCACTTATTTCCCCGGGCTGTACTTTCTGCCCTTAAACTTCCCCTTCCTTTCTACCTGTACAACCCGCACTTGGCCTTGAAACCTCACATTTTGTGCATGGCTTGTTGACTGACACAGACAGCTGGCACACCTGCCTGGTATAGCTACTGCACTTCATGCTAAAAGCATGAAGTAAGGTTATGCATATTATTTTACAAAGTAGACTATGGTTCAATGTATGTGGGGTAGTCTCTTCAGAGAATATTCAGGGAGCAGACACCTGGTATCCAGCATGGGCAGAGTGGCTGCTGCCCAGTGCACCAGTGCATATTGATTGAGTTCATCAATAAATCAATCAGTATCTCAAAGAACTGAGGGGGCACTGACTCGAAGCCTTGGGGACTGTTTCAGGGCTATCTCCTCATTATATAAGCAAATGTCACAGGGCACATCATACCAGAGATGATGGTGGAGAGCAAAGGCTCCCTCCATTCTTCGAGAGTCTTCACCTTAATTAAGAAAACATTTACTCTAATTCCCACCCCAAACACCTAGAGAAATGTATGAAGGAGAGATTTTGAATCCATAAGCAATCTCCCTAAAGGCATGACAGAATTGGACCCAACTGTGTCACTAACAGGTGACAAGTGTTTGTTTCTTTACAAATAATTGGGGAAAAACCTGTGCAGCCATGTCAGGGCACAGCACCAACTACTGCTGGGCCCTCAGGAGACACAGAATGACCCACCAGAAGCCTCGTTATGGAACTTGAAGCCTTCCAGCTGAGGGTAAGTGATGCTGTCAAACACCTTCAACTCTGACCTCCCACAGGTCGTCAGCCACACCACCAGCCTGAGGAGTTCATCCAGGTGGGGATCCACTTCACTCTGGTTCAGCGCATCATACCTGCAGAGACAAATGAGGCCAGTTCCCTGGATTTTTGGACAAAGCAGCCACATTTGTTCATGGTGCTCCTCACTGGGGTCCAGAGGCAATGCAGACTGAGGTGCTGGGAAAGACCCCAAGGTCTCTACTGAGTCAGCACTAAAAGGCAATGGAAGTGCCCTGGGTAAAAGTCACTGTGTTTGCAAAGGTCAGCCTTAGATCTAAATGTGCAATCAGAATACAGAGAAATCTGGGAAGAGCAATACCATCTGCTCATGAAAAGGCTGCTTTCCATGGCTGGACCTCCTAAAAGGCATGTGCTTTGGGCAGGAGTACCTCCAAAATGAGAGATTTAACATTTCCAAAGAGCAACAATAACAACAACAAAAAAAATCATGGGAAATAATCCCACTTTATTAGACTTCCTTATGCTTATTTCATTGTTTCTATTTTTTAGTTACTTATGTGTAGGTGGGCTACCTTGCTCTTCTTGTGGAGAAGGATCTCTCAAGTCTTATTCCAGCTCTGTCATGTCAAAAGTAAAAGTGTTTGCAGTGTGACTTTAGTTAAGGCAGAAAGAAAAACCAATGAGCTGCAATGGATCCTTCCTGACATTCCCTTGAACAGGCTCATTCCCTCTCCTGACTCCAACAAGAAATCTGGGGAAAACCAACCACCCATTTAACAACAACAACAACAACAACAACAACAAAACATTCAAGAACTGCTATGCCATAGACCTTCACATTAGCAATAGCCAGTTAGTCATAGTTCAGACTAATGTAAAATGTGGTATCACCATAGGGACATTTATTGTTATGTCCTTTTGGAGGAAGGCCCTCAGGATTGTCATTTAATCACATCTTTACCCCCTCACCCAAGTCAACCCTCTAGACTGGAACCCTGGCTTGCAGTGAAGTCCGTGAAGCACAGTATAGGCTGAATCCCACAGGGAAAGGGGCCTCTCCTATTCAGAGCGAAGCCCAAGGAAATATACATGACCTTGTCCTAAAGTAGCTTCCCTAAGATCAGTGGAAGAGTTTGAAAAATCCAGAAATTTCTTTGATTTCCATCTTTTGGCTTATCCAATCTCTGGACCTAACCTGAGGATGACATGGCCAATCAGAATAGAACAAGTCAGAAGAACCAGTACTGACCTAGCTACAGAGTGTCTACATTTGGATTCCCATGGGTCAAGGATTTGAGGGAGGGAGAGTAGTTATTTGGGAGTTGATCTGAAAATACAAGTAGGGGAGACACTCTGTGAGTCAGAGAAGGGAAAGGAGCCAATTTAGAGCATTATCAAGTACATGCCTCATCAGGCAACTGGAGCTTAATCCTTGGGGACTCTGGGAGGCACGTAGAGCTCAGCCTTCCCCTACCCACAAGGGGCAACTTTCTGGGTATTTCTCCATCAGCTTCTACCAATCATTGGTGGAGGACTGCTCCTGCAGGTTGTTGATTTCTTTGCACTTCCAGCCCTCGAGCACACAGGCAGAGCCCATTATAGCAGTCCCAGAAAGCCCTCCAACACAGCGATGTGGGTTCTGACAGGTGCCTGCCAGGCTGCCAGGCATGAGAGTGGTGCCTACAACCAAAGGGACTTGGTAAAATTAGTATCACAACCACCCTCTTGTTCTCTAAGGGAGTGGTTCTGGCTCCCAAGCCCAATGCACATTGAATATCCTTTGCAATAAAAGTTTCTCTGTCCACGGTCTACATACAGAGATTTGTATTTCAGAAGACACTCTGAGAAGCCTCTATATGTGTCTTTCTCTAAAGCACCCCAAATGATTCTGAGGAGGACCTAGCTTTGGAGGTTTCTCCCCCACCAAACACATCCACTTACCGGAGTAACACTTTGAGCAGCAGAGGGTAGCCCTCTGCATTCTCAAACTCCATGAGCAGAGCCGAGGAAACAGTGTAGGAGTCCTTCACAAAGCCCAAGATGAGGCTCACAGCCTCTCCCAGTTCTGGAGCAAAGAGAGAGTCTGCAAGCCTGGAGAGGTTTTGGAGAGAGATCTTGACACAATCCATCGCTGCGGGAAAAAGACACCACTGTTTGCTCAGAAGCAATAGCTTTTCTGCCACAATCATTCCCTCCCACCCCACTACCTTTAAACTTGGATCAAGAAGATGACTCTCTTGCCCTGGCTGTTGTGGCTCAGTGGATTGAGCACTGGCCTGCAAACCAAAAAGAAGACAACTCCCCCTTGGGAAGTGCTATCCTGAAAGCCATGTTCTGCAGGTTCAGATGGAGAGCAGGTGAACCAGGAAGAAGAAAGCCTTTCAGCCCTCTCCTCCTAATTCCCAGCATGTGGAGCATCTCAGTTCACTGAGTAACAAGATGCATGACCTAAGACCCAAGCACTGTAGAAGGCCTTAAAGAAACAGCACTGGAGATGAGCAGAAATTAGTTTGATGAAGTGTGTAGAGAATATGTGGATGTGTGAAGGTGAGGTGGGGAAAAGATGATGTGTCTCAGCTACTAAAGAATCAGGGGTCTGGGATGCTTCTGTGGAACACAGGAAGGTGGGGGAAAGCAGGTCCCACTTGTGTGAGAGCTGGCCATGGTGGTCCCCCAGAGCTGTGAGAAGCCAGAGGAAATTTGAGTCAGAAGAGAAATGTTACTGGATTTGCATTTTGATTGATGGCCCTTTTTGGACTCTTTCATTGGGAAGTCTCTTCTGAGTACTGAGGAAGTCAGGAAACATGCCTACTTGGAACCTGAGATAACTATGCCCAGTCCCTCAATGGCGAGGCTGAGATGTGTGGAGTCTACATGCCAGACAGGACAGCCCTAAGAGTTCAAGGCTTGGCAGGAGACTTCCAGTCCATCCCCCTAACTTCTAACCTTCTCCTCAGCCCATATGCCCACAAAAACTACTCATTTCTCTAAGGGGATACAGTGCTCAGGTGGCAGACTTCTCAGTGAGGTGGAATTTTTCATTTCCAGTTGAGAATAATGACACAATGAGGGCCTTTTACCACTAATGCAAACAGCCTTTTCTTAGGGGTCTCCAACTCTAGCCTGTGAGCAGTGGTGGGGGTTGGAGGGGATCTGAGCTATAAAATACCTCAGGCCCAGTCAGCCCCAGACTACTAACACTGGGTCCTGGCTTTTCCAGGAATGTAACTCCCTCAACTGGTGCTTCTACTTCATCTGGGCTCCATTGCAACAACAGGGTGGGCTGGTCACCCTGGCGAGTATGGCTCAGTTGGTTGGAGTATTGTCCCATAAACTGGAAGGTTGTGGGTTCAATCCCTGGTCAGGGCACATGCCTAGGCTACGGGTTTGATCCCCAGTCTGGGAGTGTTCAAGAGGCAGTTGATCCATGTATCTCTCTCACATCAATGTTTTTCTTCCTCTCTTCCCCCACTCCCTTCCTTTCTCTCTACAAAAGCAATGAAAAAATCTTCTCTGGTGAGGATTAAAAAAAAAAAAAAAAGAGGGTGGGCTCATTGACAGTGATTCCCTCTGCTATAGGAAGCCCCAGAAAGAAGACAGATCACAGGGTCAGTGTTTGTGGAGAAGCAGCTCACACTGGGAGGTTCTGTATTGTGGACCGTTCAGCCTGGTTTCAGGAGTTGTAACCCTCACCCCATGGTGGGCTGTGTAAGAGCCCAAGGGACCCACTTCATCTGGGTCTGTTCTGTCACAAGGATGTGACCTACGAAGGAGACAAAGCTTATCTCCCTGGCAGGAGTACTGCTTCTGCCTCTCTGGCCCAATTGCTTGGTTGGCAGTCAATGACGGGTAAGACTCCTCATGGGAGGGGCAAGCTAAGCCAGACAGAGACCACTTGGGAGGCCCCATGGAAGGACTCGGGGGTTGCAGCAAAGAGGATGTGATGGACCCTCGCCCCCCAGCTATTCTGACATAGCCCGAGTCCTCATTTCCATCTGGGAGATGTCTCCTGCTTCCTAATCAGCTTAAAGCCCGAAACTGTGGGGGTGAGCGGTGCAGCCCTGTCCTGGCCGCACCTGGCCAGGACGGCTCCCTGGGTGATCCGGACATAAGAAAGAATTCCTAAAGCCCTGTGAAACCTGCTTTGCTAAGAATGTTCTTCCTTAGGTGATAAGTGTCCCAGGAGGAAATGAGTATGTCTCCCAAAGTCTGGCAACCCCCTTTCCTGACAAACACTGGCTCAGATTAAGCCCTCAGATTGCTTTGAAATGTTAACCATTGTTTGATCCTTGTCACCTGACATACCTGTATTCCCATGCATTTGTGCCCAATAAAAGCCTAGTGAGGATGGGGCTCTAGGTCATTCTCCTCTGAGAGTTTGACCCCTTTCCTCCCCAAGCAGTCATGTCTTAGTAGTTTTTATTTTCATCCGTGACGGAGGGATGGGGCTCTGCGGGCAGAGCCTCCCCACATCTGGTGACCAGGACAGGGTCCCCCGCAGTTCTGACCTACTCCCCAAGACTCCATACCTTGAGGTCAGCCCAAGGGATGGACAGCTGTGCTCCCAAGAGGTACTTTAGCTATGGAGATAAGGAAATGCTGCAGAGTGGGTAAGGCAGGCAGCTGTGAACCTTTGTCAGAATGCCCCCCCTTGAATCAGCTTTGCAGAGTCTCCCTTCTGGCTCCATGATGGCCCAGTTGCTGAGAGGAGGCCAAAACAGTTTCTCAAGACTGTGTGAGCCATGGCATCCAGTGAGATCTGTGTTCTTGGGAAGAGGCAAGAGAGGCTGAAGGAGCCCCTGGTCCTGCCAATGGAGTTGACACCCTTAGCACCTTGCCTTGATCCCACCAGGTATTGATGCTGTGATGTTGACAGCTGTGGGGAATCCACTGTGTGCCAAGTGCTGGCTAAGCACTTCGAATATGTCAATTCACTAAAGCCTCACAACAATCCAATGAAATCAGTAGGATTCTTGTCCCCATTTTACATACAAAAAAATCAGGATGCCCAGTCAGTTAAGTGCCCAAAGTCACTCAACTATAAAGGCAGAGCTGGTTCAGAACTAATGACGTTAACTCCTATATGTCCTGACCAGAGCAGAACCTAAGGCACCGGAATCAGGTACCTCCAAGTTTAAATTTGATTCTTTTCTTGGAAACTGGGGAGACTTGGCAAATTCTTCAGCAAACACTAATCTGTTTCCCACTGCAAAATGGTAATAACCTTTAATATCTATCTCAAAGAAAAAAATGAGATGACATACAGATGGGTCCAGCACAATTTCTGTTTAACAGTATGCAGGCAGTAAATGAGTTCCCTTTCCCTCCCTCCTTAATGGAACATCAAAATGAACAATACAAACACTTTCATGAATGGAACCAAGCAATATAGGGTCATCTACTGGGCATAACTGGGCCTCGACATAAACCTTGTTTGTTTATGTCTTTTTTTGTCCCAGAAATCTATCCTGACTCTGCAAGAGCATAACAGGGTCTTCTTGTGGAAAGTGGGCCCAGAGCCCACCCTTGGTCCCCTGAGGACTTACCCTGCAGGTATTGGATAATGCTGAGGTTCTGGGCCTTGGAGATTGCCCTTAGCACACAGAAGGTGGGCTCCTTCCAAAAGCGGCAGCTGTGCTCCTGAAGACAGGTTGTGGCAATCACTAAAGACTGGAGCTCATTCCCTGAGAGAAGTCCCTCCAGCCCCTGAGGCTCACTGCAAATGTTGAGCAACATCTGAAAGAGGGAGAGAGGGAGAGAGGGAGGGAGGGAGGGAGAGAGAGAAGGAAGGAAGGAAGGGCCAAGAAGACTCTAATTAGGAAGCTTTCTTCCTGTAATAGATTTTTTCCCTGCCTTTCAAGAACACTGATGGGCATGTGTCAGCACAAAAGATGGAGTTGTATGTTGCCACCCTATGCCCCAGACCAGCATGGCCAAAAGTGCCACCTAAAAAAGGTTAAGGGATTTTGGCTGCCTAAACTCATAACCCCAGTAAAAGCAGTAGTTATCCTTTCCAAGTCACAATAACAAGGGAATGTTTAACTTGGGTGACTTTTTTATAGAAATGCCAGGAAAATGCCATCAACTGTTCAAGCATAGAATTAATAGGACTCAGTGCTATTTAAAAAGCAAGATGTATTCCTAAATCCCTGGTCAGCATTCAAATTCTACTTCTCTATAAGATCATGCATGCTGTCCTGTAACCTCCTAACTGAGGTCCTCATTTCTGCCTATTCAGTCTCCCTGTGGACTTCAGACACAGTCTATCCACTTGGGGAGGATAGTGGTACGCAAAGCTTGTCAGGAACTTGCCCTACCTCCTCTCTCTTTGGCTCTTGATGATTTAACTTTGCACATTTTCCGGTTTGGAAAATATGGAAAGCTCCTTCCACCTGAACCTGAACATCCAGCACCATGACAGACTCCCAGCTGGACAGCACTGGGACTGGCTACAGGTTCCTGCATGCGGATGTGGTCACACACCCCTTGGCTCAGATGACAGTTTCTACTCCTGGCCCTGCTCTTCCCCATCACAGTTCCACCCCAACCTTCAGCTCTGGTTCAATGCCATCTCCTCAAAAAAGCCTCTTTTATGCTCTTCTGTAAACCAGGTCCCCTGTCCTCACTTCCTGGCACACCTTTGACTTTTCCTTCAGAGCACTTAAAAATTAGACATGCTAATTTATTTATGTGACTATTTCCCCCCCACATCTTTCTGTCATGTATATGAGAAAGGGGACCGTGGTCACTGAAGGAACTATCAGTCTGCCATAGAGCCACACCCAGGAGGAGCTTCATATTTTTTGTGGAATGAAATAAGGAAAACCCTGGTGAACACAAATGATTTCTATCACTGTGGTTTGCACTCTGTCCATTCTTGGAGAAAACTGTAAAGACAGGGCTGCACTCACTCCCTGAAGAACACATAAAAAACACAGGATAAATATTTGTTCACATGCCCAGCACTGTGTCCTGGCCATCACTTGGGATATAATTATATACAGGTAAATGAAGCCTAAGTTTTCCAACAAATGCAGTTTAGGGGATAACCCACCACAAGTGAAAATCCATCCGAACTTGTTTGATACCCTCTGGTAATGATGACTCTGGCTTGAGAATTAGTCTAAAATGGATGTTAATCTGCATGCAGACATCCAACAGAGAGCTGCACTTGAAAATTCCCAAATGGTCCCAAGTACCTGCTTGTGTGAGATACTGCCCAAGCCCTGGACATATAGACATGACAAAGACACACCCTCCCTCACCCTCTAAGGTCAGAGAAGCAGAAGGGGTTTTCTATAGACCTCAGCCTCCCAGAAGATGGGAAAGTGGAACATGTCAGTGAGGGGCAGGGGAAAGAGTAAGGAGTTATGTTAAAAATTGCTGCTGTCAGTCAGAGAGGATAGGAGAGATGGGAAATGACAAGAGGAAACCACATGTGGTGCTCAGTAGTCTGAGATGGTTAAAAGCCTGCTGTGAGCGAGCCCAGAGCCAGATTCCTGGGGCTCCACCCAACTCCTGAGCTCATGTTTACTCACTGTGCCTTAGTTTGCATAGAATCAGGAACACAGTACTATACATGGCCCAAGATGGAAGAGAGGACTCTTGGAGGTGACAGAGGAGAGGTCATGGAGCAAAGTGTATAGCAAGTACATAGAAAATAGGGGCCACGATTATGCAAGTGGAGTTAGATGCTTGCTCTCAGAGAGAAAGTGGCCAGAGATGGAAGGTTCCCCATGTTGGGGAGGGCCAGCAGGGCCCAGCAACATGAACTGGAGAAGGAACTGGTGGGGCCAGGTGGAGAAGAAGGAGCTCATCTTTCTGAGAAAATAAAAACAAATGGAGTATTGATAGGAAGATACAGTGAGATACAAGAGAAGAAGAAAATCCATTTTCCCAATACACAAGCTTCCTGGTGTTTGCAGAACACGGGGACAGAGGGTGAGCTAGGACCTTGTGGAGAACAGAGAAGCTCCAGAACTAGGGCCAAAAAATATAAGAGCACCTCTGAAGAGCAGAGTGCAGCCTTGGCCCAGAGGGGTTCAACCCCTCCTCTCACTCACCTGCACAAACATCCTCTGAACTTGAAGATCGTTCTCAAAAAACTCATCCTTTTCCAGAGGAAAGACAAAAAAGAGGTAGAGACACTGCAGAAGCAGGGCTGGGAGCCCAGATTCAGCAACTCTACCCAGCGTCTCCTGCAAAGGAAGAGCAGAGGCAAGTGACCCAAGGGCAGAACTGGCCACCCTAGTTCAGATCCATGCTGTTGGTATGTGCAGTCATTGTAGCCAGAACATGTGTAAGTTACTGCCTCTCTCTGGGCAACCCACTCTCCAGTAAGAATGAAGATAGTCATAGGACCTACCTAGGGTGACTGTGCAGTTTTAGTTTAGATAAAGTGTATGCTGCATGCTCAACAAACGTTATGTCTTTTATAAGATAGATAGTTGATAGGGAGGAAAGCAGGGAGGGAGGGAAAGAGAAAGAGTGATGCAAAGTGAAAAACAAGGGCTTCCTTAGGAAACCACACCACTGACTTGGTAGGTTACCTCCTGATTAGGGCACTGGGAACTCAGTCAGGAGGGGATAGTTGATAACAACTGCAAACAATTGAATTAAGGATCTGATCAGCATCCTTTCCATCCCCTCCTTCAGATCTAAAACCTCACTGTGACCTATAAGCAAAGACCATTAACTAGAGCTACTGGCAGAGGAGAGAAAACAGGGAGCTGGAAGAGAGACCCAACTGAGTGCAGAGCTCCTGAGGTTCTCTCTTCCTTGGACTCTGCCTACAGCTCCACCAGGATTATTATGACAACCCTCTTTGTGTGTGTGTGTGCATGTGTGTATGTGTATGAATGTGAGCACATATGGGGTTCATTTAAAATATATTGTCCACACAATCTCCACCTGATTAACTAATCTGACAGACATGGTAGGTAAATTAGAAAAATAAAAAGGAAAAATGCACAGTCCAGGCCAGGCCAGGAATATCACGCAGTACACTGGGTCTACCTTGCCCCTAAAAGCTTCTAATGCCAATACTGTCCACCCCTTTCCTTGACACCTGGCTCTACGGTGACCCCGCTCAGCATAGATCTCCTTGTCTCTCCTGCTACACTGGCTCCACTGAAAGCCAGCTGCTTACCTTTCTCACTGCTTTTGGGTCTAGCTGATCACTGTGGAAGACCAGTCTTTAGGTTAATGTTTTACTACTCAGACTGTAAACAGTCCTTTCCCAGGAGCAGAAGAGTCCTGCTCCGTGCTTCAGGCTGCTCCACCTGACAGTGTACTCCAGGCAGTTTACACAGAGGAAGAGCCAGGTGGCCCTCCCCGTTGCTGACATCTGCAGCTCTGCTCCACCTGCCTTCACTTACTATCTCCAAAGTCTCATCTGATGTCTGCGTCACCATTAGACTGATGTGTGCTAGATCCATCATGGTGGGCACTCCCTATAGGTGATGAATGAATGAGTCTCTGGGACCACCCTGCATGGAGTCTTTGGCCATTTCTATTGATGGCCACAGGTGCCAGGACTGCTTCTGCCTGAGAGGACAACAGCCATTAGCAAACTGCTCAGAGGAAAGCACCAGGCCCTCTCTTCACAGTGGGAGGATATGAGTACAGTCAGGATGGGGTACAGGAAGGAAGAAAGAGGGGAGAGGCCTTGTTTGAGCATTGTCTCTGGACTGGCATGCATGAACAGGTGACTACAGTTGTGGCTCCTTCAGTATGAGTTTGACAAGAGGCAAAAAAAGAGAAGCAACTCAGAGCATGGGCCCTGGAGTCAGACAGACTGCAGTTACACAATATGGGTGAACTTGATTGCTCACCACTAATGTGACATCACCATAATCCAACTCCCAGGGTTTGGGAGGATTTATGAGCACAGTGCATGGGACACACCCAGCCCTGCCCTGACACACAGGACATCAGCCATTTTCAATCTTCACAGCAACCCTGGAAAGTGAGGCATTTTCATCCTAAATTCTAAAATTAGCAACACAACAGGGTCACAGAGAGGTAGCACGATTTGCTTGAGGTTACACAGTTTGTCAACTGAAAGACAGTATTCAAACCCAAATTTCAGAATTGCAGAAGTCCATGTTCTATATCAAAAGGGAAATAAAGAAAGAGAAACAAGAAATCAGTTTCATGAAAAAAAGACTCTTGAGATATGCCACTGCCCTGTGCCGAGACTTCCCTGTACATGTGGGTGAGGAATGCCAGAGCCAGGCCAGTGGGTCCTGGCACTTACCGAATCTGTCCCTGCGAGCACGAACACTGACTTGAGGAGCAGGTAGCCATCCTGATCTGTATCCCCCTTCCACCTCAGCAACTGTCCAGCTGCTGCCCGTGCTTGCTCTGATGACAACACAGGAAGAGGAAAAAGTGTCACCAGTAGAATGATGCAGTGACTTGTTCACCCAGTTTCCTGTCCACTTGGGCTCCTCTTACTGGGAGATGCACCTTACAATCTTTAGGGCACTCCTGCCTTCCCCAGAAGGCCAGCTTAGCATCTTTAGGGGACTTCTGCCTTCCTCAGAAGGCCACCTGAATCTACACCAAACTTGCATACGCAGCCAGATTAATCTCCTTGAAGGACAGTTGTTAGCATGTGATCATCCCTGCTCAACAACAATCAATGGCTCCCTATTGCCCAAATGATGAGCAAGTTCCTCAGCTCATCATTAAACTTCCCATAATTAAACTTCCCAAAATCCAGAGTCTTCACCTCACTTTCTGTATCAGGTAGCCCTTTATACTGCAGGGACTCCTGCAATTTACACCATGCTCATGCTATTCCTTTCCCCTGGAATTTCCTCCATAGCCCAGCCGCCAGAGTCCAGTTCTCTGAGTGGCAGAATGCAAGTCAGGGACCAGACAACAAAGAATATGCTTTGACTCTGTGTCTTTTCTGCATCAAGCTCTCCATTAAATATTGAGTTGCACATTTTATACTAGCACTTACTCTCAGAACCCCTGGGGTTGTGTGTGTGTGTGTGTGTGTGTGTGTGTGTGTGTGTGTGTGTGTGTGTCTCTCTATCTGTCTGTCCCTCCCAGGAGCAGCAGAGTTCCTTAAGTTCCCTTTCTCTGCTGCTCTGCTAGACTTTTCCTTTGTTCCCAAGGTACCCAGTGGCAGAACTGGGCCCACTGGTCTGTTTGGAAGGCACTAGTATAACTCCACTAGAAAGGAGAGAGGGACAGAGCAGGAGGCCTGGGAGGAGTCTTCACAGCTGTTTTGTTCTCTCATAAGTTTTCTCCAGGACCTCTCTTCTCTTACCTGCAGGCTTTCCCACAAGCACCTTCTGTATTTCTTGGGCTAGCTGGTTGGAAACCTCTTCAGCCAGCTTTTGGAGACTGGGAAAGCAGACGATTCCCACAGAGTGTTCCCAGGCCTGATGCAAAAAACAGGATTTGGTCAGAGATGTCACAGCTACAAAGCAAGGCCAGAGAGTCACCTCCCTGTCTCCTTGTCAACCCAAACCAATGGTTCAACTCACTTTCTCCGGTGCCCAAAGGCCACTACATTACCTACCCTTGGGTTTCTACTGTATCTGTAACCTCATGCCTGTTGAATTCTGATGAGCTCCAAAACCATAGCAACCTGGGCCCTGGACATCTCCCTTGAACTCATGCTCTTGAAACATCAAACACACATCACTGAATCCACTGCCTTCCCCCAAACCTGTTGCATCTTATCTCAGAAAATGGCCTGGCCAAGCATCCAGTTGCCCTCATGGGAAATTACAAGAGTGATTTGCTAGGTCTCCCTCTCCCTTGCTTTCCTTACTCCATCAGTTGCTGTATCTCACCGATTCTTCTCTTTTCAGAATTTCCCCTGGTTTCTGTAGTAATACTGTTCCTAGTTTTGCTTTTCATCTGAGTCTTTTCCCTTGAAAAGGGATCTGAAAGATCTGACTGAGATCCTCCTTCTAGAGAAGGTGAGAAAGGCATCAAATTCTGAAGAGAAATCATTTCAGTGTATTTACTTGCTACAGATAGTATATTTGTTAAAAAGTAAAAACCTTTAGAAATCTTTATATTAAAGGTGCTGTATACAAAATGAAGATGCAGGCCACAGATTCATAGAAAATATTTGCAATGCATATAACTGACAAAGGAATTATATCCAAACTGCTACAAATTAATAAGATAAAGACAAACAACTTGATTTTTTAAAAACAGGTAAATGAAACAAGTAACTAATAACAGATAAAGTAAATATAAAATTACTGATAATAAGGAAAATGCAAATTAAAACTACAATGAAATATTTTATACCTTTCAAGTTGGTAATAACGAAAATCCTGACAACATGTGAGTGAATGTGAGGGACGGCACAACCCCCGTGTGGTCTGATGCATATCCTCTACTGATGGAGCATCACTTGGAAGAACTTCTTTGAAGAACATTTAACCAATCCAAGAATGCTAAAGGGGGACATGTGCTACAGCCCAGCAATTCCACTACTAGGTTCCCTAAGGAAAGTCTGGCACACATGCACATGGGGATGTGGACAAGAAATATGTCTGCAGTATTATTTGTGATTGTGAAAAATGGGAGAAACTTAATGTTCATCAGTAGGACCATGAGTAAATAATTTGAGGCATATTTATATAAGGATACCAATAGAACTGAAAAAGAAATAGAGCTTCAGATAAACCCTAGAAATAGAATGTTGAGTGAAAAAAGCAAGTTGCAGAAGTACATTACAATATGAGCCTATGAAAACCTGTGGAACTATGTATGTGTGTGCATATGTACATATTCCTGATAATTCAACAAATAAGAGTTACCAGTGGAGGAGGGTGGAAGGTGAATGAGCTCTAGAATGCATGCATAGGTGACTTTAGTTTACCTGAAATGTATGATTTACTTTACATGGGTGGGGAGTACCTGCGTATTTATTTTATTTTGAAAAAAACTTTTTCTGAAAATTGTTTTTATTTTCTGTCCTATAAACCAAGTTGTCCCTTTCCTTTGTATATAAAAAAGCAGTGCATCAGAACTTTGCTAAAACTACAAAAAAAGCTAGATAAATTTTAAACACTATTGCACATAGTAGACCTTCAACAAATATTTGATAGGTGAACACATGATCATGAAAGCCCCAATATACAGAACAATGGCCAAGTGTATTTTGTGCTGGTCTTGAGCCTAACACTGGGCCAAACACTTACATGCATTGTTCCCACTAATCCTCACAACAGCTGGTATTAATATTATTCCCACTTTACAGAAACTGAAGCTGAGCCAGAGGATAAGCACAGAGAATCAGTTAAGCCACAGAGTGGGAAGTTGAATTACCTCATGCATACCTAAGTAGCATGTGCATGTCTAAGAAATTTATGGAAACCACCTGGAAACTAGCTATCACTTAGAAACTTTAATCTCGGGGAAGAAAAAGTCAGTCCTTTGGCTGGAAACTTGTGTGGTAAGATTATTTCCCTCCCCAGGAATGAGAACTCTGCTATGATGTCTTCCTAACAAATTCTATGCCCCCTCACTGCACTGACAAACCCCTCAAAGACCAATTTGCAGGCAATTGACTCAGAAGCATCTAGATCGTCTTTGAGCAGTGGGACTCCAGGAGGCACTCTACAATAAAGCAAATTGGGCCACTGTGAGTTGAACAGTAATTGTACACTCAGCCAGATCCTCCCAAGGCTCACACTACTTCCTGGGACCTCAATGGGCACTTCTGGAAGCTGTGTTAACTCTTTCAGGCCACTGGGGTGCTGTTTGATGCAGAGGCAATCATTTATGGAATGATACCATGGAGACCCCAAAGAGTTAAGGCAACTTCCAAAAGGACCTAATTTTTTTCCCAAACTGGGACTTGCATGCTGGAATATTGCTCAATATTTTTAAAAACTTTTATTTACTCACATTATCTAAGCTGCACCATCATGCCTTGTGGCTCTCCCCACACATGGAAGAGAGAGAAAGAAAATGATGCTGTGCTCTCCAGTGTAAAATAAAGAATGACAAAAGCTCTTGAGGAGATGGGAGAAAATCCTCACTTTTGAATGACAGAGAACCTAGTTGGTTTCCAAGCATGACAGCAATAATACTACTTCATTACTGCAGAGTTTGGTGGTTTGGTCTTTAAGTGAACTCAAAACATTTTGAGACTTTATATGAATTTCCCCTGCTAGTGTGACAGAGTTGATTCTCTCCTTTGTAAATAAAACTAATGCATCAAAATTTTTGTTAGCACAACAAAAATGTCTTTTTCCAAAAATGAGAATAAATTATGTTGCAGCCCCACTCTGACAGGATAGATTCAAGGATGGACAAGGAGGGGTGTTGACTCTCACCATCTTCTCTGGACACTACACTTGGAAATAATCATTGGTTATTCTTGTTAGTATACTTAACATTATTTATTGCTCATCCCTTGTCAGTTGGGTCTCTGCATGGTTTTTAAAAATATTTTATTTATTTATTTTTTAGAGAGAGGGGTAGGGAGGGAGAAAGATGAGAGAAACATCAATGTATGGTTGCCTCTCAAGCATCCCCTACTGAGTCCTGGGCCTGCAACCCAGGCACATGCCCTGACTGGGAATCAAACCGGACCCTTTGCTTCTCACTCTGGTGCTCAATGCACTGAGCCACACCAGCCAGAGCCCCTACATGGTTTTTATGACAATGATTAACCACACTTGATGGTATGAAGTCTGCACCACTGGCCAGTCACTTAGCCTAAATTGCATGCCTATGTACACACACATGAGTGCACATACATGCACATACTTACACATGTGCACATGCACACTCACACTCACTTCTAAGTACCACCAAATGAGTATTGAATGTAATCCTTCCACACTAAGAAATGAATAAATTTCTCCCCATGTTATCCACTGCTCTAGTTATGTTACTATAAAACAAACTACCCCAAAACTGAATGGCTTAAAATAACAGCAATCTTTTTTTTTTTTTCATGGATCTGCAATTTGCGCAAAGCTCAGCAGATAGAGATTTCTCTGCTTTCCTCAGCTGGGGCAACTAATGGAGGCTAAGAGATCCACTTCCAAGATGGTGCACTCATATGGCTGGTAAGTTGGTGGTCAGCAACACAGGCAGCTGCAAGCTCAGGGGCTTTGGTTCCCCTCCACATAGGCTTTTACGTAGGGCTGCTTGGTCTTCCTCACAACATGGCAGCAGGGTGCCAAGAGTGAATGTTCCAACAGACAGGATAAAGCTACAAGTTTCTGGAGACTTGGGCATGGAAATGTCACTACTGCCTTATTCCATTAGCCACGCCACCACAAACCCACTCAGATTTAAAGGAAGGGAACACAGATGCTACCTCTCAAAGGCAGCAACGTGAACTCATTTACAGCCTCTCTAATCTACCACATCCATAGGTCTCCTTTTTTTCTCCCACGTTGTCCCTGCCTCTGTTTGTCCATCCCAGACAGTGAGGAATTTTACACTAATTGCTGGGGATTCCCTATCTCACTCTCTGCTTTCTCTCAAAGTATATATTCTAAGAATAATCTTCAATAGCTCTAGCTTCCCCCATGTCTACTATCATGCAATATCTATTCAACATGAGGACCTGAAGTGGTTCCCTTTGCCTCAAAGCAAACTCAACTGAAAGCTAGCAGGATGTGCCCATGCTTGCTAGAGGAACACCTTCTATTCTGGGTGTGAAATCCTATGATAAGGAAAGTTCTAGGAAGAACAGACATGAACAATAGTGCCATCTGATGGCGACAAGGTAGGTGGAAGCAGACCCTACTTCCCCTGTTGCACAGGTGGAACATCCAGCCAATCTTCTAAGGAACAGAGTGAATGGCCAATGGTATCCCAGCATATATGAAGGTTGGAAGTCAAAAATTGTAGAAGACATTAAAAAATAGATGGTAAGGAGATTGCTTTGGGATAGTAAGGTCCCTGGGACCAGAGCAAGGACCAGGGCTTCTGCAGCCCCAGGCCTGGCACCTGTTGGGCCTGCTGCAGGATTCTTGGACAAGAGCTAAATAAATAGTTCCCTCCCCTACCAAACAGGGAAGATAGAGAGGCACCAGGTTGGGCCTGGAGGCTTGAAGTCACTGGGGCGGATAAACATGAAGTGGCAGACAAACAGGGGTGGTGTTCACCCACTGAGACTGTGGACACTGGCTGGGTCACTACCAGAGAAATTGGGGAGCTGGGAGATCCCTGGAGAATGGAGAAGGGTTGGGCTCTGTCAGACCCTGACCCAGATAGTCTCCAGTCTGGTTGGATAGTTGGGATGTGTGAGAGGCTGGGCAGTTATTAGGAGCGGCAGGCTTGAACAGGAGGATTTTGTTCAAAAAAGGCTCTTGGTGGCTGTTCTCCCACAGTAGCCAAACCCCAGCCCCTACCGCCCCAGCAGCCAGGGCCCTACCACCACCTCACAAGCAGCTGTGCCCATACTCCCACACCTAGGCGGTGGAGGCCATGCCTCTGCCCCCACCACCACAGCCTCAGCTGCATGCTCAACCCCATGGACAAAGCTATGGCCCTGCCACCCTGGTGGCTGTGCCCCTGCTGCCGCACCTCTGGCTGGCTTGCAAAGAGGAAGAAGGAGGCCCACTCCTGGCAGAGGAGAGCAGCAGGGCTCAGGGAGATAGCAGTCCTCAGAAAGAATTAACTCAGTGGGGGAACTGAACTACCCTGAAGAGACTTTGAGAGTGCCTAGCACCTAGGACAGTAAAAAGGGAGAAGGTGGTGAGTGAGTTTTCCCTAATTAGGGCACCTCAAAGAAAGCACAACTGGTATATTGAAGGTGCCAGGCTGGCACAAATGGGCAGTAAGGGCCTGGCAGTGAATGGAGGAACTGGGCTGAAGGCTGTGCAAATGTGAAGATTGTGGCCCAAACTGGGCCCCCATATTCCAAAACCATAGGAAGGGAGAAAAGCGAAGTCCAACCCCCTCAGATGCTACAGCCAGGTGTTGTGGACCATTCAGCCTGGTTTCAGGAGTTGTAACCCTAACCCCATGGTGGGCTGTGTAAGAACCCAAGGGACCCACTTCATCTGGGTCTGTTCTGTCACAAGGACGTGACCTACTAAGGAGACAAAGCTTATCTCCCTGGCAGGAGTGCTGCTTCTGCCTCATTCATCTCTGGCCCCAATGCTTGGTTGGCAGTCAATGACGGGTAAGATTCCTCATGGGAGGGGCAACCTAAGCCAGATGCAACCACTTGGGAGGCCTCATGGAAGGACTCAGGGGGCTGTAGCAAAGAGGGGGTGATAGACCCTCACTCCCCGGCTATTCTGACATAGCCCGAGTCCTCATTTCCATCTGGGAGATGTCTCCTGCTTCCTAATCGGCTTAAAGCCTAAAACTGTGGGGGCAAGCTGTGCAGCCCTGTACTGGCCAGGATGGTTCCCTGGGTGATTGGGCATAAGAAAGAATTCCTAAAGTCCTGTGAAACTTGCTTTGCTAAGAGTGCTCTCATTTAAATGATAAGTGTCCCAGGAGGAAATGAGTATGTCTCCCAAAGTTTGGCAACCTCCTTTCCGACTCAGATTAAACCCTCAGATTTCTTTGACATGTTAAACCTGCATTCTGGTGTATTAGAACCCAATAAAAGCCTAGTGAGGAAGGGGCTCTGGGTCATTCTCCTCTGAGAGTTTGACCACCTTTCCTCCCCAAGCAGTCATGTCTTGGTAGTTTTTATTTTCATCTGTGACAGAGGGATGGGGCTCTGCAGGCGGAGCCCCCCTACATCTGGCACCCAGGACAGGGGCCCCGGCAGCCAGTAAGACCAGCAGCCCTTCCTTGGTGGGTTTAAAGTCAGCAGGAGGCTTGTTTCTCTTTTTTGTTTTTTTTTTCTTTTTCCCCCCCAAGTGAGACGAAAAGACATGGAGCTCTGAAAGGACCAGAGTCAGACTCAAAGAGAGGTCATACAGCTAATCCCAACAACTGAGAAACTGAGACAAACTTCACTTTGCTATTCCAGAGAACTTGCATGTTATTGTTTATTTGTATTATTATTATTTTCATTATTTTTAGTTCTTTTATTTTATTAGTATTTTTATTTCTCTTTTTTTGTTTCATTTTCTTCATTTTATTTCTTTGTTTAATTGCATTGTTTGACTATTTTTCCTAGTTTTTCTCTTTCATACTGTATTTTAATTTTCCTTCTTTAACTTCACTTGTGTTCCAATAGCACACTAGTCTAGGTCATGTACATACTATTCTTGTTATTCAGATCATATAGTTTCTGTCATATGATTGTTGTTCCAGTATTATTGTAAATAATAGTTGTTCCATGCAATGGAAAATACTGCACAGCACCCCCACAACCACATCTTAGACTATATTACTATCTTCCAGAACTTTATTGCTGTTGTGGTTAACTCTACTCTCTCATACAGTACACCCATTTTCTATCCTTTACTCTCACTACATCTCATAATGTGACCTCCCACAAACTCTGTTTTCTGTACTCAACTCATAATCCTTTCCCACTCTAACAAGAGTCTTACCTCTTTTCCACCCTTTCTAAAAAGTGGCTAGTTAGGAGAAATATCACAGTTAACACTATACTTATCCAAAGGATCTCTTATCTCTTCTGTATGGGTTGGTACTTTAAATCCCATAGAATACACTTCTGCTGTTTTAATTCAGTTTGTCTTCACTCTCCAATTGATCACATTAAAGAGTAGGTGTGAGCTGTGAACACCAATACATTTGCTGGAAGAGAGGAACCACCAGCAGATGGTAAAGGAAGATGGTGGAGGAGACAGTGAAAGTCACACTAACCTCCACCCAGGACCAATCTGGAATTGCAACTAAATAGAGAAATTATTCAGCTCAAACAACTAAATAATAGTGAGACAGAAGCCTCAAAACCTTGAACAGAGAAAGGAACCAGCTTTGACACAACCTGTCCACATATGCACAACACCATATAAGACATAGTCTGTGGACTGACCCTCAGTTAACCAGCTGGAGAAAAGGACCAACCAAAGAAAGACCCAACAACAATCAAACCCAAAGACAGGACTTCCAGCCAAGATGGAGGCATAGATGAACACACTGTGCATCCTTTCACAGCCAAAATTAAGGACAACAAATATTTAGAAACAAGAAAACAACCAGAACTGATAGAAAATTGAACTGCATGGTAGTCCAACAACCATTCATCCAAACTGATAAGAGGGGAGGAGTCGTGGCAGGAAAAGTGGAGATGCGTATCCAGGCACACAGGAAGCAGCGGCTGGCAGTTCCCAGGAGCACAGGAAGCAGCTGGCAGACCCCAGGTGCACAGGCAGCAGCTAGCAGACACTAGGCATGGGGTGGCAACTGTGCAGACCCAGTGAGGCCGAGCAAGGTGGTTGGCTGACCAGGTGGTCCCACATTCGCACGCAGATAATCCAGGCAAAGGGGAAGCGGCAGAAGGGACTGGAATCCAAGACAAACCTGAGCAAGCTCCATTATCCCCTCTCAGAACCCGCCCCCACATACAGTGTCATTACCCAGCAACTGGGCTGCCCTGCCCTGGGGAACACCTAGGGCTCCACCTCTCACTACGTAACAGCTGCTACCAGACCCTCCCACCAAAAAAGGCTCAAACCGGAGAACAAATCAAATCTCCAGAGCCAATTCCTCCAAGCGATGAAGAGATAGCCAACCTATCAGATGCACAGTTCAAAGCCCTGGTGATCAGGATGCTCACAGAATTGGTTGATTTTGCTCACAAATTAGATGAAAAAATGCAGGCTACAATACATGAAATGAAGGAAAACCCACAGGGAACCAATAGAGATGGGAGGAAAACTGGGACTCAAATCAATGGAGTGGACCAGAAGGAAGAAACAAACAACCAAACAGAAAACAAGGAAGAAACAAGAATTCAAAAAAACAAGGAGAGGCTTAGGAACCTCCAGGACATCTTTAAATGTCCCAACATCCAAATTATAGGGGTACCGGACAAGGAAGAGCAACAAAAGGAAAACTCATTTGAACAAATAATAAAGGAGAACTTCCCCAATCTGGCAAAGGAAATAGACTACCAGGAAGTCCAGGAAGCTCAGAGAGTCCCAAAGAAGTTGGACCCAAGGAAGTACACACCAAGGCACAGTGTAATTACATTAGCCAAGATCAAAATGAAGGAGAGAATTCTAGAAGTAGCAAGGGATAAGGAGACAGTCACCTACAAAGGAGTTCCCATCAGACTGTCAGCTGATTTCTCAAAAGAGACCTTCCAGGCAAGAAGGGGATGGAAAGAAGTATTCCAAGTCGTGAAAGTCAAGGACCTACATCCCAGATTGTTCTATCCAGCAAAGCTTTTATTTAGCATGGAAGGGAAGATAAAGTGCTTCTCAAAGAAGGTCAAGCTAAAGGAATTCATCATTACCAAGCCCTTATTATATGAAATGTTAAAGGGACTTATCTAAGAAAAAGAAGGTAAAAAATAGGACAGTAAAGAGACAGCAAACTCACAGATAGTAACAACCACACCTAAAACAAAAGTAAACTAAGGAAACAACTAGAACAGGAACAGAACCACAGAAAAGGAGATCACATGAAGAGTTAGCAACAGAGGAGTGGGAGGAGGAGAAAGGGGGAAAAGGTACAAAGAATAAGTAGCATAGATGGCGGGTAGAAAATAGACACAGGGAGGGCAAGAATAGTGTGGGAAATGTAGAAGCTAAAGAACTTATGACCTGGGGACATGAACTAAAGGGGGGAATGTGGGTGGAAGGAGGTGTGCAGGGTGGAGGGGAATGATGAGGGAGAAATGGGACAACTGTAGTAGCATAATCAATAAAATATACTTAAAGAAAAAAAACTAAAGACAAATACAGAGCCAACGTAAACAACAGCCCAAGACCAGTGAGCTCGGAAGATCAAGGAGATGGCACCACTGAATCTCACAGGTATTCTACTATAGAAGTTAACACCACAGAAAGAGGAAGTCAGAACAGAACAATTTAAAAAGCAGAGGATCTTCTTGTTAAAGAAGAGTCTCACAAAAAAGTTAGAAGACAAGGAAACAATCCCCAAATGAAAGGAAAGGAGGAAGCCTCAGAAAGGATGCTAAATCAAATAGAGGCAACTCAACTATCAGATATTGAGTTCAAAGCAATGGTTATCAGGAAGCTCAATGAGCTCACAGAGAATTACCAAAAACCACAGGGAAAATACGATGAACACACTGCAAGTTATATCATCATGAAAAAGAAAATAGAAACTATCAACAAGGGCCACGAAGAAATGAAGAATACAATTTCTGAACTGAAGAACACAGTAGAAGGAATCAAAAACAGGCTTGATGAGTCACAAGATAAATCAGCAAACTGGAGGACAAGGTAGAAAAAAACACCCAGATAGAGCAAGAAAACAAAGAGAGACTCAGAAAGAAGGAAGAGGTGTTAAGGGAACTGCAGGACAACATGACATGGAATAATATCTGTATAATAGGGATACCAGAAGGAGGAGAAGAGGAACAAGGAATAGAAAACCTGTTTCAAAAAGTAATGATGGAAAACTTCCCTAATTTGATGAGGAAAAAACTCACACGAATCCAGGAAACACAGAGTCCCAATTAAAAGGAACCCAAAGAGGTCCACTTCAAGACACATCAAAATTTCAATGTAAAAATTCCAAGACAAACAGAGAATCTTAAAGGCAGCAAGGGAGAAAAAGAAAGTAACATACAAGGGAGCCCCGATAAGACTGTCAGCTGACTTCTCAATGGAAATACACCAAATCTGAAGAGAATGGCATGAAACATTACAAGTAATGAAAGCCAGAAGCTGCAACCAAGATTACTCTACCCAGCAAGGCTCTCAATTAAAATGCAAGGTCAAATAAGGAATTTACCAGACAAAAGAAGTCTAAAAGAATACACCTCCACCAAACCAGCTCTGCAAGAGATGTTAAAGGGACTGCTTTAAGAAAATGGAAAAAAAAAGTGAGAGAGAGAGGAACACAGGTATGAAAAAATGGCAATGAATAAGTACCTATCAATAATAACCTTAAACATAAACAGATTGAGAGCTCCAATCAAAAGACATGAAGTAGCTGAATGTATAAGAAAGCATGACCCACACATGTGCTGCATGCAAGAGACCCACCTCAGAACAAAAGACCTACACATACTGAAAGTGAAAGGCTGGAAACAAATATTCTAAGCAAACAGACAGGGGAAAAAAAGGGTAGCAATACTCATATCAGACAAAACAGACTTCAAAAGAAGGGCCATAAAAAGAGATCCAGAAGGTCACTCATAATACTTAAGGGAAGAATCCATCAAGAAGACATAAACATTGTAAACATATATTCATCCAACATAGGATCACCCAAATACATAATGAAAATCATGGAGGACTTCAGAAAAGATATTGACAGCAACACAATTGTAGCAGTGGATTTCAACACCCCACTGTCAAAAATGGATAGATCTTCCAAATAAAATATCAACAAAGATTTTGCAGCATCGAACAATGTCCTGGATCAAATGAACTTAACTGATATATATAGAGCCTTTCCTCCCAAGGAAGGAAAATACACATTCTTTTCAAATGCACATGGAACATTTTCAAAGATAGATGACATGATAGGACACAAAACAAGCCTCGACAAACTCAAGAAAATTGAAATCATATCAAGCATTTTCTCTGACCACAAAAGACTTAAACTAGGAACCAACCTCAAGGAAAAACCTCAAAAACACTCAAACTCATGGAAATTGATTACCACGCTATTAAACAATGAATGGGTGAAGAATGAGATCAAGGGAGAAATCAAACAGTTTTTGGAAACAAATGAAAATAAACTCACAACAACCCAAAACTTACAGGCTCTGCGAAGGAAGTCCTGTGTGGGAAGTTCATAGTGATACAGGCTTACCTAAAAACATAGAAACATTTCAAATGAACAACCTAACCCTAAATCTACAAGAACTCAAAGAACAGCAAAGAAAGCCCAGAGCAAGTAGAAGGAAGGAAATAACCAAGATCAGAGCAGAATTAAGTAACATAGAGATTAAAAGCACAATTCTAATGATCAATGAATCCAGGAGCTGGGTCTTTGAAGAGATAAACAAAATTGACAAGCTGTTAAGCAGACTCATCAAGAAAAAAAGAGAGAGGACCGAAATAAACACAATCAGAAATGAAAGGAGAAATTACAACTGACACCACAGAAATGCAAATGATTGTAAGATTACTACAAAGAACTATATAGCAAGAAACATGAAAACCTAGGTAAAATGGACAAACTTCTAAAAAAGTATAACCTTCCAAAACTCAGTGAAGAAGAAGCAGAAAGCCTGAACAGACCAATAACAGGTGACGTTATTGAAGCAGTAATCAAAAAACTCCCGACACACAAAAGCCCTCAACCAGTTGATTTCACAGGAGAATTCCACAAAGCATTTAAGGGAAAGCTAACCCCTACCCTTCACAGACCTTTCCAACAAATTCAAGAAGATGAAAGACTCCCAAACTCTTTATATGAAGCCAGCATCATCTTAATCCCAAAACCAGATAAAGACACAACAAAGAAAGAAAATTTCAGGCCAATATCACTGAAGAACAGAGATGCTAAAATCCTCAACAAAAATATTGGCAAACTGCACCCAACAATACATTAAAAAGATCATACACCATGACCAAGTGGATTCACTCGAGGGATGCAAGGATGGTACAATATTCACATATCAATAAATGTAATACATCACATAAACAAAAGCAAAGACAAAAATCACATGATCATATCAATAGATGCAGAAAGGCATTGGATAAGGTACAGCACCCATTTATGATAAAAACACTCAGCAAAGTGTGAGCAGAGGGAGCATTCCTCTACATAATAAAGGTCATATATGAAAGACTTACAGCCAACATCACACTCAATGGGCAAAAACTAAAACCTTTCCCACCAAGATCAGGAACAAGACAATGTTGTCCATTTTCACCACTTCTATTCAACATAGTATTGGAAGTCCTAGACACAGCAATCTGACAAGAAAAGGAAATAAAAGGCATCCAAATTGAAAAAGAGGAAACAAAACTGTCATTGCTTGTAGATGACATGATAGTGTACATAGAAAATCCTATAGACTCCAGCAAAAAAAAAAAATGCTCGACCTAATAAATGAATTTGGCAAAACAGTGGGACAGAAAGTCAATATTAGGAAATTAAAGGCATTTTTGTATACCAACAATGAAATATCAGAAACAGAAATCAGGAAAAAAAGTCCTATTTGACATAGCAACAAAAAAATAAAATACCTAGGAATAATCCTAACCAAGGAGGTAAAAGACCTGTACTCAGAAAACTACACAATGTTGAAGAAAGAAATTAAGGAAGACACAAATAAATGGAAACGTATAATGTGGTCATGGATCAAGAGAATTAACATCATCAAAACATCCATAATATCCAAAGTAATTTATAGATTCAATGCAATGCCTATTAAAGTACCAATGGCATATTACACATATATAGAACAACACTTTAAAAATTCATATGGAAGGATAAACAACCCCAAATAACTGCAGCAATTCTGAGAAAGAAGAACAAAGTAGGAGGGATCACAACACTTGATATCAAAATGTATTACAAGGCCACTGTAATCAAAGCAGCCTGGGACAGACACATGGACCAATGGAACAGAACAGAGAGCCCAGAAATAAACCCAAGTCTCTATGGTCAATTAATTTTTGACAAAGGGGGCAGCAGCATTAAATGGAGCAAAAATAGCCTCTTCAACAAGTGGTGCTGGGAGAGCTGCACAGCTACATGCAAAAAATGAAACTTGAGCACCAACTTACACCATACACAAAAATAAATTCAAGGTGGATAAAAGATTTAAATATAAATCGTGACACCATTGAAATCCTAGAGGAGAACATAGGCAGGAAAATCTTGCATATTCCATGCAGCAATATTTTCACTGATATGTCCCCCAGAGCAAGGGACATAAAGGAAAAAATAAACAAATGGGATCTCATTAAATTAAAAAGCTTCTGCATGGCTAAAGAAAACAGTATTAAAATGAAAAGAGAACCAACCATATGGGAAAATACATTTGCCAATGATACCTCAGACAAGGGTTTTATCTCCAAATATATAAAGAGCTCACATGACTCCACTTTAAGAAGATAAGCAACCCAATTAAAAAATGGGAAAGGACTTGAACAGACACTTCTCCAAGGAGGATATACAGAGGATCCAGAGACACATGAATAGATGCTTAGTATCACTAGCTATCCAAGAGATGCAAATTAAAACCACAATGAGATACCACTTCACACGAGTGAGAATGGCCATCATAAAGAAAGCAATAAACAACAACTGTTGGAGCATCATGGAGAAAAGGGAACCCTAGTTTACTGTTGGTGGGATTGCAGACAGGTACAACCACTATGGAAAACTACAGAATTTCCTCAGAAAACTAAAAATAGAGCTGCCTTTTGACTCAGCAATTCCACTGCTTGGATTATATCCTAAGAATCCTGAAACACCAATCCAAAAGAACCTATGCACCCCAATGTTCATAGCAGCACAATTTACAATAGCCAAGTGCTGGAAGCAACCTAAGTGCCCATCAGTAAATTAATGGATCAAAAAACTATGGTACATTTACTCAATGGAATACTATGAAGCAGAAAGAAAGAAGGAGCTTCTACCCTTTGGGACAGCATCAATAGAAATGGAGAGCATTATGCTAAGTGAAATAAGCTAAGCAGTGAAAGACAAATACCATATGATCTCACCTTTTATGGAACATAATCAACAAAAGAAAAAAGCAAGCAAAATATAACCAGAGACACTGAAAAGTAAGAACAATCTGACAGTAACCGGAGGGGAGATGGGAGGGGATAATGGGGGGAAGGGTTTTTAGGAACTACTATAAAGGACCCATGGACAAAACAAAGTGAGGGTGGAATCAAGGGAGGGAGTTGGGATGGCTGGGGTGGCGGGAGAGAGCCAGGGGAAAATGCAGACAACTGTACTTGAACAACTATAAAATATTTTTTTTTAAGAATTAAAAGTTGTAGGAAGAACATAGCCCAAGGTGCTTGACAGGAAGAGTATAGCAGTCAATTGAATCCTTCCTAAAAGCACTGCTCTGCAAACTGCTCTGGAGAAGTTATTGGCCCTCTGCTGCTTCCTGTGTGATACAATAAAACCTCCTCTATGTCTAAAACCTTTTGGAGTCAGCTATCCAGAAATAGCATCTATTTGTACACAAAGGGATTGTAGGTACTAGTCAGGCAAAGCCATTGTACAGTGAATCATGGGGTAGAAACAAAAACAGATGTGCTGTGTTCTACGCACTCCAGCACTGTCTGAGTGAGCCTAGTGGTTAATAACAAGGGCCTAGGCATACTGCCCAGGTTAAGTTCTGCTTTCCACTAACAACTTGGTAACCTTGGCCAAGTTTTATAACATCTCTAAACCTCTCTTTCCTCATTTATAAAGCTGGGATAAAAATAGCCCTCACTTCACAGAGTAACTGTAAGGACTTGTAAACACTAAACGAAATGCCTGTTTTAGTTAGTTAGAGCTTGGTGAATATTAAACTCTATCATCAGTGAAAGTAACCACTTGTTCTGGCTAAGACTGCTCTTCTTTGACCTATGAAGGGGAGAAGGGGAGTGATGGAGCCTAGTGCAGGAACTGCTTAGTGGAGGCAGTTCTGAATGAGAACTTTGTTTCTGACTCATCCTCTGGGGACAGCTCTCTGCTATGGCTCCAATGCCCAGAAACTCCATTAGGCAATTCTTTATTACCAAGACAGCAACTAAAATGTTGAGTAGGTCCACTCTTTGACACCCTACAGTTATGCTTTAACTGTGGAGATGAGACAATGGGGCTAGAATTTAACATGGAACCAACCACGCTCTTCTTTGGACTTGCCTAGCAGTTAATGCAGATGTATGTATAAACAAGAGGGATGAGAGGAAAATGTGCCCTCTGCTGTGGTTTGCAGGAATCAGATATGAGAGAAAGCCAAAGAGGAAGTTCTTCATGGAGAAGATGCCCAAGAAGCCCCTCCAAGGGAGTCTGCTAGACAACATCAATTATCAAATCTCAAGATTGACTGGGGTGGGGCACACGCTGTCATCAACTTTTGCCAAAGTTCTTTTTTTTTTTTAACCCAGCTGATTTCCAATTTAATACAAAGACAATCAGAAGAAAATTATTCTCTAAAATTCCACTAGAAATACTCTTACAAAACAGTGATTTTAATCTTGCATTCCTTAATTTTCTTGAAAATGATAAAAGGTATAAACAAAGCAATCTGTTGAGATATGACATATTAATAAGCATTTTTTATTTGTAGACTAACCAAAGTTCTAACTACACATGGGCCACCCTTTCCGTGCTGGGTCTGACTGATAGAGTCTGGCCCAGTTACACAAGATTCCACTACCCAGGGACATAACTCTTTCTAAGCAGGGGCCACAATTCAAAATCTCTTGTCTTAGAATAATGAATATTTCAGATTATCTTAATTTTCTTTGGGCCCCAAATGCAAAAAGCCAGGTATAGAGAATTGAGATCTACCAAACAAAGCATTCCAGGACTCTTAAATGTGCTCAGAAGTCTCCCAGCCCAACTGAGCCATGGTTTCCATGACAACCAACACATGAATAAGGCTTTGATGTTAATGGCCACATTCCACAGGGCATGGTATAACATTTTAAGTCTTGATATTTCCAAGGGAGTTCTTTATATATGACCTTGAAGAACACTGTTTTGTGGTTATGAAATCCAGAACAGAATGGTTACAAGCTTGATTTCTTACACAAGGACCTATATTCCAATGGATGTTTTCAGTCCTCAACTATTGCTCAGATTTTAGCTTCACTACATGTGGAAAAAAAACCTCCTACCTCCCCCATGTTTCTTTCCACCACCAACATTTAATGAAGAAGCCTCAGGGCTCTGGCTCCAGCAGGGTTATATTAGTCAGAACAGAAACATAGAAATAATATGTTTATAGACATGTAGGACTTAATAAAAAATGTAAATTTTAACAAATGATTAAAAGCCTATAATATTCTGCTTCTCTAGGATTCATCAGAGGTGGACTCCAGGGATCCAAAAAATAGGTTGTAACAGTAGTTTGGGGAATCATGGTGACAGAATCTTAAACTGCATGTTTGTGGTTAGTATCCTAGAAGCTAGTGGGAAGGTTATAGGGACTGTGTCTGTTTTCCATGTACCCTGGATTTCACAATCATCATCTTTTCTTGCCCTCACAGTCTCCCAGCAAAGTGTTATTGATTATACTTTGCAGATGAGAAACCGAAGTTCAGTAATACTTAGTAACTTGCTCAAAGACACATAGCTAACAAACAATGGACCCAGGGCTTAAGCCCTGCTAGCTTCAACTTGAAAGCCCATGCATGGACCATTATGCCTTCAATCACCAGGACAAGGCTGGGACACAGGAACCAATATCAAGGTCCACTTGTAATAGGAACCGCATGCTACCCATGGGGTCGCAAGCTCAGAGGCCTATAAGGTCAAATAACATAAATAAGTAAGGTACATGGGGTAAAAGATATTAGGAAGGTAGCAGACTGGGATAAAATAAGAGACCAGACCATTTTCTGTCTTAAAGGGTTGCCTTTAAACATTTCCATACAATTATTGGCATTACAGCTATCAAAATTTTCAAAAAACTGGAAATCTGATTTTCAAGTGAAAGATTTTCATTTTGAAAAAATGGCCAGTAACCCCTGGCTTCATTTTTAACCCCTATAAGCCAAACAAAACACATTTTGGATGCTATTCAATATCTTCTGCTTTTGGACTAAACTGCTATAAGGGTAAAACCTCTGTTCTGTCTTCTTTACTCTTATAGACCCAAGCCCTAGAACAGAGTATAAATGCTTAATAAATTTTTATACAAGTGAAGAAATTCTCAGATCAACACTCTGGAGAGAGGTGAAGAAGTATAGAGCCTTGGCTCTCAGATGCAGAGTGCTTTCATCAGAGCCAGGCTGCCCAGGTTAGTGGGAAAGATACAACATAGCAGATGGACCCATAAATATTCCCAGTAAATTTCAGTCAGGAAGGGAGGCAGCTCACATCTTTCCTTTGGGAAGCACAAAGTTGATCTGAGAACTGGATGAGACTGAGCTAGCTCCCAAATGCTGGAACTGTCAGGGGAGGGAGGCTAGAAGTCAAAAACCTGAACCATGTCTCCTAGCCTAGTTCTTCTTTTCCAGTATATTCCGTATGTTACAGTTATCCAGTCTGTGAAATGGGATGAATGGGGTATACAAGTCCAAATCAAGGAGGAAAATAATGAGTTAATGAATAATAAGTTATTTGGCATTTTTTACAGAAAAAAAAACATGCCTAAGTATTCAATGCCTCTTATAAATATGATCCCAAGAAGATTCTGAGTCATCTTTGAAAACCCATAAATATCTCTGGTTAATAAGTTAGATGAAATGTTAACAAAGGGGTTTCCAAATAAAAACCTGTCTAAGTCTCCATCTGTCTTAGTCTATTTTCAATGTGAAAACTATCTTGTATTCTCTGATCTTTTATTGTAGGAATATTTTTGGAATAATAACTCAAAATTAATAGTCAAGCAAAAACTAAGTCCTCATAAAAAGATATGTTTCCAACTGTATGACTAGCCTTCAATATATTCAGCTCTAAAGCAGACCTCACTGTCAGGAGCTTTGTTTCAAGATGACAAGGAAAATCATTTGTACCTATGTTGTCACCAGCTGCTACTAGCCAGAGTGTTGGCCCAGCAGACAGTCTAGACTTCTCCCACGTTCCTGTAAGCAGGGAAGGGAACACTGCTTTGATGATTCCCACTGATTATACCTCAATTTGCACTACTGGCACAATTTTTTCTCTGGCTCTTCCAGGCCCTGGTGTTGACATGACCGGAGCTTGAGATTGCCAGCCATCCCTGTGACTCAATATGTCTCAAGATACATATTCCTTTCCTAGCTCCCAAAGGAGTTGGTCTCTTCCCTGTCTTTTAAGCTAAGACTATGGCCGAACAATATATCTTTTTAAACTAAAAAGACAGTATTACCCCATACTCAATAGTTTGTTCATTCCCAGCCCTTCCTCATCCTGGAGGATAGTTTTGCTTGACATCTTTATTAAATAATACAACATTCTCCTCTAAGCAACCATAGACCACTTGTGATGATATTAAAACCAACCAACTCCAGCTTCCAGTCATTCTAGAAGTATCCCCAGAGCACTGTATGATACAACTTCAAAAATAAGAATACGAACCTTTAGGAACAGTGGGAGAAGACTCAACAGGCTCCTCTGATGCTCAGCTGGGCTCCTATGATCCGACTGCTGATATTCCAGAAACTTCTTTTCTACCTTCTCCCAGAGAGCTGTGGAGCCCTGGAACTGCCCTCCACGTGGGAAGTCAGGCTGAATAACATCAGGCTGGCCTTCATTTTTGGAACCTGGATCCTTAGCTCTGTCTTCAGCCTTTGAAATATCTGCTGCCTCCATGCCTTAGCAAAGCAGCTCTGAATTCAGAACAAAAAAAAAAAAAAAAAAAATGAAAAGTCCTTTCACAGTACTTCCTGATGAATCTGGTTGTGGAACAAGGTACTGCATGCACTCAGTCCAGTTCCTACTGAAGATGGTTCCTCTAAGAATCTGAAACCAACTTTGTAAAAAAGAAATTCAGATTTACAGTTACTCACAGATATTGACAATTTAACATGTGCTGGGCTTTTAACACAGACTCTCATGAGAGAGATGTGTATTCTGAATTTCTCTCCATGGTTAGCAAACCAACCAGGCCAAAGCTATAGGAGCAGCTAGATGTCCAGTTGAAATGCAAACCTTTAACATCAAAGCCCATTTTCTTATTTCCTGGTGCTGTATCTCTTTTAAAAGACTGTTAATAGGAGAGACATGTGGAAATTATCTTACCAATATTTGTAGAAGCAAGTAATTCTGTATATTCAATTATAACTTCCTTCTACCCCACAAGTCTAAAGGATATAGGTTTTTCATTATCAGCATTATTTGATTCACACTCAATATTTTTAGAGGACTTTGTCCTCTAAATGACTTCCTAACCCTCCAAGCTAACTTGGAAGCCCTTCTCTATCAGCGCAATCAGGAACAGTTTGTGCAAGCTGGAGGCCTAGGGTCAGTAGGCATAAGGACAAAAACTTATGCCATTAAAATAGCCAAAGACTGATTTGCCAGATAGGTAACCCTGAGAAGGTACCTTTATCTGTGCCCTTGACTTTTCAATTGCCATAATCTTTAGGTGGGTCATGACTGACTGGGAACAAGATGGGTTTCTTTACTGTTTATTTGTCAAGAGTGCGAAAAGCTCCAAGTTGGGACCAGGCTGTCCAGGCTCCCTGAAAGAAGCCCTCCACCCCAACCACAGTGTCACCAGGTAGCAATCCATCCTGGAATCTGGCCAGCAAACAACAATCACTGATCACAGCATAGCAACCAGGCAGACGGACACATGCAGTGGGTTTAACAGTGTTTTGCTCTGGGCTACAGCAATGGAGGGGGTGCTCCCTGCTTTATTTTTAGCGCGCGCGCGCACACACACACGCGCGCACACACACACACACGCGCGCGCGCGCACACACACACACACACACACACACCCCTTGCAGGCTTTATTGAGAATTAACTAAGGCTAACCATCCCCTCGTTGAAACTTTCTCATTCTTTATATGCAAAATTCCATGTGTCCCTGGCTTTTCTTCTGTCACATATACTTATTACTCAAACTCCATTTTCAGAAATAATTTTATTTTTACAAAAGCCAGGTAAGTGTAGTGTTGAAAAGCGGGAAGGTGTCAGGAAGAATATGAAGCTTACTTATACCCAGGGAAATGTCTGCTGATATTCCTCATTCCATCTATGAACATACAGTTTAATAAAAACACACCAGTGATATTATTAAGGCAAACTTTTTATTTATATTTTTTCTCTTTTTTTTTTTTTGGTTGTTTTGCTAGAGTTTGGTGGGGGCTTATTTGTTTCCTTTTGGGGGTTGACCCTTAGGGGCAGGTGCTGGGTGCCTCACGTTCCTCAGTCTCAGCATAGTCTCTTCCCTGACCTAGGCCAGTCTCCTCTCTGGCTTTGTTAGTTTATTCATCTATTCTTGGACCTCTATCGCCACTCCCATTCCCTTCTCCACCACCCTGCCCACTGCACCTACTTGATAACATGGGTTCCTATAAAATATGGCTCAAATGTGAGATTTCTGAATGCCTGCATTGGAAGGTGCCTGACTGACCTTCTGCATCTTTTCTACAGCTCACTTTTTCACTCAGCATTGTGTCTTCAGACCTAACCATGCAGCTCTTTGTCGACTTCATTTCTTCTAACTGCTGTCTCCTGTTACAAAGTGAGCAGGCATCAGGTGCTATTTGACTTGTTCATTCTTTAGTGACGATGGCTAGTTCCCAACAAAATCCTGTACTGCTCTTGATCCTGTCCTGACACTCCCATGCAGGTCTCCTCAGGCACTGCATGTTTCTGGTTCTGGGTCTGAACACAGGAGCAGAAATGCTGAACAAGGGTATATACCTGCTAAATTCAACTATGTATCAGCAGCTAAGATGCCTCCAGAAACCTGGCAGCAGTCCACACTCCACCCACGGAGCACATGACAGCTCCTCTACCATCTCATCCATACCCCTGCTTCCCACCACCCAATTTCTAATGTTTGCCAATCTGACTGAAGTAAAGTGATTCCTTGTCATTTTAATTTGCATTTCTCTAAGCTAATAATGAGTCTGAACATCTCTATATGCCTATTAGCCTCTCAGATTGTCTCTTCTGCAAACTGACTGTTCATAACCTCTACTTATTCTTCCTTGCCTTTTTCTTGTTGCTTTGCCAGAGTTTATTCTAGAAACTGTTCCTCTGTTGGTTTAAAAAATTGTGAATTCTTCTCTCAATCTATTTTTTAATAAATTAGTTCATAATTTTCTTTTTGTCACAAAAACATTATCATGAATATTTTCCATGTTGCTAAAGATCTTTATTTTCAATGGCTGTGTGGTGGCTGTAGAGTCATATTAATCATTAATTTAACTAACCTCCTAAACTTACTCATTCAAGTGGTTTCCAATTATTTGCAGCTATCAGCAACACTGTCACATCAGGCTTTGTGTTTATGGCTGTCCACATATTCATGATTAAATAACAGATTATAACACATTCCTAAATTTCTGGAAGAAAATAGCTAGACCTAAAGGCAGGTAAATTTTCCAGGCTCTTGACACATTTCTAAACAGTTTCTCCTGAAACACCCTATCAGTGTACAATCCTACCAAGAGTGTGCAAGAGTTTACATTTCCTCCATTACCTTTTTTTTTTAATCTAGCTGATCTGGTAGGTAAAAAAACAAATGCATCTCTGTTGTTTCTTACTCATGTTTTGTTACAGTGTGAGGAACTGAGCATACTTCTGTCCGTCTGCAGCTCTGTCTCCTTCAGGAGGCCAAGCCGTGGCTTGCTGGGTCAGACCCTCCTTGAATGACCAATTCATTCAATGAACCATGTCCAAGACCTCACCCACACACCACATTTTTAGGATAAGTGGTAAGAAGACAAGTTCAGCATCAGGTCAGAATGTGAAAATACAGTCCTGGGGACCTGTAGGAGTGTAGGAGAGCTCAGCTCCTCCCCATGCCTTTAATTGCCCCTGGGAGCCACATATCCACTAAATGCTAGCTCTGTGAAGGAAAACCATTGTGCCTATATCAGCAGTTGACACAGTGTAGATGCTCAATAAAGTGTTACTGAATAAGTAAACAAAAAATCCTGTATGCCGATGGCACCCAAATCTCTCTCACTGTAGCCCAAACCCCTTTTCCAAACAAGTCCTTTTTTCTCACTCAAAGATTTCTACTTGGATTTCCTGCAGACTCTGAAAGTCACTATGTCCCAATCAAACTGCCACCCCTGTCACCCACAGAGCCAGCCCTGTCAGGCTGGCCATCCCCACTCATAGATGGCTGTTAGAGTGTCACTAAGTGTCATCTCTTATCATATGAATGTCATTTTGTGGCCACACCTGCAGGTGCTCCTGACCAATTCATTCAATGAACCATGTTCCAGGCCTTGTCAACACGCCACATTTTTAGGATAAGCAGGAAGAGGACAAGTTCAGCATCAGGTCAGACTGTGAAAATACAGTCCTGGGGACCACTGCTGGGTACCCAGGGGAAATAACAGAAACAGCCTCAGATCTTCTGAAGTTAAGAAGGCTTGTTTACTGGAATGAAAAGATTGAATAGACAGAGATTTTTTGAGAAACAAGAATTTCTAACAAGTGGAGAACCTGTGAAATCCCATGGAGAAATGGTATGACTCCAATGTCAAGCTGTGTCCCCCTCCTGTGCTCTTCCTGTCACCCTTGGCCTGCCTGGGTTTTATTTGCAAAAAGGAAGAAAACAAGGAGTAGTCTATCAAAGTTGTGTGAAGGACAGCAAAAAGAAACCATTCTAACTTACTTCATTGTCAAACGTGCCCTCTGTGAGTGCCAGCACCTTCTCATCCACAGTAAAAATGAATGCGTTGAGGGAGGGTTACTGGGAGTCTAGGTAAGGGCTGGAATTAGGGTGATACAAGGGGGCACTCACCTCAGGCCCAAGATTTAAGTGGGGGTCACAAAAATCTCAGTAGCCAAGTTAAATAACATTGGAATGCAATATTTTCAAAATCAAATTTAATGCCAAAATGCATAATGAACAAAATATCAAAAATTTAAAAGCCACATCCTGGCCTAGACTTCTGTGAATTCTATTTTAATACACAGTGTAGTAGCCATGAGCTAAAGTTTTGGGCCAAATCTAATGGGCTCTGATCATAAGACCAAGGGATGAAACTCATCCCTGACTCAGTGTCTTCATCTGTAATCAGGACAATAACAGAACCCTCAGAGGGTGCCATGCCAATTGAGTCAATGCCTGGCACATGTCATTTTTAGGACTGAGGGATGGGCATTTATCAGTGCCTCCTTGGTGCAGACATTTACATGTGCAGCTTCATTTAACCTTCCTACCATCCAGCCACATCAAAACTATTGGCCTTCATCCACAGATGGTACTGAGGTTAGGAGCAGAGAAATTACCTACATAGGGTCCCATTGCCAGCCAGTGGCCAAAGAGAGTCCACCACAGTCTGTCTTGGCTTTTGCTGCCTCAGAGCATCACCCAAAACACACACTAGAGTCTGAGCTTCAACAAAGGCTCACCTGCCAAGGTGGAGAAAGGAGCTTGAGACCTGCTTGACCAGGTAACACAGACCAAGGGAAGGCTTAACACTCAGAAAGCTTTCTTGGAGAGGTGAAAGTATGGAGGAGAGATGGAGGGGAAGGTGGTTTTGGAAGGACTGAGAACTGAAGGCTGCGAGGGGTTCCAGGTCACAAGAAAAAGATAAAGCCCTCCTCTCTGCCAGCAAGCTATTTCCGAGTTGGGGTCTAGCTCAAAGCAAACTAGCATCCCTGCTTCCCTACAGCCTGCATGAGGCAGCAAGAGACAACCACACAGGAACCTGCCCACTCATGCAGCCCTGAAGCAGAGAGGAGCTATGGACCAGGGTGGCAGTCAGAGGACAGGATCCATGCCCAGGTTGGCCACTTTGATGCCTTAACCAAGTTACTTCCCCTCTCTGAAATTAGATTTCCCCTTATCAAAACAGCCCTGGTTAGCTCAGCTCCACCCTCTGGCCTCTATGCATTGACATTGGGAAAGATGCATGACAGTGAGTCCGGGCAGAATGGCTGGAGATGCCTGAGTGGGCTGAGAGCTGAGGGGCATTGTGTACAGAGAACCAGATATGTCTGACCCACGGGGGATTTCCTATGACCTCAGTGGCACCAGAGCTAGGAGTAGCCATGTGGGCCCCAGGCCTCTGGTGTCACAGCCTCGCTTTGCTCTGGCCTCTGTCCCACACCCACACCGAACCCCAGTACAAATTTGTAACATCTACACAGCTCTGCTTCAGAATATTTCAAAGCACCCAGGGCATCCTGCTTGCAGCTGCCACACTGGAGGGTGACATCTGGAGCCTGAGAAAAGGTTGAGTTGCTGATGTTTGGACTGCTAAGCCAACATTCTGATTGACTGTTTCATCCCTGACTTTTTGTGGAGTTTAAAGCTGCTGAGGAATTGCTATGATAAAACTCAAGATGAAAGTCGCCCCCCACCCTTTCTCGTCAGTGTGTGTAACTGTTCCCCTTTCTGGACTGCATGCCCTGGTGCAGAGGCAGACCTGTTTGCCATCTAAGTCACAGGCCATGGTTCCTAGACCCCAGGGCTGGGGGAGCCTCTAAACCAGATGATATAGAACAGAACAGCAACTTCCTCTGTTTCCCTTTCCATTCTAAAACCAGTTCCTCACTGCGCATCAGCAGATCCAAACACTCTTGCCTCTGTGTCAGCAAGGACCTTGGCCTCGACCAGAAGCTATCAGAAAAAAACAACACAGCACTCTTGTTCCAAAAATTTGTGCAGGGTGGGGCTAGGCCTTCCTTTGCTCTTCCCTATCATTTCCTATTAATAGGAGAGTTTACAAGTTGAAAGTAACTTGAAAAGAAGTTAGGTAAAAAAACAGAATTTGTAGTAACAAGGAAACTTTGTTTACATCTCTACTCCAAAGCATTGTAGTTAATCAGAAATACTGAGGGGACAGCAGCATTCTCACCAGGGAATTGCTAATTAAATCCACACCAAGATACCAGGGCATACCTATTATAATGTCTTTAAAAACAAACAAACAAAACCCAGGAAGTGCTGGCAAGGATGCAGAGCAACTACAACTCTCAACCTGGCTAGTGGAAATGCGAGTAGTACAGCCACTCAAGAAAACATCTGGGCACTTTCTGAGAAAACTATACATATATCCAGCAATTCTGCTCCTAGGTACTATTTATCTTAGAGAAATGAAAACTTATGTTCCTACAAAACCTATACATGAATGTTCATATTAGGTCTATTCATAACAGTCCAAACCTGGAAATAACCCAAATGTCCCTCAGTGGTGAATGAGACATTCCTTTGCAGTAAGTAGCCTACTGACCCACACAGCAACCTGGATGAATTTCAAAGTCCTTAGGGCAAGTGACAGGAGCCAATTTCAATGGCTACTATTATCTCAATCTGTTTATTTGATATTCTGGAAAAGGCAAAATTACAGGGACAAAAAATAGGTCAGTGGTTGCCAGGGATTGGGGATAGGAGGGTGGCCACAAAAGGATGAAAGGGACTTTTTCTACATAAAAAACAAACATTCTAAAGTTGAAGGCATGTCAATAGAAAAGCTAGAGGCAGAAGTTTTAGTCCTTACACCTGTTCTTAGTCAGTATAAAGGGGATACAACTACACAGTGAACTACAGTAGTAACTCCACCTGATGAGCACATACTTTATTGTGGCTCTGCATCCTTATCTGTGTCATCTCACCTCATCTTCACAACAACACTCCACAAGGAAGCAAACAGCAGCAGTATTTTACAGGTGCTGAAAGCAAGGTTCAGAGAGGTTTAATCTTCCCAAATGGCCACAATGTCAGTTCTGTGTGTCCTACTCTAAAACTCACATGATCCTCCTTATCTGCACCTCTGTCTTCCTAAAAATGTCACAAGTAAGGGAGGGAATCAAAGCTCCTGTGAACTTAAGGCACCCTAGGGGCTCACTCAATGGCCTTCCTATTCTCAGCCTTTGTGTTGGTAAAGTGTGGGGACTGCTCCCTAAGTTCAAGTTCACTTTTCCATCCAATTAAAAAAACAATATTTATAAATAATGATGTTGTCAAATTGGCTGAACCTAATGGACAAGGTGAATCAATTACAAACAGTGAAATGATAACCAAAATAATTAAAAGCAGAAGACCAAACAGATCATTTACAATGGCAAGAAGGTGGAAACAATTCAAATTTCTATCAACAGATAAATGGATAAACAAAATATGATCTGTCCATACAATGGAACATTATTCATCCTTAAAAAGGAAGTAAATTCTGACACATGCTACAACTTGGATGAAACTTGAGGACATTATGCACAGTGAAATGAGCCAGTTACAAAAGGACAGATAATGTATTATTACGCTTATACGAGCTACCTAGAATAGCCAAATTCATCCAGACAGAAAGTTGATTGGTGATTGCCAAAAGTTGGAGGGAGGGGAGAATAAGGAGTTGATGTTTAATGGGAACAGAGTTCCAGTTTTACAAGATAAAAAGAGTTCTGGAGATGGATGGTGGCACAGCAATTTGAATATATTTAATGCCACTAAACTGTGCACTTAAAATGGAAAATTTTATGTAATGTTTATTTTTCCACAACAAGTACATAAATAATGTATGTTTAAAGAAGAGGATGTAATTCCTCCAGTTTGATGACTATAATAAGTGATAAAAATAATAACATCTATTGAGTTCATACTCTGCCCTGAGCGCAGTGCACAGTGCTTCACATATGTAACTAATTTAATTCTCCCTGAGTCCTGTGGCACAGGGACTCCAGTGTCTGTTCTGACCTCCCTTACAGATGAGGAAACAGTCACCATTGAGTTTCAGCAGCATTCTCAGTGTAACACATCTGGTGTTTTCAAAGGTGGGACAGGAATACTTTGGCCCAAGACATCGGTAAACATTTGCTACACACACAGCTGTTCTGGATGAAGGAGGAAGAATCAATTACAGAGGCTCTGTGTCCACATCTGAGTTAGATCTGGAACAAGAGGACTGACATAGTATAGAAGGGGAGATGAAAATGAGACAGCAACAAGGTCAGAGGAGATAGGGCTTGAACAACATAGGCCCCAAGAATTTATAGAAAGTGGGCAAGAGCATTGAATTCCTACAGGACAGGGCCCAAGAGCACAGTCCATAGAACACTCAAAGGAAAGGAGCAGAGGGTAAACTTGCAGACTAACATAAAAGTCTTGAGGTTTCCATGGGGCTTTGTGAGGCATTGACAGAAGGTCAAAATAGTCTGAGAATTTGCTTTGACAGGCCTTGCCTGGCATGGCAGCCAGCCTTCAGTTGGTGCTGGAAGGCCAACAGTCAAGACCTTCAGCCTACAACCTGCCCTCTAAGAGAAGGAGTTTCTGAAGGCAGTGGTCTTGATGCTTTGACATATATCAGCTTTGCCTGAAAAGATTATTAAAACCCATGTTTCTGTACCCTACCCTCACAATTTCTGATTCAGTAGGTCTGGGGTAAGGTCCAAGAATTTGTATCTAACAAGTTTCTAGGTGTTTCCAAAGCATCTAGTGCAAGGGTCACACCAGGAGGACCACCAGGGGCCACACCTTGAGGACCACCAAGGGCCACATCTTGGGAACTACAAGAAATCACGCCCTGAGAAAAACCAATGAACATACCTTGAGGATTACCTGGGGACACACCTTGGGGAACTTCCAGGCCCACATCTGAGAGACCACGAACCCCTGAACTACCAGGAGCCATGCTTTGAGGACCACCACCCAAAGAGATGTCTTGGAGAGGGCCTTGGGAATCAGAAATGTCTTTTCCTCTAGTTTTTGTCTAGCAGTACTGCAAGCCCCAAGAAGGCGTGCTGTTCTTAGGAGCTATGCTCCAGGGCAAGAACAAGAACATACGCCGGGGACAGTATGGTAGAGGCAATCAGGAAGACAGCAGCCCTGCAGATGGGGTCTGGGAAGGCAGAGGAATGCTCATTGCCAAAGGTGCTCCAATGCATGGCTCCAGGACAAGAACCAGGGCTTGGCCAGAAATCACCTTGGTGTTGCCCCAAACCCACCCCAGTTAGAAGTGTCCCCACCTCCTGCATCAGCCAAGGGCTGAGTACTTGCAGGCAGACAACAGTAGAGCCCAGTGTCTCACATCCTGCCTGAAATGACTCAAGAGAGAAAGAGACAGCTCAGGTTTTTTCCAGAAGTTCAGGAATTCCCCTGAAGACTAAGATGGGGACTGCAATTGTCAAGAACCAGGTAGATTGAGCGGCACCTCCCATGACTCTTAATACTTCCTTTTTCTGATTCCCATCCATGCACTCCTGGCCAGCACATACCTCTGTGGTTTTTGCAACATTAACAGAATGTAGGAACTCACAGTGGCCTGCAGAAGAGAGCCAGTTTTATATCTCAGAATGTGTACCAACTTCCACATTGCCAAAAATGTTCAGGGAGCAGTTCCCCCAGGGCAGATCCTTGAAGCTCAGCTGCAACTGTGCTATCACCATCAACATTAGGACATGGGCTTGTGACAACACAGGTAACAAGAAACCCAGCTCCAATAAATGCAGCCTCTCCAGTGTGGGAGCCAATGCATGGCTCAGTGTCCAATAAGAAAATGCTGCTTCTTGTAAGAATGGCCACAACCACTTTGTGAAGTATATGATCATCTACTATGCTATATGTGGAAAATTAATGCAAAATAATATTGTAATAATGTAAACTGTAATAAAAATTTAAAAAAACAATGGCCATAACTAAATGAGAATATATTAGCAGAGCCATCAATGTTCTCTAATCTTAGAAAACTGACACAACAGGCATCATTGTTCCCATTATACAGATGAAAAAGCAAAACTCAAAGAAACTGAGATTCAGAGAAAATAGGTTACTTATCTGAAATCAAACTGCTAATAATCCTTAGAATCAAGGTCAAACCCAGACTATTCTGACTCAAAAGCTCTACACCCACTTCCCAACTCCTGCTTGGTTTGATACATGTGGTAAGAATAAACCCCAGGAAGCATTGCAAGGGGCCTGGCTGGTCTTATAAAGTTATTGCTAACCCCTGGAAGTAGGAGATCAAGAGCCTGGCGTGCTTTCTGGCCCTAGTTCACACCACAAACAAGCAGTAATAGAACACGACCCTGTGGCCTTTTCATTCCCCAGGGGAAGAGCTGACACCTGAGGACTACCAGGCCAAGGGTTTGTTAGTCTGGGCACAAAATAGACAGCAGCTGACTAGTCACTACCTGGGCTGACACCAGCAGCATACCCAGCCTTAGTCACTCACCCTCCAGGCCTCCTCATCCTCCAATCCCAGGAGAACGGAAACCACTGGGAACTTTGCAGCATCCTTTACACTTCTCAGGCCACTTGTTAAGATGTGAGAAATGAAAAAGATTTACAGCATTGGTTAGTTAACACAGTTGTCCTGTTTAGCTTATTAAATTTCAAGTATAATTTGGTCAGAATATATACACAAAAATCACTAAACTTTATATTGTATCTAGAAGAATGTATTTCTGGCTTTTAAGGAATTAAGCATCTCTTAATTCCTGTAGAATTAATTACTAAATCAAAGAATTAACTCTTAATTCTCACAGACCAAAGAAAGTCTACCAAAGTGAGAGCACAAACCACCTGCATCACATGTAAAGAGAAATAGTCTTCTTCCTTTCCTATGCCAGGCAGAACTAGATCCAGAAAACTCTGCTTTTCAGTTAATGAGAAAAGAGACACTTTCAGATGCAACTTTGCACATGGTGCTTTTTCACAAAAGTTCAGAGCAAGGAAAACGTGCTAGCAGCGGGAGGCAGGGCCATTAGCCCCTGGGCTAAGTCTCTTTGCCTCTCGGTGACTCAGTCCCCACCTGTAACATCAGGCTCCTTAAGGGTCTGTCCACAAGTGAAGGTCTACTTTTCAAATTAGATTCATGTTCAGAGCCTTCAAGCTTTTCCCCTGAGACCTGGATATTTGTTTAACCAGAATGAATCTTGGCAAAACTCTTGATGTGTCAGAAATATTTTTAACCCAGACCTAATTCTTCTACATGGCTGACAGATGGGAAGTAGCACCCAAGGAAACTCAAAAGGAGTCAAGGAGCCTCAGCATACTACACAAGTGAGTGAAGCAGGTTCTCTAGGTACCTGCCTTCTGTAGGGGTATGACAAGTGCCACCTCCGCTGCTTCTTTATCTCTCTCCCAACCTTGCTATGCAGGCCTCTGTGCTTCCAGTCTACATTGCCTCCCACCCCACCCATATTTGTCACTCCATTGCTGAAATGTCTTCAAAAGCTACCCATGTTCTCAAGGAACATTCCCACATTTTTATGTATGTATGTATGTATGTATGTATGTATTTTAATCAGTGTTTTTTTAATTGTTGATGTTATACAGTTTTCTGTCTTTTACTACCCCCCCCAGCCCACCGTCGCAGCCCTCCCCACCTCCCTCCCATTTCCACGCCCCATAGTTTTTGTCCATGTGTCCTTTATACTTGTTGCTCTAAACCCTTCTCCTTTTCCCCTGAAATTCCCTCCCCCTCCCCTCTGGTCACTGTCAGCCTGTTCTCAATTTCAGTGTCTTTGGTTATATTATGCTTCTTTGTTTGTTTTGTTGATTAGGTTCCTGTTAAAGGTGGGATCATATGGTATTTGTCTTTCACTGCTTGTCTTATTTCGCTTAGCATGATGCTCTCCAGTTCCATCCATGCTGTTGCAAAGGGTAGGAGCTCCTTCTTTCTTTCTGCTGCATAGAATTCCATTGTGTACATGGACCAGTGGAATAAAACAGAGAGCCCAGAAATAAACCCAAGTCTCTACAGTCAATTAATATTCGACAAAGGGGGCAGCAACATAAAATGGAGCAAAAATAGCCTCTTCAACAAGTGGTGCTGGGAGAATTGGACAGCTACATGCAAAAAAATGAAACTCGAGCACCAACTTACACCATACACAAAAATAAATTCAAGGTGGATAAAAGATTTAAATATAAGCCGTGACACTATTAAAGTCCTAGAGGAGAACATAGGCAGGAAAATCTCAGATATTTCACGCAGCAATATTTTTACTGATATGTCCCCTAGAGCAAGGGACATAAAGGAAAGAATAAACAAATGGGATCTCATCAAAATAAAAAGCTTCTTCTGCATGGCTAAAGAAAACAGTATTAAAGTAAAAAGAGAACCAACTGTATGGGAAAACATATTTGACAATGATACCTCAGACAAGGGATTAATCTCCAAAATATATAAAGAACTTACAAGACTCTACTCTAAGAAGACAAGCAACCCAATTAAAAAATGGGCAAAGGACTTGGGCAGACACTTCTCCAAGGAGGGCATACAGAGGATCCAGAGACACATGAAAAAATGCTCCATATCTCTAGCTATCAGAGAGATGCAAATTAAAACTACAATGAGATACCACTTGACACCAGTCAGAATGGCCTTCATAAACAAAGCAACAAACAGCACGTGTTGGAGAGGTTGTGGAGAAAAGGGGACCCTAGTGCACTGTTGGTGGGATTGCAGATTGGTACAACCACTATGGAAAACAGTATGGAATTTTCTAAGAAAACTAAAAATGGACATACCTTTTGACCCAGCAATTCCACTGCTTGGATTATATCCTAAGAATCCTGAAACACCAATCCAAAAGAACCTATGCACCCCAATGTACATAGCAGCACAATTTACAATAGCCAAGTGCTGGAAGCAACCTAGGTGCCCATCAGTTAATGAATGGATCAAAAAACTGTGGTACATTTACACAATGGAATTCTATGCAGCAGAAAGAAAGAAGGAGCTCCTACCCTTTGCAACAGCATAGATGGAATTGGAGAGCATCATGCTAAGCGAAATAAGCCAGGCAGTGAAAGACAAATACCATATGATCTCACCTTTAACAGGAACCTAATCAACAAAACAAACAAACAAGCATAATATAACCAAAGACACTGAAATTGAGAACAGTCTGACAGTGACCAGAGGGGGAGCGGAGAGAATTTCAGAGGAAAAGGGGAACAGTTTAGACCAACAAGTATAAAGGACTCATGGACAAAAACTATGGGGGGTGGAAATGGGAGGAAGGTGGAGAGGGCTGGGGTGGTGGGCTGGGGGCGGGGTAAAAGACAGAAAACTGTACAATATTAACAATTAAAAAATACTGATTAAAAATAAAATAAAAAATTAAAAAAATTGTTACTAAAAAAAAAAAAAGAATTCCATTGTGTAAATGTACCATAGTTTTTTGATCCATTCATTTACTGATGGGCCCCTAGGTTGCTTCCAACACTTGGATATTGTAAACTGTGCTGCTATGAACATTGGGGTGCATAGATTCTTTTGAATTGGTGTTTCAGGGTTCTTAGGATATAATCCAAGCAGTCGAATTGCTGGGTCGAAAGGTAGATTCATTTTTAGTTTTCTGAGAAAAAAATCCATACTTTTTTCCATAGTGGTTGTACCAGTCTGCAATCCCACCAACAGTGCCCTAGAGTCCTCTTTTCTCCACAACCTCTCCAAAACTTCTTGTTTGTTGCTTTGTTTATGATGGCCATTCTGACCCATGTGAAGTGGTATCTCATTGTGGTTTTAATTTGCATCTCTCTGATAGCTAGTGATATTGAGCATCTTTTCATGTGTCTCTGGATCCTCTGTACATCCTCCTTGGAGAAGTGTCTGTTCAAGTCCTTTGCTCATTTTTTAATTGAGTTACTTATCTTCTTAGAGTGGAGTTGTGTAAATTCTTTATATATTTTGGAGATCAAACCCTTGTCTGAGGTATCATTGGCAAATATGTTTTCCCACACAGTCGGTTCTCTTTTTATTTTAATACTGTTTTCTTTAGCCATGCAGAAGAAGCTTTTTATTTTGATGAGATCCCATTTGTTTATTCTTTCCTTTATGTCCTTTACTTTAGGGGACAAATCAGTAAACTTGTTGCTGTGTGAAATATCTGAGATTTTCCTGCCTATGTTCTCCTCTAGGACTTTAATGGTGTCATGACTTATATTTAAATCTTTTATCCACCTTGAATTTATTTTTGTGTATGGTGTAAGTTGGTGTTTGAGTTTCATTTTTTTGCAAGTAGCTGTCCAGTTCTCCCAACACCATTTGTCGAAGAGGCTCTTTTTGCTCTATTTTATGTTGCTGCCCCCTTTGTTGAATATTAATTGACCATAGAGACTTGGGTTTATTTCTGGGCCCTCTGTTTTATTCCATTGGTCCATGTGCCTGTTTTTATGCCAGTACCAGGCTGTTTTGATTACAGTGGCCTTGTAATACAGTTTGGTATCAGGTATTGTGATCCCTCCTACTTTGATCTTCTTTCTCAAAATTGCTGCAGCTATTCGGGGTCGTTTGTGGTTCCATATAAATTTTTGAAGTGTTTTTTTCTATGTCTGTGAAATATTCCATTGGTACTTTAATAGGTATTACATTGAATTTGTAAATTGCTTTGGGCAGTATGGACCTTTTGATGATATTAATTCTTCCGATTCCTGAACACTGTATATGCTTCCATTTGTTTGTGTCTTCCTCGATACATGTACATATCTTTATTCATCTTTGTATGTATCTTATAATATGTGCATGTCCTTTGAAAATATTATATTGGAGGGCTACTTGGGAAAATTTATTAATACATTGAAAACACAAAAATCAAAAAAGTATCCCCTCTTTTTTTGCATACTACTTTTACATCCTAGCATACTTTATTTGTGATTGATATATAAACAATTTTAATTGCATGAATCACCCATCACCATATAATAAACATATTCCATGTTGTCCTTTTCCTTAAATTATCAGATTTATTCATCATAAAGCATTTCTCGGTCTGTCTGACATAATTGACGTACTCCCTAATAACTGGATGCTGAGGGTGTCTCCATCACTCTTATGGGCGATGCTGGGAAAAGGACACCCACTCAGTCATTTAGTTTCCTGTGAATCATCTGTGAAGATAAATTCTCAAAAGAAAGATTAATAATTGGGCCAAAAGGGCAGTTTTTGCACTAGTGCCAAACATTGGCTATCGATATTCAGAAGTAGTTCCTCAACTTGTTAGTAGAAGTGTTGCCAATTGCAAAGGGCACAGGCTTTAATATTAGGTGGAATTGGTTCAAACTTCAGCTTAGTCACTTACTGTCTGAGAGACTAAGGACCTTACCTCTCTCAGCCTCCATAATATCACCTGTAAAATGGGAGTAATGAGACTGGTCTCATTGAGGAAATTAAATGAGTTTGTAAATAGTGGTGCCCTATCCAGTGCCTGGTTTATTGTAGGGACTAAATCCATTCTTCTTGCCCTCCATGCTTTCTTTTTCCTTGAAATTATTTGAGACATGAAGCCTTTCACTTCTCTACCTTCTCATCCTTCTTGAACCATGTTCCCCACAAAAGCCTCTGGCCATAATACAAGACATCTTCCTCAAACGGGTGCTGCTCAACAGAAATATAAAGCCAGCCACAGATTCAAGCCACATGTGTAATTTTAAATTTTCTGGTGGCCACATAATAAATAGGCCACATTAATTAAACCTGTTTGTTTAAATACATTTTAAAATATTGTATTTAAGCCAATATATCTCAAATACTATCTTTTTGATACGCAATCAATGTTTAACTACTGAGATATTTCATATTTATTTTTATTGTTTGTAATATCTTTGAAATCAGATGTACGTTTTACACTCACAACACATCTCAGTTCAGGCTGTTTACATTTCAGGTTGGGCTACAGGCTACTATCTGGGTAGCCCACATCTAGACTTTGACACTTAAGCTTTTGACACTTAAGCTTTTAATAGGTATTTGGATTCTTCAAATGGGATTATCAGCTAAGGATTTAGGAATGTTGTCTGGAGACATCATTTCAAAGGCAAAATGCAGGAGCATATTGATGGTTTGCAGCACTTGGAGGGAGACATATACAAGGCTCTAGTTGTAAATAAAATAGGTAGCAGCTCCATAGAGTGGCTCAAAGAATTCTGAGGAGCCCATCTTCCTCCTTTCCCTCCTGCACAAAATGTCTTCCCTCTCCCTCCCCAATGGCCAAGCTGACTTTCTTTTCTACCATGAAGGTCCCTTGGGGGCATGAGGGCCAAGATTTCACTTCTCCACTTAATGTCTAATACATACCACCACCTTTGTGTGTTCAAACCTATATTCTGTAATAACCACCACCTTGTATATATGCTTCTTCACCTTGACCCAGCTCAGTAAATGACAACTCTATTCTCTCTGTTGCTGTAGAGTCAGTCATCTTCAACTTTTCTCCCCCACAACCTAATATTTAAAACATCATCAAATCTGCCCTGACTAGTGTGGCTCAGCAGATTGAGTTGCCAGCCTATGTACCAAAGGGTCACCAGTTTGATTTCCAGTCAGGGAACATGCCTGGGTTGCAGGCCAGGTCCCCAGAAGGGGGCACGTGAGAAGCAACCACACATTGATGTTTCTCTCTCTTTCTCCTTCCCTTCTCCTCTCTCTAAAAATAAATAAATAAAATCTTTAAAATATCATCAAATCAACAAAACAAAGAAGCATAATATAACCAAAGACACTGAAATTGAGAACAGGCTGACAGTCATCAGAGGGTAGAGGGGAGGGAATTTCACGGGAAAGGGGGAAGGGATTAGAGCAACAAGTATAAAGGACACATGGACAAAAACTATGGGGGGGTGGAAATGGAAGGGAGGTGGGGAGGGATGGGGTGGTGGGCTGGGGTGGGAGTAAAAGAGAAAATTGTACAAGATCAACAATTAAAATAAAAATTAAAAAAATAAAAAAGAATATAGTAAACTTGTGACTTTTCATTTTATCACTGAAAAAAATATCATCAAATCTGATGATCAGAAAGTATCTAGAATCTTACCACTCTGACCACATGTCATTACCTCTATTACTGTCACTTTTGGGCAAGCCACCATTACCTCTAGCCTAGATTATTACAACAGCCTCTTGACTGATAGCTTGGCTTCTTCCTTTGCTACTCATTGAGAAGCTAGAGTGATTCTTTTTTAAAATGTAAATATAAATCAGAAAGTAAAAAATGTGTTTTAATGACAACTGAAAGATATAAAAATACAAAATTCTCGGTAATAAATCTAGGCAAAATATATACTATTTTTATGAAGACAATTATTAAATTTTACTTAAATACTTTAAAGAAGACCTAAATAAGTGTGGAGGCAAACGTTTTTCATAAATTGGAGGAGTCATTTTCACAAAGATATCATCTCTTTCCAACTTATATTTCCAATCAAATCTGAACATAGCTTTTCTGTTGAACCTGAAAAGCTGGTCCTAAAATTCATATGAAGGAAGAATATACCAAGAATGTGAAGACAGAATGGAAGAAAGGAAAAAAAGGGGACTTTTCCCAGATATCAAAATTTATGATAAGCCTATAGTTAATATTATGTAGTATTGGCAAAGGATTATTGTCAAACAAATTGACAGCTTAGAAAAAGACCCAAATATACACAACAACCTGATTTACAACAGAACTGTTGTAGATGAGTAGGTAAAGAATGGTTCGTGATTATCTACATAAGAAAATCAGAATAAAATACACTGTCTTCCCATATCACACCACACAGAAAAATTATTTCCAGGTGAGACTAAAGACTTAAATGTGGATATCAAAATTATTTCTAAATTTTAAAAATAATGTAAGAGAATAATTTTGTAGTTTTATAGTGAAGAATTTCTTAGACAATGCATAAGTATATATCATAAAGGAATATATGGATAAATAAGTTCATTTAGAATTAAGCACTTGCTCATTAATAGAAATCACAAAGAATGTAAGGATACAAGGCACAGAGAAAAATATTTACAACATACATAAATGATAAAGGATTAGTATTGAATATGTACTGAATTACAGTAAATCAACAGAATAAAAGACAGATGACCTCGTAAAGAAATGGGAAAAAATTTGAACCAAAAAAAAAAAAAAGGAACACTAAATGACCAATAAACATATAAAAGATGTTCAAACTTCATAATTGAGGAAATGCAAATTTAAACATAGTTTGATAGTTTTTCATTTTCACTGGATTGGCAAAAATTAAAACTCTAATGTCAAATGTTGGTGAAGATGTGGAGCAACAAAAACTTTTACACATTGCTGATGGGTGGGGAAAAAGATATCATGCTGGAATTATCCAGTCAGGTTGAAGATATATATATGACCCACCAGTTGCACTTCTAGGGCATGTACCCTAGGGAATTCTTGTACATGTGCCCTAGGATACATGTGCAAGGAGAGTCCTAGCAGCACATACAAGTTCTAGAGTGCCTAGCAGCCTATAATAGGAAAGTAAAAACCTAGAAATATCCCAAGTTCCCATCAGCAGTAACTTGGAGAAGTATACTGAGATATATTACTATATAACAGAACACTATACAGCTGTATGCAACAATATAAAGAAATTTCAGAAACATAATTTTGAGTAAGTTGAGTCTTAAAAAATATGTAATTCCAATTAACAAAGTTCAAAAACATGCAAGACGAAGTAATATATATCCAGCAATTTAAATGTATGAGGTAAATCTACAAAGAAAATCAAGGGAACAATAAGCCCTACATTTAGGATCACAGTTTTCTGTGACAAGAGAGGGAGAGGTACAAGCAAAGGAGTATGTCAAAGGTGCTGATAATGTCTAAAAACACACTAAGGTGGCAGCACACAGGGTCCATGGCATGTTTATTCATTATACCCTATACACTTTTCCTAAATTTTCTTTTCTATCTAGTCAACATTTAAAAGCTTCCCAAATCAGGGGGGATACAACCCAAGTCCTCACACTGGAGAGGAAGGCCCTTCCTGACCTGACCACAACCAACCCCTCTCTAGCTGGTCACTGCATGCCACACAACCCTCTGCTATGCTGGCCTCCACCAGGCCTCCACTTCTGCACCTGGGCCTTCTCCATTCCCCTGCCAGAGATCTCTTTTCAGAAACCCACAGGGCTCAGGCCCTCCCTTCCTTCCAGTCTCCACTCATCAGGCACATACATTCTCAACCTCCCGGCCCCCACTCCCCACCTCCAGCTCTCCATCCCACTGTAGCCCATGGCACCAAGCATCACTAGCCCATCACTGACCCAATGGCCTTTAACAGTGCCTGGCAGGAGGTGGGTTTTAATAAATATTTTGTTGAAGAATGAAATGGATGATTACATAGAAAATCATATTAAAATTAAAATGCTCCATGGAAAGGGTAATAACACACAAAATTCTTAGTAACCAGATTAGCTGCTCATCACTTCAGAGAGGTTGGGACAAAGGATTGGTTCAGTGTTCTCAAAGGTGGGGTTTTGGGGGAGGGGAAGAGAGTAAACTCTGAATCAATAAGACAGTCCTGCTCATTTAGAAAATGTTGGCATTTCTAAGGTTTAATGTGGTAATTCAGATGAGGAAAGGGAGGCCCAAACAGGCACCTACTTACCAGACTCCCAGGCGTGACCACAGGGCCAGGACAGAGCCAGCTCTCTTGGTGACCAGTCAGAAGTGAGCCCTACAGCTCATCAACCTTCAGAGGCCTACTTAGGGGCTGGGCAAGGGAGTCTCAAAGTCAGCCCACCTCTCCACCCCTGGACAGTTGGTACCACCTCCCTAGGTGTGGCAGGCCTTCTTCCTTAGCAGAATAATGAGGAAAGACCTGGACTGGAGTCAGAGGGTGAGCATTGGTGCTAGAGCCTGACCTGTGCCGGCAAGCCCCAGAAGTAACAGAAACCCCAGTAGACCCAGGCATCAGAGCGGCCCTGACCACAGGTGCCGCCCATCTTGCAAAAAATTCCCACTCCTCGGCTCACCTCCTTTCCCGCATCCACAAACCCAGACCAGGTACTGGTGGGTGGCCACATGTGTTCCCATGCTTAGCTTTCCAGGAGGCAGCCAGTAGGCCCCACCCTGACAGACAGGAAACCTATGCCCACCTCTGCATTAGCCTGGCGTGGCCAAGAGCAAGGTAACCTACCCAGAGGTGCGTCGGTCAGGGTCTGCACACATCAGATGGCATGGGCACCCCCACGTCAGAACCCCCAGGCTTGAGGGAAGAGGACCCGGCCCAACACATTCAGCCTTCAATGGCGTTTCACTATGAGTCACTCAAGCTAGGCCTCTGCTCATTTCCTGGAGAAAGGAGAAGTGGGGAATCCACAAATGACTGATTCTGCCCACTCCCCAGCCATCAACAAAACTGCCAGAATTCTTGTGGGTAACTCAGGCCCTACAGAGAGGGCCCTTAGGGCAGTATAGCTCAGTGGTCAGGCAGTGCTGATGGGGGCAAGGACAAAGAGGAAAAGCTTGTGAATGGTGGGCAAAGACTTCAGCTCAGTGCTATCAGGCTGGACTTCTCCTCTTCCTCAGCCCCACCTATCTTCTCTGAAACGCCAGTAAAATGACAATGATGATGGTATTTATGTGAATTTAATTAGAGGTGTGTCTAAAGAGCCTCCATGGACACTGCATGGGCCTCCCTTCTGCCAGCCCAGAGAGAGCTTTACACTTACATCCCTTTCTCCATCCTCAGACCTAACTTGTACAACTGATCAAGATGGAAAAAAAAAATTTAAATAATAGGATGAAGTTCTCTGAATCTCAGTATCAATATTCTTCTTCCTTTGGGTTTATTAGGTTGAATCATTCCTATCATCTATTCATAACATCATTCACGTAGGACCAGCCAGCATGTCCATTCAAACACAATGCCTCCGTGTGCCACATGAGCATGAGAAGTTGTTGGAATGATTGCCTAACCCTTAAAGCTAGCTCCTCACCTGTTTCTACCCACAACCCACTGACCACTTATAGGTAACTATTAATGAAAGGCAACATCACCTGTTATGGGATGCAAAAAAAGCTGAGATTTGTTTAAAAATGAAAACACCATTTGTAATGAAAGTTCAACTCTTACCAATGCAAACTTGCCAGTAAAGACCTGTCTGATTGAGGACCTGGGCCACATACTCATGCTGACTCCATGGGCAAAGGTTCCAATATTTCTGCTCAGGTTTTCATTTCTCATTCCACTGTCCTTGGGTAGAAAGGAAGTGAGAATGGAAGGTGGAAGGGTGCACAACACAATAGGGCACTGCAGAGCATCCTGAGACATGCAGTGAGTGTATGCAGCAGCACAAGTATGACCTTGTCAAGCCAGAATGGCTTCCAGTACATTTAAAGCCACAAATTAAAACTCATGGTTATACCAGTTCCAAGATCCACTGTGCTATAGTGTGTACCATTATAGGAAAAATGTTAATTTTCTTGGCAGTTTGTATAAGACTATACCCTAGAAAGAGATCTGCTTTGGTTGACTAAGGCTAGTCAACATATTTTAGTATAAAATATGCCATATTTTGGTATAAAAATCACAGTATTTCACATTTCTTCTCAACAAAAATGCACATGTACTTGAGCAGTTCATAGCTGTCCTGACTGTTTCAATGTCTTAGCATGAGTAACTTTCTCAATAATAATTCACATTTGTACAGACCATTTTAGTGTTTTAAAGTCCTCTTGCAAATATTGCTTCATTTCTTGCATCACGTTGCTCTGCATTTTCCTGTGTACAATGCACACCCACGTTTTTGACCCAAACTTTCAGGAAAAAAATCTTATATTTTAATTTTTAATTCAATTTGTGTTTATTTATATTTAGGTACTTGTTTTTTTGCATTATAAGGGAACTTTAGCATTTATTTTTGAACATATTATGGTACAAGAAATTATGGTACATTCTGACCGGTCACCAAGAGACCTGGCTCTGTCCTGTCCCTGTGGTCACTCCTGGGAGTCTGGTAAGTACGTGCTTGTATATTTGATCTATATTTTGGTATAACAGGCTAGTAGAGGCTAGAATTTTAGGTTGAAAACCTGGGTTGAAATTCTCACTACTACTTTAAGACAATTAACATCTTTCAGTCTCTTTCTTTGTTTGTAGAATGAAACTACCATATTTTTCTGTGTGTAATGTGCACTTTTCTGCACAAATTTTTGAGGGAAAAATAAGGATGTGCATTATACATGGGTAGTACCTGAAAAACCTTGTATCTGTTCTTTGTTAAATAAATAAAATTTATTTGTTAAATAAAAATTTCTTGCACCATAATATGTTCAAAAATAAATGCTAAAAATTTTTAAAAATGCTAAAGTTCCTTTATAATGCAAAAAACAAGTAGCTAAATATAAATAAACAAAAATTGAATTAAAAAATTAAAACATGAGATTTTTTCCTGAACGTTTGGGCCAAAAACGTGGTTGTGCATTATTCATAGGAAAATGCAGGGCAATGTGATGTAAGAAATGAAGCAATATTTGCAAGAGGACTTTAAAACACTAAAATGGCCTATACAAATATGAATTATTATTAAAAGAGTTACTCATGCTAAGACATTGAAACAGCCAGGACAGCTATGAACTGCTCAAGTACATGTGCATTTTTGTTGAGCGGAAATGTGAAATACTGTGATTTTTTTCTTACTGTCCAAAAATAACAATTATACTTCTGCTTCCACTTATGATAGGGCATACCCGCCCACTGAAAGCAATTCTAAAATAGAACAAATATTATGAGAAAACTGTTTTCAGGCATTTACTATCAGGCAGCATAAGACTATGATCTTTGAGATAAGAAAAACACATAAGGTAAGTCCCACGATTGCCCTGGCTTTCTTCCTGCTGGTGCTTTCCTGCCACGCTGCAAGAGGGTGGGGTCCCAGATTCAGTAACCTCCCATAACTGAGAAGGTGTAAGTCAAATAGTTCCAGGCTTCTAAAGAGACTGGAATTTTCAGGACAGGGTCCTGAGAAGAGTGTGTTGTGTGGGAATTCATTGTGTGTGTCTTTAGCTGAGGGTTGCCTGTATATGCAATGAGTGAGGCTCTAAGAGACGGAATAGAGATCCTCTGCTCCAAGGCTGAGAACAGAATAGAGATAACAAAGATCGGGGAAGGTTAGGAAACTTGGAGTTTGACCTCATCCAGAGTGGAGAGACTTCTCTGGGAATCTTGGGACTTCATTTTATACTCCAGAAAGGCACACCTAAGAAATAAGAACAATACCCTACATGAAAAGCCAGGAACTAGGAACAAGTTCTAAATTTAAATAGACTAGCCCTAACAAAGAATAAAAGCAAGCCTGACAGAACCAAAGGGATATTCCATAATTTAACTACCAATCAGAACAAAAATCACCATTCTTTAAAGAAAGAAAACATAATGCAGCATCCTTTTCATGTAACATCCACACTGTCCAGCTTGTAACTAAAATTAGTAGAAATACAAAGAAACAGAAAAATGTAATCTATAAGAAGGAAAATAACTATCAACTGAAACAGATTCCAAAATGAACCAGATGTTGGAATTACCAAAGATTTTAAAACAGCTATTAGAAATATTTTCAAAGACTTAATAATATTTATAATAATTGAAAGGTGGTAAATTTCAGCAAATAAATGGAAAATATAAGAAGATTTGAGTGTGAGAGGGAGTTTGGGAGATAAGGTGAAGGAATTAAGTGCAAATTAGTTTTTGGAGAATAGTCATGGGAATGTAAAGTACAACATGGGAAATATAGTCAATAATATTGCAATATTGGCAACTATGTATGGTGCCAGGTGGGTACTGGCAATGTCAGGGGGAATATTTTGTAAAGTATATGATTGTTTAAGCACTATGCTATGCACCCGAAACCAATACAAAACAATATTAGATGTAAAATGTAATTGAAAAAAACTTTTTGAAGATTATAATGTAAATTCTAGAACTGAAAAGTATATCTGCAATGAAAATTTCCCTGGTGAGCTGATAGCAGATTGTTAAACTAAAAAAAAAAAAAAGTCCCATCAGTGAAGCTTGAAGACAGTCAGTAGGAATTATTCAATCTGAAAGACAGAAAGAAAATTGAATGAAAATAAACATGCACTCAGTTGCATTTGGAACAATACCAAATAGGTTGGTCTGTGTGTAACAGGTGCTACAGAGAGGTAAAAGAGAAAGAAGAGAGCAGGAAAAAGTATTTGAAGAAATAATGTTAAATTCCTGAAGTTTGCTGAAAAGCAGCAAATTGCAGATACAATAAATTTAGTAAACCCTAAGAAGAACAAAATGGAAAGAAAATCACATCTGGGTACATCATAGTCAAATTCATGAACATCAAAAATGAAAAGATAATCTTAAAAGCAGTCAACAAAAACACAAACTCAGGCAAACACTTTATCAGAAACAATGGAAGTCATAAGACACTGGGAAGATATCTCTAACATGCTAAAAGAAACAACAAACTCTGTCAACCCATAACACTTTAACCAATGATATCCTTGAAAAAAATAAAGATGTAATAAAGTTATTTCCAAATAATGACAGCTGAAACCATTCATCTCCAGAAGACTTGTACTATAAGATATTCTAAAGAAAGTTTTTGTGGTTGAAGGGAAAAGACTTCAGATAGAAACTTGAATCTACAGAATGGAAAGAAAACCACTATTAATGGCAAATGTATAACTAAATATGAAAAAACTATGTACTTTTCCTTATTTTAATTTCTTTAAAAAGCCTATGACTATTTAAATAAAAAACTTTGGAGTTTATACCATATGTAGATAAAATATGTATGACAGCAATTGCACCAAAGACGAGGGAATAAATGGAAGCACACTGTTGCAAGCTTACCACATTTTACATGAAATAGCAATTTATCAACTCTGAGTAATAATAAAATTATTTAGTAAGTTACGGTATCATATTTTATTTATTGCTTTGTGAAAAAGGTATCAGGAAAAGTCATAGTTCAATTCTAATGAACAAACCCACACTAAGCATCTATTCTGAGCCAGATTCCAGCTAGACCCTAGAGAAATAGAAATCAATAAGGCAAATCACCTGGGTTATTTCCTACAACAGTTTTTCTAAGTGGGCAGGTAGTTCTCATTTATACAGTCATTTAGAAACACAAAGTCTTTTGTCCCTTAGACTCTCTTTGTTTTTTTAAATATATTTTATTGATTATGCTATTACAGTTGTCCCATTTCTCCCCCATCATTCCCCTCCACCCTGCACACCACCTCCCACCCACATTCCCCCCCTTACTTCATGCCCATGTGTCGTAAGTTCTTTAGCTTCTACACCTCCCACACTATCCTTGCCCTCCCCCTGTCTATTTTCTACCCACCATCTATGCTACTTATTCTCTGTACCTTTTCCCCCTCTCTCCTCCTCCCACTCCCCTGTTGCTAACCCTCCATATGATCTCCATTTCTGTGGTTCTGTTCCTGTTCTAGTTGTTTGCTTTTGTTTTAGGTGTGGTTGTTAATAACTGAGTTTGCTGTCTTTTCACTGTCATATTTTTTATCTTGTTTTTCTTAGATAAGTCCCTTTAACATTTCATATAATAAGGGCTTGGTGATGATGAACTCCTTGAACTTGACCCTAGCTGAGAAGCACTTTATCTTCCCTTCCATTCTAAATGACAGCTTTGCTGGATAGAGCAATTTGGGATGTAGGTCCCTGCTTTTCAAGATTTCAAATATTTCTTTCCAGCCCCTTCTTGCCTGTAAGGTCTTTTTTGAGAAATCAGCTGACAGTCTGATGGGAACTCCTTTGTAGGTGACTGTGCCCTTATCCCTTGCTGCTTCTAGAATTCTCTCCTTCATTTTAATCTTGGCTAATGTAATTACGATGTGCCTCTCCCTTAGAGTCTATTTGTTATCCACATCCAATCAGCAAAAGGGTAAAGAAAGTATACAAGACAGACCTCCACTCATAAAAGCCCAGCCTGCAAGTGGCATGCATCACATTGACTCACATTTCATTGTAACTGCATGGCCATATGTAATGTCAAGGAAAGCAGGGAAGTACAATCCAGCCATGTGCTGCCTTAATCTGTAATTAGGAGAGAATGTATTGTGGTAGGCTATCAGTCTCTTCCATATTCTTTTCAGAGAGCTTATGATCTATACAAAAGACAATATATTAAAAAGTTATTAATATTTTCCTGACATTTAAAATAAATCATTTTAATTTTGTATATGATGCAAAAAGTATAAATAATAAAATGAAAATCAGTCCTGCCTGATGTGGCTCAGTGGATTGAGTGTTGGCCTGCAAACCAAAGAGTCACAGATTCAATTCCCAGTCAGGGCACATGCCTGGGTTACAGGATGAGTCCCCAGTAGGAGGCATGTGAGAGGCAACCACACATTGATGTTTTTCTCCCTTCCCTCCCCCTCTCTAAAAAAATAAATAAAATCTTTTAAAAAATAAAAGAAAAGCTATGCTATAAAAGAAAATGAAAATCATTAATATCCTAACAGCTAAACAATAGCCACGTGAAAATAGGATTTTATTCTTTTTTCCATGTTTACCAAAGTATATTTTTGGTCTTATGTTCTTTTAACAATTTAGAATCATGCCATAAATTTTGCTTCATAATCTGTTGGGGTTTTTATTCACTGACTTCATCATAAAAACTTTCCCATTTCATTATTACAATGTATTTTTAATATATTGTATTGATTATGCTATTACAATTGTCCCATTTCCCTCCTTTTATTTCCCTCCACCCTGCACATACCCTCCCACCCACATTCCCCCACTTTAGGTCATGTCCATGGGTCATACATATAAGTTCTTTGTCTTCTACTTTTCCTATACTATTCTTAACCCCCCTGTCTCTTTTCTACCTACTATTTATGCTTCTTATTCCCTGTATGTTGTTCCCCTTCTCTTCCCCTCCCACTCCCCCACTGATAACCCTCCACGTGATCCTCATTTCTGTGATTCTGTTCCTGTTCTATTGTTTGCTTAGTTTGTTTTTGTTTTCTTAGGTTTGTTTGCTCATAATTGTGAGTTTGTTGTCATTTTACAGTTCATAGTTTTTTATTTTCCTTTTCTTAGATAAGTTCCTTTAACATTTCATATAATAAGGGCTTAGTGATGATGGACTCCTTTAACTTGACCTTATCTGGGAAGCACGTTATCTGCCCTTACATTCTAAATGATAGCTTTGCTGGATAGAGTATTCTTGGATGTAGGTCCTTGCCTTTCATGACTTGAATACGTCTTTCCAGCCCCTTCTTGCCTGCAAGGTTTCTTTTCAGAAATCAGCTGACAGACTGATGGGAACTCCTTTGTAGGTAACTGCCTCCTTTTCTCTTGCTGCTTCTAGAATTCTCTCCTTAATTTTCATCTTGGGTAATGTAATTATGATGTGCCTGGGTTTGTTCTTCCTTGGGTCCAACTTCTTTGGGACTCTCTGAGCTTCCTGGACTTCCTGGAAGTCTATTTTCTTTTCCAGATAGGGGAAGTCCTCCTTCATTATTTTTTCAAATAAGTTTTCAATTTCTTGTTCTTCCTCTTCTCCTCTGGCACCCTTATGATTCAGATGTGGAAACATTTAAAGATGTTCTGGAGGTTCCTAAGCCTCTCCCCATATTTTTGAATTCTTGTTTCTTCATTCTGTTCTGGTTGAATGTTTCTTTCTTCCTTCTGCTCCAAACCATTGATTCGAGTCCCTGTTTCCTTGCCATCACTGTTGGTTCCCTATACATTTTCCTTTATTTCACTTTTCATAGCCTTCACTTCTTCCTCTATTTTGTGACTATATTCAACCAATTCTCTGAGCATCATGATTAACAGTGTTTTGAACTTTGCATCTGATAGTTTGGCTATCTCTTTGTCTCTCAGTTGTATTTTTTTTTCCTGGAGCTTTGATCTGTTCTTTCATTTGGGCCTTTTTTTTTGGGGGGGGGGGTCTGGGCATGCCTGTTGTGTAGTAAGGGGTGGAGTCTTAGGTATTCACGAGGGTGGGGCAACCCACTTCGAGTGTTCTGATGCTGTGGGGGAGGAGTCTGAGAGGGAACAATCCCATTTGTTCAGCTCTCTGCCAGCTTTCAGTCACTTCCTCTGCTACCTACAATCAAATTGGGCCCTTCTGGTGCTGATTCTCGGGTCGGTGGTTTTGTGTATGTTCTAGGACCCTGTGGGTCTCTCCAACAAACTCTCCTGTGAAGCTGGGAGTTTCTCCAGCTGATGCCTCAACCCTCACAAGTGTTTTCAGTCAGAGGCTTAGAGGCTTTATTTCCCTGTACTGTAATCCTGGGTTATGCAGTCTATCTCACTCCCCAGTTGTTCCTCCCAGTTTATCTGCTCTCGAATGTGGGACCACCCAGTCCTCCAGCCACTGCCTTGCTGCAAGTCCTCTCCACCCAGTTGCCCATCTCCACCCCTCCTACCAGTCTGGATGAATATTTCTTCTTTAACTCTTTCGTTGTTGGACTTCCATACATTTTGATTTTTCTGTAAATTCTGGTTGTTTTTTGTTTTTAAATTTGCTGTCGTTCTTCTTTTGATTGTGCGAGGAGGTTCAATGTCTCTACTTATGCCTCCATCTTGGCCAGAAGTCTAAAATATATTTTTAATACCAATTAGGATCAAGAAGAAGGAAGGTTGTGTACACAGCAATACTTTTTTTAAACCTGGAGAGAAAGCTTCAGTTTAATTCTGAGTGCTTTTATGCCCTTACACCACCACTGTGGCATTGGCAGAAATTAGGTTCTCCCTAGAGTCTCAACTTTGGGGAAGACCTCATGGAACCAAAGTGAGGATATCAAAATGTAGCAGGCCTTGAAGAATGGGGTGCAGCCCCATTCTTCCTTGAAATAAAGCAGGTGAGGAATTGTTTTGAAAAAAGAGTCATGGGAAACATATGGCTTTGGAACAACATAGACACCCATGATGAAAATAATCAGTCCCAATCTCTACCTACCTCACATCATATACAAAAAAACCCACATGTTTCTCAGATCAAAATGAAAAAGCTAAAGGTATAATACTGCTAGTAGAAAACATAGGAGAATATCTAGGCAACTTGAAAGTAAGAAAAAGTTTCTCGGACAGAACCCAGAAAGCAATAACCATTTTAAAAATTGATAAATTAAATATCAAAATTTAAAAACTTCTCCTGATTTTCCTAAAAGGCAGTATTAGAAAATGAAAAAACAAGTCAAAAAATAGTCATGAATTGTATATATAAACAAGGAAGTATTTAGAATATATAAAGATCACTAATAAATCATGAATTAAAAGTCAAACAACCCAATAAGAAATGAACTTAGACATCAGAAAACAAAATATGCACACAAACACATTACTGGACCACCTTTTGACCAGTTGTATATATATGTGTGTGTGTGTGTGTGTATACATACACATATATACACACATATACAAATGGCCAAAAAGTACATTAAAATATGATTGATATTGTTAATTATCAGGTGAAGACAAATTAAAACCCTTTGAGACACCTCAGCACACCCACTAGAATGGCTAAAATTTAAAAGATTATTGACACCCAATAGTGAGGATGTAAAGCCACTGGAATGCTCCTACATTGCTGGTAAGAATGTATAGTGATAGATCTACTTTTGAAAACAGTTTAGCAGCTTCTGATAAAGTTAAGCATACACATATCATGTGCCCCAGCAATTCCACTCCCATGACCTTACCCAAGATAAATGAAAACACATGTTCACACAAAGATTATACATGAGTATTCATAACAGCTTTATTCATGACAGCTGAAAAACAGAAACAAACCAAATTTCATCAACTGGATAATGAATAAACAAATCATGGTATATATACACACAGTGGAATTCTACTCAGCAATAAAAATATCCAACTATTGATACATCTTTCAACATGAATAAATTGCATAGACGTTACTGAGAGAAGCTGCACACAAAAAATGCGTTCTGTGATTCCATTTACACACAAAATCAATCTATACTGGAAAAAATTAGAACAGTGGTTGCCTCTGGGAAGGAGGTAGTATAGTGGGTAGAAAGCGGCACAAAGGAATTTTATGAGGTAATATATTTTATGTCTTGATAGAGGTATGGGTTACATAGGTGGAACAATTTTTTTTAAATCATGCAGTTAAGATTTGTACATTTAGATATGTATAACATTTTACATTAAAAATCTATAAAAATAATTAAGTAGGGGATGGGTGGAGGTATAAATGAAACAAAAATGGCAAGATATTGATCAAGGTTGAAAGCTGGACCATGGGTACATGGGTTCATTGTATCATTATGTTTACTTTATACATGTTCAAATCTTCCATAATAAAACAGTTAAAAAATAAGAGTAAAATCAGAAAGCTACTTTTACCAGAAATTAAAATATATTTCATATCTTTCATCATGAAAACAGTGTTCACATAGATAAACAAAACAATGGAACAATATAGAATATCAAGAAATAACCTCAATTACATATACAAATTTAGTATACTCAAAGGTGACATCTTAAATCAGTAGGGAAAGAAATATGGATTATTAATAAGTAGTGTTAAGATAATCAGATATATGGATATACATATATAAAAAAATAAAATTAAATAATCACTCACAACTCAATAAAATCCAAATGAATGCAGTGTTTACATGTCAAAAACAAAATTAAATGCTAACAAAAAAATAAAGAGTTCACATAGCATCTGACAGATACTAGTAGGAACATTTTCCTGCAGAAGTGGCCACCCAGTAGGTCAGCCCCAAGGAGATGCCAGGCTCTGAGCCAGGACACCAGACTATGAGTGAGAGCCTGAGGGTAGGCCAGCATGGGGAGCCAGGAGGCAGAGCTCAGCTCTGGAGCATGTGGCCCCAGAGGCTGCTTACAGGCCCAGGGAAACCAAATCAAACCATGAGTTCATTTCACAAGTGCATGGGACTTTGCCATGAAAGGATTGGGCTGGTCACACCAAATCAACCATGTCTGCAGCAGCTGCTTCGTGAGGAGTAGGGGAAGGAAAGGGCATGTGGACAGGAGAAGTGCATACTGCATGTGCAGTGCCAGGAACAACCATGGCAGGTCCCAACAAAGTCCTGGACAAAGATGGCAGCAGAAGGATGCCATCCATAGCAAGGCCACAGAGGAAAGGAGTTAAGACCTTTGGATGGTGAGCCTTCTAAAATTCTTTCTAATCCAGGAGAGGTTCCTCACCATTTCCAAAGGTCATATTCAGCATGTAATAGGTACAGAGAACTCTCCCACAGGGACAGCCTGAGAAGAATTTATCTCTAAATGGGAGAAAGGAAACACTAACAGCATCAAGCACCTTGAAGACAGTTTGCAACACCTTCTCCTACCACAAAAGATGGTAAGGGCTGAGATATGACTCCTGGGAGCACAGAAATCAGAGGGCCACAGAGGCATTTGAGGAAGCCTGCTGGAGGCCAGCCTGAAGCATGCAGGCAAACAGACACAGTGAATGGAAAGCGCTGCATAGTGATGCTCAGTTCTCCTAGGTTGAAACCAGAAAGATGAAGTAGAAAAAGCAACACCCAAAGGTCTGCTATGCATCCCCAAGAGTCCTGGCTGTGAAGTATAACTGACACCCTAGGCAAGCCTTGAATGAGCAACCCCAAAGATGCTGTTCCTCTTGTCCCTGAATCCCACTGTCTGCATCATCCTGTGTGTAGGTCTCTCCCAGCTCCACCCTGGTTCACAGCACTCAAAGCAGAACACAGCCAGCTTGGCTCCTGAGAGTTCCCTGTCACATGAGTTCTAACCTCCCAGAGAAAGTTGTTTTCTACTCTCACACCTCCATTTGGATCGGTGAACACCTGAACCAACCAAATGTGGCCTGGACAGAACCTGGGAAGTGACTATAACTGGGTCACTATGGGTCAGTATGGGTTGGTTCCCCAAACAAAATAATCACTGGTGGCAAGATGCCCACCTAGCTCATACTGAGCAAAACTCACTCTTTGGACTGCAACGACATGAGGGGTTGGAGGTAGAAGAGGCACGAAGTGTGTCTCATCTTACAACCTGGCCAGGTGCTCTTGCTCCAGAGAGGTCATCTTGCAGTGGCCAATGACTGACAGCTAGGCATGCCCTCTGCTTGAGCTGAAGAAGACAAAAGAAATGAGGACATTTTGAGAGATGCTATTGTTCTTAACTCTGGAGGAAGGTAGAGAAAACCAAAGGTCTGGGAGCCTGGGGTTGGTGGGTTCAAAGACCTAAGAGGTTTAGTAGGCCTCCCATGGGAACAGCACAAATAGGCAGGGTGTCAGAGCAGAAAGAGCAGAGTGGCCTAACTTTCATTCTTGCATGCATGTATGAGCTTGGCCAAGGTTAACTGCCTCTCAGTGGAGGAGCCTCCCTCTTAACTCCTGCCAATATGGACTGAGATGCTATAAAGGAAGGAAAACACTGTTTTCCTTGTACAAGGTCACTCACAAGTTCAGGCTCCTCCTCAGCCATACTGGGGGCCACTTTGCTTTTGCACAACTCCCTCCAGATGTCGGCTTTTGGTTACAAGGGAAGTAGGTGGGGCTCAACACTTCACTACCCACCTTGGCATCTGTTCCATGGCCACTGTGAGCCTCCGCTCAGCCATGGTTCCTGGACACGCCCTGCCAAAAGAGACAGTGCCAGAGATCAATGTTAGCGATGAACACCAACAGCAACAGGGACACCTTGGTTTCCACCAGAAGCACTGAGCCCATGTGGTTGGAGAGGAGGCTATGGCATTTTGCCATCTTGTCCCCTGAGAGCACTATTTCCAGCAGCCACAAGGCCTGACAAAGGAAGAACAGCTAGAGGACCAGCCACATCTTGCTGAAGGGCAGAGGGGTGGGGGGCAGGTCTGGGAGGTTGGGGAGAGCAGAAGGATAAGGGTGATCTTGGGCACATTTCACAGGAATTTTGTTTTAATGAGAATTAAAGCTGGCAGGTCAGAGTGCCTTCCTCTTCTCATCACAGCCCTGTTTGGAGGCACACCAGTGACTTTTTGCAGTTTGAGGGACCTCCAGGGGCAAACAAGGTGATGCTTTCCCACCCTGTTCTGCCCCTGAGCTACTGGGAAGGAGAGTGCCCATCTGCAGGATGCAGACTTCCCCTTTACTTTGAAGAGGGTATGAGACATGAGGGTCTCTATAGTGGGAGCCTTAGGCACTGACTTCTTACTTGGGGGAGCCGTACACTTCCTGGGGAGGATAATGCTCTGGCCAGTATTGGTTTAGCTATCTTAATCCTTTGCTATAGAGAACAGGACCTGCCAAGTTACGCCACTACACTGTAGGACTCTGAGGATGTCATCATCTAGCCACCCTGAGCCTTCCTTTTCATACAGATAAATTTAGGATAATAAGGATTAAATAATAAGAATGTACTGTAGACTCTGAGAACGAAGATACTTATAGAAAAGGGCTCCTGGTGGCTAACTGGTATCAAATTTAAAAAACAGAACCTAGCAGCCATTTCCAAACAGGCCAGTTACACAAGCTATACTTCAGGGAGAAGCCTGAATAAGCCTGCCTCCTGCATTGCTTGCCTGCACTGTGTTTCTGTCAGCTGAACCAGACCTTACAGAGAGGTTTCCTGTTGTGGACCGTTCAGCCTGGTTTCAGGAGCTGTAACCCTCACCCCATGGTGGGCTGTGTAAGAGCCAAGGGACCCACTTCATCTGGGTCTGTTCTGTCACAAGGCGTGACCTACTAAGGAGACAAAGCTTATCTCCCTGACAGGAGCACTGCTTCTGCCTCATCCATCTCTGGCCCCAATGCTTGGTTGGCAGTCAATGACGGGTAAGACTCCTCATGGGAGGGGCAACCTAAGCCAGATACAACCACTTGGGAGGCCTCATGGAAGGACTCAGGGGGCTGCAGCAAAGAGGATGTGATGGACCCTCACCCCCCGGCTATTCTGACATTTCCTGAGTCCTCATTTCCGTCTGGGAGATGTCTCCTGCTTCCTAATAGTCTTAAAGCCTGAAACTGTGGGGGCAAGCTGTGCAGCCCTGTACCAGCCAGGACGGCTCTCTGGGTGATCGGGCATAAGAAAGAATTACTAAAGTCCTGTGAAACCTGCTTTGCTAAGAGTGCTCTCACTTAAGTGGTAAGGGTTCGAGGAGGAAATGAGATTGTCTCCCAAAGTTTTACAACCCCCTTTCCTGACAGACACTGACTCAGATTAAGCCCTCAGATTTCTTTGAAATGTTAACCATTGTTTGATCCTTGCCGCCTGGCATACCTGTATTCCTGTGTATTTGAGCCCAATAAAAGCCTAGTGAGGATGAGGCTCTGGGTCATTCTCCTCTGAGAGTTTGACCACCTTTCCTCCCCAAGCAGTCATGTCTTGGTAGTTTTTATTTTCATCCGTGATGGAGGGATGGGGCTCTGTGGGTGGAGCCCCCCCCCACATCTGGCGCCCAGGACAGGGTCCCCCACAGTTTCCAGTATTTCAACCAAGAGGATTGAGGCTTTCCTGCCCAATTGGAGCTGCACAGGTATATCCCCATCAATATCTTCACTGACCAATCAGAACAGTACTTTTTGGACAAATCAAACTTTGAGAATTTGGAGTCCTCATTTGCATGAGCACAGACTAATCAGGGACCTGGGGTGGGGACATTTTTCTATATAAAGCAGCTCTCCAGTGACTCAAAGAGTGCACTTTCTCTTTCCACCAAAGACTGAAGACTCTGTTTCCCCAGATGGATCTGAAGCACAGAAGATGTCTGCCAGCCAACCAACCAGCCAGAGGGAGGCCTGGCCCTAGGGCTACCTCATAGCCAGGCTGTCCTGCTTCATAATTGAGCTGTGATATTATTGAGCTGCTCCACAGCAGTGCCATGCTGTATCACACCTTAGCTGTTGGCACTTAAAAAAGTTTTCTTCTTCACTCCAAACTGGGGATTCCTGTTGCCACTGAATTGATGCCAACAACCCTCAGTTAGCAGTACCATATGGCAGAGTGCAATGTTCAGAATATTGTTGGTGGTGTAAACAAATACAAAATATGACCACTCCCACTGTAACTGCAGAATTCCCCTGGCTGAGAGAGGGAAGGGGGAGCACCATGGGAGCTGGAAATAGAAATTAAAAGTGACTTTAGGCCTTTCAGAATGTTTGCACATGTGGTCAAAAGCATATACTGTAAAGGGACTAAAGTATATGGGTCTAGGCTACAGTTGCTTTTTAACAGTTTTTTATTTTTTTAACTTACAAAATTATACCTGCACATGGAAGCAAACTTCAGTGTATCAGAATATAAAAAGTAGCTTCCATTTTGGCCATGGTCATTTACTTTTTGGCCAAATAATCACTAAGGGTGATTTTTAGATATTCTGCTGGTTACAATCAAAGCTGTACTTTTATACTTCTATTTTAGGATTAATTTGAAATAGTACCCTTAGACCTTCAGAAATGAAAAATAAACATAATTATTGCTTACATTATTTTCCTCTATCCCTCCCATACTCCTTCCTGATTTGTAATTATATTTTATTTTTTTAAATGTTGCCTTTCCTACTTTGTTCAGGATATTTTTATGCTTCCTTCCAGTAACTGCTTTATGGCTTTAAGTAGTATATTCACTCAAATATATACCAAATTAAGGTAACATTTGCTACTATAAAAGATAAGGATAGTGTAGTTATTCTTCCCTCCTCTTTCCTCTCCCTGTTTTTGTTCTTTATATTATTGTTGTTCTCACATCATTGTGGTTTAAAATATTTTTGTTAGCAAACTAAAAGTCTCTTAGTTGCTTTGTCAATGGGTTAACTATAAAAACTAGAAAACTAATAAATGGCATTGAAATATGGTGGTTTCATATATAATATTCAGTGTAGAACCAAGAAACATGACAGACCCAAAGAAAAAAATAGTACTTCTGCATCATTAAAACTTTAAAGTTAAATTAAGTAAGTTTATCACTAAGTAAACTATACTAAAACAAGGTAATAAGAGCTCAAAAATAACTCATTATTTTGTTACATTTACCCTTCTGTTCTTGAGGTTACAGAGACCTACTGTATCTGTGTGGTGGAAACATTGTGTAATGACATGCTACTGCACATCTGCCAACTCTGCGTCTGGTGACAGCACATTGGTGGGAGAATTTATTACACCACAGAAAATGGGAAAAGCTACAAAAATAGCTTTAAAAGTGGTGGAGAAACTGTTTATAATGTAGATTAAATTTTAGCTGTGCTGTGTTTGCAGCCATTACATTGTGACTAGCACAAAAAAAATCAGGAAATATTTTTCCAATTTGAAAATGATAATCCAATTCAACAAAGTTCCTCACACCACTGAAAACTGAGTGTAGTTCTGACATCCATGGTGTGAAAATTAAAAATGGTTTCAGTTAAAAGAATATCATCTGTATGAGGATAAGAAACACTTTAACAGTAGATTACATATTAGACTTAATGACTAGAAATTATTGGGTAAAGTATTGTGTGTCAGGATGCATCTCCATTTGTCAAACTTAAATTGAGACTATAGGTTGGCTCCAGATTCAAGAATGTGGCTAAAGGTGAGAAAACATTCTGTATGAATCAACTGGCTGCTTAAAGTTTACAACAGAGAATTGTATTTTATTATTTGTAAATCATATGCCACACATACCTTATGTCAGTAAAATCTGTAATAAACTTAGGTAGATGGAGGGTGGGAGGGAGCAAGGGAATGGGGAAGGATAGATGCATTTTTGAAAGCCAGTTGTTGTCACTTACCAGCCCACCATTATCTAAGAGGCAGGCTGTATTCACCATCACATCACATAACAAATCTGGAGAAAATGGAGAGAAATGGAGCTGTCAGACTCATCAGGTGGATAATTAGGACTCATCATCAATGAAGCAGAAGCAAAAGCTGGGAAACAGCATGGCCAACGGCACAGGTCACTCCTCTGAGCCTTCTCATACATGTCTAAAAAGGAGGCTGCTGATTCCTCCCTGCAGCCTCATGATGGCAGTTGCAAGACTCAAGACCATATCATGGCTACATGCCCATACATACTTGTTTCTTAAGAGAGGTGCCCTCATCCCCACCACCAATTACCAACAGAACCATTGCTCAAACAAAACATGGTCACCCACTCTCAGGCTTACCTGGGGAATTGTCAGCACAGAAGCCAATACTCTGAAGTAAGGGGAAGGGGCAGGGAGGTGAGACCACTTCTGCTTTCTGCTCATATCCGCTGAGGTACCAGCCCAGCACATATGAATCCTAAAACCTCAGCCACAGGTTCACTTCAAGTTTTGAGGGAAAACATACTGGCAATTTCACTATAACTCAGTATGGCTGGTTCCTTTACAGAAGTATCTCTCTGTAAATCCAGAGAACTATGAAATGTGAGAATAATTGCTCTATGGGTGGATGTGACTTTCACCCACAGAAGTTGATTGCCTTTTTGCTCCAGACATTTCTTGTAGTAAACCTAAATTTGAAGTATTAATTTACCCTTCTGTGAATCTATCCTAAGAAAATGAGCCAGAAGCTGGGTGAAAAAGGTGAAGGGATTAGGAAGCACAGAGTGGTAGCTTCAAAATAGTGGCAGGGATGTGAAGTAGAGCATAGGAAATGTAGTCAATAATATTGCAGTAACTATATGTGGTGCCAGGTGGGTACTAGATTTATCAGGGTGATCACTTCATACATTATATAAATGTCTAACCATTATGCTATATACCTGAAACTAATATAAAATAGTATTAAATGCCAACTGTAATTCAAAAACATTTTTATATTTTATTGATTATGCTATTGCAGTTGTCCCATTTTCCCCTCTACTCCCCTCTGCTCATCACCCACCTCCCACCAACCCTCTGCTACCTTAGTTTATGTCCATGGGTTGTATATAAGTTCTTCAGCTTCTACATTTTGGATACTATTCTTAACCTCCCCCTGTCTATTTTCTACCTACTATTTATGCTTCTTCTTCCCTGTACCTTTTCTCCCATTCTCCCTTTCCCTCTCCCCCTCCCTGCTGATAACCCTCCATGTGATCTCCATTTATGTGATTCTATTCCTGTTCTAGCTGTTTGCTTAGTTTGGTTTTCTTTATTTAGATTCGGTGGTTGACAGTTTTGAATTTGTTGTCATTCTACTGTTCATAGTTTTCGATCTTCATCTTTTCCTTAGATAAGTCCCTTTAACATTTCATATAATAAGGGCTTAGTGATGATGGACTTCTTTAACTTGACCTTATCTGGGAAGCACTTTATCTGTCCTTCCATTCTAAATGACAGCTTTGCTGGATACAGCAATTTTGGATGTAGGTCCCTGCTTTTCAAGATTTCAAATATTTCTTTCCAGCCCCTTCTTGCCTGGAAGGTCTCTTTTGAGAAATCAGCTGACAGTCTGATGGGAACTCCTTTGTAGGTGACTGTCCCCTTATCCCTTGCTGCTTCTAGAGTTCTCTCCTTCATTTGAATCTTGGCTAATGTAATTATGATGTGCACTGGGGTGTTCCTCCTTGGGTCCAGCTTCTTTGGGACTCTCTGAGCTTCCTGGACTTCCTGGAAGTCTATTTCCCTTGCCAGATTGGGGAAGTTCTCCTTCATTATTTTTTCAAATAAGTTTTCAATTTCTTTCTCTTCCTCTTCTCCTTCTGGGGCCCCTATACTCAGATGTTAGAACATTCAAAGTTGTCCCACAGGTTCCAAAGCCTCTCCTCACTTTTTTGAATTCTTGTTTCGTCATTCTGTTCTGGTTGAATGTTTATTTCTTCTTTCTGGTCTAAACTGTTGATTTTATGGGAAGTTTTCTTCCCATCACTATTGGTTGCCTGGGCATTTTCCTTTAATTCACTCTTCATAGCCTTCACTCTTTCCTCTATTTTGCAGTCATACTCAACCATTTCTGTGAGAATGCTGATTACCAGTGTTTTGAACTGCGCATCTGATAGGTTCGCCATCTCTTTGTCACTTAGTTGTATTTTTTCTGGAGCTTTGACCTGTTCTTTCATTTGGGCCATTTTTTTTGTCTGGGCGTGCCTGTTATGTAGTAAGGGGCCGGGCCTTAGGTATTCACCAGGGTGGGGTACCCCATGTGGCTGGATTGTCACCCTGTATGTGGGGAAGGGGTCTGAGAGGTAACAGTGCTGCTTGCTGTGCTTTCTATCACCTTTCAGTCACTTCCTCTGCTACCCACAAGCAAATTGGGCCCTTCTAGTGCTGACTCTCAGGTGGGTGGTTTTGTGTATGTTCTAGGACCTTGTGGGGGTGGGGGTTATTTCTCTCCAACACACTCTGCTGTGAGGCTGGGGGAATCTCCTGCTGCCTCAGCCCCCACAGGATTTTTCAGTCAGAAGTTTTGAGGCTTTATTTCCCAGTGCTGGAACCCTGGGTTGCATGGTCTGTCTCGTTCTCCATTTGTTGCTCCCAGTTTATCTGCATGTAAATGTGAGACTACCTGGTCCACCAGCCACCACCTCACCTAGTCCTCGAGCCACCACCAGGTGGTGAGTCCTCTCCACTCCAGCTGCCCATCTCCGCCCCTCCTACCAGTCTGGATGAATGTTTCTTCTTTAACTCCTTGATTGTCAGACTTCCAAACAGTTCAATTTTCTGGAAGTTCTGGGTTTTTGTTTTTAAATTTGTTGTTGTCCTTTTTTTGGTTGTGTGAGGAGGCACAGTGTATCTACCTACACCTCCATCTTGTCTGTAAGTCTCAGTCTTTTAGCCTCAAAAATTTTTTTAAAAGAAAGAAAAAAGAAAATAACGCAATATTCACAAAAGAAGATAGATATATAGATATGGATAGATATAGGTATAGATAGATATAGATAATATAGATACAGATATAGATAGATATCTAGATCTATCTATATCTGCCCCAAATTCTTTTTTTAGATAACAGAATGGGGGGGGACACAAATAAATGCAAAAGCAAAGCTTAAGGTGGAAAGTTGCTCTCTGAATGCTAGAAATAATATGAAGTGTTAAAGTGTTAAATTTTAGGAGACTTTAAAATGAAATATTATACAGTCATTACTATGCCATTTTAGAAGCCATTCTTAATATTGTTAAAATGTTAAAATGAGGAAATGCTTGGTTTATAATGTTAACTTAAAAAGCATATAAAAGACAGAAAACTGTACAAGATCAACAATTAAAATAAAAATTAAAAAAAAAAAAAAAAGCAGGTGAGCCGCATCATGGCTGCAAGCCCCTGCTCTGGGTGTCAGACAACCTCAGTTGGAGTCCTGCCTCTCTCCCTTATTAACTGCCTCACCTTAAGCAAGCCTCTTCAGGTCCTTAATCTTCAGGTTTCTCATTGATTCAATGGGACCATACAATATTCTTCTTTGTGGGTGGTTGTGAACAAAACAATAAGATGATTCGCAGCACCTGGCATGTGTTAAATCATCTGTAACCAGCATCTTTATTGCATTTATGGCAAAATCCATCCACATGAACTCCTGGAGAGAAATGTCACAAACTGGTGGTTTATGTACATGGAACTTGGGGACATGCCTCGCCTTATTCCTGCCTTTCTGGAACATAGTCTCTCTCCCCACTGCTCCCTACATCACCTTCCACTTTCCTTGCTGCTCATCCACTAGGCAAACCACTTTGTTAGAGTTGCCTCCTTTCAACTGTGAGCTCTTGATTCAATGGTCCTTTCTTGTTTTATTTCTGTAGCCCCAGCCCCAAGCAGGCAAACAGTAGATTCTCAATCAAACATTTGACCATCAAATTTTTCCATGTTTTTTTTGAGAGTGTTATGGATATCTACTGCTGTATAACAAAATAGAGTGGCTTAAAATAACAGCTTTTTATTACTTCTCATGGTTCTGTGGTACAGTAAGAAGGCAGAGCTAGGCTAGGTGGTTTCTCAGCTCCACAAAATGTGTGCTGGAGGCTTCCCACTGCTCCCTCCAGGCCCAACAGGGACTAGAAGATTCATGGGGCTTTACTCACATGACTGGTATCTGGGCTTCCAGTGCCTCTTTTACCCCACTTGACCTCTCATCACTCCTAGCATAATCCTTTAACAGTATGGCAGTTGACTTCCAGAGAGATAAAGTGAAGCTTCCAGCCTTCTTAGGGGATATGTGCAGAACTGTCACAGCATCATGTCCACCTCATGGGAGGAAGGGCATATGCATGTGGAGAAGGGAAGAATTTGGAGTGCCATCTTCGTAGCATCTGATGTTGAAGAGAAAAAAGGAAAACTTTTTAAAGAAAGTAATACTAGTTCAAACTGGTCTGGAGAAGCATTAGTTGAGGTTTTTGCTATTTCTTTCCAGAGTGGCACTGAGTCCCCAGCATTAATCGCCCAGGACCAGCAAGCCCAGAGTCACCCTGCAGGGAGGCTGTGGTCTACTTTACCGCAAGTGACCAGAGGGCTCAGTACCCAGTGGACCCTTAGAGAAACCTACCCATCTTGTTCCCCAAGGCCCCTGAGCCCCAGCACCTATGTGCTATGTCTTGTGGGGGAAGACTGAGGTAAGCAGGGAAGCCTACAAGTCCTGTGACAGCCAGTCCCTTGGTAGAAGAAGGAATGACCCTGACCATACATTGACATTGAAACAGGCACCTAAGTACCCACATGAACACTCACAGAAAGTGCTACATGTCCATAAGGAAGGGGGCCCCATGATTTGGGGGCCCACAATGAACATAAAAATACAAAATTATATCTATTTAAAGATACATGGGACCCTGGTTGGTGTAGCTCAGTGGATTGGGTGTTGGCCTGCGAACCAAAGGGTCACCAGTTTGATTCCCAGTCAGCGTACATGCCTGGGTTGTGGGCTAGGTACCCAGTAGGCGGCACTTGAGAGGCAACCACACACTGATGTTTCTCTTTCTCCCTCCCTTCTCCTCTCTCTAAAAATAAATGAATAAAATCTTTTTTTAATTATTATTTTATTATTTTGGGGGGGGCACCTCTGTCCTTTGAGATTTTCACTTAACAGCCAGGTGGCTAGTGCACCTGCTTCTTTAGCCCAATGCAGCTCAGTGTCACAGTCACAGCCAAGTCTCCTGCTCCCAGAGCCAGGATCCAGCAATACCTTCCAGCTCCCCCAGCTATCATCCTTCACCATCTTTCTGCCACCTCTCCCAAACATCCGTCACCTCCTAGCTCCCTATGTCACACATCAGTTTTCCTCCAAAAGTTGTGCTCATGAAGAAACATCCAACCTGAAATGCTTATTACAAAGTGAAAGAGGCCAATCTGAAAGGCCTACATACTGTGTGCTTCCAAGTATGTGACATTCTGGAAAAGTCAAAACTATGGAGACAGCAAAAAGATAGGTGGTTGGCAGCAGTTAGTGGGGGAGGAGAGATGAATAGGCAGAGCACAGAGGCTCTTAGGGCAGTGAAACTATTCTGTATAATATTACAGTGATGGAGACATGTCATTACATGTTTGTCAAAACGCATAGAATGGACATCACTGAGAGTGAACCCAAATGTAACTGTGGACTTTGTGTGATAATGGTGTGTCAGTGTAGGTTTATCATTTTAACAAATGACCCATTTTGGTGCAGGTTGTTGATGGTGGAGGAGGCTGTGCATGTAGAAATAAACAGTATATGAGAAATCTCTGTACTTACCACTCTATTTTTACTGTGAACCTAAAAGTGCTCTAAAAATAAAAAAATAAAAATACGTCCTTTCCTCACTCTGCCACTAATGGAGAATGTCAGCAGGGATACAGACCTTTCAGCAAACAAGCTAAGGGCCTCCTTCCAGAAGAGCACTTCCATATCCTCAGCCAGTTGTGGCCTGCCAGGGAATTTGGGGCCTTTGCAGAGAGACGTCTGAAGGACAGTGTGCAGCCAGCAATCACTGGTGAATGGCTCTCTGGACTCTCTCACTCAGTGCCAAGACACACTTGCGACACCCCTCCCACCCACACATTTCCATCTGGGGCTGATAATGAGATTCCCATAAATGGGCCTCCCATCACTGCCCTGCACAGGTGCCTCAGATATCCCTTGACAAGGGAGTTCTCCAGTGCCTAATTCTGGAGCATTCACCTGGGGGCAACTTGGTCCTTCTAGCCAACACTCCCACACATAGTCACTGCTGCAGATCATGAGGCAATGAAGACAATCCCCTCACTGCCCCTGACTTCCATAGAAAACAGCCTCTGTGTTTCACATTCCCGGCCACATCCTGGAGACCAGCCAGCTTTCTCCAAGGTGTGCTGCCTACTGTATATGGCAGCTCCCCTGGCATCATGCCCCACTTTCACAGACCCACATGCCTCGTGCACAAGGAACATGCACACACTCTCCAGCATACCTAGATTCTCTGGAAGGTTGCCCAGACTTTGGGGGTCTGGGCAACTGTAGGAAAGTAAGAAATGAAATTCCTTTATGGTTGCTTAAACCACTCACAGCATGAAGTAGTGAAGGTATGGAACATAGTAGGTACCCAATAAATGCTAGTTATGGTTATTATTAGGAGTTATTATCATTACAGGGCTCACTGGCTCAGAAATTAGTAGGCATCATTTCATTTCTGATCACAGCACTAAACTGTACTGACCTGTGTATCCTGGCATCTTGCATGGTGATTCTGAACCACTTAGAGGTACTAACGATAGCAGGGGATACCCTTTCCACATAGCAAGTACAAAGTGTTCATACAATTTCAGGGCTTTGTACACCCCCAAGTAGAAATCTCTGATCCAGCAGACACCTGGCACACAGTAGATTCCCAGTCAGCACCTGGGATCATAGCCAGGCACAGAGCACAAGAGTGGATATGTCCACTTGCAGAGGCTAAGCTCCAAAGGCATGGATTCTCACTCTTTTGAAGTAGACATTTGTACTTTGTCTGCCTGGTTTCCACCTCGCTGTCTGATCCTTTCACCCTGACACTCTTCTGGGTCCCCTCCCTTGCTCTCAGAGCAGACTCCACACTTTGCCCCTCAGGCTAGAACAATTGGAGCACTCCAAGCCCATAGTGATTGCCACAAAAGTAGCACATGACCCAGGTTGATCCAATGACACCTAATCCTAAGACTTTTGCTGGAACCATGGGAAGGGGAAGTTCTCTTTCTATTGTGATGCCAAGCTGGTGGATTGTGCCCTGAGAGCTGCTGGGCAACATTCTACCTCCCCACAGAGAGGCAGAGCATAATGCTAATATTGAGAAAGGCAGCACATACAGTGGGAGAGAGATGGGAGTCCTAATGACATCATTGAGACCCATGGAAATAGCCGTACCTGAAGCTGGGCTCACTTCAAACTCCCCAAACCCTTCAACCAAAAAATATATTTTTTAGTGTCTTTCCCTTTTCACTTTATGTGAATATATTTATTTATTTACTGTTCTAGCTGGTTTTACGAGCAAGTAATTATCCAACTTGAAACAGATAGAGCTTGCTTAATGATTCTGTGGCCTGGGTCTGCTGGACTGGGACCTGAAAGATAGCCACAATGGCCAAAAATGGTGATGAAAAAATGGCTGCTCTGGAGGCTAAAATCTGTCATCAAAATGAGTATTATTTTGGTGACTTCAATTTGCCATGGGAAAAATTTTTAAAGGAACAAATCAAACTGGATGAAGGCTGGGTACCTTTGGAAATAATGATAAAATTCAATAGGTAAAACCGTCTAACAACAGACTTTAATGTAATAGTAAAAGCACTGAGCAAACCAGAGGCAGAACTCATGGAGATAAGTGAAAATAAAACCAAAATCAGAAGATCTCCAAACAAACGCCTCCCTGAAGTGACTGACAAGTATACAAATGATGTAAAAAAACAGATCTGTTTACATTAAAGGCTTCCCTACTGATTCAACCCTTGATGATATTAAAGAATGGTTAGAAGACAAAGGTCAAGTACTAAATATTCAGATGAGAAGAACATTGCACAAAGTATTTCAGGGATCAGTATTTGCTGTGTTTGATAGTATTGACTCTGCTAAAAAGTTTGTGGAGACCCCTGGACAAAAGTACAAAGACACAGATCTACTAATACTTTTCAAGGAAGATTACTTTGCAAAAAAAAAAAAAAAAAAAAGATGAAAAAGAAGAAAGAAAGCAAAATAAAGTGGAAGCAAAATTATGAGCTAAACAAGAGTAAGAAGAAAAACAAAAGTTCAAGGAAGATTACTTTGCAAAAAAAAAAAAATGAAGAAAGAAAGCAAAATAAAGTGGAAGCAAAATTATGACCTAAACAAGAGTAAGAAGCAAAACAAAAGTTGGCAGAAAATGCTGAAATATGGAGGGTTAGCAACAGGGGAGTGGGAGGAGGAGAGAGGGGGAAAAGGTACAGAGAATGAGTAGCATAGATAGTGGGTAGAAAATAGACAGGGGGAGGGCAAGAATAGTGTGGGAAATGTAGAAGCTAGAAAACTTATGACCCATGGACATGAACTAAAGGGGGGAATGTGGGTGGGAGAGGGTGGGTAGGGTGGAGGGGAATGATGGGGGAGAAATGGGACAACTGTAATAGCATAATCAATAAAATATATTTAAAAAAAGGGAAAAAAATCAAATGTCTAGAAGAAAAGATTGCCTGCTTGCTGAAATTTGGCAGGAACCTAGATGATCAGACCTGTAGACTTTGCACATCCTTTTCTCAAATCATGGTGAAATAATATGGATAGACTTTGTCAGAGGAGCAAAAGTAGAAATAATTCTATTTAAAGAAAAAGCTGAGGAAGCACTGGATAAAGCCAAAGATGCAAATAATGGTAACCTACAACTAAGGAATAAAGAAGCGACATGGTAAGTACCAGATGGGAGACGTGGAAAAAGAAGCACTGAAGAAAATCACAGATCAACAAGAATCCCTAAACGAATGGAAGTCAAAAGGTTGCAGATTTAAAGGAAAAGAAAAGTGAAATAAAGCTGCCCAGACTGGGTCTGCTAAAGGAAAAGTACAGTTTCAGGGCAAGAAGACTAAATTTGATAGTGTTGAGGAACATGATGCAAATGGTGCATCTGGACCAAGAAAAAGAGGAAGAGAAGAAGCAAAGAAAAACCTGCATTAAAACAGCAGAAAACAGAAAATGGTGCCAAAGATTAGTAATTTAGCAAAAAACTTTTTATTCATTTTAATTAGGTTTTCAGCTTTTTTTTAATTTTTATATTTTTTATCATTTTTAATCAGTATTTTTTAATTGTTCATATTGTACAGTTTTCTGTCTTTTACCCCGCCCCCAGCCCACCACCCCAGCCCTCCCCACCTTCCTCCCATTTCCACCCCCCCATAGTTTTTGTCCATGTGTCCTTTATACTTGTTGCTCTAAACCGTTCCCCTTTTCCCCTGAAGTTCCCTCCCCTCCCCCTCTGGTCACTGTCAGACTGTTCTCAAATTCAGTGTCTTTGTTTATATTATACTTGTTTGTTTGTTTTGCCTCTTCAACAAGTGGTGCTGGGAGAACTGGACAGCTACATGCAAAAAAATGAAACTCGAGCACCAACTTACACCATACACAAAAATAAATTCAAGGTGGATAAAAGATTTAAATATAAGCCGTGACACCATTAAAATCCTAGAGGATAACATAGGCAGGAAAATCTCAGATATTGCACGCAGCAATATTTTTACTGATATGTCCCCTAGAGCAAGGGACATAAAGGAAAGAATAAACAAATGGGATCTCATCAAAATAAAAAGCTTCTGCACAGCTAAAGAAAACAGTATTAAAATAAAAAGAGAACCAACTGTATGCGAAAACATATTTGACAATGATACCTCAGACAAGGGATTAATCTCCAAAATATATAAAGAACTTACAAGGTTTTCAGCTGTTTTTGCCTGTGGAGCCTTTTAAAAAGAAAACCAAATTATGTCCACTTCGAAGTCCACCTGTAAAAAGGAAAATTTTTTGTTGTTAAGCTTTTCTCTTTTTTTTGTTATCCAAATGAGGATATTTTTGACGTATGGTTCTGTGTTATTTCAAATAATTCAATATTAGAAGAAAGATTCTTGTATTAAATTGCCTTTGTAATATGAGAATGTATTAGTACAAACTAATAAAATATACTATATAAAAAGAGAGGAAAAAAAGAAATGGATGGAGCTTGCTAAAACATCTTGTCCTGCTGCTTCTTAGCTGTGTGACCTTGATCCAGTTTCTTCACCTCTCTGAGCTTCAATTTCTTCATCAGTAAAGAGGAGTTGCTATTTGTACCTATGCTATAGGAAGACTGCTTGGTGGATTAAATGAGATAAAGTAGAGGTGTAGATAGACATACTGTGCCTCCTCGTACAACCAAAAGAAAGAAAACAACAAATTTAAAAACAAAAAACAATCAGAACTGACATAAAATCAAACTGTATGGAAGCGTGACAGCTAAGAAGTTAAAGAAGAAACGTTCATCCCAACTGATAGGAGGGGCAGAGGAGGGCAGCCAGGTGAAGAGGACTCACAGAAAGGCAGTGACTGGTGGAACAGGTGGTCCAACTTTTGCATGTGCATAAACTGGGAGAAACAACTAGAGAGTGAGACCCAGAGTTCCAGTATGGGGACATAAAGCCTCAAAACCTCCAACTGAAAAAACCTGTGGGGGCTGAGGTGGAGGGAGAGTTCTGTTGGAGAGACACACAGGGACCTAGAACATACACAAAACCATCGACCTGGGAATCAGCACCAGGAGGTCCCAATTTGCTTGTGGGTAGTGGCAGAAGTGACTGAAAGCTGACAGAGAGCTGAACAAGTGGGATTCTTCCCTCTCAGACCCCTCCCCGAAATACAGCATCAGAACACTCAAAGTGGGTTGCCCCACCCTGGTGAATACCTAAGACTCCACCCCTTACTACATAACAGGCATGCCCAAACCAAAAAAAAAAAAAAAGCCAAATTAAAGAACAGATCAAAGCTCCAGAAAAAAATACAATGAAGTGACAAAGACATAGGGAACCTACCAGGTGCACAGTTCAAAACACTGGTAAACAGGATGCTCACAGAAATGGTTGAGTATGGTTGCAAAATAGAGGAAGACATGAAGGCTATGAAAAGTGAAATAAAGAAAAATATACAGGGAACCAACAGTGAAGGGAAGGAAAGCAGGACTCAAATCAACAGTTTGGACAAGAAGGAAAAAGGAAATACTCGACCAGAACAGAATGAAGAAACAGGATTCAAAAATATGAGAAGAGGCTTAGGAACCTCCATGACAACTTTAAACGTTCTAACATCTGAGTTACAGGGGTGCCAGAGGAGAAGAGAAAAAGCAAGAAATTGAAAACTTGTTTGAAAGAATAATGGAGAACTTCCCCAATCTGGCAAAGGAAATAGTCTTCCAGGAAGTCCAGGAAGCTCAGAGAGTCCCAAAGGTGTTGGACTCAAGGAAGCACACACCAAGGTACATCATAATTACACTACCCAAGATTAAAGATAAGGAGAGAATCTTAAAAGCAGCAAGAGAAAAGGAGACAGTTACCTACAAAGGAGTTCCCATAAGACTGTCAGCTGATTTCTGAAAAGAAACCTTGCAGGCAAGAAGGGGCTGAAAAGAAGTATTCGAAGTCATGAAAGGCAAGGATCTACATCCAAGATTACTCTATCCAGGACTTCTGGCCAAGATGGAGGTGTAGGTAGACACACCGTGCCTCCTCGCACAACCAAAATAAGGACAACAACAATTTAGAAACAAAATAACACTCAGAACTGACAGAAAATTGAACTGTACGGAAGTCTTACAACCAAGGAGTTAAAATAGACACATTCATCCAGACCAGTAGGAGGGGCTGAGTCCAGCGGCTGGGCAGAGAGGGCTTATGGCAAAAAAAAGTGGTGGCCCTGGGCGTACAAGGTGGCATCTGACAAACCCCGGGCACTCGAGATCACAGCAGGTGGTGTGCAGGTGGCAGCTGGCAGACCCCAGGTGCGGGGTGGCAACGGGCAGACCTAGCAAGGTGGCAATTGTGAAGCAGGGCATGGCGTGCAAGGCAGCTGATTGACCAGGTGATCCCACATTCATACACAGATAAACCAGGCAAAACTGGGGAGCAAGACAAACCACGCAACCCAGGGTCCCAGAACCAGGAAATAAAGCCCCAAAACACTGATTGAAAACATCTGTGGGGGTTGAGGTGCCGGGAGAGACTCCCAGCCTCACAGGAGAGTTCGTTGGAGGGACCCACAGGGTCCTAGAACATACATGAGCCCACCCACGCGGGAATCAGCACCAGAAAGGCCCAGTTTGCTTGTGGGGAGTGGCAGAAGGGACTGAAATCTGACAGAGAGGAGCAAGCACCATTGTTCCCTCTCGGACCCCTGTCCCCACATACAGCATCACAACCCAGCGACTGGGTTGCCCCACCCTGGTGAACACCTAAGGTTCTAACCCTCAACATATCAGACACAAGACAAAAAAAAATGGCCTAAAAGGAAGAATGGATCAAAGCTCCAGAGCAAATACAACTGAGCAACGAAGAGATAGCCAACCTATCAAATGCACAGTTCAAAGCACTGGTGATCAGGATGCTCACAGAATTGGTGGAATTTGGTCACAAATTACATGAAAAAATGAAGGCTACACTAAGTGAAATGAAGGAAATGCACAGGGAACCAATAGTGATGGGAAGAAAACTGGGACTCAGCTCAATGGAGCGGACCAGAAGGAAGAAACAAACAACCAAACAGAAAAGAATAAGGAAACAAGAGTTCAAAAAAATGAGGAGAGGCTTAGGAACTTCCAGGACATCTTTAAACGTTCCAACATCCAAATTATAGGTGTACCAGAAGGGGAAGAGGAAGAGCAACAAGTGGAAAACTTATTTGAACAAATAATAAAGGAGAACTTCCCCAATCTGGCAAAGGAAATAGACTTCCAGGAAGTCCAGGAAGCTCAGAGAGTCCCAAAGAAGTTGGACCCAAGGAAGAACAAACCCAGGCACATCATAATTACATTACCCAAGATGAAAATTAAGGAGAGAATTCTAGAAGCAGCGAGAGAAAAGGAGGCAGTCACCTACAAAGGAGTTCCCATCAGACTGTCAGCTGATTTCTCAAGAGACCTTGCAGGCAAGAAGAGGCTGGAAAGAAGTATTCCAAGTCATGAAAGTCAAGGACCTACATCCAAGATTGTTCTATCCAGAAAAGCTTTCATTTAGAATGGAAGGAAAGATGAAGTGCTTTTCAGATAAGGTCAAGTTCAAAGAGTTCATCATCACCAAGCCCTTATTATATGAAATGTTAAAGGGACTTATCTAAGAAAAAGAAGATAAAAAACATGTATAGTAAAATAATAGCAAACACAATTATTAACAACCACACCTAAAACAAAAACAAAAGCAAACTAAGCAAACAAGTAGAACAGGAACAGAACCACAGAAATGGAGATCACATGGAGGGTTAGCAACAGGGGAGTGGGAGTTGGAGAGAGAGGGAAAAGGTACAGATAATAAGCAGCATAGATGGTACATAGAAAATAGACAGGGGGAGGGTAAAAATAGTATAGGAAATGTAGAAGCTATAGAATTTATGAGACATGGATGTGAACTAAAGTGAGGGAATGTGAGTGGGAGAGGGCATGCAGGGTGGAGGGGAATGAAGGGGGGAAAATGGGACAAATGTAATAGCATAATCAATAAAATATATTTTAAAAAAGATTGCTCTATGCAGCAAAGCTATCATTTAGAATGTAAGGGCAGATAAAGTGCTACCCAGATAAGGTCAAGTTAAAGGAGTTCATCATCATCAAGCCCTTATTATATGAAATGTTAAAGGGACTTATCTAAGAAAATGAAGATCAAAAACTATGAACACTAAAATGACAACAAACTCACAACTATCAACAACGAAACCTAAAAAACCAAAACCAAAACCAAAACCAAACTAAGCAAAAAGCTAGAACAGGAATAGAATCGCAGAAACGGAGATCACATGGAGGGTTATCAGTGGGGAGGGGGAGAGGGGAGAATGGGAGAAAGGATACAAGGAATAAGTAGCATAAATGATAGGTAGAAAATATACAGGGGTAGGTTAAGAATAGTATATAAAATACAGAAGCCAAAGAACTTATACGTATGACCCATAGACGTGAACTAAAGGCGGGGGTGAATGCAGGTGGGAGGGTATGTGCAAGGTGGGAGGGGAGTAAAGGGGGCGAATGGGACAACTGTAATAGCAAGATCAATTATATATATATATATATATTTTAAATAAAACAGAAAATAACAAATGTTGGTGATGATGTGAAGGAATTGGAACCATTGTGCACTGTTGGTGGTTTTCAATTGCTATGGAAGATAATGTAACAGTTCCTCAAAAACTGAAAATAGAATTTCCATATGATCCAGCTATCCAAAAAAAAAAATAAAGTACTTAGAGCAGTGTTTAATAAATGGCAGTTGCTATAATTCTAACTTACTAATTAAACATAATTTACTAAATAATAATTTTAAAAGAATTCCTTCAGTGTCCAAGTATCACCAAGTCTCTTGAACTCTTAGGACTTCGGTTATCTGACTTTTAAATGGGGCCTTACTACAAACGGACCTGTTGTTCTCCTTTATAAACAACAATATGAGTTCCTTCAAGATTTTGCAAAGAAAAGACACAAAAATCTATTCATTTCCTATCTTCTTGTCCTACCAAAACAAAGAAAACTGCACTGCTTCCCACTGTAGCTCAGCCACTCTTAGTCGCTTCGTCCAGGGGCTCCTAGAATGAAGTGGCAGGACTAGCAGGGTTTCTGAAGTCCTTAGGCTGATGGAGTACCCCAAAAAGCCAATGAGCAAATGGATCTAGAGGAAAGATCCAGCTGTCCACCTCTGGGTGACTGTTGGGAACTGCCCTACCTGGTTTCAGGAGCTATAACCCCCTTGGCTAAGGCTGAGTGAGTGACCATAAGCCACTAAGGAGACAAAGCTTATCTCCCTGGCAGGGGTGCTGCCTCTGCTCCTTTTACTTCACACTGCCTGGCCCCCAATGCTTAGTCAGTTAGCCAATGACAGGTAAGATTCCTCAAGGGAGGGATGACCTAAGACAGGCATGATTACAGGGGGCCCCCAGGGCAGGACTTGGGGAGGGCTATAGAAAAAGGAGGTGGTGGCGCCTCGCCCCTCAGCTCTGACATAGCCTGAGTCCTCATTCTGTCTGCAAGAAGTCTCCTAATCTCTTGACTGCCTGACTTAAGCCTGAGACAATGACTTAAGCCTGAAACAATGCTGGAGGTGGGTGCCACCCTGTGCTGGAAAGGGCAGGTTCCCTAAGGCGATCAGGCCTAAGAAAGAATGCATAAAATCCTATGAAACCTGCTTTGCTAATATCCTCAATAATAAGGGTCCAAGCAGGAAGTGAGTTTGTTTCCCCAAAATTTTATGGCCCTTTAGCTATCTGACCCCGACTCAAAATAGGCCCTCAGAGTTCTCTGAATGCTATCTATTGTTTAATCATTTCTGCCCGACAATGATTGATGAGCTTTATTCCTGTGCAAATGGAACCCAATAAAAGCCTGTCAAGGCAAGGGTCAGGACACTATCCTCTTGAGAGAGTGGTTGTGCCATCCTTTTTCTTCCACAGGACTCAGTAGTCCATGTGAATGTCACGTCTCATCCATAACGCTGCAGACACTGTAGGCTGGTGTCCGTGTCAGGTGGCCATACAGACTGTCAAGACTCAGCTCTCCTTTGGAGCCTTTGGAGCCTTTCCCAGGTTACAGTACTGCTCCTTCAGCCAGGACACCCCCCAGCCCAGGGTTTACCCAGAGAGAATGAGATCTCACACTAAGCACCAGCAACTTCAGATGAGACCAAAAAAGGCAGCAAAATGTTCTTATGGAAATGAGTCTATCTGGCTCCTAACTCAATGAGCCAAGCACAAGTGCCTGGTTCACCCATAAATACTGTGGAATGCCTGGCTAGCAGGAATGGCATAACAGCACAGCTGCACAGTAGGTGATGCCCCCACTGTTAGATACACAAGGAAACTGAAGCCAGAGAGATTCATGCAGCTACTAAATGGCAGGGCCACAACCGGAACTCAGGACTGTCCAGTTCCAAAGGTAAGTTCGTTCCCAACTCCATACTCTCAGCATAGCTCATAATCACATGTGGGTCACTGATTTGGGCTCCAGAGTAATGTAAAGCAGGAGCCAGACCCCCAAGCTATACCACTGACAATTTCCATGCCCTTAGGAAATTTGCTTGCCATCTCTGTGCCTCAATTTCCTTATCTATAAGGGAGAATGTTTATCCACCTCAGGGGGCTTTGGAATAATTAAATGAGGTCATCTATATAAAATGCTCAGTAAAATGCTATTTTTTTAAAAAATCTTTATCCTATTAAAATGGCTTTAGTCGAGCCCTTAGTTTCCTGATGTGGAGTAAAGACTAAAAAAGTCTTTATCAGCTATCGAGTTTTAATAAATCTTAAACAGAGACTTCGAAAATTCAGAGGACAGAAAATATCAGGGAGACTTGGCTCTCAGAAAGTGATGTCAGCCAAATTAGATGATTAAAGGTTCTCAGAATCTTGCAGCTTGTCCAATCTCATCCACTTAGAAAGCAAGAGAATGACACGGAGAGGGGACCTACTAGGAGGCCGCAGGTAGTTAGCAGAGCTGGGATGAGGACTCAGGAGTCCTAGCTTCTCATGGTGATAATAAAAGTGCCCCTCCTACCTGCCAACTAGCAACAAAAGCTACCATCCTCTACCAAAGCCCTTTATGAGGTTATTGCTGTGGAGATCCAGCTAGACTGCACAAGAAACAGAACTAAGCAGGCAAGTCAGGGCCCTTGCTGCCACCCTCATCACATCGAGCCAGGGGCTAAAGTCCAAGCCATCACTATCGGAAGTTCCCAGAAGCTGCACTGTCACATACCTAAGAAAGCATCACAATGCACTGACAGATATGGCTGCTGTCTTAAGCCCAAAAGCATGACACACAGAAACTGTTTGAGTCAACCCAGTCAATATCAGAGAGCCCCAAAGTATCCCATCCAGAATGTATGAATTCATTCTGCAAGCATATCTGGAAACCCTACTTGTCCCAGCAGGGGAGTAAAGGAGGAGAGCTGTGATTTCCATCCCAAGAATTAAAAGCTCAAAGAAGAACATAGAAGTTTCCTCTCTTGCCTAATGATTTTCCACCACACCTCATTTGTCACATACATTTATTGCTTGCTTTGTAGCCTGAGCAGTCTATAACACAGGTGACTTCATGTTCCCCTCTTGCTCAAAACCTTTTCATGGCTCCCATGTCATCAGAGTAAAAGCCAAAGCTTCCAAGGGATAATCAGCCTCCTGTTCCTTCTATGACCGTATCTCCTCCTCCTCCATTCTTGTCTACTTCTCTCCAGTCTCACTGATCTGCTTGCTATTTATTGTTCCCAACTCAAGGCCTTTGCATATGCTGTTCCCTCTGTCAGTAAAACCCTTCCTGCAGTCATCTGCATGGCTCCCTCCTTTCCTTCAGATCTCTGTTCAAATGTCACCCCATCACAGAGACCATCTCTGACCGTCCTCTGGAGAGCCCTTTCCACAACTCTCCAGTCCTTTCCAGTTTCCTTTACTCATGGCACTTTTAACTGCTAATATATATTAGGTTGGGCAAGAGTAGGTTTATAATCGTAAAACAAATAAATAAAACAATAATTAATATATAAGAATAAATTGTGTTTTTGTGTGCTCACAACTGTAAAACTAATTTTTCCAACCCTTGTATTTATTGTTTAGCTACCTGTCCCCAACTAGACAGTATGCTTCATTAGAGCAGGTGAGCAGTGATGTTGCTTGGCTCACTTCTCAATCCAAAGTTCCTAGAACAGTGCCAGTACATACTAGATGCTCAATAAATATTTGTGGAAGAAAAGAAGGAAGAAATGGAGGGAAGGTGGGAAAAGGGGAGGGAAGAGAAAGAGGATGGGAGGAGGGGAGAAAAGAAGAGGAAAAGGAAAGAAGAAAGAAAAGAAAGAGGAAAGTTTTCTTCTAAGACCTGACTGAAAGGGGCTACCCTGGCCCTTGCCATCAGCTGAAACTTCCTGAAGTATGAATCCAAATAAGACCTTCCTTGCTCATAAATCCTTCATAGCTCCCACTATCTAATGGAGTAAACACTGCAGCCTATCATTCACAACCCTGCACAAGCTACAACTAAGGAAATTTTCCTGCCTCATCTCCTTCCCTTATACACAACTGACCCCAAACTGTTTCCAGGGAGTCTGCAGGAGCTCATAGCTTCCTACCACTGCCCTCTATGTATCAGGGTCATGAAACTACCCTTCAGACACTGACAAAGTGGAATTTGTTCCTGGCTTCCCCATGGACTGCCTGTGTGACCTTAAAGTGAGCTGCTTAACATCTCTGTGCCTCTGGTTCCTCATCGATCAAATGAAGAAAACAAGTATTCTCCCTCTTGGGTTGTCCTGAGAGTGAAGGAGGAGATGCTTGAGGAGAACTTGGGACAATGCCCAGCAAAGAGGCTTCTCAACCTCAACAGCAGTGTCATTATGGGCTGGATACTTCTTTGTGGTGGGGCCATGCTATGCATTGTAGGAAGCTGGGCAGCATCGCTGGCCTCTTCCTACTAGATTCTAGCAGCAATCACAGTTGTGACAACCAAAAATGTCTCTAGATATTGCCAAATGTCCCCTGGGGAAGGGATGCCAGATTTAGCAATATATATTTTTACTAAATTATCTGAAATTCAAATTTAACTGTGTAACTTGTATGTTACTTGGCAACCCTACCTTGCAGGGTGAGGGGGCAAAATTAAGAACCTTCATTAAAAACCACTGGGTTAAGGGAGAACCATCATGGGGTCCCAGTAGTAACCTCAGTTGTTTCTCTCATCTTCCTCCAACCTTCTTAGCATGTCCTTCCCACTTCCCCATCCCACTGCCTTCCACTCAGGGAATGGAAGAATTAGCTCCCCAAACAAGTCTAGCTCAGCCCTTGTGATGATGGCTCCCATGATAGCCATTCCACCAGCCCTGGTCTACAGAGTTAAAGTAGCTTCCTCTCTAGCACTCATTTTATCCCCCTACCTCCTTCCTGGGGCCTGTCCTCCTTCCAGCAAGGCCCAGTTTTCTCCCCTCCAATTAAGAGGCCTCCCAGGCCCAGCTGGAGGCAGGAAAACAAGGCAGTCACTTTTGCTTCCCTTATCCACTCAGAGTCACTTGGCTGGCTTTTTTAATGGCAGTCATCAAGGCAACAGAAAGCTAGTCTCTGCTACGCTCCGTGGGAACCAAAACAAAATTAAGTGGTGGAGGAGAGTGACATCAGAGGAATGGTGGCATCACTCCCTGCTAAGCTTCAACAATTTGAACAGCTATAACTCAACAAAGAATTCCCTGATCAACACACAAACACACCTGAGTGATCTGCACATTGAAACTTCTAAAGGTGGACAAGTGAAAGCAAAAGGGTGAGGGAGAAGGGGAAAAGGCTGAGACAAGCCCAGAGACCAGGGAAGGAGGGTGCAGCTGCAGCTTTCAAGCAGTCAGCTTTCCAGCAAGAGAAACAAAGCCACAGATCCCTGGCACCCCGTAGCCTTCCAGCACTTGCTTCCCTTTGCCCTTGGTGTTGGGTTGCAGAGCACATTATTTGCAAACCAAAGAACTGGTGTGTTGTGGACCATTCAGCCTGGTTTCAGGCATTGTAACCCTCACCCCATGGTGTGCTGAGTAAGAGCCCTAGGGACCCACTTCATCTGGGTCTGTTCTGTCAAGAGGACGTGACCTACTAAGGAGATAAAGCTTATCTCCCTGGCAGGAACACCACTTATGCCTCATCCATCTCTGGCCCCAGTGCTTAGTCGGTTAGTCAATGACGGGTAAGACTCCTCATAGGAGGGGCAACCTAAGCCAGACATGACCACTTGGGATGCCCTTATGGAAGGACTCAGGGGGGTGCAGCAAAGAGGGAGTGATGGACCCTCGCCCCTTGGGTATTCTGACATAGCCCGAGTCCCCATTTCCATCTGGGAGATGTCTTGCTTATCTCTTGCTTCCTGGGCCTAATCAGCTTAAGCCTGAAACTATGATGGAGGGCGGTGCAGCCCTGTGCCAACCAGAGCAGTTCCCCAGGTGATCAGGCATAAGAAAGAATTCCTAAAGTCCTGTGAAACCTGCTTTGCTAAGAGTGCTCTCATTTAAATGATAAGGGTCTGACAAGGAAATTAGTATGTCTCCCAAAGTTTTGCAAGCCCCTTTCCTGACAGACACTGACTCAGATTAAACCCTCAGATTTCTTTGAAATGTTCTTTGATCCTTGCTGCCTGACATACCTATATTCCAGTGTATTTGAACCCAATAAAAGCCCAGTGAGGAAGGGGCTCTGGGTCATTCTCCTCTGAGAGTTTGTCCACCTCTCCTCCCCAAGCAGATCACATCTTGGTAGTTTTGCTTTCATCCGTGATGGATGGGGGACTCTGCAGGTGGTGCCCCCCACATCTGGTGCCACAGAATCACTTTTTTCCCTGAGCAAAGAGTGTACACTCTGATCAGTCCTGGGGTCAGGGTGCAGGGGGAACCCCACAGATGTCCGAGGTTGCCATTACCAGGTGGGAAAAACAATAAACAGGCTGCCAGTTCCTTCCCCTAGCCCACCCCACTGCCACATATCACAGCTACACGGATGACACTGCGGCTACCAAAGACAGCACTACAATTTCACAGAGCTAAAAAGCTTGAGATTCAGCGCCACCTACTGGAAAATAAGAGAAAGATCTCTTTGTATTAATCTGCTAAAGAAGTGCCACTCATACATAGATGCCTAGACAGAGAAGCAAACCATCAAATACCATAAGTAACCAAGGTAGCGAGGCAGCTAAGAAAGAAAATTAAAAATATCCAGAAAACAAAAATGTGGAAAATATGTGATATAAATTACAGAGAATTCAAGAATATGGTTCTGAAAATACTCAACAAGATGGGAGAAAATACACAGGCAATTTAACATGATCAGAAAACAAATCAACAAACTAAATGAGTATTTTACCAAAGATTGAAACTTTAAGAAAGAATCAGACATAAATTCTGGATATCAATAATTCAATAAAATAAAGATCAAGAATAAACTAGCAAGCATAGGAAACAGAGCTGACCAAAAGGAGAAAAGGATTAGTGATACTAAAGCTAGAAGTCTAGAAATGACCAGAGGAAAGGAGATGCTTGAGTATAAAAAGAAATTAAAGAACTCTATGAGAACTATCTGACTCCACCAGAAAGAGCAATATAAAAATAACAGGTACAGCAGAAGAAGAAGAGAGTAAGGAACAGAGAGCTTATTCAAACAGTGGATGAGAATTTTCCTAACCTATGGAAATAATTAGATCCTCAAATCCAAGAAGCAAACAGAAAACCTTGTTATCTCAATTTAAAGAGTTCTTCTCCAAGGCACATTGTATTAAACTGTCAAAAATTAATGACAAAGAAAGAATTCTTAAGGCAGCCAGGAAAGAGAAAAAAGTAACCTATAAAGAAAAGCCTATTACATTATCATTGGACTTCGCAGCAGAAATTGTACAATCCAGAAGAGAGTGGAACCAAATATTCAAACTGCTGAAAGAAAGAAATCACCAGCCAAGAATAATATATCCAGCCAGGTTATCCTTTAAATATAAAGGAGAAATAAAGACTTTTCCACACAGACAGAAGCTGAGGGAGTTTGTCACCAGAAAACCTCCACTACAGGAAATACTCTTCAGGGATCGTTGTACCTGAAACAAGAAATGAAGGTCACAAAACTAGGAGTATGATCATTAACACACTTACAGCATAAACAGGGATAACTTGAGACAAAAAAGAGGGTGCGGTAAAGGTCTGAATTTGTAAAGAAGGATGGAGATCAGATACATTCAAAAGAAAAGGAGACTACTGTATATATAAAACGTTCTTTTTCATAAACTTAATGATAACTATACACAAAAAAACCCTCAAAATTGAAACATATAACTTTAAAAAAAGAGGAAACAGAGGAAAGAAGTATGGAATAGCAACCAAACAAAAACAATGGACAGAAACACAAAGGGGAAAAAAACAATGGAGGCATGGGGATACAAGAAAACTAAAGGTGAAATGGCTATAGGAAATCCTGATACATTAATAATTACTCAAAATGTAAATGGACTGAAATCACCAATAAAGAGGCACAGAGTAGCAGACTAGATTAAAACACAAAACCCAACCATATGCTGCCTTCAGGAGACATATCTAAGCTGCAAAGATGAAGTTAGATGCAAAGTGAAAGGGTGGAAAATGATTCTCCAAGTAAATGGCATCCACAGAAAAGCAGGTGTAGCCATACTTATATTTGACAATTAGTTTTCATGATAACAAGAAGCAAGGAGGGACATTTTATAATAACATAGGGGACACTACATCAAGAAGATGTAATGCTTGTTAACATATACACACCCAATCAGGGAGCACCAAAATGTATAAAGCAGCTATTAACAGAACTAAAGGGAAAAACAGACAAAAACACAACATCAGAGTTGGGGACCTTAATATTCCACTGCCAGTGCTAGAGAGATCATCCAAACAGAAAATCAATAAATATTGGCCTAAAATAACACATTACACCAAATGGACATACACCAAATGGACACAACACATTACACCAAATGGACATAACTGAAATACATTTATAGAGTATTTCATCCCAGAACCTCACATTACACATTCTTCTCAAATGCACATGGAACACACTCAAGGACACACCATATGTTGGGTTACAAACTTGGCCTCAACAATTTCAATATAACTAAAATTATGTGAGGCATATTCTATGACCACAATGCTTAGAAATTAGAAATCAACTGCAAAAAAGTGAAGAGACTCACAAATATGAGGAGATTAAAAAACACACTACTAAAAATGAGTCAAAGAAAAAATAAAAGGTGAGATCAAAAGATATATAGAGGCAAACAAGAATGACAAGTTAACATATCAAAACTTCTGAAATGCAGCAAAAACAGTAATGAGGAAATTTTATATTGTTACAGGCCTATCTCAAGGAACAGCAGAAATCCCAAGTAAACAACCTAACATTACATCTTAAAGAACTAGAAAAAGATCAAAAGCAACCCAAAGTTAGCAGAAAAAAAGGAAACAATAAAAATTAGAGCAGAATTAAATGAAATAGAGAACAAAAAAAACTATACAAAAAACTAATACAACAAAGAGCTGGTTCTTTGAAAAGATTGATAAAATTGGCAAACCGCTGCCTAGACTCACTGAGGAAAAGAGAGAAAGGACTCATACAAACAAAATCAGAAATGAAAGAGGAGAAGTTACCACAGAGATATAAATGATCATACTAGAATAATATGAAAGACTACATGCCACCAAATTCAATAACTTTGAAGAAATGGTAAGTTCCTAGAAATATATAACCTTCCTAGACTGAATCATGAAGAACTGGAAAATCTAAATAGACCAATAAACAGTGAGGAAATTTAAACAACCATCAAAAACCTCCCAAGAAATGAAAGTCTAGAACCAGATGGCTTCTACCAGTGAATTCTACCAAACATTCAAAATTTGATACTTATCCTTCTCAAACTCTTCAAAAAAACTGAAGAAGAGGCAATACTTCCTAACACATTTTATGAGGCCAACATAACACTGATACAAAAACCTGGCAAGGATAACACACAAAAAAGAAAACTATAAGCCAATATTGTTGATGAATACTAATGCAAAAATCCTTAACAAAATACTAGCAAGCTGAACACAACAATAAATTTTAAAAAATAATACACCACGATCAAGTAGGGTTCATTCCAGGGGCACAAGGATAGTTCAATATATGCAAATTGATCAATGTAATACACCACATTAACAAAACAAAGGATACAAATCATATGATCTTATCAATAGATGCAGAAAAAGCATTTGATAAAATACAACATCCATTTATGATTAAAACACAATATAATGGATATAGAAGGAAAATACCTCAACATAATAAAGTCCATATATGGCAAACCCTTGGCCTATATCATACTCGATAGTGAAAAACTGAAAGCTTTTCACTATCTAAAATCAGGAATAAGACAAGCATGCCCACTTTCACCACTCTTATTCAACATAGTTCTGGAAGTCCTAGCCAGAGCAATCAGTCAAGAGAAAGAAATAAAAGGCATCCAAAGTTGGTAAGGAAGTAAAAGTGTCACTTTTTGTAGATAACATGATTTTGTATATAGAAAACCCTAAAAATTCCACCAAAAAAGTATTAGAAACAATAAAAAAATACAGCAAATTTGCAGGATTCAAAATCAAAGTACAATCCATTGGTTTCCTAAACACTAACAACAAAACTTCAGAAAAAGAAATGAAAAAAATTCCTTTTACAATTGCAACAAAAAATAAAATAAAACACCTAGGAATAAACTTAACAAAAGATGTGAAGAAACCTATATACTGAAAACTACAAAGCATTATTAAAAGAGATTGAAAAAGACACAATGAAATGGAAAGATATTCTGAGTTCATGGATTGGAATAATCATTGTAGTTAAAATGGCCATACTACCCAAAGCAACATGCAGATTTAATGCAATCTCTATAAAAATCCCAATGCCATTTATTTTTTAAAAAATATAGAACCAAAAAATCATCAGATTTGTATGGAACCACAAAAGACCCCAAAAGGCCCCAAACAGCCAGGGCAATCCTAAGATAAAAGAACAAAGCCAGAGGAATCACACTACCTACTTCAAATTATACTACAGAGCTCTGAGAATCAGAACAGCATAGTACTGACAGAAAAACAAACACAGAGACCAATGGAACAGAACTGAGAGGCCAGGAAGAAAATCGCATATATGTGGGCAAATAATTTTTGACAACGGAGCCAAAAACATACAATGGAGAAAAGAAAGCCTCATCAATAAATGGTGCTGGGAAAATTGGAAAGTCATATGCAAAAGAAGAAAACTAGATTAGAGTTTGTCCCCATGTACAAAAATTAATTCAAAATGGATCGAAGACCTAAATATAGGATTAAAAATAATAAATTGTTTTTGGAAGATGGTGTCAAGATAGGTGAGAGCAGAATCCACTTCCCCCTGCACACAGGTGGAACACCTAGCCGATATTCTGAGGAACAGAGTGAACAGCAAACGGTATCCCAGCATATACTAAGATTGGAGGCCAAAAACTGTAGAGGACATTGAAAAATCAGATGGTAAGGAGGGTGCTTCAGGACAATAAGGTCCCTGGGACTGACGCGGGGACCAGGGTGGCTGCAGCCACAGGCCTGGCAGCCGCCAGGTGCTTCAGGATTCTTGGGAGAGAGCCAGGCTGGGCTGTGTGAAAGGCCAGGTGCTTGTTTGGACCACAAGGCTTGAATAGAAGGAATTTTTCAAAGAGAAAAAAGATGCACCTCGCAGCTATTTGGGGAATTCCCTGCAGCAGCCACCTGCTTACTGTGCCCCTATCCCCACAGCCCTGGGGTCAGTGCGCACCAATCCGCAGCTGGTGGAGGCCTACCTGTGCCCATGCCAAAAGCACCAGGGTCGGTGTACACCCAGTCTGAGGCCCAGAGGCTGCCCACTGGTGCCCACGCCCAAGGCACCGGGGTGGAGCACCTCCCACCTGGCCCTTGTGCCCAGAGCCCTGCAGGGCCAACTGACTCTCCGGGAGGAAGGCGGAAACACCCCGCAGAGGGGAGCTGCAGTCCCTGGAAAGACTTGAATCAGTGGGGGGTTAAACTACCCTGAAGGGGCACTAGAGTCCCAAGCATCTAGGACAGCAAAGAGCGAGAAGGTGGTGTGTGAGTTGCCCCTAATTGGTGCACCTCAAGGACAGTGCAACTGGTGGACTAAAGGCTTAGACTGGGTGCAAAAGGGCACTGAGCAACTGGGTTGGAGGCTGGACAACAGTGAAGAGTGCAGCTCAGGATGGGAGAAAAGGGAAACAAATCCCTCCCCAGCCTGACACAGCCACGAAGACCAGCGGAACTACCCTGATAGGTTTAAAGCCAGCAGAAGGTTTTTCTTTTAATTTCTTCTTCCTTTTTGTCTTTATTTTTTTATTACTCTTTCCTTCCTTTCCTTTTTTTATTCCTTCTTTCTTTTATTTACTTTTTTAATTTAATTTAATTTTTTAAATATCTTCTTCCTTTCTTTCCTTCTTTTCCTTTTTATTCTTTCTTCTTTTGTTTCTTCCCTTTTTTCTTTCTTCTTTTGCCACAGATGAGACAATAAAACCTGTAGCTGTGAAAAGACCAGAGTTAGACCCAATCAGGGGTCATCCCAACAACAGAGACAGTGAGACAAATTTTACTTTGCTACTCCACAGAACTTGTGAGGTGGGAACGGTGAACAGCAGTATACCTGCTGGAAGAGAAAACTCATAAACAAAGGAACCACCAACAGATAACAACGAAAGAAGATGAAGGAGGGACTAGAAGCCAAACTAACCTCAATCCAGGATCTATCTGGAAATACAACTAAATAGGAGAGAAATTTACCCACGACACACAACTGAACAAGAGGGAGAGAGAAGCCCCAAAAACCTGGAACACACAGAAGAATCAGCTTCAACACAACCTGCCCACACCTGCACAACAGAATACAAGATGTGGTGGATAGAGTGGCCATCAGTTAATCAGCTGGAGGGAAGGACCCACCGAAGAAAGAATCAACAACAATCAAAACCCAAAGACATCCAGAGAACCAACATAAACGACAGCCCAAGAGCAGTAGGTTCAGGAGATGAAAAAGACTGAGCCACTAAATCTCACAGGTATTCTACCACAGAAGTTCACACCATAAACCCAGGGAGTCAAAACAGATCAATTCAAGTAGCAGAGACTAACAAGAAAAGACTCACAAACAAGGGGAAGACAACGAAACAAACCCCAAATGAAAGGAAAGGAGGAAGCCCCAGAAAGAATGTTAAATCATATAGAGGCAGGTCAACTATCAGATATTGAGTTCAAAGCAATGGTTATCAGAAAGTTTCATGAGCTCACATAGAATTACCAGAAACCACAGGGAAACTACAATGAACTCACTGCAAACTATATCACATGAAAAGGAAATAGAGACTATCAACAAGGGCCAAAAAGAAATGAAGGTTACAATTTCTGAACTGAAGGATACAGTAGAAGGAGTCAAAAGCAGGCTTGATGAAGGAGAGGATCGAATCAGCGAGTTGGAGGACAAGGTAGAAAAAAACACCCAGACAACAAGAAAAGGAAAAGGAGCTCAGAAAATATGAAGAAGAATTAAGGGAAATGCAGGAACACATGAAACGTAATAATATCTGTAAAATAGGCATACCAGAAGGAGAAGAAGAGCAAGAGATAGAAAACCTGTTTGAAAAAGTAATGATGGAAAACTTCGCTAATGTGATGAGAGAAAAAGTTACACAAATCCAGGAAACACAGAGAGTTGCAATCAAGAGGAACCCAAACAGGCTCACTTCAAGACACATCATAATTAAAATGGAAAAATTCCAAGACAAAGAGAGAATCTTATAGGCAGCAAGGGAGAAATAGGAAGTTAGATACAAGGGAGCCCCAATGAGATTAGCAGCTGATTTCTCAATGGAAATGCTCCAAGCCAGAAGAGAAAGGCAAGAAATATTCCAAGTAATGAGAACCAGAGACCTGCAACCAAGGCTACTTTACCCAGCAAGGTTCTCAATCCAGATAGAAGGCCAAAGAAGGAGCTTCCCAGACAAAAGAAGTCTAAAAGAATACACCTCAATGAAACCAGCTCCGCAAGAGATGCTAAAGGGACTGCTTTAAGAAAAGGAAGGAAAAGGAGAGAGAGAGGGAGAGAGGGAGAGGGAGGGAGGGAGGAAGAGAGAGGGAGGGAGAGAGAGAGAGGGAGAGAAGAAGAGGAAGAGGAAGAAGAAGAAGAAGAAGAAGAAAGAAGAAGAAGAAGAAGACAGGTACAGAAAATATGGCAATGAATAACTACCTATTATAAAACCTTAAATGTAAATGGATTAAATGCTCCAATCAAAAGACATAAAATAGCTGAATGGATAAGAAAGCATGGCTCATACATATGCTGCCTACAAGAGACCCGCCTCAGAAGAAAAGACCTATACATTTGAAAGTGAAGGGCTGTAAACAAATTTTCCAAGCAAACAAACAGGAAAAAAAGGCTGGGGTAGCAATACTCATATCAGACAAAACAGACTTCAAAAAAACAGCTATAAAGAGAGAACCAGAAGGTGACTTCATAATACTCAAGGGAAATATCCATCAAGAAGATATAAACATTGTAACTATATATACCACCAACACAAGAGCACCCAAATACATAGAGAAAATCTTGGAGGACTTCAAGAAAGCTATTGACAGCAACACAATTCTAGTAGGGGATTTTAACACCCAAGTGTAAAAAATGGACAGATCTTCCAAAAAAAGTATCAACAAAGATATTGTGATATTAAACAATGCCCTAGATGAAATAGACTTAACTGATATATATAGAGCCCTTCATCCCAAAGAAACTAAATACACTTTCTTTTCAAATGCACATGGAACATTTTCAAAGATAGACCACACGACAGGACATAAAACAAGCCTCAACAAATTCAAGAAAATTGAAATCATACCAAGCATTTTCTCCAACCACAAGGGACTGAAACTAGAAACCAACCCCAAGGGGAAAATCCCAAAACCCTCAAAATCATGGAGATTAAATAGCATGCTATTAAACAATGAATGGGCCAAGAATGAGATCAAGGAAGAAATCAAAAAGTTTCTGGAAACAAATGAAAATGAACTCACAACAATCCAAAACTCATGGAACACAGCAAAGGCAGTCCTCAGAGGCAAGTTCCTGGAGATACAGGCCTACCTCAGAAAGATAGAAACATTTCAAATACACAACCTAACCCTACACCTGTATGAACTTGAGGAACAACAACAAAGACAGCCCAGAGCAAGTAGAAGGAAGGAAATAACCAAAATCAGAGCAAAATTAAATGACATAGAGACTAAAAGCACAATTCTAAGGATCAATGAATCCAGGAGCTGGTTCATTGAAAAGATAAACAGAATTGACAAGTCGTTAAACAGGCTCATCAAGAAAAAAAGTGAGAGGACCCAAATAAACACAATCAGAAATGAAAGAGGAGAGATTACAACTGATACCACAGAAATACAAAGAATTGTAAGAAATTACTACAAAGGACTATATGCCAAGAAATCTGAAAACCTAGGTGAAATGGACAAATTTCCAGAAAAATATAATCTTCCTAAACTCAATGAAGAAGAAGCAGAAAGCCTGAACAGACCAATAACAGCTGATAAAATTGAAGCAGTAATCAAAAAACTCCAGACACACAAAAGCCCTGGACCAGATGGTTTCACAGGAAAATTCTACAAAGGAATTCTAAGGAAGAGCTAACCCCTATCCTTCACAGACCTTTCCAAAAAATTCCTAACAAGATGAAAAACTTCCAACTCTTTTTATGAAGACAGCATCATCTGAATCTCAAAACCAGATAAAGACACAACCAGATAAAGAAAGAAAACTTCAGGCCTATATCACTGATGAACATAGACACTAAAATCCTCAACAAAATATTGGCAAACTGCATCCAGCAACACATTAGAAAGATCATACACCATGACCAATTGGGATTCATCCCAGTTGGGATGAAGGATGCAAGGATGGTACAATATTCACATATCAATCAACGTAATACATCACATAAACAAAAGCAAAGACAAAAATCACATGATCATATCAATAGATGCAGAAAAAGCATTTCATAAGGTACAGTACCCATTTATGATAAAAACACTCAGCAAAGTGTGAGCAGAGGGAGCATTCCTCAACATAATAAAGGCCATATATGAAAGACGTACAGCCAACATCATACTCAATGGGCAAAAACTAAAACATTTCCCACCAAAATCAGGAACAAGACTAAGTTGTCTGCTTTCATCACTTCTATTCAGCACAGTATTGGAAGTCCCAGCCACAGCAATCTGACAAGAAAAGGAAATAAAAGGCATCCAAATTGAAAAAGAGGAAACAAAACTGTCATTGCTTGAAGATGAAATGATAGTGTACATAGAAAATCCTATAGACTTGGCTAAAAAGCTGCTCTACCTAATAAATGAATTTGACCAAACAGCCAAATACAAAGTCAATATTCAGAAATCAAATGCATTTTTCTATACTGACAGTGAAATATCAGAAACAGCAATCAGGGGGGAAAAAATCCCATTTGATATAGCAACAAGAAAAATAAAATACCTATGAATAAACCTAACCAAGGAGGTAAAACACCTGTACTCAGAAAACTACACAACACCAAAGAAAGAAATCAAGGGAAAAACAAATGGAAACATTATGTGTTCATGGATCAGAAGAATTAACATCATCAAAATGTCCATACTACCCAAAGCAATTTATGAATTCAATGTGATACCTATTAAAGTGCCAATGGCATATTTCACAGATATAGAATGAACATTTCAAAAATTTATATGGAACAATAAATGACCCCAAATAGCTGCTGCAACTTTGAGAACGAAGAGTAAATTAGGAGTGATCACAATACCTGATACCAAAATGTATTACAAGGCCACTGTAATAAAAACAGTCTCGTACAAACACAAAAACAGACAGACAGACCAATGGAACAGAACAGAGAGCCCAGAATTAAACCCAAGTCTCTACAGTCAATTAATTTTTGACAAAAAGGGCAGCAGCATTAAATGGAGTAAAAATAGCCTCTTCAACAAATGACGATGGGAGAGCTGGACAGCTACATGCAAAAAAATAAAACTCGAGCACCAACTTATACCATACACAAAAATAAATTCAAGGTGGATAAAAGATTTAAATATAAGTCATGACACCATTAAAGTCCTAGAGGAGAACATAGGCAGGAAAATCTCAGATATTTCATGTGGCAGTATTTTGACTGGTATGTCCCCTAGAGCAAGGGACATAAAGGAAAGAATAAACAACTGTGATCTCATTAAAATAAAAAGCTTGTGCATGGCCAAAGAAAAGAGTATTAAAATGAAAAGAGAACCAACTGTGTGGGAAAACATATTTGCCAATGATACCTCAGATAAGGGTTTGAGCTCCAAAAAATATAAAGAACTTATACGACTCCACTCTAAGAAGACAAGCAACCCAATTTAAAAATGGGCAAAGGACTTGAACAGACACTTCTCCAAGGAGAACATAGAGAGGGTCCAGAGACCCATGAAAAGATGTTCAATATCGCTAGCTATCAGAGAGATGCAAATTAAAACCACAATGAGATACGACTTCACAGTGGTCAGAATGGCCATCAGAAACAAAGCAACAAACTACAAGTGTTGGAGAGGTTGTGGAGAAAAGGGAATCCTAGTGTACTGTTGATGGGATTGCAGACTGGTACAACCACTGTGGAAAACAGTATGGAATGTCCTCAGAAAATGAAAAATGGATATGCCTTCTGACCCAGCAATTCCACTGCTAGGATTATATCCTAAGAACCCTGAAACACCAATCCAAAAGAACCTATGCACCCCAATGTTCATAGCAGCACAATTTATAGTAGCCACGTGCTGGAAGCAACCTAGGTGTCCATCGGTAAATGAATGGATCAAAAAACAATGGTACATTTACACAATGGAATTCTATGCAGCAGAAAGAAAGAAGGAGCTCCTACCCTTTGCAACAGCATGGATGGAACTGGAAAGCATTATGCTAAGGGAAATAAGCCAGGCAGTGAAAGACAAATACCATATGATCTTACCTTTAACAGGTACCTAATCAACAAAACAAACAAACAAGCAAACTATAAGCAAAGACACTGAAATTGAGAACAGGCTGACAGTGACCAGAAGGGAGAGGATAGGAATTTCAGGGGAAAATGGTGAAGGGTTTGCAGGAACAATTATAAAGGACACATGGACAATAATGGGGGGTGTGGAAACAGGAGGAAGGTGGGGAGGACTGTGTGGTTGGGTCGGGGATGGGGGGAAAGGCAGAAAACTGACTTGAACAATTAAAAAATAAAAATTTTAAAAATTAAATAATAGAAAACATAGGTACTACATTAATGGACTTTAGTCATAGAGAACATTTTGTGAATTTGACTCCAAAGGTAGAAGAGATAAAGGCAAAAATAAGTGAATGGGATTACATGCTTCTGTACAGAGTAAAAAAGGCACCAAATGGGAGATGATATTTTTAAACAACAGCTCTGACAAGGGGTTAACATACAAAATATATAAAGAACACATACAACTCAACACCAAATAATCAATCCTATTAAAAAATGGACTGAGGACCTGAGTAGTCACCTCTACCAAGAAGACATACAAATAGCCAAAAGTATATGATAAAAAGATATTCAACTTCACAACTTCACTAGATATTAGGGAAATGCAAATCAAAACTACAATGAAATATCAATTCACACCTGTTAGAATGGCTAATAGCAAGAAGACAGGTAATAAGTGTTGGAGAGGTTATGGAGAAAAAGGAATCCTCATTCACAGGGTGGGAATTCAGACTGGTAAAGCCACTATGGAAAACAGTATGGAGGCTCCTCAAGAATAGAGCTACCGTATGACCCAGCAACCCCTTTTCTGAGTATCTATCTAATAAACTTTAAAACATTTATTTGAAAAGATATATGCATCCCCATAGTTACTATAGCATTATTCATGGTGACCAAAACATGGAGACAGCCAAAGTGTCCTTCAACACTTGAACAGACACTTCTCCTAGGAGGACATACACAGGGCCCAGAGACATATGAAAAGATGCTTAGTATTGCTAGCCATCGGAGAGACGCAAATTGAAACCACAATGAGACACCGCCTCACACCGGTCGGAATGGCCATCAGAAACAAATCAACAAACAACTGTTGGAGAGGATGTGGAGAAAAGGGAACCCTAGTGCACTGCTGGTGGAATTGCAGACTGGTACAATCACTATGGAGAACAGTATGGAATGTACTAAGAAAACTAAAAATGGATCTGTCTTTTGACCCAGCAATTCCACTGCCAGGATTATATCCTAAGAACGCTGAAACACCAATCCAAGAGAACCTATGCACCTCTATGTTCATAACAGCACAATTTACAATAGCCAACTGCTGGAAGCAACCCAGGTGCCCATCAGTTAATGAATGGATCAAAAAACTGTGGTATATTTACACAATGGAATTCTATGCAGCAGAAAGAAAGAAGGAGCTCCTACCCTTTGTGGCAGCATGGATGGAACTGGAGAGCATTATGCTAAGAGAAATAAGCCAGGCAGTGAAAGACAAATACTACATGATCTCACTTTTAACTCAAACCTAATCAACAGAACAAACAAGCAAGCAAAATATAACCAAAGACATTGAAATTAAGAATAAATTGACAGTAACCAGGAGAGAGAGGTGAGGGGAGGGGATAATGGGGAGAAAGGGTGAAGGGTTCACAGGAACAACTATAAAGAATACATGGATGGATTATGAGGGAAGATGGTGGCGTGGTAGGAGGGAGCAGATTCCACTTCACCCTACACATGGGAGAACAACCTGGCCGATCTACAGAAGAACAGAGCAGACAAGGAACAGTAACACAGCGTATTTGAGAATAAGAGATCGAAAATTGTAGCAGACATTGAAAAACCAGTTGGTAAGGAGAGTACTTCAGAACAATAGGAGCCCAGGGATCAGCTAGGAGAGCAGGGTGGCTGAGGTCCCGGCCCAGCGCCCAGGCCTGCCCCAGGACTCTAGGGAGGGAGCTGGGTCAGCCGCTGAAATGGGCTGAGAGATCCTAGGGGCCACTGTGCAACTGCAGGCTGAGCGATAGTGGTTGCCCTGCGCCAGGTCACTGCCCAACTGTGAACTAAGTTTTCGTGGTTGCCGGGCGACTGTGAGCTGAAGGATCATAGTCGCCCGGACTGCAGACGGAGGCGTGTGTGAAGTGAGACAGCTGCATGAAAATAGGCACCCACATGTGAATGCCCACGTCGCGGGATCATAGGCACGAGCAAGAACATAGGCGCTGGCCACTAGAGACAGCTGTGGGACCATAGTCGCCAGTGCATGGGATGGCGCAAGAACGCAGACAGCTCAGGGCCATAGGCGCAGGCGCAAGATGACTGCGGGCTCATAGGCCCCAAGCCACCACAAAAAGCTGCACAGGGGCCAATGCAGGTGGCTGCGCTTGACCAGAGAACCAAGCTCACACCAATAAACTCGGGGAAGTGTGCGCACGCCAGGAAGCTCAGAACACGTGCTGGAAGCCCTGTGGGGAGAGGCGCTGTACTAACTCTGGGGTCCATAGCACAATGATGACTGAATGCTGAACACAGAGAAAAGCAATACAATCACACCTGGCCCTTGCAGCCAGCAAGACCAGAAAAACCAGCTCAGCAAGTTTGAAAACAACAAGAGTTTCTGTTTGGAGTGTTTTTGTTTGTTTTGTTCTGTTTTGTTTTGGTTTGGATTTTTTTTTTCCTTTTTTTGGTCGTTTCTTTTTTTGTTTGGTTTTTGGGTTTTTTTGGTGTTGGGATTTTGTTTTGTTTTCCTTTTTTTGGTTTGTTTTGTTTTGGAGTTTTTTGTTTTGTTTTGTTTTGTTTTCCTTTTTTTGTTGTTTGTTTTTTGTGTTTGGATTTTGGTTTTTGTTTCATTTGTTTGTTTTGTTTTTTGTTTGTTTGTGTGCATGTCTGTTTATATAATTGTTTTTAATTATTATTTCTTTATTATTTTTATCTTCTTTTTTACTCCCCAACTCCTTTTGCCTCTCTTTACTTCTTTATTGCTTTATTCCCTCTTCCTTTCTTTCCAATTTTATCTCTTATAACTTCCTTTTTTTTCTTTATTCTTCTTTCATTTTTTCCCTCTCTTCTCTTTTTAAATACACACGAGTGAGACAAAAAAAAACAAACTTGAAACTGTGAAAAAAACAGAGTTGGTCCCAAAAAGAGAATATCCCAGTTGATGAGACAGTGGAAGCTGTGAACAACAGGATATCCGAAGGAGAATCCACCACTGAATCTCACAGATATTCTACCACAGAAGGTCACACCACAAACCCAGGGAGCCAGAACAGATCAATTTAAGAAGTTGAGGCTAATAAGAGTCTTACAAACAATGGGAAGACAAAGAAACAATCCCCAAATGAAAGGAAAAGAGGAAGCTCCAGAAAGAATGCTAAATGAAATGGAGGCAACTCAACTATCAGATATTGAGTTCAAAGCAATGGTTGTCAGGAAGCTCAATGAGCTCTCAATGACCTACCAGAAACTACAGGGAAGTTATGATGAGCTCACTGCAAAATATATCAGCATGAAAAAGGAAATAGAAACTATCAACAAGGGCCAAGAGAAAATGAAGAATACAATTTCTGAACTGAAGAACACAGTAGAAGGAATGAAAAGCAGAATCGATGAAGAAGATGGGATCAGCGACTTGCAGGACAAAATAGAAAAAAACATCCAGAAAGAGCAAGATAAAGAAAAGAGGCTCAGAAAGAATGAACAGGGATTCAGAGAAATGCAAGACAACATGAAACGTAATAATATCTTTAAAATAGGGTTACCAGAAGGAGAAGAAGAGCAAGGAATAGAAAACCTATTTGAAAAAGTAATGATGGAAAACTTCCCTAATTTGATGAGAGAAAAAGTCACACAAATCCAGGAAACACAGAGAGTCCCAATCAAGAGGAACCCAAAGAGGCCCACTTCAAGACACATCATAATTAAAATGGCAAACTTCCAAGACAAAGAGAGAATCTTAAAGGCAGCAAGGGAGAAAAAGGAAGTAACATACAAGGGAGCCCCGATAAGGTTAGCAGTTGACTTCTCAATGGAAACGCTCCAAGCCAGAAGAGAAAGGCAAGAAATATTCCAAGTAATGAGAAATAAAGGCCTGCAACAAAGACTACTTTATCCAACAAGGCTTTCAATCAAGATGGAAGGCCAAAGAAGGAATTTTCCAGACAAAAGAAGTCTAAAAGAATACACTTCTACCAAACCAGTTCTGCAAGAGATACTAAAGGGACTGCTTTAAGGGAAGAAAGAAAAAGACAGAGAGAGAAAGAGAGAGAGGAACACAGGTACGAAAATGGCAATGAATAAATGCCTATCAATAATAACCTTAAATGTAAATGGATTAAATGCTCCAATCAAAAGACATAGAATAGCTGACTGGATAAGAAAGCATGACCCACATATATGCTGCCTACAAGAGACACACCTCAGGACAAAAGACATACACAGACTCAAAGTGAAGGGCTAGAAACAAATTTTCCAAGCAAATGGACAGAAAAAAAAAAAAACTGGGGTAGCAATACTCATATCAGACAAAATAGACTTCAAAAGAAGAGCTATAAAGAGAGACCCAGAAGGTCACTTCAAAATACTCAAGGGAAGAATCCACCAAGAAGACATAAACATTGTAAATATATATGCACCCAACGTAGAAACACCTAAATACATCAAGAAAATCTTAGAGGACTTCAAGAAATATTGACAGCAACACAATTATAGTGGGATATTTTAACACCTCACTGTCAAATATGGACAGATCTTCCAAACAAAATATCAACAAAGATATTGTGGCACTGAACAACGCTCTGGAGGAAATGGACTTAGCTGATATATATAGAGCTCTTCATTCCAAAGAAACTAAATTCACATTTTTTACAAATGCACATGGAACATTTTCAAAGATAGACCACATGATAGGACACAAAACAAGCCTCAACAAATTCAAGAAAATTGAAATCATACCAAGCATTTTCTCCGACCACAAGACACTGAAACTACAAATGGACTTGATGGGGAGAATCCCCAAACCATCGAAATCATGGAGATTGAATAGCGTGCTATTAAACAATGAATGGGTAAAAAATGAAATTAGGGAGGAAATCCAAAAGTTTCTGGAAACAAATGAAAATGAACTCACAACAATCCAAAACTTATCAGACACAATGAAGGCAGTACTCAGAGGGAAGTTCATAGCAATACAGGCCTACCTAAAGAAGATAGAAAGATTTCTAACACACGACTTAACCCTACTCCTACAAGAACTCGAGAAACAAAAACAAAGACAGCCCACGGCAAGGAGAAGGAAGGAAATAACCAAGATCAGAGCAGAATTAAATGACATAAAGACTAAAAGCACAATCCTAAGGATCAATGAATTCAGGAGCTGGTTCTTTGAAAAGATAAACAAAATCGGCAAGCCTTTAAGCAGGCTCATCGAGAAAAAAAGAGAGAGGACTCAAATAAACACAATCAGAAATGAAAGAGGGGAGATTACGACTGACACCACAGAAATACAAAGGACTGTAAGAAATGACTATGAAGAACTGTATGCCAAGAAATTTGAAAACCTAGGTGAAATGGACAACTTTCTAGAAAAATATAATCTCCCAAAACTCAAAGAAAAAGAAACATAAAGCCTGAACAGACCAATAACAGCTGATGAAATTGAAGCAGTAATCAAAAAACTACAGACACACAAAAGCCCTGGACCAGATGGTTTCACAGGAGAATTCTACAAAACATTTAAGGAAGAGCTAACCCCTATCCTTCACAGACTATTCCAAAAAACCCAAAATGATGGAAGACTCCCAAACTCTTTTTATGAAGCCAGCATCATCCTAATCCCCAAAACCAGATAAAGACACAACAAAGAAAGAAAACTTCAGGCCAGTATCACTGATGAACATAGACGCTAAAATCCTCAACAAAATATTGGCAAACCGCATCCAACAATACATTAAAAAGATCATACACCATGACCACGTGGGATTCATCCCAGGGATGCAAGGATGGTTCAACATTCGCAAATCAGTAAATATAATTCATCACATAAACAAAAGCAAAGACAAAAATCACATGATCATATCAATAGATGCGGAAAAAGCTTTTGATAAAGTACAACACCCATTTATGATAAAAACACTCAGCAAAGTCAAAATAGAGGGAGCATTCCTCAAAATAATAAAGGCCATATATGAGAGACCTACAGCCAATATAATACTCAATGGGCAAAAACCGAAATCTTTCCCACTAAGATCAGGAACAAGAAAAGGCTATCCACTTTCACCACTTCTATTCAATATAGTATTGGAAGTCTTAGCCACAGCAATTAGACAATAAAAGGAAATAAAAGGCATCCAACTCGGAAAGGAGATAACAAAACTATCATTGTTTGCAGATGACATGAAAGTGTACATAGAAAATCCTATAGACGCGGCCAAAAACTGCTCGACATAATAAATGAATTTGGCCAAACAGCCGGATACAAAGTCAATATCCAAAAATCAAAGGCATTTTTGTATACCAACAGTGAAACAGCAGAAGCAGAAATCAAGAAAAAAAATCCCATTCAATATAGCAAAAAAAATAAAATAAAATACGTAGGAATAAACCTAACCAAGGAGGAAAAAGACCTGTATGCAGAAAACTACACAACACTGAAGAAAGAAATCAAGGAAGACACAAATAAATGGAAGCATATACCGTGTTCATGGATCGGAAGAATTAATATCATAAAAATGTCCATACTACCCAAAGCAATTTACAGATTCAATGCAATACCTATTAAAGTTCCAATGGCATATTTCACAGACATAGAACAAACACTTCAAAAATTTATATGGAATCATAAACGACCCCGAATAGCTGCAGCAATTTTGAGCAAGAAGAACAAAGTAGGAGGGATCACAATACCTGATACCAAACTGTATTACAAAGCCACTGTAATCAAAACAGCCTGGTACTGGCTCAAGAACAGACACATGGACCAGTGGAACAGAACAAAGAAAACAAAGATCCCAGAAATAAACCCAAGTCTCTACAGTCAATTAATATTTGACAAAGGGGGCAGCAACATAAAATGGAGAAAAAATAGCCTCTTCAACAAGTGGTGATGGGAGAATTGGACAGCTACATGCAAAAAAATGAAACTCGAGCACCAACTTACACCATACACAAAAATAAATTCAAGGTGGATAAAAGATTTAAATATAAGCCATGACATCATTAAAGTCCTAGAGGAGAACATAGGCAGGAAAATCTCAGATATTTCACGCAGCAATATTTTTACTGATATGTCCCCTAGAGCAAGGGACATAAAGGAAAGAATAAACAAATGGGATCTCATTAAAATAAAAAGCTTCTGCATGGCTAAAGAAAACAGTATTAAAATAAAAAGAGAACCAACTGTATGGAAAAACATATTTGACAATGATACCTCAGACAAGGGATTAATCTCCAAAATATATAAAGAACTTACAAGACTCTACTCTAAGAAGACAAGCAACCCAATTAAAAAGTGGGCAAAGGATTTGAACAGACACTTTTCCAAGGAGGACATACAGAGCATCCAGAGACACATGAAAAGATGCTCGATATCTCTAGCTATCGGAGAGATGCAAATTAAAACCACAATGAGATACCACTTGACACCAGTCAGAATGACCTTCATAAACAAAGCAACAAACAGCAAGTATTGAAGAGGTTGTGGAGAAGAGGGGACCCTAGTGCACTGTTGGTGGGATTGCAGATTGGTATAACCACTATGGAAAACAGTATGGAATTTTCTAAGAAAACTAAAAATGGACATACCTTTGACCCAGCAATTTTACTGCTTGGATTATATCCTAAGAACCCTGAAACACCAATCCAAAAGAACCTATGTACCCCTATGTTCATAGCAGCACAATTTACAATAGCCAAGTGCTGGAAGCAACCTAGGTGCCCATCGGTAAATGAATGGATCAAAAAATTATGGTACATTTACACAATGGAATTCTATGCAGCAGAAAGAAAGAAGGAGCTCCTACCCTTTGCAACTGCATGGATGGAATTGGAGAGCATCATGCTAAGCGAAATAAGCCAGGCAGTGAAAGACAAATACCATATGATCTCACCTTTAACAGGAACCTAATCAACAAAACAAACAAACAAGCATAATATAACCAAAGACACTGAGAACATTCTGACAGTGACCAGAGAGGGAGGGGAGGGAATTTCAGGGGAAAGGGGGAACAGTTTAGAGCAACAAGTATAAAGGACACATGGACAAAAACTATGGGGGGTGGAAATGGGAGGGAGGTGGGGAGGGCTGGGGTGGTGGGCTGGGGGCAGGGTAAAAGACAGAAAACTGTACAATATCAACAATTAAAAAAAATACTGATTAAAAAAGGAATATTTTCTTATTTTATTTTTTTAAATTGTTGTTCAAGTACAGAAGTCTCTATTTTCCTACTACCACTCACCCCAGTCCCACTCATCCCCACCTCCCCACCTCAATCTTACCCCCTTTGACTTTGTCCATGTGTCCTTTATACGTGTTCCTTGATGACCCTTTCCCTTTATCACCCCATTATTCCCTCCACCCTTCTAGTTACTCTCAGTTTGTTCTTAATTTCAATGTCCCTGGCTATATTTTCTGCTCATTTGTTTTGTTGATTAGGTTCCCCTTATAGATGAGAACATATAGTATTTGTGTTTCACTGCTTGGCTTATTTCACTCAGCATAATGCTCTCCAGTTCCATGCATGCTGTCACAAAGGGTAGGAGCTCCTTCTTTCTTTCTGCTGCATAGAATTTCATTGTGTAAATGTACCGTAGTTTCTTGATCCATTCATTTACTGATGGGCACGTAGGTTCCTTCCAGCACATGGCTACTATAAATTGTGCTGCTATGAACATAGGGGTGTATAGGTTCTTTTGGATTGGTATTTCAAGGTTTGTTTTTTTTTTTTTTTATCTTGTACAGTTTTCTGACTTTTATTCTCACCCGAACCCACCACCCCAGCCCTCCCCTCCTCCCTCCCATTTTCACCCCCCCCTAGTTTTTGTCCATGTGTCCTTTATACTTGTTCCTGTAAATCCTTCCCCTTTTCCCCTGAAATTCCCTCCCCTCTCCCCTCTGCTGACTGTCAGCCTGTTCTCAATTTCCGTGTCTTTGGTTATATTATGCTTGTTTGTTTGTTTTGTTGATTAGGTTCCTGTTAAAGGTGAGATCATATGGTATTTATCTTTCACTGCCTGGCTTACTTCGCTTAGCATGATGCTCTCAAGTTCCATCCATGCAGTTGCAAAGGGTACGAGCTCCTTCTTTCTTTCTGCTGCATAGAATTCCAGTGTGTAAATGTACCAGTTTTTTGATCCATTCATTTACTGATGGGCATCTAGGTTGCTTCCAACACTTGGCTATTGTAAATTGTGCTGCTATGAACATAGGGGTGCATAGGTTCTTTTGGATTGGTGTTTCAAGGTTTTAAGGGTATAATCCCTGAAGTGGAATTGCCAGGTCATAAGGCAGCTCAATTTTTAGTTTTCTGAGGAAATCACATACTGTTTTTCATAGTGGCTGCACCATTCTACATTCCCACCAACAGGGCACTAGGTTCCCCTTTTCTCCACATTCTCTCCAACACTTGTTGTTTGTTGATTTGTTTCTGATGGCCATTCTCAACTGATGTAAAATGGTATCTCATTGTGGTTTTAAGCTGCACGTCTCTTATGGCTAGTGATGCGGAGCATCCTTTCACATGTCTCTGGACCCTCTGTATGTCCTCCTTGAAAAAGCATCCATTCAAGTCCTTTGCCCATTTTTTAATTGATTTGCTTGTCTTCTTAGAATGGACTTGCCTGAGTTCTTTATATATTTTTGAGATCAAACCCTTGTCTGAGGAATCATTGGCAAATATGTTTTCCCATACAGTTGGTTCTCTTTTCATTTTAGTGCTGTTTTCTTTAGCCAGGCAGAAACTTTTGATCTGAAGAGGTCCTATTTGTTTATTCTTTCTTTAGTGTCCCTTGCTCTGGGAACCAATTAGTGAAAATATTGCTGTGTGAAATACATGAGATTTTCCTGCCTATGTTTTCCTCTAGGAATTTTATGGTGTCATGACATATATAAGCCTTTTATCCACCTTGAATTTATTTTTGTGTATAGTGTTACTTGGTGGTCATTTCATTTGTTTTTTCCATGTATTTGTCCAGATCTCCCAACACATTTGTTGAAGAGGCTATTTTTACTCCATTTTGTGGTGCTTCCTCCTTTGTCAAATATTAATTGACCAGAGAGACTTGGGTTTTTTCTGTTCCCTCACCCAACACAATTGTTGAAGAGACTATTTTTACTCTATTTTATTCTTCTTCCTCCTTTGTCAAGTGTTAATTGACCAGAGAGACTTGAGTTCATTCTGTGCTCTCCCTTCTGTTCCATTGTTCCATGTGTCTGCTCTAATGACAATACCAGGCTGTTTTCATTACAGTGACTTTGTAATACACTTTGATATCTGGTATTGTGATCCCTCCTACTTTGCTCTTCTTCCTCAAAATTATTGCAGCTATTCAGGGTCATTTATGGTTCCATATAAATTTCTGATGTATTTTTTCTATTTCTGTGAAATATGCTGTTGGTACTTTAATAGGTATTGCATTGAATCTGTAAATTGCTTTGGGTAGTATGTCTATTTTAATGATGCTAATTCTTTCAGTCCATGAAATGGCACAGGATTCCATTTGTTTGTGTCTTCCTTAATTTCTTTCTTCAGTGTTGTGTAGTTTTCTGAGTAAAGGTCTTTTACCTCCTTGGTTAGGTTTCTTCCTAAGTATTTTATTTTTCTTGTAGGTATATCAAATGAGATTTTTTTCTGATTTCTGTTTCTGATATTTCCTTGTTCATATACAAAAATGCCTTTGATTTCTGAATATTGACTTTGTATCCTGTTGTTTTGCTAAATTTACTTATTAGGTCAAGCACTTTTTTGGTGGAGTCTATAGGATTTTCTATGTATACTATTTTGTCATCTGCAAACAATAACAGTTTTGCTTCCTCTTTTTTAGTTTGGATGCCTTTTCTTTCCATCTCTTGTCTGATTGCTGTGACTAGCACTTCCAATACTATCCTGAATAGGAGTGGTGAAAGTGGGCAAACTTGTCTTGTCCCTGACCTTAAGGAAAAGATTTTAGTTCTTGCCCACTGAGTATGATGTTGGCTGTAGGTCTCTCATATATGGCCTTTGTTATGTTGAGGAATGCTCCCTCTATTCCCACTTTGCTGAGTGTTTTTATCATAATTGGGTGCTGTACCTTATCAAATGCTTTTTCCACATCTATTGATATGATCATGTGATTTTTGTCTTTGCTTTTGTTTATGTGATGTATTATGTCGATTGATTTGGGAATATTTTACCAGCCTTGCATCCCTGGGATGAATCCCACTTGGTCACGGTGCATGATCTTTTTAATGCATTGGTGGATGTGATTTGCCAACATTTTGTTGAGGATTTTAGCCTCTATGTCCATCCACTGATGGACCACATATTTGCCTATAGTTTTCTTTCCTTGTTATGTCTTTATCTGGTCTTGGGATTAGGATGATGCTGGGTTCATATAAAGCGTTTGAGAGTCTTCCATCTTGTTGGATGTTTTTGGAAAGGTCTGTAAAGGATAGGGGTTAGCTCTTTCTTAAATGCTTTGTAGAATTCTCCTGTGAAACTGGTCCAGGGCTTTTGTGTGTTGGGAGTTTTTTGATTACTGCTTCAATTTTGTCAGCTATTATTTGTCAATTCAGGCTTTCTGCTTTCTCTTGGAAGCCAAAAGTTCTGGAAGATTATATTTTTCTAGAAATTTGTCGACTTCACCTAGGTTTTCAACTGTCTTGGCATGTAGTTCTTAGTAGTAATTTCTTATAGTCCTTTGTATTTCTGTGGTATCAGTTGTAATCGCTCCTCTTTCATTTTTGATTGTGTTTATTTGGGTCTTCTTTCTTTTTTTCCTTGATGAGTCTGCTTAAAGGCTTGTCGATTTTTGTTTATTTTTTCAAAGAACCAGCTTCTGGATTTATTGATCCTTAGAATTGTGTTTTTAGTCTCTATGTCATTTAATTCTGCTCTGCTCTTGGTTATTTCCTTCCTTCTACTTGCTCTGGGCTGTCTTTGTTGCTGTTCTTCAAGTTCTTGTAGGTGTAGTATTAGGCTATTTATTTGAAGTGTTTCTATGTTTTTTAAGTACACCTGTATTGCTATGAACTGCCCTCTCAGGACTGCCTTCACTGTGTGCCATAAGTTTTGGATTGTTGTGAGTTCATCTTCATGTTTCCAGAACCTTTCTGATTTCCTCCTTGATCTCATTCTTCACCCATTCATTGTTTAATAGCATGCTACTCAATATTGGTGAGTTTCAGTGTCTTTGACTTTTTTTCCTTGAGGTTGGTTTCTAGTTTCAGTCCCTTGTGGTCAGAGAGGATGCCTGATATGATTTCAATTTTCTTGAATATTTTGAGGCTTGTTTTGTGTCCTATCATGTGGTCTGTCTTTGAAAATGATCTGTGTGCATTTGGAAAGAATGTGTATTTTGCTTCCTTGGAATGAAATGCCCTTTCTATATATATCAGTTAAATCCATTTGACCTAGGGCATTGTTTCATTCCACAATATTTATTTTGATATTTTTGGGAAGATCTATCCATTTTTGACAGTGGGGCATTAAAATCCCCAAGTGCAAATGTGTTGATGTCTATATTTTTCTAGAAGTCCTCCAAGATTTTCTTTACATATTTTGGTGCTCCTATATTGGGTGCATATATGTTTAAAATGTTTATGTCTTCTTGAAGGATTCTTCCCTTGAGTATTATGAAATGACCTTCTGGGTCTCTTTTTATGGCTCTTTTTTTTTTGAAGTCTGTTTTGTCTAATATGAGTATTACTACCCCTGCTTTTTTTTCCTGTCCATTTGCTTGGAATATGTGTTTGCAGCCCTTCACTTTGAGTCTGTGTAGGTCTTTTGTTCTGAGGTGGGTCTCTTGTAGGCAGCAAATTTTCAGGTCATGCTTTCTCATCCATTCAGCTGTTCTATGCCTTTTCATTGGAGCATTTAATCCATTTTTTTGTTTAAGGTTATTATTGATAGGTACTTAGTTATTTGCATTTTACTTCCTTCATACCTCTGATCCTCTCTCTTGATCTTTTTTTCTCCCTTTTCTAAAACAGACCCTTTAACATCTCTTTCACAGCTGGCTTGGAGGATCTGTATTCTTTTAGACTTATTTTGTCTGAGAAACTCCTTATTTCACCTTCAATTTTAGTTGAGAGCCTTGCTGGATAAAGTAGTCTTTGTTGCAGGTGTTTGTTTTTCACTACTTGGAATATTCCTTGCCATTCTCTTCTGGCTTGGAGCATTTCCATTGAGAAGTCAGCTGCTAGTCTTATGTGAGCACCCTTGTATATTACTTCTTTTTTCTCCCTTGCTGCCTTTAAGATTCTCTCTTTGTCTTGGAATTTTGCCATTTTAATTTTGATGTGTCTTGAAGTGGGACTCTTTGGGTTCCTCTTGATTGGGACCCTCTGTGTTTTCTGGATTTGTGTGACTTTTTCTCTCATCAAATTAGTGAAGTTTTCCATCATTACTTTTCCAAACAGGTTTTCTATTTCCTGCTCTTCTTCTCTTTCTGTTATCCCTATTTTATGTATATTATTATGTTGCATGTTGTCCTGCAGCTCCCTTACCACCTCTTTGTTCTTTCTGAGTCTCTTTTTTTTTTCTTGATCTTTCTGGGTGTTTTTTTCTGCCTTGTCCTCCAGCTCACTGATCTGATCCTCTGCTTCATCCAGCCTGCTTGTAATTCCTTCTAGTGTGTTTTTTATCTCTGGGATTTTATTGTTCATTTTTTCCTGGTTTTTGTTTACAGTTTCCATTTCCTTTTTCATACTATTGTAATTCTCAGTCTTTTAGGTGTCTGTGAGTTCCTTGAGCATATTTATAAATATTATTTTGAATTCTATAACTGATAGTTTGGTTACACTCCACTTTGTTTAGCTCTTTTAGTGGGAAGTCTTCCATTTCTTTTGATTGCATATTCTTTTTTTGTCTCCCCATTTTAGGTAACTCTCTTTGTTTGTTTCTGTGCTTCCTGATGTTTTGCTTTGGTAGCTGTCTTTGCATGGTGAACTTCTATGGTACGAATTCTATGGAGTACAATGCTGTGGTCTCTTTGATCTCCTTCCCTGGACTCTAGGTTTGCCCTTTCTTCTGTTTTGGGGGGCTCAAAACCAGAATCTTTTTGTTGCATCAGCATTCTCTTTTGGAGGCTCCACTAATAAACATACTGCATAATATAGTTTTCCAAGAGAAAGAAACTCCTGATTTCCCCAGTATCTCACAGTGGTGTGAACACACTCCCTAAAGGAGCAGTTGCTTGGCCATGTCCAGTGTTGAGGACAGATTGACTAGGCAGGTGCTGAAGTTAGACTCCCTAGGATTGATTCCTCACTGACATTAGCTAGCTATGTGACCCTGGACCATGTACCTAACCTTGATGATCCTTAGTTTTACCTAACTGTGAAATGGGGATTATAATCATAACCACCTTGGAATATTATAAGAAATAAATGACATAATCCATGTGAGTCATCTAGCCCAGTCCCTAGTCCATGAAAGGGCTCAATAACTGTTACTGATAAATTCCCACCTCTCCTCCAGGAACTGTCTGAATTTCCAGATTTGACATAGTGTTTTGTGCCAGTCTCAGCCTATCAATAACTAGTGTTGTATAGTTGGACCTGCCCATATGGTTCTTAGGATTTCAAGAAGCCCTTCAGCAATAACTACTCTTTATTGGTTTAAAACATGAGAGTGGTAATCAAAGCACAAGAAAAGAAAAAAAGTGGTCCAAATGTTCAGTTGTTGAAATCAACCAAGACCATAAAACAGAGGAGTCTCACTGGGGGCAGCAGCCTGAATCTTTACCCAGTGGTGTGGCTGGTCATGTGTTTGTTTGAGATAGAGATTAAAGTGGATGCCTCTTTGAAATGAATGCCTTGGCAATCAAACTCATGCAAGGCACTTGCATTACAAAAAAGAAAAATACTGTCAGGGCTTACGCTATATATACTATATATACTTATTCCTCTAATCATTGGAAATGTGTTATAATATAACTTTGTGTTGCAAGCTACTGGCTTAACTGGCAGATGGGGTTGGACATGGAGAGGTGGAAGGGTGGAAGAATGTTCTATTCTGGTTTGAGACCATCTAAATCTAGCCCTAGTCAAATGCAGAAGATGCTGGTGAATATGGTCCATGAATGAAGCTCAGTGTTGGGTAAACACAGACCTGAATAACCATGTCTACACTCCCTGAGCACACAGTCTCCTAGAAGAAGAGATACATACACATGTGTAATCAGGACAATGGCTTTGGGTTATCCCATCATGTTGGGCCACCTTGTAATTTAAGGTTAGAGTATCATAAGAAACTAGTAAACCTTCACTACCAACCCATTCATCCATTAAAAAGCATTAGAATCAGGCTTTTGGTTAATCCTTAGGTGGAGGGTGACCCTCCAAGTAAAATAAAAACACCCCTTCTTCCCTTCAGGGAAGGACTTTTCCAGTCACTGGCCCTCCCTGGCATGTCACCAATTGCTAAAGGCATGGGTTCCTTTTCAACACTTTCTGATCTGTCATTAAACATTGTGACATACAAGAATTTTGAGTATGAGCTTAAAGATAGATAAGGCTGGACCCAAGGCTAGGGCGGGGGTAAGAGGCTAAGGCCTAATACTTAAATGCTCATGCTATCTTCCGGAGACAGTGACTCTAGAGGTCAGTGAGCAGCAGAGAACCCGGTTAGAAGCTGTGAGGTGTAGCATTTGAGTCCAGCACTATGGGGACCAGCCCAATGGCCTGTGGATGGCTAACCCAGCCTGGATGTCCAACAAATCCAGGAAACCAGCCTCTGCCTGGTCTCTAGACCTTCCCTTCCAACTATCCTTTCCCCAGGTAAGTACATTAAGGCTTTCCCTGTGCTTTATGACCTATTCCCTGTAAAGAATACTGCCTTAAGAAAGCTCACTTATCCTCAGAAGATACGTAGAGACCGCAGAAATATGTGGGTGCAGTGAGGGGAGCTCCCAAGGGAGCTATTTGTGATTTAACTGTGCTCGACCTGTTACAGATAAAAATTTACTTCTTAAGAATTTTAGGGACTTCCGGCCAAGATGGAGGCGTAGGCAGACACACTGTGCCTCCTCTCACAACCAAAATTAAGGACAACAAATATTTAGAAACAAGAAAACAACCAGAACTTATAGAAAATTGAACTGTACGGAAGTCCAACAACCATTCATCCAGACCGGTAGGAGGGGCGGAGTCACGGCGGGAGAAGGTGGAGGTGGGAGAGCGCAAGCAGCAGCGGCTGGCAGTTCCCCGGTGCACAGGCAGCAGCTGGTGGACCCCGAGCACAGGGGGACAACTGTGCAGACCCAGTGAGGCCGCACAGGGTGGCTGGCTGACCGGGTGGTCCCACATTCGTGCGCGCAGACGGTCCAGGCGGAGGGGAAGTGGCGGAAGGGACTGAATCCAGGAGAGAGTGGAGCAGGCGCCATTGTTCCCTCTCAGACCCCGCCCCCACATACAGCGTCACAACCCAGCGACTGGGCTGCCCTGCACTGGGAAGTGCCTGAGGCTCTACCCCTCCCTACGTAACAGCATGCAAGCCAGCGCAGATAATCCAGGAGAAGGGGAAGCGGTGGAAGGGACCGGAGTCCAGGAGAGAGCGGAACAGGCGCCATTGTTCCCTCTCGGACCCCGAGAACACCTATAGCATCACAACCCAGCGACTGGGCTGCCCTGCCCTGAGGAACACCTAAGGCTCCATCCCTCACTACATAATAGCCGCTACCAGACTAAAACCAAACCAAAACAAAACAAAACAAAAACACCAAAAATGGCTCAAACTGGAGAACCAATCAAAGCCTCAGAGCCAATTCCTCTAAGCAGTGAAGAGATAGCCAACCTATCAGATGCACAGTTCAAAGCACTGGTCATCAAAATGCTCACAGAATTGGTTGATTTTGCTCACAAACTAGATGAAAAAATGCAGGCTACAATACGTGAAATGAAGGAAGATGCATGGGGAACTGATAGAGATGGAAGGAAAACTGGGACTCAAATCAATGGAGTGGACCAGAAGGAGGAAACTAACAACCAGACAGAAAACGAGGAAGAAATAAGAATTCATAAAAATGAGGAGAGGCTTAGGAATCTCCGGGACATCGTTAAATGTCCCAACATCCGAATTATAGGGGTCCCAGAAGGGGAAGAAGAAGAGCAACAAGTGGAAAACTTATTTCAACAAATAATAAAGGAGAACTTCCCCAATCTGGCAAAGGAAATAGACTACCAGGAAGTCCAGGAAGCTCAGAGAGTCCCAAAGAAGCTGGACCCAAGGAGGAACACACCAAGGCACATCGTAATTACATTAGCCAAGATTAAAATGAAGCAGAGAATTCTAGAAGCAGCAAGGGATAAGGGGACAGTCACCTACAAAGGAGTTCCCATCAGACTGTCAGCTGATTTCTCAAAAGAGACCTTCCGGGCAAGAAGGGGCTGGAAAGAAGTATTCCAAGTCATGAAAGTCAAGGACCTACAACCAAGATTGCTCTACCCAGAAAAGCTGTCATTTAGAATGGAAGGGAAGATAAAGTGCTTCTCAGATAAGCTCAAGTTCAAGGAGTTCATCATCACCAAACCCTTATTATATGAAATGTTAAAGGGACTTATCTAAGAAAAAGAAGATAAAAATATGACAGTGAAAAGACAGCAAACTCACAGCTATTAAAAACGACACCTAAAACAAAAGCAAACTAAGCAAACAGCTAGACAGGAACAGAACCACAGAAATGTAGATCATATGGAGGGTTAGCAACAGGGGCGTGGGAGGAGGAGAGAGGGGGGAAAGGTACCGAGAATAAATAGCATAGACGGTGAGTAGAAAATAGACAGCGGGAGGGCAAGAATAGTATGGGAAATGTAGAAGCTAAAGAACTTATGACACATGGACATGAACTAAAGGGGGGAATGTGGGTGGGAGAGGGTGTGTAGGGTGGAGGGGAATGATGGGGGAGAAATGGGACAACTGTAATAGCATAATCAATAAAATATATTTTTAAAAAATTTTACTTCTTAAGAAAACCATAGAAATGCAATGGCTAATATAACCAAAAAGTGCAGAAGTAGATGTGGACCAAGCAAGACAGATCCAGTAGCCCTGTATGGTAACCAAGAATCTTATTCCCCCTCTTTCTCCTCTCTCTGCCTTCCATGCATCCACTTGATCTGAACACTGACTTCCTGTGGTCAAAGAGATCTGTCAGAGCCTTTCCTGGGGACATAAGTTTCCTCATTCACACACAGGGGAGAGAGAATAGATTTTTGGAGGAATTCACATAAATCTTGAGTCTCTCTTGCTCATTAGACTGAAGCCTGTAACACGTCTATTTTTTAACCAATCCCAATGGCTGGGGGGAGGCAGGTAGTTGGAATTCATTGGTTGGCTCAACCACTCCCTGGAGCTGGAGTAGAGTCTGAACCGCATTATGGCATTGTCACATAGCAGAGAAGATTTTCCTAAGGAAAGAAATCAGAAGGAAAGAGGGGAAGACAAGACCTGTGTTTGGGAGGTGTCTTGAGTTGTATTTTCCCAAAAGCCAATGCTGAGACAAGGATTACAGTGCAAGTGGCTGATTCAGGAGGTGATTCCAGGAAGCAAGAAGGAGAAGTAGGGAAGTGAGATAGGAAACAAAGGGTAGTTAATACAAGGAGTGTAATTAAGACAGCCACAGCAGAAGGCATCTGGAGCTCACTCCCAGGGGAGACACTAGAAAATGGTGTAAAACACCCAGTATAGAATGACTCCCCTGAGAAACAAGAAAGCTGGTCTATTTATACTTCCACTCCCCTCAGTTGGTCCAGGGCTGCTCCTCCAAGGTGCTAAATCTCCAGCAGGCAAAACAGTTTTCCAAAGATCTGGAAAGCACTTGGGCAAGGGGATGCAGACATTGGCAATCTCGAATTGTCTGAAGCACACTGGATTGCAAAGGTGTGGGGGACACTGTTAGGGGATGACAGTATCTGCCACAAGAAGCAATTCTGGGAGCATTAGTAGAGGTGGATGGCCAAGTCAGATCTGAACTTCAGAACTAACCCTAGAGGCCAAATCAAATCTCAAGGGAATCATGCCCACTCCTTGCTGTGTGGTCCATTCACACAGAGGGCGTTTATCAGAAGGTAAGGCTAAAGTAAACACTTGGAGCAGGGAATTGCTGTGGCTCAAAATGCTCGGCACCAGCCAGAGCCCTAGCTAATTATTAGCAAAGTCATTCAGGAGGCACTCGAAGTTCCTGCCTGTCCCAGACTCCAAGAGCCAGGGATAAGGGTCTATGTAGGCTGCTGTTGCTGGGAGCACACCTACTGGGAACTTGGCCTGCCTTATAGCAGGAGGCACAACTGAAACAGCCTTCCATGTGGGGCAGACTCATAGTCAACATCTTGATACCTGGGAGCCTCCAGGCCAAGGCAATTAAGGCTTCTTGATCACCACCGGGTTCAGCCTTCTCATGGAGGGAAGTGGCTATTTTCCTATTTAGTCTCTGTTCAGGATTTTTTTCCCTCAGTGTTAAATTATGTTTGAAAATAAGGAAAAGTGTTTCCAGACAGCTGCACTTCCACTAAGAAAGAAAGGACATTGAATGTGAGGACAAGAAAACTAGGATGTGGACTTCCAGCCAAGATGGAGGCATAGGTGGACACACTGTGCCTCCTCTCACAACCAAAATTAAGGACAACATATATTTAGAAACAAGAAAACAACTAGAGCTAATAGAAAATTGAACTATACGGAAGTCCAACAACCATTCATCCAGACCAGTAAGGGGGTGGAGTCACGGCAAGAAAAAGTGGAGGTGTGGACCTGGAATGTAGGCAGCAGTGGCTGGCGGTTCCCAAGCATGCAGGCAGCTAGCAGACACCAGGCCCACAGGCGGCGGCTGGTGGACCCTGGGCACAGAGTGGCAACTGTGCAGACCCAGTGAGGCCACACAAGGTGGCTGGCTGACCAGGCCATCCCACATTTGTGCTTGCAGATAATCCTGGTGAAAGGGATGCGACGTAGGGGACTGGAATCCAGGAGAGAGCAGAGCAGGCGCCATTGTTCCCTCTCAGACCCCACCCCCACATACAGCATCACAACTCAGCAACTGGGCTGCCCCACACTGGGGAACACCTAAGGCTCCACCCCTCTCTACATAACAGTCACAACCAGACCAAAAACAAAACAAAACAAAACAAAACAAAACAAAACAAAAAAGAAAACCACCAAAAATGGCTCAAACCGCAGAACAAATAAAATCCCCACAGCCAATTCCTCTAAGTAACAAAGAGATAGCCAACCTATCAGATGAACAGTTCAAAGCCCTAGTTATCAGAATGCTCACAGAATTGGTTGATTTGGCTCACAAATTAGATGAAAAAATGCAGGCTACAATACGTGAAATGAAGGAAGACCCAGGGGAACCAATAGAGATGGGAGTGTGGGAGTCTCCACCCGTAGAACCCCCCGTTCGTCACGGATGAAAATAAAACCTACCAAGACATGATCTGCTTGGGGAGGAGAGGTGGTCAAACTCTCAGAGGAGAATGACCCAGAGCCCCTTCCTCACTAGGCTTTTATTGGGTTCAAATACACAGGAATACAGGTTTAACATGTCAAAGAAATCTGAGGGCTTAATCTGAGTCAGTGTCTGTCCAGAAAGGGGGTTGCCAAACTTCGGGAGACATACTCATTTCTTCCTCAGACCCTTATCATTTAAATGAGAGCACTCTTAGCAAAGCAAGTTTCACAGGACTTTAGGAATTCTTTCTTATGCCCGATCACCCAGGGAACCATCCTGGCCGGCACAGGGCTGCACCACTTGCCCTCATAGTTTCAGGCTTTAGGAAGCAGGAGATATCTCCCAGACGGAAATGAGGACTCGGGCTATGTCAGAATAGCCGGGGGGTGAGGGTCCATCGCATCCTCTTTGCTGAAGCCCTCCGAGTCCTTCCATGAGGGCCTCCCAAGTGGTTGTGTCTGGCTTAGGTTGCCCCTCCCATGAGGAGCCTTACCCGTCATTGACTGCCAACCACGCATTGGGGCCAGAGATGGATGAGGCAGAAGCAGCGCTCCTGCCAGGGAGATAAGCTTTGTCTCCTTAGTAGCTCACATCCTCGTGACAGAACAGACCCAGATGAAGTGGGTCCCTAGGGCTCTTACACAGCCCACCATGGGGTGAGGGTTACAACTCCTGAAACCAGGCTGAACGGCCCGCAACATGGGAGGAAAACTAGGACTCAAATGAATGGAATGGACCAGAAGGAAGAAACAAACAACCAAACAGAAAACAAGAAAGAAACAAGAACATCTAGAACAGGAACAGAACCACAGAGATGGAGATCATATGGAGGGTTAGCAACAGGGGTGTGGTGGGGGGGGGAAGGTACAGAGAATGAGTAGCATATATGGTGGGTAGAGAATGGACAGGGGCAGGGTAGGAATAGTATGGGAAATGTAGAAGCTAAAGAACTTATGACACAAGGACATGAACTAAAGGGGGGAATGTGGGTGGGAGAGGGTGTGCAGGGTGGGGGGAATGATGGTGGAGAAACGGGACAACTGTAATAGCATAATCAATAAAATAAATTAAAAAAGAAAATAGATAGGGGGAGGGCAAGAATAGTGTGGGAAATGTAGAAGCTAAAGAACATGGACATGAACTAAAGGGGGGAATGTGGGTGGGAGGGGGTGTGCAGGGTGGAGGGGAATGATGGGGGAGCAATGGGACAACTGTAATAGCATAATCAATAAAGTATATTAAATTTAAAAAAAAAAGAATTCAAAAAAGTGAGGAGAGGCTTAGGAACCTCCAGGACATCTTTAAACATCCCAACATCTGAATTATAGGGGTACCAGAAGGGGAAGAAGAAGAGCAACAAATGGAAAACTTATTTGAACAAATAATAAAGAAGAACTTCCCCAATTTGGCAAAGGAAATAGACTTCCAGGAAGTCCAGGAAGCTCAGAGAGTCCCAAAGAAGTTGGATCCAAGGAGGAACATGCCAAGGCACATTGTAATTACATTAGTCAGGATTCAAATGAAGCAGAGAATTCTAGAAGCAGCAAGGGATAAGGGGACAGTCACCTACAAAGGAGTTCCAATCAGACTGTCAGCTGATTTCTCAAAAGAGACCTTACAGGCAAGAAGGGGCTGGAAAGAAGAATTTGAAGTCTTGAAAGGCAGGGACCTACATCCAAGATTGCTCTATCCAGCAAAGCTGTCATTTAGAATGGAAGGGAAGATAAAGTGCTTCTCAGATAAGCTCAAGTTCAAGGAGTTCATCATCATCAAGCCCTTATTATATGAAATGGTAAAGGGACTTATCTAAGAAAAAGAAGATCAAAAATATGACAGTGAAAAGACAGCAACCTCACAGCTATTAACAACCACACCTAAAACAAAAGCAAACTAAGCAAACAGCTAGAACTGGAACAGAACCACAGAAATGGAGATCATATGGTGGGTTAGCAACAGGGGAGTGGGAGGAGGAGAGAGGGGGAAAAGGTACAGAGAATAAGTAGCATAGACGGTGGGTAGAAAATAGACAGGGGGAGGGCAAGAATAGTGTGGTAAATGTAGAAGCTAAAGAACTTATGACACATGGACATGAAGTAAAGGGGGGGAATGTGGGTGGGAGGGGGTGTGCAGGGTGGAGGGGAATGAAGGGTGAAAATGGGACAACTGTAATAGCATAATCAATAAAATACATTAAAAACAAAAGAAAAGGAAACTAGGATGTGGTCCTTTATTTGGTGCCAAAAGTGATATGAATTTTGACCAGTCAATTCACCTCTCTGGTGAGCAATTTCTCACCTCCCCACTCTTCCACCTTCACTCCTACATGAGAATCTCACTCTTGTTCCTTGTTTCAGGGTCTACTACTGGGAAATTAAGGGTTGTTTTCTCTCTGTGCCACCATGTCCATTCTTCTTTAACACCCGTCTCCTTAAATATCTCTCCAATCTGACCTCTCCTCTTCCTTCCTGCTGCAACCACCTTAGTCCAAGCCACCAGAATCTCTGATGCAGATCCTGCCCAGCCTCCTGTCTTGCCTTTGAAAGCCATCATTTGGATGCATTCAAGGAGACTTTGTAGAATGAAAACTATCATGCCATGCCTCTGCTTAATCCCTGCCACAACAATGGCTCCCCATTGCCTCCAGGAACCAGAGCACACTCTCCAATTTGACTCACAACATCCTCCATGATCTATTCTAAGGTCTTTTGCATGGAGTTCCTTGTTCCTATAATCCCCAACTGCCCTTGGCCATCTCTTTTGTCAGGCTTTCTCCTATTCATGCTGCTCCTTAATAACCATCTCTTCTGGGAAGCCTTCCTAGACTTGTCCTCCAACCCCAAACTGAATTAGGTGACTATGTCAGTCTGCTTGGGCTGCCATAACACAATACACAGTCTGGGTCACTTAACCAACAACGATTTATTTTCTCACCTTCTGGAGGCTCGAAGTTCAAGATCAAGGTGTCAGCACATCTGGTTTCCCCTGAGGTCTCCTTCCTTTACTTCAGATGGCAATCTTCTCTCTGTGCCCTCATGAGCTTGCACTCTTCAATCTGTGTAGTGCTCCTGTCTTATAAGAATACCAATGATGTTGGATTAGGCTCCACCCTAGTGACTCCATTTTACCTAATTGCTTCCTTAAAGGCCTATCTCCAGATGATATAGTCACATTCTGAGCTACATGGGGTTAAAAATTCACTACATGAATTTTGAGAGGGACACAATTCAGCCTATGACAGTTACCTTTCTCTTTGCTCCAATAGCCCTTTCCCCTACATCGTTTTCTAACTCAGAAATTATCACATTCTACTGTAATGGCCTGTTTAGCCCTCCTTCTCTCTGACTAAGTCTACTTACCTATGCAAGGGCAGGAATCAGATGTGTTTCACTACTCTATCCCCAGTGTGTTTAGGATGCTGCCTAGTACACAATAAGGACTTGACAAATAATTATAAAACACATGAGTATATTTACCACCTTAGTCATTCTTAGGACTAAGTGAGGGGGAAAAGAAGGAAGATGCATTTTTGTACATAGCTTGAGACTGACCTGCAGCTGGATATGGTGGGATGTTGGTGCATGCCCATAACTCCAAACCCAGATTCTCCTTTGGTACATACATCAGCCATAGGTCTTCTCTTCTTTGGTTGGTAATCCTGTTCACTTCATTCTACTATCTCACCCACCAGACCACAGCAGTGTGGGGAATGCACTCAACAGTGTCCCCACACTCTGTTGCTGTGAGCGGCCAGGCTTTCTCCAACCATAATCATCCTAGACAGATTAATTTGGGCCTTTGTTAGCAGTTGCAAAGCAAGAAGCAGCTAATCTTGTTCAGGGTGGATCACCCTGCTTTAAAAGTCAGGGTGGAGGTGAAGACATCTAGATTATTTTGTGTCCAAATGCCAGCAAATCAAGTGATATCTTCGTAATGACTTTGTGCTGACATTTCAAAGATGAAATGTTTTTTTTTATTGATCCTCTTGCCAGCTACTGTGATCCTTTAATTATGTCTCCATTTCCCTTGCTACTCCTAGCATCTCTGACAAATAGTAACAATGATCTGTAAACAACATATACACTCACCAGGGGAGCAACTCTTGAAAAGAACTCTGCACAGGAGGCAGGCAGCAGAGCAAAGCACTGAAGTTGCAGAATCACAGCTCTGCACTCTAGACCAATTCAATCTTATACAGCGTTCTATAATGATTGGAATGTTCCATATCTGTGCTGTCCAGTGCAGTAACCACTAGCCACATGTGGCTATTAAGCACTTGAAATATGGGCAGTGTCACTGAGGAACTAGATTTTTAAATAATTTTAATTTTAATTAACTTAAATCTAAATAGTGACATGTGGCTAGAGGCTATTGTCCTGGATAGTGCAGTTTTAGAGGCCAATCATGTCACATCTCTGAGCCTCTACTTCCTCCCCTGTAAAATAGGATAATAATCTCTATTGCATTCGATCAACTGCTATAACAAACAGGCTCCACCACACAATGAGACTAACAAGTCAGAAGTTTATTTCTTGCCCATTTAACAGTCTAGGTCATGCCTCTTACAAAAAATATTTGAGATGATGGGCTCTGCTACCTCCAACACATAGTCATTCTAGTTATCCCAGGTTAGTCAGCAAGAAGGTAAATATAGCAGAATGCCAAGGCTAGGGATTTTTGTCTTATGCAACTGAGACAGAAGTTGCAACATCATTTCCACTTTTCTGATTCTTGACAACTACTCATTCACATTACCATACATGGAGAAGCTGAGAAATTTAGTCCTAGGCAGCAATGTCCTAGTTAAAACACTCTTGCTTTGAGATTTAAAAAAAAAAAAAAAAGAACACATTTTGGAAGGCAGATAACTGTATCCATCACACCTACTTTGGAAGGTTGTTGTAAGGGTTAAATGATATTACATATGATACACGGTTGCTTCTGTATCAGTTTTTGCTGTGAAAAAAAGACCAATCCTAACATGTAGTGTCTTGCAACAATTTAGCTCACAATTTGAGCTGCCTTCACTTGAATGGGTCTAGTTTCAGCTGATTTCAGCTTCCTCAGGCCATGTCAGTCAACTGCTGGGCTGGGCTGGCATGGAGCTGTCTGGTTGATCTAGGATGCCTCATGCTAAACCATCTTCTCTGCTCTACTTAATATCTTATCCTCCAGCTAGTTAGTGACAAGGTCCCAAGGTACTGTGGGGCATATAAAAGGCATATGGGGGATAAGATTAGAACTAGCACCCAATCACTTCTGCCACATCCTGTTGACTAAAACAAGTCAGAAGAACAATCAAGATTCAGGGACAGGAAAATAGACCCCACCTGTTGGTGGCAGGAGATGCAGTTACATTGCCAAGGGGTATAGATACAGGGAGGGAAATAATTAGAGCTATTTGCCATCTACCATACTTTGGCACACAATTTATTCAATAAATGATTCCCAAAATTATATTATTAATCCATGAAGAAAAATGTATATTTCTATATTGTCCATTTATTCACTCAAATTTATTGAGTATTTACTGTGGCTCAGGCTCTATGCTTGGTATGGTATGTTGAGCATTGAACTGCCACCAAAAAGTCAGTTAATTTTTATATCATAAAGAGGGAACAAATAAACTTCAGGATAGCTGCTAGTTCTTTACCTTCAGACCTTGACTGATGCCCAGCATCTTCTGGTCATTTCTTGGTATCTCCAATAAAATGGTACTTCATTAACCATGACCACTGTTGTTTTGACTAGGGTATGGTCATGTCTCTGGGCCTGAATGAATTACCAATGAGGTTTGTGACCACCGCTTTGTTGGCAGTTGGGAAGCACTATAAGATGAATCTGGATGGATCCAACGCAACTGACAGAAGCCTTTGGGGAGAGAGAATAAACAGCCTAATGATTCAGAGAGCTATAAAAGGAATCCTTCTTGCTTCAGTATAAAGTAACTTGCCTCGCCTGCAAGATGAATCAGAAGCATAAAGGGTAATAAATGGAAGGGCTTTTCAAAGCACTGGGAAATATCATGATCTCCCAGTGAAGTCACATCTGGTAACTAAGGTACATCTATCTTCTGCCCAATGACAGCTATCTCTGTCTCTCCTCAGGCACCTGTAGCCTTGCTCCCACAATCTTGCTATCACAAGTCTTTTGCAGTTGAGATTGTTGGTTACATGCCCTCTGAACCTGACAACCCCAAACAAAAAGAAAATGCAAATTGTAGATGGAAATGCCCCAGACAGGGGATCCTGGAAAGATAATTACTCCAGGCTTTTGCCTTCTACTGCCTTGCTGTCTCTTGCTCTGGGCATCTGTGACTTATAAAAGAAGTAGATAGGGGCCATTTGCACTAGAAAAGAATCATTCCTGGGTGATTTTCTCTCCAACATTTGATTAGGAAAAGTTTCAAACCCATAGGAAAGATCTTGACAAAAGATCTATCACAAAGATTCAACCTCTAACCTTTTATTTTTCTTGCTTTATCACTGATCTATCAGTCAACCCACCCTTTTTATTTTTCTGATATATTTCAAAGTAAACTGCAGTCATCAGCATGTTTGGCCAGGGACTTTCTAAGACCACAGTTGTCAGAAAACCACACCCAGGTCCCTGAATAACTAGCCAGGTGATCTTCATTTTTCATAATTATTAACCCTACTTTGCATGTGAGAAAACTGAACCTCAGAGGTGGGTGACAAAAAAATGCCTAAGGTCCCATAGGAATTAGTTGCTAAAGGAGGATTCAAACTCACTCCAGGCCTTTATACCCTGAGCCTGTGCTCTGCTCATTCTGCTACAAAAGCTGCCTGTGAGATCTGCACCTCACTTTTTTCCTGGCCAAGAAATGCCTATGTGTGTGTGATGCAGACTCTGGCAAGTGGTGTCCACAGTCTTGTGGATTCAACGAACAAATTCACATGGACTGCAGAAGTCCTGTAGAGAAAAGGGACAGCACAGCCACTCCCCGAGTGAGAGAGCGCCCTGACCCTTGTCTGGACAGGCTTTTATTGCTTTTCAGGGAGCATTACCTCAAGGAAGGTCTTCATTCATCATTGCCAGGCAGAAATGATCAAACAATAGATAATATTCAAAGAACTACGAGGGCTTATTCTGAGTCAGGGTCAGTTAGCTAAAGGGCTGTAAAACTGGGAAACAAACTCATTTTATTCTTGGACCCTTATCAGAAAATTGAGGACATTCTTAGCAGAGCAGGTTTCACAGGATTTTATGCATTCTTTCTTAGGTCTCATTGCCCCTGGGAACTGCCCATTCTTTCCCAGGGCTGCACCACCCTCTGTCATTGTTTCAGGCTTAAGTCAGGCAACAGAAGTAAGGCAGCTAAGAGATTAGGAGACTTCTTACAGACAGAATAAGGACTCAGGCTATGTCAAAGCCAAGGGGTGAGGGTCCATCACCCCCTTTTTCTATAGCCCTTTGGGGAAATTCATTTTATGCTTGGACCCTTATTTAAATTGAGGGTATTAGCAAAGCAGGTTTCACAGGGTTTTATGCATTCTTTCTTAGGCCTGATTTCCCTGAAGAACTGCCCTTTCCAGCACAGGGCCACACCCACCTCTGGCATTGTTTCAGGTTTAAGTCAGGTGGGGGATGCAGGCAGCTAAGAGATCAGACTTTTTACACACAGAATGAGGACTCAGCTATGACCAAGCTGAGGGGTGAAGGTCTCTCACCCCCTTTTTCTATAGCTCCCCAAGTCTTTCCCTCAGGGCCCCTTCTCGACTGTGCCTGTCTTAGGTCATCCCTCCCTTGAGAAATCTTACCCATCATTGGATAACCAGTCATCCACTAGGGCCAAGCAGGGTGAAGTAAAAGGGGGCACAGGGGGTGCCCCTGCCAGGAAGATAAGCTTTATCTCATTAGTGGCTCCTGGTCCCAAGGTCTCTTTACTCAGCCTTAGCCATGGGGGTGGGGGCGGGAGGGCGGTTACAGCTTCTGAAACCAGGCAGGGCAGTTCCCAACATGGGAAGACCTCAGAGTACCCCAATTTAGCAACTGTGTCTCTGATTTGTCAGAGCATGGAACTTCAACTGGATTCAGGCATAGAGTCCATGGTTTAGATTAGGCTCTGACTTTGGTTGTAGGCCATGAATGGAGAGTTATTGAAACTCTTGAAATCTGTAAATTGGGTAAACAGTGGTTTCTGACTCATGGATTTAATAATATTCATTCATGGAAATGTCTAAGTGCTGGTAAGAAGTAGCTTTCATGATAGCATTCATTCAAAAGTGTAATCTTATAAACCTCAGTATAGCCCTTACCAGTGTAGCTCAGTTGGTTGGACATTGCCGGTTCAATTTCCAGTCAGAGCACAGGCCTGAGTTGTGAGTTTGGTCCTCAGAAGACATGCCTACGAGAGGCAATCAATCAGTGTCTCTCCCTTACACTGATGTTTCTCTCTCCCTCTTTATCCTACCCTTCCTTTCTCTCTAAAAATAAATAAATAAAATCTTTTAAAATTTATTTTTACACATATTTTATTGATTATGCTATTATAGTTGTCCCAATTGTTTTCTCCTTTTATTCCCTTCCAATGTGTACCCCCACTCCTACCAGCATTTCTCCACCTTACTTCATGTCCATGGGTCATACATATAAGTTCTTTAGCTTCTCTATTTCCTATACTATTCTTAACCTCCTCTTGTCTATTTCCTACCTACCATTTATGCTACTTATTCCCTGGACTTTTCCCCCATTTTTCTCCATCCCCTTTCCTGCCGATAACCCTCCATGTGATCTCCATTTCTGGATTCTATTCCTGTTCTAGTTGTTTGCTCAGTTTGTTTTTGTTTTCTTAGGTTTGGTTGCTGATAGTTGCGTTTGTTGTCATTTTACTGTTCATATTTTTGATCTTCATTTACTTAGATAAGTCACTTTAACATTTCATATAATAAGGGCTTGATGATGATGAACTCCTTTAACTCAACCTTATCTGGGAAGCACTTTATCTGCTCTTCCATTCTAAATGATAGCTTTGCTGGATAGAGTAATCATGGATATAAGTCCTTGACTTTCATGAATACTTCTTTCCAGCCCCTTCTTTCTTGCAAGATTTCTTTTGAGAACCCAGCTGATAGTCTCATGGGAACTCCTTTGTTGGTAACTGTTTCTTTTTCTCTTGCTGCTTTTAAGATTCTCTCCTTCTCTTTCATCTTAGGTAATGTAATTATGATGTGCCTTGGGGTGTGTTTCCTTGGGTCCAGCTTCTTTGGGACTCTCTGAGCTTCCTGGACTTTCTGGAAGTCTATTTCCTTTGCCAGATTGGGAATGTTCTCCTTCGTTATTTTTTCAAGTAAGTTTTCAATTTCTTGCCCTTCCTCTTTTCTTTCTGGCACCCCTATGATTCAGATGTTGGAGTGTTTAAAGTTGTCCCAGAAGTACCTAAGCATCTCCTTATTTTTTTGAATTCTAGTTTTCCTCATTCTGTTCTGGTTGAATGCTTATTTCTTCCTTCTGCTCCAAACCATTGATTTGAGTCCTGGTCTCCTTCCCTTCATTGCTGCTTCCCTGTACATTTTCCTTTATTTCAATTTGTATAGCCTTTACTTCTTCCTTGATTTTGTGACCATACTCAACCATTTATGTGAACATCCTGATTACCAGTGTTTTGAACTCTGCATCTGATAGGTTGGCTATCTCTTCATTATTTAGTTCTACCTTGGGAGCTTTGATCTGTTCTTTCATCTGGGCCATATTTTTTTTTTTTTTTTTTTTTTTTTGGTCTCAGTGCACCTGTTCCATTTTAAGGCGCAAAGCCTTAGGTATTCACCAGGGCAGGGCAACCCATGTCACTGTGTTGTGGTACTGTATGTGGGAGAGTGGTCAGACAGGAAACAATGCCACTTCCTCAGCTCTTGACTGGCTTTCTGTCACTTCTCCCACTACCCACAAGCGAATTGGGCCCTTCTTGCACTGATTCCTGGGTTGGTGGGTGTGTACATTCTAGGACCTTGTGGGTGTTGCCAGTGAATTCTCCTGTGAAACTGGGAGTTTCTCCTGCGACCACAACCCCCACAGGTTTTTACAGTCAGAGGTTTTGAGGTTTTATTTCCCCATGCTGGAGCCCTGCATTGCGTGGCCTCACTCCCCACTTGTTCATCCTGTTTTATCCACATGCAAATGTGGGACAGCCTGATCCACCAGCCACTGTGCCCACCCCTGCTTCTTGCCAGTGCCTTGCTGAGAGTCCTCTCAGCCCTAGCTGCCCATCTCCACCCCTCCTACCAGTCTGGGTGAATGTTTCATCTTTAACTCCTTGGTTGTCAGACTTCCATACAGCTCAATTTTCTGGGAGCTCAGGTTATTTTTTGCTTTAGAATTTGTTGTTGTCCTTTTTTTAGCTGTACAAGGAGGCAAAGTATATCTACCTATGCCTCCATCTTGGCCAGAAGTGACACTGTGGTCAATAAAATCTTTTTTAAATATCTCAGTCTATAAACTCAGGCAAGCATGTAAGTATAACTTAATTTTTCTCCTATAACCAAACTCAGTATTATTTTGAGCTCCTGTTTTATATTGGATTCCTCAGAGACAGAACCTAAGATGAGGATGCATGTAAAAATAACATATAGGAAAGTGGTCCAAGGAAAATCTGATCATCTGATCAAAGAATAGGCAAGCAAGACCACCCCAACCCCAACCGAGGGAAAGGCATCAAGCAAAGTCCCCATGGAGGAAACCTTCCCTCAGTCCTGCAGGGCAGTGGGTACAGTGATAGACACACATCAGAGTTTTCCAGACAGGGGGCACAGAAGCTGAAGAATTTGTGTCTTCCCCTCCCTGCACTTATTAGACATTAGTTAAGGGCTGTCCTGGGGGATGTGAATACCCAGGCACTTCGACTTCTTGAGGTGGCCGAGGGGAATCTGGAAGTCTGGGTATTACAGAAACAAGCCCCCCTCCCCTGGCATCTTTTTTTTTTTTTTCATTGTTGTTCACCTTTGCCCACTGCCACGTTAGGAATTGTGGCTCTCAAATGCCAGAGTTTGGTAAAAAGGAAAGGAACTATTTATTCAAAAGTCGTACAAGTTTAGAGTAATGGCAGAATGTCAGTGTTAAATCCCAAAGTCCCTTTAAGACACCCACAAGCACACACACAGTCCTGCCTCCCCTTGCCAAACTGGGCCAGGCAGGGGTACTGTATCTCAGGAAAAGAAATAGTAATCTGTAGATTGGCTACAATCCTTGTTCCTCCCACTAATATATGCTCATCTGGGCAGGTTTCCCATAGTCCCCAGTACCATCAGCTGTGACACCACTACAATCTCCACTTAATCCAAAACCACATGACACTGCCTCATGACCCACCAATAAGAGTCCTTTCACCATTTTCTTCCCCCATGGTCTCATATTATCCCTGTCCCACATGGCGACTCACCTTTCTGTTTAAATCCCTGCATGGAACCTCCTCCATAATTCCATTTCTGACTCCTCTCACAATTGGCTACACCTGCTAGCACTCCCACAGTTTTTAGCCTTTCTTGTCTGTCATAGTTAGTCGGGGTAGGTGTGGCCCCTGTCATGGAGCAAACCATCTCCAAGCTTTCACACAGGCACTGTAACTGGGAAGTTGCCTCCCAGTTACATCATGAGTCAAAGTCATGCCCATCTCTGTAGCTAGCCTGCTGTTATTGATGTGCAAAATTGCTCTCAATCCCTGTGCTGCTGCTTTTCTCAGCTCCCCCAAGCTGGGTGTGTGAGGCAGCCCTGGGACCTCTCAGCCTATACCCCATTAAGCCTATACCCCGTTAAGCCTACACCCCATTACATGAGGGCAGCTCTGTCACAAAAAGAGGTAGGTGCTGGCCATGGAAAGTCAAACCACACAAAGATGGTTTGCATGAATATGACAGAGCCTGAGAGATGAAGGTGAGGCATTGATAGCATCTGCTACAGACCCTATTAAGCCTCCTAGTCTAGTCTATGTCTAATTAAGGTTTCCTTGGGTTGTAGCTAGTACCAAACCATAGCAGTAAGATAGGGATCTGATTTTTCTGTTCTAGTTCATGTCAGCTGGCAACAGTTGCCACATCTTGAACTGTCTGCTCTTCCTGCATCTCCCCATTTACATCATTGATTAATGAGTCTGAATTTCTGAACAAGGGTCTTTTCAGGTCCTCGACTTGTCCTGTAGGAGGCCTTCTGCTGCTTTAACACCACTCTGGGGTTTAGGAAACTTTGTCTTCAAGACCCACCCAGCACCCGGATTATCCTTCTGCTCCCACACCATGCTATGGCCAGTAATCTCAGGAGGATGGGTCTCAGGTTCATATATGAGAACTATCCCATGCTAGGCACTAAGAACTCTGAGGTCTTAAACCTGCCCTGCACAGATTAGACCCCTGGGAAGGGCTGGTGAAGATGCCTGTTGATCTCAGTCCCCCAATATACCTGGGGACCCTTCATTGCTTCCCAGAATCAGCCTGAGAGTCAAGAGGGTGCGGAGTAGCATTCTTTCTTGGGGTCCTAATACTATCTGGACTCTTTGGTTTTCTTATTCTCCACTTCCTTAATAGGGGAGCTTTCTCCAAGATTTAAGATATCTTGTTCTTTTTAAACATTCTTCCAAACTTTATCAGCAGCACAAGGGTGCTTCTTAAATTTTAGTGCTCATCAGAATCACCTAGGGAATGTAATAAAAGTGCAGCTTTGTCTGTGTCAAATCTCTAAAGATGCTGATGCAGGAGAAAGACTTTAAAACTCTCAAGCCAGGAACCTGGCTGCTTTACTATGTCTACTTTTCTGTGTCAACTCTTCCTTAGGCAGAGATGGCTGGCCACCGACCTGCTGCTGAATGGGAACAGAGGGTGAGCTTTAAAGAAAGGCAGTGTGGAAAACACTCCAGAACTTTATCCTACCATACAAGCTTTTATCCCTTTTTAAAAAAATTATTTTGGACTCTGATTATTTAGTCTCCAAGTTCCCTCCTTACTTCCATTTGCATGTCCTCATTGCTCAGACACCCCGTTGTGATTTTTGTAATTTTGGATGGTTTTTCTCCCCCTCCCTCAGCATTCTCTTTGCCAAGTCCTACCCAGGGGATTTTTCTTTCTATATGATAAACATAGGATTAAACAAAAATCCACTTAGCTGTGGGTTCTTCCTAAATTTCACACTGAATGGTTGCTGTGTATAAAACATTACTTGCTTTGGGGGAAGAAGGCAGCAGGTAAAAAATGTAGAATGTAAAGGATGTGTGATATTCTGTCTGTTACTTCTAAGCTGTGTGATTTCAGACAAGTTTGTTTCCCTAAGTCTTGGTTTCTTAAATGTGGGAATGAGGATACTAATGTGATGTACCACAGAGGTAGACTTAAATGAACAAGTGTATGGAAAGCATTTAATACAGTAAATGAGTAGTTGTTACAGGTCCCCAAAACAGCAGATGTTTGATGTTGGGGTCTTAGCCTGAGATTCATCCTGGAAGTTTTCCAAGTAATCCCCATTGCCCCTTTTGGGTACCCTTCCCCTTTGTCTACATAAGGGGGAAGGAGGGATGGACTAGGTTCAAAAAGGAGTGGGGGTTGGAAAATGTCCATCAAGGAAAGGGATCCAGTGAGAGAGGGTTCTATGCCATTCTAGATAATGTCCACTTTACATTAGACCAGAAGTATCTTTTGGGGTCCTGTTGGCTCTGAAAAAGCTTTGTTAGAAATAACAGCCATTAGGCATAAATGATGTTTAATTTTACATGTTAGAGAAATCCCAGTTTGGGGTTTGGAGAAGAGAGGTAGTGGGGTGCAGAAACTCACTTCACAGCACCTACCATTTATTGAATCCTACTATGTACTAAGAGCTTTGCACATATTATCTCATTTCATGCTGTCTTAGTCAGCTTGGGCTGCTATAATAAATACCATAAATTGGGTGGTTTAAGCAATAAACATTTATTTCTCACAGCTCTGGAAGCTAGAAAGTCCAAGATCAAGGTGCTGGCAGGTTGGAGTCTGCTGAGGGTCCCCTCCATTTTTCAGATGGCCACAGTCTTGCTGTATTCTCACATGATGGAATGAGAGGAAGCAAGCTCTCTCATGTCCCTTCCTATAAGGTCACTAATCCCATCATGGGGGCTCCACTTGTGTCATCCAATTACCTCCCAAAGGCCCTCATTTCCAAATACCTTCACATTGAGGGGTAGAGTTTCAATTTTGAATCATTGAATTTGGGAGAGACACATTTAGTCTATAACACATCCCTACAAACAATTCTGTGGACTAGGTAAGATTTTGACCCCCATCTGAAAGATAAGGAGGTCTGGCTTTGGGATGGTAACTAACTCACCTAAATTCACATTGCTATATGGTGATACTGCCAGGATTTCATCTAGGTGAGCAATGGAGTGGAAGACACAAGGGCCTCCAGATCCTGCATCTTTTGTGCTGCTTTTTCTGATGCTTTCCATTTAAAGGTGAACCCCTCTTCTCCTTCAAACAACTCTTTAGAGCAGTGGGTCTTAAATTTTTTGAGAACCCAGTGAAACTCATACATCCTCGCATCTGAAAGCATATAAAATTTAATAACTTCTGAAGCTGTGTCAGGAATGCCTAATTCAATGTCAGTTTGTACAGCTCAGATATCTCTCTTAGGGTATCACCTGCACATTCTAGTCCTTGGTGTGCATAAGGCAGAGATTCAGCAATAGACCAAATATACAAATAAACTTCACAACAGGCTCACTCATCTATTCACAGGGATTATACTGTCATAATCTTGGTCAAGCCATTTTACATCTCCAAGGTTTAGTTTTCTCATCTGTAAAATAAGGTGGTAGTAGTGTTACCTGGGAGACCCAAGTTAGAGGGGTCCCCTTCCTTGGTTCTTGCCTTGCTCACAAGATTAGAGTTCAAGTGAGAGACAACACATCTAATGGAAATGAGATAGCACATTTACTTATAAAATACACTTGAGCATGAAGCTGCAAGCAGGCACCTAGCTAGTCTGAGTGTTCCAACTATTAGGATTTTAGGGGTTTTATGCTTTTAGCCAGCTTCTAGGTTCCCTCTCTCCCTCCCCTCTCCAGATCTTGGGATTAATAGACAGTTTGAAAGGCTTTTCCTTCCTAGATAGTAGAAATGATACATGCAGGGGGCCCCTGTCCTGGGCACCAGATGTGGGGGGGCTCCGCCTGCAGAGCCCCATCCCTCCATCATGGATGAAAATAAAACTACCAAGACATAATCTGCTTGGGGAGGAGAGGTGAATGACCCAGAGCCCCTTCCTCACTAGGCTTTTATTGGATTCAAATACACAGGAATACAGGTTTAACATGTCAAAGAAATCTGAGGGCTTAATCTGAGTCAGTGTCTGTCAGGTAAGGGGGTTGCAAAACTTTGGGAGACATACCCATTTCCTCCTGGGACCCTTATCATTTAAATGAGTGCACTCTTAGCAAAGCAGGTTTCACAGGACTTTACGAATTATTTCTTATGCCCGATCACCCAGGGAACCATCCTGGCCAGCATAGGGCTGCACCGCTTGCCCTCATAATTTCAGGCTTTAAGCCGATTAGGCTCAGGAAGCAGAAGACATCTCCTAGGTGGAAATGAGGACTTGGGCTATGTCAGAATAGCCGGGGGTGGGGGGGAGGGCCCATCACATCCTCTTTGCTGCAGACCCCGGAGTCCTTCCATGAGGGCCTCCCAAGTAGTTGTGTCTGGCTTCGGTTGCCCCTCCCGTGAGGAGTCTTACCCGTCATTGACTACGGACCAAGCGATCAAGCATTGGGGCCAGAGATGGATGAGGCAGAAGCAGCACTCCTGCCAGGGAGATAAACTTTGTCTCCATAGTAGCTCACATCCTCGTAACAGAACAGACCCAGATGAAGTGGGTCCATAGGCTCTTACACAGCCCACCATGGGGTGAGCATTACAGTTCCTGAAACCAGGCTGAATGGTCTGCAACAGATGCATACAGAATTTCAAGGGCTCCCCTCCTCCTATGCTATCATGGTTTTCCTTGTGATTTTTGGGGAACACCTGGCAATCTTATCTTACCAGGCTCAGGACTGCTGAGTTAATGGGTAAGACCTGTCTCCCTCCTCCTCCCTGCCTTGGTTTACTGTCTATCCTGCCTAACAGTAGTACCTACTTCCAGGGTTTTGTAGAGATTTTGTAAGATAGGGTACATAAATTTCTTAGAACAGGTCCTGGTACCACATACATTTTCCAATAAGTATTTGATCTCATATTATTTTTATTAATATTAGTCCACAAACGGTAGCATATTGTCTTCTATCAATCACCATATTTTTCTTAAGTATGTATGTTGCTTCTTCAACAGGCAGTGAGCTCTTGAGGGCAGCCAGACTGCTAGAGATTAGATCCCAAGTTTATTTCTTTCTAGTATGTGTCCTTGAGAAAGTCCCTTCACTTTCCTGAGCCTGCTTCCTCTCCTGTAAAATAGAAATACCATATTTTGCCATGTATAATGCACACCCACGTTTTTGGCCCAAACTTTCAGGAAAAAAAATCTTTCATTTTAATTTTTTAATTCATTTTTTTAGTTATTTATATTTAGAGACAAAACCAATTATATTTCAGGGTATTATTTTGCATATGGATATCATTATTGCTTTCTACAGTTACGCTTTTAATGCATAAGCATAAATAAAAGAATTAAAAACATTTGTATAGATACAAAATTAGTACTAGCCATGTATAATACACATCCTTATTTTTCCCTCAAAAATTTGGGCAAAAAAGTGCACATTATACATGGCAAAATGTGGTAACAATAGCATCTACCCTACAGTATTGTTTATATATGTGCAACATGCTAGAACAGTACCTGTAACACAGTAGGGGCTATCTAAATGTTAGCTACTATTGTTATAGTTACTGGCATTATTATCAATGACACAATCTCATTGTGAGCTGAGCTCACAGATGGATCTCAATAAATGCTGGTTGGTTGACAGGTGACCCCTTCCAGGTTACATAATTAGTTATACTCCAATCAGTGGGTTTCCTCTTACTGGGAAGGAGCATGGGCCCTGTGGTAATACATAAAGCAGCAGGTCCAACATCCACCCTGGCTGATCTAGGACCAAGAATCCAGGGTGGAATCAGACACTGAAATGTGATGGTTCTGGCCCAATAAAATTGTCAGATGTATCACTTTGAGAAAATGCCTGATTAAGCAAGTCTAACCTCAGTCACAGGTTGTTCCTTGGCACCATTGATGAGCTACAATCAGTTGATTGTCTGGGCTAGAAGCAGGGGCAGGACAGGGAAGTGAGGATGTCCAGGCAGGCCTCCACTGGCAGAAACAAATTAATTATGTCTCCAGGGCTGCTGGCAGGTAGTAAATTGGTAGTATGGGGGGTTAGATAATGCTGAGATGAAGTAGGGGCTCCAGAGGAGGTGGAAGATCAGGGTTCCAGTGGGACTATAGCAGAACAGACCAAATAGCTCCAAACACGTCTCTGCTCTTTCTAAGCATGTGACTTTGGGCAAGTCACTTAACCTTGCAGGGACCACTTCCTCATCTACAAATTAGGGCTACTAATACCTCCCAGGACTACTGGGAGGATTATATGAGATGCAGGCCGCCTACCACTGCCCTGTCCACTATGACAGCCAAAGGTGGCTACTGAACACTTTCAATGTAGCAGGTCCAAACTGACATGTACTTCAAGTGTGAAAGGACATGCCAGATGTGAAAATCAGGATGATAAAAGAAATGGCAAATATCTCAATGCTTTTCACACGGATTGCACATTGAAATAATACTTTACTTATATATATATATATGAAATAATAACACTTGAATATATGTTGATATAATAATAAAATATATTATTAAAATTAATTTTACTCATTTCTTTTTATCTTTAAAAATGTGACTACAAGAAAATCTAAAGTTACATAGTGACCCTCATTATATTGCTATTAAATGACACTGGTCTAGTCCTTTCTTTATCTCATATTATAACAGGGGGTGGGGACCAACCACCCAGAAATAGGGAGGGTTGGAGGAGGGCTAAAGATGGCACATGCGTGTGTCACCTCAGGGATGATGCATGTATGACGTAGCAAAAGGAGGTGCATAGGGCTGGTGCCAAAAGCTGGGGAGGTAATCGGATGGGGGGACATGCCCTCCCATTTATTTCAGCTGTATGGGGAATTATAGAGGCAGTTTTAAAAATCAGAGGCCATGGAAAACTCGTGCTCTTACTCCCCAGTATCCTAACTGGTGAGTCTATGGCTGGGGGCTGAGGTTCCTGAGCCAGCAGGCCTTGCCAAGAGGATTCCCCTTGGAGTACAGCAGGTGCCAGTAAGAGGGCGGTGGGGTGGCTTGAGCTGGCGGGCTCAGGGAGCATGGCTGGCTGGCAAGCCTCAGGCTCCTTCCCCAGACAAGAAGCCACAGTGGATGGCTGCTGCCTGTCCACAGCCCACACCAATGCCGAGACTGGCATGGTTAGATCGGTCAGGTCCTGAGAGAAGGTGACAGGGGATTGAGAAATAGAGAGACAGAATCAAAGCAGGGTCAGGTGGAGTCCCTTCTCTGGGAGGGAACTGTTTATTGGTGAAGTCAGGCTGTATATATTCAGCCAGCTTTGAAACAGAGTGTGAGAAAGACAAACTGCAAGGCTAGGTACATTTTATTTTTTAAGAACATTTGCTGCTCCTTCTTGGTACAGTGATACAGCAAGCAGCCAAGTCATTCTTTCCTTACAACAATCTATCAGGCAGTCTTCCATGGCCTATGGCAGCTGTGCTGAACCCAAGGCCTGCTTCCAACTCCCTTGGCATGCATTATCCTGCTTGTCTCTCCACATGCCAGTGTGGGCCTGTTAGGTATGGCTCCAGCACAGCTGGGGGACAAGGCCCCGACCACTCTCTGAGCTGTGGGCCTGACCAGGAGTGCTGAGGGCACTAGACTGATAAGAAGGGGTGGGGTGGAGGCTAGGGGCCCATGGGACCAGTGAGGCAGCATGGCCAGGTGGCAAGCCCTGCACCCTCCCTCATGCAGGAAGCCACAGGAAGCCTCAATAGCAGCCATCCACCAGCTGCCTGCACATTCCTCTGGCAGTGGGGGTGGGGGCATCAAAAAACTGATGAGCATATTTTAAATTAAAAAAATTCTTTTTCCTTTCCATCAGACTCTGTCTCTGAAGTTTTTACTTATGGGCAGCAAGTGGTAGTAACCCACTGGTTGTTTGGTTACAATAATGGCACCCAAGGTGGGGCCCTAGCCACTCATGGTATGTCAACCCCCACCCCAAGGAGGGAACCGTGGAGCTTCCCAGTTGCTGGGAATTTATCTGAATATCCACTAAAGGTACTGGCAGCTTAACCACACCTGGTAGGTGGAAATGTAATGAGTCTAGGAAGGAAACAGACTCTGGGAAGGAGGAAGGACCACATGAGTTTTAGGGTTGTAAGGCAGGGTCTAGATGAGAAGTGATTGAGTTTGGGGGAAGCTATTGCTAGAATATCACTGTTCGTGAGATTGACTGACAGAAAACTCACTTCTGAGCACTAGTTTAGAGTAATGGAGTTGGTTATATCCCAATTTGCCTGGGGTCTCCTTGTGTTCATACTTACGCATCTGTACATCCAGATTATCAGGAGCTGTTATGCTTCGACTCTTGGAAGGATCCCACTGGGTCGTATTTTAGAGGAATTGATATTTTTACTGCAAGAGTGTATGGCCTATGTATATTTTAGACTATGGGGGAAATGGCCCCTCAATTTTTCCCTAAAACTCAATTTAACCTATATTGCCAATGGTTAGGCAAATGGGATGAGATGCTTTAAGGCATTTATTTCATTGCATAAGTTTTTACCAGGGAGAGGGAACCTCTTGATGGTGCAGAGTAAGAAAGTGGCCTCATAACTCCTCCCTGATAATAAGACACAGGAAAGTCTCAATAAGGCACTGAACCCTGGAGATTCAAGATTGGTCACAGGAAGACCTCCAAAAGGCTGGGCTCCACCATGGCTATAGACTTCCAACAGGATGACACAGACAGAGCAGCTGCTCACCATGACTCAAGCTACCAAATGCTGAGTCATGGTTAAATCAGCTGAGAGAAATCACAAGCATTCAAAAAACTTCTTTCCTTCATGAAGTTCTGAAGGCCAGTAATGGTAACATCACTCTGACAGTCAGTATTCTCACTAATAATAACAGTAAGAAACCCAGGAGCCTGGTCACTGTTGCTACAGAACCACCTGAAATAAAAGGGAATGCTGCCAACAAAAAAGTATTAGAAAAGGTAACAGACCTTACTCATGAAAACAAAGGTGATATTCAGGTTGCCATTGCTCTGAGTCTACTAAAGTAGACAAATTTGGGGGGCAATTTTGGGGGCAAAATTAAGGCTGGTGGAAGAAATCTTAATAGAATGCACAAGGCAACCTCTGCAGAAACTACATGCTCAAAAAGAAAATGCTGTGAAGTCTGCAGAGAAAATCCCAATCCCAATGACTGGAGGTTAGCCAGTTGGGCTAAAAAATGTTGTCAATATATGTTGGTTTAGTGCCATCATTCAGTCTCTCTTTCAATTGCTCAACTTTCAAAGACTTGTCCTCAGCTACAGTCTGCCATAGAATGTATTTGAAAATTGTCCAAGTCACACAGAAAAGAGAAATATTATGTTTATGCAAGAGCTTCAGTGTTTGTTTGCTCTGCTGATAGGATCAAATTACAAATTTGTTTGTAGTTTGGATCAAACTATAGCATCCCTGGATTTCTTAAAGGAAGCATTCCAATCATCTGAGGAACAGCAGCAAGATGTGAATGAATTCACACACAAGCTCCTGGATTGGCCAGAGCACCCATTTCAGCTAGTGTTATGGTGTCAATCCCAGGAAAAAAATATGAAAATCCAATGTTGCAGCTATTCTATGGTACTTTCCTCATTGAAGAGGTTTGTGAAGGAAATCCTTTTTGTAACAGTGAGACCTTTGGTCAGTATCCCCTTCAGGTAAATAGTTACCACAACTTACATGAATGTTTGGAAGGGGCTGTGGTGGAGGATGACTTTGAGCTGCTTCCTTTTGATCTTTCAGTGAAATATGGACAGGAGTGTTGGAGTGTTGACCTTTAAAATTTCAAGATTTGAGTACAATGAATCCCTTGGTCAGCCAAAAAAAATACACAGTGAGCTGGAATTTCCTCAGATCACGTATATGGCCAGGAATATGTACAGTTACAAAGAGCTTGTTTGAAGTAAGAGAAAGTATTGTGAGAAGTTGAAAAAGGAAGTAAAAGTCTTACAGCAAAAACTGGAAACATATGAGAAGTACAAGTTGGGTCCAGCTTGGTTCCCACTCCCAGACATGTTGACACCTCAAAGTGACACAAGTATGACACTACCACATTCTTTAGTGATAAGTAAAGAAAGCTCTTCTCAGGATGTTAAAAGTATCTTTTCTGAAGATTGTCTTCTCAGGTCTTTGACAATGAATATTCCCTTACATCTTCATGGTCTTCTGTGGAAGTTCCTGCACACCCAAGTCCTTGAACAGTCACAAATGAAGAGATAAACTTTGTTAAGACCTGTCCTCAGAGGCAGAGAAGTGAGATTGAAAAAGATAACAAGGACTTCAAGTCAAGATGGAGGTGTAGGTGGACACACTGTGCCTCCTCTCACAACCAAAATTAAGGACAACAAATATTTAGAAACAAGAAAACAACCAAAACTGATACAAAATTGAACTGTACAGAAGTCCAACAACCATTCATCCAGACCGGTAAGAGGGGCGGAGTCGCAGCAGGAAAAAGTGGAGGTGCAGACCCGGGCTCACAGGCAGCAGCAGCTGGCAGTTCCCAAGCATGTAGGAGGCAACTAGCAGACTGCAGGTGCACAGGCAGTGGCTAGCAGACCCCAGGCATGGGGTGGCAACTGTGCAGACCCAGTGAGGCCAAGCAAGGCAGCTGGCTCACAAGGTGGTCCCACATTCGCGCACAGATAATCCAGGCGAAGGGTAAGTGGCGGAAGGGACTGGAACTTGAGAGAGAGCAGAGCAAGCACCATTGTTCCCTCTCGGACCCCACCCCCACATACAGCATCACAGCTCGGCAACTGGGCTGCCCTGCACTGGGGAGCGCCAGAGGCTCCACTCCTCACTACATAACAGCCCGGGTCCTCATTTCCGTCTGAGAGATGTCTCCTGCTTCCTAATGGGCTTAAAGCCTGAAACTGTGGGGGCAAGCGGTGCAGCCCTGTGCCAGCCAGGACAGCTCCCTGGGTGATCGGGCATAAGAAAGAATTCCTAAAGTCCTGTGAAACCTGCTTTGCGAAGAGTGCACTCATTTAAATGATAAGGGTCCGAGGAGGAAATGAGTATGTCTCCCGAAGTTTGGCAATCCCCTTTCCTGACAGACACTGACTCAGATTAAGCCCTCAGATTTCTTTGAAATGTTAAACCTGTATTCCTGTGTATTGGAACCCAATAAAAGCCTAGTGAGGAAGGCGCTCTGGGTCATTCTCCTCTGAGAGTTTGTCCACCTCTCCTTCCCAAGCAGATCATGTCTTGGTACTTTTTATTTTGATCTGTGATGGAGGGATGGGGTTCTGCAGGCAGAGCCCCCCACATCTGGAGCCCAGGACAGGGGCCCCCACACTTAAGCATCACATTCAGGAAGATAACTGGAGACTTGAACAGGAAGTAGAGGAATGGGGAGAAGAGCAGTCTTGTAATATCCCACAAATGGAATCCTCCACCGACTCAACATCTCAGAATTTCTCAATATCACAAGAGCCTTCAGAAGCCTCTTCTCATGGGGTTCTCTGCTTGTCATATGGGCATGCCGTGATTGTCAGGGAGCAGACTGTCCAGGCCACTGTAAACACAACACGTGCCTATGGGAAGAGTGGTGTGGAAGAGGTCTGTAGTGAGGCATTCCATGAGAAATACTCTAGGCTCTATCAGCAAGGAATGGGACAAAAGAGTCTGTGTTTTAAGAAGTTAAAGACAGTGTGGGGATTTTCAAAGTTTTATCTGTAAGTGTTAATGTATTAGTATATTTATGTTAGTCCCTTAACAGTATTTCCAATCCATCTACTTCCGTACTTGACCCTGAAAAATGGAAGCATGTTCTCTCATGTATATTGGTTGCTTCTATATTATTTTCAAATTGTAAACAAATTTAAATGTTTATATGGCCAAAAATAGGTAAAGTCAGTTTATGTAGGGAAATGTCTTTGCAGATTTAGGGACTTTTAGCTACCAAATACTGAGTAGATTTTAGCTACCAAATCCTTGTAAGATTACAAGTGTCCAGAGTGATAAAGGGGGAATAGTAATGGGGAGACCACACCCCTGGAAATGGGGAGGGGTGGAGAAGTGCCATAGACAACATATGTGTGCTTCACCCTGGTAACTGGGACAACACATACATGACACAGCAAGAAAAAGATGCATAGGGCTGGTGCCAAAAGCCAGGGAGGTAATTGGATGGGTGGACATATCCTCCCATTTACTTCCACTGCACAGGGGATTATGGGGCCAGTTTTAAAAAGTGGAGCATGTCAAAAATGTATGCTTTTGCTCCCCCATCCCTTGGCTTATGGGTCTGCAGCTGGAGACTGAGGTTCCTGAGCCAATGGGCCTTGCCAGGAGAATTCCCCATGCCTCTACTCAAGTGCTCCAAGACTTGCATGGCTAGGAGCCCAGTAAGTTCCAGTAAGAGAGCAGGGGGCATGCTCTGGCTGGCAGGCTCAGGGAGAATGGCTGGCCAGCAAGCCCAGTGCTCCTTCCCTGGATGGGAAGCCACAGTGGCTGCCACCCATCTGCAGCCCACACCTCTGATGCAGGTCCAGCAAGCCCCAAGCCCCTTTCCCAGAAGGAAAGCCATGGTGGCTGTTGCTCACTTGAGGCCCATGCCAATGTGGACCTGTTGGGTATGGCTCCTTCACAGCCAGGGAACAGGCCCCACACCCACGCAAGAGTCCTCTAGGTCTGACAAGGAGTGTGGCAGATGTTAGGCTGATAAGAAGGAGTAGGGAGGAGGCTTGGGCCAGCAGGACCCTGGAAGTGGCACAGCTGGACAGCAAACCCTATGCCCCTCCCCTGCATGTGTAGCCATGGGAAGCCACTGCAATAGCCACCCACCAGCCACCTGTGTGCCCCTCCAGTGGGGGTGTGGCCCCCCACTGGAGGCCACAGGTTTCTATCAAGAAACCTGTTGTGCATATTTTAAGTAAAAAAATTCCTTTTTTCTTTCCACTGGACTCTGTCTCTGGAGTTTTTGCCTATGGAAAGCAAGTGGTAAGATCCCACTGGTTGTTCAGTTACAACGTGATTTTGCTTCATGAAATTTGATAAACTACTCTGCTGTCTCAGACGAATCTTTTCATCCTACCTGAGTCTCAGTCTCCTCACTTGTCAGAAAGAGAGAATACTTGTAGTTAAAATTTATGGAGCCTTTACCATGTATTGTGTACTGTTCTAAGCATGTTACATTCATTGGCTAAGTTACCCCGCAGAAGGATATTAAAAAGCAGACATTAACCCATTGCACTGCTGAGGACACTGAGGCTCATTTTGTAAGTAAATCCCTTACCAAAGTTGTGTGACCAGTGAGGAGAAAAAAGTCAGAATTTGAACCTGGTTCTACTTCACCCCAAAGCCTATATTCTTTGCTACTACTTTATACTTGTCCACATTCACTTGCTTAATTTGGGGCCTCAGGCATGTCAGGACATATGGGCAAGTAGGAATTGCATACTCAGTAAAATTTTTCATTCAGCCAGTGAACTGCAAGTGTTCTGTGATATTGTCTTCAAAGATATTCTAGAGCTGGAGTCTTCCTGGTGCTGAAAGGGTGGACTGCTGTAATCTGAGAATAGAATAGCCTCCACTTCATCCCACTCACCCTTACCTAATTTTCTTACAGCTTTCTGAAAATGTTATAATTCCTGAAAGTGGTATTGCCAGATAAATAGGCTGCTTTATTTGCCTTTTTCTCATTGAGGAGGGATGCATGTGTTTGTGGTTGGTTGTATGTGGAATAATTGCATTACCTGATGTGGGTCAGTTTTTAAATTTGTGTGTAGGAAGAAGAGTAGGTGTTGTGGCAGGCCCCTGTCCTGGACGCCAGATGTAGGGGGGCTCCACCTGCAGAGCCCCATCCCTCCATCACGGATGAAAATAAAACTACCAAGACATGATCTGCCCGGGGAGGAAAGGTGATCAAACTCTCAGAGGAGGATGACCCAGAGCCACCTTCCTCACTAGGCTTTTATTGGGTTCAAATACACAGGAATACAGGTTTAACATGTCAAAGAAATCTGAGGGCTTAATCTGAGTCAGTGTCTGTCAGGTAAGGGGGTTGCAAAACTTTGGGAGACACATCCATTTCCTCCTCGGACCGTTATCATTTAAATGAGTGCACTCTTAGCAAAGCAGGTTTCACAGGACTTCAGGAATTCTTTCTTATGCTCGATCACTCGAGGAACCATTTGGCTGGCACAGGGCTGCACCGCTTGCCCTCATAGTTTCAGGCTTTAAGCCCATTAGGAAGCAGGAGACATCTCCCAGGCGGAAATGAGGACTCGGGCTATGTCAGAGTAGCTGGGGGGGCGGGGGGGGGAAGGTCCATCATCACCCCCTCTTTGCTGAAGCCCCCCGCCTCCTTCCATGAGGGCCTCCCAAGTGGTCTTGTCTGGCTTAGGTTGCCCCTCCCGTGAGGAGTCTTACCCATCATTGACTAACCAACTAAGCATTGGGCCAGAGATGGATGAGGCAGAAGCAGCACTCCTGCCAGGGAGATAAGCTTTGTCTCCTTAGTAGGTCATGTCCTCTTTACAGAACAGACCCAGACAAAGCGGGTCCCTAGGCTCTTACTCAGCCCACCATGGGGTGAGGGTTATAACTCCTGAGACCAGGCTGAACGGTCCACAACAAGGTGTGAGGCAGCCAAGGGGTGGAATGTAATGTTCTGTGTGTATGTGTGTGCCTGCTCATGCCCATGATCCTTTCTCATTATCCTGGAAAAAACAACTCCTTTCTTTAGGGAACTTTCCCTCTTCCCTTCTATGTCATGCCATGGGGCTACCACACACAGATCCCCATCCCTTTGACTGCTGGGGTAACCATATAACCTAAGCTAAGCCAGTCAGACTCCCTTTCTTGGGGATTCGAATATTTATCAGGTACCATAGGGACAAAAAGAATTTATTTGTTCTTTGAGGCAGCCCACCATTATTGTTGCTGATGTCCCAGGCTCTGGTCTGGTCACTGGCCTTTCTGAAGCCTGTCGTTTAGCTCATGTGTCAATTTTTTGAGCTCCCAGTAACTTTCCAATTTACCCTCCCCTTGTTTTTAAACTAGAGTCAATCTGTTTTTGTTCTTTCATTAAAGACTTCAGGCCATCAAGGAACATGTATAAAGGACCCATGGACAAAGCAAAAAAGAGGTAGGATTGAGGATGGGATGGGGGAAAGTGGTGGCAGGAAAATGGAGACAACTGTACTTGAACAACAATGAGAAAAGAAATAAAATGTTAACAAAAAATATAAATAGATAAATAGATAAATAAATAAATAAATAAATAAATAAATAAATAAAATCTTTTAAAAAAGGACCTCAACATGTTATAGAACTGGCTACTAACAGAAAGGAAGGACCCTGTTCTCTGAACTATCTGCCTTGCTGGAGTATTTGGAGGGAGGGGTTTAAATGGAGAGAAGTATTAACATAGCGGTGACTCAATGATATCCTGAAAAATTCAGGCCCCTTCTAAAAATTTCTTCCATGTCTCAGAATTCACATTTCCATGGTTCTTGCTTCTATACCATGTGGCCCCATACCACTCCAGATAGTCAGGCATGAAACTGAGCTTTCTGTTTGATTTCCATTTAAAAAGTTAGAATGAATGCCCTGTCTGAGTGTCTCAGTAGGTTGGGGCATCATCCCATCCACCAAAAGACTGTGGATTCAATCCCTTGTCAGGGCACACACCTAGGTTGCAGGTTTGATTCCCAGTAGGGGCAGACATGGAGGCAACCATTCGATGTTTCTCTCTCACATTGATGTTTCTCTTTCTCTTCCCATCCCTTCCACCCTGCCTCTCTAAAATCAATGAATATATTATCCTTAGGTGAGGATTTAAAAAATAGAAAGAAATCCAATTGTATACAGCATTTTTGAGAATCGTAGAATTTTCTTCAGATTAGAGGCATAAAGGTGGAAGACGGGAGAGATTAACATTGCTTTAATATAACCCACATTAAAATGGATCATCAGGCACCACAGGTTTTTTTTGTTGTTGTTGGCTGGGGGGTGTGCTTAAATCCAGATTTCTTTTTTGTTTCTGTACAATATTCCCTTTATATTCTAGTGCAATAACCTTATCAAAAAAAGGAAATTAGGTTTATCTTGCATGACTGGCTTTCTGTGAATGCTTACTGACTCTTTTGTTTAACATTCAATATGATTTTGTATTAGTTTCAGGAGTACAGCATAGTGGTTAGACAATCATATACTTTACAAAGTGTTCCCCTGATATTGCTAGTACCCACCTGGCACCTTACATAGTTATTACAATGTTATTGACTATATTCCCTATCCTGTATTTTATATCCCTGTGATTATTTTATAACTACCAATTTATAGTTTTTAATACCTTCACTTTTTTTAACCCAGTTCCCTAATCCCCTCCCCACTTAAGCAACACAGTTTTTAAAATGTCCTTCGATCAACACTTTCTGGTGTTGGTGGTGGTGATGAGGTGCTTCAACACCCCTCCCCTCACCCAGCTCTAGCTTCTCTCCATCTTGCTGGTTTTTATCTTCCTTTCTTTCTTCAAGCTTTTCTAATCTTCCTTTCCTGCCATACACCCTCAGTGAACTGATGCGATGCTAAAAACAATGAAGAAGGAGGCCAGAAGAAAATGTCTTTTTAAAAGGACACATGAGGCCATGGTTAAGTATCTCAGTTGTTTAGAGCACTGTCCTGATATGCTGATGTCATGGGTTCAATCCCTAGTCAGGGCACATGCAAGAATCAACCAGTGAATACATAAATAAGTGGAACAACAGATCTCTCTCTGTCTCTCTCCCCTCCCCCTTTCTCTCCCTCTCTCTGAAATCAATAAGTGAGAAAGTCATAAAATGGCAGCAGAGTAGGAGGATGTATCACTCACTTCCTCCTAGAATCTAACTGGAAAAACTAAAGAAGAGAATAGTCACCTGAAATAAACTGCAGACTACCCCAAAAAGACACTTTTAACCACAGATGGGTGAAAACCACCACAAGACAAGTAGGAAGACTGAAGTGATTAAAGGGACCAGCCCCATTCACACAGACAGAGGGCCAGGGCAGTGGCATGGCTCTGGGAGCTTCCCCGCAAAAGGAGAGAAGTTTTGACCACAAACCAGGCTCCCAAGCACAGAATACAAGTGCCAAGATCAGCAGACCACATAGGATCCAGCAGTGAAAGGCTGAGGGATTTTCTCTGCTGGGGAGAAGAGAGACCTACTGGAGACAAAGCCACTATTTTTTTCTTAATTCTTAAAGGGGTCAAAACACATGTTTTTTGTTCACAACCACTCATCTTGGACTGCAATAAAGGGAGGGTGGCACGGACTGGAGTCACACGAGGGTAGTCTTGATTGGGAAGCATAGGGGAGAGACGTGGGTGAATGGCCATGGGGTTTTCTGTTCCAGGGTTTCCACAGCAGCAACCTTTCTTGACAAGAGCAGGCCCCTCCCAAGGGAAAAGCATTTACCTTGCCTTGTGGGATACTGCTCCCCCATATCTCTGGAATACTGCTTGCTCCACCCTCCATCTTTTTTTCTCTTTTATTTCTTTTGTTCTGTTTTTTGTTTTGTTTAGTCTGTTTTTTTTTCCTTTTCTTCTTTCTTTTATCTTATTCTGCATCTTAACTCCTGCTGAGGAGACAGCAACATATGCATACTCAGGGGGTTATCAGAGACAGGCTGTAGGGCACAGCCATTCCATACACTTTCCCAGGAAACATACTGGCATTACCCTCTCATGGGAGAACAATAGAAACACCTTCCTGGTTTCTGGCAGACCCAAAATCTGGCTCTGGAGACAGCCCCCACCATACACACACCATTAACCTACTAGGGGCCCCTCCCTGTTGAGTACGGGGAAATAATCCAGGACAGATTCAGACTAGTGTCTTGGGGGCAAGGACATACACCCACCATCTTTTCTGAAAGGTACCTGCCATGAGAGATCCCACAGTCCCATCCTCTCCCCTCCCCTCATTCTGCCAGAAGCCCTCTAAGACACTGTTGGGTCTGTGACTAGTCAAAGGCTGACAGCAGGACAGCAGGCAGAGACAGGCAGAGGCAGATCCTTCAGTGACTTGAGACATTGGCTGATATCCCTGGGCCCAATGCTAATTAAACCCACCTTTGCAGAGCAGCTTGACCCATTCTGGGAATAGCCAAGTCCGGAGGAAATAGCCACAAACTGTGGATCACTTGCAGCTTCAATCAGGCTGCCAAGGGCTAACTGTGGACAGCACCTCATATTGGCTTACACTAGCCTCAGACATCACCAGGGTGATATCCAGCAGGCAAGAACGAAACTCTGCTGAGACAAATTCCACTTTGGTTTTTTCCAACGTTTTCATTATCTTTTCTTTTTCATGGCCTTTTTAATATTTTTTTCTTCTTTTTTTGCTCTATTTTTTCTTTCATACTTCTTATTTTGCTCTTACGTTTGATTAATCCAGTGTTCCCTTCTTATGTCCTTTTCTTATTTTTGTCATTCCTTCTCTTTCTTCATCTTTTTTCATGTTTCCTCTATCAATTCATTGTACATATGTATTTCCTTCCCTTTTCTCCTCCCCTTTGGACTTCTTTATTTTGGGGGGAAGGTTTTCCCTAATATTCCATTTATCTTTCCACTTTTATTATTTTTGATGTTTTGTCATTGATATTGCTGTTGTTGGGAGGGTGTTGCTTGTTTTGGTATTTTTTATATTGTTTCACTTTGTTTTGTCAGCATCTGAACAACAGTGTACAAGACATGATGGGAGTGGAGCCTCTCAGTCAGCCAGCTAGAGGGGAGATCCTACCAACAAAGAGACCAACAGCATTCTGGACCCAAATACAATAGGAGAGCCCTAGTAACACATAGAAAGGGCATTCCTAGAACAACCAGATCAGGAGAACAAAGTGTCTGCACCACTTGTTCCCACAGAAAGACCACCCCATAAGACAAGAAGTCAAAGTATATCTATCTAATACATAGAAACAAACAAAAAGAGACAGCTAAAATCGTGATACAAAGAAACAACCACCAAACAAAAGAAAAGAAGGAATTCCCAGAAAAAGAGCTAAATGAAATTGAGACAAGCAAATTATCAGACATAAAGTTCAAAGTAATGGTTATAAGGATGCTCAAGGAACTCAGTGAGAACTGCATCAACATGGAAAAGGACATAGCAACCATGAAAAAGAACAAGTTGGAAATGAAATGCAATATTTTAAATCAAGAATACACTAGAAGGAATTAAAAACAAGCTAGATGAAGTGGAGTATTGAATCAGCAATTTGGAAGACAAGATAGAAAAAAATGTCCAATCAAAGCAACAAAAATAAAAACTGACTTAAAAAGTAAGAGAATGGCTTAAGGAAACATTGGGAAAACATGAAATGTAATAATATCCACATCACAAGGATACCAGAAGAAAAAGTGAGCAAAGAGTACAAAAGCTGTTTGAAGATAAATGACAAAATCTTCCCTAATCTGTTGAAGGAAAATGTCACGCAAGTTCAGGAATCACAGAGCATCCTATCAAGAGGAACCCAAGAGACCCAACCAAGACACATCATAACTAAAATGACAAAGATTAAAGACAAGAGAGAATCTTAAAGGCAACAAGACATGAAGTCAGTTACCTACAAGGGAGCTCCAATAAGACTGTCAGCTGATTTTCAACAGAAACACTTCAGGCCAGAAGGGATTGGCATGAAATATTCGAAGTATTGAAAAGCAAGGATCTGCAACACTATCAAGCAAGGCTATCACTTAAAATTAAAGACAAAATAAAGAACTTCCCAGACCGGAAAAAAAAAAAGGTTAAAGGAATTCATTAACACCAAACCAGCACTGCAAGAGAGGTTAAAGGAACTGCTTTAAAAAAAAAAAAGGAGTGTGTGTGTGTGTGTGTGTGTGTGTGTGTGTGTGTGAGAGAGAGAGAGAGAGAGAGAGAGAGAGAGAGAGAGAGAGAGAGAGAGAGAGGAACATAGAACTAAGGAATAAAATGGCAATAAACAAGTACCTAGCAATAGTAACTTTAAGTATAAATGGATTTAATGCTCCAATCAAAAGACATAAGGTAGCTGAATGGATAAGAAAACATGACCCATAGATATGCTATCTAAAAGAGACCCACCTGAGAAAAAAATATTTATACAGACTGAAAGGGAAGATGGTAAAGAATATTCCACGCAAATAGAGACCAAAGAAAAAGACCTGGGGTAGCAATACTTGTATCTGACAAAATATACTTCAAAACAAAGGCCATAAAAAAGGACAAACAAGTTCACTATATAATACTAAAGGGAACAATCCAACGAGAAGATATAACCTTTATAAACACATATGTACCCAATATAGGAGCACCTAAATATATAAAGAAAATCTTGCCCTAGCTGGTATGGCTCAGTGGATTGAATGACAGCCTGTGAACCAAAGGCTGCCAGTTCGATTCCCAGTCTAGGGCACATGCCTGGGTTGTGGGCCAGGTCCCCAGCGGAGGGTGCAAGAAAGGCAACTACACATTGATGTTTCTCTACCTCTCTTTCTCCCTCCCTTACCTTCTCTAAAAGTAAATAAATAAAAAAAATTTAAAAGAAACGAAAGAAAAAGAAATTCTCCTCAATTAAAAAAAATAAAAGAAAAGAAAATCTTTCTGGACTTTAAGGAAATGATCAACAGCAATACAGTCATTGTAGGAGATTTCAACACCCCACTGTCACCCCTGGATAGATCTTTCAGACAAAAAATCAACATGGAAACAGTGGCCTTAAATGGAACAGTAGATTGAATGGACTTAATGGATATTTATGAAACATTTCATCCCAAAGCATCAGAATGCACATTCTTCTCAAGTGCACATGGATCATTCTCAAAGACAGACTACGTGATAGGACACAAAATAAGCCTTGGTAAATTCATGAAAATTGAAATCATATTAATCATTTTCTTGGACAACAGCATGAAACTAGAAATAAACCTCAGTAAAAAATATTATTTAAATACATGGAGATTAAATATAATGTTATTAAATAGTGAATGAGTCATCACAAAGATCAAGGTAGAGTCCTGGCTGGTGTGGCTCAGTGGATTGAGCACCAGCCTATAAACCAAAGGGTTACTGGTTCAGTTCCCAGTCACAGCACATGCCCAGATTGTGGGCCAGGTCCCCAGTAGGGGGTACATGAGCGGTAACCACAGATTGATGTTTCTTTCTTTCTTTTCCTCCCTCCCTTCCCTTCTGTTTAAAAATAAATGAATAAAATCTTTAAAATTATATCAAGGAAGAATTCAAAAAGTACCTAAAAAAATGAAAATTACATAAAACAATACAAAACCTATAGGACACAGCAAAAGCAGTCCTGAGTGGGAAGTTTATAGCATTATAGGCATACCTCAAAAAGATAGAAAGCTCTCAAATAAACATTCTAAACCTACATTTAAAAGAACTAGAAAAAAAGAACAAAGATCAAAGGACTAGAAAGAAGGAAATAATCAAGATCAGAGCAGGAATAAATGACATAGAGACTAAAAAAAAAAAACAATTCAAAAGATCAATAAATCCAAGGGCTGGTTCTTTGAAAATATAAAGAAAAATGATGACAGTTAACTAAACTCAGCAAGAAAAAAGAGAGAGGACCCAAATTAAAGAAATCATAAATGAAAGAGGAGAAATAACAGCTGATATCATAGAAATACAACGGATTGTAAGAAAATACTATGAACAATCATATGTAAAGAAAATGGACAACCTGGGCAAAATAGACTATTTCTAGAATCATACAGTATCCCAAGACTGAATCAGAAAGAAGCAGAACACTTGAATAAACCAATAACAACTAATGACATTGAAGCAGTAAGCAAAGAAAGCCCAGCAAATGAAAGTCTTGGACCAGATTGCTTCACAGGCAAATTTTACCAGTTATTCGAAGAACTAGCACTTATCCTTCTCAAACAATTTCAAAAAATTCAAGAAGAGGAAGGACTCCCATACTCTTTGTACCAGGCCAGCATTATCCTAATTCCAAAACCACGTAAAGACACAACAAGAGAGAAAATTGTAGGCCAATATCTCTGATGAGCATAGATGCTAAAATCCTCAACAAAAATATTAACAAATTTGATCCAGTGAGACATTAAAAAGACCATATGCCATGATCAAATGGGATTTATTTCAGGGTTGTGAGGATACTACAATATTAACAAATAAATATATGTGATACATCACCTAGACAAAAGAAAAAACAAAAACCACATGATCATATCAAAAGATGCAGAAAAAGCATTTCATAAAATCTGGCACACGTTTATGATAAAAACACTCACCAAAATGAGAACAGAAGGAGGATACCTCAACATAATAAAGAACATATAAGAAAACCCTTGTGCCAACATCATAATCAATGGGCAAAAACTAAAAGCATTTCCTTTAAGATCAGGAACACAAGTTGTCTTTTTTCACCACTTTTATTCAACGTAGTGCTGGAAGTCCTTGCCACAGCAATCAGAGAAGAAGAAGAAGAAATAAAAGCATCCATATTGCAAAGGTGTAAGTAAAACTGTCAGTATTTGGAGGCAACATGATAATATACATAGAAAATACTACAGGCTCCACCAAAAGAACCTACTTGATCCGATAAATGAACTTACCAAAGTAGTAGGATACAAAGTCAATACTCATAAATCAATGGTATTTTTATACACCAATAATGAACTATCAGAAAGAGAAACTAAGAAACAATCCCAACAATATTTAGCTAATATTGCAACCAAAAAATAAAAAGTACCTAGGAATAAATTTACCCAAAGAGGTAAAAGACCTGTACTTGGAAAACTATAGGACACTAAAGAATGATATTGAAGAAGATAATAAGTAGAAGCACATGCCATGTTCATGGATTTGAAGAATTAACATCATTAAAATGTCTGTAATACCCAAACAAATATACATTCAATGCAATTGCTATTGAAATACCAAAGACATATTTCATAGATCCAGAACAAATATTCCAAAAATGTATATGGATTCCCCCCCCCAAAAAAAACTCCTAATAACCTTCAGCAATCTTGAGAAAGAACAACAAAGTTGGAGGGACCACAATATCTGATATCAAACTATACTAAAAGGCTACTGTAATCAAAACACTTAGGTACTGGCATAAGAACAGACACATAGAATAATGGAACATAATAAAGAGCCCAGAAATCAACCCACCCCTCTATGGTCAATTAATATTTTACAATGGAAGCAAGAGCATACAATGGAGTAAAGACAGTCTCTTCAATAAAAGGTGTTGGGATAACTGAACTAGTACATTCAAAAAATGAACCCAGACCACCAACTTACACCATACACAAGAATAAACTCAAAATGGTAAAAGAATTAAATGTAAGCCAGGACAGGATAGAAGTCCTAAGGAAAACATAGGCAGATAGAACCTTTCATCCCAAAATGGCAAAATACACATTCTTTTCAAATGCATGTGGAACATTTTCAAAAATACACCACATGATAGGACACAAAACAAGCCTCAACAAATAAAGGGTGAAGGGTTTACAGGAACAATTATAGAGGACACATGGACAATAACAATGGGGGGTGGAAAAGGGGAGGGGGTGGGGCAGGCAGGGGTGGTAGGATGGGGTGGGGGGAAAGACAGAAAATTGTACTTGAACAACAATAAAAAAAATTTATATTAAGATTAATTAATTAAATAATTAACAAATACAAGAAAATTGAAATCATATCAAGCATCTTCTCTGACCACAAGGGACACAAACCGGAAACCAACCTCAAGGAAAAACTCAAAAACACTCAAACTCATGAGATTGAATAGCATGCTATTAAACAATGAATGGGTCAAGAATGAGATCAAGGAAGAAATCAAAAACTTTCAGGAAACAAATAAAAATGAACTCACAACAGTTCAAAACTTATGGGACACAGAGAAGGCAGTCCTGAGAGGGAAGTTCATAGCAATACAGACCTACCTAAAGGATAGAAAGACTTAAAATAAACACCTAATCCTACACCTACAAGAGCTGGAAGAACAACAATAAAGACAGCCCAGAGGAAGTAGATGGAAGGAAGTAATCAAGATATATGTCATTGTTAAACAGCATAGGGACTAAAAGCACAATTCTAAGGATCAATAAATCCAGGAGCTGGTTCTTTGAAAAGATAAATGAAATTGAAAAGCCTTTAAGCAGACTCATCAAGAAAAAAAAGAGAGAGGACCCAAATAAATACAATCAAAAATGAAAGAGGAGAGATTACAACTGATACTACAGAAATACAAAGGATCGTATGAAATTACCATACACCAAGAAATTTGAAAACCTAGTTGAAATGAACAAATTTCTAGAAAAACATAAGCTCCCAAAACTGAATGAAGAAAAAGAAAGCCTGAACAGACCAATAACAGCTAATGAAATTGAAGCAGTAATCAAAAAACTCCCAACACACAAAAGCCCTGGACCAAACAGTTTCACAGGAGAATTTTACAAAGCACTTAAGGAAGAGCTAACCCCTATCCTTCACAGAACTTTCAAAAAAATCCAAGAAGATGAAGACTCCCAAACTCTTTTATGAAGCCAGCATCATCCTAACCCCAAAACCAGATAAAGACACAACAAAGAAAGAAAACTTGAGGCCAATATCGCTAATGAACATAGACGATAAAATCCTCAACAAAATATTGGCAAACCGCATCCAACAATACATTAAAAAGATCATACACCATGATCAAGTGAGATTATTACACGGATCCAAGGATGGTGCAATATTAAAAAATCAATAAGCATAATATATCACACAAACAAAAGGAAAGACAAAAATCACATGATCATATCAATAGATGTGAAAAAAGCATTTGATAAGGTACAGCACTCATTTATGATAAAAACACTCAGCAAAATGGGAATAGAGGGAGTATTCCTCAACATAATAAAGGCCATATACGAGAGACCTACAGCCAACATCATACTCAATGGGCAAAAACTTGGAGCTTTCCCACTAAGACCAGGAACAAGACAAGTATGTCCACTTTCACCACTCCTGTTTGGCATAATGTTGGAAGTCCTAGCCACAGCAATCTGACAAAAAGAAGAAATAAAAGCCGTATAAATTGGAAAGGAGAAAGTAAAACTGTCATTGTTTGCAGATGACATGATAGTATACATAGAAAACCCTACAGACTCCACCAAAAAACTATTCAACCTAATAAGTGAATTTGGCAAAACAGTGGGATACAGAGTCAATATTCAAAAACCAAAGGCATTTTTGTACACCAGCAATGAAATACCAGAAACAGAAATCATGGGGAAAATCCCATTTGATATAGCAACAAGAAAAATAAAGTACCTAGGAATAAACCTAACCAAGGAGGCAAAAGACCTGTACTCAGAAAACTACACAACACTGAAGAAAGAAATTAAGGAAGACACAAAAAAATGGAAGCATGTACCATGCTCATGGATCAGAAGAATTAACATCATCAAAATGTCCATACTACCAAAATGTCCATACTATCAAGATGTCCATACTACAAAATGGAGTAAAAATAGCTTCTTCAACAAATGAGTTGGGAGATCTGGACAGTTATATGCACCAAAAATGAAACTTGATCACCAACTTACACCATACACAATAATCAATTCAAGGTGGACAAAAGACTTAAATATAAGTCATGACACCATAAAAGTCCTAGAGGAAAACATAGGCAGGACAGTCTCAGATATTCCACGCAGCAATATTTTCGCCGATATGTCCCCTAGAGCAAGGGGCATAAAAGAAAGAATAAACAAATGGGATCTCATCAAAATAAAAGCTTCTGTGTGGCTGAAGAAAACAGCATTAAAATGAAAAGAGAACCAACTGTATGGGAAAACATATTTCTAATGATCAGACAAGGGTTTGATCTCCAGAATATATAAAGAACTCACAGGACTCCCCTCCAGGAAGACAAACAACCCAATTGAAAAATGGGCCAAAGACCTGAACAGACACTTCTCCAAGGAGGACATATGGAGGGCCCAGAGACATATGAAAGGATGCTCAGCATCACTAGCCATCAGAGACATGCAGATTAAAACCACAATGAGATACCACCTCACGTTGGTGAGAATGACTATCATAAATAAATCAACAAACAACAAGAGCTGGGGATGTGGAGAAATGAGGACCCTAATTCACTGTTAGTGGGAATGCATACTGTTGCAGCCACTATGGAAAACATTGTGACGTTTCCTCAAACAATTAAAAATAGAACTGTCTATTGACCCAGTGATTTCACTTCTGGGAATATACCCTCAGAATTCCAAAATGCTAACCATTAAGAATAAATGTATCCCTACATTCACGGCAGTACTATTTATGGTAACCAAGGTCTAGAAACAGTCTAAGTTCCCATCAGTAAATGAATGGATAGAAAAGCTGTGGTACATTTACACAATAGAATACTATGTCACAGGAAGAATGAACTTCTACCTTTTGTGACAACATGCATGGAACTGGAGGGTATTATGCTAAGTGAAATAAGCCAGGTGGTGAAAGACAAATACTATAGGATCTCACCTATAAAAGGAACCTAACGAACAAAACAAACAAGTGAGCAAAATAGCACCAGAGGCATGGAAACAAGGAACAGACTGACAATGATCAGAGGGAGGGGTGTAGGGGAGAAGGGAGAAAAGAAAGGGAAGGGTCTAGTCAAGGAACATATAAATGACACATGAACATGGACCAAAGGGTAAGGATTGACTGTGGGAACAGAGGGTAGGCAGCACAGTGGAGAACAACAAAGGGAAATAATTGGGACAACTGTAATAGAACAACAGTAAAAAAAAAAAAAAAATACAAACAAATTTATGTGGAACCACAAAAGATCCCCTAATAGTCAGAGCTCTCTTGAGACTGAAGAACAAAATTGGAGTAATCACACTATCTGATATCAAAGTATGCTACAAAATCATCATAATCAAAACAACATCATAGTGGAATTGAAAACAGACATATAGATCAATGAAACAGAATAGTAATCCCAGAAATAAACCCAGGCCTTTATGGTCAATTAGTATTTGATGAGGAACATACAATGGGGTAAAACTGATCTATTCAATAATATGTGTTGGGAACAAAATGAAACCACACTACCCTATTACACCATACAAAAGAATAAATTCAAAACAAATTAAAGACTTAAAAGTAAAACTCAAAACCAAACTCATAGATGAAAACATAAACAGTGTAATCTCAAACATTCTAATAGCAATATTTTTTTCTGATACATCTTATTGGGCAAGGAGAATAAAGAAAAAAACCAAAGTGGTCTACACCAAACTAATAAGATTTTGTACAGCAAAGGAGACCATCGACATGATTAAAAGATAACCCACTGAATTGGAGAATGTATTCACCAATGATAAATCTGGTAAGAGGTTAATATCCAAAATGTATCATGAACTTGTAAAACTCAACACCAAAAAAAAAAGAAAAGAAAAGAAAATCAAACAATCCAATTAAAAAATGAGCAAAGTACCTGAATAGACACTTCTCCAAAGAGGACATACAGATTGCCAATAGACATATAAAAAGATGTTCAATGTCACTAATCATCAGAGAAATGCAAATAAAACCACAGTGAGATATCATCTCACATCTGTCAGAATTGCTATCATCGATAAATCAACAGTTAATAAGTGTCAGTAAGTGGAGAAAAGGGAACCCTCATGAACTGTTTGTGGGAATGCAGACTAGTGCAACCACAATGTAAAATAGTATGGAGTTTCCTCAAAAAGTTAAAAATGGAACTACCTTATGATACAGCATTTCCACTTCTGGGAATATACACTCATATCAAAAGAAACTTGGAGCACTAATGCAAAAGAATAATGGCAACCCTATGTTCATTGTAGTGTTATTTACAATAGTCAAGATTTGGATGCAGCCTAATGTTTCATGAGCAGATGAGTAAATAAAACAACTGTGGTACAATTACACAAAGGAATACTACTTGGCCATAAAAGAGAAGGAAATCTTACCTTTTGTGGCAGCATGGATGAACCTGTAGAGTATTTTTCTAAGTGAAATAAGCCACTCAGGGAAAGACAAATACCAAATGATTTCACTTATCTGTGGAATCTAATAAACAAAATAAACTAACAAGAAGAAATCAGACTTCCAGCCAAGATGGAGGCATAGGTGAACACACTGTGCCTCCTCGCACAACCAAAATTAAACACAACAAAGATTTAGGAACAAGAAAACAACCAGAACCTATAGAAAATTGAACTGTATGGAAGTCCAACAACCATTCATCCAGACCAGTAAGAGGGGCAGAGTCACAAGAGGAAAAAGTGGAGGTTGGTGGACCCGGGCACGCAGGCAGCAGTGGCTGGCAGATCCCAGGTGCACTGGCAGCAGCTAGTGGAGCCTGGGCATGGGGTGGCAACAGTGCAGACCAAGTGAGGCCGCACAAGTTGGCTGGCTGACCAGGTGGTCCCACATCAAGAGCAGATAATCCAGGCAAAGGGGAAGCAGTGGAAGGGACTGGAATCCAAGAGAGAGTGGAGCAAGTGCCATTGTTCCCTTCAGACCCTGCCCCCACATACAGCGTCACTACGCAGCAACTGGGCTGCTCTGCCCTGGGGAACACCTAAGGCTCCACCCCATACTAGTAACAGCTGCAACTAGATCAAAGAAAAACCCCAAAAATGGCTCAAACGGAAGAACAAATCAAAGCCCCAGAGCCAATTCATCTAAGGGACCAAGAGATAGCCAACCTATCAGATGCACAGTTCAAAGCACTGGTCATCAAAATGCTCACAGAATTAGTTGATTTTGGCCACAAATTAGGTGAACAAATGAAGGCTAAGTGAAATGAAGGAAAACACACAGGGAACCAATAGAGATAGGAGGAAAACTGGGACTCAAATCAATGGAGTGGACCAGAAGGAAGAAACTAACAACGAAACAGAAAACGAGGAAGAAACAAGAATTCAAAAAAATGAGGAGAGGCTTAGGAACCTCCGGGACATCTTTAAACATCCCAACATCCGAATTATAGGGGTACCAGAAGGGAAAGAAGAAGAGCAACAAGTGGAAAACTTATTTGAACAAATAATCAAGGAGAATTTCCTCAATCTGGCAAAGGAAATAGTCTTCCAGGAAGTCCAGGAAGCTCAGAGAGTCCCAAAGAAGTTGGACCCAAGGAGGAACATGCCAAGGCACATAGTAATACATTAGCCAAGATTCAAATGAAGGAGAGAATTCTAGAAGCAGCAAGAGATAAGGGGACAGTCACCTACAAAGGAGTTCCCATCAGACTGCCAGCTGATTTCTCCAAAGAGACCTTCCAGGCAAGAAGGGGCTGGAAAGAAGTATTCCAAGTCATGAAAGGCAAGGGCCAACGTCCAAAATTGCTCTCTCCAGCAAAGCTTTCATTTAGAATGGAAGGGAAGATAAAGTGCTTCTCAGATAAGGTCAAGTTCAAGGAGTTCATCATCACCAAGCCCTTATTATATGAAATGTTAAAGGGACTTATCTAAGAAAAAGATCACAAATATGACAGTAAAAAATACAGCAAACTCACAGCTATTAAGAATCACAGCTAAAACAAAAGCAAACTAAGCAAACAACTAGAACGGGAACAGAAACACAGAAATGGAGATCATATGGATGGTTAGCAACAGGGGAGTGGGAGGAGGAGAAAGGGGAAAAGGTACAGAGAATAAGTAGCATAGATGGTAGGTAGAAAATAGACAGGGAGGGCAAGAATAGTGTGGGAAATGTAGAAGCTAAAGAACTTATGACACATGGACATGAACTAAAGGGGGGGAATGTGGGTGGGAGGGGTGCGCAGGGTGGAAGAGAACGAAGTGGGGGAAATGGGACAACTGTAATAGCATAATCAATAAAATATATTTTAAGAAAAGAAATCAACTTGTGGATACGTAGAACAGATTGCCAGCTGTCAGAAGGGAGCGGGTATAGGGGTCTGGGTAAAAAAAGGTAAAAGGATTAAACAAACAAACAAAAAAACCCCTCATAAACATGGACAACAGTATGGCAATTACCAGAGAGAAAGGGGATGTCGGGGGAGGTAGAAGAGGGTAAAGGGTGTATCAGTGGTAACAGAATAATTAATTCTGGGTTGTGAACACACAATACAATATACAGGTGATGTTACAGAATTACACACTTGGAACCTATATAAGATTATTAACCAATGTCACCCCAATAAATCGAATAAAAATTTAAAAAGACAACATTTTATAGTAAACCCCAATTCAATGAAAGAAATAATAAATAACTGACGTACTTGGAGCTGGATGTGGGGATTTCCAGTTCCTGCTCCTGTGCCCCTTCCTCATTATAGAGCCAGTGATCAACTATAGCTTTATGGAGCAGAGTTTGAAAACAATTAGTCAAGCCCAACCCCATTGTTTTACAAATGGGGGTAACTAAATGTCCCAGAGAGAGCAGGAATTGCTTAAGGTCATACAGCTGTTTTTGTCAGAGCCGGGACTAAAACCTGGGTCTCTGCCATCATAACAACATTCTTTCTGTTATGTGACTCTCAAAGTTCTTAATAATTCTAACTATCATAGTTATAATTCCCTGAGCATCTTCTAAGTGTCCAGCAATGTGCATAGGTCATGTCTACTCCTCAAAACCACTGTCATGAGGTAACTGAGAGCTTACAGGTCTTGCCCAGGGTCACATAGCTAGGAGGTAAAAGAGACAGGATTTGAACCCAGGTCTATCTAAATTCAAAACAGGAATGTTACTCACTGTACCAAACTGCCCCAAGTAAAGCAGCTACTGGCTATGGAGAGTGAAAGCAGGGTGGAATGGGTGGGGGACTTTAGCTCAGCACAGTTGGCCCCTGTCTGATCACTGTGGCTAGAACATACAATACTATGTTGAATAAAAGTAATGAAAACAGACACCCTTGTCCTGTGCCTGATCTTAGTGGAAAAGCTTTTAGTTTTTGTCCATTGAGTATAATGTTGGCTGTGGGTTTCTCATATATGGCCTTTGTTATGTTGAGGTATGATCTGTCTACTCCCACTTTGCTGAGTGTTTTTATCATAAATGGGTGATGTACCTCAACAAATGCTTTTTCTGCATCTGTTGATATGATTGTGTGATCTTTGTCTTTCCTCTTGTTTATGTAATGTGTTACACTTATTGATTTGCAAATATTATACCATCCTTGGATCCCTGGGATGAATCCCACTTGATCATGGTGTATGATATTTTTAATGTATTACTAGTTATAGGTTGTCAAGGATTTGCAGTGCCCATGATCATCAGCGATACTGGCCAGCGGTTTTCTTTCTTTGTTGTGTATTTACCTGATTTTGGATTTTGTATAATACTGGCATCATAAAAAAAAAAAAGAGTTTGGGAGTCTTCCCTTTTCTTGAATTTTCTGGAACAGTTTGAGAAAGATAGGAGTTAGCGCTTCTTTAAATGTTTGGTAAAATTCTCCTGTGAAACCATCTGGTCCAGCCCTTTTGTGTGCCAGGAGTTTTCTGGTTACTGCTTTAATGTCACTTGCTGTTATCGATCTGTTCAGACTTTCTGCTTCCTCTTGATTCAGTTTTAGAAAATTGTGTGTTTCTAGAAATTGGTCCCATTCACCCAGGTTGTTCAATTTTTATGGCATACAGTTGTTCATAGCAATTTCTTAAAACTCTTTGTATTTCTGTGGTATTGGTTGTAATTTATCCTCTTTTGTTTCTGATTTTATTTATTTGGGTCCCCTCTCTTTTTTTCTTGATGAGTCTGGTTAATGGTTTGTCCATTTTGTTTATCTTTCAAAGAATCAGGTTCTGGATTTATTGATTCTTTGAATTGTTCTTTTAGTTTCTAAGTCATTTAATTCTGCCCTGATCCTGATTATTTTCTACTTTCTACTCTCTCTGAGCTTTATTTGTTGTTGTTGCTCTAGTTCATGTAGAGGTAGGGTTAGGTTGTTTATTTGAGATTTTTTTTCTATCTTTTTTAGGTAGGCCTGTAAACAATTCAGTGTTTACCAGTCTTCTCTTTCTGGATCCACCCCTGGTAATATCTGATGGTGTCCCAGTCTGGCCCTAGGCAGCCTGTTCAAGACTACAAGTGATTCACAGTCCATGGCTGTCTCCTTCAGATTTGACTGGTCCCACTGTTCTGCCCTGGGGGCTTTCCATCAGCCCAGAGCTTAGGACTGGTTCATTTAATGACTCTACCTGCCTCCAGAGGGGTCCTCTGGTGCAACTGGAAGGGTGGGAGCCCTGGGTCACCCCCTGGGGGGTGCTGTTCAGCCATAGGGGAAGATGGTGGGAGTGTTTTTGCTGCCCCCTCAGCACATGACTTGGTCTGTCCCAGATTCTTTCCAGGAGTGTACAGTTTCTGGTGAATTAGCTGTTTCTCATGAGGGACCAATCTGTAAAAGGGGCTGCTGTTTCCTCTTTGGCACAGGCAGCCGCTCTGTCTAGGTGCCAAGGCTGGTCAGGGTCCTGAACACATCTTGCTGAGCCTGTCTCTAATCTCTGTTTTGCTGGTTTCAGTGGATCAGGGCCTGAGGAACAGTGTAATTCACAGTGTCTGGTAGAAAGGGCCCTTTCAGAGCCTTTTCTTCTTTCCTGTGTGGAAGGCACCCAGCAGGAGGTTCCTGAGCCTGGCTTCACTGGTCTGAAGAGCCTGTAATCCCACAGGTGGGGATTGGGTATGCCTGTCTGTGAGGGGACCTGCTTGGTTGCAGTAAATCTCAGGTGTTCAGCTCCTGGCCATTCAGTCCCCAGCCTGTCACTCTTGCAGGAGACTTGGGCCTGAACTCTCTGCTCTGCACAGTCCCCCTCTATCAGCCATTCTGGGTTGGGTCCCACAGTCCCTTCAGCATGACTCTATCGCTCTGAGTTCTTCGTTGGCGGATCCACTACACTTATGCATACACGCATGCAAGCACATGGTCCCTGTTAAGTCTTGAGTCTCAACTCAGCTCCTCTTTTTAAAAAGTTTCTGTGTGGCCCCTACACTACGGCACTGGGTCCTGGGGGCCCTGTTCTCTGTGTACTCCTCCTCCTCAAAAAGCATAAAGCCTCCCTTGGTCAGGGCTTGCCACTGTTTGCCAGAGCCTCTGACAGTTATAGATAAAGTTTCTCCCTGGCTCTTTCTGAATGGTGTTGGGAAGAATCCCACTGTGATACTGTAACATGGGGTGATTTCAGGGTACTCTCGCTGCTCCCCCAGTGGTGTTCACCCTCAGGTGAGCCTGCTCCAGACACACTGTTTCTGTGTCCATCTCTCTCCAGACCTCCTGGCTCCTGAGCTGATACACAGCCTCCTCAGTCAGTTTCCCTTTCATGGCATCAAGGGTCAGTGAGGTGACAGCCCCTTCCCCAGTAAGTACTGCAGTCCTCAGATCCTGGATCCTGGCAGTATCAGGGTGTGCAGCCCTGCCCAAGGCAAACGGCACAGAGACTCATCTGGGCATTGAGGTGTGGGCACTCTGTAGGCTTCTTCTTGAGTGGTATATTTTAAATTCCTCAAAATGGCTCCCACTCCAAATCTGCTCAGCCAGAAGTGCTGGGTTGTGCAGTGGTGGCAGCAGGTGCTCAGCTAGGAAAGCCAGGGCCACCTGTTTCTGAATGCCCTGAAGGTGCATAGGCTCTTTCCCACTCATACACATGCCCTGCACACTCATCCACATAACACTCACTCACACATGCACTCATTCACTGTCAACTGGATTTTTGAGTTCATTGTTCTGTGGTTTAGCTGTCAGACTGGTCCATGTCTGGAAGCAAGTAGACAGAACTTCCAGCTACTCTGCAGCCATCAACACTCTTCTCCTTCTGATATTCCTACTATATGAATGTTGTAATGTTTCATGTTATCCTGAAGCTCCCTTAAACTATTTTCATTCTTTTGAGTTTTTTTGTTTAGTTGCTCTGACTGGGTATTCCTTTCTACCTTGTCTTCCAGCTCACTGATTAAGTTCTCTGCTTCATCTAGCCTGCTTGTAATTTCTTCTAGTGTATTTTTCACTTCAGATATTGTATTCTTAATTTATTCTTGGTTCTTATTCATACTTTCAATGTCCTTTTCTATGCTGCTATATTTCCTTCTAGTTCCTTATAGTTCCCATAAAGTTCCTTGTAGTCCTCACTGAATTCCTTGAGTATTCTTATAACCATTATTTTGAATTCTATGCCTGATAGATTGCTTCCTCGATTTCATTTATCTCTTTTTCTGGGAATTTCTTCAGTCCTTTTGATTGAAGTGTCTTTCTTTGTCTCCCCGTTTCAGGTGACTCTTTTTGTTTGTTTCTGCATCTCAGGTTTCTCTGCTTTGCCTGCCTGTCTTTATGGGCAGGACTTCTGTGGTAAAAGTTCTGTGGGCCTCAGTGGTGCAGTCTCTTTGATCTTCTGATATGCATGCTCTGGGGTTGCCCTTTATTCAGTTTGTGTGGGCTCTCTTCTTGTGTTTGGGTTTTGTTTATTGATGGCTTATTCATTGGTGAGTTCTCCCCCTGAGCTGGCTGAATTGGAGTCACAACCCTGCCACATCCTCTGTGCTGTTGTAGAGGTGCTGGTTAACAAAGCAATATTACTCAGAAAACCAAACCCATGCCAGTAAAAATACCCCCCTACCACATCAGCAATTATAGCAACAATTGAGCAAGCATTAACAAAAGTGGAGAGAAATTAAGAATATTATAAGATACGAAAAAGGGAATATGAGATGACTAAAGGAGAAAGAAATGATTTTGAGTGGGAAGAGGGAGGAGACAAGATAAGAGTAGGGAATAGAAACAAGGCAAAAAAAGGGAGAAAATAAAATTTAAAATGTAAGTAAAACAGGGAAGGGCAATGTCAAAATGGAGTAATAAAGGGGGAGAGTATAATGAGGTTTGAAATGAAATTTTAAAAATAGAAAACCAAAGGGAACAAAATTGCAGAAAAACTACAACAAGGTCAATAACAATGACAGCTGAGCAAATATTAATAAAAATGAAAAGAGAATAAGAATGTTATATGAAAGAGGAAAGAGAGTATGGGATATCTACAGTAAAGAAACAATGATTTTGAGATGATAGAGAAAGGAGAAATAATAAAAGTAAAAAATAGAATCCAGGCTAAGAAAGGGAAAAAAATAAAATTCCAAACTCAAATAAGCAAGGGCAGGAGGAAGGCAAAATGAAATAAGACAGGGGTAGAGTAACCTGTGAGATTTGAAATGTTTTTTTTTTTTAAAGAATTCTTTTTTTCCTTTTAGATTTTATTTATTTATCTTTAGAGGGGAAGGGAAGGAGAGAGGGAGAGAAACATCAATGTGCGGTTGCCTCTTGTATGTCCCCTGACAGGAACTGGCCTGGCAACCCAGGCATGTGCCCTGACTGGGAATCGAACCCCGATCCTTCGGTTCGCAGGCCCGCGCTCAATCCACTGAGCTACACCAGCCAGGGCTGAAATGTTTTTTTAAGTGAACAAATAGGAATACAATTGAAGAAGTACAACAATAACTGTAATATCTATGCCAAACAAGCAACAATTTATAAAGGTGGAAAGAAAATAAGAATATTATAAGAAGGGGGAAAAGAATGAGAGCTAAATAAAGAAAGGAAGAATGATTCTGAGAGGATAGAGGAAGGAGAAATATTAAGAGTAAGGAATAGGAATAAGGCATAGAATGGGGGAAATAAAATTTACAATGAAAATAAGAAAGGGCAGGAAGAAGACAAAATGGAGTAAAACAAGGGAAGGGCATAATATGAGATGCTAAATGAAAATAAAATAAAAATATATGAAAATCTAAATAAAAATAATTTTAAAAAGACAAAGAATAGTGAAAAGTTGGAATACAATTGAAGCAAAAAAGAAATATTAAAAGGCTATGCGAGAGAAAGAAAAAAATATAATGCAAATTCTGAAGAAGAACAAGGTGGAATTCAACTCACTAGTTTGGTGTTTGCCTTCTGTCTTCTCTTTTAGGACCAGCCTCTGGCATTTTATCAGCTCAAGGTCCCGGGGTGGATTGTCCAACATCTGGCAGCACCACCTGTATCACCTTCACCTGCCTCTAGAGGGATCTTGTTACAATCGGGAAAGTAGGATCCCTATATCTTCCCTGGGAAGCACTGTCAGTCTTCTGGAAAAATTGTGGGTATATTCCCCCTGCCCCTGCACCACCCATCTTGTTCTGTCCCAGCTTATTTCCAATAATGCATAGTTTCTGATGAACTAGATGTTCATTTCAAGGGTGGTGCCAATCTGTGTAAGAGGGTCAGCCCTTTCCTGCTTTGTGCTGATGGCAACTCTGTGTGTGAGCCAAGGCTGGGCATGGCCCTGATTCCCCTTCACTGCACCAATTTCTGATCTCCCTGCCTCGCTTGCCTTAGTGGAAAAGGGCCCTAGGAACAAGTATATTTTGTCTCCCTGAGAGTTCAAAATGCACCTTTTAGGCTTTTCTCTTTCTGTCTTTCTCTTGCAGATATGTACTCTGCAGAGTGTTCTTGAGCCTGTCCTGTCTGTTTGGAAGAGCATCCCCATTGGATGAGGTGAGGTGGTGCTTGCAATCATTTAGGAGGTGGGGCTGGGTGAGTCTTTCCCTCCCCAGAGGTTTGATTTCTGCCAGGTAGGGAAGGGGGCTGACTGGCTGTAAATAATCACAAGTGCTCAACTCTTGCCTGTCTAGTTCCCAGCCCACTACCCTCATGGCAGACACAGTCTCAAACTCTCTACTCTGCACAGTCTCCAGCCTGCTAGCTGTACCAGGCTGGGGCCAAGAAATTTCCTTGCTATGAACCTTTCTGATTTCTCTGCCTAACTGTATTTAGTGGGAGCAAACCATGCTTTTTATCTTTTCCTTTTGCTGGCAGGGCAGCTGCACACAGGGTCCCTGCCCAGCATGCTTCAGCTCCCCTTCTAAAAAGTCTTTCTGAACACAGCCACTGCAACACTGAGTCACTATCTGGTTTTCTACACACAACCCTTCTCCGAAAAGCCAAAAGTCTCTCACAGTCCCAGCTGGCTGTGGCCTGCCTCCACTTGACCCACGTGCAGATAGAATTCCTCTTTCTCTCTGGCATTCTTCCAGTTGGCATTTGCCACTGCAGATATGAGTGTGCTGCTTCCTGTGTGTGTATGCCTGAATCTCCCTGACTTTTTGTATTTAAGTCATTCCCAGCCCAGGTCTAGGGGTTCTCTTCCCTCAAGAGGAGAGGGAGCCACAAAGCTGTGATCTCTGACCAGACTCTTTGGCTGCAGACAGCACACATGGAATATTTCCTCTTCTACCAACAAGTACACACACACACACACACACACACACACACACACATAATGGAGAAATATAATATTTCTCCTTACTGCCCATTATGAAGTGTCTTCTGTTCTCCTTGGCTTTCAACTTCACATCAGCTAAGATTCCATTGAGTGTCCAGTTTATTTGTCTGCAGATCAGCTGAGAATCCAAGCTAGGTGAAAGAGCAAGTGGACTCAGCTTCCACCTACTTAGTCACCATCTTTTCCCACATTTATTTTATATTTTTTAAATCAACAAAAATTTAGTTTTACTCAAATAATTTTATTTAATTTTATACTCATCAATTATATACATTTTGCCTTTTGATATGTTAGAGAAATCTTTAAAAGTATAAGAATAATATACATTAGCATAGTTTTAGCATCCTAAGAAGACTATTCTATATGTATACATAATAGATTAGGAATGTATATAGTTGCTATCAGTAAGTATTCACTATTTTGTATTCTATGTTTTTAACTTTTTATTTTGAAATTATTACAGATTCACAGAAAATTGCAATAATGGCACAAAGTGGTACCCTTTACCCAGTTCCCCCCAGTGGCTACATCTTAAGTAACTACAGTTACTACATCTTTAGTAACTATAGTGCAATATCAAAACTAGAAAATTGACATTAGCATAAAGTACATCATTCTATGCCTTATTATATACATATATTCCTGTGGCCACCATCGTACAGAATTATTCTGTCACCACAAAGATTTCCCTCATGCTATCCCTTTATAATCACACACATCTTAACCCTTTTATCCCTAACCCAGGTCAACCACTAATCTGTTTTTCATGTATACAATCTTGTCATTTTGAGGATGCTGTGTAAATATAATCATACCATATATGACCTATTAAGATTGGCTTTTTTCTCTCAGTTAGAAATTGTGTAGAGCCTGGAGAACCCGTTTTTCAATCCCTTTCAAAGTTAATTTGGAATGAGGAAAAAAAACTGTCATCACATGCTACCTTTTTTTAATGTCTTTTTTTGATCCTTAGTTAATCTTCAAACTTTTTGTTTTCTTTTTTCCTTTTTTAAATATATTTTATTGATTATGCTATTACAGTTGTCCCATTTCTGCCCCATCATTCCCCTCCACCCTACACACCCTCTCCCACCCACATTCCCCTCTTTAGTTCATGTCCATGTGTCATAAGTTTTCTAGCTTCTACATTTCCCATACTATTCTTGCCCTCCCCCTGTCTATTTTTTTCCCACTGTCTATGCTACTCATTCTCTGTACCTTTTCCCCCTCTCTCCTCCTCCCATGCCCCTGTTGCTAACCCTCCATGTGATCTCCATTTCTGTGTTTCTGTTCCTGTTCTAGCTGTTTGCTTAGTTTGCTTTTGTTTTAGGTATGGTTCTTAATAGCTGTGAGTTTGCTGTCTTTTCACCGTCATAGCCTTATCTTCTTTTTCTTAGATAAGTCCCTTTAACATTTCATATAATAAGAGCTTGGTGATGATGAACTCCTTGAACTTGACCTTATCTGAGAAGCACTTTATCTTCCCTTCCATTCTAAATGACAGCTTTGCTGGATAGAGCAATTTTCGATGTAGGTCCCTGCTTTTCAAGACTTCAAATATTTCTTTCCAGCCCCTTCTTGCCTGGAAGGTCTCTTTTGAGAAATCGGCTGACAGTCTGATGGGAACTCCTTTGTAGGTGACTGTCCCCTTATCCCTTGCTGCTTCTAGAATTCTCTCCTTCATTTTCATCTTGGCTAATGTAATTACAATGTACCTTGGTGTGTTCCTCCTTGGGTCCAACTTCTTTGGGACTCTCTGAGCTTCCTGGACGTCCTGGTAGTCTATTTTCTTTGCCAGATTGGGGAAGTTCTCCTTTATTATTTGTTCAAATAAGTTTTCTACTTGTTGCTCTTCTTCTTCCCCTTCTGGGACCCCTATAATTCGGATGTTGGGATGTTTAAAGATGTCCTGGAGGTTCCTAAGCCTCTCCTCATTTGTTTGAATTCTTGTTTCTTCCTCGTTTTCTGTTTGGTTGTTAGTTTCTTCCTTCTGGTCCACTCCATTGATTTGAGTCCCAGTTTTCCTGCCATCTCTATCAGTTCCCCATGCATCTTCCTTCATTTCACGGATTGTAGCCTGCATTTGTTCATCTAATTTGTGAGCAAAATCAACCAATTCTGTGAGCATTTTGATGACCAGTGCTTTGAACTGTGCATCTGACAGGTTGGCTATCTCTTCACTGCTTAGAGGAACTGGCTCTGGGGCTTTTATTTGTTTTCCAGTTTGAGCCATTTTTGGTGGGGGTTTTTTGTTGTTGTTGTTTTGGTTTTAGTCTGGTCTCGGCTATTACGTAGTGAAGAGTGGAGCCTCTGGCGCTCCCCAGTGCGGGGCAGCCCAGTCACTGGATCGTGATGCTGTGTGTGGGGGCGGGGTCTGAGAGGGAACAATGGCGTCTGCTCCGCTCTCTCCTGGATTCAGTCCCTTCCGCCACTTCCCCTCTGCCTGAACCGTCTGCGTGCGCAAATGTGGGACCACCTGGTCAGCCAGCCGCCTTGTGCAGCCTCACTGGGTCTGCACAGTTGCCCCCTGTGCCCGGGATCCGCCAGCTGCTGCCTATGGGCCCGGAGACCTCCAGCCGCCGCCTGTGCACCTGGGAACTGCCAGCCGCTGCTGTTTGCGTTCCCGGGTCCGCACCTCCACTTTCTCCTGCCGTGACTCCGCCCCTCTTACCAGTCAGGATGAATGGTTGTTGGACTTCCGTGCAGTTCAATTTTCTATAAGTTCTGGTTGTTTTCTTGTTTCTAAATATTTGTTGTCCTTAATTTTGGTTGTGAGAGGAGGCACAGTGTGTCTGCCCACGCCTCCATCTTGGCCGGAAGTCTGTTTTCTAATATACACATTTAAAGTCACAAATTTCCTTTTAGGTACTATGTTAGCTACATATAAGTCTTGACATGTGTTGTTTGTGTTGCATTCAATTCTAAGCGTTTTTTAATTTCCATTCCAATATCTCCTTACAAACATAAATTAACAATTTGTTTTTCAGTGTTCAGATATCTGTCCTTTGTCTTTAGCTGTCTTTTTTGTTATTAATATCAAAGTTTATTACATTGAGATTAAGGAACTTTAAATAATATTTATTCTTTGATGTTTATTTGTTGAAACTTCTTTTGTGAAGTGGTACTTGCTCAATTTCTATATTCCATGAGTAAAGACTTCTGTGTAAATCTATTATATTAGTTACTGATTTTGTTACTCAGAATCTTTACCACTCTACTAATTTTTTTGTTATTCTTCTTGTTTATCAGTTTCTGAGAGTGTTGTCATAAAACTTCCGCTAAGGTTGTGAATTTGTTGAATTCTCCTCATTGTGTCACAGGTTTATATTTGCTTGTTTTCTTCCTTTTAGCCTTTGTTATTAGGTGTTTATAGGTTCAAGATTTTTGTATCTCTACAAATTGTTCCTTTTATTGTCTTGCAATAATCATTATCCCTAGTAAAGCCTTTTCCTTAGTCTGTGTTGTGTTAATATTACTACAATATTTTTTTAGTTACTATTTGGCTGATATATAATTTTCAATATTTCTGTGTTCTTATGGTTAAATATACTGGCAGTTATAATAGTACTTTTTTAATCCAACTAAGTACTCTGTCTTGTGACATATGAGCTTAACCTATTTACATTTACTATGACTACTTTTATATTTATACATATTTTTACCTTTTTTGTGTGTTTCTTTTTACAATTTTTAAGTTTTTTCCTTCCTTTCTTCATTATGTTAAATCATTAAGTATTATGTTTTTATTATGTTTTGTCTTTATCTCCCTCTACTGGGTTTGAAAGTTATACATACTACTGCTAGTCTTTACTTGTTATTCCTAAAATTTTAACATGCATACTTGATTTTTAAAAGTCTAGTGATGCAATGCATGCTACAGTATGGCTACTAGCCATATGTGGCTATTTAACATTCAAAATGGCATCCACTGAACAATTAAAATTTCTTGTTTTAATTATTTAAATTTAAATTTAAAAACTAACACATAATACAGTAGTTGAAAAGCTTTTACATGTTTGGAACAGTTTGGGTATCTGAATTATCTTTTTCAACTCTAAATTTTGTGAAATCTAATTATAGATGAAATATTTCCAATGGAAATTTAGCATCCTAATAAACACGCATTCTAAATATAAAATACATACCAGAGTGGTTCTGGCCAAGATGGAGGCATAGATAGAAATGCTTTGCTTCCTCACACAACCAAAAGAAGGATAAACACCAATTTAAAAACAAGAACTGCCAGAAAATCAAACTGCATGGAACTCCAACAACCAAGGACTTAAAGAAACATTCATCCAGACTGGTAGGAGGGTCAGAGATGGGTAGCTGGGTAGAGGGTGCACTGCAAGGCAGCAGCCCATGAGGGTGAGCCAGGGGCTGACTGACCAGGAAACTAAAGACTCAAAACCTCTGTCTGTAAAATTCTGTGGGGGTTGCAAAGGCAGGAGAAACTCCCAGTCTACAGAAGAGTCCATTGGAGAGGCCCATGGAATCCTAGAATGTACACAAACCTATTCACCTGGGACACAGCACCTGAAAGGGCACCATCAGCTTGTGGGAAGTGAGGTAAGGGACAGAAAGTGAGGCTAGAGTGTAGCAAGCAGCATTGTTCCCTCTCTGACCCCACCCCCACAGACAGCACCACAACACAGCAAAGAGGGTTGCCTGGCCCTGGAAAATACCTAAGGCTCTGCCCCTTACAATGTAACAGGTGCACAGACAAAGAAATATGGCCCAAATGAAAGAACAGATCAAAGCTCCAGAAAAGAGCTTAAGTGATGAGGAGACAGACAACCTATCCGATGCAGAGTTCAAAACACTAGTAATCAGGATGCTCACAGAAATGGTTGAGTTTCATCAAAAAAGGAAGAAATGAAGGCTATACAAAGTGAAGCAAAGGAAAATATACAGAGAACCAACAGTGAAGGGCAGGAAACTCAGACTCAAATCAATGATTTGGAACAAAAGGAAGAAATAAATATCCAATTGGAACAGAACAAAGAAACAAGAATTAAAAAAAAAAAAATGAGGACAGACTCAGGAACCTCCAGGACAACTTTAACAAATACTCCAACATCCAAATCATAGGGGTGCCAGAAGAAGAAGAGGAAGAGCACAATATTGAAAACTTATTTGAATAAATAGGAAGGAAAAGTTCCCCAATCTGGTGAAGTCAATAGACTTCCAGGAAGTCCAGAGAGTCCCAAAGGAATTGGACCCAAGGATGCACACACCAAGGCACATCATAATTACATTGCCAAGATTAAAGATAAGGAGAGAATCTTAAAAGCAGCAAGAGGAAAGGAAAACTTACAGGCAAGAAGGGGATGGAAAGAAGTATTCGAAGTCATGAAAGGCAAGGACCTATATGCAAGATTACTCTATCAAAGCTATCATTTAGAACAGAAGGTCAGATAAAGTAAGGTCAAGTTAAAGGAGTTCATCATTGATAAGCCCTTACTATGTGAAATGTTAAAGGGACTTATCTAAGAAATAGAAGAAGATATCCCCTTTTCTCCACAACCTCTCCAACACTTGTTGTTTGTTGCTTTGTTTATGATGGCCATTCTGACTGGTGTCAAGTTGTATCTCATTGTGGTTTTAATTTGCATCTCTCTGATAGCTAGCGATATCGAGCATCTTTTCATGTGTCTCTGGATCCTCTGTATGTCCACCTTGGAGAAGTGTCTGCCCAAGTCCTCTGCCCATTTTTTAATTGGGTTGCTTGTCTTCTTAGAGTGGAGTCATGTAAGTTCTTTGTATATTTTGGAGATTAAACCCTTATCTGAGGTATCATTGGCAAATATGTTTTCCCACACTAGTGCACTGCTGGTGGGAGTGCAGGCTGGTACAACCACTATGGAAAACAGTATGGAATTTACTAAAAAAACTAAAAATGGATATACCTTTTGACCCAGCAATTCCACTGCTAGGACTATATCCTAAGAACCCTGAAACACCAATCCAAAAGAACCTATGTACCCCTATGTTTATAGTAGCACAATTTATAATAGCCAAGTGTTGGAAGCAACCTAGATGCCCATCAGTAAATGAATGGATCAAAAAACTGTGGTACGTTTACACAATGGAATTCTATGCAGCAGAAAGAAAGAAGGAGCTCATACTCTTTGCAACTGCATGAATGGAACTTGAGAGCATCAGGTTAAGCGAAGTAAGCCAGGCAGTGAAAGACAAATACCATATGATCTCACCTTTAACAGGAAGCTAATCAACAAAACAAACAAACAAGCATAATATAACTAAAGACACAGAAATTGAAAACAGGCTGAAAGTCACCAGAGGGGAGAGGGGAGCGAATTTCAAGGGAAAAGGGGAAGGAACAAGTATAAAGGACACATGGACAAAAACTATGGAGGGGTGGAAATGGGAGGGAGGAGGGGAGGGCTAGGGTGGTGGGCTCGGGTGAGAATAAGAGACAGAAAACTGTACAAGATCAACAAAATAAAAATTTAAAAAAATAGAAGAAGATAAAAAACTATGAACAATAAAATGACAACAGACTCACAACTATCAACAACTGAGCCTAAAAAACAAAGACAAAAACAAGCTAAGAAAACAAGTAGAACAGAAACAGAATCAAGAAATGGGATCACATGGAGAGTTATCAGTGGGGAGGGGGAGGGGGAGAATAGGGGAAAAGGTACAGGGAACTAAGAAGCATAAATGGTCGGCATAAAATAGACAGGGGAAGGTTAAGAATGGTATAGGAAATGGAGAAGCCAAAGAACTTAAATGTACAACCCATGGACATGAACTAAGGTGGGGGAATGCTGCAGGGTCATTGCGGGGGGGGTGTGGGGCAGAGGGGAATAAAGGGGAGAAAAAATTGGGACAACTATAATAGCATAATCAATAAAATATACTTTAAAAAATAAAATACCAGATTTGGAACATTTAGTATAAAAATATATAAAATGTTTCAATATTATTTATATTGATTGCATGCTGAAATTAAAATATATTATGTACATTGTATTAAATAAAATGTATTATTAAAATAATTTCACATGATTCTTTTTTAATGTGGCTCCTCTTAAAGTTCTGATTACTTTCGTGGCATTATATTTCTGTTGGACAGTGTTCATCTAGAATGAAATCCCCAAGCACCCGGTATGCCCTAGTTCTCTCAACTTTTCTCTTCCATGTTATTGTAGTCAGCATTTAGTTGTGTCATATGCAATATTAGTGTCACCTTGTTTTTCATGACCCCATTTTAATTCATCACTCTCTTCTTTTATACACAATAATGATCTGCATTAACCAAAATACTTGCCAATTGCTTCATCCACCTGTGCACCTGGCATCCTATGTCTTCTCCACAGTTCAGCTCTTTCTATCCAGCTTCCACAGGCCACACTGTAGACTGTGTTGTCTGTGTCACTGGTGATACAGGGGACTTCAGTGCTGGTCAGAGACCCACCTGTGCAGGTGCCAGGGCCTCCACACCTCTGTTGGAGTACAACTGCTCCACTATTCCACTGCCCCCCCCACCTCAGTGGGAGCTACCATGTGCAGGAGCCACAAAAGTCTGAGGCAGCCTAAGCCGCAGACAGGAGAGGAGGCTCCTCAGTAGCATCTGCTCAGCTTCCACATGCTGCAGCCCTCTCTGTGGCTATCTGCCACACTCATAATCTCCTCTTAGATTTGAATTGGGAATTGGGCGGTGCCTTGTCCATTCCTCTTAATCCCCTCCCAGAAAGTACATCTGATTATCCTGGCCACACTTCTGGGGCAAAGAGCCTTAGTACCTCGGCTATATAAGCCCTACATGACTATGGCTTATGGTCATAGTTTATTCCTCTGTTCCAAGGCCTTAGGGGGTCATTCCCCAATGCCTGTGTCACTCCTCACAGATGAATCTCAGCACAGTGGCCCAGGGCCTGGACTGGAGGGAGGCAAGTGAGGCACTCACTGACTCCTTAAAATTTTCTGCCCAGATACCTCACTTACCTTACTCTCATTGCATCCATGAAGCCCCCAAAACTATGTTTTCCATGGGTGCTATGAAGTTGACTCCTCTGAGCCCCCTTAGGCCAACAGAGCCTATATCCCTGGGAAAGGCTTTCCTTAGACTGGTTACAGTGCACTGCTGGGAAACTCATTAATGCCAAAGTAGTGTGCTGAGAGCTTCATCTTGTGGCCATAACTGCCAATTACAGTCAGGATTTAGCTCAGTACCTGTGTTAATTACTTCAGTGTTTCTTCCACCCACTGATGGGAAGCCCTCTTCCAAAGAAGAGGAAAACATTCCCTGGGCTCCAGCATCAACTTAAGTATTTACACACATGAAACAATATCTATTCTTCCAATGCTTGTAACTAAGAACAATTAGGAAAAAAGACTTTGCTATATAAAAGCGAAAAGTTCCCTAAGAACTCAATTCAGTATGATTTTGTTACAGCACAGACCCAGGGTGGTGTGAATGACATACTATTGCCAAATGGACCCACCCTTGTGCTCTGAGGTCCCCCACCCCATACTAGGTTCAACTTGCCCACCACCAGGGAAAGATCTCTCAATGCCAGAGATTGGTGAAAAGGAAAGGGATTATTTATTTAAACAGTTATACACACTTGTGAGTAATGACTTAATGTCTTCATTGAGATCTCAAAGTCCTTTAGAATACCCACAAACACACAGTCCTTCCTTCTCCCCTCTACCTAGTCCAGGGTACCGTATCTCAGAAAAAGAAGTCCATGGTTCTTCTTTGCCCAAGCCACATGGTCCCCAAAAGATGCTGCATGGCTGCTGCACCTGGGTTTAAATCCCAGCACCAATCTTCCTTTGCTGCACCATTTCCAATTCCTCCCACAATTGGCCACAGCTGCCAGCATTCCCATATTTTTTTTTTCCAGCTTTACTGGGATGCCATAGTAAGTCCTGGCAGGTTTGGCCCTGTGTTGTGGAGCCAATCATCTCCAAACTCTTACACAGGCTCTGTAACCAGGGGGAGTTGCCTCCCAGTTACACACATCGTGGATTGAAGTCACTCCCATCTCCCTGGCTCAAAGCATGGCCACAGCTGTTTAACATATCTATGAAGCCAGTTAAAGGTTATAGATATGTAAAATGACCATGCTAGAGGTTATCTGCAAAACTGTTGCTATGCAAAATGACTCTCAGTGGCCCTGCTCCATGCATCCCATCCCCCAGCTCAGACTTGTGTGGGTGAGGACATCTTATATATTTTTTTTCTAATATTTCCTGGACACCGAGTTCTGGACCCCATTACAAATCCCTATTTGCCCCCCTCCCTTGACTGCACCCTGTTACAAATCCCTCCTTTAGATATACAACCCCTTTATAATCATATAAAGGACAATGGGTGAAGTTCTCATCTTCTTGTAACTACTTCCAGCTGGACATGGATGTTGTCCTACCTACCCTTCAGGTCAGGGGTACCTTGGAAGGGGGGCGGGATGCAGTTGTAGCATAGAGGGAGTCCTTCCTGTAAGGTTAAGGACCTTACAGAATCCAGGTCAGTTGGCTGTCACCAGGAAGTTCCAGGCTCGATGTTCAAAGGCTGGTATTACTGGACAGTTAGTTGGCATCCTTGTCATATTCTGGAGGTAAAGAATGGCTTATCTGGAGGAAGGTGTACAAAGCATGCTACACTTATCCAAAACCCTTGTAGCCCACTATACTTAACTTGGGCTAAGGGGAATATATTAGGATTTCACTCCTTCCCAGATTTCCCAGATTTCTGGGCCCTTTCCAAGGCTTTAGGACAGAAAAGGGTAAATCAGTTCTAAAGTGAAGCCTACAGACCACCCCAACCCAACCACTTAGTTCAGTCAAACTGTTGAGTCTCAGGGGGCGATGATGAAGATGGGCTCCTTAAGTGAGGCCTATATTGCAACCAGTCACTCAGGTAATGAGGGCCTAGGCATATGCTCTATGAAAACAGAAGGAAGAACATATGTTAATTTACACAACAATTCCCCAAGCCAGTCTCTGTGCCTGTGAGACTGTCTTTTGGGAAGACATCCAGTTGCAAGGCCCTTGCTGCGATGACATCTAACAGTGGCAATTTGACAGGTCCTTTGTGCCTGTAAGTTGAACATCTTTGGTGATATTACAAACCCAGTTTCAACTTTCAAATGAAAGCAAACTTTCAAGACAGTTAGCTGTGCCATTCTGATGTTCAATACTGAGCATTGTGATTTTCCTTGAACCACAATTTTTCTCCCTGAGATCGCCCTCATTGTTATTAAAGGGACTATATTGAGTCCAGCTTTTAATTTTGCCTGTTCATTTGCATAAACTCACCAAGAACTGCCTGGATCATCTACGATCTTTAAATCCACTTTGCTGGAACTCACACAGGGAACGTTTAGGTTGACTTTTCAGTCCATCCCTCAGGGCACAGAAGCAGAGCCACACATTTGCCATCTGGCTTTGTCTGTATCAGTTATTTCACTAAAATACTTGAGGCTTCCATTGTGCCTGCAGGCTCCTTTTTTTTTTTTTTTTTTTTTTTTTTCCCCATCTTTCAGGAAAGCAAACTTGGTTCCCTTCCTGGAAAGACTGCCACAAACCGCACTGTCAACCAAAGTACCGGGCTTTTTCTTGTGGGCTTTTGCTAGCTTCACAAGTCAGTCCCAGTTCCTTGAAGCTTTCTGGTGACAACCAGAACCCAGACATGCCTCCTTCAGGCATGACATTCCAGTCAAAAATCTTGTTAACAAACCGCCATTAATGACTGGTCTTAGTGGATTTATGCAAAGGAACCTTATGCCATCACTCACTCCTTTAAAATGCCAGATCCTTGGGGGATCAGGTAGGGAGAAAAATACAAAGTATGAAGGAAAATCCTTTTCCTTCTAATATCCTTTAACATACCTTCTTCATTTATATATCTTACACTTTCCCTTGTTCACTTTTCTACAGAGTGTAAAGTTTTAACCTTCCCTGGAATCCTCAATTTCCTTTCCGAGCAAATACAGAGCAAAATCCAAAATACAGACAGAGTTCTAGAACAATACACAGGTAGAGGCATTCTCTTGTACCAATACATCCACTGGTGCCTCCGCAGAGATATGCTCTTTCAGACTGGGTCTCTTGGCAGAAAGAGACCCTTTGCCTCAGGCTGAAACACTCATCAGCCCTAAATGACCCTTCCTGGGTCCCGAGTGGCAAAGGCATTCTCCCCAATCAATTACAGAAGACCTTCCATAGGTCTTATAGGTGACCTTAACTGCGTCTTACAGACAACCTTAACTAGGTCTTCATGTACAGAGGATTTCTGATTAGAAACAAAACCAATGGCAGAGACTTGCTCCTTTCCCATAAAACCAGAAAACAAGTAGTTGAGGTTTCCTTTCCTCTAGGTTTAAAACTTTCACAACCTTTATACATATTTTCACAATATGTGGTATGTTTTGGCTGAATTCGTGACTGTGGAGGTTTCACTGAGCAGAGGCCTCCAGAGAACTATTCTGACACACTGATTTATGGGGGCTTCCAATTCCTCTGGTCCCATGCAAGGACCTTAATTTCAGGGAAACCAGTCAGCCCACTGATGGTTCCTGGCTGGGGTTGAGGGTTCCTACCCAGTCCCCTGGGATGCCCCAAAGAAGACCCAAGAGGCAATCATAGTCTGGCTGCCAGCTCTCCCAGAGAACCACTGCACCAGGGCCCATGATACTAAACATTAAAGAGAGACATCTTCTCTGCCACTTGCAGCCAATTTGATTTTAAACACAAATGCAAACTCAGGCCCTAACACCACCTAGAAGTATTTGATTATAAGGTGGTTATCCCTTACAGTGCATAAAAAATGTCTTATTTTTAATTTATCGTGTAAATTAAAATGCAGAATTTATTAAAATGTCCAGGAAACTCAGTTTGAGAGCCAAACATTGTCTCAGCTAATGCTGCTTTTGACAGTGGAAGGTGAAGGAACAGGCACTTTCTGGGCCATGTTAAGAGTCACTTGTCATGGCCGTGAAGACAAGTACCAAGCACTTAGCTAAGTTCTTTGCATGACTTACCTCACTCAATTCTCACAACAGACCCCTGGAGTCAGTAGTATTATTACCCTCATTTTACAGGTGGGAAGTGAGGCTCAAGTTGGTGTGCTAAGGGCAAGAGTCAAACTTGACTTTGCCTAACTCCAGGGCCCTCATTCTTTCTGCTCTCACTGCCTCATCCAGCATGCCTGGATGGAGAGTTTGCCTCTTTCTCAGTGCATGCACAGAGGAAGCCTGGTATGCTGCTTCCAACTGAGTCCATGATAGGAGTGGGGACTGACAGGGTCTAAGAACAGCACACTACACCTTGCCTCTCAGAGCTCTGAGTTCTGGTCCTGCAGCAGGATGTGTGCTCCTTTACCTGTGCCAGCAATCCCCTTCCACCACAGTCTGCCCTGGGCCTGCCTCTGCCATCATCACCTCCATGAGACTCAACTGACCAAGCCTACACCCCAACCCCAGCTCTACCCACATTCCAGCTCTGCCAGTCCATAGCGAGCCATGCCTGCCTTGGTCAGGGAGGACAAGAGTACGGGCCACACTGAACCTAGGTGAGGGGGATCCCAGCCCACCCTCAGAGAAGCAAGCTCCCTGTCTACCAGAGCCCCACTGGGAAGTCAGGTTAATGAGGGCCACCTGCCTCCCTTTCTCCTTGGTCTGGGCTTTCAAGGGGTTTAAATCAGTTGACCTTGGTTTCAGTCCTCAGCAGTGCCACTTATAAGCTGTCCTTTGGGAAACTTGCTGAACCTTTCTGATCTCGGTTTCCTAGTCCACATAACTAGGAGACTTGGATGATGCTCAGCACTTGAGGCTCAGATACCTGCTCTGCAACCTGAGGGTTCCTCCCCTACTAATGATGTCTCCAGTCCTAACTTCCTCCCCATATTGACAACACATAACTGGCCAGAGGTGTGGAATTAAGCTGTTCAGAGGAAAACTCTGTGTAGAAATCTCCAGAAATCGCACACACTCTACCAGCCACACGTGGCTCCAGGGAAAGTGAGGCTAGAGGTGAGGGTGGGGTAGGTTTTAGCATACAGATCCAGAGTCTAGCAGGACTCAAGTGATAGGGCTGTGAGGGAAGCAGTGATCCAAAGCTTTGGTAGGCTGCCAGTGCCTGCCAGGAGGCGCTCTGCACGAAGTCAAACTGCAGGCAGCGTCTGAGAGCCTCACTGCCCCAGCCCTTTCTGGCAGAGGTCAGCTTCACTGGGGAAACATTTCCTGAGCTGCAGCTGCTTCAGCCTCTTAGAATGTCAAGAAAAACGGCATCAGCACATCACCCCCAGAGGCGCTGAGGAGCCAAAGAGCCTGGATGTGACTAATGATGATGGGCAGCTTTCTTCTGGTCCTGCCTGCTGGTCCCATGCTTCTGGTCACATGGGGTCCCTGGGCCAGGGGGCGAGACTGGAGGCAGAGGGGTGGGGGGCGTAGGGAACCTGAGCACTATCTTTAGGAGGCAGGCTCCCAGTGGTGGAGACTGAGGGGGCCAACTTGGGGTATCAAGTGAGCAGACCACCTTAGGACAACACCCAGGCAGCTTTCCTGGGAGCTAGGCCCCTTCATGCCTGTCAGGGCCCAGGTGCCCATCCTGTGATGGGTGCTCGTTACCTGTGTTTACACAGGGCACAACCCCGGGCGGGGGGGGGGGGGGCTGTGGGAGATGAATGAGGAGCTTTAGAGTGAATAGGGGGATAGGCCAGTCCAGGACAACTGGGGCCATCTTCACAGCTTGAGAGATGAGGGGCAGTGAACAGAAGCTGGATTTGAACCTCCCTGGCATGTTAAACCATGTGACTTGGGATGGCTCACAGTTGCACTGGAACATTTACCTCAGGGTACTGTTAGGTTTGAATGTGTTTGGTCCACACTCAGCATCTGCTTACTGCTCATTGTCACTACCAACGATGCCTGGGCGGGGCAGGGGCGAGGGTGGGGTGGTGGTGGTGGTGACATTTTAGGGAATCCTGGCCTGAGTCCAAGAAGACGTTCCCAGCAACCCCTATGTGAGCTCATTGATTGTGTGGCCCATGTCAGAGCTGCTCACAGCTGAGTCACCTAGCTCACTCTCTATGACTGCCCTTCACTGTGTTGCCGGACAGACCCAGGAGCCGTTCCCCAGCTCTCCTGAGCTTAGCTGGTTGTGGTCTGCCATTAAACGCTGCTACCAAGAAAGGTGGGTGAGGACGAGGCAGGGGCTAGATGGCAGGGTGCTTAGACAGTAGTTCTCTGGTCCCCTATACCTGCCCTTTTATTCTGTTCTCCCCAAAGCAAATGCCTGTGCCCTGGGGCTTTGCCATCCCCACTGCAGGCTGAGGTCGGCCAAGGTTACTCCTCCAACCAGTACCCTCTTAGTGGAATCATGCCCCCCTCACACACACAACCCCCTGAGGTAGTGGGGGAAGTAAAGGGCATGGACCTTCCCAGGGCACAAGCACACAGCACAGACAGAACAGAAGCCCAACTCACTGTCACCCAGGGAGGCCTCTGTTCTGTGACAGCAGAGCTGAGGTTGGATCATAGACCTGGCCAGTGCGGGGGCCCCTGTCCTGGGTGCCAGATGTGGGAGGGCTCTGCCCACAGAGCCCCATCCCTCTGTCACGGATGAAAATAAAACTACCAAGACATGATCTGCTTGGGAAGGAGAGGTGGACAAACTCTCAGAGGAGAATGACCCAGAGCCCTTTCTCACTGGGCTTTTATTGGGTTCACAGGAATACAGGTATGTCAGGCGGCAAGGATCAAACAATGGTTAACATTTCAAAGAAATCTGAGGGCTTAATCTGAGTCAATGTCTGTCAGGAAAGGGGGTTGTAAAACTTTGGGAGACAATCTCATTTCTTCCTTGGACCCTTATCATTTAAACGAGAGCACTCTTAGCAAAGCAGGTTTCACAGGACTTTAGGAATTCTTTCTTATACTCAATCACCCAGGGAAACGTCCTGGCCGGCATAGGGCTGCACCACTGGCCGTCATAGTTTCAGGCTTTGAGCCGATTAGGAAGCAGAAGACATCTCCCAGATGGAAATGAGGACTCGGACTATGTCAGAATAGCCAGGGGGTGAGGGTCCATCACATCCTCTTTGCTGCAACCCCCCAAGTCCTTCCATGAGGCCTCCCAAGTGGTTGTGTCTGGCTTAGGTTGCCCCTCCCATGAGGAGTCTTACCCATCTTTGACTACCAACCAAGCATTGGGGCCAGAGATGGATGAGGCAGAAGCAGCACTCCTGCCAGGGAGATAAGCTTTGTCTCCTTAGTAGGTCACGTCCTTGTGACAGAACAGACCCAGATGAAGTAGGTCCCTTGGGCTCTTACACAGCCCACCATGGGGTGAGGGTTACAACTCCTGAAACCAGGCTGAACGGTCCGCAACAGGCCAGCAGAAGGGTAGGAGCTGGGAAAGAAAATAAGGGCAGTCAGCATGTCCAAGGGGAGGAACTAATATTCACACACACTCCTGAAGGGTCAGTCTCACCTCTCTTACCCTTTGATGAACCTACAGTGGGCATTGTATTCTTGGAGCTCTTCCCCTCTTCCTGTAGTCACAGTACTCTGGCATCTATTATAGCTTTACCTCTTTCCTACACCAGCGCAGACATCTGTGGAAGCCAAGCTCCTGAGACAAATCCAGGTTGCTCTAGCAATCAGCACCTCTCGTTGCCAGACCTCAGGACTGGTTCAGTTATAGATTGGTTGCCTAATCAAAGCCATGCAGAAAAAGGACATGTTTAGGAGGGTAGGGAGAGGAAACTTCTCAGCCTTTCTGAGAGACACTAGAAGATTCTTATTTCTTATTGTTAGACATGAAGGAGGAAGTATTAGCTCCTGATGCTGGTGTTCAGGCTTTTTTACAAGGAAACTTTGATGAGGGTGAAGTAGACACCCCAGGAAGCAAACAGGAGACCCAGGATGGGGGTGCGGAATTGTCAAGCTACTGAATCCAGCCATGCGTCAAATCCATATTATCAGGACTTTCCCATTAAAGGAGCCAGTAAACCTCCCCTCAAGTTTTAAGCCAATTTTAATTGTCTTTTGGATTTCCAGCAACTGCAAGTTTCTTTCCTGATTATCCTCTTTTGACCAAATATAAAAATGGATACCCAGAATATATGAGAAGGCTACCAGGTAAAATATAGGACCTCCAGTTAAACCTGAATTTCAGATCAATAATGAATACCTTTACAGTAGATGTTATGTCCCATGCAATATCTGGAACACACTTATACTAAAACAAACAAACAAACAGAAAAAAAACCCTGGGCATTTTGTATTTTTATTTGCTAACTCTGGTAATCCTAGTTCAGTAGCTTGTCCAAATTTACACTGCTAGAGAAAGGAAAAACCTGGACACAGGCGCGTTCAATTCTGAAGCACCTACAATACCAGGTCATGGGACAGACTCCTCACTCCCCACTCCCCTTTGTCACCCTCCCACTTCTGTGTGCTTAGAGAATACAGAGAAATGTCACTCTGCATCCATAATGGTCCCCAAGTTCTGTCCCAGCTCCGAGGTTCTCAGGCTTGGTGCTCAGCATTTCAATGTTTTGGGTTATGGCTCCACCTCGGCTGTTGTACAACGAATGGGCCCCATCTCTTTTCTCACTGTTGATTTTGCACTGCTTCCCTCAGCAAGCCAAACCGCAGTTTGCTTGGGTCCAAGGTCATGGTCACTTCTCTGGTTTGGGGCTTTGCTATTCTCTTCAATCACTTAGGTTCCCACCCAGGGACTGCTTCTGCTCCCAGCTGCCCCAGGTGACCCCTCAGAGGCACAGCCTGGCCCCTCTTCTGTACTGTCCCTCTGCTCTCCCCAGAGAATGCCAGCAGCAGAGGCTGTCCATCCATTGCTAAGGCCTGAAGCAAGACAATGCTGACCCAGATGGCCCACAACCCGCAGCCAGGTGATAACCGGAACTGACACCACAAGCATTGGCTGTGCTTGTTTTATCTGCATAACAGTAGTTGGTTCTGTCATCACAAACACAATACAGCAGAGGTAGGGGAGCAGAAGGGATAAGAAGTGGTGGGAAGAACATTCTGGTGATGCTCCCCCAACAGTTGTTCCTCTGCCTCTGTCATCTCCATATGTACATGTTTAAACAAGATAACACTGCACCCTTGGGGCGCCTTTCCCTTAGATGGCCACAGCCACCATGTCAATGATGTTGATGGCTGCAGAAACATCAATTGGCTATTTCATAACCAAGATTTTTCTGTTTGATTTTCCACAGTTGTCAATGATGAAATAATGATGCTGAATTTCCAGAAATGGAATGAGAAGGTGAGCCATTAGTAGCCAGTGGACCAGGGAGGGTGACCGTCTGCCACTGGGTGCTGCTGGAGCTTAGCCTCTACACTTGGGCATGGGGACAGTGCTCCTAACCTTCCCACTAACAGGACTGACATACACACCAGACAAGGGTAATGCATGGCATTTGGAAGTTGTGCTGCAGGTTTGCAGGTTGCTGTTTGTGCCGATTTACAAGGCCCACAGAAAAACCTACCTCCTTCTAAATTCAGGTCAGCAGATTGAAAAGATCAAACATAGTGTCTGACATGTGTGAAAGGCTTTACCATCTTCTGTTTGTTCTCAGAAGTCACTGTCATCATTTTTCTCATTTCACAGACTTGAGGAACTGATATCCACAGGCCCTGTGACTTGCCCAAGACTGTTCCAAGATCTGGGTACACTTGCATTTAAGGGACTCATTCCTACAGCAAGGCTTCTTGTTTGAAATCCAAGAAAACATCAGATAAAGAACATTCTAAATATACTTTTGCTATAGATGCTGATGATCTGTTGCTGGAAAACAGGAATTGGCTTGTCTGCTTGAGGATGTAGTTGGTTCTTTATAAAAACAATACATGAGAAATTTGTATGTAGACTACCAGCTTCATTATGCTACCGGCAGCTTCCAACAAAAGAACATTTGCAGTCAGATATTTTGGTAAGAATTTTATTTTTTTCTGTGTTGAGTATGATTACCTATGCTCTTGGCTTTTCATTTGAAGGCGGGGCCACTGAGAGCACCCAAAAGAGCTGTCTTGGTTTCGTGGGCTGAGACCACCCAGGAGTCTGGGTACTGTGATGAGGACACCGACTAGCAGTGTCCGAGTCATTATGGATGAAATAAAAACATACACATGGACTACCGAGTCCAGTGGAGGAAAAAGGATGACAGTGTGACTTTTCTCTCAAGGGGAGCAAAAGCCTCAGCCTCCTTCATGACAGGCCTTTATTCTATATCTCCTCACATTACAAGATGGTCCTCACTCCCTATCCCCAGTTACAACAAAAGGAGCCAATGCCTCTAATCACATCACAGAAGAAGGATATTCGCAAATGAAAAGGCAAAAGTGGTTGAGTCAGTTACACTGGTCCCTGCAAGGTTTAGCATGGATTTTAGGAAGTTCCAGTAAAAGCAAGGCTCAAAGCAGCCTAGGTATATGCAAATCTGATTACCCATGAGAGAACCTATCTGTGGGTGTGGGTCCTGTGCATCTCCGAGTGGGAGCTGGGCCCATGCCAAGCAGAAGGGTCTGCCATAGTACTGGCCAATGGCACAGTCCTCACCCAGAACTGGGGAGCTGTTCCGTGACTGCCTGAGAAACAGAGCCTTCAATGTGACCATGATTGCGGGAGGCCAGGGCTCCAGTGACTTCAGGGCTCTGAGGACATTCAGAGTCCCAGAGTGTGAGTGTGTAAGGCAAGTCCTTTTCTGGGAAGGCTGTGCTTCCTGAAGCTGCTCTGTGTCATGCTTGGAAACAGTCCAGCCAGGCACTTAATTCAGAAATCATGAGGATGGGACAGTAGCCCCCAGCATAGTACCTGGGAGGCAACTTAAAGTGGGACAATCCTCTGGGTGGGTCACATGCAGTTGCTAATGCAGGTCCTGGCTGGCTGGGTCACACAGGTGTTGGCTGGTGGGTTGTACAATGATGTTTCATGTTCTATGGAGCTGGGCACCTCCAGGTGATGATTGAAATCCCAGATACCAGTGGGAGAAATGAAGTCAGTGGTCCTCAACCTAGCTGTGCATTAGAATCACTAAGGAGCTTTTTTAAAATCCTCAGATATTTTTAAATACTGGAGATTTGAGTTTAATTGATCTGGGTTGGGTTCCAGATATCAGTATATTTTTTAATTCTCGGCAGCCTAATGTTCAGCCAGGGCAAGGAGCCACCAGAGCAAGCCCAGGATGGCCTCACACTACACACAGCAGCCTTTGCTGGGGTCTGAGCCGTATTTGTAATGGTAAGGAGTCAAGCTAGGCAGTCTGGATCCCACATAAGGTTGGATACTTGCTATGGGGCACTTCTGGAGTGTTTAACCTCCCTGACCTCCCTTCCTGCAATTGGAGCTGGAGAGTAGCTGAGACTGGCCTTTTAACTCTTTTCAGTCCTAATGCATTGTGTGTCTGTAAAATCTCTAGATACTATCCTCTGAGCTGGGCTTATAGCATTCTCTGGTTTGAAAAGAAAACTCACCCGCTTTTGTGGAGGGTTCCAACCACCAGATTTTCATGTCCCCTGGCTTCAGGGTACAGATGCTAATCATTTAAGAAAAACACAAATGAAATACCTGATTTTAAGTATTTGATTTGATTAATTTTATTTCAGTAAAATTCACATAACAAAATTAACCAATTTAAACTGAAGAGTTAATTCAGTGGTAATTCATACATACATAGTGTTGTGAACCACCACCTCTCTCCAGTTTGAAATGGTTTCATCACCCCCCAAAGAAAACCCCATCCCCACTTCCCCCAGCCATAACATCTGCTAATCTTTCTGCTTATGTACTTACCTAGTCTCTGGGTATTTCATATAAATAGAATCATGCAAAATATGTCTTTTTGTGACTGGCTTCTTTGATTCAGAGTAATATCTTTAAGGTTCATCCACATTGTAACATGCATCACAAACAGCTGAACAGCTTTGTAAAAAAGGACCAGCAGTGCTATTTGGAAGAAAAGGAGAGTCAGTAAGCATAGGAGAAGCAGCTTCTCCTCCCATTCTTGGTCTCTCTGGGTCAGTCCTTCTATCTCTTCTCTCTCTCTCCCCTGCTCCCTTCCTGTCCCCCTCTCCCTCTCCCTCCCTCTCTCTTCTCTCTCCATAGAGTCTGGAGGAGATTGCTGGGAGACTTAAGCTTGTTTTTAACTGAAATGATCAGAGAATTAGGGCAACTAGAAAATTCTTTAGGGTTAAATTGCACTGATATACTTCACTTTACTTTGCCCACAATTTTGTCAAACCAAAGACTTACCTTGCAGCAGGAAACTAGAGGCCAGCCAGTACAGGTCTGAGTTTCTCAGTCAGGAGCCTTGTGCTGAAACTTGCACCCAGCCATGGGAACCCTTGGCTCTAGCACCTACAGGCTTTCCCTGTGACATTCTGTTCATTCCAACCAGCTGTGGCCTCTTTGCTCACCAGCTTCCCAAACTTCTGCTCACTGGCCTGCCTGACTCTCTCCTAAGGACTGGTGGCTTTGACCTGTAGCTGACCCTTCTGGGCACTCCCCACCATGAGTAACCCCTGCACACCTGAATCATTGTGGGGAAAATTATGGTACCCTCTGCCCATGCCTGGCCAGAGTGTCCAAAATGAAGAAGGCATCTCTGAATCCAGCTATTCCTACAGGCCCTAACTTCCTGGCCCACTAGCTGACCTTCAGGACCAAGACCAGGGGGCAGCTTGGAAAGGGCATCCTCTTCCATCACACCCCTCTCTCATGCCTTCCCAACTTTGTTCATGTGGCCTTTCTCTGGAATATATGCTCTCCTCCCTCCCTTTCTGTGGATGGCAGGGATGTGAGGTTAACATGGGAATCCAGATAGGAAGGCAAGAGCGTGTTCTAGGAGAACAGAAGACTCGGGGAGAATATTAAAGTAGTAGAAATGAGGGAGGTGGTTGACAAGAGTAGAAAGACAGGCCAATGTCAAGCACAGAAACTTGGATTTTCTCATGAGCAATAGGAGCTATTGAGAGTAGTAATCATGGGACTGACCAGATCAGAATCACTTATAGGCAGAATGATGGCAGCAGGGTATGAAGTCAGTGCTCACCTCTTCATTGGTCTTGCTGATTTATCTGTGGCCCTTCCATCTCCTCAATATTGCAGTTGGAACAAGGCTCTTAAAACTGAAATCTAAGTAGATCTGTCACTGACATGCACATACCAGTGGATTCCCATGTCACTCCTCTATCCAGCCCACCATAACCCATCACACCATCTCCTTGCACATCCCCCACTCCCTCAGCACGAGCAGTGCTGGCCACCTTGGTATTCCTCAGCTGTGCCAGGTCTTCATATGCTCTGCCCTCACTTCAGAGCACCTATCCCCCCAGATAGTTACATGGCTCACAAACTTGCTTTCTTCAGACTTTTACCCAAATTCACCTTCTTCTGAGGCTTTTACTAACTACCTGTCTGTGTCACAACAGAATAGGTTACACAGTAAGGGGGTCACAGGTAATCTGTCCATCATAGTTACTCAAAGACCCAGGCTAATGGAAGAGTGGTGCTGGTAGCCAGGCCAGATGGCAAAGGGAGAGATTGTCATCTAGAAGGGTCTCACATCATCAGTGAAATCCTTGGTCTGAAAGTCACATTCCATTCACAACTCATTGCCCCAACTACCCACAAGAGGCTGAGAAAGTATGGCCCTACCACATGCCTGGAAGAAGAGGATTGAGAGTACTCGGCAAACCACACTAATGACTGCACTAACTGCCACCCTAACCTGACATTCTTCTTTACTACCTTACTTTTCTTCATAGCACTTGTTATTATCTCACATAGTTGTGTATTTTAATAGCTTTATTCAGGTGTAAGGTACATATGATAAAATTCATCCATTATAAGTGTACAATTCAATGATTTTTAGTAAATTTATAGAGTTATATGACCATCACCATAATCCAGTTTTAGGACATTTACATCACCCAGAAGAGCTCTCTTGTGCTCATTGCAATTAATTCTCACTTTTACCTTTAGCCCATGGAAAATCTTGATTGGCCTTTTCTATCTGTGAATTTGCTTTTTCTGGACAGACTGTGTAAGTGAAATCATATGCTATGTAGTCTTTTGCATCAGGCTTCCTTCATTTGGTATACGGGTTCTAAAGTTCATTCATATTCTCATGAGTAGCAGTAGTTTGTTCCATTTTAGCTAAATAAGACCCCGTTGTATGGATGCGCATTTTGTTTACCCATTTACCAGTTGATTTATAGTTGTATGGACTACCATATGGTCTATCCTGAAGGTTGGTCTATATAACATGAAAATAATGTATATTCTTCAGTCATTGTGAGGAGTGTCCTATATATATATCAATTAGATAAAATTAGTTGACAATATTGTCCAAACCTTCTATGTCATTGCTGATATTCTGCCTAGCTGGTGTATCAATTATTGAGATTAGGATATTGGCATCTCCAACTCTTATTATTCAATTGTCTGCTGACAATTGCTACATGTATTTTGAGGCTGCCTTGTTAATCTATGTATATTTATAGTAGTTATAGCTTCCTGATGTATTTACCCTTTTTCCATTGTGAAATACCATATTTTGCCATGTATAATGCACTCCCACATTTTTGGCCCAAACTTTCAGAAAAAATTATTTTAATTTTTAATTACTTATATTTAGACACTTATTTTTAATATTATAAAGGAATTTTGGCATTTGTTTTTGAACATATTATGGTACAAGAAATTTTATGTAACAAGTAATTATAAAACATAAGAACGGATACAAGATATTTCAGATACTACCCATATATAATGTACATCCTTATTTTTCCCTCAAAACTTTGGGCAAAAAAGTATGCATTATACATGGTAAAATATGATAATTCTCTTTGTTCCTTTTTCTAATGTCTACTTTATTTTATATTAACACAGTTCCAACTGTCTTAAGGGTACTGTTGTATGACATATCTTTTTTCATCCTTTACCTTTCAATGGTTTTATGTCATTGACTCTACAATCTCTTAGACAGCATATAATTGAATCTTGCTATTTCATGAAGATAATCTTTGCCTTTTGATTGGAGGATTTAGACCACCCACTTTTAATGTAATTATTGATGTGATTGGATTTACATTTACCATTTTGTAATTGTTTTCTATATGTCACCTCTATTTTTGTTTCTTTGTTCCTTCTGTACTGTCTTATTTGTATTAGATAGATGTTTTCTTTTTTAAAATTGTTGTCCCAATTTTCCCTACTATACCCCCTCCACCCAGCATCCCCACTCCCTCAGGCAATCTCCGCACTTTTGTTCATGCCCATGGGTCATGCTTATAGTTCTTTGACTACTTCATTTCCTGTACTGTACTTTAGATCCCCATGGCTATTCTGTAACTACCAATTTGTACTTCTTGATCCCTTCACCTCTTCACCCATTCACTTAAAACCCCTTCCATCTAGCACCCATCAAAATGTTCTCCATATCCATAATTCTGTCTCTGTTTTTCTTGTTTGCTTAGTTTGGTTTTTTTTAGATTCAATTGTTGATAGATATGTATTTATTGCCATTTTATTGTTCACAGTTTTGATCTTCTTCTTTTCCCTAAATAAGTCCCTTTAACATTTCATAAAATAATGGTTTGATGATGATGAACTCCTTTAGATTTCACTTGTCTGGGAAGCTATTTATCTGCCCTTCATTTCTAAATGATATGTTTGCTGGGTAGAGCAATCTTAGCTATAGGTCCCTGCTTTTCACAACTTTGAATATTTCTTGCCAGTCACTTCTAGCCTGCAAAATTTTTTTAAGAAATTAGCTGACAGTCTTATGGAAACTCTCCTGTAGGTAACTAACTTCTCTTGCTGCCTTTAAGATTATCTCTTTATCTTTAACTTTTGGCATTTTAATTATGATGTGTCTTGGTGTAGGCCCCTTTGCATACATCTTATTTGGGACTTTCTGTGCTTCCTGGACTTGCATGTCTATTTCCTTCACCAAATTAGGGAAGTTTTCTTTCATTATTTTTTCAAATATATTTTCAATTTCTTGCTCTTTCTCTTCTTCTGGCACCCCTATTCTGTGAATATTTGAACACTTGAAGTTGTCCCAGACACTGCTTACATTATCCTTGGGTTTTATTATTCTTTTTTCTTCTTGTTATTCTAATTGGTTGTTTTTTGCTACCTTATGTTCCAAAATATTGATTCAATTCTTGGCTTCATCCACTCTACTGTTGTTTCCTTGTAAATTGTTCTTTATTTCAATTAGTGAATCCTTTGTTTCTGACTGGGTCTTTTTTATATTGCTGAGGTCCTTACTAAGTTCCTTGAGCATCCTTTTTTTGTTGTTTTAGATTTTATTTTATTTATTTATTTATTTTTAAAGAGAGGGAAAGGGAGGGAGAGAAGGAAACATCAATGTGTGGTTGCCTCTTGCACACTCCCTTCTGGGGACCCAGCCTGCAACCCAGGCATGTGCTCTGACTGGGAATCAAACCAGCAACCCTTTGGTTTGCAGGCCAGAGCTCAATCCACTAAGCCATACCAGCCAGGGCCTGAGCATCCATATAACCAGTGTTTTGAACTCCACATCTGATAGATTGCCTATCTCTATTTTGTTTAGTTCTGTTTCTGAAGTTTTGATCTGTTCTTTCATTTGGACCCATGTTTCTTTGTCTTCTCATTTTGGCAGTCTCCCTGCATTTGTTTCTATGTATTAGGTAGAGCTGCTATGATTCCCCATCTTGGTAGCATGGCCTAATATAGTAGGTGTCCTATAGGGTCCAGTGGTACAGCTTCTCCTATCACTCAAGCTGAATATTTCAGGTGTGTCCTTTGTGTGGGCTGAGTATACGTTCTTATAGTTGAGACTTGATTTCTGTTAGCAGGTCAATTGAAGGGATCTACACAGGCCAGGCAGCTGCAAGGACTGGCTGTGAGCACTGACCACCAACCTCTGCCCTCCATGGAGGATCAGCTGTGCAGAGGCACAGTGGTGGTACTCTGACGTGGTCTGTAGCTGTCCACTGGGTTTGCAGGCTATGAGGTTTCCCTGGTGGTGTAGGCCAAGGTAAGCCGCTATCTGTGTTCTTCCAGGGCCATCCAGCATGAGCTACAAAGAAATCCATAGATGGCTGTTACTTGTGCTAGGCTTAGAGGATCCTAGGTGAAGCCAAGCTGTAAACCTAGGCTGGCTGCTGCTAGTGCTGCCTGGGGACACTTAACAAGAGGTATGGGGGCTAGAGGTTCATTGAGGCCAGCTGTTGCTTGTTTGAAAGAATTTGGGAAGCTTCGTAGTGTGAGCCAAGACAAACCATTCATGTGGAAAAGCCACTGTTAAAAGCTTAAGTGGGCCTATAAATTGGGTAGGGCAGAGCCTCAGGGAATCACCAGAGCAGGGCAAATAGCATTGATCAGGTTGATGGAGTCTCAGATATGGCACCCACCTGTTGGCTCTGTGACTCTAGGGTGGGGGTGGGGGAGGTGGGCTCAGAAAAGGAACAATGGCCTCTGCTTGTAGTTCTTTCTAGAAGAAAGCTGACCTCAGCTCTCGGTAGGATGCCAGACATTTCATTTCTTCCCTGTATACCATTGGTGCCTTTCAAGCTGCTACTCCAGTGCTGGAGCTCAGAAAAAGTGAGTCTAAGTAAGTCCATGTATGGGTCTTTTAAGCAGAACTGCTTGGGAATCCAGAAGTTTCTTCCACTGACGCAATACCCTTTGGTTTTTGCAGCCACAAAGTATGGGGACTTATCTTCTTAGCACTGAAACCCTGGGCTAGGGGTCCTGGTGTAGGGCTCGGTCCCCTCACTCTGGAGATATCCTTCCCAATTTTTATCTAGCACATGTGGGTGTGGGACCAGCTCATTCTGCATCTGCACATCTCTACCTCTCGTACCAGTCTGGATAGATGTGGTTTCTTTAATTCCATAGTTGTTGGACTTCCATTCAATTCAGTTTCTGATGGTTCTGAGTGATGGTTTTTCTATAGTTTAGCTGTAGTTTTGATATTGTTGTGCGAGGAGGTAAGTTGTGTTTGCCTACACCTCCATCTTGACTGGAAGTCAGGATATATATTCTTTTGGAAATAGAATGTTTTCTTGGCTCTAGTCCAGAGGAACATAAGCAATATGAAGGACCCTAAAGGTTAAGGGAATTAAGAAAGCTGAGAAAAGGATATAAAATGGAATGTATTAATGGATTTTAGTCCCTTTAAGTTTTACTTTTGTGGCAGAGTTCAATGGAGAGCTTTAATGCAGAAGAGACTTGAAGCTTTTGCAGAAGACCTAAGTCTTGATGAAATTATTCAAATTCAGATCTTGAATGCATAATGATGGTCAGCCTTGGGGTCCTCAAAAACTTGTACTTGATGCTTTCCCAAAGTGTTAGAATTTGAATGCCACAATACAAAACGACTAGTGTTTTTGCCCATTAATGGCCCATGGATTTCTTTAAATGAAGTTCATGTTAGAGTACATGTCAGTTTCCACAAAACTATCTGGGATCCAAGGTTCCAGAAGGACCACAGGAAGAGCTCTCCACCCATTGCAATACCCTCCATAACCCTAGATAGATATTTTCTAGTAATCCATTTAATTTTATTGATTTTTACTACATTTTTCTGTTGTTTAGTTAGTGTTTCCCTAGAGATTATGATATATATTTTATCTTAATCTACTTCAGATGAATAGTAAATTTTAGTAAAAATAGAAACTTTGCTCCAAGGTAGTTTTATTTCCTTTTTCCTCATTTGTATTATTGTTATCATGTACATATTACATCCATATATTATAAATTCCCACACTACTGTTATAATAATTGGTTTATACATATTTGTGTTATTAAAAGATAGTAAAAGAACAAATGAGAAAATATATAGTCACATGCTACAAAACCATGTTTCAGTCAATGACAGACTATGTATAGGACAGTAGCCCCATAAGATTTTAACAAGGTGAAAAATTTCTACCTAGTGACATCATAGCCACCATAACGTTACAGTGCAATGCATTACTCACATGTTCGTGGTGATTCTGCCATACAATGTTTATAAAGTCTACGTCAGTATATAGTAATGTCCTAGGCCTTCACATATCACCACTCATCACCCACTCAGTGACCCATCCAGAGCAAATTCTGGTCCTGCAAGTTCATTCATAGTAAGTGCCCTATAACAGTGTACCATTTTTTAATCTTTTATACTATATTTTATTGTACCTTTTCTATGTTTAGATACATAAGTGTTTACCATTGTGTTACGATTGTTTATAGTACTTAGTACAATAACATGCTGAACAGGTTTGTAGCCTAGAAACAATAAGCTATACCATATAGCATAGGTATGTAATAGGCTATACCATCTAAATTTGTGTAAGCGTACTTTAGGATGTTTGCACAATGACAAAATTGCCTAATGATAAATTTCTCAAAATGTATCCCATCGTTAAGTGATGCATGACTGTATTTATAGAGTCTTTCATATTAACTCACATATTTATCATTTCCTGTGTGCTTCATTTCTTCCAGTGGACTTAATTTCTTACTGCCTGCTTTTGTTTTCTTTCACCCTGAAGAAACTTCCTTTAGTGTTCCTTATAGGAAAGATCTGCCAGCAAAGAATTCTCTTAGTCTTTATCAGGAAATGTCTTTATTTTGCCTTTATTTTTGAAGGACAGCTATTTGAATATAGAATTATTAGGTAACAGTTTCTACTTTTGTTTCATCACTTTGACTATGTCCTTCCACTTCTAGCCTCCATTGTTTCATATGAGAAGTCAGCTATGTGATGAGTCATTTTTCTCATGTTGCTTTCAAGATTTGCTCCTTTTCTTTAACCATTTTACTACAATTTGTAAGTGTACATCTCTCTGTATTTGTCTTACTTGGGATGTTTTCTGAGCTTGTCACATGTGAAAACTGTATTTTTTCATCAAACTCAGGAAGTTTTAGCCACTATTTTTTCAAGTAATTTTTCTGTCACTTTCTCTCTCATCTCGATCTAGAGTTTGTATGACACATCTATTGGTATGCTTAATGTTTCTTTACTGGCCTCTGATAGGCAGTTCTTTTTTCTTCAATTGTTTTGTTCTGAGTTTCTCTAGTTTCTTTAGGTTGAATAATTTCTATATTTCTATCTTCAAGTTCACTTATTCTTTCTTCTGCCATGTCAAATCTTCTGTGGAGGCCCTGTGGTGAATTTTTTATTTTAGTTTTTGGATTTTAAATTCAATAATTTTGATTTTTACCCTGACTGGTGTAGCTTAGTTGGTTGGGCATTGTCCTGCAAAGCAAGATATCACCAGTTTGATTCCAGTCAGAGCACATGCCTGGGTTACAGGTTCAGTCTCCAGTCAGGGTGTGTACAAGAAGCAACTAATTGATGTTTCTCTCACATTGATGTTTAGCTCCCTTTCTTTCTCCATCTCTTCCCATCTCTCTAAAAATAAATAAAAATTTTTTAAAGATAATAATTTCTATTTTAAAAATATTTTGTATCTCATTGAGATTCTCTAGTTGTTGATTTATTATTGTCATGCATCATTTAAATTCTTTAAACATGTTTCCTTTAGTTATTTAAACATATTACATAGGTTTTGTTTAAGTATTTCTCTGCTAAATCCAAAATCTAGGACTACTCAGAGTGTTTCTATTGACTTTTTTCCTAAATATGAGTCACACTTTGCTGTTCCTTCATATAGCACATAACTTTTTTGTTAAAAACTGGGCATTTTAGATAACATTGCAGGAACTCTAGATTTTTTAGTACCCACTAAATACTCTAATGTTGTTATTATTATTAAATTGTTTGCTTGTTAAGTCACTTGGGATAAATCTGTCATCCCTACAGTGCGCATTCACTAATATTACTGCTTATATTTGTTTTGTTTTCTTTTATTTTTAAACCTGTCTTCCTACAGGTTGCTGTGTAACTTAGTGATTGGCCAATGACTGGACAGATGTTGTTTTCAAATCTTGAGCCAGTAAATCTTCCACTCTGTACCAATGGATCATGTGTGGAGTAGGGAAATTCTGTCAAAGTTTAGGTTGACTTCAACTTTTCCCTAAATTTTATTTTCCATTGAGCCCTTCACATCACCTGTGCACACGACCACAATCTTAGGGTTGTCAGAGTGTGCAGTCACTGTGAGCCCTCTCTGGTCTCCACTTCACATACTTGTCGCCTAAGTCAGAAACATGTTTTCCCCCCAAAATGACTAAATCCTGAGACAGAGCATTGGTTCTCCCCCATTTACCTGCTGCCAGTATTGTCAATTTCATTGACAAGGCCTCTGGGTGTGGGCATCTCTCATCACTCAGACTTGAATGAGCCACTTTTGACTTTGTCAGAAAAGTTGGCAAAGAACCCATGATGTGCCCCATCCTGTCAGAGACTCTGTAGTGACTGTGCTGGGGGAAGTAAGATAGAAGCACCCCTAGGCAAGAACGCCAGGCTCCCACTATTCTTACCAAATGCACAGCAGTTTTTCAAGCTTAAGTGCTTTATAGACTGTCGCATGCCTTTGGTCAGTTTCCAGATAATGGAAATGGTTGCTTTGTGAAGTTTGTCTAGATCTATAGTTGCACTTGTGGAAGATGATTTGCTGACTTCATCACTCAGACATAACTAGAAGTCCTGTCTACTTATTTATTTCATTTGTTATCTGTCTCCCCTGTCTCATTAAGATATAGGCTGTATCCTGACATCTTTATTTACACTACTCTTTTGGTCACTATTCAAGCACCACTTAGAGGGGAAAAGCAAAGGTTAATGTTAGAGCTGTTTTCACAGAGCCTTGCTGAGTGAGTGAATGAATGAAGGAATGAACAGCATGGAGAGAGGACTAATTGGAGGTCTGGTGGCCTTCCTGAGGACCTGAGTCAATAAGAATATAGAAGAGACAACAGGTTCAAGAGATATTAGGGAGAAAAAATGGACAGTGCTTGCAGTGCTGCAGGATGGTAGGTTTGGTGATACAGAGTCGTCTTACAGAAACCAGGCCCTTCGTCACAGAGATAAAGACACACATACCTGGCCCAGGTATCAGAGAAGCTGAAGGAAACTCCATGGGAAGCTGGGGCAATGGAAGGCCCAGCTGCTGCTTCACACCAACAAGGTGAATCAGCTGATCAGCAACAACGTGTGTGTGATGCAAAATGGCTGCTGCTGCCCTTCCATCTCCAAAATCTCCCAGTTATCTCCCTGTGTTCCATCCTAAAGGGAATCCTGGGAAGTATTATTCAGCCTAGCCAAGTTGCATCATGAAGGCATCTCAGGTCCTTATTCTTTGGTTTTGGTTATGGGAAGCTGTGAGGCTATTTTAAGATTCCAGCAGAATGGCTCTGGGAGGTGTGGCTGATGGGTAGAAGAAGAAGAAACTGGGACAGGCAGACCCACAAGGTAAGAGGCCATTTCAAAAGTCCAGGGAAGGGCTGATGAGAAGCTGGGCCAAAATAATGGTGGTAGAAACAGAGTAGTCCAAGAAAGTGGGACACACAGAGATTGGTGGCTGGCTGCATGTGGACGAGGAAAGATCAAGAAAGTCAAAGCTTAGACTTCTTGCTTGAGAAGCTGGGGAATAGAGATAGGTTATTGGAAATGGGATACAGAAGGAGGGACAGGTTTGGGAAAGACTGTTTAGCGCCATTCCTAACCAACCCATCCAGCATACTCTGTTCTCTCATTATTCTGTCTTACCAATTCCAACACCACCCATTCATTTATCCATCTATCCATCAATCCTTCCATATACCATGTGTTCTCTGTGGGCTACTCTGGCCAACAGTTCTGTGAGTGAAGAATGATGCCCACTGCCCAGCTTCACACAAGCCATAATCCATGACACTTGCCCCTGACTCAACACTATAGATATTGTCTCTGTGTGCAGCCTCAGAACTTTTGGGTGCCCAGAGCAGGAGACTGGGAAATCTATCATAGAGATACAGCAGTGGGTGTGGGGACCATGAAAGGCAGAGAGGATCAGAAACATGATAAAGTTTCCCACTTCATGGTGGACACAGAGGGGTCTCTACCTCCAAGGGCTCCCAAGGGAGCTGGAATTCTTTGTCACAGTGAGGAGGGAGGGGAGGTGTGTTAGTCTGCTATGGCTGCCATAACAAAGTACCACTGTGGGGCTTAAACAACAGAAATTTATTTTCTTATAATTTTGAAAGATAGAAATCTGAGATCAAGGCATTCGCAAAGTTGGTTTCTTCAGATTCTTTTCCTTGGCTTGTAAATGACTGTCTTCGCACATTGTCTTTCTTCTGTGTGTGTATGTGTGTATGTGTCCCAATTTCCTCTTACTATAAGGACACTAGTCATGTTGAATTATACCTACCCTAATGACTTCACTTTAATTCACCTCTTTCAAGAATCCATGACTAAATACAGTCACATTCTGAGGTCCTGGGGATTAGGGCCTCAACATGTGAATTGTCAAGGGTGGGGGGCGATACACAATTCATCTTTTAATGTGGGGAGAGCCCACTTGCCTTCCTGGGTTCCAAGCTGTGGGCCCTGAGGCATCTGTGCCTCAGAAAAAAGGAGGCAAAGGACAGACTGGGCAGAGCCCTCAACCAGGGTTTAGACAGAAGCTCTGCTAGATGCCATGATCTCCTGGAGTCAAGATGAAGCCCACACTTATCCACCCCCAGTGACCAAACCGAATAGGGGCTGAGTCAGTGACCTTCCTTGGTGAACAATTTTCTTATGATTTCTGTTCCTGCCTATCTGGGAGAAGTGACTTGGCCCTGAGAGTCATCATGAAATGGCCAACTGCAGTGAGGGCTCATAGTCCTCTGCATTCTGCAGCTCCTCCCTCCGCCTGACCCCACAGCCCCCTGCCCATGCAGAGTCATGTAGTGCTGTCCCAGCTCTGTGTGGCTGAGGGGCTCTTCCTATTGGGCAGATAAGGAAGTTGAGATTCAGGAAGTTCATTAACTCTCAAGGGCAAATAGCTAGTGATCAGCAGAAGCAGGACTCAACCCAGAGCTAGGCCTATCCATCTCTACCGCTCATTTGTAACTGTACCTCTGCCTTTAGGGACATGGACCACACCCCTTGGCCATTGCTATCAACTCCTTCACCCAAATCTAGAATGTATCCATGAGGTTCCCCACAGTATGACGACTGGGTTAATTGTACAAAATGGCCTCTCTGAATACATTAAATGGCTGGCAGGTAAGACCACCTACCAGTTACTCCAGAGACATGGGTGAAAGGAAGCAGCATACTGGTGGCATGTGAGGAAGGTGAGGATAAAAATGGGGACATAGATACCGATGGCGTTGACTTACGGATACCTGCCCTAAACACTGTCCAAGGGTCAGGGCATCCAAGACCAGCTCAGCTCAGTGTTCAGTCAAGAAATGGTCCCTTCTCTTCTGCCCAAACCTCTGCTCTCTCTTCCTCTCAGCTCCATGGCATGATCTAGTCCCTGTCAACTTTGGAGTACATAGGGAAGGTCAGCTTGCCCACACTGCCACTGACTGACATCATTTTGCCAGTTCTGAGAAGGTAAAAACAATCTTTAGAGAAATACAGGCCTGGGTGTAGATCTTAGTTCCACCACTTACTTAGTCCCTGGTCTTATTCAAGTGATGTAATCTCTCCACTTGTATTCCTCACTATAAAAGGAAGATTGTGATAGGCCATATCTCACAGGGCTATTATAAGGATTACATATCTAATAAAAATCGGAATTCAAGGAAGGGCATGGTAATTCCTGAGTAAACAGAAACTGCCTCCCACACAAACCATGGGTCCTATTGTTAATCTCTGGCTGTGAACTTTTGCTTTTGGGAATTTTTTGAAGAGAAAGTAGAATTATGGCTTTGTTCCTAATGGAGCCTCTGTGTAGGGACACAGGGACCATATACTTGAAGCCAGTGTCCACAGAATGCAAACCCAAGACCAGCCAACTGAGGGTCCCAGGGGAAGGTGGACTGTTGTGGAGATGAGAATTAGTGGAGTCATTAAAGTTGGCCAAGCATGGAAAGTTGATTCAGTGGTTCCCTAATGAACATTTATTTGATCACTTAGCGTGCATTTGTTGTCCCAGGTTCCATTCTAGGCACTGGGGGTATAGAAGATAACAAAAAACTGGAGTCACATTAATCTCTTGTGAACATCTGTCCAATGGAGTCATCTAAAGGAAACTGTTCTCTGAAATTCCATGTGTGTCATGGTCTCTGGGATTAAATCAGGATCTTCCAGGGGTAGGGGGCAGAGGTGCAGTAGGGGTTGTTTGATAGAGAATAGTCATTATGCAGAAGTCATGAAAAAGTCCTCGGCTTCTGGTTCTATCTTTGTCTTATAAAAAGCTTAGAAATTGTCATTTCCATCCCTACAACAAGGGAAAAGCTAAGCAAACTTAAAATCAGTGACTTTTCTTAGACCCATTAGAGAATTGAGGTCACAGGGCAAACCACCACCCCAAATCTAAAGACAAAGAAATTCAGAAAATAATAGCCAGGATTGGCTTACCTAAAGCAGAAGTCATTGGAGCCATAACCTGGTAACAGTCAAATGGTAAACTGACTACTTGCTAGAGACTGAGTGTTGATTAGCTTGAGTGGAAGAAACTCCTGGGGCCAAGTATTAGTAGGGACCCACACACTTTCATAGGTTTTTCCCTCCCAGAATTCCACCAGATTCTCAAGGTGAAAAATCAAGAAAAAACCCATGTGTTTTTGGGCAGGGAGAAGGGAAAAGTAACAATTTTGAAATAGGATCAGAGCCTTCTCTGTAATAAGTCCTGCTCTCTGAGTACAAGTTTCCAGAGGCTTAGCTACCCAGCGGAAAGGCAGTTAGCCAACTCCAGCTCCCTCTAAACTTGTCTCTCACCTAAGGCAAGGAGAGAAAGAAAGCTATATGGTATTTCCAAAGGTCATAGCCTAGGGAGGGACTCAGATGCACAAAAAGGCTGATAATTGATTATAAGACTATAAATGTGTCCCTTCCTCACACCTTAGCACCTAGTTAGCTAGTCACCGTGCTCTAGTACAACAGTGATGACAGCTGAAAGCTGTAGGACTCAGACTCTGTGGAAGGGGTTGTCAGGGAAACTCAAAGACAAAAGAGGAGGGAAAAAACTAGAATAGTGAAGAAAACTGAAGCCTCTGGCACCTACAGATAAAATAAACATTGAACACAGAACAGCTACTAGTCAAATTAGCATGAAATCTCAAACTGACATTACTTGCCTCAGTTTCTATGTATGGCTTCCAACAAAAATTATAAAACCTACTAAAGGGCAAGAAAAATACAACCTGAAGAGGTAAACTAAGCATTAGGCAGTTCCATATATGAGGTCTGTCCAGAAGTTACCTAGCCATGTAATATGAAAAATAGAGACATTTACTGAAGAAGATACAAGAAACATTGTACACAAGACAATGATGCCTCAGTCCCCGCTAAAGTAGGCACCTTGGGACTTCACATAGTTCTCCCAATAGCTATCAGCTTCCCCATCATATTTTCCTGAATCTCATCGATAGTCTGAAATCTCTTCCCTTTCAAAGGTGATTTTAGTTTTGGGAAAAGCCAGAAGTTGCAGGGCTGTAGGGGGGCTGAGTCACCTGGGTGATTTGATGTTTTACCAGAAAACTCTGCACGAGATGTGATACATGAGCAGGTGCATTGTTGTGATGAAGCTGTCAATCACTAGTTGCCCATAGCTGTGGCTTTCTTGATCATCTTAATAGTTTTTGCAGAGGAATGTTCAAGCTTAATGCAAAGTTTGATGTAGATTCATTGCTCTACTCACTCAGTCATTTTGAATGTGATGGCCACACAGTACACATGCTCACCCAATGGCATCTACAGCCCCCACTGACTAGTACAGTGAGATTGTCATTGTTCACACATGCGCATTCCAGTCCACTCTCCTTGGCTGCCAGGTTACAACAGTGTCATACAACTGTTCTCGATATAGTAACAATGGCTGGACTTTGTCTGAACAGACCTCATATAAGAAGTTTAGAAGTCACTTCCCTGTCCTAACACCAAGTAAAGAGCTGAACAGACTGAAACATCAACAACTCTTCCAGAATCCATAATAGAGGGGAGGACATAGAACAAACCATAGACCCTGCCCACCAAATTGGAGAAACAAGTGAATATAGGGAGTCATGACTTACTGGAGCAGAGAGTCACAAGTGGAAACCACCAGAGGATCCGATACCAAGGTAAGAATATCTGAGCTATAATTGATGAGTTGCTGGAACCTCAGTATGGACAACATTCAGAGTTAAAAAGTCCAGGGGACCCAGTCATAGGGGGTTCCCCCACGATATTGTGAGATTTACCAGCAAGAACTCAGCCAGGTTCCCACAGTAAATATCAGCAAAACATCCCCTCATGCTTCCAGCAGGAGGAGGAAAAAGGGTATCATTTTGAAATGTTAGAGGCTCTGTTCTTCTTAACAAGGCCTCACCTCAGAGGAACTAGTTAACCAGAGCCTAACCTGCTGGGGTTATTAGAGCCTAACTGACCTAGGGAAGAAAAATACCCAACGCCAGCCCGCACTAGCCAACCAAGCATCACAACCCAATTCAGATATAACAGGGACAGTGGAATTATCACACAGAGAATTTAAAGTAACTGTGATTAGTATGTTAAGGACTCTAATACAAAAAGTAGATAACGTGTGAGAATAGGTGGCTAATGTAAGCAGAAAGATGGAAACTCTAAGAAAAAATCAAAAGGAAGTGATAGAAATAAGACACATGCAACAAAAATGAAGAACACCTTTGATGGACTCATCAATAGATTGTACATAGCTAAGGAAAGAATCAGTGAGCTTGAAAATATGCCATTAGAAAATTCCAAACTGAAATGCAAAGAGAATAAAAGAACAAAAAGCAGAACAGAATATCCAAGAACTGTCAGAAATTTCAAAAGTTGTAATAAATGCATGATTGGAATACCAAAAAAGAAGAGAGAACAGAAGAAATGTATGAAGTAATATGGCTGAGAATTTTCCAAAATTAATGACTGTGTAGTAGAAAAAAAATTGTTTACGCCTTTGCAACAAATATTTATTACTAGTTAAGCCATGATTCAGGATCCCTAGGGTCAGAATCCAGGTCCCCCTTTACCTCCTTGGGAGAAGGATGGAGGACAGAGGACAGGTAGGGTGCAGCTAGTTCAGATCGTCTCAGGAAGCATGCCTTCTGGCCAGTGGTCATCCAAGGCTGATACCCAGGATATGGGGCAAAGAGACTCGTGCACATGCCAGTACCATTCACACATGGAGACATCGCCTTTAACAATCATTTTCTTCTCACAGTGGTGGAAGTTTAGGTAGTTCTGCCAACAGTTGGTAGTCTGGCTTTGGGTGGGGAAGCAGCTGTCAAAAGGGGCAATCTGGGTCTGGAAGTTGATTTTGGTCTTTTTTTGTGAGTTTATTTCTTCTTCTTCTTCTTCTTCTTCTTCTTCTTCTTCTTCTTCTTCTTCTTCTTCTTCTTCTTCTTCTTCTTCTTCTTCTTTCTCCCTCCCTCTCTCTCTCCCCCCTCTCTCTCATCGTTGTTCAAGTATAGTCACCTCCATTTTCCCACCACCGCTTTCCCCCGCCCCACCCACTGCCACCTCCCACCTTCCACCCTCAATCTTATCCCCCTTTGGTTTTGTCCATGGGTCCTTTATACATGTTCCTGGATGTCCCTTCCCCTTCTTTTTCCCATTATCCCCCTCCTCCTCCCCTCCGGTTATTGTCAGTTTGTGCAGGGGGCTCCACCCATAGAACCCCCCATTCGTCACGGATGAAATAAAAACTACCAAGACATGATCTGCTTGGGGAGAAAAGGTGGTCAAACTCTCAGAGGAGAATGACCCAGAGCCCCTTCCTCACTAGGCTTTTATTGGGCTCAAATACACAGGAATACAGGTATGTCAGGCAGCAAGGATCAAACAATGGTTAACATTTCAAAGAAATCTGAGTCAGTGTTTGTCAGGAAAGGGGGTTGCCAAACTTTGGGAGACATACCCATTTCCTCCTGGGACACTTATCACTTAAGTGAGTGCACTCTTAGCAAAGCAGGTTTCACAGGACTTTAGGAATTCTTTCTTATGCCCGATCACCCAGGGAGCAGTCCTGGCCAGTATAGGGCTGCACCGCTTGCCCCCACAGTTTCAGGCTTTAAGCCGATTAGGAAGCAGGAGACATCTCCCAGATGGAAATGAGGACTCAGGCTATGTCAGAATAGCTGGGGGGGGGGGCGCGAGGGTCCATCACATCCTCTTTGCTGCAGCCCCCCAAGTCCTTCCATGAGGCCTCCCAAGTGGTTGTGTCTGGCTTAGATTGGCCCTCCCATGAGGAGTCTTACCCATCTTTGACTAACCAACCAAGCATTGAGGCCAGAGATGGATGAGGCAGAAGCAGCGCTCCTGCCAGGGAGATAAGCTTTGTCTCCTTAGTAGGTCACGTCCTTGTGACAGAACAGACCCAGATGAAGTGGGTCCCTTGGGCTCTTACACAGCCCACCATGGGGTGAGGGTTACAACTCCTGAAACCAGGCTGAACGGTCCGCAACAAGTTTGTTCTTGACTTCTGTCATGTTGCTGACTGCTGAAGTCACCATAGAAGCCACCTGTAACTCAATGTGACCTCTCAGCAAAGATGTGTAGTAGAGAATTTAACCTTGCCCAAAAAGAGGGATAGTCTTTGCCTTTGGCTTCTGAGAGGTAATCTCCGTCATATCTGATCAGAGTGTCTTCATTTAGGGCAAGGGCCAGCTATACCAGATCATAGAGTGCTGCCGACCACACCTGACAGTCTTAGGATATATACCGCCCAAGCCAGAAAGATCAACCATGTGATTTCGGGTGGGAGCTTAAGTCATGGGGTATTAGTCTATTTGGAGGCTGAGATCACCCATGTGGACAGTTAATCAAGCTCATGTTATAGAGCCCAAATAAAAACTCTGAAAACTGAGGCTTAGGCAATCTTCCTGTTGGCAATAATCTGTGTGAATTGTTACATATTGATACTTGGTGGGAAATGCATCCTGAATCCATGGGAGAGAACAAGGCAAGTTTCATATTTGGAATCTTCCCATACTCTGCTCTATATGTCTCCTCCTTGGATGATTCTAATTTGTATCCTTTCCTTGTAATAACCCATGATTGTAAGTATAATAGCTTTCAGTGAGTTCTGTGGGTTTTCTAGCAAATTATTGAACCTGAGGTTGTTTGGGGAATACCCCCAACTTGCAGTTGGTGATAGAAGTGGAGGACTGTATGCCCTCATACTTGATAGCTGACTCTAAATTTTGAAGTTTATCCAGCTCCAGTCAGTGACCATCAACAAACCACAGATGCAGAAAGCTCAGAAAACACCAACTAGGGTATAGTTTTATTCAGACTTTCTTTGAATTATCAGTGTAGATGTGAATTGTGTGCTCACAAAAAGTATTCAAACAACATACAAAAGTATAAAGCAGAAAGAAAATAACTCTAAACTTCAATTCCTACTCTGCAGACTCAACTACTGTTATCACCAAAAAAATCTGACAAATACATGATTCTTTCCTTTTGAGAAGGACACAGTGAAATTGGGACATGCATACAGTTTAACAACCAGCTCTTAAGCTGTATAATATTCATTTAATGACTATATGCTCAGTTATTTCACAATATCCAGCAGATTGCCTTTATGTGCTTTGCAGATCCGGTCCCCTGGAAAGCTGACTCTGAGATGGAGGTTGATATGGAGGAAGTGTACGAAGACTGACATCCATGGGGAGTTGGAAAGCAGGACTGAGCAAAGGAAGAAGATGGACTGCAATCAGGCAATGACCTAAGTTGACTACACAATCACCTGAAGCTGGTGTGGACTTACAGGCCTGTGCTAAGTTGAGGCAAAGAGGCCAGGCCTTTATATCCCACAGTGATCAGCCACTCGTGGCACTACCCCCAAGAAGGGGTGTACCTTAGGTGAGGAAACCTCCAGTGAAGGTGGAGGTGGAAGGCTATCTATCACCTGCTGGGGCCCTAGAACCTTCAGTCCTGGAAACATCTGGGTGCCACAGCAAAGCCCGCTGTAGGTCATCTCCAGATTTTTACTATTACAATAAGGCTGTGATTGCACCTAACTGCAAGATACAATGCCCCCCTCACCCCAGGACCTGACAGGCTGCCTCAGAGGAATGCATTTAATTCCCCCTTTAGGTGGGGTAGAGGCCACTCCATTTTCAGATCCCGACTACCTCTCAGGGATGGCATTCCTCTCTCTTCTCAGGCTTCCTGGATTGATGCATAGGAAAGCAAGCTCTTTCCCTCCCTTTGAAACATGTCACCATTGCCCCAACATCCTACCTGCACCAAAGAAGGTAACTCTAAAAGTTCACATGAAGAATAGGAAGGGATTTAGGCCCATTTGCGATGAAATCTTTTGGTCATAAATACATTTTAGTATATAATATTACTGAGGACATGACTGACAATGTTCAAAAAGTCTTTATCCTTTGAATTTTCTACCAAGGGTCATCAGCAGAAATCAAATGCCTTGAAAGCAGATTTCTGGGCCTATCAGTGCTTTGAGGGTCTTGGGTATGGAGGGTGGAGCCAACAAAACAGACAGTCAGCTGTACCATATAGGAACCAGGGTAGACACCTGTGCCCACATTCTTACTATGAAAATGGATGCAGCCACCTGGTGTCAGACACCTGGGGTTGGGATGCCAGCTTAGCCTCTGCTAGCTGCTGATCTGAAACATATCACTCACTCACTATGAGCCTTACTTTCTTCTTAAGACAGGAATTAATGAAACGTCTTTGGGTGGTGATATGTGTAAACCAGCAAATGGTAACTGCCAAAATAACAATTGTATCCTGGGTTAAGTGATTCAGTTGGTTGGAGCATTGTCCCATACACCAAAATGTTGTGGGCTCAATCCCGGGTAAGGGCACACACCTAGGCTAAAGGTTTGATCCCTGATCATGGTATGTATAGGAGGCAAACTATTGATATTTCTCATTCACATTGATGTTTCTTTCTCGCTCTCTCTCTAATCAATAAAGCATATCCTCTGGTGAAGATTTTAAATAAATAAATAAATAAATAAATAAATAAAACAATTGCAATTTTTTTACTAAGGGGAAACACTGCTGTAAGGACACAATATGCTCCTTGCCACATCAGGGCTGGTTCTGAGACTGCTGAGTCCAGGACAGGGAAGGCAAGGTCATTCTAAACACAGAGGTGTGGGATCAGGCACCCTCCGGATCCCTGAAACCTGAAGCATCTGCCCGCTTGTTGGAGAGTTAGACCTGGTGTCAATTCCAATACTACCATCTCTGCCACTGCTCTTGCTTCCTTTGAATCCCAGAGTACTATGTTCAAAAATTTTCCTTGGACTGGTTCTCCAGGAGACTGATAGCACAAGGCCAGGTTCCTGAGTCTTATCAGTACCTTTCTACAAATAACAAAGATGTCCCTTCCTTCTGGTTGAGCCAGCCCCAGGCCCAAACCCTGCAACTTGTCAAGCAGAGTGCCCCCAGAATGAAGCTCTGTGCAATTCTTCAGTCAGGCACACAGTCAACAGGATCCAAAATCAAAATGCCCAGGCTTCCCCACAGGACCTCACAATGAGTGTGTGCCCAAAAGTTTAGGGTTGGGATATTTCATAAATCTCTTGGGACAGCAACAAAGACTGAAATATAAAATTGAAAATTAGAAAGAGGAGACAGATGCCATGAGCACAACCCTGCCCTGGGACAGATCAGGACTCTGTGCAGTCCCTTGTTCTCTGCTCTCTCCCATGGCCCAGGAGGACCGTGGCAGGCTCTGCCCTTGAGGGCTCAAGGGTAGAGGGAAGACAGACAGCCTTGGCCATATGTTTTGCCTCTTGTGATTCTCTGAGACAAACTGAGTATCCAACAGTATAATTCAATTCAATTCTGATTCTAATCATCCAGAATTAGGACAGACCCTACAAGTTAAGCACTCAGTCCCATAAGACTTCCCCTGCTTTCAGACTCAGTTACAAATGGAGTGCCCAGGCCACCTGCCTGTCTGTCCAATTTGACTACAAACAAATTCAGAGGCTCTCATGACTCTCTCCTCAGTTATGATAATTCACTAGAACAGCTCACAGAACTCAGGAAAACACTTTACTTGGCATTACTGGTTTATTATAAAGGATACAATTCAGGAACAACAAAATGGAGAGATGCAGAGGGCCAGGTATGGGGTGGAGGAAGAAGAGAAGGGTGCGGGGCCTCTATGCCCTGTTCAAGTAGTCCACCCTCCTAGTACCTTCACCTGTTCACAAACGCAGACACTCTCTGAATCCAATAATTTAGGGTTTTTATGGAGGTTTCATTATATAGGCATGATTGATCAAATCCTTGGTTATTGGTGACTGATGGATGGGATGTCGACCTCCAGGCTCTCTCACCTCTCTGGAGGTTTGAGGTAGGGTTAAAGGATGGAGCTGAAATCTCCAGCCCTCTAATCATGCCTCAGTCTTTTTGGAGCCTCAGTCTTTCTGAAGCCCAGTGTCCATCCTGACACTCTATAAAGGCCTGCCAAGTCACCTCAGTAGCACCAACTCAGATTTGGTTGAAAGGAGCTCCTTATGAATAACAAAACGTGCTCCTCTTACTCAGGAAATTCCAAGAGTTTTAGGAGTTCTATGCCAGGAAGCAGGGACAAAGAACACATATATATTTCCCATCATGCACACCCTTCATGCGATGGCCCTGGAGACTGGGCCCAAGTCTCTCCCACATTCGGGTCCTTCCATAGCACTCAGCGCTGGGCTTTGTATAGCATTGGTTATTACAAATAGGTATGGAAAGGAAGGGATCAAATATCCGTCACCTTCCAGGAAGCCCCAGTGATGTTGCAATGGAACAAAGCTCCAATTCTAAAGGTAAAAACTTAACCAATGTCAATGTAGCACTGTCTAGCAGCCACCATTTACTGAAAACCTACTCAATTTCAGGAACATTCAGAAACCCATCTATTTTTCACCAGTCTTCCCAATGGTTCTGAGAGTAGATATCATTAGTCCTGATGAGGCTCTGAGAGGCCAACTGGGGTAGTCAGGATTCAAACTCAGTCTGTTTCTTGCCTATGCCCATTCATACTGGGCTCCATGAGCTGGATTCAGGACATGAGAAAGACAGAACCAAAAAGTCCTGGCTGGGTGTGTCTGTTACAACTGGCTCAGATTTGGGGATGGGGTGGAGTTAGCTATGCAGTGTAACACATCAACATAAATCAACAGCTTCAAATGGTGAGCAATCAGTCTTGCTGATAAGTCTGAGTCAGGCTTTCCTGGGCTCACCTAGTCTTCCATACCCAGCTGGTTCATGAGGATGGCTCTGTTCACATTCTCACATTTGTGATGTTTCTGGCTGTCAGCTAGGCCGATGCAGCAGTCCCCATCCTTTTTGGCACCAGGGACCAGTTTCATGGGAGATGATTTTTCCACAGATGGGGTAGGGGGATGGGAGACAGGAGGTGGAGCTCAAGCAGTAATGCCACCAGTGTCCACAGACCTGGAAGAGGGAGACTGGGGACCCCTGAGCTAGGGCAACCACAGGGTTGATGGAGGGAAACCACGTGTCTTTCATGTAAGCAGAGAAAGATGAAGAATTTGGGAGATTTTTGCAGTCTCTCACAGGAGGGTCATGGCTGCTTTCAAGAATTGGAAGCTCATTTGCTCAGGTCTCTCTTATGGCTAGATTTTTTTGGTGGTGAGCTAAGCATTTAGACAAACACTTTCTATTGTAGGTGACACGCTGTGCACATATGAATCCCTCCTTTGCTAGGATCTGGGGGGTGGCTGAGTATGAATAGATGTGGACTAGAAGTCCACATCTTCTACAAGTCTTGAGACTGGAGCACCATCAAATCTTCCCGGTCCCTGGTTTGTCCTTGGCCAGAAGGAAAGCCCAGCAAAGTAGGAGTGCAAGTGTGAATCCTTTATGAAGAGGGGCGCATGAGCACCATATGGTCTAGTTCTTGCTAGAATTAGCCATTTTTAAGGTGAAAGAAAGGTAAGAAAGTACTTCACAGTGGAAATGTAAAATAACATTGAAAAGCATGGCCCTTCACTTGAGTGTATTGCAAATATCAGGTGTGTGTTTTGGAAGCCATTTAGTATATTGCAGTGTATTTTGGTGACAGTGTCATGTTATTAATATATTGTAAATTCTGGAGACAGATGGATCTGGATTTAAATCCCAGCCCCATCCTGACTCTCTGAGTTGCCTCTTAGGCTACACCCCATTTCCTCAGCTACACAGGAGGTCATGGTCACATTTAACTCAAAAGTTATTTAAGTTAAAGTACTTATAAGAGTCCCCTGCTCCATAGAGCATGTTCAATAAATATGATTTGATAATAATATACATCTTTATTCCTTCTGCTGAGGAATGAGTCATGGGAAAGGAGCTCATTAGCAAGACTCTCTGTGACCTCTAAGTTCCCAATAGCCCTGGAAGGTAGGGACCCTGGGAGGTCCCAGTTTTGCATATGAGAGAGCTCATGCTTAGAGGAGATGAGTCCCTGGCCCAAGTTCTCAATCTACATGTAGACTGGTAAAGGATTTGAACTCAGGTCTTGTCTTGTGCACCCCAGAGTCTAACTGCTCTCCATGACCCCCAAGTCCTCCTTGGAGAGTCCTTTTCTAAAAGACTTCCGGTCACCAGACACTAGAGGAACATAACGGTCACAAGCCATCACCATGTGCTTTATGTAAATATTTTATCTACTCTTTACTCAACATGGTGGCTTACGTGTTATTATCTAGAGAATCAACATTATTTTCAGAGAAAAGACAGCTGTTGCTAGGAACAGAGCCTCCTATTATGGTTAGAATGCAGTGGCTTTGCCCTAAACAAACTGCTCAATATGCTTCTTTCTCCATGACAAGAAAACTCATATTTCTCAGAGATGCCTCAAAATCACAGTCTTCCTGTTACTCAGTCATATTCTCTCAGATGTGAAATATACCGTGGAAGTTTTATAGTCTTCTTCTTTCATTTTCAAAAAAAATAAAGCTATTCTATAGAGAATTGTTTTGGGAACCAGATATTTAATGGATATATTTTCCTGGTCTACCCAAAGACATGTGCATATACCCTCTCATTTAATCCTCTCAACAACCCTTACCAGATGCTATTCATGTACCCATTTCAAAGAGGAAACAGGGGTATGGACAGAATAACTGATTTGTCCAGGATCAAGCTCCTCATCAGTGGTGAAGCTGGCTTTGGAAATCCAGTGTGATTTCAGAGAGAGGCAGATCCAAGAAAAGTAACTGAAAAATAAACACGTCCACCACAAGAAATTTTATTTCACATGGAGAATAAAACATTAACCATGAGTCATTTCAAGAAGTGGTGTTTTATGATCAATTTGACTTCCTCTTGAGAAATATGAAGGTAAATGAGTCACAGTGACTGTCTGTGCCAGGTTTCTGTTTTCAAGATGTGTCCCCAGAGTATTTCCACTGTGGCAGTTTTTATGTTAACCCTAGAACCAGGAACTTGGTGATAGGTTCAGATTTCTTTAGTGTCAACACTACTCTTTTGCTCCGAAGTGTTCTTGAAAGGATAGAAGAGTCCCCTAACTAGAAAAGTGAGGAGCCCAGTGGGCTGTCTGTCATTCAGTCCACTTTATTGTGTTTGGAACAGAAGTGATGCACCCTGTTTCCACAACCACTCTCTGTCTCAACCTTCCACCAAGGCACCATTGCAGATATGACCAAGATGGCTCAATGGAGCTATCTAATGGAGTGTTGGTAAGGTCCCTGGAGACACGAAGCTGTACAATGGATGATGTGTGTTCTGGAAGAACCAGTAGGAAAATGAAGACATAAAGAGCTGGAATTGAAACTGCTATCATGCAACCTTCCCTCACATCACCACACAGAGCCTCCAGGCTGCTCTGTCCAGTGCTCAGTTACCAGCTGGAGGGAGCAGGCTGCTCGAAGACAGGAGAGGAGGGCAGAGCTCAGCATAGGAGGACCAAACAAGACCTGGCAGTCCCCAGAGGTGGTCAGGCTAGATCAGTAGGCTGGTGATCTAACCAGAGGCTCATTTTGTAGCCAACCTAGGACCAGATGTTTTTACTCTTAAAGAGGGGGCTGATATGTAGATTAAACTTTATTATTGAATAGAGTGAAATGTTATGAGAATAAATGTTCAATGTGGGGAGGGGCAGGAAACTGTGCCACCAGTACTGATGAGGAACCCACTGGCTGTTGGCACAGCTCCAACTGAGGGCAGCAGCAGACACTAGCAGGGGAATGGAGCTACAGACAGCAGGACTACAGTGTTTCTCTGGGCTTCCTGGCCTGCAACTATGTGGCAGCATGCTTGCAAGGGGAAGCCGGTGGGTACATGTCAGTTTGCAGGTACACATTCATGTGTGGGTGATGACATCAAGTTTGTGGGGGGATATGGGCCCATATGTGAACCTTAAGGTGATCATATGTCTGCCTTCCTCTCTCACTAAATTCTAATAGGCTCCTGGATCAGGGTCCTTCTCTAGTTATCTGTTTAATAACTGCCATATGGTATTTGTCTTTCAACACCTGGCTTGTTTTATTTAGCATAATGCTCTCCAGTTCCATCCATGCTGTCACAAAGGGTAGGAGCTCATTCTTTCTTTATTCTGCATAGTATTCCATTATGTACACGTACCATAATTTTTTGATCCATTCATTTACTAATGGGCACTTAAGTTGCTTCTAGCACTTGGCTATTGTAAATTGTGCTGCTATGAACACTGGGGTGCGTAGGTTCTTTTGGATTGGATTGGTGGATTGGGTTCTTAGCATATAATCCCAGCAGTGGAATTGACAACTATACTTGAACAACAATAATAAATAAATAAATAAATAAATAAATAAATAAATAAATAATGACTGGCATAAAGGAAGCCACATCCCTACATTTTGTGGACAGTCAAATATGTGCCAAGCATATGCTATTTGCTTCACTTTCTGATCTCATTTAATCTCTATAGCAACCCTAAGAGGTGGCTATGACTATCCCCAGGTTTTTAGCTGAAGTAACGGAAGCACTAAAAGAGGAAGTAGCTTGTGCAGTCTATTCAGTCAGCGCATGGTGGTGCCAGATTATGACCCCAAAGGCCAGACTCTGTCTATAACACCACATGACCTCCCATACTACAACAAACAGAAACCAAGAAAGCAAAAAGTTCATATGGTGGTAGATACTGATCAGAACAGTTGAGTCTGCAGAGTGTTGACAGGAACTGTGAGGCCTGGGCATTCATGTTTGGTGTGCTCCAAAATGTACTGCTGCACATTATGAGCAGCGAGTGTGCCCACTGTCTCACTTCCTCTGAAGTCACCTCTGAAGTCACAGTGTGAAAATACAGCTTTCTGGGCTAAAATCTTAGGAAAGAATGTACCACTAGTGGTTCTCCCCAGAGTTTATTGGGTAGTCAATGCACTGCTGGTTCTTGCCACAGAGCTGTATGCTTACACATATTCTTGTATATGTCCTTATACAGTGTTCAGCAGTTTGCAAAGAGCTTTCACATACACAGCCTTCCTACCCATTGGGATAGGTAGGGCAGATGCTATCATCTCCATTTCATCCATGGAAGAACAGGCTTAGAGATGTTAAGGCTGTTGCTCAAGGTAACTCAGATCAAAACAATGTAGCCAGGAGTCAGACTCAGGTTTCTTGCTCTTCATTCACTCAGCTTCCCACTGTGAGATGCTGCAGAGCTGTTTCACCTTGCCTTGAAAAGCTTTTCTATTTTGCTTTTGTTTGGGCCTTAATCATATCTTGCCTATACCATGCCAACCCTCCTGCTCAATTCTTAGCCTCCAATACACCCAACAGAGAGCCACCTTGCACTGCTCAGGAGCCACTCAGGGGTATGAGCTAGGCTCTAGGCTAAGAAAATGAATGAGCCCAGAGGCCATAGGTGGAGAAGGGAGTGCTGGTTCTCTCACAGAGGTAGATAACAAAGTGGGTAAGGTGGTGAGTAGGAAGCACCCCTCTGCCCATAGACAAAGCCATTAAGACTGAGTTTCACATTATAGTCAGCATCTATCACAATCTCCCTATACTCTGGCCAAAATCAGCCTTGCACTGGGGCTTGATACCCAGGCTATATATTTGGCTATTCTGGGCCCCATATAAATTTTGGAATCAATTTGCCAATATCTATAAAGAAGTCATGTGGGATTGTGACAGCAAATGTGTTAAACCTGTAGATCAGGGGTGTCAAGCTCATTTCCACTGGGGGCCACATCAGCCTCACAATTGCCTTCAAAGGGCCAAAATAATTTTAGGATTGTATAAACATAACTACTCTTTAACTGTTGAGGAGTTAAAGTTACACTTGGCCCTTTGAAGGCAACCACAAAGCTGATATGGCCCCTGGTGAAAATGAGTTTGACACCCCTACTATAGATCATTTTGAGGAGTACTGCCATCTTAACAATGTTAAATCTTTCAAACCATGGACATAGAATGTTTTTCTACTTATTTAGATATTTTTTCAATCTCATTCAATAATGTTTTATAGTTTTCAGAGTATAAGTGTGCACTTGTTTTATTGAATTTATTCCTGTATATTTTATTCTAGTTGATGCTATTGTGAATGGAATTTTCATTTTCAGATCTTTCATAGCAAGTATATAAAAATAAAACTGATTTTTATATATTGATCTTGTACCCTACAACCTTGCTTAACTCATTTATTAATTCTAAAAGTTTTTTAGTGGATTCCTCAGAATTTTCTATATAGGTCATGTCATCTGTGAACAGAGAGAGTTTTACTTCTTCCCTTTCAATCTGGATGACTTTCTTTTTCATGACAAGTGTCCCTTGCTAGAACTTCCTGCATAATGTGGACTAGAAGTAGTGAAAGCAGATACCCTTTTAAATCTGGAAAGATAGTTTTTGTGGTCTAGTGTATAGTATTGTTCAAGTCTCCTACTTCCTTGCTGATGTTCTATCATTATTGAAAGTGAGATATTAAAGTTTTTAATTACTGTTGTTCACTATCTATTTCTCTCAAGTCTGTCTATTTTTGCATCGTGGACTTTTGCACTCTATTATTAGGTGAATATGTTAATAATTGCTATATCTTCTCGATGGGTTGACTCTTTAATTAATTTATATTGTTCTCCTTTCTCTCGTAATAATTTTTTGCCTTAAAGTCTATTTTGCCTGATTTCAGTACAGCCACTCCAGCTCTCTTTTGATTACTGTTTACATGGAATATCTTTTTCTGTCCTTTCACTTCCAGCCTATTTGTGTCTTTGAATCTTAAGTTTCTGTAGACAGTGTGTTGTTGGATAATGTTTTTAATCCATTCTGCTCACCTCTGCCTTTCAATTGGAGATTTTAATATATTTAAATTTTATTATAATTATCGATAAGGAAGGATGTAGGCTATTTTTTCTATGTGCCATATAATCTTTTTGTTCCTCAGATCTTAAATTAGTACTTCTTTTCTGGCATACTCTTTTACTTCCATTGTCATTTTTTTTTATTATACATTCTTGGGTTATTTTCTCAGTGATTGCTTTGGTACATCTTAATTTATATCATTTAATCTGGATTAATACCAACTTAATATCAATAGTATATACAATTTTTTCTTATATATCTCCATTATTACTCTCCCACTTACACTAGCATCACACATTACATCTTTGTATATTGTGTGCTCATCAACATATGCAATTATCTTTTAAATCAGGTAAAAAAAGAGAAGTCATGAAGAAAAATACATTAATAATGTCTTAAATATTTATATATCCCTATTTTTGATAGTATTCTTCATCTCTTTATATGGATTTGAGTTATTATCTAGTGTCCTTTCATTTCAGCCTGAAGGACTGCCTTTAACATTTCTTACAGGGCAGGTCTGCTAGCAATAATTTGTCTCAATTTTTGTTTATATGAGAATGTGTTCATTGCCCCTTCATTTTTAAAGGATAATTTTGCCAGTACTTTGAATATGTACTCCCACTACAGCCTAAAGTAAGGCAGTAAGTGTGTACCACCTACCCATGTAGGGCAAAGGGGACACGTAGGCTCCTGAACTGTGAAATAGATGAGGCTGAAAAAAACGTTAGAAAGAAAGAAGTGTTTACCAGAGCAGGAAGGCCTCATCCAGCAGTCCCTTCTGAGTAAGCTAAGATAACTGTCAGCCATGACTAACAAGAAATAAGAGCCTCACCCAGGAAATACAATGACAGGCTGGAATCATGGTCTGGAAAGATCACCTGTGATTTCCAGTCTGAGACACAGAATGATTCTATGGCATAATGCTTAATGGAGTAATTGAGGAAATAAAAAAGGAAATGCCATCTGTGAGAAAATGGACAAGTGTTGAGTTAGAAAGATTAGGAAGTGAGAGAGAAGAGGAATATGAAAACATGGGCTGAGAGGCATGATATGGGTGTTAGAATTCTGTGTTTTGAGGTCACAGAAAAGCAACCCAAATCAGCTAAAGCCAGAAAGGGGAAGTTACTGGAGGTTTATCAGAGATTTACAAAATCCTTTGGGAGCTGGAGAACCAAGCTTGGAGAATGGACAAGAATGATGGTAGTTACAGAGGGCCTAAAAAGCAAGAGTCATAAGGATCATCTTCTCAGATATGCATGGTCAGAACATCTCCTCCATGCTAGAAGCACAGTCATCATATGGGACATTGTCCCTGCCACTAGTTCTGAGAAGTCCATTCAAACCATCTCTCAAACTTTTTGTGACATACTCAAGATTAGATCAAAACCAGGCAGGGGCACGTGCAGGGACAGAGCAGATCTGTTCCTCATGACTTCCAAAGAGTGAGATGGTGGGGGATTGCTCCAAATCAGGAAGGAGCTGGATGTTGTACTGCCTCAAACAAGTTCCATTTCACTGCACAAATGAGGTGAAGGGAAGGTGTCATTTTGAGCGTAGGGATGACATGTATTATTAGTCAACTTGGAGAACAGAACTGGTGAGAGAGGGAGAGATTAAAGATGCAGAGGAGGGAAAAGGGTTGGAAGAACAGATAGAAGCCACGTGCCACAGACAGTTGGTCTGCCCACAGGAGGGAAGCATAGGAGGAATCTTGACCTTATTGAGAGATGTGTTTGGAGGAGAAGGCGCTTGGGAAATTTCCATTCTTTCCATCTGTTCCAGTCCCTGCTTTTCCACAACAAGCAGGTGTTTTCACAAGGGACAAGACTTGTTTTCTCAATAATGCAAAACTAACCAAAGTAGTCAATCATCATTTTCTAAAAACTGACTTTTAGAGAAGGGAGATAATTTCAGACCTGCTTCCTTGTTGGACCCATGTGAGATCAGGGTTTGCCGTTTGAGCCTGGGCTGGTCAATAGCAGCTGTAACTTGGGTTCCCCCACCCCTGCTTCAGGGGAAAGGTGACAGCTCCTTGGAACCTAAGTATCTCATGTTCCCAGGACCCAGAAACCCACTAGTGAGGTCATATTTCCCTCTTTCCTCTCAGCCTCTGAGAGGCAGGAACTCAGCAGGGGGCCTTGCCTGGCTCAGGGTGTCAGGCATCATGGGCTGGAATTCTTCCTGCCACTTCTCACAGTTCCCTGAGTAAATCCCACACCCTCATAGCAGGGCTAGGCCCACTGCTGGTTTCACATACTCTAACACAGAGGTGGCAAACACAAGGCCAGCAGGCCAAATCGGGCCCTCCACCTTGTTTTATCCGACCTGGCACCTTGTTTCTACCCAGCAGCAGTGCAGAGCTCTCGCTTAACTGTTAAGGAGTAGTTACATTTATACCGTCATAAAATTACATTTGGCCCTTTGAAGACAACCACAAGGATGATGTGGCCCCTGGTAAAAATGAGTTTGACATCCCTACTCTAATAAAAGCTTTCCCTTTCTGAGAAACCCACAATGAAACTTTGTAGCAGAGTAAAATCTTTGTCTGAACACTGCCCAATTAAATCTGGAGCCCAGACAGTTTTCCAAGTTGAGCAATGATTACAGAGGCTTAAAAACAAGACCTGCAAACTGCACAGAATCCCTGTGTGGTACGCAGCTGAGAAGCTCAGGGTTCCCTTCAAGGAAAAACTCACTGCCCTTCTGCAAGGAATGGGACCAGCCACCAGTTGTTATTCTTTTTTATGGTCAGCCTCAACTTTCAAACTTACTCCATGCTCTACTTGGGTGGTCCCCAGCCAACAACTATGCAAAGCAGTAGTAACCAAAGTCATGCTCCTCTCAAGGGGTCCCAGCCAATCACTGTACATGGGCCTAACCACCTCTACCAAAGCCAGACCTCTCTTCTGGACCATCTGCTTTGAAGCTTCTGGGCAGGATGGCAGAGACACTGCCACATTTGTACGATTCACACACTCCCCTCCCACCCCACTCCTGCTTCCAGCCCTTTTCTGAACAGGTGTTAATCCCTAATAAAGCTTTCATCTCAGCATCTGTCACCAGGGAACCCAGTTTGTGCACCACTCAGTCATCCATTCCACACAGAGTAAGCATGTCCTCTTCAGATGCCTGGATACTAGCTATTGCAAAGTTAAATGTGATATGTGACAAGTGTTACAATAGAGTTTGGGACAAAAGGTTATGGTATTGGTACCAACTCAGTACCTCCCCCCAGAAGAGGGCTGTGGGAAGAATTGTAGAAAACATGTCTTGGGCTACAGGTCATAATTCAGGGCCTTTCCAAGCAAAGCCTGTGCAATGTGGTCTGAACCCTCTTGCTCTGGCCTGGTGTTTCTTTGTCCTTCTGACTCTCTGCTCAAGATCACAGGACACCAAAGACCAAAAAAAGTAGAAGTCTAAGGTTCCAGACTCCTTTTGAAAGCCTGGGCTAGCTATGGGAGAGTGTGTGGGAGACCCTTCTGCGTGGTATGGGCCCAGCTCCCACTTGGAGATGCACAGGACCCACGCCCACAGATAGGTTCTCTCAGGGGAAATCAGGTTTGCAATGTGCCTAAGACACTTTGAGTCTTGCTTTTGCTAAAACTCCGTTACCCTGGATTGGAACAGCAAGTGCTTATTGTAACTTCCTAAAATCCATGCTAAGCCTTCCTAGGATGAGTGTAACAGGTTTAACCACTTTTCTCTTTTCATTTGCTAGTATCTTTCTTCTGTGATGTGATTAGTGGCATTGGCTCCTTTGTTGTCTGTAAAAGGTAACCACCTATAGTGAAACTGTGCATAGAAAATGAGGACCATCACGTACTGTGACCAGAAAACAAAATAAAGGCCTGTCATGGTGGAGGCCACAGCTTTTGCTTCCCTTGAGAGAAAAGCCATGCTGTCCTTTTCCCTCCACTGGACTCAGTAGTCCGTGTGTATGTCTCATTTCATCTATAATGATGGGGACACTGCGGGCAGTGTCTGCATCAAGAGTGGACCACGAATGTAATGCATGGGAAAAGCTAAAATTAAAAACTAAGCTAAGCATCTGGAGGAGGAATTGGGCCAAAGGACAGATACAGACATTAAGTCTAAGGCAACATGACTGAGGCCAGGAGAGTGGCCCTGCCCTCTGAAACACAGCAGCTTGCAGCTCCCAAGTGTCCAAAGGTGAAGCCAAGGCTATGCTTAGATATTACTAGCAAAGTAAGTCCACAAAAAGTGGCAGAAAAGTTCACCTTGGATGAATCCCACACAATTTTACAATAAAAAACTCTCGAAAATATATTATAAATTTAGCATACTGTTTTGTTTATAGTTTATAATTAAATTATGGGTTCATTTTTAAATTATGGATAATACTTATGGGTACTTTAAATTTTATATATTTAAATTACAGGTATAGTCTTAATCAGGTCTGACAAAAGGCCTTTTGGAAAGTTTTGTGGTCTTGGGCATGGGTGATAGGGAGATATTAAAGGTGCCAAACTCTGCCCTGGCTGGTGTGGCTCAGTAGATTGAGTGCCAGCCTACAAACCAAAGGGTCACTGGTTCAATTCCCTGGGCTGCAGGCACATGCCTGGGTTGCAGGCCGGGTCCCCAGTAGGGGACACTCAAGAGGTGACCACACATTGATGTTTCCTTCCCTCTCTTTCTCCCTCCTTTCCCCTCTCTAAAAATAAATAAATAAAATCTTTTTTTTAAAGGTACCAAACCCTAACCATGGGGCAGTGAGCAAGGAGGTGATGCTGAAATAGGGTCAGAAGGATGCACCAAAGTCTGGTAGGTGAAGAAGGGCAGGTAGAGTGTTTATCAGGTGGGAGGGTCAGTTGTGGTAACAAAGAGGACTAACTATGTAATAATGGCTGTCCCTCTTAAAAACCATCTGAGAAGTTTCCAAGTTCACAATGGGGACTTGGCTCCACTAGGTCATTCAGGGGACAGACTATGGGGCCACTGCCATCTTCTCCATGGGACTTCCAAGATAGTCCCATTCTAGTCCACCAGAAAAAGATGACACTCTGGAGTGTTGAGGGGAGGAGTCCTGCAGGCCAGGCCAGGAAGTGCCATGTCACATCTGCTCATTAACGATGGCCAGGATACAGTCCCAGCAGATTGCAAGGAGTCAGGAGAATGTCAAGCAGCTATGTATGCCCAGGATGAAGGGGAGGACAGATTTGGGTGGATAGCTAGCACTCTCTGCCCATGGTGGGGAGTCTTCAGTGACCAAGAGACACAGAGTGAATGTGCTCAAATGTCTAACAACCAGCTCTTCAGAAGAAAAAAAAAGTTCTGATTGATAGCATTAGCTGATTTTCTTGCTGTATATACTCCCATCACCATCAATTTCAAACCACTAATGTGAAGTTGGGAAGAGATGTATAGTAGCAGCTTAGTGTGTAGTTGTATTAGGGTTTTTCTCTGAAGAGAGAGAGAGAGAGAGAGAGAGAGAGAGAGAGAGAGAGGGAGAGAGAGAGAGGGAGAGAGAGATCTGCTCCCAGAAGAGTGAGCCTTTTTTTACTTTTTATAAGGCAGAGGGGGAATATATATAGAATTGGCTCACATGATCCTTGAGGCTGAGAAGTCCCAATATCTGCCGTCAACAAGCTAGAGACCCATGATGATGTAGTTACAGTCCAAAGGCCAGGAGACTCAAAACTCAAGATGAGTCAATATTCAGTTCAAGTCCAAAGGCAGTAGAAAAGCTATGTCCCAGCTCAAGGCAGCCAGACACTTCTACTCAGGGTAGGCTCAGCCTTTTTGTTTGTTTCAGGCCCCCAGCTGACTAGGTGAGGCCCAGCCACATCAGGTTGGGCAATTTGCTTTATTCAGTTTACTGATTCAAATGTTCATTTCATCCAGACACACCCAGAATGCTTGACTTAATGTCTGGGCACCCCATGGCTCAGTCAAGATGCCACTCAAAACCAGCCCTTACAAATAGTATTCTCACCATATAGATAGATATGAATAATCTAAGAATGTAGACAATAGAAAAATCAAATAATGAGGAAGTAATATGTGTTGAGTATATATTACCTTTGTTTTTTTAATATAATGTATCTGTTTGCAAGTTTATATAATTAAATTTCTAATGATATCTGTGTCAAACAACTGACTGCAAAATACCTGAGAATTTAATAATGAGCCCTCATAGCTATTGGTGTCAGCCAGCTGGTCCAGCACCCCACTGGATGGACACACATGACATGCCTGACCATAGAGACAGACAGCACTCCAGGAAGTCAAGGGATACTGGTGCTTGTTACCACTGGGTCAAGGTAGCAATGTTTTCCCCTGCCTCCAAAGAGAGCTGAATCCATCCTCTCTGCAGCTTCTGGAACAAGGAAGCAGGGCTCTGCTATCTATATGGCACCTGGATAAAAATTAAAGAAAAGTTTGCCCTTCCGGCAGCAAATCCCCTTTACCATGCTAGACCAGACGGCAAGCCAGCAGAGCCTAAACCCAGCCCCACTCCCCCCTCTACTGTACACCTGTGTGCAATGCACAGACTATACAACAATACCTGTAGCTCTACATGGAATGGAGCTGACTCCTGTAGTCTTGAGATAACTGCTCTTTGCCTCTTTTTAACTGGGGAAGTGGCCTAATGTGTGCTTCCCTGAGAAGAAGCCTCTCTGGAGGTGACAATAGGCAAAGATGGCCTCTGGTGGCCCCAGGCTCAAGGACATGCAGCTGTCTTCTAAAGTGATGGCTCTCAGCCCTGGCTGCACACTGGATCACCAAAGGAGCTTTAACAACTCCCAGTGACCACCATGCAGGCCAGATTGGAGCTGCTGCGGTGAGATGTAACGACGAGTTTTCAAAGCTCCACAGTGTGCAGCCAGGATGGAGAACCACTGTTGATGTAAGAATGTTCAAACCTGTAGAGAATTTTTATAAAAATTTTATTTGAGCCAAGCAGAATACACATGGAAGGAAGATCTCAACAGACTGAAATAAATGCCTCCAAAAAATGACAGTTGGTAGCTTCTTTTATCTATTTGGAATTAACAAGGGAAGTAAGGAAGTTTACTTGAAGGTGGGAGAAAGCCAGGTGAGGATCAGATTACAGGATAGTTAACAAGATTATGTATTCTATCAAGGGTGGTTACAGTTTATTTCAAAGGCTTATTAACCCAGATGCACAGAAACAATGGGCAGAGCTTGCTTAAGGCAAAGAAAAACTTTTTACTAAAGAAGCGTTATGCCTGGGTCCTGACTACCCACTTTGACCTGCCCAGTTAAGAACTTATGATCAAATCACCCTGTGAGATTACTTTCCATAGAATCTCTTTTTCATCTACATACCAGTGTAAAGTTATCCTGGCTATGGACCAACTCATATAAGTGGGCGACCATCCTACCAAGAGGAGAATTTCAGCAGATGCCTTCTGGAGAGTTCTACCCACTAATTCTCTCCACTCACCCTTCAGTGCCTTGTGGTGCCTGGCCCAGAGCAGCCCTTAGAAGTTGATGAAATCATACAAGGCAAGAAACAGTGAGGAACCCTGAACCACTGCCGGGAGGGGCAGTACTGTGCCACCGGCACAGGGCAGTTGGAAAGGGGGCCCTCTCTCTATAAGTAAGGCGCCTCCTTGATCTCAGCTTCCTGAAAGTAAAGGGAGTGGTACAATTCCTTCGAACAAATGCTTATGTGGTAGGCCATGTGTTTAACAGATCCCCTAGCACTGCTCTCGTCTCACTCCACCCTCCCTCCCAGCAGCCTCAGAGGACATGAAGGGTTCTCAGAGCCCTGTGGAGCAGGGTTTATAAATTTCAGGAAGGAGGGACCTCTAATGTCCCTTCCAGGTGGACCCATGGATCCCTTCATACAAAGAAGTCCTGGGAACCTGATCTGAGGGCAGAGAGAAGGAAAGAGCTTCTTTGCCCCCCTCCATGTCCCCCACCACTCTGGAGTGCATAGTCTGGACTGGCTTCTGACCTTTTCCCAGCTTTACTTCTGGGTTTAAGCCCAGAGCCTCTGTAGCTTTGTCCAATTCCAATGCTGATCCTGGGAAAAGCAGACAAAATGACTTAATGTCATCGGGGTAAACAGCTGCACAGAAAAAACACTTGGAGGTGATTTCTTAACCACAACAAGTGTGAAAGGACCCAAACTAAGTCTTCAGGGCATTTTCCTGCCTCTAGCTTGGAGAAAGTGGTCCAGGCTGCATTATTCACGCCCTACGTGATTGCTCAAGACCTTGTCACTGGCCACAGGACCTCACCCTGTGACCCTAATGTCTTTGTGAGATTTTCCAGCTCTATGTCCTTCCCACTCCTAGTTGGCCTCTGTCCCAGCCTGATCTAGCTTCAAACTGTCCTAAAATGAAAAGTGCAATTCTGTCATTCAGTGTGTTGGAGTGTGTTGGATCTGTCCATCAAATCAATATTCCTCATGGGGCTCCTGGCCTGCATCCAGCCTGGGCTCAGGGCTGGGAGTGAAGAAGGGGTGTTGGACAGTCTAAGGGACACAGATAAGAGCCCTGGGGAAGCACTTAGTGGCAGAATCAGCAATTTCACAGAGCTATTGCTCAACACGATCTGGCTCACACAGCTGAAACACTGTGGAAAAGAGCATTCCATAGAGAGGAAGTGCATGTGCTGAGGCACAGAGGCGCACACCAGCAGGGCTGTGCATACAAAAGCACATAGGACCAGGGGCACTGTGTGAATATAACTGTATGTAGCATTAGTAGGAGCTAGGTCATAGAGGCAGGAATGGACATGAGAGGCCTTGGATGTTATATCAAGAAATTTATCCAGACTTCCGGCCAAGATGGAGGCGTAGGTGGACACACTGTGCCTCCTCTCATGACCAAATATTTAGAAACAAGAAAACAACCAGAACTGATACAAAATTGAACTGTACGGAAGTCCAACAACCATTCATCCAAACCAGTAAGAGGGGCAGAGTCGAGGCAGGAAAAAGTGGAAGTGCGGACCCGGGAACGCAGGCAGCAGTGGCTGCATGCAAGCGGTGGCTGGCAGACCCCAGGCCCACAGGCGGCAGCTGGCAGACCCCGGGCACGGGGGTGGGGGGGGGGGCAATTGTGCAGAACCAGTGAGGCCATACAAGGTGGCTGGCTGACAAGGTGGTCCCACATTCTCGAGCACAGATAATCCAGGTGAAGGGGAAGCTGCGGAGAAGACTGGAATCCAGGAGAGAGCGGAGCAGGCGCCATTGATCCCTCTCAGACCCCGCCCCCATGTACAGCGTCACAACTCAGCGACTGGGCTGCCCCGCACTGGGGAACACCTAAGGCTCCACCCCTCCCTACGTAACAGCCACAACCAGACCAAAACTAAAACAAAACAAACAAAAACCCACCCAAAATGGCTCAAACTGGAGAACAAATCAGAGTTCCAGAGCCAATTCCTCTAAGCCATGAAGAGATAGCTAACCTATCAGATGCACAGTTCAAAGCCCTGGTGATCAGGATGCTCACAGAATTGGTTTTGCTCACAAATTAGATGAAAAAATGCAGGCTGCAATAAGTCAAATGAAGGAAGATGCATGGGGAACCAATAGAGATGGAAGGAAAACTGGGACTCAAATCAATGGAGTGGACCAGAAGGAAGAAACTAACAACCAAACAGAAAACAAGGAAGCAAAAGAATTCAAAAAAATGAGGAGAGGCTTAGGAACCTCAGGGACATCTTTAAACGTCCCAACATCCGAATTATAGGGGTCCCATATAGGGGAAGAAGAAGAGCAACAAGTGGAAAACTATTTGAACAAATAATAAAGGAGAACTTCCCCAATATGGCAAAGGAAATAGACTTCCAGGAAGTCCAGGAAGCTCAGAGAGTCCCAAAGAAGTTGGACCCAAGGAGGAACACCCCAGTGCACATCATAATTACATTAGCCAAGATTCAAATGAAGGAGAGAACTCTAGAAGCAGCAAGGGATAAGGGGACAGTCACCTACAAAGGAGTTCCCATCAGACTGTCAGCTGATTTCTCAAAAGAGACCTTCCAGGCAAGAAGGGGCTGGAAAGAAGTATTCGAAGTCTTGAAAGGCAGGGACCTACATCGAAAATTGCTCTATCCAGCAAAGCTGTCATTTAGAATGGAAGGGAAGATAAAGTGCTTCTCGGATAAGGTCAAGTTCAAGGAGTTCATCATCACCAAGCCCTTATTATATGAAATGTTAAAGGGACTTATCTAAGAAAAAGAAGATAAAAAATATGACAGTGAAAAGACAGCAACCTCACAGCTATTAACAACCACAGCTTAAAGAAAAGCAAACTAAGCAAACAACTAGAACAGGAGCAGAACCACAAAAATGGAGATCATATGGAGGGTTAGCAATAGGGGAGTGGGAGGAGGAGAGAGGGGGAAAGGTACAGAGGATAAGTAGCATAGATGGTGGGTAGAAAATAGACAGGGGGAGGGCAAGAATAGTGTGGGAAATGTAGAAGCTAAAGAACTTATGACACATGGACATGAACTAAAGGGGGGAAATGTGGGTGAGAGGGGGTGTACAGGATGGAGGGGCATAATGGGGGAGAAATGGGACAACTATAATAGCATAATCAATAAAATGTATATATTAAAAAAAAGGACAAAAAAGAAACTTATCCAAACTTTCTGAGGAGTGGTTGAGGACCAGAGTAAGTATCTTGCTGCTGAATAACACAGCTTTGTCTCCATGGACTCTGCCCTCTCCCTTCAACCTGGTCATTTGAGCCACCGCATTCTGATGAGTCCTTAACCTGCCCAGTCCTCCCCTGCTCTCCATTGTCCAGACCCTGTCATCTCTAGCAAGGACTGTTGCAGTGGCTCCCTGTTGACCCCCAGCCTGTGGGCACCCTTCTCCCTCAGCTGCTAGAGTTGATTACATATTAATATCAAATTTGGGGATCAGTGGACATAGGGACACTGTAAGGATTAGGGAGGGATTGTGGTTGTTAAAAGCAGAGATATTGTTCAAATCCCTTGACCTAAGAAGATCCTGAAGTACCCAGTCCTGAAAAACGGAACCCCAGGCTCAAATGCCTACCAGGGCACAGGGGTGATTTTCAGGGGCACAGAGCCTATTTCTCACCATCCAACATGCTCTCAAGCCAGGAATTGCTTACATGAGGTGGTTGGAATTCGGGTATTTAGTGAGACTGGTGTCATGGAAAAACATGGGCTATAGACACACAGCCCTGGATTCAGACACCCACCTGGACAGTATTGTGTGACTTTGGGCAAATTATTTAACTTTTCTGTGCCTTACTTTCTTCATCTGAAAAGCCATGGTAAGAGCACCTACTTCTGAGAATTTAAGAATTAAATGAGATATTGAATATAAAACACTATGCAGGACACATAATAGGTAGCTAATAAATTATAGTGATTACTATGATTGCATTTCTTTGGCAATTTTTAGGGTCTCGAGGTTGAGCCCCTCCTCAAAAGCCCCACTACATACTGTTTAAATTATACTAGTATTAAACAAACACTGCAATTAGCAGAGATTCACTACTCAGTGAATGGTTTTTCAGATCCTATGTGTGCGGTGCACCCTGAACTAAATGCTTCACACTCATTCTTATTCCAGTTACCTTATTAAGGCAGCAGAGAAAGTTAGCATCCCTAGCAGGCATCTCCCTGATGTTCTAGTCTCCTGAGGATCTGAACACTGCAAGGCTGTGCTGTCTTTAAGACACACCTGTCTTTCAACAAAGTTGGAACTCTGAGATTCTTAACCGTCTCCTGGGCCCTTCTGGCAGGAAATATAGAGCATTGCAGGTCCCATTGGGAGAGCCCAGGAGGGGTCCTTAGCCTGCAGGGGTCTCCGCCAACCTCTCGCCAAGAGCGCTCTCCCACTCCCCGCCACCCCACCCTGCCACCTTGGCAAGGTGGGGCAAACCTGACGCAGTAGAGATTTCCCTGCGGCCTCTTGGTGTCTCTAGCGCAGCCAGACCAGCACTCCCAGAGCAGAGAGCCGGTCCCAGCAGGGAACGCCCGCAGCCCGGAGGGATAATCCCTTTCTTCTAGCGGACCGCCTTTGCACACGCCCATCGAGGGCGTGGGAGGAGAACCCCGTGCCTAGTGAATTCAGCTCCCGGACCTATAGCGCGGCTGGCATCCTGGCCGGGCGGAGGGCGGAAGGACACCCAAGCTGCCCCGCCCTGGTCCAGTGATTGACTAGCAGACGTTACTGAAGCTCTCGATGTTTCGCTTCACTGGCAATTAATTCTGGAATGAATAAATAATGCATTGAGATTTATGTAGTCCGAGGCAAGCCAGCGGCGGTCCGGATCCAGGAGCTGGAGCCCAGGGAGCCTCGCTGGTGACTCCAGTGGCCGCTGAAGAAAGAGAGGCAACTGGGCAAGAGGAAGAGAAAAGGGAAGTGATGACAGCATGATCGGCTCAGTGACTCTGGCCGGGTGGCTGTAGGAACATGCTGAGCCCAAAGATCAGGCAAACCAGGAGGGGTAAGTTCAACTTCATGTGGTGGATCTGGGCACACTGTGCGTGAGTCTCTTGGCAATATGTGTGGACACTTTTCGGCTGCCACATTCCTGGTCAGATGGGGCAGGCCTTCTGGAGGCATCCTGACGACAGGGAGTAAGGACCCAGGGGCCAATGGGAGTCAGACTTGAGACAGCAAAGGGGCAATGGCTGTCTTAGTGCCCTAGTGGTGTGTAGGCTTCACCTCATATTCTGTGATGTGCTGAGTCCCTGGGTTGCTCAAAGTGACCAGGTGACAACTTTGGAGAAACTTTGTTCCTTTACTAAAAGAGAAATAAATGCTTGATTTTTAAGATTTGTCCCAGCAGTCAAAATAAAAATGGCTCTCATTAGGAAAGCAATCCTCCAGCTTCTGGAGTCAGCCAGGTCCAAGTGAGAGTCTTCATTCAGAAGCCTGCGGGTACTGCTTTGTAGAGCCTGAGGAAAGCAATTCCTCAGGCAGTTGGGGTCAGGCACTCCCCTGGAACACTGTGTGGCCCGCGGATGACCTCTGGGACCCGTTGGGGCATAGAAGGGAGGACAGATCCAGAGACAGCAAGAGATATGTGAGTCAGAGGGTCTTGCAGTGGTAATCCTTCAGAACAGGACTAGCACCCTAGACACCCAGTGTCTCTGCAGAGTGGCCTGGAGACTTAGGACAAGCCCCGGAGCTAGAGACAGCATCTTCTGGACAGCAACTTCTTGGCTAGGACAAGTTTGTTTTAGATGAGAACATCTGTCTCTCAAGAAAATAGAATGTATCTTTTCAGGTGGTCAGTATTTGTGGAGGCCTGAGCCTCCTTGTGAGCAGTGTGTGAAGGTGGTTTGGAAGTGGGTGGACCATCTGCCTGGGGAGCTTGGAAACAGTGTGAGTCTCACCCAGTGTGGGTGTCAGGGACCCTCCAACTCCTATGAAGGCACAGGCAGCACATCCATCTCATTAGCATGTCACAGGCCCCTAGATGACTAGGGGAGAGGCTGGACCTCCAAGATGTACTCAGAGCCATCAGGACACCCCCACTAATGGGATGCTCAGGATGCAGTATAACCTGTGGGCTCCTTTGGGTAAAGGAGGGCTGTGCACGGCTCTTCTGAGGGATGGAGATGCAATCTGGTGACAACCCAATGGGTGAGCCAGTCCAGGCCCTCTGAGAGAGCTTGGGTCTACCCTCCCATTCCTGCCTAACGTATTAGTTACTGGCTACATATGGTTATTCAGCACTTGACACATGGCTAGTCCAAACTAAGAAAAATACACACTACATTTTGATGACTTGGGAGGAAAAAATGCAAAATATCTCATTACTAATTATGTTATATTGATTATATGCTAAAATGACAGTGTTTTGGATATATTAGTTCAATCAAATATGTTTTTCAAATTACATTCACCTGTTTTTTTCTTTTACTTTCTTTTTAAATTTTTTAAAAGATTGTATTTATTTATTTTATTTTTTTAGGGACAAATAGTGAGGGAGAAAGAAAAAGAGGGAAGCATCAATGTGTAGTTGCCTCTTGTGGTTCCCCCTACTAGTGGCCTGGCCCACAACTCGAACATGTGTCCTAGACTGGAAATCAAACCAGTGACCCTTTGGTTTGCAGGCTGGCACTCAATCCACTGAGCCACACCAGCCAGGGCTTCTTTTACTTTCTTTTAATATAGCTACTAGAATTACATATGTGACTCACATTATATTTCTATTGGACAGTGCTAGTCTAGAAAGAGATCAGTGTTTCAGTAAAGGGCTCTTAGGAAACCCGCTTTTGAAAATCCATACTTCTTATAAACAGTTGTTCTAGATCAGTGGGTCTCAACCAAGAGTTGCTACTGGCATCTAGTGGGTAGAGACCAGGGATGCTGCTAAATATTCCACAATGCAGAGGATAGGCTCCACAACAAAGAATTATCTGGTCCAAAATGTTAATAGTGTTAATCTTCAGAAACTTTTTACTAGATGATATCTGATAAGATATATTAAAAGACAAATACCATATGATCTCACCTTTAACAGGAACCTAATCAACAAAACAAACAAACAAGCAAAATATAACCAAAGACACTGAAATTGAGAACAGGCCGACAGCCACCAGAGGGGAGAGGGGAGGAAATTTCAGGGGAAAATGGGAAGGGTTTACAGGAACAAGTATAAAGGACACATGGACAAAAACTAGGGGGGGAGCGTGAAAATGGGAGGGAGGTGGGGAGGGCTGGGGAGGTGGGCTGGGATGGGAGTAAAAGACAGAAAACTGTACAAGAACAACAATTAAAATAAAATTAAAAATATATATATTAGTGAAAAAATATATTAAAAGATGAAATTTATGGTGCTGCTCATCAGATATTAATAACAACCCACCCACAAAAATTTATGAACATAAACCATGACAAGAAACATTTGAAGAGCATAGACTACAAATGTAGTGTCCAGAGGAAGTAAGTGGTGCTTGAGCTGTAGGCTAAAGAATGATGAGCAGCTAATTAGGCAAAGAATAAAGGAGGGAGAAGGCTGCCTTCCAGGTGGGGGCATCATGTGCAGGTGCCATGGGAAGGAAAGGAGCACACAGGGCCAGGAGGCTGGAGCTGGGGTCAGGAAGGGGCAGTAAGCACAGCTTTGAGGCTGGAAATGAAGTTAAAGACTGGATCACACACTGTCAGGCTTGCAGCTTTTTAAAATATAACTCTCCCTAGGGGCATTTTGGGAGCAATATAGACCAAAATTGTATATATTGCCTTGAAAAATTTGTGCATTGGTAAAGAACTTTCATCAAAATTCATCCCCCATTGAACCTTTAGGAATTGAGCAGGATATGTGTTATAAACACAGGAAGACATAGTATGAAAATCTCAGCCCCCAGTATCCAGACACTGCCCTGTCCAGACTGCTCCAGACAGTACCTATTCCAGATACACTTCCAGACTATACCACTATGTAGACACACACAGTTGTGTGAGAAAGGCTGGGCTCATTTTCTGGAATAGTTAGTAAAATCGGCACCAGTCAGCCAGCTCAGAAGCTTCTGAGGTCTGGACAAAGATTGCTCTGCAGATAGGAACTTCTCAGTGACTCTTCTCCAGGTCATGTTGGCTGTTGACTTCTTGGCAGGTACCCATTCCAGGCCAACCCTGAGTGAGCATACCATGGCTTCTTTCACCCTGAAAGCTGTCCTTGTGTCCCTTTCCCAGGGAGGGGAGATGCCAGGATTGAGAACCTCCCAGGAAAAACCGTTTACCTGGGACTGCAAAAAATAGGTTGGGGACTGCTGCTGTAAATGATTTGAGCTTGCCATTGTCTCCTCAGGACCAGTGCAGTATCCTCCTAGTTAGTCATGGCTCATTCAAACCAGGCCAGACCATATGGAACCAGGTGTGGCTGACTGTCCCGCTAGGCTTCTGTGTGATTCCGAGGGTCCCTGCCAGAGATCTCTTCCTGATGCCACGATCCTGCAAGCTCTTCCTTCACTGAATCCCATTGCCTTATTCCCAGAGTGAAGAGATAGCTCCTGCCAATATTCCCAGAATAAAAATAGGATAAGTTCACTAATACACCATGAATTTGTTCCATATACAGTGGAGCAAGTCACCAATCTATGCGATCTGTGATATTTAAAAGCTGCAGTTTGTTTTTCAAGACGGAAAATAAAAACCTAAGCTAGGTGCCCTCTCTCTGGAAGCGAGGTGCATAGTTTGAGCAATGGTGCATAGTTTTTCAGAGCGAGGAAGGGCTGTGAAGCCCCAGGCCGTGCGCTCATGCCTACTGCCACAATCTGCAATGTTAGGCTCTTCAGGCCTCCTCCTCTGCTCACTCAGCCCCTAGGGCACCTGGTTCATCGCCATATCTCCAGGCCATAGTCAGAACAGAGCCCCAAAATACTTGACTGTGATGCTACCCCAGCCAGCTGGGATTGCTGCCCTTTCTGAAATCCCATTCTCACAGAGCTTGTTTCTTCAAAAATTTGTATATTCCACAGACTCAAATGAGTCGTCCTCTGTGCCCATTAGCACCACCCAGAAAAAAGGTTTATTGCTCTGGCCTCACCCTGCTCCATGAGGATGTGTTTATAGGAACAGCTCTGTTGTTTTACCTCCCAAAGAGATCTTGACTCTGCCTGTGCCACTTATCCTCATGTCTTCACCCTCCCCCAGCCATCATTATCTTTGACCTACACTATCACAGTAGGACTCTGCCTCAGCTAACCCAACCCCATCTATTTTCCATTCCAAAGCCAGAATCATCTTTTCAAATGTAAATCAAGCCATGCACCCACCTCCAACCCCAACTGGGAATCCAGAGATCTTACAGTGACCCACAAAGGCCCTCTTACATTCTGGCCACTGACCAAATCTCCAGCTTCCTCTTCCTCTCCAAGCTCCAGCCACACCAGCCTTGCTGTTCCTCAGCTGATACATGGGCCTCCTAACACAGAACCTCAGCACGCACTGTTTTCCCTGCTTGGAATGCCTCTCTCTATCTCTGCCTCTGCCTCTGTCTCTCTCTCTCTCTCTCTTTCTCTCTCTTCCCTTCTCTCTCTCTCTCTCTCACACACACACATACACATTCCTTGACTTGGACTCACCCTCCAGTTCTCCACTCAGGTGTCACCAGCCAAAGAAGTCCTCCTGCATACCTTAGTCTAAGCTGGGGTCTTTGTGCCCTACTTTCCTTTTTTAAACAGATTTTATCATGGATGAATTATAGTTGTACACTCCTAAGAGGTTTATCTGCTGAATAACTGTCACTCCACTTGACTGCATTGAGCTCCATTGAGAACAGTAACAATTTCTGTTTTTATATACTCCAATGCCAGGCACTTGGGGGGTACCCGGTAAAAACTTGGAATGAATGAATGAATGAAGCATTGTCTCTGTCAGGTCCTGGCCCAAATAACAGGGCCAGGTCCTTAGGAAAGTTGGCCCCTCCCTTGACTAACTTACATGTTGCCAATATTTCCCTAATTTGTTGCTCACCTTTTCAGGATTTTTTTCTTTTCTTCAGGTGTACATAAGTTTTCAATTTTTATGTCATCAATCTATCAATATTTTCTTTTAGAGTTTCTGCCTTTGTTTAAAATATTTCAAAATAAAATTGATCTTTGCTTATCAAAGAGGCCCCTTCTTTTTTCTTTTTTTTTTAAATTATTTTGTTGTTGTTCAAATATAGTTGTCTGTATTTACCCCTTACCACTGCCCCCAACCCCAGCCATCCCACCTCCAACCACTGCTTCCACCCCCCGCATGGGTTTTATCTATGTGTCCTTTATAGTTGTTCCTAAAAACCCTACTTCCCCCTCATTATCTCTTCCCACCTCCCCTCTGATTCCTGTCAGATTGTTTTTAGTTTCAATTCTTCTGGTTATATTTTGCTTGGTTGTTTGTTTTCTTGATTAGGTTCCACTTATAGGTCAGATCGTGTGGTATTTGTCCCTTACCACCTGACTTATTTCACTTAGCATAATGCTCTCCAGTTCCATCCATGCTGTTGCAAAGGGTAGGAGCTCCTTCTTTCTTTCTGCTGTATAGTATTCCATCGTGTAATGGTACCATAGATTTTTTATCCATTCATTTACTGACAGGTACTTAGGTTGCTTCCAGAAGTTGGCTATTGTAAATTGTGCTATGAACATTGGGGTGCATAGGTTCTTTTGTATTGGTGTTTCAGGGTACTTAGGATATAATCCCAGCAGTAGAATTGGCTGTCAAAAAGCAGTTCCATTTTTAGTTTTTGAGGAAATTCCACACTGTTTTCCACAGTGGCTGCACCAGTCTGCATTCCCACTAACAGTGCACTAGAGTACCCTTTTCTCCACATCTTCTCCAACACTTATTGTTTGTTGATTTGTTTCTGATGGCCATTCTCACAGGTATGAAGTGGTATCTCATTGTAGTTTTAATTTGCATGTCTCCAATGGCTAGTGACGCTGAGTATCTTTTTTTTTTTCCTTTATGTATTTTAATTGTTGTTTTTGTACAGTTTTCTGTCTTCTACTCCCATCCCAGCCGACCACCCCAGCTGTCCACACCACCCTCCCATTTCCACCCCCCCCCCTAGTTTCTGTCCACGTGTCTTTTATACTTGTTGCTCTAATCCCTTCCCCTTTTCCCCTGAAATTCCCTCCCCTCTCCCCTCTGATGACTGTCAGCCTGTTCTCAATTTCAATGTCTTTGGTTATATTTTGCTTGTCTGTTTGTTTTATTGATTACGTTCCTGTTAAAGGTGAGATCATATGGTATTTGTCCTTCACTACCTGGCTTACTTCATTTAGCATAATGCTCTCCAGCTCCGTCCATGCTGTTGCGAAGGGTAGGAGCTCCTTCTTTCTTTCTGCTGCATAGAATACCATTGCATAAATGTACCACAGTTTTTTGATCCATTAATTTACTTATGGGCACCTAGGTTGTGTCCAACACTTGGCTATTGTAAATTGTGCTGCTATGAACATAGGGGTGCACAGGTTCTTTTGGATTGGTGTTTCAGGGTTCTTAGGATATAATCCTAGCAGTGGAATTGCTGAGTCAAAAGGTAGATCATTTTTAGTTTTCTTAGAAAATTCCATACTGCTTTCCACAGTGGTTGTACCAGTCCCCAATCCCACCAACAGTGCCATGGAGTCCCCTTTTCTCCACAACCTCTCCAACACTTGCTGTTTGTTCCTTTGTTTATGAAGCCCATTCTGACTGGTGTCAAGTGGTATCTCATTGTGGTTTTAATTTGCATTTCTCTGATTGCTAGTGAGACTGAGCATCTTTTCATGTGTCTCTGGATCCTTTGTATGTCCTCCTTGGAGAAGTGTCTATTAAACTCCTTTGCCCATTTTTTAATTGGGTTGCTTGTCTTCTTAGAGTGGAGTTGTGTAAGTTCTTTGTATATTTTGGAGATTAAACCCTTGTCTGAGGTATCATTGGTAAATATGTTTTCCCATACAGTCGGTTCTCTTTTCATTTTAATACTGTTTTCTTTGGCCATGCAGAAGCTTTTTATTTTGATGAGATCCTGTTTGTTCATTCTTTCCTTTATGTCCCTTGCTTTAGGGGACATATCAGTAAAAATGTTGCTGCGTGGAATATCTGAGATTTTCCTGCCTATGTTCTCCTCTAGGACTTTAATGGTGTCATGGCTTATATTTAAATCTTTTATCCACCTTGAATTTATTTTTGTGTATGGTGTAAATTGGTGCTCAAGTTTCATTTTCTTGCACGTAGCTGTCCAGTTCTCCCAACACCACTTGTTGAAGAGGCTATTTTTGCTCCATTTTATGTTGCTGCCCCCTTTGTCAAATATTAATTGACTGTAGAGACTTGGGTTTATTTCTGGGCTCTCTGTTCGATTCCACTGGTCCACGTGCCTGATTTTATGCCAGTACCAGGCTGTTCTGAGTACAGTGGCCTTGTAATACAGTTTGGTATCAGGTATTGTGACCCCTCCTACTTTGCTCGTCTTTCTCAAGATTGCTGCAGCTATTCGAGGTTATTTATGGTTCCATATAAGTTTTTGAAGTGTTCGTACTATGTCTGTGAAATATGCCATTGGTACTTTAATAGGTATTGCATTGAATCTGTAAATTGCTTATTTTGATGATGTTAATATTTCCGATCCATGAACACTGTATGTGTTTCCATTTGTTTGTGTCTTCCTTGATTTCTTTCTTCAGTGTTGTGTAGTTTTCTGCATACAGGTCTTTTACCTCCTTGGTTAGGTTTACTCCTAGGTATTTTTTTTTTTTTTTGCTATATCGAATGGGATTTTTTTTCTTGATTTCTGCTTCTGCTGTTTCATTGTTGGTATACAAAAATGCCTTTGATTTCTGGATATTGACTTTGTATCTGGCTGTTTGGCCAAATTCATTTATTAGGTTAAGCAGCTTTTCGGCCAAGTCTATAGGATTTTCTATGTACACTATCATGTCATCTGCAAACAATGATAGTTTTGTTACCTCCTTTCCGGGTTGGATGCCTTTTATTTCCTTTTCTTGTCTAATGGCTGTGGCTAAGACTTCCAATACTATATTGAATAGAAGTGGTGAAAGTGGACAACCTTGTCTTGTTCCTGATCTTAGTGGGAAAGATTTCAGTTTTTGCCCATTGAGTATGATGTTGGCTGTAGGTCTCTCATATATGGCCTTTATTATGTTGAGGAATGCTCCCTCTATTCCCACTTTGCTGAGTGTTTTTTATCATAAATGGGTGTTGTGTTGTACCTTATCAAATGCTTTTTCTGCATCTATTGATATGATCATGCGATTTTTGTCTTTGCTTTTTTTATGTGATGAATTACATTTACTGATTTGTGAATGTTGAACCATCCTTGCATCCCTGGGATGAATCCCACTTGGTCATAGCGTATGGTCTTTCTAATGTATTGTTGGATGCGGTTTGCCAATATTTTGTTGAGGAGTTTGGCATCTATGTTTATCAGCAATATTGGCCTGAAGTTCTCCTTCTTTGCTGTGTCTTTATCTGGTTTTGGGATTAGGATGATGCTGGCTTCATAAAAAGAGTTGGGAAGTCTTCCATCATTTTGGACTTTTTTGAATAGTCTGTGAAGGATAGGGGTTAGCTCTCCCTTAAATGCTTTGTAGAATTCTGTGAAACCATCTGGTCCAGGGCTTTTGTGTGTCGGGAGTTTTTTGATTACTGCTTCAATTTCATCAGCTGTTATTGGTCTATTCAGGCTTTCTGCTTCTTCATTGAGTTTTGGAAGATTATATTTTTCTAGAAACTTGTCCATTTCACCTAGGTTTTCAGATTTCTTGGCATACAGTTCTTCATAGTAATTTCTTACAATCCTTTGTATTTCTGTGGTGTCAGTTGTAATCTCTCCTCTTTCATTTCTGATTGTGTTTATTTGAGTCCTCTCTCTTTTTTTCTTGATGAGCCTGCTTAAAGGCTTGTCGACTTTGTTGATCTTTTCACAGAACCAGCTCCTGGATTCATTGATCTTTAGAATTGTGTTTTTAGTCTCTATGTCATTTAATTCTGCTCTAATCTTGGTTATTTCCTTCCTTCTACTTGCTCTGGGCTGTCTTTGTTGTTCATCCTCGAGTTCTGGTAGGCGTAGGGTTAGGTTGTATGTTTGAGATGTTTCTATCTTTTTTAGGTAGGCCTGTATCACTATAAATTTCCCTCTGAGGACTGCCTTTGCTGTGTCCCATAAGTTTTGGGTCAATGTAAGTTCATTATCATTTGTTTCCAGAAACTTTTTGATTTCCTCCCTAATTTCATTCTTGACCTATTCATTATTTAATAGCATGCTATTCAATCTCCATGATTTTGAGGGTTTTAAGTTTTTCCCCTTGGGGTTGGTTTCTAGTTTCAGTCCCTTGTAATTGGAGAAAATGCTTGGTATGATTTCAATTTTCTTGAATTTGTTGAGGCTTGTTTTGTGTCCTATCATGTGGTCTATCTTTGAAAATGTCCCATATGCATTTGAAAAGAATGTGTATTTAGTTTCTTTGGGATGAAGGGCTCTCTATATATCAATTAAGTCCATTTCCTCCAGCGTGTTGTTCAATGCGACAATATCTTTGTTGAAATTTTGTTTGGAAGATCTGTCCATTTTTCACAGTGGGGTGTTAAAATCGCCTACTATAATTGTGATGCTGTCAGTATTTTTCTTGAAGTCCTCTAAGATTTTCTTGATGTATTTAGGTGCTCCTCCGTTGGGTTCATATATGTTTACAATGTTTATGTCTTCTTGGTGGATTCTTCCCTTGAGTATTATGAAGTGACCTTCTGGGTCTCTCTTTATGGCCCTTCTTTTGAAGTCTATTTTGTCTGATATGAGTATTGCTACCCTGGCTTTTTTTTCCTGTCCATTTGCTTGGAAAATTTGTTTCTAGCCCTTCATTTTGAGTCTGTGTAGGTCTTTTGTCCTGAGGTGGGTCTCTTGTAGGCAGCATATGTGTGGGTCATGCTTTCTTATCCATTCAGCTATTCTATATCTTTTGATTGGAGCATTTAATCCATTTACATTTAAGGTTATTATTGATTGGTATTTATTCATTGCCATTTTCATACCTGTGTTCCTCTCTCTCTCTGAGTCTGTCTTTTCCTTCCTTTCCTTAAAGCAGTCCCTTTAGTATCTCTTGCAGAATTGGTTTGGGAGAGGTGTATTCTTTTAGACTTCTTTTGTCTGGGAAGCTCCTTATTTGGCCTTCTATCTTGATTGAAAGCCTTGCTGGGTAAAGTAGTCTTGGTTGCAGGCCTTTGGTTCTCATTGCTTGGAGTATTTCTTGCCATTCTCTTCTGGCTTGGAGCGTTTCCATTGAGAAATCAGCTGTTAACCTTATCGGGGCTCCCTTGTATGTTACTTCCTTTTTCTCCCTTGCTGCCTTTAAGATTCTCTCTTTGTCTTGGAATTTTGCCATTTTAATTATGATGTGTCTTGAAGTGGGCCTGTTTGGGTTCCTCTTGATTGGGACTCTCTGTGTTTCCTGGATTTGTGTAGCTTTTTCTCTCACCAAATTACGAAGTTTTCCATCATTACTTTCTCAAATAGGTTTTCTATCCCTTGCTCTTCTTCTTCTCCTGGTATCCCTATTATACAGATATTATTACATTTTATCTTGTCTTGCATTTCTCTTAATCCCTCTTCATTCTTTCTGAGCCTCTTTTTCTTTTCTTGCTCTTTCTGGGTATTTTGTTCTATTTTGTCCTCCAATTCACTGATCCCATCTTCTGCTTCATCGATTCTGCTTTTCATTCCTTCTACTGTGTTCTTCAGTTCAGAAATTGTATTCTTCATTTCCTCTTGTCCTTTTTGATAGTTTCTATTTCCTTTTTCATGTTGATATAGTTTGCAGTAAGTTCATTATAGCTTCTCTGTAGTTTCTGGTAGCTCATTGAGAGCTCATGGAGCTTCCTGACAATCATTGCTTTGAACTCAATATCTGATAGTTGAGTTGCCTCCGTTTCATTTAGCATTCTTTCTGGGGCTTCCTCCTTTCCTTTCATTTGGGGATTGTTTCTCTGTCTTCCCGTTGTTTGTAAGACTCTTCTTGCTAGCCTCAACTTCTTAAATTGATCTGTTCTAACTCCCTGGGTTTGTGGTGTGACCTTCTGTGGTAGAATACCTATGAGATTCAGTGGTAGATTCTCCTTCGGATATCCTGTTGTTCACAGCTTCCACTGTCTCATCTGCTGGGATACCCTCTTTTTGGGACCAGCTCTGTTTTTTTTTTTACAGATCCAGGTTTGTTTGCTTTTTTGTCTCACTCATGGGTATTTAAAAAGTGAAAAGATGGAAAAAAATGAAAGAAGAAGAAAGAAGAAAAAAGAGGAAGGTAGAAGAGATAAAATTGGACAGAAATGAAGAGGGAATAAAACAAAGAAGTAAAAAAGGCAAAAGGAGTTGGGGAGTAAAAAAAGATAAAATAATAAAGAAATAATAATTAAAAACAGTTATATAAACAGACACATAAACAAACAAAAAAACCAAAACACAACAACAACAACAACAAAAAAAAACTAAAAACAAAAAACAAAACAAAACAAAACAAAAAACTCTTGCTGTTTTCAAACTTGCCAAGCCGGTTTTTTTGATCTTGCTGGCTGCCATGGCCAAGGGGTGATGGTAATGCTTTTCTCTATGTTCAGCACTCAGTCATCACTGTGCTACGGTCCCCAGAGTTAGTCCGGCACCTCTCCCCATAAGGCTTCCAGCGTGTATTCTGAATCTCCTGGTGTGTGCACACTTCCCCGAGTTTATGGGTGTGAGCTCGTGTCTCCGGGCACGCGCAGCCGTCTGCATTGGCCCCTGAGCAGCTTTCTGTGGTGTCTCCAGGCCTACGATCCTGCAGCCATCTTGCACCTGCGCCTATGGCCCTGAGCTGTCTGAGTTCTATCGTCCACGCATGCACTGGCGACTATGGTCCCACAGCTTTCTCCAGTGGCCAGCGCCTATGCTTTTTCGAGTACCTATGATCCCGAGACTGTGTACGTTCACGTGTGGGTGCCTATTTTCATGCAGCCAGCTCAGTTCACACGCACCTCCGTCTGCAGTCGCGGTGACTATGATCGCTCAGCTCGCAGTATCGGCGACCGTAAATAGCTCCGTTCAGGATTGCGCTGTGACCTGGCTCAGCCGGTAGTTGCAGGGCAACTACAATCACCCGGCCCGCAGTCTAGCAGTAGCGACAAGGATTGCTCAGCCCGTTTCAGTGGTTGACCCAGCTCCCTCCCTAGAGCCCTGGGGCAGGCCTGGCAAGCACTGGCCAGGGTCTCAGCCTTCCTGGTCTCTGCGCTGATCCCTGGGCTCCTATTGTTCTGAAGTACTCTCCTTACCGACTGATTTTTCAATGTCCGCTACAATTTTCAATCTCCTATTTTCAAATATGCTGTGTTAGTGTCCGTTGTCTGCTCTGTTCTTCCGTAGATCGGCCAGGTTTTTCTCTCGTGTTTGGGGGGACGTGGAATCTGCTCCCTTCTACCATGCTGCCATCTTCCTTCCCCCGCATCTTTTCATGTGTCTCTACGCACTCTGTATGTCCTCCTTGGACAAGTGTCTGTTCAAGTCTTTTGCCCATTTTTAATTGGGTTGTTTGTCTTCCTGGAGTGAAATCATGTGAGTTCTTTATATATTTTGGAGATCAAACCCTTGTCTGTGGCATGATTGGAAAATATGTTTTCTCATATAGTTGGCTCTCTTTTCATTTTTAAACTTTTCTTTAGCCACGCAGAAGCTTTTCAGTTTGATGAGGTCCCATTTGTTTACTCTTTCCTTTATGCCCCTTGCTCTAGGGGACATATTGTTGAAAATATTGCTGCATGGATTGTCTGAGATTTTCCTGCCCATGTTCTCCTATAAGACATTTATGGAGTCAGGACTTATATTTAAGTCTTTTATCCACCTTGAATTTATTTTTGTGGATGGTGGAAGTTGGTGATTGAGTTTCATTTTTTTGCATGTAGCTGTCTAGCTCTCCCAATACCATTTGTTGGAGAGGCCATTTTTGCTTCATTTTATGTTTCTTTCCCCTTTGTCAAATATTAATTGACTATAGAGACTTGGATTTCTTTCTGGGCTCTCTGTTCTGTTCCATTGGTCCATGTGTCTGTTCTTATGCCAGTACCAGGCTGTTTTGATGACAGTGGACTTGTAATACAGTTTGGTATCAGGTATTGTGATCCCTCCTGCTTTGTTCTTCTTTCTCAAAATTGCTGCAGCTATTCAGGGTCATTTATCGTTCCATATAAATTTCTGAAGTATTTGTTCAATATCTGTGAAATATGCCATTGGTACTTTAATAGGTATTGCACTGAATCTATAAATTGCTTTGGGTAGTATGGACATTTTGATTATGTTAATTCTTCCAATCCATGAGCACGGTACATGCTTCCATTTGTTCATGTCTTCCTTAATTTCTTTCTTCAGTGTTTTGTACTTCTCTGAGTACAGGTCTTTTACCTCCTTGGTTAGGTTTATTCCTAAGTACTTTATTCTCCCTGTTGGTAAATCAAATGAGATTTTTTTTCCTGATTTCTGTTTCTGGTATTTCATCGCTGGTGTACAAAGATGCCTTTGATTCATGAATATTGACTTTGTATCCCACTGTTTTTCCAAATTCGTTTATTAGGTCAAGTAGTTTTTTACATACATTATCGTGTTTTCTACGTACATTATTTCATCTGCAAACAATGCCAGTTTTGCTTCCTCCTTTCCAATTTGTATGCCTTTTATTTATTTTTCTTGTCTGATTGCTGTGGCCAAGTCTTCCAATACTATGTTGAATAGGAGTGGTGAAAGCAGACATCCTTGTCCTGTTCCTGATGTTATGGCAAAGCTTTCAGTTTTTGCCCCTTGAATGTGATGTTGGCTGTAGGTCTCTCGTACATGGCCTTTATTATGTTGAGGAATATCTCCTCTATTCCCACTCTGCTGAGGGTTTTTATCATAAATGTGTGCTGTACCTTATCAAGTGCTTTTTCCGCATCTATTGATATTATTATATGATTTTTGTCTTCCCTTTTTTTAATGTGAAGTATTATGTTTATTGATTTGCGAATATTGTACCATCTTTGTTTTTTTTAATATATTTTATTGATTATGCTATTACAGTTATCCCGTTTCTCCCCCATCATTCCCCCCACCCACATTCCCCCCTTTAGTTCATGTCCTTGTGTCATAAGTTCTTTAGCTTCTACATTTCCCACACTATTCTTACCCTGCCCCTGTCTATTTTCTACCCACTATCTATGCTACTCATTCTCTGTACCTTCCCCCCGCTCCTCCTCCCACGCCCCTGTTGCTAACCCTCCTCCATATGATCTCCATTTCCGTGGTTCTGTTCCTGTTCTAGATGTTTGATTAGTTTGCTTTTGTTTTAGGTGTGGTTCTTAATAGCTGTGAGCTTGCTGTCTTTTCATTGTCATATTTTTGATCTTCTTTTTCTTAGATAAGTCCCTTTAACATTTCATATAATAAGAGCTTGGTGATGATGAACTCCTTGAACTTGACCTTATCTGAGAAGCACTTTATCTGTCCTTCCATTCTAAATGACAGCTTTGCTGGATAGAGCAATTTTCGATGTAGGTCCCTGCTTTTCAAGATTTCAAATATTTCTTTCCAGCCCCTTGTTGCCTGGAAGGTCTCTTTTGAGAAATCAGCTGACAGTCTGATGGGAACTCCTTTGTAGGTGACTGTCCCCTTATCCCTTGCTGCTTCTAGAATTCTCTGCTTCATTTTAATCTTGGCTAATGTAATTAAAATGTGCTTTGATGTGCTCCTCCTTGGGCCCAACTTCTTTGGGACTCTCTGAGCTTCCTGGACTTCCTGGTAGTCTATTTCCTTTGCCAGATTGGGGAAGTTCTCCTTTATTATTTGTTCAAATAAGTTTTCCACTTGTTGCTTTTCTTCTTCCCCTTCTGGGACCCCTATAATTCGGATGTTGGGACGTTTAATGATGTCCCGGAAGTTCCTAAGCCTCTCCTCATTTTTTTGAATTCTTGTTTCTTCCTCGTTTTCTGTTTGGTTGTTAATTTCTTCCTTCTGGTCCACTCCATTGATTTGAGTCCCAGTTTTCCTTCCATCTCTATCGGTTCCCCATGCGTCTTCCTTCATTTCACGTATTGTAGCCTGCATTTTCTCATCTAATTTATGAGCAAAATCAACCAATTCTGTGAGCATTTTGATGACCAGTGCTTTGAACTGTGCATCTGATAGGTTGGCTATCTCTTCGTTGCTTAGAGGAATTGACTCTGGGGTTTTCACTTTTTCTCCAGTTTGAGCCATTTTTGGTGGGGTTTTTTGTTTTGTTTTATTTTGGTTTTAGTCTGGTCACAGCTATTACGTATGAGGGGTGGAGCCTTAGGTGTTTCTCAGGGCGGGGCAGCCCAGTTGCTGGGTTGTGACGCTATAGGTGGGGGTGGGGTCCGAGAGCGAAGAATGGCGCCTGTTCCGCTCTCTTCTGGACTCCTGTCCCTTCTGCTGCTTCCCCTTCACCTGGATTATCTGCGCACACGCGTGTTGTTACGTAGTGAGGGGTGGAGCCTCAGGCGCTCCCCAGTGTGGGGCAGCCCAGTCGCTGGGTTGTGACGCTGTATGTGGGGGTGGGGTCTGAGAGGGAACAATGGCGGCTGCTTCACTCTCTCCTGGATTCAGTCCCTTCCGCCACTTCCCCTCTGCCTGGACCGTCTGCGTGCGCGAATGTGGGACCCCCTGGTCAGCCAGCCGCCTTGTGTGTCCTCACTGGGTCTGCACAGTTGGCCCCCTGTGCCCGGGGTCCGCCAGCTGCCGCCTGGGCGCCCGAGGACCGCCAGCCACCGCCCGTGCACCTGGGAACTGCGAGCCGCTGCTATTTGCGTTCCTGGGACTGCACCTCCTCTTTCTCCTGCCGCTACTCCGCCCCTCTTACCGGTCTGGATGAATGGTTGTTGGACTTCCGTACAGTTCAATTTTCTATAAGTTCTGGTTGTTTTCTTGTTTCTAAATATTTGTTGTCCTTAATTTTGGTTGTGAGAGGAGGCACAGTGTGTCCACCTATGCCTCCATCTTGGCCGGAAGTCCTATTGTACCATCTTTGCATCCTTGGTATGAATTTCATTTGATCATGGTGTGTGTTCTGGGTAATTTCTCTACCATTTAGTTGTAATTCCAGACTGGTCCTGGGTGGAGGTTAGTGTGGCTTCCACTCACTCCTTCACATTCTTCCTTTATTATCTGTTGGTGTTTCCTTTATTGTTGGGCTCTCTCTTCCAGCAGGTATACTAGTGTTCACAGCTCCCACCAGTTTTATGAACAACTAATATATGACAGAGAAAGTAATGATATACACTGCAGAATTGACAGACTTTTCAAGAGCTCATCCTGCAAGACAAGGAAAGGGTCCTCAGGAAAAAACATTCCAGTCTAAAACCTGATCTCAAAGTTCAAGCTTCCAAAACCAGGGTGCTGGCAAAGATGGGAACAGAGTGCGCTGGAGACGCCAGAGGAGAGACTGGGGATGGAAGCTTTGGGGAGAGTGCAGAGGGAGTAGCCATGGGAAATCTGGTACTGAGTCATCCCCCCAAGTGGCAGCAGCCATTGTGCTCAGGCAGGCCACTCAAGGAGGCCCCCTCTTTTAGAGTAAATTATTAGACTGGTTATCAAAGCTATAGCAGGTTTAAATCTCTTCTTTATCGGGAGGACCAATGTCTTGTAAGCCCTGATGAATGTGTGGAGCCTGATCAATGCTTTGCAAATGGAGACAGAAAGTTCTATGAGTGAGATAAAGTAATTTCAGCAGCCTTATTTTTCTTGATTTTCCAATAGGAAAGTAAGTCAACATTTATCGTGTACTGCCCTCCATGCTCCAGTCATTTCCATTGTGCTTATTTAATTCTCATAACTCTACTCTGGAGAGGCATCAGTATTCCATTTTTAACAGATGTGGAATAAGAATCATGGGTGTCCTCCCAATAAGTGGTAGAATTCATATTCATGTCTTTCTTACTCTGAGGCCTCTGGTCTCTCTCCCTCACCCAATGCAGGGATTCACAATATCCAAAGACCACTTCACACAGCCCTACATGTCTCCTGGAGAGCTATAGATTCTTTGAGTAATAAGATGCAGTGATATTTTTAAGATGCCCACTACATATGAACACATGGAGATTAGATTTAGACAATGGTTTAAATATTTAAGGTTGAATTATTAATATATAGTAGAAAACTAAGCGAATGAAAAAAATAAGACATTTATGAACTCCAGGGAAAGTAAAAAGTGATGCATGAACAGAGAATTTATTATAGTACACTATATAGCTCAACTGGAACTAGCAATTACATAGTATTAATAAAACAAATTCTGTATATTGATCAGACTAAAATCACAATATAACTATATTAGGAGGATTGGGTGGGTACTTATGTGTGGTGTGGACAGGGGAGTAAAAAAATAAAATCCTCATCTTCCATAATGAAAAGTCAACCACTAATTTGTTTTTATTTTAAATTACCTCTATTTTTAATTGGAATAATCTGTGCTGATTTTTTCTAGTTTTTTATTAGTATTTTTTTAATTGTTGATCTTGTACAGTTTCCTGTCTTTTACTCCCAGCCCAGCCCACCACCCCAGCCCTCCCCACCTCCCTCCCATTTCCACCCCTCATAGTTTTTGTTTATGTGTCCTTTATACTTGTTGCTCTAAACCCTTCCCCTTTTCCCCTGAAATTTCCTCCCCTCTCCTCCCTGGTGACTGTCAGCCTGTTCTCAATTTCAGTGTCTTTGGTTATATTATCCTTGTTTGTTTTGTTGATTAGGTTCCTGTTAAAGGTGAGATCATATGTCAACCACTAATTCTTAAAAGGGAAAATCAAGAGCTGATGTGGCATAAAAACAGACACATGGATCAATGAAACAGAATAGAGAGCCCAGAAATAAACCCATGCAATTAATTTACAACAAAGGAACTAAGAATATACAACAGAGAAAGGATAAATGTGTTGAGAAAACTGGACAGCCACATGCAAAAGTGTGAAGCTGGATGCCTATCTTACACCATGCACAAAAATCAACTCAAAATGGATTGAAGACTTGAATATAAGATCTGAAACGATAAAACTCCTAGAAGAAAACAGAGGGTAAGCTCCTTGATTATCAGTCTTGGTAACTGTTTTTTTGGATTTAACCAAATATAAAGGCAACAAAAGCAAAAATAAACAAGTGGGACTACATCAAACTAAATAACCTGCACAGCAAAGGAATTCAATGAAATGAAAATACAACCTATGGAATGGGAAAATACATGTGCTAATCACCTAACTAATAAGGGGTTAATATTCATAATATTCAATACCTCTCAAAAACCCAATTTAAAAATGGGCAGAGGAACTGAAGACGTTTTTCCAAAGATGACATAGAGCTGACCAACAGGTACATGAAAAGGTTCTCAGCATTATTAATCATCAGGGAAATGCAAATCAAAACCACATGAGATATCACCTCACACTGTTAGAATGGCTACTATCAAAAAGAGAAGAGATAACAAATGTTGGCAAAGATGTGGAGAAAAGGAATCCTGATGCATTGTTGAATTGGTGCAGGCACTATGGAAAACAGTGTGGAAGTTTCTCAAAAATTTGAAAATAGCCCTGATCAGTGTGGCTCAGTTGATTGGGAGTCATCCTAAAAAGTGAAAGATTGCCAGTTCAATACCCAGTCAGGGCACATTACTGGGTTGCAGATTCAATGCCCAGTCAGGGCATATATAAGAAGCAACCAATTGATATTTCTTTCTCATGGCAATATTTCTCTCCCTCTCTTCCTGCCTCCCTTCCCCTCTCTCTAAAAATAAATAAATAAAATCTTTAAAAAATTAAAAATGGAACTATCATATGATCCAGCAGTCCCACTTCTGGGTCTACGTACAAAGGAAATGCAAACAGGATATAAAAAGGTAACTGTACTCCCATGTTCATTGCAGTATTGTTCACAGTAGTCAAGATCTGGAGACAATCTAAATATCCATCAATGGAAAAATGGATGAAGAAGATGTGGTATATATTATATAATACTATGTAGAAATGTGGACATAAATACCAAAGGAACCAACTAAAATGGTTGAAAGTGGTTGTCTCTAGGGATGGGGAGTAAAGAGGGTAGAAGGACAGGAGACTGCCAGGTTTCACCCCAACGCTTGAAGGACTAACTGAGATGTGGTTAAAGGGTGCTCTCCTAGAGGTCATGCCAGTTCAAACTGGAGGATTTTTCAGAGGGAAGGTTCTGCTCTTAAGAATGACTATGGGGTTCAGAGACCTCCTCTGATTGTTTGATTCTGAATGGTGTGGCCTTCTGGGGTATGCCTATGCTGCCCTTGCCCAGGATTCTCAGATACTCTGAGGGTTCTCTAAATCCTGAGAGATGGACAGCAAAGGGAGAGTAACCTACTAAGCTGGCATAGCATCCATCTTTGTCTGAAATTCAGAGAGGATTCAGGGAGAGGGGTCAGTGAGGTATGCCAAGGAGGCAATATATGAGAACAGTTCATGGAGCCTGGAACCAGGGTCTGGGACAGAGCTCTGCCAGGGACTGGAGGCCTGATAGATAGGAGCCTGTGGTGGAAAAGAAAGGCCAGGGGAGGCTCATCTAGTGGTCCCCTTATTCCAGGCCAGGCCCTAGCACCACTGCTCAGAGCTGATATCTTCCCTGAGAGCTCCAGTCCCCAAGCCTGGACATTCTCCACCAGTGGCCCGGCCTTCTACCTCACACAGATAACCGAGCTCCCTCCTCTCTCCCTTCCAGCAGTTTGCTCAGAACTGAAATGAAATTGCAGATGCTCTCAAATGAGCAAAATGTCTAGGATAAGTCCCAGGGACCTGACTAGAGACAATAAAAATTTCTGATTTGGGTATCTTTGAACAGCAATCTCAAAGTACATCTCAGTCTGAGTTTTTGAATACTGCTTATTCTAGGACTTTTGTTGTTCACTTATAATATTTTTATTATTTTTAATTACAGCATAATTTACATAGAGTAAAAGGCACAAATGATAAGTGTACAGTACAATGATGACCGCCAAGATCAAGATATAGAGCATCTCCTTTCACTCCAGAAAGTTCCCTCCTGTCTGTCCCCAGTCTCTCCTCACATCCAGGCTCACACTGTTCTGATTCCTGTTACCATAGAGTAGTGTTTGCCTGTTTTTAAAGTTCACATAAATGGAATAATCACAAAGGAAGACTCTCATTACTAACACATTAAATACTCTTACTACTAACATTCTTTAGGTAAGGGAGGAAGGTGAGAAGATAGCTGTTGGGTGTTTCAGATGTGCCAAATGTGCGTTAGACTGTTGCGGACCATTCAGCCTGGTTTCAGGAGTTGTAACCCTCACCCCATGGTGGGCTGTGTAAGAGCCCAAGGGACCCACTTCATCTGGATCTGTTCTGTCACAAGGATGTGACCTACTAAGGAGACAAAGCTTATCTCCCTGGCAGGAGTGCTGCTTCTGCCTCTCTGGCCCAATTGCTTGGTTGGCGGTCAATGACGGGTAAGACTCCTCATGGGAGGGGCAACCTAAGCCAGACGCAACCACTTGGGAGGCCTCATGGAAGGACTGCGGGGCGGGGGGGCGGGGGGGTTGCAGCAAAGAGGATGTGATGGACCCTCGCCCCCGGGCTATAGCCTGAGTCCTCATTTCCATCTGGGAGATGTCTCCTGCTTCCTAATTGCCTTAAAGCCTGAAACTGTGGGGGTGAGCGGTGCAGCCCTGTCCTGGCCAGGACGGCTCTCTGGGTGATCCGGACATAAGAAAGAATTCCTAAAGTCCTGTGAAACCTGCTTTGCTAAGAGTGCTCTTCCTGAGGTGACAAGTGTCCCAGGAGGAAATGAGCATGTCTCCCAAAGTTTGGCAACCCCCCTTCCTGACAAACATTGGCTCGGATTAAGCCCTCAGATTTCTTTGACATGTTAAACCTGTATTCTGGTGTATTTGAGCCCAATAAAAGCCTAGTGAGGATGGGGCTGTGGGTCACTCTCCTCTGAGAAGAGTTTGACCCCTTTCCTCCCCAAGCACAAGATGTCTTGGTAGTTTTTACTTTCATCCGTGACGGAGGGATGGGGCTCTGTGGGCGGAGCCCCCCCACATCTGGCACCCAAGACAGGGTCCCCCGCATTAGACCTTCCATTTACATGCACATTCCCATTTTAATCCTAACACCAATGCTGTGAGACAAGGGAGAAAGTGGAGGTAGAATAAGTAAAATGCTCAAAATCACACTGCTAATCAGATCAGTAATGTGTTACTGATTACACATTACTCTAAGTTCTGAGAAGCCTTTCCCCTAAAACATTGCTCTGTCCAGAGGCTGGCGGAGGCCAGGTGGTGTCATTGACCAGCTTAAGCTCCCATATTATGAGATGTCTGATTCCTTGCCAGCACTTTTTTCTCCATAAGCAGGTATTCACAATGTGTCACCAAGTGCAGGGACAGAATCAAAAAGTGGGGTTATACTACCTACTCTGTCCTGTTTTGGCAGTTTTGAACTCTGTCCTATTCATCTGAAAAGCAGCCTGGCCAAGCAGCAGACTAATGGGAAAGGCAAGAGAGTCGGGATTAGATGGGATGAGGAGGGTAGGCTCTTGTGCAGGTGCCTTAAGTAAGGGTGGCTGCAGTGCTGGCCATTGGTGCCAAGGTGTGTGGTGGACTCAGGCAGGCCTGGCCCCGCCCACCTGGTGATGCTGAGGAATCCCAGCTTAGGGTGCTGTTGTGTTGCAACTCACCACATTTCTGACAAAATTAGCCATCTCGAATACCAGACTCAGATACCTTCACCTCCCCACTTGCATTAGGAGTTAGACACATATGTATTCAATTATGCATTGACCAGATATTTAATAACAACAGTAACCATAGCTCATGTCTATTGAACTTAGGTAACTATGCTTTAGGACAAACACACCTCATAAAGCAACTTTATATGTGCCCTCCACCATCCCAGGGGCCAGGCCTTCCTCTGTTTCTGCCTGACAAGGCCTAATAACAGTTTTGGACACTCCTTGATAATGAAAAGCCCAAGAGGTGCTTTCATTTGCAAAACATAAAACCAGTTCAATATTTCCAAGTCCATCCTAGGGCCACATAACTGAATTTCACCCAGTCTTTGAAAGTATGCTTCTTGGTCAGGTCCTCACTATAGAATGTTGCATTCTTTGTGTCTTGGTGCCATGTGGGAGCTTCCTTTCAATGTCTTGTTACACTTACCATGTGTATAATCTCTCTTAATCTTCAAAAGATCCATATTGAGAAAGAGATAGCTGTTGCTTCATTTTTCAGATGAGAAAACTAAGTCCCAGAGAGATTAAAGAACTTGCCAGCCAGGAAGAGTACCCAGCCAGGTGTGGCAGTGTTGGGATTTAAAACCCAAAGTCTCATGAACACTATTATGTACTTCCTTTTTATGCACCAGGCCCTATCCAGACATCAGGGGAAAAAAAAAATCAATCCCAAGGGGAAAAGCCTCATGTATCAAGACCCAGAGAAATATGCACAGGGCATACTGTGAGCCCCTGGATGTGGCTGCAATGCAGGAAGGCAGTGGGGTGGGGGATGCGGGGTCAAGGTGATGTTGCAGGAAGGGAGTGGAAGGAGTAGAATCGTCACATCTAGGTAGGGCTTTAAGCAGAGAAGTGACATGGCTGGATGGAGCATTAGACATTGATACTGCCTGAAGTATGGACAGTGGGTCTGCAGGGAGTAACCCTGAAGTCTTAGAGAGAGTGGACATCCAGCAGATGTTGTGGGAATGATGGTGTTTCCCACCTGCCACCTGCAGAGAGTGTGAGGGGACAATGGGTTCATCCTCAGAGCACTAATACTAAGCTCTCAGCTGCTGCCAGCTAGGTTTCCCTGCCTCTGGACACTTTTCCTGCCCCCTGACTGCCATCTAGCTGCTGCTGCCCAAGGCCCATGTACCAGGGTATTCAAGGCAGTTTGTGCCCTGGAGAGTGTTGCATTCACCAACTCGAGAAACAGATATTCGGAAACTTTCAGGATTCAAAGGTGTTACTTTATTGGCCAAAAGTTTTAACCTGCGCAGGGGCGAACTCTCAGAGAGACACGATGCTCAGAAGAGCGGCAGACGAGAATCGCGCCTCACGCTTACAGCTAGGCCTTTTTATAAACACAAGCAAGCAAGCATTTCACAGAAACAGAAGTGGCTGTTAGCTATTGGCTATCTTTTGGCGCGCGCAGGATCTATACATTGCAGGGTTTGGGGAATGGGAAATTTAAACCTAAACATCTCCTTAAATGGTAATCTGCCTCCAGTTCTTTGTTCTCTGTTCCTGGACAGCCAAATCTCACAGGGACAGTCCTTTAGCTATTTTCCTGGTTCCAACAGAGAGGTGCACTGAGAACCCAAGCCTTCTCTCTTCTCCCGCCTCTTCTCCCAGATACCAGCTGATAGGGAAACAGTTCTTCCCTTGGAAGATGCCCAAAGTCATAAAACCAGCACTCTTTAGACACTTAGGACACAAGGAACTACCACAGGCTAGACTACCGACCACAGAGAACTGGAGAACTGGGCCTGACCTTACTATTTGAGAGTGGAAATAGGTGACTTATTATGGGGGGCACTGCCTGCAGAGCCCCCTGTCCATCATGGATGAAAATAAAACTACTAAGACATGATCTGCTTAGGGAGGAGAGGAGGTCAAACTCGCAAATGACCCAGAGCCCCTTCCTCACTAGGTTTTTACTGGGTTCAAATACACAGGAATACAGGTAAGTCAGGTGGTAAGGATCAAACAATGGTTAACATTTCAAAGAAATCTGAGGGCTTAATCTGAGTCAGTGTGGATCAGGAAAGGGGGTTGCAAAACTTTGGGAGACATACTCATTTCCTCCTCGGACCCTTATCATTTAAATGAGAGCACTCTTAGCAAACAAAGCAGGTTTCACAGGACTTTACGAATTCTTTCTTATGCCTATGCCCGATCACCGGGCAACTGCTCTGGCCTGCACAGGGCTGCACCGCCTGCCGTCATAGTTTCAGGCTTTAAGCCAATTAGGCCCAGGAAGCAAGAGATAAGCAAGACATCTCCCAGACGGAAATGGGGACTCGGGCTATGTCAGAATAGTCGGGGGTAGGGGGTGAGGGTACATCACCCCCTCTTTGCTGCAGCCCCCCAAGTCCTTCCATGAGGGCCTCCCAAGTGGTCATGTCTGGCTTAGGTTGCCCCTCCCATGAGGAGTCTTACCCATCATTGACTAACCAACCAAGCATTGGAGGCCAGATATGGATGAGGCAGAAGCGGCGCTCCTGCCAGGGAGATAAGCTTTGTCTCCTTAGTAGCTCATGTCCTCTTGACAGAACAGACCCAGATGAAGCGGGTCCCTTGGCTCTTATTCGGCCCACCATGGGGTGAGGGTTACAGCTCCTGAGACCAGGCTGAACGGTCCACAATAACTTATTTGCAAAACAGGCCTGAACTGGGTTAGACCTGGACCTGGAGGCTGCCTTGGGCTCCCCCATTAAGATAGCCAGAGACTGCCTTAACTCTGCCAAAACATCAACAACCTCAAAAATTATGCAACCAAAGGCGGAGGATGTATTGATCAAAACTAATGGCTGGTAGGCAGATATGAAATTTAAAATTGATATTGAATTACATCAACCCCACCTATCTGAGGCTCCTGGTGAATGGCCTGTTGATCTAACGGGAGCAGAGGCTGCATGCCTAGGGCCAGCTGCTCACAGACAAGGTCGAATAGAGTCCAGAGGAGGGGAGAGGGCTTCCAAGGGCTCAACCTGCAGCCATGAGAAATTCTGTTGCATTTATGGAGCACTTTCAAGGTATCTCTCATTTCCCCCTCACCATAGTCTAGAAAATAGGTAGAATTTGTGTTTTGTTCCCATTTTACATGGAAAGCTGGGGCTGCAAGAGGCTAAAAGGGCCTCAGACCTCCAAATCCCATGCCCCTTTCATGACCTCGTGAAGCTTCTCTGTACCCACTGCCAAACTAGGAAAAGTAAGAAAAGTATAGTGCTATGTTTTGAGTCTCGGTGCTCACTTCTCTGATCACAAGAACTGAAGGAGTGATCTTGTGCCCCTTAATCTTTTCAGTGTGGAAATAAGCTGTAGGTAGGAAAAGCCCTGGGGGCAGATTTCTTCTAAATCAAGATCATCTGCAGAGGTATAAGGGTCTCTTGGATCTATCTTTCCCATCTTCTTTGAACTTGAGGATTCCTTTCTCCGGTTTATTCATTCATTCAGCAAGCATTTATTGTGAGTCTCTGTGCTAATTCTAGAAATGCAGGTATGAAGAGGGCACCTTTCATGGCCACAACAAGCACACAAATTAATACATCACAGAGAGGCACATGTCTTGCCAGAGGTGAGTGAGCAGTATAATGGATGGAAGGCAGCCCTTATGCTTTGGGAACCCACTAGAGGAACCCACATAGGAAACAGCTGCACTGATACTTCAGGAGTGAGTCTGGGCTCATCAGGCCAGCAAGCACAGAGGGGCAGGAGACAGCACAAAATGACCACGTGGGGACTGGTCATGGGACTCGAAAGAGTGAGGTGTCTGATATGAGTGTGAGGTGAAGCTAGAGATTTGGCTGCACACAAGCTCAGAGAAGCCGTCTCATCATTCAGCTTCATACCCAGGTCAATGAGAGCTAAGGCTGTCTCCACTCGAAAGGGGTCATAGCCTCTTCCATGGAGATTCAGCAACAGAGACCCACCATCAGCTTCATACCCAGGTCATTGAGAGCTAAGGCTGTCTCCACCCAAAAGGGGTCATAGCCTCTTCCACGGAGATGCAGCAACAGAGACCCCACCATAGGATGATGGTGGAGGTCCAGCCATCATCCTCTAGAATTAGAGGAAGTGCCTCAAGCTTGTCTTTCTGAGAGGAAGAGGGGCAGGGGTTAGGGTATGGTTGTTCTATGGAAGGACCTGGATCCTTCAGTAGTCAGGTTAAGATCCTGGGACCCGGATTTTCTGAGTTTGACCCCAGGCTCTCACCCTGCATGGCCTTTCTATAACTCCTGCTAAGCATACCATGGTGCAGGGAAGGATAAACTTTTCCTCCCCCCTCTTAAGTTCTGAGCCTGAGATTATAGTGTTTGGGATTTGACAGAAAAAAGTTGAGAACCCAAAGAGGCAGTTAAAGCCAGGGGCATTAAATTGTGGGAAGGTGACTAGGAAACGTCTGGTAGGTAACAGTGGTTTAGCAATGTTTGTAATTCAGACTCAAGTCTGACTTTGATAGTGGCAATCTTACTATCCTCTCCCTGGTATAGGAGGGAAAGGCACCCTCACAAAGGGAAATTGGTGCCCTGCTTTTTTTTTAATTATCTTTAAAATTTTTTATTGACTTTATTTATTTATTTTGTAAATATATTTTATTGATTATGCTATTACAGTTGTCCCATTTCTCTCCTATCATTCCCCTCCATCCTGCACACCCTCTCCCATCCACATTTCCCCCCTTTAGTTCATGTCCATGTGTCATAAGTTTTTTAGCTTCTACATTTCCCACACTATTCTTGCCCTCCCCGTCTATTTTCTACCTACCATCTATGCTACTTATTCTCTGTACCTTTTCCCCCTCTCTCCTCCTCCCACGCCCCTGTTGCTAACCCTCCATATGATCTTCATTTCTGTGGTTCTGTTCCTGTTCTAGCTGTTTGCTTAGTTTGCTTTTGTTTTAGGTGTGGTTCTTAATAGCTGTGAGTTTGCTGTCTTTTCACTGTCATATTTTTGATCTTCTTTTTCTTAGATAAGTCTCATCAACATTTCATATAATAAGGGCTTGGTGATGATGAACTCCTTTAACTTGACCTTATCTGAGAAGCAATATATCTTCCCTCCCATTCTAAATGAAAGCTTTGCTGGATAGAGCAATCTTGGACGTAGGTCCCTGCCTTTCATGACTTGGAATACTTCTCTCCAGCCCCTTCTTGCCTGGAAGGTCTCTTTTGAGAAATCAGCTGACAGTCTGATGGGAACTCCTTTGTAGGTGACTGTCCCCTTATCCCTTGCTGCTTCTAGAATTCTCTGCTTTATCTTAATCTTGGTTAATGTAATTACGATGTGCCTTGGTGTGTTCCTCCTTGGGTCCAACTTCTTTGGGACTCTCTGAGCTTCCTGGACATCCTGGTAGTTTATTTCCTTTGCCAGATTGGGGGAGTTCTCCTTTATTATTTGTTCAAATAAGTTTTCCACTTGTTGCTCTTCTTCTTCCCCTTCTGGGACTCCTATAATTCGGATGTTGGGATGTTTAACGATGTCCCGGAGGTTACTAAGCCTCTCCTCATTTTTTTGAATTCTCGTTTCTTCCTCGTTTTCTGTTTGGTTGTTAGTTTCCTCCTTCTGGTCCACTCCATTGATTTGAGTCCCAGTTTTCCTTCCATCTGTATCTGTTCCCCATGCGTCTTCCTTCATTTCACGTATTGTAGCCTGCATTTTTTCATCTAATTTGTGAGCAAAATCAACCAATTCTGTGAGCATTTTGATGACCAGTGCTTTGAAGTGTGCATCTGATAGGTTGGCTATCTCTTCATGGCTTAGAGGAATTGGCTCTAGGGTTTTCATTTGTTCTCCGGTTTGAGCCATTTTGGGTGGGGTTTTTTTGTTTGTTTTGGTTTTAGTCTGGTGGTGGCTATTACATATGAGGGGTGGAGCCTTAGGTGTTCCTCAGGGCGGGGCAGCCCAGTTGCTGGGTTGTGATGCTACAGGTTGGGGCAGGGTCCAAGAGGGAAGAATGGTGCCTGTTCCACTCTCTCCTGGACTCCAGTCCCTTCCGCCACTTCCCCTTCGCCTGGATTATCTGCACACTCGCGAGTGCTGTTACATAGTGAGGAGTGGAACCTCAGGTGCTCCCCAGTGTGGGGCAGTCTAGTCACTGGGTTGTGACGCTGTATCTGGGGGCGGGGTCTGAGAGAGAACAATGGCGCCTGCTCTGCTCTCTCCTGGATTCAGTCCCTTTCGCCACTTCCCCTCTGCCTGGACCGTCTGCTCGCGTGAATGTGGGACCGCCTGGTTAGCCAGCCACCCTGTGTGGCCTCACTGGGTCTGCACAGTTGCCCCCCTGTGCCCAGGGTCCACCAGCTGCTGCCTGTGGGCCCGGGGATCACCAGCCGCCACCTGTGCACCTGGGAACTGCCAGCCGCTGCTGCTTTTGTTCCCGGGCCCGCACCTCTACTTTTTCCTGCCACGACTCCGCCCCTCTTACCGGTCTGGATGAATGGTTGTTGGACTTCTGTACAGTTCAATTTTCTATCAGTTCTGGTTGTTTTCTTGTTTCTAAATATTAGTTGTCCTTAATTTTGGTTGTGAGAGGAGGCACAGTGTGTCCACCTATGCCTCCATCTTGGCCGGAAGTCTGGTGCCCTGTTTTTAGACAGAAAGAGGGAGGAAAGAATGCTTCTCCTGTGTCTGCTGTTTCTCAGTTGCCTACAGCTTAAAGTAATATACCAAAGGGGCCTCTTTGGGGTGGCACACCTAATCCCTCTAATGACTTGGTCCATTCTTTCATCCATCCTCCCACCTCTTATCCTTGCTGCTCCCGTTTCCCCTTACATTAGCCATGATGACAGTCTCTTGTATTTGGGTGCTTCGTTCCCTTCTAAACCTCTGCTAGGGCAGGCATGTGACTTTCATCTCCAAACCCCAGTGGCTAGCACAGGGTGGATACACAGGAGGCCCCATAAATTTCATGATGAGTTAAATGACTGCTAGATCCAGTTGAATCTGGGGGTGCACACTGCATGGCAGTACAAATCAAGCAATTTGGGTGATTGCACCCCCTTGCAGAACACCAGCTAGCTGAGCCAGGAGGAAGACCCAGGAAAAGCCAATAAAAATAACTTTTAAGAATGTGATATTTTAGAGGAGTTCCGGCCAAGATGGAGGCATAGGTAGCAACGCTTCACTTCCTCACACAACCAAAAGGAGGATAACAACCAATCTAAAATCAACAAACAACCAGAAGTGCCGGAAAATCAAACTGCGTGAAACTCAGACAACCAAGGAATTAAAGAAACAGTCAACAAGACCAACCGAACCTGTAAGATGGCAGACAGAGAGAACCTGTGGCAAGCAGCGGACTGTGCAGGTGGGCCTGGCTGAAAGAACCCCCAGTCAGGTGGCAGACTGTGTGAGTGTGGCTGGCTGGGCAAGGTGGCAGACCCCATGGGCAGGGCTGATGAATGGGAAACTGACACTCAGAGCTGACTGTAGACTACACTGGAGTTGCTTCAGTGAGAGAAACTCCCAGTCTCACACAAGGGTTGGAAAGTGGGGCTAGAGCCAAACAGACAAGATGCATTGTTCCCTCTCTGGCCCATCCCCCACAGACCTCTCTGCTGTGCAGCAAGAAGGGTTGCCCTGCCCTGGTGAATACCTAAGGCCCCACCCCTTTACAAATTAACAGTTGCACTGAGACAAAGAAATAGGACCCAAATGAAAGAACAGAGCAAAACTCCAGAAAGAGAACTAAGTGATGGGGAGATAGCCAACCTATCTGATGGAGAGTTTAAAGCCTGATGATAATCAAAATGCTCACAGAACTGATTGAGCTTGGTCGAAAAATGAAAGAACGAATGAAATATACCAAAGTGAAATAAAGCAAAATAGTAAGGGAACCAACAGTGACAGTAAGAAAACCAGGACTCAAATCAATGATTTGGAACAAAAGGAATAAATAAACATCCGACCAGAAAGAATAAAGAAACAAGAATTCAAAAAAAATGAAGAGAGGTTTAGGAACCTCTGGGACAACTTTAAACATTCCAATATCAGAATTACAGGAGTGCCAGAAGGAGAACAAGAGCAAGAAACTGAAAACGTATTTGAACAAATAATGAAGGAAAACTTCCCCAATCTGTTAAAGGAAATAGATAGACTTCCAGGAAGTCCAGCAAGCTCACAGAGTCCCAAAGAAGCTGGACCCAAAGAGAAACACACCAAAGCACATCTTAATTAAGTTACAGATAAAAGATTAAAGATAAAGAGAGAATCTTAAAAGCAGCAACAGGAAAGGAGAGAGTTACCTACAAAGGAGTGCCCATAAGGCTATCAGCTGATTTCTCAAAAGAAACCTTACGGCAAGAAAGGGCTGGGAAGAAGTATTTGCAGTCATGAAAGGCAAGGACCTACATCCAGGATAATTCTATCCAGTAAAGCTATCACTTAAAATGGAAGGGCAGATAATGTGCTTCCCAGATAAGGTCAAGTTAAAGTAGTTCATCATCACCAAGCCCTTATTAGATGTAATGTTAAAGGGGCTTATCTAAGAAATTGAAGAAGATCAAAAACTATGAACAATAAAATGACAACAAACTCACAACTATCAACAAATGAACCTAAAAAAAGAAAACCAACAAAAACAAAAAACTAAGCAAACAACAGGAACAGGAACAGAATCAAAGAAATGGACATCATGTGGAGGATTTTCTGTGGGAAGAGGGAGGGAAGGAATAAGAGGGAAAAGGTACAGGGAAGAATAAGCATAATTTGTAGGCATAAAATAGACAGAGAGAGGTAAAAATGGTATAGGAAACAGAGAATTCAAAGAACTTATATGTACAACCCATGGACATGAACTAAGGTGGGGAGGAGGGCTGGAGGGCTAGTGGGTGCAGGGTGGAGGGGGGATAAGGGGGGGAAATTGGGAAAACTATAACAGCATAATCAATAAAATATACTTAAAAATAAAAAGAAAGTAATATTTTATATTGGTGTTTTTATATCATTAAATTAATCATTATGAAAAAAGTCCAAACTTTCTAGACTACCTTAGCACTGCTTTAGAATTAGTACTTTTTACTTGTGGGAGAGTACGTTGTGCCTTTATTATTTTTCATCCTCTAGAAGTGAGACCCATTAGGAGGGCCTGGCTGGTTACCCCTCAGAGAGGGGAACCCAGCAAGGAACAGATGACCAAATGGAGCCCCAAAAGAAGCTAAGTAACAAATTAAAATGTGTGTGTGTGTGTGTGTGTGTGTGTGTATACATACATACACACACACACACATAGTAGGGGATACTCAGAAATAAATCATTCGAGGTTCATGCAGTATTTCCAGGGCAGCATTGGAACCTGACTAGGCTCCCTTGCCCTTGGCTGCACATTGCATTAATTTGATGAAACCATGTGTCCAGCCCCCTCCAGAGCGCCCCTTCCATTACCTCACCTCTCTCTTCTCAATCAATCTTTCAGCCTCGATACTTACCCTTTAAATCAGTTCAGCTATGAGAGCCATCTTGCTATTTCCCAGCCCAGTTTTAAAATCCCATTGACTTCTATAAATCAATTCTTTTTAGCCCATATGTAGCCACTCTGCCCGCTCTGGGGCTGCACTTACAGCACTGTGGATGGGAAAGCATCCCTAGCTGGCTGCAGTGTGCCTAGCCCCAGGGAGCACTGAGCAGGGCCAAATGCCCCAGTGGCTGCCCAAATACTGCCACAGCCCAGCCCATTCAAAAGGTCTTGACTATAAGCAGGTGTGTGAGGTTAGATTCTCCAAACTAGAGCCTGAGATGAGGATTTTCATGCAGCCATTTCTTAAAGAGGTGCCTCAGGGGATACAAGTGAGGTGCTGGGGAAATATGACAGAAGATGAGAGCCATGCTGGGGTGCAAAGCCCAACAAAGGGGGATCTCAGACTGAGCATCAAGAGAACTTTGAAGTGTGACTTCTACCTCTTCACCCATCTGAGTGGCTTCAACTAGAAAAGGATGTCAGAATGGACTATAGCATTAATTCAGGGGAGAAATGGTGCTGCTGGGAACAGGCCAGCCTGAGGTGGTATTTTCTCTGACAGATGGAGGAGTGAGTAGGTTTCAAGGTGCGGAAAGACCAAGAGTTCAGCTTTGGACATGTGACATTGAAAGTGCTCAGTTGGATCACACAGTGGACACGTGGGTCTCGGGTTCAAGGTTGAGCCTTCTGCACATCGATGGAGTTTAAATCCATGAGACAGGAGGAGATCACTGAGACAGTGAGTGTGGATAGAAATTGGGTCCAAGGACTGTCCCTGGACACTAGACACCAAGAGGTGGGGAAGATGAGGACACTGAGACTGATGACCAGTGAAGGAGGGGAGAGGCAGGAGAGTGGTCTTAGAACCCAAAGGTAGAAATGGTACTGGAGGAGAAAGAGTAACTCGGTCAAGTGCTGCAAGGGGTCAAGGAACGGGAGGACTGACGTGAGCCTTGGATTAAACAGAACAGGGGTTATCGGTGACCTTCATAAGAGTACTTTGTGTAGGGCAGGGAGGGAAAGCCTGTGTGGTGTCAAAAAAGAGCTGGAAGCAGTCAGAAATGATGAAAAAGTTCTGGAGATAGATGGTGGTGATGGTTACATAGCACTGTGAATGTACTGAATGCCACTGAACTCTACACTTGAAAATCGTTAAAATGGTAAATGTCCTGTTAGATATATTTTACTACCAAAGACAAGGAATAGGAAAGGAATTGAAAAAAGGGAGTGAAGACACCTCTTCTGAGGTGATTGTTTAAAAAGAGAGTTAACCATCTTTTTTTAAATTTTTTATTTTATTGATTATGCTATTACAGTTGTCCCATTTCTCCCCCATCATTCCCCTCCACCCTGCACACCCCTCCCACCCACATTCTCCCCCTTTAGTTCATGTCCATGTGTCATAAGTTCTTTAGCTTCTACATTTCCTACACTATTCTTGCCCTCCCCCTGTCTATTTTCTATCCACCATCTACGCTACTTATTCTCTGTACCTTTCCCCCTCTCTCCTCCTCCCACGCCCCTGTTGCTAACCCTCCATATGATCTTCATTTCTGTGGTTCTGTTCCTGTTCTAGCTGTTTGCTTAGTTTGCTTTTGTTTTAGGTGTGGTTCTTAATAGCTGTGAGTTCGCTGTCTTTTCACTGTCATATTTTTGATCTTCTTTTTTTTAGATAAGTCCCTTTAACATTTCATAGAATAAGGGCTTGGTGATGATGAACTCCTTGAACTTGACCTTATCTGAGAGGCGCTTTATCTGTCCATCCATTCTAAATGACAGCTTTGCTGGATAGAGCAATTTTGGGTGTAGGTCCCTGCTTTTCAAGATTTTAAATATTTCTTTCCAGCCCCTTCTTGCCTGTAAGGTCTCTTTTGAGAAATCAGCTGACAGTCTGATGGGAACTCCTTCGTAGGTGACTGTCCCCTTATCCCTTGCTGCTTCTAGAATTCTCTCCTTCATTTGAATCTTGGCTAATGTAATTACGATGTGCCTTGGTGTGTTCCTCCTTGGGTCCAACTTCTTTGGGACTCTCTGAGCTTCCTGGTAGTCTATTTCCTTTGCCAGATTGGGGAAGTTCTCCTTTAGTATTTGTTCAAATAAGTCTTCCACTTGTTGCTCTTCTTCTTCCCCTTCTGGGACCCCTATAATTCGGATGTTGGGACGTTTAATGATGTCCCGGAGGTTCCTAGGCCTCTCCTCATTTTTTTGAATTCTTGTTTCTTCCTCGTTTTCTGTTTGGTTGTTAGTTTCCTCCTTCTGGTCCACTCCATTGATTTGAGTCCCAGTTTTTCTTCCATCTGTATCTGTTCCCCATGCATCTTGCTTCATTTCACGTATTGTAGCCTGCATTTGTTCATCTAATTTGTGAGCAAAATCAACCAATTCTGTGAGCATTTTGATGACCAGTGCTTTGAACTGTGCATCTGATAGGTTGGCTATCTCTTCACGGCTTAGAGGAATTGGCTCTGGGGCTTTCATTTGTTCTCCGGTTTGAGCCATTTTGGGTGGCTTTTTGTTTTGTTTTGTTTTGGTTTGGTTTTAGTCTGGTGGCGGCTATTATGTATGAGGGGTGAAGCCTTAGGTGTTCCTCAGGGCGGGGCAGCCCAGTTGCTGGGTTGTGACGCTACAGGTGGGGGCGGGGTCCGAGAAGGAACAATGGTGCCTGCTCCGCTCTCTCCTGGATTCAGTCCCTTCCGCCACTTCCCCTCTGCCTCACCGTCTGGACTCGCGAATGTGGGACCACCTGGTCAGCCAGCCGCCTTGTGCGGCCTCATTGGGTCTGCACAGTTGCCCCTCTGTGCCCGGGGTCCGCCAGCTGCCGCCTATGCACCTGGGAACTGCCAGCCGCTGCTGCTTTCGTTCCGGGCCCGCACCTCCACTTTTTCCTGCCTCGACTCCGCCCTTCTTACCGGTCTGGATGAATGGTTGTTGGACTTCCGTACAGTTCAATTTTCTATCAGTTCCGGTTGTTTTCTTGTTTCTAAATATTTGTTGTTCTTAATTTTGGTTGTGAGAGGAGGCACAGTGTGTCCGCCTACGCCTCCATCTTGGCCAGAAGTCCGGGACTGTTGAGAGTTAACCATCTTAATATAAACATTCATCTCATTCTTTTTAACTCCTGCAAAGCACCCTATAATGTGATATTAACAGTTTATTTAGCTATTTTCCCCTTATTGGGCATTTGGGTTTTTCTAATTTTTAGGGATCACACAGGTGCTCCAAGGGCATTCTTGAATGTGACTACCTGTGCCTTTGTGGTTCTTTCTGTAGGAAAAAGGCAGGAAGTAGGCATATTTTTAATTTTAACAAATATAGCTCAATTTCCCTCTATATAGTGGCTTATACTTAATCACAACCTTACCAACACATGATATTTCTATACTTTTAAAAATTAGCTGTATCATATTATGGCATTGGCCACCTATATTTCCTCTTCTGTACATTGTCTTTTCACTTCTTTAGCTTTTTCAAATCAGAAACAAAAGATTCCCCACTACCTTGATAGGAAACTAACATGAATTGGTGCCTCCTCTGCTGGCCCTGCACCTCATGTTGCTTTGGCAACACCTTGATGCTGCACAGCCCTTGTCCTTCTCTAATAATGAATGAACCTTTGGGTACTACTCCATTTCCTTCATCTTGTGTTTTGACTTCTTGGGTTTGAGTTGCTTGTGTTTTCATCCAGGGCAGCCCTTGGGCAGACAGAAACCAAGCCATGATCTTGCTCACACATGAGAATTCTCCTGTTTAAGCTGGCTTTTCACCTCCCTCCCTGGAAACACTGACCTGAAGCACTTAGAAATCACTCAGACTCAATTCTTGGGAAAAATTATAGCATCCTTAGTGATCAGGACTGACTGAGTTGGAATCTTGCCTCTATCACATAACAATAATATTTGTGACCTTAAGTAGGCTGCTTCCCTCCACAGTCTCAATCAAACATCTAAAAAATCATGGTTACTCTAAGGAATAAATGAAATTTCTCACATCAGTAGCCTGGCCCCAACTTCCAGCTCTGGCCTTCATGGGCACTTGTGCATGTCCATCCTATCCACAGCCCACACACCCCACCCTTGCCCTGTCCATGCATTGAGTTTCTTCTTTTTCCCATTTCAGCCTACCTCAGGCCAGCTTTTTTAGGAAGGCAGGGCCAGTGCTAATGCAATGAGAGCTGTGTCTACCAACACCCATTGGCTGAGAAAGCTCATAGCTCCATGTCCTCTCTTACCAGGCTGTGTGGCAAGGCTCAGAATGATCATTATGGTTTGGGCCAGGGCATCCAAAGGGTTTATAGGACACTAGCACAGATACAGCACAGGAGTGGCAGCAACATAGAGTAGGGAGGGTGTTGAATTCGGGGCAAAGTGCAAAGAGAACTGGATGAAGGAATAGGGGTGATCGAAACAAGTAGGCTCTCTAATGCCCAGCAGGTAGAGCATCATGGGCCAAGTGCCCATAGCAGGGGGAAGGCCTCATTCATGCCTCCTGCCTCCTGCCACAGTCCAGGATGGCATGTTGCTGTTCCAGCCTAATCCCCACTACCACCTGAGCCCAGGTTCCACATCTGTTAGCTCCCAGACCCTTAAGGCCCTTTCCTGTTTCATCAATCCACCCATTCCCCACCCATAGTCTCACCTTTCTCAGTCCAAAGGTCCTCACTTATCAGCATTTAAACAGGTTCAGGTCCCCTTGTCCTAATAAGGGACACCCTGCCCTCTAAGCTATGGTCCCCTCCAGAGACCTTCCTCCTTCTCTCGCCTCCTTTGCAGAGACCAGGCCTGGAAGAGTTCTCCACACTGGCTGTACTTTCCCCTCCCGTCACTCCAGAATGCGCGCGCTCGCTCTCTCTCTCTCTCTCTCTCTCTCTCTCTCTCAGCATGTAGTTCCTGCTCCACCCCTCCACTTATGACCTTAACCCTTTCTCTGCCATGGGCATGCTTTCCCCCTTTTTCACAAACCTCCCTGGGTCTTCTAAGTGCTCACTCCCTGGTGGTTCTCCCATCCCTCTGGTGCCTTCTCCCAGAGTTGGTCACAAGCTGCTCTGCCTCTTCCCATCCTCAACACCAACTTCCTGGGGGTTCTAGCTTCAGTCCTCTTCTTTTTTTACTCTAGAGGCCTCCTGGGAGATCTCATGGATATGTGGCAGTTTCATGAAAGAGTTCATGCAGAGTCCCTACAGGAAAGTGAATTCCAATTTGAAAACAGGCTGTGCCACTTGCTAGCAGTGTGGTAGCTTTCCAAACCTATTTGCATATCTGTAAAAGTGAAGTAATTAACACTTGCAAGAATTAAATGAAATCATTTATATAGAGCATTCAGTCCACTTTATAGCATATGGTGTCTAAGCACTCAGTGAATAGTAACTCCTATTACTATAACACTGTCATTCAACAAACCTTTATTGAGGCTTTCTATGTGTCAGGCAGTAATCTGTAGCCACTTCTCTCCTGAGCCCAGTGCTCTCTCCCATACTAGAGTCCACATCTGACTTCCTCCTGGACATATCCCTTTCGATGCCAGAGAGACTACAAATATCCAACATGGGCAAGTTGAACTCCTCATGGCCCTGCACTATCCTGCTCCTCCTCCTTGACCAATGTTCTGCTCCCTTTGCATTCCCCACCTCCTCCACATACCATCCATCACCAGCTCTCTTTTCCTAAATGTCTCTCAGAGTGGTTCATGCTCTCCACCCTTCCAGAGATGCACTCCTACCCTCTACTCTCTGCCTCCCTTCCCCTGGCTTGGTCCCATTAGCTTCCCCAGTCTCCCATCAGCCTGGCCTCTAAGGCTCCTGGATGAATCTGCAGGCCCTGGGCTTGGGTCTCCCTCTTCAGAACTTGCTGGGGACCCTGGCCTGGGCGCCAGATGTGGGGGGGCTCCGCCCACAGAGCCCCATCCCTCCATCACGGATGAAAGTAAAAACTACCAAGACATCTTGTGCTTGGGGAGGAAAGGGGTCAAACTCTTCTCAGAGGAGAGTGACCCAGAGCCCCTTCCTCACTAGGCTTTTATTGGGCTCCAATACACCGGAATACAAGTTTAACATGTCAAAGAAATCTGAGGGCTTAATCCGAGCCAGTGTTTGTCAGGAAGGGGGGTTGCCAGACTTTGGGAGACATGCTCATTTCCTCCTGGGACACTTGTCACCTCAGGAAGAGCACTCTTAGCAAAGCAGGTTTCACAGGACTTTAGGAATTCTTTCTTATGCCAATCACCCAAGGAGCCGTTCTGGCCAGGACAGGGCTGCACCGCTCACCCCCACAGTTTCAGGCTTTAAGGCAATTAGGAAGCAGGAGACATCTCCCAGATGGAAATGAGGACTCGGGCTATGTCAGAATAGCCGGGGGGCGAGGGTCCATCACATCCTCTTTGCTGCAACCCCCCGAGTCCTTCCATGAGGCCTTCCAAGTGGTCACGTCTGGCTTAGGTTGCCCCTCCCATGAGGAGTCTTACCCGTCATTGACTGCCAACCAAGCTATGGGCCAGAGAGGCAGAAGCAGCACTCCTGCCAGGGAGATAAGCTTTGTCTCCTTAATAGGTCACATCCTTGTGACAGAACAGACCCAGATGAAGTGGGTCCCTTGGGCTCTTACACAGCCCACCATGGGGTGAGGGTTACAACTCCTGAAACCAGGCTGAACGGTCCGCAACAAGAACTGATGTCTTAGATCAACACTCCAGATTCCAAACATATGATTGCTCCAAACAGGTGTGCATCATACACATGCACAGACTCACACACTGACATACTTGCAGACATACTTGTACTCATGTAAACACTTACACTCACAAACATACCTTTACACACTCTTGCATTTACACATTCATAAACACATACTCTTGAGTACTCATGCCAGCATACCACTCTTACACATTTGGAAATATACACATACTCATCTATGCACACACTCATAACCACATATATTCACACCCTTATTTATGAACACTCACACACTCATGCACATACACTTGCAAACATACATACACTCATGCATGCATGCATACACACAATACTCTCTTTCTCTCACACACTTGCAAACATACACTCATGCATGCATACTCACACACTTGCAAACATACATACACTCGTGCATGCATGCATAAACACAATACTCTCTTTCTCTCTCACACACACACACACATACACTCATGTACACAGAATTTCCAGGAAGGAGTTGCGTCCCCTGGCTCTCTGTGGTCCTCAATCTTGGGAAAACGTAGCTACACACTGTACAAACTACCTTATTATGTGCCAGACTGTTATTCATGCTGTTTTAAAAAGTGAAATTGAAGTGAAAAGAAAGGGACTTATTTCAGTAGAGTGACTCTGGGAGGGCCATGTGCAGGTGATGAAGCAGGACCCACACCTTCAATGGAAGGTAGGACTTGAACAGCAAGGATGACCAAAAGGGCATTATGATGGGATGTTGTCAGGTATTACTGGAGCCCAGGACAGTGATTATCAGAATCACCTTGACTGCTTCACAATACAGATTCCATGTCCTTCCTCCAGAAGTTCTGATTCAGCAGGTCTGGATAGCAGTGTTTCTAAGGCTGCCAAAGAGTGTCACATGCAGATACCTGCAGCAGCCATGAGCTGGGTGGCTGGGGTGTGTGATTAAGCTGAGTGGTGCTGTCCCATGACAGGATCATGACTGCCAGGCTGGAAGAGTAATCACTCTTCATGTAGTTGGTAAATACCATAACTACCTTTGAGAAAAGAAGTAAAATGATTAGATCTATATTTAGAAATATTTCTTTGTCAGCTCAATACCTCTTCTGGAGGCTTCTGTTGGAGGCAGGAGGTAAGAGGAAGGAGTCCAGGCAAGGAAAAGAATTTCAATTGAGTCAATAAAAGAAAAATGAAAATGGAATGAGAGCAAAGAGAATCTTCAGAATTTGAAACAAATTGACTGTCCAGCTGAAAGGATAGGGATTTTCCAAAACAACTCCAAATTGTCAAGGCTGATGGGCTGTGAGCCTTCAATGAGGGGTTGGGAGCACATTGGACAGAGAGAGGCAGGAGTTGAATTTGGAAATGGGCTTAAGTGATCCTGAAATGTACATAGGGAGATGTCCCACAGTTGGTTTTTTAAGAATCATTTTATTGTTGTTCAAGTACAGTTGTCTGCATTTATTCCGCACCCCACCCTGCAAACCCCAGCCATCCCCACCTCCTTCCCATGCATCCACATCCCATTGGTTTTGTCCATGTATCCTTTATAGTTGTTGCTGAAAACCCTCCCCCTCCCCGTAGATTATCCCCTTCTACCTCCCCATGATTACTCTCACATTGTTCTTAATTTCAATGTCTCTGGTTGTATTTTGCTTGCTTGTTTGTTTTTTTGATTAGGTTCCACTTATAGGTGAGATCCTATAGTATTTGTTCCTCACTGCCTGGCTTATTTCACTTAGCATAATGCTCTCCAGTTCCATCCATGCTGTCACAAATGGTGGGAGCTCCTCCTTTCTTTCTGCTGCCTAGTATTCCATCATGTAAATGTAGCATAGATTTTTATCCATTCATTTACTGATGGGCACTTAGGTTCCTTCCAGCACTTGGCTATTGTAAATTGTGCTGCTATGAACATTGGGGTGCATAGGTTCTTTTGGATTGGTGTTTCAGGATTCTTAGGATATAATCCAAGCAGTGGAATTGCTGAGTTTTTTCTTGTTGCTATATTAAATGGGATTTTTTCCAGATTTTCGTTTCTGATATTTCATTCCTGGTGTACAAAAATTCCTGAATATTGACTTTGTATTCCACTGTTTTGCCAAATTCATTTATTATGTCAAGCAGGTTTTTTTTTTTTTTTTTTTGTGGAATATATAGGATTTTTTATGCACACTATCATGTCATCTGCAAACAATCACAGTTTTGTTTCCTCTTTTCCAATTTGGGTACCTTTTATTTCCTTTTTTTGTCAGATAGCTATGGCTGGGACTTCCAGTACTATGTTGGATTGAAGTGATGAATGTGGACAATTTTGTCTTGTTCCTGATCTCAGTGGGAAAGGTTTTAGTTTTTGCCCATCGAGTATGATGTTGGCTGTAGGTCTCTCATATGTGACCTTTATTATGCTGAGGAATGCTCCCTCTATTCCCACTTTGCTGAGTGTTTTTATTATAAATGGTGTTGTACCTTATCAAATGCTTTTTCCGCATCTATTGACATGATCATGTGAGTTTTGTCTTTGCTTTTATTTATGTAATGTATTATGTTTATTGATTTGCAAGTATTGTACCATCCTTGCATCTCTGGGATGATCCCATTTCATCATGGTCTTTTTAATGTATTGCTGGATGTCGCTTGTCAATATTTTGTTCAGGATGTTAACATCTATATTCATCAGTGATATTGGCCTGAATTTTTTTCTTTGTTATGTCTTTATGGTTTTGGGATTAGGATGATGTTGGCTTCCTATAAAGAGTTTGGGAGTCTTTCACCTTCTTGGATTTTTTTGGAATGGTCTGCGAAGGATAGGGGTTAGCTCTTCCTTAAATGCTTTGTAGAATTCTCCTGTGAAACTGTCTGGCACAGGGTTTTGTGAGTTGGGAGTATGTTGATTACTGCTTCCATTTCATCAGCTGTTATTCTTTTGTTCATGGTTTCTGCTTCTTTTTCATTCAATTTTGGAAGATTACATTTTTCCAGAAATTTGTCCATTTCATCTAGGTTTTTAAGTTTCTTGGCATATAGTTTTTCATAGTAATTTCTTATAATCCTTTGTACTTCTGTGGTATCAATTGTAATCTCACTTTTTCATTTCTGATTGTGTTTATTTGGGTACTCTCTCTTTTTTTCTTGATAAGCCTGCTTAAAGGCTTGTCGATTTTGTTTATCTTTTCAAAGAACCAGCTTCTGGGTTCATTGATCCTTAAAATTGTGCTTTTAGTCTCTATGACATTTAATTCTGCACTAATCTTGGTTATTTCCTTCCTTCTAATTGCTCTGGGTTGTCTTTGTTGTCGTTCTTCAAGTTCTTGTAGGTGGAGGGTTAGGTTGTTTATTTGAAATGTTTGTTTATTTTTTTGGCAGGCCTGTATCGCTATGAACTTACTTCTCAGGACTGCCTCCATTGTGTCCCATGAGTTTTGGATTGTTGTGAGTTCATTTTCCTTTGTTTCCAGAAATTTTTTTTATTTCTTCCTTAATCTCCTTCTTGTCCCATTTATTGTTTAATAACACACTATTCAATCTCCATGAGTTTGGTTGTTTTTGAGTTTTATTTGAGGTTGCTTGTAGTTTCAGTCCCTTGCGGTTGAAGACAATGCTTGATATGATTTCAGTTTTCTTGAGTTTGTTGAGGTTTGTGTTGTGGTCCATCATATGGTCTATCTTCAGAACTGTTCCATGTGCATTTGAAAAGAATGTATATTTTCCTTCCTTGGGATGAAAGGCTCTCTCTATATATATATCAGTTAAGTCCATTTGATCTAGGACATTGTTCAATGCCACAATGTCTTTGTTGATATTTTGTTGGAAGAGTATCCATTTTTGACAGTGGGGTGTTGAAATCCCTTACTATATTTGTGTTTCTGTCAATATCTTTCTTAAAGTCCTCCAAGATTTTCTTCACATACTTAAGTGCTCCTATGTTGGGTGAATATAGATTTACAATGTTTATGTCTTCATGATGGATTCTCCCCTTGAGTATTATGAAATGACCTTCTGTGTCTCTTTCTATGACCTTTCTTTTGATGTCTGGTTTTTCTGATATGAGTATTGCTACCCAACTTTTCCCCCCTGTCCATTTGCTTGGAATATTTGTTTCCAGTCTTTCACCTTCAGTCTTTTGTTCTGAGGTGGGTCTCTTGTAGGAAGCACATGTGTGGAACATGCTTTCTTATCCATTCAGCTCTTCTATGTCTTTTGATTAGAGCATTTACTTCATTTATACTTAAGGTTATTATTGATAGGTACTATTCATTGCCATTTTTTTTGTACCTGTGTTCTTCTCTCTCACTCTTTTTCTTCCTTTTTTTAAAGCATACACTTTAGCATCTTCCATAGTTCTGGTTTGGAGGAGGGGGATTCTTTGAGGCTTCTTTTGCCTTATTTGGCCTTCCATTTTAATTGAGAGCCTTGCTGGGTAGAGTAGTCTTGGTTGCAGACCTTTTTTTTTTTTTTAATCACTTGAAATATTCCCTACCATTCCTTTCTGGCTTGGAGCGTTTCCATTGAGAAGTCAGCTGCTAACCTTATTGGGGCTCCCTTGTATGTTATTTCCTATTTCTCCCTCGCTGCCTTTAAGAGTTTCTCTTTGTCTTGGAATTTTGCCATTTTAATTATGATGTGCCTTGGAGTGGGTCTCTTTGAGTTCCTCTTCATTGGGACCCTCTGTGTTTCCTGGATTTGTGTGACTTTTTCTCTCATCACATTAGGGAATTTTCATCATTACTCTTTCAGACATGTTTTCTATCCCTTACTTTTCTACTTCTCCTTCTGGTATCCCTATTGTATGGATATAATTATGTTTCATGTTGTCCTGCAGTTCCCTTAACACCTCCTCATTCTTTCTGATTCTCTTTTCCTTTTCTTGATCTTTCTGGGTATTTTTTTCAATGTTGTCCTCCTGCTCACTGATTCAATCCTCTACTTCATCTAGCCTGCCTTTGATTCCTTCTACTGTGTTCTTCAATTCAGAAATTGTATTCTTCATTTCCTCTTGGTCTTTGTTGATAGTTCCTATTTCCTTTTTCATGTTGATATAGTTTGCAGTGAGTTCATCATAGCTTCCCTGTAGTCTTTGGTAATTCTCTGTGAGCTCATTGAGCTTCCTGATAACCATTGCTTTGAACTCAATATCTGATAGTTGACTTGCCTCTATTTGATTTAGCATTCTTTCTGAGGCTTCATCCTTTCCTTTCATTTGGGGTTTGTTTCTTTGTCTTCCCATTGTTTGTGAGATTCTTCTTGTTAGCCTCTGCTTCTCAAATTGATCTGTCCTAATTCTCTGGGTTTATGGTGTGAACTTCTATGGTAGAAGACCTGTGAGATCCAGTGGTGCAATCTCCTTGATCTCCTGAACTTGCTCTTCTGGGGCTGTTGTTTATGTTGACTCTCTGGATATTTTGGGGTTTTGACTGTTGTTGGGTCTTTCTTTGCTGATTTCTTCCCTCCAGCTGGTTAACTGATGTTCACTCCATCCACCACATCTTGTATGCTCTTGTGCAGATGCAGACAGGTTGTGTTGAAGCTGGTAGTTCTGTGTGTCTGAGGTTATGATGCTTCTCTCTCGCTATTATTCAGTTGTTTGTTCTGGGTAATTTCTCCACCATTTAGTTGTAATTCCAAATTGGTCCTGGGTGGAGGTTAGTGAGGCTTCCACTCACTCCTTCACATTCTTCCTTTATTATCTGTTGGTGGTTCCTTTGTTTGTGGGTTCTGTCTTTCAGCAAGTATACTGCTGTTCACAGCTCCCATCTACTCTTTTATGTGATCAGTTGAAGGAGGAAGGCAAAATGGATTAAGACAGCTGGAGTGTATTCTATGGGATTTAAAGTACCAACCTGTAGAGAAGAGACAGGAGATCTTTTGGATAAGTATACTGTTGACAGTGATATTTCACCCAACTAGCCACTTTTTAGAAAGGGTGAAAAAAGGGTAAGACTCTTTTTAGAAGGGGGAAGGATTGTGAGTTGAATCTAGAAAACAGTGTGCTTGTGAGTGGTCAGATTATGAGATATAGTGAGAGTAAAGTATAGAAAATAGGTGTAGTGTGGGAGAGAATAGAGTTAACCACAACAGTAATAAAGTTCCGGAAGACAGTGAACTGGGCTGAGATCTGGGAGGGGTGCTGTGTAGTATTTGCAATTGTGTGGAAGAACAGTTATTTACAATAATACTGGAACAACAATCATATGACAGAATCTATGTGATCTGAATAACAATAATAGGAGTATACTACCTAGAGTAGTTCCTATTAGTAGTAGTAGAGCTATTGGAACACAAGTGAAGTGAAAGAAAGAAGATTAAAAATACACTATGAAAGAGAGAACAAGGAAAACCAGTGAAAATGCAATTGAACAAACAAACTGAAGAAAACTAAACAAAAAGAAAGGAAATAAAAAATGCTAATAAAATAAAAGAAGTAAAAATAATGAAAAAATAACTATAACACAAATAAACAATAACTTGCAAGTTCTCTTGAATAGCAAAGTAAAATTTGTCCCAATTTCTCAGTTGTTGGGATGATCCCTCTTTGAGTCTGACTCTGGTCCTTTCATAGCTCCAGGTCTTATTGTCTCACTTGTGGGGGGAAAAAAGATAAAGCAAAAAAAAAAAAAAAAAAAGCCTCCTGCTGGCTTTAAATTAGCCAAGCCAGTTCTGCTGGTTTTCCTGGCTGCAGTAGGCTGAGGGGTGTTGGGTTTCACTTTTCTTCCTTCCTGTGGTTTTGCATGGATGGGGGCCCTGTCTTGGCTGTACTCTTCACAGTTGCCCAGCCTCCAGCCCAGTTCCTCAGTTCACTGCTGGGCCCCCAGTGCTCTTCTGTGCCAGGCGTATGCCTTCAGTGCACCAGTTTTGCTGTCTTTCAGGTGCACCAGTTAGGGGCAACTCACAAACCACCTTCTAGATCTTTGATGTCCTAGATGCTAGGGACTCTCAAAGTCTCTTCAGGGTAGTTCAGCTCCCCCACTGAGTTAAGTCTTTCTGGGGATTGCTGACTCCCTGAGCTCTGCTGCTCTTCTCTGTTGGGTGGGTGGGGCGCCTCCACCTTCCCCTTAGCCAGCCAGTAACAGCTGCAGGGCAGAAGCACTGCCAGGGCTGCCTTGGCAGGCACATGAGCACATGGCCTCAGCTGCTGCGGCGGGGGCAGAAAACAGCCATGGTGGCAGCCAGGTTGGGTGCTTGCTGCTGAGTCTGCGGGCGTGGGTGTGTCACCTCTGCTGCTGCAGGAGTGGGGGTGCAGTGTGGGGACAGTGGGTCAGACCCACACCGCTGGGGCCACGGGCACATTTGGGCACCCTCCACCGCCTCGGCCAAGAGGGAAAGTGGGGCATGGCCACAGTCATGGAAACAGGGGCGGGCCCACGGGGACTGTGGTAGCTGTGGGAGTGCAGCTGGGGGAGGCAGGGGCAGCTGCTATGGAAGGATTCCCTAAACAGCCACTGAGAGCCTTTTTTAAAACAAATTGCTCCTGTTCAAGCCTGCCACTCCTAACAGGCACCCGGCCTCTCTCACAGCCCAACTTTCCAACCAGACCAGAGACTATCCGGGTCAGGGTCTGTCACAGCCCAACTCTTCTCCCCTTCTCCAGATATCACCCAGCTCCCTAATTTCTCTGGTTATGACCCAGCCAGCGTCCACAGTCTCAGCGGGTGAACATTGCCCCTGTACGTTTGCCACTTTGTCTTTATTCCCCTCAGCGACTTCAAGTATCCAGGTCCATGCTGGTGCTGCTCAAACCTCCTTGTTTGGCAGGGGAGGGAGCCATTGACCTGGCTCTCTTCCAAGAATCCTGTGGCAGGCCCAGCCAGACCTGGGGCTTCAGCCACCCTGGTCCCCATGCTGGTCCCTGTGACCTCATTATCCCAAAGCAGTCTCCTTACGATCTGTTTTTCGGTGTCCTCTACAGTTTTAGCCTCCAACCTTCATATGTGCTAGGATACCATTGGCTGTTCACTGTTCCTCAGAAGATCCTCTAGGTATTCCACCTGTATGCAGGGGAAAGTGGACTCTGCTCCCACCTATCTCACTGCCATCTTCCCAGACTCCCTCACAGGTGGTTTGACATGTGAGCCTGAAGTTCTGGAGAAAGATCTGGGCAGAAATAAAGATGTGGAAGCCCTGATGAATAGAGGGCAGCTGGGGCAGCCCTGGGTACCAGTGGGACTTCGAGGAAGAACAGAACAAGTGGAGGCCAGAATAGGCTGGAGAGACAGTAAGAGACCTGGGCAGAGTTGCAGACAGTTGAGCTCTGCACAGTGGAGGGAAGAAAGAGCTTCAAGAAGAGAGCAAGGAATGGTATCTGAACTCCAGGAGTGTCAAAGGCTGAGAACCAGAACCAGACTGTTGGATTTGAGCAGGACAGTTTAATGAGAAGAGAAACTCACCGAATGCAAGAGGTTGACAGAGACTAGGGGTTGAGTAAAGAGAAACTGGGAGTATGGGCCACTATCTCAAGACATGCTTGTCGGTGACAACAGGTAACAACATCAACCTGGCACATGTGCTGATTTGAGCCAAGAGATAGCAAATGCCACACTCCTTCCTTTATCACAAATCAGAGCTCCACCTTCCCTGAGGTAGGTCCAAATTCTCCTCATCCTTCAAGGCTCAGCCCAGGTGCTCCCTCTGCTGGTGCTCCACAGGTGTCAACAGCAGAAATCCCTACACCTACATTGAAGAGTCTGCAGCCTTTGCCTAACCATGTGGCCTGTGGCTCTTTCATCTCCATGTGGCTGTTCTTTGTGATTTATTTCCCCTGCCAGACTGGGAGCTCCAGGGGAACATGAACAACTCAGGGTTCTGCACCACACTTGCAGGAGTCCTGTAGATTTGGAAAGCATGAGTGAGTGAGCAAATGGATGAATGTGCTGCTGAGCAGAAGAGCCTCAATTTTGCAGTGTGTTTTGCCCTCCTCCTTGGGTGATAAGCTTGTCCTGGACCTGCTCCCAGGCCTTCTCCAGAAACTCTTAGCTCTGGGCCTTAGAATGTCAGAGCTACTGGACTTGAAACGTTGGCTTAAATATTTCCAGAACTGAATAAGTTGATTCAGGAAATAGTGAAGACAGGAACAGTGGTCATTAATAAATCACACCAATGATTATTTTCTTTTCAAGACACTCAATGGGGTTTATAAGTAATAATATCTGTGTAATTGATCAGCTGGAGGGAAATCTGGGCTACTTTGGCAGCCTAAATAGCATGTGCAGGAAATGCCTCCCTGGTGAACTGAGGGCAGCAGGAGCTTGCCAGTCCTGTCCTCCATAAGAGCCAGGTGTGGGGATGGGGAGCAGGGGGGCAGGGCAGGTGGGGTGCTTGCCTCTGCTGAAACAGAGACTGGCTTCAGTTCCTTGTCTGAGGGCTGGCCCAGCCTCCTTGCCCAAGGGTCACCCTTGCCTGCTCCCTCCATTCCTGCAGCCCTTAAGAGGGTGGTGCCCAGGGCTTGGGAATCAGGGCAAAAACTAATGCCCCTTTTTGTCTTGCTACATAGAGGGAACTGAGGGCCAGGCATACCTATGGTTGTGTATTTATTGCACAAGTGTGCTGGAAACCTGCACTCTGCCAGTCCAAGCATCCAGGGTCCTGTGCTCTGAGTTTCTTGCTTCCTGAACAGACACACTTGGACAGAGAGCACCTCTACACAATTGCCCAGAGCAGGGTTGAGGATTCCTGGCACTCCTCACCATTGGGTACGCTGCCAACCCCGCCTCCCCCGCCAGTTTTTGTTGCACCAGTCCTGTGAAGACTGTTGCAGGTGATTCAGAAGGAAGGGCAGGTACATTCCTCATCCTAGCAGTGATAGGATCTTGTCAAATGAGATAGCCTTAGCCCTATCATAATACAAGACAGGAGACAGAGCCGGGGATGTGGTGCTAGAACATTTCATGAAGTTAAGGGTCTGTGGAAGGGTGGAGGGTTCTAAGCACACCTTGCAGATTTTTGGAGAAGAGGTGGAGGAGAATTCAAGAATAGACAGTGGAGGCCTGAGCCAATCCACCCACTCCAGAGTCCTCACAAACCACAGGGTCCTGGCTTTCTACTAAAGTTTAGTTAACCTCAAGTAATTAAAAACCAAAGGCCTAGGCCACCCTAGCGACTTAATTTTATGCTAGATTCTTGCTCCATTAAAGGAATTTTAGAGATGAGGATACTGAGACCCAGAGATGAAAACTTAGTTACCAAGGGGACATACTGTCTTCTCTCCCCTCTTGGTCTTTTGTCATACTCCACCAGAATAATAGAGTTGTGGTGACCCTTGTCTCATCATCATCTCCTCATCCCCAGAACCCAACATAGGCCCAGACCCTGCAAAGGGACCCAAAAGTGTCTGTTGAATTCAGTCCTGCTCCAAGGGGCAGATACAAACTAAAGATCTGAAAGGTCCTTCCTGATGCCCTTGGGCCCAACCTGACTGCCAGCTGCTCAGCCCAGTCTCACCCAAGCAGGGCATCTCTTTCTCCAGGGCTGGCCAGTAAGGTTGCAGAGCAGCAGGGCTGTGTAGCGCAGACATCAGACATGGTGCTGCAGACACCTGGAAATTAAAGGGCAGCCTTTCCAGGGCTGCGGAAAAACTTCTGGGGAGGCCTGAGACTCCTGCAAGTGGGGAAGAGGGTCCAAATGGCCCATGAACCTACAGGGATCCTAGCTGCTCCCCACCCTCTTCCAGCCTTTCCCACCAAGGACAGCAGTTAAATGGGCACAGAGAGTGAGCCAATACTTCTTACAATTAGTGGAAGACTATGCAAAGATGTTGCATCTAATTGGTAATTTCATAACAGGATGAGCTAGATAATAACTGTCATTTAACACCTACTAAATTATGGAGTAGGAATATTCAAATATGATAGCTCATATTGATGGTTATGGACAAAGCGGTACACTAGTGTGATCTTCATGCTATAATATAACTTCACACCATTTTTAGAAGGAAGTGTAAAGCCACAGAAAGGTCTGTTTCTTGTGCCCCATGAGCCCACTCCTGGGGACCCACCTTCAGGGAACAGTTCTGTATGGACATGTCCACTGCACTATTTTGTAATCATAATAATCATTGCCATGATAACCCATTACTGGCACTTCATATGGGTCAAGCACTCTGCCAGGTGTGGCAGTCTGTCCTCCTCCAACTCACTCTACAGGGTCAGGTATTGTCATTCTGCATAGGACCAGCATTCTGGGCAACAGGCTAAGGCACAGAGAGTTCACAGACTAGCAATGATCCAAACAAGCCTGTATTTCTTTGATTGAACCCATTGTCACTTTAATTAACTAACTAACATTGGAAAGAAGTCTAGTGCCCAGCAATAGAGAATCTTCAGGTAATTCACTGGGATAGTAAGCAGCCATAGAAATAAAGGAAGGAAGTACACTTTCACCTGGTACTCAGCAACATGCCTGGGGACCAGGAGCAGCAGAAAGGTGCAGGGCAAAGGTGTCGACTGACCAGTATATGCAAGAACAAGTAAAGGTCAAGCCCAGGTGCAGTATGCTCAGCCTTTAGAGGCTGGTGACTCCCCTGATTGCCTTCCCTTCAGTCTCTGGGAAAAACTGTTACCCTCAGGGATCACAAATCCTTCCTCAATTAACCAGGGTGAACCTGGAAACAGCCTGCTTCCTCTCTAGGCCCAAACACCCCCAAGGTGAGGCTGGAACTTTCAACAGCCAAGGATGCCAACAGGATTCAAAGCAGCAGACCAGGATGTACACGGTCTGACTTGTTTGTCTGGTAGTACCCACAGAGCAGTCACAGCTTCTTGGGGTTCCAGGGAAAAAAGATGGTACCTCCCCTTGATTCCTTATTGTCAGTGAGCCCACCCATTCTAGAGCAAGGCCCACAGGATGGTCTCGTTATTTTTTGATCGTTTAAAAGTGGTAGATTTAAGATTATATCTTGGCCATAGGACACTAAAAGCAAACCTGGCAACCACCAGACTGTAAGGTCTCCTCAGATAACCAGCCAATGTTATATTCAATGTCATGTTAAGAAACAGAAATACCACCTTGGCTGGTGTGGTTCAGTGTCCTTCTCTTTCTCCCTCCCCTCCCCTCTCTCAACAAAATCTTTAAAAACAATTTTAAAAAAGAAAATGGACATACCTAAAAATAAGAATAAACCTAAGTATCCCATGATGTTAGACAGCCATGACTTGCATCCATTCCCTGCCACACATGTAGAATTGGGTAAGACATCTTGTCCTCCCATTCCCACCCCTCAATCTAGAGGGACAAAAAGACCACCACATAGATATGACCAACCATGAACCACGTGCCCTGATAGGGGAGTGAATGATGATGTGGAGATTCATAAGAAAGGTTCTGTGGACTTAGAGCTTGAGGATGAGTAGGAGCTTAACATGCAGCCAAAGCCAGGGGTTGAGAGGGAGAAGGATGGAAGAAAGGTCCAGGTTAGTAGAGCAGAATGAGAAGAGGGTAGGCCAAATTTAGGGAATTGCAGTCACTAGTGTAACAGGAGAAGCTTACACGCACAAACACACCAGCACACAGAATGACAGATACAATGCAATAACTGGGTCACAGGACCACATGTTCCAATTAGAAGTGAGGATCTGTGGTCTAAAAATTACAAATGTGATTATATTAGGACTCAGATTCATTTCTCTAAAGTCTAAGATGGCCCCTTTTAGTGACCCCTGCAGCAATATCCTTGATACTGGCCAGAAAGAGGAAAGGAGCTTCCTGAGACAAAGGAAAGAAAGGGAGGGGAAGGATTAGGTAGGGATAGGAGTAGCAAGTACTTAGTCATCACTATAAAGGTCAATACCAACCCTAATAGAATGCTGGTCAGTCGTATAAGCTGGAAGAAGAGGAAGCCCATAGGGTAGATGAGCTCTGAGAGGTTCTGAAACAAGAGACATGGCCCCTCTGCCCTACCAGGAAGCCATCAACATGGCTGATGAAGCAAAGGCCCCACTGTCCAGATCGCCCCTTCCAGGAAGGTCCCATGGAAGCAGCAAGGTGGTTTTGGGGGACTGGGCAAGGGTACTCAGATTTGATGTCTCCAGAGATGCCATACAGAAACCAGGGAGGTGCTCTAGATAGTAACAGGAACCCTGCTAGAATGTAAGCTCCACTAAGATTCAGATTTTTGTTTTTTCTTACTATATTTTTTATTTTTCAATTATAGTTGACATACAATATTATATTAGTACAACATATAATCACTACAACATAGTGATTAGATATTTATATAATTTATGAAGTTTTCCCCCGATAAGTTTAGTACCCATCTGACACCACACATAGTTATCGCAATATTATTGACTATATTCCCTATGCTGTACTTTACATCCATGTGACTGTTTTTATAACTGGCAATTTATGCTTCTTAATCCCTTCCCCCTTTTCACTCATTACTATAATCGCCCTAAGAATTGGCAATCATCTGGCAACCATCAGTTTGTACTCAGCGTCTATGAGTTTGTTTGTTATTTTTGTTATTTTTTCTTTAGATTCCACACATAAGTTAAACTATATGATATTTGTCTTTCTCTGCCTAACTTATTTCACTTAGCAAATACCCTCTAGGTTCATCCATGTTGTTGCAAATTAGGGGATCTCATTCTTTTTATGGCTGAATAATATTCCATTTTATATCATATCTTCTTTACCCATTTGTTTGTTGATGGACATAGGTTGCTTCCATATATTAGCTAATGTAAATCATTCTGGAATGAGCATAGTGGTGCCTATATTCTTTTGAATTAGTATTTTGGTTTTCTTTGGGTAAATACCCAAGAGTAGAATTGCTGGGTCATATGATAGTTCTATTTTTCTTTCTTTTTTAAAATTGTTGTTCAAGTATAGTTGTCTCCCTTTTCACCCCACCATAGCCCTCTGCCCCATCCATCCCTGCCTCCCACCCTTGAACCTACCCTTTGGCTTTGTCCATGTGTCCTTTATACATGTTCCTTGATGAACCTTCCCCTATTAGTTCTATTTTTCATTTTTTGAGACATCTGCATATTCTTTCCACAGTGGCTGCACCAGTCTGCATTCTCACCAACAGTGCACCAGGGTTCCCTTTTCTCCACTTCCTTGTCAGCACTTGTTGTTCATTGATGTATTGATGATAGCCATTGTGGTCTTAATTGCCATTTCTCTGATGATTACTGACATTGAGCATTTTTTTATGTTTGTTGGCCATCAGTATGTCTTCCCTGAAAAAATGTCTATTCAGTCTCCCGTGGTCCCTCACACTCTTTCCTTCCAACCTGGGCATATCATCATGGCTCCCACAAAGAAGGGTGGCAAGAAGGGCCATTCTGCCATCAACCAGGTAGTAACCAGAGAATACACCATCAACATCCACAAGCTCATCCATGGAGTGGATTTCAAGAAGTGTGCCCCTTAGGAATTTAAAGAGATCTAGAAATTTGCCATGAAGGAGATGGGAACTCCGGCTGTGCTCATTGGCAGCAGGCTCAACAAAGCCATCTGGTCCAAAGGAATAAGGAATAAGGAATGTCTCATACTGTATCTGGGTACAGTTGTCCAGAAAACATAATGATGAAGATTCACCAAACAAGCTCTATACGTTGGTCACCTACCTACATGTCACCACTTTCAAAAATCTACAAACAGTTAATGTGGATGAGAACTAACTGCTGATTGTCTAATAAAGTTATAAAACTGACAAAAAATGTTTATTCAGATTCTCTGCCCATTTTTAAATTGGATTTTTTTTTGTTTTGTGGGTAGTAAGTTATATGAGTTCCTTATATATTTTGGATATTAACCTCTTGTTAGATGTATCATTGGCAAATATGTTCTCTCATTTAGTAAGTTGTGTTTTCATTTTGTTGACAGTTCCTTTCACTGTGCAGAAAATTTTTAATATGATGTAGTTCAATTTGTTTATTTTTTCTTTTGTTTCTTTTCCCAAGGTCACATATCCAAAAAGATATCGCTAAGACCAATGTCACCAAGTCTGCTATCTATGTTTTCTGCTACGAGTTGCAGATCTTACATTTAAATCTTTAATTCATTTTAAGTTTATTCTTGTACAGGAGTTGGCAAAAGTAGGTTTAAAGTTATTCATATGGAAAATAATACAATAAATAATACAAGAATAAACTGTGTTTTGTGTACTCACAACTGTAAACCTAATTTTTCCCATCACTGTATGTGGTGTAAGAAAGTGATCCAGTTTTTCTTCTGCATGTATATGTATAGTTTTTCTAATAATGTTTATTAGAGACTGTGTTTACTCCATTGTATATTTTTGTCTCCTGTCATACATTAAGTGACCATACAGGCATGGGTTTATTTCTGGGTTCTCTATTCTTTTCCATTGAGCTATGTCCAGTTTTATGCCAATAACATGTACTTTTGATTACTATTGCCTTGTAGTATAATTTGATATCGGGTCACAGGATACCTCCAACTTCGTTCCTATTTCTCAAGATTGTTTTGGCTATTTAGCATCTTTGTGGTTCCATATAAATGTTTGGATTATTTGTTCTAGTTCTGTGAAAAATGCCATTGGTATTTTGATAGAGATTGGATTGAATCTGTAAAATGCTTTGGGTAGTGTGGACATTTTAACAATGTTAATTCTTCCTATCCTTACACGAAGTATATTCTTTCATTTATTTGTATTTTCTTCAAATTTTTTCTTTAATGTTTTATAATATTCCAAGTACAGGTCTGTACCTCCTTGGTTAAATTTGTTCTTAGGTATTTTATTCTTTCTGATGTAGGTGTAAATGGGACTGTTTCCTTAATTTTTCTTTCTGATACTTTGTTATTGGAGTTTATGAATATTAATTTTGCATGTGATTACTTTACTGAATTCATTTATTAGTTCTAGTAGTGTTTTGATGGACTCTCTTTTTCTTCTTAATAATTTTTTATTAATGTTTGAATATAGTTGTCTCCATTTTCCCACCACCACTTTCCCCCACCCCACCCATCCCCACCTCCCACCCTCAACCCTACCACCCTTTGGCTTTCTCCTTGGGTCCTTTATACATGTTCATTGATGACCCTTTTCTATCTTTCCTCTGTTATTTCCCTCCTTCCTCCCCTCTGGTTAGCGTCAGTTTATTCTTAATTTCAATGTCTCTGGTCATATTTTACTTGATGGATATTTTAAAAATATATTTTCTTGATTATGCTATTACGGTTGTCCCATTTCTCCCCCATCATTCCCCTCCACCCTGCACACCCCCTCTCACCCACATTCCCCCCTTTAGTTCATATCCATGTGTCATAAGTTCTTCAGCTTCTACATTTCCCACACTATTCTTACCCTCCCCCTGTCTATTCTCTACCCACCATCTATGCTACTTATTCTCTGTACCCTTTCCCCCTCTCTCCTCCTCCCACTCCCCTGTTGCTAACCCTCCATGTGATCTCCATTTCTGTGGTTCTGTTCCTGTTCTAGCTGTTTGCTTTTGTTTTAGGTGTGGTTGTTAACAGCTGTGAGTTTGCTGTCTTTTTACTGTCCTATTTTTTATCTTCTTTTTCTTAGATAAGTCCCTTTAACATTTCCTATAATAAGGGCTTGGTGATGATGAACTCCTTGAACTTGACCTTATCTGAGAAGCACTTTATCTGCCCTTCCATTCTAAATGAAAGCTTGGCTGGATACAGCAATTTCGGATGTAGGTCCTTGCCTTTCATGATTGGAATACTTCTTTCCAGCCCCTTCTTGCCTGTAAGGTCTCTTTTGAGAAATCAGCTAGCAGTCTGATGGGAACTCCTTTGTAGGTGACTGTCCCCTTATCCCTTGCTGCTTCTAGAATTCTCTCCTTCAGTTGAATCTTGGCTAATGTAATTACGATGTGCCTTGGCGTGTTCCTCCTTCGGTCTAACTTCTTTGGGACTCTCTGAGCTTCCTGGACTTCCTGGTAGTCTATTTCCTTTGCCAGATTGGGGAAGTTCTCCTTTATTATTTGTTCAAGTAAGTTTTCCACTTGTCGCTCTTCTTCTTCCCCTTCTGGGACCCCTATAATTCAGATGTTGGGACGTTTAAAGATGTCCCAGAGGTTCCTAAGCCTCTCCTCATTTTTTTGAATTCTTGTTTCTTTCTTGTTTTCTTTTTGGTTGTTTGTTTCTTCCTTCTGGTCCACTCCATTGATTTGAGTTCCAGTTTTCCTCCCATTTCTATTGGTTCCCCATGCATCTTCCTTCCTTTGGCGTATTGTAGCCTGCATTTGTTCATCTAATTAGTGAGCAAAATCAACAAATTCTGCGAGCATTCTGATGACCAGTGCTTTGAACTGTGCATCTGATAGGTTGGCTATCTCTTCGTTGCTTAAAGGAATTGGCTGTGGGGCTTTGATTTGTTCCCCGGTTTGAGCCATTTTTGGTGAGTTTTTTTGTTTGTTTGGGTTTTTTTTTTTTTTTTTTTTTTTTGTCTGGTCGCGGCTGTTTCATAGTGGGTGGTGGAGACTTAGGTGTTCCCCAGGGCAGGGCAGCCCAGTTGCCAAGTTGTGACTTATGTGGGGGCAGGGTCCAAGAGGGAACAATGGCCCTTGCTCCACTCTCTCTGGGATTCCAGTCCCTTCCACTGCTTCCCCTTCACTTGGATTATCTGTGCACGAATGTGGGACCACCTGGTCAGCCAGCTGCCTTGTGCGGCCTCACTGGGTCTGCACAGTTGCCATCCTGTGCCCGGGGTTCGCTAGCCACCGCCTGTGCACCTGTTGTCTGCTAGCCGCCACCTACATGCCTGGGAAATGCCAGCTGCTGCTGCCTGCGTGCTCAGGTCCGCACCTCCACTTTTTCCTGCTGCGACTCTGCCCCTCTTACCGGTCTGGATGAATGGCTGTTGGACTTCCATACAGTTCAATTTTCTATCAGTTCTGCTTGTTTTCTTGTTTCTAAATATTTGTTGTCCTTAATTTTGGTCGTGAAAGGAGGCACAGTGTGTCCACCGATGCCTCCATCTTGGCCAGATGCTTGATGGATTCTTTAAGTTTCTCTCTATATAGTAATATGTCATATGAAAATTGAGTTTTATTTCTTCCTTTAAAATTCAGAAGCTCGGACTTCCGGCCAAGATGGAGACGTAGGTGGACACACTGTGCCTCCTCTCACAACCAAAATTAAGGACAACAAATATTTAGAAACAAGAAAAAAACCAGAACTTATAGAAAATTGAACTCTACGGAAGTCCAACAACCATTCATCCAGACCCGTAAGAGGGGCGGAGTCGTGGCAGGAAAAAGTAGATGTGTGGGCCCGGGAACAAAAGCAGAAGCGGCTGGCAGTTCCCAGGTGCACAGGCAGTAGCTGGCGGACCCCGGGCACAGGGGGGCAACTGTGCAGACCCAGTGAGGCCACACAAAACGGCTGGCTGAACAGGTGGTCCCACATTTGCCCGAGCAGACAGTCCAGGCAGAGGGTAAGTGGCAGAAGGGACTGAATGCAGGAGAGAGCAGAGCAGGTGCCATTGTTCCCTCTCAGACCCCGCCCCCACATATAGCGTCACAACCCAGCGACTGGGCTGCCCCATGCTGGGGAACGCCTGAGGCTCCACACTTTACTACGTAATAACCATGACCAGGCTAAAACCAAAACAAAACAAAAAAACCCCACCAAAAATGGCTCAAACCGGAGAACAAATGAATGTCCCAGAGCCAATTACTCTAAGCCGTGAAGAGATAGCCAACCTATCAGATGCACACTTCAAAGCCCTGGTGATCAGGATGCTCACAGAATTGGTTTTGCTCACAAATTAGATGAAAAAATGCAGGCTGCAATAAGTCAAATGAAGGAAGATGCATGGGGAACCAATAGAGATGGAAGGAAAACTAGGACTCAAATCAATGGAGTGGACCAGAAGGAAGAAACAAACAACCAAACAGAAAACAAGAAAGAAACAAGAATTCAAAAAAAATGACGAGAGGCTTAGGAGCCTCTGGGACATCTTTAAATGTCCCAACATCCGAATTATAGGGGTCTCAGAAGGGGAAGAAGAAGAGGGACAAGTGGAAAACTAATTTGAACAAATAATAAAGGAGAACTTCCCCAATCTGGTAAAGGAAATAAATTTCCAGGAAGTCCAGGAAGCTCAGAGAGTCCCAAAGAAGTTGGACCCAAGGAGGAACACGCCAAGGCACATCGTAATTACATTAGCCAAGATTCAAATGAAGGAGAGAATTCTAGAAGCAGCAAGGGATAAGGGGACAGTCACCTACAAAGGAGTTCCCATCAGACTGTCAGCTGATTTCTCAAAAGAGACCTTACAGGCAAGAAGGGGCTGGAAGGAAATATTTGAAATCTTGAAAAACAGGGACCTACATCCAAAATTGCTCTATCCAGCAAAGCTGTCATTTAGAATGGATGGACAGATAAAGCGCTTCTCAGGTAAGGTCAAGTTCAAGGTGTTCATCATCGCCAAGCCCTTATTCTATGAAATGTTAAAGGGACTTATCTCAGAAAAAGAAGATAAAAAATAGGAACGTGAAAAGACAGCAAACTCACAGCTATTAAGAACCACACCTAAAAGAAAAGCAAACTAAGCAAACATCTAGAACAGGAACAGAACCACAGAAATGGAGATCACATGGAGGGTTAGCAACAGGGGAGTGGGAGGAGGAGAGAGGGGGAAAGGTACAGAGGATAAGTAGCATAGACGATGGGTAGAAAATAGACAGGGCGAGGGTAAGAATAGTGTGGGAAATGTAGAAGCTAAAGAACTTATGACACATGGACATGAACTCAAGGGGGGAAATGTGGGTGGGAGGGGTGTGCAGGGTGGAGGGGAATGATGGGGGAGAAATGGGACAACTGTAATAGCATAATCAATAAAATATATTTAAAAAAATAAAAAATAAATAAAATAAAATTCAGAAGCTCATTCTTTCTTTTCTCTGATTGCTATGGATAGTACATTCAATACTATGTTAAGTAAAAGTGGTGAAAGTCAGCATGCTTGTCTTTACCTGATCTTAAAGAAAAAGCTTTCAACTTTTCCCCATTGGGTATGATGTTAACTGTGGATTTGTCATATATGGCCCTTATTATGTTGAGGCTGTTCCCTCTATCTCTACTTTGTTAGAGAGTTTTTATCATACTTGGTTGTTGAGTTTTGTCAAATGCTTTTTCTGTGTTTAATATTTTTATGATTATATGATTTTATTCTTAATTTCTTTATGTGGTAATATCATGTTAATTGATTTGAAAATATCAAACTAACATTGCATCTCGGGAATAAATTCCACTTGATCGTGGTGTTTGATCATTTTAATATATTGCTAAATTCAGTTTGCTAATATTTTTGAGGATTTTTGCATGTATATTCACTAGGGATATTGCCTTATAATTTCCTTTTTGTGTAGTATCTTTGCCTGTTTTTATACAGGGCAGCAATTTTCAACTGGTGTGCACAGAATTTTTAAAACATGCAATACCTGACTATGTGGTCAGGGGCACTGACCTCTTCTTCCTTAGATCATCAAATAAAAAAAAAAATGACAAGAGTTGCTGTCCAGTGTGAATAAATCAAAATTATATTATCTATTTGTTAGATCAGCAAATATACATATTTTTTTGGTGTGCTGCAGAACTTTAGTAATTAGTTTATGTGTACCATGAGATGAAAAAAATTGAAAATTGCTCATAGGGAATAATGCTGATCTCGAAGTGAATTTAGGAGCCTTCTCTTCAATTATTTGGAATAATTTGAGAAGGCTAGATGTTATTCTTATTTGAATGTTTGATAAAATTAACAAATGAAGCCATCCAGTTCAGGACTTTTGTTTGTTGGGAATTTTTTAATTACTGATCTGATTTCATTAGCAGTTGTTGGTCTGTTCAGATTTTCTGTTTCTTCCTAATTCAGTCTTGGAGATAGTATGTTTCTCTGCATTTATGCATTTCTCCCAGGTTGTCCAATTTGTTGTCCCACTCTTGATTTCATTTCATTTATTTTCCTATTGTATTTTAGACCCTATTTTATTTAATTCTGCTCTGATACTTATTATTTCCTTCTATCTACTCACTTTGGGTTTGCTTTGTAGTTATTTTAGTTCCTTTAGGTGTAAGGTTATTAATTTTTTTGTTTGTTTCTTTTTTTTTTAAAGATTTTATTATTTTGAGACAGAGGAGAAGGGAGGGAGAAAAAGAGGGAAACATCACTGTGTGGTTGCCTCTCCTGTGTGCCCTACTGGGGACCTGGCCTGTAACCCAGGAATGTGCCCTGACTGGGAATCGAACCAGTGACCCTTTGGTTCACAGACTGGCACTCAATCCACTGAGCCACACCAGCCAGGGCTGTTTGTTTGTTTCTTGAAATAGGCCTGTATTGCTGTATATTTTCTTCTTAGAACTCTTTTGGCTGCATCCCATAGATTGTGGGTCATTTTGTTTTCATTTTCATTTGTCTTTTGATTTCTTCCTTGATTTCATCATTAACCCATTCATTATTAGTAACATGTTATTTAGCCTCCAAGTGTTTGTGTGTTTTCTTCTGATAATTGATTTTTAGTTTCATATTTTGTGATTGGAGAAGATTTTGATATGATTTCAATCTTCTTAAATTTATTGAGACTTGTTTAGTGACCTAACATGTGGTCTACCCTGGCAAATATTCCACGTGCACTTGAAAAAAATGTATATTCTGCTGTTTTTAGTTGAAAAATCCTAAAAATATCAATTATAAGACCATTTGTTTGTCGTTTAAGGCTACTGCTTACTTGTTCATTTTCTGTCTGGATGATCTATTAAGTGATTTCTTGGGTTGTTGAAGTCCCCTAGTGTGACTGTATTACTGTCCATCTCTTCCTTTATGCCAATCAATATTTGTTTTATATATTTAGCTGCTCCTATAATCCGTGCTAGATTTTATCCTCTTGATCAATTGATCCCTTTCTTATTACAAAATACCCTTCTTTGTCTCTTTTTATAGCCCTTGTTTTAAAGTCTATTTTGTCTGATATAAATATTACTACCCAGCTTTTGTTTTCTGTTTTTATTTGCATGAAATATCTTGTTCCATCTCTTTACTTTCAGTCTGTGTGTGTCTTTCCATTTGAAGTGGGTCTCTTGTGGCAGCATATTTATAAGTCATTTCTTATATTCATTCATGCACCCTGTATCTTTTGATTGGAGCAATTAGTCTATTTAAAGTAATTATTGATAGGTATGGACTTAATGACATTTTACTAATTGTTTTTGTAATTCTCTGTTTCTTTTTATTCTCTTGTATGTTGTTGACTTTGTATAATGTGGTATTTGGATTTTTTAACACTTTTTGTATTTTTCTTCAAGTACAGTTTTCTGCCTTTCCCTCTCACCCCTCCCCACCACCCCAGCCCTCCCAATCAACTTCCCCTGTTTCTACCCCCTTTGTTATTGTGCATGTGTCCTTTATAATTGTTCCTGTAAACCCTTCATCCTTTTCCCCCATTAATACCTCCCCTCACCCTTCTGGTGACTGTCAGCTGTTCTCAATTTCAATTTCATTGGTTATATTCTGCTTCCTTGTTTCTTTTGTTGATGAGTTTCTGGTTTAAGGTGAGATTTTTGTTTGTTTGTTTTGTTTTAAATATATTTCATTGATTATGCTATTACAGTTGTCCCAATTCTTCCCCATCATTCCCCTTCACCCTACACACCCTCTCCCACCCACATTCCCCCCTTGAGTTCATGTCCATGTGTCATAAGTTCTTTAGCTTCTACATTTCCCACACTATTCTTGCCCTCCTCCTGCCTATTTTCTACCCACCATCTATGCTACTTATTCTCTGTACCTTTTCCCCCTCTCCCCTCCTCCCACGCCCCTGTTGCTAACCCTCCGTATGATCTCCATTTCTGTGGTTCTGTTCCTGTTCTAGCTGTTTGCTTAGTTTGCTTTTTGTTTTAGGTATGGTTCTTAATAGCTGTGAGTTTGCTGTCTTTTCACTGTCATATTTTTATCTTCTTTTTCTTAGATAAGTCCCTTTAACATTTCATAGAATAGGGGCTTGGTGATGATGAACTCCTTGAACTTGACCTTATCTGAGAAGCACTTTATCTGTCCTTCCATTCTAAATGACAGCTTTGCTGGATAGAGCAATTTTGGATGTAGGTTCCTGCTTTTCAAGACTTCAAATATTTCTTTCCAGCCCCTTCTTGCCTGTAAGGTCTCTTTTGAGAAATCAGCTGACAGTCTGATGGGAACTCCTTTGTAGGTGACTGTCCCCTTATCCCTTGCTGCTTCTAGAATTCTCTCCTTCAGCTGAATCTTAGCTAATGTAATTACGATGTGCCTTGGTGTGTTCCTCCTTGGGTCCAACTTCTTTGGGACTCTCAGAACTTCCTGGACGTCCTGGTAGTCTATTGCCTTTGCCAGATTGGGGAAGTTCTCCTTTATTGTTTGTTCAAATAAATTTTCCACTTGTTGCTCTTCTTCCCCTTCTGGGACCCCTATAATTCGGATGTTGGGATGTTTAACGATGTCCCGGAGGTTCCTAAGCCTCTCCTCATTTTTTTGAATTCTTATTTCTTCCTCGTTTTCTGTTTGGTTGTTAGTTTCTTCCTTCTGGTCCACTCCATTGATTTGAGTCCCAGTTTTCCTTCCATCTCTATCAGTTCCCCATGCATCTTCCTTCATTTCACGTATTGTAGCCTGCATTTTTTCATCTAATTTGTGAGCAAAATCAACCAATTCTATGAGCATTTTGATGACCAGTGCTTTGAAGTGTGCATCTGATAGGTTGGCTGTCTCTTCACTGCTGAGAGGAATTGGCTCTGGAGCTTTGATTGGTTCTCTGGTTTGAGCCATTTTTGGTAGGGTTTTTTTTGTTTGTTTTGTTTTGGTTTTAGTCTGGTTGAGGCTATTACGTATGCGGGGTGGAGCCTTAGGTGTTACTCAGGGCGGAGCAGCCCAGTTCCTGGGTTGTGACACTATAGGTGGGGGTGGGGTCCGAGAGGGAAGAATGGCGCCTGTTCCGCTCTCTTCTGGACTTCGGTCCTTTCCGCCGCTTCCCCTTCACCTGGATTATCTGCGCATGTGAGCGTGCTGTTACGTAGAGAGGAGTGGAGCCTCTGGCGCTCCCTAGTGCTGGGCAGCCCAGTCGCTGGGTTGTGACGTTGCATGTGGGGGCGGGGTCTGAGAGGGAACAATGGCGTCTTCTCTGCTCTCCTGGATTCAGTCCCTTCCGCCACTTCCTCTCTGCCTGGACCGTCTGCGCGGACAAATGTGGGACCACCTGGTCATCCAGCTGCCTTGTGTGGCCTCACTGGTTCTGCACAGTTGCCCCCCTGTGCCCGGGGTCCGCCAGCTGCCGCCTGTGGGCCCAGGGACCGCCAGCCGCTGCCTGTGGGCCCGGGGACCGCCAGCTGCCGCCTGTGCACCTGGGAACTGCCAGCCGCTGCTGCTTGCGCTCCGGGACCCGCACCTCCACTTTCTCCTGCCTCGACTCCGCCCCCTCACCGGTCTGGATGAATGGTTGTTGGACTTCCGTACAGTTCAATTTTCTATAAGTTGTGGTTGTTTTCTTGTTTCTAAATATTTGCTGTCCTTAATTTTGATTGCGAGAGGAGGCACAGTGTGTCCGCCTATGCCTGCATCTTGGCTGGAAGTCCTCAAGGTGAGATTATATGGTATTTGTCCTTCACTACCTGGCTTATTTCACTTAGCATAATGCTCTCCAGTCCCATCCATGCTATTGCAAAAGGTAGGAGGCACCTTCTTTCTTTCTGCTGCATAGTATTCCATCGTGTAAATGTACTATGGATTTTTGATTCACTCATTTACTGATGGGCACTTAGGTTGCTTTCAGCACTTGGCTATTGTAAATTGCACTGCTATGAACATACGGGTGCACAGGTTCTTTCGGATTGGTGTTTCAGGGTTCTTAGGATATAATCCCAGCAGTGGAATTGCCAGGTCAAAAGGCAGTTCAACTTTGAGTTTTCTGAGGAAATTCCATACTGTTTTCCTTAGTGGTTGCACCAGCCTGCATTCCCACCCACTAGGGTTCCCTTTTCTCCACAACCTCCCAACACTTGTTTCTTGCTTTGTTTCTGATGGTCATTTTTACAGGTACGCAGTGGTATCTCATTGTGGTTTTAATTTGTATCTCTGTGATGGCTAGTGATACTGAGCATTTTTTCATATGTCTCTAGACCCTTTGTATGTCCTCCTTGGAGAAGTTTAAGTCCTTTTTCCATTTTTTAATTGGGTTTCTTGTCTTCTTAGAATAGATTCATGTGAGTTCCTTATATATTTTGGAGATCAAACCCTTGTCTGAGGTATCATTGGCAAATATGTTTTCCTATATGATTGGTTCTCTTTTCATTTTAATGCTGTTTTCTTTGGCTGTGCAAAAGCTGTTAATTTGATGAGATCCCATTTGTTTAGTCTTTCCTTTATGCCCCTTGCTCTAGGGGACATATTGGTGAAAATATTGCTGAGTGGAATGTCTGAGATTTTCCTGCCTATGATTTCCTCTAGGAACTTTATGGTGTCAGGACTAATATTTAAGTCTTTTATCCACCTTGAATTTATTTTTGTGGATGGCATAAGTTGGTGATTGAGTTTCATTTTTTTGCATGTAGCTGTCCAGCTCTCCCAACACCATTTGTTGAAGAGGCTATTTTTGCTTCATTTTATGGTTCTTCCCCCTTTGTCAAATATTAGTTGACTATAGAGATTTGGATTTCTTTCTGGGCTCTCTATTCTGTTCCATTGGTCCATGTGTCTGTTCTTATGCCAGTACCAGGCTGTTTTGATGACAGTGGACTTGTAATACAGTTTGGTATCAGGTATTGTGATCCCTCCTACTTTGCTCTTCTTTCTCAAAATTGCTGCCGCTATCCGGGGTCGTTTATGGTTCCGTATAAATTTTTGAAGTGTTTGTTCTATGTCTGTGAAATATGCCATTGGTACTTTAATAGGTATTGCATTGAATCTATAAATTGCTTTGGGTAGTATGGACATTTTGATTATGTTAATTCTTCTGATCTGTGAACACAGTGTTTGTTTCCATTTGTGTCTTCCTTAATTTCTTTCTTCAGTGTTGTGTGCTTTTCTGAGTACAAGTCTTTTCCTTCCTTGGTTAGGTTTATTCCTAGGTATTTTATTTTCTTGTTGCTATATTAAATGGGATTTTTTTCCAGATTTTCATTTCTGATATTTCATTCCTGGTGTACAAAAATTCCTGAATATTGACTTTGTATCCCACTGTTTTGCCAAATTCATTTATTATGTCAAGCAGTTTTTTTTTTTTTGTGGAATATATAGGATTTTCTATGCACACTATCATGTCATCTGCAAACAATCACAGTTTTGTTTCCTCTTTTCCAATTTGGGTACCTTTTATTTCCTTTTTTTGTCAGATAGCTGTGGCTGGGACTTCCAGTACTATGTTGAATTGAAGTGATGAACGTGGACAACTTTGTCTTGTTCCTGATCTCAGTGGGAAAGGTTTTAGTTTTTGCCCATTGAGTACGATGTTGGCTGTAGGTCTCTCATATGTGACCTTTATTATGTTGAGGAATGCTCCCTCTATTCCCACTTTGCTGAGTGTTTTTATCATAAATGGTGCTGTACCTTATTAAATGCTTTTTCTGCATCTGTTGATATGATCATGCGATTTTTGTCTTTGCTTTTTTTATGTTATGTATTATGTTTATTGATTTGCAAATATTGTACCATCCTTGCATCCTGGGATGAATCCCACTTGGTCATGGTGCATGATCTTTTTAATGTATTGCTGGATGCAGTTTGCCAGTATTTTGTTCAGGATGTTAGCATCTATGTTCATCAGTGATATTGACCTGAAGTTTTCTTTGTTATGTATTTACCTGGTTTGGGGATGAGGATGATGCTGGCTTCATAAGAAGCCTTTGGGAGTCTTCCATCTTCTTGAATTTTTTGGAATGGTCTGTGAAGGATAGGGGTTAGCTCTTCCTTAAATGCTTTGTAGAATTCTCCTGTGAAACTGTCTGGCACAGGGTTTTGTGTGTTGGGAGTATGTTGATTACTGCTTCCATTTCGTCAGCTGTTATTGGTCTGTTGAGGCTTTCTGCTTCCTTTTCATTGAGTTATGGAAGATTATATTTTTCTAGAAATTTCTCCTAGGTTTTCAAATTTCTTTACATGTAATTCTTCCAGTAATTTCTTACAATCCTTTGTATTTCTGTGGTATCAATTGTAATCTCTCCTCTTTCATTTCTGATTGTGTTTATTTGAGTCCTCTCTTTTTTTCTTGATGAGACTGTTTAAAGTCTTGTCAATTTTGTTTATCTTTTCAAAGAACCAGCTCCTGGATTCATTGGTCCTTAGAATTGTGCTTTTAGTCTCTATGTCATTTAATTCTGCTCTAATCTTGGTTATTTCCTTCCTTCTAATTGCTCTGGGTTGTCTTTGTTGTCATTCTTCAAGTTCTTGTATGTGGAGGGTTAGGATGTTTATTTGAAATGTTTGTTTATTTTTTTGGCAGGCCTGTATCGCTGTGAGCTTACTTCTCAGGACTGCCTCCATTGTGTCCCATGAGTTTTGGATTGTTGTGAGTTGCGGAGAACCCTGTCCTGGTGCCAGATGTGTGGGGGCTCCACCCGCAGAGTCCCATCCCTCCGTCAGGGATGAAAGTAAAAACTACCAAGACATCTTCTGCTTGGGGAGGAAAGGGGTCAGACACTCAGAGGAGAATGACCTAGAGCCCCATCCTCACTAGGCTTTTATTGGGCTCAAATACACGGGAATACAGGTATGCCAGGCGACAAGGATCAAACAATGGTTAACATTTCAAAGCAATCTGAGGGCTTAATCCGAGCCAGTGTTTGTCAGGAAAGGGGGGTTGCCAGACTTTGGGAGACATGCTCATTTCCTCCTGGGACACTTGTCACCTCAGGAAGAGCACTCTTAGCAAAGCAGGTTTCACAGGACTTTAGGAATTCTTTCTTATGTCTGGATCACCCAGGGAGCCGGCCTTCCAGCACAGGGCTGCACCGCTCACCCCCACAGTTTCAGGCTTTAAGGCAATTAGGAAGCAGGAGACATCTCCCAGATGGAAATGAGGACTCAGGCTATGTCAGAATAGCCGGGGGGCGAGGGTCCATCACATCCTCTTTACTGCAACCCCCCAAGTCCTTCCATGAGGCCTCCCAAGTGGTTGCGTCTGGCTTAGGTTGCCCCTCCCATGAGGAGTCTTACCCTTCATTGACTGCCAACCAAGCTATGGGCCAGAGAGGCAGAAGCAGCACTCCTGCCAGGGAGATAAGCTTTGTCTCCTTAGTAGGTCACATCCTTGTGACAGAACAGACCCAGATGAAGTGGGTCCCTTGGGCTTTTACACAGCCCACCATGGGGTGAGGGTTACAACTCCTGAAACCAGGCTGAACTGTCCGCAACAGTGAGTTCATTTTCCTTTGTTTCCAGAATTTTTTTTTTATTTCTTCCTTAATCTCCTTCTTGTCCCATTTATTGTTTAATAACATGCTATTCAATCTCCATGAGTTTGGTTGTTTTTGAATTTTGCTTGAGGTTGCTTGTAGTTTCAGTCCCTTGTGGTTGAAGAAAATGCTTGATATGATTTCAGTTTTCTTGAGTTTGTTGAGGTTTGTTTTGTGATCCATCATATGGTCTGTCTTCAGAACTGTTCCATGTGCATTTGAAAAGAATGTGTATTTTCCTTCCTTGGGATGAAAAGCTGTATATATATACATATATATGTATATATATATGTATGTACCAGTGCCTCTCTCTCTCTCCATATATATATATATAATCAGTTAAGTCCATTTGATCTAGGACATTGTTCAATGCCAGAATGTCTTTGTTGCTATTTTGTTTGGAAGATCTATATTTTTGACAGTGGGGTGTTGAAATCCCCTACTATAATTGTGTTTCTGTCAATATCTTTCTTGAAGGCCTCCAAGATTTTCTCATGTATTTGCATGCTCCTATTGGGTGCATATAGATTCACAGTGCTTATGTCTTGTCTTCTTGATGGATTCCGCCCTTGAGTTTTATGAAGTGATCTTCTGAGCTTCTTTTTATGGCCCTTTTTTGAAGTCTATTTTCTCTGATATGAGTATTGCTGCCCCAACATCTTTCTCCATTTGCTTGGAATATCTGTTTCCAGTCCTTCACCTTCAGTCTCTGTAGGTGTTTTGTTCTGAGGTGAGTCTCTTGTAGGCAGCATATGTGTGAGTCATGCTTTCTCATCCATTCTGCTATTCTATGGCTTTTGATTGGAGCATTTAACCATTTACATTTAAGGTTATTATTGATAGGTACTTATTCATTGCCATTTTTTCATACCAGTGTTTCTCTCTCTCTCTCTGACTCTTTCCTTCCTTTTCTTAAAGTAGACCCTTTAGTTTTACAGTGCTAAAGTGCCCAATGAGTTCTTTGAGCATTCTGATAACCAGTGTTTTGAACTCTGCATCTGATAGTTTGCTTATCTCCATTTTGTTTAGCTCTTTTTCTATTATTTTGTTCTATTCTTTCATTTAGGCCATATTTCTTTGTATCCTCAATTTGGCACCCTTCTTGTGTTTGTTTCTGTATATTAGGTAGATCTGCTTCCACTCCCTGTCTTTGTAGTATGGCCTATTGTAGAAGAATGCACCTGTAAATTGTATTGGGCAGATCCTTAGGTAATTGCCAGAGCAGGGTAACACATTTCATTGCTTTGTAGCTCTGTGTGATGAGGGCTTGGAGAGGGGATAGTGCCGCTGCATGGCCTCTAGAGATTTACCCAGGAGGAAACTGTCTCCCAGCACTCATCCTGTTGCCAGTCACTTTACTTTCTCCCCGTATACCACATGTGCCCTTCCAGCTGTTGCCCAGTGCCATATATGGAAGGGGTAGGTCTGTGTAAGTCCTAAGACCTTTGCAGGCCCTTTCAGAGGAGTCTTCTGAGAATCTTACAGTTTCTTCTACTGCCCCAACCCCCAGTGATTTTGACAGCCAGAACTTATGGGGACTTATCTTCCTGATGCTGGAACCCTGGGCTGGGTCATCTTGTCTGTGCTGTGATCACTCACTCCCAAGGTATCTCTCCCCATTTTTACCTACTACATGTGAATGTGGGACCACCCATTCTGCCATCTCCCCACACCGCTTTGCATCTCCACACTTCTCCACACATCTCTACTCCATGCCTCTCTTCATGTCTCTGCTTTTCCACCCCTCCTCCCCATCTGGATGAATGTTGCTTCTTTAAATCTTTGGTTGTCAGACTTCCATAGAGCTGAATATTTTGATGAATCTGGGTAATATTTGTTTTGTAGACTAGTTGTACTTTTTGCTGTAGTTGAGTGAGGAGGCAAAGCATGTTCACCTATGCCACCATCTTGACTGGAAGTCTATATTTTCTCATTCATATTTCTGATCTTTTCTTCTTAAAGAACCCCCCTTTCAATTTAACTTTTTTTAATTTAATATATTTTATTGATTATGCTATTACAGTTGTCCCATTTCTCCCCAATCATTCCCCTCCACCATGCACACCCCCTCCCACCTGCATTTCCCCCCTTTAGTTCATATCCATGTGTCATAAGTTCTCTAGCTTCTACATTTCCCACACTATTCTTCCCCGCCATCTATTTTCTACCCACCATCTATGCTACTTATCCTCTGTACCTTCCCCCTCTCTCCTCCTCCCACTCCCCTGTTGCTAACCCTCCATGTGGTCTCCATTTCTGTGGTTCTGTTCCTATTCTAGTTGTTTGCTTTTGTTTTAGGTGTGGTTGTTAATAGCTGTGAGTTTGCTGTCTTTTCACTGTCATATTTTTATCTTCTTTTTCTTAGATAGGTCCCTTTAACATTTCCTATAATAAGGGCTTGGTGATGATGAACTCCTTGAACTTGACCTTATCTGAGAAGCACTTTATCTGCCCTTCCATTCTAAATGAAAGCTTTGCTGGATAGAGCAATTTTGGATGTAGTTCCCTGCCTTTCAAGACTTCAAATATTTCTTTCCAGCCCCTTCTTGCCTGTAAGGTCTCTTTTGAGAAATCAGCTGATAGTCTGATGGGAACTCCTTTGTAGGTGACTGTCCCCTTATCCCTTGCTGCTTCTAGAATTCTCTCCTTCATTTGAATCTTGGCTAATGTAATTACAACATGCCTTGGTGTGTTCCTCCTTGGGTCCAACTTCTTTGGGACTCTCTGAGCTTCCTGGACTTCCTGGAAGTCTATTTCCTTTGCCAGATTGGGGAAGTTCTCCTTTATTATTTGTTCAAATAAGTTTTCCACTTGTTGCTCTTCTTCCCCTTCTGGGACCCCTATAATTTGGATGTTGGGACATTTAAAGATGTCCTGGAGGTTCCCAAGTCTCTCCTCATTTTTTTGAATTCTTGTTTCTTTCTTGTTTTCTGTTTGATTGTTTGTTTCTTCCTTCTGGTCCACTCCATTTATTTGAGTCCCAGTTTTCCTCCCATCTCTATTGGTTCCCCAGGTGTCTTCCTTCATTTGACATATTGTAGCCTGCATTTTTTCGTCTAATTTGTGAGCAAAATCAACCAGTTCTGTGAGCATCCTGATGACCAGTGCTTTGAACTGTGCATCTGATAGGTTGGCTATCTCTTGGTCGCTTAGAGGAATTAGCTCTGGGGCTCTGATTTGTTCTCCAGTTTGACCCATTTTTTGGTGTTTTATTTTTTTTTATTTATTTTTGTTTTAGTTTGGTTTTGGTCTGGTCACGACTGTTACGTATTAGGGGTGGAGCCTTAGGTGTTCCCCAGTGCGGGGCAGCCCAGTCGTTGAGTTGTGACGCTGTACATGGGGGCGGGGTCTGAGAGGGAACAATGGCGCCTGCTCCACTTTCTCCTGGATTCCAGTCCTTTCCGCCGCTTCCCCTTCACCTGGGTTATCTACATGCGTGAATGTGGGACCACCTGGTCAGCCAGCCACCTTGCGCAGCCTCACTGTGTCTGCACAGTTGCCACTCTGTCCGGGGTCCGACAGCCGCCTGTGGGCCTGCCAGCCACCTGCACACTTGGGAACTGCCAGCCACTGCCACCGCCACCTGTGTTCCTGGACCCGCACCTCCACTTTTTCCTGCCACGACTCCACCCCTCTTACTGGTCTGGATGAATGGTTGTTGGACTTCCGTATAGTTCAATTTTCGTTAGCTCTGGTTGTTTTCTTGTTTCTAAATAAATGTTGTCCTTAATTTTGGTTGTGAGAGGAGGCACAGTGTGTCCACCTGCACCTCCATCTTGGCTGGAAGTCCAATTTCTCTTAATAGTGGTGTAATGGTGATAAACTTCTTTAGATCTACTTTAGCTTTTCCTCGACTGGGAAGCTCTTTATCTGTTCTTCAGTTCTTAGTGACAGTCTTGCTGAGTAGAGCAATCTTGGTTGTAGGTCTTTGTCTTTCTTCACTTTGAATATTTTGTGTTATTCACTTCTGGCCTAAAAAGTTTCTGTTGAAAAAATCAGCTGACAGTCTTATGGGATTTCCTTTGTAAGTAACTAACTGCTTTTTTCTTGCTGCTTTTAAGATTCTTTCTTTGTCTTTAACCTTTGGCATTGTAATTATGATGTATCTTGGTCTAGGCCTTTTTAGGTTAATTTTGTCTGGACTTCTATGTCTATTTTCTTCCCCAGGCTAGGTAAATTTTTGGTTATTTTCTCAAATAGCTTTTCAATCTCTTGCACTCTCTCTTTTCTTTCTGGTACCTTTATTATGCAAATGTTGATATAATATCCTTATTTTTTTAATTCATTTTTCTCTTTGCCACTCCAAGGAACTCCTACCTTGTCTTCCAGATTGCTAATTCAGTCTTCTGCTTCATCTATTCTGTGTTAATTCCTTCCAATGTCAATTCCTTCTAATGTATTCTTCATTTCAGTTATTGTATTCTTCATTTTTGACTGGCTCATTTTTATGTTTCTATCTCCATTTTTATGTTTTCTATCTTTTTGTTGAAATTCTCACTGAGTTGATCTATTCTTCTATGTTTTTTTAGCATCCTTATAACTAGTGTTTTGAGCTCTTCATCTGGTACATTGCTTGTCCTTATACTGTTTAGTTCTTTTCCTGGAGTTTTGTCCTATTCTTTCATTTGGGACATGTTTCTTTATCTCCTCATTTTGACTAATTCCATGTGTTTGTTTTGTATTACGTAAATATGCTACACCTCTGGTCTTGGCAGAGTGGCCTTATGTAGTAGGTATCCTGTGGGGCCCAGTAGCACAGTCTTCCTGATCACCAGAGACAGGTGCTTTATGAGTGTCCCTTGAGTGGGTTGTGTGTGCTCTTCTGTTGTAGTTGAGCCTTGATTGCTTTTGGCATGCCAATGGGTAGGAGTGCCTCTCTGATTGACTAACTGACTATGAGGACTGGCCATGATTATAACAGATGAGCTGTTGTATGGGAGCTGACCCCACAAAGCAAGAGTGGCTTCAGCAGGGTTGTAGTGCCAGCTGAGTCTGCCCCTCCTTTGTGAAGCTGGCTGGCTGATGTTCTGGTGTAGTCTGAAGCCAGACACCAGGTGTGCTTGTTATGGAGCCTCTTTCAAGGAGCTCCACTGCAGGTCAAGGTCAGCCACCACTTGTGCCCAGCTTAGGGCCATCTGGTAGGAGCTACAAAGTGATCTGCAATTGGTTACCACTTGTGCTGATTTCAGAGGCACTTGGGAGAGGCTATTCTATGAACCAAGGCTAGTTGCCAGTAGTGTCAGGCTGGTCCCTTGGGCATCATGATGACAGCTGAGGCCAGCTGCCACTTGTACCAGGTTGTGGCCATTTAATTAAGGCTATATTCCAAGCCGTGCCTATATGCCACTTATGCCAGGCTTGGGACTACCTGATGGGAGTTACAATGAAAGTTGAGAGCACTTACTGCTTGTGCTTGGCTTGGAATAACTTAGCAACAGTTATAGAGCACACTGTGGCCAGCCACTGCTTCTTTGGGTTTTGTGGACCTTTGAGAGATTTTAGGAAAGTCCACAACACAAGCTGAGGCAAGCCATTTCTGAGGAAAAGCAGCTAGAAGAGGCTTGAACAGGATGTGTGATTTGGGTGGGGCCAGGTCTTTGGGAATCTCAGGGAACGGGAGGCCAATGGTGTTAGCCAGGTTAATGGAGAGCTCATATTTGATGCCCACCTGTGCAACCAGGCTGGGTTGGAGCTGGCAGGGAGTCAACAAAGGAATAATGGTGCCTGCCAGCATTTCTGTTTTGGAGAGAGTTGTCCCAACCCCTGCCTCTCCAGCCCTCAACCTGAAGCTAATCAATTTAGTTCCTCCCTGTCTGTCCCTGTTGCTTTTTGAGCTGCTGTCTGCATACTGGAGCTCAGAGTGAGTGGATTTGTGAGTGAGTGGGTCTACACACAGGCCTTTCGAGACCTGTAGTATCTAGGGCTCCAGCAGCTCTCCATCTCACTTGGATGCAATCCCAGCTGGTTTTTATAGCCAGATATTATGAAGTCTCCTCTTTCTAGCACTAGAGCCCTGGGGTAGGGAGCCTGTGTGAGGCTTGGATACCTCATTCTTCAGGGGTGAATGCTGCAGATGAGATACCCCTTCCAATTCTTGATCACCGCACTGCAGCATGGGACCTGCCCATTCCATGTCTCCACCCCTCCTGCCAGTCCCAATGTGGCTTCTTCTTTATATTCTTGGTTTGGCTAGTCTTCAGGTGGTTCTCAATGGTAGTTGTTCTGTAATTTAGTTTTAATTTTGATGTGGTCATGGGAGGAGGCAAGCACAGCATTTACCTTCTCAGCCATCTTGACCAGAAGTCTTATGTCTCTTATTTCACTGCTTTATCCCCAGTACCTGGAACAGTGACTGGCATGTAGAAGCTACTTGATAAATAGTTGTTTCCATTGAACAAATGGAAAGATGGATATGTGGTTCCATGGGTGGATGTGTGGATGCATGTATAGATGCATGAGTCAGACACATAGATGGATAAAGACACCTTGGGAAATGGAGAACACAATATCCCAGAGACATAGCAGAAATTAACCAGGCAAGCAAGCTGTGCACCTACCCCAAGTGGATAATCTTGGGATGTTGCTGTGGAGGTGCTCCAGTGCAAGACTGTTTGAACCCAAGGGGTTATAGTCCAAGTGTGATCATGCACTAGTGCCCTAAGCTCCCATGTCCTAGTTCCAGGGCAGCTGGGATGCCAGGGTGAGACAAGAACTGACAACAGGCATGCATCCTTCCCACTTATTTTATGTTCTTGGCTTGCAGCTCGTTCCAAAAGCCTGGTGATGGGGGAGCAGAGCCAGAGCCCCAGGCAGTCACCCTGCTCCCACAGGCTGGGCCCAGTGCTGAAGGCAGGCTGGCTGAAGAAGCAGAGGAGCATCATGAAGAACTGGCAGCGGCGCTGGTTTGTACTGCATGGGGATCAGCTTTTCTACTACAAGGACAAAAATGAGACCAAGCCCCAGGTGAGAAGCACATGTTCTGTGTCTGGCAGACATCACGGAGGGGCTCCAAGGGAGAATTAACAAGCCCAGGAGAGGGGGATGCAGAGAGGCCCTCCTGTCAGGACTCTACCCTTCAAGTACCCAAGACACTGATTTCACTCAGAGTGAAACTTTACCAGGATCTCCAAAGTGGTTTTTATTTCTAGTTCCCATATTCCCAGTGCCATGGCTTGTTTTACTGAAATACATTCACAGCTTCAGTAATGAGCATGTTTTCTTATGATGTTCATAGATCAGCATCTGTGCACAGCTTGAAAAAGCAAATATTTTCTATGTTATTTTCAGCCTCTTTGTGCTTCCAAGAAGATACAGGTGCATATGTTTTGTTACTTTTATTGTCTGGGGAGATGGGTACCCAGATAAATCTAACCTCCAACTGAAATCTGGCTTCCTGTGAAACCCTCTTGTCAGATGCCCCTGCCTCTCAGTGGCTGCTTCTGTTTTCCACCAGCACTGTAAGATCAACCTCAGGTTCTTAACTTGTCTTTCCACTCACATGACACAAAGTTCACTCACTCAGAGCAATTAGTCGACTCATACCACCCAGTGTGGCCGGGCAACTTTGGACTGTGCCTAAGTCATAATGAAGTGCTGCCATTCAAGGCAGCTGGGCTTACAGGGTTTGAATGATCTATTCCTTGTTATGAGATTCAGAGAGAGAAAGGACATCTGGGACAGACCCTCATTTCTCCTGGAAAAAATGGGGAAGGAAATGTAAAGGACTCATCCCAAAAGATGTTCCTGGTCACTGCTCCAAGCTGGAAAGATTGTATATCTGGGGCCAGGAGTCAGAGAGCCTTGGTGGGCAGGAGCCTATATGCATCTCAGCAGTTCCCACAGTGTAATAGTGGGGTCTGGGAGGCAGAGAGGTGCTCAGTGATGGACAAGGAGGGAGGAGGCACAGCACAGGAACACATCGACATAACAGTGAGAAAATGCCTCCTTCACCCCTCTTTGAATTCTTCTGAGCACATCAATGAAGACATGTCAGTTTGGTGCTAGCATGTCTTTAACACTTCTCCAACACTTGGCGACCTCTTGTGAAAACATTTTTCTGCATGGGGAAGCAGGCCTCACCTCAGAACCATCAATGGCAACAATAACTAGCTGCAAATTAGTAACTATCTGTCTTCATTATGTTATTCTTTTTTTCAAACACTTTATTTATTTATCTTTTTAGAGAGAGAGGAAGAGAGAGAGAAGGAGAGGGAGAGAAATATCAATGTGTGGTTTGTCTCTCATGCACCCCCTCCTGGGGACCTGGCCTGCAACCCAGGCATGTGCCCTGACTGGGAATGGAACCAGAGACCTTTCTGTTTGCAGGCCGGCACTCAACCCACTGAGCCACACCGGCCAGGACATTCACTATGTTATTCTAATGGCTAACTTCTGTTTATGGGAAGTACTCAATAATACTGGTTTCTTTTTTTTTTTTTTTTAATCAGTATTTTTTAATTGTTGATATTGTACAGTTTTCTGTCTTTTACCCCACCCCAGCCCACCACCCCAGCCCTCCCCACCTTCCTCCCATTTCCACCCCCCCATAGTTTTTGTCCATGAGTCCTTTATATTGGTTTGGAATTTCAGGGGAAAAGGGGAACGGTTTAGATCAATAATACTGGTTTCCATTCTTGAGAGTGATATCACATTTTTCTTTCTAAAATATATCTAAATTAAAAACAAAATGTTTTATACATCAATGTGAATGTACTTAATGCCACTGAACTATATACAATTAATGGCTAAAATGGTAAATTATATGTTATGTGTGTTTTGTTACAATGAAAAATATAAGTAAGACTGCTTAAGGAAAACTTTCACATAAATAATAGAGATAAGAGGTGGCTCACCTGTTGGTGACATATCACTGTGATTACTGGAACCAAAATTTTCAGGGCCACCTGCCTCTGACAACCCTCTCTGTGACCCCTATTGGCCCAGTGCATGGTGCCATCTCCTAGGAGAACTGCATTGTGATGCTGGGTACACTGAGGTCATCCAGACTACATACAGACCCCTGCCACAGGCTTTCCCACATGCTCCTCATGGCAGCTGTGAAGTAGCTCTCACCCACCAGCTGCTGCTTCATACAGAACAGAATTTCTTGAACCAGACACTCCTCTCCCTCATTCACCACCTTTCCCAGACTTCAATGGAAACAGCTAGTAAAATGGAGGTATCAACATGCCCCGTCACCAGCCTGGACACAGGAGGAGCCCAGGCCCAGCCCTTCTAAACCAGGGCATCTCCAGGGAGGCATCAGATCCCTGAAAGAAGCAGCATCTCCCAAGGGATGCCAGCATCACACGTAGGACTCCTGTTTGGCCTCTCTGGGCCTAGACAACACTTCCAGATCCTCTTAGGACAGTATTTCTTCCCATACTTTCCACTCCCCAACAAAGCCTGACTGCTCTGGCCATCCTTTTGCATAGGTTCCCAACCTCAAGGAGACTATTAGTTAGATTTGATTCATTTAGCTTATACAGTAATATCAGAAGCTTGCGTGCCTGCTGGCAAAATAGCACACAAATTTTTATTTAATTGCACAAATCACATGCAATGGACTAATTCTCACTATCTAGTTCCTGGAAAAATGTGCCCTCCTCACTGTTTACAGTGACAGAAGTGTCCAGGCAGTGAGCACCCTCTGACAGACAACCTGTCATCTGTCTAGCAGATGCAATTGTCCAGAGAAGAGGTGTCCAGATACCCTTGATGCTGCCTAGAGTGCATGACACATGAGGAGGATCACTCTCAGTACACACTCTTTTTGTCTTGCCAAAGCCCTACATCTTCCCCTCTCACCTCTCACTAGCAGGAGGGTCAGCTGAGAAAATAGCACAGAGATGGAGGAAGAGAAAACAGCTTACACAAATTCAGATGGACAGACTAGGCAAACGTACTTTAAAACAGAACCTGAAAACACTGGACTGCCGGCCAAGATGGAGGCATAGGTAGACACACTATGCCTCCTCACACAACCAAAAGAAGGGCAACAACAATTTAAAAACAAAAAACATCCAGAACTGACAGAAAAATCAAACTGTATGGAAGTCTGACAACCAAGGAGTTAAAGAAGACACACTCATCCAGACTGGTAAGTGGAGCGTAGAGGGGCACACAGAGAGGACTTGAGGCAAGGTGGCAGCTGGCGGACCCAGCAATAGATTATGGAGTGGGGTACGCAAGGCTGCAGCTGACAATCAAGGCTATAGCGGCAGCTGGTGGAGCAGGCAGTCCCACATTTCTGTGCAGATAAACCAGGAGGAACAATTGGGGAACAACATAGACTGCACAACCCACAGCTGCAGCGAGGAGAAATAAAGCCTCAAACCATTGATTGAAAACACCTGTGGGGGTTGAGGCAGCTGTGGGAGAAACTCCCAGCCTCACAGGAGAGTTTGTTGGAGAGACCCACAGGGTCCTAGCATGTACACAAACCCACCCACATGGGCATCAGCACCAGAAGGGCCCAATTTGCTAGCGGGAAGTGGGAGAAGTGACTGAAAGCCAGCAGAGAGCAGAGCAAGCGTCATTGTTCCCTCTTGGACCCCTTCCTCACATACAGCATCACAACGCAGTGATGTGGGTTACCCCGCCCTGGTGAATACCTAAGGTCCCACCCCTCACTACGTAACAGGTGCATCAAGACAAAAAAAAAAAAAAAAAAAAAAAAAAAAAAGGCCCAAACAAAAGAACGGATCAAAGCTCCAGAAAAAAATACAACTAAGTGATGAAGAGATAGCCAACCTATCAGATGCACGGTTCAAAACACTGGTGATCAGGATGCTCACAGAACTGGTTGAATTTGGTCACAAATTAGATGAAAAATTGAAGGCTATGCTAAGTGAAATAAAGGAAAATGTATAGGGAACCAATAGTGATGGGACGGAAACTGGGACTCAAATCAATAGTGTGGACCAGAAAGAAAAAAGAAACATCCAATGAGAAAAGAATGAAGAAACAAGAATTCAAAAAAATGAGAGGCTTAGGAACCTCCAGGACATCTTTAAACGTTCTAACATCCAAATTATAAGGGTACCAGAAGGAGAAGAGGAAGAGCAACAAGTGGAAAACTTATTTGAACAAATAATAAAGGCACACTTCCCCAATCTGGCAAAAGAAATAGACTTCCAGGAAGTCCAGGAAGCTCAGAGAGTCCCAAAGAAGTTGGACCCAAGGAGGAACACACCAAGGCACATCATAATTACATTCCTCAAGATTAAAATTAAGGCAAGAATCCTAGAAGCAGCAAGAGAAAAGGAGGCAGTTACCTACAAAGGAGTTCCCATCAGACTGTCAGCTGATTTCTCAAAAGAGACCTTACAGGCAAGAAGGGTCTGGAAAGAAGTATTCCAAGTCAGGAAAGGCAAGAACCTACATCCAAGATTGCTTTATCCATCAAAGCTTTCATTTAGAATGGAAGGGAAGATAAAGTGCTTCTCAGATAAGCTCAAGTTAAAGGAGTTCATCATCACCAAGCCCTTATTATATGAAATGTTAAAGGGACTTAACTAAGAAAAAGAAGATAAAAAATATGAACAGTAAAATGACAGCAAACTCACAGCTGTTAACAACCACACCTAAAGCAAAAACAAAAGCAAATAAGCAAACAACTAGAACAGGCACAGAACCACAGAAATGGAGATCACATGGAAGATTATCAATAGGGGAGTGGGAAGGGGAGAGAGGGAGAGCAGGTACAGAGAATAAGTAGCATAGATGGTGGGTAGAAAATAGACAGGTAGAAGGTAAGAATAGTGTGGGAAATGTAGAAGCCAAAGAACTTATATGTACGACCCATGGACATGAACTAAAGGGGGAGAATTTGGGTGGGAGGGGGTGTGCAAGGTAGAGGGGAGTGAAAGGGGGAAAATGGGACAACTGTAATAGCATAATCAATAAAATATATTTTAAAAAATTAAAAGACCAAAACCCAGTAGAAAAATAGGTAATGAGTTTTAACAAGAAATTAAAAGAAGAAATGCATATGGTCAATAAGCATGTCATAAGATTGTTAATTTAAAAGAACTGCTAAATCTAAATGGGAGGAAGGTGGGGAGGGCTGGGGTGGTGGGCTGGGGCGTGGTAAAAGACAGAAAACTGTACAATATCAACAATTAAAAAATACTGATAAAAATAAAATAAAATAAAAAAATAAAAAAATGTATATTGTTGACCAAAAAAAAAAGAACTGCTAAATCTAACATTGGCAAGCAGACAGAAATGAGCAGTCTCATAAACTTTTGGTGGGGTGGTAGTTTGATATGACCTTTTAAAAGTAATTTTGCAATGTCTAAAATTTGAAAATGGAATACCATTTAACCTAGTGTTGAATTTTGAAAATTTGTTCCAAGGAAAGAAATGTACAATGATGTATATACAATGATGCTCACTGTAGCATTTTTTTTCTATCAGGAAAAAATGGAAAATAACTTTCCTGTCCATCAATAGGGGAGTGGCTAAATAATTTCTGGTACAGCCATATCAGAATGATGTAAATACCAAAAGACTTCTACATTAAAGTCTTAAAATAAAAGGAGTGCTAGAAAAAAAAATTTAGTATGATCCGTTCTCCAAACCCCACAAGTTACATATAAATACATGGAAATGGCACGGAAAGCTTACACTTTGAGAGAGAGCAATGGGAGCGGTGATGCAGCTTTTACATTTTGCCCTGTAATATTTGCATTAAAATAAGAAAATTTAATGTAAAAGTGAGAAAAAGAGAGAGAGGGTGAAGTTGAATAATTCATGGTGCACTGTCCACGTCTCAGTAGTGTGTCCACGTCTGAGTAGTGGGCTGCTGACATCTTTCCACTCTTACTCCCGACTGAATGCTCCCCCAGTTAAGGTGTCAAGGGCCAGGCCAGCCTGCCAAGCCTTCCTGCAGCCTGCAGGGTCCATCCATCATTCCCAGGCAGAGAGTGATTTTCTCTCTCTACCCTCTTCTGCTATCATTTGGAATAGCAGACCTCTCAACTTCCCTCAGACTAGAATCTAGTGATAATTACTCTCCAAGTCCTCTGACCAGAGTGCAGAAGCCCCTGGCCACCCCAGGAGGCTGCTTGTTTGGCAAGGAATGATCCCTTTTGGGAACAGCTCCCAGGGCCTGATGGTCTGGGAGTCTCAGCTTGGTCCAGGGAAACAGTGAGAGTAACAACAGCAACAGTGACAAAGGTTTCTTCTGTTCACCTGTCTCTTTTCAGATGGCTCACACCCAGAACTTACCTAAGTCTCATGAGATAAGCAACCATTAGATCTTCAGTCTGAAATGGTGTAGGGCCATCATGGAACCTGACAGGTGCTAGCTTTCATCCTGATTCCACCGCTTAGGGACAGTGAGCATTGAGACAAGTTTGCCTTGCCCAGCGTCCTTTCTCTCTTTGTTCAATGGGATTCGCAGGGAACCAAATGGGAGAGAGTGAGCAAAAGACCTGGAATGGGGATAAGCTGTTGCAGACACCCAGGATGGCAGTACGGTGGAGGTGTTGTTGATAAAAGCTTATGACTGGGGCTCAAGCTCAGACAGGGCCTCCACAGTGAATGCCTGTGCAACAAGATGAGCCTCAGTTTCCTCCTCTATAATGTGGTATGTTTTGAGGATTTCATGAACTAATGTCTTTATAGCACTGGGCTCAGCATCTGGCAAGAGTAAGTGCTATTGTTGTGATATGTGAAGTATTATACAGCCAAAGAGCAGAGTCCATTTATGACCATTTAATAGGATTTGTATTTATACAAGGTCTGTCCAGAAGGTATCCAGCCCTGTAATATGAAAAATGGACACATTTGTTGAAGAAGATACAAGAAACTGTACATAGGACAATGACACCTCCATCCCCTTCAAAGTAGGCACTTTGTGACCTCACACAGATCTCCCAATCACCGTTAGCTGCCCTGCCATATTTTCCTGAATCTCATTGACAGTCTGAAATTTCTTCCCTTTCAAAGGTGATATTAGTTTTGGGAAAAGCCAGAAGTCTCAGGGCACCACATGTGGGCTGTAGGGGGACTGAGTCACCTGGGTGGTTTGATGTTTTGCCAAAAAACTCTGCATGAGACATGATGCATGAAGGGGAGTGTTGTCATGATAAATCCGCCAATCACGAGTTGCCCATAGCTTCAGCCTTCTGAGACATCTGAACAGTTTCCATGGAAGAATGTTCCAGCTTAATGCAAAATTTGATGTAGATTTGTTGCTCTACTTGCTCAGTCGTTTTCAATGCGATGGCCACACAATACACATGCTCACTCGATGGCATCTACCTCTCCCCCCACCCCCACTGACTAGTCCAGTGAAGTCATCATTGTTCACTCATGCGAATTCCAGTCTACTCTCCTTGACTGCCAGGTTACATCAATGTCACACAAACAATTCTTATTATATTAACAATGGTTGGATTTTTTTTTCGGACAGACATAATGTATATATACACACACGCGCACACACACACATTTAAAAATAATTACAAGGTTTGTAATCATAGTGGCATTGCCAGATAGGCTCAGAGCCACAACCTGATTTTCTTACTATAAAAATAAGAACATTAACCTCTGTCCTTTGTTTTTCACTGAGTTGCCTGAGTTGTCTGTAAGTGCTAAAGACTGAAAGAATATGAGTACTTGTCATAATTATTATTTTAAAACCTATTTTAACCACTATATTGGTTTGTTTGGTTTGTTTTTAGGAACAATCCCCTTCCCCAGTAACACCATTGCTTGTGACACAAAATAAGGTAGTATGTAGATTCAGGAGTCTCCAGGAAAGTGAAGGACAGGATTCCTTCTCCCCAGTTAGCAGTGACAATCCTGTGGTGAATTCCTGCAGAGCCTGGGATGTCTGCACTTCCCCCAACCTGCCTGAGTTTGGGGGTACACTATGGTTCTGAGATATTCATGCTCTCATTCAGCTCTCTCAGCAATCAGATCAAAGGCTGGCTCTCTGGGGAGTCTTCATTTTGCACCTTTTCTAGAGGGAGACTGAAGAACCAACTTCTGAAGTTACTTCTTGCTTCTTAGCAAATGGCATGATAAGATTTTCCACCAGCAGCATTTTAAAAAACTTGAAGACATTTTTAAAAGCAATCACTCAGGGTTTCTTATCTCCTATAATTCTGACTGTGGCCTCAGATCAATCTTAAAAAACTTTAGCTTCTGACACCCAACCAGGAACTGAACCACTCCAAATTTTAAATAACACAGATCAGAATGAAGTTCATTACCAAGTAGAGAAATATCCTCCCTCTTCTTTATCACATAAGCCTGTACATGGCCCATTAGTGTCCAAACTGCAGATATTGAAAAAGGCAGCCTAAAGTTAGAGACAAATTGCTTCTTGCTGGAGAGGCACTTCCCTTTCTAAGGAGCTGAAATGAGTTACTCATGCATCCTCATCCTTTGATCAGGACTTTGCTCTGAAGATTCTCCCAACAGATGCCAGAGAGGTGCACTTGCTGTGCCCCGTGTCTCTCCACGCCCTGCTTCACCACTGTTTTTGGCTACACCTGTTCTCCCTAGAGAATCTGTCAGCAAGTGAAGTATGCTCCTTGGGCAGAGTGTTAGAGGCAGGACTGTGTGCTGCAGAAAGCAGGAACTTCAGGGTCTAAGCACCAGCTCCCTGCACCTTTCCACACTGCCCAGCTGGCCACAGTTTGAATCCCTCACCTGTGGGGGGACCTGAGCCAAGGACCTGAGCTTGCAAAAGTCCAGCTGGGATCCAAAGGTGAGTCAAGAGTTGGGGCCTAATATAGACTTGCAGCCCAAGCCAGGGGTCTTGGGAATCCACAGGGCTGGATTTCCCTGCAGTTAGCTCCATGCCACTCCAGACTAGACTTCCCTGTGCAGTGGGAGGTCCTGGCGTGTGAAAATGACCCCCTTTTCTTCTTTACTCACTGGACTAAATTGTAGGCTTTTATGTCCCCTTAAAATAAAGAAGAACTGATCAGCAGAATCCCTCTGGTGCCTGTGGAGTTTGGTGGCTGTGTCAGTCCCTGCAATTGAAGGCAGGTGCATTCTGAAGGGAACCAGCCATCAGAGGACACATGCTCTGAGCGTCCTAGAAGGGAGGGGTCTCCACTGGCCACCCACTTCTTGCCAGTATCTTCTTTGACCCAGGACTCAGGAAGATGTTGGTGCCCATTTCTGCCCACCATGAGGCTCCCCTGCCCTCAGCTTTTCAGAACCCACCTGGTGGGCTTGGCCTCTGCTGTTCCTTCAGAACTGGCAGCCCTCGGTAGGCAGCTGTGCCTGGCTCCTGCCCCACACTAGGAGGGCCCCAGGGGGACACAGGGCCTCTCTATAGCCGAAGGTCTAAGGCAGTGACCCACGTGCCTGCTCTTCCTCACAGTTGTCTTGCCATGTTCCTGGGTTCATGGTGCACAGGCCATGGAGGCTGGCCTGAGCTTCTAAACACATGCCCTTGGAAGATTGTTCCTGTTCAAAATGTAAACTGTTGGGACATGTTAATGCTGGGTCCAGGGGCTCTCTTTGTGGCTGGCATCCTCCCTAGGCTGGAAATGGTTTGGCTCTGTCTTAATGCTATCGGGGAGGCCTTATCTCTAATGCTGTGCTCTGGATTCTATGGCGCTGCTGAGAAAGAACCCACTATGCCATTTAGTTGAGAACAGGTTAGTATGAGAAATACAATATAGCTTCTTCTATGTTGACCTGCACCAACCTGACTTGGTAAGCCGACTGCTGCCAAGGGTCACAGGTTTCACTCAGCAAGGAAGGCATACCTCTTCACAATCCTCTGCAAAGGCTTGTAGTTCACTTAGAAAGTGCACCCATCACACTGGGCAGATCAAGCAAGGCAGGAGTCCCACAGTAGCCCCCCACCACCTCCACTTTGCTAATAAACAGTAACTCAGTGTTCTACTAATGTATTAAGGAGTTAGAATGCCCCAAACATAATTAAAAGTAAGTTATGCTCATCTAAGCAATGAATAAAATATTTTTCATGCTGCTTCAATGGTGTTGGGTTCATTTTTCTGCCTACTAATTGATAAAAATAGTAATTTACCAGTATTCCAGCTATTACTGTAAATTAACTGGGTTCATTTGAAAGCCAAAGGATTGATCTATTATGAGCAGCAGACAATTAAGTATAGCAAGCTAATGTTTGTGCTCACTGAAATTAGTACACTCTGAGAGACGCTCATTCCATTTACATTGACAGCTAGTGACACTGAAGGAAAATCAGAAATCATTTTTAGAAAGTGAAGATCATTTTGTAGGGAATATCACTCTGAGTGCAAGACTTTGGGGGCAACTTAGACATTTGTCACTTGTGACTTACACATTCTTGAGTATGTCTTCAGGCCTCATAGCACCCTGGTTTTCCTTCCCGACAGTAGTGGCAACTATTGACTTACAGTAATTAGTTATGGTGCTCATGAGGTATCATTGCTGATGTCATGCCAGGGGCCCACTTTCAGGACCTGGTGGTTGATGGTGTGAGATAAGTTTTAAAGCACATATTTTGGACCCTGACCAGTGTGACTCAGTTGATTAGGCATGGACACAGAAAGCAAAATATCGTGGGTTTGATTCCCGGTAAGGACACATGACTAGGTTGCCAGTTCAGTCCCAGTCAGAGCGTACAAAAGGCAGCTGATCGATGTTTTTCTCTCATATTGATGTTTCTCTCTGTCTCTTTTTCTCTTCCTTACCCTCTTTCTAAAAATAGATAAATAAAACCTCTAAAAAAAATCTTGGGATAATTACTTCAATTTTCTATTTTTCCTTGATGTGCCACATGTACAAAAACTGTCTTAACTATAGTTTAAAATTGTTTAAAAACAACTTGGCTGCTGCTGTCAATTTGAATTTAGTAAACAGATTTCTGTTTGATTTAAATAACTTGGCTAGAACTTTCATTTTTATCTGTGTAATAGTGGGGAGTTATATTTCTGAAATAGCTGCAAAAATATAAAGCATCCCTTGAAAACTCCACAAATTTTGATATTTGAGTCTAAATAAATGATGACTTTTTAATAAGACTTCAGTGAGTAATTCTTCACAAAAGCATTTGAAGTTGTCCCCCAAAACATTTTAAAAAAGAAAAAATTTATTTTTTTTTACATAGCACTAATGGCAATGTTGGTTGCAGGCCCCAATTAGCTTAGCTCACAGTGACCGACCTTCCTTCCTTCCTTCCTTCCTTCCTTCCTTCCTTCCTTCTTTCCTTCCTTCCTTCCTTCCTTCCTTTCTTCCTTCCTTCCTTCCTCTCTCTCTCTCTCTTCTTTCTCTCTCTTTCTTTCTTTCTTTCTCTTTTTCTTTCTTTCTCTTTCTTTCCTTTTATTTCTTTCTTTCTTTTTAGGTTTTCATTTATTTATTTTTAGAGAGAGGGGAAGGGAAGGAAAAAGAAAGGGAGAGAAACATCAGTGAGTGGTTGCCTCTTGTGCACCTCCCACTGGGGACCCAGTCTGCAAACCAGGCATGTGCCCTGACTGGGAATCATGCTGACAACCCATTGGTTTGCAGGCTGGCACTCAATCCACTCAGCCACACCAGCCAAGGCTGCTCATGGTGATTTTTAATGTGCCGCAGAGGAAGACATTTGCTCAACAGCTGCTGGGGTCTCTGCAGGTGGTAAGGTGGCAAGGGGGCCTGTGTGGGCCTCAGTGCCTCTCCCTCACACTCACACCTGCTCCTTCAGAGCACAGCAGACCCACTGGAATTTACCATGCCAAGATTTGTGGTAGCAGTTGGGGAGGTAACTAGTTGCTTGCTCTTCTGCAGACAGAGATTTTCAGATGGAAAACAGAAAAGAGAAAATGAAGCCAGGATCTTCAGGACTTCTCAGGAAGTCAGGAGCAAGTTCACTAAGCCAAATGTGAACAACTGCAAAGACCCTTCAAGGTCTGTATGCATCAGCTCTCTTACTGCCAACCTGCAAAGACCTCTGCAAAGACCTTTGCCAGGTGCCACAGTTGAGCTCTGCACAAAATAGCCACCTAAGACCACAAGTGGCACCAACAACAGGAATTCTTGGAAGCTGCTCTGCCGTGGCCAGACTCTTGGAGCTGCCTGCTTCTTTAGCCTTGTGTTTTACTCATCCAGAATGGAACTGCTGAAAACCACAGTGGTTTGGCTGGTTCTAGTTACTCCATTCCTCCTTGTGTTAATAAGGTCTCCACTGACCTCTTTAGCTTTACGAATTGAAAGGGCACTTGAAGATCATTTCCGGCCAACTTTCCACCCAACAACTGACTTTCCTCAAAATCACCGACTGAGGTAATAGTCTGGCCTCGGCTTTTCTGGACTTTGGGACAGGAGCTCGTTCCCATCTAGCAGACCACTTCCCTGGGAGGAATGTTCCTCACACATGGCAACAAGGAGACCTCAGTGCAATTCCATGTGTCCCGGCTATAGTTTCTGGAGGTTCACACAATATAGTCTGGTGCACATGAGGTTACAGGGACTGCTCTAGGCCCCTTCCTAAGGTTTCTCTTCTCCAGTTTGTCCAGTTTCAGATGGAAAATTTATTCAGTTTGTCCCTCATGTGGACAGGAGTTCAGACCCCTCACCTTCCTGCTGTGCTGAAAATGTGGTGCCTTGAGAGGACTATCATTCTCCACTTGTGGCCTGGTCTGATCATGGCAGAGCTCAGTGGGGTTTCCCCTCCCTTGTTCTAATTTTTGTGCATCACAATACAACCCATGGTCTTCAGTAGCTTTTCTGACAAGTACATCTCACTGTTAGTCTATATTGAGCTTTCAACTAATTAAAGCTCTTAACTCTGCCTCCTTCCACCCATTCTTAAATCAAATCATTCCATTCTGTGAAATAAAGTAGTTTTTTTGAACCAAAGGGAGGACATTATATATTTTTTTGATTTTCCATGAAACCAGCCTGTCAAGATTATTTTGAATCTCAAAGCTGTTTTCCTCCTTTGCTGTCTCCCCAGGACTGTACATTCACTAAACATTTTTTTAATGTCATCAAAAACAACACATAGTAGCATAATGATTAAGAGAGTAGATTCTGCAGTCAGATTGCTTAGTTTTGGATCTTGGACCTAGTGCTTACTAGCTTTGTGTGATCTTAAACAAGTCACTAACCTCTCAGTGTCTCAATTTCCTGATCAGGAAAGTGGGGATAACAATTGTTTCTAAGTCGTTTCAGTCATCTATTGCCATGTAACAAAACAACCAAAACTTAGTGGCTTAAAAAACAGGCAGTGCCCAATTGGCAGTTCTTCTCTACCTATCATGTTTCAGAGCTACTCACTACTCAGCTCGTGGCTAGAATGTGCTAGAAGGTCCAAGAAGGCCTCACTCATCTCTCTGGGCCATGTAGCCTCTCTCTTCCATGTTTCCTCATCATTTTCTGGTCCACTCAAGCATCCTCACCATACAACTGCAGGTTCCCAGAGCAAAAGCAGACACTGCTTGGCATCTCTGGGGCCAAAACTGAAACTTGCTCAGCATCACTTCTGTCTCATGCTGTTGGTCAGATAGTCACAAGGGCAGTTCAAGAGCAGAGGAAAAGGACTCTACTTCTTGTTGAAAAGAGGGGCGTGTGTGTGTGTGTGTGTGTGTGTGTGTGTGTGTGTGTAGAAAGCGGAGGATGGGGTGATGGGCATCCTTGGAGATAATACATACCTTGTAGAGTTGCGGTGAGAATTAGAGCAAGTTAACACATGCAAAGAACTTAGACCCATGCTTGCCTGATTCATAATGTGTATGTGTTAGTGTAACTTAGGTTCAAACCCATGAAGTAAGACAGAGCCATGATCAGGGCCATGCTAGACTCCTCTTATTTGACTGAGCAGATGATTTGCTAAGCCTTCACCAGATACAGTCCTACTTATATGAGAAGGAAATATGACTAGAGTTATTTTCTACACATTCAATCTTTTTTTAATATATTTTATTGATTATGCTATTACAGTTGTCCCATTTCTCCCCTATCATTCCCTTCCACCCTGCACACCCTTTCCCACCCACATTGCCCCCCTTTAGTTCATGTCCATGTGTCATAAGTTCTTTAGCTTCTACATTTCTCACACTATTCTTGCCCTCCCCATCTATTTTCTACCCACCATCTATGCTACTTATTCTCTGTACCTTTTCCCCCTCTCTCCTCCTCCTACACCCCTGTTGCTAACCCTCCATATGATCTCCATTTTTGTGGTTCTGTTCCTGTTCTAGTTGTTGGCTTAATTTGCTTTTGTTTTAGGTGTGGTTCTTAATAGCTGTGAGTTTGCTGTCTTTTCAGTCATATTTTTGTTCTTCTTTTTCTTCGATAAGTCCCTTTAACATTTCATACAATAAGAGCTTGGTGATGACAAACTCCTTAAACTTCACCTTATATGAGAAGTGCTTTATCTTCCCTTCCATTCTAAATGACAGCTTTGTTGGATAGAGCAATTTTGGATGTAGGTCCCTGCCTTTCAAGACTTCAAATATTTCTTTCCAGCCCCTTCTTGCCTGTAAGGTCTCTTTTGAGAAATCAGCTGACAGTCTGATGGGAACTCCTTTGTAGGTGACTGTCCCCTTATCCCTTGCTGCTTCTAGAATTCTCCCCTTCATTTGAATCTTGGCTAATGTAATTATGATGTGCCTTGGTGTGTTCCTCCTTGGGTCCAACTTCTTTGGGACTCTCTGAGCTTCCTGGATGTCCTGGTAGTCTATTTCCTTTGCCAGATTGGGGAAGTTCTCCTTTATTATTTGTTCAAATAAGTTTTGCACTTGTTGCTCTTCTAATTCCGCTTCTGGCACCCCTATAATTCGGATGTTGGGATGTTTAAAGATGTCCTGGAGGTTCCTAAGCCTCTCCTCATTTTTTTGAATTCTTGTTGCTCCCTTGTTTTCTGTTTGGTTGTTAGTTTCTTCCTTCTGGTCCACTCCATTGATTTGAGTCCCAGTTTTCCTCCCATCTCTATTGGTTCCCAATGCATCTTCCTTCACTTCACGTATTGTAGTCTGCATTTTTTCATCTAATTTGTGAGCAAAATCAACCAATTCTGTGAGCATCCTGATCACCAGTGCTTTGAACTGTGCATCTGATAGGTTGGCTATCTCTTGGTCGATTAGAGGAATTGGCTCTGAGGCTTTCATTTGTTCTCTGGTTTGAGCCATTTTTGGTGGGGTTTTTTGTTATTGTTTTGGTTTGGTTTTAGTCTGGTCTCGGCTGTTATGTAGTGAGGAGTGGAGCCTTAGGTGTTCCTCAGGGCGCGGCAGCCCAGTTGCTGGGTTGTGAGGCTATATGTGGGGGCGGGGTCCGAGAGGGAAGAATGGCACCTGCTCCGCTCTCTCCTGGAGTCCAGTCCCTTCCGCCACTTCCCCTTCGCCTGGACCATCTGTGCATGCGAATGTGGGACCACTTGGTCAGCCAGCCGCCTTGTGCGGCCTCACTGGGTCTGCACCGTTGCTCCCCTGTGCCCGGGGTCCGCCAGCTGCCGCCTGTGCACCTGGGAACTGCCAGCCGCTGCTGCTTGCGTTTCTGGGTCTGCACCTCCACTTTTTCCTGCTGCGACTCCGCCCCTCTCACCGGTCTGGATGAATGGTTGTTGGGCTTCCGTACAGTTCAATTTTCTATAAGTTCTGGTTGTTTTATTGTTTCTAAATATTTGTTGTCCTTAATTTTGGTTGTGAGAGGAGGCACAGTGTGTCCGCCTACACCTCCATCTTGGCTGGAAGTCACACATTTAATCTTTTTATGGCAGTCCTAGATAGTAGGTGCAGTTATTCTCATCTCACAAATAGGAAACTGAGGCTCAGAGGGAAATACCTTCTCTGGTTACTAGCTAGTAAGCAATGAAGCCCAAATCCAGCAATCTGCCATTTTTCTCTATCATACAGGATTCTGGCTGCCCATGACTGGCTTGACACCTACCAACCTGGACTCCTAACTAAAAATGTTAACACAGGCCACATACAGGGTTGCTCTCAGGGAGCTGTTGGGTTTGGGTGATCCCTGCTTTCTGAATTTGTCACCAGCTTTTCTCATTTTATTTTATAAGCCTTCTTATGATTCTTGGAGGTCTTCTATTTAGATCCCATTCTAATGATTATAGGAATCTTGTTTCTGAGCATTTAGGCAGCATTAATAACACCATCACCATCACCTTCCTTTTTCCAGTGTTTAGTGCAGTGGAACTCCAAGTGGAAGTAACTGGACTTCAATGATCTACCCAAATCTACAGCTACTAGGTGGTATAATTGGGATTTGAACCCAGGTTCTCTGATTCCAAATATTTTCTTTCCAGTATAGTATGTAAGCTTCCATTCCACATTCCTAAGTATGAGTTTCTCCATCTGTACAATGGAAATTAATTACATCTGCCCCTGTAATGTTGCTGTGAGGCTCAAAGGAAACTGTATATGTTTATTCAAAAAGTTTCTATAGAGCTTCTCCTACATGTCAGGCACTGAGGACACAGAAATAAACAAAAGACAAAGTCCTGACCCTGATGAACTTACATTCTCATAGAGGAAGGCAGTCAATAAGCTATCTCCTAACCATCAGACAGTTTATGAAAACAATGAAATCTTTTCCCACCGAGAATCTAACACACAGGTGTCAAACTCATTTTCATTAGGGGCCACATCAACCTCAGGGTTGCCGTCAAAGGGCCGAATGTATTTTGGAGTTGAAATTACATTTGGCCCTTTGAAAGCAACCTGGAGGTTGATGTGGCCCCCAGTGAAAATGAGTTTGACACCACTGATCTAACACAAGGCCGAGTCAGAGTGTTCACTCATTCATTCAATTAATTTTTTTAACCTTTGTTTCAAACTTTATTCTCAGGCTTCTTCAGCTTAATTAGCTGCAAAAAATGTGACTTCTTGGCTGGTTTGGGTAACAGTGTACAACTTACAAAAGATGCTAAGTTAGAATTTGCTAAATCAATTCCAGATGAATTGAATTTATGAGGTCTAGATGTGAAAGAGCATCTAAGGCAAGGGATGGACTCTGATCAGTCTGACCAAATCTTAATTATGTCCCAGATAGTACTGAAATAGGGCTATGGTGTGTAGAGTCTTACATAGCTGAAGTGGTGAGGTTCTGCAGGCAGACATTAAGCAGCAGAACAAAGAGCTGCTTATTAGCAGTCTTACTTATTTCAGACTTCAGGTGCTATGGTGGTGCACCCATTAATAACCTAGGCCTGATTCCAGTGCCCCAGTTTCCTTATCTGAAAAATGGAGACAATCCAGGCACCTTCTTTGGGGGTGAGAACCCAAGGAACCAGTTCATGACAGCACTTTTTTTCTTTGATGGGCAAGTTTGGTAAAGAACAGCCTGTAGAATGGAATGAATGGCTGCATGCTCACACATTCTGTGTGACCTTCAAGCTTTGGTGTCAGACAGCCTCTCCTCCCTCCCCTGCGATTTCTTCTTTCTTACAGATTTCTGGTTTCTGATCGTCCAATATTAATGTTCACTTCTACAAGTTCATCTCCTTCCCCATCCATCTTGTCTTGCCTCCTCCCAACCCCAAGCTTTTAGTCTAAATTAAATCAAAGTTTAAATCAATCTTCTTTTCCACTGCCATGCTTACCATCACTTGTTCTCCTGGGGGGAAAAAAACCAGTCTGCTCTCAAAATGATTTCTAAATTGCCTCTGCTGCATCAGCTATATGGGGTGAGTGCAGATCTGAAACTGCTTCTGTAGGTTGTAGGCATCACCTCCCACTCTTTTCTCTCCTGTTGTTTCCAAGGATCCTACAGGGTGCTTTTCTAGGCCACAGGGGATGTCAGGACAACAGCCTCACCTGAGTGGTCTTTCTTTCTCCGACCTGCCCTCTCAACCTCTGCTGGTATTATTGTGGAATGATTTTCATCTGAAGGCCAAGTCTAAGCCCCCAAACCTTCATAGCACCCCCCCATCACTGCCGAATAAATGAGGACCCAGCTTTGGGTGTGACCCTCAAGTCCCTGCACACCTAGCTTCTGATACCATGTCTAAAATTTGTGTCCCTATCAATGCACTGGACTTCACATATATACTTCAGAGACTGGGCTCTCCTTGGACTTGAGCTATAAGACACACAACCTCCTGTCCCACCCCAACCCCAGTTCATTTTAAACACGTATTATGAGCACCTGCACTGTGCCAGGGCCAGCTCTGCAAAGGCTAGCTGGGACTTCCGGCCAGGATGGAGGCATAGGTGGACACACTGTGCCTCTGCGCACAACCAGAATTAAGGACAACAAAGATTTAGAAACAAGAAAACAACCAGAACTGATAGAAAAATTGAACTGTACGGAAGTCCAACAACCAATCATCCAGACCGGTAAATGGGGCAGAGTAGAGGTAGGAAGAAGTGGAGGTTGGTGGACCCGGGCATGCAGGCAGCAGCGGCTTGCAGACCCCAGGCACACAAGTGGCAGCTAGCGGACTCTGGGCACTGGGTGGCAACGAGCAGACCCCGTGAGGTCCCCCAACGTGGCTGGCTGACCAGGCGATCCCACATTCATGCACAGATAATCCAGGAGAAGGAGAAGTGGCAGAGGAGACTGGAATCCCAGAGAGAGCGGAGCAAGTGCTATTGTTCCCTCTCAGACCCCACCCCCACATACAGCGTCACTACCCAGCAACTGGGCTACCCTGCTCTGGGGAACACCTAAGGCTCCACCCCTCACTACTAACAGCCACAACCAGACCCCCCCCCCCCAAAAATGGCTGAAACAGAAGAACAGACCAAAGTCCCAGAGCCAATTCATCTCAGTAACCAAGAGGTAGCCAACCTGTCAGATGCACAGTTCAAAGCACTGGTGATCAGGATGCTCACAGAATTGGTTGATTTTGCTCACAAATTAGATGAACAAATGAAGGCTACAATAAGTAAAATGAAGGAAAACACACAGGGAACCAATGGTGTTGGGAAGGAAACTGGGACTCAAATCAACAGTGTGGACCAGAAAGAAAAAAGAAACATCCAATGAGAAAAGAATGCAGAAACAAGAATTCAAAAAAATGAGGAGAGGCTTAGGAACCCCCAGGACATCTTTAAACATCCCAACATCAGAATTATAGGGGTACCAGAAGGGGAAGAGAAAGAGCAACAAGTGGAAAACTTATTTGAACAAATAATAAAGAAGAACTTCCCCAATCTGGTAAAGGAAATAAATTTCCAGGAAGTCCAGGAAGCTCAGAGAGTCCCAAACAAGTTGGACCCAAGGAGGAACACACCAAGGCACATCATAATTACATTAGCCAAGATTCAAATGAAGGAGAGAATTCTAGAAGCAGCAAGGGATAAGGGGACAGTCACCTACAAAGGAGTTCCCATCAGACTGTCAGCTGATTTCTCAAAAGAGACCTTACAGGCAAGAAGGGGATGGAAAGAAATATTTGAAGTCTTGAAAGGCAGGGACCTACACCCAAAATTGCTCTATCCAGCAAAGCTTTCATTTAGAATGGAAGGGAAGATAAAGTGCTTCTCAGATAAGCTCAAGTTCAAGGAGTTCATCATCACCAAGCCCTTATTGTATGAAATGTTAAAGGGACTTAACTAAGAAAAAGAAGATCAAAAATATGACAGTAAAATGACAGCAAACTCACAGATATTAAGAACCACACCTAAAGCAAAAGCAAACTAAGCCAACAACTAGAACAGGAACAGAACCACAGAAATGGGGATCAAATGGAGGGTTATCAACAGGGGAGTGGGAGGAGGAGGGGGGGAAGGTACAGAGAATAAGTAGCATAGATGGTAGGTAGAAAATAGACAGGGGGAGGGCAAGAATAGTGTGGGAAATGTAGAAGCTAAAGAACTTATGACACATGGACATGAACTAAAGGGGGGAGTGTGTGTGGGAGAGGGTGTGCAGGGTGGAGGGGAATGAATGGGGAGAAATGGGACAACTGTAATAGCATAATCAATAAAATACATTTTTTTAAAAAAAGGCCAGCTGGGCTCTGAGGCTCTGTCTGGAAAAGGAATATTTTATCTCCTCCTGTGATGCCCTTTCTGATTACCTGAGTAAGAACTCTTTAGGTCTGTGCATTCCATTTTTGGTTTTAGTTTTTCTTTCCCAGTTTAAATTAAAAACATTTTAAAATATGGACTTAATGAAAATAGTCTTCGTGTGACTAATTAAAATAATACAGATACATCTCACATTTTTTATTACTCTTCATGATCTCACTCTTCATGATCTCCCCCCAGGGCTGCCTTGCAGCTTTGATTTGTTGTGGTTGTATTCTGAAGTTTTATTTCACTTTGTAAGTTAAATTTATATTGAAATATAGGTTAAAGAAGCAAATGGTTACATAAGGTTTGTTACAAGGCCACTTCTTCCTCTTTCACCATTTCTTGAAACTCAAGTCATCTCCTTCAACTCTCTTAGATGAGGTGTCTTTCTTTCTTTTCTTAGGTTTATTTCTAAATAATATGCTTATATTATTATGTCTGGATTTAAGATTTTAGGCATTATTTATGCAATTCGCAGAACAAAAGGTTGAGAATTTGTTTTATTTACTCCTCCCCAGCTCTCCCTTTCCTCTACTCCCCTGTGACTTCTTCCTTAACCTCCAGGTAGCTGGTTATTCAGTCAGCACTCAGTGTTTACACTCGTACCCTGGGAAATTTAATTTAATTGAAGCATTTCTCTAAGGATTCCTTCCCTGTGTTTGTGTCTGTCCTTCCTATGAGCTTCTTTACTCAAATGTCTAGTGACCTAAAGCTCTTCTGAGGAATGGCTTTCCCAGCAGCTTACTGAGTTTATGAGCAGAGGTGGGAACACAGCAAGCCTTGGGCTGTTTCATGGGAGGCCCTTGCTGTCAGCAGGTTTCATTTTTTGTCTTCCTGACCTGTCAGATTCCCCAGTGAAATTTTTTCATTTCCTTCCTCAGGGTAGTTCTAGACTTCTGGGACCTGGGAGTCAAATGTGTGATGAGGATAGCAGAACTAAGTAAGTGGTCAGCACATCAACTTCTGTCTAACCTGCTGTTTTCAGTATGGTCTTCCTACCAATAGCTGGGCCCATGTCCTCACTCTGAAGTGCCTCTCTCTCATACTTCCCAGGGTATAAACTCCAGTGTTACATCCCTACATCCCTGGGGAATGGCAGCTACAGCTTTGCATTAGGTTGTTCAGGACATCTGGGATCTAATTGCTTCCTAATCTGACTTCCACCAAGTTCTTCTGTTTTGAGTTCCTTTCCCCACCTCATTTCCAGAGATATCTGGTCCGGCCAATTGCCAAGTCTTTGGTGGGAGTGTTGCTTTGAAAACCAGACAGATCGTGTGTCCTCTCCAGTGCTTGCCTGGAATTCAGCTCTGACAGGTCTGCTAAATCAGCTCCCTCTGTCCACCCATTTTCTAACATCCAGGTGGTACTGCTGCTTCCTCCTGTCCTTTCTACATAGGTGTGATCATGCCTTTACTATACTTGACTGGAGTTGGGTGGTTTTTAAACCTGTCATTCTTAACTAGAAGTTTGAGTTTAAGTTTTGATTTTCATATTAATTTAGGAAGTATGGACCGTGTGTGTTTTGCCTCTACTGCCTCTACTAGTATAGATTTATCCCTCTCACTTGCATACACACCCTCACTCACTGTCATTTTGTTCTTAAATTCTAAGTCCTTTTTTCTTTTGCACTGCTGCCATGTTATTTTTGAAAAAAAATTTTTTTTAAAGATGGATTACAATGGATATTGTTTTCTTCATTTATAAATCCTCCACAGCTGTGTATTAAGAGCATAAAAGTTCACAGCTGCTCTATTTTCTTGGTAGGTTGTTATTTATCTTATTTTAAAAGATTTGACTCTCCCTTTTTTTATTGTGAAATATTTTCATTTGTTCCCTTTTGTATTTATCACTTGGATTTCTGTTTATTTGATTTTGATGTTGCTAAATCTACTTTCTTTTTTCTCAAATTTCCGGCTAACATTTTTTCTGTTCTATTTTTCACCTTTTTGTTTATTGCCCTCCTTTTTTTTTTAAACGTTTTTATTTTTTATTTATTTTTTAAATATATTTTATTGATTATGCTATTACAGTTGTCCCATTTCTCCCCATCATTCCTCTCCACCCTGCACACCCCCTCCCACCCACATTCCCTCCCCCCTTTAGTTCATGTCCATGTGTCATAAGTTCTTTAGCTTCTGCATTACCCACATTATTCTTGCCCTCCCCCTGTCTATTTTCTACCCACCGTCTATGTTACTTATTCTCTGTACCTTTTCCCCTCTCTCCTCCTCCCACTTCCCTGTTGCTAACCCTCCATATGATCTCCGTTTCTGTGGTTCTGTTCCTGTTCTAGTTGTTGGCTTTTGTTTTAGGTGTGGTTGTTACTATCTGTGAGTTTGCTGACTTTTCACTGTCATATTTTTTTATCTTCTTTTTCTTAGATAAGTCCCTTTAACATTTCATATAATAAGGGCTTGGCGATGATGAACACCTTGAACTTGACCTTATCTGAGAAGCACTTTATCTTCCCTTCCATTCTAAATGAAAGCTTTGCTGGATACAGCAATTTTGGATGTAGGTCCCTGCCTTTCAAGACTTCAAATATTTCTTTCCATCCCCTTCTTGCCTGTAAGGTCTCTTTTGAGAAATCAGCTGACAGTCTGATGGGAACTCCTTTGTAGGTGACTGTCCCCTTATCCCTTGCTGCTTCTAGAATTCTCCCCTTCATTTGAATCTTGGCTAATGTAATTATGATGTGCCTTGGTGTGTTCCTCCTTGGGTCCAACTTCTTGGGACTCTCTGAGCTTCCTGGACTTCCTGGTAGTGTATTTCCTTTGCCAGATTGGGGAAGTTCTCCTTTATTGTTTGTTCAAATAAGTTTTCCACTTGTTGTTCTGCTTCTTCCCCTTCTGGCACCCCTATAATTCTGATGTTGGGACGTTTAAAGATGTCCTGGAGGTTCCTAAGCCTCTCCTCATTTTTTTGAATTCTTGTTGCTTCCTTGTTTTCTGTTTGGTTGTTAGTTTCTTCCTTCTGGTCCACTCCATTGATTTGAGTCCCAGTTTTCCTCCCATCTCTATCAGTTCCCCATGCATCTTCCTTCATTTCACGTATTGTAGTCTGCATTTTTTCATCTAATTTGTGAGCAAAATCAACCAATTCTGTGAGCATCCTGATCACCAGTGCTTTGAACTGTGCATCTGATAGGTTGGCTATCTCTTCATGGCTTAGAGGAATTGTCTCTGGGGGAATTGTCTCTGGGGCTCTGATTTGTTCTCCATTTTGAGCCATTTTTGGTGTTTTTTGTTTTGTTTTGTTTTGGTTTGGGTCTGGTCTCGGCTGTTATGTAGTGAGGGGTGGAGCCTTAGGTGTTCCCCAGTGTGGGGCAGCCCAGTCGCTGAGTTGTGACGCTGTTTGTGGGGGCGGGGTCTGATAGGGAACACTGGCACCCTCTCTGCTCTTCGCTGAGCTACCTTCCTTACAGTTCAATTTTCCATTAGCTCTGGATGTTTTCTTGTTTCTAAATATTTGTTATCCTTAATTTTGGTTGTGAGAGGAGGCACAATGTGTCCACCTATGCCTCCATCTTGGCCGGAAGCCCTATTGCTCTTTTTTTTAAAGCCAATCTTTCACAATCTTTTAAGAGACAGATGAATTTAACCTATTTATGTTTAGTATGACAACTGAAATGTTTGCACCTATTCCTTGCTATCAAATTTATTTATTTTTCATTTTGTATCTACCTTTCTCTGTTTTTATCCCCCCCCCCCCGCCCCATTTTCTGCCCATTTGTTGAACTGGTCACATTTGATTTCTTACATTTTTTTCCATTTTATGTTTTAGAAGTTATACTTTCCATTTCTATTCTATTCCACTTCTATTCAAAGCCAAGAAACCCACAAGTAAACAACTGGCATAACTATGCTCATTTTGTGAGCCCTCAAACAGTGACAATGGGTCAAGCTAATTAATAAAGAATGTGGCAGGAGTTTTCATGGCCCAAGAAACATTTCAAGTGATAGTTAAAATCACTAGGATGAAAACATCTGGAATCCTCTATTGTTGAAACTGTATATCTGTAGGAAACTCTCAGGAACATGTATTGGGAAAAGCTGGAGGGATAGGGCACACTTTCAGATTCTATTTTGTTGTTGTTGTTGTTGCTGCTGCTGCTCAGTCAATGCTTATTTAATTTTTTAAATATATTTTATTGATTATGCTATTATGGTTGTCCCATTTTCCTCCCTTTGCTCCCCTCTGCCCTGCACACCCTCTCCCACCCACATTCCCCTCCTTTAGTTCATGTCCATGGGTCGTACATATAAGTTCTTTGGCTTCTACATTTCCTATACTATTCTTACCCTCCCCCTGTCTATTTTCTACCCACCATCTATGCTACTTAGTCTCTCTACCTTCTCCCCCTCTCTCCCCTTCCCACTCCCCTGTTGATAATCCTCCATGTGATCTCCATTTCTGTGGTTCTGTGCCTGTTCTAGTTGTTTGCTTATTTGCTTTTGTTTTTGCTTTAGGTGTGGTTGTTAACAGCTGTGAGTTTGCTGTCATTTTATTGTTCATATTTTTTATCTTCTTTTTCTTAGTTAAGTCCCTTTAACATTTCATATAATAAGGGCTTGGTGATGATGAACTCCTTTAACTTGAGCTTATCTGAGAAGCACTTTATCTTCCCTTCCATTCTAAATGAAAGCTTTGATGGATAAAGCAATCTTGGATGTAGGTCCTTGCCTTTCCTGACTTGGAATACTTCTTTCCAGACCCTTCTTGCCTGTAAGGTCTCTTTTGAGAAATCAACTGACAGTCTGATGGGAACTCCTTTGTAGGTAACTGCCTCCTTTTCTCTTGCTGCTTCTAGGATTCTTGCCTTAATTTTAATCTTGAGGAATGTAATTATGATGTGCCTTGGTGTGTTCCTCCTTGGGTCCAACTTCTTTGGGACTCTCTGAGCTTCCTGGACTTCCTGGAAGTCTATTTCTTTTGCCAGATTGGGAGAGTTCTCCTTTATTATTTGTTCAAATAAGTTTTCCACTTGTTGCTGTTCCTCTTTTCCTTCTAATACCTCTATAATTCAGATGTTGGAACATTTAAAGATGTCCTGGAGGTTCCTAAGCCTCTCTTCATTTTTTTGAATTCTTGTTTCTTCATTCTTTTCTCATTGGATGTTTCTTTTTTCTTTCTGTTCCACACTGTTGATTTGAGTCCCAGTTTCCTTCCCATCACTATTGGTTCCCTATACATTTTCCTTTATTTCACTTAGCATAGCCTTCAATTTTCATCTAATTTGTGAGCAAAATCAACAAATTCTGTGAGCATCCTGATCACTAGTGCTTTGAACTGTGCATCCAATAGGTTGACTATCTCTTCATTCACTTAGTTGTATTTTTTCTGGAGCTTTGATCTGTTCTTTTGTTTGGGCCTTTTTTTTTTTTTTTTTTTTTTTTGTCTTGACGCACCTGTTACGTAGTGAGGGGTGGGACCTTAGGTATTCACCAGGGCGGGGTAACCCACATCACTGCGTTGTGATGCTGTATGTGGGGAAGGGGTCCAAGAGGGAACAATGGCGCTTGCTCTGCTCTCTGCTGGCTTTCAGTCACTTCTCCCGCTTCCCACAAGCAAATTGGGCCCTTCTGGTACTGATGCCCATGTGGGTGGGTTTGTGTACATTCTAGGACCCTGTGGGTCTCTCCAACAAACTCTCCTGTGAGGCTGGAAGTTTCTCCCGCAGCTGCCTCAACCCCCACAGGTGTTTTCAATCAGTGGTTTGAGGCTTTATTTCCCCTGGCTGGAACTGTGGGTTGTGCAGTCTATGTTGTTCCCCAATTGTTCCTCCTGGTTTATCTGCACGCATATGTAAGACCACCTGCCCCAGCTGCCTGATTCCATCCCTCCTACTGGTCTGGATGAATGTGTCTTCTTTAATTCCTTGGTTGTTGGTCTTTCATACAGTTTGATTTTACTGTCAGTTCTAGATGTTTTTTTGTTTTTTAATCTGATATTGTCCTTTTGGTTCTACAAGGATGCATAGTATGTTTACCTACACCTCCATCTTGGCCAGAAGTCCCGTGTCTTTTTATTTTAATAATACATTTTACTTAACCCAATATATGCAAAAATTATCACTTCAATATGTGAGCAATATAAAATTATTGGGATACTTTACTTTTTTATATGAAGTCTTTGTAATGCACTTACAGCATATCTCAATTAGGATATGAAATTTTCATCAAATACATGTGGGGGCCCCTGTCCTGGGCGCCAGATGTGTGGGGGCTCCACCCGCAGAGCCCCATCCCTCCATCACGGATGAAAATAAAACTACCAAGATATGATCTGCTTGGGGAGGAGAGGTGGACAAACTCTCAGAGGAGAATGACCCAGAGCCCCTTCCTCACTAGGCTTTTATTGGGTTCAAATACACAGGAATACAGGTTTAACATGTCAAAGAAATTTGAGGGCTTAATCTGAGTCAGTGTCTGTCAGGAAAGGGGGTTGCCAAACTTTGGGAGACATACTCATTTCCTCCTCAGACCCTTATCATTTAAACGAGAGCACCCTTAGCAAAGCAGCTTTCACAGGACTTTAGGAATTCTTTCTTATGCTTGATCACCCAGGGAACCATCCTGGCCAGCACAGGGCTGCTCCGCTTGCACTCATAGTTTCAGGCTTTAAGGCAGTTAGGAAGCAGAAGACATCTCCCAGATGGAAATGAGGACTCGGGCTATGTCAGAATAGCCAGTGGGCGAGGGTCCATCACATCCTCTTTGCTGCAGCACCCGAGTCCTTCCATGAGGCCTCCCAAGTGGTTGTGTCTGGCTTAGGTTGCCCCTCCCATGAGGACTCTTACCTGTCATTGACTAACCAACCAGGCAATGGGGCCAGAGATGGATGAGGCAGAAGCAGCACTCCTGCCAGGGAGATAAGCTTTGTCTCCTTAGTAGGTCATGTTCTCTTGACAGAACAGACCCAGATGAAGTGGCTCCCTTGGCTCTTACACAGCCCACCATGGGGTGAGGGTTACAACTCCTGAAACCAGGCTGAACGGTCCGCAACAAATACACTTGGTTTGCATTTGGTTTTCATGAAATTTACATTTGAAGAAGTAGATTCACAAACCCAAATTGTTCCAGGCACACTGTGATAGGCAGGATAATGGTCCTCAAAAGATATGCATGTCCTTGGAACCTCTGAACTTATTTTATTCAAGAGAGAATTAAGGTTGTAGATGGGATCGAGGTGGCTAATCAGCTGAATTTATCATGAGTAAATTATCCTGGATTATGCAGGTGGATCAAATGTAGTCACAAGGGTCCTTTATAATGGAAAAGGAAGGCAGGAAAGGAGGTCAGAGTCAGAGAGCAATTTCAGGATGCAATGTTGCTGCCTTTGAAGATGGACAAAGGGGCCAAGAGCCCAAGAATGCGGGCAGCCTCTAGATGTTGTAAAAAGCAGGGAAACAGATACTCCTCTGAGCCTCTACAAGGAACACAGCCCTGCTAGCTCTTAATTGCAGCCCAGTAAGGTTAATCTCAGTTTTCAGATCACTACAACTGTAAATATGTATATATATGTATATATATACACACACATATATATTTTAAGTATTTAAATAACTGAATCAAGTGTCAATTTTTCTTAACAGTTTTATTTAACATGTACAATTTGGTAAAAAAAAAAATTAAGATTTTACTTATTTATTTTTGGAGAGAGGTGAAAGGAAGAAGAAAGAGGGAGAGAAACATCAATGTGTGGTTGCCTCTTACGTGCCCCTTACTGGGGACCTGGCCTGCAACACAGGCATGTGCCCTGACTGGGAATCCAACCAGCAACCTTCCAGTCCGCAGGCCAGCACTCAATCCACTGAGACACACCAGCCAGGGCCAAATGGGTACATTTTAATATATGCATACACCTATGAAACTGTCACCACAAATCAGCTAACAAATATATCTATTTTCCCCAAAAGTGTTTTGTGTCCTTTTGTAATACCTCCCTCCAACCCCATCCCCACCCTTCCTAACTCCAGGCAACCAGTGATATGCTTAGTGTACATTTTCTAAAATTTTATATAAATGGGATAGTACAGTACATATTCTGGCTTCTTTTGCTGAGTATAATTATTTAGAGATCCATCCATATTTTAGCATGTGTTTTCATTTTTATTACTGAGACATATTCCATTAAATGGCAGAACCGTGGTCCATTTATCCATTCATCTGTTGATGGTCATTTGGGTTGTATCCAGTTATTGGATATTAAAAATAAAGCTGCACCCTGACGATATGGCTCAGTGAATTGAGCGCTGGCCTGCAGACCAAAAGGATGCTGGTTTGATTCCCAGTCAGGGCACATGCCTGGGTTGCAGGCCAGGTCCCCATTAGGGGGTGTGCGAAAGGCAACCACACATTGATGTTTCTCTCCCTCTCTTTCTCCCTCCCTTCCCTTCTGTCTAAAAGTAAATAAATAAAATCTTTAATAATAATTTTAAAAGTGGATACAAGAGACCCCTTTTAAAAAGTAAAGCTGCTATGAACATTCATGTACAAATCTCTGGATGGATATAGGTTTCATTTCTCTTGGGTAAATACCTGGCAAAGGAATGGCTGTCTCATATCTTATATATATGTTTAACTTTTTAAGAAACTGCTGAACTTTTTAACAAAGTAGTAGCATTATTTTATACACCCACCAGCAGTGAATGAGAGTTCCAGGTCCCTCACACTCACAACACTTGGTATGGTCAGTCCTTTAAATTCTGTCTATGCTAATAGATATGTAGTGGTATCATATTGTGGTTTTAATTTGCATTTCCATAATGACTAATGATGTGGAGGATCTTTTTATGAGTTTATTTGCCATGTCTGTATCTTTTATAGTAAAGTATCTGTTCAAGTTGCTTGCTTTTTAAATACATTGGTTTGTTTTCTTATTAAATTTTGAGAGTGCTTTATATATTTTGTAAAAAACAGAGAAACAGATTCTCCCCGATCCCCTAAGAGGAACACAGCCCTACCAGCTTTATATATTCTGTGTCAGAATATATAATTTTCAAATATTCATGTATCCTCTCTCTCTCTCTCTCTCTCTATATATATATATATATCTCCTGATTTTCTAATGTTATATATCCTGCATTCCATCTATGTTTCCTCCCAGTGTGTAACTCATATATTCATTCTCTTAATCATATCTGTGGAAGAACAGGGGTTTTTTATTTAAATAAGTCAAATTATCAATCATTTCCTTAATGAATTGTGCTTCTGAGTTGTGTCTAAGAAATCTTTGCCTAATTCAAAGTCATAAAGATTTTCTACAAAGTTTTTATGATCTTAGATTTTACATTTAGGTATATGATTCATCTTGAGTATATTTTTTGCATAAGATGTAAGATATTGATCAAAGTTATTTGGGTTTTTTTTGCACATGAACATGGAATGATTCCCCCACCATTTGGTGAAAACACTATTCTTCCTCCACTGAATTGACTTTGCACTTTCTGTCAAAAATCATATACATATATTTCTTAGCTATATATCCTTTTTCATTAATCTGTTTATCTCTCTTGATGCCAATATCACAATGTTTTCATTACTCTAGCTTTATGATAAGTCTGAAATCTGGCAGTATTAGATCGCCAACTTTGTTATTTTGTTTCAAAATTGTCTAGCTATTGTAGGTCTTTAACATTTCTACATGAATTTTAGAATAGCTAGCTGACCAATTTTTTCAAAACACCTACTGGGATTTTGATTGGGAGTACATTAAATCTATAGACCAACTTGGGAAGAATTGACTTTTTAAAAATAGTAAGTCTTCTCACCAACAAACTCAGTATATCTCTCCATATCTTCTTTCCTTTCTCCCAGCAATTGTTCATACTTCTCAGTACACAGATCTTGAACATCTTTCATCATATCTCTTCCTAAGTATTTCATATTTTGCTGCAATTAAAAATGGATTTGATTTTCAATTTCCATTTGTTCATTGATAGTATACAGAGATAAGTGTAGTTTTGAGCATTTATTTTGTAACGGAACCCTGCAAACTCAATACTATTTCTAGTAGCTTTCTTTTTTTGATAGGGTTTCACCAGGTTTTCTACATAGACAACATAGACAATTATGCTGTTTGTGAAAACCCTTTTACTTCTTCCTTTCCAATCTGGACAACTTTTATTGTTTTTTTTTTTTTTTTTTTTTTTTTTTTTTAATCCTTATTATAACAGCTATGGCTCCAGGGCAATGTTTAATAGAAGTGGGGAGAATAAACATCATTGTTTTGATCCTAGTCTTAGGGACAAAGCTTTTAGCATGATGTTAGTTAGCTTTTTCCTATATATGTGTGTGTGTATACACACACACGCACATACCCTTTTTCAGGTTGAAGAAGTTCTCTTCTGTTCTTAGTTTGTTGAAAATTTTTATCAAGAACAGTTTTTGGAAAAAAAGAACAGTTTTTGCAATTTTGTCAAATGCTTTTTCTACATCTTTTGAGATGATCATATATTTTCTATTTTTTAGTTTATTTTTAAAGATTTTTTAAAATTTGTTTTAGAGAGAGAAGAAAGGAGGGAGAAAGAGAGGGGGAGAAAAGGAGGAAAAGGAACATCGAAGTGTGAGAGAGACATTGATGGTTGCTGCTGGCAAGCCCCCAACTGGGGACCCAGCCTGCAACCCAGGCAAATGCCCTGACCAGGAATCAAACTGGTAACCTCTCAGTCCACAGGCCGGCACTCAATCCCCTGAGCCACACCAGCCAGGGGTCTCCCCCTTTTTTCTTTTTTAGTTTATTAATAAGATGAATTACATTGATTAATTTTAAAATGTTAAACCAACATTGCATATTTGGTATAAACCCCAGTTGGTCATTAAGTATTTTTTATATATTGTTGAATTTGACTTCTTAAAATTTCACTGAGAATTTTGCCTCTATGTTCCTGAAGGATATTGGTCTATAGTATTCTTTTCTTGTAAGAGTTCTCACTGGTTTTATATCAGGGTGATACTGGCTTCATGACATGCAGTGGAAAGCATGCCTTCTGTTTCAATTTTCAAGAAAAGCTTATGTTGTATTGGTATTATTCATTCCTTAAATATTTGGTAGAATTTACCAGTGGAGCCACATGAGCCTGGAGTTTTCTTTGTGAAAAGGTTTTTAGCTACAAATTCCATTTCTTTACCAGATATAAGGTTATTTAGCTATTTCTCCTTGAGAGAACTTCAATAGTTTGTGTCTTTTTTGGTCGATTTCATCTAAGTTGCCAAATTTACTACCATATTGTTGTTCTTAACACTCTCTTATTATCCTTTTACTGTCTGAAGAATCTGTAGTGATGTCACCTCTCTCATTTATGATGTTGGTAATTTTTCTCTCTTTTTTTCTAATTAGTCTGGCTAAAGCCTTATCAATTTTATTGATCTCCTCAGCAAACTAACTTTTGGTTTTATTGGTTTTTCTCTATTTTTTATTTTTCATTTTACTTATAGCTACTCTAATTTTTTCCTTCTTTCACTTTGGGTTTCATTTGCCCTTTCTTCTTTTGTATAGTTTCTTAAAATGAAAACTGAGGTCATTGATTTGACACTTCTCTTCTTTTCTAACAGCAGTATTCCATACTGTAATTTATCCCCTAAGTCCTCCTCTAAAGGCATTTCATGCATTCTTTATATTTTGTTTTCATTTTTACCCAGTTCAAATTACTTTTAAATTTTTTCTTTGACCTATGAATTATTTAGAAGTTCATTAATTGCTTTTCAAATATTGGAAGATTTCTCAGAAACCTTTCTGTTATTGATATTCAACTTAATTCCATTGTGGTCCAATAATATATGTTGTATTTGAATTTTCTTTATTGAGACTTGTTTATGCCCATCTTAGAAAAAGTTTTATGTCCATTTGAAAAGAATGTGTATTCTGACGTTGAGGAAGGCAATTATTAGGTCAATTGGTTGTTAGTGTTTTTCAGGTCATCTGTATCCTTAGTTCTATCAATTATTGATTCACACACATTGAATTTTTTTTTTTTTTTACTGTAATTGTTTTAACAAGCCCTGGGATGAGTCTGATGCCTACTTCAGGTGGAGACCTACTCCAGGTGTTTCAACTGGAGGCTTCGTACTGACTCCTTACATGTCTTTTCATCACAGTCTTAACACGTGTCATACCCAACAAGAAAGCAGAGCCCTCTACTCTTGTCCCTCTCCAACACTTGCCCCCTGTGCCTGAGCAAAATGCTGGGATTCAAAGCCATGCTCTTGACCCATGGGGGGCAGGAGGGCCTGGGTGGCTCTGAAAGCCAGTTCTGAGGGGTCCTTGCAGTAATGGGGGCCACAATGGGGTTCACCTGACAGAGAGGTGAGTTTTGGATCCCAAAGTCATATAGCCTGGCTCTCCATGGAGGCTTCTTGCACACAAAGCTGTCACAAATGTGAGGAGCAAAGTGCTCCAGCATCAGACACAGTTGGGTACACATCCCAGCTCACCCGCCCTACTCACAGGGGGCACATGGGGCTGGTTGGTTCACCTCTCCCACATTCATCTGCTCATCCAAGAAGATGGGGATAATAGTGCCTACTCCCATGGGGGCCTCTAGAAAGATTAAATCCAATTAATTTAAACAAAGAGCCAGGAATTAGTATAGGCTCTGTAAACAATAGCAATTACTGCTTTTTCATTTAGCTGTAGTAGAAAGTGATGTCAATGCCAATATTGTTACTCCCCTTTTATGGATGACAGATATTGAGGCACAGAGGAAAAAACAAAGTGTCCAGGATTACACAGAAACACTGAAACAGCAAACACCCAAGACCCAACGCGTTAGCCAGTGATGGATCTTGCCCATATCCTCTAACGAGCATGTTTCCCAATCCAAAAACTATGGTCCTAATTTATTCCCAGTAGCTCCAGGTTCCCTAGAAAGAAAGTAAGTGTTAATTCAGTTACAGTAGTTACCAGCTGGTTCTCTGGTTTATTGCTGTAATTTTTCTAAAGCAAGCATCTGTGGATAAAGATGTCATTCTGCCTTTATGTTGCTTAAATGAAAATAGCAATTCCCTTGTGTCCTTGAGGTACAAGACCCAGCAGCTATGAGGAGGCTCCAGTCACCCTGTTAAAGCCAGGAATTGCCTGGAAAAATTTTGGGTGGGGAGAGGAGTGCTCTGTAAGCTTGCATAGTGTAGGAGGCTGGAGACCAAGTAGATAAAGCATGGGACCATGCCCCTCACCTGGGCAAGTGCAGACACAGAGGATGTTCCCCCACCCAGCAAGGAGCCTTGACACACATTAATAGCTGGGCTTTGTTTAGCAAACACACAGCTTTCACAGTGTGCTAGGCACTGCTCTAAGGACTTCTCAAGCACTAATTCATTTAATGCTCATAAGAGCCCCACAAAGTATTATTGTTATTCCTATTTCACATGTAAGGAAATTGGGAGGTTGCACAGAGAAGTTAAGCAATTTGTCTGGGATCATACAACCAGTAAATGGCTGAGCCAGGATTTGAACTCAGACAGTTAAATTGTAGGGATGGCTTTCAAAAGGGTTCCCCACCCTGCCTGATATGGCTCAGTGGATTGAGCACCAGCCTGCGAACCAAAGGTTGCCAGTTTGATTCCCAGTCAGGGCACATGCCTGTGTTGCCCACCAGGTCCCCAGTGGGGGGCATGTGACAGGCAACCACACACTGATGTTTCCCTCCCTCTCTTTCTCCCTCCCTTCCCCTCTCTCTAAAAATAAATAAATAAAATCTTTAAAAGGGGTCTCCCATGGAAACAACCAAAAATATCTAGTCAAAGCCACATGTGGGATAGTGAACACATAATATAATATAGGGATGCTGTATTATAGAATTGCAAATCCGAAACCTGTATAATTTTATTAACCAATATCACCTCAATAAATAAAATTTTTTTCAATAAAATTTAAAAAAACCCACACAAAGTCTTAGTTGGGCAAATCTGAGCATGAACAAAATGAAGAAAGGTTTCAACAGAGATTAGTAACTAATATAGAGAAGGGGGCAAAAGAGGCCTAGCCTAGTGGGTGGGGAAAGGGTAAGTCAAGGTGTTTATGACAGCACCTTATCCAGAGCAGGACTTCTGAACAGAAATATGGGGTCTCACCATCCCTGAGGAGTGGGAGTTACTGTTTCATTGTAGAGATATGGAAACTAAGATTCAGAGAAATTAAGTGGTCTGCTTAAGTTTACATGGCCAGGAAGTGCACACCTGGGACTCAGACGCAGCCTACTCATTTCTACACCCAAGTTCTTTCCCTACATGTCTCAGCCTTGCTACCAGATTTCAGAATTAGAGGGTGGAATGGGCCTTTTTTATTCCCCTTCTCTATGTTAGTTAATGATCTCTATTGAGGTCTTTCTTCATTTTGTTCATGCTCAGATTTGCCCAGCTCAGATTGTGTGACTTTGACTGCACATGTTTGGTACTCTCCATGAGAAAGTCATCTTAAACTCCATCCCTATAGCCTAACTGCTTGGATTCAAATCCTGGCTCAGCTACTTACTGGCTGTGTGACCCCAGTAATGTACATACACATCTACCATGCACATGGCACAATGTGTGCTGAATACCTCCTGTGTGACAGCTGACTTCCACTAAACAGTTAAAAGAAATCATACCTGGCCAGGAGGGAGCAGAACTGAAATTACACAGATCTGCTGATCCTTTCTCCCATGTCACCTCAGGAACAGTTATATAGGATAAGCCATTTCCAGTGTGCCAACCTTTCTCTCCCTTACCCTCTACAGCAGGGGTGTCAAACTCCTTTTCACCAGGGGCTATGTCAGCCTCATGGCTACCTTCAAAGGGCTGAAATAATTTTAGGACTGTATAAATGTAACTACTCCTTAACTGTTAAGGAGTTGAAGTTACATTCGGCCCTTTGAAGGCTACCGTGAGGCTGATGTGGCCCCCCAGTGAAAACGAGTTTGACACCCCTGCTCTACAGCCTAAAATTTCTGTCCCAGAAAGAGGACATTGGAACTAGGAGCCCTCCACTTGACAGGAGCCTTCCTCTTGCTCCAGACTTGTGTTTCCATCCCTCACCAGTGAGGAAGAACTCTGGGCAGAGCTCCTGAGGCAGTACCACCCCATTCCACTGAGACCCCACCAGAGCCTTGGCTGAGCCTGATAGCTACCTTGAAAAAGAGGCCTGCACCCCTCCTTGGCACCCAATCTTACCACTAGTGCCTGGAGGGCTGAGCACCTGACCCCATGGCCCCACCCTCCCTCTCTAGGAGACCTGACCATAGAAGTCTTTTCCCAGTCATCTCATGGTACCTGTGTTTGTGTTTGTCTCTCTGCTTTAGGGATTTATTTCTCTGCAAGGGATGCAGGTGACCCAACTTCTTCCTGGCCCTGAGGATGTGGGGAAGCACCTCTTTGAGATCGGCCCAGGTAGGCCTGAGCACCTTGCATCTTTGTGCTGGGGCTGGCCCTTGTGGCCCCAATGGGGTTGTTGCCACACCTTTAGCCTAGGAAGGGCAGAGCCCCTTCATGAAATTCCAGTAAGGTCTCTAAAGATGACTCAGACAGTTGGGCCAAATCTAGAGGATTTTACAAATTTGGGTGGAAATTAGAAAATCCAGTTAATGGTGTGGGTAATTAGCTTTGGATGGATTTTTAGATTTACTGTAAACACAAGGAAAAAACCAATCAACTGGGACACCTTAGGGTGAAGGTTCAAACAACAAATCTGGGTCATATACAAATAAGTCACTAGCACCAATTCAGAGCATTAAAATAAGCTTTACCATGGATTCAAAAACAGAATTGCAACATGGGAGGAAGGGAAGAGTTTAATCCAAAGACCTGCTATCATGTTAGCAGTCACAAAACAATTTTTTGAAGTTTCCTGTTTTAAAATGTGATTGTTATTGAGCTAAGTAAACATGTCTTGCAGATGAGCCAGTCTGTTCACAGAGGGGCCTGGTTCCACAGCCAGGTCACATTGTATTTAGCCTGACCTCCCCCAGTACCCCCTCACCCCTACCCTAGGAAGCAGAGCCTGAAAGGATATCTGAGCAGTTTATTCAGAGGCAATGCCCAAAAAGCAAGGAGAAATTAGTGGGAGGAGAGGAGAGCCAGGCAAGCTGTGCTGTGAGCTGGCTGCTGCTGTAGCACCCAGACTCAGTTCCAATGGGACTGTGGAGACTGTGGGGACTATGGGGAACAGGCCGCAGAGATGTCTTGCCCAGGGGTATACACCAGCAATTAATTGCAAGCTACTTCCTGGGGAGCTCACATTGCCATATCTGTCCTGTTCCGCACATGGACCAAGCTCCCTACAGACACAGAAGGCCTTCGGAGAGAGTTACAGGTACTTCCCACATGGATGGGAACAGTTGCCTAAAGGTCTAGGCAGGGCAGCTAGTCATTGTGTCTTATGGGTGTAGAACAATTTTAAATGTTCTTCTGGGAAGTGGTGGCTGTGAATTGGGTAGGGCCTCACTGGGATCTGTGAGATAGGAAGTTTACACTCTCAGAGCAGCATGGTCACCCAACCACTCTGAAAAGGTGACCTGATGTTACAGAACCCCAGCCTATGCTGCTCTGGAACAGCTGTGGGGTCCGATGGCCTACCACCAAGCAGCATGACTCCAAATGCTAGAGTTTGGTGAAAAGGAAAAGAATTGTTTATTTAAAAGTTATACAGAATTAAAAACCACTATGAGATACCACTTCAAGACAGTCAGAATGGCCATCATTAACAAATCAACAAACAACAAGTGCTGGTGAGGCTGTGGAGAAAAGGGAACCTTAGTAAAGACACTGTTGGTGGGAATGCAGACTAGTGCAGCCACTGTGGAAAACAGTATGGAATTTCCTCAGAAAACTAAAAATGGAACTGCCTTTCAATTCAGCTATCCATTGCTGGGATTATACCCTAAGTATCCGGAGTCACCAATTCAAAAGAACCTATATACCCCAATGTTCATAGCAGCGTTACTTACAATAGCCAAGTGCTGGAAGCAGCCTAAGTGCCCATCAGTAATGAGTGGATCAAAAAACTATGGTCCATTTACACAATGGAATACTACGCAGCAGAGAGAAAGAAGAAACTCCTACGCTTCATGACAGCATAGATGGAACTGGAGAATATTATGTTAAGTGAAATAAGCCAGGTAGTAAAAGCAAATACCATATGATCTTACCTATAAGTGGAACCTAGTGAACAAAACAAACAAACAAGCAAAATAGATCCAGAGGCATGGAAACAAGGAACAGACTGACAGTGACCAGAGGGGAGAGGGGGGAGAGATAACAGGGGAAGGAAGGGGAAGGGACAAGCCAAGAAACATGAATAGAGGACTCATGCGCACAGACAATGGGGGGGATTGACTGTGGGAGTGGACAGAAATGGGGCAAGTGAGAGCAATACAGAAAAAGGCAGGACAACTGTAACTAAACAACAATAAAAAAAAAGTTATACAGAATTAGAATAACAGCAGAATTCTGCCATTAAGTCCCACTCCCTTTAAAACACCTGCAAACACACAGTCCTGTCTCCCTTTGCCAAACCAGGCTAGTTTCAGAATACACCAGTCAGAGGCACCATCTGTCAGATAAAATAGAAGTCCGAGGTTCAGCCTTCCCCATCACAGTTCAGCATTCCATGCACCTCCCAGGCAGGTCTCCGCAATTCCATCAGCCATGCTGCCATGTTGTCCCAGACAGGTTTCCCAGCGAGTCTCCTCTTTCTTCCTCCAGCTCTTAATCCAAAACCAAATGACACCTCCTTATTCCAAATTGCATGGCACCTTTTATACCAGACTTCATGGCAGGCCGGTAGGGGCCCTTCTACACCCTTTCAAACTACCTAGCCACTCTCATGGCTGGCCACCCTAATTTTAAATGCTGATCCGGGGCTTCCTATATGACTTCACACTCAGCACTATACATACTGAAGGTCATGTAGGGTGGCAGCACACACTTGCCATTGTAATGCAAAGTGTCTTAAATGCCATATCATCTGCTTCCCCCAACCCCCAAACTATTGACTGTGGGGACTTTGGAGGCCTCTCACCCTGTACCATGTTTCCCTGGCTTTAGGCTGCCCAACGAGGCATGGATCATCCCAGGCTGGGGCCAGCCAGCAGCATGCTTCCACTGAGATCCCGAGCAAATGAATGCAATCCTACAGTAGGCCATATTCACCTTTGCTCTGTGCATCCTGGGAATTCCAGGGAGTGCTGGCTGAAGTTGAAGTGCAGGGAACCCTTCAACTACATGCCCTGCATGTGGACTTCAAGCAGCATGGTTTCATTTAGGCACTCCCTACTTGGGCATTCATGTACTGCAAGTAGCATGGAAGGAGGCAACAGAGTGATCCCAGAGCAGGGAGTGGAAGATTGAGGCCTGGTTGACTATATAGAACAGGAGTAAAGGCTTCTGTAAAGAAGACACAGAAGAATGAAGGAGGCAGTGAGGTAGACAGGGTCCTGTCCTGTAGGAGAGGGGGAGCTGGACACCTGGAAGAAAAGGCTGGAGGAGGGGCCCTGAACTTGGAGAATGAAAAAGGTAGAGGTCAACAAACCCCAGCCACGAATTCAGAAAGGCAATCAGCATGTGCCCCAAGGACCAAAAAGGGAAGAATTGCCGCTGTGCATGCTCTTTATCTGGGTCAGAGCTATGTACAAGGATTTCTTGGCTCTGTGGGGATGAAGACCCACTTGCCATGTAAGGTAACATTCACAGGTTCCAGGAATTAGGATGTGGACATCTCCATGGGGCCCATAGTCTAAGATTGCCTATTTTATTAAAAAGGACACTGGAGGTTAGAAAGGATAGAAGGCTTGCCCTAGGACCCACAGCCAGGTAGTAATAGGTTTAGGGCTTGTGCCCAGGCAGTCTGACTTCCAAAGCCATACAGTTAAGCTGCTTTCCAATATAGGCATACAATCTAGTCTTAACAACCTGGGCCTGGGAGATCTAGGGATGCAGTTATAGGAAGACAAGCTCCCTGCACCCCTTTATATCCAGCACAGCAGTACTCTAAGTACCAGATTCTTACAGGTCTCAAGGACTGTCATCTCTGCCTCCTTGCCCTGTGCACATGCCTGAAGGCCTTCGGCTGGGGAGTTTGGGGATGCTCCCGCAGCTGTGAGGCTGCCCAGGGAAAGCAGGCCATGTGTGCTCAGTGAGTGGTTCAGTCACCCTTTAGGAAGCACTAAGGAAGAAAGACTTGCCCTGACTGGTGTAGCTCAGTGGACTGGGTGCTGTCCCACAAATCAAAAGTTCAACAGTTCGATTCCCAGTCAGGGCACATGCCTGGGTTGTGAGCCAGGTCCCTGGTTGAGGTGTGAGAGAGGCAAATGATTGATCAGTTCTCTCGCACATAGATGTTTCTCTCCCTCTCCTTTTCCTTCCCTTCCCCTCTCTCTAGAAATGAATAAATAAAATCTTAAAACAAAAAAAGAAGAAGAAGAAGAAAAGACTCAATACCTCCTCTGGACTCATCATTCTGGCTGGGGAAGGTCAGGTGTGGGCATATGTCTGCCAAAAGCAATGGCTAGAGTGGGGAAAACTTGATAATACATAAACTACATAAATTTTAAGTCTTCGCTCTATGACTTAAAATCTGTGACTTTATGCTCTTCAACAGTATTAAAATATCAGATAGAATTAAAAATGAGGAAAAGTTAAATTGTGAGTGCCATCTAGTGGAGAGAAGTGCCAATCCCACAACAGGCCTCCTACCCAATCCCAGACATTTCACCCAGGCCAGACCTCTGACTCTTGCTGGGTCCCTACAGTCATTAAGGAGGGAGAGGAGAGAGCTGCAGGTTAAGCTCACTCTGATGCTGGCTCTGGGTCATGCCCAAAGGAGCCAGGACCCAGAAAGCATCAGGGATTCAAGGACTGAGTCACTTTTCCACCTGGGCTGCTTCTCCTACCTGGGCAGTTGGTTGCTTGTTGTGATATTGTGATTTGTAAGAAATATTTATTTGGTCTTTGTCTTGGTTTCTGGCACAGAGCTCCTAAAATCCTCCAAATTTCCTACCTGAGGAGTGATAAAGGTGTCTATTTTTATGTTAATGAGTGACATGGAATGCACCTCAGGATGGGGGCTGATTGCCAGAGGAACCAACCTTGTGACTGGAGGGTTGGAACTTTCAGTTCCAAGCCTCACCTCTGGGGAGGGGAGAGGAGATGGAGGTTGATTCAGTAGCCAATGGCCAATGATTTAATCAACTGTGCCTCTTTAACAAAGCCTCCATAAAAACCCCAAATAGCAGCATTTGGAGAGTTCCTGGGATGGTGAACATGTGGAGATGCAGGCAGCAGAAGCCAGCTCTGGCAGGCTCAGGTGAAGGGGAAATTGGCCAGAGGCTTCAGGGCTGTATAGAATCTTGGGGAAGCTGAAGAGCTGTGTGTGGAAGGGTGGGTGGCAGAGCTGCTCAGAGGTCCTGGACCCAGGAACAGAGGACAGGTGGGTGCTCTGTGCTAGAAGATTGAATCCTGCCTGATGCTTCTTCAGTCCTCATGTCACTGCTCAGTGTCCAAACTCTCAATGGCCATGTTTAGGCCACATGCTGCCCCTTGACAACACTGGGGTGGGGAGGAAAGGCCTGTTCACTACAATGGTTGGACAGACCCATCCTCCAAGGCATCTGACAGTGGAAGCAAGAAGCTACCAGAGGTACTTGGTGCTTTCAGGAAGGGAGGGGAGTTGACAGGTGGCAGTGTCCATCAATGTGCACTGTGCCAGCCACAGTCTATGGTTCTCTTTCTGCCAGGCCAAGTGTCACATTGCTGGCCTTTCCACACAGTCACACTAGGGCTCCAGAATGGGGTGACTACCCAGGCCCATTTCCTCCAGGGAGTGCCAGGAGCCCAGCTTTAGGGCCTTCAGCTCCAAGTGAGACAAAAGCCACTCTGAATCTCAGGAAAAAGAACAGGGAAGTACTGTCTTCTTGAGTGGGAGGACATGAGGGTGTAACAGCTGCTCTGAAGTCTGGGCCCAGTTCCCATCACAGAACACACCTGCTTTGAGCCACACAGGCCCTATTTCTCAAGATAAAATGCCAAAGCTCCAGTAGAAGCCACCCAGCTCAAAGGTCTGGCAGACTCCTGCTCTCCCACCAAGCTCCTGGGTTGCCTCCATCCTCCCAGGCTGGGTGGGGATGGCTTTGATATCTTGACATAGCTGGGGTCCAGGGAAACCAAGGAGATATGGCTGATTGTACCCATGTGAGCAGAATGCAGATGTCACCCAGGGTAGTACAGATAGGAAGGTTCCTGGGAGAAAGTCAGGAGGCAAGGCCCGGCACCACCTCCCTGTTTGCACCTGTTTTCTGTCAGAGTCAGGGAAAGCTGACAGAAGCCCAGCCCTGCCACCAAGGGCCAGTCATTGAATGTCCTATGCCTCTGTTTCATCATTTGTAAACTGCAGATAATAATAGAGCCAAGTGCCATGGGTTTGATGAGGATGGAGTGAGATCCAGTGCCTGGCTCATGTTTTTATATTCCTGCCTCTCTACAGTCTCTCTGTTTATCACTATTCTGAATAATAACACATTTACTGCTTAGCTATTACCTGTAAGTAAACAATCCTAATACTGTGTGATAGATGCTCATACAGAGGTGTCCCTAGGGCCAGGACCTGTGAGCCGGGTGTGGGGGGAACTTGCCTAGATGGTTAGAGAAAGTTTCACTGAGCCTTGACAGAAAAATAGAAGTTATCCAGATGGGCAAATTGGAGAAGGACCTTCCCAGGATGGCCCAGAACAGTGGATAGAGGTCACAAAGGCACAGAGCCCTAGAAAGCATGGTGTGCAGGAGATTCAGGGAGCAGAGGACCAAAAGTCGGAAGGATGGCAGGGACCAGATCTTGCAGGGCCTGGGATGCTGGACAAAGAGCCTTGGACTTTAGCTGTTGAAAATCTTCAGCTGGCAGGAGGGATGATTAAAACCAAAATCATATGATAGAAAGATCACTAGGGCACCGGCCAGGTGGCTCAGTTGGTTAAAGTGTCATCCCATACACTAAAGTTGCAGGTTCAGTCCCTGGTCAGGGCACATACAAGAATCAACCAATGAGTGCATGAATGGGTAGAACAACAAACTGATGTCTATCTGTCTATCTGTTTCTCTTTCTCTCTCTCTCTCATCAATTTAAAAACAAAAACAAAAACAAAAAAATAAATAAATAAAAATAGCACTAGGGCAGTGATAGGGGATTGCAAGGACCAGGCAGGAGGGTCTGTTCATTTTTGCCCTGTCTAAACTATGCCCCACCCTCAGCCCAGTAAGTTGCACAGAGAAGACCTCTCTGCCATGAGAGGAACAGGATGAGAGGCTCTGCCACATTGCTCACAGGGTCCCATGAGCAAGATAACTCAGAAGCCTAGCTACTCAAAGTTGAGGCTTGATTCTTTCTGCATAGTTACCAACTTAGCCCCTGACTTGCTGGGGGAACCAAATCAGATTTCTTCCATTCTCTGAGTCTCTGTGTCCCCATCAGTAAGATAAGAAGGTTAGCCTTGGTGACCTCCAAGGTGTCACCCAGGGAGAATGAGTTCCAATAGTTTCTTATGGCTGCACTGGTTCTTCAAAGCCACTCTTGAGCTTTGAGCTTACAGCTGCCTGCCCTTATCTGGCCTACAGCTTAGAGCAGCTACGAGAAATGCTGCCTGCTGTCTGAGGCCTGACCTTGAACTGGAGCCAGCACACACAGATTACTGTATGGAGGTAGACTGCTACGGTGCTCCTGACACCTACAGAGCATCGATCATCACAGTAGCCGCCTCCTGAGTGGGATGCCAATCTCAGCCGATCTCGGCACCTGGTACCAGTCAGCCTGCATATCGGCCAGACTTCATGCAGCCCCACTGAGTTTGCTCACAGAGCACCAGTCAATGGGTAATGAATAGACATTAAATTAGATGAGAAGCTCACAGGAGCTCCCCATCCCAGAGCCAGCAAACTGGGAGAGTCAGCAAACACAAGGGTCGTTGCTCATATTTCCCTGCTTTGCATCTGACTCTCCCTCCTGTCTTAACCTCACTTTTCTCAACTAAACACGGAACCAGGTATAAGAAACTTCCACTGGTATCCCTGGAATAAATGCCCTTGAAGAGGAGATTGCAGTTCATTCCTTTGTCAAAATCTTGTTCTAGAGCAGATCTGCTTAGTAGAAATCTAATACAAGCCAGAGTTGTGATGAAATTGACAATTCTGATGCTCAGTTACAATAGCTCCTTTTCCGGAGAGATCCCCAGTGCAGGGCATGCGAGAGGTAACCACACGCTGATGTTTCTTAGTTACATAAGATTTAACACTAGGGGAGGCTGAGTGAAAGATGCATGGGATCTCGCTGTACATCTCTTTGCAAGTTCTTTTGAATCTAGAATCATTTCAAAATAAAACTTTTTTTTTAAGTATGTACCACACGGTGTTGTGATATTATGCATCTATATACTAGGATAATACCTAGCCTGTGTAAAGAACTCGATAGAGTTTAGCAGGTATTACAACAGGGTGTCTGCAAAATCAAGGAAAAGGATAAACTTATTTTTAAAGAACATGTTAGTAACCTTGTCAAATAAAATGCTCAGTGTGCTCTTCTTCAACCACCAGACATCTTTTCAGATAAGATGTCCCTAAATGTAAAGCAATGGGTCCAATTGTTTATCTTTTAAAAAGTACAACAAATAAAGTACTTTTTCTAAGTTTTGTAGCTTTTTGGAAACTCTAATGTATTTATTGACTGACAGTTGGGCCTACTGTTTCTTCAAGGTGTCTCACCTGAAAACACCTTGAGAACATTATTTGAAAATTTAGCCAATGTGCTATTTAACTCTTTATTTTACATTTCTTGACTTTTCACTCACCAACCTACAGTGACTGTTCACATGTCTGCCCACCTCCTGTGTGGCTCGCCCCCTGCATATCTTGACACAGACCAGGTATGGTACATGTTTGCCAACTGAAAGAATGAAAGGCCACTAGCCAAAGGAAACCTGCTAATTCCTTCAACATAATTGGTTGTGTTCCTGGGGCAGCAATTAGAAATGAGTTCCCTATATTAACATTTTCTGCACAAGCAACATGAGATTCTTAAAGTGACTTGCAAAGTTTGTGTTTAGAAAGGGAAGTGGTAAGGGCACCCTATAGTATATTGGCTCAATGTTCCTGACACCCCAGTGAGTAGATATTATGCCCCTGTTTCACAGCTGAAGAAACTGACACATAGAATGGTAACTTGTCCAAATTCACATGAATAGTACAAGGTGCAATCCAGCATTCATCCAGGGTCTCATTCTTAGGCTGCCAGCAGAAGCCCACGTGGGTGCTGGGCACCATGGCTATGAGACGCAGAGGGCCGAGGACAGAAATTCCTCAGATAGAGATAGTGAACTGGACAGGAAAGGGGTGATCTGCAGGGGGGAGGCATGCTCAGGGCCTGCTCAGAACAACAATATAGATAAAATTCTTTATGAATGATCTCAGCTAGACTAAATCTCTAGATAAATTAGGATGTAGAGAGGAATGTGGCAGGGGATTAGTGGGTGGTGGGGTGTACGACCCAGGTCACCTCTGGGACTCCAAGCCCAGGTACAGAGGCTCCTCCAACCAGATGCCTTCAGTTTAAGAACTTTCTTAGACACAAGACTGTTCTTCCTACTCCAGATGCGATCCATGGACCAGCTGCATCAGCTTCACCTGGGAGCTTCTTAGAGACACAGACTCTAGGGCCCACCCTAGAATTAGTGAAACAGAATCTGTTATAGCAATATTTCCTGGGTGATTCGTGTGCATGTCAAATGTGAAAAGCATTGCTCTTGAATGAAACATGAATACTACCTACCCTGGACTATGAGCTCCTGAAGGAGAGGAGTGCATCTGTACACTCAGAGCCTGGTTCTTGGCTCTTAGAAGTGCTTGATAAATTAAACCAATTAAGTAACAATAATTCAAAAGAAGGCAGAGCCATGGCTGGCATGGCTCAGTGGATTGAGTGCCTGTCTGGGTTGCTAGGCCAGGTCCCCAGTATGGTATGCATAAGAGGCAACCACACATTGATATTTTCTCTCTCTCCTTCTCCCTCTCCTCCCCTCCTTAAAAATAAATAAATAAAATTTAAAAAGCAGGAGGAGAGCTGAAAGTAATGGAAAAGAGAGGAAAATAATAACAAGGAAATTGAATCTAGTTCTCAAGCTGCCAACTAAGCTGATGACCCCTAGGCTGATTCTGCCCCCCACCCCCCGCACATGACACTTCATTTGGCTCATGAACTACATTTCAAAGGAAAACATTTTACCCATAGCAAAATAGGGTTCTATAGGATAAATTTGGGCCTGCTTTCTTCATATAAACAATGAGCTGCCCCTTTTAGACAGTTTGTTCTCCATTTGGCCAGAATCCCTACCTCTCCCTATTGCCCCACTCCACCCCAACTCTCTTTCTCAGTTCATCTTACTCACCTGATCCCTCTATAAGTGTTTGAGTCTATGAGCCCTAATGTTGTAGATAATAAAAACTCAAAATCAAGAATAGCTAGAAAATGAAAATTATTGTGTATTTACTGAACCATCTGATACCTTGAAATGTGACCTTATTTGGAAATAATGTCTTTGCCTATGCAAAATTAAGATGATGTCATACTGGAGTAGGGTGGACCCTAAATTCAATGAATGGTGTCATTATGGAAATAGGGAAATTTGGACACAAAGGAGAGACCATGTGAAGGTGGAGACAGAGAATGGAGTGATGTAGCTACGAAAGAATGCTGAGGATTTCCATTAACACTAGCAGCTAGCAGAGAGACCTGAGAGCTAGCAGAGCTAACAGATCCTTCCCTAGGAACTTCAGAGGGAGCATGACCGTGCCAACACCTTGATTTCAGACTTCTTGCCTCCAGAACTCTGAGAGAACAAATTTCTGTTGTTTCAAACTATCCAGTTTGTGGTGATTTGTTATGGAAGCCTAGGAAACAAATGCATTTTTGAACTTGGAAGTAAAGCGGCCAGGGCCACTGGCCTTTTACAGCAAGACATCACTTCCACTGACCTTGGGAATCCAGCCCACACTCTTAGGGGCTGAAACCCAGAAGACCTGGCTCATCTGCCTCCCTTCCTCCCCTGTGGGGCCCCCACCTTTGTGCATCCCTTCTTTGCCCAGCCCCTTGCAGGCAGGCAGCATGCTACTCCGGTGAGGGCACATCATTCACTTGGCCCATGGCACAGCCTGGACTTCAGGTGCTGCCTGTGGTTGAGTGGGGAAAACAGAGCTGCAGGAGTCTGAGAGACACAGGAAGGAAAGAAATGGCTTTTTCCTGGCTGTGTGCGCTGACTTGGAAAGTCACCTCATCTTCCTGAGCCTCATTAGATGGTGACAATGACCTCGATGGGCCTTGGCAGGGATTATGGGATAGAGCAGTGCCTGGTACTTAGCAGGTGCTTAATACATGTGAGAACTTCCTCTCACTCCAGTGTAGGAAGGATGGAGAATAACGAAGGGCCCCACTTTTCCTGACAGGCCTGGAGCAGAGCTGAAGTCGGTGGGGCTGGTCTGGAACACACCCACAATGGGCAGCACCTATGTCTGAGAGGAAGAGGCCTGGAACTGAAGGTGGGATTCCCCAGTCAGCATCACACATCACAGTCCCCAGGCTGAGAAGTGGCATCCAACAGGGTGCTCCAATCTGTGGATTCCTGTGTCTGGCACAGAGTGGTACCCCACAAATAACTGCTGAAGGAACAATGTTTGAGAAGGAAAGAACAATCCAGCAGATATATCAAAATGCTGTCAGACCAGCCCTGCCCTGTGAGAGCTTGCACTAAAGGAATGTGCAGAGCAGAGGGCTCTTTCCTTTCCTTTTCTCTTCTCTTCTTTCCTTCCTTTCCCTTTCCTTTCTTTTCCTTTTCTTTTCTTTTTTTTCTTGAGAGAAGCTGACCTTCTTTGTTCTGTGAAGGGTCACTTAAGCAGCCCTCTTGGATATACAAATGCCAGACCAGTAAGCAGCTAGCGTCCTGGGATCAGTTTGTGACAGGACCTTTTGTAGCTGTCGGTGGTGGGTTCTACATATTTTTTTTTAAATCTGAGTGGCTGGCAAAGGCTGTGCCCTTTATTGGCTTGCAGCAGACAGGGGATTTGTCAGAATTGGGGAAGGAGGATAAACTGGTGGACTAATTTTCACAAGGAGCTGAAGTCTTCTCAAAGATATGAGGTGGACACACTGCCACAGTGTTTTCATGCTTTTTAAAAAGAGATAAACATTATATCACAACCTAGGACCCAAGCACACAGTGAATGAAGCAAGAGTTTCATGAAATTGTCCTATTCCTACATGAGGTAACCACTGGCATTTTCTAGTCTATGTAATTCTCTCATTTTAAAGAACATTGGTCAAGACTCCCTCAGTTCATTTCATGACCCCCTGCTGCACTGGATCCATAGTCTGAAAATGTATCTTGGAATTTGGTGTTAGGATATATGTTGGGTGGCCCAAGGCCTGACTGCAGGAAGGGTGTTGAGTGAGGTGGTAGAAGTTGAAGTAGAAGTAAACATTAATGAGCCCTACCTGGTACTGGGAAATGAGGGAAGGGAGGAACAATGGTCCCGGGGAGTTATTAGACACTAGAATGGGGTCTGATCAGGCCATCTGAAGTCAACTCACCCCTACAAATTGTGTATATCTGTATGTGCACACACATGTGTCTCTGTGTTCTGATAGGGTTGGGGGGGTGTCTCTGTGTGCACACACGTGTTTGTATGTGTGATCTGACATATCAGGACACCGTGAACCTATGGACCTTCTCCCCAGGCAGGAAATCATGTGCTGTATGTGCTGTGTGTCCCTGGAAAGACTCGGTGGCCATCTTCCCTCCCCTGGTAATATTTCCATGGTACTTAGCAGCCCATTCCCACACTGCTGTAATCTCACTGCCATTACCAAAGCTAGCTTGGGAGGAGCCAGCCCCAAGCCCACCATCCTGGGGCAGCCAGCACCCTGTGGGAGTGACTGGGTAAAGGAATCCACAGTCATAGCCCAGAGGGCAGGGTGCCCTCCCGACTGAGCAGAATGCTGAGGCCTAGGCAGAATGTCCTGGAGGAGTTGCTGCTTCCACAGCAAAACCCTGGGAAACAAAACTTCACCCATCCCAGTATCTGCACTTTAGTCATGGCCAACGTCAGCTTCTGTTCAGCGGGCTGGTGGGCATTAAGGTGGTGAGAAGCCTTCTAGACACTTGCCTAGGAGAACCAGAAGCGGGAAGCCAGTTGTCCTGCCTTTTCCCCTTCTACTGCTAGGTGGCAGCAGCAAGCACACATGCTCCATGTGTGGACTCAGCCCTGGCACCTCTGCTAAGGGCTGAAATCCTCCCAGGCCTGCCCTCCACCTGCCAAGCACCCCGCCACAACACCACTAAGAAAGGGAAGGGCATTGGAAACTTGTTATGTGTCAGGCCCTTTTCTTAGCTTTTCTTAGTGTCCACTTTAACCTCACAGTGCTTCAAGAACTTCAGCCCCAGTTATTGCCCCATTGAAAGACTGGGGATCTTTCAGGATGGTGGAAATTGGAATTCCATTCAGACAGCTTTGGTACTGGTTTCGGTCAAGGTAGTATGGTGGCAAAATACAAGCTTGGGAATCTCATGGCCTGGTAGCCCTTCACAGCACCTTACCCCTCCGAACCCCAGGGTGGCAGCCAAATGGTTCTTGTTCCTATGACTGTTCAGACAGACTCCATTTCCCAGACTCTCCACAGTAAGATGGGTCATGTGAATGAACTGGGGACAATGGAATGTGGGTGGCAATGCTGATGTAGCCTCAATTGCAGCCCCTAAAACTCCCTGAGATCAGCCTGATCCTTCTTCCCTCATTAACAAAGCAGATGGAAAGGGTTCAGAGAAAGACGCTGCAGTCCTAGGAGGAGCCTGAGTGCTTGAGCTACAGTGTGGAGCAGAGACCCCTCCCTCCTCCTCTTTCAGGCTGACTTCCATGAGATGGTGACATGAGCAAGAAAAAATCATTTCAAGGTTAAGCCCCTGAGAGTTTGTTTACAGCTTGTTGCAGCAGCAAGTATTAATTACCTGATTAACGTGTGTGTGTCCTTATCTATGATATGGGATTATCAGCACTCAGTCTTAGGGTTGTATTGTCTGTGACATACAATGTATGTAAGTGTATGCACACCACCAAACCTGGCATATTGCAAACACTCAAAACTCACTGGGTAACTGAGGTCCCTGCTCTGTCAGCAGCTGAGGCAACAATGGTAACAATAGCAAGGATGACTGGTGTGCATAACCCCCAATTCACAGTGCTGAGCCCTTAGCCAAGTAGACCAGACACCAGGTGGGCCTCGCTCATGGTAGAGGGTCTTATCTTCTGTGGTACATGGGGATGCTGGGAGCCTTCAAAGGTGTGTAGGTCCTAACTATGCAAATGCTGAATTTTTGCAAAAACTGCTAAGACATACCATTAGGGCAGTATTTGTAAGTGGACTGCTGACCTGTGGGGATCACACATACTGATAGTGAGAGGTAAGAGTCACACTACCGACAGACACCTCAGTTCAAACCCTGTATCTTCTACTTCCTAGCTGTGAGACCCCAGGTAGGTCACTTAGTAGCTCTGCACAGCATTTTCCCAATTGAGGACTGTAATAGGGCTCTTGTGGAAATTAATGAGTCACTACATGTAGAAAGCTCAGAATAGTGCTTGGTACACAGTAGGTGCTCAATATGTGTTGCTCTTATTACAGAAGCAAGTTTCCTGCTTGGTGACTCCTGGTCAAGCAGCTGAGATTGCCTCCCGCCCTAATAGTTCATGGAAAGGCCTGATGCCACCACAGCCATTGGGAAGTGCCCACCTCCCTCCAGGAGCTGCTGCCTCAGCTGTCTCAGCCCTTGTTGGGCAGGGAGCAAAAGACCTCAGGGACATAGCTGTGGTCTCCTGTTCTTTCCCAGGCTGCATTTCTCCTGAGGCTGAAAGAGGAAAAAAAGGCAGGCAGAAAAAGCAGGTGGGGGCAGGGGTGAGGGGGGACTTTAGGAAAGGACAAAGGGCTTTGTAAAATCCTTCTCTGGGCAGCGTGGCCAAGTTCAATGGCCTCAGGTCATATAAACAGCCAGAAAAATGTGGCCCAGGAATTTCTCCCCAATGATTCCCCTTGTCTTTCTCTGTGGGAATTTGGAGCTACAGACACATTCCTTCCATGAATATAACATCCACAGCAGCAGGAGGCCCATTGGCCGGAGCTGGGGAACCAGGATAACCTTGTACCTCTGGGGCACTGCCCCCAGTACCCCCTCCATGAGGAGTATCATGGCTAGTGTGGGGAGAATGGGCTCTCACTGGCAGACCTCAGATCCTGCTCTGTCCAGGACTGTCCCCTCCTGGCACTGCATGCTCCTCTCTAGAACCAACTGTCCAGACTGTTTGTGTAGCTGTCTTTCCCATTCTGTCACCTAAAAGTGGAAACTAAGAATCCTAGAGATGGGAATTCATTTTTTTCTAAGCCAAAACCTTCCAAATACTCTACAGTTCTCCTAAAACAGAGGGCTGCAAACTATGAAAAGCCCACAGGCCAAATATGGCCTACTACCTGCTTTGGTAAATAAAGTTTTTTTTAAAGATTTTATTTAATTTTTAGAGATCAGGGAAGGGAAGGAGAAAGAGAGAGAGAGAAACATCAATGTATGAGAGAAACATTAATTGGTTGCCTCTCTCATGCCCCCAACAGGGGACCTGGCCTGCAACTTAGGTATGTGTCTGACTGGGAATTGAACTAGTGACCTTTCGCTTTGCAGGATGACGCCCAACCCACTGAGCCATACTGGCCAGGGCTAAATAAAATATTATTGAAATATAACCCATTGATTTATTTACTGTCTGAAGTTGATTTCACTTACTGTCTGAAGTTAATTTCACAGTAGAAGGGCCAAGTTAGGTAGTTAAAACCGTATGGCACACAAAGCTAAAATATGGACTTCTGGCCAAGATGGAAGAGTAGGTGGACACACTGTGCCTCCTCGCACAACCAAAATAAGGACAACGAGGATTTAGAAACAAGAAAACAAGCAGAACTGACAGAAAATTGATCTCTACAGAGGTCTGCAGCCATTTGTCCAGACTGGTATTAGGGGCAGAGTCACGGCAGGAAGAAGCGAAGGTTGGCAGACCTCAGGTCTGCAGGCAGTGGCTAGCGGACCCCAGGCACACAGGCGGCGGCTAGCGGACATCAGGTGCGGGGTGGATGGCTGACCAGGTGGTCCCACATTTGCGCGCAGATAATCCAGGCGTAAATGGGGAGTGAGACAGACCTCGCAACCCAGGGCTCCAGCGCCGGGAAATAAAACCTAAAAACACTGATTGAAAACACTTGTGGGGGTTGAGGTGCCAGGAGAGACTCCTAGCCTCACAGAAGAGTTTGTTGGAGAGACCCACAGGGTCCTAGAACATACACAAGCCCATCCACACAGAAATCAGCACCAGAAGGGCCCAATTTGCTTTAGGGAAGCAGCGGGACTAGAATCCGAGAGAGAGCAGAGCAAGCGCCACTGATCCCTCTCAAACCCCACCCCCACATACAGTGTCACAACCCAGCAACTGGGCTGCCCCGCCCTGGTGAATACCTAAGGCTCTGCCCCTCACTACGTAACAGCTCCGACCAGACCAAAAAGAAAAAAACAAAAAAACAAAACAAAAAAAAAACCAAAATGGCTCAAATGGGAGAAGAGATCAAAGCCCCAGAGCCAATTCATCTAAGTGACCAAGAGATAGCCAACCTATCAGATGCACATTTCAAAGCACTGGTCATCAGGATGCTCACAGAGTTGGTTGATTTTGGTCACAAATTAGATGGACAAATGAAGGCTACAATAAGAGAAATGAAGGAAAATGCACAGGGAGCCAGTAGTGATGGAAGGAAAACTGGGACTCAAATCAATGGAGTGGACCAGAAGGAAGAAAGAAACAATGAAACTGAAAAGAATGGGGACTTCCAGCCAAGATGGAGGCATAGGTGGACACACTGTGCCTCCTCGCACAACCAAAATTAAGGACAAAAAGTTTTATAAACAAGAAAACAATCAGAACTGACAGGAAATTAAACTGTACGGAAGCCCAGCAACCATTCATCCAGACCAGTAAGAGGGGCAGAGTCGTGGCAGGAAAACGTGGAAGTTGGCGGACCCGGGCACACAGGCAGCAGTGGCTGGCAGACCCCAGGTGCACAGGCGGCGGCTAATGGACCCTGGGCATGGGGTAGCATCGGTGCAGACCCAGTGAGGCTGCACAAGGTGGTTGGCTGACCAGGTGGTCCCACATTCATGCGCAGATATTCCAGGCGAAGGGGAAGCGGTGGAGGGAACTTGAATCCGAGAGAGAGTGGAGCAAGCGCCATTGTTCCCTCTCGGACCCCATCCCCACATACAGCATCACTACCCAGCAACTGGGCTGTCCTGTCCTGGGGAAAACCTAAGGTTCCACCCCTCACTACGGAACAGCCGAGACCAGATCCCCCCCGCCAAAAAAAATGGCTCAAACAGGAGAACAAATCAAATCCCCAGAGCCAATTCTTCTAAGTGACCAAGAGATAGCCAACCTATCAGATGCACAGTTCAAAGCCCTAGTGATCAGGATGCTCACAGAATTGGTTGATTTTGCTCACAAATTAGACGAACAAATTGTAGCCTTCACTTATGCTACAATAAGTGAAATGAAGGAAAATGCACAGGGAACCAATAGAGATGGGAGGAAAACTGGGACTCAAATCAATGGAGTGGACCAGAAGGAAGAAAGAAACAACCAAACAGAAAACAAGGAAGCAACAAGAATTCAAAAAAAATGAGGAGAGGCTTAGGAACCTCCAGGACATCTTTAAACATCCCAACATCCGAATTATAGGGGTCCCAGAAGGGGAAGAAGAAGAGCAACAAGTGGAAAACTTATTTGAACAAATAATAAAGGAGAACTTCCCCAATCTGGCAAAGGAAATAGACTAGCAGGAAGTCCAGGAAGTTCTGAGAGTCCCAAAGAAGTTGGACCCAAGGAGGAACACCCCAAGGCACATTATAATTACATTAGCCAAGATTCAAATGAAGGAGAGAATTCTAGAAGCAGCAAGGGATAAGGGGACAGTCACCTACGAAGGAGTTCCCATCAGACTGTCAGCTGATTTCTCAAAAGAGACCTTCCAGGCAAGAAGGGGCTGGAAATATGTATTTCAAGTCATGAAAGGCAGGGACCTACATCTAAGATTGCTCTATCCAGCAAAGCTTTCATTTAGAATGGGAGGGAAGATAAAGTGCTTCTCAGATAAGGTCAAGTTCAAGGTGTTCATCATCACCAAGCCCTTATTATATGAAATGTTAAAGGGACTTAACTAAGAAAAAGAAGATCAAAAATATGACAGTGAAAAGACAGCAAACTCACAGCTATTAACAACCACATCTAAAACAAAAGCAAACTAAGCAAACAGCTAGAACAGGAACAGAACCACAGAAATGGAGATCACGTGGAGGGTTAGCAACAGGGGAGGGGGAGGAGGAGAGAGGGGGAAAAGGTACAGAGAATAAGTAGCATAGATGGTGGGTAGAAAATAGACACAGGGAGGGCAAGAATAGTGTGGGAAATGTAGAAGCCAAAGAACTTATGACACATGGACATGAACTGCTGGGGACCCTGGCCTGGGCGCCAGATGTGGGGGGGCTCCGTCCGCAGAGCCCCATCCCTCCGTCACGGATGAAAGTAAAAACTACCAAGACATCTTGTGCTTGGGGAGGAAAGGGGTCAAACTCTCAGAGGAGAATGACCCAGAGCCCCTTCCTCACTAGGCTTTTATTGGGTTCCAATACACCGGAATACAAGTTTAACATGTCAAAGAAATCTGAGGGCTTAATCGGAGCCAGTGTTTGTCAGGAAGGGGGGTTGCCAGACTTTGGGAGACATGCTCATTTCCTCCTGGGACACTTGTCACCTCAGGAAGAGCACTCTTAGCAAAGCAGGTTTCACAGGACTTTAGGAATTCTTTCTTATGCCAATCACCCAAGGAGCCGTCCTGGCCAGTACAGGGCTGCACCGCTCACCCCCACAGTTTCAGGCTTTAAGCCGATTAGGAAGCAGGAGACATCTCCCAGATGGAAATGAGGACTCGGGCTATGTCAGAATAGCCGGGGGGCGAGGGTCCATCACATCCTCTTTGCTGCAACCCCCTGAGTCCTTCCATGAGGCCTCCCAAGTGGTCGCGTCTGGCTTAGGTTGCCCCTCCCATGAGGAGTCTTACCCGTCATTGACTGCCAACCAAGCTATAGGGCTAGAGATGGGTAAGGCAGAAGCAGTGCTCCTGCCAAGGAGATAAGCTTTGTCTCCTTAATAGGTCACATCCTTGTGACAGAACAGACCCAGATGAAGTGGGTCCCTTGGGCTCTTACACAGCCCACCATGGGGTGAGGGTTACAACTCCTGAAACCAGGCTGAACGGTCCGCAACAATGAACTAAAGGGGGGGAATATGGGTGGGAGGGGGTGTGCAGGGTGGAGAGGAATGAAGGGGGAGAAATGGGACAACTGTAATAGCATAATCAATAAAATATATATTTTTTAAAAAAGCTCAAATATGTTTACTATCTGCCCCTTAGAAAAAGTTTATTAACCCTTGATTTAAGATAGAATGTATTACATTCACTTATTTACTTATATGCCTATGTTACTCAAAGTATTTGAAATGGCTTCTACTGAGGACATTTAGAATGAAATATAGATAACACAATATATTTCTATTGTGTTATTAAGGACCTGAGACAATGCAAATAAAGGTAGAAAAGCAAAATCATGAAGCAAAGCACAAATATGAAGACCTACTTTAGGGCCTTCACACTTGCCAAAGCCAAACTTTAAATTTTTCTTGAGCTTCCTGGTAGCCAATTGAAAAAGAGAAATGAGACTTAAGTCTCATTAAGAGAAAAGAAAAAGTTCTTATGAGATCCATAGCCTTTTTCAGCACAAGCAGTATGGGTTTGTTTCAAATTATACCTTCCCCAGTGTCACATAGGTCATTAAAAAAAATCAAACCATGAGTGTGTAAAGTAGCAACTATAAGGCTTTTAATGAGGAATATTATGGGGAGAGGGGTGCTAATTAACCTGTTTAATCAGATCTCTAAATCCAAATCAGTTGGCTTTCATTGTGGTGAAAGTGCACAAAACATTTTGAGGGATGGTAGAGAGTCCTCTTTTTCATTGATAATTTCTATAGGTCTATTTGTTTCAGAGTGAAAAATGAAGTTGACTGGACATAGCCCCAACTTGTCACTAACTCACCTTTCAGTGCCTGATACATACTAGGGCCTTGAGAAATAATTGATATGGAGTGGATCTAGGCCCTTTGGACCTCAGATTTTCCATGAAAAATGAAAATGTTGTTTTAAAATGTAGAGTCTTCCATTCCCAGAATGCCTGTGTGTCTATGGCGTTGTTTGTGTGGTGTGTACACACACTGGATTTTGGCCCCAGTCCTGACACAGATCAGATCTATGATAGGAGGTGTGGATAAGGGAGAGGGAGGCAGGCCCTGATGGAGACCCTCACTTCCAGGAGGCAGGGGATAGCAACTGGCCATTAGGAAAGCGCCTATAGTATGGGTCAGACTGCCCAGATTCAAGTACAGTCTCTTTTACCTACCAGCTATGTGACTTTGAGAGCTCTCATAGCCTGGGTGAGTATCCATATTCTTAACTGTAAAGTAAGCATGATGACATCACCAGCACAGGGCTGCTGTGCACTAGTACCTGTGAGATACTAGTGCCAACATGAGGTAGGCTTATAATAAGGCATCTACAAACTTCCTTTATAACTCCCATCTTCAAGAACCTCCCTTCACCAGATGCCAGGGCTGACATGAAGCGGACATTAGTACAAAAAGCTAACAGAACAATGAACCTCACAAGGCCTATCTGCCAGACGCCATCCAACATACCACAGGGGTTGTCTTTTTACCACGTATCTCACCTACAGATATGCCTTAGACCCATGTGGCATTGAATTCATCACCAAGTGCTAACCCTTTTGCCTCCAAAATATCTACCACAGAGTCATGAAGCGCACAGCCTCTGAAGCAAGATAGCCTGTTTCTACTCTGAGCTCAGCCATTAATTAGCCATGACACCTTGTGCAAATTACTTCACCTCTCTGTGCCTCATTATCCCTCTTTGAAGTGGAAATAATAATGTTACTGAATATATAGGGTTGCTTTCAATTCTAATGGGATGTCAAGCTCTTAGCCTGGCACACCATCAGCGCCAGGCAGAGTTAGCTATTAGTATTACGTATTAGTATTAGTATTAGTATTAGTATTAGTATTAGTATTAGTATTACCACCCAAAGCTTTGTGATTTAAACATTTCATTTTCACACTATTCTGTCACATGGGCAGGGCTTGTCAGGGACAGCTTGGTTCTGCTCTACATGTGTCAGCTGGAGGACTGATTCCCTGGGTGGCTTCAATCATGTGACTAGAAGAATCACTTGCTAGCCTGGACCTCAGTTTTCCACATGGCCTCTCCATATTGCTAGGTTGGGCTTCTCAGGGCACATAGTCTCAGAATAGTTCCCTTGCTCACAAGGCAATGGCTTTGCATGGAAGATAACAACAGAAGCTGTCAAGCCTTCTTGGCACATGGGCCCAGACTGGCCAGCACCACTTCTATCACCTTCTGTTGGTTACATCCAGTCACAGGGCAGCCCAGATTCAAGGATACAGAACCACATGGGATATGAGAACTGGAAAATGTGAGTCGCTGGGGACCACCCTGCTAGCACGCAGCTCCACCTGGGCACCATCTCCTCTGATCTACTGTGGTTGAGGACATCTCTCACCTGGCTTATGCCTTTTGTTTCTTAGCTTTCTCTGCTCCTGGTGGCCCCTTCCAGTCCCCACTTCACTCTTGTGCCAGGCTGACCAGTCAGAATCACAGGCAGCATCATGTCCCCTACCCTAAATGCCTGGTGTTCTTCCCTATCCCTAAATCAAGCTCCTAAACATAATAATGCCCATTGGAGGATGATTTCTATGCCATCCACATGTGTGCATGCCACACGGGTTGTCTTTTGGTGCTGGACTCTCGAATCTCCATCTCAATTCTCACCTCCAAGGTCTCTCCTCTGTCAGTAGATCACTCACTCTGGAGATCCCAGGGTACCCTCCAGGCCTCCTCAGAGCTCAGGCCCTGGGTTTTCTCAGGTGTTCAGTCATTGTGTGGTATACAGATGAATGAAAGAAAGAATGAATGATCATCATATCCTCCAAAGCTATAGCTGCAACTAAGATGCTAGGTCCCCATTTCTACCCTCCCCTCGAGCTTCCCAGGGTTGAGCTCACACCTTGGGATGATGCCATGAAGGTACCTTAGGTATGTCTGAGGAGGAGCAACCAGACTCCTGCAGAGGGGTATCAAGGCCACATCCTAAATCTCCTAAGCACACCCTCAAATGCCTTGGGCATATGTGGAAGGGCAAGGATCCCAGCAACAATGGTGGCCTCCCTAGAAACAACCCCATATCCTTACCACCAAACTCAGGATCTCCCAGAGAAATGGAATCAAGCATCAGGGGGTAGTCGCCACACAGCCTTCATCTTTCAAAGCTGGCATTTGCCCTCCTCCTGAAGCCCATTCCACTCACAGGATACCCACCCCCACTAGTTCTGGCTCTGCTTCCCTGTGGCCTACAGGATGTTAGCCTTCAGCTCAGGAAGATGTCTCATAGGCTCCCACCTCCCTGATCACTCTTCCGGAATTGGGTGGCTTCAGCTTAGCCAGAGCCTTGCAGTACTAACTGATCCTGACATTTTGGTTCAATTCAAGATGGTTTTGAGTTATGATCAATTCAGGGGGCATGGCTATCTTCAGAGAGTTTTATTTTTTAGGTAAATTCCATGCTCAGTAGGTGCTTTTCTAATTGCAGCTTAATACTACACCTAATTGGGGAAACGCTATCCATCCATCCATCCACTGTCTATCTTAGCTCTGCCGCTTACCACTTCATTCATCTTGGGCAAGTCTCTTCACCTTCCTGAACTTTAGTTTCTTCCTCTATAAATCGAATCTAATACTATCTGCCTTATGGGTTTGTCCTGTGGTTAACTGAGATAAACAGCGTTTATGAATTGCCTAATGGGAAGCATATAGTGAATGTTATTTTCCTTCCTTCTTGAGGAACAGACACACAACTAGAAAATACGAGAAGACAGTGTATAATCAGGAATTAAACTGTGTGACACCAAAAGCAATAACAAAGAAGCTCTTGCTTTGCTTTCTAACTCCTAAACTGCCCTGGGAGTTGATATTTAAAGCCACTTTGAAAAGTTGAATATCCCAAAATATATTTGAACAGTTCAGTGAAGATGCTAACTCTCTATAATAGGCTCATTTGAAATGAGCTTTGCTACTTCCTTTTAGGAAGACAAACAACAGCCAACAGTAGCCGCTGTGATGTTTTCTTTTAAATCTTCCTTTTCAAACATAGGACTTGGCCATTGGACAATCACCCAGGGGCTTGCTCCCCTCACATGCTCTCCCTGAATGCAGGCTCTAGCTTGGAATTCTTGGGGCCTCATTAAGGCCGCTGTGACTAAGACATCTTGCCTGGTGCTAAAACTGTTTAAAATGAGTTGGCAGCAACCAGAAGTCAGGTCTCTCTGTTTTTAGTCAGTTACTCCCTCTTTGTAACCCCCGCCTACAAGTCATGAATCAAAAACATCTTTCTTTCCAGATATAGTGTAGGACAGCCCTCCTCTCTCCCTAAAGAAGCCTCACTCTGGTCTTTCTGGAGAGTTAAAGGACAGGGAGGCAGAAATCGGCCCCACCATTGTTAATCTCTCCTTTGAATACAATTTAACTCCTGGGAAAACCTCTTCCCTGCTCAAAGTCATTCTTTCCTCCCTTCCTCCACACAGGCCATTTAACTCTTCTGCTCCATGCCCCAGGCAGCCTCTGCCTCTGGCCTGGCCTTGCCTCTGCACCCCCTCCCCACTTTGTCCTCCTCCACCACCACCCAAAATGAGACAGACTGTGAGATAGAAGGGAGAAAATCCCAGTTAAACCAAAAGGCATCAAAAGTTGATCACAGCCCTGATTAAGGGGCAGGAAGAGATCCAGGAAACTAGAGGAGTGAGAAAGAACCTGGTATTAAGAACTCTACTCTGTGCTAGACACTTCTACTTTCTCTCACTTGATTGTTTAATTAATACAGTACTATGTAAATATACCTCCTTTTTAAGAAATTAGACCACTATAAGAACATAAAGTCTCTTTACACTCACCTTCAATCCATTCTTGTCACTCACCCTCTACCCAAAGGGAACCACTCTTGGTCTCCTGTTTTCCTCCCATGTATCTTCTAGGCCCTGGTGCCTAGGGCAGTGTCCAGCATAGGTGAAGACCAGAGGAAGATTTTGTGGTGTATGCTCTGCATAAATGCTGTGAATCCACAGATCTCAAATATTCAGTTCCAGCTCCCTCCTTTGAGATAGTAGTTTTCTGAAAACACCAGTATATTTGATAATTCCTTTACTTATCAATAGCCTTATATATGTTTCCCTGGGCATGTGGGCAAACATTTCTGTGGGGTACATAGTGATAAATGGAATTGCTTGGTCCCAGGATATTGGTATTTTTAGTTTCAATAAGCAGCTCGTGTGTCACCTTCCAAAGTGATTGCACCAAAAACATCTTCGTGACAAAAGTACCTATTTGTCCAAGTCCTCAGAAACACCTGATCATGATAGTTTACAATTAGTGAGCAACATGCTAGTTGTGTTCTAAGTTTTATATATATGTATGTGTGTGTATATGTATGTATGTTTTATATATGTGAAACTTAAACAATGTGAGGGTTAGGGGCACCCACCCCTCCCAGTCTAAAACTCCATCTATAACTTTTTACTCACCCAAAACTTAATTACTAAGTCTATTGTTGGTAGGAAGCCTTACTGATAACATTAAACTGTGGATTAACACATATTTTGTATTTATCTTGTATTGCATACTTATGCATTGAATGTATTCTTACATTAAAGTAAGCTAGAGAAAAGAAAATGTTACTAATAAAATCACAGGGGAGAGAAAATACGTTCACAATGCTATGCGTATTTATTGAAAAAAAAAATCCAGCTATCAGTAGACCCATGCATCTCAAGGGTCAGCTGTATACACCTCAGTCTCTGGTATTCCTCAGAAGGATCCCAATGAAGAGTTCTACAATCCTCTCCTTTTTATAGCTGGGGAAACTAAGCACAAAGTGTTGAAATAACTCGATACCATTAAACCTTTAATTTGTGGTAAATGACATCTGAAACGGTGTTGTTCCCCTCACTTTCCAGGAGAAGAAACAGCCTCAGAAGGGAAGTGACTTACCTGAAGTCACACAACCAAGATGGGAGTTGTCTGGGCGTACACTCTCTTTTTCTGTAGTGTGATGGTGAGCTGAGAAAATAGAGCAAGGTGGCCTTGGTACACGCCCAGTAAACCACCCTTGAGGTCAGAGAATGGGGGCGGGGAGGCGCCCAAGTCTAGCAGGGACAGCTTTCTTTCCTGTCTGAGTGCATTGGTCAGGTCAGTGTTGCCCCCACCCCCTCGCTAGCTCTCCCGGGGCGGAGGAGGGAAACGAGGCCGCGCCTGTTCGCACAGCGCCTCCTGGCCTTTCCTCGGGAGCGCGCAGCTCGGCACCCCAGGAGAGTAACGGGTCGCGGGGAGGGCTCCCGCGAGGGCAAGGAGCCGAGCAGGGCTGCTCCGGCGCACGGAGATAAAAGCAAGCAGGCGGCCCCGCCAGCGCGATTAGCACGTTCTCCTGTTGATTAGCAGGGTCTGCCCGGAGCTGGGATGCCTGCTGCTCGGGGCCCAGACAGAGCGTGAGGGCGAGGGAGGCCAGGGTGGCGGTTCTGCGCGAAGCCCTGCTTGCGGCTGGGTACTGCCGGCGGGTGGATTTCGAACGCGCAGCCCGGGGGTGCCGGCAGCTGGCGGCACAGCTGCCATGGGGCTGTGCTGCTGCAAAGACTGGAGAGGACACCTGCGAGCGCCCAAAGGTAACTCTCCGGCGCGCACGTGCGCTGCGGGCTGGGGACCTCAGTGCTCGGCTACAGTGTGTGCGCTGCCGACTTTCTCCAGCTGTAGCTGGGAGCTGGCAGCCCTTCCTCCGGGCCTTGTCCGCCCAACACCTGCCTCAGCCCTGGAAACAGCTCAGGTGTGGCAGCAAGTCCCCGAGTTCCCGAACTTTGGAGCGTGTGTCCAGCGCTTCCTCTTGCTCTGCGGTGCCGGCTGGGGTCTGAGGTCTGGCGTCTGGCCCAGGACCGGAGGGGAACGGACTGTGGGCTCCTGCTGCAGGTCCCGCCAAGTTCTCGGCTGGGGCGGAGGAGTCCCGGCCCGCCCTGCGCCCAAGTCCTTTGCAGAGGGAGCCGGGCCAGCGCCTGGCACCGTCTCTGCGGCTTAACCTCCCTGGAGGGGCCCATTCATTCTCCTTGCCGCCTCTATTACAAACTTGGATCCAGGGGCCCTGACTCAGTTTTTCAAAAGTCAAGGCGGTAGCTGCTTGCGGACTGCAGCAGCTGGGAGAGGGCTCCAAGCAAAGAAAACCCTGAGGACTTTGGCGGCCGCCTGAGGTCCAGCCTCCTCGTGCTGGGGACCTTCCAACTTAACCTTTGACTGACTGAAATGATCCCTGTGATTTTCGGAAACATCGTTGGGCTATCCCTGTAGTGCAGTGCTTCCCAAACTCACCCGACCCTGACACTCACCTGTCCCCCAGCACCTTGTTAAACATTTAGATCTCTGAGCCCACCCGGACCTGGATGGGCTCTGGGGAAGAACCTTGTAGCTGTGTATTTAAGGACTTGCCCAAGTGACCGCTGTGACCAGGTGAGTTAGGAAGCCTTGCAGGTAAACTATAAAGTCAGTGCAGCTTTATCAGAGTGGGCACCAGGTCCCTGTTCCTTGAAAAGTATATTTTGGAACCAGATAAAAAAGGAATGTATATGTATCAATCAATCAGCTTGAGGGATTCTTGTCCAGGTGCTAATGATACCATAAGTGTACAGGCTTGTTTCACAAAGGGTTTGAAGTAGCTTATAGCATGTGTAATAGGTAAATATAAAAAGCTGAACAGACCTTACATTTAAACTGGACATATGGAGCAAAGAGAGAGAAGTTAATCCTGCCACGAGAAAGATACTGTCTGTGGCTGGGCCACTTTGCAGCCAAAAGCAGATGGGAATTGTGAATAGTCTCATGGTTCTCATTGTCCCAGAGCAACAGTTATTTTAATATTGCTTTGAAAAAGAAAAGAAAATTGCACGTGGAATTTCATGTTTAGAGGGGATTAAAAGCAGCAGGACTGAGAGGGCAAAGTCTTATTCCATGCTGGCTGAGGGCAGGTCAGGGCCCAGAGCAGAACAGGAAAGATTTCACTGGGAGGGCTGGCAGGGCTGGAGCAGTTTTTGTCTTTTCCCGACTCTGTAAGCAAGGCAGGGGCGGGGGGTGAAGCCAGGGAGTTCCAGAAGCAAGGGTGGATTTGCAAGGCTTTGGTTAGGAAGGGTACATACTCTGTCTACTTACAGTCTCAGAAAGGAGCCAGGGGCAACTCCTGCTAGGTTTATATGCTGGGGCTGTGCCTGGGCTACACCCATCCTGGTGAAGAACAAGCCTGGCGTAGGAGTGTTTCCCAGCTTGTCCCCACCCTCCACTGACCTCGAGACACTGCTGGCCCCAGCAGCCTGGGAGCAGGGATCCAGTCTGAAGGGCCCATGAGGTACCACAGCCTGTGTAAATTCACAAGGCTGTCCCAGTCTGGGACCTGGAATAAGAAAGGTCTCGGAGCACTGTGGTGTCAGTGCTCCTAAGCAGGCAGCCAGACACTGCCAATCAGAAAAGATCATCTATGGTTCAAGGAAGGCAGCCATTTAGTTTTTTAATGTAAACTCTCCAAAGGTCCCAGGGGTGTCCAACCTGTGGCCCAAGGGCTGCATGCAACCCAAAATGGCTGTGAATGCGGCCCAACACAAAATCATAAATATACTTAAAACATTATGAGATTTTTTTAAAAAAATATTTTAGAGAGAGGGGAAGGGAAGGAGAGAGTGGAAGGGAAACATCATTGTGTGAGAGAGAAACAGTTGCCTTTCACACACCCCCAACTGGGGGGAGACCCAGCCCCCAACCCAGGCATGTGCCCTGACCGCAAATAGAACTGGCGATCTTTGGGTTTGCAAGTTGGCACTCAATCCACAAAGTCCCACCAGCCAGGGCCATTATGAGATTTTTTTTGTGATCACGTGTCACAGTGTATTTAATGTGTGGCCCAAGGCAACTCTTCTTCCATTGTGGCTCAGAGATGCCAAAAGGTTGGACACCCCTGCAAGATGTTGCCTCATTTAACAAATTTGAATTCATGGCCAATCTGGTCAGATAGTGTCCAGTTTGGACCATTGTTCAAAATGAGTTCTGCCATCAACAGGATAAGGGGTTCCTAGGTCAAATAACCTTAGAAATTATGAGTCATCAATGTTGGAAAGGTTTTTCAATGCAAGACTTCTCAGAGCTCTTAACACATTGATGTGATTGTGTATACCCAAGTCAGGTGGATTGTAGGTACAGTCTCCAAACCTGTGCCAAGGGAACTGGCTTTTATATAGCAGCTCATGGCACTGCATCTTGGGGCACACTTTGAGAAATGCTGCTTTAGACATTAACTGATTCGGTTGTCACAGCAGTGTTGTAGTACGACTGTTCCCAAGGGATGTGTGTGTATTGTATGTTTAGCTTTCTGACTTTACACACTAGAAATGTGTGTATGTATTTTATTTAAGAAAATATCAGAAGAGAGTGCATTAGTCATTGATATAATTTAAAATTTCCCAAGAGAATAGCTGTTGTTATTAATTTTATTCTTGGATATTTCTGAATCAGAACTTATACAACAATATTTGACCATGTTGTCACTGTGTAAAAATGTAATTGTTAAAGTAGAGAAACTCAAATAGCAAATCACAAATTTCATGAAGAGAACAGCAAAAACACATCACATGCCAGAATCACCATGGTAGATCTAGTTATCATGCTTTTACAGTCCAAAGCCTGGCACTCTCTCCAGGAGTTGCAGAACTGCAACTGGGCAGCTTGGACACTGGAGGGAGCACTACAGGTGCTTTTTGGGGTGTGAGATGCTGTGACGTTAATCATACCATCATATGCAATACAGATAGTTGCAAATGGAGCAGTCCTGGGTCCCTGTATTTTTGAAGAAGCTGAAAGGTCAGTGAGTAGGAGCTGATGTGTGGAGAAGCATTACACCCTCCTTAAAGCAGAGCACAAGTGGCTCTGGCTAGTGTAGCTCATTAGATTGAGTGTGGGCCTTTGAACCAAAGGGGTGCTATTTTCAATTCCCAGTCAGGGCACATACCTGGGTTGTGGGCCAGGTCCCCAGTAAGGGGCTCGCTAGAGGCAACCACACATTGATGTTTCTCTCCCTCTCTTTCTCCCTCCCTTCCCCTCTCTAAAAGTAAATAAAATCCTTAAAAAAAAAAAAAAAAAAAAAAAAAAAAGCAAAGGGCAAGTGTACTTGTTCTGAACTTTGAGGATACTATCTGATTTCATTGTTTCTGGACATTGTTTCCAGATGTGTCTGTTATGTAGAGCTCTGTGGTGGGTATGTTCAGTGGCAAATTTCAGTTTCTTCAACTTTGCGCTGTGGCCCAAGGCTGAGACAGAGGAGGCAGTGTAAGAATGTAGCATGGGACTTCTGGCCAAATTGGAGGCGTAGGCGGACACACTGTGCCTCCTCTCACAACCAAAATTAAGGACAACAAATATTTAGAAACAAGAAAACAACCAGAACTCATAGAAAATTGAACTGTACGGAAGTCCAACAACCATTCATCCAGACCGGTAAGAGGGGCGAAGTCGCTGTAGGAAAAAGTGGAGGTGTGGACCCAGGAACGCAAGTAGCAGCGGCTCACAGTTCCTAAGTGCACAGGCGGCAGCTGGTGGACCCCGGGCACAGGGGGGCAGCTGTGCAGACCCAGTGAGGACGCACAAGGCGGCTGGCTGACCAGGGGGTCCTACATTCGCGCACACAGACGGTCCAGGCAGAGGGGAAGTGGCGGAAGGGACTGAATCCAGGAGAGAGCGGAGCAGGCGCCATTGTTCCCTCTCAGACCCCGCCCCCACATGCAGCGTCACAACCCAGCGACTGGGCTGCCCCATGCTGGGGAGCGCCTGAGGCTCCACCCCTCACTACGGCGCGTGCGCAAATAATCCAGGTGAAGGGGAAGCAGCGGAAGGGACCGGAGTCCAGAAGAGAGTGGAACAGGCGCCATTCTTCCCTCTCGGACCCCGCCCCTACCTAAAGCGTCACAACCCAGCAACTGGGCTGCCCCGCCCTGAGGAACACCTAAGGCTCCATCCCTCACTACGTAATAACCGCGACCAGACTAAAACCAAAACAAAACAAAACCAAAAAAAAAACACCAAAAATGGCTCAAACCGTAGAAAAAATGAAAACTTCGGAGTCAATTCCTCTAAGCAACGAAGAGATAGCCAACCTATCAGATGCACGGTTCAAAGCACTGATCATCAAAATGCTCACAGAATTGGTTGATTTTGCTCATAAATTAGATGAGAAAATGCAGGCTACAATACATGAAATGAAGGAAGACGCATGGGGAACCGATAGAGATGGGAGGAAAACTGGGACTCAAATCAATGGAGTGGACCAGAAGGAAGAAATTAACCACCAAACAGAAAATGAGGAAGAAACAAGAATTCAAAAAAATCAGGAGAGGCTTAGGAACCTCCGGGACATCGTTAAACATCCCAACATCCGAATTATAGGGGTCCCAGAAGGGGAAGAAGAAGAGCAACAAGTGGAAAACTTATTTGAACAAATAATAAAGGAGAACTTCCCCAATCTGGCAAAGGAAATAGACTCCCAGGACATCCAGGAAGCTCAGAAAGTCCCAAAGAAGTTGGGCCCAAGGAGGAACACATCAAGGCACATTGTAATTACATTAGCCAAGATGAAAATGAAGCAGAGAATTCTAGAAGCAGCAAGGGATAAGGGGACAGTCACCTACAAAGGAGTTCCCATCAGACAGTCAGCTGATTTCTCAAAAGAGACCTTCCAGGCAAGAAGGGGCTGGAAAGAAATATTTGAAATCTTGAAAAGCAGGGACCTACATCCAAAATTGCTCTATCCAGCAAAGCTTTTGTTTAGAATGGAAGGGAAGATAAAGTGCTTCTCAGATAAGGTCAAGTTCCAGGAGTTCATCATCACCAAGCCCTTATTATATGAAATGTTAAAGGGACTTATCTAAGAAAAAGAAGATCAAAAATATGACAGTGAAAAGACAGCAAACTCACAGCTATTAAGAACCACACCTGAAACAAAAGCAAACTAAGCAAACAGCTAGAACAGGAACAGAACCACAGAAATGGAGATCATATGGAGGGTTAGCAACAGGGGTGTGGGAGGAGGAGGGGGGGGAAGGTACAGAGAATGAGTAGCATAGATAGTGGGTAGAAAATAGACAGGGGGAGGGCAAGAATAGTGTGGGAAATGTAGAATCTAAAGAACTTATGACACAAGGACATGAACTAAAGGGGGGAATGTGGGTGGGAGAGGGTGTGCAAGGTGGGGGGAATGATGGTGGAGAAACGGGACAACTGTAATAGCATAATCAATAAAATATATTTAAAAAAAAGAACAATTAAAATGAAATTAAAAAAAAAAAAGAATGTAGCATGGAGTCAGCTTCTGTTCAAGGCCAGGGACGGTGCAAGGGCAGACTGATGGGCCCCTAAGGACTTTGAGGAGCACTGGCCTCCTGTTGTCACTTCATCCCCAAGTTCACCCATAACACCTGGTTTCAGCACTGGGAGCCTTCTCTGCCTTCTGGGATCTTGCTCCCAGTCATGTTCTCTTTCTCCCCAACACCCTCACCCTTCCTTGTACTGGCTCCTCATCAGCCCACAAACCTGCCTGAGTCATTCATCAGAACATTTTCTTAAAAGCCAGTCTCTTCACTGTGTGCTCACAAGTCTTCCCGTCTCTTCTTCCCTCTATCACTAGCTCCCCAGGAACAGTCTTCCTGGCCCTGCTTTCCCCTTATCCTCCTCCTGCACTTATTCCTGTCAGTGTGCTGCATCTGATGACCAGTCCTGGCTCTCTGAGCACCTAAAAGCCCCCCACCTTGTACCTCTCCTTGGCCTGCCCCTCTCTGATACCCTGCCCCCTTTAATACACCACAGTCAACTGTGAATTCTTTTTATTTCACATTCTGAGCTCACTCTTCCCAGGTCCTTGATGACTGTGATTGCCTCTAAGCACACAGTGCCCTCTGCAATGCCCATCTCCAGCTTGCCAATCGAGAAATTAGGCTGAAGTCCTACACTCCTGCCAGGTTTCCTGGCTCTCAGTCCTGCACTCTGCTTCATTTCCCACAAGCAAAGGCTGGCATCTCCTGTGCTCCTGCCCAGGGCAGTGTCCCTATCCCTGTTCCGAAAGTTACTGTGACACCTGCGCAGACCCTCATCATCAACAGTGCTGGCTTCCTGACTGGTCATCCACAGTCCATCCTTGCCTCTTCTAGTTCACTGCCCAGGCTAGCATCCCATGCAGAGCTCCTGTCACATTCTGTCCCTTCTCGGACTCTGTCTCAGACCAGAGTGCCTCTAGAAAAAGTGCAGCTTCTTAGCCCTGCTGGTGTTGGATGTCCCCCTCCCATCCCTCTCTCAGCCTCCCCTACCACAGCCTGTACCTCTCTGGTCCCTGTCCACACCACAGCCTCTCACAGTACCTTCAGTTTGGCCTGAGGAGGTCAAGTCCTCTGAATGGGGGCCTGCACCTGGAACCTTCTGATACCTGGGCCCATGGGTCCAGTTCATTTCATTCTCCAGTACCTGGATGGTCTGGGACTGGCACCCTAGCTGACAGTAGTCTTGTCACTGTTGTGATATGGCACGAGGCTCAGCAGAGAATTGGTGCTCAGTGAACATTGGCAGGAGAGCAATGGGTGCAGCAGAGATGGGAGATGGTCATGCTCACCTTCATCTGTTCATGTCACCTGACACCTAGAGATCCCAGTGTTACCCCAGCTGGGAGAGTCCAGACCCACTTGGTGTAATTCTCTGCTGTGATATAGTGAGGCACTGGGCATGGACTCCATGCCCCTTTCCTGATGGACGGAGGGTTTGTCGAGTTGCCTGGTGGCCAGCATGCAGAGGCCAGTGGGCCAGGTAGGAACACTGCTGCTGCTGCTGCTGCTGTGCTAGTGTCCCTTGCTGTTCCAGAGAAAGGCAGAGAGGTGTGGCCATCACTGTGTGGGGATGATAGAACTGGTTCTACTATGGAAACTCCCGTACAGCTTCTCTTCTTGAGAAGCTTCCATTCTTCATGAATCCTTCCAAGATTGCTCATTGGAAGCTGCCATCCAAGCTTCTATTCATTCATTTACCAATCTTTGTTGGGCACCTGCTCCACGGCAGTCCATCCCTTGGGGAGGGTACAGTGTCTCCCCCCACGATGCTCATAGCCTGGCCAAATGGAGACCAGGAAACTGACACTGCAGGCAAAGAAGAAATTCAGCAAGACAAGCAAGCCTGGGTATTCTGAGTGGTTCAGAAAATGCCCAGGCCAGCTGATCCCTGAGCTGGGTTCTTCACAGAGGAACAGCCAGTCCAGCAGAGAAGATAGGGAGGGGCTTTCCAGGTGAGGTGAGCTGCAGTGGCTGGGCCAGCACAGGGTTTCCTCCCTTCCTGGTGCTCCTTTCCTGTGACTGGTCGAAGGAACCTGCTTGAGCAGTTGCCCCTCAGGCTCGCTTCTGCCCTCCCCCACACCACCCTCCCCCAACCTCTTGCCAGCAAACTTCAGTCACTGATCACATCCCAGTCCAGGCCTTGCTCTGAGCACCAGACTCACTTGACTCCTCCATTGAGTATCTCCTGGACTTAAGATGGGCCAAAGCTAATCAGTCTAAGTCTGAACTCTTGATTTTGTTCTTCTGCTCCAATTTACCATCACCAAATCCTGCCACTTCTATTTCCAAAATGCATCTGAAGCCCCTTTGTTTGTCTGTATTCCATGCCAGGCAGCCCTGTTCAGCCACCAGCATGGCGCTTGACCGCACCAACAGCCTCCTGATGGGTCTTGAGTTTCAGCTGTGCCCCAGCGCATTCTCTAGCAGCAGCCAGGGACTGTTCAAATTGCGTATAGGATCTCATTGCTTCTTGCTCACCAGTGCTCATACTGGAATGGCATTCACAGAGAACTCTTAGAGCCTCAGGTTCCAGGGATTGTTCCCATGGGCCAGAGCTCTAAGGCCTCCCCTCCGTAGCTCTTAGTTCGTAGTTTTGCATGGGTCAAACTCTGTTTCTGAGAAGTGTCCCTCTTTGTTATCTCTTTCCCATTCAAGTGCCCTGGGCAGCAAGTAGCCCTGTGGGTCTTTCAAAAAGGAAACCATATAACTCAATTGCTTAGAGCATCATCCAGATACACAAAAGTTGCAGGTTCCACCCCTGGTCAGGACACATATAAGAGTCAACCAATGAATGTGTAAATAAGTGGAACAACAAATCAACGTTTCTCTCCCTCTCCTCCCCACCCCCCAAAATCAATTTTTTTAAAATTTTATAAAGAAGTAGAAGAGAGAAACCAGCCTCAGGCAGAGGATTTGGCTCCATTTCCTAGCCAGGAGACCACAGACTACTTGTTACCTCTGTGAGTCTCTGTGTCACCACCTATAAATGGGGACAGGAATACCAAACTCAGGAGTTGTCAGAAGGCCCAGTGACAGTCTTAGCTTCGCTCCTTTCTAGCTGGATTACCACTCAGAGTCTTAGTTTCCTCATCTGTAAAGAGGGAACCAGGTAAGATAGATGCTCTGTGGGGTTCCTGTCAGCTTGAAGCTCAAGTGATCCTCTGAAGAAACTCAGAGCTTCTCTCTGCTCCTAGTAGGGCATTAGAAGGCCAATGTCTTTTCCCAGCTCCTCCAAAAGGGGGCTCAGCCAGCAGTCATTTGGCTGTACTTGTGGGGGATGTAAGGCAGGAAGGTCAGTGGCCCCCCTTAGACAAAATTTATAAGCAGATCTGTTTAACCAGCATGTAGTCACAGTCAACACTGCTGGCCCCTGGGGCTTTGTGGGGGTGGGTGGTAGTGGACTTACGGCCTCAGAGAGCAGCCAGTCCTGGGGAAGGCTGAAGTCTCTGACCTTCCTTGACCATTAGGGCAGCCAGCCTCCCAGAGAACTCAAGAGTCCTGAACTCCTCAAGGGAGAAAGAAAATGCCTAGTGGGGTATTTTCCCATCCTATTAGTCTGTGGTCCTTGGTCCCATATTAGGGGTCTCTCCTTCAGGAATCCTGGCACCAAAATGGGGAACATGAAAATGAAGTGAACCCCTAAAATAGTTTTCCTTATCTTTCCTTCCCAACCCAGCTATGTAGTTCATGCATATCCTGGCCAAATTACAACTTTTGCATGAGGTGTTCCCACAAATACTCCATCACTAGACTCTTTAAAATAGTTTTATTGAGATCTATTTCACATATTGTAGAATTTATTCACTTAGACTGTACCGATCCCTAATTTTAGTATATTCACAGAGTTTTGCAACTGTCGCCAAAATCTGCTTTTAGAACATTTTCATTACATCCCAAACAAACCCCATGCCCATTATTAGCCATCACTTCCCATCCGTAAGACAACCCACCCACTTTGTACCACCCCCCCAACCCCACAACCACTGAACTACTTTTATACAATATATGGTCATTTGTGATTGAATTATTTAACTTAGCGTGCTGTTTTCAAGTTTCATCTATGTTGTAGCATATATCACTAGTTTATTACATTTTATGGCTGAATATAGTCTTAGTATGAGTATAGCACATTTTGTTTATCCTTCATCAGTTGATGAGCATTGGACTGCAGTTTGCTAGTGTGTTATTGAGGATTTTTGTGTGTGTTCAAAAGGGATGTTGGTCTGTAGTTCTCCTGCAGTGTCTTTGGTTTCTTATCAGAGGACTGCTGGCTGCACAGGAATTGGGAACTGTTCCCTCCTCTTCTGTTTTTTGGAAGAGTTTGGGAACAGTTGATATTAATTCTTCATATGATTGGTACATTTACCAGTGAAACTGTCTGGTGTTAGTTCTTCTTAAATGATTGGTAGAATTCTTCAGTGAAACATTTTGGGGCATGTTGAAGTTTTTCAGTCTCTTATAAAAGGTTTATTTGATTTTCTATTTATTGAGTTGATTTTGGTAGTTTATGTCTTTCTAGGAATTTGTGTTTTATCTAATTCACCTAATTTGTTGGCATACAGTTTTTAAAATAGAAAATCCTTTTTATTTCTGTAAGGTTGGCAGTGATGTCCACTCTTGCGTTCCTGACTTCTGTAATTTTTTTTCTTTGTTAGTCTAGCGAGTTTGTCAAATGTGATCTTTTCATTCAGAGAACCAACTTCTATTTTTATTGACTTTCCTCTATTCTTTTTTTAAGTCTTTATATTCTTTATTTTCACTCTAATATTAATTATTTCCTTCCATCTGTGTATTTTGGTGGGTCTATTCTTTTTCCAGTTTCTTAAGGTATAATAGGTTAAGAAACTGTAAGGTTATTGATTTGAGATATTTTTTCTTGTATAATGTAGTCATTTATAGGTATAAGTTTCCCTCTGAGCACACTGTGTCTCCTAAGTTTTGGTATGTTTTGTTTTCATTTTTATTCATCTCAGTGTTTTTTAAATTTCTGTTGTGATTTCATCTTGGTTATTTAGGACTGAGTTGCTTAATTTTCACATATTTATAAATTCTCCAAATATTCTTTTCGTATTGATTTTGAATTCCAGACCTCTGTAGTTGGTAAATACACCTTCATATTTAAGTGTTAAAAGCTTGCTTTATGATCTAGCATATGGTCTATACTGGAAGATGTTCCATTTGTACTTGAGACAAATGTGTATTCTGCTGTTATTGGGTGGAGTGTCCCAGATGTTTAGATGTATAGATGTTTACTAGGTCTAATTGCCTCCTTGTGTTATTCAGGTCTTCTTTTTTTCTTATTAATTTTCTGCCTAGTTGTTCTATCTATTTTTGAAAGTTGAATACTAAAGTCTTCAGTTATTATTGGAGAGTCTCAATTCAATGCTGTCCATTTTTACTTCATGAATTATGGTGCTCTGTTGTTAGGGACATGTATATTTATAATTTTTATGTCTTCCTGCTGAATCAAATCTTTATTATTACAGGATGTTCCTCTTTGTCTCCAGTAAATTTCTGTCTTGAAGTCTTATTTTGTCTGATGTTCGTATAGTGACTCTGGCTCTATTTTGGGTATTCTTTGTATGGTATATCTTTTTCCACCATTTCACTTTCAGCCTATTTGAGTTTTAAAATCTAAATGTGTCTCTTGTATGTCCTAACTGCTGTGACTCAGTGGATTGAGTGCCAGCCTGCAAACCAAAGGGTCACGACAGTTCGATTTCTAGTCAGGGCACATGCCTGGGTTATGGGCCAGGTGCCCGGTAGGAGGCATGCTAGAGGCAACCACACATTGATGTTTCTCTCCCTCTCTTTCTCCCTTCCCCTCTCTCTAGAAATAAATAAATACATAAAAAACATTTAAATGTGTCTCCTGTAGAAAGGAATTTGATTATTTTTAAAATCTATTATGTCAGCCTTTGACTTTTTGTTGGAGTGTTGAGTACATTTACATTTGATGTAATTACTGATAAGGTATGTTTATGTCAGCCACTTTGCTGTTTGTTTTTTGTAAGTCTCTGTCTTTTTTTTTTTTTCTGTTCTTCCCTTTCTGCTTTCTTTTTGTGTTAAATAGATATTTTCTCTGGTAACATTTTAATTTCCTTATTGTTCCTTCACAGTATTTTTTTAAGTTATTTTCTTAGTGGTCAACCTTGGGTTTACAGTTAGCTTCTTAATTTAACACAGTCTAGTTCAAGTTAATACTACCTTAACTTAAATAGTATACATTTTCTCTCCAATATAGCTCTGTCCCCTCATTCCCCTTTGTGTCATTATTGGCATACTAATTACATCTTTATGAATTATAAGTCCATCCACACTGTTTTATAAGTATTGCTTCATGCAGTTATCTTTTAAATCAGATAGAAGAGCTAAAAAATAAATTTATGCTGTATTTTATATTTAACTATATAGTTATTGGTGTTCTCAATTTTTTTACATGGATTTGAGTGACCATCTAATGTCCTTTCATTTCATCTGAAGGATTCCCTTTAGAATTTCTTGTAGTACAGGCCTGCCAGGATAGAGAACTGAATACTCTCTTTTTGTTTCTCTGGGAAGGAATGTCTTAACTACTCCTTTGTTTTTGAAAGATGGATTTTCTGGATATAGAATTCTTGGCTGATAGTCTTTTTCCCCCCACCATTTTGAAAATGTTATCCCACTGACTTCTGACATCCATGGTTTCTGATGAAAGTGAACTGTTAATTTTATTGTGAATGCCTCATATGTGATGAATCATTGTTTTCTTTTGCTTCTTTTAAGATTTTTTTTGTCCTTGGTCAGTTTACTATAATATGTCTATGTGTGAGCCTCTTTGAATCATGTGTAGTCATATGTAGTCATGTGTAGTATACAACCACTGAAGTCTCTCATTAATTAGTTTAGTGGTCAGCTAATGATTTGTCAGAAATATAATTAAATGTCTTGGCCCCAGCTGGTGTAGCTCAGTGGACTGAGCACAGGCTGTGAACCAGAGGGTTGCTGGTTTGATTCCCAGTCAGGACACATGTCTGGGTTGCAGGCCAGATCCTCAGTGGGGGCTACGTGAGAGGCAACCACACACTGATATTTCTCTTCGTCTCTTTCTCTCTCCCTTCCCCTCTTTCGAAAAATAAATAATAAATAAATAAAAATAAATGTCTTGAACCAATAAGTCTTCTACCTTTTGCTGAGTGTGTGTGTTGGGGCACACCTTCAGTGCTTAGGTGGTTTATGACTCTGCCTTAGTCTTCACTTTGGGCTTGTACAGGGACTCAGAACCAGCCAGAGATGAGAAATTGGGGGTCTTATAGGTCTTTCCTGCTCATGGGCACAGCTCTACACATGTACATGACCTTGTAGAGTTCCAGAAATATATCAGAGCTTTTCAGAGCTCCCAGTAGATTTCTCATGGCCAGCTCATGTTTGCTTCAATTAGTATCATATGTTTAGGCAGCTGTCCTATTAAAGAATTACCACCGATGGTTTTTGACAAATGCCCTGGAACTAGGGCTTTTTCCACAAGTGAGTCAGGTAAATTAATGACAATGCTGTGTAAATGGGGCTTTTTCAGGGTGTGACAAGACATGTGAAATTGTGACAGTGCCCCGAGGATAAGACAGTGCTCTGGGGATGGGACTTTCTGAGATGCTACCTCATACCAAAGTATGTGGGCAGATAATTAGGTCTTCTCTGGAGGCCTTGTCCTTCTTACCTAAACTTTACCTAGTTGCCAAGTGGTGACTTGGACGTGAGTTTAGGTGCCTAAGGGGTTGGTATCATTGAGGCAGTATGAAATGTTGGAAGCTCATAAAGTAGGAGTTGGGCAGATGTTGTTTTGATTTCTGACTCTGTCACATACTGTCTGTGCAGCCTTGGGGACAAGTTACTTCTCTGAGCCAAAGAAGGGTGCCTTCCTTTGGACATTGGACACTGACACCAGGTATGTCAGTGGAAGAATTAAACTGACCTCTATGTAAGGTTGCTGGCACACACAGAGAAACATGCCCAATAATGGAAATAATTATTATTTAGTTTGAGACTTAGCATAAGACTCTAAAAAATGATGATGCCAGTGTTGTTTTGTTGCAATAAAAGCACTTACAATACATTCAATACTCATTATGTGCCAAGCCTTGTCATAAGCACTTTATACACAGGAATTCATTTAATCTTCACAATAACCCTCCAATGGGTTTTATTATTAATCTCATTTTAGAGATGAGGAAACTCTGAATGGAGTTTCCTGCCTCAGGCCACTTAGAGTTGGGATTTCAATTCAGGCTGTTTGGTACCAGGGTCTGCACTTTTAACCTGCACTCTGTTTATATTTAAATACCACCCAATGCAAAGCCTGGTGTTCACTTTAACAACTAGCAGTGGATAACACTAAAGTCAGAGTAAAACAAAAATCAGCTATGCCCTTTAATAATGAAACTTGGAACAAAAGGACTGGACACTCCCTAGTCAACATCCAATTTGGAAAAAGTCAAAGATTGGTCGCAAACCAGCAGCTTCTTCTTTGTGGCTTTGGCGAGGCCCAGTTCCTCTCTGAGGATCAGTCATACACAGGACATGCCCACCCCATCCAGTCAGAGTTCCTCTTGGGGCAGGGGGTGCTGCCCGATCCTGGAGCTGGGAGCTGCCCTGAGTACCACCTGTCCCTGAGCCTGCTCAGATTCACAGAGACTGAGGCTGTGGCACTTCAGCCCCTCCAAGCCAGCTCCTCATGCCCACGCCCAGAAGCCACAGCACCAGCAGTGGCCAGTTGATGTTTAATAACATGGTGCTCACCTTGACACACCAGGGCTGTTCAGGAACAGGTATTCCTGTGAGTTCAATTCTGTCTTTTATGACTCAAATGTGCCCTCTTTCACAGTGGCCACTGCCCATCATGAGACTTCTCTGCAAGTGCAGAGCACGAGGTATGGATGAAGAGCTGGCGTGAAGCCCTCTGCATTTGCCCTCCAGCCTCCTTCTCAGACCTACTCATAGGAGGCCCCTAACCCACAAGCTGTCAGATGCCTTCCTGTCCGGGAGGTCTGAAGCTATGGCGGATATTCAGATGGCACTCACCTGAATGACTAGGAGCTTTCTAAAAGGCTAAAATACTTCTGTACCAGTTAGTAAACTGTTACTGTGCCCAGCCTTCCTTCCTGGAGCTCCTCAGCATTCCCACTATCTAGTACCAGAAACTTCATGCCGGGCCCAGCAGCACCACCTAGCCCTGGGCACAAGCGAGCTTATGGTCCACTTCTGTTCTGATTGGTGTTGGTTTCTACAGAGCCAATTTTTAGGTTTTCGAACACTACCCAATCTTCTACAGCAACTTCTGGAGGCAGAGAGCACCTAAACTTGGGAGCAAAGAGATCTTTGAGATTAGGTAGTTTCCAATTCTTCACTTTTCTGACGACTAGAGCCAGATGGAGAGAGGCCTGTGTCACTCTCCAAGAGCACAAAGCTCATTTGGACAGAGTATGAGCCCCTTGTAGGTTGGGAGTGCAGGATGTGGGGACAGCATGAAAGACATTGGAGTCAGGTCACCCTAGTTTCAAATACCGATGTTCCCACTTTAACCTGCTGTGCCTCTGTGTGAGCACCTGGGCTCTGGGCCTCCATGTGGCTAGGAGAGCCCCACCTCACTGCTGCAGGAGGGCATGGAGGAAGAGGACTTGTGTTTGATGAGCACCCACTAACACTCTTCCCATGACAGTCAGGGCTGCTGAGGTCCTTTGGAAAACACCAGCACCTTCTACCTTAGTGAGGCCCCCACAGCCATGTCCAGGGTCACCTGCCTGCAAACAGGCCACTGTCCAATTTGGGGAACAGGCAAGCTCTTTTCCAGTGAAGGTCTATCAGAGGTGGGTTAAAGAGAGCATCCACCACTCAAACTCTGAATCCATCTTGCTAATGAGAGAATTATTGGTACTTATAACATATAGGCTCAGAGTGGGTGAGCCGAGAGGTCCTCAGAGGTCACCTAGTCCCACCTTCTCATTTTCCAAGTGAGTTTTTTTAAAGGCCCCCAAAAGAGGAAGTGGCTTGCCTAGAGCCAAAGAGCATGTCAGTGGCCCAGATGGCCCATGGTCCCTTGAGTCTGGGGGCCTCCATGCTCTTGACTTTGAGCAAGACTGCCAGACTTTGTTCTAGTTTAGTCCATATGAAGTGAAGGCAAATTCTGTGCACAGAACTGTGCCGGGATACTTATAGAGCAGGTATCATACCTTCCTTACTCCAAAACACTTAATGGAGGAAGGAGCAGCACATACAATAGATTTTCAAGGCAAGGATAAGAGCTGGGGGGAGGGAGCTGGTGGATGTAAGGGAACCACCCTTACATGCTACCCCTAACTGCTGGGCAAGCACAGTCAGCCCCCTGGACTTGTCCCTGCTCTGAATGCATTCCATCAAAAGTGATCCTTTTTCTGTTGTTTCAACCTTTTCCAAGTACCAGAAGGGACAAACTGGGCTCAGATTTAAGACCCTCTACTTTGCCAGAGGCCACGGGCCTCTGTCTCCCTATCTTGCTCATTTGCATGGATGCCACAGACCTTATGTCTTTGTATATATACAGGGTCAAAAGGGGTTCCCTTTCTGTCTGTCAGATTTCTTAGCCTTCGTTCAGAAACACTTTATGCCTGGAATTCACTCATGCGGTAAATAAACGGTCTTCGTCTGGGAAGGAAGCAAGGCTAATGTTTGCTGAGTGCCAACTGTGTCAAGCACAACACATGCCAGTGTTTCGTAGTTCCCAACCTTCCCTGCCAGGAGTATATGATAATGTTGGTTTTAGAGATGAAGACATTGGGGCTCTGAGAGGTAAATAACTTGCCCCAGGTTACCCAGATGTCCCTGGTGAAGCTAAGTTTGAACCCAGTTCTGAATGACTCCAAAATTCAGTATCTTTTTCTCTTCCTTCAGCTGCCTTTCAAGTCTCAGGAATGAATCTTTCTGGAAGGATTCCAGTTAATAGTCCTTGGCTGCTGGGACTCTGGGTCTTTGAGGTTTCTCAGGCTACCTAATAAATTTACTTCTGATGAAAAACTAAGGACATACCTTTCTTCTTGTGCCCCCATCCTCTGTGACCCACAGGACATCAGTATAGGTTGGAAATCTAGATGTAGCAGATGCCAAAAAGATGTCACGGCCCCCTCCCCTTATTCAGAGAGGCTGGAGAGCTATTTCTTCCCAGTAAACTGGGGGTGGGGGTGAGTCCGAGTCCAGGGGAAATGAGGCCACGGAGCCCCAGAAAAGGCCCGGGTCACCCAACATCCTGCCCTGTGAGGCCCCATTGTCCTGGCTTCAGCTCCCAGGCTGGCCACCCTCGCCACTGCACATTCATGAGCAGGCTCTGAGGCCCATTCTGAGTGAGTGCTATTTGTAGAATCTTCTTAAAATACTGCAACAGCACCATTCACAGAGTGTCTGCATGGCAGTTGATGGCAGAAGCTGAAACAAAGCCCTGCTGTGCTCGGCATCCACTTCTGGACTCTGCTGGAAGACACCTCCTCCACCTCACTGGCAGAGTGTTGGCACTCTCCCTGTCCTGGGTGTTCCCTAGTGAGGCTCTGTGGGGTCCAGCATGGGCGTAGGTCCCCTGTGCTGGCCTGGAAGGCATTTGGCCCTCTGTAAGTGAGATGGGACCCTCCCTGCAGTCGTCCCCAGTAGGCCCAGGTCTCCATCCTTCCACCCTCAGCCTGTCATGAGGCTGTACACAGACATGCTCCATTATAGTTGGATGGAAGTCCAGAGTGAAGAATCAGTAAGTTGTCAGAGAGGGACCCTGGAGAATAAAGCCTTTCTTGTTCAGAATAAAAAACTCTGGCATGCCCGTTTCCTTGTTCTCAGTTGCTCAGTTGCATCAGGGTCCTCACCACATGCATTTCTCTTCCCCCACCTCAGCAGTACACACAGTGCATTTTCACAAACACTTGTTCCTGGGATGTTAATAGGTGTCACCATTAACAATGAGTTTTGTGGTACCTGGAAGGAGTTGAGCAGAGTCTAGGGTTTTCCTGCTGAAAACCTTTCCCATGCTGATAAGCCATGCCTGGGGCAGTGGTTCCTCACAGAGCTGCCAGCTGACTTGACCTTCCTGTGTCCTTGTCAGCATGTGGGTGTGGCTGGAGCCCCAGAGGGTATGCCTGTCCTTTCCAAAGGTTTAATGATTTCCCAATTTTTGTCTTCCACTATTAGCACCTAACCATGTGTTGCACAGAAAAATCAAGTGTCCCTCCAAAAGGAAGCAACTTAGCTGTCCTGGCCCATGGCTGAGGCCAAGAACCAGCAGTGGGCCTTGCTTTATGTCTGATAGCACCTGGCAGGACCTCACCTCCCACGGCCTGCAAAGGCTTGGCAACCAAGATCTAGAAGCTCCCTCACTGAGCAGTTACACCAGTCAGGACTGATGTCAGGCCCTCGTGGTCCCTGGTAACAGCTGGTCACAAAGAATTCTGGGCCATTCCCTAACTGGCAGCAGGGTCACTATGTACAACTACACCACGAAGTGTGACCCTTGACAAGGGCTCTTCCTGGTGGTGCAAATCTGGGGTACGGACTAGGCGACCACCCCAAGGATGGTTTGGGGTTCTTAAAAGCACCACCATGTAAAGAACAACACCCATCTCCATGTTTGAGCCTGGCAATTGAACTGGAATCTGATCTTCCTGGTGGCAGGCAGGGTGGCCCCAGGAAGTAGCCCCCTGTGACAAGGATGCCACATCACTCACCAGCTCTAGGACTTGCAGTGGGTCTTGTCATTTCTGTGCCTTGGTTTTCCTGTCAGTAAGGTGGGAGCCATAAGGCTAGTTTGCAGATTGCTGTGAGGCTGAGGAGCTGGAGTGATAACCGGGGCTGGCTGAGCAAGACCTCCATTCCTGGCCGCATCCTGTCTGTCCTTAAGTGAATTGCCAAAGAGATGGGAGGGTTTGCAGTTTCTGTGGCCTGTCCTCACCCCCACTTGGGGCTGTGAGATCCCCGCAGACAGGAATGGTCTACGTGTCATTCTCCTGTCCTCTGCACACTCACACATGCATGGACAGCTGTCCTAAAAGGAGATGTAAGAGGATGGTCAGAGTTGCTGCTCCGTGGGGAGAGTCTGACGCGCAGAGCACTAGAGTAGGGAGGGAGGCTGACTTCATGTTGTGTATATTTGAACAGTTGATCTGGTTGATATTGTTCACCCTTTGCCCTAAAAGGATCTTCTTTCTGAATTCTGAGTTTTTATGTCTCTGTTTCTTCTCTTGCCATCACCTGCTACTTCCTGATACTATCACTATAGCTGCCCATATTAGTTCTAATCCACTGGGGACCATGGAGCCAGGGAGACGTGCACGTTAGAAATGTGTGTAAACTGGGTGAGGGCCTTGAGAGTCATTGGTTTGGCTCTTGGTGTTTTGAAGCCTGTTTTCACCTTCCATTCATTGTTTCATTTGTCCCAGGCTCTGTCTAGAGGGATAGGCTTGCCAGATAAGCGATTCCTGGAAAATAAGGTGTTTCTGTAATGCCCTGCGTGTCTGAGGGGCAGGCAGTCACCCTGGGTATGATGGTTTTTCTGGTTGTGCACGTAGACTCTTCAAACAAAGAGTCTAGCAAACAAGGTATTTTCCAAGGTCCATCTTGCAGGTGGGACTGAGGGGACAGAGGTCCTGAGAGGTTGGGGGAGTTGGGGGGTTTGCTCCCTGGCCCTACTGGCCCTGCTGAGGAGGAAAGCACTGAATGTCAGATAGCTGAAGCGTAAAATCCTAGCTCTGGTGTCCAGCTGAGAATCTTTGGACAGTTTTCTTCTGTAGAAAGTGGAAAGATAAGACCTTTGACAAGGTCATCTTGAAGCTTAATCATAAGAACAGATAGACAAATGTGTCACATAACTCCAGAAGGAAAGGTTCACATAAGCTACAATGTGCATTGGTGCCTCTGGAAGGTGCCGTTTTTAAGACTACCATGAACATGGCTGCCTTGGGAGCAGGAGGGGTGCCAGTCACTTAGACTACAATGTGAATGGCTGCCTCCTGGAGATGTTCTAGGAAGTGGTGCTGGTTAACCATGAAGTATACGTCCATCCTGGCACTAGCAAGACTTCTTACTTGCCTGGTTGTTTATACCTGGCCACCAGGAGGGAGGCAGATTGTAAAACTAGCGTGTTGACTTTTTAAGAACCTGAAAAATTTGGGTGAAAAAGAGTGTGGGAAAGATTAGCTGAAGCCCTTTGTGGGCTACACACCTGCTGGAGGTGGGCCTGCTTTTGGCTTTACCTTACCAGGATACCTGCAGAGAGGAACAGAGCATCTATTAAAGATCCATGGTGTCTATATCAAATTAAGGGAATTTCTTATGCACCCCACATAAATTTTGTGGCTCAAGAAATGTCCACAGGATCAGCTAGAGGAAGCAGAAAGGAACTGAGGAGATGGGATGAGTATACAGGCTAGGGCATGGGTGCAGACTCTCTCTAGTCCCAGGTACTTCCCTGCCATTTGGTAAGTCACCCCCACCTTCCCCCCTCCTCACCACCCCCTACACGCAAACACCAGCCTCAGTCTCCGCACTCTGCCCCTCTCTGGCCAGTGGAACTCCTTATAGGCCTCTGGCTACATCTACTGCCTGTCACCTCCCTGCAGCCTTCCAGTCTACCCCTCTCTCCACTCAGACCTGGGGGGAGGGGGCCAAACTCACCTCTCCAGGAGGCAGAGGGGAGGCAGATATCAAAACTGGTGATCCTAGGAGTTCCCTCTCCCCCATTCCTCCAGGCCTCTGGAGCCAACCAAATCTGGAGGTAGCTGGGTTCCCTCCTCCGCCACCAAGAAGAGTAGTTCCTGTGAGGCCGAGGTTTTGTGATGCAGAACCTTCATCTGCAAAATAAAGAGCAGTCTGGTAGCGGCAGAAGCTTCCACATCTGCATCCTCCCAGACTACAGTGAAGAGCAGATGTTTTCGCTTTTGCTAATTTGGTTTCTTAGATTGCTTTCTGTCTGCAGCTGACCCTACTCACCTTTGGCTCCCTGAGGACTAGGGCACATCTGCTTCATTTTCATGCCCCGTGGTTCCTAGCTTGGTGCCTGGCAGAGGTCGCAGGTAGGATTAGGAAGTATCCTTCAGGGCACCTTTTGGGGCCCGGTGCTGCAGCCAGCCCCCTGGGGGCAAATAAGAATTTCCCCCTGACAGAAAGAGAAATAGAGGTGTAGGTCTTGGGCTGGCCATCATTCTTACTGGTGTCAGTAAGAATCTATCTAATCGAGTCCATGAATGATGGTCAGCCCCTGCCGGGCTGGAGTGGGGCTGGGCACAGGGAAACAATAACTAGGGAAAGGGCATCAGGGCAGAGATCCTTGCATCTGTGCTTTATAAGCAGCTAGGCTAATGGGGGCATTTATTTGGGAGGGGATGAGACAGAAGGCCACGAGCATTTTAAATAGATACTTACAGTTACAAAGTGATTTTTTATTTATAATACTTAGTCCAAAATGTGCAGTTTCTGGAGTCAAAGTGAACAGGGTAGGGTGGAACTTGGGATCCCCCCTTCCTTCACCAGCATTGGGCCCTCATGCCTGCTTTGGCTCTACCCCTGTCACAGGTGGGCACAGGTAACCAGGTTCTCGGTGATCTCAGACAAAGAAATGAACCGAACACACAGCGAGTTTATAGCATAAAGAGGGAGAGCAGATTATTAAGCAATAGTACACTCCACAGAACATGGGAGCGGGCCAACTCCAAGCAGAGATTGACCTCAGGGGCTGGAGGGATTCTATTCTTATAGGGCGGATCTTTCCTGGCTAGTTTTGGAGGACTTTTATTGTGCATGTACAAGTAGTTGTATTACTTTAAAGCTACTGGGCACGTGTTCTCCCATGATTTTCCTTGACTGGCCACTGGAGAAAGGGGTCACACAATGTTAATTTATTATAATGCTATTATCATGAAGCAGGGGTCGTGTAGCATCTTCTGCGGAGGTGCATTCATGAGTCACCAGGATTCATTCAGCATTTTTCCAGAAAGTAAAAACAATCAGTCTTGGAATAAGGTCTCTATCCTGTATCACTGTCCTTTATGTTAGCCCTGAGACACCTCAGGAGTTTCCTCCTTCCTGGCTCTCTCCTGCCTCACTGTGGCAGGGGTAGGGGTGGCTTAAAACCCTGCAGGCTGGTCCTTGTTCTCACACTTCCTATGGACTACACCCCCCACCCTTCTTACCCCACCCCCAAATTTATGAGCAAGTTCTGTTGGGTCTAAGATCAAGACAGATCCTGAAATCAGGCACTTGTCACTTCTGCCATCTGTCCCTCCTTGAATTAACCACCAGTTCTTCACCGTGGACATCTGCCAGAACCTCCTGTCTATCTCCTGACCACCTCAGGCCCTTTCAGATACACTGAGCCACACTCAGGACCTCAGAACTTATCCTACCTCGGGCCCTTGCAGTTGCTGCCCTTTCCTCCCCTTAAACCATCTATATTAGCCCCTCTAGTCACTTAGTCCTCAGATCACGGGTTCTCAGGTGGTGTTAGTGGAAAGGGGACTGTCCTTGGGCCTGGAGTGCGTCTGCCTAGGGCCAGCCAGTCATGGGTGGGTTCTTGACTTTGTGCAGGAAAGATTTCACAACATGAGTCCAGGTGACTTTGAGAGTATGTTTATTAAAGGTGAGGACAGTGAAACAAGGGAGGACTTAGGATACCAGAAGCAACAGGGGAGAGACTAGGTGGGACTGCTTTGGCTCCCTAAAAAACATGGGAAAGAAGTGAGCCAGGGCAGGGCTGCTGTTAGCTCACTGGAGAGTCAGAGAAAAAGGGGCCTTGGTGACAGGTTCAAGGGTTTAGCCCTGGACCAGCTGCCACTGCCCATTGCTCCCCTGGTTGCAAGTCTCATGGGGTCCCTTAAAGTTTAGGAGATGCGTGCTTGTGAGGGAAGAAGAGAGGAAAGGGGAAGGGGAGAGGCCCAGGCTGGGTCCTTTGTTTTGAGGTTTTTTAAAGGCTTGAGGTTTAGGGGAAGATTTCAATAGAATATGGGTTTTCCCCAGCGCACCTGGTCTCCACTGATTGGTCAGCACTAGGACAGGGGGTCACTGAAGCTGGTCCTGGCTTTACCACCTGCCCATCTGGTTTTGCTGCTTTTGTGGGCCTGGAGCTGAAATACAACTGAGCCTAGATGTTATCTCTAGGGAGATAACCTCTGTACCTGGATGTAAATTGCCTGATCTTCGTGTTCAGCTATTTGTCTCGGTACTGAGAAATTTTCCTAGCTTCTTCCTATCCTGCCTGTATAGGAGCCACCCTATCCCTGCTGTAGTCCTGCCAGCTGAGCTCACCTCCCTCCTTCATCCATTTATCCCCAGGAGAAGTTCTAGGAAGTGGGGCCTTGCCTGTCTTGTTCACCTAAGCAGCCCACTCTACCCCATCCCTTTGCCAAGCAGGGTGCTAGCACACAGTAGGGTCTTGAGGAGTATTTGTTGTCTCATTGAAAGAGTCCCCCTACACATGCAGCTAGGTCGGGCCCAGGCTGTACCAGCCAAGCCCTCCTGAGGAGGTGGGGGGAAGAGGAGTAATTAAAAGTTCTTGGAACCACCCTTCACCAGGTGTGACTGGAGCTAATGGATACCTACTCTCTCTTTTATCCCTGGGCTGGCAATTCTCATACACAATTCATGAGGCTGCACAGACCATGCCAGCAGGATGGAGTGACCCCAGGCACCCAAAGCAGTAACTTGCTCTGTCCTATATCCTGGTGGGCTCTCATTCCCTGATTCATTGCCTGTCCTGCAGGCCTCCCTGGGATAGCTCCCAAATCTACAACTTGCACACAAGCCCCTGGTTTTGGGGAACCCAAATTAAGACACAGTGTTAGTGCAGGAAAACAATCTCAGTAGCAACCTGAAGTAGTAAAAGGCTCCAGTTACCTTCATTCATTGTACTCCAACTGAGCCCACAGTGCTTTAGTCGTTTATTATGCATGTTGATGAAATACCCACCTGGAGCAAAGCACTCTGCTAGGTCTTAGGAGAGCCACAGGATTTCATCTCAAAGCCCCAGAAGCCTTGGCGGGGAGACACAGGAGGCAGGACAAGGGGTGAGAGGGGCCCTCGGAGGCTGGGCATGGACTGAGGACAGCACTTGGATGCATATCAAGGCTCTGTCATTACTAGATCGTGAGCTAGGGAAACTTACCTGCTGGCTTCCGCTTCTCCTGTGCACAGTGGGGATGGTAATACATCGATCTCTGCAAGTGCCTTGGTTTGTAAAGTAGACAATAACCCCAGCACAGAGTCATCGGAGAGGTCAAATCTAACCACTTGTGGGGAAGATGGAACTGAGTAGGCACTTCATAAATGCTAGGCTCCTTTCTGTCTTTAGAAAAATGAATTAAACCATTATTCCTTCCAGATCAGTCAGCATAAATCACATTTTTTCCATTCTAAGTGCGAAGCCTCCTCCTCTTCCTCCTCCTTTGTCTTCATTTCCTCCTCCTCCTCCACAACCATGACCTGGAACATTTCAGAATCAGGTCTTCACCTGGCAGTTGGCGTATTGTATTCCTTTTTAATGTGTTGCTACTTTTAACTTTTTTTTTTAACATAAAAGTTATTTTTAGATGGGGTGGAAAGTGAGGAGGACTCTGGCCTTTAATCTGTGGTGTTTCCACGTTTCTGTTGAAGTCTGACTGAGGCCTGGCTTCCTGTCTTCCCTGGGGCTTCTGGAGACAAGACAGGCTGTGGCCTGACCCAGGTCAAGGAGCTGTTGGTGGGGAGTGGCCTAGAGTGCACAGTTCTCAGTGAGGCCTGATCCCTGACCCCCAGATCTCTGGGTTCCTCCAAGCCCTTGCAGTTTTGCATTTGTTTGTGATAATGGATAAGGCCTGTCTCCCCAACCAGGCTACATTCTCCAAGAGGTAGGGACCCTTGGTTTTGTCACTGCTGGGTCTCTGGCACATGACACAGTGTCCGATACGTAGTAGACCTTCCACAAACATTATTTGTGGAAGGGAGAATGAGATAAGGAAAACTGGGAGTGGATGAGGGAGGAACAGGTAAGGAAGGTGAAAGAGAAGTGGGGATATTTGAGCAGGGGACTGATGAATGGGTAGGAGTTTATAGGTGGACCAGGTGGGAAAGGCATCTCAAGAAGAGAGAAGAGCAGGTGCAAAGACAGCAAGGCATGAAGTGCATGCATGGCATATCCCAGGAACAAAGAAGCAGGGCAGAGTGCCTGAAGTATTTAGTGGGGGGTAGTAGCTAGCTAGACTGGAAAGGTACCCTCAGCTCATCACAGAGAAGCCCAGTAGGAAGCAGTGAACTTGGAAGTCTCCTGGAGGCAGAGAAGAGGCGGTGGTGTGGAATTCTCACCAGGGAGGGGCAGATCTGACTTGCATTTCAGAGAGGGACATCTGGCAGCACCCAGGCATCCTCCAGCTTGTCCTACACTCTTGCTTCACTTTTGCAGTTGTTCCTGAGAGAAAAATCACAGGTACCCATTTCTCTCACAGATACTGCCCAGGGCAAGATCAACGTGGATTCCCTAAAAACCCAAACATCCCCAGAACTACAAAAGATTTTCCAGGGAGATATTGGTTTCAAGAATTGAAACTCTGCTATAGGTTTGGGCTGACAAAAAGGGAATTTGGAGCTCAAACCATTTGGAGGATATCTGGACATTTTCCTAAATTAAAAGTACTCAAAGCTCAGGGCAGGTCTAACTTCTCCAGGGCCAAACACACGAGCTGCCACCTTTGTTAACAATGAAATAGTTTTTTAAAAGAAAGTAATCTGTGCCCGTGATGACACGCACGCACACATGTCAGAGACTCCATAGTGAGAAGTGAGCCTCCTGTGTTCCTGAGCCCTTCACCTGCTCTCCTGAAACAAGCTCAGGTCCCCTGTCCTGCTTGTCCTTTCAGAAGTAGGCACACACAGCCATGACCCTGCACCTACAAATCACTTTTACACAAATGGCAGTATGTTCTTCACACTGCATTTTGCTGTATCCGAAGAGTGAGTGAATTCCTCAGGAATGGATAGTCATTTAAAATTTAAAAATTTTAATAGATAGCCCTGGCTGGTGTAGCTCAGTGGATTGAGCGCGGGCCTGCGAACCTAAGGGTCGTGGTTCAATTCCCAGTCAGGGCACATGCCTGGGTTGCCAGGCCAGTTCCCGGCAGGGGACATACAAGAGGCAACCGCACATTGATGTTTCTCTCCCTCTCTCCTTCCCTTCCCCTCTGAAGATAAATAATAAAATAAAAAATCTAAAAGAAGGAAAAAAAAATTTTTTTTTAAATGCATTTTAAATTTTAATAGATATTGCCCTGGCCAGGTAGCTGAGTTGGTTAGAATATCATCCCAATACACCAAGCTTGCAGGTTCAATTTCCTCCCAGTCAAGGCACATACAAAAAACAACTAATGAGTGCATGAATGGGTGGAACAACAAATTGATATTTCTTCTCTCTCTCTCTAAAATCAGTAAGTAAAATAACATTTTGATAGATATTGTCAAATTATTTTTCATAAAGAGGTTGTGCAAAATCTACTCCTGTCAACAGTAAGGGTCTGCCCACTTTCCTCACTGTCCCCCTCAGGCTCTGGGCAACTCCCAGGTTCCCCCGTGCCACCATGGCTGATTCCCCACTCCGTGTGAAGCCTGCAGCCCCCTACTCACTGTTCCCACTGCCTTTTCACACAACGTGAAAAGGTTTCTGTCCTCGTTACTTATTTTGATTTTTTTATTTTTATTTTTTTATTAATCTTGGAGAGAGAGTGCAAGAAACATCGCTTTGTTATCCACGTACTATTGTATTCATTGGTAGATTTTCGTATTTGCTCTCACTGGGGATTGAACCCACAACCTTGCTGTATCAGGTTGACTATTTAACCAACTGACCTACTTGACCAGGGCTCATTGTCACTTGATATTAAATTCTATTTTTATTTAGTTGTTAAAATAGGTAACTCGGTTTAAATATCAAAAGGCAAAATGTCATTCTCCCTGCGCCCATCCTTTTCCTCTAGCCACCCACTTCCCACCCAGTTATATTTCTCCTTCCATAGATATTTTGCACATATTCAAACAAGTAAGTATATCTTTCATCCTCCCCCCTCCCTCCTTCCCCTCCCTTTGCCAAACCTGATGGCATGTCATTGTTTTGTTCACTGATCTAGCAGAGAAGATTCCAAATCTGAATATATATTTCTCCCATCTCTTTTTGTCCTTTGCCTTTACACTTTCTCTCCTTTACCATGTGAATATTTTTAACTTTCCCATAGTGAAATTTTGTTTTGTAGCTGCTGGTGTTTCTTTTTAATTTTAATTAATTATTTATTTATTTTTAGAGAGTAGGGAGGGAGAAAGAGAGAGGAATACTGATTGGTTGCTTCTCCCATGCCCCCAGTGGGGGACCTGGCCCAAAACCCAAGCATGTAGCCTGACTAGGAATTGAACCAGCGACCTTTTGGTTCACAAGCCAGCACCCAGTCCACTGAGTCACAACAGCCAGGGCAGTGGCCTCTAGTTTTAGAGTATATTTAGACAGGCCTTTGCCACTTCGAGGTAATATGAAATTTAACCCATGGTTAACTCTAGTTATCTTGTCGTTTCATTTTTCATCTTTGAATCCTTGATCTGTCATGAATTTGTATTATGTTATTAGGTGTGATACCAGTATTCAACTTGCTAATTTTTTAAGGGATTTTATTGATTTATGTTTAGAGAGGGGGAAGGAGGGAGAAAGAGAGAGAAACATCAATGTGTGGTTGCTTCTTGAGTGCCCCCTGCTGAGGAACTGTCCCACAACTCAGGCATGTGCCCTGACTGGGGATCTAACCAGCAAACCCTTTGGTTCACAGGCTGGTGCTCAGTCCACTGAGCCACACGAACCAGGGCTCAACTTGTTAATTTTTCATCTAGCTGTTCCTATTCCATTTATTAAATAACCTATCTCGTACTTGCCCATTTGAAATAACTCCCTAATTTTATTCAGAATTCTCCTATGTGTTGGAGTCTACCTGTTTGTGTTATGCAGTGCCATGCTGTTTTCATTATTGTAGCCATATACTCTATTCTGTTTTGATAATTGATAGGGCTTCTCTGACTTCATTATTCTTTTTTACAAACATGCATTTGATACTTTTGCTTATGAATGTTAGAATCAACTTGTCTAATTTTTTAAAATATTATTAGCATTTTATTGTGTTAAATTTACAGACTAAATTAGGGGGAATTGGCATCTCTGTTATGTTGTTTTCCTATTTATGTGATGGCCTACATTGCTGTTTTTTTCTAATTTATAAACAGATTGTTATTTCCAAATATAAATTTTGTGTGTGGCTACCTTACTGAATTCACTTATTGCTTTTAGCACTTTTTCAGTTCACTGACTTAGGTTTTTGCATATGTAAACAGGTCATTGAAAAATAATAACAGCAGTAATAATAACCACATCCTCCCCTCTAGGTTTTATAGTTGTATGTTCTTTTTCTAGTCTGCAGCACTGGAGAATACTTCCAGGAAATTGTTACATGGCAGTGGTGACACACGTGCACTGTTCCTGGTTGGGACAGCAGTGCTGCCGGCGTTTCTCCATGGCACACAAATTGGCCTGGGGTCTACCCACGTTGAGGAAGGGTCCATACATTCTGATTTAACATAGAATTTTTATCAGAATGGATGTTGAGCATTGTCAAGTGTCCTTCACGTTTTCTTAGACCCTGCTGCAGGTCCACCAGTGTGCGCCAGCAATCTCTCTTAATAAAATATACAAGTTTTATTGGATGTTTACCATATGCTGGGCAACATTCCAAGAGCTTTGCATACTTTAGCTGAGTATCCTTACAGTAAGTAACCCTATAAGGTGGTATAATTATGGCACTCATTTTACAGACAAGACAACAGAGGCTGAGCGAGTAATTTGTCTGAGGTCATATGACAAATCAGAGGGAAGCTCCCCATTGGCCCTGTTCAGCAAAGGGAAATCCCTTGTAAACTGGTCTTCTAACATGCTGGCCAGTCGCAGATCCACTGTGGAGGGTTGAGGCTCTGCACCCAGGCAGTCGGAAATAGTCTGACCTCCTGGCTCTGTCCCTGTGGTGGGCAAACTCTAAGATGGCCCCAGTGAAGCCTGCTTCCTAAAGGTGGGCTGGACCCTGTAACTTGCTTTCAGTGAATAGAATAGGGCAAAAAGAGACAGGTTGTCACTTCTGATATTAGGTTACAAAGAGACTGTGGCTTATGTATTGTGTCCCCTCCATTGTAGCAGATCTCAGGCAGGGATGTGAGGAGACTGACAACCCACTTCTACATTTCTAGAAAGCCTTTTTATTGTCTCAAATGCAGAGAGAAAAAGAAAATAAGGGAAAGTAGAGAGAAAGGATAAAGCAGATGTTGAAAGCAGGTGCACTGCGCACTGACTGCTTGGGACATGGGGGCTCTAACTCTCTGCCCTGGGACAACCTATCTGTGATTTCCTTTACCATCATAGCCCTAAAGAAAGGATGGCCAGTGAGGGCCTTCATGTGAAATATCCCGGGGCACTGAAGACAGATGGGCACATGGCACACTCTGTTCAGGGGCCTTCACTGTTTGCTTAGAGATAAAAGAAATCTTCTCAGTCAGCATATCCCAGGAAGGTCAGGGGTCAACGTAACACATATGACCCATGTACCAGGGATATTGGGCTCAGTCTACACTGGGACTAGGTGGGGTGGGGTCTGTCTTGGTGCCCATCCTGCTCAGACCAGCATCCTCCTTTCTTCACAGGATTCCATCTTTCTTCTCAAGATAGAGAGCATGTAGCCCCAGGTAGATATTACCTGCATGAAGGCTTCTGAGGTCTGAGGACCTGCCCCAGGGATTGCATCCTCTTTCCTCTGGGTGCACTTACAGCAGCTCAAGGAACAGATTCAAGAGGGCCCTAAAGGAACCATGGGGACCCGACGCCTCTGCTCCTCTCGGCCCAGTGCTTCCCCTCCCCACGTCTGCTTTACACCTCTCCCACCCCCCTTGGGCCAGCATCTCCTCCTGAGTGTCCTTTTAGAGTTGTGTTCTCAGCAGGGTTGTCACTAGTCATTGTATTTGGTCCTGATGTCAGCCATGGTGTCGTTTGTCTGGTTGTGCTGCTTTTCTGAGACCTAGGTGTATTTGGTGCAGATCAGAACCTGCTTGTCCTGGGGGAGGAATGCTGAAGGGTTATTCTCTGGCCCTCTTGTCCTCTAAGGGAGTCTAGCCCACATGACTAGCAACATGTCAGGGGAGGAAAGGTCAGGGGTGTGTCCAAGCCACATGACCAGTGATATGTTAGGGGAGAAAAGACTACCCTGGGGGCTAGGTCCTTGTTTTCCCAGTTTGCCCCTTGCTAGGCACCCCAGGCTTTCTGCCCTTATGACCTTCTGTACCTGGCCCATCGTCCTTGCTCTACTCATGTCTATCTAACTGCCTACCACAGCCGTTAGCTGATTTCAGGGAAAGAATCTAGCAGTGCTAAGTTCAAATCCTGGCTGTGCCGTTGCTTGGCTGGGTGGCCCTGGGCCACTGGAAGCTCTTGGAGCTTTGGCTTCCCTGTCTGTAACACAGGGATGATAGTGACTACAGGGAATGACTGCACTGATAGAGCATTTGCATGCATTGCCTAGTCCACAGCTTCCTTCTCTCATTCAATCCTCACCAGAACCTCACAGGTAAGATCTAATTACTGACTGCTTGTTGATGAAGAAATGGAAACATGGAAAGATAATGTGACCAGTAAGCACTTCTATTTTTCAGGCTTCTTGCATGGAGAGGAGAACCCGGAGGTACAAAGCCAGTGGGGCTGGGGTCTAGCCCTGTGCTCTCAGCCCCTCGCTGCTGGAGTAACAGGACGGACCCAGCGGTAGCCAGGCCTCATTTCCTGTGCCCTCTCCCAGAATACAAGGGATTGAGAGTGCAGGGTGGCAGGTGCCAGGGACCTGCATTGGGATTTCCATTGTAGGAAACCAAGGTAGCCCCTGCACTAGCAGGGTGTCCACTTGTTCCTCCTCGTTCCTCCTCGTCCCACCCCGGACAGGTCGACCTTGGAGTGTTGAGAGGTACACAGGTTCCAGGAACAACAAAAAGGCCTGAGGACAGAGCAGAGCACATGCCTGTAGGTTACTGCTCCTGCCCTGAGCTGCCTGCCTCTAAACACTGCCTGGATTCCCACCTCCTGGGTTCCTGCCCAGCCTGGCAATGCCTGGCCACTGCTCCTCCTACCACAGCCCCACCATTTCCTGCCCCATGCCTTTCTGCCCCACCAGCCATCTGAAGAGCAGGAGGCATTTGCCCAGGAATAAGTGAGTAGCCAAGATCAAGGGCAGGCTTTAGGGACACCAGACCAGAGGATAATTAACACTTGAAGGGCAAGTGGCTTTTGGTGGCTCCAAGTGGATTAAGAGAAATGAGTGAAGACAGGAGGACATGTAGGCAGATTTTACCCCTGCTCAGGTTTAGCCTGGTGCACCTAGGGATGGGCAGAAAAGCCCACCTGGCTTATAGTTATCACCCAGAGCTGGTACCACACACAAGGGCAGTCTCAGGACATCTGAGGGTGGTCTTCTGTCCTCCCACTCCAGCCCAGTCTAGGCAACCATAAAGCTGTCCAAGCTGGTAGCCACCAGCCAGGTGCGTCTACTGAGCACCTGAAATGTGGGTAGTCCAAATTAAGATGTGCTGTTAGTACAAAATACACACCAGATTTTGAAGATTTACTTTTATGTAGCTCAGTAATTTAGTTTTGTATATCAGTAATTTATTTATTTTTTAAAGTATATTTTATCGATTATACTATTACAGTTGTCCGATTTTTTTCTACCCTTTATTTCCCTCTGTCCTGCACCCCCCTCCCACCAGCATTTCCTCCACCCCTTAATTCATGTCTATGGGTCATACATATAAGTTCTTTGGCTTCTACATTTCCTATTCTATTCTTAACCTCTCCCTGTCTATTTTGTACCTACCATTTATGCTTCTTATTCCCTGTACCTTGCCCACCATTGTCCCCCTTCCCACACCCCACTGATTACCCTCCAGATGATCTCTATTTCTGTGATTCTGTTCCTGTTCTAGTTGTTGCTTAGTTGTTTTTTTTTTTCGTTTGTTTGTTTGCTTTTTAGGTTCAGTTGTCAATAGTTGTGAGTTTGTTGTCTTTTTACTGTTCATAGTTGTGATCTTCTTTTTCTTAGATAAGTCCCTTTAACATTTCATATAATAAGGGCTTGGTGATGATGAACTCTTTTAACTTAACCTTATCTGGGAAGCACTTTATCTGCCCTTCCATTCTAAATGATAACTTTGCTGGATAGAGTAATCTTGGATGGAGGTCCTTGCCTTTCACGACTTCAAATACTTCTTTCCAGCCCCTTCTTGCCTGTAAGGTCTCTTTTGAGAAATCAGCTGATGATCTTATGGGAACTCCTTTGTAGGTAATTGTATCCTTTTCTCTTGCCGATTTTAAAATTCTCTCCTATCTTTAATCTTGGGTAATGTCATTATGATGTGCCTTGATGTGTGCTTCCTTGGGTCTAACTTCTTTGGGACTCTCAGAGCTTCCTAGACTTCCTGGGAGTCTGTTTCCTTCACCAGATTGGGGAAGTTTCCCTTCATTATTTTTTCAAATAAGCTTTCAATATCTTGCTCTTCCTCTTCTCCTTTCAGCACCTGTATGATTCGGATATGGGGATGTTTAAAGTTGTCCCAGAGGTTCCTAAGCCTCTCCTTATTTTTTTGCATTCTTGTTTCTTCATTCTGTTCTGGTTGAATGTTTGTTTCTTCCTTTTGCTCCAAAATGTTAATCTGAGTCCCAGTTTCCTTCCCTTCATTTTTGGTTCCCTTTCTTTATTTCACTTTGCATAACCTTGATTTCTTCCTTTATTTTGCAACTGTACTCAATCATTTCTGTGAGCATCCTAATTACCAGTGTTTTGAACTTTGCATCTGATAGGTTGTGTATCTTTGTTTTGTTTAGTTCTTTTTCTGGAGCTTTGATCTGTTCTTTCGTTTGGACCATATACCTTTATCTCCACATGCCTGTTATGTAGTAAGAAGCCTTAGATATTTGCCAGAGTGGGGCAACTGATGTCTGCTGCATTGTTGATGTCTGTGGGGAGGGGTCAGAGAGGGGACAATACCACTTGCTTGGATCTCGGCTGGCTTTCAGTCACTTCCTCCACTACCCACAGCAAATTGGGCCCTTCTGGTGCTAATTCCCAGGTTGGTTTGTGTATGTTCTAGGGCCGTATAGGTGTCTCTAATGAACTCCCCTGTGAGGCTGGGAGTTTCTCCTGCCATAAAATTTCACAGGTTTTTACAGCAGAGGCTTTGAGGCTTTCTTTTCCTGTGCTGGAACTCTGTCTCATTCCCCAGTTTTTCCTCCAGGTTTATCTGCACACAAATGTGGGACCGCAAGCTGTACCTCTCCTGCCCAGTACTCCAGTTGCCACCTTGATGCATGTCCTTTCTTCCTTGGCTGCCCATCCACCCCTCCTACCAGTCTGGATGAATGTTTCTTCTTTAACTCCTTGGTTGTCAGACCTCCATACAGTTCAATTTTCTGATAGTTCTGATTATTTTTTTTAAATTTGTTGTTGTCCTTGTTTTGGTTGTGCAAGGAGGCAAAGTCTATCTACCTATGCCTCCATCTTGGCTAGAAGTGTTCAGTAATTTTTCTTCAGTGAAAGGGAAACTTTATTGAGGATCCAGGGTCACGGGGTTCAGGCACAATGCCATCCTGGGGGTCAGAGAGGTGGTAGAGGGGCCTTATTAAACCTTCTTCTTGGAGTGCAGGTTGTTAGTATGGCCACACTTCTCATGGCCATTGACAGCGCAAGGGTACAGGCAGAAGTAACACTTGCAGCAGATCATCCAGTTGCAGTCGTACTTGTGGGCGAGCTGGCCTAGGGAGGGCTCGATGAGACCACCCCATAGACAAAGCACCAAGTGCAGGTGTACTCTCTGAATGTTGTAGTTTGAAAGAGTGCAGCCATCCTCCAGCTGTTTGCCTGCAAAAATCAAATGCCACTGGGCAGGCGGATGCCCTCCTTGTCTTGGATTTTAGCTTTGACTGTCTCAGTGGTGTCACTGGGCTCATCCTCAGGAGTGATGGTCCTGCCAGTCAGGGTCTCATCAAGATCTGCATCTGTGGCTGCGTCTGCTGTGTCTCCACAGTCTCACTGAGAAGAAAGAGCTATATCAGTAATTTTTGATTGTGTTGAAATGAATGAAAGTATTTTGGATGTATTGGGATAAATAAAAGGTATTATTTAAAATAATTTCAGCTATTTATACTTTTTAATGTAGCTACTTAAACATTTAAAACCATACATCAGGCTCAAATTATATTTTCATTGAACTACACTACTCCAGAGATCTGTGTCCCTGCACTTGGCCTTCATCTCTGGGAATACTTTTTGGGGCCCTCTCTAGAGCTTTCTGCTCCCCTGGGCAGCAAATAAAATGATTGTGGGTCCTGTGACAAATCATACATTGCAGCTGGTGTCACCTTTAAACAGTTACTTCCTTTATTTTTAAACACTTTCTGTGAATCCTAGTAGGGGCAGACTAATTCAGATATCATCTTATTAAGTACATCAGACAGACAACTTTTTCACTGGACTGTCGTGCGGTGAGTCTCATGGGCTGCAGTGGTTTACAAAATGCTTTTACATATTTCGTTTACTGTTTTTTCTTTTTATTATGAAAAATTACATATAGAACAGTTGAAAGATAGAAGTTCCTGTTCTGGAACCCTTGCTGGGACCTGCTGCACTTTGGAATTACTTTCTCTCCCATAAAAAGTCACTTGATGGGTGTACAGAGACTCACAAAAGAAAGTTTTTAAATTCAGGAGCTCAAAGGGGAAGACAGCCCAGCTGGGAACAAGAAAAGCTGGGCTGGCTTGAACAAGCAGAGCAGGGTCCAATCAGGAGCCAGACTGCCTGGGGTCAGAGTTCACTGGTTATACAGCTTGGGCATGTTTCTGACATCCTTGGGCTTCAGTTTTTCCCCCTTTGTTTATTTTTTATTGAGGTATAATTGACACAAACATTGTATTAGTTCCAGATATCCAACATAATGATTTGATAATAGTATATAGTGTGAAATGATCACATTAAATCTAGTTAACATCCATCACTATGCATAATTATAGAATTTTTTTTCTCATGATGAGAACTTTTAAGATCTACTCTCTCAGCAACTTTAAAATATGTAATCTGTTATTATTAACTGTAGTTATCATGCTGTACACTGCATCCCCATGACTTATTTTTATTCATAACTGGAAATTTGTACCTTTTGACTCCCTCCTGCCTCTGGCAACCACCAATCTGTTCTCTGAGCTTCATTTTGTTTGTTTTTATTATTATGTTTTTTAGATTCACATGTAAGTGAGAACATATACAGTATTTATCGTTCCCTGTCTGACTTATTTCACTCAGCATAATGCCCTCAGGGTCCATCCTTGTTATAGATGGCAATATTTCATTCCTTTTTATGGCTGAATAACATTATACATGTATCACATTTTCTTTATCTGTTCATCCTTCAGTGTTTCCAAGTCTTGGCTGTGGTGAAGAGGCCTGCAGTGAACATGAGGGTGCACATATATTTTTGAGTTATGCTATTGCTTCCTTCAGATAACTACCCAGAGGTTGAATTATTGGATCATATCATAGTTCCGTTTTTAATTTTTTGAGAAACCACAATTCTATTTCATAGTGGCTGAACCAATTTACATTCCCACTAGTGGTGAACAAGGGTTCCCTTTTTCTACATTCTCACTGACACTTGCTATCTCTTGTCTTTTTGATGATAGCTATTCTAACAGGGGTGAGGTGGTATTTTGTGTTTTGATTTGTATTTTCCTGATGATTAATGATGTTGAGCATCTTTTCATGTACCTATTGAGACCATCTCTATGTCATCTTTAGAAAAACATCTGTTCAGATCCTCTGCCCATTTTTAAATGATTGTTTTTGTTTTTACTATTGAGTTGTATGAGTTCTTTTTATATTTTGTATATTAACCCCTGATCACATATATGATTTACAAATATTTTCTCCATCTTTTCCCAAAAAATGGGGATAATGACACCACTTCCCTTGTGAATGTTCACACTTATAAGGCTCCTCAATTCATTAACTTCATGCCTACTTTTGAGTGAGTGATCTGTCTGTGCCAGCCACCAGGGTTCTGCTACTGCTACTATTAACCTTTCATCCATCACAGATTCAGTGATGCCCTCCCATGCAAGGCACTTCCTCATGTTCTGCAGGTGTTTATAAAATAGACAGAGTGGGGGTGGATCAAAAGTAAAAAGTATAAATAAGCAGGTCATAAAAACAAAATACATGTGTACTGGATTGTGATATAGCTATGGAAAAATTAAGGTCAGAGAGGGGCATGGGTGGTGGTGGGGGATGTGGAATGAGGTATAAATAGAGTAGCAGAAAGATTCCCCAAGGAAGGTGACATTGAGAGAAGACCTGACAAGATAAGGCAGGTTGTGTCAGTATCTGGGATAACTGCTTTGCTGGCAATAGCAAGGGCAGAGCAAACATAGGGACATACCTGGTTTTTCCAGGAATGACAAAGAGCAAAGAGGAGAGCAGCAAGAAGTCAGAGGAGCAGTGTGTGAGGGGATGAGTGTCTTGGAAGACCATCACAAGGACTTTGTTGAGGCAGCAGTGGTCATGGCAGGATTTGGAGCCGATATGTGCTGGTTTGGGTCTTAACTAGGTCACTGACTTAGTCTCCTACCTAAAACATCCACAAAAGAAGATAAAATGTAAGAAACATGTTTTTCAAGACACTGAACACTGGACAATGATGGACTTACTGCCCTAAGAAAGTCTGCAAGCTGTGGTGCAGGAAAAGGAAACCCAGGTGGAGATCACAGGGCACCATGAATTAAGAAGACAGCTTGGAGATGGAAGATACCAATGCATCTAGAGTTTTCAAGATACAATACCGAGGGGGAAAGAGCTGCTCAGAGAGAAAAACTCCCATGGGAACTCATCACCACATGCATGTGGGGAAATTCCTGATTTTATTAATCTCAAAAAAAACCACAGTTTTTTGTTTTAGTAACTTTGTTTATATTTTTATCTTTATTTTTCTGGTTAACAAGCTCTTTTTTAAAGGGCTAGGTAGCAAATATTTTAGGTTTTAGTTCATATGGTCTGTGCCACATGACATTGTGATGCTCTGAAGCCAGCATGATCCTGATACCAAAACCAACAAAGACACTGTAAGAAAAGAAAATGGTAGACCAATATCCTTTAGGAATATAAATGAAAAATCCTCAACAAAATTTTAGCAAATTTAATTAAACAATATATAAAAAGGATAATACATCATGATCAATCAGGATTCCAGGAATGCAAGGTTGGTTTAAAATTTGAAAATTCATCAACATAATTCATCATATTAATAAACTAAAAATATTCATGTGATATCTCAATACATACATAAAAAGCCATTGACAAAAATCCAACGTTCATTTCTGATTAAAAAAAGAAAGAACACTCAGTAAATTGGAAAGTAGGAAACCCTCAACCTGAGAAAAGACATTGACACAAAAAATCCTATAGCAGGTATGCTTAATGATGAAAAACCAAATGCTTTTGCCATAAGATGAACAAGACAAGGATTTCCACTAACTCCACTTCTATCTAACATTGTATTTGAGGCTGTAGTCAGTGCAATAAGACAAGAAATATAAATAAAAGTATCCAGATTGGAAAGTAAGAAGAACTAAAACTGTCTTTATTTGCAGATGGTGCGATTGCCTATGTAGGATCACTTAAAGCCAACAGAGAAAGGATAGTCTGTTCAACAAATGGTGCCAGAACAGCTGGGCAGCCACATACAAAATTGGACAAACTCCAATTCCTACCTTGTACCATATACAAAAACTAACTCACAGACCTAAATATAAGTGTGCCATATACAAAAACTAACTCACAGACCTAAAACTATAGAACCTCTATAAAAAGCTATAAAACATAAAACTAGAAGAAAACTTTTATGATCTTGACTTAAGGAAAAGTTTATTAAATACAAAACCAGAAGCACACTCAATAAAAGAAAAAAGTGGGTAAATTGAGCTTTATAAAAATTAAAAACTTCTCCTCTTGGAAATATACAGTGAATAGAATGAAAGGAAAAGGCACAGACTGGGAGACATATTTGCAAAGCATATATCTTATAAGAGACTTGTATCCAGAATAAGTAAAGAACTCTCAGATCTCAATAATAAAAAGAAATGAACAACACTTTTAAATAATGGACAAATGATTTCAACAGATATTTCACCAAAGAAGATACATGGATAGCAATTAAGTACATAAGAAGATGTCCAACATCATTAGTCATTTTGGGAAATGCAAATTCAAATACAATCTGTACTGCTACACACCCATTATAATGGCTAAAAGTAAAAAGGATGACCAGACCAAGTGTTGGTGAGAAAGCTGAGGAACTGGAACTCTTGTATGTTGCTGATGGGACTGTAAAGGGTGCAGTTACTTTGGAAAGTAGTTTGTGGCAACTTCTTAAAAAATTAAACATATGTATATAACATATATATGAAAGGGGACCCCAAAAAACAGAATTATCTTTTGGAGGTTGGGACTTTTGTAGTACAGGTGTCCCTCACTAGTGAGTGTTCTAGGAACTCATCTGTATGAGTGTACCAGCTGATGGTGTTGTGAGAGACTGCATCTGGACTCAGTGAATTTTTTTTTAAAGACTCTTGCAACACGTTGCCCATTTCATGATGGGTGATTTACGAGTTCACCTGCCCACATGGTGCTGAAAGTTCAGCAGTTTTTGACTAAAAACAGCATGACCCCCATGCCCCACCCTCCTATTCACCTGATCTCATCCCTAGTGACATTTTTTTGTTTCCCTGGGTGAAAAATGCCCTCAAACAGAAATGTTTTTTCTGTGTGGAAAAGGTGAAACAAAAAATGGTAGAAGCAGTAATAGGCATTAGTTCAAAAACTGTTTGAACAGTGGAAAAAAAGTCTCAGTAGGTGTATTGCATCAAATGGAGAGTACTTTGAAAGCAACTGAAGCTTAAACATGTGAGAGTAAATACACAATTTTTATAAATAAATTCAGGTCTTTTGGGTCCTCCCCCAAAATAAGCATACAGACATGAAAAATACATTAAAAGTTAAGTACACAAGCTTGGAGCATCATGAGAGCAGGACTATGGGCAGGAGTACAGATGGATTCGAGAACATCTGTCAACATCTGGGTGTGACAGGTCCAAGTCTGTAGATGAAGTTTGTATGAAGCCTATATGAGTTGGGTGGCCCTCTTTGGGGAAAAGAATTGCAAAATAAGATATTCTAATTAGGTACAAACTTCAGTATTCATTTAGAACAAACAAGTAATCATAGCAAATTCTCAAGGCTACAGATCCCTAAGTCATCTTGAGACTCTTTTCCAGAAAAGCTTTCTGGTGGCATCCAGCTTCTGATCCCCACCTGGACCACTCAGCCATTTCAGCCCTTGCAGTCCATGCAGAGCCATTGTCCTCACCTCAGTGGCAGTGCCCACACCCCGCGCATGACCCCAGCAGCTGGCTGAGCTGTGGGGCAGCCTGTGTTTTCAGCAGGTCCATGCCTCCTATTGGGTTTCAGGCTGTGGTATAGCTGCTTCAAGCTGTCTTCCTCTCCACCTCTTCAGCTCTGCTGCTCAGTGGCTGCATGGACCCAAAAGGAGCAGGGCTGGATGTATAGTGAAGGGCCCAGGAAGGCACCCTGGGGCTCAGGCAGTCTTGTCTTCTTGCTCACCACCTTCCTGAGCTTTGGGTCCCACTGGAATCTCCTGCTTACCACCTAGCTTCCTGTACCCCCTCAACGAGAATATACCCCTTCCCCTGCTCCAGCTCTCAGAGCAGTCTAGGCAGCTTCTCCAGACCTCAGTAGCATTGCTGTGACCACAACAGCCTGACCCCAGTAGGCCACCTTGTTCATGGGGGATGGTGGGAACATGGAGTGGGTCAGATCCCAGAGCTGGGAATTTTGAATCCCTGACTTTACTACACATTAGCTGTGTGAATTCAGGCAAGTTCTTTAATCACTCTGTGCTTCAGTTTCTTCTTCTGTAAAATGCAGGTAGTAAAAGTATTTCCCTCAACACTGCTGTGAAGGTTAAAGAATCCTAGGAAGGCAGGTGAGTCTGTTAGCTTTGTTCATTTAAGTGTCTGCAGCTTGTGGAAGGGTCTCAGGCAGGTACCAGGTGCTCAGTAAGCTTTTACTTCTGTGTGATCTCTGTTCTGGGGCTGCAGCCTCCAGTAAGGATGTCTTGGGTGTCACAGTTGTCTCCACTGCCATTCTGTCTCCTTGGGAACACAGGTCCCTGGGCCTCACCCCACAGACAACCCTGGTTAGGGTCTGAGGCTCTGTGATCTTAGGCAAGTATATAGGTGAGTTACATATTGTGTGATGTTGGGGGAGGAGGGTGCATAAAGAACAAAATCATTGAAAGTCCTTAAATTGCCTATGAAGTTCAGTGTAAATGATTTTATATATATTCCAAGTATTAATTCATTTGCATGTGAAAGATGAATCATTTACACATGAAAACATGAGAACCACCAAAGTAACTGTAGGAAAAAGTTGGTTCAGGAATGAAGCTCTCCCACATTCTCTGCCTTCAGATGTGAACAGGGACAGGTGCAAAACTCTGGAATTTTACTCTGCGTACCAAACTTCTCCACTGGCCTCTCATCTGCATGCTTTTAAAAATAGTGCCACAGGATGATTTTAATAATTCTGATTCGATACAGAAAAATAAGACTGAGGGAGAACAGAGAAACCCTGAAGTGTCACAAAGACAGGTACGTGAGGTGTGAAAGGAATAGGCTGCAAAAATAGAATCCAGAGTACGGATCTTGCTGAAAGGTTTTGGAGAGACAGCTTTCTCACAGCCCAGGGAATAAAAAGCTAACTGGTTTGGGGGCTGGAGAGAGTGCTGCGGGGGAAGTCACCTTGTTTCTGCCCACGAGTCTCTGTAGTAAGCCTGTGTCTCCCTGTCTTGCAGATGCCGGGGAGCAGGAGAAGGTGCCAGCCAACCCTGAGGCGCTCCTGCTCATGGCCAGTTCTCAACGTGACATGGAGGACTGGGTGCAAGCCATCCGCCAGGTTATCTGGGCCCCATTTGGTGGAGGTACTGCCCATAGCCCGAATGTTCACCCTCTAGAACCCTTGCGTCCAGGTAATCATACCCCTCATCCCACACTGGGCCTACAGGACCCCTTTTGCTCAGGACTTCCTGTCTGTGTCTCATGCTTCTTTTTTCCTGTGTTTTTTTTTTTTTTAATGTATTTTATTGATTATGCTATTACAGTTGTCCCATTTCTCCCCCATCATTCCCCTCCACCCTGCACACCCATTCCCACCCCCATTTCCTGCCCCCTTTAGTTCATGTCCATGTGTCACAAGTTCTTTAGCTTCTACATTTCCCACACTATTCTTGCCCTCCCCCTGTCTATTTTCTACCTACCATCTATGCTACTTATTCTCTGTACGTTTTCCCTCTCTCTCCTCCTCCCACTCCCCTGTTGCTAACCCTCCATATGATCTCCATTTCTGTGGTTCTGTTCCTGTTCTAGTTGTTTGCTTTTGTTTTAGGTGTGGTTGTTAATACCTGTGAGTTTGCTGTCTTTTCACTGTCATATTTTTGATCTTCTTTTTCTTAGATAGGTCCCTTTAACATTTCATATAATAAGGGCTTGGTGATGATGAACTCCTTGAACTTGACCTTATCTGAGAAACACTTTATCTTTCCTTCCATTCTAAATGACAGCTTTGCTGGATAGAGCAATTTTTGATGTAGGTCCCTGCCTTTCAAGACTTCAGATATTTCTTTTCAGCCCCTTCTTGCCTGGAAGGTCTCTTTTGAGAAATCAGCTGACAGTCTGATGGGAACTCCTTTGTAGGTGACTGTCCCCTTATCCCTTGCTGCTTCTAGAATTCTCTGCTTCATTTTAATCTTGGTTAATGTAATTACGATGTGCCTTGGTGTGTTCCTCCTTGGGTCCAACTTCTTTGGGATTCTCTAAGCTTCCTGGATTTCCTGGTAGTCTATTTCCTTTGCCAGATTGGGGAAGTTCTCCTTTATTATTTGTTCAAATAAGTTTTCCACTTGTTGCTCTTCTTCTTCCCCTTCTGGGACCCCTATAATTCGGATGTTGGGATGTTTAAAGATGTCCCGGAGGTTCCTAAGCCTCTCCTCATTTTTTTGAATTCTTGTTTCTTCCTTGTTTTCTGTTTGGTTGTTAGTTTCTTCCTTCTGGTCCACTCCATTGATTTGAGTCCCAGTTTTCCTCCCATCTCTATTGGTTTCCCATGCATCTTCCTTCATTTCACATATTGTAGCCTGCATTTTTTCATCTAATTTGTGAGCAAAATCAACCAATTCTGCAAGCATCCTGATCACCAGGGCTTTGAACTGTGCATCTGAGAGGTTGGCTATCTCTTGGTCGCTTAGAGGAATTGACTGTAGGCATTTGATTTGTTCTCCGGTTTGAGCCATTTTTGGTGGTTTTTGTTTTTGTTTTTCTTTTGTTTTTGGTCTAGTTGCGGCTGTTACGTAGTGAAAGGTGGAGCCTTAGGTGTTCACCAGGGCAAGGCAGCCCAGTCACTGAGTTGTGATGCTGTATGTGGGGGTGGGGTCTGAGAGGGAACAATGGCACTTGCTCTGCTCTCTCTGGGATTCCAGTCCCCTCCGCTGCTTCCCCTTCACCTGGATTATCTATGTGTGCAAATGTGGGACCATCTGGTCAGCCAGCCGCCTTGCGCGGCCTCACTGGGTCTGCACAGTTGCCACCCTGTCCCCGGGGTCTGCCAGCCACTGCCTGTGGGCCTGGGGTTTGTTAGCCGCCACCTGCACACCTGGGAACCGCCAGCCACTGCTGCCTGCCTTCCTGAGTCCACACCTCCACTTTTTCCTGCCGTGACTCTGCCCCTCTTACCAGTCTGGATGAATGGTTGTTGGACTTCTGTACAGTTCAATTTTCTATCAATTGTGGTTGTTTTCTTGTTTCTAAATATTCGTTGTCCTTAATTTTGGTTGTGAGAGGAGGCACAGTGTGTCCACTGACGCCTCCATCTTGGCCGGAAGTCCTGTGTCCCATGCTTCTTAAGGCAGGCAGGCACTGTTGTACTCTTCTGCTGCAGGCCCTCAAGAGCTGTCCCTCAGGTGCACCAAGCAGACACTGGCAGGGGAAATCAGGGCCCCTTTTCAAAGGCATGCTGTCCTCCAACCACACAGTCCTGGGCCTATTGCATACTTGGTGCTCAGCATCAGACCCCTGCTGGGTGCTTCAGGTGGATGAGTTCTGCACAAAGGCCAGAAGTGAGCACCCACAGGGTCATATCAGATGCCTAGGTACAGTATCCTTCCCTCTGTGGCACCTGCTGCAGCTGCAGAGGTCCCTTGCACTGCCCACAAAGTCCACCCCCATCACTAATCGGAAACCAGTAGTTCTCATTTACTCACTTCCTCCTTTATTCATAACATTTATTGAGTGCCTAAAATGTACCAGGTTTTGTTCTAGACACCAGGAGTTCAGTGGTAAACAAAGTAAAAGCAGGCGATGCCTCCACCCTCCCTTCCTCTGCATTGAACAGTGGGAGACAGAGTTAGGCAAGTAAACATGTCACATGATGTCCAGCAGTGAGAAACTGTGATGAGCAACATAAAGCTAAGCGGAAGGACAGAGGCAGTGTTGCGTTAGAGGTTGTAGCCCAGCCAGCTTAATGGAGTCACCAGGAAAATGCAGGGGAAGAGCATTTAGGCAGAGGGACCAGCAAGTGCATCGGCCCTGAGGTGGGATTGATTGAATGGAACACAAGGAATCTCAGGAAGGCCAGTGGGTCTGAGGGAGAGAGGACAGGAGAGTGGAGGACCTGGGATGACAGAGGTCACAAAGGCCTGGGGACATGGTGGAGATTTCAGGGAGGGCTCTGAGCAAGAGACAGATATGACCTGACTTACGTATATAAAAAGAGCTCTCTGGCTGCCATGTTAAGAGTGGACCATAGACAAAGGTGGACATAACAGTCTGGGACAGTCATGGGACAAGGTTCATGGGGACATGGGCTGCTGTGGGAGTGAAGACGGTGAAGAGTGGTCATTTATAAATGTGTCCTGAAGGTGGAGCTGCAGGGTTTTGCTGATGGTCTGGACATGGGGTGCCAGAGAAAGGAAAGATGACTTCCAAGCTAGGCAGTTGCTGTTTCTGTAGGTTGGTGTCCAATAAGTAATCGTGAAAAGAGCTTTTAGAAGGGATCACCACTCCTGCTGGGCTGGGGCCACCAACTCCCTGCTGAATGGGTAGACCAGGGGCCCTTGGGATGCTGAGGTTTGGACCACAGGAGTCATAGAAGTCCTCTGTCTCCCCACACAGAGTTTAACTGGCTCTGACTCCAGACAGAGGCAAAAGTTTATCTTTGGGGGCTCATAGCACACCTCTAGATCGTGCAGGCCCCACACATAGGCTGAGCCCCTTCCTTCAGTCCTTACCTCACCAGCTCTCCTCTCCCATTCCTGGCTATACAGTTCCTGACCACCTTTCATACAACCACATGTCTCTTATGTAGAGGAGTCAATATAAGTTTGAAAGTCAGAGTTTCTTTTCTGGGCTTCATAAATGGCCTCACACTGTTAGCCATAGCCTCCAGCCCCCTGCTGATTGCAGCAAATATGACCCCTAGCCCCAGTTGAACCGCTTGGGAGGACCCAACCTCACCCAGGGATTTTTGCATCCTCCGTGGGCTTCCTTTGGTGAAAGGTGGTTGAAAGTGAACCAACAGAACAGAATAGAGCCCAGAAGTAGACTTCCATATAGCTGGACTTTGCTTTATGACAGGTGATGCCTTTGAACATTGGAAAAATGAGAACATAGCCATGATGTTGGGTTACAGAAAAACTTTTTAAAAGAATTAGAAGAATCATTAATCTTTGGGAAAAGATTGACAAATTATACTACATAGAACAGGGGTTTCAAACTCATTTTCACTGGGGACCACATCAGCCTCACGTTGCCTTCAAAGGGCCTAATGTAATGTTAGAATTATATAAATGTAACTACTCCTTAACAGTTAAGTGAGAGCTCGGTGCTGCCACCTGGTAGAAACAAGGTGCCGGGCTGGATAAAACAAGGTGGCCTGCCGGCCTCGTGTTTGCCACCTGTGATATAGAATGAATAGTATCTATTCTTTAAAAAAATAGATTGAGAAAATGAAAAGATAAGCTATAGGTTGGAAGAAGGTACTTGATACATATACAACCATCAAAAGACTCACTCCTCAAACTCTTGCAAACCCTTAAGGCCAAGATAGACAAGCCAGTAGAAACATAGGCAAGAGACTTGAACAGCCACATTGCAGCAGAGGAAATGCTTGTGACCAATGAACACAGGCGGTAACCTCAGTAGTAATTAGGGAAATGCAGATTAAACCACAACACGATCCTTCCACTCATCCACACCTGCATGACTAAATGAAAAGGACTGCACATTCCAAACAGTGATGAGAGTAGCAGGCCACAGACACTTGCATATAGTGTTGGGCAAGTAGTTGGCAGTATCTGCAAAAGTCGGTGCATGCCTATGTTTCAGCGATTCCACTGCTAGGCATGTTCCCAAGAGAAATACGTGCACAGGTATGCCAGGAGACTCATACACATCACATGTTCACAGCAGCCTTATTTAAGATGGCCCGATGACAAATAAATAGAATTTATTCTACAAGAATGAAAATGAATTAATTATAGCTCTAACCAACATGCCTGAGTCCTAAACCATACTGTGGGACTTGGGAAGCCTAATAATGTACTTTATAATCCCACTTACATAAAGTTTGTAAAGTTGAAAAATAGGGCAGAAGTAAACTACATATATTATTTATAGATAGGTAATTAGGAAGCAAAAATATAAAGAAAAGCAAATAAATGAATACCATAGAAGTCAGGATGGTAGTCATAGTTACACAGGTGTTCATTTTGCAATTATGTCTTTTTGTGCATATTTTACTATATAACAAAATTTAAAAATAAAAAAAGAAACTACGGGTCAAAGAGTCTAAGTAATTACACAAGATGACACAGCTAGTTAAGGGACCAGAGCTGAGAAATGAGGGCTGATGTTCTGAGTCCAAAGGCTGTGTTTTGTCGCAACCCATGGAGGACTTAGTCACACTTGGTCTGCTTGTTGGCCCCTGCCCTAGCCTATCTCTTACACTCTTCTCTCTTCCCTACCCTTCCCTCCCCTTCCGTTCTGTCTCTCTACCTCTAAAGCTCTAGCTCTGTCTCTCTCTGTCTTACCTCTATCTCTGTCTATCCCTATCTCTATCTCACCCTCTTTCTCCTTCTCCCTCTCTCTCTCTGTCTCTCCCACTGCTTGCTTAGAATGAGGACCCTTTGCAGAATCCCACATAGAACCCAGATTTGCCCCTCTTCCAGCCCCCCTCCCACCAGTATTTATCAGACTTCTCAGGCTGTGTGCTGAAGAACTTGCAGGAATTAAAACAGGACCTGTCATCAAAAGTGCTCATCTCCTTTCTACAAGAAGGATAGAGGAAATGCAGAAATCCCAGGGTTAGTGATGGCAGACATGTCTGGGCAAGCATGGGCACTCACAGGTGGGCTCAGTTGGCCTCTGGAGGTTTCCTGGCAAAGCTGTTATTAGCCTGGGTTCCCCTGAAAAGGAAGCTTAGAGGATCAGTCCTTCCTTCGCTGTTTTGTTACAGAGCCCAAGACCCTTTTCAAGCATGTTTGTTCTGGCAGAGAGCAGGCCACCTCTGACAGACAGGAATGGGCAGCATGCCTCCTGCAGTTAGAGAGCCTGAGTGTCCCTACAGAGAAAGCTGGGGCAGGCCAGTGGGTCAGAGGAGCCTGTTACTGCTGGTGGCCTGCCTAGGGTGGCCCAGACTGTGGTGCCCCTTGTCTGGGCATTCATTAATTCATTCATTCATTCAACCAGTCAGTCATTTACTCAAGAATGTGTTCTAGGGGCTGGGGATACAGCAATGAGCAGGAAAGACAAGGTCCCTGCCCTCATGGAATGCAAGTTCTATTAGAGGAGACAAATAAACAAGATAAGTAAGCTCATTTTAGCTTAGATGGCGATGAGCTCAGTGGAGAAAGATGAGGTAGAAAAGGCAAGCAGGAGTGATGGGGGGGGGCAGAGGTTAGCAACATTTGAGTAAAGGAGATGAAAGAGTGAATTAAACCTATACCTGGGCAGAGAGTTTTGGAGGCAGAGGCAGGAGTGTCCAGAAGCGCAACAAAGAGGCCACTGTGGCTGGAGCAACATCTGTGAAGGGGCAGAGAGCAGGAAATAGGTCAGAGAAGTCATGGAGTGGTAAATAAACAGGGCCTTGTGATCATAGTGATACCTCTGGCTTTTCCTGAGTGAGGTGTCGCCCTTGGTAGGTTTTAAGCACAGGAGTGGCAGAGCCTGACTCAGGTCTAACAGGATCCCTGTGGCTGCCATGCTGAGAAAAGATTAAAGAATACAAGGATGAAACAGTGAGCCCAGTTAGGAGCTTATTACACAATTACACAGGTGAGAGATGATGGCGGCTTGGCCCAGGATGGTATTGGCGATGAGAAGTAATTGAATTCTTTTTTTTTTTTTTTAGTTTTTTTAATATATTTTATTGATTATGCTATTACAGTTGTCCCGTTTCTCCCCCATCATTCCCCTCCACCCTACACACCCTCTCCCACCCACATTCCCCCTTTTAGTTCATGTGTCATAAGTTCTTTAGCTTCTACATTTCCCATACTATTCTTGCCCTCCCCCTGTCTATTTTCTACACACTATCTATGCTACTTATTCTCTGTACCTTTTCCCCCTCTCTTCTCCTCCCCCTCCCCTGTTGCTAAACCTCCACGTGATCTCCATTTCTGTGGTTCTGTTCCTGTTCTAGCTGTTTGCTTAGTTTGCTTTTGTTTTAGATGTGGTTGTTAATAGCTGTGAGTTTGCTGTCTTTTCACTGTCATATTTTTGATCTTCTTTTTCTTAGTTAAGTCCCTTTAACATTTCATATAATAAGGGCTTGGTGATGATGAACACCTTGAACTTGACCTTATCTGAGAAGCACTTTATCTTCCCTCCCATTCTAAATGAAAGCTTTGCTGGATAGAGCAATCTTAGATGTAGGTCCCTGCCTTTCATGACTTGAAATACATATTTCCAGCCCCTTCTTGCCTGGAAGGTCTCTTTTGAGAAATCAGCTGACAGTCTGATGGGAACTCCTTTGTAGGTGACTGTCCCCTTATCCCTTGCTGCTTCTAGAATTCTCTCCTTCATTTGAATCTTGGCTAATGTAATTATAATGTGCCTTGGGGTGTTCCTCCTTGGGTCCAACTTCTTTGGGACTCTCAGAACTTCCTGGACTTCCTGCTAGTCTATTTCCTTTGCCAGATTGGGGAAGTTCTCCTTTATTATTTGTTCAAATAAGTTTTCCACTTGTTGCTCTTCTTCTTCCCCTTCTGGGACCCCTATAATTCGGATGTTGGGATGTTTAAAGATGTCCTGGAGGTTCCTAAGCCTCTCCTCATTTTTTTTGAATTCTTGTTGCTTCCTTGTTTTCTGTTTGGTTGTTTCTTTCTTCCTTCTGGTCCACTCCATTGATTTGAGTCCCAGTTTTCCTCCCATCTCTATCAGTTCCCCATGCATCTTCCTTCATTTCACGTATTGTAGCCTGCATTCTTTCATCTAATTTGTGAGCAAAATCAACCAATTCTGTGAGCATTTTGATGACCAGTGCTTTGAACTGTGCATCTGATAGGTTGGCTATCTCTTCATCACTTAGAGAAATTGGTTCTGGGGCTTTCATTTGGTCCCTGGTTTGAGCCATTTTTAGTGGGGTTTTTTGTTTGTTTTGTTTTGATTTTAGTTTGGTCGCGGCTATTACGTATGAGAGATGGAGCCTTAGGTATTCCTCAGGGCGGGGCAGCCCAGTCACTGGGTTATGACGGTATAGGTGGGGGCGGGGTCCGAGAGGGAACAATGGTGCCTGTTCCGCTCTCTCCTGGACTCCAGTCCTTTCTGCCGCTTCCCTGTCACCTGGATTATCTGCGCACGCATGCATGCTGTTATGTATTGAGGAGTGGAGCCTCTGGCGCTCCCCAGTGCGGGGCAGCCCAGTCGCTGGGTTGTGGTGCTGTATGTGGGGGCGGCGTCTGAGAGGGAACAATGGTGCCTGCTTCGCTCTCTCCTGGATTCAGTCCCTTCCGCCACTTCCCCTTTGCCTGGACCGTCTGGGCACGCGAATGTGGGACCACCTGGTCAGCCAGCCTCCTTGTGCGGCCTCACTGGGTCAGCACAGTTGCCACCCTGTGCCCTGGGTCCACCAGCCGCCACCTGTGCACCTGGGAACTGCCAGCCGCTGCGCTTGCGTTCCCAGGTCCACACCTCCACTTTTTCCTGCCTCGACTCTGCTCCTCTTACTGGTCTGGATGAATGGTTGTTGGACTTCCGTACAGTTCAATTTTCTATCAGTTATGGCTGTTTTCTTGTTTCTAAATATTTGTTGTCCTTAATTTTGGTTGTGAGAGGAGGCACAGTGTGTCCGCCTACGCCTCCATCTTGGCCGGAAGTCCCCTGAATTCTTGATGTATTCTGAAGGTACAGCCAGTCATATTTCATTGAAATGGAAGAAAGTCATAAGAGAATAAGAGACGTTGAGGTAATTCCGAGATGTTTTGATCCAAGCAACTGGGAAGGTGATTAGTTATTAACTGAGATGAGAAAGACCACACATAGGAAGTATATTTGTTTGGTAGGAAGATTGAAAGTTTGCTTTGGGGCTTAGTCTGAGATACCTATGAGAAGCTCAAGTTTAGATATCAAGCAGGCAGCTAGACATTTAAGTGTAGAGATTAGGGAGAGAAGACTGGATTGGAGAGAGAATGTCAGTGTCACTGACACACAGATGGAGTTTGGAGCCATGAGGCTGGATGAGACACCACCAAGCAAGTATAGGGAGAACCAGAGTGGAGTCTTGAGCTGCTCCCCAGTAAGAAGTTGGGGAGCAGAGGATAAGCCAGCAGAAAGAGTTGGGAAGAGGCCCAGTGAGGGAGGGGAGCCAGGAACTAGTGGGGTCCCTGAGAAGAGTGAAGAGAGTATCTAAGGAAGAAGGAGCAGTGATGAGCTACACCATGTGCTGCTGATACATCAGTCAGAAGAGAATGGACAACTGAGCACCTTGAGATTGGTCACTTGAACAAGGGAGGTTGTGGTGGAAAACTGGGGATAAAGCTTTAAAATAGTGGGTATGAGAAAGGATAAGAGGCAGGGAATTGGAGTCTGAGCATAGCCAACTCTTTCCAGAAGTTTGCTGTAAAGGGAAAGAGAGAAATGGGACAGTAGCTGGAGGAGGAAGTAAGGTAGAGGGTTTTGTTTATTATTTTTCCTTAGTTGGGAGACAAACAGCAATACAAAGGATTAATGGTTTAGGAGAGGCAGAGAAGAATTGCTGGAATACCAATATTTCTTGTGGATATAGGTGCAAAAATGCTCCACACACTACTAACAAATTGAATCCAACAATATATGAAAGGATTATACACTATGAGCAAATGAGATTTTTCCCAGAAATGCAAGGATGGTTTAACACTGGAAAAATCAATTAATGTAGTATGTCAATAGAATAAAGGACAAAATCCACATGATTGTCTCAATAGACCCAAAAAAGCAATTGATAAAATCCAGCACACTTTCATGGATAAGAACACTCAATGGTTTAGGGGTATAAAGGAACTTCCTCAACCTGCCAAAAAGCCTCCACAAAAAACATACTTAATGGAGAAAGACTGGATGCTCTTTCTCTAAGAAGGGAATAAGACAAGGATTCTCTTACCATTTCTATTCAGCATTGTATTGGAAGTTATAGTCAGAACACTTAGTCAATAAATTGAAATAAAATGCTTCCACATAGGGAAGAGAAAAGTAAAAGTAATTATATTTGTAGGTAACATGGTCTTGTATATAGAAAAATCTTAAGAAATCCACTAGAAAACTATTAAAAATTCAGCAAGATTGAACTACACAAGTTTAGCGTACACAAGCCAATTGTATTTCTATACAATAGCAGTAAACGAACTGAAGATAAAATCAAGAAAACTTCATTTACAGCCCTGATCAGTTACCTCAGTTAGTTGGAGCAGCATCGTCCTGACATGACAAGGTTGTGGGTTTGTTACCTGATCAGGGCACATGCAGAAAGCAACCAATGAATGCATACGTAAGTGAAACAACAAATCCATGTATGTCTGTCTGTCTCTCACTCTCCCCTTCTCTCTCTCTATCAAAATCAACTTTAAAAAGTTAAAATAAGAGAAAACTTCATTCACTATAGCATCAAAAAGAATAAAATAGGAATAAAATTAACAAAATACAAAACTTAATACTTTTTTAAAATTTTATTTTTTAATCAGTATTTTTAATTGTTGATATTGTACAGTTTTCTGTCTTTTACCCCACCCCCAGCCCACCACCCCAGGCCTCCCCACCTTCCTCCCATTTCCACCCCCCATAGTTTTTGTCCATGTTTCCTTTATACTTGTTGCTCTAAACCGTTCCCCTTTTCCCTGAAATCCCCTCCCCTCCCCCTCTGGTCACTGTCAGACTGTTCTCAAATTCAGTGTCTTTGTTTATATTATGCTTGTTTGTTTTTGTTGATTAGGTTCCTGTTAAAGGTGAGATCATATGGTATTTGTCTTTCACTGCCTGGCTTATTTTGCTTAGCATGATGCTCTCCAATTCCATCCATGCTTGTGCAAAGGGTAGGAGCTCCTTCTTTCTTTCTGCTGCATAGAATTCCATTGTGTAAATGTACCACAGTTTCTTGATCCATTCATTAACTGATGGGCACCTAGGTTGCTTCCAGCACTTGGCTATTGTAAATTGTGCTGCTATGAACATAGGGGTGCATAGGTTCTTTTGGATTGGTGTTTCAGGGTTCTTAGGATATAATCCATGCAGTGGAATTGCTGGGTCAAAAGGTATGTCCATTTTTAGTTTTCTTAGAAAATTCCATACTGTTTTCCAAAACTTAATACTCTTAAAATGACAGAACATTGTTGAAAGAAATTAAAGAAGACTAAATAAATGGAAAGACATTCCATGTTCATGGATTAGAAGACTTGATATTGTGAAGAGGGCAGTCCTCCCCAGTGGCTCTCTGGACATCTCTGCCCAGCTCCAGGAGGCTCCATCAAGAAGCACCTCCCAGCCAGCTCTCTGAGAGAGAGGAAAGAAGGGAGTCACAGGGTACCTAGCACTGTCTGGCTTGCATGAGTGAGTCCTTGCCTGCAAGCTCTCAAAGGTGAATCTCATGTCCATAGGAAGGTGCTTAGTAAAGCTGGTCTCAACGATGTGTGAGAGGAGAGTGAGCACAGTTTTCAGCACCAGGCTGTGGTCTGGGTATAATCTGGCTCTTCTCCTTGCTTCTTTTTTTTTTTTTTTTTAATTTTTTTTGATCAGTATTTTTTTAAATGTTGATATTGTACATTTTTCTGTCTTTTACCCTGGTCCTTGCTTCTTTGTGACCCTGGGCATGCCACTTATCCTCTCTGTGCCCTTGTTTGCGAAATGGGAGTAAAAATATTTTCTTTGCAGGATTGTCCTGAGAATTAAGAGAGAAAAATGGATGCAAAATACTCAGTCCTCTCTTAGTACTAAATAGCCCTCATCTATTCAGAAAGCACAGAGCACCTGCCATGTGCAGGCAGGGGATGTGGCAAGGAAGAAAAGAGATCAGAAAAAGCCTCTATCCTACTCCCCAGGACAGACAATAGCAAGGAAAGTCCATTGTGTGGCATAGAGCAGTGGTTCTCAAAACTAGTTGGCCTCAGAATCACCCAGAGGAAGGACTGTATAAATGGACTACTAGCTCCACCCACAGTTTCCAACTCACTATGGTGTGGCCTAGAATTTGTATTTCCAAGTAGTACTGGTTTGGGCCCACATTTTGAGAACCATGTTTTAGGTGGTGAGTTCTACTGAAAGAAAAAAAAAATAGAGTAGTTTTAAATACAGTGGTGAGGCAGGCTGAATGCGAGAGTGACGTTGAAACAAAGTCTTAAAGAGGTGAGATGGGCCAGGGCAGTGCCACTGGAAGTGTGCAAGACCAAGGCCACAGCTCAGGCAAGAGCAGTAACCATCTGATGTAGCCTTAAGTCAGCGCCGAGGAAGGTGGGCAGGAGTAAGGGAGGACTAGGGCTAGATGGGAAGGGGCCTGATGGCTGAGGCTTCATGGGCCCCTGTAAGGACTTCAGCTTTTACTGGTAAGTGAAATGGGGAAGGGGGCACTGGAGGGCTTTGAGCTGAATGACATAATCTTGTATGTAGTTTAAAAGGACCACTCTAACTGCTGAGCAGAGAGGGACAAGGGGAAGGCCAGAGACAAATATGTAGTAATCCAAGCAGAGACAGCTGCACTATGGTGGGTAGTAATAGAAGTGATCAGATTCCAGATCTATTCTGAAAGCATGTGGGTGTGAGGGAAAGGGAACTCCAAGGGGTCTGGCTGAGCACCAGAAGGACACAGTTGTCATTAACCAAGAGGTGAAGGCTCAGCGTAGAGCAGGTTTGGGAGATTGGGGCAAGACTATAGCTCCTTTGAACATGTTTGAGTTTGAGATGCCTATTAGTCATTGAACCAGTGGAAATGCTGAGTGGGCAGTTATATACAGGAGGCTGGGGGGTGCAATATTAGTGCTCAATAACTGGTAGCATGGTAACTATCCCACCTACGGGCTAGCAAATTGCTGAACAAAACCCAGGATCTGTTTGTCACAGTCTTATGGGCAGCAGAATGGAGTGAGAGCCTGGTCTGGGGATGGTGGCCCTGCCCAGAGGGGCCGGAGGGGTCAGGCAGCAGGCCTGCAATGGCCATCAGAGTCTAGCTGCCCAAAGGCCAGCTGTGTGGCTCATATAGGCCTCTGGAGACTCCTCTGACCTGCCAGAGCCAATCCTCCTGCCCGCTGGTTCCTCAGAAATCATGGGAGGTGGGGATGCAGAGGGGACAAATGTAGCTCCCAGAGGCCACAGGGCAAGACACTTAACATGAAGAAAATCCCAGCCTCAGAACAACTTGGAGGGACAAACACAACCTTGTTAGTCCTGCTGGTAGCAGTCATTATTTGTTGGAATGCTATTTTTAAATGGAAGTCCTCAAGGCACAATCAGATTCAGAAGGCAAGGTCGCTGGCCCCATCCTGGCAGTGGTGGAGCCTGAGATCCCAGTGGACCACTTCTCCCCATTATTGCTTCTACCATATGCCAGCTCTTATGGGAAATTCAAGAAGAGAGTCTTAACTTCCAGGTCCTCTGAATGTTCACCCAGCGGGCCGGAGCCTTTCCTGGCAGCCCTTTCAAAATGGGAGAGAAAGGACTGTTGCTGATCTGGACTGGGCTTTGGGTCACTAAAGCAGCAGAAAGAGCAGTGAAGCTTGATTCTGGTGCCCTCAGCCCTTTCTAATAGGCCCTGTGGGTCTGCATACCAGGTAGAAGAGGAAATACCCTATAGGCCTTGGACCCCATGTCATATCAGCCTGGTCCCAGGCTCTGAAGGCAGATCTGGCCTCTTCTGGGCATCAGGGCATTGGCTCACAATTGGTTCCCTGCACTGCCCCAGAAGCCTGTGAGTTTAGAGCCTCAAGGCAGGGGAAATAGCCCCCTGCCACAGACCCCACTAACAGGAGCTATTTACTAGGAGAACAGGCAGAGAAATAGCTGCCCTACCTTGGGAGAGCCTGGCAAGGGAGTGAGAGGGATTTACAGGGGGCTGCTCACCAGGGCTTCCTGCACAACTCAGGATGATAACTGTTCAACTGCCTTTTACCCACTTTGTCAGACCTTTCAGTCCTCCTGCCCTAAACCCGTCCTGGTATAGCCCCTTTATGGGTGAGGAGACAGCAGCAGGGAGGCTCAGGTGACCTGTCCAGGTGAGAATTAGGCGGGAAGCTCATTTTCTAACGCAGGCCTGGAGGAGTTCAGGGTGCTAGAGGCGTGCTCTGGAGAGTAGGATACCAGGAGGCCTCCTGGGGCCCTGGGGCCAGTTCTCTGGCCCTCAGCTTCCTCCAGGTAGCCATGGTTCTCCTGGGGAAAGAGGGGGGGGGGATCTCATGCTGCCATGTAATGCTCTTGCTAGGGATTGTTGTATCAAAATCATATTGTAGAGGGACAGAGAGGCCCAGAGAGGTTCAACAATTTGCTTAACAGCACACTGCAAGCTGGGAGCAGGGGCAGTCTGCCTCCAGCGTCAGCCTATCTGTGGATTCTCTGTTACCAGGCAAGCTTTAGAGCACCTGAGCCTCTGGATCTGAGCTGTCTTGATTGAGGGTCTGGGGGCAGAGGTGGCACGGTACGTCATGGGGAAGCAGTCCAAACAGAGGAAAGAGGCTGTCCCTGAGGTCCTGGGCCCAGGGTCTGCAGTACACACAGCTCAGAAACAAGGGCCACCCCAATCAAAGAGGTCATTTGTCACCATGTGCTTGTGTGAAGGGACAGATCCTTAGCTTCTCAGCAACCTGGCCCTGCCCCAAGAAGACAATTTATTACTACCTCTACACACCCACCCCCAACAGGCCCCATGGCTAAAAATTACCCTCAAGGTCTATTGTGTGCTTGACAGTGCATGTCATTCCAGAGCCTTCTAACTGGGAGACAGCTGCAGACTTTCATCATTGGGGGATCTAGGTGAGGGTGGAAGGGTTCCCTAGAGACCAGCAGGTCTAACTCAATGATCACACAGGTGGGAAAACTGAGATAGGAGAGGAGAAAGCTGCTGGGGACCCTGGCCTGGGCACCAGATGTGGGGGGGCTCCGCCCGCAGAGCCCCATCCCTCCGTCACGGATGAAAGTAAAAACTACCAAGACATCTTGTGCTTGGGGAGGAAAGGGGTCAAACTCTCAGAGGAGAATGACCCAGAGCCCCTTCCTCACTAGGCTTTTATTGGGTTCCAATACACCGGAATACAAGTTTAACATGTCAAAGAAATCTGAGGGCTTAATCGGAGCCAGTGTTTGTCAGGAAGGGGGGTTGCCAGACTTTGGGAGACATGCTCATTTCCTCCTGGGACACTTGTCACCTCAGGAAGAGCACTCTTAGCAAAGCAGGTTTCACAGGACTTTAGAAATTCTTTCTTATGCCAATCACCCAAGGAGCCGTTCTGGCCAGGACAGGGTTGCACCGCTCACCCCCACAGTTTCAGGCTTTAAGCCGATTAGGAAGCAGGAGACATCTCCCAGATGGAAATGAGGACTCGGGCTATGTCAGAATAGCCGGGGGGCGAGGGTCCATCACATCCTCCTTGTTGCAACCCCCCGAGTCCTTCCATGAGGCCTTCCAAGTGGTCGCGTCTGGCTTGGGTTGCCCCTCCCATGAGGAGTCTTACCCGTCATTGACTGCCAACCAAGCTATAGGGCCAAAGAGGCAGAAGCAGCACTCCTGCCAGGGAGATAAGCTTTGTCTCCTTAATAGGTCACATCCTTGTGACAGAACAGACCCAGATGAAGTGGGTCCCTTGGGCTCTTACACAGCCCACCATGGGGTGAGGGTTACAACTCCTGAAACCAGGCTGAACGGTCCGCAACAGAAAGCAACTCAGCACCATGGCCCCCTGAGAGTCCCACCTACCCCCAAAGTGGGTACCTTAACTGAGCCTGAGGACCCTTCTCTTTAATGTACACAGAGTTGCTCAAATGCAGTGGGTCCCTGGGCCATGGTATCCCCAGGCTTTCCTGGCACGCTTAGGGCAGGGCATTCCTGGGCCTGTGGCCCCCTAGCACTGTAAACTGTTCTTTCCGTTGTTGTGTTTACCTGAACTATGAGAAGGGACAATACAGAGCCTCCCCCTGCACCCCCTTCCCATCCAAACCCCACACTGGTATCAGGACCCGGACACCAAGAAACTCAGTAATCAAGACACATAATTTATTGTTACAGTTTTTAAAATGCAAATTAGTACCCCAAAACTCCATTGTGTAAGTTTCATTGGTACTCTAACAAATTGCCACAAATTTATTCTCTCATGTTCTGGAGGTCAGAACTAAGTCTTAAAAGCCTAAAATCAAGGTGTCAGCAAGGCTGATTACTTATGAAGACTTCAGGGCAAAGCCTGTTTCTTGCCTCTTCCACCTTTAGAGGCTGCCCACATTCCTTGGTGTGGCCTCATCACTGCAGTCTCTGCTTCCCTCCTGACACTGCCTCCTCTTCCACAGTTGACCCTTGAACAACATGAGGGCTGGGACACCAACCTTTGTGCCATGAAAAACCCACATATAACTTTTGACTTGGCAAAACCTGAACTATTAATAGCCTACTGTTGACTGGAAGCCTTATTGATAACATAAACAGTTAACACATATTTTGTATGTCATAGGTATTATATACTGTATTCTTACAATAATCTAGAGAAAATGTTAAGAAAATCATAAGGAAGAGAAAATACATTTATAGTATTTATTTAAGAATTGCATATAAGTGGACTCTGACAGTTCAAACCATGTTTAAGCGTCAACTGTATAGTCAGATTTCCCTCTGCCTTCCTCTATGACGTCCATCTGGATAATCCAATGTAATCCCTCCACCCTTAATTTAATCACATTTACAAAGTCCCTTTTACTAGGTAAGGTAACTTAGTTACAGTTTCCAGGGAGTAGGATGTGGACATCTTTAGAGAGCCTTTACTCAGCCTGACACATCCACGATAAACAAAATTTTGATATTTTGTAAATGGATTTTTTGCATCAATTTTAATTTTTAAAACTTTTACTTATTTATTTTTAGAGAAAGGGGAAGGGAGGGAGAAAGAGGATGAGAAACATCATTGTGAGATGTGAGAGAGAAATGTGTCCCCTGACTGGGGGCAGAACCTACGACCCAGGCATGTGCCCTAACTGGGAATTGAACCAGCAACGTTTTGCTTTGTGGGATGAGGCCCAACTAACTGAGCCACACTGGTCAGGGCTAATTTGCATTCTAAAAAATATTACAATAAAATGTTAACCTTGATTACTAAAGTTTTTGGCACCCACCTCAAATTGTGCACCTGTGGTGAGTGCCTCACTTACCTCACCCTCGTTTAGGCCCTACTTAATAGTAAGAGCAAAAAGAGTGACCCTGCCCTGCACACTCTGCTTTCAGATGAGCCCCCCACCATTCCAGCCTCAGGGCTCCCTTAACCCCCTCCCTTGCAGAATTCTGCCCACAGGAAGGACATCTATCCTTCCTGTTTGGTGTTGCATGGCCCTCAGCTTTGCTTCTCTTTCCCCCCAGCCCCTCATGCTGTGTGCCTGGGACTGTGTACCCATCCCAGTCCTCATAGTCCTTGCAGTATGGGATTGTGGGCTCTTTTCACGGAATGCTGCCTTTGAGAGGTCATAGGCTTTGCAGAAAGATCGTTTAGATTTAAATTGAAGATCTGTCACTATCTATGTGGCCTTAGGAAAATGACACAGCCTTTGTCAGCTTCCGCTCTGTCGTCTGGAAAAAATGGGACATTAATACTAGCTGCTCCAGACTGCACTGGATACCTTATGTTAATTTCTAAGCACTGCTCCTGCACTTAGTCCCTGGCGCTCTCAGACGCTGGCCCTGAGGCCTGCCTGGAGCTCTGAGCTCCAGCTCTTCCCAGATTTAGATCTGGGTTCATAACTCTTTTGGCAGGGTGAGGCAGACCTAGTTACCTGATCTTCCTGAACCTCAATTGCTCCACCTGCAACACCTGCCTCCCAGTTTGCGGGGAATGGGAGCTCCTAACGCCAGTCCTTAACCAGGACCGCGGGACCTATCATGGCATGTACTAGTTTTTCTGGGGTGCAAAATAACATGGGGCATTAGGAAAAAGGGGGAGCGGATGATCGAAATCGCAGGTCTTCCACGAGTTTCAACTTCAGGCTAGGCATTTCAGGCATTCGCAAGTCCCGGGCTCTTCCTCCCTCCCTCCAGGGTCCCGGCCGCGGAGGGCGGGCGGGCAAGCCGCTACCTGCGCGCATGCCGGGCATTCCTGCCGCCGCCGCGCCGCCGCGCCCGGGCCGCCATGGGCCTGATGCCGGCCGCGCGGGCCTTCTCCGGCTGCCGCTCCTGCCCGTGGCGGTGCTGCCGCCTGCCAGCTTGCTGCGCGCCCGCCGCCCCAGGTAGGGCGGGACAGGATTCGGGCGTCCAGGGCCGGGACGCACTAGAACCCGGGACTGGCGAGAAGGGCGAGAGGAGCGCTACGCATGCGCTGCTGGGAACTGGGGGAGTGCCGGACCCTGAGTCGCCCTGGGGGAGCAGGACGCATTCGTGTCCGAGGGCAGAGGCTGAGGCCCGGCGCCTGCTACCAGAGTTGGCGTCCCGCGTGCGGAGATGAGAAAACAGCGCGAGGGCTTGCAGAGGATGCGCCTCCTCCGCCCGACCACTACTAGGGGACTGAGACCAAGCGGGAAGCGCGCCCGGGGCTTCCTACTCCAATTCCAGGGCTCGTCCACTTTTGCCTCCTTGGGTCTCAGAGGGGCCGCTGTGTCCCACCTCGGGGGCTGGCTCTGGGCAGACTCCCTTCCCGCAAGATGATGTTTGCCTCTCGCTTTTTTTCTGTCTCCTGCGCTGACTTTACCCTCTTGCTTGGTGAGGCCTGGGTGGGCAGGAAGAGCCTGGGAAAGAGTTTTCCGCAGGAAGAATTTTTACAGCACATAGGCACAACTGCTGGAGTGATGGAAGGATGGGTTTACAAACGGTGGGTGGGTGCAGGGAATACGGCGCCTGCCCTGAGGAGTGGAGAAGAAAGCAAGGAGGAATTACCCAAAGTTTGCGGATCTCTGCAGAGAATTTTAGAATTATTTTCCTCCTCGTGTCTATTCTGAGACTGTGCCCTGAGGACAGGCGTTAGGTATCTGCTTAGGGATCAGCTCCAAGAGGGAATCCCATTTCCTGGGAGTGGGACTGGAAACCAGCAGAGCCCAGCCCTTCCCTTCCCCCAGGCCTCTAGGTCAAAAGAAGGCCATGTTTACCAAGTATCTGCTTCAGGGTGCCTGGTGTAGTAGGCACTCCCATGGCTGCTCCCAGCCCCACAAAGTGGCAGTGGTGGAGACTCAGAGAGATTGAGGTCATACAGGACAGGGATCTGAGCCAGCTGACCACTTGGCTTGTAGGTTTTCTGCTCCTGCCTGGGATTCCAGGCTTTGTCAGAGGGCAGCTGGCATGAGAGGAGGCCCAGCCCAGCTCTGAGCCCTTTAGCAGGTTCATCCAGAGGAAAGGCAGCCTCTGCCAGTTTTCTTCTCCCTGGCAGAGCCAGTGCTTTGTGAAGAGCGTGGGCTGGGACCTCGAGGAACCTGCATGCTGGCTGGGTTTCCAGGGATCTGACGGATCTACTGGAACTGGTTCTCAGCAATACTATCTCTCCAAAATGTGCCAAGAGGGCTGAAAGAATTCAGTGCAGCTGTTCCAGGCTTTACCAGGTCCTGCCAAAGAGACTCTGGCAAGGGAACTGCAGGCAAGGCCTCTGGGCAAGGGAGGCTACACCCTGTTCTCTGAGGGCAGCAGCCTCCAGTGGGAGGGTATAGTTGGGAAAGAAGCCTGGAAGGCTGAGTTGAAATGAGGCTTTCCCATGGGGCTCCCCAAGGAATCTCCCCTCCAAGGGTGGCAAGGGTGACAAGTGGGGCAGTGTGCATGGGAAGCCTGCACAAGCTCTCATTGCAAGGCTCCACATGGCTGTGCTGGGAATGTAGACTCAATCCCAAGGTCTGGTGGTGGCAGGTGGCTACCTAGGGAAGCTCTGAGAAGTTCCTATGGCCTACTACTAAGGGTCCTGGCCTCTGTCCAGCCTCAGAGTGGCCTAGGCTGGTCCTGAGCACCTAGAGGCACTGTTCCCTCTTACTTAGGGCTCAGTCACCTGTGCTTACCAGTGGTACAAGTGGGTTTAAGATGTTCTTCTTTAGCTAGTATAATATTTGAAACATTTTTAAATTGGTTATTTAAAATCAAGAGAGTTTATATAAAAATCAGTATTCTCAGTCTCTTTGGAAAATGCACAGATCTGGTGGCACCAGGCCTGAATTCCCAAAGGACAGCACCAGAGGAGTTCAGTGGCATCTGTCCCCTTTGGTCCACATACTCACTCCTTCTCCACAGTCCCCACCACACCCAGCCCATACCTCACTCACATGGCTTTGCCAGACATTCACCTCTTCTACTTTGACCTGCAGGGCACAGATGTCCCCCAAGGGCACTGGGATCAGGACCTTCAGTGAACAGTCAGGGGACATCCAGAGGGAATGCCCTTGAGCAGAGGGCCTCCAAGAGTAGAGGGAGCTCTCCTGGCATTGTGCCCCCCTTGCCTGCCTCCAGCTCACCCACAGGTCCTTTCACCTCCGCTTTCCCACCAACTAAATGTCCTGTATGTCTGTTTCCTGCTACCTGGCCTGCACACAGTGCACAGGCTCCTCTACCTGGAAGCTTCTTTCCTCAGTCCATGCACATTTCTTATTAGCCCTTGGGGGGAGCTCAGTAGTCCCCTCCTATGTGAGCTGTCCTAGACACTGTCTTCAGCACAACCACAGTGGTCTTACCCTCCTGGCCGCCATCACAGCTGATATGAAGACACTCACCCCTGTTTGGTTCCTTACCAGGGGCCATCTCCCTCTCCCCAGTCAGAGCCAATGCTCAGGGTAGAGCAGAGGTCAAATGAACACACAGCCCCTATCCCACCATTGTGCTCAGCCTCACTCCCTCAGCTCACAGGTGACTGAGGCCGCAGTCAGGGGAAAGAGACACTGAGAAAAACAATTCTCAAACTCTCTCTAGAGAGCCACAGACCTTGGGTAATGCCATCCAGCCTCTGCTTGATGCCAACCATTCCTGAGCTCCTGTCTCCTGTCCCCAAGACATCTGTTGTCTTTCTGTCCATCCCTTCCTCCACACTTCCATTCTCTCACACTTGGGCCCCAGCCCTGTCTAGGTATTAGAGAGCCTCAAAGCTGCCCAGAGGGCTAGAAACATGTAAATCCCGCCAGGGCCTTCTCCGTTGGAAATCCTTTGCTGTCTCCCCCCTCCCCCTACCTACCCCCTAGGAAAAAGTCCAAACTTGGCTGGCAGGCCAGGCCCTGTCCCTGTCCCTCCTTCACCAGCCTCTGGGTACAAAGCCTGGATCAGACAGAGAGCAGCTGCCTCAGAGCCAGCCCCACTCTTCATGGGTACCTGAGTCTCTGAAGGCCCCTCCCAACCTCAGCAACAAGCAATGCCTTCTCCAGGAAGCCCCTTGAGCACTTTCCCCATACCCCATAAACAGAGCTGTGAGAGCCAGGAAAAGGAGGCCCCTGGGGCCCTGGGTTGGAAGGGGGGAATTGGCCTGCAATCAGAGGGCTAAAGGCAGACATGGGTGCAGCCTGATGAGGACCCAGGGACTGTAGAGTGGGCATGAGGAAGGATCCTCAAAGAAACTGGAAGAACAGCAGCACCCTGCTCTGGCAAAGACTATGGGTCATGATGAGCATTGACCCTATATGTCCCTCAGGGAATCTGGGAAAGAGGAGCCTCCCCAAAAGGCCCTCCAAGTGCTGAGCCTGGCTGGATGACTGGGCTAGGGCTGGGGGAGGGGACACAGGCAGAAGATGGCGTAAAGCCGTAAAGACAATGATTCAATCTCTGTTGGTCTAGGTGCATATCCTGGCTAAGTACTCAAGGAGCAGAGTGTCCCCTTTTCTGGGCCTCAGTTTGTCAGTCTATAAAATAGGATGATCACACCTGTTTTTATTAATAATAGTCCCCGAGTTACTCAGCTATGTGAGAATTAAATATATTGATATGTGTAAAATGTTTAGAATAGCAGCTGGTCCCACAAGTGCCATGTGTTAGCTATTTCAGCACTTTCCTCATACACACACACACGCACACACATGACCCCACATGTGCATGTATAAACACACATAGCCCAAGTGCACACAGACTTCTTCCTAAAGCTTCGATGACATTATTAGGTGCATTCCACATGAGCATGGTTTCTAGAAGGGTATGTTTTCATTCCCCGGTTTCTGTGTGCTTTGTTTTTGGGTCCTGCAGGGTGAGGAAGGACATTTACTGAGCCCTGTTCTATGCCAGGCACTGTATTACAAAGTGATATATCTTATTTCAAAATAACCATTGTGTGTGGTGAGACAATTAGGCCTCCTCAGTCCTGCCACTGCTCAGTGCCAGGGGAAGAATTGAGAGTCTTACCCGCTGACTCCACCATACAGGTCTTGGGAAGCCACCTGCCTGGGCTATGTCCCCTAGGGACCATATGCTTCTGGTATACTCCTAAACCTGCCCTTCAGGAGATTTCTCTGCATCATGGATCTGGCAGCTATTGGGCACTCCAGAGTCCTCTTAGAGCTTAGGGCTGGGAGAAGGCTGTTTTTCCTGTTAACTCTCACTGCAAGATAGAAAGCTTTGTGGGTCTCAGTTCCTTCTACTCTTTGCCTTGGCTGCCAGGGACCTCTTAACCCAGTTTTATATATAGTTCTCACATGTTTTCTCAGTCAGAAAGTCCTCTTTTGCTCTATCCTTCTATCCCTCATTTGCTTTCTTGTCCTGCATTAAATGTTTTGGATCTTTTACTACCTGATTTTTTTGCAAATGTTATTAAAATATAACACACATAAAAGTACAACAATCACAAGCATACAGTTTAATGGTTTTTCTCCAAGTGCATACAACCAGGGAAGCAGTGTATGTCACCAGCACCCAGAGCCTGTCAGGCCCCATCCAGTCGACCCACTGAGCTAGCCATGTTCTGGCCTAGTTTTGCACTTTACATAAATAGAGTAGTGAAGTTTTGTTCTGGGTCTGGCTTTTGCATTTTTTTAATGTATTGTTTTAAATTTTTATTTTTATTTTAGAGATGCGGGAAAGAGAGGTCAAGCTTTTCTTAAATTCTTTTTCCAAAATCCTCACTTGAGGATATGTTTATTGATTTTAGAGAGAGAGTAAGAGAGAGAGAAACATTGATCAGTTGCCTCCTGTATGTGGCCTGCCTGGGAATCAAACCCACATCCTTTTGGTGGGTTTGATTTTACAGGCCAGCACTCCAACCAACTGAGTCACCTGGCCAAGGTGATGTGTTTGGTTTTTCACAAATTTTAAAAGTTTTTGGTACATAGAGCTAATGTAATATTTACCATCTTAACCAATTTTAAGTGTACAACTCAGTGGAATTAAGTATATTCATAATGTGCAACTATCACCATCATTCATCTCCAGAATTCTTTTCATCTTGTAAAACTGAAACCATATCCCCAATAAATAGTAATTCCCCATTTTCCATCCTCTAGCCCCTGGCAACCACCCTTCTACTTTCTGATTTTTTGATTATTCTAGTACCTCTTATAAGTGGAATCATGCAGTATTTGTCATTTTGTTACTGACTAATTTCACTTAGTATAACGTCCTCTAGGATCATTCATGTTGTAGCATGTGCCAGAATTTTGTTCCTTTGTAAGGCCGAATAATATTCCATTGTAAGTACATACCACATTTTGTTTATCCATTCATTTATTGATGGATACTTGGATTGCTTCCACCTTTGGGCTATTTTGAATGATACTACTGTAAACATGTTTGTATAAATATATGTTCAAGTCTGCTGTCAGTTATTTTGGGTATATGTGTACACCTAGAAGTGGAATTGCTGGGTCATATAGTAATTCTGTTTTAAATTTTTTGAGGACACTCCATATTGTTTTGCACAATAGCTATTCCATTTTATATTCTCACTAACAGTGAACAAGGGTTCCAATTTCTCCACATCCCTGCTAATATTTATTATTTTATTTTGTTTTCATTTTATGTTTTTAATAGTTCATTTTTATTGTACTTTTTAATTACCATTTATTCCCCATCCCCTCTTCCACCTTGTTATTTTGTTTTTTTAAATAGCAGCCATCCTAATGAGTGTGAGGTGGTATCTCGTGGTGGTTTTGATTTGCATTTCTTTGATGATTGGTGATGTCGAGTCATGATTGTGTTTCCTCGTGAACGCATCATGCGCCTTGTCGCATGAGCTCTGCCCCACCTGTTCTGTTGATATCTGTGTTAGGGCCATGTGAGCAGACCCTGATGTATCTGCTCATTCTGTTGCTGATGGGCATTGGGTGCTTACCCATTTGGAGAAATTGCAAGGAGTGCTGCTAAGAACATTCTAGAGCAGGTCTTCTGGTGGACATAGTCCTGAGTTTTTAAATCATTGGCCTCTCCTCTTTGGAGGTTAGTGTTGCATGAATAAACTAATCAATAAAATGTGTAATGCATGTTCCCTGCGGGCCCTTTTAAGGTTCCTCAGGCTTGCACAAGCTCCCCAAGACAAAACGACACCTGTCCATAGTGCCCTTCTGCTCCCTGTCCCAGGTGGCCTGGCAGCCAGCCACCTGCCAGGTGCCTTCATAGTTTCTAATCTGCTCCCTCAGGAGCAGCCACCTTTGGCCCTGATGCTGCCCTTGCCCTCTATTGTCCCAAGAGCTCACCCTCACTGCTAAGCTGGATAGCTGAGGGTGTGACCAGGTCCTCTCTATGCCCAGGGGTCTTTGGGCAGCGCCTGGAGGACACAGTCCACTATGAGCGGAAGTATGGCCCCCGCCTGGCCCCTATGCTGGTGGAACAGTGTGTGGACTTCATCCGGGAGCGCGGGCTTACTGAGGAGGGGCTCTTCCGCATGCCGGGCCAGGCCAACCTGGTGAGGGACCTACAGGACTCCTTTGACTGTGGGGAGAAGCCACTGTTTGACAGGTGAGCCCCTGGGGGAGGGATGAAGATGGGGCCACCTGTCCATTATCCCCCTGCTGGGCCTCCTCCCAGGACATCAGCTCCAGAGTCAGGCTTGCATGGGTGCCCAGGAAGCCTGGTAGCAGAACTATGGGGAGAATGGTTCCTCACATTGCTGCATGTATGCTGAAACAGTCCTCCCCAGTGGGCAGAGTGCAGAGCCCCAGATTTCCGCAGCTCCATTAGGCCTCCTTTCAGGGACAGTCCTGCCACAGAGGAGGTCGCTCACTTCCAGGCAGGCTTTTTCCACTGCAGGTGCCCCTAAACCCAACTCAGGCAGGAGAAAGGAAGGGCCTCTGCTGCTCCATTCAGGACTTCAGGCCCTCTTTAGAGTGTCTGCCCTGGGTTCTGCTTGGGGTGACCTGCCCCCAGGCTCCATCAGTGTCAAGATGGAGCAGCAGCTGTGGCCCCACATCCTCTCATGTTTCCTGATGGGGAGCAAGTCTCCTCCACCTGTCCCAGGCCAATGCCCATCCTAACCCATCACTGGGGCTTCCCTTTGGTCAATCCCTGGACCTGGGAGCTCTTAGTCAACCTCACTAAGAGCCAAGGATCTAAGAACAGGGGAAATGGGGCTGTTGGGAGCACGTTACCCATGTGGGACAGATTTTCATAGGAACTTCTTCCTGCATCAAGCTTACCCTGGCCTCCATGGAGCTTTCTTTTTCTTCTTGGATCTGCCCTCACAGATGTGGCCCTCTCTGCCCCAGGGTCAGTTTATGGGTTCCTACTGGCAGCCCTGGCCTTCCTGGGCCTCTCCTTGGAGCTGAACACCCACAACCCTCCAGCTTCTGCCCAGACCCATTGCCATAGCCAGGAGAGTCTGCCCATGTCTTTCTTCAGATGTGGAGTCTGAGACTGACCGCCATTCCCCAGAGGAGGTCTGCCCAAGGAGACACAGGGGTCCCTCCATCTGGAGCCTCATGAAGCTACATTGTGATACTTTGAACTTGTGGTCCAGGATTTGCAATCTCAGTGAGCCTGTTGTCCATTCTGAACCTCTGCCAGCTGGGCCTCTTCCATCCTATGCCTGTGTGGTCCAGGATTGTAGTTGGAGATTGCTTCAAATGATGCCCCTTCTGTGATTCCTGGAAACTCATCCTTGACATTGGGCTCTGGGCACTTTTCCTTCTAGAAACTGCTTCCTGGATTATCTGACACCATTCTTTCTCATTTTTTACCATGTCCATGGTGGTCCTCTGGCCCTGCACTTGTGCCCACCTCACTGGTCCGAGGCATTGCAGAGCAGTCTCACTCGTAGGTACAAACCACACTGCACAACAATGAACTTCAGACCCAGGTCTTGGGCTCCCTGCTCCATAAATAGCCCCACCAGCCTGGAAGCCTCAGTCAGCAGAGCTGTCTCATACCCAACCCTTTCCCAGCTCTGGTCCTGGGGCATGTAGCAGTTCTAGGCCTGTCTACCTTGTTGCCAAGCCCTGAGGAGGGTTTCCTTTGAGCCAGACCCTGACTGCTCCATTGACCCTCACCATAGTCCTTTCTTACTTCCTTCACTCAACTTACCTCATCCATCCACTGAGTGAGAGCAGCTACTTAGGCATGGGGATGTGGCCTTGAACTAGACAAACAAGGTCCTGCCCTCAGGGGGTCAGGAAAGATGGCAAACAGATAAATGCACACGAAGGGGACCAGCAGAGTCTTCAGTCACCAAGCCCAAGCCCTATCTGGCAGACTAGCTTAGAGAAAGTCAAAGACAGGACACAGTACCCAAGCCCAGGTCTGCTGCCCTCCATGGTGCTTATCTTAGCCTAGGCAGCTCTGAGCTGGAAGCAGGAGACTGAGGACTGGGAGCGGACACATGGGGTGCTAGCTGCTGGAAATAGGGTGAGGAGCATAGAAGCCCAAGCATCCGCTGAGGAAAGGGTCTGACCTCTGACCTGCCCACCCCTGGTGGCCAGTATCCTGGGCCTCCACTCTCTTTGACATGGCCCTTCCCCTTCCATCGCAGGGCAGGTGGGGGCGGGAGCGAGCTTAGCCTTGGGCAAGGACAGCTATGTGCCTGCCTCCCTGCCCACCCCGCCTCCCATACTCCCAGGAACAGTGCAGCTGCCATGTCACCCTGCAGAGGACTCTGGGGTGGCCACCAGGCCCACAGAAGGGGACTCTTCACTCCCACTGGTTCCTTGACCAGCTGTCTCAGGGCCCCTCTGAGCCAGCAGGGTCATGTGTGATTCCTCCCACCCAGAGCAGCCACTGTGTGGGGAGCAGCTGCACCCTGCCAGCCCCGTGGCTTTTACAGCAGTGGAGAGTTTACACTGCCATCCCTGAGGGCCAACCCAGACCTGAGGCACAAGGCTTCTAAGCAGGGGCCTGGACTGTGGGTTGTCTGAGCTGGATCTCCAGTCCCCACTCAGCTTGGGACCCCTGTGCCAGGATCCTGGAAGCAGCCTGGGCATTTTCTTAACTGGGGAAAGTGGGAGCAGATGCAGTCCCCAGCCCTCTGTGGCTCTTTTTTGTGCACATGCACACACACACGTGCAAGGGCGTGAGAGCAGAGCCTGCCAGTCCCTCACCCAAGAGGGACATGCTGGTCCCTCTTGCAGTTCCCTGGCACCCATGCTTCTCATGTGTCCCCTTGCTGGCAGCACCACAGATGTGCACACGGTGGCCTCCCTGTTGAAGCTGTACCTGCGGGAGCTGCCCGAGCCTGTAGTCCCTTTCGCCAGGTATGAGGACTTCCTCAGCTGCGCCCAGCTGCTCACCAAGGATGAGGGGGAGGTTAGTGGCTCCTGGGGACTCACCCTGGGAGGTGGACCTGCTGGGGGTGGGGAGAGGGCTGTGGAATCAGCACACAAAACTCTGACTCTCATCATGTTTTGATACATGTAGATCCTGACCTGAGGACAGGTGGGTGGGGGGCACTGGACCACTCCTTCTGTGCAGGACCCTCCCTGCATGAGGTTTCAGTCTGGGGTGGGGGAGGGGGCGCTCAGGGCAGGTGCCTCCTAAAGCAGGCCGAGTTCTGGTCACACCCAGGACACCACCCAGTAGGCACTCCTACTCCACTACCCAATCCTACACTCAGGTCAGGCTACCCAGTGCCCCAGAGTTCAGAAACAGCCAGACCTTCATCTGTTTATATTCTGCCTCCTTCCAAAAGAATCTGAGACAGGACAGAGGCTCCCACCCCCACCCACAGGTGCTTGGCTAGGAAGAACTGTTTACCTTCCCTGCGGCCCTGTGGGAGATGAGGGGTCTTTATCTGGCAAATATTTGTGTCTCAATAAGCACTGGCCCTGACATTCCTCTGATGCCCTGCAGAGGCCCACCCCTCACATCAGACCCCAAAGTAAATCTGCCTCCCCAGGAGGTCATAGGCCTGGCCCAGTCATTCCTCAGAGGGAGATGGAGTTGGTGGTACCCTCTGGTCACCGGGGGCCAAGCTGAATTGGCAGCTGGGAGTCTGGCCTGTGACGCCTGCCACTCTCACCCGTGCCCACTTTCTTGTCCCTCCCTCAGAGAGAGAAGGGCCAGTTGCTGGTTTCTGAAATGCTGTTTTTCTCTTTCAATACCAAGGGGACTCTGGAGTTGGCTAGAAAAGTGAGCACCCTTCCCCTGGCCAATTACAACCTGCTCAGATATATCTGCAAGTAAGTGACTGAGGGGGCAGGGGCCCGGTCATTCTCCCATCCCACACTGCTCCCTGAGTGCCAGTCAGAGAGCCAGCAGGGACTATTACAGAACACAGTCCCTGTGCAAAACTAGTTTACAGTCCCCTGTGGGAGCAGGCAGTGCTCAAGTCCCTCGTGGATCATTCAGAAGGGAAGAGACATATTTCTGTTCTTTTTGCCTCCTCTGTGTGCCTTTCTCTGTCTCCTTACCCAAGAGTCACCTCCCAACATGACCCCAGCTCAGGTGTTGGGAAAGGACATGCTGGTCAGCCCTCACCCAGTCCCTAACATCTGCCCCACTGCAGGTGAGACAGCCATGTGTCTTCCTTCCACGCTGATGACAATACCTTGTCCCACAGGCTTTTGCTTCTGCTGTCCCTCCTGGACCCCAGGGGAGGCTCTGCCCTCTACCAAGCTGGCAGGGGTAGTAGACTGTGGGAGCATGTGGCTGTGGGCCCCAGGCAGCTCCCCACAGAGCAGGCATCAGGATTTGCTTCTCCACCAATGGTCTCTTCCTTACTTTGCAGGTTTCTAGATGAAGTTCAGTCCCATTCAAATGTCAACAAGATGAGTGTCCAAAACCTGGCAACCGTTTTTGGACCTAATATACTTCGGCCACAGATAGAAGACCCAGTGTCCATCATGGAAGGTGACTAGATGTTTGTATGGCTATGTGGGAGGGCATGTGTACCCACATGTACCTATGAGACATCTCTAGTCCCTGTCCCAGAGCCCTTTGCCCCTGAGAGCATGGGTAGTCAGGCACAGACATTGGTAGCACAGGATGGTTAGATATGGGGACTCAGCTGAGAGGGCTCTGACATGCAGGAGCTGGTTTCCAGTCCCAGCCTGCCACTTGCTCACTTCATAGCCTTAATGGGCATTGTGCCTGCTTTCTCCCCTGCACCTAGCTGCTGGAGTGGGCTGGGAGGCACAGCGCCTCCTCTGCTTCAGGACCTGCATTTGTCCGAGGAAGACGATCCTTGGGCAGTATCCCTCTGTCTGTGCCTGGATTTGGAGGGTATAATGGTCATCCTTTCCTTCAGGGTGGCTGATGGCAAGCTCTTGTAGAGTTCTCTCTTGAGGGGCAACCTGGTTCTGGGCCGCAGGCAGAGCCTGGCACCCTGGGTCCAAGCTACAGCACCCCCTCATAGGTCTGATTGAAGAGACATTCACAGCCAGGCCTTTCTCGATTTGGCTCCTTGGCAGGCACTTCCCTTGTCCAGCACCTGATGACTGTCTTGATCCGCAAACACAGCCAGCTCTTCACTGCAAGGACCACCGAAGGGCCAGCCTCCCCCCACGGGGGCCCACCTTGCACAGTGGGGTGGGGCTCTGAGGAGGTCACAAGGGACAGCCAGGCAGAGCCCAGGAGCCCCAGCGCCCCTGGCCTACCCTCACACAGGACCTCGTCTCTGGATGGGGCCACTGTGGCTACACTGTCTAGAAACTCTCCCCTGGGCCCAGGTATCCACTGTAGCCTGACCACCAGCAGCCCTGGGAAGAGGATGCAGACTCTACCCAACTGGAAGTCTTCCTTTCGGCAGTCAGGGTCCCGGTCAGGGAGCCCGAAAGCAGGCGGCTCGTCCCTGGAGGTGCACATAATCTCCTCTGGCGGGAACTGGTTCATGAATGGGTTGTCCTCCTTGCACGGCCACCACCGGGCCTCCTCGGGAGACCAGCTCAAGGACTCAAGCACCTCACAGAGACTCTCCACCTACGACAACGTGCCGGCAGCCAGCCTCTTCCCCAGCACTCCCAGCGTGTCCAGCTCAGCGTGGTCAGGGGCCTCCTCCTTTGAGGCCTCTGCTGGGGGCTCCGTCAGCAGCTGCACAGCCTGCCGGGCTAGTGACTCCTCTGCCTGCAGCTCCCTGCTCACCGAGAGGGCCCCAGAACCCTCCCCCTTCCCCAGCAGCAGAGAGGACCACAGATCCCCAGACCTGGGCTGCAGCCTGGATGAGGTGGGCCTCTGCCCCAGCAGCAGCGAGCCCAGTGACCCAGGCAGCCTGGCCCAGGACCATGCCCATCACTCCAAGACTCTGCAGGGCCTGGTCACAGAGCTCAGGGCAGAGCTGTGCCGACAGAGGACTGAGTACGAGACAAGTGTGAAAAGGTAAAGGGCTGCAGAGGCTGGGCCGACTGAGGCTGCTGTGCCCTGGGCTGGGCAGAGCTGTTGTGGGCAGCGCTCACTGGGCACTGGCCCCAGGCAGTCAGCTTCTCGCCTTATAGCCTCTGGCTCTAAAGGAAAGCCTCCTGGGGGCAGGGCTCTGAGCAGTCAGCCCCGAGAAGTCACCTTTCCAGGAGAATGCTGCAGAACAGGGTGGGGATGGAGCTTTGAGGGTCCTATGTTTGGGAGAACTCCATGAATACCTGCTGAAGAAATAAGTCAGAATTGCAGCCTGGGCTGCTCAGAGCACCTCTGATAGAGGGGCTCAGACTAGGGGTTCCTGTGTGGCCCTCAGTCAGGTAGGAGGCACTAGGGTATGCTGACAGCAGTTAGGCCTGATGTGGATGAGGACAACTTCAATTGGAATCTGATTTCCTCTGAGGAGGGAGCTGGCAGTGCCGAGCTAGGCTCTCCCTCCTGCCCTGACCACAGGAGGATGCTTTGTGTCAAATTTTGAGCCTTTAGAGCTTGCTCAAAGATGGCCCTTGTTTGACCCTCCCAGCTTCCCTGTGATGAGGGTGTTGTCCTGGCTCTGAGAGGCCAGGTTCTCTGGCTAAGGTTGCCAGCAGAAACTGCACTGAATAGCACTGTGCTTCCAGCAGCATCTCTGACTCCTTGGTCTGGCTCTCTGACCTGTGACCCAGTTCCCACACACTCGCAAGGGTGTCAGTGGGTTCTGAGGGTGTCCTTTCTCTATCAGGGACAGTGGAGGTGGAAGGAATTCCTGCTTCTCATTTTCAGCCTGAGATTTCCTGAGGAAACTGGGATGGCAGTGCTTGGCATTTTTGTTCTGGAAGCCACATCCTGGGCCCCCAGGGAGGGTCAGCGTGTGTAGGGGCTGTGTCCTTGGCAGATATATGACAGGAGAAGGGCTTTAAGGATGGAGGCCACAAGGAAGGTCAGGGAGGGTTAGAGCAGGTCACATCTGAGCCAGGACTTAAAAGACCAATAGGATCAAGTTGAGCAAGAAGGAGAAAGGATACACCATGAGAAAATCTCAAGGTATACAGTTGTGTGGAGTCCCTAAAAATGTAATCCCGGGTTTATCAGGAAGAGGTGACAGTGGAAGCAGTGATGGGGACAGAGGAAGTGATTAACTGCTGGGGATGGGCAAGCACATGGACGAAAGCTGTGGACTCCAGGGTAGGTCACCACAGAGCCTCACGGGAGATCAGAGTCAGCTTGTCACCCAAGCTGCTAGTTCCGTCCCATACTCAGAGGCTCTATTTCTCAGGGGAAATGCAGTGGTGTTTTGTGGTGGACTCTGGGTCAGACCATCAGGTATGGACAGAGTGTCCCAGACAGGCTCTCTGCCCCCAGTGGGTATTGACTGACTGTCTACCCAGGCAGGCTTTGTAGGCTCAGGGACCTTACACATTTGTTTTGAAGACTGAGTGACGTGATGGGGGAGTGCTCAGCACAGTGCTGGCTACGTCCAGACTGCTCCGTAAACACTGCTCTTATCACCTCCTGCTTGATGGGTTGGAGGTGAGGTAAGGCCCTCAGACGCAAAGGGACAGCAATGACAACCCCTGTAGTGGCAAAGCGGTCCTATCCATTGTCCTGCTTGGAGGGGAGTGGTCAAAAATGAATATGTCTCTGAGCATAGGAAGGAATAGGGCCCCATCCTGTGGGCCTTTGGGGGAATATATCTTGTTTATTCTGCACCTATGGAGTCAGTGTTGGGTCTGGTCTGGATGGGCAGGGAGATCAGCTCCCCCTGCGTCCCCTGTGCTAGATGCTGAGGACAGAGCTATGACCAACACCTCTGTCCTTATGTGGTTGTGGGAGCACAAAGAGACTATACAAAAGATGCACTTTAAAATCTGTGTGGTCTGTTAGAAGGCTAGATAGAGGATGAGAATGAAACAGGGTGGAGGGAACAGGAGCATGGGAGAGAGGGTTGGAGTCGAGTCCGTACTGCAGGCAGAGGGAAGAGGGGGCAGGCGGGGTGCACTGTGAGAAAGGGGGCTGGCTGGGGGCAGAGGGCAGGACCTTTGGTCAGATCATGGTCTGGATTTTACTCTCAATAGACTCTAAGTGACTGGAGGGCCTTGAGTACTTTGATCACTTTGACAGGTGCACCTGGCTGCTATACTGAGGACAGTGTGACCAGTTAGGCCACAGGGTCTAGGCCTGACTGGGTGACATGGGCCTAAGGCAGTGGTTGAGGTGGGGAGAGGAGCCAGATTCTGAACATATTTAGAAGGTTTTGCTAATTGATCAGCTGTGGGAGTAAGAAAAAGAAGTGCCTTAGGGACAACGTTTTTGTTTGGCCAAGCAACTAGAAGAAAGTGTTCACTGGGGATGGGGAGAAGTGCTTGGAAGAAAGGTCAGGGACTCAGCTGTGGACCTGTGAAGCTGGAGATGCTTATTTCATTTCTGAGCAGAGTTGAGAGTCATTAGCACATAGATGGTGCCTCAGGTCTGGAGACTGGACCAGGGCCCCAAGTTTGAGTGCACCAGTGGGTGGGAGGAATTGGCAGAGAGGGCCCTGGGACTGGAGGAGTAACAGTGAGGGGCCATGGGGCTGCTGCCACCTGCCTTGGGGGCCTTATTTCCGACAGCATATCCTGTGCTCCCCTGGTGGAAGGCTAGGGTGGAGGGAGGTTTACTCCCTACTCTGAGCTTGGTGTTCAGTGATTGACGTGGAGGCCAGGCCTGTCCTGTCTGGGACTGGGAGTTGACTCCTGATACATCGGGTGCCAGGCTTTGTGTTGTACACATGTGGTCTTTGTCCACTGTAGCTTGGAGGAGGCTGTCCCTGCAATTTTCAGGACCCCAGGGCTCAGGGTAGTTTGTGTCCTACCCACAGTCATATGCCTTGTAAGTAGACAGGCCAGTTCCCAAGGTCCAGGCTCAGTGCATCCCTCAGGCCAGACAGGAGCTGGTTGTCTGATTGGAAAGACAGATGAACAAACCCTTGTACAGTGGCAGCCTCTACAGAAGTGGTGTCACTCTCTGGTAGCACAAAGGAACAATAATGTGACCTGCTGGGGAGAATTCAGAGAAGCTTCACTGAGGGCACACTGAGCTGGGACTCGAAGGACTAGCAGGAATAGAATTGACGGCTGATGGGGTTTCCTGTGAGTTGCTGTGTGTGGCTGGGTAATGAGGCAGTGGGAGAGAGCAGAGTAGAAGCAAGTCCCTGTGGGGACTGGTCCTGCTGTCTGCAGCCCATCCTCCACAGGACAGTCAGCTGGCCCACAGAGTAAAGTAGTCTTCATATTTTAGTGAGAACTCAGGGCTGGAGGCCAAGCACTCACACTGGTGTTTCTGGATCACCAGGTATAGGCAGGTCCTCCAGAGGTGAAGTGCCAGGGTCTGTGAGGGCAGGGGGAGGAGGCTTGTGCAGCCACTCTAGAGCTGGGCCTGTGCTGCACGTGGCCACCCCTCCAGGCCCAGCCTGAAAGGCTCTTCTCCCATCAGCTCTCTCAGCAAACCCAGCAAGCCAGTCTAAAACGGGATCTTTCTTCTTGATTTTTAAGACTCGAAGAAGGTACTGCCAACCTGCGGAAACAAATGTTGCAGCTAGAGGAAGAACTGGACCAGGAAAAGAAAAGGTATACCGTGCTGGAAATCAAGCTGAGGAACTCAGAGCGGGCACGGGAAGATGCGGAGAGGAGGAACTGGCTGCTGCAGCAGGAGATGGAGGAGTTTTTTTCAACCCTGGGGAGCCTGACTGTTGGGTCAAAAGGTGCCGGAACTCCAAAGTAAAGGAGTTTGCTTCTGCTGTGCTGCTCACCCTCCCCTCAGCAGAGAGTCCCTGGCCTGGACTGTAAGGAGCCCGAGGCCCCTGCAGTGTGGACCCCGCCTCAGTGCCCGAGCTCCGGAGCCAGCTGGAGAGAGGAATCCTGACATCTGGGCGGGGGATGGCTGGAAGCCTTGGCCCCTCGTGGGATCTGGATGCTGCTGCTACGACTGCAGGGCCTAGCAGGTGTCAGAGGGGATAGTCCCTTGGCCACCAAAAGAGATGGCACCTGGAATTCATGTAGCCCCCCCAGGAACATTTTGCATTCTTTATTACATTTTCTTTAAAAGCATGATACCTGTCTCCTTCTTTGTGGTCTGCAAAATGGCAATTACCAAGTGACCTCTGCTGTTTTTATCAGGGTTGGGAGTCCCCAAAGTGTCCCCTTGGGTGGAATGCCAGAGTGGGGTGTGAAGCTCCCTGAAAAGTACCGAGAGTTGTCAACTGGATTTATGCAAATCTATGTGCTTTGAGCTCCGTTATCTGTGTGCTCAAGGCAGGATGGCTTTCCTCTCCTCCCTCCCCATTCTGAACCACCTGCGCCTCCACGGTTGGTGTCTGTCCTGGAATTGCACTCAGGCCTTGCACCAGAACCTGCTTTCCTTTGCCTGGCTCCAGCTCTGCTCTGGGACCAGGGCCTGGGCAGTGTGACAAGGCACATGTCTGAAGAAGCGGTGAACCAAGGTGCTGGAAAGTGCCCTTTCTCTGCTCTCCAGGTGCCTATGCCTCAGGCTGTGCCCATCTCCCCTGCAGACTCCTCTCCAGTTAGCGCCAATCCCTCTCCAATGCCCATTCACTTTCCCCTTGAAGTTCATCCTTCACTCAATGCTCCAATTAGGGCAAATCCCTCAAGAGACCCTTTCTCTAGCCATTACCACACGCAGCCTAGGCCTGGGCCAGAGCCTCTCCACATGGGCCACAGGGAGCACCAAAGAAGCAGCCTCTGTGAGTAACATGCAATGGTGTTTTTTAGGGTGGAATGGCTAGGGGGTCACCAAAGTGCTCCAATTTCTGCCCACTCTATCTAGAGAAGTCATTATACCACCCATCTCCCAGAGTCAGGTATAAACTATTGCACCAGTGCTTGAATACCAGGGTCTCTACTCCCAGGCAGTGCTGGCCCCAGTGGTGGGAGCTGTGAGTTAGGGGTCCAGAGGGGAGCAAGACTTGATCTGCCCTCAGGCCCACTGCCATCACAGCAGGCAGCCTGGGTAACCAGATTTCCCAGAAGGTAAAATAATTGTCCCCCCTTTATTTCAAGGTCAAAGAAAAGAATATGAGGTGACTTTGATTCCTCACAACCACTCAGTAGGGTAGGAATTGGCCCACACTCCCCATTCAGAGGAGAAAAACTAAAGCTAGCAGGAGGTAAGTAAAAAGTAAAATACAGATGTATTCTTAGGGTCCTGAGTTCCACAGTCCTGGGATTCTGCCAGCTTTGACCTGGGGATAAAATGCCACCAGGCTATCAAAGGGACAGAAAAGACCAAAGGGATATCACAAAATGGAAAGGGCATTTGTCTGTCCTTTCTTAGCCACTAATATTGGCAAAGGCTGAGCTTCCAGCCAAGTCCTTTGTCAAAACCTGCTCACCAGCCTGCTGACAAAACTAGGACCTGCAAATGCATTTTTTTCCCACAGAAAATAAATTAGCAATGTTCAGTAGAAGTTCTGTCCTCCAATTCCCACTTTCCCAGCAGCCCCCTTCCCCCCATTCTGTCTATAATACATTCTGACTTTTGCTCGTGAAGCTCCAGGGCTGACAGGCTCTGTCTGTCTCCTGTCCCCGTCCACCTTTGGTTCTCCCCAAGTGACACTGACAGATGCTGTTCCCAAACCTGTGGATTCAAGCTGTAATCCTTGTATTGACATCACTGAATATTAAGTAAAGCAGTGAAGTATGAATGTGAAAAGATAAGGAATTAATTTCTTGAAAAATCTACCTGAATGTTTTAGAAAAACTCAGTAAAATCAAGTTGCTAAAAGAAAGTTATCACATTAAGTATGGATGAATTGAACACGCAGTAGTAGAAAATTAGTGAAAATGTAGAACTCTGCTCCCAAACTACTTCAAAACGTGTTTACAGAAAAAAGTGGAAATTTTAACTGTCATACAGAAAAACAAGGAGTTGCATGATATTAAAAGACTGACAAGTAATATACATTTTAAAAGTTAGAATACAGTTTTGTGTGTGTGTGTGAGAGCGAGAGAGAGGCAGAGGTGGCTGATGAATAATGAACCAGGCATGAACCATGTTCCCTTCACATTGTAAAAGGACTTTGGAATAAAGTCCATGTATCCATACTCTCTGGCCTGTGGGAAACAAGTGGAGTCAGTAATAACAACATTCAATGGCCTTAAATATTAAATTTCAGAGGATAAAAATGGTGTAGAAGATAGGTCCTGGCCATTAGTTTACCAGCCCAAGACTTCCTGAATGTCAGCTTCCCAGGTGTTAACTGAGTAGTAAGACAGATTCTTCACTTCAGGGAATGCCAGAGGGAAGTGTCAGCAGAAGCTGAGCACATATGACCCACTTGCAGACAACATGAAGAGGCCTCCAGCACACTGATGTCTTACACCCTCTGTGAGACAGGTGGGGAGAGTGAACAAGCGTAAAATGGGCATGTGGAACAGAAAGGCATTGCAGGGGGAGGAGGAATTCCTTGAGCTCGGCCTAAGCAATGAGGATTTTAAATAGACAAGTGCAGAGCAAGTAAGCAAAGCATCCAGCTGGAATGGGCTAGACAGCAGATATGAGATGAAATTGACCCTAAACAAAATTTGATATTGACTTTGAGGAATTTCTCTCCAATAAGGAATCATTCTCATCAAGCACGTGAAGACTGGGATTACAGGTGATGGAGATGGTGACTTGGGGGTCAGAATGTATGGAAGTTCTGTGATGTGACACTGCACTGAGCTCCTCCCTTTCTTGTCAACATTGCTCCAGCTCCTAAAACGCTTCTTTTCCTTTCCAAAGCTAAAGCCAACAATTACACTTCCTTTACATGGGTTATTTCAATAAAATACATGAAGTCAATTTTGTAAAGTACATGAAGTCAATCATTACAGTAGCCCTGTGAGACTCTCCAGTCACATGAGAGATGAAGCAACACTACACTCCTCAAAGTTAAGCCTTGTCCAAGATTATTTAAACTCTGCATCTTGAGCTCAGGCTGACCTGGACCCACAGGATTCAGCAGATCCCACCGTCTCTAGGACCTTGTCTTGTCAAAGCTTTTTAGTTCTCCCTCTTTTTCTCAAGACACTGTTATGATTCTTTATATTTCCTGCCAAAGTTTCAAAGAGACTTTTTACTACTGCTTCGCCATCGACTTAATCCTTAGCAATCTGAGCTATGCCCCTATCTGTCCAGGTAGTTCTAAGTCATACATATATTACACCCAGCCGGAATCCCCTTGTATTTCTCCTCTGTCCACAAAATGACAGAAGGGAAATGGTGCAAGGGCTGTACCAGCAGAGGAGGCAGACCCCACGAGGGAAGAGACTACAAGACTGGAGAGGTCTTCTGGGTTAGGGAGCAATTATTCCTTTCCTCTCACTTTCTCCCCATGTCTGAAACATATCCAATGTGTGTTCTGTCATTGACTCTTCAGACTGGGGTATACCAGCTGGAAAGTACGTTGGATGTATTTTCCCTGCACATCTGCAGCCCAATCACAAGGGCTTGAAACCTTCCCTCAAATAGCTGAAGTGCTTATTAAATGGAATAGCAACTAAATAAATACTTAAACAAACAACCTCCCCTCTGCCTCAATGCTAATTTTGGTGATTTTGCTTAGTAATGCTAATACAAGTAACCTCTTTTCCATTTTCATTACACAAAGAGAACCACAACTCTCTCATGTGAGTCTCTGCAGCTTCCCAGTCACCAATTTCCACACCTCCAATCTAATGAAACTAGCTTCCACTGCCAGTGACCCTCCTAAAACAAAAGTGTGGTCATATTACTACTCTCTCTCACAACTGCAAGTTCCTACTGCCTTTAAAATGAAGACCTTTCCTCCAAAATATTTCAATTCTGATCCTGAAATTTCAGTCTTATTGCCCATTCTATTTTCTCTTCATATTCCCATGCTCACACCAGGCCATTCCTCACACCTCACCCATTCATTAAAAAAATTTTTTTTAATTTTATTTTTTCCACTACCATTTCACCCTTTTATAATCCCCACTTCCCTGCAATGACCACACTGTTGTCCATGTCCATGAGTCATTTTTCCTTTTTGCTCAATCCCTCCATCCCTTAACCTTGCCCCCTCCTGTAGCTGTCATCCTGTTCTCCATCTATGAGTCTGTCTCTACTTTGTTCATTCATTCATTAGATTCCACATGTGAGTGAAATCATATGGTACTTGTCTTTCTCTGGCTTATTTCACTTAGCATGTTCTACAGGTATATCCATGCTGTCCCAAAGGGTAAAATTTTCTTTTTTATGGCTGAGTAGTATTCTGTTGTATAAATGTCCCATAGTTGTTTTATCCACTCATCTACTGATGGACACTTGGGTTGCTTCCATATCTTGGTGATTGTAAATAATGCTGCAATGGACATAGGGGTGCATAAATTCTTTCAAATTGGTGTTTCAGGATTCTTGGGATATCTTGCTAGAAGTGGAATCACTGGGTCAAAAGAGAGTATCATTTTAAGTTTTTTGAGGAAACTCAGTACTGTTTTCCACTGTGGCTGCACCAGTCTACATTCCCACCAACAGTTTGTGGTTCCCTTTTCTCCACATCCTTGCCATGCTGTCTTTTAATTTATTGATGGTAGCCATTCTGACAGGTATGATGCAGACATTGGCAAGCAGTGTCCATGGCATTGTGACTGAGACAAGACAAATTCACACGGACTGCCAAGTCCTGTGGAGGAAAAGGATGGCATGGCCACTCTCTCAAGAGGAGAGCATGCTGACCCTTGCCTTGACAAGCTTTTATTGGCTTAATTTGTGAAGGAATACAGGACATATACAGAAAGCTCATCGATCATTGTCAGGCAGTAATAATCAAACAGATAACATTCAAAGAACTCTGAGGGCTTATTTTGAGTCAGGGTCACATAGCTAAAGAGCCATAAAACTTTGGGAAAACAAACTCATTTCAGGCTTGTACCCTTATGATTTAAATTGAGGGTATTAGCAAAGCAGGTTTCATAGGATTTTATGCATTCTTTCTTGGGCCTGATCACTTGGGGAACCTGCCCTTTCCAGCACAGGGCTGCACCCATCTCCAGCATTGTTTCAGGCGTAGGTCGAGCAGGGGAAGCCAGGCAGCAAAGAGATTAGGAGACTTCTTGCAGACAGAATGAAGACTCAGGCTGTGTCAAAGCCGAAGGGTGAGGGTTCATCACTCCATTTTTCTATAGCCCCCCCAAGTTCTTCCCCGAGGGCCCCCCTCATGACCATGCCTGTCTTAGGTCATCCCTCCCTTGAGGAATCTTACCTGTCATTGGCTAACCGGTCATGCACTGGGGGCCAGGCAGCGTGAAGTAAAGTGGGCAGAGGTGGTGCTCCTGCCAGGGAGATAAGCTCTGTCTCCTTAGTGGCTTAGGGTCTCAAGGTCTCTCACTCAGCCTTAGCCATGGGTGGGGGTTACAGTTTCTGAAACCAGGCAGGGTGATTCCCAGCATGTGAGGTGGTATCTCATTGTGGTTTTAATTTGCATGTCTCTGATGATTAGTGACACTGAGCATCTTTTCATATGTCTATTGGCCATCTGTAGGTCCTCTTTGGAGAGGTGTCTATTGCCCATTAATAATGTCTTTTGCCTATTATTTTAATTGGATTTTTTGGAGTTTTTAAAGTTCTTTATGAATTTTTGATATTAACCTCTTATCAGATGTATTGGAAAATATGTTCTCCCATTCTGTGGGTTGTCTTTTTGTTTTGTTGATGGTCTCCTTTGCCGTGCAATAACTTTTTAGTTTGATGTAGTCCCACTTGTTTATTTTTTCTTTTATTTCCCTTGCCTGGGGAGGTAATATCAGATAAAACATTGCTATGAGCAATGCCCAAGATTTTACTGCCTGTTTTCTTCTAGGGTTTTTATGGTTTTGGGTCTAGTATTTAAGTCTCTAATCCACTTTGAATTTATTTTTGTGTGGTGTAGTTTATTTTTTTCTGCACAATATGTTATCAACACCATTTATTGAATAAACTATGTTTCATTCATTGTATGTACTTGCTTCCTCTGCTGAATAATTGATTATAAAGGTGTGGGTTTATTTCTGGGCTCCCTATTCTGTTCCATTAATCTGTTTGTTTTTATGCTAGTACCATGCTGTTTTGATTACTATGACCTTATAGGATAGTTTGATACTATGTGGAGTGATCCCTCCAAATATGTTTTTCTTTCTCAGGATTGCTATTCCTATGCAGGGCTTTTATGGTTCCATATACATATACATTCTTGAAATATGTGTTCTAGTTCTGTAAAGTAGGACATTGGAATCTTGATAGGAATTGTGTTGGGTAGTATGGACATTTTAATGATGTTAATCATTCTTATCCATGAACATGGCATGTGCTTCCATTTGTTATCTTCTTCAATTTCTTTCTTCAGTGTCTTATAATTTTCCCAGTACAGGTCTTTTACATCCTTGGTTAGATTTATTCCTAGGTATTTTATTCTTTTTGGAGCAATTGTGAATGGAATTGTTTCCTTTTTCCTTTTAGATTTTATTTATTTATTTACTATTTATTTTTAGAGAGAGGGAGAGGAGATGGAGAGAAAAATGGTTGTGTGAGAGATACATCTACTGGTTGCTTCTCACTTGCCCCCTACTGGGGACCTGGGCTGCAATGCCAGGCAAAAGCCCTGAGTAGGAATAGAACCAGTGACCTTTCAGTTTACAGGCTGGTGCTCAATCCACTGAGCCACATCAGCCAGGGCTGGGATTGCTTAATTTCTCTGTTACTTTATTATTGGCATATACAAATGCACCTGATTTCTGGATATTGGTATATCCTACTACTTTGCAGAATTCACTTGTCATTTGTAAAACTCCTTGCCTATCCTTTAACCTGGGAATACCCCATCCTCTCCAAACCTTCCTTATACCAAGGGGGGGGGGAGCGCCCTCCTTTCCTTTAACCACCCCTTCTGTCTGCATCCCTTCAACATTGTTCTTGCTCCTCTACATACTTCAATCAGGTGAACTACACTCTGAGTGTACATTTGTTTCTCTCCTCAACCCCAGCATACAACACAGGGGCTTGCACATATACACATTAATTGATAAAATTAAGTGAAATGTTAGACACAAGCCTAACATTTACAAAGCATAGTTGAAGTATTTTTTAAGTTTAAAATGAAGTCCAAAAATATATTGGTATATTAGTTGTAAAAGCTAAAAAAATATTAAAGTACAAATCAGTACAATTTAATTTTCATTCACAAAGTCAATAGACCTTTCAAGGAACAATACTAAAATGCAATGCCTAGATTAACAGGAACAAATTATTTTTGTATTGTATTTTATGTTCTTAGAGTTATTCCCACTCCCCCCCTTGCCCACCTCCACCCAGCACCCCCTTCCTCAGGCCATCCCCACACTGTTGTCTGTGTCTATGGGTTATGCATAAATGTTCTTTGATTAATCCCTTCACCTTTTTAAAATCTCTTTTTAAAAACATTTTACTTATTTTTAGAGAGAGAGGATAGGAAGGAGAGAGAGAGGGAGAGAAACATCCATGTGTGGTTGCTTCTCACATGGCCCCAAGTGGGGACCTGGCCCACAACCCAGGCATGTGCCCTGACTGGGAATCTAACTGGCGACCCTTTGGTTCGCAGCCCATGCTCAGTCCACTGAGCTACAGCAGCCAGGGCCTCCCTTCACCTTCTTTCATCCAGTTCCCCCAGCCTTCTCCGAGAGCTGTTAGTTCCATGTGTCCATGCCTGATTTTATTTTGTCCATTTGATTGCACATGTGAGATCATATGGTATTTTAATCTGATTGGCTTATTTCACTTAGCACAATACTCTCCAGTTCCATGCATGCTATTGCAAAAGGTCAAGATTTCCTTTGTTTTTGTGGCTGCATAGTACTCCATTGTGTAAATGTACCACAGCTTTTCTATCCACTCATCTACTGATGGGCACTTGGGCTGTTTCCAGATTTGGCTATTGTAAATAATGCTTCTACAAACACAAATTATTCTTTCACTTGGTGTCACCAGGGTGTTATGACTGGGTGGAAAGTAAATGAACCAATACTCCAGTGTCTGCTTTTGCCACCATCTTTCACTAGAGGCCCCTCCGATGACTCTGATGCAGCAGGCTGCACTGGGTCAGCAGTAGACAGGTCCTGTCCTTCACTCAGAGCAGAAAAGTCCAAATGCAGGCAGGGTGGGAACAGCAGGACATGGGGGTGATCTGAAGCAAGAGTTGAGCAAGATGGAGTGCCGACATACAGTGCTGGTCACATGTAGCAAGTGACCCTGCAAAGCAGCCTGCCCAATGCAGGCTGAGAATGTATGCTTGACAAAAGCTGGAAATGTGCTCAAAGCTGAAATTCCTGGGTTGTTTTGAAAGAGATCCTTCTAAAATGCTTATTTTTGCCAAGTGGTCACGATAGCTGTTCTCTTATATGGCTACCAAGACTAGGTTGAGGCACTGAAGCAAATTCCCTTTTTAAGATAAAGTTTCTCCAGTGATTTGAAACACCAGAAAAGCAAGACTAGATATACCAGAAAATCAGGGCAATAGATCAGGCTACTTATAAAATCCAAATTTACGAAACTTATCCTAGTACTATCCTTGTTATCCCAAGCCACAGGATATCTTAAAATTGCCCTGAAAAACTTTTTACTATAAATTCAGATTTTTCAATAAAAACACTCAATTTTATAGTTTTCATACCACTTTTTTTTATTTAAAATATTATAACCAATGAACATACTAGATAACATTGTTTACATTCCAGTGATGCATGTTTAATGACTAGGGCATGAATGATTAAAAACCACAATAATTACCTCAGCATTCCCTACAAAGTGCCCCATTTTTTGACTAGAGAGGAGAGGGAATGGAACACAGGGGAGAGGAATGAAGAAAGAATGGCATCATACAGGGAGGAAAGCAAATGTCAATTATCATACTTAAGTTTTCAGGCTTTAAAACCCGCTGAACAGGATGAACTGTAATGAGAAAATAGATGTCACAGTCCAGGTAGACAGCTAGTTCAATTTAAATTCATCATTCAGCTAAAAGATTAAGAGCTTCTCAAAAATATACCAAATATCGGGCCTACAAAAGTAATTTATTTCTTCGTAAAATTTACTAAGATTTATTCCTTTTGTAAAATGTAAAGAATGGACTGATATCACGAGCAGGTTTCTACTTACAAAACAAGACAGTAATAATGTCCAACAAACACATCTAACACAATTTGCCAAGATATAAACAGTGAAAGATTTTACACGCGAGTCTCTCTTACTGATGCAAGGTATGCATTTTACATACCTTCTGGTACTGTGTCAACATTGGTTATAAAGTATTTTACACACATTTATAATTACACTCAGTAAAGATCTAACAGCAAGGGCAACAGCTTGGGAAAGCATATAAAATTAGTGTGAGGTAGTTCAATACAAGCCGAGTTTAATTTGTAAGTTACTGTGAGAATAAAACATTGTGCAAAACTAATCCACAGGTAATATTTCTTATAAGTTTCAGTAATGAAGAGAACCTAAACCAGAAATGGCCAGGAAGTGTTACTCTTACTAGACTCTCCTTAAGAGCACTTAACTAAGAGCAGTTAGTTTGAAATTAATTAGGACTTGTCTTCCTTATGTGTTTTCTAATCATACCCCAAACTATGTTTCTGCTTCAATGCCCTTTACCTCTTCATCTTTCTTGCTATTAAGGAAAAATCAGTTTCCCTTGATTCAGAAAAAAACCTAAGAGAGATCAGTAAAAACACAATCTATACTAAAATGTAAAGGATACAGAATCAACATTTAAGATGGCTGCTAATGACAGAATGGTGGTGTTTGGTTTTTCTACCAGTTAGAGAAGTTTACTGGGGTCATGGGGCTTCATGCAGTCACTCTACAGCTAATGTGTGACTAATGAACAAACACTCACAAACTACAACAGTGTTTTTGAAAACAGACTATGCTTTACCTCAAAATGTGCAAGGCTTGTGCCGAGGCAACACTGAGGAGTTAAGTCTTCACATACGTAGCACATACTGGCTGATCATGTAAACCAAGTCTTATTTGTAACCCTGGAACAGCTTCACTTGCCTACAGCTGATTTTACTATCAGACATTGATGTCTATTCACCTCTATCTTTTTAGACAGCACAGTAGGATTAGCATGGAACAGCATAACAAGGACTTACAGGGAAAGTTTGCTGCTTTACGTAAAATCAAGCTTCTCTATATTGTCAAAGGGCTTGCGTGGCAGCTTCATATAAGAGGCTGGCATTTCTCTAGGAGTCTCGTGTGAATGCACTGCACCTTAACCAACATGGAAGGGTACACACCAGGAAGAACCAGCAGCCGAGGATATGTGACAAAATGAGAACTGTTCAGCAAATAGTATGAAAGAGTTGAGATGCAATCCCAACAACACAATCATTTTACAGTTGGTCAATATACATTAGAGGGTAACAGAATAATAACCAGGAAGAAGTATGCAAAAAGAATTAGAATTAGTGTCTCTTTCCTAACCCATAAAGTTGAGTAACAGACCTTGGTCAAAATAATTTTCTGACAGTAAGACAATGGGTATATTAAGTGTATAAAGTTGAAAACCAAAGTTTATAAAGGTGATTTTACATTAAGTACTGCCTGACAGAAATCTTGTCATTTCTCTTAAAACACAAATGTTTAAGATACTTTAAAGGTTCAAAAAGTTTCCATAATAAACATGTATATATTTAGCTTAACAAATTTAAGCGGAATAGTTGTATTTAGATATTGCATGTTAAACCTAGGGCACACAACATTTAACAGACTTTGTTTTCAGGACAGAATTTAAGTATTTTTTATCTACATTAACTAATAAGAGTTCATTTTCTCTGAATCAACTGAAACATGCTGGTTGGCAAGTGGGAGCTGGCATTTACAACAAATGATACAGTAAGAACACTTGGTTTTCCTTGCTTAACCAAAACCTGTATCAATAGAGATGGCTTACTAGCAAACAAAACATGGGAAGCTTCTGAAAGCATGTCAGTTATTAAAGTGCAACAGCAAAATGATCTATCCTAGAAAACAGAGCTAATTAACTGTAAAACTAACATAAACTAATAACACACTTATGCTCAGATTCCTCTGTAAATCCAATCCTATTTCTACAAATCAAGGTGTTATAGTCTCAAAATTCTAATTTGCTTAATGAAATTAATACACCATGTTGTATGAATAGAAAAGGGATTGATACAAAGGTTGGCAACTTTGAGACAGGAAATCATGACTTTTAAACCACCAAAAACAAACTTGCTATTTTAAAGCATATAAAAATCCTAAATATTGCACATTAACAACCATCTAAAATACTAAAAGGAATTTTGCACTAAATACACAAATAACATGCCAAGCAAACTTTCAGACGCCACATGCTGAGTTGAGCCACACCAGTTCCTGCTCTTGTTGGCCTTTTATTCTAATGAGCTTTCTGCCTAGAACCTAGTCACTGATTTAAGTATGCATTTCCCAGTTCATGACATGTAATCTCTCTTGTTCTAAATATAACAAAAGGTGGCTGGGGGATTACAGACAACGAATTTCAGAGATGAGACTTCAATGACATTTTACTTAAGAAAAATTCAGTTACAAAGAAATAATTCTGCAGATATAAAATGTAAACAGTTAACATCCACTCATCAGGAGCAGCACCGTTCTTACACTACTCAACACCCACAGTGTGTGTTTTACTGAAAATCAGATATAAAAAAAAGAAAGACTTAGGCTAAATAATCACCATTTATGCCTGCTCTGCTCAGTGTGAAGAAACAGTCCTAGAAAAATGATACCTTACATATGGCTGTGTGCTACTATTTTCTGATGAACAGTATATTGCTCATTTGATACATTACCTACAAATATCTAAGTAGGCTTTGGAACCTCCCAATAGCTTGTAAAAACATGATTATGCTACAGGTAGAATGAAATGGCCAGAAACACCAAAACTGGTGCTCAACTGACTGATATTCTAACAGGAAACCAGAAAGGTCCAAGGGCCTGAGGCTGCAGGAAAGAGAAAGACCAGATCATCACTGGGACCTACAGCCTGAGTAGATTATTAACTCAGGGTGTACAAAAACAGGCTCATAGCTAGTAGAAGTGAACCATCTTTTTATTTGCATTTAAATGTATTATTCATGAAGTATATCCTCTTGCCTTTATGTGATCATAAGCTTTGAGCATGCCACAGATTTGCAGAAAACACCACCTTCTTTTCATTTCACATTTGTTAGGTGTGGTTGGGGGGATAGAAGGGTGGTGGCAGATGCCCAGCATCTTCAAAGACATGCTCTGAGTTATTTTGTCATTTAGATGATTGGGCTTTTGCCAAAATTCTTGTAGGACTGTACACCAATTGTTGTAAATAATTAGGTCTGGCAAGTAGCAAATCTGGAGGTTCTTTTTTTAAAAACATGTTCATCATTTACAGTAGTTATTCCTGAATATAAGTGGCTACAGGTTATTCCCTCTCACTCTTCTGTGATTATTTCATTGATAAGCACATAACCCTGAAGGACAGCATCATGAACAAAACATTTGAAATAATTTCAAATTAAAAAAAAATGATAAAAATCTTAAATAATTCATGATATAGGCAAGTCACCACATAATAGTTGCTTTGATAAACAAAATCTTACAAATTCAGTAAAAAAATCAGCAGCATAAGATAAAGCAAATATGCAAAATTTTTAACCATGATAAAATAATTAGGTTTACATTATACAGTTAATTACAGCAAAAATATAATGTTTTGTTGCTGTTTTAAAACACAAGTTTTAAATTACGTCACTTGAAATTAAAAAAAATAAACTACTTTACTACAAAATGAATTCTACATTTTTGAAAGAAATCACTCAAAATAAGACCACTGACTTACTTAGTTTTCAAAGTAGTTCTATCAATGACTAAACAACTCCCCATCCCTCCCGCCCCACCCCCCAAGGCCCAAGTAGTCATCTACAGCAGCCCAGAGGTCCCGCTGAGGCTTCCAGACTGCTGTCTGTATCTGAGGCCAAAGTTGGATCTGTTGACATTGAAGATACATCATTGACAGATGACGATGACGATGGATGCTGAGAACCATTGATCACTGCTGCACCTGTGCTATGAGAAACAAAACAGCAAATCAGTTGCAGACATAGTTGCAGACCCAGCTACTTCTATTGTAATGGATACCTCCAGTGGTCTTGGCTTTTAAAGGCTTTTACAATCCCCCCCCCCTTTATCTCCCCTCTCTGCCCTGCATACCCCAACCCTCCAACATCCCCCCACCCAGTTCATGCCCATGGGTTTTATATGTAAGTTCTTTGAACTGTTTCCTATACCATTCTTAACTTCTTCCCATCTATTTTATGCCTGCCAGTTATGCTTCTTCCCTGTACCTTTCTTCCTCCTATTCCTCCCCTTCCTCTCCCCGCTGAAAACCCTCCATGTGATGTCCATTTCTCTGATTCTGTTCCTGTTCTATTGTTTGCTTAGTTTTGTTTTCATTATTTTTCTTTTTTTTTAGGTTCAGTTGTTGATAGTTGTGAGTTTGTCATTTTACTGCTCATAGTTTTTGATCTTCAATTTCTTAGGTAAATCCCTTTAATATTTCATATAATAAGGACTTGGTGATGAACTCCTTTACCTTGACCTTATCTGGGAAGCACTTTATCTGCCCTTGCATTCTAAATGACAGCTTTGCTGGAGAGAGTCATCTTAGATGAAGGTCCTTGCCTTTCATGACTTCAAATACCTATTTCCAGCCCCCTCTTGCCTGCAAGATTTCTTTTGAGAAATCAGCTGATAGCCTTATCGGCACTCCTTTGAAGGTAACTCTCTCCTTAGCTCTTGCTGCTTTTAAGATTCTCTCTTTAGCTTTAATCTTGGGTAATGTAATTAATGATGTGCCTTGGTGTGTTCCTGTTTAAGTTCAACTTTGGGACTCTCTGGGCTTTCTGGATTTCTTAAAAGTCTCTTTCCTTTGCCAGATTGGGGAAGTTTTCCTTCATTATTTGTTCAAATAAGTTTTCAATTTCTTGCTCTTGTTCTTCTCCTTTTGGTACCCCTATAATTCAGATACTGGAATGTTTAAAGTTGTCCTGGAGGTTCCTAAGCCTCTCTTCATTTTTTTGAATTCTTGTTTCTACATTCTGTTCTGGTTGGATGTTTATTTCTCCCTTTTGTTCCAAACCATTGATTTGAGTCCTGGTTTCTTTCCTGTCACTGTTGGTTCCCTGAATATTTTGCTTTATTTCACTTTGGGTGTCCTTCATTTGTTCTTTCATTTTGCGATCAAGCTCAATCAGTTCTGTGAGCATTTTGATTACCAAAGCTTTGAACTCTCCATCAGATAGGCTGGCTATCTCCCCATCACTTAGCTCTCTTTCTGGAGTTTTGCTCTGTTCTTTCATTTGGGCCATATTTCCTTATCTCAGTGCACCTGTTAAGTTGTAAAGGGATGGGGCCTTATCTATTCACCAGGGCAAGGTAACCCTCTTTGCTATGTTGTGGTGCTGTCTGTGGAGGAAGGGTCAGAGAGGGAAGAATGCAGCTCGCTTGCTCAGTTCTAGCCCCACTTTCCAATGAACTCTTGTGTGAGACTGGGAGTTTCTCCCTCCATGGCAACCCTTGCTATAGTCCACAGTCAGCCCTGAGTCTTAGTTTCCCTTTCAGTCAGCCCCACCTGCATGGTCCACCGCCTTGCCACGGGTTCTATCTGTCTGCCTGACTGCCCATCTCCCTCATCTCCCTCCTACAGGGTCTGGTTGGTCTGGTTGACTGTTTCTTTAATTCTTTGGTTGTCGGAGTTCCATGCAGTTTGATTTTCTGGTACTTCCGGATGTTTACTGATTTTAGATTGGTTGTTATCTTCCTTTTGGTTGTGCAAGGAAGTGAACGGTTTCTACCTACACCTCTACCTTAGCCAGAACTCCGCGTTTTTTAAAAAATTATTTTATTGTTGTTCAATTACAGTTGTCTGCATTTTCTCCCTACCCCTTCTCCCCCCTATCCAAACCCACCTCCCTCACTTCCACCCACCCACTTGGCGGAATTTTTTTTTTAAACAATCTTAAGTCAAGACCCTCCACTGGCAAAACAATTACAACTTGCTTTATTACGATGCTGTCTTTGTTACAGTGGTCTGGAACCAAACCAGCAATATCTCTGAGGTACACCTGTACTTATAGATAAATCTTCTCAAGGTCAGGAAGGGGGGAAGAAATGATATTGGGGGAATGGGAATGTATTAGAAAAGGTGATTCATATATTAGGTAAGGACTTACAAACTTCATAATCACTTAATAAGGGTTGTTTCCAAATTTCAGTGTATCAAGTAATGCAAGTTATACAAAAGTTCCTAAGAACACATTTATGGAATAAAAGCAATAGTTTACAAAATGAGCAATAAGAAAATTTCTAAGGGTGAGTTTCTGGCACCCAACAATGCTAAAAACTAAGCAGGTTGAAAATCAATGTTCCAAAACCCAGAATTTTGGTGTTTGAAATTATCCCTCCATTCTGTCTAATGACAAGTAATAAAAGCTTAAATATGAAAGGTTCTATAAGAGCTTGTCTTCAAATGCAACAAGGAAATAGCCAGAAAAGTAGGATTAGGTAAATCTTTAGGATGCTGGGTGGGGGTACTGGGAGACAAAAAGGAATGGAACCACAGGAGACAGAGTAGGCAATTAGAGGTGCAATGAGAAAAAAGAAAGCAGACTGAGTACTTCAGGTCTCAATAGGAGAGAAGAAAAGCAGAAATATGATAACCCAAGAAAGGTCCATTAGGTTCCCTGCTAAGAGTGCAATGAAGATACTATACTTTTTAAAAAGTTCAAGCCATATGACACTATTTGGATATGTCTGCTGTGAGTGAAGAGTATTCAAATACAATGGCTAGCTTCAAAGACTTGTACTGAAACATTCAATTCATAAGAGTTCTACCACATATACTTTTCTATGCCTCTATTTTTAAATCCAAATTCCCTAATTTGATAATGTTTCATTTTAAAAAATCAAGTAGAAATGGTATTGTGATTATGTGATATTTTGACATCAAAGACTGTTGTTTTTATCTTTGTATAGATCCAAGAATAGAATATTTTTGTAACAGCTTTACTAACATTCTTCTCTGTAAGCTATGAGAATTCAGAGGACATCTAGAAACCTGAAGTGCTGTCTTTTCCATTGACTTTTCTTGTAACCACAGTCAAGTGCTGTCTAGGATCCAAATTTTTCACTTATAAATTAAGAACAAATACAAGTGCTCTGTCTCATGAGATTAAGTTTACTCAAATATTCAACAGTTAGGATGTGCCACTCAGTAGGACAGTATGCTACAGTGTATTCAGTTATACTACTACTGGTCATCAATACAAAGCTAATTAATTAACTCTGCTATTAAAGCATTTATGATATAGCTTTGTTACAACTAAATTCTAAGTAAAAGCCATCAAAACAAATTTATATTTTCAACAGGATCTATATTATAATTTGGAAAATTGCATTTCTGATAAAGGACTTAACGAAACAAAAAAAATTTAAAACTTTAAAATATATAACCAAAAATGTCACAGGGAGCTACAAAAATGATTTAAACAAATATATGTTTATAGTACAACAAAATGGGCATATGAAACTAGAGTTAAAATTTTTACCCATAAACATATACCTTTTTTCTTAGAATTTAGAAGAGTTTTTCAGGGATAAGTAGCATAGTTTTACTCAAATTCAAGACCTATCTGTTGAAACGTTATCCAGGCCTTCAAAGCTCAGCTCAACTTTCAACTGTTCTATGAAACTGTCCTAACTTCTGGGGCCAGAAAAGAATTCACTGTTCCCAGCCAGAGGACATAGGATGCTGGGAAACCATGCCATCTGAAGTTACTGATAAACATGGCTTCAAGTATTAACTTTTCTGCACAACAGAGGGTAACTTGGTATCACATGTAACAATTTCTATTTTACATTTTATTTTATTATTTATTTTTAGAGGGGAAGGGGGAAGAAAGAGAGGAGAGAAACATTAATGTGTGGTTGCCTCTCGGGGACCTGGCCTGCAACCCAGGCACGTGCCCTGACTGGGAATCCAACCAGCGATCCTTTGGTTCACAGGCCAGTGCTCAATCAACTGAGCTACACCAGCAAGGGCCCAATGCTTTCCAATTTAACCACCCAAACTGTACTCCTTATACTTACTTAACTTTGTGTAATGATGGTAGTAAGTATGGAAAGAAGTGCAGGTTTCAGGCCACTGAAGATCATAACATAAGAAATTAACTGTAATCTTAACCAAGCTTATATTGTAACCAACCTAAAGGGGAGGGCTGTCCCCGTATAACTCCATTCTTGGTTCTCTCCTCCAAGTCCATAACTTCCTTGTATATTAATTCTGAAAAAGAGGTGAACAAAAACAAACTTTTCAAAGTCTGACAGCCAATCTCACAAGATATTTAGGTTTTTAGTGAACATTTTTAAACACACATTAAGTACTTCAAATTGTATCCTCCAATGGTAGAGGATCTGTAAGTGCCAGCCTAAGATCCAAAGATGTTAAAAACAATTCCTTGATCCTCAGCCATGAATTATGCTGAAAGAAACAAAATCTATGCCTTAACTAGAGTTCCTAAAGTTGGATTAAGGATACAGCTTGATCTTTTTAACTATAGCAGCACTTTGCACTGTACCGTGTCATACCATGTCTCATTCTGTTCTATAAATGCTTGCTTAATTCTGTCTCAGTGAGGGCTCAAATCACATTTGTCTTATTAACTTCTATTTCCTGATAGGACCTGGTACATTGAAGGTGCTTAACCAGATACTGTAGGAACTGGTACATTGTTTACCCAGACACCTGTTAAAAGATTTAAATGAAAAAGCCTGTGGAAGCCTCTTTTTAACAGAATGGTATGTAAATACACTGTTATTAAAGGAAAAACAGTAGATGGCTACACTTTAAATCCTTCTAAGCTGAAGCATGATATGCAGTCATTGTCAAGATTTCTCCACGGGAATCTTGTTTTTTTACTAGGCTGTAGACAGCTAGTGGACTGCAGTGAGTCCCTCTAGAGTCACACCAGATGCTGTCCTGTTTGAGTGTATCTTGCTCTATATTCTTCTAAGTGATCCTGATGTCAAGTGTGATGAGCCTTGTGACTCTGAATGTCTATTTAAGAAGAAACTTCTGGATGATGCTACAAAATTATTCATCATCTTTTCGGGATCATGGAATAATTTAAGAATTGCATAAAGGCAATGAACCCTCTTCTGAGAAAACTGTACAAGCAAAAAATGTTGCATAGAATTTTATGGAGTTTGTAATTCTTTTTAACTTTCTGATAAAGAATCTGTGATTCTTTAGGATATAACAATGTTTATGCTGATGATAAGGTAAAGCAAATAGATATGCTGCAATGAACAAGTGCTAGAGACACCTAAACTTACTTGCTATGGTAACCTTCAGGGACTCGGAAGAATAAAAATAGGAAGTCTTGACAGATGAAAGAATGGTAGATGCTTTTCTTCAAAGAAACAAAAAGAAATAAGTGTTCCAGATAGGAGGATTTTTAAAAAAGATTTTATTTATTTACTTTTAGAGAGGGGAAGGGAGGGAGAGAAACACAATGTGTAGCTACCCCCATGTGACCCCTACCAGGGACTGGCCTGCATCCCAGGCTTGTGCCCCAGACTGGGAATCAAACCAGCGATCCTTTGGTTCTCTGGCTGGTGTTCAATCCACTGAGCCACACCAACCAGGGCAAGATCTTTTGTAAAATGAGAAAACAGCAGCCCTTTATGAAAAGGGATTAAGGCAAAAGATGCAAAGCTAATTAGCAGTACTAACTAGGCAAAGTAATCTATAGTTAATGGCTTTGACAATGAATTTTTCTTTGTATTGTGATGTTAAAACTTTTAAGCACATCTTTTTTTTTTAAATTTATTTATTTATTTATTTATTTATTTATTTATTTATCTATCTATCTATCTTTAGAGGGGAAGGGTAGGAGAGAGGGAGAGGGAGAGAAATATCAATGTACGGTTGCCTCTCATGTGTCCCCTGCTGGGAACTGGCCTGCAACCCAGGCATGTGCCCTGACTGGGAATCGAACTGCGATACTCTGGTTCGCAGGCCCGCGCTCAATCCACTGAGCTACACCAGCCAGGGCTAAGCACATCTTGAAAAAGGCAGTTTGTAGGAAATTACTGAACAGCATTTGGGGCTAGGGGAAAAAGATACAGAATAAAAGTAAACATGTTTAGAGTACTCAGAAATCCCAGGTATATCCTTATACAACAAAAACACTATGTTTTACTGATTTTAAGATCCACTTTCCCCCCCAGTTTAGTATCTCTGAAATTGGGATGTATTTTATAACCAATGGTGCAGTGCAGCTGGCAGTGTTTTCTCTTAGTGTTATTATTATGGTATGTTTTACAATTGGTGGCCTATTAACATCCTATGAGATACTGTAAATGTCTACTATAAATGTAATGACATATACAAATAAATATCAGGTTAGATATTTTAAATACTCATGCTGGTCCACAGTTATATCCTTGCATATTACTTACTACATGACAAATGAACTCGGTTTCACCCAATTCTATCATTCTGGTGGGTCTACAGAGCCTAATTATGTCTCCTGAAGTCAACTCAAAGAAAACTAATCATTATTCCTCAGGAAGAATCAAATTCATTCCTCCCAAATAAATTTAGAGATGGATTGCCTGTCAATTTTATACCTTTCCAGTCCCTTTTGCTTTCCCAGTATTTAGGTACTTAGCTCTTAATAACAAGTCTTATGTAACCAGTCTTAAGTTCAGGTAAAATAGGGGGTCAAGTTACTTGCCCAAAGTCACGTAGCTACATAAATGGTCCAAACAGTAAATTACAACACAAATGCGGTTAACAGGATCTAAAAATTGCTTGGCCTAAATGTCCCAGGGAATCTTTTAAAGAAAGAAATATTTTAACACTTCTATGACTACCAAAGGATTATTAATGTCCAACCACATTCATAAAATAAAACTACTATATTTGCACAGATTACTCACTCTGTTGGTGAGGGTAAGGATAAAATAAACATTCCTGTACAGTGCTGATGGAAATGTAAACTACTACAATTTCTTGGGGAGTAATCTGGAAATCACTGAAAAATATCCTTTGGCCAAACAAATCTTATAGGATTCTTTTATAGGCATGTTCTCATATGTGCACAAGAACACTGTAGTTGTTTGCAATAACAACAGACTGGACACTGCTTAAATAAAATACTCTTCAAGTGGTAGTTGGATATAAAAATTGTGACACAGATGTAAAAGAGTATAATACTTGCAGATGAGCCAGGAATGTGGAGCCTAAGAGGATAACCCTCTGTAATATGTGACTACATCAACAAAGCAACTGTGCACAGCATTCAACCATTTGTGATTAAAACAGGGTGGGAGAAGAGAAGGGGGAGACACCAAACACATGCCAATGTATTTGCAGACTACGGAAACAAAAAATTCCAGAAAAAAGTAATGTTTCTGTATCTGGGGTGGGGAAAATGAGAGATTAGGATTAAGTTGGGGGAAAGGAGACCTACTTTCTATTTTTGAAAAATAAATTACTAATCATATTATGAAATACGAGTTATGAATAATACAAAATATCTTTAGTTTCCCCAACATGATGAATAAATCAACATAAAAAGCCAGAAGCTCTCTCAGCTTCATCTTTAAGAATCTGGTGACTGTTACCTTTCCACTCTTCTATCGTGTGTTCCCTTTCATCTAACTGCTTGTCAGGTATCTTTGGTGGTGGCTGAAAAACAAAAGGCAACAATAATTGAGTTAGTTTATTGGGAATATGTAACTTCTTCATAATTACCTGAAGTATCAGCCAGACAGAAAGGGTTTGTGAAAATACACTATTAGACCAAAACTGATTAATCATCTTTGTGTGTAGAAAGACTAGTTATGCAAGACTCCTTCACGACAGGAAGAGGATATTTAACCATCCTTTTCTTTTTTTCCAACTTTTGAAATGGTCACATTTTATTTATTAGCATAGAACTGGCCTATGCTTTGGACACAATAATTTGTTTTATAACTAAGGATGTTCTCCCAAAGCATTCAATGTTCTAGCTCACTAGATTGTGTGTCACAGCTCATCAGATCACATGTCATGGCAGGAAGGCAAGAAGCTGTGAGAGGTAACTTTATTTTGTGTAGAAGGTTCTTGGATGGATATGTTACTAACTTAAGGCTTTTTTAATGCAAAAACAAAAGAACATCATCATCATTTATCTGTATTTTTATTTCAATTATAATGTTTCCTCTAAACCTAACCTTAATTCTAACTATAAGAGGCAGTATATTCTTCAAATATTAAGAAAAGAACTTAAAGAGCCCTGGCTGGGTAACTCAGCTGGTTAGAGCACTGCCCCCAATAGGCCAAGGTTGCAAGTTCAATTCTCAGTCAGGGTACATGCAAGAACCAACCAAAGAATGCATAAATAAGTGAAACAATGAACTGGTGTCTCTCTCTCAAACCAATAAAAAAAAAAAAAAAGAACTTACAGCTTCTGCTTCAGAAGGATCATACCAGACATTGATGTATGGGTGCTGAAGAGCTTCATCTACAGAGATCCTTTTAGATGCATCAATGACCAGCATTTTGGATAACAAATCCCTTGCCTGACTGGCTGCAAAAAAATAATGATGTTAATGTACATGTATCTCATGAAGGTTTTTAAATTAGCAATACATTTCAGAAACTTGAAATTATCACTCATTAAAAAGTATATTTTTAAAAAATAGATTTTACTATAAAATCAGGTCATGCATATGATGAAAAAATATAGAAAAAAAAAACTAAAACCTTATGTTATTCCACCATCCAGAAATGACCTTGTTCCATAATAACATGAAAACACACACACAATAGGGTTAAATATATATATATATATATATATATATATATATATATATATTTATATTTATAAAAAGTACCTTTTAGTTTGTTGTGTTCTGAGTCAGCAGGGAAAAGTACATCGGGGAAGAGTTTCTCAAAGCTATATCCAGCATATTTAGGTCTGTTTTCAACATAAGTCCTTACTGTTGGTTGTAGTTTCTTCATGAATTCAGGACATGGTGTTCCAAGCTGTTCAATAACTTTATTCCACTGATCAATATCTAATATCAAGTAGCTAAGAAAAATACTCTGTATCTAATGTTCAACACATTAGTCATAGCCATTAAAATAACAATAACAATTATAAAATCCTAATAAAGAATGTGGCAGTTATAAATATTATATCTTACAGCCACCTTGCAAAAGGTGGAAAGATCAATAAACAAGTGTTGTTAACCTTATTTAGAGAAAGTATGTATGTGTGTGTATTGCCTAAATTGATTTTATCATAAAAATGAAAGCTTAAAGTAACAAATTCCAAATACAAATGACAAGTGACTCAAAGAATAATGATAATTACTACCCACAGGGACTCTAAATGTAAACTGTACACAACTCTAGAATATAAAATTTGCCTTTTCTTCTGGCTTATCAGAAAATGTGAATGCATATACTATAGGCTAAGAAATACTTATTATAACCTGTCCTTAAAATATTCTATGCTAACAGAAAATAATAAAAATTATGGCTTTGATAAAAGTGGCATTTTCTCTTGCCATTCTTTTTTTAGCTTATGTTAAGAAAAATTTCTTTAAATTTCTGAAACTTATGAAAATGAATCAGTACTTTGGTAAGTTGTAAGGTTAGAATTTCCTAGTTCCTTCCTCCTATGTCTTTACACTGAAAGTCCTCCTTGCAGACTAAGAACTAAAAGTTTCTTATTGTCAACTAGTGCATATGGCTTTTCCCATTCCTCCTAAGTGTTACTAGCTGATAAACACATAATAGATCGTTCACCGGTAATAAAAATATTAGAAGGAGTCAGATGAACAAAAAGCACGAATCCAAATCTACTGTATTTTGCCATGTATAATGTGCACCCATGTTTTTGTGCACATTATACATAGGATTATTATACTCATGGCATGTAATCATTATACCCATGTATAATGCACATCCTTATTTTTCCCTCAAAAATTTGGGCAAAAGTATGCATTATACATGGCAAAATACGGTACTTAACACCATAAAAAAACTATTACTGCTGAGATTCTCAGATGAAAAATCAGTACGTTATGTTGAGAAATGAGACAACAACCCAAAGACACAAAATATATAGGACATTAACAAAAAAGAAGGTGGGGACGGAGGATAAAACAAAGGGATGAACAGAACCAACAGACAATTCCAAAATTCATATTGAAGTCCTAAGTGCTTCTAGACTTACTCAAGTGTATAATTATCAGAAATTTTTAATGCAAGCCATGATTTTTGATTTAGGTTAAATAAATCAACTTAGAGACAGCAAGTAATTGTGGATAATTAATTTGAGCAGTTCTCAGAAATAATATATGACACAATCAATAAGTGAGGGAAAAGAAAGTCTATGTCAAAGAGCAGGTGGTATTTTGAAAGAGTAGAGTAATTTAACATTATTAGGGAGAGACAAAATACATTAGACCTGACCTAGCTGAAGTGCTGTCACACATTTTGACCTTTAGAGACTACATTTTAGGCCAAAGATAAGGATACGATCTGTACCTGGGAACAAAACACCACCTTTGATCATTTCTCCCATGATGCACCCAACTGACCAAATGTCAACTGAAAACAAAATGCAATGACATTAACATAAAGATTTTGGTTAAAATAAAAAAAATATAAACATTTAAAAAAAACCAGACACACCACGTATACTGTAAAATTATAGAAAGCAGTATAAAATAAAAATGAGTGACAGTGAATGTGCTCTAACTACCAGCAGAGACTGTATTTCCTACTGCCAGATGCAGCCTACAAATATTTCGCTTATCTCAACAATTTTTGAACTATAATAACCATAAACTTTGTCTGTTTTAGGAAAACCCACATGTATGAATGTACCATATCCCTTTCCACTAGAGAACATAAGGAAGTTCACCACCTAATTAAACTGCTGCAGCAGCACAAGGATACAGTCCCTTCCTGGAAAGAGGATTTTGTGGCAAACCATTTCTCCCATAATGCACCCCACAGACCATAAGTCCACTATATGTTTGCAGCACAAAAGAAGGAAAAGCAAAGCAAAAGGTCATTAAAATCAAAGAAGCATACTATGACTGTATTATATAAAAACTACAAAACATCACAAAAAGAAAAAGTGATTTTAATTTTAGCTAATGGAATACTTTAAAACACAAAATATATTTCAAAAGGCTTTGATTCACAAAAGCAAACGTGAAGTGTGGCCTTTTAACTATATATCTAATTTTAAAGTGAGAGCTATGCACAGAAAGCACATGATTAAAAATGCTATGCATTCATCACTGAAAATTTGTTTATAAAATATGAAACAGAACCAAACACAAATTTTGTAAATATGGTTGAAAAGTACATGAGTTAGCAAAACTTGAAAAATAAAATCTTGACACTATTTTGACATTCAACTGTGCATTATCCTCTCTCTTTAAGCCAAATGAAAGAAAAAGCATGAGCAGAAATAATCCAGTATGTTAAATATTTAACAGAAAACATGTATTTCTATGGATAATTACATTAAAAATTAATTTAATGCCCTTTAGAAATTTTCAAACTGGATTTCATAAATTTATTTGAGTAGTGCTATGTTTATCCTGAACTGAAAGTCATTTGTTTTTTTGGTAATGCCATGCTACATTTACCCTACTATCCCATCAGGAACAAGTGCAGAGAGAATGAACAAATGATAAATTAAGACAACTTAATTTAAAGTACATATCATTTTTTTCCATCTAAAGTTTTTAAAGCCATAAAACTAAATTGCTTTTGATTTAAGATGTTAGTTTTACCTGAAGACTGAATGAAAGTTCCCATTTTAATGGGAACTAATCAATGCTGAAACGAATCTGCTAGACACAGCAAAGAGCAATTTGAGGATTTCCACCTTTTTCATTAAAACTAACAATACACCCTGACATTTTATATCTTTATGTTTGAAGATAAAAAGAGACTAGGTAATTAAAGTTTAACAGGAAAAGAGGGGAAGGATGAGCAATTTAAAAGGAAAGCCTTAGGAACTTGCATTTGTTTCTGAAGTTTGAAGGTCCAAATTCTTTCAGGGCAAAAGAGGGAAATGGCAAAAACTGATATTAGAGAGAGAGAGAGATACACCCTTTACTCATGTTGGAGCACTGAGGAAACTGAAGTGTACTTTCTAATACATTCATAAAAGGAGACTGCCATGCCAGTTCATCACAGAATCTTAGGTGCTAAATTGAAAATAAATTTTGGAACTCCTTTGGAACTGAAGTTTCTCTAAAATTTCACATTAATTTACATGCAAATGGTTTTATATTTATAGTATAATGCAACTTTCAAAAATAAAATTTGAGAGGAAAGTTAATATTCATAAATCAGTTTAGAAAAAATTTTTTCCAGGGCTTTCATTTTTGGTCAAAATCTACCGCAATGAACTTTCCCTATGGATTTTATAGAGAATGGAGAACTTTAGTTAAATACCCAGGATACAACTTATGTAAAAACACTTTAAAAAACATTAATATATTTTAAACAGATTTCAAAAGCTACAAGCATGGGAGAATTTACTGTCTGGGTCAGTGGAGACTTTCTCAGAACACGATAAGCCTGGTTCACATATAAAGCTAGCTTAGCTTATTAAGCAGTTTAAATATATTTCATTATATCATACTTTCCAAAAAGCTTTGATGTAGCATGCAATAAAAGACAAAATGGGAGTAGGATTGTCACTAAAAGAAGGAAGTTCGTATGTTTAACCTCGATGGCTAATGCAGTAATCATAATTAAGTACTACATTTGACTCAGTTTTCTGAAACAGAAAAGGCAATACATAATGCTTATCTAAGACAGGAAAGCATGTCAATTCTTTATGTGACATTTTTTCTTGGTACTAATGTATGGTAATTTATGGTAGGAAGCTATCTCCCCAAATTACATTTGTTGGACACTGAGTGACACATTAGACAGGATCTGAGACAATCAATGGTTTTACAGCAAATGTAAAGCAATCTTCATGTTGGTCACTTGTATCAATTCTCAAACAAAACAAAACCAAGCAAACAAACAAAAAACCCCCACCAAACACCCGCCCCCCCCAAAAACCCCTATGAGTCTAATACTAAATCCAACTCACTAGAGCCTACAGGATATAAGACAATTTTAGCTAGACAGTAAGAAAACAGAACATGTTTATTTAAGAACAAAAGACTAGTAGATGTTTAAGTATGTTTTTAATTAGCTCACAAAAGGAAATTGAGCTAAAATCCTAAGTTCAATGCTATCTTTTATAAAAATGAATCATGAAGATTGATTTAATAGCTTCTTAATTCAAAGCGAACTGCTGCTCCAGATTCCTTGCTAGAAAAAATGTCTAGGTCCTATTCTAGGGAATATTTTGGATGAAGTTACCACATTTAAAAAGTTATAATTTAAGTCAATAAAGTCCTGTGCAGACTTACTCACCTCTTGAGAGTCAACAAAATTTCTTCTTAAATATATGTATATATTTTTAATTCATGAACTACATGCCTGATAATTTTCTTCAGCCTTGATTCTACTGCTGATATATGTAATTAAATATACCCACGCATAGTTATGACAATTCTTTAAGGATGGACATAGGGCTTTGATGAAACACTGTTTCCTACAAAAGGTCATTAATTACCCATCAGCTTTGCAGAATGGCTTTATCCTAGCTCTTAAAATTTATACTAAGTGCTATTACTATTTACTTTAGTTTCAGGGGGTTGGAAATAGGTGCAAATGTTACTAACATCAAACTAGGATTACAACAAAAGATAAACTGTCAGTCCACTATATACTCCCTTAAGCCCATATTAGAAAAATTCATTTTCAAGTTAGAAGAAAGCCAATTTTAGGGGCAATGGCAACAAATTCTTTATCCAATGGTAGTACTGATAGTATTTAAATAAACAGGAGCCCTAAATTTTTCTAATAAGCATTTATGACAAAATTTATAGTTACTTTCACTCTTGATAAAACATTTCAAACAGTGACATATATTTAACTATGCACTTCAGCTTAAATATTTACATAAGAAATCCAATAAAAACAGAAGAGTATTTCAAGTAAATAGTGTTTGCTGACCGTTTTCTTTGTAGCCCATCCCTAGGATGACTTCAGGTGCTCTGTAGTAGCGAGTCACTACATAAGGTGTCATCATAAAGCTAGTTCCTGCAGTCCTGGCAAGTCCAAAGTCAAGAATCTTCAAAGTGCAGTCTGATTTTACTACTATATTACTTGGCTTTAAGTCCTTAAAAAAATAAAAATAAAAAATGACTGCTATGGTATGTGCAAATACTTTGCAGTTCACAAGTTATAAGATCACTGGTAGAACATGCTAATTTATTTCTCTCACCATAACTGATATCCACTGTACAGATTCATCATAACAGGCAAATCTGAGGAATTAGCTTGATGACATTTTACTTTATGAATACACACAGTTACTACAGAAGTTAGTAATATTTTATTTGCTAAAAAATATGATTAGCTAGTAATTTTCAATCAAGTGGAGTAAAGGTGATTTGGAAAGGCATCTAAAAGCTCACACAAGAACTAATATGGTAAAGGAAAAAGAGAATCGTAAGTTAACCTTTACATTCACTTGTATGCTAAATTACCATCATTTAAAAAACCAATTTTAAAGATACAATGAATTTTATATAGTATCATAAATCAACAATGGGCCATTCTATGTCAATCCAGGCAAGTGTTATCTGACCTTTCAAACTGACAGATGTTCATTTCTGAAGGACTGAAATAGTCATTAGTAATCTTTCCATCACTAACTTCCCATCCCAAGTCATACAAATTCGTTCATAAAATTTTTGTCTGCTCATAGAAGTAGAACAGCACTGTCTTGGTGCCACTAACCTATAAAACTACTTGCTGTTAATGCTACTAAATAATGCCTTTGTGAAGAATTTTCCACCTGACCTCAACCTTAGGGAATTCTGTTCTATGATCATTAAAAGGCAAAAAGCCTAAACTCATAGTTGCAAGTTCAACACATTTTGCCTGCTAGCTCCCATGAAACCTATTATGAACCAAGAGACCAAAGAAAGCAAACCTATATCCACAACACAAACACATTCCATTAATGGAACTGACAGCCTGAAAGGCAGATTACTTCTGTCATGTCTATGCCCACAAAAATACTGGATGTTGTATTTAGAACACTTTCATAGGCAGTCAGGGATGGTTTTAGAAGATATAGAACCCAAGGGTTTTATCAAATTAAAAATAGAAATCAACAGGCTTAGTGAAACAGAAGACGAAAATTTTCATTATTGCTCTTCTGTAAATATAATGTTTTCACTATTTCCAAAATACAGTATTTCAGCAAAGTAACAACACATGTTCAAGTATAAAAACTGTAAGCTTTGATATGTCAATGTCTACTGTGATGGTTAAAGATTAATGATTTCTTATACTAATGCATTTTCATCTAGAAATAAGAATCTAACATTAAACACTTCATTTTGAAAAATTAAGAGCAAAATACACTTTTAAAAAGATATTTTCAAAGAAAAAATTGTGCAAAAATGCCTCAAAGAATATTACCTGAAATCTATCCTTGTGTATCCATGTGACCTTTCTACAGATGTCAGAACCATTGCTAACTATATAAGAATAACTGGATTTGTATGAATTTGTGGCACAGGCAGTAGAACTAACCTAACAATACTCCATCTTCTCTCCCAGAGAATTTCCAGCCTCCTCACAATTAAGTAGGTAAGTAGGCAAGCCTACAATGGGAGGTGAAGAGGAGCATAGAACAGAAGAGCATCCTTTTGTCCCTTCCCCAGCTTTGGTGGTGAGTAACATCTCAGACAGTGAAACCTCTGTTGGTCAGTGTTCTGAACATCTGTGTAAAGCAGAGTCTTTACCCATCATGACCTGCTCTAGACATGCAATGTAAGAAATAAACCTTGGCTGTTAAGCCACTAAGAAGTCAGGGTTTGTTACCTAGGCTTATCCTAGTTGTGAAATTGTGACTTACAGTAAATATGTATTTGGTCTTTGTCCCAATTACTGACACAGAGCTCCTAAAAGCCCCCAGAATTCTTAAGCGATAAGAGCAATAAAGGCAAAAGGAATGTTTTTTGTTACGTATAAAAAGTCCTTTTCACTACTCGATTTTATGGTAATGAGGTGACTTATGGAAAGCCCAAAAGGATGGTCACTTGTTGCCAGGGAAATAAATCAACATTGTGACTAGAGGTTGTTTCTGTTAATACAAACATGGAGTTGTTGGTTTTGTGAGTGCATGTCATAACTTGACCTTTTTTGTTACGAGGTTAATGTTATATATTGGTCTTCTGTATGGTCTTTCCTTTTTATGCCTTTTGCTATTTTTTTTTTTAGTCTTCTATCATCTGGTCTCTGATTTCTGTTCTAATCACCTGCTACTCCCATTAATCTGGAAATTTTCCATTTGGAAGATATTACTTTACTAAAATCAAATAACTTCCATGGTGGCACATTGCTGTCCTAATCCATAGGATAAAGGAAGCAAAAACAACACCTACCTCATTTGCTATTACATTACTGCATTAACTCATTTGCTCCACCTCACATAATATATGAGTATGGGTTGAGAAAGATAATACTCTCCCATTTAAAGGGATTTATCTTGTGTTGCTTAAAGAAGGCATTAGACAAAATATTATAGCAGTTGCATATGTAATATATTGTACAAAACAATCAGTTAGAATGATAACTAAGGGTAAGCCTAAATACCTCAGATACATAATTGCCTTAAAAGTTAATTTGAGCATAAATATCACATTTATTTTATGAGTTAGGTTATTTGATACAAGGTAGGTTAGAAGGAAGACATAATTACAAAGAATTAAATAAATTTTCAAAATATTCCTCTCAAATTAGACACAATGTTTATCAAAAATAAGCTAGAATTAAGACTGAAATGCAAAAACATATGTCCACACAAAAACTCATATACCGATGTTCATGCCAGCATTACTTAAAACAGGCAACAAAATGGTAACAACTCAAGTGTCCCTCAAGTGATGGATAAACAAAATGTGATATATGTATATAATGAATATTATTTGACAATAAAAAGAAATGAGTACTGATACATAATAGAGACATGGATGGACCTTGAAATATTATGCCAAATAAAAAAGCCATCCACAAAAGACCACATACTATATAATTCCATTTACAGTTGAACCTTGAACCACACAGATTAGAAATGTACAGGTCCACTCAAATGCAAACCTTTCCAATAAATATTGTAAGTGTATTTTCTTTATGATTTTCTTAGTAACATTTTATTTTCTCTAGCTTACTTTACTGTAATTATACAGCATATAATACATATAGCATACAAAATTTTGTATGCACTGACTGTTTATGTATTGGTAAGGCATCAGGTCAACAGTAGGTTATCTACAGTTAAGTTTAGGGGAGTCAGAAGTTATATGCAGACTCCCGGCCAAGATGGAGGCATAGGTGGACACACTGTACCTCTTCTCACAACCAAAATTAAGGACAATAAAGATTTAGAAACAAGAAAACAACCAGAACTGATAGAAAAAATTGAACTATACAGAAGTCCAACAACTATTCACCTAGACCGGTAAGAGGGGTGGAGTCGGGGCAGAAAAAGTGGAGGTTGGCGGACCCAAGCAGGCTGGCAGCAAAGGCTGGCAGCTCTTAGGTGTGCAGGTGGTGGCTAGCAGACCCCAGGTGCACAGGCGGCAGATAGCAGACCCCAGGCACAGGGTGGCAACTCTGTAGACCCAGTGAGACTGCATAAGATGGCTGGCTGACCAGGTGGTCTCACATTCATTTGCAGATCATCCAGGCAAAGGGGAAGTGGTGGAAGGGACTGGAATCCGAGAGAGGGCTGAGCAAGTGCCATTGTTCCCTCTCGAACCCTGCCCCCACATACAGTATCACTACCCAGCAACTGGGCTGCCTGGCTGTGGGGAACACCTAAGGCTCCACCCCTCACTACCTAACAGTCGTGACCAGACCGGAGCGGGGGGGGCGGCCAAAAATGGCTCAAACAGGAGAACAAATCAAAGTTCCAGAGCCAATTCCTCTAATCGACCAAGAGATAGCCAACCTGTCAGATGCACAATTCAAATCACTGGTGATCAGGATGCTCACAGAATTGTTTGATTTTGCTCACAAATTAGATGAACAAATGAAGGCTACAATAAGTGAAATGAAGGAAAACGCATGGGGAACCAATAGAGATGGGAGGAAAACTGGGACTGAAATCAATGGAGTGGAACAGAAGGAAGAAAGAAACAACGAAACAGAAAACAAGGAAGAAACAAGAATTCAAAAAAATGAGGAGAGGCTTAGGAACCTCTGGGACATCTTTAAATGTCCCAACATCGATTCCCAGTCAGGGCACATGCCTGGGTTGCAGGCCAGTTCCCAGCAGGGGACGCATGAGAGGCAACCGTACATTGATATTTCTCTCCCTCTCCCTCTCTCCTACCCCTTCCCTCTAAAGATAAATAAATAAATAAATAAACCTTAAAAAAAAAAAAAATAAAATAAATGTCCCAACAACCGAATTATAGGGGTACCAGAAAAGGAAGAAGCAGAGCAACAAGTGGAAAACTTATTTGAACAAATAATAAAGGACAACTTCCCCAATCTGGCAAAGGAAATAGACTACCAGGAAATCCAGGAAGCTCAGAGAGTCCCAAAGAAGTTGGACCCAAGGAGGAACACCCCAAGGCACATCGTAATTACATTAGCTAAGATTCAAATGAAGGAGAGAATTCTAGAAGCAGTAAGGGATAAGGGGACAGTCACCTACAAAGGAGTTCCCATCAGCCTGTCAGCTGATTTCTCAAGAGACCTTACAGGCAAGAAGGGGCTGAAAAGAAGTATTCCAAGTCATAAAAGTCAAGGACCTACACCAAGATAGCTCTATCCAGCAAAGCTGCCATGTAGAATGGGAGGGAAGATAAAGTGCTTCTCAGATAAGGTCAAGTTCAAGGTGTTCATCATCACCAAGCCCTTATTATATGATATGTTAAAGGGACTTATCTTAGAAAAAGAAGATCAAAAATATGACAGTAAAAAGACAGCAAACTCACGGCTATTAACAACCACACCTAAAACAAAAGCAACCTAAGCAAACAACTAGAACAGGAGCAGAAACATAGAAATGGAGATCACATGGAGGGTTAGCAACAGGAGAGTGGGAGGAGGAGAGGGGGGAAAGGTACAGAGAATGAGTAGCATAGACGGTAGGTAGAAAATATACAGGGGGGGGCAAGAATAGTGTGGGAAATGTAGAAGCTAAAGAACTTATGACACATGGACATGAACTAAAGGGGGGGAATGTGGGTGGGAAGGGGTGTGCAGGGTGGAGGGGAATGAAGGGGAAGAAATGGGACAACTGTAATAGCATAAAATATATACTATTAATAAAATATTAAATAAATCAATATATATTAAAATATATTAAAAAATAAAAACAAAAAAAGAAGTTATATGCATATGGTGAGCACACAGTGCAATATACAGGTGGTGTATTATAGAATCATACACTTGAAACCTACATAATTTTATTAATAAATGTTACCCCAATAAATTTAATTAAAGCTGTCAAAAATAAGTTATATGCAGATTTTTCACTGCACAGAGAGAGGATCAGTGTCCCTAACCTTCATGTTGATCAATAGTCAACTGTGTATGAAATGTCCAGAATATGCAAATATATGGAGACAGAAAGTAGTTTAGTGGTTGCTTAGGGCTGGGGGTGAAGTTGGCAGGGAAGAATGGGATTTGAAGGTAGATGAGTACAGAGTTTCTTTAAAGAGGGAAAAATTGTTCTAATCTCTAACTATGGTGATGGCTGTATAGCATTTAAATACAATAAAAAATACTGAATTGTACACTTAAGTGGGTAAACTGTATGGCATATTAACTATATCTCAAGTAAGCAGTTAAAAATACACGGGCTACATACTTTCAGCCAGATAGAGGCATAGGTAGATACACTTTGCTTCCTCCTTCATTTGTTCAACCAAATGAAGGACAACAATAAATTTAAAAACAAAAACATCCAGAAATGCCAGAAAACTAAACTGTATGAAAGTCCGGCAACCAAGGAGTTAAAGAAGAAACATTCATCCAGACAAGTAGGAGAGGTAGAGACAGGCACCTGAGGAGAGGACATGCAGCAAGGCAGCAGCTGGAAGACAGGCTGGGTGAGACAGTGGCTGGCAGTCCCACATTTGAGTGCAGATAAACCAGGAGGAACAACTGGGGAGCAAGACAGACTGCATAACCCAGGATCGAAGTGCAGAAAAATAAGGCCTCAAAGCCTCTCGCTGTAAAAACCTATGAGTGATAAGGCAGCAGGAGAAACTCCCATACTCACAGAAGAGTTCATTGGAGAGACCCATGGAGTCCTAGAATGTACACAAACCCACCTGCCTGGGAATCAGCACCACAAGGGCCCAATTCATTTGTGGGTAGTGGGGGAAGTACTGAAAGCTGGCGGGAGAGTAGAGTGGCACTGTTCCCTCTTGGACCCCTCCCCCACAATGCAGGGAAGTGGGCTGACCCACCCAGATGAATACCTAAGGCTGTGGCCCTTATTACATAACAGGTGCACCAAGACAAAGAAATATGACCCAAGTGAAAGAACAGATCAAAACTCCAGAAAAAGAACTAAGTGATGAAGAGATAGCCAGCCTATCAGATGCAGAGTTCACAACACTGGTAATCAGGATGCTCATAGAAATGGTTGAGTATGGCTGCAAAATAGAGGAAAAAGTGAAGGCTATACAAAGTGAAATAAAGGAAAATTTACAGGGAATCAACAGTGAAGGGAAGGAAACTGGGACTCAAATCAACAATCTGGAGCATACAGAAGAAATAAACATTCAACCAGAACAGAATGAAGAAACAAGAATACAAAAGAAATGAGGAGAGGCTTAGGAACCTCTGGGACAACTTCAAATGTTCCAACATCCGAACCATAGGGGTGCCAGAAGGAGAATAGGAAGAACAAGAACGTGAAAACTTATTTGAAAAAATAATGAAGGAAAACTTCCCCATCTGGCAAAGGAAATAGACTTCTAGGAAGAAGTCCAGGAAGCTCAGAGTGTCCCAAAGAAGTTGGACCCAAGAAAGGACACACCAAGGCATCCTCATAATTACATTACCTGAGATTAAAGATTAGGAGAGAATCTTTAAAGATGCAAGAGAAAAGGAGACACAGTTACCTACAAAGGCTATCACTTAATTTCTCAAAAGAAACATTACAGGAAGAAGGGGCTGGAAAGAAGTATTCCAAGTCATGAAAGGCAAGGACCTACATCCAAGATTACTCTATCCAGCAAAGCAATCATTTAGAATTAAAGGACAGATAAAGTGCTTCCCAGATAAGGTCAAGTTAAAGGAGTTCATCATCATCATCAAGTCCTTGTAATATGAAATATTAAAGGGACTTATCTAAAAAGAAGATCAAAACTATGAACAGTAAAATGACAACCAACTTACAACTATCAACAATGAACCTAAAACAAAACAAAACAAAAAAACAAACTAAGCAAACAACTAGTATAGGAACAGCATCACAGCAGTAGAAATCACATGGAGGGTTATCAGTGGGAGGGTTCAGGGGCGAACGTACGGGGAAAAGAAGCATAATTGGTAGGTACAAAACAGAGAGGGGGAGGTTAAGAATAGTATAGGAAATGGAGAAGCCAAAGAACTTATATATATGACCCATGGATATGAACTAAGCGGGAGGAATGCTGGTGAAATGGGGGGTGCAGGGCAGAGGGGAACAAAGGGGAGAAAAATAATGGGACAACTATAATAGCATAAGCAGTAAAATATACTTTAAAAAATAAAAGCAACTGGAATAGAAAAAAATACACAGGCTACAAAAACAAAATATTTCTGAATAAATAAATAAACATACATATATATAAAATAAACTAGTGAATGCTCAATTTATGTAATTGTTAAGGATAGTAGGTATTTTACATACTGCTTAATTTTAGGGCAAAAGAATAACTCAATAATTTACAGGAACAAGTATAAAGGACACATGGACAATAACTATGGGGAGGTGGAAATGGGAGGGAGGTGGGGAGGCCTGGGGTGGTGGGTTGGGGTGAGAATAAAAGACAGAAAACTGTACAAGATCAACAATTAAAATAAAAATTAAAAAAAAAAATAACTCAATAGTGCTCCATATAAATCAGCAAAATGCAACACTCCAAGAATATGATGAAAGACTGTGACATCAGCAAAAATGGTAGAGTAGACAGCTCCATAGAAACACCAAAAAGCAAAACAAAAATGATCAAAATAAAATTTTTCAGAAATCTAGAAAATGTTCAAAGGCTTACACCAAGTGAATGCAGAATCAAGAAAGAGGAAACTTCAAAACAACCGAAAAAATCTGCAATGTTTTCATTAGTCCTTGCCCTATCCATCTCCCTGGCTGAAGAGTCTTAAAGAAAGCAGCCCATATTCTCAGTGTGGAATCCTGGTCCTAGGCTTGAGAGAGAGCTTTTCTTGATAATGTTATAAGGCAAATAAACAGCCCACTTTGTCTAGGATAAACAAAGTTGAGGAAAACAAGACATGGAATACCACTACACAGTACATACACAATGGGACGAGTCCCACAAGGAGAGAGGAAAAGGGGCAGAAAAATGTTTTTGGAAATACTGACTAAAAATTTTCAAACAAAATACATAAATCTACATATCTAAACTGCTCAACGTACTATTACGAAAGGACAAAAGCAAAAAATCTACACTGAGACTCATCAAAATCAAACTATTGAAAGACAAAGATAAAAAAAGATAATGTTGAGAGCATCAAGAGACAAGTAACTTGTCACAAGAGATCTTCAATGATATTAATAACTAATTTCTCAACAAAAAAATCATGGAAGCCTAAAGGTGATAAAATAACATAAAGTGCTGAAAGAAAAAAAAGCCAAACAAAAATTCTAAATCCAGAAAAACTATCCTTCAAAAGTGAAAGAGAAATTAAGAAATTCTGAGATAGCCCTGGCTGGTGTAGCTCAGTGGATTGAGCTCGGGCCTGCGAACCAGAGGATCACGGTTCGATTCCCAGTCAGGGCACATGCCTGGGTTGCAGGCCAGTTCCCAGCATGGGACATACAAGAGGCAACCATACAGTGATATTTCTCTCCCTCTCTCCTACCCTTCCCCTCTAAAGATAAATAAATAAAAATCTTAAAAAAAATAATTTAAAAAAATGTTAAAAAAAATAGTGTTTTCTAAAAAAAAAAAAAAAAGAAATTCTGAGATAAAGCAAAGGGAGTCTCTTGCCTGTCCTATAAAAAGTGATTAAGAGTTAATCAGGTAGAAATAAAAGAACACTAGACAGTAAGTTGAAGTCACAGGAAGAAATAAAGAATATTGGTAAAGGTAATTACATAGGTACATAAAAAGGTCAGTTCTATTTCTTCCCAATAGAATTAAAAGACAAACGTAGTAGACAGAAATTACAAATCTATACAAATGGCACACAGTATATAAATTTGCAATTCATGACAACGATATAAAGGGAAAAGGAGAGACTGTATAGGATCAAAGTTTTTGCATATTATTGAAGTTAAGGGGGTAGTAATTAAAAACAGATTGTTATAAATTGAAGAGGTTAAATTATAATCCCCAAGGTAATCTTTTAGAAAATATACAGAAAAGGAAAAGAGAAAAAAATCAAATGGTACACAGCAAAAAAAATAAGCACACAAAAAGGCAGTAATAAGGAACAAAAGGCAGTAGTTGAGGAACAGAAAGGTATGACTTATAGAAAACAAACAGTACAATGGCCAAGGTAACTTCTTCCTTATCAGCAATGACTTTACATGTAGATGCAGTAAATAAACTCTCCAACTAAAAGACAGAGAAGGGCAGAAGGAATAGAAAGACAGTACTACTGCAGGCTAGCTGCAACAGACTCTTTTGGCTTCAAACACACAAACAGGTTGAAAGTGAAAGAATGAAAAAAAAAACCCACTATATTTCATTCAAATAGAAATCAAAAGAGAAGTGGAAAGCTATTCTAATGTCACACAAAACAGACTGTAAGTCAAAAACTGTTATATGGGGGGAAAGGAGGACAATATACATTGATAAAAGGACCAATTCATCAAGAATATTTGTATATACACTTCACAAAGTCCCACAATACATGAAGCAAAAATTGACAAAAAGGGAGAAATAGACAGTTATACACTAACAGTTGAAGGTTTCTATACTTTACTTTCATTAATGAACAAAACAAGTAGAAGACTAATAAGGAAACAGAGAATGTGAACAACATTATAAACCAACTAGACATAACAGACATATATAAAATACTCTCTCTAAAACAGCAAAATACATATTTTCCTCAAGTGTGTACTGGACATTCTTTAGTATAGACCGTATGTTAGGCCACAGAACAAACCTCAATAAATTTTAAAAACTGAAACCATACAAAGTATCTTCTCTGACCAAAACGAAATGAAGTTAGAAATCAAGAAAAAGGAAAAGCAAAAAATTCACACATTTGTGGAAATTAAATGACATACTCTTAAATAAACAATGGGTCAAAGAACAATTCACAAGGAAAATTGGTAGTACTTTGAGAGGAATGAAAATGAAAATACAACATACCAAAATTTAAGGAATGCCTAAAAAGTAGAGTTCAGGGGTGATTTTATAGTTGTTAATACCCACATTACCAAAAAACCACCCTCAAATTGTTAATCTAATATTTCACCTTAAGAAACTAAAGAGAAGAGCAAATTAATCCTAAAGCAAGAATATGCCAGGAAATAATAAATAATAGAGATTAACAAACTAAAGACCAGAAAAGCAATAAGAAAATCAACAAAATGAGAAGAGGTTGGTTCTTTAAAAAGAGCAACAAAACTGATAAACATTTACTTAGACAGAAAAAAAAGAAAAAGAGAGAAAAAAGCAATTAACCAAAATCCTAAATGAAAATGAGAACATTACTACCAAATTTACAGGAACAAAAGGATTATAAAGAAATATTATGAGCAAGTATATACCAACAAACTAGATGAATTAGATGAAATGAAGTTCCTAGAAACGCACATTACCAAAACTGACTCAAGAAACAAAATCTGAACATACATATAATAAAGTAAATTAGTAATCAAAATCTAAAAAGCTCAGGATAAGATGGCTTTAGTGGCCAATTCTTTCAATAATTTAATTAAGAATTAACACCAATCCTGCCCTGGCTGGTGTGGCTTAGTAGACTGAGTGCTGGCCTGCGAACCAAAGGTTTGCCAGTTCAATTCCCAGTCAAGGGCACACAGCCTGGGTTGTGGGTCACATCCCCAGTAGGGGATGAGTGAAAGGCAACCACACATTGATGTTTCTCTTCCTCTTTTTCTCCCTCCCGTACCCCTCTCTAAAAATAAGTAAATAAAATCTAAAAAAAAAAAAAAAAAAAAAAAAAAAAAAGAATTAACACCAATCCTTCTCAAACTCTTCCAAAAAACAGAAGAAGGAAGACTACTCCTAATTCATTCTGAGGCCAGCATTACCTTGACATCAAATTCATATAGACAGAACAAGGGGGAAAAAAAACCTACACAGCAATAACCTTTATGAACATAGATGTAAAAATTCTCATCAAAATGATCCCAGTAGCATAGTAAAAGGATTATTCATTATGATCAAGTAGGATTTGATCCCAGAAATGCAAGGATGGCTCATCATACAAAAATCAATCAATTTAATGTACCACATTAACTGAATCAAGGAAAAACAAACACTAGCACCTCAATTGATACAGAAATGCATGTAACAAAATCCAGCACCTTGTTATAATAAAAACACTTAAATTAGGAAAAGGTATAAGGTAAAAAATTCATCTTAATGTAAAGAGAGGTCTGGCTTTTGCTATTAGTTATAGGTGATCTCCAGGCCGCTGGAATGTCCTGGCTGACAGCAGTCTTTTTGCCTGGAATTCTGGCCACAGGACAGTTTAACAATGTGAGGGACTAAAGGTATTAAGTGTAAACCTTAGGAAGGGTGGGAAACTGAAGGTCAGTCACCATGCAGGTAGTAAGACTAAACAGCTAGAAAAACTTTGGATACTGAAGGCTTGGGCGAATTTTCCTGGTTGGCAATTCTCTGTATTTTAAACTTTATGAGGAGAGAATGAATGACTGAGTGAAATCTCCATGTTTGACTTCTCTCAGACTCTGCCCAATGCATCACCTCCTTTGGGCCACTCTAATTTGTATTCTTTTGCTATAATAACATGGTAATCATAAGTATAGTGCTTTTTGGAGCTCTGAGTCATTCTAGTGAATTATTAAAACTGAGAGTGGTTGTGGGGACCCCAAATTTACAGCCAGCTGATATGACATGAGGTTGGTCTTGGGAACCTTGCAGTTGGTATCTGAAATGAGGGCAGTCTTATGGGTCTGTACTCCCTAACTGTACAATGTGACTAACTCCAAAGCAAAATGAAATTTCTCCAAAGAGATAAAGAACATTTATGAAAACCCCACAGCTAACATTATACTTAATGGTAAAAACAAAACAAAACTAAACTGGAAGCCTTTCTCCTAAGATTAAGAACAGGACAAAGATACCACTTTTACTACTTCTATTCAATATTTTACTGGATGTTTTAGAGAAACTAGGCAAAAAAAGAAACAAGGGGCACCTACATTGGAAAGAAAGAAGTCAAACTATTGAGCAAATGAGATGATCTTACAAAGAGAAAATAGTAAAAAAAAAATTCCCCAACCCTACTACAACGAATTGAGCAAAGTTTCATGATATAACATCAACACACACAAATCAGTTGTGTTTCTATACACTAGCAAAGGACAAATGGCTTCCAAAAGAATAAAATACCTAGGAAAAAATTTAACTAAGGTAAAGACTTACACATTGAAAAGTATAAAACACTGCTGAAAGAAATTAAACAAGATCTACGTTATAGGCTGCACTGTGTGTCTCCCTACCCCAAATTTTTAGGTGGAAGCCCTAATCCCTAATGGGGCTATATTTGGATATAGGGCAGTGGAGGTAATTAAGGTTAAACAAGGTCGTAAGGGTGGGACCCTAATCCAGAATAACTGGTGTCTTAATAAAAGATACCAGAGCCTGTGCATGCACAGGTCACCCCTCCTCCTTCCCTTTTACAAGCCAGGAAGATAGGTCTCACCTTCCTTTTTGCTGGTCCTAAACTTCTAATCTCCAAAACTGCAAAAAAAAAAAAATAATAATAACCCTCTGTTGTTTAAGGCATCCATTCTATAGTACTTTGTTATGGAGCCCAGGTAGACTAATGTAATGGAAGTAAATGGAAAGACATCCTGTGTTCATGAGTTGGAATACTAAATATGGCTGAGATGGCAAAACTACCCAATCTACAGATTCAAGAAAATACTTATTAAAATTCCATTAGCTTTTCTGTGGAAATGGAAAAGCTGATACTCAAATTCATACAAAATCACAAGGGGTCCTAAATAGTCAAAATGATGTTGAAAAAATGTTAAAGGACTCACACTTCCCCATTTCAAAACTTACTACAAAGTCACAATGTTCAAAATAATGTGGTACTGATATTAAGGGCACACATACAGATCAATGAATAGAACTAGGATTCTAGAAATAAAATGATATATGGTCAATTTTCCACAAGGGGGCCAAAAACATTCAATTGGGAAACAATACTCTCTTTAATAAAAGTAGTGCTGGAACAACTGGATTTCCACAAGCAAAAGAAGTTGGATCCTTACCTTACACCATACACAAAAATTAACTCAAAGTGGGTCAAAGATGTAAACGTAAGAGCTAAAACCATAAAACTCTGAGAAGAAAATGTAAAGTGTAAATTAAAAAAAAAAAATACTATATTTTATTTTGATTTTAGAGAGAGGAGAAGGGAGGCAGAAAGCGAGAATGAGAAACATTGAGAGAGAGACACATCAACTGGTTGCCTCCCATATGCACCCCAGGGGACCAAGCCTGCAACCCAGGCATGTGCCCTGACCAAGAACTGAACCGTCAATCTTTTGGTTCACAGGATGATGCCTGACCAACTGAGCCACAATGGCCAGGCCATAAGTGTAAATCTTAATGACTTTGGATTTGACAATGGATTCTTGTATATGACACCAAAATAATAAAACCAAAGATAAAAAGAAATAAACTGAATTTCATGAAAATTAAAAACTGTGCAAAGGATATCAAGAAAGTGAAAAGACAACATACAAAATGGGAGAAAATATTTACAGATCACATATCTGATGAGGGACCAGTATCTGAAATACATAAAGAATCCTGTAACTTAACAATAAAAAGGCAAACCACCTAATTAAAAAATGGGCCAAGGGCTTAAATAGAAACTTCTCCCCAAAGATAATGCATATGCCCAACAAACATATAAAAAGATGCTCAACATCATTAGTCATGAGGAAAATGCAAATCAAAACCACAATGAGATACCATTCACTAGGGTGGCTAGAATAAAAGTCAGTAAGTACTGACAGAGATTTAGAGAAACTAGATTCCCAGCCATAAATTGTTACTAGGAATGTAAAATGGAATAGCCACTGTGGAAAACAGTTTGGTGGTTCCTCAGAAAGTTAAATAAAGAATTATCATATGAACCAGCAATTCCACTCCTAGGTAGATACCCAAAAGAACTGAAAATAGGAACTCAAACAAATACTTGTACATGAATGTTCATAGTAGCATTATCCACAAAGCTAAAACTTAGAAATGACCCATGCTACAACATGGACAAAGTTGAAAACATTATGTTAAGCTAAAGAAGGCAAACACAAAGTTCACATAATTGTATGATTCCAAGTATATAAAATCTAGAAGAGGTAAATCCATAGAAATAGAAAGCAGACTGGTACTATGCCGGGGGTGGAGTAAGAGGGAATGAGGATTGACTGCCTAAAGGGTATTAGGTTTTCTTTTGGAACAATGAGAATATTTGGAATTTGATATTGGTGGTAGTTGCACATTTTGTGGATGTACTGTCATTGAATTCTACACTTTAAAATGGTTAATTTTATGTTACATGAATTTCATCTCAATGATTAAAAAGAGATTATGATGATAGGTTTTTCTACTAACCCGATGAATAATTCCAGCAGAGTGAAGGTGCTTGATTCCACACAGCATCTGATAGAGAAGGTAGGACATTCTTTCATGATCTAGTTCCATCTGAATCACTTGGCAAAGATTTGCATCCATAAGCTCCATGACTATGTAACTTCATGGGTGAAAAAAGATAACAGCTGAAGTATACAGCAACAATCTAAAAATAAAGTACTAATATAAAATTTTAATTATGACACTTACACATCTTGAAATTCTTCTAGGGATTTCTGTGGTGTGAAAACATTCAAAAGGCCAATTATCTGTGGCAAAAGCAGAGAAATTAAAAAAAATAGAAACTGCTTGATAATAGTTTCATTTACAAACTGCAAATACATGGGTTAAAAAAATCAGTTTAGAATTTTTCAAATCTTATTTTCTAAGCTTAAGTAATCTCTTTTATGTATTAAAACTTTATAGCTAGGGGGAGGGGTTGGGAGGGAACCAGAGCACAGAGAATCTTTAGGGCAGAGAAAACACTCTGTGTGATACAATAATAGTAGATATCTCATCATATATTTGTCCAAAGGCATAGAATGTACAACACCAAGAGTGAACCCTAATGTAGAATGTGTTAGTTGTAAGATTACTGACTGTAACAAATGTATCACTCTGGTGGGGGATACTGAAAATGGGGGAGGCTGTGTGTGTGGGCAAGCATTATCATTTGTACCTGAACTCCTTACCATTCCAGAGTGCCTTCTCTTTTACAATAGAAAGCTCAGATTGATTTTTTTTTACTCTTTTTTCAATACTTGCACTGTAATAAATATTTTAAAGAATGTTATCCATTGTATTCTCAGTCTGAACTTCAACCTCTTCATTCCTCCTGCACTATAACAGGTTAAGGATTCTAATATCATAATTCATATAGTGACTTCTAAAAACTACATTCCCTAACAATGGTTTTCTGTAAAGCTAGCTACCATTTTACTGTCTCTAATAGGATAAAAGAAAGATCTGATTATATTACTCACATCCTCAAAAACTTAATGCCAACAAATTCTGTTTTTTTTTGTTGTTCAATTACAGTTGTCTGCATTTACCACCCCCACTGCCCCCCACCCCAGCCATCCCCCCCCTCCACTGCTGGTTTTGTCCATGTGTCCTTTATAGTTGTTCCTGAAAACCCTTCCCTGTTCCCCCTATTATCCCCTCCCACCTCCCCTCTGGTTACTTTCAGATACTCCCTTGCAGAACATTCAAAGCCCTCAATGAGAAGACATCAACCCACTTTACCTCCTGCTAGCCCTCTATTAAACTTGATACTTTGGCCATACTAAATTTAAATTTTTAAAAACTCACAAGGCATTTAAACATAGTTTCATATGATTGTTATTTACCTACTGAATTTAGTTACCTTCAAAACAGACTTCTTTTGTACAGTCTGACACTCCTAGTCCTTGGCAGAGCTGAATATTCTGCTTTGTCCCTATAGTATCTTATATGTTATTATGATATTTAACACATTGTAGTATAGTCTCATTTTCACAGTAGCTTTGTCCCAACCATACCAAGATCCTTATTAGAAGGAGCTGTGTCTTATTCCCTTTGTAGTCTTGGCACAGAAAAAGATATTTGACACACATTTTAAAAATGTTTGCTGACAATTACACTCAGGGATGGGACATACACTTCATTAGGGCAGAATCTATGTTATTCAACTAAGCATAAAGCTTTGCTTATAGAATGCATTCAAATATTTATTTAGTAAATAAATTGAGAAAACTTTCAGACCAGAAAGGGTAAATCATATTTGTTTAAGATAGGGGAAGTGATCATAAAAAAACATTTACTGCTCTAAAGGAATTCAAGTCTCCTAACCAGTTAAACTGCATGCCTGGAGACTTGGAGAAATACTAAAACTGTTCATATTAATATATGGGAAGTCCTAAAGTAGAAGAGAGGCATTAAAGATGAAAGAAATATATATAGAGAAAGGAGACTAGTGGTTGCTTAGAGCTCAGAAGGGTGGAGATGGGGAAATGAGAGCTAAATGATACAGGGTTTCTTTTTGAGGTGATGGAAAAAGTCACATCAATGAATAAACTGAAAACCACTGACTTCTTCAGAGGAAATGGATGAGTAGTTGCTATATAAACTGCATTTTAATAAAGCTATTATAAAAAGACTAAAACAGCTGCCTGATTTTTCAAAAAGAAAATTATATCAATTATAAGCTAGAGCCAAACAAAAGTCAAGAACTGATTAAGTGGGTGGCATATGACTACTATGAAAGAAGTAACAATTACTAGGAGCAGGAACAGGTAAAAATTCATTGAGAAACTTTATTTTCTTTTGTAAATAAAAACAACAAAATCAGTAGTAGTAAATCAGAGAAATACAACTAGATAGATGAAGATTTCAAAAAAGCATTTAAAAAAATTTCTCTGATAATCATCTCCATGTGAATAAGATGAAGAACTGGGGAGACCTAGATAATTTTTAATTAGACATGCAATTTTTGCAATAGAGCCAAAGGTTGCTAATGAACTAATTCAGCTATTAAGAAGGCATCCTGAGCAGAAGTGGAAAGTAAAGCCAACAAATGAAAAGTCAGAACAAAGAAGAAAGCAATCCCTAACAGTCCAGGAAGAGGAACCAAATTTCACATGTAAAATTTAACAGGGAGAAATAGAAAGTCCTATACTTATTCTCCAAAACCAAACCAAAGAAGGATGGGAGAAATGCAATCTGTTAGCAGGCCTGTAACAAAGAGTAACTTGCTTAGACAATGTAAGTCAAATAGGGGCCAGATTTCCAACCAGGATTATAATGTCCACAGCCAAGAGAAAATGGCAAATGGCATGTCTCAGCTCCTCTTGGAAGATTCAATTAGACATGCAGTGCTGTGTTCTAGGTGACATATTAGAAGTGTGTTCAAAGATAAGCAACCAAGTAAAAAAAGAAACTCAAAACCATCTATGAAAAGGGTGGGACGTGCACAATCATATGAATGGTATTAATATCACTTAAAAATGGTTAAGCTTCTAGGTTTTATGTTATGTGTATTTTACCACAATAAAGAAAAATAGGCAGAGGTGTTTAGGCCAATGAAGAAATGATTTGTACAGAACATGAAAATGCTAGAAAGGCAAGACATTACAAAACCATCCACCCATTACAGAGTGAAAATATTTACTTTTACATTTGTTCACTGAACAAATATGTGTTGAGCACCTACTCTGCGCCAGCACTGTTCTAGGTGGTAAGGGTAGTGGCTGGATGGATCTGAGCTACATCCATTAGGGGGTTGTGAAACAAACTTTCAACACCCTCTGTTTAGTTGATGGAGCCATCAACTGCCCAGGCTCAGGAGGTGGAGCTGCCCAGGCTTAGGAGGTGGGAGTCACTGGCTATCACTTCCATGTGAAACTAAGGCAATGCTGCCACCACCACCACTGACTGCCATGAAACAGGCTGCAAAGGGCAGCACTAGTAGCTCTATTCGAGTGCTGGAGGCCACCAGCAAAACCTGACAAGCAACATGCCTGGGTCTCACCTACAAGAAGATTGGCTAATACAACCTCCCCATCACTGACTGACTTGAATCTTTATCTTTGTATTTTTTTAAATTCTCTTTTTCCTCTGGTAGGTCCCCCTCCTTCAGCAATCCAATTTTTACCCCATTATTTAAGAATCAGTCTAAATCTACCCTTTCTCAAAGCTTTTCCATTTTATTAAGGTGTACAGCAATCTTTTCTCTCTTGGAATCTAAGCACTTATTTTTCATTCACTATGGTTTGACAATTAAACTTCTATTAAACTTTATTATATTTGGTCTTTAACTCTTTATATATTTGTTTTGTTTTCAAAATAACAGTGAACTCCCCAAATAAGGAGCCTAATCCTTAACCTCCATAAAAATTCCCCCTTAGTGACTAATCTTATAACTCCAATACACAGAGGCTTTGTACAGTTAATTTTGAAAATGTGGTAAATTGTGTCATCTGCAATCAGAAAGTATTGAGCTGATGATATTTTATACACTCCTTTGGACGAAAACCACAAAATATGTCTAGTCAGATACTTTCGGTTTAGTAGTTCATAAAAACGTTCCTTGCACAATTCACTCCCAGTTTATTTCCTTTCAACATGGGGATAACATTCTATTATTTGTAAAAGTATCATTCTACTTAACGTAAGCTTTAAAAAGTGAGACCATTTATTTTCAAAATGAGTGAAAGTTATGTGGTTAAGTCCTTATATCATTAAAAAATAGAACTGGAATGTTTTTCTAATTCTATTTAAATATGTTTTAAAGTTTCTGCTAACCTGCTTTATAATTATTGGTTATCCTCCACATAAAGTGACCAGTGAGTACTGAAGTAGAATGGGAACAATCTCTACACTAAGGCTTATTTTCTGAAATGTCAGCCTGACAGTAAACAAGTAAAAGATGAGATGAAACCTAAAAACGTTCTTCTAAAAACACCTATTTCTTTCAAAATCCTTTTACAAATATCAGAAAACCACATAATCTAAATTTCAGAAGCTGTTTTTCTTTTAATTTAATAAGGCTGAGAAAAAATTTACACTGTAGATATATAAACCTTTTAAACAATGTTTCAATCCAGAAGAATAATTTAAAACATCTAGTGTTTTCAGTGTTTGATTTTCATGTATTCATGAACAAATCTATACATCATCCATACTTAAGAAATTTTCTAAAATGTTCACTTACATTTTTGTGATTAACACATTTCATAAGAACTAGCTCTCTGTAAGCCCGCTTGGCATGAGTTTGATTCTGAAATGGCCGGCTTAGCTTCTTGATTGCAACATTTCTTTCGAGAATGGCATCATAAGCGGCACTGTAGTAAGAAATTAAAAACAACAAAAAACAATAAAAAATCTGCAAAACTGAATTTATGAAACATTATTTATATTCCTTACTTTCTCCAAAGACAAATGCAACTAGATCAGTTTCCAGTCTTTGATGATCAAATGTTTCTTCTTCTATACCTACTACAGCATACTCTAACTAATGTATAGCACTAACTGTTTCTTCAAATGCTAATAGTTTCAAAGAGAAAATGGACTGTGACTGTGAAGACAGACTCTGCCTGTTCATTGGGTTCCTCCAAGATCCACCTAGAATACAAATAGGCACTGAGTGCACACATTTTTAATGAGTATTCAGGTCTAAAAGATAGCTTAAAGCTTGAGTGAACCATTCACCCTGCACGTACACCAAAGAAGGCAGAATGAAGAATACATGCGGTCATCAATTCTACTCAAAGTATTTGCTGAAGAATTCTACTTAAGTACATCACTTCAACGCTCTCTAGACATCAAATAAATAGAGAAAGAAGAAAGGGGACATAGAAGTTATGCATACAAAAGATTATCTTATTATATAAAAAGCCCTTAAAATTTGTGTTAGAGGGGGAATTAAAAATGAAGGTGTTTATAGGCTGCTTTGTAATTGTTAATGAAATGCCTATAATTCTGGGAAACAAAACATCATACTTATTACTCTTCATATTTTCCTCTCCCATGACACTGACCAAATGGCATGTTACACATATGACAGGTCAGAGAAATTAAAGCACAAATAAGGTAAAGTGTCTTAAAATTATAGAATATTATAGTTGAAAGAAACTTTAAAAATCATTTGGATTCACCATTGCCTGATATAAGGCCAGAGATTAAGTAATTTGCCCAAGGTTAGCCAGAAAGTTAAAATGCAAAGATGAGACTAAAAGACTAAGACATGAGGTCATGCTCTTCACATTAGATCACCTAACATACTATAAAAGACTACTTCTGTTTATTTAATATTTGAAAAATCAACACATTACTGATTAAAATTATTCTCTCACCTAACTGGAAACTTGAGTTTGTTTTACAGGTGTCTTACTATATCAAATATACTATAGAAATACATGTGTTAAAAAATTGGTACTGCATAAATGAATGCATCTATACATTCTATATGTATTATAACTATTGCTTATATATATATAACAGGGTGGGTAAGAAGTAGATTTATAATTGTTCACAGGGAAAATAATTGATAATAATATGAGAACAAAGTCTGTATTTTCTGCATTCACAACTGTAAACCTACTTTTTGCCCCCTTGTATATACATACCAAAATATACATAAATATTATGATCTTTACTTAGAAAATGCCATATTTACAGATACATCCCTCCTAAATTAAAAATTAAAAAAATCAAACATTAGGGGTCATGCAAAATGTTTAGAAGTTTTGACTATTTCAGATAAAATATATTTTATTTTTAACCATTAAATTCATTAATTTTTTATCTGCTATATCAAAATAATTTCTTATCTGCTAATTTAAAATAATATTTCAAACTCTGAAGTTCAAATATATCTGAGTAGGTTATACTGTTTATATCCAAGGAAATTAGATTTCTAATTTTTGATTAGTAAATGTGCACAATCAGAAACATCTGGGAATTCAGAGGTCCTAATCCAGACCCAATGAATCTTACTATCTATGACTGGAACCCAAAATTATGCCCTTAAAAAAATACATTAATGTACTTTTCTTCAGTTGATTCTGATAGTAACACAACAGTGAGTTAAAATTTGTTGAATATTTGTTTGTTTCATAGTAAACTTTTATTAAAGAATAAGCAAAACTTTGAAGAAATTTATTCCTTAAGAAAGGGGCTGTTAAGATGGCTTAAAATCCCTTACAAGGCAATTTTTAAAAAACTATTACACAAATTTCAAAATACACTTACCCAAGCATAGGTGAAGATACAGAAACATCAATATATTTTCAAACATTACATAATTTATAAATAATATATTTCTCACAAAAACCCTGTAAAATCAGGTGAGAAAACAGGTAGCCCGAGTGTCATTCAGTAGAATGAATAAAACAACTATGAGACATTTACACAATGGAATACTGGTTGGCTGTGAAAAAGAAGAAAGTTTTACCCTTTGTGATAGCTAGGATCAACCTGGAAAACATCATGCTAAGTGAAATAAGCCAGTCAGAGAAAAACACATACCATATGATTTCACTCATATATGGAATCTAATGAACAAGCTGAACTAACAGGCAAACTAGAGACAGGCTCATAGATAAAGAGCAGAATGACAGCTAGGGTGGGGTAGGGACTGGTCGAGGGGTGGAGGGACTGACCACAGAGGAAAAAGGACTCATGGACATGGACCTTCTTGTGCAGTGATTGTGGGAGGAGGTGTGGGGAAGGAGGGTATAAGGGGACTAAATGGTAATGGGAAAAAATTCAGTAAAAAAAAGAAGTCTAAATCAACTGTTCAAAAACAAACAAACAAATACAGGCTTAGACATATTAATTAGCTATTAGTCAGAAAGTTATTAAATCATAGACCTAGACTCTAAACCAAGAGTGGCTTTCAGCATCCTTCCCATATTGATTTTACCACATTATTTTCTTTATCTTTAATTTGTAGTCGATTAGCTATAGTTTGTTCAAATGACAATCAGCAAGCCAAAAATGCACTGTAAAATAATTCAGTTTCTATAATTTTTGACTATATTACTTTAAGAATATAGAAAAGAGAATTTAGCCTTGTTGTTACATATAGCTCTAGTTCATTTAAAATGTTGTACACTATTTCATTGTACGTATACACCACATTTTAAAAATTCTCCTATTGATTGATTTGATGCTGCTTTATAAACGATGCTGCAAAGAACAGCTCCAAGTATTTCTCTTTGTGTACATGTGCAAGAGTTTTTCTAGAACTGGGAGAACTGCAGAGTAATAAGCACATAATTTTTTAATAGATTCTGAAAGACATCTGGTTCAAAAACAGGTAATAGATATAACTGTGCTTGAATGAGGCTTAGAAACTTTCCCCAAACACTAGCTTATTATGCTAACTTAGTGATTTAAAATCATTAGCAGAACTGTCCCCAAGAGTGTTTTTCCTTTCAGTTTGTAAGAAATTATGCTGATATATAAAGCCTAGGCCTTTTGTAGAAATTAGTTTGTAAATCAATTTAAAAAATACATAAGAGTTTTGAAGCACACAGAATTACATGATATAGCTGACTTCATTCCCCAGAGTAAAATAAGATTTCTGAAATTCAGAGTTTCATTATAGTGTGAAGGTGATGATTAAGTGAAGCTTCTTATTAAACAATCAACTATGGGAATAGATGTATACATGGAATTAATAAGTATCGCATTTATTCTTTCCTGATACAGGTATTTGTTTCTACATGGCTTATAGCCAAGTATTTAATCATAATTTATACTTAAAGATGACAGTGCTGCTTTATAGTTATATTTTATTAATAATAAAAGACCATTAATCCCTGATTAAAACAACTTACTGTGTTATAACTTTAATATAAATTTTATAGTTTTAATTAATTTTTGAGACAAATATTGTCACCAAGGTATATTAAAAAAGGAGAAAATAGTAGCAGTTAATAATTCTTTGCCTAATTTTTGGAAGTAAAAACTTACCATACTATTCCTTGAGCTCCTGAGCCTATAGGTTTTAAATTCTGATATCGTTTCAGGACTGTGAATGTAGAATCTCCAATCTCTACACTATAAAAATTGCTGTCCCGCTTACTTCTGCTCATGATGGCAAGCAATTAATTTAATGGCTTCATCCAAAAATTCACTGAGAAGCTGCAAAATGGAAGAAAAGGTATTGTTAACACAAGATAAATTTGTATAATCTTAAAATTCAAGTTCTTACTCAGTTCACTAACAGTAACACCAACTGTTAGATAATGTTAAAAGGGCTGCTTTGTTAAAAAAACACAATTAGAAAAAGAAAACACAATTAGAAAGAAAAAAATATCACAGAGCCTGGTTAGCATCTGCTATACTTAAGGAAATGACTGATAGTTTAAAAACAAAACTTGTACTAGAATAATTGTACTAGAATAAACAGTTTCTCCAATCTAGAAGTCCCTGGTATTAATATGCATACATGTCTTAACTTATTGGAAAGCTGGGAAAAATAGCAAATAATTATAATAAAACATATTTTCAAGGTCACTTCCACAGTATGAAATTTAAAACCAGTCCTTCTTGTGTGTTTATTACAGAGTATTGAAACCTTCATTTTTGTGAGAGATTGAAAAACTTTCATTTGAAAATAATTCACAATCTCATTTAGAGTGACATGGGAAGAACAACAAATTTATATCCCAGTAAGCTGGTTAATACATATCACTATCTAACAAGCACAAAGCAGCACAGTGTTGTCACTATATCAAAGCCCTTGACCCCCAAAAGCAACATCTGGGAGTGATGCACATGTTGAAGTTGTAATGGTTGAAAGAGGTAGAAAAACAGGAAGACATACTATTATTTTAAAAAATGAGAAAATATGAGAGAGTGAGAAGCATTTAGTCTATCAGGATCAAAACAATACTGTTCTGAACTGTTTGGGGTATCAAAAGTATGACCTAAGTTCTGAGCATAGTTCTTTATTACCACCAGTCTCATTAAAAGTCAAGGTAGTCTTTTTCTACCCATTTGAGTACTGGTTATTAATAAAACTATTATCCATCCTTACCAGACAAAAGTGGCCTATTGCAAAAGGCATATAGCAAGATAGTTCCAACCCTATCCCCCACATACCACAATAAACCAAGAAACCTGTTAGGTCTAAAGAGTTACTGTGTGTGTGTGTTCGTGTGTGCACATGCAGCTGTAAGACAATGCTAACAAAACAAAAATAACATCCTGATAAGAGTTACCAGACAAAGAATGAATTAAACAAACATAAAGTGCCTACCATGTAGAGGCTCATAAGAGTTGGAAGAGGAAACTAATGAGCTACTGCAATAATTCAGATGAAACAGAACATTACAATTAACAAGGATTCTTAGGTGTGATGAAATTAAAAATAAACAAAAACTAAACAGAAATTTCCAAACAATATAAACTTTACAAAAGAAGATAAATAAACTGAAAGTGTTGGAAGACTTAGATAAATTAAAGAAAGGCCCAGAGAAACATTTCCAAAATCAGTAACTAAACTAGTCATATAATATTCCAGAGAGGACTGTCTGGAATGACAAGTCTTATAAATTCTGCCTAAGCAGAGAGGGCTTAAACAGCTTGGTAATGATTTAAACACTCAGCTATGCTCACAGATGAACAAGCACAGGTACTGGTAATCCAGGCCAGTTTTGTACCTTAACTTGAATTCTCTCCTTGTCTACCAGAGTAGGGAAACAGGGAGGAAGAGAAGTGGAGTGAGGAATGGAGGGAAGTGTTAACTGTCAGGCCCTTCATCAACTATTCTACATATTTACCCTGAAAACTGGGTCTGCTGTTGCTTGGAGACAATAATGATGGGGTGGAACACAGAGCTGACAGGGTGTATACCTCATGAGAGTAGTCAATTGTGTCTGCAGGTAAGATTTTCTAAGCTTGCACAGAAGACTTGCATTCCTCTCCTTAGGAAGATACAGAGGTACCCTTGATGCTTTATGAGTTTACTTACTGTTATCAAAGTAGGAACAGAAAGGCTGTGTTGCAGTTTCTCTACTTGCTGGAAATCAAAGAAAAAGTTTAGTAGATCCAGGATCGTATACAGGACAGGTTTCCCTTTCTTTTTAAAAAAAATTCGTTTAATTTTAAAAATATTTATTTATTTTTAGAGAGAGGGGAAGGGGTAGAGAAAGAGAGGGAGAGAAACATCGATGTGAGAAACATGGATGAGCTGCCTCTTGCATGTACCCTGACCAGGGACTGAACCCGCAACCCAGGCATGTGAGAACATGTCAGCCTTTCATTTTGTGGAATGACACCCAATCAACTGAGCCACACCAGTCAGGGCAGGTTTCCCTTTCTGTTAAAAGAATAACAATAGCAGGGAAAGGTTTCTCTCCCTTCTCAGAAAAGGGTGGCCTATCAGCAGGAGTGGGTTCCATGGAGAAGTCTGGACAGATCTGTGATAGCAGCTGCGCAGGACAGTGTGGAGGCAGCAGACAGAGGACCCAAGGTTAAGCAAGCAGCCCCAGCCACAGGCACCCACCTCAGAAGCCACAGCTCCCATTCCTATGAACAGGAGATGGAGAGAACTTGATTCAAGCTCTATGCTACGTACTGTGAATACAACAGGAATCAGCATCTAGACACTCACTCTGCAAGCATTTAAGACAAAATGGCTTGTTAAGAGAAAGGAAGAAAAAATGGAAGTCAACACTAGCCTGAGCTCAGGAAAAAGTTCTTTCCCCTGGTGATGTAATGTTTGAGCAGGAGCTGAACAATGAATACGAGTTAACCAGGAAGGGAGAGAAGGGAGCTTTGTGGACATAAGAAACAACACATGTGAAGGCTCTAAAAAATTCATCAACTTTAACCATACAATGAATGAGTTTTAATAAATGTATACAACCATGTTATCACCATCAAAATCATGATGTAGAATATTTCCATTACTGCAAAAATTTCCCTGAACGGTCAATCCCTGTTCTCTATTACTAACCTGCCCCTTGACAACCAATGAACTTCTTAGTAGTGCCTTTTCCAAATATTCATATAAATAAAATCATACAGCATGTAATTTTTTCATTTGGCCTCTTTCACTTGCCTTAATGCTTTTAAGATTCACCTATGTTGCATTCCTTTTTATCACTGAGTAGTATTCCATTGTGTGGATATACCATCTGGACATGTGATTCTTTCCAGTTTTGTGGTTATTATAAATGATGCTAGTATAAACATTCAGACACTTTTTTCCCCTTTCATCTTGGGTAAATACCTAGGAGTGGGATATCTGAGTCCTATGTTTAACTTTATGAGAAACTGTCAAATGTTTTCCAAAGTGGCCATACCATTTTTTATTCCTACCAGTAATGTATGAGAGTTCCAGCTGCTCCACCTTCTTGTGATTGCTATTTAATTTTATCTATAATAGTGGGTGTATATTAGTATTTCACTGTAGTTTATATTTGCATTTGCTAATAACTAATGATGCTGAGCATCTTTTGTGGGCTTACATGCTATTCATATATTTTTTAGGTAAAGTAGATAATTAATTCTCTTGCATATATTGTCTTATTATTGAATTATAATATTTGTATACCCTAAATATACGTCCTTTATCACACAGACGTAGCCTACAGTCCTCCGCTTTACCAGCTGAGCTATGGAAGAGAGCACTAAATATACATCCTTTATCAGATATTTTGCAAGAATTTTCTCCCAGTTGGTGGCCTGCCTTTCCACTTTCTTAACAGTGTCTTTAAAATCAAAAACAAAAAACTTTTTTACTTTGATATAATTTTAGATTCACATACAGGATGCAAAAATAGTATAGATTTCCAGATTATTCTTCACCCAATGACAACATCTGGCATAACTAGAGTACCATTATCAAAATGAGAAAACTGATATTGGTACAATACTATAACCAAACTTTAGCCAGATTTTGAGTTTTTACATGTGCCGACTGTGTACATGGTTCTGTGTAAATTTATGACATACATATATTAATGTTACCTCCACAACAATCAGGATACAGAATTTCTTCATCACCCCAATGAGAGTACTTCATGCTATCTTTTTATATAATCATATACTTCTGCCAATTCCACCCTTGGCAATTAAATTTTTCCAATTAAAAATTTTATACAATGAAATCACATGTGAAATCTTTTGAGACTGCCTTTTCCACTCCATATAATACCCTTGATATTCTCCAGACTGGTGGCATAACCAGAGATTGTTCTTATTTTTACTGAATATTATTCTGATGTATGAATATAGTTTATTATCCATTTACCTATTCATTTGGGCATTACAAATAAACCTATTTACTATGAACCCCTATTGATTTTTGTGTGAAAATAAGCTTTCACTTCTTTAGGGTAAATATCCAGGAGAAGGATATGGTAAATGCACATTTAACGTCATAAGAAACTGGTAAACTCTTTCCTATGATGGCTGTTTACACTTTGTATTCCCACCAGAAATGCATGAATGATCTAGTTTCCCAACGTCCAATCAACACGTAAAGACAATACTTTTTATTTTAGTCATTTTAGCAGGTGTACAGTATCTCACCAGGGGTTTAATTTTGTATTTCTCTAATGGATAACATTAAACATCTTTTTGAGACTTCCGGCCAAGATAGAGGTATAGGTAGGTACATTTTGCCTCCTCACACAACCAAAAGAAGGACAATAAATTTAAAAACAAAAAAAAAACAACATGAACTTCCAGAAAATCGAACTGTATGGAAGTCTGACAACCAAGAGGTTAAAGAAGAAATACTCACTCAGACTAGTAGGAGGGGTCAAAGATGGGCAGCCAGGGTGGTCCCACATTAGCATGTGGATAAACTATGAGGAACTAGAGAGTGAGACAGACCACACAGCCCATGATTCCAGTGCAGGTAAATAAAGCCTGAAAATCTCTGGCTCTAAAAACTTGTGGGGGTTGCGGTGGGAGGAGAAACTCCCAGACTCACAGAAGAATTCACTGGAGAAACCCACAAAGTCCTAGAACATATACAAATCCACCCACCTAGGAATCAGCACCAGAAGGGACCAATTTGCTTGTGGGTAGAGGGAAAAGTGACTGAAAGCTGGCTGAGTCAAGCAAGCAACATTGTCCCCTCTTGGACCCTCTCGGTGCCACAATGCAGCAGCATGGGTTGCCCCAACCTGGCGAATATCTAAAGCTTTGCCCCTTACAACTTGTAAAAGGTGTGCTGAGACAAAAAAATATGCTCCAAATGAAAGAACAGATCAAATCTCCAGAAATAGAACTAAGTGATGAAGAAAAAGCCAACCTATCAGATGTAGAGTAATCACAATGCTCACAGAAATGGTTGAGTATGATTGCAAAACAGAGGAAAAAGTGAAGGCTACGCAAAGTGAAATACAGAAATCTATACAGGGAATCAACAGTGAAGGGAAGGAAACCAGGACTCACATCAACCATCCAGAGCAGAAGGAAGAAATAAACATTCAACCGGAACAGAGTGAAGGAATAAGAATTAAAAAAAGAAAATGAGGGGAGGTTTAGAAACCTCTGGGACAACTTTTAAACATTCCAACATCTGAATCATAGGGGTGCCAGAAGGAGAAGAGGAAGAGCAAAAAATTGAAAACTTATTTGAAAAAATGATGAAGGACTTCCAGGAAGTCCAGGAAGATCAGAGAGTTCCAAACAAGTTGGACCCAAGGAAGCACACACCAAGGCACATCATAAATACATTACCCAAGAATAAAGATAGTAAGAGAATCTTAAAAGTAGCAAGAGCAAAGAAGAGAGTTACCTACGAGAGTTCCCATAAGTCTGTCGGTTGATTTCTCAAACAAAACCTTGCAGGCACGAAGAGGCTGTAGACAAGTATTTAAAGTCATGAAAGGCAAGGAACTCCATCCAAGATTACTCTATCCAGCAAAGCTGTCATTTAGAATGGAAGGGCAGATACAGTGCTTCCCAGATAAGGTCAAGTTAAAGGAGTTCATCATAACCAAGCCCTTATTATATGAAATGTTAAAGGGACTTATCTAAGAAAAAGAATAAAAATATAAACAGTAAAATGACAACAAACTTACAACTATCAACAACTGAATCTAAAAACGACAAACTAAGCAAACAACTAGAATAGGAACAGAATAATAGAAATGGAGATCACATTGAGAGTTATCAGCAAGGTGGGGGAAAGGGGAGAATGGACAAGTAAGTACAGGGAATAAGAAGCATAATTGGAAGGTACACAACAAACAGGGAGAGGTTAAGAATAGTACAGGAAATGGAGAAGCCAAAGAACTTGTATTTATGACCCGTGGACATGAACAAAGGCAGGGAAACTGCTGGAGGGAATGTGGGTACCAGGCATAGGAGTACAAATAAGAAAAAAATGGGTCACTGTAATAGCATAATCAATAAAATATACTTAGAAATAAAAAACTTTGTAGGCAAGAAACATTCAAAGTGATAAAAAGCAAGGATCTACAACCAATATTATTCTATTTAGCAAAGCTATCATTTAGAATGGAAGTACAGATTAAGAGCTTCCCAGATGAGAAAAGCTAAAGGAGTACATAACCACCAAACCAGCTTATATAAAATGATAAAGGGTCTTCTTTAAGAAGTAAATAAAAAATATGAACAATAAAATGGCAACAACTACATATCTATCAACAATTGAATCTAAAAAACAAAATAAAAAACAAGCACAACAGAAAAGAGAATCACAGACACAGAGAACATTTTGATGGTTGCCAGACGGGAGGCACGTGGAGGATTGGGTGAAAAAGGTGAAAGGATTAAGTACAAATTGGTAGTTACGGTCAGGTCATGGGGATGTAAAGTACAGCATAGGAAATGGAGTAGCCAAAGAATATATATGTATGACCCATGGATATGTGTTGTGGACCGTTCAGCCTGGTTTCAGGAGTTGTAACCCTCACCCCATGGTGGGCTATGTAAGAGGCCAAGGGACCCACTTCATCTGGGTCTGTTCTGTCACGAGGACATGACCTACTAAGGAGACAAAGCTTATCTCCCTGGCAGGAGTACTGTTTCTGCCTCATCCATCTCTGGCCCCAATGCTTGGTTGGCAGTCAATGACGGGTAAGACTCCTCATGGGAGGGGCAACCTAAGCCAGACTCGACCACTTGGGAGGCCTCATGGAAGGACTCGGGGGGCTGCAGCAAAGAGGATGTGATGGACCCTTGCGCCCCGGCTATTTTGACATAGCCCAAGTCCTCATTTCCATCTGGGAGATGTCTCCTGCTTCCTAATTGGCTTAAAGCCTGAAACTGTGGGGGCAAGCGGTGCAGCCCTATACCGGCCAGGACTGCTCCCTGGGTGATCGGGCATAAGAAAGAATTCCTAAAGCCCTGTGAAACCTGCTTTGCTAAGAGTGCTCTCCCTTAGGTGATAAGTGTCCCAGGAGGAAATGAGTATGTCTCCCAAAGTTTGGCAACCCCCTTTCCGGACAGACATTGACTAAGATTAAGCCCTCAGATTTCTTTGAAATGTTAACCATTGTTTGATCCTTGCTGCCTGACATACCTGTATTCCTGTATATTTGAGCCCAAAAAAGCCTAGTGAGGATGGGGCTCTGGGTCATTCTCCTCTGAGAGTTTGGCCACCTTTCCTCCCCAAGCAGTCATGTCTTGGTAGTTTTTATTTTCATCTGTGACGGAGGGATGGGGCTCTGCAGGCGGAGTCCCCCCACATCTGGCGCCCAGGACAGGGGCCCCCGCAGATATGGACATGGACAACAGGATGGGAACTGCCTGAGGGAGTGCGGAGGGCGAGGGAAGGTACCGAGTGGAGAAGTGCAAAGGGGAAAAATTGGGACAACTGTAAGAGCATAATCAATAAAATATAATTTAAATAATAAATAAATGATCTAACTTTACACTTACAAGAACTTGAAAAAGAATAACAATGCTCAAAGTGTGTAAAAGGAAGGAAATAATAAAGATCAGAGTGGAAATAAACATAGAGTCTTTAAAAAAAAAACAACCAAAATAAAAGAAAAACAAGAGCTGGTTCTTTGAAAAGACAAAGACTGACAAACCTTTAAACAAACTTATCAAGAAAAAAAAATAAGTGGACCTGAATAAATGAAACCAGAAATGAAAGAGAAGTAACCACTAACACCAAAGATATACAAAGAACTGTAAGAAAATACTACAAACAACTATAGGCCAAAAAATTGGACAATCTAGACAAAATTGATACATTCCTAGAAACATATGATCTTACAAAACTGAATCAAGAAAAATTAGAGAATCTGGACAGACTTTAACTAGTGAAATTGAAGCAGTAACAACAACAAAATTCTAACAAACAAAAGTCTTGGTTTAGATGGTTTCAAAGGTGAATTTTACTAAATATTCAAAGAACTAACACCTATCCTTCTTAAACTATTCCAAAACAAATTAAGAGCTTGGGAAAACCCCCAAGCTCATTTTACAGAGCCAGTATTATCCTAATTCCAGGACCAGATAAAGACACTAAAAAGAAAGAAAAGCATATGTCAATATCCCTGATAAACATAGATACTAAAATCTTCAACAAAATATTAGCAAACTGGCACTTGGCTATTGTAAATTGTGCTGCTATGAACATAGGGGTGCATAGGTTCTTTTGGATTGGTGTTTCAGGGTTCTTAGGATATAATCCAAGCAGTGGAATTGCTGGGTCAAAAGGTATGTCCATTTTTAGTTTTCTTAGAAAATTCCATACTGTTTTCCATAGTGGTTCTACCAATCTGCAATCCCACCAACCGTGCACTAGGGTCCCCTTCTCTCCACAGCCTCTCCAACACTTGTTGTTTGTTGCTTTATTTATGAAGGCCATTCTGACTGGTGTCAAGTGGTATCTCATTGTAGTTTTAATTTGCATCTCTCTGACAGCGAGCGATATCGAGCATCTTTTCATGTGTCTCTGGATCCTCTGTATGTCCTCCTCGGAGAAGTGTCTGTTCAAATCCTTTGCTAGGTGCCCATCAGTTAATGAATGAATCAAAAAACTGCTACATTTACACAATGGAATTCTATGCAGCAGAAAGAAAGAAGGAGTTCCTACCCTTTGCGACAGCATGGATGGAATTGGAGAGCATCATGCTAAGCGAAATAAGCCAGGCAGTGAAAGACAAACACCATATGAACTTACCTTTAACAGGAACCTAATCAACAAAACAAACAAGCAAGCATAATATAAACAAAGACACTGAATTTGAGAACAGTTTGACAGTGACCAGAGGGGAGAGGGGAGGGAATTTCAGGGGAAAAGGGGAACGGTTTAGAGCAACAAGTATAAAGGACACATGGACAAAAACTAGGGGGGGTGGAAATGGGAGGAAGGTGGGGAGGGCTGGGGCGGTGGGCTGGGGGCGGGGTAAAAGACAGAAAACTGTACAATATCAACAATTAAAAAATACTGATTAAAAAATAAAAAATTAAAAAAGAAAATATGTAGAAGAAAATTTAAATTTATTTTTCTTTAGTTTTATTAAGATTAACATTTTAAATAAACCAGGATATTATTAAATGAAAAAAATATTAGCAAACTGGATCCAGCAATACATTAAAAAGATCATACACCATGATCAAGTAGGATTTATTTTGGGGGTATAAAGTTGGTACAATATCCACAAAACAATGATAAACCACACAAGCAATTGAAGAATAAAAACCACGTGATTCTATCAACAGATACAGAAAGAGAATTTGATAAAATCCAGCACCCATTCATGATAAAAACTCTCACCAAAGTGAAAATAAAGGGGACATCCCTCAACATAATGAAAGCCATATATAACAAACCCACAGCTAACATACTCAATAGTCAAAAACTATAAGCGTTTCCCTTAAGACTGGGAACAAGACAGGGATATCCACTTTCACTACTCTTATTCAACACAGTACTGGAAGTCCTAGGCACAGCAAACACACAAGAAAAAGAAATAAAAAGCATTCAAAGTGGGAAGGAAAAAGTAAAACTCATTTTTTGCAGATGACATGATACTGTATGTAGAGAACCCTAAATATTCTACCAAAAAACTACTAGAATTGATAAAGTAGCAGAATATAAAATATCCAGAAATCAGTTGCATTTGTATATACCAATGATGAACTACCAGAAACAGAAACTAAAAAAACAACTCCATTCACAATTGCTTCAAAAAGAATAAAATAACCTAGGAATAAATTTAACCTAGGATGTAAAGACCTGTACTCCAAAATTTATAAGACATTGAAAAAAGAAACTGAAGAAAATACAAATAAGGTGGAGCATATATTGTATTCATGGACAGGAAGAATTAACATCATTAAAATGTCTATATACCCAAAGCAATCTACAATTCAATGCAATTCCTCTCAAAATGCCAATGGCATATTTCATTGGACTCCAACAAATATTCCAAAAACTTATAAGGAACCACAAAAGACCCCAAACAGGCAAAGCAATCTTAAGAAAGAAGAACAAAGATGGAGGAATCATGCTACCTGATATCAAACTACACTGCAAGACCACAGTAATCAAAACAATGTGGTACTGGCATGAGAACAGAAACGTAGATCAACGGAATAGAATGGACAGCCCAGAAATAAATCCACACTTTTCCAGTCAATTTATATTTGACAAAGAAGGCAAAGTAAGTCAGTGAGGTACACATAATCTATTCAATAAATGGTGTTGGGAAAATTGGACAGGTATGTCAAAAAAAGTGAAACTAGACCATCTTCTTATACCATATACAAGAAAAAGCTCAAACTAGATTAAAGAGTTAAACATTAGACTTGAAACCATAAAAATCCTAGAAAAGAAAACATAGGCAGTAAAATCTCAGACAATGCTTATAGCAATATTTTTTTCTGGTACATTTCCTCAGTCAAGGGAAACAAAAGGAAAAAAATAAACAAATGGGACTACATCAAACTAAAATGTTTTTGCCTAGCAAAAGAAACCATCAACAAAATGAAAAGACAACCTACTGAATGGGAGAATACATTTGCCAATGATACATTTGCCAATGATACATTTGATAACCAAAATTTATAAGAAACTTATAAAACTCAATACGAAAATAACATACAATCCAATTAAGAAATGGGCAAATTAGTTACACAGACACTTCTCCAAGAGGACATACAGATGGCCAATAGACATATAAAAAGATGCTCAATGTCACTAATTATTTGAGAATCGCAAATTAAAACCACAGTGAGGTATCATCTCACACCTGTCAGAATGATTATCATTAATAAATCAACAAACAAGAAGTGTTGGCAAGGATGTAGAGAAAAGGGAACCCTAGAGCACTGCTGGTGGTAATGCAGACTGGTACCGCCACTGTGGAAAGCAATATGGAGATACCACAAAAAATTAAAAATGGAACTGCCTTATGACCCAGTGATTCCACTTTCGGGAAACCCGGAACGCTAATTCAAAAGAGTATATGCGCCTCTATATTCAATGCAGTATTATTTACAACAGCCCAAATTTGAAAGCAGCCCAAGTACCCATCAGTAGATGAGTGGATAAAAAAACTGTGTTATATTTACACAAAGGAATACTACTCAGCCGTAAAAGGAAAAAAATCTTACCATTTGCAACAGCATGGATGGACCTGGAAAGTATTATGCTAAGTGAAATAAACCAATCAGACTGACATCTGTCAGAAGGGAAGGGATTTGGGACTGGGTGAAAAGGGTAAAGGGGTTAAGCAAAGCAAAGCAAAAACAACAACAACAAAAAAAAACAACTCAAAGACACAGACAACAGTATGGTGATTACCAGAGGGAAAGGGGGGAGGGTTGGGAGAAGTAGCAGAGAGAAAAGAGGGGATAAACTCAATGTGGGTGTGATATTATCTTAACATTTTGGTTAGTTCGTATGCAAGATTCTAAAATACTTTGCACTCAAAATGACAAAAATCTCAAAATATTACAAAGTTGATGCTGGGCTTCTCAGTTGTATCTAGATTATTGATGTTAGTGGCTAAAACACAATGCCAGTTTTCACAATGACGTTCAATTCAATAAAAATAGGTAATCTAATTTGTAAGAATATACTATTTCCCAAGATATACAAAACATGTTTTCATTTTAAAGCTAGGAAGAGTTCATAACTGTAAGTTCTTGTAAGTTTTTAATGAGTTCTTATGCAAGAAGGAATATCTATCTTTAAAGGCAAGTACCTTTAGTGAACTCTTATGTTATCCAAAAAAATCGATTACATAAACATTCTTCTTTGAGAACGACATTTTCTAATAATAATTTTTGCCAAGTCTTTTAGAAAATTCTCAGGCTTACAAGAGAAGAAAATGCTGATCACATTCAGCTATCACCAGAGACTCTTCCTAAAACCACAAATTAGGAATAGCAAATGAAAAAGTGTCCCAGATGCATCTTACAGGGGATTTTATTCATACTAGTTAATTCTGAATGTAATTACCACAGTTTATCTTGCCAGCAATGTAATTATGATCAGAATTTTTATATTTATTTATTAAGATTTTATTTCTTTTCAAGTGAGAGAGAAAGAGAGGGAGAGAAACATCAATGTGTGGTTGCCTCTTGTGCATCCCCAACTGGGGACCTGGCCCGCAACCCAGGCATGTGCCCTGACTGGGAGTCGAACCAGTGACCCCATGGTTTGCAGCCAGTGCTCAATCCATAGCCCTGGCTATAATGATCAGAATAATGATCAGAATTTTTTAAAAATGCTAGGTAGGCTATTAGAAGAAAATGTTTCCATGACAAACAGTTTTCCGTAATTAAATGCGCCTGCTTCCAGCAGATAAAAAAAAAAATCACTACATTTCAGAGTAAATTATATCATGTTTCAGAATCTGAAAGCTCAGCAAGATGGAATGAAAACCAGCATTTCCATTTGATTGTGATAACTAGATATGACAAATCCAACACTTGCAAGAGTAGTGCAAAGGGTTTAACTGCCCAGCTACAAAACAAATTAACCACCCAGAAAAAGCTTCAATTTTAAGCTCTATCTCATCTTCAAGTTGCCCTTCACTGGGGAAGACCTAAGCTTGGGCCACAAAAATCTTTGTTTTTGCTCTAGCCAGGTGGCTAAGTTGGTTGGAACATCATCTCATACACCAAAAGGCTGCAGGTTTGATCCTTGGTTGGGGTGTTACAGGAGGCAACTGATGAATGTTTCTCATATCGATGTTTGTCTCTCTCAAATCAGTAAAATATATCCTCAGGTGAGGATTAAAACTAAAAACGAACAAGCCACAAACAAACCTGTTTTTTCATTACCAACATTAGGAATAGCAACAAAGGGCAAAGACTAAAAATATTTTTTCCCTGAATGAATCTACAGCAGATATTGAGTGTTTTCTCCTATAATCCCCTCTCCACCCCGCAGAGTATGACTTTCTGGAGTAGTTTAATAACCTACCTATGGAAAAAGCTCATGAAATCACTTAGAAAACAATTTAAACATAACATGGATATCCAGCATACCAACTGGCAGAAGTAAATAAAATGGCTTTTTTCCTACTAGTTTGGAAGTTTTGAATCATTCGCTGGCAATAAACATGTTTCAAAGAAGTCACAGTTACTCTTCAAATCTTTAAAATCTCCTTTTATGCTCCCCTACCTCTTGTATACTCTGGAAAACAACTCATAAGTTCCCAAATCCAGTGGCCTGTTCAGTCAACTACTCTTTAACCTTCTTGAGTTTCTCCACAAACTGCTCAGTCCTAGCAAGCACACTGTCTCTACTTCCCAGTCCTTAAATATAGATAGTACAAAAGAAGACTTTATCACTCTACATTATTTCCCTTCCTTGGTAAATTAATGGCTTCAATTATAATATCTAAATTTTGTTTCCAGTCCTGATCTCATTCCTATACTTTCAATTGCTTCTTGGTCATCTCAGTATTAGATGTTCCATAGGTATTCATACTCCAAAATAGTGAAACCTGCCCTAACCATTGTGGCTCAGTTGGTTGGGCATTGTCCCACAAAGCCAAGGATTGCCAGTTCTATTTCCGGTCAGGGCACGAGTCTAGGTTGCAGGCTCAGTCCCAGTTGGGAAGCCTCCAAGAGGCAATCGATTGATGTTTCTCTCCCTCTTTCTCCCTCCCTTCCCCCCTTTCTAAAAATAACTTAAAAATAGAATAGTGAAAAACTGAACTTTTTTATTTTATCCAAAGTGTTGCTCTTCCTTCCGTATCTATTTCTATTATCAGCAATACCATTCTTCTAGTAGCACAGATTTGAAATCCTTAAAGAAACTACTGGTTCATTGTCCTTTTGTGTCATCTTCATCTCAGGAAAAATTTCATACTGAGTTACTCTCACTCTTTGCATATAAGGTCCCCCAGGCCTTTTAACAACTCTTTCCTATCAGTTTTCTTGTGCTTTTACTTCTTTCCTTCCTCAGCTTATATGCCATGGTCCATTAGTTAGATCACCACTAAGCCAGTATCCCTGCTCTCTCCTGATGCACCAACCTGAAATAGAACAGTAAGGACCAAATTAGCAGTCTCCTCTTTTGAGCCCTCATCTCAGCTGCTGAACAAAAAATGCAAAGGTACATATTGACACTGCTTTTAAATTTAAGGCTTTCAATTTAGTCCAGGAAACCCTAGATTTCTCTAGTCAAGTTGTCTTCTATAATTTCTACAGTATCTATTTCAAAATAGTTCCCCTGCCTGCTCCTTTAATCTTTAATCCTTTCTCACTAGAGAAAATAAAAGTCAGGAAATATGTCAACTTACTTTTATTAAACCAGTGTCCACACAGTAATCACTTTTGCATCATTCTTTACTATTACAATGTGGTAATGCTCTGAATAAGTCTCCTGCTCTTGCTTACATAAGTACCACTCTTTCTTCTAGCACTCAAATATAATTAATACCCTGCTATTTAAAAAAAATACACACACACTTAAAAAAACCCTATTTCACTGTTAAATAACAAATCTCTAGTTATTGATCTCCTCTACTTTCTCTCACAGCCAACTTTCTCAAGCACTATTTATATTTATTATTTTGGTCTCTTCATCTCTAAAGTCCTCTACCCTCTGCTTCAATTTTTGCCATTTTCATTAAACACATTCACCAACGTTATCAACCTGCCCCTTACTCTGAAATCAAACAGAACTTTCTGCTGTCCAGCAACATCAACCCTGTCTGAACACTTTCCTTGGGTTCCTAAAAACACTGCATACTCCTAATATTTCTTACCTTCTGCTCCTTATCAGTCTTCCCTTGTAGGCTCCTTTTCTCCCACCAGCCCTCAAATATGATTCTCCTCAGGGCTGTCTTGGCTCTCTTAAATCCCTATCAAATCTGCTTCTCCTAAGTCCTTCCAGCTCAGAATCCATTCAGTAATTGAAGCTTTGATTCTTTACTCTGCCATATCAAATTTAACACACAATTCTGGAGACTAAATCTTTATCACAAATTCATTCTCTCCTAACTCGCTATGCTAACTCAGTTCAACATTATCTACTGCCTGGATTACTGTATTCTAAAGGGGGTCTCCAGTCCCCCTACCCCCAATTTTTCACTATGATCTTTTGACATTGGTTCATTCTGAGAAATATGCCCAGTCCATACCTCACTGCACTCTCTTAATTATGAGAGGAGTGGGTGTTCAAGCAGTTATATTTATGCTAAGATGCTCTCCTGACTATAGCTGATCAGACCAAGGGGAGACAACTTAATGAGCCAATTGGATTCTCTCCAGGGATTTGGAATTGGGAGAAAAACTAAGTGGCCATGGGTTAGCTCTGTAGTTAGAGAAGCAGAGAAGCCTGGATACAAAGAAAGAACAATGAAGCACAAGCTAGGGACAAAAGACACCTTGAGCAGAGGGAGAGGAAGAGGTAGAGCAAAAGCACCTGCTGCTGATAACTTTCTGGTTCCACATCTTTGTGAATGGAATCCAGCTGTACTTCCTACCTTGTATATTCTTACTTGGATAATTTTCTTTGTCTTTTGAGTTTCTTATTTATAATTAAAACACCCTCAACTAAAATAAACCTTCTAACATGCAATCTCCATTGCTAAAAGCCATATATCACAGTTTCCTTCTGCTCAAAAGATAAAGCCCAAACCTTTCATTAGGGTTTTCAGGGCTCTGAACAATTTGGCCTTGGCCTCCTCTACAGTCCCAGAATACAGACAAAATGAACTTCTTTCAGTTCTACAATGTTACCACACTCTCTCTTATCCCTAAACTGACAAAGTGTTCTTTCTTCCTCCAACATAATTCTACCCACTCACCTTCTCTGGACCAGACCCTTTTCATCCATGAGGTTTCAAGTGTAGTCATCAGTGCACTCACTCCCAGGGTACACTGGCTTTCCTTTACAGCAGCATGTGCATTACCCTGAAATGTCAACATCTGAGTTTCCCACTGGATTAAAATGCTTAGGGCAAAGAGTTATGTATTTTGTTCAGTTTTGTTGCCAGAACTGAGAGCAGATATAGAAATATTAAAGAATGAACCTAATCAGTTGCCAGATTGTATTGATTTTACTGATATGTTGATAAAATTTTCTATTTTTGTAGATACTGTCCTACTCAATCTCTTCTTTTCTAAACTATTTCAATGAATTTTTAACTAACCTCCCTGCCTAATTTCACCCCATTCAAATCCATCCTATTATTTCCTATAGCAGATAGGATTTGCAAGAGATGTTAGTTCTCTCCTCTTCTTAAAAACTGCCTCTAGATCAAACTGCACTCAAATGGACTATGTTTTATTTTTTGAACACATCAAACTTGTCTGCCTTTTAACATCTATTCCCTTCTATGACATGCCCTTTTCACCAGTTCCAACTGTTCAAATATAAGCCATCATAAAAAGCCAGGAAATGGAACTTATCATCTGAATTCCATCTATACTTGTCATGACACTTAATGGTTTTTATACTGTACTAAAAGTTACCCATATATCTAACTGTAAACTTTTATGTCACCTGAGAACTGTAAACCTCTTAGTTGCAAAGGTGAAACAACAAAAAAGTGATGAGTTATTAATGTTCCCAAATATGATAATAATCATGGTTACTTTTAATTGATAAACTGCATTTGTCAACAATAGACTTTTCATATTTAGAATTTTTTCATTACTAAGGGTTGATGCTTTGTGCTGTTTAATGATATCCCCTTAAATAATTAACTTGAAATTTATTTTCTATTAACTAAAATATTCTTAATTGTAAAGGTACACACATAACCAAAGTATCTAATTTTATTGCTTGGGCACGCCTTCCAAACAATTTTTAGGTCCAGAAAATAAAAGTGGCATGACACCAAGTGATTTCCCAGCAGAGGATTCAAGAAAGCAAGCTGTTTTTAAAGTCATTTTTAAACTGCAATAATAAAGCTTTATAAATATTCATGCTGCTTCAGAATAGTCAGTTGCTAATACTTAGGGTAAACAATTTACTTTTTGATCTTATATGGCAGTGTTTTCCTAACTATGAGTCCAAACCCAACCCATTGATGGGTCAGGAAATCAACTTAATGGATTAGACTTTTTTTTTAAGGAAGAAAAGAATAGAGTATATCAGAGTGCAACTCATGTGAAACTTTTGTTTCTTGAAACACATGAGTGTGCACTGCATCACAATAAAAGTGTTTTTCTCCCCTTATGGATTACCATGAAAAAGTCAAAATAGCAAATCAATGATGTTTACAAGACACAGGGAATAAAGCATATACTAAAAATATTCATTTTTTAAAATATTTGCTTAATTTCCAACTAACAAAAGCTATAGCAGATTTAATATTTAAGTATACCTAGGGTTCTCTACATAAGGACATTCCTTCACAGCCACTTTGAATTACAGGAAACAGACCAGAAGAGTTGTATTCTAAAAGAATTCTCATTTGTTTTCCATGTCTTGTGAACTTTTCTTTTTTTTTTCATTTTGAAATCATTTTATTTTATTTTTTAATATATTTTATTGATTATGCTATTACAGTTGTCCCATTTCTCCCCTATCATTCCCCTCCACCCTACACACCCTCTCCCACCCACATCCACCCCTTTAGTTCATGTCCATGTGTCATAAGTTAAAAACTTCTACATTTTCCATACTATTCTTGCCCTGCCCCTGTCTATTTTCTTCCCACTATCTATGCTACTCATTCTCTGTACCTTTTCCCCCTCTCTCCTCCTCACACGCCCCTGTTGCTAACCCTCCATATGATCTCCATTTCTGTGGTTCTGTTCCTGTTCTAGCTGTTTGCTTAGTTTGCTTTTGTTTTAGGTGCGGTTCTTAATAGCTGTGAGTTTGCTGTCTTTTCACTGTCATATTTTTATCTTCTTTTTCTTAGATAAATCCCTTTAACATTCCATATAATAAAGGCTTGGTGATGATGAACTCCTTGAACTTGAGCTTATCTGAGAAGCACTTTATCTTCCCTTCCATTCTAAATGACAGTTTTGCTGGATAGAGCAATTTTGGATGTAGGTCCCTGCTTTTCAAGATTTCAAATATTTCTTTCCAGCCCCTTCTTGCCTGGAAGGTCTCTTTTGAGAAATCAGCTGACAGTCTGATGGGAACTCCTTTGTAGGTGACTGTCCCCTTATCCCTTGCTGCTTCTAGAATTCTCTGCTTCATTTTAATCTTGGCTAATGTAATTACAATGTGCCTTGGTGTGTTCCTCCTTGGGTCCAACTTCTTTGGGACTCTCTGAGCTTCCTGGACTTCCTGGTAGTCTATTTCCTTTGCCAGATTGGGGAAGTTCTCCTTTATTGTTTGTTCAAATAAGTTTTCCACTTGTTGCTCTTCTTCTTCCCCTTCTGGGACCCCTATAATTCGGATGTTGTGACATTTAACGATGTCCCGGAGGTTCCTAAGTCTCTCCTGATTTTTTTGAATTCTTGTTTCTTCCTCGTTTTCTGTTTGGTTGTTAGTTTCTTCCTTCTGGTCCACTCCATTGATTTGAGTCCCAGTTTTCCTTCCATCTCTATCGGTTCCCCATGCATCTTCCTTCATTTCACGTATTGTAGCCTGCATTTTTTCATCTAGTTTGTGAGCAAAATTAACCAATTCTGTGAGCATCCTGATCACCAGTGCTTTGAACTGTGCATCTGATAGGTTGGCTATCTCTTCACTGCTTAGAGGAATTGGCTCTGGGGCTTTTATTTGTTTTCCGGTTTGAGCCATTTTTGGTGGGATTTTTGTTGTTGTTGTTGTTTTGGTTTTAGTCTGGTCGCGGCTATTACATAGTGATGGGTGGAGCCTTAGGTGTTCCTCAGGGCGGGGCAGCCCAGTCGCCGGGTTGTGATGCTGTATGTGGGGGCGGGGTCCGAGAGGGAACAATGACGCCTGTTCCGTTCTCTCCTGGACTCTGGCCCTTTCCGCTGCTTCCCCTTCACCTGGATTATCTGCGCACGTGCACGTGCTGTTATGTAGTGAAGAGTGGAGCCTCTGGCGCTCCCCAGTGCGGGGCAGCCCAGTCGCTGGGTTGTGACGCTATAGGTGGGGGTGGGGTCTGAGAGGGAACAATGGCGCCTGCTCCACTCTCTCCTGGATTCAGTTCTTTCCACCACTTCCCCTCTGCCTGGACCGTCTGCGCGCGCGAATGTGGGACCACCTGGTCAGCCAGCCGCCTTGTGCGGCCTCACTGGTTCTGCACAGTTGCCCCCCTGTGCCCGGGGTCCGCCAGCTGCTGCCTGTGGGCCTGGGGACCACCAGCCGCCACCTGTGCACCTGGGAACTGCCAGCCGCTGCTGCTTGCATTCCCGGTCCGTACCTCCACTTTTTCCTGCCGCGACTCCACCCCTCTTACCGGTCTGAATGAATGGTTGTTGGACTTCCATATAGTTCAATTTTCTATCAGTTCTGGTTGTTTTCTTGTTTCTAAATATTTGTTGTCCTTAATTTTGGTTGTGAGAGGAGGCACAGTGTGTCCGCCTACGCCTCCATCTTGGCCGGAAGTCCTCTTGTGAACTTTTCTTTACTCATCAAGGAAATTCTGCAAGCTATGCAGTAGAACATACTAGCTATTAAATGACTACATATTGTGACTTTCTCATTGAATCAGGAAATGACTAAACAGTATGATATGCAATTAAGGTTTAGATGAGATTAATTCAGCAAGATAAAATTGTTATCCAATTGTCATACCACAACTGTAACTCAGTGAACATGCTTATTCCTTGACAATAGAAAGTTTCTAATACTCATCTAAAATATCACTCAGATACATAGCAATCAATAACAAAATGGCTAATAATTCAACATATTAAAATACCTCTGCCAAAAATTTATTTTCTTTATTTACTTTTAAAGAGAGGGGAATGGGAGGAAGAAAAGAGGGAGAGAAACATTGATGCATGAGAGAAATATTGATCAGTTGTCTCTCCTACGCGCCCCAACCAAGGACTGAACCCACAGACATGGCATGTGCCCTCACCAGAAATTAAACTTGTGACCTTTCACTTTGCAGGCAGTGCCCAACCAACTGAGCCACACAGGTCGGGGCCAGAGATTTTTTATAGGCAGATGAATAATTTTATATTTCCCTCAAAAGACAGGATAAGTTTCTTAGTTTCTCACAATCTTGGCAAAGCTTTGGAATTTCCAATACAAGTCAAAATTCTGTAGACATATTAATCATATTGAATAATACTGGATAATAAGGAATAAAAATCTCAATATATCTAGGCAGAATGTAGGATAATTTATAAGGTGACGAGAGGAAAAATCTTATGGTGAGGGCAAGATGACATTGTAACTAAAATCTAATTACACAATATGACATCAATGGGTTCAAGTCAGCAAGCAGTACTGATTATTTGTTTCAATAGTTGTGAAGGTACAACACCAACTTTGAAAACTTCGAAGGAAGGAAAAAGAACAGACTACAGAGCCAAGAAAAATGATACCATAGTCAAAGAGAAATTTAGTACCCCTTTTGAATAAGTTTTTAAATCGCTTCTTGGACTTTACTTCACCTTTGTTTCCTCAAGAAACTTATAGATAATGACCATGTTTCCTCTTTCACACAGCTTAGCTACTGGACCCTTAAACAGGAAAATATACAGAAGTTTATAAAAAGAAACAAATTATTATTAGTTATATAGTTACCATATGATCAATACCTTGTGTATGTTCTAAATCAGTAACATGCCATTTTTCTTTAAATCACATACTATATTTTCAAACTAATAGAAGTAATTCATAATTATTACAACTGATAGTGAATAATATATACATATACAAATATATATGTATACAATGCCTGAAGAATTAATGTTAGGTGTAGTTTCTCTAGATAAATCAATTTTTACACAAAGTTTGAGGTTCTCATTCTAAGGTTATCTGTTAAAGAGTAATATGACTGCCATGGTTGGGTGACTCGGGTGGTTGGAACACTGTCCGATACACTAAAAAAAGGTTAGGGTTTAGGGTACATAAGGGAGGCCACCAATCGATGTTTCTCTCTCACATCAGTTTGTGCTCTCTCTCTCAAATCAGTAAAAATATTTTTAAAAAAGTTAATATGACTGATTGCTCTAGTGTGCCAAAAGCACTTCCTTATATCTAAGGTCTTTATAACAAGCAATTGTCAAAGACAATTATTGACATTTTCTGCCTTTAGGATATAAAAGTATCCAACCAGTTAAAAAATAATTAAAAATGGAAGACACTTCAGAAAATTATGATTTTTCTCTTGGTCAAAAAAGAATAAAGCAACCCTCGATATCCCAAAAAGACCCAGGTTCTCTTTTTGGAGTCATAGCCATCTTCCCAAGAGACTATGTGGGTACCTGGAGAAAACGAGAACTTTGAGAAAGGTCCAATAAGGATCCAAATCTTGCCTCTCCACTTAGTAGTTGTTTAATCCTGCATAACTTACTCAACCCATTTGATCCTTCATTTTCTTTGTCTGTAAAATGGAGATATATGTATTTGTCTTCCATGTTCTTGCCAGAATCAAATTAACTAATGTATATTAAGTGAGAAACTGGTACATAATGAGCTTTGAACTGATCTAACTACAAGCATAAAATATTTCTGATGAATATAGTTTTTAAAAAGTTCTTATATTCACAGAGTATCAACAAGGACAATGTCAAAAAAGAGACAAAATTCTCTTCTTCCTCTACACATGATTGATTACAACATAACCTCCACCAACCATTTCAGTTTACCCAATAGTATTTGGCTTCATAAACTCAAGAAAAAATATTAATGCAGTGGGCTCCCTACGGATACACACGCCCTGTTTATTCATCTAGTATTTCTCACCTTTCCACCTAGTACAGTGCCAAACACATGAACACTCAGTAGATATTACTACTGAGTTGAAGCAAACGGCCCTAATATGCCTTAAAAATTCCTACGTAAGTACCACCTTCTACAAAATGATTCAAAACAACTATGAGTCAGGAGGAAAAGAATTATTTACTAACTATATGGCCCAGTTTGAGGGAATCTATGTACAGATTACTGAAGCCCTAAACAGCTCTTGAAAGCAAAAAATATAATTTTTTAAGCATTGTAATACACTGTCTTCACTTTTTGTATGAAGAAAACTTTAGCTGATTTTCACATGTTTGTGAATAATTGGGAAATGTGGGAAACTTGCCATCACATACATGTACAAAACTGGGATAGCTGATCCAGGTAAGAGTTCATCTAGGCAACTTAGAAGCACATGATATTCAGAAAGTAAGAATTACAGGCAAAGTAGGTAAAGGTCAACATGAGTTGCCAAAGTGGTGCACTTGAGCTATCTAGCGGATAAGAGAAGAAGTAAAGTCTTCTGTAAATTCTGTAAGGAAACTGTCCTATTGTTTCAGTTCTCCTCTATGAAAACAAGGTATATGCTTTTGGGAACAGTAAATTGCACTCTATAAAAGACAGTAGAGAACTAAGAAGTAGGTGTTGAAGAAAGATGAAAGATCAAGTGGTAACAAATTTGATTGGATGAAATTGGGACAAACACTTCCTATATCAAAATTTCTTAAAACCATATAACCATCATGCTATATGTAAATTTGTAAAAGATATTACATAAAATGAGAAAGATTTCATATCAGCTACAAAGGTCTGAAGGACTACAAACAGTAAAAACAAGGCGGCAGCCTATGATTAGAAAGAAAAAGAAAGGAAGCTGAGTAAAGTGAATTTCTGCAGGACTAAGTGAAAAAAAAAAAAAAAAAAAAAAAAGATAACACTACCTTCCTGCCTGAGGAGTCCCATTTACTTAGGGATATGACAACCCCAGCTCACTTAGGATGTCCCCCTCTCCCACTGCCACCCCTGCCGCAGAGCAGGAGGCCCTTGAAGAATGCAGTAGAGTTTTAAACTCTTCGAAATACTCATGTCAACAGCACTGATTCTAAAAGTTGGAATGTGAAATTTAAAAATTTCAGAAGCCACAAACAACATGCACAGTGTGATTACTGTGCAATTCACTTAAATTCTGAAGGTATATATTTCTTATCCATTAAATTATGGTCTTGGAATAAACTAATGGCAAGATTACTTTTAACTCTAAAATTTAATGACTTTTTTAAAAGACAAAAAAAGAGGACTCATTCATTATTTGTTTATTTCAAAGAGTGAGGAAAGGGGGGAAAGGGAGTAGAGAGGGAGAAAGAGAGATAAACACCAATGTGAGAGAAACATTAATCAGTTGCCTCCCACGCCTCAACAGGAGACTGAACCCTGCAATCTAGGCAGGTTCCCTGACCCAGAAGCAAACCCATGACCTTCCAGTTCATGGGATGATGCTCCAACCAACTGAGTCACACTGGCCAGGGCCAAATCAAACTTTCTGATTTCAAAACTCACTACAAGATTACAATCATTAAACACTATGTTACTGGTACATAGATTACAGTCAGAAATGAACCCATACCATCAATGGTAAACTGAGTTTTGACAAAAGAACCAGATAATTCAAAGCGCAAAAAAGTTCTCTCCAATGATTGATCCTGTCCAACTACATATCCACAAGAAAAAAATTAAATTGAACCCTTAGCTATACCATATTAAAAAAATAAAAAAGGATAAAAACCTAAATATAAAAGAGACAACTCTCAGAATAAAAGATAGGGGAATAAATCTTCTTGATCCTGGATTTAGCAATATCTTTTTAGATATGATACCAAAAACACAAACAACAACAAAAGATGGACAACTTGAGCTTCGCCAAAACTAAAAACTTTCTAGATCAAAAAGAAATGAAACAAGAAAGTAAAGACAGCCCACAAAAGAGAAAATATTGGCAACTCATATATCCGACAAAAGTCTAGGATTCAGAATATATAAAAAAAAACTCTTACACTTTACCAACAACAAAAAAACCCAAACAACCTAATTTTAAAATGGGCAAAAATCATCATTAATCTTGCAACTGTTGTTTACTCACCAGTCTCTCTTATGAAAGGCCTTTCAAGAAAATGTTTCTCTTGAATACACATTGGATAATTTCTTCAGATGTAGCTTTTAGTTCATTATTCGTCTCTTCAAGTTTATATGATCTGGAATTAAATCCATCCATTGAGGTTTTTTATTTTTTCAAAAAATCCCTTTTATTTCTTTCAACTTATTTTTTATTGATTTTCCCCCTTTATTTTAATTGTTGTTTTTGTAGTTTTCTGTCTTTCACTCCCAACCAAGCCCACCACCCCAGCCTTCCCCACCTCCATCCCATTTGAACCCTCCCTAGTTTTGGTCCATGTGTATTTTATACTTATTGATCTAAACCCTTCCCCTTTTCCCCTGAAGTTCCCTCCTCTCTCCCTTCTGGTGTCTGTCAGCCTGTTCTAAATTTCAATGACTTTGGTTATATTTTGCTTCTTTATTTTGTTGATTAGGTTCCTGTTAAAGGTGAGATCATATGGTATTTGTCCTTCGTTGCCCGGCTTATTTCGCTTACATTAATGCTCTCTAGTTCCATCCATGCAGCTGCGAAGGGTAGGAGCTCCTTCTTTCTTTCTGCTGCATAGAATTCCATTGTGGAAATGTACCACAGTTTTTTGATCCATTCGTTTACTGATGGCCACCTAGGTTGCTTCCAACACTTGGCTATTGTAAATTGTGCTTCTATGAACATTGGGGTGCATAGGTTCTTTTGGATTGGTGTTTCAAGGTTCTTAGGATATAGTCCTAGCAGTGGAATTGCTGGGTCAAAGGCAGATCCATTTTTAATTTTCTTAGAAAATTCCACACTGGTTTCCACAGTGCTTGTACCAGTCCACATTCCTACCTACAGTGCACTAGGGTTCCCTTTTCTCCACAATCTTGCCAGCGCTTGTTATTTGTTGTTTTGTTTATGATGGCCATTCTGACTGGTGTCAAGAGGTGTCTCATTGTGGTTTTAATTTGCATCTCTCTGATAGTTAGCAATATTGAGCATCTTTTCATGTGTCTCTGGATTCTCTGTATGTGCTCCTTGGAGAAGTGTCTGTTCAAGCCCTTTGCCCGTTTTTAATTGGGTTGCTTGTCTTCTTAGAGTCGAGTCTTCTAAGTTCTTTACATATTTTGGAGATTAAACCCTTCTCTGAAGTATCATTGGTAAACATATTTTCCCATACAGTTGGTTTTCTTTTTATTTTAATATTGTTTTCTTTGGCCATGCAGAAGCTTTTTATTTTGATGAGATCCCATTTGTTTATTCTTTCCTTTATGTCCCTTGCTTTAGAGGACATATCAGTAAAAATGTTGCTGCATGAAATATCTGAGATTTTCCTGCCTATGTTCTCCTCTAGGACTTTAATGGTGTCATGGCTTTTATTTAAATCTTTTATCCACCTTGAATTTATTTTTGTGTATGGTGTAAGTTGGTGCTCAAGTTTCATTTTTTTGCATGTAGCTGTCCAGTTCTCCCAACACCACTTGTTGAAGAGGTTATTTTTGCTCCATTTTATGTTGCTGCCCCCTTTGTCGAATATTAATTGACCATAGAGACTTGGGTTTATTTCTGGGCTCTCTGTTCTGTTCCACCGGTCTATGTGCCTGTTTTTATGGCAGTACCAGGCTGTTTTGATTACAGCGGCCCTGTAATACAGTTTGGTATCAGGTATTGTGATCCCTCCTACTCTGCTCTTCTTTCTCAAAATTGCAGCAGCTATTCCGGATTGTTTATGGTTCCATATAAATTTTTGAAGTGTTTGTTCTACGTCTATGAAATATGCCATTGGTACTTTAATAGATATTGCATTGAACTTGTAAATTGCTTTGGGTAGTATGGACATTTTGACGATATTAATTCTGATCCATGAACATGGTATATGTTTCCATTTGTTTGTGTCTTCCTTGATTTCTTTGTTTAGTGTTGTGTAGTTTTCTGCATACAGGTCTTTTACCTCCTTGGTTAGGTTTATTCCTAGGTATTTTATTTTTCTTTTTGCTATATCCAATGGGATTTTGTTCTTGATTTCTGCTTCTGTTGTTTCACTGTTGGTATACAAAAATGCCTTTGATTTCTGGATATTGACGTTGTATCCGCCTGTTTGGCCAAATTCATTCAGGTCGAGCAGCTTTTTGGCCAAGTCTATAAGATTTTCTATGTACATTATCATGCCATCTGCAAACAATCATAATTTTGTTTCCTCCTTTCTGAGTTGGATGCCTTTTATTTCCTTTTCTTGTCTAATCGCTGTGGCTAAGACTTCCAATGCTGTATTGAATAGAATTGGTGAAAGTGGACAACCTTGTCTTGTTCCTGATCTTAGAGGAAAAGATTTTAGTTTTTGTCTGTTGAGTATGATGTTGGCTGCAGGTCTCTCATATATGGCCTTTATTATTTTGAGGAATGCTCCCTCTATTCCCACTTTGCTGAGTGTTTTTATCATAAATGGGTGTTGTGTTGTACCTTATCAAATGCTTTTTCTGCATCTATTGATATGATCATGTGATTTTTGTCTTTGTTTTTGTTTATGTGATGAATTCCATTTACTGATTTGAGAATGCTGAGCCATCCTTGCATTCCTGGGATGAATCCCACTTGGTTATGGTGTATGATCTTTTTAATGTATTGTTGGATGCGGTTTGCCAATATTTTGTTGAGGACTTCAGCATCCATGTTCATCAGCGATATTGGCCTGAAGTTCTCCTTCTTTGTTGTGTCTTTATCTGGTTTTGGGATTAGAATGATGCTGGCTTCGTAAAAAGAGTTTGGCAGTCTTCCATCATTTTGGGTTTTTTGGAATAGTCTGTGAAGAATAGGGGTTACCTCTTCCTTAAATGTTTTGTAGAATTGTCCTGTGAAGCCATCTGGTCCAGGGCTTTTGTGTGTTGGGAATTTTTTGATTACTGCTTCAATTTCATTAGCTGTTATGGTCTGTTCAGGCTTTCTGCTTCTTCTTCATTGAGTTTTGGAAGATTATATTTTTCTAGAAACTTGTCCATTTCATCTAGGTTTTCAAATTTCTTGGCATATAGTTCTTCGTAGTAATTTCCTGTAATCCTTTGTATTTCTATGGTATCAGTTGTAATCTCTCCTCTTTCATTTCTGATTGTGTTTATTTGGGTTCTCTTTTTTTTCGTAATGAGTCTGCTTAAAGGCCTGTTGGTTTTGTTTATCTTTTCAAAGAACCAGCTCCTTGATTCACTGATCCTTAGAATTGTGCTTTTAGTCTCTATGGTGTTTAATTCTGCTCTGATCTTGGTTATTTCCTTCATTCCGCTTGCTCTGGGCTGTCTGTTCTTGTTATTTGAGTTCTTGTAGGTGTAGGGTTAGGTTGTTTATTTGAAATGTTTCTATCTTTTTAAGGTAGGCCTGTATCACTATGAACTTCCATCTCAGGAGTGCCTTTATGTTTCCTATAAGTTTTGCGTTGTTGTGAGTTCATTTTCATTTGTTGCCAGAAACTTTTTGATTTCTTCCTTGATCTCATTCTTGACCCATTCATTGTTTAATAGCATGCTATTCAATCTCCATGAGTTCATGTGTTTTTGAGTTTTTTCTTTGAGGTTGGTTTCTAGTTTCAGTCCCTTGTGATCAGAGAAAATGCTTGATATGAATTTTCTTGAATTTGTTGAGGCCTGCTTTGTGTCCTAACATGTGGTCTATGTTTTGAAATGTTCCATTTTCATTTGAAAAGAATGTATATTTTGTTCCTTGGGATGAAAGGCTCTCTATATATCAGTTAAGTCCATTTGATCTAGGGCATGGTTCAATGCCACAGTATCTTTGTTGATATTTTGTTTGGAAGATCTATACATTTTTGACAGTGGGTGTTAAAATCCCCAAGTATAATCATTTTTCTGTCTATTTCTTTCTTGGTGTCTTCCATGATTTTCTTTATGTATTTGGGTGCTAATATGCTGGGTGCATATATATTTATAATGTTTATGTCTTCAGGATGGATTCATCCCTTCAGTATTATGAAGTGACCTTCTGTGTCTCTTTTAGAGCCCTTTTTTGGAAGTCTATTTTGTGTGATATGAGTATTGCTATCCTGGCTTTTTTCTCCTGTTTGCTTGGAATATTTGTTTCCAGCCGTTCACTTTCAGTCTGTGTAGGTCTTTTGCTCTGAGGTGGGTCTCATGTCGGCAGCATACGTGTGGGTCATGCTTTCTTACCCATTCTGCTATTGTATGTCTTTTGATTGGCGCATTTAATTCATTTATGTTTAAAGTTGTTATTGGTAGGTACTTATTCATTGCCATTTTTTCATACCAGTGTTCCTCTCTCTCTCTCGCTCTTTTCCTTCCTTTCGTTAAAGCAGCCCCTTTAGCAACTCTCACAGAGCTGGTTTGGATGGGGTGTATTCTTTCAGACTTCTTTTGTCTGGGAAGCTCCTTATTTGGCCTTCCATCTTAATTGAGAGCCTTGCTAGGTAAAGTAGCCTTGGTTGCAGGCCTCTGGTTCTCTTTACTTGGAATATTTCTTGCCATTCTCTTCTGGCTTGGAGCATTTTCATTGAGAAGTCAGCTGCTAACCTTATCTGGGCTTCCTTGTATGTTATTTCCTGTTTCTCCCTTGCTGCCTTTAAGATTCTCTCTTTGTCTTCGAATTTTGCCATTTTAATTATGATGTGTCTTGGAGTGGGTCTCTTTGAGTTCCTTTTGCTTGGGACTCTCTGTGTTTCCTGGACTTGTGTGACTTTTTCTTTCATCAAATTAGGGAAGTTTTCCATCATTACTTTTTCAAATAGGTTTTCTATCCCTTGCTCTCCTTCTTCTCCTTCTGGTATCTCTATTATATGGATATTATTACCTGCATTTCCCTTACTCCCTCTTCATTCTTTCTGAGCCTCTTTTCCTTTTCTTGCTCTTGCTGGGTGTTTTCTTCTACCTTGTCCTCCAGCTTGCTGATCCAATCCTCTGCTTCATCTAACTTGCTTTGGATTCCTTCTACTATGTTCCTTAGTTCAGAAACTGTATTCTTCATTTCCTCTTGACCCTTCTTGAAAGTTTTTATTTCCTTTTTCATTCTGATATAGTTTGCAGTGATTTCATTGTACTTTCCCTGTACTTTCTGATAATTCACTGTGAGCTCACTGAGATTCCTGATAACCACTACTTTGAACTCAGTATCTGATAGTTGACTTGCTTCTATTTCCTTCAGCATTCTTTCTGAGGCTTCCTCCTTTCTTTTCACTTGGGGATTGTTTCTTTGTCTTCCCATTGTTTGTGAGACTCTTCTTGTTAGCCTCTGCTTCTTAAATTGATCTGTATGACTCCGTGGGTTCATGACTTGAACTTCTGTGGTAGAAGACCTGTGAGATTCAGTGGTGCTATCTCCTTGATCTCCTGACCTCGCTGGTCTTGGGTTGTCTTTTATGTTGGCTCTCTGTATATTTTGGGGTTTTGATTGTTGTTGGGTCTTTCTTTGTTCTGTCCTTCTCTAGCTGGTTAATTGAGTGTCACTCCTTCCATTGTGTCTTTTATTGTGTTGTGCAGGTGTGGACAGGTTGTGTTGAAGCTGATTTTTCTGTGGGTACGAAATTTTTAGGCTTTTCTCTTGCTCCTGTTCAGTTTTTGTTCTGGGTAATTTCTCCAGCATTTAGTTGTATTTCCCACTCGGTCCTGGATTGAGGTTAGTGTGCCTTCCACTCCCTCCTTCACCCTATTCCATTGTTATCTGCCAGTGGTTCCTTTGTTTGTGTGTTTCCTCTTCCAGCAGGTATACTGGTGTTCACAGCTCCCACCTACTCAGGTTAGGGTCTGTCACAGCCCAATTTGTGCCAGCCAGCATCCATAGTCTCAATGGATGCTCACCTCCCCAGTGTGTTTGCCACTTCATTCTCAAAAATCTTCTTGCATACTCTTCATACAGCTGACCCTTGAACAATGTGGGAAGGTAGGGACACAGACCACATGTACAGTCAAAAATCTGTACATAACTTTTGCATTTGTATCAAAAACCAATTCGCCTTATATTCCTGGGTGTCTAGTGTACTCCACTGACCTACAAGTCTGCCAATTCCACACTGTCTTCATTCTTCTAGCTATATAGTAAATTGTATTCTTTATTTTTCAAAATTGGTTTAGCTACTCCAACTCCTTTGACTTTCTAGATAAATTTTAGGGTAATTTTTTCCCATAGCTACAAAAATACCTTGCTGAGATTTTGATAGGATTTTTGTTAAAACTTATACAGTCTTTGGGGGAAATTAGACTAAGTTAAGTATGTCTCTCCATTTACTTAGGTCTTAGATTTCATCAGTATTTTACAATTTTTAGTATACAAGTCCTATACATGCTTTGTTAGGCTCATATCTACATATTCATTTTTCTGAGCAATTGCAACTGGTATTGTATTTTTAATTTCTATTTCCACATGTTCATTGCTAAGGTATAAGTTAATTTTTGTATGTTGGATTTACATCCTGTTATCTTGCTCAACTCAGTTATTAATTGTACTGTTTGTTTGCATATTACTTGGTATTTTCCACATATATGATTGTGTCACAGGCAAAACAGGAAGAGCTTTATTTTTCCTGTTCCAATCCGTATACCTTTCCCCCTTATATCTTATGCTCGCTGGAACTTCTAATATGATGATGAACAGAAGAAAGAATGAACATCCTTGCCACCTTGTTCCCAATCATAGGAGGAAAGTATTCATTCTTTCATCAAGTATGACGTTAACTCTTAACTTTTCTATACACTTTCTTTATCAAGCTGAGGAAGTTCTCCTCTATTCCTAGCTTTCTAAGAGTTTTAGTAATAAATGATACTCAATTTTGTCAAATGCTTTCACTGCAGCAATTGATATAATTGTGATTCTTCTTCACTGTGTTAATATGGGCAGTTATAATGGCTTGTTTTCAAATATGAAGCCAACCTTGCATCCCTGGAAATAAGTCTAATTGGTCATAGTATATAATTTTTTACATATTGCAGAATTATATTTACTGATACTTTGTTGAGAAATTTCCTTATTTATACTTATGAAGATTATTAGTCTGTGGTTTTCTTTTTCTGATCTTGGTAGTACCAAGGTTTCATAAAACAAATTAGGAAAGGTTCCTTCATCCTGTATTACCTGGTAGAGATTGTGCAGAAGTAGTGTGGATTCTTAAACCATTTGGTAAAACACAGCAGTGAAACCATCTAGGTCTGGTTTTCATTTTAGAATGAAATTTAATTTAAAAGTTATAGGGCTATTCAAATTACCTATACTATATTGTGTGAGTTGTGGTAGCTTTTGCTTCCCAAACAATTCATTCATTTTATTAAAGTTGCTTAGACTTACTCTTTGTTGAAAATTTCTATTTTTCATTTGTTTTAAGTGTTTGTAACTGCTTGCTGAAACATTTTTCTGATGGCTATTTTAAAATCCTTGTCAGCCCTGGCTGGCACGGCTCAGCTGGTTGGAGCATCATCCTTAACAGAAAAGTCTTCAGTTTGATTCTGGGTCAGGGCACTTGTCCAGGTTGCGGGGTCAATCCCTGCTTGGGCGCAAGCAAGAGGCAGCTGATCAATGTTTCTCTCTTGCACTGATATTTCTCTTTTTCTCTCTCCCTCCCCACCCCATCTCTTGAACGAGAAAAAAAAAATATTCCTTGTCAGTTTATTCTAACACCTGTGCTATCTTAATGTTGGTACAGATTATCTTTTCTACTTTGAGTAGAGAGATTTCTGGTTCTTGGTATAAGGCATTTTTAATTGAAAGCTGGACACTTCAGGTATTATGTTATGATTTTCTACATATATGATCGGATCTTATTTAAATATTCTATTATAGCAAGCTTCCTCTGACTGTGCTCTGGTGGGGAAGGGGGACACAAACTTCATTATTGCCTGGCAGGGGTAGAAGTGTAGATTCCTCATATTAGGTTTTTACTGACCACAGGTAAGGAGGAAGGGAAGGCAAAACTTGAGTTCAGGGTCCTGGCTAATACTGCAGGCTAGGAAGAGTGTATTGTTACTGTTCCCCATATCACCTCCACTGATACCATGGGGGGAGGGGTTATCTTGTTGTATCTGAGGAGGGTGAAGTCTAGATCCCCACCTGACTTTTGCTAATCAGGGTGATTTTTAATGTGTATTTGGCTGGAGTGGAATGGTTATTGTTTAAAAGTTTTGTCTAATTAAGCTATCCCTTTCCTGGTCCTTAGTTAGAATAGACATTTCTTGGGCTTTTGTTTGTACCCTAAATTTCTGGGTTGCCAGCTTCTCCGTACCCATTCTCATATATATGAGGCAATAAGAAAGCCCAAGATTTCTGCCATAGTGTCCTAAGGCAATTTAACCTTCTTCTCCCACTTTTCAGAGTCTTAAATTTGTTTTACACATTATGTCAACAACTTTTGCTGTACTTAGCAGAAGAAATAGGGAAAAAGTATATCTACTCCATCTTTCTGGAGGCAGAAATCTGTATTACCATCATTTTTAAGTTTACTTTTATATTGTCTTCAGGGTTAGGCTTGGTGGGGGGAGGGTGTGTGTATCTGCATGAGTTGGTTGTGTGTGTTAAAAAATTATGATCTTGAATTCAAAGAAATATTCCTAATTCATTTGATTCACATGGCTTCCAATAACTCTCCAAAACTTGGTCATTTTATTTCATAAAATATTTAGCGTCAGCTTTCTAGAAGAAAATAACAAAGAACCTGAGGCTTGTATACTGGCTGATTCACGAGCCAAATTGAGACAGCATTACTTACAGTAGTTAAGAGAGAGTGAGTTGAGCATAAGGAAATAAAGTGGGGAATTCACAGAAAAACTGGTTCCAGCCATGAAATCAGGAGCTTCTCACAGGTTTATCTAAGTCTCTAATACGGCTTGTCTTATTTTTCTCTGCATATTTTACTCTCACAGGTAACTATGCTAAAGTCTCCCACCATGATCTATCAAAAAAAAAAAAAAAAGAAACAAGAAACCTTTCTGTTCTGTTTATTGTTTTATGCCTTGAATTCTATACTTGATATTACAATTTCATATCCTTATAAAAATATTCATGAATTCATTTTTAATTTTTAACCTTTCTGCATTACTTTGCTTTAGATGATTTTCTTTTATAAAACATCTATCTAGATTTTTTTCTGATTCTATCTGGATTTCAGTGGGCTGAGAGAAAGAATAAGAGAGATGCAGGATCATGTCACAATCTTGCCAAGCATTCCTGAACTTCTATAGCATTTTAACTTTACCTGCCTCAGTAATTAAACTACAAGATTTTGCCATATTTATATACATGTTCTTTCTCCAGGGACTATAGGCATGTCAAGGGCAGAAAGATTTTCATTACTTTTTTTCCCCAAAGTTTCTCAAAGTATTTAACACACTGCCTTGTTTACAGCAGAAAATTTAATAAATATATTTTAAATTTAAATTAATCATGAAGATTAATCTTGCAGTATTGTGAGGCTAGAAAATATATCAACAATGAGATCCTAGCTACCAAGCCTGACAGTTTAGAAATGTATGGCCACCAACAAGATAATCAGTTTCCACTCAGTGGACTGATGTGAAACTCTTCAAAGCAGGAAAGAACAGAAGAATTGCTTTGGTTAAGCACATGAAGAAAAACCAGTAACTAGTGGGAAACAATAGCAGATGGTCAATGGCAACAATTTTAAATACAGTGTACCTCTTTAGGAATAAAGACAACAGAGTTATAAATAGTACCAGAATATGTAAGTTCAAAAGTAGCTCACAAAATCTGTGCAGTTTTAAAATGCATATAGAAAAGCAAATCTGTTCCCATAAACTTCCTAAGCTTTGTCTGGACCAAATTTTACTTATAGTAATTTCCAAAGGTGACAAGCTATAGTTGCCTCTAAATTATCTGTTGCACTGAAGAACTCATATTTAGGATAGATGTCATGTGACCTTTGTTTACTCTGATGTTGCTACATTTTACCATTTAATTTGCATACTTTAAATGTATCCTGGCTACATGGGAGAGACTAGGGAAACACCAGAAATGTGCTATGTTCAATGGGTAACCCACCTAGGACTGAAATACTACAAATCCACACATCAAATATTCCAAGTTTGTAATTAACAATTTATAGCATGTATTTCCATATATTTTTACCTATGGCATCACCTTCTTTTCTCTGCTTCCTTCACCTCCGGCTCTATACTGCCTTCTCTTGAAAATAGTAGTAATGAAAACCTATGAAAGCTGCATTACTTGCCCTGTGAGGCAAGTTAAGACTGCAATCAACTGATGCTTCCACTTCAGTCAAGTTAGTCAACTGTTTTAGGAACTGGCCCTAGTGGCCACCATTTCAAAGAAAAGAATGAGACAAAATTAATCATGGCTCTTATTCCTCATTTCATAGAAAAATAAAATAGCCCTGGTCAGGTAACTAAGTTGGTTTGTGCATCATCCCAATATGCCAAGGTTGTGGGTTCAAATTCTGATCAGGAATCAACCAATACATACAAGAATTAACCAATCAATGCATAATTCAGTAGAACAACAAATAGGTCTTTCTCACTCTCCTTTCCTCTGTCTCTAAAATCAATTAAAATAATATAAAAATTAATGCCTAATCAAATGCACACTATCAACCTCATGGCATTCTACACCTTTGACCTTGACCAAGGCCTTTACTCCTCCTCAACCCTCCTAAACTTTTCTATGGAGCTACCAGAACTATAGCTCCAAATTCCCCTGTACCCTCAAACTTTTTTCTAAGCATTTGCTTTGCTTTTTTGTTTTGAATTAAACCTTGTCTTTTCTCAAGATATCACTTTACATGCTGCTTTCTCAAATGGTAGTATAGTTATGTTGCTTACTCCCCAACGCTACCATACTTCCCAAACCCATATAAGTCACTTACACAAAAACTTGCTCCTTTAAAGCTCATGTTATTCAGCCATAACAACCTGTTCCCCTCTTTGTTGCTGTGATCCACCAGCCTTGCAGTCACCCCCCTCATTAGCTGAAGACTGCACACTTAAAGTCTTCTCCTTTACCCTACATCCTGCCATCATCTTGGGTGGTATCAATATCCCTGAGACCAAACTCTCCAAAACTATGGTTTTTCAGTTTGTAATTAACATCCTTGTCTACAATAATCTACCTCTCTACCTAATCCTAGTCATCTACTCTTGTGGCCACTACCTGGATCTAGTCATCATTTGAAGCTGATCCATTTGTAGAAAACATATTTTAGGTATCCCACTATAAACACAATCTCTTCTTCTGACAGCTTACTTACAAACTACCCTAACTATGAACACTCTTTGGCTTCAGTTGGTCTTCTAGTACTTTAACTTTCTACCTTCTCCCGCCTATCTTCCTTTTAGATATTCATTTATTTCCCTAGGCAACTTAAAATTCCATATTTCGTCCTGTTGAAAATACTCTGATGAATACCTTAACCTCCTTGAATTTCTGTCTTGCAAAATCCCAAGACCTGATCAACCCAGCTTTTTTCTTTCTCCATACTTATACCCAAGTGCAAACAGGAAAAACTAACACAATAAGACAGATACATACAACTATCATTTCATAATCAACCTCAATGAGAACACAGTGATGACCTTTACTTTCCACTCTACATTTCAAATTTTCTCCATTCTCCCCAAACTTTTAATCACTATCATTTCCTTCTCACAGAAGAGAAGCCATCAAATAAGAAGACACTCTCAACACCCTCCAATTTTGCTTCTGCCTTCAACAAATAGGTCTCTGACTCAGACTACCAATGAAGCATTTTTCAAACAATTGAACTAGATCTTTCAGATGTACCTGACATAATTGATCAATTAAATACTTGAAACATTCCCTTCCCTTGTGTGAAGCTGAAAAATGTCCTCCAAAGATATCAGGCCATAATCTTTGGAACTTATGAATATTATCCATTGAATGTGACATAATAAGAAAGAGCTATTTGGTTTAGTCCCTGGTTCCTAAGCATAACTCCTGAAACCCTTGGACTCTCTGGAGAAGTAAAAAATTGTCTTTTATATGCTAATGAGATGACTGGTGGCTCACAGGTAGCTTCAGGAGGGGTGCTGGTTGCTAAAAAGACCAAGAACAGATTAGAGGGTTAGAACATTCAGCCCTACCAGACCTAGAGATTAAGCTAATTGCCAATGTCCGGTGATTTAATCAAAAACACCTATATAATGGCACCTCCATAAAACCCCTACACATAATGGGGTTCAGAGAGCTTCCCAGCTGGTAAGCACATCAAGGTGTTCAGAGGGTAATGTGCCTGTAGAGGGCACAGAAACTCTACACATCCTTCTTCCCCATGCCTTGTCCTATGCATCTCTTCCATCTGGCTGTTCCAGAGTGGCATACTTTACAATAAACTAGTAACACTATGTAAGGTGCTTTCTGAGGTCTGTGAACTGTTTCTAGCAAATTCCCAAACCTGAGGGTAGGGGATGGGGGGAACCCCTCCCACCCCACAACCTGAACTTCATGGCTATTTGGTCAAAAGTACTGGTGACCTAGACTTGCAATTGGCATCTGAAGGGGGGATAATATTGTGGGACACCCAGTTAGTGTCCAGAGCTGGGGAATTAGTTGGTATGAGAGAACCCCGCCCCCCCCCCCCCCCACATTTGGTGTTAGAAGTGTTGTGTAGCTAAAAACATTTCAAAGTAAAGCTTTGGCAGATGTGATTAAATTAAGGATCCGGAGATAAGATTAGCCAGAATTATCCAGGTGGACCCTATACGAATCACAAATGCCCTTATATGGCAGAGAGAGATTAGATACAGAAAAAGAGAAGGCACTGTGACCACACCGTGACTCTAGCGGTATGGCCATACATCAAGGAACACTGGCAGCCACCCAAAGCTAGACGAGGTGCTGGAAAGAATGCCATTCTGCCAACACCTTAATTTCAACCCCATAGATCTACTTATTTCAGATTCTGACCTCTAAAATTATGAAAGAATGCACATTTCTGTTGGTTCAGGTCACTACATTTGTGGCAATTTGTTAAAGCAGCCACAGGAAACTAATATTCTGTAGCTTTCATAACTCACTATCCTGGTTTGCTGAAATCAGTTCTTTGGCTTCTTTAATGATTCATCATCTTTTCTACCTAAACATTAAAAAAAGTGAACTTCTCTTTCTATATTCCTTTGCTCTGGCTAATTTCACCCACAAAAATTACCACTTCAACAAAATAGATCCAAATGTGTACTTTCAACTCTGACCTCTCCTACAGGATATTTCCATTTGGATGTGCCTCCAAATTCACCTCCAATTCAACATTTCCAAAAATCAAACCTGGTCTTCTAGTGTTCTTTGCCTCAGCAAATGGTACTCTGCTCTCCAACCACATTAGCCTTCTCTTGGGTCCTTGGAATACACAGGGTCGTCTCCAAATAGCTTCTGTGTATGCTTCTCTGAGGCTAGACTGCTCTGCACAGGTCCTACTTCCTCCCCTTATTACTAAGCTCCTGCTCATCCTTCAAATTTCAAGTTTCAGTTTAGCTGCCAACTTCTAAGGAAAGCTTTGCCTGGCTCTCCAATCTAAACTGGTGTCCTTATATACTTTCATGACAACATGTTCTTCTCCACTGTATTTATCAGAGTTCTAATTGTTCACTTTTGTGATTAGACTATAAATTCCAAAAAGGCAGGAGAATGTTTGTTTTATTCATTCTGTATCCTGAAAGGCTAAGTCTAGTGCCTGTCATATAGAAATCACCAACTAATATTTGCCAATTGAACAAATGAAAAATGAAATAAATTACTTGAGGTATGAGTGTCCTGGAAGTCACGTAACCTTTCTTCCTTTACTTTTTACATGCAGTTATTGATGCTATTAACATGTTTTAGCCCAAATCCACAGAAATTTAGCAAAACTTTCCTAAATTTCAATGTCCATATTACCCATATTTTAAAATAGCATTCAGTGCTTTTAAAACAATGGTTTTTAAAGCAACTCTAAAAATCAAAATTAATAAAATGTACTTCTGCTTTAGTATGGTGGAGTAGTGGGATCAGACTTACCTTCTTTCAATAATGAGAGAGTGCATAAAATATGATACTGTTATCAGACATTGGACAATAGAGATTGAGTCTCAACCCCTAAAAAAGGGAAGAAATTAGGGAAACCCTATAACTGCCCTGCCATTCTGACTGGGGGCCTTTCCCAGATCACAATGCAGAAGAGGCCACACCACAAAGAGCATAACAGCTTCACTGAATTGATAAGGATTGAGCTAGATGAGGAAGATGAAGGTGATTGGAATCTTGATGGCATAGTAGAGAGAAGAGAGCTACTGAGAGAAGAAAGTACTCTAGAAATCACCACACGGGTTCTCTTAGATCTTTGCCAGAATACTAATTTACATATGCATAAGGCAAAACTCCACAAGTCTAAAACAAAGGACAGCTGCAAATGAGCTGTAAGATGAACAATTCCCAGATCTCACTCAGAAACAAGGATAAAAATTATCATAGACTTCTCTGAAACTTTGCATGTCAGACACAAGGACATTACAGCTTTAAAATGCTGAAAGACAAAACATCAATTCAAAAATGTGTATCATTTGCCTTTCTCATTCTCTTACAAATGTAGTTTTCCAGAGGCTTAAGAGACCTGTAATATCAAAACAGATTATTTTTTTCTTTTGGAAAATAGTTATTTTTTGTTAACTTACAATTGGTTTATTATTTTGTAAATAAGCTGTTATTTTTAAAGTTCTTAATTTTTATTTCTAAGAAGGTAAATTTTGATAACTATAGCCCACAAAAAGAAAATACATTTGAGATCCTCTATACATTTTAAGATTGTGAAGACATTCCAAGAATGAAAGGTTTTGAGAATCACTGCTTTAAGAGCAGTCATCCCATCAAATTAGTGTTCATTTGAGGCCACAGAGCCTGTTAAAGTTTTCTATTACAAACTCAATTTCCCTAACAAATACATGGCTTTCTTATTATGTCTGTTGGTATAATACATATCTTTTAAAAAAATCTGTCTATTTCATCTAAGTTGTTTAATTATTAGTAAGTACTTGTTTATGATACTCCCTTAGGCTGCAGCATACGCTGTGATGCCTCTCACTTGAGACACACATAATTTGTGGCTTCTCTCTTTTTATACTGCTCAGTCTATCTGGAGATAATTTTTTTCCAAAAATTATTAATTGCATAAATTTTGACACTCACAGATGGGTTTTGGTGATGGCTCTGTGAGTCCTCATAACATAATTGCAATGGTAAGTTAAGGAAATATAACATTTAGAAGATCTGCAGACCTCACTGAACCAGTATGTTTCAAATGATCAATGCATGGGCAAAAATTCATTTAAATGCAAAACAGACCAATGGATTTAAATATAATAATATAATAAAGTATGAAAATTTTATTTATATGATTCCATATTTCACACTACCATTAAACTGTTGAATTTTGATGCAGTATAAAAGAGGAATATCCAAATTATCTGTATGATGACATGGAACTACACATAAGCACCTCTGCTGTTCAGTGAAAAATAATAGTTGCCTGAAGAAAAAGCACCTGTACAACTACTGGAGTCGTTAGCCACCTTTTCTTTTTTTTTTTTTTTTTTAACTGTTGTTCAATTACAGTTGTCCCTATGTTCCCCCCATAACTCTCCCCTGTACTACCCACTCCCCCACTCAATCCTCTCCCCCCACTGTCCATGTCCATGGGTCCTGTATACATGTTCCTTGACTTGCCCCTGCCCCTTCTTTACCATTATCCACTTCCTTCCTCCCCTCTGATTTCTGTCAGTTTGGTCTTTATTTCCATGTTTCTGGTTCTAATTTGATAACTTGTTTGTTTGTTTGTATTTTTGCATTCTGATTGTTTAAGTATACTTCATTGATTATGTTATTAGAGTTGCTCCGTATTTTTTCTCCACTTTATCCCCCTCTGTCCTGCAAGCCACCTCTCACCTGCATTTCCCCCATTAGTTCATGTCCATGGGTCGTACATATAACACCTTTGGCTTCTCTATTTCCTATACCATTCTTAACCGATCCCTGTCTGTTTTGTACCTACCAATTATGCTTCTTATTCCCTGTACCTTTTCCCCCATTCTGCCTTTCCCTGGCCCACTGATAATCTTCCATGCGATCTCCATTTCTGTGATTCTGTTCCTGTTCTAGTTGTATGCCTGTTTGTTTTTGTTTTTCTTCTTTAGGTTCAGTTGTTGATAGCTGTGAGTTGGTTGTCATTTTACTGTTCATAGTTTTGATCTTCTTTTTCTTAGATAAGTCCCTTTAACATTTCAAATAATAAGAGCTTGGTGATGATTAACTACTTTAGCTTTACCTGGTCTGGGAAGCACTTTACCTGCCCTTCCTTTCTAAATGATAGTTTTGATGGGTAGAGTCATCTTGGATGTAGGTCCTTGCCTTTCATGGCTTTGAATACTTCTTTCCAGCCCCTTCTTGCCTGTAAGGTTTCTTTTGAGAAGTCAGCTGACAGCTTTATGGGAAGTCCTTTGTAGGTGTCTCCTTTTCTCTTGCTTCTTTTAAGATTCTCTCTTTATCTTTAATCTTGAGTAATGTAATTACGATGTGTCTTGTTGTGTGCTTCTTTGGGTCCAACTTCTTCGGGACTCTGAGCTTCCTGGACTTCCTTGAAGTCTATTTCCTTTGTCAGATTGGGGAAGTATTCCTTCATTATTTTTTCAAATAAGTTTTTAACTTCTTGCTCTTTCTCTTCTCCTTCTGGCACCTCTATGATTTGGATGTTGGAACATTTAAAATTTTCCTGAAGATTCCTAAGGCTCTCCTCATTTTTTAAAAATATATTTTATGGATTATGCTATTACAGTTTCCCCATTTCTCCCCCTTGATTCCCTCCATCCTGCACAACCCCTACCACCCATATTCCCCCCTTTAGTTCATGTCCATGTGTCATAAGTCCTTTAGCTTCTACATTTCCCACACTATCTTGCCCTCCCCGTCTTTTTTCTACCTAACATCTATGCTACTTATTCTCTGTACCTTTTCTCCTTCTCTCCTCCTCCCACTCCCCTGTTGCTAAACCTCCATGTGATCTCCATTTCTGTGTTTCTGCTCCTGTTCTAGCTGTTTGCTTAGTTTGCTTTTGTTTTAGGTGTGGTTGTTAATAGCTGTGAGTTTGCTGTCTTTTTACTGTCAAATTTTTGATCTTCTTTTTCTGAGATAAGTCCTTTTAACATTTCATATAAAGGCTTGGTGATGATGAACACCTTGAACTTAACCTTATCTGAGAATCACTTTATCTTCCCTTCCATTCTACATGGCAGCTTTGCTGGATAGAGCAATTTTGGATGTAGGTCCCTGCCTTTCAAGACTTCAGATATTTCTTTCCAAGCCCCTTCTTGCCTGGAAGGTCTCTTTTGAGAAATCAGCTGATAGTCTGATGGGAACTCCTTTGTAGGTGACTGTCCCTTATCCCTTGCTGCTTCTAGAATTCTCTCTCCTTCATTTTAATCTTGACTAATGTAATTACGATGTGCCTTGGGGTGTTCCTCCTTGGGTCCAACTTCTTTGGGACTCTTTGAGCTTCCTGGACTTCTTGGAAGTCTATTTCCTTTGCCAGATTGGGGAAGTTCTCCTTTATTATTTGTTCAAATAAGTTTTCCACTTGTTGCTCTGTTTCTTCCTTTCCTGGTACCCCTATAATTCGGATGTTGGGACGTTTAAAGATGTCCTGGAGGTTCCTAAGCCTCTCCTCATTTTTTTGAATTCTTGTTTCTTCCTCGTTTTCTGTTTGGTTGTTAGTTTCTTCCTTCTGGTCCACTCCATTGATTTGAGTCTCAGTTTTCCTCCCATCTCTATTGGTTCCCCATGTGTCTTCCTTCATTTGACGTATTGTAGCCTGCATTTTTTCATCTAATTTGTAAGCAAAATCAAACAATTCTGTGAGCATCCTGATCACCAGGGCTTTGAACTGTGCATCTGATAAGTTGGCTCTCTCTTCGTCATTTAGAGGAATTGGCTCTAGGGCTTGATTTGTTCTCCTGTTTGAGCCATTTTTGATGTTTTTTGTTTGTTTGTTTGTTTGTTTGTTTGTTTGTTTTTTGGGGTCTGGTTGCGGCTGTTCCATAGTGAGGGATGGAGCCTTAGGTGTTCCGCAGTGTGAGGCAGCCCAGTCACCGCCTTGTGATGCTGCATGTGGGGGCAGGGTCCGAAAGGGAATAATGGCGCTTGCTTCGCTCTCTCCTGGATTCCAGTCCATTCCGCCACTTCCCCTTTGCCTGGGTGATCTGCACATGAATGTGAGACCACCTGATCAGCCAGCCACCTTGTGTGGTCTCACTGTGTCCACACAGTTGCCACTCTTTGCGCCTGGGGTCTCCTAGCTGCTGCCTGCATGCCTGGGAAATGCCAGGCACCGCTGCCTGTGTGCCTGGGTCCACACCTCCACTTTTTCCTGCCGCGACTCCGCCCCTTTTACCGGTCTGGATGAATGGTTGTTGGACTTCCCTACAGTTCAATTTTCTATCAGTTCTGGTTGTTTTCTTGTTTCTAAATATTTGTTGTCCTTAATTTTGGTTGTGAGAGGAGGCATAGTATGTCCACCTATGCCTCCATCTTCCCCAGAAGTCCTAATTTGCTAACTTGTTTGTTGATTAGATCCCACGTATAGGTAAGATTGTATGGTATATGACTTCTGGCCAAGATGGAGATGTAGGTGGACGCACTGTGCCTCCTCTCACAACCAAAATTAAGGACAACAAATATTTAGAAACAAGAAAACAACTAAACTGATAGAAAACTGAACTGTGTGGAAGTCCAACCATTCATCCAGACTGGTAAGAGGGGCAGAATCCTGGCAGGAAAAAGTGGAGGTTGGGCCTCTGGTGGCACCGGCAGTGGCTGGCAGATCCCAAGCCAGGTGGCGGCTAGCAACCCTGGGTAAGGGGTGGCAACAGGCAGACCCAGAGAGACTGTGCAAGGTGGCTGGCTGACCAGGTAGTCCCACATTTGCGCGCAGATAATCCAGGCAAAGGGAAAGCGGCGGAAGGGACTGGAATCTGAGAGTGAGGAGCAAGCGCCATTATTCCTTCTTGGACCCCGCCTCCGCATACAGCTTCACAACCCAGCGACTGAGCTGCCCCACCCTGGGGAACACCTAAGGCTCTGCCCCTCACTACCTAACAGCCAGGGCCAGACCTAAAAAACAAAAACAAAAACAAAACAAACAAACAAACAAAAACCCAAAACCAAAAATGGCTCAAATGGGAGAACAGATCAAAGCCCCAGAACCAATTCATCTAAGCAACCAAGAGATAGCCAACCTGTCAGATGCACACTTCAAAGCACTGATGATCAGGATGCTCACAGAACTGGTTGATTTTGGTCGCAAATTAGATGAAAAAATGAAGGCTACAATAAGCAAAATGAAGGAAAACACACAGGAAACCAATAGTGATGGGAGGAAAACTGGGATTCAAATCAATGGAGTGGACCAGAAGGAAGAAACAAACAACCAAACAGAAAACAAGGAAGAAACAGGAATTCCAAAAAATGAGGAGAGGCTTAGGAACCTCCAGGACATCTTTAAACGTCCCAACATCCGAATTATAGGGGTACCAGAAGGGGAAGAAGCAGAGCAACAAGTGGAAAACTTATTTGAACAAATAATCAAGGAGAACTTCCCCAATCTGGCAAAGGAAATAGACTTCCAAGAAGTCCAGGAAGCTCAAAGAGTCCCAAAGAAGTTGGACCCAAGGAGGAACACACCAAGGCACATCATAATTACATTAGTCAAGATTAAAATGAAGGAGAGAATTCTAGGAGCAGCAAGGGATAAGGGGACAGTCACCTACAAAGGAGTTCCCATCAGACTGTCAGCTGATTTCTCAAAAGAGACCTTCCAGGCAAGAAGGGGCTGAAAAGAAGTATTCCAAGTCATGAAAGTCAAGGACCTACATCCAAGATAACTCTATCCAGCAAAGCTGCCATGTAGAATGGAAGGGAAGATAAAGCGATTCTCAGATAAGATCAAGTTAAAGGAGCACATCATCACCAAGCCCTTATTATATGAAATGTTAAAAGGACTTATCTAAGAAAAAGAAGATCAAAAATATGACAGTGAAAAGACAGCAAACTCACAGCTATTAACAACCACACCTAAAACAAAAGCAAACTAAGCAAACAACTAGAACAGGAGCAGAAACACAGAAATGGAGATCACATGGAGGTTTAGCAACAGGGGAGCGGGAGGAGGAGAGAGGGGAAAAGAGTACAGAGAATGAGTAGCATAGACGGTGGGTAGAAAATAAATGGGGAGGGCAAGAATAGTGTGGGCAATGTAGAAGCTGAAGAACTTATGACACATGGACATGAACTAAAGGGGGGGAATGTGGGTGGAAAGGGGTGTGCAGGGTGGAGGGGAATGATGGGGAGAAATGAGACAACTGTAATAGAATAATCAATAAAATACATTAAAAAAAGAAAAAGGGGAAAAAAAGATTGTATGGTATTTTGCCGTTTGCTCTCTGGCTTGTTTTGCTTAGCATGATGCTCTCCAGTTCCATCCATGCTGTTGCGAGGGGGAGGAGCTCCTTCTTTCTTTCTGTTGCCTAATATTCCATTAGGCAATGGAAATGTACATTTACTGTGGTAAATGTACCACAGTTTTTTGATCCACACTTTTTCTGATGGGCACTTAGGCTGTTTCTAGCACTTGGCTCTTACAAATTGTGTTGTTATGAACTTAGGGTTGCATAAATTCTTTTGAATGGTGTTTTGGGATTCTTAGGATATAATCCCAGCAGTGGAATTACTGGGTAATTCCAATCAAAAGGCAGCTCCATTTTTAGTTTTGTGAGGAATTTTCATACTGTTTTCCACAGTGTGAGACACTTTTTAATGTAACATTATTTTTACTTGAAGGAACAACTAACAAACTATTAATTGGACTAGAAGACATTCTAGTAACTGGAAGACATTTCCTTGAAAAGTGAACCTGTTACTTCAAGGAAAACAAATGATAGCATTTACTTACAATGATAAAATTCAAACTATCAAGTGAAAATTAAAATTTTAGAAAATTTGTACCTGTCCCTTTGAGCCTTGGCAGCTTCTTAAGATTTCTGATAAGACAGTGAGTGACATTAACAAATATTTTTTTTGATATTATATAATGAAGCAGCTCTTAAACTTTTTAGTTTCAGGACCCCTTAGGCTCTCCAAAGTTATTGAAGATCCCAAAGAACTTTTATTTATGTGGATAATATCATTATGTACTATATGACACATTAAAACTGAGTTTTTGAAAATGTTTAAGCTTACTTAAAAATAATAATAATGAACCTATTATTACATGTTAATAATACTAGCATTTTAATGGAAAATAATCTTTTTATACTCCAGTGAGAAGAGTGCCACTGTTTTACATTTTCACAAATCCCTTTCCTGTCTGGCTTAATTTCAGACAAGTTGTACTGTTTTATGTGTTTCTGCACTCACTCTGCTGCAACATCGCAAGTCAGGTCATGTGGCCTCTGAAAAACTCTTGAGAAGAAGCATGAAAAGAGGCAAATAACATCTTAGTATTATTATAGAAAGTTTTGACTTCATGGAACCCTTGAAGCCCCTTCCTATATTTTCCACTGTTAGAAGGAATTTAGGAGATGGTCATAAACCTTAGCTAAAGTAAGGTACAAAGACCAATGTTGCAGATCTTCTTATTTTATAAAAATTCTTTGTTAAGCAACAGATTTCTTTTAAGCATAATCTAGTTTTTAGGCTTTATCCTTAATAAGATCAAAACCGTTATCACTATTCTAGTCCCCAGTTCAGGTATGCTAATACTACTTTTAAATCCCCTATATACATATACATGTATGTATGAGCCCATGTATATAGTGTGTATACACAATCTCTCATACATGCACAAAATATATGGGAAGAAATACACCAAAATATTATTAGCAAGACTATGGGCCGTTTTGATATTTTTATCATTATTTTACTTTCTCCTAATACTCTATGTACATGTACATGTTTTTGCATTTAATATTTATTTGTTTATTTAATCAATCCTTACCCAAGGATATTTTTTCATTGTTTTTTAGAGAGAGAGGATGGGAGAGAGAGAAACAATGATGTGAAACATCAACTGGTTGCCACTCGTGCACACCTGGACCAGGGACTGAACCTGCAACGCAAGTATGTGCCCTGACTGGGAACTGAATCCACAACCTTTCGGTTAAGGGACAATGCTCCAACTAACTGAGCCACACTGGCCAGGGCTGCATTTAATTTTTTCAAAATTACTCTCTTCCTTTCATTAGTACTGAATAATATCTTTTCAAAAGAAGAGTGTTCTGACCCTAAGGAACCAGCAGGCCTTAGTAACTACAAGGAGGCAGAGAATAAGGAGAAAACTACATCAGGAAATAGCATACAGTGTACCTCATGCTGCTGTATCAAAAAAACTAAAATTTAGAATTGTGATATAAGAATCTAGGATTCCCAGTAAAATACATTCTCATAAAATAATGATCTGTTTTACTCAGTGCTAGCAGTACTGTGTACACAAACACACTTGTTAAAAATATTTAGTTCTCTGTAACTTAGTGTTTTTACTTATTCTTCTTTGATCTTACCACAGAATATAGTATTTTAAAATTCATACTCTAAGTGGACTTAATAAACTTTTTTTACAAGGAGACTTCAATCTTTTTGGAGATTATCACAATTCATAAAAATGGCTTTTAGCCAAAAGAACTGCAGCAAAGAGCCAATAACTCACAGCAATGACATACAAGTTCTGAATCCTTCCAATGAGGGATCTTAAGAACTCTATTACTTAAATAACTAGTGTCTACAATGCTACATCAAGGCATTAGGAGGGGACAAGTGGCACCCACTATACCATAAGTAACATGAAGAGATGGGGAGAACATGATGCAGGATCACAACTCTTTCACCTAACCAGTAGAGGAGAGAGAGCACAAAGCAGTGGTTAAAACTCAGACTTTGGAGCAGACTGTGGATTCAGATTCTGGTCCTACCACCCTGGGAAGTGTTTATCTGCTTCAGTTTCCCCATCTATAAAATGAAGCAGAGGTAGAATAATAAATAATGTATACCTACAAGGTTGTTAGAAGGGTTAAGTGTGTTAGTATTTGTAAAGTGCTGGCACATAGTAAATATTTGTGAAAGAAAAGGAAAAAATGAAGTTCAAGTTCAAACACTTTAAAAATAAATGATAGAATAATTGTAGAGATGCAGAAAAGTCAAATCAGGTAACTGAGAATACTGCATACTCAGTTTTCTTAGCAGGAGTCCACACTGCTAAAGTACAAATCACTTTCAAGGACTTCATAGAAGAGTTTGGCTATATGTAATTTAAAGTGTCTTCATTCCTATGTAAGCTGAAAAGGAAAATGTTTTGTTTTTGAAATAAGGAGGTACACATTCAATAGCAGAATGGACAGGAAGCCTCAGTTGCTTTGTAGACTACCAAACAAAAGCAAAAAGGCTGATCCTGTGTAGCAAATCTGTTCAAAGTCTGAATGAAAGAAATGAACAATTATGTAAAATTAAGACAGAAACCAATTTCCTAAAGAAATGGAGTATTTGAGGCTGAAGGAGGTTAAGTACAAGTTGAAATGCTGTGTGCCATCTTATTCTGCCAGAAATCAAGGAAGCACTCAATGACCAACCAGATCAGATCAAAATGATAGAGCAGTCATTCCAACAAATTCCCATTCGTCAAACTTGGGACAGCATGAGCACACACACACACAAAAATAAATAAAATAATAATAATAATTAATAGCTAAGTTTATCAAGCAGAAAAAAGAATTAGAGCAGAAATCAATGAAAATGAAAACAGAAAAATACTCAATGAAAACAAAACCTGGGTTTTTTTTTAAAATATATATAAATACATTGATAAACCTCTATCTAGACTGAGCAAAAAAAAAAAAAAAAAAAAAAGACAGAAGATAAATTATCAATATAAAAAATAAAAGAGGGGCCATCATACTGATTGCAAGTAAATTAAAAGAATAAAGAAATACTATTATCAAAAACTCTATGCTCACAAATCTGATTACTAAGGTGAAAAAAACCAGTTCTGTGACACAATCTACCAAAATATATACAAAGAGAAATAGATAATCTGAATAAGCCTATATCTATTTAAAAAATTGAATCAATAATTATTAATCTTTCCAAACTGAAAGCACCAGGCCCAAACAGTTCCACTGGTAAATTAGACCAAACATTTAAGAGGGAGAAAAATGATATTATATCTCTATAATCTCTTCCAGAAAATAGAAACAGAGCAAACACACCGTACCTTCTTCTATGAAGGCAGCATTATCCTAACACAAAATCAAATAAGGACATTACAAGAAATCTTCAGAACAGTATCTCATAAAGACAGATGCAAAAATCTTCAACAAAGTATTAACAATCAAATCCAACAATGTGTAAAAAGAATTCTACACCACAACCAAGGAGGATATTTCAGGTATGCAAGGCTGGTTCTAAAGTCTATTAATGTTACCCACCAAATCAACAGGCTAAAGAAGAAAATCATAATTATATCAATGGATGAGAAAAAAAGCATTTGACAAAATCGAATACTGTTAATTATAAAAACTCTCATAAAACAAGGAATAGAAAGGAATTTCCTCAATTTGATACAGAACATCTACAAAACAAACGAACAAAACAAAAAACAACCCCAAACCCTACAGTTAACATCATACCTAATGGCAAGGAAGTTGATACTTTCCCTCTATGTTCAGGAACAAGGCAAAAATTTGAACAAGAACAACTCTCTCACCACTCCTGTTCAATATCATAGTGGAAGTTCTAACTATTGCAGTAAAACAATAAGAGACAATAAATGGTATACAGATTGTGAAAGAAGAAATAAAATTGGTTTTGTTCACGAATGTCATTATTTTATGTACGAATTAAAAAAAATCAACAAAAAACCCCCACTTTGTTGATAGTTGTTTCCATTTGGGTATGAGTTAATTCTGATATTGCTATACATGTATATTGTACATACTGGAATAGAACAATTAAGTAAACAGATGGCGTATGGTAAGAGGCAGTTTTTTCATTGTTGAAGGAAGGATGACAGAAAGATTGACAGGGTAATGGATTGAAGTTGAAGATGGTTAAGAACTCACATTTAGCTTAATACAGACATAGATGGTTAACTTAGAAATATTTATAGACATGTGTATAGACACATATTTACATATGTGTGCTAATATATACACACTCAATCGTTGCTCTGCTAAGAGTGCCTAAACAAACTACATCCCAGTAATAAGCACAACTAGCACCCAGATCTTGGATTCTATCACCATTTCAAAAAAAAAAAAAAAAAAAAGAAATAGGGCTCCTTGGAGAAATGGTTGATTTTAGGATGGGAGCAGAAAATATAAAAGATGAACTGGGAGCATCTTACAGGGTCATAAAGTAAGAAAGTCCTCAAAAACTGGCACACATCCACACAAACACACACAAAACACTCACTCTGACAGAGGTATGTCAAAGGGACACAGGAGCCAAAGGAAAGTCCTCTCCGGCCAAAGCTGGATCAATCTGAGCAATAAAATAAAGTAGTATTGGATTATAACCCAAAGTATAAAATAAATATCCATGACTCTATACTGATAATAATTGAATAAATTTAAAAAAGGAGAAGAGACAAATCTCTCATGGGGAAGGCTTCCAAATAATTTATGTTCTCCACTCTGAGAGGGACAGCATAACTCCTTAATTAATCTTTAAGTGCAGGGTGAGGGATGGGGAGGAAGGGAGTAACTTTATAGTGGTGAAATATGACAAACACTATCTTAGCCATGTAATCAAGGTCAACATCAATAGTCAAATTATGTTAGTAGTCGGTATCTTTGATATGATATGATAAAAACAGCACTTTACATAGTGGCTTTCCTCCCCAACACCTTAAACCATAATCTAAAAATGAGAAAAACATCAGACAAATTCCAATAAAGAAAATCCTATACAATACCTGCCTGATCAGTACTCCTCAAAACTATCAAGGTCATCAAAAGCATTCAAGGGCTGGCTGGGAAGCTCAAAGCCAAGAAGACCTTAAGGACTCATGACAGTGAAATGTAATGTGATATTCTGGATGATGATACCTAGAATAGAAGAAGGACATGAGTTAAAAACTAAGGAAAGCTGAATAAACTACAAACTTTAGTACCAATGTAAGATGTTCATAACAGGACAAACTGGGTGCAGGGCATGAGAACTGTGTGTAATAAATTCTTATTTTTGCTGTGAGCCTAAAATTTCTAAAAAGATAAAGTCTACTAAAAAAAGGAATAGTGACTAATATGATTATAAAAATAATGAAAAAACAAAAATCTCTGTAATACTGAAGGAGAGAGGAAAATATTAAGTTTTACTAGCACTGGAGATGAGCAGTAACCAATTTTCAGAGTTGAAATCATGTTCAGATTTCAGAGTTGAAAAAGTTAAAGAGGTGCTCTACCAAAGGAAAAGAAAATAAGCACTGACCTTATCTTTTAAAAGATAACTGTAGGTTAATCCCAGTTGATATGGGAGAAGTGTTCATAACAGAGGACAGCTGACTAACAGAGGGATGACAGAGTTAAAAAGTCATCATTTTTCGAGCACAAATGAAATAACTGATTTAGATAAGGCTAACAAAGCTAGAAGCATCAGACAAAAGGCTGCTGGAAAACAGAATATTTGCAATTGCTAATTACAAAGGGGGAAACCCCATTTTAGATAAAATGGACAGATCTGGTAATACCATCTCAACCAAAACGACCACACTTTAGGTAGACAACCTGATGTTATTGTCTTGTATTATGGATCAATATAATGTACACGGGGACATCTAAGCCAAAAGAAAAAGAAAAACTAAATGTAATCCAGCCTTTAGAGCTGGATAGTTCTAATTTAGATCCAACCTTTTTAAGGTAACAGTGGCTAAAGATACCAGATAAACTCCATAAGGAAACAACAAGATGAATCTAGAATGTAGGGACATTCTCTAAGACAAGAGATGTGATCTCTTCAAGAAGCCAATGTCACAGGGGGAAAAGTGAAGGTGGGCACAAATGAAGTCTGTTAAAAGTGACTAAAACAACAACAATCAAATGCAATGCATAAACTTTGACTGAACTCTGGAGAAAACCTGCTACAAATGGACAATTAGAGAAACGTGAATAGAGACTAAATATTGTTTTTTCCTCCAAGTATGATATTTGTTGAATATGTTTAATCTTAGGAGATGCTTGCTGTAACATTCAGGGGTCAAGTGCAGCCAAATAAATAAATTTTATATCTATCTATCTATCTATCTATCTATCTATCTATCTATCTATCTCAAGGGAGATATACACCAAAAAATTCCCAAAATGTTAACAATAATATCCAACTGTTAGTATTCAGGGGTTCATTGCACTATTCCTTCAATTTGTTTGTATGTTTGAACATTCTTAATAAAAATTGGGGGTGGCATGAATGAATAAAATTGTTAGAAAAAATAGTGGCCAAATGATGAATTGTAAACCACCAGAAAACAGTAATAACAGAATCTATGGAAAGGTGTAACAAAGAAACATGGATTTGAAACCAGTCTCCTTGACACATACACTGCATGACCACTAGGAAGTGGGGCAGGGGGGCATGAAAGAGAGGGAATCAGTTTAAGAAAGAATTCCTATCTTCCAAAAGTTTAAAATATCAACCCAAACCCTACTGATACCATCACCTGAGACAGACACCTCCAATCTCTCATTTTTTTCACAAGGACTGCAAAAGACATGTCATTTCTGCTCTTCCATTGTAGAGGTTGAAGAGTGATAGATTTTGTAATTTTGAAATTTCAGAAATATAGGAATGAGTTACGGTAATCAAGTTTACATAAATTAATTTATGAAGACCATAAATTAATTTACATACATAAATACATATGAACATAGCACACTAAATCAACATCAGTAACTTATCATGTATCTTATATTAATACTGGGTTTCATAAAGTTCTCTCTGCAATTATGTACCATACTAGTTGCTGTGTTGTAGATATATATACTACTTATGAGGCACATCCGCAAGGCCAGCCCTAAAGTCATCCCCTCAATGACTTTGAAGGCTATCCTGGATTTCTCTGTGGAACAAATATAAAAATATTATCCAACATAAACGAGTGGATACTTCTTGGTGTCTCATCCACAATATCAAGGATTCTACAGCCTTATAACTATGAAAACACCATGCCGACAAATATGTCAGCTCCTGTTATGTGTGACTGCCCTTTCCCTTATGTCTTTCCCTTCTGTGTTTTATGTCACTGGTAGACATAAAAAGGTTACTTTATCTCTCCCAAAGTTTGCAAAAATACATTTACTTTGCCTCCCCCCCATTTCTATCCCTAATCCTACTTTCTCTTCTCTAGTAATTGCTACAGTGCATGTGAAATTAACATATAATGCTATATAAAGATACTGGTACCCCAAATTTCACCCTGAGGAAAAAACTAATACCACATGAGAATTTCAAATAGGGAATCTAATGAAATAGGTAATTAGGACCAATTTTTATTGAGAGCAGTGAGAAAAATTGGAAAAACAAACAAACTAGACACCTCTTTGAAGGCATGAGAGTGTTAACAAGGCAATAAAAAAGAATAGAGGCTAAGATCTCAGAGAGTAAGGAAATCCCTAGAGGTGAGGCAGGCATCTGAGTTCCCTTTCTGCAGGGGGCATTTGCCAATTCCATAAAGGTGGTTGAGAAGCTCGTTAAACTTTTGACAGATCCACAAGACCTGAGATGGTTGGTGGAAAGATAGGGTTTTAAATGTTGGAATTAAGGGCCTAACAAAGTATGATGGTAGGGAAATGGGGTTGGGGGGCAGCTGATAATACCCGTCGTTTTATGTTGGGAGCTAAAGAAAACAAAATAGACCAGCATTTGCAGATTCTGGAGCCCAGCTTCGAAACATCTTTGTTTCTGACTAGGTGAAGATGATTCAAGATTGCAAGTGTTACTAGCTAGGCTCCTTTACCAAAAGTAAAACAAAAATCCTTTTTGGAAGGAGATAATATTTTTAAACCTTAAGCCAGATCTATCATTTTTCACATAAAATGTCTTCGTAAAAAAAAAAAATCTAGGTATATGAGATCAAGAAAACATAATAAAAAATTAAGTGATACAAAAGCCTACAGAATAACAAGGATCAAGATAATGAAATTACTCAATACAGCAGGCTTAATGTATTTTTAAAGATTTTAAATTGAGAGTCATTAAAGACTGTCCCGGTACAAAACCCTCCTAATTTCAAAATTTCAAATCATACTTAATTTTCTAATCCTTAAATTAATCTGACCGATTCTTTAGGAATTGGCACAACTGTTCTAAACCCTCCCTATTCCTCTTAAGTACACACATCCAAAAAGAACACTTCTCCTACTAAATTAAGAAAAATACAATCTAAAAGGAATTCAATACACCAACAGACAGGCCCCTCTAACCTGCCTATCAGTACATTCCCTTAGAGGGAACATCTCCGATTAAGTCACTGCAAGAGAGTGAACTATTGCAAGGAGCCACTGTAACTCCAATCAGAGGTTTTCAAGCACTTTATATCACAATCCATTACACACACACCCTTGTGTGTAATCTTACACGTAAGTATACAACTTAATTGAAACGCAAATTTCAAAAAACAATTCTTAGCTAAGGTAATCAAAATAGGATGACTGACAAAAGGATAGATTATATAGGTTAATGAACAGAATTGAGTTTTTAAAATAAAAACAAGAATGACAAGACAATTTGATAATAAAGTACAGTATTCAGTGCTAGACAACTCCATTACCAGATGTAAAAGAATAAAGTCAGATCCCTTCCTCACACCATACACATAAAAAAAATGAACTCAAAATGAATTGCAAATCTAAATGTAAGAGCTAAAACTATGAAACTTTCAGAAGAAAACACAGGAGTCACCTTCATATCCATGAGTTAGTGCTTTCTTACAGAAAACACCAAAAGCAACAATGAAAAAATAAACTGAATTTCATTAAAGTTAGAATCTTTTGTATTGCAAATAATACAATCAAGAAAAGATGGTATCTTCTCAAAGAAACTGAAAAGACAACCCCAAAACAGGAGCAAGTATATGCAACTTGGATCAGGACTATATAAAGAGGGACTTCTGGCCAAGATGGAGGTGTAGGTAGACACACTATGCCTCCTTGCACAACCAAAAGAAGGACAACAACAAATTTAAAAACAAAAAACAACCAGAACTCACAGAATACCGAATTGTGTGGAAGTCTGATAACCAAGGAGTTAAAGAAGAAATATTCATCCAGACCGGTAGGAGGGGTGGAGATGGGCAGCTGGAGGGAGAGTACTCATGGCAAGGCAGTGGATGGAGAACCCGGCAAGGAAACAAATTGCAGACTGGGTGGTCCCACATTGTGGAGATAAAACGGGAGGATCAACTGGGGAGTGAGACAGACCATGCAACCCAGGGCTCCAGCTCTGGGAAATAAAGCCTCAAAGCCTCTGCTGAAAACACCTGTGGTGGTTGAGGCAGCAAAGAAAGAAACTCCCAGCCTTACAGGAGAGTTCACTGAAGAGACCCACAGGGTCCTAGAATATACACAAACCCACTCACCTGGCAATCAGCACCAGAAGGACCCAATTTGACTGTGGGTAGTGGGGGAAGTGACTGAAAATTGTCAAAGAGCAGAGTAAGCAATACTGTTCCTTCTTGGACCCCCCGCCCCACCCACATACAACACCACGATGCAGCGATGTGGGTTGCCCTGCCCTGGTGAACACCTAAGGCTCTGTCCCTTACTATGTAAGGCAGGCCAAAACAAACAAACAAACAAAAATGACCCAAATGAAAGAACAGATCAAAGCTCCAGAAATAATACAACTAAGCAATGAAGAGATAGCCAACCTATCAGATACACAGTTCAAAACATTAGTAATCAGGATGCTCACAGAACTGGTTGAATATGGTTGCAAATGAAGGCTATGCTAAGTGAAATAAAGGAAAATGTACAGGGAACCAACAGTGAAGGGAAGGAAACTGGGACTCAAATCAACAGTTTGGATCAGAAGGAAGAAGAAACCTTCAGCCAGAACAGAATGAAGAAACAAGAATTCAAAAAAATGGAAAGAGGCTTAAGAACCTCCAGGACAACTTGAAACATTCCAACATCCAAATCATAGGGGTGCCAGAAAAAGAACAGGAAGAGCAAGAAATTGAAAACTGATTTAAAAACATAATGAAGGAGAACTTCCCCAATCTGGCAAAGGATATAGACTTCCAGGAAATTCAGGAAGCTCTGAGAGTCCCAAAGAAGTTGGACCCAAGGAGGAACACACCAAGGCACATCATAATTTCATTATGGGTAATTTCATTACCCAAGATTAAAATTAAGGAGAGAATCTTAAAAGTAGCAAGAGAAAAGGAGACAGTTACCTACAAAGGAGTGCCCATAAGAGAAGGTACTGAAAAGAAGTATTCCAAGTCATGAAAGGCAGGACCTACATCCAAGATGACTCTACCCAGCAATTCTATCATTTAGAATGTAAGGACAGATAAAGTGCTTCCCAGATAAGGTCAAGTTAAAGGAGTTCATCTTCACCAAGCCCTTATTATATGAAATGTTAAAGGGATTTATCTAAGAAAAAGAAGATAAAAAATATGAACAGTAAAATGACAACAAACTCAGTTATTAACGAGTGACCCTAAAACAAAAACAAAAATGAACTAATAAGCAAAGTAGAACAGGAACAGAATTACAGAAATGGAGACCACACGGAGAGTTATGGGGGGGGGGGAGTGGGAGGAGGAGGGAGAGGGAAAATGTACAAAGAATAAGTAGCGTAAATGGTAGGTAGAAAATAGACAGGGGGAGGTTAAGAATAGTATAGGAAATGTAGAAGCCAAAGCACTTATATGTATGACCCACGGACATGAACTAAAGGTGGGGAATGAGGGTGGGAGGGGTGTGCAGGGCAGAGGGGAATAAAGGGGGGTAAATGGGACAAGTGTAATAGCATAATCAATAAAATATATTTTAAAAAATGACCATATAAAGAGCACTTACAACTTAACACAAGGATAAATAAACCAATTTTTAAAATAGGCATAGGATCTGAATAAACATTTCTCCCCAAGATAAACAAAGCAAATGAAAGAGATTAGCAACATCATTAATATCAGAGAAATGTGAATCAAAAGCACATCAAGATAACATTTCATACTCATTAAAATGGCTACATCAAAATACAGAGAAAACATTGAGACGTGGAGAAATTGGAAACTTTGTACCTTGCTGGTAGGAATGTGGTAACTACTATGAAAGTCTGGCAGTTCCTCAAATGTTAAATATGGAATTACCCACATGACCAGCAATCCCAATCCTGGTTATATACCCAATAAATTGAAAACATATGTCACAAAAACTTATGAATCAATGTCCATGACAGTATTATGTCTTATGGCCAAATGCCCACCAACCACTGAAGGAATTAAGTACTGATATATGCTACAAGATGAAAGAACCTTGAAAACATTATGTTAAGTGAATTAAGTCAGCCACAAAACACTGTATACTTTATAACTGCTTTTATATGATGCTTGGAAGAGGCAAATCTATAGCAACAGAAAGTAGATCACTGGTGGGCCAGGACTGATGGGTGTGGGTGGGTATGTGTGTGTGCATTAATGGGAGTGACTGCAAATTGTATGAAGTTTCTTTTTTCTTTTTAATCATTTTTTAATTAATGTTTGAACACAGTTGTCTCCATTTTCCTACTACCACTTCCCCCACCCCCACCCTCGATCCTACCCGCCTTTGACTTTGTCCATGGGTCCTTTATACATGTTCATTGACGACCTTTCCCTTCTTTCCCTTCCCCCTCCTCTCTGGTTACTGTCAGTTTGTTCTTAATTTCAATGTCTCTGGTCATATTTTGCCTGCTTGTTTGTTTCACTAACTAGGTTCCACTTATAGGTGAGTTTCTAGTTAGAGTGATAAAATGTTCTAAAACTAGGATGTGGTGATGGGTGCATCTCTACACAATGAATAATAAAAAACTCTGAATTGTATACTTAAAATAGGTAAATTGTAATAGTATGTAAATTAAATTTCAATATAGCTGTTAAAAAATTCTTAGCCCCTTATTACTTGTGATACATCCTGATACATTTCACAAAACTAGAATATTTCAAAAATTTATATGGAACCGCAAAAGGCCCCACATAACAACAATGATCCTGAAAAAGAACAAAGTTGGAGGAATCACGCTACAGAATATAGAACTGTACTAGAAGGTCATAGTAATCAAAACTGCTGGTACTGGCATAAAAACAGACACACAGATCAATGGAACAGAATAGAGAGCCCATAAATAAATCCACACCTTTACACTCAATTAATATTCTACAGAGGAAGCAAGCACATACAATGAATAGGCTAAAGATAGTCTATTCAGTAAATGTTGTTGGGAAAATTGGACAGAGATGCAGAAAAAAACTAGACCACCTTCTTATACTACACACAAGAATAAATTCAAAATGGATCAAAGATTTAAGTGTTAGACTTGAAACCCTAAACATCTAGAAGGAAACGCAGGCAGCAAAATCTTGGATGCAGCTTGTAGAAATTTTTTATCAAATATATCTCCCCAGGAAAGGAAAACGAAAGAAAAAATAAACAAATTGGACTTCATCAAACTAAGATGTTTTTGCCCAGCAAAGGAAATTGTCAACAAAATAAAAAGACAACCCACAGAATGGGAGAACATACTCGCTGATATATCTGATAAAGGTTACTATCCAAAATTTATAAAGTACTTTAAAAACTCAATACCAAAAAAACAAACAACCCAATTAAAAAACAGGCAAAGGACCTGAATAGACACTATTCCAAAGAGGACTTACAGATGGCCAAACAGACATAAGAGAAGATGCTCAACCTCACTAATCACCAGAGAAATGCAAATAAAAAACACAATAAGATATCATCTCACACCTGTCAGAATGGCTATCATCAATAAATCAACAAACAACAAGTGCCTTTGGGGATGTGGAGAAAGGGGAATCCTTTTGTACTGCTGGTGTGACTGCACACTGGTACAGCCACTGTGGAAAGCAGTATGGAGATACCTCCAAAAATTAAAAACAGATCTGCCTTTTAACCCAGCAATCCCTCTTCTGGGAATATATCTAAAGGAACCAAAACACTAATTCTAAAGAACATAAACACCCCTACGTTCATTGCAGTGTTCTTTACAATCATCAAGATATGGAAGCAGCCGAAGTGCCCATCAATAAATGAGAGGATAAAACAACTATGGGATTGTACTTGGCCATAAAAATGAAAAAAATTTTACCCTCTGCAACAGTATGTATGGACCTATAGAACATTATGCTAAGTGAACTAAGCCAGTTGGAGAAAGACAAATACCATATGATTTCACTCATGTGTGGAATCTAACAAACACACTGAACTAACCAGCAAAACAGAGACAGACTCATAGAGAACAGATGACAGCTAGTGGGGGGACGCAGAGGGGAGGGGAAGCTAGGTGGTGAGGAACTGAACAGAAAGGAAACAGGACTCATGGACATAGACAACAGTGAAGTGATGGCTGGGGTGAAAGGGGTATAAGGGACTAAATGGTAATGGGAAAAATACAGTAAAAGATTATATTTAAAAAATAAAAAATAAAAAGTTAAAAATAAAATAAAATAGAAATACAACACTAACTGTGAGCTCCTAAATTCATTCTACTACCTACTAATGGATCATGACTGGCTATTTAAAAAACACTGCCATAGAGACCTCTAGTAGAACTGGTATCTACTTTCTCCTATTATTAGGACTAATTCCATTATACCTCACATCCCAGGAAAAGTCCAGCTCTTCCTGGTCATCTGCCTGTCCTTCACCAAGTTCATATTGCCACACTGCTGGGCATATCCTCCACTGTATGTACCCTTACTTCCTTCACCCCTTGCTGACTTCACCATTCATGCACACTGATTGACCCCTTTAATACCTCAGCCTCTTTATTCATTGGCCTCTTCATTTCTACCTCAGCAGCCCACTCCCAACACCATCCTGGGTATTATCACCACCAGAAACTATTACATCTGTCAAGTCTCTATTTAAACATCCCACTCTGACCACCATGTTCAATCCTTACTTCGTATCACCCCACTCCATCCCCACAATAATTTCAATTAAAATTTCCAAAACAGTGATGCTACGACTTCCTTACTATTTATCCTTATTTCACCTACTTTCTTGTCCATGTTAAACTTCATGATTCATCTCCACTCCCTTTAAAAAGGAACCTAACCATTCCCTTTAAAAAGCCCTCATTTCCCTTGTTCCTTTTCCTTCTATATTGACTTCGTTTTATGCATTAACTTGGGCTATAGTCTTGTTATTCAATCAAATACTAGTGTATAAGTGTTACTGTGAAGGTATTTTGTAGATGTGGTAGCATCCACGATCAGTTAGCTTTAAGTAAAGGAGATTATCCTCAACAATATGGGTGAGCCTCACCTAAGCAGTTGAAAGCTCTTAAGAGCAAAACTGAGGTTTCCCTAAGAAAGAGGAAATTCTGCTTCAAGACTGCAGCATCAGCTCTTGCTCAAGTTTCCTGCAAGCCTGCCCTACAGAATGACGACTTTTCAGTCCCATAATTATGTAAGCAAATTCGTGGAAATTTCTTTACACATACATTATCTCCTGCTGACGCTGTTTCTCTAGAGAACTCTGATACAGACTGATACACCTGGCAAAACCTCACACCAGAGGAATCCAACCACCTGCAGTATCTGTGCTTCTATCTAATCAGTTAAATAATGCTGGGGGGAAAACAAAATTAAAAAAAAAAAAAAAAAAAAAAACTAGGCTAACCGATACCACCTTAAAATTCAAGATTTCAAACTTTAAATTAACAATCAATAATTACTGGCAAACTGCTTCAAACTTCCCACACTCCCTCTCCCTCTGCTCATACCAACATCAGAGTTCACTGAGAAAACAGAAACCACAGAGAAAATGAAAGCCAGGAGGATAAAACTTCATCTTAAAACCATCAAACTGCCCTGGCTGGTGTAGCTCAGTGGATTGAGCGCGGGCCTGTGAACCAAGGGATCGCGGTTCGATTCCCAGTCAGGGCACATGCCTGGGTTGCAGGCCAGTTCCCAGCATGGGACACATAGGAGGCAACCATACATTGATATTTCTCTCCTTCTCCCTCTCTCCTACCCTTCCCCTCTAAAAATAAATAAATAAATAAATATTAAAAAAAAAAATAAAACCATCAAACTTCCTCGCAAGGGTACACAACTTTTCTGTGTTCCTTCCAGTTCACGGAAGACATCTCTCTCACAAAGGTCAATCTCTCTACTTGTGCCCTCTCTATCCCCTTTCCCACATATTCTCCTTTCACAGGCTGGACCCCACATTTTCTTTTATCTACCAACCCACTTCTCTGTTCCATTCACAGCTAATCTTAAAAAGTTGTCTACATGCAATGTGTCTGGATATGCTTTCTTACTCAAAAAAATTTTTTTACATACATTGTTTTTAAATTGACTCCTGTTTGGTTTCTTTCTCTTCACTTTAATAAAACTCATCCAAATCACCTATAATTCCCCACAAAAATCCCTCTGTATCTGCTTCCTTATCTATAAAAATGGGAATAAGTTTAGCAGTGTCTACCTAATAATGTTGTGTGATGTTTAAATAATTTTAATATATGTAAAGCACTATAATAGTGCCTGGTGTATGATATACACTGAATAAGTATTTGCTATTAATGAGATATTCTGGATTCTTGTTTTCCTTGGTTCTGGTTTTTATTTCTAGCATATTTGACAATGTGAGTCCTTGAGTAGTAAACTGTCTCAGATTTTGGGGGGCACCGTAAATGGAAAGAGAGAGAATATAAACTATGAAATCTCCATTAAGCAATGAGATTCCTACTGAATTTTGACAAAGGATCTTCAATCAGCTACCACATAATTTCACAAGGATGAGTTACCTCAAACCCAAAACTCAAACCAAACTCACCCCTTCTACTTCCTTTCCCATTCCCCAAGCTTTCTTGACTTGCAGATTTTTGCCAATATCATTTTTCTAAGCATAAGTCTTTCCGGTCAAAATTCACTTCTATATAGCTTGCCCCTCTACTTTAATTATGTACTTCTAAGAAGCAAACTAAGTTATATTTCTGGAAATTGTCTCTGGGTGCTATGCACATAGGAAACAATCTACACGTATTGCTAAATAAAAGGCAAGTTAATTACTAATTCTGCATTTGCTGTCAAAAGATCACTAATTTATCTATTTGACATTCTGACCACAATTCAAGTTCACATTAATACTAAGAAAGAAAACCTCACACTACTCTAATTATTCCCATAATCCCTCCCCAATTTCACTTACTAAGATTCTTTAAACCAGTGGTATCAAACCCATTTTCACTGGGGGCCACATCAGCCTTGCAGTTGCCTTCAAAGGGCTGAATGTAACTTTAGGACTCTATAAATGTAACTACTCCTTAACAGTTAAGCAAGAGCTTAGAGCTGCCACGGGGTAGAAACAAGATGCCAGGGCGGATTAAAAAAAAGAAAAAGGTGGAGGAGCCGGATTCAGCCTGTGGGCCTTGTTGTTTCCCACCTGGGCTTTAAACACTCAGCAGGTATCTTGGTTCTTGTTTCACATGTTGTGTGGAAAAACTACAATGTTTTAAAAATCACAGCTGCCAATGCAATAAGAAAAAAAGCTAGGGGTATGAAAGTTGGGAGGAGGTAAAGGTTGAAGTACAGTAATTCGGGCAAGGGAAACAAAAGAAAAAATAAACAAATGGTACTATATCAAATGAAAAAGTTTTTGCACAGCAAAGGAGATCATCAGCAAATGAAAAGACAACCCACTGAATAGCCTATCTGATAAGAGGTTAACATAAAAAAATTAACTTAAAAAAATTCATACAACTCAACACCAAAAAACCAAACAATTTAATAAAAAAAATGGGCAAAGGACCTGAATAGACAATTCCTCTAAGAGGCCAAAGAACATATGAAAAGATGCTCAACATCACTAATCACCAGATAGATGCAAATTAAAACCACAATGAGATAACACCACACACCTGTCAGAATGTCTACCATCAGTAAATCAACAAACAAGTGTTGGCAAGGATGTGGAGAAAAGGGAACTCTCATGCACTGTTGGTGAGATTGCAAATTGGTGCAGCCACTATGGAAAGCGGTTTGGTAGTTCCCCCCAAAATTAAAAATGGAACTGCGTTATGACCCAGTGATTCCACTTCTGGGTATATATCTGAAGAAACCCAAAACACTAATTCAAAAGAATATATGCTCCCTATGTTTATTGCAGTGTTATTTACAACAGCCAAGCTATGAAAGCAACCCAAATGCCCATTAACAGATAAGTGGATAAAAAAAGCTGTGATATATCTGTATTTTTTGTATCATAAAACACACCTAGGTTTTAGAAGAGGAAAATAGGAAAAAAAATTTTGAAGCAAAAAATGTGGTAAGATATTTAATAACATAAATAACATAATATTTCACCAATATAAACGTATAGCTACATTCAGATTAGAAGACGCACCCCCCCCCATTTTCCTCCCAAATTCAGGGAAAAGTGCGTCTTGTAGTCCCAAAAATACAGTATATATGATTTATATGTAGATATATGTGTGACTATTACTTGGCCATAAAAAAGAACAAAATTTTACCATTTGCAACAGCACGGATGGACCTAGAGAATATGCTAAGTGAAATCAGAGAAAGGCAAACACTATATTCACTTGTATGTGGAATCTAAAGAACAATATAAATGAAGACACAAAACAGAAACAGACTTATAAATACAGGGAACAGACTAATGGTTACCGTAGGTGAGGGGGCTGGGGGGAACTGGATGAAAAAGGCGAAGGGATTAAGAACTACAGATCGATAGTTACAAAATAGTCATGGGGATGCAAAGTATGGCATGACTATATGGTGCCAGATGGATACTGGAAATATCAGGGGGAACATTTTGTAAAGTACATGACTGTCTAAGCACTATGCTGTACACTTGAAACTAATACAGGGGAGTTCTCATAAGACTGTCAGCTGTTTTCTCAAAAGAAACTTTTCAGGCTAAAAGGGACTGGCAAGAAATAATGAGTTATGAAAAGCAGGGACCTAGAGTCAAGACTGTTCTACCCAGTAAAGCTATCATTTAGAACAGAAGGGCAGATAAAGAAAGAGCTTCCCAGACAAGAAAAAACTAAAGCAGCTCATCATCACCAAACCATTAATATATAAAATGTTAAAGGAACTTATTTAAGGAAAAGATAAAAACTATGAACAATAAAATGGCAAAAAAATACAAATCTATCAACAATTGAATCAAAAAACAAACTAAGCAAACAAGAACAGAGACAGAATCACAGACACAGAGAGCATTTTGACGGTTGCCAAATGGCAGGGGGTGTGGGGAAATGGGTGAAGAGGTGAAGGGATTAAGAAGTACAAATAGGTAGTTACAGAATAGCCTTGGGGATGTAAAGTACAGTATAGGAAATGGAGTAGCCAAAGAACCTATATGCATGACCCATGGACATGAACAATGGTGGGGAGAATGCCGGAAGGAGTAGGTGGTGCTGGGTGGAGCAGCAGCAAATGGAAAAATCAGGATAACTGTAATAGATTAATCAATAAAATATAATTTAAAAAAATAAAAAATACTGAATGTAAACTGTAATTAAAAAAATTTAAAAATAAATTAACTTGTTAAATAAATTTAAAAACATTTTGAGGAAAAAAATTGAAGCAAAAAAAGGATAGCATGATTTATACCTGAAAAGTGAAAAATTTCAATTATATAGCTACTACAAACAATAACAGAATTTAAAAAGTAGGTTTGTTGTAGACTAAAAAAAGTAGGTTTATTTAATATACAAATATTAATAAGCAAACTAAACAGATTTCTTATATACAACCAGGTAGAAGATAAATACACAACAGCAAGAAAAATAAAAACACAAATATATAAAAATTTAATCACAAAAAATATTAAAAATGCTATTAGACACTCCAAAAGAGGCTTGAACAAATGAAAAAGTAAAGTTTTCCATATTCTTCGATAGAAAGACACATACCATAAAGCTATTCTCCTACAAAGAAAATACTAATGGCAAACTGCATCAATGTGATAGAAGTTAATCATGGTGGAGGTGGGGTAGGAGGAGATATTAACTTAAAAGGACATGAGAAAACTTACTGGGTGATGATAATGCTCTAGATCTTGATATGGGTGTTACACAAGTGTATACATACACCAACTTTCATTGGGCTGTAAATTTAAGGTTTGTGAATCTTTCTGTATGTAAATTTTACTTCAAAATAAAAAAATTAAGTGATCCTAACAGAAATGGCAACAAGACTAGATAAACTGATTCTAAAAGTTTATATAAAATAAGCAAGTTAGGAAGAGTCTGGAAAAGAGTCTGAAAAAAAAAGAGAAATAAAAGAGAATTAGTCCTAATAGAATGCAGTATAAAATATAATAATTAAAACAGGATAGGGTTGGTTTCCAAATGGGCAGATGAATCAGTGGACCAGAAATGGTCCCAAATACACATAAAAATTCAGTGAAACATAAAGGTAGCATTTCCAATCTGTAAGACAAAAATGGATTATTGAATAAATAATATTGGGATCAACTAGCTGATCCCCTAGAGGAAAAAATAAGATTGGATTCATACATTATATCTTACCCTGGAACAGATCCCAAATAAGTAAAAGAATTAAAGATACTGAAAGAGAGCCCTGGCTGGTGTGGCTCAGTTGGTTGGAGTGTTGTCCTGTAGGCTGAAGGGTTGCAGGTTTGATTCCCATCTGGGTGTGTACAGTCCCTGCTCAGGGAGGTAGCCAATAGATGCTTCTCTCTCGCATTGATGTTTTTCTCTCTCCCTTCCTCTCTCTAAAAAACGATAAAAGAAATGTCCTTGGTTAAGGACAAAAATAAAATAAAATACAAAAAGAGAGAAGAACAAACCATAAAAATACTAGAGAAATAATATTTGAGAGTTCTTTTCTTTTTTAGATTTTATTTATTTATTTTTACAGAGGGGTTAGGGAGGGAGAGAAACATCAATGTGAGAGAGACACATCAATCAGGTGCCTCTTGAAAGCCCCCAACTGGTTGGCCAACCAGCAACCAAGGCATGTGCCCTGACTGGGAATTGAACCTATGACTCTTTGGTTCACAGGCTAGCTAGCACTCACTACACTGAGCCACACCAGCTAGGGCCATTTACAAAAGTTTATATACTCTCAAATTAGGGAAAGACTTTCAAACCATGGCATGTAACTTAGAAGTCAGTAAAGATTGGTAAATTTAACTACTGAAAAAAAAAAAACCATCATGACAAACCATGATAAAAAATTCAAAAAGCAAACGATAAACTGGGGTAAATATTTCCAAAAATTAGCAGTTATTTTCTCTAATATAAAAATAAGTTCTACAAACCTAAGAAAAAGTAACAAAGAGATAGAAAACTAGACAAAGATATGAAGAATTCACATTAAAAATATAAAGAGCCCTGAAAAGACAAAAGATGTTTAATCTCACTCATAATGGCGATGAGGAAAGAAGCAAGCATCCTTATAAAGGGCTAGTGAACTTAAGTTGTAACAACCTCTACATACAGCACTTTGGCAATGTCTAACAAAATTATATGTGCACGTAAATTATGTCCTAGTAAATCCATTTCTGGGAATGTATTGTATACATTTCTATACAACTATGAAATGATATATGTACAGGATAATCCATTGCATCACGGCTTTTGATAGCAAAACACTGAAAACAATCTAAATTTACATCAAAAGGGCTCATTAAATAAATGTTACACCTGTATACTATTACGGACTGAATTTTTGTGTCTTCCCCAAATTCATATGTTGAAGCCCTTATGCCTGGTAGGTGGAAGTGGGACTTTGGGAGACAATTCAGCTTACAAGAGGCCATAAAGATGGGGCCCATGAGATCAGTGTCATAAAATGAGGAAGAGAGAGAAGAGCACTCTCTCCACTGAGGACACGGTAAGAGGGTGACATCTGCAAGCCAGGAAAAGGCCTCACCAGGAACCAAATCTCTAGGCATCTTGATCTTGGACTTCTAGATCTGATCTTAGACCTCTAGAACTTTGAGAAATAAATGTTTGTTGTTTAAACCACTCAGTCTATGGTATTTTGTTATAGTAGCCCAAGCTGACTAAGACAAATGGTATGCCATGAAGGTGCTAAAAAAAAAAAAAAAAAACCATGCTATTTATGTACTGATATGACTAATGTAACATCATCTCCAAGCTATATGGTTAACTTAAAAACAAAAGGTAAAGGTAAGGTGCATGGTATGAAACAACTGAAATTAAAAAGGGGAGGGGAGGGCAGAGGGCATACATTATATACTATGTAAGACACACAATCCCTGACTGGCAATCTGAACTCTGTACAACTCTGAAAAATAAGTTTTTAAAAAGTAAGTTTTAGTATAAACTCATTTGGTATCAAAACCTGAGAAAAAAATTCCATTAAGACTCTTTATGATCTTTATTTAGTCTACTTATTGTACTATTTATAACACAACACAGAAATACAGAAATATTAATGTGTTTGATTATGGGATGCTATGCCACTTCTTGCTTAGGGACTTTGTATAATATGGTAGGTGCACTTATATTACCTTTCTATAATCACCACCCTCTCCTCCCGAAAAACAAAACTTAATTCTAAAATACATCTGGACCAAGGATTTTAAACAAGGAATTATATATCTATTTACTTGCACATACATAAACTATCTTTGGAAGACGTCACAGAAACTGAAAACCATTTTCATGTAGAGGAACTGGGTGGCTGCAGAGAGTGGAAATGTTTGTTAAAAATATATTTTATTGATTATGCTATTACAGTTGTCCCATTCCCCCCCTTCACTCCCCTCCACCCTGCATACCCTGTCCCACCCACATTCCCCCCCCCCTTTACTTCATGTCCATGTGTCATACATATAAGTTCTTTGGCTTCTACATTTCCCATACTATTTTTACCCTCCCCCTGTCTATTTTCTACCTACCATCTATCGGAGGGTGGAAACTTTTTACTGTCTTTTTAAATCTTTGGAATTTTCTACCAAAGTGAATACACCATTTAGTCAAAAGATAAATAAAATGGAAATACAATCAAATTACTAAAACTCTTTCATTCTGAACAGTAACAAAGCCTTTGGTTTTTGTTTGTTTCAACTATGAAGTGACCCTTTCTTAAGTTACAGGGAAAATCTATACAATGCTGGCTCTCCTTTTATCTCACTTCTGGTGGACCCAAATGCAGTTTCAGAGTTACCCTCTCAGGAGAAAGTCAGAGAATGGGGAGTTTCCACTCCCATTAACAGCTTTTAGACAATAACAACATGGATTTTTTGATTCTGTGTGCCAAGCAAGGCAGGTGTGCTGCGCTGTTTTTCTTTTTTAGTGTCACCAGAAACATGTTGGGGCTTGGGCCTCTCAGCAACAGGACACAGTAAAGCCCACTCTTTTCAATATCAGAAGAAGGAGTAAGAAAGTGCTACCAGCACAGATCTATTCTTAAGTGTTCAGACCTTCAATAAAGAGTTTGAGGACTCCAGTTGATACTTGAGGAGCATCTTTTCAACTATGTGCTTTTCATACACTTATTTTGATACCTTATTGTATTCCAAAATAGATCTGAGGTGACTATAAGGTTTGCCTTTTCTTATGATTTAGACTAATCTGTATCACACTTTCAATTTTAAACAGAAATTAGGAGAGAAGACATATTTTTTGTGGTTTCTCTAGTAAGTATAATTTAAAAGGAGGAGCTGTTTTTTTTCTTTTCCAGGGCCTCCAGAAATATGCTGGGCTTGGGCCTCTCAGTAATCAGAGATGCATAGTTTGGATATCCCCCAATGCCCCAACTTCCAGCTATCAGGCCTGATGACTAAAGAAATTCCCAATAAAATGCCTAACAATATTTGGTTCATTTTGCTGGAACATAAATGCACTTAATGTCTGTCCTTATCTCTCTTAAAGTTAATCCTCACTAAAAGTAGAGCTTGACTGGCCCTCACTTCACTTAATATCCATCAATATTCAGTTGCAATGAATACTTCCTGTGCAAACCCAGCATCATTTCATAGTTGCCTCAAGAAGGAGCAAGAAATTTGATGTGTTGCTATAATAGAAACACTGCACAAAAAACTTAGAAAAACATAAAAAAGATAATATGTCTACATGTTACCTCCCTCATTTTTCTAGACCTCTAGAAAATGTTTAATGAACTGGAGTTGTTACCAGGTCTCTGACAAATGCGCAATCTTCATATTGAGTCAAAGATCCCAGTAAGATTAAATTTAAAAGATCAGAGAGCATTTGGTTTTCTTTAAATATGGGCACATGTTAAAGCTGTTCCCAGCTCCTGGTTTCTCATTCCTTTACATATCTATCAAAATAAACTGAAGAAAGCTTAAACAATTCTCTGCAATAGGGAGAGATAAAGTGGCAAAAAAACAAAACAAATCAAACAAAAAGAAACCCCAAAACAAAACTTTGTATCAGAGAATGAGGCAAAAACATTTACTTTTATTTAATACATGCTTTGGAACAGTTCCAATTTTTAAGGAAGAGAGGATCACTGATCCAAATGTTAAATCATTTCAGACGATTCAGATTAGATGAGATAATAAAATTTTAAATAAAACTTAAAGAGCAGAGGGAAAAAAACAAGCATATTCTGGAGAATGTGAATGTATACTGTACAACAAATTGGTTTCAAATTTACTTGGCATTTTGCATTTTTTCCTAAATTAAAAATAATAAGTGATAACAATAGCTAAAATTTCCCGAATCCTTACATCTAGTGCTACAGGCATTGGACATGTAGAACCTTATTTAAACCTCACAGCCCTGTGAGACTGATTATGTGCTATTATTATTCTCATTTGACAGATAACAAAACAGGTCAAAAGATGTCACATAACCTAAACTAGCTTATGCCATATAGTTAGTTGGATTTGGAGCATGGATTGGAACTCAGGGCTGACCCTAAAGCCCATGCTAGTAACCACTTTTAAGTTTGGGTTCCTTAACTTTCTAAAGAATTGGCAGATTTAACCAAAAAGTAACAGGATACACCATATATTTGTGCTATATTTGCTATAATGTGATATAATCCACCACCTTGAAAAAGAATGGCAGCTAGTAAGTTTTCTAAAAGGCCTTATCACACTCACATATAATTTTAAATACTAAATTTCAATGAACTTTAGCCGACCCAGAGATTTGTGGTAGATGTTTGTCTGGGGGAAGACCTCTCATAAATCTTTTGAAAGAACATAAATTCACTATTTCGCTATGCCTTAAGTCCCATCCCTGATCATAAGCTTCTTAAGGCTAATAAATTTTTCATTTTCACATCTTCTACTAAGTCTCTGACAGCAGAGTCTTGTTAGTAAACATAGAGCTGTGGAATGCCTAAAATCCATCCATGGAAGAACTCCCAGCTTACAGTGAAGTTTTTGTTTTATAAGTATGACTATTACAAAAAATATTTGACTCGACAATTTACTCTGCTTCTGAAAATTACAAAAAGTCTAAGTTTCATTGCTATTCTTGACATGGGATTCTTGGATTATCACCTAATAAGGCTCTTTTTGTCCTAGTATGTTTTCTGAAGAACCACCTATCTGGGGAACAATCTTCCCATTTAAAAAAAAAAAGTTCCAACAGTGTCAGAGTTCTCAACCCTAAAAGGTTAAACAACTTGTCCAAGGCTCTAGAGGTTGTTGATGACAAAGTCCAGATGATAGGTATGATTCCTATCTGTCGATTCTACCCACTGACCTAAATGATACAGTAACTCTTATTTCAATATTCCTGTAACTGTTTAGGTAGTAAAGTCTATTGACTCAGAACTCATTTCTGAATTCAAAGTTCAAGTTACTCTGCATTAGAGTAAGACGAAGCTTCTAAATTTTCATGTAAGAAGCTAATGACTAAGACAATAAGCATCACAGGTCACTGAAATAGGCAAATGATTCATATCTAAAGCTACATGGCTATAAAGACTTCTCTGCACTACATGAATCAGAAAGGCTACTATCGATACCACTGACCTGACCAGAGACCTCTACAGAGTTGGCATCTTAATGTCAGACATTACGCTTCTACAGGTGCAACAAAGCATCTCATCTAGATGACTGAAATATGTCAAAACTCAATTTAATGACAAAGTAGACTAACAAGAATTACAACTAGGACAATTTGACTAGTAACTTAATTACTTCAAGTTGTTTCATTGAGCATTTAGTCTCTTTATAAGGTCATTTCCATAATATTAGACATTGAGCACATAGTTAAGATTCTGACCTTATTAATTATGGTAGAATTTATTCTTAAACTAATTTCCTATCAGAGTGGCCTTTCTCCCAAGATCTAACTCTACCTGGACACCTAAAGGGAGCCCTTTCCAAGCACATTAATGGAATATACTTATTAACAGAATTAGTGCTATCTTACCTTTAAACACTAGTTAGAGGGGAATAGGGAATAACTGCTATAGGGTATGAGGATTTCTTCTTAGAGTGATGCAAATGTTCTGGAATCAGTAGTGATGTACACTCTAAAAGGGTAAATTTTATGGTATGTAAATTATATCTCTACAATGCTGTAATTTTTAAAAACCCACAGAAAATAGAAACCAAAAAAATTCTAGTTTCACATGTAGACCGACAGTGAGCCAAAGGATTTGTACCAATAACCCTTACTGAAATCTGACGTATCTAACTAGGTAAAGCGTTAAATAAGTTTAGTATCTCAAGATTCTCATCCATTATTTTAATAGAGTATCATTTTCTTAATTTGTTCTCTACATCAGATGATAAGCTCATCCCAAATTCTTTTATATCCAAAACAAATGGTAAAATTAATTACCCGGTGACTGGAAATTAAATGTAACTTGAACAAATCGATATTATTTTGACTTTTAGGTTCAAATGCTTCACCAATAGCATTAGTAAAAGAAAGAATTTAAAATTATCCATTTCTTAAGCCCTGGCTGGCATAACTCAGTGGATTAAGCATGGGCTGCAAACAAAATGGTAGCCAGTTCGATTCCCAGTCAGGGCACACATCTGAGTTGTGGGCCAGGTCCCCCGTGGGGGCCGTGTGAGAGGCAGCCACACATTGATATTTCTCTGTCTCCCTCCCTTCCCCTCTCTAAAAATAAATGAATAAAATATTAAAAAAAGTAAAATTAACCATTTTTAAAAAGATTTTTAAATTTACTTTTAGAGAGAGGGGAAGGGAGAGATAAAGAGAGGGAGAAACATCAATGTGTGGTTGCCTCTCCCACGCTCCCAACTGGGGACCTGGCCCACAACCCAGGCATGTGTCCTGACGGGCACATGGGAATCAAACCGGTGACCTTTTGGTTCACAGGCCGGCACTCAATTCACTGAGCCCTGCCAGCCAGAGCAGAAGAATTTTAAATGAACCATTTCTAACATGTTATTGGAAATTAAACATTTCTAACAAAACTTTTATGAAGCTTGTTTTCTTTGTTCTAACTTTTCCATTTAAAGGAATCATCAGAAACTTTTCACATAATATTCACAAAAGGATAAATGCAACCATTTTAGATCCCTGTTGAAATATTACTCTGTGTCTGTGTTTGTGTGTGTGTGTGTGTGTGTGAGAGAGAGAGAGAGAGAGAGAGAGAGAGAGAAGGGGGGGAGAGAAGGGAGGGAGGGGGAGAGAGATAATATGTAGATACATTTTGGACAATGTTTTATTTTAGGATAGTAAACGGTTTAAAAGTGATAAAAACATAACTGATACTGAAGTAATTCAAAAGCCACTACTGCCAAGACAGATAATATATATGAACTGATTATTTAGCCATTTGGAAGTGACAATTTGCATAAGGTTTCCAAAACTTTACATAGAACATTAAATTTTCTTTTTTTTAAAGATTTGATTTTAAATACTATCAACTGTAAAGAGCTTTTCACCAATCTGGCTTTCATTGAACACTTACTAATATTTCAGGCTAGGGGCTGGAGACACTTATACAAGACAGGCATGTCCTTAAGTCCCATTTGACTGTTTCCTTTTGTCAGGCACAGAACTAAATGTGTTCACTTACAGCATCTGACATCCTAGGCTTAACTCGCAGCAGGAAAATCTGAGGCAAACATTATAACAGAATATAAAGCTACAAGCCTATAAGGTTGAAAAATTAAATTCAGAAATAAATAAAAGCAGTTGTATATTTAGACCAAATCTAACTCTACTTTCTATATAACATTACACTAGAAGTTCCAGATCTATTACTAAAAGATAGTAAAATGACCCAGAATAAAACTATGTCTTCTTTAACACAAATCACTTACACAGGGTGGGCAAAAGCAGGTTTACAGTTGCTCATATGGAAAATAATACAATTTAATTAATGAATAATAATACAAGAATAAACTCTATGTTTTGTCTACTCAAAACTATAAACCTACTTTTGCCCTACCCTGTATAACACCTTATTTAAAAGTACATCTACTGTGTTAATGTATCACAGCCTTTTTACCCACTCATCTACCGAGGGTCACTTGGGCTGCTTCCAAACCATGGCTATTATAAGTAATGACGCAACAAACACAGGGGTGCACCTTGTGTATTCTTTCGAATTACAATGAGATATTACTCAGCCATAAAAAAGAAGGAACTCTTACCTCTTGTGACAGCATGGATGGACCTGGAGAGCATTATGCTAAGTGAAATAAGCCAGTCAGAGAAAGACAAGTACCATATTAGTTCACTTATACATGGAATCTAATGAACAAAATAAACTAGTGAGCAAAACAGAAATAAACTCATAGATACAGAGTACAGACTGATATCTGTCAGAGGGGAGGGGATTTGCAGGGCTAGAATTAAAGGTGAAGAATTAAGGAAAAAAACCTTCACAGACACAGACAACTGAAGAGAAAATGGGGTGTGGGGAGGTAGAAGAGGGTACAGGGGATTTAGATAAACAGTAATGGAAGGAGACTTGACTTGGGGTAGGAAAAAGTATGCAGGTGATGTATTACAGAATTGTACACCTGAAACCTATATAATTTTATTAACCAATATCACGCCAATAAATTCAATTTAAAACTAGGTACATCTATTGTATTTTAAAGCATCATTTTCCATTAAAGGATTTTTTTTTTACCCTCAAACTCTCATGAACCCTGAAAAAAAAAAAAGATACTTACTAAGAAGGTCTCCTGGTGGCTAACTGGGCTCAAATTAAAAAAAAGCAGAAGCCTAGCAGCCATTTCTGCACAGGGGCCTTGCATATACACTGCACTTTGCAGAGAACCCTCCCTCTGCACTACTGCCTGCCTGCAGTGTACTTCTGCCATCTAAGCCAGCCCTTACAAAGGAGTTCCTGGAATCCTATTCCGACAAACAGTACTGAGACGTTCCCCATCCTGCACAGCTCTCATCAATCAGAGTGGCTCTACTCTGACCAATCAGGACGGTTCCTTTCCGGCCTATCAAAGTGCCACGGCTCTGAGCCCTCGTTTGCATGAGGATGGACCAATCAGGGACCAGAGAAGGAAACTTCTGTCCATATAAGCCAGCCCCCCCCCCCCAAGGTCAAGACTGAAGACTGTCTCTCTAGACGAGGTGACACCCTGAATGGGGAGCCCAGCAGACCATCAAGAAAGGGGCCTGGCCCCAGAGATGTTCTACAGCTGTGCTGTTTTCACAGCCCACTGTAACACTATTGAGCTGTTTGCACTTTAAAATATTAAGTTTCCTTCTTCAGTGCACCCCAAATTGGGGATTCCTGCTGGCATTTGAATTGGCACCAGAAACCATGGTTAAGAATCTCCATCAGGATACAGTACTGAACAGCTGCTGAATAAATGAAAGAATGAATGAAACAGATGTTCTAATGGCCAAGAAGGTACTTGTTAAAACACAAAGGACTGACAGACCAGAATTCTACTGGAAAGATCACTGAATTTCGGAGGTAGAAATAGTGGACATTATCCGTTATTAGGCACTCAGCATGTTATTAAGTTCACAGTAAAGATCTGATAAAGAACTTTCAGAAATTAAAATGAAAAACGTTAATCAAAATACTTTAAAATGGACTTGAACCTACCACCTAAGGATTGGAAACACAAGAACACAAAGAGATGTGTGGGTGGGAAGGAAGGACGAAAAAGTCAAAAGGTCACCAGCAAGTGACCCTCAAGAGAAATGCGCGCTGACCACTGAAGCTGCCCGAGCTTGATGATGGAACCTCCCGCCGAAGCTAAGGGCGCAGGCTCTCCCTCGCAGCCCAGAGCTGAAGGCCACCCCTGCCTTTTTCCGCGTCGCGCTTACCCAGGACGTTAGCACAAAGAAACCATCGAGAAACAAAACACGGTCCCCATGGATAGTGGGCAGGCGTAAGGACCGGGTGACCCCACCGCGGGGGGTGGCAGCCAAGGCGCGGCGAGCCACCCAGCCTCCTCAGTCCCCACCTTTGCCTAAGTGTTTCAGAACTTGCCACCCACCTTCCCTCCCCCCACTCCATCGCTTCATCCCCCCGCCCCCTGACGTGGACACGGTGCACCCGCGAGGACGGACAGGCAGAGATGTGGTAGCAGACGGGGGGCGAACGGCCGGGGCGTGCAGGGGTCCCACAACCCCAAGCCCCCAGGCCGACCCCCCGCTTCCCGGGGCACTATTGTTCCCGCGCAGCCCCCGGCCGCTGCGTGCCCCACCCCCGCGTGCTGTCGCCCCCACTCCCCAGAGGAGGTCACGGCTGAGAAGGCGGCGGCACAGGCGGCGGCACAATAACATAAACACAGCGCGGCCGATGGCCGACTGGTCCTTTGGCGTCGTCTGCACTTACCGACAGCACAACGAACAGCAACAGGAAAGCCTGCCGCAGGGGGCTGGTACCGTCCGGTTTGTCGCCGAGGCCGTTACCCAGCGCGACTCACTGCTCTGCTCTTCGGACCGCGTCGTCCGGCCTTGGCGGCTACGCTGAGTAACAGAGACGCGGGCCGTCACCACGCACGCCCGTTCACGTCATCGCGCAGGCCACCGCCTCTGCGCTTCGCGAGCGCGGGGGCCCGGATTGCGGGGGCGGGGCCCGCAGTATGGGGGCGGGGCTACTCAGGGGGCCGGGAGGACTTGCGGAGGTCACCCCGAGGAGGTACAGCGGTTGAGCCTCCTTGTGCTCCTAGTGGAGGGGCGTGACGGGGAGAGGGGGCGGGGCCCTGCTGCTGGCGCGTGGCGGCGCGTGGCCTACGGCTCGGTAAATGCCCAGGGGCCGTCTGCTAGTCTGAGCCAAAGCCTCAGGTGCTGTATTCCGCGAGCTTTGGAGGGCAGGCGCAATGAAGCCAAACCCGCCCGAGGAGCAGGCACACACTTAAGAGCTCATTATATTGACCGACAAGTGACATTCTGAGAACACCTGCCCTGGGCCAAGCAACCCACAAGCAAATAAGTTCTCTTCAGGCTCAGGATAAAGCTGCTTCCGGTTTTCCTGAAGTCCACCTACTAGAGTGTGTGCATTATGTATTTATCTCTGGGCCCTCAAAAAGCGTATATATGTTAGTTATAGAAATTACAAATTGGCTAGTCCTTAAATACCCAACAGCTAGTGAAAAGGTGTCTAAGTTACATCTATGCAATAGAATGCATTTTAGCAATGTAAATGAGATGTGTTCAAGGAATTCTTAACGCAAGAAAATGTTCCTAATATATTAAGAGAACGAAGCAAGTTTATATAGATAAAATGATCCTATTTACATGCTATATATACACAGAAAAAACCCGAAAAGAAATATGCCAAATTATATTAACAGTTCATCATTGGACTGTGGAATAGAAAGCGAATTGGTTCTTTTTCTTAAACGTTGGATATTTTTTTGTCATGGTTTCCAAATGGAACAATTATTTTCATAATCAGAAGAAAGTATGTTACTTTAATAATAAATAACAAAAATATTTGTTGAATAAATGAGTGAATTCCAGGGTGAATTCCAACCTTTTGGCGTCTCTGGGCCACAGTGAAGAAGAGGAGTTGTTTTGGGCCACACATTAAATACACTGCAACATGTAATCACAAAAAAAAAAAAAAAAAACCCAAAAATCCTCATACTATTTTAAGTAAATTTATGATTTTGTGTTGGGCCACATTCATAGCCATCCTGGCTTACATGTGGCCAGTGGGCCAACGGTTGGACACCCTTGAATCTTCCCATGTCATGTTGGGCTGGCCAGTTTCCAGTGATTCTGAAGTGGAACATAGATGTGAGCATTCATTTATTTATTCTCTCCATTCCTTTGCTCCCTCTCAGGCTTCTTTATTTCCTTTATTTCTTTATCTGATAATTATCTCTAGCTTGATTCTGTGCCAGGCATTGTGCTAGCACTAGCAACACAATGGAGCTTACAGACTTAACCATTGTGGTATACAAATAATAGCAGTAACAAATGCAAAATGATTAACGAATATATTTTTAGAGAGAGGGGAAGAGAGGGAGAGAAACATCACTGTGTGGTTGCCCCTTGAGCTCCCTCTACTGGGGACCTGACCCACAAACCAGGTATGTGCCCTGACTGAGAACTGAACCAACGACCCTTTGGTTCTCAGGCTGACATTCAATCCACTGAGCCACACCAGCCAGGGCTGAACAATGAATATAATATTGCTGGAATTTGATATGGATACAAACAGTATTATGAAACCAATTGATATAATTAATAAAGCCAGGAACTTGATAATTAAGGAATGCCTCTTGAGCTGAGAATAGATTTAACTAGGTAGAATATATTTCAAACAGAGGTAACTTGGTGTACAAGGGACCTGTGGAAGAAAAGGGAATTGAGTGAGTTGGAAAAACTGAGGAAAGGCCAGTGCTGCTGGAAGAGCAAGGAAGAAGGAGCTATTACATGAATTTGGAAAGAATGGGAAAAAACCAAATCTAGTGCAGCCAACTACCCATGTTGAACAGTTTGTCTTTATCCTAAGTGCAATGGAAAGCCCTTTACATGCTTCTGCAAAAGAGGTGGCATGTCAGAATGGTGTAGGAGACCGTTCTGCATGGCGTGGGCCCAGTTCCCACTTGGAGATGCCCACAGATGGGTTCTCCTGTGGGAAATCAGGCCTGCAATGTGCCTAGACCGCTTTGAATCTTGCTTTTGCTAAAAATCCCTAACCCTGAATTGAGACAGCAAGTGCTTATTGTAATTTCCTAAAATCCATGCTAAATCTTCGTAGGATGAGTGTAACTGGTTTGACCACTTTTCCCTTTTTAATTTGCAAATATCCTTCTTCTTTGATGTGATTAGCAGCATTGGCTCCTTCGTTGTCTGCAAAAGGTAACCACCTAAAATGAACCTGTGCATAGTTAATGAGGACCATCATGTAATGTGGGAAGAAAAACAATAAAGGCTGTCATGGTGGAGGCCTCAGGCTTTTGCTCCCCTTGAGAGAAAAGCCATGCTGTCCCTTTTCCTCCACTGGACTCAGTAATAGACGGTGTGAATGTTTCATTTCACCCATAATGATGCGGACACTGCGGTCCAGTGTCCCCATCAGAATGGTATCTTAAATATCCTAAATGGTAGAGGTAGAGGCTTGGTCTAGGGTGATGGTCATGAAAACAGTAAGAGGAAGGCTCTGAGGACCATTTAGGAGCTTCAGTGCACAGAAGGTGGTGATGGATTAGGTGGACAGTGAAGGAGAGGGAATCATCAAGAAAAAGCCACAGGTTTCCTGCTTGTGGGTAAAAGATGGACGTTGGTGCTGGCTCACTGAAAAGGAAAAAGGACAGGGTTTGAGTGAAAAAATCATGAAAGGGGGTAGTTTGAAGCCTTTTCATCTACCCAAAAGAGATGTTGAGTAGTTGGACATACAGAGCTGAGCTCAGGTGGATAGAGATGAATCGACAGATAGTCATGAGTTGAAGCCTTTGGTAAGGGTGAGATTGCTTAGGTCTGAGGGAGAGAGGTTAGTGAACAAGAAGAGAAGGCCAGGGGCAAATTTTGAGGAACTTCAGCATTGAATGGCCATAGAGAGGAGCTGCCAGGGAGGTGGAAGGCAAGAGGGACACAAGAAAACAAGAGTGATCAATAATATCAAATATAAGAGGAGGTTTGAAATTCTGGAGTACTTAGAAACAAATGGATTAGAGTGGTGCAACCTCTTCTTGATCATCCCTCAGGGCTCCAGCAGAAACTGGCTTAAGGGGCTTGCAGCATTCTCTTCTCCCCTTTCTGCTGGATCCCTGAAGGATGGTCAGGAAGCGGTTGAACCCTGTCCAGAGCACTTCTTCCCTTGTCATTCTCCGGAGACAATCCCCCGCCCACATTGATGGAACTGAGCCTTTGGCAAAGGTGTCAGATGGATCTTACACGTAGCTCTTCAAGAGTGCAGAAAATAAAAGTTGAAACTTTATCTTATGTCCTAGTTTCCTAATCTCACTCAAGGGATGGGAAGGAGAGGGGACTCACTGACTAAAGCCTGCAGCAGGACATCTCCAAAGATACATCCTTTCTTTCGCACTCCACCACCTTCCTTCTCCTTTAGCCTTGCTTTCAAGCCAACCCATCCAGTTTTCCAACCATGCCCTTGGATCAAGTCTAATTCTCTCTTCACAGGAGAAACAGGTTTAGCTCCTCAGTCAGTCACCCTGTCTCTGAGATGCTCTTTGGAGTTTTTTCAGGGTAGAGCCTGCTGTCTCCAGAGGGGGCAGCTCAGTTTCTGGTTGCACAAGCTGAGAAAATATGATTGCTCATATTGCAAATTATCTTTTTAACTGCAAAGATCTACAGCTTATTTTGTCAGGAGTAGGACTGGGCTAAAAATGATCAGAGTTGCTCAGTCACAACTTGAACAAAACAAGTGGAGATAGAAGTGAGTGCTTCTCTGACCTGAACGAGTAGCACCCCACTCTTTGCTTGAGCTTTCTTTTTCCCTTCACCCCCATATGTATATGGCTTCCAGGTGCACACAAGAGACAGACAAACCAGCGAGTCAAATTTGTAGATTGAGTACACATGCATGTTTTCATGGATAGAACAGTCAACATTTATTCCTCTAATGTATTGGTTCTCAAATTGTGGTCCCTAGACAAGCAACATCAGCATTACCCAGGAACTTGTTAGAGATACAAATTTTCAGACTTACTCTAGACATGCTAAACTAGAAGCCCTGGGAGATAGGACCCAGACCTCTGTGTTTTAAGGAGGCTGCCAAGTACAGGGATACCTCAGAGATATTGTGGATTCAGTTCCAGATCACTGCAATAAAGCAAGTTGTAATCATTTTGCTGGTGGAGGTTTTTAACTTCAATTTGTAAAAACTGCAACATCTGTGAATCTCAACAAAGTAAGTGCAATCAAAGGAAGTCTTCTTGTTTTTCTAGTGACCACTCAAATCTGAGACCACTGTTATAGAGCATAGCTCTCAAGTTGGACAGCTCATTCAAATTACCTTGGGAACTTTTAAAACTATTCACATCAGACTCCACTTCCAGAGATCCTTCTTCAGAGGTCTGGAGAGGAGCCCAGGCTTCTGTAGGTTTTTCACAACCCCTCACATGATTTTGATGTGTAGCCAAGATTGAGAGTAAGTGTCTTAAGAAATTCAGTATATTTTGTGTTCTTTAAAAATTTCACAGCAAACAGAACAGGACAAGCAGCCCTACACTAGCTTTTGTGTACAAGGTCTCTCTTAATTCCTACTTACGTTATTGTTTTTTTTTTTTCCTAATATTCTGCATCCACCTCCCACAGCTTAGGTATACCTTTGATAAATTATCTTCTCTCCACCCACACTCAAATATTGAAGATATTCAATATTTATCTTCTGGGAATTGAATGTAAAGGAAAAATAAGTTACTGAAGTCCTGTAACTGATAAAATCCTGGTTTTTGTTTTAAGTAAATATACATTAAGAAGGAGGCTTTCCATCAGGCCTCTCAGCATGGACCCTATGGCCCGTTTACAATTTCTTAGCCTAGAATTTCTTCCAGCCAGTGGAATTTTGCCATTTGCAATTTATGGCCTGCAGAGTATTTGTCCAGGCCTTGTGGTGGAGAGAAGACAGCACCCCAACCCCAATACTGGTCTTTGTCCCTTGGCAGTTTTAGGAAGAATCCATTTTTATCTCCACTTTCATCTTTAATCTCTTTCTCTACCTCCAGCTCCAATTCTGTCTCCACCTCCACCTTTTTCCCCATCTCCATTTCTACCTCCACATCTATTTTCTCTCTATCTCCATCTCCCTCTCCACCTCTAGAGCTTTAGCACCCCACCCACCTTCAGATGTAAAATGAGAGCTCATGCTGTGCTAGATTAGCTGGCATTCCACAAATGAACCTTTTGGCAGGGAAACCCCAATGAATTCCCTCTGCCAAAAGCTCTACCCTTTCTCAGCTAAATTTAAAGAGGCTCTTTATGGTGTTATTGGGTAAAAGAAGGAGATTTTGGCATCGTCACAGACTGAAAAGTCATTGTCTGCAGGTGGCAGAGTTTTTAGCCCCTCAGACAGCAAAAGTGCTGCTAAGAGAGGTTTTCCCTTATGTCCCTGACTTCAGAGGTGATCTGAGCCCCTTTGATCATCTCAAGATGTTCTTGCTTCTAGAAAGCAGAGGTTAATATACACTCTGGTATATGAATTTTCAACAGCTCCTTTATCCTGTTCCTGAAGCAGATTCCCAGACAAAGACAGCTTTGCTTCTGAAGGTAAGTTTCATTGCCTTTCTTGCCAAAACTCCGCAGGATTAATTATCAGAGGAGGGTTGACTTAGCTGCATTAGCCTTTCCAGCTCAAGCCTTGTTATGGGGCTAAGAAGAGAACAGAGGGAAGGGCTAAAACCCTTCAAGTTGTTTGAGTTGTGGCCCTCTTAAATGAAAGACAACTGCACTAGGAAGACAGTGAGCATTCCTTCCCTGAACCTGAGATAGTCCACACTCCAACTGACACTTGAGGGATAAGCAATCCAGGCTAAACAGGGGAGAATTCATTTCTGAGGCTGCTAAGTCATAAAAACTGAATAAGCTTTCAAATCCAGACCTAGGCCTGCTCCTCTCCATCCCCCTTGCAGGTTTCTATTTCTTAGGAAAGCCAGAGTGTACTTGTTAAGTGTCAGCTTATGCAGAGCAGAGAGCAGAACTTCCCTTCGAATCAGGTGGAGCAATAGGATGTCACAAATATTGTCTTCTCAAAGGCAGAGCATGGCATGAGGTTCTATCACCAAACAATCAAGCAAGGTCTACCAAACAAGAGTGCGACAGAGACACAGGATCCATCACATTGGGATCTTCTTGTGAGGGCACATACCACATAGTTAGAGATGGGACCACACAAACGGACATTGGATGCACGTACTTGGTTCACTCTGTACTCACAGCAGGTTTGGGCATCAGGACATAGAATGCAGAATTTATTCATTGTTTCAAAGGTCTGCAGCCCTGGGGGAGAGATTGGACAGGAGTTAGAGAGGCAAGCCAAAGAGAAAACCAGATATCAAGAGCTTAGCTTAAGGGCAACGATCTTAATAATAATAATAAAAAAAAAAAAACCCAAAACCCAACAACACAGAAACAAAATCCCCCCTGAGGGAATTAGCCAAGGCACTAGATTTCTCCCCACTCTAAACAGTTCTACAGCCTATAGACCCAAAGGAAGATGTTTAAGAGTGCTGAGTAAATGGTGAGTTCAGGGATTTTTGAGTGGTCCTCAGTGGAATTGAAAGCCGTAGAATTGAAATTGCATAATTGTGGACATTTCTCTAGAATCCCTGTCAACCCAAGTAGAGAAAGAGATACTTGGAAGTGTGTATCTGGGACCTGGGGTGTCCCTGGGCATGTTGAAAGCAGAGATGGAGGGCAAGGAAGATGAAAGTGTTCCTGAGAGTATCAGGGTAAGAACTTCAGGGTCCAGGCTAGGCAGAAAGGACAGTGAGGCTGGAAGAGGACAAGTAGACTGGGACCCAATTCACATAGGGAGCAAGGACTTTCTGTTCTTTAGGACCAAGAATCGTTGCCAATGTACATGGAGGCATGCAAGAGGGATATAGACAGAGAGGAACTGGATGAGATCTTGTAGTTTAAATTTCTAACATGAAGCAGCTTCTTGCTATGTTCACTACTGTGAATGGTTGGTCTGAAGCAGAAGTTAACAGTCACTCAAAATGAGTAGTCAAGGAACCGTTAACCTTTTGTGCTTGACAGGTAGTTTAACCAGATGTCCCAGGTTATACAGGATGGGTCCAGTTTACACTGGTTCCCCAGTATAATTATTAATAGTGCTTGCTGCTATGGAAAGTACCCAGGTTTGAAAGACTAACTTGAACAGTGGTGACAGCAGTACAAGCAGCAGTGGTGTAGTGATTGGAAGAGTGGTTGCGATGCAGGAGAGAGATGGCTTCTGCGTGAGGGCAGCTCTAGGGTTCCCATGTGAGGCACCACCTCATCAGCCTCCAGATCCCATCCCTGTGGCATCTGCACAAATATGGACTTTCTGGCCAAAACTCAAGGACAAAATCTGCCCACACTCTGACAGTAATTTTCTTTGCTACAAATGTGTACTCTTATTACAAAATAAAGATGCAACTAGACATTGCAATAAAGCATATCAAGACATTATTGAAGTTCTTCAAGGCATGTAAAATACCTGGTTTTGAAAACTGAGGCAACATGACAAAGTAAATATTCACAGGCTTAAGAATAGAATAGAAATTAAGATGAAAGATAGTCGAAATCAACAAAAAGATCCTATTTTCATATGGAGCTTTAAGTGAAACAATTATTAACATGGAACATAATTTCAAAAATAATTTTTCTTATAATGTGTAAGTAGGTGTCTTGAATTATACACAAATCATGAAGTCATTTTCAGTTTCTTGTTCAGCTTGTACAAGTTACAGGAAATGTCAGAGCAAATATTAAAAATGCCATTGTATAAGTTCACATTTAAAATTATGAGACTTACATAAAACTGAATTACATAAAAAGTTAAATCTTTTTACAAAAAATGTTTCTTTTATACACCAATAATGAAATATCAGAAAGAGGAACTAAGAAAACAATCCTATTTACTATTGCATCAAAAAAAAAAAAGAACCCCAAAACAAACTATGGTACCTAGGTATGAATTTAATCAAGAAGGTAAAAGACCTGTACTTGGAAAATTATACAACACTGAAGAACAAAACTGAGGGAAATACAAATAAATGGAAGCATATACTGTGTTCATGGATTGGAAGAAGTAACATCATTAAAATGTCCATAGTACCCAAAGCAATCTATAGATTCAATGCAATTCCTACTAAAATACCAATGGCATATTTCACAGATCTAGAACAAATATTCCAAAAATTTATATGGAACCAAAAATGACCCTAAACAGCCTTAGTTCTTGAGAAGAACAAAGTTGGAGAGATCACAATATTAAACAATATTACAAGGCCATTGTAATAGAAACATCTTGGTACTGGCATAAGAACTGGCATATAGATCAATGGAATAGAACAGAGGGCCCAGAAATAAACCTATACCTATAGGTGAATTTATATTTGACAAAAGAGGCAAGAGCATACAATAGAATAAAAACAGTCTCTTCAATAAATGGTGTTGGGAAAATTGGACAGGTACATGCAAAAAATGAGACTAGGCCACCAACTTACACCATACATAAGAATAAATTCAAAATGGATAAAAGACTTAAATATTGTCATGAAACCATAAAAATCCTGGAAGAAAACATAGGCAGTAAAACCTCAGAAATCTTGCATAGCGATAACTTTTTCTGATATATCTCTTAAGGCAAGGGAAACAAAGGAAAAAATAAATAAATGAGATTATATCAAAGTAAGAAGCCTCTGCACAGCAAAATAAAGCATTAACCAAATGAAAAGGGAACACACGTTGTGGAAGAACATTATTCACCAGTGATACATCTGGTAAGGGGTTAATTTCCAAAATATAGAGAACTTACACAACTCAACACCAGGAAGACATATAATTCAATTAAAAAATGGGCTAAGAACCTGAATAGACACTTCTCCAAAGAGGGCATACATATGGCCAACAGACATATGAAAAAATGCTCAACATCACTAATCGTCAGAGACATGCAAATTAAAACCACAATGAGATGTGACCTCACACCTGCCAGAATGGCTACCATCAACAAGCAGCAAGTGTTGGCGAGGATGTCGAGAAAAGGGAACCACGCACTGTTGGTGAGAATGTAGATTGGTGCAGTCACTGTGGAAAACAGTAGAGTTTCCTCAAAAAATTAAAAATGAAACTGTCTTTTGACCCAGTGATTCCACTTCTTGGAGGATCCCAAGAATCCTGAAACACCAATTTGAAAGAATTTATGTGCCCCTACGTTCATAACAGTGCTATTTACAATAGCCAATATCTGGAAACAGAACAAGTGGGTAAAAAAATCTGTGGTACATTTACAAAGTGGAATACTACATGGCCTTAAAAAAGAAGGAACTCTACCTTTTGCAACAGCAGGAATAGACCTGGAGCTTATTTTGCTAAATGAAATGAGCCAGTCAGAGAAATACAATACTATACGATCATACTTACATGTGGAATCTAATGAACAAAATAAACTGATGAACAAAATAGAAACGAGACATGGACACATAGAACAGACTGACAGCTGTCAGAGGTGAAGAGGGAGGAGGGACTGGATAAAATAAGGTGAAAGGATTAGCCAAAGAACAGATATGCATAGCTGGTAGACACAGACAATAATGTGGTGATGGCCTGAGGGAAGGGGTTGCAGGGAGGTGGGTAAAGAGAGGGAAAATGGGAATATCTGTAATAGTGTAAATGATAAAAATAAAGTTAAAAAATTGTTCCTTAAGAATTATCACTTATAGATGTACTTCAGTTTATATTCTGAAATAATTTATGAGAAATTCATCCTTATGTTACCACAACCTTTAAAATAATCTTAGCTCTAGTAACAGTTATATCAGCAAAAAGATCCTTATTAAAATTTATAATTATCAAAAAATATTCATGATCTTGCCAAGAGCAACTGATGTCACTTTCAATTAAAATTTGATTTTTTAGAAGTTAACTATAGAAAGACAAATACCATATGATCTCACCTTTAACAGGAACCTAATCAACAAAGCAAACAAACAAGCCTAATATAAACAAAGACACTGAATTTGAGAACAGTCTGATAGTGACCAGAGGGGAGAGAGGAGGGAATTTCAGGGGAAAAGGGGAACGGTTTAGAGCAACAACTATAAAGGACACATGGACAAAAATTATGGGGGGTGGAAATGGGAGGAAGGTGGGGAGGGCTGGGGCGGTGGGCTGGGGGGCGGTAAAAGACAGAAAACTGTACAATATCAACAATTAAAAATACTGATTAAAAATAAAAATAAAAATAAAATTAAAATTAAAAAAAAGAAATATGGGAATCGGTCATAGGTGTCCCATAAACATTTCATGAGCACCAGTCTTTACTTTCTAAATTCTAAACCAAACCAAAATTTACCCACTCCTCTCCTTCCCCATTGCCAATTATGTATAAGTGCATTCTAAAGAAATAATTCAATAAATTGTCTTCAGAACAAACAAAAAAAGTTAACTATAAATTTTGATGACTTTACAAATGAATTTGCAAAGTAAGCTACAAAAAATATTATGATCAATCAAGATACCTCATCAATAAAATATTATATTTTATTATATAAAATTATTATACCAAACATAAATAATATAAAATAGCATCAAAACCAATTTTTTGCTATTACTCATGAATTATCATTACTCCTATTATATTTCATAAGTAAAATATTTTAAAGAAAAAGATCTATATATTTTGGTACCTTATACTTTTTCCTGCTGTTTGAACAAGAATTCCATTTTGACACTGGGTGGAAGGAACCATTCATTTCAGAGGGGAAATTGTATTTTACGACACTATCCCTTGTGTATGTGATGTGCCAGTGACTGGCCACATACCAAGCTAGCACATCCAGAATTTCACATCATTTTCACTTGGCTGTATGAGAAGTAATATCAGGATTCCTGTTCACATGAGGAAATCTGTTCAGAGGGGCTAAGTAACTTGCCCAAGAATACCCAGCTTCTCAATGACAGAGTCTGGAGTTGAAACTCAGGTATGCCTTTAATCACTACTCCATGCTGTCTTCTAATAAATGTGTTGTTTTTCTCTTTAATTTCTAAGAAATAGTCACCTTAATTTGGATGACAAAAAACTGGCAATTTCATGACTGCGAAGGTTGGGTGTAGTTCCAGAGATGGCCAGCAGGTGTCACCATCTTTGGTCAGATGCTGAATGCCGGGTCTGCATGTTAAAACTGGGACTGCCCTGTCATTGTTCTTAGAAAGACTTTCTTTTCAACAACTTAAAGGGATAAAAACATCCCAGACAATGAGCACCACTCCTTTCATTATGTCTTCCTCCCCACGTTTGGATAAACACGTTTATCCAAGGGAAAAAGAAGTCATATTGACATAGAGCTCATGACTCGAGAATAGAAAGAATTCCTAGATTTCTAGAAGAAATGCTTTAATTAAAAATCTTTTTATCACAGGCAATAAACTATAGAGGTAAATACAGAGAGGCAGTGCTGCAGACCTCTCCAGCACCAAACAGTTTAAACACACATCTCACGTACTATTCTTCTTTGTATTCTGTAAAGTATCCTGCCAGAGTTGATTTCAGTAAATGTTTTAGTAAATGACAATGATTAATTTACATCCATGCCTTTGCTGATTTAATTCTCACATAATTATGTTTTAACAGAGAGATAAAGTAGCTCATCTAAGTTCCTGCAGCCATTCAGTGGTGGGATAGGTGAGTAAATGAGTGACTAAATAATGGAGATAAACTTCATTGTTGTTATGTTCAAGGCCAGCCTAAGTCTGTGAAAGGAAAATTCAGGCAGAATGGCAGCCACAGAGGAGCAGAGGAAAGACCAGGAACATAGTTTCTCTTCCCCAGATGCACAGGCAATTAAAGGTCTGGTGCGGAGTGTCTGGGGTGGGGTATGTAGCTGTGTGCAGCAAGGTGACATGGTAAAGCACCATCTTCTCATGTAATGACCAAGAGCAGCACTTTCAGCTTGGCATGAGTATGTCTCAAAGCCATCATGGGCCATTTATGGATAAAACCATCTCATTAATCAAGGAAAATACTTGGGTGAAAAAACGGTGGGAAGATAGTGTATTGGTCCCTTAATTACTGAGCAAATACAAGGGTCTACTGTTCCCTGTGATGTGAAAGGAGCAATCACAAAGGGTCTGCCCTGGCAAATCTTTCCTCAGGGCAGAGAAACCATCAAAGAATGGGCCACTTTCCTGAATTTTGCATTTCCCTTTTCAGTTGTATACTCAAGAGTTCATCTGTCTCTTTATAGCACCTCATCAGCAAATAAAGTATGTTGCCATGATTAGAAAGGACACAGAGGCTCGGGTCTTCAAGCTTCACCTTGGTGGCCTTTCCCTGTGTCCATCTCTATCTGTTCTGTATTCCTAGGGCCCTTATTTGCTCCTCCTCTGTCTGCACAGCTGGCTTCAGTAGATTCTGGCTCCAACTCATGGCTGCTTTGTCTCAGAACTCTAGACTTGTCTTCTTTTCCATCTGGGCCAGAGCATACCATTGAGCTCGTTGGCCCTGAAAGGAGAGCCACTGGAGTTGGCATGGGCAGGGGTGAGTGTTTGTATCTACATCATTTGACCCTGAGCTGGGTGATCCTGATCATTGTGAGGACCTTTTCTCAGCCTCCTCCTCATGACTTCCAGGGTTGGACAACGCACGTGACAAGTAAGCTTTATAGAAGTTAAAATTGTAGCCCTGAGCCTGGTAAGGAAAACAGCAAGTCCCAGTCCCTGCCCCAACATTTCTGGCTGGTCTGCCAGTCTCAGTCGGCTCTATTTAACTGAGGACAGAGCCAACTGAGATCCTGTTGGCTCTGTTTCCCAGAGTCTCCCAGGATCCTTTCCAGTCACATAAACAGATCTAGTTCAGCCTAGCACTGCCATGCTTAGCACACTGGCTGGCCCTGAAACAGCCCTTTTCTTGATATTTAGCAGAATCCTCCTTCCTTTGTATACAAAACCTCCTTTCTGTTCATTCTTCCCCATAAACAGATGTCATTGCTCCAGATATGAGACCTGGGTATCTGGTCTTTAAAAATCTCTGCCCTCCTCACCAACAGGAAATGCAGTATCAGGCATTGAGCCAGTCTTTGGCATTGGTCCCTGCCTTGTCCCTGTCACCCTGTCCTTCACTTGGACCTCCCACTGGCCTTCCTGATTTACTGACCTTCTGAAAAGCCTCAGCCCCTTGGGCCCATCTGCAGCTCACTATCTTCATTATTGCTCTCAAATTGATCACCATCTCACTTTTCCTGCTGTTCACTCCAAATTGCTTCCATTTTAAAGTCTGAAATTCATCATACAGATGACTAGATGCCACTTTCCTGAAAAGATTGAGGTCATCTGCATGAGATTTTTGAAATTCTCCCTAGTGGCCTCAAATTTTCTACGTCCTTTCATTCATCCTTTTGCCCTCTCTCCCACCTCAGAGAAAGAACTACCTCTCCAAGGCTTTCCCCTTGTGTTGGTTCTTCAGGTGGAACACAGGTTTTTAACTTGTTTTGGGTTCAAAGGTGTTTTTGTTATTATTGAAAATCACTTTGGTACCTAAGACCTTTATTTTTCTTCCTCCTGAGTGGGTCATAGCTTTAGAAGTCTGTTTTGGGTTCAGATCTTAACTCTACCATCTGTTGTAACTATGTGTCTTTGGGCAAATTATTTCACTCTTCTGAGTCTCAGTTTCCTAATTTGTAAAATGGTGATAATATTTTCTACATCCTAATAGGTGTCACAAGGAATCATATACTATTTTTAAAAGCCTTGACACACTGTAGGCTTTCATTAAAGCAAGTGTTCCTGGCCTGGTCCTGCTGTCATCATCAATTACTCCTTGCTCTTGAAGCAATGTCTGGCACTTTTGAAACTGCTCCATGGATTGATCACCTTATCTGCTTCTTGGATGAGTGAACTTGCCCAGTTCAGTGGACCTCTCTGAGCTCTAATCTTCTTTAATAAATCATAAAAAAGGTATCGACCTCACAGGGTTGTTACAAGAGACAGCGAGACTAGGCCAAAGTAAGCACATTTCTACAGTATCATTGTGTGTGTTGTCAGGTCCTGTGTCTGTATCATGTTTAGTCTACCAAAGCACACATAGTCCATCCTTCAGTCAGCACGTATTGACTGAGCATTTGTTCTGAGCCAGGTCCTGTTCTAGGTGCTGAGGCAGCTAGAGGCAGTTCCTGTTCTAGATGCTGAGGCTTTGTGGCAGACATTCTTGGTTTTTCACCCAACAGACAGTAGTCCACTTTCCTTGATTTCAGGGCCCCAGTTTGTGCATATACTAGGGAATAGGCGCTCCAGAAATATGGGCTTGTTCTCCTTTCCAGGGAGAAACCATGACTGATCAAGTCTAATCCCCATGATCTTATTCCACTTTTCGTTAGTAGTGGGCCCCTGACCTCATCTGGACAATCATATAAAAGGGGAAGTTGGCAAGGATTCTGAAAAAAATTCCAGAGACATGAGGGGATAAAGTCTTTTCTTTTTGCTCTGACATGTTTGGGTCAGGATGTGAAGCTTGGAGCTGCAGCAGCCAGACTTTAGTGTGAGAAAAACAAAGATGTCTGACATTGTTGAATTGCTAAGTGCACATTGATGTGAAAACTCAGATGTCCTTGATTATCTAAGTTCCTTTTCATCATTTTGTCTGCTACATAGAACTGAAAACATTCTTCAAGCAGTAAGCAGGATGAATGAAGTCCCTGCCCTCATATAGCTTACATCTGTCAGTGGGGAGATAGAAAATAAATAAGACAACAAATACACACATAATATTAAAGTAAAAAATGGCAATTGCTGAAAACCGAAAAAGACAAGGGGATTCAGAATGATGAAGCCATACTACTTAAGGGACAGCCTTTCTGAGAAGGTGACACTTGAACAGAGACTTGAATGAAGTGAGGAAGCAAATACATGAAGATCTATTAGGGCATTCCAAAGGCGACAACACTTGAAAGGCCTTGAATCAGGAATGAGCTGGGCCTGTTTGAAAAATCACAAAATACCCATATGACTAGAATGCAGGAAATCAGAAGGAAAGTGAGTTAACCAGGGTTAAGTAGCACTCCATGAGCCACAAGTAAAATGTTCAGATTTTATGGGATTAGTGTGATGGGAATCCACTGGAAGATCATGAATAAGGTAATCACATGATCTGCTTTTGGTTTTAAAAGGGCAACTGTGACTGCTGAGTGGAGACCATGCTAGGAGAGGATAATTGTTGAATCCAGGAAACTACTTCAGTGGTTCAGGTAAGAGGTGATAATAGCTCAAGTGGAGGGTGGGGCAGTGGTGATGGAGAGCTATCACATCTAGTTTGGTCCCAGGGTGAAGAGGACTATGTTTTAAATAAGGCTTGCTCATAGATTAGATGTGAGATATTAAAGACATGGAGGAATCAAAGATGACTCTTAGTTTTTGGGAGCTGAGCAATTGGGAGGATGATGGGGGCATTTATTTAGATAAATGAACTGAGAAGGGTGTATGGTTTAGTTTTTCTGGGGAGAGGATTTAGAAATCAACAATGCTCTTTCAGATAAACTTATGTTTGAATTGACTATTAGACCACAAAGTAGAAATGTATGTGTATTTAGATAAAAGAATCCAGTTTATTGAAGAAGTAGGGAATCTTTATAAATAAGAATTTAGAATTTATTAGCCTGCAGATGAAAGCTAAAGCTATGGGAGTTGAGATTTTTGAAGTAGGTACTATTATGTCTCTTTTACAGATTGGGAGACACAGCACAGAGAGGGTCAGTAATTTGCTCAGATAGCAAAACTAGTATGAGGCGAAGTCAGGATTTGAACCCAGGTGGTTATGGCTCTATAATCCTACCATTAACCATTACACTTTGATATAGCTTATACTTCCACACGTAGGTGAGTGATTTTAGTCATAGGCTATACTAATGTAACTGATATGACAAAATGTAATGGCTCAGAAAACATATATATTTTTCTTTCTTAACATTCCAATGAAAATGTTCTTCTATATGGGTAGATGTTTGGGTCCCAGGCTGAAGAGGACTCTGTCATCTATAATCTGTTACTTCCAAGATCCCCAAGGTTATCTTTACTGCCATTTCTATTGGGGTGCACATATCTCATTCACTCATATTCCATTGGTTGGAGCTGTCGTATGGCTCCAATCTACCTGCAAAGGAGGCTGGTTAATGTAGTCTGGATGTATGTCCACAAGCTAAGGGAGAACAGATTTTAGTGGATGGCTAAAGAATTTCTGCCACATAGACAATGGATTCTAAGCTGGATAATGAGGAAAGGAAATATCTCGGGTGGGTGATGAACAGTGAAAAAGGAGTGGTAGGGTCCATGGATGGAAGGTCTCAATGGGCACAAAAATTTGTCAAAGTGAGGATAACTTGAGGAAATAGCTGGAAATGTAGGAATTGATGGGCTGTATGAGTCTATATGTTTGAAATATAAATTTTGGAGGTGATGCAGTTATTCACAATGACAAAGGCCAAAGTGTGAACACAGGAGTGTATGGTTGAGGTATGGTGAGGCAGGTGAAGTGAAGTGGTCAAGAATATGCTGAGGCAGGAGAAACTACCATATTTTTCGGACCATAAGATGCTCCCAGGTTTTAGAGGAGGAAAATAGGAAAAAAATGTTTTGAAGCAAAAAATGTGGTAAAATATTTAATAACATAAATGACATAATATTTTACCAATGTAAATGTAAATAGAACTCAACAGCAGCATTTTCAACTATTATTCTCCCCAAATTTGGGGGTGGGGTGTGAGTCTTATAGTTAGAAAAATATAGTACATAAAAGCGTAGAGCTGACACTGTCAATGAATTGGTGCAGGTCTTCTTTAACTTTTTCAGAGCCCAGGGCAAGAATACAAATGAAGGTCTAAATATACCTTAGGTCTAAATATTTAAGTTATAGGTTAATCCACCAGCTTTAAATACAGATCTGTCTTCTTACTTTTACAGATATGCCTTCATAAACTCCAGGAAGACTAAATTTGAAATGAAAACTCTGTCTGTGGATTTTATGAGAAGAGTTTTCCTGGCTTTCTAGCCACAGGCTGTGGGCCAGTCCTCTTCCAGCTCTGCCCTATAGTGTATGGGGATTCAGTCCTCCCATTCAAGCTCTATCCACACTCACAATGAGAGATAGACACGTGGGAGAGACCCGTGCAGGCCCTGAAACAGGCTCAGTGGGTGCTGAGCAGGGCACCTGGAATGAAGTCTGGCAGAGGGACACAGCGGCTGGGCCAGCATGAACCCTTGGCCCATGGACTTCTCACCTACTGGGAAAAAATGTCTTCAAAAGAATGTTGGGTGGGTCTCCTTGCCTATGTCTGGGTGAAAAACTTCTTAGGAGCCAGTAGAGAAGGCAGAAGGGATAGCAGAGTATCTTATCATGTATCTCAAAAGGGCTCAGCTTTTAGAGGGATGGTGTTGGAGAAATGGTTAGAGGACTATGGAGGATGCCTTCTGGACCCTGTGGAGGCAACCAGGTGAGCCAAGGCTGCAGGAGGTAGAGTCAGGTGAACAGTTCAGGGATGGGGAAAGCCACAAATCCTTTGTATAACCACCAACTCACACAGAATACAGAACTCATCCATCACCAAAAAACTCTCCCTTGTACTATTCCTATATAATCATCCCCTCCCCCATCATCCTTAACCTCTAGAAACCATTAATCTGTTTTCCATCTTTATAATTTTGTGACTTCCAGAATGTTTTATAAATAGTCATACTGTATGTGACCATTTGAATTTGGCTTTTGTCATCAGCAAAATACCCCTGAGACAATCCCAGTGTTGCACATATCAATGGTTCATTCATTTTTTGTTGTTGTTCTTGTTGTTGTTGTTGTTTTTTAGTGGAGTAGTATTCTCTAGTAAGAATGTACCAGTGTGTTAATTCATGCATGCACTGTAGGACACTTTGGTTGTTAACAGTTGTCTGTCGTAAATAAAGCTTACAATCATGTACACATTTTTGTGTGGACCGAAGTTTTTATTCCCCTGCAATAAATGCTTAGAAATTCAATTACTGGCAAAAATATGTTTAGTGTTTTAAGAAACTGTGAAACTGTTTTCTGGGGAAGTTGTGTCATTTTTACATTCTCAATAGCAATATACAAGAGGTCTTGGACTCTGTTTAGAATAATAAAAATGTATTGTTTTAGATTAAATTAATTAGTAATGTATGGCAATATAAACATTGACCATGTCCTTGGTATAAAGCATAAGGTAAAGGGCATGTTTGGGGATCAGTATTAATGCTGAATTCTACTTGATTATATATACTGTTCAAGAACTTTATACAGCTATGAATAAACATGGTTCTTGAAAGTGAAAAAATTTAATTAAAATATGCAAATTAAAAGATTTTGATAATTATGATTTTCTTTGCTTTAATTTGAATGAATGAAATCTTAGCAGAGGTAACTATAGAAAAGGATTAAGACTGAGTTCTAACATTTGTAATAAAAGAGGTAAAGGCAAACCAGCTTTTGCCTGGGTGTCATTGACTTACATGTTGTTCTCTCTCTCTTTTTTAAATTAAAGCAAACTTGTGTTTATTATGGAGGGGGAATCCAAATTTTGTTGTTCTCTGTTCTACAGTGAACCAGCCACATGGCAGAAGAAGTTCACTTTGTCTCTCTTGGACTCAGTTTCTTCAATTGTACATGGTTAGTCTGAACAAATTACTAAATAAAAATTACCTGGGCATTGCTAAAATGCAGATGTCCCTGACTCTCCCTCAGAGATTCTGGTTCAGCAGTTCTGGGGTGGTGATATGGAATCTACATTTTATCAAGTTATAGTTTGAATCTGATGAGTAGACAAATTTAGGAGAAAAAACACAAGATGGTAGGTTGTGATTATTGTAAATTGCTTTACTATCTAGTGTAGAATATAAGTAGTTTTAAGCAGGAAAAAGATAAATTTTGTGAAACATTGTATAAGGTTTATTAGTTTTTAAAAAGGCAACATAACAAATGGACAATAATTTCCCTGACTAAATAAAAACTAATGACTAAATAATAACTCAAAACTCTTTCCCCAAAGCAACCACTATAAGTTTCTAGTGATTCCTTCTTAATAAAGAATATGTATAAGAATATATAAACATACATAAAGACTACATTTATACATATTTTATAGATCTACACTAAGAGGAATCATGCAGGGCAATTCCATACCTTTTGTTTTTGAAATGATTTTCTTCTCAGTTGGTGGCCAGCATGCACAGATATACCTTCCTCCTTTGCACTGCTGTATAGTTGGGTCTCCACTGTGTGTGAACCACAATTTATTTATCTATCTACTATTAATGGACACTTTGGTGCCTTTTACTTTTTAACTGCTACAAGAAAAATCCTGCAATAAGAATCCCTTTTCATATGCTTGAGTAAACTTCTGCAAGACTGTTCTTGGGGACAGTTCCTTGCAGTTGGATTTACACATGATATGTGCATTTATAGTTTCAGTGAATATTCCTAAATGCCATCTGAGAAGTTGCACTAATCTATGTTCCCACTAGGGGTATATGGAACTACATACATCATTCACCATGCCCTTGCCAGCCCTTCATTTCATCACACCTCATTATTTTTTGGTTCAATATATGAAGTAAAATGTCTATTTTGTTTTTTAAAAGTGCCTCTCTGTTTTGAAACTGCTATTGACTTAAAGGCTTCCAGAAATATATTTTTTCACCCTTGCCGCTGCAGACCTATGATCTGATTTTAGCTGTTGCCCCTCTGCTGACTTCTTTCTGAACCCAAGTAGCAGAGAGTGTAAGATTTTCCCCCTCTTTCTCCAACCACATCTCTCCTTAAAAAAAGAAAATTAATTTTATTGAGGTACTATTGATATACAAACAACAGTACATATTTAATGTATACAACTTGATGAGTTTGGAAATAAGTATATACCTGTAAAATCATCACCAGAATGTATGTCATAAACTTATCCATCATGTCAAAAAGTTTCCTCCTGTCCTCTTTTTTATTATGATTATTATTTTTGTGTGTATTTGTGTAATGGTCACAATCACACTCCTCTTGCCTTCACATGGCCGCTTCCATCATTCCTCATGACGACTTTGAGTGATTCTCTGTTCAGTTTGGTGCAGGTCTGAAGTCTGACCATGTCAAAAGGCATGGAGGACTGCTGAGTTAATGAAATTAAGGCCTGACTCTAGGCTGGCCCAAGATTCCTTACAGTAGATAAAGTGACGTCAGTGTAAAAGCCCTGCGAAGCCGCAATCTCACTGTCATCTGCAACACCTAATCCAGTTGAGCTCTTGCAGGCTGTCTCACAGTCACTGGCTTTGTACTTGGACTGCTGAAGTGGCCCCGCCTGCTAACCAGCCAGAGCCTGAATAAGACTCTGGGCAGGAGACTAGTGGCACTGAAGAAAAGGGCCCTTGTTGACTCACTCCATGGGCAGCTAAGTGCTTAGTAATAAACAGTAAACAAAGGCAGCAGCATAGGCCACAGAGGCAGCTCAACAGAGAGGAGCAAGAGATCCCTGCTCCCTCTTGGAAAATGATCCATGAGGAAGGCCTAGATGAGGTTGCGGGGACTTTTTACTGCAACCGTTGACACAGGACACAGGTAGTTCTTGACATCATTCACTTTTCTCCCACCAATCTGGTGAAGGGAAGGGCAAACCCATCCACTGGGTCTGGGTACAAGGATAACACAGCTGGGCTAGGCCCTGTGCTAGCCTGTGCTGCTCTTTGGCAGTGTGATTTGGAGTATTATGTGTTCCAGGTACTGGTAGGGCCTGATTCAGGCAGTGCATTTGCTTTTAAGCAGTAAAGAATGGGCTCAGCAAAGTCAACAACATTTGTTTGAACCACAGCTTTGTTATTCAGCATCTACTCAAATTCAAACAGATGTTTTTAAGTTTCCTGAAACTCAGTTTCCTCACTTATAAAATGGGGGAACTAGTGCCTGCATTGCAGCCTTTTTGAGGATACATGGGAGAACATATGTAAGGCAATTAACACATGCTTAGAGCTTAAGAGTAGCCCAATAAATGATAGCTCTCACTACTTTTAGGAATGAGTGTTGTTATTGCTTAAAGAAAGCCAGTGGTTTAAGGTAAAGAGTTTCAGGCCATGTCTTGTTGACTTTAGAAAACAATGGAAAAAATGTCAATGATTCACCTAGTTTTATACATATGCTTAGATAAAAGAAAAAGCTTATTTGAGTTTGTCAACAGTTTAAAAAACTTTTTTTTTATCTTCACCCAAGGACAGTTTTCATTGCTTTCAGAGAGTGGAGGGAGGGAGGGAGGTGGGCGAGGGGGAGAGATATGAGAGAGAAACATCAATTGGTTTGCCTTCTCATATGTGCACTAGCTGGGGATTGAACCTGCAACCTGGATATGTGCCCTGGCCAGAATCAAACCCACAGCCTTTTAGCCTATAGGACAATGCTTCAACCAACTGAGCCACACTGGCCAGGGCCAACTTTTTTTTTTTCTAAAGGAATAATTGAATTCAGAGGTGAAACGTGTGTATATCTCCTGCTAAATCCTATTATTTGCTATAGGCTATAGCTGAAACCAATCAGTTAGTTTATTATTTCAAAAAGTACTTGCTAAATATCTCTTGGTGCCAAGCCAGGCACTAGGTGCTAGGGACAACTTCCTTTGCTCAAAGCACCTTTCAGGTGAGTGGGGGAGCCCAAGAGCTCTACCTGCACAACTCATGATAGCAGCAAGTGTTAAAGTGGCACAGGCTCCTGGAAGAACATGTTTAAGCATGTTGAATATGAAGTGAAAACCAGCAGAGAGTGGGAGGGGAGGAGAAGGGGGAAGGCATTCCAGCCAGAGAAAAGCACACTCAAAGGCCCTATGGCATTAATAAGTAAAGTGTGTTCTGGGAATAATGGGCAGTTTGGCATCTGATAAGAAGGGAGGCTACAACAGTGAACAGGGCAAAACAAAGAAGGCGTTGCGTTCTATGGCTTGCGTTTCTCCTGGAGAGACATGGGTAATTTTAACGAGGGGCAGGTCATGACTGCATTTAAATATTAGAAAGATTATTTTAGTAGTAATATGGGTATGGGATTGGAGGGCATAAAGCTTGGAATGATGATGGAATTACCTCAGGAAACAGCAGTGAGGATTAGATAGCCTCTAAGCAGGTACTACCAACACTGTGAAAAACCTCAAACACACACATGTATAAGTTCATTAAATTTTATGGCTCTGAAAGATGTGTATTATATAATATATAATAAGATTTACTTTTTATTGAAAATTTCACATAGCCAGTTGACTCACCCAGAATGCATTCATTGATTTTTGCTAAACTCTTGTATCCTTTGTCAGCCTATGTCTGCAATTGACCAATGAGTGTAGTTCCAACATGAATGTTGGCTGATACTTTTATTTACATTGACAAGAGGAAGTTAAGCAATGGTGGTGAATGTGTTAACTTTACTCATCTGTCAATGACATGAATGACTTCTTTGCTGAACTGGATAATAGATTTTAGTTCTGAAAGAATAGTTCCTCAGTTTTTGTGCTATTGACAGCGTAGCAGCTACAGACATGACACACTTTTAGGTTTAATCTGCATTATTAACATTTTCATAAGTCTAAACAATGAACAAAACAACAAACCAAACCCTGATTTGTAGCTTTTGCCAATTTCTGTGGTGTAAATACTACCACCATGGCCAATTCCAAGCTCCCAATGGGCAACACAAATTTGGAAGAGATATGCTCTAGTAAACCATTATATAATATTTCTACCATATACTTGCAATTTATTTAAATAAGCTCAGAGCACAGACAATAGTAAAATGTAATAAAATAATTAGGAAATGGTGAGTTTTAGGTATATTATTAATATAATTTATTAAATTGGAAGGTTTTGTAATTTAATTTTTGCAATGGCTATGTTTAACAACCAGCTTGAAAAATTCCTGAAGATTTAATGATTGGCTCTCACTGGACAGTAGGAGCCTTCTTCAACATATCGTAAGATCCAAGAGAGTTTTAAACAGGCAGAATCTGATGGAGATGGGAATATAATTAGTAAGAATGGTAGGAAGGAGGACAAAGAAAAGAATTAAGAATACCCAGGTCTCACTATGGACAAATACATCATCCACCAAAATAGGAAATCCAGGAATGGATTCATGAGTGCAAGTCAATGCTGGACTCTTTAAAAAGACCAACATGAAAAGATGACTATCCGTTTAAATACAGAACAGAGAAGGATGAGAGCTGTTTTCAGGTATGAAGGAAGGTCATAGGACTTCTTCAGATACCTGGAGAATGGTGCTTGTTCACTGGTCTGCAAGACCCCCTGGGATAGAGGTAAGGTCCTATTGTTTGAATTCCCAGCATTTAAGTTGTCAGGCTTCGCACATTGGTGCTTGATGGAATTCATTCTGGCTAAGTTATTATGCATTAATTCTTTGATTTTTAGAGTAATGTTTACCCTTCTATAAAATGAATGTAATGCTACCCTCTAAAAAGTGTATTTTGAACCTAAAGGAATACCTGGAACTCAATGTAAACCTTCTTGGAGAGACTCTTGGGGGTAGCCCCTTGCCAGTGCTGCCTCTACATCTGTCCTGCTCATTGGAGTGGAGCTTCTGGAGGAAGAACAATGCCTGCTCAGAGGGGCCTTTTGAGCCAGGGGAGTGCTTTTGGAGAGCCACGGAAGTGCGGGCCAGGCACACAGCCTGTATGGGAACTCAAATAAAAACAGCCCTGTTGACCATTTCTCTCCTCTCAATCCCCTGAGTTTCTGGCCTTGGTGATTGCCAGCCCCCCCATACCCTCCCCCACCTCATAATCATCCCCCCTTTTTTGTACTTTCCACTCACAGTGTCTGCATTCAGGTCATACAAGCTCAGACACTGGGCAGCTGGTGCTGGTTTAGAGCCTTGGCTTATCCTATGATAAGTCCTCCATTAAATTCCTTCCCTCTGATCTAAGAGTGTAGTTACCCAAGTTCCCTGGATCATTGACCAGCTTTATTTAGGGGTCTCCTCAGCTACCCAACAGCAATTTTGCCTCCAAATTCTAACTGGCTGCAGCCATTTCCTGCCTTTAACTAGTTCTTCCAAACAACCTGATGGGACTTAGGGAGTGCCATCTGTCACTTGTAATGTGCTAAAGAACTACCCAATGATCTTATTAAAATGCAGATTCTAACTCAGAAGGCCTGGAAAGAGCCTGGGTATGCATTCCTAACAAGTTTCCAGGTGATACCAATATGGTGAGTCTGAAGGACCACATTTTGAGTAGCAAGGACTGGGGTATACAGCCTAGGCCAATGCTACCAGAAACCCCATTGGTGAATCTATTTCTGCTCTCAAACCTAGTTTTGCAGGTTCATCCCTCCCTTCCCTCACTGTATACTCAACATTAATCATATGAATAGCTAGAATTTATTGAGAAGCTGCTATGTGTCAAACACAATAACTCATGTTTATAGATGAACAAAGAGAAAAAAATAACTTACCTAAGGTAGACAGGAGTCAATCCAACATTGATCTCAGAATCTGCCCTTTCAACCACTATGCTTTGCTATTTCTATTTTCTTCTGAGTGTTATTTGTCTGAGTTCAGTGTTTTTAGCTGCTTTCCTCCTAGACTTCTCTTCCCTAAGACTGTCTGGTTGAGTCCCCTTCCCCAGTCTTGCTCTTCATTTTATTCTCTGTTACTAATGGCTATATTGCTACTTGACACCCCCCCACCTTGTTTTGCCTATAGATTTCCTTTTCCCTATATTTTCTTGAGCTAAAATGGTTGTGATAGCCCAATGTCATTGACAATATAGTAGACAGTGAAAAAAAAGCAGGAAAGGACCTATTTGTGGTGAGCTCATGCCAGTCAAGTGGTATATTTTGAGACTAACCTGTTAGAACTTACCTTTTAGATTACAAAGTTGTGAAAAAAGTAGCTTGATAGGAAACGCAATGGACGTTTTTAACAAGTGTCATTAAAGAACTTTATTATTTCATGTATCAGTGTCATTTCTGCATGATGCTGGTCAACAGAGTACAGGCTACTTCTGATGTACTCATTCAGTGGCTCACTGAGTCATTCAGCCTGTGGGGAAGAAGGCACTCTAGGCAGGAGTGTCCCCACACAGCTTGTGAGAAAGACAGGAGGTGAGAGGGAGTGGTGCATCTGACGCATGGAGAAAGCTATGCTTACTCCTGGAATCATCTGGAGAGGTGGACTAGAGGTCTCATAAGCTGTAAGCCTTGTTCAGGAGTTGGGAACCTGGAATGATTCTATGGAGAATAGAAAGCCACTGAATTTTTTAATGTGGAGGGAATAACATGGTCAGATTTGTGTTTTATGAAGAGGTCTCTGCAGGATAGAGGATGGATTGAGTTAGTGGTCAGACTGAGTGTGAGAAAATAATTTGAGGGAATATAGTAGTTATTTAGGTGGGAAATGCTGGTAGCTTAGACTAGGCCAGTGGAAGTGGGGCTGGGGAGAAATGGATGAAGAGAGGTTTTGGAGATGGTGATTAACAGGATGTGGAGTTAAGGATAGGAGAAAAGAAAGACCTAAAGGTTTGGCTTGAGTAGCTGTGTAGATAATAGTGTCATTTATTTGGAAAGGAAGTTGGAGGAGGAGGTGAAGGGAAGATGACTAAGATGACCTGGGAGCACCAAGCAAGAGCTCAAGAGAGATGTCTGAGTTGAAGATACAATTGGAGGTGATGAGTTGATAGTAGGTAACTTTAGAGTGTATAGAGTGATTAGAGGAAAAAGTGTCCTGGGCAGGAAGACCCCCAACATTTGGCTTTTCATTTGTTCGTTGTTACAAATAATGCCATGGCATATATATCTCTTTGAGTGTACACCTTTGTCAATTAAATTCTTAGCATAAATTTCTGGAAAAGAAATGACTTGATGGGAAGGATGGACATCACTTGACTCCTGATAAGTGTGGCCAAATCGCTTTATAAATCAGCTTTCTCAAATTGGCCACACCCCAAACAGTCTCTGAGAGGAACAGTTACATTGCAATCTCTCAAGCACCTGAGTGTGCTTAACTTTGAAACTGACTTGATAGATGAAAAATGGGCCTCCTGGTAGTTTCTATTTGTAGCTTTTAGATTACATGTAGGGGTGGACAGTTTTTCATGTGCTTTAGTAATGAGTTGCAGTTTCTTCTATGATTTTTCTTAATCTCACTTTCTGCTGATCTACTAGTATTGGGAACTACAGATATTTCTCTCTCTTTTGATGGTAATTAGTCACTTTCAGCTTGACCTTCATATCCTAGCTCATTGTACTGAACTTTTTGATGGCAGAGTGGGAAGAAGCCTCTAAGCTCAGGAACCTAGGAGAGGATCTAGTGACTGAAGCCCAGGCAAGGGTCTTGAGACTGTAGTTCTCTCCTTACAACCAGTTGGAAGGTCACATGAGGAAGTGCCTTCATTTCTCCAACCCTCAGCTGTTCTCACATGTTTCTTTTCTGTGCTAAAGTGAGGCCTCTCTGATGGGTTAAGCTTGATACAGAAGTTAATGACTGTCTTTTTTCTAGGCATTATTTTTAATGATCTTCTTTGGATGGATATATTTGCCTTCATGACACTACTTCACCTCTAGAGGAATTTTTTTCCTTTATTTTAATTGTTGTTCTTGTGTAGTTTTCCGTCTTTTACTCCCATCCCGGCCCACCGCCCCAGCCCTCCCCACCTCCCTCCCATTTCCACCCTCCCTTGTTTTTGTCCATGTGTCCTTTATACTTGTTGCTTAAACTCTTCCCCTTTTCCTCTGAAGTTCCCTCCCCTCTCCCCTCTGATCACTGTCAGCCTGTTCTCAATTTCAGTGTCTTTGGTTATATTAAAAAATATGGAACGCTTCACAAATTTGCGTGTCATCCTTGCGCAGGGGCTGTGCTAATCTTCTCTGTATTGTTCCAATTTTAGTACATGTGCTGCTGAAGTGAGCACTCTAGAGGAAATTTTTAAGCAAAGTGTTCACTTGCTGGAGTTTGTGACAGGGTGAACCACTTCTCCACTTGTATTAGGTTGGAAACCCACTAAAGGCCCTACTATGCCTAAGTCTTCTCTACCAGAGATTTTGTTCCCAGCTGTCACTATAGGATGAAAGGGGATTAAACTCTCTGTGAAAGTTTATGCCTGTTTGGCTCCAGGACCCCTCAGAGGCAGTAGAGCCCTTCTCTGTAACTGGCATTCAGTGATCATTCCTCCCAATGTACTAGCCTGTCTCTCTTTCACATTTTCCTTCTCCCTTGGGGGATTCAACCTGTGGAAAGAATGTATGTGTGATTTTTGGTTGTCGGGCAGAAGAGGTTGAGTTTAGATGTGAGGCCCTAAAATTTATCAGACCAAAATGAAAATCTGGAGAATCCTGGCTTGTTAATGCCTACTCCAAACACATTTTACTATTTTATTTTATGTTATAGCTTTTTTTTAAGAGCACATAGCATAATGCCCTTGAGATCCATGCAAGTTGTTACAAGTATTGCTAGTTTCATTTTAATTGCTGAGTAGTATTCCATGGTACAGATATACTGCAATTTGTTTAGCTGTTCACTAGATGAAGGACATTTTGGTTGTTAATAGCTTCTGGCTCAGGTTTTTGTGTGGACATAGTTTTCATTTCTGTGGGATAAGTGCCCAAGAGTGTAGCTGCTGGATCACATTGTCTCCCATCCAAGTAGTAACCAGGCTCAAGCCTGCTTAGCTTCCAGGATCAGACGAGATCAATCACAGAGCCCCATTCCTCCATCATGGATGAAAATAAAACTACCAAGGCATAATCTTCTTGGGGAGGAGAAGTGGCCAAACTCTCAGAGGAGAATGACCCAGAGCCCCTTCCTCACCAGGCTTTTATTGGGTTCAAATAAACAGGAATACAGGTATGTCAGGCAGCAAGGACCAAACAATGGATAACATTTCAAAGAAATCTGAGGGCTTAATCTGAGTCAGTGTCTGTCAGGAAAGGGGGTTGCAAAACTTCGGGAAACATACTCATTTCCTCCTCGGACCCTTATCATTTAAATGAGAGCACTCTTAGCAAACAAAGCAGGTTTCACAGGACTTTATGAATTCTTTCTTATGCCCGATCACCCGGGGAACTGCTCTGGCCAGCACAGGACTGCACTGCCAGCCGTCATAGTTTCAGGCTTAAGCCGATTAGAGCTAGGAAGCATCTCCCAGATGGAAATGGGGACTCGGGCCATGTCAGAATAGCTGGGAGGTGAGGGTCCATCACCCCATCTTTGCTGAAGCCCCCCAGAGTCCTTCCATGAGGCCTCCCAAGTGGTCGTGTCTGGCTTAGGTTGCTCCTCCCGTGAAGAGTCTTACCCATCATTGACTAACCGACTAAGCATTGGGGCCAGAGATGGATGAGGCAGAAGCAGCACTCCTGCCAGGGAGATAAGCTTTCTCTCCTTAGTAGCTCATGTCCTCTTGACAGAACAGACCCAGATGAGGCGGGTCCTTTGGCTCTTACTCAGCCTAGCCATGGGGTTCAGGTTACAGCTCCTGAGACCAGGCTGAATGGTCCACAACATATGGTAAAAGTATATTTAGTTTTTTCCAGAGTGTCAGTGACACTTATATTCCCACAGGCAATGTATGAGAGATCCAGTTTCTCCACACCCTCACCAGCAGTCAGTACTATCAATTTTTTTTTATAATAGGTAGGCAGTGATATCTCATTTCTTCCTCTTAAGGCTATTAATACTGAATATTTCTTCATAAACTTATTTGCCATGTGTATATCTACTTCACTATAGTGTCTCTTTATGTCTTTTGCTCATTAAACCCTTCTAAAAAAGCAATGGACCTAATTCTTTTTTAGAACAGTTTTAGGTTTATAGCAGAAGCTGAGTGAGATTGTACAGAGTTTTCCTGTATACTCCCCCCCCCGACAGGCATAGCCTCCTCCATTACCAGCATCTTTCCTCAGAGTGGAGGATGAATTGTTACTACTGATGAACCCACATTGACATATCCATATCACCCAAAGTCCATAATTTATTCTAGAAGTCACTTAGTGGTGTACATTCTGTAGGTCAGGACAAATTTATAATGGCATATGTCTACCATTAGAGTATCATACAGAGTAGTTTTCCTGCCCTAAAAGTCCTCTGTGCTCCATCTATTTATTCTTCTGCCCTCAACCCCAGGAAACCACTAATCTTTTTACAGTCTTTTCCAGAATGTCATAAAGTTGGATTCACACAGTATATAGCCTTTTTATTTTTTTGTTTTATAAATATATTTTATTGATTATGCTATTACAGTAGTCCTATTTTTCTCCCCTTTATTCCTTTCCACCCTGTAATCTCCTCCCATCAGCACTCCCCTGCTCCCTTATCTGATGTCCATGTGTCATACATTAAGTTCTTTTTTTAAACTTTTTTATTTTAATTGTTATTCTTGTACAGATTTCTGTCTTTTACTCCCACTCCAGCCCGCCACCCCAGCCCTACCCACCTCCCTCCCATTTCCACCCCCCATAGTTTTTGTCCATATGTCCTTTATACTTGTTCCTGTAAACCCTTCCCCTTTTCCCCTGAAATCCCCTCCCCTCTCCCCTCTGGTGACTGTCAGCCTGTTCTCAATTTCAGTGTCTTTGGTTATATTATGTTTGTTTGTTTGTTTTGTTGATTAGGTTCCTGTTAAAGGTGAGATCATATGGTATTTGGCTTATTTCGCTTAGCATGATGCTCTCAAGTTCCATCCATGCTGTTGCAAAGGGTAGGAGCTCCTTCTTTCTTTCTGCTGCGTAGAATTCCATTGTGTAAATGTACCACAGTTTTTTGATCCATTCATTTACTGATGGGCACTTAGGTTGCTTCCAACACTTGGCTGTTGTAAATTGTGCTGCTATAAACATACGGGTGCATAGGTTCTTTTGGATTGGTGTTTCGGGGTTCTTAGGATATAATCCTAGCGGTGGAATTGCTGGGTCATGGGTTGAAAGGTAGATCCATTTTTAGTTTTCTTAGAAAATTCCATACTGTTTTTCATAGTGGTTGTATCAGTCTGCAATCCCACCAACAGTGTACTAGGGTCCCCTTTTCTCCACAACCTCTCCAACATTTGCTGTTTGTTGCTTTGTTTATGATGGCCATTCTGACTGGTGTAAAGTAGTATCTCATGGTGGTTTTAACTTGCATCTCTCTGATAGGTAGCGGTATTAAGCATCTTTTCATGTGTCTCTGGATCCTCTGTATGTTCTCCTTGGAGAAGTGTCTGTTCAAGTCCTTTGTCCTGTTGCAGACCGTTCAGCCTGGTTTCAGGAGTTGTAACCCTCACCCCATGGTGGGCTGCGTGAGAGCCCAAGGGACCCACTTCATCTGGGTCTGTTCTGTCACAAGGATGTGACCTATTAAGGAGACAAAGCTTATCTCCCTGGCAGGGGCACTGCTTCTGCCTTACCCATCTCTGGCCCCATTGCTTGGTTGGCAGTCAATGACGGGTAAGACTCCTCATGGTAGGGGCAACCTAAGCCAGACGCGACCACTTGGAGGCCTCACGTAAGGACTCGGGGGGTTGCAGCAAAGAGGATGTGATGGACCCTCGCCCCCCAGCTATTCTGACATAGCCCGAGTCCTCATTTCCATCTGGGAGATGTCTCCTGCTTCCTAATTGCCTTAAAGCCTGAAACTGTGGGGGTGAGCTGTGCAGCCCTGTGCTCAGCAGGACGGCTCCCTGGGTGATCCAGACATAAGAAAGAATTCCTAAAGTCCTGTGAAACCTGCTTTGCTAAGAGTGCTCTTCCTGAGGTGACAAGTGTCCCAGGAGGAAATGAGCATGTCTCCCAAAGTCTGGCAACCCCCCTTCCTGACAAACACTGGCTTGGATTAAGCCCTCAGATTTCTTTGACATGTTAAACCTGTATTCCTGTGTATTTGAGCCCAAAAAAGCCTAGTGAGGATGGGGCTCTGGGTCATTCTTCTCTGAGAGTTTGACCCCTTTCCTCCCCAAGCAGTAATGTCTTGGTAGTTTTTATTTTCATCCATGACGGAGGGATGGGGCTCTGCGGGCGGAGCCCCCCCACATCTGGCACCCAGGACAGGGTCCCCCGCATTGTCCATTTTTTAATTAGGTTGCTTGTCTTCTTAGAGTGGAGTCTCGTAAGTTCTTTATATATTTTGGAGATTAAACCCTTCTCTGAAGTATCATTGACAAATATGTTTTCCCATACAGTTGGTTCTCTTTTTATTTTAATATTGTTTTCTTTAGCTATGAAGAAGCTTTTTATTTTGATGAGATCCCATTTATTTATTCTTTCTTTTATGTCCCTGGCTTTACGGGACATACCAGTGAAAATGTTGCTGCTTGAAATATCTGAGATTTCCCTACCTATGTTCTCCTCTAGGACTTTAATGATGTCACGGCTTATATTTAAATCTTTTATCCACTTGAATTTACTTTTGCGTATGATGTAAGTTGGTGCGCAAGTTTCATTTTTTTTGCATGTAGCTGTCCAGTTCTCCCAACACCACTTGTTGAAGAGGCTATTTTTGCTCCATTTTATGTTGCTGCCCCCTTTGTCGAATATTAATTGATTGTAGAGACTTGCGTTTATTTCTGGGCTCTCTGGTCTGTTCTACTGGTCCATGTGTCTGTTCTTGTGCCAGTACCAGGCTGTTTTGATTACAGTGGCTTTGTAATACAGTTTGGTATCAGGTATTGTGATCTCTCCTACTTTGCACTTCTTTCTCAAAATTGCTGCCGCTATCTGGGGTCGTTTATGATTCCATATAAATTTTTGAAGTGTTTGTTCTATGTCTGTGAAATATGCCATTGGAACTTTAATAGGTATTGCATTGAATCTGTAAATTGCTTTGGGTAGTATGGACATTTTGATGATATTAATTCTGATCCATGAACATGGTATATGTTTCCATTTGTTTGTGTCTTCCTTGATTTCTTTGTTTAGTGTTGTGTAGTTTTCTGCATACAGGTCTTTTACCTCCTTGGTTAGGTTTATTCCTAGGTATTTTATTTTTCTTTTTGCTATATCCAATGGGATTTTGTTCTTGATTTCTGCTTCTGCTGTTTCACTGTTGGTATACAACAATGCCTTTGATTTCTGGATATTGACTTTGTATCCGGCTGTTTGGCCAAATTCATTTATTAGGTCGAGCAGCTTTTTGGCGGAGTCTATAGGATTTTCTATGTACACTATCATGGCATCTGTAAACAATAACAGTTTTGTTTCCTCCTTTCCGAGTTGGATGCCTTTTATTTCCTTTTCTTGTCTAATCTCTGTGGCTAAGACTTCCAGTACTATATTGAATAGAAGTGGTGACAGTGGACAACCTTGTCTTGTTCCTGATCTTAGTGGAAAAGATTTTAGATTTTGCCCATTGAGTATGATGTTGGCTGTAGGTCTCTCATATATGGCCTTTATTATGTTGAGGAATGCTCCCTCTATTCTCGCTTTGCTGAGTGTTTTTATCATAAATGGGTGCTGTACCATATCAAATGCTTTTTGTGCATTTATTGATATGATCATGTAATTTTTGTCTTTGCTTTTGTTTATGTGATGTATTACATTTACTGATTTGTGAATATTAAACCATCATTGCATCCCTGGGATGAATCCTACTTGGTCATGCTGTATGATCTTTTTAATGTATTGTTGGATGCGGTTTGCCAATATTTTGTTGAGGATTTTAGCATCTCTGTTCATCAATGATATTGGCCTGAAGTTTTTTTCTTTGTTGTGTCTTTATCTGGTTTTGGGATTAGAATGATGCTGGCTTCAAAAAAAGAGTTTGGGAGTCTTCCATCATTTTGAATTTTTTCGAATAGTCTGTGAAGGATATGGGTTAGCTTTTCCTTAAATGTTTTGTAGAATTCTCCTGTGCACCATCTGGTCGAGGGCTTTTGTGTGTCGTGAGTTTTTTGATTACTGCTTCAATTTCATCTGCTGTTATTGGTGTGTTCAGGCTTTCTGCTTCTTCTTCATTAAGTTTTGGAACATTATATTTTTCTAGAAACTTGTCCATTTCACGTAGGTTTTCAAATTTCTTGGCATACAGTTCTTCATAGTAATTTCTTACAATGCTTTGTATTTCTGTGGTATCAGTTGTAATCTCTCCTCTTTCATTTCTGATTGTGTTTATTTGAGTCCTTTCTCTTTTTTTCTTGCTGAGCCTGCTTAAAGGCTTGTCAATTTTGTTGATCTTTTCAAAGAACCAGCTCCTGGGTTCATTGATCCTTAAAATTGTGCTTTTAGTCTCTATGTCATTTAATTCTGCTCTGATCTTGGTTATTTCCTTCCTTCTACTTGCTCTGGGCTGTCTTTGTTGTTGTTCCTCAAGTTCTTGTAGGTGTAGGGTTAGGTTGTTTGTTTGAAATGTTTCTATCTTCTTTAGGCATGCCTGTATCACTATGAACTTCCCTCTGAGGACTGCATTCACTGTGTCCTACAAGTTTTGGGTCATTGTGAGTTCATTTTCATTTGTTTCCAGAAACTTTTTGATTTCCTCCCTAATTTCATTCTTGACCAATTCATTGTTTAATAGCATGTTATTCAATTGCCATGATTTTGAGTGTTTTGGGTTTTCCCCCTTGGGGTTGGTTTCTAGTTTCAGTCAGTCCCTTGTTGTCAAAGAAAATGCTTGGTATGATTTCAATTTTCTTGAGTTTGATGAGGCTTGTTTTGTGTCCTATCATGTGGTCTATCTTTGAAAATGTTCCACGTGCATTTGAAAAAAATGTGTATTTAGTTTCTTTGGGATGAAGGGCTCTGTATATATCAGTTAAGTCCAATTCATCTAGAGTATTGTTCAATGCCACAATATCTTTGTTGATATTTTGTTTGGAAGATCTGTCCATTTTTGACAGTGGGGCATTAAAATCCCCTACTATAATTGAGTTTCTGTCAATATCTTTCATACAGGTGCTCCTACATTGGGTTCATATATATTTACAATGTTTATGTTTTCTTGGTGGATTCCTCCCTTGAGTATTATGAAGTGACCATCTCTCTTTATGGTCCTTTTTTTGAAGTCTATTTTGTCTGATATGAGTATTGCTACACCGGCTTTTTTTTCCTGTCCATTTGCTTGGAAAATTTGTTTCCAGCCCTTCACTTTGAGTCTGTGTAGGTCTTTTTTCCTGAGGTGGGTCTCTTGTAGGCAGCATATGTGTGGGTCATGCTTTCTTATACATTCAGCTATTCTATGTCTTTTGACTGGAGCATTTAATCCATTTATATTTAAGGTTATTATTGATAGGTACTGATTCATTGCCATTTTTGTACCTGTGTTTCTCTCTCTCTCTTTCTCGCTTTTCCTTCCTTTCCTTAAAGCAGTCCCCTTAGCATCTCTTGCAGAACTGGTCTGGCAGAGATGTATTCTTTTAGACTTCTTTTGTCTGGGAAGCTCCTTATTTGGCCTTCTTTCTTGATTGAAAGCCTTGCTGGATAAAGTAGTCTTGGTTGCAGGCCTTTGGTTCTCATTACCTGGAATATTTCTTGCCATTCTCTTCTGGCTTGGAGCGTTTCCATTGAGAAGTCAACTGCTAACCTTATTGGGGCTCCCTTGTATGTTACTTCCTGTTTCTGCCTTGTTGCCTTTAACATTCTCTCTTTGTCTTGGAATTTTGCCATTTTAATTCTGTTGTGTCTTGAAGTGGGCCTGTTTGGGTTCCTCTTGATTGGGACTCTCTGTGTTTCCTAAATTTGTGTGACTTTTTCTCTCATCAAATTAGGGAAGTTTTCCATCATTACTTTTTCAAATAGGTTTTCTATCCCTTGCTCTTCTGCTTCTTCTTCTGGTATCTCTATTATATAGATATTATTACGTTTCATCTTGTCTTGCATTTCTCTTAATCCCTCTTCATTCTTTCTGAGCCTCTTTTCCTTTTCTTGCTCTTTCTGGCTGCTTTTTTCTACTTTGTCCTCCAACTTGCTGATCTGATCTTCTGCTTCATCAATTCTGCTTTTCATTCCTTCTACTGTGGTTTTCAGTTCAGAAATTGTATTCTTCATTTCTTCTTGACCCTTTTTGATAGTTTCTATTTCCTTTTTCATGTTAATATAGTTTTCAGTGAGTTCATCATAGCTTCCCTGTAGTTTCTGGTAGCTCATTGAGAGCTCATGGAGGTTCCTGACAACCATTGCTTTGAACTCAATATCTGATAGTTGAGTGACCTCTGTTTCATTTAGCATTCTTTCTGGGGCTTCCTTCTTTCATTTCATTTGGGGATTGTTTCTTAGTCTTCCCATTGTTTGTGATACTCTTCTTGTTAGCCTCAGCTTCTTAAATTGATCTGTTCTCGCTCCCTGGGTTTATGGTGTCAATTTCTGTGGTAGAACACCTGTGAGATTCAGTGGTGCCTTTGGGTTTCCTGGTGTTCACAGCTTCCACCGTCTCAGCTGTTGGGATGCCTCTTTGGGTCTGACTCTGTTTTTTTCACAGCTCCAGGTTTTTTTTTTTTTTTTGTCTCACTCATAGGTATTTAAAAAGAGAAAAGAAAAAAAATGAAAAAAAGAAGAAAAAAGAGGAAGGAAAAAGAGATAAAATTGGAAAGAAAGGAAGAAGGAATAAGATAAGAAAGAAGTAAAGAGAAGCAAAAGGAATCGAGGGATAAAAAAGATAAAAATAATGAAATATAAAAGTATATAAAATTAAACAAAACAAAAAACCCCCCACAAAAGCAAAAAACAAAAAACAGACAAACGACAAAACACACAAACAAAAAAAAAAAACCTCTTGGTGTTTTCAAACTGACCAAACTGGTTTTTCTGGTCTTGGTGGCTACAACAGGCTGAGGGGGACTGGGGTCGCTTTTCTCCTTGTTCCGCACTCAGTCAGTTTTGGGCTACTCTCCTCAGTGCCAGCTCTGAACTCTCCCCAGGGCTAGTGGTGCATTCTCCATACAGGGCCTTGGGCATGATTTCTGAGCCTCCTGCTGAGTGAGAGGTTTCCCGAATTTATGGGTGTGAGCTGGGATCACCTACGGATCGAGCACTCCCAGCGTTTATTGTTGTGTGCTCCGGGTCTCCTACAGGGTGCATGTGCTTACCCGAGTTTACCTGTGTGGGCTCCCTGAGTTTCCTGAGTTGCGCACACTCACCCTAGGATTACGGTTGTGAGCTCTGGGTCTTCCACCAAGCTCTCTCCTCTGGTCGTAGGGCTGCCTCCAGTCAGTCGCAAGGTCGCCTCTGGTTGCTCAGCTGCTCCATCTGGTTTTCCAATGTCTGCTACAGATTTTGATCTCCTATTTTCATATATGCTGTGGTACTGTTGGCTGTCTGCTCTGTTCCTCTGTAGATCAGTTAGGGTTTTCTCCTATGTGTAGAGGGAAGTGGAATCTGCCTCCTCCTATCATGCCACCATCTTCCTTCTGACAGATTTTTAAAAAGGCTTTGAAAACCAGTATTCAGTTTTAGTTGTTGGGTTCCAACTGATTGGAAGGGCCGCCACCGCTGAGGCTCCTCCGTGCCTCCCTTGTCACCGCTCGCAAGCCCGCCTCTAATGAGTTGCTGGTTGAGACGCGCCTCTACTCCAGCACCTGCTGGGGAACGTTGCTCAGGCAGTCATTATCTCCCCCATTGTTACATGTAAGTTCTTTGACTCCTCCATTTGCATTATTATTCTTAACCTCCCCCTGTCTATTTTGTACCTACCATTTATGCTTCTTCTTCCCTGTACCTTTTCCCTCATTCTCCCCCTCCCCCTCCCTGCTAATAATCCTTCATGTGATCTCCATTTCTGTGATTCTGTTCCTGTTCTATTTCTTTGCTTAGTTTTCTTTTTTTAGGTTCAGTTGTTGGTTGTGAGTTTGTTGTCATTTTACTGTTCATAGTTTTGATCTTCTTCTTTTTCTTAGATAAGACCTTTTAACATTTCATATAATAAGGGCTTGGTGATGATGAATTCCTTTAACTTGACCTTATCTAAGAAGCAATTTATCTGCCCTTTCATTCTAAATGATAGCTTTGTTGGATAGAGTAATCTTGGATGTAGGTCCTTGCCTTTCATGATTTTGAGTACTTCTTGCCCGCAAGTTTTCTTTTGAGAAATCGCTTGACAGTCTTATGAGAACTCTCTTGTAGGTAAATGTCTCCTTTTATCTTGCTGCTTTTAAGATTCTCTCCTTCTCTTTAAACTTGAGTAATATGATTATGGTGTGCCTTGGTGTGTGCTTCCTTGGGTCCAACTTCTTTGGGACTCTCAGAGCTTCCTGAACTTCCTGGACATCTATTTCCTTTACCAGATTGGGGGAGTTCTTCGCCATTTTTTCAAATAAGTTTTCATTTTCTTGCTCTTCCTTTTCTTCTTCTGGCACTCCTATGATTCAGATATTGGAACATTTAAAGTTGTCCTGGAGGTTCCTAAGCCTCTCCTTATTTATTTTATTTATTTATTTGTTTTGCATTCTTGTTTCTTCATTCTGTTCTGGTTGAATGTTTATTTCTTCCTTTTGCTCCAAATCCTTGATTTGAGTCCTGGTTTCCTTCCTTTCACTGTTGGTTCCCTGTATATTTTTCTTTATTTCACTTTTTCCTCCATTTTACAACCACTTCTGTGAACATCCTGATTACCAGTGTTTTGAACTCTGCATCTGATAGGCTGGATGTATTTTTATCACTTAGTTCTATTTTTGGAGCTTTTGTCTGTTCTTTCATTTGGGCCATATATTTTTTTTTGTCTTGGGCATGCTTGTTACTTTTAAGGGGTGGAGCCTTAGGTATTCACCAGGGTGAGGCAACCCACATTGCTGTGTTGTGGTGCTATATAGAGGGGGAGGTGTCCAATAGGGAACAATGTTGCTTGCTTGGCTCTTGGCTGGCTTTCAGTCACTTCCCCTGTTACCCACAAGCGAATTAAAGCCTTTTGGTATTGATTCCCATGTTGGTGGGCTTTCATGCATTCTATGACCCTGTGGGTCTCTCCAATGAATTTTCCCATGAGGCTGGACGTTTCTCCTGATGCCACAACCCTCACAGGTTCTTATGGCCAGAGGTTTTGAGCCTTTATTTCACCATGGTGAAACCCTGCATTGCGTGATCTGTCTCTCTCCCCACTTGTTCCTCCTGGTTTATCCACACACAAATGTGGGACCACCTCGTCCTCCAGCTGCTGCCTTGCCACTTTTCATCCTCTCTGCTCTGGCTGCCTGTCTCTATCCCTCCTACCAGTCTGAATGAATATTTTTTTCTTTAAGTCCTTGGTTGTCAGACTTCCATACAGTTTGATTCTTCTGGAAGTTCTGATTGTTTTTTTTTTTTAAGTTGTCGTTGTCTTTCTTTTGGTTGTGGGAGGAGACAAAGTGTATCTACCTATGCCTCCATCTTGGTGGGAAATCTCAATATGAAGCCTTTTTAGATTGGCTTCTTTCACTTAGATGTATATATTTAAGTGTCTTCCATGCCTTTTTGTGGTTTGATAACTTACTTCTTCTTAGTGCTAAATAACATTTTGTTTCTGGATATGCCACAATTTATTTATCCATTTACCTACTGATGGAAATCTTGGCTGCTTCTAGATTTTGGCAATTATGAATAAAGCTACTATAAACATTGTTGGATCATCTGGTGAGAATATGTTTAGTTTTGTAAGAAGCAACCAAGCCGTCTTTCAAAGTGGCTGTACCATTTTTCATTCATACCAGCAATGAATCACAGTTTCTGTTGCTCCACATCTTCATTGTATCTGGTGTCAATATTCTGAATTTTGGCCATGCCATATGTGTATAGTGCTGTCTCGATATTATTTTAATTTGTATTGCCTTGATGATATATGATGTCATCTCTTCACATGCTTATTTGCCACTGGTAGATCTTCTTTGGTGATGTATCTGTTAAGGTCATTAGCCCTTTATTAAATTGAGTTGTTTGTTTTCTTATTGCTGAGTTTTAAGTGTTCTTTGTATATTTTGCATAACACTTCTTTATCAGATGTGTCTTTTAGAAACATTTTCTCCCAGTTTGTGGCTTGTCTTCTCATTCTCTTGACATTGTTTTTGGCAGAGCAAAAGTTTTTAATTCTAATGAAGTCTAATCATCAATTATTTTTTTCATGGATTGTGCCTTTAGTGTTATACTTGAAAAGTCATCGCCATACTTAAGGTCATCTAGGTTTTCTTCTAGGAATTTTACAGTTTCACATTTTACATTTAGGTCTGTAATGCATTTTGGATTTATTTTTGTGAATGGTGTAAAGTCTGTGTCTAGAATGACTTTTTTGCATATGAATGTCCAGTTGCTCCAGTACCATTTGTTGAAAAGACTATTTTTTCTCCATTGTATAGCCTTTGTTCCTTTGTCAAAAATCAGTTCATTGTATTTGTATGGGTCTATCTTTGGGCTTTCTATTCTGTATAAGAATCTGTTTATTCTTTTACCAATACCACATTCTTTTTTTAAAAAAGATTTTACTTTATTTATTTTTAGAGAGCGGGGAAGGGAGGGAGAAAGAGAAGGAGAGAAGCATCAATGTGTAGTTGCCTCTTGCACATCCGCCACTGGGGACCTGGCTGGAAACCCAGGCATGTGTCCCTACTGGGAATTGGATCAATGAACCTTTGGTTTCCAGGCCAGCACTCAATCCACTGAGCCACAACAGCTGGGACCAATACCACATTCTTTTAATTAATATAACTTTATAGTTACTTTTGAAGTCTGGTAGTATCAATCCTCCAACTTTATTTTTCCTCCTCAGTATTGTTTTGTATATTCTATTTTTTTGGCTTTTAATGTAATCATTAAAATCAATTGTCAATAGTTACAAAACAAATTACTGGGATTTTGATTGAGATTGTGTTAAATCTTTAGATCAAGTTGGGAAAACCTGACATATTAACACTATTAAGTCTTCCTTCTATGAACAGGTAATGTTTCTTCCTTTATTTAGATTTAAGGCATTTTTAAAATCAGAATTTTGTGGTTTTCCTCATAAGGATCTTGTACCTATTTTGTTAGATTTATTGTGAAGCACTTCATAACTTTTTGGTGCTAATACAATTGATACTGTGTTTACGATTTCAAATTCTAATTGTCAAAGATTGGTTGGTTATATTTCAACTGAATTTCCTCCCTTTAGCTTCCATCATTGGTATCAGCTACTCCCTGGGGCTTATGGGACATGCTCTCCTGAATCTTCTCCTCTTCAAGGAAAATATCCTCAGTTTCTTCAACCCCATGATGGCTCTGTTGTCCTCTATTAGTTTGGAACATCTTTCTAGGAAAGTTGAATGACTTTGGGCAATTTCTTAGCCTTGTTTTATGTCCCAGAATGCAGTATATTGAAATGTTCCACATGACCCTGAACAATGTGTATTCTGCTGTTGTTGGATGAAGTAGTCTGTAGATGTCAATTAAGTGCAATTGACTGATGCTGTGTTCAGGTTAACTATGTCCTTATGGTATTTTCTCTGTTGGATTTGTTAACTACTTACAGAGGTGTGCTGAATTCACCAATTATTGTATAATAGTGGATTTGTTTATTTCTCCTTACAGTTCTAGTTTTTTCCTCAGATATTTTGATGATCTGCTATTAGCATGTAAGAGTACACATTAAGGATTGTTATATTTTCTGAGAGTATTGACCTCCTTATGATTATGTAACATTTCTTTTTATCCCTGATAATTTTCTTGGTTCTGAAGTCAGCTTTGTCCAATATTGAGATAACTATCCAAGCTTTCTTTTGATTTGTGTAGTGTATTATATATTATTATCCATTCCTTCATTTTTAATCAATATATGTCTTTGTATTTAAAGTAAGTTTCTTGTAAACAGCATAGTTGTGTTTGTGTTTTTAAATCTACTCTGTCAGTCTCTTTCTTTTAATTAGTACACTTGGACCATTTACATTTAGAGTGATCATTGATATAGTTCATTAATAGCTAACATATGTATCATTATTTTCTATTTGTTATATTTACTATTTGCTTCTTTTTAATTTTTCCCCTATTTTCTGCCTTCTAAGTTTTTCTTTTAACTTTTGATTTTTATTGTTGTTCAAGTAGTTTTCTGCCTCCCCCCCACTCCTCACCACCCCAGCCTTCCCCACCTCCCTCCCCTGTTTCCACCCACCTTGTTATTGTCCACGTGTCCTTTATAGTTGTTCCCATAAACCCTTCACCCTTTTCTCCCATTATCCCCTCTCAATTCCCTTCTGGTTACTGTCACCTTGTTCAAAATTTCAATGGCTTTGGTTATATTTTGCTTGTTTGTTTGATTTATTGACTAGGTTTCACTTAAAGGTGAGATCATACAATATTTGTCCCTCACTGGCTGGTGTATTTCATTTAGCATAATGTGCTCTACTTCCATCCATGCTGTCCCAAAGAATAGGAGCTCCTTCTTTTTTCTGCTGTGTAGAATTCTACTTTGTAAATGTACCATAGTTTTTTGATCCATTCATTTACCACTGGGCAATTAGGTTGCATCCAGCACTTGGCAACTGTAAATTGTGTTGCTCTGAACATTGGAGTACATAGGTTCTTTTGGATTGGTGTTTCGGGGTTCTTAGGATATAATCCTAGCAGTGGAATTGCCTGATCAAAAGGCAGTTCCACTTTTAGGTTTCTGAGGAAATTCCATACTGTTTTCCATAGTGGTTGTACCAATCTGTAGTCCCACCAATGGTGCACTAGAGTTCCATTTTCTCCACAACTTCTCCAACACTTGTTGTTTGTTGATTTGTTTATGATGGCCATTCTAACTGGTGAGAGGTGGTATCTCATTGTGGTTTTAATTTGCATCTCTCTGATGGCTAGCAATACTGAGCATCTTTTCATATGTCTCTGGACCCTCTGTATGTCCTCCTTGGAGAAGTGTTTGCCCAAGTCCTTTACCTACTTTTTAATTAGGTTGCTTGTCTTCTTAGAATGGAGTCATGTGAATTCTTTATATATTTTGGAGATCAAACCTTTGTCTGATGCAGGGGGCTCTGCCCGTACAACCCCGCATTCATCACAGATGAAAATAAAAACTACCAAGACAAGATCTGCTTGGGGAGGAAAGGGGTCAAATCAGAGGAGAATGACCCAGAGCCCCTTCCTCAGTAGGCTTTTATTGGGTTCCAATACAGTGGAATACAAGTTTAACATGTCAAAGAAATCTGAGGGCTTAATCCAAGCCAGTGTTTGTCAGGAAAGGGGGTTGCCAAACTTTGGGAGACATACTCATTTCCTCCTGGGACACTTATGATTTAAATGAGAGCACTCTTAGAAAAGCAGGTTTCACAGGACTTTAGGAATTCTTTCTTATGCCTGATCACCCAGGGAGCCATCCTGGCCAGCACAGGGCTGCACTGCTCACCCCCACAGTTTCAGGCTTTAAGCCGATTAGGAAGCAGGAGACATCTCCCAGATGGAAATGAGGACTCGGGCTATGTCAGAATAGCTGGGGGGTGAGGGTCCATCACATCCTCTTTGCTGCAACCCCCCAAGTCCTTCCATGAGGCCTCCCAAGTGGTTGCATCTGGCTTAGGTTGCCCCTCCCATGAGGAATCTTACCCGTCATTGACTGCCAACCAAACATTGGGGGCCAGAGATGAATGAGGCAGAAGCAGTGCTCCTGCCAGGGAGATAAGCTTTGTCTCCTTAGTAGGTCACGTCCTCATGACAGAACAGACCCAGATGAAGTGGGTCCCTTGGGCTCTTACACAGCCCACCATGGGGTGAGGGTTACAACTCCTGAAACCAGGGTGAATGGTCCACAACAGTCTGAGGTATCATTGGCACATATGTTTTCCCATACAGTCCGTTCTCATTTCATTTTAATACTGTTTTCTTTGGCCACGCAGAAGCTTTTTATTTTGATGAGATCCCATTTGTTTATTCTTTCCTTTATGTCCTTGCTTTAGGGGATATATCAGTGAAAATGTTGCTGCATGAAATATCTGAGATTTTCCTGCCTATGTTCTCCTCTAGGACTCTAATGGTGTCACAGCTTATATTTAAATCTTTTATCCACCTTGAATTTATTTTTGTGTATGGTGTAAGTTGCTGCTCAAGTTTCATTTTTTTTTTTTTTTGCATGTAGCTGTCCAGTTCTCCCAACACCATTTGTTGAAGAAGCTATTTTTACTCAATTTTATGTTGCTGCCCCCTTTGTTGAATATTAATTATCTGTAGAGACTTGAGTTTCTTTCTGGGCTCTTTGTTCTGTTCTGTTGGTCCATGTGTCTGTTCTTATGCCAGTACCAGGCTGCTTTGATTATGGTGGCATTGTAATACAGTTTAATATCAGGTATTGTGATCCCTCCTACTTTGTTCTTCTTTGTCAAAATTGCTGCAACTATTTGGGGTCATTTATGGTTCCATATAAATTTTTGAAGTGTTTGTTTTATGTCTGTGAAATATGCCATTGGTACTTTAATAGGTATTGCATTGAATCTAGAAATTGCTTTGGGTAGTATGGACATTTCGATGATGTTAACGCTTCTGATCCATGAACATGGTATATGTTTCCATTTGTTTGTGTCTTCTTTAATTTCTTTCTTCAGTGTTGTGTAGTTTTCTGAGTACAGGTCTTTTACATCCTTGGTTAGGTTTATTGTTAACCAAGGTATTGTATTTTTCTTGTTCCCATATCAAATGAGATTTTCTTCCAGATTTCTGTTTGTGATATTTCATTGTTATACACAAAAATGCCTTTGATTTCTCAATATAGACTTTGTATCCCACTGTTTTGCCAAATTCACTTATTAGGTTGAACAATTTTTGGTGGAGTCTGTAGGATTTTCTATGAACACTATTATGTCATCTGCAAACAATGACAGTTTTGTTTCCTCTTTTCCAATTTGGGTGCCTTTTATTTCCTTTTCTTGTCTGATTGCTGTGGCTAGGACTCCCAATACTATGTTGAATAGAAGTGGTGAAAGTGGACAACCTTGTCTTATTCCCAATCTTAGTGGGAAAGTTTTTAGTTTTTGCCCATTGAGTGTGATGTTTGGTGTAGGTCTTTCATATACGGCCTTTGTTACATTCAGGAATGCTCCTTGTATTCCCATTTTGCTGAGTGTTTTTTCATAAATGGGTGCTGTATATTATCAAATGCTTTTTCCACATCTATTGCTATGATCATGTGACTTTTGTCTTTGCTTTTGTTTATGTGATGTATTATGTTTATTGATTTGGGAATATTGTACCATCCTTGCATCCCTGGGATCAATCCCACTTGGTCATGGTGTATGATCTTTTTAATGTATTGTTGGATGTGGTTTGCCAATATTTTGTTGAGGATTTTAGCATCTATGTTCTTGAGAGACATTGGCCTGAAGTTTTTTTCTTTGTTATGTCTTTATCTGGTTTTGGGATAAGGATGATGTTCCTTCATAAAAAGAGTTTGGGAGTCTTTCATCTTGTTGGATTTTTTGGAATAGTCTGTGAAGGATAGGGGTTAGCTCTTCCTGAAATGCTTTGTAGAATTCTTCTGTGAAACCGTCTAGTCCAGGGCTTTTGTGTGTCAGGAGTTTTTTGATTACTGCTTCAATTTTGTCAACTGTTATTGGTGTATTGAGTCTTTCTACTTCTTCTTGATTGAGTTTTGGAAGATTATATTTTTCTAGAAACTTGTCCATTTTACCTAGGTTTTCAAAGTCTTGGCATACAGCTCTTCATAGTAATTTCTTACAGTCCTTTGTATTTCTGTGGTATCAGTGTAATCTCTCCCCTTTCATTTCTAATTGTGTTTATTTGGGTCCCCTCTCTTCTTTTCTTGATAAGTCTGCTAAGGGCTTGTTAATTTTGTTTATCTTTTCAAAGAACCAGCTCCTGGATTCATTGATCATTAGAATTGTGCTTTTAGTTTGTATGTCATTTAATTCTGCTCTGATTTTGGTTACTTCCTTCCTTCTACTTGCTCTGGGCTGTCTTTGTTGTTGTTCCTCCAGTTCTTTTAGGTGTAGGGTTAGGTTGTTTATTTGAAATGTTTCTACCTTTTTTAGGTATGCCTGTATGGCTATGAACTTCCCTCTGAAGACTGCCTTTGCTATGTCCCATAAGTTTTGGGTCATTGTGAGTTCATTTTCATTTGTTTCCAGAAATTTTTGATTTTTTTCTTTGATCTCATTCTTGACCCATTCATTGTATAGCATGCTATTCAACCTACATGACTTTGAGTGTTTTTGCACTTTTTCCTTTAGGTTGATTTGTAGTTTCAGTCCCTCATGGTCAGAGAAAATGATTGGTATGATTTCAATTTTCTTCAATTTGTTGAGGCTTGTTTTGCATCCTATCATGTGGTTTATCTTTGAAAATGTTCCATATGCTTTGAAAAGAATGTGTAATTTTCTTCTTTTGGATGAAAGGCTGCATATATATCAGTTAAGTTCATTTCATCCAGGTCATTGTTCAGTGCTGCAATATTTTTGTTGATAGTTTGTTTGGAAGATCTATCCATTTTTGACAATGGGGTGTTAAAATACCCTACTATAATTGTGTTGCTATCGATATCTTTCTTGATGTCCTCCAAGATTTTCATTTTGTATTGAGTTGCTCCTATGTTGGGTGCATATATATTTACAATGTTTATGTATTCTTGATGGATTCTTGCCTTGAGAATTATGGGGTGACCTTCTGGGTCTCTTTTTATCGCCCTTTTTTTGAAGTCTATTTTGTCTTTTATGAGTAGTGGTAACCCAGCTTTTTTTTTTTTTTCCTGTCCATTTGCTTGTAATATTTGTTTCCAGCTCTTCACTTTCAGTGTGTGTATATCTTTTGTTCTGAGGTGGGTCTCTTTTAGGCAGCATATTTGTGGGTCATGATTTCTTTTCTATTCAGCTCTTCTATGTCTTTTGATTGTAATATTTACTCCATTCACATCTAAGGTTATTATTGATAGGTACTTATTCATTGCCATTTTTTTTGTACCTGTGTCCCTCTCTAACTCTTTTTTTTCTTTTGTTATAGCAGACCATTTAGCATCTCTTGCAGAACTGGTTTGGAGGAGGTGTATTCTTTTAGACTTCTTTTGTCTGGGAAACTCCCTATTTGGCCTTCCATTTTAATTGAGAACCTTTGCTGGATAGTGTAGTCTTGACTGCAGGCCTTTTTTCGTTACTTGGAATATTACTTGCCATTCCCTTTTGGTTTTGAGCATTTCCATTGATAAGTCAGCTTCTAGTCTTATCAAGGCTTCCTTGTGTGTTACTTCTGGTTTCTCCCTTGCTTCCTGTAAGATTCTCTCTTTGTCTTGGAATTTTAATTATGATGTGTCTCGAAGTGGGCTTTTTTTAGGTTCTTCTTGATTGGGACTTTCTGTGTTTCCTGGATTTGTGTGACTTTTGTCTTATCAAATTAGGGAAGTTTTCCATCATTACTTTTTCAAACAGTTTTTCTATTCCTTGATCTTCTTCTTCTCCTTCTGGTATTCCTATTGTATGGATATTATTGCATTTCATGTTTTCTTGCTGTTCCTTAACACCTCTTCTTTCTTTCTGAGTCTTTTTTCTCTTTCTCTCTCTTTCCAGGTGTTTTTTCCTACCTTGACCTCAGCTTGCTGATTTGATCCTCTGCTTCATTGATCCTGCTTTTGATTTCTTCTTCTGTGTTCTTTAGTTCAGAAATTGTATTCTTCATTTCCTCTTGGTCCTTGTTGATAGTTTTGATTTCCTTTTTCATGTTGGTATAGTTTGCAGTGAGTTCATTGTAGTTTCCCTGTACTTTCTGGTAATTCTCTGTGAGTTCATTGAGCTTCCTGATAGCTACTGCTTTGAACTCAATATCTGATAGTTGATTTGCTTCTATTTAATTTAGCATTTTTTCTGAGGCTTCCTCCTTTCCTTTCATTTGGGGATTGTTTCTTTGTCTTCCCATTGTTTGTGAAGCTCTTCTTGTTAGCCTCTGCTTCTTAAATTGATCTGTATGACTTCCTGGGTTTATGATGTTAGCTTCTATGGTAGGAGACCTGTGATGTTCAGTTGTGCTATCTCCTTGATCTCCCGAGCTTGCTGGTCTTGGGCTATTGTTTAAGTTGGCTCTGTGCATGTCTTTGGGTTTTGATTGCTGTTGAGTCTTTCTTTGGTGGGTCCTTCCTGCCAGCTGAGGGTCACTCTGTCCACCACCCCCTGTATTTTGTTGTGCTGGTGGGGGCAGGTTGTGTTGAAGCCGACTGTTCCATGTGTACAAGGTTTTAAGGATTCTCTCTTGCTGTTTTTCAGTTGTTTGTTCTGGGTATTTCCTCCACTATTTAGTTGTATTTCCCGCTCGGTCCTGGATTGAGGATTTTGTGGCTTCCACTCCCTCCTTCACTTTCTTCTGTTGTTATCTGTTGGTGGTTCCTTTTTTGTTGTGTTTCCTCTTCCAGGAGGTATCCTGGTGTTCACAGCCTCCACCTACTCTTTTTTGTGATCAGTTGGAGGGGGAAGGCAAAATGTTTTCAGACAGCAAGAGAGTATTCTATGATATTTACAGTAGCAGCTGGTAGAGAAGAGATACGAGATCCTTTGGCTATGTATAGTGTTAACTGTGATATTCCACCCAACTAACAACTTTTTAGAAAGGGTGGAAAGAAGATAAGACTCTTGTTGGGGAGGGAAAGATTGTTAATTGGATCTAGAAAGCAGTGAGGTTGTGGGAGGTCAGATTCTGAGGCAAAGTGGGAGTAAAGGATAGAAAATAGGTGTAGTGTGTGAGAATAGAGTCAACCACTACAGTAATAGAGTTCAGGAAATTGTGTAGTGGACTAAGATCTGGGAGGGGTGTTATGTAGTATTTACAATTGTATGGAACAGCTTTTATTTACAATGGTATTAGAGCAACAGTCGTATGACAGAATCTATGTGATCTGGATAACAAGAATAGAGAGTATAGGACCTTGAATAATGTGCTAATGGAACACAAGTGAAGTGAAGGACAGTAAATTAACAATACACTATGAAAGAGCAAACAGGGGAAACCTATCAAATGATGCAGTATAACCAGCCAATCAAAGAAGACTAAACAGAAAGAAGAGGAATACCAAAATGCTATTAATATAAACGATGTAAGAATAATGAAAAGAATTATAATACAAATATGCAAAAACTTGCAGGTTCTGTGTAATAGCAAAGTGAAATTTGTCTCACTGTCTCAGTTGTTGGGATGCCCCCTCTTTCAGGTCGAACTCTGATCTTTTCACAGTTCCAGGTTTTTTTCTCACTTGTGGGTATATTTTTTAAAAAAAGAAGCAGAGGAAGGAAGGAAAAAGAGATAAAATTGGAAAGAAAGGAAGAAGGAATAAAACAAGAAAGAAGAAAAGAGAGGAAAAAGGGATTGAGAGATAAAAAATTATAAAAATTAAAAAAAAAAGCCTCTTGTTGGTTTCAAACTGGCCACACAGGTTTTTCTGGTCTTGCTGGCTGCAGCAGGCTGAGGGGCATTTCTCCCTTCCCCATAGTATTCAGTCAGCCTGGCTCACACTCTCCCCAGGGCCTTGGGTATGGGATCCAGACCTTCCTCAGAGTGCACTCTCCCCGGAGATACGGCTGTGGGTTCGGGGCCTTCTGCAGAGAGCACTCTCTCCAGGTTGTGGGTGCCAGCGCTCAGCCAGGCTGCCTCTGGTCTCATGGGTTGGGGCATACCCTCTTCCCAGGACTATGGGGGTGCACAGGGCTTTCTCTGAACACTTCCTGGCTGGATGGGGAGGAGGCCAGAGTGATTGCTGCAGGAGAATTCCCCAAACAGTGTCTCTTTTTTCACTTTTTTTTTTTTTTTTGAGAAATTCCTCCTACTCAAGCTTGCCACTCTAAACACCTGTACATGAATGTTTGTAGCAGCTCTATTTGTAGTAGCCAAAAACTGGAAACAACACAGATGATCTTCAATAGTTGAATGATTAAGCAAAGCATGGTACACTACAATACTATTAAGCAATTAAAAAGAATGAACTATAGCCCTGACCGGTATGGCTCAGTTGGTTGGGTGTTGTCCTGCAAAGTGAAAGGTCACCAGTTTGATTCCTGGTCAAGGCACATGACTCTGTTTGGTCCCTGATCATGGCATGTATGAGAGGCAACCCATTAATGTTTCTCTCTCACATCAACATTTCTCTCCCTCTCTTTCTCCTTCCCTGACCCCTCTCTATAAAATTAAATAAATAAATAAAATCGAAGAAAATAAAAAGAATGACTTCCAGGTAAGATGAAGGCACAAGTAGATATGCTTTGCTTCCTTATACAACCAATAAAAGATAACAACCAATTTAAAAACAAAAAGCAACCAGAACTTCCAGAAAATTGAACTACATGGAAGTCCAAACAACCAAGGAGTTAAAGAAGAAACATTCATCAAGACTGGTAGGGGAGGTGGAGATGGGTAGAGAGGACCTGTGACAAGGTGGCAGCTGGAAGACCAGGTGGCCCCACATTTGCACAAAAATAAACCAGGAGGAACAACTAGGGAGAGAGACAGACCACACAAAACAGGGAACCAGCCCAGAAAAATAAAACCTCAAAACCCCTGGCTATAAAAACCTGTGGAGGTTTCGGTGGTGAGAGAAACTCCCAGTCTCACAGGAGAGTCTGATAGAGGGAATCATGGGGTCCTGGAATGTACACAAATGCACCTACTTGGGAATCAGCACCAGAAGGGCCCAATTTGTTTGCGTGTAGCAGGGGAAGTAACTGAAGCAAGGTAAGAGCCAAGCAAGTTGCATTGTTCCTTCTATGATGCCTCCCCCACATACAGCACCACAACATAGCAAAGTGGGTTGTCCCACACTGGCATATACCTAAGGCTCCATTCCTTACAACATAACAAGTACACCTAGACAAAAAAAAAATATGGTCCAAGTGAAAGAACAGATTAAAAACTCCAGAAAAAGGGCTAAGCAATGAGGAGATAGGCAACCTAACAGATGCAGACTTCCAAACACTGGTAATCAAGATGCTCACAGAAATGATTGAGTGTAGATGCAAAATAAAGGAAAAAGTGAAGGCTATGCAAAATGAAATAAAGGAAAATGTACAAGGAACCGACAGTGAAGGGAAGGAAACCAAGACCTAAATCAACAATTCAGAACAGAAGGGAGAATTAAACATTTAACTGGAACAGAATGAAGAAACAAGAATTCAGAAAAATATGGATAGGCTTAGAAACCTCTAGGACAACTTCAAATATTCTAACATCTGAATCATAGTGATGCCAGATGAAGAAGAGGAAGAGCAAGAAACTGCAAACTTTATTTTTGGTCACTTCTGTGGCTTAAAGACATCATTTTATTTCCTGTCCTTTTTTTGAATTTTACATATTTTATTTTACTTTTTTATTATTGTTTCAGTTGTCTCAAGAAACAACTTGAGACATGTATACCTATAAAGGTATATATGTTTCTTTTATTTTTAATTTAAATTATTTTATTATCATTCAATTACAGTTGTCTGTATTTTCTCCCAACCCCCTCCCAACCCACCTCCATCCCTTGCATCCACCCTCCCCCTGGGTTTTGTCCATGTATTCTTTATACTTGTTCCTGAAAACCCTTCTTCCCACCGTCCCCTCCTCCCTCCCCTCTGCCTATTGTTAGATTGTTCTTAATTTCAATGACTCTGGTTATATATATATTTTTTGCTTTTTTTCTTTTGTTGATTATGTTCCAGTTAAAGGTGAGATCATATGGTATTTGTCCCTCACCACCTAGCATAATCCTTTCCAGTTCCATCCATGCTGTCGCAAAGGGTGGAAGCTCCTTCTTTGTTTCTGCTGTGTAGAATTCCACTGTGTAAATATACCATCATTTTTTGATCCATTCATTTGCTGATGGGCACTGAGGCTGCTTCCAGCACTTGGCTATTGTAAACTGTGCTGCTCTGAACATTGGAGTACATAGGTTCTTTTGGATTGGTGTTTCAGGGCTCTTAAGGTATAATCCCAGCAGTGAAATTGCTGGGTCAAAAGGCAGTTTCATCTTTAGTTTTCTGAGGAAATTCCACACTATGTTTTCCACAGTGGCTGCACCAGACTGCATTCCCACCAACAGTGTACTAGGGCTCCCTTTTCTTTGTATCCTCTCCAACACTTGTTGATTTGTTTATGATGGCCATTCTAACTGGTGAGAGGTGGTATCTCATTGTGGCTTTAATTTGCATCTCTCTGGTGGCTTGTGATGCTGAGCATCTTTTCATGTATCTCTGGGCCCTCTGTATGTCATCCTTAGAGAAGTGTCTGTTCAAGTCTTTTTCTCATTTTTTAATTGGGTTTTTTGTCTTCCTGGAGTGGAGTTATGTGAGTTCTTTATATATTTTGGAGATCAAGCCTTTGTCTGAGGTGTCATCGGCAACTGTGTTTTCCCATATGGTTGGCTTTCTTTTTATTTTAATGCTGTTTTCTTTAGCCATGCAGAAGCTTTTTAATTTGATGAGGTCCCATTTGTTTATTCTTTCCTTTATGCCCCTGGTTTTAGAGGACATATCTGTCCTCTAAAAGACATGTTGCTTCATGGAATGTCTGAGATTTTCCTGTCAGTGTTTTGCTCTAGGACTTTTATGGTGTTATGACTTACATTTAAGTCTTTTATCCACCTTGAATTTATTTTTGTGTATGGTGTAAGTTGGTGATCAAGTTTCATTTTTTTTGCATGTAGCCATCCAGCTCTGCCAACACCATTTGTTGAAGAGGCTATTTTTGCTCCATTTTATGCTTCTTCCCCCTTTGTCAAATGTTAATTGACCATAGAGACCTGGGTTTATTTCTGGGCTCTCTGTTCTGTTCCATTGGTCTATGTGCCTGTTCTTATGCCAGTACCAGGCTGTTTTAATTATAGTGGACTCGTAATGCAGTTTGATATCAGGTATTGTGATCCCTTCTGCTTTGTTCTTCTTTCTCAAAATTGCTGCAGCTATTCAAGGTCATTTATGGTTCTATATAAATTTCTGAAATGTTTTTTCTATATCTGTGAAATATGTCATGGATACTTTAATAGGGGTTTCATTGGTTCTATAAATTGCTTTGGGTAGTATGGCCACTTTGTATATGTATTTCTTGATGACCCTTCCCGTTTTTTCCTCTGTTATCCCTTCCCCTCTCCCCTCCAGTTACTGTCAGTTCATTCTTTTCTTTTTTTCAATTATTGTTCAAGTACAGTTGTCTCCATTTTCACCCCACCATGGCCTCCTGCCTCACCAATCCCTGCCTCCCGCCCTCTAAACTACCCCCTTTGGTTTTGCTCCATGTGTCCTTTATACGTGTTCCTTGAAAACCCTTCTCCTCTTTCCCCATTATCCCCTCCCCTCTCCCCTCTGTTTTTTTTTCAGTTTGTTCTTTATTTCAATGTCTCTGGTTATATTTTGCTTGTTCATTTTATTGATTAGGTTCCAGTTAAAAGTGAGATCATATGGTATTTGTCTTTCACCACCTGGCTTATTTCACTTAAAATAATGCTGTCCACTTCCATCCATGCTGTCACAAAGGGTTGGAGCTTCTTTCTTTATGCTGTGTAGTATTCCATTGTGTAAATGTATCTTAGTTTTTGATCCATTCATTTACTGCTGGGCACTTAGGTTGCTTCCAGGACTTGGCTATTGTAAATTGTGCTGCTATGAACATCGAGGTGCATAGGTTCTTTTGAACTGGTGTTTAAGTATTCTTAGGGTATAGTCCCAGCAGTGGAATTGCTGGGTCAAAAGGCAGTTCCATTTTTAGTTTTCTGAGGAAATTCCATACTGTTTTCCACAGTGGCTGCACCAGTCTGCATTCATACTGTGGGATGTCCCATCCCACGGAGCTTTCCCAACTGCTGTAGATGAGAATAAGTCATCTCAGACACAATCATATTGCTCCAGTGGGAAAGGGGGTGGTGATGCCCTCTAGTGGGGAATGCCCCAAGCCCTTCTCTGAAATAGCTTTTATTAGGATTGGAATGTACAGGGGTATACAATATGCATGCATAGTTCAGCAATCAAAATCTCAACAGGTATTATCTATAGATAACAATTGAAGGAACACAGAGATCTGCCTCAGGGTCTGTGAAACATGCTGCTGCCAGATGGTTGTAAAGGCTTATTTTATGATGCAAGGAGTTCATGCCTTATGCTTTGAACTTAATCATCTGGTTTATATCAACAGGCTATCACAAAGCAGAGCAAGCTACAAAGAATACAATGTTTTTATCAGGCCTGATTTTCCCAAGGGAACCCTCCGTGTTTGTGTCAAGTTGTGCCTGCCACCTGCATTCCTGGCTTTCCAGTGAGACTTACTGGCCTCTTTCAAGGCCTGCTCCCATGGGGCTACAGTCTCCAAAACCACACAGAGTGGTCCCCAACACCTACCAACAGTGTACTAGGGTTCCCTTTTCTCCACAACCTTGCCAGCACTTGTTGTTTGTTGATTTGAGAAACTGAAAACTTATTTGAAAAAATGATGAAGGAAAACTTCCCCAATCTAGTGAAGGAAATAGACATGTAAGTCCAGGAAGCTCAGAGAGTTCCAAAGAAGTTGGACTCAAAGAAGAACAAACCAAGGCAAATCATAATTACATTACTCAAGATTAAAGATAAGTTAAAAATCTTAAAAGCAGCAAGACAAAAGGGAACAATTACCCACAAAGGAGTGCCCATAAGACTATTAGCTCATTTCTCAAAAAAAAAAAAAAAAAAAAAAAAAAAAATCTTACAGGCCAGAAGGGGGCTGGAAAGAAGTATTTGAAGTAATGGAAGGCAAGGACCTACACTCAAGATTACTCTATCTAGCAAAGCTATCATTTAGAATAGAAGGGCAGATAAAGTGCTTCCCAGATAAGGTCAAGTTAAAGGAGTTCATCATCATCAAGCCCTTATTATATGAAATGTTAAAGGGACTTATCTAAGAAAAAGATGATTAAAAATATGAACAGTAAAATGACAACAAATTCACAACTACCAACAACTGAGCCTAAAAAACAAAAACAAATTAAATAAACAACTAGAACAGGAACTGAATAGCAGAAATGGGGATTGCATGGAGTGTTATTAACAGGGAAAGTGAGGGGGAAGAATGAGGGAAAAGGTACAGGGAATAAGAAGCATAATTGGTATGTACAAAATAGACAGGGAGAGGTTAAAAATAGTATAGGAAATGGAGAAGCCGAAGAACTTATATGCATGACCCATAGACATGAACTAAGGGGTGGGGGAATGCTGGAAGGATGGGAGTAGGGAGTGGGGTGCAGGATTGAGGGGGATAAAGGGGAGAATAAAATTGGGACAACTGTAATAGAATAATTAATATAATATGCTCAAAATAAAAAAATAAGAAGAATGAACTATAGTTACATACAACTTGGATGACTCCAGAGAAATATGCTTAGGAAAAAAAAAGTCAGTCACAACAGCTATATACTGTATGATTCCATTCATATAACATTATTGAAAGGAAAAAATTATAAAAATAGAGAATAAAGGAGTGGTTATCAGGGGTTAAGGATAAAAGGAAGTAAAGTGATGTGGTTATAAAAGGCAGACAGATGGGATTCTTGTGGTGATGGGACTGTTCTGTATCTCAACTCTAGTGATGTATGCACAAACATACACATGTGATAAAACTACCTGAAACTAAACATTCCTGTGCATGCTCACACTCATGAATACAGGTAATGGGAAATCAACTAGATCTGAGATTGCATCCGCACCATTATCCTAGTTGTGATTTTTTACTATAGCTTTGCTAGATGTCATTATTGAGGGAAATTTGGTAAGGAGTACATGGAATCTCTTGGTATTATTTCTTACAACTGCATGTGAACCTACAAATTTCAATATTAAAAGTTTAATTAAAAAAACATAATGAGATATAATTTTACATCAATTAAAAGGAGAAGAATAAGAAATCCAACACCACCTGGCTGGCATGGCTCAGTGGATTGAGTGCCAGTCTGTGAACCAAAGAGTCTCTGGTTCGAGTCCCAGTGAGGGAACATGTCTGGGTCGCAGGCCAGGTCCCCAGTATTGGGTGCACTAGAGGCAACCACACATTGATGTTTCTCTCCCTCTCTTTCTCCTTCCCTTCCCCTCTCTATAAAAATAAATTAATAAAAATCTTTTTAAAAACACAGTAAATCATTAAAAACAACAACAAAAAAGGAATTCAATACCACCACTTGTTGGCAAATATCTGGAACAAAGTGAGACTCTCACGTACTGCAGATGAGAATGTAAATTGGTCAATCAACCACCTTGGAACATAAATTAGCATGAACTAATACATTTGAGTATGCATGTAAAAAGAAAACTCAAGTCAGTTTCTCTATTCAAGGACTCAGACTATGGAGTTACAATAGACTAGGTGTATAGGAGACCATTCTGCATGGTGTGGGCCCAGCTCCCACTTAGAAAGGCCAGTGGAAAGTGAGGTCCAGTGCACAGGACCCACACCCATGGGTAGGTTCTCCTGTGGGGAATCAGGCTTGCATTCTACCTACACTGTTTTGAGACTTGCCTTTTGCTAAAAGTCCCTTACCCTGAATTGAGGCAGCAAACGTTTACTGCTTATCTTTAAAGTAACTTCCTAAAATCTATGCTAAGCCTTCCAAGGATGAATGTAACCAGTTCAACCACTTTTCCCTTTGCATTTGCAAATATCCTTCTTCTGTGGTGTGATTAGCAGCATCTACTCCTTTGTTTTCTGTAAAGGGTAACCACCTAAAGTGAACCTGTGCATAGTAAATGAGGACTGTCCTCAACATAATGTGCCCAGAAAAACAATAAAAGCTTGTCAAGGCAAGGGTTGGCATGCTCTCCTCTTGAGAGAGTGGCCAAGCCATCCCTTTTCCTCCACAGGACTTGGTAGTCCATGTGAATTTGTCTCGTCTCATAACACCGCAGACTCCACGAGCCAGGGTGTGTCATAGGTGAGCATGGATAGCACCTATGTGGACACATGACATTGTGTGTATACATGAATACACATATATGTCTGAAATAGTTAAGGTTGCCATACTGTCTTTTTCAGCAGATATATCCTGTGGTGGTACTCTAACATCACCTCTTGAATAGCTACAAGTAAGCAGGAGAATATTGTCTTGCCCATCACAGGTTCTTGTGCAGACTTTTAAAATGAAGAGACTGAAACTGGGGATTTAGTGATATTGAACATATAGTCAACACTTTACAATACATGTGAACAGAAGGGGGAAACATATGTGTACATTCATACTTTCAATTTACTGTAGGCCAAGTAGAGGCAAATAAAATATATACAATATACAAAAGAGGTTAAATAGTGCTTAACACAAGTGAGCACTATGTAAGTAATAACTTTCTTTGACTATTTCTGGGCAACCCTAACCTAGTGTTTATATGTAATTAATATACTATGCTGAAATATTAGTAGTTATTATACTTGTAAGTTGCTTTGGATCTTAAAAATCTACATTTAACAAACCAACATATTGAATTTTCTTATTTAATAACAAGTTAAAAGAAAGTAGGCTTTGATTAATGAAATTTCTGCCTTTAAAATAATTTTAAATATAAATGTACTTGCCACTCTTCTTGAAAATAACTTTGACTGCATTATACATCTGTCTTAGAAACTCAAACCTTGCGCCTTCTGCAGAATGACACAACACCATCTCAAGTCCTACCAAAGGGGCTGAACCTGATTCAGAGCAGGTCTCTGAATTCAGCTGCCATTTTGTGACCTTCAAAAGATAGAGAACATATTGAAATGCACAGAAAGTATGCCATTGCAAAATCTGAGCACGGAAAACTGCAAATCAAGCAGCCCAGATTCTTCAACAAATAAATGATTTTTTTTAAATGAAGAAAAGAAAAAGAGTGAATGAGGTTATGAGAATGCCAGAGTTAGAACCTCCAAAAAAAATCTTCCCCTCCATAAAAGCAGTGATAAAACAAGCAGCTTAGCAGACAGTCTAAGGGTCAAAGCATAGTTGTAGGTCTTTCAAGACCCCATTTTCAGAGAATTACTAGTTGACCTTACAATGATAACAGGATCAACCCATCAAGAATATACAACTATAAATATATATGAACCTAAAAACAAAACCTCTATATACATGAAGCAAAAACTGACAGAATTGAAGGGAGAAATAAACAATTCAGTGATAACAGAGACCTCAATTCAATATTTTCAATAATGGATAGAACAAATATACGAAAGACCAGTAAGGACTTTACCAACACTGTAAGTCAACTAATCCCAAGAGACTCTGTAAAACATACTGTTTGACAACAGAATATACATTCTTCTCAGGGGCACATGAAACATTCTGCAGGATAAAATGTATGCTAGACCGTAAAATAAGTTTTATGACTCTGTGGCCACCTTGGCTCCCATGAAAAAGCTTATGGTGAAGAGTGGCAAAAAAAAAAAAAAAAAAAAAAAGAAGCAGGCTTTGAAGTTCACCCTTGACTGCACCCACCCTAAAGAAGATGGAATCATGGATGCTGCCAATTTTGAGCAATTCTTTCCGGAAAGAATCAAAGTGAATGGAAAAGCTGGGAAACTGTGGAGGGGTTGTAACCATTGAAAGAAGCAAGAGTAAGATCACTATAGCTTCTCAGGTGCCTTTTTCAAAAGGTATTTGAAATAGCTCACAAAAAATATTTGAAGAAGAATAGTCTACATGACTAGTGGTGTGTAGTTGCTAACAGCAAAGAGAGTTACAAATTGCATTACTTCCAGATAAATCAGCATGAAGAAGAGGAGGAAGATGAGGATTATAACTCATTTACCTGACACATTTTATACTGAGTTCTTGAATAAAACCTAGGAAACAAATAAATAAATAAATTTTAAAAGATTGAAAATATACAAATTATATATACATACAATGGAATGAAATCAATAAGAGATGAAAATTTGGAAGATTGACAAATATGGAAATTATAAAACATATAATTAAATAATCAGCAGCTCAAGAAGAAATCACAAAGAAAATCAGAAAATGCTTTGAGGTAATAAAAACAAAAGCATGACATACAAAACTTATGGGTTGCAACTAAAGTAGTCCTTAGTGGGAAAATTAGACCTATAGATGCTTATATTAAAAAAAAAGAAAGATCTCAAGTAGATAACCTTCCATTTTGATAAACTAGGCATAGCCCTGGCTGCTATGGATCAATTAGATGGAGCATTGTCCCATAAACTGGAGGTTGTGGGTTTAATTCCTTGTCAGGGCACATACCAAGGTTGCAGGTTTGGTCACCAGACAGGACACTGATTCAATGTTCATCTCTTGCACCGATGTTTCTCTCCCTTTCTTTCTCCCTCCTTTTTTCTCTCTCTAAAATCAATAGGCATGTCCTCAGGTGAGGAGGGATGGAAGGAGGTAGGGAAGGAGGGAGAAAGGAAGGGAGCACAGAAGACCAAAGTAAACTAAATCAAGCAAAAGGGAAGTAAACAATAAAAACTAGAGTGAACATGAATTAAATAAAAAATAAACAACAGAGAATGGACAAATACAAAAGTTGCCTTTGAGAATGAACAAAGGCAAAAGTTGGTTATTTGAAAAAAATCAACAAAATTGGAAAATCTTTAGCTAGATTGACCAAGATAAAAAGAGAAAAAACTTAAATTACTCAAATCAATAATCAAAGAGTGAACATGACTACCAACCTTACAGAAATAAAAACAATTATAACAAAATACTATGAATAGTTTTATGCTGACAAATTAGAAAATCTAGATGAAATAGAAAGTTCCTAGAAAGATACAAATTTACTCAAACTGACTCAGGAAGGATCTGAACATCTGACTAGGCACAAAACAAGCAAACAGATTGAGTTACTAATCAAAAACCTTCCTACAAAGAACTCAGGACTGTATGGCTTCACTGGTGAATTTTTAAAGAACATTTAAAGAAGAATTAGGAGAGAGAGGAAGATGGCAGTGAGGTAGGAGGGAGCAGATTCCACTTCCCCCTACACACAAAGCACAGGGCATATTTTCTTCTTTTAAACAAACAACACAGTTTTATGGTCTACATTAGATCTATAATCCATTGTATAAGGTGCATTTTCACTATGTCTTGCAAACACTGTTCTTTCTCCATTGACTTACTATATTGAAATGATAGTCTTAATTAGCCACACCAACCTAACGAGACTTTTAATACATTCTTTTCTAGTCATAGAGTGTTTAAAAATAAAAACAACATTTGATATTTTTGTAAGGTTTTTTTATTATAGATTCAGAGAATTCCTATTTGAGAATCATAATCTCGTCCCTTTATTTTTCCATTAAAAAGTAGCCTTTTGGTGTCGTTATAGAGTTAGAAAAACAGGAAGTTAGAAGAAACACATGAAAACATGTAGAAATATGTAGAAAAATAAAAAGTATATAGGAAAATGTTAAAAATATATAGAAAGTTAGAAAAAAGCAAAATGGGGATACCCAGTCCGTAAGTTTCTGACAAAGTTTAAAAAACAAAATGAGAAGAGAAGAGAAAAGAAAAGGACAGAAAAGAAAAGAAAAAAGGAGAGGGTCTGGACTTCAGCTGCTACTCCATCATTTTTTTTTTTTACCAGGTTTCTTCCTTGGACTGCTTTCCTGTCTGAAGAAGTGGTCAACAGTCTCTTCTTCATAGATTTATTGTGATAAGTATACTTACACTCAAAGCTTCCTGTCCATGTCCTGCAGCACTGCCCTTCTGGCCCCCAGAGAAAGATAGAAGAGAAAGCCTCTTTCTCCTGGGAATTTTTCTGTTCTTTTAAGGCCACAAGAGGTTGATTTTAGAGACATACATAGGGAGCTGAGCAGCCGGTGAGTGGAGAGCTTGGATTACCATGACAAATGGAAAGATGGGGGTGCCATAATGCCCTTCTTGCCCGTCCTCCAACACAACACCACCCATGAGCTCTGGCTAAACAAAGATCAGTGAAGTAAAGGATTAGGAAAAGCCTACCTGGCCTCTTCCTGCTACCACTGTACCTGAGGCTCTCCTTGCTGGAGATTAGGGGATGGCAGTTTGTCAGGGACATAGACATTTAAATGTCAGCTTTGGTTTAAGGGAGCATTTCTAAGAAAAGAGGGAGGAGAAGTAGAGAAGGGACCAGACTTCTCACCCTCTCTTCCAGCAAAGCATTCCGTTGCTTTCCTGTGAGTCTGCACCTTTTCAAATCACAGTCCTCGCTATTCCTTCTAGTGATTTTCCCTCTTCAGGCAGATGTTCTTCACCATTAGAGACAGGTCTGTTACTGGAATCAGATCCAAATTTGCATGTGGCAGCTGGAGAGAAAAGACATGAATCATGTGTTAGAGACAAAAAAATGTTGTTAACTAACTTTCCCAGATGGAGAGGGGAGCAGGCAATGGACAACAGCTGGGCATAGGTAGCTTTCTGCAACAGTGCACACCCAGCTCCAAGGGAGGCATTACTCTCAAGGTTCCTTTGTTTATTCATTTATTTATTCACTTAGCCCTTTTGGGGGAGAATTTACTTTTTTACTCATTCTCTGAGAATCTAACCAGCCTAGACAGCCCTCTAATGAACATCTGTTTAGCTTCTCCTGTGCACCTATGATTCCCTATGCTTTAGGGGGGCTGGACTGGGACTTGGCCAGAGTGGCAAGTGCTGGCCCCGCTGTGTTTCTGGAAAGTGCGGGGGCTCTACCACAGGTGTGTCTTTGCAAGCATGAGCCCAGCCTCTGTGACTGTGGCCAGTGCCCTGAAGGCCAGGGGAGAAGCTTTATCAGAGGAGAAAATCTGGTCTCTCTTGTCCCTGGGTGCTAAGCAGCTCCTAGAACATGTCTGTGAGGGTAAGAGAGTTTGTTTGGGACATTTGAATCATGGGGGTGGGGTGTGGCATGGTGAATGTGAAGCTTCCCAAACAAATACATTTCTGGGTAATGCTTCTAGATCAGCCCAAGGTATTACAGTGAGTAGGTAATTGGCATCCACCATGGAGCTACACTGGGAAGGCAAGCCTGTCTTGGACTCATGGCCTGCAGAAGAGTTAAAGAATGACATTGTTTCCGCCTGGTATTGCAGTTTCCTGGGCATGGTGGCTAAGGGAGAGCACCTGCAGCTCTATGGCCTCTTCCAGCACTTGGTCAATCTGAATATAACCAGAGACAGAGGGCCAGGGCCACCTCCACACTGTCCCCTGCAAGATGCTGTACCAGCTTGTGTCCCATTAGGGACAGAACTCACACAACTCTGTGGTCTAAAAAGGGAAGGGTAATATAAAGAATCATGAAACTCCAACAGAAGAATGACTGTAACTCTCTTACACAGGAAACTCTACACAGTCGTCTAGGGCTGAGGGCAGTCCCAATGGCAGACAAACTTTGGAGGGAATCCCCCTCCCTGGGTTGGGATCCAGATCTGCACCTATAGCCCATGATGACAGTGAAGTTTGCTGCTGTCCCTGGCCATAGTTGGCCTTCAGTCACTGGACAGCAGGTCACAGGCAATAGCCAACAGACCATCTGAGTGGCAGGTGCCAGCGAGCCACAGCTCTGGAACTGTTGCGGGTGGGAAGCCTGGAGCCTGCAGCATCAATGTAGACAGTGACCACTCAGCAAGACTGAGCCAATAGGGGGCCAAGGGACTGGGTATCCTAGGTAGATGTTGGTGCAAAACATCACCAGGTGTCCTTACCCACATGCTGACCCCCATGAAACAGCAGTGTCTCTCCAGCTACTGAGAAAGCTGTACACAGTGCTCTCTGTAAAGGTGAGATGCTTAAGGGACTGAGCATGTACTGAAAGATGGATTTATAGCTGAGATATTAAATTGACAACTTGAACAAACACTGGATCCGCACACTAAGATGTAAACTCAGAAGTCACATGTTTGGGTGCAGTCAGGCTGCAGTGGACACCCCCTCAGGTGATATCAGACATGTGCAGTCTAGGTGAAGTGTACCAGCATAGAAGAGATAAAGGGAGGCTGTGTACCTCCATCTTTAGCCCCATATCTCCCTGATGATGTACCTTCACTCCCTCTTCCCTACCCTGGAGGTTCCGATGCCCAGAAAACCAGCCACCAGGGTTCCTGGTCTCACTCTGGAGAACTTAAGCTTGTGCCAATTTTCAGGTGGACCCAACTTTCTTTACCTTTTGCCTTGAAATTCTTGGGCCACTGAAGAATTTGGATGTAGGCATTGGCCCCAGCTGTTGCCACCTTTTGTAACCATGTGCTCCTGTGCATGCACACATCATGATTGAATGTGTTTCATTTCATATTTGTCCTGGGTCAGCTCATAGTCTGTCCCAGAGTGGGTACTGCAAGGTATCTACTGGGCACAGTCCCACCCCTAGTGGTTCTGTCTCTACACCCCATCACTGCCTTGGTTTAAGGCTCCTCAAACTATGTGGTCTGCCCTGGTCAACCTTGCTTTCTGTGTTTGGAAGTCTTTCTTTCCAAGGCCATATATATCACACAGAGGCTGCTGCTTTCAAGACCCCTGAACTTCTACAGAGACAGAAAAACAGCAAACAGCCTGATGCATCTCGGGTAAGGCATGTGGTGTCTGTGTATCCTGCCTGGGCCTGTCCTCTGGGAAAGGCCTGGTCATAGGGCATTGCAGCTCCTAGCTCCCAGCTCCCAGCTTGGACCTGTGGAATTATGAAGCAGAATGTGTTTAAAGAATGTTATTCCCAGGCTTTCTTGCCATTAATTTATTAGCTCTTAGAAGGGAATAAGTCAACATCTCTGTGCCCCAATTTCTACACCTGTAAAGTGGGGTTCATATGACCTAATCCATTAGTTTATGGTGAGTATTCAAGAAGTGTTGGAAAAGCTGTGGGTAAATGGTCTAGCATGTTGGTAGTATTGACAGCATGTAGCAAAAACCTTAAAATGGACCCAACAAGTCCTTGACTAGGAATTATCCTAGAGCACAAGTAAAAATTGACTGAGCTACAACATTTATTTTACATTATTGACATTAGTGATAAACTAGAGACAGGTTAATGTCCAGTGAGATTGGATATGAAATCAGACAGCATTAAAATGAGTCTGTATAAACTAATTTCATTACCTTAAAATAAATTAAATATACATATATACAATGCATTCTAATTGTACACACACATGCATACACATACATCTAAAAATATATACACCGAGCTGTCTACAGTGATTATTTCTGGGAAGTTTCAGTGGCGATTTTTGTTTTGTCATGGATACACTTCTGAATAGCAAAAGGTCTAGTAGACACTACTTTCGATTTTAAAGGGAAGAAAATCTAAGGAGAGGATGATGGAAGGCAGGCACCAACACTGACCAGGGCATAGTGGGTGTTTAATTGATGAGTTCTATTTCTTTGTCCTTGTCCTTATCTGTCTGCCAGAAAAGTGCAGTTCTGGAAAGTCTGCTCTTCTCAGACGCATTCTGAAACTGAGGCTGCTTTTCCTTTGGGTTGAGGGAATAGAGTCTTGATGGCTTCCAGAGTTAGTTTGTCTGGGCACACGTGTCTCCAAGTCAGATCACAACAGTGAAAGCACCAGAGTCCCATTTGCATTGGCCCTGACTCTGTCACCCCACTGGCAGTTGCCCTAGCACTACATGTCCCTGAACCCTTTCCTGTACTGCCAGGATCCCATGGGTGAATGTCTAGATCCCATTGTTTAACACAGACTTGGGTGCCTCTCAGGTTCCCTCTATTTAGATCCCTTGAGTGGTGCTTCACACACACCATGTTACCTCCTACACTCTGAACACAGCTAAGACACCGTATCCTGAGCCATGTATCTGACTCTTTGATGTCTAGTAAAAGGGTCTGCTGATGAAAGGGGAGCTAGGTTCTATGGTGTGAACCTTAACCATTAGAAAATAAAAGGTGGGAAGAAACCGAGAAGGCAAATTCTCCCTTCTTTCTTTCCTCCTGGACTGTTTTGAGTTGGGCACATCTTGCAAACCTTCCAGAGAAGTCCTGAGTGTTAGATGGTTCGCATGATTACCCTGCATATCACATTTGCCTTTGTCTTCCTTTCCATTTTCTTCTTACCTTCATTGCCCTGGGTTTACAGCTCCTGAATGAAATGTCAGAATTTAATCCTTGTCTCATGTTCTGCTTTCCACAGGACCTGAGCTAAGACAGATCTTGAGTGCTCTTGGAACCCTTTCCTGTCCATCCCAGCACTCATTGGTGAGAACCAGATATGAACCTCCTGACTATAGCTTGGCTCCCACTGAGTGACTTATGAAGGTCTAGTCACTCCTTGCTCAGAGTATCTCTCATCTGAGATGAGCTGGAGAAACCCATCCTCCTTCCTCCTGCACATGCTCCTCCATGCAGAGGAGTGAGGGCTCCAAGAGTTCCATTGCTAAAAGAATAGGCCAAACTAAGACCTGGGGAGGTATACTGACAACAGTTCAGGTCAGGAAGATAAGGTGTGTTTGAACTGGGAGAGGGTCAGTGTCAGGAGGGACAGAATCCTGAATGAATCAAACAACGACTTTTTTGTTGGTGGCTTAACTCTCTGGGCTTATGAGAATATGGCTTAAAGGGAAGAGGCCACTAGCTTCAAAATCCCTGTTCTCTCTCTTACAATATTTCTATCACCCAGCTCTGTTAATTGCTGTTCTCTTTCATGTATCACAGGCTCCTTTCATCATCCAACTTGGCTTGGGTGTTATGTGGGGCAAAGTGGACATTTAGGAAAGTGGTCTCAGGAGGTGCTGTGCCCAGACTCCTCTCCCAGTCCTGGGCCCTGTTCTGAGGTTAGGAGGATGTATCCTGACTCATTTTCTCAGGCCAACATTCAGCTCTAACCAGCATACTGAAACATTCCCCTCCCTGCTTGAAGCGTTAGTCCCAGGTGCAGGTAGAAGGTGTGAGTGGATCTCTCACTATAAGTCACACATATCTCTATCACCCAATCCCATGCTCATGGCAGACATCACCAATTGATTATGGTGATCTTCCATACAGGTCCAGTAGTTGCCTTCAAAATCTTTCCCACCACCCTTCTTCAGGTAGAGTCTACCAACAGGCTGGATTTGGGACTGGGGATAAAGTCTGTTGTCATTGTGGCACTAGGCCTTGCCTAGGGACTTTACAATAGAACCCATGGAATCTAGGTAAGTTATCAGGTATGGATGCTCAGATACTGCTCTGGCATCTGCTGTCAGGATTATTTTCTTGGAAATGAGTGTACATCTTGTGAACTTCTTGGCAGGTATCTAGTCACATTCATCAGAGGGATTGTTGGCTAGTTTAAGGGTACAATTTTTAAAAAAGTACAGAGTTAATTGGCACATGTGACACTGGACACATGCCCTTGACCTAGAGATGTAAAAACTGAAACCAAACCCATTTGCGTTAAACTCAATGGACTGCTCAAGTAACCATGTATTTTTTACATAACAAGTTTTGTTAATTCAATGTCTCCCTTCCAAAGTCCCAAAAGTCATATCCTTAAAAGTGAGATCTTAAGGAGAATACGCCTTGTCAGTTACAATAGAAGTCCAATAATAATAACAATAACAGTAAAATATTTATTGAGGACTTAGTATGATCCAGAAGGGACATAGCTGAGTGTCTTAGGGCAGAAACTCTGATGACTGGTTCATGTTTAGGCTTTAGGTCTTACCTGGGCTTTGCTTTAGTTTTCTTCTATGTAAATGGGGACAATTAAATACTTACCTCATAGAATTCTGTTGTGAGCTAAATAAGTTAATATAAAAAAAATTTAGAGTAAGGCTTGGTATAAGTGTTTTCTGCCAAATAATAACAGTAATAATTATTATTGCCATCTCCATGTACTCTTTACTCAATCCTCAGGAATATTCAGGCATAATAGTCATTTTAAAGATGAAGAAACTAAGGCTCAGAGGAGTCATATAATGCTCTTCCATTACACCATATTGCTTTCTGACAAGTGATGCTTTTTTAAAAATATATTTTATTGATTATCCTATTATAGTTGTCCCATTTCTCCCCCATCATTCCCCTCCACACCCCCTCCCACCCACATTCCCCCCTTTAGTTCATGTCCATGTGTTATAAGTTCTTTAGCTTCTACATTTCCCACACTATCTTGCCCTCCCCCTGTCTATTTTCTACCCACCGTCTATATGCTACTTATTCTTTGTACCTTTTTCCCCTCTCTCCTCCTCCCATGCCCCTGTTGCTAACCCTCCATATGAGCTCCATTTCTGTGGTTCTGTTCCTGTTCTAGTTGTTTGCTTAGTTTGCTTTTGTTTTAGGTGTGGTTCTTAATAGCTGTGAGTTTGCTGTCTTTTCACTGTCATATTTTTGATCTTCTTTTTCTTAGATAAGTCCCTTTAACATTTCATATAATAAGGGCATGGTGATGATGAACTCCTTGAACTTGACCTTATCTGAGAAACACTTTATCAGCCCTTCCATTCTAAATGACAGCTTTGCTGGATAGAGCAATTTTGGATGTAGGTCCCTGCTTTTCAAGATTTCAAATATTTCTTTCCAGTCCCTTCTTGCCTGGAAGGTCTCTTTTGAGAAATCAGCTGACAGTCTGATGGGAACTCCTTTGTAGGTGACTGTCTCCTTATCCCTTGCTGCTTCTAGAATTCTCTGCTTCATTTTAATCTTGGCTAATGTAATTATGATGTGCCTTGGTGTGTTCCTCCTTGGGTCCAACTTCTTTGGAACTCTCTGAGCTTCCTGGATGTCCTGGTAGTCTATTTCCTTTGCCAGATTGGGCAAGTTCTCCTTTATTATTTGTTCAAATAAGTTTTCCACTTGTTGCTCTTCTTCTTCCCCTTCTGGTACCCCTATAATTCGGATATTGGGATGTTTAACGATGTCCCAGAGGTTCCCAAGCCTCTCCTCATTTTTTTGAATTCTTGTTTCTTCCTCGTTTTCTGTCTGGTTGTTTGTTTCTTCCTTCTGGTCCACTCCATTGATTTGAGTCACAGTTTTCTTCCCATCTCTATTGGTTCCTGCGCGTCTTTCTTCATTTCACGTATTGTAGCCTGCATTTTTTCATCTAATTTGTGAGCAAAATCAACCAATTCTGTGAGCATCCTGATCACCAGTGCTTTGAACTGTGCATCTGATAGGTTGGCTATCTCTTCACTGCTTAGAGGAATTGGCTCTGAGGCTTTCATTTGTTCTCCGGTTTGAGCCATTTTTGGTGGCTTTTTGTTTTGTTTTGTTTTGGTTTTAGTCTGGTCGCGGCTATTACGTAATGAGGGGTGGAGGCTTAGGTGTTCCTCAGGGCGGGGCAGCCCAGTCACTGGGTTGTGAGGCTATAGGTGGGGGCGGGGTCTGAGAGGGAAGAATGGCGCCTGCTCCGCTCTCTCCTGGACTCCGGTCCCTTCTGCCGCTTCCCCTTTTCCTGGATTATCTGCACTCGCGTGTGCTGTTACATAGTGAGGAATGGAGCCTCAGGCCCTCCCCAGTGTGGGGCAGCCCAGTTGCTGGCTTGTGGATGCTGTTTGTGGGGGTGGGGTCTGAGAGGGAACAATGGCACCTGCTCCACTCTCTCCCAGATTTAGTCTTTTCTGCCACTTCCCCTCTGCCTGGACCGTCTGCGTGTGCAAATGTGGGACAACCTGGTCAGCCAGCCACCTTGTGTGGCCTCACTGGGTCTGCACAGTTGCCCCCCTGTGCCCGGGGTCTGCCAGCTGCCACCTGTGGGCCAGGGGACTGCCAGCTGCTGCTGCTTGCGTTCTGGGTCCGCACCTCCACTTTTTCCTGCTGCGACTCCGCCCCACGGTTCAATTTTCTATTACCTCTGGTTGTTTTCTTGTTTCTAAATCTTTGTTGTCCTTAATTTTGGTTGTGAGAGGAGGCACAGTGTGTCCGCCTACGCCTCCATCTTGGCCGGAAGTAACAAGTGATGCTTTTAAATCATAATGTGTCATGTACAGATGGCTTTGACTACAAGGAGCATAAAGACTAAAATACAATGGCTGGAACCATAGATATGGTTTTTATTATTTACTTAACAAGAAGTCTGGGGATTGGTCAGCAGCTCAAGGAAAGTCATCAAGAACCCAGGCTGTGTGTTTCTATTCTATTCTCTTTAGCTGCTATTTTTTTTCATTGTTTTTATACTTTTTGCCTCATGGTCACAAGATGGCAGTTCAGATTCCATGTTTGACATCAGTCTTCAAAGCCAGAATAAGGAGGGAAGAGTGGGACTGGTCACATGTGTTCTCATTGTCAGTAAAGCAAAAGTTTCTCAGAAGTTCCCTAACAGATTTCCCTTTATCTTTTGCCAAAATTGGGTATCATGGTCACTATGGCTTTTAGCTACTCTGGAAAAGGCAGATCTAGAGCATTCTTGTCAATATGGTTCTGTTGAGCATGGTTCTATAGAGCAGGAGGCAGCAAAATTTTAAGAGAGTTGCAGATGGTCATTGGGTTAGCCAGCCAGTAATGCCTGCCACATGTGGAAATATAATTGTGTTTTTGACCATAAATAACAAGTGAATAAAATTTAATCATGTGCTTTTTCTCTCGGAAAGATGCACATGTATTCTTTAGGAATAACCCTCTACTGGTCAGCAGGGTTTCATGTTCCACCAAATCAGGTCTGCAACAAGATACTCAAGTCTTTGGATTTACTTAGCATTCTTTTTCTGGGGCAGGGACTATGTCTACTGAGCTGTGTGCCACCACTCTTTCCTCCTAGGTTCTAAGAAGGCATTGCCAACCAATTATAGAACTGTTCTTGCTGAGTCCAGAGACAACCTCTGAGTCCTACTCATGACAATCTAAGCAACCACAATTTAGAGCTGGCAAGAAGATAAGGCTTATTTACCACTTGTGCTCAGAGGAAGTAGCAAGCTAGAGGATTTGATGGCCCCTAAAGACACAGATTTATAGGTTCTTTTGGATTGGTGTTTCAGAGTTCTTAGGATATAATCTTAGCAGTGGAATTGCTGGGTCAAAAGGTAGGTCCATTTTTAGTTTTCTTAGAAAATTCCAAAGTGTTTTCCATAGTGGTTGTACCAGTCTGCAATCCTACCAACAGTGCACTAGGGTCCCTTTTTCTCCACAACCTCTCCAACACTTGCTGTTTGTTGCTTTGTTTATGATGGCCATTCTGACTGGTGTCAAGTGGTATCTCACTGTAGTTTTAATCTGCATCTCTCTGATAGCTAGTGATATCGAGCATCTTTTCATGTGTCTGGATCCTCTGTATGTCCTCCTTGGAGAAGTGTCTGTTCAAGTCCTTTGCCCATTTTTTTTCTTTTTTTAAATATATTTTATTGATTATGCTATTACAGTTGTCCCATTTCTCCCCCATCATTCCCTCCACCCTGCACACCCTCTCCCACCCACACTCCTCCCACTTTAGTTCATGTCCATGTGTCATAAGTTCTTTAGCTTCTACATTTCCCACACTATTCTTGCCCTCCCCATCTATTTTCTACCCACTGTCTATATGCTACTTATTCTCTGTACCTTTTCCCCCTCTCTCCTCCTCCCACTCCCCTGTTGCTAACCCTCCATATGATCTCCATTTCTGTGGTTCTGTTCCTGTTCTAGCTGTTGGCTTAGTTTGCTTTTGTTTTAGGTGTGGTTCTTAATAGCTGTGAGTTTGCTGTCTTTTCACTGTCATATTTTTGATCTTCTTTTTCTTAGATAAGTCCCTTTAACATTTCATATAATAAGGGCATGGTGATGATGAACTCCTTGAACTTGACCTTATCTGAGAAACACTTTATCAGCCCTTCCATTCTAAATGACAGCTTTGCTGGATAGAGCAATTTTGGATGTAGGTCTCTGCTTTTCAAGACTTCAAATATTTCTTTCCAGCCCCTTCTTGCCTGGAAGGTCTCTTTTGAGAAATCAGCTGACAGTCTGATGGGAACTTCTTTGTAGGTGACTGTCCCCTTATCCCTTGCTGCTTCTAGAATTCTCTGCTTCATTTTAATCTTGGCTAATGTAATTATGATGTGCCTTGGTGTGTTCCTCCTTGGGTCCAACTTCTTTGGGACTCTCTGAGCTTCCTGGACGTCCTGGAAGTCTATTTCCTTTGCCAGATTGGGCAAGTTCTCCTTTATTATTTGTTCAAATAAGTTTTCCACTTGTTGCTCTTCTTCTTCCCCTTCTGGGACCCCTATAATTCGGATGTTGGGATGTTTAACGATGTCCCAGAGGTTCCTAAGCCTCTCCTCATTTTTTTGAATTCTTGTTTCTTCCTCGTTTTCTGTCTGGTTGTTAGTTTCTTCCTTCTGGTCTACTTCATTGATTTTAGTTGCAGTTTTCCTCCCATCTCTATTGGTTCCTGTGCGTCTTTCTTCATTTGACGTATTGTAGCCTGAATTTTTTCATCTAATTTGTGAGCAAAATCAACCAATTCTGTGAGCATCCTGATCACCAGTGCTTTGAACTGTGCATCTGATAGGTTGGCTATCTCTTCACTGCTTAGAGAAATTGGCTCTGAGGCTTTCATTTGTTCTCCAGTTTGAGCCATTTTTGGTGGCTTTTTGTTTTGTTTTGTTTTGGTTTTAGTCTGGTCGCGACTATTACATAGTAGTTAGGGGTGGAGGCTTAGGTGTTCCTCCAGGCGGGGCAGCCCAGTCACTGGGTTGTGAGGCTATAGGTGGGGGCGGGGTCTGAGAGGGAAGAATGGCGCCTGCTCAGCTCTCTCTTGGATTCAGTCCTTTCCGCCACTTCCCCTTTGCGTGGACTATCTGCGTACGCGAATGTGGGACCACCTGGTCAGCCAGCTGCCCTGTGCGGCCTCACTGGGTCTGCACAGTTGCCTCCCTGTGCCTGGGGCCCGCCAGCTGCCGCCTGTGCACCTGGGAACTGCCAGCTGCTGCTGCTTGCTGCTCTTTGCATTCCTGGGTCTGCACCTCCACTTTTCCTGCGGCTACTCCGCCCCTCTTACTGGTCTGGATGAATGGTTGTTGGACTCACGTACAGTTCAATTTTCTATTTCCTCTGGTTGTTTTCTTGTTTCTAAATCTTTGTTGTCCTTAATTTTGGTTGTGAGAGGAGGCACAGTGTGTCCACCTATGCCTCCATCTTGGCTGGAAGTCCCCTTTGCCCATTTTTTAATTGGGTTGCTTGTCTTCTTAGAGTGGAGTTGTGTAAGTTCTCACCTTTAATAAGAACCTAATTAACAAAACAAACAAACAAGCATAATATCACCAAAGACACTGAGATTGAGAACAGGCTGACAGTCACCAGATGGGAGAAGGGAGGGAATTTCAGAGGGAAAAGGGGAAGGGTTTACAGGAACAACTATAAAGGACACATGAACAAAAACTAGAGGGGTGGAAATGGGTGGGAGGTGGGGAGGGCTAGGACAGTGGGCTGAGATGGTAGTAAAAGACAGAAAACTGTACAAGAACAACAATTAAAATAAAAATTAAAAAAAAGAAAAAAAAGACACAGATTTATAAAACAGGCTTTAAAGCAGTTCTTCCTGAAGTGAGATGCTTCTCTGAAAAAGGGTTCTGTTCTGAATTGATTTAGGAAAATGTTGCTTATGTTGTCCTTCTCTAAAAGATTTTTCAGAGTAGTTTATTAAAGACTCTGAGAAGGATTAAAGCACAGAAATTTTTTTGTCATAGAATTTCACAAAAATTTTGACTACAGAATTTGTGTGTGTTTGTGTGAGTATGTGAGTTTTTCTCTGATAATATAAGAAACCAGTGTAACAAGAGCACATGTTGGAAAACCCTGCCCAGCCTTTCATCCTTCCTTCCTTCCCTCCTCCCTTCCAACTTCTATCTCATCCTTGCCTTCTCTAGTTCAACATTCCAATGTTTCCTGGTGTTGTTTCTGAAACAGGAACCTGCTCATATCCCTCCTCCTGTGAAATCTTTTGTAGCTCCCTAGTACCCACAGGATTAGATTCCACTTCCCAGCAGGGCACACCTGGAGCACAGAATTGGGTTCCCACCTGTGGCTCTGTTTCCTCTCTGTACTCTGCCATAATCAGGGCTAGTTTCATGGCCATATGAACTACATAATAGCACAGCACCCTACATTTCCAAGGGCCTCATGCTTTATTTAATGCTCTGTTGTCACCGTATTGAAATTCTGAATAACTTCAAATAAGGGGCCCTGCTCATCATTGCCCTGGGCCCTGCCCATAGTCCCTTCCTTTCCTTTCAGATATATGCTGACCTTTGCACACACTGCTCCCTCCACCTGCAGCTCACTTTCCACTTTTCTGGTTAACTCCAGCATGGCAAGAAATGGTAGTGCAGCCTTTATCTGCAGAATGACCAGCAGTATGGATGAGCATGAGAAAAAAGCCTGATTTTGAGTCTGGGTGGAGGCCTTCCACATATAAATAGTGGCCATGTAAACATATGAAGGAAGTGCTTAATACAATAAAATATTGACTTCTCCTTTTGTTTGGTGTATATATGTGACATAAAGTTCAGCCAAAACTTACTGACCTTGTGCTGACTGCTGAAGATTCCAAAATGAAAAAGCCACTGTCCTTTTATGTTCCTAAAACTCACATTCTAGTTGAAAGGCCCAATGAGATCCACCTAAATAATCTGAGAAAAATCACAGGCTACCTAGGTGAATGTAAATTAAAGGCTGTTTGAGCCCTGGTTTGATCTGGATGCTTGGCATAGGTGGAGATCCATTTGGTCAAGCACTTATTTTTTATAAGTATCCCAAGCACATGTGTGGGCTCTCCATGCACTGAAGGGCATTGCTGTTTAGAGAGCAGAAAACCTCACACAGCTGGTGCAGTGACAATTGTTCTGCGTTTGGTGGCCTCAGTGATTATCTTGTATCCATCCCTTAATTCTCCAGAAGGACCAGGCCTTGTCAAAGGGTCATGAGAACATGTTTTTGTTGCCTCCATTGCACCCCTGCAGGAACTGGCTGCAGGGCAGCAGCTCTCCAGCTGGCTCATGGCTCATACAGCGCCTTGCTCCCCAGCCCCAGCAGCTCCAGGAGCCCTTGCACTCTCTCCTGCTGACCATGTGCAAAGAGCAGCCTGGCAGGTGGCTGCCATTGCAGTTGGTTCTGGAAGCCTGCTGGGTTCATCAGGAAGAAGGGGCTATATACCCAGCCTTGGCCAGTGTTTACGTCAGAGGGCTGGTTGGCTTGCTTCTGGGCACTGTATCCAACGTCATTGTGGATTTTTTGCTTCTCATGCCAGGAGCCATTAGCCACGTGTGGCAGTTGAAATTTAAATGAGCTAAAATATAGTTAATTAAAGTGAAATAAAATTGAAAATTCAGTTCCTCAGTTTCACCTGCCACATTCAAGTGCTCAGCAGCCACATGGAGCTGGTGATGGTCATTCTGAATGGGGCAGATCTAGAGCATTCCTGTCAACATGGTTCTGTTGGGCAGTGCTGGCAAAGATCTTGGGGCAAGTCAAATTCCTCATGTGGCTAAGACACTGGGGATCTTGGAAAGAGCCTTTTTACATAAAACAGTCATGTTTATAAACCATAAGTCAGTTTGCCTATCAAAATTAAACTGTAGGCCTCTTGTACAAGAAATCTTCCCTTACCATGCCTACACGGTACCCCCCACAACCCTGCGTAAGCTCTGCTCTGCTATTTTGTACCTGCAGGGTGTCTCCTTGTTGTGCTTGTCACATTGTGCCAGTTGCTGCTCTGTACCCTCCCCAGCACCTAGGAAGGTGCCCGGCACATACTAGGTATTTGATTCAGGCTGGGTTTTCTTGATGCAAAACCAGAGACAGGGATATTTATGAAAATTACTTATTGGAAAAGTGCTCCTGGGAGTGATGGAAAGAGGACAGGAAGGGGAACAAGCCAAGCAAGGAGGTTGTCTCAGGTGGAGATAGCCTCAGGGTGATTGTACCTGCGTTGGATCTCCTCAAGGCCAGGGCAGAGATAGGACTAGGGTGAGGCAAATGAGGTGCCTAAAGTACAAATGCAAAGAGGTTAGCATCTTAGAGGAGCCAGAGAAGGCTGGGCAGCCCTGAACTCATCCTGGAGACAGGCTGGAGAACTGAGCCATAATTAATGGGGGGTCATGTGGATGGAGAGGAGAAGACAGTTGTGGACAGAGGGACACTATCAAAAGTCAAGCAGAAAATGGCTCTCTCATTCTGTTTTTCTTATTGGATCCCCGTTTTTTTGGCATGTGGACATGTTGCGCCTGTTTGCTGAGCCAGAGGGTTTGATAGGGAAGGGGGTCTATTTGTTTCAAACATATTAGAGCCTGCCCTCCTTTGGTGTCTCATTGTCCCCTGATGGACACTGAATTGACCTAGAGCATTTTCATCAGGGAACCATAAGGTAGATTTGGTCACTCGTTGGATGTTGTGGACCGTTCAGCCTGGTTTCAGGAGTTGTAACCCTCACTCCATGGTGGGCTGTGTAAGAGCCTATGAACCCACTTCATCTGGGTCCGTTCTGTCAAGAAGATGTGAGCTACTAAGGAGACAAAGCTTATCTCCCTGGCAGGAGCCCTGCTTCTGCCTCATCCATCTCTGGCCCCAGTGCTTGGTTGGTTAGTCAATGACCGGTAAGACTCCTCATGGGAGGGGCAACCTAAGCCAGACATGACCACTTGGGAGGCCCTCATGGAAGGACTTGGGGGGCTGCAGCAAAGAGGGAGTGATGGACCCTTGCCCCCCTGCTATTCTAACGTAGTCCGAGTTCCCATTTCCGTCTGGGAGATATCTTCTGCTTCCTGAGCCTAAATGGCTTAAAGCCTGAAACTATGAGGGCAAGTGGTGCAGCCCTGTGCTGGCCAGGACGGTTCCCTGGGTGATCGGGCATAAGAAAGAATTCCTAAAGTCCTGTGAAACCTGCTTTGCTAAGAGCACTCTCACTTAAATGATAAGGGTCCGAGGAGGAAATGAGTATGTCTCCCAAAGTTTTGCAGCCCCCTTTCCTGACAGACACTGACTCAGATTAAGCCCTCAGATTTCTTTGAAATGTTAACCATTGTTTGATCCTTGCCACCTGACATACCTGTATTCCTGTATATTTGAACCCAATAAAAGCCTAGTGAGGAAGGGGCTCTGGGTCATCCTTTTCTGGGAGTCTGATCACCTTTCCTCCCCAAGCAGATCATGTCTTGGTAGTTTTATTTTCATCCATGATGGAGGGATGGGGCTCTGCAGGCAGAGCCCCCACATCTGGCACCCAGGACAGGGGCCTCCCTGCAGTATGGTAGTTCGTCAAAAAATTAGATAGATTTTTCATATGACCCAGCAATTTTACTTTTGCATACATACCCAAATAATTGGAAACAGATTTCTCAGAGATTTTTGTACACCTATGTTTCACAGCATTATTCACAATAGTTAAAATGTGGAAGCAACTCAAGTGTCCAACAATGGATGAATGGATAAGCAAACAATGGTATGTATATACAATAGAATATTCAGCTTTAAAAAGGAAGATAATTCTGTCACATGCTATAACATGGGTAAAATTTGAGGACATTGTACTAAGTAAACTAGTTGCAAAAAGATAAATACTGTATGATCTCACTTATATAAATGACTTATATAAATCTCTAGATAGAGTAGTCAAATTCACAGAAACAAAGTGGAATGGTAGTTTCCAGGGGCTGGGGGAGGTGGGATGGGAATTATTGTTTACTGGGCACAGAACTGCAGTTTTGCAAGATGAAAGGTCTTGGAGATGAATGGTGCTGATGGTTGTTCAACAATGGGAATGTACTTAATACCACTGAACTGTACACTTAACTATGGTTAAGATGGTAAATTTTATGTTATATGTATTTTATCATGATAAAAATTTTTAAATATTCATCTAATCATTCAGTACTAATGGGAAATCAGCACCCTAACCCTAAATTAAGAATGAGTTCTGAAGATTCAAAGAAAAATGTTTCTATGCCCTCTTTTCATCTCTGCCCTTCCATTAAGTGACTCTCTATTTCAATCAGCCTCAAATGTCCTTTCGCTACAGTTGAAGTGCTTGAACCACTGTGTGGAATAATGGGAAGGGAGCTGAGCTGGGAACATGTGGGCCTTCAAGTTAAATCCTGGCTCTCACAGCCCACCTTGCTAGGTGTCATAGTCTTGGTGTTCTTCTCTTCTCCCTCCTCCAGTGGAAGAAGCTCATAAACTTACTGTGGGATTATCCTGTGTGCCACAGGGGTTTAGGAGGGTGGCCTTATCTCCCCATAGTTCTCAGCAGATCTGTGAAAAATCTCTCTCCCAAGTTAAAAGCATTACATGTTTTGATGTGATCAATTGATGTTTGCTCAATCTTTAGAAAAATGTGAGTAGAAGAATCTTTAGGAAACATTGTATTTTTATTGATCTGTAACATCCAATCTAAATAAAACCAGTGAGCTTGCTCTGGGAGTAGTACAACCTAGGGCTTACCCACTACTGCCTCCTCCTGGTCAGGTGCTGGCCCTAGGACCCCTCCCATTTGACATTAGCTGTTTAGCTGGGGCCTCAGGTAAATCACTCAAAAGTGGCCAGTCTGGGATTTGGCTACAAGCCCACTAGGGAGGGTTTGCCAGCCAAACTGAAGCAGGGAACTACCATTCCCTGAGGAGAAGTGACCCTGAGGGAAGGGTGAGGTGGTATGGGGGCTCAGATTCAGTTGCAAGGAAGAAAGCATAAAGGTAAGTTTAGAGGAGGTTTCTTGAGTTTTTTAAATGGCATTTCCATATTTATTTACTGAGATTTGGTGCTTTTGCATTATCAAGAGCTTCTTGTGCCCCCTCCCCAATGTGGGTAGTAAATGTGGTGAAAGTTAGTTGACATACACTTTAGGAAGCCATGTATCAGGATCATTATGTTCATTCTTGTCTTTTTAAAAAAAAAATCTGTGTACCCCTAAAAATGTTCTAATTTTGCTTAAATCTTAATTTTGCTTTTATATTTTAAATTATTTTCATTAAGCTAAACCATTAATAAAACATTTTGCTAACTTGGAATTAATATATATGTCAAAATAAGACATTGGGCACTGTGTAGTGACAGTTAACTTGAACTTTTTTGGACACCTCCTCCCCTCTCTGCATCATGCACATACATGCCTTTGGAAGGGAAGGCTGGTTACCTGCTTAAGAGCTTTGCCTTACAAAACTTGGCAACACTCCTGCTATAAGAGCAACTCTGTGCTGAGAGGACAGAGCATAGAGAAGGCCGTGGGGCAGAGTTGGCCTGGGCAGATCTGCAAGGGGCCTGGGGGAGTGGCCAGGGCACCCAGGCAGAGTGGGGAGGGGATCTGTTTGCCTCAAAGAGAGCAGGGGTAGAGGCAGGGCCATTAGTGGTGGGGCTGATTCAACCTCCTTTCCAGAGGTGCTATGTACAAGCAACAGGAGTTGAAGTCCTGAGCTTAGATTGGTAGAGTTTTCAAGCTGGCAACATTCAGGTCAAAAGGCAAATGTAACTCCATTTATGCCCAGTCTTGGTCAGCTCCGGCTGCTGAAACAAAATGCTATGTACTGGGTGACTTAAACAACAGACATTTACCTCTCATAGTTCTGAAGCCTGGGAAGTCCAAGATCAGGGTTTGATCCTGGTCAGGTTTGGGGACCTCTCTCTGGCTTAGACAGTCACCTTCTCACTGTGTCTCTCTTCACACAGCAGAGAGAACTCTGGTTTCTTCCTCTTTTTATTACATTATCCCACAATGATGTTCTACCCTTATCACCTTATCTAAATCTAATCACCTTCCAAAAGCCCCACCTCCAAATATCATCTCATGGAAAGTTAGGGCTTCAATATATGAATTTTGGGGAGACATAAACATTCAGTCCATAATTTACCATGGCTGGGGATGCTTGGGGACCATCCAGTTGATGAAGACGGCCTGGTCTATGGCAGGAATGGGATAAATATTCATTCCTTTGTTTTCCTTTCTATCTCCATAAGATGGTAGCTGGAAAGCAGATAATAGTGATATCTTCTCTAAGATGACTAATCACATTTTCTCTTTTGCTGACAAGTTTCTCCTCCTTGACCCTCTCCTCTTTGTCTCCTACTGCAGTCCCTCAGAGACCCAGCAAATCCCCAGTGGTAGAAGGTGTGCAAAGAACTTGCTTCCTGCTCTCTCCTGCAATAAGACAGCTCTTGTCTCACACATTCTGGGCAGGGCTCAGGGCTATGGATCTGAGGAGTGGTGCCTGCCTGACTTCTTTTCCCTCCAAATACTCTCTACTTCCATTTCAGGCAAAGAGTTCTTTTTTTTGGCCAATGAAACAAGTTTGTGCAAAATAGCCCCTAAAGTGTGAAGTAAGCAGCCACAGAGGACCTCCTGGAGTGCCTTCATACTCTTCCTGAGGATCAAATTCTTTGTCAGTCACAGTGGGCTGCTCTAGTGAGTTCTACAGACTTGTTGCATTGTTCATTAAGGAATAGGCACATCCAGGCTGACATTAAAGGTAATAGTTAGAGGCAAGTGCTCAGAACTTTAACTTGTATATAAATAACAATTACTGTGGTTGATCTTCTATTGACTGGATTCTAATCTGACAAAAAAGGGGAGAAAATCAGTGTTTAGGAGCAAGCTCTGGTCAAAATGAGAACTTGTCCTTTTGTTTCAAATATATTCTACTTCAGGTCAAAATTCTATCTCCCCTGACCTACATGCCCCTCCCCCAGCAGCCCAGTCATGAGGGTTGGAGGACAGGGTGATGACTTTGGAGTTCAGTCACTGCTTCTTTGTTCTTTTGCTCACTAGAAAAAACCACCCAACTGAATGTCAGGCTTTTTTGCTTGAATCACAGCAACAAACATATCCATGGGTGTAAGTACATGGCACAGAGTAGCCTTCAATTAGAGGCAGGAGACATGGTGTGGATAAAGGAGACCACACTTGTCTTACTGGCATTGCCCTCTGGGTAGTATTTGTGTGTATCCTGTCTTCTCTCCTTTCCCTGTTTTCCAGACTTAGAAAACCCTCTCAGCCTTCCAGTGGTCTTTATTTCTTCTTTTCTTTCTCAGGCAGAGCTGGACAAGACATCATTTTCCTCTGCAGCTCCGGAAAGACATCCTGGAGGAGAAGCTGTACTGCAATGATGAGATGCTGCTGCAGTTGGGAGTCCTGGCCCTGCAGGCTGAGTTTGGCAGTTACCCTGAGGAGGTAGAGGAGGAGAAAGCTGGGGCTCTTGGTGGGGTCAGCACAGAAGCAGTTATGGGACAAAGGGAAACTGTTGAAAATGTGGAGACTAAGAAGTATTGTTAGCATCTACCACTTACATAGGGGTAACCATCTATTCATCCATCCATCCATCCATCCATCCATCCATCCATGCATCCATGCATCCATTCATCCAATCAAGTGATCTTTGCTAGGTTCTGATGGATACAAAGATGAACAAGTCAAGTTTATATATTACAATGTAGGTCTAGTCTAAGATCCCTCCTAAAAGGAGTAATTTACTAATTTATTTAGTTTCCATCATCATCATCATCATCATCATCATCATTATCAATTAACAGCCCACCTTTATTAAGAGATCACTATGTACCTGCCATTGAGCTAAACATTTTCTACACCATTAACTCATTTAACTATCAAAACACTATTGCAAGCTTGATATTCACATTTTCTAGAAGAGCAATTTGAGATTCATGTGCCAAGAAAATGGCAAAGTCTAAATTTGAGCCCAGGTATGTCTGACTCCAAGGCCAGTGCTGTTTCTGCCAGATCTGCTGCCTCTCAAATAGCAGCTCTAATCATGCTGGCCAAGCCCTTGTCCCTGCAGCACAATCATATGTAAGTTTCTTTGATTTAATTTGTCTCTGATTGTCCTATGTTACAGCCCTCAAGTCTTAGTAGGGGCTACTGGTTATTTGATTTGCAAATACATCAATGTAGGGAGGGATAATGCTAATATATTTTTAACTTAATTAGGATTTAAAATGGAGATGCCAGGCAGGAAGGAAGGAACGACCAGGTGAGCTATGATAGAGAGCACTGCAGCTTTCTCTTGGGTTCATGAAGATGAACCCCAAGAACCCCATGAACCCCACTCATGTTCAAGATGAAGGTGTATGGGGGTTCTGTTTAGACCTCAACAAAGATCTAAACAGTGTGACATGACATCCAAATGTGGAGTCTGTCTCTGGCTGTGTCAGTAGGAGCAGACAGGGAAGAGCAATGGAGGTAAAGTCCTCACCGATGTCTTCCCAGGTGGCTTCTCAGCCCATGCACTGGTCTTAATCTTGGAGGGAATCATCACTGCCATGTTATAAAAACCAAGAGCCTCTGGGGGTACTTAACTTGGAGAAGAGATGCTCTAAAGAGGATATGAGAGCTGTGTGATAGAGGGGTCCCTTGCCTGAAAGAAAAAAATGAGATTTAACACATATGGCCTTGGGCCTTTGAATGTTTTCCCAGTAGGGTCTGCATGTCCATCCTGATCTCACCCATCCTCCAAGATCAACCCAGCCCCAACCCCACAGCTTTCCTGGCCTCTCCACCTGTGGGAGGAAATTCTCCCCATATTCTCGGGACCCTTGTATACATTTCCCTCACACCCCTTGTCCAGGAAAGGTGATCACTCAGTATTTTCTCAATAGCAAGTGACAGGAAAGCTCACTTGGCTTGAATAAAACATGTAATTTATTGGCTTGCAAAACTGAAGTGTCCAGGCCTCCCTGCCCCTTGGATAAACCTCTAGTCCTATTATTGCTTACCTTGTAGCTACCTCCTGTCTCCTTGGCCCTCAGGTCTCCTTGGTCTCCTGGTCCTTGCCTAGGGCTTGCTGGGTGCACAGACCCAAATGGCATCAGCAGGACTTGGGTGTCCTGCATCTCTAGGTTGTGTGCTCTCCTCAATCAGGTTTCCATTCAGTGGCTCTAGATTCCACCCTCCAGGTTGCTGCCCAGCACCAAAGGAAGAAGCCCTCTCCTAGTAATGCAATGGAAATCCTGTTGTTCTGTGTTATTGGTTCTGACAGGGTCATATGCCCACCCTAAACTAATCACTGTGCAGCGAGATGTTGTGCTCTGATTGGACTTAAGTGATACTGCCACCCTAGGAGCTAGGGGTAGAGCTAACACTAAGCAAAATGCTTGTACTGACAGGGAGGAGGGTGGTTTCCATTTCCAGAAAGGAGGGGCACAGTTGTACATGACCAAAAATATATGTCCACCACCAGTAAGCACTCATGGTGAGGAAAGCTACATCCTTGGTGAACAAAGGAGGTGCATTTTGCCAAAGTTCTGAGTCTGCTGGAGACATCTGGGTGTGGCCTTGTGTTATGCATTGAACTATATTCCCCACAGTTCATATGTTGAAGCCCTAACTCCCGGTACCCCAGAATGTGACTGTCATTGGAGAAGGGTCTTTAAAGTGGTTATTAAATTAAAGTCAGGCTGTCTTGGTGGGCTCTAATCCAATTGGACTAGAGTCCTTATAAAAGAGGGGATTAGGACACACAGAGGGACACCAGGGAGGCAGGCGACCAGAGGAAAAACTATGAGAGGACACAGCAAGAAGGTGGCTGCTTGCAAGCCAAGGTAAGGCCTCAGAGAAACCAATCCTTTTGAGAATTTGGTCTTGGATTTCTGGCCTCTAGAACTGTGAATTAATTTATGTTGTTTAAGCCACTTACTTTGTTGTATTTGTTGCAGCAGCCTCAGAAAACTAATATACCTTGAGTCTGCAGCCATCACCAAGTGTTGCTACCCTCACAGCATTCTCTGTTCTTAGTTCTCACATGGTGTGGGTTGGAGAGGGCAAGGCTGTGACCTCAGTCACAGCTTGTCTTTTCTGTCCCAGTAACTGGGCTTCAGGGTGAGGACAAGTTCAAAAATTAAAATGGTTATTTGAGAACACTGGCTTTCAAATGTTCTGTGCCATGACCCATTATAGAAAAAAATGTTAGATATTATATCCCAACACACATATATGTACATATCACAGAACTGAGGCAAAAATTTAGGAAATAAGATGCATCCTTTCTATATGTCTTGACATTGGTATTTCCTTTCGTATTCTAGTTAATTTAAAATTTTCTGGTTATGAATCACTAAATTGATTTCATAACTGCCATTTGAAAAAACACTTTTCAGACTCTATTAATATCATCTTGCTTTCCTCCCAGTACATCTTCAGAAGAGGCTGCTGTGTCTGGAGTCTTCAAAGTTCCTTTTTATCCCCTCACACAGCTGTATTTGTTATTATAACATTTCTCACCACCTGGCATGGGATATTCCTTTGTCAGCCTTAATGCTGTTCTCTCCCTTAGAATGAAGCCTGTCTGAGGGTGAAAGTTCTGTCTGTTTTGTTCTGCCATTTCCCCAGCACCAAAGCAATGCCTGAAACATAGGGAGTTTGCTCAAGAGCTATTGGTGTAAAGAGTGAATGCATTAACAAAATACAGGCTCCTGGACTGAATGGCACTGTGAATAACAGTCAGCCATCAGAAAAGTTATCATCTTGCTTGTCAGGTGAATTGTAGCTCAATTCCCAACACCTCCCTCCACCCTCACACCCCTGTGCCCACCTCAATCTATGGAGACTTGGATTCACTGACTCCTCCTGGCACTGTGCCAGCCTGGCAGGACAGTCTCTCAGAGCAGCCCTGGCTCCTATAACCTTCTTCTTGCCCCTTTGACAAGCCTTTAGCCCTGTCACTGATCACATGGAGCTCCTTCCTATATCCTCAGCCCCAAAGCTGGAATACTTACCATGTCTAAGCCAGCTCTCTCTTGCCCTTGTGTTGCTACATTTGGTGGGGCAGGTGCTTGGCAGGAGAAGGGCTCTGACATTTAGAGAGTGCTGTAAGCCAGGGTTGCCATAGTGAAGCAGTTGACATTCTTGCTGCACCCTCTAGTCCAATCCTATATATGGCTTATGTGGACAGGATAGGGTGCCTTCTAGCTGCAGTATTAGTCTATCCTCAGCAGGTTCCATGGAGCATAGTGGGCCTCAGTTTTGGAATCAAATGGAACTGGGTCCAAGCCCTACCTGATTTTGTTAGTCATGACATGCATGACTGGGTACATTATCTCTCTGAGCTTCAGCTTTTTCATCTGCAAAATGGAAATAATAGGTCCCTTGCAAAGTAAGGGTGGAAGGTGGTTATGCATGTATGATCCCTGGCATGTAGCGACTGCTATTTGCAATCTCCCTTCTCCCTCCCCCAGAGTTAGGAGTGCTCTATTACTAAACCACACAAAGACCTGGCTTTCAGTCTCTGGATTCAGACATGAGATGTAATAACTGAGGCCTTAACTGTAGCCTTAGAGGTGGTGGAAACTGTGGGCCATGTCCACTGAGGGCAGCTGGGAGTCTGAGTAAGACTCAGCCCAATCCTTCTTATGGGCTCACTTATCCCATGGTTCAGGGGCCCAGCCCTGTCTCCAGGTGCTCCATTGGTGACTCCCTGTGCCTGTCCAGTTTCTGACTGACCTCACCCACCCCCTACCTTATCCTGATCTCATCCTCCATCTCTGGCTCCTTCCCCAGATCCTGCCCCATCTCAACCTCTTCCACTGCCCTGGGGATCAGAATTGTTCTGAGACGCTCTCTGATGCTCCCATGTTGCTCCCAATGGCAAAACTTTTCCCTTTCTCTTGTTTGTGTACAGAGGCAACAGATTACACAGACTCATTCATTTGCACATCTATTTGCTCAGTCCTAATTTATGTAGGGCCTGCTCCATGCTTGACATCATCTAAACCTATGTCAGCCCTGCAGAGCCAGGGCAATTTCCATTCACAGTTGAGAAAAATTGTGCCTCTGTGAGGTTAGGTAAGCTGGTGAGAGCAGCAAGGACTCACTTCTGGGGCCTTGCTTCCTTATCCTGGCACTGTGGTGGGCACATCAGAGGATGTTAGGGGAAACTCAGAGAGGAGAGCCCCACTGTATGTGTGTCACTGAGTGCATAGGATAAGAAGGCTGCCTGTGCAGAGAGCTGCAAGTATTCCACTGCTGCCCTGCCTACAGGGGCTCTGAGACTGAGCTGTGCTGCCAGTCTGGTCCAGGAGGAACTTATTGTGCCCTCCTAAGGGACTTGTATTTTGTTCGATAAATGGTTCTGGTGATGGAAAAAAAGAAGAATTTGGAAACCACTGCAGTGGAAGATTGGGAGGCACTGATGAATTCTAAGCAGGAAAGTGTCATGATTACATTTGCATTTTAAAAAGAGAGACAAAGACAATTTGGTATAAAAATAAATCTCCTTGATCACATCATTGCAGCAGAGCAGCTTTCCTCTGGGTGCCTTCTCCTGCAGCCTCTGATCACGTGCAGAGAATTTATACTGTTGTAAACACTGCCGCATTTCATTTGCATTCTGCTTTCTCACTTGATGACACATGTCTTCCTGTGGATCATTTGGAATAGCTATGTAATATCCAACCCATAGCAAGGTTGGATCTCACTCTCTTACCAGTATGAGTACTATATCAGGCAACATCTAGAAGCGTCTGCTGGAATTATTTTAGTTCCATGTTGACTTCTTCTCTTGGACATATTCCAAGCAATGAGATGCTGGGTCAAAAGTCTTAAACACTTAAAAAAATGTTTGCTATTTTTAAGTTCACAGCAAAATTGAAGGGAAGGTACAGTGAGTTCCCAAATTCTACCTGCCCCCGCCCCCCACAGCCTTCCCCATTTTTTAGCACCCCCAACCAGAGTGGCACATTAGTTACAATGATGAACCTACATAGAAACATCATAGTCACCCAAAATCCATAGTTAACATTAGGATTTTTCTTGATGTTATATATTCTATGGATTTAGAAAAATTTATAATGACATGTATGTACTATTATAGTGTCATACAGAGTAGTTTCACTGCCCTAAAAATTCTCTGTGCTCTACCTAATCGTCCCTCCTCCCACCAATCCCTGGTAACCACAGATCTTTTTACTGTCTTCACAGTTTTGCCGTTTCCAGAATGTCATATATTTGGGATCCTACAGTAGTGAGTCTTTGCAGATTAATTGGCTTCTTTCACTTAGGAATATGCATTTAACTTTCCTCTATGTCTTTTCATGGCTTGATAACTAATTTCTTCTTGGCACTGAATAATATTTTATTGTCTGGATAAACCACAGTTTATTTATCCATCACCTACTGACGAACATCTTTTGCTTCAAGTTTTGGCAATTGTGAATAAAGCTGCTATGAACATCCACATGTAGGTTTCTGTGTGGAGATGTTTTTAACTCCTTTGGGTAAATACCAAAGAACATGATTGCTGGATTGTATGGTAAGAGCATGTTTAATTTTGTAAGAAACTGCCAATCTGTCTCCCAAAGTGGTTGTGCCATTTTGCATTCCCACCACCGATGTTGCTCTACACTTGTCAATACTTGGTGTTGTCCATATTACGGATTTTGGCCATTGTAATAGCAATCTGAATGCTTTTTTTTATGCACTAGATTGCTGAGCAATTTCTTTTCCTTTATGTTTCTGAGCTAAGCTCAGAGCTGGCATGAACCAGTCCTAGGCTGGGGGATTCTCAGTCTGTGGCCACATAGGACAAGCCTGTGTCGTGTCAGGAGCATGGGGATGTAGTGGACACTGCTGTTCCTTCACATCCCCTTATCTGGTCAACTTGCCCATCCCCTGATCTGAGAAGGCCAGATGCTCTTGGCTCCCAGCTCCCTTCCTCTGGGGTAGTTGGATAGTTGCCCTCAGCTGTGGGGAAATATCTTGCCTAAGGTTGGGCTGGAAGGGGTTGCCTGAGACCAAGAGGGCTGATTCAGGAACACAAGGGCAGGATCACCTTCACCCTCTGTCAAGTCCTGCCTCCCTCATTTTTTACAAGGGACCCCAAAACCACTCCTCCAAAACTGCATACCCATCTCTGCCCCAGAGTCCACATCAGAGACTCCAGTGTCAGGCAGGGGTGATGGCTCTGCTAGCCAGTCCTGCTGGGGCTGCAGCTTCAGGTTCTCTGAGGAGCCAACTTGATGCAGAGCCAGGCCTGGCACAGGGTGTGGCTGTCAGATGTTTTCTTGTTCATGGGTCAACTTCTTGGTCACCTTCTTTTGGGAAGATAGTGTCACAACCAAGACCTCTCCTTACAAAGAGGAGACAGTGCACTAGGAGCACACATGCATAGAAATGCTAAATGAATAAAACAAAACAAAGTTTCAGGACTAGGGTTTTTCTGTCCTGAAAAAAATTTCATCATGGAATGAGTGAGGGTGTGGGTGACCAAATCTTGTTTCTGTCACTTACAAGTGGTGTGACCATTGAGTGACTTCCCTCCTTGTTCATTGTGTTCATCTTGTGTCAATAATAATGCTGTCCCTGTAGGATTACTGTGAGAATCAAAAGAACTAATGGTTCTGAGGAGCAACTGGCATACAGAACGGGCTCAACAATGATGGTTCTTTTCTTCTCTCCCTTCCATTTGCATCATATGATGTGATGCAACTTCTATATAGTAGAAAAAAGATGTGCCAGGTGGGGTTTTTGAAGGAACATCCTAGCCCTGAGGCCCTAACCTGGGTTTTGACTGCAGGCAGACTTCTGTTCTTCTTAGAGTCCCATAGATGGTATTCCTATGAGTCCCTTCTTTTCTCCATCTTATTTCTAGCAGGTGGAAACCAAAGCTTATTTCCACATTGAAGATTACATCCCAGCAAGTCTGATTGAGAAGATGACTGCCCTCAGGGTTCAGGACCAAGTCTCAGAGATGCACTGTCTCAGTCCTGTGCTCTAGGGAGAGGAGGCCGAGCTGAAGTTCTTGAAGGTGAGGCCCTGGTACCCTTGGAAGAAGTGTTGGTGTTTAAGGGCACACAGTCAGCAACCCCCTCTAAGGCCTTTCCTGATAGCTAAATGTGCTCAGACCCAAGAGGAGTTACAAGAAAGGGTTCTGAGGCTTGGGGAGGAAGGAAGCTCCATTGCCCACCAGGCAAAGAGAGGCTTCTGGAAGTAGATGGCATTGGAAATGATACCAAAAGATGGGTATGATTTAGTGGGCTGGGTGGGATGGAACATATGTCAGGGCCTTTCTTCAATCTTAGAGCTCACAGTCACTTTTCTATCAGTGGGGAGATCACATTTCTTGTAGATGACATATGGGAAAACTGAGGTACAAAATCAGGCAGTAAGCCAAAAGCAAAGCCATTGGAAGACACCCAGTTTTCAGACTTCCAGAAAACTGTCCTCAGCACAGCACAAATAGTGTGGTCCATGCATATGGGTGCATCTCTGTTCCACTCTCTTCTCAGCCCTTGGGCCAAAGGAGCAGCATTTTAGGTTCCATGTTGGTGGGCACATAAAGAGCCTGCAATGAATAGGCTTTGCTCACTCTTAGACTTACACCTGCTTGGGCCAGGCACTGTGGGCAGTGGAAAATACAATACATGCTACCTGCCCCCCAGGGAGTCCCAAGTCCCCTAGGGAGTACAGACAGGTACCCTGAGGCATGCAACACTGTGATAACTACCCCATGAGAATGACAGCAATAGCAGTTACTCTCTCTCAGGATGGGAGGGAGTGACTACTATACCTCTGGAGGTAGAGCCGTCAAGCATGTGGGAGGAGTCCTCCTGCCCAACCCCAAGTCTTTCCCAGGGCAGGATATCTGGTTGGGCCTTTAGGGTCAGAAGCAGTTAAAAAAGGAAGCTTGGAAGACTTATACATTTCTCTGTACAAAGTCTCATGAGACAGATAGAAATATTCTGTTATTGTTTTTTGACCTTTAATAAAGACAGGCATTAGAAAGCCAAACTGTTGAGGGGAGATGTGGCCTTTTCTTTTTGGTGGGTCACTTAGCAGAACTGTTTGTAGCACCCAACATGGTGTAAACTGCAAACACTTTTCATTTGAGAAGACCTGTCAGAAAGGTGCTTGCTACATTCCAGAATCTAGCGTTCATGCATGCTCCTTGTCAAGAGGATGCAGCATCCCCTTGACAATGGGCAAGTGGGGACTGCAAAGCCATCAGCACACATCTGGTGGAGAGTGGCCACAGAGCCACAGAGCCAGTGGAGATGCCAAGGCCTCAGGTCCACAGATGCCCTGCAGGACTGACAATGCCCATCCGCCTCTGCTCAGGCCTGGCTTTGTGGCTGGACTTGCTGTGCCCCTCCTGCCCCCCCCGGCCCCCGCCGTCGAAGAATAATGATTGTAAAGGAAGCCACCATTTCATAAGCAAAGCCCTGACAGATTTGATTTCACTTGCGTATAATTTTATCAGTTTCCAGGTAGCTTTTTTGAAGTTCCCCTTTGTTGGGCTTGCTAATACTATGTGCCACCTGAGGTACAGAGGCATGACCCAGTGGGTTTGGTAGCCCAGAGCACATTGTGACCCTTTCTATTAGAGTGAATGTTTGTTAAACAAAGTCCTACCCCACGATTGTAAAAGCAATGATTTGTTTCTAATTATGCCTCACTGTAGATAGCACAGTTACACTGGGATGTATTTATTCTTCTCTCTTGTTCTAGGCATTCACAGGTGTATGTACATATATATATTTAAAATTGGCTTTATATTGTATATTCAGTTTTGTGTTTTTTATAATCCCATCTTGCTAAAATTTGAAACCATTAAATTAACACTTGTACCCTAATTGTTTTTCTTTTTTTTTAATTCAATATTGTTATTCTCATTTTTTTTTTTTTTTTAATCTTTAGAGGGGAAGGGTAGGAGAGAGGAAGAGGGAGAGAAATATCAATGTATGGTTGCCTCTCGTGTGTCCCCTGCTGGGAACTGGCCTGCAACCCAGGCATGTGCCCTGACTGGGAATCGAACCGTGATCTTCTGGTTCGCAGGCCCGCGCTCAATCCACTGAGCTACACCAGCCAGGGCCTCATTTTTTTTAAAGATCTTATTTATTTATTTTTAGAGAGGGGAAGAGAGGGAGAAAGAGAGGGAGAGAAACATCAATGTGTGGTTGCTTCTCATGTGGTCCCCACTAGGGGCCTGGCCTGCAACCCAGGCATGTGCCCTGACTGGGAATCGAACCTGCGACCCTTTGGTTTGCAGCCCGAGCTCAATCCACTGAGCTACGCCAGCCAGGGCCTAATTGTTTTTCTTAATAAGATTGAATATGGGACTATTGAAAACAATACTGAGACTAGTACTCCTTTTTATGTAAGTCTTTAGCTGCACTTCTGCTTGTTCCTTAGGAATAGAATCTCATGAATGTATTTACAGGATTGAAGATTATGAAAACCATAAATATTTAAACATGCTAAGACACTTTATGTTGCAGTTATTTCTGTACATTTCTTGTCTCCTCTGCTAGGTTGTAAATGTCCACAGGACCCATCTCAGAGCCTAGTTGCTCTATAAACAGGCACTGGATTATTTAATTACAGCTCCTCCAGGCTCCCTTTTCCATTATCAGATGGTGCCTGTTGGCGTGCTGTTCACTGATGACTAATTCTGTTAGTTCATCATCTCACCCTAGAAGGAGACTTGGCAGCAGTCCAGTTTGGGTAATGCTGAATAATGTTCTCTGTCTGGAAGATTCACAGCTACATTAGCATATTAATCCCAGAACAACCTGTTCAAGGTTAAATTAGTGTTTTCTAAAGTTCCTCAGTCATGGAACCATTTTCCCACATAACTAGGGGTTGTGATATGCTAGTGAAACATTTTTTTTCTGTTGAAATCATACTGGTTGTATCTTGTATTTTCCTCCACTTAGCATTATAACATATGCGTTCCCCAGATAATTACAAATACTTTATAAATATCCTGTGTTAAAACTGCCTGATAATCCCTTTTACTAAAGGCGGTACTAACTTTAGTAAATCACTGACCTCTGGGAGCTGGTCCTCCCAACTTAATCTTGTAAATCTGTACTAAACATTTCTATGAGAAGAGTTTGTATTGACTTTATATTATATTTTCTTAGGACAGAGTTCCAGGAGTGGAATAACTCCCAGAAACTCAGTTCTTCTTGCAGATGCAGTGGAAAAATCACAGATCAGCGAATCTATTAGCCTGCAAGCAGGGTATATTGGTCATCCATTCTCATGGATGACAACAGCCTAGCTAGGGGGTGGGAGTGGAGCTCAGTGAAAGTCATAGACAAAGAAGTGTTAGGGTGGCTGAAGTAGGGGTGACCGAAGTAGGGGTGGCCAAAGGACTGCGTGACCAGAGGTGGGGTGGCCAGAGAGCCAAGAGAGAGAGTCCTTCATTCTGAGGGCTTATATAGCTGGCCGGATAGGGTGAAGAAGTTACATACTGATTGATGGGTAGATGTGGTGCCAGCTTTCCTGGGCAGATGTGACTACCCAAATTTAGGTATGTGCAGGGGTCTGTTAGCCTGAATCCTCATCTTGCTCAGACCCCATTTGTACATCTTGTTGTAAGACAGATACATGACTGGAGGCAGTTAATTCAAGTTTGGGCAGGTACCCCAAGGGCCCTTTCTGTAAGCATTAGAAGTGCCCTTGTAAAACAACAGATAGTGACCAGCTATAGGCATTTAACTAAAGGTGTTTTATGGGCTTCTTCCCTTGGGCACTGTAGACCCTCTCCTGCCTTTGGCTTTGAGATAAAAGCACAGTTTCAAAACTTTCCCCAATAGTGGAAACAATACATAGAATTTGAAGGGTTTCCTTTCTTTTGTTTTAGCATGGTGTTTCTTATAAGGTTTTTACATCCAGCAATATTATTGGACCAGGCTCAGGACTGCTAAGTTTGTGGGTGAGACATGTCTCCCTCCCCCTTCCTGCCTTGGTTTGCTTTCTATCCTACCTAACAGAATTATAGAGTGAAAGTATATGAATTGTGAATCTCTTCATGAATAGCTGGAAATAACTTGTTTGTTCTGCTAGTTTTCAGTATAGAGAGGGTGCTATGTGGGCTGTGAGCCAGGAGAGCCTGGGTCCAGTCTCAACTTTGCTGCCCCATTTAGGGAGAAGGGGAAAAGAATGAGGTGGACCTAAATACATGGAGATGAAATGACTCTCTGAGAAGGAAGTCAGGGGTAGCAACACAGAAGTGACCAGGAGAGATGGTACCGAAGACTCCCTAGCAGAGCACAGAGACATAATGTTACCTTTTTTATTTTTATTTTTTACAAATTGAAAATGCCCTTCACAACCTTATATGGTGTCAACCATGTTTCCAGACTTTATAGCAACTGTACTTGCGTTGGTAAGTGTGAAGACATAGAAGCAAATAGACTCATGTTTCCATTCCTAGCACCCAGTGGGAACTTTGCAGATTACTCAATCCTTAACCCTTCTGTGATTATATAAAATAATGCCTGTGGAAATGCCTAGGATGGTAGTTTATATATTTCAGTAGCTTATTCCTCTCTGTGTAATTAAAAAATAAAATTAATAATTAATATTAAACAATTAAAAATGTAAGCAAGCCTTTCAAAGGCATCTTTATTATGACGAGTTCATTTTCTTGCCTTTTTTTTCCAAAGAAATATCACATCAAATACTTTTAAAAAATTTATCTAATTGTTTTGGAGCGACCTTGATTTATCATACCTCAAGCACATACTTAGTCTGGCCATTGGCTATTTCCACACTACTAGTTAATAAATATTGTTTTGCATGATGGTGATAAAGATGATGATGGTGGTGACAATGATAATGACAAGGATAACAAAGTCCAGAGTTAAAAGAAGGAGGCTTAGGGTCCAGAACCTTCATGAAGATTATATGAAGAGCTGTAGACTCTGTACACAGCAGAATTTATGTGTAGAGATTATTGATTCACAAAAGGAGAGAGGTTGGCAAGGAGCATGAGAAAGGAGCTCTCAAAAGCCATAATGTGTCCCTGTGTTTGCGACCCTGCCTGGGGGTGACAGAGATGGGACAAGACGCAGTGCTCTCTGCTTGGTGGGTAGAGATAGGAAACTGGATTTCACCACTGAAACCATTCTGAGAGGTTTTCAAATACCTGAAGCAAGATGTTCCTGCTGTGAGTCCAGGTGCGTCAACCTTCTGAAGAGAATTGGAGTCATCCAGGGGAAGATGAGGATGGTAGAGAGCAAGCTAGAGATATAACTAAAAACATTTCTGTTAGGTTTATACTCAAGTCTTTTAAGAATTTGGTTGGCCTGATACAGTGCCAGCTTTGAACGACACTCAGGCCCCTGACAAAATTCAGCCTCCTAACCTGGTAAATTGGCAAATAGGACAGACCTTGGATTGGGGGGACCACACTGAGGCACTGCCACATGGTAAGAAATACCAGTGATTCCTCATTTTCTCTGTAGGATGTTAATGGCTCATCTTGCTTTAATGGTGCTGTCAACCATTTGGACAGTGGATTTCTGTAGCTGGGCCTTAATTTTTTCTGTCTGTAAAGTGAATGGGTTAGACCAGATAATACTACAGTTGACTTTGATGCAAATAGAAAGGAATTCCTTATGGTGAGATTATCCAGAAGCGTCTGAATTCTAAAAACTTGTCCATAATACTATTATGCTATTGTACTATTTTCATAATAACTGTATTCTAGGTGTTGTTTTAAAAAGGTACTCCATGAAAAAAGGATACCTTGGGTTAAAAAAATAGAAATATGTTATCATATCAGAAGTGCAAGAGAGATTCTGGAGTAAGGAGATCTATTTAGTTCAGTGTTTCCTAAACTTATTTGGCAAGCCTATCCTGTCCTTCTTTCTTTCTTTTTTAAAAAAGAATGTCTGTTAAGGTGTTTTATAGAATTTCTTAAAGCCCTTTATTTAGACCAGTGTGCCTGTCTCTTCTAAATTGGCCTTTTTCTTGCTCCAGGTCACTCAGCAGCTCCTGGAATATGGTGTCTTGGTCTACTAAGTTCTTCCAGAGAAGACAATGCTTGAAGGAGAAATGGCCTTGGGGAATCTGTGCCCAGGGTCTCATAATATATGAAGTGAAAACAACAGCAGGATTGCAACTTTACGATTTCAGTGGAGAGAAATTGGGAAGATTTTAACTTATGTGAGTGTAGCTCAGTTGGGAAATGACCAATGCTTCATTTTTCTTCGATCTGTTGCCTCTTTAAAGGAGCAATGAATGGGTCATGTAATTTTCTCCTGACCAGAGGAACTCACAGGCTGCCAGCTAACCTGCACTCAGATACACTGTAGCATATTTATAGGAAGAACATCAGGGGATTTTAGAGTTGTCAGGAGGCCATTTCTTCTCTATAGGCTCTCACCCAGTTCCCTCTGCACCCCTCCCCTGCGCCCTTGCCTTCCATACACACACACTCCCATGGACAGCTATCAGCCTAAAGGGCTACACTTTCATTCACTGTGGGTAAAGTTCTGTTAATGTGGGGAATCCACTGATGTTGAGAGCAAGGTTGGAGGTGGGAGATGGGAGAGGACATATTGTAGGTGCAGTGGAGTCCACAAGGTTTTAAAACATTTGCCTTTTGTTTTAATTTTCCCTTCACACACAGTGTTCTGAGGTCCCCCTGGCCTGTCTCCCATGGGCTACAGGTGTGCTTCAGGAGATTGGTCACTACAAATCTTTGATACCCATCAAAAGTCTTCAAAGCCTTCTTTTTAAAAAAAAAAAAAAAAAATCCCTAGTCAACATATAACATTTGCAATTGTATCTGAACACCATTTACATGTGTATATATACCTCCTGGATTTAGTTACAGTAAATTTGGCACCAAAGAACATTGTGTGCCCCCCTGCAGGGAGTGCTCTGGGATCCAACCTGCCTGCAGCCCTGGGGGCCATCCCACTTCAGCAACAATTTCACTATAAACATGAAGTTCTTCATCTTGTGGCCCTTGAAGAAACTGAGTTCTCTTCTATTTAATTTTCTCTTATGTTTTTAAAATATTTCTTTCTGACTAGATTGCTGTTTTTATTATTATAATCTGATGTTAGAGTTTCCTAAGTAGAATGTAATTGATTAATTCATTTTCTCAATGTTTCTTTCATCTTAGCTGTTGAAGTAACATATTATTAAAGTATGATTCTTGATAAAATTTTATAATCAATTATTGTTTGTCTTTATGAAAAAAGCTTATATTTGCAAGTAAATAATAACAGCATAATTTAATAGAGCTTATTAAAGTGGCCTTTATACTATTAGGAAAATGACTTTTTCCCCAAATATTTTTTTACAACCCTAAAAATAAACATTTATATTTGGGAATTGTTCAGAATTTTAAAGATATATTACTTTAATTTATTTGAAAGATTATTTAAAGAATTTTTATTAAAGATTTTTTTAAGTACTTTTTTTTTTCTTTTAGATTTTATTTATTTATCTTTAGAGAGGAAGGGAAGGAGAGAGGGAGAGAAACATCAATGTGCAGTTGCCTCTTGTATGTCCCCTGCCGGGAACTGGCCTGGCAACCCAGGCATGTGCCCTGACTGGGAATCGAACCGCGATCCTTCGGTTCGCAGGCCCGCGCTCAATCCACTGAGCTACACCAGCCAGGGCTAAAGAATTTTTATTATTGAATTAATTCAATATTATTGCATTACTCCCTCTTTTCTTTACATCATGTTTAATTGTTACATTTAAAACAGTAATCTGGATTTCTGGCCAACATGGAGGCGTAGGTGGACACACTGTGCCTCCTCTCACAACCAAAATTAAGGACAACAAAAATTTAGAAACAAAAAAAACCAACCGGAACATGTAGAAAATTGAATTGTACGGAAGTCTGACAATGATTCACCCAGACTCATAAAAGGGGCGGAGTCGTGGCTCACAGAGAGGAATCGCAGCAGGAAAAAACAGTGGCTTGTGGTTCCAGATGCGCAGGTGGCGGTTACCAGGCCCAGGGAGGCAAGAAGCAGACCCAGTGAGGTACATAAGGTGGCTGACCGCAGTCACACATTCGGGTGCAGATAATCCAGGTGAAAACAGGCAGTGAGATAGACTGCACATACCAGGGATCCAGCACCAAGAAATAAAGCTTAAAAGCACCAATTGAAAACATTCGTGGGGCTTGAAGTGCTGGAAGAGATTCCCAGCCTCACAGAGGGGACTGAAATCCGAGAGAGAGCAGAGCAAGTGCCATTGTTCCCTCTTGGACCCCGCCCCCACATACAGTGTCACAACTCTGGGACTGGGTTGCCCCACCCTGGGGAACACCTAAGGCTCCGCCCCTCATACATAACAGGCACACCCAGACCAAAAGAAAAAAAGAAAAAAAAGTGGCTCAAACAAAAAAACAAATCAAACCACCAATACTTTTAAGCATCCAAGAGATAGCTAACCTATCAGATGCACAGTTCAAAGCACTGGTGATCAGGATGCTCACAGAATTGGTTGATTTTGGTTGCATATTAGATGAACAAATGAAGGTTACAATAAGTGAAATGAAGGAAAATGCAAAGGGAACCAATTGTGATGGGAAGAAAACTGGAACTCAAATCAACAGAGTGGATCAGAAGGAAGAAACAAACAACCAAACAGAAAACAAGGAAGAAACAAGAATTCAAAAAAATGAGGAGAGGCTTAGGAACCTCCAGCACATCTTTAAACATCCCAACATCCAAATTATAGGGGTACCAGAAGAGGAAGAAGAAGATCAACAAGTGGAAAACTTATTTGAACAAATAATCAAGGAGAACTTCCCCAATCTGGCAAAGGAAATAGACTACCAGGAAGTCCAGGAAGCTCAGAGAGTCCCAAAGAAGTTGGACCCAAGGAGGAACACACCAAGGCACATCATAATTACATTAGCCAAGATTAAAATGGAGAGAATTCCAGAAGCAGCTAGAGATAAGGGGACAATCCTTTACAAAGGAGATCCCATCAGACTGTCAGCTGATTTCTCAAAAGAGACCTTGCAAGCAAGAAGAGGTTGGAAAGAAGTATTCCAAGTCATGAAAGGCAAGGACCTACACCCAAGACTGCTCTGTCCAGCAAAGCTTTCATTTAGAATGGAAGGGCAGATAAAGTGCTTCTCAGATAAGGTCAAATTTAAGGAGTTCATCATCACCAAGCCCTTATTATATGAAATGTTAAAGGGACTTATCTAAGAAAAAGAAGATAAAAAATATGAACAGTAAAAAGACAGCAAACAACCACATCTAAAACAAAAGCAAACTAAGCAAACAACTAGAACAGGAGGAGAAACACAGAAATGGAGATCATATGGAAGGTAGGTAACAGGGAAGTGGGAGGAAGAGAGAGGGGGAAAAGGTACAGAGAATAAGTAGCATAGATGGTAGACAAAGGGAGCATAGACAGGGGGAGGGCAAGATAGTATGGGAAATGTAGAAGCTAAAGAACTTATGACACATGGACTTGAACTAAAGGTAGGGAATGTGGGTGGGGGGTGTGCGCAGGGTGGAGGGGAATGAAGGGGGGGAAATTGGACAACTGTAATAACATAATCAATAAAATATATTAAAAAAGAAAAAAACAGTAATCTGTTTTAAAATAAATCTGTGAAAATGCAGATAACTTAAAAACTAATTTTGTAAAATAGAATTTTTTAAGTTGTAAATTTTAACAGTTTCTGTAAGTAATACTTTACATTTCAGTTGGTTTAATTTTTACAGATACTTATTTTCTCCACAACCAAGGATGATTTCTTGATTGCAGCTGAGAAGTCATCAGATGCTCCGGGCAAACTTAGGAGCTTGAATAAAAACATTTCTACAACCAAACAGAAAACGAGGAAGAAACAAGAATTCAAAAAAATGAGGAGAGGCTTAGGAACCTCCGGGATATCATTAAACGTCCCAACATCCGAATTATAGGGGTCCCAGAAGGGGAAGAAGAAAAGCAACAAGTGGAAAACTTATTTCAACAAATAATAAAGGAGAACTTCCCCAATCTGGCAAAGGAAATAGACTACCAGGACGTCCAGGAAGCTCAGAGAGTCCCAAAGAAGCTGGACCCAAGGAGGAACACACCAAGGCACATCGTAATTACATTAGCCAAGATTAAAATGAAGGAGAGAATTCTAGAAGCAGCAAGGGATAAGGGCACAGTCACCTACAAAGGAGTTCCCATCAGACTGTCAGCTGATTTCTCAAAAGAGACCTTACAGGCAAGAAGGGGCTGGAAAGAAATATTTGAAATCTTGAAAAACAGGGACCTACATCCAAAATTGCTCTACCCAGCAAAGCTGTCATTTAGAATGAAAGGGAAGATAAAGTGCTTCTCAGATATGGTCAAGTTCAAGGAGTTCATCATCACCACGCCCTTATTATATGAAATGTTAAAGGGACTTATCTAAGAAAAAGAAGATAAAAATACGACAGTGAAAAGACAGCAAACTCACAGCTATTAAGAATCATACCTAAAACAAAAGCAAACTAAGCAAACAGCTAGAACAGGAACAGAACCACAGAAGTGGAGATCATATGGAGGGTTAGCAACAGGGGCGTGGGAGGAGGAGAGGGGGGAAAAGGTACAGAGAATAAATAGCATAGACGGTGAGTAGAAAATAGACAGGGGGAGGGCAAGAATAGTATGGGAAATGTAGAAGCTAAAGAACTTATGACACATGGACATGAACTAAAGTGGGGAATGTGGGTGGGAGAGGGTGTGTAGGGTGGAGGGGAATGATGGGGGAGAAATGGGACAACTGTAATAGCACAATCAATAAAATATATTAAAAAAAAAACATTTCTACTAATTAGTATTTCCATGCCCTAATGACCATCCTCTTTCTCAGCATGAATGTCTTTTGTTAAAGTTATCAGATAAAATAATTTCACCAGCTGCTTGCCACACACCAGGTATCTTACACAGAAAATGACTTGGACTGTTCACACTTCTGCAAACACAAAATGGGGAACTCTGGGAACAATAGGAGAATGAGTTCAGGAAGCTGGTTTGAAATTTGCTAATTAAAAGTGGAAGCCGAAATACTTCAAACAATCACAGATCATTCATCTTGCTAGCCTACAAGGAAGTAGCAAAGGAAATAGGGAAAATGCCCTTTCAAAGAATATTGTTTATAGGTGCATTGGCAGTCTATTTACGACACAGACAACACACTTCAGAAGATCATTCAATTGAGAAAGTGTTCATTGTAGAGTGATACTAGTAACTGTTCTTGGTTATTAGCAATAGCTAAAATGTCTGAAGAGAAAATATGGGCTTTGTCAGCCTCTCTAAGAAAAAGAATACAAAGTTCAAAATACTACAATATACAAGTGAATATTCATTTAGAATGAGAAAATAAAATACCACAATTTGTGAACTTAAAAAAGTTGAGCAGATACTGCAGAACTACAAAAGCCAAAAAATAATATATTAACTCCTTGAAAAACTATAATTCTTCTTTTCCTTTTAAGTTTCACTGGCATACACTCTTATTGCATTTACTTAAAAGATTTTATTTATATATTTTTAGAGAGATGGGAAGGGAGAGAGAAAGAGAGGGAGGGAAGCATCAATGTGTGGTTGCCACTCACACACCACCTACTGGGGACCTGGCCTGCAACCCAGGCATGTTCCCTGACTGGGAACTGAACCAGCAGCCCCTTGCTTTGCAGTCTGGTGCTCAGTCCACTGAGCCACACCAGCCAGGGCAGATTACATTTTAATATGATGACACTTTTGTAATATCATTTTTTCCTAGAGAAAATAGAAATATAATTTAGTCTTCCTTCTAGCATGGCTGATCAAAGATTGTTTTTATTTTTGATGCATAATACATGCAGCTTTGCAGATACATAGGTACTCTTTGTAGTGCTGCCAAAGGTTTCTATGCTAGGACACTAGAAATCTAATAATTTCCATTTCATGTGATTGCTATAAAAGAAGAAAAATATTGTGTAGTGTATTGATAATGCGGTATATAAAATTAATAAGGTATACCCCTGACAGGACAGAACTTCTACTTGATTGAGTGCTTCTGAGAACCAAATTACAGTTTATCATTCTGACAATCGGAAAAATTTCCTGTGGACTGGCCTCTGGTTCTGTACATTTCAAGCCTGGTTCCGTTCCAATGCTGCCCTGACTGCTTCTGGTGCTGGGTATTGTGGAGCACAATCAATGTCATATGGCTACTGGCCTGATATTGTTATTCTGAGACTTTGAGTGTGTTGGCCTAATGGAAGGAGTATTCTGGGATGGCTAGCAATAAATTATTGCAGAACAGACTGCAAACCACATAAATAAATCCCACTAAATCTACACAGTATATTCTCATCTTAACTTCTCCTTAGTGGGATCTACTTCCACGTCACATACCAACTGCGATGGTGAGAAGTGGGAATGAGCTGGTGTGGAAAGAAGAGTTAACAGTCTTAACTGATTCTGGTGAAAGCATATTTTCCCCACATTTTACAAGAAGGTGTGGAGGCTTTGCCAGGGTTTCTCCTGGGAAGTGACCTACCCAAGTGAAGGGCCCTGGAGCTTCAGCTTCATTAACTTCATGGCAAATCCTCCTCTGCCTGGGAGAATGTCATTGTTCTGCAAAGATGTATCAGAGTAACCAAACTAGAGTATGAATAAGCAGCAATAATGAAACTACTTGGGATGAAATGTTTGAAATGGTAAGGCAATGCTTTGAAACATTGAAACAAATAAGAGGCTATGGAAGTACTAGCATGTCTGTACTCCAACCACAGGGGTGAAAATAAATTCTCCATGTTTATGCTGAAAACCATGAGGTTTAGGTTATACATCATTTTATTCACAGAGCAGCTGGACCTTGAGAAAATTTGCCTGCAAATATGAATTTCTCATTAAATGACATTATCAAGATGGAAAAAAATCCAAACCATACACTCAAGACTGTTTTCAGCTTTATGCCAGGAAATGGGATTAGAATTCCATTCTTTCTGGTGTTTAATACCTTAGACTGAGCATTGATGTCCAAAAGGAGAGTTTTATTGAGAGTTTATGAGCTGAAAGATTGAGTTGTGTGTGTGCATGTGTATATGAGAATGATTTTCTCTTCTCAGATTTGTTATAGAATAGCAATTACATTTGTAAAAATGACTTATCTATTTTTTCTTTTTTATATATTTTATTGACTATGCTATTACAGTTGTCCCATTTTTTCTCCCCTTTATTCTCCTCTGCCCTGTATGCCTCCCACCACCATCATTCCCCAGTCTTAGTTCATGTCCATAGTTCATACATATAAGTTCTTTGCCTTCTCCATTTCCCATATTATTCTTAACCTTCCCCTGTTTATTTGTAGCTATCATTTATGCTACTTATTCTCTGTACCTTTTCCCCCATTTCCACCTCCCCCGCCCCTTGCTGATAACCCTTCATGTGATCTCTGTTTCTGTGAATCTGTTCCTGTTCTAGCTGTTGGCTTAATTTGTTTTTGTTTTTTAGGTTCAGTCATTGATAGTTGTTTGTTGTCATTTTACTGTTCATGTTTTTGATCTTCTTTTTCTTAGATAAATCCCTTTAGCATTTCATATAATAAGGCTTGATGATGATGACCTCCTTTAACTTGACCTTATCTGGGAAGCACTTTATCTGCCCTTGCATTCTAAATAAAAGCTGGGCTGGATAGAGTAATTTTGGATGTAGGTCCTTGCCTTTCATGACTTGGAATACTTCTTTCCAGCCCCTCCTTGCCTGCAAGGTTTCTTTTGAGAAATCAGGTGATAGTCTTATGGGAACTCCTTTGTACATAACTGTGTCTTTTTCTCTTGCTGCTTTTACGATTCTCTCCTTATCTTTAATCTTGGGTGATGTAATTATGATGTGCCTTGGTTTGTACTTCCTTGGGTACAACTTCTTTGGGACTCTCTTGGCTTCCTGGACTTCCTGGAAGTCTATTTCCTTTGCCAGATTGGGGAAGTTCTCCTTCATTACGTTTTCAAATAAGTTTTCAATTTCTTGCTTTTCCTCTTCTCCTTCTGGCACCCCTAGGATTCAGATGTTGGAATGTTTAAAATTGTGCCAGAAGTTCCTAAGCCTATCCTCATTTTTTTGAATTCTTGTTTCTTCATTCTGTTCTGGCTGAATGTTTATTTCTTCCTTCTGGTCTAAACTGTTAATCTGAGTCCCAGTTTCCTTCCTTTCATGTTGATCCCTGTACATTTTCACTTTTCATGGCCTTCACTTTTTCCTTTACTTTATGATGATATTAAACCAGTTCTGTGAGCATCCTGACTACCAGTGTTTTGAACTCTGCATCTAATAGGTTGGCTATCTCTTCATTGCTTAGTTGTATTTTTTTCTGGAACTTTGATCTGTTCTTTCATTTGGGCCATATTTCTTTGTCTGGACACACCGGACTTATCTAAAAATTTTTAACACCTGAGTGAACTTGTATAAAATTGTCAGGCCTCCATGAAAGCATATCAATAATGTACTGACTAGGTAGATAAATTCCAGGCAAATATTCAACTTCAGTAAAGTGTGAATAAAATGATTCATTACTAGAGTTTAGGCATTATTGTAATTTGAATATAAGGAAAAATTATTAAGTCTAGTAGGATAGCATCTATCAATGTTTGAGAAAACGTATTATTTAAAAATTGTAGATATAGTATAGTTCAATTAGATTCAAAATCCATTTATTAGTGCAATAAGGTTCAACATTATACTTATTAATAAAAGAAAAGAATATTTATGAATGCCCAAATTATCTAAAATTAGATTAATGATAAAAAGGAATTTCTGGGAAAAATACGATGAATAGTTATCTGCCTTTTGTTAATATCTGACTTGTGTGAATGAGGTTCCTTAGAAAAGGTGACCATTGTGGATTAAAAAGGACCAACGTTAAAGAGGATCAGGAGTTTCAGAGAGCCCTTTCAAGCAAAAACCTTATATTTACTAAGTTATCTTCATAGGAGCAACTCAAGGTTCTTATGGAAATATCTAGAATAGCAAGTATATAGATTTTATTTGGACATTATGTATAATTTTATACTTCATGTAATCTATATTAATTTGTATTTTATTAGTCTTCTTAGAATTAAATATTACAAAAAGTTATGAACTTTTCTCACAAAGCTCCATATAGATAAATCCATACAGATAATCCTCTCCAATTTATCTCAAGGAGCTGTACAAATATTATCACTTTGTATGTGGGCCATGAGGGTATAAACATGGGGGAAGTGTTTTGTGGTGGTGTAACCTCAATTCCTGATGCATTTTCAGAACTGGTGGTCTGTTACCTAATCTGTAGAATAAGGATCATACTAGGACTTCCCTCATTCTGGAGCTTTCAGGGGGAAATAAATTAGTACCCAGAAAACAGTTAGAACAGAGCTTGGCTCATAATTGTAAGAAATATGAAAATATATACATTGCTTTATCTTTTCTATAAATTCACTAGCTGAGATTTTATCTGCAACTTTTGGGAATTTGTACAATGAAAACTATTTTTATAGTTAATGGCCTTCAAAATGTACACTGAGGATTATGTTTACTCTTTGCTCAGGGTCAAGTGTACATGTACCTGACTCAATTTATATTCTTTTCACCTAGCATACCTTGGTGGATAGAAATCACCCGATAAACAAATGTCCAATTTATGAATGAAGGAAAAATAAAAAGAGGGGTTTTTCTTAATCAGAGAAAAATTATTGAGCCATGGTCAGACAACATATGGCATACACTTCTTATGCCTAGAACCTTGACATTGAACTGAAGCCCAGCATTTGATTACTCTCTGGACAGTTGTGCTTCATAGATTAATGTCTGTGTTCGCTTCTTTCAGTGAAAGAAGTTCACCATCACAATTAGCATCACGAAAAAAGCACACATTTGTCACTGATTCAGCCAAGACCTGTAAAGGTGTACTGAGCCTGTGCTCTGCCCAGTATGGCTGTAATGCTCAAATGAATGGTCCCTGAGTTACAACTGTTGAGTAGACACTACGTTTGCAGTCTTCAGAGATTTGGCTTTGAGTGGTGGGTTTATCACATTTGCTATTGATCTCTAATCATCATATCTTGTTGCAAAAAGCAGGGTTTCCTTCTTTTTAATGACTGAATAATATTCCATTGTATATGTAACCACATTTTCTTTTTCCATTCATCTGTTGATGGACACTTAGTTTATTTCTATATCTTGGCTGTTGTGAATAACTCAGCAGTGAACATGGGAGTGTAGAGATCCCTTTAATAGCTTCTTTTCACTTCCTTCAAATTCATACCAGTCTGCAGGGCAGGGGCAGTATCCCACTGCCTTCACAGCTCCAGCATAGAGCACAGGTGTGTCAAGTTGGAGGTGCTCAGTTCAGGGTTGGTTATTTTTTTAAATTAATATATGATTAATGTGGAAGTACAATCATTTGTTTAATCATTTTCCTGTTTTGATTTTAAGTTGCTTTTCATTCCTTAATACTCTAAGCAATATTGCAAGAAACATCATTGAAAGAAAATTTTTCTGTATCTTGGAATACCTTTAAGCTAAGTCTTGGAATTGTAATTACTGTGTACAAAGGCTGAGGCATTTTTAAGGTCCTTGCTGTTTTCCACAGTTCCCATGCCCAGTATTGTTCTGCCCATTTCACTGCAACCTTGCCAGAATAGATAGTATCATGTCTATCTTTGCCCGTAGGTAGGTAAAGTGATGTCTCATTTGGCATTTTTTTATTGTTTATAAGTTCAACATTTTCAAATGTTTCTTAGTCATTCTTTAGTGAATTGTGTCAATGAGCATATTGCTTTTAGGTTAGTTATATTTGGTGCTCTAGGGGAGAGAGAACAATCACCGTTTTCCCAAGTGCCCAATTTTAGGACTAAATCAGGCAGGCTCTGTCAGCCCCTTTCAGATGGGTGGTGGGGCTGCAGGGATGCTGTTGCTCCTGCAGCTATGGCTGTAGGACTCTGCACATCTTCAGTGGGCTGCCCAGGATCTGGCCCTGATTCCCTTCCCATTTTCTTCATGGTCCTTGGCTCTGGTGGTTCCTGTGTTCTTGAAACACTGTAACTAATCTAGACTACAGAGCTTGTCATCTAAACCAATTCAGACATTTGTCAGCTGCTTTCCTGGTACCACAGTTGTTCTGTGAGTCACCCATGGCCAATGGAGAAAAACCACCCATTCTCCTCCGCAAGCTGGTTGGGGGCTTTGGAACATTCTTGGCAAAACTTCCTTACATTCCTGAAAGGTTCTCAACTCTTGGCTTTCCTACCTTAGTAATAAATTCTTCCTTTATTGCTTATCTAGCCAATCGAAGTCCACTAAGCTAGGGCCTAATAATGATAGCACACTACCCACCAGCACCACCAGCCTTGACTTTATGCCAATCGTCTGATGCTAGTTGTATGACATCTGTGCTCTCCTTCCCTGAACTCACTGTGTGGTCTTTGTCCTTCCCAGTGCCCTGATGCTCTGTCTTCTTGCTGGGGACAACCCTGCCCAGAGCCCACTGGGGATCTTCTCTGCAATCTTCCATAAATCTCTCCCCTAGGGGGTAGCTCCTCCTTCCTTTACCCTCAATCTCTGTGCAAAGGCTTCCTTCAAACCCACTAAACCTCTCTGAGCTGAGACCCTGCCACCACCATCTCTCCCTACAGTGTCCCTGTGGGTATTACTATCCACCATGAATAAGCCTAAGCTAACAGTCTCCTTGAGCCTGACAGTCAGAATGCTAGGCTAGTCATGCCTCAGATGAATCGCCTGTGCTGCTGGTTTAGTCTCTGTATTCTCGGCATATCCATTTTCTGGCATGGACTGTGGGGTCAGCTGACTTGACTGTGAGTTCTGCTCTACCACTTAGCAGTCCAGGGACCTTGAGGAAATTTTTAATTCTCTCTTAGCCTCATGTTTCCTCATCTATAAAGTGGGTATAATAATATCTACTCCACAGGGTTATTGTGAGGATGAAACAATACATTGCAGATAACAGGCTTGCCACCATGCCTGGTATATCATAAGCATTTAGCATACAGGTCTGTCCAGAAAAGATCCAGCCATGTACTATGAAAAATAGAGACATTTACTGAGGAAGATACTACATACAGTGTTGTGGACCGTTCAGCCTGGTTTCAGGAGTTGTAACCCTCACCCCATGGTGGGCTGTGTAAGAGCCCAAGGGACCCACTTCATCTGGGTCTGTTCTGTCATGAGGACGTGACCTACTAAGGAGACAAAGCTTATCTCCCTGGCAGGAGCACTGCTTCTGCCTCATTCATCTCTGGCCCCCAATGCTTGGTTGGCAGTCAATGATGGGTAAGACTCCTCATGGGAGGGGCAACCTAAGCCAAATGCAACCACTTGGGAGGCCTCATGGAAGGACTGGGGGGGTTGCAGCAAAGAGGATGTGATGGACCCTCACCCCCCGGCTATTCTGACATAGCCCGAGTCCTCATTTCCATCTGGGAGATGTCTCCTGCTTCCTAATCAGCTTAAAGCCTGAAACTGTGAGGGCGAGCAGTGTAGCCCTGTACCGGCAAGGATGACTCCCTGGGTGATCTGGCGTAAGAAAGAATTCCTGAAGCCCTGTGAAACTTGCTTTGCTAAGAGTGCTCTCATTTAAATCATAAGCATCCCAGGAGGAAATGAGTATGTCTCGCAAAGTTTGGCAACCCCCTTTCCTGACAAACACTGGCTCGGATTAAGCCCTCAGATTTCTTTGACATGTTAAACCTGTATTCTGTTGTATTTGAGCCCAATAAAAGCTTAGTGAGGATGGGGCTCTGGGTCATTCTCCTCTGAGAGTTTGACACCTTTTCTCCCCAAGCAGAAGATGTCTTGGTAGTTTTTATTTTCATCCGTGACATAGGGATGGGGCTCTGCGGGTGGACCCCCCACATCTGGTGCCCAGGACAGGGTCCCCCGCAATACAGAAACACTGTACATAGGACAATGACACCTCAGTTCCCCTTCAAAATAGGCACCTTGGGACCTCACACAGCTCTCCCAATTGCCATCAGCTGCCCTGTCTATTTTCCTATATATCATCAAAGGTCTGATATCTCTGCCCTTTCAAAGGTGATTTTAGTTTGGGGAAAAGTGAGAAGTCACAGGGCACCAAATCAGGGCTGTAGGAGGACTGAGTCACCTGGATGATTTGATGTTTTGCCAAAAAACTCTGTATGAGATGCGATGCATGAGGGAGTGCGGTGTTGTGGTGAAGCTGCCAAGCTGCAGTTGCCCATAGCTGCGGACTTCTGAATCATCTGAATAGTTTCCATGAAGGAATATTCAAGCTTAACACAAAATTTGATAGAAATTGATTGCTCTACTTGTTTAGTCATTTTGAATGCAATGGCCACATAGTACACATGTTCACTCAATTGTGTCTACCGCTCCCACTGACTAGTACAATGAAGTCATCATTGTTCATGCATGTGCAATCCAGTCCACTCTCCTTGGCTGCCGGGTTACACTGATGTTGTGCAAACTATTCTCATTATATTAACAAAGGCTGGACTTTTTTCGGACAGACCTCATATAAGAGTTGTTGGTGTTGAGGTTACCACTGCTGTTGCTATGTGTCTGAATAGATTCAAGCTCTGGAGTAAGATACTATGCAATTTTTGCAAAAGCTGCAGGTCATTTTAAACTGTTTATATTCCTCCACTCTTTCTTGTTCACTGTATGAGAGTCATGATACCAAATGCCTCATAGATACAGAAAGTTCTCAAAAAGTATTTTTAAAGTTACCTGTTTCAGTGGGCAAAGCCCTAGCAATGGACCAGGCACCACTGTAGGAAAGGTGGGGGGTCTCCTTGAGGAAACAGTGCCCACAACCACAGCACTGCACCAGGCTTCACACACACACACACACACACACACACACACACACACAAAGCCGAAGCCACGCAAGCCCTGTGTGCCTGAGCACTCTTTCCTTCATGGCTTTAGGCAGAAGTTGACCAGAACATAGTCATTATTTTCCTTTTCTTAAAATACAAACTGGGCTTTGTAAAAGCATAGTTAATTTACAGGATCTATGTACAAAATCTCAATTTCTTATGAATGATATGAATAGTGACTCACATTCATGGTCTTAAGTTAGGGAGTTCATTAGAATCATTTATTACATCTTTCTACATGAATGGAGTGTTGAAGCTGGACTCAACACATCTGATATGTACTCATATTTCAGAAAATTTGATTTTAATTTAAATATTATTACCAGGGAACTAAACTGTATTGAGGTTGAGGATTATATTTCACAGGGCAAACCCTAATTTGGGAGCCCAGGTAATTTGAAGACCCATTTGTTACATTTGTGAGGACAGTTTTGCGAAGGCAGCAAGCAGAAAGGATGGTGGCAGTTAACGTTATAGAGGGCTCTGATGGCATGGTGACATTGCTGTGGATGCTATTGGGTTCATACACATCACAACCTTGGATCAGAGACCTGTCAGCTATAGTAGAAGGGTGAGTATCTCATTTCTTCCTTCTTATGTCTTCAACGTTTCTCTCATTAGTAAGTGCTAATTAGGGAGACTTGGCAATCTCAGCACCCATCACAAGAGCAAGTTCACATGAGGAAAAAGAGCAGGAAAAGAAAAGAGAGAATACAGTATGGGGCCTGGGATGTGTTGTTGCCACAAGAGAGAGCAGTAGAGCCAACACCATCCTTGTGTTTATTTTTATCTTTTTCTCCCAAATTTCAGACTATAGTAAATGTGTGCAAATGGCCAATTTGAGTCTTGCACACTTGGCCCAGTCCAAGCCTCTCACTTGGATTCAGAGATTGTCATGCTCAGAAAGTATGCTGTTCACGCCCAGGCTGGAAGACCCTGTAGGAGGACTGCTGTGCACATCCCTGAACAAAGTCACCATGAACACCTGAAGGGAGACAGGAGCACTAGAAATCGAAAGCAGGTGGTCTTGGCACATCCTTTCTCTGGGCCCAAACCACCATGTACATGGTGCTTCAGAGCAATCTATTTCTAGAGAAATTGTTTAAAGGGTGTCAGATATTTAAGGGAAGTATATATTCACTGGGTAAATAGCAACTAATTCTGCAGAGATTTCCTGAAGGCTGACTATGGGAAAAGTCTCTGTTAAACACAAGAAGGGAGATATTCCATCTCCCTTCTAAGTTTTTCTACCTTTTAGTGAAGAAAGAATTAGGTGACAATATGAAATTGAAGAGGACAAAGTAGATAGGTTGCTATAACCCTATTTGATCTTATCATGAGCTAGGTACTGTTCTAAGCATGCGTATACATCAACTAACCCCCACAACCTCTTAAGTAGTTTCTGTTGTTTTACCAGTTCTACAGGGAGAGAAACAGAGTTTGGGATTCTAACCCACACAGCTGACCCTGGAGTCTCTTACCCTGGAGTCTCTTACTCCTAACCTCTACACTATGCTACTTTCTCTGTTGATAGATCATTTGTAATTTAATTTGCAAGTGAAAATAATGAGTATACAAATACAACTAGACATTGTAACACAATGATTCATAAATAGCCTAGAAACTGGATTACACTTACATGGCATGCTATATAAATAGCACAGATTCACAGGCAGCACCTGACTGATGAAGTTTGCTGAAGGAGGTTTTTTTTTTTTTTTTAGATGAGTTATACACCTGCTTCAGCAAGCAGGTGTGGACAATTCATCTGAACTTTGACATCTTAAAGTAATTTTTAAAAATTATTGCACCAAATCCAGTTAATGCAAATATGCATCACTATGCACTGCAAACTGAATCAATACAGATAAAGTGAACAGTATCTGTTGCTGTGTAATAAACTACTCCAAAACACTGTGGTTAAAAACAACTACCATTTTGTTACTGTATTTCACAGTTTTCTGAGTTAGAAATTCAAGCATGGCTTAGTTGGCTGAATCTTCTGCTTCATGTGGTGTTGACCGTAGTCAGCAGGACTGGTCTAGAGGTTTCAAGACAGCTGTGCTCATGTGCTCACATGAAACTGTCCACCATTGCTATGGTCAGATGTCGGCCCAGGGCTGACATCCTTCCAGCTCTGTTGTCTCTGACATGGACGAGACATTCAGCATTTCTGCTGTGGCTGATATAAAGATGGCTCAGCCATGGATTGCCTTTAGCCAGAATTCTGAAGCAAGTTCAGTGTTTTGAAATTACCAATACCTACTCAGGTGTCTACTACTCTGTGAGCTTGATCAAATTATTTAACATACCTGTGCCTCAGTTTCCTCATTTGTCTAGTGATGATAACAGAGTATCTGCCCCACTGGGTGGCTGTGGGAATGAAATGAACAATGAACATGGCTGAGTCAGCAGTTAAGTATCCTAATGTTGGTGCCCTTCTCCTTGTCTCAAGGGGAGACTATAGGAACATAATCCCTCTTAAGCTGCATAGTATGGGTTTAACACTTCAGGCAGACACAGATACAGTAGTGTTATGGCTCCCTGGAGGGTGAGGTTGTTTCCCAGTAAGGGGAGTGGGGAGGGCTGCACTGGGAATGCAGCACCAGTAGGAGGAGCAGGTGGGGGGATACACAAGAATGCCATGAGCAAAGGCCCAGCACTATTGTTAGAAAATTAGTTGAGCACCTGCTGTGTGCCTGCCCTGGGCTAGGTGCTGAGGAGTCATCAGTGAACAGGACATAGTCCCTGCCCCATGGTGCTCTCATAGGTGACTGCTCAGGGCTTGTGCGGACAGGAGCAGTTCATGATGTGAAACTGGAGCCCAGGGCATGTGACTGAATGGTCCAGAGCCGGGACAGGAAGGGTGAGACTGCATGCAAGACTTCCATGAAAGAGATGGGGCTTCATATCCAGGGCCATTCCTAAGCAGGTGTTTACTCAGCAGCCTTGAGAATAGTGATACCGGGGTGCCAGTCCTGATACAAAACCCTTGCCAGGCCTATCCTTTTCCACCAGGAAGCCAGCCACCTGCTTCCTATCACCTTTTCCGTGGCAAAAGGGTAGCTTCTTGATGTCACCCGTTTCCTTTAGATTAGCTTCCCCATCCCCCTCCACTCCAACATCCACTTGTCTGAGTGTCCTGTTAAACAGTGAGCCTCCAGACCGCAGCAATGTGCCTGCTGTTTCCTCAGCTCTCAGACCAGCATGGGGAGACTTTCAGTAGATGACTGCTTTTTAGGTTTGCATTTTAAAAGCTTGTTTTAATTATGATAAAATTAACATAATTATTAATATAAAGTTTACCATCTTAGCCATTTAAAAATATTTTTTGTTTTTTTATTTTTAAAATATATTTTATTGATTATGCTATTACAGTTGTCCCATTCTCCCCTCCCCCTTTATTCCTCTCTGCCCCACACACATCCTTCTACCCGCATCCCCACCACTTAGTTCATGTTCATGGGTTGTACATACGAGTTCTCCGGCTTTTCTATTTCCTATAATATTCTTAACTTTCCCCTATTTTTTACCTACCATTTATGCTTCTTATTTCCTGTACCATTTCCCCCATTCCTCCCTACCCCTCCTCACTCATAAACCTCCACATGATCTCCATTTCTGTGAGTCTGTTTGTGTTCTAATTGTTTGCTTAGTTTATTTTGTTTTTGTCTTTGTTTTTTAGGCCTGGTGGTGGGTTGGGGTGAAAAAAAATATGAACAGTAAAATGACAACTAACTCACAACTATCAACAACCAGGCCTAAAAAATAAAAATATTTTTAAAATTAAATTTATCTGGGTGATATTTGTTAATAAAATTATATTGGTTTCAAGTATACAATTCTATGATACATCATCTGTATAATGCATTCTGTGCCTACCACCCAAAACCAAATCCTCCATTACCATACATTTGACTCCTCTTTACCCTTTACTACTCCCCTCTAATCCCTTTCCCTCTGTTAACCACCATGCTGCTGTCTGCATCTATGAGTTTTTGTTTGTTTTATTGGTTCACTTGTTGCTTTCAGTTTTATATATCACACATAAGTGAAATCATATGGTTCTTGACTTTTTCCATCTGATTTATTTTGCTTAGCATGATATTCTCAGGATCAATCCATATGGTCACAAAAGGCAGTATTTCATCTTTTCTTATGGCTGACTAGTATTCCATTGCTGGTATACATATACCAGCCACATCTTTTTCCAATCATCTCTCAAATGGTATTTTAGTTGTTTCCATGTTTCGGCCACCTTGAATAATGCTGCAATGAACACAGGGGTGTGTATACCTTGCGAATAAACATTTTCAAGTTTTGGGAGATAGATATTGAAAAGAGGGGTTGCTGGGCCATATGGTAACTTTATTCTGAATTTTTTGAGGAAACTACCTATTATGTGCCATAGTACCAGTTTACATTCCCACCAGCAGTGAATGGGGGTTCCTTTTCCTCCACAACTTCTCAACATTTGTTATTATTACTTGTCTTGTTGATAACAGCCATTCTAACAGGTGTGAGGTGGTATCTAATTGCAGGTTTGATTTGCATTTTCCTTATAGTGAGTGAGGCTGAGCATCTTTCCATATATCTGTTATTGGCCACTTGTATGTCTTCTTTGGGAGAGGTGTCTGTTTAGGTCCTCTGCCCATTTTTTGAATTGGATTTTGTTGTTGTTAAGTTGTATGAGTTCTTTATATATTTTAGATATTAACCTTTTATGGGAGCTGTTGTTTACAAATATCTTCTTTCATTCAGTTGATTGCCTTTTTGACTTGATTTTTTTTCTGTGTAAAGCTTTTCAGTTTGATATCAGTCTATTCATTTATTTTCACTTTTACTTCCCTTGCCTTTGAAGCCAAATTCATGAGACCAAGGTCAATAAGTTTAGTATGCTTTCTCTTATGTATTTGATTGTTTCAGGTAATGTACTTAGTTCTTTGACCTATTTTGAGTTAATTTTTGTGTATGGTGACAAATAGCAGTCTAGTTTTATTTATTTATTTATTTTTTTTGCATGGGGCTTTCCTGTTTTCCTAGATCCATTTAATGAAGAGGCTTTCTTTTCTTTTTTATCTTTTTTAAATATATATTTTTTATTCTCACTCAAAAGACATTTTTTCATTGCTTTGAGAGAGACAGAGGGAGAGAAAGAAACATTGATTGGTTGTTTCCCACACGTGCCCCAACCAGGAATGGAACCTCTAACTCAGGCATGTGTCCTCACTGGGAATCAAACCTTCAAACTTCTGGTGCATGTGATGACACGCCAACCAACTTAGCCACACCGGCCAGGGCTATTTTATTTAGTTAGTTATTATTATTGTTTTTAAATTTTTTTAATTGTATGATTTTGGCTCCTTCATAGAAAGTTCATTACCCATATACCTGTGGGTTTATTTCTGGGCTTTCAATTCTGTTTCATTTTTCTGAGTGCCTGTTTTTCTGCCAATAACATGCTGTATTGATTATTTCTGTTTGTAGTATAATTTGAAGTCAAGGAGTATGATATTTTTGATTTCATTATTTTTTCTCAGGATTGCTTTTCTGTTTGGGAGCTTTTGTGGTTCCATACAATTGTGATGATTTTTTATTCTATTTATTTAAAAAATGCCATTGGGATTTTGATGGGGATTCCACTAAATCTGTATATTGCTATAGATAATATGGACATTTTAACTATGTTGATTATTCCAATCCATGAACATGGAATTACTTTCCATTTCTTTGTGTTTTCTTCAATTTCTTTTAATAATATCTTCTAGTTTTCAGTGTATAGGTCCTTCACATCCTTTGTTAACTTTATTCCTAGGTGTTTTATTCTTTTGGTTGCAATTGCAAGAGGAATTGTTTTTTCATTTCTTTTTCTAAAATTCATTGTTAGTGTATAGGAACACAATGGATTTTTACACATTGATTTTATATCTTTCAAATTTACTGTATTTGTATATTCTTTTTTTACATATATTTTATTGATTATGCTACTACAGTTGTCCCAATTTTTTTCTCCCCTCCTCCCTGCACTACCCCCACCATTCCTCCCACAACCTTAGTTCATGTCCATGGGTTGTACATACCAGTTCTTTGGCTTCTCTACGTCTTATACTATTCTTAATCTTCCCCTGTCTGTTTTGTACCTACCATTTATGCTTATTCCTTGTACCTTTTCCACCCATTCTCTCCCTCCCCTTCCCCACTGATAACCCTCCATGTGATCTCCATTTCCGTGATTCTGTCCCTATTTTGGTTGTTTGCTTAATTTGTTTTTGTTTTAGGTTCAGTTGTTGATAGTTGTGAGTTTGTTGTCATTTTACTGTTCATAGTTTTGATCTTCTTCTTTTTCTTAGATAAGTCCCTTTAAATTTCATATAATAAGGACTTGGTGATGATGAACTGCTTTAACTTGACCTTATCTGGGAAGCACTTTATCTTCCCTTTCATTCTAAATGACAGCTTTGCTAGATAGAGTAATGTTGGATGGAAGTACTTGCCTTTCCTGACTTTGAATACTTCTTTCCAACCCCTTCTTGCCTGCAAAGTTTCTTTTGAGAAATTGGCTGATAGTCTTATGGGAACTCCTTTGTAGGTAACTGTCTTCTTTTCTCTTGTTGCTTTTAAGATTCTCTCCTTATCTTTAATCTTGGGTAATGTACTTATGTGTGTTCCTCCTTGGGTCCAATTTCTTTAGGACTCTCTGGGCTTTCTGAACTTCCTGGAAGTCTATTTTCTTTGCCAGATTGGGGAAGTTTTTCTTCATTATTTTTTCAAAATAGGTTTCAATTTCTTGCTCTTCCTCTTCTCCTTCCAGCACTCCTATGATTCGAATGTTGTAATGCTTCAAGTTTTCCCTGTGGTTCTTAAACTTCTCCTTATTTTTTTTTTTTTTTTGCATTCTTGCTTCTTCATTCTGTTCTAGTTAAATGCTTAGTTCTTCCTTTTGTTCCAAATCATTGATCTGAGTCCCGGCTTCCTTCCTTTCACTGTTGGTTCCCTGTGTATTTTCCTTTATTTCACTTTGTATAACCTTCATTTCTTCCTTTATTTTGTGACTGTACTCAACCATTTCTGTGAGCATCCTGATTTCCAGTGTTTTGAACTCTGCATCTGATAGGTTGTCTATCTCTTCATTGGTTATGTTGTATTTTTTCTGGAGTTTTGATCTCCATTTGGGCCATATTTCTTTGTTTCAGCACACCTGTTATGTGGTAAGAGGTGGAGGCTTAGGTATTCGCCAGGGCCAGGCAACCTTCTTTCCTGCTTTGTGGTGCTGTCTGTGGGGGAGGGATCAGAGAGGGAACAATGCTGCTTGCTTGGCTCTAGCCGCACTTTCCATCACTTCCCTTGCTTCTCGTAAGCGGATTGTGCCCTTTCAGGTGCTGATGCTCCAGTGAGTGGGCTTGTCTATGTTTTAGGACCATGTGGGCCTTTCCAACAAACTCTCCTGTGAGGCTTGGAGTTTCTCCCAAAGCCACAACCCCCACAGATTTTTTACAGCCAGGGCTTTTGGGTCTTTAGTTTCCCACACTGAAACCCTGGGTTTTGCTGTCTGTCTTGTTCCCTGTTGTTCCTCTGGCTTATCTGCTTGTGATTGTGGAATCACCTGCATGGTCCACCACCTTGTCTTTCCATGTGTCCTCTCTGCCCCTGCTGCCCATCTCAGTCCCTCCTACCAGTCTGGATGAATGTTTCTTTAACTCCTTGGTTGTTGGACTTCCATGCAAATGATTTTCTGGAAGTTGGGGTTGTTCTTTGTTTTTAATTTAATTTTAATTGTTCAAGTACAGTTTTCTGCCCTTTACTCCCATTCCCACCCCCCCCCCAAGCCCTCTTCACCTCCCTCCCATTTCCACCACCCCTTGTTTTTGTCCATGTGTCCTTTATACTTGTTCCTGCAAACCCTTCTGCTTTCCCACGGAATTCCCTTCCCTCTCCCTCTGGTCACTGTCAGCCTGTTCTCAATTTCAGTGGCTTTGGTTATATTTTGCTTGTTTGTTTGTTTTGTTGATTAGGTTTCTGTTAAAGGTGAGATCATATGGTATTTGTCTTTGACCACCTGGCTTATTTCACTTAGCATAATGCTTTCCAGTTCCATCCATGCTGTGGCAAAGGGTAGGAGCTCCTTCTTTCTTTATGCTGCGTAGAATTCCATTGTGTAAATGTACCACAGATTTTTCATCCATTCATAAGCTGATGGGCACCTAGGTTGCTTCCAACACTTGGCTATTGTCAATTGTGCTGCTATGAACATAGGGGTGCATAGGTTCTTTTGGATTGGTGTTTCAGGGTTCTTAGGATATAATCCGAGCAGTGGAATTGCTGGGTCAAAAGCTAGATCCATTTTTAGTTTTCTGAGAAAATTCTATACTGCTTTCCATAGTGGTTGTATGTTGTGGACTGTTCAGCCTGGTTTCAGGAGTTGTAACCCTCACCCCATGGTGGGCTGTGTAAGAGCCCAAGGGACCCACTTCATCTGGGTCTGTTCTGTCAAGAGGATGTGAGCTACTAAGGAGACAAAGCTTATCTCCCTGGCAGGAGCCCTGCTTCTGTTTCATCCATCTCTGGCCCCAATGCTAGGTTGGTAGGCAATGGCGGGTAAGACTCCTCATGGGAGGGGCAACCTAAGCCAGACAAGACCACTTGGGAGGGCCTCATGGAAGGACTCAGAGGGGCTGCAGCAAAGAGGAGGTGATGGACCCTCACCCCTGGCTATTCTGACATAGTCTGAGTCCCCATTTCCATCTGGGAGATGTCTTCTGCTTCCTGAGCCTAATTGGCTTAAAGTCTGAAACTGTGATGGAAAGTGGTACAGCCCTATGCTGGCCACAATGGTTTCCTAGGTGATCAGGCATAAGAAAGAATTTGTAAAGTCCTGTGAAACCTGCTTTGCTAAGAGTGCTCTTATTTAAATGATAAGGGTCCCAGGAGGAAATGAGTGTGTCTCCCAACGTTTTGCAACCCCCTTCCTGACAGACACTGACACAGATTAAGCCCTCAGATTTCTTTGAAATGTTAAACCTGTGTTCCTGTGTATTTGAACCCAATAAAAGCCTAGTGAGGAAGGTGCTCTGGGTCATCCTCCTCTGAGAGTTTGACCACCTTTCCTCCCCAAGCAGATCATGTCTTGGTAGTTTTATTTTCATCCATGACGGAGGAATGGGGCACTGAGGGTGGAGCCCTTCCACATCTGGCACCCAGGACAGGGCCTCCTGCAGTTGTACCAGTCTGCAATCTCACCAAAAGTGCACTAGGGTCCCCTTTTCTCCACAACCTCTCCAACACTTGCTGTTTGTTGCTCTGTTTATGATGGCCATTCTGACTCGTGTGAAGTGGTATCTCATTGTGGTTCTAATTTGCATCTCTCTGATAGTTAGCAATACTAAGCATCTTTTCATGTGTCTCTGGATCCTCTGTATGTCCTCCTTGGAGAAGTGTCTGTTCAAGTCCTTTGCCCATTTTTTAATTGGGTTGCTTGTCTTGTTAGAGTGAAGTCATGTGAGTTCTTTATATATTTTGGAGATTAAACCTTTGTCTGAGGTATCATTGGCAAATATGTTTTCCCATACATTTGGTTCTCTTTTTATTTTAATACTGTTTTCTTTGGCCGTGCAGAAGCTTTTTGTTTTGATGAGATCCCATTTGTTTATTCTTTCCTTTATGTCCCTTGCTCTAGGGGACATATCAGTAAAAATGTTGCTGTGTGAAATATCTGAGAATTTCTTGCCTATGTTCTCTTCTAGGACTTTAATGGTATCATGGCTTATATTTAAATGTTTTGTTTTTAAATTGGTTGTTATCTTTCTTTTGGTTGTGCAAGGAAGTGAAGCTTTTCTGCCTATGCCTCCATCTTGGCTGGAACTGCCTATTGTTTCTAACAGTTTTTTGGTGGAATTGTTAGGGTTTCCTTATGAAGAATTATGTTGCCTGAAAAAGTGACAATTTTATTTTTTCATTTTCAGGTTGGATGCCTTTTATTTCTTTTTATTGCCTGATTGCTCTGGCTAGGACTTCCAGTACTATGTTGAATGACATTGGTGAGAGTGGGCATTCTTGCCTTTTTCCTGATCTTAGAGGAAAAGCTTTCAGTTTTTTAGCATTGAGTATGATATTAGATGAGGGCTTTCCATATGTGGCCTTTATTCTATACCAATTTTATTGGGTGTTTTAACCATAAATGTTGTATCTTGTCAAATGCTTTTTTCGCATCTATTGATGTGATCATGTGACTTTTGTCTTCCATTTTGTTAATGTGTATCGCATTGATCAATTCACTTATGTTGGACCATCCCGGAACAAACCCCAGTTGATTGTGATGTATCATCTTTTTAATGTATTGTTGTATTTGATTTACTAGCATTTTGCTTAGGATTTTTGCATATGTATTCATCAGAGATTTGGGCTTGTGATTTTGTTTTTGTTGTTTTTGTTGTTATCTTTGAGAGACTTTTGTATCAAGTGTTAGCTTCATAAAATGTGTTAGGAAGTACTGCCTCTTCAGTTTTTTTTTTTAAGAATTTGAGGAAGCTGGGTATTAAATCTTTGAGTGCTTGGTAAAATTAAGTAGTGAAGCCATCTGGTCCTAGATTTTTACTGTTTGGGTGGTTTTTGATGATTGTTTCAATTCCCTTACAGTTGATTTGTCTATTTATATTTTCCATTTCTTTATGATTTAGTCTAGGAAGGTTATGTATTTCTAAAGACATGTCCATTTTTTTTGAGGTTATTGCATTTGGTGGCATATAGTCTTCTGTAGTATTCTTGTATGATCCTTTGTATTTCTGTGGTGTCTGTTGTAATTCTACTTAATTAATTAATTTATTTATTTATAGGAAGGAAGGAAGAAAGGGAGGGACAGAAACATCTATCATTGAGAGAAACATTGATCAATTGCCTTCTATGTGCACGGCAAACAGGACCAAACTCACAACCTAGACATGTGCCTTCAGTCAAACTGAGAATCGAGCTGGTGACCTTTTGCTTTGTAGATCAATGCCCAACAACTGAGCCACGCGAGTCAGGGCTCTTTCATATCTGAGTTTGATTATGTGAGTCTTTTCTCTTTAGTGTCTAGCCAGAGGTTTGTCAATTTTATTTATCTTTTCAAATAAGCAGCCATCTTAACCATTTTTAAATTTACAATTTACTTCTGTTAAGCATATTCACATTGTTGTGCAACCAATCTCCAGAATTCTTTCTATCTAGCAAAATCAAAACTATACCCACTAAACAACAACTCTCACTTCCCTGTTCCTGAACCCTTGGAAACAACCCTTATACTTTCTGTCTCTAAGAATTTGATGACTTTAGGCACTTCATATGAGTGGAATCATGCAGTGTTTGTCTTTTAATGATTGGCAGCATATGTTGGTCCTTATTCTTTTTAAACAATAGAATTGCATGTGTGGCCCAGATTACATGGCTTTTTCTACAGCTTTGAGCACCCATGGCATTCATCTATTCTTTCTTCTCATTCTCTACTTTCCTTATCCCCAAATGTAGTTTATCTTATACAGAGCTGATCTCTAGGGTGGGGCAGGGTTTCCATTTAATTTATTATTCTCTTAGGGCCTTGGACATTCTTTTTTTTTTTTTTTTTTTGTTCTCAGTAGAATCCTGTCTCAGCCAAGTTCATTTGAATGCCTACATGAAAGGTTTTTGTTTTCAGCTTGTTATGAGCAGGGGACAGACAATCCAAATGCCTACAACACAGGTGGCAAACACAAGGCCCATGGGCCAAATCTGGCCCTCCACCTTGTTTTATTCAGCCCAGCACCTTGTTTCTACCCAGCAGCACAGTCCTAAAATTGCATTTGGCCCTTTGAAGGCAACCTCAAGGTTGAGAATCTGAGTACATGATAGAAAAGGACTTCCCTCAGTATCATGTAACATCTTTTTCTAGTATATTTAGATTCTTAGTTATGGAAAAAAACAGTCCTAATTTTTAACCTCTTATTATTTACCACATTTGAAGATCCTTAAAACCATATCAGAAAAAAGACACTGAGCAGATCATCTCTTTCCTATTTCTGGTTATATGTTGGAGTGAATGCAGTGCACATTGATGGGCCATGTTCCTAGCTTCTGCTGAGCTTACTAATATGGGACAAAGCACTTTTCTCCATGAGTGGAGAAAGAGCCTGTTTAAAGGTCAGAAGACCTATGTACAAACATCAGTGATGCCACCTGGTAGTTGTGTGATCAAGCAAATAACCTAAACTCTCTGACTTACAAAATCATTAAGTATCATCTTTTTAAATATTATTGGATTACAGGTTTTGTCATTAAGGATGGAGAAGATGTAGGCAAAGTTGACTCTGGAATCTTTATATCCTCAATTGTACCTGGAGGACAAGCTGAAAAGGCTAAAAAGATCAAATCAGGTATGCCTTGTTAAATTGCCTGAGAAACAGCTTTAATTTCCTTGGTGGTGTTACTGAGATGTTTTATTTTTCCAAGAGAGCAGATACTAGCCTTGAATCATGTCAGTCTGGAGAGCTTCACATTTGACATGGCTGTTAGAATGATTCAGAATTCTCCTGACTATGTAGAATTAATAATTTCTCAGTCAAAAGGTATGTCTTTACCTGCTTTCAGAAGCTGCTGAGCTTTCTTCATTTTCAGGGTGCACTTACACCACAGGGTTCTGGATCTTTTAGTCCACTCTTTTGCATCACTATCCTCATGGTAGTGGCTTGCAAAGAAGCAAAGAAACTGCAGAGTAAATAAGCTCTGTAATTGCAAGGTAGAATGGGCTCTACAGTTGCTTGTCCTGCCGAACAGGAGAAGCTGGCTCTCGTTCTTCATTAGACATGGTTGGTACAGCCACTGCATATTTTTCTGCCTAATTTTCTTGGATAACAAGGAGGACATTCTTTATGTCATCCAAGTCCTTATTGAAAGTGGCTGACCAAAGTAAGATGGAAGAAGAGTGAATGGAAGTCACACTGACTTCCTCCCAGGACCAATCTGGAAATAGAACTCAATTATGGAGAAACCACCCAGAACGAACAACTGAGCAATACCCAGAGAGAAGCATATAACTTCAAACATACAGAACCAGCTTCAACCGGTCTGGTAAGGAATGCGGTGGAGACTTGAGAGGGCTGGCTGAGCACCCACAGATGGCAGCACCTATGAGATAATTAAGCAGCCAGTTGGATCCCCCGGAGAAGATCGGGGTCTAAACCCTAAGCTAGGATTCCCAGCCTAGAACACCAAGGCCACAAAACTACACAGATAACAACCAGTGGCAAAAAGAAGCAGGGTTGCTCTCTGCCAGAGACAGATGGTTGGAGACGCAAGGGCCATTTAAAGAGCCAACAAACAAATTTTCATTTGCAGCCACTTACCTGGGGCTCCAGCAAAATGGGGGCAGAGTGGGCTGGAGATGGTTAAAGAGAGAAGTAGGGAAGGAGGCCCTGGGGAGAGAACTGAGAAAATAGCTGTACGGATTCCAGTGCTGAGTCATCTCCCAGATAGCAGCAGCCTTTGTGCTTAGGCAGATCACACTCCTCCAAGCAGCTGTAGTTTGAGGAGAAACAATAGCCCCAATGCCAAGAGTGTCTCTGCCCTGGCCCTTTGGTGCTTAAGACTGACTGCTGAGTCCTAGTGACCAGAGGAGCAACCAAAGGAGATAGTCAGAGACAGTAGATCAATGGCAAAGGAGGGCCAGATTGGACTAGAGAGACTTGAGGAGAGACTGGGGATGGAGGCTTTGGGGAGAGAACTGAGAAAGTAGCGGCTGGGATCCAGTGCTGAGCCAACCCCCCTACGCAGCAACCATTCTGCTCAGGAAGACCATTCCCCTCAGGAAGACCATTCCCCTCTGAGAAGTAGCAGCCTGAAGGGAAGCAATAGCCCCCGAACCAAAGGGATTCAGCCCCACCTACAGTGCCTAAACCTGAGAGCTGAGTGCAGAGTGAACAGATTAACAATTGAAGGAGACAGTGGGAGCAGATCACTGCAAGTATCGAACAGGCTGCCTAAGGTCTGACAGGGTCAATGTCTGACATTACCAGAGGCAGATCCAGAAAGAAAAAAAAAAACGTGGTAAATACAAGAGGCTACCAAGAGGAAATTCACTGTGGTCTTCTTCATGATTTGCTATGTTTTCTTTCCTGCATAGCTTTAAAACATTCATTTCTTGTCTAGTGAGTTTGTGTATAAGTCACTAGATCTTATATTATAGTGTATTTCAATTCACATATTTTGCTGCTCCCTTCACTTAGCACATTTTACTTTCCTCTTTACTTTCAATATTTTAATTTCAAATTTGGTTTTCTCTCTAGCTCAACTTGTTTCCATTTCACATTCTTGATATTTCTCCCCATCCAGATACTCAAAACATATTTTCTTGTGAAGGGTCATTACACATCCTTTTGCCCAGCTCTAAGTATACCTATGTTCTCTCTACACCTTAAGCAAACTTTGCTAGTTGGTTGTGGGTAGGGTAGTTGTTGTTGCATTATTTTTATTCACAGTCATCTCTAGAGCTTCACTAATTCTGTATTTCAAATAACAAATTTTACTGAACTCCTCCCCTACTCTCTTTTATTTTTTTTTTACTCAAATTTTAATTTTTTGGTCTCAACTTAATTTTTTTCTATTTCTTTTTTGTATTTCTTCTATTTCTTTTTCATCCTCCCCTTCTATTCTTCTTTATTCTCTTTTTTCTTTTTCCTTTACATCCCAAATTTTATTTTTTCCCGCACTTCGTCTAGTTTTTGTTCCTCACTCTTAGGATTCCCTCTCCCTCTATCATTACAAAATCACTTCCCATTCCTCTAAACATCTCTTAGGCTTTTTTTGTTTCTTTTTTCCCTCTTATTCCCATACCACCTATATTAATTGTAGCTCATTTGTTGTTGATAGTACTCTGGTGGATCTTTCTCTACAATTTGGCTCTCATATTTTTATTAATTAGCTGAAAATTTTCCTTCTTTTCTCTCTCTCTCACTTTATTTTATATTATTTTAATTTCTGTTTAAACCTAATATTATACACTTCCCTTCTCACACTCCATTCCACACTCTTCATTCCCTTTCTTTATTCATGAGGTAAACTTTACCTGCTCTCCTTATGTTGCTCTAACTCTCATCTCTTATTAGTGTTCCTCTCTCTACCCTCTCAAAAATCATTTCTCTTTCAGTAGGTCATCTCATACCCCTTCTCCTTTCTTATAATACTTTTAATCTTTTTACACCCTTATTAATACTGGTTCATTTACTATTGATAGTGGGTTTGTGGCAGGGGTAGTTATATTTGAATGTGTGGGTTTGTTGCTTGGGCCCTGTGGTTTTGTTCAGGCAGTACCTGCACAACAGCACATAGGATGTGGTGGGTGAAGTGACCCCTAGTCAACCAGTGACAGGGAAAGACCCATGAAAGAATGGCTCAACAACAACGAAACCCCAATTACATCCAGAAAACTAGCATAAAAGGCATAAAGGACATCCCAAGAATATCAAATTCAGGTGATCAAGGAGACTGCACCACTGAATCTCACAGGTCTCACACCATAGAAATTTGTACCACAAAGTTAGAAAGTCAAAACGAATCAATTTAAGAAGCACAAGCAAACAAGAAGAGTCCCACAAACAATGGGAAAACAAAGAAACAACTCTCAATCAAAAGGAAAAGAAGAATCCTAAGAAAGAATGCTAAATGAAATAGAGGCAAGATAACTATCAGACATTGAATTCAAAACAATGATTATAAGGAAGCTCGACAAACTCAGTGAGAATTACCATAAACTACAGGGATATTCTGAGGCAATTACTGCAAGCTATATCAGCATAAAAAGAGATAAAAACAATCAATGAAGGCCAAGAAAAAATGAAGAATACAATCTCTGAGTTAAAGAACACAGTAGAAGGAATCAAAGCAGGCTCGATGAAACAGAGGATCAAATCAGTGAGCTAGAGGACTAAGTTGAAAAAACCTCCCAAAAAGAGAAAGAAAAAGAAAAAAGACTGAAAAACAAGAATGAGGGGTTAAGGGAAATGCAGGACAATATGAAACACAATAATATCCATTTAATAGGGATACCAGAAGGAAAAGAGAAGCAAGGGCTAGAAAACCTGTTTGAAAAAGTAATGATGGAAATTTCCCTAATTTGGGGAAACAGCCACACAAGCACAGGAGGCACAGAAAGTCCCAATCAAGAGGAATCTAAAGAGGCCCACTTCAAGACACATCATAATTAAAATGGCAAAATTCTAAGACAAAGAGAGAATCTTAAAGGCAACAAGGGAGCCCAGATAAGACTAGCAACTAAATTCTCAACAGAAACATTACAAGCCAGAGGGATTGGTAAGAAATATTCCAAATAATGAAAAGTGAAGGCCTGCACCCAAGACTACTCTATGCAGCAAGGCTCTCAATTAAAATGGAAGGTGAAATAAGGAGCTTCCTGGACAAAAGAAAGCTGAAAGAATACACCTCCACCAAACCAGCATTGCAAGATATACTAAAGGGACTGCTTTAAGAAGAGGAAGAAAAACAGTGAGAGAGAAAGGAACAAAGGTACAAAGGGAGTAAAATAGTAATGAATAAGTACCTCTCAATAATAACCTGAAATGTAAATAGATTAAATGTTCCAATCAAAAGACATAGGGTAGGTGAATGGATAAGAAAACATGACCCACACATATGCTGCCTACAAGAGACCCACCTCAGAGCAAAAGACTTACACAGGTTGAAAGTGAAGGGCTGGAAACAAATATTCCAAGCAAATGGGCAGGAAAAAAAAAGCTGGGGATGCAATACTTATATCAGAAAAGATAGACTTCAAAACAAGGCCATAAAAAGACCCCAGAAAGATACTTCATAACACTTAAGGGAAGAATCCATCAAGAAGACATAAATATTATAAACATATGCACACAGACTTCTGGCCAAGATGGAGGGACAGGTGGACACACTGTGCCTCCTCTCACAACCAAAGTTAAGGACAACAAATATTTAGAAACAAGAAAACAACCAGAGCTAATGGAAAACTGAACTGTAAGGAAGTCCAACAACCATTCATCCAGACTGGTAAGAGGGGCAGAGTTGCAGCAGGAAGAAGTGGAGGTGCGAACCTGGGAACACAGGCGTGGCAGTGGCTGGCAGTTACCAAGTGTGCAGGCGGCTGACAGGACCACAGGCGGAGGCTGTCTCACAGAGTGCAGACCCAGTGAGGCCACGCAAGGTTGCTGGCTGACCAGGTGGTCCCACATTCGAGTGCAGATAATCCAGGAGAAGGGGAAGCGGCAGAAAGGACTGGATCTCAAGAGAGAGCGGAGCAGGCACCATTGTTCCCTCTCAGACCCTGCCCCCACATATAGCATCACAACTCAGCCATGGGGCTGTCCCCGCACTGGGGAATATATAAGGCTCCACCCCTCACAACGTAACAGCCGTGACCAAACCAAAACAAAACGAAACAAAAAAACACCAAAAATGGCTCAAAAAGGAAAACAAATCAGAACCCCAGAGACAATTCCTCTAAGTGACGAAGAAATAGCCAACCTATCAGAAGCAAAGTTCAAAGCACTGGTCATCAGGATGCTCACAGAATTGGTTCATTTTGCTCACAAATTAGATGAAAAAATGCGGGCTACAATATGTGAAATGAAAGAAGATGCACAGGAACCAATAGAGATGGGAGGAAAACTGGGACTCAAATCAATGGAGTGGACCAGAAGGAAGAAACTAACAACCAAACAGAAAATGAGGAAGAAACAAGAATTCAAAAAAAATGAGGAGAGGCTTAGGAACCTCCGGGACATCGTTAAACATCCCAACATCCGAATTATAGGGGTCCCAGAAGGGGAAGAAGAAGAGCAACAAGTGGAAAACTTATTTGAACAAATAATAAAGGAGAACTTCCCCAATCTGGCAAAGGAAATAGACTTCCAGGACGTCCAGGAAGCTCAGAGAGTCCCAAAGAAGTTGGACCCAAGGAGGAACACTCCAAGGCACATTGTAATTATATTAGCCAAGATTCAAATGAAGGAGAAAATTCTAGAAGCAGCAAGGGATAAGGGGACAGTCACCTACAAAGGAGTTCCCATCAGACTGTCAGCTGATTTCTCAAAAGAGGCAGTCTTGAGCAGGAAGTTTATAGCGATACAGGTCTACCTAAAAAAGATATAAAACTTTCAAATAAACAACCTAACCCTCCATCTGCAAGAACTGGAAGAACAACAACAAAGACAATCTGGAGCAAGTAGAAGGAAGGAAATAACCAAGATCAGAGGAGAATTAAATGACATAGAGACTAAAAGCACAATTTTAATGATCAACGAATCCAGGAACTGGTTCTTGAAAAGATAAACAAAATAGACAAGCCCTTAAGCAGATTCATCAAGAAAAAAAGAGAGAGGACCCAAATAAACACAATCAGAAATGAAAGAGGAGAGACTATAATTATACCACAGAAATACAAAGGATTGTAAGAAATTACTACTAAGAATTATATGCCAAGAAATTTGAAGACCTAGGTGAAATGGATAAATTTCTAGAAAAATATAATCTTCCAAAAGTGAATGAAGAAGAAGCAGAACACCTGAACAGACTAATAACAATTCATGAAATTGAAGTAGTAATCAAAAACCTCCCTACACACAAAAGCCCTGGGCAAGACAGTTTCACAGGAGAATTTTACAAAACATTTAAGGATGACCTAACCCCCATCCTTCACAGACTATTTCAAAAAATCCAAGAAGATAGAAGACTCCAAAACCTTTTGATGAAGCCAGCATCTTTCTAATCCCAAAACCAAATAAAGACACAAAAAGGAAAGAAAACTACAGGCCAATATCACTGATGAACATAGATACTAAAATCTTCAACAAAATATTGGCAAACCACATGCAGCAATACATTAAAAAGATCATACACCATGATCAAGTGTGATTCATCCCAGGGATGCAAGGATGGTACAATAGTCATAAATCAATAAATGTAATACATCACATAAACAAAAAAAAGACAAAAATCACATGATTGTATCAATAGTTATGGAAAAAGCATTTGATAAGGTGTAGCAACCATTGTGGTAAAAACACTTAGCAAAGTGAGAATAGAAGGAGCATTCCTCAATATATTAAAAGCCCTATATGAAACACCTACAGCCAACATTGTACTCAAAGGGCAAAAACTTAGAGCTTTCCCACTAAGATAAAGAACAAGACAAGGATGTCCACTTTCACCACTCCTATTCAACATAGTATTGGAAGTCCTAGCCAGAGCAATCAGACAAGAAGAAGAAATCAAAGGCATGCAAATTGGAAAGAAGGAAGTGAAATTGTCATTGTTTGCAGATGACATGGTAGTGTACATAGAAAACCCTACAGATTCCACCAAAAAAACTACTTGACCTAATAAGTGAATTTGGCGAAACAGCAGGATACAAACTTAATAGTAAGACATCAAAGGCACTTCTGTACGCCAGCAATGAGATATCATAAGCAGAAATCAGGGGAAAAAAATCTCATTTGATATAGTAACAAGAAAAACCTAGGAATAAACCTAACCAAGGATGTAAAAGACCTGTACTCAGACAACTACACAACACTGAAGAAAGAAATTAAGGAATACAAAAGCAAATGGAAGCATGTACCATGTTCATGGATTGGAAGAATTAACATCACCAAAATGCCCATACTACCCAAAGCAATTTATAGATTCAATGCAATCCCTATAAAAAGACCAATAATGTATTTCAAAGACATCAAACAAATATTTCAAAAATTTATATGGAACATAAATAACTCTGAATAGTTGCAGAAATTTTGAGAAAGAAGAACAGAGTAGGTGGGATCACCATACCTAACATCAAAGTCTATTACAAGTCCACAGTAATCAAAACAGTCTGATACTGGCATCAGCACAGATACACAGACCAATGGAACAGAACAGAGAGCCCAGAAAGAAACCCAATTCTCTATTATCAACTAATATTTTACAAAGGACCCAGAAGCATAAAATGGAGTAAAAGTAGCCTCTGCAACAAATGGTGTTGGGAAATCTGGACAACTACATGAAAAAAAAAAGAAGAAAAAAAAAAGAAACTTGGCCACTAATGTACACCATACACAAAAATAAACTCAAGATGGTGAAAAGACTTAAATATAAGTCTTGAAATCATAAAAGTACTAGAGGAGAAGATAGGCAAGAAAATCTCAGATATTCTATACAGCAATATTTTCAATGGTATGTTCCCTAGAGCAAGGGACATAAAGGAAAGAATAAACAAATGGGACTTAATCAAAATGAAGATTTTCTGCATGGCAAAAGAAAATGATATTAAAATAAAAAGAGAACCAACTGTATGGGAAAAGATATTTGCCAATGATATCTTAGCCAAGGGTTTGATATCCAAAATACATAAAGAACTCACACAACTCCACTCCAGGAACCTGACTAAAAAATAGATGAAGGACATGAACAGACACTTCTTCAAGGAGGACATACAGAGGGCCCAGAGGCATATGAAGTGATGCATCATCAGCCATCATTAGCCATCAGACAGAGGCAAATTGAAACCACAGTGAGATACCACTTTACACCAGCCAGAGTGGCCATTATGAACAAATCAACAAATAATAAGCACTGGCAGAGTTGGGGAGAAAAGGGAACCCCAGTGCACTTTTGGTGGGAATGCAAACTGTTTCAGCTTCTGTGTAAACAGTATGGAATTTTCTCAAGAAACTAAAAAATAGAATTGTGTTTTGAATCAACACTTCCACCACTGGGTTTATACCCTGAGAATCCTGAAACACTAATTCAAAAGAACCTATGCACCTCAATGTTCATTAGCAGCACAATTTACAATAGCCAAGTGCTAGAAACAGTCTAGGTGCCCATCAGTAAATGAGTGGATCAAGAAACTGTGGTACGTTTACACAATAGAATACTACACAGCAGAAAGAAAGAAGGAGCTCCTACCATTTGCAACAACATGGATGGTACTGGAGAGGATTATGCTAAGTGAAGTAAGCTGCCATGTGGTGAAAGATAAATACCATATGATCTCACCTATAAGTGGAACCTAATTAACAAAACAAACAAGCAAGCAAAATATAACCAGATACATTGAAATTAACAACAAACTGACAGTAACCAGAGGGGAAGGGAGAGGGAAATAATGTGGGAAGGAAGGGAAAGGGTCATAAATGAACATGTCTAAAGGACCCATGTACATAGCCAAAGGCGGGTAGGATTGAGGGTGGGAAGTGGGAGTGGATAGAGTGGTGAAAAGTGGTGGTTGGAAAATGGAGAACTGTATTCGAACATCAATAAAAATTTCTCTTAAAGCCAGGAAGGAAGGAAGGAAGGAAGGAAGGAAGGAAGGAATGAAGGAAGGAAGGGAGGAAGGAAGGAGAAAGAAAAGAAAGAAAGAAAGAAAGAAAGAAAGAAAGAAAGAAAGAAAGAAAGAAAGAAAGAAAGAAAGAAAAAGAAAGAGGTGGGGTGAAAATGGAGACAATTGTACTTGAACAATTAAAAAAAAGTGTGTCAGTAGATCCAGCAGGTTTATGTTTTAATTAAATTTTTTTCTTTTAAATTTATCTTATTTTATTTTTATTATTCTTCAAGTACAATTATCTCCATTTTCACACTACCACCCACCCCCACCCCATCCACTCTGGCCTCCCACCCTTAAAACCACACCCTTTGGCTTTGCCCCTGTGTTCCTTCATGCCTCCCATTATTGCCTATAATCCATTTCCCCCCTCCTCTCTAGTTACTGTCAGTGTTCTTTATTTCAGTGTCTTTGGTTGAAAGAAGGAAAATTAAAAATACACCATGAAAGAGAGAACAAGGAAAACCAGTCAAACAATACAATTAAACAAACAAATAAAATGAATAAAACTAAACAGAAATAAAAAAACTAATAAAATAAAAGAAGTAAAAATTGAAAAATAACAATACAAATAAGCAATAACTTGCAAATTCTCTGGAATAGCAAAGTGAAATTTGTCTCTGTTTCTCAGTTGTTGGGATGACCCCTCTTAGGGTCTGACTCTGGTCCTTTCACAGCTCCAGGTCTTATTGTTTCACTTGTAGGGGGGAAAAAAGAGAAAGAGAAAAAAAAAGAAAGAAGGAAAGAGAGAAGAAAGAGAAGAAGAAGAAGAAGAAGAAGAAGAAGAAGAAGAAGAAGGAGGAGGAGGAGGAGGAGGAGGAGGAGGAGGAGGAGGAGGAGGAGGGGGAGGAGGAGGAGGAGGAGGGAAGGAGAGAAAGAAAGAAAAGAAAGAAAGGAAAGAAAGGAAAGGAAGAAAGAAAGAAAGGAAGAAAGGAAGAAAGAAAGAAAAGAGAGAGGCTGTGTCAGGAGTTTATGTAGTTGGAGCTTAGTTGTGGCAGTCAGGTGGAAGGAAGACTGTGAACTGTTTTTAAAGCTGAATTTGCATAGAAAGCATGCTGTCTTACTTGTTTAAGAGTTGACATATTAGAGATCAACAGATATAGTGAAAATTTTAAAAAGATGCTTTTATCCATCCTTAGATACATATGAGAGGGAGAGCAGCAATTGCCATGTCAAACAATAATGTTTATATGTTTATTTGGGTGGGTTTGGGGAATGGTGGAGGTAATAAGGGAAGGTTAAAATCCCCTTTTTCTTCCATTTACCTGGGACCACTGCTGCTTTTTGGTTGCATGATCCTATAATTTAACAGCAGGCTGCCTGCAAATTCAGTCTGATGGATTTTTTCTTCAAAGTCCAGGGTCATTGTACAATTTCCTCTTATCAGAAATGATTCACATCACATCAGCCAGTATTTCCTAGTTCTTTAATATAGTCACCCTATTTGCTTCACCCTTTGAAAACCACATACACTCTCTCACTCTTTTACATGAACACACCATCACCAGATGGCTTTACCAGATCTTGCAGATTCCTATGGTCCAGAGCCATGGAGGATGGGAGGTGTCAAAGCTGGAACCTTAGCCATGTGCCTTTTATCCCATGGGTGGAGCTGACTGAGGGGCCTGCTTCCACAACAGCAGCCCCAGCTCACTGTGTCTGTTGGATTTACCAACATTGTCAAAATTCTTCCCACAATGTTTTAGCTCTTCCCTCCACACTTTGCACAGGGGTAGTACTAAAAGGACTAATAACCACACCTCTGCCTTTTTAGGTCAAGAAACACAATGCAGGTGAGTTGGGCTTAACAGTATTGTTCAAGGATGGACTGCTGTAATAGAGGTGTCAATGCATAGATGACCAGTATCTCCTACTCTTGGCCTCTAGTTGGTCCTCATGCTGCAACTAAGGGACTTGGCTGTTGACAACCTATAAGGAGGAAGAAGACAAAGCTGACTTTGGTATACAGAAACTTGCATGTTTCAGCCCCAAGATCTAAACCACAGTCATATTAGAATTTTAGACAATGAGTTTTTTACAATGTATGTGGATTAAATGTCCTTTCACTGTGGGTCCCCAGTCACTGGTTGGTCGAGTTGCCTCATCACAGCTGGTGTTTTTATGCAGCTTCTACCACTACTGGAGGAAGATTTTTCCATGGTGATGCTGGCTGGGTCATCATGGGCAGAGGCTGGACCTCTGTGCTTTCTACCTGGTTATGTTACTGTTGGGGCGGGCAGTCTAAACTGGCAGTCAAGGACAAGATGTAACATTTTCATCATGAGCAGCCATCACTGTCTACAGTAGATTGAGTTTTAATTACCTGCAGAAGTTCTCCTAGCTAGTGTTTCCTTTAGGCATGGCACAAGCTGTAAAACTTGACTTTTTAGTTCAGTCATAAGTCCTGCCTTCATTTCTCATGGAGGGTATGGAAGAAAATAAACAGATGCTTACAAAATTGGCAGAAGGACAGTGGAATCTGTGAATGAAATGGCCAGTAATAGGCATTATACAACAGCAGCCCTACCATTATCTGTTGAATACCTTTAGGTTTAAATAACTTCAAATCTAATTCAGTAAAGTAAGTTAATTTAACAAGTGAGTTTGGGTACTTCTCTGGCTGCTAATGAGTCTGTATCAAAAACAGTAAGCCTACTTGTATGTTTCTATATCCAGATCCAAAGAAAATCTAACTACTATGTTTTCTTCCCACATACATTTGCTGAGCAGGTAATATTAACATATTGACAGTCAATATATTTACTGAGGCTCTATCAGGTACTAAGCTGTCATTTCCCCTTCTCTCTCTCTCTTCATATGTAAAATCTCTCTATATAACTTCTAAGCCTCACCAACCCTATAATATAGCCTATATTATCTCTATTTTAGGTATAAGGAAATTGAGGTTCAGAATTAAGTACCTCCTTGAGGTTTTACCTTTTGATTTCCAACCTTGTGTTTTTTTCTCTGTTCTGTGCCAGATGAAGGGACATATATGGGATAAAAAGGAATCAGTGGCCCAGCCTTCACTCACAGGGAGTCCACCATCTGGTTAAAGTCCCCCAAAAGAACCTGAGATGTTGGTTTTTGGATCACATGACGATTACAGGTGTGCTCAGCAAGGTCTCTAAAAGAGGCTGGCTTTAAGAGCACTACCACATGCTAGTTGTAGGGCCTCATAAAAGCTGCTTAATCTTTTTGACCCTACTTTCTGATAATTGAACTGGAATAACACCTCCCTGTTGCATATGTTGAAAAGATAGAAAGGTATACATATGTGTGTATGTGTGTTAGTGTATGTGTGGTACTCATCACATTGCAAGAATTTAATAAGGGGGAGCTGGCATTATTAATTCTCCATTGCTCCTGTGTTTTCATAGCTATGTCACAAAACTATTTAGCTTTTGAAACCACACTCAGCATCTTCCCTTCCTTATTCTAAATGCATCACCCTTCATGAGATGTTAAACTCACACCATTCCCAGCAGCTATAAAAGGTCTTTCTGTCATTGGTGAAAATGCTGTGCCCCACATAGAGATGCCACTAAGATGCCAGCTTTTCCAAGCTGTTGCCTTCTTCTTGACTTGTTTGTATGTGTGTTAGTGGAAATACCCTAAGCGAGGAGAAGAATAGCACAGCCAATTCTGGGGTCATCTCTACAGACAGCCTGAGCAGTGGGCATCAGGGAAGATTTTCATCACACATGCAAGACCAAGAGAGAAATACTGAAGAACTAAAAGTGGCTAGAGCTCAGAGCCTACTGTTTGGATAGAGGCTTCAGCTATGTCCTCTCCTATTAGAGGTAATTGTGCCTGTGGTTTACTCTCTAGAATTTGTAGGAAAGAGAACAGGTTGTGGAGACCAACATCCCTGGCTTCAAAGTCCCTCTTTGCTCTCTATTTACCATGTTGGGTGGATAGAGGTTATTTAATCCTTCTGGCCCTCAGAATTCTCTTTGGAAAAATGAAAAATGCCTGCACTGCATTGTTTTTGAGAAGAATATAAACAGAAAAAGGCAAAGCTCCTAATATAGTACCTGGGACACAGGCTCAGTGTTTTAGCCTCCACTGTCCTTAGTCTGATGCAGACACTGGCCCAGGGTCTCCATGGTGTTATGGATGAGACAAGACATTCACATAGACTACCAAGTCCTGTGGAGGAAAAGGAACAGCATGGCCACTCTCTGAAAGGGAGAGTGCCTCTGAGCACCTCGACCACTCTCTCAAGAGGAGAGCACCCCGATCCTTGCCTTGACAGACTTTTGTTGGCTTTCAATTTGCACAGGAATACAGGTAAAGCTCATTAATCATTGTCAGGCAGTAAGGATCAAATAATAGCATACAAAGAACTACGAGGGCTTATTCTGAGTCAGGGTCTGTTAGCTAAAAGGCTACAAAACTTTGGGAAACAAACTCATTTCCTGCTCAGACCCTTGTCATTTAATTGAGAGCATTTTAGCAAAGCAGATTTCACAGAATTTTATATATTCTTTCTTAGGCCTGATCACTTGGGGAACCTGCCCTTTCCAGCACAGGGCTGCACCACCCTCTGTCATTGTTTCAGGCTTAAGTCAGGCAGGGTAAGTAAGGCAACCAAGAGATTAGGAGACTCCTCTCAGACAGAATGAGGACTCAGGCTATGTCAAAGCCGAGGGGCGAGGGTCCATCACCCCCTTTTGCTATAGCCCCCCAAATCCTTCCCTGGGAGCTCCCCATGATCATGCCTGTCTTAGGTCATTCCTCCTTTGAGGAATCTTACCTGTCATTGGCTAACCAATCAAGCATTGGGGTCCAGGCAGGGTGAAGTAAAAGGAGCAGAGGTGGCGCCCCTGCCAGGGAGATAAGCTTTGTCTCCTTAGTGGCTTATGGTTGCTCACTCAGCCTTAGCCGTGGGGAGGGTTACAGCTTCTGAAACCAGGCAGGGCAGTTCCCAACATTAGTCATTAATTACAATTGTTACTGGTAATAACATTGGTTGCTGCCAAGGGCAATGAATCAACAACCAGGCATCTCATATTCTTGGCTCTACTTGGTCCTCATGCTGCAACTAAGTGACTTGGCTGTTGACAACCCATAAGGAGGAAGAAGACAAGGCTGACTTTGGTGTATAGAGAGCCATGTATTTCAGTCCCAGAGCTACTACCCTCCAGCTCTGTCTCCTTGCACATGGAGTAGAACAGTCTTCTTTCTCCCCTCTAGACATTTTCCCCTTTTTCTCTGGGCCTTGCAAAACTGACATTTATGGACTATATCCCCCTCTGCCTTCTAGTTGATTCTGCCTAGGAGAAGCCCTATGTCTAGAGACAACTCTCTGCTTTCCTTTACTCTCACATACTATCCTGCTCACAACACTTGTGATATCATATGTATATGTGTGGGCTCTCTGGAGTTAACTGCCTGGAGTTAGCAACAGAGCCCACAGTTTAATGACTCAGTCTTACAAGACTGTTCCTACTTCAGACACCAATCGCAATTAGTTACCCATGCTTATGTCTGACTTGCTGCAAACTGAGGTTCCTACAACCTCCTCCTCAGATTTGATGATTTCCTAGAGCCTCTCACAGACCCAGGCAAATAGTTTACTTGCTGTTGCCAATTTATTACAAAGAATATTTTAAAGGGTGCAAGTGAATGGCCAGATGAAGAGATACATGGGGCAAAGTCTGAAAGGGTCCTGAGAGCAAAAACTTTTGTCTCTGTGAAGCTGGGTGTGCCATCCTCCTGGCACATGTATGTGCTTACCAGTGTGGAAGTTCTCTAAACTCCACACTTCTGAAATTTTTATGAAGACTTTATATCACATAGGCATGATTGATTATTATTAACTCAGTCTCCTCTTCCCAGAGAATAGGGGCTGGGGTGGAGTGGAATGTTCTAAGCTTATAATCATGGTTTGGCCTTTCTGGTGACCATCTACCATCCTGAAGACACTTGGCAGCCAACCAAGAGTTATCTCTCTAGATCAAACTATACTTCTATCCCCCAAGAAATTCCAAGGGATTTAAGATCTCTATCAGGAATCAGGGTTAAAAATCAAGTATTAGAACAAAAGATACTCCTAGTTTCTCATTACTTAGGAAATTGCAAGGGTTTGAGGACCTCTTTGCCAGGAATGAGGAAAAGAGATAAACAGATGTGTTTGATATTATTTCACACCCGGGTAGAAGCCTGTAGTTGGGGCATGAGTGAGGACAGACTTGTCATGCTCTGCTTGTGTTGGGGTTGGCTATGTTCTTCCACTGACAAGCATGCTTTGCTTTGCCATGGAACTGTTCTCTAGCTTCGGGCAGCCACTCCCTCCTTCACTCATCAGAATCAAAAAAGGTAACAGCACCACTGTTGCAGTCCAGGGTACTTATATCTCTTTATTGGTTTCTCTAGAGGTTGCAAAAGCCTTTGAAAGCAGTCCTTTTGTGAGCGCTCCTCCATTAACCAGGTTGAGTGTGTGTACCGTCTCTTCTTGCTGGTACTCTGGTTCACACAGCCAAGTTGTCTCACCTCTCTCAACCTAATTTTTTCCAGAATTTTCAGCTGATGTACAATATTATATTAGTCTTAGGTATACAACCACAGGATCAGACATTTATATAACTTATGAAGTGATAACCCCAATAAATCTAGTACCCATCTGACATCATATATAGTTACTGCAATATTCTTGACTATACTCTCTATGCTGTACTTTACATCCCTATGACTATTATGTAACAACCAATTTGTACTTCTGAATGCTTTTTCCCTTTTTACCCATCCTCCTAACCCACCCCTCCCATCTGACAACCGTCAAAATTCTCTGTATCTGTGAGTCTGTTTCTGTTCTGTTTTTTTTTTTTTTTTTTTTTTAGATTTCACATATAAATAAAAATATCTGGTATTTGTCTTTATCTGTCTGACTTATTTTTCACTCAGTATAGTATAGTACCCTCTATATTCATCCATGTTGTTGCAGATGGCAAGATTTCATTCTTTTTTAGAGCTGAATCATATTCCATTGTATTTATGCATTTCTTTATCCACTCATCTATTGATGGACATTTAGGTTGATTTCATCTCGGCTATTTCAAATAATGCTGCAATTAACATATGACTGTATATGTCATTTTAATTTAGAGTTTTGGGTTTCTTCAGATAAGTATCAAGAAGTAGAATTGCTGGGTCCTTTTTCTCTTGATATAGCCTTGTTTTACAGTCTGTTTTCTCTCATACAAGTATTGGTACCCTAGCTTTTCAGTTTATTTTCATTTTCATGAAATAACTTTATCCATCCCTTTACTTTGAAACTGTGTCTTTTCCTCTGAAGTGAGTCTCTCATAAATAGCATATGTAAGAGTCTGGTTATCATATGTAAGAGTCTCTCATAGATAGCATATGTAAGAGTCTGGTTATCTTTTCCTCTGAAGTGAGTCTCTCATAGTAACATACATATGTAAGAGTCTGGTTATCTTATTCATTCAGCTACCATATAATTTTTGATTGAAGCATTTAACCCACTTGCATATAAAGAAATTGTTTAATTATTGCCATTTCACTATTCATATTTTTAATATTCCCCCCTGTTCTTATTCTTTAAAAAAACCCTTTAACATATCTTGTAATACTGGTTTGATGGTGACAAACTCCTTAGTTTTTTCTTGTCTGGAAAGAACTTTATCTGATCTTTGATTTCTTTTTTATTATTGTGTATTCTATCACAGTTGTCACAATTTCCCCCCCTTTTCCCACCCCCTGCTCCAGAGTCATCCCCATACCATTATCCATGTGTATGGGCCATTAATACATATTCTTTGACTAATCCCTTTCCCTTCTTTCCACCATTCCCCTTTTCTGTCTAGCAGCTGTCAGACTCTTCCATGTTGCCATCTCTCTTTTTCATTTGTTTGTTTGTTTTGTCGTTAATTAATTTTGTAGGTTAGATTCTTCTTATAAGTGAGACCATATGGCATTGGTCTTTCACCACCTGACTTATTTCACTTTGCATAACAGTCTCTAGTTCTAATCATGCTGTCACAAAAGGTAGGAATTCCTTCTTTCATTCTGCTGTGTAGTATTGCATTGTGTAAGTGTACCACAGTTTTTTGATCCACTCATCTAGTGATGGACACTTGGGCTGCTTCCAGCACTTGGCTGTTGTAAATTGTGCTGCTATGAAATAGGGATGCATAGGTTCTTTTGGATTGGTGTTTAGGGATTCTTAGGGTATATTCCCAGCAGTGGCATCATTGGGTCAAAAAGCAGTTCCATTCTTATTTTTTTGAAGAAATTCCATGCTGTTTTCCATAGTGGCTGCATCAGTCTGCATTCCCACCAACAGTGCACTAGGTTTCCCTTTTCTCCACATCCTCTCCAACACTTGTTGTTTGTTGATTTCAATTATGATGACCATTCTCACTGGTATAAAGTGGTATCTCATTGTGGTTTTAATCTGCATGTCTCTTATTACTAGAGATGTTGAGCATATTTTCATATGTCTCTGGGCCTTCTGTATGTCTTTTTTGGAGAAGTGTCTATTCAAGTCCTTTGCCCATTTTTTAAGTGTGTGTGTGTGTGTGTGTGTGTGTGTGTGTGTGTGTGTGTTTTGTCTTCCTGGAGTGGAGTCGTGTGAGTTTTTTATGTATTTTGGAGATCAGACCCTTATCTGAGGTGTCATTTGGAAAATGAGGCAAATATGTTTTCCCATACAATTGGTTCTCTTTTCATTTTAATGCTGTTTTCTTTAGCCATACAGAAGCATTTTATTTTTGATAAAGTTCCATTTGTTTATTCTTCCCTTTATATCCCTGGCTCTAGGGGACATACTGGTGAAAATATTGCTGCATGGAATATCTCAGATTTTCCTGCCTATGTTCTCCTCTAGGACTTTTATGATGTCACGACTTATATTGAAATCTTTCATCCAATTGAATTTATTTTTGTGTATGGTGTACGTTGGTAGTCCCATTTCATTTTTATTAGTGTAGCTGTTCAGATCTCCCAACACCATCTGTTGAAGAGGCTATTTTTACTCCATTTTGTGCTTCTGCCCCCTTTGTCAAATATTAATTGACAATAGAGAATTGGGTTTATTTCTGGATTCTCTGTTCTGTCCCATTGGTTTGTGTGTCTGTTCTTATGTCAGTACCAGACTATTTTGATTACAGTGACCTTGTAATAAAGTTTGATATCAAGTATTGTGGTCCCTCTTACTTTGTTCTTCTTTCTCAAAACTGTTACAACCATTCAGGGTCATTTATGGTTCCATATAAATTTTTGAAATGTTTGTGCTATATCTATGAAATATGCCATTTATACTTTAATACGTATTGCATTGAATCTACAAATTTCCTTGGGTAGTGTGGACATTTCGATGATGTTAATTTTTTAAATCCATGAGCATGGTATATGCTTCTATATTTTTCTGTCCTACTCAATTTCTTTCTTTAGTATTGTGTAGTTTTCTTTTTTATTTTATTTTATTTTATTTCTTTAATTTCTCATTCAATTGTTGTTCTTGTAGTTTTCTGTCTTTTACTCCCACCCCAACCCTCCCCACCTTCCTCCCATTTCTACCCCCCCATAGATTTTGTCCATGTGTCCTTTATACTTGTCCTGTAAACCCTTCCTCTTTGCCCCTGAAATTTCCTCCTCTCTCCCCTCTGGTGACTGTCAGCCTGATCCCAATTTCAGTGTCTTTGGTTATATTGTGCTTGTTTGTTTGTTTTGTTGATAAGGTTCCTGTTAAATGTGAGATCATATGGTATTTGTCTTTCATTGCCTGGCTTATTTCACTTAGCATGATGCTCTCCAGTTCCATCCATGCTGTTGCAAAGGGTAGGAGCTCCTTCTTTCTTTCTGCTGCATAGAATTCCATTGTGTAAATGTACCACAGTTTTTTGATCCATTCATTTACTGATGGGCATCTAGGTTGCTTCCAGCACTTGGCTATTGTAAATTGTGCTGCTATGAACATAGGGTTGCATAGGTTCTTTTGGATTGGTGTTTCAGGGTTCTTAGGATATAGTCCTAGCAGTGGAATTGCTGGGTCAAAAGGTATATCCATTTTTAGTTTAATGAGAAAATTCCATACTGTTTTCCATAGTGGTTGTACCAGTCTGCGATCCCACCAACAGTGCACTAGGGTCCCCTTTTCTCCACAACCTCTCCAACACTTGCTGTTTGTTGGTTTATTATGGCCATTCTGACTGGTGTCAAGTGGTATCTCATTTTGGTTTTAATTTGCATCTCTCTGATAGCTAGCGATATTGAGCATCTTTTCATGTGTCTCTGGATCCTCTGTATGTCCTCCTTGGAGAAGTGTCTGTTCAAGTCCTTTGCCCATTTTTTAATTGGGTTATTTGTCTTCCTAGAGTGGAGATGTGTAAATTCTTTATATATTTTGAAAATTCAAACCTTGTCTGCAGTATCACCGGCAAATATGTTCTCCCATGCGGTTGGTTCTCTTTTATTTTAATACTGTTTTCTTTAGCTGTGCAGAAGCTTTTTATTTTGATGAGATCCCATTTGTTTATTCTCTCCTTTATGTCCCTTGCTTTAGGGGACATATCAGTAAAAATGTTGCTGCGTGAAATATCTGAGATTTTCCTGCCTATGTTCTCCTCTAGGACTTTAATGTTGTCACGGATTATATTTAAATCTTTTATCCACCTTGAATTTCTTTTTGTGTATGGTGTAAGTTGCTGCTCAACTTTCATTTTTTTGCACGTGGCTGTCCAGTTCTCCCAACACCACTTGTTGAAAAGGCTATTTTTACTCCATTTTATGTTGCTGCCCCCTTTGTCGAATAATAATTAATCATAGAGATTTGGGTTTATTTCTGGGCTCTCTGTTCTGTTCCACTGGTCCATGTGCCTGTTTTTATGGCAGTACCAGGCCGTTTTGATTACAGTGGTCTTGTAATACAGTTTGGTATCAGTTGTTGTGATTCCCTCCTACTCTGCTCTTCCTTCTCAAAATTGCAGCAGCTATTCTGGGTCACTTCTGGTTCCATATAAATTTTTGAAGTGTTTGTCTGTCTGTGAAATATGCCATTGGAACTTTAATAGGTATTGCATTGAATCTGTAAATTGCTTTGGGTAGTATGTACATTTTGATGACATTAATTATTCCAATCCATGAACATGGTATATGTTTCCATTTGTTTATGTCTTCCTTGTCTAGTGTAGTTTTCTGAGTACAGGTCTTCTACATCCTGGGGTAGGTTTATTCCTAGGTATTTTATTTTTCTTTTTGTTAGAGCAAATGAGATTTTTTTCTTGATCTCTACTTCTGATGTTTCATTGTTTGTATACCAAAATGCATTTGATTTCTGGATATTGACTTTGTATCTTGCTGTTTTGCCAAATTCATTTATTAAGTGAAGTGTTTTTGTTTTTGTTTTTTTTGTGGAGTCTATAGGACTTTCTCTATACACTATAATGTCATCTTCAAACAACAACAATTTTGCTTCCTCCTGTCCAATTTTCAAGCTTTTTATTTATTTTTCTGGTAAGATTACTGTGTCTAGGACTTCTAATACTATGTTGACATAGAGACTAAATGCACAATTCTAAGGATCAATAAATCCAGGAGCTGATTCTTTGAAAAGATAAACAAAATCGATAAGCCTTTAAACAGGCTTATCAAGAAAAAAAGGGAGAAGACTCACATAAACACAATCAGAAATGAAAGAGGAGATATTACAATTGACAGTACAGAAATACAAAGGATTGTAAGAAATTACTATGAAGAACTATATGACAAGAAATTTGAAAACCTAGGGAAAATGGACAAATTTCTAGAAAAATATAATCTCCCAAAACTCAATGAAGAAGAAGCAGAAAACCTGAACAGACCAATAACAGCAGATGAAATTGAAGCAGTAATCAAGAAACTACCGTCACACAAAAGCCCTGGACCAGATGGTTTCACAGGAGAATTCTACAAAGCATTTAAGGAAGAGCTAACCCTTATCCTTTACACACTATTCCAAAAAATCCAAAATGATGGAAGACTCCCAAACTCTTTTTATGAAGCCAGCATCATCATAACCCCAAAACCAGATAAAGACATAACAAAGAAAGAAAATTTCAGGCCAATATCATTGATGAACATAGATGCTAAAATCCTCAACAAAATATTGGTAAACCACATTCAACAATACATTAAACTGCCTCCAACAATACATTAAAAAGATCATACACCATGACCAAGTGGGATTGATCCCAGGGATGCAAGGATGGTTCAACATTTGCAAATCGGTAAATGTTATACATCACATAAACAAAAGCAAAGATAAAAATCACATGATCATATCAATAGATGCGGAAAAAGCTTTTGATAAGGTACAACACCCATTTATGATAAAAACACTCAGCAAAGTGGGAATACAGGGAGCATTCCTCAACATAATAAAGGCCATATATGAGAGACCTACAGCCAACGTCATACTCAACAGACAAAAGTTAAAATCTTTCCCACTAAGATCAGGAACAAGACAAGGCTGTCCACTTTCACCACTTTTATTCAATATAGTATTAGAAGCCTTAGCCACAGTGATTAGACAAGAAAAGGAAATAAAAGGCATTCAAATTGGAAAGGAAGAAACAAAACTATCATTGTTTACAGATGACATGATAGTGTACACAGAATATCCTATAGACTAAGCCAAAAAGCTGCTCGACCTAATAAATGAATTTGGCCAAACAGCCAGATACAAAGTCAATATCCAGAAATCAAAGGCATTTTTGTATACCAACAATGAAACAGCAGAAGCAGAAATCAAGAAAAGAGTCCCATTCGATATAGCAGAAAGAAAAATAAAATACCTAGGAATAAACCTAACCAAGGAGGTAAAAGACCTGTACGCAGAAAACTACACAACACTGAAGAAGGAAATCAAGGAAGACACAAACAAATGGAAGCATATACCGTGTTCATGGATCGGAAGAATTAATATCATCAAAATATCCATAATACCCAAAGCAATTTACAAATTCAGTGCAAAACAATTTACAGATTCAATGCAATACCTATTAAAGTTCCAATGGCATATTTCACAGACATAGAACAAACACTTCAAAAGTTCATATGGAACCATAAACGACCCAGAATAGGTGCAGCAATTTTGAGAAAGGAGAGCAAAGTAGGAGGGATCACAATACCTGATACCAAACTGTATTGCAAGGCCACTGTAATCAAAACAGCTTGGTACTGGCATAAAAATAGGCACATGGACCAGTGCAACAGAACAGAGAGCCCAGAAATAAACCCAAGTCTCTATGGTCAATTAATATTCGACAAAGGGGGCAGCAACATAAAATGGAGCAAAAATAGCCTCTTCAACCAGTGGTGTTGGGAGAACTGGACAGCTACAAGCAAAAAAGTGAAAGCTGAGCACCAGCTTACATGATACACAAAAATAAATTTAAAGTGGATAAAAGACTTAAATATAATCCGTGACACCATTAACATCCTAGAGGAGAACATAGGTAGAAAAATCTCAGATATTTCACGCAGCAACATTTTTACTGATATGTCCCCTAAAGCAAGGGACATAAAGCAAAGAAAAAATAAATGGGATCTCATCTAAATAAAAAGCTTCTGCACAGCTAAAGAAAACAGTATTAAAATAAAAATACAACCAACTGTATGGGAAAACATATTTGTCAATGATACCTCAGACAAGGGTTTAATCTCCAAAATATATAAAGAAGTTACATGACTCCACTCCAAGAAGACAAGCAACCCAATTAAAAAATGGGCAAATGACCTGGGCAAACACTTCTTCAAGGAGGACATACAGAGGATCCAGAGACACATGAAAGATGCTCAATATCTCTAGCTATCAGAGAGATGCAAATTAAAACCAAAATGAGATACCACTTGACACCAGTCAGAATGGCCCTCATAAACAAAGCAACAAACAGCAAGTGCTGGAGAGGTCGTGGGGAAAGGGGAACCCTAGTGCACTGTTGGCGGGAGTGCAGACTGGTACAACCACTATGGAAAACAGTATGGAATTTTCTCATTAAACTAAAAATGGATATACCTTTTGACCCAGCAATTCCACTGCTAGGACTATATCCTAAGAACCCTGAAACACCAATCCAAAAGAAACTATGCACCCCTATGTTTATAGCAGCACAATTTACAATAGCCAAGTGCTGGAAGCAACCTAGATGCCCATCAGTAAATGAATGGATCAAAAAAACTGTGGTACATTTACACAATGGAATTCTATGCAGCAGAAAGAATGAAGGACCTCCTACCCTTTGCCACAGAATGGATGAAACTTGAGAGCATCATGCTAAGTGAAATAAGCCAGGCAGTGAAAGACAAATACCATATGATCTCACCTTTAACAGGAACCTAATCAACAAAACAAACAAACAAGCACAATATAACCAAAGACACTGAAATTGGGATCAGGCTGACAGTCACCAGAGGGGAGAGGGGAGGAAATTTCAGGGGCAAAGGGAAGGGTTTACAGAACAAGTATAAAGGACACATGGACAAAAACTATGGGGGGTGGAATAGGATGGAGGTGGGGAGTGCTGGGGTGGTGGGCTGGGGTAGGAGTAAAAGACAGAAAACTGTACAAGATCAACAATTAAAATAAAAAATTAAAAAATAAATAAAAACCGCCCTGGCTGGTGTAGCTTAGTGGATTGAGCGCGGGCCTGCGAACCAGACGATCCAGGTTCGATTCCCAGCCAGGGCACATGCCTGGGTTGCAGGCCAGTTCCCGGCAGGGGACACATGAGAGGCAACCATACATTGATGTTTCTCTCCCTCTCTCTCTCTTTCCTACCCTTCTCCTCTAAAAAAAAAAATAAATAAATAAATAAATAAATAAACAAATAAATTTTAAAAATAAAAAAAAAATAAAAAAAATAAATAAAAACCAAAAAACCAAAAAAACAACAACAGCAAGAAAAGAATTGGTGAAAGTGGACATCCTTGTCTTGTTCCTGATCTTAGTGGGAAATCCTTTAGTATTTTCCCATTGAGTGTGATGTTGGTTGTATGTTTCTTATATAAGGCTCCTATCCTGTTGAGGCATGCACCCTATACTCCCACTTTGCTGAGTTTTTTAATCATAAATCAGTGCTATACCTTATCAAATGCTTTTTGTGCATCTATTGATGGGATCATGTGATTTTTGTCTTTTCCTTTATTTATGTGATGTATCACATTTATTGATTTGAGAATATTGTACCATCCTTGTATCCCTCGGATGCATCCCACTTGATCATGGTGTGTGATCTTTTCAACCTATCTCTGGATGCGAATTGGCAATATTTTGTTGAGGATTTTGGCATCTATATTCATCATCACTGTTGGCCAGTAGTTATTTTTCTTTGTTGTATCTTCATCTGGTTTTGGAATTGGGGTGATTCTAGGTTCTTAAAAAAAGTTTAGTATCTTTCCTCTGCCTGAATTTTTTGGAATAGTCTGTGAAGGATAGGGGTTAGCTCTTCCTTAAACGTTTTGTAAAATTCTGAAACCACAGATGGTGGTTTCACAGCAGCTTGTGTACTGTGTGCTGGTTCCCAGCTTGTGTGCTGGTAGCTTGTTCATTACTGCTTTTATTTCATGAGCTGTTATTGGTCTGTTCAAGGTTTATGCTTCATATTCACTCAGTTTTGGAAGATTATATTTTTCTAGAAGTTTGTCCACTTCGCCCGGGTTTTCAAAGTTTTTGCATACAGTTCTTCATAGTAATTTCTTACAAGCCTTTGTATTTCTGTGGTATCAGTTGTAATCTCTCCTCTTTTATTTCTGATTGGGTTTATTTGGGTCCTCTCTCTTTTTTTCTTGATGAATCTGGTAAAGGCTTGTTGATTTTGCTTATCTTTTCAAAGAACCGGCTCCTGGATTCATTGATCCTTAGAATTGTCCCTTTAGTTTCTATGTCATTTAATTTTGCTCTTAGCTTGGTTATTTCCTTCCTTCTGCTTGCTCTGAGCTGTATTTGTTGTTGTTCTTCCAGGTCTTGGAGGTGTACAGTTAGAACGTTTATTTCAAATGTTTCTATCTTTTCTAGGTAGGCCTACATCATTATGAACTTCCCCCTCAGGACTGTTTTTGCTGTGTCTCATAAGTTTGGATTTTTGTGAGTTCATTTTCATTTGTTTCCAGAAACTTTTTGATTTCTTCCTTTATTTCATTCTTAACCCATTCCTGTTTAATAGCATGCTATTCAATCTCCAGATATTTGAGTTTTTTCCTTGAGGCTGGTTTCCAGTTTCAGGCCCTTGTGGTCAGAGAAAATGCTTGATATGATTTCCATTTTCTTGAATTTGTTGAGGCTTGTTTTGTGTCCTATCATGGGTCTTTGAAAATATTCCATGTGCATTTGAAAAATATATATATATATAATCAGTTTAGTCCATTTAATCTTGGTCATTGTTCAATGCCACAATATCTTTGTTGATATTTCATCTGTCAAATGGAAGATCTATCCATTTTTGACAGTAGGGTGTTGAAATCCCCTACTATAATTGTGTTGCTGTCAATATCTTTCTTGCTGTCCTCCAAGATTTTCCTTATGTATTTGGGTGCTCCTATGTTGGGTGCATATATGTTTTAATGTTTATGTCTTCTTGATGGATATTCCCTTGAGAATTATGAAGTGACCTTCAGGTCAGATTTTATGGCCATTTTTTTGAAATCTTTTTTGTCTGATATCAGTATTGCTACCCTGGCTTTCTTTTCCCTGTCCATTTGCTTGGAATATTTGTTTCCAGCACTTCACTTCCAGTCTGTGCAGCTCTTTTGCTCCTAGGTGGGTCTCTTGTAGGCATCATATGTGTGGGTCATATTTTCTTATCCCTTCAGCTATTCTATGTCTGTTGATTGGAACGTTTAATCCATTTACATTTAAGGTTATTATTGATAGGTACTTAGTCATTGCAATTTTACTTCTTTATACCTGCGTTCCTCGCTCTCCCACTCTTTTTCTTCCTTTTCTTTTTTAAACAGTCCATTTAGCATCTATTGTAGTACTGGTTTGTAGGAGGTGTATTCTTTCAGGTTTTTTTTTTTTTTCTTCATGAGAAACTCCTTATTTTGCCTTCCATTTTAATTGAGAGCTTTACTGGAGGTAGTAGTCTTAGTTGCAGCTCTTTGGTTTTCATTGCTTGGAATATTTCTTGCCAGTCTCTTCTGGATTTGAGCATTTCCATTGAGAAGTCAGCTGCTAGTCTTATTGGGGCTCCCTTGTATGTTACTTGTTGTTTCTCCATTGGTGACTGTAAGATTCTCTCTTTGTTATTGGAATTTTGCTATTTAATTATAATGTGTCTTGAAGTGGGTATCTTTGTGTTCCTCATGATTGGGACTCTCTGTGCTTCCCGGATTCATGTGACTTTTTCTGTCATCATATTAGGGGAGTTTTTCTTCATTACTTTTTTGAACAGGTTTTCTATCCTTTGCTCTTCTTCTTCTACTTCTGGTAATCCTATTATACAGATATTATTATGTTTCATGTGGTCCTGCAGTTTCCTTAACACCTCTTTGTTCTTTCTGAGTATTTTTTCCTTTTCTTCCTCCTCCTAGGAGTTTTTTTTTTTTTTTCACCTCGTCCTTCATCTCTCTGATTCAATTCTCTGATTCATCTAACCTGTTTTTGATTCCTTCTACTGTGTTCTTCAACTCAGAAATTGTATTCTTCATTTCGTCTTGGTCCTTGTTGATAGTTTTGATTTCCTTTTTCATGTTGATATAGTTTGCAGTGAGTTCATCATTATTCCTCTGTAGGTTTTGGTAAATCTCTGTGAGCTCATGGAGCTTCCTGATAACCATTGCTTTGACTCAATATCTGATAGTTGACTTGACTCTATTTCATTTGGAATTTTTCCTGAGGCTTCCTCCTTTCCTTACATTTGGGGTTTGTTTCTTGTCTTTCCATTGTTCATGAGACTCTTCTGGTTAGCCTGTGCTTCTTAAATTAATCTGTTCTGACTCCCTTGATTTGTGTTGTGAACTTCTATGGTAGGAGACCTGTGGCATTCAGTCGTGCAGTCTCCTCAATCTCCTGAACCTACTGCTCTTGGGCTGTTCTTTATATTGGGTCTCTGGATATATTGGTTTTGATCTTTATTGTGTCTTTCTTTGGTGGGTCCTTCTCTTCAGCTGGTTAACTGTGGGTCACTCCACCCACCACATCTTGTATGTCATTGTGCAGATGCAGAGAAGTTGTGTTGAAGCTGGTTCTTCTGTCTGTTCAAGGTTATGACACTTCTCTCTTGGTCTTGTTTAGTTGTTTGTTCTGGGTAATTTCTCCACAATTTAGTCATAATTCCAGACTAGTCCTGGGTGGAGGCTAGTGTGGTTTCTACTCATTCCTCTGCCATATTCTTGTTTTAACTGTTGGTGGTTCCTTTGTTGGTGGGTTCTCTCTTCTACCAGGTATACTGGTGTTCTCAGCTCTCACCTACTCTTTTATGTGATCAGTTGGAGGGGGAAGGCAAAATGGATTAAGACAGTCCTGGCTGTTGTGACTCAGTGGATTGAGTACCAACATACACACTAAAAGGTCGCAGGTTTGATTCCCAGTCATGGCAACTAAAAAAAAAAAAATGTATTAAGACAGAAGGAGTGTGTTCTATTGGATTTAAAGTACTTACGCATAGAGAAGAGATAGGAGACATTTTGGATAAGTGTAGTGTTAACTGTGATATTTCGCCCAACTAGCCACTTTTTATAAAAGGTGGAGAAGAGATAAGGCTCTTGTTAGAGGGCAGAAGGATTGTGAGCTGAATCCTGAAAACAGAGTGCTTTGAGGAGGTTAGATTATGAGATGTAGTGATAAAATTGGATAGAAAAACAGGTGCAGTGTGCAAGAGAATAGACTTAACCAAACAGTAATAAAGCTCCAAAGATAGTGAAATGGGCTAAGATCCAGGAGGGGTGCTGTGTATTATTTACAATTATATGGAAGAACACCTATTTACAAAAATACTGGAACAACAGTAATATGACAGGAACTATATGATCTGAAAAACAAGAATAGGAAGTACATGACCTAGAGTAGTGTGCTGTTGGAACATAAGTGAAGTGAAAGAAGGAAAATTAAAATACACTATGAAAGAGAGAACAAGAACAACCAGTCAAGCAATGCAATTAAACAAACAAAATGAAAAAAAAAAAAACTAAGTAGAAAGAAGAGAAATAAAAATACTAATAAAATAAAAGAAGTACAAATAATGAAAAAAGTAATACAAATAAACAATAATATGCAAGTTCTGTAGGATAGCAAAGTGAAATTTGTCTCATTTTCTCAGTTGTTGGTATTAGCCTTGTGTTCCCCCTCTGAATCTGTCTCTGAATCTTTCACAGCTCCAGGTCTGTAAGAGGGGTAAAAAAAAAAAAAAAAAAGCCTCTTGCCACCAAGCAAGTTTTGCTGGTCTTCCTGGGTGCTGGAGGTGGGGGGGCCTGGGGTTCGCTTTTCTCCCTTCCTGTGGTTTTGCGAGCATTGGGGCCAGGTCTGGGCTGCAATATTCACTGTTGCCCAGCCTCCAACCCAGGTTCTCCATATGCTGCCACTGCTACCCGGCCCTCACAGTTTATCTATGCTAGGCCAGCACCTTTAGTCCACCAGTTGTGCCATCCATGAGGTGTACTGATTAGGGGCAACTCAACTACCTTCTCCCTCTTTGCTGGCCTGGGTGCTGTGCACTCTTAAAATCTCTTTAGGGCATTTCACTTCTCCCACTAAATTAAATCTCTCTGGGGACTGCTAACTCCCTGAACCCTGCTGCCCTCCTCTGATGGTCACCTTCACTAGCCAGCTACTGAACAAGCGCACCGCCATGTGAGTCCACCACCATGAGAGCCAGCCACTGCATAAGAGTTCCTTAAACAGTGGCTGAGTGCCCTTTTTTGTTTTTTTGTTTGTTTGGTTTTTTTTGTTTTTTAGTAAAATCTACTTGTTTAAGCCTGCCATTCTTAACAGGCACCTGGCTTTTCACACAACCCAACTTTCTAACTGACCAGAGACTATCCAGGTCAGGTTCTGTCAAGGCCCAACTCTTCTCCCTTCTCCAGAAGTCACCCAGCTCCCATATTTCTCTGGTAATGACCTAGGCTGGCATCCACAGTCCCAGCAGGTGAACACCACCTCTGTGCATCTCCCATTTTGTCTTTATTCCCCCTAGTGACTTCAAGCATACAGGTCTCTCATGGTGATGCCACACTGTCTTCCATGCTTTGGTAGGAGAGGGAGCTGCTGATCTGGTTCTCCTCTAAAGACCCTGTGGCTGCCATCAACTATGGCAACAGGTGGTGGGCTGGGGGCCATGGCAGCCTTGGTCCCTGCACAGGTCCCAGGGACCTTACCATCCCTACCATCTGTTTTTCAACATCTTCTACAATTTAGGCCTCAAAACTTCATATAAGCTGGGATTCTGTTGGCTATTCACTTTGTCCCTCAGAAGATCAGCTAGGTATTCCAGCTGAGTGCAGAAGAAAGTGGGTTCCTCTCCCACCTACCTCACCACCATCCTAATTGCTTTTATTTTGCTGTTTTTAAGATTCTCTCTTTGTCTTAACCTTCAGCATTGTAGTTATGGTATGTCTTCTTTGGGGCTTCTTTGGGTTTATCTGGTTCGGGACTCTCTGCTCTTCCTGGACTTGTATGTCTAGTTCCTTCACCAGGTTAGGAGAGTTTTCCATCATTATTTTTTCATATGAGCATTCAATTTCTTGCTCTCTTTTTTCTCCTTACAGCTCCCCCATGATGCAATATTGGTATTCTTGAAGTTGTCTCAGGGGCTTCTTACACTATCCTATTTTGGGGGATTTTAAAAAAAATTTGCTGCTCTGATTGGGTATTTTCTGCTTTCTTATCTTTTTTTTTTTAAGATTTTTATTTATTTATCTTTAGAGGGGAAGGGTAGGAGAGGGGGAGAGGGAGAGAAATATCAATGTACGATTGCCTCTTGTGTGTCCCATGCTGGGAACTGGCCTGCAACCCAGGCATATGCCCTGACTGGGAATCGAACCGCGATCCTTTGCTTCGCAGGCCCGTGCTCAATCCACTGAGCTACACCAGCCAGGGCTCTGCTTTCTTATCTTTTAAATCACTGTTTTGATTCTTGACTTCATCTACTCTACTGTTGATTCCCTGTAATGTATTCATCATTTCAGTTAGTGTATTCATCATTTCTGACTGGTTCTTCATTATGTTTTCCTCTCCAATGATTATGTTTCCTATCTCTTTGTTGAAGTTCTTACTAAGTTCCTCTACTCATCTCCTAAGTACATGGAACATCCTTATAACCAGTGTTTTGAACTCTGCAACAGTAGATTGTCTGTCTCCATTTTGTTTAGTTCTTTTTGGGGAGTTTTGTTCTGTTTTTTCATTTGGGACATGTTTCTTTATCTACTCATTTTGGAAGTCTCTTTGTGTTTGTTTCTATGTATGAAGTAGAGTTTCTATGTCTTTTGGTCTTGATAGAGTGGCCTATGTGTCCTTGCAGCGCCCAGTGGCAAAGCCTCCCAGACATCTGAGGTGGGTGCTCCAGGTATGCCTCCCTTGGTGTGGGCTGTGTGCACCCTACTGTTGTAGCTGAGCCTTGATTACTATTGAAACATCAATGGGAGGGACCTACCCCCAGGCAGATCAACTGTGGGTACTGACTCTTACCATTCTAGAGAACCTGCTGTATAGAGGCTGATCCCACAGAGCAGAATTCACTTTAGCAGGGCTCAGGTAACTGTTGACTCCACCCCTTGAGTATGTTGCTTGTGAAGAAGGTTGGTGGTGGTTCAGCATGATCTGATTCTGTCCACTGGGTGTGCTGGCTCTGGAGCCTCTCAAGAGGAGCAGGTGTTGCAGACCGTTCAGCCTGGTTTCAGGAGTTGTAACCCTCACCCCAGGGTGGGCTGTGTAAGAGCCCAAGGGACCCACTTCATCTGGGTCTGTTCTGTCACAAGGACGTGACCTACTAAGGAGACAAAGCTCATTTCCCTGGCAGGAGCGCTGCTTCTGCCTCACCCATTTCTGGCCCCATTGCTTTATTGGCAGTCAATGACAGGTAAGACCCCTCATGGGAGGGGCAACTTAAGCCAGACGCAACCACTTGGGAGGCCTCATAGAAGGACTCGGGGGGTTGCAGTAAAGAGGATGTGATGGACCCTCATCCCCCCCGGCTATTCTGACATAGCCCGAGTCCTCATTTCCATCTGGGAGATGTCTCCTGCTTCCTAATTGCCTTAAAGCCTGAAACTGTGGGGGTGAGCGGTGCAGCCCTGTGCTGGCCAGGATGGTTCCTTGGGTGATTGACATAAGAATGAATTCCTTAAGCCCTGTGAAACCTGCTTTGCTAAGAGTGCTCTTCCTTAGGTGACAAGTGTCCCAGGAGGAAATGAGTATGTCTCCCAAAGTTTGGCAACTCCCTTCCTGACAAACACTGGCTCAGATTAAGCCCTCAGATTTCTTTGACATGTTAAACTTGTATTCCTGTGTATTTGAGCCCAATAAAAGCCTAGTGAGGATGGGGCTCTAGGTCATTCTTCTCTGAGAGTTTGACCCCTTTCCTCCCCAAGCAGATGTCTTGGTAGTTTTTATTTTCATCCGTGATGGAGGGATGGGGCTCTGTGGGTGTAGCCCCCCCACATCTGGCACCCAGGACAGGGTCCCCCGCAAGCAGGTAAAGGTCAACTGCCACCAGTGCCCCTCCCAGGGTCACCTGGCATGAGCTACAAAGCAATCTGCATATGGTGTTATTTGTGCTGAGCTTGGAGGTGCCCAGGAAAAGCCAAGTTGTGAACCAAGACTGGCTGCTGCTAGTGACAGACTGAGGTCACTTAGCAAGAAGTGTGGAGGATGCAGAGGCCAGTTACTGCTTGTTTGTGAGATTTTTAGGACAGTTAGCAGCATGAGCCAAGACATGACATTTGTATGGAACATTTACTGAGAAGGGCTTGGGTGGGACCAAAAGTTGGGTGGGTCAGGGTCTCAGGGAATCACCAGGGTGGGGTGAACAGTTTGAGCTAGGTTGATGGAGACTCAGATATGGCACCTGCCTGCTGACTCTGTGGGTGGAGGTCTTAGCAAAGAAACTTCTGCTTGGGAGAAAGCTTCCCTCCAGTCCTTGCCATAATGCCAGACAATTCAGTTCCTCCTCATACATCTAAGGCACCTTTGAAACTGCTGACCCGCTGCTGGAGCTCAGAGTGAGTGAGTCTGATTAAGCCTGTGCATGAGCCCTTTAAGAGGAATGTCTGGAGCTCTAGAAGCTGTCTCAGCCACAATCCCCACTGGCATTCACAGTCAGAAGTAATGCAGACTTCTCTTCCCAGCACTAAAACCCTGGACTGGGGCCTGGTGTGGGGCTGAGACCACTTGCTCCTGGGGGGGATCTTCACAGCCAAGATATCCCTCCCAATTTTGGGTGTGGGACCAGCATGTTCCTCATTTCTGTTCCACTTACAAATCTTGATGTGGCTTCTTATGCATATTCTTAGTTATAGAACTTCTTTCTGTTCTCCTAGATTTCAGATGGTTCTGAATAATGGTTGTTCTGAAGTTTAGTCATAATTTTGATGTGGTTATGGGAGGTTCCAAGTACTGCGTTTACCTACGCTGCCATCTTGACTGTAGGCTCTCAACCTCATTTTTATCTTTTGTGATTGTGGTAATGATGCCTCTTCATAGAGCTGTGGAGACAAAAGTACCCAAGATCTGGTTCACAGTAGGGCTTGAAGAATGCTAGTTCTTTCCTGATTGGCCATTGTGCTCACCTGGACAGCATACCACATGAAGAGCCAGATGTGGGGTCAACAAGAGAATAATACTAACAGTGAACATTTATTGAGTGCTTAACCATATGTTAGGCAAGGGCCCAAGAACTTGGGTGTGTAATCTCATGTAATCTTCATGACAGGTCTATGGGCATTACTATTCTTACTGCTGTTATAGGTGGGATACTTGAAGAACAGAGAGGAAAAGAACATGCCCATGATCTCTCAGGGAGTCAGTGGCAGAGCTGGGATTCAAATCTGAGGAGAAGACTCTAGAGCAGAAACATTCACCCTGGACTGCACCTTGGAAGACCCCTTTCTGTAAGAAACAAGGCCTAAAGGACTTCTGTTGAACTGATAATTTTTTAGCTTATTTTAGTCTGCTTATTTTCCTATGTTATATTTTCCAACATGGGGGTGGGCTAGAAGGTTCTAAGCAAAATGGGTAATTAGGACAAAAGGCTGGGAGTATCTCTGGTCCCATCTTCTGGGCAGAGTTCATTAAAATTCTCTCCCCTACTAAACAGTAGTCTGATATGGACAGGTCTGTCTGATCACTGCCATATTCCTGGTGCTCAATTAATGTTGTTGCATGATTGCATGAATAAATAAACAAATCCTATATGGTTATTTCACAATACCAAGCAAAATGCCTGGCATGTGTAGTAGTTAATTCTTCTCTTCTATCCTTCTCTCAAAGATTCATCCACTATAAAGTAGAAATCCAATGCAGCTACTCCTGCTGGGGTCCTCCTGAGGTTTTCTTCTGCTCAAGAAGCTGCTGAGTATCTGGTATAGAGCATGCTATAACTTGGTTGATGTCATATGTGATGGTACCAGGAAGTACCTGGATGATTTCAATACTGATAACAATACTTGCATCTTGAGTGGAAATAGGAGAGGACTTAAATTTATTGAGTCCCTGCTATGTGGTAGGTAGGCATCATTCACAGTCACAGTTAGAAGAGGAGCTCTTATTCCAGTTCTGTGGATTTGGAAACTAAGGATGGAGAGATCAAGAGCCTGGTCTAGGGTGATATAGGGAGGAGCTGCTAAAGCTGGAAACAAATTCGCTGTTGGCCCAACCCTATTCATGCCTGTTTTGGTGTGCAATGCTGCCAGTCCCTGAGAGCGGGTGAGAGTTAAAAGGTGCTATTGCTTAGGCAGGGCAAGTGCCCTCTCACTTTCTTTATTTTTGTTTCTTTCCAGCAGGGTGCTGGTTCTTCTTGTTCTGCATCACTTTCAGAAACCAATGCCAGTGGAACTGATTAAAGAAGATGGGATACTTGGATTCAGCATAACTTTAAGAGTTATTAGGAGAGCTCAGAATGTAAACAGTTAATAAGATGTTCATCTGGAGGCTTGGTGGGCATTCCACTCACATGGTAACCTCTGATAATGTGCTCAATGGTACAAGCAGAATACGAGAAATGGGTGAACCAAGAATGTTGGTTTGGGCCTTTGTGGTGTGTGGGAGTTCAAAAACAGGGAGACATAGGGCAAACTTGGGATGAGCAGTGTGGGTGGAATTGAGTGATGGATCCTAACTCCAAGTTTATGCTGGGCAGCAAGGAGAGGGTAGCAGGGTGGGGCTGGAGGGACACAAACCAAAAGTGAGAGGGATAATCCACAGTCACCCAGAGAAGGGTTGTGATAGTCTGGTGCTCCCACTTTCAAGGTCAGGACAAAGTCAGGTTGGCCACAACTTTGTTCAGAATGGACACTTTGCATTGGTTTGTGAGTGTTATCTGGCAGATCCTGGAGGAGGGAAGAATATACTGTACAGGACTGATGTAATCCCACTGATCTAACAATCTATATTTATGTGTATATACGTGCATGAAGTAATTAGAAGAGAAAGATAGAGTTAAATCTTTATCTAGTGGCCTATAGGGATGTTCACAATCAATTATTCAGTTAAAAAAAAGTAAGTTGCTGAATACTGTATAGTTTAATTCTAGTTTTGTATCCACAAACCAGCACAGCAGCATACAGGACATACCAGGCACCAGTCATTGTTGTGACAGGCACAGCCCATAGCTGCATCCACCTTTATTGGCTGTTTCTTATGGAGAGACAGTGTGGTACATTGATGTGGCTCTGATTTTCAAGCACCTGCCATGGGCATTGCTGGGGCTGGATACCGCACAGCTCCCTTACACAGCTCGTATTGTTATACTTCTTGTAAGTACCTGCTCATGGATAATTATGCTAAACAAATGAGTGAATAGATAAGATGGTGTCACATGGAGATACAGTGGCAGGCAGATGAGGGCTCTTTTAGTCCTGAAGGTCAGGGAGGCCCTCCAGCGAGGAGCAGACAGGTAGTGAGATTTTTGTTGTATTTTTTCAGGGTGGCATTAACACAGGTGTTCCCTATGGGGGGATATATGTGAAATGAATCATTGCTGGAGGACCGTCTGCCAAGGAAAGGCAGATCCTGCAGGGTGAGGAATAAAATCATGCTGGGAACTGCATTCTGCAGTGTGTAGAACCCTGGCCTGGGAGATGCAGCTCCACTCCCATTGTTGAAACATTGTGCAAATAACTGCCTCACCACATCATAGCTGCATCACCTGGAAAAGGGGACAATTTATGTTGGTCCACCCACTTGATAGGTTCATATAGCAATCAGATATTAATAGTAGCACTTTGGGAACTACAATGTGACTCAAAAACAAGATTTTAAATAAGTATGTTACAGTTTGGCCTTCATGGGAGAAAATAGTGGTTTCCATGGAGGACAGAGAACGCATCGGTGATGCTCACTTTAGTGTCTGGGGTGGACACTGGTGAGCCTTCCCTCTGTCTTTCCTCATGTCCACTGCTCTAACAGAGTGGATGATTTATATTGTTCTCTAAAACAGCCATAACTGAACCAAAAAGGGCATTTAGGCTCTTACTTCATTTCCCCTAGAATTCCAGTGTCTCTGGCATTAACCTGGTCTCCTTGACCTTTTTTAAAATAAAAAACATTCTGGAGATAAACATTATCCCAAAGTAACTTGAAAAACTTTTAAAAACAGTTTCACAGGAAAACAGGAGAAAGGATGGGGTTGTACAGAGATGGTCCAGCCAATCGAAAGGCTTCTCTCTCATGGGTAAGTGAAGATGTTCACAGCAGCGCTGGCACTCAGGCCCAGGCAGGGCTCCTTGCTGCTCTGTTTCCTACCTCTCCTTGAGGCTGCATGGAAGGGCGCTGGGTAGGGACCCCCAGGAGAGTCCTTTCTGCAGCCTCAGGGACCCTTGAACATCACATCTGTCTCCCTGCCAGGTGACAGGCTCCTGAAGGTTGATGGAATGAGTCTGTGTGGCCTCACACATAAGCAGGCTGTGCTGTACCTCAAGGGCTCCAGGCAGGTAAGTATAGCATCACTCATAACTGGGGAGCTTCCCTTCCTTTCAGAGCTTTCCTGGACAACATTAGACACTGCAATTTCCTGTGAGTGGAAGGGGGGCAGGGAGGAAACAAAATAATGACAAGTACGTTTTTCAAGGCTGTTTATAGGGGTTAGGTTTTCCACTTGGGAACATCTGTCTGCTTCCTTCTGGCTTTCACATCCACATAGAAAAGGAATGGTAAAAGGAAGACACAAAAGAAAAACAAACAGACAATGAAGAAAGTATTATTTTGTTTCCTCCCTGCACCCCTTCCACTCACAGGAAATTACAGTGTCTAACGTTGTCCAGGAAAGCTCTGAAAGGAAGGGAAGCTCCCCAGTTATGAGTGATGCTATGCTTACCTGCCTCATAACAGGAACGGAACCACAGAAATGGAGATCATATGGAGGATTAGCAACAGGGGCGTGGGAGGAGGAGAGAGGGGGAATAGGTACAGAGAATAAGAAGCATAGATGGTGGGTAGAAAATAGACAGGGTGAGGGCAAGAATAGTATGGGAAATGTAGAAGCTAAAGAACTTATGACACATGGACATGAACTAAAGGGGGAATGTGGGTGGGAGGGGGTGTGTAGGGTGGAAAGGAATGATGGGGGAGAAATGGGACAACTGTAGTAGCATAATCAATAAAATATATTTAAAAACAAAACAAAAAAGAAAAAACGTACTTGTCATTTGCCTGGATTCTGGAATCACAGAGCTGAACAGAGCTGATGGAGTGGGGCTACTTTTCTTGGCTGGCTCTGGCTGCCTTCACTCTCTGTTCCAGCACTAAGTGACCAGGGCTTCCACCTACTCTTAGGCTTTCTCACTAACTTGCCTTTGCATATGCTGATTCCCCACCCCCACCCCCAGTCCTTACCATTTTCCTCATGCTGTGGTATTAAAGGCAACATTGTCCTGGGAATCCTTTTATTACAATGAAGTAGAAATTCAAGATGCTGAGAACTAGAGGCATTCACACAGGCAGCATCTGGATATTATCATATTGTTCCATTCTCTGCCTGAGGGTAGGAGACTCTACTTGCCCCAGTTTCATAAACTACTGAGCTAGCATAGTGTGTGGGGGTGCTCTGCCCGCAGAGCCCCACCCATCCACCATGGATGAAAATAAGTCTACCAAGACATGATCTGCTTGGGGAGGGGAGGTGGCCAATCTCTCAAAGGAGAAGGGCCAAGAGCCCCTTCCTCAGTGGCTTTTATTAGGTCTATTTTACACATGAATACAGGTAAAGCTCATTAATCATTGTCAGCCAGCAAAGATCAAACAATAGATAACATGCAAAGAACTCTAAGGGCTTAATCTGAGTCAGGGTCTATCAGCTACAAAACTTTGGGAGACAGACTCATTTTCTGGCAGGACCCTTATCATTTAAATGAGAGCACTCTTAGCAAAGCAGGTTTCACAGGACTTTATGAATTCTTTCTTGTGCCTGATCACTCAGGGATCCTGCCCTATCCAGCACAGAACTGTACCGCCCTCTGTCAATGTTTCAGGCTTAAGTGGAGCAGAGCCAGGAAGCCAAGAGATAAGGAAACTTTTCCCAGATGGATTGAGGACTCAGGCTATGTCAGGATAGCTGGGGGGTGAGGGTTCATCACCCCCTTTTGCTGTGGCCCCCCCGAGTCCTTCCTTGAGTGCCTTCCAGGTGATTGTGCTTGCCTTAGGCAACCCCCCTCCCTTGAGGGAATCTTTGGCTAACCAACCAAGCATTGGTGGCCAGTTATGGATGAAGCAGAAGTGGCGCTCCTGCCAGGGAGATACTCTTTGTCTTCTTTTTTTTTTTTTAATTTTTATTTTCATTGTTGATCTTGTACAATTATCTGTCTTTTATTCTCATCCGAACCTGCCACCCCAGCCCTCCCCACCTTCCTCCCATTTCCACCCCCCATAGTTTTTGTCCATGAGTCCTTTATACTTGTTGCTCTAAACCGTTCCCCTTTTCCCCTGAAATTCCCTCCCCTCCCACTCTGGACACTGTCAGACTGTTCTCAAATTCAGTGTCTTTGTTTATATTATGCTTGTTTGTTTGTTTTGTTGATTAGCTTCCTGTTAAAGGTAAGATCATATGCTTACAGTCCAAAGGTCACTCACTCAGCCTTAGCCAATGGGGTGTTACAACTCCTGAAACCAGGCAGGGCAGTTCCAAACACCACAGCTCTCTCAAGAACTGGGGAATCTGCAGAGACAGAAAGAACTCCTAGGGCCACTTCTGGAAAGCTTTGCTTTTTTTAACCAAAGCAGTCTTCTGGGTTTTGGTTATTTACTTATATTGACAGCCTTGATTCACATATCTTGAGAAGAGAATCATAATTTATTAGTACTCTGTTCTTTAGACCTTTGCTAATTAACATGATTACAGAAGGTACTTGGCCAGCCCACTGGTGGTGATGACAGGTAGGAATTGTCACTCTAGGATCATGGGCTTAGTGCTAAATGACAATTGCAGCAGAAGAATGTTCAACTCCCTTGAATGGAAGTTTGACATTTCTAAAAAGTGTCCAGGTGATATCAAGCCACTGGTTCTTGAATCATGATTTGGGCAACAAGAGTTTGAGTATGTGAAGAGAGATGGAAATCAAACCATAAGTAAAGGGGGTCCAGGTTGGCTTGGCATGTGATATTATGCTAGGGGTTGGGACTTTAGCTGATGGGAAACACTGGAGACTCGTAATCAAGAGTATTGCATATTTAGTTTGTGTCTTGATCAGTCCCTGTGTATCCATGAAGAGGACAGGCCACAAGAGGAGAAGTTAGGGTCCAGCAAGCCAAGGAGCTTGCCACAGTCCAGCTGGGCAATGGCAGCAGGAGAGGGAGTAGAGAAGTGGGGAGCACTGAGATGTTTCTGATGCTGAACATTCAAGCTTTAGAAATCAGATGAGGATTTTGAGGGAAATGGGGGAGAGCTGACCACTGGAAGTGTGGCCCTGGCAGATTAGTTGAGGGATGTCCCATATTCTGGAAGAGCAAATGCATGGGGAGAAATGTTTTTGGCAAAAGAAAGAGGAGGAAGTGAGGATGAGTGAAAGGGAGAAAATGAATTTGACCTTGAATACACTGAAATAGAAGCACATGTATTACTTCCAGGAGAATTTGTCCAATAGGCAGTTGGAAATATGGCTCTGGATCCCAACAGATAGGCTAGCTTGGATATTTTGAGATTCAAATGAAGCAGCTACTGAAAGTATCAGAAAATTAAAAAGCATTTGCAGAGTGAAGGGAGAGCGTTCTGGGTGATACACAAGGTATAAATTGCATTTGTCCATCCTAGGTTGCAAGATTGGTCTTAGAGAGAAGAGCTCTGAGGACTGCACAGCAGTGTCCTTCTGTTAATAATGGGATGATAGTTGAATGCACGGCTGTTTCCTTGGCAACAGCCTTGCCTGGCAAGCCAGCAAGCTGTGTCTCAGCAACAGATAGGGAGAGGAGAGAAAATTGTTACTATTGTCATGTCATCCTGTGCTGCTTTTGAATGGTCACCTTAAAAGGGAAAGTAGGAAGGCTTTCTCTGGGTTCTCAAAAAGATTGTGAGCAGTGGTGGTCATGATGTGGTCAGCTTTCTGATGTAGTGGAAGCCAATCTAATAAAATGTGTTTCTGGAAAAATAATGCATTGTCCCAGAATGACTGCAAGGCAAAATTCTGCCACCAAACCTTCTGAGGGTTTCTGATCAGCTGCTGGAATGTTTGTGTTAAGTATTTGGGGATGAAATTGAAATGAATGGGTCATGCATTTTTCTGACCAAAGCTCCACATTCAAACCAAAGTATTTGTAATGAAAGATCCGAGGAATGATGAAGCAGACTGGGAGAGAAAGGTGTTCAGAATCTAGTCTTTTTATCAGTATCATTTTAAAAAGCAGACCCACAATCAGTTTACAAGGGCATCCGAGCACATCTTCTGAGGGTTGCCCCTCTGCACTTCCCTGTGATTTTGTTTTCTCCTAGGAAAAAAGCCTACTTCCATAGGATATCATGATTTGGAGCTTAACTGTTTTCCCAATCTCTTTATAGAGATTTTCTGGAAGGTGTAAGTCAGGTGGGTTGCAAGGTAGCCATAGTGAGTGATGGGTTGGATGGAGGGGCACACATGTACATAAACAAGTCTGTCCTCTTTTATTGCTCCTCTGTTGATTCCAGTGAGGACCTTTGAGAAACTGAGTACAAAATGAGCCAAAGGGGCGAGATGATGGTGAAGGTGAAATTAATCACACAACACACTTGCACCTAAGAGCTTCAGATGGTTTTATTCCTGCTCCAAATCAAAGTTCACAAAGGCAGTACTCTGTGCTTCTATTGACCAATGCCAGCTGAGTTGAAGAAGCCAAATGAGGGGATGCTGAGAGGCCTCTTTGGCTGCCAGACACCCAGGTTCCTGGGATTGTATCTATCTTGGGTGCCCAGAGGCAGCTGTTTTTTCTATGGTCAGTCCACATGGCTAAACAAAACAGCAGCTAAGACATTTCCATGGAGTTGGCCATAATTGTCTCCATAGTCTAATTATGCAAAATTTAGCATCAAATATATTTAAAAAATGATTGAGTTTCTAAAGGAGTACTAAGAGTATATGTGATACTAGTTTTACCAAATGCAATGGGCATATTGTATATGTCTATGAACTATATCTTTACACATAGACTTTGTTGATTATCTATAATTGCACTGTGTGATGTGATTGCCATTTGTCACATGTGCCTATTAAGTACTTGAAATGTGGCTAATCCAAATTGATAAAACATACTCTCAATTTCCGAAAACTCAGTTAATGAGAGCAGTGTAAAATATCTCATTAATACTCTTTTTGTGTTGATTGCAAGTTGAAATGGTAATACTTTAGACATATTTAGAGGTATGTAATCATAAATAAAATATATTATTAAGTTTATTTTACCTCTTTCCTCTCACTTTTAAAAAAGAAATTACCTATGTGGTTTGCATTTTCAGCTAACAATCTATTTCCATTGGACAACACTGATCTATATAACATATATAATGGATTCTGTCATAAAAATTAGCAAAATGAAATCATTTTATGTAAAACAAATAGTTCATATACTTGATAGTTTGCATTTTGAGGCTGGTCAGTTTCGCTTGTAATCTACTGAAAAATTTATTCACATACATCCTACAATACAGGTCCACAATTTGAAATCAAACTGAAAAAGAATGCCAGTGATTTGGGATTCAGTTTTGTGCAAATGGAGAGAGTTGCAGCCACCTCAAAAATGACCTTGTGAGGATTAAGTGGCTCTTCCCGGGACAGCCAGCTGAGGAGAATGGAACCATTGCAACTGGTGACATTATTTTGGCCATGAATGGAAAGCCAACAGAAGGAAGGCCTTGTCTTCCAGATAGGAGGCCATGAATGATGTAGCCTCATGTGCAAGCTGATGTCAACCATGCTTTTTTTCAGGCCCATTCACTGTAGAGAATACTCTGGGCTCTTGAAAATCATAACTGGAGCCTGGACTTTGATCATATACAGAGAACAATTGGCAGAACATTCTCACATTTAATTTTCCATCTTAGTGTTCAAATAGCTGACCTTGAGTGAGCCTTGCTTCTAATTAGGTTCATAATGAAACTGAGGATAAACCCTGGGCTTTTGTGTTGTCTAAAGTTTTCCTAACACATTCTGGGAGGTGAGTATGAGGCTGAAGGGACTATAGTGGGTCTCATTTTGCCCTTCTCCCCTTTTTCTACTAAATTCACAGCTTTTGGGGCATTGGCTATCCTGAATATGGTAAAAAATGTAATTTTAAAAAGAGTGAAAAGTAGACACTTCTCAATGCTTATTCAAAAAAGTTCTATGAAATATTGTACATATCAGTCAGGGTTCTGGCAGAAAATTGGGTCACTTGAGGGGATTTTAATAAAGGTGTGGGCAAGGGAGATATGGAGCTCTGGTGCTGGGAACACAAGGTGCAATTATCCATGCCCCCAAGTCTGAAGGGATATGAGAAGGAGCAATTACCCAATCCCAGAAGCTGGAGCAGACTCACTAAAATGAGCTGTGATGTTAACTGAGGGATGCAGTCATCACCAGCCTTTCTCTGTTCCCTATCTCTATCCATGTCCATGCTGGCACTAGCTGAGTCCAGCAGGAAGCCCCACTGCTGCCCATACAGGCCCACCTCTGGAGCACAGCACACACATGCTGCATGAAGGTGGAGAAGCACTCCAGGTGGGGTAGGGAGTGGGGGGTATCCCCCAAACAGTGTATGTTTGGGTGAGGAATGCCTTTTTACATCTAGCTTCAGATCTAAGGGCTATTCTTGGAGAACTGTGGCAATATTACTGTCAAGAGGTTTCCAGGGCCTTAGCTGAGTACTGGCTGCAGTACCTACATGACTGGTGGTATTGAGCTGAGGGGGTGGAAGGAAAGGAGGTTGAGACTAGAACAGCCATTTGTTTGAGTCACTGTGTCTCTGGAGAAAGGCATTATTATTGGCAGATACTCTATAAACAGGCTCTGGGTAAACTCTGGCTATTTTCAGTCCAATATTGGTGCATTACCTTTGTGGGAGCTGCAGGCTAGTGGCCCTGCCTCCTTGCACTTCAGGAAGTTAGGTCCACAGTGGTGTTCTCCACAGTTTTCTGGAAGTGAGGAACATATCAGGGGTGGGGGGTAGTTCAGGGGCCCCTGTCCTGGGCGCCAGATGTGGGGGGGGGGCTCTGCCCGCAGAGCCCCATCCGTCCGTCACGGATGAAAATAAAAACTACCAAGACATGACTGCTTGGGGAGGAAAGGGGTCAAACTCTCAGAAGAGAATGACCCAGAGCCCCATCCTCACTAGGCTTTTATTGGGCTCAAATACACGGGAATACAGGTACGTCAGGCAGCACGGATCAAACAATGGTTAACATTTCAAAGAAATCTGAGGGCTTAATCTGAGCCAGTGCTTGTTAGGAAAGGGGGTTGCCAAACTTTGGGAGACAGACTCATTTCCTCCTCGGACCCTTATCATTTGAATGAGAGCACTCTTAGCAAAGCAGGTTTCACAGGGCTTTAGGAATTCTTTCTTATGCCCGATCACCCAGGGAGCCATCCTGGCCAGTACAGGGCTGCACCGCTCACCCCCACAGTTTCAGGCTTTAAGCCGATTAGGAAGCAGGAGACATCTCCCAGATGGAAATGAGAACTCGGGCTATGTCAGAATAGCCGGGGGGTGAGGGTCCATCACATCCTCTTTGCTGCAGCCCCCTGAGTCCTTCCATGAGGCCTCCCAAGTGGTCGAGTCTGGCTTAGGTTGCCCCTCCCATGAGAAGTCTTACCCGTCATTGACTGCCAACCAAGCATTGGGGCCAGACATGGATGAGGCAGAAGCAGCACTCCTGCCAGGGAGATAAGCTTTGTCTCCTTAGTAGGTCACATCCTCGTGACAGAACAGACCCAGATGAAGTGAATCCCTTGGGCTCTTACACAGCCCACCCTGGGGTGAGGCTTACAACTCCTGAAACCAGGCTGAATAGTGCACAACAGGGTAGAGGAGCCAGCACAGGGAGATAGTGGAGAGCACAGAAGAGGAGACTCACAGCCATGCCAGCTCCATGTTTGACTATGAAGTTTGGTTTCTTTTAGGAGGTGCTCCATTTACTGAGAGGGGCCTCACCGGAAGTCATGCTCCTACATTGCCAACCCCCTCCAGGTGTCTTGCCTGAGATGGAACAGGGATAGCAGGTAAGATGTGGTGTCCTTGCTCACTCCACATGCCTCAGGTTCAGGTACCCATTTTCCTGTCTGGTGGGTTCTGAGAAGCCCAACTTTGCTTTATCGGTAGGGTTCAATGCCATCTTCTCTCACTGGGATAGGAAAATAGCTGATCCTGAAACTCAATTGGTTGGTAACAAGTTCATGAGGTCATATCTCTGCCTTTTCCTTTCCCTCCCTGATTCTGCTCTCCTAATGTTTGAATCTTCCTGTAGATGGTTACACATGTTCAGGTCTTGGCCATAAAAACTCTACAGCCAGACTCTATGACAGCCAAGCTGATTGTGGGGAAACCAGTAGCAAAGAAGTAGATATAAAACTAGAGTGAGGTAATGTAAGGATTTCTAGTCTGAGGAACAAAATGAACAGCAGAATGTTATCCATCCTCCTAATGCATGCATTAACCATATATGGTCTAGTGCAAGGAAAAGAGGCATTGGAATCAGGAAAAATCAGAGGTTTTACCTTGATGCTTGTATTAGTTTCACCAGAGAAACAGAACCAAAAGATGTATATGTGTGAGGGTATATGTGTGCCAAAGCAGGTTCATATATATGGGGAGAGAGAGGGGGGGAGGTGGGAAAGGAAGAAGAAGAAAGAAGAGGGGAATGGGAGGGAAGGGGAGGGGAGAAAGAGAAGAGAAGAGGAGAAGAGGGAAGGTGAGAGGAGAGGAGAAAAGATAAATTTTAAGGAACTGGATCATGTGATTGTGGTGGTTGGATAGACTAATTCTGCAGAGCATGCTGGGAGTCTGGAACTCCAGGGAAGAGTTAATGTTACAGCATGAATCCTAAGGCAATCTGGAGGTGGTATTCATTCTTGTAATTCTTGGTCTTTTTCTCTTAAAACCTACAGCTGATTGATGCCTACCTACATTACGGAGGTTAATCTTCTTTATTCACAATCTGCTGATTTAAACGTTAATCTCGCCTAAAAAAATACCTTTACAGAACATCTAGACTAGTATTTGACAAAATGTCTGGGTACTGTGGCTTAGCCAAGTTAGCACTTAAAATTAACTATCATGATGCCATGTGTTGGGTCCCTAGGACACAGGCTCTGCAAGAAAAATTCCAGTGCCATAGGTGTATAGAGCTCATTTTTGGACACACTCCTGGGAAGGTGGAGAAAACAGTTTGAGGTGGTAGAAAAGAAGAAGAAATGCGGTGCAGCTGCAACAGGGGCCTTGGTTGACCCCACAGGGAACTCTGGAGCTGGGATGGCCTCTTCCAGTTGTTCTTAAGTGGGACACAGAGTCTGTGCCTTTGCACTGAATATCAATCATCACTGGCACATGGGCTGTCCCAAGGGAGGAGGTCTAACTTTGGCTGAGGCAGCTCCCTTGAGCTGAGCTCAATTTCTGGGGAAGGGCTTGCTGAGTGCTGTCAGCATCTGATACCCCTAGCAGCTGGGGAATGAGGGCCTCAGTTTTGGAAGAGGATCTGTGTGGACACCCTGGAATCCCCTGCACCTGCTCTGTCACTCACTTGTTGCCTGGGCTTTGGGCAGTTGCCTAACTTCTCTAAGGGCTCATGATTCCTCATCTATAAAATGAGGGTGAGAGTCACTAGAGACAGAATAGGAGACTTAGTGATTCAGATTCTTTTGGTGTTCAGACTCTGAGAGTTGGTTGATGCTGACTTTGGTGAGAAAAGACCTATGGGAAGGAAATAAGAAATTTACCCATTTGGAATAAAGCTTAGATGACAGCGATTGTTTAAAGCAATTGAATAGGGTGAAAGAGGGTCAAGTTTTGCACACACAAAGATCAGGCTGAGGAGTTTGGTGCCCTCGGTTTTGTTGGGATATCCAGGAAATACCAGGGGAAACGTTATTCTTCTGTCCTGGAAAACAGTTCCACCTGGGAGAACCCAGAAGAGCTTGGTGGGATGGCTTGGGGTAAGGTATGGTGGGCTTTCTCTCTCCTACCTGGAGCAAAGTGGAGAGGAAGTTTAATTCATTTGTGTGACTCCAAAGGACAGATTGAAGACCAAGAAAAGGAACATTTAATTTATAATTAGAATAAAGTAATTATGAGAAAGAGGCAGATGTACAAATGTTTTGAGTAAGGCCATTCCAAGCAGAAGGAATAGCAAGTGCAAAGTCTCTGAGACAGGAATAACCTGGATGTTTGAAGGACAAAAAGATAACAGTTTGTGTTTGGACTGTAGTTAATGAAGGTGAGAATAGAAGGAGAAGTGTAGAGGCAGTTAGGGCCATATAATGTAGGACCTTGTATGTTTTGGTAATGTGCTGGCTGCAATGAGAAGCCACATAATGTAGGACCTTGTATGTTTTGGTAGTATGCTGGCTGCAATGAGAAGCCACTGGAGGGTGTGGTGGTGGAAGATGAAGTGTTAAGCAGGAACATACCCTCACCTGGTCTATGCTTTAGAAAGATTACCCATTGCTTGCTGGTGGAGATGGGCTAGGGGAGGTGCACCGGCAGTCATTCAGGGAAGATATTATGTGGCATGGACTCAGGTTGTAGTTGAATAGTTGGTAAGAAGTAGTCAGATTTAGGATACATCTGGGAGGTAGAGCCCAGAGAATTCTATTTCAATTAGATATGGGTATGAAGAAAGAAAACCAAGTTTGTCTTGAGAAGCTGGATGAATGGTAGTACCACTTACCAAGATAGGGGGTGCTTAGAGGGAGGAGTTTACAATACATGGAAAAGAACCAATAGTTCTTGATAGCATGTAAAACTGAACTGTTTATGGAACAGCCAAATGGAGATGTCTATTAGGCAGTTATGTGAGGATAACTGAAAGTAGATTTGGGAATTGTCAGCAAATAATTTCATTTAAAGCCATGAAATGGATGATACTACCTTGGCAATGAGTGCAGAAAAACTCAAGAGGAGGGCTAAAAAAAGTAAGCCATGGGACACTCCAACATTGAGAGGTCTGGTTCAAAGAAATGAGACAGCAAATGGGACTAAGAAGTGGCATGGGAGGTGGTAGGAAGACCAGGTACAGACAGAGTTAAGAGTAAACTCTGAACATTTAAGTAGAATAAATGAGTAACGAATGCTCTCAAGAAGGATGAGGGCTCAGTTATACTGGATGTTGCTGAGAGGTAGAGTGACATGAGGACAGAGAATTGTCTTTTGGATTTAGAAAGAGGTAGATCTTTAGAAATCCTGATTGGGACAATTTCAGTTGGGGACTGAACAATGGGGACAGAAGCCTGGTTAGAGTGCGTACAAGGGAGAAGGGGGAGATATAGAAATAGTGACCATGGGCACTCATTTGAAGAGCAGAGAAATAGCATGGCTATTAGAGGAGGCATGTTGGGGTATTAGTAGAAGAGAATGTTGGGGTAGGATGCAGGCTGGTCAGCTGAGTTTAGTATGAGAGATGAGGGATTCTTATCTGAATGTGTTCATTTTCACTATGAAGTAAGAGGCAAGGAGGGGGAACTTGAGGAGAGAAAAAATGAGAAATAATTTAGAGAGTAGAGAGTAGATAGGACAGAAAACTGAATTTACTAAGAAAGTAGAGAAAGATTATCTGGAAGTTTTGAGTGTCCATTTGACCTCTGCATCCCTACATTTGGTATTAGTGTCTCAAAAACAGGCACAAAGTCCACATGTACAAAGAGTCACTAAGATCTGTAATTAAAACAGCACGAGCAAATAACATATTATGGAGGCGGAGAGGGGCAAGAGTATGGGAGCTCAGAGCTCTTGTTTTTAAGGGAGTGTTTATGGGGCAGACCATGGAATCTAAGCAGAATAAAGGAAAATGCGGACATGGGTGGCTGGGAGGGAGAGTGTGGTGAAAATGCAGCAGGTCCATCCCTGGAGAGCCTTAAAGAGGATGAAGGTTTGCTGGGGAGCAAGTACAGGGATGATGAGCTGGAAGGGAAGGAATATTTCAAAATGAGATTTTGGAGGTCTCCCAAGAATTATGAGAGCAAAAAAACTGCTTTTCCTATTTTTTGGTCTTATGCATTTTTATATACACCCTTTAAAAGGTACTTTATGTATCGATAGAGTCATAGTGTTTATGACTCACATGTAAATAAAAGTACATGTATGGAGGTCCTCTCATTGTGGGGGCTGAATAGTCAGACAAGTGAGGAGATCCCTAGGCTGGGCAGCAAAAGTTTCTTTCTTATAGGTGATGGCAGGTATGGGAGCTTAGACCTATCTGGCTGGATAGTTTATGTGCTATATTACATCATGGATATAGGTCATGGGATATAAGTAATACAAGACAATTTTCAGGAAAAGTTAAAATAATGACTCTCAGATGTAAAATGGACACATGTTAAAGATTTTATCCCATTTATTCAATGAGAGAAATAGGCAGATACAAAAACTGGGCAAAAAGAGGTTTCATAACTCATACAGAGTTATGAACTATCTCAGAGCAATGAATACAGTTCAGATCAGATAACCCCCAGGTTATGCTGTAGGCAATGCATAGTTTCCTGCTGAAACACAAATTCTTTTTTTCCTCTAGAAAGTTGAGTGGTGTTAGTGCACCATAGCAGGCCATCAAAATCAGAACCTAAAAGGCCCAAGGGGAATGTAAACAGTTGAGTAGAATCAAGTAATATTTGAAGAAGTGAAGAGGAGACCCAGGAAAGGGCATCATGATGGGAGGGAAGGTGAAGCTGTGAAATGGGCCATCTGGGATGAGGACAGATGAAGACAAAGGAAGTTAAAAAAAACTTTCTGTTGGAAAGTGGGATAAAGAATCATTGTTTTCACTTTCGTTTTCATACTATTTAAGTTTTCAAAATATTTTTTAAAGATTTTATTTATTTTTAGAGAGAGGAGAAGGGAGGGAGAAAGGGAGAGAAACATTAATGTGTGGTTGCCTCTTGTGTGCCCCCCACTGGGGACCTGGGCCACAACCTAGGCATGTGCTCTGACTGGGAATCAAATTGGTGACCCTTTGGTTCTCACGCCAGCACTCAATCCATTGAGCCACACTAGCCAGGGCTCAAAATATTTTTTATTAAAAAAAAAACAACACACATTTATCAAGGACTTCCAATGGTCCCAAGCTAAGGGGCTTAGAGATGGTTAAGTGTGATGCCTGGGGCCCATAAGAGCTGGGGTCCTGACAGAGGGAGGATGACCCCAGGGTGTATCTCTTAACTACTCTATTCTACATGAAAAAATTCCTTGTTATTTTTTATGGAAGCAACTTTTAGATTCTTCTCACTGTACATCACGGATCTATTAATCCTTAGCATTTCTTTTAATAGACACCTGTTTCAGACCAAGAATTTACCAAGGCAACACTCAGAGCAGAGCCCCAGCCTGGATCAAGAGAACAGCTGGAGGGAAAGTGCCTCCCTAGAAGTAGGGGAAGGCCTGGGTCTCAGGCCAGAGTTCTGGCAACAGGCCACCAGAGAGGCACAATGGGACCAAGACATGAGGAAACCCTGGGGTACTTCCTTGATACATCCTGGGAATTCCAACCCTCATTTATGCAGACAACAACAGGAAGTAGAGGCTGAGGCATTGCCTGCCTCTTTGAAAAAGGATATGAGGCAAAACTGCTATTCAGTCTGTGATATCAGGAGACTTGGTAAAACTCACCACATGTGCAGATATTTTGTAAATTGTGTGCATTTCACAGTTAAAAATTACAATTGAGTCATCAATAGCTGTGCTTAGATACTTATAAGGCCCAGCACTGTTCTAGGCATATGGAGGGGAGGCCAACACAACACAAGACAAGCATACGGTCTGGAGCTGTTGTAATAACAGCTTGTGAACTTTTGGAGGCTACAGATGGTTTGGAGGCTGCCTTGGGTTTTCTTTGCAGCACACAGATCTGTGTCTTGTTCCCTCATAGCATCTTAAAGCACTGTGGTAAGAAAGAATTTCCTTGTATGCATCATCATCTCTATTGCTAATATAATGCTTCACAATCAGCAGCAGCTTAAAAAAAATACCTACATTTTCAAAACTAGACTGAAACATTCATTTCAATAGCCATTTTTGACTTAGCTTTATTTTCATGCTCATGCAGCCCTAAGTATTCCAGTTCTCAGTCCTGTCCTGATGGGAAACATATTTGATTCAATTTGACATATTTATTACAGATATCCAAAGTGCACAGAGACCTGTTAAAAGCAGAGAGAGGGGCACAAATACTGAGAAAGGGTAAGATACTGCTCCTAGGTGTGTGCTAGGTAGAAGCACGAGCACAAAGCAGACAAATAATGAGGAACAATGGTTTGTATTTTACACCATATAAACCCAGTGAGATTAAATGGCTCTTTTTCATTGATCAACTTAGAATACTGACAAGGGCAGATCTATAGGGACTTGTCAGTGACATGAAATGTGAAGTAGCCCACATAATGCAATTAGGCAGGGTGAGATCTATGACTAACAGGAGCCACATATGTTCCCTAAATGTATTCAGACAACGTTTAAAAGGAGACTGTGTAAACAAAAACCAACTAGTCTGCAAAGTAGAACAAAGTGGGTAAGCACATTTATCAGTGTTATTCATTTCATTGTCTAAAAATGCATAAACACAAGTGTATTCTGGCAGTAATTAAAAAAATTGGTTAAATAATAAAAGAAGTAATCTACAGAGATTTATCTAAGGACAGCTATGAGCATGATCTTATAGGAAAAATAAAATAAACTACTTCCTTGTAGGCATAGCACCACTCTTGGAATTTTAAAGGTTTTACCACCAGATAATTTGGGGTGATGGAAAGAGACCCTGAGAACTGGCTTACAAAGTGACTCTGGGTTTAGGTATAGCCTGGAGTTTAACTTGCCATGAGCCATTAATATGACATGGTTATAAGTTATTGATAAGTTATTTTTTTAAACTAATTATTAGTATAGGTAGTCACTGCTTCATTCATCAAAGAATTCATCACAGAATCTCAGGATTGTTCAATATAAAAATTATTGACTCCAACCTTGAAGCCCATGGTGAAATCTGCTCTGTGATGTTCCTGAAGTAGGGATCCTGCTTGTGCTTAAATATCTCCAGGGATGGAGAATTCACTTCTTTTTGAGGTGGCCCATTTTATCATCACGTTTCCAAAGTTAGGGAATAAGGTGAAAATCACCTCAAGCCATATTACCCTTGAACATCACTTTGGAAGATGTGATGTCCCCTCCGCCTCCCCATTGTGGGAACAGATCACTTTTGTGGGGTGGGGGGCAGGTTTAGCCTCCAATAAAGTCTGGTGACTTGTGTTTATGGGCTCTCTGCAAAATGCTCATTTTTTAAATGCTGGCCTTTAGGAATAAAGAGATGGCAAATTCACGTTTTCCACTGATGTTCACTTCAGGGCTTACCCTTACCCTCATTGAGTGAAAAGTTGGTCATTACAGAATGTTTCCATTTATTTCTCCTCTCTCTCTCTCTCCTTCCACCCCCAGAACATATGGTTAAATTCATGTAATTAAAACACATGTAGCTTTAGCAACCAACATTTAGTGGAAGAATTGATAGAAGTCTTCATAGTCATTTAAGAATGTAAAATGACATCCGGCCAAGATGGAGGTGTAGGCCGACACACTGTGCCTCCTCTCACAACGAAAATTAAGGACAACAAATATTTAGAAACAAGAAAACAACCAGAACTGATAGAAAATTGAATTGTACGGAAGCCCAACAACCATTCAGCCAGACCGGTAAGAGGGGCAGAGTTGCGGCAGGAGAAGGTGGAGGTGCGACCCGGGAATGCAGGCAGCAGTGGCTGGCAGTTCCCAGGTGCACAGGCGGCAGCTGATGGTCCCCGGGCCCATAGGCGGCAGCTGGCGGACCCCGGGCACAGGGGGGCAACTGTGCTGACCCAGTGAGGGTGCACAAGGCGGCTGGCTGACCAGGTGGTCCCACGTTCGTGCGCGCAGACGGTCCAGGCAGAGGGGAAGTGCCAGAAGGGACTGAATCCAGGAGAGAGCGGAGCAGGCACCATTGTTCCCTCTTGGACCCTGCCCCCACATACAGTGTCACAACCCAGCAGCTGGGCTGCCCAACACTGGGGAGCGCCTAAGTCTCCACTCCTCACTACATAACAGCACGTGTGCACATGCAGATAATCCAGGCAAAGGGGAAGAGGCGGAAGGGACTGGAGTCCAGCAGAGAGCAGAGCAGGCACCATTCTTCCCTCTCGGACCCCGCCCCACCTATAGCGTCACAACACAGTGACTGGGCTGCCCCACCCTGAGGAACACCTAAGGCTCCACCCCTTACTACATAACAACTGCGACCAGACTAAAACCAAAACAAAACAAACAAAAAAAACACCAAAAAATGGCTCAAATCGGAGAACAAATGAAAGCCCCAGAGCCGATTCCTCTAAGCGACCAAGAGATAGCCAATCTATCAGATGCACAGTTCAAAGCACTGGTGATCAGGATGCTCACAGAATTGGTTGATTTTGCTCACAAATTAGATGAAAAAATGCAGGCTACAATACGTGAAATGAAGGAAGATGCATGGGGAACCAATAGAGATGGGAGGAAAACTGGGACTCAAATCAATGGAGTGGACCAGAAGAAAGAAACAAACAACCAAACAGAAAACAAGGAAGAAATAAGAATTCGAAAAAATGAGGAGAGGCTTAGGAACCTCCGGGACATCTTTAAACATCCCTAACATTCGAATTATAGGGGTCCCAGAAGGGGAAGAAGAAGAGCAACAAGTGGAAAACTTATTTGAACAAATAATAAAGGAGAACTTGCCCAACCTGGCAAAGGAAATAGACTACCAGGAAGTCCAGGAAGCTCAGAGAGTCCCAAAGAAGTTAGACCCAAGGAGGAACACACCAAGGCACATTATAATTACATTACCCAAAATTAAAATGAAGGAGAGAATTCTAGAAGCAGCAAGGGATAAGGGGACAGTCACCTACAAAGAAGTTTCCATCAGACTGTCAGCTGATTTCTCAAAAGAGACCTTCCAGGCAAGAAGGGGCTGGAAAGAAATATTTGAAATCTTGAAAGGCAGGGACCTACATCCAAAATTGCTCTATCCAGCAAAGCTTTCATTTAGAATGGAAGGGCAGATAAAGTGCTTCTCAGATAAGGTCAAGTTAAAGGAGTTCATCATCACCAAGCCCTTATTATATGAAATGTTAAAGGGACTTATCTAAGAAAAAGAAGACAAAAATATGACAGTGAAAAGACAGCAAACTCACAGCTATTAACAACCACACCTAAATCAAAAGCAAACTAAGCAAACAGCTAGAACAGGAACAGAACCACAGAAATGGAGATCATAAGGAGGGTTAGGAACAGGGGAGTGGGAGGAGGAGAGAGGGGGGAAAAGGTGCAGAGAATAAGTAGCATAGACGGTGGGTAGAAAATAGATGGGGATGGCAAGAATAGTGTGGGAAATGTAGAAGCTAAAGAACTTATGACACATGGACATGATTTAAAGGGGGGGAATGTGGGTGGGAGAGGGTGTGCAGGGTGGAGGGGAATGATGGGGGAGAAATGGGACAACTGTAATAGCATAATCAATAAAATATATATTTTTTAAAAAAGAATGTAAAATGAAGTCAGAGTTCTTGAACGAAACCCAGAGTTGCTCTATGTCTTCAGGGAGGCAGAACACTATTCCTGAATAATAAGGAGGCTAAAGGTCTAACTCTACTGCAGCTGCTGTGCCAGCTGTGTCATCAGAAGAGCTGGTTGAGGGATGAATGAGGCTGCCAGGTGAGGGCTGTTGGTCAGATGGGATGGTGGAGAGGAGCACTGTGAGGCCTTCTCTGGAGTCGGAGCCTGGCTGAGTGGGGTGAGTGAGGCTGATGCCTGGCTAAGAACAGGAGCAGTATAACAGCAGGGTGGAGCCCTCATCAGGCTGGGGCCTGGGCACTGCCTTCAGTAGGGTGCTTTCTATATACAGATTCTCAGGGGAAAACATCTAACCTTCCCATTCCATACATACCACTCTGACAATCCTAAATATTAATCTCCAACAGAATCATTATTTATACTTGAAACCCAGTAGTCCACTGAACTTTTCCACTTGATGTCTTAGAGACACTGCAAATCCTACATGTTAAATGCTGATGTTGGAGCTCAAAGGAGCAGTGGCCCTGAGTTCCCAGCTGCACTAAGCAGGGCTTACAGGAATATCAGGCAGGGCCTGTTCCTGGAGAATTGAGAAGGCTAAGCCTCACAAAAAAGACATAAAACCTAAGCTTTGTTGCGAGTTCAACCACAGTAAATGGAGCGATTACAAAACCTTAGTATCCAGGCTTGAAATACTATCTACTCATTTGACTTGTCTTCCTGGAAGGTACACATGATTTTGGTGGCACAAGTCTTTAAAGAACAGCTGTTCAGGGAACTAAATACCCTGTAATAAGCAAAGGCTTCACAATGATTTCACTGACTAAAACTAAACTGGGATTCTTTTAAGCAGTCTTTGAAGAGTTGCAGGATTTGGGGTTCTGGGCCCTGCCAGCTTGTTTGGGGAATGTGGCTAGGCAGGGAGCTCACATCAGGTCTGCTGATTCTCCTCTTGTTATCTTGCGTGTAGAGCAGCAGCTGAGGTCATTAACTGTGCCTGGAGGTCAGCAGAGAGCTCTGTGACCTTGATCCCTTCAGGCTCTTGATAGGAGTCCTGCTGCATTACTCCCAGAAGCCCCAGGCTAGCTTGGAGCTCTTGATGAAGGACCCTGCTTCTTACCTGTCATGTCCACCTGCCCAAACATCTGACCTTGCTCTAAAGCAATGCTACCATCCTTATTAAATACCCCAAATCTCTAAGTCTTTCCCCTTCCATGAAATAAGCTGTGCCTTGGGGGTCTCATGGGGCTTTTTGTGCCTGTTTTTCCCTTGCTTGCCCTTCCCCACCCTCACAATCAGACTCCGGGTCACATCTCAAGGGCAGCTTGGTGGCTTGTGTGAAAGAGTGGGAGGAAAGAAAGTCATTCTCCCTGACCTGTGGTGGAGTGATGGCCAAGACTTTTTACTCTGGGGGCCATTAAGCACCCCTCTGGACTTTGGCCACCTTGCTCCTTGCCTTCCAGGCTGATGGCCTCACTGGGTCTCTCTTCAGGCAGGGCTGGTAGTCAAAGCCCCAGATCAAACCAGGAGAGCAAGGAGATTAGAAATGTTGGAAGTATATGGTGGTAGGATTTGAGGCCTGGACAGTTCCACAGTGCTGCAGCCAATGGACACATGTTGCCACCTGTTTCTTCTCCTCAGAGGACTGCTCCTGGGAGGTGGTGGTGGGGAGTGCACCTGGGCAATAGGTTGGATTTCCTATTCTTTAACAAAATCTCCATTTTCTGCACAATTTCTATACAATTAAGAAACCATATTTTCTACATAATTCAGCCAAGTATCTTAAAGTTTTAAACCAATTTTCCCTTGAAGTGCTTAATGATTTTTATTTTTATTTATTTTTTCTTCAATTTTTATTTTAATTGTTGATCTTGTACAGTTTTGTCTTTTACTCCCACCCCAACCCACCACCCCAGCCCTCCCCACCTCTCTCCCATTTCCACCCCCCCCCATAGTTTTTGTCCATGTGTCCTTTATACCCTTCCCCTTTTCCCCTGAAATTCCTTCCCCTTTCCCCTCTGGTGACTGTCAGCCTGTTCTCAATTTCAAAGTCTTTGGTTATATTATGCTTGTTTGTTTGTTTTGTTGATTACGTTCCTGTTAAAGGTGAGATCATATGGTATTTGTCTTTCATTGCCTGGATTATTTCACTTAGCATGATGCTCTCCAGTTCCATCCATGCTGTTGGAAAAGGTAGGAGCTCCTTCTTTCTTTCTGCTGCATAGAATTCCATTGTGTAAATGTACCAGTTTTTTGATCCATTCATTTACTGATGGGCATCTAGGTTGTTTCCAACACTTGGCTATTGTAAATTGTGCTGCTATAAACATAGGGGTGCATAGGTTCTTTTGGATTGGTGTTTCAGGGTTCTTAGGATATAAATAAATGATTTTTTAGAATGAATGTTCTTTAGTCTGTTACATGCAGTTTCCTTATATACATAAGAATGTGTGTATATTTACATAAAATGCACATTTTCATATACCCTGTAGCTCTCATGAGCAGAAATAAGCTCTTGTTGACAGCAGTACTGAGGTTGGAATAGACACTCCAATTCTACTGGAAAAGAAGACAGGTGCTATGGGTGTTTGGGGGCTTGTAGCTATTGGGAGGTACCTGAGCTGATTTTAAAGAAAAGATGCATTGCTAGAAAGGGAAAGGGAGGGTGAGGGGACATGTAACAAACCAACCCATTGATTTTGGGGTGGGGAAGGAGGCTGATAAACAAAGATTTATGAATTTGATAAAAAACTAAATCTGTGTGCATTTCTTTTAGATTTTCCTACTCATCATCTCTAAGTAGACTTTCAACAGATATTTTCTGAGCACCTTCTCCACATATTTGAAACTGCAAAATGCTGTTCCATCTGCACAGGCTGCTCTTTTTAATCAAAAAGCATGTGTGGTGACTTTGGAGAGCACCTAGAAGGCTATTATTCTTTCATTGTTGTGTTTGTGTCTTCATTGCCAGACAATGAGTCTCACCATTCATCTACCTCTTGTGTCACACAGGGAGTAAATGTCATTCTAGCTGGCTGTTTCCAAATAGGAACTTTTTTAGTGCTCAGGAAAGGCTCTGATATTTGCACAAAGTGCTTTGAAGGTCACCTGCTTGAGTTGCTCCCAACCTCCTGCTTTATCCCTTTTCATCTAATTCCTCTGCTGAAGTAACAATCATAATCAGTGTTGTAATAATGGCATCTCCTACTTTCTAAGATCTTACCCTGTACCAGGAACCAGAGACTGCATTATCAGAATTATTTAATTTAAGCATCCCAATATTCTATACTTTTCTTGATCTTCCCATTTTTTTAGATAAAACCAAGGTTCCAGAAAAGTTAATAAACTTGCCCAAGGTCTGAGTGACTCCCATGTGAAAAGTTAGTCCTAGAACTGGGTCATAGCTTCGCTTGCAATGTTATGCCCTTTGACAAGTCCCCCATGGTCTCCTGGGCTTGGTCAGGAGCTCCCCCTGCAGCCATAATACTTTGTGCTGCCTCTACCATAGCACTCACTACCTGGATTGTGACATTTGTTTACTGCTCACTCTTCCCATTAAATTGGGGGGTCCTCAAGAACAAGAATCATGCCTTATTCACTGTTTACCTCCTGGCCCCAGAACAGTCTCTGACAAGGTTTGAACCCTGCCTGGCTCTCCTGTGATGGACCATGATGAGAATCCTGAAAGGCAAGGGAAAGTGGGGAAAGGAATTTCTAGTCAGTGCTAGAAGACCCATAGTTTTCTGTTTTCTAGTCCTGAATTGGACCAGGGTGATAAAGAAGGTGACATGTGCCATCTGCCTGAAGTTCCTTCTCGTTCTGTGGATGATGAAGTGTATCTTCCCACCAACTGTGTATCAGAAGACCAGCTACCTTGTGGAAAATGTTTGGAAGCAGATTCAGGGACCATTTCCTTGCCACAGTTCTTTTCTTGGGGTGCTCCCTCAGGGTGTTTGCCTCTGAAAGAGTCTCAAGATAGTGAGAGTGAATGGGAAGACCTATAGGAGATCATGGATCCAAGTGATGGCACCCTCAGGTGGGTATCACTTTGTCTCAGCAGAATGAGGCTGGACTGAATTCTTCAAGTTGAGCTCACTGTTTTCAATCCACTTTGGCTGGCTGATGGCCTATGGGAAATACTGCATTCCTCTCACATTCCCTCTGGGGTCCCATATCATCATGGCAAGTGTTTTCATTGAGCGCTTACCATGTCCATGACAACGGCCTTATAAGAAAAGGTTGTTATCATTCACATTTTATAGATGACACATGAGGGACTTTTCCATAGTCTACAATGAGTAAGTGACAAAGTCATAATTCAACCCCAAGTTTCTTACTCCATGGACCACATGTTCAGTGCTGTCCTCTGCTGCCTCCAGCACTGGCTGGGCAATTGTCTCTCCTCAGGCCTCTCTGTTTCGGTGGGCTGCTTGTGACATGTTGATTCCTATTTTGTCTACTCCTACCTGCCTCTGGGTTTGATATATTTCATAGAAGAGTCTTGGTATCATGTAACGTGGCCCTTCTTATTGAGCCACCATGGCTCAACACAACAAGCTCTTTCTTGATTAAGAAAGTCAAACTGTTTACAGAAGACATCACTGGAAGTTGGGACTCAGTCACCAGGCTGGGGTAAGATTATACCATGAAGACACAGGAGGAGGAAGTGTAACAAAAACTTTCAGACTTGTAGTAAGGGGGTTAAAATGTTGACAGGTTGCTAAACCACTCAACATTGTGTTAAAATGCCTATTACATGTAGTTCCAGTTTTTAAAAAATGCTGAGTGATCAAGAAATTCACACAAACACATTTTCAAGGTGCAGTGGAACTTACTGAAGTATTGCTTCATGGATATTTAGCTATAATTGAAACATACTCATTCACTTTCATTCTACTGTGGACTAACTACATTTTCACCACAAGTGATTGAACTAGATTCTTCAAGGATGTGGCAGGCAAGCTGATAATGTGGGTGGATATTTGAAGTTCAAATATGACAAAAGTGCTGGTTCTTATCTGAAATAGGAAGTAAAAACTTAATAGAGGGGCAACATGGAAGTTTTGAAGAAGACACACGATTTATGGGGAAGTTGGACACTCTGACATCTTTGTAAATGATACATATGGATTCACAAAGCATGGAACAAGTGGGGAGCAGCTTATCTATGAAGGGAAATCTTCTGGAGAGGGCTCCTCAGGGCTGGGGGGCTGAGAGAAGATAGGGTCAGCAATCTTTTGGGGGCTCAGGGAAGCAATTAAGGGCCATGAGTGTTAGTACTTACAACATGACCCATGAGATCTGTAGTGCCCTGAAGGGAGGCTATGGAGAACAGTAGTTAGAACAAGGCTTTGCAGCTGGAGGGGCCCAGACTCCAAACCTGGCTCCACCACTCACTACCTGAGTGACCTTCAGCGAAATGGCCTTCACTCCACCTAAGACTCACCTAACTCACTGCCAAATGGAGATAAAAAACCCACCTCATAAATTTCAAGACAAAGAGAGAATCTTAAAGGCAGCATGGGAGAAAAAGGAAGTAACATAAAGGGAACCCCAATAAGGTTAGCAGCTGACTTCTCAATGGAAATGCTCCAAGCCAGAAGACAATGGCAAGAAATATTCCAAGAAATATTCCAACCAAAGGCCTGCAACCAAGACTACTCTATCCAGCAAGGCTTTCAATCAAGATAGAAGGCCAAATAAGGAGATTTCCAGAGAAAAGAAGTCTAAAAGAATACACCTCTACCAAATCAGTTCTGCAAGAGATACTAAAGGGACTGCTTTAAGGAAAGGAAGGAAAGACGAGAGAGAGAGAGAGAGAGAGAGAGAGCGAGAGAGAGAGAGAGAGAGAGAGAGAGAGAGAGAGAGGAGAGAGAGAGAGAGAGAAAGACAGGTAAGAAAATGGCAATGAATAAATGTTTATCAATAATAACGTCAAATGTAAATTGATTAAATGCTCCAATCAAAAGACATAGAATAGCTGCATGGATAAGAAAGCATGACCCACACATATACTGCCTACAAGAGACCCACCTCAGGACAAAAGACCTACACTGACTAAAAGTGAAGGGCTGGAAACAAACTTTCCAAACAAATGGACAGAAAAAAAAAAAGCTGGGGTAGCAATACTCATATCAGACAAAATAGACTTCAAAAGAAGAGTCATAAAGAGAGACCCAGAAGGTCACTTCATAACACTCAAGGGAAGAATCCACCAAGAAGACATAAATATTGTAAATATATATGCACTCAATGTAGGAGCACCTAAATACATCAAGAAAATCTTAGCGGACTTCAAGAAAGATATTGACAGCAACACAATTATAGTAGGGGATTTTAACACCTGACTGTCAAAAATGGACAGATCTTCCAAACGAAATATCAACAAAGATATTGTGGCATTGAACAACACTTTAGAGCAAATGGACTTAACTGATATATAAAGAGCCTTCATCCCAAAGAAACTAAATACACATTCTTTTCAAATGCACATGGAACATTTTCAAAGATAGACCACATGATAGGTCACAAAACAAGCCTCAACATATTCAAGGAAATTGAAATCATACCAAGCATTTTCTCCAACCACAAGGGACTGAAACTAGAAACTGACTCCATGGGGAAAAAAAATCTCCAAACCATCAAAATCATGGAGATTGAATAGCATGCTATTAAACAATGAATGGGTCAGGAATGAAATTAGGGAGGAAATCAAAAAGTTTCTGGAAACAAATAAAATGAACTTACAATGACCCAAAAATTATGGGACACAGCAAAGGCAGTCCTCAGAGGGAAGTTCATAGCAACACAGGCCTACCTAAAGAAGATGGAAACATTTCAAACAAACGACTTAACCCTACACCTACAAGAACTCGAGGAACGACAACAAAGACAGCCCAGAGCAAGTAGAAGGGAGGGAATAAGCAAGATCAGAGCAGAATTAAATGACATAGAGACTAAAAGCACAATTCTAAGCATCAATGAATCCAGGAGCTGGTTCTATGAAAAGATAAACAAAATTGACAAGCCTTTAAGCAGGCTCATCAAGAAACAAAGAGAGAGGACTCAAATAAACACAATCAGAAATGAAAGAGGAGAGATTACAACTGACAACACAGAAATACAAAGGATTGTAAGAAAGTACTATGAAGAACTGTATGCCAAGGAATTTGAAAACCTAGGTGAAATGGACAAGTTTCTAGAAAAATATAATCTTCCAAAACTCAATGAAGAAGAAGCAGAAAGCCTGAACAAACCAATAACAGCAGATGAAATTGAAGCAGTAATCAAAAAACTCCAGACACACAAAAGCCCTGGACCATATGGTTTCACAGGAGAATTCTACAAAACATTTAAGGAAGACCTAACTCCTATTCTTCACACACTATTTGAAAAAATTTAAAATGATGGAAGACTCCCAAACTCTTTTTATCAAGCCAGCATCATCCAAATTCCAAACCCAGATAAAGACATAACAAAGAAAGAAAATTTCAGGCCAATATCACTGATGAACATAGACACTAAAATCCTCAACAAAATATTGGCAAACCGCATCCAACAATACATTAAAAAGATCATACACCATGACCAAGTGGGATTCATCCCAGGGATGCAAGGATGGTCCAACAGTTGCAAATCAGTAAATGTTATATATCACATAAACAAAAGCAAAGACAAAAATCACATGATCATATTGATAGATGCGGAAAAAGCTTTTGACAAGGTACAACACTCATTTACAATAAAAACACTCAGCAAAGTGGGAATAGAGGGACCATTCCTCAACATAATAAAGGCCATATATGAGAGACCTACAGTCAACATCATACTCAATGGGCAAAACCTAAAATCTTTCCCACTAAGATCAGGAACAAGACAAGGATGTCCACTTTCACCACTTCTATTCAATATACTATTGGAAGTCTTAGTCACAGTGATTAGACAAGAAAAGGAAATAAAAGGCACCCAACTCGGAAAGGAGGAAACAAAACTATCATTGTTTGCAGATGACATGATAGTGTACATAGAAAATCCTATAGACTTGTCCAAAAAGCTGCTCGACATAATAAATGAATTTAGCCAAACAGTGGGATACAAAGTCAATATCCAGAAATCAAAAGCATTTTTGTATACCAACAATGAAACAGGAGAAGCAGAAATCAAGAAAAGAATCCCATTCGATATAGCAAAAAGAAAAATAAAATACCTAGGAATAAACCTAAGCAAGGAGGTAAAAGATCTGTATGCAGACAACTACACTACACTGAAGAAAGAAATCAAGGAAGACACAAACAAATGGAAACACATACCGTGTTCATGGATTGGAAGAATTAATATCATCAAAATGTCCATACTACCCAAAGCAATTTACAGATTCAATGCAATATGTATTAAAGTACCAATGGCATATTTCACGGACATAGAACAAACACTTTAAAAATTTATATGGAATCATAAATTACCCCGAATAGCTACAGTAATTTTGAGATAGAAGAGCAAAGTAGGATGGGTCACAATACGTGATACCAAAATGTATTACAAGGCCACTGTAATCAAAACAGCCTGGTACTGGCATAAAAACAGGCACGTGGACCAGTGGAATAGAACAGAGACCCCAGAAATCAACCCAAGTCTCTACGGTCAATTAGTATTCAACAAAGGGGGCAGCAACATAAAATGGAGCAAAAATAGCCTCTTCAACCAGTGGTGTTGGGAGAACTGGACAGCTACATGCCAAAAAAAAAAAAAAAAAAGAAAAAAGAAACTGAAGCAGGAACTTACACCATACACAAAAATAAATTCAAGGTGGATAAAAGATTTAAATATAAGCTGTGACACCATTAAAGTCCTAGAGGAGAGGATAGGCAGGAAAATCTCAGATATTTCATGCAGCAACATTTTCACTGATATATCCCCTAAAGCAAGGACATAAAGGAAAGAATAAGCAAATGGGATCTCATCAAAATAAAAAGCTTCTGCATGGCCAAAGAAAACAGTATTAAAATGAAATGAGAACTGACTGTATGGGAAAACATATTTGCCAATGATACCTCACACAAGGGTTTAATCTCCAAAATATATAAAGAACTTACACAACTCCACTCTAAGAAGACAAGCAACACAATTAAAAAATGGGCAAAGGACTTGGACAGACAGTTTTCCAAGGAGGACATACAGATGATCCAGAGACATATGAAAAGATGCTCAATATCGCTAGCTATCAGAGAGATGCAAATTAAAACTACAATGAGATACCACTTCACACTAGTCAGGATAGCCATCATAAACAAATCAACAAATAAGATTTGGAGAGGATGTGGAGAAAAGGAGACCCTAGCGCACTGTTGGTGGGAATGCAGACTGGTACAGCCACTGTGGAAAACAGCATGGAATTTCCTCAGAAAACTAAAAATGAAACTGTCTTTTGACCCAGCAATTCCACTGCTGGGAACATATCCTAAGAACCCTGAAACAGCAATGCATAAGAACCTATGCATCCCAATGTTCATAGCAGGTCAATTTACAATAGCCAAGTGCTGGAAGCAACCTAGGTGCCCATTAATAAATGAATGGATCAGAAAACTGTACAAGATCAACAATTAAAATAAAAATTAAAAAAATAAATAAAAATTAAAAAAACATTGTAAAAAGAGAAAAAAAGAAAAAATTGTTAGGAAGAACTAAAAACATATTTAGTACATATATGCTCATAAAGAAATAACAAGATTATTTTGTATTTTACATTTCACAATGAAACAGCCACGCTGAATGTTTTATTCTGCATTTGCCTTTTACTCAGCAACATTCTTTTGAGATGTATCCATAATGACACATGCAACCAACTCTGCGTCACACCTCCCAGCTCTTATTACTTCTCCAATCTTAAAATAAAACTTCCATTGACTTCAAAAATAAAAATAAAAAAAATAAATGAATGGATCAAAAAACTGTGGTACATTTACACAATGGAATTCTATGCAGCAGAAAGAAACAAGGAGCTCCTACCCTTTGCAACAGCATGGATGGAACTGGAGAGCATCATGCTAAGTGAAATAAGCCAGGCATTGAAAGATAAATAACATATGATCTCGCCTTCAACAGGAACCTAATCAACAAAACAAACAAATAAGCATAATGTAACCAAAGACACTGAAATTGAGAACAGGCTGACAATCACCAGAGGGGAGAGTGGAGGGAATTTCAGGGGAATAGGGGAAGGCTCTACAGGAACATGTACAAAGGACACATGGACAAAAACTATCGGGGGTGGAAATGGGAGGGAGTTGGGGAATGTTGGGGTGGTGGGCTGGGGTGGGAGTAAAAGACAGAAAACTGTTCAAGAACAACAATTAAAATAAAAAAAAATAAACCCAGCAGTTTGTTCTTTGAAAAGATAAACAAAATCAACAGGCCCTTAAGCAGACTCATTAAAAAAAAAAAAAAAAAGAAGACAGAGGACCCAAATAAACACAATCAGAAATGAAAGAGGAGAGATTACAACCGATACCACAGAAATACAAAGGATTGTAAGAAATTACTATGAAGAACTATATGCAAGAAATTTGAAAACCTAGGTGAAATGGACAAATTTCTAGAAAAATATAATCTTCCAAATCTGAATGAAGAAGAACCAGAAAGCCTGAAAAGACCAATAACAGCTAATGAAATTGAAGCATTAATTAAATAATCCTCAGGACAAAAAGCCTTTGACCAAACAGTTTCACAGGAGAATTTTACAAAACATTTAAGGAAGGGCTAACCCCTATCCTTCACAGACTATTCCAAAAAATTCAAGAAGAGGTAAGACTCCCAAACTCTCTTCATGAAGCCAGCATCATTCTAATCCCCAAAGCAGATAAATACAGAACAAAGAAAGAAAACTCAGGCCAATATCACTTATGAATGTAGACACTAAAATCCTCAACAAAATATTGGCAAACCACATCCAACAGTACATTAAAAAGATCATATATCATGATCAAGTGGGATTCATCCCAGGGATGCAAGGATGGTACAATATTTGCAAATCAAGAAACATAATACATCACATAAATAAAAGCAAAGGCAAAAATCACATGATTATAGCAATAGATGTTGAAAAAGCATTTTTTAAATATATTTTATTGATTATGCTATTACAGTTGTCTTATTCCCCTACCTTTATTCACCTCTGCCCTGCACACCTCATCTCACCCACACTCCCCCCCTTTAGTTTATGTCCATGGGTCATACATATAAGTTCTTTGGCTTCTACATTTCCTATACTATTCTTAACCCCCTACTGTCTATTTTCTACCTACCATTTATGCTACTTATTCTCTGTACCTTTTCCCCCTCTCTTCCCCTCCCACTTCCCTATTGGTAAGCCTCCATGTGACCTCCATTTCTGTGATTCTGTTCCTGTTCTATTGTTGGTTTAGTTTGCTTTTGTTTTTGCTTTAGTGTGGTTGTTAATACTGTGAGTTTGCTGTTGCGGGGGACCCTGCCCTGGGTGCCAGATGTGGGGGGGCTCCGCCCGCAGAGCCCCATCCCTCCATCACGGATGAAAGTAAAAACTACCAAGACATCTTCTGCTTGGGGAGGAAAGGGGTCAAACTCTCAGAGGAGAATGACCCAGAGCCCCTCCCTCACTAGGCTTTTATTGGGCTTAAATACACAGGAATACAGGTATGTCAGGCGACAAGGATCAAACAGTGGTTAACATTTCAAAGCAATCTGAGGGCTTAATCTGAGCCAGTGTTTGTGAGGAAAGGGGGTTGCCAAACTTTGGGAGACATACTCATTTCCTCCTGGGACACTTGTCACCTCAGGAAGAGCACTCTTAGCAAAGCAGGTTTCACAGGACTTTAGGAATTCTTTCTTATGTCCAGATCACCCAGGGAGCCGTCCTGCAGAGCACAGGGCTGCACCGCTCACCCCCACAGTTTCAGGCTTTAAGGCAATTAGGAAGCAGGAGACATCTCCCAGATGGAAATGAGGACTCGGGCTATGTCAGAATAGCCGGGGGGGGGGGGGCGAGGGTCCATCACATCCTCTTTGCTGTAACCCCCCGAGTACTTCCATGAGGCCTCCCAAGTGGTCGTGTCTGGCTTAGGTTGCCCCTCCCATGAGGGGTCTTACCTGTCATTGACTGCCAATAAAGCAATGGGGCCAGAAATGGGTGAGGCAAAAGCAGTGCTCCTGCCAGGGAAATGAGCTTTGTCTCCTTAGTAGGTCACGTCCTTGTGACAGAACAGACCCAGATGAAGTGGGTCCCTTGGGCACACAGCCCACCCTGGGGTGAGGGTTACAACTCCTGAAACCAGGCTGAACGGTCCACAACATGCTGTTATTTTAATGTTCATATTTTTTATCTTCTTTTTCTTAGATAAGTCTCTTCAACATTTCATATAATAAGGGCTTGGTGATGATGAATTCCTTTTACTTGACCTTATCTGAGAAGCACTTTATCTGCCCTTCCATTCTAAATGAAAGCTTTGCTGGATAGAGCAATCTTGGATGTAGGTCCTTGCCTTTCATGACTTGGAATACTTCTTCCATCCCCTATTGCCTGGAAGGTGTCTTTTGAGAAATCAGCTAACAGTCTTATGGGAACCCATTTGTAGGTAACTGTCTCCTTTTCTCTTGCTGCCTCTAAGATTCTCTCCTTATTTTTAATCCTGGGTAATGTAATTATGATGTGCCTTGGTGTGTTCCTCCTTGAGTCCAACTTCTTTGGGACTCTCTGAACTTCCTGGACTTCCTGGAAGTATATTTCCTTTTCCAGATTGGGGAAGTTCTCTTTTAGTATCTGTTCAAATAAGTTTTCAATGTCTTGCTCTTCCTGTTCTCCTTCTGGCACCCGTATAATTCAGATGTTGGAATGTTCAAAGATATCTTGGAAGTTCCTAAGCCTCTCCTCACTTTTCTGAATTCTTGTTTCTTCATTCTTTTCTGGTTGAATGGTTCTTTTTTCCTTTTAGTCCACACCATTAATTACAGTCCTAGTTTCTTTCCCATCATTATTGGTTCCCTGTACATTTTCCTTAGCATTGCCTTCATTTTTTTCATCTATTTTCCAACCAAATTCAATCCATCCTGTGAGTATCCTGATTACCAGTGTTTTGAACTGTGTATCTAATAGGTTGGTTCTCTCTTCATTGCTTAGTTGTATTTTTTCTGTAGCTTTGATCTGTTCTTTTATTTGGACCATCTTTTTGGTCTCAGCACACCTGCTACTAATAAGGGGTGGAGCCTTAGGTGTTCACCAGGGTGGGGCAACCCACATCACTGCTTTGTGATGCTGTATGTGGGGAAGGGATCAAGAGGGAACAATGACACTTTCTCTGCTCTCTGCCAGCTTTCAGTCACTTACCCCACTACCCAAAAGAAAAGTGGGACCTTCTGGTGAGGATTCCCAGGTAGGTTGGCTTGTGTACATTCTGGGACCTTGTGGGTCTCACCAACAAGCTCTCCTGTGAGGCTGGGAGTTTCTTCTGCTACCACCTCAACCCCCACAGGTGTTTTTAGTCAGTGGTTTGAGGCTTTATTTCTTAGCAATGGGACCCCAAGTTTGGAGGCCTGTCTCACTCCCCAGGTGCTCCTCCCAGTTTATCCTCACATGAATGTGGGGCTGCCTGCTCCACCAGCTGCTGCCTTGCCAGCCCATGATCTGCAGCCTTGCTGGCCAGCTGCAGCCTTGCCTGCCCCACTTCGCAATCCATGACTTCACTGGTTCTGCCAGCCACCACCCTGCCCACCCTGTTCCTCCACCGCTGCTTTGCCATGAGTCCTCTCTGCCCCGCTGCCCATCTCTGTCCCTGCTACTGGTCTGCATGAATGTTCCTTCTTTATCCCTTGGGTTGTTGGTCTTCCATACAGTTTGATTTTCCTGTCAGTTCTGATTTTTTTTTGTTTTTAAATTGTTGTTGTCATTATTTTGGTGGTGTGAGGAGGCACGGTGTATCTACCTACACCTCCATCTTGGCCAGATGTCTAGGAAAAATCATTTGATGATGTACAGCACCCATTTATGATGAAAATACTCAGCAAAGTGGGAAAAGAGGGAGCATGCCTAACATAATCAAGGGCATATATGAAAGACCTACAGCCAACATCATACTCAATGGGCAAAAACTTAGAGCTTTCCCACTAAGATAAAGAACAAGACAAGGATGCCCACTTTCACCACTTCTAATCAACATAGTATTGAAAGTCCTAGCCACAGCAATCAGACAAGAAGAAGAAATCAAAGGCATGCACATTGGAAAGAAGGAAGTAAAATTGTCATTGCAGATGACATTGTAGTGTACATAGAAAACCCTACAGAATCTACCAATTAAGTACTTGACCTAATAAGTGAATTTGGCAAAACATCGGGATACAAAGTCAATATTCAGACATCAAAGGAATATTTGTACACCAACAATGAAATATTAGAAACGGAAATCAGGGGAAAATCCCATTTGATATAGCAACAAGAAAAATAATGTACCTAGGAATTAACCTAACCTAGGATGTAGAAGACCTTTACTCAGACAACCACACAACACTGATGAAAGAAGTTAGGGAAGACACACAAAAAAATAGAAGCACGTACCATTTTCATGGACTGAAAGAAGTAAAATCATCAAGATATCCATACTACCCAAAGAAACTTAATAGGGATTTGATGCAATCTCTACTAAAATACCAATGACATATTTCACAGATATAAACAAATATTTCAAAAACTTACGTGGAACCATAAACAAGCCTGAACAGGTGCAGCAGTTTTGAGAAAGAAGAACAAAGTAGGTGGGATCACAAACCTGACATTAAACTGTATTACAAGGCCACTTTATTCAAAACAGCCTGGTACTGGCACAAGAACAGACACATAGACCAATGGAACAGAACAGAGAGCCCAGAAATAAATCCAAGTCTCTATGGTCAATTATTTTTTGACAAAGGGGCAAGAAGCATAAAATGGAGTAAAAAATAGCCTCTTCAACAAATGGTGTTGGGAGATCTGGACATCCGCCTGCAAAAAAATGAAACTTAACCATCAACTTACACCATATACAACAATAAATTCAAGATGGAGAAAAGGCTTAAATATAAGTCATGATACCTCAAAAGCCCTACAGGAGAAGATAGGCAGGAAAGTCTGAGATATTCCATGCAGCAATATTTTCACCAATATATCCCCTAGAGCAAGGGACATAAAGGAAAGAATAAACATATAATCTTCATCAAAATAAAATGCTTCTGCATGGCTAAATAAATCATCATAAAAATGAAAAGGGAACAGAATGTATTGGCAAACATATTTGCCAATGATACTTTGACAAGGGTTTGATCTGCAAAATATATAAAGAACTCATACAACTCCACTCCAGGAAGACAAGAAACCCAACTAAAAATGGGCCAAGGACTTGAACAGACACTTCTCTAAGGAGGACATACAGAAGGTCCAGTGACATATGAAATGATGCTCAGCATCACTAGCTATCAGAGAAATGCAAATTTAAAACACAATGAGATACCACTTCACACCGGTCAGAATAGCCATTATAAACAAATCAACACACAAGAAGTGCTAGTGAGGTTGTGGAGAAAATGGAACCCTAGTACTCTGTTGGTGGGAATGCAAACTGGTGTAGCCACTGTGGAAAACAGTATGAAATTTCCTCAAGAAACTAAAAATGGAATTGCCTTTTGATCCAGTTTTTCCACTGCTGTGATTATACCTTAAGAATTCTGAATCACTAATTAAAAAGAACCTATGATCTGAACGTTCACAGCAGCACAATTTACAATAGTCAAGTGCTGGAAGCAGCCAAAGTTCTCATCAGTAAATGAGTGGATCAAAAAACTGGTATATTTACACAATGGAATACTATGCAGCAGAGACAAAGGAGCTCATATCCTTCATGATAACATGGATGGAACTGGAGAGCATGATGGTTAATGAGGTAAGCCAGGTGGTGAAAGACAAATACTTATGATCTCACATATAAGTAGAACCTAATTAACAAAACAAACAATCAAGTAAAATATAACCAAAGACATTGAAATAAAGAAGAAACTGACAATAACTAGAGTGGAGGGGGGAGGTAAATAATGTGGGGAAGAAGGGAAAGGGTTGTAAATGTGCATGTATAAAGGACCCGTGGACAAAGCCAAAGGTGGGGGTAGGATTGAATGGGAGATGGGGGTGGGTAGGGCAGGGGAGAGGGATGGATGGTAGAAAAATGGAGACAAGTGTATTTGAACATCAGTTTTAAAAAAGTGGCCTTCTCAACACTGATGTAAACATGCCATGGCTGCTCCACATACTGGCAGGGCAGGTTCTACAGAAAGTTGCAGATCAAGAGTGAGACCAGAGTAAGAGTGAGTACTCAGCATCCACTGTGTGTGAAGTGCATATGGTTCCCCAACTGCCCATATACATAGTCAGTGACATCATCATGTCACTTGTAGTATTTTTTAAAAGATTATTTTATTTATTTATTTTTAGAGAGGGTAAATGGAGGAAGAAAGAGAGGGAGAGGAACATCAATCTGTGATTGCCTTTCATGTGCCCCCTAATGGGGAGCTTGCCCACAACCCAGTCATATGCTCTACACTGGGAGTTGAACCAGTGATTCTTTGGTTTGCAGGCCGGCACTCAATCCACTGAGTTACACCAGCCAGGGCCACTTGTAGTATTTTTTAAAATAAATTACATTTCTTTCCTTCAGCTGCCCAAATCTCTGCTATAGAATAAAGAACTCAGCTTTAAAGTCAAGCAATCCTGGAGAAAAATAAACAGGAAGACTACCAGAACAGCTTTACATGTCTCTATCCCATTTTTAGTTTGACACACTCATTGAGCACTTACTATATAGCAGACTCTGGGCAAGGCTCAAGGGATGGACATGAACATGGATGGTGATTAGCCCCCTCCAAGAGCTTGTGTTCTGTGAAGGAAGTAAAATACAAATACATTACTGTAATCAATAGAAAGAATGCTGTAATGATGGTGTAGAAATGTGTTGTATAGGAAACAGGTATTTTTTTCCCCAGAAGAAAGTGTGACTCTTACCTGAGAGAAGGACCTTGAATAAATAACAATGCATTATTTGAGAGGAGTGGTATAAGCATTGATAGGCATGGGAGGAAGCAACCAAGATGCAGCATATAGACTGAGGGAGTAGGACACTGAGAGGTAAGAAAGAGCAAAGAGATTAGGTTGGGGACAGTTGGCGAACTAAGCTTGGCCTTTCAGCAGTATCTGCTATAATCAGAACTCTAACCACAAAAATTACTTTCTTTTGTGGGATGGAGGAAGGATTAGTGTGAGGGAGATGAGAAGTCATTTGACCACTTGGGAGACCATTGTTGATTCCAGAGTAAAAGGAATGGTGGGTGCATCAACTGAAATGGGGACTGTTGAGGAATTTAAATCTCCTGTATCTCTGGATATGAGGCACCCCAGAGGGATGTTTTCACTAAGGTGGGATCATCTTGAAATCCATTGCAAAGGGTGCAGTTACTGAGGCCTGAAAACAACACTGTAATGTGGCTTCATCTACAAGAGATTCTGTAGAACAGACCCTAAAGATGGCTGTGTTATGAACCCTAACACAGAATGTGTGCAGCTGAAGGAAAGTTAACAGATGAGTATGAATGGACACATCTCATGGCTGAGAAATAAGGGAGGGATATGGTGTCCCCTCTGCTTCTCCATTAGACTCTGTTAGCTGATAGGCATGCCGTACCAAGTCATCCCATCTTGTGATAAGACACTGCTAAAGATCAGCAGTTGAAACCTATCTGAATCATTTCCTAAAACCAGGCCTGCTTATTTTCAAGGGTGTAGAGTAGATTATTAGTTGTCTATTCAGCATCCTTTCCTTCTTCCTGCTTGTGACTCCTTTTGCTAGTGATGGAACTAATGATTAAATTTAAGCCAATGACATATAAGCAGATATTTTGCAGGGACTGTTAGAGACAGGGACCCCATGCATCTTTAGAGAAGGTTTCCAGAAATTAATTATTTCTGTACCCCAGTAGATAGCTTCTGACAAGCTTTCCATGAACTCAAGACAAAGTAGTCTTAAGGTATACCAAATGAAACCAACATGGTGAATGAAAGAGTAAAAAGATAGAAAGAATCTTGGTCCTTCTTGACATAATTGAGCTGCTGAATCAACCCACCTGGAACTCTGTCCTGCAGTGGGACTTGGATTTTTCGTGGCAATAAATCTGCTCATGGTTAAGCCAGTTTTACTTGAAGTCAAAAGCCTTCCAAATTACACAAGGGATACTCAGCTGCCTTTCCCCTAATTCTGTCTTTGAGAGCCTTCTTTGTCTACAACTTGAAGATGGGAGCATTTGCCAATCATCATCATCATGATCATCATCATTACTACTATTATTATTTTTGTTCCTCAGCCAGGATTTCACTCACTGGAATTTTCAAATTTCCTTTCATCATTTTGAAATGGAAGGCTCAATGTTTACCTGTGCAATTGAAAATACAATACTTTTAATAAAATACTTAGTGAGAAGCTGGAAGTCTTCACTACAGCTGTAAGTGAGGCTGCTCTTCATAGAAAAGCTTTGTCAGAACCTGCTTGGTTACTAGCTGTGTATCAAGCACTTTGAGTTTTTAACCACACTTAACTCCCACTGTAGCCTTGTGGGGGAGGTATTTTTGGTATCACACAGGGTGCCTTGGTGGTGGAGTGGGGCCATATTACTTGTTCTGACCAAAAACTTGTGAACAAAAGTAATAAATGACATACCCAGTCTGTAACATACAGAGTATGACCCTCCAGAGCTCTCTGACCATGAGCCATAGTGATCACAATGTATGAGATGATGAGTACTTTATCTGCCTGTGGGTTGAAGTCACAGAGCATGGAGCAGAGTTTCCAGCTGACTTACATTGGATGTATATTAAGAACAAGATATGTGTCAAACTTCTATTGCTACATGTGGTTAAGGTTTGGAGTTTGTTTAATTTCCATAAAATTAGAGACACATTTTTTATTTTCACCAATAACTTTAATGATTTAGATATTTTGAGTATGTCTTCTATCTCTCACTATTGGCTTCTTGTGGGTTGAGGCCAGGGGTGCTGTTAAACATCTTCCAATGCATAAGATAGCTGCACAGCAAATAATTATTTGGGCAAAATGCTAACTGTACCAAGAAACTTCAAAAGCCACTTTTGACACATTTGATCAGTCACAGCACCTTCTCCATACACTGCACAAACTTTTTTGTGTGTTTCAGTTGTACTATTATCTTTCTTGAAATAATAAAGCATAATATGCCAAAAAATGTTATGTATTTCTATAATCTTCAATATTAAAGTGGCTGCACAAAAGCTTACCAATTTTGATGTTTTTTTTTAAATGTATGCTAATATGACAGCTGTCACAATACAATGTAACAAAATTGTTCTGAATGAAGTTAAAGACAGCTAAACACTACTAGAGCCATTTATGGAAAAAACTAAATGAAGGTTTTGGTCAACCCAATAGTTTATTTAGAATCATAAATTTTACATGGACCAGTGGAATAGAACAGAGAGCCAAGAAATAAACCCAAGTCTCTACAGTCAATTAATATTCGACAAAGGGGGCAGCAACATAAAATGGAGAAAAAATAGCCTCTTCAACAAGTGGTGCTGGGAGAACTGGACAGCTACATGCAAAAAAATGAAACTCGAGTACCAACTTACACCATACACAAAAATAAATTCAAGGTGGATAAAAGATTTAAATATAAGCCATAACACCATTAAAATCCTAGAGGAGAACATAGGTAGGAAAATCTCAGATATTTCACACAGCAATATTTTTACTGATATGTCCCCTAGAGCAAGGGACATAAAGGAAAGAATAAACAAATGGGATCTCATCAAAATAAAAAGCTTCTGCACAGCTAAAAAAAACAGTATTAAAATAAAAAGAGAACCAACTGTATGGGAAAACATATTTGACAATGATACCTCAGACAAGGGATTAATCTCCAAAATATATAAAGAACTTACAAGACTCTACTTTAAGAAGACAAGCAACCCAATTAAAAAATGGGCAAAGGATTTGAACACACTTCTCCAAGGACATACAGAGGATCCAAAGACACATGAAAAGATGCTCGATATTGCTAGCTATCAGAGAGATGCAAATTAAAGCTACAATGAGATACCACTTGACACCAGTCAGAATGGCCTTCATAAACAAAGTAACAAGCAGCAAGTGTTGGAGAGGTTGTGGAGAAAAGGGGACCCTAGTGCACTGTTGGTGGGATTGCAGATTGGTACAACCACTATGGAAAACAGTATGGAATTTTCTAAGAAAACTAAAAATGGACATACCTTTTGACCGAGCAATTCCACTGCTTGGATTATATCCTAAGAACCCTGAAACACCAATCCAAAAGAACCTATGCACCCCTATGTTCATAGCAGCACAATTTACAATAGCCAAGTGCTGGAAGCAACCTAGGTGCCCATCAGTTAATGAATGGATCAAAAAAATGTGGTACATTTCCACAATGGAATTCTATGCGGCAGAAAGAAAGAAGGAGCTCCTACCCTTTGTGACAGCATGGATGGAACTGGAGAGCATCATGCTAAGCGAAATAAGCCAGGCAGTGAAAGACAAATACCATATGATCTCACCTTTAACAGAAACCTAATCAACAAAACAAACAAACAAGCATAATATAAACAAATTCACTGAATTTGAGAACAGTCTGACAGTGACCAGAGGGGACAGGGGAGGGAATTTCAGGGGAAAAGGGGAACGGTTTAGAGCAACAAGTATAAAGGACTCATGGACAAAAACTATGGGGGGTGGAAATGGGAGGAAGGTGGGGAGGGCTGGGGTAGTGGGCTGGGGGCGGGGTAAAAGACAGAAAACTGTACAATATCAACAATTAAAAAATACTGATTAAAAATAAAAAAATTCAAAAAGGAAAAGAATCATAAATTTTTAGTGTATTTTTTACATATAAGGAAGTTGAGATCTAGAGAGGTTCAATATTTGTCTGAGATCACAAGCAATTAGTGGTCCCAAAATAAAGCCCAGGTCACTCTGGAATAAAGCCCATGCCTTTCTCTCTCAATCAGGATGCCTTCCTAAGAACTTGGCAAACCAAGGAGAATGAATGTCTTTCAAGACTATTAGAAAGACTTCAATAAATAAGAAAAAAGTCATAAATTCTTTTACTCCAATTGGAAGATTCTTTGAATATTGCTTATTAATGTTCTTAGCTCACACAAAAAAGTCTCCACTTTCACCATAACTTTCCATACTACATCCAAAGAAAGCATACAAAGAGGAAAGTAAAAACATGTGGTATCTTTTTAAATATCCTTTGATGGCTAATCCTATAGGATAGTATTCAAATTTCTTAGTACAATATGCAAAACACTCCAGGAATCTGGTAGGACTCATTATTCCACATTGCAGTTCCATTTCTTTGGCCAGCCCTGAAACTCTCTTTCTTGTACAATCACATGGAGCTCCAAGAACATGCCATGCTCTCTCATGCCATGTAGCACACTCTCCCTCTTCATTCAGTCAACACCTATTCATGTTTTAAGAGTCACTTCCTCCAGCAAGCCAGCAGCAACTGGTGATCATCCATCAATAGCCTATGAGGCTTTAGAGGGCTAGGAAGTCAGGAATGAACAATTACTCTGAAAAGTTGTTGGAACACTATGCCATTTCCCATTTCACACCTGTTTCTGAGATAGAGTGGTGCTTCTCCTTCACCTCTGCCTTTCTGAGAGGGAATTTACGAGAATAATTTATAAGGCTTAATATGTGTCTTCTGAAATTTGAGGGGACACAAGGGCTTCGTGTCTGACCCATGCCTGAGTAATCTAAAGGTGAAAGGTGATGGCCCAAACAACATGCCTTGTGGGAGAGCAAAGAGAAAGAGGACAGGCCCCAGGAGTGAACTGGCAATATCTTTGGTAGGGAGAATGACATGCAAGCCCTTATTATAGCCAAATGGACCCACAGGCAAGGCACAGCCTGGAGCTGCTGCAAAATGAGCAGGAGTGACATGGCCCCAAACAGAGAGAGAGCCAGACCTTCAGCTCATACAGAGGGTGCATTGGTGAGAATCATGAAAAAAGCACCTCCTATGGCTGATGAACTACATAAAGGTGGCCTTTCCTCCCTTTGAGAATCTCATCATTTGGGACAAAAAAAACAAGTCTGCATTTTGGCCTCTACTTACTCATTTGTCTAGCACCTTTATTTATGGCACAAACCATATATAATACATTCGTGCCCTGAGTGAGCCCACAGAAGGCAAGAGTAGGGGGAGGGCATTATACACAGCTGGACAGAGGCAACATCACCCAGGTGGTGGAGTTGTACTCGGACACCTCTTGCAGGGGAATTCTTAGGAAACCACAAGATTCTCTCCTAGGACAACTGCCAACACAAAATACCTGCTGAGCCCAGAGGGCTTATCAGTGGATTCTAACTGCAGAGGTATCAGATGCTGCATCTGGTGTGTGTGAAGCTGTATTAAAAGTGATAGAAACCTTTAATTTTCCAAGCCTGTTTCCAACTCAAAGCAGTCCTGGCGTTGATGCAGAGAGAACCTATCACCTAGATAAGAAGTCAGAGGGAGTCTTGCAGTGAAGTGAGACTATTCTGGGTATTAAAAGTTATGGGCCTGTCCAAGATTTTATATGCAAGAGCCCAGGGTGTGGGGAATGCATCTGGGCATTGAGTTTGATGGTCATTGGCAAAAAGAAGAGTTGTCTTCCACATGCACCCTATTCAGGCTGGCTAATACGATGCGATAAGATGGTGACATTTGTATTCTTGCTGTAAAGCACAGGGCTTGGCATAGACAAAGTGGTAATACATGAGAATGGAAAGCCATGTATCCAGCTCCTGTCTTAGAATTTGGCAGTGTTTGCAGTTCCCTTTCTGCCACATCATTATTTTACTGTCAGTAAGTAGAGCTCAAAGTGAAAGGCAAGGACATTTATTAGAAGAGTTTGTGGCAGGCTCTCCTGCCAACTTAGCAACTCTCCTATCCAAGCCTAAGTATTCTCTCTCCTTGTGGTGTGTGCATGCAGAGGTATGGACTGGTTGAAGCTTTGAAAATAGGTGAAAAGCCAACTAATGTGTCACTCAGTTCTTATTTATTGGGTATCTACCATGTACCAGACTCAGGGACTAGACAGCCAGGAATCCATGCCAAAGTAAGTGCATGTCCTTCTGCACTTTATAAAAACTAGTTTTTAGCCTTCGCTGGAATTTTTATTGGTATTGTAATTTTCATGATTTATTTTTATAGTCTTTTATGTGAAGTCTCTCAAAGCTGAGCAGAAAGAAACACACAGAAAAGGCTCCACAGCTCCTAAGCTCACGGTTCTCATCAAATGACACTTGGTGGTGTTGGGTGTGAACAGCACCATCTAAAAATAAACTGGCTACAAAGCTGAGGTCTGTACCACAGTGAATCCTATGAAAGTGTGGTGTTGCTGAAATGTTATTTTTTTTCTGTCACTGTTTCTTATCCTTAGTTATCTGCCTTTCTCTGGCCCCAAGCCAGGTTTAGAAAACCCTAAACTTGAGCATGGGTCTTAGAGACTGTGAAGAAATGACTTTGAGTCCTGAGGTTCTGGGTGTGAGCCGTCTGAGTTCTGGGAGTCCTCATTGCATTGGTCCTCTCTGATAGTGTCTGGAGGTCCATGGCTTGAGAAGGGGGGGGGTCATTTTGCCAGTTAATTCTTACACTTGAAAGGAACATATGGGCCCTACCTCAGCAGAAAGCAGACATTTGCCTGGCCTTCAGAGTCCATCTCAGAGGGTATCTGGATGCCCAGACCAGGGATAGAGATACAGACAGTGAGAGACCAGAATCAGTATTAGCTGTCTGTGCTGGTCACTGTTACTCCCCTATTTGAGCTTCCCCAGGGATCTTCAGTGAGCTTGGGGCCAAGCAAGATGTGTGAGCTCATGCAAGCTATATCTGGGGGCAGCATAGAGGGGACAACCAAGAGACTCCTTAGCCTACAGTCACCAGAGGGGAGAGGGGAGGGAATTTCAGGGGAAAGCGGGAAGGGTTTATAGGAACAAGTATAAAGGACACATGGACAAAAACTATGGGGGGTGGAAATGAGAGGGAGGTGGGGAGGGCTGGGGTGGTGGGCTGGGGTGGGAGTAAAAGACAGAAAACTGTACAAGATCAACAATTAAAATAAAAATTAAAAAAAATTAAAAGATTAAAAAAAGAGAGAGACTTTTTAGCCTAGAAAAGGGACCTGGAGGATTGGACTAGGAGAGGCAGAACTGAGGCCTGGGCTGGAGGACCAGAGTGGGACCAGGCCTGCACTGAGGATTGTGCAGTAAAAAGTGCTGTGAGATTGAGTCCTGGAGTCAAGAGGAAAGGAAACATTGGCAGCCTTATCTTCTGGATTCTGCTTAGGAGCAACTGTCTGATGTGTGAATACATCTCGCCTGATTTGTCAAGGGTATCCAGCCTTACCCACAACAGAACAGAGACCATGACTGTGGCAGGTCCTCTGCTAGGAGAGAAACAGACAGTGAAAGATAGGAACAGTGAGCACAGAAACTCTGGGAGATCCACATCCCTAGGGAAATTTGTGGCTCTAACCTCCTGAGAAAGGAAAGCAGCATTTAATACCAGACATGGGGATAGATTTTTCCATCCTTTGCCTCATCTTTTGACTCATAACCCTATGTCCTCCTTAAAAAAGAGAGAGAGAGAGAGAAACTAAGGCAAAAGTTGGGAAGAAACTTGCCCAAGGTCAACAGCTATTCAGTAGCAGAGCAGGGACTACGTCCAGGCCTGCAAGACTCTTGCACTAGCAGTAATTAGCAAGACACAAGGATTTGAAATGCTCTCCAGAGTAGTAGAAAACAGCAACAAATTCGCAACAATCAACAGCTGAATCTAAAAAACAAATTAAGCAAATAGGCAGAACAGGAACAGAATCCTAGGTATGAACATCATTTGGAGGGTTATCAGCTGGGACAGGGAAGTAGGAGAATGGGGGAAGAGGTATAGGAATTAAGAAGTGCAAATTGGTAGGTACAAAATAGACAGGAGGATGTTAAGAACAGTATAGGAAATGGAGTAGCCAAAGAACTTATATGTATGACCCATGGACATGAACTAGGGGAGGGGATTGTTGGAGGGAAAGGGGTACCAGGAGGAGGGAGGCAAAGGGGGAAAAATTGGGACAACTGTAAGAGCATAATCAATAAAATATATATTTTTTAAAAAGTGGTAGAAACCTTAAGAAAGCACTCAATTTTATAGCTCTTTGAAGATTTCACTAGTCAAAAGAAGCAGCCAAAATAGAATCTTCTGGGTCAGCGGTTTCTGGGAGTATTGTGTGGTTTAGCTGGAAGTTAGGAGGGGTAGGATAAGATTTCAGAGTCTACTTTCAGAAAGTGTTTCATTTCCATTCAGGGATTTCCTGATGCTTTGGTTGGGAAATCTTCCCCCTGTCTGTCCCCAGGACAGCCATCTATGTAGGCATACAATAATATATATAATGTTTGAATTCAGTCATGCTGCTCATGTTTGTGAAATGATGACCATGTGCAGTTTTGATGTCAGACATTATGAGAAACAAAAGACACATCTAACATGGGGTCCGCCTTTATGAGGAATCCTACCTTGGCACTTGTACCACTCACCTGGAGGGTACCTTGACTGCCAGGGAAGGTGAGGCTTCTGATGGAGAGAAAGCATCCACCTTCAGTGACTCACAGAGCAGGAAGCTGATCCCTACAGGCCTGGACAGAGATGTACTGTTTTCTCTCAGACTCAGTTTGTCTCAAGGATATGGTTCTGTCCTTGGACCAACACTGAAGGTTGTGGGCTAAGTAAGGCAAATCTAATTATGCCTTCAAGGCTAATGGATCTGTCAGAGTGGCTCTGGTCAGGACAGGTGTGCTTACCAATATAAAAAGATTCTGGCTTCATGTCTTGAGGGATGTTTACACTCTGAAGTCCCCCTACACTGACTACACTAGCTGAAACACTTAACTGGCCTAGTAGCCAACTGACCTCTCACATTCCGGCACAGGTTAGGAACTCTGTCTGCCATAATCTATTTTGTTCAAAGTGTGCACTCTATACATATGCCCCTCTGTGACACTATAAACTGACTCCATTCCCAGCCCCTCTGTGACTCAGTATTGGCCTTAGGGCAGCTATGAACCATGTGACCACTCCTAGAGAACACAATGTTCAGTGATACAGGATGTAGGCATGGGTCAGAGGTTGCTGGCATTAGGAGCCTGGCTTAGGAGGGGGACATGTACAGAGTGGTGGACCCCCCAGCCCCCGCCCGCAAAGAATCTACTGATCTACTGCTAGTCCTCAGCGAGCGTTGCAATGCCTGCTGGGGGCAGCAGGGGGCAATGCTGTGGACTCTGGCCCAGCCCACAGAAGGTGTCGGCACAGGGCGAGGCTCTTGTGCGCAGGCTCGAGGGCGCTGCTAGGATTGGACTGCACTGATCCCGCGGGCTGGTGGCCTTCTGAGAGTACTCAACTGGCCAGGCCGTCTGGGGCAGGTGGGGCGGTTGGGGCCAGGCCTGTCAGCGCAGAGCCTGGTGAGGAAAGGTGGCTGGGGGCTAGGTGGGCCATTGGAGAGAGGAGGAAGGCCTCTGCTCTGCCTCATGAGAGGGCAGAGTTGGGCCCACCCTGTGGTCCTGAGACGAAGCTACCACTGTTGTGTAGGGGCCGAAGGGGTGAATTGTGCCCCCCACACACCAGGAAGCCTTCCTGGGCTGGATTTGGACAGGCTCGGAGCAGAGTGGGGCCAGAGTCCTCCAAAGCCTCAGCCTAGGCAGTGTGATGCCCGGCTCTACTGTGACATCTGTTGATGTCCTGTGTGTGACAGGTGTGGGACAGGAAATACTTTGATTCTGTGGTAAAGGAAGGTACTAAGTCATGGTCTGCTCTGGCCTGGGCCAGGGTGTTTGGGATGCAGAAAACTCCATTCTTACCCAGGACTGGGGAGTGTTGTGGGGCATAGAAACAGAGCGTTGATTCATTAACTAATTCAACAGTTACTTTTGACCACCTGTGTGCCAGGAACTGTTCGTGAAGTTGGGAATATTAATGAACAAGATAGGCAAGGATTCTAGTTTTTTAGAACAGGTAGAATCAAGAATTATGTTTTGAATATGGTAGGTTTCAGATTCCTAGTAGACTTTCCCCCCAACATATAATATATGAATGGTATGGTTGGGAAGAATTTTCCAGTAAGATGTGTACACCCACCACCTAGATCCCACCATTAACATTTAGCTACACTTGTTTTTTTCACATCAATCACCTGGTAGATTTAGTTTTTATTGTGGTAAAATATATACATAACATAAATCATCTAATAGATACTTAAGAAGTCAACTTGGCCATTGGAAATTTGAATCTGAAGTCCTGGGGGATATCAGGGCTAGAGTTGATATTTGGAATCATCACCATATACATGGTATTTAAGCTAAAGGACTGGATGAAACCATCTGGATTGAGAGTGTACACAAAGAAGAAGGGGGGAGCCAAAACAGGGGAAGGTGGAGGTTGGCTGGTGAATCCTATTGTGCAAGGTGGGCTTGGCAATTAGGAGGATTTTAATTATTATCATTTTTAATTCTCACCTGAGGATATGTTTATCAATTTTGAGAAAGAGACAAAGAAACAGAAACATTGATGTGGGTGTGAAAGAAACATCAATCAGTTGTCTCCAGTAATGTGCCCCAACTGGGGATTGAACCCACAACCTAGGTATGTGCCCTGACCAGGAATTAAACGTGCACCCTTTTGGCATAGAGGATGATGCTCCAACCAACTGAGCCACCTGGCCAGGGCTAGGAGGATTTTAATTATTTTAACAAAAACAACATTAGTGGAATAATGGGCCTTAAGATCAAAGGGGATTTTTTTTTAGATAGACTTTGTTTTAGAAGAAAATAGTATGTTTTTTTAACATACTATTAAGAAAATAGTATGATTTTTTTAGATCGACTTTTTTTTTAGAAGAAGATAGTATGTTTATATGCCAGTGGGATCAAACTCATAAAAAGGGGTACATTGCAGGGGGAAGTCCTGAATACTTGAGAAACCATAGAGCAGGTGGATAGTTGGCTTTGAAATAAGCATGGAACACATATTTTATGGTAACTGGAGGAAACACCAACAATGGGTACAGATGCAGGTAATGATAGAGGCAACGTCTGTGAAGGCAGTCATTGTCTGAGAGTAAGGGCAGCAGAAGAGAAGAAAAGATGTTAGAACTTAGAGGAGAGATATGTGACATAGTTCTGGAGAATGGGAAATTGAACTATGTGACTAGGGAAATGAGATTGGATTGTCAGACTGTGTTGAGTACCTGTTTGAGATGTGTAGTCATGAATTTAAAGTGAGATCAACCATTGGGGATTGTGTGGTTTCCTGTGGGAATGTTCACCCTTGCAAGGGTGTTGGGATAAAATGAGATAATACATGGATAACATTTAATACAGTGAGAAGTATATTATGAATGCTACCTACTTTTGTTTTTCTCATTTTGTTTTTCTTTTGCTTCTATAAATGTGACTGAGGAGCACAAACATTTACCACCTGATAGGATCTTCTCCTGTAGCATGTTCTGCAGTCAAACGACTGCAGTTTGCAACTACTTGAAATCTGAATCCTTGCGTATTTGCATTTATATAGCTTGAAAATTGAAGATGTTTACTAAAACCAAACTATAGTAAATAGAGCTCTCCATTGTCAGACTTCATTGTCAAGACTAATTCATAGTCTTGGAATGGAAGGGCTGTGCATTTGTCAAGTGGCAGTTCATAAATTTTTGTGAAAATATTTTATCACTGTATTTCATTTTGGATCTGATGTACTGGAAGTTTGCAGAATCCACAGCTTTAAGATCACCAGGGAAATGTTCGGTTTAATAGGTTGTCATTTCTCCCTGACCACTTGGGCAGTATTATGATACAAATAATAATGACTGACATTGACAGCTCTTAAAAGTGCTAATTTTCTAAGCATTTCATATACGTAATTCTTGTTTAACTATGTGAGGCAATTGCTATTATTATATCTATATTTCAGATGCAAAAGTGGCTCAGAGAAGTTAAAGAACTTCCCCAAGGTACATTTAATTTTATCTCCAGTTTCTGCTGCAGACTTTAACTCTGTGTGTGTGTGTGTGTGTGTGTGTGTGTGTTTTAAGGCTGCTTGACCATTACTTATCTATACATTTGTGGAGTAAAGGTAATGGATTGATGCAGATTTTCTAGCTTCAAAAGCTGCCACTTACTAGCGATGGAACTTGGAACAAATTATTTAACCTCTGTCCACCTTTGTCTTTATATCCATGAAATGGGAATAATATTAGTAGTCCTGCATGATAGGGTCATTGTGAGGATCACGTGAGTTAATACATTTAATAAGCAGTGGCTGGGTTATTTAAATGCTGTTGTTATCCTCTGCCTGGTCCTTCAATCAGTGTGGCCTGCGAGCTGATAAAAATTCTTATAATCATTCTCTGTTACTGTGTCCAGGTAGAATTTAAAAATCACAGACTTCCTGGTAATGCTCCTAACTCAGGCATTGCCTCTGTTTCCTTTGATTTTATCTTCTCTCTGAGGGATGCAAACATAACAATTTGCTTCTCGGTGCAGAAAACAACTCAGACTTCATTCAGACATATCTGACCAATGAGGTTCATTTCATTAGTCTTCATATGCCACTTAGAAACAAGGCGTAATGTGATTCCATTTTGCCTTTCTCAAATGGGAGGGATTTGGTTGGAAAGGCCAATATACCAAACAGCTGTTACTGAGCATAACATACGATAAATGTTGTAGTCAGAGGACTGCACATGAAAGTGTTCTGAAAATGTCTGTAAAATTTAAACTTACTTTGATGTGTTGTATCAGTCACTGATTAAAAGCAACTAGACAGGCTTGACATGGGAGGCCAGTGTAAATTTACACAAAAAGAAGAGTAATGAATAATATAAAACAGTGGTCCCCAGTAAGTTTACATCAAAATCTTTGCAAAATACAAATTCCACGTGCACAGATACTAAATTAGTAAGTCATGATGTTGTAGATGGAAGTGGGGTCTAAGCTTTTGGTGGTCACAAGCACAGAATTGGACTGTCCACATGGATATTGTAAAACAAAGCAAGCAGGAAATTTATTAAGGAAGGAATAAATTCCCAAGAAATAGGGGTGTGCCATCTCTGGCCAGGGGATGGTTGTCTTCTATTGAAGGGTTACAGGCTGTATAGGGTTTTTACTTAAGCTTCTACACATGTGATTTTCCACAATCCTCCTTGATTGTCCACTCTGGGGGGAACCGTGATGCTAATTATTATCAGGTGTTACAAGGCAATTCTCATAAATCAGAATGCTGACTGATGATAGCTGCAGTGTCTCAGGGTTTTCTATTCTATCTCCTGCCTCAACTTCTGCCTGAGAGACATGGTTCTCAAAAATTCTTTTTTGGGGTTACTGAGGAAGTATGGTCAATCTTCTGTATCTACTTCTTGCTGGAATGGGACAATGGATCCTTTCTGCTGAGAATTGTGAAACTCTTGCCCCATCTTACCTGATGGTTGTGGAGGAATTCCTGAGACAGGCATGGACACTGGGTGTTGTAAGATGTTGCCATCAGATTCCTTAAGGATTGGTTGAAAACCTTAAAGCATTGTTATCCTGATATGGTGAGTCTGGAAGATATAAATTTAACCAACAGGTTAAAGATGCAAGGGCCAAAGATTAACAAGTCCCAACAGAGGTAGAAACCAAGTTACTTAGGGAATATATCCCTTTAATAGTATCCCAGATAGTTTCAGTTATTCCAGATACAATCCTTTTAGCCATGTTGCTTACTGTAATATTTTATCAGTATTTGTTTCTATTTTCCCTGATGAGTTTATCAAGAGTATTAGCTAGTCTGCTAGAGCACAAATCCCACCCTCCTAGGCCAATAAGTAATCTACTTAAAAGTCCACTCAGATTTATGGGCTGGCAAGAGAATTTTGAGGCTCAGGTTGTGTGTTAGTTCATTTGACCCAAAGTACTGTTAGGGATATTCCTCCTAACACTGCCCAGATTCAGTGTTTTGGCTCAGGTCTGGGTGCTGAGGTTGTCATGACTGACTTGTTTCTCTATCAGGTTGCCCACTGTATTGTGGTTGATGATGTCTATCCCAGCAATTGTAAACAGTAGTTCCCCAGAGCAAATGCTGGGTGATTTAGAAAAGACAGTTGTTGAGCCAAGAAGGAGTAGCAAGAGTGCAGATTGTTAGCTATAAGATGTTTCATATTGACTTATCTTTAAGTTTTCTTCTTTTTGAACAGAAATTTGGGGATGTTCTAAGGGTTCATAGGCATAGGTGGAGTCCAATTCTGTTGGCCTGGGGGAGAATCTGCTGGTTTTACTCTGGAAGTGTGGACTTGACTATCTACTCCTAGCAGGTTCATGGCCATGGGGATACTTAGATAACCTGGTAGGGTCCCTTTCATTTAGGGCTAAGTTGATCTTTTGGGGCTCCCTCTTTCAAGTTTTAAGTAGTGCCCAATCCCCTGGAGATACAGTGGTTCGGGATTTTCCTTTGGGAGTGGGTAAGACCTTATTTCCATATTCCTGTAGTGGTTTTTGTACCTGTCCTAAATTTATTATATGCTTAACTGCTCAGTGGGTCTCTATATCAAATATCAGATCTAGAATTAAGAAAGGCCTGCCATTTAGCATCTCAAATGGACTGTGTCTAGTATTGACCTTAGGGGAGTCCCTTATTCTCATGAGTGCTACAGCTAGTAATTTAACCCAATTTTCAGAAGTTTTTGATGGGGCTTTGCCAATGCCCTTTTCAAGGTCTGATTTGCCTGTTCTACCTTCTCAGAGGACTGAGGTCTTCAAGCAGAGTGAAGATAATATTTTATGTCTAGAGATTAATTGAATCATCTTAGATATAAAGGATGGCCCTTATCACTTTGTAGGGGAGTGTGGGAGACCAATTGGGGTATTATTTCCTTTAGGAGAGTTTTTTGATATTTCTGTGGCTTTCTCCATCCTTGTCAGAAAAGCCTCAGTCCATCCAGTAAGGGTATCTATCAGGATTAATAAGTATCCTCATATATCCTCTACAGAGAGGTATTTTGAAAAAAATCAATCTGCCAATCTTCTCCAGAATAGGTACCTCTTCACTGAATGGGCTCTGTCAGTGAGGGAAGGGATTTTTTCCCAGGTATGTTGTAGGCAAAAAGAGTGCAGGCTTGACAAATATCCTTTATGATAGTTGTTAGCTCTTTGCCTACAAATAATTTGTTAACCATTGTTGTTGTGGCATCCCTTCCTATGTGGAAAGAGTCCTATAAAGCCTTTAAAAATTTCCACCAGGAGGCCTGGGGAAGGAAGAGTTTTGGGCCATGTATATCCAAGATCCTTCATGGATGCCCCCTTGCTCCAAAGTCCAAGATACCTCCCTAGATGTATAGTTGGGCTTGATATTTGAGCCATTCACAGAGAGGAATAAAACAAGTTGTTTGATAGTCCCTAGTGCTGCTTTCTTTGTTCTTGGTCTGCCCTTCTATTTCTCTAGGAGATAGAGGACATATCCTTTTGGTGACCTTCGCAATTCACGACTTCCACTTCGGGAGTTTAACTGCTTCTAATAGATTTAGGATTTATGGTTCATTTGTAATGGGGGAATTCCTAATAGTAAGGAGCCCCCTTTCTTTCCACATAGCAGCATGAGCATGCAGAAGAGGAATCTGTATAGATATTAATCCATTTTCATCATCCTAGAATAAGAGCTGGGTAAGGGCCATAATTTCAGCCTTTTGAGCAAAGGTTGAGAGTGAAAGGAGTCATACTTCAATGGTATCATATAAACTAACTACTGCATATCCTGCCTTTTGCTGTCCAGTCAGTACAAAGCTGCTTCCATCAGTGGAACCAGTCTTCGTCAGGGTTTTCTAAGGATTGGTCTAGCAAGTCAGTTCTACTGGAATAGGTGAGATTAAAAATCTCTGAGCAGGAATGGGTCAAATCTTGAGATGATTCTATAGGCATTAAGGAGACTGGGTTTAATGTATTATGGGATTTTACAGCTACTTCAGGATTGTCCAGAAGAAGGGCCTGATACCTGGTCAATCTGTTCCCTGTTAGCCAGAGGTGCCCTTTCATTTCTAACATTCCTTTTACCTGACATGGAGTTAAGATCTCTAACTTCTGCACAAGAGTTCACTTAGCTTTTTCTGTTAGCATGGCTATGGCTGCAACTGCTCTTAGACATGGAGGCCACCTGATTGCTACATTGTCTAGCTTTTTAGAGAAATACACAACTGGTCAAGGTTTGTTTCCTAGTCTTTGGACTTAGATCCCTAAGGCTATTCCATGCTTTTCTGATATGTATAGAGAGAAAGGCTTGTTTAAGTTAGGGATGCATAGGGCCAGGGCGTCAACTAGGGCCTACTAGATTTTATTAAAAGCCCAATCGTGTTCTTTTCCCCATATAATGGGTTTGGTGTCTGGCCTTGTAGTAGCTTCATATAAAGGTTTTGCAATTAGTCCAAAGCTTGGCATCTAAATTCTGCAATATCCAGCCATTGCCATTTCTAAGAAAGAAAGAGAGGAGTTGTTGTTCAATATTAGGTGGTATTAAGTCAATGATGCTTTTATTCTTTCTTGTGACAGTTGTCTAGATCCTGGGATTAGGATATATCCTAAAGAGTTTACTTTCTGTCTGGTAATTTGGACCTTTTTTTCTTAGGGACTCGATATTTCAGGTCCCCAAGGAAGTTCAGAGTTTGGATAGTATTATGATCTGAGGCTTCCTTCAAGGGCTGCAGACTAGGATATCATTTACATAGTATAAGATGTCTCCCTCTTATTATTGTAATTCTCTTAGATCTTTTTCTAATGCTCTTGCAAACAGATAAGGGCTATCTCTAAGCTCTTGTGGTAGTACTGGTAGGTATATTGCTGATGGGTCATTGTTTTTAGGTCTGTCCACTCAAATACAAATAAGTATTGGGAATCTGGATGGACAGGGAAGCCAAAGAAGGCATTTTTTAGTCTAAAACTGTATATACCATTGAGTATAGTCTGGTACTTGAATAAGTATGGTGTAAGCATTGGTTATAAGAGGATCAAGGGGAACTTCGGCCTCATTAACTAGTCTTAAATCCTGGACCAATCTACACTCCCCTTTTAGGTTAAGAATGGGGAGGATTGGAGAACTGCAGGGGGATTGACAGGGTACTAGCAGCCTGTGTGTTACATATTTCTCTATGATGGGCTGCAGACCCCCTAGGGCAGGGGTGTCAAGCTCATTTTCACCAGGGGCCACATTGTCCTCATGGTTGTCCTCAAAGGGCCGAATGTAATTTTAGGACTGTATAAATGTAACTACTCCTTAACATTTAAGCGAGAGCTAGGCACTGCTGCCAGATAGGAACAAGGTGCTGGGCTGAACAAAACAAGGTGGAGGGCTGCATTCAGCCTGGGGCCTTGTGTTTGCCACCTGTGCTCTAGGGCCTTCTGTTTGACAGGATACTGTTTCCTATGACAACCAGTTGTCCCAGGACCTTTAGGCAAATTTGAACAGGTTGGGCAGCCTTGGCTTTCAAATTGACAGGTGAAGGCGGTATGTAAAAACAAGTTTGAGACATTCCTTCAACACCCATAATATTAATTGAACTAGGAGAGAGAGGTCCAACATAAAAATTGAGGACAGAATAAGTGGCCCCAGTATCAACAAGGATGTTAATTTTCTTACCTGCCACATCAAGGTTTACCCAAGGTTCATCAGAGATCAAAATGCTGGTGTAGGGTGGGATCAATCTGATCCTTGGGCACCCTCAGTCCTCAAGTGCTGCCATGCCTTAGGTGATGACCCCTTTCCATTCTGGAAATGGGGGGCAGTTTATCTTCCAGTGCCAGGGATCAGGGTTTGCACCTTTGCACATGGTACATGGCCCTGGGAGTGGCCTAATGCCATCCCTTGCTCTGTGCCCAGGGCATTTACACTTAAAGCATGTTTGATCTTTTTGCCCTTGGCATTTCTGTGGCTTTCCTGGGTTACCTTCAGGTGGCTCCACATTGCCAATGGTGCTGCTAACAGCAAATGCTATTTACTTGGCCTGACTTTCCAGTCCCTTTTTACTATGATGGATCTGTTTCTCCCTTTCCTCAAGGTCTCAGTTAAAACTAAGAAGCCTGTATCAGTTACTTGGGCCATAGGAGTTTGTGGATCCATTTGTAACTTCTGAGGCTTTCTACAGATAACTGGTACTGACTGGCTAATGAAATGTTGCTTTATTAATACTTGACCTTCTGAAGAATATGGATGTAGATTAGCGTATTTACTGAATGCCTCAACCATCCTGTTATGGAAGAGAGCAGGATTCTCTTCATTTCCTTGTATTATTTCCAATACCATTTGCCAAAAAGTATATTCTTATTTTTCATTGAATTGTCACTGCTTCTTTGTCAAAGATTGTGGACTGTATCTGTGTGGGTATTTGTCTGGGCTCTTCATTCTGTTCCATTGATCTATTTGTTTATTCTTTCACAAATACCATGCTGTGTTTTTTTTTCCAATTTTTATTTTAATTGTTGATCTTGTACAGTTTTCTGTCTTTTATTCTCACCCCAACCCACCACCCCATCCCTCCCCATCTTCCTCACATTTCCACCCCCCATAGTTTTTGTCATGAGTCCTTTATACTTATTCCTGTAGATCCTTCCCCTTTTCCCCTGCAATTCCCTCCCTTCTCCCTTTTGGTGACTTTCAGCCTGTTCTCAATTTCAATCTTTGGTTATAGTATGCTTGTTTGTGTGTTTTGTTGATTAGCTTCCTGTTAAAGGTGAGATCGTATGGTATTTGTCTTTCACTGCCTGGCTTATTTCGCTTAGCATGATACCCTCAAGTTCCATCCATGCTGTTGCAAAGGGTATGAGCTCCTTCCTTCTTTCTGCTGCATAGAATTCCATTGTGTAAATGTACCACAGTTTTTTGATCCATTCATTTACTGATGGGCATCTAGGTTGCTTCCAGCACTTGGCTATTGTAAATTGTGCTGCTATAAACATAGGGGTGCATAGGTTCTTTTGGATTGGTGTTTCAGGGTTCTTAGGATATAGTCCTAGCAGTGGAATTGCTGGGTCAAAAGGTATGTCCATTTTTAGTTTTCTTAGAAAATTCCATACTGTTTTCCTTAGTGGTTGTACCAATCTGCAATCCCACCAACAGTGCACTAGGGTCCCCTTTTCTCCACAACCTCTCCAACACTTGCTGTTTGTTGCTTTGTTTATGAAGGCCATTCTGACTGGTGTCAAGTGGTATCTCATTGTAGTTTTAATTTGCATCTCTCTGATAGCTAGAGATATCGAGCATCTTTTCATGTGTCTCTGGATGCTTTGTCTGTCCTCCTTGGAAAAGTGTCTGTTCAAATTCTTTGCCCATTTTTTAATTGGGTTGCTTGTCTTCTTAGAGTAGAGTCTTGTAAGTTCTTTATATATTTTGGAGATTAATCCCTTGTCTGAGGTATCATTGTCAAATATGTTTTCCCATACAGTTGGTTCTCTTTTTATTTTAATACTGTTTTCTTTAGCTGTGCAGAAGCTTTTTATTTTGATGAGATCCCATTTGTTTATTCTCTCCTTTATGTCCCTTGCTCTAAGGGACGTATCAGTAAAAATATTGCTGCTTGAAATATCTGAGATTTTCCTACCTATGTTCTCCTCTAGGACTTTAATGGTGTCACGGCTTATATTTAAATCTTCTATCCTCCTTGAATTTATTTTTGTGTATGGTGTAAGTTGGTGCTCAAGTTTCATCTTTTGGCATGTAGCTGTCCAATTCTCCCAGCACCACTTGTTGAAGAGGCTATTTTTGCTCCATTTTATGTTGCTGCCCCCTTTGTCGAATATTAATTGACTGTAGAGACTTAGGTTTATTTCTTGGCTCTCTGTTCTATTCCACTGGTCCATCTGTCTGTTCTTGTGCCAGTACCAGGCTGTTTTGATTACAGTGGCTTTGTAATACAGTTTGGTATCAGATATTGTGATCCCTCCTACTTTGCTCTTCTTTCTCAAAATTGCTGCCGCTATCCAGGGTCGTTTATTGTTTCATATAAATTTTTGAAGTGTTTGTTCTATGTCTGTGAAATATGCCATTGGAACTTTAATAGGTATTGCATTGAATCTGTAAATTGCTTTGGGTAGTATGGACATTTTGATGATATTAATTCTTCCGATCCATGAACATGGTATATGTTTCCATTTGTTTGTGTCTTCCTTGATTTCTTTCTTCAGTGTTGTGTAGTTTTCTGCATACAAGTCTTTTACCTCCTTGGTTAGGTTTATTTCTAGGTATTTTATTTTTCTTTTTGCTATATCGAATGGGATTTTTTTCTTGATTTCTGCTTCTGCTGTTTCACTGTTGGTATACAAAAATGCCTTTGATTTCTGGATATTGACTTTGTATCCGGCTGTTTGGCCAAATTCATTTATTATGTCGAGCAGCTTTTTGGCCGAGTCTATAGGATTTTCTATGTACACTATCATGTCATCTGCAAACAATGATAGTTTTGTTTCCTCCTTTCCAATTTGGATGCCTTTTATTTCCTTTTCTTGTCTAATTGCTGTGCTAAGACTTCCAATACTATATTGAATAGAAGTGGTGAAAGTGGACATCCTTGTCTTGTTCCTGATCTTAGTGGGAAAGATTTCAGTTTTTGCCCATTGAGTATGATGTTGACTGTAGGTCTCTCATATATGGCCTTTATTATGCTGAGGAATGCTCCCTCTATTCCCACTTTGCTGAGTGTTTTTATCATAAATGGGTGCTGTACCATATCAAATGCTTTTTGTGCATTTATTGATATGATCATGTAATTTTTGTCTTTGCTTTCGTTTATGTGATGAATTATATTTACTGATTTGCGAATGTTGAACCATCCTTGCATCCCTGGGATGAATCCCACTTGGTCATGGTGTATGATCTTTTTAATGTATTGTTGGATGCGGTTTGCCAATATTTTGTTGAAGATTTTAGCGTCTATGTTCATCAGTGATATTGGCCTGAAGTTTTCTTTCTTTTTTGTGTCTTTATCTGGTTTTGGGATTTGGATGATGCTGGCTTCATAAAAAGAGTTTAGGAGTCTTCCATCATTTTGGATTTTTTTGAATAGTCTGTGAAGGATAGGGGTTATCTCTTCCTTAAATGTTTTGTAGAATTCTCCTGTGAAACCATATGGTCCAGGGCTTTTGTGTGTCGGGAGTGTTTTGATTACTGCTTCAATTTCATCAGCTGTTATTGGTCTGTTCAGCCTTTCTGTTTCTTTTTCTTTGAGTTTTGGAAGACTATATTTTTCTAGAAACTTGTCCATTTCACCTAGGTTTTCAAATTCCTTGGCATACAGTTCTTCGTAGTAATTTCTTACAATCCTTTGTATTTCTGTGTTGTCAGTTGTAATCTCTCCTCTTTCATTTCTGATTGTGTTTATTTGAATCCTCTCTCTTTTTTTCTTGATGAGCCTGCTTAAAGGCTTGTTGATTTTGTTGATCTTTTCAAAGAACCAGCTCCTGGATTCATTGATCCTTAGGATTGTGCTTTTAGTCTCTATGTCATTTAATTCTGCTCTGATCTTGGTTATTTCCTTCCTTCTACTTGCCCTGGGTTGTCTTTGTTGTTGTTCCTCGAGTTCTTGTAGGTGTAGGGTTAAGTTGTTTGTTAGAGATGTTTCTGTCTTCTTTAGGTAGGCCTGTATCGCTATGAACTTCCCTCTGAGGACTGCCTTCATTGTGTTCCATAAGTTTTGGGTTGTTGTGAGTTCATTTTCATTTGTTTCCAGAAACTTTTTGATTTCCTCCCTAATTTCATTCTTGACCCATTCATTGTTTAATAGCATGCTATTCAATCTCCATGATTTTGATGGTTTGGGGATTTTCCCCATCAAGTCGGTTTCTAGTTTCAGTCCCTTTTGGTCGGAGAAAATGCTTGGTATGATTTCAATTTTCTTAAATTTGTTGAGGCTTGTTTTATGTCCTATCATGTGGTCTATCTTTGAAAATGTTCCATGTGCATTTGAAAAAAAATGTGTATTTAGTTTCTTTGGGATGAAGGGCTCTATATATATCAGCTAAGTCCAATTCGCCTAGAGTGCTGTTCAATGCCACAATATCTTTATTCATATTTTGTTTGGAAGATCTGTCCATTTTTCACAGTGGGGTGTTAAAATCCCCTACTATAACTGTGTTGCTGTCAATATCTTTCTTGAAGTCCTCTAAGATTTTCTTGATGTATTTAGGTGCTCCTATATTGGGTGCATATATACTTACAATGTTTATGTCTTCTTGGTGGATTCTTCCCTTGAGTATTATGAAGTGACCTACTGGGTCTCTCTTTATGGCCCTTCTTTTGAAGTCTGTTTTGTCTGATATGAGTATTGCTGCCCCAGCTTTTTTTTTCCTGACCATTTGCTTGGAAAATTTGTTTCCAGCCTTTCACTTTGAGCCTGTGTAGGTCTTTTGTCCTGAGGTGGTTTTCTTGTAGGCAGCACATGTGTGGGTCAGGCTTTCTTATCCATTCAGCTATTCTATGTCTTTTGACTGGAGCATTTAATCCATTTACATTTAAGGTTATTATTGATAGGTATTTATTCATTGCCATTTTCTTACCTGTGTTTCTCTCTCTCTCTCTCTCTCTCTCTCTCTCTCTCTCTCTCTCTCTCTCTCTCTGTCTCTGTCTCTATCTCTATCTCTATCTCTATCTCTATCTTTTCCTTCCTTTTCTTAAAGCAGTCCCTTTAGTATCTCTTGCAGAATTGGTTTGGTGGAGGTGTATTCTTTTAGACTTCTTTTGTCTGGAAAATTTCTTATTTGGCCTTCTATCTCGATTGAAAGCCTTGCTGGATATAGTAGTCTGGTTGAAGGTCTTTGGTTCTCATTGCTTGGAATATTTCTTTCCATTCTCTTATGGCTTGGAGCATTTCCATTGAGAAGTCAACTGCTAACCTTATTGCGGCTCCCTTTTATGTTACTTCCTTTTTCTCCCTTGCTGCCTTTAAGATTCTCTCTTTGTCTTGGAATTTTGCCATTTTAATTATGATGTGTCTGGAAGTGGGCCTGTTTGGGTTCCTCTTTATTGGGACTCTCTGTGTTTCCTGAATTTGTGTGGCTTTTTCTCTTACCAAATTAGGGAAGTTTTCCATCATTACTTTCTCAAATAGGTTTTCTATGCCTTGCTCTTCTTCTCCTCCTTCTGGTATCTCTATTATATGGATATTATTATGTTTCCTGTTGTCTTGCATATCTCTTAACCCCTCTTCATTCTTTCTGAGCCTCTTTTCCTTTTCTTGCTCTTTCTGGGTGTTTTTTTTTGTATTTTGTCCTCCAACTTACTGATCCAATCTTCTGCTTCATCGATTCTGCTTTTCATTCCTTCTACTGTGTTCTTCAGTTCAGAAATTGTATTCGTCATTTCCTCTTGGCCCTTGTTGATAGTTTCTATTTCCTTTTTCATGTTGATATAGTTTGCGGTGAGTTCATCATAACTTCCCTGTAGTTTCTGGTAGCTCATTGAGAGCTCATGGAGCTTCCTGAGAACCATTGCTTTGAACTCAATATCTGATAGTTGAGTTGCCTCCATTCCATTTCGCATTCTTTCTGGGGCTTCCTCCTTTCCATTCATTTGGAGATTGTTTCTTTGTCTTCTCATTGTTTGTAAGACTCTTGTTGTTAGCCTCAACTTCTTAAATTGATCTGTTCTGCCTTCCTGGGTTTGTGGTGTGACCTTCTGTGGTAGAATACATGTGAGATTCAGTGGGGGATTCTCCTTCAGATATCCTGTTGTTCACCACTTCCACTGTCTCATCAGCTGGGATACCCTCTTTTTGAGACCAACTCTGTTTTTTTTCACAGTTCCAGGTTTGTTTTTTTTGTTGTTGTTTTTGTTTTTTTGTCTCGTGGGTATTTAAGAAGAGGAGAGAGGGGAAAAAATGAAAGAAGAAGAAAGAAGAAAAAAGAGGAAGTTAGAAGAGATAAAATTGGAAAGAAAGGAAGAGGGAATAAAACAAGAAAGAAGTAAAGAGATGCAAAAGGAGTTCGGGAGTAAAAAAGAAGATAAAAATAATAAAGAAGTAGTAATTAAAAACAATTATATAGATAGGCACACAAACCAAAAAAAAACAAAAACAAAAACAAAGTGAAACAAAAATCAAACAAACAGAAAAAACAACCAAAAAAGGAAAAGAAAAGAAAGGAAAAAATCCCCAAAACGGAAAAGAGAAAAGAAAAAAGAAAACAAAAACAAAGGAAAACAAACAAAAACAAACAAACAGACAAACAAAGAACTCTTGTTGTTTTCAAACTTGCCCAGCCAGTTTTTCTGGTCTTGCTGGCTGCAATGGCCGAGGGGTGATAGTATTGGTTTTCTCTGTGTTCAGCACTGAGTCATCATTGTGTTTCAGTCCCCAGAGTTAATATGGTTGCCAAAGTTAGAATGGTGCCTCTCTCCCCAGGGCTTTCAGAGTGTATTCTGAGTCTCCTGGGGTGCACGCACTTCCCTGAGTTTTTGGGTGTGAGCTTGATCTCTGGTAGCATGCAGCTGCCTGCGTTGGCGCCTGTGCACCTTTCTGTGGTGTCTCAGGGCCTATGCTCCGGCAGCAATCTCTCCCCAGCACCTATGGCCCTAAACTGTCTGTGTTCACGCGCTGACCTGTGCACTGGTGACTATGACTCCACAGCTGTCTCCTGTGGCCAGCAGCTATGCTTTCTTGAGTGCCTATGATCCTGCGACCTTGTGCGTTCCCATGTGGGTGTCTATTTTCCTGCAGCCATCTCACTTCACACACGCCTCCACCTGCAGACGGGGTGATTATGATCGCTGAGCTCACAGTTGCCAGGAAAACTCAGTTCAAAATCCCGCAGTGACCTGGCGCGGGGCACCCACTTTTGCTCGGCCACAGTGGCGCGGTGGCCCCTGAGATCTTCCCAGCCGATTTCCAGCTCCCTCCCTAGAGCCCTGGGGCAGGCTTGGCAGAGCACTGGGCTGGGACCTCAGCCTCCCTGGTCTCCGTGCTGATCCCTGGACTCCTATTGTTCTGAAGTACTCTTCTTACCGACTGATTTTTCAATGTCCACTACAATTTTTGATCTCTTATTCTCAAATATGCTGTGTTATTGTTCCTTGTCTGCTCTGTTCTTCTGTAGATCGGCCAGGTTTTTCTCCCGTGTGTAGAGAGAAATGGAATCTGCTCCTTCCTACTACACCGCCATCTTCTCTCCTATTTACTTATTTTTTTATGTGATTGCTGTAACTAAGACTTCCAGTACTGTGGTGAAAGTGGTCAAACTTGTCTTATTCCTGATTTTAAAGAAGAAAAGCTTTTGGCTTCTCACTGTTGAGTAATATGTTAGTTGTCTGTTTCTTATATATGGCCTTTATTATGTTGAGGTACACTTCCTTTATTCTCATTTTGCTGACATTATTTTTATTGTGATCACAAATTGGTGGTATATTTTGCCAAATGCTTTTTCCATACCTATTAATATGATCACATGATTATATGTGTTTTATCTTTTATTTTGTTTAATTGATTTATGGATATGGAACCTACTTTGCTGCCCAAGAATATATCCCACTTTGATCATGGTATGTGACCTTTTTAATGTATTACTTCATTGGTTTGTTAATATTTTGTTGAAGATTTTTGCATCTATGTTCATCAGGGATATTGGTCTGTAACTGTTGTTTTGTAATATCTTAGTTTTGGTGTCAGTGTACTGCTAGTCTCACAAAAATGAGTTTGGGAGCCTTCCCTCCTCTTCAGTTTTTTTTTTCTTTTTTGTAATAGTTTGAGAAGGTAGGTGTTAATTCTTTGACTAGTTTGTAAAATTTACCTGTGATGCCATTTGGTTTATGTCTTTTGTTTGTTAGGAGTTTGTTTATCTGTTTATTTATTTTATTTAATTGTATTTATCAGGGTAACATTGGTTAATAAAATTATATAGGTTTCATGTGTACAATTCTATAACACATCATCTGTGTACTGATTGTGTGTTTCCCATGCCAGGTCAAATCTCTTTCCATCACCATTTAATCCCCCTTTACCCTCTTCTACCTTCCACACCCTTCTTTCCCTCTGGAAATCACCATACCGTTGTCTGTGTCTATAAGGCTTTTTTTCTTTCTTTTGCTTAATTCCTTCACCTTATTCGCCCAAGCTCCCAACACCTTCCCTTCTGGCAGCTGTTAGTCTGTTCTCAGTATCTATGAGTCTGTTTCTAATTTGTTTGTAAGTGCATTTTGTTAATTAGATTTCACATGAGTGAAATCATATGGTACTTGTCTTTCTCTGGTTGGTTTATTTCACTTAGATAACACTCTCCATGTCCATCCTTGCTGTCACAAAAGGTAAGATTTTCTTCATTTTTATGGCAGAGTAGTATTCCATTTCGTAAATGTACAACAAGTTTTTCATCAACTCATCTCCAGATGAGGATTTGGGCTGCTTCCATAGTTTGGCTATTGTTAATAAGGGTGCAATGAACATAGGGGTGCATATATTCTTTCAGATTAGTATTTTGGATTTCATCAGATAAATTCCTAGAACTGGAATCACTGGGTCATAAGATAGTTGCATTATCAATTTTTGAGGAAACTTCATACTGCTTTCCACAGTGGCTGCACCAATCTGCATTCCCACCAACAGTGTACAAGGGTTCTCTTGGTGTTTGTTGATTTATTGATTATAGCCTTTCTGACAGGTGTGAGGTGATATCTCATTGTGGTTTGAATTTGTGTTTCTCTGATGATTAATGCCATTCAGCATCTTTTCATATGTCTATTGGCCATCTGTATGTACTCATTGCAGATGGCCCTTTGCCCATTTTTAAATCGTATTGTTTGGGGGTTTTGGGTGTTAGGTTTTATGTGTTTTTATATAAATTTTGGATATTAACTCCTTGTATCATCAACAAATATGTTCTCACACAAAAGTGTGTTGTCTTTTTATTTTGTTAATGGTTTCCATTGCTGTGTAAAAAAATTTTTTTAGTTTGCTGTAATCCCATTTATGTTTTTCTTTTGTTTCCTTTGCCTGAGATGATAGTTTTAAAATAATATTGCTATGAGAAATGTCTGAGATTTTACTGCCTATGTTTTTCACTAAGATTTTATGGTTTAGAGTCTAATGTTTAGATTTTTTTAGATTATTATATTTTATTTTTAAAATATATTTTATTGCTTCTGCTATTACAGTTGTCCCATTTTCCCCCTTTCACTCCCCTCTGCCCTGCTCACACCCTCCCACCCACATTCCCCCTCTTTAGTTCATGTCCATGGGTTGTACATATAAGTTCTTTGGCTTCTACATTTCCTATACCATTTTAACCTCCCCCTGTCTATTTTCTATCTACCATTTATGCTACTTATTCTCCATACCTTTTCACCTTCTCTCCCCCTCCCACTCCCCTGTTGATAACCCTCCATGTGATCTCCATTTCTGTGATTCTGTCCCTGTTCTAGTTGTTGGCTTAGTTTGCTTTTGTTTTTGCTTTAGCTGTGGTTGTTAATAATTGTGAATTTGCTGTCACTTTACTGTACATACTTTTTATCTTCTTTTCTTAGATAAATCCCTTTAACATTTCATATAATAAGGGCTTTATGATGATGAACTTCTTGAACTTGATCTTATCTGAGAAGTGCTTTATCTTCCCTTCCATTCTACATGACAGCTTTGCTGAATAGAGCTATATGGATGTAGGTCCTTGACTTTCATGACTTGGAATACTTCTTTCCAACCCCTTCTTGCCTGGAAGGTTTCTTTTGAGAAATTAGCTGACAGTCTGATGGGAACTCCTTTGTAGGTGACTGTCCCCTTATCCCTTACTTCTTCTAGAATTCTCTCTCCTTCATTTTAATCTTGGCTTATGTAATTATGCTGTGCCTTGGGGTGTTCCTCCTTGGGTCCAACTTCTTTAGGACTCTCTGAGCTTCCTGGACTTCCTGGAAGTCTATTTCCTTTTCCAGATTGGGGAAGTTCTCCTTTATTATTTGTTCAAATAACTTTTCCACTTGTTGCTCTTCCTCTTCTCCTTCTGGTACCCCTATAATTCAGTCGTTGGAATGTTTCAAGATGTCCTGGAGGTTCCTAAGCCTCTCCTCATTTGTCTGAATTCTTGTTTCTTCATTCTTTTCTGGTTGAATGTTTCTTTCTTCCTTCTGGTCTTCACCATTGATTTGAGTTCCAGTTTCCTTCCCATCACTATTGGTTCCCTATACATTTTCTTTTATTTCACTTAGGATAGCCTTCATTTTTTCATCTAATTTGCGACCAAATTCAACCAATTCTGTAAACATCCTGATTACCCGTGTTTTGAACTGTGCATCTGATAGGTTGGCTATCTCTTCATCATTTAATTGCATTTTTTCTGGTCCTTTGATCTGTGCTTTCGTTTGGCCATTTTTGTTTTTTGTTTTTTTTTGTCTTGACATGACTGTTAAGTAGTGAGGGGTGGAGCCTTAGGAATTCAACCAGGAGGGCTAGCCCATGTCACTGCATTTTGATGCTGTATGTTGGGGAGGGGTTGAGAGGGAACCATGGCACTTGCTCCACTATCTGCCAGCTTTCAGTCACTTCCCCCACTTCCCACAAGCAAATTGGGCTCTTCTCATGCCGATTCCCAGGTGGGTTGGCTTGTGTAAAATCTGGGACCCTGTGGGTCTCTCTAGTGAGCTCTCCTGTGAGGCTGGGAGTTTCTCCCACTGGTGCCTCAATCCCCACAGGCATTTTCAATCAGTGGTTTGAGGCTTTATTTCCCCTTGCTGGAGCTCTGGGTTGCGTGGTCTGTCTCTCCCGAATTCTTCTTTCTGGTTTATCTGTGAGGGAATGTGGGACCATATGTTCCACCAGCTGCCCATTCAGCCTCCTGGCCAGCGGCAGCCTTGTGCACCCCACTCTACTATCTGGTGCTGGGTCTGCCAGCTACTGCCTTGTGTCCCATACCTCCAGCCACTGCCTTGCTGCGAGTCCTCTCTGAGCACCTGTCTCCACCCCTCTTATCGGTCTGGATGGATGTGTCTTCTTTAACTCCTTGGTTGTTGGTCTTCCATACAGTTCCATTTTCTGTCAGTTCCAGTTGTTTTTTGTTTTTAAATTTTTGTTGTCCTTTTGGTTGTGTGAGGAGGCACAGTGTGTCTACCTACCCCTCTGTCTTGGCCATAAGTCCTAATGTTTAAATCTTTAATTCATTTTGAGTTTATTCTTATGTATGGTAAAAGAAAGCAGTTTACTTTTTTTTTCTTTGCACTTATCTGTTCAATTTTCCCAACACCATTTATTGAGTGGACCATCTTTATCCTGTTGTATTAATATGTTTTTGCCTCCTTTGTCAAATGTTAATTGACTATAAAAGTGTGGGTTTATTTCTGGGCTCTCTTTTCTGTCCCATTGATCTATGTGTCTGTTTTTATACCATTGCCATCCTGTTTTGATTACTATGGTCTTGTAGTATAGTTTGATATCAGGTAGCATGATTTCTCCAACTTTGTTCTTTTTTCTCAAGATCTGTGGCTATTCAGGGTCTTTTGTGGTTCTATATAAATTTTTAGAATATTTGTTCTAGTTCAGTGAAATATATCATTGGTATCTTGATATGAATTGCATTGACTCTATTGATTGCTTTGGGTAGTATAGACATTTCAATAATGTTAATTCTTCCTATCCATGAACACAGTATATGCTTCTATTTATTTGTATCTTCTTCAACTTGTTTCTTCAGTTCTTATAATTTTTCAAGTACAGGTTTTAATCCTTGGATAGATTTATTTCTAGGTATTTTATTTTTTGATACAATTGTAAATGGGATTGTTTTCTTAGTTTCATTTTCTGATAGTTCATCATTGGTATATGAAAATGCCACTGATATTTGGATATATATTTTGTATCCTGCTCATCTACTGAAATCATTTATCATCTCTAGTACTATTTGGTGGAATCTTTAGTGTTCTGTATATACAGTACCATGTCATATGCAAATAATGACAGTTTTACTTCTTGCTTTTCCATTTGTATGCTTTTTATTTCTTTTTCTTGTTTGATGGGGATGACTAGGACTTCTAGTACCATATCAAATGAGAGTGGTAAAAGCCAGACCAGCCACATATTTTTAGTTTGTAAACAATCCAATTATCTGTGAGGCACAGTAAAGCAAAGTAAAGCAAAGTGCAATAAAATGAGGTATGCCTGTCCCATGTAAAATGTGTGCATACCACCAAGCAATCTGTATAATCATGTCAAGAACTCTGGAAAGTTATGCAAGTCAGATTCCTAAATTAAATGTTTCCCTTCAAATCCTAGGGCAGGTATAGAAAATCAGTAAATTAACCCTGAGAAGGGGAACCTGAAAAAAAGTATTACTTGTTTTAGGATACAGCATTAAGGACTGAGGAATAAAATCTCCAATATGGTGCAAGGTGGTCTCATCTGATCATAGAGAAAGAAAACACATGTGTTTGTTTTGCCCAGTCAACAAAGGCATGACATTTTGCTTCAGGAGTTGGAATGAGATAGACGAGACAATGAATTCTGGGCATATTCTCATATTCTCATCTAGGGTGCTATTTTCAGTTTATCTCAAACTCAAAACTAAAGTAGATGATGGCAAAGATAGTTTTCTCCTAATTGATTTTATGTTGGATACAAGATGCCAACCTAAGAATTTTAATCTGAGGCCACTGCCAGTTCTTTTAAAAATTCTGTCACATCCCACTCTCAGAGGCCTAGGACTGGCCTGGAAAGAAGAGAATAAAAGAAGCTCCAATGCCCAATATTCCTTCCTTACCTGCATTACTTTTAGTTTAGTTGTGGTTATTGTTTTTAAAGAAATAGTGTTGTTGCTTTTTCTAATTATGAAGAAAACCAATATTTATGCAGAAAGTAATCATTAGGATGGTTAATATCTGGCAGGACAATAAATTATAATCTTTGATTTTTTTCTTAGAAATTATTTGTATTGCTACTGGACAAAAATCTATAGGGTAAGATATAATTGACAAAGTCTAGGACTTTGAATCAATAGTAAACAATGATTTGAATAAAGTACAATAATACATAAGTACTTATGTATTATACACATAATTATATAATTCTTGAGAGAACCTGTTAAACATCACCCTTGTATAACATTAAAAGACATGCTGCCTATATTTTTGTCTTACTTTCATGTTTTAAATAATCTTTTTAATATCCTATATCAAAAAATGTTAAAATATATGTTTTAAAACATTAACTTTTAGATTCAGATTATAGTAATCCCATTTCATTTGGAAGAAGCTAATTGAAAGGTTGCTGAAGAAAAAAATACTTTAGGTTTTAACCAGTGCAGGCAATATAACATGATTTCACAGGCCTCTATGGAAAAGATTAGAAAAGAAAAATATTTATCCTATGTGATGATGTTTTATAGATTAAACATGAACTCCTTGAAGAGGTACTCTGTAGTTAATTCTTACATCCATTCATTGCATTCCTAACACCTATTTCAGCATAAATATGGCATTAAAAGTATCAAGTCACTGAGTGACAGTGACTGAATAAATGAGTAATATGCCAAGCTGTGAAAACTTCAGTTGTCTAATAGAAAATCCTTTGTATTGTGTTTGACCAGGTGAACATCAATTGTGTGCTTGCTCCAGGATACTAGTTAGATCTGCTTGAGTCTCAGGACGCAAGAGGCTTTTTACCCATCTCATCTGCACATGGGGAAATGTCTTCACCCAGAAAGGCTGCTGCAGAATCTGGTAGGTTCTCATCCAGCACACACTTTGGGGTGTGCAGGGACCAAAAGGAACTAGAGTAGTGTTTCTCAGACTGTAAATATGCATGGAAATCCCATGTAGATTTGTTAACCTGCAGATTCTGATTCGCTGTGTCTGTAGTGGGCCCCAAGATTCTGCATTTGTAAAAAGGTTATATATAGTACTTAGAATAGCAAGGATTAGAATCTTTTATTTTCTCTTCATGAGTAACATTTTTTCTGATTATAAATATAACATACTTATTGTGGAGAATATGGGAAGTACAAAGAAGCACAAAAACACAAAAAAGAAAGCTCTTGGTATATAATATCAATGCAGTGATTTAATTAGATGCCAACTCTTTCCCAGCTGACTCATACTGACATTACTTTGCCTCAGACATTGCTTTCGTTTTCCAACCTTTCTTATTGTATCAATATGGATCTTTCCTCATTCTTTCCATATTCACCTCAGTTCCTGTTTCATCTTCTACTCTGCCCAATTTGTTATCAGTGCTGCTCACTACAGGTTTAAGTTAGAGCTGCACAGGGCAGTCTACGTGGGGCTGTTTTTCTGGCCTTGCTGTTCCAAGACCAGAAAACATATGAAAAGATCCAGAAGTCCTTCTGGTCCCATTCACACTCTGAGAAACCTGGAGGCAGCTTTCTTTCTAATTGTGATATTATTTATCCATAGCATGTATATTGTTTCCAGCTTATCCTTCTGTTATTGACATCACTATTGACAATTTGTTAATACAATATTTAGAGATTTTATTCTTTTGTTGAATTCTTTAGGATAAATTCTCAGAATTTGGATTCTTGAGCTAGAGTCTGAGTTTTGTATTACTTCTACTACTGCCATATTATTTTCCAGAAGAGGTTAATCATGTTATCATTAGTTTACCAGTTATATTGTAAACTTACCACATTTGGTATTATCACAGCAAGAAGAATTTACTTGTTATGAAATGATGCCTTGAGTTGTTACGTTTCTCTGATTACTGTCCAGGATTATTTATTTTCTTTTGTGTAACACGATTTTTTTAAAAAATCTGTTTGACACTTTTTTCTTTTTGAACTTACTTGTGCATTAACAGTTCTTAGTTAATTATCTTCTGATCATCTGTCTACTCAAGAGTCTAAAGCAATTATAAATTTTACTGGAGTCTTTTTAAATATAATTTTGATTCAACTTCTTTTCTAGTTTATGTTCTAAACACTATTCCTTTATTTTAGCTCCCGTGAAAAGGACAAAAGTAGTTGAAGCACCCATTTACTTAAGATATTTGCAAATCAGTAGATAAGTGGCCGCAATGGGTGGGTTTCCTTAAAAGAAATTACACTGAAAGTAGCAATTCTTATACTTTATTGGAAAAACATAAGATTCTAAGTACATTTTTCTGTATTCAAAAATGCTTTGTATGTTATGATAATTTATAGTTTTGGTCTTTATTGCCACCTAGTGAATGGTTTCTTTCTCAAGAAAAGATAATGCTTTGTAAAATTGAAAAGTTAACATATAGATGAATTTAAAGTTTAAAATAAGAAAGACAGAAACAAAAACAGAAAGTGCCAAGTTACTTTAAATGAATTAAAAATCTTCAGTCACAGACACAGTCCCAAAATCACTTATTAAAAGTATTTACAGTTTTCATAGAATTCCAGCTGAAATTGAATTCTCTTTTCTGGGCTCCCTTAAGGCTTTATTTATATCTTTATCAGAGTGCTTATTCATTGTCTCATATAGTTATTTTTATATTTGCTTTTTGAAGTGCAAACCTCTTGAGGATTAAGCTTGTCTTTCTCTTTTTTGCTTAAGCAAGCTCAGTACTTTGTATATTGTAGATGTTTAATAAATGTTTATTGTGTTGAACATTAACTCAGAGCTGTTCTTGGTGGTGGAAGAAAGCAGGGAGCAGAAAGGGCACTAGTAATCTGTAGTTTCTACAATATATTGTCCTTTAGGAAAGGACAGATTAATAATTTTGATTTATGGCAAATGTTGAATTACCAAACAGAAGGTTTGTAAGCCCTTGGTAAAAAAATGAAGTGATCTTTAAGAAGTGACCAAGTTTCACTCAGAATAAGACAGGTTAAACCACCCTCCAACTAGGTAGTCAAGAGCAGCCCTGGACCTAGATTCTATAGGAAGCACCTCATTCTGATGGGCAGGCACTCTTCTTCCTGGCCACCGTAAGATTAGGATGACCCAAATCACCAAACCCCCAGGAACTTTTTGCTTGGAGCACCTAGTGGCCCTAAAATCCCCCTGGAACCCAATTGTAAGGACGAACAAATAGGTGTTTGTTGAAATCAGAAACTATCCTTTTTTTGATTCTGAAAATGGTGGAATACATGGGAGATTCATTTACTAGTTTAGCTAGTTTACTAGTCACTTAGATGTCCTATTAACAAAGTCTATGTGAAAATTCTCAGCTGTCTTCATGTTTCAGGCTCCTTAGAACTTAACCATGATAAACTGGAATTTCTGATGACCTTATTGCATCAGGTCTGATATTCAGAATTATACAGAACCACCTAGGACCTGAGCTAGCTAGCCCAGCATTTATGCTACATTGTTAATTCTCATTATAGTAAACATTAATGCTAAAACAGATTACTTGGTTCTGATTCCTTGTGCTGGTTCATCTTTAGTTTCTCCAGTCAACCCCACTTTTTCTTAAGACATGCTTCTTTTTTTTTTTTAATTTTTTTCTTTTAGATTTTATTTATTTATCTTCAGAGGGGAAGGGAAGGAGAGAGGGAGAGAAACATCAATGTGTGGTTGCCTCTTGTATGTCCCCTGCCGGGAACTGGCCTGGCAACCCAGGTATGTGCCCTGACCGGGAATCGAACCGTGATCCTTCGGTTCGCAAGCCCGCGCTCAATCCACTGAGCTACACCAGCCAGGGCTGAAGACATGCTTCTTTCTGACCTTCCCACCCACATGTCTGAGAGAGGGCCACCTTTGTATCTTGTACTTTTTAAGGCTAAGTTCATGTCCACCTATTAATAAACCAGATGGGGTATTTAAAGAAGTCACTGGAAAGTACTTTTGATATTGTGCATTTGTGGATAAAGTGACAGGCTACATAGTGCCCAAATGCTGTACTAATACACAACAGGCAGTTAAATCAGTCCACATACCTGTCATAGCAATTACATCCTCCACTTCTAGTGCTCTACTTTATCTATAGCCATCCTAACTCTGGCTTTGGTCAGGAGTCTCAGTCCACAAGAAAGATTTATAGGATCACCAGGGGCTTCAACTAGGACTCCACTGATACGCTGTTGCTCAACAGTTGAAAGCATTCCCTAGGCAACCCAGATTCACTCAACCCCTGTGAAATCTCTATCACAACTTTTCAAGAAACTTGAAGATTGCATTCTGGTTCTTTCTGAATCACTGAAGTTATAAAGGTTACCACCTTTCTACTACCATGACTTCATCCATTCACAGTCTCCTTGTCTTTCACCACTCCTTACCATCTTCTTGTGACCATACCCAGCCCATGGGTATTATCTTGCAGCCAGGACTTTCAGGATATGCTCCACAAACAGCTTCCACCAAAGGCCTGCTCCAGTGCCTGAGCCAAGGAGGAAGGCTAGACATCAGAGGAGCTCTTAGGAACCTGAGGCTCAGAAAGACTTTCTTAGGGAGAGGATTTCAGACTGGGGAAAGAAGAGACATCCTTGCCTTATTTCAAGGCTAGAAATCCAGGAATGAATGGAATGGGAGAACCAGGTGTTTAAAAGCATGGTGCTTTTAAACTTTCATATCTGTAGCCCTTCAGTCACACATGAGCACACATAAAATGAGTAATTCATTTTGTCATGGACCCAATTAATTTATGGCCCTATTCCTTTTGTATGACTTACTCTTAATGTAGCTTTCCACTTTATATTTCATTCCTCAGACTATTGCTTAGCACCCCTTCTCTGGCTTTGACTTCTTACATTCCTCCTTGATTCTGATTTGGACTCTTCTGGCCAAGTGATTATTATGATTTTGAGAAACTATATTGTTCCTTCTAGTCTACCAATCTAGACTCCATGATGGAATGGCATGTACCCACCACAACAGAAAAACTTCCCCCATCACCCAGAACATTGCATTTGTTCAAACCTGGGAAAAGTATTCCTATTGCTAGAGAAAAATGTAATAAAATGGATCATATGATGAAAATTGATAACAAAATTCATTATTCTATAGACATTTGTCTAGTGAATGTTCTGGCCTTGGCACTGTATTCTGGGTTAGAAATAGAGAATTAGATAGAACACGGTCTCTCTAAGGAGATTACAAGAAAATGTGGAAGTCTGTATGCAGGTAAATTGTCATATAAACAGTGACCCTATAATATTAATCATATGGGGAAAATTGCTATAGTAATCTCACCAGGTCTGGAAAAGGAACTAAACAATGTGAAATATAGTAGGAATAACATTAAAATTTTTGTTTGTTTTGTAGAAGGACATGACTGGGATAAACTGTACTTAAAATACATTCAGGAAACAAGCACCTAAGAGATTCTTGCACCGAAACATAGCAGATTAAGCTTTAGTGCATGCTCCCTCTAGAAATCCTACTGAAGAAATAGTGAAGAGATGAAATGATGTAACCACAAGAACATCTTATAAAAAGCAATAATAGCAGATGAAAAAGTCTTACCATTTGGTAATATGGAAAGCAGACGGACAAATAAATGCCTTTAGCAGAGCAGAGGAGAGGAAACCCAATTGCCAGAAAGTCCTGGGGGATGGGAACTGGCCCATAAGAAACTACCAGATTTTTGCATTACAACTAGAAGTGATCAGGAGTTAAAGGGAATAGGAGCTAAAAACAGGATGACTGATTTAAAGTCTATACCAGATTTTTTTTAGACTCAGATCACTTCTTTCAACCTGTGCAGCAAGGTAACTGTTCTAACTTCATCTTAACAGTAGGTGGTAGGCTTGCTCTATTGAGAGGTGAAAGTGAAGGAGTTCTTTTGGATTGGAGATTGGCTAAACTAGGGGTGGGGGTGGGATGCTAAACTGAAAACAGGAGAAATAGTTGAAAGTCTGTATTTAATACAATTTTATGACCCCTCCATTCTTTTCCCCCTCAGCTGTCCTGTTTCCTCCACTCAGCTCTCAGATTTATACTCACTAGGTAGGAATTCTCCCTAGAGAAATTGGCCTGTCCAAGAGAAAAGATCTACAGATTTTGGGAAATTTCCAATTAAGGAACAATCTCTCTCTCTCTCTCTCTCTCTCTCTCTCTCTCTCTCTCTCTCAATTACTACATTGTAAGATTGTAAGGGCTAATATTAGTTAAGGAACCACATACACATAGCTCCTATTCAACTTCTTAATATCTCAATGTGATCCAAATAAATGGGAAAAATGAATTCAGAAGCAATGCAGGTAAAAACAAACAAATAAGTAAACATAATTAATATTCTCAGAGAACTAAGAAACTATACTGCATCAAGAAGCACAGAATGTGACTGTCCGCCAAGATGGAGGCATAGGTAAATACACTTTGTCTCCTTGCAGAACCAAAAGAAGGAAAACAACAAATTTAAAAATAAAAAGTAAATAGAATGGACAGAAAATGGAACTGTAGAGAAGTCCGACAAACAAGAAGTTAAAGAAGAAGCATTCATTCAGATTGGTGGGAGGGGCAGAGTCAGGCAGCTGGGACAGAGAGGATTCATGACAAGGTGGCAGCTGGTGGACTGGGCAGTCTCACATTTGCCTGCAGATAAACTGGGAGGAACAACTGGGGAGTGAGACAGATTGTACAACCCAGGGTTTCAGCACAAAGAAATAAAGCCTTAAAACCCTTGGCCATTAAAAACCTGTGGGGGTTGCAGCTGTGGGAGAAACTCCCAGCCTCACAGGAGAGTTCATTGGAGAGACACACAGGGTCTTAGAATGCACACAAACTCGCCCACCCAGGAATCAGCACTAGAAGGGCCCAAATTGCTTGTGGGTAGCAGGGGAAGTGACTGAAAGCCGGAGAGCTGAGCAAGTGGCATTGTTCCCTCTTGAACCCCTCCCCCACATATAGTACCATGATTCAGGAATGTCAGTTACCCTGCCCTGGTGAATACCTAAGGGTCCGTCTATTACAATGTAACAGGAGCACCAAGACAAAAAAATATAGCCCAAATGAAAATACAAATCAAAGCCCCCAAAATAGAACTAAGCAATGAAGAAAGAGATAGCTAACCTGTCAGATGAAGAATTCAAAACACTGGTAATCAGGATGCTCACAGAAATGGTTGAGTATGGTTGCAAAATGGAGGACAAAGTGAAGGCTATGCAAAGTCAAATAAAGAAAAGTATACAGGGAAACAACAGTATAGGGAAGGAAACTGGGATTCACATAAAAAATTTGGAGCAGAAGGAAGAAATAAATATGCAATCAGAACAAAATGAAGAAACATAATTCAGAAGAATGAGAAGATGCTTAGGAACCTCCAGGACAACTTAAAACACTCAAGCATCCAAATCATAGGGGTGCCAGAGGGAGAAGAGGAAGAACAAGAAATTGAAAAATTATTTGAAAAAATGGTGAAGGAAAACTTTTCTGATCTAGTGAAGGAAATAGTCATGCAAGTTTAGGAGGCTCAGAGAGTCCCAAAGAAGCTGGATCCAAGGAAGCACAAACCAAGGCACATCACTATTATATTACCCAAGATTACAGATAAGGAGAGAATCTTAAAAGCAGCAAGAGAAAAGGAGACAGTTACCTACAAAAGAGTTCCCAAAAGACTGTCAGCCAATTTCTCAAAAGAAACCTTGCAGACAATAGGGGTTGGAAAGAAGTATTCAAAGTCATAAAAGGCAAACACCTACACACAAGATTACTCTATCCAGCAAAGCTATCATTTAGCTTCCACCATATAGAGTGGGAGGGCAGGTAAAGTGCTTCCTAGATAAGGTAAAGTTAAAGGAGTTCATCGTCATTAAGACCTTATTGTATGAAATGTTAAAGGGACTTATCTAAGAAAGAGATTAAAACTATCAACAGTGAAATGTCAACAAACTCACAACTATTAACAACTGAATCTAAAACAAAAACAAACTAAGCAAACAACCAGAACAGGAAGAGAATCACAGAAATGGAGATCACATGGAGTTATCAGCAGGGATGTGGAGCGGGTAGAATGGAGGAAAATGTACAGGGAATAAGAAGCATAAATGGTAGGTACAAAATAGACAGGGGGAAGTTAAGAATAGTATAGGAAATGTTGAAGCGAAAGAACTTATATGTATGACCTATGGACATGAACTAAGAGGGAGGAATGATGGTGGGAGGGGGGTGAAGGTCAGAGAGGAATAAAGGGGAGAAAAAATGGGACAACTGTAATAGCATAATTAGTAAAATATACTTAAAAATAAAAAATAAAAGACAGGGTACAAAAAAAGAGAAATATAATGTTTAAGACAAGAGCAATTAAATAAACAAAAAGTGCTCCTAGGAATTAAAAAAAAAATTCCGAGTTGAAAATTAAGTTAGAGATACTTTTCAGAAAATATAATAAAAAGATAAAGAGACTGGAAATAGAAAAAAGATAGGATTGGGGATTAATACAAGACAGCCTCAATTTAACTAATAGGAATTTAGAAAAAAATGAAGTTTGAGGAGCTATTAAAGATTAAAGAATATTAAAGAAAAATTTCCAGGCTAAAGAACATGAGTTTTAGATGGAGAGTAAGTTCAAGTACCCAGCAAAAAGGAAGAAAAAAAAATGGTATCACACCAAACGCAGAAGAAAGATCCTAAAAAGCTTCCAGTGAGGGAAAATAGAACAGGTCTAATAATGAAATGGATTGGATTATCAGTTTGTCAAATTATCTCACTGGAAGCTAGAATAAAGGGTTTCTCAGAATGCAGTGTCATCGCATGTATTTTCAACGTAGATCAAGTTGTTGAATAAGGAACTAGGAATATTTATTCAAAGAAAAGAGCCTAACGATAGACATTATACTTCTTTTTTTTTTTTAATATATTTTATTGATTATGCTATTACAGTTGTCCCATTTCTCCCCCATCATTCCCCTCCACCCTACCCACCCTCTCCCACCCACATTCCCCCCTTTAGTTCATGTCCATGGGTCATAAGTTTTCTAGCTTCTACATTTTCCATACTATTCTTGCCCTCCCCCTGTCTATTTTCTTCCCATTATCTATGCTACTCATTCTCTGTACCTTTTCCCCCTCTCTCCTCCTCCCACGCCCCTGTTGCTAACCCTCCATATGATCTCCATTTCTGTGGTTCTGTTCCTGTTCTAGCTGTTTGCTTAGTTTGCTTTTGTTTTAGGTGTGGTTCTTGATAGCTATGAGTTTGCTGTCTTTTCACTGTCACAGTTTTATCTTCTTTTTCTTAGATAAGTCCCTTTAACATTTCATATAATAAGGGCTTGGTGATGATGAACTCCTTGAACTTGACCTTATCTGAGAAGCACTTTATCTTCCCTTCCATTCTAAATGACAGCTTTGCTGGATAGAGCAATTTTGGATGTAGGTCCCTGCTTTTCAAGATTTCAAATATTTCTTTCCAGCCCCTTCTTGCCTGTAAGGTCTCTTTTGAGAAATCAGCTGACAGTCTGATGGGAACTCCCTTGTAGGTGACTGTCCCCTTATCCCTTGCTGCTTCTAGAATTCTCTCCTTCATTTTAATCTTGGCTAATGTAATTACAATGTGCCTTGGTGCGTTCCTCCTTGGGTCCAACTTCTTTGGGACTCTCTGAGCTTCCTGGACGTCCTGGTAGTCTATTTCCTTTGCCAGATTGGGGAAGTTCTCCTTTATTATTTGTTCAAATAAGTTTTCCACTCGTTGCTGTTCTTCTTCCCCTTCTGGGACCCCTATAATTTGGATGTTGGGACGTTTAAAGATGTCCCGGAGGTTCCTAAGCCTCTCCTCATTTTTTTGAATTCTTGTTTCTTCCTCGTCTTCTGTTTGGTTGTTAGTTTCTTCCTTCTGGTCCACTCCATTGATTTGAGTCCCAGTTTTCCTTCCATCTCTATCAGTTCCCCATGCATCTTCCTTCATTTCACGGATTGTAGCCTGCATTTTTTCATCTAGTTTGTGAGCAAAATCAACCAATTCTGTGAGCATTTTGATGACCAGTGCTTTGAACTGTGCATCTGACAGGTTGGCTATCTCTTCACTGCTTAGAGGAATTGGCTCTGGGGCTTTTATTTGTTTTCCGGTTTGAGCCATTTTTGGTGGTTTTTTTTTGTTGTTGTTGTTTTGGTTTTAGTCTGGTCGCGGCTATTACGTAGTGAGGGGGTGGAGCCTTAGGTGTTCCTCAGGGCGGGGCAGCCCAGTCACTGGGTTGTGACGCTGTATGTGGGGGTGGGGCCTGAGAGGGAGCAATGGCGCCTGCTCCGCTCTCTCCTGGATTCCGTCCCCTCCGCCACTTCCCCTCCGCCTGGACCGTCTGCGCGCTCGAATGTGAGACCACCTGGTCAGTCAGCCAGCCGCCTTGTGCGGCCTCACTGGGTCTGCACAGTTGCCCCCCTGTGCCCAGGGTCCGCCAGCTGCTGCCTGTGGGCCCGGGGACCGCCAGCTGCCGCCCGTGCACCTGGGAACTGCCAGCCGCTGCTGCTTGCATTCCTGGGTCCGCACCTCTACTTTCTCCTGCCGCGACTGTGCCCCTCTTACCGGTCTGGATGAATGGTTGCTGGACTTCCGTACAGTTCAGTTTTCTATAAGTTCTGGTTGTTTTCTTGTTTCTAAATATTTGTTGTCCTTAATTTTGGTTGTGAGAGGAGGCACAGTGTGTCCGCCTACGCCTCCATCTTGGCCGGAAGTCTACATTATACTTCGTAGCTCTTCAGAAGAGTTATCATGAAATGATTCATTTTCTGGTGCTCCAGAGTGCAGAAGTTGGATGAAGGATTGCAGATTGAGACTCTGGTTTAATTTGTTAACTACCTGTGCTATTCAATGATGAAAATATGATTGTCTAATACAAACCAATATAACTTTAAATAGAATTATATGAGACTCTCTTGAGGGGTGGCTAGACTATTTAGTGTAAAATCTATACAATAAGAAGCCATTATGAAAATAAATACCATTTTATTCTTTAAAATAGTAGAGGGGGAAGATGGTGGCGTGGTAGGAGGGAGCAGACCCTATTCCCCCTCTACACATGGGAGAAAAACCAGACCAATCTATGAAAGACCAGAACAGACAAGGAACAGTAACACAGCATATTGGAGAATAAGAGGTCGGAAATTGTAGCGGACACTGAAAAACAAGCCGTAAGGAGAGCTCTTTGGAACAATAAGAGCCCAGGGTTCCAGCGCGCGGAGAGCGGGGCGGCTGAGGCCCTGGCCTGGCGCTCCGCCAAGCCCGCCCCAGGGCCCTGGGGAGGGAGCTGGGTCAGCTGCTGAACCGGCTGGGAGATCTCAGGGGCCTCCGCGAGACTGCGCCCGAGCAAAAGTGGGTGCCCCACGAGGGAGCGAAAGTGGGTGCCCCGCACCAGGTCACTGCGCGACTTTGAACCGAGTTTTTGTGGTCGCCGGGCGACTACGAAAGCACAGGCCCCCCAACAGAGACAGAGGCGCGGGCGAAGTGAGACAACTGCATGAAAATAGACACCTTCAGGGGGACTGCACGCGGTCGCGGGCTAGTGGACACTCGTGAAAACATAGGTGCAGGCTGCTGGAGACAGCTGTGGAGCCAGAGGTGCCAGTTCACGGGCGGATGCTCAAACGCGGACAGCTCAGGCCCAAGGTGCAGGCACCGGATAGCAGCTGGAATGCAGGCCCCTCTCAGAAGCAAAGGCAGGCAGCTGTGCACGTCTGGAGAACCTAGCACACACCCATAAACTCGGAGAAGTGCGCACACATAAGGAGGCTCAGATCACACGCTGGAAACCCTGTGGGGAGAGGCGCCCACTAACGCTGGGATACATAGCACAATGAGGACTGAGTTCTGAACACAGAGAAAAGCAGTAAGATCACCCCTCGGCCATTGCAGCCAGCAAGACCTGAAAAACAGGCCGGCAAGTTTGAAAACAACAAGAGGGTGTTTTTTTTTTTTTGTTTTGTTTTGTTTAGTTTTTTCATTTTATTTTTTTAATATATATATTTTTAAATATTTTGTTGTGCTTTGCTTGTTCCTCCCCCCCCCCCCGGCTGCTTATATTTGTGTGGGGGTGTCTGTGTGCGTGTCTCTTTTTTGTTTTGCCAGTTTGTTAGTGTCTTTTTGTTTGTAAGCCTGTCTATCTATATGAGTTTTTAACTACTCCTTCTTCATTGTTTATATCTTCTTCTTTACTCCCCAACTCCTTTTGCCTCCCTTGAATTCCTTCTTCTCTTATCCCCTCTTCCTTTCCTTTCAATTTTATCTCTTCTACCTTCCTCTTGTTTCCTCTTTCTTCTTTTTTTCATTTTCCCCCCTCTTCTTTTTGTAAATACCCACGAGTGAGACAAAACAAACAAACAAGCAAGCCTGAAACTGTGGGGAAAAACAAAAACAAAAACAAAAACCAGAGTTGGCCCCCAAAAGAGGGTATTCCAGCTGATGAGACAGTGAAAGCGGTGAACAACAGGATATCTGAAGGAGAATCCACCACTGAATCTCACAGATATTCTACCACAGAAGGTCATACCACAAACCCAGGGAGCCAGAACAGATCAATTTAAGAAGCTGAGGCTAACAACAAGAGTCTTACAAACAATGGGAAGACAAAAGAACAATCCCCAAATGAAAGGAAAGGAGGAAGCTCAAGAAAGAATGCTAAATGAAACAGAGGCAACTCAACTATCAGATATCGAGTTCAAAGCAATGGTTGTCAGGAAGCTCAATGAGCTCTCAATGAGCTACCATAAACTACAGGGAAGTTATGATGAACTCACGGCAAACTATATCAACATGAAAAAGGAAATAGAAACTATCAACAAGGGCCAAGAGGAAATGAAGAACACAATCTCTGAACTGAAGAACACAGTAGAAGGAATGAAAAGCAGAATCGATGAAGCAGAAGATCGGATCAGCGAGTTGGAGGACAAAATAGAAAAAAACACTCAGAATGAGCAAGATAAGGAAAAGAGTCTTAGAAAGAATGAAGAGGGTTTAAGAGAAATGCAAGACAACATGAAACGGAATAATATTCGTATAATAGGGATACCAGAAGGAGAAGAACAAGAACAAGGGATAGAAAACCTGTTTGAAAAAGTAATGATGGAAAACTTCCCTCATTTGGTGAGAGAAAAAACCACACAAATCCAGGAAACACAGAGAGTCCCAATCAAAAGGAACCCAAACAGGCCCACTTCAAGACACATCATAATTAAAATGGCAAAATTCCAAGACAAAGAGAGAATCTTAAAAGCAGCAAGGGAGAAAAAGGAAGTAACATACACGGGGGCCCCAATTAGGTTAGCATCTGACTTCTCAATGGAAACGCTCCAAGCCAGAAGAGAATGGCAAGAAATATTCCAAGCAATGAGAACCAAAGGCCTGCAACCCAGACTACTTTACCCAGCAAGGCTTTCAATCAAGATAGAAGGCCAAATAAGGAGCTTCCCAAACAAAAGAAGTCTAAAAGAATACACCTCTACCAAACCAATGCTGCAAGAGATACTAAAGGGACTGCTTTAAGGGAAGAAAGGAAAAGACAGAGAGAGAAAGAGAGAGAGGAACACAGGTACGAAAATGGCAATGAATAATTACCTATCAATAATAACCTTAAATGTAAATGGATTAAATGCTCCAATCAAAAGACATAGAATAGCTGCATGGATAAGAAAGCATGACCCACACATATGCTGCCTACAAGAAACCCACCTCAGGACAAAAGGCATACACAGGCTCAAAGTGAAGGGCTGGAAACAAATTTTCCAAGCAAATGGTCAGGAAAAAAAAGCTGGGGTAGCAATACTCATATCAGACAAAATAGACTTCAAAAGAAGGGCCATAAAGAGAGACCCAGAAGGTCACTTCATAATACTCAAAGGAAGAATCCACCAAGAAGACATAAATATTGTAAATATATATGCACCCAACGGAGGAGCACCTAAATACATCAAGAAAATTTTAGAGGACTTCAAGAAAGATATAGATAGCAACACAATTATAGTAGGTGATTTTAACACCCCACTGTCAAAAATGGACAGATCTTCCAAACAAAATATCAACAAAGATATTGTGGCATTGAACAACACTCTAGAGGAAATGGACTTAACTGATATATATAGAGCCCTTCATCCGAAAGAAGCTAAATACACTTTCTTTTCAAATGCACATGGAACATTTTCAAAGATAGACCACATGATAGGACACAAATCAAGCCTCAACAAATTCAAGAAAATTGAAATCATACCAAGCATTTTTTCTGACCACAAGGGACTGAAACTAGAAACCAACCCCAAGGAGAAAAAAACAAAACCCTCAAAATCATGGAGATTGATTAGCATGCTATTAAACAATGAATGGGTCAAGAATGAAATTAGGGAGGAAATCAAAAAGTTTCTGGAAACAAACGATAATGAACTCACATCGACCCAAAACTTATGGGACACAGCAAAGGCAGTCCTCAGAGGGAAGCTTATAGCGATAGAGGCCTATCTAAAAAAGACAGAAACATCTCAAACAAACAACCTAACCCTTCGCCTACAAGAACTCGAGGAACAACAACAAAGACAGCCCAGAGCAAGTAGAAGGAAAGAAATAACCAAGATCAGAGCAGAATTAAATGACATAGAGACTAAAAGCACAATCCTAAAGATCAATGAATCCAGGAGTTGGTTCTTTGAAAAGATCAACAAAATCAACAAGCCTTTAGGCAGGCTCATCAAGGAAAAAAGAGAGAGGACTCAAATAAACACAATCAGAAATGAAAGAGGAGATATTACAACCGACACCGCAGAAATACAAAGGATTGTAAGAAATTACTATGAAGAACTGTATGCCAAGAAATTTGAAAACCTAGGTGAAATGGACAGGTTTCTAGAAAAATATAACCTTCCAAAACTCAATGAAAAAGAATCAGAAAGCCTGAACAGACCAATAACAGCTGGTGAAATTGAATCAGTAATCAAAACACTCCCGATGCACAAAAGCCCTGGACCAGATAGCTTCACAGGAGAATTCTACAAAACATTTAAGGAAGAGCTAACCCCTATTCTCCACAGACTATTCCAGAAATTCCAAAAAGATGGAAGACTCCCAAACTCTTTTTATGAAGCCAGCATCATCCTAATCCCAAAACCAGATAAAGACACAACAAAGAAGGAGAACTTCAGGCCAATATCGCTGATGAACATAGATGCTAAAATCCTCAACAAAATATTGGCAAACCGCATCCAACAACACATTAAAAAGATCATACACCACGACCAAGTGGGATTCATCCCAGGGATGCAAGGATGGTTCAACATTCGCAAATCAGTAAATGTAATTCATCACATAAACAAAAGCAAAGACAAAAATCACATGATCATATCAATAGATGTGGAAAAAGCATTTGATAAGGTACAGCACCCATTTATGATAAAAACACTCAGCAAAGTGGGACTAGAGGGAGCATTCCTCAACATAATAAAGGCTATATATGAGAAACCTACAGCCAGCATCATACTCAATGGGCAAAGACTAAATTCTTTTCCACTAAAATCAGGAACAAGACAAGGCTGTCCACTCTCTCCACTTCTATTCAACATAGTATTGGAAGTATTAGCCACAGCGATTAGACAAGAAAAGGAAATAAAAGGCATCCAATTTGGAAAGGAGGAAACAAAACTATCATTGTTTGCAGATTACATGTTAGTATACATAGAAAATCCTATAGTCTCAGCCAAAAAACTGCTTGACCTAATAAATGAATTTAGCCAAACAGCCGGATACAAAGTCAATATCCAGAAATCAAAGGCATTTTTGTATACCAACAATGAAACAACAGAAGCAGAAATCAGGAAAAAAATACCATTTGATATAGCAAAAAGAAAAATAAAGTACCTAGGAATTAACCTAACCAAGGAGGTAAAAGACCTGTATGCAGAAAACTACACAACACTGAAGAAGGAAATCAAGGAAGACACAAATAAATGGAAACACATACCGTGTTCATGGATCGGAAGAATTAACATCATCAAAATGTCCATACTTCCCAAAGCAATCTACAGATTCAATGCAATACCTATTAAAGTACCAATGGCATATTTCACAGATATAGAACAAACTCTTCAAAAATTTATATGGAACAATAAACGACCCAGAATAGTGGCAGCAATCTTGAGAAAGAAGAGCAAAGCAGGAGGGATCACAATACCTGATACCAAAATGTATTACAAGGCCACTGTAACCAAAACAGCCTGGTACTGGCATAAAAACAGGCACGTTGACCAGTGGAATAGAATAGAGAGCCCAGAAATAAACCCTAGTCTCTATAGTCAATTAATATTCGACAAAGGGGGCAGCAACATAAAATGGAGTAAAAACAGCCTCTTCAACAAGTGGTGTTGGGAGAACTGGAAAGCTTCGTGCAAGAAAATGAAACTCGAGCACCAACTTACACCATACACAAAAATAAATTCAAGGTGGATAAAAGACTTAAACATAAGCCATAACACCATTAAAGTCCTAGAAGAGAACATAGGCAGGAAAATCTCAGATATTACACGCAGCAACATTTTTACTGATATGTCTCCTAAAGCAAGGGACATAAAGGAAAGAATAAACAAATGGGATCTCATCAAAATAAAAAGCTTCTGCATGGCCAAGGAAAACAGTATTAAAATAAAAAGAGAACCGACAGTGTGGGAAAACATATTTGCCAATGATATCTCAGATAAGGTTTTAATCTCCAAAATATACAAAGAACTTACACGACTCCACTCTAAGAAGACAAGCAACCCAATTAAAAAATGGGCAAAGGACTTGGGCAGACACCTCTCCAAGGAGGACATACAGAGGATCCAGAGACACATGAAAAGATGCTTGATATCGCTAGCTATCAGAGAGATGCAAATTAAAACCACAATGAGATACCACTTGACACCAGTCAGAATGGCCCTCATAAACAAAGCAACAAACAGCAAGTGTTGGAGAGGTTGTGGAGAAAAGGGGACACTAGTGCACTGCTGGTGGGAGTGCAGACTGATACAACCACTATGGAAAACAGTATGGGATTTTCTCATTAAACTAAAAATGGATATACCTTTTGACCCAGCAATTCCATTGCTAGGACTATATCCTAAGAACCCTGAAACACCAATCCAAAAGAAACTATGCATCCCTATGTTTATAGCAGCACAATTTACAATAGCCAAGTGTTGGAAGCAACCTAGATGCCCATCAGTAAATGAATGGATCAAAAAACTGTGGTACATTTACACAATGGAATTCTATGCAGCAGAAAGAAAGAAGGAGCTCATACCCTATGCAACAGCATGAATGGAACTTGAGAGCATCATGCTAAGCGAAGTAAGCCAGGCAGTGAAAGATAAATACCATATGATCTCACCTTTAACAGGAACCTAATCAACAAAACAAACAAACTAGCATAATATAACCAAAGACATGGAAATTTGGAACATGCTGAAAGTCACCAGAGGGGAGAGGGGAGGGAATTTCAGGGGAAAAGGGGAAGGATTTACAGGAACAAGTATAAAGGACACATGGACAAAAACTATGGGGGGGGTGGAAATGGGAGGGAGGTGGGGAGGGCTTGGGTGGCGAGTTCGGATGAGAATAAAAGACAGAAAACTGTACAAGATCAACAATGAAAATAAAAATTAAAAAAAAATAGTAGAGAGCAAGCTGTCTGGCATAGGCAAAGACAAAAATTTGGTGGGGTGAAAATGGAGACAATTGTACTTGAACAACAATAAAAAAAAAGTGTGTCAGTAGATCCAGCAGGTTTATGTTTTAATTAAAATTTTTTTCTTTTAAATTTATCTTATTTTATTTTTATTATTCTTCAAGTACAATTATCTCCTTTTTCACACTACCACCCACCCCCACCCCATCCACTCTGGCCTCCCACCCTTAAAACCACACCCTTTGGCTTTGCCCCTGTGTTCCTCCATGCCTCCCATTATTGCCTATAATCCATTTCCCCCCTCCTCTCTAGTTACTGTCAGTGTTCTTTATTTCAGTGTTTTTGGTTGAAAGAAGGAAAATTAAAAATACACCATGAAAAAGAGAACAAGGAAAACCAGTCAAACAATACAATTAAACAAACAAATAAAATGAATAAACCTAAACAGAAATAAAAAACTAATAAAATAAAAGAAGTAAAAATTGAAAAATAACAATACAAATAAGCAATAACTTGCAAATTCTCTGGAATAGCAAAGTGAAATTTGTCTCTGTTTCTCAGTTGTTGGGATGACCCCTCTTAGGGTCTGACTCTGGTCCTTTCACAGCTCCAGGTCTTATTGTTTCATTTGTAGGGGGGAAAAAAGAGAAAGAGAAAAAAAAAGAAAGAAGGAAAGAGAGAAGAAGATGAAAGAAAAGAAGAAGAAGAAGAAGAAGAAGAAGAAGAAGAAGAAGAAGAAGAAGAAGAAGAAGAAGAAGAAGAAGAGGAGGAGGAGGAGGAGGAGGAGGAGGAGGAGGAGGAGGGGGGGGAAGGACAAAAAGAGAAAGAAAGAAAGAAAGAAAGAAAGAAAGAAAGAAAGAAAGAAAGAGAGAGAGAGAGAGAGAGAGAGAGAAAGAAAGAAAGAAAGAAAGAAAGAAAGAAAGAAAGAAAGAAAGAAAGAAAGAAAGAAAGAAAGAAAGAAAGAAAGAAAAAGAAAGAAAGAAAAGAAAGAGAAAGTGAGCCTTCTGGCTTTTCTTTCTCTTTTTTTTTCTTTATTTATTTTAATTGTTGTTCTTGTACAGTTTTCTGCCTTCTACTCCCATCCCGGCCCACTGTTCCAGCCCTTCCCAACAGGATCCCATTTCCACCCCCCTACTTTCCATCCAGGTGTCTTTCATACTTGTTGCTCTGATCCCTTCCCGTTTTCCTCTGAAATTCTCTCCCCTCTTCCCTCTAATGACTGTCAGCCTGTTCTCGATTTTAATGTCTTTGGTTATATTTTGATTGTTTGTTTGTTTTGTTGATTAGGTTTCTGTTAAAGGTGAGATCATACGGTACTTGTCCTTCATTGCCTGGCTTATTTTGCTTAGCATAATGCTGTCCAGTTCCATCCATGCTGTTGCAAAGGGTATGAGCTCCTTCTTTCTTTCTGCTGCATAGAATTCCATTGTGTAAATTTACCATAGTTTTTGAATCCATTCATTTACTGATGGGCACCTAGGTTGCTTCCAACACTTGGCTATTTTAAATTGTGCTGCTATGAACATAGGGTTGCATAGGTTCTTTTGGATTGGTGTTTCAGGGTTCTTAGGATATAGTCCTAGCAGTGGAATTGCTGGGTCAAAAGGTAGATCCATTTTTAGTTTTCTTAGAAAATTCCATACTGTTTTCCATAGTGGTTGTACCAGTCTGCACTCCCACCAACAGTCCACTAGGGTTCCCTTTTCTCCACAACCTCTCCAACATTTGCTGTTTGTTGCTTTGTTTGTGATGGCCATTCAGATAAGTGTGAAGTGGTATCTCATTGTGGTTTTAATTTGCATCTCTCTGATAGCAAGCAAGACTGAGCATCTTTCATGTGTCTCTGGATCCTCTGTATGTCCTCCTTGGAGAAGTTTCTGTTCAAGTCTTTTGCCCATTTTTTTAATTGGGTTGCTTGTCTTCTTAGAGCGGAGTCATGTAAGTTCTTTGTATATTTTGGAGATTAAACCCTTGTCTGAGGTATCATTGATAAATATGTTTTCCGATAGAGTTGGTTCTCTTTTTATTTTAATACTGTTTTCTTTAGACGTGCAGAAGCTTTTTATTTTGATGAGATCTCATTTGTTTATTCTTTATGTCCCTTGCTTTAGGGGACATATCAGTAAAAATGTTGCTGTGTGGACTATCTGAGATTTTCCTGCCTATGTTCTCCTGTAGGACTTTAATGGTGTCATGGCTTATATTTAAATCTTTTATCCACCTTGAATTTATTTTTGTGTATGGTGTAAGTTGGTGCTCAAGGTTCATTTTCTTCCACGTTGCTGTCCAGTTCTCCCAACACTACTTGTTGAAGAGGCAATTTTTACTCCATTTTATGTTGCTGCCCCCTTTCTCAAATATTAATGGACTGTAGAGACTTGGGTTTATTTCTGGGCTCTCTGTTCTATTCCACTGGTCCATGTGCCCGTTTTTATGCCAGTATCAGGCTGTTTTGATTACAGTGACCTTGTAATACAGTTTGGTATCAGGTATTGTCATCCCTCCTACTTTCCTCTTTTTTCTTAAGATTGCTGCAGCTATTGCAGGTCGTTTATGGTTCCATATCAACTTTTCAAGTGTTTGTTCTATGTCTGTGAAATATGCCATTGGCACTTTAATAGGTATTGCATTGAATCTGTAAATTGCTTTGGGAAGTATGGACACTTTGATTATGTTAATTCTTCCGATCCATGAACATGGTATGTGTTTCCATTTGTTTGTGTCTTCCTTGATTTCTTTCTTCAGTGTTGTGTAGTTTTCTGCATACAGGTCTTTTACGTCCTTGGTTAGGTTTATTCCTGGGTATTTTATTTTTCTTTCTGCTATATCGAATGGGATTCTTTTCTTGATTTCTGCTTCTGCTGTTTCACTGTTGGTATACAAAAATGCCTTTGATTTCTGGATATTGACTTTGTAACTGTCTCTTTGGCCAAATTCATGTATTAGGTTGAGCATATTTTTGGCCAAGTCTATAGGATTTTCTATGTACACAATCATCGTTTGTCATCTGCAAACAATGATAGTTTTGTTTTCTCCTTTCTGAGTTGGATGCCTTTTATTTCCTTTTCTTGTCTAATCGCTGTGGCTAAGACTTCCAATACTATATTTAATAGAAGTGGTTAAAGTGGACAAGCTTGACTTGTTCCTGATCTTTGGGAAAGATTTCAGTTTTTGCCGGTTGAGTATGATGTTGGCTATAGGTCTCTCATGTATGACCTTTATTATTTTGAGGAATGGTCCCTCTATTCCCACTTTGCTGAGTGTTTTTATCATAAATGGGTGCTGTACCTTATCAAAAGCTTTTTCCACAACTATTTATATGATCATGTGAGTTTTGTCTTTGCTTTTGTTTATGTGATGTATTACATTTACTGATTTGCTAATGTTGGACCATCCTTGCATCCCTGGGATGAATCCCACTTGGTCATGGTGTATGATCTTTTTAATGTATTGTTGGATGTGATTTGCCAATATTTTGTTGAGGATTTTAGCATTTATGTTCATCAGTGATATTGGCCTGAAGTTCTCCTTCTTTGTTGTGTCTTTATCTAGTTTTGGGATTTGGATGATGCTGGCTTCAGAAAAAGAGTTTGGGATTCTTCCATCATTTTGGATATTTTTGAATATTCTGTGAAGGATAGGGGTTAGCTCTTCCTTAAATGCTTTGTAGAATTCTCCTGTGAAACCATCTGGTCCAGGGCTTTTGTGTGTCAGTAGTTTTTTGATTACTGCTTCAATTTCATCAGCTGTTATTGGTCTGTTCAGGCTTTCTGCTTCTTCTTCATTGAGTTTTGGGAGATTATATTTTTCTAGAAACTTGTCCATTTCACCTAGGTTTTCAAATTTCTTGGCATACAGTTCTTCATAGTAATTTCTTATAATCCTTTGCATTTCTGCGGTGTCAGTTGTAATCTCTCCTCTTTCATTTCTGATTGTGTTTATTTGAGTCCTCTCTCTTTGTTTCTTGATGAGCCTGCTTAAAGGCTTGTCGATTTCGTTTATCTTTTCAAAGAACCAGCTCCTAAATTCATTGATCTTTAGAATTGTGCTTTTAGTCTCCATGTCATTTAATTCTGCTCTGATCTTGCTTATTTCCTTTCTTCTACTTGCTCTGGGCTGTCTTTGCTGTTACTCCTCGAGTTCTTGTAGGCGTAGGGTTAGGTTATTTGTTTGAGATGTTTGTCTTTTTTAGGTGGGCCTGTATCACTATAAACTTTCCTCTGAGGACGGCCTTTGCTATGTCCCATAAGTTTTGGGTTGATGTGAGTTCATTATTATTTGTTTCCAGAAACTTTTTGATTTCCTCCCTAATTTCCTCCTTGACCAATTCATTGTTTAATAGCATTCTATTCAATCTCCATGATTGTAATGGTTGTGGGTTTTTCCCCTTGGGGTTGGTTTCTAGTTTCAGTCCCTGTGGTCAGAGAAAATGCCTGGTATGATTTCAATTTTCTTCAATTTGGGGAGGCTTGTTTTGTGTCTTATCATGTGGTGTATCTTTGAAAATGTTCCATGTGTATTTGAAAAGAAAGTGTATTTAGTTTCTTTGGTATGAAGGCTCTGTATATATCAGTTAAGTCCATTTCCTCTAGAGTGTTGTTCAGTGCCACAATATCTTTGTTGATATTTTGTTTGGAAGATCTGTTCATTTTTGACAGTGGGGTGTTAAAATCGTCTACTATAATTCTGTTGCTGTCAATATCTTTCTTGAGGTCCTTTAAGATTTTTTTGATGTATTTAGGTGCCCCTATGTTGGGTGCATATATATTTACAATGTTTATGTCTTTTTGGTGGATTCTTCCCTTGAGTAATATGAAGTGACCTTCTAGGTCTCGCTTATGGCCCTTCTTTTGAAGTCTGATATGAGTATTGCTACCCTGGCTTTTTTTTCCATCCCCTTTTGCTTGGAAAATTTATTTCCAGTCCTTCACTGTGAGTCTGTGTAGGTCTTTTGTGCTGAGGTGGATCTCTTGTAGGCAGCATATGTGTGGGTCATGCTTTCTTATCCATGCAGCTATTCTATGTCTTTTGATTGGAGCATTTAATCCATTTACATTTAAGGTTATTATTGATAGGTACTTATTCATTGCCATTTTCTTACCTGTGTTTCTCTCTCTCTCTCTGTCTCTCTCTCTCTCTGTCTCTGTCTCTCTTTCCTTAAAGCAGTCCCTTTACTATCTCTTGCAGAATTGGTTTGGTAGAGGTGTGTTCTTTTAGACTTCTTTTGTCTGGAAAATTCCTTATTTGGCGTTCCATCTTGATTGAAAGCCTTGCTGGATAGAGTAGTCTTGGTTTGCACCCTTTGGTTCTCATTGCTTGGAATATTTCTTGCCATTCTCTTCTGGCTTGGAGCATTTGCATTGAGAAGTCAGCTGCTAACCCTATCGGGGCTCCCTTATATGTTACTTCTTTTTGTTCCCTTGCTGCCTTTAAGATTCTCTCTTTGTCTTGGAATTTTGCCATTTTAATTATGATGTGTCTGGAAGTGGGCCTGTTTGGTTTCCTCATGATTGGGACTCTCTGTGTTTCCTCGATTTGTGTGACTTTTTCTCTCATCAAATTAGGGAAATTTTTTATCATTACTTTTTCAAATAGGTTTTCTATCCCTTTTCTTCTTCGCCTCTGGTATCCCTATTATATGGATATTATTATGTTTCATGTTGTCTTGCATTTCTCTTAATACCTGTTCATTCTTTCTGAGCCTCTTTTCCTTTCCTTGCTCTTTCTGGGTGTTTTTTTTTTTTTGTATTTTGTCCTCCAACTCACTGATCCGATCTTCTGCTTCATCAATTCTGCTTTTTATTCCTTCTACTGTGTTCTTCAGTTCAGAAATTGTATTCTTCATTTCCCCTTGGCCCTTGTTGATAGTTTCTATTTCCTTTTTTATGTTGATATAGTTTGCAGTGAGTTGATTGTAAGCTTCCATGTAGTTTCTGGTAGCTCATTGAGAGCTCATGGAGCTTCCTGACAACCATTGCTTTGAAGTCAATATCTGATAGTTGAGTTGCCTCCTTTTCATTTAGCATTCTTTCTGGAGCTTCCTCCTTTCCTTTCATTTGGAGATTGTTTCTTTGTCTTCTCATTGTTTGTAGGACTCTTGTTGTTAGCCTCAACTTCTTAAATTGATCTGTTCTGGCTCCCTGGGTTTGTCGTGTGACCTTCTGTTGTAGAATACATGTGAGATTCAGTGGTGGATTCTCCTTCGGATATCCTGTTGTTCACAGCTTCCACTGTCTCATTTGCTGGGATACTCTCTTTTTGGGACCAACTCTGTTTTTTTTCACAGTTCCAGGTTTGTTTGTTTTTTTGTGTCACTCGTCGGTGTTTAAAAAGAGAAGAGAGGGATAAAAATGAAAGAGGAAGAAAGAAGAAAAAAGAGAGCTAGAAGAGATAAAATTGGAAAGAAAGGAAGAGGGAATAAAACAAGAAAGAAATCAAGTGAGGCAAAAGGAGTTGAAGAGTAAAAAAGAAGATAAAAATAATAAAGAAATAATAATTAAAAACAATTATATAAACAGATGCACAAAAACCAAAAACAAATAAAACAAACACAAACAAACAAATAAAATGAAACAACCAAAAAAAAAAAGAAAAAGAAAAAAAGAAAACACCAAACAAACAACTCTTGCTGTTTTCAAACTTGCCTAGCTGGTTTTTCTGGTCTTGCTTGCTGCGATGGCTGAGTGGTGGCGGTATTGTTTTTCTCTGTGTTCAGTACTCAGTCATCATTGTCCTACTGTCCCCAGAGTTAGTTCAGCGCCTCTCCCCACAGGGCTTTCAGCATGTGTTCTGAGCCTCCTGGTGTGAGTACACTTCCCCGAGTTTATAGGTGTGAGCTCGGGTCTCAGGTCGCACGCAGCCACCTGCGTTGGCCTCTGTGTGGCTTTCTGTGGTGGCTCGGGGCCTATGATCCTGCAGCTATCTCACGCCTGCATCTATGGTCCTGAGCTGTCTGAGTTCACGTGCCCACACGTTCACTGGCCACTGTATTCCCACAGCTGTCTCCAGTGGCCATCACCTATGCTCTCACCCATGCCTATGATCCTGTGACCATGTGCGTTCACATGTGGGTGCCTATTTTCATGCAGCCATCTTAGTTCACATGCACCTCCATCTGCAGTTGCGCGGCAACTATGATCACTCAGCTCGCAGTTGTACAGTGAATACATAGTTCAACTCACAGTCGTGCGGTGACCTGGCTCAGCCCGCAGTCATGGGGCAACCATAATCGCTAAGCTGCAGTTGGACTGGCGACCTCGATCACTCAGCCCATTTCAGCAGTTGAGCCAGCTCCCTCCCTAGAGCCCTGGGGCAGGCTTGGCAGAGCACTGGGCCGGGGCCTCAGCCGCCCTGATCTCCACGCTGATCCCTGGGCTCCTATTGTTCTGAAGTACTCTCCTTACCTACTGGTTTTTCAATGTCCGGTATAATTTTCTATCTCCTATTCTCAAATATGCTGTGTTACTGTTCCTTGTCTGCTCCGTTCTTCCATAGATCAGCCAGGTTTTTCTCCTGTGTGTAGGGGGAAGTGGAATCTGCTCCCTCATACCATGCTACCATCTTGAGTATGTTCCTTCTTCTGGCTTTTAACCATCCAAGCAAGTTCTGCTGGTCTTCCTGGCTGTAGCAGGCTGAGGGGTGTTGGGTTTCACTTTTCTCTCTTCCTGTGGTTTTGTGAGGATGGGGGCCAGGTCTGAGCCTCATTCTTCACAGTTGTCCAGCCTCCAGCCCAGTTCCTCAGTTCACTGCTGGGCCCCCAGTACCCTTCTGTGCCAGGCCTATGCCTTCAGTGTACCAGTTGTGCTGTCCTTGAGGTGCACCAGTTAGGGGCAACTTACACACACCTTCTCACTCTTTGTTCTCCTTGGTGTTAGAGACTCACAAAGTCTCTTCAGGGAAGCTCAGCTCCCCCACTGAATTAAGTCTTTCTAGGGACTGCTGACTCCCTGAGCCCTGCTACTCTCCTCTGGGGGGAGTGCATGGGGGATGCCTCCATCTTCTTCTTAGCCAGTCAGTCCCGCTAGCAGGGTTGGGAGGGCATGCCTCTGGGCCTGTGGGGTCAGAGGGATGCCACTAGGGCTGCCCAGTTTGTACTTCTTAATCCCTTCGCTTTTTTACCCAGCCCCTCACCTTCCCTCCTATCTGGCAATCATAAGTTTGTTCTCTGTATCTGTGAGTCTGTTTCTGTTTTGTTCTTAAGATTCCACATGTAAGTGAAACCATACGATATTTGTCTTTCTATGCCTAACTTATTCCACTTAGTATCATATCATCTAGATCCATCCATGTTGTCACAAATTAAGATTTCACTCTTTTTAAAGGCCAAATAAATGTCCATTGTATTTATGTACCACATCTTTATCCAATTGTCCATTGATGGACACTTAGGTTGCTCCTTATTTTGGTTACTGTAAGTACTGGTGCTGTGAACATAAAAGTGTGTGTATCTTTTCAAATTAGTGTTTTGGTTTTCTTCAGATAAATACCCAGAAGTAGAATTGCTGTGTCATAAGGTAGTTCTATTTTTCATTTTTTGAGGAACCTCCCTATTTTTTTCCTTTGTGGCTGCACCAATTTTCAGTCCTACCAACAGTGCACTGGAGTTCCCTTTCTCCACATTCTTGCCAATCCTTGCTGTTGGTTGATTTAAGGATGATAGCCATTCTTACAGGTGAAAGGTTTTTTCTAATTTTTAATTTGCATTTAATTTGTGGTTTTAATTTGCATTTCTCTACTGATTAGTGACATAGAACATCTTTTCACATGTCTATTGGCCATCTGTATATCAGCTTTGAAGAAATGTTTATTTGGGTCATCTGCCCATTTTAAAATTAGATTTTTTTGGTGTTAAGTGTATGAGTTCTTTAAACATTTTAATGTTAACCCCATATTCAATGTATTATTGATGGATATTTTCTCCCAATGGGTAGAATTTTTTTCTTGTTTTGTTGATGTTTTTCTTTGCTGTGCAATTTTTTTTTTAGTTTGATGTAATCCTATTTGTTTATTCTTATTAAAGAGTTTTAATATTTATTTTTAAAGACAGGGAAAGGGAAGGACAAAGAGAGGGAGAGAAATATTGATGTGAGAGAGAAACATCAATTGGTTGCTTCTCATACACATTTGGACTGGGGATTGAACCATGCCCTGACTAGGAATCAAACTGGTGAGCTTTCAGTTTGCAGGATGATGCCCAACCAACTGAGTCACACAGGTCAGGGCTGTTTATTCTTTCTTTTCTTCCCCCTTCCCAAGAATATATATTGGAAAAAATATTACTAAGAGCAATGTCAGAGAGTTTAGGCCTCTGGTTTCTAGGAGTTTTATGGTTTTTAGTCTTACATTTCTTTTAAATATCTCTGAGTCTTATATTTAAGGGTTTAAACTATTTTGAGTTTATTCTTGTATATGGTGTAAAAAGATGGTCTAGTTCTTTTTACATGTATCTGTCCAGTTTTTTCCAACACAGCTTATTGACTAGGTTGTCTTTAACTCATTGTGTACTTTTGCCTCCTTTGTCATAGATTAATTGACCATATAGGTGTGGATTTATTTCTGGGCTCTATTCTGTTCTCATTGATCTGTGTGTTTATTTTTATGTCAGTACCATGCTGTTTTGATTACAGGCTTGTAGTACTGTGTGGTAGGTAGCATTATACCTCCAACTTTGTTCTCTTTTTTTCAAAATTGTTTTGGCTAGCCTGGGTTTTTTTTTTGGGGGGGGGGGGTTCCATATAAATATTAGATTTATTTGTATGTATTTCTAGTTCTGTGAAAAATGCCATAGTATTTTGAAAGGGATTGTGTTGAATGTACAGATTGCTTTGGGTAGTATAAACATTTACAATGTTAATTCTTTCTATCAATGAGCATTATATATGCTTCCATTTATTTGTATCTTTTTAAATTTCTTTTTTCACCGTCTTATAATTTTGAATACAGGTCTATTACCTTGGTTAAATTTATTTCAAGATTAAAATTTTTGATGTCACTGTGAATGGGATTTTTTAAAATTTCCCTGCCTTGTAGTTTGTTATTAGTATATAAAAATAAAACTGATTTCTGAAAATTAATTTGTATCCTGCCACTTTAAAGAATTCATTTATAAATTCTAATAGTTTTTTTGGTGGTATCATCTAGTTTCTCCATATACATACAGTCTTTTGTTTTCTTTATTTATGGCAGTTTTACTTCATGTTTTACAATTTGGATGCATTTATTTCTTCTTCTCATTTGCTATGGCTAGGACTTCCAATAATATGTTGCATAAAAGTGGTGAAAGTGGCCATTTTTGTCTTGTTTCTGGTCTTAAGGAAAATGCTATTTAGCTTTTCTCTGTTGAGTATGATATTACCTATATATTTATAATATATGGCCTTCACTATGTTAAGGAATGTTCCCTCTATTCCCACTTTGCTGACAGTTTTTTAATAAAAATAAGCAGATGTTGGATGTTGTCAAATGCTTTCTCTGAATCTATTGATATGATCATGTGATTTTTATTTTAATTTTTGTAGTGTATCATGTTAACTGATTTGCAGATGTTGAACCCAACTTTCCTCCTAGGAATAAATCCTACTTGATCATGGTGTATGATTTTTTAAATTATTTTTTTATTTTTTTAATTGTTCAAGTACAGTTGTCTCCATTTTTCCCAGCACCACTCCTGCCAACCCTACCCACCCCAACCTCCCACCCCTGATCCCACCCCCTGTTGGTTTTGTCCATATGTCCTTTATACATGTTCCTGAAAACCCTTTCCCCCTTTTCCCCTACTTTCCCTTCTCACCTTCCCTCTGGATACTATCAGTTTGCTCTTAATTTCAATGTCTCTGTTTATATTTTGCTTGCTTGTTTGTTTTGTTGATTAGGTTCCACTTAGAGGTGAGATTATGTGGTATTTGTCTTTCACTGCCTGGCTTATTTTACTTAGCATAACGCTCTCCAGTTCCACCCATGCTGTTTCAAAGGTTAGGAGTTCCTTCTTCTTTTCCGCTGCATAGTATTTCATTGTGTAGATGTACCATTGTACTACAGTGGCCTTGTAATATAGTTTGATGTCAGGTATGGTGATCCCTCCTACTTTGTTCTTCTTTTTCAAAATTGCTGCAGGTATTCGGGGTCATTTATAGTTCTGTATAAAGTTTTGCAATGTTTGTCCTATATCTGTGAAATACATCATTGGTACTTTAATAGGGATTGCATTGAATCTATAAATTGCTTTGGGTAGTATGGACATCTTGATGGTATTAATTCTTCCAATCCATGAACATGGTACATGCTTCCATTTGTTTGTGTCTTCCTTAATTTCTTTCTTCACTGTTGTGTAGTTTTCTGAGTACAGGTCTTTTACTTCTTTGCTTAGGTTTATTCCTAGGTATTTTATTTTTCTTGTTGCTATATCTACTGAAGAATATCTGAATTACTTCGAAATTTTTGACAATTATGAATAAAACTGCCATAAACATCTGTGTACAGGTTTTTGTGCGGACATGAGTTTTCAATGCCCTTGGATAATACCAAGGAGTGTTGTTATTGCTTAATTTTATGGTAAGAGTATATTCAGTTTTGAAAGACACTGACAAACTGTTTTCCAAAGTGGCTATAACCATATTGCTTTCCCACCAGTAATGAATGAGAGTTCCTTTTGCTACACATCCACACTAGCATTTGGTGTCAATGTTCTGGATTTTGGCTATTGTAAAAAGTGTGCAGTGCTATCTTATTATTTTTTAAATTTTTCTTTTAAATCTTTTTTATTAATGTTCAAATACAGTTGTCTCCATTTTCCCACCACCACTTTCCCTCACCCCATCCACCCCCATCTCCCACCCTCAATCCCAGCCCCCTTTGGCTTTGTCCATGGGTTATTTATATATGTTCCTTGATAACCCTTTCCCTCATTAATTCCCTCCCCTGACCCCTGTGGTTACTGTCAGTTTGTTCTTAATTTCAGTGTCTCTGGTTATATTTTATTTGTTTTGTTGATTATGTTCCACTTAATGTTGAGATCATATGGTATTTGTCTTTCACTGCCTGGCTTACTTCACTTAGCATAATGCTCTCCAGTTTCAAAGGGTAGGGGCTCCTTCTTTCTTTCTGCTGCATAGTATTCCATTGTGTAAATGTACCACAGTTTTTTGATCCACTCATTTACTGATGGGCTCTTAGGCTGCTTCCAGCACTTGGCTATTGTAAATTGTGCTGCTATGAACTTTGGGGTGCATAGGTCCTTTTGAATTAGTGTTTCAGGATTCTTAGGGTATAATCCCAATAGTGGAACTGCTGGGTCAAAAGGCAATTCCATTTCTGGTTTGAAATGTTCTTATTTGCCTTTTACTATAGCCTTTGTTTTAAAATCTATTTTGTTTGATATAAATATTGCTACCTTAGCTTTTTTACATTTCTATTTCCATGATATAACTTTTTCATTCCTTTACTTGTACTCTCTGCATGTCTTTTGATCTGATGTTAGTGTCTTGTAGACTACATGTGTATGAGATTTGTTTCTTATCTATTCATCAACCCATTGTCTTTTGATTAGATTATTTGTTTGTATTTACAGAGATTATTGATAGATACATAGTTATTGCCATTTTATTGTTCATATTTATGTTCTATTTTCTCCCTATTCTTAAAATATCTCTTTGACATTTCTTATAGTACTGGCTGGGTGGTCTATAATTAATTTTCTTTCTTTCTTTCTTTCTTTCTTTCTTTCTTTCTTTCTTTCTTTCTTTCTTTCTTCTCTTTCTTTCCTTATTTATTTATTTAGTCTGGAAAACTCTTTATCCCTCCTTAAATTGTAAATAATAGCCTAGTTGGGTTGAATACTCTTGGTTGTAGATCTTTGTGTTTCATCACTTTGAATATTTTTTTGCCAATTCCTTTTGATCTGTAAAGTCTGTTGAGAAATCAGCTGACAGTTTTATGGGAGATCTCTGTAGATAACTGCCTTTCTCTTCCTGCCTTGAAGATTCTCTTTTTTTCTTTAACCTTTGCCATTTTAATTATGGTGTGTCTTGGTGTGGGCCCCTTTGTTCATTTTGGGGTTTTCTTAAAGATTTTTTTTTTTTAATTTTTAGAGGGAGAGAAGGGAAGGGAGGAAGAGAGGGCCAGAAACTTCGATGTATGGTTGCCACTCACATGCCCCCTACTGGGGTTCTGGCCTCTGCAACCTAGGCTTGTGGCCTGACTGCAATCAAACTTAACAACCCTCTCTCTGGTTTCCAGGCAGGTACTCAATTGGGTTCATTTTGTTTTGACTCTGCTTTCTGGACAGGTATGTCTATTTTCTACTCCAGGTTAGGGCACCTTTCACTCTTTTTTTTTTTTTTCTAAACAAAAACAGGTTCTCAAACCCGTGTGTGTGTGTGTGTGTGTGTGTGTGTGTGTGTGTGTGTTTAATATCTTCTTTTGGTACTCCTATGTGGCAAATGTTGTTACACTTATGTTGTCCCAGAGGTCCCTTAAACTGTCATAAGTTTTTTATTTTATTTTATTTTTGCTATTTTGGAAGGGGATTTTCTGCTACCTTGTCTCCCAAACTGCTGATTTGATCTTCTACTTCAGCTAATCTGCTCTTGATTTGTTTTAGTGTATTCTTCATTTTAGTTACTGTACTCTTCAATTCTGACTTGTTTTTCTATGGTTTCAATTTTATGTTTACTACCTCTTTGCTGAAGATCTCACTGAGACTGTGTAGTATTTTTATATTATTAAATTTAAAAATTTTAATTTTAGGTTGTTCCCTTCTAACATGTGGAAATACAATTAAGAGTTTTATACTTCTTTTTTAGCAATCATTTTTTTCTTGTTCTTATCTCACACGACTAGCTAAAACTATCTTAGCAAAATGTTGAAAAGATATGGTAAGAACAGACATCTTTCACTTATTCCATATCATTGGGGGAAATAATTCAGTCTTTTACCCTTAAATTTGTTAGTCATAGGTTTCATGTAGATGTCCTTTATCTACACGAGAGGGTTCCTTTTAATTCATAGTTTGCTGAGTTTTTTATTAGATAGAAGTTAAATTTTGTAAATTTTTTGCATCAATTGAAATGATTATATATATATGTATGGTTATAAGTATACTCATATAGTAAATAATACTGATTACTCTCCATGTGTTAACTAATTTTACATTCTTGAATGGACCCCACTTGGTCACGGTGCACTATCATTTTTATATATTTCTGGATTAGCCAAAAATTTTTAATGATTTTTGCATGTTTGTTCATGAAAGATTGTTGATCTATAGTTCATAATAGTATCTTTGATATTGGTATCAAGATATTTGTTATGAACTGAAATATGTTCTCCCACAATTTGTGTGTTGAAGTCCTAATCTCCAATGTGACTATCTTTAAAGAGGTTTTTCAGGGTAAATAATATTATAACAGTGGGTCCCTAATCCAATAGGACTACTGTCCTTGTAAGAAGAGGAAAAGACACCAGAGATATTCACACACAGAAAAGGCCATGTGAGGACACAATAAGAAGCAGCTATCTAAAAGCCAAGGAGAAATTCCTCAGGAGAAACCAAAACCCCCAGCACCTTGATCTTGTACTTTCAACCTTCAGAACTGTGAGAAAATAAATCGCTGTTGTTTAAGCCACCCAGTCTGTGGTACTTTGTTATGACAGCCCTAGCAGACTAATATAGTTGTTTACGTCATTAAAATAAGCTAGGAAGTGTTTTCTTCCCTTCAGGTTTATGGAAAGTTGGTGTAGAATTGATATTTTTCCTTAAATGTTTTGTAGGATTTGCCAGTGAAGTTAATTGGGCCTTGTATTTTATTTGTAGGGAGATTTTACATTTTAAATTCAATTTCTTTAATAGATATAGGACTATTCAGATTATGTATTTCTTCTTGGGTGAGCCATGGTAGATTCTATCTTTCAAATATTAATTTCATTTAAGTTGTCAAATTTACTGACATAGTTATTTGTAATATTTCTTTAATATACTTTAAATTTCTAGAGAAAATATAGTGAAGTCTTTCCTTTCATCCCTGAGGTTATTGCGTCTTTTACTTCTTGATTCATTTGTCAAGATATTTACCAATTTTATTGGTAAGCCAGGTGTTAGTCCTATTATATTATTTTTTCTCCTTATTTTATTAATTTATGTTCTTACCACCATTTTCTTTTTCCTGCTTCTTTGAATTTAATTTTCTCTCATTTTTATAATTTCGCAAGGTAGAACTCTAAATTATTGGATTTTAGGCCTTTCTATTTTTCTCATAGATGTATTCAGTGCTATACATTTCCACAAAACTTTACTGTGGCTTCATCCTTAACATTTCAATGTGCTGTTTTATTCAACTTCATGTAGTTTAAGATATTCCCTGGATATCCTTGTAACTTCATCGACTCGTTTTTTAAATAAAAATTTGTTGTTTAGTTTCCAGATATTTGTAGATTTCTTATATATCTTATTGTTATTGATTTATAATATAATTCCATTGTGATCTAAGAATATTTATGTGATATACCTATAATTTATATGTATATCTGTATGATTTCATAGCTTGTAAACTTACTGAGAATTGTTTTATGGCTCAGTGTATCTTTCAGAATGATCCAAGGACACTTGAATGTGTATTCTTTTGTTTTTTGGTGAAGTGTTCTATAGTTTAAAAATTAATTTTTTCTGGTAAGTGAGACAATTATTCCAACCCCATTCATTTTAATACTTTCCCCAATGATATGCAATGCCACCATTATCAAATGGCAAAAGCTCTTGTGGGCTTTAGTTTTGTTTAAATCCCTATTGTCTTTTATTGATCTATTTTTCTATCCCTTCACCATTCACACTGTTTTTGATGACTTTAGCTTATAGTAAATATTGATAGCTGATAGGGCAAATGCCTCAAATTTGTTCTTTTTTGCTGAATTGTCTTTGCTTTTCTTAGACTTGTATTCTCTAGTCTGTCCACACACATATGTACACACACACACATACACCCAGAAAATATTTGCTTGAATTTTGATTGGATTTAGAGGATACTTACCATTACTATGATACTTACCAGTATGAATATATATGATGTCTTTATTCTATTTTTTGCTTTCCTCAATAAAATTTTTCAGTTTTCATTATATAGTAGTTCACTTTATTTCCACTTACCTTATATTTTTATTTCTATTGTGATTAACATTTTCTTTTGTTTCAATGTCTGGTTGTTTTTTTTAATTTATTGTTGTTCGGTTATAGTTGTCCTGCCCTTTTCCCCCTTGCTCACCCCAACCCCATCCCCCCACTCCCACAGGCAATCCCCACAATGTTGTCTGTGCCCATGACTCCTCTATTCATGTGCCTTTGCTTGCTCCTTCCTCTTCCTCCCCCCATTACCCGTTCCTGCTTCCCCTCTGGTCACTGTCAGTCTGTTCCTTATTGGTATATGGAATGTTTCTAATTTACTGATCTTGTACCAACTTTTCTGTCAAATTTTCTTATTATTTCCAGTAGTTTGAACATAGATCTCTTTAATTTTACATGTAGACAGTTACAGTATTTGCAAGTAAATTTTTATTTGCAAATTTATTTGCTTTACTTTTAAGCATTATGCCTTTTTTTTTCTTGTTTTTATTTCTTGGGACCTGTATCTTATACAATATTAAATAAGGGTAGTGGTAGCAGGCATTCTTATATTTTCCTTAAAACAATAAGAATATGTCTAAAGTGTTACCCTTAAGTATAATTTTGGCTCAATATTTTAGATAGCCTTTTCTATAAGTTAAAGAAGTTTCCTTCTGTTTCTGCCTTGAAAGACTATTGCATTTTTCAAATAATTTTTATCTGTTTAGATGATGTTATTTCTGTTTCTTATTTTGCTAACAGTTGTTAATGTGCCAATTTACATTGATAGATTTTTCTGATACTAAGCATACTTTGAATTATGAATTTTTCTATTGTACTATTTAACAATTTTATTTAGGACTCTAGCATGTATGTTCATTTTTTAATTTAGCTTATAATTTTTCTTACTTATATTTTACGTTTTGTTTTCACATCTAACCTTTTCCCATGTCTAACCTTTTAATATAAATTAGAGAAGTTTATTTAAAATAATCTCTAAAACAGTTTGCATAAGAGACTTTTGTGCATTGAAAATTTGATGAAATCCCATCTAGAAATCTGTTTAGGTCCAGTTGCCTTTTCCTCCTGAGGTGAGATTTTTGGTTATTGGTTTAACTTTTTAAATGATTATTATTTGATTCAGGCTTTCTATATATTACCAAGTAGATTTTGATAATTTATAAATCTCTTAAAAGTTTCCATTTCTTTAAATTTGTCCAAAGTATTTGTTTATCACTTCTAAAAGTAACACTTGCTTATTACTTTTAAAATATTGTTTGCTTATTCTAAAAATGATAGTTGGATCTGTGGATGTGCCCGTTTTATTTTTTAATGTTATTAATTGAGTAGTGAAAGAGGTTTGTACTTTTAAGTCATTTTCAAAGACTTTTTTAAATTTTCTGATTATTCTAGTTTTAGCTTATTTCCTATTTTTATTGTATATTTTATTGATTATGCTATTACAGCTGTCCCATTTTTTCTCCCCTTACACCCTCTCCTACTTGTATCCTCCCACCCTCCACCATTTCCCCCCCTCAAGATCATGTCCATGGATTGTACATGCAAGTTCTTCGGCTTCTCCATTTCCTGTACTTTCTTAATCTCCTGTCTATTTTGTACCTAATTATTATGCTTCCCATTCTCTGTACCTTTTCCCCCATTCTCCCCTCCCCTTCCCCACTGATAACCCTCCATGTGATCTCCATTTCTGTGATTCTGTTTCTGTTCTCATTGTTTGCTTAGTTTTTGTTTTTTAAGTTCAGTTGTTGACAGTTGTGAGTTTGTTGTCATTTTACTGTTTGTAGTTTTCGATGTTTTCCTATTTCTTAGATAAGTCCTTTTAACATTTCATATAATAAGGGCTTGATAATGATGAACTCCTTTAACTTGACCTTATCTGGGAAACACTTTATCTGCCTTTCCATTCTAAATGATAGCTTTGCTGGATAGAATAATCTTGGATGTTGGTCATTGCCTTTCAAGACTAAATACTTCTTTCCAGTCCCTTCTTGCCTGCAAGGTTTCTTTTGAGAAATCAGCTGATAGTCTTATGGGAACTCCTTTGAAGTTAACTGTGTCCTTTCCTCCTGTTGCTTTTAAGATTCTCTCCTTATCTTAAATTTTGGTAACTTAATGATGATGTGTCTTGGTGTGTTCCTCCTAGGGTCCAGCTTCTTTGGGACCCTGAGCTTCATGGACTTCCTGGAGGTGTATTTCCTTTGCCAGATTGGAGAAGTTTTCCTTCATTATTAGTTCAATAAGTTTTCAGTTTCTTGGTCTTCCTCTTCTCCTGGCACCCCTATGATTCAGATGTTAAAGCATTTAAAGTTGTCCTAGAGGTTCCTCAGCCTCTCGTTATTTTTTTGAATTCTTGTTTCTTCATTCTGTCCTGGTTGGATGTTTATTTCTTCCTTTTGTTCCAAATTGTTGATTTGAGTCCCAGTTTTCTTCACTTCACTAGTGGTTCCCTGTATATTTTCCTTTATTTCACTTTGTATAGCCTCCATTTCTTCCTTCGTTTTGTGACTGAACTCAGTAAATTCTTTGAGTATCCTGATTACCAGTGTTTTGAACTCTGCATCAAATAGGTTGTCTATCTCCTTGTTGCTTAGATTTTTTTTCTGGGGTTTTGATCTGTCCTTTCATTTGGGCCATAGATCTTTGTCTCAGTGCATCTCTTATGTTTTAAGGGAAAGAGCCTTAGGTATTCGCCAGGGTGGAGCAACCTTCTTTGCCAGCACTGTGGCACTGTCTGTGCGGAGGGATCAGAGAGGGAACAATGCTGCTTGTTGGGCTCTTGCCCACTTTCCATCACTTCCCCCATTATTCACAAGTGGATTGTGTCCTTTCAGGTGCTGATTCACAGGTGATGGGTTTGTGTATGTTCTAGGACCACATGGACATCTTCAACAGTCTCTCCTGTGATACTGGGAGTTTGTCCCACCACAGCCTCCACAGATTTTTATAGCCAAAAGTTTTGAGTCTTTAGTTTCCCATGCTGGAACCCAGGGTTGCCCAGTTTGTCTCACTCCCCATTTGTTCCTCCAAGCTTATCCTCATGCAAATGTGGGATGTCCCAGTCAGCTAGCTCCCACCTCACCACTCTGTCCGCCATCTTATCACTTGTCCACTCTGCCCCACTGCCCATCTTCACCCCTTCTAGCAGTCTGGATGAATGTTTCTCTAATTCCTTGGTTGTTGGACTCCCATGCAGTTTGATAATCTGGAGTATCTGGTTGTTATTTGTTTTTAAATTGGTTGTTTTCCTTCTTTTGGTTATGCAAGGAAGCAAAACTTTTCTACTTATGCCTTCATCTTGGCCACTACTTTATTTGCTATTCTTTAATGTTATCTCCCTTTCTACAGTTTTGGTCATTTCCTCAGTTATTCTTGGACTTTAGAATTGAATACAAAACTTAGTTTTATAAGTTTTTTTATCAACCTGTTCAAAAACTATACATTTCCTCCTTAACACTGTTTTAGCTAATTTATATTAGTTTTGATATGTGGCCCTTTCATTGATATTTCTTACTATATGTTTATAAAAATTTATGTTATAATAGTCCATAATTTCTATTTTATTTCTTTTTTAACACATTCAACAATGCACTAGTGTTCAGAGTGTTTGTTTACTACATATTTATTATGTATAGTAAAGAAGGTTGATTTTGTAACAATGCTGTGTCACAAAATTTCTAAATTATAATGTTTAAAACTGCCATGATATAGGAAACAGTACTCCATGTGCTCAATTCTAAGATCAGAGAAAAATATCTCTCTTGGCTTCTGAAAGATTCTGTTCAGTAGAATTAACAGAGTAAGCAACAATCTTGTAATAAAGCCAAGAATGATTTTTGTAGAGATGATTTATATTACATTCTTCAATAAAACCTAAAAGAGCTTTTTATGTATATTTACATATTGCTAATTTATTTATTAGTAATAATATGAGACTGATGTCACATTTTTTAATCTAAGAAGTAGACTCTGAAACACAGAAGAATTTTATTCTGTAGATTCCAGTGTATAGTTTCTATGGGTCATATATTTAGGATTTACCTGAAGAATACTTCCTTGAATAATATAGAAGTAGGAGCAAAGGGACTGCTCCACAATCAGTTTCCTGAGGATACTCACAGAAGAATAATCATATTTGCTATGTCAGTTTTTCAAAGCAAGGAGAAAAGCAAATGTAACATATCAGATAAAGACGAAATGACTAAAATAGGAAAAGTAGATGAAAAGTCCCTTCATGCAGCTTGACTTTTCTCATTCAGATTCAGTTATTCCTTCTGTGTAACACTTTGTATTTGATTAATTCTTTTCTTCTCTTTGTTCAGGAAAAGATCAGAAAGGAGATGACTCTAATATGGAAGACATGAATTTCTGGAAGACATCGAGTCAGAGAAAGACACCTAGATCAGTGACTAATGAGGTAAATCTAGAAAAAGTGGATCTCTACTAATGATGTGTGGCTAATACTCAGATCACTGACTAAGCTCTCAAAGAAATAGGTGTCTATTTTGTTGTCCTTACCACAGTGATATTTTCATTTCTATGTTACTCTGATATTGAAGGTGACCAAAATAAGGATTTGAAAGAATGGACTTTATGCAACTCTAAATAAAACTACTTTTGATGCTACTCTGGAAATTTTACTCATTTTGGCACCTATTTCATTATATGCTGCTAACAGTTACAAAATAAATTTCACATAAACATTGAAGAATTTTTAAATATATTGATGATGGAATTTTTATTTGATAGAGAGAGAGATTGGTGCAGTGTCTCTAAACTATGGGAAAGTAGAGGGTTGTGAAAAAATTTGGGGCAAAAGTCTCTCACCTTGATCCAGTACTTTTCATTTGGAGATACTGACAGGTTTAGTGCACCAAAAAGGCAACACATTTTCATCTTTTGAGTGCCTTGTATTTTTTCCTCTTATCTAATCTACTGGAGCTTTGGGGCATCCATGATTTGGTGGTCTTCCTGCTTACTTCCTATAAGTTCTAGCATTAATAGAGGTAGAAATCATTATCAAGAGTAACTCTGCTTCTCCCACTATCCAGTTTGGCCACCACCCTCACCCAGGGATGACAGTTGTGCTTCTGCTTTGAAAAACAACTTTGAAGATTGGTAGATTTTTGTGTGCATATCATATGTAAGCTGGTCTTATGAAGGGTACCACTGCATCTCTGGCTAATGGTCTCTAACTCTTAAGGTACTTCTGGGCTCTCAGAATCACTCTTGATAAGAATGATTTTCTTCTTGAAGGAAGGATGATTTAAAAGTGAACAACTTCATAGAATGTTCTGAATAGATCCTTTATATAACTCTACTTGACTCTCTTCTAGAATTGAGTACATTTTATGGTTTGTTATTCCTTATATCTTATGGCTTGACCTATTTGAATGAGTTTTGATATGCTTTAAAGTTTCTTTTTAGAAAAGATTGTATTAGTATATTTCTGGATGGTTTTTAAAGTATGTTGGGAAAATCAGCTATTTTATCAGAATTTGCTTTTCTTATATTTCATGAAGCAATTAAATTGATGTTATAGACACCAGATATTTTTTCAGGTATGATGCTGTTCCTAGGGATTGTCTAGACTCATAGACTTGTAGATGATTAAATTTGAAAAATAGATCAAGAAATTTTTCTTCATTTTATTTATTTTAGAGGTGAAGAAACCAAGGTCCTAGAGAAAGCTGAAATGATTTATCTATGATCATACAGCTCTTCAGTCACAGAGAAAAGGCTAGAAACCAGGGTCTTATCTTCTAGTATTACTTTGTTTTTATAAAATCCTTAGAATATGCAGTGTAGGAAAGCTAACTTAGCCTTGTTGGAAAAATTTACCCAGCCTTTTCTTTAATTTGAAATTAATTTGATTCAGTGAGCAATCTACAAAAAGACCTGAAATCTTGATAATTTAGTATATTTCTCCTTGTGCCTTCTTGACATTGTTAGCCAAATCATATTTCATTCAAAGACATATTATAGTCCTAATCGAGACTTTAGCTTGAACTGTAGCCATATAGAACAGTTTGCTTCTTTGATAAATGTAATCAAGTTAATTTTGAAGCATGACTTGAAATATGTCTCAGGTGAAAATTATGCTAGGACTTCTCACTCAGGTGGTATAACCTTTTCTTAGTAAATGAGTTGTATGCAAATGACTTTTAAACTACGTTGTACTGGAGATTGGAGGGATCATGTTGATGTGGTAGCACCACATCACTTTTTTTCTATCTCATTGCATTCACAATCTCCACATTTCTATTTTAAATATTCTGAAATTAATTTTTAGGGATTTATTTTACTGATTAATATTAATAAACTAGTTTTCAGGACTAGGTTAACTCTATAGAACTCATTTTATTTATTTTATTGGTAATTTATATAGGTTAATGAGGAGAAATCCTTGGGAAATATTTTTCCTTGATATTTTATTTGTTTTTTAAGATTTTACTTATTTATTTTTAGAGACAGGAAAAGGGAGGGAGAAAAAGGGGGAGTGAAACATCAATGTGTGGTTGCCTCCCTAGGCTCACCCCCTACTGGGGACTTGGTCTACAACCCAGGCATGTGCCCTGACTGGGAATCAAACTGGTGATGCTTTGGTTCGCAGGCCGGTGCTCAGTCCACTGAGCCACAGCAGCCAGGGCTCCCTTGGTATTTTAAAATAAAATAGTAAAATACACACATTAACACTAACAAAAGAGAGTTGTTGTAGCTATAGTAATATCAGACAAAGAGACAAAAGCAAAAAGCATTAGGCATTAAGAGGTCACTATATAACACTGAAAGGTTTAGTTCACAAGGAAGATATAAAATTTGAAATTTATAAGCACCTAATAGTTTCAGAATATATAAATTAATATTTGACAAGATTATAAGGAGGAATTTATAAATTCACTATGATAATACAACATTTAAAACTATCTCTTAAGCCCTGGCTGGCGTAGCTCAGTGGATTGAGCGCGGGCTGCGAACCAAAGGGTCGCAGGTTCGATTCCCAGTTAGGGCACATGCCTGGGTTGCAGGCCAGGCCCCTAGTGGGGGCCACCTGAGAGGCAACCACACATTGATGTTTCTCTCCCTCTTTCTCCCTCCCTTCCACTCTCTAAAAATAAATAAATAAAATCTTAAAAAAAAAAAAACTATCTCTTAATAATAGATTAGATAGTTAAGAGTATAGAAATTACCCCCCAAAAAACAATTAGCAAGCTTCGTATAATGAACATAAACAGAACTTGCATCCAAAAATTAGAGACCACATTCTTTTCAAGCATCCATAGATCATTTATAAAAATTCACCATGTTCCAAATCAAATTATATCTCAAATAATCTTATAGACTCACTGTGGTCTTTGACATAAAGAAATTTGGTAGAAGTTGACCACAAAAGGATGAAACATACATTTGGAATGTGAAGATATGTACTTCTAAACTCATGGGTCAAAGAAGAAATCATAAGAAATATAAAGTATTTAGAATAGAATAAATACAAAATTACTGTATATGAAAATCTGTGGTTTGTTCATTATGCAGTGGTTAGCAAATATAATGGTATAATTGATATCAGTATATTTACAATGATACCAGCTAGTAAATATATAGGAGTAAATATAAGAAAAGCTGTTAGTTGCCTTTATTGAAAATATCATAGAATGTTATAATACCTATATCATATTAATGAATAATAAGATTTAATATAATAAAGATAATATTTATCCCTAATTTAAACTACAAAATTAATTTAACTTGCATAGCTCTTGTGCATGTGTGTGTATGTATGATTTGATCAACTGATTCAAAAACTTGTGAAAACAGAAGGCCACGAATAGACAAGGAAGGAAAAGTGTGTATGTGGTAGAGGGGGTGACTGGAAGTGCAAGTTATCAAGACTTATTACAAGGCATTAAGCATAGGCATTATTAGGAATTAAGCAAATATGTAATTAAGCAAGTGGCAAATAAGACCAATGAAACTGCATAGAAATTACAGAAAAATACCCATTGATGCATATACAGGAACTGTTTATGTGATAGGTAGCATTGCAGATATAATGGTCTGCTCAATTAATGGTGCTGGTATAATTGTTTATTCCCATAAGAAAAAGTAAAACTGCATTTTTATCTATGAGTAAAGGTCACGAGAATCTTTTCTTCACAGTGAGAAAATAATCTTTTGTTAGCCTTCTGGTATCCTGTTTCTCTGGAAACCTAATAAAGGTGGAATATCATCTGAGTTATCAAGCAGCATTGGTTATGGTAAAAATGGCTCCTGGATTGGAAGGTTCATGACTAAGACAATAAATGTCTTGTTGAAAGTGCAAATGGGGTGAATGTGGGAAGCCCTTTCCTGTGATCCCCAGAAGTCAGGTTCATGGAGTGTTATAAGAGACACTGGTTCCTGTGCTGCTTGAGGCTTCTCAGCCAGGATGACATGGGTGAGACCACCCATGTGGTCTCGCTACCTTCACCTGAGCTGACATGAGAAAGCTGTTAGGACTCCTGATGTGGGCAAGTGTAAGACTATCCTGCTGATGTGTTGTGGCTGTTCTTCCATATTCTTCAGCACCAGGTGTGGCCTATTGGGTCTTGTCAATGTCCAGTTGAATGCAAGATCAGTGTTGGTGGTTGAGCAGAGAGACAAAGTACGCTTTATACTGAAATTGATTCTTGGTGAATTAAATCCTTAAATATTAAAAGCAAAACTTAAAATATTTTAGAAAAATACTGGAGAATTATATTTTTCTTACTTGCATAGGGATTTTTTAAAATTTATGTTTTATATATTATTCAAAACAGCAATTAGCTAGTCTACCAGAAGTTAATACATTCTAAAATGATAAAGTTATTGCTAAAACATGTTAACTTTATAATTCTGATGTGATCCCTGGCTTGTGGGGTCTGCCACATTGTGGATGAGGCACGAGAAATTCATACAGACTACAGAGTCCTGTAGAGGAAAAGGGATGGCATGGCTTCTCTCTCAAGAGGAGAAAAAGCTTTGGCCCTTGCAGTGACAGGCCTTTATTTCTTTTCTGGGTACATTACATGATGGTCCTCATTTACTATTCAGAGGTTTGCTTTAATTTCAGGCAATGTTTATTCATGTTATATTAAAAACTCAATAAGCTATATGTTTTAAATTGTTCAGCAAAATGAATATGCTTGATAGGAGTTCTGGGTGGTTGTTTATATCTTTCCATTAATGTGCTTGGTTTTAAAATTGTGTTTGGGTTCATGTTCCGGGATGATGGCTGTATATATGCCCACAAGAGGTATTTCAGGTCTAGGAAGTTTTATGGAATCAAGCAAAACACATACAACTAGCAAAAGGGGAAAAGATTAATAACTTTTACAAAATTAAAATAATCGAAGAATACTTCAAAAAGTTGAAAACGCAGAACATAGGCTGTGGTTGGAGATGCTGCATGAGAAATAGGCAAGAGATAAGGGTGGGAAATTAGGCAGGGCTAGACCATAAAAGGCTGCCTGGACTTTGGACCTGCTCTTTCTGCTCAGAATGCTTCCTTTGCTTAGTCCTTTTTTGTTAGGTACATGGCTATTATGCATCACTATACTCTGTTACTACATTAACACTTACCACCACTGTAATTTTTATATGCTTGCTTGTGTATTTCTTCTTTTCCTACAAGACTATGTATGCTCCACAAGGGCAGAACACAAGCCTCTTTTGTTCAGTGTTTCATCTGCAACATTTAGAAGAGTATCTGTGCATAATAGGCCCCCAGGCAAAAACTGTGAGTGAATAGATTAATTGAAGCAGAAGTGAGGGCTAAAATATTGATTACTGAATCTGTATTTTAATGTATCTTTTCCCCTTTAATTATGTTCAATTTTGTTTACTGGTGGGCTAGGTAAACAATGGGCTAGGTTGCATTGTTTACCAGAGACTCCAAATGCAACAAAGTAGACTAAAGTCAATCGGGCAGTACTAAATCTCATGGCAGAGAAAAGCTCTAAAATAAAGATACATATATGTTGGGAATGTTCTTTTTTTATTTTTTATTTTAGTTGTTGTTCAAGTATAGTTTTCTGTCTTTTACTCCCACCACAGCCCACCCCCCAGCCCTCCCCACCTTCCTCCCATTTCCATGCCCCCTAGTTTTTGTCCATGTGTCCTTTATACTTGTTCCTGTAAACCCTTCCCCTTTCTCCCTGAAATCCCCTCCCCTCTCCCCTCTGGTGACTGTCAGCCTGTTCTCTATTTCAGTGTCTTTGGTTATATTTTGCTTGTTTGTTTGTTTTGTTGTTTAGGTTCCTGTTAAAGGTGAGATCATATGGTATTTGTCTTTCACTGCCTGGCTTATTTTACTTAGCATAATTCTTCAACATAATAAAGGCCATATATGAGAGACCTAGAGCCAACATAATACTCAATGGGCAAAAACTAAAATCTTTTCCACTAAGATCAGGAACAAGACAAGGTTGTTCCCTTTCATCACTTCTATTCAATATAATATTGGAAGTTTTAGCCACAGTGATCAGACAAGAAAAGGAAATAAAAGGCATCCAAATCAGAAAGGAGGAAACAAAACTGTCATTGTATGCATATGACATGATAGTGTACATAGAAAATCCTATAGGCTAGGCCAAAAAACTGCTTGACATAATAAATGAATTTGGCAAAAACAGCGGAATACAAAGTCAATATCCAGAAATCAAAGGCATTTTTGTATACCAACAATGAAACAGCAAAAGTAGAAATCAAGGAAAAAATCCCATTTGATATAGCAACAAGAAAAATAAAATACCTAGAAATAAACCTAACCAAGGAGGTAAAAGATCTGTATGCAGAAAACTACACAACACTGAAGAAAGTAATCAAAGAAGACACAAACAAATGGAAACATATACCATATTCATGGATTGGAAGAATTAACATTATCAAAATGTCCATACTACCCAAAGCAATTTACCGATTTAATGGGAATGTTCTATTTACAATAAACTCAACACTCATTATATGAATCTCTGGGTTGAAGTCATAATCTTTTTTTTTAAGAAAAATGAAACTTATTTTTTAAATCAACTTTTGGAAAATAACGGGTGATTCAATAAAAATCACTTATTTAGGAATAGTACTCTAGTCTATTATGACAGATTAGAAAATATTTAATAGGGAGATACCTATTTCAAGTGATTTTCTAATAGTAAAAGTCAAACTGTGATTATGGTTATAATTGTTATTGAAGAACTTATTGTTTTTTAATATTAAAAAATTTAAGTTACAATTGACATATAATATTATATTACTTTCAGGTGTACAATATAATGATTAGATATTTACATGGCTTACAAAGTAATCACCCTGAAAAATCTAGTACCATCTGACACCATACATAATTACTACAATATTATTGACTGTATTCCCTATGTTGACTTTACACCATATGATTGTTTTTTTTAAATATTTTTTCTATTTTTATTATATTTTTTCATTACAATTTAGTCCCCTTATACCCCCTCTCCCCAACAATCACCACACTGTTGGTCATATCCATGAGTCCTTTTTCCTTTTGCTCAACCTCTTCACCCCTTAATCTCCCCACCACTAGCTGTCATCTATTCTCTATCTATGGGTCTGTCTCTGCTTTGCTTGTTCAGTTTGTTCATTAGATTCCACATATGAGTAAAATCATATTGTATTTGTGTTTCTCTGACTGGCTTATTTCACTTAGAATAATGTTCTCCAAGTCCATCCATGTAACTGTTTTTTAGCTGTCAATTTTTACTTATTGTTTTTTGAGAAGCTATAGAAATCATACTTTTAACTTATATATTTATGAAATCTTAGCCATAATGTTCTATTCTTATGCCTGTAGGTTTTTGCAAATGAAGTTAACTCAGAAAAGGTAAAATTCTCTCTTCAGGATTTCCAACATAGTGACTCTGAAGATTTTTTTAAAGAGCATACAAAAAGGTATAACTAACATGCTTATTTAGTTTTTTATTTATTCACTTTAATAGCTAGCTAGTCCTCTGAGTAGAGACAAATGTTTGATATATCTTTTTCAAAATATAGCTCTTTGTAGTAAGTACAACTTGATTTGGCTAGAAGTGGGATGTATTCATGATCTCATAAATATGGCATTAACAGAAGAAAAAGATATTATTTAAAGAATTTAATTTCTCTGTCATCTCAGTAATTCCGTAGTTCCCAAGACTTTGTAAATGTGTCCAGAGCTCCTGAGGAGCCACTGTACTTGAGGTAAGGTGAAGCTCAGTATGCAGTGAGACTGTATTAGAAATTATGCCTGTTTCTAGAAAGAAAATAATGTGCTAGAAACAAAAGAACTGCTAGCATGGTGAATTCCTGGTACTTTGTATGAAAAAAAATTAAAGAATGAGGAACAAAGTAAATTTCCATCAGAAAAACCAAAGAAATAGGAGGTGTCCTGCTCCTAAAATGTTCAGATTTAGGTGTTCTATGCAAAAACATATCTAATAAGGAAACATTTTATTGAATAATATTTCCTTCGATGTTTCTAAGTTGTATTACCTATAGAGACTGGAATAGTACTGCACAATAATGTGTATAGTATAAATCTTGTATGTACAACTTTTAGAAGTACATTAAATGAACAAACTATATGCTAATAGTATATAATAATTAGCAGATACTAATTATATACTGAGCACTATTTACAAATGCAAAACACTGCATGGTTCTTGCTCTTTAGTTTATAGTTTAATTAGGAGAAAATATCAAAAAGGCAAATTTAAATGCAATATAGTAACTATTATAAAGTCCAGGGACTTTTGAGTACACAAGACAGAAGTACGGAAGAGGGGCATTATTTACCATTTCCTTGGAGAAAATACATTTTGGTTGGATTTAGGGTCATAAATAAATAGAAATCTAGGAGGTGAAAATAAAGGCAATAAAATTTCAATTATGGTGCAGAGGTTTGAGCAAAGGTAACAAGTTGTAAAAATACCTTATTAATGGTGGGGAATGTTATGTGTCAAGAATTGTAGGATATGTGTGAATTGGAATGCCAGAAAGCTTCAGAAAATGAGAGATGGAGCCAAAAATATGGCATAAGTCAAAGTGTGAAGGAACTTGATATGTGCGAAACCAAGGAATATACATTTTATTCTATCAGGTAGAATGAAAATAAAGCACAGATACAGCCCTTGTTTTATTCATCTATGTATCTATCATCTATCTACCTATCTATCTACATGGAGGATTTTGGTAGCAAGGTAGAAGGTAGCTGGCAGGAAATGAAGAAGGAGAAAGAAAAGAAACCTGAAACTATTCACAGAAATGAAAGAAAAAAGCCTTTATTTTGTTAAGGTTAAAGCTTGAAGTGTATGTAGAGATGACAATGAAAAAGTAGGCAAAGACCACATTGCCAAAATCCTAAACTTATGTGTCCAGTAGGAGCCTTGGTTTATCCTGAAGTTGGTGCACAGATATAATAACATTTGGATTGTAGGGAGAATTTTCTCTGGATGTTAAAGATTAGACCCAGAAGTCAAAGTAAGAGTTTTTTGTTAGGTGGAGTTATAAATGAAAGTGCAATAAGAGCCAAGCAGATTGCACAAGTGAGTAACCTGAGTGTTGAGAAACTGGAAAGAAAACAAATGAATGTGGATTAGTATTTGAAAAATCATTAGAAATAGAGCAGTAGTTAGATGGTGATAGAAAGTTTAAAGAGTTTTCTATGTTTAAAATGAGAGAGAATTGAGTATCTTTATAATATGGAAGAATATGTTGATAGGAAGTGATTATATATAAAGAAATTTTAGAAAAATGTCTCAGAGGAGACAGCATTCATGGTAGTTGAGAATGTGAAAGGATTAATTCTGAACAGGAAGTAAGGAATAATGAAGAATGTTGATGCATCTAGGTATATATTTTAAAAGTAAGTTGAAAGAGCTCTTGTTTTCTGGGCTGCATTTTCTAGAAGGGGTTGCATTTTTACTATAGCAGAGCATTAAGGTCTAGACTGCATGAGGGTGGTAGTTCAGAATTACCTGTAGTGGAGGGATTGGTAGAGGAAACAGAACAGAGATATACCAATGTTTTCCAAATGGCTCTCTGCTGATACAAGAAAGCCCAGAAACCCTAGTACTGTTTTCCCGCAGCCTAGCTAGTTTGCAAGCCAGGTAAAAGTGGGAGGAAATGGAGTTGGTGATCAGACTTTAGGATTTTAGAATTATCTCTTTGGAAGTGGGTCAGTTCCAGGTGTAGACAATGGAAGTGTGTGGCTGAATTGAAATGGAAGTTAATGCCAATTTAATAATTACTGTGGATTATCAGATTTTTTTAATGTGCATGTTCTTTGACATGAACACTATACAAATTTATTTTCTAGTGAGAGTGAGCATAGTGTGTGGACAGCCAGTGGATCCTTCCTAAGAGACAAGTGGAGCAGTGAGGATGAGCTTGCAGGGCCATCCCAGACTGTTTCTCCTCATCTGCATGGTATGACTTCATCCTATTTTTTTTCATCCTATTTCTAATAGCAAATTCTTCAACAGCCTGTTTCAGAGGTATCCACAAAGAAATTTCTAATATAATGCAGGAAAGAGCTAGGAAAACTTTTTAAAATGAGGGAAAACATGGTTTTCTAGGTTTTTCTTTTAAAAATGAAGAAAATGCTGCACATTCTACATTCAAATGGACAAATTCCTATTCTTTAAATATTTTAATATATCAAATGTGATATATTAAAGTGAGCTATTTTACATTTTCTTAAACTAGGGATTATAGATTTGTAAAGACTTGAATATGACCTCCCTCATTTACCTAATTTTAGTTTGTTGCACAGTATATATTTTATAAGTAAAATAATAACTTTCTTTGGGTTATACATAATTATATATTGTGGGGAAAAAAGGAAACACAAGTATGTATAATATAATAAATTATAATACTGAAGAATATTCCAATTATTTTCTATGCATGTATATTTACGTTTGTATATAATACAAACGTAAATATAACCATAAATGATTATATTCATGCAGGTATATACATAAAAATTTTGTGGATGAGATTGGAGGGAGTCACATACATAGCTCAAAAACTATGGTGTTTTGGAGGATTTTAGAGATCACCCATTTCAACCTCCCATCAAGTGCCAGAACATCTTCTCTAATGCCTTTTTTAATTTTAAGAATAGTCATATTATTAAGGTATTATCATACTATACAATTATTAAAATACAAGTCTCATACAAAAGTAGTTTATAAGGAAGTACTTTTCAAATATTGAAGTATAATTTACGTATGTTAAAATTCACCCTTTTAGTGTATAGTTCTGTGAGGTTTTGTTTTCTTTCTCTTTTTCTTCTTCTTAAAGCAAGCCCTTTAACATTTGTTGCAGTACTGGTTTGGTGTTAACAAACCCCTTTAGCTTTTTCTTGTCTAGGAAGCTCCTTATTTCTCTTTGACTTTACATGATATCTTTGCTGGGTAAAGTAGCCTTGGTTGTAGCTCTTTGCTTTTCATCATCTTGAATATTTCATGCTACTCCCTTCTGTCCTGAAATGTTTCTGATGAGTAATCAGAATGTCAGACTAATTGGTGCTCCCTTGTAGGTAACTACCTGCTATTCTTTTCTGGCTTTCAGGATTCCTCCTTGTCTTTAAGCTTTGTCATTTTAATTATGATGTGTCGAAATGTAGGTCTCTTTGGGTCCAACTTGTTTGGGACTCACTGAACATTCTGGACTTGTGTGTCTTTTTTCTTCACCAGATTAGGGAAGCTTTTCATCATAATTTCTTTTTTAAAAGAATATTTTATTTATTTATTTTTAGAGGGAGCGGAAGGGAAGGAGAAAGAGAGGGAGAGAAATATCAACCTTGTGGTTGCCTCTTGCTCACCCCCTACTGGGGGCCTGGCCTGGCCTGCAACTCAGGCATGTGCCCTGACTGGGAATTGAACTGGTGACCCTTTGGTTTACAGGCCAGCATTCAATCCACTGAGCCACACCAGCCAGAGATCAGTCATAGTTTCTTTAAATAGGTTCTCGATCACTTACTTGCTCTCTTCTCATTCTGGTATTCCCATGGCACAGATGTTGTTATGCTTCATGTTTTCCAAAATGTTCCTCAAGCTCTCCTCATTTTTTAAAATTATTTTTTTCTTTTTGCTGCTCTGCCTGGGTGTTTTTTCTACCTTGTCTTCCAAAAACACTGATTCAATCCTCTGCTTCATCTAACCTACTGTTTATTCCTTCCAGTGTATTATTTATTTCAGATATTGCATTCTTTATTTCTGACTGGTCTTTTTTTAATTGTTTCTATGTTCCTTTTCATGCTGTTGAGTATCCTTATAATTATTACTCTAAACTCTGTCTGATAAGTTGCTTGCCTCCATTTCATCTACTTCTTTTGGAGAATTCTCTTGTTCTTTCATTTGGGGTTTGTTTCTTTACCATTTTGGCTGCTGCTTTGTGTTTTCCACTTTAGTTATTAAACTAATCAATCATTAAACTGATCAGCTGCTATCTAATGAAGCTGTAATCAGAAACTAGGCTTATGTACCACAGGCAGAGTAATTCCTATGGGCAGGACTATTGTAACCCCTCAGGCTGATGCCACTTGGAGAGGAGTGTTTTTCCTGAGAAAGATGGATTCTGCAGTATGGGGAATGATTCAGCATAGGGATCCTGGTAGTTGTTCCTTTAGTTCTCTCTTCAGAGCCACCAGTGTCAGGTTCTCCTCAAGTATCTCTAGTCCACTCTGCCTTCCCTTTGCCAGAGCCCAGGGTAAGTGGCTGCATATGAAATTTTGTCCATTGGCCCTTTAAGAGGCTCTCTGCATCTCCAGCCATCTCTCCCTGGCAGAGAGAAACCCTGTTGCTTTTCACATCTGGAAGTTATCTGGATTCCTTTCTGGGTCTTGTGCTGTAGGTTGGGGAGCCCAGTTTGAAGTTCAGACCCACACTTCTCAGGGGGAACCCCAAGGCCACTGAAATATCCCTCCAGAACTGCAGCTGCTGTCCATGGGTGCACAGCCATCCCTCTTGCACCTCCTATTCATTGACTACCAGTCTTGTGGTGGCGAAGTGGTTTCTCCTGTCTGTCCTTGGTTATAAGGCTTCTCTCCAGCTAGTGTTCAGTTGGTTATTATGGATGATTTCTCTGCAATTTAGCTGTAATTCCAGACTGGTCCTGGGAAGAGGTTAGTGTAGCTTCTACTTCTCCTCCATCTTGGATCTGAAAGTCCCTGCTTTTCATAACTTTGAATATTTCTTGCCAATCCCTTCTAGCCTGCAAAGTTCCTTTTGAGAAATTAGCTGACAGTCTTATGGGAACTCCCTTGTAGGTAACTAACTGCTTTTTTCTTGCTGCTGTTAAGATTCTCTCTTTATCATTAAACCTTAGCATATTAATTATGATGTGTCTTAGAATAGGCCTCTTTGCATCCATCTTGTATGAGACTCTCTGTGCTTCCTGGACTTGCATGACTATTTCCATCACCAAATTAGGGAAGTTTTCTTTCATTTTTTTTTTTCAAATAGATTTCCAATTTCTTGCTCTTTCTTTTCTTTTTCTGGCACCCCTATGATGTAATTATTGCACCACTGAAAGTTGTTCCAGCTGCTACCTATACTGTCCACATTTTTTTTGGATTCTTTTTCCCCTTGTTGTTCTGATTGGTTATTTTTTGATTCTTTATGTTACAAATCAATTTGACTCTCAGCTTCATCCACTCTACTATTGTTTCCCTATAAATTGTCCTTTATTTCAATTAGTGTATCCCTCATTTCTGACTGGATCTGTTTTATGCTGCTGAGGTTCTCACTAAGCTTCTTGAGCATCTTTATTTATTTTTTTGAGAATTTTGAGTTTTTACTTTTTAAATATTTTTTTATTGATTATGCTATTACAGTTTTCTCAATTCTCCCCCCTCCTCCCTCCAGCATTCCCCTCCTCAGTTCATGTCCATGGGTTGTACATATAAGTCCTTTGAGTTCTCTGTTTCCTATACTATTTTTATCTCTCCTCATCTATTTCATGCCTACTAATTATGCTTCTTCTTCCCTGTACCTTTCCCCCATTCCTCTCTTCCCCTTCCCCACTGAAATCCCTCCATGTGATGTCCATTTCTCTGATTCTGTTCCTGTTCTAGTTGTTTGCTTAGTTTTTGTTTTCATTGTTTGTCTTTTAGGTTCATTTGTTGATAGTTTTGAGTTTGTTGTCATTTTATTTTTCATATTTTTGTCTTCTTTTTCTTAGATAAGTCCCTTCAAAATTTCATGTAATAAGGCTTGGTGATGATGAACTCCTTTCACTTGACCTTATCTGGGAAGCACTTTAACTACTCTTCCATTCTAAATAAAAGCTGGACTGGATAGAGCAATTTTGGGTGTAGGTCCTTGCCTTTCATGACTTGGAATACTTCTCTCCAGCCCCTTTCTTGCTTGCAAGGTTTCTTTTGAGAAATCAGCTGATAGGCTAATGGGAACTCCTTAATAATTAATCTTTCCTTTCCTCTTGCTGCTATTAAGATTCTCTCTTTATCTTTAATCTTGTGTAACTTAATGATGATGTGCCCTGCTGTGTTCCTTTTTGGGTCCAACTTCTTTGGGACTCTCTGGGCTTCCTGGAGGTCTATTTTCTTTGCCATATTGGGGAAGTTTTCCTTCATTATTCGTTCAAATAAGTTTTTGATTTCTTTCTGTTATTGTTCTTCTTCTGGCACCCCTAAAATTCGGACATTGGAACATTTCCAGTTGTCCCAGAGGTTCATAAGTCTCTCTTCACTTTTTTGAATTCTTGTTTCTTCATTCTGTTGTGGTGAATGTTTACTTTTTCCTTTTGTTCCAAATCATTACTTTGAGTCCTGGTTTCCTTCCTGTCACTGTTGGTTCTTTGAATATTTTGATTTATTTCATTTTGGGTATCTTTCATTTGTTTTTTCATTTTTTGATCAAGCTCAATCAGTTCTGTGAGCAATTTGATTACCAGGGATTTAAATTGTCCATCAAATAGGTTGGCTATCTTCTCATAACTTAGCTCTTTTTCTGAAGTTTTGCTACGTTCTTTCATTCGACCATATTTCTTTGTCTTGGTGCACCTGTTAAGTTGTAAGGGGGCAGGGCCTTAGGTATTCACCAGCACGGGGCTATCCTCTTTGCTGTGCTGTGGTGCTGCCTGTGGGGCATGGGCCAAAAAGGGAACAATGCAGCTTGCCTGCTCATCTCTAGCCCACTTTCTAATGAACCCTTGTGTGACATTGGGAGTTTCTCCCACTGCGGCAACCACTGTAGTCCACAGTCAACTCTGAGTTTCAGTTTCACCTTCAACCAGCCCCACCCATGTGGTCCACCACCTTGCCATGGTTTTTCTCAGCTGGCCCTGGCCCACATAGTGTGCCACCTTGCCATGGGTTCTTACCAGTCTGGTTGTTCTGGTTGCATTTTTCTTTAATTCCTTGGTTGTTGGAGTTCAATGCAGTTTGATTTTCTGGAACTTCTGGTTGTTTATTCATTTTAGATTGGTTGTTATCTTCCTTTTGGTTGCATGAGGAAGCAAAGGGTTTCTAGCCTACACCTCCATCTTGGCCAGAAGAGCTTGAGCATCTTTATAATCAGTGTTTTGAACTCTGTATCTGACAGATTGCTTATCTTCATTTTGGTTAGTTCTTTTCCTGGAGTTTTGATCTGTTCTTTCATTTGGGTCATGTTTCTTTGTCTCCTCATCTTGTCAGCCTCTCTGTGTTTGTTTCTATGAATTAAGTAGAGCTGCTATTACTCTCTGTCTTGGTAGTGTGGCCTAATGTAATAGGTGTCCTGTACAGTCCAGTCCAGTGGCATAGTCTCCCTTATCACCCAACCTGGGTACTTGAGATGCATCCTCCGTGTGAGCTAAATATACTCTCCTCTTGTAGTTGAGGCTTGATTGCTGTTGGCAAGTCAACAGGAGGGATTTACCCAGGACAGTCAGCTTCAAGGACTGGCTATGACCACTTATCACCAACCTCCACCATCCGTGGAGAATCAGCTGTGTAGGGGCATGGTGTTAGTGCTCCAACATGGTCTGTAGTGCTCCACTGGCTGTGCAGGTTCTGGAGTTTGTTGTGGGCCAAGGTTATCACCCATTTGTGTTTTGCCCATGGCCACCCTGCTTTAGGTATAAAACAATTTGAGATGGCTGCTACTTGTGCTGGGCTTGGAGATTCCAAGGTGAAGCCAAGTTGAGAATCCAGGCTGGCTGCTGCTAGTGCCAGGCCTGAGGCCACTTAGCAAGTGGTACAGGGGCTGGATACTGAAGAGAGTTGTCACTTGTTTGATAGAATTTAGGAAGTTGTGAAGCATGAGCCAAGACCAGCCATTTATATAGTTAACTGTTTGAGTGGGCTCATAAGTTGGGTGGGATGAGATCTTGGGGATCTACAGGGTGGGGCAAACAGTGTTAGCCAAGTTGATGGAGTCTTAGGTATGTCACCTGGCTACTGGCTCTGCGGCTTTGTTGGGAGAGTACTTAGAAAAGGGAAAATGGGCTCTGCCTACCTTCCTGTGTGGGAGAAAGTTGTCCCAAAGCTCCTGCCTTGATGCCAAACACTTGTTCCTTTCTGCATGTCTCTGGTGCTTTCCAAGCTGCTACCCCAGTGCTGGAGCTCAAAGGGAGTGAATCTGAATTAGTCCATGTGTGTGTTCTTTAAGGGGAACTGCTTGGGACTCCAGAAGTTTCTTCTACTGCCTTAATCCCCACTGTTTTTTATAGACAGAAGTTATGGAGACTTATCTTCCTGGCACTGGAACCCTGGGGTGGGGAGCCTTGTGTGAGACTGGGACTTCTTGCTCCAGAGATATTCCTAAATTTTTATCCACCACATGTGGATGTGGGACCAGCCCATTCCGCATGTGAGGAAATTTCTCAGGAAATTGTTGAATCATCAGCTTGCATCCTGCCAGCTGTTTATAGTAAAATGTGAGAAGAGAGAAATGAATTGAAGATAGAATTATTAAGCAAAAATGAACCAGAACTTAAATATTTGGAAAATTCATAGCCTACCCATATTGTAAAGAAAAATAAATAAATAAAAGTTTGATAGGGAAAGTAATAAGGGTGTGAATCAGGGACCAAATAAGCCATTTCAGCAGGAAGCCAGGCCTTGTTTTCAGAGCAAGAAAACAATAACCTTTCAGAAATCATCAAGGTTGCCACTCCCACTACAGGTCCAGAGTGTGTTTAAAAGGGTTGGGATGGGGGATAGCGAGGGGGGAACAGATGAAGGAGATAGAATGGTCTTTCTATGTGAGAATTCAGGAAGAAAGCAGCCATTTGTAAACCAGGAAGGGACTATTCACTAAGAACCCAACCATGTTGGCACCCTGACCTTTGACTTCTAATAACCAGTACTATGAGAAATGTTTGTTGTCTAAGCTACCCAGTCTAAGATAATTTGTTATGGCAGCTCAAGCTGACCAAGACAGAACTGACATCAATGGGCATTTCACTAAAGAAGAAATATGAAAAGGTGTTCAACCTAATTTTAAAGCAGGGAAGTGAAAATTAAACCACAGTGAAATAACAATTTATACTGGCTAGATAGTTAAACATTAAAAATTTACGACAGTAGTAAATATTCATGAATATGGGCATAATAAAAAATAATAGCATTTTTGATGTGCACATACCTTATTCCCTAGCATTTTCTTTCCTAATTATTTAGCTTAGAGAAATTCTTTCTCTTTTGCACCAGAAGACATATGCAAAAATGTTCCATTTGTACTGTCCTCATTTGTAGTAGCCATAAACTGTACAAAAACTCACATGTCCTTCAACACTTAAAATAGGTCAATTAGTTGTGGTATATTTGAAAATGAACAGACTTAATGTATAAATTTGCAGAATATTCAAAACAGCATATGTGGTAAACAAAACAAACAAAATCAAAGGAATGATGGCATAATCCAGAATGTGGCTATTCCTAAGAGAGGAGAGGAAGGTACATAGGGACATGAGACAATGATAATGTTCTTTTTTCTTTGAAGACTTTATTTAATTTTAGAGAGTGGGGAAGGGAGAGAGAAAGAGAGAGAGAAACATCAATGTGTGGTTGCCTCTCATGCTCCCCTTATGGGAACCTGGCCTACAACCCAGGCATGTGTCCTGACTGGAAATTGACTGGTGTTCCTTTGGTTCACAGACCAGCACTCAATCCACTGAGCCACACCAGTCAGGGTGCTAATGTTCTTTTTTAAATTGGGTAGTATATTGTTAATATTTTATACCTCAATGGCGTTTTACTTAACTATTAATTTTGTAAATACTCAATACTTAATAAAATATTTTAAAAGTCCAAATTAAAAAAATAAACTTAATATATGCTCGCATTAATAAAAATCAATACAATAAAATATAAATAATTTATTTTCAATATCTGAAATCCTGACTCAGTGATAACAAATATTAGTAGTTTCTCTATAAACACAAATACATAGGCTTTTTGTTTACAGTTTAAATAAATATTGTACTATAAATTACTTTATAATGATTTTAAACAAACTATGCCATGAATATATGTTAATGTATATTCAAACATGTTACTAGCCACCTAATACTCCATTATATAGGAATACTATAATTCATTCACTCTCCTTCTGACTTTTTAAAATATATTTTATTGATTATGCTATTACAGTTGTCCCATTTCTCCCCGATCATTCCCCTCCACCCTGCACACTCCCTTCCACCCACATTCCCCCCCTTTAGTTCATGTCCATGTGTCATAAGTTCTTTAGCTTCTACATTTCCCACACTATTCTTGCCCTTCCCCTGTCTATTTTCTACCCACCATCTTTGCTACTTATTCTCTGTACCTTTTGCCCCTCTCTCCTCCTCCCACACCCCTGTTGCTAACCCTCCATGTGATCTCCATTTCTGCATTTGTTTTGGGTGTGGTTGTTAATAGCTGTGAGTTTGCTGTCTTTTTACTGTCATACTTTTTATCTTCTTTTTCTTAGATAAGTCCCTTTAACATTTCATATATAAGGGCTTGGTGATGATGAACTCCTTGAACTTGACCTTATCTGAGAAGCACTTTATCTTCCCTTCCATTCTAAATGACAGCTTTGCCGTATAGAGCAATTTTGGATGTAGGTCCTTGCCTTTCAAGACTTGAAATACTTCTTTCCAGCCCCTTCTTGCCTGGAAGGTCTCTTTTGAGAAATCAGCTGATAGTCTGATGGGAACTCCTTTGTAGGTGACTGTCCCCTTATCCCTTGCTGCTTCTAGAATTCTCTCCTTCATTTTCATCTTGGCTAATGTAATTACGATGTGCCTTGGTGTGTTCCTCCTTGGGTCCAACTTCTTTGGGACTCTCTGAGCTTCCTGGACTTCCTGGTAGTCTATTTCCTTTGCCAGGTTGGGGAAGTTCTCCTTGATTATTTGTTCAAATAAGTTTTCCACTTGTTGCTCTTCTTCTTCCCCTTCTGGTACCCCTTTAATTCGGATGTTGGGATGTTTAACGATGTCCTGGAGGTTCCTAAGCCTCTCCTCATTTTTTTGAATTCTTGTTTCTTCCTTGTTCTCTGTTTGGTTGTTTGTTTCTTCCTTCTGGTTCACTCCATTGATTTGAATTCCAGTTTTCCTCCCATCACTATTGGTTCCCTACGCGTTTTCCTTCATTTCACATATTGTAGCCTGAATTTTTTCATCTAATTTGTGAGCAAAGTCAACCAATTCTGTGAGCATCCTGATCAGCAGGGCTTTGAACTGTGCATCTGATAGGTTGGCTGTCTCTTCGTCGCTTAGAGGAATTGGCTCTGGGGCTTTCATTTGTTCTCCAGTTTGAACTATTTTTTTGGGGTGGTGGTCTGGTCGTGGTTGTTACCTATTGAGAGGTGGAGCCTTAGGTGTTCCCCAGTGTGGGGCATCCCAGTTGCTGAGTTGTGATGCTATATGTGGGGGCAGGGTCTGAGAGGGAACAATGGTGCTTGCTCTACTCTCTTGGATTCCAGTCTCTTCTGCTGCTTCCCCTTCACCTGGATTATCTATGCGTGAATGTGGGACCACCTGGTCAGCCAGCCTCCTTGTGTGGCCTCACTGGGTCTGCACAGTTGCCACCCTGTGCTTGGGGTCTGCTAGCCACCACCTGTGCACCTGGGGTCTGCTAGCTGCCAGCTGCTGCTGCCTGCATGCCCAGGTCTGCACCTCCACTTTTTCCTGCCGCGACTCCACCCCTCTTACCGGTCTGGATGAATGGGTTTTGGACTTCTGTACAGTTCAATTTTCTATCAGTTCTAGTTGTTTTCTTGTGTCTAAATATTTGTTGTCCTTAATTTTGGTTATGAGGGGAGGCACAGGGTGTCCACCTACACCTCCATCTTGGCCAGAAGTCCTCCTTCTGACTTTTTTATTACTAATCTGTAATACGTATTTTATACATAGTTCCTATGTACTAATGCATTTATTTTGGTTAGAAGGTTGCTAAGCCAAAGTATATGTTTATTTTATATTTTAGTAGGCAGTACTAGACTCCTTTTCAAAAGGTTAGAGCAATTTATTCTTGCTCTGTTTGGAAGGGTCCTATTTCCCACATTCTTAACATCCCTAGATAACACTTTGTTTAACTTTTGCCAATCTGATGAATGAAAAATAGCGCTTCTTTATTACTGTAATTTATATGATGTTGATTGCTAGTGAGAACAAGTATCTTATTTATGTTTATTAGACTGTCTCTCATTTGCATATTTACATTCTTTGTCCATTTTTTTCTTATTACAGTATTTTGATATGTATAATGCACACTTTTTTGCCCAAATTTTTGAGGGAAAAATAAGGATGTGTATTATACATGGATCTTATGATTGCATACTATGGGTATAAATAATGGCTGTAATAATCCCATGTATAATGCACACAAAAACCTGGGTATGCGTTACACATGGTGGCACCTTATACATGGCAAAATATGGGGTAATTTGTAGGCCTTCTTCACATGTAGGAAGTCTTAACACCTTGTCTGTTTGACAAATGTATTATAAATTCTCTTCCTACTCCATCCTTTAGGAAGTGAGACCTTTATAAGGAGGCCTTATGAGACTTTATGAGACTCCATAAACATTTTGGGTTTCTAAAATGTTTAAAAAGGTCTTCTTTACAGGAATAATATACAAATACTCTCCTAAATTTTTCCCAGAATTCATTCTTTTTTCCTTCCTTCCTTGCCTTGACTGATGGAGCTAGATTGGTCAGATCCCAAAGGAAGGTGAGGGGGGATTGAGAAATAAAGAGACAGAGTCAAAGCAGGGTCAGTTCCCTTCTCTGGGATGCAGAGGAGGGAACTGTTTATTGGTGAAGTCAGGCTGTATATATTGAGTCAGCTTTGAAGCAGAGTGTGAGAAAGACAAACTGCAAGACTAGGTACATTTTATTTTTTAAGAACATTTGCTGCTCCTTCTTGGTACAGTGATATAGCAAGCAGTCAAGTCATTCTTTTCTTACAACAATCTATCAGGCAGTCTTCCATGGTCTAGGGCAGCTGTGCTGAACCCAAGGCCTGCTTCCAACTCCCTTGGCATGCATTATCTTGCTTGGCTCTCCACATCTCCCCCTTCTCTTTTTTCTAATTGCACCTGATGCAGCTTTACTCATGTATGAAATAATTGGGCTTGCCGTTTTGGGCAGACTAGGGAAAAAGCACAAAACATAATTAGCAACAATCCACCTAAGCCAATGGGATACCATAAGGAATGCTTTAACAAATTAAAGGGGTTAAATCCCTGCAATTCTAATAGCAGATTATGGGCTATTTGAGCAGGGTCAATTGCAGAAAGATGCACATTCTGTATTTGCAGTATTTCAGAATGTAATTTCTTTCTGTCTAAACTTGTTTTCATGACTCCAAATTCCCATTAGATGGTTTTTCACTTTGTCCCAGTCCCATACAGAAGTATTATAGGGGACAGGAGTTATATAGATATACGCATATTGAGGATAGCATTGCAGATTGGAACAGAGAGTCAAGGCTTCTACCCTATCTCCTAAGCCAATGACTACAGCCTCTAAGGCATTAAGTTTGGCCATTAACTTTAAATCCATATTTTCTTGATCTCCTAATGCTATTATGAGCTAAATTATTAACAAAATCAGCATTATGAGTACTTTGTGTTAATGCAACCGCAGCAATGCTAGCAGTGGCTATGAGTGTTATTAGAGCAATGATTCCTCTAATGATGAGCCCAATGGCTCATCATGTGTGGGTTAAAGCCTTTTGCATTTCTTCTAGGACTTGAAGCCCTGTGTCAACATACCAAGGGCCAGTCAGATTTACAGGAAGCATAATGAAAGGTGGTTGATGCAGAATCAATAAAGCCTTATTTTGATTGTAATGAGATACACAATTAGTAAGATTGCAATTATGACACTGAACCAAGCAAGTTTGGTCCTGCAAAGTAGTATTTACATTTTCTACTACAATAACATAAGGTGGTTGAACACAGGCCCACAACCCCTATGCCCAGTGGATTCTGAAGGCAGATATATTTCCTGCAGACATGTTAATGAACTGTAGGGCCACTCCAAGATGCCAAATGTCCTTTTGGAAAAATCCCTTTGCTGTGGTCAGGATATTGGAGAGGAAACTGCCAGGGGTCCAGTACCAAAAGTTAGGGTGAACTGGATCCAATGGGTGGCTCCAATCATAGAGTATGAATCCAGTTCCAGAAACATTATTCATCATAGGCAGGATGCCAGCACAATCAGTCCATGGAGGGAATCCACTCCATGTAACATGAGAGCCATTAGGACAATAAGGAAATGGTGGATGAGAAACATTCACAGTTCGAGCTGTGTTAGAAAAACCCCATTTGACACAGTCATAATATATTTTCCAACGTCCCATGGGCCTGTTACATTAGCAATGTCTGCCCCTCTATAAGCTGTTTTACATTCCTGTCGTAGGTAAACACACCCTGGACGTGCGTCAGGAGACAAGCAAAGAGGGGGCTTGCTGGCTCATCCCTCTTATGAATAATTCCCATAGGACTGTGGCACAATATGTTTAGAGTTAGAACCCCTCACGATACATGTGTCATTTACAAACACCCGGATTGAGGGTCCTTCCTAGGGGGACGGGAACAGCAATGAGGGCTCTGGAAGTTAAGCCCAAAAAGGATCAGCGACTCCCACACCTATCTGGGTAGCAATGGTAGCTAACAGGGCTACAAACAGGGTAGAAGCATCACGAGGAGCAGATTGCTGGTTGACTAAGCCTTGTGCTTGCTTGGTCAGTTTCTTCAGTTGTCCCCATGTCAGAGGTTCAGCTGGACCCATGCTATGGGCCAGCAGCCTTCGCACCCTCTCCCTGGGTTGTCTGGGGCTTATCTTGAGCCATTTCATCTTTCTCTCCAGGGTATCCAGGAGTGGAGGCTCGTAGGGTTCCATCACAGATGCGGACCAGTCTCTCCGGGGCCCAAACAGGTTGGGATGCAGGTAGGGAATAAACACACGTATTCCTTTGCCCTTGTTAATATAGGGTCAGAACCCTGCCATTGGCCTGTGGCAAGATCTTTCCACTTGACAGAAATTAGATCCTTGGTAACTGGAAATAACTGGTGTTTTTCTGCAGGAGTTATCCCTTGCTCATCACAATTTTAAAAATTAAGAATATATAAGGCTAGTCCTAGCTGTCTTTGGGGGGTGTTAGTATAATCTCCCCCTTTTTGTTTTTCAATATAGGTTTTAAGGGATCTGTTAACTTGCTCTCCAATGGCTTGTCCCTGAGAATTGTAAGGGATGCCAGTGACATGAGCGATTTGAAAGTATGTACAAAACTGTTGAAATGCCCTGCTGCAATATGCAGGCGTGTTATCAGTTTTGGGCTGTGTAGGGTGTCCCATAACAGAGAATGTCTGGAGACAGTAAGAGATGATATTTTTAATGCTTTCTCCAATGTGACAGGAAGCCCATGTGAAATGAGAAAAGGTATTGATGGTTACGTGAACCCACGCCAATCGGCCAAATACAGGGATTCATGTAACATCCATTTGCCATAGATGGTTGGGTTGAAGTCTGTGAGGATTGACCCCAACGACAGGTGAGGGGAGGTGCACAGTGCAGTGAGGGCACTTTATGATAATTTGAAGAGCCTGTTCCCTAGTAATAGGGAACATTTTTTGAAGGGTTGTGGCATTGACATAAAATTGGGCATGCATGTCTGCAGCTTGTTGCAAAAGGGTATGCACAAGAGTGGACACTAGCAGGTCAGCATTATGATTGCCCTCCGCTAAGGGTCCAGGTAATTGACTATGAGAGTGAATATGTTCAATAAGAAAAGGAAAGGCTCTCTTGTGGACTAAAGATTGTAGTTTGGTAAAGAGGTGGAATGATTCCTCAGAGGAAATGTGTCCAAGAACTGCTGACTCAATATGTTGTACAGTATGGATGACATCGTGACCGTCACTATACATATTGACAGGTTCTGCAACAAAATGAGTTAAGGCCATACAGACAGCATAGAGTTCAACACGCTGAGCAGATGAATAGGGGGTAGTTTCAACCCAAGTTTGCTGAGGGATATAAACCCCAGCTTTTCCTGAACTTGACCCATCAGTGAATACTACTGCTGCCCTTGAAATGGGAGTCAAAGTTACAATGCTTGGAAAGATAAAGGGATGTCTCTGAGAAAACTGAAGGAGTTTATCAGCAGGGTAATGATTATCTATTTGATCAGGATAAGCAATTAGGGCTATTTGCCAATAATATGCAGTTTCCCACAGCTGTGGTTGTTGGGCAGCAGAATAGGGGACTACAATTTTATTTGGCTCCAGCCCTAACAATTGTTTGCAATTGTCATAATCCTTTACTGATTAACCAGCAGACAACTTCCGGATAAGGGACTAAAGATTTGGTGGGGAGGGGGGAGGCATGGAGCCATTCTAGAACTCCCTGGGTTTGCCAAATAGCCCCAGTGGGAAGATAAGGTGTGGGCAAGCTAAGGACCCAAACTGCTTGAGTCAGGTCAACCTGGGTGACCTGAGAGTCTTGAATAGCTTGCTCTACTAATTGTAGAGCCTGCAGGGCAGTTTTGTCAAGTTGCCTTGGGGAGGAAGGGTCAGGGCTTCCTTTAAGAATATTAAACAGTGTACTGAGTTGTCTCATAGTTAATTTTAATGTTGGTCGGATCCAATTAATATCACCTAGTAATTTTGGGAAATCATTGAAGTTTTTGAGAGAATCTCGTCTGATTTGTAGCTTTTGGGGATGAATGTGTCATCCTTCAATAATATAACCTAAATAGGAAAATGGGTGTTGTTTCTGCACCTTTTCTGGGGCTATTTTTAAGCCCCACTTTTCTAGTTGTGGAACTACTTCTGGGAACAAGGAGAGGAGTAACTTCTCACTTTGATGAGACAGTAAAATATCATCTATCTAGTGGATAATATAAGCCTTGGGGTATTTATCACAAATAGGTTGGAGGGCTCATGCCACAAACTTTTGACAAAGAGCTGGACTGTTGGCCATGCCTTGGGGTAATACCTTCCAACAGTAACACTGCATGGGTGCCTGTTGATTGACAGAAGGAATGGAAAAGGCAAACCACTGACAGTCTTCAGGTGAAAGCAGGATAGTAAAAAATACATCCTGCAAATCAATGACTATGAGATGATAGTCCCAAGGAATTGCTGTAGGAGAGGGCAAACCAGGCTGTAAAGGGCCCATAATTTGCATGGTCACGTTGACCTTGCACAAATCCTGCAACAATCGCCACTTTCCTGATTTCTTTTTTTATGCCAAATATAGGAGTATTCCAAGGACTCATAATAGGCCGAATATGGTGGGCTTTTAGTTGTGCTTCTATTAATTGTTGAGCTGCTATTAATTTCTCCCCTCTGAGGGGCCACTGGTCTACCCACACATGGGTGTCTGACAACCAGCTAATAGGGTCAGCCATGGTTGCCAGAGGGGAGCTTTTGCCAGGGCCCATATCCTAAATTTGAATGTTCAGTTTATATCCCTAGTCCCAGATGTTTTAGGTGAGGGGCTGGTTCAATAAACATTGTCTTACCTTGGTTGTTAACTTCAAGCCCTTGATGAGGTAGCAATCCTTGATTAAACATGATCTGAATTACAGGTTTAGAAGGGCTGTATAGATATACACCCATTTCAGATAATATATCTCTTCCCCATAAATTCACAGAGACTGAAGGAAGGACATAGGGTTGGAACCATCCTGAATGCCCTTCAGCATCCTGCCACTTGAGAAATTTTGTGCTTTGCAGAGGAGTAGTCTGAATTTGTCCTACACCCTATAATTCAGCAGATACCTCTTGAAGAGACCATGCCTATGGCCAGTGAATTTGAGTGATAATGGAAACATCAGCTCTGGTATCTAGGAGACCTTTGAATGATTTTCCTTCTATGGTACGTTTCATTTGAGGCCATGTCTTTTTAACTGCTTGTGTTCAAAAGGCGGCATCAGAGGAACCAAAGCCTTTGTTCCCTCCTGGTTCATCGGTAATAACCTTTCCCATGGCCTTATAAGGGAGGAGTAGCAATTGTGCTATTCTTGTCTCTGGCAATATTTGAATAATGACAGAGGCCTGTACTATTACTTTCAACTCTCCTGTATAATCTTCATATATTATTCCAGGAAGAACTTGAAAACCTTTAGCAGTAAGACTGCTTCACCCTAAAATGAGTCCTACAGTGCTAGAGGGCAATGACCCCAAAACCCCTGTGGGAATGACTTGAGAACCCATCTCAGGTGTTAGTACATGTCGGGTGGTGGGTGAGAGAGGTCCAATCCAGCACTCCCTGAGGTGGCTCTGGACAGTTGGGAGACTGAAATTCCTGCATCATCTCCCCTATTCTTTGCCGGGGCTGGGCCAGGCCCCTGTGAGGAGTTTCCTGCAGTCCCCTGATGGGCTGACCATTAGTGTCAGTTTCAGAGCAGCACTCACTAGCTCAATGCTTACCCCAGCAGCAGCGAGGGCAAAGGGCTGGGGTGAGAGGGGTTTTACCCTTTTGCCCTGCATTTGCAGTGCCTTTTCCCATTTTTTGAGGACAGTCACGGGTGAAGTGTCCACTCTGCTTGCAGTTAAAGCAAGCACTTTTTGTCCCCAAAGTTCCTTTGAGAGTGGCTGCAAGAGTAACTCCTTGGATATAGGAGGGGCCAGTATCTGCACAGATTCTAATAAAATCAGTAAGATTCCCCTTCTTATATGGCCTTGGGGCAGCTTGGCAGACCTTATTTGCATTTTCAAAAGCTAGCTGTTTGAGTAATATATTACCAACCTCAGGATCCCCTATCAACCATCCAGTAGCTTGGAGGAGATGGGAAACAAAATCCTGATAAGGCTCATCTGGCCCCTGTTGGATTTTGGTGAGGTCTTGGGATTTTTCTCCTTTGGAAGGAAGGTGGTGCTGAGCTTTGGTGGCACATGCCGTAATTTGTTGGTAACCTTGTAACCCTAGCTGATTCTGCAAATTCTCGTATAATCCAAACCCAGTAAGCATTTCATATGTAATAGGTATGTTATGATTTCGATTCCTGTCTGCCTGTTGTGAGCTCTCTTCATACCAATCAGACTTCCACATTAAGTAATCCCCGGCCAGCCCCACTGTCATAGCATGCTTTGGCTAGTACAATCCAGTCTTTCGGTGCCATGGCTTCAGAGCCAATGGTATCAAGAAAAACAAGGGGAAAAGGGGATGTTGGCCCATACATACTGCAAGCAGCTTTTAAGTCTTTTAAAGTTTTAAAGGAGAGGACCTCGTAATATCTATGTCTGTTAGGATTTTGCAGATCAGGTTCTCAAACACAGGGAATAGCATAAATCCCTGTATGTCCTCTCCCAAATCCACAACTTTTAGTAAAGCCCTTTGTAAGGGAGTAGTTTCTGGCGGTCCTACCGGACTATGATAAGGAGGAGGAGCTTTAGAAGATGAGGGGTTAGTGGGAGAAAGTACTTCAGTGAGGTTAGCTCTGTCTGAAGAGGACAGTTGAGACATTTGCTTTACTGATCTGACTACTGAATCCTCATCATCAGAATTATTGGGGGACTCATCCTCTTGTATTCTCTGCTGCTGGTCCCCAGCAGCTTCCCATTCCAGTTCTTGTTCAAACTCTGGTGGCAGCGGCTCATCACTGGGCTCTAGCTGGGGAATGGTTGCCTTTAAAGTAGTAAGAAGGAGCTCCTACCCTTTGCGACAGCATGGATGGAATTGGAGAGCATCATGCTAAGCGAAATAAGCCAGACAATGAAAGACAAATACCATATGATCTCACCTTTAACAGGAACCTAATCAACAAAACAAACAAACAAGCATAATATAAACAAAGACACTGAATTTGAGAACAGTCTGACAGTGACCAGAGGGGGAGGGGAGGGAATTTCAGGGGAAAAGGGGAACGGTTTAGAGCAACAAGTATAAAGGACACATGGACAAAAACTATGGTGGGTGGAAATGGGAGGAATGTGGGGAGGGCTGGGGTGGTGGGCTGGGGGCGGGGTAAAAGACAGAAAACTGTACAATATCAACAACTAAAAAAATACTGATCAAAAAAAAAGTAGTAGATCCCTCTACAGTAGTAGTGAGAGTTTCAGCTGCTGTTTTTTGCACCCTACATTCCTGCTTTACAGGATCTAGAGCTTCCCTAATCAGGGTCCACAAAGTGGAAGCAAAGATTGGAATGTATGTGGGCCCCTCTGCTGTATCTCTCTCTCTAATTTTTAGGCCTACCTGAGCCCACATATGTTCATTTACCGTGCCTTTTTCAGGAGACCAAGGACAAGTTTGCTGTACAAAGGTTAAGAATTGTGGTGGGGACTTTAGTGCCCCGTGCAAGTAACATGGAGCACAGCATTTGTATATACAGCCACTGCTTAGCTGACCCAGAATTCCCTATTTTACATCTGATTGCTATAAATCCTTTTCACTCCCTACTTGCTGTACCATGGCCACTTGGGAGTGTCCCCTCATCTTCTGGCTGAGGAGCTCCTTCATACTTGGGTCCCTGTTCCAGGTGCTACCTGCTGCAACCTGCATAGCTAGATTGGTCAGGTCCTGAGGGAAGGGGATGGGGGATTGAGAAATAAAGAGACAGAATCAAAGCAGGGTCAGGTGGAGTCCCTTCTCTGGGATGCAGAGAAGGGAACTGTTTCTTGGTGAAGTCAGGCTGTATATATTGAGTAAGCTTTGAAGCAGTGTGAGAAAGACAAACTGCAAGTCTAGGTACATTTTATTTTTTAAGAACATTTGCTGTTCCTTCTTGGTACAGTGATACAGCAAGCAGCCGAGTCATTCTTTTCTTACAACAATCTATCAGGCAGTCTTCCATGGTCTAGGATGGCTGTGCTGAATCCGAGGCCTGCTTCCAACTCCATTGGCATGCATTATCCTGCTTGGCTTTCCACATTTCATTCATTCATTCATTCATTCATTCATTCATTCATTCATTCTACTTAGATCACTAATCTGCAGTTAATTACTAACTGTGGTAGAGGTATAGAAAACTGACTAGATGATTATACCAGCACCATTTACTAAATAAACTACCTTACCCAACTGAATTTAAATATACTTTCATGACATATTAGGTTCCCCAAAATGTTTCCTGTTCTCCAGCCTTTTTCACCAGATTTGACTAGTTTGTTCCTGTGGACATGTTATTTTCTTTTGTATTTATTTATTTTAAAATTGTTTTATTGTTCTTCAATTACAGTTGTCTGCATTTATCTCCTTTCCCCCACCCCAGCCATCCTCCCTCCCTCCCTTGCTTCCACCCTCTCCCTTGGTTTTCTCCATGTGTCCTTTATAGTTGTTCCTGAAAACCCCTCCATTCTAAGTAATATCTAGAAAGGCACATCCTACACCTAATTTTTTAAAAACAACTTTTTGTAATTCATTTGCATGTTTTTGCTACATATGGAATTTAAAATTATTTTGTTCATTCTCTCTAAATCCCTTTGAAATTCATATTAGAGTGACATGGGAAGGATAGGCATTTTTATGATATTAAGTTCTTTCCTCTATTTAAAGAATGAGGTGAGCCAGGAGATTAACTACAGTGTGTGATCTACGAAATGGCCATTGTTTCAGGTTTGCCTTTCAAATATCACCCAAGAACTTCCCTTAACTAGAAACATTCAGGGACTGGAATTCTGGAAAAAGTAATTCAGCCTAGCCACATTAACATATTGTGAAGCTATCATAGTCCATGCCTTGTCAACTTGGCCTCTACACACATCTCTTAATCTCCAAGTAAAAACAGAATTATCAAGGGCACAAGATGGTGGAGAAGTGAATGGAAGCCACACTAACCTCCTCACAAGACCAATCTGGAATTACAGCTAAATTGTGGAGAAATCACACAGAATAAACAACTAAACAATAATGAGAGAGAAGACTTATAACCTTGGACATACAGAAGAATCAGCTTCAGCAAAACCTGACTGGCAAGGCATGTGATAGAGACTTGAGAAGGCTGGTTAGGCACCCACAGGCAGCAGTGCTGGAGGGATAATTAAGCAACTGGTTGGATCTCCCTGAGAAGTGTGGACTCTAAACCATAGGTTGGGATCTGAGCCTTAAGCACCAGAGCCCAAAATGTACACAGAAAACAACCAGCTGTACACACAGTGGTAAAAATTGGCAGGGTTGTTCCCTGCCAGAGACAGAAGGCTGGAGATGCAAAGAGCCATTTAAAGGGCCAACACACAAATTTTCATTTGCATCCACTTACCTTGGGCTCTGGCAAAGGTGGGTACAGAGTGGACTGGAGACACATGAGGAGAGGCTGGGGACAGAAGCTTTGTGGGAGAGAACAGAGAGAGTAGATGCCAGGATTCTGGTGCCAAGTTATCTTCTGCACAGCAGCAGCCATCCTGCTTAGGTAGACCACTCCCCTATGAGCATGAATAGCCTGAGGGGAAACACTAGCCCTGACCCAAGAAGGGATTATGCTTTGCTTAAGTCTGACTGCTGAGTGCAGAGTGACTATATTAACAACTGAAGGAGAAAGCCATGGAGAGTAGATCCCCAGCCATTTCAGAGCAGTCTGCCTAAGGTCAGACAGGGTCAACATCTGAAATCACCAGAGGCAGATCCAGAAAGAAAAAAACAGTGGTAAATACTAGAGGCTGCCAAGACAAAATCCACTGTGGTCTTCTCCATGATTTGTGAAATTTTATTTCCTACATAGCTTTTTAACATTCATTTATTGTCCATCAAGTTTGTACATATTAACTCATTAGATTTTATACTATAGTTTATTTCTCTCTTTTCTTATAATAGTTTTAATTTCTTTACACCCTTATTAATACTGGTTCATTTACTGTTGATAGTGAGATTGTGGATGTGGGGAGTTATTTTTGCAGATGTGGGTTTGTGTCCTGGGCTTTGTGGTTTTGTTCTGACAGCACCTGAAAAACAGCATACAAGACAAGGTGGGCAGAGTGATCTCAGTCAACAAGCTAGATAGAATGACCCACCAAAGAACTACCCCACAATAATCAAAATCCAATTACATCCAGAGAACCAACATAAATGGCATAAAGGTCATCCCAAGAGCATCAAGGTCAGGAGATCAAGGAGACTGCACCATTCAGTCTCACAGGTCTTCTACCATAGAGTCCACACCATAAACTCAGGGAGTCAAGAAAGTTCAATTTAAGAAGCAGAAGCAAACAATGAGAGATTCACAAATAATGGGAAGACAAAGAAACAACCTCTAATCAAAAGGGAAGGAGGAATACTTAGAAAGAATGCTAAATGAAATAGAGGAAAGTCATCTATCAGGTATTGAGTTCAACACAATGGTTATAAGGAAGCTTAATGAGCTCAGTGAGAATTATCAAAAATTACAGGGATACTACAAGGGACTTACTGCACACTATGTCAACATGAAACAAGACATAGGGACTATCACAAGAGCCAAGAGGAAATGAAGAATACAGTTTCTGAAATAAAGAACACAGTAGAAGGAATCAAAAGCAGTCTAGATCAGAAGAATCAAACTCATTTTCATTGGTGGCCACATCAACCTCATGGTTGCCTTGAAAGGGCTGAATGTAATTTTAGGATGGTGTAAATGTAACTACTTCTTAACAGTTAAGTGAGAGCTCGGCTCTGCCACTGGAAAAAACAAGGTGCAAGGCCAGATAAAACAAGGTGGAGGGCTGGATTTGGCCCATGGGACTTGTGTTTCCTACCTGTGGTCTAGATGAAGCAGAGGATCAAATGAGTGAGCTGAAGTACAAGGTAGGAAAAAAAAACATGCAGAAAGAACAAGAAAAGGAAAAAGGAATCAGAAAGAACAAAGAGGTTTTAAGGAAACTGCAGAACAATATGAAATGGAACAACATCCATATAACATGGATACCAGAGGGAGAAGAAGAGGAGCAATGGATAGAAAACCTGTTTCAAAGAGAATGATGGAAAACTTCCCTAATTTGAAGAGAGAAAAAGCCACAGAAATCCAGGAAGCATAGAGGGTCCTAATTCAGAGGAACCCAAAGAGGCCCACTCCAAGATACATAATTAAAATGGCAAAATTCCAAGACAAGGAGAGAACCTTAAAGGCAGCAAGGGAGAAACAGGAATTAATATATAAGGGAGCCCCAATAAGGCTAGCAGTTGCAAACACTACAAGACAGAAGGAAATGGCCAGAAATATTCTAAGTAATGAAAACCAGAGGCCTGCAACCAAGATTACACTATCCAGCTAGGATCTCAATTAAAATTGAAGGTGAAATAAGGAGCTTCCTAGACAAAAGAAATTTAAAAGAATACACCTCCACCAAACCAGCTCTGTAAGAGATGCTAAAGGAACTGTTTTAAAAAGAGGAAGGAAAAGAGTGAGGGAGAGAGGAACACAGTTATGAAAAAATGGCAATGAATAAGTACCTATCAATAATAACTTTAAATGTAAATGGTTTAAATGCTCCAATCAAAAGATATAGGGTAGCTGAATGGATAAGAAAACATGACCCATCCATACGCTGCCCACCAGAGACCCACCTAAGAACAAAAGACCTACACAGACTAGAAGTGAACAGTTGGAAAAAAATATTCAAAACAAGTTGCCAGGAAAAAAACTTGGGGTAGTAATACTTATATCAGACAAAATAGACTTCAAAACAAAGGCCATAAAAAGAGACACAGAAGGTCACTTCATAATACTCAAGGGAATAATCCATCAAGAAGATGTAAACATTATAAACATATATGCACCCAACATAGGAGCACCCAAATACATAAGGAAGATCTTGGAAGACTTCAAGAAAGATATGGACATCTAAACACTTATAGTAGTGGATTTTAACACACTACTATAAAAAATGGATAGATCTTCAAAACAAAATATCAACAAGAATATTGTGGCATTGAACAATGCCCTAGATCAAATAGACTTAAAAAATATACATAGAAACTTTCATCCAAAAAAAGCAAAACACACATTCTTTTCAAATGCACATGGAAGATTTTCAAAGATAGAACACATGATAGGACATAAAACAAGCCTCAACAAATTCAAGAAAATTGAAATCATATCAAGCATTTTCCATGACCACAGGGGCCTGCAGCTAGAAGTCAACCTCAAGGAAAAATTACAAAAATATTCAAACTCATGGAGATTGAATAGCATGCTATTAAACAATGAATGGGTTAAGAATGCAATCAGGAAAGAAATCACAAAGTTTCTGGAAAAAAAGGGAAATGAACATACAACAGTCCAAAATGATGGGACACAGCAAAGGCAGTCCTGAGAGGGAAGTTCATAGTGTTATAGGCCTACCTTAAAGAGACAGAAACATATAGAATAAACAACCTAACTCTACACCTACAAGAACTGGTGGAATGACAACAGAGACAGCTTGCAGCAAGTAGAAGGAAGGAAATAACCAAGATCAGAGCAGAATTAAACGACATAGAGACTAAAGGAACAATTCTAAGGACCAATAAATCCAGGAGCTGGTTCTTTGAAAAGATAAACAAAATGGACAAGCCTTTAAGCAGACTCATCAAGAAGAATAGAGAGAGCACTAACATAAACAATCAGAAACAAATGAGGAGAGATTACAACTGATACTACAGAAATAGAAATGATTGTAAGAAATAACTATGAACAACTATATGCCAAGAAATTTGAAAACCTGGATGAAATAGACAAATTATTAGAAAAATAGAATCTCCCATAACTGATTGAAGAAGAAGCAGAAAGCTTGAACACACTGATAATAGCTGGTTATTTGAAGCAGTAATAAAAAAAAATCCCAGCACACAAAAGCTTTGGAGCAGATAGTTTCAGAGACTTTTACAAAATATTTAAGGAAGAGCTAACCCCTATCCTTCACACACTATTCCAAAAATTAGAGAAGAGGGAAGACTCCCGAACTCTTTTTTATGAAGTCAGCATAATCCTAACCCCCAAAACAGATAAAGACATAGCAAGGAAAGAAAACAATAGGCCAATATCACAGATACACATAGATGCTAAAATCCTTAACGCAATATTGGCAAACTGCATCCAGCCATACATTGAAAAGATCATGCACCATGATCAAGTGGGTTTCATTTGTGAGATGAAAGGATAGTACAATATTTACAAATCAAGAAATGTAATACATCAAATAAACAAAGGGAAAGACAAAAATCACATGATCATATCAATAGATGAGGAAAGAGCATTTAATAATGTACAGCACCCATTTATAATAAAAGACACTCAGGAAAGTGGAAGTAGAGGGAGCACTCCTCAACATAATAAAGGTCATATACGAGAAACCTACAGCCAGTATCATAATTAATGGGCAAAAACTAAAAGCTTTCCCACTAAGATCAGGAACAAAACAAGAATGTCCACTTTCACCACTTCAATTCAATATAGTATTAGAAGTCCTAGCCACAGTGATCAGACAAGAAAGAGAAATAAAAGGCATACAAATTGGAAAGGAGAAGTAAAACTGTCATTGTTTGCAGATGGCATGATAGTGTACATAGAAAACTCTGTAGACTCCACCAATTAAGTACTTGACATAATAAGTGAATTTGGCAAAATGGCAGGATACGAAATCAATATTCAGAAATTGAATGCATTTTTGTACACGAACAATGATATACCAGAAACAGAAATCAGGAAAAGAATCTCATTTAATATAGCAACAAGACAAATAAAGTATCTAGGAATAAACCTAACCAAGGAGGTAAAAAGACCTGTACTCAGAAAACTACACAACACTGAAGAAAGAAATTAAGGAAGAGAGAAACAAATGGAAGCATATACTATGTTCATAGATTGGAAGAATTAACATCATCAAAATGTCTGTACTAACCAAAACAATTTACAAGATTCAATGCAATCCCTATTAAAATAACAATGGCATATTTCATAGATATAGAACAAACATTTCAAGAATATACATGGAACCATAAATGACCCCAAATAGCTGCAGCAATTTTGAGAAAGAAGAACAAAGTAGGAGGGATCACAATACTTGATATCAAACTATATTACAAGGCCACTGTAATAAAAATTGTCTGGTACTGGCATAAGAACAGACATACAAACCAATGGGACAGAATAGCCCAGAAATAAGCCCAAGTCTCTATGGTCAACAAATGTTTGACAAAGGGGGCAGAAGCATAAAATGGAGTAAAAATAGCCTCTTCAACAAATGCTGTTGGGAGATCTGGACAGCTACATGCAAAAAATGAAACTCAACCACCAACTTATACCATACACAAAAATAAATTCAAGGTGGATAAAAGACTTAAGTATAAGTCATGGCACCATAAAAGTCCTAGAGGAAAATATAGGCAGGAAAATTTCAGATATTTCATGCAGCAATATTTTCACTGATATGTCCCCTAGAACAAAGGACATAAAGGAAAGAATAAAAAAATGACACCTCATCAAAATAAAAAGCTTCTGCATGGCTAAAGAAAACAGCATTAAAATGAAAAGAGAAGCAACTATATGGGAAAACATATTGGCCAATGATAACTTGGACAAGGGTTTGACCTTCAAAATATATAAAGAACTCATACAACTACACTCCAGGAAGACAAACAACCCATTTAATAAATGGGCAAAAGATCTGAATAGACACTTCTCCAAGGAGGACATACAGAGGGCTTAGAGACATATAAAAAGGTACTCAGCATCGCTAGCCATCAGAGAGATGCAAATTATAAAGACACTGAAATTGAGAAAGGCTGACAGTGACCACAGGGGACAGGGGAGGGAATTTCAGGGGAAAAGGGAAAGGCTTTATAGGAACAAGTATAAAGGACACATGGACAAAAACCAGGGGGGTGGAAATGGGGGGGAAGTGGGGAGGACTGGGGCGGTGGGCTGGGATGGGAGTCAAAGACAGAAAACTGTACAAGAACAACAATTAAAATAAAATAAAAAAATAAAACCACAAGGAGATATCACTTCACACCAGTTAGGATGGACATCATAAACAAATCAACAAACAACAAGTGTTAGAGAGGATGTGGAGAAAAGGGAACCTTAGTGCACTGTTGGTGGGATTGCAGACTGGTGCAGCCACTGTGGAAATCAGTATGGAATTTCCTCAGGAAACTAAAAATGGAACTTCCTTTTGACCCAGCAATTCCACTGCTAGGACTATATCTTAAGAATCCTGAAAAACCAATTCAAAAGCACCCTTGTACCCCAATGTTCATAGCAGCACAATTTACAATAGCCAAGTGTTGGAAGCAACCTAAGTGCCCATCAGTAAATGAATAGATCAAAAAACTGTGGTACATTTACACAATGGAGTACAGCAGAAAGAAAGAAGCTTCTACTCTTCAAGATAGTATGGATGGAACAGGGAGCGTTATGATCAGTGAAATAAGCCAGGTGGTGAAAGACAAATACCAATGATCACCCATAAGTGGAACCTAATCCAAAAACAAGCAAGCAAAATATAACCAGAGACACTGAAATAAACAACAAACTGAGAGTAACCAGAGCAGAGAAGGGAGAGAATAATGGTGGTGGAGGGGGGAAGAGGAAGGGTCATCAAGGAAAATGTATAAAGGACACAAGGAGAAAGCCAAAGAAGGGTAGGACTGAGAGTGGGAGGTGGGGATAGGTGGGTGTGTGAGCGGTGGTGGGAAAATGGATACAACTTACTTGAATAACAATTAAAAATAAGGGCAGAGTGAAGCAAAGAAAGTAAATAAGAACTACCAATGAGTAACAGATGAACAGTATGATATTTATTTTTAATCTTGCACTGTAAAGTATCTCCATAAATAAGAGTCTTTAAAATATTGTATTTAGCTGATTGAAAAATTCCATTTTCTAAAAGAAGACAAAAAATAAATAAATGAAGTGCAGGGACTTTCATGGCTTGGGAATGTAGTGAAAACAGGAATTTACTCATTGTAAGATCTCCAACGTTTAAATATCAGGAAATCCTAGGTAACTATTAGATAGGACCACATATATAATTTTTAAATTTGCCATTAAAAAATAAATGACTCGTGTCTTTCCAAAATAAACCCCAGAATTATCCTGCAATCAATGATGATATGCTATCTTGTGTGCAACTAAAAATACATTCCTACCCCATATTCAAAATAGGATACAAGTCTCTTTCTCTCTTTTTTATTTATTGATTTTTTAGAGAGAGTAATGATTGATTTGTTGTTCTACTTACTTATGCATTCACTATTTGATTCCTGTATGTGTCCTGACCAGGGATCGAATCCATAACCTTGGCATATTGAGACAATGCTCTATCTAACTGAGCTAGCCAGGCAGGGCCAAAGTCCCTTTTTGTAATGTTTTAGGGATGTTCTCTTTTCTTCAGCCAATTGACACTCCCCTTAATATCCTGTAAAAGAAAACAAAAATACATGCTGTTTGTGCATATATATAAATATATATAAAATCTGAAAAAGGAAGAAATGCTCATAACTATTATTCCTTATTTGTGCAGCTGGTCACATGGTTGTATCTGGTGTCTATAACTGCCTTCTTTCCTATCCATTCTATGTTCTCTTTCCACTCATTTGGTACTTCAGTTGGTTGTGGTTCCTTGTCTGGTAAGTGACATAAACCTTCATTCATGAAGGGTCTGAGCTAGAAGCAGTTAAGCCTGAATTACATTTTTGTAGTTTTCCATTGATTTTAATCACTTTAGTGGCGCTCTAGAAAATCACCTACATTCTAGACATATTCCTTCTTACCCTTACTTATTGTTTAGGAACAGTGCAATTTCCCCTTGATAATTACAGTTAGTCAAATCAAACATTATAGTAAACTGTCAGTTCAGTAGCATGAGGAGCCCAAAATGGCCTGGTGGCATCCTTAGCTTCCAGCTAAATGGGATCATTATGATATCCCCTGATGGAAGCATTTCTCATTCTGTTTAGATTTTCTTTGATTTCTTTCATCACTAGTAGTGTTTTGTAGTTTTAAATATGTAGATCTTATACATATCATTAGATTTTTATTTAAGTATTTCATAAGTTTTGGTGCTATTGTAAGTGAGATTTTGAAAAAATACTTTAATTTCTATTGTTCATTGCTGATATAGAGAACTATGATTGATTTTGGATATTGGGCATGTATTCTTTTATCTTAATAGGTTCACTCTACTTAATATTAATGTTGGTTTATTAATTATAACAAATGTACTATCCTAACGTAAGGTATTAATAATAGGCGAAACAATAGTATGGGGGTACATAGGAACTTTGTACTCTCTACTAATTCTTTTAGAAATATAAATTTACCCTACAAAAATGTATATTTAAACTACATTTTCTAATTTCTCTTATGACCTTTTCTTTGATCTATGGGTTATTTAGAAGTATACATTTTACTTTCCAAGCATTAGAGGATTTTCCTGATGTGTTATTAATTTTCCAGATATGTTATTGAAAATATTGATTTCCAAATATTTGGAAAGTTTAATCTCATTATGGTCCAAGAGCATACTTTATATTAATTCCTTTTAATTTATTAAGTTTTGATTTTTTGGCCTAGAATATGGTTTATGTAATGAAGATCCCATGCATACTTAAAAATAATTTTTATTTTGTTGTTGGAAGGAGTGTTTTATGAAGGTCAGTTAGGTCAAGTCCAGTTTTTTAGCTCATTCCATTGATTCCTGAGCAAAGAGCACTGAAGTCTTCAATTATAATTGTGAATTTTTCTGTGTATGTTTTCAACACTATCAGTCTTTATGTATTTTGAAATTCTATTAGGTATATGCAGGGGGCTCCGCCTGTAGAACCCCCTGTTCGTCACGGATGAAAATAAAAACTACCAAGACAAGATCTGCTTGGGGAGGAGAGGTGGCCAAACTCTCAGAGGAGAATGACCCAGAGCCCCTTCCTCACTAGGCTTTTATTGGGTTCCAATACACCAGAATACAGGTTTAACATGTCAAAGAAATCTGAGGGCTTAATCTGAGCCAGTGTTTGTCAGGAAAGGGGGTTGCCAAACTTTTGGAGACATACTCATTTCCTCCTGGGACACTTATCACCTAAGGGAAGAGCACTCTTAGCAAAGCAGGTTTCACAGGGCTTTAGGAATTCTTTCTTATGCCCAATCACCCAGGGAGCCATCCTGGCCGGTACAGGGCTGCACCGCTCACCCCCACAGTTTCAGGCTTTAAGCCTGATTAGGAAGCAGGAGACATCTCCCAGATGGAAATGAGGACTCAGGCTATGTCAGAATAGCCGGGGGGCGAGGGTCCATCACATCCTCTTTGCTGCAGCCCCCCGAGTCCTTCCATGAGGCCTCCCAAGTGGTCGCATCTGGCTTAAGTTGCCCCTCCCATGAGGAGTCTTACCCGTCATTGACTGCCAACCAAGCATTGGGGCCAGAGATGGATGAGGCAGAAGCAGTACTCCTGCCAGGGAGATAAGCTTTGTCTCCTTAGCAGGTCACGTCCTTATGACAGAACAGACCCAGATGAAGTGGGCCCCTTGGGCTCTTACCACAGCCCACCATGGGGTGAGGGTTACAACTTCTGAAACCAGGTTGAACGGTCCACAACAGGTATATACACATTTAGCATTGTTATGTCTTCTCTGTAAATTGATCATTTATCATTAGTAATGCACTTTTTAAAATATGGATTTTATTTTTAAAGCAGTTTTACATTCAGAGCAAAATTGAGCAGAAGGTACAGGGATTTTCCATATACTCCGTCTCCACGCATGCACATTCTCCACCACTATCAATATCCCTTACCAGAGTGGTATATTTTTGATAGTTGATGAACCTGTATGGAGGCATTTTCACCCAGAGCCCACAGTTTATGTTAGGGTTCACTCTTGGTGTTTTTCATTCTGTGAATTTGGACACAATGTATAATGGCCAATATCCACTATTACAGTGGCAAATAGAATAGTTTCACTGACCTAAAAATACTCTTTGCTCCAGTATTCATTCTTTCTGCCTCCCAGTAATGACTATATTATCCCTGGTAATGTTTTTCTTCTGAATTCTGCTTTGTTGTTGATATATTCTCTGATATTAATATAGCCACTTCACCTTCTCTTTGTTGGTATTCCCATGGTACATATTTTCCATCTTTTTACTTTTAACTTGCCTATGTTTTTGTATTTAAACTGGGTTTTTGTAGGCATTGTATGGTTGGGCCTATTTTTTCACCCACTGTCCCAATATCAGCCTTTTAATTGGTTGTGGGGGCCCCTGTCCTGGGCGCCAGATGTGGGGGGGCTCCACCCACAGAGCCCCATCCCTCCGTCACGGATGAAAATAAAAACTACCAAGACATGACTGCTTGGGGAGGAAAGGGGTCAAACTCTCAGAGGAGAATGATCCAGAGCCCCATCCTCACTAGGCTTTTATTGGGCTCAAGTACACAGGAATACAGGTATGCCAGGCAACAAGGATCAAACAATGGTTAACATTTCAAAGAAATCTGAGGGCTTAATCTGAGCCAGTGTTTGTCAGGAAAGGGGGTTGCCAAACTTTGGGAGACATACTCATTTCCTCCTGGGACACTTATCACCTAAGGGAAGAGCACTCTTAGCAAAGCAGGTTTCACAGGGCTTTAGGAATTCTTTCTTATGCCCAATCACCCAGGGAGCCGTCCTGGCCAGTACAGGGCTGCACCACTCACCCCAACAGTTTCAGGCTTTAAGCCGATTAGGAAGCAGGAGACATCTCCCAGATGGAAATGAGGATTCAGGCTATATCAGAATAGCCTGGGGGCGAGGGTCCATCACATCCTCTTTGCTGCAGCCCCCCGAGTCCTTCCATGAGGCCTCCCAAGTGGTCGCATCTGGCTTAGGTTGCCCCTCCCATGAGGAGTCTTACCCGTCATTGACTGCCAACCAAGCATTGGGGCCAGAGATAGATGAGGCAGAAGCAGTGCTCCTGCCAGGGAGATAAGCTTTGTCTCCTTAGTAGGTCACGTCCTTGTGACAGAACAGACCCAGATGAAGTGGGTCCCTTGGGCTCTTACACAGCCCACCCTGGGGTGAGGGTTACAACTCCTGAAACCAGGCTGAATGGTCCACAACAATTGGTGTATTTATTTTTTTAATTTTAATTGTTGTTCAAGTACAGTTTTCTACCATTTACCTCCATCCCAGCCAACGCCTCACCCCTCCCCACCTCCCTCCTCTCTCCATCCCCCCTTATTATTGTCCATGTGTCTTTTTTTTTTTTTTTTTAAGATTTTATTTATTTATTTTTAGAGAAGGTAAGGGAGGGAGAAAGAGAGGGAGAGAAACATCAGTGTGTGGTTGCCTCTCACGTGGCTCCCCACTAGGAGCCTGGCCTGCAACCCAGGCATGTGCCCTGACTGGGAATCGAACCTGTGACACTTTGCTTCACAGCCCGAGCTCAATCCACTGAGCTACGCCAGCCAGGGCCATGTCCATGTGTCTTTTATACTAGTTCCTTTAAACCCTTCCCTGCTTCCCCTGAAATTCCCTTCCATCTCCACTCTGGTCACTGTCAGCCTGTTCTCCATTTTAATATCTTCGGTTATATTTTGCTTGCTTGTTTGTTTCGTTGATTAAATTCCTGTTAAAAGTGAGATCATATGGTACTTGTCTTTCACAGTCTGGCTTATTTAGCTTAGCATAATGCTTTTCAGTTCCATCCATGCTGTCGCAAAGGGCAGGAGCTCCTTCTTTCTTTCTGCTGCATAGAATTCCATTGTGTAAATGTGCCACAGTTTTTTGATCCATTCATTTACTGATGGGCCCCTAGGTTACTTCCAGCACTTGGCTATTGTAAATTGTGCTGCTATGAACATTGGGGTGAATAGGTTCTTTTGGATTGGTGCTTCAGAGTCCTTAGGATATAATCCTAGCAGTGGAATTGCTCGGTCAAAAGGTAGATCTATTTTTAGTTTTCTGACAAAATTCCTTACTGTTTTCCATAGTTGTTGTAACAGTCTGAAATCCCACCAACAGTGCGCTAGGGATCCCTTTCTTCCACAACATTTGCAACACTTGTTGTTTGTTGATTTGTTTATGATGGCCATTCTGACTGGTGTGAAGTCGTATCTCATTGTGGTTTTAATTTGCATTTCTCTGATAGCTAGTGACACTGAGCATCTTTTCATGTGTCTCTGGATCCTTTGTATGTCCTCCTTGGAGAAGTGTCTGTTCTGAATGCCTTTATATTTACCTTCTTAGATTTAACTTTATCATTTGGTAATTATTATCAATTTACTACTTTTATTTTTAAATCTTTTTTCCCCTATTTTTCTGCCTTAGATGATGCTGTGATTTAATTTTACCTTCTCAGTTGTCTTATTTACACTTCTTTTAAGTACATTTTCTTGGTTACTCTAGAATTTACAATATACATTTAAAGTTTTTCACAATCTATCTTTTCTGTTCTTCAAATAACAGTATATTACTTCAAATGATATACTTTCTTCCTAATTACAATACTGTCTTCCTAATTTCTCCCTTTCGTTTTTTGTCCAATTGTCATCACATATTTCAATTTCACATAACAATAATCCTAAAATACATATTTAATATTTTTGTGTTAAATAGTCTGTTATCCTTCGGAGAAGTAAAGATTAAAAAAAATTTGCATTTATGGAAGGTTTAAAACTATTCATTTCTTTATGTTCATTCTCTTTCCTGTTCTGTAATGTATCCCTTCTGCCTGAAGATCTTCTCTAAGCACTTCTTACAGTGCAAGTTTGCTGCTGATGACTTGTCTCAATTTTTGTTTGTCTATAAAAGTGTTTATTTCTCCTTCATTTGTTCAGAAAGATATTTTGTTGGTTATAGGATTCTGGTTTGTCTTCTGTCTTGTATTTTTTTTTTTTTTTTTTTTATGATGAGCTTTGGGATCTGAGACTTGGTATCTTTCATTCATTTTGGAAAATCCCCAACCATTATCATTTCAAATTCTCTCTCTCTCTCTCTCTCTCTCTCTGTCTCTCTCTCTCACCCTCACACCCAATTCTCCCAATTTTGGAATTCCAATTACAGAAATATTAGTCTGTTTGATATATGCCTGTAGCTCTTGGGTGATATCTCTGTGCCTTCCTCTCCCATACTCTTTTTTTTTTTTTTCTTTCACTTTGGGTAATACCTATTGACCTATTTTTAAGTTCACTGATGCTTTTCTTTCTACCATCAAGCCTATTGATGAGCCCATTGGTGGCATTCTTTATTTCTATTACAGTGTTTTTCACTTTTAGCATTTTTTCATATCTCTGATGCAATTTCCCATTTGTTCATACATGTAGTTCACTTTTTCCACTAAAGCCTTTAATCATTGATCATATTTTAAATTAAATGTCTGATAATTTTAACACTGATATCATACCTCTTCTGGTTCTGCTGATTGCTTTGTCTCCTAACAATTTTATTTTATTTTTTTCTTGCTGCTTTGTGTGCCACATAATTTTTGTTCTTGTTGTTGAAATTCAGATATTTTGTATTTCTAGAGACTGAGGTAAATAGGAATGGGTAGGCTTTCAGTGTAAGGAGTTGAATCAGTTCAGTTAGGAATTGAGCAGGGTTTGGGTTTTTATGGTGCTTTCGTAACTCTCAGTGCACCACTAGTTTCAGATTCTGGTATTGTTACCTTGTGCTTAGAATGGAATATGGCATACCAGATGGTTTACCTCAATGTTTTTTCTACCCTTTACTTTAGGTCTCCCCATTGTATCTGCACCTAAGATAAAGTTTCTATCCATGGTCTCGTCCTTAACAATATAATGCTCTTACTTGTAATTCCATTGCTTGCTAATATGGCTGTATTTGGGAGTGGCATTCTCTGTTGTCCTTGATCAACCTTGTTCATGGGCATGTCCCTGGGACAGTGCCTTCTCAGTTATTCTGCCCTTTCTTCAGGGGTAGGAGATATGTTATGGTTGGAGCCCAGCATACTTTTCTACCTTCTCTGTCCCCAGTATTGGAGGTCTTAACCTATGCTTTGAGGGTAATAGGGTTTGGAAAAAAGGGCAGTTTTCAAACTCATTATGCTTTTGACCCCTAGGCAAGATAGGAGGAAAGTAATTGGCTGGGGCTTCATGCCTTTCCTGCAGAAGCTGCTGTTTCCCCTGTTCAAATTTGCACCATGAGGGAGGGTTTCCTGAGTTCTACACCTTGTCTCCAGTTTTTCTCCTGAGTTTCTGATGAGGTCCTTATACCCATTATCTTTTGTTTTTCCCCCTTTTCTTTTTTTTTCATTAATTTATACACACATCTTTGTTCTATAACTAAGTTAATTTATGTCTACTCTATTTATTGCAGTATTTAATTGAATTATTAGTTCTATAATCATGTAATTTTGACCTTTAATTTATTTTATTAGGTCTATAAAATTTTCACCTTATTCTGTTGTTTTTATCTCATTTTGTCTTATTATTCTAAATAATTCATATTCTTATTACTTGTTTCTAAGATGGTGGATCTACAATTTATGTTTCATTCAGAATGGCTTAAATATTTTGCATGCTGTATTGCATTTCTCATTATTTCCCAACAACTTATGTTTTATTTCCATCTTGTTCAGTAACATATATAGCTCTACATCTGTTTGATTTTAATAATTAAGGATGAATGAATTCTTCTTGACTCTCATTCCATTTAACTTGAATTTAAAATCTTTCTTTATGTAAATGACACTTTAACACCTGGATTTTGCCCAAGGATAATGACATGTGCCAAAGTTTGAAGGAAAAGGAGCAGAAACCTGAAAGGATGTGGTTGAATTGTTATGTCGCATGTGTTGTAGATAGCTTACTCAGCATTGACTATATACCCTCTTCCTCATGTATCTGCCTGTATAGCCCAGGCAGGAAAACAAAAAATTACATTTCTGACATCCTGGTTTGACAAATCATATGCACTTAGCCAAGACTTAAATGCGTAGAGAAGCATCTGTGTTGCTGGTGCACACTGTAGCAGGCATGGCATTTCTGGTGCTTCATGACAGCTAAGATGGTACATTAGTGGAGCCGATGGCTGTGGTGGTGAATTTTTAAGTCCTCCATGGTTGCTAAGGTAGTATCATCCAGGAGACAGGGGTTAGAGCTGTAGTGTCCAGCTTCCTAAGATTCCTCCTCCTGGCAAAGGTAGCACTTTTCTTGTCAGACCATTCTGTAGTCCTATTTTTGGGTCATAATAAGGGAAGCACCCAATCTTTAAATCCACCCAGTGATGTTGTCAGCACCAGCTAGCTAGATAACATCTCTCTGTAATGATTTACATTACCCACAGTGAAGCCTGACCTATACAGATTTTTGGAATACTTGAACCAGGCTGTGATAAAAAGAAAACAAATTCAAAATGATGTTAACAATAAAGAAATATATTTTCTTCTATAATGGAGATCAGAGGTAGGAGCTGTTCCAGGTTCACTATGATTAGTTGCTCAGTAATCTTATCAAGGACATAGATTCCTTATATTTTTTTTTTCGTATTTGCTATACTCAGCTTATTCTTTTTATGGTCACAATAGGGCTGCTTATGATAATCAGGGTCGTATGTTTCTGTGCTTATGTCTGGGCAGGGGATGGAAGTGGGACAGAGGCTAGATTCTCTTGCCCATTAGACCTGAATAAACTTCTCCTTGCTTCCCACTGACCCAAATCACCTACCTATTCCCGAATTGTTCACTGGCAAAGAAATTATTGTGGAATGATCACAAAAGGCTTTAACTAACCATCAGGGTAGAATCAGTGTTGTGGCATCAATAACAGTGTCCATTGCAGTCATTCTACATTTTGCTTCCTTTCCTTTCTGCCTTTGCTCAGCTTTTTTGCCCCCAGCAAGGCTAGAATACAATGAAAAGCTCTAAGTGTTTTTCTGTTGGGGGTCAAAGATGACAAAATGGCTTCTGTTCTTGTGGGTATTTTATCTCTCCTTCTGAGCTTCCTAGACCTCATCTCATACTAAAGTTAGATATATCTATGAAAAATTTTAAGATTTCTGTGGATGTCTCTCCCAACTCACAGTCCCTCACTCCCACACTTACAGTAAGCTTTTAGGTGTAGTAGTGTTCCAAGAAAAGATGAGTTTTCCAAGGCTGCGCAGGTTTTTAGAAACTTCCATCTTTTTTTTATGGCCATTATTCTGCTTAATTGCTTCTAATATACTTTTTGCTGGTATTAACTTGATTTTATTAGGTTTGGATAAGAAGTTCATTTATTTTTTCCCATAAGATGACTATAGGAGTACTTAGTTGCCTTTAACTTCATTCAAATAAATTTTGTTAGATTGTATTGTGATAGCTGTCAGTGTGCATTTAAAAAACATCAAAATTGGTGAATTTTTGTGCCACTGCTTTAATATTGAAGATGGAAGAAAATACATAACATTTTTGACGTATTATGCTTTATTATTTCTAGAAAGGTTAAAAACACAACTGAAATGCAAAAAAAAAAAAAAAAGATTTGTGCAGTGTATGGAGAAGGTGCTATGATGATCAAGCATGTTAAAAGTGACTTGTGAAGTTTCTTGGTACAATTGACATTTTGGCCAAATAATGCTTTGCTGAGGTGTTGTCTTATGCCTTAGAAGATGTTTAGCAGCATCCTTGGACTCTACCCACTAGAAGCCAATAGTGGGAGAAAGTCAACATACTCAAAATATGCAAATCAATAAAATTATTGATGAAAATGAAAAATGTAATTTTTATATGGAAAAACCTAAATGGACTTTTTGGCCAACCCAATACGTATTATTTGGCTTTAGACAGAGATTTAGAGAACTGGTTTCACTTGGGCATTTTACTTCAAAATTCTGAAATTTTTAAATATTCTTTTAACATTTATAGATGTATTACATGTTGGCCAGTGGACATTATCTATAAAATTTCAGATATGTGGAATCTAGACTGTCAACATGATCTAAAAGATCATCATTTTAAAAAGAAAATTTCTATCTTTACTATTAAATAGAAACTATTGTATTCTAAGTGTATAATTATATAATACATATTGTATGTAATTATAATAGTATGTATCTATTTTTAGTTTTATTGACCACATCATATAGATCCTCTATTCATTTGTGTTATCTGCATGTGCACATGTATGTGCACATGTATGTGCACATGTATGTGCATGTGCTCGATTTGTTTTCGAAGGAAGAGTGTGTTAGACTCTCCACATCCTCTTATCTCAGACTCCAGGGACTTGCAGACACTTAGTTCCAGGAAGGGAAAGATTCTCTCATTTCCTGTCCAGATCTTGTGCATGCTTGCCTTGATGTGATTGTCAGCTCAGTACATAGGCCCAATTCACATTGCACAACAGAGCACTTACAGTGCAGGTCTAGTGCATCTGTTATGCCTATAGCACTTACAGTTTTCTCCAATAACAGTGGGTTTTATGTAATTTCAAGGTACATAGTTATGATTTTTCCAAAACAAGGATACTTTCTTTCAAAATAATAGATGCTTCACCTCTGAAAAAATAAACTTCCATTAATCCTTAAGTAACTGTGCCTTTATTTGGGAGAAAACAACAACAACAACAAAAACAATAAAATCTCTCTTTACATACATACAAATAAGTTACAAATGTGGATTTTTCTCTCTTTTAGGTATACAAATTGTTTCTGAAAGGGAGTTAGCTCAGTTGGCTCAGGTTCAGCCATTAATATTCAGTTTTCATGAGAAATCAGCCATCAAGGATTGTTTTAAAATACTTCAGAAAAAAGTAGAAGAACATGAAATCATCCAGGAATTTATGGTAAATATTTTGGTCTTAACAAAAGTCTATATGTTATTTCTTTTTCCACATCAATACCAGAGGGTTTCTTTTCTTTTCTTTTCTTTTCTTTTCTTTTCTTTTCTTTTCTTTTCTTTTCTTTTCTTTTCTTTTCTTTTCAAGATTGAGTACATACATTGTTTTTGTTTTTAAATCACATTTATTTTATTTTTAATTTTTATTGTTGTTCAATTATGGTTGTCCCCACTTCCCCCATATCTCTCCCCTGCCCTGCCTATCCCCCTTCTTCCACATTCAACCCTCCCCCACCCATTGTCCTTGTTCATGGGTTCTTTATACATGTTCCTTGATTTGACCCTTCCCCATATTTCCCCCATTAAATTACATTTATTTTTAAATATTAAGTTTGTTTTAGAATTTATAGGTGTACCTGGTAAAAAAAAGTCAAATAGCATAAAAGATTATAAAATGGATAAAATCTCCTTCTTCTTCTCCCTTGACTTGTTTTAGGCCCCCTTTCCCTTAGTAAGTTTCTCATATAGACTAACAGAAAAATTGTTAGCATGTACTTTACTTACTATTCTACCCTTCCTTTCCTTTTAAAACATTTTCTGCATAAGAAATAATTTCCAAATATATTATCAGCACATATAGTTCTAGCTCATTCTTTTTATGTTGCATGGTTGTTGATTATTTGAATAAAGACCTTTAAATAGTCACCTATGATGGATATTTAGATTATTCTTGTTTTGACTATTGTGAACAACATTCACCCTTCTTCATATGCCTGTGCATATGTGTACATATTCTTTAGAACAAATTCCTAGAAAGGCAACCAGTATTTTGTGCTATCAAATTTTTAGATATTTGCTCATTTCTTAAAGGACAAATGATTCCTTATTGATGATCTAATTGGCAGTTCTTTATCTGAGAATAAAGGAATAGCTTTCCATGTGTTTTTAATTTAGCCTTTCATGTTTAATTTTAGTGTACTGCTAGTTCCAATTCTTTGCCCAATGTTCTACTTATTCTTTTACTTATCTATTAATAAGTCTTTACATAATGAAGAAATTATCCTTTTTGTATGTGTTATACATGGTAGACTTTTCCAATTTGATGTTTATGTTATATACGTGTGTGTACACACATTTACTAAGAAAAATAGCTAATTTTTAATGGTCACATATGGCAAGGTTTTCTTTCTGGACTTCAGGGTTTTCTGTGTCTTTTATGAATTCCACTTTAACTTTAGGATCATAATAATTTCATGTTTTTTCCTAACATTTTGATGATTTTTAAAATGTAAATCTTTGATCCAGCTAGAATTTAATTCATTATAAGGTATTTGGTAGGGATCCAACATTATATAGCTACCTAGTTGTCCAAGGATTCTCTGAAAACTTGTAAAATGCCAGTTTTATCATCTACTGAAGTCCTACATACATTTTAATTTGTTCTTGGTCTTTTTCCATTCATTTGTTTATTCATAGACTGGTACCAAACTGTTTTAATTAGCATAGCTTTAAATTGCTTTTTACCATCTGTTAACTCTGGTCTTTCCTGATTGATCTTATTTTACAAAATTGTTCCCATCTTCCTACAATTTTTTTTTCCTCATTCCCCATTGCAGGAGTTGCCAGTACCTATTTAAAGACTGGTGGTGCCAAGTTGGCAGCTAAGAGTTACTGCAGAACTTTTAAAATGTGAAGGCTTTAAGGCTTCATTCATCAATATTCTGTAGAGTAGTATTAGATATATCTCAATTTCTTTTGAAGGCCTTTGTGAAACAAGGCCTTCCAGGTAGTTATAGTTTCCTTTGGGCTAGGTCACGTGCTCAGTGCTCTTGTTACGTATTTTTCACTGTTTCCCTGAGAGGACACCTATGCCTCCATGCCTTTATTTCTGTCTTTTAACGTGAAATGATAGCCAGTCACCTTTGCTCTTCTTTCCTTACACACACACACACACACACACACACACACACACACCAGACTTTCTAGGAGCTTTCCTTCCCATACCTTCAGGTACAATCTGGTGGTGTCATTTATACTGGTATCTTTGTACATTGTTCACATGTCCACCTCTCTAGCTTCTCTGTTAACTCCTTTAGGGTGAAGCCATTTTTAGATTCAAATTCATTTCTGTACTCTAATATCTAGAAGAGTGCTAAGTACATACTAAACATTCTATAAATGTTTATTGAATTTACATTTGGCACATAATTTTTTTGAAAGGAAGAATTCTTTAATTGGTGTCCTAGCTGTAATTTCATTACAGGGTAAGGAATAAAGTGTGAGATTATTTATATGTTTTGTTTAAATGTTTATATATTTTTGTTGCTGTTATTCTATTTTTTTTGGTCTATAAAATGGTAGATTTATGGAGAGGTCTTAAGAAGTGAATATTCTGTATTGGCTTTTCTTTTAAGGAAAATTGAAGAGTATTGAAGTTCAAGCAAAAAAAGAATCTCTAAGAGTTTAACATTTCCTCATCAAGCAACTAGTTGACTGACATATCAAAATTTGAGATATTTTATATAGTACTTTTTAAGTGGGGATTGATTTCTCCACTTACCATACAACATTTAACATAAGGTCATGCCATATAGAGTGTTAAGGATCATGAACACTAAACAAAGGCAGGTCTTTTTTGTAACAGTAAATATATGACTTATATTTCTTACCTTTAAAGGCTTTAGAATATAAGAATCTGCCTTGTGAGTACAACTGTGGGAATGAACGATGCAACAGAGACAAAAACAGATATCAAGATATTCTTCCATGTAAGCTAAAAATGTTTTTGATTATTTTCTTGTTTACATTTGGGAAAAGGTAAGAAGTGGGTTGTATGGCATTTAGTGTTAGGCATTTTGAACTGTGACCATGATGAGGAGCTCTAGTAGTCAGCAACCGGGGCATATTTTGGGGGCATGCTACAGGGGTGTCCAACCTGTGGCCTGCAGGTCACATACAGCCCAGGATGGCTATGAATGTGGCTCAATACAAATCATAAATTTACTTAAAATATTATGAGGATTTTTTGTGATTACATGTTACAGTGTATTTAATGTGTGGCCCAAGACAACTCTTCTTCCTCCAATGTGGCCCAGACATGCCAAAAGGTTGGACACTCCTGGCAGCTAAAAGGTCAAATCTTCTATTCTAGGTACTTTCAGCCACTGGCACAGGATTATTTACAGAAGTCCTTCAATTTTGTTTTTATGCATTTGTTGTTACTTCTATGGCCATGGACCATATAAAATATAGTCTAATACTTTGAGACATCTGTCACTTTTGGTTCAACAAGCCCTGATCACCTTCCCTAGCCATTTCATTCAGACACATGATTACAATGGGACTATTAAATTCTTTGTCCTGGACGATAAAGCTGTCAATATATTCTCCAACAGGAGGCTACCCTTTGATTGTCTCCATAGGGCCCTACACATTGCTTCCCTGTGCTGACTGATACTAATGCCACTGCCCTCCCCACCTGGTTGGTTGCTCACAAGATTTAACTGCCTCAGGCCATCCAAAGAGCAGAAACAAAACGCAACACAGTTCTACTCTTAGTCAATCTCATTCTAGGCCTTACATTCCTTTCAAAGTCAAAAATTTTCCAAATTAAATTACAATTTTTCTCTCCAATTTGACCCTCCTCCTTTATTATATACCTTATTTAATGCAACCACCCAGATGTCCAAACTCGGAAACTGAGTCACCTGTAATATGCAAAAGTAGTCACAAAGCCCTTTGATTCTATCTCCTCAATCCCTCTAGAATCCTCTCAAATCTCTCAATTTCCACTGCTCATAACTGAAACATTGAGCCTGTTTCATGTCTCAGCTGGTCTCTGTCTTCTTCACTGCCTCTATTCTCATCTACTAACAGCAGCTACTGAAATGATTTTCCTAAAATGCAAATCACAACATTTTATTCCTATGTAAAAAGTTCTTTGCCTCTCTGTTTCTATTATGGTAAAGGTCTTTAGCATGGCTTAAATTTTACCTCTCCAGCTTCAGCTTTCCCATAGGACTTCTTTTGGTTTCTGGAATATGTCATTCTTTTTATCTTGTCTCTAGGCCTTTGAACCTGAGGTTCTTTCAAGAACCATCCATCCTCCCTTCTTTGCTGAGGTAATTGCTGCAGTCTCTCAGAACTACCTCTGCCAGACATCCCTTATTTTCCTTAAAGCTAGGTTTGATGTTTCTCTAATAGTCTCTACCATTTTGTGACTACCCTCTGCCACTTACCAAACTATATTTGAATTATCTATTTATGTTCCTGTTTCTTCCATTAGACTTGAAGTGGTTATTATAAAAATCAAAGTAGAACACAGTGACTGCCATCACTGAATAAATATGTCATTGTTAGTTGGTTCACTGAAAACCAATTAAAATATCTCTATGATTGCAAAAGTAATGAGTACCTTCACAAGATTATTCTGCTATCTTCTATATAGAGAGTGCAGAAATGCATTGATGAATATTTCTGAAATTAGATGAACCATTATTAGACATTTTAAGAGATAATGCCAAAGAGAGGTTAAAGGTCCAGTTGCATAATTTGTATCCCTACATTTGCCATTATCCCTCAAGGAGACTAAATGCAAGCAGGCCTTTAAAATGAGCCTCTTGGGAGTAGAAGAAACTCATCTTAGGACATTGGGTATACTTAACATTTGATCTGGCTTTTTTATTCTGGGTATAAAAAAATGACAACTAAAAATATGCAAAGATATTAAAAAGTAAAGTTAAATGATTAAAACTATGGAAAATTACATAAAACTTTTTGATTATTCAACCAAGTACTATTCTGAAGTTCACTGATTTATCTACCTGATACCACAGTGTAATTTAATTTAAAATAAGCCTACATAAATGACAATCAAAGAACATTTATTTGATTTCTTCATTACACTTATTTAGAATTAATAGAAGAGGTTTCTGAAGAAACATCAAGAAAGCCAAAGAATTAATTTTCCTTCCTCTTCCAATGCTGAGTACACTAAATGGGGATTTCACACATTTTGGGACACTGCAAGTACAGGCAGTCCTCACTTCACATGGCTCCAGTATGCCCAAATTTCAGTTTCTGTGGTTAGTTAAATATCAACCACCCCTCAACAACACAATTGAAATTTCAGTAATCATGACATGTTAACTATGAGTAATTACATAAAGCATAAATTTCATTCCTAACTTTCTGTCCACAAAGCACTATGTAACAGATGTGTATCACGATCAGTAACTAATCATGTCACTTCTTTTCAAATATGTTAGCAGTTGTCACTCTGTGCTGATTATTCAACTCACACACAGATAGCAAAGTATGCAGCTCTGTTGCCTTTTTATGTTTCAATGATAAACTGACATAACATTTTACTGGATATGGATAATCAAAAGAAGGAGCCCTGGCTGGTGTAGCTCAGTGGATTGAGCACAGACTGCAAACCAAAGGGCTGCCAGTTTGATTCCCAGTCAGGGCACATGCCTGGGTTGGGCCAGGTCCTCAGTGGGGGCCAGGTGTGAGGCAACCACACACTGATGTTTCTCTCCCTCTCGTTCTCCCTCCCTTCCCCTCTCTTTAAAAATAAATAAATAAAATCTTAAATATAAGTAAATAAAATGTTTAAAAAATCAAAAGATAAAAAATCAAAAGAAAAAATTGACACAAAAGATGAAATTGCATAAAAAAGGAAAAGTTATAACAGTGGAAATAAAATTCTAAGAGAATGTAAATAGAGTTATAGAAGAAATAGCTGACCAGGAAAATGTTAGCACTGCCACCACTGAAGATACTCCAGATATGAAGCCAGAACTTGTTAAAGGAGAATTTATTGGCATAAATGAGGAAAGCATTTGTGACAGAAAGGATAAATGTGCCCTAAAGGAAGTGGGGGTGGCAAAACCTTCACAATAAAGGAACTTGAAGTGCTGTTCCACAACATTGAAAGTGCAAAGGATAAAATGGTGGGAACTGATCCAAACTAGGAAGGAAGTATGATAGTTCCTCAAGACATGGAGATGCTCAGCCTGTATTGTTATTCATGTGATAAAAAGAAGAGGCAAACACCATTCAGACTACTCTTGATAAGTTTTTTTAACAAAATAATTGCTTTGGTTTTCAATATTTCCAATGTTTTAAATTCCAGTGTGCTAAATTAATATTATTCTTGCTATTTTTACACTTTTCTTAGATTAGTAATCAACAGGGGGTTTCTGATGTTTTGAAAACATTTTTTGAAAACATTTTTAAGGGTTATAAAGTAATCATAACTTGTACTCTTTTTTTTTTTAAGATTTTATTTATTTATCTGTAGAAGGGAAGGGAAGGAGAGGTGGAGAGAAACATCACTGTATGGTTGCCTCTTGTGCGTCCCTGGCTGGGAACTGTTGCTGGGAGCTGTCCTGCAACCCAGGCATGTGCCCTGACTGGGAATCGTTGTACTCTTGTTTACAAACATTTTTTTGCATAGTTCCAGCTTACACAGTCATATTTATGGTCCTGTACTATCATGCAAAACAAGAATGGGCCCCACTGTGACATCCAGGGATTTTCAAGTGTAAAGAAGTGTCTTGCATTTCTATAGCACTTTACAATTTGTGAAGCACTTTTAAATGCATAATCTTTAGCAATTCCTCTAAAGTCACCCAGTCAGATATTGCTATTCTTGTTTTACAACTGAGGAAATAAACTCTGAGATTAAAATATATTTAAGGCTAATAAAAGGGTGCCTGACCCACCCTGAAATAACTAATAATGATAGTGACTTATATTTCTATGAATTTTTCACTTTTCAGAGCAGAGTTGCACATTTTTAAAAAATTATTTTATTGTTGTTCAAGTACAGTTGTCTGCATTTACCCCCCCACCACTCCACACTCACCCCAGCCATCCCCACCTTTCTCCTGATTCCATCCCCCTTGGTTTTGTCTATACGTCCTTTATAGTTGTTCCTGAAAATCATTCCCATCTTTCCCCCCAGTATCCCGTCCCACCTCCCCCTGGTTACTGTCAGATTGTTCTTAATTTCAATGTCTCTGGTTATATTTTGCTTGCTTGTTTGTTTTGTTGATTAAGTTCCACTTAAAGGTGAGATCATCTGGTATTGGTCTTTCACCACCTGGCTTATTTCACTTAGCGTAATGCTCTCCTATGGGGGTGCTTCATCCACAGAGTCCCCCCCTACCTGTCATGGATGAGAATAAGTCTACCAAGAAATTATCTGCTTGGGGAGGAAAGGTTGCCAATCTCTCAAAGGAGAAGGGCCTACAGCCTGTTCCTCAATGGGCTTTTATTGGGTTTAATTTGCATAGGAATACAGAGCTTATATGTAAAGCTCATCATTCATTGTCAGGCAGTAATGATCAAACAATAGATAACATTCAAAGAACTATGAGTGCTTATTGTGAGTCAGGGTTAGATAGCCTAGCAAAGGGCCATAAAACTTTGGGAAACAAACTCATTTTATGGTTGGACCCTTATCATTTAAATTGAGGGCATTCTTAGCAAAGTAGGTTTCACAGGATTTTATGCATTCTTTTCTTAGGCCTGATTGCCAAGGAAACCCACCCTTTCTAGCACAGGGCTGCACCCTGCATTGTTTCAGGCTTAAGTCAGGCAGGGGAAGTAAGGCAGCCAAGAGATTAGGAGACTTCTTGCAGACAGAATGAGGACTCAGGCTATGTCAAAGCTGAGGAGTGAGGGTCTATTGCCCCCTTTTTCTATAGCCCCTCAAGTCCTTCCCTGATGGCCACATCATGACCATGCCTGTCTTAGGTCATCCCTCCCTTGAGGAATCTTACCATTGGCTAACCTATTATTCACCAGGGGCCAAGCAGGGTGAAGTAAAGGAGGCAGAGGCAGCGTCCCTGCCAAGAAGATAAGCTTTGTCTCCTTAGTGGCATATGGTCTCAAGGTCTTTTACTCAGCCTTAGCTGTGGCAGGTTACAGCTTTTGAAACCAGGCAGGGCAGTTCCTAACACTCTCCAGTTCCATCCATGCTGTTGCAAAGGATATGAGCTCCTTCTTTCTTTCTGCTGCATAGTATTCCAGTGTGTAAATGTACCATAGTTTTTTGATCCATTCATTTACTGATGGGCACTTAAGTTGTTTCCAGCACTTGGCTATTGTAAATTGTGCTGCTATGAACATTGGGGTGCATAGGTTCTTATGGACTGGTGTGTGGGGGCCCCTGTCCTGGGTGCCAGATGTGAGGGGGGCTCCGCCCGCAGAGCCCCATCACTCTGTCATGGATGAAAATAAAAACTACCAAGACATGACTGTTTGGGGAGGAAAAGTGGCCAAACTCTCAGAGGAGAATGACCTAGAGCCCCATCCTCACTAGGCTTTTATTGGGTTCCAATACACCAGAATACAGGTTTAACATGTCAAAGAAATCTGAGGGCTTAATCTGAGCCAGCGTTTGTCAGGAAAGGGGGTTGCCAAACTTTGGGAGACATACTCATTTCCTCCTGGGACACTTATCACCTAAGGGAGAGCACTCTTAGCAAAGCAGGTTTTACAGGGCTTTAGGAATTCTTTCTTATGCCCGATCACCCAGGGAGCCGTCCTGGCCGGTACAGGGCTGCACCGCTCACCCTCACAGTTTCAGGCTTTAAGCTGATTAGGAAGCAGGAGACATCTCCCAGACGGAAATGAGGATTCGGGCTATGTCAGAATAGCCGGGGGGCGAGGGTCCATCACATCCTCTTTGCTGCAGCCCCCCGAGTCCTTCCATGAGGCCTCCCAAGTGGTTGCGTCTGGCTTAGGTTGCCCCTCCCATGAGGAGTCTTACCCATCATTGACTGCCAACCAAGCATTGGGGCCAGAGATAGATGAGGCAGAAGCAGTGCTCCTGCCAGGGAGATAAGCTTTGTCTCCTTAGCAGGTCACGTCCTTGTGACAGAACAGACCCAGATGAAGTGGGTCCCTTGGGATCTTACACAGCCCACCATGGGGTGAGGGTTACAACTCCTGAAACCAGGCTGAACGGTCCACAACACTGGTGTTTCAGGGTTCCTAGGATATAATCCCAGCAGTGGAATTGCTGGGCCAAAAAGAAGTTCCATTTTTAGTTTTCTAAGGAAAATCCATACTGATTTCCACAGTGGCTGCACCAGTCTGCAATCCCACCAACAGTGTACTAGGGTTCCCTTTTCTCCACATCCTCTCCAACACTTGTGGTTTATTGATTTGTTTATGATGGCCATCCTAACTGGTGTGAAGTGGTATCTCATTGTGATTTTAATTTGCATCTCTCTGATGGCTAGTGATGCTGAGTACCTTTTCATATGTCTCCAGGTCCTCTGAACATCCTGATTCTAGAAGTGCCTATTTAGGTCTTTTGCCCATTTTTTAAATTGTTGTTTGTCTTCCTGGAGTGTAGTTGTATGATTTCTTTATATATTTTGGAGATCAAACCCTTGTCCGAGGTATCATTGGCTAATACGTTTTCCCATACAGTTGGTTCTCTTTTCATTTTAATGCTGTTTTCTTTAGCCATGCAGAAGCTTTTTAGTTTGATGAGGTCCCATTTGTTTATTCTTTCCTTCATGTCCCTTGCTCTAGGGGGAAATATTAGTGAAAATATTGCTGCATGGAATATCTGAGAATTTCCTGCCTATGTCTTCCTTTAGGACTTTTATGGTGTCATGACTTATACTTAAGTCTTTTATCCACCTTGAATTTATTTTTGTGTATGGTGTAAGTTGGTGGTTGAGTTTCATTTTTTGCATGTAGCTGTCCAGATCTCCCAACAGCATTTGTTGAAGAGGCTATTTTTACTCCATTTTATGCTTCTGCCTGCTTTGTCAAACATTCATTGACCACAGATACTTGGGCTTATTTCTGCACTGTTCCATTGGTTTATGTGTCTGTTCTGTTCCATTGGTTTGCGTGTCTGTTCTTATGTCAGTACCAGACAATTTTTATTACAGTGACCTTGTAATATAGTTTGATATCAAGTATTGTGATCCCTCCTCCTTTGTTCTTTTTTCTCAAAATTGCTGCAGCTATTCAGGTCATTTATGGTTTTATATATATTCTTGAAATGTTTGTTCTATATCTTTGAAACATGTCATTGGTATTTTAATAGAGATTGTGTTGAATCTATAAATTACTTTGGTTAATACAGACATTTTGATGATGTTAATTCTTCCAATCTGTGAACATGGTACATGCTTCCATTTGTTTGTGTCTTCCTTGATTATTTTCTTCAGTGTTGTATAGTTTTCTGAGTACAGGTCTTTTACCTCCTTGGTTGGTTTACACATTTTTCATCAAATGTTTTCTACAATCACATGAGGAGGAAAAAAACAGATGATCATATCTGATTTTAAAGATGCAAGTCAGAAATTAAATGATAATATTTCAATAAATGGTTATGGACAATTACATATTCTTGTATCAGAAAAGAAACTATGACCCTTACTGTCTACAAAGATTCAAAATAGATTATAAGCCTGAATGTAAGTATTAAAGCCGTAATACTTCTAAGGAAAATCTAACAAAAATTTGGTGTCTTTGGATTTGGCAAAGTTTTCTAAATAGGATTTCTAAATAGGATTATAAATAGAGTTTCTAATAGAAACCCTGAACTATAAAAGAAAAAAAAATTGGACTTCATCAAATTAAAAAAAAAAAACTATTGCCCTTCAATGTATGCTGTTATAAAATAAGAAGGCATGAAACAGACTTGGAGAAGAATACATTCTAAACATTTATTTGACAAAGGATTTGTATTTAGAATACATAAAGAATTCCTACAACTTGATAAGAGGACAAATAAGCCAAGAATCAGTGAGCAAAATATTTGATCAATCACTTCTCTGAAGAAGGTATACAGGTGACAAATATGTGAAAAAATGTTCAATATCATTAATCATTAAGAAAATGAAATTGAAAAGTATAGTAATATATTTTCCCACCCACTACAATGAAGAACTTAACGATGTCTTGTAAAGTTAGCCATATACCTACCATATGGCTCAACAGTTCTACTCCTATGTATTTTCTTAAGAGAAATAGAATCATATGTCTTCATGAAGACTTGAACAAAATGCTCATATTGGTTTTATTTTCCATAGCTAAAAACTGACAACAAGCAGATGTTCATCAATAGAGTACATAAACAAATGTGATATGCTCATACAATGGAGTGCTAAAAAGAAAGCAAACCAATGATGCATTCAACAACATTAAATAATGTTGTATATAGTCAAAATAATTATGTGGAGTGAAAAAAGCCAATCAAAAGAGTATATACTGCACATTATAGGCTGAATTGAGTTCCTCCAAATTTGTATGTTAAAGTCCTAACCTCCAGGATCTCAGAATGTGACTGTACTTGGAGAAAGGGCCTTTAAAGGGGTGATTAAGTTAAAATGAGGCCACTAGGGTAGACCCTTATCCAACACGATTGGTTTCCTTATAAGAAGAAGGGATTAAGATACTCAAAAGATGTCAGGGATGCATGAGCACAGAGGAAATAAAAGGATATGAGAGACATGAGAACATTGTAGTAGTGATGGAAATGTTAAATTACCTTTACTGTAGTGATGCTTTCATGTAGGCCAATTATACCTCAGTAGTTTGTTTAAAAGTGTGGTTTGTGACTGAGTGCAAAAAGTATACCTTTTATATTTTGTACAGTTTATCATTATAATATGATAGCTGGGAAAACACCAGTTCTCTAAGGGAGAGATTCAACAAGGATTCATACTTTAGTGATTGTTTAATATTTGTTTCTATTAATATTACCACCAATAATAGTAGCAATAATAATAGTTGTAATAATATGTTTATATGTGCTTAGCACTGATCTAAGTCCCACATAGGTGGTAACTCATTTAATACTCACCACAACTCTATGATGTTGGTACTCTTAGTATCTTTGTTTTACAAAATGGCTAAAACAGACTAATTACTTTCCCCACAGTCATATTGCAAATAGAAGATAGATCCGAAATTTAAACCTACACTTAACCATTAAGCAATGGTGCTTCCCTATATTAATTATTTTTCCAGACTATTAAAAGGTTTTTCTGTGTTTTATGCTTTCAAGAAATTATTTTTAGTACTTAAATTCTCATCCAAATACTGTTTTGCAAGTCTTGTTTTCTACTGTTTCCCTTTCTTTCCATGTTCCTTTCATTTGAGGTCTTTGTTCTGATTCATTAGTTGTTTGGTTAGAGATGGGCTAAATAGTTGATATAGTCTCAAACTCTGTATGCAGCTCTCTCTAGTTTTTTTTTTTTTTTTTAGCTTTCACTCACTCCTCTGCCATCTTGGGTCTCTAAATCAGTATACTTTGAATAAAGCAGATTACCCTTCATATATGGATGAACTTTCTTCAACCAGTTAAAGGCATTGAGAGAAAAATATTGACATCCCCCAGAGGAAAAAGTCATTCTGCTTCCAAATTGCCTTCCAAACTCAAGGCTGCAACATCAACTCTTCTCTGAATCTTCAGCCTGACAGCCTGCCCTGCAGATTTCAGACTCGCTAGCCCCGCAGTTGTGTGAGCTGCTTTCTTAAAATAAATTTTTCACTGTATACATATAGCCTGTTGATTCTATTTCTTTGTAGAACACTGACAAATACAAATTTTGCTATCAAGAGTGGTTCTAGAGGTTCAGTATCTTAAAGATGAGTTTTATTAATTTATTCCCTAATTTGAAAATACATAAAGGCATTAATGACTATTTTCAGTTCGTAAAGAGAGTACTGGTAATCCATGGTGTGAAGTGACACAAAATCTCACTGCTTTATATTCCTACTCAAATACTTATAAGAAGCAAGTTTCTGTATGACTGTGTATTTGATACATTAGAACATTTTTGTCAGACTAACAAATATAGTGAGATTAGCTATTTGTTCCTAATTGTGCTAGACAAAGTGGGGAAAGAAAAAAAAATGATTTCAGGGATTTGAATTTCCAGCTCAAGCATCACATAAGTGACCTAAAAGTTTTTATGTCTTCCCTGAAAGAAACTTATCTCCTGTAGCCATGGAGTTGGGACTGCTGAAAATCACACCCTGAGACTCATCTTGCAAATAGATGAATTGCAATGCAAAGTGAATTCCTAACCTTACAGGGTGTCTCCTGTTAAAGTTATAGTACCAATGGAGAAGGTATGAGATCCTGAAATTTGGAATAGAAACATATCAGAAGATCCTGATGAGCACATCAAATCGTAAACTCTGGAGAGTCTTCTTTGTTAATACTGCTGACACTGGCACTAATCTGACACTAATTCCAGGAGACCCAAAACATCACTGTGGCCTACCAATCAGAGTGATGCTAATGGAGGTCAGATTATCAGTGAAATTTTATCTTAGGTCCATTTTACAGTGGATCCAGTAGGTCCTGAACCATTATAGTTATTTCCCCAGGGGGAAATGCATAATTGGAATAGAAATACTTAGCAGTTGTAAGGATCCCCACATTAGTTCCTTAACCTATAGAGTGAGCAATATTATAGTGGAAAAGGCCAACTGGAAGCTGCCAGGTATGCTTCCAGCAAGGAAAATAGTAAGCTAAAAGAAATACTGCATTCCTAAAAAGAATACAGAAAGGTTAGTAACACCATCAAGGACTTAAATATGCAGGGGTAGTGGTTCCCATTACATTTCCATTCAACTGGCCTATTTGACCTGTTTAGAAACCAGATGGATCTTGGAGAATGATAGCAGATTATTTTAAGCTTAAGCAGACAGCAATTCTAATCACAGCTACTGTACCAGACATGATTGCATACACATTCCTTGGTACTTGGTATGTACCTATGGACTGGGCAAATGCTTTTTCTCCATCACAGTTAGGAAATACTACCAGAAGCCTACCTTGTGTATATCAACTTTTCAGCTCTATACCATAGTTCAGAGGGATCTTGATCACCTTTCTCTTACTTAAGACATCACATTGGTCTATTATATTGATGACATTATGCTGACTGAAACTAGAAAGCAAGAAATAGCAAGTAACTACAGTCATGTGTTGCTTAATGACAGGGAGATGTTCTGAAAAATGTGTTATCAGGCAATTTCATTACTGTGCAAACATCTCAGAGTACACTTACACAACATGTAAGATGGTATAGCCTACTACATACTTAGGCTATATAGTATAGCCTATTGCTTCCAGGCTACCAACCTGTACTGAATACTGTAGGCAATTGTAGCACAATGGTAAATGTTAGTGTGTCTAAACATTCCTAAACATTGTAAAGGTACAGTAAAAATATGGTGTGTGGAATTTTATATGTTTGGCAGCACAGTAGGTTGGTTAACACCAGTGTCATCACAAACATGAGTAACGTGTTATGCTACAGTGTTACCAGGGACTGCTATGATGTCACTGGGTAATAAGAATTTTTTTGCTTCATTATAATCTTATGAGATCTTCATCATATATGTGGTTCATTGTTGACTGAAATGTCTTTATGTAGCACATGACTGTACTTTTATACTTACTGGTAAGACCTTTCTGTATCAGAGAGTGGGAAATGAGTCCAACAAAAATTCAGTGGCCCTCTACTTTGGTGAAATATCTAGAGATCCAGTGGTATGTGGGGCATGCCAAAATAATCTTTTCTAAGGTGAAGGATAAGAAGTTGCCCCTGACCCCTCCTATAGCCAAAAAAGAAACAATTCCTAGTGGACCTCCTTGGACTATGGAGGCAACATATTCCTCATTTGGGTGTGATACTCTGGCTCATATACTAACAGACTCGAAGACCTACTGTTCTGAGTGGGGCTCAGAACAACAGAAGGCCCTGCAACAGGTCCATGTGCAAGCTGCTTTGCCACATGAGCCATATAATCCAGCAGATGCAATGTCAGTGGAAGGTAGGGATACTGTTTGGAGCCTTTGCCAGCTTCTATATGCAGCCCCTGTAGCTCAGACCCAAGGGATTTTGGAGCAAAGCCCTACCAATATTTGCTTATAACTACTTTTCTTTTGAGAAACAGCTTTTTACCTACTACTGGGCCTTAGTAAGTACTGAACACTTACCCATGGGTCATCATGCCAGAAAGGTATGCTTGCATAGCAGCAATCCACCCTCTAGTGGAAGTGGTATATAGGTCTGGCTTGAGCAGGCCATGAAGGCACATGGAAGTTACATAAAGCAGCCGAATGCCCATGGTCCCTCTTTTGCTATATCACCTTCTTCTTCCTAGCCTCTATCTGTGGCCTCATGAGGCATTCCTAATGATCATTTAACTGAAGGAGAGAAAACTGGGTCTTCATTCACAGATGATTCTACATGTTATGGAAGCAGCACCTGGAAGTAGACAGCAGCAGCACAATGGCCCCTTTTGTGGGACATCCCTTAAGGATAGTGATGAAGGGAAATCCTCCCAGTTGGTAGGACTTTAAGCAGTGTACTTAGTATTTTTTTCACTTTGAATAAAGGAGAGATGACCAGAGGTCAAATCTGTAGCAATTCATGGGCTGCAGCCAATGGCTTAGCTGGATGGTCAGGGATTTGGAAGGAACGTAATTGAAAAACTGGTTACAAGGAGGTCTGGGGAAGAGGTATTTGGCTAGACCTCTCTGAATGGGCAAAAACTACCCCCACACATGAAGATATTTATGTCCCATGAGAATGTTTACTGAAGGGTGCTTTATATAAAGGATCGTAGTAAGTGAACATAGCCCATTCTGTGGATATCAGCCAGCCTCTTTCCTGGCCACTCCTTCCAGTGCCCAGGGACCCAGGAACAAAATAGACATGCTGGCAGGAATAGAGGTTATACATGGGATGAGCAGCATTGACTTTCACTCACCAAGACTGACCTTGCTGTGGCCGCTGCTGAGTGCCCAATCTGCCAGCAGCAGAGACCTACACTGAGGCCCCAGTAGGGCCGCATTTTCTGAGGTCACAGCCAGCTTTCTGATGGCAGCTTGATTACATTGGACTGCTTCTGTCATAGAAGAAACAGTGCTTTATTCATACTAAAATACACACTGAGTATAGACTTGCCTTCCTTGGATACAATGCTTCCACCAAATCTACCATCCATGGACCTACAGAATGCTTTATCCACAGTTATGGTATTCCACACAGCACAGGGAACTCACTTTGAGGCAAATGATTTGTGGCAGTGGGCTCATGCTCATACAATTCACTAGGATTACCATATTCCTCATAATCCTGAAGCAGCTGGCCTGATATAATGGTTGAATGGCCTTTCGAAGACTCAGTTACAGTGCCAGCTAGGTGCCTATGCCTCACAGGCCTGAGGAAATGTTCTTTAGGAAGTTGTATATGAGTATACTCCAAATTGGTGTCCAATATATGGTACAATTTCTGCTGTAGCCAGGATTCAGGAATCCAGGGCTGGATATGTGAGTAGCATAACTCTATTTTACCTCCAGTGATCCATTAGCACAGTTTTTGCTTTCTTTCTTTATCTTTATGCTCTGCTAGTCTCAAGGTTTTAGTGGCTCTCTTCATTAATGTCATCTGACACTAGGTAAGGCCTTTCCATCTGCAAGCTTGAGTCTTACTTAAACGGCAGCAGATCATGGAATTATTTGTGGATTGTGGAGTCTAGGAGAATTGTTGTGTAATATGAGACAAATTACTTAGCCACTTTGAGTTTAAGGGTCCTCATCTGAAAAGCATGAATAATAATATGCCTTCTTCAAAGGATTGTATTGAAGTTTTTATTTATGTATTTATTTTAAAAGATTGTATTGAAGTTTAAATGAGGTGATGCATGCAGAGTATATACCATGCTGATTGGACCTGGTGTGAATTCTTTCTTTTACTATCTATTCTATTACTATCCCTTATTTTCTCCTATGATCATTTGAGTTACTTCTTTACTGCTGTGTGTTTTATACTTTCCTTCTGAGATTCATTTTACATATTTCCTTTATATGTTCTGCCTCCTTGCATTTTAGTCATTATTGTTATTTTTTTCATCATTTTTTCCAAGTTCTGGGAAAATTCCTTAAGCCAGTTTTCTAAATCACTGATTTGTTTTTCTGTTCACTTCTCACTTTAAGGGTTTTAATTGAGTTAGGCTTTTTTAAAATTTTATTTTTTATTAAATTTATTAGGGTAACATTGGGTAATAACATTATATAAATTTCAGATGTACAACTTCATAATATGACATACTATGACATCTGTGTACTCTATGTGTGTTCATTACTGGATGTGTAGTCTTGTTCCGTCACCATATGTTTGATCCACTTTACATCATTTGCCCTCCTCCCACCACTCTTTCCATTTGCTAAAAATCTCTTCTTTACACCTATGAGTTTGCTTTGTTTATTCATTTATTGCTTTTTGTTTTATATCCCACATTAGTGATATTATATGGTTCTTGTCCTTTTACATCTGACTTATTTCACTTAGCATAATAGTCTCAAGACTTGTCCATATTGTTGCATATGGTAGTATTTCATCCTTTTATGACTGAGTAGTATACCATTGTATATGAGGTGTGTCCAGAAGGTATCCAGCCATGTACTATGATAAATAGAGACATTTATTGAAGAAGATACAAGACACAAGAAACATTGTACATAGCAAGGCAAATCACCAGTTGTGTATAGCTGCAGCCTTCTGAATCATCTGAATAGTTTCCACAGAGGAGTGTTTATGCTCAACACAAAACTTGATGCATATTTGATGTTCTACTCATTCAATCATTTTGAATGCCACAGCCACACAGTACACATGCTCACTCAATGTCATCAACCACCCCCACTGACTAGCACAGTGAAGTCATCATTGCTCACGCATGCACATTCCAGTCCACTGTCCTTAGCTGCCACTTTGCATTGATGTCATGCATATCATTCTCATTATATTGACAATGGTTGGGCTTTTCCTGGGCAGACCTCATATATACACCACATCCAGTCATCTGTTGAAAAATACTTGGGTTTTTCCATGTCTTGGCTATTATGAGTAATGCTGTAATGAACATAATTTTATATATGTCTTTATGAATAAGCATTTTCAAAATTTTCAGGTAGTACCCAGAAGAGGGATTGTTAGGTCATATGATAGTTCTATCATTTTTTGAGGAATTTCCATACTGTTTTCTATAGTAGCTGCACCAATTTACATTTACATTCCAACTAGCAGCATGCGAGGGTTCTCTTTTTTCCACATTCTCTCCAACACTTGTTATTCTTTGTCTTAATGGTAATAGACATTCTAACAGGTGTGAGGTGGTATCTGATTGCAATTTTGATGTACATCTCCCTTATAATTAATGATGTTGAGCATCTTTTCCTATATTTGTTGATCATCTGTATTTATTCCTGGGAAAACGAAGTATTCATGTCCTCTGCCTATTTTTTAATCAGATTGTTTGCTCTTTTATTGTAGAGTTGTATGAATTCCTTATGTATTTTGAATATTATCCCCTTATCAGATATATCATTTGCAAATATCTTCTCCCATTTGGTTGATTACCTTTTTGTTTTGATGATGGTTTCTTTTGCTGTGCAGAAGCTTTTTAGTTTGGTGTAGTCTCATTCATTTTTCTTTTAATTTCCCTTGCCTTTGGGGTCAAGTTCACAAAAATCCCTCTGAATCCCAGGTGGATCAGTTTAGTGCCTATGTTTTCTTCTATGTATTTTATTGTTTTAGGGCTTTAATCCATTTTGAGTTAATTTTTGTGTGTGGTTTCAGATAGCAGTCTTGTTTCATTCTTTTACATGTATCTTTCCAGTTTTCCCCACACCATTTATTCAAAATACTTTCCTTTCCCTATTGTATGTTTTTGACACCTTTGTTGAAAGTTAGTTTCCCATATTTCTGGGCTCTCAATTTTGTTATGTCAATCTGTGTGTCTCTTTTTCTGCCAGTACATACTGTTTTGATTATTGTAGCTTTGTAGTATAATAAGAAGTTAGGGAGTGTGACACCCCAGGCTTTTTAATTTTTTTGCTTAGTATTGCTTTGGCTATTTGGGGTCTTTGTGGCTCCATTTAAGTTTGAGATTTTTTTGTTTTATTTTTGTGGAAAATACCATTGGGATTTGGCTGGAGATTGCATTAAGTCTGTACATTGTTTTCAGTAATATGGCCATTTAAAAAATATTAATTCTTGTAATTCATGAACATACCTTGTATCTTCCTCATTTTTAAACAGTATCTTGATGTTTTCAGTGTACAGGTTTTTCACCTCCCTTATTAAGTTTATTCTTAGGTATTTTAATTTTTGTATTGCAATTGTAAATGGGATTGCTTTATTTGTTTCTTTTTCTGATATTTTGTTGTTAGTATATAGGAATGCAATAGATTTTGTAGATTGATTTTGTATCCTACAACTTTACTATACTTTTTAGTGTTTCTAATAGTATTTTGGTTTTGTGGTTACCATTAATCTTATGTAAAAAATGTTTCACACATACAATAGTCCTTTCTCTTTTTATTGCATTTCATTTCTATTCACCTGTGCAAGTTCAGTTATTTTTCTCTTCCCCTTTTATAGTTTTGTTGTCACAAATTAGCCTTTTCATTGTTGTGTGTTTCCAAATTTCAAAAGTTATAGTTCTTTTAATATATTTTATTGATTATGCTATTACAGTTGTCTCATTTCTCCCCCATCATTCCCCTCCACCCTGCACACTCCATCCCACCCACATTCCCCCTCTTTAGTTCATGTCCATGTGTCATAAGTTCTTTAGCTTCTACATTACCCACACTAATCTTGCCCTCCCCCTCTCTAATTTTCTACCCACCATTCATGCTACTTATTCTCTGTGCCTTTTCCCCTTTCTCCTCCTCCCACTCCCCTGTTGCTAACCCTTCATATGATCTCCATTTCCTTGGCTCTGTTCCTATTCTGGTTGTTTGCTTTTGTTTTAGGTGTGGTTGTTAATAGCTGTGAGTTTGCTGACTTTTCACTGTCATTTTTTTTATCTTCTTTTTCTTAGATAAGTCCCTTTAACATTTCATATATAAGGGCTTGTTGATGATGAACTCCTTGAACTTAACCTTATCTGAGAAGCACTTTATCTTCCCTTCCATTCTAAATGACAGCTTTGCTGGATAGAGCAATTTTGGATGTAGGTCCCTGCCTTTCAAGACTTCAAATACTTCTTTCCAGCCTGTTCTTGCCTGGAAGGTCTCTTTTGAGAAATCAGCTGACAGTCTGATGGAAACTCCTTTGTAGGTGACTGTCCCCTTATCCCTTGCTGCTTCTAGAATTCTCTCCTTCATTTTCATCTTGGCTAATGTAATTATGATGTGCCTTGATGTGTTCCTCCTCGGGTCCAATTTCTTTGGGACTCTCTGAGCTTTCTGGACATCCTGGTAGTCTATTTCCTTTGCCAGATTGAGGAAGTTCTCCTTTATTATTTGTTCAAATAAGTTTTCCACTTGTTTCTCTTCTTCTTCCCCTTCTGGTACCCCTATAATTCGGATGTTGGGACATTTAAAGATGTTCTGGAGGTTCCTAAGCCTCTCCTCATTTGTTTGAATTCTTGTTTCTTCCTCGTTTTCTGTTTGGTTGTTTGTTTCTTCCTTCTGGTCCACTCCATTGATTTGAGTTCCAGTTTTCCTCCCATCTCTATTGGTTCCCCATGCATCTTCCTTCATTTCACGTATTATAGCCTTTATTTTTTCATGTAATTTGTGACCAAAATCAACCAATTCTGTGAGCATTTTGATGACCAGTGCTTTGAACTGTGCATCTGATAGGTTGGCTATTTCTTTGTCACTTAAAGGAATTGTCTCTGGGGCTCTGATTTGTTTTCCGTTTTGAGCCATTTTTGGTGTTTTTTTGTTTTGTTTTGTTTTGGTTTGGTTTTGTTCTGGTCCTGTGATGGGTGGAGCCTTATATATTCCCCAGTGCAGGGGCAGCCCCGTGGCTGAGTTGTGACGCTGTATGTGGGGGCGGGGTCTGAGAGGGAACAATAGCGCCTGTTCCTCTCTCTCTTGAGTTCCTGTCCCTTCCGCCGCTGCTTCCCCTTCGCCTGGATTATCTGCGTAAAGGAATGTGGGACCACCTGGTCAGCCGGCCGCCTTGCAGGGCCTCACTGGGTCTGCACAGTTGCCACCCCGTGTGACAGCCTACACCTGTGGGCCTGCCAGCCACCTGCACACTTGGGAACCGCCAGCCACAGCCTCCTGTGTTCCCGGGTCTGCACCTCCACTTTTTCCTGCTGCGACTCCACCCCTCTTACCGGTCTGAATGAATGGTTGTTGGACTTCCTTACACTTCAATTTTCCATTAGCTCTGATTGTTTTCTTGTTTCTAAATATTTGTTGTCCTTAATTTTGGTTGTGAGAGGAGGCACAGTGTGTCCACCTACGCCTCCATCTTGGCCGGAAGTCCAAAAGTTATAGTCTTTTTAAAAACTTCTTTTTTCCCCTTTAACCTCCATACTATAGTTAATACCCTATTCTGAAAAAAATTTGTGTTTTCCTGCTTCGGTCTCTCTGTCATTTGAAAGTTTTGTATACTTTTGTCTTTTTGTTCCAGAATTTCTTATAATACAGGTCTTGTAGTGGTAAAATCCCTCAGCTCTTATTTTTTTGGGGAAAGTCTATTTCTCCTTTATATCTAAAGGATAATATTGCTGGATATATTCTATTTGGCTGGTAGTTTCCCTCTTTCAGTAGTTTGAATATTTAATTCCACTGTCTACTAGCCTGTAAGGGTTTTCCTGAAAGCTAATGATAATCTAATGGGATTTCCTTTCTAGGTTACAGTCTTGTTCCCTGCCCCTTGCTGCCTTGAACTTTCTTTTTCACTAACTTTTAATAGTTTTAATGCAATATGTCTTGGAGAAGGTCTTTTGCATTGAGATAAGTAGGTTTCCTGTTATCTTCTTAGACTCCAGGATCCAGCTCTTTTCATAGGTTTGGGAAATTCTCATTGACTTGCATGACTATTTGCTCTTGTTTCCCACTCCTGCTCTTCTTCTGCTATACCTATTATGCTTATGTTGCTCTTTGTAATGGAGTCAGATAGTCATGGGTCATATGTTTCTATCTTTGAGCTAATTCTTTTTTATCTACTTTGTGTTTCAAATACTTTCTGATGTGTTCCTCATCTTATTTATTGAGTTCTTTAGCTCCAGAATTTTTAAAATATATTTTGTTGATTATGCTATTACAGTTGTCCCATTTCTCCCCCATCATTCCCCTCCACCCTGCACACCCCCTCCCACCTATATTCCCCCCCTTTAGTTCATGTCAATGTGTCATAAGTTCTTTTTTTTTTTTACATTTTAAATGTGTACTTTAACAAGTATAAAGTATATAAACAATTAGGTAAGCTTGTGGAAAGGCTAACCAAGATACATAAATTATGAGATGTTATAAGTGTCCATCTAAATTTTCTATATAGCTTTTTGTTACAGAATATTTATTAAGGTTGTTTAATGTACAATTTCTCATTTGTCACATTGGAAGTCCTTTATTATAAAGACTATCCTTTTATCTGATGACAAACAGCAGCCACTGTAAGTGATTATTCTGGACCTCCATGTTGGATAAATTCGATTTCTTCTTGAGATATAGGTTTCCCTTTATATTTCTGAGGTAATGTTTTTATTATTTCTGCAGTGTCTGGTGGACCCTGATGCATCAGCCAATCTGGTGATTTACTTCCCTTAAAATGCTGTGAAGTTGAAGAAGAGTGAGATGGTAGTCCTGCTGATCTCAGAACTTCAGATACATTGGGTTTAGGATGGTCTCTTCTGTTAGGGAACCTTATTAATGGAGTATGTGGCTTGACTACCTGAATGACCCTGCTAGCAGACTCCATTTTACGGCCCATCATGACTCCCGAGAAGGGGTCGTGTCATAAGTTCTTTAGTTTCTACTTTTCCCACACTATTCTTGCCCTCCCCCTGCCTTTTTTCTACCCACCATCTATGCTACTTGTTCTCTGTACCTTTTCCCCCTCTCTCCTCCTCCCATTCCCCTGTTGCGAACCCTCCATGTGATCTCCATTTCTGTGGTTCTGTTCCTGTTCTAGCTGTTGGCTTAGTTTGCTTTTGTTTTAGGTGTGGTTCTTAATAGCTGTGAGTTTGCTGTCTTTTCACTGTCATATTTTTGATCTTCTTTTTCTTAGATAGGTCCCTTTAACATTTCATATAATAAGGGCTTGGTGATGATGAACTCCTTGAACTTGACCTTATCTGAGAAGCACTTTATCTTCCCTTCCATTCTAAATGACAGCTTTGCTGGATAGAGCAATTTTGGATGTAGGTCCCTGCCTTTCAAGACTTCAAATATTTCTTTCCAGCCCCTTCTTGCCTGTAAGGTCTCTTTTGAGAAATCAGCTGACAGTCTGATGGGAACTCCTTTGTAGGTGACTGTCCCCTTATCCCTTGCTGCTTCTAGAATTCTCTCCCTCATTTTAATCTTGGCTAATGTAATTACGATGTGCCTTGGTGTGTTCCTCCTTGGGTCCAAATTCTTTGGGACTCTCTGAGCTTCCTGGACTTCCTGGAAGTCTATTTCCTTTGCCAGATTGGGGAAGTTCTCCTTTATTATTTGTACAAATAAGTTTTTCATTTGTTGCTGTTCTTCTTCCCCTTCTGTGACCCCTATAATTTGGATATTGGGACATTTAAAGATGTCCTGGAAGTTCTTAAGCCTCTCCTCATTTTTTTGAATCCTTGTTTCTTCATTCTTTTCTATTTGTTTGTTTGTTTCTTCCTTCTGGTCCACTCCATTGATTCGAGTTCCAGTTTTCTTCCCATCATTATTGGTTCCCTGTGGGTTTTCCTTCATTTCACGTATGATAGCCTTCATTTTTTCATGTAATTTGTGAGCAAAATCAACCAATTCTGTGAGCATCCTGATGACCAGTGCTTTTAACTGTGCATCTGATAGGCTGGCTATCTCTTGGTCACTTAGATGAATTGGCTCTGGGGCTTTGATCTCTTCTTCCATTTGAGCCATTTTTGGGTTGGGCTTTTTTTTTTGGGGGGGTGGCTTTTTTTTGGTCTGGTTGTGGCTGTTACATAGTGAGGAACAGAGCCTTAGGTGTTTACCAGGGCAGGGCAGCCCGGTTGCTGGGTTGTGATGTTGTATGTGGGGGTGGGGTCTGAGAGGGAACAATGGCACTTGCTCCATGCTCTCTCAGATTCCAGTCCCTTCTGCCTCTTTTCCTAAGCAAATTGGGCCCTTCTGGTGCTGATTTCCATGTGGGTGGGCTTGTGTACATTCTAGGACCCTGTGGGTCTCTCCAGCAACTTTCCTGTTAGGCTGGGAGTCTCTCCTGGCACTTCAACCCCCATAAGTATTTTCAATCGGTGCTTTTAGGCTTTATTTCCCGGCACTGGGGCCCTGGGTTGTGCAGTCTGTCTTGCTGCCCATTTTTGCCTGGATTATCTGCGTGCCAATGTGGGACTGTGGTCAGCCACCTTGTGCGCCTCGTTTGGTCTGCTTGTTGCCTCCCCGTGCCCAGTAACCTCCGCCTGTGCGACTGGGTTGTGCTAACTGCTGCCTGCGTGTCTGGGACCACTAGCCACTGCTTTTCCTGCCACAATCCCTCTCCACCGGCCACCGACTCCACCCCTCTTACTGGTCTGTGTGAATCATTGTTGGACTTCTGTACAATTCAATTTTCTGCCTATTCTGGGTGTTTTTTTTTTCTAAATTTTTGTTGTCCTTAATTTTGGTTGTGAGAGGAGGCACAGTGTGTCCACCTACGCCTCCATTTTGGCTGGAAGTCCCCAGAATAATTTTTTTTATACTTTCAGTCTCTTTGGTAAAGCACTGCATTTGTTTGTTAATTTCTTCCTAAGATCATTGAACTTTTTTTCTAAGTACTCTTTTGTCTCATTGAATATCTTCATAATTGCAATATTAAATTCTGTCATTTAAGTGACAGTCTTCCGTAACTTTGAGTTTGGTTTCTGGAGAATTCATTTTCTTTCTGTGCTTCCATGTTAACTTGGTTGTTCATGGTATTTGATGGATTGTTTCTCTGCCTGGGCACTTGAGGTAGTGACCTCTCTTTTCTTCTTTAAATATTGTTTTGCTTTCAACAATTCAGCAGGTTATCATATAGGGTACTTTTTTTCTTCTGTTTTTCAGTAGATAGTGTTAGCACAAGTGTGGTTTTCTCTTATCTGGGACTGAGGTGGAGCTATATTACTTTGGTTAAAAAAAAATGCTGTGTATCCTGGATACACTGAGATGCTGGATGTTCTTTGTGTAACCAGCTCACCTTTTTTATGGGACACTACCACTGTGGTGGAGGTATATGGTGGGTAGCAGAAAACTGGTTTTATGAGCTCTCAGCACTACGTCCTTTTTTACTAATGGTTCACCCCTGCTGTGTTTCTGAAAGCATCTCCACTGCCTGTACTGATCTCTGCCAGGATGAGGAGGGAGGAGGGATAGGGGTAAGTTCATGATTTCACAGCCTCAATGTACAATTTAAGGCATCTCAGTGATCTCTACCTGGCTTTTTTAGGGAAGCAAGGTGAAATTCAGGCAGCCCCACCCCACTGCCAGCAACAGCTGTGGGCACCTGTGCCCTGTAGAAAGAAGGCTTCTCAGCTTTATTTACTGGGCTCTGTCAGGATGGGTAAGGCTATGCAGGCAAGTGTGTCTCTACCCCTCTTGCAGTAATGGCTGTCAGAGTTGCTCTATTGTTTTAAGCTTCCCAGCCTTCTCTGGGGGAAGGGGAATCTGATGCAATGAGGAGAGGGGAAAGGAGATGCCTTTTCTCAGGAACCACTGCCTCTGCCTCTCTGTCCCTCCAGGCTCAAATGTCAGTACTGCAGCCAGATTCCTCCACTGCTGCCTTCACTGGAGCCTTGGTGAACTGCATCTGCAGTGACTACTAACCCTTCTGCCTGTCAGCCTCTACTGCTCATTCAAATCTGCAGATATTATTTTTTTTATTGTTTTATTGTTATTCAAGTACGGCTGTCTGCATTTACCCCCCTACCACTCCCCCGCCTCCACTCCAGCCATCCTCACCTCCCTCCCCTGATTCTCCCCTTTGGTTTTGTCCACGAGTCCTTTATAGTTGTTCCAGAAAACCATTGCCACCTTTTCCCCCATTATCCCCCCCACCTCTTCTCTGGTTACTGTGAGATTGTTATTAATTTCAATGTCACTGGTTATATTTTGCTTGCTTGTTTGTTTTGTTGATTAGGTTCCACTTAAAGGTGAGATCATATGGTATTGGTCTTTCACCGCATGGCTTATTTCACTTAGCGTAATGCTCTCCAGTTCCATTCTGATGGGTGGATCTTTTAGACATCTTTGTGTGTTGAACAGGGGTCCTTTGTTGAGTTGTAACTGTCTTACTTGTCATTTTAAGAGGAGAAACAATGGAGTCTTCTTATTCCACCATGATGATGATGGTGCTTTTTGTTCAAAAACAAGCTTTCATTATTTTGGATTATTTAATTTTCACAGATTTAATCTCCATTTTTAAAATTAAAAAATGCTTTTCTATCATGAAGTAGTTCATATTTACTATAAAAAATTAGGTAATGAAATAGCCACTGTTAGCATTTTGATGAATGCTTGATAGGTTTTTTGTTTTATTATATTTTTATATATGTGCGTATGTATGTGTCTGTGTATGTACATATATATAATGAAAGATTTCACTATAATTCTCTTATTTCCTCCTTTACAATTTAATAGTGTAGCATATTTATGTAAATAAACAGATATCCCTTTAAATGATAACATAATATTCTCTTGGATTTCATTTAAAATACAAACAGGAGTTCTTATTTATTTTCATTGAATTTACTGGGATGACATTGGTTCACAAAACCATATAGATTTCAAGCATACAACTTAACAAAACATCATCTGCATACTGCATGGTGTACCCATCACCTAAAGCAAAGTCTGTTTTCATTCACATTCTTGGTTTGCATGATATCAATGTAATCTCGCAGCCAAGGAGAGCAGACTGGAATATGTATGTATGAACAATGATGACTTCCCTATACTATTCATTGGGGTTGGTAGACAATGTTGAGTGAGCATGGGTACTGTGTGGCTGTCTCATTCAAAATGACTGAGTGAGTAGAGCAACCAATCTGCATCAAATTTTGTGTTAAGCTTGAACATTCCTCCATGGAAACTATTTGGATGATTCAGAAGTCTGCAGCTATGGGTAACTGGTGATTGGCAGCTTCCTCACAACAATGCACTCATTCCTGCATCACTTCTCCTGCAGCGTGTTTTGGCAAAACATCAAATCACCCATTTGACTCAGCCCCACTACAGCCCAGATTTGGTGCCCTGAGACTTCTGGCTTTTCTCTAAACTAAAATCACCTTTGAAAGAGAAGAGATTTCAGAACTTCAGTGAGATTCAGGAAAATACAAAGGGATAGCTGATGGTGATTGGGAGAACTGTGTGAGATCCCAAGATGCCTACTTTGAAGGGGACCGAGGCATCCTTGTTCTTTGCACAGTGTGTTCATATCTTGTATCTTCTTCAGTAAATGTCTTTATTTTTCATATTACATGGCTGTGAACTTTCTGGAAAGACCTCATTGTATGTTTGGGTTTTTTTTGCTTAATCCTTTCACTTTCTTTCATCAAGTCCCCCAAACTCCCACCCCTCTGATAGCCATTAGTCTGTTCCATGCCTGTTTCTATTTTGTTCATCAGTTTATGTTGTTCATTATTTTCTACATATAAGTGAGATCATGTGGTATTTTTCTTTCTCTAACTTGTTTATTTCACTTAGATTCATAATCTTTGGGTCTATCAATGCTATCACAAAAGGTAAGGTTTTCTTCTTTTTTATGGCAGAACAGTGTTCCATTGAGTAAATGCACCATAGCTTTTTTACCCACTCATCTACTGATGGGCAGTTGGGCTGCTTCCAGATCTTGACTATTGTAAATAATGTAGCAAGGAACATAGGTGTGCATATATTCTTTTAAATTAGTGTTTTGGGTTTCTTAGGTTATATTTCCAGAAGTGGGATCACTGGGTCAAAAGCCAGTTCCATTTAAAAATTTTCAGGAAACTTCATACTGTTTCCCATGTGGCTCCACAAATCTGCATTTTTACCAACAGTACACAACTGTTCCCTTTTCTTCATATCTTCGCCGACACTTGTTTGTTGATTTATTGATGGTAGCCATTCTGACAGGTGTGAGGCTGTAGTTTTAATTTGCATTTCTCTGATAATTAGTGACATTGAACTCTTTTTCATGTATCTCTGGGCCCTCTCTATGTCTTCTTTGGAGAAGTGTCTATGCAGGTTCTTTGCCCATTTTTAAATTGAGTTTGTTTTTTCTTTGCTATTTTTCTTTATTTGATGTTGAATTGTATACGTTCTTTATATATAAAATATGAATAGGAGTTTTTAAAGCATTCTTTCCTCTTATAAAAAGGAAGACATTTGCTATGATTCTGCAGAATGGTCTCCTTTTGTGAAATACCATATATCTTTATGTATCTAGTGATTGTTCTTCCTATTTATTCATATTTACAAGGGATGGTTTGTGTTTGCTATGTTGGAATTTGAGAAGGGTTCTGTCAGATATTGTGTAAACTCCTTTTCAATTATCTTGGTGATAGCATATTTGATAGGTAAGTGATCCATGTGTAGTAGGGACAGGCTACTGGTATGACAGCTACATGGCAGGGAAGGTCTCTCCTTTTCTGAGGTCATTTGTTCTCTCTGTATGGGAACAGTGGTAGAGCCAGAGCTCCAGATGTTGCTGTACAGTGAAGAAAGAGCACCCAGGCCAGTGGAGTTTATTAGTGAGTCAAGTAACTGGATTTCCCCCTTCTCATGTTTGTTGTAACACTTTGTGTTAGGTGTGTCTCCTGTTACTTGGAGCAAATCCTCTCTATAGCACCCTTTCCCCATATCTGTGCTTTGGTTAATATGCCACTTCACCAGGTGGAGGCTGAGGCTCAACATAACAGATGGCTGCTTTGTATGTGTGTGGCATTGATAGAATTCTGTTAATCCTAGTATGTGTATTTGATTAACTATCTCAGTTCTTAGTTGTTGGTATTTTTTCCCCCAGTCCCTGCTGCTTTGGCCTTGATGCTCCAGATTTGTAGGAGAATGTTACTCACTTGCTCCTTCAGAGGACTCCTTCTTTGCTGTGTTTAGCTGCAAACTAGTAGGTACCTCCTTTGACATAATCCTCCCTGTGCCATTTCTAACAGAAGTCTCTCAAAGGGTCTGGATACTGGTGGAATTCTTCTCTGTTTAGCAGAAATTGATTAGAACAAAAACTCCCCTAATTGTTTATTTCTTAGATCATGCCAATAGGTTTTGGTGAGGGAGGAATTTATATTCATGGACTCAAATAATGCTTTTGAAAAGAAACTCCTATGCCATCCTCTATTGGTCAAAGTTATAAATGGATTTATCTATAGGAAATGCTTTCAGGAAATCTGGATGTATGTTTCTGTTTTTGTAACAGATGATTCAACACGTGTTCCTCTTGGAGAAAACAAGGATTACATTAATGCTAGTTATATTAAAATAACCAATTCTGGAGAAGAATATTTTTATATTGCTACCCAAGGACCACTGCCAGATACCACAGATGACTTTTGGCAAATGGTTTTGGAAAATAACTCTAATGTTATTGTCATGATAACCAGAGAGATAGAAGATGGAATTACCAAATGCCACCGTTATTGGCCCATTTCCAATAAGAAGCCTTTGGAATTGAAAAATTGTCGAATATTCCTGGAGAACTACCAGATACTTCAATATTTCATCATTCGAATGCTTCAAGTTGTGAGGAAGTCTGTAAGTTTTCTAAAATCAGTATGAGATATATATTTCATTATATGAGCACATGTGTCAGGATGATAAGTTAGGAGTACAATAAGATATAGATTAGGAATACTTTTTAAATAACTTATTTTTAATTCTCTCTGGTAGAGAAACTAAGACACCACCACTTCTACTTGTGCTTAACTAAACTCTGGCTGGAGAGAGGAAAAATTGAAAAGGGGAGATGGGGTGAGGAGAGCAAGTATTGGAAGTTACCTAATCCCAGGAGGTACTTTGGCTGCTTCTGCCAAGTGAGACAGATATGTATCGAATTATTAAGCTGTGCTAATCAGTGTGCCAGGCACTGTTACTGCTTACTGAGTGGAGAGTTTGGTATGTTCACCGGCAATTCCTTCCAAGGAACTGTGCTCAGTGGTAATATTGAGATCTGTATGGAGGGTTTGGGGGCTTATAACAGAAGTACTTAGCATTACTTGGAGTTTTGGGGAAGGAGGAGGTAACATCTAGATTAAGAATTGTCCAAATAAGAAAGATGGAAGAAGGAAGTAGATGAAGCTAAGAAGTATAAAACTCAGAAGGAAGAGGGAGTTTATTTAAGGAGAAGAAATAGTGCACTGGAAACAGGAGTGGCCAGCAAGCAGTAGGTAGCCTAATCTCTGTGCTCTGTGGTATTTGGGCAAAGGAGAACAGGTAGCCTTGATCAGAGATGCCCTCAGAGAGTAAAGTGCCTATGAGAGACAAGGCAAGGAAATGGAAGAAATATTTAGGGAGGTGATTAGGGTTTCCAAGAGATTACTGTGGGATGGGGGATCTGAGTGTAAAGGGAGAAGTTGAAGAGATAGAGGAGTAGAAAGGGTGGGAAAAGATAAACTTGAGGAGTATGAGGAGGGTCAGAGCCCAGACTGAGGAGCAGGTAGGTCAAGAATAATAATGGCTGACATAGATACAGAACTTGCTGGCTGTGTGCAGGGCACTGTGCTTGCTCTGTGTACCTGGGGATTTGCTTCATCCTTCATTTCCCTGATACCTGATGATTCCTTCCTATTAACCAGGTATTATGTCAGGTGCTATAGATATGAAACAGACACAGTCTTAGCTCTTAGAGAACTTACAGTCTAGTGTGGAAGGAAGACACCAAGCACATCAATTTCAAATGCCATGTGACACATGCTATGGCAGCAGGACAGTATGCTTGGAGAATATAGGCCAGGTGGGAGGCACAGATGAGTGATTTCTCTTCAAGGACTCAAATTCTGGGGTCCACTTATGGAGTATTGGCAAGGGGATGTAGGACAGCAACCTTTGGGCTGAGGCTCACAAGCCTCAGAACCATGTGATTCATGTTTGGAGAATCTGCATCAGGGTTTCTGTCTTCATGGCGTAGGGTCAGGAAAGTGGTGAAGCGAGGCCCACCTTTTTGCATACTCTTAATGGTCAACAGTAGCAGGAGAGATTTAATCCCTGAAATATGTGATAGGGTGAGAGTTATCCTAAACTTCATGCCTTCACAGAATTTTCAAGTATTGTTTTTATCACTGAGATTCATGTACTAATGATTCAGACTCGAGTTTTCTATTTCAAATTAGGGAAAAAGGATGCATTGGGGAGAGCAGAAGAGTGAGAAACCCATCCTCAGTTTTTCCAGAAGGGTCCTCAGTGAAGTAAAATAAGGACTTCAAGTGGGAAAAGTGTGATCCCTTTGGAAGGAATGATGGGTAAACTCCAAATGTTTTCTCTGTCAGCCTTGAGGAGAGTTTCATGACTCTACTTCCAGGGAGCTCAGCATGAGAGTGGTGGCCACAGTCCACTTACATGGCCATAAACCACCCTATCCTCATTGCCAGAGATGATTGGTACCCCCAGTCAAGCAACTTGATAGCACCTACTTGTTTTAATTATGTTTAGTATTATAATACTTAGGCTAAGATAGATGGATTCTTGTTTTTTCTGCAGCCTCATGGTGCAGAAGGAAGACAGTCAATTTGGGTTCAGGGGGCCTGAATGACAGTCCCAGCTCTAAACATGTAAGCCTCCTGGCTAGCATACATTTCTCAATTACTCTAATCCTTACCTTTTTATCTGTAAAATGAGAATGAAATGCACACAGTGCCACCTCCCAGGACTGATGTGAGAATTAAGAGATAATGCATGTGAAGTTCCTAGCACAATATTGGGAACATAAGTGCTCAATTCATGTTACCTGTTAGTGTTCATATTTTTTATTGTGTTACCATACAGCCATTATTATCATTATTATTACTGGTATATTAGAAATTGAAATGAGATCTCTAATATAAGAGGTTGATAAATCTGTCTTCTCTCTCCCCCACTTCCTTTTCCCTCTCTCTCACTCCCTTTCCCTCTCTCTTCCTCAACAGACGGGAACTAGTCACTTTGTAAAACAGTTGCAGTTCACCAACTGGCCAGACCATGGCACTCCTGCCTCAGTAGATGGTTTTATCAAATATGTTCGTTTTGTGAGGAAGAGTCACCTTACAGGACCCATCGTTGTTCACTGTAGTGCTGGTGTGGGCCGGACGGGGGTGTTCCTATGTGTGGATGTTGTGTTCTGTGCCATTGAAAAGAACTTTTCAGTAAGTGTGTGAATTAAGCAGATAAACCCATGTTAGTAAACACTCTACTTTTCACAGCGTTCTTATAGCTGAAGACTAATATTTGACCTTCAAGAGCAACTTAGCATATAGATGTGAGCTTTGGGTACCTGCTTCTTATTTAACTGCTGCAGGTTCCTGCAGATGGATATGAGGGTTAAGTACATAATGTGAGTGAATGGCTTAGCACACAGTAAATGTGAGTTCATTTTCCTTTTTCTGCCCTCCCATCCACAGATAGAGTTTTTATAATCCTGTTAGAGAATGTCAATGAAGTGTACATATTTTTAATGAACAGAAATACATGGGTGTGAGCACACTGAAAAAATGTAGGCTTCAGAGTTAATAAGAGGTTCCCTGGGTTGGACTCCCAGTTTTACCACATACTGTAGATTTTTAGTGACTTTGCAAATTGTTCATCCTCTCTGAAACCCAGTTGTAAAATAAGGATAATAATGTTGTTGTGTTTGAGCCCATTTTTAGCAATTCTTTGTTCTCCTCTTAATTTAGAACCAGCTAAGAGATAGAGACAAGAATTAGACATATGGTGATTATACTAATACCTTTATCATTTATTAAACTGAGTAAGGAATATGAATTTAGATCTGTGTTCAAAAAATTGTTTCTTGTGCTGCAGAATAAGGAGGAACTGGGAGGGGAGTGGCTCTAACCGTAAATAACCACAAGGAATATGAAAATGCCCAGCTCAGCAACGAGAAAACAGAGGCTATGCAGCATTTTCCCTGGTTGACAAATTCTGCAGACTTCTGTTGTCAGAACAAATGTCAGACTCTCCTCTCTCAGACTTTGTGTACTTACACCCAGATAGTGACAGGCTCTCCCTGTGGCAGCAAATGGCTGCATGGGTTCTATGGAACTCGTCATCCTCAGGCCATATTATGTGGGATGGTAGACAAATGGCCTCTCCCAGTAACTCCTGAAGGATAGAGGAAATTTCCTTCTTTTCAGAATCTTGAGCCCAGTGTTTCCTAACATTTCACTGTATTCCACTGAGTTATAGCCCTTCACTGAACTAGTCACTGTGGGAGATTCTGGTCAATGTAGGCCAGTGAGGACTACTCCAGGCCATATGGCAGAGAATGAGAGAGGAATGGTTTTCCAGAGCAAATTCAGGACTCTATGACAAAAAATAAATATAAAATATCTGGCCCAAAATAAAGACAAATGCTATCAAAAGTGCTAAACATTTGAGTCTGATGTTACCTATTCCAATAACAAATTTCATTAGTATAATTTTTACATGTTGTTCATCATAAATTCTTAAGTAGTTTATTTATATTCATATTTACCTTTATTTTATATCCCTTGTGGTAACTGTATTCATTATCCTAAGGAGAACTTTTTTCCCATGTTATGCTTTCTTTAAACTCTAAATGTGTTTTATAGTAAGTCATCTGAGAGTTTGACAATGGGGTTTTTTTTGTGTGTGTGGTGGATAAAAGTATGCATTTTACAATCAAGGATTCTTACTTTTATGAAATACAATGGTTCAAAAATAGGCAACACATCCATTGTTTCCTTATTGGCTTTTCAATAGAGTCTTAAACTGTCAAATATTCTTACTGATGCCCCTCTCTAGAAATTTTGTAGAGCTACTAGAGCTACTCAAAATGTGGTCTTGGGCCAGCATCAATATATGGATGTTTGTTATCTGCTGCAAGATAAGTTTACAGAAATTGAGAGTAAGCATTTAGAAACACTCAAGGCAGTTTGATGCATTGCCATACTATCCAAGAGCAAGCCCAGTGTTTTGGTGGTGTTGAACAGCCATAGATCAGTGTGCATGCTGTGGAACTCACAGGGGAAAGTCTCACATGCCGCAAGCTACATACCAGCCTAATTATGACTCTAACGGATATGAAAATCTGAAAACATGTAACTACCTATTTCTTTTCATTGTTATTTTTATATCCATTTTCATTTTTTAACCAAGGCTGCTTAAAAATCCCCGAACCTTTGGAAATGTTAAGAGTTCTCATTCTACACAGAACTTTCCCTTCTCACCATCTGCAGCATGCAGTAACAGTTGTTAATTGTCAATTACCATATGATCACATCATGAAGTGACTGATCCAAATTCTTACTATACCGCTCACTAAGCACACCGTTTAGTTAATCAGACAGGTGTGTTTAGTTTTTTTAAGTCTCTGTAACTACCTTCAACTGTTTTCCAGTCACTGAAGCTCTACTACCAGTACATAATTGTATACAGAATTAAAACTCCAAATAGTATTTGTTGACAATGCATAGTTAGTACTTTGCATTTTTATACAGTTTATAACTAATAGTGTTTGTCAGTAATCAAATTGCAAAAAGGAATTATTTCTTTTTATCTCATCATATTCAAATCACATATATACTGAAAGAATCACTATGTAAGCAATACCTATGGTTCATTAAGTTTCAATAGTAAATAAATTGCTGCTTTTGTTTCATAAATTAGTACCAATCCATTTCATTAACCAGTCCCTGAATTCATCAAGTTGTGGTGTCATTAGAAAATGGTACTTTAGAACTAGACTTCTGGTCAAGATGGAGGCATAGATACATATACTTTCCCTCCTCACACAACCAAAAGAAGGACAAAAACAAATTTAGAAATAAAAAATAATCAGAACTCCAGAATATTCAACTGTATGGAAGCCTTACAAGCAAGGAGTTAAAGAAGAAACATTTATCCAAACTGGTAGGAGGGGCAGAGATGGGCAGCAGGGGCAGGAGAGGATGTGAAGCAAGGCACAGGCTGGAGGACCAGGGGCAGGAGAGGATGTGAAGCAAGGCACAGGCTGGAGGACCAGGTGGGTAAGGCAGTGGCTGGTGAACTGGGCAGTCCCACATTTGTGTGCATATAAACTGGAAGGAACAACCGCGGAGTGAGACAGACTGTGCAACCCAGGGTTCCAGCACAGAAAAAGAAGACCTCAAAACCTCTGGCTATAAAAATCTTTGGGGGTTGCAGATGCAGAAGAAACTCCCAGCCACACAGGAGAGTTCATTGGAGAGACCACAGGGTCCTACAACACACACACACACACACACACACACACACACACACACACACACAGAGGAATCAGCACCAGAAGGGCCCAATTTGCTTGTGGGTAGCATGGAAAATGACTGAAAGTGAGGTGAGAGCCAAGTAAGTAGCATTGTTCCCTCTCTGACCCCTTCCTCATATATAGCACCACAACACACCAATGTGGGTTGCCCTGCCCTGGTGAATACCTAAGGCTCCATCCCTTATGACAGGAGCTCCAAAACAAAGAAATATGGACCAAATGAGAGAACAGGTTGAAACTCCTGAAAAACATCTAAGTGATGAAGAGATAGTCAACTTCTCAGATGCAGAGTTCAAAACACTGGTAATCAGGATGCTCACAGAAATGGTTGAGTATGGTCACAAAACAGAGGAAAAAGTGAAGGCTATGCAAAATGAAATAAAGGAAAATGTATAGGCACCCAACAATGACGGGTAGGAAACTGGGACTCACATGATGATTTGGAGCAGAAGGAAGAAATAAACATTCAACCAGAACAGAATGAAGAAACAAGAATTCAAAAAAATTGACAGGCTTAGGAACCTCGGTGAAAACTTTAAATATTCCAACATCCAAATCATAGGGGTGCCAGAAAGAGAAGAGGAAAAGCAAGAAATTGAAAACTTATTTCCAAAAATAATGGAGAACTTTCCCAATCTGGCAAAGGAAATAGACCTCCAGGAAGTCCAGGAAGCTCAGGGTCCTAAAGAAGCTGAACCCTAAGGGGAACACACTAAGACACATCATCAGTAAGTTACCCAAGATTAAAGATAAGGAGAGAATCTTAAAAGCAGCAAGAAAAAAGGAGACAGTTACCTACAAAGGAGTTCCCATAAGACTATAAACTGATTTCTCCAAAGAAACCTTACAGGCAAGAAGGGGCTGGAAAGAAGTATTTAGTCTTGAAAGGCTAAATAGTAACATCCAAGATTACTCTCTCCAGCAAAGCTGTCATTTGGGATGAAAGGGCAGATAAAGTACTTCCCAGATAAGGTCAAGTTAAAGGAGTTCATCATCACAAGTCCTTATTATATGAAATGTTAAAGGGACTTATCTAAGAAAAAATAAAATAAAACTATGAACAGAAAAATGATACAAAGTCACAACTATCAACAACTGAACAAAAAAAGCAAAAATAAACTAAACAAACAATAGAACAGGAACAGAATCACAGAAATGGAGATCACATGGAGGGTTGTCAGTGGGGAGTGGGAGGGGGAGAGAGAGGGAAAAAGTACAGAGAATAAGCAGCATAGATGGTAGGTACAAAATAGACAGGAGGAGGTTAAGAATAGTATAGGTAATGGAGAAGCCAAAGAACTTATATATATGACCCATGGAAATGAACAAAGGGGTTGCCAGCTGGGAGGGAGCTGGTGGGAGGGAAGGCTGCAGGGCAGAGAGGAATAAAGGGGAGAAAAGAATGGGACAGCTGCAATAGCATAGTCAATAAAATATAGTTTTAAAAAATAAAATGATACTTGAACTCTTTTTGGCCACATACAGTGGTAGAAAAAATAGGTTAATAATAATAATAATAAAGTAACTAATAAATAAATATACAGGAACAACTCTGTTTTTTATACGTACAACTGTGAACCTACTTTGCTCATCCCTGTATTTATTCAGCATTTTCAAGAAAACATCTTTAATACAGTGTTTTACCATTGTCTTGGCAATTGTATATGGGTTTTTAGTCAGCAATTCAAAATGATATTTTGTAAGTCTCTAGTAGATTAATGTTATGTGAAATATTGAATATCATTTTCTGTAGGCTTTTTTAATTTAACATTCTTTAAAATAATCCTTTTGTTTTTTGAAATTATTTTTTATGTACATGACAGGTAATATTAATGGTTGCTTTGTTTTGTTAGCTAGTACATCTTCGCAGTTAACACAGGTGTGGTTTTAGCAACTGACAATCAATAATGGCTGTATGCTTCAACAAATGGTGTTGGGAGATCTGGACAGCTACATGCAAAAAAATTAAACTCGGTGGCTGCCAACTTACACCATACACAGAAATAAATTCAAGGTGGATAAAAGACTTAAGTATAAGTCATGACACCATAAAAGTCCTAAAGGAAAACATAGGCAGGAAAATCTCAGATATTCCATGCAGCAATATTTTCACTGATATGTCCCCTAGAGCAAGGTACATAAAGGAAAGAATAAACAAATGGACTTCGTCAAAATAAAAAGCTTCTGCACGGCTAAAGAAAACAGCATTAAAATGAAAAGAGAACCAACTGTATGGGAAAACATATCAGCCAATGATACCTTGGACAAGGATTTGATCTCCAAATTATATATAAAGAACTCATATGACTCCACTCCAGGAAGACAAACAACTCAATTAAAAAATGGCCGAAGGACTTGGACAGACACTTCTCCAAGGAGGACACACAGAGGATCCAGAGACACATGAAAAGATGCTCAGCATCACTAGCCATCAGAGAGATGCAAATTAAAACCACAATGACGTACCACTTCACACTAGTCAGGATAGCCATCATAAACAAATCAACAAACAAGTGTTGGAGAGGATATGGAGAAAAGGGAACCCTAGTGCACTGTTGGTGGGAATGCAGACTGGTGCAGCCACTGTGGAAAACAGCATGGAATTTCCTCAGAAAACTAAAAATGGAACTGCCTTTTGACGCAACAATTCCACTGCTGGGATTATAGCCTAAGAACCCTGAAACAGCAATGCATAAGAACCTATGCACCCTAATGTTCATAGCATAATTTACAATAGCCAAGTGTTGGAAGCAATCTAGGTGCCCATCAGTAAATGAATAGATCAAAAAATGATGGTATATTTACACAATGGAATTCTAAGTAGCAGAAAGGAGCTCCTACCCTTTGAGACAGCATGGATGGAAATGGACAGCATTATGCTAAATGAAATAAGCCAGGCAGTGAGGGACAAATACCATATGATCTCACCTTTAAGTGGAACCTAATCAACAAAACAAATAAGCAAGCAAAATATAACCTGGGACATTAAAATTAAGAACAATCTGACAGTAACCAGAGGGGAGGTGGGAGGGGATAATTGGGGGAAGGGGGAATGGTTTTCAGAAACAACTATAAAGGACACATGGACAAAACCACGGTGGGATGGAAGCAGGGGAGGGAGGTGAGAATAGCTGAGTTGGGGGACAATGTTGCGGGGTAAATGCAGACAACTGTACTTGAACAACAATAAAATAATTTTTTTAAAAGATATGTTTAATGGGGCGATGGGCCGGGATGGGAGTAAAAGACAGAAAACTGTACAAGAACAACAATTACAATAAAAAATAAAAAATAAAAAAAAAAACCCACATAGATCAATGGAACAGAATAGAGAACCGAGAAATCAACCCACACCTATATGATCAATTAATATTTGATAAAGCATGTAAGAAAACACAATCTATTCATTAAATTGTGCTGTAAAATTGGACAAATACATGGAAAAAATGAAACTAGACCAACTTCTTACACTATATACAAAAATAAACTTAAAATGGATTAAAGAAAAAAGATATGTTTTATTTATTTTTCCACTCTGATTGCTAGTTTAATTATTCCAATTCTATTTCAAATAATCATAATGAAAGTGGGCATTCTTCAGTTGTTTTGATTTTAAAAAAAGTTTTCATTGTTTCACAATTGAGTATATAGCTAGTGGTGAGGTTGTCATATATACTTTGTCAAGCTGAGATTGTTTCTTTCTATAACACTTCTCTGAAATGTTTTTATCAGTAATGCATATAGTATTCTATTTCTTTTCCTGTATATCTTGAATATTCATATTTTTATTGATGAGTCATATCAATTGTTTCCTGGATGTTGAGCCATTCTTGCATCACTGGTATATTCACACTTGATCGGGGTGTATAATCATTTTAATATGTTGTTCAATTTGTTTTGGTACTATTTTGTTGAGAATTTCAGTGTGTACATTTATCAAGAATTTAGGCCTGTTAGTCGGTCTCTCACTCTCTCTCTCTCTCTCTCTCTCTGCAGTTTCTTGCATTAGTTTGGTTATCAAAGTAATACTGGCCTCATAAAATAAATTCATAAGTGAGCTTTAATTTATGGATTAATTGAGATGGATATGTACTAATCATTTTTTAAATATTTGTTAGAATTCCCTTGTAAATCCATCCAGGCCTAGGCTTTTTATGGGGATGTTTTAATTACTGATTCAAATTTATTGCTAGTAATTGGTTTGTTCAGATAATATGATTTGTCATGATTTAACCTTCAAATGAAATATGATTAAAAAATTTTCCATTTCATCAAATGGTTAAATTTGTTGTAAAAAAATAATGGCTATACAATTCAATCTGGGAGGAATCATAATGCCAAGTAAAAGTAACATGAATTTTTTGGGTCTTCATTTCTCTGCAGTTACATTTATAATCATCATTTGTAACAAGACAGTCCAATGAGGTTTGTTTTGCCAATAGTAAATTGAGGTTAAATAAATGCAAATTTATTTCCACAGTTTTTCTAATCTTAAATTATAAATTTAAAAAGCAGGCTTTCAAAGAAACAATGGTTTTAAAATTCAGTGAGGTTTTATTTTATTAATACTTCCTGTGGTGGATCATACTTTTGATGTAAAATGTCAATATTCATCATCCTAAATCTCAAAGAATTTTTCCTCTGCTATTTTTTGAAAGTTCTGTAGTTTTATATTTTACATTTAAGTCCATAATTTATTTTGGGTTAACTTTTGTATAAAGTGTGAGGTTTAGGTCAAGGCTGACTTGTCTCCTTCCTTCCTTCCTTCCTTCCTTCCTTCCTTCCTTCCTTCCTTCCTTCCTTCCTTCCTTCCGATGTTCAATTGCTCCAGCACCATTTGTTGAAATGGCTGTTGTTCTTTCATTGCATTGCTTTTGCACATCTGTCAGAAATCATTGGACATGTTTGTGTGAGACTAGTTATGGTTCTGTAATCTATTCATTTAATCTGTATATCCATTCTTTTGCCAATACTACACTTTGCATTACTGTAGTTAGGTAGTAAGTCCTTATATCAGGTAGAGTGATTCCTCACACATTCTTCTTTTTTGAAATTGTTTCAATGATTTTAGGGTCTGTGCCTTCCCACATAAATTTTAGAATTAGCTTGTCTCTGTCTACAAAAAACCTTGCCAGGATTTTTATAGGAACTGATTAAAATCTAGATCAGTTTTGGGAGAATTGACATCTTTACTATGTTGAATCTTTTAATCCATGGATATGGTATGTCTTTCCATTTATTTAGGTCTTCTTTGATTTCTCTCATTAGGATTTTCTAATTTTCAGCATACAGATCCTGTATATGCTTTGTTAAACTTATTTCATTTTCTTTTTAATTTTTTTAGATTTTATTTATTTAGTTTAGAGAGAGGTGAAGGGAAGGAGAAAGAGAAGGAGAGAAACATCAATGTGTGGTTGCCTCTTGCATGCCCCCTACTGGGGACCTGGTCCACAACCCAGGCATGTACCCTGACTGGGAATCAAACCTGTGACCCTTTGGTTTTCAGGCTGGTACTCAATCCACTGAGCCACACCAGCCAGGGCAACTTATTTCATTTTTCTTTGGAGTGATTGTAAATGGTATTATGTTTTTACTATTGGTTTCCATATGTTCATTGTTACTATGTAGAAGTGCAGTTTTTACATGCATATCTTACATCTTTTGATCTTGTTAAACTCAGTTCTAGGAAGATTTTGTGTTCTGTTTTGTTTTTAGATTTCTTGGCATTTTCTACATAGACAATCATTCAATCCAAAAAATAAGGACAGACTTGTGGCTTCCTTTCCAATCTGTATGCCTCTTATTTCCTTTTCTAGACTGTTGTGCTACCTAGAGCTTCAAGTGCTGTGTTGAATAGAGGTGGTGAGAGAACACATTTTGCCATCTCTGATAGTAGAGGGAAAGAAAATTAAAATGATTTGTTCTGTGAAAGACCCTATGAAGAAGATTGAAAATACAAGCTGCAGACTTGGAGAAACTGTAAGCTGTGTATCCACAAAGGTCTTACATCTGGAATATATAAAAAGCCTTTGAAACACAATTGCAAAAAAAAATCAACCCAGTTATAAAGTGGGTAAAAGACATGAAGAGACATTTCACCATAGAGGATATATAGATGACAAGTAAGCACATGAAGAGATGCTCAGCTTTTTTAGCCTTTAGGAAAATTAAATTAGAACCATGATGAAATGTCACTGGACATCTATCAGAAAGGCTAATATGAAAATAGTGATATAAAAATATCTTCAACAAATGCTGGTGAAGATTAAAGAAACTGGATTAATCATACATCACTTGTGGGAATGTAAAATGATATACCCACTCTGGAAAATAGTGCTACAATTTCTTTAAAAAAGAAAAGCTAAACTTAACGGTATAAACACAGCAACAGCACTTTTGGGTATTTATCCCAGAGAAACAAAAACTTATATTCACACAAAACCTGTACACAAATGTTCACAGCAGATCTATTCATAACAGCTAAAAAGTGGAAATAACCTAGATATCCTTCAACAAGTTGATGGTTAAAAAACTGGTACATATCCAGACCATAGAATACTATCTAGCAACAAGAAGGAAAGGACTATTAATATACACAACAGTTTTGATGTGTCTCAAGCAATTATGCTGAATGAAAAAAGTCAATTTCAGGTTAGATAGTACCTTATTCCAGCCATGTAATCTTGAAATAAACTATAGAGATAGAGAACATATTAATGTTGCCAAGGGTTAGGGATTGTGGTAGGTGGGTGCCCTAACAACATAAGGAAGTTTTATAGTATAACAGGTATCTTGATTGTGGTTGCAGTTACATAAATGTTCACATGTGATAACATTGCACAGAGCCACACACCCATATAAGTGCACACACTCACAAATGATTGCATATAAAACAGGCAAAATCTGAAAAAGCTTTGTGGATTATACCAGTGTCAATTTCCTGGTTGGGATATTATACTATACTATCCTGGATGGTATAATATGGGGAACTGGGAGAAGTATATGCAGAATCGCTCTTTAAACTTTTTTTTTTTTTGCAATTTACTGTGAATGATTCAATATAAAAATTTTAAAAGCTAAATTAAAATTTTAAATTATTATAAAAATGATTAGTTATAAAAATAAAGGAATGCTTACATTTTCTCTGATTTTTTATATATTTGGGGTTATGGTTGACAAACCTGAAAATTTTCAGATGTCAGCATGGTCTCGTTGGATGTAACTGGTCCTCAGCTTCCACCACATATCACCCTCTAGGCCAATTCAGCAACACCCTAACTGGTCTGTGTACTGTTCCACTGATGACACCTCTTGATGCTGCACCAGTGTCAGATTGCCATGAGAGTTTCTAAAACTTACTACTAGCTTCTGGGCTTATCACCTTGTGGACCAGCAACAGCCTTTTGCAGACCAGCTCCGGCTCAGTGACTACACTGAGTAGAGTAGATCCCTGCACACGTGCAGAATCTGGTGTTGAGTCAAATGTTGCTCAGGGTCTCCGTTTGAGTTAAGAGGGCTCTTTTTATGAGAAACAGCTGTACTACTATTGTAACCAGAAGAAGTCTTTGATGCTTCCAGACTTTTCCAGAATTATAATGCTATTTTAAGTTCTCCCTTTGGAGAACAGAAAAGTATACACAGGGGAAAATTTGTTGTTATTTCTTTTGGAGAGCATTTCTTGTTATAAATTATTGCTTCTTGCTTTTTCCTGGAAACCCATTTAAACAAGTCTTCCTTATCCATTACACTAGGTTAAAAATAGTACATTTTCTTATGACTGAAAATGAAAACTTTCTGATTAAATCTTGACATCTCTTTTACTTGAAAAGAGTATGGAATACTCATTTGGCAATCTGTACATTTGTGTTTTCCCCATATATGGATAATATAAAATTACTATCATCCTGTTGCAGTTCAACATCAGAAATATAGTGGCCCAAATGAGAGAACAGCGTTATGGCATGATTCAAACAAAGGTAAGCTCTCACCTTGTAAATTCTTTTTTTTTTAATACTTTATTGATTATTATATTATGGTTGTCCCAATTTTTTTCTGCCTTTCCCCGATCCATGCAGCACCCCCACTCCCTCAGGCAATACTCCCACCATTGTTCATGTTCATGGGTCATGCTCATCCACATAAGCTCTTTGGCTACTCCATTTCCTATACTGTACTTTACGTTCCCATGGCTATTCTGTAACTACCTATTTGTACTTCTTTTTTTAAAATATATTTTATTGATTATGCTATTACAGTTGTCCCATTTCTCCCCCATCATTCCCCTCCACCCTGCACACCCTCTCCCACCCACATTCCCCCCTTTAGTTCATGTCCATGTGTCATAAGTTCTTTAGTTTCTACTTTTCCCATACTATTCTTGCCCTCCCCCTGTCTATTTTCTACCCACCATCTATGCTACTTATTCTCTGTACCTTTTCCCCCCCTCTCCTCCTCCCATGCCCCTGTTGCTAACCCTCCATATGATCTCCATTTCTGTGGTTCTGTTCCTGTTCTAGCTGTTTGCTTAGTTTGCTTTTGTTTTAGGTGTGGTTCTTAATAGTTGTGAGTTTGCTGTCTTTTCACTGTCATATTTTTGATCTTCTCTTTCTTACATAAGTCCCTTTAACATTTCATATAATAAGGGCTTGGTGATGATGAACTCCTTGAACTTGACCTTATCTGAGAAACGCTTTATCTGTCCTTCCATTCTAAATGACAGCTTTGCTGGATACAGCAATTTTGGATGTAGGTCCCTGCTTTTCAAGATTTCAAATATTTCTTTCCAGCCCCTCCTTGCCTGTAAGGTCTCTTTTGAGAAACCAGCTGACAGTCTGATGGGCACTCCTTTGTAGGTGACTGTCCCCTTATCCCTTGCTGCTTCTAGAATTCTCTCCTTCATTTTAATCTTGGCTAATGTAATTACGATGTGCCTTGGTGTGTTCCTCCTTGGGTCCAAATTCTTTGGGACTCTCTGAGCTTCCTGGACGTCCTGGTAGTCTATTTCCTTTGCCAGATTGGGGAAGTTCTCCTTGATTATTTGTTCAAACAAGTTTTCCACTTGTTGCTCTTCTTCTTCCCCTTCTGGGACCCCTATAATTCGGATGTTGGGACGCTTAACGATGTCCCGGAGGTTCCTAAGCCTCTCCTCATTTTTTTGAATTCTTGTTTCTTCCTCGTTTTCTGTTTGGTTGTTAGTTTCTTCCTTCTGGTCTACTCCATTGATTTGAGTCCCAGTTTTCCTTCCATCTCTATCAGTTCCCCATGCATCCTCCTTCATTTCACGTATTGTAGCCTGCATTTTTTCATGTAATTTGTGAGCAAAATCAACCAATTCTGTGAGCATTTTGATGACCAGTGCTTTGAACTGTGCATCTGATAGGTTGGCTGTCTCTTCAGGGCTTAGAGAAATTGGCTCTGGGGCTTTCATTTGTTTTCCGGTTTTTGGTGTTGTTTTTTTTTGTTTGTTTGTTTGTTTTGGTTTTAGTCTGGTCGTGGCTATTACATAGTGAGGGGTGGAGCCTTAGGTGTTCCTCAGGGCGGGGCAGCCCAGTCGCTGGGTTGTGATGCTATAGGTGGAGGTGGGGTCCAGGAGGGAAGAATGGCGCCTGTTCCGCTCTCTCCTGGACTCCGGTCCCTTCCGCCACTTCCCCTTTGCCTGGATTATCTGTGCACTCTTGTGTGCTGTTAGGTAGTGAGGAGTGGAGCCTCAGGCGCTCTGCAGTGCAGGGCAGCCCAGTCACTGGGTTGTGACGCTGTATGTGGGGGTGGGGTCTGAGAGGGCTCAATGGCGCCTGCTCTGCTTTCTCCTGGATTCAGTCCCTTCCGCCACTTCCCCTCTGCCTGGACCGTCTGTGTGCGGGAATGTGGGACCACCTGGTCAGCCAGCCGCCTTGTGTAGCCTTACTGGGTCTGCACAGTTGCCCCCCTGTGCCCGGGGACCACCAGCCGACACCTGTGCACCTGGGAACTGCCAGTCACTGCTGCTTGCATTCCAGGTCCGCACATCCACTTTTTCCTGCCGCGACTCCACCCCTCTTACCGGTCTGGATGAATGGTTGTTGGACTTCCGTACAGTTCAATTTTCTATGAGTTCTGGTTGTTTTCTTGTTTCTAAATATTTGTTGTCCTTAATTTTGGTTGTGAGAGGAGGCACAGTGTGTCCGCCTATGCCTCCATCTTGGCCGGAAGTCCTCACCTTATAAATTTTAATTTGAAGAATAATGAATATCAAAGTTAACACTATATATAGCACATTACAATTTATAAATCTCTTTTACCTACATGATTTCACTGATTTTTACCTCTTTGAGGTAGACATTGGTTTTGTTCTGATATTACTGATGTAGAACTTTAAGTTCAGAGCAATGCACTCTGTTCCATAAGTTCATTCAGATAGCAAGCAGAGGAGCCAAAACTAAGACTGAAGTCTTCTGATGCCCAAACACAAGCTTTGTCCATAATGCTGTATTATTTAAGTAACATAATTTAATTTATTTGCCATAAATTTGTGGATAGCAATTTTTGGATATTTACCTTCCATGAAGTATTAATGTCATTGGCAGGTCATAAAATGATATCATTTGTCACAGGTTAATTATTAATCATTTGGGTGGGTTAAAAGAATATGGATAATGAAAACGAATAGGTACCCTTGAATCTTTAGCTTGGGCTGTTTTTAGGCCAATGTCGAATAATATAAAGCATTTTATTTGAACTAGTGGTATGAGAGACCTGAGGCTATTTCTAAAAAATAAGTTTAAAATTAAATTTATCCAGACAAAATATAAGAAGATTGAGAGTGAGAGTCGGTTTCCCCTCTATTCAGTTTATCCTTTAGTTCTAGGGCAAGAACTATATTGTGATCACTTATTTTCCTGATATTTAAAAATATATTTATGTAAAAAATATAATTAGTTAAATGTTTCCTCTTTTAGGGACTTTCCTTTGTGGTTAAAAATTACAAATGTGTTCTCTGAAAGTGGATATTGATATTCAATTACTTAACATTCTGTTGTTTTTCATATACGTGTATGTAGGAGCAGTATTACTTTTGTTATAAAATTGTGCTTGAAGTTCTTCAGAAGCTTGTGACTTTCCATTAAGAAAGATTTCTGTTGCCTCACACTTGAAATTACCAAGTGGCTTGGAGCTTCCTCATAAAGAACATGTTCAAGCTGTACTGACTGGCTTTGCTTATGCCTAAAATGTGCTTTCTTGGTGTATCATTTAATTTTCTTTCTGACAAGTTCCTGAAGGCAGCATCATTTGGTTGGTGGTGAACAGAGTTTACCCACTGATTTTACTTAGATAATATCAAAATACCTTCCCACATTTTCCAGCAAAATAAAAAGTTACTTAAAACAACTGCTTGAAGGGATTACAGAGCCCAATAAAGGACTTAAACTATATTCATTAAATTTTATTTGGAAAGACAGCTAAAGGGACTGAGGATTTCTAGGACCTTCTAAAGCCCCAATTCTGGCAGTATATGGGGCCAATAAACTGCAAGATCATTATGACTTCTTACAGGCATTTTCTAAACAGATACTTGTTTATGTGTGCATGTGTTTTTAGCTAGAATCTGCATTTTTAGATGGTATTTGAGTAACTCGGCTCAATAAAGAACCCTATTATGATGCTTTATCTTGTTATACAACTTGAATTTCATTTTTCTATTCGTCCATACTCCCATGGGAGACCTCAGAGGATGAGTTGCTTTTATAGAGCCACAGGACAAGGTACTGTTGGTCTGGGAAGCATTTTTTGGGTGAGTAGAGCTCCTCCTCACCATCACATGAGCACACTGGTGAACAGTCCAAAACTAAAATAGATGTTTATATAGAAGGTCCAAGAGGAAATTTTCATTTGGCTCAATTTCTTTTCTATCCCACCCTAACACTGGAACATATTACTCAGTCTGCTTTGTTGAGAGCAAGTATTACATTCTATTTGCCTCTTACTTTTTTCACTTTAGCTAGCCGATAAACTTTGATATAAGTATTATCATGTAATTCTGAATATCTCTTATGCCAGATATATTTTTCAAACTAAGATCTATGATAGTTATTTTTTCCTTCAGAGTTACATTAAATAATTTATTTTCATTACCTCCCACCTCTGCTGTGACATTTAGAAGTTGGCTTTGGGAACCAAATTTTGGAAAACCAAATTCATAGTTTAGGAAACAAAAACTTCCACATTGTTTTTTGAAAAGATTGTGGCCACTATTACATTCATCTTATTTTAGAACTTTGCCTCATACAATTACATTCTTTGATATTTTTATCAAAGAATTTTCATGACCAGTTAGACTTGATTATAAGCTATAAAACAATTGATTCAGGTCATTGCACAGTGTGATTCAGTGCAGATCAGAATATTCTATGAATTATATTGAGAGAATTTCTAATATTAAGCTGTAAATCCTTAATTTTAAGAGGCTTATATTGTTCCTATGGCTGAATAAATACTTGAATTGGATGAATTAAAATTGATAAATTTCATTTTAAAAATAATTATATGCCAAGAAAGTATTTTATGTTAAATAAAATTAATGATTCTACGTATTTACATTGTTCATATAAACAATGGTCTATGCTAAATATTAATTTAATTTTGGTGACTGGGCTTTAATATTTATATTCTTAATTTTTTCAATTTATGTAAAATAGATATAATGTACAACAGTGTTCCTGAAGATTTCATATTATTATTTAAATAAAAATATTTACTATGTATTGCCTGTTTTATTTTTATTATCTAGCCCTTAAAATACTCTTGTAGTGAAAAATTCCACAGTTTTTGATGGTACATATGTCTCTTCTTAATGTGTGCCTCATATTTTTTATAGCTGGACTAATTTTTATTTGTTTTAGGAAAATTAAGTAAGTAAATATGGAAATAGTGATTGCAGTTTTAAAATTTTATTTTTGGAAAGTGAATTTCAAATTGAAAACTTCTGAGTAATTGAAATATTAAGTTTCATACCAACAATATATCAATTTTTGCCTAGGATATGAATATTAAACTCCCATTGACATCTTTGTGAGTATATGAATTATTATTTAAGGGAAATTTTAAAAATACTTAAATGTAAACATATATGCATTTATTAACTTTGAACTTTAAATTCATATTTTAAAAGTTGTATGTGCTTGATGGACTCACAGGTTGGATCAAAGCTTTTCAGAAATAAACATTGTAAGTTTTGTTCTCATTTAAGTCTTAGTAATTTTTTTTTACTTTTAACCCCCAATTTGTCTAGAACATTATTAAATTTTCAATTAAGTTCACATTTATATTCAAAGGTCATTTCAGTGATTTATTTTTATTGAAAAATCTCAAAGGAAAGCAACTCTAAAACAAAAAAGTTTAATTTTCTACTTAATTTTTCTTAATCTCTTTGAGGAATTAATTTTCTTCTGTGGTGTCTAGAGGTTCAAGTAATTGAATCAGAAGAGCTGGAAGGTATCCATTAGGTAAAAACAGGTCAATAGTTTTCAGTGGGGTGTGTTGTATTGCTCAGTGGAATACTGAGTACTTAATTTGTTTACAGTTATAACCAAAAAGCAGTATGACTTCATAGTGAAACAATTGGGATTAAAAGGGATCCTAGAAGAGATCTAATGCAGCTATATCTGAAACTTGAATGTGATAAAGAACATGTTTTTAGAAACTCATAGCAACATCATATTTGGAGGGGAAAAATAGTCTTCCCATTAAAAAAACAGCATACCTCCTGTTAGCAATTGAGTATTGCTTAGAGTTATGTAGCCAATGCAATGAGACTATAAAAAGGAATAGTTGGTATAAATACTGAAAAGTTAGAAAAAATGATCTTTTGTTTATATATTTGCCTACATAGAAATAATAGATTCAACTAAAATATTGTATTGGGTTGGACAAAGAGTCATCTTATGGGGGAAAAAAACAAACTTTTTGGCCAACATGATATAGTAAATTCATTACAAAGTCCAGATATGACATAACTATGTAAAAATTAATCTTTCTCTATATCAGGGGTCAGTTACTATGGCCCACAGGCCAAACCTGATCTGTTGTCTATTTTTGTAAATAAAGTTTTGTACCCATGTGTTTATGTATTTTCTATGGCTGCTCTTGTGCTACAATGACAATAACCAAGTTAGCAGTGGTGAGATCATATGGTCCATAGGGCCTAAAATATTTACCACCTGATCCTTTGAAGAAGAAGTCTGTCAATCCCTGTTCTTTATCTTCAATAGGAAAAATATCTCTGAACAACAAGGAAATATAAAGTATGTATTTTATAAAATACAAAAATACCTAAGATTAATCTCAACAAGAACTTGACCAGTTGATGCTCACATTCTAAATGACAGAAAATGCATGAAAAGAACCAATATATTTTTAAAAGAGAAAAGTTGTGGGGAAGGGTGAGGATTTATCTTAATGATAATCAAAGTATTTTCTAAAGTCTTAGTAATTAAAATAATATGGGGTATATAAACAGAGCAATGGAACAAAATAGTCAAGAAATAGACAACAGATTCATGTATATCTATGAACTTATTATATGCTAAAGCCAGCATTTCAAATCTAGAGCTTCAAAATAAATGACGCACAAACCGATAGAACTGATAAAACTGGAAAAATAGATCACCATTCCTTTCTTAGTAATGGATAGCATAAGTAGAGAGAAAAATGAACTAGCTTGACCTATTTGACATTTTAGAACTCTGCACCAAACTACAGCAGAATACATTCTTTTCAAGTGCATGTGGAACATTCTCCAAGAAATTATATATTGGGTCATAAAATAAATCTCAATGTATTTCAAAAGAAAGGAACTGTATATGTGCTTTTATGGAATTAACTACAAACCAATAGCAAAGATAAATTTCACAAATTCTAAAATATTTGCAAATTAAACAAGGTACTTCTAAATAACCTATGAGTCAAAAAAAGTAATCACAAGAAATTAGAAAATATTTATAAATAAATAAAAGTGAAAACATACCATATAACTTATGGGATGCAGTGACAAAGTTTAAGGGTAAAGTTATTCACTTTGTTTGGGTCATGCTGGATTTGAGTTTGTTATGCTCGCAGGACCTCCAAGTGCTTCAACATCTGATGTTAAAAACAACCAAAATAGCCAATAGGAAAGTTCAGTGAGCTAATTTGAGGACAGCAGCTGAAACTGGAGGAGTAAGTGCCATCGTCCACTTCAAAAGTGAATAGATAGATGGAAGTGTGGGGGAGCTCCACCTGCAGGGCCCTCCCCTCCCCTCCCCTCCCCTCCCCGGCTGCCACGGATGAGAATGTCTACCAAGACATGATCTACTTGGGGAGGAAAGGTGGCCCATCTCTCAAAGGAGAAGGGCCAAGAGCCTCTTCCTCAATGGGCTTTTATTGGTTCATTTGCATAGGAATACAGGCTCATTAATCATTATCAGGCAGTAAGGATCAAACAATAGATAACATACAAAGAACTCTGAGGGCCTATTTTGAGTCAGGGTCAGATAGCTAAAGAGCAATAAAACTTTGAGGAACAAACTCACTTCTTGTTTGATCCTTATTTAATTGAGAGCATTCTAAACAAAGCAGGTTTCACAGGATTTTACATATTCTTTCTTAGGCCTGATCGCCCTAGGGAACCCGCCCTTTCCAGCACAGGGCTACACTCACCACCAGCATTGTATCAGGCTTAAGTCAGGCAGGGTAAGCAATGCAGTCAAGAGATTACCATGCTTCTTGCAGACAGAATGAGGACTCAGGCTATGTCAAAGCTGAGGGTCCATCACCCTCTTTTGCTATAGCCCCCCAAGTCCTTCCTTGGGGCCTCCACATGATCGTGCCTCTCTTAGGTCGTTTCCCCCTTAGGGAATCTTATCCATCATTGGCTTTAAGGGCTTTAATGCTTTAAGGATCAAGCATTAAGGGCCAATTATGGATGAAGTAAAAGGAGCAGAAGCAGCGCCCCTTCCAGGGAGACAAGCTTTGTCCCCTTAGTGGCTTACGGTCCAAAGGTCGCTTACTTAGCCTTAGCCATGGTGGGGGGTTACAGCTTCTGAAGCCAGGTATGGTGTTTCCCAGCATGGAAGGAGCTCTATGTAAGGCCTAAAGGGGTTAGAGCAGTCTTGTTCTTAACTCCTCTAAAAGCTGACCTACCAAGACTCCTTCCAGAACGAAATCCCACACTGAAGAGAAACTAGAGTGGAAATTCAGCAGAGACAGTTAGTAGGGGTGAAGAAAAGAGAAGGTCCGTAAAAGTGAGTGAGGGGAACAGAGCCAAGGAAACCTAAGAAAGCAAGCTCAGCAAGGTTACAAGAGCCATCTGAAAAAGCCTCTCAAAAATTCAGGGAAACTAAATTTACATAAGAATGAACAATAGAAAAGTATCATGATAAAATCCCAATTCTATAAAGAAGAGCTAAAGAACATATAATCTCTAGAGACAATAAAGATACACCAGAAAGACATGCTCAAAACAGATAAAAACTATAACTTAATATTTCAAAATGAGCTTAAAGACATTAGGAAAATTATGTAAGACAAAGGAAAACAACAAAAACCATAATATAGAAAATTCAAAACTATATGACAAATCAAGAATTAGACACAAAAAACTTGAGAAATGAAGACTAAACTATTAGAAACACAAGTAAATAAACACAATAATGAAAGTGAATAAAGACTATTTCAGACATAGCAAAAACAGTTTGCCTCCAGCAGAGGACCCTTAAGAAAATTCTAAAAGTAAAAATGGCAGAAAATTATCTCAAATGAGTTAAAGATAGAATTAAAAGCAGAGAATAGATTAAATATTTTAGGGGATTTAAAATTCATGTATTGAATTAAAATACATTATATCACTAGCATATTGGTCAGGGGAAATACAAATGGGTTTAAAATGTTCTCTATTAAAATAACAATGTCATATTTCACAGATATAGAACAAATATCTCAAAAATGTATATGGATCATAAATGACCTTGAATGGCCTCAGCAATTTTGAGAAAGAAGAACAAATTAGGAGGGATCACAATACCTGATATCAAACTATATAACAAGGCCATGGTAATCAAAACAGTCTGGTGCTGGCACAAGAATTGACACATAGATCAGTGGAACAGAATATAGAGCCCAGAAATAAACCCAAGTCTCTATGGTCAATATTTGACAAAGGGGGCAGAAGCTTAAAATGGAGTAAAAATTGCCTCTTCTACAAATCACATTGGGAGATCTGGATAGCTCCATGCAAAAATGAAACTCAATTACCAACGTATGTCATACACAAAAATAAACTCAAGATGGATAAAAGACTTAAATATAAGTCATGAGATACAAAAATCCTAGAGGAGAACATAGGCAGGAAAATTTCAGATATTCCATGCAGCAATATTTTCACTGATATGTCCCCTAGAGCAAGAGATATAAAGGAAAGAAACAAGTGGTACTACATCAAATTAAAAAGCTTTTGCACAGCTAAAGAAAACATCAGCAAAATGAAAAGGGAACTGACTGAATGGGAGGACATATTTGCCAATGATACCACAGATAAGGGTTTATCTCCAAAATATGTAAAGAACTCATATGACTCAACACCAGGAAGACAAACAATCCAATTCAAGAATGAACAAAGGACCTAAACAGACAATTCTCCAAGGAGGACATACAGAGGGCCCAGAGACCTGTGAGAGGATACTCAGAATCGCTAGTCATCAGAAAAATGCAAATTGAAACCACAATGAGATGATATTTCACACCACTGAGAGTGGCCATCATAAATCAACAAGCAACAAGTGCTGGCGAGATTGTGGAGAAAAGGGAACATGGGTGCACTGTTGGTGGGAATGCAGATTGGTGCAGCCACTGTGGAAAACAATATGGAATTTCTTCAGAAAACTAAAAATGGATCTGCCTTTTGACCTGGCAATTTCACTGTTGGGATTATATCCTAAGAATTCTGACACACGAATTTAAAAGAACTTATGCACCCCTATGTTCACAGCAGCACAATTTGCAATAGCCAAGTGCTAGAAATAGCCTAAATGCCCATCAGTAAATGAGTGGATCAAACAACTGTGGTACATTTACACAATGGAATTCTATGCAGCAGAAAGAAAGAGGGAGCTCCTACTCTTTGCAACAGCATGGGTGGAACTGGAGAACATTGTGCTAAGTGAAATAAGCCAGGAGGTGAAAGACAAATACCATATGATCTCACTTATAAGGGGGACATAATCAACGAAACAAACTAGAGAGCAAAATAGAACCAGAAACATGGAAATAAAAAACTGACAGTGACCATAAGGGAGGGGAGATTCGGATAACAAGGGGAATGGTCAAGGAACTTAAATAAAGGGCACATAGATGGGGATAACAAGGGGAATGGTCAAGGAACTTAAATAAAGGGCACATGGACAAAGACAAGAGGGGACGGGGGGAGGACTGAATATGGAAGGTGGGTGTAGGTAGGGCAGGGGAGAGTAATGGGGGAAAAATGGGGACAACTGTAGCTGAACAACAATAAAAAAGAAAAGAAAAAAATGTTCTAAGTGTTACTGAATAAAAGTGGGATTCAGGCCAGCCACCACCCATACAGGCAAATTTCAGAGGCAGAGGTTTGCTGAGAAAAGGAAAGCGGGGGGGTTTTTTATCCAAAAACTGAAAGGTTTGGGAGGATGGCAGGCTCCTGCCTCAAAGCTATCCCCTCTGGAAAACCCAGCCACCCTGTGCCAGACTAATCTGAGGCTGCACCAAGAGTTCCTTCTCCCACTTAAAAAGACAGTCCTTTGGGAACCACAGATGGCTGCTGCACCATCATCCAAGTGGCTTGGCTTGTTCTAGGTTGCATTTCAGCTTAAGGCTCCTTCCTGGGGACCCATGTGTGGGGTTGGCACCACCACTGGCCACATGGCTTTCAGGGCCCTCTCCCTTTTCTTAGTTTATGTAAGCTACTCCTGTGGGCTGAATGTATGCTCAAGCTTACACATGCTTTGGGAAGGTCTACCTCCCACCTCCACTAATCCCATCTTTTTCCAGGCTAGCCTTCCAGGTCTTCCTCCAACTGGAAGGGGTTAGGAGGTCTTTTACCTTAGCCTATCTCCCGCTCTAGCCTTTCCCATCCTCAGCACAATGACTTCCTCCTGTCATGTCTTTCCAGGGGCTGGGGATCTGTCCTTGTGCACCACACCGCACCAGCCTGGTTACCCAGACAATATGGTGCTGCCCTTGCAGCCCCTCCCCTATGCTCTGGCTTGCACTCTGGGAACTGGCCAGGCTAGCAGTATCATAAAGTCCTTGAATTATTTAAGAAAATAAATTTATCAAAATTAGGTTTTAATAACTTTAAAATACTTTATAGTTTTTATTATAGCTACTAAAAGAATAGGAAAAGAATGTGTTTTTTTCATACTAAGAGAAGGTAACTATGGGCAAGAGAAAAGAAGAAAAAGCCCAAGAAGATGGTACAAATAAAAGGCACATAATAGGAGAGAAGATTGAATCCCCCAAAATAAGAAGAATAAAGCATATTTATGCTTTATTATTTCAAGAAAGGTAAAAACGTATCTGAAATGCAAAAGAAGGTTTGTGTATTTCAAAATGCACAAAGAAGTGCAAAAAAAGTGTAAGGAGAAGTTGCTGTGACTGATCACTTCATATAAAGTGGTTTGCAAAGTTTTGTGCTGGAGATTTCTTGCTGGATAATGCTCCACAGCAGGATAGACCAGTTGAAGTTGATAGCCATCAAATTGAGACATTAATTGAGAACAATCAACAGTATACCATGTGGGAAATAGCCAACAAACTTAAATATCCAAATCAATGAAGTTATTAGTGAAAATCAAAAAATGTACTTTTTTATTTTATGGAAAAAACCATACAGACATCTTGGCCAACCCAAAATAATCAAAATTAAAATGTTTTAAATTGAAAATGACAGTAGTACATTTAAAAACTTTTTGAGACAGAAAAATCATAGGGAGGAATTTATAGTCATGAATATATATACTAGGAAAGAAATGACAAAATTATCTAAAGAAGCATCAGTCTCAAGAAGTTAAGAACAGCAAAATTAAACCAAAGTAAAGTAGAAGGAAGGAAATGGTAGAGTTCAGACTAGAAATTAATAACATAGACAACAAATATACAACAGGGAGAATCAACATAGCTTCATCAATGTTGGTTCTGGTAAGACTGATTCAGATAAAGAGAGCAGTATAGGTAAATAGCAGGAGGAGAAAAAAATATTTCATTACAGAATCAGAAAACTTTAAAAAGAAAAATGCAAAAATTGTATAAATAAATTTATACCTCTAAATTTGAATGGACTGATTCCTAGAAAAGTACGAAAAACTACACAATAAGAATAACTATAATAGGTCTAAAAGCTCAAAGAAACTGATTTATAATTAAAACCATTCCACAATAAACACTTCAAGTTCAGGTGGTTTCATGGGCCAATTCTAAAAAAAAAAATATTAAGTAGGACTGCAACTTTATGTAATTCTTTGAAAGAAATGAAAAGGTTTAGCATAACATTCATACCAAAACCCCAAAAGGAAATTATGAAACATGGTGGGTCAGTTTCACTCTTGAATATGTATGTATATATTGTAAACAAGGTATAGCAAGTTGAATCCAGAAATAAACTGCTAGAAGATAACTTTTAAAGAAAGTATCATTATGACTCATAATATTAAACACAGACACATCAAATGTTTTATTTAATTATTAGTTAATGAGGAAAACAATAGCTGGTTCATAGGAAAACTTTTGAAACCACATGTAAATGCTAAAATTTACAAATAGATGATAAACTATTTTTTACCATAAGGTGTAGGAATAATTAATTGTTCTTTCACTGGGTAGAATTAACTTGCAAATCTACAGATAAGAATCATTTGCATTGTTACCAGTTATTTACAATTTCTAGTAGTTGTAAATAGCTCAAAGACTATGAAAGGTGGAATTTCCATAGAATCAGAAAACCTGGAATTAGGAAATTCCTTGTTTTCCATTAAGAACACCTAGTTAGACTCCTGGTCAAGATGGAGGTGTAGATAAACACAGATCACTTCCTCACATGACCACAGCAAAAATTACAAATATTACCCAGAATCATCAGAAAATTGACCTGTATGGATGTCCAGCAACTAAGGAATTAAAGAAGATACATTTATCCAAATGGGTGGAAGGGGCAGAGATGCAGAGAGGTGCAGACAGGTGAGAAGAGGGGCTGAGAGGCACAGAGATCCAAACAGGTGATCCCACACTCACGTATGGTGGACAAAAATTTGGAGGGATGCCCAGCCCTATAGCAGACCACCCAACGCAGGGTTCCAGTGCCAGTAAAATAAGTCTCCATAACTTCTGGCTGTAAAAACCAGTGGGGGTCATGATGGTGGAAGAAAGCAGGATTCTCGGGAGTCTCTAAGGGCCTGAAAAGGACTTAGGGCTTATGCAGACTCACTCCCTCTGGACTTCAGCACCAGGGCAACAGCTGGGAGGGCACAAGTGGCATATGGGGAGAAATTAAAGTGACTGGCATCAGGGAAAGTGCTGGGAGACAGCTTCCTCCTGGAAAAAATTCCGGAGGTCAGGCAGCAGCATTGGACCCTCTCTGAGCCTTCCCCCACACAGAGCCACAGAGTGGCAACTGGGGTTGCTCCACCCTGGCAATTACCTAAGGCTCCACCCCATCCAACTTACTGGTGCATTTTTCTACAATAGGCCACATTACTAAGGCAGGGAGTCAAGGCAGCTCTACCTGATACATAGAAACAAACACAGAAAGACTACCAAAATGAGGAGACAAAGAAATATAGGCTAAATGAAAAAAATAGAACTCCAGAAAAAAAATAAAGGAAATGGAAAGAGGCAATTTATCAGATGCAGAGTTCAAAACACTGGTTATTAGGATGCTCAAAAAACTCATTGGGTACTTCAACAGCATAAAAAAAGACCAAGGCAGAAATGGAGTTTACATTAAGTGAAATAAAGAAAAATTTACAGAGAACTAACAGTGGGGAGAATGAAACCGAGAATCAAATCAGTGATTTGGAACATAAGGAAAAAAAAATTCAACCAGAACAGCAAGAAGAAAAAAGAATCCAACAAAATAAGGATAGTCTAAGAAGCCTCTGGGACATCTTCAAAGTACCAACATTTGAATAACAGGGGTATCATAAGGGGAAGAATGAGAGCAAGAAATTGAAAACTTATTTGAAAAAATAATGAAAGAAAATTTCCCTAATTTGGTGAAGGAAATAAACATACAAGTCCAGGAAATACAGAGTCCCAAACAAGATGGACCCAAAGACAACCACACAAAGACACATCATAATTAAAATGCCAAAGAATAAACATAAAGAAAAAATCTTAAAACCAGCAAGAGAAAAGCAGATAGTTACCTACAAAGGAGTTCACATAAGACTGTCAGCTGATTTCTCAAAAGAAATTTGCAGGCTAGAAGGGACAGGCAAGAAGTATTCAAAGTGATGAAAAGCAAGGACCTACATCCAAAATTACTCTATCTAGCAAAGCTATCATTTAGAATTGAAGAGCAGATAAAGTGGTTCCCAGACAGGGTAAAGCTAAAGGAGTTCATCATTGCGGGGGGCTCCGCTCGTAGAACCCCCGTTCGTCACGGATAAAAATAAAAACTACCAAGACAAGATCTGCTTGGGGAGGAAAGGGGTCAAACTCTCAGAGGAGAATGACCCAGAGCCCCATCCTCACTAGGCTTTTATTGGGCTCAAATACACGGGAATATAGGTATGTCAGGCGACAAGGATCAAACAATGGTTAACATTTCAAAGCAATCTGAGGGCTTAATCTGAGTCAGTGTTTGTCAGGAAAGGGGGTTGCCAGACTTTGGGAGACATACTCATTTCCTCCTGGGACACTTATCACCTAAGGAAGAGCACTTTTAGCAAAGCAGATTTCATAGTACTTTAGGAATTCTTTCTTATGTCCGGATCACCCAGGGAGCCATCCTGGCCAGCACAGGGTTGCACCGCTCACCCCCACAGTTTCAGGCTTTAAGGCAATTAGGAAGCAGGAGACATCTCCCAGATGGAAATGAGGACTCGGGCTATGTCAGAATAGCTGGGGGGCGAGGGTCCATCACATCTTCTTTGCTGCAACCCCCCCGAGTTTTTCCATGAGGCCTCCCAAGTGGTCGAGTCTGGCTTAGGTTGCCCCTCCCATGAGGAGTCTTACCTGTCATTGACTGCTAACCAAGCAACGGCGCCAGAGATGGATGAGGCAAAAACAGTGCTCCTGCCAGGGAAATAAGCTTTGTCTCCTTCGTAGGTCACATCCTTGTGACAGAACAGACCCAGATGAAGTGGGTCCCTTGGGCTCTTACACAGCCCACCCTGGGGTGAGGGTTACAACTCCTGAAACCAGGCTGAACGGTCCGCAACACATCATCACCAAGCCATTATTATATAAAATGTTAAAGGGACATAACTAAGAAAAAGAAGATCAAAACTATGGACATTAAAATGGTAATAAATTCACAATGATCAAAAACTGAATCTAAAAAATAAACTGAGCAAACAAACAGAATAGAGACAGAACCATAGATGTGGAGATCATTTGCAGAGTTATCAGTTGGGAGGGGGAAAAGGGATAATGGAGTAAAAGGTGCATGGATTAAGAAGTGTAAATTGGCAGGTACAAAATAGACAAGTGGATGTTAAAAACAGTATAGAAAATGGAGAAGTCAAAGAAAGAAATTATACATGCATGACACATGGACATAAGCTAAAGAGGAGGGATTGCTGGAGGAAAGTGGTTGAGGGCAAGAGGTAAAATTTGGACAATTGTAATAATATAATCAATAAAATGTATTTTAAGAAAGAATACAAAGTTATTCTTTTGGTCCTTTCAAAGCTTTACACATTTTTTCTGTCATTTAAAAAAATTATGTGTCATGATCCAGTTGGCTTTAGTCTAGAAATGTCAAATCAGTTTGTAATTCAATGAATGTATTCATCACACTAACGAATTAAAGAAGAAAAACATGTGGACAGCTTAATAGATGCAGAAAAAAAGTTCTGATAAAATTTAATATCCTCTTGTTGTAACAGGGAATATAGAGGATATTCCCAGTAAACCTGGCTTGGGGGCAGGGGAGAAGCAGAGGATGGCAATTGAGAGTTACTTTGCATAACTATAGCAACTTGGCTAGCTTCACAGTAACGCTAAAAAGCTGTGTCTTACACTCTTGGAGCCAGGGAAATGGACTTAGAAAGGAAAAGGAGGGTTTCTTCCATGTAGGTTGTAGGTTGTACCAAGGAATTAGGCCATGAGCTGTTGCTGTAATCATTCCTGCTCTAGCTGACTCCAGAGCTGCAAAGGACTTGCTTGCACTTGCATTTTACCTGGACTTTAAGAGCTGTGCCTTTCTTGAGTTTCACCACAACTCAGTGTGTTATAGAACAGACCCAAGGTAGGGGTATGCAATATACTATTACTGAAAGGACCCCCCTTTTTTCTCCAGGGGTCCCCACCACCCAGTAGGTTTGATATGCCCACTGCCAGAGGAAAGACATCTCTCAATGCCAGAGATTTGTGAAAAGGAAAGGAATTATATATTTAAAAGCTATACAGACTTAGAGTAGTGACTTAATGCCTTCATTAAAATACTAAAGTCCTTTAGAATACCCACAGATGCACACAATTCTTCCTTCTCCCTCTGCCCTAGTCTGGTGTACTGTATCTCAGGAAAAGAAGTAGAAGTCCGTGATTCAGGCTCCCGGCACCATCAGCTGTGCTGCTGCCACGATCTCCAGTTAATCCAAAACCATGTGGCACCTTCTCATGGCCCACCAGCAAGAGTCCTTTCACCCCTTTTCTTCCAGGCAAAGTCTTTCCTGCTTCCTAAGCCACAGGGCAAAAAGGAGCACCTTAGAGCCATGTGGTTCTGCCCCACAAGGCTGCCACTCCTGGATTTAAATCCCTGCACCAATCTTCCTCTACAGTACCATTTCCAACTCCTTCTACAATCGGTTACACCTACCAGCATTCTTGTATTCTTCCAGCTTTTCTGGGCTGCCATAGTGAGTCTGGACAGGTGTGGCCCTATGGCATGGAGCCAATCATCTCCAAGTTCTCACACAGGTGCTGTAACCAGGGAGAGTTACTTCCCAGTTACATCTTGGGTGGAAGTCACTTCCATCCCCCTGGCTCAAAGCATGGCCACAGCTATTTAACATATCCGTGAAACCAGTTAAAGGTTATAGATAGGTTAAATGACCATGCCAGAGGTTAGCTGCAAAGCTGTTGCTATTCAACTCTCAATGGCCCTGCTCCATGTGTCCCATTCCCCAGCTCAGACTTGTGGGGGTGAGGACATCCTATATATATTTTTCTAATATTTCCTGGACACCTTGAGTTCTGGATCCCATCACAAATCCCTATCTTGGCTGCACCCTGTTACAAGAGTAACATGGAACATGCTTTTTTCAACTATTAAATGGAGGCTGATGAACATGTATCCTGGATCCTGAAGGAGAGAGCTGCTGTGTGAGGATAATGACTTTGGGACTTTCCAGAGGGACCAGAGAATTGTTTACACAGCTAGCTTAAGTTAAGAACATGGGAAACTTTAGCGGATGTTTCTGGCTCATAGCCTGCTGGGGAGGATGGGAAGCGTTGGGTCTCATGGGAAAACTGGGCTCAGAGCATGAGTGTTCTAGGCTCCCCCAGGGGTGGAATATTGTAAATAAAGATCTGCTTCTTCTAGCATTAATTGTTGGGTCTTACACCAGGGCAGCACATGGACAGGCCATGCTCTGCTCTATATCATTATCTAAAAAAGAAAAGAGAATTCTTAGCAAACTTGAAATAGAAGGGAATTTCCTTAATCTGCTAGCAGATAGGTACAGCAAACTTACACCGGACATTCATTTAGTAGCAAAACATTGCTCCCCTTCTACAAACTGTTTTGTACTCTGAAAATCAGGTGGGAGTGGAACAGGGAAAATAAGTCCATCACACAGCCTGGTTTGGATAATAGCCCCAAGGAGATGACTAAGTGTTCCTTTGTGCAAGAGATCACTTCTTTCTCACTGGTGCTGATTCTTAACTTTTTTTCTCACATGTGGACAGAATAGATTTGGTTAATTATACCCAAATTGAAAATTTTCTGCTCAGGAACACCACTGAGATGTTAGCAATCCATAACCAATCCTCAATGTTTAAAAAAGGTACTTCACAGGCAAAACAGAAATGCATTTGTGAGCAGTATTTTGCTGTCCTGAAGAGCATAGTACTCCAATATTGAGGTGCCTATTTATAGGAATTCTGCCTGTATGCAGCAGAAAGCAGGTAGAACATTAAAGCTGTTTGCAACAAAGGACCTGTTCAGCATTCCAGCATCTCAGTCCCGCTGCCTGTACACTACAAAATGGTGTGTGGGTCCAGAGCTATGTCCTGGCTGGATTGCCACTATGTGGGAATGCTGGGGTGCCTGCGGGTGCTGACTGCTGCGTTCAGAGCTAAGTGGCATTCTACTACTTGCCATGGCACTTGGGCATGATAGCTACTCCCTAACTTCTCTAGTCAAGTTTTGTGGGGGAGAGTTGTCAGCAGGTGAAGGACTGCCAAGGCCCCTGACAAAGCCAAGGATGATGAGTAAAGTATTTACAAGGGAGGCCTGTCTTTCCTTGGGCTCTAGGCCTTCAGGAAAAGTATGTCAAATTGAGGGAAGGCAGATGGAATGATAAACTGGAAAAGCAGGACAAAATTGCATGACAAGGACAAATAGTCTAAGAATACCCTATTGTTGGGCTTTATCCGTGGTTTTAGTGAGAAAAGAGTCCTCAGTTCATCACTGTAATGATGAAGCCTGCACCTTTGATGGAGTGCACCTAATGATGGATCTGCACCTTTGGCTCAGAGGGTTTCCTTTGGGGAAACAGAGTGTGAGGAGCCCAGAGACAGACATGGGGAGAGAGTGGCTGCCCTAATGAGCAAGGAGAAACCACAGAAGACTGGGTAATGCTGGGAGATGGGCATGGAGATCCTAAACAGGTCTCTGGGAAGAGGGCCAAGCTTAAGTATTATTATAAAGGGCCCTCAGTTTTCCTTTTTCATGGAATGAAAAGAAACACATGGAACTTTCATTATGCAGTGCTCAGTAGAGTTGTTAAGTAGATAACACTTGGTAGATGGAATGGCACCTTTGGCCCCATTCTCTCTCAGGCCATTTTTCAAGAGAAACTAACTAGTAATAATGAATGTAAGTTCACCATTTTAACTCCTGTTGCTGTTCATATAAGGTGTTTAGGGAAAACTGTGTTAAGCAAATCTTTCTTAAATTTGGAATTTCTCCTTGACTTAGCAGTTTCTGCCTATAACAGATAAACCAAAGATACTAGTTAAAATAAATCATAGTGTATGTCAGTCCCATAATTCTGCTCTCCATATGTGTAATTGCTCAAATATTTGAACCTGCACTGTGTGCCTAGGGAGCCAGAGATAGGGCTGATGATAAAAGGTGAGTGTGGGACTCAGAGCTTGTTCATCCTGAAACCTGGCCAGAGACAACTAACTCACTGAGAACCTGAAACAAGGACCAAGGGGACCAGGAGAACAAAGAGAAGAAGTGATAATCCCTGAGTCAAAGTAAGGGCTCACCAGGCCCCCTTCACAGCACCCCTGTTGGGCATGATCCACTGCTCACATTTGCCAACTTGTTTATTCTGGTCTTGTGCTAGTCCTGTCACAGGGTCCTCATCTGTGGGTGCAGTTTGCAGCAAACATGTCTCCCCCCATGATAGAAAATGGGATCCCAGGCATTCCCTTCAGTGGAAGCAGCTAACATCCTTTCACAGATAGTAAGAATCTGAGACTTACTCAGCATAGTGACTTTCCTGGGGCTGGAGACATTTTAAGTGCTTCTCTCTCTCTCTTTTTTTTTAATCCTCACCGGAGGACATTTTTTCATTGCTTTTAGAGAGGAAGGGAGAGAGAGAAACATTGATCAGTTAATTCTCAGAGGTACCATGACCAGAATCAAACCTGTAACCCTTCTGTGCACAGGACAACACTCCAACCAACTGAACCACATTGGCCAGGGCAATTTTAGTACATCTTGTCTACACACCATCCTTGTGTTCACGGCTGTTGAGAAAGATGGGTGTGGGCACCACACTGGGACCTAACTGCTGGGATTAGGTTTTGGTCATCTTGTCTCTTTCTTGCTCACATACTAACTTCTTTCTAACCCATAGCCCCTTTAGAAAAAAGGACTTCAGTGACAGGAAAAGCTTAGAACAAGCACACCCCCTCTCAGAACTGTTACTCTCTAATTATCAGGTGAATTTCCTCTTTAAAAAATTCACCTCCCCCACCTAAGAAAAAAAAATACCACAATTTAAAAAGTTTATTGTGTGACAATAACTTCACTATAAGCATACCTCATTTTCTTGCACTTCACTGGACTTTTTAGGAATTCAAGGCTTGTGCCAACCCTACATGGAGAAAATCTATTGGCTCCATTTTTCCCATAGGCTCAAGTAATGGTTAGCATGTTTTAGCAATAAAGAATATTTTTGAATGGTGAATTTAATTTATTCAAAAATATTTGGGTATGACACATTAGAAAATTTTTTCATTGAGTTCCAGAATGGAGAAATGATTAATGGAAAACTGATTTTGATTAAAAAAAAAAGTCTTTACAGAGATTATCAAACAATGCCTGTAATCAAAGGATAACCCTGGGTGCGGGGGCCCCTGTCCTGGGCGCCAGGTGTGGGGGCGCTCCACCCGCAGAGCCCCATCCCTCTGTCACGGATGAAAGTAAAAACTACCAACATATCTTCTGCTTGGGGAGGAAAGGGGTCAAACTCTCAGAGAAGAATGACCCACGGCCCCATCCTCACTAGGCTTTTATTGGGCTCAAATACATCGGAATACAGGTTTAACATGTCAAAGAAATCTAAGGGCTTAATCTGAGCCAGTGTTTGTCAGGAAAGGGGGTTGCCAAACTTTGGGAGACATACTCATTTCCTCCTGGGACACTTATCACCTAAGGGAAGAGCACTCTTAGCAAAGCAGGTTTCACAGGGCTTTAGGAATTCTTTCTTATGCCCAATCACCCAGGGAGCCATCCTGGCCGGTACAGGGCTGCACCGCTCACCCCCACAGTTTCAAGCTTTAAGCCTGATTAGGAAGCAGGAGACATCTCCCAGATGGAAATGAGGACTCAGGCTATGTCAGAATAGCCGGGGGGCGAGGGTCCATCACATCCTCTTTGCTGCAGCCCCCCGAGTCCTTCCATGAGGCCTCCCAAGTGGTCGCATCTGGCTTAAGTTGCCCCTCCCATTAGGAGTCTTACCCGTCATTGACTGCCAACCAAGCATTGGGGCCAGAGATGGATGAGGCAGAAGCAGTACTCCTGCCAGGGAGATAAGCTTTGTCTCCTTAATAGGTCACATCCTTGTGACAGAACAGACCCAGATGAAGTGGGTCCCTTGGGCTCTTACACAGCCCACCCTGGGGTGAGGGTTACAACTCCTGAAACCAGGCTGAACGGTCTGCAACACCTGGGTAGTCTATGAAAGAGGAATGTTTTTACTGTATGTTCTACCTCTAACTTCTTTTTGGTTTTATAATAGTTATTTCTCATTTTTGTTCTGTTCTCCCCAACTACTATAGACTTCATCCAAACAGCTCACTGGCAAATTCAACATTCAACGTCATTGTGATTTGATTATTAGACCTTGAAATTATTTGTTTAGATCTTAACTTCTTTTTATTGTGAGTTTTTTATAATTTTTATTTTAATAATTGTTCACGTATAGTTTTCTACCCTTTACCCCATCCCGGTCCACCCCCCAGCCCTCCCCACATTTCCCCCCTTCTCCACCCCTCCCTTCTTATTATACATGTGTCCTCTATACTACTTCCTGCAAACCCATCACCTGAAATTCCCTCTCCTCTCACCTCTGGACACTGTCACCCTGTTCTCAATTTCAGTGTCTTTTGTTATATTTTGCTTGTTTCTTTGTTTTGTTGATTAGATTCCTGTTAAAGGTGAGATCATATGGTATTTGTCTTTCACCACCTGGTTTATTTCATTTAGCATAATGCTTTTGAGTTCCACCCATGCTGTTGCAAAGGGTAGGAGCTCCTTCTTTCTTTCTGCTGCATAGAATTCCATTATGTAAATGTACCACAGTTTTTTGATCCATTCATTTACTGATGGGCATCTAGGTTGCTTCTAGCAATTGGCTATTGTAAATTGTACTGTTATGAACATAGGGGTGCATAGGTTCTTTCAGATTGGTGTTTCAGGGTTTTTAGGATATAATCCAAGCAGTGGAATTGCTGGGTCAAAAGGTAAATCCATTCTTAGTTTTCTTAGAAAATTCCATACTGTTTTCCATTTGTAAATGGTATAGTTGGTGCTTGAGTTTCATTTTATTTTATTTTTTTGCATGTAGCTGTCCACTCTCCCAACACCACTTGTTGAATAGGCTATTTTTACTCCATTTTATGTTGCTGCCCCTTCTGTCAAATATTAATTGACTGTAGAGACTTGGGTTTATTTCTGGGCTCTCTGTTCTGTTCCACTGGTCCATATGTCTGTTCTTGTGCCAGTACCAGGCTGTTTTGATTACAGTGGCTTTGTGATACAGTTTGGTATCAGGTATTGTGAACCCTCCTACTTTGCTCTTCTTTCTCAAAATTGCAGCAGCTATTCAGGGTCGTTTATGGTTCCATATAACTTTTTGAAGTGTTTGTTCTATATCTGTGAAATATGCCATTGGTACTTTAATAGGTATTACATTCAATCTGTAAATTGCTTTGGGTAGTATGGGCATTTTGATGATGATTTTCACTTTTCTCATCTGTGAACTTGATATATGTTTCCATTTGTTTGTGTCTTCCTTGACTTCTTTCTTCAATGTTGTGTAGTTTTCTGAATACAGATCTTTTACCTCCTTGGTTAGATTTATTCCTAGGTATTTTATTTTTCTTTTTGCTATATTAAATGGGACTTTTTTCTTGATTTCTGCTTGTGATGCTTTATTGTTGGTATACAAAAATGCCTTTGATTTCTTGCCGCATCCTCTTCCCGCCACGTTGTCTGACAAGGTCCAGATATGGGGAGAGAAGCTTCAAGGAAAGCGTCCTCTGGGAAGAGGATGTGGCATAGGGATAATTGGTACTACGGAAATTATATTACTAGGAGTCATAATTTTCACTGTATATATGATCAACCTGGGAAAAATAAATAAGACACATGAGAATGAAACCAATAGGCAAGCCTCGGATGTAATTCTACCTTCCACAGAACTAGACACAGTCACCACCACTCCTGAATCATCTATAACTCCAAGTCCAGATTGTACTAACAATTTACTAGTTAAGTTAGCAAAGAATTCCCCCCAAAAGCCCCAATTAAACAATTCATGACCAAATTACACCAAGCAGAGCTAATGCAACCACAGCTTACTCCAATTCCCCCTCCCACAGTCACTCAGATCATTAAGGAAAATAAAGAAAAACTGTTTCACCCATTGCTCTTTACAGAGCCTATATTGAGTGTGTAAGAATAGTTAATAAGGATGCAAAACATGTTCCTTGGCAAAGTCTGCCTTTCATTAAAGGACTAACATGCCAAGGTCCCCCTTGGTGCCAATTAAGTCAAGAACAAAAAGAATTCAATTCAGAGACAGTTAAGAACATATTATAGAAAATTCTGTCCATATCTGTTTAGAGGCAATGAAGGATGGTTGGCTGAAGAAAAATAATCAGAAAGACTTAAATCAGTTGGCCCATTGTAAGTAAGTAGAACAAAATAATCTTACAGGAACACATAATAATAGAAAGGGCACTCGGTCCATAACATTTTAGTAGAATAGAATCAGGAAATAGACATAGATCATGGATCAACCATTAACCACAGGCAAAGGAATCCACCGAGACTCTGTCTAGCAAGTCAAATACTTATTTTCAATTTATAAGGTCATTGTATGTTGAACTATGATTTTCTGCTTAGCTTAACCATAAATCTGTAACCACAGAAAGTTAATGCTTGCCAAAAAATCTGTATATAAGCAATGTTAAAAGTGATAATAAAGTGGAACAGCTCTGCACTGCCATCAAGTTGTGTAGTTGTCTATCTCCCATCGCCGACGCCTTACCCAACTTCGGGACCCCCTGGATCCTGCTGCAGCTGGACTGAGGCAATTTCTGGATATTGACTTTGTATCCTGCTGTTATGCCAAATTTATCTATTAGGTTGAGCAGTTTTTTAGTGAAGCCTATAGGTTTTTCTATGTACACTATCATGTCATCTGCAAACAATAACAGTTTTGTTTGCTCCTTTCAGGTTTAGATGCCTTTTCTTTCCTTTTCTTGTCTGATTGCTGTGGCTAAATCTCCCAATACTAGTTGAATAGAAGTGGTGAAAGTGGACAACCTTGTCTTGTTCCTGATCTTAGTGGAAAAGATTTAATTTTTGCCCATTGAGTATGATGTTGGCTCTAGGTTTCTCATATATGGCCTTTATTATTTTGAGGAATGGTCCCTCTATTCCCACATTGCTGAATGTTTTTATCATAAATGGGTCCTGTACTTTATAAAATGCTTTTTCCGCATCTATTAATATGATCATGTGATTTTGTCTTAGCTTTTGTTTGTGTGATGTATTACATTTATTGATTTGCGAATGTTGTACCATCCTTGCATCCCTGGGATGAATCCCATTTGGTCATGGTGTATGATCTTTTTAATGTATTATTGGATGTGGTTTGCCAATATTTTGTTGAAGATTTTAGTGTCTATGTTCATCAGTGATATTGGCCTGAAGTTTTCTTTCTTTGTTGTGTCTTGATCTGGTTTTGGGATTAGGATGATGCTGGCTTCATAAAAAGAGTTTGGGAGTCTTCCATCATTTTGGATTTTTTGGAATAGTCTGTGAAGGATAGGGGTTAGCTCTTCCTTAAATGCTTTGTAGAAGTCTCCTGTGAAACTATCTAGTCCAGGACTTTTGTGTGTTGGGAGTTTTTTGATTATTGCTTCAATTTCATCTGTTGTTATTGGTCTGTTCAGGCTTTCTGCTTCTTCATTCAGTTTTGGAAGATTATATTTTTTCTAGAAATGTGTCCATTATGCCTAGGTTTTCAAACTTATTGGCAGACAGTTCTTCATAGTAATTTCTTACAATCCTTTGTATTTCTGTGGTATCAGTTGTAATCTCTCCTCTTTCATTTCTGATTGTGTTTATTCGGTTCCTCTCTCTCTCTCTCTCTCTTTTTTTTTCTTCATGAGCTTGCTTAAAGGCTGGTTCATTTTGTTTATCTTTTCAAAGAACCAGCTCCTGGATTCATTGATTCTTAGAATTGTGCTTTTAGTCTTTATGTCATTTAATTCTGCTCTGATCTTGGTTATTTCCTTCCATCTACTTGCTCTGGGCTGTCTTTGTTGTTCCTCCAATTCTTGGGCATGGGATTAGGCTGTTTGTTTGAACTGTGTCTGTCTTTTTTAGGTAGTCCCATATTGGTATGAACTTCCCTCTCAGGACTGCCTTTGCTGTGTCCCATAAGTTTTGTGTTGCTGTGAGTTCATTTTCATTTGTTTCCAGAAACTTTTTGATTTCTTCCATGATTTCATTCCTGACCTATTCATTGTTTAATAACATGCTATTCAATTTCCATAATTTTTAGTGTTTTAAGTTTTTTTCCTTGGGGTTGCTTTCTAGTTTCAGTGCCTTGTGGTCAGAGAAAATGCTTGATATGATTTCAATTTTCTTGAATTTTTTGAGACTTGTTTTGTGTCCTATCATATGGTTTATCTTTGGAAATGTTTCATGTGCATTTGAAAAGAATATGTATTTAGCTTCTTTGGGATGAAAGGCTCTATATGTATCTGTTAAGTCCATTTCAACGAGGGCATTGTTCAATGTCACAATATCTTTGTTGATATTTTTTTTGGATGAACTGTCCATTTTTGAAAATGGGCTGTTAAAATCCTGTACTATAATTGTGTTGCTGTCAATACCTTTCTTAAAATCTAAGATTTTCTTTATGTATTTGAGTGCTCTTATGTTGGGTGCGTATATATTTATAATGTTTATGTCTTCTTGGTGGATTCTTCCCTTGAGTATTATGAAGTGTCCTTCGGGTCTCTCTTCATGGCCTTTTTTTGAAGTCTATTTTGTCTGATATGAGTATTGCTACCCTGGCTTTTTTTCCCCTGTCTGTTTCCTTGGAAAATTTGTTTCTAGCCCTTCATATTCAGTCTGTTTATGTCTTCTGTCCTGAGCTGGGTCTCTTCTGGCAGCATATGTGTGGGCCATGCTTTCTTGTCTATTCAGCTATTCTGTGTCTTTCAATTGGAGCATTTAATTTATTTATGTTTAAGGTTATTATTTTTTTACTTTTTTAATTTATTTTTTATTTTTAAATATTTTTTTGATTATGTTATTACAGTTGTCCCATTTCCCCCCCTTCACTCCTCTCCACCCTGTAAGGTTATTATTGATAGGTACTTATTCATTGCCATTTTCATACCTGTGTTCCTCTCGCTCTCTCTCTCTCTCTCTCTCTCTCTTCCTTCCTTTTCTTAAAGCAGCCCCTTTAGCATCTCTTGCAGAGCTGGTTTGGTGGAGGTATATTTTTTTAGACTTCTTTTGTCTGGGAAGCTCCTTATTTGGCCTTCTATCTTGATTGAGAGCCTTACTGGGTAAAGTAGCCTTGGTTGCAGCCCAGTGGTTCTCATTACTTGGGATATCACTTGCAATTCTCTTCTGGCTTGGAGCATTTCCATTGAGAAGTCAGCTGCTAACCTTATCAGGGCTCCTTGGTCTGTTACTTCCTGTTTCTCCCTTGCTGCCTTTAAGATTCTTTTTTTTTCAAGACAGAATCTCTCCTTTTTTTTTTCAAGACAGAATTCCAAGATTCTGTCTTGAAATTTTGCCATTTTAATTATGATGTGTCTTCAAGTGGGCCTCTTTGGGTTCCTCTTGATTAGGACTCTCTGTGTTTCCTGGATTTTTTTTACTTTTTCTCTCATCAAATTAAAGAAGTTTTCCATCATGATGTTTTCAAACAGGTTGTTTATCCTTTGCTCTTCTTCTTCTCCATCTGATAGGAATATTATAAGGATATTATTACGTTTCATATTGTCCTGCATTTCTCTTAATCCCTTTTCATTCTTTCTGAGTCTCTTCCTTTTCTTGCTCTTTCTAGATGTTTTTTTCTACTTTGTCCTCCAACTCGATGATCCAATCTTCTGCTTCATCGATTCTGCTTTTGATTCCTTCTAGTGTGTTCTTCAGTTCAGAACTTGTATTCTTCATTTCCTCTTGGCCCTTGTTGATAGTTTCTATTTCCTTTTTCATGTTGATATAGTTTGAAGTGAGTTCATTGTAGTTTTCCTTTAGTTTCTGGTAATTCACTGTGAGCTCATGGAGCTTCCTGATAACTATTGCTTTGAACTCAGTACCTGATAGTTGAGTTGCCTCTGTTTCATTTAGCATTCTTTCTGAGGCTTCCTCCTTTCCTTTCATTTGGGGATTGTTTCTTTGTCTTCCCATTGTTTATGAGACTCTTCTTGTTAGCCTCAGCTTCTTAAACTGATCTGTTCTGACTTCCTGGGTTTATGGTGTAAACTTCTATGGTAGAATACCTGTGAGGTTCAGTGGTGCCAACTCCATGATCTCCCTAGCTCCCTGGTCTTGGGCTCTCATTTAAATTGGCTCTGTGTTTGTCTTTGGGTTTTGATTGTTTTTCAGTCTTTCTTTGGTGGTTCCTTACCATCAGCTGCTTAACTGAGGGTCACTCTGTCTACCACATCTTGTATTTTGTTGTGCTGGTGAGGGCGGGTTGTGTTGAAGCTGGTTCTTCCATGTGTACAAGGTTTTGAGGATTCTCTCTTGGTCTTCTTCAGTTGTTTGTTCTGGGTATTTTCTCCACTATTTAGTTGTATTTCCAGATAGGTCTTGCATTGAGGTTAGTGTAGCTTCCACTCCCTCCTTCACCTTCCTCTGTTGTTATCTGTTGGTGGTTCCTTTGTTGTTGGGTTTCCTCTTCCAGCAGGTATCCTGATGTTCACAGCTTCCAACTATTCTTTTTTGTGATCAGTTGGAGGGCAGAGGCAAAATGGTTTAAGACAGCAAGAGAGTATTCTATGATATTTACAGTAGCAGCCGGTAGAGAAGAGATAGGAGATCCTTTGTCTGTGTATAGTGTTACCATTATATTCCACCCAACTAGCCACTTTTTAGAAAGGGCGGAAAGAAGATAAGACTCTTTTGGGGAGGGAAGTATTGTGAGTTGGATCTAGAAAGCAGTGAGTTTTTGGAAGGTTAAATTTTTAGGTAAGGTGAGAGTAAAGGATAGTAAATAAGTGTAGTGTGAGAGAGAATAGAGTTAACCACTACAATAATACAGTTCAGGAAATAGTGAAGTGGGCTAAAATCTGGAATGGGCATTGTGTGGTAGTTGCAATTGTATGGAATAGCTGTTATTTACGATAATAATGGAGCAACAATCATATGACAGAATTTGTGTGATCTGGATAACAAGAATAGGAAGTATAGTTGAGTAGTGTGCTAATGGAACACAAGTGAAGTGAAAGACAGTAAATTAACAATACACTATGAAAGAGAGAACAAAGGAAACCTATCAAACAATATAATTTAACCAGCCAAGCAAAGAAGACTTAAACAGAAAGAAGAGGAATACAAAAATACTAATAAAATAAAAGATGTAATAATAATGAAAAATAATAATACAAATGTGCAATAACTTGCTGGTTCTCTGTAGTAGCAAAATGTAATATGTCTCACTGTCTCAGCCATTGGGATAACCCCTCTTTGGGTCCAACTCTCATCTTTTCACAGTTCCAGGTTTTTTTGTCTCACTTTTGAGAATTAAAAAGAAGAAGAAGAAGAAGGAAGGAAGGAAGAAGAGATAAAATGGGAGAGAAAGAAAGAAGGAATAAAACAAGAAAGAAGAAAGGAAAAAGGAGTTGAAAGATAGAAAAATAAAAATAAATAAAGAATTACTTTAAAAAAAAAAAAAAAAAAAGCCTCTTGCTGGCTTCAATCTGGCCAAACCAGTTTTGCTGGTCTTCTTGGATGCAGCAGGTTGAGGGGAGATTGGTTTCTCTTTTCTGCCTTCCTGGTCTGCAGTCAGTCAGCCTCCAGCTCAGTTCTCTAGCAACCTGTGGTCTCTGAGGTTCCACACTTTGGGTGTTCACTCTCCCCAGGGCAAGCTGGGTACCTCTCCCTGGGGTTAGGGGTGTGGGCTTGGGGCCTTCCATAGAGTGCAATCTTCCAGGGTTGAGGGTGTGCATGCTTGGCCAGTCCACCTGCAGTCCCTCAGGTTCAGGTATGTACCCTTCCCAGGGCTGCAGCGGTGTGCAGGGCCTTCTTGGAGTACTGCCTGGCTTGGTGGGGAGGAGGCCAGAGTGGCTGCTTCAAGAGAATTCTCCAAAAGTGTCTCTTTTTTCACTTTTTCTTTTTGAGAAATTCCTCCTACTCAAGCCTGCCAATCCATACAGAGGCCTGGCCTCTCACACAGCCCAACTCTCCAACCAGACCGGGGACTATCTGGGTAAGAGTCCATCAAGGCCCAACTCTCAACTCTCCACAGACAGCATCCACAGACTCCGTGGGTGTTCACAGCCCCTGTGTGTTTGCCACTTAGTCCTTATTCCCTTCTCTGGGACTTCAAGCAACCAGGTCTCTTTCAGTGCTGCTCAAACCTTGTTTGGCAGGGGAGGGAACCCTTGACCTGGCTCTCACCCAAGAACCCTGTGGAAGACTCGGCAGGTGCTGGGCTTGGGGCTGCCGCTGCCCTGGTCCCCTCACTGGTCCCAGGAAATTTATCGTCCTGAAGCACTCTCCTTACTGTGTGGTTTTTCAATGTCCTCTACAATTTTTGGTCTTCTATCTTCATATATGCTGGGATACTGTTGGCTGTTTTCTCTGTTTCTCCATAGATCGGCTAGGTTTTTCTCCTATATGTAGGAGGAAGTAGAATCCTCTCTCTCCTACCTCGCCACCATCTTCTCCCTCTTATTGTCCCAATAAAGAATTTTTTAAATTAAGTTTTGTACATTTTTTTTTTTAGATATACTATAACTGGGTACAGAGCATATTTCCCCCACAGCTCATGGCTGGGGATAGGGGAGCATGGATGACATGACTAAGATACTTTACATAGCAAAGGCTAGTTTCATAGCTGTGCTGCAACTCAGAGCCAGGGAAATGGGCTTGACTTTGATCCACATTGTAGCCAGGGGCTTACAGTGACTGCATGAAAAGCAGGGAGGCAGTTCTTCTGCGTCATGGAGGCACACCTGCTCTAATGAAGGATGAAAGCCAAGAGAATGTAAGCTGTATTGAGGACTGAAAGAATGTAGCCCACTCTGGGAGGATTCAGAAATGGGGTCACATAGAAGGCTCTGGGTCAGGATTTAAATGAAGACGGGCAGCCATGAGTGGGAATTCAACCATGCAGCTTGGAAGGGAGTAGGAGAGCCATGAGGGAGGTAAGATGTAGCAGTCATGTGAGAGGGTGAAGTAAGCAAGAAACTATGTAGGTTGTAGTTGGAGTCCTGCAGCCTGGTGTAGTAAGGAAGGAGACATGTTACTGCTTTGATCTTGCCTGCTTTAGCTGACTCAGAATCTGCCAAGGACCCTTCTTTGCAAGATTCCTTGCAAACCTTAATTTGTCAATTAAGGTTTGGATTCTTGTCAATTGTGCCTTTCCTGGATTTCTCCATATTCCAATATAATATGTCACATGCTTTCCTGGACTATTACATGGAGGCTGATGACAACATACCCCAGATCCTGAAGGAGAGAGCTGCTGCATGAGGATGGCAACTTTGGTACCTTCCAGAGGGACTGGAGAAGTGTTTGCACAGCTGGTTTAAGGTAATATGGGGAACTATTGGGTTTGCTTTTGGTTTATAGCCTTCTGGGGAACAAGGGAAGTGCTGGGTCTCATGGAAAGGGAGGGCTCTGAGTAAAGTACTCTGAGTGCCCCCAAGGTTAAAATATTGAAAATAAAGACCTGTTCTTTCCACCATTAATTGTTAGGTCATTAGCCAAGGCATCATGTGGATGGGCCACTGTCTGTTTGGTTATACAATAATGCTATTACACACTTGATAGACCAAGTATAGTATAAATACAACTTTTATATGCACTTAGGAAAAATTCATGTGACTCACTTTAGTGAGATATTTACTTTACTGTGGTGATCTAGAACCTAATTGCCATTTCTCTGGGGTCTGCTTGTACTTACCTCTGGATTAATTTTGGTCAAACATATTTCCAACTCTGCCACATTCATTTTGTATTGTCACTGTTTACTATATTTTCAGGCATCCAGAAACATTGGTTAAATGAGTGAATAATAAATGTTACAAAAATGGGCAGCAGAGCAAGTTCATCCTGACATTAAATACTACTTGGATGCCTGTGCTTTTTGTGATCTGTCAGGGAGAGTGGTGCCATCCACACGGGTATGATGTCTGGCTTCCCATCAGAACAAGCTCATAGCAGAAGACAGACACTTTGGCCCATCACCTCACCTGAAGCTCACAGTAACCCCAGAGAAAGAGAGCACCTTATTAGTCCTTGTTTGGAGATGAAAACTCTAAGTTATGTGCAATCACAGTCAGAGCCAGTGATATGGTTCTCTTCCCTCCACCTTGTGCTGAGCCCTTGGATCCTCTGGTGGGGCTCAGGGTTCCCTTGTGGACAGGGGTGAGAGAGGGTGAGGGCAATGTGTGTGGTGTACATGGGAATTCAAGTTTTCTCGGTGAGTTATTTTCTGCTTGGATTTGGAGATGAAAGAGCCTACCATTGAGCAGAAATAGGCTATCCCAGCACCTCCTGAGTGCACATGTTCATGTGCTAGCAGTGCTGGCCCCACAAATCACCACTGAGCCCAGTACCTAGCATTTGGCTCAAGTGGCTTCTATGGTCCTATCAGAGGAAGTGGGACTGGAAGCCCCAGTTCTCACCCCTTTAGGCTGTTCACCCCACCTCCAGTCAAGACTGACCCACAGCTACAAGAAGCTTCTAAGGAAAGAGGAATGTGCAGTTGAGCTGGGAGAGCATGGAATATGTACTAGCAAAACAGAAGGTGGGAGGCCATTGGATCAGGTCTGGCCTAGATCCTTTATAACCACTTATAGATGGTTTCTTTTCACTAAGCCCTGCCCCAACCTCCCACTGCATCCTACTCACATCCAGGTCTGGAACAGGCAGGCCCTTCTCACTCTGGGCCCAGGCCCCAAGACGGGTAAAATGGCAGGGGTGTGAGGCCAGGAAAACCATCCCACAGAGCTTCCAGCTTGGGAGGCCATGGCTCAAGCCAAAGAATGTCCAGGAAACGAGGCCATGCTCTGGGACATTCTAATGGACTGTTAACCTCTCATGGTGACTGCAGCAGTGGGCCAATAGCTTAAAGTGTTTGAAGGCAGACCCAGCCCATGGGAGCCATGAACCCACAAGGGAGACACCTTTCCCTGGAGGGTGTCGATGATGTGGAGTGCAGTGCCCTGGGCCTCCCCTCCACAGGCCCTTCCTGAGACTGAGCATGCCACTGGCACTCAGCAGATCATAAATCACCATGGAAGTCTGCGGGGGACCCTGTCTTGGGTGCCAGATGTGGGGGGGCTCCGCACACAGAGCCCCATCCCTCCGTCACAGATGAAAATAAAAATTACCAAGACATGACTGCTTGGGGAGGAAAGGGGTCAAACTCTCAGAGGAGAATGACCCTGAGCCCCTTCCTCATTAGGCTTTTATTGGGTTCAAATACACCGGAATACAGGTTTAACATGTCAAAGAAATCTGAGGGCTTAATCTGAGTCAATGTCTGTCTGGAAAGGGGGTTGCCAAACTTTGGGAGACATACTCATTTTCTCCTGGGACACTTATCACCTAAGGGAGAGCACTCTTAGCAAAGCAGGTTTCACAGGGCTTTAGGAATTCTTTCTTATGCCCGATCACCCAGGAAGCCGTCCTGGCCGGTACAGGGCTGCACCGCTCACCCTCACAGTTTCAGGCTTTAAGGCAATTAGGAAGCAGGAGACATCTCCCAGACGGAAATGAGGACTCGGGCTATGTCAGAATAGCTGGGGGGCGAGGTTCCATCACATCCTCTTTGCTACAGCCCCCCGAGTCCTTCCATGAGGACCTCTCAAGAGGTCGTGTCTGGCTTAGGTTGCCCCTCCCATGAGGAGTCTTACCCATCATTGACTGCAAACCAAGCATTGGCGCCAGAGATGGATGAGGCAGAAGCAGTACTCCTGCCAGGGAGATAAGCTTTGTCTCCTTAGTAGGTCACGTCCTCTTGACAGAACAGACCCAGATGAAGTGGGCCCCTTGGGCTCTTACACAGCCCACCATGGGGTGAGGGTTACAACTCCTGAAACCAGGCTGAATGGTCCGCAACAGAAGTCTATAAGTTGGGATAAGTCCACAGCTGCAGGAATTTTCCTTTTCATCTCAAACTTAACACATCATAAAACACAGCCTCTTGGAGAAAGAGAACAACCAGGAGGTGCTTGCACCTCCAAGGCTCTTTTCTGGGAGCTTGGAAGGTGAGGTTTGGAGTCTAGTATGTCCTCACACCCAGTCAACCTCACCGGCATGGTCCAAAAACTACCATTTCTGCAGGTCTCCAGGCTCCACCTGTGGCCTAGTGCTAGCCATACCTAGAGCATAAAAGAGCCTTAGTTTCTTCTCCAGGCACCTTGGATCTATGGCATATGGGCAGGCTGTAAGCAAGTGTAAGTTTGTCTTTGAGTTTAGTACTAAATATTCTTATCCCTTTCAGAGTCTTTCAGCATCTGTACATGGCTCAGGTATGTAGTGTAATGCATTTCCTGTCCATGATTGCATGGGTATCCAATACCTGTTTCTAGCTTTAGTGAGAAGAACACTTATTATGAAGAGTTCCTTTCTAAGGCAGAACTTCCAGGCTCAGAGTGAACAGTAAGTGGTTTCTGAAGACAGCGACCATCCTTTCCTCTCCTCCCTGTACACTGCTCCTACTCTCAGAGTATTGTAAACCCTCAGAACCTTGATTCAGGTCTAGATCTTTGACTTGCTTTGACCAATAAAATATAGGTAAAGTGACAATTCTATGCTGGTTCTGCGTCTGGCCCTTAAAAAGACAGGTAGTTTCTGATTCTTCTGGGGAAGCCAGTTAGGGTCTGAAGGAGCTCAGGCTGGACAAATTAGTGCTAAGAGGCCATGTGGAGAGAGTGACCACATGAATGAGCACCCAGCTATGAAACAGCAATAACAGGTAAGTCAGGGTTGAAAAGTGCTTAGCGTAGAGCCAAGCACTGCCAGTAGCTGCTAGGCCAGTGGTCACTCCCTTCTCCCCAGTTCCCTTGCCTGTCCAATTTTAGAGAAGCCAACTTTGTTTCTGGTACCCTGAGGGCCAAGAGGATGAATTCAGATTAGTAAGACTTTGCTGCTGTAGGCTGTGTGGGTCCAGCCAGTTTCTGTGCTATTCACATGGAAGGAGACAGCATTCATTCACACAGAAGTGCTGATGTACCACTTTAAATCTGGGTGACTTGGCTGGCATGCATCTTTGATGAGGACCCCAGCCTGCAGAGTCCATGTGTTGTAGCTGCAACAAACAAATTCACACACACTGCAGAAGTCCTGTGGAGAAAAAGGGACAGCATGGCCACTCTGAGTGAGAGAGGGCCTCAACCCTTGCCTGGACAGGCTTTTATTGCTTTTCTGGGCACATTACATCGAGAATGGTCCTCATTAACTATGCACAGGTTTGCTTTAGGTGGTTACCTTTTACAAAAAATGAAGGACAGGATGATGCTAATTATATCAAAGATGGATATTTGCAAATGCAACGGGAAAAGTGGTTGAACTGGTTACACTCATCCTTGGGAGGTTTAGCATAGATTTTAGGAAGTTACTTTAAAGACATGCAGTAAACATTTGCTGCCTCAATCAGGGTGAGGGAGTTTTAGCAAAAAGCAAGTTTCAAAGCAGCCTAGGTACAATGCAGGCCTGATTCTCCACGGGAAAGCCTCTCCATGGGCTTGGGTCCTGTGTGCTGACCTCACTCCCTGTCAGTTTTCCAAATCAGGAGCTGGGCTACATTCCCCATGTCACAAGGAACGGTTCCCTATACATCTCATTGTGGCAGTCACCTTCTGACCCTTCATGGAAACCCTTGCTTGAATACCTGAGTGAATATCATGTCCACTTTACAAATATGAAGATGATAACCTGGAATGCTTAGAACTTGTCCCAAGGCAGCTAAGGGAAACACAAAGGATTTGGGTGTGCTTACTTCCAGCCTGTCAAGGAGAAATTGCACTGACATTTGTTCAAAACAGCTAGCCAGACTTTATTGGAGCAACTCAGTCAGGGAGAGACTTCATTATAGAATTGAGCTCAACTCCAAACAGAGCAAAGACACCTGGTGATTTATAGTCAAAGGGCACAACGAAGAGTCAGTGGACAGAAAATTAATGAGGGGAACTTTTTTAGATATTGTGGAGTAAGGATGGGAACTTGACTAAGTATAAGTTTTGGGGGGAGGAAGAGTCTCAATAAACTTGGCTCATTAGGCCAAAATCAAGGCTTAGTCAAGAAGAGCTCAAAGGAGCCTGTGAACGTTTGATCAAGGAGGCAGTCTTTGCCAAGCCGCAACTTCTATTTCATATCAATCAAGTTTTCCCAATATGAGATTTATAAACTTTACTTTCATCCATCCACCCATTCTTTCATTCACTTTCCTATTCCCCTTTTTTCCTTTCATTTAGTAAATATTATTGAACATTTCCTAAATGTCAAGGGTAACCTAATAAGCAGAAGTAGATGTGGTGCCTGTTCACATGGTGCTTCAAACTCATCAAGAAAATTAAATTGTATACCAATATATCTAAAAGTTTCATAATGACTATTTGAAAACATGAGAGCTATGAAAGGCATAGGGTGTCAGGAGAACATATGGTAGAGGGACTGGACCTATTCTCAGGGTTCAGGGTGCCATGAGTGCAGTGATGTTGGGGTTGACATGCCCAGCAGTGAAACCCTAACATTGCTGAGGGTGAAGCCAGGCTGCCAAACAGAAGAGACTGAGCAGCCTGCAGCAGGCTGGTGCGTGGGGGGCATGCTGTGTCTGAGCACTGGAAAGGGGACTAGGTGGCTGGATGAGTGAGGGTGGATGGCAAGGGCTGGGGTTGAGCAGGACTGAGCTCATGGGCTTGAGCAAAGACTATACAATGATGCCAGCTCTACTTGAAAGGTAAGGGTAGGGTCCTCTGCTTGGAGTGAAGGCAATGGGAGATTTTAGGAGACTGGAGATTAGAAATAGTCATTTTGGAGGGCAAGAGAGCAAGCTGACAGGATAAAGCTTATAGGTTTGAAATGTAGGACATCTGAGATATTACAAAATAGATTCATAGTGAAATTCATATACCCTGTTGTTTCCACTTTGTTCACTTTGTCACTCTATTCTATATATCTCCTAATATATATGCATTTCAAACTTCATATATATGATTATATGCATAGATAAGGTCTGTCCAGAAGGTATCCAGCCATGTATTATGAAAAATAGTGACATTTACTGAAGAAGATACAAGATACAAGAAACATTGTACACAGGACAACAACAACTTAGTCCTCTTCAAAGTAGGCACCTCAGGACTTCACACAGTTCTCCCAATCACCATCAGCTGCCCCTTTGTATTTTCCTGAATCTCATTAAAAGTCTAAAATCTCTTCCCTTTAAAAAGTGATTTTAGCTTTGGGAAAAGCCAGAAGTCACAAGGCACCAAATCTGGGCTGTAGGGAGGTTGAGTCACTTGGGTGATTTGATGTTTTGCCAAAAAACTCTGCAGGAGATGTGGTGCATGAGCGGCACATTGTTGTGAGGAAGCTGCCAATCACCATTGCTCATAGCTGCAGACTTCTGAATCATCCCAATAGTTTCTGTGGAGGAATGTTCAATCTTAACACAAAATTTGATGCATATCCATTGCTCTACTTGCTCAGTCATTTTTAATGTGAAGGCCACACAGTGCACATGCTCACTCAATGGTATCTACCACCCCCACTGACTAATACAGTGAAGCCATCATTATTCACAAATGTGCATTCTAGTCCACTTTTCTTGGCTGCCAGGTTATGTTGATGTCGCACAAACCATTCACATTCTATTAACAATGTCTGGACTTTTTCTGGACAGACCTTGTATGTGTGTGTGTGTATATACATACACACACATATATATGGTTATATATTAGATATTATGATATATTTATTATGGTTTATGTATTTAAGTATATATATTTCTTTCATATGAAGCAAGTAGTGTAAGAAAAGGAACCAAGGTAAGAAACAGCATGTTACATTCAGGAAGCTGCAAGCTGTTTAACTTGACTGGAGGAAGGGTGAGATGGAGGACTGGCTGAGCTTATGTCCCTGAGGATGAGAGAGAGCAGAAGGGACACATTAGCTTCTTTGGACACAGGTCCACTTGATTGCATGATGTGACATGCAGGACACTGAGGGGCCACCCACTTATGCATGGCTCCACACCCTTCTGACAGCATTTCTCTTAGACTAAAGTAGCGTTTTTCTAAAGTAGTTTAAAACCATCAGACCCAAGAGTCTGAGGGGAAAAAAAGGCCAAGCAAGCTGAAAGCAAAACAAAAACCAGCCTCTATCCTCTTTTCTCCCAGAGGCTTGTCTTTATTAAAGTCTCCTTGGTATCTAAAGCTATGAGAAGTGCTGCAGTTTGGCAAAACTAACTTTGTTTAATCCAGAGCCACCTTGTCTTTTCTGTATGAAGCCTATGACTGTGCCAAGAAACCTGTGTTCCCTGTAATACATTGTGGGAAACACTAGCTAAGACATCATGTTTCCCAAAGCCTTCTGTTCTCATTTAAATATGTTTGCCAGGGAGTACGACACTGGCACAGTGAAATACATACATTACTCTGAGGGGATGCAGCAAAATTTGATCAAAGAGCACCTGTGTTCCGCAGAGTGGCTGCCCCCACTCTTCCCTCTCCCAAGATGAACCAGATAGGAAGCTCACATATTGACAGGAGAGGTGTATTTGGCTGAAGGCTGGCTGAGGATGTATGGGAGGGGCTGTTAATTGCTGCCAAGCCCAGCCTGGGAGAGATGAGGTCCCAAGAAACAGCATTTTAACAGCACCTTGAACCTTTGGTGGTGGACTTGGCAGAGAAACACTTCCAGGTAAAGGAAAGGATAAGAATAAATGCAGTAACAGCGAGAGGGTAAACTCCAGTTTGGGAGTACAGGAAAGATGGAAGTAAGAGATACAGAATAGAGGTATGCCACTGTAAGCAGTGGGGGTAGGGGCTGATGGCATGCAAAGCACTGGTTCTCACACACATGAGGGTTAGGGCATCCGCATCAGTAGCTCTGGCTCACTACAGCAGCCATTCTTACCAGGGAGGTAAGAGAGGGGTGAGAGTGGAGCATTTACCTTTTAGAAAAGTCTCTTAAATGACTCTGATAGACCCCTGTATTAATTATGTCTTTTATCTTTTGTGTTTTGATACTTTGACATCTTGGGGCCTTGCTGCCCCTCTCAGGACTAGTCAATTTCTGAAGATCATAAACAATTCACCCAAGAGTACACTGTTCAAATGAGAATCAACCACTCCAGAGCCCACACCTCAAGCACCTCCTCTATGGACTGTTACAATTTGGGTCACAATCCACCTGCCTTTATTATGCCAAGGCCAAATACTAGAAAATTAGGGATCTCCCTGTGCCCTAGAGCCTGTTAAAATTATTCAGACTGGTCAGTCCTAAGCTTGCCCACCCTTCCTCACCCAGTATTTCCCGTGGAAACCACAATAAAGCCTCTTGCCCACATTTTCCCCTCTCCCTCTGCCTCCTGACTGAGCCTGATGCTTTCCCATGTGACCCTGTGTGGTGGGCTGTGCCTTCTGTTTCTAGGGATCAGTGAGTATAACAGCCTTCTTCCTTCATGATAGTCATTTTCACATCTTACATTAAAACAAATCCCAGGTACTTACAATAGCTCCTGTAGGTAGGATGACCAGGATAGTCATGCTTGATACTTATTGCCCTATCTGGTTATTAATGGCACTTCTTTCACTCTCAAAATTGCCCCAGTTTTAAAGGGTTGTTCCTTCCCATTGAAAATTACAGGTGAAATGTAGCAAGAGAGGTGGGGCAAGGGCAGAATTCTAGAGATCTCTAGGAAGAAAACAGGACTAATGTGAGGAGGCAGGAGAATCTGCACTTGTCACATTAGAGAAAATGAGTTGTGGGAAGTCATTGCATAACATGTTGTGGAGAAGGTGAAGAGAATGAGAACACAAAGGAGCCACCACACCTACTCTTCAATGGGTGCAGAGGCCTGGGACACAGCACCTGTGTCTGAGGGTGGATAGAAGGCAAGATGTGAAGCAGTGATCACACAGGTCACTACTCGGTTTTATAGTCATGAAGGGAAGCAGAGAAGGAGATGGGACAGGCATCTGAAAGGAAACAAGGCAGAAGACATGTTTTAAGTAGGTAAACTCAATTGTCATGAGTTTTGTGGAAGAAGGGACATTACAAGACATAACACACATGGCTACTAGGTATGTAAAAAGATTCTCAGTATTACTAATCATCAGGGTTATGTAGATTAAACTGCAATGAGAGATCACCCCATACCTGTTAGAATGACTTTTGTCAAAAAACAAAGAATAACACATGTTGGAGGTGATGTAGATAAATTGCAACCCTTATACACCATTGGCAGGAATATACAATGGTGCAGTTGCTATGGAAAACAGTATGGTGGTCTCTCAAAAAAACTAAAAGTAGAGTTATATGATCCAGCAATCCTACTTCTGGATATATATACAAAGTGATTGAAATCAGGATCTTGAAGAGGTGTCTGCAATCCCAGTTCCATTCCAGCATCAGTTACAATTGTCAAAACGTGGGAAAAACTCAAATGCCCCAACAAGATGAATGGATAAAGAAATGTGTTAAAATTATTTGGCCTTAGAAAAGGGAAAAAAATCCTGCAATTTACAGCAATATAGATAAACCTAGAACATTATGCTGAGTGAAATAAGCCAGTCACAGAAGGACAGGTACTGCATGAATCCCATGTATATGACCTATCTAAAATTGTGAAATTCATAGAAGCAGAGAATAGAATGGTGGTTGCCAGGGGTTGGGGGCAGGGAAAGTGGGGAATTTTTACCCATAATTATAAATTATACCCATAACTTTTAATGGGTACAGTTTCTGTTATGCTGGTAAGTGCTAGAAATCTGTTACACCACATAATGCCTATAGTTAACATAGATATTAGATTATTTAAAATATGTTAAAAAGATCTCATGTTAAGTGTTCTCACAATAGAAAAAGAAAGAAAACACAAGAAAATATTTTTGGAAGTGATATATTTTTTGTGCTTTGGTGTCTTGGTATCACAGGTGTACACATATATCCAATATTTTCAAGATGTATAATTTTTTAAAGGTAAAGCCTTTTCTTTTTTTAAAGATTTTATTTATTTATTTTTAGAGAGAGGGGAAGGGAGGGAGGGAGAGAGGAAGAGAAACATCAGGGTGTGGTTGCCTCTCATGTGGCCCCCACTGTGGACCTCGCTGACAACCCAGGTATATGCCCTGACTGGGAATATAATTGGCAAGCCTTTGATTCACAGCCTGTGCTCACTGAGCTATACCAGTCAGGGTATATCAAGATGTATAAATTAAATGTGTGTATGTTTTTATATTAATTATACCTCAATAAAGCTAAAAAATAAAAAGATGTTATAAGGCAGGAAAATGGAAAGAGGTGAAGAAAGAATCAGGAAGGTGAGGAATCCTGAGCCCAGAAGGAAAATTTTGCTTGAAAAGAGGAAGAATATTTCTTAATAAAGACTCACTGGGGGGAGATAGATACATTATGAGTAAAGGGGGAGAGAAGGTGAGAATGCCATTATCGAGTGAAATTCTCAATAAATTATGAAATGCATTCATCTGCAATGAGTTCAGGAAGTGGATGTGGGTTTGCAAACTTGGAGAGAGGAGCAAGATTGGGAACAGCTGCTGGGGGAATTTGCTGACATGCCAGTGAGGGATGAAGAATTGGGTCACGTATCAGTCTTGAGGGGCCAGGAGAGTTTAGCAAAGACTAACTTGTTAAAGAGCCAAAGCATACAATTACACAGCGTCCCACCTCTGTGCTGCATGGGCCAGGAGGAGTGAGAGGAAGCCAGGTGGTGGCTCATTCAGTGTTGGTGCCTGACAGACACATGTGGAAAATGTCAGGAGGGCCAGGGACTTTGGAGTTGTACTTGGTTATAGAGTTCAAAATGATTTTAGGAGGGTCTTGCAGGATGAAAAGATGATTAATTCTTATGGGGATAGAAAGACTGAGGAGAGGGCAGGCAGATTATGGTCAACAAGGACAACATGACCTTGCAGTCAGAGTGATTTTTGAGGAACGAAGAGGCCCGAAGTGAAAAAGCATCCATGTGTGTAACTGAAAAGAGTGAAATCAGAGATCACCAGAGATTCTGGGAAGTAGTGCTCCAGAAGAGTCACCAGCATGGAGGTTGATGTCCTATCCTCAGTCTAGCAGAGAGCAGAATCAAGAGGAGTGCTAAGGGTTTGGGGCCCCCATCCTCTGAGAAGATAGGGAGCTTCAGGAGAGTGATGGATGACCAGAAGACATGTAGGGAAATTGTGCTGCCAGGGGTGGCCTTATTTTTCAATGATATGGCGACACCACTATGGAGTGGACATAGATAACATGGTGGGGCTGTAGCAAGAGAGGTTTTTTGACTATTGTAAATTGTACTGCTATGAACATTGGGGTGCATAGGTTCTTTTGGATTGGTGTTTCAGGGTTCTTAGGGTATAATCCCAGCAGTGGAATTGCTGGGTCAGAAGGCAGTTCCATTTGTAGTTTTCTGAGGACATTCCATACTGTTTTCCACAGTGGCTGCACCAGTCTACATTCCCACCAACAGTGCCCTAGTGTTTCCTTTTCTTCACATCTTCTCCAACACTTGTTTGTTGATTTCTTTATGATGGCCATTCTGACTGGTGTGAAGCGGTATCTCATTGTGATTTTAATTTGCATCTATCCAATGGCTAGTGATGCTTAAGCAACCTAAGTGCCCATCAGTAAATGAGTAGATCAAGAAATGATGGTATATTTACACAATGGAATTCTAAGCAGCAGAGAGAAAGAAGGAGCTCCTACCCTTTGTGACGGCGTGGATGGAACTGGAGAACATTATGCTAAGTGAAATAAACCAGTCCGGCCAAGATGGAGGCATAGGTGGACACACTGTGCCTCCTCTTACAACCAAAATTAAGGACAAGAAATATTTAGAAACAAGAAAACACCCAGAACTTATAGAAAATTGAACTGTACGGAAGTCCAACAACCATTCATCCAGACCAGTAAGAGGGGTGGAGTCGTGGCAGGAAAAAGTGGAGGTGTGGACCTGGGAACTCAAGCAGCAGCGGCTGGCAGTTCCCAGGTGTACAGGCGGCAGCCCCCCGGGCACAGGGCGGTCCCCGGGAACAGGGGGCAACTGTGCAGACCTAGTGAGGCCGCACAAGGCGGCTGGCTGACCAGGTGGTCCCACATTCGTGAGCGCAGACGGTCCAGGCAGAGGGGAAGTGGCGGAAGAGACTGAATCCAGAAGAGAGCAGAGCAGGCGCCATTGTTCCCTCTCAGACCCCGCCCCCACATCCACCATCACAACCCAGCAACTGGGCTGCCCCGCCCTGAGGAACACCTAAGGCTTCACCCCTCACTACATAATAGCTGTGACCAGACTAAAACCAAACCAAACCAAACCAAACCAAAACAAAACCAAACCAAAAATGTCTCAAACCAGAGAAAAAATGAACACCCCAGAGTCAATTCCTCTAAGCCGTGAAGAGATAGCCAACCTATCAGATGCACAGTTCAAAGCACTGGTCATCAAAATGCTCACAGAATTGGTTGATTTTACTCACAAATTAGATAAAAAAAATGCAGGCTACAATCCGTGAAATGAAGGAAGATGCATGGGGAACTGATAGAGATGGAAGGAAAACTGGGACTCAAATCAATGGAGTGGACCAGAAGGAAGAAACAAACAACCAAACAGAAAACGAGGAAGAAACAAGAATTCAAACAAATGAGGAGAGGCTTAGGAACCTCCAGGACATCGTTAAACATCCCAACATCCAAATTATAGGGGTCCCAGAAGGGGAAGAGGAAGAGCAACAAGTGCAAAACATTGGAACAAATAATAAAGAACTTCCCCAATCTAGCAAAGGAAATAGACTACCAGGAAGTCCAGGAAGCTCAGAGAGTCCCAAAGAAGTTGGACCCAAGGAGGAACACACCAAGGCACATCAGAATTACATTACTCAAGATTAAAATGAAGGAGGGAATTCTAGAAGCAGCAAGGGATAAGGGGACAGTCACCTACAAAGGAGTTCCCATCAGACTGTCAGCTGATTTCTCAAAAGAGACCTTCCAGGCAAGAAGGGGCTGGAAAGAAATATTTGAAATCTTGAAAAGCAGGGACCTACATCCAAAATTGCTGTATCCAGCAAAGCTGTCATTTAGAATGGAAGGACAGATAAAGCGTTTCTCAGATAAGGTCAAGTTCAAGGAGTTCATCATCACCAAGCCCTTATTATATGAAAAGTTAAAGGGACTTATCTAAGAAAAAGAAGATAAAAATATGACAGTGAAAAGACAACAAACTCACAGCTATTAAGAACCACACCTAAAACAAAAGCAAACTAAGCCAACAGCTAGAACAGGAACAGAACCACAGAAATGGAGATCATATGCAGGGTTAGCAACAGGGGCGTGGGAGGAGGAGAGAGGGGGAAAAGGTACAGAGAATGAGTAGCATAGATGGTAGGTAGAAAATAGGGGGAGGGCAAGAATAGTATGGGAATTGTAGAAGCTAAAGAACTTACGACACATGGACATGAACTAAGGGGGGAATGTGGGTGGGAGAGGGTGTGCAGGGTGGAGGGGAATGATGGGGGAGAAATGGGACAACTGTAATAGCATAATCAATAAAATATATTAAAAAAAATAAATAAACCAGGCAGTGAAAGACAAATACCATATAATCTCACCTATAAGTGGGACATAATCAACAAAAGAAAAATGCAAACAAAATATAACCAAAGACACTGAAAATAAGAACAATCTAACAATAGCCAGAGGGGAGGGGACAGTGTTGGGGGGGGGTTTCAGAAACTGCTATAAAGGACACATGGACAAAACCAAGGGGGAGGTGGAAGCAAGGGAGGGAGTGAGGTGCGTTTGGCTGGGGTGGAGGAAGTGGTGGGGGAAATTCAGACAACTGTAATTGAACAACAGTAAAGTAATTTAAAAAGAGAGAGAGATTTTCTAAAACTGGAGGTAAATGTGTTTTCTTTACGAGTCTTCCAAGTATTAATGCCAATTTACAAAATAATGTGGTTGGTGGGATAAGATTAATAGGGTACGTTATTGATAAAGTAGTCTTGAGATGGGGAGAGGGAAAGGTGGTAGGATTTAGGAATGTTAAGCTCCAATGTGATGGGCAAAAGATGTTGAGAGTTCAGAGTGGTTCTTTTTTTTTTTATACCACTTAGGTTTTTTTTTTTTTTTTAGGTTTCAATTTATGAATTTTTTTCCTTTTTTTAAAAATATATTTTATTGATTATGCTATTACAGTTGTCCCATTTCTCCCCCATCATTCCCCTCCACCCTACCCACCCTCTCCTACCCACATTCCCCCCTTTAGTTCATGTCCATGGGTCGTAAGTTTTCTAGCTTCTACATTTCCCATACTATTCTTGCCCTCCCCCGTCTATTTTTTCCCATTATCTATGGTACTCATTCTCTGTACCTTTTCCCCCTCTCTCCTCCTCCCATGCCCCTGTTGCTAACCCTCCATATGATCTCCATTTCTGTGGTTCTGTTCCTGTTCTAGCTGTTTGCTTAGTTTGCTTTTGTTTTAGGTGTGGTTCTTAATAGCTATGAGTTTGTTGTCTTTTCACTTTCATAGTTTTATCTTCTTTTTCTTAGATAAGTCCCTTTACCATTTCATATAATAAGGGCTTGGTGATGATGAACTCCTTGAACTTGACCTTATCTAAGAAGCACTTTATCTGTCCTTCCATTCTAAATGACAGCTTTGCTGGATACAGCAATTTTGGATGTAGGTCCCTGCTTTTCAAGATTTCAAATATTTCTTTCCAGCCCCTCCTTGCCTGGAAGGTCTCTTTTGAGAAATCAGTTGACAGTCTGATGGGAACTCCTTTGTAGGTGACTGTCCCCTTATCCCTTGCTGCTTCTAGAATTCTCTCCCTCATTTTAATCTTGGCTAATGTAACTATGATGTACCTTGGTGTGTTCCTCCTTGGGTCCAACTTCTTTGGGACTCTCTGAGCTTCCTGGACGTCCTGGAAGTCTATTTCCTTTGCTAGATTGGGGAAGTTCTCCTTTATTATTTGTTCAAATAAGTTTTCCACTCGTTGCTGTTCTTCTTCCCCTTCTGGGACCCCTATAATTCGGATGTTGGGTTGTTTAACGATGTCCCGGAGGTTCCTAAGCCTCTCCTCATTTTTTTGAATTCTTGTTTCTTCCTCGTTTTCTGTTTGGTTGTTTGTTTCTTCCTTCTGGTCCACTCCATTGATTTGAGTCCCAGTTTTCCTTCCATCTCTATCAGTTCCCCATGCATCTTCCTTCATTTCACGGATTGTAGCCTGCATTTTTTCATCTAGTTTGTGAGCAAAATCAACCAATTCTGTGAGCATTTTGATGACCAGTGCTTTGAACTGTGCATCTGACAGGTTGGCTATCTCTTCACTGCTTAGAGGAATTGGCTCTGGGGCTTTTATTTGTTTTCCGGTTTGAGCCATTTTTTGGTGGGGTTTTTTTGTTGTTGTTGTTTTGGTTTTAGTCTGGTCATGGCTCCGGAGTGGTTCTTAAAGTCGCTAAGAGTTGTGACTAGAGTAGGGACAGAAAGAAGACTTGGAGATACAGCTTTGAGACAGGAGGTAGAAGAGCAAGGTTGCTGAATGACCATGCAGTTGTCATTTAAGTGGAAATGTTGAGAAGTCAGTGATGAGTCTGGAACTTGGAGAGAAATCAGGTTGCATATATAAGTTTAGGCATTGTTGACATTGAGGAAATAGAAAAAGGCATGAGACTATACCTCAGAAAGTGCAGATAGAATAAAAGAAGAGTTAAAAAATCAAGAACTTATAATGTAACAGTCAGCAAGATGAGAAAGCTCCAGCAAAAAGACAAAGGCAGAGTTGCCCATGATGTGGCAGGAAAACCAGGAGAGATATCATCAGGGGAAAGAGCTTCTAGAATGAGGGAGAGGATGTTGCGGACCGTTCAGCCTGGTTTCAGGAGTTGTAATCCTCACCCCATGGTGGGCTGTGTAAGAGCCCAAGGGACCTACTTCATCTGGGTCTGTTCTGTCACAAGGACGTGACCTACTAAGGAGACAAAGCTTATCTCCCTGGCAGGAGCACTGCTTCTGCCTCATCCATCTCTGGCCCCATTGCTTGGTTGGCAGTCAATGACGGGTAAGACTCCTCATGGGAGGGGCAACCTAAGCCAGACACGACCACTTGGGAGGTCCTCATGGAAGGACTCGGGGGGGCTGCAGCAAAGAGGATGTGATGGACCCTCGCCCCCCGGTTATTCTGACATAGCCTGAGTCCTCATTTCTGTCTGGGAGACGTCTCCTGCTTCCTAATTGGCTTAAAGCCTGAAACTGTGGGGGTGAGCGGTGCAGCCCTGTACTGGCCAGGACGGCTCCCTGGGTGATCGGGCATAAGAAAGAATTCCTAAAGCCCTGTGAAACCTGCTTTGCTAAGAGTGCTCTCATTTAAATGATAAGGGTCCGAGGATGAAATGAGTATGTCTCCCAAAGTTTGGCAACCCCCTTTCCTGACAAACACTGACTCAGATTAAGCCCTCAGATTTCTTTGACATGTTAAAACTGTATTCCTGTGTATTTGAACCCAATAAAAGCCTAGTGAGGAAGTGGCTCTGGGTCATTCTCCTCCGAGAGTTTGGCCACCTCTCTTCCCCAAGCAGATCATGTCTTGGTAGTTTTTATTTTCATCTATGACAGAGGGATGGGGCTCTGCGGGCAGAGCCCCCCCCCACATCTGGCACCCAGGACAGGGGCCCCCGCAAGAGGACAATGATATTAGATGCTTCTGAGAAACACAAGAAGATGAAAACTAGGAACTAACCACTGGAATAAAAAAACAGATTGGAAAAAATAAAAACATGTCCTCAAGAAATGTGGAAAGTCTACTTAGGAGGTCTAACATTTGTCCCATCATATCCCAAAGAAGAGAAAAAAGAAAGTAGGACTGAGCAGAAGCTTTTTATTTTGATGAGATCCCATTTGTTTATTCTTTCCTTTATGTCCCTTGCTCTAGGGGACGTATCAGTGAAAATATTGCTGCGTGTGATATCTGAGATTTTCCTGCCTATGTTCTCTTCTAGGACTTTAATGGTGTTACGGCTTATGTTTAAGTCTTTTATCCACCTTGAATTTATTTTTGTGTATGGTGTAAGTTGGTGCTCGAGTTTCATTTTTTTGCATGTAGCTGTCCAGTTCTCCCAGCACCACTTATTGAAGAGGCTATTTTTGCTCCATTTTATGTTGCTGCCCCCTTTGTCGAATATTAATTGACTGGGGCGGGGTAAAAGACAGAAAACTGTACAATATCAACAATTAAAAAATACTGATTAAAAAAAAATACTATAATTAGAAACAAAAAAAAAAAAAAAAAAAAAAGAAAGTAGGACTGAGAAATTATCCCAAGAAATAATGGGCAAAAAGTTCCCAAATAAGGAAAATGATGTAAACATGCAGTTAAAAAGCGGAGCAAGCTCAAAACTAAGTAAACCTAAATAAATCCATGAGGTGATGTACTATAGTAAAAAACAGAACTAAAACAAAAAACTTGAAAGCCTTGAGAAATGACACATGGCATATAGGGAAAAACAATTAGTATGGCGGCAGATTTCTCATCTGAAACAATGTGGACCAGAAGAAGTGGAATAAAACATTTTAAGTGCTAAAAGAAAAGAATCCAGAATCCCATTTCCAATGAAAATATCCTTCCAAAATGAGGGGAAATAAAAATGTGTAAGCCACATTTCTGACTGAGTACTCATTCATCTAGGATGTACATAGAACTTTCAGAATCTACTGTAAAAAAATAAACTAGTCAGAAAATGGGCCAAAGACATGAAGCCATATTTCACTGAAGAGGATATATACATGGCAGATAAGCACTGAACAGATGTTCAACATCACTCCCATGAGGGAAATGAACATTAATACCCCAAATGAACATTATAGTGAGTGAAAAAAGCCAATATCAAAAGGTTAAAGACCAGACAATTTTATTTATAAAACATTCTCTAAATGACTCTATTTTAGAGAGAGAAAGAACAGGTTAATGGTTGTTAGGAGTTAGTGATGGAGTAGGTGTGTGGGTGTGACTATGACTAGCTTAGTATCTGGGTTGTCATGGTGGTTAAAATGGCAAACAGCTATTGCACACACACTGTGTCAATATCAAATTGCTAATTTTGATATTGTACTAGAGATAGGTAAGATGAAGTGATTGAGGGGACAGATGAAGGAGATATTAGGCCTCTCTGTACTATTCGCAATTTTGCACAAATATATAAAAAGTAAAATCACTCATTCATTCATTCGATAAATAAATAAAATAAAAGTACAAGAGAGAGAAAAAACTACCTTTGAAGGAATGACAGCATGACAATAGACTTCCCACCATCAGCAAGAGATTCTAGGAGCAATACTTTCAAAATGCTGATGGAAAGTAATTATTACTTGACCTTCATATTATGCTAAACTGAAAAATGAAGTAAGCATGCAAAGATATACAAACAAAGACTACAAAACTTACATCCACCAAATACTCAATAAAAGGGCTATTGCTAAAACATGTTCAGTTCTTGCTTTGCATAACAAAGACAATTAATACGAAAATAAAAAACTACAGTCCCCTGCTTTGATCTGATATGAATATATCGTTTTTTGACAATCATCAGAGCAGTTTTTTAGTAACCTACTGCAAGTCCAGACTGGAGCCTCTTTCAGATGGGGACAGCTTCAGTGCTAATAGAAGAAAAAAATCCTCTTTCTTGAAAACTTAACAAGTAATCATGATGACGTGAAGTGATTGGAAACCCCTCTGAGATGGTGTCCTAAATGCCTCATTGGGCATTAGGACACTAAGCCTCAGAACGCCCATCTGGAAAACGGGCATGGGACGTGCTGTGTTGTCTGCTTCTGAGAAGTGTAGCCAGGCCTGAGGAGGAGGGAGGAGGTGAAGGGGTTTTGAGCACATGAAGCACCATCTATACTCCAGTGGGAGAGTTTGCTATTCTGGCCTTGTCCTTGTGGATTCAGACAAGAATTCCACTGGGTTCAGAGAAGGTAAGAGACAAGTAGAGTCTGGGCTTAGAAAGGGAGAAGATTGAATCAGGTGTGTAAAGAGTTTAGGACTAGTCCTTAGGGAGGAAAGTATGATCTGAACTGGGAGGTGTTATTATCTTGGAAATGGGGAAATTTGGACTGTCCAGAGTATCAGAATCCAACTAATTAAGGCTGGACTTAGTCAGCTTAATGGGAAGTCTGGGAGCCTGACTGGTGGAGGCCAGTAGGCTCGATGCTATCATTCCTGGACCCTGGAACCTGGAGGTGCAGCCTGCCCTCGATAGCTCTGTCAGGCCACAGGAGCCATGATCCAGGCTGTAGACCCACCCCAGCCATTGCTTGAGGTCTGATACATCATTGTGCTTGCAATGGAGAAAGGAAGGATACTTCCAGGAAAGGAAGAAACTGGAAGCAAAAGGAATGGGGTTGTATTTATTTTTCATTGTTTTATAACAAGTTATAAATTTAGCGACTTAACACCATCCAATTGTCATTTCACAGTTCTGTAGGTCAGAAGTCTAAGGGGGTCTCCACTGGGCTAGCTACCTAGGGTCCCACAAGACTGAAATCACTGGGCCAAGATCTTATTAGCTAGAGGCTCTGGGAGAAACCTGCTATCAAGCTTTCTTGGGTTGTTGACAGAATTCAGGTCCTTGCGGTTGGGGACTGAGGTCCCCACTTTCTTGCTGGCTGATGTCTGAGGACTGCTCTCAATTCCTATTGATCACCCTCAGGTCCTGGCTCCTGCTGCTTCAACTCAGCAAAGGAGACCCTCCTTGGTGCACGAGACCCCTCACCCTTCAAATCTCTCTGACTCCCTCATCTCCATCCAGCCAGAGAAAACTTCTTGCTGTTATCAGTTACTCACAGTCACTCCCTAACCTACTGGTGTAAAGACCAACACTTACTTAGCTCAGGAAACTGTGAAGTGGGTCAGGGTAGGACTCAGCAGGAAGGGCTTGTTTGCTGCACCCACATCAGCCAGATAGCCTGACTAGGGGCTGAGGGTCTGCTTCTGAGGTGTCCAAAGGCCTCGTGGTCAAGCTGCAGGCAGGGAGCTGGGCCACAGCTGAGGGTCTGGGCCTTGATTCACCTCCATGTGGGCCCCTCTGTGGGCTTCCTCTTAGAATGATTATCGATACAGAAACTGCCAGCTTCCTACAGCCTACCCCCAACTGGCACAGCATCACTTCTGCTGTGTTCTCTTGGCCACGCAACCCCAAACTCAGATTCAAAGAGAAAGGACATAAACCCCACCTCTCAGTGGAAGGAGGCTCAAAGAATTTGGGGATCAAAGAATGTTTTGCAGTGTAAACTTGCTGAAGACTCTGGACCTTGAGTTTTCTAGAAAGTAAAACCAACAGCACTTTTCCTCCCCAGTTGCTGTGAAGGAAGATAAAGCAGGTGGAAACTCAGCCTTAAAGCCTGGCACGCATGGGGGTCTCAGGGTGAGTTCTCAGCACTTTGTGGGCATGGGAGCCAGCATGCCTGACCTGAGAGACAGTAGAAGAAGAGGGACTTGGCCAACCTCACCCAAAGGGAGACCCAACAGCCCACCTTGAACACTGTTCCTGGGTTCACCCTGTAGAGTCAGGCCCTGGGATCTCCCAGTAAGACTGCAGATTGGGAGGCACGTGGGCTAGCCTGAGCAGCAGCAGAGGAGAGAGCTAGGGGCTGCCTCCCACTGTTTTCAGGAGGATAAACAGAGGAACTTGAAGGTGTCTGGGTACAGTAGGGACAGTAGGGCAGGTGTACCTCTCCACAGCTATAGGTGGTGGCTGGGTGTCTCCCTGGGTTCACCATGAGGAAGGCAAAGTCAGGTTGCCCTTGGGACTGTCTGCACCTGGTCCAGAGAACATTCAGCAGACCATCCAAGTGTTGAGGCCCTGGCCCCTTCTGGTCCTGGAGAGGGCCCTATTTCTTCTAATGAGGAGGGCAGAAGTCAAGGAGCACCTATAGCTGGAGGTGATCACTGCCAGCAGCACCCCACCTCCCTGCCACCCCACAATGGAGGTCGGCCCAGGCTGACTTTACAAGATCTTCTCCCCAGCCAGATGCTGAGTTCTGATTCTCCAGAGGCAGAATGCTATCCTCCAGCCATGCTGGTAAGGGGTAGGTGCTCTGTCAGCTCAAAACAGAGCTTGACATAGAGTTTCCTATCACTCCCAGATGTTTGGAAGAGCAACATACCAAGCCTGGATTTAGTATGAAAAAGAGATAGGAAATTTCTGTTGAGTTTCTCTTTAGGGCCAGGTGCTGTGTTAAGCATGTCTTATGATCCTATCCCTATTTCACAGTAGGGAAGGGCAAAACTGGGGGGTCAGAATGGCAAAGTAAAGGTCTAGTGTATTATTTATTTATCACTCATAATAAACTCTGCAAATTTACTGGCTTGATACATTTGTCACTTTCCACTTTCTGTGGGTCAGGAATCTGGGCCTGGCTTAGCAGGGTCTCCTGGCCCAAGGTCTTGCGCAGTCTGCCTACAGGTGTTTTCTGGGGCTGCAGTCTCATCTTGAGGCTTTCATACTCACTCAGTGTTTTTTGGCATCATTAGGTCACCTCCTAGCTGTTGGCTGAAGCCTGTGTCATGCAGTTCCTTGCCATGGGAGACTTGCCATAGAGCACTCACAGCATGGTGGCTGGCTTCCATTAGAACAAGTGAGAGGGAAACGAGGCAGGGCACATGGGACAGAACCCAGAGTCTTTTTGTTACCTAACTTTGGAAATGACAGCACACCACTTTTGCCATATTCTGTTCATTAAAAGCCACTAGGCAAGCCCATGTTCAAATCGTGAGGTACATAAGAATGTGAACACAGTGAGGTGGGGGCACACCTAAGATACCAGGGGCAAAAACTGGGATTTGACCCCATCTCACTCTGACTGGATCATCTGTGTGGCAACCACCACACACACACACACTCACACACACCACCACCACACACACTAACACTCACATACCACCACCACACATGTTCACACTCACATACCAAAACATACCACCACTTATGCACACACTCTCATACCACCACCACACACTCACACACCAAAACACATACCACCACAGATTCACACACACACAGCACCACCACACACTCACACACAGCACCACACACATACTCATACACCAAAACATACCATCAGACATGCACACACACTCACCACCACTGCATACTTGCACACTCACATACCACCACACACACTCACACAGACCACCACCACACACATACATACACACCAAAACACACACCACTACACATGTGCATTCATACATACCACCGCCACACATGAGCACACAAACACCATCACCACACACACACACCATCATCACACACACGCACACACATGCACCACCACCACGTACACTTGCACATACCACTATTGCACTTGTACACACTCTTACACCACCACACATGCATACACCCACCAAAACATACCACCACACACATGTGCACACTCACACACACATAACACAACACACATATATACACATACAGACATACGGACCACACACACACAATCCATTGCTGGGCGGAGGCTGAGGAAAGGGCAGGTATGACAATGACTATTGAGAATTTGGGTCCTGGTGTCATTTAGCAAATTACCTTAGGACCCAAAATAAATTTATGGCGCAAACTGATTCTGTTTCAAATATAATCTTAGTTCAAGAAGGCAGTTACAAAATCCGTGGCAACCATTTTAAGAAGTGAAATAATTTATGAAGCTTGGAGGGATGAAGGCACCAGCTGTGCAGTGTGGGGTTTAGAGTCACTTGCTGGCCGGGTGGGCTTGAATAAGTTCACCTTCCTGTGTGACGGTGCCACCTTCCTCCAGACTGAAACCCGGCATATGCAAAGCCCTTGAAATGTGATCATGCCCTGTTTCTTTTCAGACAACTTGGCCGTTCAACACAGTCATCAAGTCAGCTCTGAGAAAGAGAAAGGAAGCATTACTTTACGGCTACTGATAACCAGCTCAAAGATGGGACCCAGAGGGGAGGAGGATGGAAATGTTTTCATGTGGGTCAGGTGTGAGTAGGGGCCTGAGGAATGAGTTCATGGGAGAGTGTGTGTGTGTGTGTGTGTGTGTGTGTGTGTGTGTGTGTGTGTATGAGAGACAGAGAAAGAGGCAAAGACAGACAGAATGAGGGAAAAGGGAAGAAGGAGAGGACACCCACCCCATCAACCATCATCCTGATTCATGGTGCTAACTGCATCCACTAGGTGGTGCTGTCTGCCTGTGTAGCTGCTGCATCAGTGTCCCATGGAGGGTTCTGGGTGGCAGGCTTCCCCAACTCCTACCCACCTACTCTCAGTTGCAGAACTTGTGTCTTCTGCTGTATCTGGGCAGACATTTGTGGCCAACAGGTGAGCCTCGGTGGGAAATCACTGCCATCAGACCCAAATTCTATTTGAGCATAAGCTTAATATTACCTTTCTCAGTGATGCACTCAACAATTTCAGGGAGGAAGGGAAGTCTTCATTTACTCCATGTAGAGCCCTTTACACACATTACTGCTTTGGGTCTTCACAACTACCTGTCAACTGAGGAAGCTAAGGTCCAAAGAGGTTTAGCAACTGCCCAGGGTCATAGCCTGGAGGAGGAGGAAGATCAAGCCTGCCTCCAGAGCCCACTCTCCTCATGTGCCCTGAAGGGACTTCTGCTTTGGGGGTGGGGAAGCTTTGCTCCTCCCCTGTCCAATGGGGAGGCTGATGGCTGCTTGCTCCCACCTGCTCTTGCTCCTCATGTCTGGGCCTATCCCCTCAGATCCACCTCTCCCCTCAGGTCCCTTGTGCCTTTATCATCCAGACACGTGTCAGACCTGTCAGACATGGGGCTGGGCACCAGGCAGACAAGACTCTGAGTCCTCTAATCTTTGCCCCACCCACCGAAGCAAGCACTGACAACTGCTTTCTCTAAGGAGAAGGGGTCTGTGGCTATGAGCACTCGTGGGGCATGTCTGGGGCTTCCAGGTTCCCCACAACAGCTTCCCCCACAATCCCCCCATTGGGAAATCCAGCTCTCCCTGTGTTCCCTGAGGTAAACCAAGGTTGTCTGATGGCACAGGGTGGGGAGGAAAGGGAACATCTGTTCACAACTACATCTGAGACAGGTGCTTCAGTCAATGGCCTGGCTAAATCCTTTGAGAAATCCGACAGAGCTGTTGTTTTCTCCCAAGGAGGAACAGCATGGGCAGAACAGCGAAGGTGCTTTCCAGGGCCAAGGGGTGACAGGGCTCCCAGCCCAGGCATCCTGCCTAGGAAGAGGGATAGAGCACGACACTGGCTCAGGGACTTGTGGGAGGGTCCACTATCCATGCCTGTCCCTGTGAAAATTCCCATGTCCTCATTCGCAGCCTGTCCACAATGCAGCTGCCACTGCCACCCTCTCCTTACCTTTGAACTCCTGTATTCTAAAGGCTGTTCACACAACCCCACGTGGGAAGCTGGGAGTGCCCTTCTCCACCCACCCCGGTCAGTCAGTCACCCAGCTACATCTGGTTTTGTCTGAAAAAACAAGAGTCCCTGACCTTTACTCCTCACTGCTCTGCTTGAATGGGGTGAAGTCTCCCTACAGTTGGTCTCCTGCCTCCAGGCTCACCTACTCCAGTCCCCACCCACCTGATTCCACTCCGGGAATATTGAGTGATAACCTTTCCCAGAGGTGTACACTGTATTCCCACAGGGAATGATTCCCATGTGTACAGCAAAACAGCCTTTCTTCATGGGTGCACCTCTGCTTCCAGGGCTCCCATTACTTAGAAGGAAGAGTGGTAGTGTCTAACCAGGTCTCACAAGGCCCAGAGTCCCAGGCTTCCTGTATCTGGGCAACAAGCTCAGTGGGGCTCCCCCTCTGCATCAGGACAGTCTTTAGCAGTGGGAGAGGGAGGTAACACCATCTACCAGAGCCCTGGAAGGGTCACACTGGAAGGGAAGAAAGATTCCCCCATATTTCTCTCAGGGGCCTTGGCATATAATAAAACATATATTCAATTTTTGGTACAAAGCTCCTAAAACCCTTGGAATTTCCTGAGAGATGGAGTATCTTTTGTTATTCACGAGGAGCCCCTTTGACCATACTTCAGTTTCCTGTCTCACAAACCCAAGCTTACCGTGGTGGGCCTTCAGAGGGTTTCAAGGGTGCGAGTGGCCACCAGAAAGACCAAGGGATTAGAGAGCTGAAATTTCCAGCCCCACCTATTCCTGACCTCCTGGGAGAGGAGGGGGCTGGAGACTGAATTCAATCGTGTGTCCAATAATTTAAACATCCCTTCTATGTAATGAAACCTCGTGAAAAACCCTGAGACAAGGCAGCTCAATGAGTTTCACATGGATGTGCTAGCCAGGGCTGTGGCAGCTCAATGCCCACTCCAGACTTTGTCCTAAGTTCCTCTTTATCTGACTATTCCTTTGTGTCCTTCATAATAAACTATGTTAATAAATGCAGACTTTTCCTGAATTCTGTGAGTTGTCTAGCAAGTTATTAAACCTTGTGGGGGTGGTTGCTGGGAGCCCTGAATGAGCAGTCACCTGGGCAGAAGTGTGGGTGGCCTTAGGACAGCTGATTGAGGCTGGTGGCTGGCATCTGAAATGGAGATATCCTATGAGACTGACCCTCATCCTGTGGGTTCTTCCCTAACTTTGGGCAGTTAGTGTCAGAATCAAACTGAAGTGCAAGGCATGCGGTCGGCATTGAGGAGCTGGTGTTGGAATGGCACAGACCTTTAGCCTCCTTCTCCAGCCTTACCTCCTGTAATCTTTCCTTCATAATCATGTTCCAGATACAGTGCTTTTGGTCCCACATGCCATCCTGAGGTATGCTGAATTCCATAACCCTGGTAAAGAAGCAAGAACCTCTAGGACAGCTCACACCTCTGGAGGCCAAAGGGCTTCAAAGGCCTAGAATAATCGGCGGGGCAGGGGGTGGCCTGATGAAGTCCCCTTGGGGAGTCTTCCTTGCCCAAAGACTTGGCACATGGGCTTACCAGGAGAGGAGCTCTGACAGTGACTGTGGGTAGCACCCCAGGGGGCCTGAAGCTCTGCATACAGCAGCCATGCCCTGCACATCCTCTGCTAAGTCCCAGGGGAACTGGCAGTGCCTGAGATGATCAGATGGGGCCACAACTTGAACATTTGGGGTTCAGGACAAGAGTGTTACCAGAAGACCTGGCTCAAACACACATGTTCTTAATTTCTTTTTTTACTGTTCATATTTTTTTTTAATTGTTGATATTGTACAGTTTTCTGTCTTTTACTCCCCCCCAACCCACTGCCCCAGCCCTCCCCATTTCCCTCCCATTTCCACCCCCCATAGTTTTTGATCACGGGTCCTTTATACTTATTGCTCGAAACCGTTCCCTTTTTCCTCTGAAATTCCCTCCCATCACCCCTCTGGTGACTGTCAGCCTGTTCTCAATTTCAGTGTCTTTGTTTACATTATGCTTGTTTGTTTGTTTTATTGATTAGGTTCCTGTTAAAGGTGAGATCATATGGTATTTGTCTTTCACAGCCTGGCTTATTTCGCTTAGCATGATGCTCTCCAATTCCATCCATGCTGTCGCAAAGGGTAGGAGCTCCTTCTTTCTTTCTGCTGCATAGAATTCCATTGTGTAAATGTACCACAGTTTTTTGATCCATTTATTAACTGGTGGGCACCTAGGTTGCTTCCAGCACTTGGCTATTGTAAATTGTGCTGCTATGAACATAGGGGTGCATAGGTTCTTTTGGATTGGTGTTTCAGGGTTCTTAGGATATAATCCAAGCAGTGGAATTGCTGGGTCAAAAGGTATGTCCATTTTTAGTTTTCTTAGAAAATTCCATACTGTTTTCCATAGTGGTTGTACCAATCTGCAATCCCACCAACAGTGCACTAGGGTCCCCTTTTCTCCACAACCTCTCCAACACTTGCTGTTTGTTGCTTTGTTTATGAGGGCCATTCTGACTGGTATCTCATTGTAGTTTTAATTTGCATCTCTCTGATAGCTAGCGATATCTAGCATCTTTTCAGGTGTCTCTAGATCCTCTGTATGTCCTCCTTGGAGAAGTGTCTGTTCAAATCCTTTGCTCATTTTTTTAAATATATTTTATTGATTATGCTATTACAGTTGTCCCATTTCTCCCCCATCATTCCCCTCCACCCTACACACCCTCTCCCACCCACATTCCCCCCTTTAGTTCATGTCCATGTGCCATAAGTTCTTTAGCTTCTACATTTCCCACACTATTCTTGCCCTCCCCCTGTCTATTTCCTAACCACCGTCTATGCTATTTAGTCTCTGTACCTTTCCCCCTCTCTCCTCCTCCCACACCCCTGTTGCTGACACTCCATATGATCTCCATTTCTGTGGTTCTGTTCCTGTTCTAGCTGTTTGCTTAGTTTGCTTTTGTTTTAGGTATGGTTCTTAATAGCTGTGAGTTTGCTGTCTTTTCACTGTCATATTTTTATCTTCTTTTTCTTAGATAAGTCCCTTTAACATTTCATATAATAAGGGCTTGGTGATGATGAACTCCTTGAACTTGACCTTATCTGAGAAGCGCTTTATCTGTCCATCCATTCTAAATGACAGCTTTGCTGGATAGAGCAATTTTGGATGTAGGTCCCTGTTTTTCAAGATTTCAAATATTTCTTTCCAGCCCCTTCTTGCCTGGAAGGTCTCTTTTGAGAAATCAGCTGACAGTCTGATGGGAACTCCTTTGTAGGTGACTGTCCACTTATCCCTTGCTGCTTCTAGAATTCTCTGCTTCATTTGAATCTTGGCTAATGTAACTATGATGTGCCTTGGTGTGTTCCTCCTTGGGTCCAACTTCTTTGGGACTCTCTGAGCTTCCTGGACGTCCTGGAAGTCTATTTCCTTTGCTAGATTGGGGAAGTTCTCCTTTATTATTTGTTCAAATAAGTTTTCCACTTGTTGCTGTTCTTCTTCCCCTTCTGGGACCCCTATAATTCGGATGTTGGGACGTTTAAAGATGTCCCGGAGGTTCCTAAGCCTCTCCTCATTTTTTTGAATTCTTGTTTCTTCCTTGTTTTCTGTTTGGTTGTTTGTTTCTTCCTTCTGGTCCATCCCATTGATTTGAGCCCCAGTTTTCATTCCATCTCTATCAGTTCCCCATGCGTCTTCCTTGATTTCACGTATTGTAGCCTGCATTTTTTTATCTAATTTGTGAGCAAAATCAACCAATTCTGTGAGCATTTTGATGACCAGTGCTTTGAACTGTGCATCTGATAGGTTGGCTATCTCTTCACTGCTTAGAGGAATTGACTCTGGGTTTTCATTTTTTCTCTGGTTTGAGCCATTTTTGGTGGGTTTTTTTGTTGTTGTTTTAGTCTGGTCGCAGCTATTATGTAGTGAGGGATGGAGCCTTTGGTGTTCCTCACGGTGGGGCAGCCCAGTTGATGGGTTGTGACGCTATAGGTGGGGGCAGAGTCTGAGAGGGACCAATGGTGCCTGTTCTGCTCTCTCCTGGACTCCGGTCCTTTCTGCCGCTTCCCCTTCACCTGGATTATCCTCGCACTCGCGTGCTGTTACGTAGCGAGGAGTGGAGCCTCTGGCGCTCCCCAGTGCGGAGCAGCCCAGTCACTGGGTTGTGACGCTGTATGTGGGGGCGGGGTCTGAGAGGGAACAATGGCGCCTGCTCCGCTCTCTCCTGGATTCAGTCCCCTCCGCCACTTCCCCTCCGCCTGGACCGTCCGTGCGCTCGAATGTGGGACCACCTGGTCAGCCAGCCGCCCTGTGCAGCCTCACTGGTTCTGCACACTTGCCCCCCTGTGTCTGGGGACCGCCAACCGCCGCCTGTGCACCTGGGAACTGCCAGCCGCTGCTGTTTGCGCTTCCGGGTCCGCACCTTCACCTTCTCCCGCCGCGACTCCGCCCCTCTTACCGGTCTGGATGAATGGTTGTTGGACTTCCGTACAGTTCAATTTTCTATAGGTTCTGGATGTTTTCTTGTTTCTAAATATTTGTTGTCCTTAATTTTGGTTGTGAGAGGAGGCACGGTGTGTCTGCCTATGCCTCCATCTTGGCCGGAGGTCCTGCCCATTTTTTTAATTGGGTTGCTTGTCTTCTTAGAGTAGAGTTGTGTAAGTTCTTTATATAGTTTGGAGATTAATCCCTTGTCTGAGGTATCATTGGCAAATATGTGTTGTGGACCTTTCAACCTGTTTTCAGGAGTTGTAACCCTCACCCCATGGTGGGCTGTGTAAGAGCCCTAGGGACCCACTTCATCTGGGTCTGTTCTGTCACGAGGACGTGACCTCCAAAGAGACAAAGCTTATCTCTCTGGCAGGAGCACTGCTTCTGCCTCATGCATCTCTGGCCCCAATGCTTGGTTGGCAGTCAATGACGAGTAAGACTCCTCATGGGAGGGGCAACCTAAACCAGACACAACCACTTGGGAGGCCTCATGGAAGGACTCGGGGAGGCTGCAGCAAAGAGGATGTGATGGACCCTCGCCCCCCGGCTATTCTGACATAGCCTGAGTCCTCATTTCCATCTGGGAGATGTCTCCTGCTTCCTAATCAGCTTAAAGCCTGAAACAGTGAGGGCAAGCGGTGGAGCCCTGTGCTGGCCAAGACGGCTCCCTGGGTGATCCAGCGTCCGATCACTCTCTGGGTGATAAGAAAGAATTCCTAAAGTCCTGTGAAACCTGCTTTGTTAAGAGTGCTCTCACTTAAGTGATAAGTGTCCCAGGAGGAAATGAGTATGTCTCCCAAAGTTTGGCAACCCCCTTTCCTGACAGACATTGACTCAGATTAAGCCCTGAGATTTCCTTGAAATGTTAACCATTGTTTGATCCTTGTCGCCTGACATACCTGTATTCCCGTGTATTTGAGCCCAATAAAAGCCTAGTGAGGAAGGGGCTCTGGGTCATTCTCCTCTGAGAGTTTGACCCCTTTCTTCCCCAAGCAGAAAATGTCTTGGTAGTTTTTATTTTCATCTGTGACGGAGGGATGGGGCTCTGTGGGCGGAGCCCCCCCACATCTGGCGCCCAGGACAGCGGCCCCCGCAAATATGTTTTCCCATACAGTTCGTTCTCTTTTTATTTTAATACTGTCTTCTTTAGCTGTGCAGAAGCTTTTTATTTTGATGAGATCCCATTTGTGTCTTCTTTCCTTTATGTCCCTTGCTTTAAGGGACATATCAGTAAAAATGTTGCTGCTTGAAATATCTGAGATTTCCCTGCCTATGTTATCCTCTAGGATTTTAATGGTGTCATGGCTTACATTGAAATCTTTTATCCACCTTGAATTTATTTTTGTAAATGGTATAGTTGGTGCTTGAGTTTCATTGTTTTGCACCTAGCTGTCCAGTTCTCCCAACACCACTTGCTGAAGAGGCTATTTTTGTTCCATTTTATGTTGCTGTCCCCTTTGTCAAATATTAATTGACTGTAGAGACGTGGGTTTATTTCTGGGCTCTCTGTTCTGTTCCATTGGTCCATGTGCCTGTTTTTGTGCCAGTACCAGGCTGTTTTGATTACAGTGGCTTTGTAATACAGTTTGGGATCAGGTATCATGATCCCTCCTACTTTGCTCTTCTTTCTCAAAATTGCTGCAGCTATTCGGGGTTGTTTATGGTTCCATATAAATTTTTGAAGTGTTTGTTCTATGTCTCTGAAATATGCCATTGGTACTTTAATAGGTATTGCATTGAATCTGTAGATTGCTTTGGGAAGTATGGACATTTTGATGATATTAATTCTTCCGATCCATGAACTCAGTATATGCTTCCATTTGTTTGTGTCTTCCTTGATTGCTTTCTTCAGTGTTGTGTAGTTTTCTGCATACAGGTCTTTTACCTCCTTGGTTAGGTTTATTCCTAGGTATTTTATTTTTCTTTTTGCTATATCAAATGGGATTTTTTTCTTGATTTCTGCTTCTATTGTTTCACTGTTTATATACAAAAATGCCTTTGATTTCTGGATATTGACTTTGTATCCCGCCGTTTGGCCAAATTCATTTATTATGTTGAGCAGCTTTTTGGCTGAGACTATAGTATTTTCTATGTACACTATCATGTCATCTGCAAACAATGATAGTTTTGTTTCCTCCTTTCGAGGTTGGATGCCTTTTCTATCCTTTTCTTATCTAATCACTGTGGCTAAGACTTCCAATACTATATTGAATAGAATTGGTTAAAGTGGACAAGCTTGACTTGTTCCTGATCTTTGGGAAAGATTTCAGTTTTTGCCGGTTGAGTATGATGTTGGCTATAGGTCTCTCATGTATGACCTTTATTATTTTGAGGAATGGTCCCTCTATTCCCACTTTGCTGAGTGTTTTTATCATAAATGGGTGTTGTACCTTGTCAAAAGCTTTTTCCGAATCTATTGATAGGATCATGTGATTTTTGTCTTTGCTTTTGTTTATGTGATGTATTACATTTGCTGATTTGCAAATGTTGAACGATCCTTGCATCCCTGGGATGAATCTCACTTGGTCATAATGTATTATCTTTTAAATGTATTGTTGGATGTGGTTTGCCAATATTTTGTAAAGGATTTTAGCATCTGTTTATCAGTGATATTGGCCTGAAGTTTTCTTTCTTTGTTGTGTCTTTACCTGGTTTTGGGATTTGGATGATGCTGGCTTCAGAAAAAGAGTTTGGTAGTCTTCCATCATTTTGGATTTTTTGGAATAGTGTGTGAAGGATAGGGGTTAGCTCTTCCTTAAATGTTTTGTAGAATTCTCCTGTGAAACCATCTGGTCCAGGGCTTTTGTGTGTCGGGAGTTTTTTGATTACTGCTTCAATTTCATCTGATGTTATTGGTCTGTTCAGGCTTTGTTTCTTTTTCTTTGAGTTTTGGAAGATTATATTTTTCTAGAAACCTGTCCATTTCACCTAGGTTTTTTTCAAATTTCTTGGCATACAGTTCTTCAAAGTAACTTCTTACAATCCTCTGTATTTCTGTGGTGTCAGTCGTAATCTCTCCTCTTTCATTTCTGATTGTGTTTATTTGAGTCCTCTCTCTTTTTTTCTTGATGAGCCTGCTTAAAGGCTTGTAGATTTTGTTATCTTTTCAAAGAATCAGCTCCTGCATTCATTGATCCTTAGAACTGTGCTTTTATTCTCTATGTCATTTAATTCTGCTCTGATCTTGGTTATTTCCTTCCTTTTACTTGGTCTGGGCTGTCTTTGTTGTTATTTCTCGTGTTCTTGTAGGCATAGGGTTAAGTCATTTGTTTCAAATGTCTCTATTTTCTTTAGGTAGGCCTGTATTGCTATAAACTTCCCTCTGAGGACTGCCTTCATTGTATCCCATAAGTTTTGGGTTGTTGTGAGTTCATTTTCATTTGTTTCAAGAAACTTTTTGATTTCCTCCCTAATTTCATTCTTGACCCATTCTTTGTTTAATAGCATGCTATTCAATCTCCATGATTTTGATGGTTTGGGGATTTTCCCCATCAAGTCGATTTCTAGTTTCAGTCCTTTGTGGTCGGAGAAAATGCTTGGTATTATTTTAATTTTCTTGAATCTGTTGAGGCTTGTTTTTTGTCCTATCATGTGGTGTATCTTTGAAAATGTTCCATGTGCATTTGAAAAGGAAGTGTATTTAGTTTCTTTGAGATGAAGGTCTCTATATATATCAGCTAAGTCCAATTCATCTAGAGTATTGTTCAATGCCACAATATCTTTGTTGACATTTTGTTTGGAAGATCTGTCCATTTTTCACAGTGGGGTGTTAAAATCCCCTACTATAATTGTGTTGCTGTCAATATCTTTCTTGTAGTCCTCTAAGATTTTCTTGATGTATTTAGGTGCTCCTCCGTTGGGTGCATATATATTTACAATGTTTATGTCTTCTTGGTGGATTCTTCCCTTGAGTATTATGAAGTGACCTTCTGGGTCTCTGTTTATGGCTCTTCTTTTGAAGTCTATTTTGTCTGATATGAGTATTGCTGCCCCAGCCTTTTTTTCTTGTTCGTTTACTTGGAAAATTTGTTTCCAGCCCTTCACTTTGAGTCTGTGTAGGTCTTTTGTCCCGAGGTGGGTATCTTGTAGGCAGCATATGTGTGGGTCATGCTTTGTTATCCATTCAGCTATTCTATGTCTTTTGACTGGAGCATTTAATCCATTTACATTTAAGGTTATTATTGATAGGTACTGATTCATTGCCATTTTCTTAACTGTGTTCCTCTCTCTCTCTTTTACTTCCTTTCCTTAAAGCATTCCCTTTATTATCTCTTGCAGAACTGGTTTGGTAGAGGTGTATTCTTTTAGACTTCTTTTGTCTGGGAAGCTCCTTATTTGGCCTTCTATCTTGATCGAAAGCCTTGCTGGGTAAAGTAGTCTTGGTTGTAGGCCTTTGGTTCTCATTACTTGGAATATTTCTTGCCCTTGTCTTCTGGCTTGGAGCGTTTCCATTGAGAAGTCAGCTGCTAACCTTATCGGGGCTCCCTTGTATGTTACTTCCTTTTTCTCCCTTGCTGCCTGTAAGATTCTCTCCTTGTCTTGGAATTTTGCCATTTTACTTATGATGTGTCTAGAAGTGGGCCTGTTTGGGTTCCTCTTGATTGGGACTCTCTGTGTTTCCTGGATTTGTGTGACTTTTTCTCTCATCAGATTAGGGAAGTTTTCCATCATTACTTTTTCAAATAGGTTTTCTATCCCTTGCTCTTCTTCTACTTCTGGTATCCCTATTATATGGATATTATTACGTTTCATGTTGTCTTGCATTTCTCTTAACCCCTCTTCATTCTTTCTGAGCCTCTTTTCCTTTTCTTGCTGTTCCTGGCTGCTTTTCTCTACTTTGTCCTCCAACTTACTGATTTGATCTTCTGCTTCATCGATTTTGCTTTTCATTTCTTCTACTGTGTTCTGCAGCTCAGAAATTGTATTCTTCATTTCCTCTTGACCCTTGTTGATAGTTTCTATTTCCTTTTTCATGTTGATATAGTTTGCAGTGAGTTCACACTAGCTTCCCTGTAGTTTTTGGTAGCTTATTGAGAGCTCATGGAGCTTCCTGACAACCATTCCTTTGAACTCCACATCTGATAGTTGAGTGGCCTCTGTTTCATTTAGGATTCTTTCTGGGTCTTCCTCCTTTTCTTTCATTTGGGGATTGTTTCTTTGTCTTCTCATTGTTTTCGAGACTTCTTGTAAGCCTCAGCTTCTTAAATTGATATGTTTTGGCTCCCTGGGTTAATCGTGTGAACTTCTGTGGTGGAATACCTGTGAGATTCAATGCTGTAGTCTCCTTCAGGTATCATAGTGTTCACAGCTTCCATTGTCTCAGCTGTTGGGATACCCCCTCTTTTGGACCAACTCTGGTTTTTTCAAAGTTCTAAGATTTTTTTGCCTCACTCATGGGTATTTGAAAAGAGAAAAAAACAAAGTGAAAAAAGAAGAGAAAAAAAAGAGGAAGGAAGGAGAGATAAAATTGGAAAGAAAGGAAGAATGAATAAAACAAGAGAGAAGTAAAGAGAAGCAAAAGGAATTGAGGGATAAAAAGGTAGAAATAATAAAAAATAAAAAATATATAATCAAAACAAAACAAAATAAAAAGAACCGCACAAAAACGAAAAACAAACCAAAGCAAACAAACAAAAAACCCAACAGACAAAAACCAATTACAAAACAAAACAAAACAAATCACCCAAAAAAGAAAAAAAAAAAATGTCTTGCTATTTTCAAACAGGCCAGACTGGATTTTCTGGTCTTGCTGGCTGTAACAGGCTTCGAGGCGACTCGTACCGCTTTTCTCCCTGTTCCTCACTCAGTCAGCTTTGGGCTACTGTCCTCAGTGCCAGCTGGGCACTCTCCCCAGGGCTAATGGCGCACTCTCCATGCAGGGCCTTGGGTGTGATTTCTGAGCCTCCTGCAGAGGGTGCACTTTCCCGAGTTTATGGGTTTCAGCTGGGATCTCTTACAGATCGAACCTTCTCGAAGTCTATCGCTGTGAGCTCCGGGTCTCCCACAGGGTGCACGCATCCACCCGAGACTATGGGTGTGGGCTCCACGAGTTTCCTGAGTTGCCCGCACTCACCCCAGGATCACAGATGTGAGCTCCAGGTCTTCCACAGAGTTCCCTCCTCCAGTTGCAGGGTCACCTCCCGTCCCAGGGCCACCTCCAGTAGGTTCTTAATTTTCTTAATGAAAATTGGAATTTCAAAAAGGTCACCAGCTGTGGGGAATTAGTTCTGAACTAATGTGCATTCAGAAATGTGCAGAGGGACCAGAGTTGGGGGGTCTTCCAGTTGGGGGGAGAACAGTGTGCACATTAGCACAAGCCTCAGGAGCCCAGTACCCCTGGTCCTCTTGCCCAGAGTGCTTCACGATGCATCCTCAGTGGCAGTCTTCACCCACCGGCCATGCTCTTGAGCAACTGTATTCATTTCCGAGGGTGCACTAGCAAAGTACTCCAGACTGGGAAGCTTGAACAACAGACACTTGTTTTCTTACAGTCCTAATGGCTGTACCAAGTTGAAGGTATGGACAAGGTTGGTTTCTTCTGAGGCCTCTTTCCTTGGCTTGTGGATGGCTGTCTTCTCCCTGTGTCCCCAGATGGTCTTTTTCATTCATGTGTTCACATGTCTGTGCCCAAATTTCTTCTTCTAAGAACACTAGTCATATTTGACCAGGACCCAACCTGAAGATCTTGTTTTAACTCAATTACCTTTTTAAAGATCTTATTTCCAAATATAGTGGGTAGACAAATATAGTCACATTGTGAAGTACTGGAGTTTAAGACTTCAACACGTGAATTTGGGGATAGGGAGGCTGATGCATTCAGCCCATAAAAACATCCCAAGGCAGAAATGGATCTCAGGGATTCAGGGAGCATTCTATTTTAAAGGAGTGTAGCAATTCCCCCTTTCAGCCTGGTGGGTCTAAAGTGGAGGGTCATGTGGCCACAGGGTGACAAAGGACTCTCCCCTGGGTCAGTTCCTGATCATCACAAGAGGGCCATAGTTAACATAAACTGAGGAATGGGATAAAGGGTGCCACTACAGTTAGTTCTATTTCAAAGACCAGAGTGGACAAGCCTGGGGCTCACGCTTCATATTGACTACAGCAGGGGGACCATGGGACCCAACATGGCTGTGCTGGGCACTGGGGTCTTCTTTATACTGATCATAACACCAGAGTGTGTGAAGTCTCCTGAATTACTACTTGGTTAGTATGAGCTGGCCCCACAGTTACACCTTCTCTAGAATTTGCTGGGTCTTTCACATTTTGTGTTCCATTCTCTAAACTCCCTCCATGAAAAAGGACATGTTGTGTGCATTTGAGAACTCTGATGTTTCCTGGCTTTTGTCCTCTGAGCTTGGCAATGGCCTGAGAACAGGACATGGTAGCAGGAATCAGAGCTATTGGAAAATCAAAGAAACATGTGTTTTGATGATATTGTAAGCTCTCCAGTCTATAAATAAATCCAAATGATGTAACAGGAATGTAGTCTGAGATCTCAGGCCCAGACCCTCCAATCACCACCTCTGCGTCTGGAAAAGATCCAGGTTCCTCCAGGCACGTAGTGAGTCCTGATCATGTAGAGAAACTCAGATGGGTCCAGTGGACTGTGGTAAGGAACAATAAACTTAAACTTATTCAAAAATTCCACTCAAGATTATTCAGACATGTGAGACCTGGTCAACAGTTTTATGATTGGCTGAAAAATTTTGGTTGGTCAGAGTATATGCCGCTAATTTATCCATTCATTCAGTTGGCATTTCCTGAGGCCTGTAGCAGTGGTCCTCAAAGTGTGGCCACAAGGCTAGCAGCATCAGCACCATTAAGAATTGAGGGTTGGGAATGCCCCACCCCAGATTCACTGGGTGGGGGTCCCAGCACTCTGTGCTTTAACAAGCCCCCAGAGGTGGTTCTGATATACCCCCTAGGGTGAGATTCACTGTCTAGAAGTATGCTCAGTTTCATGGGATGGAGGACAAAGGAGTTCACATAGAAGGGTCATGGGGAAATGAAACAAATGTTGGGAGTACAGCAGAGAAGTAAGAAGCAGGCATAAATCAGATTAAAAAGTTGTTTTCCTCGAAGTTTATGAGAAACCATTGATTTATTTAAAGCTAAAATCATATCATATATTTAGAAAAAGTGCATCTTGAGAACTCTGTTGAGGATGGATTGGAAGGAATTGAGGTTAAAATTAGAAGAACCAGTCAGGAGGCCACTGAAATAGTAGTCCAGAGCAAAGATGATGAGAGTGAATTAGAGAAAGGATGGTGAAAAGACAGGGATGGCTGGATTTGAGCAATATTTGGCAAATGCAACCCACAATGCTAACTAATTGGTGGGTAGACATTTCAAATGACTTCCAGGTTTTTGGTGTGGGGACTGGGGTGGTGATGTCATTATCTGGAGTAGAGAATATGGTGAGTGAGTTTGGAGGAATCAATAATGAGTTCAGTTTGGGACATGATGAGTTTGAACTTGCGGATTGGAATTCAGGTCTGGTGCCAGAGGAGATGGGGCTAGAGAGGCAGAGGGAGGTGGAAGGGCTCCCTGAGGAGCATCAGGAGAAACAGACTGGGGGTCCCAGCTGGGCTTTATATAACCACAGCTCTTGAGATCATTGCACTTTACTGAATCAATGCTGGCTTGAGCACAATGATGTAAAAGGACCAAGGACATTGAGTGCTGGGGTCAGGGAGTGAAGCTGCAACTGGGTGGGGCTGAGGGGCAGGCACAGCTCCATATGAGTCAGGGTGGTGTAGCTGACAGAAGGGCACACCCCATGTTCTCTGCATCCACTGAGGTGGGCCTTTTTGAACCAGGCTGCTCAGACCCCAGGAAGGTGGTGTCTCTAGAAAAGTCTGAGAGGGAAAGAGAGGGGCCTGGAACCCAGCCTGTGGTAGTGGGATTGTCCTACCTGCTGAGTATGGTGAAGGGAGTAGGCAGATTGTTTCCTGGCAGCCTGTCCTCACTGGTTGTCATGTCACTGAGAGGATACCTTGAGACAACCTTCCCTGAATCATGACTGGTGATTGGGCAGTGCTGTGCAGATAAGCAGACCTGCATATGTCACAGTTCCTGACTTGAGGGAATTGTGGTCTGTAGTCTGGGGGTGAGGAGAGACAGGTGCATGCTTGTAGGAGCAGGTGGAAAGCAGTGTTAGGGTTGGTGTTGTGGACTAATTGGGATGCACAGAAAGTAGGTACAGGGCTCAGAATAGTTCTCTGGGTGCTGTCTGATAATTGGTGGATAAAAAGAGGAGGGGAGACACTTATAGTCTGGGGACCAGATGTTGTTAGGAAGTGGAGGTGGTGTGGCTCTTGGGCAGGCAAAGGGGATGCCAGGAGTAATGTGAGGCAAGGCTGGGGCTATGCAAGGGCCAAGCTAAGGGGACCTGCATGGGTCCCTGAGGGACTTCACTCTACCAAATAAGAGCCAAGAACCCTTAAACAACTTCATTCAGGGAAGTGGCACCATATATATTTTAGTAAGATTGCTCCCATAGGAGTGGCCTGAATGATGTGTGATGAAGTTACAACTTGGCCAGTGGAAATGGGTTGGGAGAGGGAAGCGTGATCAGAGATAGTTAGGATGGATCACCAGCAGCACTCTGGAGCTGACTGGGAAAAGTATCTCTTCATGTGAATGCACTGGCTTGGAAGTTTGGGAAACTTTGCTCTGTCAGTGGTAAAGATGAGTCCTGGGGCTCCATCCCAGGGTTGTGGCTCTGAAGCTGTCTTTATTCACTGAGTGACTTGCCCCAGGTCACAGAGTTGAAAATAGAGCTGTGACTCTAACCCAGCTCTTGCTGACCCCGTGAATAGTGATGTTTTTTTCTATTCTACAGTCCTCATGTTCCAGTTCTAAAATTTGGCTTCTCTCTCTCTCTCTCTCTCTCTCTCTCTCTCTCTCTCTCTCTCTCTCTCTGTCTCTCTGTCTCTCTCTCTCTCTCTCTCTCTCTCTCTCTCTCTCACACACACACACACACATACACACACACACACACACGTGCTTGCCCAAGTACATTTAATACATTCAACAATCAACCCTGTCTGAATGAAGAGTCCCATCAACGATGGCCTTGTTCAGGTGATAGCTCATGACTACAGGGTCACCCAGTGCAGTGGGCACAGGAAGCCAGCTCCAATGAACTAGGGGCTATCTCTTGATGGGGAAAGGAGAGGAGTGGATCATCTTCCCAAACATTTGAAGAGGTGGTTCTTGAGGCAGAAGGACCTGGCTGAATTTTTCTGGGTGAGTGATCAGGAGCCAATCTCCATTTCCTCAGCTACAAAGTGAGACAACTTGAGAATATCAACCTTGTACAGGTATTGTGGGTGTGACATGGGAAGGGTTAGGTTGCCACATAGTTGACATGATACCTGGTCATGGCATGTGCTCCCAAAGTGGCACTGTTGATCAGCAGCAGCAGCTGCAACCATAGCCTTATCTCACCATCAGTCATGGGCATCATTGTCATCATTAACCTCCCTGTCTCCTTGGTGTCACCGCCCAGCCAGCCAGTCATGACTGCCTGCTAGCAGCCTGTGTCACCTGGGAAAGTGATTGGGGAGAAAAGTAATGAATACAAACTGCTCCCTGGGCACTGCAGAGCCAGCCATGAGCATCTCAGCCCCTCAGCCCTAACCACCCCATTACCTCTCGAGCAGCCTGTCAGTCCTTGGAGAATGGTCTTGATGAAGACTGATGATGGCCTGTGAGCTGCGCCTTCACCTGGGGTGAAGCTGAAGCAGAGCTGAGCATTTAATGAGAATTCTGCTCTCTGCCACAGCTGAGTGGAGGCAGGTGCTAAGTGCAATTTAAATAAAATGTTGAGTTAGTAAGGACAGTCCACAAGGATGCTACAAGTCCCCTGTCCAAGTTTTCAATAGGAATTGGAAGGCAATTTAGAGGCCTGAGAAAATGTGACTTAATTTCTTAAGTTTCTCTTCAAAAACAAGTAAAATTAATTATTGTTAAAGCTTATTTATTTTTACTTTTGTGACTTAAAATGAGACAGAAGTCCAGCAAACATGTGTTTCTGATACTCATGACAGCCCATGTCACTTCTAAATGTGAAGCACTGAGCGAGGGTGTCATGGTGCAAGTGTGAACACCTCAGAATCAAATCCCTTGCCCTACACCAAATGCTTCCATGAAACAGGTGAGAGCAGCTCACCTCCTGAGGAAGAATCCCTGAGTAAACACAGTTAAAAGCCAAGGGACATATCCCATGCCCATGTGTCAGTTGTGGCTCTGACCTGCCACCTGGAGGAAGCTGCCAAATATGATGACATCAAGAATGTAGTGAAGCAGGCATCAGAGGGCTTCCTCAAGGACATCCTGGACTATACTGAAGACCAGGTTGTCTCCTGCGACTTTAACAGTGACACCCACTCCTCTACCTTCAATGCCAGGGCTGGCATTGGCTTCCATGACCACTTTGTCAAGCTCATTTCTTGGTATGACAATGAATTTGGCTATAGCAACATGGTGGTAGACATTAAGGTCCTCAGGGCCTTCAAGGAGTAAGAGCCCCCTGAACTACCAGCCCAGTGACAGGAAGAAAGACCCTCAGCTGCTAGGGAGTCCTTGCCCCAGATTGATCCCCCAACACACAGAGAATCTCCTGACCTCCAGTTTCCATCCTAGACCCCCTGAAGAGGGGTGGCGCTTAGGGAGCCCTGCCTTGTCATGCACCATCAGTAAAATTCACTGTATCCCCTCCCTCCCAAAAAAGCCAAGGGACATAGATCCTGGCCTTGACCCATGGGTCCTAAATTTAGGAGCCCGATCTTTCCCCATTAAGTGCCTGACCCATCATCCAGGCCATTTGTGGAGGAGGTGACACAAGATCAAGAGGAAGGAGGTAAGGTTCACACTTGTCCTGTCCATGCATTCCTAGGCTCAGAGAGTTACACTTCAGGCATTAAAAGAAAGTCTCTGAGACCCCCAAATCCCTGTCAGATTGGCAGGAGTCTGGAGCCCTGCTGGGGTGTCTGTTCTTGGCACTGGGGCACTGCCCCAGTTGGCCCTCTGCCTAGGCTGCTCTCAGTCCCCCATTTTCATGACATCAACCTGGTGGCCACATCCTGTTTGTCCTGTTCTTGGAAAAAGGCAAGCCATCACAGGCCGGCTTTCTCTGTTGTTGACCTAGCCTCAGGCCCTCCAATGCCTGGGCCCCCCATCTCCTTCCAGCAAGTGCTTATGGGTAAGGCTGCCCATCTACAGGCTGACTGGCACCTTCCCAGTCCACCCCTCTCTTCCTCACTGTTCCACACATGATTAAAAACTTTACTTTCATTTTTGGAACTCACTCTATACTCTGGGGATTTGAATATTTTCCCCAAAAAGACAGGAGTTAGTTTAAGAGGCTGTCCTGGGGCCTGAGAAAATTCACTAGGATGGCCCTGGTTGGGGAGTCAAGTGAGGGGGGAGTCAGCACGGTTTTATAGTGCATCTGGGTGGCAGCTTATTCCTGAGATTCTAGAACAAGTGGTATCACTCATGAGAGGCAGTGTAGACTAGTGGGAAAGGCATGTCTGCTAGGCCCAGAGGAGCTGGGTGGAGTTCCAAATGTGCCTTATAGTATTTGTGTTACTTTGGATGAACCACCTAATCTCTCTGAGCTTCCTTTTTGCAAAGACCTGGGTTCACTTCATTAGAAATAGAATTTCCTGGAAGAGATCAGGTAACTGACAGAGAAGTCTGGTGCGCAGACTTGGAGAACTGGAAGAAATCAAGGCAGAAGTGATCAGCTGGGAGGATGGAACCTAGACTGCTGCTGCTGGAACACTGGCACCACTCCCTGGGCTGCCTCCTTAGCCCTTGAACTCTGGCAGAGTTCGCTGTTGGATAATGGAGTTTAGGGAGCATGGCCATGTGGGCATAGCAGCAAGAAGATGAATGAGCCTCACCTACTCTTCTCAGTTTCTGGAGTGGGGGCTGAACCATGGGTCCCACAAGATTTATGCTGAGTCTATTTCTCTAAGCTTGGAAGGGCATTCAGAGCCTCAGCAGCCAACAAAGACAACAAGAAGCAACCCAGTGCCAAGTCTGCTTTCTGGTGAATGCTCAGGATTAATGATCTCGTCTGTTGAGTTTCTATTGCCCTTGGCTGAGTGATTACAGAGTGATTACAAGTCTTGCCTCCAGCAGCTTCTCTGTGACCACAGTAAACTTCCTCATCTGAAGTCTCACTGCCCAGGAAGGAGATTTCTGATAGTCCCAGAAAGGATCTCTTGGGCATTTGGTTTAGCCTTACCCACCTGGCTAGGGGGCCCCAAATGCCTAATGCCTGGACCAGACGGAGGAGGGAAAAGCTAATAGATTGACCTTTATGTCACAAACATGGGAGAAAGAAAGGAGGGAGTTAGCTGTCTGCATGATTAATATTGGGGATCTTGGAAAATAATAAGGAGGTCATTTGTCTCTCACTTTAACCTGGATTTCTATGGAGAAAAGTTGGAGTCTGTTGCTAGACATCCTGCTTGTTTGGGAGCCATAGTTTTAGCTGCCGTAGCAACAGGATCAAGGTGACAGTTAACCTTCAGCTTGTTCTACCAAAATTGTGAAAGAAATGACGAGTGCCAAGAATATGGTCTTCAGAGTCAGACAGACATGGGTGTGAGTTCCACCCCTGCCCCCTTGCCAGCTGTGGGTTCTATTTGACTTTGCCTGACCTGAATGGCTTCTCTTAAGTGGAAATCAGAGATTATGAGGACACAAAAAAGTTTTTTGCAAACCTGGCATAAGGGTTGGTGAACCTCTGTGAAGGGCAATGGACCATAAGGTATCTGTTGCAAATACTCAGCTCTGAGCCTGTAGCCTGTAAGCAGTCACAGATACTGTGTAAATGGATGGACACAGTTTTGTTCCAATAAAAGTTTACTGATTAACATAAACAGCTGGCTGGCTTTGGCCTTCAAGCCTTAGTTGACGAAACCTGTCTTAGAGAACAGTATGTGCTTAAAAAAATTTTAGTCCTTCTAAAGGACTTCTGTCAAAGGAAGCTGGATTGAGTGCTGAAGAAATCGAAGAACATGTTCAATAAAAGCGGGCATGGAGAATGGGCAGAAGGAAGAGAGAGGGGCTCAGAAGTTCTCAAAGAATAATTGGACTATACCATAAAGCATCTGATTTGGCACACCCCACCAGCTATGGGCAGGCCTTGATTGAATACCCTATCTCCTACAGGGATCCAGAGGGAGGTTGGAGGGTGTCCTAGATGGGGCTGGCATATGAGTGCACAGAGTCGGGCCCCATAGTCTTGTATCATGACTGATCATCACTCCAGGTGCCACCATTGGGAATCCTGGTAGTGGGTGGGGCAGGAGTTCTGAGCTGGACTCCTGTATCAGTACCTGGGCCTGGCAGTGACCATTCTTGTTCAGGTGGGGCTGTGCCCATGTGGCCCCTTTCCTAATCCATAGGAAGCTTTTGAGATAGTCTGGTCATATGAAGACTCTCCGTGCAGGGATTTATGTCAAGCCCTCTCAACAAGGCTGAAATAATCACATCTTGACCTGAGTGGTCTCATATTTACAGCCTTTGCTTTGGACTCAGTAGTAGTAGGAGTCTTTGGTCCATCTCTCTGGGGTTGGGAGCTGAAGCAAGGCTAGGGGAGAAGCCTAGGAGCTTGGTACAAGGGCTGGGAGCTGAGTGAGGACTAGGAGCTGGTGTGAGGCTGGGGGAGAAGGCTAGGAGCTGGGGCAAGGCCCTGGCAGACACCGCCCCACCTTGAGTGAAGGGCTAGAGTGAGAGTGGGAGGCAGAAGGAAATGTGATTGAGACCTGGGGATGTTATCTCATCCGCGTGCAAGAGCGTGAGCTCAATCACTCAGATGTCCCTGGGCTTCCACCTCACATTTGCCTTGTTAGGGACAGGAGCAGAGAAGGTTTGTGCTGACAGACAGTGCCTTATAGAAGCTCACAGTCTAGTGGGCCGAGAGCCTGGGAAACAGAGAACAATAGCAAAAATTATTATATTTTTATTTTATTCTGTATGCTTGGTTCTTTTTCATTATTCAGAATCATCTTTGAGTTTTAATCTCTCTTTCTTTTTAAATGACAGAGATATAGGTACACAGAACTGTCCTAAACAACCAACTAGGTCATAAATGTGTTTCAACAAACATGAGAATACCCCCCCAGGTCCCCATCCTCCTTCCTGCACTGAAGGCAGATGGCCATTGAGCATGAATGACTGCTGGGTGTTTACAGCATGTGAACAGGCTCTGACAGCCACACCCTCTGTGATGTGAACACTGGGCCCAGATAGGAGCATCACTCTGTATTTGGTTAAGCAAGACCTGCCATCTTCCCTAAGGCACAGCAGATCATGTCACCCTTTTATCATGCTCTCACAGGCCTTGGCAATGTGAGCTTCCCCAGCCTGAAGTCTGGGCTGTGCTTTCTTACATCCCATTAGCAGAGGGACCCAAGAAGGAAGGAAGTCTAGTACCCTCCCGGATGTTTGACCCCAAAGTCTTAGTGTGTGACACCAGTGGTTCATAATTTCCGCCCAAGCTCTGCTTTAATTTTCTCAGCACAAACATCACTTGGGGATCACTGATAAGGAGCAGAGGGGGCAGAGCACAGAACCCGGTAGTTCTGCACCCATAGCCAAGGCATTGCAGGGCCGACATTGCTAATCCCTTAATGAGGGCCTGATGGGGGCCAAGGGCAAGCAGGTGGGGAAGCAAGGGATAAAGGAGCATGGGCTGGGCTGCACAGAAGCTCCATGAATGCCTTACACTAACAAGCCGAGCCCACCAGGCCGCTCCACCCACCTCTTAGAGATGCTCATGGAAACTTGCACTAATTATAGACAGAGCAACATGGCTCTGGAAAAGAAACTCTTTAAAATCTCACAGCCTCCAGTGATAATGTGTTAGAGCTGTGAAATTAACATAAACAGTCTATGGTAGGTGGGCAGGATGAGAATGTGCAGCCAAGCATAGCACCACACCCACACCTGCTAGGTGGGTGCTAGGGGAGGATCCAGCTGTCCACCACAGCTTGCTAGTAATATGACCACTTGCTAGGGTAGGAGATTTAAATTTCACCATTTCATCAATTTTCAAGACAGCCTTACAAGGCACCTGTCAGTGCTTCCACTTGACTGATTAAAAAGCCTTCTCTTGGGCCCAGAAAAAATGTGCCAAATGTCACACAGCTGATAGGACAAAGTGGATTTGAACCTAAGGTAGATGGGTTCCAAAAATTCACTGAAGGAGCACTTTGCTGAGTTGGGCTCACCTTAGTTGATGAACCAGGCTGTCTAGGCCAACTTTGGGTCCTTGTTCCCATCTACTCTGCTGCTTCCCAACCCTGCCCTACTGTTCACTGGTGCTGGGACAGCCCTGATCGGGACAGCCCTGATCAGGCCAGTGTTGTGGACCAAAACCCATCCTGATCAGCAGGTGGGCACCAGCCTCAGCCCTCCACAGGCCTAACCTCTTTGACCAGGCCCATGCTCTGGCACTGGAATGGTCACACTAACTATTAGGTTGCAGTGTGAGCCTTTCCCAGGCCATGTGAAACTGTACACATCCTTCCTGGAATCTGGTTCCATCCTCCCAGTTCTGCTTCATAGGCATGCTGAACACCTGCCTCCACCCAAATAGGGGCATGGATGGAACTGTGTTCTGACTCTCTCCTCTAATGCACCTTCCTTTCTGCCACTCTGGGCTCTCTGGGGGCAGTGCTGCTCAGATGAGCCCACTTTTACTATCTGGATTCTGGATGTAGGCTATGACCACTCTCCCTGAGCCCAGGTTCCTCCCTCACCAGAAGCTGGGAGGCTGGCAAGATGCTGAGTCAACACTTCTGTGGGATTCTCCCCTGAGCTCTCTGAATGGCCTGTCTGGGCTGATGGAAAGGGAGGAAGACCAGTGGGTGTGGTCAGTACCACTGCTGGGCCTCCATGGGGCTAGGAGAGAAGGAGAGAATCATGCAGTAGGCATTCTTTTAAGAGGAAAGACAGAAAAGACTTAAGACTCAACTGTCTATTTCTTGACCCTGCTTTTATTGTTTTAATTAAACCTTCTTTGTGAGTGTGTATATTTAATATCTTTCTCCTTATTCTAGATCATAAACATATAGGAACAGGTACTCTGCTTCCTGTGGTATCACCACATCTTAGAGAAGTGTCCCTACTGGGCACACTCTAGGTGCTCAACACAGGGCTGCTGAGTAATGGGAGAGAGGTCTGTCCTCAAAGGTAGAGCGCCAGTGTGTTGTCTTTTAGAATGTGATGTAAGGACTCACAGACCTGACTTGGGGACACAGACACTTGCTGTCAGGAGTTCGCCCAGATTGCGGAGGCTTTGACAAATGTTTGTTGAATGAATAAATGAACAACCTTGAGAGGTAGGTGTTACTATCCCCAATTTGCTGAGCAAAAAACTAAGGTTGCCAGGTGGCTTCCGCAAGATCACAGGCCTACCTAGTTAATAGCTGCAAATTTCCCATGCAGGGAGTGTTATTTATGCCAATCTTTCCTAAGCTTACATTTTGAATTTTACTTGGCTTTTAAGAAGTTAATTCATTTTTGTTACCAAATTAAACTATGTTTAGAAATCTAAGCTCACTTGTGAACCCAACATTTATTCATGTTGAGTTCACTGGTACCCAGAGGACACATAACTTGAAGTTCTTTTTGCATAAAGTTACCACTAAACTTGAAACAGATGATACAACTGTGTTTTTTTTAAAGCAGATTTGCAAATGCATGGTTGTTTGCTGAAAAATATTTCCACTTATAAAAAGACTTTGTTTCCCGAAGTGAAGTGGATATCATCCCCAACACTAGTTTCTTTAGAAAAGCCAACGTTGGAAGAAGTTCTTTTTTTGTTTGTTTGTTTCGTTGAGACAGCATCTAGATCTAAAATTCTTTATCAAGAAGAAATTTGCCCCTGCTGGTCAAGCCCAGAAGTCCTCTGAGCACCTGCTGTGAATTTTCAAGAGATTCACAACAACCTTTTCAAAATATTTAGAATATTCGTGAATTTTTATGTTGGAAAACATCTTCAGATTGGGGTCCATATGTGTAATATCTTGACATAAGAAAACTACTGATAAAGGTGTCCCTTAATTCAAGAAGTCTGGTAATATTTTAGAAACTGAAGCTAGACAAAGACACTTCTGTAGTCTGCCTTGAGCTTTACAAAAAGGTTGTTCTGTGGCCTATAGGGAACCACAGACAGGTGCTAGAAGATAGTGTGCAGGAGGGCTTTGGATGTAGAGACCATCCAGGGAAACAGAGGCTGAAATTTCCTCCAGGCCAAAATAGGCCCAGAACACAGGCCTAGAGAACATGACTACCTATGTATATGTCATGGTGTTAGAAAAACACTTCTCAGGCAGAAATCTGGAAGAGCAGACAGGCCCAGAGCCTGGTCCTGTATATCCAGAAGTATCTGGTTCAGAGTGGTTGGAACACTAGCCCAAGATCACACAGCTTCTAAGTGGGGAGGTGGGATTCCACCCCAGTTCTAATCATTTTTACTACCTCTACTGCCCCAGAGTCTCCAGTAACAAACTATTATCTCCTCAGTGAAGACTGTAACCTATATGGTGTGCAGGGAAGTGGAGAGAGCTGTGCGCAGGGAAGGCAGAAGGAGCAGCAAGGGCCTCCAGCCTGATGCTTTGCTCTGCTCTCGACCCACTGACCTTACTCTCAACGTAGCCACTGCCCCATGCTGTCACATCCTGACCTTCATTTGGCATTGTGGGAGCCTTGCCTTCACAGGCCTCAGGGGCTTCTGACACAGCCAGTGGGGACCCCTCACAGATGAACTCCAGCATGTGTTCAGTGATTCCTGGATGTGTGTTGGGGGTTATAAACCAATGTCAGAGGGTTGGGGAGATGATGTAAATTCAATCATTTGACCAATATTTATGAAGCCCATATGTTGTTTTAGATCTGGGAATATACCAGTGTGGACAGCAGACCTAGAGCCCCAGACCTTAGATAACTTATATTTTGGAGACACGGTGGCCCAAATGTTAACTGCAGCAACCCTAGGAAATTCGAGTTCCCTAGGCCAGACAGGGTGAATTGACTAACTGATCACTTAGGGCAAGCTGCTTACCATTTCTGGACCTATGTCCCCCCACCTATAAAATGGTGATCTTAGTATTACCTGCCTCACAGGAGGTGCAGACCCAAAGAAGCATAGCATGTTACCAGTGAGAGGACCAACAATAAGGAACACAAGGGAATAAACAAATACATGGTGTTGGTGAAAAGCACCCTGGAGGAAATGGTAGAGAGCAGGGAAGAAGAGTGAGTAGTGTGTGTGTTTTTGGGGGGTGCACATAGTGGGTAGGGAAGGGGGTAGTCATCAAAGAAGTCCTCACTGCTAGAGAGAAGCATTGATTGGTTGCTTTCTGGGTCCCTGGATGAAGGATAGTACGTGCTTGAGGATCAAACCTGCAACCTAAGTATGTGCCCTGATTGGGAATTGAACTCGAAACCTTTTGGTTACCAGATGATGCTCCAACCAAGTGAACCACATCAGCCAGGGCAAGACTCTGCCAACACATTCTGATCTGTAAAGCTGAGCTATGTCATTTTCTTTCTTCTTTTTAGATTAAAAAAGTACTAGAAACTTACACACCTGATCTGTACCCCACAATCATTTTATGCCCTTTCCAGGGAAACCTCTGTGTGAAAAGAATGGTTCTCCCTCCTGGCATCACCCAGTGAGTCTCAGCTGGGGAGCCTTCTCTTAGGAGCTATCCCTGCCCCAGTCTGGGTCAAGGGCTCCTTCACCAATGGCACGGCCAGTGAGTGGTCAGTGTCTCCGGACACGAAGCCCCTTGTGAGCAGACCCAGGTGGTGATTCTTGCTTTGTGCTCCAGTGTATTAAGGAGACTCTCAGGGTGGCTCTTGTGTGATTTTCCCCTTAAAGACATCTTGAAAGGTCTTTGAAGTATTCTTGCAGAGCCCATGAACTGAAGGTTCACCTAGGCCAGCATAAATCCCTCAGGCCATGGAAGCAACCTCCCTGGGATCACCTTTCAACTTCCTCTTCTTTCTCGGACACCTGCAGCCAGTCCAGGATGTTCTCAGAAGATCAGCCACTGTGGATGTGCCCACTGGGGACAACCCTCTTCCCCTCACACTAATTACAGCTCCCAGGAATGTAGGACTGTGGGACCTCTCAGAGGGGCACCCTCCTGGCTGAGTTGAGATCAGCTCTTCCTGTCTTGTTATTGCCATGTGCACTATGATCTTCATCTTGTGTGACATTCAGGGCACTATTAACATCACAGTATTTCCTGCAAGATGCTGCCTCTGGACTTTAGAGAGCCCAAGTGGCATTTTTTTCTTTTTAACTGCAAAACCTGTGGCAGTGGTAGTTTGCACTGTCTCCACTCAGCCCTGGGAGTTAGCAACAGGTGGCTTGAACAGTTGCCCCAGAGCCCATCACCAAGCATCCCATGGAAAAGAAGAAAGATAATTTGTTCCCCCTTCAAAAAAAATGTGTGTAGAGAAAATAAGCTAGTTTTAGATGCAAGCCAAGTCTCTTCAATATGGTGTGTCTCTAAAGAAGTGAGAAAGAGCAGGGGTTTCCCCCCTGGGTAGCAGCGGAGCACGACAAGGGCCTGGAAACTTGGCAGGGATGTCCCGGACCACAGCTATGGCACCAGGCCCACTTGGCAGAGGACCTAGGAGAAGCTTCCAGTTATGCCGCTGCTATCCTTTTGGTGCAGATGAGGCAGGTGTACATGTAGGCGCAGCACAGATGGGAGTCAAGCTGGCCAGGAGGTTGCACTCCTCCAATTGACCTCAAGTCAATGGACACTTTCCAGCATTTTCTGAGCACCACAGCAGGTACTCACAGGTGGCATTTATTATGGTGACAGGCAACCACGGAGGAGCATAGGAGGCTTTCAGTTTCCCAAACCCTCCTGATTCTGCCTGGTCAATCCCATGTCATAGAAATGGGTCCAGATATGCATACTCACCTGCTAATGGTGGCCATCAGTCAGATGACCGCCAGAACCCTTCCTGCTTCAGAATCTAAAGTCATCATATGGAAGTTTGAGTTCCCTGGTGCCCAACATCTAGATATTAGGGACAAACCAAACAACTGGAGGCATTTTTACTGTTGGACTCAGATATTTGGTGCCAGGGAAGTGCCCCATTTAAGTCACTCCATCTTGTTTGAAGAAAAGTGAGCTGCCATGTTAAATGCTTTTCATATCCCTGAGGAAATTGGAAGAAATATACTGGGCTCCATGTCTAGTGCCTGGAGTTCCCTATGCTTCGTGTGAAAGGAGGTGAGCATGGGGCCCAGAGCCTCCAGCAGGCTGCCTTATGTCCATTGGACACTGGAAAACCTGACCTTTGCTCTCTGATCTGGCCATGGGACTTAGTGAGAGTGAGGCATTGATCTCAAACCTGCCTGGTGGAGAGCAGGCCCAGAAAGCAAAGCAGAGAGCAGCTTCACATGCTAGGCAGTGCTGGGTGCAGATCCTGAGGTCCTGCTGCATCCAAAGAACCCCTGACCTAAATGCACCTCTCCCATGATCACCATGGAGTCTGGACATCCCTGGTGTAGTAGCTGCCCCTGAGTATCTCCTCTGATGAGAATGTATCTTTAGATGAACCTCTCCCCTAGTTCAGAGAGGAGAGCGTTGTCAGGGCTTCGCAGCCCCATGTCATGGGTTTGGACTGAAGCTGCAAATCCAGGAGAAAACATTTGATAAGCAGGGCCAGGCAGACGTTTGGGGCTGCCAGCACCCCTCTTCACCTGAGCTCCTCACTGAGATATGGAGCGATGTGCCTGTGGGAAAATGTGCCAAGCAGGGACATAGGAGATGGTGAATGTTTTTTGGTGCCATGGTTTAGAAAACACTCTGATCTCCTGCAGCATATCCAAACAAAGGCCTCACAGGAGCATGGCGGGAGGTGGGGCAGAGGTGGGCAGGTGCATGGAAGGAATATGAGGATCCTGAGATGAGGACATCTGGGAGACTGGGAGCATGAGGGAATAACATGCACTACCTGATAAGGTAGAGTCCTGGCTCTCCGAGTGAACTTGTATACTCCATTCACAATGCCCCTGTCACTGACTGATCACATTTCCCTTGAAGCAGACAAGACCTTCCCTTCACAGGGCCTATGTTTCTGGATTTAGCCTGTCAACCATCCCTAGGAAGTCACAGAGCATCTCCAAGAGAGCAGGCATCCCTGGGAGCATCTCCCTGGGAACCATCACACATTGCCTTTCAAGTCATGCTTTATTACCATGGTTGTGCTGGCCTGTGGAGTTTTGCTCCATTTTCTGGGGAATAGCAACCACTAGAGATGGCCACAGCATGGAACAGGACTCTTTTTAAAACCTGCTCAATTCTTCATCTCATGTTGGCCCTCTTTTTCCTCCTATTCCCACTGATGCTTTTCTGTACTGATTAGACTAGCCTTCCATTCCCACTGCTTTCTCCCAGGGCCTCTCTGCCTAGCCCTCTATTACAAACCTGCTTATCAGATTTGTAGGGTGTGAGGGCAGGTCCTCCCTGGCAGCCTGATCTTCTTAAGAATATGTCTCATGGCCATGTGGGATGAGAGCTCCACCTCCCTCTGCCAGGTCCCCTTGCTTCTGTGGAGGATGGGTACTGGGAGTCCTGCAGGGCTTCAGAGGGAAGGAACCCAGTCCCAGGCCCTGTCAAGGGTCAGGCAACAGGCTTAGCATTCTGCCACTCCAGGCAGAGTCATGCATGTCTCACCTTCCTTTGTCTTCTAAAACATTTCACTGTCCAGAGAGCAGACTACCAAAGGAAATGGATACTGAGAGCCCTGAATTGACTCTGGGCAGCCCACCTGAGTGTGTCCTAGGTAGAAAAGACCAAATAACCAAGTCCAAGGTACAGTACTAGTTGAGCTGAAGATCAAGGCCCTATCTTCAAATCCCAGGACTAAGTCCAGTGTCGGGGGAGGGCTAGCTGGAGGAAGGAGGAAGAATCAAAGGTCAGAGGAAATTAGAACAGGTCTTAGCAGGGTGGCTGGGGAGTGAGGAGGAGAGGGTGTGGGCTCTGTGGGCAAGTGGGGAGCTTGGAGGTCCTGAGAACTGGCCTCTACCCATGTGTGCATATGCACACCCACCTGTATGTTGTCCAGGCTTGACAGGAGGGTCCCTTTTAGCAGGAACTATAGCAGGTGACATCAAGTTCTTGGCACCTTTGTCCTCAGGTGCCAAGAACTATTGCAGGTATGAGCTACAAGTGGCAGGGTCTTCATTTGAATACAGGTTCAGGGGACATAAGGAGCCAGTTGGGTAACTAGATTATAGAATGAATAGGGAGCAGGACATGGGAATCTCTATAAAGGGGCGTGGAAGACAAGAAGCCAGAATGCTAGTGGGGTTTCTGTGTTTTCTCCCAAAGAGGGCACCTACATGTTCAACACTGCCCCTGTGCCCTCTTCTACACCCCTGCTGTGTCACCTCGGTCTTTCCGAAGAGCTGGGTATAAGGAGATGAGATCCTGGGGCTCTTAGCAGAACCTGTCAGAGGAACAGATAGGGCAGGATGTCCTGGGTGGTCCAGTAAAGTGAGGTGGGGGGAGTGGAACAGAGAGGTAGGACTCAGAGGGTGGGGACACTCAGTTCAGCAGATGTAGCACCAGCACTAGGCCTTCAGGCCAAGGGGAAGGTAGGCATCAGGCTGAGCAGAGAACACACCCTACTGGGCCTAATGCAGCCAGAATGGGGCTTTTATGGGAGGAGAAGGGATCAGACCACCCTATTTAGGGCATGTTTGAGTCCTGAGGAAGGTCTCAAATTTGGGGCAAATTTGGGGAAAAGTAGTGTAGGGGAATATGTTGGAAGTGTCAACTGATGGTTATCAGCATCAATTCAACAACAGGAATCCCCAATTTGGGGTGAAGTGAAGAAAGAAACTTTGTTTAGTGCAAACAGCTCAATTGTGATACAGCACAGCTGTGAGAATAGCATGACTGTGAAGAGCTGAAAAGTGTTATAGCTCAATAATGAAGCAGCCCAGCATGGCTCTCAGGAGACTCTAAAGCAGAGGTATCAAACTCATTTTCATCAGCCTCATGGTTGCCTTCAAAACACCGAATGTAATTTTAGGGCTGTATAAATGTAACTACTCTTTAACTAGGTGCAAGGAGCTTGGCGCTGCTGCCAGGTAGAAACAAGGTGCCGGCTGGATAAAACCGGATAAAACTGGATAAAAGATGAAGAGCTGAATTTGGCCTGTGGGCCTTGTGTTTGCCACCTGTGCTCTAAGGTGAGCTGGCCCTGGGGCCAGGCCTCTCTCTGACTAGACAGCTGTACTCTGCTCTACTCTGTTCCACTCTGCTCTACTCTGCCCTACAGAGTTTTCGTTGTTTGGTGGAAAGGGTTAAGTTTGCCCTCAGAGGGGAGCTGACTTATGTGGACAAAAGTTCCCACCCCTGGTCCCTGATTGGTCTGTCCTCTTGCAAACAAAGACTCCAAATCCTTGCAGTTTGATTGGTCCAAAAGGCATTGTCCTGATTGGTCTTATTGGTTGGTGAAGATGTTGTTGGGGATGCGATGCTGACACCAGGCTGCAGTGTCTGCAGTGTCCACAGTGTTATGGCTGAGACGAGACAAATTCACACAGACTACCGAGTTCTGTGGAGGAAAAGGGACGGCATGGCCACTCTCTCAAGGGGAGAGTGCACCGACCCTTGCCTTGACAAGCTTTTATCACTTTTCTGGGCATATTACATTGAAGATAGTCCTCATTTACTATGCACAGGTTCACTTGAGGTGATTACCTTTTACAGAAAACAAAGTAGAGGATGTTACTAATCACATCAAAAAAGAAGGATATTTGCAAATGTAAAGGGAAAAGTGGTTGAACTGGTTACACTGGTCCTTGGAAGGTTTAACATAGATTTTTAGGAAGTTACTTTAAAGATATGCAGTAAACCTTTGCTGCCTCAATTCAAGGTGAGGGAGTTTTAGCAAAAAACAAGTCTCAAAGTGGCCTAGGTAAAATGCAGGCCTGATTCTCCACGGGAAAGCCTCTCCGCAGGTGTGGGTCCTGTGTACCAGACCTCGATTTCCACTAGCCTTGCCAAGTGGGAGTTGGGCCCATGCCATACAGAACGGTCTCCTATAGGGATGTAGCTGTGCAGCTCAGGTTAAATCAGGAAAGCCTCAGTCCTGTTGGTTGAAATAGGACTCCAGGAAACTGTTTATAAGGGCTGGCTCTGGTGACAGAAACACAATGCAGGCAGGCAGTTCAATGCAGGCACCAGACAGCATAGTGCAGGCTTCTCAGTAAAGTGTGGTTTGTGTGAGAGGCCCTTGTGTAGAAATGGCTGCTAGCTGTGTGTTTTTTTTTTTTTTTTTTTTTTTTTTTTTTTAATTTGAGGCCAGTTAGGTACCAGAAGCCCTTCTTAGTAGGCAGTTTTTCTCTACGTGTCCACAAAAGGGACTCACTGGTACCAGGCACAGCTCTTGGGCCTGTAGACACATTTTCTCTGACCTCCAGCTGGACTCTCCAAGCTTGTTTTTAAGAAAAGGGAATGAGGAAACAATGCAGGGAAAGGTATTGTTACTTGCCTGGGGCTACACAGCTGCTTGGAAGGGGTCAGTGATGTGGACTTAGCTTGGTGGGTCCCCAAACTCCATGCAGGCCATGTTGTCTCAGGGTGATAGAAAGAGATGGTCTGAGGGCTGGAGGGATTTTCACCAACATCATCCAGGATCTCAGCCAACCTGAATGACTGCCCCCTCCTGGCCCTCCCTGCAGCCTTCCCCTGTGCTCTGGGCTCAGACACAGTGTCAAGTAAGGCTGCTGTTGCTGTGGAGACAGAAAGTTTGGGTGCAGTGTCCTTGGCTGGAAAGTGACATGGGAACTTCTGCTTGAGGAGAGCTGCTGAAATGGACCAGTAGGCCCCTGGGTACAAGGCCTTGTTTTCCTACTGCCTCCTTAAATAGGGAAGGGGCTCTAGGTTAGAGTCTGCCTGGCCCCAGCCATGAGGCATGAACAATGGTGAGGAGTTTCCTGTGAATTCAATGCCTTTCAGAGGTTCCTCCTAGGAACCTGGGTGTTGAGTCCTATGAGCTCCTTTCCCTGCAAACACTTGAGCTCAGGCGCCAGGGTGGGTATGATAGTGTATCTGGAAGTGGGTGTCACTAGGTGAGGGTCACTTGTGGAGGCAAGTGACATAGGTGTTGAGAAGAGAAATGGTGTGTGAGTCTGTCCCCAGGCATGAGGGACGAGGGCCATGTGTGGGGGTGTAAAGGAGGGTGTACTTGTCAGGTGTGGGTGAGCTGAAGAGATATCTATGAGGCTGGAGGGGCAAGCTGATTTCATAAAACGGTGCTGTGGTGCTGTGGTTTGCTTGGAGGGCAGATGTGTGAGGACATAGGAAGACTGTCCAGGTTGGTCTTAGTACTTAAGGCTCTAATTGCCATTGTGAGGAGTCTGGTCTTTGTCAAGGAGGCTGTGGGGAGGCAGTGGAAGCATGTGGACTGTATGGTGGTGTGCAGGCTGGGCTGGGAGGTGCAGGATGGTGCAGAGGCACCTAGTTGGGCTATTAGTCACTTGTCCTGGTAGGGGCATGAGGACCTGGAGCCAGGGACCTGCAATACGGGAAAAGAGCAAGAACCAGTTCCATGAAGTGAGGGACTGTGGAGGTGAGACAGTAGAACTCTGAGGCAAATTGAAGACAGGAAGTGGAAATCCTAGGGGGTGGGTAACCTAGATGAGATGAGTGTGGGACAGTGTTTGCATACAGAAGGTGCTTATGAATTTATTGACTATGACTGGTTTGTCAGCAGTTCAAATGGGCAGAGGAGGTTCTCAAGAGAGGCGCAGTGTGCGTGAGACAGAGAGAGAAGTGGTGCATGCAGCTATGTTCTAGTTCTACATTCACCCCGTCCCCTCACTCCCTGTAGCCTGCATTCTGTCCCGGCTGCAGAGAATGCCTGAGTGAAGCTGTATATCAGCATGACCAGCAGGGGGCACTCTGCCACCAAATGACCTCCCTCCTGGAATCCTTTCCACAGTTGCAATACATATTTTTACATTTTTTAGTTCATCCCCTCTCTGGCATTGCTTAGATGGTAACCTAGCCATGATCCTCGCTAAAAAACCATCTTCACATTTATCACTTTCCATGCTTATAATAGCACAGGATGTCACAACTGGGGCAGCCTGGGGCTCCTGGATTCCCTGAGAAGGGCACAACAGACCCTGATGAGAAGGCATCAGAAGCCAGGTATGAAAATAAAGCTGAAAAGAAAAGGTGTCCCATTCCACACAGGGAGAGCCAAGTGGAAGGTGGAGGCCAGGGGGGCTTCTTCCAGGACCCAAGGCTAGACACCCAGCACAGACTGTGGACTCCATTCTTACAAGCTCTGTGGCCCAAGCAGGATGTGGCTTGCTTGGGAGTGGGGAACCATGGTCTGGGGTAGCATTAGAGGCAGAGAACAGGGGTCCTGGGAATAGCTGCTGGGACCCTCAGGCCAAAGCAAGGGCTCCAGAGTGGGCTGCCTTGCCTCTGCTTAGCTATGTCATTCACTGTGCAGTGAACTCATACCACACAAAGAGCACCCTCTCGAGTCAAAAATGGATGAGGCCCAAAGGAGGGGTTCAGTCCAGCTTCAGTGTAGCTAGGGGTTGCTGGGCACAACTTCCAGCAAAAGGTATATCTGAATTGGGTTCTGGAGGCTGAGTAGAAGTTGGTTGGGCCAAGTGGGTAGTGTTACATACTCAGGGAGTGGGGTGGGTGGGGGCAGGTTGTAGAAGGCCCACAGTTCCATGTCAAAAATTGAGGCAGATCAGCCTCTGTGGGGTGGTCAAGGAGCTGTACCCACACATGTTGGAGTCCAGAGCCAATGGCAGACTTTGGGGACAGTGGTTAATTCCAGGGCAAGAAAGCTGAAGGGGCTAGAGGTTGGTCATTGCAGCCAGCTGGTGTTTCTAGACTCGACATTTAGACAAATTAAACCCTCAGATCTGTCCTTCCAGGGACAAATGGCCCCACCTGTCTGGAGCTGGGCATTCCATTTGTAAAATGGAAATACCGGGCAGTTGGGAAGGTCAGATGAGAAGGTATTTGTCAGCTCTTATCAAAATGCATCGCTCACAGTAGGGTTCAATAAACATTAGCCATTAATATTATTCCTGGGTATCTGCAGATGGAAAGGTGGCAGAATTAAAGTAACTTATCTAATTCCGTCCCTCTTTATATACCATGAGGTAGTGTTCCTACTTCACGGATGAAGAATCAGAGATCAGCTGAACTCACAAGCAGGTCAAGCGAGATCCTCCTTGGGGGCAAAGGGGTTCAGCCCTGGCTGAGTGCTCTGACCTGGTTGCCTGAGTGGAGGCAGAAAGTAGCTGTGTTCAAACATTATCTTCAGTAACAGCAAAGAAGTGGAAGAAACCCAGGCAAGCCTGTCATGGCAGCCTGGCCTTCCTAGGACTCCCTGAGGCTTGGACCATCGTACTGCCTCAGCTTCGTTTATGATCAGCCTTGCAGAGCGAGAGGCAGGAAGGGCAGGGTCTGCAGGCCAAGTGCAGGAGCACTGGCCTGGAGACCAGAGACTGCAGTAGTCCTTGCATGAGGACCATCTGACTGCCCCTGTGGTTCTGGGTCAGGAAGAATGTGTAACCCAGGCATAAGGGAAGTGTGGGGCCTGGGAAGAGCCACCCTGCCAGTCCTCAGGGTGGTGGTGATAGGGGCTTAGGGAGCAGATGCTAGAGGACACCAAACAGAAGTCATAAAGGTGGTATGCAGGACACGTTTGTCCTTTCAATCTATTGTATTTGGCTTACAGAGTGCTTCTGAAAAAAGGTTTAATTATGTCCTGACATTTTCATATAAAAGTCCGTATTTATAGTTTCTCTTGAAAAATTGGAGGATCAGATCACACTGTGTGAAAGGAGAGCAACTGGCAAATCTAGCTGGGGAAAGAGTCACTATAGACCCCATCATTTTCCCTAATGTTCCCCTTCCCTGCTTATGTTCTCTGCCTGGACCCCTCTAGGCCACTCTGTTAATAGTCCCCGCCATTGATGAGGATGCCCTCCGTAAACCCTTGGTCCCTGCCCATGACCCTCAATCTGGAAATGATCCTAGTTGCCTAGAGAGGAACTTGACAGACACCCAAGGTAATGACTGGAAGCAGAGTCAGAACTGAGTGTGGGGAACAGAGAGGGAGGGTGCACTAACCCCAGGGTCAGAGACTCAGAGATTTGGGCCAGGAACCTGGTGGGTGCAGCCACCATAGCACCCAGGGGTTTGTGGGTGGTGTGGCCTCTGGCTTCTCTTAGGCTGGGAGGGAGAAGACTAGAGCTAATTTTCCTGGGCCACATCACAGTCACAGGAAACTCTATCCACCCTAGGGGAAACAAAGGGAAAGGGTGAAATTAAGCTCTTGAGCTTTGTAGAAGCTTCCAGACAGACCACAAACTTCGAAGATAGATGATAGACATCTGAACAACTGTTCTCTTTCTGTCTCTACTGAGGGAGTAGACAGGAAGGTTGGAGGGCAGTCTCTGTAGCTCCCAGGAGCAGGAACAGACACACACTCTGAAAGAAGCAGGGCATAGCCTGGAGGTGGGGCAGGAGGAGGGGCAATGGGGTAGGCCCCCCCCCCCAGAAGGGGGTCTGGCAGGCTTCCACAGAGCAACTGCTGCCAGGGGAAAATGGGCCTGGAGGTGATGGGGATGGAGAGGAGTGAGAGAGACAAAGACTGATACAAAGACAGAGATGGACAGAGAAACAGACTGAGAAGGAGAAGAAGGAAAAGGAAGAAGGATACAGAGACAGATGCAGACAGAGGGACAGAAACTGACAGAAAGAGAAACAAAGATAGACAGAGAGAAGGAGAGAGAGACAGAAAGAGAAAGAGATGGAGCTAAAGGCACATAGAGGGAGAGGGAGACAGAGAGAGATCAAGAGAGGGCAGCTAGACAGCTATGTGCATGCATGTAGCTGGGTTCTAGTCAGACTTGGGACCAGCTGGGAGGACTCCCCCACCCCTGCACATCTGACCACCCTCACCACCTCTCCCCTTCTGAGGTCTACCCCTACTGACCTGCTGGGAAGTACACTGTGCTAGCAATGCTGGCACATGCCTGTTGCTCACACACTCTTATGATGGCTTCTGCTCTGTCTCCTGCCAGGGAATGCCAGCAGGAATAGCTCAGCCAGCTTGGGTAGGTGCTTGGGAGAGGACCTCCATGGTTGAGTGGGCTTCTGCCATAGGCCAATGAAAAGGGTAAGGCCAGTGCCTTTCTCAGGACCCCTCTCTGAGTCCAGCCTTGGGCCTCAGGCCCTACGCACAATGAGAGGACTCCTCAAGGACCCATGAACTGGGGCTTTGGAATACATCAACAATAAAATCAAAACCTTATTTTCCAGGTTGGGAGACTAAGCCATGATAAATTAGGAAAGTAATAAAAATCAGAGATTTGAAGACCACTCTCCAGCCTTTCACAGCAGACTGGCTTCATGAATCCAATGTGGCATGCCCCTAAGTGTCTAAGGTCTGGACTGAGGGGTTGCTGGGCAAAGGCGGAGACATGGTTGGGAAAGCTGAAATAATTAAAGGCTGGTAATGAGGAGCATTGGGTGGTGGGCTTGGAAGGCCATGAGCAGGCGATGTGGGGAAAATGCCTCATGTAAGTTGTGACTGAAGCTAAACCATGGTCATTCACAGTGTGGTTTGCCAGCTGCTTCCAGGTCTGCCATTGCCAAGTGGGACCCTGCGTGAGCTGTGCCTCCCCCAACAGATCTCAGCCTTCCCAGTTTCTCCAAGACATGGGCCATCTTCTCTGATTCAAATATTCTTCCCAGCAAGCTTGAAGACTGCACCCAGTGCTTTGTGGAGATAAAACCTCTGTGTCAGATGGTCCCTCCACATCATGACCTAGCCTGAGCAACACACAGCATCAAACACTTAACAGACTCTTGGGCAGGGTCTCTTCCATATCATTTCCATGCCTGTCAGGGGCCCTTGCTGGCTGGTATACACATAGAAATACCTTCTGTGTAAAAGCCCAGATAAGGAATATCAGAGTGTGTGGACGCAGAGCCTCTGGGAAGGAAGGTGGGGTCCGTGAGCCACATTGTGTTCAAGCACCCAGTTCAGGGGCCTATCTTTGTGGCTAGCAGCCTCTGAAGTGTCCCTGTGCCAACTCTGTGCTCCTGACTTTCAGGCTTTCTGCACTTTGCACAGGACTGTCCTTCCTCTTGCACCTTGACCTCTCCTAGCTCTCCCTTTTGTTTTTCTGGGACTCTCTTTTTTTGGGATTTGGACTCATGGCTCCTGCAGCCAATGGGAGACTACTATGGCACTGAGTCCCAGGAAGAGTTCCCTTGTGGGCAGATCACACACAGAAACTTCTGTGACTGTGACCCTAGCTGTTCTGGGTGATGGCACCAGCCTCATCCCTGTGTTGCAGGCCCAGTCTGCTCACCTGTTCCCAGAGCTCAGTGGTGATAACCCAGCTCTGCACTTGTCCCGCACATAGATAACGCAATGTATAAAAACCAGGTGCATAGTTGTACATAATATTTTTGGTTCCTTTTCACTTCCTCATCTCCATCTAAAAAGTTATGCCTATACATTATGTTTAGCTTATAGAGTGTCATAATCCTGCCTTATTTCAAAAGATATTCCATGAAAATAGAGTCCTAGTCTCTAGGATTCAGGGTGACTTCAGAATGAGAAATATTGACAATCACACTGGAGGGTGGACTCCATGTCCTCTTCCTACAGCTCTCATGGTGCACCACTCCAGCAGAAGTGCTCCAGGGCAGAACCAGAGCTCCTGGGGATCTCTCAGTCCTGTCTCTTCACTTTATAGAGCAGTGAGCTGTGTTCCCTTGCTTAGATAAAGAGCCCCACTGCTGGAAGAGGACATTTCCAGGTTACCCACTTTTAGACATCCTGGTCCATGCATTTTCATGACTCTTGCTAATGTAAGATACAAGGGGACAGCCTGCCTATCTGAAGGAACTTTGAATAACAGCCTACTCACTCAGGTTAAGTGCTGCCCCCATGTTAGAATGCAAGGATTGGGGGTGCAGCCAGGGTGGTGGGGTAGAAAAGTGGCCACTGTGGGAGAGTTCCCTAAACAGTGACCCAGAGCCTTTTTTTTTTTTTTTTTTTAACAAAATCCTCCTGTTCAAGCCTGCTGCTCCTAACAAGCTCCCTGCCTCTAAGACAGCCCAACTTTCCAACCACATGGGAGACTATCCGGGTCAGGATCATCAGGGCCCAATTTTTCTCCCTTTTCCAGGTATCACCCAGCTCCTCAATTTCTCTGGTAATGACCCAGCCAGCATCCACAGTCTCAGCAGGTGCACACCACCCCAGAGGTCTCCTACTTTGTCATTATTCCCTACAGTGACTTCAAGCATCCAGATCCATCCTGGTGCCACTCTATCCTCCCTGTTTGGCCAGGGAGGGAGGTGTTGACTTGGCTCTCATCCAAGTATCTTGTGGCAGGCTTATTAGACCAAATAAGCTCTGGGTCTGCAGCAGCCCTGGTCCCTGCGCTGGTCCCAGGGAACTTACCATGCCAAAGCAATCTTCTTAATATCCATTTTTCAATGTTCTCTACAATTTTGGCCTTCAACCTTCATACATGATGGGATTTCATTGGCTGTCCACTGTGATCCTCAGCAGATTGGCTAGGTGTTCCACCCATGCACAGGGGGAAGTGGGCACCACTCCTACCTACCTCACTGCCATCTTCATAAAAAAGCCTGAATAGCTGCAGCAATTTTGAGAAAGAAGAACAAAGTAGGAGGGATCACAATACCTGATATCAAACTGTATTACATGGCCACTGTAATCAAAACAGCCTGGTACTGGCATAAGAACCGACACATAGACCAATGGAACAGAATAGAGAGCCTAGAAATTAATCCAAGTCTCCAGGCAATTAGTATTTGACAAAGGGGACAGTAGCATAAAATGGAGTAAAAATAGCCTCTTTAACAAACAATGTTGGGAGGTATGGACAGGTACATGCAAAAAATGTAATACTTGATCACCAACTTACACCGCACACAAAAATAAATTCAAGGTGGATAAAAGACTTAAATATAAGTTGTGATAACATAAAAGTCCTAGAGGAAAACATAGGAAGGAAAATCTCACATATTCGATGCAGCAATATTTTCACTGATGTGTCTCCTAGAGCAAGGGACATAAAGGAAAGATTAAACAAATGGGATCTCATCAAAATAAAAAGCTTCTGCACGGCTACAGAAAACAGCATTATAGCAGGGGTGGGAGGAGGGGATGGCTGGGGTAGGGGAAGTGCTAGGAGTAAATGCAGACAACTGTACTTGAACAACAATAAAATAAATTTTTAAAGAAGAAAATATAAAAATGAAAAGAGAACCAACTGTATGGAAAAACATATTTGCCAATGATATCTTAGATGAGGGTTTGATCTCCCAAATATATAATGAACTCACATGACTCCACTCCAGGAAGACAAAAAACCCAATTAAAAAATGGGCAATAGACCTGAATAGACACATCTCCAAGGAGGACATACAGAGGGCCTAGAGACATATGAAAGGATGCTCAGCATCATTAGCCATTGGAGAGATGCAAGTTAAAATCACAATGAGATACCACTTCACACCAGTCAGAATGGCCATCATAAACCAATCAACAAAAAATAAATGTTGAAGAGGGTGTGAAGAAAAGGGAACCCCAGTGCACTCTTGGTGGGTATGCAAACTGGTGCAGCCACTGTGGAAAACAGTATGGAATTTCCTTAGAAAACTACAAATGCATCTACCTTTTGACCCAGCAATTCAACTGCTGGGATTATATCCTAAGAACCCTGAAACATGAATCCAAAAAAAGCTATGCACCCCAATGATCATGGCAGCACAATTTACAATAGCCATGTGCTTGAAGCAACCTAAGTTCCCATCAGTAAATGAATGGATAAAAAACCTACACTACATTTACAGGATGGAATACTAGGCAGCAGAAAGAAAGAAAGAGCTCCTACCCTTCACAACAGCATGGATGGAACTGGAGAGCATTATTCTAAGTGAAATAAGCCAGTCAGTGAGGGACAAATATGATCTCACCTTTAAATGGAACCTAATCAACAAATCAAACAAACAAGCAAAGTATAACCGGAGACATTGAAATTAAGAACAAATGAACAGTAACTAGAGGGGAGGTAGGAGGGGATAATGGAGGGAAAGGGGGGAATGTTTTTCAGGAACGTCTGTAAAGCACACATTAACAAAACCAAGGGGTGTAGGAACAAGGTTGGGAAGTGGGGTTGGCTGTGGTGGAGGGGAATGATGGGGGGGAAATGGAGACAACTGTACTTGAACAGCGATAAAAAATTAAAAAATAAATAAATAAAAATTTAAAGATTAAAAAAAGAATAATAACCATGCAGAAAACTTGAAATGCACCAAAATCTTACAGCTCAGATATGATAAAATTATGATACAGCCCTCACCGGTGAGACTCAGTGGACTGACATTGGCCTGTGCACCAAAAGTTTGTCAGTTTGATTCCCAGTTACGGCACATGCCTGGGTTAGGGCCAGATACCCAGTTGGGGGTGTAAAAGGGACAACCATTCGGTGTCTCTTTCACCATTGGTATTTCTCTCCCTATCTTTCTCCCTCCCTTCCTTGCTCTCTAAAAATCAATAAATAAAACCTTTTAAAAAATGATACAAGTGTTCCCAAATTTGATAATACTATAAATTACCTGTCATCAGCAATGAATTTTAAAGTTGAAAGCATTTTTTCAACCTAGGGAAAAGTTATTTAAATATTTTTGATTAGGCATGTCCTAAAGACTGAATTATATTTTTTAATCATTTTTATTATTTTTTTATTATTTTAATTTTATTTTAATTGTTCTTGTAGTTTTCTATCTTTTACTCCCATCGCAGCCCACCGCTCCAGCCCTCCCCACCTCCCTCCCATTTTCACTCCCCCCTAGGGTTTATCCATGTGTCTTTTATACTTGTTGTCTAAACCCTTACCCTTTTCCTCTGAAATTCCCTCCCCCTCTCCCTTTGGTCACTGTCAGCCTCTTCTCAATTTCAGTGTCTTGGTTATATTTTGCTTGTTTGTTTGTTTTGTTTTTTAGGTTCCTGTCAAAGGTGAGATCATATGGTATATATCTTTCACTGCCTGGCTTATTTCACTTAGCATAATGCTCTCCAATTCCATCCATGCTATTGTGAAGGGTAGGAGCTCCTTCTTTCTTTCTGCTGCATAGAATTCCATTGGGTAAATGTACCATAGTTTCTTGATCCATTCATTTACTGATGGGCACCTAGGTTGCTTCCAACACTTGGCTATTGTAAATTGTGCTGCTATGAACATTTGGGTGCATAGTTTCTTTTGGATTTGTTCTTCAGGGTTCTTAGGATATAATCCAAGCAGTGGAATTCCTGGGTCAAAAGGTAGATCCATTTTTAGTTTTCTTAGAAAATTCCATACTGTTTTCCATAGTGGTTGTACCAGTCTGCACTCCCACCAACAGTGCACTAGGGTCCTTTTTTCTCCACAACCTCTCCAACACTTGCTGTTTGTTGCTTTGTTTGTGATGGCCATTCTGATCAGTGTGAAGTGGTATCTCATTGTGGTTTTAATTTGCATGTCTCTGATAGCAAGTGAGACTGAGCATCTTTTCATGTGTCTCTGGATCCTCTGTATGTCCTCCTTGGAGAAGTTTCTGTTCAAGTACTTTGCCCATTTTTTAATTGGGTTGCTTGTCTTCTTAGAGCAGAGTCATGTAAGTTCTTTGTATATTTTGGAGATTAAACCCTTGTCTGAGGTATCATTGATAAATATGTTTTCCCATACAGTTGGTTCTCTTTTTATTTTAATACTGTTTTCTTTAGACGTGCAGAAGCTTTTTATTTTGATGAGATCCCATTTGTCTATTCTTTCCTTCATGTCCCTTGCTTTAGGGGACGTATCAGTAAAAATGTTGCTGCATGTAATATCTGAGATTTTCCTGCCTATATTCTCCTCTAGGACTTTAATGGTGTTACAGCTTACATTTAAATCTTTTATCCACCTTGAATTTATTTTTGTGTATGGTGTAAGTTGGTGCTCAAGTTTCATTTTTTTTTTTTGCACATAGCTGTCCAGTTCTCCCAACACCACTTGTTGAAGAGGCTAGTTTTACCCTATTTTATGTTGCTGCCCCCTTTGTCAAATATTAATTGACCATAGAGACTTGGGTTTATTTCTGGGTTCTCTGTTCTATTCCACTGGTCCATGTGCCTGTTTTTATGCCAGTACCAGGCTGTTTTGATTACAGTGCCCATGTAATACAGTTTGGTATCAGGTATTGTGATCCCTCCTACTTTGCTCTTCTTTTTCAGTATTGCTGCAGTTATTCAAGGTCATTTATCATTCCATATAAATTTTTGAAGTGTTTGTTCTATATCTGTGAAATATGCCATTGGTACTTTAATAGGTATTGCATTGAATTTGTAAATTGCTTTAGATAGGAAGGCCATTTTGATGATGTTAATTCTTTCTATCCATGAACATGGTATGTGTTTCTATTTGTGTCATCATTTCTTTCTTCGGTGTTGTGTAGTTTTCTGCATACAAGTCTTTTCCCTCCTTGTTTAGGTTTATTCCTAGGTATTTTATTTTCCCTGTTGCTATATCGAATGGGACTTTGTTCTTGATTTCTGCTTCTGCTGTTTCATTGTTGGTATACAAAAATGCCTTTGATTTCTGGATATTGACTTTGGATCTGGCTGTTTGGCCGAATTCATTAATTAGGTCGAGCAGCTTTGTGGCTGAGTCTATAGGATTTTCTATGTATACTATCATTGTTTGTCATCTGCAAACAATGATAGTTTTGTTTCCTCCTTTCCGAGTTGGATGCCTTTTATTTCCTTTTCTTGTCTAACGGCTGTGGCTAAGACTTCCAATACTATATTGAATAGAAGTGGTGAAAGTGGACAACCTTGTCTTGTTCCTGATCTTAGTGGAAAAGATTTCAGTTTTTGCCCGTTGAGTATGATGTTGGCTGTAGGTCTCTCATATATGGCCTTTATTATGTTGAGGAATCCTCCCTCTATTCCCACTTTGCTCAGTGTTTTTATCATACATGTTTGTTGTACCCTATCAAATGCTTTTTCCACATCTATTGGTATGATCATGTGATTTTTGTCTTTGCTTTTGTTTATGTGATGTATTACATTTACTGATTTGCAAATGTTGAACCATCCTTGCATCCCTGGGAGGAATCCCACTTGATCATGGTGTATGATCTTTTTAATGTATTGTTGGATGCAGTTTGCCAATATTTTGTTGAGGATTTTAGCATCTATGTTCATCAGCAATATTGACCTGAAGTTCTCCTTCTTTGTTGTGTCTTTATCTGGTTTTGGGATTAGGATGATATTGGCTTGATAAAAAGAGTTTGGGAGTCTTCCATCATTTTGGATTTTTTGGAATAGTCTGTGAAGGATAGGGGTTAGCTCTTCCTTAAATGCTTTGTAGAATTCTCCTGTGAAACCATCTGGTCCAGGGCTTTTGTGTGTCAGAAGTTTTTTGATTACTGCTTCAATTTCATCTGCTGTTACCATTCTTTTGAGGCTCTGCTTCTTCTTCGTTGAGTTTTGGAAGATTATATTTTTCTAGAAACTTGTCCATTTCATCTAGGTTTTCAAATTTCTTAACATATAGTTCTTCATAGTAATTTCTTACAATCCTTTGTATTTCTTCGGTGTCAGTTGTAATCTCTCCTCTTTCATTTCTGATTGTTTTTATTTGAGTCCTCTCTCTTTTTTTCTTGATGAGCCTGCTTAAAGGCTTGTCGATTTTGTTTATCTTTTCAAAGAACCAGCTCCTGAATTCATTGATCTTTAGAATTGTGCTTTTAGTCTTTATGTCATTTAGTTCTGGTCTGATCTTGGTTATTTCCTTCCTTCTACTTGCTCTGGGATGTCTTTGTTTTTGACCGTCGAGTTCTTGTAGGCATAGGATTAGGTTGTTTGTATGAGATGTTTCTATCTTTTTTAGGTAGACCTGTATTGCTGTGAACTTCTCTCAGGACTGCCTTTGCTGTGTTTCATAAGTTTTGGGTCATGAGTTTGTTATCGTTTGTTTCTAGAGACTTTTTGATTTCCTCCCTAATTTCATTCTTGACCCATTCATTGTTTAATAGCATACTTTTCAATTTCCATGATTTTGAGGTTTTTGCATTTTCCCCCTTGGGGTTGATTTCTAGTTTCAGTACCTCGTGGTCCGACAAAATGCTTGGTATGATTTCAGTTTTCTTCAATTTGTTGGGGCTTGTTTTGTGTCCTATCATGTGGCGTATCTTTGAAAATGTTCCATGTGCATTTTAAAAGAAAGCGTATTTAGTTTCTTTGGGATGAAGGGCTCTATATATATCAGTTAAGTCCATTTCATCTAAAGTGTTGTTCAATGCCACAATATCTTTGTTGATATTTTGTTTGGAAGATCTGTCCATTTTTGATAGTGGGGTGTTAAAATCCCCTACTGTAATTGTGTTACTGTCAATATCTTTCTTGAAGTCCTTTAAAATTTTCTCGATGTATTGGGGTGCTCCTATGTTGGGTGCATATATATTTACATTGTTTATGTCTTCTTGGTGGATTCTATCCTTGAGTATTATAAGGTGACCTTGTGGGTGTCTCTTTGTGGCTCCTCTTTTGAAGTCTATTTTGTCTGATATGAGTATTGCTACGCTGGCTTTTTTTTTTTTCTGTCCATTTGTTTGGAAGGCTTGTTTCCAGCCCTTCACTTTGAGTCCATGTATGTCTTTTGTCCTTAGGTGGGTCTCTTATAAGCAGCATATGTGTGGGTCATGCTTCCTTATCCATTCAGCTGTTCCTATGTCTTTTGATTGGAGCATTTAATCCATTTACATTTAAGGTCATTATTAATAGGTATTTATTCATTGTCATTTTCATACCTGTGTTTCTCTCTCTCTCTCACTCTCTCTCTCTCTCTCTCTCTCTCCCTCTTTCTCTCTCTCTCTCTTCCTTCCTTTCCTTAAAGCATTCCCTTTAGTATCTCTTGCAGAATTGGTTTGGTAGAGGTGTATTCTTTTAGACTTCTATTGTCTGGAAAGCTCCTGATTTGGCCTTCTATCTTGATTGAAAGCCTTGCTGGATAAAGTAGTCTTTGTTGCAGTCCTTTGGTTCTCATTGCTTGGAATATTTCTTGCCATTCTCTTCTTGCTTGGAGCCTTTCCATTAAAAAGTCAGCTGCTAACCTTATCAGGATTCCTTTGTATGCTACTTCCTTTTTCTCCCTTGCTGCCTTTAAGATTTTCTCTTTGTCTTGGAATTTTGCCATTTTAACGATGATGTGTCTTGAAGTGGGCCTGTTTGGGTTCCTCTTGATTAGGACTCTCTGTGTTTCCTGGATTTGTGTGACTTTTTCTCTCATCAGATTAGGGAAGTTTTCCATCATTACTTTTTCAAATAGATTTTTTTTTAATTTTATTTATTTATCTCTAGAAGGGAAGGGAAGGAGAATAGGAAAGAAATATTGATGTATGGTTGCCTCTCGGGCATTCCCTACCGGAAACTGGCCTGCAACCCAGGCATGTGCCCTCACTAGAAATCGAACCGTGATCCTTTGTTTCACAGGCCCACACTCAATACACTGAGCTACACCAGCCAGTGCTCAAATAGATTTTCTATCCCTTGCTCTTGTTTTTCTCCTTCTGGTATCCCTATTGTATGGATATTATTACAGTTCATGTTGTCTTGCATTTCTCTTAATTCCTCTTCATTATTTCCGAGCCTCTTTTCCTTTTCTTGCTCTTTCTGGGTGTTTTTTTCTACTTTGTCCTCCAACTCGCTGATCTGATCCTCTGCTTCATTAATTCTGCCTTTGATTCCTTCTTCTGTGTTCTTCAGCTCAGAAACTGTATTCGTCATTTCCTCTTGACCCTTGTTGATAGTTTCTATTTCCTTTTTCATATTGATATAGTTTGGAGTGAGTTCGTTGTAGCTTCCCTGTAGTTTCTGGTAGCTCATTGAGAGCTCGTGGAGCTTCCTGACAACCATTCCTTTGAACTCAATATCTGATTGTTGAGTTGTCTCTGTTTCATTTAGCGTTCTTTCTGGGGTTCCTCCTTTCCTTTCTTTTGGGGATTTTTTCTTTCTCTTCCCATTGTTTGTGATATTATTCATGTTAGCCTCATCTTCCTAAATTTATCTCTTCTGGCACTGTGGGTTTATGGTGTGAACTTCTGTGGTAGAATACCTGTGAGATTCAGTGGTGCAGTCTTCTTCGGGTATCCTGTTGTTCACAGCTTCCACTGTCTCAGCCACTGGGATGTCCTCTTTTTGGGACCAACTCTTTTTTTTTTTTTTTTTTTTTTTACAATCCAGGTTTGTTTGTTTTTTTTTTTTGTCTCACTTGTGGGTATTTGAAAGGAGAAAAGATGGAAAAAATGAAAAAAGAGGAAAGAAAAAAGAGAGGAAGGAAGAAGAGATAAAAATTGGAAAGAAAGGAAGAGGGAATAAGACAAGAAGGAGTTAAAGGGAGACAAAAGGAGTTGAGGGGTAAAAAGATAAAAAGAATAAATAGGGGGGTTCAAGATGGCAGCATGGTAGGATGACGCAGATTGTCCTTCCTCCTGCACATGGGAGAAAAACCTAACTGATCTACAGAGGAACAGAGCAGACAGCCAACAATACCACAGTATATATGAAAATAGGAGATCAAAATATGTAGCAGACATTGGAAAATTAGACGTGGCAGCCGAGTGACTGGAGGTGGCCCTGAGACCCAGACAGAGGCGACCCGGCGACCGGAGGGGGTTCTGCAACCGACCGGAGGCGGCCCTGTGACCTTAGGCGGTTCTGCGATTGGGTTGGGAGCGGCCCTGCGGCCAGAGGGGACCCTGCAACTAGAGAAGGGGACTCTGTGGAAGACCTGAAGCTCACATCTGTGATCCAGGGGTGAGTGCGTGCAACTCGAGAAACTCGCGGAGCCCACTCCCGTAGTCTCGGGTGGGTGCGCTTGCCCTGTAGGAGACCCGGAGCTCACAGCAATAGGCTCGGGGAGGGATGGATCTGTAAGAGATTCCAGCTGAAACCCATAAACTCGGGAAAGCGCGCCCAGTGACGGAGGCTCAGAAACCACACCCAAGGCCCTGCATGGAGAGTGGGCCATTAGCCCTGGGGTCAGGGCTCAGCTGGCACTGAGGACAGTAGCCCAAAGCTGACTGAGTGAGGAACAGGGAGAAAAGCGGTACGAGTCACCTCGCAGCCTGCTACAGCCAGCAAGTCCAGAAAATCCAGTTTGGCCTGTGTGAAAACAGCAAGAGATTTTTCTTCTTTTTTTTTGGTTTTGGGTGTTTTGTTTCATTTTGTTTTGTGGGGGTTTTTTGATAGTTGTTTCTTGTCTGTTTAGTTGGGTTTTTTGTTTGTTTGTTTGTTTGTTTGTTTTGGTTTGTTTTTCGTTTTTGTGGGCTTCTTTTTGTTTTGTTTTGATTATACATTTTTTTATTATTTCTACCTTTTTTATCCCTCAATTCCTTTTGCTTCTCTTTACTTCTTTCTGGCTTTATTCCTTCTTCCTTTCTTTCCAATTCTATCTCTTCTTCCTTCCTCTTTTTTTCTCTTCTTTTTTCACTTTATTCTTTTCTCTTTTTAAATACCCATGAGTGAGGCAAAAAAATCCTACAACTGTGAAAAAATCAGAGTTGGACCAAAAGAGGGGGTATTCCAATAGCTGAGGCAGTGGAAGCTGTGAACACCAGGATACCTGAAGAAGAATACAACACTGAATCTCACAGGTATTCCACCACAGAAGTTCACACCATAAACCCAGGTAGCCAGAACAGATCAACTTAAGAAGCTGAGGTTTACAAGAAGAGTCTCACCAACAATTAGAAGACAAAGAAACAATCCCCAAATGAAAGAAAAGGAGGAAGCCCCAGAAAGAAGCCTAAATGAAACAGAGGCAACTCAACTATCAGATAAGGAGTTCAAAGAAATGGTTGCTAGGAAGCTCCATGAGCTCTCCATGAGCTACCAGAAACTACAGGGAAGCTATGATGAACTCACAGCAAACTATATCAACATGAAAAAGGAAATAGAAACTATCAAAAAGGGCCAAGAGAAAATGAAGAATACAATTTCTGAGCTGAAGAACACAGTAGAAGGAATGAAAAGCAGAATCGATGAAGCAGAAGATCGGATCAGTGAGTTGGAGGACAAAGTAGAAAAAAGCAGCCAGGAACAGCAAGAAAAGGAAAAGAGGCTCAGAAAGAATGAAGAGAGGTTAAGAGAAATGCAAGACAACATGAAACGTAATAATATCCGTATAATAGGAATACCAGAAGGAGAAGAAGAAGAGCAAGGGATAGAAAACCTATTTGAAAAAGTAATGATGGAAATCTTCCCTAATTTGATGAGAGAAAAAGTCACACAAATCCAGGAAACACATAGAGTCCCTATCAAGAGGAACCCAAACAGGCCCACTTCAAGACACATCATCATTCAAATGGCAAACTTCCAAGACAAAGAGAGAATCTTAAAGGCAGCAAGGGAGAAAAAGGAAGTAACATACAAGGGAGCCCCGATAAGGTTAGCAACTGACTTCTCAATGGAAACGCTCCAAGCCAGAAGACAATGGCAAGAAATATTCCAAGTAATGAGAACCAAAGGCCTACAACCAAGACTTCTTTATCCAGCAAGGCTTTCAATCAAGATAGAAGGACAAATAAGGAGCTTCCCAGACAAAAGAAGTCTAAAAGTATACACTTCTACCAAACCAGTACTGCAAGAGATACTAAAGGGACTGCTTTAAGGAAAGAAAGGAAAAGAGAGAGAGAGGAACACAGGTACGAAAATGGCAATGAATCTGTACCTATCAATAGTAATCTTAAATGTAAATGGATTAAATGCTCCAGTCAAAATACATAGAATTGCTGACTGGATAAGAAAGCATGACCCACACATATGCTGCCTACAAGAGACCCACCTCAGGGCAAAAGACCTACACAGACTCAAAGTGAAAGGCTGGAAACAAATTTTCCAAGCAAATGGACAGGAAAAAAAGGCCGGGGCAGCAATACTCATATCAGACAAAATAGACTTCAAAAGAAGAGCTCTAAAGAGAGACCCAGAAGGTCACTTCATAATACTCAAGGGAAGAATCCACCAAGAAGACATAAACATTGTAAGTATATATGTACCCAATATAGGAGCACCTAAATACATCAAGAAAATCTTAGAGGACTTCAAGAAAGATATTGACAGCAACACAATTATAGTAGGAGATTTTAACACCCCACTGTCAAAAATGGACAGATCTTCCAAACAAATTATCAACAAAGATATTGTGGCATTGAACAGTACTCTAGACGAACTGGACTTAGCTGATATATATAGAGACCTTCATCTCAAAGAACCTAAATACACTTTCTTTTCAAATGCACATGGAACATTTTCAAAGGTTGACCACATGAGAGGACAAAAAACAAGCCTCAACAGATTCAAGAAAATTAAAATAATACCAAGCATTTTCTCCGACCACAAGGGATTGAAACTAGAAATCGACTTGATGGGGAAAATCCCCAAATCATCGAAATCATGGAGATTGAATAGCATGCTATTAAACAAGGAATGGGTCAAGAATGAAATTAGGGAGGAAATCAAAAAGTTTCTTGAAACAAATGAAAATGAACTCACAACAACCCAAAACTTATGGGACACAATAAAGGCAGTGCTCAGAGGGGCGTTCATAGCAATACAGGACTACCTGAAGAAGACAGAAACATTTCTAACAAACAACTTAACCCTACGCCTACAAGAACTCTAGGAACAACAACAAAGATAGCCCAGGGCAAGTAGAAGGAAGGAAATAACCAAGATCAGAGCAGAATTAAATGACATAGAGATTAAAAGCACAATTATAAGGATCAATGAATCCAGGAGCTGTTTTTTTTTAAAGATAAACAAAATCGACAAACCTTTAAGCAGGCTCATCAAGAAAACAAGAGAGAGGACTCAAATAAAAACAATCAGAAATGAAAGAGGAGAGATTATGACTGACACCACAGAAATACAAAGGATTGTAAGAAATTACTACGAAGAACTGTATGCCAAGAAATTTGAAAACCTAGGTGAAATGGACAAGTTTCTAGAAAAATATAATCTCCCAAATCTCAAAGAAAAAGAAACAGAAAGCCTGAACAGACCAATAACAGCTGATAAAATTGAAGCAGTAATCAAAAAACTCCCAACACACAAAAGCCCTGGACCAGATGGTTTCACAGGAGAATTCTACAAAACATTTAAGGAAGAGCTAACCCCTATCCTTCACACACTATTCCAAAAAAATCAAAAGGATGGAAGACTCCCTAACTCTTTTTATGAAGCGAGCATCATCCTAATCCCAAAACCAGATAAAGACATAAGAAAGAAAGAAAACTTCAGGCCAATATCACTGATGAACATAGACGCTAAAATCCTCAACAATATATTGGCAAACCGCATCCAACAATACATTAAAAAGATCATACACCACGACCAAGTGGGATTCATCCGAGGGATGCAAGGATGGTTCAACATTTGCAAATCAGTAAGTGTAATACATCACATAAAAAAAAGCAAAGACAAAAATCACATGATCATATCAATAGATGCAGAAAAAGCTTCTGATAAAGTACAACACCCATTTATGATAAAAACACTCAGCAAAGTGGGAATAGAGGGAGCATTCCTCAACATAATAAAGGCCATATATGAGAGACCTACAGCCAACATCATACTCAATGGGCAAAAACTGAAATCTTTCCCACTAAGATCAGGAACAAGACAAGGCTGTCCACTTTCACCACTTCTATTCAATATAGTATTGGAAGTCTTAGCCACAGCAATTAGACAAGAAAAGGAAATAAAAGGCATCCAACTCGGAAAGGAGGAAACAGAACTATCATTGTTTGCAGATGACAAACAATGATAGTGTACATAGAGAATCCTATAGACTCAGCCAAAAAGCTGCTTGACATAATAAATGAATGTGGCCAAACAGCCGGATACAAAGTCAATATCCAAACATCAAAGGCATTTTTGTATACCAACAGTGAAACAGCAGAAGCAGAAATCAAGAAAAAAATCCCATTCGATATAGCAAAAAGAAAAATAAAATACCTAGGAATAAACCTAACCAAGGAGGTAAAAGACCTGTATGCAGAAAACTACACAACACTGAAGAAAGAAATCAAGGAAGACACAAACAAATGGAAGCATATACCATGTTCATGGATCGGAAGAATTAATATCATCAAAATGTCCATATTACCCAAAGCAATTTACAGATTCAATGCAATACCTATTAAAGTTCCAATGGCATATTTCACAGACATAGAACAAACACTTCAAAAATTTATATGGAATCATAAATGACCCCGGATAGCAGCAGCAATTTTGAGAAAGAAGAGCAAAGTAGGAGGGATCACAATACCTGATACCAAACTGTATTACAAAGCCACTGTAATCAAAACAGCCTGGTACTGGCACAGGAACAGACACATGGACCAGTGGAACAGAACAGAGAGCCCAGAAATAAACCCAAGTCTCTACAGTCAATTAATATTCAACAAAGGGGGCAGCAACATAAAATGGAGCAAAAATAGCCTCTTCAACAAGTGGTGCTGGGAGAACTGGACAGTTACATGCAAAAAAAATGAAACTCGAGCACCAACTTACACCATACACAAAAATAAATTCAAGGTGGATAAAAGATTTAAACATAAGCCATGACACCATTAAAGTCCTAGAGGATAACATAGGTAGGAAAATCTCAGATATTTTACGCAGCAATATTTTCACTGATATGTCCCCTAGAGCAAGGGACATAACGGAAAGAATAAACAAATGGGATCTCATCAAAATAAAAAGCTTCTGCACAGCTAAAGAAAACAGTATTAAAATAAAAAGAGAACCAACTGTATGGGAAAACATATTTGGAAATGATACCTCAGACAAGGGATTAATCTCCAAAATATATAAAGAACTTACAAGACTCTGCTCTAAGAAGTCAAGCAACCCAATTAAAAAATGGGCAAAGGACTTGAACAGAAACTTCTCCAAGGTGGACATATAGAGGATCCAGAGACAGATGAAAAGATGCTCGATATCTCTAGCTATCAGAGAGATGCAAATTAAAACTACAATGAGATACCACTTGACACCAGTCAGAATGGCCCTCATAAACAAAGCAACAAACAGCAAGTGTTGGAGAGGTTGTGGAGTAAAGGGGTCCCTAGTGCACTGTTGGTGGGATTGCGGACTGGTACAACCACTATGGGAAACAGTATGGAATTTTCTAAGAAAACTAAAAATGGGCCTACCTTTTGACCCAGCAATTCCACTGCTTGGATTATATCCTAAGAACCCTGAAACACCAATCCAAAAGAATCTATGTACCCCTATGTTCATAGCAGCACAATTTACAATAGCCAAGTGCTGGAAGCAACCTAGGTGCCCATCCGTTAATGAATGGATCAAAAAACTGTGGTACATTTACACAATGGAATTCTATGCAGCAGAAAGAAAGAAGGAGCTCCTACCCTTTGCGACAGCATGGAAGGAGTTGGAGAGTATCATGCTAAGCGAAATAAGCCAGGCAGTGAAAGACAAATACCATATGATCTCACCTTTAACAGGAAGCTAATCAACAAAATAAACAAACAAGCATAATATAAACAAAGATACTGAATTTGAGAACAGTCTGACAGTGACCAGAGGGGGAGGGGAGGTAATTTCAGGGGAAAAGAGGAACGGTTTAGAGCAACAAGTATAAAGGACTCATGGACAAAAACTATGGGGGGTGGAAATGGGAGGAAGGTGGGGAGGGCTGGGGTGGTGGGCTGGGGCAGGGCAAAAGACAGAAAACTGTACAATATCAACAATTAAAAAATACTGATTAAAAATAAAATAGAAAAATGGAAAAAAGAATAAATAAATAATAATTAAAATCAATTATATAACAGATAAACAAAGAAACGAAAAACCAAAACAAACAAAAACAAAGCAAGAAGCAAACAAAAAATAAAACAAAAAACAAAAACAAACAAAAAGAAAAACAAACAAAATGAAACAAAAACAAAAACAAAATACCAAACGAAAATTTCTTGTTTTCAAACTTGCCGAGCCGGTTTTTCTGGTCTTGCTGTCTGCAATGTCCGAGGGGTGACAGTATTGCTTTTCTCTGTGTTTAGCATTCAGTCATCTTTGAACTACTGTCTCCAGAGCTAGTCCAGGGCCTCTCCCCACAGGGCCTCTGGCGTGTGTTCTGAACCTCCTGGTGTGTGTGCACTTTCCTGAGTTCATGGGTGTGAGCACGGGTCTCCGGTCGCACAGCTATCTCCGTTGGCCCCCGAGCAGCTTTCTGTAATGACACAGGCGCCAACGTTCCCGCAGCCATCTGTGGTCGCGTAGGCGACTATGGACCCACAGCTGTCTCCAGTGCTGTGGGGCCTATGATCCCACATGCGCTTATAATCCTGCAGCGGTCTGCAGTCACAGAGCGCTTATTTTCATGCAGCCCTCTCCCTTCATGCGCACAACTGTCTGCAGTTGAGCTCAGCAACCACGATTGCTCAGCCCATTTCAGTGGTTGGCCCGGCTCCCTCCCTAGAGCCCTGGGGCAGGCCTGGCAAGTGCTGGCCGAGTCCTCAGCCACCCTGGTCTCTGCGCTGATCCCTGGGCTCCTATTGTGAAGTACTCTCCTTACCGACTGGTTTTTCAATGTCCGATACAATTTTCGATCTCCTATTCTCAAATATGCTGTGTTACTGTTCTTTGTCTGCTCTGTTCTTCCATAGATCAGCCAGGTTTTTCTCCCATGTGTAGGAGGAAGTGGAATCTGCTTCCTCCTACCTCACCACCATCTTCCTTCCCCCCTATAGTTTCTATTCCATTTTTCGTGTTGATATAATTTGCAATGAGTTCATTGTAGTTTCCCTGTAGTTTCTGGTAATTTTCTGTGAGCTCATTGAGCTTCCTGATAACCATTGCTTTGAACCATCTTCTGGTAGTTGAATTGCCTCTATTTCATTTAGCATTCTTTCTGAGGCTTCCTCCTTTCCTTTCATTTGGGGATTGTTTCTTTGTCTTCCCATTGTTTGTGAGACTCCTCTTGGTAGCCTCAGGTTCATAAATTTATCTGTTCTGACTCCTTGGGTTTATAGTGTGTTCTTTTATGGTAGAATACCTGTGTGATTCAGTGGTGCAGTCTCCTTGTTCTCCTGAGCTTACTGGTCTTGTGCTCTCATTTAAGTTAGCTCTGTGTTTGTCTTTGGGTTTTGATTGTTGGGTCTTTCTTTGCTTGGTCCTTACCACCAGCTGATTAACTGTGGGTCACTCTCTCTACCACCTCTTGTATTTTTGTTGTGCTGGTGTGGGCAGGTTGTGTTGAAGCTGGTTCTTCCATGTGTACAAGGTTCTGAAGATTCTCTCTTGGTCTTCTTCAGTTGTTTGTTCTGGGTATTTTCTCCACTATTTAGCTGTGTTTTCAGATAGGTCTTGCATTGAGGTTAGTGTGGCTTCCACTCCCTCCTTCACCTTCCTCTGTTGTTATTTGTTGGTGGTTCCTTTGTTGTTGGGTTTCTTCTTCCAGCAGGTATCCTGGTGTTCACACCTTCCATCTATTCTTTTTGTGATCACTTGGAGGGGGATGGCAAAATAGTTTAAGATAATGAGAGTGTATTCTATGATATTTACAGTAGCAGCTGGTAGAGAAAAGATAGAAAATCCTTTGGCTATGTATGGTGATATTCCACCCAACTAGCCACTTTTTAGAAATGGTGGAAAGAAGATAAAACTCTTGTTGGGGAGGGAAGGATTGTGAGCTGGATCTTGATAGCAGGGAGGTTGTGGGAGGTAATATTCTGACGTAAGGTGAGAGTAAAAGATAGTAAATAGGTGTAGTATGTGAGAGAATAGAGTTAACCACTACAGTAATAGAGTTCAGGAAACCATGAAGTGTGCTAAGATCTGGAATGGATGTTGTGTAGTAGTTGCAATTGTATGGAACAGCTATTATTTACAATACTAGTGGAGCAACAATCATATGGCAGAATCTATGTGATCTGAATAACAAAATTAGGGAGTATAGGATCTTGAGTAGTGCGTTAATGGAACACATGTGAAGTAAAGGACAGTAAATTAACAATACACGATGAAAGAGAGAACAAGGGAAATCTGTCAAACAATACAATTTAGCCAAGGAAAGAAGATAAATAGAAAGAAGAGGAATACAAAAATACTAATAAAATAAAAAAATGTGATAATAATGAAAAAATAATAATACAAATATGCAATAACTTGCTAGTAGCAAAGTGTAATATGTCTCAGTGTCTCAATGGTTGGGATGATCCGTCTTTGGGTCCAACTCTGGTGTTTTCACATTTCCAGGTATTTTTTGTCTCAACTGTGAGAATTAAAAAAAGAAAAGAAAGAAGGAAGATGAGATGAAATGGGAAAAAATGAAAGAAGGAATAAAAGAAGCAAGAAGAAAAGAGAGTAAAAAGAAGTTGAAACATAAAAAATAATAATAAAAATGGAAACAAATAAAGAATTACTTAAAAAAGAAAAAGCCTCTTGCTGGCTTCAATCTGGCCAAACCGCTTTTGCTGGTCTTCAGGGCTATAGCAAGCTTAGTGGAGACAGGTTTCTCTTTTCTCCTTTCCTGATCTGCACTCAGTCACCCTCCAGCCCAGTTCTCCAGCAGCCTCTGTTCTCTGAGTTTCCACAATTCGGATGCTCACTCCTCCAAGGTTAGCCTGGTGCCTCTCCCAAGGTCTTTGGGTGTGGGGTCCAGGCCTTCCTCCCAGTGCACTCTCCCTGGGGCTAGGGGTGTGGGCTTGGGGCTTTCTGCAGAGTGCAATCTCCCTGAGTTGTGAGCATGCGACCTCAGCCACGCTGCCTCCAGTCTCTCAGGTTCAGGTGGGCACCCTTCGCAGGGATATGGGAGTGCACCGGAACCTTCCACACCACCTCAGGAGTGCTGCTGGGCTTGGTGGGGAGAAGGCCGGAGAGGCTACTTCAGAAGAATTCCCCAAACAGTGTCTCTTTTTCTTTTTGAGAAATTCCTCCTACTCAAGCCTGCCACTCCATACAGAGGCCTAGCCTCTCACACAGCCCAACTCTCAATTCTCCACAGGCAACCCAACCAGACCAGGACTATTCGGGTCAGGGTCCATCAAGGCCCAACTCTCAACTCTCCACAGACAGCATCCACAGACTCTGTGGGTGTTCATAGCCCCTGTGTGTTTGCCACTTAGTCCTTATTCCCTTCTCTGGGACTTCAAGAAACCAGGTCTCCTCTGGTGCTGTTCAAACCTTGTTTGGTAGGGGAGGGAACCATTGACCTGGCTCTCTCCCAAGAACCCTGTGGTAGACCTGGCAGGCACTGGGTCTGGTGCTGTAGATTCCCTGGTCCCCTCACTAGTCCCAGGGACCTTATTGTCTCATAGCACTCTCATTACTGTCTGGTTTTTGAATTTCTTCTACAATTTTTGGTCTTCTCTCTTCATATATGCTGGGATACTGTTGGCTGTTTGCTCTGTTCCTCCATAGATCGGCTAGGTTTTTCTCCCATGTGTAGGGGGAAGTGGACTCCACTCCCACCTACCTTGCCACATTTTTCTAATCACTCCCAGTATGGACGTTTTGATGATGTTCATTTTTCTATTCCATGAACATGGTACATGTTTCCATTTGTTTGTGTCTCCCTTGATTTCTTTCTTCAGTGTTGTGTAGTTTCCTGAGTACACCTTCTTGTGTACTACCTACCACCTACCAAGGAGGTCTTTCACCTCCTTGTTTAGGTTTATTCCTAGGTACTTTATTTTTCTTCTTACTATATCAAATGGGATTCTTTTTCCTGATTTCTATTTCTGATATTTCATTGTTGGTGTACAAAGAGGATTTTGATTTCTGAATATTGACTTTGTTCCCCACTGTTTTGCCAAATTCATTTATTAGGTTGAGTAGTTTTTTGGTGGAGTCTATAGGATTTTCTATGTACACTATTATGTCATCTGGAAACAGTGATAGTTTTGTTTCCTTTTTTCCAATTTTGATGCCTTTTAATTCCTTTTCTTGTCTGATTGCTGTGGTTAGGGCTTCCAATATTGGAAGTGGTGAAAATGGACATCCTTGTGTTGTTCCTGATCTTAGTGGGTAAGTTTTTAGTTTTTGCCCATTGAGTATGATGTTGGCTGTAGGTCTCTCATATATGGCCTTTATTGTGTTGAGGGATGCTCCTTCTATTCCCACTTTGCTGAGTGTTTTTATCATAAATGATCAAATGTTTTTTCTGCATCTATTGATATGATCATGTGATTTTTGTCTTTACTTTTGTTTATGTGATGTATTACATTTATTAATTTGTGGATACTGTACCATCTTTGCATCTCTGGGATGAATCCCACTTGGTCATGGTGGATGATCTTTCTGATGTATTGCTGCATGTGGTTTGCCAATATTTTGTTGAGGATTTTAGCATCTATGGTCATCAGTGATATTGGCCTATAGTTTTCCTTCTTCATTGTGTCTTTATCTGGTTTTGGGATTAGGAAAATCCCCAAAAAAGGCTTCATAAAAAGAGTTTGGTAGTCTTCCCTCTTCTTGGATGTCTTGGAGTAGTCTGTGAAGGATAGGGGTTAGCTCTTTCTTACATGCTTTACAGAAGTCTCCTGTGAAAACATCTGGTCCAGGACTTTTGTGTGTTGGGAGTTTTTTGATACTGCTTCAATTTCATCTGCTGTTTTTAGTCTGTTCAGGCTTTCTCCTTCTTCTTCATTGAGTTTTGGAAGATTACATTTTTCTAGAAATTTGTCTATTTCACCTCAGTTTTCAAATTTCTTGTCATATAGTTTTTCATAGTAATTTCTTATAATCTTTGTATTTCTGTGGTGTCACTTGTAATTTCTCCTCTTCCATTTCTGATTGTGTTTTTTTGTGTGTTCTCTCTCCCTTTTTCTTGAGGAGTCTTCTTAAAGGCTTGTTGATTTTGTTTATTTTTTCAAAGAACCAGCTCCTGGATCCATTGATCCTTAGAATTGTGCTTTTAGTCTCTATGACATTGAATTCTGGTCTGATCTTGGTTATTTCCTTCCTTCTACTTGATCTGGGCTGTCTTTGTTGTTGTTTCTGCAGTTCATGTAGATGTAGGATTTCTTTGTTAATTTGAAATGTGGCTATCTTCTTTAGGTAGGCCTGTATCTCTGTGACTTCAGTCTAAGAACTACCTTTGCTTCGTCCCATAGGTTTTTGATTATTGTGAGTTCATTTTCATTTGTTTCCAGAAACTTTTTGTTTCTTTCTTGCTGTAATTCTCAACCTATTCATTGTTTAATAGAATGTTATTTAATTTCTATGAATTTGAGGTTTTTGGGTTTTTTCCTTGATGTTGATTTCTAGTTTCAGTCCCTTGTGGTCAGAGAAAATGCTTGATATGTTTTCAATCTTCTTGAATTTGTTGAGGCCTGTTTTGTGTTCTACCCTGTGTTCTTCCTTTGAAAATGTCCCATGTGCAGTTGAAAAGAATGTGTATTTTGCTTTTTGGGGATGAAAGTTTCTTTTTTTAAATATATTTTATTGATTATGCTATTACACTTGTCCCATTTCTCCCCCAATCATTCCCCTCCACCCTACACACTTCCTCCCACCCACATTCCCCCCCTTTAGTTCATGTGCATGTGTCATAAGTTCTTTAGCTTCTACATTTCCCAAACTATTCTTGCCCTCCCACTGTCTATTTTCTACCCACCATCTATGCTACTTATTCTCTGTATCTTTCCCCTCTCTCCTCCCCCCACTCACCTGTTGCTAACTGTCCATGTGATCTCCATTTCTGTGGTTCTGTTCCTATTCTAGTTGTTTGCTTTTGTTTTAGGTGTGGTTGTTAATATCTGTGAGTTTGCTGTCTTTTTGCTGTCCTATTTTTTATCTTCTTTTTCTTAGATAAGTCTCTTTAACATTTCATATAATAAGGGCTTTGTGATAATGAACTCCTTTAACTTGACCTTATCTGAGAAGCACTTAATCTTCCCTTCCATTCTAAATGACAGCTTTGCTGGATAGAGCAAATTTGGATGTAGGTTCTTGCCTTTGAAGTCTTGGAATACTTCTTTCCAGCCCCTTCCTGCCTGGAAGGTCTCCTTTGAGAAATCAGCTGGCAGTCTGATGGGAACTCTTTTGTAGGTGACTGTCCCCTTATCCCTTGCTGCTTCCAGAATTCTCTCCTTCATTTTAATATTGGCTAATGTAATTACAATGTGCCTTGGGGTGTTCCTCGTTGGGTATAACTTCTTTGGGGCTCTCTGAGCTTTCAGGACTTCCTGGAAGTCTATTTCCTTTGGCTGATTGGGGAAGTTCTCCTTGATTATTTGTTCAAATAAGTGTTCCACTTGTTGCTCTTCTTCTTCCCATTCTGGTACCCCTATAATTCAGATGGTGGGACATTTAAAAATGTCCTGAAGCTTCCTAAGCCTCTTCTAATTTTTTTGAATTCTTGTTTCCTCCTTGTTTTCTGTTTGGTCGTTTCTTCCTTTAGGTTCACTCCATTGATTTGAGTCCCAGTTTTCCTCCCATCTCTATTGGTTCCCCATGCGTCTTCCTTCATTTCATGTATTGTAGCCTGAATTTTTGCATCTAATTTGTGACCAAAATCAACCAATTCTGTGAGCATCCTGATCACCAGGGCTTTAAACTGTGCATCTGATAGGTTGGCTATCTCTTCATTGCTTAGAGGAATTGGCTCTGGGGCTTTGATTTGTTCTCCAGTTTGAGCCATTTTTGGTGTTTGTGTTTTTATTTATTTATTTTTTGGTCTGGTCGCGGCTGTTACGTAATTAGGGGTGGAGCCTTAGGTGTTCCCCAGGGTGGGGCAGCCCAGTCGCTGAGTTGTGAAGCTGCCTGTTGGGGCAGTGTCTGAGAGGGAACAATGGCGCTTGCTCTGTTCTCTCTTGGATTCCAGTTCCTTCCGCCACTTCCCCTTCACCTTGATTATCTGTGCACAAAGGTGGGACCACCTGGTCAGCCAGCTGCCTTGCTCGGCCTCACTGGGTCTGCACAGTTGCCACCCTATGTCCGGGGTCCGCTAGCTGTCGCCTTTGTACCTGGAAACTGCCAGCCGCTGCTGCTTGCGTGCCCAGGTCCGCACCTCCGCCCCTCTTACTGGTCTCGATGAATTGTTGTTGCACTTCCGTACAGTTGAATTTTCTATCAGTTTTGGTGTTTTCTTGTTTCTAAATGTTTATTGTCCTTAATTTTGGTTGTGAGAGGAGGCACGGTGTGTCCACCTACGCCTCCATGTTGGCCAGGAAAGTTTCTATATATCATTAAGTTCATTTCATTTAGGACATTGTTCAGTGCCACAATATCTTTGTTGATATTTTGTTTGGAGAATCTATCCATTTTTGACAGTGGCTTTTGATATCCCCTACTGTGATTGTATTGCTGTCAATATTTTCCTTGAAGTCCTCCAAGATTTTCCTTATATATTTGGGTGCTCCTATGTTGGGTGCATATATGTTTATAATTTTTATGTCTTCTGATGGATTCTTCCTTGAGTATTATGAAGGGTTCTTCTGGATCTCTTTTTGTGGCTCTTGTCTTGAGTTATATTTTGTTTGATATGGGTATCCCTACCTCAACATTTTTTCCTGCCCATTTGCTTGGAATTATTTTTTTTCAACCTTTGACTCTCAGTCTGTGTAGGTCTTTTGTTCTGAGGTGGGTCTCTTGTAGGCGGTGTATATGTAGGTCATGATTTCTTATCCATTCAGCTACTCTATGTCTTTTGATTGGTGCATTTAATCCATTTACATTTAAGGTTATGGCTGATAGGTACTTATTCACTGCCATTTTATCATACCTGTGTTTCTCTCTTTTTCACTGTTTTTCTTCCTTTTCTTACAGCAGATCCTTTAGCATCTCTTGCAGAGCTGGTTTGGAAAAGGAATATTCTTTGATGCTTCTTTTGTCTGGGAAACTCCTTATTTGTCCTTCCAATTTAAATGAGGATCTTTGCTGGATAGAGCAGTCTTGGTCTTGGGAATGGCAGACCTTGTTTTCTTGCCATTACCTTCTGGTTTGGAGCGTTTCCGTTGAGACATTAGCTGCTAGCCTTATGTTACTATGAAGTATGTTACTTCCTCTTTCTCCCTTGCTGCCTTTAAGATTCTCTCTTTGTCTTGGAATTTTGCCATTTTAATTATGATGTGTCTTGAAGTGGGCCTCTTTGGGTTCCTCTTGATTGGAAACTTCTGTGCTTCCTGGATTTACGTGTCTTTTTCTACTATCAAATTAGGGAAAGCTTTCCATCAAATATTTTTCAAACAGGATTTCTATCCCTTGGTCTTCTTCTTCGACTTCTGGTATCCCTATTATGCAGATATTATTATGTTTCATGTTCCCTGCAGTTATCCAACACCTCTTCTTTCTTTTTGTATCTTTTTTTTTCTTTATTTCTCTTTCTGGGAATTTTTTTCTACCTTGTCAGTCAGCTCACTGATTTGATCCTCTGCTTTATCGAGCCTGCTTTTGATTCCTTCCATTGAGGTCTTCAGTTCAGAAATTGTATTCTTTGTTTCCTTTGGTCTCTTGTTGATAGTTTCTATGTCCTTTTTCATGTTAATATAGTTTGCAGCGAGTTCATCGTAGTTTCCCCGTAGTTTTTGGTAATTCTCAGTGAGCTCATTGAGCTTTCTTATAACCATTGTTTTGAACTCAATATCTGATAGTTGACTTGCCTTTATTTCATTTAGCATTCTTTTTGAGGCTTCCTTTTCCCCTATCATTTGGGGTTTGTTACTGTCATTTGTTTCTTTGTCTTCCCATTGTTTGTGAAACTCTTCTTTTTAGTCTCTGTTTCTTAAATTGATCTCTTCTGACTCCCAAAGTTTGTTTCCGAGATGAGACGAGATCAGGCACGTTCAGGGTGGTATGGCCATAGACCTGACTCCCAAAGTTTGTAGCATGAACTCCTATGGTAGAAGACTTGTGAGATTCAGTGATTCAGTCTCCTTGATCTCCTGAACCTGCTGCTCTTGAGTTGCTGTTTATGTTAGCTCTCTGGATGTATTTGTGTTTGATTGCTGTTGTGTTGTTCATTGGTGGGTCCTTCCCTCCAGCTGGTTGACTGAGGTTTACTCCACTCACCACATGTTATATACTGGTGTGTGTGTGCTGCCAGAAGAAAACCATAAAGCCCAGGGAACAAATTCATGTCCACAAAAATATCTGCCCCCTGCAATGTCAGTATCAACAGCAAATAAACCAGTATTAATAAGGGTGTGAAGAGATTAATACTATTATAAGAAAGGAGAGAAAGAAACTATAGTATAAATTCTAGTGACTTAATATGCACAAATTTGCTGGACAAGAAATGAATGTTAAAAAGCTATGCAGGACACAATAACAAGGGGGGCAGTGGAGATGGGAGGAAGGTGGGGAGGGCTGGGGAGTGGGCTAGGATGGGGATTAAAGGCAGAAAACTGTACAAGAACAACAATTAAAAATTTTTTTTAAATTAAAAATATTAAAAAGCTATGCAGGAAATAAAATATCGCAAATCATGGAGAAGACCACAGTGGATTTTGTCTCAGTAGACTCTAATATTTACCACTGTTTTTTTTAATTTCTGGATCTGCCTCTGGTGATGTCAGATGTTAACCCCATCTGACCTTAAGCAGCCTGCTCTGAGACTGCCAGGGATCTACTATGGCTTTCTTCTTCAGTTGTTAGTCTAGTCACTATGCACTCAGCAATCAGGCTTAAGCCCCTTAGGGCTTGGCAGAATTCTTCCTGTGCTTGGGGCTATTGTTTCCCCTTAGCTGCCGCTGCTCAGATGGGAATGGTTTGCCTGAGCAGAGTGGATGTTGCAGTATGGGTGAGGATTCAGCACTGGGATCCCAGCGCCCACTGTCTCAGTTCTTTTCCTCAGCCTCCATCCCCAGTCTCTCCTCAAGCGTCTCTAGTCCACTCTGGCCCCCCTTTGCCAGGGATTTATGTCTGTGGCTATCTCCTTGGTTGTTAATCTGGTCACTCTGGACTCAGCACTCAAGCTTGAGCCTCACAGAGCCAGGGCAGTCTCTCTTGGGGGTGGAGCTGTTGTTTCCCCTCAGGCTGCTGCTGCTGGGAGGGGTTCGTTCTACCTGAGCAGGATGGCTGCCACCATTTGGGGTATGACTTAGCACTGGGATCCCTGCAGCTACTCTCTCTGCACTCTTCCCAAAGGTGCCATTCCCCAGTCTCTCCTTAGGCATCTCCAGCCCACTCTCCCCTGCCTTTGCTGTAAAGCTGGGTAAGTGACAGCAAATGAAAATTTGTGCATTAGCCTTTTAAATGGCTCATTGCATCTCCAGACATCCATCTCTGGCAGAGACCAACCCTGCCACTTTTCACCACTGGTTGTTGTCTGTGCACTTTTTGGGCTCTGATGTTCTAGGCTGGGGATCTCAGCTTAGGATTTAGACCCCATTCTTCTCAGGGGGATCCAACTGGTTGCTTAATTATCCCTCTGGTGCTCCCACCTGTGGGCACCCAGCGAGCCCTCTTGAGTCTCCACAGCACTCTCTACCAGTTAGGTTGTGCTGGACGTGGTTCTTCTGTGTATCTGAGGTTATAAGGCTTTTCTCTCACTACTGTTCAGTTGTTTCTTCTGGGTAATTCTCCACAATTTAGTTGTCATTCCAGATTTGTCCTGGGAGGAGGTTAGTGTGGTTTCCACTCACTACTCCGCTGTCTTGCTGACCTTGCCCTGGTTATTATATTTAAATAATTTCTGAATGATGATATTCACATCTAAGTCCATTATGTAATGGCATTTATAATTTTTGTGTTTTCATTATTGTCAGTTTTAGTCAATTCAACAAGAAATTTAAATACTTTCCCAATATCTTGATAAGACTCAATTGTTACTATCGAGTCTTTATTACTATTGTCAATATTTACTAACCATACTATATACTAGACCTGGGCAAGACCCTGGGGACATAGTCAAGGAACAAACTGGGGAGATTTCTACATGCATGGCCATCATCCTGTGGGAAAGAGAGTCATTCAAGGTACAAAAAAAATTAAGAGCATAATTGCACTAAGCATTTTTCAGTCATCCAGTGTTTCATAGGAGCAATGAATCAGGGAGCTCAAGCTAGTCTGGAGGGCAAGCATTAGAGACCTGAAGGGTGGTTGGAGGTCAAAAGGATGGGAACAAAAAGCCAGGGAAATACACATGTGAGGAGGCCAAAGTGGGAAGGAGCTGGGTATTTGAGGTGCTGAAAGGAGTCTGCGGCTGGAGCAAAAGTTGCAAAGGGCAACTGTTCAGAGTACCCTGCAGGGATGCAGGACCAGCTCCACAGAGCCTGGATACACCTGGATTTCTTTCCAAATGCATCAGAAAGATTTAAAAGGCTATAAGTGAAGAAGTGAAATAATCCTATTTGTGTTTTGAAAATATACTAGTTAGTCCACAGGATAGATTTAATGAGGACAAAAGTGTAAATGGGTTAAGGGGCCTTGGCAGTAACCCAGGCAGGAAGGTACACTGGCCTGTGTAGATGGACACAAGTAGCCAGAGCTAGGGCAACTTTTCAGGCCTAGAGACAGGGGATCATGTCAGGGGGATATGGTGTTAGGGACTGAGCTAAAGAACATTGAAGGAGAAACGGACCTGGTAAAGAAGATGAGGTGGTTACTGTGGGCCTGCCAAATGAGATGTGCCTGGGGGGCATCCAACTGGAGCTCCTCATACAGTCTGGGCCCATTCATACATCCGGTGGATAGATGGTAATTGGAATCATGAGGCAGATGAAATCATCTAAAGGGAATGTGTGGGCTGAGAAGAGCAGGCAGCAGAGCCAAGAGAATCCACTGGGATCATCAGCGATGATACAATGGACAACAAAATCTAGAACACATGATTTGCTCAATGCTCTCCAGGTGACAAAGGCCTCCCACCAAATAATATCCCTTTGATTCCTCACCAAACTGTGAGAGGGGAGTATGCTGATACCCACCTGGAGGCTGTAGCACAGAGAAAGGAAGGTGGGACTGGGAACCAGAGTAGCAATTTTCATTCCTGATGGTTGTGAGGACCAAGTGACATGGTGCACTTACAGAACACCAGGCACATGGCCTGCCACATGGCTATGGAGGTTTTGAGGGACTTATTTATAAATAACACCCTATTATCCCCCACCTCAGTTCACATTTAGCTGGGAGATAAGATGCAGAAGACAGATCGCTGGAAGATGAGTGACAGCATTGCTGGTGGACAGAAGGCCCTGGCTTTGTGGTCCACATGGGTTGCTCACTGCTGCCCGGCATCCTGCTGCCATCCTTCATACCACACCTGGGGCAACCAACTTGAGATATCCTTTTAGCCAGCAGAGAAGTCAAGCTTAACCAGGACAGAGAGAAGACCAGGAGGGAATGAGTATTGGGACAGAGGTACTCCTGATGGCTCCATTCTCCCCAAAACTAGAACTGGGGACAAACCACCAGGGGTAGGGGAGGAAGGCAAGGAGTGTCGCTCTGGTGAGGTCCCCCCACATGGCATCATAAAGACTGGGGAGAAGGGGTTTGCCCTCCACCATACCTCCAACAACAAGCAATTGTAAATCCTGAGACTCTTTCCCTCAATGGGTAAAGATATGGAAGTCTCGAGGAGGAGGGAGACAGCTAATAAATAATCAATGGAGCAAGAATTTGCATGTGGGTGTCCTTGCTCAAGGCCAGCCAGCAGGCATATGTGGTGTTCATAAGTGAAGGCTGGGCTTGGTGTCTCAGCTTTCCTAGCCTCTTGGAGTTCTAGGTGGGTCCTGGGTATATATATCTGCAGTGATACTTGTGGAGGGTTTTATCTTCTTTACCTGGGAAGCTAGCTTTTCTCTGACCTCTGCTGCAAGTCCACAGATGTGGCTTGTGGGAGCAGCCCTTGGCTGCCTCCCAACTCTCTATTTTAGGCATTATTTTCAGAGCCATGAGGTGTAGCTTTTTCTACCCAGCAGGTTATGTCTGTCACATCTCCACTCTGAATTCTGGGTCATAGCTATCAGAACCTGGGGACCACCTCCCTTGCCTGTTGTGTTTGGGCTCCATGGACATGGCCACAGTGTGGGTGGGGTTGACCTTTGACCTGGCATCCTCAGCTGGCCTTGCCCAGAGGTAAACCCTGGCCCCAGTGTGGAACTTTCCCATGTGGGTCTGTTTATGGCTCAGCTTTCCAGGCATCAGAGCCCCTGACAAACTCACCATATCTGTCTCCAAAACCTCCTCCCTCCTCAACTCTTCTCTGTGTCCAAGAAACTATTGCCTTTGCCTATCCTTCCTAGAGCCACACATCTACACTGTAAGTGCCATTTATGACAGCTGGCTCTGGAATCCAATACTGGAACAGATAGGTGACACTCCAAAAGCACCTGTGTATTTGTCAGGATGGGGAACGGAGAGCGGGGCTCCACTTGGAATTCCCTGTCCTAGTCTAAACATAGGTGAGGCATTCTCATCTGTCTTTGATGCCAGGCCTGTCAGCAGTATTCACATTAACAATAACTTGTATGACAGGCACACATCTTATTTTATTAATTTGATTACTTTTGCTAGCCGGGAAGAAGTTCAATCCTAGTAATGTTGGAGACTTCCTCTACATGCTGAGTTTATGAAGGTCTCAGAGGTCCTTTAGAGAGCAGGACACCTGGGCCAGCCCACCTGTTGTGGGGGGCTTGCTGAGGTGCTAGCCTGAACAGTCTCCTCAAGCCCAGTGGCCTTCATGCTCTGCACCACAGGGTCACAGAAGCCTGTACCTGAGCAGAAAAAACCCTGCCCAAGAGGGGCCTCCTCACGTAGCCATTGCCCCCAGAGGTATTCTACTTCCTTCTGGTATTGGTATCAAGCTAGGCAGGACCTTCTCTCCTCTAGAGATCAAGACTTTTGGCCCCTCTTAGTCAGGCAGTCTCTCTTCTTTCCCTCTCAGCTTTGGCAGATAATTCCTTTCCTCCTACTATTACACCTTTAGGCTTTTGAAGAACACAGGCCAGAAATGGGGATCCTTTCTAGATCTGCTTCTTATCCCTCCAAGGGAGAAGGGAGCACAAAGGCCAACTTCAAGTCTAGAACAGCAGAGGGAATATAGAGCCACCACAAGTCACATCTCGATTATCCTGCAAACACAGCTTTTATGCCTCCCCCTTGATTTCATTGATTTCCTATTTGTGATCTCCATGCTGCTCTGTCAGACAAAACGGGTGTGCTGGGGCTTTGGGAGGACTTAGGGGGCACTGAGCCTCTGGATAAACTTTGTACATCAATTAACAGCAAAGGTAACTAATTGAAAACATGGTTTATTTTTTGAAATCCCTATTGTGTACAGAAGAACCTGGAATGAGCTTTCTGCTATGAGTTGTTATATTGTACTGATTGCAGAATTCACAAGGGGATATGGAAATGGGATGGACTTCTGCACTCTATTCTGCAAAGTTTGCCTTCCCAGTTTCTGTCACTGCTATGGAGCTTGAGTTTTAGACCTGTGGGCTATCCTGGTCTACCCAATGCTAAGACCCAGATGTCTTCTTCTTCCCTGCTTTCTTCCTTCCCCCTTTATTTCCTGTCTCCCTCTACTCTTTAGTTGGACGATACGACCCCAGCCTCCTGCTGGTGGTCAGTCTTAGGTTTCAGTAGCTCTCTACTGAGAGGTACCAGTACTGGGCCTTAGGGTGGAGCAAACAGGACAGGGTGTCTTGACAACATTTGCCCTGAGCACAAAATGATGATCAGACATCTGACCCCCCTCAATTAACCATTCTGCGGACACCTACTGGACCTTGTTATACTAAGAGAAGGTCCTTCTCGATCATCTTACCCTGGTGTGTGTCTGGTCCAGGAGGCAGAAGGGAAAAAAAAAAAGTAAAAACCTGCCACATGCTATAAAAACAAACAGCAATATGTTATGAGGGAGAATAAAAACCTGTGCATGAATTTTAAAGATAATAAGCAAAACTTCAAAGAATTTTCTGGAACGCAGCCCCTTTTGGTCTGTATGTGCCCCAAATACCCAAAGTTACTTATTCACGCATTGGAGATATGTTAGTTAAAAAGCTTGAAATGTGCTGAATTCACCCATTGAATCATTTCCTTGTTTCTTTGGTAATTTTTTTTCTTTTTAGACTTGTGTTTATCAAAGTCATACATGTACATAGTTTTAAAAGTGAAATGGCTCTGCAAACCTTATAATGAAAAACAGCACTTCCCTCCCCTATCCTGATTCTCACTCCCCAGAGGCCATCACTTTGAATTCTTCTTGCTGATTCCTCTGGTGCTTTCCTCCTTGCTTTAAAACAACAAGTTTAGGCTGAAATTTCTTGATTTTCCAGTTTAAATGTTTAGTGGATTCCTACTATGGAAGAGGAGGACCTAACTCTCTAAGCCACCCTTCCCCTCTGCACGCATGCATGCTTTTCTCCTCACCCCTTCACGGTAGTTAGACTGTAACTTTGGCCAAATCAATATTCGGTATTTACAGAGTTATGACCACATTCCTATCATTCACCATATAGTGCACATTTCCTATTTTGTACAACTTTTTGTTTTGCTTGAAATAAAGGGTTGCCAAATCTTTCCTTTGTTTGGTATTTCCTCACTATTCATCCCTAGACTTGGGTGAATGGGCTGTCCTTACAGTTTGTGTAGACACATCTGCTGAGGGCTCACCTTCCTTCCCTGTTGACACCCTTCCCAGGTCACCTGCTCTGATGGGGCCTGGCTGTCCTCTGCACTCTGCCTGCTGTAATCTTGGGGCCCTTGGGGTCATCCTTTTGACTTCCCTGTGTTGGGTCTCTGTTTGCTGACTCCAATGTCCTGTGTTGGTTTTCTCTCTAGTTTGGTAAAACACCCCCTCCAATGGTGTCCTGGGAAATGTTCAGTGTTAGAAAATCAGAAAAGTGGTTTGAAAGCTTATACATCGAACAATGAGCTACTCCATCTTCACATTTGATTGGCAGCTTGGTTAAAGATTTGTGGTTGTCAGACTTTGTACCCAAGGCCCATTGCTTTCTGGGTCACAGAGCTGCTGTTGAGAAGTCAGGTGCCAATCTCTTTTCTTTTTCTTCATGTGAGACCATTTTCCTCTCTGAAATCTTCCAGAAATCCCTTTTAATCTTTGATATGCTCTGGTGTGGGTTTCATTTTACATGGGTACTCAGTGGGTCCTTTCCAATTGGAGGCTCAAGATTGTTACTCTCAACCTTTTCTATTATTTTCTACCTACCCCCACCAATGTATTTATTTCCTCTGCTCTTCTATTTTAAACATTTCTTTTTTTTCAATTATGAATCTCTTGGGATGTTTCTCTAATTTTTATAGTTTTTCTCTTTTATCTTCTATTTCTTCGTTCGTGTTCTATCTTTTGGAAGATGTCTCAACTTTTTTATTAAAGTTTCTTTTATGCTACTGTTTTCAGTGTCTACCATTTTAATTTTCAAGAACACTTTTTAAGTTCTGAATGATATTTTTAAAATTTACTTTATTGTTGTTTTTTAAGCAACCAGTTCTCATTTCATGGTTGGAATATCTTAATTTCTGGAGATAACACTTGTATTAAATATATATACATTTTCCCCCTGTTCCTTGAATTGTCTGTTTTCTATAAGTTCTTCTAAGTTCTTCTTTTACTCTTTGATAGTTCCTGCCTCTGACTTTATGTAAAGAGTGAGGCTCTAAGACACACACGGAATCTCTGTGTGTCTGGGTTGAGCTTTGTTGGGACTTTTTATTGGGGGTCTCTGAATTGCCAGTGTCTATATAAATTCTATTGGGATGATGAGTAGCACCAGAAAAAAAAATCATGCAAAATCTTGTTTAAGGGTTATAAGCCTGGCTTCTGGTTCTCAAGGTGAGGGAGGGTTATGCGTGGGTTTCCAGCATTCAGTATCTTGACTTTCACTTTGTTCCTGTTGTCAGCCTCCTGTCCTTACCTCCATCTGGGCCCTGGTTCCTCAGTGCAGAGACCACTAGTTCCCTCTTGCTAGATTGTAGAGTGCTGTCTTCACCTGTACAGACCTGGGTAAGGAAACTGGGTCCAAATATTCTCCCAGTAATATTTATCCAGTCCTTTGCTTTCAGCTTCACTCACACTGTTACTCGCAGAAATATTCGTTGCTTCCAATCCCAGTCCCTCTCTGTGGCCCTGGAATACTTCCAGGCTTCCAGACTTACTCTACCACTTGCTTAGAGTTTACCTTCTAAAATCTGCTGCATCATGACCACATATACTGCTGCTGCCTGGCTTCCAAGATGTTGTTACTGTTGTTTCCTCTCTATTTCCTTTGTTCATCAAAGGTTTTGCTTCATTTCCCCCTTTTTAATGTCATTTTAGTAGGTTTTGAGGAAAGACTAGAGATAAACAGTGCTGGGAGCCCACTGGCCTTTCTTTACTTCTTCCCTGCCACTGTCTGGCCTGGGACCAGCCTCTTTGTCTCCTGCCTCCCACACCACACAGAGGGGAGGTGAATGATTAGTATTCTTTCAGCAGATGCCAGATCAGGGGTCTAGCACTTATACTCTTGGGACTAGTTGGTATCTTCTGTATTGTCCTTTGTTGCATTCACCGATGCGAGAAACAGATGCTCGGAAACTTTCAGGATTCAAAGGTGTTACTTTATTGGCCAAAAGTTTAACCTGCGCAGGGGTGGACTCCCAGAGTGTCCGGAGACACAATGCTCAGAAGAGCTACAGACGAGAGCCGCACCTAACACTTACAGATAAGCCTTTTTATAGACGCAAGCAAGCAAGCAAGCATTTCACAGAAGCAGATGTGGCTGTTAGCTATTGGCTATCTTTTAGCGCTCGAGGGATCTATGCGTTGCAGGGTTTGGGGAATGGGAAATTTAAACCTAAACATCTCCTTAAATGGTAATCTGCCTCAAGTTCTTTGTTCTCTGTCCTTGGAGAGCCAAATCTCACAGGGACAGTCCTTTAGCTATTTTCCTGGTTCCAACATCCTTGACCTTTGGGATTTCAGCCCAAACTAACACTGGAAAAATCCCATATTAGCCTCGATATTTATTGTCCTTCTTTTAGTGGTCTGTTCAAATTCTTTACCCACTTTTCTATTGGATAGTTTGTGTGTGTGTGTGTGTGTGTGTGTGTGCTTTTTAAGAGCTATTGGTTACTAGTCCTTTGTTTAAAAATTCCTCGTGCTATTTGTGTTTTAACTTTATTATGTGTTTTTATCTACTAAAGTTTTAATTTTTTAAGATTAATCTGTCAGTTGTTTCCTTAATTGTTTCTGGGTATTGAATCTTCCTTCCTGGGGAAGGGAACCCACACCCTAAGGCCATAAAAATAATCTATTTTCACCCAAATTTTATTACTTTGTTTTTTCATTTAGCTCCTTTATTTTTACCCAGTTCTATTGAGATATAATTAGCATACATTGGGAGCTATGGCTCAAGGCTAGAGCATTTGACTGCATTTAGCTCTTTTAAACATCTATTTTTTATTACAAAAACACACCTTAATGTAGCAATACAGAGATATATAAGAGAACAGGTTGACTATCTTTCTTTTCACTTGCAGGTTGCATCCTTCAGTGACCAGCATCAGCACTTTGAGGTCTGTCACATCTGTCTCTATGCTCATCCAAATATGCATTCAAATATATAAAATTTGACTTTGTTTTACCATAATGGGAAGATGATATTTAAATACCACTGAAACTATTTTTTACTTTAATATAGATTTCACTGTAGTATTTTAGAATATTTTTAATTATTTTACTGTTGTTCAATTACAGTTGTCTGAATTTCCTCCCATCACTCCCCCCGACCCCAGCCATCCCCACCTTCCTCTCCTGATTCCACCCTTCCTAGGTTTTGTCCATGTGTCCTTTATTGTTGTTCCTGAAAACCCTTCCCCCCATTATCCCCTCCCACCTCCCCTCTGGTTACTGTCAGATTGTTCTCAATTTCCATGTTTCTGGTTATACTTTGCTTGCTTGTTTGTTTTGTTGATTAGGTTCCACTTAAAGGTGAGATCATATGGTATTTGTCCCTCACCACCTGGCTTATTTCACTTAGCATAATGCTCTCTATTTCTACCCATGCTGTCTCAAAGGGTAGGAGCTGCTTCTTTCTCTCTGCTACTTAGAATTCCATTGTGTAAATATACCATCATTTTTTGATCCATTCATTAGTGATGGGCACTTAGATTGCTTCCAGCACTTGGCTATTATAATTGTGCTGCTATGAATGTAGGGGTGCATAGGTTCTTTTGGATTGGTGTTTCAGGGTTCTTAGGGTATAATCCCAGCAGTGGAATTGCTGGGTCAAAAGGCAATTCCATTTGTAGTTTTCTGAGGAAATTCCATACTGTTTTCCACAGTGGCTGCACCAGTCTGAATTCCCACCAAGAGTGCACTAGGGTCCCCTTTTCTCCACACCCTCTCCAACACTTACTGTTTGTTGATTTGTTTATGATGGCTATTCTCACAGGTGTGAAGTGGTATCTTATTTTGGTTTTAACTTGCATCTCTCCAAAGGCTAGTGATGCTGAGCATCCTTTCATGTGTCTCTGGGCCCTCTGTATGTCCTCCTTGGAGATGTGTCTATTCAGGTCTGTTGCCCATTTTTATTTGGGTTGTTTGTCTTCCTAGAGTAGAGTCATGTGAGTTCTTCATATATTTGGGAGATCAAACCCTTGTCTGAGGTATCATTGACAAATATGTTTTCCCATACAGTTGGTTCTCTTTTCATTTTAATGCTGTTTTCTTTAGTCATGCAGAAGCTTTTTAATTTGCTGAGGTCTCATTTTTTTATTTTAGAGCATTTTCACTTGAAATTTTTGTGTAGTTGTAAACAATAATGCAGACATATCCTGTGTGCCTTTTACCTAGTTTTCTCCAATAGTAACATCTTGGGAAACTGTAGCCCAATATCACAGCCAGTATAGTGACCTTGAGGCAACCCAGGGATCTGATCCTTAGCTTTATTTCTACTTGAGTGTGTGTGTCCAATTTTACCACATGTATGCACCACCACAGTTAAGATATGGTACACTTTCATCTGTGTAAGGAGTCCTCCTGCAGCCCTTTTATAACCATGGCTATTCTCCTTTTACCACACCAATATATACCTTCATCCACCTTTCTCCTAATTTTATTCCCCTCACCTCAAATTGTTTCAGTTAGCTATTACTTCATGACAAGATATCCCCTGAATTTAGTGGCCAAAACCAATAAGTTGTTATTATGTCTTGTGAGTGTAGGATTAGGAATAGAGGATGGCAACAATGACTTGTGTTTGGTCCATGAAGTCTGGGAACTTAGCAAGGATGACTCAAACAACTGGGGGTAGAAAGTCAAGGGCTAATCCAACATCTTCCTCCAGCTCTCTCTTTCCCCACAGCTTCTTCATATGGCAACCAAGGACTTCCTTACAGTATGGTGACCTCAGAGTAGTCAAACTTCTCACATGGCAGCTCAGGAGAGGATGTAGAATCTGTTGTTCCCTTAAAGTCTAGTACTGGAGCTAGCATAGTATCACTTCCCCTAAACTCTATTGGTCAGAGCAGTTAAAATCCAGCCATTCTTATCACATCACATCAAAGGTCCATGCTGTCAATATGACTGGTCACTGCTGATGTTGACCTTGATCATCTGGCTGAGGGGGTGTTTGTCAGGTTTCTGGGCTGTGAAGTTCCTTTTTTTGTGTGTTTTCTCCTTTTCCATGCTGTACTCTTTGGAAGAAAGTCACTTTCCTGCCCCTGCCAGAGCCATGAGGGGATTTTTCATGGGTCGTTAGCATGGCAGCCTGCTGGGGTCCCTAGAAGTAAAATTCATAAAAGTATGGGTCCTCCGCAGACTGCACCCTCTGAGACTGAAGCTCCCCAGGAGTTTCTCATTTTCATTCTACTCTACACTCAGCCTCCAGTAAATTTATCCAAAAAGCCCATTTAAGCATTCTTACCCTTTTATGGCTCCAGTAGCTTCTGCTTCAGATAAGCAAAGCTTGGAATGGGAGTGATAAATTTCCAAGCCCTTTGTACATTAGAGCTAAAACCAGAGACTTCTGTTTAAAATTGTCTTGCATGTCCTCTTTAATTTCCTCTTTCACTTAGTAATTTGCACAAACTAATTTTTTTAGGAATGGAGGGGTAATTTTATATTTTTTTTCAATTAAAGTTTACATTCATTATTATTTTTTATTAGTTTCAGGTGTACAGCATAGTGGTTAGACAATAATATCCTTTACATGGTTCACCCACCCACCTCACATGTCAATAATATTGTACAACTATGTATGGTGCCAGGGAAGAAACTATTTTAAATAATAGCAATCCTTTGTGATGTTTTCTGTGGAGGTGGTTTCTTTGTTTTTCTTTTTTTGTTGAATTTATTGGGGCAACATTGATTAATAAAATTATGTAGGTTTCAGGTGTACAATTCTATAATACATTATCTGTATATTGTGCTGTGGATTCACCAAAACTTCAACATGAGATGGAAGGAGTCTACTACAAATAACTGCATATGACAACTGGTCAACATTTTACATCCATCGAAGTGAGTCTTAAGAATTCCTTTAGCTCCACCACAGACCTCGATGGGTTTCTATCTTTTGTCTCTTTACTGGTGTCTAGTCTCTGAAGAAGATATGCCCCCTTTTCTTAGGCATATCTAGGAGAAATAGAGTAAAATCCCATTCTATTGTCTTTCCTGTGCAGTTTCCATCTCTCTTTTTCTGTGATTTCCTCCAATGCCTAGATTATATTCCTCCATTTACATCCTCCCTCAACCCTCAGCTTTCACTTTGGATGCTAATCCAATCTTGGTTCTCCCCTCTTCACATCTAAATTAATGGAAAAATTAGATAAAAAATAAACTAACAAGGAGGAGGGAAGATGGCGGTGTGGTAGGAGGGAGCAGACCCCATTTCACCCCTACACATAAGAGAAAAACCGGGCCAATCTATGGAAGATCAGAGCAGACAAGGAACAGTAACCCAGCATATTTGAGAACAAGAGAACAAAAATTGTAGTGGACATTGAAAAACCAGCGGTAAGGAGAGCTCTTCAGAACAATAAGAGCACAGGGATCAGCACGGAGAGCTGGGCGGCTGAGGCCCCAGCCCAGTGCTCCGCCAAGCCTGCCCCAGGGCTCCGGGGAGGGAGCTGGGTCAGCCGCTGAACTGGCTGGGAGATCTCAGGGGCCACCGCATGACTGCCACGGAGCGAAAGTGGGTGCCCCACGCCAGGTCACTGCACGACTTTGAACTGAGTTTTCGTGAAGCACAGTCGCCCCAACCACAGACAGAGGCATGTGTGAAGTGAGACAGTTGCATGGAAATAGGCACCCACATGGGGCCACACACAGTCGCAGGATAGTGGACACTCGTGAAAACATAGGTGCTGGCCACTGGAGACAGCTGTGGAGCCAAAGTTGCCAGTGCACGGGTGGGTGCTTGAACGCGGACAACTCAGGACCATAGGTGCAGGTGCGAGATAGCTGTTGGAGCATAGGCCCTGACCCACCACAGAAAGCCATGTAGGGGCAAAGGCAGGCAGCTGTGCCTGACTGGAGAGCCTAGCACACACCCATAAACTTGGGGAAGTGTGCACACACCAAGAGGCTCAGAACACACGCTGGAAACCCTGTGGGGAGAGGCGCCCACTAACACTGGGATACATAGCACAATGAGGACTGAGTTCTGAACACAGAGAAAAGCCATAAGATCACCCCTCAGCCATTGCAGCCAGCAAGACCAGAAAAACCAGCTTGGCAAGTTTGAAAACAACAAGAGGGTTTTTTGTTTTTTGTTTTTTTTTAAATTTTTTTTAAAAAATATTTTGTTTTGCTTTGTTTGTTCTTTTTTTCTGGCTGTGTGTGTGTGTGTGTGTGTGTGTGTTTGTTTTGCTAGTTTGTTTGTGTTTTTTTGTTTGTGTGCCTGTCTATTTATATGTTTTTAATTATTCCTTCTTCATTATTTTTATCTTCTTCTTTACTCCCCAACTCCTTTTGCCTCCCTTTAATTCCTTCTTGTCTTATTCCCTCTTCCTTTCTTTCCAATTTTATCTCTTCTACCTTCCTCTTTTTTCTTCTTTCTTCTTTTTTTCATTCCCCCCCTTCCCTTTTTAAATACCCATGAATGAGACAAAACAAACAAACAAACAAGCCTGGAACTGTATAAAAAAACCAGAGTTGGCCCCCAAAAGAGGGTATCCCAGCTGATGAGACAGTGTAAGCTGTGAACAACAGGATATCCGAAGGAGAATCCACCACTGAATCTCACAGATATTCTACCACAGAAGGTCATACCATAAACCCAGGGAGCAAGAACAGATCAATTTAAGAAGTTGAGGCTAACAACAAGAGTCTACAAACAATGGGAAGACAAAGGAACAATCCCCAAATGAAAAGAAAGGAAGAAGATCCAGAAAGAATGCTAAATGAAATGGAGGCAACTCAACTATCAGATATCGAGTTCAAAGCAATGGTTGTCAGGAAGCTCCATGAGCTCTCAATGAGCTACCAGAAACTACAGGGAGGTTATGATGAACTCCCCCTCAAACTATATCAACATGAAAAAGGAAATAGAAACGATCAACAAGGGCGAAGAGGAAATGAAGAACACAATCTCTGAACTGAAGAACACAGTAGAAGGAAACAAAAGTAGAATCGATGAAGCAGAAGATCGGATCAGCGAGTTGGAGGACTAAAAAGAAAAAAAAAAACACCCAGAATGAGCAAGACAAGGAAAAGAGGCTCAGAAAGAATGAAGAGGGGTTAAGAGAAATGCAAGACAACATGAAATGGAATAATATCCGTATAATAGGGATACCAGAAGGAGAAGAAGAAGAGCAAGGGATAGAAAACCTGTTTGAAAAAGTAATGATGGAAAACTTCCCTAATTTGGTGAGAGAAAAAGCCACACAAATCCAGGAAACACAGAGAGTCTCAATCAAAAGGAACCCAAACAGGCCCACTTCAAGACACATCATAATTAAAATGGCAAATTTCGAAGACAAAGAGAAAATCTCAAAGGCAGCAAGGGAAAAAAAGGAAGTAACATACAAGGGAACCCCGATAAGGTTAGCAGCTGACTTCTCAATGGAAACACTCCAAGCCAGAAGAGAATGGCAAGAAGTATTCCAAGCAATGAGAACCAAAGGACTGCAACCCAGACTACTTTACCCAGCAAGGCTTTCAATCAAGATAGAAGGACAGATAAGGAGCTTCCCAGACAAAAGAAGTCTAAAAGAATACACCTCTAGCAAACCAATTCTGCAAGAGATACTAAAGGGACTGTTTTAAGGGAAGTAAGGAAAAGACAGAGAGAGGAACACAGGTAAGAAAATGGCAATGAATAAATACCTATCAATAATAACCTTAAATGTAAATGGATTAAATGCTCCAATCAAAACACATAGAATAGCTGACTGGATAAGAAAGCATGACCCACACATATGATGCCTACAAGAAACCCACCTCAGGACAAAAGACATACACAGGCTCAAAGTGAAGGGCTGGAAACAAATTTTCCAAGCAAACAGTGAGGAAAAAAAAGCTGGGGTAGCAATACTCATATTAGACAAAATAGACTTCAAAAGAAGGGCCATAAAGAGAGATCCAGAAGGTCACTTCATAATACTCAAGGGAAGAATCCACCAAGAAGACATAAACATTGTAAATATATATGCACCCAATGGAGGAGCACCTAAATACATCAAGAAAATTTTAGAGGACTTCAAGAAAGATATTGACAGCAACACAATTATAGTAGGGGATTTTAACACCCCACTATCAAAAATGGACAGATCTTCCAAACAAAATGTCAAAAAAGATATTGTGGCATTAAACAACACTCTAGAGGAAATGGACTTAACTGATATATATAGAGCCCTTCATCCCAAAGAAACTAAATACACTTTCTTTTCAAATGCACATGGAACATTTTCAAAGGTAGACCACATGATAGGACACAAATCAAGTGTCAACAAATTCAAGACAACTGAAATCATACCAAGCATTTTCTTTGACCACAAGGGACTGAAACTAGAAACCAACCCCAAGGGGAAAAACCCAGAATCTTCAAAATCATGGAGATTGAATAGCATGCTATTAAACAATGAATGGGTGAAGAATGAAATTAGGGAGGAAATCAAAAAGTTTCTGGAAATAAACGATAATGAACTCACATCGACCCAAAACTTATGGGACACAGCAAAGGCAGTCCTCAGAGGGAAGCTTATAGCGATACAGGCCTACCTAAAAAAGACAGAAACATCTCAAACAAACAACCTAACCCTACGCCTACAAGAACTCGAGGAACAACAACAAAGACAGCCCAGAGCAAGTAGAAGAAAGGAAATAACCAAGATCAGAGCAGAATTAAATGACAGAGAGACTAAAAGCACAATACTAAAGATTAATGAATCCAGGAGTTGGTTCTTTGAAAAGATAAACAAAATCGACAAGCCTTTAAGCAGGCTCATCAAGAAAAAAAGAGAGAGGACTCAAATAAACACAATCAGAAATGAAAGAGGAGGTATTACAACTGACACCACAGAAATACAAAGGATTATAAGATATTACTATGAAGAACTGTATGCCAAGAAATTTGAAAACCTAGGTGAAATATACAACTTTATAGAAAAATATAACCTTCCAAAACTCAATGAAGAAGAAACAGAAATCCTGAACAGACCAATAATAGCTGGTGAAATTGAATCAGTAATCAAAACACTCCCGACACACAAAAGTCCTGGACCAGATGGCTTCACAGGAGAATTCTACAAAACATTTAAGGAAGAGCTAACCCCTATTCTCCACAGACTATTCCAAAAAATCCAAAATGATGGAAGACTCCCAAACTCTTTTTATGAAGCCAGCATCATCCTAAACCCAAAACCAGATAAAGACACAACAAAGAAGGAGAACTTCAGGCCAATATCACTGATGAACATAGATGCTAAAATCCTCAACAAAATATTGGCAAACCACATCCAACAGCACATTAAAAAGATCATACACCATGACCAAGTGGGATTCATCCCAGGGATGCAAGGATGGTTCAACATTTGCAAATCAGTGAATGTAATTCATCACATAAACAAAAGCAAAGACAAAAATCACATGATCATATCAATACATGCAGAAAAAGCATTTGATAAGGTACAGAATCCATTTATGATAAAAACACTCAGCAAAGTGGGAATAGAGGGAGCATTCCTCAACATAATAAACGCTATATATGAGAAACCTGCAGCGAGCATCATACTCAACGGGCAAAAACTAAATTCTTTTCCACTAAAATCAGGAACAAGACAAGGCTGTCCACTTTCACCACTTCTATTCAATATAGTATTAGAGGTCTTAGCCACAGCAATTAGACAAGAAAAGGAAATAAAAGGTATCCAACTTGGAAAGGAGAAAACAAAACTATCATTGTTTACAGATGACATGATAGTATACATAGAAAATCCTATAGTCTCAGCCAAAAAACTGCTCAACGTAATAAATGAATTTGGCCAAACAGCTGGATCCAAAGTCAATATCCAGAAATCAAAGGCATTTTTGTATACCAACAATGAAACAACAGAAGCAGAAATCAAGAAAAAAAATCCCATTTGATGTAGCAAAAAGAAAAATAAAATACCTAGGAATAAATCTAACCAAGGAGGTAAAAGACCTGTATGCAGAAAACTACACAACACTGAAGAAAGAAATCAAGGAAGACACAAATAAATGGAAACACATACCGTGTTCATGGATTGGAAGAATTAACATCAAAATCTCCATACTTCCCAAAGCAATCTACATATTCAATGCAATACCTATTAAAGTACCAATGGCATATTTCACAGATATAGAACAAACACTTCAAAAATTTATATGGAACAATAAACGACCCAAACTAACAGCAGCAATCTTGAGAAAGAAGAGCAAAGCAGGAGGGATCACAATACCTGATACCAAAATGTATTACAAGGCCACTGTAATCAAAACAGCCTGGTACTGGCATAAAAAAAGGCACGTGGACTAGTAGAACAGAAGAGAGAGCCCAGAAATAAACCCTAGTCTCTATAGTCAATTAATATTCAACAAAGGGGGCAGCAACATAAAATGGAGTAAAAATAGCCTCTTCAACAAGTGGTGTTGAGAGAACTGGACAGCTTCGTGCAAGAAAATGAAACTCGAGCACCAACTTACACCATACACAAAAATAAATTCAAGGTGGATAAAAGATTTAAACATAAGCCATGACACCATTAAAGTCGTAGGGGAGAACATAGGCAGGAAAATCTCAGATATTCCACGCAGCAACATTTTTACTGATATGTCCCCTGAAGCCAGGGACATAAAGGAAAGAATAAGCAAATGGGATCTCATCAAAATAAAAAGCTTCTGCATGGCCAAGGAAAACAGTATTAAAATAAAAAGAGAACCGACTGTGTGGGAAAACATATTTGACAATGATACCTCAGATAAGGGTTTAATCTCCAAAATAGACAAAGAACTTACATGACTCCACTCTAAGAAGTCAAGCAACCCAATTAAAAAATGGGCAAAAGATTTGGGCAGACACTTCTCCAAGGAGGACATACAGAGGATCCAGACACACATGAAAAGGTGTTCGATATCACTAGCTATCAGAGAGATGCAAATTAAAACCACAATGAGATACCACTTGACACCAGTCATAATGGCCCTCATAAACAAAGCAACAAACAGCAAGTGTTGGAGAGATTGTGGAGAAAAGGGGACCCTAGTTCACTGCTGGTAGGAGTGCAGACTGGTACAACCACTATGAAAAACAGTATGAATTTTTCTAAAAACCTAAAAATGGATATACCTTTTGACCCAGCAATTCCACTGCTAGGACTATATCCTAAGAACTCTGAAACACCAATCCAAAAGAACCTATGCACCCCTATGTTCATAGCAGCACAATGTACAATAGCCAAGTGCTGGAAGCAAACTAGGTGCCCATCAGTTAATGAATGGATCAAAAACTGTAGTACATTTACACAATGGAATTCTATGCAGCAGAAAGAAAGAAGGAGCTCCTACCCTTTGCAACAGCATGAGTGGAACTTGAGAGCATCATGCTAAGCGAAATAAGCCAGGCAGTGAAAGACAAATACCATATGGTCTCACCTTTAAGAGGAACCTAATCAACAAAACAAACAAACAAGCTTAATATAACCAAAGGCATGGAAATTGAGAACAGGCTGGAAGTCACCAGAGGGGAGTGGGTGGGGAATTTCAGGGGAAAAGGGGAAGGGTTTACAGGAAGAAGTATAAAGGACACATGGACAAAAACTATGGGGTTGGAGATGGGAGGAAGGTGGGGAGGGCTTGGGTGGTGGGCTGGGGGTGGGGTAAAAGAAAGATAACTGTACAATATCAACAATTAAAAAAATACTGATTAAAAAATAAATAAGGAAATAAAATAAATAAAAAATGACTACCTTAAAAAAACAACAAAAAAACTATGGGAGGTTGGAAATGGCAGGGAGGTGGGGAGGGCTGGGGTGGTGTGTTGGGGTGAGAATAAAAGACAGAAAACTGTACAAGATCAACAATTAAAATAAAAATAAAAAATAAAATAAAATAAAATAATAAAATAATAATAATTAGAAACAAAAACAAAACAATCATTGAGTTTTGAAGGAAAAATATCAAAATAGGACTGGTCAATATTTACTGGAAACATCATTCTCGAGTAAAGACAACACAAAATCCAAGGACATGAAGTCAGAAATTACCACACTGTGTGTGCGTTCGTGTGTTTGTGCACGTGCGCACTTGCTTCCTGAAAAGATTATTACAACAACCTCCAACCTGTCAAGAAAGGACTCAAAAGTAAGCTCAAAAATGGGAAAATATCAATATGAAGGGCTTAGCACTATGTATGATTTCAGAAGCTAAATGTTCTAATTAGAATTAACTGTCATGTATAAGATTACAAAAATTAAGACAAATTTTTAAAATTGTTCTTGGGTTAAAATGCAAAATGTAATGATTTTTAAATTGTCCTAATAATCTAAATCTAAAGTTCCAGTACAGGGAAGTTGATGAAAGATGCTATATTTCATCTTACACAAGTGGAGAATCAACAGTGTATTTTGTTCATAATTTTGATAACTGAATAAAAAGTGTGCTATTTAACTATAAAATTGACTTTAACCTAAAAAATAAAAATAAATAAACTAACAAACAAGCAAACAACTCTTTCTGCTCTCATTTATATACCACTGCTTGCTTCTTCATCTGTCCCCAATGTGACACCTACCCCTGACACAGCCAGAACATGGCACCTTTCACACAACTGTCCAGTGTCCCCAAGTGTCACTGTAGTACATACTTCCATCTGTGTATTTCCAGTTGAAGTCTTAACCCCAGCACCTCAGAAAGTGACTATATTTGAAAATTAGGTCTTTATAGATGAGCAGGATAAGAAGAAGTGATTAGGATGAGCTCTAATCCAAGTGACTAGTGTCCTAATTATTAAAAAAAAAAATTGGACACTGACAGACATGCACGTAGGGAAGAAAGGGAGAACATGAGTGTCTACATCCCACAGAATGCCTAAAATAGCATAAAGAAAGGCAACAGATACTCCTTACACTCTTCAGAAGGAACCAAATCTGCTGAGACCTCAATTATAGACTTCCAGTCTCCATAACTATGAGGCAGTACATTTCTGTTGTGTAAGACACCCACTTCATGGTGCTTTATTATGGCAGTCCTAGCAAACCAATGCACCATGTTCTGCAGACTTACTCTCTTTATCACTTCTTTGCATCTAGAAGCTCAAGAGTGGGCCTCTAGATGTTTGACCTGTGCAGCCTTGATCTCTGTTCTTATAAGGGAGGGCTCCATAGAGCCTGGTCTCTGGTCTTTGGTCTCTGGGTCAGAGAACTGGGCCTGGAAAAGACACTGGGGCAGCCTGAGAGGACTCTTGAGAACTCTCCAACTCTGAAATGCTGCCATTACTGCAGTTTTCATTAATGTTGTTTTGTTTTGTGCATGGTGCTTGAGAGCATCTGAGCCCTCTGTCCTCTGGATGTTCCCACTTGTGAGATTTGAGGATACTTATTTTGCCCTTAGAGGGATGGCTGGGCTGTCCAGTTTGTGTGGGTTTATCTGGGTTTGTGAGACTTGTGGACCCAGATATTGGCTCTGAAAATCTCAGGGTCAACTCTGAGATGTATATCAGAGCCAGGGAAAAAGAAAAAGTTATTCTTCCCAGGAAAAAGTTACAGGCTCTCCTGGCTCAGAAGCCTTAAACGAGCATCACTCACATCAACATAGTAAGTGTTCTGAACTGGCCTCCTTTCATTATGGCCTGTTTGCACATTAAAGGCCTTTTGGGGAAATGCTGGTATGCAAGGGAAGGGTTCATTTGGAGCAAGTGATCCAGTCATGCATGAAGACTATGAGCCATACCATCTGTGTATGACGATCACTGCAAGAAACATGCCAGGCACAACCAGAACAACCTCCAGGAACAGTGAGGGGAGACACAGTCAACGTAATGTCTCCATGCCTCAGACATGTGTTTAGTGAGTATGAAATGAAGGGGGATGCAGGAGAAGAGGCTGTCACACATCTCCTTCACATGGAAAGTGGCAAGCTCAAATCATGGACCATTGTTTCTTTTCTTGAGAAAGTAATTAGTGTTGCTTTGGTTTTGATTTTCCATGTCAAGGAAAATGGCAAATTGTTTTCTCTGAGAGTTACTTTTGATAGCCTAGAAGCTTGGGGGAGACTTGTGGGAAAGACTGATGTGTGACACTATTTATACATGGGATTTGGGAAGATGTTACTTTAATGAATTCTTATCTGTGGCCCATGGTCTCAATAGATATGTACTGGTCACTGTTGATAGTTTAGACATAAAATAATATCAGACAAAGTTTTTATCTGCCACAAATGAGGAACGTCTCACAGTCTGCATGTATAAGTTTTCTGAAGGCAGAGAAGTGATGGGCCAACTAACTTCACCCAATTCCAGGACATGGGAGAGCCTGTTGTAAATGCTAAGATGGAAAGCAAGTTTCAGCAGCCTTCTGTCTGGATCTATAAAACTATTTCCCTATAGTCACAGCAGGCCTGTGCTAATTTCTGAGGGAACCAATAGAGTAGAATCTACTTAACTACTAACAGACGGGAGAATGTCAGTGTCTACTATTTGTGAAAGCACATTGTATCCCAGGGCACAGGAATGAGGGGACTTGTGCAGCTGCACATTCTGGGCACTGACAAAGACCAAACAAAAGTGTCTCTGCTCTCAGCTTTTATGAATTGAAGAAAGCGGTATTTACCGAGTAATAGTAGAAAGGAGAGTTATGCAAAAGGGGATGGCTCCATTCAACTCTTTAGACTCAATAATACAACATGTCAAAGTACTAACAAACTGCTGATGCAGTAGGTGACAAGGACCACGACCTTTATCCCTGGTGGTGTGTGCAGAGCTGAGAATCAAGGGTGCAAGCAGGGCTCAAATGCAGCACGCACGCACATTTTCCATGCTAACTGGTCAGTGCCTGGGCTGAGCCCATTACTATAGGGAAGGGAAATGGATGGGGGGATCCTGTTCCATTAGATCTATTAGATGTTCTAACTACTTCTGCAGCTTTCACATTTGTTTCCTGTTTGCTGTCCACCTCTGGCTAAACTCTTAAATTTTCAGTTCCTCCGCTGTGCCCAGCTCCTTCTTGATTTAGGACAATCACACACACACACACACACACACACACACACACACACACACACAATTCACTCTGCCTACAGTGCTCTTCCCTGGTATTTAACCTGGTGAACTCTTCCTTCTGCTTTACTACATCTAACACATAGGCAAAGTTCAAACCACAATATGACACAACCACCAAACATGTACTGTTCTGTTTCCCTCCGAACCCCCACCATGCCCACTTCCTTCAGACCTTAGCATAATGGCAATTCCTCCGGAAGTGCTCCCACTTCCCATAGCCCAACTGTACTCTTCATGAGCTTAAGTGTAGTTCTTAGGACACTTTTTAATTACCTGTTTGTTTGTAGTTATTTATTTACTATATGTCTTACCCACACAGTTGTGAGCATCAAGACAGAAATGCTGTATACTTTGTTCACTGCTGTTCTCAGTGTGCAGCCTAGAGACTGATTGTCGGGTGTTTGATCAGCATTGGTTGCTCATCTTGCTGCTTTGGAAATGAAGACTGATGCCAAAGTTTCCTAGGGTGCCACAACAAATCACTGTAAACTGGGCAACCTAAAACAAGAGAGATGTATTCTTTCTTAGTTCTGGAGGCCAAAAGTCTGAAATCAAGGTGTGAGTAAGGCTATGCTTCTTCTGAAAACTCTAGGGTACGATCCTTCCTTGCCTCTCTCTTAGTTTCTGGTGGTGCTAGGAATCCTTGATATTCCTCTGTTGTCACCTGGCGTTCTTCCCGTGTCTCTACTGTCTTGGTCCTTCTTCTTATAAGGACACCAGTTATACTGCATAAAGGATTCACTCTATTTCAGTATGACTGTGCGCTTACTTAACTACGACACCTGAAACAGTCATATTTCCAAATAAGACCACATTCTGAAGTTCTAGGAAGGACAAGAATTTGGGGTCACACTATCCAATTGTGCATAACTGATAAATCTCCCTTTTTTCCTTCAGTTACTTGTCCGATGATGCCCTTGTGTGGATCTATCTAGATACTCATGGGCTCCCTTTGAATAGCTGGCTGATTGGTGCCTTTCAATCTATAGTTGAAAGTCATGCCAGGGGTTGTGGGGTTAAGGAAAAGCTGAGGCTTCCTGAGAAAGGAAACCCAGCTTTGAATTGGCAATCCAGAGGGGAGAGTTCAGATCCAGGTTCCCTGGAGTCAGCAAATGCTGTTTCTTCTGCACTCTGCAAGCATCTGTGACATCTGCAGGATGGGAGGGCATAGCTCCTGAGTGTCGGCTCCGACTCTGAGATCTTCACTGGTAATAATGCAGCACCTTCATCATGGGACCCTGGCATTCTCCCTCTTGGGAAAGGCCTGAATCACATGATTTGAATTGCAACTTGTCTGCAGAGCTAGATGCAGATCTGCCCATGCTTTGCCAGCACAAATGGCCATGTGATCTTGGGCATGGACATATTTGAAGTCCAGACCACATGGGCTGTAGCAGTGAAAAGTGGGCCTCAGACAGGCTCTTCCTACACCTTGAGGTCCGACATACACTGGGGCAACTGGCAAGCCTCTAAATAGACCCACATTACATCACACTCTGTCATTGCCAACCAGGGGTGGGGTTGGTTTGGTTTCCAGGAAGCGAAGATAATAAATACAAAAGCAATAATACTGCAGGAGATTGGAGAGGCTGGAGGTGTCAAGGCATAGGAAAGTCAGAATGTTTTATCCAACTGGTTCACAGGGCGTAAAATCTTTAACTGGGTTGCTGGAGGAATAAAAGTAATAACTTTGTAAAGTAAAACCAGAGATTTCTTTTTAAATTTTAGTTATTTATTTTTAGAGAGAGGGGAAGGGAGGGAGAAAGAGAGGGAGAGAAACATCAATGTGAGAGAAACATTAATCAGTTGCCCCCCACACATAGCCCAGCTGCGGACTGGGCCTGAAACTCAGGTATGTGCCCTGACCAGGAATCGAACTAGCAACCTTTCACTTTGTGGGACAATGACCAACCAACTAACCCATGACAGTCAGGGAAAACCACAGATTTTTTTTAAAACAACTTTATTGAGATATAATTCACTGCCATACAATTTACCCACTTAAATTGTACAATTCAATAGTTTTGAAATACTCATATTTACAGAGTTATACAACCATCTATTTTAGAACATTTTTATCACCTGAAAAAGAAACCCTACACCCCTTAAGCTGTAATTCCTCCATTCTATTAGTTGTAGGAAACCTCTACTTTCTGTCTCTATTGATTTGTCTAATCTGGATATTTCATATAAATGAAACCTTACAACATGTGATCTTTTCAGACTAGCTTCTTTCACTTAGCATAGCATTTCAAGGTTAATCCAAGGTTCATTGTAACATGTATAGTACTGCCTTCCTTTTAATGGCTGCGTAATATTCCATTGTGTGAATATACTGAATTTTTTTAATCTATTTATCTTTTGATGAACATGTGGGTTTTTTATGCCTTCTGGCTATCCATAATAATGATGTTATTAACATTTATACACAAGTTTTTGTGTGGACACAAGTTTTCATTTTTCTTGAGTATATACCTAGGGGTGAAATTGTTGGGTCATATGATAACTCTGTGACTAAACTTTGGAGGAACTAACTACCAGGCCATTTTCCATATCAGCTGACCCATTTGCTATTCCTGCCAGCAATGTATGAGGGTTCTAATTTTGTCAATATTTGTTATTATCTGACATTTTTCTTATAGCATCCTAGTGGATATGAAGTAGTATCTCACTATGGTTTTGATTTGCATTTCCCTCATGGCTAATGATGTTAAGTATCTTTTCACAGGCTTCTTAGACATTTGTATATATTCTTTGCAGAAATGTCTATTCAGATCCTTTGCTCATTTTTAAATTGGGTTATTTTCATTTTTCCTATTAAGTTTTAATAGTTCTTCACATACTCTAGATACAAGTCTCTTATACAGTAAATGACTTGCAAAAGCTTTTTTCCTACTCTGTATGTTGATTTTCATTTTATTGATGGTGTTATTTGAAGCATGAAAGTTTTTAATTTTAATGAATTTCAATGTATATATTTTTTGTTTTGTTGCTCATGCTTTTGGTATCATATCCAAGAATCTTTTGCCAAATCCAAGGTCACAAAGATTTATGTATATGTTTTCTTCTAAGAGTCTAATAGTTTTAGTTGTTACATTTAGGTCTTTGATGCTGTTGGATTTAAAAGATACAGGTATGCTTTTCAATAATGAGATATTTAGAAGGAATGTGTAGGAAAACTTACCCAATGACAAATTTGTGATTTTTAACAGATTTATCCAATTCAAAATTTCATTTCTGTGTGTTCATTTATTTACTCACATGCATAAAATAACAATAGTAATACAGAAATGATAGATATTGTTACCACATGTTAAGTGGTATACTGAGAGATAAAACAATAACTTGAAATATATAGTCACTTGACAATAGATTCTGTGTTTTCTTGAGACTACCGTCCTTAAAAATCAAAGACAGCCGACAGATTTTTGACTAACAGCATAAAAAAATATGACAGAGAATAGATGAACCAAGAAATACATTTTCTTTCTAACTTAGAGAAACCTGGCACAAAGGGGCCTGGGCCAGCTTCCATCAGCAGAATTTTGAGAAGGCCCCTCTTGCAGAAGCAGCCTTCATGACTAAATTGCAGAGGGCAGGTAGGTATGATTGTCCTCCCATCCCCCTGACCCCAGTCCAATTTCCCACAGTGCCTGGGAGAAAGTGGAGGGGATTCAAATGTTGACCACAGGACCAGCTCTGCTATTTGGGACTCAGGGCAAAATGAAAATTCATAAGAAAACTTGTTTAAAAAGCATTATGCTAAGTGAAGTAATCCAGGTGGTGAGGGACAAATACCATATGATCTCACCTGTAACTGGAACATAATCAATAAAAGAAAAAAGCAAACAAAATATAACCAGAGACATAGAAATTAAGAACAATCTAAGAATAGCCAGAGGGGAGGGGAGAGGGACAGTGGGGAGAAGGGTTTTCAGGAACTACTATAATGGACACGTGGACAAAACCAAGGAGGAGGGTGGAAGCAAGGGACGGAAGTGGGTTTGGCTGGGGTGGGGGCGGGGGAGTGGTGGGGAGAAAATGCAGACAACTGTAATTGAACAACAATAAAGTAATTAAAAAGTATTCCTCTAAAAAAAGCAGAAGACAGGCCGTTAAAGGTATAAAAATAAAGATTTTCTTCTGTGGGCTCTCTTGACCTGTCAGGTGGTTTCAATTTATATTAATGTACTGCTTCTTCAGACTACAGAATACTCAAGGCCTGAGGGCAGACCTCCCAGACTGTGCTCCTCCTCCTGCTAGCAGCTCTCCTGATACACTATGACTCAGTTGGGGGTAGGGAGGGAGGGGTATTGAGCCTGACATCTTTCCTGCCTATGGCCCTGCCACCTCAATGCACAATGCATAGGAGGCTCCAGGACATCAGGACACACTAGTACCTGGGATGGGGCAAGAGAGAAACTTGCCCCACTCAGTCACCCACTGAACATGCTGTGGTACCACCACCCTGGGGTGTGGATGGCCGCTGCCATATGCTACCTCAAGATGCTGTGGGGTGTATACACATGACCCTCTCCCTCCCCATGCCCATTCCTAGGCCTCACCAGGGTCAGAGGGTGGCAGCTGTTGTTGGGTGGAGGTAAAAGGGGGGAAGCTGGTGGAGGTTCTATGATGCTGGGAGCAGGGGAATAGACGGTCTTCAGGGGTGTCCAACCTGCAGCCCACGGGCCATACCCAGCCCAGGATGGCTATGAATGCAGCCCAACACAAAATCATAAATTTACTTAAAACATTATGAGGCTTTTTGTGATTATGTGTTGCAATGTGTGGCCTCAGACAGCTTTTCTTCCAGTGTGGCCCAGAGACGACAAAAGATTGGACACCCCTGGATCCATTCCAAGAGCTGGGACCTAATGTGAGCCAAGATGCCAGGCCCCGATGCATGCTCCATTGTCCATAAGACTTCAGTTGAAAAACACAAATTAAAAGATAGGATTATGAAGAATTTCTCAAGGACAATCAACAATAACAGAGCATTAAATGTAAATGTGGGGTTGTCTGACCATGGGGTCCTGAGGGACTTCAGTTGTCACTCACCCATAAGGCCAGTCCTGTGTCTCATGAGATTAGCTGAAAGACAGTGCTGAGGTGCCAGCCCAGAGGCTACTTGATGAGGTGAGGAAACACACTGCAATCCTCACTGTAGTGAGGACAGTTACTATTGGATGCTCTTGAGATTGCTCGTTTCAAAAAGCTGCATTGACGATGGGCAACTCCACAGGCCACTTTGTCAAAGAGTCATCCTAGGACCCAGGACGAGACAGGATCAAGGAATAACTTGCTTCACTGGGGATGGGCAGTGGGATGAGAGAATGATCCTTCAGTGCTCCTGCTCTCTACTGGGAGTCAGAGAGGAAAGGGGAAGGAACAAGGGGAAAGAGAAAGGAACCTCAAATTTCCATCAAAGAACTATTCACCCCCAAAAGTGGAGCTTTATAATAGAAGTGACTAAGTTACTTGGGCTTGATACTATTACATTTATTAATCTCAAATCAGTTGAGGATATTTGCTCTAAGCAAAGCTTATCACAGAGAATAAAACAGCCCCATTTGTTCTACAACTAAGATCTGTGGACTGCTACAACTCTGGGCCAGGCAAGGGGCTAAGCCTCTTACACAGTCACGTTTAATTGTTGTAACAACCTCACATGGCAAGTACAGCTTCATTGACACTTTCAGAAGAGGAAACTGAGACTCAGGTAGTTGAAATGCCTTAGCTGAGGTCATGAGGTCTGCAATTAAAATGTGGCCAAGCTAGAATCAAGCTCCGATTGCTCTGTTCCACCCTTGTCCCCAAGTCTCCAACTTGTATCCTAATTCTTGTTTTAGTCCTAACATTTTTGTGTGTGTTGCATCCACTTCCTTAAGTAAACACTTTGAGAATGTAGCACAAGAGGAAAGAGTTGTTAGGGGAAAAGCTCAGAGTGTGCGGTGAGGGCCAGTGGGGAAAAAGGACCCTGACCAAGGTAGCCCCTGACTCTGGCCAGCTGAACAAAGGATGGAGACAAGGAAGGCTATCATATCCAAGAAAGGATTCTGCTTCTCTTGACTAAGGAGGTACCTCACAACCTGGGTCCAAGAATTTGTACAGACCTGGGGTAAACTTTCAGTGATGCAGCCATCACCCCAGCAGCTGGTGTAGTGCTTTCCTCTAGGCACCTATGGGTCTTCATTGTTTTGAGGTCATACATCTTTGAAAATCTGATATAAACAATTAATAGCATCTATCTAAAAAAGAGGATTATAATTTTGTACATAATTTCAAGGGGTTCACACATACCCTATCTGAGAGATTTTCAACATTTTTCATCTCATGGCACACATAAACTAACTACTAAAATTATGCGGCACACCAAAAAATATAATAGGTATCATTTTGATTCATTCACACTGGACAGCTATTGTTGTGTTGGCTGTTGTCATTTTTTAAAATTTAACAACCTAAGGAAAAAAGGGCCAGTGCCCCTAAAAATTCTTGTGGCGCACTAGTTGGAAATCACTGCTCTGTCTAAATCAATATCAAATTTTTGCACATCTAGAGAAACAGGAAGTACAGATACATCTGTGTCTACTAACATGAGAGAAAAGAAATCCACAAGCAAGAAATCTTTCACCTGGGACAGCAACATTTGAGAAGTGTAGTTCTTGCTAGGGTGACAAAAAGGTGAAGGAGGAACATTTCAGGGGGAGTTTGCAGGGCCAAGAGCCTTCACAAGGGACCTGGGGCTTATGACTTCTCTACAGTACCAGGAAGGGCCTTCTCTGGTGGTCTCAGACAATGAACTTTCCCAAGACATCAGCACCTACAGGGAAAGAATTGTGTTAGTGGGCAGGGTAACACTAAGGATTTTTCTCTTTTTATCTACATGTGTTTGCTCTTAAGAATAAGAGACATTGCATACCACTTTGATTGAGGTCCTTCTCATGTGTGTCTGAAACAACCTGTCAGGGTAGAATTTTCTGGGGAGCAGACTCTGAGTGTGAAGTTTGCATGCAGGAAATTCATTGGAAGTGCTGTCCAGAACAACACACGTGAAGAGTTATGGATGCAGGCTTGAGCAGAGAGAGAAGTTAGACCACGAGTTAGCTCCAACAAATGCCTTAGCCCCTCACATGGAGAGAGCAAGTACTACCATGGCACCGTGTAATAATCCTCAGGTAAGTGAGGGACCAGACCTTTGTTTCCAAGCACAGACCAGTCATTGAATAGAGGCTGACCCTAGCAGTGGATGGGGTAGCCAACACTGCTGGGTGCAACACAGCCTCCACTACAACACCCCTGAAAGATGGCACTTTTACCTGGATAAGTATCCATTTAATTCAGCTTGTGAGGACAGATGTGAGAAGGCTCCTCTCATCTCCCAACTCCTAATGACCAAGTCTCTGCAACTATGGAGTGATACTGCTGTAGAACTTACTAGAACTTCTGTTGCACAGATGCAATCCAGGAAAAAGGGAAGACAGTGCCAGAGTCATGCCAGCCAAGATCATTCTCTCTCTGGATCACTGTGGAAGTGAGTCTCCAATTCTGGTCTGCTCAGGCCATCTGGAGCTGTGAGAAGCAGAGAGAAGCCATTTGAAACTTAGCCAGGAATTGGGAGACAGGCCAAGGGTTGGTTGGTGTGTGTCTGGACAAATGGCCAGGTGACAGCCAAGCCAAAACAAGATCTTTTTTTGGCAGCAGTGCAGGTATAGACGTTTTACTTCTCAGAATACTTGGAACTGATTGAGCATAAGGGATTGACTCAAAACAAACAATTCTTAATATACTGATGATAATAACAATAATGGTATTGGCTATGATGATTATGATAATACCTAACATTTATTTTGGAGTTCCCTTGTGCCCTGGTCTAGGCTAAAGAGTTTGCATAAATTATCTCTACTAATCCCCTTGACAAATCTATAAAGTAGGTATTTTTATCCACATTGTACAGTTGAGGACTTACCATGAGAAGGCTAGTATAGTTGTCCAGGTTAATAGCTAGTAAGTAGTGAAGCATTATTTAAACCTGGACATCTTACACTGGACCCTGAATTCCTCTCTAAGCCTTCTATTTTTTGTGCAGTGATGCCATTATTCACCCAGATGCTCAGGCCAAATTCTCTAGGAGCTCAGCCTTTAGTTCTCCTATTCTCAAACATTTTATAACTCATGTATCAGCAAGTCATGTAAGCCTTACCTTAAAGAGTTCTCAACATGGCCTCTTAGCCTTATCTGTCCACCTACCACTGTATCAGTTTAGAATGAGCTAGGTTATGCCTTAGTCACAAACTCCCAACTCACAGTGGCTTAAAATAACAAAATTTATTCCTTTCTCTTGCTACATATGCATTGCAAGTCAATGGGGGTGGGGAGTGGGTTCTGTTCCATGTTGTTCTCACTTTTTGACCCCCAGAAGAATATGCCTGCCAAAAAGGGATTCTTGTGGTTAATTGGACTCAAATTCATAACCAGAGTGTAGCAGCTATTGTTTGCAGAGGTCCTTTATGCAAGATGCATTTCAGGGAAAAGCCATAGACTAGGCTGCCGAGCCTCCTGTACTGTGCTCTTGCCACCAGAGTAGACCATGATAAGACAGATCCTCAGACTGAAATTCAATCAATAGAACCAAAACTTTCACTGTTCAACTGGAGCTGTGCAGCTATATCTTCATTTGCATCTTTACCAACCAATTAGAGAAATTCCATTCCAACAAATCAGAACAGTGTTTTTGGGACCAAATTGTGAGAATTTGGAGTTCTCATTTACATGAGAACAGACTAATCAGAGAAGAGAGTGGAAACTGTTCCCTATATAAGCCAGCTTCACCTCTATCTTTGTTTTTGTTGAAGACTGAATTTCTTTGACTAAAGCTGTAGCATCATGGTTGCCTCAGAGCCATGCCATTCCACAGATTAGCTGTTTCATAATTGACCTTTTTCACTGAATAAAGTCTCTTGCTCCCTCACGATACCTCAAATTGGGCAACTCCTTTTAGCACTGAATTGGCAATCATGACCTTCCAGTTGACATACTCAAGGACCCAGATTGACTGAGTTTCTAGAATTTGTTATGTATGAAAAATAACAGGTAAATTGTGCTCAAGCTCTAGAGGTTTCTACTTTTCATATTATATTGGTTGAAACAACCCATATGTCTATGCCTAATCTCACAGGATTAGAAAGTGAAATCCTACCATAGACCCAAGAGGATACCTAGAGATACAGGTGGGAAGCAAGTGTTATTTCCACAGTCACTGTAGATCCAGTCTCTACTCTCTGTTGCACAAAGAACTTTAAAAGCCTCCAACTGACCTTGGCCAAGTGGCTCAGATGGCTGGAGCTTGTCCTGTACATGAAAAGGTTACAGGTTTGATTCCCAATCAGGTCACATATAGGAGGCAACCAATGATGTTTCTCACATCCATGTTTGTTTCTTTCTCTCTCTCTCTCTCTAAAAAAATCAATAAACATATCTTCAGGTGAAAAATTTTTTTTTAAAGTATTTTATTTCCCTTTTCTTTAAACATCTCTCTTTTTTTTTTTTAAAGATTTATTTATTTATTTATCTTTAGAGGGGAAGGGTAGGAGAGAGGGAGAGGGAGAGAAATATCAATGTACGGTTGCCTCTCATGCGTCCCCTGCTGGGAACTGGCCTGCAACCCAGGCATGTGCCCTGACTGGGAATCGAACCGCGATCCTCTGGTTCGCAGGCCCGCGCTCAATCCACTGAGCTACACCAGCCAGGGCTCAGGTGAAAATTTTTAAAAAGCCTCAAACTTGTTTTCTGCTTCTGTTCTTGTCCTATAATTTCTTATCCATGTGATAGCCAAAAGGATCTAAAATGTAAATCAGATCACTTTACTCTTGGGCTTAAAGTTCTAAATGGTTTCCACCATGTTAACAACCATGGTCTATAGGTTCCAAAACAAGGATCAGTAAACAACAGCTCCCTGGCCAAATCTGGTTCAACATCTGTCTTTGTTAATAAAGTTTTATTGGAACATAGCCGAACCTGTTTATTTACATATTGCCTATGGCTTCTTTCATGACAGCAGCAGTGATGAGTAGATAGGACAGAGACTGTATGACAACAAAGCTTCATATCTACAAGCTAGCCCTTTACAAAGACAGTTTGCTGACTCCTGCCCTAAATGACCTGGACCCTGCCTTCACCCCAGAACTCATTTCCTCTTACTCCCACTTACTCTGTTGCTCTAGCCACACTGGGCTGACACTGCCCCTCAGACTGCCCAGCTCACTCCCACCTCAGGTCTATTGCAGATTCCATCCTCCTGCCTGAAGCCTCTTCCCTCACTTTTTAACACTGCTCACTCGTTCCTGTCTGTCCGATTTCTTCTGACAGGAGGTACTGCCTGACTCCCTTACAATAGCACATCCTCAAGTTTGTCACTTTTTAATCCATTCTCCATAGCACTCTTCTTCACTTGAAATTGTATTACAGATTTTATTCATTTATGTGTTTCACTCTTCTCCCATAGTAAAGTCTGTTAGGTCTTAAGCTTTGGGTTGAAAGAACTGGAGTGCTCTCAGTACCTTGCAAATCTTTTATAATCTGTCCCTTCTGTGTCCTTCATTCCAAGCTGAGATGTACCCACTTGGAGAGGAAATGTTTAATTTTTGGCCTTAGCTCTAAAGAGAATATATTTCCATAAGATTTTTAAGATGACTTTATGTCTATGGATTTTAATTTTTGCATTTGAGGGTCAAGAACAATACTGGTGTTATTATGCCTCTTTAAAAAACACTTCAAGCAAATTCCGGTCATCTCTGGGAGGCAAACTTTGAACATATCTGTTGTCCCCAGGGAGAACAATCTTCTGTAACTTTGAAGCCAAATGGGATTTCTGAAAAGGAAGTTACAGTCAATTGAAAACCTGCAGTGGAGCGTGAAAAGCAGAGGGCTCCCTGTGGTGGGGCTGTGGCTGGGCCTGCCCAGCCAGGCGTACTGTCCCGGCTGGAAAGAGACCACACAGACAGCAGCACAGTAGGCATGCCGGAGGCTGGATGGGCCTCAGACCCCACCATGTGTGAGGATACCAGCTTGGAAGACACAAGAATTTCTTCCTCATCCTTGCTGTAGACTTGGCCATTTTCCAATGAATTTAGTTGATTAAGACAAAAAAGACAGGCCAAATAAAAACTGAGACCGGCTCACCTTATCCCTAAGAGATGTCCTAAAATATATCAGAAACAAAGAGTTGAGGCTACTGATGGTTGGGGTATGTGTCTGTGAAGGGAGAGTGGTCTTCAGAGCCCCTGGCCCAGTCTTCATGCTAGGTGCTCCCTGACTTCACCCTTCCCTATTTGGCTTTCAGGGATACTGAGGTGCTAAGATGCAGGGGTGCCAACGGATGGGGTACCCATCCGGTACCTGTTTTCCAGTCTGTATCCCTGGACTTCCCCACAACACTGATGTGACCTCCTGCCACCCACACCCTTAGCAGCCTGCTCCAGTGCTGGTGCTCTGGGCACTTCCCAGGAGTCCGCTGTGCTCTGCCCTGCCTCACCAAAATTGACCCCCCCCTTTCCCTTTATTGATTAATAAAGTCCAAGCTTAACTTATACACCAGGATATCTGCAGTTGGTGTTCAAGATTACCTTCCCTTTCTCTGTACATGGACCTACCCTGTGTTTAACCAACTGGATATCCAGCTATTTCTCAAAGTCTGGCACTGTCCTACTTCCAACTTGGCTCACACTCTTCCCAGTTTCCTGGTATCTCCCACTGCTGCCTACAGGAATGTGTCCATCCTCCCAGGCCTGATTCTACATCACTTCCATCACAGTCCCTCTGGTCCCCTCTAATGTGACTTGTGCCTGCCTGCAGCTGTACATACCTTCTCCCTCTTCGGAGGCTCCTTGCCGGGCACTGTGCCTAGTGCAGACGGTGAGTTACAGGGCATTTATCAAATGAATAATGCTCTAAGAACCAGGATTGGTGATTTAATTCACACCAAGGTATAAATGATGGATAAAGTTTTGCATGTGGACTTCTCAGAAAGCTGGGCCTCTGTTGGGAATGAAGGTGACCTAAGTTAGGGTGTGGTGGAAAGGGGAAACCTAAGCCAGAGAAGGTGCACTGGCCATGGTTCCTAAGCAAGGCTGATCGATTGCAGGGGACTGATTGTACTATTGGGGTAATTTATTGGGGTGATTCCTGGAGTATTGGTAGTCTCTGCCAGACCTGCTCAGGGGTTGACTGTCCCTGCGCAGGGAGAGATATCTGTTGTCATCCAAATGAAACACACATGAGTGCTCACATCTGTGGCAAGGGAATGAGTCTCAGAGACAAGGGAGGAAGGCAGATATGCTTCAGGGATCAGCAGAGTTAGGTGTCCAGAGCAGGTAGGAGGGCCTGCCACATCCTGACATTTCTCCTCCAGTGGCCTCTGATGCTCAGGTATCATGTCCACCAGGCCAGCTGAGTGGCTTTGGTCTCTTGCCTTGACCACCTGTGCTGTGCCCATATGTCTGCCACCCTTTGCCTTTGTGTGACTGGCAAGTACAGCTCTCACACTGTCCCAGCTCTTTGCTGTGTTCTGTGGTTCCAAACACACATGCACGTAGACCAGACACACTCAGGATTCCTCCTCTCACTCCAGCCCCTTTCTTAAGGGTTTAGAAACCCCACAGGCATTGTGCCACAACCAGTCTTTGGTCTCCTGGAAAGCTCACTTGGACATGTTTCTGACAAGGGCCAGGCAGTTGGCATGTTGCCTGGTTTCTGTTCTCAGCCCAGACTACCCCTTTGCTGAACCCCTCACTGACCCGTGCCTATAGAAAAAGGTCCAGCAGGTTCCCTGGACACACTCAAAGGCTTCTGGTATCCTCAGGGGCTGAACAGAGCAGTTCCATCCTAGAAGACCTGATGCCCTTCCAGAGCTGCTGGGCGGAGGGAAGAGAACTATCACTAAATTATGAAGGGGGCAAAAAAAAAAAAAAAAAAAAAAGCAGGGAAGGTGAGGAGTCAGATGAAGGGGTGAGGTCATTGCCACTAGGTGTACAGTGGGACAGACCAGAGAAGGCTGGGCCCACTACCCATGCTGGGCTGAAAATCATTGACTTTCCAGCAGAGGAAGGCCCAGCAGCCAGTGCAACCCCCATGCCACCTCCATGGTGCTGAAAGAAGCAAGGAGAAGAAAGGGCTCTGCAAGAGACAGGTGCATGCAAGAGTGACAGAAAGGCTCTGGAAGGAAGGTTACAACATTAAAGGCAAGCCATCCCTGTTTCTACTAGCAAAGTCACATTTGTTCCCATGCATTTGAGGTAGGGTCAGGATGGGGGTAAGTGTGATGTAGCCATGGTGGAAGAGTCCTTACAGTTCCCATAGAAACAGAGTGGAACCATTTCTTCTCCAAATCCACATCACAGACACATACTAGAACCACAGCATAGGGTCTTCCTAGATCCCTAACAACCCATATCCTGGTGAGTGCCCTCCAAATACCTCTTTGCTTCCTCTCTCTTCAAACTTCTCCCTGTCCTGCCCAGCTCACATCCTTCTCTCATCTCTTGCTGGAGCTCCTCTTCCATCCCGATGTTACAGCTCAAGCTCTGTGACACCAAACTTCTTCCCATTCTGGAAACATGCTGTGCCCTTCCACAACTTTCCTCCTTTGCACAAGCTGTGCCCTCTTGCTAGAATACCTGTCCCTTTTTCTTGGACAAGGGCAGAGCTGATAGGGAGGTGATTTGGATATTTAACAAAGGTCTTCGGGCTAGATCCTATTGGCTGGTGATTCTCGAACTTACTTAGTGGCAAAGCTCCTGGAAGACATGGGCTCTTTGCAGGACACCATGGACTATGGGTAGATTTAATTTCATCATAATAACTGGAAAAAATTTATTAGATTCAAAAATAGTCCCCTTTTATACAGGACTGTCACATTCATTACATGCAAGCAGTGCTTGGTACATATAAAATGTTTTTAATAAAACACATTTCTGAGCTTTTCATATAATGAGCATTTTCCATTCACTCAATAATTTTCTAATCCTCTTGAGTTAATAACTTGTAACATGTAGTGTGTAAACCTCTTCACCTTGGTGATCCCTGCATTGTTTCCTGTAAGGTTAAGGATAACATTTTCACAAGGATCAAGTGAGTTAAGGCTGCGGGCACACATGGGATACTTAAGCATATCCCATGATACTCAGGACAGGCCAGCAGTTTTTCATCTTTCCAGGCATGTCCCACATGTACCTCTACCCCAGGAACACTGTGACTCCAACTCCCATCTAGGACCCTGCTTTGTTTCGTTAGCACATACTTAGGGTTACTTTCCTGACCAGTATTCACTTGCCTTCCTAACAACACCCCAAGAAGACACTGAGTGTTTTCCTGAATGTGTCTCCTTTTTCTTTTGTCTTGTGCACTCTTAACATGGGTGCCAACGAGCTTTGTTTGTTTTCTCTCTTCTTTGGAAAGTGGCTCTTGGAGGGATCCAGAAGGTAAAACCTGTACCCTAGATAGCTCTCCTGAACATTGGCACAGCCTTTGTTGAATTGGGGGACATATGAACCTCAAGGGTTTCTCCAGGCTGCAAAAGGTGGGGTAAACCCAGGCTCAAGACCCACAACAAAACACAACTCAGCCCATGAAGACAGTAGGCTGGTTCAGCTGTGCATTTCTCATGGTGAACTGGCAGAAAATTCAGCCTCCCAGGCTGTAGCTCATAGAGGAAGAACATAGGCCTTATGTTCTGTGGGAGATTTATTGTATTATATCAGAACAAACAGGTCTAGACAAAGTCATCTGCATGAAGTATGGTCAGGATTTAATAAATGGCAATGCATCTATGCAAACATACTTTCTCAAGAAAGATAAAATTGGATGGGTAGAAAGAAGAAAGGGAGGGAGGAAAACCCCCATTTCCACACAAAGGTGCCCCACCTTTCCTTTCATTCATTTACTCAGGCAGTTTTTTCCAGGGCATTCTGTGCCAAGCTCTGTTCTACATCCTTGGGTACATGGAGGAGTCGATCCTTGTCTCAGCTTAGCTCTTTCAAAATAGAAATAAAATGAGCATGACTCTGATAAGTCTAATCAAGGAAGGTGTAGGGTAGCACGGGGGAGACATATAAGTATACCAAATGAGGGAGGGATATGAGATGGAAATTGATGTTCGGAAGTTAAGTAGGGATGCTCTCAGATCAGCACCTGTGGAAGGGACAGAGGCTGGAGAGGGAAGAAGGGGAAATGGATTGCAGTGCAGTGAACAAAAGCCTTGCTGACCCCACAGGGATTTCAGGGGCAGGACGGCCCCATAGTGTTGGCAGGTTGGATGGGGTTCAGGACTTCATATCCAGCATTGAGAAGTCATTGGATGCAGGCTTCCCAGAAAGGAGTGTGACATGGGCCAAGGTGATTCTCTTTAGCTGAAGCAACTCTGAGTTGCCTGACTCAGTAGCTTGGAGAACCAGCCCTTTAGTCCTGAGAGTGATGGTGGGGGTGCATCACAGCATCCAAAACAATGATCAAATATGCCTCTTATGGGCACTTATAATGTGAAGGAAGCTTGTTTAATATTGTTTATCCTGATCTTTCAGAAATGCATATTGAGCACACCAGACTCTATTGTTTTCAGCAGACTCTCCTGCCCTCAGGAGAGGAGAGCTGTGAGGATCTAGTTTGAGGATGTTGTCCTAAAGGCAGGTGTGTTCCCTGGGGGTGCTACCCCCCTGAAGGCTCTGCTCCTCCTGCCCAAGCCCCACATTCTGAACCCCTTCCCAATGGCAAGATGGTCTAGGAAGAGTCTCATAACTCTCAGCAATTGAATCTGGAGCTACGATACCTGAGGTCAGGTAAAGCCACTGCCTAGAGACACCTGAGGCTCTGCCCACCCCCAGGGCAGTCTTCTTGGCAGTACTATTGGTCTCATACTCACACACCTGTTGGCCACCATGAACTCTACTGGTCTTGTCTTCATAGTAGTCACCTTAAGCTCCCATCTAGTTTCAGTCTACTGCCATGCCTTGCTGTCCTCTTCCTAAAATGAAAGCCCACTATTGAAGTTCCTGCTTCTCTAGCTGTGTAGCCTTTTAGATGATTCTGGTCATTTTCTTGTTCCTTATATCTGGGTCATGTTTTAGCTCCTTCAGAGTGAAAGGGGCCTCAAAGTCAAAAGATATCTCTCAGCTCCAAATAACGCCCCCCTATTCTTACCACCACAATGCCATTCCACAAGACAAGAAAGAAGAATGAGAGAGAGTGTGTCATGACTCAGTCATCACTCACACCAAAAGGCTGCACCGAGGCCCATGAAAACCTCCCCAAGAACCACAGAAGAGAAAGAGCAGGGAAGGATGCCTACCAGATGAGTCATCTCTTAAGAAATTGATGGCCTGAATACTCCCAGATCTTGATTCCCAAGGATGGTATTTTTTTTCCATTTTTATTTTATTTTTAATCAGTATTTTTTAATTGTTGATATTGTACAGTTTTCTGTCTTTTACCCCGCCCCAGCCCACCACCCCAGCCCTCCCCACCTTCCTCCCATTTCCACCCCCCATAGTTTTTGTTCATGAGTCCTTTATACTTGTTGTTCTAAACTGTTCCCCTTTTCCCCTGAAATTCCCTCCCCTCCCCCTCTGGACTGTCAGACTGTTCTCAAATTCAGTGTCTTTGTTTATATTATGCTTGTTTGTTTATTTTGGCGATTAGCTTCCTGTTAAAGGTGAGATCATATGGTATTTGTCTTTCACTGCCTGGCTTATTTCGCTTAGCATGATACTCTCCAATTCCTTCCATGCTGTCGCAAAGGGTAGGAGCTCCTTCTTTCTTTCTGCTGCATAGAATTCCATTGTGTAAATGTACCACAGTTTTTTGATCCATTCATTAACTGATGGGCACCTAGGTTGCTTCCAGCACTTGGCTATTGTAAATTGTGCTGCTATGAACATAGGGGTGCATAGATTCTTTTGGATTGGTGTTTCAGGATTCTTAGGATATAATCCAAGCAGTAGAATTGCTGGGTCAAAAGGTATGTCCATTTTTAGTTTTCTTAGAAAATTCCATACTGTTTTCCATAGTGGTTGTACCAGTCTGCAATCCCACCAACAGTGCACTAGGGTCCCCTTTTCTCCACAACCTCTCCAACACTTGCTGTTTGTTGCTTTGTTTATGAAGGCCATTCTGACTGGTGTCAAGTGGTATCTCATTGTAGTTTTAATTTGCATCTCTCTGATAGCTAGCGATATCGAGCATCTTTTCCTGTGTCTCTGAATCCTCTGTATGTCCTCCTTGGAGAAGTGTCTGTTCAAGTCCTTTGCCCATTTTTTAATTGGGTTGCTTGTCTTCTTAGAGTAGAGTCTTGTAAGTTCTTTATATATTTTGGAGATTAATCCCTTGTCTGAGATATCATTGTCAAATATGTTTTCCCATACAGTTCGTTCTCTTTTTATTTTAATACTGTTTTCTTTAGCTGTGCAGAAGCTTTTTATTTGATGAGATCCCATTTGTTTATTCTTTCCTTTATGTCCCTTGCTCTAGGGGACATATCAGTGAAAATATTGCTGCGTGAAATATCTGAGATTTTCCTGCCTATGTTATCCTCTAGAATTTTAATGGTGTCATGGCTCATATTTAAATCTTTTATCCACCTTGAATTTATTTTTGTGTATGGTGTAAGTTGGTGCTCCAGTTTCATTTTTTTGCACATAGCTGTCCAGTTCTCCCAGCACCACTTGTTGAAGAGGCTATTTTTACTCCATTTTATGTTGCTGCCCCCTTTGTCGAATATTAATTGACTGTAGAGACTTGGATTTATTTCTGGGCTCTCTATTCTATTCCACTGGTCCATCTGTCTGTTCTTGTGCCAGTACCAGGCTGTTGTGATTACAGTGGCTTTGTAATACAGTTTGGTATCAGGTATTGTGATCCCTCCTACTTTGCTCTTCTTTCTCAAAATTGCTGCTGCTATCCGGGGTCGTTTATGATTCCATATAAATTTTTGAAGTGTTTGTTCTATGTCTGTGAAATATGCCATTGGAACTTTAATAGGTATTGCATTGAATCTGTAAATTGCTTTGGGTAATATGGACATTTTGATGATATTAATTCTTCCGATCTATGAACATGGTATATGCTTCCATTTGTTTGTGTCTTCCTTGATTTCTTTCTTCAGTGTTGTGTAGTTTTCTGCATACAGGTCTTTTACCTCCTTGGTTAGGTTTATTCCTAGGTATTTTATTTTTCTTTTTGCTATATGGAATGAGATTTTTTTCTTGATTTCTGCTTCTGCTGTTTCACTGTTGGTATACAAAAATGCCTTTGATTTTTGGATATTGACTTTGTATCCAGCTGTTTGGCCAAATTCATTTATTACATTGAGCAGCATTTTGGCCGAGTCTATAGGATTTTCTATGTACACTATCATGTCATCTGCCAACAATGATAGTTTTGTTTCCTCCTTTCCAATTTGGATGCCTTTTATTTCCTTTTCTTGTCTAATCACTGTGGCTAAGACTTCCAATACTATATTGAATAGAAGTGGTGAAAGTGGACAGCCTTGTCTTGTTCCTGATCTTAGTGGGAAAGATTTCAGTTTTGCCCATTGAATATGATGTTGGCTGTAGGTCTCTCATATATGGCTTTTATTATGTTGAGGAATGCTCCCTCTATTCCCACTTTGCTGAGTGTTTTTATCATAAATGGGTGTTGTACTTTATCAAAAGCTTTTTCTGCATCTATTGATATGATCATGTGATTTTTGTCTTTGCTTTTTTTTATGTGATGTATTACATGTATTGATTTGCGAATGTTGAACCATCCTTGCATCCCTGGGATGAATCCCACTTGGTCATGGTGTATGATCTTTTTAATGTATTGTTGGATGCGGTTTACCAATATTTTGTTGAGGATTTTAGCGTCTAGGGTCATCAGTGATATTGGCCTGAAGTTTTCTTTCTTTCTTATGTCTTTATCTGGTTTTGGGATTAGGATGATGCTGGCTTCATAAAAAGAGTTTGGGAGTCTTCCATCATTTTGGATTTTTTGGAATAGTCTGTGAAGAATAGGGGTGAGCTCTTCCTTAAATGTTTTGTAGAATTCTCCTATGAAACCATCTGGTCCAGGGCTTTTGTGTGCCGGGAGTGTTTTGATTACTGATTCAATTTCACCAGCTGTTATTGGTCTGTTCGGGATTTCTGTTTCTTTTTCATTGAGTTTTGGAAGGTTATATTTCTCTAGAAACTTGTCCATTTCACCTAGGTTTTCAAATTTCTTGGCATACAGTTATTCGTAGTAATTTCTTACAATCCTTTGTATTTCTGTGATGTCAGTTGTAATCTCTCCTCTTTCATTTCTGATTGTGTTTATTTGAGTCCTCTCTCTTTTTTTCTTGATGAGCATGCTTAAAGGCTTGTCGATTTTGTTGATCTTTTCAAAAAACCAGCTCCTGGATTCATTGATCCTTAGGATTGTGCTTTTAGTCTCTATGTCATTTAATTCTGCTCTGATCTTGGTTATTTCCTTCCTTCTACTTGCCCTGGGCTGTCTTTGTTGTTGTTCCTTGAGTTCTTGTAGGCGTAGGCTTAAGTCGTTTGTTAGAAATGTTTCTGTCTTCTTTAGGTAGGCCTGTATTGCTAAGAACTTCCTTCTGAGGACTGCCTTCATTGTGTCCCATAAGTTTTGGGTTGTTGTGAGTTCATTTTCCTTTGTTTCCAGAAACATTTTGATTTCCTCCTTAATTTCATTTTTTACCCATTCATTGTTTAATAGCATGCTATTCAATCCCCATGATTTCGATGATTTGGGGATTTTCCCCATCAAGTCAATTTCTAGTTTTAGTCCCTTGTGGTCGGAGAAAATGCTTGGTATGATGTCAATTTTCTTGAATTTTGAGGCTTGTTTTGTGTCCTATCATGTGGTCTATCTTTGAAAATGTTCCATGTGCGTTTGAAAAAAATGTGTATTTAGTTTCTTTGGGATGAAGGGCCCTATATATATCAGCTAAGTCCAATTCGTCTAGAGTACTGTTCAATGCCACAATATCTTTGTTGATAATTTGTTTGGAAGATCTGTCCATTTTTGACAGTGGGGTGTTAAAATCTCCTACTATAATTGTGTTGCTGTCAATATCTTTCTTGAAGTCCTCTAAGATTTTCTTGATGTATTTAAGTGCTCCTATGTTGGGTGCATATATATTTACAATGTTTATATCTTCTTGGTGGATTCTTCCCTTGAGTATTATGAAGTGACCTTCTGGGTCTCTGTTTATGGCTCTTCTTTTGAAGTCTATTTTGTCTGATATGAGTATTGCTACCCCGGCCTTTTTTCCTGTCCATTTTCTTGGAAAATTTGTTTCCAGCCTTTCACTTTGAGTCTGTGTAGGTCTTTTGTCCTGAGGTGGGTCTCTTGTAGGCAGCATATGTGTGGGTCATGCTTTCTTATCCAGTCAGCTACTCTATGTCTTTTGATTGGAGCATTTAATCCATTTACATTTAAGGTTACTATTGATAGGTACTGATTCATTGCCATTTTCGTATCTGTGTTCCTCACTCTCTCTTTTCCTTTCTTTCCTTAAAGCAGTCCCTTTAGTATCTCTTGCAGTACTGGTTTGGTAGAAGTGTATTCTTTTAGACTTCTTTTGTCTGGGAAGCTCCTTATTTGGCCTTCTATCTTGATTGAAAGCCTTGCTGGATAAAGAAGTCTTGGTTGTAGGCCTTTGGTTCTCATTACTTGGAATATTTCTTGCCATTGTCTTCTGGCTTGGAGCGTTTCCATTGAGAAGTCAGTTGCTAACCTTATCGGGGCTCCCTTGTATGTTACTTCCTTTTTCTCCCTTGCTGCCTTTAAGATTCTCTCTTTGTCTTGGAAGTTTGCCATTTGAATGATGATGTGTCTTGAAGTGGGCCTGTTTGGGTTCCTCTTGATAGGGACTCTCTGTGTTTCCTGGATTTGTGTGACTTTTTCTCTCATCAAATTAGGGAAGTTTTCCATCATTACTTTTTCAAACAGGTTTTCTATCCCTTGCTCTTCTTCTTCTCCTTCTGGTATTCCTATTATATGGATATTATTACGTTTCATGTTGTCTTGCATTTCTCTTAACCCCTCTTCATTCTCTCTGAGCCTCTTTTCCTTTTCTTGCTCTATCTGGCTGCTTTTTTCTATTTTGTCCTCCAACTCACTGATCTGATCTTCTGCTTCATCGATTCTGCTTTTCATTCCTTCTACTGTGTTCTTCAGCTCAGAAATTGTATTCTTCATTTCCTCTTGGCCCTTTTTGATAGTTTCTATTTCCTTTTTCATGTTGATATAGTTTGCAGTGAGTTCATCGTAGCTTCCCTGTAGTTTCTGGTAGCTCATTGAGAGCTCATGGAGCTTCCTGACAACCATTTCTTTGAACTCCTTATCTGATAGTTGAGTTGCCTCTGTTTCATTTAGCATTCTTTCTGGGGCTTCCACCTTTTCTTTCATTTGGGGATTGTTTCTTTGTCTTCTAATTGTTGGTGAGACTCTTCTTGTAAACCTCAGCTTCTTAAGTTGATCTGTTCTGGCTACCTGGGTTTATGGTGTGAACTTCTGTGGTGGAATACCTGTGAGATTCAGTGGTGTAGTCTCCTTCAGGTATCCTGGAGTTCACAGCTTCCACTGTCTCAGCTGTGGAAATACCCCCTCTTTTGGTCCAACTCTGGTGTTTTCACAGTTCTAGGACTTTTTGCCTCACTCGTGGGTATTCAAAAAGAGAAAAGAATAAAGTGGAAAAAGAAGAGAGAAAAAAAAAGAGGAAGGAAGGAGAGATAGAATTGGAAAGAAAGGGAGAAGGAATAAAGCCAACAAGAAGTAAAGAGAAGCAAAAGGAATTGAGGGATAAAAAAGGTAGAAGTAATAAAAAAATAAAAAATATATAATCAAAACAAAACAAAAAGAACCCCACAAAAACAAAAAAAAACAAACCAAAACAAACAAACAAAAAACCCAACTAAACAGACAAAAAACAACTATCAAAAAAAAAAAATCCATGAAACAAAACACCCCCCCCCCAAAAAAAAAAGAAGAAGAAGAAGAGGAAGAAAAGAATCTCTTCCTATTTTCACACAGGCCAAACTGGATTTTCTGGACTTGCTGATTATAGCAGGCTGCGAGGCGACTCGTACCGCTTTTCTTCCTGTTCCTCACTCAGTCAGCTTTGGGCTACTGTCCTCAGTGCCAGCCGAGCACTGACCCCAGGGCTAATGGCGCACTCTCCATGCAGGGCCTTGGGTGTGATTTCTGAGCCTCCTGCAGGGGGCGCGCTTTCCTGAGTTTATGGGTTTCAGCTGGGATCTCTTACAGCTCCATCCCTCCCCGAGCCTATTGCTGTGAGCTCCAGGTCTCCTACAGGGCGCGAGCGCCCGCCCGAGACTACGGGCGTGGGCTCCGAGAGTTTCCCGAGTTGCGCGCACTCACCCCAGGATCACAGATATGAGCTCCGGGTCTTCCAGAGTCCCCTTCTCTAGTTGTAGGGTCGCCTCTGGCCGCAGGGCCACTTCCAACCCGGTCGCAGAGCCGCCTTAGGTCGTGGGGCCACCTCCAGTTGGTTGCAGAGCTCTCTCAGGACCCAGGGCCACCTGCGGTGGGTCGCAGAGCCAGCTCCGGTCACAGAGCCGCTTCCATCCCAGTCGCAGAACCCCCTCCGGTCGCCGGGCCGCCTCCGGTCGGTTGCAGAGCCCCCTCCGGTGGGTTGCAGAGCCCCCTCCGGTCGCCGTGTTGCCTCTGTCCGGGTCTCAGGGCCACCTCCAGTCGCTCAGCTGCCACGTCTAGTTTTCCAATGTCTGCTACAGATTTTGATCTCCTATTTTCATATATACTGTGGTATCGTTGGCTATCTGCTCTGTTCCTCTGTAGATCAGTTAGGTTTTTCTCCCATGTGCAGGAGGAAGGACGATCTGTGTCCTCCTACCATGCCGCCATCTTGAACCGCCCCCGCCTCCCAAGGATGGTATTTTAGTGGATTCCAAATTTATCTTCCAGCGAAGCTGGAGGAAAAGGGACACCATTTCTCAGCCATGCTGCTCCTTCCCCCTTGTCTTCACACAAAGGGAATGTATGTGTTATGAATAAGAGAGTGTGGGTTTTAGAGACAGGCAGACAGACCTTGATCCAACCCTACCTTTGCCAGGAAATGTCCTAGAACTTTCTAAGCCTCAATTTCTTTATTTGTAAAATCAGAACAACAAATATATCTACCTGCTATGATTATCTTGATGGTGAAATGAGATAACATTTCCCATTCTTTTTAGGGCAAAACTAACATTTTCTTTCTTTGGTTCAGCCAAGCTTCTGCATGTCTTCTCCATTAAGCAAAAATGATTTATTTCCATTTTTTGACATTTATTTGTGTGTTTGCTGCTTTAAGAAATAGTTACAGATATTTTGTCAGTTAAAATTGTTGGAGAGGATTTGTACAACTGAATCTTGATTCTTTTTCCTGCTAAAAAAAATTGGCACTCTTTCACATGATAATTTTGTTTGCGTTTAAATGCTTTATTGACGTATCATAGGCATAAAAAAAATGCACATTTGAAGTGTACAATGTCATAAGCTTTGACACTTGCAGACACCTGTGAAGTCATCACCACCTCAGAATGCTAAACATATCCACCACCTCCAAAAGCTTTCTTACACCCTTTAGCATCCCACCCTACCACCTTGCTACCTTTAAGTAACCATTGATCTGCTTTTTGCCACCATACATAAGCTTGCATTTTCTAGAGTTTTCTATAAATAGAAGAGTGCATAGTCTTTTTTGTGTATGACTTCTTTCACTCACTTTTAAGTTTCATTCATGCTGTTGCATATATCTATAGTTCATTTTTTAATTACTCTTACATCATGCTTTGATATATTAGATAAATGCTATAGAAATATATACATTACATGTTTCTCTAGAAAATCAAAAGTGTAATATTATGTGAAATGTATAAGACTCAATTAAAAATTTTTTAGTTGACATGTATTAGCTGTGTCACCATGGATCTGTCACTAAGCCTCCTCATGCCACAGTTTCCTTTCTTGCAGAATTATAGCACCCTATTGGTCATGTTTACTGGTACTTTTTCTAAATTTTTATTATTTTTAATCAGTATTTTTTAACTGTCGATCTTGTACAGTTTTCTGTCTTTTACCTCCCCCAGCCCACCACCCCAGCCACTTTCCTCCCATTTCCACCCCCCATAGTTTTTTGTCCATGAGTCCTTTATACTTATTGCTCTAAACCGTTTCCCTTTTCCCCTGAAATTCCCTCCCCTCTCCCCTCTGATCACTGTCAGACTGTTCTCAAATTTAGTGTCTTTGTTTATATTATGCTTGTTTGTTTGTTTTGTTGATTAGGTTCCTGTTAAAGGTGAAATCATATGGTCCCCCAGGTAAAGAGTCAAGAGCCCCTGCTTTCTTTATCTTTTACTGCCTGATGCCTGACAAACCTCAGTCATCTTCTCATGGGCTGGAGCCAATAGAAGTTGCCAGTCCACAAAACCGTTGTGTCTGCAGACACACACATGTCCAGTGAGCTGGCCTTCTCAAATCAATGTCAAAAATGGCAACTTCTATTGGCTCCAGCCCATGAGAAGATGACTGAGGTTTGTCAGGCATCAGGCAGTAAAAGATAAAGAAAGCAGGGGCTCTTGACTCTACCTGGGGGAGCTGCTAAAATGGGAAGCACTGTGCTTTGATTCTGATGGAATATCTAGGAAGCAGCACATGAAATACTGCCAAAGAGCCTCTTTAGATTAGCACGGGTCCCTTACCAGGCAGGAGGAGAGGCTCTGGGGCTGTTCCAGAGGTGCTCCAGCTGGAAAGTGGTCTCCAAGGGAAAAGGAAGGTTAGAGAAAGTCAAGATTGTAGTAGCTTTATACACACAGGAAGCTGTCTTCCAGTTTTCCAGCAGAAAATGAAATTCGGGAAAAAACCAGAAAGCTATTCAAATCCCTTTGGCAAAGTGAGGAAAGTATTAGGAAGTCCATGAAATAGGCCCTTCCTTTAGCAAAGTGAGAGAAGTATAAAGAGGAGGACTGACCTCTAAACTAGGGAGGTACTCACCTGAGCTGAGGACAGAATGTGTGGCAGATTGTATTTTTGCAAAGAAGGACATAGCAATATCTTGTCCCATGTGCTCTTCTACAACCTCGTCACCCCTTCATCAAGAAGTGGCATCTATGATGCCTCTCCTTGAACCAGGTCTATGTGACTGTTTTGACTAATAGAATATGGATGAAGTGGCATTGTGTGACATCTGAGTCCAGGTCAATATAATGTCGTATACTTCCTTCAGGTTCTTTGGAGATGCTACTCTTATAACTGAGCCATTATAGTATGAGGAAGCCTAAACAGCCCATGCAGAGGCCTCCACAAAGATAAAGAGAGGCCTCAGCCTTCAGCTCCAACTGAGCTCTTAGCCAACAACTAGTGCCAACTTGCCAGCCATGTTGGTGAATCATTTTGGAAGTTGACCCTCCAGCCCTCAGTATTATACTACAAGGGGCAGAGATAAGTCACACTGTCCAATATAATAGATTCATGGGAAAAATAAAGGACTGCTGTTATTTTAAAGCCACTACCATTTGGGAGCAATTTGTTATACAGCAATAGATAACTCATACAAAACCCATGTAGAAGAAAGATATAAGTTAATGACAATATTCCATAGCTGTTACTAGCCAATATGAGGAGATACCAGCCTCAGTCCTTACTGCTACCTGGCAGCTTTCTCCAGTGAGCAAGGCTCTCCCAACATTCTGGCAAGTTTGGGCATTAAAAGACAAGATTAAGAATTGTCTGCCATCTGTTGGGCATCCAAGTTTAAAAATATATAGTACTTCTGACCACATATAAACATTTTTTAATGATTTTATTTATTTTAAGAGAGGGGAAGGGAAAGAGAAAGAGGGAGGGTTGCATCTCACATGCTCAATGTGTGGTTGCATCTCACATGCTCCCTACTGGGGACCTGGCCTGCAATCCAGGTATGTGCCCTGACTGGGAATCAAACCAGTGCCCATTTGATTCCCAGGGCAGCACTCAACCACTGAGCCACACCAGCCAGGGCCACATAAACATTTTTTGGAATGGCTTAAAAATATTCTTATTATAATACTGTTCTTGGATTGTAAGATTCACTGAAAGTTCTAGATAATGCCTCTGTAAATGTCAAGTGTCTGCTTTATCATCTAGGTTTAGAAACCTAGCTTGTAGGATGCACCAAGCTGTTGAGAGCATTCAGTGAGGACTTACTGAGGATTTATAACAACTTGAATATTATTTTGCTGCATTTTTGTAGGTGAAGAGACTGGGGATCCCAGACATCAATTCCATAGACCCAGCACCTGGAAAAGCAAGGACAAGAAGTCAGGTCTACATCTGAGAAGTGCCTCTCAAGTGGCACTGTGCTAAAAAATCTCTTAGGAGATCCAATTAAGCAGTTCTGGACATATCTGCAAGTCTGCATGTCCAACAAGCCTCAGACATGCCTCTGAGAAGAAAGTGCTAGGGAAGGGATGGTGCTGGCTCCAGGTCACAGCCTGTTAGGTCCCTGGGACCTATACCTAACAGGTATATACCTATAGGTATATACCTATACCTAACAGGTATAGACTCAAGTAGAGGACATGGATGCTTTGGACTATTTTGGCAATCTGTTGATTCTTTGGCTTCTATGTATATTCTACAGGTGGAGCAAGAGTTTGCCAGAGAAAGGGTGGATCCTCTATCAGGGCCCTGAAGTCATTTCTGCTCTACAAATTCCCAAAGTTTTCATAATCTGTCTGCTGAATTGGGGCAGCCTGACGCCATCCCTGAACTTGGTCATTCAGTCAGCCTGGAATAACCCAGGAGGCCTGGCTTCCTATTGTTCTCATGCCTGTTATACCTCAGACATTGCTAAGCACATCTGAGTCAATAGTCCATCTCTGAACCCCTTACAACTGTGTGACTGTGGAGAAGGCCATCCCCCTATGAACTTGATTTCTCCAGTTGAACAATGAGGCAAAGATACCACCTAAAAGATCCTTGAGATGATGGAAGTAGAAAGATGGTGGAAAATGAAATAGCAAGATACTTAACAGAGTGCTATAAACATGGACACATGTCTAAGGAGGGAATTAGAGGACACAACTTGGGAATCTGGAGTACATACCTCACTAGATAAGCCTTCAAAATGAGAATGTAAGGTGTCCATTGATCTGAGATCCAGCTGGCCATATGAGCCAACAGAAATGACTTTTTAACTGAGAAGTGTGGACTGAACATTCCTCTGCTTTGCATAAAACACTGCTGTTTCACATTGAAAAGCACAGCAGAGCCAGACACTAGAGGCTCCAACATATTTTTATGGATTCTCCTTGCTCTTGAAGTCGGCTTTATAAAGGTAATTTTCTGGGCCCCAAATGGCTTCTCCTTCAGCCCAGTTCCCCACCACCCCAGCAGGACATCTGCAAAGACTAGAATCCCATGCCACACTCCCTTATGCCTCCTGTGACCAGAGTTGGCAAGATGGTGAGACTTTTGGGCTCCCCTGCAAATGGCTCAGGCCAAGCCTCTCTTTCATCTCTGGATGACCCTTGATCTCTAGTGTGATCTTTGTCCCAGCCTGGGTTCCCTTGAAGAATGTTAGGTTTGATCACTATATGGCCTCTGATTTTCACCTTTTTCCCACACCTGCCCTCTGGTCCAGGTTGAGTCATGGATTTTATTGTTTATGTAGTATGATTATTCTCAGTAAGCCTTTCAATAGTACTTACATCCTTTGAAATCACTTTCTCCAGGATATGTGGACTGATTTAGGTGGGCTTATTTATGGTGAAAACTGTATATTTTTTACATACTGTACTTATAAGGCTAATGCCACAAGGATGTTAACACTAGGCAGAAACGTATTTTTCCTGTTACATTAAAAATGAAATAAAAAAGATCGAGTTGGTGTTTAGACCAGGTGAGAAGCCTGAGTACCAAGGTTCCCTAGAAGGACAGAGGTGACTAGACTTGTGGCAGATATACTGAGCAGGTGCCAGAGGAGTGATGGCACTCAGAGTGGCTGATTGTCCACTCTGAGTGGACACTGCTAGACAATACCCAAGGACACTCTTTTAATCTCCACAAACTCTGCATGTCATGTCTCCTTTAATCTAGTGAAGGGGAAAATGGTGAAAGGTGCTAATAAAGTGTCGAAGCTCATGTACTAGAAGCTGGCAAGGCTAGGAATCTAAACTAGTACCTCAGATTCCTCTCACTGTGATCCCAGGACCAGCTACAGCTCTGGTTCAGCAGATGCCTCTGGGGTCACATGGTTCCCAAGCACCCATTTTGAAATTGGCATCATGAACAAATTGTCTTGGACACAAGCAGATGTAAGTATAGCTCTAGGACCAACAAAACTCTGACTGGAGACTTGCTTATATCCTGGCGCCTTGGTTTCCTTATTGTGTAATGGGATAGTACTGCCTACTGCAAAGAGTTCTCAGAAGCCTCAGTGAGATGGTGCAAATGTTGCTATGGACATCTTCCTGGCTCTGTTCTGAAGGTTGAGCTGAAATGGAATCAGAACTGGCCAACCGTGGCTTTGCCCCCACACCAGTGTCCAGTGGAGTCAGCCATCCCCCAAGTCCCTTTCTGCCCTTGGGTTCTCTAGGGTTGCCACTGGAAGCCAAATGTCTTCATAGTCATTCTGTAGAGCAGTTATTGTTTTCAAGGGCAAGCCATAATATGGATTTTCCTCACCTTCCTGTAGATTCCAGGGGATTCTTGTCTAGATGGAAAACATAGCATATAGAACCCACAAGCTTGATCTGCTTAATATGAAAATAAAGAGCTTGAGCTCATCTGGCTGTGGGCCCATGGCTCTTTTTAGACTGTATTGAAAATATATTAGGTTAAGCAGAAACTGCAGACTTTCTCCTAAGTGTTAAACCTCTTTGTACATCAAAGGAGATGCAAGCCTTATGTCTCTAACCCATTTACCTGTATGTCACTAAACTTGTTCTTCAAGAGTGATTGAATGTTCTGATGGTTCCTTTCTAAGGACAGGAAGTTGCATTGACCTTATACTGAGCAAGATCTCTTTTCCTAAGGTCTGAGAAAGAGCCAAAACCCCAAATCCAGCAGGGTTGCAACAGACACACACACAAAAAATGTCTTCTTTGGCTAATACTTATATTGTGATTCTTTTAAATTCCATATCCCTTTGAAGAAACAATTTGGCAAGAGTAATTGATTTGTTGTTTCTTCAAAAAACCATCTTTAATGCCAAATTACAAATACAATCCAACTAAGGTACATACATGTTTTTGTAGTGAAATCTGAAATTGGGCAAATCCCAATTTTTTGTGGGCTTAGAATTGGACTAGAAGTCAGGGCAGGCCTGGGCAATGGCTTTGACTTTTCCTCCAGAGATTTGTAGATGTCTTGGTGTTGCTGAGATGATTTACAGACTAGTTTGAAATAATCATACTAAAGACAGGAGCTTACCCAGGACAGGGACTGGTGTCCTAGGGTAGAGGTAAATACCATAATCCAACAAAGGTCCTGGTGACAGTGGTTCCATGTCATTGACTTGAGCCTCAGATTTTCTAAGTAATTGGCTGCAGGCTTGGTTGGTTCTAGTTTCATTCTCACACATGAGCTGCCTTTTCCTTCTAGTGTTTCTGTGAGGATGAAACCAGCTCCAGAAGGCCCTGAAGAGGCCCTGTCCATATTGTTCCTGTTGCATCTGACTTAGTGTGGTTGGTGCACAGTTGTATATTTGTCAAAAGGAAGAATGTATGAATGCCCAAGGCCCCTTCATTTTTGTTTCTTATAGAAAACCTCCTATAAGCCTCCTTACTCTTCTGCTCCTCCTTTCCAGTGTGGTGCCAGAATTTCCCTGTCTTGTCTTCTGACCACTCTAAGCCATGTCTCCATTTGTAAATCAGCTACAGAAATTGCAAAAGAATTATTGTGTTTGGAATTCTCAAAAATTTGTTTAATGGCTACTTCGAGGTTCCCCTTGGAACTTAGATATAGAGAATTCCCTTATTGGCTGAATATAGAAGGATTGGTTAAGAGAGGAATGTCCTAGACCTGTAATTTAACCTGTAAATATGAGGAAGGGAGACAATAAAAAGACCTAAGGAGTGGGGGAAACTACTGTAACAAGAAAAACAATGTGTCCAGATGGCGTGGGACAGTGGGTGGAGGCATCGTAGGACAGACAGTGGGGGGCAGTCCTGTCATTCAAAGACATTAAGGAGTCTAGTTTGTTCATGATGGTTACCCACAGGGCAGCAGGTGCTGGTGATATGCAGACTTTCAGTAAGGATGGCAACAAGATTCAGGGCTAAGTCTCCATCCTTAAGGGGATACTCTCTTGAGTGGAAATTACCTGTAACTCAAGAGGAGCTGAGGTCCTGTTGAGAATTGACTTAGGAACAAGCAGAAATCTAGTTAGCAGAAGTGAGACACAAGACTAGAGTTGGACAGGCAGCAGATGTGACCCCTCAGCCCTAGGTGAAGAGTTGGGACTGTCTGAATTCCCCTATTTGATACTAGGACTAGGTTGCGAAGATGAGAGAGGCAGAGGCAAGTCAGGCACATTTTTCCTGCACACAGCTTCTCTTCTCACTTGGGTGTGGCTATTACTTAACATGCCTGACTATTTGGAAAGAAAATCCGAAAACAACAGAAGGACCACACATCTTCCTTGCACACTAAGTCCTTTCGGGAGAAAGTACTCTCAAGAAGTTGCATGGATTGCCTTTTGCACTTTCTGCAGACTGTGGGTTACCTGCCGTGTCAGGGTTAGTTATGATTATTGGTTTCTGCTGCTATGACAACAACCACTAAGCTTATGTTGTGGGTGCTTTATTGTGCTGTCTTTGGCCTTTCCCAGTTTAGTGCTATGAACCCTAAAGGGGGGAGAGCCCTTCTAAACCTACAGAGAAGGGCTCCTGAATGTTAACTGGGATCAAATTTTTAAAAACAGAGCCTAGCAGCCATTTCTGAAATGGGCCTCTCAGGCAAAACTGCATTTCACAGAGAAACCTGCACAGGACTACCTGACTCTGCACTGAACTGCTTGCCTGTACTGTGCTTCTACCATCTCAGCTAGTCCTTATAAATGTTTCTAGGAATCCTATTTCAACCAATGGGATTGAGACTTTTCCCATCCAGTCACAGTTGCACAGCTTTACCAATAAGAGAGGCTCTTTTCTGACCAATGAGGACAGTGCCATTTATTGTACCAACCAAACTTTGAGTATTTGGAGTCCTCATTTGCATGAGAATGGACAAATCAAGGGCTGGGGTGGGGACTCTTGTCCATATAAGCCAGCTCCTCTCCAGCCTGTAGACTGCACTTTTCTTTTCCTTGAAAGACTGAGTCTCCTTCACTGAGCTGAAACACCGAAGAAGTAGCAGCAGAGCAGAGTGCAACACAGAGCAGACAGCACAGTGCAAAACAGACCAGCATGGAGCAGAGCAAAGTAGATCATTGAGGAGCAGAGAAGAGCACAGCTATCCTAACTAGAGAGAATCCTGGCCCTAGGGCTGCCTTACAGCCCTCCTGTCTTCACAGCCCTGCTGTATCAAAATTGAGCTGTTTAACACTGAATAAAGTTTCCTTCACTACACCCCAAATTGGGGAGTCCTGTTGGCATTGAATTAGCACCAATAACCCTTGGTTGACAGTGTTCATGAGAGCCCTGAGAAGTAGAACTCACATTCCTTGTTTGCAGATGAGAGTGTGTACACACATACATAAGTAAATGATAGAATGAGTGGTTTAGTCAAAGGTTAAATGCTCTCTATTCATGTTCATCTTCAATGGTTCAAAGCATGTCCACCTACTTCATGTGAATCCATGCAGGCTGTGTTGTTACAACAATGGCAGCCTGGAGGCGGCAGAGGCATCTGCTCCCTTTCAGCTTCTGCCTCTGTGTAAGAACCGCTATTGCCTCCATGTTCCTGCCAAGGACAGTTCCTCCACATTCCTGCCAAGAACCGTTGCTGCCTGTCCTGTAGGCTGATCCTGCCCCGACCAGATATAAACCCTAGCTCAACCCCCACTCGGGGCTCAGAATTTGGAGACTGTCTCCTCTGAGCCCTCGAGGGTGAATAAAGGCTGACTCCTCCGTACCCCGAAACGCGTCTGACTCTGATTTCCCGCAACAGTGTCACCCCAATTTTGTCATTTGAACTCCCTCAGAGTGAAAAGACTCGGTCCCCACATCACAGTTCTTTCAGGTGCTTTTGCCCATGGTTTGCAGAGGGATCCAGGGTATTGTGGCTGCAGCCACAATAGGTTGGCCTCTTCTGTTGCAGGAAATCAGAGTCAGATGAATTTTGGGGTTACAGAGGAGTCAGCCTTTATTCACCCTCTCGGGCTCAGAGGAGAAAGTCTCCAAGTTCTGAGCCCCGAGCGGGGGTTGAGCTAGGGTTTATATCTGGTTGGGGTGGGGATCAGCCTACGGGACGGGCAGCAATGGTTCTTGGCAGGAACTCCAAGGAACTGTGCTTGGCAGGAACGCGGAGGCAGCAGCGGTTCTTACGTGGAGGCAGAAACTGAAAGGGGAGGGGGAAGATGCCTCTGCTGCCTCAGGGCTGCCCTTGTTGTAACATTCCCCCCTTTGGCGCTAGACTGACTCTTCAGTCATAGCACCATTAGTCCATGAGGGCAGCCTTCGGTACTGGTATCCTTGGATGGAGAGAATTTTCGAGGTAGCCCGGCGGGTTACTACACTCTCGATCTGCCAGATGGCGATGCGGAGCAGGCAAGGTCCTATGGAGATAACTAGGAAAAGAATTAGCAGGGGCCCTACTATGGCGGCTAGGACTGAGTAGATTGCTGACTGCCACCATGGGGCCATTGTCCAATCAGTGCCCTGGCTTTGGAGCCGGGCCCTTATATCTTGTCACTTGTTGATGTTTTCTTCTACTATGCTGCTTTCGTTGATATAGAAGCAACACTGTTCTTGTAGGAACAAACAAGTCCCCCCTTTCTCCTCAGTGAAGAGATCTAAGGCTCTACGGTTTCACAGGACTCCTCCTGCCAGGGAGGTTACCTGCCGTTGGAGGGAGGCTAGGGACAGGGCTGCAGCGTTGAGACCCTTCTCTAACTCTTCTTTCAGTAGTTGGTGCGTCTGGAGTGCTACGGTTACTCCGGCCCCTCCCATGCTTGCCCCCACTAGCGAAGCAGTTGCCGCTAATCCTACTAGGACGGGCAGTAGTACCGCTCTCCTCTCGTGGGTTCTGGTAAGGAGGGCATGTAACTCTCCCTCCCGGTATTGCATTAGTCACAGCACCAGGATGCTAGGGTAGCACAGGGTGCTGGTGTCGGGCCTTATAGTACGACATAGTGTCCCGTTGCACCAGAAAGAGGTGCCTGGCGGACTCGTGATCCCCTGAGAGGGGATCGTAATGGTGGTATTGCAGTTCTGCCCAGTCCCGTAGCATATGGTCGGTCCCGTGCTGCTGCTGTCCTGGAAGAGAGGAGTACGGGTTAGGGTGAACGGGTTATCTTTCTGACTAGTGGTGTTCAGGGGAGTGCCCAAGGGTATGGCTGTGATGGGGGGCCAGTCCAAAAAGGCTCACAGGAAGCAGTCTTTGGTGTCCTCAGTTTATAGATGGTCACTAGCTTAGGGTCCTTGGGCACTTATGCTCTCTATATATATATCTCCTATCGGTCCAGCGTGATGGGCAGCTGCATATAGTTTTCCATTTACTCCTTTTACCCATGCCAGATCGGGTGGGTCGTCAATGGGTATCTGGAGCTGGTGGATGGGGTTCCACTCATGTATGTTGCACTGGTAGTAGGGGCAGCCCCCATACTTGTCCGGCCACCGGTAACAATAACTGTGGGGCTGCGCATGGAGTAAGCACAGGGCTGGAAATTCGTGCTCCCACCCTTCCCAACTGTGGACTGCTATTGTCGGGACAGTCAGGACCATATTGGGGATGCACCCTGTGTCTGGGCAGGTCATGGTTCCCACGTCATGGGTGATGACATTGTTGTCTTTCCTGTAAGTCTCACAGATGAAAAGCCTCCAGGCATAGGGGGTCCGGAGGGGAGCATCGGTGGTGACCTGACCCAGCAGGTGCGTCACTAGCGCTAGCTGCAGGATCATCTACATGGCCAGGGACGCTTAGTGGCTGGGGGAGGTTCTATCTTCCAAGTGTCCAGTCTTCCGCCCCCAGGTGGTTGTCTCCGTAGCTGCAGAGTGGGGACTTTGCTGGAGTGTCTCTCCCCGGGTCTGCCGCCGCCTTGGCCCTGGTTCGATGGACCCACGGGGTGGTACCTGCAACTTTAAGGGCTGTTGGGGTGGTTAGTACTACTAGGTGGGGACCTGTCCAGGTGGGCTGGAGTGTCTCTTTCTTCCAGTCTTTTACCCAGACATATTGACCTGGCTTGAAGGGGTGCGCTGGCCTCCCTTGGGGAAGGGGCTCCTGGCCCAATTTGGCCCGGTAGATGGAGTCTAGGACCCTCCCTAACTGCTCTAGATACTGTGCCTGTCCTATCTCCGCTTTCTGCCTGAGGTCATGAGGTTCTCCTACCCTAACTAAAGAAGGAGGCCTCCGGAAAACTAGTTCATACGGGGTATAGGCCGAGGGGTTCAGAGCATTCCGAACCCTCAGCAAGAATAATGGCAGCAGGTCTGTCCAAGGTAAGCCCGTCTCTTGATGGAACTTTGCCAGGGTTTCTTTGAATATCCGATTCATCCTCTCTACTTTGCCTGAGCTCTGGGGCCGGTAGGCTGTGTGCAGTTTCCAGGTTATGTTGAGGAGTCGGGCAAGGCCTTGTATTACCTGAGCTACAAAGTCAGGTCCATTGTCGCTGCCGAGGGTGAGGGGCAGCTCATACCAGGGTGTGATTTCTCTGAGGAGGACCTTAGTTACTTCTCGGGACTTCTCGGTCCGGGTGGGAAAAGCCTCTACCCACCTAGAGAAGGTGCAGACCAGGACAAGTAAGTACTTGCACCCTCTGCTTGGTTTAATTTCAGTGAAATCTATTTGTAGGTCCTCAAAGGGCTGTGTCCCAGTGTGTTGAATTCCCGGCAGCCCCCCTTGATGTGGGGCTGCTGTGCTGGCCTGTGGCTCCAATGATGGCAGTCTCACGCCCTGAAGGTGGTGCCATGGGGGTGGTCACTATGGGATGTTCTGCCCCCGTGTCTACCATGAATGAACAAGTCTGGGGCTTGCGGGGGCCTAAGTTTAAAGAGCCTGGTCCCCTTCATTTTGAGTCTAGTCCCACCAGATTGAGAATATTGGTGCTAATCCTGCTGGCCCATTTTCTGGCTTTCTCTTTTTCTGGTTCAGGCATTCTCTCTTCCAGTGCCCTCACTCCTTGCAGTAGGCACACTGGTCTTGTTCTACTTTGAAATGCCCTTTCTTCTTGTCACCGCCTTTGCCTGCACCCTGGACTGGGTGTCCGAGGGCCATAGCCAGGAGTGAGGCTTTTTTCTTTAGTTTCTCCTGTGCCTGTCTCTTCGCCTCTTCTTCTCTGTTGTTGTAGACTTTATTAGCTATTTCAATGAGCTGGCTGACGTTCATGTCCGGGAACCCCTTGAGCTTTTGGAGCTTCTTCTGAATGTCCGGGGCAGACTGGGACACGAAAGCGGTGTTGACCATCCATTGGTTGTCTGGACTTTCTGGGTCAAATGGGGTGTAGATTCAGTAGGCCTCATAAAGTCTCTCTAGGAAGTTCCCAGGGCATTCATTTGGCTTTTGGGTTATGCTTGCCACCTTGGACATGTTGGTTGGCTTCTTGGCACCCACTCAGATGCCCCAGAGGAGCACCTCTTGGTAGCAGTCGAGAGCCTCCCTGCCCTGTTCTGAATTATAGTCCCAGTCTGGTTGCATCTCAGGGGCCACTACCTGGGCATATTGAGCGGGGTCGAGGGTCCCGACTGGGGCCGTGGTCTCGAGATACCTATGGGTCTCCTGTATGATTCTCCTCCTCTCCTCGGTGTTGAACAGGGTGAGGAGGAGCTGACGGCAGTCATACCAGGTAGGCCTGTGAGTCTGCATGATTGACTCCATGAGGGCCTGGGGCTTCTCAGAATAGGATGGGGTATGATGTTTCCAGTTCAGGAGGTCCGTGGTGGAGAAGGACTGGTAGTAGAGAATGGTCGGGCCTGGCTGGGGGGTCCCATCAGCTGCTATCTGAGGGGCAGGCCCTCCCCTTGAGGAGTGGCATCTGGTATGGGGGTCGCTCCTGTAGGCCGGAAGCAATGGGCGATGGCGCCCCTGGCAGAGCCGCTGGCTCGGCCAGCAGTGATGGTGAAACCGACTGTGGTGGAGTTTCTAAGGCGGGCGACCTACTTCCAGGGCAGGGGGGCTGCAGCGTACGGAGGCGGGCAGAATGGGGGCTCTTCGTTGTCTGGGTCGGCCAGAAGTCGGTACCAGAATGGGAGGCTTGATCACGCGGGCAACCAAGATAAGGGACTAAGTCCCTGGTGGGGGGTGGGGGGAGCGGCAGCAGGCCCTCTGCGCTCGGACATGGCCGCCAGCCAGTTCCCCCTGAACGCTGTGGGTTGTGTCCAGCACATTTCTGCAGCCATCAGGGCATGCTATGCACTAACTCCTGCCACCTATCTATATAGACACATTGATCTGGGTGTCCTGGAGTCCCTGTAACAATTATGTGGACTGCCCTGATAAGGGAGAGGTTGAGGGTTCCCTCAGGAGGCCAGCCCACCCTGAAGGTGGGCCACTCCGAAGAGCAAAAAGTCTCGAGTTGGTTTCGAGTCATACCGGGATCCTGATCGCGGAAACAGTCAAATTATTTAACATACAATCCAAAACAGTGGACGGGCCGGTTCCCATTTCCCTCCACCCAGTGCAGCGCAGACAGACAAAGGGAGGAGAACGCAGTCAGATGCCCGCCTGGCCTCTCCCCTCGCGGGGAACTTGGGTCTGTCTTAGCTAAGGCTGCCCGAGTAGAATCCGGGTTAGGCTCCCAGCCATTATGCCGTATGATGGACCAAGGAACCGCAGGTTAGGGCCCAATCAGACTCTGTAGACCAGGGTCCGTGGAGTCACAATCATTCACTTACACAATCACTCAAATACTCTAACTCCCGAATTTATACAGTTCCCTCCCGAGCAGGGAATCCTAATTTGATGACTGAAACTGAGGCCAAAGGCCTGAGAGGTGATCAGTCTCTCCTTCCACCATTATGGTGGGTCCGGTCTCAGGCCAGGTCCCCAGGGCACTTACCGATGGGGTGCCTTCTGATGGCTCTTGTCTGTTCCCCGAATGCCCGGGTCGTGGGCAGTCCGTGGTCAGGACCCAGGGGAGCCCAGTTCCTCAGGAGCTGAAATCACCAGGGCACGTGCTTCCTTCCGGTTCCCAGGCTCACCCGGCTTGCCCCGGCCACCCGTGCCGGAGGCAAACGGCCTGCACCTCTGGGTCTCGATTCCCCATCAGGGAACCAAATGTGGGAAATCAGAGTCAGATGCGTTTCGGGGTACGGAGGAGTCAGCCTTTATTCACACGTGCTGGCTCAGAGGAGACAGTCTCCAAATTCTGAGCCCTGAGCGGGGGTTGAGCTAGGGTTTATATCTGGTTGGGGTGGGCATCAGCCTACGGGTCGGGCAGCAACAGTTCTTGGCAGGAACGCAGAGGAACTGTGCTTGGCAGGAACTCGGAGGCAGTAGTGGTTCTCACGCAGAGGCAGAAACTGAAAGGCTAGGGAGCAGATGCCTCTGCCGCCTCGGAGCTGCCATTGTTGTAATGCTTCAACCCCAGACCTGGTGCCCTGGCTGCCTTTGCTAATGGCCATTGTGTCCAGCCTTACCCCTCCCATTGCTACTTCCCCTGCATTGCCTGGGGGTTGTCCTACCCTCTTCCTCACAGGGCTTAACACAACTGGGAAGAACCCACAGTGAAGTGGCCCCTTGCCATCCAACATGGTGAAGGCCATAGGTCGACTCTGAAAAGCATTAAGAGTGCTCTCGGAAACTTTCAGGCAGCCAAAGAGTTCTCCCAGCAGGAAGGAAACCTAAGGTACCATGTTCTGAGCCTCAAACAATAAAACTAGAAATAAACAGAGAAGCCAGGAGCTAAAAGGTACTAACCACAAGGAATCTAAAAATAGTTCCCTAAATATCAACCAGGCAGGGGGGAAATTCAAAGTAAGTAAAAGCATTTAAGAAAATAATTAAAATGTATATACTCTGATGAAATGTGTGGATTTAGGCCAAACCATTCTCAGAGGGAAACTAATTTCTTTAAACGGCAATTTTAATGAAAACGCAAAGAGAGATTTAAGGACCTAAAATGTTAACAAAGAAACAAAGGCACTAGTTCCTAGATCAAGGGAGGAAGAAAGAAACACAAACAACAGAGAAATTAACAAGAAAGAGATAGCAAATTAACTGGCATGAGTTAATTCCTTGGAAAAATGTGCTTACCAAACTGGGTGCACTTTGTTTTCATTGAAGACTGAGTACCCCACTGAAGCTGTAGCATCAAGCTTGCCTCAGAGCCATGCCATTCCACAGATGAGCTGTTTCACAGTTGAGCTGTTTACACTGACTAAAGTCTCTCTCTCCCTCATCATACCACAAATTGGGAAACTTTGACATGAAAAGGGGCTAGAACACAGGTGGAAAATACCAAATCTGGCCCTCCACCTTGTTTTATCCAGCCTGACACCTTGTTTCTGCATGGCAGCAGCACCAAGCTCTCACTTAACTATTAAGGAGTAGTTGCATTTATACAGTCCTAAAATTACATTCAGCCCTTTGAAGGCAACTGCAAGGCTGATGTGGTCCCCGGCGACAATGAGTTTGACATCGTGACAGAACAATTGAAGGGTTTGAGACTATGGGCACACACTTTGAGAAGGTAAGCAAAACCATGGGCCTCAGACCAGACCGCTGGATCTGAATCTCACTGTTCCACTTGTCTGAGTCAAAATGCTTAACTTCTCATTGTGCCTGTTTCTTTTTGTAAAATGGAGAGGATACAGATAATCTGCCTCTTAATGTGTTTGCAAAGCTTGAGTGAATCAATGTGTCACTTTTGTAGTCGTAGAGCCAGGGAGAAAAGGGCCCTCGGAGCTCCACAAGACACTAATGGGGAGAGCTCATGGCAGCCTACAAGGTAAGTGCTATTCTTTTCCCCACATTACAGAGAAAGAAGCCGGGGGCGGGGGGGAGGGGGAAACAAAAACAAAACAAAACGAAACAGTTGAGAAAATTGTTCAAGGTTATTCAACTTTCTTATGAAGACTTTCCAAATAGGGACGGCTGTAAAGCTGCCATGTAGTTGAAGGTCCTGGAGATATTTCCCTGAAGAAGGGAAGACTCAGGTGGGCATATCCTATGTGCCCTGGGAAATAGCTGACACCCATGTGAGGGACCTAAAGGCAGGAATATTGTGATGACTGACTATGTGTGTCAACTTGATTGTGCTGGGGGTGCCCAGATAGTTGGTAAACATGATTCCTGGGTATATGTCTGTGAGGGTGTTTCCAGAAGAGATTAGCATTTGAATCAGCAGAATGAGTAAAGAAGATCCACTCTTACCAGTGTGGGTGGTCATCAATGAAGCCATTTGAGGGCCTGAACAGAACACAAAGTGGAAGAATGGTGAATTTGCTCTCTCTGCTTGAGCTCATACATTCATCTTCTCCTGCCCTTGGATGTCCGTGCTCCTGGTTCTCAGGCCTTTAGGTTTAAACTGTTCGGACTCTACGGGCTTTCCCAAGTCTCCCATTTACAAATGGCAGGTGGTGAGACTTCTCAGTCTTAATCTCAGGGGCCAATCGCTCATAATAAATCTCTCTCTATGGATCTCTCTCTCTCTCTATCCTTTATTTCTTTGCTTCCGTATTTCTGTTTTGAGAACCCTGACAAAAACATATTCAATTCGTAGAGTGGAGTCGTATAAGTTCTTTGTATATTTTGGAGATTAAACCCTTATCTGAGGTATCATTGGCAAATATGTTTTCCCACACAGTCAGTTCTCTTTTTATTTTAATATTGTTTTCCTTGGCCATGCAGAAGCTTTTTATTTTGATGAGATCCCATTTGTTTATTCTTTCCTTTTATGTCCCTTGCTTTAGGGGACATATCAGTAAAAATGTTGCTGCGTGTAATATCTGAGATTTTCCTGCCTAGGACTTTAATGGTGTTACGGCTTATGTTTAAATCTTTTATCCACCTTGAATTTGTTTTTGTGTATGGTGTAAGTTGGTGCTCGAGTTTCATTTTCTTGCACGAAGCTGTCCAGTTCTCCCAACACCACTTGTTAAAGAGGCTATTTTTACTCCATTTTATGTTGCTGCCCCCTTTGTCGAATATTAATTGACTATAGAAACTAGGGTTTATTTCTGGGTTCTCTGTTCTATTCCACTGGTCCATGTGCCTGTTTTTATGCCAGTACCAGGCTGTTTTGATTACAGTGGCCTTGTAATACACTTTGGTATCAGGAAGGAGCTCATACCCTTTGCAACTGCATGGGTGGAACTTGAGAGGATCATGCTAAGCGAAGTAAGCCAGGCAGTGAAAGACAAATACCATATGATCTCACCTTTAACAGGAAGCTAAACAATAAAACAAACAAACAAGCATAATACAACCAAAGACACGGAAATTGAGAACAGGCTGAAAGTCACCAGAGGGGAGAGGGGAGGGAATTTCAGGGGAAAAGGGGGAGGATTTACAGGAACAAGTATAAAGGACACATGGACAAAAACTATGGGGGGGGTGGAAATGGGAGGGAGGAGGGGAGGGCTGGGGTGGTGGGTTCGGGTGAGAATAAAAGACAGAAAACTGTACAAGATCATCAATTAAAATAAAAATTAAAAAAATCATTCAATTTGATATGAGTATGGCTTAAATGTTTCTGCATTTAATCACCATCCTCTATCTTCTTGAGTATTTTCCCCTTTCCCTCTTGGCTTCCAAGTTTGGGGGTAAGAAGGAAATGATTTTTCCTGACTTTTATGTTTCTAAAAACATTAACCTATTATGAAAACCATATATTGTGCCTCCGAGAGAAAAACTGTGTCTACTAAGAAAAAGGACTTCGGGTAGAAGTTAGAAAATAATCTGGGGTGCTAAGTTGGGCTTGGAGGGGCAGGGCATGTGAAGAAACATGGAAACATGTTGGGAATGGAGATGCCCACTTTTGGGGCAGAGTCTAGTGAGGCCTCAAGGAGGCAGTGCAGATCCAGGGACTGAGTGCTTTGTGGCAACAGTGAGAGCTTCCCCAGCTTCTTGTCCCTAGCATGCTCCTCAGAGACACATACAAACTCCTGGGACTCCTAGTGATAGCACAGATGGCCTGAGAGCCAGCTTGTCATCTCTAGGAGCCAAAGCAACCAGTAGGAGGCGGCTTCAGCAGAGACCCATTTGGACCCAAGATCAGGAGCAAATGAGACTGTGCCCAAAAAAGTCAGGGGCTGCCTTGACCTCAGCCTCTCCAGAACATAATCACAACCTAATGTGAAAAGAGAGGATTCTAATGACCAAATTTAAATTTTCCAGGTCCTTTACAGCATGAGGATTTCAAAGAGAAATTAAGTAAAATTGGTATCTAGACTGAGAATTTGCCTCCCATGTTAAGGAGATTTTCTTCCTACTAGTTAGAAGTACTAAATTTAGATGTTCTTTGTCATTGGAACATTCCAGCAAGGACTGGGGAAGCCTTTGCTGAGGATGCTGAGAAGAAATGCACATGTTGGCTGGAGAGTGGCCTGCCTGGAGACTCTGCTTGTATGAACTCCAACAGGTGGAAAGGTGTTAGCTGGCAAGAGGTTTTTAAGGGGAAGCCTGGAATTTTTTGACTTCAAAATGCCTCCTCCTACTAAATTTCATGGTTATGGATTCATTTCTGAGAGAAAAAGCCACAGGATATGTGAGGCTGATGAAGATGTAACAGGGTAAGTTGGACCAGAGGCCCCTAGACACCTCAAGTCTAAGGTGGCAGGAAAGGTGCCCACAGAGCAGAAGGCACAGTGTTTAAGGCGCATTTCGTAAGAAAGACAGATTAATGCAGCCTGTGCCTTCCCAAAAGGAGGGGCTGTAGAAGGAGGCTGCTGCCCAGGGCAAATTGTAAACAAAGACAATGTTACTGTGAGAACATTTGTGCACTGGCAGAGCTCCTCCTGACATAGGCAGAGCCCTTTGTGACATAGCCTGGGGGTGGGTGTTAGCTCATACAGGGCCAGCGTGAGCTTCGGGGACCATATGCCCAACTCTGGATGAACAGATGCACCCGCCTGTATATGGCTGGGGAACTTTTTCCCTTTATTGGCAAAATGGCAGCTGAAGGAGGGTCAAAGACACTGGCAAGCTGATAAAAATGGTGGGCACTGATGCACTGTAGGAAAAGGTAGACACTCCCACTGGCTTCCTATGCAGGTGGGATTTCAAGAGGGCCTTTTAAAAGTTAAGGAACAGAAAGGCTCTTGCACTCTCTCCCTCTCTCTCAGTACAAGCTCTCTTGGTTCAGCATTTGGTATGGAGAAGTTGCTCTCTTGGTGCAAGGGCTCTTGGTATGGGGCTTTAGAGCTTGGTGCAAACTCTCTCTGGGCTTTTGGCATTTTGGACATTCTGGGCCTCCGGCCCTGCTCTTCACATGGATGAAGATACTTGTGGGACCAGACAGATGCCAGACCCACCAGGGTCTTAGACCCTGCATGAATGGAAGCCTACTCCTGTAGGAAGGGTCCCACACTGAACATGTATCTCCCTGGACTCCAGGCTCTGGGACATTTGATCCAGTGTAGCATGGCACACAGTTCCTAGAGTGCTACATGGAGGCTGAGAACAGCTCATCTCAGATCCTGAAGGAGAGAGCTGTTGAGAGAGGATGGCGACTCTGAAATGCACAAGTGCACATTCCAGAGAAGATGAAGATCTGTTTGTGTGACTGGCTAATGGATATATAAGAAAAGGGGAAACTTCTGGGTTGGTTTTGGCTTGTAGACCTTTGGAGAGCAAGAGAAGTTCTGGGTATTACGGGAGAGAGGGGCTAAGAACAGGAGTGCTCTTAGCTCCCCCAAAGTTGCAACCCTGTTAATAAAAACCTGTGTCCTTCAATACAAGTGATTGGGTCATATATAAAGGTGACAAATAGTCAAATCGCAGTCTGCACAGTTACAAAAGGAAATGGAGGACCTGGTAATTGAAGAGAAGACAGTGGTGACAAAGAGGGTCTGTGTTGGTCAGTGAGGCAGGTAGCCAGCATATGGGTAATCCTAAGGCATTTGTGACTGAATGGGTTTGCACAGTTGAGGGGGCCTAGTGGTTATGCGAAAGCTGGTGTACTATAGGGGACTGATGGTGTGGGGTGTAGATGATGAGGATGGTCAATGCCAGATGATATGGGTGCCCGTAGAGAGAGTGGGTGGAGTCTGTAGTTTGGGAGTGATTGTGTGAAGAGCAGAAGGCTCTTCCTGGGGTATCTCAGTGGATTCAGTGATTTTTCCTCTGTGAAAAATAACCCCCTTAGTTGGTATTTGGAAATGTAGCAGATTAATTTAAAGAGATATCTAATTTGAAATTCTGTGAGCTTTTTCAATCTGAGGACATTTGCCTTTTTTTAAATTCTGGAATTACTATCAGCCATTATCTCTTTAAATATTATCTTTTTTTCTCATTGTAGAATTCCTATTAGCTGTAGGTTAGAGTCTTGATCTACCCTCCATGTCTATTAACCTCTTTGTCATATTTTCTTTTTTTTCTCTTTGCTATTTTTACTAACAAGGTTATAAGAGACTTTGCACAGTTAGGTTTTCTTAATCATCAATTTGACTTGATTCTGTTCAATGCCCTGTTTATCTCTTCTATCATCATTTGTTTTTGTTTCAATGAATATACTTCCACTTTCATATTTCTAATTTTATATTTTCCTGTTCTAGTTCATAATGTCTGATACTTCACAGCTTCCTGTTCTTATTTTATAGATGTACTCTTCTTTTGTCTCTTTGGGAATTTTAAGCTTACCAATTTCAAAATTCTTTTAGATTAGTTTTTTTTAAATTTCCATTTACTATGGAGGTTGGTATCCCATTTATTGGATTTAATTGTTTGTCATTCACAGTGTTTTATTCTTTTGGCTTTCTGGCCCATGTTGCTGTAAGTTTAATTTTTTTGGTTGCTATTTTTAAAGTTTTCTTTCCAAATTCTCTTCTTATTGCATGGTTGTTTTTCAGATTCAGCCAAGCTCCCTGTGGTCAGGATCTCAGAACAAAGTCTTGGAGAAGGGCTCAGGGATCTTGCCCTCTGGAAATTGCAGTTCAGTCCCTGAACCTGTGAATAGCAGTCAGTAGCAGCACCAGTTCACACAAATTCAGAGGCACCATGTACATGGAATAAGATGTCAACAGTATCCCCTGGATTTAGACAATGAGATGTCTCTTGTGAAGCTCATTTCCAATTTTGAGATATTTTCTGATTATCTTCCATCTTGTGAAAGTACCACTTTCCTGAGACTCAGAGCAGATAAATCACTTTCATAAGGAAATTCACAGGAGAATGGTCTGAAGTCCATGTATTTCTCTGTTACACTATGCCCAAACCCAGAGCTATAGAAGAATGTGGTAGAAAACGAGTGGGTCCTTGAATTCTGGTATTGAAGGTATTACTAGGATCAACTGAGAATAGCAACTCACATTTTTCGATGGTTGTGGGGAGAGGGGATGATGAGAATACACTAGTTTGGGTTTTACTGCCTCCAGATTGCCACGTATCTGTTACAATTGCTGTAGTAATTGAGTCCTGAGAGGACACGAGAGATTGGACAATGTGTCTACACTGGGATTGTCTGTGATTGCTGCAGTTCCTTCCAACACTACCAAGATTGAGTGTGGCCACCATCCTCCAGTAAAAACTCTCTGTGGGTTTCAAACAGCCAAGGGGTGGGTTACACCATTACTAGAGATGATTTTCCAAAACCACTCTTCACTTTGAGTTTGCATCACTGTCAGGCAGCCCTTCCCACTGCTTCATAGGGAGAGGATGGAGCCCGTTGAAGACAGCAAACACACACATGAGCCTTTGCACATTTCCTCTCTGATACTTGATCCAGTGGGTTCAGTGACACTGGAAATATTTTATCTTGGCACCACAAGTTCCTAGCGTCACTGGTGCACTGCAGGCCAGTGCTTGAAATCTCTCCTGCTAAAACCTCAACACAAAAGAAAAGATATCAAGGCTTGCATGGGAACTGACTGCATGTTCAGCAAATCAGATCATCAGGGAGGGGTGTTCAAACCTCCAGATTTGGGTAAGTGTATTATATGCAGTAGAAGAGCTGCCCAATTGGTTTTTCCCATGCCTAACATGGTGCCCAGCACACAGTAACTAAAGGGAAACACTTTAACCCAAGAAAATAGACCTTTATTGCCATCTGAGCATGGCAAAGGGATAAGGAGCAACATGGTTCATTTTTAGTGGTACCAGTTACAAAAGAAGACAATCTGTATGCACTCTGGGTTTTCAAAGTAGATGGATCTGCTTCTATAAATGTTTTAGGTCTGGAAAACTTCAAATGTACTTGGCCAAGCAAGCCCTCTCTTAGCTTTTAAATCTTGGTCTATTTTAAGAGAAATTCAAGCCTCCCATTTCTGACTGACTTATACTTGATTTGTCAAAACACCCTTTTGTAAGCAGTGGTGGTTTTTCTTGTCCCCCAAATGCTTGAGACTCCTGTTAGAAGCATTACATCCTAAAGTAGGGATTGGCAATTATCCCCAGTCCCAACCCTGGTTTCAGCACCATGACTCTCATCTCCCTGAAAGGTCTCTCAGGTCCTAAACAGAGCTGCTTGTCTTTCCCCATTTTTGAGAAGTAGGCAGGTATTTTAGAAGAAGAAGCTGTGACTGGTTGTCCTTAGATCCCCAACCAAGTCTTAGAGGTTTGGCTAAAAGCCTTGAACACCATTCCCAAAGGAGAATAAATAGAACCTTGTAAAAATACAGCATTTGTGTTCCTTTGCCTTTATAAAGTTTATATACTTGAAGTGTGGCCTGATAAATGAGTGTTTTTCTGCAGTTTCATCTATTTGGTCTGCTGTATAAGGGACTATATTCATTTGAATAATATCTAAAATGAAAAATCATGCTTTAAAATATTTTAAATTGCACCCTTTAATTAATATTTTTAAATTGAGGAAGAATTTACATGTAGTGAAATGTACAGATCTTAAATGTATAAACTGAGGAGTCTTGACAAATGTATATACCCATATAACGAATAACCCAATCAAGTCATAGAATATTTTCATCACCCCTGACTGTTTATTTGTGTCTCCTTCCAGTGATTTGCCATCACCCATAAGCAACTGCTGTTCTGATTTCTGTCACTGAGGTGGGCAGCTTCCAACATGGGCTATCCCCACTTGGGTATTCATCCCCTCCACTAGTGTACATGTTGAGTTGAGTGACTTGCTATCTCTTCTGAGGTTACTTTACAGTAAAACTGACTAGTATTTTGCTCACCATCCCTTTCACTCTCTCCTGTAGCCACAACTGTCAGCTGTCATGGGAAAGGCCTTTAAGGAGAGGCCCATATGGCAAGGAACTAATATCTCCATTCAACAGTCACCAAGTACCTGAGACCTGTCAACAGCCACACCCATTGAGCTTGGGAACAGAAGTTCCCCAGTCAAGACTTTAGATGACTACAGCCCTAGCCAACACCTTGAAGCAGCCTTGAAAGAGAGTCTGAACCAAAGACATCTAGCAAAGCTTTCTGGACTCCTGACCCATAGAAACTGAGATAATATATTCTTATTGTTTCTTTTTTAAGATGATAAGTTTTGGCTTAATTCCTTATGCAATAATAAATGATTAATACAATCATCATGGATTTGCTTTACCCTTGAACTTCAGAAAAATGAAATCATGCAGTGTGTATGCTTTTGTGCCTGAGTTCATTTGTTTAATAGTATGTCTGCAAGATTCATTCATGGTTTTGTGTTGTGGACCATTCAGCCTGGTCTCAGGAGTTGTAACCCTCACCCCATGTGAGGGCTGTGTAAGAGCCGAGGCACCCGCTTCTTCTGGGACTGTTCTGTCAAGAGGACCTAAGCCACTAAGAAGACAAAGCTTATCTCCCTGGCAGGAGCACTGCTTCTGCCTCATCCATATCTCGACTCCAATGCTTAGTCGGTTAGTCAATGATGGGGAAGACTCCTCATGGGAGGGGCAACCTAAGCCAGACATGGCCACTTGGGAGGCCCTCATGGAAAGACTCGGGGGGCTGCAGCAAAGAGGGGGTGATGGACCCTTGCCCTCCAGCTATTCTGACATAGCCCGAGTCCCCATTTCCATCTGGGAGATGTCTTCTGCTTCCTGAGCCTAATCCGCTTAAAGCCTGAAACTATGACAGCAAGCAGTGCAGCCCTGTGCCAGCCAGAACAATTCCCCTGGTGATTGGGCATAAGAAAGAATTCGTAAAGTCCTGTGAAACCTGCTTTGCTAAGAGTGCACTCATTTAAATGATAAGGGACCGAGGAGGAAATGAGTATGTCTCCCAAAGTTTTGCAACCCCCTTTCCTGACAGACACTGACTCAGATTAAGCCCTCAGATTTCTTTGAAATGTTAACCATTGTTTGATACTTGCTTCCTGACATACCTGTATTCCTGTGTATTTGAACCCAATAAAAGTCTAGTGAGGAAGGGGCTCTGGGTCATTCTCCTCTGAGAGTTTGACCACCTCTCCTCCCCAAGCAGATCATGTTTTGGTAGTTTTATTTTCATCCGTGAGAGAGAGATGGGGCTCTGCAGGCGGAGCCCCCCTACATCTGGCACCCAGGACAGAGGCCCCCCACAGTTTTGTGTGGATCAATAGGTCATGTTTTTCAACTAAATTTCATTGCATGCTTATGTAACATTTTATTCCTATCCATTGTCCTGTTGATAAATATTTGGGATGTTTCCAGTTTTATGATTATTTTTTACTAAAACTGAACAAAAGTGCTATGAACATGCTCATATAAGTCTTGATATGAGCATATGTTTTTACTTTTCTTGGGTAAATAGGAGTACAAATGCTGGATCATTGTTAATTAATCTTAGAAGGAAGTTCAAGATAGGTTCCAAAGTGACTGTACCATTTTTCTTTATTTTTTTTAATTTTAATTGTTGTTCTAGTACAGTTTTCCGTCTTTTACTCCCATCTAGGCCCAACACCCCAGACCTCCCCACCTTACTCCCATTTCCACGCCCACCCCTAGTTTTTGTCCATGTGTCCTTTAAACCCTTCCCCTTTTCCCCTGAAATTCCCTCCCCTGTGATGACTGTCAGCCTGTTCTCAATTTCAATGTCTTTGATTATATTTTGCTTGTTTGTTTGTTTTGTTGATTAGATTCCTGTTAAAGGTGAGATCATATGGTATTTGTCTTTCACTGCATGGCTTATTTCGCTTACCATGATGCTCTCTAGTTCCATCCATGCTGTCGCAAAGGGTAGGAGCTCCTTCTTTCTTTCTGCTGCATAGAATTCCATTGTGTAAATGTACCATAGTTTTTTGATCCATTCATTTACTGATGGGCACCTAGGTTGTTTCCAACACTTAGCTATTGTAAACTGTGCTGCTATGAACATTCGGGTGCATAGGATTTTTAGGATTGGTGTTTCAGGGTTCTTACGATATAATCCTAGTAGTGGAATTGCTGGGTCAAAAGGTAGATCCATCTTTAGTTTTCTTAGAAAATTCCATACTGTTTTCCATAGTGGTTGTACCAGTCTGCAATCCCACCAACAGTGCACTAGGGTCCCCTTTTCTACACAGCCTCTCCAGCACTTGATGTTTGTTACTTATTTATGATGGCCATTCTGACCCGTGTGAAGTGACATCTCATTGTGGTTTTAATTTGCATCTCTTTGATAGCTAGCAATATTGAGCATCTTTTCATGTGTCTCTGAATCCTCTGAATGCACTCCTTGGAGAAGTGTCTGTTCAAGTCCTTTGCCCATTTTTTACTTGGGTTGCTTGTCTTCTTAGAGGGGAGTCATGTAAATTCTTTATATATTTTGGAGATTAAACCGTTGTCTGAGGTATCATTGGCAAATATGTTTTGCCATACAGTCGGTTCTCTTTTTATTTTAATACTGTTTTCTTTAGCCATGAAGAAGCTTTTTATTTTGATGAGATCCCATGTGTTTATTCTTTCCTTTATGTCCCTTGCTTTAGGAGACGTATCAGTAAAAATGTTGCTGCGTGAAATATCTGGGATTTTCCTGCCTATGTTCTCCTCTAGGACTTCAATGGTGTCATGGCTTATATTGAAATCTTTTATCCACCTTGAATTTCTTTTTGTGTATGGTGTAAGTTGGTGCTCGAGTTTCAGTTTTTTTGCACATAGCTGTCCAGTTCTCCCAATACCACTTGTTGAAGAGGCTATTTTTACTTGATTTTATGTTGCTGCCCCCTTTGTCAAATATTAATTGACCATAGAGACATGGGTTTATTTTGGGTCTCTTTGTTCTGTTCCAGTGGTCCATGTGTCTGTTTTTATGCCAGTTCCAGGCTGTTTTGATTACAGTGGCCTGGTAATACAGTTTGGTATCAGGTATTGTGATCCTTCCCTACTTTGCTCTTCTTTCTCAAAATTGCTGCAGTTATTCAGGGTCATATATGGTTCCATATAAATTTTTGAAGTATTTGTTCCATGTCTGTGAAATATGCCATTGGTAGTTTAATAGGTATTGCACTGAATTTGTCAATTGCTTTGGGTAGTATAAACATTTGATGATGTTGATTCTCCCGATCCATGAACACGGTATATGTTTCCATTTGTTTGTGTCTTCCTTGATTTCTTTCTTCAGTGTTGTGTAGTTTTCTGCATACAGGTCTTTTACCTTCTTGGTTAGGTTTATTACTATGTATTTTATTTTTCTTTTTGCTATATCAAATGGGATTTTTTTCTTGATTTCTGCTTCTGTTGTTTCATTGTTGGTATACAAAAATGCCTTTGATTTTTGAATATTGACTTTGTATCTGGCTCTTTGGCCAAATTCATTTATTAGGTCTAGCAGCTCTGTAACTGAGTCTAAAGGATTTTCTATGTACACTCTCATGTCATCTGCAAACAATGATATTTTTGTTTCCTTCTTTCCAATTTGGATGACTTTTATTTCCTTTTCCTGTCTAATCACTGTGGCTAAGACTACTAATACTATATTGAATAGAGGTGGTGAAAGTGGACATCTTTGTCTCGTTCCTGATCTTAGTGGGAATGATTTTAGTTTTTGCCCATTGAGTATGATGTTGGCTGTAGGTCTTTCATATATGGCCTTTAGTATGTTGAGGAATGCTCCCTCTATTCCCACTTTGCTGAGTGTTTTTATCATAAATGGGTGCTGTAACTTATCAAATGTTTTTTCTGCATCTGTTGATATGATCATGTAATTTTTGTCTTTGCTTTTTTTTATGTGATGTATTACATTTACTGATTTCCGAGTATCAAACCATCCTTGCATCCCTGGGATGAATCCCACTTGGTCATGGTGGATGATCTTTTTAATGTATTGTTGGAGGCGGTTTGCCAATATTTTGTTGAGGATTTTAACATCTATGTTCATCAGTGATATTTGCCTGAAGTTATCTTTCTTTCTTATATCTTTATCTGATTTTGGGATTAGTATAATGCTGGCTTCATAAAAAGAGTTTGGTGGTCTTTCATCATTTTGGATTTTTTGGATTAGTCTGTGAAGGATAGGGTTAGCTCTTCCTTGAATGCTTTGTAGAATTCTCCTGTTAAACCATGTGGACTAGGGCTTTTGTGTGTTGGGAGAGTTTTGATTACTGCTTCAATTTCATTGGCTGTTTTTAGTCTGTTCAGGCTTTCTGCTTCTTCTTCATTGAGTTTTGGAGGATTATATTTTTCTAGAATCTTGTCCATTTCACCTAGGTTTTCAAATTTCTTGGCATGTAGTTCTTCATAGTAATTTCTTAGAATCCTTTGTATTTCTGTGGTGTCAGTTGTAATCTCTCCTCTTTCATTTCTGATTGTGTTTATTTGGATCCTCTCTCTCTTTGTCTTGATGAGCCTGCTTAGAGGCTTGTTGATTTTGTTTATCTTTTCAAAGAACCACCTCCTGGATTTATTGATCCTTATAATTGTGCTTTTAGTCTCTATGTCATTTAATTCTGCTCTGATCTTGGTTATTTCCTTCCTTCTACTTGCACTGGGCTGTCTTTGTTGTTGTTCCTTGAGTTCTTGTAGGTGTAGAGTTAGGTTGTTTGTTTGAAATGTTTCCATCTTTTTTTGGGTAGGCATGTATTGCTATGAACTTCCCTCTGAGGACTGCCTTCGCTGTGTCCCATAAGTTCTGGGTTATTGTGTGTTCATTTTCATTTCTTTCCAGAAACTTTCTGATTTCTTTCCTAATTAGATTCTTTTTTTCCCTTTTTTAAAATATATTTTATTGATTATGCTATTACAGTTATCCCATTTCTCCCCCATCATTCCCCTCCACCCAACACACCCTTTCCCACCCACATTCCCCCTTTTAGTTCATGTCCATGTGCCATAAGTTCTTTAGCTTCTACATTTCCCACACTATTCTTGCCCTCCCCCGTCTATTTTCTACCCACCGTCTATGCTACTTATCCTCTGTACCTTTTCCCCCTCTCTCCTCCTCCCACTCCCCTGTTGCTAACCCTCCATATGATCTCCATTTCTGTGGTTCTGTTCATGTTCTAGCTGTTTGCTTAGTTTGCTTTTGTTTTAGGTATGGTTCTTAATAGATGTGAGTTTGCTGTCTTTTCACTGTCATATTTTTATCTTCTTTTTCTTAGATAAGTCCCTTTAACATTTCATATAATAAGGCCTTGTTGATGATGAACTCCTTGAACTTGACTTTATCTGAGAAGCACTTTATCTGTCCATCCATTCTAAATGACAGCTTTGCTGGATAGAGCAATTTTGGATGTAGGTCCCTGCTTTTCAAGATTTCAAATATTTCTTTCCAGCCCCTTCTTGCCTGGAAGGTCTCTTTTGAGAAATCAGCTGACAGTCTGATGGGAACTCCTTTGTAGGTGACTGTCCCCTTATCCCTTGCTGCTTCTAGAATTCTCTGCTTCATTTTAATCTTGGCGAATGTAATAACGATATGCCTTGGTGTGTTCCTCCTTGGGTCCAACTTCTTTGAAACTCTCTGAGCTTCCTTGACGTCCTGGTAGTCTATTTCCTTTGCCAGATTGGGGAAGTTCTCCTTTATTATTTGTTCAAATAAGTTTTCCACTTGTTGCTCTTCTTCTTCCCCTTCTGGGACCCCTATAATTCGGATGTTGGGACGTTTAATGATGTCCCAGAGGTTCCTAAGCCTCTCCTCATTTTTTTGAATTCTTGTTTCTTCCTCATTTTCTGTTTGGTTCTTAGTTTCTTCCTTCTGGTCCACTCCATTGATTTGAGTCCCAGTTTTCCTTCCATCTCTATCAGTTACCCATGCATCTTCCTTGATTTCACGTATTGTAGCCTGCATTTTTTCATCTAATTTGTGAGCAAAATGAACCAATTCTGTGAGCATTTTGATGACCAATGCTTTGAACTGTGCATCTGATAGGTTGGCTATCTCTTGGTCACTTAGAAGAATTGGCTCTGGGGCTTTGATTGGTTCTCCGGTTTGAGCAATTTTTGGTGGGTTTTTTTGTTGTTGTTGTTTGTTTGTTTTGTTTTGTTTTGGTTTGGTTTTATTCTGGTTAAGGCTATTACATAGTGAGGGGTGGAGCCTTCGGTGTTTCTCAGGGCGGGGCAGCCTAGTCGCCGGGTTGTGACGCTATAGGTGGGGGCGGGGTCCAAAAGGGAACAATGGTGCCTGTTCCACTCTCTCCTGGTCTCCGATCCTTTTTGCCGCTTCCCCTTCACCTGGATTATCTGCGCACGCGCGCGTGCTGTTACGTAGTGAGGAGTGGAGCCTCTGGCGCTCCCCAGTACAGGGCAGCCCAGTCGCTGGGTTGTGACGTTGTATGTGGGGGCGGGATCTGAGAGGGAACAATGGCGCCTGTTCCGCTCTCTCCTGGATTCAGTCCCTTCCACAACTTCCCCTCTGCCTGGACCGTCTGCGCGCACGAATGTGGGACTACCTGGTCAGCCAGCCACCCTCTACGGCCTCTCTGGTTCTGCACAGTTGCCCCCCTGTGCCCGGGGTCCGCCAGCTGCTGCCTGTGGGCCCAGGGACCACCATCCACTGCCTGTGCACCTGGGAACTGCCAGCCGCTGCTGCTTGCGCTTCCGCACCTCCACCTTCTCCGTCCGCGACTCCGCCCTTCCTACCAGTCTGGATGAATGGTTGTTGGACTTCCGTACAGTTCAATTTTTTATAAGTTCTGGATGTTTTCTTGTTTCTAAATATTTGTTGTCCTTAATTTTGGATGCGAGAGGAGGCACAGTGTGTCCACCTATGCCTCCATCTTGGCCAGAAGTCCCCTAATTAGATTTTTGACCCATTCATTGTTTAATAGCATGTTATTCAGTCTCCATGATTTTGAGGGTTTTGCGTTTTTCCCCTTATGGTTGGTTTCTAGTTTCAGTCCCTTGTGGTCAGAGAAAATGCTTGGTATGATTTCAATTTTCTTGAATTTGGTGAGGCTTGTTTTGTATCCTATCATGTGGTCTATCTTTAAAAAATGTTCCATGTGCATTTGAAAAGAAAGTGTATTTAGTTTCTTTGGGATGAAGGGCTCTATATATAGCAGTTAAGTCCAATTCATCTAGAGTATTGTTTAATGCCACAATATCTTTGTTGATATTTTGTTTGGAAGATCTGTCCATTTTTGACAGTGGAGTGTGAAATCCCCTACTATAATTGTGTTGCTGTCAATATCTTTCTTGAAGTCCTCTAAGATTTTCTTGATGTATTTAGGTGCTCCTACGTTGGGTGCATATATATTTACAATGTTTATGTCTTCTTGGTGGATTCTTCCCTTGAGTATTATGAACTGACCTTCTGGATCTCTCTTTATGGCCCTTCTTTTGAAGTCTATTTTGTCTGATATCAGTATTGCTACCCAGGTGTTTTTTTTTTTTTTTTTTTTTTTTTTTTTCCCTTGTATGCTTGCTTGGAAAATTTGTTTCCAGCCCTTCACTTTGAGTCTGTGTAGGTCTTTTGTCCTGAGGTGGGTCTCTTGTAGGTAGCATATATGTGGGTCATGCTTTCTTATTTATTTAGGTATTCTATGTCTCTTGATTGGAGTATATAATCCATTTATGTTTAAGGTTATTTGATAGGTACTTATTCATTGCCATTTTTGTACCTGTGTTCCTCTCTCTCCCTCTCTCTCTCTCTCTCTCTCTCTCTCTCTCTCTCTCTCTCTCTCCCCTTGCTTTCCTTAAATCAGTCCTTTAGCATGTCTTGCAGAGTTGGTTTGGTGGTGGTGTATTCTTTTAGACTTCTTTTGTCTGGGGAGCTCTTTATTTGGCCTTCTATCTTGATTGAGAGTCTTGCTGGGTAAAGCATTCTTGGTTGCAGGCCTTTGGTTCTCATTGCTTGGAATATTTCTTGCCATTCTCTTCTGGCATGGAGTGTTTCCATTAAGAAGTCAGCTGTTAACCTTATTGGAGCTCCCTTGAATGTTACTTCCTTTTTCTCCCTTACTGCCTTTAAGATTCTCTCTTTGTCTTGGCATTTTGCCATTTTAATGATGATGTGTCTTGAAGTGGGCCTGTTTGGGTTCCTCTTGATTGGGTCTCTCTGTGTTTCCTGGATTTGTGTGTCTTTTTCTCTCACCAAATTAGGGAAGTTTTCCATTATTACTTTTTCAAATAGATTGTCTATCCCTTGCTCTTCTTCTTCTCCTTCTGGTATCTCTGTCATACGGATATTATTATGTTTCATATTGTCTTGTATTTCTCTTAATCCCTCTTCATTCTTTCTGAGCCTCTTTTCCTTTTCTTGTTCTTTCTGGGTGTTTTTTTTTCTACTTTGTCTTCCAACTCACTGATCTGATCCTCTGCTTCATCGATTCAGCATTTGATTCCTTCCACTCTGTTCTTCAGTTCCGGAATTGTATTCTTCATTTCCACTTGGCCCTTGTTGATAATTTCTATTACCTTTTTCATTTTGATTTAGTTTGCAGTGAGTTCATTGTAGCCTCTCTTTGGTTTCTGGTAGCTCATTGAGAGCTCATGGAGCTTCCTGACAACCATTGCTTTGAACTCAATATCTGATAGTTGAGTTGCTTCCATGTCATTTAGCATTCTTTCTGGGGCTTCCTCCTTCCCTTTCATTTTGAGATTGTTTCTTTGTCTTCCCGTTGTTTGTGAGACTCTTCTTGTTAGCCTCAGCTTCTTAAATCGATCTGTTCTGACTCTCTGGGTTTATGGTGTGAATTTCTGTGGTAGAATACCTGTGAGATTCAGAGGTGCATTCTCATTCAGGTGTCCTGGTGTTCACAGCTTCCACTGTCTCAGCTGTTGGGACGCACCCGATTTTGGTCCAACTCTGGTTTTTTCACAGTTTCACTTTTTTTGTCTCACTCATGGGTATTTAAAAAGAGGTAAGAAAAAATGAGAAAAGAAGAAAAAGAAGAAGAGGAAGAAAGAAGAGATAAAATTGGAAAGAGAGGTAGAAGGAATAAAACAAGAAAGAAGAGAAGCAAAACGAATTGTGGCATAAAAAATAAAAACAATAGCTCTGGCTGGTGTAGCTCAGTGGATTGAGCGCGGGCCTGTGAACCAAAGGATCGCGGTTCGATTCCCAGTCAGGGCACATGCCTGGGTTGCAGGCCAGTTCCCAGCATGGGACACATAAGAGGCAACCATACATTGATATTTCTCTCCTTCTCCCTCTCTCCTACCCTTTCCCTCTAAAGATAAATAAATAAATAAATAAATATTTTAAAAAATAAAAACAATAATAAATAATAATTAGAAAAAGACCTCTCACTCGTTTCAAGCTGGCCAAACCTGTTTTTCTGGTCTTGCTGTCTGCAACAGGTTGAGGGGCAACTGGTATTGCTTTTCTCCCTGTTCAGCACTCAGTCAGCTTTGGGCTACTCTCCTTAGATAGCTGTGTACTCTCCCCAGAGGTAGCCTGGTGCCTCTCTGCTCAGGGCCTTGGGTATTGTTACTGTGCCTCCTGCAGAGCATGAGCTTTGCCAGGTTTATGGGTGTGAGCTTGGATCACCTATGGATCAAGCACTCCCCGGGTTTATGTGTGTGGGCTTCGTGGGTTTCCTGCGTTTTGTGCACTCACCCTAGTTTCACAGGTTTAAGCTCCGGGTGTTCCACAAAGCCCCTTCTTCCTGTTGCAGGTGCCTCTGGTCACTCAGGGGGTGCACTCTTCCCAGGACTATGCATGGGTGTTCACAGCCCCTGTGTGTTTACCACTCAGACCTTAACTCCTCTCTGTGCAACTTCAAGCAACCAGGTCTCTCCCGTTGCTGCTCAAACTTGTTTGGCTTGGGAGGGAGCAGTTGACCCAGTTCCTTCCCTAGAGCCCTGTGGCAGACCCAGTGAGTGCCGGGCCCAGGGCTTCCACTACCCTGATCTCTGCGCCAATCCTGGGCCCTTATTGTCCTGAAGTACTGTTCTTACCATCTGGTTTTTCAATGTCCACTACAATTTTTGATCTCCTATTTTTATAAATGCTGTGGTACTGCTGGCTATTTGCTCTGTTCCTCCTTAGATTGGCTAGGTTTTTCTCCCGTGTTTAGGGGAAGTGGAATCTGCTCCCTCCTACCATGCCACCTTCTTTTATTGTTGTGTTTTTAAGTATTATCCAATTTAAAATATTTTCTAAATTCTAAACTTTCTTCCCTAATGATAGACTATTTTTAAGAATGCTACTTAATTTTCAAATAGTTGGGATTTTTCTATATATTGTTACTGTTTTCTAATTTTACTATATCCAGGAAATGTACTTTATTATATTTTAATGTTTTAAAATTTATTGTGGCATTTTATAGCTCAGAATATGATCTGTCTTCTGAATATTCTATGTTCACTTGAAGATAATTTATATTGTACAGCTGTTCAGTGTAGTGTTCTATTAATATCAGTTAAGTTGATTATTTTTTCTAAACTTCTTTGACAACAAAACCCTCTTACTGGGTTTTTTAGGTATTGTTTCATTACAAAGAAAGTGGTGTTAAAATCTTCAACTATAATTGAACAGTTTTTTTCCTCTTTGTCAATTTTATATATTTTGACTCTGTTATAGATGCATATAACTTTGGAATTGTTATGTTTTATTGATGAGTTGACCATTTTATTATTATAAAATTGTGGCCCTGTATCTCCGGAAAATTCTTTCTGTCTTGAAGTCTCCTTCTTTCTGATTTTAACACGGACATACATGCTTGCCTTTGTTTCCTATTTGCATTAAGCATATATGTTCACCTTTTTACTTTCAATCTCTCTTGTATATTTGTATATTAAATGCATCTCTTGTAGTCAGCATATGGTTGTCTATTTTACTTTATATTCTGATAAGGTTTATGATTTGATTAGAGTGTTAAGTTCAATTACATTTAATATAATTATTGATAGGTTGGAGTTATTTTAAAATCTTTTAAAATATATTTTATTGATCATGCTATTACAGTTGTCCCATTTTTTTTCTCCCCTTCATTCCTCTCTGCCTTGCATTCCCCTCCCACCAGCACTTCCCCACCTTAGTTCATGTTCATGGATCATACATATAAGTTCTTTGGCTTCTACATTTCCCATACCATTCTTAACCTACCCCTGTCTATTTTGTACCTGCCATTTATGCTTCTTATTCCCTGAACCTTTCCCCCATTCTTTCCCCCTTCTCCTCCTGGCTGATAACCCTCCCTGTGATATCTATTTCTGTGCTTCTGTTCCTGTTCTAGTTGTTTGCTTATTTGTTTCCATTTTTGTTTTGTTTTATTTTGTTTTGTTTTAGGTTCAGTTGTTGATAGTTATGAGTTTTTGTCATTTTACTATTTGTAGTTTTGATCTTTTTCTTAGATAAGTACCTTTAACATTCCACATAATAAGGTCTGGTGATGATGAACTTGTTTAACTTGACCTTATCTGGGAAGCACTTTATCTACTCTCCCATTCCAAATGATAGCTTTGTTGGATAGAGTAATCTTGGATGTAGGTCCTTACCTTTCATGACTTGGAATATTTATTTGTAGCCCCTTCTTTCCTGCAAGGTTTCTTTTGAGAAATCAGCTGATAGTCTTATGGGATCTTCTTTGTATGTAACTGTGTCCTTTTCTCTTGCTGCTTTTGAGATTCTCTCCTCTTTAATCTTTGGTAATTTAATTATGATGCGCCTTGGTGTGTTCCTCCTTGGGTACAACTTCTTTGGGTCTCTCTGGGCTTCCTGGACTTCCTGAAAGTCTATTTCTTTTGCCAGTTTAGGAAAGTTCTCCTTTATTGTTTTCAAATACGTTTTCAATTTCTTGCTTGTCTTCTGCTCCTTCTGGCACCCCTATGATTCAGACATTGGAATGTTTAAAGTTGTCCTGGAGGTTCCTAAGCCTCTCCTCATTTTCTTGAATTCTTGTTTCTTCATCCTGTTCTGGCTGAATGTTTCTTTCTTCCTTCTGGTCCACACCATTGATTTGAGTCCCAGTTTCCTTCCCATCACTGTTAGCCCCCTGTACATTTTCCTTTATTTCACTTTTTATAGCTTTCAATTTTCCCACCATTTTGCAACCATACTCAACCATTTCTGTGAGCATCCTGATTACCAGTGTTTTGAACTCTGCATCTGAGAGGTTGGCTATCTCTTCATCCCTTAGTTCTATTTTTGGAGCTTTGATCTGTTTTTTCATTTGGGCCATATTTTTTGTCTCAGCATGCCTATTACATAGTAAGGGGTGGAGTCTTAGGTATTCACCAGGGCAGAGCAACCCACTTTGCTGCAGTGTGGTACTGTGTGTGGGGGAGGGGTCCGAAAGGGGACAATGCCACTTGCTTGACTCTTGGCTGGCTTACAGTCCTTTCTCCACTATCCACAAGCAAATTGGGCCCTTTTGGTACTGATTTCCAGATGTGTAGGTTTGTGTATGTTCTAGGACCCTGTGGGTCTCTCCAACAAACTCTACTATGAGACTTGGAGTTTCTCCCACCATTGCAACTCCTACAGGTTTTTGCAGCCAGAATTTTTGAGTCTTTACTTGCCCTGTGCTGGAAGCTTGGGTTGTGCAGTCTGTCTTCCTCTAGTTGCTCCTGCCACTTTATCTGTTTTATCTTCACACAAATGTGTGACAGCCCACTCTGCCTGCTGCCCCCTTACCTGTCCAGGTCCTCCAGACACCACCTTGCTGGGAGTCCTTCCCACACCAGCTTCCCATCTCTGCCCCTCCTACCAGTCTGGATGAATGTTTCTTCTTGAACTCCTTGGTTGTCTGACTTCCATACAATTAGATTTTCTGGGAGTTCTGGTTATTTTTTGTTTTTAAATTTGTTGTTGTCCTTTTGGTTGTGTGAGGAGGCAAAATGTATCTACCTGTGCCTCCATCTTGGCTGAAAATCCAATAGATTGGATTTAAACCTATTTTGTTTTCTAGTTTTCCAATCTATTTGGTTTACTCTTATGTTCTTGATTTTTGTCTTATTTTGAGTTAACTGAATTTTTTCTTGTACATTCCATTTTAATTTACTACCCCTGTCTATATCCTCCCAGCTTCAGAAGACTCTTATTCCTTTGGTCTCAAGACTCTGCTCCTCCAGTGAGAGACACTGTAGTCAAAGGGTGGTACCAACAAAGGGATTCTGTCACAAAAAGCACCCATCTAGGAAGCACTGTCCATTCATTACAGGTAAAGGAGATCTCATGAAAATGTTGTGTAGAGACTTCCTTTACCATTGTAGTGGCACTGGGAGGCCCCACTTGAGGAAATTCCTTCTGCCCCTCAGGCACTACTAGCAGGAAACAGTGGGAGCCCTAGAAAAATGAGAGAAACTAAGTAAAGCAAAGTGATATCACAGATGCCCTGAAAATTATATCATCACTTGTACCACAGACAACAAAAGCAGGCCAGGCCTTTGGGCCAAACCTCAACAGGGTTACTCCCTGATAAAATAAAATATTTAAATAGAATCCAGAGTGGTAGAGTAGCCAAATTGTTCAAGATACAATCCACATCATCTATCACAGCAAGAACCTGAAAAATTAAAACTTGAATGAGAAAAGACAATCAACTAACCCTAATACCAAGAGGAATGAAATATGAGAATTGTCTGACAAGGACTATTAAGCAACATTTATAAAAATACTTCCACAAAAAATTACTAATTCTCTTGAAACAAATGAAATAATAGAACATCTCAGCAAAGCAATAAAACCCACTTAAAAGAACCAAATAGAAGTTATGAAATTGAAGAATAGAATAACAGAATTTTTTAAAAATTTGTGTAATGGGCTCAATGAAAGTATAGTGAGGATTGAATCAATGAACTTGAGGAAAGCTGACTAGAATTTAATTAATCTGAACAACAGAGATAAAATAGACTGTAAAAATGAGTTAACAGAGTCTCACAGACCTGTGAGGCAAGATCTAATATTGCTATCCTTGAAGTCCCAGAAGAAAAAAAGATAGGTGGACTGAAAGAGTATTAAAAGAAATAATGAATAAAAGATTTCCAAATTAACACAGATTTAAAAAGCTGAGAAAACTCAGGAAAAGATAAGCCCATTGAAATCTATGCCAAGACACGTTATAACTAAACTTTTAAAAAACTAAAGAAAAATACATGAAATCAGCTAGAGATAATAACATATTACTTATAGGGGACTACCAATTTGATTAAAAGCAGGATTCTCATCTGGAAACCTGGAAGTCAGAAGGAAATGATGCAAGTTTTCAAGCGCAGAAAGAAAACAAATCAAATGTGAATTCTATATCTAGGATAACAGTCATTCTGCAATAAAGGAGAAATTAACATTTTCTATACAAAGAAAAACTTGTCATTGGCACATCTACATTAAAAGGGTTAAGGAAATTCTTGAAACATAAATTAAATGATAAAGAAGGGATCTTGGAGCATCAGGAAGGTAGAACAACAGAAAGAGCCAAAATGTGGGCATATACTATAAGCTATCCCTCTCATAAATTTTATAAATCATATTTGATTATTGAAGTAAAAGTTGTAACATCATCTGATACTCAAGACAGTGGTATTAAAAGTGGAGAAAGTAAAGAAATCTTATTACAAGTAAGGTTTCAATGCTTCATTTAAAGTAGTAAAATATTGATACCAGTAGACTTTGATAAAACACATAAGTATATGTAATTGTAATGGGGTGCAGGGTGTGGGTTCCCTGAAATTAGGGGATCAACCTCCCACAATCCTTGATTGAGGGAAGGGAGGATGGAACAGCATTTAAGATACATTGCATAACAATGGTAGGTTAATAGCCATGCCTTCTTGGAGGGAAGAAGGCTGACACCCAGGGCAAATTGTGTGCATGACTCTGAGAGTGCTCAGGGACTCATGACATAGCCAGGGGCAGCTCATACAGCACCTGTGTAAGAGGCAAGGGGCTATCCACCCCAGATATCCATGCATCACTGGGAACTTTTGTACTGACTAAAGATGGCAGTAAAAAACACTGCAGGGGCAGGGAAGACATTGACAATGATGGTGGACACTAACACACCATAGGAAGGGCTGGATTTGAGATCATGCAGGAAGTTCCAGGCTGAGCATTTAAATTAAGGCAGGATAAAAGAGAAGAGGGACCTACTGTAGGAGACCATTCTGTGCGGCGTGGGCCCAGCTCCCACTCAGAGATGCACAGGACCCATGTCCATGGATAGGTTCTCCCATGGGGAATCAGGCTTGCAATGGGCCTAGGTTGCTTTGAGTCTTGTTTTTGCTAAAAACTCCCTCACCCTGAATTGAGACAGCAAATGCTTACTGTAACTTCCTAAAATCCATGCTAAACCTTCCTAGGATGAGTGTAACCAGTTCTACCACTTTTCCCTTTTTCATTTGCAAATATCCTTCTTCTGTGATGTGATTAGCGACATTGGCTCCTTTGTTGTCTGTAAAAGGTAACCACCTAAAGCGAACCTGTGCATAGTAAATAAGGACCATGATGTAATGTGGGGGAAACCCAATTGAGAGAAAATTGAAGGATTTTGCTCCCCTTGAGAGAAAAGCCATGCTGTCCCTTTTCCTCCACAGGATTTGGTAGTCTGTGTGAATGTCTCATTTCATTCATAATGCTGCAGACACTGAGGGCTGGTGTCTGCATCAACCTACCAGATCTAGGGTGAGAGAAGAGGTCTGCAAGTCAGTTTACTGAGTTGCCAGAGCTGGCAGTGTGACAGGGGACCTTCCCAGCTACCCAGATTTAAGTCTGCCTGGCGAAGACAGTGACAGAGCTGGTAGACCTGCCTGGTCACCGGGACTTGTGAAAGAATCTTGGAGATGAACTGGTACCAGGAATGTTGAGCTGTAGACTTCTGCTTTTCTGAAAGATGGTATCACTGCATGACATATTCTGAAACTGGCCTAGTTTGGTAAAGGAGACAGGACTGCGGTTGTTTTTGGTTGTTTTTAAAGGGAGCAGGACTCAATAGCAGAAATCTGCCATTATTCTAAATCTGTATAACCTTTAAATAAACAACCCCTTTTGATTTTTACCAAAGTTTTGCATTGGGAGTTACACTTCTTGGTGGCAGGCAATTGAACCTCATACCTATTCCAGAACAACATTGGTGGGGTTCTGTACCATAATGTCCTGAGCTACCACAAGAAAACTATACAAAAAGATATACTTGAAAATACTAAATAAATCAAGGTGGAATAATTAAAAATCTTCAAGAAGCCCCCAGGAAGACAAAAAAAGAGAAATAGAGAAAACAATGAAAAAGTAGACTTAAGCTATATCATCCAAATAATTACCTCAAATATAAAAGTTTAAATATGTAAATTAAAAAGTAGAGACTCCCAAACTCTTTTTATGAAGTTGGTGTCATCCTAATCCCAAATCTAGATAAAGATACAACAAAAAAAGAAAACTACAGGCCATGAACATAGATGCTAAAATCCTCAACAACATATTGGCAAACTGCATCCAGCAACACATGACAAAGATCATACACCATGATCAAGTGGTATTCATCCCAGGGATGCAGAGATGGTACAAATATTTGCAAATTAATAAACATAATACATGACATAAACAAAAGGAAAACAAAAATCACATGATAATATCAATAGATGTGGAAGAAGCATTTGATAAGGTACAGCACTCATTTTTGATAAAAACACTAAGCAGAGGGAGCATACCTCAAAATAATGAAGGCCATATGTGAGAGACCTACAGCCAACATCATACTCAATGGGCAAAAACTAAAACCTTTCCCACTAAGATCAGAACAAGACAAAGATGTCCACTTTAACCACTTCCATTCAACATAGTATTGGAAGTCCTAGATACAGCAATCAGACAAGAAGAAGGAATAAAAGGTATCCGAACAGGAAAGGAGGAAGCAAAACTATCATTGTTTGCAGATGACATGATAGTGTACATAGAAAATCCTATAGATTCCACCAAAAATCTACTCAACCTAATAAGTGAATTTTGCAAAAGACTGGGAAAAGTCAGTATTCAGAAATCTAAGGCATTTTGTACATCAACAATGAAATATCAGAAACAGAAATCAAAAAAAAAATCCCATTTGATATAGCAAAAAAGAAAAATAAAATATATAGGAATAAACTTAATCAAGGAGGTAAAAGACCTGTACTCAGAAAACTAAACAACACTGAAGAAAGAAATTAAGGAAGACACAAAGAAATGGAAGCATATATGATGTTCATGAATTGAAAGAATTAACATCATCAAAATGTCCATAATACCCAAAACAATTTATACATTCAATGCAATCTCTATTAAAGTAACAATAACATATTTCACATATATAGAACAAACATTTCAAAAAAAATTTTAAACATATTTTATTGATTATGCTATTACAGTTGTCCCATTTCTTAAAAGAGGTTATGGGGGTGTTGGATTGTTAAGGAGAATAGCAGTGTTTTGAGTGCTATTGAAGAATGAAGAAGACGGTTCTGGTCAAAATGGAGGCATAGGTGGACACACTGTGCCTCCTCTCACAACCAAGATTAAGGACAAAAAATATTTAGAAACAAGAAAACAACCAGAACTCATAGAAAATTGAACTGTACGGAAGTCCAACAACCATTCATCCAGATCGGTAAGAGGGGCGGAGTCGCAGCAGGAAAAAGTGGAGGTGCGGACCAGGAGTGCAGGCAGCAGCGGCTGGCAGTTCCCAGGTGTGCAGATGGCTGGCAAACCCTAGGCCCACAGGTGGCGGCAGGCGGACCCTGGGCACGGGGTGGCAACTGTGCAGACCCAGTGAGGCCGCACAAGGTGACTAGCTGACCAGGTGGTCCCACATTCGCGAGTGCAGATAATCCAGGCGAAGGGGAAGCAGTGGAGGGGACTGGAATCCAGGAGAGAGTGGAGCAGGCACCATTGTTCCCTCTCGGACCCCACCCCCACATACAGCATCACAACCCAGCGACTGGGCTGCTCCCCACTGGGGAACACCTAAGGCTCCATCCCTCACTACTCGACCAGACCAAAAACAAAACAAAACAAAACAAAAACACCAAAAATGGCTCAAAAATAGAGAACAAATCAATGCCCCAATGCCAATTCCTCTAAGCCACAAAGAAATAGCCAGCCTATCAGATGCACAGTTCAAAGCACTGGGGACCATGATGCTTGCAGAATTGGTTGATTTTGCTCACAAATTAGATGAAAAAATGCAGGCTACAATACATGAAATGAAGGAAGACACATGGGGAACCAATAGACATGGGACGAAAACTGGGACTCAAATCAATGGAGTGGACCAGAAGGAAAAAACAAACAACCAAACAGAAAACAAGGAAGAAACAAGAATTCGAAAAAATGAGGAGAGGCTTAGGAATCTCCAGGATATCTTTAAACATCCCAACATCCGAATTATAGGGGTTCCAGAAGGGGAGGAAGAAGAGCAACAAGTGGAAATCTTATTTGAACAAATAATAAAGGAGAACTTCCCCAATTTGGCAAAGGAAATAGACTTCCAGAAAGTTCAGGAAGCTCAGAGAGTCCCAAAGAAGTTGGACCCAAGGAGGAACACGCCAAGGCACATCATAATTACATTAGCTAAGATTCAAATGAAGGAGAGAATTCTAGAAGCAGCAAGGGATAAGGGAACAGCCACCTACAAAAAGAGTTCCCATCAGACTGTCAGCTGATTTCTCAAAAGAGACCTTCCAGGCAAGAAGGGGCTGGAAAGAAGTATCCCAAGTCATGAAAGTCAAGGACCTACATCCAAGATTGTTTTATCCAGCAAAGCTGTCATTTAGAATGGAAGGGAAGATAAAGTGCTTCTCAGATAAGGTCAAGTTCAAGGAGTTCATCATCAACAAGCCCTTATTATATGAAATGTTAAAGGGACTTATCTAAGAAAAAGAAGATAAAAATATGACAGTGAAAAGACAGCAAACTCACAGCTATTAAGAACCACACCTAAAACAAAAGCAAACAGCTAGAACAGGAACAGAACCACAGAAATGGAGATCACATGGAGGGTTAGCAACAGGGGAGTGGGAGGAGGAGAGAGGGGAAAAGGTACAGAGAATAAGTAGCATAGACGGTGGGTAGAAAATAGACAGGGGGAGGGCAAGAATAGTATGGGAAATGTAGAAGCTAAAGAACTTATGACACATGGACATGAACTAAAGGGGGGAATGTGGGTGGGAGGGGGTTTGCAGGGTGGAGGGGAATGATGGGGGAGAAATAGGATAACTGTAATAGCATAATCAATAAAATATATTTAAAAAAAAAGAATGAGGAAGACTTCCAGGCAGAGGGAAGAGCATGTGCGGAAGGCCCAGAGACAAAATACAACATGTGGCCCTCATGGAAACACAAATATTTTGGTAGAAATGCAGCAGGCATGAAGGATTAAGAGGCCAGGGGTCCCAGGGAGGCCAGGTCTCATAAGGCTGCAATGGAGACCAGTAGGTTCACAGATGTCTTCTTCAGAGGAGCATATTCTATGAATATTTAGTAACTCTGCGGACTTATGTTTAAAAATTTTAAAAGGATCTTTTATAATTATAGTTTTCATTTGGAAGGTATTTTTATCAAGTAAGATTTAGATTTAAGCCAGGGTCCTGACTGGGGTGCCTCAAACTATAACCCTTGGTTATCCAGGAACCCTGAATCAAAAGTTTTATAGAGTCAGTCTCTCTCTCTCTTTCTTTCTCTCTCTGTCTCTGTTATGTAGTATAGGTAGTAAACTAAGGCAGAAAGGATGAGGGAGTCATATGTCACCTTTTGACCCAGCAGTCCTGAGCCTGGTCAGATAAGATTGTCAGGCATTCCAAGAATCACAAGCGGAACTGTGATAGCACAGGAGGAGGGGAGCCCTTTAAAATTCTGTGTATATTGCTTCCTTGGGGAAAGAAAGCCTTTGTATAACTCCTGGAGTTCCAATAGTTGGTGCACTAAGATTAGCTGAAGGCCCACTTGTAACCAGGTGCTTGAATGTATAGACCAAACTTACTAACAAACTTATTAAAAACTTTATTTCCTCTACACATGAGGCACTCAGACTAGCTGGGTGCCTACTTGTAGTTCAAGTTCATGTGTGTTGGGTAAATAAACTTGCTAACTCATTTCAACCATACGCATTTGTCTCTGTACGGCGTTCTCTCACGAGCAAGGCAAAAACTGAGGAGGGGAAGCCCCCAACTTGGATCTCCCCAATAACATCTACATATATAAATATATGTATGTATATATGTACTATACATCTGTATATGTATATATATATATATATATATATGTGTGTGTTTGTGTATACGTTTACATATATGATGTGTCTAGCTGTATTAACTATACCGCCAGGTACTCTCTTATTTTTGTTTCAAGTAGACAGCATATTTTTTGAGGCTTTTATTTTTGTTTTTTTAATCAGTATTTTTTTAATTATTGATCTTGTACAGTTTTCTGTCTTTTACCCCGCCCCCAGCCTAGTGCCCTAGCCCTCCCCTCCTTCCTCCCATTTCCATCCCCCATAGTTTTTGTCCATGCGTCCTTTATACTTGTTGCTCTAAACCGGTCCCCTTTTTCCCTGAAATTCCCTCCCCTCTCCCCTATGGTCACTGTAGACAGCATATTTCTATTAGCTTTAGAATCATTGCTATGGGCAGTGATTCTGGAATCACTGCCCGTATGAAAGTGTGGGTGGGGCCAGCCTTATAGATGGTCATGGAACCTAAGTTGCTTACCACTGGCCCTGGGTCTGGAAGAGCTACATGCTTGGTTTAAAACTGTGCTATTTGCTGTCTGAGATGCTTTATAACCTTTGTACAAGGAGCCTTACATTTTCAGTTATGGTGGATGCTACAGATGATGTAGACAGTCTTGTGTAAGGGGCCCTGACTATTAGTTGATTTTCCTCTTTTTTTTTAAATATATTTTATTGATTATGCTATTACAGTTGTCCCATTTCTCCCCCATCATCCCCCTCCACCCTACACACCCTCTCCCACCCACATTCCCCCCTTTAGTTCATGTCCATGTGTCATAAGTTCTTTAGCTTCTACATTTCCCATACTATTCTTGCCCTCCCCCTATTTTCTACTCACTGTCTGTGCTATTTATCCTCTGTACCTTTTCCCCCTCTCTCCTCCTCCCATGCCCCTGTTGCTAACCCTCCATATGATCTCCATTTCTGTGGTTCTTCTCCTGTTCTAGCTGTTTGCTTAGTTTGCTTTTGTTTTAGGTATGGTTCTTAATAGCTGTGAGTTTGCTGTCTTTTCACTGTCGTATTTGTATCTTCTTTTTCTTAGATAAGTCCCTTTAACATTTCATATAATAAGGGCTTGGTGATGATGAACTCCTTGAACTTGACCTTATCTGAGAAGCACTTTATCTTCCCTTCCATTCTAAATGACAGCTTTGCTGGGTAGAGCAATCTTGGTTGTAGGTCCTTAACTTTCATCACTTGGAATACTTCTTTGCAGCCCCTTCTTGCCCGTAAGGTCTCTTTTGAGAAATCAGCTGACAGTCTGATGGGAACTCCTTTGTAGGTGACTGTCCCCTTATCCCTTGCTGCTTCTAGAATTCTCTCCTTCATTTTAATCTTGGCTAATGTAATTACGATGTGCCTTGGTGTGTTCCTCCTTGGGTCCAGCTTCTTTGGGACTCTCTGAGCTTCCTGGACATCCTGGTAGTCTATTTCCTTTGCCAGATTGGGGAAGTTCTCCTTTATTATTTGTTCAAATAAGTTTTCTACTTGTTGCTCTTCTTCTTCCCCTTCTGGGACCCCTATAATTCGGATGTTGGGACATTTAACGATGTCCCGGAGATTCCTAAGCCTCTCCTCATTTTTTTGAATTCTTGTTTCTTCCTCGTTTTCTGTTTGGTTGTTAGTTTCTTCCTTCTGGTCCACTCCATTGATCTGAGTCCCAGTTTTCCTTCCATCTCTATCAGTTCCCCATGCATCTTCCTTCATTTCACGTATTGTAGCCTGCATTTTTTCATCTAAATTGTGAGCAAATTCAACCAATTCTGTGAGCATTTTGATGACCAGTGCTTTGAACTGTGCATCTGATAGGTTGGCTATCTCTTCACTGCTTAGAGGAATTGGCTCTGGGGCTTTGATTGGTTCTCCGGTTTGAGCCATTTTTGGTGTTTTTTTGTTTTTTTTTTGTTTTGTTTTGTTTTGGTTTTAGTCTGGTCGCGGCTATTACATAGTGAGGGGTGGAGCCTTAGGTGTTCCTCAGGGCGGTGCAGCCCAGTCACTGGGTTGTGACGCTGTATGTGGGGGCGGGGTCTGAGAGGGAACAATGGCGCCTGCTCCGCTCTCTCCTGGATTCAGTCCCTTCCGCCACTTCCCCTCTGCCTGGACCGTCTGCGTGCACGAATGTGGGACCACCTGGTCAGCCAGCCGCCTTGTGCGGCCTCACTGGGTCTGCACAGTTGTCCCCCTGTGCCTGGGGTCCACCAGCTGCTGTTTGTGGGCCCAGGGACCGCCAGCCGCCGCCTGTGCACCGGGGAACTGCCAGCCGCTGCTGCTTGCGCTCCCGCACCTCCACCTTCTCCCGCCTCGACTCCGCCCCTCCTACCAGTCTGGATGAATGCTTGTTGGACTTCCGTACAGTTCAAATTTCTATAACTTCTGGTTGTTTTCTTGTTTCTAAATATTTGTTGTCCTTAATTTTGGTTGTGAGAGGAGGCACAGTGTGTCTGCCTACGCCTCCATCTTGGCTGGAAGTCCCTGATTTTCCTCTTTAAAAGATGTAAAAACTGAGGCTTAAAGAGGTGCCCATCATCTGTGATTGGGAGTGGACGACAGATTGGGCCAGACTGGCTAATGCCTTTTTGTTGAATACAGAGGTAGACAAGTGTTCCATTTGAATTTGGGGGAAAGACATAATTAATTTCAATTATTTTCCTTGAACCAATAAGCAAATGTGCCCCTCTGAAGAAGAGTCACTTCCTGCTGTGAACTTTTTGAGGGCTTTTTCCAGTAGCAGAGGACTTCCTGGTACATCCTACCCAGGATTCAAGCTCTAGAACTGGCCAGAGTCCAGTCACCGAGCTTAGAGTCAACTGGGACTAAGGAGAGAAGGGGGCAGAGCCAGTTCAGGTACTGACTGGTATACCAGGAGCATTCAACATGGGAAAGCTGGGATTCTAGGGGTCTCCAACCAGGCTGCCAGGCTGGGTGCCCAGAGCTGCTGCCTCACCTGTACGTTGAGGCTTGGACATGGGGCTGTGTTATCCACACCACCAGGCTCATGCTAGTGGTGAGAGTGAGAGGGGCCCCTGCTCTCTACCTGGCTCTCACTCCAGGAGCTTCCCTCTCACTCTCACAAGCAGAGATGCCTTCAGGGGATCATTTTTGAGATCAGTTTTATGTCACTGTGAGTCAATTCTAAGGAGTGAAATTCATGGTTAGTTCCTGGCAGGTGAAAGGAAAGTTCTCCCATCGTGCCCCAGGCACTGGAGTATCTTAATTGCAGACCTGGATGTTTCTCCAGGATGGGGGTGGAGGGCAGGGCTGGGGCTTCTAGGGGCTGAGCCTGTGTAACTGCACCTGGTTCCCTCATCCTCCCCACTCCCACTCATAGAACACAGCTGCAAAGGACCCCCATGATCCTATAGTCAAACTTGAGCATCCCCATCAAGGGGCTGAGCAGCATACCCTTAGATGGGACTGGGAGGGGAGACTCCTACTCCAGAAGCCACCCATTCTACTTTTGGAAGGTGTCAGCTTGGCAGGGCTGAGTTACATTTCCCAGGATTCACTTTCAACTGTATTTCTTGTTCAGGTGGGTGACAGGAAGATTCTTGAGAGACTAGGAAGGTTGATGGACAAGAAGCAACCGACCACTATGGTTGCTGATAGCTGATTCACTTGACGGCATGAAGCTACAGCCAGGTCTGCTCCTCCAAATCCTAGCCAGGTGTGTGTGTGTTTAACCGCATGATGGAGACCCTAACTTCTGTGGGACACCCTTGTCACCAGTTCAGGAGCAACAAGAATGGACATGGTTTCAGTCTGGCCTCCCATTTATAGGTTCAGGCCTGCTCGAGGCCTTACTTTCCTGATAGCTGCCCTGTGGACTGCGAGCTGCAGCCACAGCTATGAGGACCACAGCCCTACAGAGGCTGCTCAGCCAAACCCCTCCCATGACTGGGTTAGGCCTACCCAGGATTCATGCTCTAGCACTAGTTTCTTCCTGAGTTCACAAGAACCCTTTCTGTTTCCTGACTGTACGACAGGAGCAGCCAAGGGAGAAAATCCACTCTAGATTTGTTTGATTTTCCATCTGGAGACTAAATTATAGGCCAGGCTGGGCCTCTTCTGTCTCATTATCACTCATCAGGCATTTCAGTCTTGGTGGCCTGTTTGCACTGGGCCTCCTGTGGGATTTGCTGCAAGGGGGCTGCAAAGGCCTGGCAGGGACCCTGCCCCACCGAAGAAGTACCTGTCTACCCTGCCTCTTGCTCCCAGGGGTAGAGTGGTGTGAAACAGAGCCGCATAAGCTGGTTGAGGTTTTCTCCTGTTTCTCTGTAGTTAACTGTTTTCCTAAGTCATTGAATATTCCAGGCCCCCTCCCACACACTCTTCTTACCCCATGGCTCAGGTCTCTAACAGATATGAAGAGAGGACTAGAAATTAACCTATCTGTTTGATATGTTTCTTCACTACTGTCATCCAGGGGCCTGGGGTTTTGTTCTGTGGCCTCACTTCTTGGTCCAGGTAAATCATTCAGTTCTCAGTCAGGCTTTTTCTTTGTGACAATGAGGCAGTGAGACTAATTCCCTCTGGACAACTTTACCTCTGGATTCACAGAAAGAGCCAGCTAACCCCCCGAATCTAAGTAGAGGCCAGACCCTATATTATTTTTGCTCCACCCAGACTCCTTAGTTTCTGGCCACATATAGATACTGTCTATACTTGTTAAGCTCTCCATCCATTAATTCTATGATTTTAATACTCTCATAGCCTTGGAACAAAGATCTCTTTCAGATATTCAATCTTAGAAAACTCAAAAATGTAGTACATTTACACAATGGAATTCTATGCAGCAGAAAGAAAGAAGGAGCTCATACCCTTTGTAACTGCATGGATGGAACTTGAGAGCATCATGTTAAACGAAGTAAGCCAGGCAGTGAAAGACAAATACCATATGATCTCACCTTTAACAGGAAGCTAATCAACAAAACAAACAAACAAGCATAATATAACCAAAGACACAGAAATTGAGAACAGGCTGACAGTCACCAGAGGGGAGAGGGGAGGGAATTTCATGGGAAAAGGGGAAGGAATTACAGGAACAAGTATAAAGGACACATGGACAAAAACTATGGGGGGGTGGAAATGGGAGGGAGGAGGGGAGGGCTGGGGTGGTGGATTCGGGTGAGAATAAAAGACAGAAAACTGTACAAGATCAACAATTAAAAAATTATATATATATCTGGGATCCCAAAGGAGAAAGAATCAAGGCAGTGTTGTGGCCTTAAAGTTTGACTCATGTATGTTTAGTATTGCTATGGACAACAACTGTGGGTCAGGCACTGCTGGGAGTATCATTTGGGCTTGCAGTGGCATCTATGAAAGCATACATCAGTTCCAGACAGTTCCTGTGCAGAGAGTTGCAGGCAGGTCTATAGGGCTTGCTTCTAAATTTCTGTGAGCTTCTAAGACCTGGGAGAGTCTGAAAAATTGGGCCTCAAAATGACATTAGCCCTCTCTTATTTTCTGGGAGCAGCCTGGGAGCAAGTACAGGAACCCACCTACCTGGAAAGTACCATTTCAGGCAACTTCTGGGAGCTCTGTGGACACTGTGTGAACTGCTCCTGTTCTCTAACTATGGATGCAAACTGGCTTAGAGATTCTTTAAGATGTGAAGTGAAAGGCAAAGAAATCACTTCCTTCTGCCTCTTCAGCTAGAGCTGTACATTTTCCTGGGGCTGCCATCCTCACTGAGGGCTGGCTGGGAGACAGCCAAGTCATTACCCCTACATTCATCCCAGCTCCTCATAGGATCTTCCTGATGGTGGGAGAATCAGGAAGAATGGACAGGACACCACTTGTCACATGGGCTCTGCCAGGCACCCATGGGGAAGCAGGACAGTAACTCTGATCCTTTTTCCTTCCCCATTGCCTCTCCTTTCCCTTTCCCCCACCACCCAAGCCTGGTCTCTTCTGGAAGGTGAGAGAAGTTTGGCTTAAGCTTGTAGTGCTCCTAACCCCTTTGCCCCACTTAGTTTTTCTCCACTTGTCCTGAAAAAGATAATTTTCTCAACTCTCCCACTCCCACACCAACCAATGGATCTTTATTCACAAGAGCACAACCTTGGGATCAAATCTAGGTTTGAATCCAGGTTCTCCCATCTGCTAACTGGGTGTATTTGGCAAGAGACTTTAATGCCTCAATCAAATGGAGAAAGTCATAGCTCTTAGGATGATTTGTGAAGGTATCTGGCAGAGGCCAGTACATTGTAGGCATCTTATACATATAGGGCCTCATTTCCTCTTTCTGTTGCCATGCTACTTCAACTACAATCACTCGATTAACTCTCCTTCATGCCCTTGACCAAGGAAACTGCTCTCCTTTGGGCAGAAGAGCCTGGGGCTCTGTGGCCCCCAGCTGCATGCTCATGGCCAAGAAGCCATCAATGGAGAACCCAACTCATAAAGCAGCCCTCCCATAAGGGGCTGTTGTTTCATAGAAAGCGTATTCTGTAATCAAAGGTGTGGGTTTTTTTTTTTTTTTTTACCTTTTTATTGAATTTATTGAGGTGACATTGGTTAATAAAATTATATGTTTCTGTTGTACAATTCTATAATATATCATCTGTATGTTGCATTGTGTGTTTGCCACCCCAAGTCAAGTCTCCTTCCATCACCACTGAACCCTCTTTTACCCTCTTCTACTGTCCCATACCCCCCTTTCCCTGTGGTAATCACCATACTGCAGGTTTAAGAGTTTTCGGTTTGGGTGTTCCCTTCACATTATTTGCCCAGCCCCCCAACCCTTTTTTCTTCTGACAGAAGTCTGTTCTCTGAGCCTGTTCCTACTTTGTTAGTTTATTTTGTTCATTAGATTCCACATATGAGTGAAATCCTATGGTACTTGTTTTTCTCTGTGTAATCAAAGTTGAAGTAACACAACAGCCTCTCTTACTTCACATGGCTGAATCTTATATAGTAACTCAGTGATTTAAAAGAAATCTTGTGTTGGCATAATATTATTCCTGGATAAAGAAAAGAAAAGAAAAATAGAGAAAAGAGAAAGAAAAAATACAAATGCAGTTTTTAGTTTTTCAAAAAATATTTTTAAAGAGAGAGAGGAAAAGAGAGAGAGAGACATTGATATGTTGTTCTACTTGTTTATGCATTTATTGGTTGATTCTTGCATGTGCCCTGACAAGGATTGAACTTGCAACCTTAGTGTGTAAGGATGACACTCTAACCAACTGATCTACCCAGGCAGGGCTACAGATGCAATATTTTATCCAAGCTCAAGAGAAAGCTTGCAACTATGCTTATATCCTGGTCAGCCAGATTTCTGAGTTGTAATGTTTGTGGTCCTAGGGTAGGAAGAGCCTCAGCAGAGCTGGCTGAACACTTTCCAGTATCCTTGATTTCTTTCTTTTTACTTAATTAATAATTTTTTTATTTTTTATTTTCATTGCAATTTAGTCCCTTAATCCCTCCCCCATCATAATCACCACACTGTTGTCCATTTCCATGTGTCTTTTTTCCCTTTTGCTCAATTCCTCCATCCTCTCCCCTATACCCCCTTAACTATCATCCTGCTCTCTATCTATGAGTCTGTCTCTATTTTCCTTGGTAGTGCAGTTTGTTCATTTGATTCCACATATGAGTGAAATCATATGATATTTGTCTTTTTCTGACTGGCATATTTCACTTATCATAATGTTCTCCGGGTCCACCCATGGTGTCACAAAGGATAAAATTTTCTGCTTTTTTTATGGCTAAGTAGTATCTCATTGTGTAAATGCCCCATAGTTGTTTTATCCACTCATCTACTGATGTACACTTGGGCTGCTTCCATATCTTGGCAATTGTAAATAATGCTGCAATGAACATAGGGGTGCTTATGTTCTTTATAATTAGTGTTCTGGGTTCCTTCAGATATATTTCCAGAAGTGGGATCACTGGGTCAAAAGGCATATTCATTTTTAATATGTTAAAGTATCTCCATACTGATTTCCACATTGACTGAACCAATTTATCAGATGTATCTCCCCAGGCAAGGGAAACAAAAGAAAAAATAAACAAATGGGGCTATATGAAACTAAAAAAATTTTACACAGCAAAGGAAATCATCAACAAAATAAAAAGACAACACACAGAATGGGAGAACATATTTGCCAATATATCTGATAAGGGGTTAATGTCCAGAATTTATAAAGAACTTACAAAATTCAACACCAATAAAACAAACAATCCAATTTAAAAAATGTATAAAGGACCTTTATAGACCTTTCTCCAAAGAGGACATACAGATGACCAATAGGCATATAAAAAGATGTTCAATATCACTAATCATCAGAGAAATGAAAATTAAAACCACAAAGAGATCTCACACCTATCACAATGGCCATTATCAATAAATCACCAAACAATAAGTGCTGGTGAGGATGTGGAGAAAGGGGAACTCTTTTGTACTGTTGGTGGGAATCCCCTCATTCTCAATGAAAACTGTGCAGTGAGGATAGAGAATGGGCACTGATGAATGCAGACATGGGGCATTGGGACAGTGTTGGTAGCTGGAAGGGCCAACATTAGGAAATGAGACCTGGGATATGCAAAATACTGCTGCTAACACAGATGTGATCTGGGGAAAGTGACAGGTCCTTCCAGGTCCTTTGTTTTCCCCACTGTAAAAGGAGTCTCTACAGTCTCAGTGAAATCAATAGCAGGTGCTTTTTTGTCCCTCTGGGACAATGGGGACCAGGAACTGTCCCTACTTCAGTCTTTTCCTGCCCCCCAACACTCATAAGACTTATGGGTATCCTGGGGACTTACCCACTGCCAAGCTGAAGCAAGAGCTCAGCGAACACTAGAAGGGGCCAACCCATAGACCTCACAGAATCTGCAGAGGGCAGTTAGCCAGTGTGGAGAAGCCTCCCTCAAGAAGAATAGCACAAACGGCCACTATTTACCAAGCTCTCACCATATGCCAGGCATACTCTTCATCCTCACAATGGCCTTGTAGTCCAGTGTGGAAAATGAGGTCCAGACAGGTTTGGTCACATGTCCAAAGTGTCTAGCCAGAAGACTCAGAGGGCCTGAGCTACTTCCTGAGCTGACTACTCAAGAAGCTACAGAAAGCCGACCCAAGAAGGATCCTGAGGAAAGTACATGGCTATGCCTCTGGCTGTGGACACCTTGGGCATGATGTCTCCACTGTGCTTTGATTCACCCTGCCTGTGGTCAGAGGTGATGCATGAAAACAGCTGAGTCCTGAGGGGCCTGCTGTCCAGGGTTCTGCAGTCGCTGGGGCCTTGCCTTCTCTGAGCCTTGGGCAGAGCCTACACAGAGAGCTAGCTCCCAAGCACCAGGCATGGCATCAGGCTCTTTATTTCATGATTTACCCATTATACAAATGGGGAAACTGAGCTCCAGAGAAATTCAATGACAGTCTTAGGTCACCTGACTTATGAAAAAACCTGCCTTTGCTTCACTGCAAAGCTGATGGATGGACCAGCTAAACTCTACCAGGAGCAATGCTGGCTTCATCCTGCCACCGTGCAATCAGCATCATCTCAGCAACAGTACCCACATCACTGGCTGTGGCATGATTTGTCAGGATGTGTGTGGAATGTAAATTACACAGTGTTCAACACCTAGAAGGTGCTTGAGAAAACAGGTAGCAACTAATGCATGCATTTGGTTTTATCATGTACCCAGCTCTGTTGTTAGTGAGCCACACATACTCCTTTGTCCTTACTGTATTTCTGTGAGGCAGGCACCAGTGTAATCTCCATTTTGCAGATGAAACAACTGAGGCTCCGAGTGGTGGGCTCAAAGGTTCCGTGAGACTAGGACTTGAACTCAGAGTCCATGCTCTGACCTGTGGTTTCCTCCCTCTCTCTTCCTCTCTTGCAGTCTGGGGGCAGAACTGAGGGGGACCCAGCCTGGCAGACATGAGGAAAGATCTGTCAGGGCAGAATGCCATGAACTGTGAGAGGCCTTGGAGGTGGGAGGATGTGGTGCATTTTAGAGCTGAGTATTTCATGTTTGAAATTCTCTCCTGACACTCTCCAGATGCAAGAATTGGTTGAAGTACACATTATTCAGAAACCATCCCAGGTGAATAATCTGACACTAAAACAGAAGGGAAAGCAGGTTAAATGTGGGGGGAATGTTTGCCTGCAGTTCAAGGACCATGCAGTGCAGAAAGTGTTCTTCACCAGAAATTCGGGAGGCCCACCTGAGGGTTGCTTCTGTCCATATGCACTTGTCAGACAGTTTTATCTTCACGGTTCTGAGATGTGAATGACAGGGTTAACTAAGGGGGCAGACCTACCACAGAACAAGAGACCCATATAGCATAGACCTCTGGTAAGGCCTAAGAGAGAGTATTCTCTAAATAAAATCCAACAAATGATATTTCCATTTTTAATTCTTGACCAACAAGAATCCTAAGTGGGCCTGGGCCTCAGAGCTCGGGACCCTACCCCTTCAGCCCTCCTCACTGAAGCTAGAGCATGTCAAGAGCCAGTATGTTGTCTTCAGCTGCCAGAGTCAGGTCAAAAGTGCCCAGGCCACTGTGCAGCAGGCTCAGGGCCTGCACTGTATCCAAAATGTCAGTAGTGAGAAAAACCTGTTTTCGCTAGGTCCCTGCACGCCTCTTTGAGGCAGTGTGCTGTGGGGACAGTAGCTGTGGAGTCACTTCTGCCTGCTTGGGTGGCCCAGGTTGAGGTCATAACCTCACTGGGCTTCTGTTTCTTTATTTGCCAAACAAGGATAGCGATGCCTCCCTGTGGAATGATTGCTGATAGGCCACTCTGGGCAGAAGAGAAAGCAAGAAGAGAATGCCTATGGTTGGCGTCCTGGAGAAGAGAACAAGGAGGGAAGCAGAGAGATGGGATGAAGTATCTCAGTCAGAGTTAAGGAGTCTTTATTTCTGAGGGAAAACTGGCTGGTTGGGGCACCACTACTGACAAACAGGAGTGTGGCAGGGACCTGGTGATGCTTGGCATCTTGCTCCCCTGTCCCATGCCCAGCCCATCGCAGAGCTAGTGTGTCACCCCCTAAAAACTCTCCAACCCTCCCATCAACTCCTTTGTCTACCACCCATCTTGGGTTCATACCCCATTCCCGTGCAACAGTCATACCTCAGTCCAAGTGCACTACTCCCTGCTCAACCCCTTCTGGGTTTATTATCACCTGTGGGATGGAAACAATTCCTCTCCCTGGACAGAGTTTGTCTATGCACTGCCCTTACCTTCTCTCTAGCTTCTTCCCCTACCCAATCCTCCTCAGCCTGCTAAGTCTCCTTGCTCCTGAATGACAACATGCCCCCCTTCTCAAGGGCCTTGATGTTTGCTGTTGTTACCCCTCAGGCCCTCTCCTTTGCACATGGTTTTCTATTTCATCCTTAAGATACTTGGACTCCCTGACTAGGAAACACCCTGAAGTGTCTGGTGCTCATGCATCAGCAGTCCAGCTCTGTCATGGAGTTTCCACACTTCACATCTGCCTCTCCCCATCTCTAGAGGGTGATCTTCATGAGGGCAGGAGCCCCTGTGCCCCGGGACCCCATGGAGGATACAAGAAGAGGGGCTGAACACAGAGTGTGGGGTCTTTGGGGGAGGGTTACATAAGCATCATCTTAGAAGAGTGGTTTTCATGGACTATAACTATTATGTTTCAGTGAGATGGAGTGTGCAGGGAGTCGGCCCTGAATATACCTCTGGGTGTTTAGAGAAGACATGAGAATTCCTGGATTGTGTCAGGAACAATAATAGGAGTGGAAACCTTCTCTGTCAGGTCCCTGAGACTGCACACTTGGGCTGCAGCAGGGATCACAAACATCTGTGACACTGGAATCACAACCTAGAGCTCACCTGGCAAGCAGGTGAGGTGAACTAACAGTTATCACCACTAGATCTGTCTGGAGAGGAGGGCCAGCTCAGGCAGATCCCAACTAAAGAAGATGTTTGATCTTTGTTTAAAGCAGGAAGGACAGTCTCCAGAAGACCCAAGGAAGAATTTTGGAGGGATGCAAGCTTGGAAGTATGTAGGACAGGTGCAGTATATTCAGGAAACTGTCATTGGTGGCTCTTGAGGGAAGTGTTAGAAGAAGGGGACCAGGCTATAAGGTAGCAGAGGAGTATGAGACCCTAAAGGATTTAAAGAAGATTTTACTGCAGGAAAGGTGACCTTAGCAACCATGGGGAGCCCTCCCAAAGGGTAGAAGGGAGGTCTAACATGGGGAGAGGGAAAGACTCTGTGGTCACACTCCAGCAGGGAGAGGGGAGGCATGAAGGAAGGCCAGCTCACAGGAGGGCAGCAGGGACAGATGGATGGCAGACAGAACCCAGCACCCTGCTGCCATCTGCTATAGGGGTGACTAAGACTGTAGCCTGCTCAGGAGGAGCTAATCTAACAGCAGCACCTGTAACTGTCACAGATGGCCAAGGATCTTCCCACTCTGGTCCCATCTGTTGGCCTCATGCTCTGGAGGTGGCAGGAGGCAGGGAGAGGATATTGACAAAGAAACACAGGAAAAAGGACTTTGAAACTATGATAAGTACAGGAAAGGAACAGAAGACAGTACTTTGATGGAAAAAATGGGTGGGGGTAAAGGCTTAGTAATATCGAGAGTCAGAGAAGGGCTCTCCAAGGAAGCAGCTTTCAAGCTGAATCCCAGGAATCTGGCATGAGTTGGTCAGATAGAGTGAGGTAGGTCATTTAGATAGAGGGAACAGTGTAGATCAAGCCTCTGAGAAAGTAAAGCACATGCACCTTGAGGAGCAGACAGTGCAGAGTGGCAGATACACAGTGTCAGAGGGATGGCAGGAGTAGAGGCTGAAGAGGCAATGAGGCCCTGACAGCACTAGTGAGGCTGGTGAGGCCCTGCTGAGGCTTGGTGACACCCTGGTGAGGTGTTGGTATGGCCTGCTGAGGCCTTGTAGAGTTGGATCCCTGAGAGCAGGGGTCAGGTCTGGGGCTTCTGTGTCCTCAGGTCCAGCCCAGGTCCTGACATAGAGCAGGCACTTGGTGATAACCAGCCTTGCCCAGGAATGGGTTTGGCCCCAGCACTGTGGACCCTGACAGCCCGTTCTTGGGGTCTGGGGTGGTGGACCTTGGGAGGTCTTGGATCCTGCTGGCCATGTCCTGCTCAGTCTGCCTTGCCTAAAAGGAGGAGGATTCCCAGCAGGCAGCACAAACTCTTTTTCTTTGCTAATTACTACCTGACATTTTAATGATCATGTTTCATTACATTCTCCACCACTTGGTCCAAAAAAATAAAAATACACGAAGCCTTAGAGACCTATAAACAAAATAAAGAGAACTTTTATAAAGCCCTTTTGAAGTCCCTACTGCAGCCCGAAACTCCTTTTCTCCCTGAATGTGCCGACAGGGTGTTTGAAATGAGAAAAAGCTCTGGGATCTGGGGGCACAATCACACTACCCCTCCCCCAACACACAGGTTGGAGACACCAATAAACCCACTGTCGCCCCCATCCCTGGCCCTCTTGAACCCATGCAGCTCTGACTTTTTCTGGAAAGCAGCACAAGTTACCCAGAAGAGTGTCACTCACAAGCTGAGGGGCCTAAGGCCACAGCCCAGTTCTGCCATCTCTCATGTGTGACCTGGACAGATGACCGGGTTTCTGTCTCCTTATCAAATGGGCTGTGGTGATGTTGGTGAATGAGCAGCTTGCAGGTTGTCTTGTGTGTGATACCATCTCATCCACTCTAGATGGTATAAGTCGCCTGACTAGATTTAGTCAGGCGACTTATACCACATACACCAAATTGTGAGTTTACTTTATAACCATATAATCTTTTAAAAGATTTTTCATGGAAATGAATGCACCTTCTAAGAAGTGTCCTCCCTCAGACATAGTGTGCTTGGGTGCTCCAGCATTTAACAGTGGCTTTGGAGTAATCAGCTTGGGTGTCCTGTTCTGAGTTGCCTTCAGTAACTGCTGTTCTGAGCAGTTCAGTAACAATTTTGCTGTCAGGATGTTCTTAAACTTAAACATAATGGTGAGGTCTTTTTGAGGATGCTTTACAGTTCACACAAACCAGACTCACTGGCTCCCACTTCACTTTCTTCTCCAGTCACTTTGGAAGAAGAGAGGAGTGGGCCATCCTGGCAGAGTGCAATTTTCAGAGATTGCATTGGCAGTATTTCTCATTCTGATGAAACTTTGCCTCTCTCCTACATGGAGGTGGAGGCCAGTCCCCCTTCCACTGTGAATATGGGCTGAGAGCAGCAACAGGCTTGTAACCACAGAATGCTGATGCCATGTTGTGAGAAGTCCAAGCCCAAATGAGAGACAGTTAAGAGCTATAACAGCTAAGATGTGTTTATATCTGGAAGCCCAGCCTTCCAGTCATCTCAGCTTATGCAGCAGACATAGGAATAAAGACATTTCCTAATGGTTCTAGTCCCAGCTGAGTCCCAGATAACAAACAGCATAGACAAGCCAACCCCTTTAAGTCTTGTCCATATTCTTGACCCACACATCTGTGAACATAATAACTTGCTCTTTGTTTTACACCCGTAAGTTTTCTGTGGTTTGTTAGCAGCAAATGAAAACAGAAACAACCATGAGGATATCCATATAATACGTTGCTGGAGGTCAAATTGAGAAATGAGAGATGGATAGTGTGACCATATAGTTTGTTGTTTCGCATGGAATACTTCTGAACATATAAGAAAACTGTTAACATGTATGTCAGAATAACAGGCATAAAATGGAATTCTGGACTCCCGGCCACCCTAGCAATGGGTCTACTACATAACTGATATTCTTTCCTTCCCTTGCTATACTGCAGGGGACAAAGCTTGGGCTTGGTTTTAGAAGATCTGGATTTATTTTCCTGTGTCATTTTATCAGCTGAATGACATTGGATACGTTGTCTAGGTAATCTTAGGTAACCCTCCCAAATCTCAGTTTTCTAGGCTACAAAATAAAAATAATACCTTTCTTCAGTCTTCATGTCATAGCAATCAACCCTTTATCCCTTTAACATCACAGAAATTTTCTTGAAAGCAGTCCTCAGTGACTGACTCATTAATCCAAAACACTCTGCTCAGTTTTCATTTTACATACCCCTCTGTGGTATCCAGGCATGGTGTCACTTTGTGTGTCATTTTGACTAGGCCACAGACACTTTGGAAACATTATTCTGGGTGTGTTTTCTGGATGAAATTAACATTTGAATCAGCAGACTGAGTAAAGCAGATTGCCTACCTCAGTGCAGGTGAGCTTCATCTAATCCACTGAAGGCCTGAACAAAACAGAAGGCTGAACAAAAGGGACTTCGCTCTCTGACCTGGCTATCCCTTTTCTGCCTTTGGACTTAGACTGGAACTTACACCATCAGCTATATTGCTCTCAAGCCTTCAGAATGCAGATCCTGGGGCTTAGCTTCCATAATTGCATGAGCCAATTCCTTATAATAACTAAGTAAATAAATATCCTATTGGTTCTATTTCTCTGAAGAATCTTGACTAGTACACCAATCCTCCTTGGCATCCTGTTATTGTAACATTTTTTCCTTTAGTTTCTGCAGCATCTCTCTCAGTTGAAAGAAGAATTCTCTTAATGGGCTCATCATTAAACTTGACATAGCTGAGGGAAGAAGCAGGGGATTTGAAGATAGGTTGGGAGAAACTTCTTAAACTAAAGCAGAAAGAAAAAAGGAATGAGAAAAAAATAAAACAGTGTTCCAGAAATGTGGGATATTATCAAAAGGTGTCAAATGACACAACTGAAATATCATAAGGAGAGGAAAGAGTATAACAAGGCAGAAGAAATATATGAAGTAATAATGGCAGAGAACATTCCCAAATCAATGACAGACACTAAACAACAGATCCAGGAGGCTTGGAAAACAGTAAGTAGGATAAATACCAAAGACAGAAAAATACACCAAGAAAATACACCATCAAAAAAACAACAAGAAAATACACCAAGGCATACAATATTTAAGAGGCAGAAAACCAAAGACACAAAGAAAATCTTGAAAGAATCCAGAGAAGAACAATACCCACCTTACCCATAGAGGTGCAAGGATAAGGACTACAGCAAACTCCCTTTAGGAACTAGGTAAGCAAGAAAGGAGTGAAACGAGACATTTAAAGTGTTGATAGAAAGAAGACACCATTCTACTATTCTATATCTAGATAAATTATCTTTTATAAACAAAGGAGAATAAAGACTTACTCAAGCAAACACACCTGAGAGAATTTGTCTTCAGTAGATCTGCCCTGTAAAACATGTTTAAAGACATTCTTCAGGCAGAAGGAAAACATACAGTTCAGAAACAGGGATCTAAATAAAGAATGGAAGAACATCAAAGAAGGATTAAAGGTAAAATATTTATTTTTATATTCTTAATGATCCAAATATGACTGTTTATATGTAACTACTGTTCTAATTATATGACTATTGTAATGATATATCATTATTATAGCATATGGATAAGTAAAATGAATGACATAATCACAAGGAAGGTAGTTTCACCACATTTAAAGTGTTATGTTACAAACTTCCGGCCAAGATGGAGGCATAGGTGGACACACTGTGCCTCCTCTCATGACCAAAATTAAGGACAACAAATATTTAGAAACAAGAAAACAACAGAACTGATAGAAATTGAACTGTATGGAAATCCAACAACCATTCATCCAGACCAGTAAGAGGGGTGGAGGTGCGGACCTGGGCACTCAGGCAGGAGTGGCTGGCAGTTCCCAGGTGTGCAGGTGGCAGCTAGAAGAACTCAAGTGCACAGGCGGTGGCTAGCAGACCCTGGGCATGAGGTGGCAACTGTGCAGACCCAGTGAGGCTGAGCAAGGTGGCTGGATGACCAGGTGGTCTCACATTCACGCACAGATAATCCAGGCGAAAGGGAAGCGGCAGAAGGGACTGGAATCCAGGAGAGAGCGGAGCAAGCGCCATTGTTCCCTCTCAGACCCGCCCCCACATACAGCATCACAACTCAGAGACTGGGCTGCCCCACACTGGGGAACATCTAAGGTTCCACCCCTCACTATGTAACAGCTGTGACCAGACGCCCTCCCCGCCAAAAAAACCCACCAAAAATGGCTCAAACCGGAGAACAAATCAAAGCTCCAGAGCCAATTCTTCTAAGCAATGAAGAGATAGCCAACCTATCAGATGCACAGTTCAAAGCCCTGGTGATCAGGATGCTCACAGAATTGGTTGATTTCGGTCACAAGTTAGATGAAAAAATGAAGGCTACAATACGTGAAATGAAGGAAAATGCATGGGGAACCAATAGGCATGGGATGAAAACTGGGACTCAAATCAATGGAGTGGACCAGAAGGAAGAAACAAACAACCAAACAGAAAACAAGGAAGAAAGAAGAATTCAAACAAATGAGGAGAGGCTTAGGAACTTCCGGGACATCTTTAAACATCCCAAAATCTGAATTATAGGGGTCCCAGAAGGGGAAGAAGAAGAGCAACAAGTGGAAAACTTATTTGAACAAATAATAAAGGAGAACTTCCCCAATCTGGCAAAGGAAATAGACTACCAGGAAGTCCAGTAAGCTCAGAGAGTCCCAAAGAAGTTGGATCCAAGGAGGAACACCCCAAGGCACATCATAATTACATTAGCCAAGATTAAAATGAAGGAGAGAATTCTAGAAGCAGCAAGGGATAAGGGGACAGTCACCTACAAAGGAGTTCCCATCAGACTGTCAGCTCATTTCTCAAAGGAGACCTTCTAGGCAAGAAGGGGCTGGAAAGAAGTATTTGAGGTCTTGAAAGGCAAGGACCTACATCCAAAATTTCTCTATCCAGCAAAGCTGTCATTTAGAATGGAAGAGAAGATAAAGTGCTTCTCAGATAAGGTCAAGTTCAAGGAGTTTATCATCACCAAATCCTTATTATATGAAATGTTAAAGGGACTTATCTAAGAAAAAGAAGATAAAAATATGACAGTGAAAAGACAGCAAACTCACAGCTATTAACAACCACACCTAAGACAAAAACAAACAACTAGAACAGGAACAGAACCACAGAAATGGAGATCATATGGAGGGTTAGAAAAGGGGAGGGGGAGGAGGAGAGAGGGGGAGAAGTTACAGAGAATAAGTAGCATAGACGGTGGGTAGAAAATAGACAGGGGGAGGGCAATAATAGTGTGGGAAATGTAGAAGCTAAAGAACTTATGACACATGGACATGAACTAAAGTGGGGGAACGTGGGTGGGAGGGGGTGTGCAGGGTGGAGGGGAATGATGGGGGAGAAATGGGACAACTGTAATAGCATAATCAATAAAATGTATTTAAAAATGAAAAATAAACAGCCACCTTTTTTGCTAAAAAATCAAGTGTTATGTTACAATACTATTTAAAGGTGGACTAAGATTATTTTAAATACCTATTGTAAACTATAGAGAAAGTATTAAAACTTTTTTAAGTATAAGTTATCAGCCAAGATAGATGATAAATACAGTCATATAGAAGTTAAATTAAAATTAAAGAAGGAGGAAGAAATGAGAGGAAAAAACAAAGATTAAATGCAATAAATCGAAATAGTTATTAAAATGGTAGATTTTAATTGAACTATACCAGTAATCACTTTAAACGTAAATGCTCAACAGCAATTCTACTCCTAGGTATATACCCAAAAGAAGTGGAAACCTGTGTTCACAGAAAACTCGAATGCCAATGTTATAGCAGCATTATTCAAAATAGCCAAAAAGTGGAAAAAAGCCCTGTGTCTGTGAACTGATGAAGGAATAAACAAAATATGGTACATCCATACATTGGAACATTATTTATACTAGAAGATGAACGTAGTGACTTTACATCAGGGGAGAGACTGTAGATGTATTTTTGCCTATTCCTAAGTGCAATTAAAAACTCTGGACATTACATATAAAACAAATGTAAGAAGACTCTGAAATGTGTAGGGAAAAAAGAAAAACCAGGTAGAGACTCCAGGATCCAAGGGAAAACACGAGGGTGAGTACCCTGGGTTTTCTTTTTGCCTCATAGATCTCTGACTTGGAGCTAAAGAAGTCTGTAACCTGAAAATGCCAATGATGAAGGCAGTAAAAGACTCAAGAAAAGGCTGCTTCTTTTAGCCAAAGATCAAGAAAGTGGGCAACCTGTACAGACAGAAAACATTTAGACAAAACTATTGTGCTCCAGCCAAACAGAACAGAAAAACTTGCTGGTTCCACCCTTCCCCGCAGCAGCAAAGGCTGTGTGGGGAGCCTAACTTACACTGTCTTTAGGGTCTAACAAGGAGGGCCCTCAATACCCTCCTCACCCTGGGGAGTTGTTGAAGGTGGAGTAGAGAGCCAGGACTTCTGTCCCTTCCAGGGATTAATGAAGACCATCTGGGGATCAGTAGTGAGGCATTCCTCTCCTTCAAGTCAGGAGAATCAGTGGAAGTCCACTTAGACCCAGAAGTCCCACCTCTGACCAGCAGTAACAATGTGACGCCCTTGGGTGTCAATACAAGCTCAGTGGCAAACCTGGACCTCTCCCCTATATTGCACAAACAACACAGGGTCTACACCTCTCCTTTGTTTGCCAGAGCAGTGTCAGAGGAAGTCAGCTGAACCAAAAGGTTTAAATAACACCCAGACTCTCACCATCATACCCACAATGCCCAGGTTTCAATAAAAATCACTGTCATACCAAGAACCTGGATGATCTCAAACTGAATGATAAAGGAGAGTCAATGAATGTGAACACCAAGACAATAAGGATATTAGAATTATCTGAAGATTCCAAAACAGTCATTGGAAAAGTGTTTCAGTGAATAATTACAAACATGAAGCTCTCAGCAAGGAAATAGAAATACCTAGAGCTACCACTAAAAATATTATACAAAGAGCTACACCAAAAAATATAGAAAAATTAAAATTGAATTATAAAAATGCTTATGCAATCAATAGGCAGGATAAAGAAAACTGAAAAATGAGAAACAGAGAAAATAGGAGCGAAAAGTAAAAAGGCAGATGTAAAGCCCTGACACATCAATCATTACATTAAATGTAAGTGGGTCTAATTATACCAATTAGAAGACAAATGTTGGCAAAGTGAATTAAAAAACATAACTGTATATGATCTGTAAGAAACTCACCTTCAGTATAATAATAGAAGGAAATTGAAAATTAAAGAATGGAAAAATACATATATACAAACATTAAAAGAAAGTAGGAGTGGATAAATTAAAATCAGATAAAGTAGACTCATAGCTAAGACAATTTCTAGAGACATTGAGGAATATTATATAATGATAAAACTGGTCAATCCTTCAAGAAGATAGGAATCCTAAATGTGTAAAGATCAAAGAATGGAGCAGCATAGTATGTGAAGCAAAAAATCATGGAAGCAAAAGGAAAAATAGATACCTAACCAGCACTCCTCCAGACTGTCAAGGTCACCAAAAGCAAGGAGTCTGAGACACTGTCATAGCCACGAGGAGCCTAAGCAGGTATGACAGCTAATGGTAGTATATTCTGGGCAGAACGCTGGAACAGGAAAAAGGCATTAGATGAAAAACTAAGAAAATCTGAGTAAAGCATGGACTGTAATGTTGCGGACCATTCAGCCTTGTTTCAGGAGTTGTAACCCTCACCCCATTGTGGGCTGTGTAAGAGCCAAGGGACCCACTTCATCTGGGTCTGTTCTGTCAAGAGGACGTGAGTTACTAAGGAGACAAAGCTTATCTTCCTGGCAGGAGCACTGCTTCTGCCTCATCCATCTCTGGCCCCAATGCTTGGTTGGCAGTCAATGACGGGTAAGACTCCTCATGGGAGGGGCAACCTAAGCCAGACGTGACCACTTGGGAGGCCTCATGGAAGGACTTGGGGGAGCTGCAGCAAAGAGGATGTGGTGGACCCTCGCCCCCTGGCTATTCTGACATAGCCCGAGTCCTCATTTCCATCTGGGAGATGTCTTCTGCTTCCTAATCGGCTTAAAGCCTGAAACTATGAGGGCAAGCAGTGCAGCCCTGTGCTAGCCAGGACGGTTCCCTGGGTGATCAGGCATAAGAAAGAATTCCTAAAGTCCTGTGAAACCTGCTTTGCTAAGAGTGCTCTCATTTAAATGATAAGGGTCCCAGGAGGAAATGGGTATGTCTCCCAAAGTTTGGCAACCCCCTTTCCTGACAGACACTGACTCAGATTAAACCCTCAGATTTCTTTGAAATGTTCTTTGATCCTTGCCGCCTGACATACCTGTATTCCTGTGTATTGGAACCCAATAAAAGCTTAGTGAGGAAGGGGCTCTGGGTCATTCTCCTCTGAGAGTTTGTCCACCTTTCTTTCCCAAGCAGATCATGTCTTGGTAGTTTTATTTTCATCCGTGATGAAGGGATGGGGCTCTGCAGGCAGAGCCCCCTCACATCTGGCGCTCAGGACAGGGGCCCCCACACTGTAATGAAAAGTAATGCATCAATTTTTGTTCATTAGTTTTGACAAATATGGGAAACTGGATGTGGACAAAAACTGCACTATATTTGAACCTTTTCTGTAAATACAAAAAAATCTAAAACTTAAAAGTTTGTTCAGAAAACACTACCCTTCTTTCAGATGCCCAAGACAGAAGATATAAAGGTGTTGGGGGAGTTAGCTGAACTGCTTTCTCTTATTTACTTCACAGATCCACTCAATTTTAGATGAAGTCCTGTAGGTTCTACCCCTGGAGCATCTCTTCCAAGCCATCACCTCTCAGGTGTCCTCATCTTTCTTCTAGACTACAGGTGGCAAACAGAAGGCCTGTGGCTGAATCCGGCCCCTCACCTTGTTTCATCTGGCCTGGCACCCAGCAGCAGTGCTGAGCTCCTTGCCCCTAATTAAGGCGCAGTTACATTTACACAGTCCTAAAATTATATTCGGCCCTTTGAAGGAAACCGCAATGCTGATGTAGACCCTCATGAAAATGAGTTTGACACCCCTGCTCTAGACTGAAGCAAAACACCCCTCACGGATCTTCCTGCTTCTAATAGGCACATACTCTTTACATCATAAGTAATATTCCAAAAATACAAATATGATCAGTTTTCTCTAGTAGGCCCACCAATCCCTTCAGTAAGCCTCCACTGACTTCAAGGAAAAGGTGATGCCCTTTGGATCTTCTAGCTGTAGATGAGGCTGCCTCCCTTTCCAGCCTTATTCTATCATCCACAACACCATACTTTGCAGCCAGTGCTCAGGTACCTAGATACTCACAGTCCTCCTGACCCGCCAAACTATTTAGATAGCTCCATAATTCTATGCTGCCCCCACTTGCATAGACTGTCTCTGACCTCCAGTGTTCCTCTCCTGGTAAAAGCTTACTTTAACTGTTATTACTGAGTTCCACAGTTCTCTCTTGCTCTAAAGAAAAGGTGCTAGGCCCAAGTTATCACTCTTCTCTGGGTTTTAACCATGATCCATGTGGGTTCCTCCAGAGTCCTTGAGGCAATCTTGCATTACAGGACTATAAGCTCTTTAAAAGCAGAAAGGGTATATATTTTGTCTTTGTATCCCCATCTCCTATAGAATTAAGTACATAGGGTCCTTCGGATTACCAACAATAAAGCTTCAAGCAGAATAAGAAAAATCAAGGAAAGAGGTTGAGAAGCGCTATCCAGAGAAGCAGAAAGAGAACCAGCATAAAGTGACTACAGATGCCACAAAGTGTTTAGGCATCTGGTTGCTTTGAACTCCTCAACTGCTGACCTCCTAAGAACAGCCCAAGGTGCCCAGGAGAGCCAGCAGAGCATCTGGGTATGACTTCTGCCTGTGACTACCCGAACTAGAGATGGGCTAAAAACATATGCTCAGCCAAACACTTCCTATGGCCTTCTGAAATATGTTATCTCAGCCACAGCTGCAAGTGCACTGAATCATGCTCACTCATAGTGTGATCGCCCTCAATCAAAGTGGTGATCTCAACACTGGGAAAAGAGAGGGTCCTTTCCCCTCCAAGTTGTCAGAGAGACTCCTGGTAATGATTACTACCCAGTATCTCAGCCTCTTCTGGCAGACACAGAGTGATATGACTGAACTGGGATTGGATCTAGAATTTTCCACCTCATCATTTTTTTGTGGTGTAATCTTCATCAAGTTAACTTTCTTAAGTTTCACCTGTAGGATGAGGACAAAACATCCACTCTGCTCTACACAATCATTTAGGAGGATTAATTTAGAGAATATGTGATAAAGAAATGCTACTGCCCTCTTATGCATTTTCTTAGTTCTAAAGATGCAGACTCTGAATGTAAAAACTTTATGGCTGACTTTACACTTTGGATATTCGTAATGGCCCCAGAGTTCACAGAATATAAAATATGAACATTCACCCCTTTAACTGATATGTATTCAGCTTCCATACAAGCTAGGTTCTGGGATGGCAACAACACCTACACAGACTAAGGTTACATTGTTGTATATCTTGAAGGATGTTTCATCTATGAAGATAAACATGAGGGAGTCTAGGCACAGGCAATGTCATGAGCAAGAACATCCCATTGGAAGGTTGAAAGATGATACAGGTGAAAGTGAGGATGATGTAGGTAGGTCAAGGAGCCAGAGGTTAGACCACAGAGGATAGGGTGTTGAAAGTCACCCTAAAGATAGCAGTATGAGTCTGCAGCAGCCAGAGAACATGGAGGGCTATAGTCTGGACAGTGATGGTGTACCCATACTCTCATTTCTGTACTTTTTAAATTGATGTTTAGTTCTTAAACTGTCAGTTAATGAACTAATCAAGACTGACAGTAAGAGTTTGATTCCCAGTCAGGGCACATGCCTGGATTGTGGGTTTGGTCCTGGTCATGGAAATAATATTTTTTCTTTTAAGGAAGTTGATGAGGAATTCTAACATAGGCTCCAGGTTCCATGATTTCTATTTTCCTGAAAGGAAAAGAGGGAAGATGGTTGAGGAGTGAGTGGAAGTCAAATTGACCTCCTCCAAGGACCAATCTGGAATTACAACTCAGTTGTGGAGAAACCACCCAGAACAAACAACTGAGCAATAGCCAGAGAGAAGCATATAACTTCAGACAGACAGAACCAGCTTCGGCACAATCTGTCTGGTAAGGAGTGTGGTAGAGACTTGAGAGGGCTGGCTGGGTGCCCACGGGCAGCAACACCTGTGGGATAATTAAGTGGCTGGTTGGATCCCCCAAAGAAGATTGGGGTCTAAACCCTAAGCTAGGATTCCCAGTCCAGAACACCAGAGCCCAAAAAGTACACAGATAACAATGAGTGGAAAAAGCAGCAGAGCTGCTCTCTGCCAGAAACAGATGTTTGGAGACACAAGGGTCGTTTAAAGGGCCAACACACAAATTTTCATTTGCTTCCACTTACCTGGGACTCAGGCAAAGGCAGGGGCAGAGTAGACTAGAGATGCTGGAGGAAATACTAGGTACAGAGGCTTCGGGGAGAGAACCAAGAGAGTAGCCACCGGCATCCTGGTGCTGAGTCATACCGCAGACCACAGTAGCCTTTGAGCTTAGGCAGACCACTCCCCTCTGAGCGGCAGTAGTCTGAGTGGAAACAATAGCCCTGGCCCCAGGAGGGTCTCTGCCTTGGTCCTTTGGTGCTTAAGCCTGACTTCTGAGTCAGTGATCAGATAAACAACCAAAGGAGACAGCCAGAGACAGTAGATCACTGGCAAAGGAGGGGCAGAGTGGACTAGATAGACTTGAAGGGAGACTGGGGTTGGAGGCGTTGGGGAGAGAACTGAGAAAGCAGCCTCGGGGATCCAGTGCTGAGCCAACCCCAATATGCAGCAATCATCCTGCTCAGGCAGACTACTGCCCTCTGAGCAGCAGCTACCTGAGGGGAAACAATAACCCCCACTGCAGAAGGGATTCAGCCCTGCCCTGTGGTGCCTAAACCTGACTGCTGAGTGCAGAGGGGCCATATTAACAATTGAAGGAGACACTCAGTGACAGCAGATCACTGGAAGTATCAAACAAGCTGCCCAAGGTTAGACGGGGTCAACATCTGACCTTACCAAAGGCAGATCCAGAGAGAAAAAAAAAAAAAAAACAGTGGTAAATACAAGAGGCTACCGAGATGAAATCCACTATGGTCTCCTTCATGATTAGCAATATTTTCTTCCCTGAAGAGCTTTATAACATTCATTTCTTGTCCAGCAAATTTGTATATAATAAGTCACTAGATTTTATACTATAGTGTATTTCAATTAGTATATTTTGCCCATCTTCTCTTAGCTCATCTTACCTTCCTCTTTCCTTGCAATATTCTCATTTCAAATTTGGTTTTCTCTCTAGCTACAACTTGTTTCCGTTCTGCACTCTTACTATTTTCCCCCGTCCAGACACTCAAAACAAATTCTCTTATGAAGGGTCATTTCACATCCTTTTGCCCAGCTCTCAAAATACCCATGTTCTCGCTACACCTATAACAAACTTCGCTGGTTGGTTGTGGGTAGGGTAGTTGTTGTTGCATTGATTTTTCAAGGTTATCTCTAGAGCTTCACTAATGCTGTATTTCAAATAACAAGTTTTACTGGACCCCTCATCTACTCTCTTTTTTTTACTCAAATTTTAATTATGCCATCTTAGCCTGTTTTTTTTTTATTCTATTTCTCTTTCATCCTGCCCATTTATTCTTCTTTATTCTCCTTTTTTCTTTTCCTTTACATCCCAAATTTTAATTTTTCTCTTAGTCTAGTTTTTGTTCCTCACTCTTAGTATTCCCATTCCTCTATCATTACACAATCACTTCCCATTCCTCTAAACATCTCTTAGACTTTTCTTTGTTTCTTTTTTCCCTCTTATTCCCATACCACTTATATTAATTTTAGCTTGTTTGTTGTTGATAGTACTCCAGTGGATCTTTCTCTTCAGTTTATCTCCTATATTTTTATCAATTATTTAATATTTTCCTTCCTTTTTCTTTCTCTCACTCACTTTATTTTATTTTATACTATTTTAATTTCTGTTTAAACCTAATGCATTCCTTCGCATACTCCATTCCGCACTCTTCATTCTCTTTCTTTATTCATGAGGTAAACTTTACCTTCTCTCTTCCATTGCTCCAAATCCCAACTCTTATTAGTGCTCCTTCCTCTACCCTGTCAAAATCATTTCTCTTTCAGTATGTCATTTCATATCCACTCTCTTTTCTTAATCTCATTATAACCTTATTAATACTGGTTTATTTCCTATTGATAGTGGGATGGTGGGGGCGTTATATTTGCGGGTGTGAGTTTGTTTCTTGGGCTCTGTGGGTGTTGTGCAATACCTGCACAACAGCACGCAAGACATGGTGAGTGAAGTGACCCTCAACAACAAGCAGCAGAGAAGGACCCATAAAAGAATGACCCAACAACAATCAAAACCCATTTACATCCAGAAAACTAACATAAAAGGCAAAAAGGACGTCCCAAGAACATCAAGTTCAGGAGATCAAGGAGACTGTACCACTGTATCTCATAGGCCTCCCACCATCGAAGTTCATACCACAAAGTAACAGTCAAAACAGATCAATTTCAGAAACAGAAGCAAAGAAGAGGAGTCCCACAAACAATGGAAATAAAAAGAAATAACCCACAATCAAAAAGAAAGGAGGAAGCCTCAGAAATAATGCTAAATAAAATAAAGGCAAGTCAACTATCAGATATTGAGTTTAAAGCAATGGTTACAGGAAGCTCAATGAGCTCACAGAGAATTACCAAAAACTACATGGAAATTACAAGGAACTTCCTGCAAACTATATCAGCATTAAAAAGGACACAGAAACAATTAATGGGGATCAAGAACAAATGAAGAATACAATTTCTGAATTAAAGAACACAGTAGAATGAATCCAAAGCAGGCTGGATGAAGCAGAGGGTCAAATTAGTGAGTTGGAGGACAAAGTAGAAAAAAACACCCAGAAAGAGCAAGAAAAAGAAAAAAAGACTGAAAAAAAAATGAAGAGGGGTTAAGGGAAATGCAGGACAACATGAAACAGAATAATATCCATATAATAGAGATACCAGAAGGAGAAGAAGAAGAGTAAGGAATAGAAAACCTGTTTGAAAAAGTAATGATGGAAAACTTCCCTAATTTGATGAGAGAAAAAGTCACACAAATCCAGGAAACACAGAGAGTCCAATCAAGAGGAACCCAAAAAGGCACATTTCATACATCATAATTAAAATGGCAAAATTACAAGATAAAGAGAGAATCTTAAAGACGGCAAGAGAGAAACAGGATGTAACATATAAGGGAGCCCCAATAAGTCTAGCAGCTGACTTCTCAATGGAAATGCTCTAAGCCAAAAGGGAATGGCAAGAAATATTTCAAGTAATGAAAAACAAGGTCTGCAACCAAGATTACTCTATCTAGCAAAGGCCCTCATTAAATTGGAAGGCCGAATAAGGAGCTTCCCAGACAAAAGAAGCCTCAAAAAATACAACTTCACCAAACCAGCACTGCAAGATATGCTAAAGGGACTGCTTTAAGAAGAGGAAGAAAAACAGTGAGAAAGAAAGAAACAAAGGTACAAAGGGAGTAAAATGACAATGAATAAGTCATTTTATGAATAATAAAATGACTATGAATAATAACCTTAAATGTAAATAGATTAAATGCCCCAATCAAAAGACGTAGGGTAGGTGAATGGTTAAGAAAACATGACCTACAACATATGTTGCATACATGAGACTCACCTCAGAACCAAAGACCTACACAGGCTCAAAGTGAAGGGCTGGAAACAAATTTTCCATGCTAATGGACAGGAAAAAAAGTCCAGGGTCCAATACTTATATTTGACAAAATAGACTTTGAAACAAAGACCATAAAAAGAGATCCAGAGAGACACTTCACAATACTCAAGGGAAGAATCCATCAAGAAGACATAAACATTATAAACATATATGCACACAACATAGGAGCACCCAAATGCATAAGAAAATTTTGGAGGACTTCAAGAAAGATACAGACAGCAACACACATATACTGGGGAATTTAATACCCCAGGGTCAAAACTGGATAGATCTTCCAAACAAAATATCACCGAGGATATTGCGGCATTGAACAATGTCCTACACCAAATGGACTCACCTGATATATATAAACAGAACATTTCAATCTAAAGAAGCAAAATGCACATTCTTTTCATATGCACATGGAACATTTTCAAAGATAGACCACATGATAGGACATGAAACAAGCCTCAACAAATTCAAAAAAATTGAAATCATGTTAAGCATCTCAGACCACAAGGGTCTGAAAGAAGAAACCCATCTTGAGGAAAAAATTAAAAAACACTCAAACTCATGGTGATTCAATAGCATGCTATAAAACAGGAATGGATTAAGAATGAGATCAAGGAAGAAATCAAAAAGTTTTTGGAAACAGAGGAAAATGAACTCACAATAATCTAAAATTTATGGGACATAGCAACAGCTATCCTGGGAGGGAAGGTCATAGAGATACAGGCCTATCTAAAAAAGAGAGACATATCAAATAAACAACCGAATCCTATATCTACAAGAACTGCAGGAACAACAATGAAGACAGCCCAGAGCAAGTAGAAGGAAGGAAATAACCAAGATCAGAGCAGAATTAAATGACAGAGAGACTAAAAGCACAATTCTAAGGATCAATGAATCCAGGAGCTGGTTCTTTGAAAAGATAAACAAAATTGACAAACCTTTAAGCAGGCTCATCAAGAAAAAAATAGAGAGGACTCAAATAAACACAATCAGAAATGAAAGAGGAGAGATTACAACTGGCACCACAGAAATACAAAGGATTGTAAGAAATTACTATGATGAACTGTATGCCAAGAAATTTGAAAACCTAGGTGAAATGGAGAAATTTCTAGAGAAATATAATATTCCAAAACTCAATGAAGAAGAAGGAACAGACCAATAACAGCTGACAAAATTGAAGCAGTAATGAAAAAACTCCCAACACACAAAAGCCCTGGGCCAGACAGTTTCATGGGAGAATGCTACAAAACATTTAAGGAAGAGCTAACGCCTATCCTTCACAGACTATTCCAAAAAATTCAAGATGATGGAAGACTCCCAAACTCTTTTTATGAAGCCAGCATCATCCTAATCCCAAAACCAGATAAAGACACAACAAAGAGAGTAAACTATAGGCCAATATTGCTGATGAACACAGACACTAAAATCCTCAACAAAATACTGGCAAACTGCATCCAGCAATACATTAAAAGGATCATACACAATGATCAAGTGGGATTCATACCAGGGATGCAAAAATGGTACAATATTCACAAATCAATAAATGTAATATATCACATAAACAAAAGGAAAGAAAAATATCACATGATCATATCAATAGATGTGGAAGAAGCATTTGATAAGGTACAGCACCCACTTATGATAAAAATGCTCAGCAAAGTGGGACTAGAGGGAGCATTCCTCAACATAATAAAGGCCATATACAAGAAACCTACAGCCAACATCATACTCAACAGGCAAAAACTAAAAGCTTTCCACTAAGATCAGGAACAAGACAAAAATGCCCACTTTAACCCCTTCTAGTCAACATAGTATTGGAAGTCCTTGCCACAGCATTCAGATGAGAAGAAGAAATAAAAAGCATCCAAATTGGAAAGGAGGAAGCAAAACTGTCATTGCTTGCAGATGACATGATAGTGTACACAGAAAATCCTATAGACTGCACCAAAAAACTACTTGGTCTAATAAGTGAATTTGGCAAAAAAGTGAGATACAAAGTCAATATTCAGAAGTCAAAGGCATTTCTGTACACTAACAATGAAATATCTGCTATAGAAATCGGGGGAAAAATCCCATTTGATATAGCAACAAGTAAAATAAAGTACCTAGGAATAAACCTAACCAAGGAGGTAAAAGACCTGTACTCAGAAAACTAAACATCCCTGAAGAAAGAAATTAAGGAAGACACAAATAAATGGAAGCCTGTGACACACTAATGGATTGGAAGAATTACCATCATCAAAATATCTAAACTTCCCAAAGCAATTTATAGATATAATGCAATCCTTATTAAAATACCAATGACATATTTCACAGATATAGAACAAATACTTCAAAAACTTATATGGAACCATAAATGACCCCAAATAGCTGTAGCAATTTTGAGAAAGAAGAACAAAGTAGGAGGGATCACCATACCTGACATCAAATTGTATTACAAGGCCACTCTAATCAAAACAGCCTGGTACTGGCATAAGTACAGAAACATAGATCAATGCAACAGATTAGAGAGCCCAAAAATAAACCCTTGCCTTTATGGTCAATTAATATTTGACAAAATAGGCAGAGACATAAGATGGAATCAAACTAGCCTCTTCAACAAATGGTGCTGGGAGATCTGGACAGCTAGATGCAAAAAAAAAGGAAACTTGACCACCAACTTACACCATACACAATAATACACTCAAGATGGATAAAAGACTTAACATAAGTTGTGATACCATAAAAGTCCTAGAGGAGAAGATAGGCAGGAAAATATCAGATATTCCACACAGTAATACTTTCACTGATATGTCCTCTAGAGCAAGGGACATAAAAAATAAACAAAGAATAAACAAATGGGACTTCATCAAAATATAAAGCCTCTGCATGGCTAAAGAAAACATTAGCAAAATGAAAAGGAAATCAACTGTATGGGAAAATATATTTGCCAATGATATCTTGGACAAGGGTTTGATCTCCAAAATATATAAAGAACTCACATGGGTCCACTCCAGGAAGACAAACATCCAGTTAAAAAATGGGCAAAAGAGACCGGAGGCGGCTCTGCAAACGACCGGAGGCGGCCGCGCGACCGGAGGGGCCTCTGCAACCGACCGGAGGCGGCCCGGCGACCGGAGGCGGCTCTGCAAACCACCGGAGGCTGCCCGGCGACTGGAGGCGGCTCTGCGACCAGGTTGGAAGCAGCCCTGCGGCCAGAGGTGACCCTGCAACTAGAGAAGGGGACTCTGGAAGAACCGGAGCTCACATCTGTGAACCTGGGGTGAGTGCGCGCAACTCGGGAAACTCTCGGAGCCCACGCCCGTAGTCTCAGGCGGGCGCCTGTGCCCTGTAGGAGACCCGGAGCTCACAGCAATAGGCTCGGGGAGGGATGGATCTGTAAGAGATCCCAGCTGAAATCCATAAACTCGGGAAAGCGCGCCCTGTGACGGAGGCTCAGAAATCACACCCAAGGCCCTGCATGGAGAGTACGCCATTAGCCCTGGGGACAGTGCTGGGCTGGCACTGAGGACAGTAGCCCAAAGCTGACTGAGTGAGGAACAGGGAGAAAAGCGGTACGAGTCGCCTCGCAGCCTGCTACAGCCAGCAAGTCCAGAAAATCCAGTTTGGCCTGTGTGAAAATAGCAAGAGATTTTTTTTTTCTTATTATAATTTTTTTTTTGGGGGGGGGTGTTTTGTTTCATTTTGTTTTGTGGGGTTTTTTTGATAGTTGTTTTTTGTCTGTTTAGTTGGGTTTTTTGTTTGTTTGTTTGTTTTGGTTCGTTTTTCGTTTTTGTGGGGTTCTTTTTGTTTTGTTTTGGTTATATATTTTTTATTTTTTATTACTTCTACCTTTTTTATCCCTCAATTCCTTTTGCTTCTCTTTACTTCTTTCTGGCTTTATTCCTTCTTCCTTTCTTTCCAATTCTATCTCTCCTTCCCTCCTCTTTTTTTTTCTTTTTTCTCTCTCTTCTTTTTTCACTTTATTCTTTTCTCTTTTTGAATACCCACGAGTGAGGCAAAGAGATCCTAGAACTGTGAAAAAACCAGAGTTGGACCAAAAGAGGGGGTATTCCCACAGCTGAGACAGTGGAAGCTGTGAACACCAGGATACCTGAAGAAGACTATAACACTGAATCTCACAGGTATTCCACCACAGAAGTTCACACCATAAACGCAGGTAGCCAGAACAGATCAACTTAAGAAGCAGAGGTTTACAAGAAGAGTCTCACCAACAATGAGAAGACAAAGAAACAATCCCCAAATGAAAGAAAAGGTGGAAGCCCCAGAAAGAATGCTAAATGAAACAGAGGCAACTCAACTATCAGATAAGGAGTTCAAAGAAATGGGTGTCAGGAAGCTCCATGAGCTCTCAATGAGCTACCAGAAACTACAGGGAAGCTACGATGAACTCACTGCAAACTATATCAACATGAAAAAGGAAATAGAAACTATCAAAAAGGGCCAAGAGGAAATGAAGAATACAATTTCTGAGCTGAAGAACACAGTAGAAGGAATGAAAAGCAGAATCGATGAAGCAGAAGATCGGATCAGTGAGTTGGAGGACAAAGCAGAAAAAAGCAGCCAGGAACAGCAAGAAAAGGAAAAGAGGCTCAGAAAGAATGAAGAGGGGTTAAGAGAAATGCAAGACAACATGAAACGTAATAATATCCGTATAATAGGAATACCAGAAGGAGAAGAAGAAGAGCAAGGGATAGAAAACCTATTTGAAAAAGTAATGATGGAAAACTTCCCTAATTTGGTGAGAGAAAAAGTCACACAAATCCAGGAAACACAGAGAGTCCCTATCAAGAGGAACCCAAACAGGCCCACTTCAAGACACATCATCATTCAAATGGCAAACTTCCAAGACAAAGAGAGAATCTTAAAGGCAGCAAAGGAGAAAAAGGAAGTAACATACAAGGGAGCCCCGATAAGGTTAGCAACTGACTTCTCAATGGAAACGCTCCAAGCCAGAAGACAATGGCAAGAAATATTCCAAGTAATGAGAACCAAAGGCCTACAACCAAGACTTCTTTATCCAGCAAGGCTTTCAATCAAGATAGAAGGACAAATAAGGAGCTTCCCAGACAAAAGAAGTCTAAAGGAATACACCTCTACCAAACCAGTACTACAAGAGATACTAAAGGGACTGCTTTAAGGAAAGAAAGGAAAAGAGAGAGTGAGGAACACAGATACGAAAATGGCAATGAATCAGTACCTATCAATAGTAACCTTAAATGTAAATGGATTAAATGCTCCAATCGAAAGACATAGAGTAGCTGACTGGATAAGAAAGCATGACCCACACATATGCTGCCTACAAGAGACCCACCTCAGGACAAAAGACCTACACAGACTTTAAGTGAAAGGCTGGAAACAAATTTTCCAAGCAAATGGACAGGAAAAAAAGGTTGGGGTAGCAATACTCATATCAGACAAAATAGACTTCAAAAGAAGAGCTATAAAGAGAGACCCAGAAGGTCACTTCATAATACTCAAGGGAAGAATCCACCAAGAAGACATAAACATTGTAAATATATATGCACCCAACATAGGAGCACTTAAATACATCAAGAAAATCTTAGAGGACTTCAAGAAAGATATTGACAGCAACACAATTATAGTAGATTTTAACACCCCACTGTCAAAAATGGACAGATCTTCCAAACAAAATATCAAAAAAGATATTGTGGCATTGAACAGTACTCTAGACGAATTGGACTTAGCTGATATATATAGGGCCCTCCATCCCAAAGAAACTAAATACACATTTTTTTTCAAACGCACATGGAACATTTTCAAAGATAGACCACATGATAGGACACAAAACAAGCCTCAACAAATTCAAGAAAATTGATATCATACCAAGCATTTTCTCCAACCACAAGGGACTAAAACTAGAAACCGACTTGATGGGGAAAATCCCCAAATCATCAAAATCATGGAGATTGAATAGCATGCTATTAAACAATGAATGGGTAAAGAATGAAATTAAGGAGGAAATCAAAAAGTTTCTGGAAACAAATGAAAATGAACTCACAACAACCCAAAACTTATGGGACACAATGAAGGCAGTCCTCAGAGGGAAGTTCATAGCAATACAGGCCTACCTAAAGAAGACAGAAACATTTCTAACAAACGACTTAACCCTACGCCTAAAAGAACTCGAGGAACAACAACAAAGACAGCCCAGGGCAAGTAGAAGGAAGGAAATAACCAAGATCAGAGCAGAATTAAATGACATAGAGACTAAAAGCACAATCCTAAGGATCAATGAATCCAGGAGCTGGTCCTTTGAAAAGATAAACAAAATCGACAAGCCTTTAAGCAGGCTCATCAAGAAAAAAAGAGAGAGGACTCAAATAAACACAATCAGAAATGAAAGAGGAGAGATTACAACTGACACCGCAGAAATACAAAGGATTGTAAGAAATTACTATGAAGAACTGTATGCCAAGAAATTTGAAAACCTAAGTGAAATAGACAAGTTTCTAGAAAAATATAACCTTCCAAAACTCAATGAAAAAGAAACAGAAAGCCTGAGCAGACCAATAACAGCTGGTGAAATTGAGTCAGTAATCAAAACACTCCCGGCACGCAAAAGCCCTGGACCAGATGGTTTCACAGGAGAATTCTACAAAACATTTAAGGACTAGCTAACCCCTATTCTTCACAGACTATTCCAAAAAATCCAAAATGATGGAAGACTCCCAAACTCTTTTTATGAAGCCAGCATCATCCTAATCCCAAAACCAGATAAAGACATAAGAAAGAAAGAAAACTTCAGGCCAATATCACTGATGACCCTAGACGCTAAAATCCTCAACAAAATATTGGCAAACCGCATCCAACAATACATTAAAAAGATCATACACCATGACCAAGTGGGATTCATCCCAGGGATGCAAGGATGGTTCAACATTCGCAAATCAATAAATGTAATACATCACATAAACAAAAGCAAAGACAAAAATCACATGATCATATCAATAGATGCAGAAAAAGCTTTTGATAGAGTACAACACCCATTTATGATAAAAACAATCAGCAAAGTGGGAATAGAGGGAGCATTCCTCAACATAATAAAAGCCATATATGAGAGACCTACAGCCAACATCATACTCAATGGGCAAAAACTGAAATCTTTCCCACTAAGATCAGGAACAAGACAAGGCTGTCCACTTTCACCACTTCTATTCAATATAGTATTGGAAGTCTTAGCCACAGCAATTAGACAAGAAAAGGAAATAAAAGGCATCCAACTTGGAAAGGAGGAAACAAAACTATCATTGTTTGCAGATGATATGATAGTGTACATAGAAAATCCTATAGACTCAGCCAAAAAGCTGCTCAATGTAATAAATGAATTTGGCCAAACAGCTGGATACAAAGTCAATATCCAAAAATCAAAGGCATTTTTGTATACCGACAGTGAAACAGCAGAAGCAGAAATCAGGAAAAAAATCCCATTTGATATAGCAAAAAGAAAAATAAAATACCTAGGAATAAACCTAACCAAGGAGGTAAAAGACCTGTATGCAGAAAACTACACAACACTGAAGAAAGAAATCAAGGAAGACACAAACAAATGGAAGCATATACCATGTTCATGGATCGGAAGAATTAATATTATCAAAATGTCCATATTACCCAAAGCAATTTACAGATTCAATGCAATACCTATTAAAGTTCCAGTGGCATATTTCACAGACATAGAACAAACACTTCAAAAATTTATATGGAATCATAAACGACCCCGGATAGCGGCAGCAATTTTGAGAAAGAAGAGAAAAGTAGGAGGAATCACAATACCTGATACCAAACTGTATTACAAAGCCACTGTAATCACAACAGCCTGGTACTGGCACAAGAACAGACACGTGGACCAGTGGAATAGAACGGAGAGCCCAGAAATAAACCCAAGTCTCTACAGTCAATTAATATTCGACAAAGGGGGCAGCAACATAAAATGGAGCAAAAATAGCCTCTTCAACAAGTGGTGCTGGGAGAACTGGACAGCTACATGCAAAAAAATGAAACTCAAGCACCAACTTACACCATACACAAAAATAAATTCAAGGTGGATAAAAGATTTAAATATAAGCCATGACACTATTAAAATTCTAGAGGATAATATAGGCAGGAAAATCTCAGATATTTCATGCAGCAATATTTTCACTGATACGTCCCCTAGAGCAAGGGACATAAAGGAAAGAATAAACAAATGGGATCTCATCAAAATAAAAAGCTTCTGCACAGCTAAAGAAAACAGTATTAAAATAAAAAGAGAACCAACTGTATGGGAAAACATATTTGGAAATGATACCTCAGACAAGGGATTAATCTCCAAAATATATAAAGAACTTACAAGACTCTACTCTAAGAAGACAAGCAACCCAATTAACAAATGGGCAAAGGATTTGAACAGACACTTCTCCAAGGAGGACATACAGAGGATCCAGAGACACATGAAAAGATGCTCGATATCTCTAGCTATCAGAGAGATGCAAATTAAAACTACAATGAGATACCACTTGACACCAGTCAGAATGGCCTTCATAAACAAAGCAACAAACAGCAAGTGTTGGAGAGGTTGCAGAGAAAATGGGACCCTAGTGCACTGTTGGTGGGATTGCAGATTGGTACAACCACTATGGGAAACAGTATGGAATTTTCTAAGAAAACTAAAAATGGACATACCTTTTGACTCAGCAATTCCACTGCTTGGATTATATCCTAAGAATCCTGAAACACCAATCCAAAAGAATCTATGCACCCCTATGTTCATAGCAGCACAATTTACAATAGCCAAGTGCTGGAAGCAACCTAGGTGCCCATCAGTTAATGAATGGATCAAAAAACTGTGGTACATTTACACAATGGAATTCTATGCAGCAGAAAGAAAGAAGGAGCTCCTACCCTTTGCGACAGCATGGAAGGAATTGGAGAGTATCATGCTAAGCGAAATAAGCCAGGCAGTGAAAGACAAATACCATATGATCTCACCTTTAACAGGAAGCTAATCAACAAAACAAAGAAACAAGCATAATATAAACAAAGACACTGAATTTGAGAACAGTCTGACAGTGTCCAGAGTGGGAGGTGAAGGAATTACAGGGGAAAAGGGGAACGGTTTAGAGCAACAAGTATAAAGAACTCATGGACAAAAACTATGGGCGGTGGAAATGGGAGGAAGGTGGGGAGGGCTGGGGTGGTGGGCTGGGGCGGGGTAAAAGACAGAAAACTGTACAATATCAACAATTAAAAAATACTGATTAAAAAAATAAATAAAAAAAATAAAAACAAAACAAAAAAAATGGGCAAAAGATCTGAGCACACACTTCTCCAAGGAGGACATTCAGAGGGCCCAGAGACATATGAAAGGATGCTCAGCATCACTAGCCATCAGAGAGATGCAAATTAAAACCACAATGAGATACCACTTCACACCTATCAGAAAGGCTGTCATAAACAAATCAACAAACACCAAGTGTTGGTGAGGTTTGTGGAGAAAATGGAACCCTAGTACAGTGTTGGTGGGAATGCAGACTGGTGTGGCCACTATGGAAAACAGTATGGAATTTCCTTAGAAAACTAAAAATGGAATTGCCTTTTGATCCAGCCATTCCACTGCTGGGTTCATATCCTAAGATACTGAAACACTAATTCAAAAGAACCTGTGCACCCCAATGTTCATAGCAGCACAATGTACAATAACCAAATGCTAGAAGCAGCCTAGGTGCCCATCAGTAAATGAGTGGATCGATGAACTATGGTACACTTACCCAATAGAATACTACACAACAGAAAGAAAGAAGGGGCTCCTACCCTTCCTGACAACATGGATGGAACTGGAAAGTATCATCCTAAGTAAAGTGAACCAGGTGATGAAACACAAATACCACATGATCTCACCTGTAAGTGAAACCTAATTAACAAAACAAACTGGCAAGCAAAATATAGCCAGAGACATTGAAATAGACAACAAACTGACAGTAACCAGAGGGGAGGGGAGAGGGATATAACGTGGGAAAGAAGAAAAAGGGATGTAAATGGATATGAATGAGGGACCCATGGACAGAGGCCAGGAGGGGGTGGGATTGACGGTGGTAGGGTGGGGGAAAGTGATGGTGGGAAAATGGAGACAAATATATCGAACATCAATAAAAAAAGCTAAAAAAGACTTATAGTAAAAGAGTTTGTAGTAATTCTTTTTTTTTATTTGAACTTTTCTTATTTATTGTTTTATTTTATTTTATTTTATTTTTTTACTGTTTCTTGAACACTTAAATTTTTTTTTTAATTTTTTTTAAATCAGTATTTTTTTTTTAATTTTTATTTTCATTGTTGATCTTGTACAGTTTTCTGTCTTTTATTCTCACCCGAACCCGCCACCCTAACCCTCCCCACCTCCCTCCCATTTTTTAATTGTTGATATTGTACAGTTTTCTGTCTTTTACCCCACCCCAGCCCACCACCCCAGCCCTCCCCACCTTCCTCCCATTTCCACCGCCCATAGTTTTTGTCCATGAGTCCTTTATACTTGTTGCTCTAAACCGTTCCCCTTTTCCCCCGAAATTCCCTCCCCTCCCACTTTGGACACTGTCAGACTGTTCTCAAATTCAGTGTCTTTGTTTATATTATGCTTGTTTCTTTGTTTTGTTGATTAGCTTCCTGTTAAAGGTGAGATCATATGGTATTTGTCTTTCACTGCCTGGCTTATTTCGCTTAGCATGATACTCTCCAATTCCTTCCATGCTGTCGCAAAGGGTAGGAGCTCCTTCTTTCTTTCTGCTGCATAGAATTCCATTGTGTAAATGTACCACAGTTTTTTGATCCATTCATTAACTGATGGGCACCTAGGTTGCTTCCAGCACTTGGCTATTGTAAATTGTGCTGCTATGAACATAGGGGTGCATAGATTCTTTTGGATTGGTGTTTCAGGATTCTTAGGATATAATCCAAGCAGTAGAATTGCTGGGTCAAAAGGTATGTCCATTTTTAGTTTTCTTAGAAAATTCCATACTGTTTTCCATAGTGGTTGTACCAGTCTGCAATCCCACCAACAGTGCACTAGGGTCCCCTTTTCTCCACAACCTCTCCAACACTTGCTGTTTGTTGCTTTGTTTATGAAGGCCATTCTGACTGGTGTCAAGTGGTATCTCATTGTAGTTTTAATTTGCATCTCTCTGATAGCTAGAGATATCGAGCATCTTTTCATGTGTCTCTGGATCCTCTGTATGTCCTCCTTGGAGAAGTGTCTGTTCAAATCCTTTGCCCATTTGTTAATTGGGTTGCTTGTCTTCTTAGAGTAGAGTCTTGTAAGTTCTTTATATATTTTGGAGATTAATCCCTTGTCTGAGTTATCATTTCCAAATATGTTTTCCCATACAGTTGGTTCTCTTTTTATTTTAATACTGTTTTCTTTAGCTGTGCAGAAGCTTTTTATTTTGATGAGATCCCATTTGTTTATTCTTTCCTTTATGTCCCTTGCTCTAGGGGACGTATCAGTGAAAATATTGCTGCGTGAAATATCTGAGATTTTCCTGCCTATATTATCCTCTAGAATTTTAATGGTGTCATGGCTTATATTTAAATCTTTTATCCACTTTGAATTTATTTTTGTGTATGGTGTAAGTTGGTGCTCGAGTTTCATTTTTTTGCATGTAGCTGTCCAGTTCTCCCAGCACCACTTATTGAAGAGGTTATTTTTGCTCCATTTTATGTTGCTGCCCCCTTTGTCGAATATTAATTGACTGTAGAGACTTGGGTTTATTTCTGGGCTCTCTGTTCTATTCCACTGGTCCACGTGTCTGTTCTTGTGCCAGTACAAGGCTGTTGTGATTACAGTGGCTTTGTAATACAGTTTGGTATCAGGTATTGTGATCCCTCCTACTTTGCTCTTCTTTCTCAAAATTGCTGCCGCTATCCGGGGTCGTTTATGATTCCATATAAATTTTTGAAGTGTTTGTTCTATGTCTGTGAAATATGCCATTGGAACTTTAATAGGTATTGCATTGAATCTGTAAATTGCTTTGGGTAATATGGACATTTTGATAATATTAATTCTTCCGATCCATGAACATGGTATATGCTTCCATTTGTTTGTGTCTTCCTTGATTTCATTCTTCAGTGTTGTGTAGTTTTCTGCATACAGGTCTTTTACCTCCTTGGTTAGGTTTATTCCTAGGTATTTTATTTTTCTTTTTGCTATATCGAATGGGATTTTTTTCTTGATTTCTGCTTCTGCTGTTTCACTGTTGGTATACAAAAATGCCTTTGATTTTTGGATATTGACTTTGTATCCAGCTATTTGGCCAAATTCATTTATTACGTCGAGCAGCTTTTTGGCCGAGTCTATAGGATTTTCTATGTACACTATCATATCATCTGCAAACAATGATAGTTTTGTTTCCTCCTTTCCAATTTGGATGCCTTTTATTTCCTTTTCTTGTCTAATTGCTGTGGCTAAGACTTCCAATACTATATTGAATAGAAGTGGTGAAAGTGGACAGCCTTGTCTTGTTCCTGATCTTAGTGGGAAAGATTTCAGTTTTTGCCCATTGAGTATGATGTTGGCTGTAGGTCTCTCATATATGGCTTTTATTATGTTGAGGAATGCTCCCTCTATTCCCACTTTGCTGAGTGTTTTTATCATAAATGGGTGTTGTACTTTATCAAAAGCTTTTTCTGCATCTATTGATATGATCATGTGATTTTTGTCCTTGCTTTTGTTTATGTGATGTATTACATTTATTGATTTGCGAATGTTGAACCATCCTTGCATCCCTGGGATGAATCCCACTTGGTCATGGTGTATGATCTTTTTAATGTATTGTTGGATGCGGTTTGCCAATATTTTGTTGAGGATTTTAGCATCTACATTCATCAGTGATATTGGCCTGAAGTTTTCTTTCTTTGTTATGTCTTTATCTGGTTTTGGGATTAGGATGATGCTGGCTTCATAAAAAGAGTTTGGGAGTCTTCCATCATTTTGGATTTTTTGGAATAGTCTGTGAAGGATAGGGGTTAGCTCTTCCTTAAATGTTTTGTAGAATTCTCCTGTGAAACCATCTGGTCCAGGGCTTTTGTGTGCCGGGAGTGTTTTGATTACTGATTCAATTTCACCAGCTGTTATTGGTCTGTTCAGGCTTTCTGTTTCTTTTTCATTGAGTTTTGGAAGGTTATATTTTTCTAGAAACTTGTCCATTTCACCTAGGTTTTCAAATTTCTTGGCATACAGTTCTTCATAGTAATTTCTTACAATCCTTTGTATTTCTGTGGTGTCAGTCGTAATCTCTCCTCTTTCATTTCTGATTGTGTTTATTTGAGTCCTCTCTCTTTTTTTCTTGATGACCCTGCTTAAAGGCTTGTCGATTTTGTTTATCTTTTCAAAGAACCAGCTCCTGGATTCATTGATCCTTAGGATTGTGCTTTTAGTCTCTATGTCATTTAATTCTGCTCTGATCTTGGTTATTTTCTTCCTTCTACTTGCCCTGGGCTGTCTTTGTTGTTGTTCCTCGAGTTCTTTTAGGCGTAGGGTTAAGTCGTTTGTTAGAAATGTTTCTGTCTTCTTTAGGTAGGCCTGTATTGCTATGAACTTCCCTCTGAGGACTGCCTTCATTGTGTCCCATAAGTTTTGGGTTGTTGTGAGTTCATTTTCATTTGTTTCCAGAAACTTTTTGATTTCCTCCTTAATTTCATTCTTTACCCATTCATTGTTTAATAGCATGCTATTTAATCTCCATGATTTTGATGATTTGGGGATTTTCTCCATCAAGTCGGTTTCTAGTTTTAGTCCCTTGTGGTCGGAGAAAATGCTTGGTATGATATCAATTTTCCTGAATTTGTTGAGGCTTGTTTTGTGTCCTATCATGTGGTCTATCTTTGAAAATGTTCCATGTGCGTTTGAGAAAAATGTGTATTTAGTTTCTTTGGGATGGAGGGCCCTATATATATCAGCTAAGTCCAATTCGTCTAGAGTACTGTTCAATGCCACAATATCTTTGTTGATAATTTGTTTGGAAGATCTGTCCATTTTTGACAGTGGGGTGTTAAAATCTCCTACTATAATTGTGTTGCTGTCAATATCTTTCTTGAAGTCCTCTAAGATTTTCTTGATGTATTTAGGTGCTCCTACGTTGGGTGCATATATATTTACAATGTTTATGTCTTCTTGGTGGATTCTTCCCTTGAGTATTATGAAGTGAACTTCTGGGTCTCTCTTTATAGCTCTTCTTTTGAAGTCTATTTTGTCTGATATGAGTATTGCTACCCCGGCCTTTTTTTCCTGTCCATTTGCTTGGAAAATTTGTTTCCAGCCTTTCACTTTAAGTCTGTGTAGGTCTTTTGTCCTGAGGTGGGTCTCTTGTAGACAGCATATGTGTGGGTCATGCTTTCTTATCCAGTCAGCTACTCTATGTCTTTTGATTGGAGCATTTAATCCATTTACATTTAAGGTTACTATTGATAGGTACTGATTCATTGCCATTTTCGTATCTGTGTTCCTCACTCTCTCTTTTCCTTTCTTTCCTTAAAGCAGTCCCTTTAGTATCTCTTGTAGTACTGGTTTGGTAGAGGTGTATTCTTTTAGACTTCTTTTGTCTGGGAAGCTCCTTATTTGTCCTTCTATCTTGATTGAAAGCCTTGCTGGATAAAGTAGTCTTGGTTGTAGGCCTTTGGTTCTCATTACTTGGAATATTTCTTGCCATTGTCTTCTGGCTTGGAGCGTTTCCATTGAGAAGTCAGTTGCTAACCTTATCGGGGCTCCCTTGTATGTTACTTCCTTTTTCTCCCTTGCTGCCTTTAAGATTCTCTCTTTGTCTTGGAAGTTTGCCATTTGAATGATGATGTGTCTTGAAGTGGGCCTGTTTGGGTTCCTCTTGATAGGGACTCTCTGTGTTTCCTGGATTTGTGTGACTTTTTCTCTCACCAAATTAGGGAAGTTTTCCATCATTACTTTTTCAAATAGGTTTTCTATCCCTTGCTCTTCTTCTTCTCCTTTTGGTATTCCTATTATACGGATATTATTACGTTTCATGTTGTCTTGCATTTCTCTTAACCCCTCTTCATTCTTTCTGAGCCTCTTTTCCTTTTCTTGCTGTTCCTGGCTGTTTTTTTCTACTTTGTCCTCCAACTCACTGATCCGATCTTCTGCTTCATCGATTCTGCTTTTCATTCCTTCTACTGTGTTCTTCAGCTCAGAAATTGTATTCTTCATTTCCTCTTGGCCCTTTTTGATAGTTTCTATTTCCTTTTTCATGTTGATATAGTTTGCAGTGAGTTCATCGTAGCTTCCCTGTAGTTTCTGGTAGCTCATTGAGAGCTCATGGAGCTTCCTGACACCCATTTCTTTGAACTCCTTATCTGATAGTTGAGTTGCCTCTGTTTCATTTAGCATTCTTTCTGGGGCTTCCACCTTTTCTTTCATTTGGGGATTGTTTCTTTGTCTTCTCATTGTTGGTGAGACTCTTCTTGTAAACCTCTGCTTCTTAAGTTGATCTGTTCTGGCTACCTGCATTTATGATGTGAACTTCTGTGGTGGAATACCTGTGAGATTCAGTGTTATAGTCTTCTTCAGGTATCCTGGTGTTCACAGCTTCCACTGTCTCATCTGTGGGAATACCCCCTCTTTTGGTCCAACTCTGGTTTTTCCACAGTTCTAGGATTTCTTTGCCTCACTCGTGGGTATTCAAAAAGAGAAAAGAATAAAGTGAAAAAAGAAGAGAGAGAAAAAAGAAAAAGAAAAAAAAAAGAGGAGGGAAGGAGAGATAGAATTGGAAAGAAAGGAAGAAGGAATAAAGCCAGAAAGAAGTAAAGAGAAGCAAAAGGAATTGGGGGATAAAAAAGGTAGAAGTAATAAAGAAATAAAAAATATATAATCAAAACAAAACAAAAAGAACCCCACAAAAACAAAAAATGAACCAAAACAAATAAACAAACAAAAAACCCAACTAAACAGACAAAAAAACAACTATCAAAAAAAACCCACAAAACAAAATGAAACAAAACACCCCCCCCAAAAAAAAAAAAAAAAAAGAATAAGAAGAAAAAAAAATCTCTTGCTATTTTCACACAGGCCAAACTGGATTTTCTGGACTTGCTGGCTGTAGCAGGCTTCGAGGCGACTCGTACCGCTTTTCTCCCTGTTCCTCACTCAGTCAGCTTTGGGCTACTGTCCTCAGTGCCAGCCCAGCACTGTCCCCAGGGCTAATGGCGCACTCTCCATGCAGGGCCTTGGGTGTGATTTCTGAGCCTCCTGCAGGGGGCGAGCTTTCCAGAGTTTATGGGTTTCAGCTGGAATCTCTTACAGATTCATCCCTCCCGGAGCCTATTGCTGTGAGCTCCGGGTCTCCTACAGGGCGCAGGCGCGCGCCCGCCTGAGACTACGGGCGTGGGCTCTGAGAGTTTCCCGAGTTGCGCGCACTCACCCCAGGATCACAGATGTGAGCTCCGGGTCTTCCAGAGTCCCCTACTCTAGTTGCAGGGTCGCCTCCGGCCGCAGGGCTGGCTCCAACCCGGTCGCGCGGCCGCCTCCGGTCGGTTGCGGAGGCCCCTCCGGTCGCGCGGACGCCTCCGGTCGGTTGCGGAGCTGCCTCCGGTCGCCGGGCCGCCTCCGGTCGGTTGCGGAGCTGCCTCCGGTCGCCGGGCCGCCTCCGGTCGGTTGCGGAGCTGCCTCCGGTCGCCGGGTCGCCTCCGGTCGGTTGCGGAGCTGCCTCCGGTCGCCGGGTCGCCTCCGGTCGGTTGCGGAGCTGCCTCCGGTCGCCGGGTCGCCTCCGGTCGGTTGCGGAGCTGCCTCCGGTCGCCGGGTCGCCTCCGGTCGGTTGCGGAGCTGCCTCCGGTCGCCGGGTCGCCTCCGGTCGGTTGCGGAGCTGCCTCCGGTTGCCGGGTCGCCTCTGTCCCGTCTCCGGGCCGCCTCCGGTCGCTCAGCTGCCACGTCTAGTTTTCCAATGTCTGCTACGGATTTTGATCTCCTATTTTCATATATACTGTGGTATTGTTGGCTAGCTGCTCTGTTCCTTTGTAGATCAGCTAGGTTTTTCTCCCATGTGCAGGAGGAAGGACAATCTGCGTCCTCCTACCATGCCGCCATCTTGAACCCCTCAGTTTGTAGTAATTCTTTTCTAGCCTGATCCCCTACAGTTTTCTTTGAGGAAGAGCATCATGCAACTCAGAATATCTAGCACATCTGAATATCTGTTAAAATGAACAAAGTGTACTTTCATAAAAGTTGAACTGAAGTTAAGCCCTTTAGGACAACTTTGGAACACTAATAAAAATATCATTCTGGATGCCTAATAAAAACTATTTAGCCTAATGAACCTTAGGTGAGCTGCAAAATATTCGTATTCAGTTCAGTAACTGGTAATTATTTAGCTAAGACTTGATTACATGCAAGAAACCAGAGCTGGCCAACAGATAAAGCTGTGGTGCTGGCTTTCCCTACTTCCCCAGCCTAGACACCCTTTTCATGAAAGGACACTTTCCTGTTTGTACAGCAGCTGGAGGCTCACATGTGAATTCCTTATATGCACTACAAGTTATCCAAGCATCTGACTACCATTCTCCCTGCTCACAGCTGGGAGTAAGTGTGAGAAATCAGCAGAAACCTGGAGGTTTGTTAACAAGGGGTTTATCTTGGCACTCAGTTGCAATTAAATCCAGTGGGTTAAAAGCTTCTGAATATATTGCCCTCTATTAAACAGAGCACTTTTAAAGAGTGTTTCCACAATGAACTATATTCTTCACCAATGTTATATATAGCTGCCTTTTGCTCTCAAATAATGCTTTCTTTACTTGGAAGGAAAAGCAACTTTCCCATCATCATAATTGAATCCAAACATCTGTCGCCCACAAAGGCATGGTTTTAGAGGTTGGCTAATAGGTATCTGGCTTACCAAGCACTCAGAGCCACACTCATTTGCAACACATTTACACCCACACCCACACACCCTAAATGCATGGCTCCAGAAACCAATACTTTTTATTATTATTTCTTTGAATAAAATGAAACAACAGTGAAAAAAGAGATATAGCTGGAGTAGTAAAAAGAGGAAGGACTTGGGGTGAGAACATCCTTGTTCTGATTATGACTGCTTTCACAAGTTACAAGCAGTATAACTTTTGACAAGCAGTATAACCTATCCAACTCTCAGTTTCCATAACTGTGAAAAATGTGGATGATAAAACCACTACCATTGAATTCTTACAATCCACCCATAGCCTCATGTGTTCATGCATTTGTGCCTCTGTGATGCAGGTCCCTCTGCTAGCAGAGTTCTACTGCCGCTTCTCCATCCTTTAAAACTCAGCATATGTGATGCTGATTCCTCATGGAAGTCCTCCCTGGTTCAACCAGGTAGAGCTACCAGTTCATTTTCAGTCATCCCAGAAATCTTGCCACTAGTTCTGTTATAGTTTTCATTGCATTATACAACAACCACTTACTTATGCATCAATTTCCTTGCATAAACTATTAACCCACAGAGAACAGACAAGGTCTTATTTTTCTCCATTTCCCTAGTGGCAATACAAGGATTAGCACCATGTCGGTGCTAAGAAAAGGTTGAAAGAAAGAATGAATATCCGAACAAGAAATTACCTGAATGACACAATGCCCTCATGATAGCATATGAAAGTCTGTCAGCCAGCCTCCATTTTCTCCACCTCCATAACACTGAGAGAGTGGACTTGCTGAAAGCCAGTGCTTGTTGCATCTCATGCTCTTGGCCCACCACCTTTATGGCATAGTTCCAACTTCTCATCAAGGCAACCCATCTCTTTATGACAGTGTTGCTGCTTCTTTTATGGCCCTCTTTCTATCCCCTCCCATCTGCTCTCTTCCAGGAAACACAGCCAAGTTTACTGACATATGCTCCTCATACCTCTAGGTCTATCCCTCTGCCCTATGGTCTCACCTGTCTTTTTAACTAGCTACTTCCTACCTGTCTCCAAGGCTTAACTAAAGTGACTCTTCATCCAGGAAGCTTTCCTGGATTCCCTACATAAATATTCTATCTACACCTGACAGAATGCCATCCTTGACTACAACATGTCTGTCTGAGTGTCTGTGAGCTACTTGAGATCAGATGACTGATGTGCCAGCCTGATAAGCAGAGTGTCACATCTAGAGGACAACTATGAAGCATCTGAAATGTTATGTGCACACCATACCACCATCTGGAGGCTTTGTTTTCTTGATCTTTGAAGAATTCTTTTTGACCTTGGCCAGTTTTTTGAGAAAAGTTTCTTAAAATCCCCCACAGTAGCCATTAATTTTTCAATTTCTCATTGTAATTCATTGTGTATACACATAAAATTATTTATGTATTTATAAATCTATGTTCAATTAATATACATTGAAGCTACGTAGTTAGTATTCTACAAGTTTGTGATTATTTTAACACCAAGATAGAGTCACCATTTGCCCGGATTATCTCATTTTAGCCCATCCCTCTCCCCCCTTCCACCTTTATTTTCAACTTTTCTGTGTTGTTTAGTTTGAGGTAAATCTTTGGGCCCTACTAGCATTTGGCTTTTTTTCCACTCTCAATTTTTTTTTTTTAGCTTTTTCTGATTGCTGTTTATTTATTAATGACATTCTGAGTAAATTTCCCAACACTGTTTTCCATGTTATTAATTTTATTTCTTATTGTGCCCAGTTTTTATCCCATCTATTGAGATTTAAGCTTTTTTTGTCTTAAGGATTATATTTTTAAACATTATTTTTAAAAGATTTTATTTATTTTATTTTTAGAGAAAGAGAGGGAGAGAAACATCAATGTGTGGTTGCCTTTCCTGTGCTCCCAACTGGGGACCTGGCCTACAGTCTAGGCATGTGCCCTGACTGGGAATCAACCAGGTGGCCCTTTAATTTGCAGGCCCACACTCAATCCACTGAGCCACACCAGCCAGGGCAGGATATTTTTCATTTCATGGATTTCTAATTATTTTTTCATACATTTACTTGTTTTGATTCATAGTTACTTGTCTTTACTTGTAAAAGTATGTTTTTTTCTTTAGGTAATATTGGTTAATAACACTATATAAGTTTTGGGAGTATAACTATGTAATTGAAAATCTATATACTAAGTTCTGGCCAAGATGGAGGTGCAGGTAGAAACCCTTCACACTTCCTTGCACAACCAAAAGGAGGATAACAGCTAATCTAAAATCAATAAACAACCAGATGTTCCAGAAAATCAAACTGCATGGAGCTCCGAAAACCAAGGAATTAAAGAAACAGTCAACCAGACCAACCAGACCCATAAGAACCCACAGTGAGGCAGCAGACTGCATGAGCAGGGCTAGCTGAGAGAAACCACTGCAAGGTGGAGGACCACAGCAGTGGTCCTTATTACGTGAAATGTTGAAGGGACATACCTAAGGAAAGAAAGATAAAAAATATGAACAATAAAATGACAACAAACTCACAATTATCAACAAATGAACCTAAAAGACAAACAATGACAACAAAAAATAAGCAAACAACTAGAACAGAAACAGAATCAGAGAAATGGACACCACATGGAGAGATTTCAGTGGGGAAGGGGAAGGGAGGAATGGGGGGAAGGTACAGGAAGGAAGCGTACTTGGTAGATACAAAATAGACAAGGGGAGGTTGTTAAGTATAGTATAGGAAACGGAGAGCTCAAAGAACTTATATGTACAACCCATGGACATGAACTAAGGAGGGGAGATGCTGGAGGGTTGAGGGGTGCAAGGTGGAGGGGTGATAAAGGGGTAGAAATTGGGAAAACTGTAGTAGCATAATCAATAAAATATACTTAAAATAAAATAAAATCTATATACTGTATTGTGTGCTCACCACCAAAAGTCTAGTTTCTATCCATCCTATACATTTGACCCTCTTTACCCATTTTGCCCTCCCCTCTTAAACCATAAATCTTTTGTCTGTATCTATGAGTTTCTTTTTCTCATTTGTTCCTTTTTTGTTTTATATTTTATAGTAAAATCATATGGTTCTTGTCCTTTTTCATCTGACTTATTTCATTTATAATAATACCACCAAGATACATCCATGCTGTCACAAATGGCAGTATTTCATTTTTTTATGCCTGAGTAGCAGTCCATTGTATACATGTACCACACCTTCCTTAGCCTTTCATCTGTTGATGGACATTTAGGCTGTTTTCAGATCTTGGCTTTTGTGAAAAATGCTTCAGTAAATATAGGAGTACATGTATCTTTTCAAATTATAATTTTTGCATTCTTTTGCTAAATACACAGAAGAGAAATTTTTGGATTGTATGATAGTTCTTAATTTTTTGAAAAACTTTCATACTACTTTCTGTAGAAGCTGCGCTAATTTATATTCCCGTCAAGAGTGTCCAAGGGCTCTCTTTTCTCCATATCCTCTCCAATACTGCTTGTGTCTTATCTTTTATAATAGCCATTTTGAAACAGTCAGGTGACCCTCACCATGGTTTAGATTTGCATTTTCCTAATAATTAGAAACACCTGTTTTTTAAAGCCACACCTGTTGTTATTGTTGATTGATAATATTTCTTTATTTCTTTCATTATCTGTTGGAAAATGTTAAATATCTTTATTTTTCAAGGCCAATTTAAACTGCAACCTACTGTTTATCAGCCCAGTGCCCCCAGTGCATTTCACTTTGTTCCATTTTTTTCTATAGCACTTACCAATATCTAATATACTACATAAATTATGTTGTCTATCTCCCGCCCTCAATGCAGGGTAGGGATTTTTTTTTTTTATGCATTGCCAGCACCTAGAACACTGCCTAGCAAAGAATAGCTGTCTAACACATTCGTTTAATTTGCTCAATGAATGGATTCATCTATATTATCTTCACTTCTTCTGGAGTGAATCCTTCATTTGTCTGTGTTTTGGCTGACTGTTTTAGTTGTAGCTTTCCCCATGTGGTGTAAATTTCCTGATTTTAATTACTTCCTCTTGTCCCTGAGTTTATTCCTCTTGTTTGGCATTGCTGCTGTTGCCTTCAACCAGCTCCCCAGTCTTCTATGCAGATCTTATACTGGCGTTCCAGGGTTCTTGCCAAGAGTATATTGCTGATCCTATCCCCCAACCAGGGCATGGCTTGCCTTGGATCCCAGAAGAGTGGCTGTCTCCATTCTGTCTTGACACTCCAGGGAAATGTTTATTGCTGACTATAGCACGGGCAGCTATCTCAGGTTTGGTGCCATGTCTGTGTGCTCAGCTATTCATAGCCATTCTCTGAGCCATGAGGGCTGGGAGAAAATGTCTCTAACCCCTGAAAATATTAGCCCTACAAACACCCTTGCATCTATTGTCTCTTCTCCCAGTTCTTCACTAGGCATCTGGGCATCATGTCTTTTGGATAGGTTAGGGTGGTTAGATTTTTGTGCTTATCTTGTTATTTATTTATTTACTTACTTACTTATTTATTTTAGAGAGAAGGGAAGAAAAGGGGAAAGAGAGGGAGAGAAACATCAATGTGTGGTTGCTCCTCACACACCCCCTACTGGGGACCTGGCCTACGACCCAGGCATGTACCCTGACTTGGGATCAAACCTGTAACCCTTTGGTTCACAGGCCCATGCTCAATCTACTGAGGTATGCCAGCCAGGGCTTTGTGTTTGTCTTAGTTGTCTCGAGCTGATTATATTGTGGCGCTTATCTTAGCTTGGGCTGCCACAACAAAATACCACATGCTGGGTACCTTGAACAAGAGAAATTTATTTTCTCATAGTTCTGGAGGCTGGCAGTCCAATATTAAGGTTCTGACAGGGTTGGTTTCTCCTGAGGTCTCTCTCCTTGGCTTGCAGATAACTGCCTTCTTGCTGTGTCCTCACATGGCCTTTCCTCAATGAGAGCACAAAGAGCAAGAGAGCTCTTCTGTTTCTTCTCTCCATCAAGGACACCATTCACCATCATATTTAATTGGAGCTCCACCTATGACCTAGTTTAACTTCAATTATCTCCTCAAAGGCCCTGTCTCCAAACAGTCATATTGTATTAGGTCTTCAACATATGAACTTGCAGGGCAGGGACAATTATGTGCACGACATTCCTACTAAATCTCTGTTACAACCAAACAGAAAAAAGTAATGCAGCAAATGGAGACCCATGCATTTGGAACTTCACTTTGTTTAGTCAATAATCAACAATAGAATAAAGTGACACTTTTGTGATGCAAACTTCACAACACTGTCACTTGTGCACATACCCTCTCTTCCTCTTGAATCTCTGTTATGTGTTATGAGTGCATGTGGGACATTATCCAGGGAGCAAAACTTGACATTACTCCAGTGAGAGCAACTGTTGGTTATCAGCAGAGACATCAAATTACCATGGAGCAGATTTTCTTTGTTCTGCCTGTTCCAACTCCCTTAGAGGCTCCTTTTGGTAACTTGATCTTAGCAAGTAAGCACCTCTTGTATATTTTTACTATTTTGCATGGAGAAAGTCATTCTTCTCAGTATTACTTACAGTTTCTAGGAAGGAGTTGAAATCCCGAATCCTCCCTTTTTGAGATTTAATGTTAGAAGTGGATTGAGCAGACCCTGCTGCATAGAGCTGACAGGAAAGGACACAGGGTTACCTGATGAGAGATTCACTGTGAGGGCAGAAAAGGAGAGACTGGTCTCCCTGACTCAACAAGGGCTCTAGGTGACCATGAGAGGATATGGCTGAGCCTCGACATCCCTTCTGTCCTGGTATGTCTTGGGAACAAGTGTGGTGTGAATGTGAGTGTGTGTGCTTGCATGCATATGTGTGTTAATCAAAGCAAGTGGCTACCTGAGTAACTGAACCCAGGGATTCCAGGCCCACTGAACATGGGCCCACCAAGCATAGGAGTGTCCCTCTCCTGCATCCTGCTCTCACCCAGTGCAGTCATGCACCCACAGCAACAAGCCCAGAACTTTCTGCATAAGGTTTCTGAAATAGTGTGAAGCAGCAAGAACAATGCGTGGAGGAGAGCAGCAAAGGGCAGATCAGGAAAAAAAATCAGCCTGACCTGGGGCTGCACCACCCTCCCGGGATACTCCTAGCTGATGATTGGATCCCAGTGGGAAGGTTGCTCCTTAGAGAGTGTGGGAGGGAGGTAAACACAGGCTATTTTAAAATTTAAGTATTAGAAGCAATACTTCATTTTGTACACCAAGTTCATGAATTACCTTCACTATTGAGGTTGAGGAAACCAAAGCAAAAAAATTTATTTATTTATCAAGCACATGCTTATTTTAGCACCTATTTTGTGGTGAAACAATAATTAGGTGGTGGAGACTCAGAGAGAATCAACACAGGCTTACCTGCAAGTTGGGCAGGAAGCACCTCAAACACCTGTGTTGATGTCATGTGACTTCTGCAGTGTGATAAAGCCTGGAGAGCTGGAAAGGAGGGCTCCCCAGGGGAGGTGGCCCCTGGACAGTGCCTTGTCAAGTGAATAAGAGTTTGTTAGGTTAAGGAAAATGTGGCAAGAGCAGCAGAAGTGACCCCTTGACAGGTTGGTGGCAGCCATGTGTCTTTATTCACTTCTCTGAAAGTGTTTCCCATGCAGTAGGTAAGACAAAGCATTTCTGTGGCCACAGATGGTTCCAGAAAGGAATGGCGATCGCTCATATTGACTGATGTGAAATCTGCAATCATAAGTGTCAGGGTGTTTGTGCAGCAAGCTCCCACGTTAGAACTCTTCATCCTGCACTGAGCATATTCCCCTCAACAAGGGAACATTTCACATGAATCTGGCCAAACTGGAGTTGGTGCTGGAGACACAGAGACCTCCCCAGCCTGGCAGACCCCTCTGCCCAAGTGGAATGCTCCCCAGGAGGAGCCCCGTTAGTGACTGCTGCCTTCATCTGCTTTTCATCATCCATTCTCAGAGGTACAGCCCCTCATGGTAACAAAACATCTTTGTAATTGCCAACTGCTTGCTGCTGGGTCAGGAAGATCACCTTCATGTGGGAGGTTTGACAAGTGAAGCTCTTTGACTGGGCACTTCAGTAAATCACAATTTATCTAGGTATGGGGGTGCTGTCCGGTGCTGGTGCCCTGCACAGTGTCTCAGGTTCCCAGAGCAATCTGGTCTGTCTCAGCTGAACACTCCGTGGGCCCCAGCTGGCTTCAGGATGCTGTCTGGCAGAGGTCTGAGTTATGACAAGTCTCTGTTTGTCTACAGATCACATTTTGGTACCCATGAGGGGGACTGCTAACAGAATCAGGGAGCATCCGGGATCCTTTATCCCACAGTTTCTTAAGTTGCTATCAATAGGAGTTTGGCTAAACCTGTTCCTCATCTCTCCAAATAAGTTACAGAAAGAGCAGTTTCTGTGCCATCACACATGTCAGCAATCAAGTGACGGCCCCCAGGAAGCCCCAGAACCCTGGCTGAGTATGTTGCTAGTGAGTCGATGTTGTTTGAAGCCAGGATCTCAAAAGCATTAAGATGTGTTGGAAAGAGAGGAATTCCAACACCATGTCTCCATTGGGGAGTTAGTACACTCTGAGGGGCTTTACAAGAAACAGGGGCATTGATAGGAAAAAATGCACAGAATAGCAGGTGACTGTTTCCCCCCAACCCTTCCCCTGATGGAGAAAGTAGCAGGATGATCAGGTACCTATAAGGGCACTTGGAAATACTACTGTCAATGTTCTGGGTCTCCCATATTGTTTCTGTGTGGTAGGAATGTCTTATGCTGATTCTCAGCATTGAGGCGTGTCCTTTCACATGATCTGTGGCTTTTAGGGACCCACTGAAGGTGTCTACAACAGGTACAGGTTTAAAAGAGATGGCACTTTGTTGGAATTCATGGGGGAAGCTTAGGTAGATCCAGCAGAGGTAGAGCTGACCCCTGTGGCCATCAGACTGAAGGTTCTAGAATGTACCCCATGGGGACTTGAACATGGGAGATGGCTGGGCACTTATTGTTGGAGATTAACTAGCACCCAATTCTGCAGCCACCAAGAGCTGGCTGAGCACCAGGGCAATACCTCCTTCATGATTTCAGTGGGAGGAGGGCAGGGAGAGAGTTTTTTGAATGGTGGTCAACCTTAAATCCTTATAGAGGCAATGTCTATCTGTGTCCTTTCATAGCAGTGCCCTTGGCTATTCAACCTTTCTTCAAACTGTCCTGTTGTGAGGAGAGCAGGAGAAGCAGCCTGGAGAAGGGCGTTTGCATCGCCATGCAGTTGTCTCCAGTGTCTGGGGAAGACAGGAACCCTTGCAAAGGGAGAAGCCCTCTTATAAAGAAAGGAGCATGAAAAGTGGAGAAGTAGATAAGACCCTGAGTCAAGTTAAAAATAGTAAATACTGAGTGGAGAAAAGAGATAACAGTGGCAAGCAAGTGGCAGAGGAGTCCAGAAGCCCAGTACAGAACAGTCAAATAAAAGTTTGAGTTGTAGACATTTTTATGAAGCTCACTTCCTGTGGTAGATTACAAAGTGGCCACAGTGCTGAAAGCTCCTCCCATCCAGTGCTGGAGAATTTCTCGAATCCCTTGAATCTGGGCTGGCCTTGTGACTTGCTTTGGCCAATGGGATAGTAACAAATGTGACACAAGCAGAAACTTGTCTGTGTAGTAGGGCTTCCCTTCTTGTGGCTCCTGGAACTCTACTGCTATGTGATTAAGGCTGGGGACCTTATCATTTCATTGCTTTTTCTGTGTACTCTTTCTCTTTCATCACCGTCAATATACATATTACATATCCTTTTCGCCAAGAAACATTTTCTAACCCACCAGGACAAGAAAAGAACCTCCCCTTTTGGTTCTTGTTTAATGAAAATTACCATCCCATGTAGTAATTTTGGATATATTACCTCCACTAGAAAACATATTAGCATCTCCAAGTATTGGATATGATCATTTGGCTGTGTAGCTCATGCCTCTAGCACTGGAATTGATACATAGTGAGATTCAATACACATTTGTTGAAGGAAGGAAGGGAGGGAGGAAGGAAAGGAGGAAGAGAGGGAAGAAGAAGTGGGGAAAGGAGGGAGGAAGGGAGGCTACTTGGACCTTACGTAGTAATTGAAATAAATAGTGTTGACAGGACTTTCTTTGATTTAAAATCATAGAATCTCAAAGTGAAAAGGACCTTGATATTAATAATTACTGTTTCATAATTACTTTTTCTTACTTGAGTCTCATAACAGTACTGTGAAACAAGCATAAAAAATAATTTCATTTCTGTCTTAAGATATATCATATTCTTATATCTCTTACACTTCACTCATGTCTCAGATGAGGAGTTAAATGGCTTGCTCAGCAACATAATGCTAATAAGCGTTAATGACAGAACTCAAGCCAGGGTTTCTGACTTCAAATGCCCAAGATCATCCTATCTGGAGGTCATCAGGGCCAGTGTATCTCATGCTTCAGTCATTCAAGTGATGCTTTCAAAAATGTTGCCATACCCATGTAACCATTCATTACCAATATTTTATTTGTTTTTTTAAATGGACTCATTATAGCTTTAGTATATTTTCTTCTGATAGGTACATGGTGATATATAATTGTGATTTTTAATTTGCATTTTCATAATGGCTAATGATTTTGAACATCTTTTAACATGCTTATTTCACATCTTTACATCCTTTTTGGTTAACTGTAACTTTATGTCTCTTGTCCATTTACTAGTTGTATTGTTTGATATTTACTGTTAAGTTTTGAGCATTCTTTTTTTTTAAATATATTTTATTGATTATGCTATTACAGTTGTCCCGTTTCTCCCTCATCATTCCCCCCACCCTGCACACCCTCTCCCACCCACATTCCCTCCTTTAGTTCATGTCATTGTGTCATAAGTTCTTTAGCTTCTACATTTCCCATACTATTCTTACCTGCCCCTGTCTATTTTCTACCCACTATCTATGCTACTCATTCTCTGTACCTTTTCCCCCTCTCTCCTCCTCCTACGACCCTGTTGCTAACCCTCCATGTGATCTCCATTTCTGTGGTTCTGTTCCTGTTCTAGCTGTTTGCTTAGTTTGCTTTTGTTTTAGGTGTGGTTCTTAATAGCTGTGAGTTTGCTGTCTTTTCACTGTCATATTTTTGATCTTTTTCTTAGATAAGTCCCTTTAACATTTCATATAATAAGGGCTTGGTGATGATGAACTCCTTGAACTTGACCTTATCTGAGAAGCGCTTTATCTGTCCTTCCATTCTAAATGACAGCTTTGCTGGAAAAAACTATTTTGGATGTAGGTCCCTGCTTTTCAAGATTTCAAATATTTCTTTCCAGCTCCTTCTTGCCTGGAAGGTCTCTTTTGAGAAATCAGCTGACAGTCTGATGGGAACTCCTTTGTAGGTGATTGTCCCCTTAACCCTTGCTGCTTCTAGAATTCTCTGCTTCATTTTAATCTTGGCTAATGTAATTACGATGTGCCTTGATGTGTTCCTCCTTGGGGGCCCAACTTCTTTGGGACTCTCTGAGCTTTCTGGACGTCCTGGTAGTCTATTTCCTTTGCCATATTGGAGAAGTTCTCCTTTATTATTTGTTCAAATAAGTTTTCTACTTGTTGCTCTTCTTCCCCTTCTGGGACCCCTATAATTCGGATGTTGGGATGTTTAACGATGTCCCGGAGATTCCTAAGCCTCTCCTCATTGTTTTGAATTCTTGTTTCTTCCTCATTTTCTGTTTGGTTGTTAATTTCTTCCTTCTGGTCCACTCCATTGATTTGAGTCCCAGTTTTCCTTCCATCTCTATCGGTTCCCCATGCATCTTCCTTCATTTCATGTATTGTAGCCAGCATTTTCTCATCTAATTTGTGAGCAAAATCAACCAATTCTGTGAGCATTTTGATGACCAGTGCTTTGAACTGTGCATCTGATAGGTTGGCTATCTCTTCGTTGCTTAGAGGAATTGACTCCGGGGTTTTCATTTTTTCTCCGGTTTGAGCCATTTTTGGTGGGTTTTTTTGTTTTTATTTTGTTTTGTTTTTAGTCTGGTCGCAGCTATTACGTAGTGAGGGGGTGGAGCCTTAGGTGTTCCTCAGGGCAGGGCAGCCCAGTCGCTGGGTTGTGACGCTATAGGTGGGGGCGGGGTCCAAGAGGGAAGAATGGCGCCTGTTCCGCTCTCTTCTGGACTCCAGTCCCTTCCACTGCTTCCCCTTCACCTGGATTATCTCCTCATGCTCGCTTGCTGTTATGTAGTGAGGGGTGGAGCCTCAGGTGCTCCCCAGTGTGGGGCAGCCCAGTCGCTGGGTTGTGACGCTGTATGTGGGGGCGGGGTCTGAGAGGGAACAATGGCGCCTGCTCCACTCTCTCCTGGATTCAGTCCCTTCTGCCACTTCCACTCTGCCTGGACCGTCTGCGTGCGCGAATGTGGGACCCTCTGGTTAGCCAGCCGCCTTGTGCGTCCTCACTGGGTCTGCACAGTTGCCCCCTGTGCCCGGGGTCCGCCAGCTGCCACCTGTGTGCCCCAGGACCGCCAGCCACCGCCCGTGCACCTGGGAACTGCGAGCCACTGCTACTTGCGTTCCTGGGTCCGCACCTCCACTTTTTCCTACCGCGACTCCGCCCCTCTTACCGATCTGGATGAATGGTTGTTGGACTTCCGTACAGTTCAATTTTCTATGAGTTCTGGTTGTTTTCTTGTTTCTAAATATTTGTTGTCCTTAATTTTGGTTGTGAGAGGAGGCACAGTGTGTCCACCTACGCCTCCATCTTGGCCGGAAGTCCTGAGCATTCTTTATATACTTTTAGATACTAGTTTTTGTGTTGGATATGTAGTTTGTAAATATTTTCTCCCAGTCTGTAGCTCCTCTTTTTATCCTCTTAACAAGTCTTTTATAGGGCAAAAGTTTTCATATTTATCCAGTCTAATTGATCACTTTCAATTTTTTATTTATGGATTATGTGTTTGGTGCCAAGTCTAAGAACTCTTTGTCTAATTGTTGATATTGTACAGTTTTCTGTCTTTTACCCTGCCCCCAGCCCACCACCCCAGCCCTCCCCACCTTCCTCCCATTTCCATCCCCAATAGTTTTTGTCCATGTGTCCTTTATACTTGTTGCTCTAAACCGTTCCCCTTTTCCCCTGAAATTCCCCCAAAAATACTGATTAAAAAATTAAAATTAAAAAAAAGAAAAAATTTAAACATAAGCAGGTGAACTTAAAAAAAAGAAAAAAGAAAATCACTTCTTAAAAAAAAAAAAAAAAGAACTCTTTGTCTAGCTCTAGCTCCTGGAGATTATTTTGTATTAATTTTAAATTTTGTAGTTTCATTTTTTACATTTAAATTTATGGTCTATTTTGAGTTAATTCTGACACTGGGTATAATATTTAGGTTGAGAAATTTTTTTCTTGTGTATTGTTCCAGCGTCATTTGTTGAAAATTCTATCTTTCCTCCATTAAATGGCTTTTACAGTTTTATCAAAAATCAGATGGAGACCTGGCCAGTGTTGCTCAGTTGGTTGGAGCATCATCCCATAAACCAAAAGGTCACAGGTTCGATTACTGGTCAGGGAACATGCTTAGGTTTGGGGTTTGGTCTCTGTTCAGGCTGTGTATAAGAGGCAACCGATTAATGTTTCTCACTCACATCAATGTTTCTTTCCCCCTCCCTCTCCATCCCCTCCCTTCTCTTTAAAATCAATATGCATGTCCTCGAGTGAGGATAAAAAAATTCAGATGGGCATATTTGTGTGGATTTCTTTCTTAGTTCTTTATCCTGTTCCATTGATCAAGGTATGTGTGTATTCTTCCACTGATACCACCAACTTTAATTACTGTTGTTATGTAATAATTCTTGAAATAAAGTGCATGGATTCTCCTGCTTTATTATTCCTTTAAAAGTTGCTTTAAATATCAAGTTCTTTGCTTTTTCATATAAATTTTAGAATAACTTTGCTTATATCTACAAAACAAAATGGAGTAAAACAACATAAAAAACCCATCTTCATGGAACTTTGATAAAATTGCATTAAACCTGTATGTCAACTTGAGGAAGATTGGCATCTTTATTATGCTAAATCTCCAATCTGGTACACATCTCCACTATTTATTCTTTGATTTCTTTCATAAATGTTTTATAGATTTCAGCATACAAGTTCTTACATATTTTGTCAGATTTACACCTAAGTATTTTATTTTTTGAACAATCATAAATGGTATTTGGTTTATTTTAAAATAAAACTTTATAAATAAAAGCCAGTTAGTACTTGGCATAAATAGAGAATAACCACAAAAATACTTAAATTTAACTAGAACAAAACACATAATTTGTTTAAAAGTTTGGTCTGTGTATTTTGTAAAATCAGTTCATGTACCACCAATCATGCATGGTGACTACTTCCTCTACTCTTTCCCTCCATGGTGAAAGTGGCAGGGATGCTAAGGCACCTGTGAGAGCAATTGGAAATACTACCATCAAGGTACTGAGCCTTTCACATGGTTTGTCTGTTGTAGGAATTTATTACGCTGATATCAAGCATTGGGCAATGTAATCTAATCTTCAATGATTCATGACTAACCAATGAGACATATCTAAAATATGGCCATCAAGACTATATAAAAACACTTGGAGCTGGGAAACTCACCACCTCCTGAGACAGCTAATTCTATAATCAAACAGTTCCAATTGTTGAAAACTCTTTAGTTGAGCTGAAATCTGTAGCCCTCTTTCACTCCACTTCTAAGTTCCAGAGCCCAGGGACAGAAGTTACTAATGATTTCAAGATACCTCGAAGTATGACTTACGTGGTAAGCTCTCCCATGCCAGCAGGATGCCAGCCTCTGGAATTGAGTGGGATGCTCCATTGTCTCACTACCTGCCTCTAGACATCTTGTCTACCCTCAGCATTTCCTTGGCCCTACAGCTGGCTGGGAGATGAACAAGGACATCTACTTCAATTGCCCCACTGTCCCACCATTGTCACAAAGATCTGGCTAGCCTCATCATGTCCATCTTTGCAGCTCAGGTACCTCTGTTATGGTACCTTCTCAGGACATAACAGAGAAGATAAATCACTTATTTATTTCACCTACCCTTAACTGAGCAGAGGACTCTTCCAGAGTCTGGGGACAGATAAAGGAATAAAATAAAGCCCCTATACTCTAGGAGCTTAGAAACACCTGTAAGTGACAAATGCATAATCCTTGAATCACTGGGTCTCTGATGGATGTCTGTGCAAAGAGCTGCAGGGATACAGTGGCCAGGTTTCCCTGAGGAATAGAGGATATCAAGTAGTGTTTTATAGATTAATACCTAGGAACCCAATAAAATAGAGATATTTCTCCCCATTCTATAGTTGAGAAAACTGAGACATTTACATAGTTTCCCCCAGACTGCAAAGTCAGTACCTGACAGAATGGGTTTGGTCTTTAGACCAAAGCCCTAGTTTTTTGTTTGTTTGTTTGTTTGTTTGTTTGTTGTTTTTTGTTGTTGTTATTTTTCATTGAGCAAATGGAAGACTTTTTTGTTAGTATTTATTGAATGAATGTAAAAGGTGGAAAGGAATTCTGTATTTTCTGCCAAGAATTTTCCCCAAAAGTATGAAAAAGCCATTGCTCCCCTGGTCCTTTCTGGCAGGTCTGTTTGCATTCTTGCCTCCAGTCTTCCATCTGCATAGCCTCCCCGTAGCCTAGCCAGGGCTCCCCATTGCCAGTGAGCACCAGGGCACACCAACCACAGTCTAGAGGAATTCCTCTCTCTCTCCTTCCCCAGAAGGCTTCCTCTTCATACTCCCAGGCTGTTTACACAGCTCTACTCACCTGGTGAGTGACTTTGAGTAAGTAGCCTTATGTGAGCCTGGCCAGGGAAGTGAGGGGCCAGTGGTGAGGGAGTAAGGCAGTGCGGAGCAGTAGAAAGAGCAGCCCTGAGTTCACAGCATAGGATCTGCTGCCCAAAGGGGCTAAGAAGTTGGTTTAAGGATATACTTTCATAAGCTAAGAGCCAGGATTGGGACTCCAGGTTCTTCTGGGCCCTTTGCATGTGCCCCTTGGCCTCTATGGGGATTCTGAGAAATAGGCTGAGGCAGCTGCAGCACTGAGCGGACAGGTGATCTGAGAGAAGGCAGAGTCACTGTGCACTGTGGATACCCTGGGCCAGGGAGGACATGGAATCTGCTCTGACCCCAGCTGTGCCTTGCTGAGGCCTGAATTGCCTGCACCCTCCTCAGAGCTCTGAACAGAGCCCCTTCCTAACTTCCTCCAGGCAGGAACCAAGAACACTGTAGTGTCTCAGTGTGGCCCCCAGTAAACCCAATGAACCTTTGGGGGCTTTATTTTCATTTCTCCTTGGCAGGACATAACTTCCTGCTTCTAAGAAAAACATCTTTAAGCAAAGCCACGGGTCATTTCCAAGGTGTCCCGCACATTCCCCAGCTCCAGCAGAACAACAATATGATGAGCTAAATGGAACCCGATTGTAAGCACATGGAGCCTGTTTCTTTTCAAAGTTCCCAAGGGCCTTTGGCCTGAAGGAGATGGTTTTTTGATAAATCCTGTTGGGGCTTTTATCAGGTCCATTGTGTGTGAGCAAAAGCAAGGAGAGGAAGGAGGAGCCAACATGGCTCCAGAATTTATACTTGGAGGATTAAAGAGGAATAGCTGCCAGGCCAACTTCAGGACTCAACAATGAACCAGTGTTTACTGAGCACCTACTACATGCCAGGTTCTGGGCTAATCTAGGGGCAAGAGAGAGAAGTAAGCCAAGTATCTGTCCTGACTCAGGCAGAGAAGACTTCACAGACTATATTTACAAGGCACAGAGACACTAAGTGTGTGGAGCCTGACCATGAATAAACATTCACTTGGGCACGTGGCACTGAGCTATTCCCTGTGCTCTTTTCTGATCCTCAGCTCTGTGAATCAAGGGGAGGTCAATTTGTGTAAGCCAACATACAGTGTTCTGAGTCATCCCCCTTTCTCCTCCATCAGCACAGGCAGATCTGTGCCTGGCCCAGAGTCTTGGGGACAACACAGAGGCTGAGGTAGGATAGAGAGGGGCTATAAGGAGCTGGAGGAAGGAAGCAGCTGAGGGCCTGAAGTGGTCCAGTGGTGTTACATGGTCTGTAGAAAGCCCATGTCCATGATTGGGCAGCTGCACAGCCTCCATGTCTGGCCCATAAGAACCCTCAGCAGGAAGTGCAGCCCAGCTTGCTCAAGCTGTGGGCCAAGCAACTAGCCTTGACAATATTATGGCCTGGATGTAGGTCACACATACATAGTTACAAAGTTAGGTTTGTAACTTTGCCTTAATAGTTTATAAACAAATATCCTCTACGATATAAATTTCACTCATTAAAAATTTCCTTGCAATCTCTGGGAAATAGTACTTCTAAGAACTTTATGGAGGCTCTTTCTTATATGATAGGAAAGGGGGATAAGAGAATGAACTTTGGAATCAGTTTTATCTCTGAAGTAAGAACAAGGAATTTACCTTGGATTTGGTGTGAGGGTTATTTTAGTTATTTGGTTATTTAATTATCCTTTTTTTGTTACAAAACCACTAGGGTGACATAAGGATAAGTAAAATAAACTAAAATGATGTAAACATAAAACTAGAAGGAGAAAGAAAAGCAGAGAACAGAACATGGATCCTGGAATAAGGCTAAAAATCCATATGCTGGTACCATAATGGCATTTCCCTTTGAATGAGTGAAGAGCAGCAGTTTTGCCTCTAAGAATGATTGCCACATGAGAACGGCACCCAGTGTGATCCACTGTTCATGGAGGTAACACAATGATGCAGAACAAGTCCCTCCAAGAGTCTGAATAATTTTCGGTACCAAGACAAGGCAGAAATTAAGCCTGGAAGTCTTTTTAAAGAAAATACAGTGTGGGGTAGTGAATGACGTCCTAGGGAAATTTCACCAGTTTTTACAGAGGGCACCTCTCAGGCTGGTTAAACAGTGTCGTGCAACAAAGCAATTTAGTAGAAGTGATTATCTGTGCACTCCAGGGACCCAGCTCTTTGCTAAGCTGATGTGATGTAGATGTAGATTTCACAACATGAGGAAGAATGACATAGCTAATGGCCTTTTAAGAAATCATTCCTGTTAGCGGCAAATTGAAGACTGTCCTCTCCAACAGCTACAGGGTGAGCAGCCGCTCTCAATTGCTGATTAAATGCAAGCTTTGGCAAGACATTTAGCAGAGGAACTGTGGCCTCCTCATGGGAAAATTGAGATGCCCAATGATGATGCAGGCTTGAGTTCTTGCTTGAGGTTGGGGGTGTACACTAGTGTATGCATCTGTATTTTGTAATTCTCTGTAGAAAATTATTTTGAATCCACTAGAAAATATAGACTTTAATGGGGTGGAGCGTGTCAAGGCCCTACACAATAGACACAATAGTGTCTAAATGGACACAATAGTTTTAGTCTTGAAAATGTTTAGAGACAATTAAATCAGCTAAACACCTCAATCAAGTAAGTATCTTCATGGAGCATTCTAAACTGGGATTTGAACAATGCTGCTTCTCAAGATAGTAAGCAAATTTTTAGTGAATAAAATTATCTATTGAAGAGTTCTTATTCATAAACTCTTTAGGTTGAAAACTGTCTACAAAACTATAACTTGAATTTTAGAGCAGTTGACCCTACATTCAGGTGATATATAGCTATAATGCATAGTTGTTTGGGCTGCAAATAGACTGACACCAAATCTCATCAGTAGCATTGAAGAGGATGCATGTGTTTATATTGCATATGTTCTTTACCACACACTTACCTATTTACCTTACCTGGACATAGGGTAAGATAATGAACAAAAAAGTAGAAAGGTATATTTTTCAGTGCCAGAATATATTTTTATAATGCTTTAATTTTATAACAGTTAAACAGTAACAAAAATCTCAACAGTGCTGCAAATATACAACACAATCTCCCCTCCCTTTTCCTGCCCACCTACTCTCCAAGGGTAATCTCTTTTCAATGTTTCTGGCTTTGCTTTTACTGGTTGTACCTATGTGCTCTAAATAATATGTTCAGAGTTGTAATTCTTGATGTGCGAACTCTCAACAGTGCCTCTTGGATCCCTCTATTTAAGAAAAAAATACATATATAATTTAAATTACATCAGATTTTACTAAGCCCAAATTCATAAACATATATATGTATATATATAATTATAAAATATACTTGAAGCTAATTCTATTTTTCAATTACAGTTTACACACAATATTATGCTGCATTAGTTACAGGTGTATAGCATAGTGGTTACACAGTCATATCCTTTACAAAGTGTTCGCCTTGATATTTCCAGTATATACCTGGCATCTTACATAGTTGACTATATTCAAATTGAATATTGACTGTATTCCCTATCCTGTACTTTATATTGTAAAGTGTAACTACCCATGACTATTTTGTAACTACCAATTTGTACATCTTTTCTCTTTTTTAAATATATTTTATTGATTATGATGCTATAATTGTCCCATTTTTGTCTCCCCTCTGTTCCCCTCCACCCTACATGCCCCTCCCACCCGCATTCCCCCACCTTAGTTCATGTCCATGGATTATACATATAAGTTCTTTGGCTTCTCCATTTCCCATACCATTCTTAACTTACCCCTGTCTATTTTGTACCTGCTATTTATGCTTGTTTTTCTCTATATATTTTTCCCCATTCTCCCCCCTTCCCCTCCTCACTGATAACCCTTCCTGTGATATCCATTTCTGTGATTCTGTTCCTATTCTAGTTGTTCATTTAGTTTGTTTCTATTTCTGTTTTATTTTGTTTTAGGTTCAGTTGTTGATAGTTGTGAGTTTGTTGTCATTTAACTATTCATAGTTTTGATCTTTTTCTTAGATAAGTCCCTTTAACATTTCATTTAATAAGAGCTTGGTGATGATGAACTCCTTTAACTTGACCTTATCTGGGAAGCACTTTATCTGCCCTCCCATTCTAAATGACAAATTTGCTGGATAGAGCAATTTTGGATGTAGGTCTGCTGTGGACTGCTCAGCCTGGTCTCAGGAGTTGTAACCCTCATCCCATGGTGGGCTGTATAAGAGCCAAGGGACCCACTTTATCTGGGTCTGTTCTGTCAAGAGAACATGAGCCATTAAGGAGACAAAGCTTATCTCCCTGGCAGGAGCACCGCTTCTGCCTCATCCATCTCTGGCCCCAATGCTTGGTCAGTAGTGAATGACGGGTAAGACTCCTCATGGGAGAGGAAACCTAAATCAGACATGACCACTTGGGAGGCCCTCATGGAAGGATGCAGGGGGCTTCAGCAAAGAGGATGTGATGGACCCTCGCTGCCCCCCCGCCCCGGCTATTCTGACATAGCCCGAGTCCTCATTTCCATCTGGGAGATGTCTTCTGCTTTCTAATTGGCTTAAAGCCTGAAACTATGAGGGCAAGCGGTGCAGCCCTGTGCTAGCCAGGATGGTTCCCTGGGTGATCAGGCATAAGAAAGAATTTCTAAAGTCCTGTGAAACCTGCTTTGTTTGCTAAGAGTGCACTCATTTAAATGATAAGTGTCCCAGGAGGAAATGGGTATGTCTCCCAAAGTTTTGCAACCCCCTTTCCTGACAGACATTGACTCAGATTAAGCCCTCAGATTTCTTTGACATGTTAAACCTGTATTACTGTGTATTTGAACCCAATAAAAGCCCAGTAAGGAAGAGGCTCTGGGTCATCCTCCTCTGAGAGTTTGACCACCTTTCCTCCCCAAGTAGATCATGTCTTGATAGTTTTATTTTCATCCGTGATGGAGGGATGGGGCTCTGCGGGTGGAGCCCCCCCACATCTGCTGCCCAGGACAGGGGCCCCTGCATAGGTCCTTGCCTTTCATGACTTGGAATACTTCTTTCCAGCCCCTTCTTGCCTGCAAGGTTTCTTTTGAGAAATCAACTGATAGGCTAATAGGAATTCCTTTGTACGTAACCGTGTCCTTTTCTCTTGCTGCTTTTAAGATTCTCTCTTTATCTTTAATCTTGAGTAATTTAATGATGATGTGCCTTGGTGTGCTCCTCTTTGGGTCCAACTTCTTTGGGTCTCTCCGGGCTTCCTGGACTTCCTGGAAGTCTATTTCCTTTGCTAGATAGGGAAATTCTCCTTCATTGTGTTTTCAAATAAGTTTCCAATTTCTTGTTCTTCCTCTTCTCCTCCTGGCAACCCTATGATTTGGATGTTGGAACATTTAATCTTATCTCAGAGGTTCCTAAGCTTCTCCTCATGGTTTTGAATTCTTGTGTCTTCATTTTCTTCTAACTGATTGTTTCTTTCTTCCTTCTAGTCCAAGTCACTGATTGGAGTCTTGGTTTTCTTCCCTTCACTGATGGTTCCCTGAACATTTTCCTTTATTTCACTTTTTATGGCATTCACTTTTTCCTCTATTTTGTGACCATACTCAACCATTTTTCTGAGCATATTGATTACCAGTGTTTTGAACTCTGCATCTGAGAGGATGTCTATCTCTTCATCACTTAGTTCTATTTTTGGAGCTTTGATCTATTCTTTCATTTGGGCCATATTTCTTTGTCTAGATGTTCCTTGTATGTTGTAAGGGATGGAGCCTTAGGTATTCACCAGAGCAGGGCAACCTACCTTGCTGCATTGTGGTACTGTCTGTAAGGGAGGGGTCAGAGAGGAAATAATGCCACTTGCCTCCTCAGCTCTCTCGCCACTATCAGTCACTTCCCCTGCTACCTACAAGCAAATTGGGCCCTTCTGGTGCTGATTCTCCCAGGGATGGGTTTGTGTACATTCTAGGACCCTGTGGGTCTCTCCAAGGAACTCTCCTGTGAGGCTGGGAGTTTCTTCCATCACCATTACCCCTATAGGTTTTTACAGTCACAGGTTTTGAGGCTTTCTTTTCCCACACTGGAACGCTGGATTGCGTGGTTTATCTCGCTCCCCAGTGTTCCTCCTGGTTTATCTGGTCACAAATGTGGGACTGCTCAGTCCATCAGCTGCCACCTTGCCTGTCCAGGTCCTCCAGCCATCACCTTGCCAGAATTCCTCTTCACCCCAGCTTCTCATCTCCGCCCTCCCTACCAGTCTGGATGGATGTTTCTTCTTTAGCTCCTTGGTTGTCAGACTTCCATACAGTTTGATTTTCTGGAAGTTCTGGATATTTTTTCTTTTTAAATTTGTTGTTGTCCTTCTTCTGCTGATTCAAGGAGGCAAAGTGTATCTACCTACACCTCCGTCTTGGCTGGCAGTCCAATTTATACATCTTAATCCCTTCACCTTTTTGCCTAGCCCCCCCTCAGACCCTTGCCCCTCTGGTAACCAGCAGTCTGTTCTTCATCTCTCTGTTTATCTTTTGTTTGTTCATTGATTTTGTTCTTTAGATTACACACAAGTGAAATCATATGATATTTGTCTTTCTGTGTTTGACCTATTTCACTTAGCATGATTCCAGTACTTTAGGTCCATCCATGCTGTCACAAGAGGTAGGATTTCATTCTTTTTTCTTTTATAACTAGTAATATTCCATTGTACATATGTACCAGAACCTTTTTAATGCACTTGTCTGTTGATAGGGATTTGGGTTGCTTCCATATCTTGGCTATTGTAAATGATGCTGAAATAAATATAGGGGTGTATATATTCTTTCAAATTGGTGGTTTTGGTTTCTTTGGGTATATACCCAGGAGTGAAATCACTAGGTCATATGGAAGTTCCATTTTCAATTTTTTAAAAAAACCTCCATACTGTTTTCTGTAGTGGTTGCATGAATCCACATTCCCACCGACAGTGAATGAGGGTTCCCTTTTCTTCACATTCTCACCCACACTTGTTTGTTGATTTATTGATGTTAGCCAATTCTGATAGGTACCAGGTAGTTGGTATGTAATTGTGGTCTTAATTTGCATTTCTCTGATGATTATAGACATTGAATATTTTTTCATATGTCTATTGGCCATCTGTATGTCCTCTTCGCAGAAGTGTCTATTCCAGTCCTCTGCCCACTTTTCAATTGGATTGTTGGGGTTTTTTGGTGTTGAGTTTTGTTAGTTGTTTATAAAATTTGAATATTAACCCCTTACAGGATGTATCATTAAAGTATATCTTATCCTAATGGATAGATTGTCTTTTCATTTTGATGCAGGTTTCCTTTGCTATGCAAAAACTTGGATAAAGGACAAATGGAAAAAGACAATTGGGGGAGGACTGAGTGTGGGAGGTGGGGATGGGTGGGGTGGAGGAGAGTGATGGGGAAAAGGGGAACAGTTATAATTGAACAATAAATTTTTTAAATAAAATAAAAATGCAAATAAGAACACTTTTTAGTTTGGTGTAGTCCCATTTGTTTATTCTTTCTTTTGTTTCCCTGTCTGAGGAGGTATGTCAGAAAAATATTGCTATGAGAAATGTCAGAGATTTTACTGCCTATATTTTCTTCAAGGGGTTTTATGGTTTCAAGTCTTACATTTAAGTATTAATTCATTTTGAGTTTATTTTTGTACATGGTTGGTCAACTTTCATTTTTTAAAAATATATTTGTCTCATTTTCCCAACACCATTTATTGAATAAACTGTTTTTCTCCATTGTAAATTCTTGCATCTTTTGTCATCTATTAATTGACCATATAGGCATGGTTTACTCCTGGACTCTCTGTTCTGTTCCATTGATCTACATATCTGTTTTTAATCTAGTACCATGCTATTTTGATTACAGTAGCCTTGTAATATAGTTTGATATTGAGGAATGTGATACTTCCAACTTTGTTCTTTCTCAAGATTGCTGTTGGTATCTGGGTCTTTTGTAGTTCCATATAAATTATTGGATTATTTGTTCTAGTTCTGTGAAAAATGCCATTGATATTTTGATAGGAATTGCTCTGAATCTATAGATTGCTTTGGATAGTATGGACATTTTAACAATATTAACTCTTTTTATCTATGAAGAACTAATATATGCTTCCATATTAATTCCATATAATATATGCTTCCATTTATTTGTATCTTCTTCAATTTCTTTCTTTAATGGATTATGATTTTTCAATTACATGTCTTTAACTGCCTTAGTTAGATTTATTCCTAGGTAATTTACTTTTTCAAGCAAGTACAAATGGGATTGTTGCCTTAGTTTCTCTTTTTAATGGTTTATTATTGGTGTCAAAAAATGCAACAGATTTCTGAATATTTATTTTCTATCCTGTTCAGTTTTCTCAATTCATCTATCATTCTCAGCACTTTTTTTTTTTGTGTGTGGAATGTTTAGGATTCTCTTTATATAGTACCATGTCATTGGTAAATAATGACAGTTTTACTACTTTCTTTTTTTTTTATTGTTGATCTTGTACAGTTTTCTGTCTTTTACTCCCACCCCAGCCCACAGCCCCAGCCCTCCCCACATCCCTCCCATTTCCACCCCTGATAGTTTTTCAATATGTGTCCTTTATACTTGTTGCTTTAATCTCTTCACCTTTTGCCCTGAAATTTCCTCCCCTCTTCCCTCTGATGACTGTCAGCCTATTCTCAATTTCAGTGTCATTGGTTATATTATGGTTGTTTGTATATTTGTTGACAAAGTTCCTGTTAAAGGTGGGATCATATGGTATTTGTCTTTCACTGCCTGGCTTATTTCACTTAGCATGGTGCTCTCCAGTTCCATCCATGCTGTCACAAAGGGTAGGAGCTCTTTCTTTCTTTCTGCTGCATAGAATTCCATTATGTAAATGTACCACAGTTTTTTGATCCATTCACTAACTGATGGGCACCTAGGTTGCTTTTAACAATTGGCTATTGTAAATTGTGCTGCTATAAACATAGGGGTGCATAGGATCTTTTGGATTGGTGTTTTAGGGTTCTTAGGATACAATCCAAGCAGTGGAATGGCTGGGTCAAAAGGTATATCCATTTTTAGTTTTCTTAGAAAATTCCATACTATTTTCCATAGTGGTTGTACCAGTCCGCAATCCCACCAACAATGCACTAGGGTCCCCTTTTCTCCGCAACCTCTCCAACGCTTGCTGTTTGTTGCTTTGTTTATGAAGGCCATTCTGACTGGTGTCAAGTGGTATCTCATTGTAGTTTTAATTTGCATCTCTGTGATAGCTAGCGATATCGAGCATCTTTTCATGTGTCTCTGGATCCTCTGTATGTCCTCCTTGGAGAAGTGTCTGTTCAAGTCCTTTGCCCATTTTTTAATTGGGTTGCTTGTCTTCTTAGAGAGGAGTCATGTAAGTTCTTTATATATTTTGGAGATTAAATCCTTCTCTGAGGTATCATTGGCAAATATGTTTTGCCATAAAGTCGGTTCTCTTTTCATTTTAATACTGTTTTCTTTAGCCATGAAGAAGCTTTTTATTTTGATGAGATGCCATTTGTTTCTTCTTTCCTTTATGTCCCTTGCTTTAGGGGACATATCAGTAAAAATGTTGCTGCATGAAATATCTGAGATTTCCCTGACTATGTTATCCTCTAGGATTTTAATGGTGTCACGGCTTACATTGAAATCTTTTATCCACCTTGAATTTATTTTTATGGATGATGTAGGTTGGTGCTCAGTTTCTTTTTTTTTTTTTTTTTTTTTTTTTTGCACGTAGCTGTCCAGTTCTCCCAACACCACTTGTTGAAGAGGCTATTTTTGCTCCATTTTATGTTGCTGCCCCATTTGTCGAATATTAATTGACTGTAGAGACGTGGGTTTATTTCTGGGCTTTCTGTTCTGTTCCACTGGTCCATGTGCCTGTTCTTGTGCCAGTACCAGGCTGTTTTGATTACAGTGGCCTTGTAATACAGTTTGGTATCAGGTATTGTGATCCCTTCTACTTTGCTCTTCTTTCTTAAAATTGCTGCAGCTATCTGGAGTTGTTTATGGTTCCATATACATTTTTGAAGTGTTTGTTCTATGTCTGTGCAATATGCCATTGCTACTTTAATAGGCATGACATTGAATTTGTAAGTTGCTTTGTGTAGTATGGACATTTTGATGATGTTAATTCTTCCGATCCATGAACTCGGTATATGCTTCCATTTGTTTGTGTCTTCCTTGATTTCTTTCTTCAGTGTTGTGTAGTTTTCTGCATACAGGTCTTTTACCTCCTTGGTTAGGTTTATTCCTAGGTATTTTATTTTTCTTTTTGCTATATCAAATGGGATTCTTTTCTTGATTTCTGCTTCTGCTATTTCATTGTTGGTATACAAAAATGCCTTTGATTTCTGGCTATTGACTTTGCACGCGGCTGTATGGCCAAATTCATTTATTAGGTCAAGCAGCTTTGTGGCTAAGTCTATAGGATTTTCTACGTACACTATCATGTCACCTGCAATCAATGATAGTTTTGTTTCCTCCTTTCCGAGTTGGATGTCTTTTATTTCCTTTCCTTGTCTAATTGCTGTGGCTAAGACTTCCAATACTATATTGAATAGAAGTGGTGAAAGTGGACATCCTTGTCTTGTTCCTGATCTTAGTGGGAAAGATTTTAGATTTCCCCCATTGAGTATGATGTTGGTGTAGGTCTCTCATGTATGGCCTTTATTATGTTGAGGAATGGCCCCTCTATTCCCACTTTGCTGAGTGTTTGTATCATAAATGGGTGCTGTACCTTATTAAAAGCTTTTTCTCCATCCATTGATATGATCATGTGATTTTTGTCTTTGCTTTTGTTTATGTGATGTATTACATTTACTGATTTGCAAATGTTGAACCATCCTTGCATCCCTGGGATGAATTCCACTTGGTCACAGTGTACCATCTTTTTAATGTATTGTTGGATGCAGTTTGCCAATATTTTGTTAAGGATTTTAGCATCTATGTTCATCACAGATATTGGCCTGAAGTTTTCTTTCTTTGTTGTGTCTTTATCTGGTTTTGGCATTAGGATGATGCTGGCTTCATACGAAGAGTTTGGGAGTCTTCCATTAGTTTGGACTTTTTTGAATAGTCTGTGAAGGATAGGGGTTATTTCTTCTGTAAATGCTTTGTAGAATTCTCCTGTGAAACTATCTGGTCCAGGGCTTTTGTGTGTCGGGAGTTTTTTCATTACTGCTTCAATTTCATCAGGTGTTATTGGTCTTGTCAGGCATTCTGCTTCTTCTTCACTGAGTTTTGGGAGATTATATTTTTGTAGAAACTTGTCTATTTCACCTAGGTTTTCAAATTTCTTGGCATACAGTTCTTCATAGTAATTTCTTACAATCCTTTGTATTTCTGCGGTGTCAGTCGTAATCTCTCCTCTTTCATTTCTGATTGTGTTTATCTGAGTCCTCTCTCTTTTTATCCTGATGAGCCTGTTTAAAGGCTTGTAGATTTTGTTATCTTTTCAAAGAATCAGCTCCTGCATTCATTGATCCTTAGAATTGTGCTTTTAGTCTCTATGTCATTTAATTCTGCTCTGATCTTGGTTATTTCCTTTCTTCTCCTTGCTCTGGGCTGTCTTTGTTGTTGTTCCCCAAGTTCTTGTAGGTGTAGGGTTAAGTCGTTTGTTAGAAATGTTTCTATCTTCGTTAGGTAGGCTTGTATTGCTATGAACTTCCCTCTGAGGACTGCCTTCATTGTGTCCCATACGTTTTGTGTCATTGTGAGATCATTTTCATTTTTTCCCAGAAACTTTTTGATTTCCTCCCTAATTTCATTCTTTAGCTGTTCATTGTTTAATAGCATGCTATTCAATCTTCATGATTTTGAGGGTTTTGGGATATTCCTTATGAAGTCAGTTTCTAGTTTCAGTCCCTTGTGGTCAGAGAAAATACTTGGTATGATTTCAGTTTTCTTGAATTTGTTGAGGCTCGTTTTGTGTCCTATTATGTGGTCTATCTTTGAAAATGTTCCATGTGCATTTGAAAAGAAAGTGTATTTAGTTTCTTTGGGATGAAGGGCTCTATATATATCAGTTAAGTCCAATTCATCTAGAGTATTGTTCAATGCCACAGTATCTTTGTTGATATTTTGTTTGGAAGATCTGTCCATTTTTGACAGTGGGGTGTTGAAATCCCCTACTATAATTGTGTTGCTGTCAATATCTTTCTTGAAGTCCTCTAAGATTTTCTTGATGTATTTAGGTGCTCCTATGTTGAGTGCATATATATTTACAATGTTTATGTCTTTTTGGTGGATTTTACCCTTGAGTACTAGGAAGTTACCTTCCGGGTCTCTCTTTATGGCCCTTCTTTTGAAGTCTATTTTGTCTGATATGAGTATTGCTACCCCAGCTTTTTTTTCCTGTTCATTTGCTTGGAAAATCTGTTTCCAGCCTTTCACTTTGAGTCTGCGTAGGTCTTTTGTCCCGAGGTGGGTCTCTTGTAGGCAGCATATGTGTGGGTCATGCTTCCTTATCCATTCAACTATTCTATGTGTTTTGATTGCAGCATTTAATCCATTTATATTTAAGGTAATTATTGATAGGTACTGATTCATTGCCATTTTCATACCTGTGTTCCGCTCTCTGTCTTTTCCTTTCTTTTCTTAAAGCAGTCCCTTTAGTGTCTCTTGCAGAACTGGTTTCATAGAGGTGTATTCTTTTAGACTTCTTTTGTCTGGGAAGCTCCTTATTTGGCCTTCTATCTTGATTGAAAGCCTTGCTGGGTAAAGTAGTCTTGGTTGTAGGCCTTTGGTTCTCATTACTTGGGATATTTCATGGCACTCTCTTCTGGCTTGGAGCGTTTCCATTGAGAAGTCAGCTGCTAACCTTATTGGGGCTCCCTTGTATGTTACTTCCTTTTTCTCCCTTGCTGCCTTTAAGTTTCTCTCTTTGTCTTGGAATTTTGCCATTTTAATGATGATGTGTCTTGAAGTGGGCCTGTTTGCATTCCTCTTGATTGGGACTCTCTGTGTTTCCTGAATTTGTGTGGCTTTTTCTCTTACCAAATTAGAGAAGTTTTTCATCATTACTTTTTCAAATCGGTTTTCTATCCCTTGCTCTTCTTCTTCTCCTTCTGGTATTTCTATTATACGGATATTATTACGTTTCATGTTGTCTTGCAGTTCTCTTAACCCCTCTTCATTCTTTCTGAGCCTCTTTTCCTTTCCTTGCTCTTTCTGGCTGCTTTTTTTTTACTTTGTCCTCCAACTCTCTGATTTGATCCTCTGCTTCATCGATTCTGCTTTTCATTCCTTCTACTGTGTTCTTCAGTTCAGAAATTGTATTCTTCATTTCCTCTTGGCCCTTTTTAATAGTTTCTATTTCCTTTTTCATGTTGATATAGTTTGCAGTGAGTTCATTGTAACTTCCCTTTAATTTCTGGTAGCTCATTGAGAGCTCATGGAGCTTCCTGACAACCATTTCTTTGAACTCAATATCTGATAGTTGAGTTGCTTCCATTTCATTTAGCGTTCTTTCTGGGGCTTCCTCCTTTCCTTTCATTTAGGGATTGTTTCTTTGTCTTCTCATTTTTTGTGAGACTCTTGTAAGCCTCAACTTCTTAAATTGATCTGTTCCGGCTCCCTGGGTTTTTGGTGTGAACTTCTGTGGTAGAATACCTGTGAGATTCAGAGGTGCATTCTCGTTCAGCTGTCCTGGTGTTCACAGCTTCCACTGTCTCAGCTGTTGGGATACCCCCTCTTTTGGTCCAACTCTGGTTTTTTCACAGTTCTAGGATTTTTTTTTGTTTGTTTCACTTGTGGGTATTTCAAAAAAGAAAAGAAAAAATTGTAAAAAGAAGGGAAAACAAGGAAGGAAGGGGAGATGAAATTGGAAAGAAAGGAAGAAAGAATAAAACAAGAAAGAAGTAAAAAGAAGCAAAAGGAATTGAGGGATAAAAAAGGTAGAAATTATAAAAAATAAAAAACATATAATCAAAACAAAAGAAAACAAAATAAAAAGAACCCCACAAAAACAAAAAACAAACCAAAACAACAACAACAACAACAACAACAACAACAACTACAAAACAATAAATAAATAAAAATAAACCTCTTGCTATTTTCAAACTGGCCAAACTGGATTTTCTGGTCTTGCTGGCTGTAACAGGTTGAGAGGTGACTCGTACGGCTTTTCTCCCTGTTTCTCACTCAGTCAGCTTCCTGCTACTCTCCTCAGTGCCAGCCCTGCACTCTCACTAGGGCTAGCTGTGCACTGTCCATGCAGGGCCTTAGGTGTGATTTCTGAACCTCCTGCAAGAGGGCGCGCTTTCCCGAGTTTATGGCTTTCAGCTGACATCTCTTACAGATGGGGCACTCCCCACATTTATTGTTGTGAGCTCTGGGTCTCCTACAGGGCTCCCGCGCCTACCCTAGTCTACGGGTGTGGGCTCCATGAGTTTCCCGAGTTGCGTGCACTCACCCTAGGATCACAGATGTGAGCTCCGGGTCTTCCACAGAGCCCCCTCCTCTGGTTGCAGGGTAGCTTCCAGTCCCAGGGCCACCTCCAGTTGGTTGCACAGCCACTTCTGGTCGCAGGGCCACCTCCATTCTGGTCTCAGGGACACCTCTGGTCGCTCGGCTGCCACATCTGTTTTTCCAATATCTGCTACAGATTTTGATCTCTTATTTTCATATATTCTGTGGTATTGTTGGCTGTCTGCTCTGTTTCTCTGTAGATTAGCTATGTTTTTCTCCCACGTGTAGCAGGTAGTGGAATCTGCATCCTCCTACCATGCCGCCATCTTGAATCCCACTACTTTCTTTTCAATTGGGACCTTATTTATTTATTTATTTATTTATTTATTTATTTATCTTGTCTGATTGTTGTGGTTAGGACTTTTAGTACTATGCTGAATAACAATGGTGAAAGTGGACATCCCTGTCTTGTTCTTGATCTTAAGGAAAATGCTTTTAGTTTTTCTCTGTTACATATGCTGTTAGCTGTAGCTTTTGCTACATATAACCTTTATAGTGTTGAAGTATGTTCCTTGTACTCACACTATGCAGAGAGTTTTTGTAAATGGGTGTTAGATTTAGTCAAATTATTTTGCTGCACTTGTTGATATGATTGTAAGATTTTTACCCTTCATTTTATTTATGTAGTATAGGACATTGAATTGCAGATATTGAATCATCCTTGTATCCCAGGAATAAATCCCACAGCATCTTTTTAATATATTGCTGTATTCAGTTTACTAACATATTTTTGAGGATTTTTCATCCATGTGCATGAGGGATATTAGCCAATAATTTTCTTTCTTTGTAGTGTCTTTATATGTCTTTGGAGTCAGGATAAAGGTGGTCATATTAAATAAGCCTGGGAATATACCCTCCTCTTGAATTTTTTAAGAATAGGTTGAGAGAGATAGGTGTTAGTTCTTTGAATATTTGGTAAAATTCAACTTTGAAGCCATCTGAGTTAGGACTTTTGTTTGGGGAATTTTTTTTATTACTGCTTTGATTTCATTGGCTGCAATTGTTCTGTTCAGATTTTCTGTTTCTTTTTAATTCAGTCTTGGAATATGGTATGTTTCTAGCAGTTCAACCCTTTCTTCCAGATTGTCTAATTTATTGGCACATAATTGTCCATAGTATTTTCTTATAATCCTTTGTATTTCTGTGATGTAGGTTATTACTTCTCTTTCATTTCTGATTTTACTTACTTGGCTCCACTTTTTTCTTGATGAATCTGGTTAAAGGTTTATCAATCTTATTTACTTTTTCAAAGAACCAGCTCTTAATTTCATTATCATTTGTATTATTTTGTTTTTCAGACTGTATTTTAGTTATTTCTGCTCTGATCTTTATTATTTCCTTTCTTGTACTCACTTTGAGCATTGCTTGTTGTTATTTTTCTAGCTCTTTTAGGTGTAGGATTAAATTGTTTATTTTATTTTATTTTTTTAAGATTTTATTTATTTATCTTTAGAGGGGAAGGGAAGGAGAGATGGAGAGAAATATCAATGTATGGTTGCCTCTCATGCGTCCCCTGCTGGTAACAGTTGCTGGGAACTGTCCTGCAACCCAGGCATGTGCCCTGACTGGGAATTGAACCGTGATCCTTTGGTTCGCAGGCCCGCGCTCAATCCACTAAGCTACACCAGCCAAGGCTAAATTGTTTATTTTAGATTTTTTTTTCCTCAAGATAGGCCTGTATTGCTATGAATTTCCCCCTTGGGACTCTTTTCATTATATCCCATAAATCTGAGGTCATTGTGTTTTCATTCTCATTTTTCTCAAGGTATTTTTTGATTTCTTCTTTAATCTCATTTTCAGCTTGCTTTATTTATTTATTTATTTATTTATTTATTTATTTATTTATTTAAAGTTACTTTATTATTGTTCAATTACAGTTGTCTGCATTTTCTCCCCACCCCTCTCCCCACCCCAGTCAAACCCACCTCCCTCCCTTGCTTCCACCCTCCCCCTTGGTTTTGTCCATGTGTCCTTTATAGTAGTTCCTAAAAACCCTTCTCCCCACTGCCCCCTCCCTCTCCCCTCTGGCTATTATTTGATTGTTCTTAATTTAAATGTCTCTGGTTATATTTTGTTTGCTTTTTTCTTTGGTTGATTATGTTCCAGTTAAAGGTGAGATCATATGGTGTCTGTCCCTCATTGCCTGACTTATTTCACTTAACATAATGCTATCCAGTTCCATCCATGCTGTTGCAAAGGATATACACTTCTTCTTTCTTTCTTCTGTGCAGAATTCCATTGTGTAAATGTACCATAGTTTTTTGATCCACTCATTTCCTGATGGGCATTTAGGTTGCTTCCAGCACTTGGCTATTATAAATTGTGCTGCTAGGAATATTGGGGTGCATAGGTTCTTTTGCATTGGTGTTTCAGGATTCATGGGGTATAATCCCAGCAGTGGAATTGCTGGGTCAAAAGGCAGTTCCATTTTTAGTTTTCTGAGGAAATTTCATACTGTTTTCCACAGTGGCTGTACCAGTCCGCATTCCCACCAACAGTACACTAAGGTTCCCTTTTCTCCGCATCCTCTTCAACACTTGTTTGTTGATTTGTTTATGTTGGCAATTCCGACTGGTGTGAAGTGGTATCTCATTGTGGTTTTAATTTGCATCTCTCTGATGGCTAGTGATGCTGAGCATCTTTTCATATGTCTCTGGGCCCTCCATATGTCCACCCTGGAGAAGTGTCTGTTCAAGTCTTTTGCCCATTTTTACTTGTTTTTTTGTCTCATTATTAACCTATTTATTGCTTAATAACTTTTTATTTAGCCTTCATATGTTTGTGTGTTTTGGTTTATTTCTTGTAATTGATACCTAGTTTTATAACACTGTGGTCAGAGAAGATGCCCGATATAATTCCAGTCTTCTTAAATTTATTGAGACTTGTTCTGTGGCCTAACATGTGATATATCATGAAAAATGTTTGAGGTGAGGTGCACTTGAAAAAAATGTGTATTCTCCTTCTTGGGGGCAAAATGATCTGAAAGAATCAATTCAACCCATCTGGTTTAATGTGTCATTTAAGGTCACTGTTTTCTTTTTTATTTTCTGTTTTCTATCTATTTAGATCAATTGGGTATTAAAGTCCCCTACTATGACTGTATTACTATTACTCTCTCCTTTTTGCATTCATCAATATTTCATATATATAATATTTATAAATACACACATATATATATTTATGTACTTCTATGTTGGATGCATAAATATTTATAAAAGTTATATCCTTTTGTTGGATTAATTTCTTTATCATTATGCAGTGTCCTTTTTGGTCTCTCATAGACTTTGTTTTACAGTCTATTTTGCTGATACAAGTATTCCTACTTCAGCTCTTTTTTCTTTTGTTTCCATTTGCATGAAGCTTTTTTCATGCCTGAAATTTCAGTCTGTGTATGTCTTTCAGTCTGAGGTGGGTCTCTCGTAGATAGCATATACCATATTTTGCTGTGTATAATGTGCACTTTTTTGTCCAAGTTTTTGAGTGAAACATAAGGATGTGCGTTATACATAGATAACACTAACTCCATATCTATACAAATTTTTAATTATTTTATTTATGCTTATGTATTAAAAGTGTAACTCTAGAAAGAAATAACAATATTAATATGCAAAATAATATTATTTATAATACAAAAATACATCTCTAAATATAAATAAATAAAAATTGAACTAAAAAATTAAAACAAAATGTTTTTTCCTGAAAGTTTTGGCCAAAAACATGGATGCACATTATACACGGCAAAATATGGTGTTTGGGTTTTCTTATTCATTTAGTTACTCTATGTCTTTTGATTGGAGCATTTAAGCCATTCATACTCAAAGTGATTATTAATAGGTACATACATGTTGCCACTTTATTCTTTATAACTATGTTCCTTTTTTATTCCTTTCTTTTTCTTAAAGAAGACCCTTTAACAATTCTAGTAATACTGTTTTGTTGGTGATGAATGAACTCCTTTTGCTTTTTCTTGTCTAGAAAGTTCTTTATTTCTCCTTCAATTTTGAATGATAACCTTGCTAGGTAGATTAGTCTTGGTTTTAGGTCCTTGCTTTTCATCACTGAATATTCATGCCAATCTCTTCTGGCATGAAATGTACCTATCAGCTGATAGTCTTATGGGAGCTTTTTAAAATAGATACATTTTTAAAGATTTTGTTTATTTATTTTTAAACAAAGGAGAAGGGAAGGAGAAAGAGAGGGAGAGAAACATTGATAGGTTGCTTCTTTCACTCACCCACCAGAGACTGAATCCATAGTCCAGGCATGTGCCCTGACTGAGAATCAAACTGGAACATTTTACCTCATGGAACAATGCCCAACCAAATGAGCCACACCAATCAGGAGCTTATGGGAGATTTTTCAAGGTAAGTAATTATCTTTCTCCTGCTGCTTTTAAGTTTCTTTCATATTTAAAATTTGTCTTTTAAATTATGATGTGTCTTGGTGTGGTACTATTTGGGTTCCTCTTGTTTGGTATTCTCTCTGATTCCAGAACTTGTGTGTCTTTTTCCTTCACCAAATTAGGGAATTTTTTGGTAATTATTTCTTTAAATAGTGTCTCGGTACCTTGTTCTCTCCCCTCCCCTTTGGCATCGCTATGATGTGGATGTTGTTATGTCTGATGTTCTCCCAGAGGTCCTTTTTACTATAGTTTTAATCTAGTTTATACTTTCTGCTGCTCTGATTGGGCATTTTCTGCTATTTTATCTTTCACACCTCTGATTCAATTCTTTGCTTCATCTAATCTGCTGTCGATTCCTTCTAGTGTATTTTTCATTTCAGTTACTGTATTTTTCAGCTCTGATTAGTTCTTTTTAATGGTTTCTATATCTTTTTTTATGCTGTTGAAGTTCTCACTAAATTCCTTGAGCATTCCCATGAACATTGAACTCTGTATCAAGCATATCGCTTACCTACATTTCATTTATTTCTTTTTCTGGAGATTTTTTCGTTGTGTGTGTGTGTGTGTGTGTGTGTGTGTGTGTGTGTTTTAATGGAGGACATGTTTCTTAGTCTCTCTATTTTGGCTGCACCTCTGTAATTGTTTTTGTTCATTAGTTAGATTTTCTATGTCACCCAGCCTTGGTTAGGTGGCCTTATGTAGTGAGTGTTTTGTACAGCTCGGTGATACAAAATCCCTCCCCGATCACTTGAGCTGTGTGCTTTGGGAGTATATGTGATTTCCCTATTGTAGTTGAGTCTTGATTACTGTTGGTTCATTTGTGGGTGGGGTTGACCCTCAGACTGGCTGACTGTGGTGATGGATACCAATCACAGTATACAAACTGATGTGTGGGAGCTCAACCCATTAAGTGGCATTTGCCCCATTGGGTCTGGTGCCTGCCAACACCTCACTTTTGTTGTACCACTTTTACCGGTAATCAGGTCATATGCTGATGTCTGAAGCCAGCCACTGGGCATGTTGGTTTGGGGGTCTCTTGAGATGGACTCCAGTGCAGATCAATGTCAGTTGCTGCCTGTGACTGGCCCTGAGCCACATGTGAAAGGCTACAAGGTGATCCCTGGTTGGTAGTTGCCTGTGCTAGAACTGGGTGCACATACGTGTGGCAAAGCTGCATAGCAAGGCCTGCTGCCACCTGGGGCAGATCATCAAAAGGCCTAAATTACTGTGTGACCCACTGCCACCTGCCAGCTGCTTGCTAGACTTTGCCACTGAAAAAGCCTTTGGCTCTTTCATGCACTGCATGAAGCAGGTTCTCAGTGAGTCACTGGGTAGGGGTGAGTGGTATTTATCAGGTTAACACAGATTCAAATTCAGCACTATTGTTGGGTCTGAGGTCACTCAGCAAAAGTCTCAGTGCATATCAAATTCAGCTGCACTTGCCTGGGCCCTTCATACCTTTGCAGTCAGTCAGGATCTTAGGGAGTCATCAGGGTGGATCCAGTGGAGTTCATTAGTCTAAAAGAGATTAAGATTTGGCCTTGTGTAAGTAGGTTCTGCCCAGGTACAGTGGTACCTGTTGAATGCACTGGGAAAAATGATCCTCACCTAAAGCCATAGAACTCAGTCTCTTCTTATGTGTCTTTGGCTCCCCCTGAGTTTGCCCAGACTTCCTGGAGAGTTTTTCAAGAAAAACAACATGGACCCAGGCTGGCTGCCACCAGAGGATCCCTCCACAGGGTGTGAGCTTGGCAGAACAGGGCCTCAGGAAGTCGACAGGGTGGGGCTAGTTAACCTGCCCAGTCTACTGCTGTGGGGATGCAGGTCTAACACAGGAACGGTAGCACAAGTCAGGAACATGGGCAAAACAGTCCTGCCCCTCAAAGCCTTGTGACTCGGTCTCTCCCTGTATGTCTCTAGCACTCCCTGAATTTGCCCAGATTTCCTGTAGAGTTTTTCAAGAAAGACTGAAATGTGGGCTCAGTCTGGCTGCTGCCAGTATATTTTTCCACAAGGTAGGAACTTGCCGGGGTGCAGCCTCAGGTAATTAACAGTGTGGGGCTAGTGCATCTCCCTACGCTAATGCTGTATGAGGCCGGGGAAGTGCTTGACCCAGGAAAAATGACTTCTGTTGGCAACAGAGAGGCATTGGCAGTTGTTCCTTCAGCCCTCTCCCCAAAGTAACAAAACTCAGTGACTCCAGTGCCCTCCAAGCCACTGTCTCTCTGCTGAAGCTCAAGGTAAGTGCCAGTGTGAAGTTTTGTCCATTAACCCTTGAAGAAGGCACCTGCATTAAGAGTAGTTTCCTCTCACCCAGGGGAATGAAGTCCCCAGTGATTTTTTTCAGCTAATATTATGTTGGCTCTTCTTCCCAGCACTGTTGCTTTATGCTGGGAAACTCAGTGTGGTTTTGAGAGCCCTCACACCTCAATGGGCGGAACTTTGGAGCCGAGATATCCCTCTGGATTCTCAACTGCTGCACATGGGTGTGGGGCCAGCATTTTTTCCATCTTCAATCTTTCTACAATTCTCAATGTGGCTTCTTTAGTATATCCTTAGTTACAAGACTTCTGTTTACCTAGTCTTCAGATGGTTATCCAGGTTTATTGCTCTATAATTTGTTTTTAATTTTGATATGATTCTGGGAGGAGGTGAGTGTTATTCCACCTACTCTGCCACTGTATTGAATACATCTAAGCTTTTTGTTGATCTCTCTTTACAGAGCATCTTTTGAGTATCCACCATGTGAAGTGAAAAAATTAAAGCTTCTGCCTTCCCCTCTCTTCCCTTCCCTTCTCTATTTCATTTTCTGTCATGTACATTCTTACTCCAAACTGTTAAGCTTTATAATATTTTCTTTCTCCTCTCTACGTATCATTTTATCAAATTGACTTTGTCATCAACTCCATGATATACCATTGCTTTATGTTCCATTAAGTTTTAAAAAATGCTGTTAATAGACTGAAGATGGTGGCCAGGTAGGAGGGACTGGGTTCCACTTCCCCCTACACATGGGAGAAAAACCTAGCCAATCTATGGAGAAACAGAGAAAACAGCCAACAATAATCCAGCATATATGAAAATAAGAAACCAAAAATTGTAGAGGACACTGAAAAATCAAACGGTAAGGAGAGTGCTTCAGGACAATAAGATCCCTGAGATCAGCACAGGAACCAGGGAAGCTGCAGCCTCAGGGCCAGCACCTTCTGGGTCTGCAACAGGGTTCTTGGGTGAGAGCCAGGTCAACCGCTCCCTCTCCTGCCAAACAAGGTTTGAACAGCACCAGAAGAGACCTGGTTGCATGAAGTCCCAGAGAAGGGAATAAGGACTAAGTGGCAAACACACAGGGGCTGTGAACACCCACGGAGTCTGTGGACACTGCCTGTGGAGAGTTGAGAGTTGGGCCCTGATGGACTCTTACCCAAATAGTTCCCGGTCTGGTTGGAGAGTTGGGCTGTGTGAGAGACCAGGCCTCTGTATGGAGTAGCAGGCTTGAGTAGCAGGGATTTCTTGAAAGGAACAAGTGAAAAAAGAGACACTGTTTGGGGAGTTCTTCAGTAGCCACTCCAGCATCCTCCCAACATAGCCAGGCAGTGCTCCTGAGGTGGTGTGGAAGGCCCTGTGCACCCCCATAGCCCTGGGAAGGGTGCCCACCTGAACCTGAGGGACTGGAGGCAGCCAGGCTGAGGTCACATGCCCACAACCTAGGGAGATTGCACTCTGTGGAAGGCCCCAAGCCCACACCCCTAACCCCAGGGAGCGTGCACTCTGAAGAGTGCACCCCACACCCAAAGATTTGTGGAGAGGCACCTCGCTAGCCCTGGGGAGAGTGCACACCTGAACTGTGGAACCTCAGGGACCTGAGACTGCTAGAGAGCTAGGGTGAAGGCTGACCAACTGAAGATCAGGAAGGGAGAAAAGAGATCTCCCCTCAGCCTGCTATAGCCCTGAAGACCAGCAAAACAGGTTTGGCCAGGTCGAAGCCAGCAAGAGGCTTTTTTTTTTTTTTTTTTTAAGTAATTCTTTATTTCTTTTATTTTTATCATTATTTTTCTATTTTTCAACTACTTTTTCCTCTCTTTCCTTCTTTCTTGTTTTATTCCTTCTTCCTTTCTTTCCCATTTTATGTCTTCTTCCTTTCTTTTTCTTCTTCTTTTTTTAAATTCCCACAAGTGAGACAAAAAAAGCTGGAACTGTGAAAAGACCAGAGTTGGACCCAAAGAGGGATCATCCCAACAGCTGAGACAGTGAGGCAAATTACACTTTGCTACTACAGAGAACCTGCAAGTTATTGCATATTTGTGTTATTATTTTTTCATTATTCTTACATCTTTTATTTTACCAGTATTTTTGCACTCCTCTTCTTTCTGTTTAGTCTTCTTTACTTGGTTGGTTAAATTATATTGTTTGAGAGGTTTTCCTTGTTCTCTCTTTCATAGTGTATTGTTAATTTACTGATAATTTACTGAAGTGTCCTTCACTTCACTTGTGTGTCATTGGCACACTACTCAAGATCCTATACTTCCTATTCTTGTTATCGAGATCACACAGATACTGTCATATAATTGTTGCTCCATTATTATTGTAAATAATAGCTGTTCCATACAACTGAAAATACTACACAGCACCCCTCCCAAATCTCAGCCCACTTCATGGTTTCCTGAAATTTAAATACTATAGTGGTTAACTCTATTCTCTCACACACTACACCTATTTACTATCATTTACTCTCACCTTACCTCAGAATCTGACCTCCCACAAACTCACTGCTTTCTAGGTCCAGCTAACAATCCTTTCCTCCTCAGCAAGAGTCTTATCTTCTTTCTACCCTTTCTAAAACGTGGCTCGTTGGGTGGAATATAACGGTTAACACTATACATAGCCAAATGATCTCTTATCTCTTCTCTACCAGCTGCTACTGTAAATATCATAGAATACTCTCTTGCTGTCTTAAACCATTTTATCTCCCCCTCCAACTGATAATAAAAAAAAGAATAGTTGGAAGCTGTGAACATCAGAATACCTGCTGGAAGAGGAAACCTAACAACAAAGGAACAACCAACAGCTAACAACAGAGGAAGGTAAAGGAGGGAGTGGAAGCCACACTAACCTCAATGCAGGACCTATCTGGAAATACAGCTAAATAGTGGAGAAATTACCCAGATCAAACAACTGAAGAAAACCAAGAGAGAATCCTCAAAACCTTGTACACATGGAAGAACCAGCTTCAACACAACTGGCCATCACCAGCACAACAAAATACAAGATGGAGTAGACAGAGTGACCCTCAGTTAACCAGCTGGATGGAAGGACCCAGCAAAGAAAGACTCAACAACAATCAAAACCCAAAGACAAACACAGAGACACCTTAAATGACAGCCCAAGAACAGTGAGCTTGGGAGATCAAGGAGACAGCACCACTGAATCTCACAGGTATTCCACCACAGAAGTTCACACCATAAACCTAAGAAATCAGAACAGATCAATTTAAGAAGCGTCTCACAAACAATGGGAACACAGATAAACAATCCCCAAATGAAAGGAAAGGAGGAAGTCTCAGAAAGAATGCTAAGTAAAATGGAGGCAGTCAACTCTTAGATATTGAATTCAAAGCAATGGTTATCAGGAAGCTCAATGAGCTCACAGAGAATTACCAGAAACTACAGGGAAACTACAATGAACTCACTGCAAACTATATCAACATGAAAAACAAAACAGAAACTAACAACAAGGGCCCAGAGGAAATGAAGAATACAATTTCTGAACTGAAGAACGCAGTAGAAGGAATCAAAAGCAGGATCGACGAAGCAGAAGATCGGATCAGTGAGCTGGAGGATAAGGTAGGAAAAAAACCCAGAAAGATAAAAAAAAAAATTAAGGAAAAGAAGCTCAGAAAGAATGAAAAAGGATTAAGGGAAATGCAGGACAATATGAAATGTAATATTATCCTTATAATAGGGATACCAGAAGGAGAAGAAGAAGAACAAGGGATAGAAAACCTGTTTAAAAAAGTAATGATGGAAAACTTCCCTAATTTGATGAGACAAAAAGTAAAAAAATCCAGGAAACACAGTGAGTCCTAATCAAGAGGAACCCAAAGAGGCCCACTTCAAGACACATCATAACTGAAATGGCAAAATTCCAAGATAAAAAGAGGATCTTAAAGGCAGCAAGGGAGAAAAAGGAAGTAACATACAAGGGAGCCCTGATAAGGTTAGCAGCTGACTTCTCAATGAAAATGCTTCAATCCAGAAGAGAATGTCAAGAAATATTCCAAGTAATGAGGACCACTGGTCTGCAACCAAGGCTACTTTACCCAGCAAGACTCTTGATCAGGATAGAAGGCCAAATAAGGAGCTTCCCAGACAAAAGAAGTCTAAAAGAATACACCTCCTACAAACCAGCTCTGCAAGAGATGTGAAAGGGTCTGTTTTAAGGAAAGGAAGAAAGAAGGAGAGAGAGAGAGAGAGAGAGAGAGAGAGAGAGAGAGAGAGAGAGAGAGAGAGAGATGGAAATGGCAATGAATAAGCACCTATCAATAATAACCTTAAATGTAAATGGATTCAATGCTCCAATAAAAACACATAGAATAGCTGAATGCATAAGAAAGCATGACCCACACCTATGCTGCCTACAAGAGACCCACCTCAGGACAAAAGACCTAGACAGACCGAACATGAAGGACTGGAAAGAAATTTTCCAAGCAAATGGACAGAAAACACACACACACACACACACACACACACACACACACACACACACCAGGGTAAAATACTTATATCCAAAAAAATAGACTTCAAACAAAGGGCCATAAACAGAGATGCACAAGGTCACTTCATGATACTCAAGGAGAGTCCACCAAGAAGACATAAGCATTGTAAATATATATGCACCCAACATAGGAGCACCGAAATACATCAAGAAAATCTTAGAGGACTTCAAGAAAGATATTGACAGCAACACAATTATAGTAGGGGATTTTAACACCCCACTGTCAAAAATGGGCAGATCTTCCAAACACAATATTAACAAAGATTTTGAGGCATTGACCAATGCCCTAAATGAAATGGACTTAACAGATACATATAGAGCCTTTCATTCCAAAGAAGCTAAATACACATTCTTTTCAAATGCATATGGACAATCTCAAAGATAGACCACACAACAGGACATGAAACAGGCCTCAACAAATTCAAGAAAATTGAAATCATATTAAGTATTTTCCCTGAGCACAAGGGACTAAAACTAGAAACCAACCATAAGCAAAAAATCCCCAAACACTCAAAATCATGGACATTGAATAGCATGCTATTAAACAATGAATGTGTCAAGAATGAAATTAGGGAAGAAATCGAAAAGTTTCTGGAAACAAATGAAAATGAAATCACAATAACCCCAAACTTATGGGACACAGCAAAGGCAGTCCTGAGTGGGAAGTTCATAGTGATACACGCCTACTTAAAATATATAGAAACAGTTCAATGAAAGAACCTAACTCTATGCCTACAAGAACTGGAGGAACACCAAAGACAGCCCAGAGCAAGTAGAAGGAAGCAAATAACCAAGATTAGAGCAGAATTAAATGACATAGAGACTAAAAGCACAATTCTAAGAATCAAGGAATCCAGGAGCTGGTTCTTTGAAAGATAAACAAAATCGAAAAGACTTTAAGCAGGCTCATCAAGAAAAAAAAAGAGAGAGGACCCAAATAAATACAATCAGAAATGGAAGAGGAGAAATCATAACTGACACCACAGAAATACAAAGGATTGTAAGAAATTACTACGAAGAACTGTATGCCAAGGAATTTGAAAACCTAGATGAAATGGACAAGTTTCTAGAAAAATATAATGTTCCAAAACTTAATGAAGAAGAAACAGAGAGCCTGAACAGATGAATAACACCAGATGAAATTGAAGCAGTAATCAAAAGATTCTCCACACAAAAAAGTCCAGGACCAGATGGTTTCACAGGAGAATTCTACAAAGCATTTAAGGAAGAGCTAACCCCTATCCTTCACAAACCATTCCAAAAAATCCAAAATGATGGAAGACTTTCAAACTCACATTATGAAGCCAGCATCATCCTAATCCCAAAACCAGATAAAGACACAACAAAGAAGGAGAATTTCAGGTCAATATTGCTGATGAACATAGATGCTAAAATCCTCAACAAAATATTGGCAAACTGCATCCAACAATACATTAAAAAGATGGTACACTGTGACCAAGTGGAATTCATCCCAGGGATGCAAGGATGGTTAAACATTTGCAAATCAGTAAATGTAATTCATCACATAAACAAAAGCAAAGACAAAAATCGCATGATCATATCAATAGATGTGGAAAAAGCATTTGATAAGGTAGAGCACCCATTTATGAGAAAAACACTCAGCAAAATGGGAGTAGAAAGAACATTCCTCAACTTAATAAGGGCCATGCATGAGAGACTGACAGCCAACATCATGCTCAATGGGCAAAAATTAAATCTTTCCCACTAAGATCAGGAACAAGACAAGGTTGTCCACTTTCACCACTTCTATTCAACATAGTATTGGATGTTTTATCCACTGTGATCAGACAAGAAAAGGAAATAAAAGACATACAAATTGGAAAGGAGGAAACAAAATTGTCATTGTTTGCAGATGACATGATAGTTTACAGAGAAAATCCTATAGACTCCACCAAAAAACTACTTGACCTAATCAATGAAATTGTCAAAAGAGCGGGATACAAAGTCAATATCCCAAAATCAAAAGCATTTAGTATACCAACAATGAAATATCAGAAATAAGATATCAGGAAAAAAATCCCATTTGATATAGCAAAAAGAAAAATAAAATACCTAGGAATAAACCTAACCAAGGAGGTAAAAGACCTGTATGCAGAAAACTACACAACACTGAACAAAAAAATCAAGGAAGACACAAACAAATGGAAGCATATACTGTGTTTATGGATTGGAAGAATTAACATCATCAAAATGTCCATACTACCCAAAGCAATTTATAGATTCAATTCAATACCTGTTAAAATACAAATGGTATTTCACAGACATAGAACGAACACTTCAGAAATGTATATGGAACCATAAACGACCCTGAATAGCATTAGCAATTTTGAGAAAGAAATACAAAGTAGGAGGGATCACAATACCTGATACCAAACTGTATTATAACGCCACTGTAATCAAAACAGCCTGGTACTGGCATAAAATCAGACAGGTAGACCAATGGAACAGAAAAAAAGAGCCCAGAAATAAATTAAAGTCTGTACAGTCAATTAATATTTGACAAAGGGGACAGCAACATGAAATGGAGTAAAAATAGCCTCTCTAACAAACGGTGTTGGAAGAGCTGGACAGTTATGTGCAAAAAGTGAAACTCAAGCACCATCTTATACAATGCAAAAAAATAAATGCAAGGTGGAGAAAATATTTAAATTGTAGTCATGACACATTACTGTCCTAGAGGAGAACATAGGCAGGAAAATCTCAGATATTGCACGTAGCAATATTTTCACTTATATGCTCCCTAGAGCAAGGGACTTAAAGGAAAGAATAAACAAATGAGATCTCATCAAAATAAAAAGTTTCTACACGGCTGAAGAAAACAATATTAAAATAAAAAGAGAACCAACTGTATGGGAAAACATATTTGCCAATGATACCACACTCAAGGGTTTAATCTCTGAAATACATAAAGAATTTACACGACTCCACTCTAAGAAGACAAGCAACCCAATTAAAAAATGGGCAAAGGACTTGAATAGACCCTTCTCCAAGAAGGACATACAGAGGGTCCAGAGACACATGAGAAGATGCTCAATATCGCTAGCTATCAGAGAGATGCAAATTAAAATCACAATGAGATACCACTTCACACCGGTCAGAATGGCCAACATAAACAAATCAACAAATAAGTGTTGGAGAGGTTGGGGAGAAAAGGATCCCTTGTGCATTGTTGGTGGTATTGCAGACTGGTACAACCACTGTGGAAAACAGTATGGAATTTTCTAAGAAAGCTAAAAATGGATCTGCCTTTTGACCCAGCTATTCCACTGCTAGGATTATATCCTGATAACCCTGAAACACCATTCCAAAAGAACCTATGCACCACTATGTTCATAGCAGCACAATTTATAATAGCCAAGTGTTGGAAGCAACCTAGGTGCCCTTCCATAAATTAATTGATCAAAAAACTATGGTACGTTTACAGAATGGAATTCTATGCAGCAGAAAGAAAGAAAGAGCTCCTACCCTTTGCGACAGCATGGATGGAACTGGAGAGCATTGTGCTAAGCGAAACAAGCCAGGCGGTGAAGGACAAATACCATATGCTCTCACCTTTAACAGGAACCTAATCAACAAAAGATTCTCTTTTTGCATAGTCTATCTTTGCCCCAAATCTTCTTCACCTGGTTTTCTTGTAAGTCTTTCCTTGAATGTCTATTATATCTATTTCTTTTACCATAAAAAAACATACTTGCACTCATCTTATCACTAAGATTAATGCTGGGGTCAAATCATAAAATTTTCTGTAAGTCTAAAGTCTGCAAATTTAGTACCCATGTTTTCTTTTATGTAATTTATTGTTTCAGGTCTTATATTTAGGTCTTTGTTTCATTTTAAGTTAATTTTTGTATATTTAGACAAACAGCCTAGTTTTTTTTTCTTTCGTATGTGGCTTTCCAATTTTCCCAGAATCACTTATTGAAGAGGCTTTGTTTTCTCCATGTTTTCAGGTCATTTGTTAAAAATTATTTCTCTATATACATGTGGGTTTATTTTAGGGTCTCAGTTCTGTTCCATTCATCCATGTGTCTGTTTTTCTGCCAATATCATGCTGTTTCGGTTTTCATCACTTTGTGAATAATTTAAAGTCAGAGAGTGTAATTCCTCCAACCTGGTTCTTTTCCCTTAGATTTGCTTTTGCTATTCAAGGTCCTTTGTGGTTCCTTAAGATCTGATGATGTTTTCATTCTACTTCTTTTAAAAAAGCCACTGTGATTTTGATGGAGATTGTATTAAATCTGTATAGTGCTTTGGGTAATATAGACATTTTATAATGTTGTGCCAGTCCATGGATGCAAAGTATCTTCTTATTTCTTTGTGTCTTTTTTAATCTCCTTTGATAATGCTTTGTAGTTTTCAGTATATAGTCCTTCACATTCTTTAAGTTTATTCCTAGGTATTTTTTTTTTTGTTACAATTTCAAATCAAACTGGTTTCTTTAAATTTTGGGGGGGGGAATTTTATTGTTAGTGTGTAGAAATGCAATAGATTTTTGTACATTGATTTTGCATAGCACGCCTTTACTGTAATTGTTTATTGTTTCTAATATTTTGGTGGAATATTTTGGGTTTTCTATATAAATAATTATGTCTTTTGCAGAAAGTGATAATTTTATTTCTTCATTCCCAATTTGGATGCCTTTTATTTCCTTTTCTTGCCTAATTGCTCTGACTAGGACCTCCAGAACTCTGTTGAATAAGGGTGGTGAGAGTGGGCATCCTTGTTTCATTTCCAATCTTACAGAAAGTTTTCAGTTTTTTGTAATTTAGTATGATATTAGCTCAAAGGCAAGGGAAGTAAAGGCAAAAATAAACAAATAGCACTAAATCAAACTAAAAAGCTTCTACACAGCAAAAGAAGCCACCAAAAAACAAAAAAAGGCAATAAAAAGTTTTAGCAAAGATTAGCTTTGACAGTAGGTTAATATCCAAAATATGTAAAGATCTCATACAACTCAATAGCAAACAAACAATCCAATTAATAGATGAGGTTAGTATCTGAACAAATGCTACTCCCAAGAAGATATACAAATGGCCAACAGATATATGAAAAGATTCTCTTTTTTTAATCAGTATTTTTAATTGTTGATATTGTACAGTTTTCTGTCTTTTACCCCACCCCAGCCCACCACCCCACCCCTCCCCACCTTCCTCCCATTTCCACCCCCCATAGTTTTTGTCCATGAGTCCTTTATACTTGTTGCTCTAAACCGTTCCCCTTTTCCCCTGAAATTCCCTCCCCTCCCACTCTGGACACTGTCAGACTGTTCTCAAATTCAGTGTCTTTGTTTATATTATACTTGTTTGTTTGTTTTGTTGATTAGCTTCCTGTTAAAGGTGAGATCATATGGTATTTGTCTTTCACTGCCTGGCTTATTTCGCTTAGCATGATACTCTCCAATTCCTTCCATGCTGTCGCAAAGGGTATGAGCTCCTTCTTTCTTTCTGCTGCATAGAATTCCATTGTGTAAATGTACCACAGTTTTTTGATACATTCATTAACGGATGGGCACCTAGGTTGCTTCCAGCACTTGGCTATTGTAAATTGTGCTGCTATGAACATAGGGGTGCATAGATTCTTTTGGATTGGTGTTTCAGGATTCTTAGGATATAATCCAAGCAGTGGAATTGCTGGGTCAAAAGGTATGTCCATTTTTAGTTTTCTTACAAAATTCCATACTGTTTTCCATAGTGGTTGTACCAATCTGCAATCCCACCAACAGTGCACTAGGGTCCCCTTTTCTCCACAACCTCTCCAACACTTGCTGTTTGTTGCTTTGTTTATGAAGGCCATTCTGACTGGTGTCAAGTGGTATCTCATTGTAGTTTTAATTTGCATCTCTCTGATAGCTAGAGATATCGAGCATCTTATATGAAAAGATTCTTAATGTCTTAACAGATATATGAACAGATATAGGATTCTTATATCTTAACAGATATATGAAAAGATTCTAGTTATTAGAGAAATGTAAATCAAAACTACAATAAGATACCACTTCACATCTGTTAGAATAGCTGTTATTTTTTAAAGGTTTTATTTATTTTATTTAATTTTTTTAGAGAGAGGGGAAGGGAGGGAGAAAGAGATAGAGAAACATCAATGTGTGGTTGCCTCTCATATGCCCCCCAAATGGGGACCTGGCCTGCAACCCAGGTGTGTGCCCTGACTGGGAACTGAGTCTGTGACACTTTGGTTTGCAGGCCAGCACTCAATCCATTGAGCCACACCAGCTAGGGCCAGAATAGCTATTATTAACTAGAGTAGTAATAACATGTTGGAGATATTGTGAAGAAAAAGGAATCTTTATTCACTGCTGGTGGGAATATAAACTGATACAGCCTCTATGGAAAACAGTATGGAGGTCCTCAAAAATTTAAGAACAGAGTTACCATATAACCTAGAAATTCCTCTTCTGGGTATCCACCAAAAAAAAATTGAGAAATATTTATTCACAAAGATATATGCACTTGTATGTTCAGTATAGCATTATTCATGATGACCAAGACATAGAAATAACTGAAGTGGGATCTCATAAAAATAAAAAGCTTCTGCAAGTCTAAAGAAAATAGCATTAAAATAAATAGAGAACCAACTCTATGGGAAAACATATTTGCCAATGATACCTCATACAAAGGTTTGATCTCCAAAATATACAAAGAACTTACATGACTCCACTCTAAGAAGACAAGCAACCCAATTAAAAAAATGGGCAAAGGACTTGGGCAGACACCTCTCCAAGGAGGACATACAGAGGATCCAGAGACACATGAAAAGATGCTCAATATCACTAGCTATCACAGAGATGAAAATTAAAACCACAATGAGATACCACTTGACACCAGTCAGAATGGCCATCACAAGCAAAGGAACAAACAGCAAGCGTTGGAGAGGTTGCGGAGAAAAGGGGACCCTAGTGCACTGTTGGTGGGAATGAAGACTGGTACAACCACTATGGAAAACAGTATGGAATTTTCTAAGAAAACTTAAAATGGATATACCTTTTGACCCAGCAATTCCACTGCTAGGATTATATACCGAGAACCCTGAAACCCCAATCCAAAAGATCCTATGTACCCCTATGTTCATAGCAGCACAATTTACAATAGCCAAGTGTTGGAAGCAACCTAGATGCCCATCAGTAAATGAATGGATCAAAAAACTGTGGTACATTTACACAATGGAATTCTATGCAGCAGAGAGAAGGAGCTCCTACCCTTTGCAACAGCATGGATGGAACTGGAGGGCATCATGCTAAGTGAAATAAGCCAGGCAGTGAAAGACAAATACCATATGATCTCACCTTTAACAGGAAGCTAATCAACAAAACAAACAAACAAGCATAATATAACCAAAGACGCTGAAATTGGGAACAGGTTGACAGTCATCAGAGGGGATAGGGGAGGCAATTTCAGGGGAAAATGGGAAGGGTTCACAGGAACAAGTATAAAGGACTCATGGACAAAAACTTTGGGGGGTGGAAATAGGAGGGGGGGAATGGCTGGGGTGGTGGGCGTAAAAGACAGAAAACTGTACAAGATCAACAATTAAAATAAAAAATTTAAAAAAAATAAATTTTAAAAACCTGAAAAAAAAAAAAGAAATAACTGAAGTGTGCTTCAATAGATATTTGGATAAAGAAGACATGGTACATATATACAATGGAATACCTCTCAACCACAAGAAAAGATGAAATGCTGCCATTTGCAACAACATGAATGGATCTTGAGAATATCTCGCTAAGCAAAATAAGTCAGACAGAAGTCAAGAATCATATGATTTCACTCATATGTGGCATATAAAACTGAAAGCAACAGATGAACAAATGAGAAAAGCAAACAAACAAAAACTCATAGATATATCAGACAATGGTATGGTGCTTACCAGAGGGAAGGGTGGTGGGAGAATAGTAAAGGATAAAGAGAGTCAAACATATGGTGACAGAAGACGATTTTCAGTGATGAGCATAAAATGCAATACACAGATGCTATTTCATATTTCATAGAATTGTACACTTGAAACCTATATAATTTTATTAAACAATGTCACCCCAATAAATTTAATTTTTAGGAAAAGTTTGTCTTGCCCTGAACCCAAACTCCTATGTTGTAAAGTCCACGTTTTAAAAAATGTTCTAGAGACTCTGGTAGGACCAATTATTTGTTCAACCTGACACACAGCTGCTGTCCTTAGATTTTCCCACCATTGAATACTGGTTTTTATCTTTAATTTCCTGAAAACATACATTTTCTCTCCTTTATTACAATACTTTTTTATTATTTTGTAGCATATCCTTAAGTAATTTTTCTTTGAAGAGTGAGAAGAAAGAGTATATATGCCAATATGGGAACACTGTGAGCCACTTTCTGATTAAGCATATTTATTTACCTCTGCTCCCTCTCTAAAATCACCAAAATGACAGTAAAATGATGATTTAAAGCACAGTATTTTTTAAGAAGATACAAGAGAGTAGTTAATATCAACAAAATGTTATAGCTAGAAGGTGGAACAATGAATGGTAAATGGCTGAGCAAAATCCTGAACCTCAGAACTTCAAAGGGCAAATGGCTGAGCCTTATAATCCATCATGGACCCTACATGGGCTCAGAAACTGGTGGCTCAACTGCTTCTGGGGGTGAGGGTAAGGAGGGGCTGGCACCAGGGATTTGCTGGCAGTGTATTTGGATTTGCTAATGGTTCTCACAAGGATCTGGTGACCTGTGGTTATCTACTCCTATTTATGACTAAATTGTGATTGTCATTAAAGATCCAGGCAGAGCTCTTTTAGTCTTCTGTTGCATACTCTTCCTATTCTCACCACTGTTGTGAAATTTTTCCCTTCTGTATTCCTTTATTGTCATTTGGTGAGGAGAGAAAAAAATGATAAATAGATGATAGATAGTATGTAGATAAACAGATGATAGATAGATGATGATAGATAGATAGATAGATAGATAGATAGACAGATAGATAGATAGATGATAGATAGATAGATGATAGAAAGAAAGATAGTCTACAATTGTGAACTAGTGTCAGTACTGGAAAAATGTAAGTTTCTGCCAAGAGATGGTAAAGATGATTTCTCCTCCTGACTCATGCTGCATGTCCTGTAAGCTCAGTCCATTACTCAAAACCAACACTCTTTGTTGACCTCATGTAGCTTTGTCCATAACCAAATTACAGCAATAAGATAAAGGTCATTAAAGGTTAGTAAAATCCTCCAGTAAGGCAGCTTAAATATGATGTTCTCCAAATGGCGAATAATTGAATATTAGGCTCTGTGCATAGAGTCCTCTGGCTACATATGGAAGACATTGGCTTGAAAAACCCTGACCTACAATGTGTCAACCAAGAAACAGAATGAAATTTGGATAAAGTTATTTAAATTTGCAGGTAGAAAGGAGAGGTCTTTCTTAAGATAGGACTCCCTTTCTCAAACCACATGGGATGATGTTTGTGTATAGTTAACAAAGGTGACAGTTTCAGAATCAAGCCCGCTGTAGTATTCTGAAATCTTTAGGGCCTAGAATTCAATCACTCTCCCCCGCCCCCAAATTGAAGACCATTGCCCAAGTGGAATGTTCCTGTGTTAGTCTGCTTAGACTATCATAACAAATACCATAGCATGAGTGGCATAAGCAGTAGAATTTTATTTTCTACTGCTCACAGTTTTTCCTGACTTGCAGACAGCTACTTTTTCTTTGTGTTCTCATATGGTGAAGTTGAGACAGAGAGCAAGAGCAAGGGAGAGAGAGAGAAGAGATCTCTGGTGCCCTTTCTCTTTTATAAGGACACAAATTCTAATGGATTAGGTCCCCACCCTTGTGACCTCATTTAACTTCAATCATTGTCCATTAAGGGATAGAGCTTCCTCAGATGAATTTGGGGGCATGTAATTCAGTCCATTGCAGTGCCTTAGGAGTCACACACATGGGACCAGTGGCCGGTATTCATAGAAGAGAGCAGAAAAAAATCTTAGCAATCCACAGTGATCTGAGAGTCTCTCATCTCACTGAGTGTACAACCAGCCTATTTGAGACTATAACAGCTTGTTTCAGCTCCTCTCCCATAAAGTGACTTATGTAATCCAAGTTCTGTCTATTCTAAAGGGAACAGTGGCTTCTCCCGATTTCTCTCTAGTTTTTCATATTGGAGTATCACTGTGTGGCCATAAGGCTGTGGGTGTTTGTTAAAATACAGGATTTCCCTTCACTACTCTTGTGAGTTTAGGCAAGTTATTTATTGTAACTTCTGTGAGTCTCACTTTTCTCATCTGTAAAATGGGCATCATAGTGCTAGTCTCAAGGCTATAGAAAGGATTAAATAAGTAAATGTGTGTTAAGAATGGGGTGCTTTGCATGGAGGAGGGTCCAGCCACTAAAGATTCACTCCTTGCTTCTTCCCCACCCTTAACACAACTGAGGACATTCTGTGAGTCCATTGTTATCTGGGATCTTGCAAAATGTAAATTCAATTCCAAAATTTTCAGGGTCTCCTTTTTGGGAGAATGCTCAGACACAGCTGGATCTGCACAGAGGCTGCATATCCAAGGATGAAAGCCATACCTGACCCACGTCTCTCTGTGTGGCAGCAGTTTCTTGGGTTTTTGTTTTTTCCTTTTTCACTCTCTCACAAGACATCTGTACCCACAGGTCTACTTCACCTCACCAGCCCCTCTGATGTTTCTCTAATGAGAGGGTGCTCCAGAGCTTCTCTAACAGTGCCCTGACCAGCACCAGCATCCCTGGGAACCTGTTAAAAGTGCACAGTCTCAGGTTCCACCCCACACCACTGGATCAGAAACTCTGAGCAGGACCCAACACTCAAGTCCTTCAGGGGATTCTGAAGGACACTTGAGAGTTGCTGCTTCAGTGAGTGACAGGTAGGGCCCCTGGGTCTCTGGAGAGGACAAGAAATCTCAGTATAGCACCTGGCATGTCAGGGCCACTCCACAAGTTACTATAGTGCCTTTTCTGTTTTGTGGAGTCAGCTCTGACCCCAACACTGTAAGCAACACTTGCCCCAGGTAATTTTTTTGCTCTCTGCTCCATCTGTAGTCCTGAGAATAGTGACCAACAAAGAACAAGTGCTCAATAGTTATTAGTGGAATGAAGGAGCCAAGCCAGATCCTGGAAGGTGACTCAACTTTATCAGTGGACTCACGAGACTCAGATAGGCAGAGTGAGATGTGATCTTGTCAAGGCATGCTTTGAAAAGCATGCTATGTAACACACATGAATAAGGAAGAACAGACTGAACAGATAGAGGCCCACTGTAGATTGTGAAATGGTTCCAAGCATGTGAAATCAGGGGTTTGTAAGAGGTCACATATACTCCTCTCCAAAACACTCTCACTAACAACAGCAGCCTAAGAAGTTAACAATTGTCTCCTCATTGCACCAGAGTAGGATAGTAATTATGTCTGACTGTGGATGCCCACTGGATTCTGTACTGGCCACTCTGTATGGAACATTTGATGACAACTCTGCAAGGAGGAGTGCGCATGTTCTTCAAGATGTCACACATCCTAGAGGTGCAGTTCCTTCTGCTTTAACTCACTGTGTGGTCTTGAGCAGCCTGTGTCTTAGTTTTTCATAACACAGGATCCTCATCTAGTTAGCTGACCTATCTATGCTCTCCATCCCTCCCTAAGCTTTCCCTCAGAAACCATGGGTTTCCAGGCAACTCTTGCTGTTTGATGCCCCTTAACAGGTATGCACTCAGTGTGCATGTGCACACATGCACACACACATAGTGACAGTGACTTTAAGTTGCTTGGAAGCAGAGTCTTCACCTCTGTATCACCAGTCACAGCCCAGTGAAAATTCCCTAAATGGTGTATGCAAATACACTTTGTCAGTGATCAATTTCTATACAAATCGAATGCTGTCAAATACCCAGCCAAGAGCAATGAAAAAACTAGCATACCTCTGCCTTTGAATTCCTTATCATAGTGGGATTTTTCTGTGATGAAAAAGTCTTCAAAATGATGAGACAAAGTGTCCCTTGGCTGGCCCAGCAGCAAAGGGCCTCTTAACTGTGAGCAGAGGTTTTGCCCCACTTTGACAGTGCTGTCCTGCCCACTTTGTTGCTGTTTGAGAGCTCTAACATGAAGAGACATCCCTCACATTTTGGATAGTTTCATGGGCTGAGAGGGTCTGCGAGCCAGCAGGGGTCTCCACTGCTGAGCTGAGGTAGACATGTAACTGGGAGATGGCCCAAACACCAGTGATGGTATCTGTTTGATTGTCCTATTGGTCAATTAGCCTTTATTTCTAAATAGCTCGGGGTCATAATGCTTGCAGCAAACGGCCTTTCCAAGTGAGGTTACCCTCTTGAAGATAATACCTGACTTAATGATGATTGATGGCCCATTGAAGTCCTACATACTGCGAAGAGAGACTGTAAGTAGTCAGAGGAAGGCAGGTGCCATCTGGGTGACTACCACTGGCACAGACCCAGGCCACAAAAGGAGCTGTCTTGCTGTTGACCCGTATACGCTGGTTAAAAATAAACCCTGACGAGATGTCCCCTAACCCAGCCCTCTTTCCACATACCCTGAAGAGACTCTTAAATGCAAATGTGACCCCAGAGTCAGGCCCATGCTTGGTGGCTTTTTATTACTCCCTTGGGATAAAAAAAATTGCAGCTGGCACACTGAACTTCTCCATCAGGCCCTGATCTCTTCTTGCTCATCTCCCTCCTCTCCTCCCAGGAATTTCAGCAGCTTTGAGCTGAACCTAGTTCCAGGCCTTGCTGTCTTCCCTCCTGGCTGGGACTTGCACTCATGGTGTCTGTGTGTCTGCAGATGGCCTGACAACACCCTACTCATCCACCCTCTTTTTTCAAAAGCTTCTCCTGAACAAACAGTTAAAGCCCTCATTCCACTGTAATGCTATACATGGGTTCCTTCCTCAGTCTCATCATTTTGTGTATTCCAAAATCTTTCTTTTAAACCTTTAATTCCTTTTTTTCTAAAAGAGCTACATGTTTATATCAAATAGAAAGTAGAGAAACACATAAGTTTGAGAATTGTCATGGCCTCTGATAATCACCTCAGTGGGTTTGTATTTCAGTCATTCTGTGTTTATAACTCTCTTGCCCCAGGCAAGGTGCTCCTGTAGGAGGCATGCTGCCTCACATCCCTTGGGAGCTCTGTCGGTGGTACAGAGCTAATGACCAGATGTGAGGACTGCCCCCTGCCCACTCTCAGGGTCATATCCAAAGCCAAAAGCCTGAGCTTCTCAGTCCCAGAGACTTATGTGTCTTTTCCCTCCTACTGTAAGGCCCTGGAAAAAGAAAACAGGAGATCAATTTTGCAACACATTTAGAGCTGGAGCAAACTTCTTGCTGAAAATATTTAGCTTGGAGAGATGCAGTCAGAACTCTGATTTTCAAGGCCACAAACTCAGGGAAGGTAAGTAAACCCAGACCTCTGACCAGGGACCAACAGTGGCAGAACTGAGAAGCCCTTCCCGAGCTGCATGAATGCCACAAAGAGCAAGGTGGGAATTCTATGAGCCATGGATTTTCCCAAAAATACAAAACTGAGCTGATAAAATCTCAGGCCATTTTGGTGCCTAAATCCATGTTTTTTCCGCTGACCCACATGCTCCCCACCCAGCAATGACTATTCTTATGGGACTCAGCATCCAGTGCAGAATTTGACATGTAGACAGAATGTAGCCAATCAGGATGAGCCATGCAATGGTGGCCTTGGTAGAGGCTATCAGTTACTTTCTGGCTGGTGGGTCCACAAGTGCTTTAAATAGTCAGAGCTTGTCTTCAATGTGTTTTCCACACATCCTGTGGTCCTTTCAGACTTTTTAAAGACCAGATGGTCATTAACGTTGAACATCCAGCCTTACCTTGGCTGGATGTCAAAAGTTGACTTGATCTAAAATTGAATTCTCTTAGTCAATGGGGCTTTGTTTTAAAAGTAAACAAGTAGAAAAATAGCAGATCATGCTTTCAAACATCAGCCGAGTAATAACACATGATGGCATGACCTATGTTACCAGGCTTTATGAAAATAGTCCAAATGGTTCCAGTTGCTTGTCATTCTCAGGCCACTCCAGAATGTGTATAGCTTCTAAGCAATGTGTGCACTCATTTGCAAGATCGATGGCCAGCTCAGAAGGAACACTGCCTGAATCATTGTGGAAGAGGCCAATAGAACCCATTTGCAGATGTGGATTTTAAGAACCTACCTGAGTGTCGTTACAAACTTTTTAAGTTGTCTACATGGTTTTATAACCCCCATGTTCACAGTCCACCTTCCTGAGGACCTTCTCCTTGTCTGCTTACATCAACTTTGATTCCTCATTTCTTTTCTGCTTTAAAAGTTTCCACTGGGAGGGAAATGAGAGTCAGGGAAAGTCAGCCAAAGGACCTTCTGCCTGGGGAACATTTGCTAGTGCTTCAAGTGCTCTGAGATCCATAACTCCCAAATGGATCATGAAAAGCTTTTCCCTTAATTTCAGAGGCCCATGGTGCAATTTAAAGAACATCTACTCCATGTGTTTCTGATCTGTCTACATGCAGCTCATCCAAATGTTGGATTTTAAGAGTTTGTAGATATTCATGATACTTTCGGATATAACTTTACAGCCCTTCCATGCTTTCATTTCTATTGAGAGAGGAAGTCAGGTTTTGCCAAGAGTAAATAAGTTGGCATCTCTGAAGGTTTACATTGGGTCTGTAACATTAAAGCCATGAGACTTGAGTTGGAAGCTCAGCTTCAAGGAAAGTTCCAAGATTCAGGGCTTCAGAGAGGAAACTTTCCTCAGAGGGATTGAAGTCTTTACATCTTTAGCCTCTTTGTGTTTTGTGCTCACTCATTGCAGCTCCCCATGGTGCTTAGCAGTGTTAAGATTAAGTTGAATACTGCCAATAGGTTCTCATCAGCCAAGGATGAGCTTTGGGGGTGGTTGGAATGAAACTTTGGCAGAGAATTGACTTTACTCTCTGGTTTTGAGGTAATGAAAAGAGAGGTGCAATGGTCCTCAAAGCTAACAGGTTGAATCAATCCCCAAACTTCAACACATAATATTCATAATTGTTGAAGTTCAGGACAGAGGAACATGACTGGGGATCTGAATAAAACTCTTTCCAAGTTAGCATTAGTAACCAGGAAGAAGAATGGAAGGAACATGGTCTTCCTGGACAGCCATGAACTAGAAAAAGAAAGAAGGCGGGGGGCAGTTAGGGCTCCACCAGGGTAAAGCACGATGCACACCCCTTTCAGTAGAAAATTTCAGGAATAGCATGAAATGTGCTTCTTGGGGTCTGTCCAGACCTTCCACTTGGCTGTGTAACTGACAAAGGGTGTTTATATAAAAAGACACATGCTTCAACAAAGCAGAATGCATGTTGCTAAAAACTGTTCTTATTTCTACCCAGGCCACAGGGCCTGAAGAACAGCAGCTGAGTATCATACAAAGCTGGTGGTTTTGCAGCCAGATGGAGCTGGGTTTGTATTCTGAATCCCCTACCTAGTAGCCATGTCACACTAAGCACATTTCTTCACCTCTGTTTTTTTTTTTTTTTTTTTTTCTGTAAAATGTGTATGATAATATTATCCTGTTGGGGTAGTTGGGAGAAAATATACAAAGTGTTTAATAAACAGTAATAACGTGGTGACAGAGCTGCCATTAATAGGCAAGTAGGGTTCTGTAGTCTTATGAGCTGGTTGGCTGAGGTCTCAGGGGCTCTACTCTCCAACTTAGTCATTGGGCCATAGCACATTTGAAAATAATAAGGACCGAGGTCTTCAGAGCTCACACAATGGGCCAGCCATGCAGAGCAGGGATAGAGCTTGGATGTAGAAGGCTAAGGCCTTCAGATTTAGGCAGAGTCTCAGCTTTGTGTCTTGATGAAAGTCACGGAACCTCTCTGGGACTCAGGTTCTTTACCTAGAGAAAAGAGAGTAATGGTACTGGAGCCCCAGAACTGTCCCAAGGATTAATGAGAAAAAGAAGTAGGTAAACCTCTTGGCAAGGATCATGAAGCCAATGCTGGGGCAGGGGGTCAGACAGGTAAAGGAGTAAGGGGCAGCCTGTAAGAGGAAATAAAGTGGTGGGAATGCTGGGGGATGAGCTGGGGCATGCATGCTCTCAATGAAGGCATTTGCCTTCATTATTGCAAATAGCCCCACCACCACCAGCAAGAACTGCACTCACTGTGTGAGACCAACAGAGCAGGCCAACCATGGGAAACTAAGATGTAACCTCTGGCTGCCAATGAGTCAGGTGAGTTGGAAAACAAGAGAATAAACCATTTATTAGAGGGTGCATGTCTCTCTGTCATACCATGGTCTTGGGCAAGTCATTTGCCTTGTTAAGCCTTAGTTTCCTGTCTGCAAGACAGAGTGTTAGAGAAGATTAAAGGAGAATGCAATCACCAGATACCAGACACATGGTAAGATCTCAGTCATTGCTTTTATCTTTTTATTTCCACACACAAAAAAGTCAAGCTGGACCAATTTTTTTTGATGATTAATGCAAACTTTTCTTAATATTGGTGAGCAAGTATACAAAAGACAAGACAGATGCAGATAAGACCAGTTGTAAGGCAACCTCCTTAAACAGCCCAAGGCAGAAATGCAAATCTGGTCTTGGTGCAACTTCATTATTGCTCTATTAGTACAAAACAGAAGTGCACATGAATGTGAGGGTCTTTCTGTTTCACTTAGGTGGAAGGTTTGCAGGGAGGAAGGCCCACTTCCTTATAGGCTCTGCTCACAATTGACTCCAGGAAGGCTGCTCTCACATCTCCCTGGTGTGTTTTGATTCTGGAGGCCCTGCCAGCCGCTAACAGAGCCCCTATTCACTGTCGCCTCTGGAGAGTAATAGAGCATTTCACTATGGCATGTGCCAGGCTCACAGAAATCAGGTTTACAAAGAGTTATTTTCTTAAGAACAGACTTTTTTTAAATTCCATTTCCTTCTCTCTTGCTCATGCCCAACCCCCATATCCTTGTGATTGGACTGAAAGCTCTGTGGCCAAGCTTTTCTTGGATCGTGTGAATCAAGATCAATAAATCTCTGTGCTGTGGCAAGGCTTGCCCGGCGCCTCTCTGTTCTGGAATAAGGGCCCTGGTTGTGGGTGGCTGTGCAGCCTTGGCACATGGGCTCTTCTGCTGCATGTGTCTGTGCTGTGTGAAGTGCAGGCCTACCAGAAGTCAAGCACCAGAGAGGAGCGATTCCTTCCAGGGCAAGTGCACCTAGAAGGTACCCTCCCTGAAGTACTGCCAGTCTCAGGGGTTGGGACAAGGAAGAGGATTCTTTAGTCTGGATGAATTTGCAGGCCATGTAGTCACAGCTTAAATTTTGGTGGTTCGTGAGATGTTCCAGGTGTAGCTACACACATAAACTCATAAGAGCCAGCATAATCCCTTTAAAGAGTATAGTGTGGTCTCTACTCCCTGCCCCCGCTTCCTTGCTCTGGGTCTTTTCTTCAACACACTCCAATCAGGTGTTTACTCCCACTGTTCCACCAAAATCATTTCAGTGACTGACATCTTGTGAAACCCAGCAGTGGATGCTCTGTCTTCACCTGGCTCCACCTTTCAGCAACATTTGTCAATGATCATGCCATCCTTTGTAAACACCTTTCTCCTCTTTGTGCTTCCATAGAACCACAGAGGGCCAAGTGGGTTGCCTTCCTTTATCACCCTGTCTGGGCCTCCTCTTACTCCTTAATGTGGGGCACTAGGGCTCAGGCATCTAGCAACCATTCACCTCTGAAGTAATCACATGCAGGCCTGTAGCTTCAAATATTGTTGATGCAATTAACACCCCTACATTAATTGTTTCAGCTGCAACCTCTTCATGCTAGCTTAGTTTAAATCAACATTCGAATATTTATTTGGAATTAATGTGTCCAAAACCCACTGTGTTTAAAACATAACTGATCTATCACCTCTTCCCTGCCACAAAATATGCCCCTGCTTAAAATATACATTCCACTCTTTCCATAATTAGATCTTTTCATTTATTTGCTTGCTCCTTATTTGTGCTATAAGCTCTATAAGAAAGATGCCTCATTTGTCTTACAGTTTATGTTGTATTCTTAGACTTACCAACCATCCATTCAGGCACTCCATAAATATTTAATAAAGGAGTGAATAAAATAACAATGGATTTTGTAATGTGAATGTTGTTCTCTTTCCATTTCTCTTTCAATCCATAAAATCGTGCCTGTAACATTGTTCTAACACATGACAATTTCCCTTTTTAACAAAGAAAGAATACTTTCAGTCTGAGGAGATTGGCAAAACAGTATCCTGCTAGAAATTCAATAAACTTGTTTTATTTTCATTGTCTTTTAATATAATTCCCTTCATTGTGGCTGGTATTAATAATTCTATATTTATCCATGTGATAAAAGTTTTATTTTTTATTCTATTTACTAGGCAATATGTGTGAATCAATTTAAAGAAATTAAGTAATAGAAGACTGGACATGGCACTGGCTGGCAAGGGAGAAACATCTGTCAACACCCCAGCCACAGTATCACTGGACTCCAGAACCACAAGGAAGGGAGGTGAGGCAGGTGTCTCCTCATCACTGGAGGATGGGAGGAGGAACTTCATAGGGAGGTGGGGAGGGACCAGTCCCAAAGTCAATGTTTTCTCCCACTGGGAGATTCTGGATAATGGCTGCCTGGATAATAACTTCTGCTGGCACATATGAGATCCACCTTCCTGTCAGTGTACCAGGGAGAGAAGTTTTCACATGACCAGAGTCAAAGGCCTCAAAAACCTCTGGGAAGATTCTGGGAAGGAGTGAGGGAAATGGGGAGAGAAAGAAGTGTGTATGTGAGGTGGAGAAAGTGGAGACTACACTAAGTATTTACTGTTTATCACATCTTGCAAATTATCTTAACTGGGTAGACAATATTACTCTGCTTGATACTATATAGACACAAAGGTACCATTGTATAATTGCTTCCTTTTCTGCCATGGGATGAGGTTTTTGGCAATGAGGCCAGGTATCATCCCTCCTGGCATGAGGCCTCTGCTCTCTGTGCAGATTGCTCTCGGAGACTGGAAACTCAGTTTACCTTATGCCTCATGGTGGTTTCCCCAGAACCTCATGAATGTTCAGCTCTTTTAAAGTCTTTGCTGAATAAATGTAATAGAAGTGAAAGTGAAGGAAAAATCTCTAACGATATCAAGTCCTCACCAATAATTTAAGACATGGTGATATACAAGCACCTCAATAGTGTATGAAGTGAGTGAATGAATTGGTTTAGAGGAACAGCTGTGAGGTGAAGTTTGAGGCTGGGGTGCCAGAGAAGAGGTGTGTGGGTCTCTCAGTTCTTCATTCAGAAAATTCTTTCTCCAGAGCTCCCCAACCCCAAGCTGTTGGAGATGCATGACACTGAACTTTCACAGCAAAGATAGCCTGCATTACAGTAAGGGATCCATTGGTCAAAAATGGTTGGAACCGTTGGGAGGTCTGTGTGTTTACACACTGCTTGAAGTACCAGCACTGGGACTCACCAAGGCAGCAAGCATAGTGAGCTGGCTGCTCTCATCTTTGTGTTAATTATGGTGTCTTTTGTGGCAGGAAAATACCTCGGTGTGGGGCTGGCAGGCATTCCCCAAGGCCAAAGCTCCCTCCCAGTTCACTTCTTTCATGAGGGGCTTCTTGATGGAAGGAGACATCCACCATCAAAGAGAAATTATCCTGGCATTTGTTTAAAAAGTCAAGGAAGACTATTCAAGATTAATGCAATAGGAGAAAGAATTAAACTCAAACACAAATAGGGACAAGTAGATACACAAGCAGTGGGCAGGGTGAGGGATAGGATAGAAAATTACATGGAGAAACTTGGTTGGGTATCAAGGTTGGGAAAAGAGAAACTTGATTGGACATCAAGGGTGGGAGATTTTTGATAAACTTGTTTACTAGAATTCTTTACTAGAACAGGGCTTGGCCTGGCAAGAATGAAGACCAGTGAGAAGAGGGCTCGGAGGACCATTCATAAAATTTGCATTGGAGCATGGGTTGAGCTTGTGGATGGAAAGGAAGAAATAGTGTTGAGTTCAGCACTATGAAAATCACTGAGATGTCTCTCAGATCCCCAGGGCTATCACCTAGGTGTGTAAATTAGAGGAAGGGTCTGGAACTGCTTACAGGGAAAAGCTGGGCCCCAGGGACCCTAGTACCTAGCCCAATTAAGAAGCTTTACATGAATGGGTAGACAATATTCCTCCCAAATTTCATCCTGAAAGACCCCAGTGAGTTGTAGGAACTGCCACTTGGGGACAGGAGCAATGGTTGGGCCAGGGGCCTGGAAATGGAATGTTGACGCTGGGACTTCAGAGTGCATGAGATCTGCAAGACAGGAGATGAGGGCTGTGGTGTTCCTTCAGGAGACATCCTAGGAGCCCATGGATGGAATGAATATGTTTGCAGGGAATGGTGGTGAGCCCTTGGAAATTTTGCAACTTGGGCCAGAGCCAGAGAGTACTGAGCTGAGGTAGTTAGGGGCCCATTCCTGGGTCACACTCTCTAGGCTGGCTTGGCCATATGGGGTTTGGCTCACATCACTGAGGTCCTGGAAACTGATAAGTTAGAGGCAGGATGATGACCAAGACCTGACTCCATTTTCATCATTAATGAAAGAGTGTGTTACTTTCACTGGACTGACCATCCTGTGACATCAGGGTGGATGAATGCTTTAATTTTTAAATGAATGTTTGAAAAAGATAAGATTTCATGACATTTATTCCCAGGTATTTCACTTCTTGGAACCTAGCCAAAGTAAATACTATTAAACAGAAAACAAGCTTTATGCACAAAGATGTTTACTGTGGTGATACTTACACTAGTGTAACATTGCAAAAAAAAAAAAAAATCTAAATGTTCCACCACAGGGGATGGTAATTAAGTAATCTCTTTAATAATGCACTCTGAAATATTTATTCTACCATTAAAAATAATGATTGGAACCATTCTATAATAACATGAAGAAATGTTTAAAATCAGTGAAAAGTGGAAAACAGAATTCATATATGATATGTTTATATCTGTGTGGAAATAAAAATAAGGAAAATCCCATGCTTTTCAAATTCTACTAAATTTTGATATTCCTCTATTAACCAGAAAAACTTACCTATCCCAGAGATTCTCCCCACAGATAGTTCCCCATAAGTTTACACTGCTTCAATTCAGGTCACTCCACATATCAGCCAGATGCCTCAACAATGGGATAGCTAGCTGTTTGCACTAAGTAGCCCTGACAGGCCCCATTAGTCAGTAAGGGTGAGGCTGTGCTTCAGTAACAACCAAGGCTACATGCCCATAGCAGGTCAACTGGGGACTCTGCCCCTCACTGTCCTCACTCAGAATCCAGGCTGACAGCCTCCACTACCTAAAGTGCAGAGCGTAGAGAGGTGGGAACTGTGTGGGTTTCTCTCCACAATGAAACACTCCACCTCAGTAGTCACATCACTTCCACTCATGCCCATGGCACAGAACTAGTCCTGTGGCCTCTTCTCCCACAGTAAGTTCAGCCTTCTATGTGCTGGGAAGGAGAGGAGCCCAGCTGTCTCTGAGAAGCCCCTCAGGCCACTACAAGGACTTTTCACAAGGCAGATGCCACCATGAGATCCCTAGAGAAGGTTTGCTAGAGTTGATGGCTCAACATTACCCTTTCTATTTTGACCATCACCTAAGAAAGGCAAGACCAGACATTCGGTCTTGGAAGTCATAGCAAGTTTCTTTCTCCCCACTTTTTTTTTTCCAGCAGCAAAATGAAGATATTTACCTTCTACAAAATTATTCATCCTTGGGCACTTTACAGAGTGGGCAGCATTTTCGTACGGCACAATCCATGGTCCCCAGCTGACAGAAAGTGACACAGGGTCTATGCCCAGATAGCTCTTCATCCCAGTGTGCTCTCTCTCCCTCCAGAGATAACTCTCTGGTTACAGGATGCTCCCTTCTCTAGAAGAAAATGTTCTAATCAGAGGTGGTGAAGATGAAGTCACTGAGTTTCATTTCACTGTTGGCACTATTAGAAAGAATGGGAATGGACTGAAAAAATAAGTGAATAAGTGAAACAGAAGCAAGATTACAGTGTTTGCTACTGAAAAAGCACATTGTCTGAGAAAGCTACAGGCGCCTCCCTCTTTCTCTCTTTCCTTGCTCCCACCTCAGCCCCATAACCTGTTGCGGACCGTTCAGCCTGGTTTCAGGAGTTGTAACCCTCACCCCATGGTGGGCTGTGTAAGAGCCCAAGGGACCCACTTCATCTGGGTCTGCTCTGTCACAAGGATGTGACCTATTAAGGAGACAAAGCTTATCTCCCTGGCAGGAGCACTGCTTCTGCCTTGCCCATCTCTGGTCCCATAGCTTGGTTGGCAGTCAATGACGGGTAAGACTCCTCATGGGAGGGGCAACCTAAGCCAGACACGACCACTTGGAAGGCCTCATGGAAGGACTCGGGGGGTTGCAGCAAAGAGGATGTGATGGACCCTCGCCCCCCGGCTATTCTGACATAGCCTGAGTCCTCATTTCCATCTGGGAGATGTCTCCTGCTTCCTAATTGCCTTAAAGCCTGAAACTGTGGGGGTGAGCGGTGCAGCCCTGTCCTGGCCAGGACGGCTCCTTGGGTGATTGGCATAAGAATGAATTCCTAAAGCCCTGTGAAACCTGCTTTGCTAAGAGTGCTCTTCCTGAGGTGACAAGTGTCCCAGGAGGAAATGAGCATGTCTCCCAAAGTCTGGCAACCCCCCTTCCTGACAAACACTGGCTTGGATTAAGCCCTCAGATTTCTTTGACATGTTAAATTTGTATTCCAGTGTATTGGAACCCAATAAAAGCCTAGTGAGGAAGGGGCTCTGGGTCATTCTCCTCTGAGAGTTTGACCCCTTTCCTCCCCAAGCAGTAATGTCTTGGTAGTTTTTATTTTCATCCGTGACGAACGGGGGGGTTCTACAGGCGAAGCCCCCCGCAATAAGCATGTTTCAACTTTGTATTTTAAGTGTCGTGGTTACTTTTTTTCCCTATCAAACTTGTTTAAACTGAGAAATGTGCCTACCCATTGAGGCTTGGCTCAAACCTTACTTCACAGGCTTTGAGAGCCCTAGCAATAGGTGAAGGCTGGAAGAACATCCATTAATTTCTGAGTGCTGCATAACAAATTTGCACAAGCTTAATGGCTTAAAACAACACAAATGTCTCTCACAGTTTTCAGGTCAAGAATGCAGGCACAGGTGGATGGGGTACTTTGCCAAGGGTGTCCCTAGGCTGAAACCATGATGTCCCTCAGTTGCATTCTTATCTGTGGCTCATTTACTGTGACAATGAGGTTCCTGTTTCCTTCAGGGCTGTGAACCAGAGGCCACTCTCAGTCCTAGAGACTGCAGAGTTCCTCGTCATGGTCCCTGACATGGGCATGGCTGCTTTCTCCCAGGCTGGCGGGAAGGCTGCTGACTCCTGTCTCCTTAAAGGCTCACCTTGTATTGCCAGGCCCACCCAGGGTAATCTCCTATTTTATACATCAATGTCAACCTGTTTGGGACCTTAGTCATCTATGCACAATATGACATTAGATTCCTGGGTCCTGCCCACACTCAAGGGTAGGAAATTATAAAAGGCATGCACACCCAGGGACAAGAGTCTCCAAAGTCTGCCCACAGCAGGGTCTGCTGTTCTGTGATCATCAGGTGTAGTGCATAACTAGAGTGAACCACCAAGAAGGGCACAGTAAGCCATCCCGGGCACAGCAAAGAGCCACATTTTATTCCAATAGTTCTTTGTTCTTATGCCAGGCCTGCAATCAGAAGGAACCCTGCATCCCTCAGCAGAGAATGGAAGCCTCAGGAGACACACTTCCAATTTTCAGGTGCTATCCTTTTTTTCCCCTGTATCTGGCTTCCTAAGGAAGCACGAGGAGGGCCAAGGAAGCCCTGAGGAAGAATAGGACCCATGGATCAGAGCGATGCCACACAGAGGGCCAGCTAGACCTCATACCCTTGGGGCAGCTACACTGTATTTTCTTCTCACCAGTGAAGGGAAGCAGAGGAGAGTGGTTGTGGGAAAGTGGCAGCAGATGTGTGTGGGGCCTTGCCTGACAGTTGACATGAAGCATGGTAGAGAACTCCTCTCCTCTTTGGAAACAGACTCTCTGGCCTCCGTCCAGAAGGCTGCATGGGCCATCACTCAGAAGTGTCCCTACAACCCCCAACTCCTCTGGCAGGTGGAAACCCATGTGACAACTTGAAAGGCAGCTTCAAGTCCCAGGGACTGTACTGGGGCTGGAGCTAGGGGCCTTGGGTTCCTGCCCTTCCATTTTACTGGTTATTGGTCTGCGCAAGTCACTGAACTTTTCTGAGCCCGTTTCCAGCTCCATATATAAGGGTGCATGAAGGATGGAATGAGGTCCCTTACCGAAGGTGGCTCCCAGCAGCAGCTGGCTTCATGGCTGTGCCAAACCCAGAGCCTGAGTCACAGGTCAGGTCTGATAAGTCGGGGTTGTACTCAGGGCCTCAGTGTCCCCATCTCAAATTGAGGAAGTCAATCTGGTCCTAAAATATTTTTATGCCATCTGAGATTTAGGGTTGGGCCTCCCTAATTCTGGGGTAGCCTGCTGTGATTCTAACCACTTTTTAAAAAAAATAAATAAATGATCTACCACCAAGTACATAGTAGACCCAAAAATTTTACTTAGTGAAACTGAGTTGAACAGAATAATCTCTAGGATGAGCTTCAAGCTGGATGAATCTGTCTAGAGGAAGTAGAGTGTGTATTTGAAGAGTCCATTACTTAAGACAACACCCCAGTCCAAGCTAGGACCTTAGTTTGACCCTCCAGGGATAGAGTGCTGGCTGCCCAGAGCCCTCATTTCTGTTGGGCAATCTGCCTTAAGCTAAAGCCCAGACTTCCAGGTCATTCTGCATGGCAGCCTTTGCAGAGTTTGAGGAGCCTGTGAGGTGCCTGGCATGTGCTTGCTTGGGGCTGGGGGCAGACACAACCATGTTGTGATCCCAAACCCATGGACCTGAAACCCTGCTCCTGGGTCCTCCACCTGCATTTCCAAACCTTTGGTTTTGACCTCTTGAAAATGATACCAACAAACCTGTTTCTCCTGGGTAAAGTCAGAATGAACCAATCCAGAATGAACAATTTATAGGGTGTTATGGTCACATTTGTGTTCTCCAAAATCCATATGTTGAAGCCCTAATCCCAAGACATCAGAATGTGACTGTATTTGGAGAAAAGCTTTTAAAGAGGTAACTAAGATAAAATAAGGTCATTAGGGTGGACCCTAATCCAACATTGCTAGTGCCTTTATAAGAAGAGATTAGGACACAGATGCACACAGACCATCTGCTAGACAAGGAAAGAGTCCACAGAAGAAACCAAACTGATTGGCATCTTGATGTTGGAATTCTGGCTTCTAGGACTATGAGACAATAAGTTTGTTGTTTAAGCCACACAGTATATGATACTTTGTTATCACAGTCTCAGCTCACCAATCCACAGGGAAAGATTTATTTTGTGTTAGGTAGAGAGGGGAAGGCTCCAGGAGGCTGGCGTTCTACCTCTGCAGTGCCTTCCAAGGCCGGCTCCTAATCCCCACCCCTGTGGCCCATGTTCCAGTGGGCCCAGGGCCACTGTGTTGCTTGCAGCACCCTGTGCCCAGCACAGGACAGCCGTTTGGGCTTCAGGCAAGGTAGCTGGCAGCACACAACACCAAACTTGTTATGATTGCAGGCAGCTCTGCTGAGAGGCTGCATAGTCCGCCAACTCGTCTAACATGATTCCGTGAGAAATGTTGACTCTAAATTACAAGGACTTAATTTTTCCAACCACAGCTAGGCAGTAAATGACTCTCTGAAATGACAGATGGAAAGTTCAGTTAATATGTTTATCATCAGGCTCTAAGCGGGGTCTGCCTCCCCCAGCACACCTCAGGCCAACCAGCCCAAACACAGTCCACTGCCAAGGCCTGACCCTCAAACCCGCCTTGGACATACAGTGGGTACTGACAGGACAGGACAGGAAAGCTGCCTGTGAGGCCTAGGCTCCAGGCCCCTCTGCATAACAAGCTAGGCTGTCGCCATCTCAGGATGTCAGGTGTGCTAACTTGACAGGATAATATCCTGGCTTTGTCTCAAGATGGCAAATCACATGACCTCTTCAGCTGAGTCATCTATGGAATGGTAATTCAAAATTCTCCCCACCAGCCTCTAGGGGGATGCAAGGAACAGAATCATAATTATAACAGCTACAATCTACATGGTGTTTTCTATGGGTCTGACACCAGGATGTAGATATTATTATTTTGATTTTTTTGTTGAGGGAGTTGAGGTACAGAGAAGGTGAATGAACTGCTCAAGATAATACAGCTAGTTAGAGGTAGAGCTGGAATTCCAATGTGGGCAGGCTGGATCCTAATTCATGTTCTTGATCACCTCTACATTGGCTCCAGAGAGATTTGCTGTGGGGAGATGGTGGGAGACAGATCCTGTGTTGGTTACTTGCGAAGGCAGTCACCACCCAGCTCTGAGTTGCCTGCTTCCCCATAGACAGCAATACAGTGAGTTTGGGTCCAGATCATACCTCAACCATTCATCCTTACAGGGAAAGTATAGGTGCACTTCATCATTCCTCTATTGCTCTTACCTCTAGTTCTTTCCTGTGGTCCACCCATGACTCTTCTCTCTTGAGAGCCTGACCACCAGCCCCCATGTGATATCACTGCCCAGAGGGAGCAACAGCATCATCACCAGAGTAGACCCAACCTTTCTGAGACATCTACATTCAGGGAAGGATTCCAGGCCATTGCCCAAGGTCCACTGCTCTGCTGGCTGCCACTCGGGTTTCTGGCTTAGCCTGTGGGATATCAGGCCAGCCCCTGGTACAAGTAGCTGGAGCCACAGGGATGATTTGGGGACAATTCCACTTTAGTAGGAGAGAGACAAGACATGATCATTACAATTCTTGGCAGGGTGGACCCCACACATGTCAGAGCCCAGAGTATGGGTAGGAACCCAAGGCCTGGTGGGGAAAGGCTTTCTTGCCCAGGTTCAGCCTGGGAGAAGTTGGGTAAGTGAAGGTTAGCAAGAGTCCCAGGCAGAGGAACAGCCTGGGCTAGCTCAAAAACAAGGAAAATAGTGCACTATGGTGTGTGTGTGTGAGGAGGCCCAAAAGAGTAGAGTTCCAGGGCAGGACAGGAAGACTGGCAGTACTGACAGACAGACTGACACACATGACATACGTGGATGGAAAAGGCTGGAAGGGGCAGCAGAATCCCAACTGCTTGACCTCCATAAAGCTCATATGTGTCAAGTTAAGGAGTTCAGGTCACTTCCTTTAAGGGACACACACTTTTTTTGTGGTAAAATATACATAACACAAAATTAACTATTTTAACCATTTCCAAGTGGCATTGAATGCATTCACATTATTTTGCTACCATCTCCACCATCCATCTCCAGAACTTTCCCAGCATCCCAAACTGAAACTCCACATGCATTAGACAGCTCTCTATCACCACTCCCAGGCTCTGGCCATCTTCACTCTTCACTTTCTGTTTGGATATGATGGCTCCAGACAAAAGGATGCAATCTCAAGCCAGGAAGTGTGACATACAGAGACAACCAGTCTCTGTAGCTGCAGAACAGAAAGTCAGTTAAATCAGTTGGAGAAAGATCTCACTAGTGGCTGCTGCAGGAGCCCAAGCAAAAGACAAGGACTACTTGTATGGAGGCGGTGGCCACAGGCAAATGCCCAACCTTGAGGTCAGGAGACATGGGTTTGAAATTCCATCTTCAGCCCTTAGAGCTTTGTGGTGTCAGGCAAGTTCTCAGCTTTTGCAGACTAATGTATGAAATGTAGATATCAATGCTTTGTAGGGTTGATTTTGGGTAACATGGATAACAAAACCATGATTATTTATTGTTTTCTGTCCAGTGTCAGGTATGTACCAAATGCTTTACATGATCTATCAGATGTCAACCTCAGGCCCTAGAGTGAACAACTCTAGGGAACTGAGGTTTATTGAGGTTTGGAGCTTATAGCACAAGATTTGTAGCTGAGAAAACCTTAGCTCAGGACCCAGCACAGGGGTTGCTCGTGAATGTGAGTTTTCTTACAGTCCCTCCATAAATGTAAATCAACAATTATGCTAAATTTCTCACATGAATGCATGGATTAGTCATTTAAGTAAATGGCACTTTTAACTCTTGGAGTTAGTTGCCCTAGAACTCAGGCCCCAACATAGACTGGTTTCAGTGCAGCTCTGTTCCCCGTAGGAGGTCCTGGCTCCATTGAAAGGCAGGGAGGGCCCAAGGCTCTGCAGCTCCTCAAAGAGGCTGTGCAGGGATCTTTGCCTGAGGCTGGCCAGGGTCACCATTCAGGATGTGGGAGGCCACAGAGCCCCAGCATGCTGCTGGGGATGGGAATGTCACGGGGGCTTCTGTTGAGCAGCCCCAGACACTAGCCCTGAGTAACACAGGGGAAGTAAAACAATTGGGAAGGCCCATGTGACCAGAGGATATGTTCATGCTGCTGAAAAGGAAATGGTGCCACCCCCACTGGACCCCAGAGCCAGAGTGGCTGAAGCCAGGTGGTCATTGGTGAATCCAGGCTATAGGATTCTTTCCAAGAGCCTGACCAGAAGTTCCCAGCATGTTGAGGTCATACAAAGGCAGAAAATGGGCTGGGAAATGGGCTCTATTTCTCAATACTTAGGCTCTCATGGGGAAATTCACACTCTTCTTTCTCTCCCTCATCCTCTGCAATGCCCCAGTTCTGAGTCTCACCTCCTCAGCCTGGTCCCTAGTCATGTATAATGCTGCTGCACCTGGTGTATTCACCTCTTCTCATGTATGTGGAGACCATGAGCAACCCCAAGACTTCCATGGTTTAGTACATATGAGTGGGATGTGCTCTCCACCTAGACTATTTCATTTTCTTCTGCTAACCAAATCCTACTCAAAACCAACTCAATGTTGTTGTCTTTAGATGCCTTCTGGAATTTTCCCCATTACATGGTTCATGCCTGTTCCTCCCTCTGTCCCCTAAGCCCTGTGCTCTCATAGTACTGGATTCTACCTCTAGTATTACTCTCTACACCTGTGCATGTGTCTGGTCCACACTAGATCTACAAGGTCTGTGCCATAGTCTCTATGGCCACAGTGTCTAGCATGAACTCTGGCACAGGGTGGTGTTCAAGGCATACTACTTGTCTGAGTTAAGCAAGGTGTTTCAGCCATCTTCTCCAGGTAGCAAACTATCACAAGTTGGGTAGCATATATCATTTTATTATACTTACGGATGCTGTGGGTCTGGACTTTAGTCACAAAGCAGTGAGATTGCTTGTCTCTTCTCCATGAGATCTATGACCTCTGCTGTAAAACCTAGGCCAGGTAGGGGTGACTTAATGGCAGGTGGCTATAATCATCTAAAGACCCTTCATTCAGCAACTACATGTGGTCTCTCCATGTCATCCAGGTTTACTCAAAAATGGTGTCCTCAGGATAGTCAGACTTCCCCCACTTGTGTTCCAGTGGATAAGCAGGAAGCTACATCATTTCCCCCTTTCTTTTTATTTTTTAATAAGTCCACCAGGTTCAAGAGGAGGAGACATGGGTGCTACCTGTCCATGTGAGAGAGTGGCAAAGCCACATTGTAGAAGAAGAGCATGCAGGACAGATGACACTACTACACTCTTCTTTGGAAAATACAATCTGCCACATAATGAATAGCAGAAAAACTAAAATATAAATACTCAATTGAAATTTTCTTCTGTAGGATAGCCCTCCCTTACCTACACTTGCCAAAGTCAGATTTTCAGCAGAAGGAGGAAGGCAAGTGCCAATAGGCTTATGCAGTTGCACTCATTCAAGCTCCAGAAATATGCTAACACGAAACTCTTTTGTAAGCACATGTCTTTGTGCACATTTAAAACATGACATCCCAGGCTCTGTGACAAAAACATAATTTCTTCCATCTTTTTACAGGGTAGTTTCCAGAATCAGACTGTTTCTTGATCTGAGTTTGAAAACTGAAAGAAGAACATTAGGTCCTAATCTCCATCAACAAATTCCTTTCAGCCAAGAACTCCCAGGTTTCACTCTGTTCACTTCATTTCTGTAGGAATTTGGATAAACTAAAAGAGACACTGTTTTCAACTCAGAATCTCCATCTCATCCAATTGGGATGAATGTCAGATTTTAAAAGGGGAGGTAGAGATAATTTCCTTAAAGGCATATAATGTGAAGGAAGGGACAGAGAAAATATCTCAGAATGAATGGAATCCTGGATGTTGAAATGTGCATTTGTTTATTGAACAATTTTAAAGAAATTAAAAATGTGATTGGTTCCATCTTTTTTTAATTGGAGGTGAAACCAGGAGTTTGGGATGTCCAGGTTAACTAAAAACAGGGCTGCACTGACCTCAGTCTAAACAGAGAGAATTAATGTGAGCACCAAAAACAAAACCAGTTAATTATTTTTCGTTAAATGTAAATAATATTTTTGGCCAGCAGAGAGCTGAGGACAGGCTAAAACTGCCTTTGATGCTTTTAGCAAATAAAATCCTGTTCAGGACACAGGGTAGACTCACCACCAGTTTAGTCTCTTTTCAAAATCATGTGATTTATTTGGGCCTTCAATGTCATATAACTGGTCTGGGACCTTAGGGTAACATCTGGAAGGAATGTATACTGAAAAATGCCAAAGATAACTTTTAAACATCGGTCCTTGAGAAACGATGGAAAGATTAAACTCCTTTTGTTGGTTTGGAGAGCAGCCTAACCTCTAATGCACCCTGTGATACTGATGTAATGGGATCAAGAGGTACGTTTCTCTAGCTTCCCTCCACTCTGTACCACCGATGTCAGCAAATTGGTCTGCAGAAGATGTGGAGTATCTCTCATTTATGAATGAGCCCATGGTTATCAGGTGGGTCCTTGGCTTTTCTGGGTTTTCTCATGGGACAGTACTGCTATTTAACTCAGCCAATAAGGTACAAAAGAAGGGAGTCTGAGAAACTTGGCAACCAGGTAGTTGACCAAGCATTCAGCCTGGCCTACTCTCAATACACCGTCTTCCTGCAGCCCTGCTAACTTAACTGTCAGCTTGTCCTTGAATACCTGCTGAGATGGGGAACTCACTGCCTCCTAAAATCTCCTGTTACACCAAGAGGTGTATTTTTGGGCAGCTCTTCCCAATACCAAGCTGAAATATCAGTCCTTTTCAGTCAGTGTGGGACAAAATGAAAAAAAGAAATAAGTACCCAGCTGAGATCATTCATACTTGTACCCTCTGCTCAGGCTCTGCTCCCAGGACCTTTATAGGAGTCCAAAGTAGCAAAGCAGAAGGAATGGCATTGCCTGTGGGTCTTCTCAATGTGGGTGGTCCTCTGCTGAGGAGCCAGAGCCCACAGAACAGCATACAAGGACTGTCTACAACGAGACACAGGGAGAGTTACTGGGTGTAGTGAGTGTGAGATGTGAGGCCTGGAGGAGTCAGCTGGTGCTGTGCTTGTTGTACAAACTGTGCTTCAGGAGTGTGAATCCCACCAAATGTGGAAAGGTTTGCACTACACACTGTAGCTTTGCTGAAGAACAGTGAAGTAGATATGTGGGCAGAATTAGGCATTTAATTCCAGTATATACTTCAGTCATGCTTCCAAAATCTGGATGCTCTGTGTGGATGTTGCTCTGATTCTGTACACATGGAGGTCAATGCAGTCTTGGCAGAAGAGTGATATGACCAGGATTGCTTGTGAGGGGAGTCAATCTGCGTGTCACTGGAAATTCAAGGCATGCCTCAAACATAATGTTGAGAGCCACAGCTTTATCACCTGCTTATCTATTCATTCATTCAACAAATATTTGTAGAAAACCTACTTATGTTGGGTGTTATTTGTCCTCAGAGTTGGGGACAGGGCAGGGAACAAAGCAGATATATCCTCATCATCTCAAGGCTCAACATTTACCTGGAGGAAGCAGCAATAAACAAACGGTGATACATTTTATAAGGACAAACAGCAGGCTGAGGGGGAAGGAGACGAGGGTGAATGAGAAAGGCCTTTTTGCAGAGGGTGGTCAGCAAAGAAGAGCCTGGAAGAAGAGCACCTCAGCAGTTCCCTTCAGAGGAATAACAAATGTGGAACATTTGCGATTTGCAAACATCTGTACCAGGAATATGTTGAGTTGTCAAGGACCAGCAGCAAAACCAAACCAAACCAAACCAAACCAAAATGAACCAAAAACAAAAACAAACAAAAACAAAAACACCCCACAAAAAAACAAAACAATTGTTCTGGAAGAGAGTGAGCAAGAGGAAAGATGATGAGTCAGAAGGTCAGACAGGTAGTGAGGCTCTGATCATGTCTCTCTGACTTTGTAAGATAGAGGCCATTGGATAGTTTTTGGCAGAAAAGCCATATGACATGGCTTGCATTGTGAGAGAATTACTGTGTATGTTCATAGAAAAACTCAGGTTAGGAGAGCAGGAAGGGAATGGGAGTCCAGGCAAGACATGATGGTGGCCCAGACCAAGCTAGGCTGGGCCATCTTCAGCTGCAAAGGCCTATGATGGTGACTACATCTAGCTGAGCACATTGTAATTTGAATGCAATGGGTGTTCTCCTGAGGAATAAAGTGGGAAAGGATATAGGCTAGGGAGCTGCAGGGACTGTGACAGCTCCTGTGTGACCCCAGGTCTGGGGTCTTCAAAATTATTTTCCACCAAAAGGCATGAGGATTCTTGTTCTCAAATTTTGGGGTAGGAAAACTATTAATGAGTATGGAAGATATTGTTAATTATATATATATATATAACCATATATATATATGGTTGCTTTAAAAATTATAGTAAAGTTAGTATTAAAAGGACAAAGGAGCCATTTTGAAAAGATCCCATCAACCAATTGAGCTTGAAAAATAAAATAATAATGGGTACCTGAAACAAGTTAATTTTGTAGAAGACCATGAATTCATAACAATATTTAAAAAATGAAAGTTAATATAATGTGTGCAAAAGAAGAATGTACAAATTAGGATGTGTTTAACTGTACCACTTTTGATAAGTAGAAGAAAATGTTTGTGTTTATTTTTTTCAATGAGGCATATATCTGTTTGCAAAGTATAAAGTTGTATTTTTCACTGTCTCTGTAGATAAGAAAGAACAAACACAAAAAACTATAAATAAACCAAAATAATCCCTCAAACATAGGCAGTGTACCATGGAATAAATAGTTGGAGGGGAAGTCATGCAGTTGATTGTTCTCATAGTCATGCACAGCAAAAATTACTCAAGAATCCAGCAGTGTTCCCTGATGATTAATTAACCAACCAGTGCACACGCTCCATCTCTCATCTCCTGGTAGATGGAACCTTAAGATGACCCTACTAATTATAATGCAATATTGATAAGTCATACATAAGTTTCCCATTAATATTTATAGACTAGGCCAATTTATCATAATGACATAACAATTGTTTAGGTATTTCCAGCCATAAGAAACTTCTAGAAATACATCATTTCTGGGAAAGACACCAAGTTTCAAAAAATTAAATCTTTGAATTTGGATTTTGTAAGGCAGGGGCTTAAAAGTCTAGATGCAACAACTAGAACTTCATTATCAAAAGGAACTCAGCTAGTGATTTGGTTTGGATCACTTTAGACTATACAAACTTGTCCTAGATCAGAATCTGTGATCACTTCTGAAATGGTATGCATGCATGTAGTTTGGGATCTGCTAACATTATTAGTATCTAATAGAATTAGTGAAGCCCATGTGCATATAAAAAAGTAAAGGGGATAAAAATATCATTCAAATGTAGAGAATTCATAATTCCACCTGGTGAGGATTTAAAAATGTGTCCACAAATTCTTTTATACTTTCCCTTCAAAAAGTAGAAACTAATTTCCCTCCATTTAAGTGTGAACACTGCTTAGTAAGTTGTTTTTTTTTTAATTTTTATTTTAATTGTTGATCTTGTACAGTTTTCTGTCTTTTATTCTCACCCCAACCCACCACCCCAGCCGTCCCTACTTCCCTCCCAATTCCACCCCCCTATAGTTTTTGTCCATGTGTCCTTTATACTTGTTCCTGTAAATCCTTCCCCTTTTCCCTGAAATTCCCTCCCCTCTCCCCTCTGGTGACTGTCAGCCTGTTCTCAGTTTTCATTTTAATGAATAGAATGTTACTGTAATAATGATATGTAACAGATGAGACCAGATCACAAGAGGCATTGTAACTTCTTGCTTAGTCTATCTTGAATAACTTATTCTGAGGAAGCCAGCTACCACGTTGTGGGACACTCATGCAGTCTTATATAGAGGTGCACATGGCTGAGAACAGGGGTCTCCTTCCAACAGTCAGTGAAGAAGTAGGCCTCATATCAACAACCATGGAAGTGAGCCATCACACAAGCAAATCCTTCAGCTTTAGTCAAGCTTTCAGATGATGCGGCCCTGGCTCCATCTTGACTATGACCTCAGGAGAGACCCTGAGCCAGTACTACCCAGCTAAGGTTTTTCTGAATTCCTGACCCACAGAAACTGTGACATAATAAGTGTTTACTTTTTTAAGCCACTAAGTTTGTGGGGTAATTTAATATGTAGATATAGATCAATAATACACAAAGATAGGGCAAAGGGGCATTGAAGGGTATCGTTCTGGCAATTTAGATACATTTAGCTTCTATGCTTAATCCATTAGCCAGCATCAACCAAAGGATCATGCCAAATTGCAACGGCCAGGGAGTCTTCCGGTGTGTGTAGGCAGGGAAGGGGTGTGGGAAACTGTGGTAAGCCTCCCCTACAAAGCATTTAAAAGATTAAAGAGAATCTTATACACAAGGTGTGGCATAAGTAGATTTATAGTTGTTCATATATAAATAATACAATAATTATCAAATAATAATGCAAGATTAAACTCTGTTTCTCCCAAACCTACTTTTGCCCCTCCCTGTATTTGACCTGTACTTTCAATTAAATGTTCAGAAATTTTGATTAAATGGGTTTGTCATCATGTATAAATATTAGGACATCTTAAATTTATTTTATTCATAATTGTGAAAGAGCATATTAGAAATGTATAGTTAGAAAAATAGCAATTGCTAATATATGAAAATATTTATTTTTGTTAAAATACTAGATTAATAAGCTTTTTGTTAAATCTAAGATGTACAAGTATAATTACTCTTCTCTTTGCACAAAAGCCTCATGCAGTTTAAAGAATATATCAGCCTAATGAAGAGGTGGATGGATAAGTGATATCCTGGTGCTCATAAAGATGAAAATGGTAGGTTCTGGAGGACAAGACACTGCCCCATAGAGAGTTTTTAAGTGGAATCATTAAATAGGAATGAGTGGCATACCTGGGAAAGAAGGTGGCCAACATGGGCTCACCAAGAGGTAAACATGACACACCAACTTTGCTTCCTCTTAGGGCTGGCTTCTCTACTAATTAAGTTTAATAGAACATATGCAAAAACTATTTTTTTTTACCCTTGCCTTAAATGATGTATTAATTCATAGCTAAAATGACACCCAAGGATCATCAACCTGGTAGGAAATATTAACACGTGTATCTCATGTCTCTGTAACTGTCCCTCTTTTGATAAGTAACTTAAAAAAAAACACACACTGTTGGAGGGAAGATGGCAGCGTAGTAGGAGGGAGCAGATTCCATTTCTTCCTACACACGGCAGAAAAACCTGGCCGATCTACGGAAGAACAGAGCAGACAAGGAACAGTAACACAGCATATTGGAGAATAAGAGATCGGAAATTGTAGCGGACATTGAAAAACCAGTGGTAAGGAGAGCTCTTCAGAACAATAGGAGCCCGGGGTCCAGCGCACTGAGAGTGGGGCGGCTGAGGCCCCTGCCTGGTGCTCCGCCAAGCCTGCCCCAGGGCTCTGGGGAGGGAGCTGGGTCAGCCACTGAACTGGCTGGGAGATCTCAGGGGCCACCGCAGGACTGCGGCCAAGTGAAAGTGGGTGCCCCGGACCAGGTCACTGCAGGACTTTGAACTGAGTTTTTGTGGTCGCCAGGCAACTGCGAAAGCACAGTCGCCTCAACCGCAGACAGAGGCGCATGTAAAGTGAGACAGCTGCATGAAAATAGGCACCCACATGGGACCGCACACGGTCTCGGGATAGTGGACACTCATGAAAACGTGGGCACTGCCCACTGGAGACAGCTGTAGAGCCAAAGTTGCCAGTGCACGGGCGGGTGCTCGAACGCGGACAGCTCAGGACCAAGGCGCAGGTGAGAGATAGCAGCTGCAGTGTAGGCCCCACTCAGGGACAAAGGCAGGCAGCTGCGCCCAAACACAGAAAGCCTCCCAGGGGCAAAGGCAGGTGGCTGCGAGCGACTGGAGAACCTAGCACACACCCATAAACTTGGAGAAGTGCGCACACACCAGGAGGCTCAGAACACACTCTGGAAACCCTGTGGAGAGAGGTGCCCACTAACACTGGGATACATAGCACAATGAGAACTGAGTTCTGAACACAGAGAAAAGCAATGAGATCACCCCTTGGCCATTGCAGCCAACAAGACCAGAAAAACCGGCTCGGCAGGTTTGAAAAAAACAAGAGGGTTTTTGGTTGTTTTTGTTTTTTTTTGTTTTTAATATATTTTTTAAAATATTTTGTTTTGCTTTGTTTGTTCCTTTTTTTTGGTTGTTTGTATTTGTGTGTGTGTGTGTGTGTGTCTTTTGTTTTTTGTTTTGCCAGTTTGTATTTTTTTTTTTGTTTCTGTGCCTGTCTATCTATATGATTTTTTAATAACTCCCTCTTCATTATTTTTATCTTCTTCTTTACTCCCCAACTCCTTTTGCCTCCCTTTAATTCCTTCTTCTCTTATTCCCTCTTCCTTTCTTTCTAATTTTATCTCTTCTACCCTCCTCTTTTTTCTTCTTTCTCCTATTTTTCATTTCCCCCCACTTCTCTTTTTAAATACCCATGAGTGAGACAAAACAAACAAACAAACAAGCCTGGAACTGTGAAAAAAAAACAGAGTTGGCCCCCAAAAGAGGGTACTCTAGCTGATGAGACAGTGGAAGCTGTGAACAACAGGATATCCGAAGGAGAATCCACCACTGGATCTCACAGGTATTCTACCACAGAAGGTCATACCACAAACCCAGGGAACCAGAACAGATCAATTTAAGAAGTTGAGGCTAACAACAAGAGTCTACAAACAATGGGAAGACAAAGGAACAATCCCCAAATGAAAGGAAAGGAGGAAGCCCCAGAAAGAATGCTAAATGAAACTGAGGCAACTCAACTATCAGATATCGAGTTCAAAGCAATGGTTGTCAGGAAGCTCCATGAGCTCTCAATGAGCTACCAGAAAGTACAGGGAAGTTATGATGAACTCGCTGCAAACAATATCAAGATGAAAAAGGAAATAGAAACTATCAACAAGGGCCAAAAGGAAATGAAGAATACAATCTCTGAACTGAAGAACACAGTAGAAGGAATGAAAAGCAGAATCGATGAAGCAGAAGATCGGATCAGCGAATTGGAGGACAAAATAGAAAAAAACACCCAGAATGAGCAAGATAAGGAAAAGATGCTCAGAAAGAATGAAGAGGGTTTAAGAGAAATGCAAGACAACATGAAACGGAATAATATCCATATAATAGGGATACCAGAAGGAGAAGAAGAAGAACAAGGGATAGAAAACCTGTTTGAAAAAGTAATGATGGAAAACTTCCCTAATTTGGTGAGAGAAAAAGCCACACGAATCCAGGAAACACAGAGAGTCCCAATCAAAAGGAACCCAAATAGGCCCACTTCAAGATACATCATAAGTAAAATGGCAAAATTCCAAGACAAGGAGAGAATCTTAAGGGCAGCAAGGGAGAAAAAGGAAGTAACATACAAGGGAGCCCCGATAAGGTTAGCAGCTGACTTCTCAATGGAAACGCTCCAAGCCAGAAGAGAGTGCCATGAAATATCCCAAGTAATGAGAACCAAAGGACTGCAACCCAGACTACTTTACCCAGCAAGGCTTTCAATCAAGATAGAAGGCCAAATAGGGAGCTTCCCAGACAAAAGAAGTCTAAAAGAATACACCTCTACCAAACCAATTCTGCAAGAGATGCTAAAGGGTCTGCTTTAAGGGAAGAAAGGAAAAGACAGAGAGAGAAACAGAGAGAGGAACACAGGTATGAAAATGGCAATGAATAAATACCTATCAATAATAACCTTAAATGTAAATGGATTAAATGCTGCAATCAAAACACATAGAATAGCTGAATGTATAAGAAAGCATGACCCACACATATGCTGCCTACAAGAAACCCACCTCAGGACAAAAGACATACACAGGCTCAAAGTGAAGGGATGGAAACAAATTTTCCAAGCAAATGGATAGGAAAAAAAAGCTGGAGTATCAGTACTCATATCAGCCAAAATAGACTTCAAAAGAAGGGCCATAAAGAGAGACCCAGAAGGTCACTTCATAATACTCAAGGGAAGAATCCACCAAGAAGACATAAATATTGTAAATATATATGCACCCAATGGAGAAGCACATAAATACATCAGGAAAATTTTAGAGGACTTCAAGAAAGATATTGACAGCAACACAATTATAGTAGGCGATTTTAACACCCCACTGTCAAAAATGGACAGATTTTCCAAACAAAATATCAACAAAGATATTGCGGCATTGAACACTCTAGAGGAAATGGACTTAACTGATATATATAGAGAGCCCTTCATCCCAAAGAAGCTAAATACACTTTCTTTTCAAATCCACATGGAACATTTTCAAAGATAGACCACATGATAGGACACAAATCAAGCCTCAACAAATTCAAGAAAATTGAAATCATACCAAGCATTTCCTCTGACCACAAGGCACTGAAACTAGAAACCAACCCCAAGGGGAAAAACCCAAAACCCTCAAAATCATGGAGATTGATAGCATGCTATTAAACAATGAATGGGTCAAGAATGAAATTAGGGAGGAAATCAAAAAGTTTCTGGAAACAAATGATAATGAACTCACATCGACCCTAAACTTATGGGACACAGCAAAGGCAGTCCTCAGAGGGAAGCTTATTGCGATACAGGCCTACCTAAAAAAGAGAAACATCTCAAACAAACAACCTAACCCTACACCTACAAGAACTCAAGGAACAACAACAAAGACAGCCCAGAGCAAGTAGAAAGAAAGAAAGTACCAAGATCAGAGCAGAATTAAATGACATAGGGACTAAAAGCACAATCCTAAAGATCAATGAATCCAGGAGTTGGTTCTTTGAAAAGATCAACAAAATTGACAATCCTTAAAGCAGGCTCATCAAGTAAAAAAGAGAGAGGACTCAAATAAACACAATCAGAAATGAAAGAGGCGATATTACAACTGACACCGCAGAAATACAAAGCATTGTAAGAAATTACTATGAATAACTGTATGCCAAGAAATTTGAAAACCTATGTGAAATGGACAGGTTTCTAGAAAAATATAACCTTCCAAAACTCAATGAAGAAGAAAGAGAAAGCCTGAACAGACCAATAACAGCTGGTGAAATTGAATCAGTAATCAAATCACTCCCAACACACAAAAGTCCTGGACCAGATGGCTTCACAGGAGAATTCTACAAAACATTTAAGGAAGAGCTAACCCCTATTCTCCACAGACTATTCCAAAAAATCCAAAATGATGGAAGACTCCCAAACTCTTTTTATGAAGCCAGCATCATCCTAATCCCAAAACCAGATAAAGACACAACAAAGAAGGAGAACTTCAGGCCAATATCGCTGATGAACATAGATGCTAAAATCCTCAACAAAATATTGGTGAACCACATCCAACAACACATTAAAGAGGTCATACACCATGACCAAGTGGGATTCATCCCAGGGATGCAAGGATGGTTCAACATTCGTAAATCAATAAATGTAATTCATCACATAAACAAAAGCAAAGACAAAAATCACATGATCATATCAATAGATGCGGAAAAAGCTTTTGATAAGGTACAGCACCCATTTATGATAAAAACACTCAGCAAAGTGGGAATATAGGGAGCATTCCTCAACATAATAAAGGCTATATATGAGAAACCTACAGCGAGCATCATACTCAACGGGCAAAAACTAAATTCTTTTCCACTAAAATCAGGAACAAGACAAGGCTGTCCACTTTCACCACTTCTATTCAATATAGTATTGGAAGTCTTAGCCACAGTGATTAGACAAGAAAAGGAAATAAAAGGCATCCAACTTGGAAAGGAGGAAACAAAACTATCATTGTTTGCAGATGATATGATAGTATACATAGAAAATCCTATAGTCTCGGCCAAAAAACTGCTCGACCTAATAAATGAATTCAGCCAAACAGCCGGATACAAAGTCAATATCCAGAAATCAAAGGTATTTTTTGTATACCAACAATGAAACAGCAGAAGCAGAAATCAAGAAAAAAATCCCATTTGATATAGGAAAAAGAAAAATAAGGTACCTAGGAATAAACCTAACCAAGGAGGTAAAAGACCTGTATGCAGAAAACTACACAACACTGAAGAAACAAATCAAGGAAGACAGAAATAAATGGAAACACATACCGTGTTCATGGATCGGAAGAATTAACATCAAAATGTCCATACTTCCCAAAGCAATCTACAGATTCAATGCAATACCTATTAAAGTACCAATGGCATATTTCACAGATATAGAACAAACACTTCAAAAATTTATATGGAACAATAAACTACCCAGAATAGCGGCAGCAATCTTGAGAAAGAAGAGCAAAGCTGGAGGGATCACAATACCTGATACCAAAAAGTATTACAAGGCCACTGTAATCAAAACAGCCTGGTACTGGCATAAAAACAGGCACGTGCACCAGTGGAATAGAATAGAGAGACCAGAAATAAACCCTAGTCTCTATAGTCAATTAATATTCGACAAAGGGGGCAGCAACATAAAATGGAGTAAAAATAGCCTCTTCAACAAGTGGTGTTGTGAGAACTGGACAGCTTCGTGCAAGAAAATGAAACTCGAGCTCCAACTTACACAATACACAAAAAGAAATTCAAGGAGGATAAAAGATTTAAACATAAGCCGTAACACCATTAAAGTCCTAGAGGAGAACATAGGCAGGATAATCTCAGATATTCCACGCAGCAACATTTTTACTGATATGTCCCCTAAAGCCAGGGACATAAAGGAAAGAATAAACAAATGGGATCTAATCAAAATAAAAAGCTTCTGCATGGCCAAGGAAAACAGTATTAAAATAAAAAGAGAACCGACTGTGTGGGAAAACATATTTGACAATGATACCTCAGATAAGGGTTTAATTTCCAAAATATACAAAGAACTTACACGACTCCACTCTAAGAAGACAAGCAACCCAATTAACAAATGGGCAAAGGACTTGGGCAGACACTTCTCCAAGGAGGACATACAGAGAATCCAGAGACATGTGAAAAAATGCTGGATATCTCTAGCTATCAGAGAGATGCAAATTAAAACCACAATGAGATACCACTTGACACCAGTCAGAATGGCCTTCATAAACAAAGCAACAAACAGCAAGTGTTGGAGAGGTTGTGGAGAAAAGGGGACCCTAGTGCACTGTTGGTGGGAGTGCAGACTGGTACAACCACTATGGAAAACAGTATGGAATTTTCTAAGGAAACTGAAAATGGACATACCTTTTGACCCAGCAATTCCACTGCTAGGACTATATCCTAAGAACCCTGAAACACCAATCCAAAAGAACCTATGCACCCCTATGTTTATAGCAGCACAATTTACAATAGCCAAGTGTTGGAAGCAACCTAGATGCCCATCAGTAAATGAATGGATCAAAACTGGTACATTTACACAATGGAATTCTATGCAGCAGAAAGAAAGAAGGAGCTCATACCCTTTGCAACAGCATGGATGGAACTTGAGAGCATCACGCTAAGCGAAATTAGCCAGGCAATGAAAGACAAATACCATATGATCTCACCTTTAACAGGAACCTAATCAACAAAACAAACAAACAAGCATAATATAACCAAAGACACTGAAATTGGGAACAGGCTGACAGTCACCAGAGGGGAGAGGGGAGGGAATCTCAGGGGAAAAGGGGAAGGGTTTACAGGAACAAGTATAAAGGACACATGGACAAAAACTATGGGGGGTGGACATGGGAGGGAGGTGGGGAGGGATGGGGTGGTCGGTTGGGGTGAGAATAAAAGACAGAAAACTGTACAAGACCAACAATTAAAATAAAAATTAAAACAAACAAACAAAAAAACACAGAATCGGCCCTGGCTGGTGTAGCTCAGTGTATTGAGCACCAGCCTGTGAACCAAACAGTTGTTCTTTGGGTAGACTCCCAGTCAGGGCATATGCCTAGGTTGCAGCAAGGTCCCCAGTAGGGGACGAGTGACAGGCAACTGCACACTGATGTTTCTCTCCCTCTCTTTCTCCTCCCCTTTCCCTCTCTCTAAAAATAAATAAATAAAATCTTTAAAAAACACACAGAAGAAAATAACACAAAACCCAGGGGTTAGTTAGTTTAGTGTATTACTATATCATTATTCAAAGTGATCCTGTTAGATTGGCAAATGGTCTGAAGTCAGGATGAAATAGTGTGTTCACTGAGAGCCTTTAACTAGTAGATAGGAACACTTTGCTCTTACCATTTTTTCACAACCTGCTTCATGGTCAGTACAGTAGAGGACCTTGAAATTTATTTTTCCTTCTCTCCTGTCTCACTATAGATGAACAGGGCCCAGAACTTGTCATCTGTAGCCACACTGGCCATCTTACAGTGTGTGTGTGTGTACATCTGTGTATTCTAGCTTTACTTTTAAATTAATGAGTGAGTTAAGGCAGGCGTACACTATTTCCCAGTATCTTCAATATATGAGGGTTTGGGGAGAGCTGAGGTCACCATTCAGCCTAGGAGAACCAAAACAAGTTCCCTGTTCTGGTTTAGATCAAAGATGTCTGCATTTTGTCAATCTTAGGACACGTGCCCAACGTTCATAAAGTCTTTTCATTTTTATATTCCTCTCTTTTTGTCTAAAACTATTGGACAGAACCCTGGAAGGGAAGAGGGATAAGTCTTAGGTCTCAATTCCCAATAAGTCTAGATGGAATATAAGCCTGGAATGTGGTGTAGCTGCTGGGAAAACTGTTATTTTAGGTGGCACTGCTAGAATTGTTCAAAGTCCAGAAAAGTGCAGTGATAACCATTTATTTGGCAGTGGATCAGATGATACAAAAACAATGCTTGCTTCTGAACTCCATACTGAAAAGAGGTGACACACAGAATGGTGATCAGGACAGTGATAAGTCAAAGGTTACATGAGGGGTGGTAGAGGAAACTGCGGTTATGTAACCTGGACTGTAAAGAGACATATTGATGGCCTGGGGAATTTGATGGGTCATGGGAGCATGGGCGTGGACAAAGCCAGCTCCACTTAAGGGTAGAGAACTAGACCTGAGATTTGGCTGTGCCAAGAAGATAGTTTCAGAGCAAAGAAAACTTTTCCAACTGAGCTGTCTTACATGGCATTCATTCTCTGGCTCATGAGGTAGTGAGACTATCATTGAAAGTGGGCAAAAAGAGACTTGACAGTCATTTCTAAAGGTTTAAGCAAAGGATTCTGACTTGGAATAAATTCAGCTAGTAGTCTCCAAATTTCTTCCTTACCAAAATTCCATACTCCTGAATCTGGCTAATCCAAAGATAGAAGCCCATAGGTTAGCCAGATAGAACTCTTTATCTAATGAAGAGAACTTTATTCTATATGGTCAATATAATTAACATTCACCAGTATTTAGTTCTTCTCTACTTTCAGTTATACAGAGGATTAGGGGGTCTATTCCTTAAAGTTACATATGGCCACATGACTAGTTCTTACCAGAGATACGTGAATGAAAATAACATGTCACTTCTGAGCCAAAGTGATCAACTGCAGGTGCTTGATCTTGACTCTTTCTTCATCTGCAACAGGGAAAAGTGTTAAGATGGAGTAGCCAAAAGGAGGAAATCATTTGCATTGATAAATATAGAGGTGAGCTGTCCTGAAGAGTCACCTGTATCTACAGCATATTTCATGAGAACAAAAAATTGACTTTTGATGGTAAGTCACTGAGATTTTTTAGGTGATTTGTCACATCAGCAAAATTTAGCCCACTCTAACTGATATACTTTGGAAACAGAGGGCATGTGAATTTGGAATAGGAAAGAAACTGGAGAACCTGATGAGATAAGTAAAAGGAAAAGCCAGAAGCCAAATTCCCTGACGCTGTAAATATTCACACAGCATTGGAGCATTGTACACAGTTCTAAAGTTCCCTCTCAGGCCCTGAATAAGTCACCTTAACTGTTCATTGAGAAATATCTCATATGAAAATTTTGGAACTAATAAGGCTCTAGTGAATAGATAACAAAATGAAGTTAACCTAGGCTCCTGGAGTTCCCACCTTTATTCTGTGTAAAGATCGAAGACTTTCCCTTTGTGAGGAAAAACCAACCTCATTGTGTCTGCAAACAAAATCATATCTGGGTCTATGCGGAATCTGCTAATTTTATAAACTAGTTCCTTCTAAAGAATGGTTCTTTGGGCTTCTATCTTCTCACCAGGCCATAGCATGGTGAATGGGTTGCACAATGGATGTATTTCTTTAAAGGAAAATCAAACAACACTCCTGGACACCTTGTCAACAGCCCTGGGCTGGAGAGGAAAGGCAGCATTTCTCATAGAAGCTCGTTTTACAGCAGGGCTTACCCTGTGCCCCACGGCAGCTTTGATCACTGTGACGTTTCCACAAACACAGAATGAATGAGGAAGAAGATGGTTATGTTTTTAACTTGATCCACATTGGTGAGAAAAAAGGGATACACAGTTTTTAACACAAAGACTTCCTTAGCTCCTCTTGTTCAATCAACTGTCAGCTTTCTCTTTAAAGTATAGCTTTAAAATAGTTATATATTTTGTTTGTTTTTTATCACTTCCTATCATATAATTAAGATTTGATGGTGACAGTCACTTATGACTTACTTAGTTCAGTAGAGCACATGTCCAGAAAGCAGTCTACCTGCCTTCAGAACTCAGTTTTCTGCTTTCAACTTTTTAGCTCTGTGGCTTTGGGCAAGTTACTTCACTATGTGCTTTAATTTTCTCACCAGTTAAATGAGTATCATAATAGTATCTACCTTGTAAAGCTGTTGTGGGATAAAATGTGTTAATATATGTGAAGCATTTGGAAAAGTGCTTGGCACAGGGTAAGTATTCAAGAAGTTGAATTATGTTTTGCTAAGTTCTTGACTGGCAGCCAATCAAATTCCAAAAACTGTGAACAGTTTCTGTGTACTCAAGTCTAGGGGGCTTCCAAAATAAGGTAGTTCATGGGCTTCTCCTAATGGCCCTAAAAGTTCATCAGAAATTAAAAAAAATTAAACTAAGCAATAACACAAGGATTATGAATAAGAAGAAGTTAAGAATGAGTAATAGATCTTAATTAAAAGAAGAATGGGAAATAGAAAACTAACATCATCTACCACAGTGATGGTGTCAAATAATCACCTCTAGCTATGGGGATGCTGGGAAAATTGGTTCCAATGACCAATGAAATGAAAACAGACATCTGCAAGGGCTTCCTGGCACGTTCTGCTTCCCTGCTCTAAGTGCTGCTCCTTCTTGCTTGTCTCATCTTCCTCCTCTTAGGAAACAAAATTGTCTGTTACCAATTAGGAAAGGCCACAGGAATTTCAGACACTTTGCTCCTGACAGTCCTTAGCCTCTGAACCACGACCGGGTGAGTGAGGGAAAAAACAAACAAAACTGTAATACTTTATGCGCTACTATGGAGTGGGTCTCCCTCCCTATCTATGGCAAAACACAAATCTTAACTAATAGAGTAATCATGGCTTCTGTTAAAATGGACAAATGTTTCAAAAATTGAAAAACAAAAGAGGATCATGGAAACTATAGAGCAATCACTGGCCTACCAATTTCTCTCTCTCATCATCTTTTAAAAAACTATTTGCAATATATGGAACCTGCAAATAGTGCACAATTTAAGGCACGGACAACCCAACATCAAATAGTAATGCTGATAGCTCAATTTATTTCCCCAGAAGCCAAAAATAAAGGATTTAAGGATATAGATAGATACATAGATAGATAATAGATGATAGATGATAGATGTAAAAGCTAATTAAGAGAAAGCAAAAATTGAAAAAATATATATATTTATATATGCTTATATATACTTATACATAAGTATATATATACTTATATATACACATATATATATACTTATATGTATTTTTTTCAACTTTTGCTTTTTCTTAATTAGCTTTTGCATCTTTCATCTATCTGTCTATCTATCCATCCATCTATCTCCTTAAATCCTTTATTTTTGGCTTCTGGGGGAATATGATCTCACCTTTAACAGGAACCTAATCAACAAAACAAACAAACAAGCAAAATATAACCAAAGACACTAAAATTGAGAACAGACTGACAGTCACCAGAGGGGAGAGGGGAGGGAATTTCAGGGGGGAAGGGGAAGGGTTTAGAGCATAAAGTATAAAGGACACATGGACAAGAACTAGTGGGGATGGAAATGGGAGGGAGGTGGGGAGGGCTGGAGCGGTGAGCTAGGATGGGAGTAAAAGACAGAAAATTGTACAAGAACAACAATGAAAATAAACAAATAAATAAAAATTAAAAAAAAACAGAACAAAAAATAAATAGCCAACAAATGATTTTCTAGTATAAGCCCATTCCAAGTATTACATAAAGTATACTAATGCTAAATAATTAGATGCTTATCTGAAATTCAAAAAATATATATACATACATAAGTATATATATATATATATATATATATATATATACTTAAAGCAAGATGAAGGTAAGATAAAAGTGATCAATAAGGACTTCTTAGAGATTACAAATATTGACAGGATAACAAATTCATTAGGTATTCTAGAAAATAAGAAAGAAATCACACAGGATATGACTATATATGTATGTATGTTGTCATATATATACATATATATATATACAAAATGGAAGGAGGATGGAGATTATGTGTGTGTGTGTGTATACATTCTCCAAATGTATACATACACACACACACACATATATATATATATATATATGTGTGTATATTCATTCTCCAAAATGGAAGAATTGAAATTGCAAACAGAGATGATGGAAAAGATTAAGGAGAGAAAACTATCAAAGAAATAATGCACAAGAACACATTTTAGGAGGAAAAAATAGCAAGGACAGAGATAAACAGTTGTTTTTTTTCTTGCACCTTCATAATGTCTAAAGCTAGAGATGTGATGAAGCTAGTACACTTGTAAATAGTCTGAAACATAAACTTACATAATTCTTTTGAAGATCATTTGACATTAAGAACCACAAGAAAAATAATTTCTATTAACCCAGAAATCCTATATGTAGAAATAATTCCAAGCAAGAAAATTTACACATGCAAAAATGCTCTCTATAATACTAATATAATAATGAAAAGCTGGAAACAACTCTAAAATGTTTAATAAGTAAGGATTGGAACAGAAACTCAAAGAGAAGAACTTCAAGTAGCCAATAAACAAATCATGTTGTAAAAGAAATGTAAATTACAGAGACAGTGACAACAGTTTTGTCTAGCGAATTGGAAAAATTTTAAAAGAATAATGTCCAGTGATGTCTCAGATGTGGGTAAACACAATTTCATGCTCTAATGATGAGAGTGAGGACTGACACATCCAAAATTATTTTAAAAAATCTTTATGATAAAATGCATTTATTTTGACTTGGCAATTTTACTCTTGGGTATTTAACATTAGGAAATAATCAGTGATTGATCATATGAATGTGTACACATGGGGAATTTTATTAAATGACATTCATAGTAGCAAAATACTAGAAACCATGTGTGTCCTTCAGTAAAGAACTGAGGCACTAGGGGAGTTACATTCTACACTGGTACACATAGGTGTAGCAGCTCTCCCTGGGTTCACAGTCATGCTTTATGAAGTTCAAAATTCAGGTAATGAACAGTATGCCTTCTATGATTCTGTTTTGGAGAGTATATATCATATTTAAAATGTAAATATGTATGCTGAAAGTGGAATTATAAACAATTGTAATAGTTGCTATCACAGACTTCTAAAACTTTTGAGGATTTTTTTTAACTTTCAGAATTGTTAAACATTTTCTTGACAATGCTTTACCATTTGAATCATTAACAAATAAACATGGCCATTTTTCTAGGGATAGGAGAAGGAAATAAAGAATGTTTCCCCACTGCCATCCTCCCAGCCTCAATGGTATAGATAGCAGAGAACTGAGTCCTCTCTTCAAGCAGGTGTGCTTGTTACCCAGGCATCTCATTAGTGCCAGATCAAGAACAGCCATTGAAGCCCAAGTCATCACTTTGGAAGGTTTCCTCTTTGTAATGACCCTGTGTAGGTTCAACTCATTTACTTACAGGTACTTTTTATAACTGGTTTATCTTGGAGTGTTCATCAGGAAGTCACATAATTTAAAGTGAGACATCCTTTGCCAAGCTTTTCTAAGGCTTTTATGACTAACATGAGCATTTAGTAACACCTATTTTAGATTTTCCAGCTTAGAATTATTGCTACAACATAAAAATCTTGGGTCTTGAACACATTCTATTGATAAATTTATGTTTTCATTTCTTAATTGTCCGAATATTCTTTTGCTTTTGTGCCTTGTGCTGTCAGGAAATGAAGATAACATGGCATTATGAGTTGAATTGTGTTCCACTCAAATTCACATACTGATGTCCTAACCCACAGTACCTCAGAATGTGACTTTATTTGGAGATAGGGACTTTACAGGGATAATTAATATAAGGTGAGATCATTAGAATGGGCCTTAATCCAATGTGACTGGTGTCCTAATCAAGAAGAAATTTGGAGACAGACATACACACAGGGAAAAATGCCTTGTGAACATGAAGGCAGCCATCTAAAAGCCAAGGAGAGGCCTGAAACCAACCCTGCTAACACCTTGATTTCTGAGTTTTCTCCTCCAGAACTGTGAGAGAATATATTTCTGTTTCAGCCACTTAATTTGTGGTGTTTTGTTTCTACCACCCTAGCAAACCAATACAGCTGGTGATAAGATTTGGGGCTCACCCTCAGGAAGCTTCTTGTGTATAAGGGAGAATAGCAACTGAATCAACACAGGATGAAAGTTGGCATGATATGAGACAAGCAGGATGACCCACTCCTCGGGTAGTTATCATGCTCAGACAGCTGTCCAGCTCTCCAGAGGATGGAATCTGGATTTCAGTCTGGCCAAGTGTCTTTATGTATCACTCTTCAGCTAAAAGACCAGCTTCACTCCAGGTGTCAGAGAGTAAAGCTATAAAAGCATTATCACTTCACACTTAATATCTAAGTTGAGAAAAAATTATTCCTTGAGGATGGGGTGAAGGATTAAGCCAGAACAGCATGGAACTGATAAGAGTAGTCAGGCATGAGCAGAGCAGGAATGATAGACCAGCTAAAGAATGTCACCAGGGCTGAAAGTCCTGGATGCCTAACAATAGGCTAGAAGCTTGCTCCCAGGGTCTTAGCCTTTTCTCTCCTAGTATGTTATTAGTCATGCAGGTTAGACCCCCTTAGAGGGCACAGAATAGCCTCATATTACTCCTATACAAGGACAGGAGATGACAGGATAGGTCTTGAAAAGTCAGGTGTAAGGAGGAACTGTTAGCCCCTTAAGCTAAAACAAGACCTGTCAACACCTGAGGCAGCCCTTTGAGCTGCCCACTCGATTCTTTCTTTCAAGTGTACTTTCTCACTCTGCTTGCTAAAGAAACTTTTTCTAGAAAACTCTTTCATTAAAGTTCTTGGCTCTTAATTCTTTCTCAGTTGAACTCAAGAACTGTGGTTCTTTACTGACACCAACAGAACAAATCCTTTGAGTTTCAAGGCATTCCTTCCACACACCAGTACTTCATGGTTAAAGTGCAGTAAAACTGACCCAGAGATGGCTTGAGAAATGCCCAGTTGCTGTCCCCATTCCTGCCCAGTGAGTGCCAGGTTGGAGGCCACAAGCACCTACCTGAGTGTAAAGTCTCAGCAGCAGAAATTGAAGTGTACCTCTTGGGTAATTGTCATGGTTTATATGTAGTAAGGATCCTGTAAATATGCCATGTAGCCATACTTTCCTTTTCCATGAGTTGCTTGGGACTTCAGAAATACTTTTAAGACCCCTCAAAAATGTATGGGACCTTGAAGTGCACATTCTATCCTTTATTTTATTACTTCTACATTTTTATCCCACACTGACCTGTACTTTAACCCATATTAATAAGTGTTTATATGAAGAAGGGCAGGGGTATTTTTTCATGTGAAGAGGGGCATGGATGTTTATTGTTTATGTTGAGAGGAGCATGGATATTTAAAATTAAATAGACAATTTAATAAACTAATAACCACTCAAAGATATTTTATTCAGTTATTTAAAATGATATGCCACCATAGATAAATATTTATATCTATTCATATTTAATATTTTATTTATTTTATTTGATGTTAAGAAAAGGAGAGCCCAAGGTGCCCTTCTCTTTCCAGCTATGTCCCCTTTAACTTTTGATATGAAACAAACTAGGAATGGCTCCAGGAGTCCTTGAGAACAACTCCAGGGCCACTCGAGGGAACAAAACCAGGCTGCAGGTCCAGAGAAGGGGCATCTAGAAAAATGTCTTCACCTCCAATCCCAAAAGTTTCATCTCATTATAGAAGTAGACTCATGAAAGTTCTGGGTCTTGGTGTCTAATTCAGGCCCAGGGATTTGCAAACTAACAGTTACAACAATGAGGCAGAGGCAGAGTAACTGGAATAGACACTTCCACCAAAACACAGGATGAAAAGAAGGCACTTGAAACCACTGAGATCCCGCTGGGTCCCTGCAGCTGCCCTGCTGTGGGGCCAAGACAGTACACAATTAGAGGCTGATTCTTTGAGGAAGTGTCTCCCAGTTCACTGCTCCCACAAGCTCTTTTTTTTTTAAATTTTTATTTGTTGTTCTTATACAATTTTCTGTCTTTTACTCCCATCCCAGCCCTCTCTTTGACACTCTTCCCTTTGTGTTTGCAGCGAGTAGCTTTCTCATTCTGAATCCTGCCCATAGATATTGAGGACCTTTTTCTGTAAGTTTTACAGTCTCAGTCTGCTACAGCAGTGTGGTCAATTAGATCCCTTGAATGAATCTCCTCACTGGACAAACAAAACAACAGATAGAAGAAACATTTTCTCCACTGTAAGGCTGAGCTAGTGCAGTAATTAGGAATCCACAGAATGATTTGGAATTTTCAGGGGCCAATCCGGGTTTTGTGAGATCTTAAACTTACAAAATTTGGAGGACCTCTTTAATAAAAAGAATACTAAACTTTAAAAACAAAGTGTGGTTCAGCTTCTTGGAAAAAGCCCATGCAAATGAAGAATCCTGAAATCACATTTGTGAGTTTCACAGCAAATCTGCATCTAGAACGCAGTAAACCTAGAAATCAACTGTGTCCTTTGAAATGGCATTAAAGATATTGATAAACTGTAGACATACTTAAATATGCATATTGAAATACCTAAGATAACCATTAACAGAATAGACTTAGGGTGTATATCTTTAAAAGAAGTTGAGGGATAACAATGGAATCAGATTTTAAGGTACTTCATCCAAATTAAACCATACAAAAAGATTTAAAAAGAAAGAGTTAGATGATAAAAATTGCAGAGCAATATTGTAGCCATAAATTCTAATCACACTACAGCTAACCTTTAAATAACACAGGGTTTAGCAGCATAGACCCATATGTAGTCAAAAATCTTGGCACAGTTTTTGGCTTCTTGGCACAACTTCAGTTGTCCCTTGAATATCCACAGGGGATACCAAAATCTGAAGACATTCAAGTGTCTCATATAAAATGGTGTAGATCAGTATATACAGTCAGCCTTCTGCATCCATGGACTCCCAACAATGGATGGAAAGTATCACTGTTGATCTGTAGTTGGATGAATCCATGGAGGTGAAACCTGGGTGCATGGAGTGTTGCTGTATATTTTTGAAAAACATCTGTGTAGAAGTGTAGTTTTACAGTTCTAACCCATGTTGTTCAAGGATGAACTGTAAATATAAATGGACAAAAACCTCCCCTAAAATATTTGAACCAGCAGTCTGTGTAAATAAAAGAAAAAAAAAAAAAATCCAACTATATGATGTTTATAATAAACATAGAGTAATTGAAATCAAAAGATAGAATAAAATGCATTATAAAATAATAACTTGAGAAAAAAATCTAAATTTAATTATTACCAAGAACAGCCTCAAATATATATAAAAAAAGAATCACCGGAACAAAGAGAAATGGATAAATCTACCTCATTGTTACAGAACAGGGCCAAGGGTGGGTATGGTATACTATTACTGAAAGGACTCCCCACTAGGTTTTTCATGCCCATTGCCAGAGGAAAAAAGACATTTCTCAATGCCAGAGATTTGTGAAAAGGAAAGGAAATGTTTATTTAAAGCTATACAGACTTAAAGTAGTGACCTGGGAACAGCATGTATGGAAATGGAGAGCATTATGCTAAGTGAAATAAGCCAGGCAGTGAGGGACAAATACCATATGACTTCACCTTTAAGTGAACCTAATCAACAAAACAAACAAGCAAGCGAAATATAACCAGACATATTGAAATTCAGAACAATCTGACAGTAACCAGAGGGGAGTTGGGAGGGGATAATCGATAGGGGAGGGAGGGAGGAAGTGTTTTCAGGAACAACTATAAAGGACTCAGGGACAAAGCCAAGTGGGGGTGGAACCAGGGGAGGGAGGTGGGGATGGCTGAGGTTGGGGGGAGGTGTTGGGAGGCAAATGCAGACAACTGTACTTGAACAACAATAAAACAATTAAATAAGTAAATAAGTAAATAAATAAATTGCTAAAAAATAAAAATACATAAAAACGAATATTTTTTCAGGAAAAAAAACTGTGGTTAATTTACACAATGGAACACTACACAGCAGAAAGAAAGAAGGTACACCTACCTTTCATGACAGCATGGATTGAACTGGAGAATGTTATGCTAAATGAAATAAGCCAGGCAGTGAAAAACAAATACCATATGATCTCACCTATAAGTACAAATGAATCAACAAAACAAATGAACAAAATAGAACCAGAGCCATGGAAATGAGGAACAGACTAAAAATGACCAGAGGGGAAAGGGGAGGGAGCAAGGTGGAAAGAAGGGGAAGGGACTAGTCCATGAACATGTATGAATGATCCATGGACATCAACAATAGTGGAATGACTGTGGGAGCAGAGGTGGGCTGGTCGGAGGAGGGTAAAGGGGAAAAAATTGGGACAATTGTAATAGAATAATAATAAAATATTTTTAAGTTAAAAAACATAAAATTTGACCACATATTAATCATAAAGCTATCTTTGACAAATTTCAGAAAGTTCGTATTGTACAGAGTACATATTCTGATCAAAAGATAAATTATAAATAAATAGCAATGATAACTTCAAACTTGTTTTAAAATTATAAAGACATTTTAAAGTAATTCATGGGACAAAGAAATAAAAATGAAAATTAGAAAATATTTATAAATGAATATAATTAAATTACTGTGTATTACTTTAGTAGGAGTTAAAGGGAAATTTATAGCTTGAAATGCTTCCTGGGGAAAAGAATGCTCAGTGTTGATGAGCTAAGCATCCAAAACATGAAATTAAAAAATGGTGGCAAAAATTACAGAAGAAAAGGAAATAACATAAGAACAGAAATTAGTGACATGAAAGAAGATATAAAGAAGATAGGCAAAATCAATTCAAAAATGTTAAAAAAGTAGATAAATATTAGGTGATATCAATCAAAAACGAGAAAAAGCACAAAAAATGAGAATTGAAAGGAATTTAAACACAAAGAAATATAACTACAATATTGAAGAAATTAATGACAAAGAAATGTTATAAATATAATAAACAATGATATATCTAAAAAACTACAATTTATTAATGTTGTTCAAGAAGAAATAGAAAACATTACTAGTTGCTAATATTCTTTCACAAATGAAATACCAGACCTAAATGACCTTGGACTTGATTTCTACCAAACATCAAAGAACCGATAATTTTACCTCACAGATATTCTTCTAGAGAAAAGAAAATGCGAAGCACATACTAACTCATTTTATTAGATCATCTTATGCCTAATGCTAAGACTGGACAAGGAACCTCAAGAAAATAAAACTACATTTCAATTTCCTTTGTAAATAGAGATGAAAAATTCTAAACAAAGTACTATAAAGAACTCAATATACTTGAAAGCAAATGTGTAATGAACATCCATCATGATTACTTTAAGTACATCCAAAGAGTACAAAATTGGTTTAATTTTTAAAATTGATTAATATAATTCAGCAGCTTAAAGAAGCAAGACTAAATGTGTTTATAGATGCAAAAATCTGTTTTGTTTGATAATATTCAGCATTCATTCATGACTTAAAAACAAGACAAAACTATACAAAATAGTGAAAAGCAAAGAATGAGAAGAACTTCTTTAACTTGATAAAGTGCATGAACAAAGCCTATGGAAAACCCTATGTAAAGGTGTTTAAAATCTACCTTTAAGATCAGAAAAATGTCAAGAATGCCTCCTTTTACCTTTTTTGTTCAGTAATGTACTAAAGAGCTTAGCCAGTGCAATAAGAAGAAAAAAAGAAAGAAAAGTTGAAGAGATTGGAAAGCAACAATCAAACCTTTCATTATTTGCAGATGCTAAAACTTTGTATATAAAAAACCCAAAAGAACCTAGAGATATATTATTTTTTTTATTTTTTTAAATATATTTTATTGATTATGCTATTACAGTTGTCCCATTTCTCCCCCATCATTCCCCTCCACCCTACCCACCCTCTCCCACCTACATTCCCCCCTTTAGTTCATGTCCTTGTGTCATAAGTTTTCTAGCTTCTACATTTCCCATACTATTCTTGCCCTCCCCCTGTCTATTTTTTCCCCATTATCTATGCTACTCATTCTCTGTACCTTTTCCCCCTCTCTCCTCCTCCCACGCCCCTGTTGCTAACCCTCCATATGATCTCCATTTCTGTGATTCTGTTCCTGTTCTAGCTGTTTGCTTAGTTTGCTTTTGTTTTAGGTGCGGTTCTTGATAGCTATGAGTTTGTTGTCTTTTCACTGTCATAGTTTTATCTTCTTTTTCTTAGATAAGTCCCTTTAACATTTCATATAATAAGGGCTTGGTGATGATGAACTCCTTGAACTTGAGCTTATCTGAGAAGCACTTTATCTTCCCTTCCATTCTAAATGACAGCTTTGCTGGATAGAGCAATTTTGGATGTAGGTCCCTGCTTTTCAAGATTTCAAATATTTCTTTCCAGCCCCTTCTTGCCTGGAAGGTCTCTTTTGAGAAATCAGCTGACAGTCTGATGGGAACTCCCTTGTAGGTGACTGTCCCCTTATCCCTTGCTGCTTCTAGAATTCTCTGCTTCATTTGAATCTTGGCTAATGTAATTACAATGTGCCTTGGTGTGTTCCTCCTTGGGTCCAACTTCTTTGGGACTTTCTGAGCTTCCTGGACGTCCTGGTAGTCTATTTCCTTTGCCAGATTGGGGAAGTTCTCCTTTATTATTTGTTCAAATAAGTTTTCCACTCGTTGCTGTTCTTCTTCCCCTTCTGGGACCCCTATAATTCGGATGTTGGGACATTTAAAGATGTCCCGGAGGTTCCTAAGCCTCTCCTCATTTTTTTGAATTCTTGTTTCTTCCTCATTTTCTGTTTGGTTCTTAGTTTCTTCCTTCTGGTCCACTCCATTGATTTGAGTCCCAGTTTTCCTTCCATCTCTATCAGTTACCCATGCATCTTCCTTCATTTCACGGATTGTAGCCTGCATTTTTTCATCTAGTTTGTGAGCAAAATCAACCAATTCTGTGAGCATTTTGATGACCAGTGCTTTGAACTGTGCATCTGACAGGTTGGCTATCTCTTCACTGCTTAGAGGAATTGGCTCTGGGGCTTTTATTTGTTTTCCGGTTTGAGCCATTTTTGGTGGGTTTTTTTTGTTGTTGTTGTTTTGGTTTTAGTCTGGTCGCAGCTATTACGTAGTGAGGGGGTGGAGCCTTAGGTGTTCCTCAGGGCAGGGCAGCCCAGTCGCTGGATTGTGACGCTATAGGTGGGGGCGGGGTCTGAGAAGGAGCAATGGCGCCTGCTCCGCTCTCTCCTGGACTCCGGCCCTTTCCGCTGCTTCCCCTTCACCTGGATTATCTGCGCACACGCGCGTGCTGTTACGTAGTGAAGAGTGGAGCCTCTGGCGCTCCCCAGTGCGGGGCAGTCCAGTCGCTGGGTTGTGATGCTGTATGTGGGGGTGGGGCCTGAGAGGGAGCAATGGCGCCTGCTCCGCCCTCTCCCGGACTCAGTTCCCTCTGCCACCTCCCCTCCACCTGGACCGTCTGCGCGCTCGAATGTGAGACCACCTGGTCAGTCAGCCAGCCGCCTTGTGCGGCCTCACTGGGTCTGCACAGTTGCCCCCCAGTGCCCGGGGTCCGCCAGCTGCTGCCTGTAGGCCTGGGGACCGCCAGCCGCCGCCTGTGCACCTGGGAACTGCCAGCCGCTGCTGCTTGCGTTCCTGGGTCCGCACCTCCACTTTCTCCTGCCGCGACTCTGCCCCTCTTACCAGTCTGGATGAATGGCCGTTGGACTTCCGTACAGTTCAGTTTTCTAAGTTCTGGTTGTTTTCTTGTTTCTAAATATTTGTTGTCCTTAATTTTGGTTGTGAGAGGAGGCACAGCGTGTCCACCTACGCCTCCATCTTGGTCGGAAGTCCCGAGATATATTATTAAAATAGAAAAATTTACCAGATTTGTTGCAACAACAACAAAAAATCTATACACAAATCTATTGCACTACTAAACATCAGCAATATGCAACTGTAAAATATAATTTTAAAAAGGTACTACACTGAAAATTGTACAGAAAAGCAAAAGATGATGAAGACGCTACTAAGGATGACCATTACTTGGTGAGACAGGTGAAATTCAGTTGAGGAGGGGCACACAGAGGCTTTCTAATGCATGTGTAAGAGTTTGTTTCTTAAGCTGGGTAGATTTTATTTTATTTTTTATGTTTTAAATATACAGATATTCTTACACGTATAACTTATTTTTGCAATTATTTTTATTAAAAAACAGCATATACTCTTTTATGTGTGATATTGTTTGCAATTACTTTTGTTATTTAAAATACAGCACCATACATCTGGTGTTGTTACAATAGTGTTAGGCATACAAACATATGGTATTTTTTGTGGGGGCTATAAATGGCAAATGAAAAAGCTGGAAAGAATTTTTACTCTATTCCAAAGAAGCAGCTGTATATTCTATCAAGAAACAATAAGCCAGGCAGTGAAAGACAAATACCATATGATCTCACCTTTAACAGGAACCTAATCAACAAAACAAACAAGCATAATATAACCAAAGACACTGAAATTGGGAACAGGATGACAGTCACCAGAGGGGAGAGGGGAGGGAATTTCAAGGGAAAAGGGGAAGGGTTTACAGGAACAAGTATAAAGGACACATGGACAAAAACTATGGGGGGTGGAAATGGGAGGGAGGTGGGGAGGGCTGGGGTGGTGGGCTGGGGTGGGAGTAAAAGACAGAAAACTGTACAAGATCAACAATTAAAATATAAAATAAAAAATAAATTGTTAAAAAAGAAACAATAGGTGTATATACAAGCAAATGATTGACTAAATTATACCTATGATTTAGGAAGCTAATTGAGAAAGTACTGGGATGACCATTTTGGAACTTTAGGAATGGCTTTCTATGCCTCTTGGCATACTTTGATCATTTTCCAGAAGTTAAAGCCTTCTCTCCTCAGTTTCCCCAAGCTTTTTGGTGTGAGGGGTCAGGGCACTGCTCAGTCATGAGATGTTCTTTCACACAGAACTCCTTCTTGTCCTTTGGTAAAAGGCTAATAAGATGAGGTAGTCTTGTAGGACAGTACTTGTTCTATCAGCCCACAGCAGGAAGGACTGACCCCTATACCACCCCTCAATACAGACAAGGTTTAACCTTCTTTATGATTCATTCTTGGCTTGTCTCCCTATCCCTGCCTTGGCCTAGAGTCTAGCTTTTTGTGGGTCCATCCTCTCTGCCTCACACTTGCTCTTTGAATGGAAATAGATTTGGTTCCCCTATTTTGATCCTGGTCACCTGCTATCATAACCTTGCTTTGTCACTCTCCTTTCTGGAGAAAGCCCAGGTCTCCAGTTCCCTGGTCCTAGGCAACCAATATAACTGACATTCCCTGGCCACACCCCAATCACACCCACCCAGGGTTTCAGCTCTCCCGTCATTAAGATAAAGGCTTAGGGAGAGATTCAAGATGGCGGCATGGTAAGAGGAGGCAGGTTCCACTTCCCCCTGCACACAGGAGAAAAACCTAGCTGATCTACAGAGGAACAGAGCAGACAGCCAACAGTACCACAGCATATATGAAAACAGGAGATCAAAATCTATAGCAGACATTGGAAAACAGACGTGGCAGCCGAGTGACCATAGGCGGCCCTAGGACCAGGAGGGAGGCGGCGCTGTGACTGAAGGTGGCTCTACGACCTACCTAAGGCCGCTCTGTGACTGGAGGTGGCTCTGCCACCAACTAAAGGAGGCCCCGTGACTGACCAGAGGTGGCCAAGCTCCTGGAGGTGGCCCTGGGACCCAAGGCAGCCCTTCAGCCAAGGAGGGGGCTTTGTGGAAGACCCGGAGCTCACACCCGTGATCCTAGGGTGAGTGTGCGCAACTCAGGAAACTGACAGAGCCCACACCCATAGACTCGGGAAGGTGTGTGTGCCCTGTAGGAGACCCAGAGCTCAGACCCATAAACCCGGGGAGTGCTTGATCCCTTAGAGATCCTAGCTCAAACCCATAAACTCGGGAAAGCTCGCCCTCTGCAGGAGCCTCAGAAATCTCACCCAAGGCCCTGTATGGAGAGTGAACCTTTAGCCCTGGGGAGAGTGCATGGCTGGCACTGAGGAGAGTAGCCCAAAGCTGATTGAGTGCGAAATAGGGAGAAAAGTGGTATCAGTTGCCCCTCAGCCTGCTGTAGCCAACACGACCAGAAAAACCAGTTTAGCCAGATTGAAAACAGAAAGAGATTTTTTTTGTTGTTTTTTTTTGGGGGGGGAGGGTTGCTTTTTTTTTTTGGTTGTTTTTGGATTTTGTGGGTTTTATTTGTTTTGTTTTGTTCTGTTTTAATTATATATTTTCTATTTTTTTCTTATTTTTATCCCTTTTATCCCTCAATTCCTTTTGCTTCTCTTTACTTCTTTCTTGTTTTATTCCTTCTTCCTTTCTTTTTAATTTTATCTCTCCTTCCTTCCTCTTTTCTCTTCTTTTTTCATTTTTTTCTTTTCTTTTTAAATACCCACAAGTGAGACGACAAAAACAAATAAACAAACAAACAAAAAAAAAAAACCTGGAACTGTGAAAAAAACAGAGTTGGACCCAAAGAGGTGATATCCCAACAGTTGAGACAGTGGAAGTCATGAACACCAGGATACACAAAGGAGACGGCACCACTGGATCTCACAAGTATTCTACCACAGAAGTTCACACCATAAACCCAGGGAGCCAGAACAGATCAATTTAAAAAACTGAGGCTTACAAGAACAGTCTCACAAACAATGGGAAGACAAAGAAACAATCCCCAAATGAAAGGAAAGGAGGAAGCCCCAGAAAGAATGCTAAATGAAACAGAGGCAACTCAACTATCAGATATTGAATTCAAAGCAATGGTTGTCAGGAAGCTCCATGAGCTCTCAATGAGCAACCAGAAACTACAGAAAAGCTAGGATGAACTCACTGCAAACTATATCAACATGAAAAAAAGATAGAAACTATCAACAAGGGCCAAGAGGAAATGAAGAATACAATTTCTGAACTGAAGAACACAGTAGAAGGAATGAAAAGCAGAATCAATGAAGCAGAGGACTGGATCAACGAATTGGAGGACGAAGTAGAAAAAAGCAGCCAGGAAGACCAAGAAAAGGAAAAGAGGCTCAGAAAGAATGAAGACGGATTAAGAGAAATGCAAGACAACATGAAATGGAATAATATCCGTATCATAGGAATACCAGAAGTAGAAGAAGAGCAAGGAATAGAAAACCTATTTGAAAAAGTAATGATGAAAAACTTCCCTAATTTGATGAGTCAAAAAGTCACACGAATCCAGGAAACACAGAAAGTCCCAATCAAGAGGAACCCAAACAGGCCCACTTCAAGATACAATGGCAAAATTCCAAGATAAAGAGGGAATCTTAAAGGCAGCAAGGGAGAAAAAGGAAGTAGCATACAAGGAAACCTTGATAAGTTTAGCAGCTGACTTCTCAATGGAAACGCTCCAAGCCAGAAGAGAATAGCAAGAAATATTCCAAGTAATGAGAACCAAAGGCCTGCAACCAAGACTACTTTACCCAGCAAGGCTTTCAATCAAAATAGAAGGCCAAATAAGGAGCTTCCCAGACAAAAGAAGTCTAAAAGAATACACCTCTACCAAACCAGTTCTGCAAGAAATACTAAAGGGACTGCTTTAAGGAAGGGAAGAAAGAAGAGAGAGAGAGGAACATTGGTACGAAAATGGCAATGAATCAGTACCTATCAATAATAACCTTAAAAGTAATGGATTAAATGCTCCAATCAAAAGACATAGAATAGCTGAATGGATAAGAAAGCATGACCCACACATATGCTGCCTACAAGAGACCCACCTCAGGACAAAAAACCTACACAGACTGAAAGAGAAGGGATGGAAATAAATTTTCCAAGCACGCATACAGGAAAAAAAGCTGGGGCAGCAATACTTATGTCAGACAAAATAGACTTCAAAAGAAGAGCCATAAAGAGAGACCCAGAAGGTCACTTCCTAATACTCAAGGGTAGAATCCACCAAGAAGACATAAACATTGTAAATATATATGCACCAAATAATAGGAGCACCTAAATACATAAACAAAATCTTAGAGGACTTCAAGGAAGATATTGACAGCAACACAATTACAGTAGGGGATTTTAACACCCCACTGTCAAAAATGGACAGATCTTCCAAACAAAATATCAACAAAGATACTGTGGCATTGAACAATACTCTAGATGAATTGGACTTAACTGATTTTATATATATATATATATATATATATATATATATATATATATATATATATATATTGCCCTTCATCCCAAAGAAACTAAATACACATTTTTTGAAATGCACATGGAACATTTTCAAAGAATGACCACAATATAGGACACAAAACAAGCCTCAACGAATTCAAGAAAACTGAAATCATACCAAGCATTTTCTCTGACCACAAGGGACTGAAACTAGAAACCGACTTCACGGGGAAAATCTCAAAACCCTCAAAATCATGGAGACTGAATAGCATGCTATTAAACAAAGAATGAGTCAAGAATGAAATTAGGGAGGAAATCAAAAAATTTCTGGAAACAAATGAAAATGAACTCACAATGACCCAAAACTTATGGCACACAGTGAAGGCAGTCCTCAGAGGGAAGTTGATAGCGATACAGTTCTACCTAAAGAAGAAAGAAACATTCAAACAAATAATTTAACCCTATGCTTACAAGAACTCGAGGAACAACAACAAAGACAGCCCAGAGCATGTGGAAGGAAGGAAATAACCAAGATCAGAGCAGAATTAAATGACATAGAAACTAAAAGCACAATTCTAAGAATCAATGAATCCAGGAGCTGGTTCTTTGAAACAATAAAAAAAAAATTGACAAGCCTTTAAGCAGGCTCATTAAGAAGAAAAGAGAGAGAGGTCTCGAATCAACACAATCAGAAATGAAAGAGGAGAGATTAAAATTAACACCACAAAAATACAAAGGATTGTAAGAAACTACTATGAAGAACTGTATGCCAAGAAATTTAAAAATCTAGGTGAAATAGACAAGTTTCTAGAAAAATATAAACTCCCAAAACTGAATGGAAAAGAGGCAGAAAGCCTGAACAGACCAATAACAGCAGATGAAATTGAAGAAGTAATCAAAAAACTCCCAACACACAAAAGCCCTGGAGCAGATGGTTTCACAGGAGAATTCTACAAAGCATTTACAGAAGAGATAACCCCTATCCTTCAAAAACTATTCTAAAAAATCCAAAATGATGGAAGACTACCAAACTCTTTTTATGAAACCAACATCATCCTAATCCCAAAATCAGAAAAAGACACAACAAAGAAAGAAAATTTCAGGCCAAAATCACTGATGAACATAGATGCTAAAATCCTCAACAAAATATTGGCAAACCACATCCAACAATACATTGAAAAGATCATACACCATGACCAAGTGGGATTCATTCCAGGGATGTAAGGATTGTTTAACATTCGCATGTCAGTAAATGTAATACATCCCATAAACAAACGCAAAGACAAAAATCACAGGATCGTATCAATAGATGCAGAAAAAGCTTTTCATAAGGTCCAACACTGAAGTATGATAAAAACACTCAGCAAAGTGGGTATAGAGGGTGCATTCCTCAACATAATAAAAGCCATATATGAACGACCTACAGCCAACATTATACTCAACGAGCAAAAACTAAAATCTTTTCCACTAAGATTAGGAGAAGACAAGGTTGTCCACTTTCACCACTCTATTCAATATAGTATTGGAAGTCTTAGCCACAGTGATTAGACAAGAAAAAGATATAAAAGGCATCCAACCCAGAAAGGAGGAAACAAACTATTATTGTTTGCAGATGACACGAGAGTGTACATAGAAAATCCTATAGACTCAGCCAAAAAGCTGCTCGACATAATAAATGAATTTGGCCAAACAGCAGTATACAAAGTCAATATGCAGAAATCAAAGGCATTTTCGTATACCAACAATGAAACAGCAGAAGGAAATATCAAGAAAAAAAATCCCATTTGATATAGCAAAAAGAAAAATAAAATACCTAGGAATAAACCTAACCAAGGAGGTAAAAGACCTGTATGCAGAAAACTACATAACTCTGAAGAAAGAAATCAGGGAAGACACAAACAAGTGGAAAGATATACCATGTTCATGGATCGGAAGAATTAATATCATCAAAATGTCCATACTATCCAAAGCAATTTACAAATTCAATGCAATACCTATTAGAATACCAATGGCATATTTCACAGACATAGAACAAACACTTCAAAAATTTATATGGAATCATAAATGATCCCGAATAGCTGCAGCAATTTTGAGAAAGAATAGCAAAGTAGGAGGGATCACAATACCTGATCCCAAACTGTATTACAAGGCCACTGTAATCAAAACAGCCTGGTACTGGCACAAAAACAGGCACATGGACCAGTGCAATAGAACAGAGAGCCCAGAAATAAACCCAAGTCTCTATGGTCAATTAATATTTGACATAGGGTGCAGCAACATAAAATGGAGCAAAAATAGCCTCTTCAACCTGTGGTGTGGGGAGAACTGGACAGCTACGTGCAAAAAAATGAAACTCAAGCACCAACTTACACCATGCAGAAAAATAAATTCAAGGTTGATAAAAGATTTATATATAAGCCGTGACACCATTAAAATCCTAGAGGATAATATAGGCAGGAAAATCTCAGATATTTCATGCAGAATGTTTTTACTGATATGTCCCCTAAAGCAGGAGACATAGAGGAAAGAATAAACAAATGGGGTCTCATCAAAGTGAAAAGCTTCTTCACGGCTAAAGAAAACAGTATTAAAATAAAGAGAGAACCAACTGTATAGGAAAACATATTTGACAATGATACCTCATGCAAGGGTTTAATCTCCAAAACATATAAAGAATTTACAGGCAACCCAATTTAAAAAAAAATGGGCAAAGGACTTGGACAGACACTTCACCAAGGAGGACATACAGAGAATCCAGAGACATGTGAAAAACTGCTGGATATCTCTAGCTATCAGAGAGATGCAAATTAAAACCACAATGAGATACCACTTGACACCAGTCAGAATGGCCATCATAAACAAAGCAACAAATAGCGAGTGTTGGAGAGGTTGTGGACAAAAGGGGATGCTAGTGCACTTTTGGTGGGAGTGCAGACTGGTACAACCACTATGGAAAATAGTGTGTAATTTTCTAAGAAAACTAAAAGTGGATCTACCTTTTGACCCAGCAATTCCACTGCTAGGATTATATCCTAAGAACCCTGAAATACCAATCCAAAAGATCCTATGCACCCCTATGTTTATAGCAGCACAATTTACAATAGCCAAGTGTTGGAAGCAACCAAGGTGCCCATCAGTAAATGAATGGATCAAAAAACTGTGGTACATTTACACAATGGAATTCTATGCAGCAGAAAGAAAGAAGGTGCTCTAACCCTTTGCCACAGCATGGATGGAACTGGAGAGCATCTTGCTAAGTGAAATAAGCCAGGCAGTGAAAGACAAATACCATATGATCTCACCTTTATCACGAACCTATTCAACAAAGCAAACAAACAAGCATAATATAACCAAAAACACTGAAATTGAGAACAGGCTGACAGTCACCAGATGGGAGAGGGCAGGGAATTTCAGGGGAAAAGGGGAAGGGTTTAGAGCAACAAGTATAAAGGACACATGGACAAAAACTATGGGAGGTGGAAATGGGAGGGAAGTGGGGAGGGCTAGGGTGGTGGGCTGGGGTGGCAGTAAAGGACAGAACACTGTACAAGAACAACAATTAAAATAAAAAGTTAAAAAAAAAGATAAAGGCTTAGGTCCTGATCAGTGTTTGCTTATCACCTTAGATAGGTGTTGAAATAGCTCCATTAGCATCTGGCCTTGTTCACAGTTTGAAAAACTGCAAGTTGAAGTCATTAGTGGGTTGTGAAATCACTTTTATGGGTCATAGCTAGCATTACTTTTAATAAAGTAGAATTCAATTTTTAGATAGAACAATATAGCAAATATCAAATTGCCTCCCACATGGTAAGGGTACATACTGTTTCTTATAAAACTTACATCTATTTATCTTTAAATATTTTTTTTATTTATTTACTTATTTATCTTTAGAGGGGAAGGGAAGGAGAGAGGGAGAGAAACATCAATGTGCGGTTGCCTCTTGTATGTCCCCTGCCGGGAACTGGCCTGACAACCCAGGCATGTGCCCTGACTGGGAATCGAACTGCGATCCTCTGGTTCGCAGGCCCGCGCTCAATCCACTGAGCTACACCAGCCAGGGCTATTTATCTTTAAATACCGAGTTTTGGACTAAATGTGTCCCCTCAAAATTCCTATGTTGAAACCCAAAAAGGCAATACTTAGAATGTGACTATATTTTGGAGATAGGACCTTTAAAGGAGAAGTTAAGTTAAATGAGGCCATTAGTATGGACACTAACTGGTGTTTTTATAAGAAGAGGAAATTTGGATTCAAAAAGTTGCATGAGGCACACATGCAACAGAAAGACCCTGTGAGGACACCATGAGAATGCAACTGTCTCTAAACCAAGGAGAGAGGCTTCAGAGAATGCAACCCTGTTGACACTTTGATCCTGGACTTCTGGCCTCTAGAACAGTGAGAAATAAATTCTTGATGTTAAAGCCCCCATTATGGCCTCTTGTTAGGGCAGCCCTAGCAAACTAACACAGACATGTAATATAATGCATTTGGTGGATTCACTCAAAAAAGTTAGTTACTAGCTTAGATTATCTCCAAAACTCATAGGAGGTTGACAAGATAGTAAAGGTGTGTTCAGTTTGCAATGAAGCTTCCATCAGCATCCCCCAGGAGTGTGCCCTGATGTGCAATGCTCATAGGGTAGAAACAAGGTGTGCAGTGTGCCTCTGAGACCTTTGAAATCCTGTACCTATGGCTCTCATCACGAAGATAGAAAACACGAAGCATGAAGGAACTAGCAACTAGAGTCCAAGAACCAGATAGTGCTTTGCAGCAAAGGGTTAAAAAAGGATTGGACTTTTTAATATGTTCAGGGCCAAGTATGTGGTCTCCCGGACACTAGGTCCCTTGTGCAATGAGATAACTTCTGTGAGGTAGTAGATGTTTCTGGATCCTGCTTCATTTCCACCCCTGAATTCACCCCTGAGCACCACCCCCACATAAATGAGAGTGTGTCCTCCCCTACTAGAGTGGGCCCCATCCTGGCTGGAGCAATAGCATGCTCACCACAGCATATCCCAAGGTGAGTCTGTAAACAGCATCCCCAGAGTGCCATTGGTGGCAACCTCCCCTTGATAGGTCTGCTTGGAGTATCCAAGAGTCTTATTCTCATAGTTGCTGTGCAACCTCCAATGCCTGCTTCTAAAGAGATTTCAATCTTCAAAAATAATCTCTAAATGTTAGTTAACATGACCCTGCCATAATTTATCCTCTCCAAAGGAGTGAGAGGCTAATGCCCAGCTCCTGGCACAGTCACAGAGCAGGCCTTGGAAGAGAAGGTGGCTGTGACTTCAGTCTTTGGCAGAGGGCTGCAGACTGGATGGGGAGACAGGCCAGCAGCAGGAGCACTGGGCACAGGATTCCTGGCATGAGCGTTGCCTTCTGGTCAGAGCCAGGGAACAGTGTGAAGGTCTTCCACCATTCTCCCCAGAATTTTAGGAGTCTCACCTGAACTGGCCACATCATCACCCCTGGGTATCACTAGGATTTTACTTTACCCAAAAGGTTCTTGATGGGTACTTAAGCATCAGGCAACAGTGACCTGGTTACTGGACCCAATCCCTAATTATTAGAAGAGCATTTTTTCTCCATATTACAACTTGGGCCTCTCATTGACCCCAGGGAGAGACTAAAGATCACTGCAAATCATTTCACCCTAGACATAGTTTCATTCAAGGCTGACTTTTAGGATAAGAGATGCATTACTTTCTGTCAGCAGAGGGATACTATGGGCCTTTGTATGCAAACTTTCTTCACATGCTTTTTGTCTCACTCATTCAGGGCTCTAGCTAATCTGGAACATTTTTAGACTAAGAGGAGATGGAGGATGGACTCTTCAATGGAATAGGAGGAGGTTATTCAGCATCGTCAATGTGTAATTAATCTCTATAACAGCTCTGTGAATGACAATTAAAATATCTGTTTTGCTGTATGAGTAGACTAAGTCCTGTAGGTTAAATAACTTGCCCCAAATCACTAAGCTCAGGAAGAGAATTCAAACAAAGTTTATTTGTTGCTTGGGATATATGGTCTTTGCATTCTCTTCCATGCTAACACTGGAAAAGATATTATAATTGGTCCTGAGAGAAACAAGTAGGAATGGAGAGGGGGCCCAAGAATGACCATGAAGATGATGAGAACTCTTCAGAGGCTTCTCCAAAGCAGTGAGGTTGAGACCAAAGGGCAGACACCAGAGATGGTTCATGGCCAACCATAGGTTCATGATCAGTTCTGCCCTTTGAAGTAGTGATTCTTTATTAAACTTTGAAGGCACTGGCCCACCAGGGAGGCAGAGTCATGTGGTGGAAAGCTCAGTGCTTGGAGTCAAGCACAAGATCAGAGTTTACTGCCGGGATGATTCTGGGCAAGTCACTGTACTTCTCAGTGCCAATTTCCTCATTTGGAAAATAAAAATGACACTATCTCTCACCATTTTTGAGAAGATTCAGCCATATGCTGGATGTGTCTTTTCCCTCATTTCACATGTGTAGACGGCATGTGTGCATGTACTTCTCACTTACTGCTTATTACATTTGGAGGTGTTGAAGTCAAATGGAAAATCTATGCTTCCTCCACAGAGCTTTCCTTGTTTGAATGAACCGAATCTTTATTTTTCTTTTACAAGCAAAAAGATTTTCATTAATTTATGCCAGACCATTTAATATATTCTTAGGTTTCTACAGTGTTCTTGTTTTACTTAATTTTCTGGATTTCCAAGAAAGTTTCAGGATTTGGTTTGGTGAAAGACCTTGAAGGGGCTGAGAGAATTAATAGAAATGGGAAGCAATTTTTTTGCAAGAAGACATTAGTTTAAGGATCTCACCAAGAAATAAATGCGATTGAATATATGTTGGGGTTTTCTTTAAAAGTCTAGATCTTGGTTCTTTCTGGACAAAGTAGGATTGGTAAGATCAAGCCACAAATTTGACAATATAACATACATTGTTTTGTTTGTTTTAATTTGGATCATTAATCAGCTGTTTAAGCCCTGGACAGTGGGAAGAAATGTTTTGAAGAAATATTCACTGGAAGCCACCTGGAAGCTACCTGGGAATGCTGTAACCGCAGTGGGGAAGGTTTTTCCACTGACAGCCAAGCCCATGCTGCTGAATTGTTTTTTCCTGTCTTACAGGTGAAAACAGTGAAGAATAGTGAGCTCTGGGGATTTGCCTGAGGTTCCAGAGCAAGTGAGGGGAATCTAACAGATCTAGAAGATCCTAAAAGCCTTCATTGCAGCTGAGTGGGGGATGGAAAGAGGGAGAGAGATAGGGAGAGGGAGGGAAGGAAGGGTAGGAGGGAAGGAAGAAGGAAAGGACTGAGGAAAAGGAAGAAGGGAGAAAGGGATATAACAGGAGAGAGAGAGAGAATAGGAGGAAGAATGATAAGAAGAGACCAATGGAATTGAACTTGGATAGCTACGAAACTCAGGGGGCTTTAGCATTCCCATCCCAATAGTTATCTTACAACATTGCTTCAGAGGCTAAAGTAATAAAGTGATGAAGTGATGACACATGGTGCAGAGAGATGCTTCCTTATGCCAGACCTAAGGTAAGTCCATGATCTCTGTCATCTTCCAGCTGTGTGAACTTGAGCAAGTGTGTGCCCTTTTCTCTGAGTGTCAGTTTCCTCGCCCACAAAATGGGGTTAAGAACAGTCCCTACCTTAGAGAAAGTGTGTTAAAGAGCTAACACTTGCTGGGTGACCCATCAGGGATACAAATCCACAGCTGTGATAAGAATATGACACCCATTGAGAATTTTGACACCCAACGCAAATAAACATTATGGTTACTATTTACATGAAATAGATGTATACACAAAAGCAGCTGTATTTTAGCCTATGAAATAAGGAGGTTGTTGATGAGAAGACTTGGGGGAGAGGGCTGCTCTTGTATGTCCAACATCTCAGGCAGAGAGGCCAGCATAGTCTTTGTTCTGGGTACCCTGGGAACTCTCAGGGCCCTTATTGGAAATTCCCTCACCTAGCCTGTGACTTCTCGGGGCTGCCAGATAGAGTAAAAGGATGCCTAGTTAAATTTTATTTTAGATATGTAATGAGTATTTTTTTAGTCTAAGTATGGCCCATGCAATATGTATGATAGTTTGTCATTTATCTGAAACTCAAATGCAACTGAGCATTCTATCTTTTTATCTTTTTATTTGTTAAATGTGAATTCCTACCTCCAGAGGGAAAGACAACTTGCAACTCAACTAACTTTTTGTTAGAATTTCTTTTCTGATTATGAATATAATACATGCCTGTTATAGAAAATCTAGGGAATACTAAAAATTTGAAAAAGAAAATAATAATTCATACATAATATCTTTAAATAATACTTGAAAGACTAATGCATGAAAATACTTGAAAATTGTGGCCTATGTTCTTGAACTTTATGTAGTCAAGATGATGTTTTATATGTGGATTATATATTTCTTTGGCTTGACATCATACCTAATCTCCGGTTACCTAATCTCTTCTCCATTGAGTCCTGTCACCTAGCATAACCTTCCTTCTTTCTTGCTGAAGAAGTCAGGTGTTTCCAGTGTGTGTATCTGTGCATAATACTCTGTCCACACATCTTCAGGTTATCTCTCTAGTGGCTTTTCAAATTATTCCAAGTTATATAAATGGAAACAGGGCAGTTTGAAAGTGATGACATTTACTATCTCCTAGTGACCTTTCTCTAGAGCTCTCATGGGTTCAGCTAGAGAGTCTTTCCCAAGCTGAGCTAAGTGATCCTGTGCAAGCTCCTCCTGCTCCCACCAGCTGGTGCTCCAAGAAGAAGAGGAAAAGCCACTGCTTTGATTCCTCCTCAAGCCCATAAGGTCTCAATTCCTCAAAAGACCACTGGTTTGACAAACACAAAAATAAGATCTATGAGATGGTGCCTTGTTTTCCAATGTGAACAGAATGGACTTTGGAATAATATATTCCTCCTAATGTCTGAAATATGCAGAGTTCCCATTTTTTAAGACTAGTTAGTGGTGGTTCTCAGTCTCAACTGTACACTCGAATCGGTGCCCTGGAGTAGGTTTAAATCCTGCCCATTCCCCCAGCCCCACCACAGTCTAGTCAATACTTATCTCTGGAAAGGGATCCCAGAGTTGGTTTCTTTTCCTCAAGTTCCCTGTGTGATTTTAATGGCAGCTGAGGACAAGGACATGGGCTTTAGGAGACTCAAAAGATATTACTCACAGTGAGTCAAACAGGAGTAAGCTGGAGAGAACAGAAGAATGCTAGAGACCTACCTGAGGCTGGGGTCTCAAGGTTACTCTGCCCTTGAGTCCACCCTGTAAGGAGCCTGTCTGTTGGTCTTAGCAGAAACAACTTCTCTTAAGAGCCTCCAGGAGACTCTTACCTGAGTTGGGAAAGTGGTCTGGTCTTCTTTAGGTCCAGCTCAAGTTCCATACTTTCCCTAGGTTGCTTCTGACTCCCTGTCTCACCCCCATCTGCAGCCCCACCCTGCACATAATTAGCATGGTCTTTGGTTCTCTGTCTGGTGAAATGAGCCCCTTGAGGTTGCTCCCTCTTGTCCTCAGCACTAAGATCAAAGCCTGCCCACAGCACAGGCTCAGCAAATGCAGGGCCAGGGAGGGGGCTAGAGTCACAACTGCTTCTCTTTTATAATTTTGTGGGCCTGACTCCTCTCCATCTGAAGAGACAGCTTGGAGGACCAGGATCAGCAGCTTCCCCCAAAGATGGAGAAGCCTGTCTCCTGCATTATGCACTTGTCACTCCAGAGCTAACTTTTACAATGTGCAAAACCAGAATCATTGTTCTGACCATTTAGTATCCTTTCCAGGCTGAGACATGTCACCATCAGGCAGGGATACCAGCCCCTCTTAGGATACCACACAGATAGGACAGGGCAAAAACTTCATGAGCACTGCCAAAGGCCCAGGCCCAAAGGGCTAGGGTGGCTGGAGGCAACTGTCAGGAACTATCTCAGTCAGTTCAGACTGCTTTAACAAAATACCATGGACTGGGCAGTCTAAACAACATTTATCTCTCACAGTGCTAGAGGCTGAGAAGTCCAAGATCAGGGTGCCAGCATGGTCAGGTTCTACTGAGAGTACCCTTCCTGGTTAACACACGGCTGCCATCTTGCTGTATCCTCACTTGGTAAAGAGAGAGAAAAAACTCAGACTCCACCCTCCTGACCTCATTGTAACTTAATCACCCCCAAAGGTCCCCACCTCTGAATATAGTCACATGGGTGGTTAGGGCTTCAACATGTGGGTTTTGGGGAGGAAACAAACATTCAGTCCATAGTAAAGGATATAGGAAGAGTTAAAGCAGGAGAACAAGGGAAGCAGAAGGTAGAGCCACAGCATCTCAGGGGAGTAGTCACATGTTTGGGGAAACCCTGAGCCATGTCAATGGTCCCTCACTTCACAATGTTCCTGGGGTCAGCACACTATGACCATGGGAGTGGGAAACAAAGCAGTGGTGGCCCCTTCGCCCACTCATTTGGAGCTTCCAGAATTATATGAAGAGATGAGAAGACAGAAGGGAAGCCTCTCATTTGGGGAAATGAGGGGTTATGAGTCACTTATTGGGTTTCTTAATGATGCTTTTCCAGGGTGGCCCATACCCCCTTGTTTCTGCAGCATCCATTGGTTACTCAGCAGGTGTTCAGTGAACTCCAGTTATAACCAGGTGCTGCACAGTGAGCAAGCTATGTGAGTTTCCTTCCTCAAGGGACCCACACTCCTATGGGGAATACAAATAATGATAGATGTAGAAGGCCCAACTATGAGGTATGCATTTCTGAGTCCCTGCAGGACCTGTGGCTTCCAGCTGAGTTCACCTGATGGGGGCACCAAGGAAGACAAAAGAGTGGAGGCTAAAGGAAGAAAGTAGACACTAGCTTCCCTGGTTCCCTGCCTGCTGAAGGCCCTGCCTTTGCCTGCCCCAGCCTGAATTCAGGTTCGGAGAACCACTCCTGCCCTACCTCCATGGGCAAAAAGTAGTAGACATCTTGATCTCCCCATAATTTATTCCCATTGACTGATAGGACACCCCACCCCTGCAGCTTCCCCTAACCCTGGCCCACACTTTATAAGCAGTCCCTTTGCTGAATCTTCATCAAATTACCCAATTTAAATATATCATCTGTTTCCTACTAAGACCCTGACCAATCTGACCTAACAACCTGGTCTAGGAGGTCAAGGAAGGTTTCAAAGAAAAGGATGTTTGGGCTGAGTTCTGAAGGATGAAATTCCAATTGCTTCTAGTGGGAAGATCCAACTTGTGTGTTTGGACAGTGAGAGGGATCCTGGTGAGCTTGAGGGTACAAAAAGGGAAGTTATAGGAGGCCGATGAAGACCCCTTGAAGACCTCCTACTCCTAGCTATGCCTGGCCAAGTGTCCCTGAGCCTGGACTCAGCTGTAAGGAAGAACAAGAAGCAACTCACATCCCCTCAGCAGCACTGCAGGGGCAAGGTGTATGCTGTGGCCCACACATCTTTCATCTATATAGACCCAGAAGAGGCCAACATCTGGTGCTCCAAGTAGTCAGGGGTGCTCTCTGAAAGTCTAAAGAAAGCAACAGGAGGACCATAACTCAACTTTGGGAGACTCTGTGGGAATCTGTAAACCCCATATACCCACTTTAACTTTACCTCTCTGAATTGATACTACCAGAAAATGTAGGTTAGAACAGCAGTCCCCAACCCCAGGGCCATGGACCAGTCTAGTCCATGCTCTGTTAGAAACTGTGCTACACAGCAGGAGGTGAGCATCAGGGGAGTGAGCAAAGCAGGGTATCTTGTGCCAAAAAGGTTGGGGACCACTGGGTTAGAACTAATCACAGAGACACATATTCCAAATTCTATTTCATAATTCTAAACTTTTGTTATTTAGGTGTACTAGTTCCCTATGGTTGCTGTAACAAACTACCACAAACTTGGTGGTTTAAAACAGTAGATAGATTTTCTCTCACAGTTCTAGAAGCTAGAAGTCTGAAATCAAGGTGTCTCTGGGCCTTGCTCCTTCTGGAGGCTTAAGGGAAGTGTTTATTCCTTACTGCTCTCATTTTCTAATGGCTGCTGACATTCCTTGGTTTTGGTCACATCACTCCAATCCCCAAGACTATCTTCAAATCTCTTTCTGCTCTAATTTTTTGTCACCTTTTTCTCCCTGTGTGAAAATTTCTCCCTGCCTCCCTCTCACAGACCCTTGTGTTTGCAACTGGGGACCATGTAGGCAATGAGACTTTATCTTTCTTAGTGACTCATATGGAGCTGGATTGTGGAAGAGCTTCTGGCTGACAGCAGAACTCAGGATCCCTGATATGCTGCTGTCACCAAGTTCTGGTCCTGGGCCAGTCACTGGGCTTCTCTAGGCATTTGCCCTCTCTTTTATAAACAAGTTGATAGAATCAGGTTCCATGACCCACTGGGCTGTCTTTAGATGGGTCTCAAAGCCCCTTGCAAAATGGGTGCTCTTGTATATGTGAATATTTCTTGGAACCCTCTCTAGTTTTTCTGAAGGCCTGGGGACAATGAAGGCTCATAAGGGACCAACTAGATGGTCCTCAGTCCTGGACAGAGAGCTCTGGGATCTCTCAAAGAGTAGCCAGGCCACAGACCAATTCAGTCAGAACCCATGAGGATAGTGCTAGGCATGGACAAGTTTTTTAATCTTTCTAAGATATTTTAGTGTTCAGACAAGTTGGGAAACAAGACCCTGTAAAGTCCTCTCCTTTAATGCCACCCCTCTTCCAGGGAGGAATTTGACAAATCAGCAGAGACAGATCTGTGGGCCTCAACTCTGGTTTCACATGAACATCATTAAAAAAATGCAGATTTCGACTTCCAGCCAAGATGGAGGCATAGGTGGACACACTGTGCCTCCTCTCACAACCAAAATTAAGGACAACAAATATTTAGAGACAAGAAAACAATAAGAATGGATAAAAAATTGAACTGTAAGGAAGTCCAACAACCATTCATCCAGACCTGTAACAGGGGCGGAGTCGTGGCAGGAAAAAGTGAACGTGCGGACCCGGAACACAGGCAACAGCCGCTGGCAGTTCCTAGGTGCACAGGCGGCAGCTGGCAGACCCCAGGCACGGGGTGGCAACTGTGCAGGCCCAGTGAGGCCATGCAAGGCGGCTGGCTGGCCGGGTGGTCCCACATTCCCGAGCACAGATAATCCAGGTGGAGGGGAAGTGGCAGAAGGGACTTGAATCCAGGAGAGAGCAGAGTGGGCACCATTGTTCCCTCTCAGAGCCCGCCCCCACGTACAGTGTCAGCGACTCAGCTGCCCCGCCCTGGGGAACAGCTAAGGCTCCACCCCTCATACGTAACAGCCGCGACCAGACCAAAACCAAAACAAAACAACAACAACAACAACAACAACAACAACAACAAAAAACAACCACCAAAAATGGCTCAAACCAGAGAAAAAATGAAAACCCCAGGGTCAATTTCTCTAAGCCGTGAAGAGATAGGCAACCTATCAGATGCACAGTTCAAAGCCCTGATCATCAAAATGCTCACAGAATTGGTTGATTTCACTCACAAATTAGATGAAAAAATGCAGGCTACAATACGTGAAATGAAGGAAGATGCATGGGAAACCAATAGAGATGGGAGGAAAACTGGAACTCAAATCAATGGAGTGGACCAGAAGGAAGAAACAAACAACCAAATAGAAAACAAGGAAGAAACAAGAATTCAAACAAATGAGGAGAGGCTAAGAACCTCTGGGACATCATTAAACATCCCAACATCCGAATTCTATGGGTACCAGAAGGGGAAGAAGAAGAGCAATAAGTGGAAAACTTATTTGAACAAATAATAAAGGAGAACTTCCCCAATCTGGCAAAGAAAATAGACTACCAGGAAGTCCAAGAAGCTCAGAGAGTCCCAAAGAAGTTGGACCCAAGGAGGAACACACCAAGGCACATCATAATTCCATAAGCCAAGATTCAAATGAAGGAGAGAATTCTAGAAGCAGCAAGGGATAAGGGGACAGTCACCTACAAAGGAGTTCCCATCAGACTGTCAGCTGATTTCTCAAAAGAGACCTTCCAGGCAAGAAGGGGCTGGAAAGAAGTATTCCAAGTCATGAAAGGCCAGGACCTACATCCAAGATTGCTCTATCCAGCAAAGCTTTCATTTAGAATGGAAGGGAGGATGAAGTGCTTCTCAGATGAGGTTAAGTTCAAGGAGTTCATCATCACCAAGCCCTTATTATATGAAATGTTAAATGGACTTATCTAAGAAAAAGAAGATAAAAATATGACAGTGAAAAGACAGCAAACTCACAGATATTAACAACCACATCTAAAACAAAAGCTAACTAAGCAAACAACTAGAACAGGAACGAAAACACAGAAATGAAGATCATGTGGAGGGTTAGCAACAGGGTAGTGGGAGGAGGAGAGAGGGGGAAAAGGTGCAGAGAATAAGTAGCATATACGGTGGGTAGAAAATAGTGGGAGGGCAAGAATAGTGTGGGAAATGTAGAAGCTAAAGAATTTATGACACATAGACATGAACTAAAGTGGGGGAATGTGGGTGAGAGAGGGTTTGCAGGGTGGAGGGGAATGATGGGGGAGAAATGGGACAACTGTAATAGCATAATCAATAAAATATATTTAAAAAAATAAAAAATAAATAAAAATTAAAAAATGCAGATTTCTGGCTCCCCCACCCCCAGGAATCATTTAATGAATCTGAGTGTGACCCAGGTGATAATACCAAAGATTCCCCTCATGATGTCAGTGTCCCACCCTTCCATTGAAGCTGCTATTCCAATGGGTGGCTGTTAGACCTGGGGAGGCCTTCCTGACTGGGAGAGTTTCTAGACCATAGAAGAGATCCTTCTGTGGCAGACTGTGGAAATCATTTCTTTGGAAATCAATAAGGTTTCTAGTGGTCAGAAGATTTAACCATGACTCTGCTGCTGGAGGGCTGAGACATGCATTAAGTGACCTTTCCAAATTCCTGACAATTCCTTTAATTTATGAAAACTGCTATCAGGCCTGCCCTTCTTAGGTTCTGTTGCCATTTAGACAAGGAATGTAAAAAGAATAAAAATAACCCAATGAATTAATGATTATGGAAAATATCATTACTGGTAATTAAAATTACAGGAAGCCTTACCAACTTTTGCTCCCTCCCCAAGACTGACATGAGAACATGTTTTTTTCTTCTGATGCAATAATTAAGTTTGCCCAAGAAAACATCTCTGTGAATGCCTGAGTGCATGGGCTAAATGAAGCCTTAACTAGCTGATAAATGTGTTCACCTCAGTTACTGAACTCTCTAAGACAGAAGGATTTCCCAAGTGGACTAACTGAACAGTGATGTGGTGGTGGTAGTGGTGGTGGTAGGTGGGTGTCTAGATAGACTGATTTTGTTAGGGAATGGAAGAGGGTTGGGTAACTTCTGAAGTTAGCAGCAGCCCTGGTTCAAAAACCAGAGCCTGACAGGACAGGATGCCAAGATGGAAAGAGCATCTCGAAGTCTCATCAGATATCATGGGAATGAAGATACATTCCCTCAACACTGAGCACAGATAAGGTACTAGCACTGTGTGGGTACTGCAGGTACACAAAGAGACACACATAGCCCTCCCTGCTCTCACAGATATTTCATTTAATGGGAACAAAACTTATCTAGGAGTCTCCCAGGGTACTCAGAAAACTGTCCAAGACAGAGTGTGATGCCTGATCTGAGAGCTGAAAACCTGAGAAGAATAAAATTGGGCTGAAGGCTACGGATAATGGATCCATAGACCACAAAATAAACAGATAATTACTTGTTTGCAAAACATGTAAATGAACAAGGAGGGAAAAGCTTAGCCTCATTAACTATCAGTGAAACAAAAAGTAAAATGTGAAAACCTCTTAAAGAATGATCTCTCTCCTCTGAAGAAACACTCGAAGTATGGGCATTATGTAATGAAGGGGTCCTCCCTGCCATGTGGGTGAAACTCGAAAAACAGTTTGGGCACTCTGTTCCAGGCCCAGATACACAGTTCAACTAATTATTTTCATGTGTGGGAATTTCCTCTGAGAAGCATCCCTGTACACTAAAGGCTTTATGCTCAAAGGAATATACTGCAGTGTTATTTATGAGTTGTAAGAAGAAGCCAAATTCTCCTACAACCACATATAAATGAGCTTTATGCCCACAAATAGGCATACACACATTGAAATGTTAGTCTAATGTTATTAGACTAACAAAAAAATTTATAAGAAATCAAAGATCCTAGTGATACAAAAACATTAAGTGAAATATGCACTATAAAATTATATTTATTTTGGCAGAAACTATGTAAAAATAAAAGAGGCAACATCAAAAAAAGAATTTTTTTAAATGTAAGAGTGGTGGTACAACCAAAAACTAGTCTTATTTTCTAAATTGTCTATAATGAGTATAATAATAAAAAGAGGTTTTTTTTTTTTTTTTTTTTTTTTTTTTTTAGAATTTATTTATTTATCTTTAGAGGGGAAGGGTAGGAGAGAGGGAGAGGGAGAGAAACATCAATGTATGGTTGCCTCTCATGTGTCCCCTGCCGGGAACTGGCCTGCAACCCAGGCATGTGCCCTGACTGGGAATCGAACCGCGATCCTCTGGTTCGCAGGCCCGCGCTCAATCCACTGAGCTACACCAGCCAGGGCTTTTTTTTTTTTTTTTTTTTTTTTTTTTTAAGGAAAGGTTAATTCTATTTTAGTTGCTAAATAGAAGCCACAGTACAGAGAAGATGGTGGCCAAGTAGGTGGAAGCTGAGTCTACTTGCTCTTGTCCCCAAGTTGGATACTTGGCTAATCTTCTGAAAAATAAACTGATTATTCAAAGGAATCTTAGTTGATATGAAGGTTGGAAGCCAAGGAGTACAGAAAATGCTTCAAAATGGGAGGAGATTTTATAGGTTGAAAGGGAAGTACCTCAGGTGTGGCATCTGTGACCCTGGAGAGCCTGGTCTGAGATCACAGCTCTGCTGCTTCCTCCCTCCTGAAGTAGAGAACCCTCAGACCTGGGCTGGAAGTGACTTGGATATACAAAGTTGTGGAGACCCAGACTACAGACACACACACACACACACACACACACACACACACACGCGCGCGCGCGCATGCACTCATGCAGTGAGCAGCACTCCCATAGCTGCAGTGGCAAATGCCAACCAGGAGAGTGCCAGAGAGATAGGATACTATCTGCACCTGGGTCAGGTGAAAGAGGCTGGCTGTGGCCAGCCATGACAGTGAGAGACTTTTACCTTTTGGAGAGGGTGTTTGAGGAAAGCCAGACAGTGACTTAGTGCTGTAGTGGGAATGCCCAGAGAGACTTTTTAAAAGGGGAGCTGAGGTGTGCTGGGTAGGGACCCCCTGTACAGCTGCTCTGCCAGCAAGGAGAAAGGATTAAGGGTGTGGTTTGCTCCCACTGAGTGCAACTAGGCATAAAAATCAGAAAGGTGCACAGCAAGGGGATTTCTTGGCCCTAGCCCAATGCATCTAGCAGGATGGAGGCTGCACAGAGTGGAGAGTTTAGGACTGTGTGTTGTAAGGGGAGTGGGCTAGGGACTGGATGGGTGGGAGTAGTACACCTGAGATTATTTAGAGCCAGACAAAGCTGCCTTCTTGGGTGGAGATCAAACCTCTGGGAAGGGAAGGATATACCCAGCCTCCACCTACTGTAGGATCCCAAGCAGGAGAAGCAGAACTCCCTACAGAGTACATATCTGCAAAAGAAAGACAGAAAGAGAACTGCCTAAAGGGTCCATTTTGAACTTATCCCCGGGAGACAAAATACACTGGCTCCTAGGGCCCTATTCCATTGAGGTCAGCAAAGCAGGGAGATCAGAAATCAGGGCAGCAAAGGGGAATCCGGGCCCAGCCCAGCCCCAGAGCTGCCATCAACACAAAGCAGTAAATAGCTGGCACTCTTATACAAATTGATCCTCATCTTGAAATAGACATTTAATTCATCAGAAACTATACATTATTGGAAATAAGCTGGGACAGACCAAGGTGGGTGGAGCAGGGGCCAGGAGAACACACCCACAACTTTCCCAGAAGATTGAATAGTGCCTCTCAGGGAGACCCAGTGGGCCCACCCTCCTGATCACAATAGAAGCTCCTCCTAGAGGCAGGTGAAGGTGATATAGGTGGTGCTGCCAGAAGCTGGACAACTCACCCCAGGACCTCGAGCTGATAAAAAACCAGAGGTGGACCCAGAAAGAGAAGACAGAAGGCAAACACCAAACTCTGCTGAGACAAATTCTACCTCGTTCCTCTTCAGAATTTATTATTTTTTCTTTCTCATAGCCTTTTAAGACTTCTTCTTTTGCATCAATTTATTCCAATAAATTCACTATTCTTTGTCTTTAATTTCTTACTCTTTTTATTTAGATTTTTATATTATTTTAATTTTATTTTTATTTCAAATCTCATGTGGTACCCCCCCTGTCCCTTCATTTTGCCTTCTTCCTGCCCCTTGTTATTTTTGTTGTAAATCTTATTTTCCCCCATGCTAGACCTTGTTCCTATTCCTTACTCTTACTATTTCTCCTCACACTATCCTCTCAAAATCATACTTCCTTCCTTTGGTCAGCTCTCACTCTTTTTCCCCTGCTTATAATATTCTTACTTTCTTTCCACTTTTATAAAAATGTGGCTTCTTTGATGTGGACATTATGGTTATCGCTGTTCTTCTTCAACTATATTCCTGTTTGTTCACTGTTTTTTTTTTTAATTCATATCTCATAGGTTACTCTCCCCTATCTTACTCCATTTTTGCCTTCCTCTTGCTCATACTTATTTGAGTTAGGAATTTTATTTTTTCTCTTTCTTAGCCTGTATTTTATTCCTTACTCTTATTATTTCTCCTCCCTCTATCCTCTCAAAATCATTTTTCCTTACTGTAGAGAATACTCATATTCTCTTTTTTTCATATAATATTCTTATTCTCTCTCTACCTTTATTAATCTTTACTCAAGTGTTTTTCTTATTAACATCATGGTGGTTTTTCTGCAACTTTGTTCCCTTTGGTTCAGTACTTTTTTTTGCATTTTTAATATGTTTTATTGATTATGATATTATAATTGTCCCATTTCTCCCCCATCATTCCCCTCCAACCTGCACACCCCCTCCCACCCACATTCCCCTACTTGAGTTCATGTCCATGTGTCATAAGTTCTTTAGCTTCTACATTTCCCACACTATTCTTGCCCTCCTCCTGTCTATTTTCTACCCATCATTTATGCTACTTATTCTCTGTACCTTTTCCCCTCTCTCCTCCTCCCACTCCGCTGTTGCTAACCCTCCATATGATCTCCATTTCTGTGATTCTGTTCCTGTTCTAGTTGTTTGCTTTTGTTTTAGGTATGGTTGTTAATATCTGTGACTTTGCTGACTTTTCACTGTCATATTTTTATCTTCTTTTTCTTAGATAAGTCCGTTTAACATTTCATATAATAAGGGCTTGGTGATGATGAACTCCTTGAACTTGACCTTATCTGAGAAGCACTTTATCTTCCCTTCCATTCTAAATGACAGTTTTGCAGGATAGAGCAATTTTGGATGTAGGTCCCTGCCTTTCAAGACTTTGAATACTTCTTTTCAGCCCCTTCTTGCCTGGAAGGTCTCTTTTGAGAAATCAGCTACAGTCTGATGGGAACTCCTTTGTAGGTGACTGTCCCCTTATCCCTTGCTGCTTCTAGAATTCTCTCCTTCATTTTCATCTTGGCTAATGGAATTACGATGTGCCTTGGTGTGTTCCTCCTTGGGTCCAACTTCTTTGGGACTCTCTGAGCTTCCTGGACGTCCTGGAAGTCTATTTCCTTTGCCAGATTGGGGAAGTTCTCCTTTATTATTTGTTCAAATAAGTTTTCCACTTGTTGCTCTTCTTCTTCCCCTTCTGGTACCCCTATAATTCGGATGTTGGGACATTTAATGAGGTCCCAGAGGTTCCTAAGCCTCTCCTCATTTGTTTGAATTCTTGTTTCTTCCTTGTTTTCTATTTGGTTGTTTGTTTCTTCCTTCTGGTCCACTCCATTGATTTGAGTTCCAGTTTTCCTCCCATCTCTATTGGTTCCCCATGCGTCTTCCTTCATTTCACGTATTGTAGCCTGCATTTTTCATCTAATTTGTGAGCAAAATCAACCAATTCTGTGAGCATTTTGATCACCAGGGCTTTGAACTGTGCATCTGATAGGTTGGCTATCTCTTTATCGCTTAGAGGAATTCTCTCTGGGGCTCTGATTTGTTCTCCGTTTCGAGCCAGTTTATTTATTTATTTATTTTTTTGTCTTGTTTTGGTTTGGGTCTGGTCTCGGCTATTATATAGTGAGGGGTGGAGACTTAGGTGTTCCCCAGTGTGGGGCAGCCCTGTCGCTGGGTTGTGATGCTGTACGTGGGGGTGGGGTCTGAGAGGGAACAATGGCACCCACTCCGCTCTCCCCTGAGCTCCTGTCTCTTCTGCCACTTTCCCTTCACCTGGATTATCTATGCATGCGAATGCGGGACCACCTGGTCAGCCAGCCACCTTGCGTGGCCTCACTGGGTCTGCATAGCTGCCACTCCGTGCCCAGGGTCTAACAGCTGCTGCCCGTGGGCCCGCCAGCCGCCTGCACACTTGGGAACTGCCAGTCACTGCTGTCTGCATTACCAGGTCCACACCTCCACTTTTTCCTGCTGCAACTCCGCCCCTCTTACTGGTCTGGATGAATGGTTGTTGGACTTCCTTACAGTTCAATTTTCCAATAGCTCTGGTTGTTTTCTTGTTTCTAAATATTTGTTGCCCTTAATTTTGGTTGTGAGAGGAGGCACAGTGTGTCCATCTATGCCTCCATCTTGGCCGGAAGTCTGTGTGTCTGGTTCACTACTTTTTAAATTTTATTTCAAATCTCAGACTTCTGGCCAAATGGAGGTGTAGGTAGACACACTGTGCTTCCTTGCACAACCAAAAGAAAGACAAAAACAAATTTAAAAACAAAAAATAACCAAAACCAACAGAAAAATTGAACTGTGTGGAAGTCTGACAACCAAGGAGTTAAAGAAAAACCAGTCCTGTAGGAGGGGTGGAGACTGGCAGCTGGATGGAGAGGTCTCACAGCAAGGTGGCAGCTGAAGGACTGGGGCTAGCAAGGCAGTGGCTGGTGGACCAGGCAAGGTGGGCGCTAGCAGAGTGGGTGGTACAACATTTGTGTGCAGATAAACTTGGAGGAACAACTGGGGAGTGAGATAGACCACGTAACCCAGGGATCCAGTGTGGTGAAATCAAACCTCAAAACCTCTGACTAAAAAAACTTGTGGGGGTTAAGTTGGTGGGAGAAACTCCTAGCCTCACAGGAGAGTTCATTAGAGAGACCCACAGGGTCCTAGAATGCACACAAAACTACCCACCTGGGAATCAGCACCAGAAGGGCCCAATCTGCTTGTGGGTAATAGGGGAAGTGACTAAAAGCCAGCAGAGAATTGAACAAGTGACATTGTTCCATCTCTGACCCTTTCCCCATATACAGTGCAACAATGCAGCAACATGGGTTACCCTGGCCTGGTGAACACCTAAAGCTCCACCTTTTACTACTTAATAGACACACTGAGACAAAAAAAAAAAAAAAAAAAAAAATCCAAAGGTCCAAATAAAAGAACAGATCAAAGTTCCAGAAAAATACAACTAAATGATAAAGAGATGGCTAACCTATCAGATGCAGAGTTCGAAACACTGGTAATCCAGATGCTCAAAGAAATGGTTCAGTATGGTTGCAAAATAAAGGAAAAAGTGAAGTCTATGCAAAGTGAAATAAAGAAAAATATACAGGGAACCAACAGTGACAGAAAGGAAACCAGGACTCAAATCAACAGTTTGGACCAGAAGGAAGAAATGAACATTCAACCAGAACAGAATGAGGAAACAAGAATGCAAAAAAATGAGGAGAAGAATAGAAACTTCTGAGACAACTTTAAATGTTCCAACATCTGAATCATAGGAGTGCCAGAAGGAGAAGAGGAATAAGAAGAAATGGAAAATTTATTTGAACAAATAATGAAGGAGAACTTCCCCAATATGGCAAAGGAAATAGACTTCCAGGAAACCCAGGAAGCTCAGAGAGTCACAAACAAGTTAGACCCAAAGGAAGCACACACCAAGGCACATCATAATTACATTACCCAAGATTAAAGAGAAGGGGAGAATCTTAAAAGCAGCAAGAGAAAAGGACACAGTTACCTACAAAGGAGTTCCCATTTAGACTATCAGCTGATTTCTCAGAATAAAACTTACAGGCAAGAAGGAGTTGGAAAGAAGTATTCAAATTCTTGAAAGGCAAAGACAAGAATACTCTATCCAGCAAAGCTATCATTTAGAATGGGAGGACAGATAAAGTACTTCCCAGATAAGGTCAAGTTCAAGGAGTTCATCATCACGAAGCCATTATTATATGAAATGCTAAAGGGACTTAACTAAGAAAAAGAAGATAGAAAATATGAACAGTAAAATGACAACAAGCTCACAACTATCAACAACCAAACCTTAAAAAAACAAAAACAAAACAAACTAAGCAAACACCTAGAATAGGAACAGAATGACAGAAATGGAGATCATATAGAAGGTTATCAGCAGGGGAGGGAGAGGGGAGAAAGGGGAAAAGGTATGGGGAATAAGTGGCATTATTGGTAGGTAGAAAATAGGCAGGGTGAGGTTAAGAATAGTATAGGAAATGTAGAAGCTAAAGAACTTTTATGTACAACCCATGGACATGAACTAAAATGGGGCGGGGATGCAGGTGGGTATGAGTGTGCTGGGTAGAGGGGAACCAAGGGGGGAAAATAAGACAAGTGTAATTGCATAATTAATAAAATATATTTTAAAAAAGAAACCTGAATCACCATTTCATAGAATTTAGGCACCTCCATGTTCATAGCAGTGCTATATACAATAGCCAAGGCTGAAAATAGACAAAGTGCCCATCAATAAATGAGTAGATCAAAACACTGTGGTACAATTACACCATGAAATACTACACAGCAGAAAAAAATGGTAGGAGCAGGAACTCCTACCATTTGTGACAGCATAGATAGAACATGGAGAATATTATGCTAAGTGAAATAAGCCAGTCAGTGAAAGACAAATACCATATAATCTCACCTATAAGAGGAATCTAATGAACAAAATAAACTAATGAACAAAGTAGAACCATACGTATGGAAATATGGAACCAACTGACAGTGACCAGAAGGAAGGGGGAGGGAGATAACAGTGGAAAGATGGGGAAGGGACTAGTCAAAGAACATGTATGAATGACACACGGACATGGACCACAATGTGGGAATTGACTGCAAGAGTTTCCGATAGGATGGGCAGAGGAGGGCAAAGGGGGAAAAATTGGGACAACTGTAATAAAAATGATTTTAAAAAGAGCCAGTTATTTATTGTGGTCATTTTTTTTTTTGTCACTACTGGTCCAGTGATATGCTCCCTTCCTCCATTCACACACAAATACACAAACTGTCTCTAAGCAGAGCATGAATGTAAAGTTACTCTGATTGAGGTGGTAAGTTGGCAACAGTAAGTGTTGTTTTTATCCTGTCCCTCCATTGAACAAACACACTCACAAACGCATAGTCTGACAGGACCATGGCTAGTCTTTGTAAAATAATGGGTCTGAAAGAGTTTTTATGCTACTAGGATTAGATTATGATGCTTGAACCTTGTATTAGTTACCTATTGCTGTGTAACAAATTACCCCCAAGCTTAGTGACTTAAAATAGCAAACATTTATTACCACACCACCTCTGTGATCCTGGAATTCAGGCAAAGCTTTTCTGCTTCTGACTCAAGGTGTTTCACAAGGGTGCAATCAAGTCTCAAGGCTCAGCAGGGGAAGATTAACTCATTGGGATGTTGGCAGGATTTGGTTCCTCACTGACTGTTGGCACATGGGCCTCTCCATGAGGCAGCTCACAGGATGGCAGCTTATTGTTTTCAGAGGAAAACAAGGCTTCTAAGACAGAAAGCACTAGAAGGTGAGTGAGACATAAACCACAGTCTTTTTGTAACCTAATCTTGGAAGTGACATCTCATTATGTTTGCTGTTTTCTATTCACTGCAAGAAAGTTTATTGGTCCAGCACACACTCAAGGGGAGGGACTCCCATGAGAACATGAATATCTAACAGAAGTGTTTGGTGCACTATCTTAGAGTCTGCCAACCACACACGTCATTAAATAAACATTCTCTTCACATCTGTGCTGTGCCCATTCTAAATTAAAATGAATGGCATGCTCATCACTGCTCCTTTTTACTACACTTTTCCCATTCAGTTCTTGCATCACAAACATTTGTCTTCCAGTACATATTCAAGGGCTTATATCCTTGAATATTGAGTTCTTATAAGTTTGAAAATAGGATAATATGTAGGAAAGCAGGATCCGGCATGAGACACCTGTACTCAAATCCTAGTTCTGGCATTTCAAGTTATATGAATTTGGGAAAGTTACTTAACTCCCTAAGTCTCAGGAACTTCATTTTTAAAATGTGACTAATAATGATACTCTCCTCATGCTATCATTAAGATATAGATGAGATAATATACACAAGACCTTACATAGGGTCTGGAATTCAGTAAAATTGACAATTATCATCATTATTATTTACTCTTAAATGACAGCTTAACTTAGTTTAATTTGTAAATATTGTTTTATACTCTGAAGATTACTATATTGTCCTCTAACTTTGAATGATACTATTACAAAAACTGCCAGTCATTATTATGGAAATTTTTCTCCTTGCAATTAAGTTGATATTTTAAAACTTGGATGGCCATTGGGTTCTTTCTTTACATTTTAAAACCTGGATGTCTCTCATTTTTTATTGCTCTAATGATTTGTCTGGTTCCTGTAATTTTTGATAAATTTGTATTTCACTTCATTTTGGGAAAGTTTCTTGTGCTATATCTGTATGTTTCAATTATATTTCTTCTACTATTGTCTTCAAAAATATAAATTATTTGTATATTAGACAATATTTATCTGTCAAATCTCTCTTCTAATCTGGTTAGCACTTTATTGTTTTATTTCATTTTGATTCACTTTTACAGTTCTGTCCTTGTCATTGCCTATATATACAACAACATACAGTTTGTTTTTGATGACTTTTATGTAACTCTTCTTTCTATAAAGTTTTGAGTCTTATTGCTACAGGTTTATAGTTTTAAATCTCCTTGGTTGTTTTATTACTTGCTCTTCAAACCCTCATATCTCATCTTCGAGCACTTCAGAGAGGTGACATTTACTTTAATTTGATTGATTGCATGGATTTTTTCATCTAAATTCATTTGCTTGGGTGCTATAATGCTTCAGGTGTGTATTTCTCGCTTACTTAGTCTTTTTCTTCTTTTTTAAATTCCCAAATTATTGTGGACAAAAAAGGCACCACATATTAAACATGTTAAGCTCTGGGGAGGCCTGCATGATGGCCTTACAAACTCAAAGGATGGTCTGAACATATAAATTTCTAACTAAAATTGGGTCATGGTGGGTAGTCACATCGTAGGCCTACAGCTTCCTTGACAAATGTCAGCCTTTACTTTAAATAAGCTTGTCTATTACTTTTTTACATTTAAGATTACATACCTTTGAAATATCAGAGTAATCTCCTTTTCAGAACCCTCAGGGTACAACCTCCCCATCAGAGGTGAGACCTCATTGTTATCTTGTTCCTTATATATTATCTCTATGTGCTGTAAATGTTGTTAACTATCTTATACCCACCAATGTAAAAGAAGTGTCTCTCTGTTTTGCCCTTTATTTGATCTCACAGATTTCTCTGCTTTTCTTTCTCTCACCTTCCTAATTTACCACCAAGGAATTTCATGTAACTCCCTTACATCCCCTCTTTTGATTTTAGTGTACAGAGTAAGATGCAAAACTGCCACTCCTTGGAGCATACTCTCAACCCATTGAGAATTTCTGTCCCAGAAATTGTCATCAGTTTGGCTCAAATAAACTCATGAAAATTCTTACAAGTTTGGAGATTTCTTGCATCAATACCATGCATTAATACCATGTTGCTTTCTTTCTAATCATTACTTATTTTAGAAGGAATTTCTTTCTTTTTGTTTCAGCTAGTTGTTGAAGAACAGCAGATGAGTGGTTTGGTTTTGGCCTGTTGTCTGTGAACACATTCTCACCAACATTCTTCCCTGAACATATGATGACACTAGGACAGGAAATTTCCTAGACTTAGAGAGAAGCTCTTAACATCATGGTTGTGCACATAAAATTTCTTTCTATCATCTATCTGTCTATCTATCATCTACCTATCTATCTATCTATCTATCTATCTATCTATCTATCTATCTATCTAATCATCTATCTACCATCTCGTAACAGGGTACAGCCAAGGAGGGCCCCCAAATAGGGATTTGTAATGTGGTCCAGAACTCAGGGTGTTCAGGAAATATTAGAGAAAAATATCTATATGATGTCCTCACTCCCACCAGTCTGAGCTGGGGGATGGGACACATGGAGCAGGGCCATTGAGGTCTGTTTTGCACAGCAACAGCTTTGCAGCTAACCTCTGGCATGGTCATTTAACATATCTATAGCATTTTACTGGTTTCATAGATATTAAATAGCTGTGGCCAAGCTTTGAGCTGGGGGATGGGAGTGACTTTAACCCAAGATGTAACTGGGAAGCAATTCCCCCTGGTTACAGCACCTGCATGAGAACCTGGAGATGATTGGCTTCACACCATGGGGCCACACCTGCCCAGACTTCCTATGGCAGTCCAGTAAAGCTGGAAGAATATAGGAATGCTGGCAGGTGTAACTGATTGTGGGAGGAGTCTGAAATGGGGCTGCAAAGGAAGATTGGCTTGGGGATTGAAACCCAGGCACAGTAGCCATACCAGGTCAGGACCACGTGGCTTTAGAGGAGTTGGGACCACATGGTTCTGAGGTGCTCTCTTTTGCCATGTGGCTTAGGCAGCAGGAGAGACTGCCTGGAAGAAAAGGGGTGAAAGGACTCTTGCTGGTGGGCCATGAGTAGGTGCCACATGGCTTTAGATTAACTGTAGATCATGGCAGCAACACAGCTGATGGTGCCAGAAGACTGAATCATGGACTTCTATTTCTTTTCCTGAGATATGGTACCCCAGACTGGGCAAAGGGGAGGAGGAAGTACTTTGTGGGTTTGTAGGTATTCTAAAGAACCTGAGAATTTTAATGAAGACATTAAGTCATTACTCTAAGTCTGTATAACTTTTAAATAAATAATTCTGGAGAAAAAGTGGGGTCCTTTTGGTAATAATATATTGTCCACCCCCTCCATCTGCTGTGTATCTATCTATCTATCTATCTATCTATCTATCTATCTATCTATCGGCTCCATATCTGCATCCACATTGATATCTACATACTTCCATGTTTATTTTTCTCTGGTGAGCGAGTTCAATCACTGCAAATCTGTTAACCTTCCTCACTTTGGCCTCCACATTGGCATCACATTTTTGTAGAGCGCATGTCCACATGTTTCCATGGTTTTTTTCATTAAGCCTGAATTCCCTGCCCTTTATATGTCATGTTGCACTAAAAACCTTGCAGTATTTTGAGCATTGTCATGGTAAATGAGGGGTTATTTGTTTGATGCCTCAGGCTGTGCAATTTGTCTTTGGAAGACTGTGGGCTTTTTCTCCAATTGTGGCTCAGAAGTGTGCCTGTTTCCTTGTTTCATCACATGTAATTTTTCTATTTTTACTTCTACTCACTGCTTCCAAGTGATCTCAGAAGATGAAAACAAAGATTCATTCCTCTGTTATCTTAGCCCTTCTCAATAATTGGACATCTATCTACTCATGCTTCAGGTTTTAAAGAAAGGATATGTCTTGCTATAAAGGAATGAAGAGCACATTTCAATTAGAAAAAACCAGAGACTCTATAACCAGAGAAATCCCCAAGCTGGCAGAGGTGCAGGTAAGTCAGCAGGCAGTTTATTGAAGGAAAGTAAAATGAGAGTGGGGAGATAGAGGAGCTATTCCTCTAAACCAAGGGATTTGGATAGGTATGAAAAAGAATAAAGGAATAAACTCTACAGAATTTAACATAACCTCAGGTTAAAAAAAAAAAAACAGATTCTCCAGAATGAGTTCTTTCAAAAGGTTTCCTTTTAGAGTCTTTAAGGACAGGCTGGGTATTCCTACCATTTGCAATTATCCCAACACACTAGATCTTAGCATCTAACCCTGAGAATGGTAGTAAGGAAAAATAGATGCATTCCATCTCATAATTCAGATTCTTTCTTACATAGAGATGATGATCTGAGTCTCACTGGGGCAGCATGGCTTGTGCCAGGCTATCAATTCTCCAACTTTATGAAAACCTGCCTTTTCCTTTGTCCTGGGGGATGGAAGTTCCCACATATAGCTCCTGCCAGGCCAACACATAGCACACCTTAGTCTTGCTTTACTCCAGACACCAGAGAGCTAGATTCATCATTTGCAGTGTCCATCCTTTGCTTTTAATTTGTTGTTTTCTGATTTATCAGCCTCTCCATGAGACTTAAAGTACTTCTCTATGCAAATGATTCTCAAACTTTAGTGTGCTTTCAAATCATGTAGACAACTCATTGGAACACAGAATGTTTTTTGTTTGTTTGTTTGTTTCTTTTTAAATATTTTTTTAATTTTTATTTTAATTGTTGATCTTGTACAGTTTTCTGTCTTTTATTCTCACCCGAACCCGCCACCCCAGCCCTCCCCACCTCCCTCCCATTTCCACCCCCCCATAGTTTTTGTCCATGTGTCCTTTATACTTGTTCCTGTAAATCCTTCCCCTTTTCCCCTGAAATTCCCTCCCCTCCCCCTCTGGTGACTTTCAGCCTGTTCCCAATTTCCATGTCTTTGGTTATATTATGCTTGTTTGTTTGTTTTGTTGATTAGGTTCCTGTTAAAGGTGAGATCATATGGTATTTGTCTTTCACTGCCTGGCTTACTTCGCTTAGCATGATGCTCCCAAGTTCCATCCATGCTGTTGCATAGGGTATGAGCTCCTTCTTTCTTTCTGCTGCATAGAATTCCATTGTATAAATGTACCACAGTTTTTTGATCCATTCATTTACTGATGGGCATCTAGGTTGCTTCCAACACTTGGCTATTGTAAATTGTGCTGCTATAAACATAGGGATGCATAGTTTCTTTTGGATTGGTGTTTCAGGGTTCTTAGGATATAGTCCTAGCAATGGAATTGCTGAGTCAAAAGGTATGTCCATTTTTAGTTTTTTTTAGAAAATTCCATACTGTTTTCCATAGTGGTTGTACCAGTCTACACTCCCACCAGCAGTGCACTAGGGTCCCCTTTTCTCCACAACCTCTCCAACACTTGCTGTTTGTTGCTTTGTTTATGAGGACCATTCTGACTGGTGTCAAGTGGTATCTCATTGTGGTTTTAATTTGCATCTCTCTGATAGCTAGCGATATCGAGCATCTTTTCATGTGTCTCTGGATCCTCTGTATGTCTTCCTTGGAGAGGTGTCTGCCCAAGTCCTTTGCCCATTTTTTAATTGGGTTGCTTGTCTTCTTAGAGTGGAGTCGTGTAAGTTCTTTGTATATTTTGGAGATTAAACCCTTATCTGAGATATCATTGGCAAATATGTTTTCCCACACAGTCGGTTCTCTTTTTATTTTAATACACCATACACAAAAATAAACTCAAGGTGGATAAAAGATTTAAACATAAGCCGTAACACCATTAAAGTCCCAGAGGAGAACATAGGCAGGAAAATCTCAGATATTCCACGCAGCAACATTTTTACTGATATGTCCCCTAAAGCAAGGGACATAAAGGAAAGAATAAACAAATGGGATCTCATCAAAATAAAAAGCTTCTGCATGGCCATGGAACACAGAATGTTGAGCCCAACCTCAGAGTTTCTGCTTCAGTAGATCTGGGGTGGGGGTTGAGAATATGTATTATTAACAATTTCCTGGAGGATGTTGATGCTCCTTTTCCAGAGAAAACCACAGAACCAGGTGTGTACCTTTCTATAGGCAACTTTGAATTTTGTGCCTCCTGAAGAGCCAGAGTCAGTGCTAGGAAGGAATACACACTTTCTAAAATTGAAGATCGTAAGAGACTTTCCAAAGACTGCCCACATTGCTGACCTTCAAACAGAAGATCATCAAACTTAGTGCTAACTGTAATGTGGAAGGTAAGTCTATAGCTATGGCTATTAGGTTTTGAGAAAGGCACCACCATGGCAGGAGTCAAGAGGAGCCAAGGAGGTTTGGTTGATTTTGGTGGAGGTGGGGGAAGTAGGGAGTAAAAGAAGCAATATAGAGAATAAGATAAAATAAATTAGGCGTGTGTTTTTAATTACTCCCCAAAATAATATGTTGAGGTCCTAAACTCTAATCCTGTGAATATGACCTTATTTGGAAGTAGGGTATTTACAAATGTAATTAAGATGTAAGTTAAAATTAGGTCATACTGGAGTAAGGTGGGCCCTTAATCCAATATGGCCAGTTCCCTTAGAAGAGGAAAAGCACACAGAGACAGACACACACAGAGTAAATACCATGTGAAGACACAGACACACAGGAGGAAGAAAACCATCCCATGTGACAACAGAGGCAGAAACTGAAGTTATGAAGCTGCAAGTCAAGAAACACCAAGAACTGCTGGAAACCACCAAAAGCTATAGGAAAGAGCATAACCCTGCTGATGCCTTAATTTTGGACTTCTGGTCTCCAAAACTGTGAAAGAATAAATTTCTGTGTTCTCAGCCACTTTGTTTAGGGTACTTTGTAACAGCAGCCCTAGGAAATGAATACAGGCAGGGAATGCTGATTTTATTCTTTCAAATGCAGTAGAGTACAAAGATCATCCACACCCTCACACAAGGCTAGATCATCAACACCCTCGTATTCCCAATTACTATGTACGAATATGAAAGTTGGACAGTGAATAAAACGAATAGGAAAAAAAGGTTCATTTGAAAATGGTATTGGAGGAAACTCTACAGATGCTGTGGACTGTCAGAAAAACAAAAAAGTTGGGCCTAGAAGCAAATTAAGCCTGAAACATTGATAGAGGCAAAAATAAAAAGCTGAAGCTGTCTTGCTTCTGGCACATCATGAGAAGACAGGGTTCTTTGGAAAACATTAATGCTGAGAAAATAGAAAGTGACAGGACAAGAGGAAAACCAAATATGAGATGAACTGACTCCATAAAAAAAGCTATAAACATAAGTCTACAGAAGCTGAGCTGGGGTGTTTCGGGGTGGCCAGACGTTGGAGCTGACTCCTTGGCATGTAACACACTCAAAGAGTAAGAAAGGAACTAAAGGTCAAGAATCCCAAGACTTCTGGTCAAGATGGAGGCATAGGTAAATACACTTTGCCTCCTCCCACAACCAAAATTTGTCATTTTGTTTTGAAATGACAAATTTCAAAACAAAAAATAACCAGAACTTCCAGAAAATTGAACTATATGGAAGTCCGACAAGCAAGGAGTTAAAGAAACATTCATTCAGACAGGTAAGAAGGACTGAGAGGGGCAGCCTGGGTGGAGAGGGCACATGACAAAGAAGCATCTGGAGGACTGGGAGGGCAAGGTGGTGGCTGGTGGACTGGGGACCCCACATTTGCATGTGGATAAACTGGTATGAACAACTGAGGAGTGAGACAGAAGATGCAACCCAGGGTTCCAATGTAGGTAAAGAAAGTCTCAAAACCTCTGGCTGTAAAAAACCTGTGGGAGTTGTGGCAGGAGGAGAAACTTTCAGCCTCACAGGAGAGTTCATTGGAGAGACCCACAGGGTTTAGAACATACATGAACCCACCCACCCAGGAATCAGAATCAGAGGGCCCAATCTGCTTGTGGGTAATAGGGGAAGTGACTGAAAGCTGGCCAAGAGCTGATCAAGCAACATTGTTCCCTCTCTGACCTCTTCCCCATAAACAGCGCCACAACACAACAACATAGTTTGCCCTGCCCTGGTGAACACCTAAGGCTCCACCCCTTACCACTTAACAGGCACGTCAAGACAAAAAAAAAAAAAAGGCCCAAATGAAAGAACAGATCAAAGCTTCAGAAACATACAACTAAGCAACAAAGAGAGAGCTAACCTATCAGATGCAAAGTTCAAAACACTAGTAATCCAGATGCTCAGAGAAATGGTTGAGTATGGTCATAAAATTGAGGAAAAAGTGAAAACCATGCAAAGTGAAATAAAGAAAAATATACAGGGAACCAACAGTGACAGGGAGGAAACTAGGACTGGAATCAACAGTTTGGACCAGAAGGAAGAAGTAAACATTCAGCCAGAACAGAATGAGGAAACGGGAACTAAAAAAAAAAAAAGAGGAGAAGCTTAGGAACTTCTGGAACAACTTAGAACATTCCAACATTTGAATCATAGGGGTGCCAGAAGGAAAAGGGGAAGAGCAGGAAATTCAGAACTTATTTGAACAAATAATAAAGGAAAACTTCCCCAATCTAGCAAAGGAAATAGACTTCCAGGAAGTCCAGGAAGCACAGAGAGTCCCAAACAAGTTGGACCCAAGGAAACACACACCAAGGCACATCATAATTACATTACCCAAGATTGAAGAGAAGGAGAGAATCTTAAAAGCAGAAAGAGAAAAGGAGACAGTTACCTAAAAAGGAATTCCCATTTAGACTATCAGCTGATTTCTCAAAAGGTAACTTGCAGGCAAGAAGGGGCTGGAAAGAAGTATTCCAAGTCATGAAAGGCAAGGACCTACATCCTAGATTACCATATCCAGCAAAGCTATCATTTAGAATGGGAGGGCAGACAAAATGCTTCCCAGATGAAGTCAAATTAAACGAGTTCATCATCACGAAGCCATTATTATATGAAATGTTAAAGGGACTTCTCTAAGAAAAAGATTAAAAAATATGAACAAAGGACAACAAACTGACAGCAATCAAAAACTGAACCTAAAATCAAAAACAAATACAAACTAAGTGAACAACTAGAACAGGAACAGAATCACAGAAATAGAGATCACAAGGAGGGTTATCAGTGAGGAGGGAGAGGGGGAGAATGGGGGGAAAGTACAGGGAATAAGAAATATAAATGGTAGGTACAAAATAGACAGGAGGAGGTTAAAAATAGTATAGGAAATGGAGAAGCCAAAGAACTTATATGTACAGCCCCTGGACATGAACTAAGGGTGAGGAATGCTGGTGGGAAGTGGGGTGCAGGGTGGAGGGAAGTAAAGGGGAGAAAAAAATCTGCCAGCTATAATAGCATAATAAATAAAATATACTTAAAAAAGAATCCCATTGGCTCATATTTGAGATGGGTCAGCTGAACATGAGATGAGCCCAGTGAATCCAAAACACTTATCTAAAGACCAATGGCCTTACTTTGCTGCTCCTTCCACATCTACCTATTGATATCTCATCTTGCTGTGATTTGTTGAGCTTCAATGCATGGGTGAAGCCTCCACTCCTACATAATGTCAACTTCTTGGTCATGGCTAGGTCCTGCCCATGATGATGAGAACAGTGGTGAGTTGATTTTGTTAAAAGGGATTGGGACTTTGAATGTGTTGAAGGAAATCAATGCTATAAAGACTGGAAAGGAGTCTGTGAGACCTGGCTATGAACCCTCATGCTCAGTTTAGAGTCAACAAAGTTTCTTTAGACCTGATGTTGCAGAAGAGACAGGACATCCACTCCATTGAGCATTTTAATCAGAACTCTGCCCTCATAATCTCAAGGATGTTCATCCTTGGAAGAACTGGTACTTGTATCTTCTCATTACCATTTTTTAAATGCAATAAAGGTCACACACAATTAGAATGTCTAAAATAAAGACAGATAGGAACAAGTGTTGATTAGTATGTGATGAAGTTAGACTCTCAAAGGTTTTTGGTGGGAATAAAACAATTCAGCCACTTTGAAAAACAGTTTGGCAGTTCTTCATAAAGGTAAACATAGAGTTACCATATGACTCTACAATTCTACTTCTAGGTATATACTCAAGAGAAATGAAAACGTATTTTTATATAAAACTTACATATGAATATTAATAACATTATTCATAATAGCCAAATAACCCAAGTGTGAATCAACGAATGAATGGATAAACAAAATGTGGTACTTCTATTATTTAATCACAAAATGAATGAAGTACTGCTATATAAGATGGATGAACTTTGAAAACATTATAACAAGTAAAAGAAGTTAGTAACAAAAGGCCATATATTGATCCCACTTAAAAGAAATGTTCAGAATAGGCAAATCCATAGAGATGGAAACTGGATTAGTTATTGCCAGTGGCTAAGGAGAAAAGGGGAGCATAGAGTGAATGCTAATTGGTATGGAGTTTTTTAGGGGTGTGATGAAAATATTTTAAAATTAGAAGAAATTTTGCACAATTTTGTGAATATACTGAGAAACACCAAATTATAAAATTTTAAAGGGTAAATTTTATAAAGGGTAAATTGAGTCAGAAAACATAATAAAACCCTCTAAGCCCTCTATAGTGCTATTGGATCAAATAGAAATAAGTGACACTTGACTTCATATAGAGTTGATGCATTTTCTTCTTCCAGAGACTCTCATTTGGGTGTTGTACTTCATTTAGAACTACTGCAGTTTCCTCTATAGGGGAGTATAGAGCTAAGGGCAGCATCTGGTAATAATTATCTTGGCAACCATGTGCTCCGTGGATTGGAGCAATGAGAAGCTAAAGACAGTGAAAGCAAGTAAAGAGAAAATTTCTACAAAAGATAAAGAGCCAAAGACCAACACTGAGAAGTTGCTAAGGAAACAATGTTGGGACACATGGAAATAGGGAAGAGTTGCCTGAAGACCATTTTAGAACATAGCAATAGTGGACTGACCCAAGAACCAGAGAGTCTGCCCAGATATGGTTCTAGAACCCGCAGGGCTTCAGAAGTTTGCCTGTCAGTCAGAGGTAGTGCATCAGATGACCTTCATTGGCCATTTTGCCTCCACAGTAGGTGAAAGAAGGAATGAAAGCTTTCTCATCTTAGTCCCTCTTAAACCTTTCCCATTTTCATCCCTCTTTCTACCTGTGATAGCTGTTTTCATGCCTCCATATATCCACACCCTCTTCTAATCCACTCTTGCTTTGAATCTTGCTGATCTGGTCCAATGAAACAAATTAAATCCAGCAAAACTCATACAGTGTGACTTCTCACACTAGGAGATGAGAAGTCTTGCAATTTCTGCCTTGGTCTCTTGGAATACTTGCTCTGGAGGAAACTTGATGTGATGAAAGAAGGCCAGCTATCCTAAAACCACCATAATACAATAAAGCCCAAGCCAGCCATATGAAGAGACCATGTGTAGGGAGAGAGTCTCAGCCAGCCCCAAGATATCCCAAATCATCCTGGCCCATGTGCCAGGCATGAGAGTGAAAAAGGCATCTTGAATATCTAGCCTAGGTTAGGCTTCAGAGAACTCTAGCCCCAGATGACATCTGACTGCAACTACATAAGCCCCCAAAACCCACAGAAACATGAAAGAGCACAACAAAAATGTTTTAACTCTATAAATTTGGGGGGTGGTTTATTATACAGAAATTAAAAAAATGAAACATTAATCTAGGAAGCCATGTGAGGACCACTCTGAAATCAGACCGTTGACATGGATTGGGGAAAGTGGGAAGCCATTACTTTTGCACCCCAGTAGATATAACTTCCCCAGATGCAGAGTACCCATTGATACTACTCCTCTCCACATTTCTTTCTTGCCACAGAAGAGCCAGAGATATTCCGGCCAGCTCTTCTGAGCACAGAGCCCATGGACCCCATTGGGTTTGCCTTCTTTGGGCTGCCGATTTCTGTGGTAGCACACAATGATTTGGGAAACACTCAAGACCGTGTCACATGTTACCTGGCTGAGTCTTTATTTCTCTATCCTAGAGCTCTATATACCCTGATGTTGCCTATCCCAGTTATGGAGAGGTCTCACTGGGTGAATCTAGGAAAGATCTAGTAAGGGAAGAGGCTGTAGGAATCAGTGCCCAGCAGAACTCCCACAGTCCAGACTGGAACCCACCACATGCCCTGTCTCTGTTGATTTGGCTCTGTGTGTTTTATATTTCATTACTGGTTGTTCCAGGTCTGGGCAGTGCATAAGTTTTTATGGCAACAGGGGGAAGCATTTCCTGGGCTATATTTTCAGGAAGGAAAGTCATGTTTCAGAGGTTTATTCTCTTTGTATACTGTCAGTTTTATCCTCCAAACCTTATGCCAGAGTCAAAACAGAGCTTGCTTCTTAGGGTGAAAATTCCATTCTTACTCTTATGGCTGGCTGTTTTGGAAGACACATTAGTTCATTCCATAGATGAAACACCTTTCCTCCAACATGGGCACGGTGTGGTTGCTCATGGGTATGACAACTGTGTTCTCCAGAATTGCAAGGCAAGTGTCCCAGAAAGGTACTTAAATGTAACATTGAAGGGTCTGTCATCAATGTTGTTGGTGTAGGGACCCATGGTTTTTAGACTGGTTGTCACATAGAGGGGCCTCCAGCCAGTATTACTGATGGTCTTCACCTATATTGACCCAAATACCAGCCTTATTTAACTGAAACCAGACTACCCCAGCAGATTAAAACCTGGAGGAAATAAGGTAGAGGCTTGAACAAGAATGGTAAGTGAAAAGGTAAAAATGAAATTAATGCAATGTGTTTTAAAATATCAACCAAGTCATAAAACACACACACACACACACACACACACATGCACGCATGCACGTACATACCCTTGAATGATTTGAGTACATTTAGGCAAAACAGAATTACTTTCCATATTTCAACTGGTTAAATATTGAGGTAGTTTGCAGGTTTTGCATGTTCCATACAGAACTGGACTATCAGGGCTTGGTCTGGACTGGGGATATGGTCAGAAGTTAGCCCCTGATCTGTGTTCCCCTTGGACCGGTGGCCTGGAAGGGAGAAGCCCAATGACAGCTAGGAAGGTGTCAGTGGGGCCAATTGGAAATGGCCTCTTTTCGTGCTCTTGTGCTCTTCTGAGACCCCACTTTGTACCACCAGAGAGGTTTTACTTACTCAGACTCTTTTGCACACTCTCCAGTTCTGACTCCAATTTCACAGTAGGAGTTAAACAACTGAGCCATAAGGAAAAAAAAAACAAAACAAAAAACAAACAGTTAGCTGGGCATTCAGTAAAGAGGAAGAGAGTCAGGTCAGAACCCAGGAGTGACCTTGTTACAAAGGAGGCATGGCGAGAAGCCACCAAGAGCAAGAGGATGTTGACTTCAGTGTGGATATCTCCTTCCAGGATGAGTAGGCTTTGAATTTTACCTTATCATGTGAGGTAAGTAACTGAGCTGCTTTGAACCTGTCTCTTCCTCTAGGTAGACACAAGAATACTCTGCCTCTTACTAATCTTTTGCTCATTCTTTGGCAAATCATGTGGATATGAAAAATGCTTTGTAAAGTATACACATGTGGTGCACTCACCATTATCACCAGTAACATTAAATCTGGCATTTAGAAAACTATCATACCAGCTTTCCACATTCTGCTTGGCAAGTCCAGGAGATGATTCCAGATTGACACAATCATGTATTTACCTCCCTGTAGGCACATGCTACTCCTCATGTCTGGAGGAGAAGTCTAATGCCCTTTCTTAAAAATAGGCTGGTCTCAGTGACTTGTCTGTCCACTGCAATACTGGAAGTATCATTCTCTTATAGGATCTCTGACGCTGGGGCAAAAGAAGCCTTGCAGCTTCCCTACAGGCCTCTCGAAACACTCACTTTTGGAATGCTCTCTTGACTGCTCACTCCCACACCACATAAGAGGCCACAGGTAGGTGTTGATAATCCCAGCTGAGTCCCTAGCCCATGACCTGCCTCAACAGCTGGTGTCAGTGAGCCATCTTGGATGTCCAGCCTAGCTGAACCCTCACACCTACAAGCCTAGCCATTATTAAACTGCAGTTGTACAAGACACCCTGAACAAGAACCACCCAGTGGAGGCTATTCAATCCAGAACAGAACCAGGAGCAGTAATAGTAAACTGTTGCTGGAAGCCACTAGGTTTGAAAGTGTAATATTTAACTGAAACTGCTCTTCATATCCCTACTTGTATGTGGGCCCCCTGGTTCTCATGCCTGAATCCTATACAAGTCATCCTCTTCTTAGAAGACAGAGAAAGCCTGTTCTATCTCTGTCCTTGGTGTCACACCTTACTTTCCACTATCTCCCCAGATAAACCCAGGGGTCTTTCTCAATTTAAGGATATTACTACATGTTCCCTGTGAAAACAAAGATGAGATAACAGAGTGACAGACACAGAAAACTGACTTTAGGTGGATCCAGCCACCCCAATACACACCATTGCAAGCCTGAGATGGTGACTTCGTCTTTAAATGATAACTGGAGAAGCTCTTGAAGACTTGCAAACAAACTCTGAACTCCTCTGACCTTCACCCTGTAATCCCTGCCCCAGGAGCATCTTTGAGCACAGCAGAGATCCTCATGTGTGTCTCTGTGGTCTGGAATATTTCTGGCTCTGAACATCTATTCTCCGACCAAGAGTCTGTAGTTCTTATCACCTCTGCATGTCTTCTCAGCTTTGACCTTCATTGCCCAGGAACAGAGAAACTGGCCAAATCATGGCTTTTAGAAGTGACTTAACCAACCAGGCTCTCTGGTTCTGACATCTGTGAAGCACCACAGATGTTAGAGCTAATTAGCCACATTCAGTGGGACCATTCCTATCAAACATCCAAAGCATTGAAGTGGACTCTGGGCTAAAAGATGAGCTGTTTGTTTAAGGGAGGTGGGTGGTCTTTAGCAGGCCTTTCAAATTAATCTAAACCCTCTGAAAATAGAAAATTCAAGGTTGACAGCCTGTGTACCAGTTGAAATAATTGCAAACTAGGTATGAGATCTCCTTTGATTTCAGGATCCTGGGGTGGGGCTGGAGGTTGGGGTGAGGAGGAGGGAGAAGGAAGGAAGGCAGAATTTTTTCTGCCTCCAGCCAGAAAACAGAGGGACAAAGTATCTTGGGACAGGAAACACAGAGATCTCCTGCAGTCCTGTGCTGCATTTCTGGGGAGCAAGTATCTGAATCCCTTGATTGTTGAACAACCCCATGGGATCTCAGATTGCTTCCTATTCCTGGGACCCAAGATTGGGTCCCAGTGGCCTGCCTCTGAGTCTATTTTTTTTTTCGACTTCCCATAGTACCCACACCAGATCCTGGACTCCTGTCTTCTGAAGAAGGAAGTTGTGGACTCCTGTGGGTTCCTAGAACAAACTACAAAGTTTTTCACATACCAATGTCAGAACAGATAAGAAAACCTACTTCTGGGGGCTTTAAAGGATTCAAAATAAAACATTTCTCTTACACACCCACTGGGAAATAAATGCAGGTGTCACACTGACATCACCCCTACTACTGACAAAGTTGATTAGAGAAGGTAGCCTTACATGTACATCAAAATGGACCTACCACAGAGACATTTTCCTTTCCCTAATCCTGCGTGGTCAAGAGTGCACAAAACATGGGTTCTCCACCTGGCAGGTGGATACTGAGAGGGGGTGGAAAGTCTGAGTGTAGCTTGGTAATTCTCACACCTAACCCCTTCACCCAGGGGAACAGAGTGAGACCTGGAGTGTTACTTGGTAGGATTGTGAGTCAGGGGAAAGAAGATCCTTCTCACCAGCATATAGGAATCGCCTAAGGAAAGTTGGAAGTTTCCAAGGTGCTCATACTCATCTTCTTAGTAGGTTTTGAAAGTCTCCCAACCCTCTCAGGAGCGACAACATGGTGTGTGGAAAGAAAAATGAGCCTGGAGACTCAGGTGGGACAAATGACCTCTTCAAACCCCAGTTTTCTCTTCTGTAATGTGCAGTGACAATTCCCACTACAAAGGACTGCTGTGGGAGTTAACAACTGTCCCAGTTTTAGTATCACAGAAGTTCCTCCATCTCAGGCCAACTGGAATAGTTGATCACCTTATTGAAAGCACCTGGTACACAGTGCGTACTCAGGAATTACTTCCCTCCCTCCTTACTCACACTTTTATTTTGAGAGTGAAAGTTGGAGGAACCCTCAGGCAAGGAGCCCGGGCATCCCTTACTCTGTGTTTCTCTCTCTCTGTGTTTCATACTGGAAGCCCCTCTAAGGAAGGGCATGAGAGGGGGGAGGAAGAGGGCATTTGAATTTGGAGCACCTTCTTGTTGCAGACAGTTCAGCCTGGTTTCAGGAGTTGTAACCCTCGCCGCATGGTGGGCTGTGTAAGAGCCCAAGGGACCCACTTCATCTGGGTCTGTTCTGTCACGAGAACCTGACCTACTAAGGAGACAAAGCTTATCTCCCTGGCAAGAGTACTGCTTCTGCCTCATCCATCTCTGGCCCTATTGCTTGGTTGGCAGTCAGTGATGGGTAAGACTCCTCATGGGAGGGGCAACCTAAGCCAGAGGTGACCACTTGGGAGGCCTCATGGAAGGACTCCGGGGGCTGCAGCAAAGAGGATGTGATGGACCCTCGCCCCCCCCCCCCCCCAGCTATTCTGACATAGCCCGAGTCCTCATTTCCATCTGGGAGATATCTCCTGCTTCCTAATCGGCTTAAAGCCTGAAACTGTGAGGGCAAGTGGTGCAGCCCTGTACCGACCAGGATGGCTCCCTGGGTGATCGGGCATAAGAAAGAATTTCTAAAGTCCTATGAAACCTGCTTTGCTAAGAGTGCGCTCATTTAAATGATAAGGGTCCCAGGAGGAAATGAGATTGTCTCCCAAAGTTTGGCAACCCCCTTTCTGGACAGACATTGACTCAGATTAAGCCCTCAGATTTCTTTGAAATGTTAAACCTGTATTCCTGTGTATTGGAACCCAATAAAAGCCTAGTGAGGAAGGCACTCTGGGTCATTCTCCTCTGAGAGTTTGACCACCTTTCCTCCCCAAGCACAAGATGTTTTGGTAGTTTTTATTTTCATCCGTGACGGAGGGATGGGGCTCTGCGGGCGGAGCCCCCCCCCACATCTGGCGCCCAGGACAGATGGTGCCCCCGCACCCCCTACAGCCTGGGATAAACAGACTTGCATTCAGAGAAGTATCCCCGTGCCATTACCTCAGAGAAAGGTCAAGTGGAACCACTCCCTGGCACATAGTTAAGTACATGTTGCTGAGAAAATGTTTGGACTTCCTTTGAAGGGTTCTGAGTGAAGCAAGAAGGCAGATGAATTGGTTCATTAACCATATCACCTTCCCAATCATTTACCCCAAAGCCCATCTCTCTTCCCCTTACAGTCAAGTTCAACATCAAAATTCCTTGTCTGCCCTCCGTGTGGGCACTGCTATAAGTGTCCATGACACCAGCATGTCTCTGGAAAATGGGATCCTCTGGGAGGTACACAATCACTGCCTAGAAAACTGTTAATAAATAAAATTTAACTGAATATACTTGAAGATTTAATTATTGGCTTTATTAAACAATTCATGAATTGGACAGCATCTCATCTCTCAAGCAGAGAGCTACTCCTAGGGGTTATACAAGACCAAAGGCTTTTATAGAAAAAGAGGGTGGGGCCAGGAAGTCACCAGCAAGGAAAAAATGGAAGTTCATTGGAGGAAAGTAAGAGTTTAGGTGACTCCAGCTTCTCATTGGCTGAGCTGTGGCATTTCCATTGACTGGGCTTGTTGCTGGGCAGGAAGAAAATCTTTCCTCCTCCTAGAGTAATAAAGTAGTTGCACTTCCAGTTTGGGAGTACAAGGTATGTCTCTCCCTGTAGGGGTCATAATTGGTGTCTTTCTGTTTGGGATTATTGATGTTGAATGGTAGGACATGAACTTCCTTCCTCTGGAGGCCTCCCAACTCCAATTTTTATTGAAATTCTTTTATTAACTTTCACAAAGCCAAACAACTTTTCTGATAGATGTCTCCCACTAGATAAATTTCCCTGTCTAGTGACTTGCAGAGTTGACCAGCTGTCTGGCATATTCTACCAGAGGACAGCACGACTGCCCCTTTGCAGCAATGCAAAAAGCTTGTGCAATTGGAGGCCTCACTATCTTGGAGAGAACAGCTTTGGTGCAGTTGAAGTTGAAGAAGATCCATTACTGTGTTTGTGGCTGGAAATTTCTAGAAGCTCCTATGTGCATGCCACCTTGGGCATTGATTGCCAAGTCCCACCATAGAAAGCTCGGGTTTTCTGAGCAACTAGCAGGCTCTCTCTGGGACTATGACAATGTGGTAACCAGTAGACTCTCTTTGGATGCTAAAGCTTAGAGTTACACTCAAAACCCAACTATAGCATCTTTGTTGGTCATCACAATTGATATGTGTGTTATTACCCAGTTTTGCTCTCTACTTTTACTTATTTTTTTTCCTAGACCTGGTTTGTTATTTCTGTGGTATAATATTACTAGATGTAATATTAGAAGCCACCTCAATTTGGGGTGGAGTGCTGTGACATGAAGGTTGGAGTAAAGCAAGATTGTTGCTCTAAGCCTTACACTAGAAAAACCCAATTCTACCAACATCCTTAGTATCAGGAACATAAAACCACAATCCCTGTGATACTGTAAAAGGTACTAAATAGCAGCTCAGGCTTCTGGTTAAATAAATCAAGGTACCAGATCTAGATCTACCGCTTACTAATCCAGAGATTTTGGACATATTCTGCCTGTAGTCTTCTCTACCTTAGCTTTTCCCACCTGTGAAATGGGTATCATATTACATTACCTTTTATCACAAGGGCTGAGATTAAATATATACATAATTTGGGCCATGGCACTAGTAATAATCCCATGACTTCCTCAGGACTCTACATGCAAGGCTCAGAAATTTTACTAAAGGGCTTCTCTGTCTGACCCAACAGAATGCTCACACACAGCCCTTGGAGGCAATGGTACCTCACTGGCAGATGTGGTCACCAAGACTTAAAGGGCCAGTTATGCAGCTGGATCGTCTGAATGAGAATCCAGGTTCTGCCTCACCTCATCAAAGTCCATGGAGAAATAAAGATTCTGGATTGCTGCACTCCAGTTCTCCCCACCGTAACTGGGGTGGAACAAATGTTATTCCTGTCATTACCCACAAGAAGGTCCATGGCCCTAATGTACAGTTCTGTATGGTCTTTGCTAATACTTTTATGGCCAACCTACGCCTCAAGACAGTCTGGGCTTCCTGCTTACATAACCTGCCAGTGGGGCCACCTGCTGCTCCCTTCCTCCTCAGCCCTACATGGTCCAACAGGGCAGCAAGTTGGACTGATCCTCTGACTAGGGAAAGCCACCCATGAGCCTCATTCCTAGCCAAAAACTTGGGGGTTGGGGAGTGGAATACACTAAGAAAGCCTCTGCTCAGATATAAGCCAAGGGCTCTGAGCAGGAGTAGAAAGTGAGCTTCCCCAGGCTCTCTGCCCAAGAGTGCAAAAAGAAGAGGCCCTACTAGCCCTCCCCCACAAAAGGAACAGAAAACTGGGAGGGGCTGCCAAGGACACCAGACCCAGCCTTCTGCCTCCAGGGAAGTCTTGCCAACAGCAGACAAGACACTCAGGCCTCTGTTGACTTACAAGCCTCCAGAGAGAAGGCTCTGTCATCAACTTGTACAGAGCTAGTCACAGCCTGTTGTCACTTGAAATAAAGCAAAATTATCAATGGGCCTCTCCTAGCCTCCTTACTGGAGCCCCCAGGGAGCCTCTCAAGTGGGGTCTGGCAAGCCCCAGTGCTCCAAGCAGGGCTCTGCTAAGCCACCCAGGAAGGTACATATGGGTTCATACAGGGCAAGGCCCATGATCTGCTTCACAGTCTGAGTTATGGTCACTCACAGGCTCAATACAAACTCATATGGCATCTCAACAATGTGTCATGGGAGCCAAGACACACCTCTCATGACCCACAAAGGTTCGGTTGCCTATAATTTTGGCCACAGGCAAGGCATGAGGAGTGGGGCTCACTCCAGAAACCCCAGTCCCAATGTTTGGAAACCACTGCTCCACAGATAAACCCTTGTTTTCCATACATGAATGTCAGTCCCATGCTTTTTCTCAGATTCTCACTACAGTAATACTTAATATTAAGTATTAAGTGTGTGTGGCTCTTTAGACTGTATACATGCCCCACATTCTCTCCACCACCCTGTGAGGAGTCATTATTATTCCTGATTTACAGAGGAGGAAGCAGAGATTCAGGGAGACCAAGTGACAAACCCAGCTCAGCAGGACTCCAGCCAGCTCCTGCACATGTGGACAAAAGTGTCTGTGTACAACATGGACTCTCAAACTCTTAATTTGTAATCCGTCTGACGTTGCCAACTGTGTCTCTAATTTCCAGGTTGATTGATAGTTCTCCTCTGCCCTGTCCCCATACCCCACATGAAGATGTGGTCAGGGGAAAATGCCCAGGACAAAAGTGATGGGTGGGCCAAGGTTCACCTGCATGGAGCTGGAGAACAGCATTTCCTGCAGGTAGAGTTGGGGGCTCTTTGGATGACTGTCCTACTGCCACTTATTTTCTCATCAAGGTGAGAATAGTTTAGGTAGATGCTTAAACCCTGAGTGACTCCATGCGGCGGGTCCCTGTCCAGGTGCCAGATGTGGGGGGGCTCCACCTACAGAGCCCCATCCTGTCCGTCACAGGTGAAAATAAAACTACCAACACATGATCTGCCTGGGGAGAAAAGGTGGTCAAACTCTCAGAGGAGGATGCCCCAGAGCGCCTTCCTCACTAGACTTTTATTGGGTTCAAATACACAGGAATACAGACAGGTATGTCAGGCGGCAAGGATCAAACAATGGTTAACATTTCAAAGAAATCTGAGGGCTTAATCTGAGTCAGTGTCTGTCAGGAAAGGGGGTTGCCAAACTTTGGGAGACATACTCATTTCCTCCTGGGACCCTTATCATTTAAATGAGTGCACTCTTAGCAAAGCAGGTTTCACAGGACTTTACAAATTCTTTCTTATGCCGGATTGTTCAGGGAACCATTCTGGCTGGCACAGGGCTGCACCACTCACTGTCATAGTTTCAGGCTTTAAGCCAATTAGGCTCAGGAAGCAGAAGACATCTCCCAGATGGAAATGGGGACTCAGGCTATGTCAAAATAGCCAGGGGGCAAGGGTCCATTACATCCTTTTTGCTGCAGCCCCCCGAGTCCTTCCATGAGGCCTCCCAAGTGGTCACGTCTGGCTTAGGTTGCCCCTTCCATGAGGAGTCTTACCCGTCATTGACTACGGACTAAGCATTGTGGCCAGAGATGGATGAGGCAGAAGCAGCACTCCTGCCAGGGAGATAAGCTTTGTCTCCTTAGTAGCTCACATCCTCTTGACAGAACAGACCCAAATGAAATGGGTCCCTAGGCTCTTACACAACCCACCATGGGGTGAAGGTTACAACTCCTGAGACCAGGTTGAATGGTCCGCAACAACTCCGGGCTGAACCTCAGAGACATGGGATGGACATGTTTCTTCATGTATTGGGTCCAAATCCTGGCTGCTTGCCATCTGGGGGCCTTTAGAGAATCACTGAATTTCAGAGCCTATTTCATTGCTTGTGAAAGGGTGACTGCAGAGATGCTGTGGGAATCCATGAAATGTGAAGGGAGTAGCAGCACCACCCATGTGCTGGGCAAGAACTCAAGCTGGTGCCTGTGCCCATGTCCCCCATGAAGAGAACTTAGCAGCTTGGGCATAAGGATGGGACCAGCACTGTTGCGGCCCAGGTCTGCAGCCATACCCTCCAGCCCCAACCTCCTTGGGAGAACCAGGCAGGTGGGGCTTACAAGAGCAACACAGACCTGGTAAGGCTGTCCATGAGCAGCACTTTGAAGCCTGCACTTTGTCAGAAGGGAGGCCTGGTTGACATCCTGACAGTGTTGTTGTGTCGTTGGAAGCAGATCCATACACCAAAGTATTCCTTCTCATCTATACCAGGATCCCTGGGCCTTTGTGATAATCATCTGGGACAATGCAAGCCAGATGGGGCAAGGGCACAAACAGCTATTGGAGGTGCAAATGGAGCCCACACAGACCACCCAGCCTCACCTGCAGAGAGCCCCACCTTGCCTTACTATGTCCTGCCCCCAGGCTGTGTGATCCTATGCAAGATCCTTAACTGTTCTATGTCTTAGTCCTCTCTCTAGAGATGGAGACAACAAGAAGATGGTGGTTAGTCATTGTGAAGGATTTGGGCTGATGCCTGCTAGACTGTTCTGGAGCCCAGACACTGGCTCCCATCCCAGAGGCTGCCAGGAGCTTTCTTGATTAGGGTTTTCTATTCTGCCTGAAACCATAAGAGCCTGGGGCTCTCCTACCTAACTTCCTCTCCACCTTCATCACCTTTATTTGAAGTGTGGGACCAGAACAGATAGGTACCATTGCAAGGCTGTTTTTTCTTGCAGACAGTGGCAGCCCTGTCTGCCCAAGCGGGAATGCTGGGTATGGAGGCCAGGCTGGCCACAGGATGAGTTACCAGCTAAACCCAAACCGACCATTAATGTGTACCAGGAGCTATTGTTTTTGGCCTTGGGAGCCAACTCAAAAGCCAAGGTTGAATTTGGTCATATTTAGCCATCAGATACCCATGTGCTGCACAGGATATGAGTGTTGGCCCTATGGGCCAGAGTGAAGAGAGCTGAGGAGGAGGCAGCACCCTGGATTCTCTGCCCATGGCTGCAATTTAGGGGCACACCCAGCCCTTCAAAGAACATCCTCCTTATCTCCTGCTCCCAGAGTGTTATCAGGCCCAGGCCTGGCCCCAAATGATGGATGGGAACAGTTCAACTCTGAGGTCTGCCTGCTTCTGGCACAGACAGATGTCTACACTGCTGCTAATTCATTCCCTTTGGTGTCCAAAGTGAAGGTAAGAGTTATTTTCAAACAAGATTCTCTTTTGTTTGCTGAACATAAGTTTCCATTCTACCAAAAAGACTACACACACACACACACACACACACACACACACACACATCCTTCCATGAAATTTCTATTGGAAAGTGGGCCTCTATTTAGAGGCAAAAGGATCTTAGGAAATCAAGTTCCCTAACTCTCCCTTGCTCAGCCTGAATTGGGTCCCCAGCAGTCCCTCACATTCTGCTGTGGTATATGTATATTCCCTGGGGACCTTGTCAACATACACATTTGGTTTACCACCCAGGGGTGGGGCTGATACGCTGTGTGTCTGACAAGCTCCCAGGTGATGTTCATGCTGCTGTTCCTTGGGAGGCACAGGAACCAGGGTAGAAGATCTCATTTTAACCTTGCTCCCCAGGGGATCCTCTGCTCAGACCTCTAGAGAGCAAAATCTTCATGGCAGTCCTGCCAGAGCCACCAAACCCGCAGCCTGGCCACTGTGCAGAGAGCATCAACAGGCCTTGCCTCACTCACCATGTGCTAGAAAGGGAAAACCTACCTCCAGGCCTTCCAGACCACAGGAGACCTCAGAGTAACCCAGTCACTCAGGATGAGGAGAGGTGCAGGAAAGAAGACAAGCAAAGACAGAGCCAGAGGAAACCCAACAATCTAAGCTACTGGAAGAAAAAGGAGTCTGAAAAGGAAGTGAGAAAGGTGGGAGGACCCAAGAATGAAATGTCACAGTGGAAACCAAGGAGAAAATGGTCAATGTGCTCCAGTATTGCCAAGAAATCATAGAAGCTGAAGTCTGAAATGTGCCCTTTGGGTTGAGTTCAACAACAAGGTACTCACACAGATGGTGGGGATGTAGCTCTTACCACAGCACAGCTGTTCACTAAGGGGTGAAAGCCAGTTAGCAGAGGAAGGGCCTGGGCATGAGGCTGGAAAGTGATAAGAAATATGGTCAGAAAAATAGGGAAAGAGTCAAAGTAGTGATTGCAGGGGGATGGGGAAGCTGGGGCTCTTTTCTCTTTAAGAGGGAGGAATAAAGTAGAAGCCAGTAATGAAAGGGTAAACCATGTGGATGCCAGGAACAAAACTGGGCCATCAAAGAGCAAAGACCTGGAAGGCACAGTCAGATGAGAGCATGCTGGACTTCCTGCTCTGGCTCCATTATAGCTGTGAAGCAGGCAGTGAAGCCAGCTGCTGAGAGGGTGAGGGAAGTTTGGAAGTACTAATGGTGGAGAATGGGGTTCTGATGGCTCTGGTAGGCACCCAGCGGTGGTCTGATTTTTGCCAGCAGCAAGGAACAGTCCAGTACCATCTTTGAAAGAGGGATAATTGGGTCAATCCATGGCTGGGGTGTTGTTAGGGGAACTAAACTTAAGGAGAGTCAAGTAGGAGACATGAAATACCTGTAAGAGAGCAGTTGCAGTGGTGCTTCATTAACCTGAGGCAGGACTGAGACAGATGTAGACAGGGAAGCACCCCAGAAGTAGGGGGCAATACTCCGGGATATGCGATGCTGTGTTTCCAGAATCATTGATTGAGGTAAATATAAGGAAGGAAGTTATAGGAAAAGTGAGAATATTTAGTTCTGAATGATGACATATGTGAGTAGTAGAGGAGCAATTACAATCATTAGAGGTGATCAGGTAAGAAACTAGAGTCCAATATGGTGGGCCACCCTAAAGGTGGCCACCTAGGAAAATGCATACTGAACCCCCAGCTCAGTGGAGACCCATTCAACCCCCTGTTCCTGAGATGTAGACCCACAGAATATCATATTCTCAGAGTAGCACTATGTTTTTGCTGAAGAAAAGCCAGATATGTGGTGCTGACATCTGAGAACCAGTCCCTCACTGATGGAGCGAGATCTAGGGCTGGGGCCTTGGTCACACACAAGGCACTCTGGTCTTAGGGTAGCAGCCTTGCCTTCCCAGGTCAAGGGCTTTTTCTGAGGGCTGACTTTGTCCACCCAAATGCCTCAGTAACAGAAGAGATGCCACTGATACACAAAGGGTGAATGTGAGCTGAGATAAGACAGAGTACTTTGGAGTAGCATTGCTTCAGAAAGAAACAAGGACAACACAGCTCAGGCAAATGAAGCTTCCCTGTTGGGAGGGAGTTCTGTAATTTTTTTTCCTGCTGAAGAATCTGATAATTTATATCCCCTAAACTGACTGTAAGTAGGACTATCAGATCCCTCTCAGCTCTGTTCTACAGAAGTGTTACTTACATACATTATCTCATTTAATCTTCATAACAACCCTGAACTTGAAAAATGTGAACTGGCTTACATGCGTTTCTATGTGGACACCTTGGCTTACCCAAATAGAAAAATTCATATAAACTTTAGTAGAGAAGTCAGATTATAAGCTCCTTTTCTTATGTAAATCCATTTGAGTGGGGCAACTCAATATCCACATACAAAAGAATGAATTTGGACCAACTTACACTGTACATAAAAATTAACCCAAAATCAATCAGTGACCTAAATATAAGAAGTGGAATTATTAAATTCCTAGAAGGAAACATAGAGAAAAATCTTCATGATCTTGGATTTGGCAAAGAATTCTCAGCTATGATACAAAAAGCACAAACAACAAAAGAAAAATTAAATAATATAAATGGTACTTAACAAAAACTTAAAACTTTTGTGTACTGAGAACAGGCTGAAAGTCACCAGAGGAGAAAAGGGAGGGAATTTCAGAGGAAAAGGGGAAGGATTTACAGGAACAAGTATAAAGAACACGTAGACAAAAACTATGGGGGGGGTGGAAATAGGAAGGAGGTGGGGAGGGCTGGGGTGGTGGGTTGGGGTCAGAATAAAAGACAGACAACTGTACAAGATCAACAATTAAAAAAATTTTAAAAAATAAAATAAAATAAAGTATGTGAAAAGACAACCTATGGAATGAGAGAAAATGTTCACAAAACATGATATCTATTATGATAGATATCCAGAAGATATAAAGAACTCTTAGAATAATAAAAAGACAATCTAATTTAAAAATGAGCAAAAAATCTAAGCAGACATTTTTCCAAGGGTGATAAACAAATTGCCAATAAGTGTATGAAACATTATGAGTTATTAAGGAAATGAAAACCACAATAAGATACAACTTCACATCCATTAGGATGGCTATAATAAAAAATTCAGATGACAATAAGTGTTGATAGGGATGTAGAGGAATTAAAAAAACTCTTATAAACTGCTAGTGGGGATGTAAAAAGGTGCAGCTGCTCTGGAGAATGCTTTGACATTTTCTCAAAAAGTTAAATAAAGAATTGCCATATAACCCAGCTATTCCATTCTTAGACATAAATCCAAGAGAAATGAAAATACCTGTGCACACAAAATAGTATACATGAATGTTTGTAGTAGCATTATCCAAAATAGCCAGAAGAGATGGAAACAACCTAAAGGTACATAAATAGATTAATGAATAAATAAATTGTGGTTTATCTATACTATGGAATATCATTCAGCCACAAAGAGAAATGAACTAATGATCCACAGGTATAACTTGGATAAACCTTGTAAACATTATTCTAAGTGAAAGAAATGAAACACAAAATGTCACAAATTGTATGTTTCTGTTTATATGATCTATCCAGAATAGGCAAATCCTTAGAGACAGAAAATAGATTAAATTTACCAGGGGCTGGGAGAAGGAGAGAATAGAGTGATTACTTAGTGAGTATGGGATGTTTCATGGGGTGATAAAAATATTTTGAGGCTAGAGAGAGCTGGTGGTAGCATAGCATTGTAAATACATGAAACACCACTGAATTGTACACTTTAAAATAGTTAATGGTATATTATGTGAGGTTCACCTTTCAGTGGTATGGAGAGGACTGCATGGAGATAGAAAGCATGAGCCAAGTCTGAAAAGGACATCAAAGCTCACATCTCCCACCTGTTCCCTTCTTGGCAGGTGGGTTCAGGCTGAAGGTGAGAAAGGTCACTTCTCTGGGGTAGGATAGTGAATGAAACCTCAAACCGGTGCCCTGGCACACTCTACCCATCGGCTGCTACTCAATCACCATGGTGACCAAATGCAGGTCTGACTGTGCCGTAGCCCCAGGTCAGGGGGTGTGGGGAAGAGTATCAAGAAAGAGAGAGCAAGGGAATTCACAGCCAGAAGAGCAAGGGTGCATTTCTTATACTTCCTTCAATTAAATCCTTTGTTGCCTCCTTTCCCAAGTTTAAACATATTCTCCTAATTAATGTTGTTCATTCCACTAAAAATCATCTTATATACCCCTGACATTGGAGAAGTGAATGTCCTTCTGAGATCGTCTCATTCCAACAATAAGGAAAGTGAGGGCCCAAAAGAAGAAGTAAGTTAGTAACAAAAACAAGATTAGAACTATGTATTTTGTCATCCAGGCCATTTCCTATTTATTGGAACACAGGTCATTGCTTCAAAGCCAGGAGAAAAAAAGAATGCTGGAGGAAGGGATAAGCTTTCAGGATGGTGCAATGACAGAAAGGAATTATGTCAAGAAAATTTTTAGGCTAGCAGGAAAAAGAAATTATGATATATGTATTTCCGCTTATCCCATCCTCATACTGAATCAGGCCTTTGAGGGGAAGCAGGGAGTGTAAGTGCACAATTAAGCAATCACGGCACTTCAGTGCAAGCTCTAAGTCTCTAAGTTACCACCAGTGTTATCTCAGATAAGCTGCTCAACTCATTTCAGCCTCTGACTCTCTTCAATCACCTAGGAAGAAGTGGGCCAGCAGCACAGGCCACATTAGGGTTAGAGAGTGACCTAGAAGTCTTTGCAGGCCTCACCCTAATTATCACTGAAGCCAGGAGCAGGTTGATAGGATGGAGGAAGAGGCAGAAGAGCCATCACTATGGCCATTTCCTGGTCTCCTCCATCCTGCTCCCACTGGGATCACTCTGTGGCTGACTCCCCTCCACCCCATGGCATGATGCATGGAATCAACCACCCTGCATACATCCATTACCTCCTAGGTCTGGCTGGGAGCAGCCAGCTGGCCAAAGGCATGTTTCCCCTGGCCCAGTGGTGACTCACAATTGGCAGGCCTCTGGCCCCTGAGTTATTGTGAAATCCGGCTCTGTGATGGGCTGATGTGACAGCTTTGTTCTCTCAGGCCTCTTTGACTTGTGAATCTGCCTTTGTCCTGGTGGGAGATGCTCAAGCCCTGCTGTTTCTGGGCTCTGGTATTCCCTTGGCTGGGCAGGCTGGCTGCAGCAGGGGTGGCAGACAGAAAGCGGGAGCAGCAGAACCAAGGGCTGAGCAGCCTGTGGTTTGGGGTAGCTCAGACTTCACTTCCAGGCAGCATGAGGCTGACTGGGTGGTCATGGAAGAATGATAAGTGCCTGCTCAGAGCCAGTTATGAATGGACAGATCACAAACCGCATGGCTGGACAAGGGCTGTCCTGCTGTGCTTGGGCCTGGGCCCAGAGCTCTCTATAGTGTCTGTGAGGTTCAGGGTAAACCCAAGAGAAACAGCCCAGGGTTCAGGGCAGGCAGCCCTTGGGAAAAATTATTTGGGGCCTAGAGGACTCCACTAGCCAGAAAAGACTCCAGACTTCTCAGGCAGGTGTGTGGGACCCAATTTGTGGCATAACTTCAAGTCAGGCACTGTCCTTGAGTCAAGGACAGCTGGGTTCAAATCTCATCTTGGCTCCTGGCTAATGCTAAGACCCTGGGCTGGTTATTTAATCTTTAACCTCTAATCTCTGAGTTGTGAAAGGTTTAACAGGACTCTTAACACATACAGATGTGCACTGTACTGTATTTGCTTGGAAAATGTAGTCACACCCCCCCCACACACACACACACACCATCCACACCCATCGCTTTCTGCTTCTTTCTTTGATCCATGGGGTAGAGATGGCTTGTTCTCAGTTATTACCTGGCTAGGTATCCCCTCCATCCTCACAGTTCCATGAAGCCTTCCTGAGATTGATGGCCAAATCAATGTGAGCCAGTTTCCACTGAAGTGGGGGCAGCTGAATTTAGTACACACACCATCATTGCTGACTCCCAACACCAACTCAGCAGACACTTACATCAACAGGGCCTTGTTTAGCTGCTGAAAATTTCATGAGCACAGGTGTTTCTTCTAGCTAGACAGTCAGTTACCATTGGGCAAAGACTCCCATACAGGAGGAAAAATGCAGCTTCCAGTGCAAGCCTTGCTGAATGAAAAGAGGAGAAGGAGAAACCTGAGTAGCTCCAGAGATCCAACAAGATGTGGCTTGCCCTGGACTTCTGGGGTCTCAGCCCCAAGGGCTCTGCCCCCTGAAGGGTATGGCAGGAGAGTCTCTTCTTATGATGCAAATGTCTGGGTTTGAAGAAGTCTTATGTGTCACCCTGCCCAAGCCTCATGAGGTGATGGACATCCACAGTGGTAGCTGGATAGCTGCTCACTTCCCTTTGGGCTGCTGAAATATCAACAAGATCTCTAAATACTAATTCTGCCCCCTGTAGTTTATAGCAATTAAATCTTATTCCACTGCCTGGGGCCATAAAATACAGATCCTCAAGACAAGCTAATGATATTCAAAAGCTTCCATTAATCTCCTCCTCCTCGGAATAAACAATAAGCCATTGACCAACTTTTCTTTGCAGGAAATGATTCCTAGAATCCCATTTTTTTCCTGCTGTCCCTGACAAAGAACAAATGCATCAGCTTTACCCTGGACTAAGAGGGTTCCAAGGACGCTTCCAGGAACAAGTGATGGTAATCCTTCTCTGGGTCCTCTCTCCTTGAGGACCTCTCTAAAGGCCAGAGTAACCTCCCCTTGGAGGTGGGTGCCCTCTTTGGTTCTGCACAGGGCTGAGGACTGTGGCCTGGCTGTCTGGGAGCCTTATCTTCAGCCCCAACTGTGGCAGCTTTGATCCTGTAACTCTCTGCGTTTGCATCAGAATTCAGAGAGCAATAATAGTAACTTTGCTTGTAAAGTTCTTGGAGCTCAGAGGAGAAAAGGTGTCAGACAAGTGTGAAATGTTATAACTGGCACAGGCCAGAGAACGGAATGGAAAATTACCAGCAGAAGGTGGGAACTCAGAGGAAGCCATTTGTCAGCTCCTCTGAACAAATGGATACAGGAAAAGGGGTCTCCCTGCCTGCCCCTACCCTACAGACAGACACACCACAGGTCACCTCGAGGGGCCTGAAGAGAGGCAGGTGAACATAAAAGAAGTGTCTGTCCTGCTTTCTAACATCAACAGTACAAAACTCTTTTAGTAGCCATGCCTCTTCACCATGTACCTGAGGGGAGGCTGCTAGCAGCCCAAGGTACCCAGAGTCCTCACACAGCCATTTCAATCAGAAGAGAAGCCTTTCAGAGAAAAGAGCCACACACCAATCATCTGGAAGAACCAATCCAGTTCTCAAAAAAGAACGCACTAAACTGGTGAAGCAAGTCAGCATGTGTGACAGACAGGGACTGAAAGGGCAGACAATAGAATAGACTCCTATGGATGTACAGATAACCCAATGAACAAAAGGAAATTTAAAAAACTAATTAGTAGTCTCAGAAATTAGTACTCTCAGAAGATTGTACATTCATAAAATATATTCTCTTTAGACATTACAAATATGATTCACCATTCTGTGTCCCCAAAATAATCATCAGTAAATGAATTCAGAGAGAAAGTCAGGGAAATCTTCCAGAACATAGAGGAGAAATACAATGAAAGGAACTCAAGATTAAAATCACCCATACACCCTATTATGATAAATGAAAAAAAAAAGCCATATAACATTTAAAATACAAAGGGTAAAGAGAAAATTTTAAACACAGAGAGAAAAAAGGATCACCTGTCAAAGAATAAGAATCAGACTTACTTTTTAGTAAAAAAAATTGTAGGAAATGGGATATTTTAACACATACCATATTTCAAGATGGGAAGACTTAATTTACAAGGATATCAAATCTTCCCAAATTAACCCCAAATTCATAGCATTTCCCCTGACTCCTAACAGCTTAACACTTGTGTGTGGACAACAAGAATTCTCACTGCAGACTGAATCTTCAAGTACAAAGGATCAGGGAAGAGTTCTGAATTCTCTCCAGCGGTGGGGATAAAGATGATAGTGTCTGGTGGGAGCAGCCAGTACCCAGGGTCTAGTGCAGACAATGGCAGTAAAGTGAAGAAAACAGCCTCTTGTCAGCAGGCATCCAGGGGCAATGGCACCAGACTGTCCCCATGGTGTGGTTTCATTGTACTTTTTGTTCTCTGGCCTCACTCTAATCTCACCTTTTTTCCAAAGTTTATTTCCAAACACCCCATCCTTTCACTAAGATATCCAGTATTCTTCCAACAAATCCCTTTTCTGCCTAAATTAAATAAAGATGGTTTCTACTGCTTGCAGCTAAGAACACAGACTGGGACAAAAGGTTTTCTAATCTTGAGTAAAGAACAGGCTTTTGTGAGCAAAACATGAAACGAAATATTATTTAAAAAATAAAGACTGACTAATTGAACCACAAAACAGTAAACAATCCAACAGAAAAAGAGTAAAGTCCAAGTTAGCAGTACCACAGCATATCAGGAAAAAGAGGAAAGGCTGATAAACATATGAAAAGATGCTCAATTTCCCTAGTAATCAAGTAACTGCAGGTTAAAACAACAAAATACCTCTTTTGCCCTTCAGGCTAGCAACAACTGTAAAGGATACATAATATTCAAGGTGTAACGGGGAGAAAAATTGACTGTTTTGTAAAGAATTGTGGAAAACAAATATGATTTTGACTGGAAAGTATTATCTCCCAACATTCAAGTGGGAATTTCTCCTACTCAAAAAGATTATTTGTAAGTATTTATCCTTTAAAAATACACAGAACACAGAGATATTAATATCTTGGTCATTTAGAAGAATCAAAAATTGTAGACAACCTAAACACCATCAATAGGGGAATGATTGAACAAAATATGGAAAACACAGAAGGAATTTAAAATGGGTTAAATTTATCTCTGCTGATCTAAAGGATTCCTTGGTTTGTTGTTTAGTGAAAAGAAAAGGCAATTGTAAAACACTATATGGTATGATTCAATTTCTCTTTAAATTATTTTAATTGTAAGGAGGTGGCTATGATCATGTTCATATTACACACTTCTGTAACAAGTAATATTGTACTTACTGGGTCAAATAAATATTGTCATTTCTGTATATGCACATGCAGCACATTCTGATGGAATATTACTACGGTGCTGCTTGTATCTTGCCATTTTTAAGCAAAACTTAAAGTAGAATGGAATTGGAGATGGCAGAAATTTCCTTTTAGGAATAAATCACCATTGTTATGTGTTACTGTAAACCCGCTGGGGGTACTAGGCTGGGTGTGAACTGGACCTGCAGCTGTGTTCTGGTCAGTACAGAAGGCCTAGAGGAGGTTGAAGGGTGCTGGTTTTACCCTAGAGCCTCAGAGTCTTTCAGAGCCTAGGTCAGTCTAAAGGGGGAAACATTAGACATGGTAATAGTTGCCTTGTTTAAGAACTTCAGTCCCTTAATGTTTCATCAGAGGAAAGATATTAACTGCAAGGAAAGCCCCCATGCAATAAACAAAATACTGGACAAATGGAAGATGTTTATTTGACCCGGTAAGTACAATATACTGTGCCCACAACATATCCTGATGGAATAGTACTGGGGGGCTGCCTGTATTTTGTGGCCTGACTTCTCTGTGCTTTATGGAGCCAAAGTAAATGATAGGTGGGGTCAATAAAAATTCTTTAGCAATTCAGCTTTGCTTTCCATGCCATTCTGTAGAGCAGGTGAAAAGATGGGCACGCTCATAGCAGAACTGAATGAACCACAAATGGGGCATTTGTGTATCTGTGCTAAGGGGATTTCTGTTATTAGAAGAGGACTTCCATACAGGGCTGGTACCCAGGCAGGAGCAGAGCTCCATCAGGGGTGGCCCGAACTAGATAAACTTTTAAATTTTTGGAAGACACAATTCAACCCATGCTTGTTATGTTATACGATGGGGGGGTCCCCGAAGAAAAAGCATGGAATTACCTTCGGGAGAGCAGCCTCTTCTAGTACAGGCTTCCCCAACTAGGTGAGTGTTGCTAGGTGAGTGTTCCAGGAACACTCACCTCATCTGTATCGGCGTACTAGCTGGCATTGTGAGAGTCTGAATTTGGTTTCAGTGAATTTTTTTTGAATACCCTTTCAGTGCATTTGCCCATTTTATGATGGGTGATTTATGAGCGAACCTGCCCACACTGCGTTGAGTGTTCAGCAGTTTTTGACCCAAACCAGCATGAGTCCTATGTCCCACCTGCTCTGTTCACCTGATCTCACCTCCAGTGACATTTTTTGTGTACCCAGATAAAAAAGTCCTCAAAGGGAAATGTTTTGTTGATGTGGAAGGGGTAAAACAAGAAATGATGGAAGCACTAAAAGATATCAAAAGCAATGAGTTCAAAAACTGTTTTGAGCATTGGAAAAAGTCTCGATAGGTGTATTGCATCAAATGGAGAGTACTTTAAAGGTGACTAAGGTTTAAACATGTAAGAATAAATACACAATGTTTTATTGTTGTGGACTGTTCAGCCTGGTTTCAGGAGCTGTAACCCTCACCCCATGGTGCGCTGTGTAAGAGCCAACGGACCCACTTCATCTGGGTCTGTTCTGTCAAGAGGATGTGAGCTACTAAGGAGACAAAGCTTATCTTCCTGGCAGGAGCACTGCTTCTGCCTCATCCATCTCTGGCCCCATTGCTTGGTTGGCAGTCAATGACGGGTAAGACTCCTCATGGGAGGGGCAACCTAAGCCAGACGTGACCACTTGGGAGGTCCTCATGGAAGGACTGGGGGGCTGCAGCAAAGAGGATGTAATGGACCCTTGCCCCCTGGCTATTCTGACATAGCCCGAGTCCTCATTTCCATCTGGGAGATGTCTCCTGCTTCCTAATAGGCTTAAAGCCTGAAACTATGAGGGCAAGCAGTGCAGCCCTGTGCCAGCCAGGACAGTTCCCTGGGTGATTGGGCATAAGAAAGAATTTCTAAAGTCCTGTGAAACCTGCTTTGCTAAGAGTGCACTCATTTAAATGATAAGGGTCCAAGGAGGAAATGAATATGTTCCCCAAAGTTTGACAACCCCCTTTCCTGACAGACATTGACTCAGATTAAGCCCTCAGATTGCTTTGAAATATTAACCATTGTTTGATCCTTGCCACCTGACATACCTGTATTTCTGTGCATTTGAACCCAATAAAAGCCCAGTGAGGAAGGGGCTCTGGGTCATTCTCCTCTGAGAGTTTGTCCACCTCTCCTCCCCAAGCAGATCATGTCTTGGTAGTTTTATTTTCATCCGTGACAGAGGGATGGGGCTCTGTGGGTGGAGCCCCACCACATCTGGCGCCCAGGAAAGGGGCCCACACATTTTATAGATAAGTTTTTTTTTGAGGAGTCCCCACTCATATGTAAAATTACTGCATATCATAGTTCTTTAATAAATAGAATTATTATTGTCTATAAAGACCCTTTTGCCAGCATCTAGGTTTAAAGAAGCAGTTAAGACGGAGGAAAAAACTTCACTTGGCCAAAGCAGCAGTTCCAGGTCTCCAGATGCCAACCCCACTCTGCTCTTGCCCTACCCATATCCCTCTCAATGAGGCCACCTTGGTGTTCTGCCTCCTTGGCTGGTGCAGCATCTTCCCTCAGCACCAGGGACACCTGTCTGTTGTTATCTGCTGGCAAACCAATGCCTTGCTGACACATGTTCTGATTCAGCAGAGATCTACCCCTCCTCTTGTCCTGTCACCATGCTGTGATTGCTGAGAGCCAGGTTCTTCCACTCAGTAGCTGTGGACCTCCAACCGAGCCAGGATCTGCCAAGGAGCAGTCTGGAGTAAGAGTCTGAAAGATTCAAGAAGGAAGGACCAGTAGTTTCAATAACAATGGAGAGCCTGTTCAAATGTCTACTCCCCTGGCATCCCTCACTAGAAGCTCCCTTATCACATGCAAAGTGATCTTGTCTGTCTGGGCATATAGAGGCCTGTGGACCAAGACCACCAAGCACTTGGCACAGATGATGATCTGAAACCTGTTGAAGTTTTTCTCTCTCTTTTTTTTTTTTTTCCTGTTCAACAAAGAACACAAGACAAGAGTATGCAGAACAGGGACTATGCTAACTTTGATTTCCCTAAGAAATAGCAATATATCACCAACTACTCTTCACAAAGCAGAACATAGGAGAGAGCCCTGGGTCCAGAAGGCTGAGTTTAAGCCCTGGCTCCTGCTCTCTCTACCCATGTGACTGCCAACCTGTCAATAAACCTCAAAGCCTCAGGTCTGAATCTAAAATATTGGGTTCAGGGTACCTCCTGAAGCTATAAGGACTGAAGAAAATAAAGATGGCAGCGATTTGTAAAGATCTGGGTTTGAATCAAAAGTCTTTCTTTTTCAGGGGCATTTTTGGAACATGCAGGACACACAATATACACCCAGAGAACTTTCCAAGTTGTCCTCAAAGGTAACCCCATGGACACATTTCAGCACTGAACACTGAGAAATTTTTTCACCTGCATTTATTTAGTGATGTTATGAATGGAATATGTCTTTCAAAATCTATATGTTGAAGCCCTGACTCTCCAGTATGATGGTATTTGGGGATGGGATAGTGCCTTTTAGAAGTAAGTAGGGTTAGGTGAGGTTATGATGGTGGGGCCCTCATGGTGGAATTAGTGTCCTTATAAGAAGAGACTGTGGAGAGCTCACTAATTCTGCTATATGAGGACATGGAGAGAAGGTAACTATCAGCCAGGAAGAAGGCTCTCATGAGAATCTGACCATTCTGGCACCTTCATCTCAGATTTCTACCCTCCAGAACTGTAAGAAAATAAACGTTTAAGCTACCCACTCTATAATATCTTGTTATGGCAGGCTAAATTGATTAATACAAGTTAGAAATGATTTCATTTTCACCTTGTTAGGAATTTGACTTTATTTTTATAACATTTAAATGCATTTGAAAGCATTAACAAAAAATGTAACTCTCTTTAAAGAATAGCTAAGAGAAAAAAAGCTATTTTTATATGTAATAGCTGAGCAGCCTAATATGATGCCACTTGCTACATATGGTTATCAAGCACTTGAAATGTGGCTGGTCCAAATGGAAATGTGTTAAGTGTAAATCACACACTGGATTTCAAAGACTTACTACAAAAAGGAATGTAAAAGTAATAATTTTGACATTGATTAAATGTTGAATTCATTGAGTTAATATACTAATATTTTGAAATACTGATATTTTGAATGCATTGAGTTAAATAAAACATATACTGGGATTAATGTCACTTGCTTTTCCCTTCTTTAATGTGGCTATGAGAAAATATAAAATTACATATTTGTTTTGTATTTGTGGCTCAAATTCTATTTTTATTGGACAACACTGATCTAGAGTCTGAAGCATAGAAAAAGCATGGGCCTTTGAGTCAACAGCTCTGCACTCTGATCCAACTTCTGTCATTACTGGCTTTATCAAGATGGGCAAATGATTGAACCTCTGTCATCCTTGGTCATCCCACATTGAAATGGAGATAAGACTGTATGTCACAGTGCTGTGGTAAGGACTAGCCAGAAGGAGCTAAAAGAATGCCTAGCATGAGTTTACCTAGTAGAAACCTTGTAAGTGTTCATTTCCAACCCCCTAGTTAGTAGGAAGAAAAAATCATGCTGTCAATACTCAATAAGAATCAGCTGCAGGGCTGGTGGCTTTGCAAAGATGGGTTTCTGAGTGAGCACGAGTAAGTTAGAGTATACTCACACAGAGAATGTCCTCAGTGTTACAGTGTGTGAAAAGTTTAAAGGTGTGTTTTGGGGGTAGAGGAGTCTTTATTTGAATTTAACTACTTGTACTTCTTTAAAACTTGTACACATAATGGAATTTGTTCTTATAAGTAGAGAACTGGTGGATCAATATTTGTGCTATATGTTAAAACAAAGTTACCGCTGCACAGAGCATCCTGCCCCTGCCCTCCCATCCTACGTATACCTCTGAAGCTCTGTGGGGGTCCTCTGTCTCCCTGTTTGTAGGCATCACTGCACAGCAGCAGCTCCAGGAACTACATAGCATGACACAAAGAGAGTTGTTGGAGAGAAGCAGTCTCATAGAGCCAGTCTTTTCAATATAATTGAGATGAAATGCAGTTGAGAGAAACTGGATATCTGTTATGGAGAGAAGGATCTTATCATGGCTTAGTTTCTCAGACATTCATAATAAAGGCCTTGGGGGTTTTATTGACTGCAAGCTAGGCCTAAGGCTGTGGTGGGCTGTGACTGTCCACACTGCTCAGTGTAGCAGCTAGAGTCTGGAGAGACAATATATCCAAACAAGGGTACCAATAACTCCCATGTTTGTGGGTTTGTCTGAAGAATTTAGTGCATCAAACCACCCTCTAATAAGAAAATTGAAAAGTGGAGCTTGTCCTGAGGAACATAAGCAGGTAGGAAACGGGCCACATAGAAACAATTGGAGGAACATTATCTAAAAAGAGAAGATCTGGAAAGTCTTCAAACTTTGGAATCACTACATGTGAAGAAAGTTCCAGCCTAACTTTGCCAGCCCCTTTGGGTAGGAGAGTGGCCAGTGGGTGAACTATCTGGGAAGCAGATGATTTGCTTCCATGAGGATAAGTATTTATTTACCTATACCTGCCCTTATTCTTACAAAGACTTCAAATGAATAAAAGGAACATGGTGATTCCCCAAGGCAACAAGCTGTTCTTTGAGGGTGTGGGCTCTGTGTCACTTGAGACATTCTAGTATTTGCCCTGTGTGCTTCAGAGTAGAGGCCTTTGTTGAGTGAGAACCTCCAGAAAAAAATGAGTCAGCAACAGTTCTTTGAACTGGGGCTTAAAAGTGCAGACACCACTCCTGACAGCAGTTGGGGTGTTCCCAGGAAGCTCAGAGGGCCCGTTCCTCATTATCATCAGTGTTGGGGCCTACCTTAGTTATATATGCAGGTTTGTGAAGTTAAAGGTTGGTTTGGAACCTTCTTCTCTCCTTTAGTAAAGTTCACTCTCCTTGTCTCTTCCCAGGCCCCAGTGACTTCTGGTTCCTTCCTCACCATCAGGCTAAAAGGGACTCCCAAACCAATCTTCTCTCCAATGCACAAATACAAAGGAAAATTAAGCCAAGAGTGGAAAATTCGGAACCTGGCATGAATGGAGGAAGGGGAAAGTAGGTTGGAAGAAGAGTGTCTATTGCTCCAAGTGGCCCTGGGCAGGAAAGGAGCCCCTGGGCTACGGTAACAGTATGTGCCTTTTCTGGCGTGGATGCTGGTTTTGCTAGCTCTGCCTGGACTTTGGACTTAGTGAGCTCCAGGAATGGGCTTCTGTTTGGGCAGGGTGGGAAGTGCTCTTAGTGTTTTTACATTGCTCTTGCCTTTGGGGAATTGGAAAAAATGAGTCAGCAACAGTTCTTTGAACTGGGACCCCTGGCCTGAACTTTGAGGAGACAGGAAAGTGCTCTGGTTAGTCATTCTGTTTCTGTGGGAGCATACTGGAGAGCAAAGCCTGCTCATCTATGTTGGCACTGCAGGCCTTTCTATAGGTGAGTAACAGCACACTCAGCTTCCAGTGGAATTGACCCAGGTCATCAAAGCACCCTAGGCCATAATGCTCTTCAGAGAGTCTGAAGACAACAGCTCTAGACAAGAAAGGAGAATGGAAGGAAATGAGAGACGGGAAGGGGCTCACAGAGTAACTCATGGTCAGACTCAGGCTAATCTGTTGGTCTAGGACAACTGGACAAGGGTATTACCAGCGGAGAATTCTCACTGTTCCCTCCAGGCACATGGAAGGTGAAATCTTAAGGTTGACCTTTCCCATAGAAGATCAAGGACCTAAAAATGTTCACACCCTTTGAAATAATAGTTACATTCTGGGAACTGACCCTAATGAATTGATACCAGGTTTATTAAATAAACCACCAAAAGATTGTATTACTATTCGTAACAGCAAAAGTTAAAGTAGACTAATTAACCAACAACAGGGGGCTGGCTAGTTAGCCTAGTGCTATGTCATCAGCTACTACTCATGATATTTAGGAAAAATTTATAATCAAATGGGAGTGTGTTTATGTTTTTCAGTAAAAATATATAAAATTATAATATAAAAGTGTGCAACTAAATAACCATAGCTTTGTACAAGGACAAAAATATACACACGAAAAATCAAGAAAGCAAAGTGCCAAAGTTATAGCTGACACTGTGTGATAAGAATGGCGATTATATTTCCTTTTCTTTTTGGTATTTTTCAAACTGCCTTTGATAAATGGATTTGTTTGATAATTATGTTGATGTTTTACAAAGTAACTTCAGGTTTAAAGCAAATAGCTGCTGGGGACCCTGTCCTGGGCGCCAGATGTGGGGGGGCTCCGCCCGCAGAGCCCCTTCCCTCCATCACGGATGAAAATAAAAACTACCAAGACATCTTGTGCTTGGGGAGGAAAGGGGTCAAACTCTCAGAGGAGAATGACCCAGAGCCCCATCCTCACTAGGCTTTTATTGGGCTCCAATACACCGGAATACAAGTTTAACATGTCAAAGAAATCTGAGGGCTTAATCCGAGCCAGTGTTTGTCAGGAAGGGGGGTTGCCAGACTTTGGGAGACATGCTCATTTCCTCCTGGGACACTTGTCACCTCAGGAAGAGCACTCTTAGCAAAGCAGGTTTCACAGGACTTTAGGAATTCTTTCTTATGCCAATCACCCAAGGAGCCATTCTGGCCAGGACAGGGCTGCACTGCTCACCCCCACAGTTTCAGGCTTTAAGGCAATTAGGAAGCAGGAGACATCTCCCAGATGGAAATGAGGACTCGGGCTATGTCAGAATAGCCGGGGGGCGAGGGTCCATCACATCCTCTTTGCTGCACTCCCCCCACCCCGAGTCCTTCCATGAGGCCTTCCAAGTGGTCGCGTCTGGCTTAGGTTGCCCCTCCCATGAGGAGTCTTACCCGTCATTGACTGTCAACCAAGCTATGGGGCCAGAGATGGGTAAGGCAGAAGCAGTGCTCCTGCCAGGGAAATAAGCTTTGTCTCCTTAATAGGTCACATCCTTGTGACAGAACAGACCCAGATGAAGTGGGTCCCTTGGGCTCTTACACAGCCCACCATGGGGTGAGGGTTACAACTCCTAAAACCAGGCTGAACGGTCCGCAACATCTCCCCCATTTTTAGATTATTTAAAATTAATTGTAATTGTTATGCCTGTGAAACTTACTATCTGCTAATTTCAAATGCAATCACAAGAAAACAATTTCCACATACATCATAAAGCACAAATAAGGATTAAAACAAGGAGGCACCCAAGGATTGCCATAACCCAAACTTGTAAATTCAATCCAATGAAAAATGTTGCAAATGCAAGGGAACAATAATAATAACAGGTCTTTAGTTCTTGGGAGAATTAGCACAGAATTCAGGAAGTTACTTTAAAGATATGCAGCAAGGGCAAGTCAGAAAACATTATTAGCATCAGTAAACAACCAGTGGTATTCAAAGTCCTGCAGCTGTTTAGCTGCAATTTAAAGTCCCTTTAAGAAAAAGTCCCTCTTAGGTGATGTTGAATATCCTCCAGGAATGCTGGCTGGAATTCCACTGGAGTGTGATGACACATAGCTTGGAGAAGTCTGGATCAGGAGGGTCCAATGGGTGGAGGTGGGTTGAGGCCAGGGAAGCCTTTTCTGTGATATGGCTTCATCTTCTTCACCTGCAGTTCCAGAGATCTTTCTGCAGAGTAAATACAGACATACCCTCTTCCCCGAATTAATAATTCAACTGGGCCTTTCCATTTTCCTTCCCCTAAAGGGTCTTTATATAAGACCCAAAGAGTGTGGGGAAGGCAGGCCTATATTGCACAAGGTGCTTGCTATGGGTGACTACAGATTATCCTTAAAATTCAAAAAATTTTATGTATATATTGCTAGCATGTTTAAATTCTGGAGGGTATCTCCTGACTCCACCCTTTTTAATAATGTTTTAAAAGTCTGGTGAGCTCTTTCAATAATTACTTGGCCCTTAGAGTTATAAGGGATACCTGTTTTATGTTGACTTCCCCATTTTTCTAAGAAAACCTGAGTAGCTTGCACAAAATATCCTGGGCTGTTATCAGTTTTATTTTGCTGAGGCCATCCTCAATGATTAAAGGCCTTAAGTCAATGAGCTCTGATATTGTTCCACTGACTCCCCAGAGAGGGGGAGGTCGCATATGCAACACCTGAGTAAGTGCCTGCTTGGAAAAACAGGCCTCCTGCTGTTACTTTCTTTCCAAACCACACATGAATGTGGCATCTATCTTTTTCCTTTATTCCTTCTTACTTTTCTACCCTTTCCTTTTCCCTTTCCCTTTCCCTTTCCCTTTCCCTTTCCCTTTCCCTTTCCCTTTCCCTTTCCCTTTCCTTCCCTTCCCTTTCCTTTCCTTTCCTTTCCTTAATTCCTTCCTTACTTTTCTCCTACTCAATCCTGTATTTTCCTTCACTTTCTTAATTCCTTCTTTACTGACCATCTACGGCTTACGTGAACTTTCTGCAAAATACATAATCCACATACTTTTGTGGGGCTGAGAAATGCTCCCTATCCCAGGTATAGAAATGCAAACAAAAATAAAAAGTCTCCTGTTTGAAATTAAGAATGCTGGCAGCTTCTTAAAAACTCAGAAGCTGCTGTTCCTATCTCAGAGATGACCTGGCTGGAAATTCCTTCTGAGAGCGCTTGCGCACCCACCGGGCTTCCCAGGTGCGGCGAGGCTGAAAAACCGAGCCGGCCCCGGGGCGGGACCCCGCGGTCCGGGACCCCTCGGTCCGGACCCGTGCCCAGCACCCAGCGCTAGCAAATAAAATGCGCAGGGAGAGAGAGAAGCTCCGGAAGAAAAATGGACTCCAAACCGGCCGGGATCCGCACCGCGCAGCGCAAGGTACCGGGCGCTCATGCCCGGTCCCGGGCGCCTGCGCTCCTGGCGCCCCGGCGCCGGGTCGCCGCGCGCCTACCGGGCTTCCCAGGGACAGCCGGGCGCCCACCCTAGGCGGGTGATTCTCGGGAAGCTCCAGCCGACAGCAAGAGTGCCGGCCTGCGCTATGGGTGACGCAGCTTAGCTATAACGCGCGCCTGCGGGCCCGCGGGCTCAAGCTGCTAGCTACAGCCGAGGTGGTGGAAGGGCGTAGCTAGCATCGTTCCTCCATAACTCCAAAATGTAAAGATCCCTTATGTGGGAGACAGCAGCCCTGTAACTGCTGAACCTAAAACATTGCTCTCTGTCTAAGAAGAGCTCGTTCCTTAATGAACAAAAGAATTTCTTTCTAAAATTCCTCCTGCCGTGATGCGGCGCTTACAAAACCGGTTTCAGTACCCCTCCCCCGGCCCGACACTGGGGCTCTCTTGGCCTGCCGGCGCTGGGGAGGGGGATGGAGCAATGAGTGTGGCGGAGCTCTGCTTCTCGCCCAAACAAAAGGTGCAGGGGAGGGAAATGAGAAGAAAACCACTCAAGAGGTGGCAAGAGAACCTTTCCTCTGATCTGTAACACGTCTGGAGGCCTTGAAAGGTGCCCCTGGTCCCTATGGGGGATGAAGCGCTAATTTTCATACCACTTAGACGTGCTGTCCGATGACGATGGCTCGTAGCCTCTGGTCCAGCAGGTTTCAGGTCCCAATGGCTCATAGCCTCTGGTCAGGCAGGTTTCAGGTCCCTGTCCTGGGCGCCAGATGCTGGGGACCCTGGCCTGGGCGCCAGATGTGGGGGGGCTCCGCCCGCAGAGCCCCATCCCTCCGTCACGGATGAAAATAAAAACTACCAAAACATCTTGTGCTTGGGGAGGAAAGGGGTCAAACTCTCAGAGGAGAATGACCCAGAGCCCCATCCTCACTAGGCTTTTATTGGGCTCCAATACACCGGAATACAAGTTTAACATGTCAAAGAAATCTGAGGGCTTAATCCGAGCCAGTGTTTGTCAGGAAGGGGGGTTGCCAGACTTTGGGAGACATGCTCATTTCCTCCTGGGACACTTGTCACCTCAGGAAGAGCACTCTTAGCAAAGCAGGTTTCACAGGACTTTAGGAATTCTTTCTTATGCCAATCACCCAAGGAGCCGTTCTGGCCAGGACAGGGCTGCACTGCTCACCCCCACAGTTTCAGGCTTTAAGGCAATTAGGAAGCAGGAGACATCTCCCAGATGGAAATGAGGACTCGGGCTATGTCAGAATAGCCAGGGGGCGAGGGTCCATCACATCCTCTTTGCTGCAACCCCCCCACCCCGAGTCCTTCCATGAGGCCTTCCAAGTGGTCGCGTCTGGCTTAGGTTGCCCCTCCCATGAGGAGTCTTACCCGTCATTGACTGCCAACCAAGCTATGGGGCCAGAGATGGGTAAGGCAGAAGCAGTGCTCCTGCCAGGGAAATAAGCTTTGTCTCCTTAATAGGTCACATCCTTGTGACAGAACAGACCCAGATGAAGTGGGTCCCTTGGGCTCTTACACAGCCCACCATGGGGTGAGGGTTACAACTCCTGAAACCAGGCTGAACGGTCCACAACAAATAGCATCTCTTCCATGTCTCTGAAGTGGCCCCATGGATGATAACAGAAAAGAAACTTTCAGTGCAGGAGGTTTCCATGTTGATTGGACTTCATAGAATTTGCAGACTTAAAACTCATGGAAAGTTGCTTGAGGTTGAAGGTGCAGGTTCCACAATGCAGCCACTGCTCAGAGTTCCACCCTGCCCTCCCCCACAGAAGTCCCCAGAAGTCCCCAGAGAAACCTGACCATCCCCCAGAGGGCAGGCTCAGTCCCCCATTGAGCTGCAGGGGAGGGGAAGTTTATTCTCCTGGGTGTCCAGTGACAGAACCCATGGATCGATAAACCCAGGACATGGAATGACCACGCACTGTTAATCTCCTGACTCTTAACTTTGTCTCCTCTTCTTACATTGATGGTCAAAATATGAAAGACTTTCTCATACTTCCTGTGTGTCTGGCTCCAGCAAAAAGACACAATTACCACATACATCCCATTTACTGGACCCAGAGACCCTCTGGACTGACCTTCTTCGTGCCACATGAGTGATGAGATGACTCATGCATGGCAGGACTTGCCACACATCTTGGCATTTCTTCCTCACCACCATTTTCCTGTTATCCTCACCAAAGCAGGATGTTTTTGTATTGGAGTTGGGTGTGCTCAAAAACCCTAGAGGCTTGTGCAAAAATAGTATCACGGTCCCCAAAGAGCATCTGTCACTTCAGGGATTGAGAACCATCAGCAAAGTGATAAACTACAAACATCTCATACTGAGCCACAAGAAAATTCAAGTGTTTCTGAACAGGCTGTCATAGTTTTCATAAGCTGAAGACTTTGGCAGAGGCTGGGACTACCTGGGTCAAAAGTCATTAAAGCTGTGTAGGTGAGGATTCTATGTGCTGTGTGTTTGTTCCTCTTACTGGTAGGAAACTGAGGCCGGATGAGAGAGAAAATGACTGGCCCAAAGTATTGGCAAAACCAGGACAAGGTCTATGATACATTCTACCATTGGTGTCTTGGTGACCTAAGAAATATTTTCTCCATGAAAATAGTTAAGCAAGAAAATTACCCAGGGAATACAGATGTTTAGAATATCATGTATCACTTCTTCAGGTTGATAGAGTCAGACTAATGGGTTTCTATATGGAAACAAGCCCACCTTCTGCCTGAAATCTCCTGATGGCCCCAGAAATTAGATGTTGTGTCTGGAACCTGCCTCTTCCCCTGAGTAAGAATCTGGAACAGCTGAAAAGAGACCCTGCCTAGCTGAGATCTCAGCAAACTCTGCCCTGCTCTGGATGCTCAGCTGGATCACAGAGGTGTGACTGAGCCATATAACAAACTTTCTTGCAACGGTGCTGAGAAACCCCGGTTACATATTCCTGAGGGAAGGAAAGCAGCAGAGAGTGAGGACAATGCCATATGCCTGGTGCATTGGGAAGTGGCAATATGAACATCTCCATTTTACTACAGGGAAACTGAGGTTCAGAAATATTAAACTTGTTCAAACTTACCTAGTCAGTGTATGGTAGGCCTGGATCCAAAATGGGGTCCCATCTGGCCTCCCCCACAGGGCTGCTGTCGGGAGCTCATTTGGCCATGGTCCCATTTCTCCTACATTAGAGAAAAAATTGAGGCTTGGAGAGATGATGAGGGTCAACTTTAATCAAAGTGGGTATTAGTGATATTGTGTCCACTTAGTCCCTCAAATTCCAGGAAAATGGCCAAAAAGAATTAAAGTCATAAACCTATAAGGGAAAAAAGAAAAATAGATGGCAGCAGAATAGAGAAGTTAGTAGAATTGGGGAAAATTCTCCTTTGGGAAAATTAGAAAGGTGAAAGTTAAGCTTACAGTAAGGAAGACAATAAGAAGTTAGCTGACTTATCTCAATACAACACTGGAAAGGCTCTGGAATTGGAGGTCTCAGGAACTATGAAGTGGGGATGAGCATTGGCTGAACGTGGAGGTTTTATGAAAACTCTGGATAAGAAAAGTTATATTCTCCCATCCTCTCCCCACCTGCCAGAGTCAGGTACAGATCCCCACTCCCCACAGAGCCCTCAGAACGCAATTTCCTTTCTGAGGAAGCTGAAGAGAAGAGGCTCTGAATTCAGGGACAGCAGTTACTACTAAGGACTCAAGTGAGGCACCTTGTTGAAAAGGGGGGTATGGTGAACTTTAGGAGATGAACCTTCATATTCTCAGTCCTATGACCCCCTCTATTTATTTCATCAGCCTTGGCAGCCACAATTACCCTTCCCCAGAGAGCAAATGGGAGGCTTCCTTATCTGTCTGTGAGAAAATGAACTGACATTTTGGGTTCTCCACTGGAACAGCCAGGACCCCATATGATCACCCTGCTTGGAAGTTCCTCAACTGACCAGCACCAGCCCTCACCCTCACACAGACCTTGCTCCCAGAGTTTTTAATTAGTTTTGAACCTCAGTCTGAATTTTAATTTTATATATATTTTTTTACTTTAGAAAGACAAATTTGAACCCTCACTGGTGTGGTTCAGTGGATTGGGTGGAAGTCTGTGAACCAAAAGGTTGCCGGTTGGATTCCCAGTCAGGGAACATGCCTGGGTTGTGGGCCAGGTCCCCAGGATGGGGAACAAGAGAGGCAACCACACATTGATGCTTCTCTCCCTCTCTTTCTCTTTCCTTTCCCCTCTCTCTAAAAATAAATAAATTTTTTTTTAAAAAGACAAATTTGAGTTAATCATATGCCTCAGTTTTAGGACACTGACACCATTGGTCCCCGTAAACTCTTCTTTGTGTGAGTCTGTTTTGCCCTCTGTCCTCGGTCCACTGTTTGACTTCTTTAGAAGCAGCCATTCTGAGGGATTAGTAAGCTTCATCTGGTTTCATTGGGTCTCTCCTCCATAGAAAGAACACTGACCACTCTGCCATTGTCACACTCTTCTGCCTTCTTGGAGCCCACCCTGCTGAAAATACAAGCTCATGGGAGAACTCTGCTCCCCTGAGTTCCCAGGGCCTAGAACAAGCGCTGGTAGGAGTTGGAGGAACCTGGTTGAATGGACCAATGACACCCACCCTGCTCCGGGATGGTTGGGACTCTGAAGCTCCTATCAACCCCAGATACCCAGAAGGCTACTCTCTGCATGCCTAAGAGATGCAACAAGAGGATACCCAACCAAGGTCCGGTCCAACCCGTGTCTTCCAATTCCTCGGCCTGCCTCAGTCCAGCCCTTTTAGGAACAAATGGAAACAAGCATCTCAGGAAGGGAAAGTCTGGTCCTCCTGTTCTGTGGCTGAACCTGGGAATGCAGTCCATAGGGTGGGCCTGCTGGGATGGCCTAGTGACTTGTGCTGTTAGGAAAGGCCCAACCAGGTGCATAGAGCATGCTAGTAGCTGTCTGAAAGTCTTGCCAGGCACAGATCTGCCTGGCTGCACCATAAAATCTTAACTAGGCATGTAAAAGCTGCCTGCCAGCCCACAGGTACCTCTGCTGACTCCAGAGAGGTACTGACAGGCCCCTAAGACAGATAGATGGTGAAAGTCTGGGATGCAGTGCCACCCAGATGCCTGGCACTTAGGCACAGAGAAGAGCTGCTGCAAAGCTATGGTGGCTGGTTTGAAGGATACCACCTGGCTGCCCTGTCACTTTGAGGCAGAAGAGACCTTGCATCATGAGAGGTATACAAAGAATGATTTTTGCCTTTCACAATGTAGTGGTGATGCTGATAGTACACCATATGCAGACAATGTACTTGGGGAGTTGAAGGTTGTCCAAGGTCACACAGTCAAGCAGGCAGAGGCTAATCTTTCTTCACTTGCTGTCCAAGGGAGACAACCACTTTTCCTGCCTGATCCATGAACTAGGCTTCTGAGAACCCCTTTCTTAGAACAGAGAGTTGTTTACAGAATCTCAGTTCCTGCTAAGGCAGTGGGTTCTGGAAGGAGGCTGGACAGCAAGACCAGACCCAAGTCCTACTTCATGCATTGCTGAGTTCACTGTCCTGCCGTAGAAAGGACCAGGACCCTCTGCCTCTGCCCATGAATGGTCCTTGGCTTCTTCTTATCTGCCCTACAAATGCTACATCTCTGCTTCAGTAGATGCTCAATGCCTCTTCCTTCTCTTTCAATGGCCTAACTCAGTGGTCCTGGTGACTGTGATTGTTTGAAAGGTTTACAAGGTTGAGGATTATCCTTGCCTCCCACTTTACCCAGCCACTTGCACTTCGTGGGAAGAAAATATCTATTCCTCTTTCTTAGTCTGCCTCCATGTAGTCTGAGTCCTTGGCCTGCAATGCCTTTTCTTCTACTTTCCTTGTGCGGCTTCCTGCTTGGCTCAGTTGCTACTTTCTCTAGGAAACCCTTCTGGGCTCCTCCACCTAGGCTCAGTTAGGGTCTCCCACTGAGATTTCTACCATCACCCCTTGCTCCTCCATCTCTATCCTCATCTTGTGCCCTGCAACATACACACCTTGTTCTCATTTTCCAGAAGTTGTCACAGTTGTTATCGCCCTGGGCACTCTTGATCTTTGTTTCTGCATCCCCAAAACTACCTATCCTAGTGCTCTCAGCTCATTGCAGGCCCTCAGGAAATATTGCCAAATAGATGTTGAAGAGGAAAATTTTCCAAATCCCACTGGGTGCAGGATTCCCAAGGGTGCTGTGAGGCAGGCAGAAGAGGACATGGCAGAACCTCCTTGAGCTGCTTATGAGGAGTGTCCTGACATCTGCTCTAAACTCCCATCATCTGCAGGTAGGAATAGAGTTCTTGTCCTTCCCACCAGATCCTACTCTGGCAGAGTGGCTGCCCAGGATGAGGGGTAAAGTAATCTGGCTGGGACCTGTGAGTGCCCCAGAATTAAGCCAGGGTGAAGGGATGCAGAGAAGGCAGCTGAACAACACAGCAAGGAGGCTTCCTTGACCACACAGATATGTAGCTATCCCTTCCACAACACAATCCTGCTGGAGAGCTCTATGGGGCATCACAGTATCTCATACTTCCTTACAACCCTGGAAAGAAGCCACACTGCTTCACCAGGAAGTACTGACTGACAGGTTCAGTGGAGGAGGTGAGTTTATTCCTGCCTCAGATAAGTAATAAGCTAGAAATCAGAGCCCATGCATCTCACCTCACAAATGGGCCAAAGAAAACCTACCCAGATTGAACAGGAAGGCATAACAATGTATGACAACAAAAATGAACTAAAATAAATAATAAAGGAAGAAATGATAATTGAATAGTTAACCTATGGAGGGGGGATGTGACAAGGTTTATAAGTACCAATGGTGCCAGAAGAATCAGACTTGATTTTAATAAAAATATAATACTTGATACATTAAAAATAAAACTTAGAAATGTCACTTTTTAAAATTGTTTAAAATATGCACAAAATCCCTGTCGATGTTAATAAAATCATTTCTTCTGAAAAATAGTAATAACTTTGGCATTATATAGCAAATGACTTGCCAAAGTCATAGTAATTCTAAATATGGAAACTTATTTATTGCACAAGATATTCTTGTTGGTATTGTTTATAATAGGAAAAATTAAAATAATCAATAAGGGAACATTGGTTCCCTGAACTATGCTGAAGCTAGCCAATGAAATATACAGCTAATTAAAATATGCTTTTGAAAAGTGTTTTGTGATATCAAGAAACATCTATGTTCCAATGTTTAATGACAACAGGAAAATCCAAATAAGTGAACACAGAATGATCTCAACTATATGAAAATGAAAGACATTCAGAGTAAGAATGGAAGACCAAAAAACAATCTATTGCAAATGAGTTTGGATGATACAAACATAGGCAATTCTTTTATTTCTGATTTTTACATTTTCCATATATTCTTCAATGACTTTTAGTATTGTTATACTAGGTTATAATAAATAAACAAGTAACTTTTTCCAGCAAAGCTAAAGTGATTCTGCCTCTGTCAGTATTTCTGCTTTAGGTTCTGATGATGGACTGACTTGGGGGTTATGGAAACTAATTACAGCCTAATTACACCCTAATTACAGCTCAGGGTCCCTGGTCACAGAGGGTACCCCCATGAGCAGGGATGGACATGAAAATCAGGCACAAAAGTGGCCAAAGGAAACAATAAGCCACACAAAGAAACACATATTGAGAAGCACTACATCTGATTATTTTTACCCGAAGCAGGCAAATTTAATAAATCCTAGAATTCTGAGTTGGGTAAAAACAAGTGCTCATAAAGGAAAAAATTGGGCAAAACTCCCAATAGATTACCAACTATCTCATATAGGGTGATCCTATCCCACATAAAATATTAATTGGATGAATTTGAATTTGAGGCAAGGGTACCACTGGACAAACTGACACTAAAAGAATGAGCTGTGAATCTAGTTTGCTTGGAGGGGAGTTGGCTAATATAACTCTGTCAATCAACTCAGTCCTGGCCAGGGAAAGTGGCAGAGGCTGAGGACCTTGCATCCTGGTGTCATGTGCTGCACCCATAGCCCTCAGCAGGCACTGTGGACATAAGAAGACAGAAAGCCTACAGACTGAGTCCTTCCTGAGAAGCACCTGATGGTGAGCAGGGACAGTTCCTTGTTACTCTCCTCCTGGAGCCCCTGAGCTCAATCTCTCCCCAGTCAGCCCTCCAAACCCCTCTTGACACAGCCCCTCCCTGATGACAAGCCTCCCCTAGACTTGCAGTCTAGTGTTCTCAGCTCAGCTCTTCTGTCTTGTCTCACCAAGTGCTCCCCATGTCCAGCCCACCAAACTGTTTACTCTCCTCTGAAAATAACTTGATGGGTCATGGTACCTTCCTGCGGGTTGACGATTTAAATAGCCCATGCTGAACTCTAAGCTGAAACTAGATGTGAATGGAAGCTGAAGAAAGCAAGGCACTCAACCAAACTAAACAGGCAGGCCCAAGAGGAAATTTTGGACAGGTGGGCTGAGCCCAGAGGTGAGCTAGACATGGAGACGTGGGCAGCCAGAGAAGGAGATATGGGGCAGGGTCTCTTCCAGGGTCTTTAAAGTGTGAAGGGTTTCAGCGACCAGCCTGAATCCATGTACTGCTCGCCTGGGCCAGGATAGACACCCAGGTCTGTGATGGGCTGTGCTGGATCCACAGGTAGGGATGAGTGGGGGCTTTACTATCAGGGTTAGAAGCAGGAAGGTCACGGCCCAGGTTTGCCCATAACAGGAACTGACTGGACAGGAATCTGCCAGTTCTAACTTATTTAAAGCAGGAAGTGGGATGAAGAAAGGCCAAGGGGAAAAGGGAAAGTGTCAGCAAGAATAAAAGTAGGTTCCAGGAGGCCAATATTTTGAGTCCCTCTGGACTAAGGAATACCAACTGGGAGACACACTATAGTGAGGAGTGCATTTACAAAGGTGGCAAGGGAATCAGGGACTGACTAAACTCCCAGTAGAAAAGAATAGACCATGGGACACAATAAGTAAAAAAATATGTTTATAAGAATTATGTTATAGTAATAATTAACACTACTGGACATTGAACATTTTATATACCCCAAAGAGTATGCCCTTTATCTGAGAAATGGCATGTCTCTATACCACTAGAAACAAGTCAGACAGCCCTCCTTCAAGACTGACCCAGAGTATGGTATCTGAATTGAGCTAGGCCAATCAAAGTCCTCCAATGGGAGTCTCAATATGGATCTGGAGGAAGTCATGCCTTCCCTCATTGGGTATTAGTTATGGAGGAGAGAGTCAGAGCTGCTGGACCCACATCCCTCCACTCCATTCCTGTGTCACTATTCTGACACAGGAGGGTATGAAGTTGATACCTGAGGAAGAAAGAAAATGTTCAACTAGAAGCTGACAAACTGCAGCCTATGGGCCAAACCCGGGCCACTACCTGTTTTTGTAAATAAAGTTTTCTTGGTATACAGCCATGCCTCTTCAGCTACATGTTGTCTATAGTTGCTCTTACAGGTGGAATAAAGATCATATGGCCTACAAAGCCTAAAAGATTTACTATCTGGCCCTTTATAGAAAAAAAAATGCCCACTTTTGGTCCAGATGGTAAACAAAATATTAATAGGTCGCCTTATATGTTGTTCTCATTTTTTATAATAGCCACATGGCAATTATACATAATCAGTTGCCATTAAAGTTGTTTTCATTTTGAGGAGGAAGATAAGAAAGAAAGGAGGAAACAGGAGGGCAAGAAAGAGAGTGAAGAGAGGGTCAGTGTCAATGCTGAGGTTTCTAGGTGGAGTTTTCCCAAATACTGGTTGAACTCCACCCTCTGGGTAGTTTGGTTATCTGAGCCAGTCAATCCCTCCTTCTCAGTTGTGCTATCTTAACTTGGGTTTCTGTCAAAGATTCCTGAGTAAATCATGGAGGATTAGCAAATTCTTCAAGGACCAGAGGAAACTACCAAGGTGCTCAGAGCTGGCCATTTCTGGCATGCTACCTTTCCTCCCTCTTGCTTCAATGATCAAGGGCTCAGAGGGAAAGTAAAGGGAAAGAAGTGGGGACTGGGGAACTCAAAGAGCTGCAAGTGATTGGGGAAGCATCAGCTCCACTCCCTTGGTCATGGAGCAGGTCTCGTTTGCTTTCTGAGCTTCTTTCTCCACAGGACACTCATCAGCCATGGTCTCCCAGGAGCTGCCAGTGTATGGGATGGAACACAGACAGGAACACCTCTAAACAGGGCCGTCTGGAGCAAGTCTCATTGCTAGAGTAAAAGGAAGGGCTTCAGAGGCATGGGAAGTTCTGAGGAGCTTCTGGGCAAGATGGAAGTTGACCTTAAAACTTAAAAGTGAGAATTTGGAGAGAGTTGGATGGGTGGTTGTGGGGTAGGAGGACATTTCAGGCTGAGAGAAAAACTGAGAAGAAGTCTATGCTTAGGAGAATGAAAAGCAAGATCAGCAAGATCAGCCAATAGGAGAGGGTAAGGAGGAAAGGGGCATGGGGCTGGGCAAGGCTGACTTGTGAGGACCTTACAGGGTATCATGCCAAGAGCAAAGGAAGTCAATGTCTTATCTTCAGGAGAGTGACAGCATCAACTCTGGCATTAGAAAGATCACTCTGTTGTCCATGAGGATAGAGGAGTGAAAGAAAGAGTGGGACCCAGATGGGGACTAGTAGCAAAGGCAGGCAAAGGCGTGGATAAGAATATGTTCATGTGCACAGGCAGGGTCAGATGTGATGTATTTAGGAGACAAGCTTTACAGGACTGGCAACAGTGTAGGTATGTGGTTAAAGAGGGGAAGAGCCAGAAGGAAACATGAAGCTTCAAATCTGAATACCCAGTCCCATTCATCACAGGAAGAGGTAAGGGAAATGCATAAGATCCAGGAAAACGTTTGCTCTCTAGGAGCCTGTGATGAAGATGTAGATCTGGGTGAAGATGCTGGACTTGGGGAGTGGGATGGAAACATCCAGGAAGAGAAGTAGAGGAATAAATGCAGATCTGAGCTTAGAATAGAGCCATACATGGAGGCCTGAGGCCCAACAGCCCATGAAAAACTAAGTCTTGCCAATAACTTCATGAGGCATTTGGGAAGCAGATTCTGCTCTAGTCAAAACTTGAGATGACTGTGGGCCTACTCAGCACCTTCACTGCAGCCTTGAGAAAGATGCTGAACTAAGCCACATTCAGATTACTGACCCATAGAAACTATGAGATAAGCATGTATTGCCTTAAGCCACTGTAAGTTTTGGGGTAATTTGTTATACAGCAATAGATAAAAGATACATGCCTTCCCTTCCCTCTCCTCATGTCTTCATCCTGTGTTCCTCTCCCTACCAGCTGGTTCCAGTCCCTTCTATCAGAGATAAGTCTCTCTGTGTTACCTAGCAGCAGCAAGTCTGGCCTTATGTCATTCCACTTGAGCAATCTAAAGAATGGGGCTTTTCTCACCAACTCTACTAAGAAAACCCCTATAGAACAGTGACTAATGAGCTTGGGATTCCTCCCTGGGATGCACTGTAACCAGGACAAGTGTTAGGACTGGCTAGATCAAGAACCCAACCCACTAATAATGCAGGTAACCCCGCTGAGCCACATGTGTGGTTTGCGGGGGCAGCCCTCCTTCACAGGAAAAAGAGTCCTGCTTCAAAAAAGGAGAGAAGCCATGCTGAGCAGACAAAGCAACCGATGTCTACTGCAGGGGCCTCAGTTTCTTTGGGAGTGTAGATGCTGTGTCGTCCACCAAGGAAAGGGTAGTTGTGCAGATGTGGAGTTAGAGGTTGGGAGAGAAGGTGTGAGAGACTAGATGAGAGAAGCAGAGATGTTTGGATGAGGCTGGTAGAGTCAGGGAGCCAGTAACCTGAGTCCAGAGTAGGAGTCTGGAAACAGCCAGGACTGGCAGGTGGCCGGGGGAAGGTTCAGTGCTGAAGGTTAGAGGGGAGCTAGCACGGTAGAGGGTGGGCTGGAGAGGCCAAGCCTTTCTGGGGGCTGAGGATGAAGGTGTAAGATGAAGGACTAGCTAGACAGTGAGCTGGAGGCACTCTTCCCTGGAGCCAGAGGATCCATGAGAAAAGCAGAAGATCTACTCCACCACCAGCTCAGATATTGTGAGGAGGCAGGCAGGGGTTGGTGGGGATCAACTGGCAGCCACAGTCAGAAAAAAAAAGACCAGACTGTGATGTCTTTCAGGGAATGACCCAGTGATGGAGCAGATATACTGGTCAGCACCCCACAGTGCAGCTGAGATTCCTCCTCCTAAAAGATTGAGGGCAAAGCTCTACTTGAGCCTGAGCCTCATCTGCACCATGAGAAACTAGGGGGCAATTCACAGATTCTGCATATGCTAACTTTCCCTCCCCCACTCACCCTATTCCCCTTGGTGGGAAAGCTTCACCTCTGAGGACAGACCAGAAGTTAGTGAGCACAGATTCACCCAGCTTGGTCACTCACTGAGCTGCTGATTACTGAAGTTGCTGTGAGGGTTTACTATTGCTGCATGACAAAGTTCCACAGATTTAGTGGCTTAATGTGACATATATTTATTATCACATACCTTCAATGGGTCAGAATCCAGTGTGACTTAACTGGGTCCTCCAGTCAGGGTCTCAGAGGAAGCCACATAGATGTTGGCCAGACTGCCATCCATTCTGGAGTTTGGGGTCCTCTTCCCCTCCTTGTGGTTGGAGGACGGAGAGCCTTGCTCTCTTTCTGGCTTCCATCAGGACAGCTCCTTGCTCCCAAATGCCCTGTGGTTCTCTCCTGAGCCCTGTCACAACATGGCTGCTTGCTTCTTCAAGGCCAGCAGGAGTCACTCTCTTCACAAGTGGCCAAACCTTCTTTTAACGACTTTCATCCAAGTCAGGCCCACTCAGGATAATCTCTATTTTGAGTATTTCAAAATCAACTGATTTGGGGCCTTCGTTATACAAGCATAAATAAATAAATAAATAAATAAATAAATAAATAAATAAATGAATGAATGAATGAATGAATGGTGAAGGGTCACCTTTGCCATACAATGTAAGCTAGTTACAGGAATGGCATGCATCATATTCCAAGGTCCCACCCTCCCTCAAGGGTGGAATTATATAGACATGCACACTAAGAGTGGGGTTCTGAGGGCCATCTCAGACTTATTAGCTATGCTGGGTGCTAGAGTTATAGCAGGGAGTAAAACAAAGACCCAGCACTCAAAGCCCCCACTGGCCAGTTGCAGAATCACACTTGGAGACAAACCACTCTACACAATGAGGCATGTTTATAGGAAGGATTGACCACCTCTGCTTAAGGCAGGGTTGAGGGCTTCATGAAAAATGAAGTTGTGAGCTTATTCTTGAAGGGTGTTTTTTAACCTGATACAGAGAGGGTCCCTCCATGCAGAAGAAACCACAGGGGTAGATGTGTGCCCTCTTACCATCCTTCAGTTAACTATCTTCATAGGGTCCCACCATAACTACCATTTACTTATTACTTTGTCTTTAAACTAGCTCACTCTTTTTTACTTAAATTTATTTTAAATAGAACCTTTATAACTCAAGTAAAAATGGAAATTCAGCATTCCTTTTTGTAAAGAGAAGTTAACCATAAAATAAATAAAAGCAACTTAAGCTTATAAATTTCCAAATCTGTACATGCAGCCTGCTCTTCTGGGTTAAAAAGAGAATGTAGTTAAGTATGAGAGAGATGTTAAAGAAACAGCATAAAAAATGATATCTTGTTTGGACAGGCTGAAAAAATTAAAAGCAAGCAGCTGTCACCATGGATTCCTAAGGGTTGCTGTCTCATGTTCAGCTGCCCAGGAACCAGGCTTGGAGATGGAGATTCAAGGGCAGCAGGTTTTGGGGGAAGGCACATGGGAACATCACCTGTGAATGATGAAAAGGCAGGCTGGACTAGGGGAGCTGAATTGGAAGTGATTCCAATGGGGACTGTTACTGCTCCCACCAGTGCCTCTGAAGCTGGAATGGCCCCTTGAAGTGATGCAAATTAAGACAAGGGAGCCCAGAACTTTGTACCACCACATAGACCAGTCATAGGACACAGGTGGTACTGGGGAAAAGAAGACATGACCATGGCCAGGGCAGCTCTCTGAGAAGCTGAAAGCAATTCTTGGGGAGGGACTCAGTGGTGAGCCATCAACAGACAATATAGGGGTTGGGTCCTGAAGGCAGCATTGGGTCCTAAAGGGGGAGCTGGGCAGCACCACAGTACTTACTAAGTCTGCCTCCTCTGCAGCTTGGTCCATTTGCTTCCTGTCACAATCTCACTCCATTTGGGAATAGCTTCTCCAGGTTTCTGCTTGATCTCCTCTCCTGGAAAAATTTACAAGATGAAGATGAGAAGAATTAACACAACTCCCACTGGACAGCTGGGCTCGACTACTGGTACTTATCATCTTACTCCTCTACTCTGCATTCTAAGTTCTTTTCCATCTTGGCTAAAACTTCTGCTAGTCCAGAGGGATTGCCTGGTGGGGTGACCCAGATTCTCACCCTTAGAGGCCACCATGCCCTTCTCAAGGTATGGCCCCTGGTAGTGTTCATGTCTATGTGCCATCAGAATCAGTCAAAAAGTACCAGGAGATGTTCCAGCAGAGCACCTGGGTATAAAACACAGCCTCCCTGCCCCAGTGTGTGACAGCACAAGGCCAATTATCCATGTAGGATGGTGACTACAGTCTTTCCCTACTGGACTCTAGGCAGTACCTGTTGCTGAACATGGAAAAGGAATCCTGCTATGTGGCCTGGTGGAAGGTCCTCTGAGTGCCAGGAACTCTAGACCCACAGTGCCTATAGTCATGGCTTCATGGTGTGCAGTTTTTCCTAGTGGGCCACAGAGAGCAATGTTAAGTAGAGCCACTCCTAATTCTATACCTTGGTTCCTGAACCCACATATTCTACCAGCTGAGGGCACAGCATCATGTATTGGTCATTGAATTAGAGTGTGTATTAAGCTTGGGAGGATGGCCCCTAATCCTCTCAGAGTATCATCTTAAGGTGGTTCTTTGGCTGCACTTCCTGGTACTCTCCGAGGCCAGCAGTTGATGAGATGTAATAGGACCAAAGGTGAGGCTAGCAGTTGGTGAGATGAGATAGGACCAAAGAATCCCATTGGCCCACGTCCACTGCAGTGCCCTTTTTGCTATAAAGTGTGTGACTTTGTCCAATGCTCTGTCAGTTTGATGATTCTGGCTGAGGTTCTGAAGGCAAGAATGGCAAACCATAGCCAAATATGCATAAACTTTAGTCAGGATGAATCATTGCTCCTTCCAGGGTGGAAAGAATCCAATTAAATTATCCTTCCACCAAATAACTATTGCTCAGACAAGGATGGTGCCATAGCAAGGAGTTAGCATTGGTCTCCCTTGCTGGTAGGCTGGATGCTGTGAGAAGCAGGAGCTAGATTAGCTGTTCTTAGCATGTGCTCATGCTATTGTGTTATGCATAGCTTCCATTCCTGCATGGTTGCTCCATTCACACCCCCAGTTGCCAGAATTGGACTGGCTGATGACAGAGGTTGACTGACATCAAGCCATAATATTTTCTTGGTTGTTTAGTGCCTCTTCCACAGCGAGTGCTCTCTGGTGGATACTGACTGCAATAAGAGATTTTCCTCTCTCCCTGACCACTCCTGTACATCCAACCATCTGCCTTGTCCTCAGACTTGTTTATCCTTGATATTTCTATCTTTTTTCTTTAGGTCCCCAGTTGAGCAACCCAGCCACTTGCCACTGCCCATGTCTGTCTACCTATATTCTTACTCATATCTCTTTCCTTTCCTCACAGAGTGGATGACCATGTGCATCCCCCAAAACTCTACCCATAGTAGGATCCCCTTTTATTGTATTCTTTCAGGGCCACCCATCAGTGAGGGTACAATGCAGCAGAAGTCCATTTTCACTTTGTAGCAACATAGTGAGCCTATCCATCCACAAAACAAGCTCATACATTTCCCTTCTCTATCAGTTAATTGTAAGGAACCCCCTCTGCATGTGACCATAGGTGTCACATAAGACAGGCATAGGTGCAACAGTAATGGATGGCATGGATGTCTAAGCTGCTCATGCAGCTTCATTGGATCCCAGCACTATTCAGGCCCAATCTCAGATGGACCACTTCCATCTTTGAAGAATTGCTGCTGCACCTGACCAAACTCATAACTTGGTGGATTTAAGAGACCACAGCTCACAATGGGTAATTCTGGTTGCATGATCATCTGACATTCCACATTAGGCTTTGTATCCCCACCATTACCCAGCAGCAACCCAGGAGCTGCTTTTCCAATGGCATATCCTTCTCTGCTGCAGATTGTTGAATCTTGCTCCAAAATTTTGCTCCTATTGGCCTTGCCATAAACTCCACATGAAGTCTTTCCTTCTCAGATACCCACAGTGCCACAGGGTCTGACAGGTCATCTATTGCAAGCAGCAGGGCTGCAGAGTCCTTTCCTGCTCTGGGTCTCATTCAAGGATGGCAGCTTTCTGTGTACCTTTGAGGTAGTAGTATTCCCAACAGTGGAATTTATAGTCTCCAAAACCCAAAAGGCCTATTGGGAGTTGTGTTTCCTTTCCAGAGATGGAATATGCAAGACACAATAGTGTCTTGTCTGCTTTGAAGGGGGTTTCCCAATGTTCTCAAACCACTAGTCGCCTAATAGTCTCATTAATACAGCAGACTGCTAAAAATTCATGGGCCTTGTCTCCCACCCTCTGGAGCACAGATGTCTTACCCAGGTCTCCAAAGTACTTGCTTCATCCTCAAGCAATGTGGGGGGTGGTGGCATGGGCCACTTCCTCAGGCCGAGAGCATGTAAGCAGGTGTCAAGTTTTAAGGTCTCAAGTGCATCAACCAACATGCTCCCATCCCAGGTCTTAGGGTAATACTCCTGCCCAACCAGGGCCCTGACTTTGGCATAGCAGAATTTCTGGGATTGAGAAATTCAACCATCGTTGGAGCCCTGCTGCCTTCATATCTAAGTCCTGGGCCCAACTGCACCTGCTGTAAGAGATGAGGGTTTATTTATATGCTGCCAAGAAAGCTATCTGGTTTGCACACTTTGCTTTTAAATTAGTAATTAATAACCCTCAGCCGTACATTAACGATTTCCCATGAATCCATATCACTCTGCAAGAGCCAACCAATTCCACTGTCTTTCTAATAATCACTTCCCTTGAACATTTAAAATATAAGATATTCAACTCTCCACTTCACCACTGCACAGGCTCCAGCTACACCAATAATAGAGTTGTCTTTTGCCAAAGAGTTCTCTTTGGCAGTAGATGTCTCAGCCCCCAGATCTCATATAAGCACCTACTTTCTCACTTCACTTCTGATGTCTTAGGCGAGGTTTCCTGAGAAACATATACTGGTATAAAAAATGTGTATGCGGGGATTTTGAGAGAGTGCTTGTGGGGACTGGATTGATCATAAGAAGAAGGTGAATATGAAGCAGCTGCAACAAAGGTCTTGGTAGAGCCCATGCGGAGTCTTGGAGCTGGATAGCCCTGCAGAGCTGTCCTGCCTAGGGGCAAGAGGGCCAGGCCTTTGCACCCTTCAGGGCCTAATCACTGTATTTGGCTGTCCCAAGGAAGGGGACAGCTTTGGTTCCCCTTTGAGGCAATTCTTGGGGAGGGATGCAGTTGTGAGCCAGCCACAGACAACTGTCCTGGTAGCTAGAGAATGAGGGCCTGGGTCCTGGAAGGAGTATTGTGTGGTACACCCCAAGATGTCTACAGGAAATCCTATAGACAGATGGCAGGATGGGGCTGGGATGTGTACTGGGAGAATGAGGGCTTTTCTGAATTCTGGGGAATGAGAGGACTGGCAGGAAGAGACTGAAAAGAGGCTCTCCAGGGACATAGATTGAGATACACAGACCCAATGACAAAGTCTTGAATGACAGGACAAAGACATAAGGCTTTGTCCCTCCTGCAAAGGTTTTGAGGAAGATTATTTTGGGGTTGTAAGGAGACTGAGCAGCCCCTAATAAGGGTTCCTAATTCCTCAAGTTTCCCTTTGGCTGCTTCCCCCACAGACATCACCTAACTGGCTTGCTCCGGCCAACTCACATACACCACTGTCTCCCTCCCCCAAATTGCCTCCCTTCAAATTGTCACTCCCCACAGTGCAGCATTCATGCCTCGGTTCTAAATAGTTCCACTGTTCAGCTTTAACGAGAAGTAATACCAATCCCCATGTTTTCTCAGAGAGTACCATATTTCATCCAACCAGAACCCGTGCCGGCTCAGATTACTGTCTGAGACAATGTTCTGTAATCCTGGTTTATTCACATGTCATGGGTATTTTAGCAAAACAGAAATGAATGGCCTGAGCCACCCTAGGAAGTAACGGGAGAGTAGGGTTCCCACCCAGGGGAAGTCACGCTTTCTCTTGCCACAGTTCTCCAAGGAGCTGACTTTGATTCTCAGATTTTCCCAACTTTAAGAAGGAGAATATGGGCTGATGAGGAGTCACAGAGTGGGTAGTTATTTCCCTATAAAATGGTAACTCCTCGGATGGATATTACCAGAGCAAAAATAAAATCTGTCATTGATTATGAAGTCTTTTGTACTTGTTATTTCACAGATTTATTACACTTGGGCCCAGAGGCCTGGGCAGGCCCTAGGATTCTTGTCTCTTTCCCTCCAGCAAACCCTTAGCCACTCTTTCACAGCTCATTTCCCAAATGGGAACAGGGACTCGCTGGCATTTCTTTTGTCCTTAGGGCCATGAGTTTTAAGAAAACTAGACTAAGAGCTATATAGTCATCCTTATAATTGACAGGGACCCGCAGATACCAATAATAATGGCTCATTGGTAGAAGTCTATGACTCCCTAGTTGAGGAAAATTTCTCTCCTTTTCCTTTTTTTTTTTTTTTGTTTTTTTTGTTTTGTTTTGTTTTGTTTTGTTTCTAGCTTTTGGCACTGTGTGTTAAGAAATGCATTTCATCTGCAGAGCAAGGAATGGCCAGGTTGATCCTCTCATCAAATCTCCTAGAATTTGGCCCTGGCTGGTGTGGCTCAGTAGATTGAGTGCCAGCCTATGAACCAAAGGGTCACCGGTTTGATTCCCGGTTAGCGTACATGTCTGGGTTGTGGGTCAGGTCCCCAGTTGGGGGCTTATGAGAGGCAACCACACATTGATGTTTGTCTCCCTCTATTCTCCTCTCTCTAAAAATAAACAAATAAAATCTTTTAAGAATCTCCTAGAGTTTGGGTGTACTTTAAATAGGCTAAAACCTCTTTTGAACACAAGGGAAATAAAAAAGAGTAGAAACAAGGATCAGTGCTATTTAGTACCATCTCATGTTAAACCTTATCAATGATCCTCATAATATAGTGCTCATGTACTCATTTTAGAGTTGAAGAAACTGAGGTCTAGAGAAGTCAAGTAACTTGCTTGAGGCCACACAGCTAGATATGTGGATGAAAAGAGGGATACAGACCTAGTCTCAGTTGACTCCAAAGAATCATGTAGACACTCTCACTTCAAGAATAGGTTGACATGAGGCCACAGACTCAGGCATAGAGTGTGGGAGCTGAAACAGAGTTTGGGGAGTAGCCTTTTCATTTAAACAAGAAGCTGTTGGGTCTCCAAAGAGGCAATGGGGCTGATCCAGGGTGACAGAGCTAAGGAGAGCCACAAACTGACTGTCCCACAAATAGCTGGACAGTAGCATAAAACTATTGTTCAGGAACATTTCATGTGGTGTTACCTGGGGAGAGGTTCCAGATGAAACCAAATGAGAGTTCTCAGAACTATCCAGAGTTTGCATTCTCTTTTTACCCAGGAGGAGAGCTTTGTAACTATTGGGTGTCTGCACTCCTTCCTCAGGGTTTTCTGAGGTTAAGGAACCCCTGCTACCCCAGAGTGTGCAGCAGAGAAGCCTGGAAAACTGAGGCCCCCCACAACACTTCTCACCTTCCTAGAGAGAGCACTCTCCACCACAGCTGGCAAGTTCAAGATCTCAAGATCCCTGGTAATACTAGTGTCTGATACTCTCAGAACTAAGTTAATTTTAGTAGGAAGCTGTCAGAAATCATAGCCCTCAGGACTTGAATCCACAGCCTTCCATCTTGGTTTTTATTAAGAGCTGCAGCCTGAGCTATTAAAAACAAAATGTTCTCATTGGCAAACTCCACAATTAGCCTCATTTCCACGAGCTGTTCTGCATGAACTGAAATTGCACAGTGATTATCTCTGTCTTAGCAATACTGTTTGCAGGCTGTTCTGGGAGCCAGCAAGGATATGACCCAGTGGTAATCTGAATTGCTTCACCAAACACATTTTTATCCCATCATCTCAGCTACATGAAAAGGGGGCATAGTTCTCCAAGTGTTCAAGACTTTACAGTCCCGCTGTTCAGCAATAAAACAAGGCAAGAAATATTAGCTGTCCCTGGCTGATGCTTTGATTCTTTCCCAACAATGTCAGAGAATCTGTACCCTACAGGTTTTAGTGCCGGCTAAAGCCTGACCCTCTCTCTGGCTGGCTTGAATGGAGCGAGAATGAGTTAAGGAGAGCAAGAAGGCTTTTAATGGCTACCGATCGAGAATAGCCCAGCTTGTCCCGGCCTCCTGCAGACTCACTCTCCTTTTCACAGGCCTCTATTCTGTATGGTCTCAGCAGAGACAAAATTACTCATGAGCAGAGGTTACCCCCAGCTGGTACAGGTCAGAGGCATTCTGAGGGAGAAAAGGAGGGGGGGAAGAGGGGAAGTGAGGAGCACACGGAGAAGGAGGAAAATTGGGTTGGGGGTGGGAGATGGAGCAGTAAAAGATGGTGTGGATCACTTATAAGGCGAGATCCATCAAGTCCACGACTGGGATTTGATCATCTCACCTCCAACAAACTTTTTTTGAAAACTGTTTCACAGAACAAATGGGAGCTATAGGAATGGGAAGTTGGATGTAATGTGTGCTAATTATCAAAACAAATAAAATGCTTCTCTATAGTTTTCCAAAATCTACAGGCTTCAGGTTCAGAGGCTCTCAATAGGATGACCTCTAATTTAACACTGCAAGATTTTTAAAAACGACAAATGGGCTGTGTTTTACATACCAACAGAAGGTTTCTCCAGCAAATTTTCAATCATTGCATTGTGAGCCCTCCAAGAAAAGTAACTATTTTGGCTCAGGAAGCCCAAAGTACCAAGTAAAGGGAACAGCATGTTCACAAGTTTGCAAATAATCCTCTGAAATTTAGCATGGGCAGCACCCTGGATCTACAGGAAGAACATGGCTTTAAAGAAGTCCTTTCCTTCTCTCAGAAGAATTCATAAACTTTTTTTTTTTTTTTGTGGACCTTGGACTTTTTTTCAGTCTAAGAAAAATGTGGAGACTTCCTAAAAAAATGTTGTTAATATGCTAGGTTATCAAGATATTTTTAAAAACAACTCTTCAACATAGTAACATATGTACTTTTAAAAAATAATTCATTAGCCCCAGCTGGTGTAGCTCAGTGGATCAAGCAGGCTGCAAACCAAAGGGTCAGCGGTTCAATCCCCAGTCGGGGCACATGCCTTGGTTGTGGGCCAGGTCCCCAGTGGGGGCCATGTGAAAGTCAACCACACATTGATATTTCTCTCCCTCTCTTTCTCCCTCCCTTCCCCTCTCTAAAAATAAGTAAATAAATAAAACCTTTAAAAATAACTAATTAAATAACTAGCAGATGGCTTAACTTTATTGCCACTTTATTTTAAGAAGTGACAAGCCAAAAAGATATTTTGAGAAATGTGAAACAACTCTCATGTAATATGAAAATACCTGTGGGTGGTAGCTATTGGGGACAAAATCGCTAGTATGGTTAATATCACTGCGGTTGGCTGCCTCCTCTCTTTAAGAAAATGCTAAGTTTCAATTATAGGTTAGTGAAAATGAAGATGTAATTTTTTTTCTCCAATTGAATTCCCAGACCCCCTGAAATTCTATTTGTAGACAAGAAACCCTGCTAAAGGCAAAATGAAGTTCAGGACCTTCTGCCCAGGGCTGAGCTGAGGGGCAGTGGGCCCAGGGAATCATGACACCCTCACTTCATCCCCAAGCCTTCTACGGAAAGCCACAGCTTTCTTGTCTGTCTCCCAACCAGATACCTTGGAAACGTTTTCTAAAGCCACCTGAAACCATGTCCTTTTACAGGACAACCCTGATGACTACAAGTCCAAAAGTTAGCAAGTCCCTTTGATGTGTTCCTTCAACGACTGGAATCATTGTCTCCAAATCCAGGGTCACTTAACCGAGTAATTCTGAACTTTAATCGGGATCTTCTTCCAGTTGTCTTGGTTGGTTGAGCTTTGGGAGTAGGGTTTTGTTTTTTCTTTTCAAAGGCTGCCCACGGAGGATGTGGTCCCCGTTTCCCGCACCCTTGCATTTTGTACACACACTGGCTCAGAGGCGCACACACATGTCCTCACGGGGGAGCTGTCATCTTGCAACCACATAGTCATCGCATACCATTGCAAGGACAACCCGGCAGGCGGGCCCCATCCAAAGCTTCCCCATGCCCCGTCCCTAGCCCCCGCGTAGCCCCTGCCAAGCTGCGGCGCCGACACACGGGAGCGGGCGGGGTCAACCTTCTCCAGTTACAAGTAGGGGCGCGGGGAGCGCGCTCCCTCGCGCCCACGCGCCCTACATTCGAGCCCCACACTCAAGCGCATACCCCTGCGCGCGCGCACTGCGACACGTTGGCTCACGCACCCGCAGCGAGCAAGCACTGCCGTATCCACTGCTGTCCCAGTGGTCCCGGACGTTCAGCCCGGTTTCCCTCGAAGGCTCTGCTAGTCACCCTGCCCCGCCCCGCCTCACCCCGCCCAGCCTCTGGAACCCTGCGAGCCCGCCACTCCCTGTGCTGCAAAGTTCCACGCGGTGAGTCCGTGAAGGCAGCGCACCGGATCAGGCTCAGCTCCACTCCACACCTCTCCGGACAACCGTGACCGCTGGCCTGGAGCTCTGGCGGCTAGGACAGATCAAGCGCGCTAGGTTGGCCGCCCAGCTCTGCCCTGAACCCCTCGTCTTCTGGCTGCCCCAGCTGCCGGTGTGCGCTCCATCCGCAGGGTCGGTCCCCAGCCTCGGGTGAGCCCGCGCTCTCCCTCCTTGCCGGGTCCGGACCTTCCCCGCCGCCATTCACCATGGCCTGTGGCCCGGTTCAAACCAGCACAGGACCGGGGTCCCAGCTGCTGCCGCTGCTGCCATTGCTTCTGGTGCTGCTCAGGGACGCTGGCGGCAGCCACACAGCCCCTTCCGGGTCCGCACGGCGGATGACCGCCGACAACCTGGCCGGGGGCAAGGACCCTCAGAGGTTCCTGGGGGACAAGGCTCCCGTTCTGGGTCCTGGTGCCCAGGACATGGTTGCTGTCCACATGCTTCGGCTTTATGAGAAATACAGCCGTAGGGGCGCGCGTCCTGGAGAGGGCAACACGGTCCGCAGCTTTAGGCCCCGGCTGGGTAAGTAAAGGGCATCCCCAGGCCCCTTCTTTTCATCCTCACCTTTACTCACTTGTTCATCCTTCTACCCCTTCATCTCTGCTTTGTCTCTTCCTCCTATTCATTGTCTCATTCATTCATTCTTTCATTAACTATTCACCAAATACTTTATGCCGGACCCTGGGCCTCCAGTGGGGATATTGAAGTAGCACAAAGTGACATAGAGTTCCTGTCCCTAGGGTGCTGCTAAACCTGAAAGTCTGTCACACTTGCTGGTCACAGACCACCCCATACACAAGGCTTTAAGCACAGGATGAGCATGAGAATGGGCTGGGGAGGCTCATGGGTCAGGGAAACCATGTTGGATGGTTCAGTTGTATTGGCTTTTGACAGATGAGGAGGGCACTTGGGAGGGCATTTCAGGTGGGCATAAGCCAGCTGTGCTAGAAGTTCCAGGCACGGGCCTCAGACAGAGTGTGTGACCCTCTAGCTGGGGGCAGTTAGTAGATCTGGTAGCTGTAAAGCAGAGTGGACTGAGAATGCTTAACTTTGGGTACACAGGATTGAGACCTGCTGGGCACTGGCACTAAGTGTTCAGACTATGGTGGTTTGAGGAAGGGTCCAGAAGTTTGGGCAGGGATACCCCACCCACCTGGGCAGATCCTTACACCTTGGCTGGCAAGGTCGTTGCTACAACCAGGGTGAGCATCTCCAGTGAGCTCACCCACTTGCTGCAGCCCAGGCATAGAGATGCAGTTTATCTCTCTGTTTTTACAGAATGGGTGGTAGTACAAGTAACAATGAACAGAGGATTGTTAGCCTTGAGAAAGACCTTGAGACATTCCTTCAGATCTAGCTCTTCTATTTTACAAAGAAGGAAACTGAGGCAGGGAATAGGGCTGTTCACAGTGACAATACTTGGCACCTTCCATCTGCTAGGCCAATCCTCTTTTAATTGTTATCTCTCTCCCCCAGTTCCATCAGAACTACCAGGGTTTGGAAGACTGAGGGTGGAACAGACAATCTGGGAGATTATTGTGAACCAATCTGGGACTATCTGACCAACCTAACATTCTTGTTTGGAACCAGTGGACAGCCAGATACTGGCTGTGTGCTGTGGTGCACATCACTCTACCCCTCTGAGCATTGTTTCTTGTGTGTAAAGTGGGGTGTGAAAATTAAGTGGAATAAGGTGGGGTTTGTGCCTGACATAGAGCAGGACCCAGCAACTTAGTTTCTCATCCCCTCCCTTGATTCACTTAAATTGTTTCTTACCCAGCCCTTTGCCAGCCCTCAGAGGTGCCTGCTTCCTGACCCAACCATGAGGAAGTGTGAGCTTGGGCAAGTATCTCTCATCTTATGGATGAAGCAAAACAGTTGGGGACTTCAGCTCTGGAACTGGAACAAGTCTGATCCTTGATGGTGGCCTCTGCTGCCTCAGTGGCAGGGCACCTCCTCCTAATAACAGATGCATCAGTCCCTGCAGCTCTTGTTGCAGCAGAACTGTGTTTCTTGCCTGCCACCAGGCAGCAGAGCTCAGATTCCCAGCGAAGGCTGTGAGCTGTCTGGCAGGGTCCCAATCTTCAGTTCAGTCTGATCTGGACAAGGAACTGAACTTCCCCATAACTTAGCTTTTTTCACTTCTCAAATTGGTCTAATAATTCTCCCTTTCTTATAAGGTTTTTAAAAATAATCTGAAATATGTCAAATGGTTAAAACAATGCCTGACACATCTAAGTGTCAATAATTTATTATCTCCTATTACTATTACTCCAGCCACTCCTCCCTCACTTCCATTACTCCCCAAAGTACATTTTGTTCCCTATTAAGTCTTCATCAGTGCAGAGAGCCTCTGAACCTGATCCTAAAGGTTAAGATTAGACACCCCCACTACAAATGACCTACATTTAAATTTAAGCTTCCCACCTACTTGTGTAATACTGGGCAACTTACTTAAGCTCTCATAGCTTGATTCCTTCATTTCTAAAAGGAGTGTAATAATACATACCTATCTGTCAACAATGCCAAAAGTCACATTCATTTCATTTCCCCAAGTCATTCCTAAACACCTCAGTAGGTAGCAGGTCCTGTAAGCTCAGATGACACAAAAATGCATAGACTATTGGCCCTGCCCAGAAAGCTCAGGAGCTGATGCAGAAGATAGGAATAAGCAGAAGACTATGGGGTACAGGACAGGTGGTCTGATGGAATGACAAAGGGCTGGGGGTATTTTGGGGGGCCCTAAGGGACAGCAGGAAAGAGGCCCTGGATAGGGGCCAGTAAGGCCTTCACAGAGCAGATGACACCCCAGACAGATTCCTAAAGGGAAAGTGGTATTTTAGGCAGTTACAGAAGTGAAGTCACTGTATGCTTGCAACTGTGAGGACTTTGGTTTCAGTGAGGAAATAAGGTGAGGAGAGAGGCAGGGGATGGAGGTGGACCAGTGGGCCAAATCAGGTCATCAAAATCTTGAGTTTCCTATTGGCAATTGGGGAGTATGCAGTGTATATACAGTGTGAGAGGGAGGGAGAAAGGGGAAGAGAGAGAGGGAGAGAGAGGGAGAGGTAGGAAGAAGGAGGAAAAGAGGAGAGAGGAGAAAGTGGGGAGGGGAACAAGAAAGGAAGGAGAGACTTAAGGGGCAGACACAGGAAAGAGAGAAAAGAAAGGTTATAAAAGAGGTTCTTACTTACTTGAGAAAAATCTAGAAATCATAGAAAATCATAGTAAAGAAGTCATCCCTAATCACACACCCAGATGTAACAGAGTTAATTATATATATATATACACACACACACATATAAAATTATATTCTAAAAGTATATATGTATATATAATTTTGTATATATATTATATGTATATATATATAAAATTGTATATACATATATACAAGTGTATATATGTAATATTATCTTCAGAATTATATTTTCAACATACAGGTAAAATTTGTTACATCCATATTTGAAATTACCTTTTTTTCCCATTACCAGTCACCCTGGACTTTATGCTTATTTGCTATTTGCATTTTTTTTGGTGTGGAAATTGCTTCTTGTTATTGGGATTCTTGTCTTTTTCTTACTGATTTATAGAGGTTCTTTATGTACTAAGGACATTAACACTTCACCTGTAATGGATGATTTCCTTGTAAAACATGAGTGTGATCTTAGGGCTGACACTGCTCCAGGGTCACAGTGGCAGTCGAGGCCATGCCCTGGATGAAGCAGTGGTAGAGAGATGCAGAGTTCAGGGTGGTTGTGGACGAACAGGGTGCTAAGCTAAGTGGAACTGCCAGTGTTTAGATGCAAGAGGGAGAAGAGACCCTGCGAATTCTCAGGCTCCTGTTGGGCAGGGAGGGGACGGGTAGCGATGCCTTTCATTGGGCATGGGGAAGGGAAAAAGGGCACAGTACTCTGAGTGCAGCAGTAGCTCATGATGCCACATGGCCAACTTGTTCCGAGCATGTGCTAGGTGCTAGGCACCCTGCTTCAAGCTCCAGAGATGATCTGACAACTTTAGGTGGTTCGCACAATCATTCTACCTGATTTACAGGTGAAGAAACTGAGGCACAGAGACATTCCATGACTTGCTTGAGGTCCAGAGCTAGTAAGTGATAAATGCAGGATTTAAACCCTGACTCTGGGGCCTGCCTGAAAAAAAGACCCTCGGTTCATATTCTTGGCCCTTCTCTGCAGCAGCCCTGATGGACCCACTGCTTTCTTCCTCCAGCTAATGTTGGTGCTTGTGTCTTCAACAGGGGTTCTCACTCTGGCCATCCTGATGGCTGTTTGAGAGGCAACAGATGACAGAACAAATCTCCAGGTGGCTTTGGTTCTGTTTCTGTAGTGTAGAGCCTTTTGCTAACTGAAATAGACAGAGCTAGCAAAGACCCTACTCTTCCCCTGTCATTCATTGTGTGTTTCTGAGCGCTGACCATCACTCAGGCCTTGTGTTGTTATCTAGGGGATACAGTAGCAAGCAAAGCTGGAAAAGCCCCGACTCTCTTGGGGTTTGTGTTCTGAGGGAAAGAGAAACACTAACAAAGAAATATATATCAGGATATTAGGAAGTGACATGAAGACAAATGAAGCAGGGTACCATGGAGATGCCTCACTTTGGATGGGGAGAGCTGTATTATTGGTGAACTTTCACCCCACCCACAGGTCAATCCAGATGAGGCAGATACACAGTCACTACCCACCAGAGCTTCCCAAACTTTTCTGATGGTTAAAATCTCCCGGGATGCTGGTTAAAATACAAATTCCTGGGCCTCATTATTCCAGACTTTCTGAATCATGTCCAGGAGAGGAAGGACAGTGATCAGGGAAATTTGGGAAATGCAGGACTCCAGACCACAAGACTCAAGGCTGCAGTGTTCGGGGAAGCCAAGTTTATTTTATTTTATTTTTTTTAATATATTTTATTGATTATGCTATTACAGTTGTCCCATTTCTCCCCCATCATTCCCCTCCACCCTGCACACCCTCTCCCACCCACATTCCCCCCTTTAGTTCATGTCCATGTGTCATAAGTTCTTTAGCTTCTACATTTCCCATACTATTCTTGCCCTCCCCCTGTCTATTTTCTACTCACCGTCTATGCTGTTTATTCTCTGTACCTTTTCCCCCTCTCTCCTCCTCCCATGCCCCTGTTGCTAACCCTCCATATGATCTCCATTTCTGTGTTTCTGCTCCTGTTCTAGCTGTTTGCTTAGTTTGCTTTTGTTTTAGGTATGGTTCTTAATAGCTGTGAGTTTGCTGTCTTTTCACTGTCATATTTTTGATCTTCTTTTTCTTAGATAAGTCCCTTTAACATTTCATATAATAAGGGCTTGGTGATGATGAACTCCTTGAACTTGACCTTATCTGAGAAGCACTTTATCTTCCCTTCCATTCTAAATGACAGCTTTGCTGGGTAGAGCAATCTTGGTTGTAGGTCCTTGACTTTCATCACTTGGAATACTTCTTTCCAGCCCCTTCTTGCCCGTAAGGTCTCTTTTGAGAAATCAGCTGACAGTCTGATGGGAACTCCTTTGTAGGTGACTGTCCCCTTATCCCTTGCTGCTTCTAAAATTCTCTGCTTCATTTTAATCTTGGCTAATGTAATTACAATGTGCCTTGGTGTGTTCTTCCTTGGGTCCAACTTCTTTGGAACTCTCTGAGCTTCCTGGACTTCCTGGAAGTCTATTTCCTTTGCCAGATTGGGGAAGTTCTCCTTTATTATTTGTTCAAATAAGTTTTCCACTTGTTGCTCTTCTTTTTTATTTATTTATTTATTTATTTATTTATTTATTTATTTATTTATTTATCTTTAGAGGGGAAGGGTAGGAGAGAGGGAGGAGAGAAATATCAATGTATGGTTGCCTCTTATGTGTCCCATGCTGGGAACTGGCCTGCAACCCAGGCATGTGCCCTGACTGGGAATCGAACCGCGATCTTCTGGTTCGCAGGCCCGCGCTCAATCCACTGAGCTACACCAGCCAGGGCCACTTGTTGCTCTTCTTCTTCCCCTTCTGGGACCCCTATAATTCGGATGTTGGGACGTTTAACGATGTCCCGGAGATTCCTAAGCCTCTCCTCATTTTTTTGAATTCTTGTTTCTTCCTCATTTTCTGTTTGGTTGTTAGTTTCTTCCCTCTGGTCCACTCCATTGATTTTAGTCCCAGTTTTCCTTCCATCTCTATCGGTTCCCCATGCATCTTCCTTCATTTCACGTATTGTAGCCTGCATTTTTTTCATCTAATTTGTGAGCAAAATCAACCAATTCTGTGAGCATTTTGATGACCAGTGCTTTGAACTGTGCATCTGACAGGTTGGCTATCTCTTCACTGCTTAGAGGAATTGGCTCTGGGGCTTTGATTGGTTCTCCGGTTTGAGCCATTTTTGGTGGGGGTTTTTTGTTTTGTTTTGTTTTGGTTTTATTCTGGTCGCGGCTATTACGTATGAGGGGTGGAGCCTTAGGTGTTCCTCAGGGCGGGGCCAAGTTTAAATGTGCATTAAGACCGACATGCACTGTTCCTTATCTGTGGAGCAGGCCGCCTATTGTTGGGGGTGCAGGGGCTGCCTAAACTCTCTGAGTTTGCTCTGACCATTACATAAGGTAGGGTCTTTAGACTGTCACCTAAGCCTCAACTGGCTTATGATCTCTGTAGATGTATTTTTTCCTTCCTTCCTCCCTCTCATAGTCCCTTAAAAACATTAAAAAATCCTCAATTGAATTATGCCTCCTTCCCAATATAAACAAAGTAACCTTACTCTGAAGATTTTAGTTAAAAAAAAAAAAAAATCCCAGCTGATCCCATGGGTGCCCATGTCGGAGAATCTGTAGCCCCAGCACACACCCACTGTAGAGCCCAGCATCCCTGCATATGCTCTCATTTTATGCTGTGCAACTCAGTTCCTCTCTCAGCTCTGCCCAGCAGACTGACACTGGCAGCAGGAGGGAGGCAGCCTATCTGGCCACTGTTGTCTCCTGCTAGTCTGCAGCATCTCGTGGAGGCCTCGGAATAACTCCTGTCTTTCATTCGGACTCTGGAGAGTACTTGGCCATCTGGAGAACTCATGCTGCCAGGCCAGATAGCTTCCTGGGGCTGCAGACCAGGAGTCTTGGCCCTGGGACCCCAGGGGTACACTTGGTAGGACCAGGAGAGCGGGAAAGAGTGGTGACTGACAGCCCAGGATGCAGGGGCCAGAGTGTTCTCCAGCTTCAGATGTGCTGTTTGAGGGATCCCATTCCCTATCACGGTTTGGGCCTCTGGAGCAACCTGGGTGTTGGAAATATTGTTGAGTGATCTTGTGCAACCTTGATTTCTTCCTTTGTAAAAAAATATTTTTTTTTTTTTTTTTTGCAAAACAAACTTACAAAACCTTGGGTTGAACAAATAGTAGACACCCAAATGACTGTGCTTTTCAGCCATTTCCTTCAGAAGTCACTCAGAATGCAGGGAAAGTATGAGGCTATCTACTTATTTCACCTCATTTGGAAAAAAGGCTGCATTTAATATCTGTAAAATAGAGGGCTGTGAAAATACAGGAGAGGCTGCTGTCAGCAATGCTTGGACCTGACCTGCACCATCCCGAACACCTGATCACCTGATCCCCGATCCCCTTATCTCATAACGAAGGTGTTCATTTGTTCATTGAGAGGTATTGGAGTGTATGTTTTGGGGTGGGGGAGAACTGACAGGAGTTTTAGGGTCCAGCAGGTCTGAGCACCTACCTTGTCTGCTGCTGCATTTCCTTGTTTGATATGGAATATTGGCAATCCCCTACCTCTGACCTTAATTTCTCATCCATTTGTTGAGGATAACACAGGAATCCTTTCAGATTAATTTGAGAATTACATGAGGTGAGGACAGCTGGGCTGGCCTGGAAGTGATCCCTAAATGGGTGTTCCTCTTCCATCCTAGCCCTAGCATCACCTAGAAGACCCTATGGCGCATGGGGGCCTAAGTAGGAGAGAACCTAACAGCCTGTGGTCTGTCCTTCCCTCGCAGAAGTGGTCAACCAGAAGGCCCTGTATTTCTTCAACCTGACTTCCATACAGGACTCGGAAATGATCCTCACAGCTACATTCCACTTCTACTCTGAGCCCTGGTGGCCCCGGGCTCATGAGGTACCATGTAAGCAGTGGGCCAAGAATGCATCCTGCCGCCTGCTGCCCCTAGGTCTGCCCACACGCCAGCACCTGCTCTTCCGAAGCCTCTCGCAGAACATGGCCACGCAGGGGCTGTTCCGGGGGGCTGTGGCCCTAGCACCCCCACCACGGGCCCTGTGGCAGACCAAGGACGTCTCCTCCATAGTCAAGGCGGCCCGTCAGGATGGTGAATTGCTTCTCTCTGCCCAGCTAGATTCTGGGGAAAAGGACCCTGGGGTGTCCAGGCCCAGCCCCCATGCACCCTACATTCTCATCTATGCCAATGACCTAGCCATCTCAGAGCCCAATAGTGTGGCAGTGACACTGCAGAGATATGACCCCTTCCAGGCTGGAGACCGGGAACCTGGCGCAGCCCCTAACAGCTCCACAGATCCCCGTGTCCGACGGGCCACACAGGCAACTGGGCCTTTCCAGGACAATGAACTGCCAGGGCTGGACGAGATGCCAGCACAAATTCCCCGCTCCCAACACTACCACAAGCATGCACTGTGGCCCAGCCCCTTCCGGACACTGAAGCCCCGGCCAGGGCGCAAGGACCGCAGGAAAAAGGGCCAGGATGTGTTCGTGGCTTCATCCCAGGTGCTGCACTTTGATGAAAAGACAATGCAGAAAGCCCGAAGGAAGCAGTGGGATGAACCAAGGGTCTGTTCCCGGAGGTACCTAAAGGTGGACTTTGCAGACATTGGGTGGAATGAATGGATCATCTCACCCAAATCCTTCGACGCTTACTACTGTGCAGGAGTGTGCGAGTTCCCCATGCCCAAGGTAGGGTGTGCTCCATTGCACCCATTATCTAATTGTGACTTTCATACTACCAAGTCCCTCTGCCTTGTGACCTCTGTTTCCTGTCTATAAATTAGGGATAATAACCCCTCCCATCTATTGGAGGCCTTGGAGACCTGGAATAGGCAGGTAGACAGAGGTCCCAATGTGGTAGCCTATTGGGTGATTTCAGCCCACAGATGGATATGGTTGGGCTATGCCTTTGAAAATGATGACTTGGTTGAATATAAATTTTAAATTGGAACATTTCTTCTTTTGGAAAAGGAAGAATGCATCTCCCTGTGTGTGTGTTCCCACAAAACAACAATCTACAGAAGTTGAGTAGATGCTTCCCCCTGTAGACAGGACAGGTCTGCAAAACACCCTCCTAACCAAGGCTATTGTTTTGTTCCTGGACTGGACCTCAGAGAATTGGTGTCTGTGACCAGCGCAGAGCTGGTTTCAGTGGCTTCTCAGTGAGGACTGCCTTCTCCCTTCCTCCCACTCAAGGCAGTGACCACAGGACAACTAACTCCCACTGTGCAACCCAGTATCAGAACACACAGCAGAGGGCTGTTTACCCATTATGCTAGAAATGTTTTTAGGTTCTCACATTCCCTCCAAACTAGTCATGGTTCTTTCTCTCTGTTTGTTACTGCTGGAGCTGTGGTGAGCCAGTAGCCAGCTGATGTCGATTCGCCTCAGCATACACTCTCCTCCAGCTTAGCCCCTTTGCTGAGTTCCATGTCATGCCTTTCCCTCCAAGAAAGGAAGTCAGTACATAAATTCAGTTCGAAACTAAATCAGCCATTTGGGAAATCCCAGACCCAGAAGTAGGGCAGCATTACCCTGTTTAGAAATTAAGGGACTTCTTCTCAAAGCTGTGCATGTGCAAGAGAGAGGAAGGGAGGTACCCTGTAGACAGGTGTCCGCTGGTGGGGTCTCACAGATTCAGGAGGAGCACTCAGCAGGCTCCAGCTAGCTGAGCCAGCACTTATCTTGTCAGCCTGACTGGCTGCCTTCCCACCTTCTCTGACACCAGCCTGAATCTCACAAATCAGATGTCCCTGTTTCACTCTCCTCCTGTTTCCCACATAGGAGGCCTTTCTCTTCAACACATGATATATAAAACTCTTTGGTTGGCAGTGAGCTGAAGCACATGTGGCTTGGTCCTGCTCATCTTGTCAGAGGTGCTTAAGGAAGAGCATTCTCTGTGTTTTCTGCTGTGACCCAGAGCCTTCTGGATGGGAGAGGCTGTCTGGGGAGGGGAAGAGAGCCATTGTGGCCCTGTCAAGCATGGTGTCCAGGCCTGGCTATGGTATTTTAGGGGTCTTGGTCAAGTTTCTTAGTCCTTTTAAGCCTCAGTTTCTTCACCAGTAAAATTTAGGTAATGCCCACCCCATGAGACTAATGTGATGACAAAATGGGATGATGTAGGTGAAGCAGCACCTAACACTGCAGTTAGATCTTCCCAGAAAATGTTATTTTCCAGCCCCATCACACTGGCACACATGTGCACAGGCCTTCCCCTTCATGCTAGCAACACATCACATGGGAGCATGTCTGTACACCTCAGACTGAGAAACCTGGGCAGCTATGGCCCCAGGCCAAACTGGCTAGGCATCTCCTTGGGCCTTCTCTCTAACCACTTCTGCTCTGTTCCAGGTGCTTCTCTGGGATGTGTGATGAGCAGGTGCCCCCAAGTGGCCAGTGCCTTGTAGGCGATGCCACTTCCCTCACAGAGGCTGGAGGGGCAAGAAGGCCCCAGGCTCTTGGAAACCTCCCAAGGACTCAGTCTGTGGCTGACTTCAGAGGAAAAGGGCACCAGCCCTGGAATCTCACCTTTTCTTCTTGGTCCATGTCTTTTCCAAGGGCTGAGTGGAGAACATGCAGATGGCACAGTGGGTGGGTGGGGCAGAGCATAGAGGTAATCTTGCTCCTTTCCAACCTTGCAGATTGTGCGCCCATCCAATCACGCCACCATCCAGAGCATTGTCAGGGCTGTGGGCATTGTCCCAGGCATCCCAGAGCCCTGCTGTGTTCCCGACAAGATGAACTCCCTCGGGGTCCTCTTCCTGGATGAGAATCGGAATGTGGTTTTGAAGGTGTACCCCAACATGTCTGTGGAGACCTGTGCCTGCCGGTAAGACCAGTGCTCCAAAGTGGAAAGAAATCTCCACCCCATGGTCTGCAGGGTAACGTCCCTGGAGCCCCAGAGTGAGAGCTTGACTAGGGGTACAGCTGCAAAGGCAGGACAGAATTCACAGACAGCCTTGCTGCATCCCAAGAGGATCTGTCCCCCAGGCCATCATTCTGGGGTTTTTATTGCTGGTGACTGAGTCCTTAAAATTCCAGCCTGAACCCTCTGAAGGAATCTGAAAATTAGCCCTGGCATGAAGGCTGCCCATCCCCTTTGCCCTGTAGGCCTGCAAAACAAACGTGTCTACACTGTTGGCTTTTGTAGTCATCATCTGATGACCTTCAAAGAAGACTGCACACCTGATGACACTTGCTTCTTTCACGTGGAAATAACCTCATTTAAACAATGTTTAAGACACTTTGAGCCACGTATTAATACTGGCAAATGGGGCCTAAATAATGATAAAAAGGATTTTTTTCAAACTTCACTGCAAAGCTTTTAGACATACAATATGCACCTATAACCAATCTTCTTTTTCTTAATATATATTTTATTTTAAAACAAAAACAGGGGAATTGTAATCATTCTCCACAGAAGTAATATTGCTGGTTAAGTGTGCATTGTTTAAACCTGCTTATTGAAATAACATATGCAGTAATATCTTGCAGTACTAAAAAATAATTAAGATTTTTTATATTTTTATAAATTATACTTTCTATACTGTAGATTGTGTGTGTTATGTGTTTTTATGGAAAGTTAATAAATTAAAGGTACAGTGGTATCTTGAAAACTGAATGTCACCTATTCCAAAATACCAATGGATCCCATCTATAAGCATACCATCTGGGTGGCTTCTGGGTATATAGTCTCCTTTAGGATCAACTGAGGCCCTAGGCCATCTCTACATCCTTATCTCTGCTCCAAACTCCAGAAACCAGCCACTACATTGCCATTCAGAGTCCTGCCCACATTCTCTCATTCAGGCAGAACAGTGGCCTCACAGAGCTTCCTCACATTCTTAGCCTCAGAGGGGCCAGTGAATGATTGGAAGGGGTCTGAGACATCAAAGGGAACATTTGTGGTTGTCTGGTCACACACTTTTTACTTGGGATAGTTCAAAGAAGGGATTCAACGTAAGTGGTCCCAGTCTTTCCTGCATGCAAGAAGAGCTCCCTAGAGACTGGAATATCTGCTTTTCTCTGTGCATGTTTGTAAAAAGGCTACCCTGTTTATTCATCATCAACCCACCCCAAACTAGCCTCCCCCAAAGTCTCCCTTGTCTCTAAGTTTCCATTGGCTTACAGCTGTAGCACCTGAAGTTGATTGATGGGCATTTCGGAAGGAGAATCTGGCTGTGTAGAAGTGGTTTGGCTGGGACCTGAGAGGATGACAAGCCCCTGTTCTTACTTGGAGGATATTGAGAAGCTGGGAGTTCCTGGAAAGGACTTAGAAAAAGAAAAGAAGCCCAAGGTGCCTGTCTTAGGTTTGGCTCCTGGGTTCAGGGTTCCTACACAGGGATGTCTGAGGAAGTTCTCCCAGGAGAAACAGGTACGAAATAGATACAGCAGGACTGAAGAGCAAGAAGCCAAGCATCCCGGGCTCATCTAGATCCTCTGGGGAGCTCTGGAACTTAATTACACCTCAGGGTTAATATGACCTCGACAAGGGAGCTAGATGTTCAGACCCTCCCCAGAGTCTCAGGCTGCCACAGGAACTGGGGCAGAGAGGAACAGAAACTCCCAGGTCTCTGACCCTCTGCACAGACAGCCAAGGTAGCTCTGGAAGCCCAGGCAGCCTTTGAAGAAGGCTGCAGTGGCAGCTACTGCATGCAAAGCGAACAAGAGAGTACCCAGAACAGATAGGTAGGGGGTTCTGAGATACTCCAAATGGTCCTGGAACATGTGTGTGAACAGCTGTCCTGGGCACATTGCCCTGCCTCTTGGCAGAGATCAGGTGAAATGAGAGGAGTGGTCCTTATTCTTGCAGAAATTGCACTGGGACTAATCGTTCTATTCAAGTAGCTATGAATTGCTGGGATGTTTCATATGGTTCTGTTAACTTAGAGCTTGGTTTGTCACGTCTAATCCTTTTTGGAAGATGACAGGATATACGTTAGTAGAAAAATAAGTATAAGATACTGGAGCTTGGTAAGTCTCCAAATACCTTTCTTCTCAATATCAGATTCCTTACTTTTTCTTCCCCCCTTCAATTTTCTCTCATTGAACTACCTTTCCATTACTTGATGAAAATGGAGTGTCCTCTAATAACCCTATCTTATTCTTCCTGATATTTGCAGTTTCTGGGAGATCTTCTGAATCACCCTAAAAGCCTAGAACTCCTATTTCATTTCTGGATTATGAAGGTGAGGGAGCAGGCTGGGAGGGCCACCACAGGGTCCAGCCATGGGCAGGGTGATGGATGATATTCAGTAGTGATGACTTTGGAGTTTGGTGGAAGGAGCTAGTGTTCTCAGTGACCCCTTATAGTCATAAAGTGCCATGTAGTTTATATGTGGTATCTCATTCAGCTTCACAACAACCTTGCAACTCACTACCCAATTGGTGCCTCAGAAAAACAGGCTCAGCATGGGTAATATGGCCACCCATGTCTTACCAAGACCAGGAGAAATGTCAACTTTGACACCCAAGTTTCCCCGATTCTGGTGCTGCCTTCAAGCCTCCTGGCCAGTGACCTTACTACCAGCCTATTAGGGTTGTCCCAATGGCACGGAATGACCTCACAGTAAAGCAAGGTTTAGAAAGAAATCTATGTATGAAATAGTTTTTTTTTTCCTTTAAAACCAAAATATCAATATCACATTGTCATGAGAGCAAGAAGTTCCAGCACACAGCCCAGGTGTGCATGTGTCCCTGAGGTCACTCAACTGGGTCTGTGTTAGTCTGTAGAAAACACTGTGATGGCCTGCCAGTTGGCCCTATTCCTGAAGTGATACATCCTCTGAAAGGGTAAGGCCTTATTAGATTAGTCTATGTGACAAGTATAAACAGTACAACTGAAAGCTAGAAAATTTAAGGTGGGGAGAAAACATATAGAATTGATAGAAAAACTGATAGAACCATTTTATTAAACAAGTGGGGAAAATGGGCTGAGACACTACCAGGTACTTTGCCTGAGTTGTTCCAGTAGGTGCTTCTCTATGTCTAATTAATTCATAAATGTCATCGGAGCTATAGCCTATCACTAATGCTTCTTCTCTGGCCTGAGTGGAGGCAAGGTCATGCTGGAGGAGTCTACAGCAGTCTGGGGTAGGGTGGGAGGACATGAGGAAGGGACTCCAGGGAATGGAGATGGCTCCACGAGGATGGAAGTGCTGGACTTGTCTGATGCCATAAAGACATTGCAGGTATCGTTTGTGTAAAATGCATTTGATAGCATCTGTGCCAAGGAGGGCTGGGGCAGGAGGTTTGGTGGGAAAACCAGAAGGGTAGAACCAGCTCTGAGTGTAAATTGTGCATCAAAACATTGAAGTTACAGTTCAAGGCTATTTCCTTTCACTAAAGCTGGAAACATAAAATCCTTCCCTGGTAAACTGATACTCCTGAGATTTCCATTCCCCTTCTGTCTTCTCCCTGAGATAATAATGCTCATTTAAGCTTTGGCACACTTTTCCTTCTCACTCAGGTCTAATTCAATCCCAAATTCTTCCAATCTCTCCCAGCAGTCCTGGCTGTATGAGTAGGGGATAGGTGAGCAGAGGAATGGGTTTGTTTATTTATTCACTTCTTTAGCACCAACTAGGTGCCAAATACCATACTAGGCAATATCTACTACTTTATCTCTTGGCAGACTCATACAAATTTCCTGTTTTATCAAAACCAATGCGTTTCAGAATCACCAGGTTGCTGGGCTTTGTCCCTAGAGTTTCTGACTCAGGCCAGGATTTTCTTTTTTTTTTTTTTTTTAGGGTTTTCATTTTTAACTAGTTCTCACATGATGCTCTACTGGTGGTGGTCCAGGGACCACACCTTCAGACCCACTGTGCCAATAAATGTGTTAGCCACCTGGGAACAGTCCTCAGACAGGGAGTTCACCTTGGCTGAGAACTGATCCTGTGCCAAATGGAAAGAGGATCTCAGTGAGTTGAGGCTTGAGCCTGGGAAGTGACCACCCTGCCCTCCCCACCCCCACCCCGGCTCAGATGTTCGCCTTACAGCCTCCAAGCGGTGCCAGTTTTTATTCCTCTGAGCAATGTGTGGATGAATGTGGACTTTGAGAAGCTTACAGAGGGACTGGTGTGTTTTCCTATGTAATCAGGCTTCCTAGGACAGAAGGAGTTCCTAACCCCTTAGAGATAGTTGTATCACAGAAAGTCAGGCAGATTATGTCCCACCTCCATAAACAAAGGTTGATGTCAATGTCTGCTGGAGGGAAAAGCTTCAGCAATCCTTGAAATAAATGGATATGGCCAATCTGCCTCTCTTAATTATTAAATTATACTTCTCCCATAACAATTGCACATGATGACAGAGGTTTTGGGTAAATATCATGACAGCACAGTAATGCCTAACTGGGCATCACATATAGACAGGGACAAGGCTGAGCTGGCAGCCATCAGAGTCAACTGACCAATACACCCTGTGGAACACTCTGATGTGTTCAAGGATACATACAAAAATTAGCATGGAGGCCTGCCCAGAAGGAGCCTCAGCTCCACTGTGAATGCAGGGCTGTCTCAATGGGCACACCAAATTGCAAGAAGGATGTGCCAACTGAAGCCAACAGCAGACAGTAGTCCTAGGGTTTTTTATAGTGGTTGTCAGACAAATCCAACAAATGTCATTGCTCAAAACACACAGGCTGCATAGTGGAGCAGGGTACTGAGCGGAAACTGAGAGGCAGGCAGGATTAGACTAGGTGACAACAGAGAGGAGGAGAGCATGAGGCATCCATAACTAAGGGCAGAAGGAAAGACAGAGCTGTCTTAGGGGTGACAGAAAAGTAACCAAAAGATCCTATTTCACATTGACTAGGGCAATAAAGAGTGCTTCCAGAGAAACACCAGGCATCTGTGGACCTCTCTGGTGCCCTCCCTGGACACAGCGTGCCACCAAATAAAACACCTGAGCACAGCCCTAGCCAACCGGGGTGAGAGGTGCTACTGCTGTACCTACTAGAAGGCTGAAGTCCAGACACTGGTGTGGCTCATTGTAATGTGGGGAAAAATTAGTGCTGTTCAGCTGGCCATGCAAATAAACATATTTTTGTGTATCAAATGACTAAAGACTAGAGAACTCCTGGTCGGGAGTGGTAAGACAGATGCTCTCAGGCTCTGCTAATGGGAGTGATGATTAAAATGGTTCTGGAAAGTGACTTTGCAAGTTTACCAAAATATTTGAGAATATTTATGTATGTTTTGCTGTAGATATTTCACTTAAGATGGACTGTCTTAAGAAAATAATATAAGCCCTAGCTGGTGTGGCTCAGTGGATTGAGTACCAGCCTGAGAACCAAAGGATCACCAGTTTGATTCCCAGTCAGGGCACATGCCTAGGTTGCCCACCAGGTCAGATCTCCAGCAGAGGGCACATGAGAGGCAATAACACATTGATGTTTCCCTCTCTCTCCTTTCCTTCCCCTCTGTCTAAAATAAATAAATAAAATCTTTAAAAAATAATATAAAGTATAGACTATAATAATATGCCTTGCAACATTATCTTAATAGATAATCCAGTTGCCCTATAGTTGGAGAGTGTTGAATACATTGAGATATATCCACACGGTTGGGTATTGTTAACTCATTAAAAATGAAGTATATGAAAAACTTTTTCATGGCATGGGAACATACTTATATAGCCCTTCAGTGGCATCTCCTTCTGGGCACCAGATCTAGACCCCTCTGAGGACTCATCCCAATGAGACCATTCCTTGCTGCCAGGGACGTCAACCTCACCTATGCCAACCAAGACATTGCATTTCCCTGATCCCAGTGATTGGCTGGAGTGTGAGCAGATGACCCAGTGAGGAAGAGGAGCCACCATGAGAATAACTGAGACTTCCTGGAAAAAAGGCTCCCTCACTGGTTCATGACCTGCTGCAGCCTTCTTTCCAAGACATAGATGGAGCATGAAAACCACACAGTGGAAGGCAGTTCTGAGAGTGGAGAAAATATCACTACAACTTTGCCAGTACTCTGGACCAGGCTGTGCTAAAGCCAAACCTTTGCTGAACTTTTCAGCTTACATTTGTTAGCCATACATAATCCATTTTTCTTAAGCCTGTTAGGATTCTTCTTTGCAACCTGCAACAAAAGGAGCTCTATATGGCTTACTTTAATACTTTTTAACTATGGCAAAATATACATAACATAAAATTCACCATTTTTAAGTGTACAATTCTGTACAATTAAGATTCAAATTGCTGTGTAACCATCACCATCATCTATTTCCAGAACTCTTTTTTCATCTTGCAAAACCAGATTAATTAATTTGTGCCTATTAAATAATAACTCCCTATTCCTCCTTCCCATAAGCCCCTGGCAACCACTACTCTGTGCATTTGACTATTCAAGTTACCTCATATAAGTGGAGTCATACAATATTTGTCCTTTTGTGACTGGTTTATTTCATTTTGCATATTTTCAAGGTTGATCTATGTTGTGGCACATGTCAGAATTCCTTTTTTGAAATGCTGAATTATATTCCATTGTTTGAGTGTTTCTATTTAATTTTTTATCCATTCATTTATCAGTGGACACTAGGGTTGTTTCTACCATTTAGGCTATTGTAAATAATGTTGCTATGAATGTGGGTATGCAAATACCTCTTCAAAATCCTGCTTTCAATTCTTTTGGGGATGTACTGAGAAATAGAATTACTCGGTCATATAGTACACAGTTTGGGGGAAGAGAAGAGAGGTGGATGATATTTTATGGCTCAAATAAGGCAGCTCCTCCATGAGGCCCCAGCAATGGAAGGCTGCTGGCAGAAGAGGGATTGGTCCTTTGTATAAGGACCTCCACTTTTTCTGGGAAACACAGAAAAAGTACAAAACCTTGTTCCTTAAAAGCCAGAGTTAAGGTGATCTGTCTGGATGGACCAAAGCCCATCTCTACAGAAAGGTATCAAGGTCTCTGAAATCACACTGCCTTGAGGAAAGTGGACTGGTGACCCAGGTTCCCCATAAGAACCTAGAATTTTGTGATGAGAAGGTAAAATGGGATCAGGGTGTGACCACAGCTGGACTCTTCTCTCTACGCAGCCACCTGCTACAAGGACATGCCTTCTGGAGAATGGTAAGCTTGGGAGTGTGCCTAAGAAAGCTGTTACCTTGGTGCACAAAGGGGGATATCACGGAGTCCTTGGCAGAAGGCTGGACTGGCCAGGTCGTCCCAGCAGCTTGTCATGAGCATTTGTTCATAATGTATTCTTTCCTATAAGTCAGTCAGGCAACTGCACAGCTAGCTGCCTGTTGAGCAGCCTGGCACCAAGGAATAAACAAGAGTCATCACACACAGTTAACTATGCTATTCACTTAGCTTTTGTTGAATGTGGTTCACTCAAAGTAGAACATCAACATATATTAATATTCTACTCATTCTTAACAATCTATAAGAAATATAACACACACACACACAGAACAATCAATGTGGGATAATGAACCTGAGTCCCAGAGTCTCAGTCTGCAGGTTGGGGAGATAGCACAGTGGGCAAGGGAATTGTCAGTATCTTGCAAGGAAGGAGCTCTGGATCCAGGTAGGCAGTGGGCAGACGAAGTCCTCAGTCCAGCAGGGCAGAGCCTCTGACAGCCTATGCCAAGGGAGATCAGCATGGCATGGAGCAGCATCTTGATGTGTGGAGCTCAGCTGTCTTGGCTGTGGTCTAGAGCCTGTCTCAGTTATACCTTGAAAGTGGTGTACTCCACCCTTCTGGGTTTCTTGATGAGTGTCTTGGAACCTCTGAAGGCGAGTGGGGGATTTTTCCAGTAGCCTATCTATGGGTGGTTCCGCTCTGCAGACAGGGCTGTTCTGGTCATGTGTGCAGATATCTTAGGTTTGTCTCATTGCCTTATCTGTCTTCTCTGACTTAGGTAGTTTCCCTTTTGAACCAAAGTGTCATGGCTGACTGGCAGCCATCTTGGTTGACACGAGCCACTCCATTCTGTTTTATACACTTTATGCTATCTTGACCGGCCCAGTGCCATTTTATTAGTCCTTCTTTCCATACAGCTGTGTGCAAACAGCTGTGAGATGTATTCAACCCATCCCCAATAGCAAAGCCAGGGGTCATGGGGAAACAACAGCAGGTGGGACCTGCTCCTCTCTTCCAGCATTAAGAAGCTTCACTGGTATCATCTCACCTGTCTCCTTTGGACTAAATAAACCCACCGTGCACTTGGAAAATACAGAAAACAGACACTGTTAAAGGGGATAAACTTGACTTTCCCATAATAGGGATAAAAAAACCTCACACAGGTATGTGGGGGAGGGGTCCAAGAGGGAACAATGGTGCTTGCTCCACCAGATTTCAGGAGCCAACAGCTCTTCTGGCCACTGGAGATGCTAGTTCATGTCCAACACACATGAAAGCACACAAGAGTTGAAGGAACTGGGACCAGAGGCAGCCAAGCGCCTGGAGGTGGCCCTGTGACCAGAGGCAGCAAAGCAATTGGAGTTGGCACTGAGACTGGAAGAGGGGGCTTTGTGTAAGACCCGCAGCTCACACCCATGATCCTATGGTGAATGCGCGCAACGCAGGCAACGCGCAGAGCCAACACCCATAAACTCAGGTAGGCACGCATGCCCTGTAGGAGACCCAGAGCTCACAAACATAAACAAGAGGAGTGCTCAATCCTTAGGAGTTCTGAGTTCACACCCATAAACTCGGGAAAGTGTATGCTCAGCAGGAGGCTCAGAAACCACGCCAAAGGCCCTGCACGGAGAGGCACCAAGCTAGCACTGGGAAGAGTGCACAGCTGGCACTGAGGAGAGTAGCCCAAAGCTGACTGAGTGCTGAACAGGGAGAAAAGCAATACAAATTGCCCTTCGGCCTGTTGCAGCCAGCAAGACCAAAAATCCAGTTTGGCCAGTTTGAAAACAGCAAGAGGTTTTCTTGTTTGGGGTGTGTGTGTGTGTGTGTGTCTGTGTGTGTGTGTGTGTGTGTATTTTGTTTCATTTTTTTTGTTTTAATTATATATTTTTATTTTTTTATTATTTTTATCTTCTTTATACCTCAATTCCTTTTGCATCTCTTTACTTCTTTCTTCTTTTATTCCTGCTTCCTTTCTTTCCAATTTTATCTCCTTTCCATTCTTTTTCTTCTTTTTCCTTTTATTCCCTCTTTTTAAATACCCACGAGTGAGACCAAAAAAATGTGGAACTGTGAAAAATACAGAGCGGGATCCAAAGATGGGATATCACAACAGCTGAGAGAGTGGAAGCTCCAAACACCAGGATACCCGAAGGAGACTGCACCACAGAATCTCACAGGTATTCTACCAGAGAAGTTCACACAATAAAACTGGGGACCCAGAACAGATCATTTTAAGAAGTTGAGACTTACAAGAAGAGTCTCACAAGCAATGGGAAGACAAAGAAACAATCCCCAGACTTCCGGCCAAGATGGAGGCGTAGGCGGACACACTGTGCCTCCTCTCACAACCAAAATTAAGGTCAACAAAATTTAGAAACAAGAAAACAACCAGAACTTATAGAAAATTGAACTGTACGGAAGTCCAACAACCATTCATCCAGACTGGTAAGAGGGGCGGAGTCGAGGCAGGAGAAAGTGGAGGTGCAGACCCAGGAACCCAAGCAGCAGCGGCTTGCAGTTCCCAGGTGCACAGGCGGCGGCTGGCAGTCCCCGGGCCCACAGGCAGCAGCTGGCGGACCCCGGGCACAGGGGGACAACTCTGCAGACCCAGTGAGGCCACACAGGGCGGCTGGCTGACCAGGTGGTCCCACATTCCCGCGCGCAGACGGTCCAGGCAGAGGGGAAGCGGCGGAAGGGTCTGAATCCAGGAGAGAGCAGAGCAGGTGCCATTCTTCCCTCTTAGACTCCGCCCCCACATACAGTGTCACAAACCAGCGACTGAGCTGCCCCACACTGGAGAGCGCCAGAGGCTCCACTCCTCACTATGTAACAGCATGTGCCAGTGCACAGATAATCCAGGTGAAGGGGAAGCGGCGGAAAGGGCCAGAGTCCAGGAGAGAACAGAGCAGGCGCCATTGTTCCCTCTCAGACCCCACCCACACATACAGCGTCTCAACCAAGTGACTGGGCTACCCCGCCCTGAGGAACAACTAAGGCTCCACCCCTCACTACGTAATAACTGCGACCAGACTAAAACCAAAACAAAACAAAACAAAAAACCCCCACCAAAAATGGCTCAAACCGGAAAACAAATAAAAGCTCCAGCAACAATTCCTCTAAGCAGTGAAGAGATAGCCAACCTATCAGATGTACAGTTCAAAGCACTGGTCATCAGAATGCTCACAGAATTGGTTGATTTTGCTCACAAACTAGATGAAAAAATGCAGGCTACAATACGTGAAATGAAGGAAGATGCATGGGGAACTGATAGAGATGGAAGGAAAAACTGGGACTCAAATCAATGGAGTGGACCAGAAGGAAGAAACTAACAACCAAACAGAAAACAAGGAAGAAACAAGAATTCAAAAAAATGAGGAGAGGCTTAGGAACCTCCAGGACATCGTTAAACATCCCAACATCCAAATTATAGGGGTCCCAGAAGGGGAAGAAGAAAAGAAACAAGGGGAAAACTTATTTGAACAAATAATAAAGGAAAACTTCCCCAATCTGGCAAAGGAAATAGACTACCAGGATGTCCAGGAAGCTCAGAGAGTCCCAAAGAAGTTGGACCCAAGGGGAAACACACCAAGGAACATCGTAATTACATTAGCCAAGATGAAAATGAAGGAGAGAATTCTAGAAGCAGCAAGGGATAAGGGGACAGTCACTTACAAGGGAGTTCCCATCAGACTGTTAGCTGATTTCTCAAAAGAGACCTTACGGGCAAGAAGGGGCTGGCATGACCCACACATATGCTGCCTACAAGAGACCCACCTCAGGACAAAAGACCTACACAGACTCAAAGTGAAAGGCTAGAAACAAATTTTCCAAGCAAATGGACAGGAGAAAAAGGCCAGGGTAGCAATACTCATAACAGACAAAATAGACTTCAAAAGAAGTGCCATAAAGAGAGACCCAGAAGGTCACTTCATAATACTCAAGGAAAGAATCCACCAAGAAGACATAAACATTGTAAATATATATGCACACAACATAGGAGCACCTAAATACATCAAGAAAATTTTAGAGGACTTCAAGAAAGATATTGACAGAAACACAATTATAGTAGGAGATTTTAACACCCCATTGTCAAAAATGGACAGATCTTCCAAACAAAATATCAAAAAAGATATTGTGGCATTGAACAGTACTCTAGACGAATTGGACTTAGCTGATATATATAGGGCCCTTCATCCCAAAGAAACTAAATACACATTTTTTTCAAACGCACATGGAACATTTTCAAAGATAGACCACATGATAGGACACAAAAAAGCCTCAACAAATTCAAGAAAATTGACATCATAACAAGCATTTTCTCCGACCACAAGGGACTAAAACTAGAAACCGACTTGATGGGGAAAATCCCCAAATCATCAAAATCATGGAGATTGAATGGCATGCTATTAAACAATGAATGGGTAAAGAATGAAATTAAGGAGGAAATCAAAAAGTTTCTGGAAACAAATGAAAATGAACACACAACAACCCAAAACTTATGGGACACAATGAAGGCAGTGCTCAGAGGGAAGTTCATAGCAATACAGGCCTACCTAAAGAAGACAGAAACATTTCTAACAAACGACTTAAGCCTACGCCTACAAGAACTCAAGGAACAACAACAAAGACAGCCCAGGGCAAGTAGAAGGAAGGAAATAACCAAGATAAGAGCAGAATTAAATGACATAGAGACTAAAAGCACAATCCTAAGGATCAATTAATCCAGGAGCTGGTCCTTTGAAAAGATAAACAAAATCGACAAGCCTTTAAGCAGGATCATCAAGAAAAAAAGAGAGGGGACTCAAATAAACACAATCAGAAATGAAAGAGGAGAGATTACGACTGACACCACAGAAATACAAGGGACTGTAAGAAATTACTACGAAAACTGTATGCCAAGAAATTTGAAAACCTAGGTGAAATGGACAACTTTCTAGAAAAATATAACCTTCCAAAACTCAATGAAAAAGAAACAGAAACCCTGAACAGACCAATAACAGCTGGTGAAATTGAATCAGTAATCAAAACACTCCCAGCACACAAAACCCTGGACCAGATGGTTTCACAGGAGAATTCTACAAAGCATTTAAGGAAGAGCTAACCCCTACACTTCAGAGACTATTCCAAAACATCCAAAAGGATGGAAGACTCCCAAACTCTTTTTATGAAACCAGCATCATCCTAATCCCAAAACCAGATAAAGACACAATAAAGAAAGAAAACTTCAGGCCAATATCACTGATGAACATAGACGCTAAAATCCTCCACAAAATATTGGCAAACCGCATCCAACAATACATTAAAAAGATCATACACCATGACCAAGTGGGATTCATCCCAGGGATGCAAGGATGGTTCAACATTCGCAAATCAATAAATGTAATACATCACATAAACCAAAGCAAAGACAAAAATCACATGATCCTATCAATAGATGCAGAAAAAGCTTTTGATAAAGTACAACACCCATTTATGATAAAAACACTCAGCAAAGTGGGAATAAAGGAAGCATTCCTCAACATAATAAAGGCCATATATGAGAGACCTACAGCCATCATCATACTCAATGGGCAAAAACTGAAATCTTTCCCACGAAGATCAGGAACAAGACAAGGCTGTCCACTTTCACCACTTCTATTCAATATAGTATTGGAAGTCTTAGCCACAGCAATTAGAAAAGAAAAGGAAATAAAAGGCATCCAAATTGGAAAGGAGGAAACAAAACTATCATTGTTTGCAGATGACATGATAGTGTACATAGAAAATCCTATAGACTCGGTCAAAAAGCTGCTCGACATAATAAATGAATTTGGCCAAACCGCTGGATACAAAGTCAATATCCAGAAATCAAAGGCATTTTTGTATACCAACAGTGAAACAGCAGAAGCAGAAATCAAGAAAAAATCCCATTCCATATAGCAAAAAGAAAAATAAAATACCTAGGAATAAACCTAACCAATGAGGTAAAAGACTTGTATGCAGAAAACTACACAACACTGAAGAAAGAAATCAAGGAAGACAGAAACAAATGGAAGCATATACCATGTTCATGGATCGGAAGAATTAATATCATCAAAATGTCCATATTACCCAAAGCAAGTTACAGATTCAATGCAATAACTATTAAAGTTCCAATGACATATTTCACAGACATAGAACAAACACTTCAAAAATTTATATGGAATCATAAACGACCCCGGATAGCGGCAGCAATTTTGAGAAAGAAGAGCAAAGTAGGAGGGATCACAATACCTGATACCAAACTGCATTACAAAGTCACTGTAAACAAAACAGCCTGGTACTGACACAAGAACAGACACATGGACCAGTGGAATAGAACAGAGAGCCCAGAAATAAACCCAAGTCTCTACAGTCAATTAGTAGTCAACAAAGAGGGCAGCAACATAAAATGGAGCAAAAATAGCCTCTTCAACACGTGGTGCTGGGAGAACTGGACAGCTACATGCAAAAAAATGAAACTCGAGCACCAACTTACACCATATACAAAAATAAATTCAAGGTGGATAAAAGATTCACATATAAGCCATGACACCATTAAAATTCTAGAGGATAACATAGGCAGGAAAATCTCAGATATTTCACGCAGCAATATTTTCACTGATATGTCCCCTAGAGCAAGGGACATAAAGGAAAGAATAAACAAATGGGATCTCATCAAAATAAAAAGCTTCTGCACAGCTAAAGAAAACAGTATTAAAATAAAAAGAGAACCAACGGTATGGGAAAACATATTTGACAATAATACCTCAGACAAGGGACTAATCCCCAAAATATATAAAGAACTTACAAGACTCTACTCTAAGAAGACAAGCAACCCAATTAAAAAATGGGCAAAGGATTTGAACAGACACTTCTCCAAGGAGGACATACAGAGGATCCAGAGACACAGGAAAAGATGCTTGATATCTCTAGCTATCAGAGAGATGCATATTAAAACTACAATGAGATACCACTTGACACCAGTCAGAATGGCCTTCATAAACAAAGCAACAAACAGCAAGTGTTGGAGAGGTTGTGGAGAAAAGCGGACCCTAGTGCACTGTTGGTGGGATTGCAGATTGGTACAACCACTATGGAAAACAGTATGGAATTTTCTAAGAAAACTAAAAATGGACATACCTTTTGACCCAGCAATTCCACTGCTTGGATTATATCCTAAGAACCCTGAAACACCAATCCAAAAGAACCTATGCACCTCTATGTTCATAGCAGCACAATTTACAATAGCCAAGTGCTGGGAGCAACCTAGGTGCCCATCCGTTAATGAATGGATCAAAAAACTGTGGTACATTTACACAATGGAATTCTATGCAGCAGAAAGAAAGAAGGAGCTCCTATCCTTTGCGACAGCATGGAAGGAATTGGAGAGTATCATGGTAAGCGAAATAAGCCAGGCAGTGAAAGACAAATACCATATGATCTCACCTTTAACAGGAAGCTAATCAACAAAACAAACAAACAAGCATAATATAAACAAAGACACTGAATTTGAGAACAGTCTGACAGTGTCCAGAGGGGGAGGGGAGGGAATTTCAGGGGAAAAGGGGAACAGTTTAGAGCAACAAGTATAAAGGACTCATGGACAAAAACTATGGGGGGTGGAAATGGGAGGAAGGTGGGGAGGGCTGGGGTGGTGGGCTGGGGCGGGGTAAAAGACAGAAAACTGTACAATATCAACAATTAAAAAATACTGATTAAAAATAAAATAAAAAAATGGAAAAAAATATTAAATGAAAATATGACAAAAAAATAAATAAAAAAGAAACAATCCCCAAATGAAAAAAAAGAAGGAAGCCCCAGAAAGAATGCTACATGAAATGGAGGCCACTCAACTATCAGATATTGAGATCAAAGGTCAGGAAGCTCCATGAGCTCTCAATGAGCTACCAGAAACTATAGGGAAGGTACAATGAACTCAATGAAAATTATATAAGCATGAAAAAGGAAATAGAAACTATCAAAAAGAGCCAAGAGGAAATGAAGAATACAATTTCTGAACTGAAGAACACAGTAGAAGGAATCAAAAGCAGAACTGATGAAGCAGAAGATTGGATCAGTGAGTTGGAGGACAAAGTAGGAAAAAAAACACCCAGAGAACAAAAAAAGGAAAAGAGGCTCAGAAAAAATGAAGACTGATCAAGAGAAATGCAAGACAATATGAAACATAATGATACCCGTATAATAGGGATACCAGAAGGAGAAGCACAGGAGCAAGGAATAGAAAACCTATTTGAAAAAGTAATGATGGAAAACTTACTTAATGTGATCAAAGAAAAAGTCACACAAATCCAGGAAATACAGAGAACCCCAATCAAGTAGAACCCAAAGAGATGCACTTCAAGACACATCATAATTAAAATGGCAAAATTCCAAGACAAAGAGAGAATCTTAAAAGCAGCAAGAGAGAAAAAGGAAATAACATACAAGGGAGCCTCGATAAGGTGAGCAGGTGACTTCTCAAAGGAAACGTTCCAAACCCAAAGAGAATGGCAAGAAATATTTTAAGTAATGAGAAGCAAAAACCTGTAAGCAAGAATGCTTTACCGAGCAAGACTCTCAATAAAGGTAGAAGGCCAAATAAGGAGCTTCCCAGACAAAAGAAGTCTAAAAGAATACACCTCCTTCAAACCAGCTCTGCAACAGATGTGAAAAGGTCTGTTTTAAGGAAAGGAAGGAAGAGAGAGAGAGAGAGAGAGAGAGAGAGTGAGAGAGGAACATAGGTACGAAAATGGCAATGAATAAGTACCTATCAATAGGAACGTTAAATGTAAATGGAATTAATGCTCCAATCAAAACACATAGAATAGCTGAATGGATAAGAAAGCATGACCCACTCATATGCTGCCTACAAGAGACCCACCTCAGTACAAAAGACCTACACAGACTCAAAGTGAAGGGATGGAAACAAATTTTCCAAGCAAATGGACAGGAAAAAAAAAGCTGGGGTAGCAATACTCATAACAGACAAAATAGACTTCAAAAGAAGTGCCATAAAGAGAGACCCAGAAGGTCACTTCATAATACTCAAGGAAAGAATCCACCAAGAAGACATAAACATTGTAAATATATATGCACACAACATAGGAGCACCTAAATACATCAAGAAAATCTTAGAGGACTTCAAGAAAGATATTGACAGCAACACAATTATAGTAGGGGATTTTAACACACCACTGTCAAAAATGGACAGATCTTCCAAACAAAATATCAACAAAGATATTGTGGCATTGAACAACACTCTAAAGGAAATGGACTTAACTGATATATATAGAGCCCTTCATCCCAAAGAAACTAAATACACATTTTTTTCAAATGCGCATGGAACATTTTCAAAGATACACCACATGATAGGACACAAAACAAGCCTCAACAGATTCAAGAAAATTGACATCATACCAAGCATTTTCTCTGACCACAAGGGACTGAAACTAGAAACCAACACCAAGGGGAAAAACCCAAAACCCTCAAAATCATGGAGATTGAATAGCAAGCTATCAAACAATGAAAGGGTCAAGAATGAAATTAGGGAGAAAATCAAAAAAATTCTGGAAACAAATGAAAATGAACTCACAAGGACCCAAAACTTATGGCACACAGCGAAGGCAGTCCTGAGAGAGAAGTTCATAGTGATACAGGCCTATCTAAAAAAGGTAGAAACATTTAAAACAAACAACCTAACCCTACACCTACAAAAACTCAAGGAACAACAACAAAGACAACCCAGAACAAGTAAAAGGAAGGAAATAACCAAGATCAGAGCAGAATTAAATGACAGAGACTAAAAGCGCATTTCTAAGGATCAATGAATCAGAAGCTGTTTCTTTGAAAAAATAAACAAAATCGACAAGCCTTTAAGCAGGCTCATCGAGAAAAAAAGAGAGAGGACTCAAATAAACACAATCAGAAATGAAAGAGGAGAGATTACAACTGACACCGCAGAAATAAAAAGGATTGTAAGAAATTACTATGAAGAACTGTATGCCAAGAAATTTGGAAACCTAGGTGAAATGGACAACTTTCTAGAAAAATGTAACCTTCCAAAACTCAATGAAAAAGAAACAGAAAGCCTGAAAAGACCAATAACAGCAGATGAAATTGAAGCAGTAATCAAAAAACTCTCGACACACAAAAGCCCTGGATCAGATGGTTTCACAGCAGAATTCTACAAAACATTTAAGGAAGAGCCAACCCCTATCCTTCAAACTATTCCAAAAAATTCAAAATGATGGAAGACTCCCAAACTCTTTTTATGAAGCCAGCATCATCCTAATCCCAAAACCAGATGAACACATAACAAAGAAAGAAAACTTCAGGCCAATATCACTGATGAATATAGATGCTAAAATCCTCCACCAAATATTGGCAAACTGCATCCAACAATACATGGAAAATATCATACACCATGACCAAGTGGGATTCATCCCAGGGATGCAAGGATGGTTCAATATTCACAAATCAGTAAATGTAATACATCACATAAACAAAAGCAAAGACAAAAATCACATGATCATATCAATAGATGGGGAAAAAGCATTTGATAAGGTACAACACCCATTTATGGTAAAAACACTCAGCAAAGTGGGAATACAGGGAGCATTCCTCAACATAATAAAGGCCATTTATGAGAGGCCTACAGCCAACATCATACTCAATGGGCAAAAACTGAAATCTTTCCCACTAAGATCAGGAACAAGACAAGGCTGTCCACTTTCACCACTTCTATTCAATATAGTATTACAAGTCTTAGCCACAGTGATTAGACAAGAAAAGGAAATACAAGGCATCCAACTTGGAAAGGAGGAAACAAACCTGTCATTGTTTGCAGATGGCATGATAGTGTACATAGAAAATCCTATAGAATCGGCCAAAAAGCTGCTTGACCTAATAAATGAATTTGGCCAAACAGCCAGATAAAAAGTCAATATATCCAGAAATCAAAGGCATTTCTGTATACAAACAGTGAAACAGCAAAAGCAGAAATCAAGAAAAAAAATCCCATGCCAGATAGGAAAAAGAAAAATAAAATACCTAGGAATAAACCTAACCAAGGAGGTAAAAGAACTGTATGCAGAAAACTACACAACACTGAAGAAAGAAATCAAGGAAGACACAAACAAATGTAAACATATACTGTTTTCATGGATCGCAAGAATCAACATCATCAAAATGTCCATACTACCCAAAGCAACTTACAAATTCAATGCAATACCTCTTAAAGTACAAATGGCATATTTCCCAGACATAGAACAAACACTTCAAAAATTTATATGGAATCATAAATGACCCCAAATAGCTGCAGCAATCTTGAGAAAGAAGAGCAAAGTAGGAGGGATCACAATACCTGATACCAAACTGTATTACAAAGCCACTATAATCAAAACAGCCTGGTACTGTCACAAAAACAGGCACATGGACCAGTTGAACAGTACAGAGAGCCCAGAAATAAACCCAAGTCTCTATGGTCAATTAATATTCAACAAGGGTGGCAGCAACATAAACTGGAGTAAAAATAGCCTCTTCAACAAGTGGTGTTGGGAGAACTGGACAGCTACGTGCAAGAAAATGAAACTCAAGCATCAGCTTACGCCATACACAAAAATAAATTCAAGGTGGATAAAAGATTTTAATAAAAGCGGTGACACCATTAAAGTTCTAGAGAAGAACATAGGCAGGAAAATCTCAGATATTTCACACAGCAACATTTTTACTGATATGTCCCCTAAAGCAAGGGACATAAAGGAAAGAATAAACACGTGAGATCTCATAAAAATAAAAAGCTTCTTCACAGCTAAAGAAAACAGTATTAAAATATAAAGAGAACCAACTGTATTGGAAAACATACTTACCAATGATACCTCACACAAGGGTATAATCTCTAAAATATATTAAGAGCCTATATGACTCCACTCTAAGAAGACAAGCAACCCAATTAAAAAAATGGGCAAAGGACTTGAACAGACACTTCTCCAAGGAGGACATACAGAGGATCCAGAGACACATGAAAAAATATCTCTATGAAAAAATATGCTCGATATCTCTAGCTATTAGAGAGATGCAAATTAAAACTATAATAAGATACCACTTGACACCAGTCAGAATGGCCTTCATAAACAAAGCAACAAACAGCAAGTGTTGGAGAGGTTGTGGAGAAAAGGGGACCTGAGTGCACTGTTGGTGGAATTGCAGACTGGTACAACTGCTATGGAAAACAGTATGGAATTTTCTAAGAAAACTAAAAATGGATCTACCTTTTGACCCAGCAATTCCACTGCTTGGATTATATCCTAAGAACCCTGAAACACCAATCCAAAAGAACCTATGCACCCCTATGTTCATAGCAGCACAATTTACAATAGCCAAGTGCTGGGAGCAACCTAGGTGCCCATCAGTTAATGAATGGATCAAAAAACTGTGGTACATTTACACAATGGAATTCTATGCAGCAGAAGGAAAGAAGGAGCTCCTGCCTTTTGCACCAGCATGGATGGAACTGGAGATCATCATGCTAAACGAAATAAGCCAGGCAGTGAAAGGCAAATGCCATATGATCTCACCTTTGACATGAACTTACTCAACAAAACAAACAAACAAGCAAAATATAACCAAAGGCACTGAAATTGAGAACAGACTGACAGTGACCAGAGGGGAAAGAGGAGGGAATTTCAGGGGAAAAGGGGAAGGGTTTAGAGCAACAAGTATAAAGGACACATAGACAAAAACTAGGGGGGTTGGGAATGAGAGGGAGGTGGGGAGGGTTAGGGCAGTGAGCTGGGATGGGCGTAAAAGACAAGAAAACTGTACAAGAGCAACAATTAAAATAAATTGACAGTGTCCAGAGTGGGAGGGGAGGGAATTTCGGGGGAAAAGGGGAACGGTTTAGAGCAACAAGTATAAAGGACTCATGGACAAAAACTATGGGGGGTGGAAATGGGAGGAAGGTGGGGAGGGCTGGGGTGGTGGGCTGGGGCGGGGTAAAAGACAGAAAACTGTACAATATCAACAATTAAAAAATACTGATTAAAAAAAATTAAAAAAAAAAAAGAAAACCTCACACAATTATTTAAAAACAATTTGAGATGTGGACATACTGATACTCTGAGTTTGTGGGGCAGATAATTCCAGGAATTCACAGTCCTGTTGGATTTCCCAGTGCTGGGGGCACCATCCACATCACAGTCTCTGTGACTGGTGACTCTGAGCTTTCTTGATGTGTAGCCTCTGCAGGTGTATGTGTTGACTCCACATGTAAACAAGTCCACTGTCCCTTATCTGAGATCCTCAAACCTGAACTATCAGAAAACCTAAATTTTCTTTTAACTCTTTTCATGGCCAAACTAGACTTGAATGGATATGTGTTTTTATTTGTTTCACTGCAGAAATATTAATGTGTTTGATTATAGGGCACTAACCCCAACACCATTGGAGCTATTATAGTACATATGCCATACCAAACTCCCCAGATCTGAGGTTTTCTGAATCAGAAAACACTCTGGCCACAAGAGTTTTAAATAGGACTTCCGGCCAAGATGGAGGCATAGGCGGACACACTGCACCTCCTCTCACAACCAAAATTAAGGACAACGAATATTTAGAAACACGAAAACAACCACAACTGATAGAAAATTGAACTGTACGGAAGTCCAACAACCATTCATCCAGACTGGTAAGAGGGACGGAGTTGCAGCAGGAAAAAGTGGAGGTGCGGACCCAGGAATGCAAGCAGCAGCAGCTGGCAGTTCCCAGGTGCACAGGCAGTGGCTGGTGGTCCCTGGGCACAGGGGGGCAACTGTGCAGACCCAGTGAGGCCGCACAAGGCAGCTGGCTGACCAGGTGGTCCCACATTGTCGCGCACAGACGGTCCAGGCAGAGGGGAAGTGGCGGAAGGGACTGAATCCAGGAGAGAGCGGAGCAGGCGCCTTTGTCCCCTCTCAGCCCCCGCCCCCACATACAGAGTCACAACCCAGCGACTGGGCTGCCCCGCCCTGAGGAACACCTAAGGCTCCACCCCTCATACGTAATAGCCACGACCAGACTAAAACCAAAACAAACAAACAAAAAAAAACCACCAAAAATGGCTCAAACCGGAGAAAAAATGAAAACCCCAGAGTCAATTCCTCTAAGCAACGAAGAGATAGCCAACCTATCAGATGCACAGTTCAAAGCACTGGTCATCAAAATGCTCACAGAATTGGTTGATTTTGCTCACAAATTAGATGAAAAAATGCAGGCTACAATACATGAAATGAAGGAAGACGCATGGGGAACCGATAGAGATGGAAGGAAAACTGGGACTCAAATCAATGGAGTGGACCAGAAGGAAGAAATTAACAATCAAACAGAAAACGAGGAAGAAACAAGAATTCAAAAAAATGAGGAGAAGCTTAGGAACCTCCGGGACATTGTTAAATGTCCCAACATCCGAATTATAGCTGTCCCAGAAGGGGAAGAAGAAGAGCAAAAAAAAAAAAAAAAAAATGTAGAAAACTTATTTGAACAAATAATAAAGGAAAACTTCCCTAATCTGGCAAAGGAAATAGACTACCCCAGGACATCCAGGAAGCTCAGAGAGTCCCAAAGAAGTTGGACCCAAGGAGAAACACATCAAGGCACATGGTAATTACATTAGCCAAGATGAAAATGAAGGAGAGAATTCTAGAAGCAGCAAGGGATAAGGGGACAGTCACCTACAAAGGAGTTCCCATCAGACTGTTAGCTGATTTCTCAAAAGAGACCTTCCAGGCAAGAAGAGGCTGGAAAGAAATATTTGAAATCTTGAAAAGCAGGGACCTACATCCAAAATAGTTTTTTCCAGCAAAGCTGTCATTTAGAATGGAAGGACAGATAAAGCACTTCTCAGATAAGGTCAAGTTCAAGGAGTTTATCATCACCAAGCTCTTATTCTATGAAATGTTAAAGGGACTTATCTAAGAAAAAGAAGATAAAAAATAGGACAGTGAAAAGACAGCAAACTCACAGTTATTAAGAACCACACCTAAAACAAAAGCAAACTAAGCAAACAGCTAGAAGAGGAACAGAACCACAGAAATGGAGATCATGTGGAGGGTTAGCAACAGGGGCTTGGGAGGAGGAGCGGGGTAAAGGTACAGTGAATGAGTAGCATAGATAGTGGGTAGAGAATAGACAGGGGGTGAGCAAGAATAGTATGGGAAATGTAGAAGCTAAAGAACTTATGACACATGGACATGAACTAAAGGGGGGAATGTGAGTGGGAGAGGGTGTGCAGGGTGGGGGGAATGATGGGGGAGAAATGGGACAACTGTAATAGCATAATCAATAAGATACATTAAAAAAAAGAGTTTTAAATAGGAGACCATGGAGCTGTACGTATCTCAAAACATTAACTGTGGGCATCACTGGACAAGATTGTAGTTTATTTTTATTTCCTTCTTTAAAATGTTTTACGTTTTCCCAATTATTGCACTATATACTACTGTTATAATCAGAAGAGAAATATCTGTCATGTTCTAAAGAAAACATCAGGTAGTAGTTTCTTGAGCTTCCCTGAGCACTTTCGAGGCACCCCACGTATCCCTTGGCTCCTCCTCCAGTGTGACAGATTTCTGAGCTGCCACCAGGGCCTCGGGTTTGGCAGCAGGGTGGTGCCTCCAGCTTCTCCCAGCCCACTCCACTACCCTGGCTTTGCACTCCTCCATTAGTGGAAGAGTTGTGCTTTGAGCTGACTCAATGCCCAGGATTCTTCTTACCTCTTTTCCAAGCCATATGTCTGAAGGTATACCTTTCCCATCCATAATCCCCTGGCAGTGTCTGCAAAGGATAGGGATAGTAAATTCTGTCTAGGCCTGGCCACTCAGGGGCTCCTGGCTTTCCCCTGCCCCTCAGGGGTGGGAAAAAGCTGGGTGTGCCCTGGGATCTCTGATCCTAGGCTATCACGGCCCCTCCTGCATCTCCTTAGACCTGCTCAGCGCACTGCTATTCTCCCCAGGAGCACCACCAGCTTGGAAAAACTTCACTTTCAAATCTTCCTGAGAGTAGAACCCCAGAGTATTTTAACTACGCTCATTCTTTGCCTTGCTTAAACCCACGCATGATCAAATGGACAGTTTAAGTGTGGGCACGATGCTTTAAAAATAACACAGACCCCGGGGCCTCTCCAAACAGGTTGAGCTGTGGCTCATTAGCTTCCTCAGGCCAGGGGCACAAACTCAGAGCTCCACTCCTCTTCTCTTGTCTCCCCAGAGTGGTTTTCCTGACTAAGGAATGTGGTCCAGGCAGCCACCCCTCTGACAGGAGCAAGATCCCCCACAAGACCAGTGACAGAGTTCTTCTGGAGTCCCTGGTGGCAGGCTTAGTGCATATGTGGTGTCCCTAAAGAGCAGGCTGGGAAGCGCAGGGCTTCCTCCTCCAATCCCACTGTAGTCAGATGTGGGACAAAGAAGTGACAGGCAGAAAGCAGTGACACCACCGACCAGGGTTTGCAGTGACTGTCCTGACACTCAGCACAGTGACTGCCACGGCATTTAGCACTCACTCATCTAAATCCTTACAACTCTCTTTTGAACTGGAGGCTAAAAACTGTGAAGTCAGGTGCCCCATGTCCCACCTGTGGGGAACAAATGAGGGAACTGGGATTTGAACCCTCCTCTCATCTGACTCCAAAGTCTTCACTGAATTCATTTCATTGAATTATGTGTGCCCCATTTACATGTGATCTCTAGTGCTCAGGAACTGGCTTGACAGATGAAAAACCCAGGCATGTAGTGCTTGAGCCACACATGAAGATTCTGAGTCCACAGGACTCCTGGTATGGTCCGCACACTACCACCTACTCCAGCCTGAAATCTCCAGGGACTTCTGGGAGTTCTGTGTTGCTTCTATATTTGGAAGACTTTTTGATCTTGTTTGTTTCCGGGATTCTTTGTTTCTGTGGCCTGAAGATGGAGCATATGTCACCCTGTCTTGAGATTCTTTTGAACAGAGCTGGCAAGGAAATGAGAAAAGATACTAATTAAGGGGAGATAACCCCGCGGAGAAAGTCGGGTTCTTTGCAGAAGACCGTGCTCTTACCACAAGCCCTGTGTGTTTGTCAGATGTTTATAGAATCTTCATTAACAGAGAGTTCCCTTAGATAAGAAGTTGGAGCACAGCATCGAGGGCCAGATAAGAACAAGTGGAGGACACTCTGGGTTGGTGGGTTGGAGCCTGGGAAGCAGTACAATGCAGGCCTGCTTCTCCTGGGATCCTCCCCACTCCCGCTAACACAAGTTGCCACTGGCAGTCTCCTGTGCAGGGGGAGCGTGCTGTCCCAAGATGTGCCACGGGGCCCTGTGGGTGGCCCTGCCTGTGCTATCCCTGCTGGTCTGCTCTGGGCAGGGGAAGCCTGTGGAGAGCCGGGTCCCGACAATGACCAGGGCGGACACCCACCAACTGCTAGCGGGGGCTGGAGGTGACCAGGCAGGAGGCACCTTCGACCTGAGGATGTTTCTGGAAAACATGAAGGTGGATTTTCTGCGCAGCCTCAACTTGAGTGGGGTCCCTTCCCAGGACAAAACCCAAGCAGAGCCGCCGCAGTACATGATCGACCTGTACAACAGATACACCACCGATAAGTCATCCATCCCTGCATCAAACATCGTGCGCAGCTTCAGCGTGGAAGGTAGAGTCAGCTCCATCAGGGTGCCTGAGGGTTGGGAGGTTAGGGGTGGGGGGAGTGGGACTCCATGGTCCAGAGCTGCACTGCCCACTGTGGTAGCCACTGGCCACATGAAGCTATTCAATTTTCAATTTAAATTATTTACAATGAAATAAAATTAGTAACTTAGTTCTTTAGTTTCACTAGCTTCAATTTGCTTGACCGTCATGTGTGACTAATGGCTATTCTATAGCCAGATAATAGAGCATTTCCATCATTCAGAGGGTTCTATTGGACAGCTATGCTCCAGAAGACTCTCCTTCCCCAGCCCAGTGCCACATTTACCTCAGTGGAAGCTGTGGGAATGCCAGCTCTCTCTCCTCACCTCTTCCCTTTCTCCCTCTTTCCTTACTGTCCCCTTCCCACTTCAAGATGGAGAGCTGATTTAGCCTCTGACCACTGGTATATTTTTAAACTTTGAGAGAATGTCTCTCTCATGAAAAGGTGTCAAAAATTCAGATAAATTCCTCTGAGAAATAAACATGGGAGGACTACTTAATTATTTTCTAAATACAAGATAATTTCCCTGATTTAGGAGGAGTAGAAAATTGCAAATGCTGATTTAGGGCTTACGTTCACTAGTACACACAGTGTAAGTGAAATGATTGCATGAGCAGGGAAACACTGTTCTCAGATGCTAAGGGAATGTGCCCAGGTACCTAGTAGTTAATTAGTTAAGCAGCTAGATTCTGCCCCAGCCCGGCTATGTGCATAGCTCAAGCACTTCATGTTGTTGCAGTCAGTGAGTGGCACAGAGCTGGAACCCCTGAACTTATGCTCAGTGCCTCAGGGGGCCAGACCCACAGAGTGTATGCCCTCTCTAAAGGGCACCATGGTCACAGCGCATGCCCAATGGTGTCATATTTTCTGGATCCTCAAAAGAAGAAAAAAAGTCTAGATTTTATGTGAACTTGCCTGATTTTTAAAACACTAGCTTTATTATTTTCTTGAAATACAATCTGCCAGCATCTCACCAGGACCACAAAGCATGTCTGTAACCTCTGCTTTACGGCTTCTTTGACTGGACTTCATTATCAAACCCCACAGTCTGGGAGTCCAGCATTTAGAGTCATCTCAATGACACTTCTTCTCACATGCTTCAGCATTGTCCATGCACTGGATCCCCACTCTGCCTGTGGCTAGCGCTCCTGTGGAAACCAGGGATGCTTCCCTTCACAGACTTCACAGACAGTTTGAATGTGGTTCCAAGAGGGAGGGTGTGTGCTTTCATGATGTCTGACTGCAGTCCCATAGCCATTATCAAGGCATGCCAGAATAAGAGCACATTAAGTGACTAATGCACTGCTCATAGACCTCTCATTACTTAGATATGCCAAGGCATCTTAGCACCTTCAGCAGGGACTGGAATAGCTGTGAGAGGACCACAGAGAACTGTGTGAAAGGCTTTGGGGGCAGGGCATGCATTGGTCGGGAGGAGGGTCTGGAGAGGACACAGAAATATTGATTAAGCATCTAATATGAACCAGCAACAGTGTTGGGTACGTTACATGCACCATCTTGTTGAAGTCTTATACCAATCCTGAGAGGCAAGAAAAATGAACTCCATTCTACAGATGAGGAAACTAAGACACAGAGAGACTCAGGACTTCTCCAAAGCCATAAGCCTAGGAAGGGGCACAGTCAGGATTGGCACTTTGGTCTGTCAGACACGAAATCCTGCTGGTTTCCATGACAGCACACAGATTCCCTTCAGCTGGCACATAACAAGTGCTCACAAAATTCAATTTTTCTTCTCTCTCTGTGACTGAGCCATGGTATAATATGAGGGGAGACCCAGAAAAACACTGGAATAATCTTCTGGAAGGTGGGCTTCCTCTGCTAGATGGGTGTTCTAGGAACCTATCTATATCAGTGTACCAGCTGGCGTTGTTGTGAGAGGCTATGTTTAGTTTCAGTGAATTGTTTTGAAGGCTGTTTCAGTGAGTTTTCCTATTTCATGATGGGTGATTTATGAGCACACCTGCCCACAACGTGCTGAGTATTCAGCATTTTTTTTTTTACAAAAAACAGCCTGACCCCCATTCTGCATCCTACCTGTTCACCCCGTCCGACCCCTAGCGACTTTTTTTTCTTCCCCTGGATGAAAAAAGTCCTCAAAGGGAAATGTTTTGCTGATGTGGAAGAGGTGAAACAAAAAACAGCAGAAGCACTGAAAGACATCAAAATTGATGAGTTCAAACACTGTTTTGAGCAGTGGAAAAAAGTCTCGATAGATCTTTTGCATCAAATGGAGAGTACTTTGAAGGTGACTGAAGTTTGAACATGTAAGAATACACATTTTTTAATAAATAAATTCCAGGTTTTTGGGCCCCCCCTCATGCAGACATGCTAAGGGTCATGTGTCAGGCAGGAGAAGTGGGAAGCTGAGACAACGGGTAGCTAAAATACATGTCTCATTTTTGCCTGACATAAAATAGTTGAGGCTAATATTTTTTTCCTTAAGCATTAAAAAAAATCATTCACTTTCACTTTGCTCTGAAGTTACAATTACAAAGGATTTTTACTCCATTTAGATGCTGATATTTTTGATATTGTCTTAATGTTATAATTTCACCTTCCCTCCCAGGATTTCTCCTTTAAAATCACACTCAAGATCAGCACTCAGAAGATGACAGTTTTATTGCTGTTTTATTTTATTTTTTTAAGTGAGCAAATTCATGGACTATTTTTATTATGGAAGGTTTTTTAAAGAGTTTATTTATTTATTTTTAGAGAGAGGGAGGTAGAAAAAGAGGGAGAGAAACATCAATGTGCAAGAGAAATGTCAATCAGTTGCCTCTCACATGCTCCAAACTGGGGACCAGGCCCGTGCTCCAACTGGGATTGAACCAGTGACCTTTTGGTTTGCAGGACAACTTCCAAACCACTGATCCACATCAGTCAGGGCTGTACTTTGGAAGTTAAGTACCCTAAGCCCAGTCTTTACATCTGTAAAAGTGAAATTATAATTAGATCCTCCCAGGGTCAGTGTGAAGAGTCAAGTGAAATATAGTATGCAAAGCCCCTAGTGCAATGCTGGGCATGAGGTAAGTGCTCAATACATACCTGGACCTGTTCACTCCAGTGCAAGGTATCTCCTGCATCAGTTTTTCTTTGTAATATCTTAAATGTACCTTTAAAAAAACTTCTATGTTAAGGGCTTAAGAGAAATCAAATAGAGATCTGACAGTGTCATCCCAGATACCCTCTCATCCAAGCCATGAATCTCAGCTTTGCTATCATGAAACCAGACCAGAAGATGCCCATCACTGTGTATTTGCATTTCAGATGCTGTCTCTATGTCTGCCACAGAAGACTTCCCCTTCCAGAAACACATCCTGCTTTTCAACGTCTCCATACCCAGGCATGAGCAAATTACCAGGGCAGAGCTTCGACTCTACATCTCCTGCCAAAGTCATGAGGACTCTTCTCATGAGCTAAAAGGAAACATGGTCATTTATGATGTTCTGGATGATGCAGACACATGGGATGCTTCTGCAGGAGCTAAGACCTTCCTAGCATCCCAGGACATTTGGGATGAGGGCTGGGAAAACTTTGAAGTCTCCAGTGCTATAAAGCGGTGGGTCAGGGCAGACTCCACCAACAGCAAAAATAAACTAGAAGTGACTGTGGTGAGTCACAGAAAAGGCTGTGACAAGCTGGACATCAGTGTTCCCCCAGGTTCCAAAAACCTTCCCTTCTTTGTTGTTTTCTCCAATGACCGCAGCAATGGGACCAGAGAGACCAGGCTGGAGCTCAAGGAGATGATCAGCCATGAGCAGGAGAGCATGCTGAAGAAGTTGTCCAACAATGACCCAGCAGAGGCAGGTGAGAACAAGGATGAAGAAAAGGATGTGGAAAGCCACATGGCCATGGAGTCATCTTTAGCCAGACGGAAGAGGAGTGTTGGGACCAACAACCATTGTCAGAAGACATCCCTGCGGGTGAACTTTGAAGACATTGGCTGGGACACCTGGATCATTGCTCCCAAGGAGTATGATGCTTATGAGTGCAAAGGTGGCTGCTTCTTCCCCTTGGCTGATGATGTGACCCCGACGAAACACGCCATTGTGCAGACACTGGTGCATCTCAAGTTCCCCATGAAGGTGGGCAAGGCCTGCTGTGTGCCCACCAAACTCAGCCCTATCTCCATCCTCTATAAGGATGACATGGGGGTGCCCACCCTCAAGTACCACTATGAAGGGATGAGTGTGGCAGAGTGTGGGTGCAGGTAGTGCCACCTGCTGGTGGGGGAGGCCAGATTGGGGAAGTCATATTGAGATGTCCTGCATACCCCTGGGCATAACAGGAACTAAGTCCATCTGCATACCAACCCGGAGATGAAAAAGAGCTGTCACATCTTCAAGGTAAATGCCTGCTCTCCTTTTCATGGCCCACCCCAAGCACATCGCTGGGTTTAACTGTAGGGGAAGATGATGGCAAGGGGAGGTAAGGATCTGGAGAGGAGGGAAGCCCGGAAGGGTTATTGGAGTGGAAAGGGAGATGATGAAAGTGGGACAAGAGAAAAAATAATCCAGAATCAACAGAACACTGATCAGAGGTGAGCCAGAGGAGTGTAGACAGATAGGTGATGTGTAGACATTTATAGAAATTAAAGAAATTGAAGGGAATGGGGCTTATTCCAATAAGCTCCAGGAGTGTGGGGAAAAGAAATGGGCTATGTGCTCCACACCAATCATTTGATATATTCCTGCAACCCAGTGAGATGGCTGTTAAGACCCCCAACTTATATATGCAGAACCCAAAACTCAGGTCAAGTAGCACCAGTCAATCACCTAATTCCATCTCATAGGTTTCCATAGGTCTGTTTGTCTCCATAGCCCAGGACCTTTCCAAGTGTCTCATTGCAGTTTAGAAGGTCACCTTGTAGCTAAAGATCAATTAGGTGCTGGGAGGCTGGGAGTGTAGGACACTGGAATGAGATTGGCCAGTACTCACCAATATGACTGGGCCACCTGTTACAACCAAGGAATATTCCAACTGCTCAGTGACTGTGCTAATTCCTTGGCCAAATGCTTTCTAGGATCACCCTAGAGCCACTGGAAAACTACCCTGCAAACCAGCTGCAGGATGGAGAGAGTGCACGACCACAGTCCAGCATGCACTATGCTGGAGCTACTTTGACCTTCTGGCACAGTGCTAATAGGGGCAACAGTCCAGACAGAGCCACTGGCTTCCTGTGGACTCAAACTATGTGATGGTTTGGGAAGGACAGACACAGTTTACCTTGAGGGCTGGGGTGGCCTATGACCTGCATCTCTGCAGTTACTTGCTCAGCATAACCAGCTTACCAGGATAACACAATGTGGGCTTCCATACACAGGGACTCCACAGGAGACAGGGGTCTCAGGAGAACTCAAATCCTTATTGGCCATAGCCAGCTCTGTCAGCACCTCTGGCTTTCTTGAGTAGTGTTCATCTAGGCCCTGTCCTGGGCTTGAGTCCTGGTCAGCCCTCACTGACCCCAAGAGAGGACAAAATTTCTGTTTCCTCTGAATTTCATCCTTCCATCTGAATCTTGAGGCACACATGGAATGGGATGGAGTGAGGAAGAGTCTTGAAGTGGTGAGGATTCCACTCCATGGCCCTTCTGACCACTGGCCAGAGCAGAGCCTATAGAAAGCCTATTTCTACTGGTGGAAGTTCCCAGTACATTAAAAAAATGGTTTATGTTAAATGTTTACATAGACCCAATGAACACCTTTAATATAAAAATGAGATAAAACATCATTGTTTAATTACTGAAGTTGTAGAAAATACTATTTCCTGGTAGACAAAGTTGTTCAATCATAAAGATGGGTGATGGATATCTTTTAAGTTCTGATGGTGTATTTCTGTGGCTGCATCAGAAAGTTTTAATTGGAAATAAAGTCAAATGTCTAATCTGTGGCCTTTTGTGCATGTGAGAATTGGGCCTGATGGTTCCTCAGCCCCATGCCCTGCCCACCCCTCCCTATAGGCCTTTCTTTCCATGGGTTGGTGAGGTGGATGGAATGGAGATGAGCTGCCACAGGGCAGCCAACATGATGGGAGTGAGTGAACATGTCTGTATAAGGCCATGGGTGTGGGTATGCAAGTCTGGGTATGAGCGTAAGTGTAGATATTTACAAGTGAACATGGAGAGTTAGTCACTATGCCATCCCTGGCTTCCCCACCTGTAAGGGGAGAGGCCCTAGCTCTTGGTAAAAGACACACTCGGCCCTGTCCTGGGGCCCACACAATTCTAGCATCTGCCCTGGCTGTGCCCCTGCTCAGCTGCCTAGCTCCAGCTGAATTCCCTCAAGGATATCCCCTGCACTCAACCTTCAAGTGACTGCCTGAGCTACCCCACTCCTAGCTTCACAGTCCAAGTCTACTTTCTGAGACCCAGCTGTAGCATCACCAGTTCTGTTCCTTTCCTGACACTCTGGTTCTGATCTTTCCAGCTCCTGGGAGCATTACAGTGCCTGTCTCTCACAGTTGTCACTGACCTGTGACAGGGACCTGATAGCCTCTTGTCTTGAGTCTCTTGTGGCAGCAAGTCCCCTAGGCACAAGGCCAGAGAGCCTCTGGTCTCTGCTACTCCTGGAGGGCTGAAACGGCCTGTGGTTCAGGACAAACTAATGGGGACAAATGTGCTTGGAAGGAACATGCTAAGAGTGTCTCAAGCAATGTGCTCTGGCTCTCAATTTACTGCCATATTCTTCCACCCACTTCCCCCATACTGGTTCACCCCAACCAGATATCAGAGGCAACAGTGCCACCCTCTGGACACTGTTATGCAGCCAATTGGCCCTCTGCCTAATGACCCCATTTTCACTGCTGCATTTGTAATTTTTCCTAAAGCGTGTTCATTTTTATCATATTGGGGCAGTAAGATTATCACTATCAACATGTGTAAAGCTGAAGTGCAGCAAAGTGACTAGTTGGCAAGATTTATGGCTGTCCTGTGCCCCTCATGTGACCTACTCTTTGAGCCAGAAGCAAGGGGAGAGAGAGGCTCGGGGATGGAGAGCAGAAGCAACAGGTAGACACAGAAAGACAGTGAGACGGGAGCGGAGTGAAGAGACTGCATGGACAGACATAGAGGAAGGCTGAGGGCACCCTGAGCACCAGGCTGGGTCTGGAACTTACCAAGTGAGTGGCTCAAACAACAGCCACATGGTAATAGACATTTATATCCCAACTTCCACAAATGAGGAGATAGATGCCTCACATTTTGCTCAAGCCCACTAGCCAGGGCCTGTTGGAGCCCAGTTGTGATGCCAAGCCCACATTCTCTCTGCTGCACTAGCCTCTGTCCTGAAAGCTTCTTTAAGGTCAAAGCCACAGCCATGGTAGCAGAATGAATCAGAGCTATAGCATGAACTAGATGAACCAGACAGAGCTTATGCTCTCCTGGGCAGGTGCTGTGTCCCTTGGTCTCTGTCCTATTTGTATGGGGTCCTCAGCTTAGCCAGGCACACATGTGGCACTGTTCACTGGAAGAAGAGAACATTCCCTCTCTCCTTCAGTTAAAAAAACACAGACACTAAGTATTGTGGCTGGTACCTCTTCCAGAATTCTGCCAAAATTTAGAGAAAAATTACTGAGTCAATTCTTGCTGTAGGCTTCAGGTCTCTAAGCCCAACTTAAGAGTAGTCATGTGAGCTGGGCTTATAAGGTGGAAGTGGGAGGTCACATCCCTCTGAATATACTTTTTTTCCCATATACTAGTGTTTTGTTCCAGGTCCAGCTCATCTGATCAGCTCCCTCTGTCCTAGATAGCAGTTTCTTTCCGGAATGTCCCTTAGAATTCTGCTACGCCTGCCAATGGGGTCTCTGCATTTGGGCCCAGAGGCTCTAGCCAGCTCCTCTACCATCACCTCAGGTGGTCTGTACAGCAGGAGGAGGGAGAAGCAGAGGCCCAGTGTAGTAGACATGCTGGCGCAAGGCATATACTGGGGAATCCAGGGCAAGCCCACATCTGTGGGGGCTCCCTCTGTCCAGACAACTCCTGAAGCAGACCCAGGCCTTTGGCTTTGATGGCACTATGTAACATGAGGAGAGGCCAAGTGTAGTAGACATGCTGGCTGGCCTCTTATGTGCTTTGAGGGCTCTGGAATGCACACAGCTATAGTTATGTGACCTAGACAACTGCTCAGGACTATTTGGTTTCATGTTCTGCTATTGCCATCCTAAAACTTATAACAGTTTTGAACAAGGGTCCTGCATTTTTATTCTGTACTTGGCCCCACAAATGATGCAGCTGATCTTGAATGCATGTGTGTGGTCAGCATCTTGGTTTTCCAAGTCCCAGGGACAGGAGGCCACTTCCAACCTCAACAGTGACTTGATCCTGATGAGACAGGGAATCTGAGCTTGCCCCAGGGTTTGAGAAAGAGGACCACCATGCCACTCCCCTGTGCATGTTGAGGAGAACCAGAGGGTTCTCTGACTTGTGACCAAAGGTAGAAACCCTGTTCAGCTCTGAAAGGCCAGCCTATTCCATCCACATGGCAGCTCCTTGGGGGCAGGGGGAACAGGTTCCTGGGAAAGTCAGAGGCAGCCAGATATGAGTGGGTCTTGCTCTTCCTAGATTCACCTTAATGAAGAGCCTGGAGACTATAGACAGGCAGGGAGTATTATACACAGGGTGGCTCACAGTTAATCAGGCCGAAGAAATTTTTTGGTACTTCTTTCCTGTTCAAATCAAAGCATCTTCCCCAAGCAGAACTCTCACACTGTTGTCTTCAGTTTCCCTGAATCCTTCTCACACAGGTGAATACTCTTCACAGAGGAAGGCTATTTTATTAGTGGATGAGTCTGCTAATAGGGAAAATGTCTCTGAGCTGGGGCCAGAATCTGCCTCTCCATATCTCCCTCCTGTGAGGTTTCTTCTGACTTAGTGTTCCCTTACCTGATGTACGAGCTGTTTCCATGGGAGGCTGCAGGGCCTCTGCTGAGGCAGAAATGGCCAGTATGGGCCTATAGGGGTCCAAGGGTCTTCTTCAGTCTGGATCCATGTGAACAAAATTAGGCCAACAAAATATTTCATAAAAGCCAAATGCAATTTGTGGGGTTTTCAAATATTTCCCCCTTTCTAAAGAAAGGATGGGGAGCATAGGTAACAGATCTATAAAAATAATGTTTATCTTTGGAAAAATAACTCTGCCTTGATTTTCAAAATGATTTTTGATCAATTATGAAATCCCATATCCCTGGATTCTCCTAGGTTTGGTTCCCATGCACACACCTAGGAGTCCCACAGCCAGGTGTGCCTTTCAATGCCAACACATCTGTAAAAGGAACCAGCTCAGCCTCTACCCAGAACTTGTCAACCTCTAGGCCAAGCTGCAGCCCTGGTCTCTAGGGTCCAGCCATATTTCCACTGTGCTCTCTCCTGGTCTTCTTCTTCCATGCTGTGAGAAGCCTTGCCTTTGTACTTGCCCACCATAGACACCTGCCCACCATAGACACACATATGATGCCTACTTGCTCATTTTTCTGACTTCAGCTGTGGCCCTCACTCTCAAATATGATTTGGGGCATATCCTATGTGTCCTTACATTGCCAGGCTTGCCCTGCCTCCTACCCAGCCCATGGGACCCATACCTCACCTGTCTACCTGACTCCCTGCCAGGGAGAGAAACAAACAGGGCCTGTGTCTAAAACTCCAGGAAAATACACATATCAACCAAGTGCAGCAGGCAGGACCAGGCTCCACAATGACAGGCATACAAGTTCAGTGGGGCAGAAATGTAAGCCTAGAAACACTGAAGTGTCACCACCAGAAGGGGTGTGGAAAGTGGTTCCTGGGCTCCCAATCTGGGGTCTCTGAAGCTCAGGATTCGGGTACTGTGTAAAGCCTCAGTGAAGGTGGCTGTTAGTAATATTAAACAAAATAATGCAGATAAGAAATGGAAGTTTCTATAACAGAGGCTCACAATGCTCATACTCTTTTATATAGGAATCCTGACTTTGAGTCATCATATTGCTTTCTTTTAATTTATTTTTTCATTTAAGTACAGTTGGTATACAGTCTTATATTGGTAACATGAGTTTCAGGTGCCCAATATAGTGATTTAAAATTTTTAAGTATATTTTATTGATTATGCTATTAAAGTTGTCCCAATTTTTCCCCTTTGCTCCCCTCTACCCGATACTCCCCTTTCCTCCAGCAATCTCCCCCTTAGTTCATGTCTATGGGTTGTGCATTTGGTTTGTTGCGTTCTCCATTTCCTATATTATTTTTAAAAAATATATTTTATTGACTATGCTATTACAGTTGTCCCATTTTTTTCTCGCCTTTATTCCCCTCCACCCTACACCTCACTCTCACCATCATTTCCCTGCCTTGGTTTCTGTCCATGGGTCACACATATAAGTTCTTTGGCTTCTCCATTTCCTATACTATTTTTAACCTCCCCCTATCTATTTTGTACCTACCACTTATGCCTTCTATTCCCCGCACCTTTCCCCTATTCTCCCCCCTCCCCATCCCCACTAAATAACCTTCCATGTGATCTATATTTCTGTTAATGCATTCCTGTTCTAGTTGCTTGCTTAGTTCATTCTTGTTTTTGTTTTTTTTGTTGTTCAGTTGTTGATAGTTGTGAGTTTGTTGTCATCTTACTGTTCATAGTTTTTTATCTTCTTTTTCCTAGTTAAGTCCCTTTAACATTTCATATAATAATGGTTTGATGATGATGAATTCCTTTAACTTGACCTTATCTGGGAAGCACTTTATCTGACTTTCTGTTCTAAATGATAGCTTTGCTAGATAGAGTACTCTTGCTTATAGGTCCTTGCCTTTCATGACTTCAAATACTTCTTTCTAGCCCCTTCTTGCCTGTAAGGTCTCTTTTGAGAAATCAGCTGACAGTCTGATGGGAACTTCTTTGTAGGTGACTGTCTCCTTATCCCTTGCTGCTTCTAGAATTCTCTCTTTCATTTTAATCTTGGCTAATGTAATTATGATGTGTCTTGGTGCATTCCTCCTTGGGTCCAACTTCTTTGGAACTCTCTGAGCTTTCTGGACTTCCTGGAAGTCTATTTCCTTTGCCAGATTGGGGAAGTTCTCCTTCATTATGTTTTCAAATAAGTTTTCAATTGCTTGCTCTTCCTCTTCTCCTCCTGGCAACCCTATGATTCAAACATTGGAATGTTTAAAATTGTCCCAAAGGTTCCTACACCTCTCCTCATTTTTTTAGTTCTTGTTTCTTCATTTTGTTCTGGTCGAATGTTTATTTCTTCCTTCTGGCCCAAATCATTGATTTGAGTCCCGGTTTCCTTCGTGTCACTGTTGGGCCCCTGTACATGTTCCTTTATTTTACTTTTCATAGCCTTCGCTTTTTCCACTATTTCTAACCATACTCAACCATTTCTGTGAGCATCCTGATTTCCAGTGTTTTGAACTCTGCATCTGATAGGTTGGCTATCTCTTCTTCCCTTAGCATATTTTTTCTGGAGCTTTGATCTGTTCTTTCATTTGGGTCATATGTTTTTTAATCTCAGCAAACCTGTTATGTAATAAGGGGCGGAGTCTTAGATATTCACCAGAGTGGGGAAACCCATGTGGTTTTGTTGTGGTGCTGTATGTACGGGAGGGGTCCAAGAAGGAACAATGCTGCTTGCTCAGCTCTCTGCCTGCTTTCAGTCACTTCCTCCACTACCCACAAGCAAATTGGGACCTTCTGGTGCTGATTCCTGGGTGGGTCAGTTTGTGTACATTCTAGTACCTTGCAGATCTCTCCAGTGAAGTCTCCTGTGAGGCTAGGAGTTTTTCCTGCCACCTCAACCCCCACAGGTGTTTTCAGTCATAGGTTTTGAGGCTTTATTTCCCCACACTGGAACCCTGGGATGCACAGTCTATCTCACTTCCCAGTTGTTTCTCCCAGTTTATCTGCATGCAAATGTGGGACCAGCCAGTCCTCCATCGGCTGCCTTGCCATGAGTACTGTCTGCCCCAGTTGCCCTCCTCTGCCCCTCCTACTGGTCTGGATGAATGTTTCTTCTTTAACTCCTTGGTTGTCAGACTTCCATACAGTTCAATTTTCTGGAAGTTCTGGTTTTTGGGGTTTTTTAAAATTTGTTGTTGTCCTTTTGGTTGTGTAAGGAGGCAAAGTGTATCTACCTATGCCTCCGTCTTACCCAGAAGTCTGATTTGACATTTTTATACCTTACAATGTGATCATCTCACTAATTCCAGTAATCATCTGTTACCGTGTAAACTTATCACAATATTATTTACTATATTCCCCTTCACTTTTTCATCCCTCCTCCCACCTGCCCCCTTCTGGTAGCCATCCCTTTGGTTTGTTTCTATGAATTCATTTTTGTTTTATTTGTTTTTGTTTGTTTTCTTTTGTTGTTAGATTTTACATATAAATGAAATAATACATTATTTGTCTTTCTCTGCCTGACTTATTTCACTTAGCATAATACCCTCTAGATCCATCCATATTGTCTGAAATGGAAATATTTCATTCTTTTTATTGCTGTAAAATATTTCATTTGTATATGTATATCATATCTTCTTTTTTAAATTTTTTTTTTATTTTTAGAGAGAGGAGGGGAAGGAGAAAAAGAGGGAGAGAAACATCGTTGCATGAGGAGAAACATCTACCAATTGCCTCTTTCATGCCCCCAACCTGGGACCTGGCCTACAACCCAGGCATATGCCCTGACTGGGAATTGAACTGGTGACCTTTAGGTTTGTGGGACAATGTCCAACCCACACCAGCCAGGGTTATATCATATCTTCTTTGTCCCTTCTTCTATTGATGGATACTTTGGTTGCATCCATATCTTGGCTATTGTAAATAATGCTGCAATGAACATAGGGATGCATATATCTTTTTAAATTAGCCATCTCATTTGCTTTAGGTAAATACTCAGAAGTAGAATTGCTGGGTTATGCCATTCTACTTTTATTTTGTGTGTGTGTGGAATGTACATACTGTTTCCATAGTGGCTGTACCACTTTGTAGTCACATCGACAGTGCTCAAGGGTTCCCTTTTCCCCACATTCTTGCCAACATGTTTTATTTGTCAACCAGTTAGCCATTCTAACTGGTATGAAGCAGTATCTCATTGTGGTTTTGATTTTCACTTCCTTGATGATTAGTGATGTTCAGCATCTTTTCATGTCTATTGGCCATCTGTATGTCCTCTTTGGAGAAATGTATTTTCACATTCTCTGCTCATTTTCAATTAGTTTTTGTTTTTGTTATTGAGTTGTATGAGTTTCCTGAAAATAATCTCATTCACTATTGCATCAAAAAGTGTGAAATACTTCATAATAAACTTAACCAAGTAGGCAAAAGACTTCTACCCTGAAAACTATAAAACATTAAAGAAAGATATTGAAGAGGACACAAATAAATGAAAAGCTGTACTGCGGGGGCCCCTGTCCTGGATGCCAGATGTGGGGGGGGCTCCACCTGCAGAGCCCCATCCCTCCGTCACGGATGAAAATAAAAACTACCAAGACATTTTCTGCTTGGGGAGGAAAGGGGTCAAACTCTCAGAGGAGAATGACCCAGAGCCCCATCCTCACTAGGCTTTTATTGGGCTCAAATACATGGGAATACAGGTATGTCAGGCGACAAGGATCAAACAATGGTTAACATTTCAAAGCAATGTGAGGGCTTAATCTGAGCCAGTGTCTATCCAGAAAGGGGGTTGTCAGACTTTGGGAAACATACTCATTTCCTCCTGGTACACTTATCACCTAAGGGAGAGCACTCTTAGCAAAGCAGGTTTCACAGGACTTTAGGAATTCTTTCTTATGCCCGATCACCCAGGGAGCCATCCTGGCCAGTACAGGGCTGCACCACTCACCTCCACAGTTTCAGGCTTTAAGCCAATTAGGAAGCAGGCGATATCTCCCAGATGGAAATGAGGACCCGGGCTATGTCAGAATAGCCGGGGGGCGAGGGTCCATCACAGCCTCTTTGCTGCAGCCCCCCCCTCAAGTCCTTCCATGAGGCCTCCCAAGTGGTCGCGTCTGGCTTAGGTTGCCCCTCCCATGAGGAGTCTTACCCATCATTGACTGCCAACCAAGCATTGGGGCCAGAGATGGATGAGGCAGAAGCAGCACTCCTGCCAGGGAGATAAGCTTTGTCTCTGTCTCCTCAGTAGGTCACATCCTCTTGACAGAACAGACCCAGATGAAGTGGGTCCCTTGGGCTCTTACGCAGCCCACCCTGGGGTGAGGGTTACAACTCCTGAAACCAGGCTGAACAGTCCACAACACTGTACTGCATTCATGAATGGTAAGGATTAATATTATTAAAATGATCACACTACCCAAAGCAATTTACAGATTAAATGCAATTCCTACCAAATACCAATGTCATTCTTCTCAGAACTAGAACAAAAATTCCTAAAATTTGTATGGAATCACAAAAGACCCTGAATAGCCAAAGCAATCTTGAGAAAGAAGAACAAAGTTGGAGGTATTATGCTATCTGATATCAAACTATGATACAAAGCTATAATAATCAAAACAGTTTGGTACTGACACAAAAACAGACACATACATCAATGAAACAGAATATATAGCTTAGAAATAAATCCTCACTTGTGTGGTCAAGTAATCTATGACAAAGGAGATAAACATATACGCTGAAGTAATGATACTCTTTTCAGCAAGTAATGTTAGGAAACCTGGACAGACACATGCAAAAACAAAAATGAAACTAGACCACTCTCTTGTACCATATATAAAAATAAACTAAAAATGAGTTAGAGACTTAAATGAAAGACATGAAACCATCAGACTCCTAGAAGAAAATGTAGGAAGTAAACTGACATCAGTCTGAGTGATATCTTTTTGGACACATCCCCTTCAGCAACAAAAACAAAAGAAAAATAAACAAATGGGACTACATCAAACTCAAAAACTTTAGCCAAGCAAATGAAACCATCAACCAAACAAAAGTCAACCTATTGAATAGGAGAATGCATTTGCAAATGATATCCAACAAGGGGTTGGTATCCAAAATATGAGTTTCCATCTTTAAATCTATTAAATACAGAGAAATCTTTGACCATTGCTTTGCATAGTGAAAAACAGGAAACTAACTTAATGAACTATGATTACTTCTTTTTTTTCTCTTCTTTCCTGGGCCTGATTCATGGTTAGAATAGAGAGCATCAGATTTTTCTCCATAAGTTGCTAGAGCAACAGCTGAGAGGCAACAGAAAGACAACTGCCTGTCTGCTGAGCTCAGAAAGAAAAATATGGCAGAGTTTTTAGTTTCAGGTCACCCCCAGGAAGCCAGACTCTGTTTAAGCTTAAAATGACACAGGGTTGAATTCAAGCAGAGCCAGACAAGGAGTGGTACCCTCACCCACACCCACCCAATGCCCACGGATGGATATGTGGGCACACATGTACATGCCCACACCACATGTACATGCCCACATAATATACTACACCCATGTGCACCCACCCACATTTCCCCCCTTTAGTTCATATCCATGTGTCATAAGTCTTCAGCTTCTACTTTTCCTACACTATTCTTGCCCTACCCCTGTGTATTTTATACCCACTATCTATGCTACTTGTTCTCTGTGCCTTTTCCCCCTCTCTCCTCCTCCCACTCCCGTTGCTAACCCTCCATGTGCTCTCCATTTCTATGTTTCTGCTCCTGTTTAGTTGTTTGCTTAGTTTGCTTTTGTTTTAGATGTGGTTGTTAATATCTGTGACTTTGCTGTATTTTTACTGTCATATATTTTATCTTCTTTTTTTTAGATAAGTCCTTTTAACATTTTATATAAGAGCTTGGTGATGATGAACTCCTTGAACTTGACCCTATCTGAGAAGCACTCTATCTTTCCTTCCATTCTAAATGACAGCTTTGCTGGATAGAGCAATTTTGGATGTAGGTCCTTGACTTTCATGACTTGGAATACTTCTTTCCAGCCCTTTCTTGCCTGTAAGGTCTCTTTTTGAGAAATCAGCTGACAGTCTGATGGGAACTCCTTTGTAGGTGACTGTCCCCTTATCCCTTGCTGCTTCTAGAATTCTCTCCTTCATTTGAATCTTGGCTAATGGAATTAATTATGATGTGCCTTGGTGTGTTCCTCCTTGGGTCCAACTTCTTTGGGACTCTCTGAGCTTCCTGGACTTCCTGGAAGTCTATTTTCTTTGCCAGATTGGGGAAGTTCTCCTTTATTATTTGTTCAAATAATTTTTCCACTTGTTGCTCTTCCTCTTCCCCTTCTGGTACCCCTATAATTTGGATGTTTGGATGTCCTGGAGATTCCTAAGCCTCTCCTCATTTTTTTGAATTTTTTTTCTTCCTTGTTTTCTGTTTGGTTGTTTCTTTCTTCCTTCTGGTCCACTCCATTGATTTGAGTGCCAGTTTTCCTCCCATCACTATTGGTTCCCTGTGCATTTTCCTTCATTTCACTTATTATAGCCTTCATTTGTTCATCTAATTTGCGACCAAAGTCAACCAATTCTGTGAACATCTTGATAACCAGGGCTTTGAACTGTGCATCTAATAGGTTGGCTAGCTCTTGGACGCGTAGATGAATTGGTTCTGGGGCTTTGATGTCTTCTCCCATTTGAGCCATTTTGGGTTTTTTTGTTTGGCTTGGTTTGGTTTTTTTGTTTGTTTGTTTGTTTGTTTGTTTGGTCTGGTCACGGCTGTTACATAGTGAGGGGTGGAGCCTTAGGTGTACCCCAGGGCGGGGCAGCACAGTTGCTGGGTTGTGATGCTCTATGTGGGGGCAGGGTCCAAGAGGGAACAATGGCGCTTGCTCCACTCTCTCAGATTCCAGTCCTTTCTGCCACTTTCCCCAAGCAAATTGGGCCCTTCTGGTGCTGATTTCCATGCGGGTGGGCTTGCGTACGTTCTAGGATCCTGTGGGTCTCTCCAACAAAATCTCCTATGAGGCTGGGAGTCTCTCCTAGTACCTCAACCCCCACAAGTGTTTTCAATCAGTGCTTTTAGGCTTTATTTCCCAGGGCTGGGGCCTTGGGTTGTGCAGTCTGTCCTGCGGCCCATTTTTGCCTGGTTTATCTGGACACGAATGTGTGACTGTGGTCAGCTGCTTTGTGCACGTCACTTAGTCTGCTTGTTGCCTTCCCGCTCCCAGTAACCACCACCTGTGTGCCTGGGGTGTGCCAATTGCTGCCTGTGTGTCCAGGACCACTAGCCACTGCTTTTTCCTGCCTCAATCCCTCTCCGCCGGCTGCCAACTCTGCCCCTCTTACTGGTCTGGGTGAATCATTGTTAGACTTCTGTACAATTCAATTGTCTATATGTTCTGATTATTTTTTTGGTTCTAAATTTTTTTGTCCTTAATTTTGGTTGTGAGAGGAGGCACACTGTGTCCATCTATGCTTCCATCTTGGCCAGAAGTCTCACAAGGAAGCATTTTATAAAAGTACTAGAAAGACACAGAGCAAATAGTGGGAAGATGAGGAATGTCAAAAAGTCATTTTGCTTTATCTATAAAGTTCTATTTTTCTTATTTCAGTAATTTTTTAAAAAAGAATACATACATAGAAAAATAATGAAAATAAATAAACATGTTGAGAAAGCTGGTTTGGGGTGGTTAAAATGTAGGTGAATGTTTTGTTTGGGGTTTGATGCATGCACTGGCCCGCAGTGTCTGTGGTGTTATGGATGACATGAGACATTCACGTAGACCACTGAGACCTGTGGAGGAAAAGGGACAACATGGCTTCTCTCTCAAGGGAAGGAAATAGCCATGTCCCCTGCCATGAAAGGCCTTTATTTCTTTTTCTGCCTCATTACATGATGGTCCTCATTTACTATGCATAGGTTCACTTTAGGTGGTTACCTCATTACAGAAGAAGGATATTTGCAAATGAAAAGGGAAAAGTGGTTGAACCAGTTACACTCCATACTGGGGGGGTTTAGCATGAATTTTAGGAAGTTACAGTAAGTACTTGCTGTCTCAATTCAGGGTGAGGGAGTTTTAGCAAAATCACGTCTCAAAGCAGCCTACGTACATAAAGGCCCTGATTCCCCATGGGAGAACCTATCGGTGGGCATGGGTCCTGTGCATCGGACCTGGCTTTCCACTTGGAGCTGGGCCCACACCATGCAGGATGGTATCCTACAGGGGTTTAAAGTAGTTTTAGTACTTTTTAAATTAAAAACAGGAAAAATTTTTCTTTATTTGTAGCCTGTGAATGGGCAGAGTACTCAACTGTCAGGCTATGAGTTGGGGTATGCTTGGGTATGGTTCTGTTTATTGGATTTTCACAAACTTGATTTCTCCTCTGTTTAAGTCTTTTGGATCTTGGGACCTTCAGCTTTGCCATAGTGAATATTCCACGTGGGATTGGTCAAGTTCTGAAGACTAGGCCTTAAAAAGGCTTTCATTTCCTTAATATACATAGCAGTTAGGGATGCTTTCAGAGGCTTTAGAAAACATCACTCGGTTGCTAGGAAACTTTCTTTTCTCACACAAAATTGTTCTGAAAGTGGGCAGCTGCCTAGCATCAGTCAAGAACTAGATGATGTGAGAAGCAGCATCTCAGTAGTGTTCTGGCCTTAATTTAGCTCATTTTTTTTTTCCTCATGGCCACAAGATGACTGCCTCAGCACCAAACATCACATTCATATTCCCAACAGAAAGAAAGGGAAGGAACTCACACAGAGGCACTCATTCAGAGGTTCTTAGCAGGCTTTTTCCTATATCTCATTGACTAAACTAGGATCTACTGGCTGAAACAGAGGTTTCAGATGAAAAAGTCCACTTCCCCATCCTCTATGATAGTAGGGAACCAAGGGAAAGGAGACGGGCATGATCACTAGGGTCTTCATCCAAAAGAAGTTGCAACAGCACACACACACACATTATCTATGGCCCACATCCAGGTCTACAGGTCTGTCAATCCTCCCATTGTTCTTCTTCTCTGCTCCTAGAAGGGAGTGCCCATTGGGCCTTCCACAGAGTCTCCACAGCATTCATCAGTATCTCCATAATCATCCTTGCAATAATTTCTTGATATATTTGTCCTCCCACTTGTGGGCTTGATTTGTCTCTGGGTCCCCAGCACTGAGCCCAGAGGAGGTGGAAACCAGCATATAGCTAGATAAACATCCATTACATCTGCCCTTCGCCTGTCCACATTGTGCATGTACCTATTCATGACTCTTCCTCACCTGTCAACACTATGAAACTGACTAGACAGACAGGTGAGGAAGACAGATTTCAAAGTTGGGTTAAGCTTTTAGTCTCTAGATGTCTAAGCTGCCCTGCACACACTGCCCACTCTTCTCGGTGCCCAGAATGATTGGAGGCATCAGCACTTGGAAAACAAAGGCTACCATTGCCCAGGCCAAACTGGACTTTGCATCTCTGACTCACCGCAGTGAGCACAAAAGAGAAGTTGAAACCTACCTCTAACAAGCATGAAACTGCAAACATAGCCCGTATCACTGACAACATCCAAGGTGCAGCCTCCCTATTGGATCTAGACAATGAGTGTGTGACCTCTGATTTCTCAGGACCCCAGTGTCACACTCACATTGTGGAGGCCATACTGGGCCCCACCTTCCAGAGCCATCAGGGTCATCCATGTTAGTGCCTGAACTATACTTCTTTTTCCTGGACAATGTTTCTGCTGGGCAGTGCTTAACAAGCCTCTTTCTCTGACTTAGTGACCATCATCTTGGTTTTCCAGGGATGTTCCTGCTTTATGCCTGGTGTTCCTGTATAATTAATATTAGGGCTCTTGTTTGGACAACATGTTATGTCATGTACAGTGTCAGAGATATCTCAGGAGCAAATAGCAGAGGTCAGTTGAGAACAGCAGGCTGGTGGAAAGGGCATGGGGTGTGGGGTCATGTTCCTGGTTCATGTTCCTATCTAGGAAACAGGCTAATTGAGTCTTGATGTCTCTGCTTATCACCCCAAAATGACACACAAGCGCTTTCCAGCTACTTAGGAAAAGTTCATTTGGGCCCTCACTTTTTCCAAGTAGTGCTTAGGAAAATGTCAGAGCCACTTTACTGCCTTCTATTACACTCTTTTATCCTGAAACCTCATTTCTATATCCTCATTTTCCTTTTTACCTTCCCTTATTCATTTTTTCTCCCTCTACCTGGTGTGGGAGTAAGGGTGCAGCTTGCCAACATGTGCCCTCCCTATGAGGGGTACACAAGAGGTCATCCTCCATGTGTTTGGAACCCAGACAGGAAACTTGAACAAATTCTTGGGTCCCACAGAGACACTCTCCACTAACCTGATTTGCCTGGGCCCAGGGACCTCACAGAGAAGATCCTCGTGCTTATTAATTATTGGGGTTCAGACATATACAGACATGTCTAATTGATGTGGGAGAAATGGAAGAAAAAGCAATAATAATGGCTCAGGCTTAGAGAGAAATCATCATAAATGAAGATGGCAGGCAGGCCCTTCTAAGCAGCAAGGTGTTGGTGACTCAACACATGGGGTGAGATCACATCAGACAAGACAAGACTATCTGGGAAAAAGCTGACTATGGGTAAACCAAGCTGAAGAGAACCACTGAGAACATTGAGAGGGGGGAGAGTTATAGCAGAAGGGGCACTAGTTCCTGTTATTGCAGAAGAGGGATGGGCACTAGGAAGGAATATCTTTGCTTAGTGGAAAGAGAGAGAGAGAGAAAGAGAGAGAGAAGGAAGAAGAAGAAGAAGAAGAAGAAGAAGAAGAAGAAGAAGAAGAAGAAGAAGAAGAAGAAGAAGAAGAAGAAGAAGAAGAGGAGGAGGAGGAGGAGGAGGAGGGGGAGGAGGAGGAGGAGGAGGAGGAGGAGGAGGAGGAAGAAGAAGAAGAAGAAGGAGAAGAAGAAGAAGAGGAGGAGGAGGAGGGGGAAAAGAGAGGAGAGGAAACAAGAGGAGAGGAGAGGATAGAGAAGTAAATGCTCAAGGGACATCAGGGTAAGTCTTAATGACCTTAGATGTGGCAAAGGGTTCATAGGTATAAAATCAAAGCAAGACCAACATAATAGAAACTAGGTTAAGTTAGCCTTGTGCTTCAAAGAACACCATCAAGAAAGTGAAAAGATAACCCACAGAATGGGAGGGAGACATTTGCAAATCATGTATCTGATAAAGGACTTACACCTAGAATATATAATGAACTTTTACAGCTCAATAATAAAATGACAAATGACCCAAATTAAAAATGAGTAAAAGATTTGAATAGATGTTTTTCCAGGGAAGATACATAAATGGTTAATAAGTACACAAATCAAGCTTAATATGTTTAGTTATTAGGAAACTGCAAATCAAAAGCATTTTATACTCATTAGAATGACTAGAATCAAGCAGAGAAGTGATAATGAGTGTTGGCAAGGATGTAGAAAAATTGAGATCCTCATAAACTGATGGAGATAATGTAAAATGGTACATGTGCTTTGGAAAGTACTTTGGCAGTTCCTCAAAAAGTTAAACACAGGACCGGAGGCACCCATACAATTGGAGGCGGCACAGCTACCAGAGGTGCCCATGCAACCAGAGGAGGGGGCTTTGTGGAAGACACAGAGCTCATGCCCCTGAACATAGGGTGAGTGTGTACAATGCAGGAAACCCTCAGAACCCACACCTGTAAACTCAGGTCGGTGCACGGACCTGGTAGGAGATCCCAGCTCACCCCCATAAACTCGGGAAAGCACGCACTCTGCAGAAGGATCAGAAACCACACCCAAGGCCTCACCAGGCTAGCTCTGAGGAGAGTGTGCGGCTAACACTGAGGAGAGTAGCCCAAAGCAGACTGAGTTCTGAATAGGGAGAAAAGCAACACCACATGCTCCTCAGCCCATTGCAGCCCGCAACACCAGAAAGACTGGTTTGGCCAATTTGAAACTAGCAAGAGGTTTTTTTTGTTTGTTTGTTTTCTTAATTATATTATTATTACTATTATTATTTATTCTTTTTATTTTTCTATCCCTCAATTCTTTTTGCTTATTTTCCTTCTTGTTTTATTCTTTCTTCCTCTCTTAACAATTTTATCTCTTCTGCCTTCCTTTTCTTTTTTTTTTGTTTTTTCTATTTTTTTGTCTTTTCTCTTTTTAAATACCCACAAGTGAGACCAAAAAAAAAAAAAAAAAAAAAAAAAAAACTGGAACTGTGGAAAAAACACAGTTGGATCCAAAGAGGGGGCATCACAACAGCTGAGACAGTGGAAGCTGTGAACACCAGGATACCCAAAGGAGACTGCACCACTGAATCTCACAGGTATTCTACCACAGAAGTTCACACCATAAACCCAGGGAGCCAGAACAGATCAATTTAAGAAGCTGAGGCTTACAAGAACAGTCTCACAAACAATGGGAAGACAAAGAAACAATCCCCAAATGAAAGGAAAGGAGGAAGCCTCAGAAAGAATGCTAAATGAAACAGAGGCAACTCAACTATCAGATATTGAGTTCAAAGCAATGGTTGTCAGGAAGCTCCATGAACTCTCAATGAGCTACCAGAAACTACAGGGAAGCTATAATGAACTCACTGGGAAGCTATAATGAACTACAGGGAACCTATAACAAACTCACTATATCAACATGAAAAAGGAAATAGAAACAATCAACAAGGGCCAAGAGTAAATGAAGAATACAATTTCTGAACTGAAGAACACATTAGAAGGAATCAAAAGCAGAACTGAGGAAGCAGAAGATTGGATCAGTGATTTGGAGGACGAAGTAGAAAAAAACATCCAGAAAGAGCAAGAAAAGGAAAAGAGGCTCAGAAAGAATGAAGAGGGATTAAGAGAAATGCAAGACAATATGAAATGTAATAATATCCGTATAATACGGATACCAGAAGGAGAAGAAGAAGAACAAGGGATAGAAAACCTATTTGAAAAAGTAATGATGGAAAACTTCCCTAATTTGGTGAGAGAAAAAGCCACACAAATCCAGAAAACACAGAGAGTCCCAATCAAGAGGAACCCAAACAGGCCCACTTCAAGACACATCATCATTAAAATGGCAAAATTCCAAGACAAAGAGAGAATCTTAAAGGCAGCAAGGGAAAAAAAGGAAGTAACATACAAGGGAACCCTGATAAGGTTAGCAGCTGAGTTATCAATGGAAACACTCCAAGCCAGAAGAGAATGGCAAGAAATATTCCAAGAAATGAGAACCAAAGGCCTGCAACCCAGACTACTTTACCAAGTAAGGCTTTCAATCAGGATAGAAGGCCAAATAAGGAGCTTCCCAGACAAAAGAAGTCTAAAAGAATACACCTGTACCAAACGAGTTCTGAAAGAGTTGCTAAAGGGAATGCTTTAAGGAAAGGAAGGAAGAGAGAGAGAGAGAGTGAGAAAGAGACAGAGAGAGAGAGAGGAGAGAGAGAGAAATGGAGGCATGAAAAAGGCGATGAATAAGTACCTATCAATAATAACCTTAAACATAAATGGACTAAATGCTCCAATCAAAAGACATAGAATAGCTGAATGGATAAGAAAGCATGACCCACACAAATGCTAACTACAAGAGACCCACCTCAGGACAAAAGACCTACACAGACTCAAAGTGAAGGGATGGAAACAAATTTTCGAAGCAAGCATACAGGAAATAAAAGCTGGGGTAGCAATACTCATATCAGACAAAATAGACTTCAAAAGAAGAGCCATAAAGAGAGATCCAGAAAGTCACTTCATAATACTCAAGGGAAGAATCCACCAAGAAGACATAAACATTGTAAATATATATGCACCCAACATAGGATCACCCAAATACATCAAGAAAGATATTGACAGCAACAAAATTATAGTAGGGGATTTTAACACCCCACTGTCAAAATGGACAGATCTTCTAAACAAAATATCAACAAAGATATTGTGGCATTGGACAACACTCGAGATGAAATGGACTTAACTGAGATATATATAGAGAGAGAGCCCTTTATCCCAAAGAAATTAAATATGCATTCTTTTCAAATGCACATGGAAAATTTTCAAATATAAACCACATGATAGGACACAAAACAAGCCTCAACAAATTCAAGAAAATTGAAATCATACCAACCATTTTCTCCAACCACAAAGAATGGAAACTGGAAACCAACACCAAGGGGAAAAACTCAAAACCCTCAAAATCATGGAGATTGAAAAACATGCTATTGAACAATGAATGGGTAAAGAAGGAAATTAGGGAGGATATCAAAAAGTTCCTGGAAACAAATGAAGATGAACTCACAACAACCCAAAACTTATGGGACACAGCGAGGGCAGTCCTCAGAGGGAAGTTCATAGCAATACAGGCCTACCTAAAAAAGACAGAAACATTTCAAACAAACAACCTAACCCTACACCTACAAGAACTCGAGGAACAACAACAAAGATAGCCCAGTGCAAGTAGAAGGGAGGAAATAGCCAAGATCAGAGCAGAATTAAATGACATAGAGACTAAAAGCACAATTCTAAGGATCAATGAATCCAGGAGCTGATTCTTTGAAAATATAAACAAAATCCACAAACCTTTAAGCAGGCTCATAGAGAAATAAAGAGAGAGGACCCAAATAAACACAATCAGAAATGAAAGATGAGAGATTACAACTGACACCACAGAAATACAAAGGATTGTAGGAAATTAGAAAGAAAAACTGTATGCCAAGAAATTTGAAAACCTAGGTGAAATGGACAACTTTCTAGAAAAATATAATCTTCCAAAACTCAATGAAGAAGAAGCAGAAAGCCTGAACAGACCAATAACAGCTGATGAAATTGAAGCAGTAATCAAAAAACTACTGACACACAAAAGCCCTGGACCAGATGTTTTCGCAGGAGAATTCTACAAAGCATTTAAGGAAGACCTAATCCCTATCCTTCACAGACTATTCCAAAAAATCCAAAATTATGGAAGATACCCAAAATCTTTTTATGAAGCCAGCATCACCCTAATGCCACAATGAGATAAAGACACAACAAAGGAGAATTTCAGGCCAATATCGCTGATGAACATTGATGCTAAAATCCTCAACAAAATATTGGCAAACAACATCCAACAATACATTAAAAAGATCATACAACATGACCAAGTGGGATTCTTCCCAGGGATGCAAGGATGGTTCAACATTTGCAAATCAGTCAATGTAATTCATCACATAGACAAAAGCAAAGACAAAAATCACATGATCATATCAATAGATGGGGAAAAAGCATTTGATAAGGTACAACACCCATTTATGGTAAAAACACTCAGCAAAGTGGGAATACAGGGAGCATTCCTCAACATAATAAAGGCCATATATGAGACACTTTCAGCCAACATCATACTCAACAGCCAAAAACTAAAATCTTTTCCACTAAGATCAGGAACAAGACAAGGTTGTCCACTTTCACCACTTCTATTCAATATAGTATTACAAGCCTTAGCCACGGCGATTAGACAAGAAAAGGAAATAAAAGGCATCCAAACTAGAAAGGAGGACACAAAACTATCATTGTTTGCAGATGACATGATAGTGTACATAGGAAATCCTATAGACTCGGCCAAAAAGCTGCTTGACCTAATAAATGAATTTGGCCAAACAGCGGGATAAAAGTCAATATCTAGAAATCAAACACATTTTTGTATACCAACAATGAAACAGCAGAAGCAGAAATCAAGAAAAAAATCCCATTCGATATAGCAAAAAGATAAATAAAATACCTAGGAATAAACCTAACCAAGGAGGTAAAAGACCTGTATGCAGAAAACTACACAACACTGAAGAAAGAAATTAAGGAAGACACAAACAAATGGAAAGATATACCGTGTTCATGGATCAGAAGAATCAACATCATCAATATGTCCATACTACCCAAAGCAATTTACACATTCAGTGCAACACCTCTTAAAGTACCAATGGTATAATTCAAAAACATAGAACAAACACTTCAAAAATTTATATGGAACCATAAATGACCCTGAAGAGCTGCTGCAATTTTGAGAAAGAGGAGCAAAGTAGGAGGGATCACAATACCTGATACCAAACTGTATTACAAGGAAACTGTAATCAAAACAGCCTGGTACCAGCATAAAAACAGGCATATGGACCAGTTGAACAGAACAGAGAGCCCAGAAATAAACCCAAGTCTCTATGGTCAATTAATACTCGACAAAGGGAGCAGCAACATAAAATGGAGTAAAAATAGCCTCTTCAACAAGTGCTGTTGGAAGATCTGGACAGCTACATGCAAAAAAATGAAAATCTGGCACCAACTTACACCCTACACAAAAATAAATTCAAGGTGGATAAAAGATTTCAATATAAGCCGTGACACCATTAAAGTCCTAGAGGAGAACATAGGCAGGAAAATCTCAGATATTTAATGTAGCAACATTTTTAGTGGTATGTCCCCTAAAGCAAGGGACATAAAGGAAAGAATAAACAAATGGGATCTCATCAAAAGAAAAAGCTTCTGCAAGTCTAAAGAAAACAGCCTTAAAATAAAAAGAGAACCAACTGTACGGGAAAACATATTTGCCAATGATACCTCAGACAAGGGTTTAATCACCAAAATATGTAAAGAACTTACATGCCTCCACTCTTAAAGACAAGCAACCCAATTAAAAAATGGGCAAAGTTCTTGAACAGACACTTCTCCAAGGAGGACATACAGAGGATCTAGAGACACATGAAAATATTCTCAAAATCACTAGCTATCAAAGTGATGCAAATTAAAAGCACAATGAGATACCACTTAACACTATTCAGAATGGCCAACATAAACAAATCAACAAATAAGTGTTGGAGAGGTTGGGGGGAAAAGGATCCCTTGTGTATTGTTGGTGGGAGTGCAGACTGGTACAACCACTATGGAAAACAGTATGGAATTTTCTAAGAAATCTAAAAATGGATCTACCTTTTGACCCAGCAATTCCACTGCTTGGATTATATCCTAAGAACCCTGAAACACCAGTCTAAAAGAACCTATGCACCCCAATGTTTATAGCAGCACAATTTACAATAGCCAAGTGTTGGAAGACCTAGGTGCCCATCAGTAAATGAAGGTATCAAAACACTATGGTACATTTACACAATGAACTTCTACACAGTAGAAAGAAAGGACGAGCTCCTACCCTTAGCAACAGCATGGATGAAACTGGAGAGCGTTATGCTAAGTGAAATACGCCAGGTGGGGAAAGATAAAAACCATATGATCTCACCATTAACAGGAACCTAATCAACAAAACAAACAAACAAGCAAAATATAACCAAAGATGCTGAAATTGAGAACAGGGTGACAGTGACCAGAGGGGACGGGGGAGGGAATTTCAGGGGAAAAGGGGAAGGGTTTACAGGAACAAGTATAAAGAACACATGGACAAAAACTAGGGGAAGTGGAAATGGGAGGGGTGGGGAAGGCTTGGGCAGTGGTATGGGATAGGAATAAAAGACAGAAAACTGTACAAAAAAATGATTAAAATAAATTTTAAGTTCAGACTTCCGGCCAAAATGGAGGCGTAGGTGGACACACTGTGCCTCCTCTCACAACTATAATTAAGGACAACAAATATTTAGAAACAAGAAAACAACCAGAACTGATAGAAAATTGAACTGTACAGAAGTCCAACAATCATTCATTGAGACCCGTAAGAGGGGTGGAATTGCGGCAGAAAAAGTGGAGCTGTGGACCCAAGCACACAGGCAGCAGTGGCTGGCAATTCCCAGGCATGCAAGCGGCAGCTAGCAGACCCCAGGTGCACAGGTGGTGGCTAGCAGACCCCGGGCACGGGGTCGCAACTGTGCAGACCCAGTGAGGCCACGCAAGTTGGCTGGTGGACCAGGTGGTCCCATATTCGCCTACAGATAATCTCACATCTCGAACAAAAAGTGGTGGAAGGGACTGGAATCCAAGAGAGACTGGAGCAAGTGCCATTCTTCCCTCTCAGACCCTGTGCCCACATACAGCATCCCAACTCAGGGACCGGGCTGCCCCGCACTGGGAAACACCTAAGGCTCCACCCCCCACTAAATAACAGCCGAAACCAGGCCAAAAAACAAAGCAAAACAAACAAACCAAAAAAAAGGAAAAACACCAAAAATGGCTGGAATGGGAGAACAAATCAAAACCACGGAGCCAATTCCTCTAAGCCATGAAGAGACAGCCAACCTATCAGATGCATAGTTCAAAGCCCTGGTGATCAAGATGCTCACACAATTGGTTGATTTTGCTCAAAAATTAGATGAAAAATGCAGGCTACAATACATGAAATGAAGGAAAACGCATGGGGAAGCAATAGAGATGGGAGGAAAACTGGAACTCAAATCAATGGAGTGGACCAGAAGGAAGGAAGAAACAACCAAACAGAAAACAAGGAAGAAACAAGAATTCAAAAAAATGAGGAGAGGCTTAGAAACCTCCAGAACATCTTTAAACATCCCAACATCCGAATTATAGGGGTCCCAGAAGGGGAAGAAGAAGAGCAACAAGTGGAAAACTTATTTGAACAAATAATAAAGAGAACTTCCCCAATCGGGCAAAGGAAATAGACTACCAGGAAGTCCAGAAAGCTCAGAGAGTCCTAAAGAGGTTGGACCCCAGGAGGAACACACGAAGGCACATCATAATTCCATTAGCCAAGATGAAAATGAAGGAGAGAATTCTAGAAGCAGCAAGGGATAAGGGGACAGTCACCTACAAAGGAGTTCCCATCAGACTGTCAGCTGATTTCTCAAAAGATACCTTCCAGGCAAGAAGGGGCTGGAAAGAAGTATTTGAAGTCTTGAAAGGCAAGGACCTACATCCAAGATTGCTCTATCCAGCAAAGCTTTCATTTAGAATGGAAGGGAAGATAAATTGCTTCTCAGATAAGGTCAAGTTCAAGGAGTTCATCATCACCAAGCTTTTATTATATGAAATGTTAAAGGGGCTTATCTAAGAAAAAGAAGATAAAAAATAGGACAGCAAAAAGACAGCAAACTCACAGATATTAACAACTATACCTAAAACAAAAGCACACAACTAGAATAGGAACAGAACCACAGAAATGGAGATCACATGGAGGGTTAGCAACAGGGGAGTGGGAGGAGGAGAGGGGGGAAAAGGTACAGAGAATAAGTAGCATAGACGGTGGATAGAAAATAGACAGGGGGAGGGCAAGAATAGTGTGGGAAATGTAGAAGCTAAAGAACTTATGACACATGGACATGAACTCAAGTAGGGGAATGTGGGTGGGAGGGGGTGTGCAGGATGGAGGGGAATGATGGGGCAGAAATGGGACAACTGTAATAGCATAATCAATAAAGTATATTAAAAAGTAAATTTTAAAAAAGTTAAACACAGGTTATCATATGATGTAACAATTCCACTCCTAGGCATATACCCAAGAGAAATGAAAATGTGCGTCCACACAAAAACTGTATACCAATGTTTATAGTATCATAATTTGTAATAGCCAAAAGATAAAAACAACTCAAATGCTTATCAACAGATAAATGGTTAAATAAAATTGGTATATACATACAATGGAATATTATTCATACATCAATAAGAATGAAGTACTAGCACATGCTAAAACATGGATCGACCTTGAAAACATTATGCTAAGTGAAAGAAGCCAGTTGCAAAGACTAAATGTTATATGATTCCACACACATTAAAGTACAGAACAGGGTAATCGGTGGTGACAGAAAGTAGAGTGACTTCTTATGGCTAGGAGGAAGAGGTGGGGCGTGACAGATAGGGGGTAACAGCTAAAGGGTGCAGGGTTTCTTCCTGAGGTGATGAAAGTATTGTGATAATGGTTGTATATTTATATAAATATATTAAAAACATTTAATTGTGCACCTTAAATGGGTGAATTGTATGCATGTGAATTTTATCTTAATAAAGCTGTTTTTAAAATAAGGAGTAAATAAGACCATGTTCATAAAAGTGATATAACATGGTATAAATGAATGATTATTTTTCAAATTCATTCTACCTTCAAAAGTCATCTGCCTCTGTCCCCTGCATCTTTTCTTTTTGGGATGCTAAGCATTTCCTCCACCCCTCCTGATTAGGTTACCCTCAGAACCTCAAGCCAGGCTGTCCTTCTCAGAGCCAGGCCCAAATTTCCCCAACAAGGACCAGATTCCCTCGCAGAACAAACCCTCTCTGCAGCCTGGCTCAGAACACACAACCCAAGTGTCTCTAGTACAGGAATCTGTATTCAGCCACCAGAAGCTCATGGGGCTCCTTGATGGAGGAGCACACATGGGAGGAAGAAGACTCAGGAGTTCTAACTCAAGACTTGCTTGTCTTAGTCTATCCTTAGCTCCTGAATGAGCATTCCCACCTCCCAGGATCAGTTGCACAACTTAGACAAGAGATGTAGGACTTGCCTCCTGGCCTAGTCCCTGCCCTTCTCTTCTCCTTACCCCTCTTCCTTGTCCCAGAGCCAGTCTTCATATTGAGCCTGCATCCTGGTGAGCAGTCCCAGCCTCACTTCCTAGATCTGAAGCATCCTTAGGCCCCAGGCCCCCAGGGTCTGCCACTACCTGCTCCCAGGCTTCCCAAGTGGCCCCTGCTCTTAGATTTCTAAGACTGTGATCCGCTAACCACTCCCACAACTCTGTTACTCTCCCAATCTATGTCATCCCTTCCTATGGCCTGGATTCTCAGAAAGCAGGGGACAGTGGTTTCACCCTAGCATCCAGCAGACTCAAAATCATTCTGAGTTATCAGAGACCTGACATTGCTGGAGTAACTAGTCCTCACTTATGCTGCCTCCTCCACAACTGCAATTTCATGCCTGTACTTATGACACAGAGATAGAACCTGCAGACCAGATTGGTAGGTGCAGAATCCCTAGAGGGTGATGATATTCTCCCTTCCTACAGTGGGTCCCTTGCTCATCAGCCCTGTGATCTTGAGCAAGTTCTATAAGCTCCCCCAGTGTCAGCTTCCTTATCTACAAAGCAGGAGGAACAATAGCTTAGGAGAAATCACCTTAGATGAGGAGTGTGAATGAAGCCTATCACTGAAGGCATCACCCAAGAACAAATATTGTACAAGGTCCTGTGGATCTGGGGCAGCAGGGAATGACTAGAGTTTGGTTACTATACTTACTGTGTTGCCTTCCTATTAAAAGTGATTTCTTAGGCATGAATTTTCTCCAGATTCAAAAAGTCTTTCTATTTATTTGTGAAAATCATGTGTTCCAGAACTTCCTCAAGACCTGCATTCCTGTGCTTTATCTCAAGGGTGTCTTTGGACACAATTTAATCTCATTGTCTATGAACTTAAATTTGTGCCCCACTACAAAGAAATTGTTTGGTGTAGAGAAGGGGCAGCACAACCAACCATGTTCTTCAAAGAGGTTTCCATCCTGCAGAGAAAGCATGTGGGCCATGTTCCCACTGATGATAGTACCTTGACAACAATTCTGCGTCTGAGCTCCTGACACCTCAGAACTGATCCAAGTTTTTTTTGTTTGTTTGTTTGTTTCCACCTCTTACTTTTATTTTTTTTAAATCAGTATTTTTTAATTGTTGATATTGTACAGTTTTCTGTCTTTTACCCCGCCCCAGTCCACCACCCCAGCCCTCCCCACTTCCCTCCCATTTCCTCCCCCCATAGTTTTTGTCCATGAGTCCTTTATACTTGTTGCTCTAAACTGTTCCCCTTTTCCCCTGAAATTCCCTACCCTCCCACTCTGGACACTGTCAGACTGTTCTTAAATTCAGTGTCTTTGTTTATATTATGCTTGTTTGTTTGTTTGTTTTGTTGGTGGGATTGCAGATTGGTACAACCACTAAGGAAAACAGTATGGAATTTTCTAAGAAAACTAAAAATGGACATACCTTTTGACCCATCAATTCCACTGCTTGGATTATATCCTAAGAATCCTGAAACACCAATCCAAAAGAATCTATGCACCCCTATGTTCATAGCAGCACAATTTACAATAGCCAAGTGCTGGAAGCAACCTAGGTGCCCACCAGTTAATGAATGGATCAAAAAACTGTGGTACATTTACACAATGGAATTCTATGCAGCAGAAAGAAAGAAGGAGCTCCTACCCTTTGCGACAGCATGGAAGGAATTGGAGAGTATCATGCTAAGCGAAATAAGCCAGGCAGTGAAAGACAAATAGCATATGATCTCACCTTTAACAGGAAGCTAATCAACAAAACAAACAAACAAACAAGCAAAAACAAACAAAGAACTGATCCAAGTTATAGACACACACCACACCCTGGAAGGAGCTGCTCCTGCAGTTGCTCCAGTTCCTTTCTCCTTTCATACTAGGCAAATGATGTCATCTTAGGGGCTGTCAACCCTACCTAATATGAATGATTAACAGCAGGAATAATCCATATTCTAGGACTTCAGTTACTGTTTTTCTTTAATAACAGAACCAGCCCTCTTTTCTTACCTACATCAGTACTTCTCAGCTTCTCAAATAATTGAAATAATATAAATTCTACATAAACTGTTCCATAAAATAGAAAAATGAATGAAAGAATAGGGAGAAGATAAAATATTTCCCATATCATCTTATGAGTTCAGTATTGCCTTGATACCAAAGTCAAAATAAAAGGAAACTGCAGGGTGGCCTCCCTCATGAGCATTTAACTAAATGCTAGTCAACTGAATCCAACAACATGTAAAAAAGATAATGCATCATGACCAAGTGAAATTTATACCATAAATACAAGGCTGGCTGAAAATTAGAAAACTGGTGTGATCGACCATATTAACAAGCTAAAGAAGAGAAAACATTTGATTATCTCAATAAATGCATTTGATAGTAATCAATATGCATTCATGATTTTTATTAAAAATCCCAAAATACTAGGAATAGATGATAATTTTCTTAAATTGAAAAAGGGCATCTATGAAAAACAAACAATCCACAGCTAACATCATACTTAGTGGTGAAAGAATGAATGTTCTTCCCCTGCAATCAGGACCCAGGCAGTAGAGGTCATTATGAGTGCAATGAGGCAAGAACAAGAAATGAAGTCTGTAGATGGGAAATAAAGAAATACAACCTGAATGCACCCTTAGAAAATTTCAAGGAATCTCCAACAACATACTAGGGTGAATAAATAAAATTAACCCTGTTACAGGTATAAGATTAATACAAAATGAATTATTGGAAATGACTATCATTTACAATAGCACCCAAAATAACAAGAAATACTTAGGTATAAATTTAACAAAATATCTATATGATCTGTAGACTGAAACCATGCAACACTGATAAAAAAAAATCAAAGAAAACAAGAGATATACCATATTTATGTATTGGAAAAGAATTTATGAATTCTCCTCCAAACTGATTTATAAATACAACTTAATCCCAATCAATTGTTTGATTCTAAAATCAATTATTTGAATCTAAAATATGTATGGATAATCAAAAGAACTATAAAAATCAAAATGATTTTGATGAAGAATAACAAATTTGGAAGACTCACACTATATAATTTCAAGATGTACTGGGTTGGCCAAAAAAAATTACATTTTTTCCATAAAATAAAAGACACATTTTTCATTTTCACCAATAATTTCATTGATTTGGATATTTTGAGTATGTCAACTCTCTCCTGCTATTGGCTTCTAGTGGGTAGAGGCCAGGAGTGTTGCTAAACATCTTCCAGTGCATAAGACAGCCCCACAGGAACAAATTACTTGACTAAAATGTCAATAGTACCAAGAAACTTTGCAAACCATTTTTGACACATTCGATCAGTCACAGCACCTTATTCATACATGACATAAATCTTTTTTTGTATTTCAGTTGCATTTTTACCTTTCTTGAAATAATGAAGCATAATATACCAAGAATGTTGCATATTTTCTTCCATCTTCAATATTAAATGCACAAAAATTCACAAATTTTGATGTTTTTTAAAAATGCATGCTGATATGACAGCTGTCACAATACAATCTAAAGAAATTGTTTTGAAAGAAGTTAAAAACAACTAAGTACTACTAGGGCCATTGTATGGGGAAAAAAAAAATAATGGACTTTTCGGCCAACCCAATACTATAACTATAGTAACCAAGACAGTGTGGTATTGGTGAAGAGAGAGGAAAATAAATGACTATAACAGAACAGAGAGTACAGAAATAGACCCACACATATGTGGTTGATCACTTTTTGGTCAAGTGCCAAGGCAATTCAAAGGGGATCTTTTCAACAATTAGTGCTAGATCAACTGGATATTCACATGAGAAAAAAATGGACCTTGACCCCCTACTTCACACTAAACACAAAAATTAACTCAAAATGGATTATAGATGTGAAAGCTAAAACTATAGAACTTCTAGAACAAAACATTAAAGGCAAGTTTTGTGACCTTGAGATAGGCAAAGATTTATTAGATATGGCACAAAAAAATCATAAAAGACAAATTGATAAATTGGAATTTATCAAAATTAAAAACAATTACATTTATCATTAAGAGTATGAAAAAACAAGCCACAAATTGATATACATGCAACACAGGTATTAGGCAAAAGGCTAATATCCAGAATACAAAAATAACTTACTTTATCAATAATGAAACAGAAACTTTCACTCTCCTCTCACTCCTAAAAAATGAGCAAAAGATTTAAACATTTTACCATAGGATATATACAAATGGCTAATAAATATATGAAAAAATGCTCAACATCATAAGTCATCAAGAAAATACAAATCAAAATCACAGAGAGAAGCCACTATATGACTATTTGAATGGCTAAAATTTTAAAAATATGACTATACCAATTGTTGGTATTCAAGTTAGAGAATTGAAAGCCTCACATATGGCTGGTAGAAATTTCAATTTTTAGAAAACAGTTAGGTAGTTTCTTAAGACATTAAACATGTATACTTGTTTTACCAAAAATAAAAACATATGTCCACAAAAAGTGGACATATGTCAAACTTTCACAGCAGCTTATTTATAAGAGTCATACTTTGGAAGTAACCTGTAAGTCTATCAAAATGTGAATGGATAATAAATTGTGGTATAGCTATAGAGTGGACTATGACTCCACAATAAAATGAATGGATTAATGGTACACTCAACAATATGGATGAATCTCAAAATCATTAAAGTAAAATAAGGGAGTAAAAGAAGACAGATGGAAATAGTACATAAGGTATCATTCTATTTATATTAAATTCTAGAAAATACAAACTAATCTATAGTGTTTGGAGATGAAGAGCGTGAGGAAAATTTGGGGTTGAGGACAACATATGTTATCTTGATTGTGGTGATAGTTTCATAGGTGTATACTTATGTCAAAACTTACCACATTCTACACTTCAAATATGCACAGCTTATTGTACATCAAATTGTAAAAAACAGAAAATTATATACATTTGTTATATATTTAGAAGTCACTGAAAATATAATACAGAAAACTATCAAATAAATAAGTGCACATTCCCTTTGATTCAGCAAGCCCAGGTTTGAAATTTTATTCTATAGAAACAGAAGCACCAATGAGTTAGAGGACAATTATCACAAGGTTGTTTATAGAATCAAAAACAGAAACAACTTAAAATACTCCTCATTAGGGGAAAAGATCAGTAAGCTATCAAGGACTATTAGCAATTAAAAGAATAAATTTTATGCATATGCTCCAACTTGGAAGAATGTTCTCCTGTGTGTTTAAGTGAAAAACAAAACACATATATATTACTGTTAATATTATTATGAGATGGCATAGGATAGATGAACAGGTGGATAGGTATCCATAGATGGGTAGACAGGTAGATTTTCTACATATGTGCTTCCATGTATGAACATATTAAAATTTTTATGACTGACTGTGCTAGACAGTCTTTGGGGGAAGATTTTTCACCCATTTATGAATTATTTAACTTGTAAAAATAAGTATGTTTTACTTTTACTCTTTAAAAGAAAAAAAAATTAAAATAAAATAAAAAGAAGATTCAACCTGCTTTGAAATGTATCTAAAAATATGTTGGTTTGAGGGTTAGAGAGGGGGCCAAAGAGACAGAAAATAAAGAAAAGATAATGAAATGTCAGTGGCAGAATTAGGGTAAATAGTACACGAATATTTGCTGTACCACTTGAAAATGTCCTCAAGGACCTTTGAGAAAAAAACTAACTTCAGATGATGTTGTTGATGATGATAGATAGATAAATAGATATATTATAGACATAGATAGATGTGGAGGAGTGGGTGGGTGGGTGGATAAACAACCAGACAGACAAGACCTCTAACCACAGCAAAGAGTAAATTCATAATGTGACAGGTGACTTGCTTCTTCATGTATTGCCCAAGCTCCAGGCATGCTTTTTCTGACCATCCCAACAGCACACCTTCTGAGTCATTTAATTGTATGCTGGGGCCGCTGCAGGGTGTGCTTTAGAGTGAATTCTAAGTCTGGGCAATACATAGATCTATGGAAGGTTTGGGGCCTCAGAAGCAGGGTCATAAGTTCAACCCCTGCCTCTTGGGGTATCTCTTCCCAATGCACAGAGGAGCTCTGATCACAGACTGCCACTCACCAATTCCTATAGAGTTCTCAGATTTTTCATTACCTTCTACCGCTGTCACAATACTGTGAGGTTTTTCTGCTTTTAAGAAAGCCAAGGCACAAAGTGGTCATGTCACCTAATTTGGATCTCTACCCTAGAAAGTAGTAGGGTTTCAGTTTCAGGTGTGCTCCTAAGCTCACACTATTGACAATTCTGTCCATGTGGCTGTTTGTACAGGTGAGGGGGAAGCAGGGCTTCTGACTCCATCCCAACTCCAAACTCAACCTCACAGATCATACTGGAACTCTCTGTAGTCCCTGGGCCAATGGCCAGCAGGGCCAATAGGAAGATGGATAGAGCCACTTGGATCCCACTCTGGGACTTGCACAGAACACCTTCTCCTTAGCTGCTGTTATCTGGGGGCCAGGACACCCTACCTACTGGAAAGTATAGAGCACTCTGTGTTGTGGACCATTCAGCCTGGTTTCAGGAGTTGTAACCCTCACCCCATGGTGGGCTGAGTAAGGGCCTAGGGACCTGTTTCATTTGAGTCTGTTCTGTCAAGAGGACGTGAGCTACTAAGGAGACAAAGCTTATCTCCCTGGTAGGAGTGCTGCTTCTGCCTCATCCATCTCTGGCCCCAATGGGTAAGACTCCTCATGGGAGGGGCAACCTAAGCCAGACACAACCACTTGGGAAGCCCTTATGGAAGGACTCAGGGGGCTGCAGCAAAAAGGGGGTGATAGACCCTCATCCCCCGGCTATTCTGACATAGTCCGAGTCCCCATTTCTGTTTGAGAGATGTCTTCCTTATCTCTTGCTTCCTGGGCCTAATCGGCTTAAAGCCTGAAACTATGACAGTGAGCTGTGCAGCCCTGTGCCAGCCAGAACGGTTCCCTGAGCAATCCGGCATAAGAAAGAATTCCTAAAGTCCTGTGAAACCTGCTTTGTTTGCTAAGAGTGCTCTCATTTAAATGATAAGGGTCCGAGGAGGAAATGAGTATGTCTCCCAAAGTTTTGCAACCCCCCTTCCGGACAGACACTGACTCAGATTAAGCCCTCAGATTTCTTTGACATGTTAAACCTATATCCCTGTGTATTTGAACCCAATAAAAGCCTAGTGAGGAAGGGGCTCTGGGTCATTCTCCTTTGAGAGTTTGACCACCTCTCCTCCCCAAGCAGATCATGTCTTGGTAGTTTTATTTTCATCCATGACAGAGGGATGGGGCTCTGCGTGCAGAGCGCCCCCCACAACTCTGGGGACAGAATTTTCTCCCACTAAGCTCAGAGGACACCCAAGGAGGACCAGTTGCTTCTCCTTGCAGGCACTATCTAACTTAGGCAACCCAGTGACTCATAACAAACTCCAGTTCAGGGTCTCCTCCATGAGGCTCTGGGCCATTCACATCAATCAGGGCACAGCAACAGCTCCAGGCATCTCATCCTGATACTGCATTTTAATAAGAGTCCAGGGGAAACACTTTACCCCCAAAGAGACTTGTTCCAATTAACCTTCACACCTACCTTTCCTGATCTACAGGCTCTGCCTGGGGTCAAGTAGTGATGGGAAAGTATCCTCAGAAGACCAGAATGCTCACAGCTGTGATTCCTCATATGAAGTGGAGCAGAAGGACCAGTTTTTGCAGTGGGGACTAAGGAGGCTTATTATTATTATTATTATTATTATTATTATTATTATTATGAATCAGGCTCATTTCATTGGCTGCAAAAGGTGGAGTGATGTGACCATATGTCACTTGGGCATTAAACAAATCCTAATGAGCTAAAAATATGTTTCTTTTAGCAAATTGACCTCTTTAGCCTTCATAAACCACTTGGTAAACATCCTCAGATAATGATTTCCAGAGAGCAGATTGTGGCTCTCAAGTGTGCTGAGAAAGCCTCCCACCTTTGTCCCCTAGGCCACCTCCTCTGGCTGCCTGTTGATGCACACATGTTGCCTGCCTGCTGTCTGCACACCATAAGAAGTGTGTGCTGGAGATGACAGGGAGAAGTGAGAGGAACAGATCCAGGACACTTTTCTGGATCTATCCTAGGGCGCTTTCACAAATGTGTGATCATGATTTGAGTGGTAGTTTGTTGTGGACCGTTCAGCCCGGTTTCAGAAATTGTAACCCTCACCCCATGGTGGGCTGTGTAAGAGCCCAAGGGACCCACTTCATCTGGGTCTGTTCTGTCACAAGGACGTGACCTACTAAGGAGACAAAGCTTATCTCCCTGGCAGGAGCACTGCTTCTGCCTTATCCATCTCTGGCCCCAATGCTTGGTTGGCAGTCAATGACGGGTAAGACTCCTCATGGGAGGGGCAACCTAAGCCAGATGCAACCACTTGGGAGGCCTCATGGAAGGACTCGGGGGACTGCAGCAAAGAGGATGTGATGGACCCTCGCCCCCTGGCTATTCTGACATAGCCCGAGTCCTCATTTCCATCTGGGAGATGTCTCCTGCTTCCTAATTGGCTTAAAGCCTGAAACTGTGGGGGTGAGTGGTGCAGCCCTGTACTGACCAGGACGGCTCCCTGGGTGATCAGGCATAAGAAAGAATTCCTAAAGTCCTGTGAAACCTGCTTTGCTAAGAGTGTTCTCCCTTAGGTGATAAGTGTCCCAGGAGGAAATGAGTATGTCTCCCAAAGTTTGGCAACCCCCTTTCCGGATAGACATTGACTCAGATTAAGCCCTCAGATTTCTTTGAAATGTTAACCATTGTTTGATGCTTGTCGCCTGACATACCTGTATTCCCATGTATTTGAGCCCAATAAAAGCCCAGTGAGGAAGAGGCTCTGGGTCATTCTCCTCTGAGAGTTTGACCACCTTTCCTCCACAAGCAGTCATGTCTTGGTAGTTTTTATTTTCATCTGTGACGGAGGGATAGGGCTCTGTGGGCAGAGCCCCCCCACATCTGGCGCTCAGAACAGGGCCCCCGCAGTAGTTGTCTCTGACCCATAGTTGTCTCATCTGTTAAGTGAGGGATACCTAACCCTGGAGGGATACAGAGAAAACACAGGGGTTCTAAGCTGTAGGCAGGACCCGCATCACTTCCATGTGAAGGAGCAGGAACTGGGAACATGAGGGTTCAGCAGTTGATTCAGCAGTTGATGCACGTGCTTCATGCAGGTGGGGAGAGTGATCTTGATACCAGTGAGGCCTGGGACCACAGGGACCCAAGTCCTACTACTCAGTTCTCCCTGTGAGCAGTGGACAGTGGACCGAGCTCTCAACCAATATGAGGATGGATGCTCCTCAGATCTAAACTAACTTCATCTGACCTGGAATCACTGGTTCCATGATGTCCTCACTCACCAAACACCCCACTGAGGTCCTTCCACATGAGGACATGTCATTCCTATCATTTGAAAGCTATTGGGAGGACCACTTTTGTTCTGTGGAGGCATTAACAGGACATAGAAATAAACTTCAAGCCCTGAAGTTGACGGGGCTCTAGGACTCAACCTCTGCACTGTCTGAGGAGATGACCTTACAGACTTCTTCTCTCCACCCCTACATCCCCCCCACTTACTAAACTGTTTCTTCAGCTATAAAACAGAGTTAATATTTAATAGGGAGAATGTATCAGTAATTGAGTTCTTCCTTCTTTCTTGATATTGTGAAGAACTTTACACATGTTTTTTCATTTAATTACACAATAAGTGATTCCTAAGTCCACAGAGCAGAGAGTGGCAGAACCAGACCTCCAACAAATTCTATCTAATTCCAGAGGCATGGATCACCCAGTGCAGTGGGAAAATGCTATTTACTTGCAAGTTAATAACTCTACTTTGCAAGGAATACTGTCAGCCTATAAAGTGTGGAGCACAGTGCTTGCCTATGGCAGAAACCCAAAATAAATGGTAGTTATTCAAATTATTATGCACAGAGGCAACACAATGAGATTCAACATAGTTTCTGGGTCAAACCGCCCCTTCTTCCCAGCCCTCAAGGCTGATGAGCTTGAATTAGAAAGGATTAAAGGCTTACTAGAGGTAGAAGCTGCACCTCAACTCCCACATTTAGCCTCAGACCTTCTGTCTGCCAGCTGAGAAGGACAAGGAAGGAAGGCAGCCACACAGGGCAGTGCTGTGGCCTTGCCCATGGTCAAGGAAGATTTGTGCAGGAGCCAGCCCTCCTGGTTTCCCATGAAGAGAGAATGGACTCTTCTCTTGTCCACATTGCTCTGTGGCCTGTCTGGCCCCACACATCTCTTCCAGCCGAGCCTGGTACTGGATATGGCCAAGGTCCTCTTAGATAACTACTGCTTCCCAGAGAACCTGATGGGGATGTAGGAAGCCATCAAACAGGCCATCAAAAGTGGTGAGATCCTGGGCATCTCAGACCCTCAAACACTGGCCCGTGTCCTGACAGTCTGGGTGCAGAGCTCCTTGAACGACCCTCGTCTGGTCATCTCCTATGAGCCCAGTGCCCTCACAGCTCCTCAGAAAATCACAGCACTCACCAACCTCACACAAGAGGAACTGCTTGCCCAGCTGCAAAAGGGCATCCACCACGATGTTCTGGAGAGCAACATGGGCTACTTGTGGGTGGATGACATACCGAGCCAGGAGATGGTGAGCAAACTTGGGGACTTCCTGGTGGCCAATATCTGGAGAAAGCTCCTGGGCACCTCCGCCTTGGTGCTAGACCTCCAACACTGCACTGGAGGCCATGTTTCTGGCATCCCCTGTGTCATCTCCTGCTTGCATCCAGGAAACACAATCCTGCATGTGGACACCATCTATGACCGCCCCTCCAACACAACCACTGAGATCTGGACCCTGCCCCAGGTCCTAGGAGAGAGGTACAGTGCTGACAAGGATGTTGTGGTCCTCACCAGTGGCCACACCAGAGGAGTGGCTGAGGACATTGCTTACATCCTCAAACAGATGCACAGGGCCACCGTGGTGGGTGAGCGGACGATGGGAGGTGCCCTGGACCTCCAGAAGCTGAGGATAGGCCACTCTAATTTTTCCTCACTGTACCTGTGTCCACGTCCTTGGGGACCCTTGCTGGGGGCAGCCAGATATTGGGAGGGCAGTGGGGTGCTTCCATGTGTGGGGACACCAGCTGAACAGGCCCTAGAGAAGGCCCTGGCCATTCTCACACTGCGCAGGGCCCTGCCAGAAGTCATGCAGCACCTGCAGGAGGCCCTGCAGGACTATTACACCTTGGTGGACTGTGTGCCTGCCCTCCTGCACCACCTGGCCAGCATGGACTTCACCATGGTGGTCTCTGAGGAGGATCTGATCATGAAGCTCAACGCTGGTCTGCAGGCTGTGTCTGAGGACCCTAGGCTCCTGGTACAGCCAATCAGGCCCAAAGAAACCTCTTCTGGGCCTGAGGCTAGAGCTGATGACCTACCAGAGGTGGCTCCAGCAGTGCCAGAGGATGAGGTTGCCCGGCAGGCCCTGGTGGACTCTGTGTTCCAAGTATCGTGCTACCAGCTAATGTGGGCTACCTGCGCTTTGACAGGTTTGCTGACGCCTCTGTGCTGGGGGCACTGAGCCCATACATCCTACACCAGGTGTGGGAGCCTCTACAGGACACAGAACACCTCAACCTGGACCTGCGCCAGAACACTGGGGGGCCATCCTCCGCTGTGCCCCTGCTGCTATCCTACTTCCAAGGCTCTGAGGCCAGCCCTGTACACCTCTTCACCAGCTACAATCGCCGCACCAATGTCACCCAGGAGTACTTCAGCTGCACGGAGCTACTCGGCCAGCGCTATGGCTCCCACCGTGGGGTATATCTGCTCACCAGCCACCGCACAGCCACGGCTGCCGAGGAACTGGCCTTCCTCATGCAGTCACTTGGCTGGGCCACTCTGGTAAGTGAGATCACTGCCGGCAGCCTGCTTCACACCCACATGGTGCCCCTGCTGGAGACCCCAGAGGGTGGCCTGGCACTCACAGTGCCTGTGCTCCCCTTCATTGACAACCATGGTGAGTGCTGGCTTGGGGGTGGCGTGGTACCTGATGCCATCGTGCTGGCTGAGGAGGCCCTGGACAAAGCATGGGAGGTTCTGGAGTTCCACCACAGCCTGGGAGCCTTGGTAGAGGGCACAGGACACCTGTTGGAGGCCCACTATGCACGGCCAGAGGTTGTTGGGCGAACAGGAGACCTGCTACAAGCCCAGCTGGCCCAGGGGTTCTACCGCACAGCCGTGGACCTGGAGTCACTGGCCTCCCAGCTCACGGCTGACCTGCAGGAGATGTCTGGGGACCACTGTCTGTTGGTGTTCCACAGCCCAGGTGAGCTGGTGGCAGAGGAGGTGCCCCCACCACCCCCTGCCATTTTCTCTCCAGAGGAGCTCTCCTACCTCATTGAGGCCCTGTTCAAGACAGAAGTGCTGCCTGGCCCACTAGGCTACTTTCATTTTGATGCCATGGATGAGCTGGAGATAGTAAAAGCCATTGGGCCGCAGCTGGTGCAGCTGGTGTGGCAGAAGCTGGTGGACACGGCTGCACTGGTTGTTGATCTGTGCTACAACCCTGGCAGCTACTCCACAGCTCTGCCCCTGCTATGCTCCTACTTTTTTAAGGCAGAGCCCCTCCAGCACCTCTACTCTATCTTTTACAGGGCCACCTTGACAGTCATGGAGGTATGGACCCTGTCCCAGTTGGATGGTCAGCGCTATAGCCCCCACAAGGACCTCTACATCCTGATGAGCCACATCAGCGGATCAGCAGCTGAAGCTTTTGCTCACACCATGCAGGACCTGCAGCAGGCCACGGTCACTGGGGAGCCCACTGCTGGAGGGGCGCTTTCTGTGGGCATCTACCAGGTGGGCAGCAGTCCCTTATATGCTTCCATGCCCACGCAGATGGCCCTGAGTGCCAGCACAGGCAAGACCTGGGACCTAGCAGGGGTAGAGCCTGACATCACAGTGCCCATGAATGAAGCCTTCTCCATAGCCCAGGACATAGTGGCCTTGCGTTCAAAGGTGCCCACTGTGCTACAGACAACTGGGAAACTGGTTGCTGATAACTACGCCTACCCTGATCTGGGGGCCAGGATGTCTGCCAAACTGAGCCATCTGCAGAGTCGTTATTTGAGGGTGACCTCTGAAGGGGCCTTGGCTGAGATGCTGGGGGCTGACCTGCAGGTGCTTTCTGGGGATCCACACTTGAAGGCAGTCCATATCCCTGAGGATGCTAAGGACTGCATTACTGGGATTGTGCCCATGCAGGTGGGATACAAGGAAGACTTGGCCCAGCACAGTTCCAGAAGGGAGTTGACAAGTTGTCTGTATATTCAGGGTTCTGTGTGTAGTACAAGACAAAGGCTTCTGGATTTTCATATTTAAGTTTTTAGCAGTCACATCTTTTTCTCTCTCTTACTGTGTCATCCCAGCTACTCCCATGCTCATGGGGTCCCACAGGAACTCAGTTTGAAAACCCCTGTTACAGAAGGAGCTACACTCTTATCGGGGTATTTGCAGGGCTTCTCATTGTCAGTGTTGGATAAAGAGGTCAGTAAGTCACATGAGATCACAGTTTCCACCTCCAGAAATGTGGCCTTTTTGTTAATACCACCTGCTTGCCTCAGGGGTCTGCAGTTTGTGTGTATGAATCAAGGGGATAGAGATAGGGAAGCAAGGGAGGCCTGGGCCTCAGTGCTTTGGAACTAAAGGATGGAGCCTGGAAAGACCCTGGCATGACCAGGGGTGGCAGGCACAGCCCAGAGAACCACAGCAATGAGTTTTGCTTGGTTAGGTACCGACTGCCTTCTTCTCCCCTCCCATGATGCAAAGCACTGCACCCTGAAGGAGCTGCACATGGTGGGCATGCAGCCAGATCCAAGGGCCAACTGGATGGGTAATTCTGAGTGAGGCTACGTGGTCAGAATATTTCAAGTTTTGGGAAAAACTGAAAAGGTGAATCAGTGCTGAAGAGTTTTGTGGCTGCTGCTGGGTGAATGAGGACAAATTTTCCAGACCAGTGGCTAAGGGAAGCCATTAAGATTCACCAAGTGCTCCCATCAGGTGAAAGGCCCATCCAAAGCAGCATGTACAAAATCTCCCCACATCTTCTATCATCTGTGATTTCACTACATAGTCAGGGAAGCTGTTCTCTTGAATTCCCTTAAAAGCAGGGCCTAAGACCAGGGTTTGGGTATAGGCAATTTACATGGGAGGTAGTTACTGCAGCGGGAGTGAGGGAGCAGGTGGAGTGGGAGCAAAGGAGGACAGCTGACAAACAGGTACACTATTTGTTCCATAGGACAAATGCCTCCCAGAGCCACCCTCTGCAGCGCTTGTCCTCCATTGGCTGAGGGTTCCCCTGTGGTACATGATTGTTCTGAAACTTGAAGGAAGCTTGGAGAAAGTTCTGAAGTGGCGAGTAGAAAAACACAGGGTTATGCTGGATGCAAGGCCTTGTCAGCTGGAGTCCAGTTGCCGCTGAAATCAGAGGAGGGCTGAAGGCACCAAAAGCATCTACTATAGAATCATTCTTCTATTTTACAAAAACAGAAACTGAGGTCTGGAAAAGTACAGAGGACAGTGGTCTGCAATCAAATAGCTTGTTACTGAGGTTGTATGTCCCAGGCAATGGTGGTATCCTGATGGCTCCTTGCCCTCAGTCCAGCTCACAGAGCCTGCAGCCTTCTAGCAACCTTGGAGAGAAAGGAGGAGGCCCAGGCATGTTGGGGGAGCTGAGTAAGTGCCAGGACTGCACTAGGCTCACAGTGCCTCCAGATTCAAATTGGGGGCTAACTCCTTTCCAGTGTAGTTAGAGTTCACAGTTTGGTGTCATATGTGGATTCTGATTCGGTCTCTACCACTTACTTGGTTGTGTGACCTTGGGAAAATGTATTGAATTTCTGTGTGTTTTAGTTCCTCATTAAAAATATGGGGATTAATTGAGTCCTCTACCTGCAGGGTGGCCATGTGGCTGTTGGTAAGTACTGCAAAGTACTCAGCACAGGGCCAGGCCCAATAGCAAATGTTGTATCTCCTTGCCCTGAGGTGAGGGGATATGGGGGCTCAGGGACATCAAGAAGTATCTGGTGAGGTCAGGGCAGACAGAGTGGAGACAATGCCTGGACCTTTCAGCTCTGGACACCAGGGCATGGGGTTAGTACACATGAGCATTCTTGTAAGGAGCCTGCTAACCATGCATGGGACTATCAGAAAAGGTTCTGGTACTTACCGCCTCCCTCAGAATTCCCTTTGCATACCCTTATTATTTCTCTTGATATGAAGGAAATCTTTGGTGCCCACTTTCCCAAGCTTTAAATTCTTCTCTCCTGACTCTGAGCTGGATCTCTCAACCTTTCAGATCCCTTCCCCTGAATTCTTTGAAGACCTGATCAAGTTTTCCTTCCACACTAATGTGTTTGAGGACAACATTGGCTACTTGAGGTTTGATATGTTTGGAGACTGTGAACTGCTCACCCAGGTGTCAGAGCTGCTGGTGGAGCAGGTGTGGAAGAAGATTGTGCCCACAGATGCCATGATTATTGATATGAGGTCAGTGGGACAACCATCAATGATTCTTGGACTGGCCAGGGCAGCTGCTGGAAGACAGTCAAAGTTATGGGCCTAGTAGAGAAGAAAAAGGACCCTGGGACACAGGATAAGAATGGAAAGGACTAGGTCATCTGGCTATCAGGGGTTCTGGCTTAATTGGCTGGGTGAGACCCCAGCACTGAAAGATTTTTAAAGTTCCTCCAATGATCCCAACGTACATTCTAGGATGAGAATTACTGAGCTAATTCAGTGGTCCCCAAATGTGCCTGGTTGTAGGACTCCTTAGAGAGGGAGAGGGAGAGGGAAGGCAGACATGAAGAACACTGATTCTAGTGCCCCACCCTAGCCCTACTGAGTACAAAACCCCAGGGTCAGGCCCAGTGGTCTGTATATTTGAAAGGAATCACCCAGGTCCTTCTGATGATCAGTCATTTTTGGGACAGTTAGGTCTCCACCTGTGGTTGTGGCTCACATTATACAGAATCAATCCATGACCAACCTGATCATAAGAATCATAAAGCCAGAGTCCCAGAGAGAATTTACAAATTAGCCTGCACTGTTGTGAAAAAATTCTTTGCCTTACAAAATGATTTTTGGAGAGATGTTTTCAGCTAGCCACCTCCTTCTTGCTTCTGTAAAGGTGTGCCTGATAGGTATGTTTCCTTCCTAGAACAGGATCATGTTTCCCATGCCTCCCAGGTCCACCAGCAGGCTTGGCTGGGCACCCTCCAAGGCAAGGGAAAGGTCAGGATACCAGACAGATACTGCTGGGATTGGCTGAGATGGAGCATCCAGCTCTGGTGGGTGGCCTGCAGCATTCCCAGGGTTCTTAGTCATCGCTAGGTGGCTCTGGATGCCAGCAGCTGGTTCTCCTCCCTGGGAAAGAAACTGTTTCCACGGCTCCAATGTATGGGCCCAGAACTTGAGCTTGGGGGCTCCTGTGTGACCTCTGATCTCTTTATTCTTCAAATGCTCTATTAAACATCTGAACAAACTTCATTCTAAGTCCCTATCTGCTTAATTGTGCCATGCACATTTTTTTTAAATAAAAGGATGCCCAGTCTATAGGTGTACTTTGTTTAAGGACCCTTCCAATCTGAGGTTTGAAGGTTCAGATGCTGAGATCATGGGCCCCGAACCCAGCCAAGTCATACCAGACCATCAACCAAAAGGGGCTCCTAACACACTGCCAGCCCTGTACTCTTTGTTTCCCAGTTGAAAAGTCAGGGTCCCAAGAAGATCATGACATGGGGCAAATCTAAATGGCCTAGAATTGGTTCAGTCTTTCTCATTCCTGACGCAATTTCACATCTCTGAGCACTCAGCCATGTTAATTGCCTTGTTAGGACACCTCATCTAAGACACCTAGTGGGTTTTGTGAAAATATTGAGAATGCAACTGGGAGGACAGTGTTCCCAAGATGTGTTCTATTCACAGAAAGCATGGGTACAGGGGAGCGGTCCATGGTCAGTAAGTTAGGAAAATTTATCAAGAAGTTCCTGACCGTAGGACTTGTCAGAGCCTTTCATATAATGTATACGGTTTGTATTATACATTTGATCAGAAGAGGTAGGTATGGTATGCAGTATGTTCTAAGTGAATTTGACCACAGAGTCTCTTGCTTTCAAGAGATTGTATTCTGGGGCACTCCATCCAAGGAATCCTGTAGGATGAGGAAAGGGCATTACACTGAGGCTGTCTGGAATTAGAACCCTCCACAGGACAAAGATCTAGACCTCCCAGGGGACACCAAGGGCCTCAGTATGAGCTCTGTTCTCAGGGGCCTCCATTCCCTTCCCTCAGATTCAACATCGGTGGCCCCACATCCTCCATCTCTGCCCTGTGCTCTTACTTCTTTGACAAAGGCCCTCCCATTCTGTTGGACAAAATTTACAGCCGGCCCAATGACTCTGTCAGTGAGCTCTGGACACACACTCAGCTAGCAGGTGGGTGCAAAAGTCTTTTCCTTCCTGTTCTCATTCTAGAAGTTTCTGGAGAATTAAAGAAAGACAGCTTGGGTTCAGGTAAAAGTAATAGTAAGTGGAATATAAAGTCTCTATCCTATGCCATGCACTTTGCACATGTGATCTTTTTTTAAAAACTTGTGCTCTCTCTTTTTTTCTTTCTTTTCTTAAAAATTTTATGTATTTAGTTTTAGAGAGAGGGGAAGTGAAGGATAAAGAGAGGGAGAGAGACATCAATGTGTAGTTGCCTCTCATGTGCCCTCTACTGAGGACCTGGCCCACAACCCCAGCATGTGCCCTGACTGGGAATCGAACCAGCGACCCTTTGGTTTGCAGGCCAGAGCTCAATCCACTGAGCCACACCAACCAGGGCTGCACACCTGATCTTTAATCCTCACAAAACTTTTACTATTATGTTCATTATCTAGAGAAGAAAAATGAATGTCTACTGAGTAGAATATCCTGCCTAATATCATTCAACTAATAAGTGAAAGTGCCAAAACTTAAACACTGGTTTGACTAAAACCAAATGCCTCCATTCTGCCCACTACAACCATCTACCTGCAAGACAGATACAGAACCAGAAGGATCCCCCTGCCGATTACCAGACCCCACAGGGTTTCTAGTGTTCATCTAACCTGAACTCTCATCAGCAGCTCAGCATACTTACCTAAATGAAGTTCTGATGCTGACAGGGCTTCTGTTACCTGACCTAGACCTAGACCAGAGGAGCAGGGAAGGCCCCTGTGCTTTACAGAGCCATGGCCCTCCCAGCCTTGTTGCTAGTGGATAGCCTCATTCCATCCCACTTGTCCAGCATCCAAAACCAAGGAATCTGTTCTCCCATCAATGACAGGAAGCTGGGAGACCAATAGGGGTGTGCATATAACCAGAAAAGAGCCCTGAAATTTTCACTTGTACAGTTCCTTATCAAATAAGCATTTGGAACTTCCAGCACACATGTACAACAATATTGCTAAATGTAAATAAAAATCAGAACCAGGTGAATTCTAAATTCAAATAGACATTTAAGACCAGGAGTTAAAAGTAGACTCAGATCTGCAGATCATACGGTCCTAGAACTTTGATGTCCCATATAGGAGCCTCTGAGCATGGAAATGCAGCTCAAATAATTTGCGGTATGTAAAGTGTAAAGTGAATGCCAGGTTTTGAAGACATTTTATGAAGGGAAAGGATTTAAAATATATCATCAATAATTTTATTAACTACATTTTTAGGTAAACATATATTTGATGTATTTAGTTAAATAAAATTTATTAAAATTCATTTCATCTGTATCTTTTTACTTGTTTAATGTGGCCACTAGGAAACTTAAAATGACAACTGTGGCTTGCATTCTGGCTCATTTTTCATTTCTTTGGATATCATTTTCCTGCAGGATTGTTGTCAAGTCACAGATTTGGCTCTTCTGAGGGTCCAAGGTGAAAAGATATTCTGGTCAACTTTTTGTTATTAATTTCTTTTTATTTTTGTAATTAATAAAAATTGTTATTAATAAAAAAGAAAGTACATTTTTCTTTCCTGGAAAAAAAGTAAAGCCTTTTCACATTACTTGCTGAAAAAAGAATCTGCATGGGGGTGGGCGGGCTGGGAAGTACTTTGTGCTCAGGACTGGGTACACTCTCTTAACCCCATTTTACAGATGCAGAAACTGAGGTTCAGGGAAGTGGAGTGACTTGCATGTGGGTGCAAGGATGCAGAACTAAATGTCAGGCCCTCTTCTCTGTGGGTCCAGGCAATATAGAGAAGACAGGGTTTCGCAGAAACTGAGGTTCAGGGAAGTGGAGTGACTTGCATGTGGGTGCAAGGATGCAGAACTAAATGTCAGGCCCTCTTCTCTGTGGGTCCAGGCAATATAGAGAAGACAGGGTTCCCAGGGGTGACTTGACAAGCTATCTTCAAGTGTCTTCTCATTTGCAGGTGAACGCTACGGCTCCAAGAAGAGAGTGGTCATTCTGACCAGCAGTGTAACGGCCGGCGAGGTGGAGGAATTCACCTATATCATGCAGAGACTGGGCCGAATTTTGGTCATAGGGGAGGTGACCAGTGGGGGCTGCCAGCCTCCACAGACCTACCATGTGGATGACACACACCTGTATATCACCATCGCCACGGCCCGTTCAGTGGGGGCTCCGGATGGCAGCTCCTGGGAAGGGGTGAGCGTCGTGCCTCATGTGGCTGTTCCTGCCGAGGCAGCCCTCACCAGAGCCAAGGAGATGCTCCAGCACACTCTGAAGAGAGCGAGTTGGGGACCCAGCCAGCAGGGCCCCCTGGAGGGCTTCCATGGGCAGAGCTCTGTGGTAGGCGGGACCTCTGGACCACACACCAAGGGAGCTCAGGTAGTTGGTTTTGCCTGAGGACCCAGGGTGCAGGAAAGGGGCCTGCTGAGCTCCGGTTAGGCTTAGAATTGCAAGTACTCTTGGAGCTCATCCATCCGGTCTTATCACCATTGTCATCATCCTCTCTGTTTGGACACCTGGGGAGCTGACATTCTCAGTAATACTTGTTTTGCAGCGGTGCAGTCCAGATCTACCCCCAGTCATGCTTCTTAATTGCCAGTTCCTGGTCCTCATGCTGTCAGCTAGATAGATAGCAAAGCTCTGTCCAACCAAGTTATACAGTGAGTCACAGATGCCAGGAACATGTGTCAATTTACATTTTTCATAGCCACATTTAGAAAAGTAAAAAGATGCAAGTGAATTGATTTCAATAATATATCTTATTTAACACATTATATTCACAGCAGTATCGTTTCAACATATACTCAATATAAAAATCATTACAAATGAGATGTTTTTGTACAAAGTCTTTGAAATCTTCCCATTCTCGCATGCCACATGTCTAGTGCTCAGTGGCCACACATAGCTGGTGGCTACCGTGTAAGACAGCACAGGTCCAGAGATAAGGGCCCCCCACTCCCCGAGAACACTGTCCTCACTCTACCTTCCCTGCACCTGTACCTTCCTTGTTAGAACAACTCTCCAACTCTGTCCCGGACCATGTCTGTCTCCATCATGCAGCATAACCCTCGGGGCAGGAACTGTCCTACTCAGCTTCTTCTCCTCTTGCCTGTCACCTATTTCAGTGCCTGGTGCCAGTGGTGGATACCTGTGAACACAAGTGGTTATCAGGCTGCGAGTCTTCATTTTCCTCAGGTGGCAGCCCTCAAACACTTGAAGAAAAGTCCAGGTTTCAGATTTCCGGCCAAGATGGAGGCATAGGTGGACACACTGTGTCTCCTCCCACAACCAAAATTAAGGACAATAAAGATTTAGAAACAAGGAAACAAGAAGAACTGATATAAAATTGAACTGTGCGGAAGTCAAACAACCATTCATCTAGACGGGTAAGAGGGCAGATTCGAGGCAGGAAAAAATGGAGATTGGCGGACCTGGGCATCCAGGCAGTGGCTGGCAGATCCCAGGCATACAGGCAGTGGCTATTGAACCCTAGGCACCGGGTGGCAAGGGGCAGACCCAGTGAGGCTGCGCAAGGCGGGTAGCTGACCAGACAGTCCCACATTCACACGCAGATAATCCAGGCAAAAACGGGGAGTGAGACAGACCTTGCAACTCAGGGCCCCAGTACCAGGAAATAAAACCTAAAAACACCAATTGAAAATACTTGCGGTGGTTGAGGTGTCAGGAGAGACTCCCAGACTCACAGGAAAGTTTGTTAGAGAGAACCACAGGGTCCTAGAATGTACACAAGCCCACCCATATGGAAATCAGCACCAGAAAAGACCAATGTGCTTGGGAGAAGCGTTGGAAAGAACTGGAATCCGAGAGAGAATGAAGCAAGCTATTGTTCCCTCTCAGACCCTGCCCCCACATACAGCGTCACAACCCAGCAACTGGGCTGCTCTGCCCTGGGGAACACCTAAGGCTCCGCCCCTCACTATTAACAGCCACAACCAGACCAAAAAAGGCCAAAAAAAAAAACAAAAAAAAAAACCCAACCCCAAAATGGCTCAAATGGGAGAACAGATCAAAGTCCCAGAGCCAATTCATCTAAGCAACCAAGAGATAGCCAACCTATCAGATGCACACTTCAAAGCACTGATGATCAGGATGCTCACAGAACTGGTTGATTTTCATCGCAAATTAGTTGAACAAGTGAAGGGTACAATAAGTGAAATGAAGGAAAATGCACATGGAACCAATAGTGATGGGAAAAAAACTGGCACTCAAATCAATGAAGTGAAACAGAAGGAAGAAAGAAACAACCAAACAGAAAAGAAGGAAGAAACAAGAATTCAAAAAAATGAGGAGAGGCTTAGGAACCTCCAGGACGTCTTTAAACATCCCAACATCTGAATTATAGGGGTACTAGAAGGGAAAGAGGAAGAGCAACAAGTGGAAAAGTTATTTGAACAAATAATAAAGGAGTACTTCCCCAATCGGGCAAAGGAAATAGACTACCAGAAGTCCAAGAAGCTCAGAGAGTCCCAAAGAAGTTGGACCCAAGGAGGAACACACGAAGGCACATCATAATTCCATTAGCCAAGATGAAAATGAAGGAGAGAATTCTAGAAGCAGCAAGGGATAAGGGGACAGTCACCTACAAAGGAGTTCCCATCAGACTGTCAGCTGATTTCTCAAAAGATACCTTCCAGGCAAGAAGGGGCTGGAAAGAAGTATTCCAAGTCATGAAAGTCAAGGACCTACATCCAAGATTGCTCTATCCAGCAAAGCTTTCATTTAGAATGGAAGGGAAGATAAAGTGCTTCTCAGGTAAGGTCAAGTTGAAGGAGTTCATCATCACCAAGCCCTTATCATATGAAATGTTAAAGGGACTTATCTGAGAAAAAAGAAGATAAAAAATAGGACAGTAAAAAGACAGCAAAGTCACAGATATTAACAACCACACCTAAAACAAAAGCAAACTAAGCAAACAACTAGAACAGGAACCAGAAACACAGAAATGGAGATCATATGGAAGGCTAGCAACAGGGGACTGGGAGGAGGAGAAAGTGGGGAAGGTACAGAGAATAAATAGCATAGATGGTGGGTATAAAGAAGACAGGGGGAGGGCAAGAATAGTGTGGGAAAAGTAGAAGCTAAAGAACTTATGACACATGGACATGAACTAAAGGGGAGGAATGTGGGTGGGAGGGGGTATGCAGAGTGGAGCAGAATGATGGGGGGAAATGGGACAACTGTAATAGCATAATCAATAAAATATATTAAGAAAGAAAGGAAAGTCCAGGTTTCAGTTAGAATCCTCTCCTCCCTGTCCCAGCCCTGTATAGAATTCAATTGTACACAGCAAGTCTACCTTTCCTTCACATGTACCTCTCATGCCCTTATTCTCCAGCTCTGCCAAGGTCCCAAAAGCTCAGCAGCTAGGTTGCTGCTGAGGGGAAATCAGACCTGGGCAATGGTCTGGGTACCTACCATGCTCATCCAACTGCAGCCTGTTACTGCTATCTCTGGTGACAAGGCCCACTCCTAGCAGGGTGAGAAGCTTATAGCATGTAGACCCCAATACCTCCTCTACAGGGGCAACCTGGGGGAATAAGGTCCCTGGCTGGTGTCCTGGGAGCCATGTAACCCTGCTCCACTGGAGTCACTAGAGACCCAAAAGTGAGAGACCTTTAGGAGCCTTCCCAAAATCATGGTGGAAGTGAGACTGGAAGAGCAGGGTGGACCCCAGCTCCAAGATGTCTGAGCGAGGATGAATACTGGTGCCTTCTGGTCTTGCTGCCTGTTGAATCCAGGCAGCATCTGCCACAGACCACTTCCCCCAGGGCACTGGGCTGACTTTACTACATAATCTTGACTTCCCTGGACCAAAGAGAGCTGTGGAATCTGGGCACACCACTGGGCCACCACCAATACCAAGGACTTTTGCCACTGGAAACTTTGAAACATCTCTGTCAAAACAGGACAGTGCAAATGGAAGGCAAGATTTTACCCCTTTTCCTTCTGCTAAATTGAAATAAGTGCATGATTGAATTTTAGTACTGTTGTATATTGTGATCTCACCTTTTTCTTCATTAGCCCTATAAATGTTCAGGCAAATATGTGGCCCCTGATATGCTTACATTCTTGGGTTCTATCTTTTCCTGCCTCTCTTCTTCCTTCTCTCTCTCTCTCTCTCTCTCTCTCTCTCTCTCTCTCTCTCTCTCACACACACACACACACACACACACACACACACACACACACACTACAGACACACAAGATAGAGATCTGGGAGCCACTTCTGACTTTCTTCTCTCAGCCCTGTATCTACCCTGTGCCCACACAATCATCAGGACCCAAGAGGAGTTATCTGAATTAATAGCAGTCTGTTGTAGGCCCACCTGCAATCTATCTCCCTTGTATTGGGGTCCTGGATCTATGTGTAAATCCCCACCACAGCCTCTTGTCTCATCTCTGTGCTTCATACTCCAGCCAGGGCTTCTCCCTTACCATGCAACCTTCTCATGTCTCCCCCCGCTTGAGGACTCCTCAAGGGTCCCACTGCCCAGCAGTGAGAGGCCTGGGCCAGGCTGTTGTCTGCCTCCTGTCCCCCCAACCTGTTTTCTTTGGTCTGTGGACACTAGGACCCCAACCTAGCAAAGGGCTGGCAGCGTGTCAGGTTTCCCATGCTCTCTAGCACTCCCTTGCTCCCTAGAACCTGCTCTGATGTCACCTAGTCAGATGAAGTCCTTCATTTCTCTGTGCACTTCCACAGTCCCCTGAACACTTCTGCCACAGTGTTTGTCTCTCTTGTATCATTAGTCTCCCCAACTGTTCTGTGGGGCACTTTGGGATAGAAACTTAGCTTGCTTGCATCTGCTCCTCCAAGCCCAAACAAGCTTGGCACCTGGGAGGATGGCTCAGCACACCATGAATGAATGAAGGAATGGATGGACGAATGGGGCCCCTCTTTACTGAAAAGGCATTATTATGTGATGCAGGTATTCAAGGGGTCTTATTTCTCTGGCCCTCCTGAAACATGGTAAGGAGGGAGGTCAACCAACAGCAAGCAATGAGGGCTGAGGGTGGCCCTTTGTACCTCCACCCACTGGTGCTAGAGTAGCTGTAGGACTCCAGATGGGCTGTGTTGCAACAATAGCAACTCAGACCACATTCTGGGCAGCCAAACCATGGGGTCATTATATGGATAAAGAAATACATGGCATGCTGAGTCCATCTCTCCCTTCTGCACCATCCCAGTCACATCCCGAGTGGGTCAGGCCAGTCATGGCAAGTGATGGAGGCACAGAAGACATGGGACTAGATGTGAGCAGCATAGGATGGGGACGGGGCACAGGGCTAGGGTGAGTGGGTTGAAGGGAAGTGCCTCGGAGTTCCAGGGGCCCACATCGAAATGTTGTCCAACAGGAACAAGCCATGCCTGTGCCAGGATCTGTGTAATTAGAAGAGGAAAGGAATGGTGGTTTTCACCATCAGGATCCTTGCTAGATACCTGACTCACCCTCACCCTAGAAAGCAGGGGTGAGGGACCTACTCAGGAAGGATTGTGAAGGGGTCACCTGCCAGATCCCATAGGTCCTCTCTTTTCAGAGAGGGCTGGAACATCAGAGGAGAGGACAAGCTCTTCTCGCATCTTACTCTCCTGCTTCCCATGTCCCTGCATCTGCCCACATGTTTGTGGACCTTGGTTATCTACACAGTTTAGTGCAAGGAGAGGACACAGCTCAAAAAGAAAAATTATGCAGTCCAAATTACACTGGTGGACAAGGAAACCTTCCTCTGAAGTCCCCACTCTATGGTGCCCATCTTGCATTTCCTGGCGCCTGAGGATTAATGCCACTTGGCCTAAGGACCTATTTATTGCCTTACTGACCAAGATAGCTGGTGCTAAAAATAGCCTCCTAATCTAAGCAGCTTAGAATAGCAAGGGTCAAGTGGCCACTGCAGGCCACTGGCTTCCTGTCTCCTGCCCCAGGAAAACACAGTATGGCCAGAGAAGAAAAAATTGAATTTAGTGAACCCCAACCCTCCTCCCAGCATGCACTATCTCCTCATCCCACATTCAATATTGATTTCCAAAAATTCCTTTAAGAAGTGGCACAAATCAAAACACATAGGAAACGTGGGTTTATTTTTATAGGATTTATATCCTGCTATGTGATCTTAGACTTCCTACATGATTTCAACTACAAAAAATCAAAAAACATCATGCAAATGGCCAGGATGTGTTAACCATTTTTCTGAAAAGAAGTGGCCTGCAGGGGAGGCCTGCTACCTCTAAGAGATGCAAGCACCTTCCAAAATAAGGAAGGACACATGGTTCACCTTGAGACAACTGCTGCCTTTAACCCTAAGGAGAATTCTCTTCCTGTGCCCAGAGAAATAGGGCTTTATGGATGAGGTTAGTAGTGCCAGGCCTAGCATCTGGCCTGTTTGAAGACTGGGACCATAATAGAGTTAATGATGTTCAGCTGGTGATTCCTGCCTCTCCTCATCACCACCATCACTAATATGCTTCCTTAAGTCTATGCATTTCATTTTGGCTGCCAGTGCCTGGGTAGCCAAAGACCCAAGACTGTGGGAGAGGTAGATGAGAGGACAGAGCCTGTAGGAAAATAGTGGTAAAGACAGCAAGGTAGCATGGGGAGGCAGCATGATGTTAAGAGGCAACCTTCTTAGGTGTGGAGTGCCAGGGAGCTTTCACTGAACTTGGAAGGCAGGAGAGAAATTTCCAAAAGACAAGTTGCGTATCAAAGCCAAAGAACTGGAGTGCAGAGAAAATTAAATATGATGTACAGAATTTAAGGAATGTGACAATTTTTAGCCAAGAATTATAGAGAAAAAATCATACCTGCTGATGTGATGTTTTGTGGCAACACCACCAGCCAACCCTTAAATGGAATGGAAGGTGACAGAGAGAGGGCGAAGTCATGATTTAAAGTGACTACTCTCAGTAGAGAAAGGAGGGCAGGAGAAAAGAGTGAATTAAGACAGGATTCAACTGCCAAGAAGACTTTGGGAACCCAGCCTGGTGACAAATAGTAACTGTCACATTAATAAGCTGCAAACCATCACCTCTATAAATCATCTTTCAGTTTGTCAATTTAAATGTCTGCAAAGCAACTTGCATTTACCTCAATTTTTACCAAAATAAACTCCATTGTCAAAGTCAATTTTTATCAAACTAAATTCTATCTTAAAAATCGAGTTGGGTAAAGATGTTTTGTTATGCTTCTTCATAACTTGAATTAATTTAATTAGCTTACATTTATTTATTTTTTCATAACATCTCCCTTGCTTTTGAATGCTGTGGTTCCTTGAGGAGCGCAGCAGGCCAGGAAGACCCACAGACTGAGCTCTCATAGGTATTTCAGGAATCCTGGCCTTGACCTCACCACCACTTGCCCTGCAACACTCTGTAGGTTATCCTATCAGTGGTACATAAATGCTTACCGCTGTAAAATGAAGGAATAGACTAGAATTCTCCAGTTTCAATTCTAAATTTCTATTTTGTCTTAGAATAATGCATTTATGCCTCTCAAAGTGATTTCAAAGAAATTATGAACCAATCCAATAAACCAGAGGAGGATGGTTATGCATCATAGTTTTAACAGATGTCAAAACTCCTGTGAGAAGTTGATTCAAGGTTTGTCAGCAGCGAGGCGGGAACCAGGAACTTCACTCATTGCTTCAACAAATGAGAAAAAGAAGAAGATCGAAACTATAAGCAGTAAAATGACTATGAACTCACAACTGTCAACACTGAACCTAAAAACAAAAACAAAACAAACAAAGCAAACAACTAGAAGAGGAACAGAATCACAGAAATGGAGACCATATGGAGGGTTATCAGTGGGGAGGCGGAGGGAGGAGAATGGCGGAAAGGTACTGGAAACAAGAAGCTTAATTGGTAGGTACAAAATAGATAAGAGGTTAAGAATAGTATAGGAAATGGAGAAGCCAAAGAACTGATATGTATGACCCATGGACATGAACTAAGTAGGGGGTGTGAGTGCTGGAGGAGGGGTGTAGGGCAGAGGAGTGTAAAGGGGAGAAAAAAATGGGACAAATGTAATAGTATAATCAATAAAATATACTAAAACAAACAAACAAACAAAAAATACCTGTTGAACAACTGCTATGTGCCTACATTGTTCTAGCTGCTGGGGATACAGCAGCAAAAATCTCTCAAGACAAATCAGTAAAACACCATAGTACTCAAGGTAATGAAAAACGCTAAAGAGAAATCAAAAGAAATGTGTACGTGTGGAGGGAGGGTGCCAGTTGAAATCAATCCCTGGTCCTAGTTTTCAAACCATTCATGATGACACATGAACACACTGAGGAGATGTGTAGTAGGCTAGGAAGGATGTGAGCTAAAAATAAGGAAGGAGATCATGGGGTCTTGTTCTCGTACCTATGGTCTTAGGAAAGTCAGTTAACCTCTTCGAGTTTAGTTTCTTCTGCAGTAGAATGGGAATTAAATGTCTACCTCCTGGGTGTGACATGCAGATTAAATGGTATAGGTCAATGCATACTGTGGAGCCTCAGGTTCAGACCTTTTCTGTCCCACATGGGACAGCAGAGGAGGGAGGCTCCTTGCAGCTTCAGACTAATTTGGGCACAGCATCTCTGGGCAAATTCTTCCCCCACATAGCTCCCAAAGGGGCTGTCCTGAAGATCATTCCTAGTGTCTCTCAGGGAGAGGGGATCCTCCAAGATTCCCTGTGAGAATGGAAGTGCTTCTTTGGTGCCTGCAGGGGAACACTTCTGGCTCCTCCCAAATGCAAAAGAAAATGCCTCAGGGGGTCACCTCCTCTCTCCAGCCCATCCTTCCCTTCCAACTGTAAACAGAGTTCCCCTCCAAGTGTTTCTAGGAGCGAGCCCTCCCAAACCCTGATGCAAACTCTTCTCTTTGGAAGCCTTTGCGTTTCCCTATCACCTCTTGAGGGCTGCCTCCCCAGCTCACCCTCCTCATGCTGGCCTTGCTGCACCCTAGAACTTCTGCAGCTCTAGACCTCTCTTCTCCTCAGCCACTGCTTTCCCTGTCTGAATCAGCAAAGCCTACTGGACTTTGAAGCTCAGCTCATGTCCCCCGTCCTCAGGAGGCCTCCTTCCCCACAGGTCTGACTTAGGCATGTCTCCCATGTTACCAACCACAAGTCTGAGCTCTGTGAGGAGGCTCCACCAGAGGGCTACAAACTGCAGGTCAGATTAACAAATCCCGAAAATGAAGTAGAAATCCATCAAAAAAATTGCATTAACTCAAAAGAACTACCAAGAAACGGCCTTCATAAAAATAGCCCACATGATGTCAGAGTTTATGACCTGAGGTTAGCAAGGAAAAACATGGAAAAGCAGAGGAGAAAATAATAGAAACCAGAACTCTTCCAATCCTCAGTGTTTTCAGCTTTAAACTTTTGCTCATATTCCCTTCCTGAGAGCTAAGGGTTGTGTGATAGGCGGGAAGGTGTGTTGTTCCATTTTTCCCTTTTCACATATTCAGAATGTGAAAAATCATGGCTGAATTGTTGATCTCAACTCTTCATGTTCCTATAGTAGGATGATACATTCACCTGCTCATCATGGCTTCACCATGGGCGGCATGCACATTTCACTCTTAACATTGGGCTTGGCCATTGACTTGCTTTGGCCAACAAAACATTAGCAGAAGTGACCCAAACAGAGGACTGTGTTGGGAACTGCCCTACCTGGTTTCAGAAGCTGTAATCTCCTGTGGCTAAGGCCGAGTAAAGGAGCTTGGGACATAAACCACTTAGGAGACAAAGCTTATCTTCCTTGTAGCTGCACCACCTCTGCCCCTTTTCTCTTCACCCTGCTTGGCTCCTGGCGGATGACTGGTTAGCTAATGATGGGTAAGATTCCTCAAAAGAGAGATGACCTAAGACAGGCACGGTCATGAAGGGGCCCTCAGGAGAGGACTGGTGGGGGGCAATAGAAAAACAGGGTGATGGACCCTTGCTCCTTGGCTTTGAGATAGCCTGAGTCCTCATTCTGTCTGAAAGAAGTCTCCTAATCTCTTGGCTGCCTTACTTGGCTCCCCTTCCTGACTTAAGCCTGAAACAATGCCAGAGGTGGGTGCAGCCCTGTGTTGGAAAGGGTGGGTTCCCTAGGGTAATCAGGCATAAGAAAGAATGCATAAAATCCTATGAAACCTACTTTGCTAATACCCTCAATTTAAATGATAAGGGTCCAAGCATGAAGTGAGTTTATTCCCCAAAGTTTTATGACCCTTTAACTATCTGACCCTGACTCAGAATAAGCTCTCAGAGTTCTTTGAATGTTATCTATTGTTTAATCATTTCTGCCTGACAATGATTGATGAACTTTACATATACACCCTGTATTCCTGTGCAAATTGAACCCCAAAAAAGCTTGTCAAGGTAAGGGTCAAGGTGCTCTCCTCTTGAGAGGGTAGCCAAGGTGCTCCAAGACTTTTCTCCTCCTGCGAGAAAAGCCGTGCTGTCCCTTTTCCTCCACAGGACTCGGTAGTCCATGTGAATTTGTCTCATCTCATCCATAATGCCGTGGACCCCGGGAGCCGGGATCTGCATCAGGACTGAGATGTGTTTGTGTATTAGGACTTTCCCTCTAGTGCTTTAGCATAACCATGAGAGAAGAATGATCTGGGCAGCCCATCAGTTCCAGAGAAAAAGAGCATGGACCTAAATATGTGACCTGGAGCCAAGCCGGCAAAAACCACATCCACCACAGCTGACCCACAGATCCCCTAGTGAGAAGTAGGTACTCTGGGTTGTTTGGCACCTAGATTTTGTTTTGTAACAAATCTGGATCATGATAATACATGTTATTTACACAGTGACCACACTGCTCTAGGTGCTATGCTGGCCATTTTTCTTATATCTTTCCATGTAACCCCCCAAAACATCTCCCAAAACATGGGTGTCATAAACTACATTTTACAGATGAGAAAACTGGGGCTCAGACAATTAAAGCAATTTGTTCAAGGTCAAGTCTAGTATTTAAAAGGACTAAGACTCAGATCCAGGTTTGTCTGTGTCCAAAGCCCATCCTGTGTGCCACACTTGGCTCCATAAGTAGCAAAAGGAATGGGAACAGGAGCAGGACCCCCAATTCTTGAAGCTATTAGAGACACTTTGTACCCAGTAGCCCCAATACCCCAGGTTAACAAAGCACATCATTTTTTTCATTACTTTATTTATTTCAAAGCATATCACAGCCAAGCACTTTTGCTAATTATGACCAAGCTGTTCATCTAGGCAGTCCATTGCAGACAGCTTCACAGACATCTGCATATTGTCTTTTCAAAGGAAGCCCTGGAAAACCATTTCTTTGCCCTTGCCAAATGGTGGACACTGCACTTAGAGGTTTGTTCCACAGCCACCTGTTAACTATGAGAAGTCATATGCCGGGAGAGATGGTGGCGCTCCTGGAAGTACTCATGACAAATGGGGCATGTGAGTGCCTCTTCTGTAAGCTTCTTAGAATATAGGTCAGAGCCTGCATGTTCCTTTTTATGGTGGGACCGCATATGAAAAACCAGGTCTGAGGTCATGTGAAAGGAGAGGTTGCACTTTGCACACCAGTTCTGGGTGGACAAGCCTTGGGAAGGGAACATGGGTAGCAGGAAGGCCCAAGAAGCAGGGGAAGATGATGACAAGGGTGTGGGTATATGGGCCATGGCATGCTTAAGCCACAGCGCAGGGGTACTCAGAAAAGCACTGCAGAGATGAGTGTTCTGTGGCAGCATTTGCAGGTTCCAGAAATCACCCACCAAAAGCTTAGCATTAGAAAGCTGACCCCAACAAGGAAAATCTACCACCCTAATGAGTCCCAACACCTCCCCCATGGCATCTGCAGGTTTGCTTGCCTGGAAAAGACAGGCTGACTCGGGTCTCCCTGATAGATACCTGGCTGGTTTGCTGAAGACCCTTCTCTGCTCCTGTCGGGCTCTGCTGGGCCACACAGAGAAGACTGTGCTACCAGCTCGTTTCCTGGGGTCATCCTGGGTCAGCTGCTGAGGGCCAGGCTGGCCTGTGAGGGCACCATGGTCCCTATCTTTGGCTCGTGTGCCCTGTAGCATTTTCTTGAGCTGAGGCACCTCTATGAAGGTGCTCTGCTCCTGTTTCCAGCACACCTTCTGGGCCAATGGCTTTCCCAGTCTAACCTTCCCTGTAGGTGTTACCAGTGCCAGCTCCACACTGGTTGCATCCTGGCCACCCCAGCCGATGGCATCCTCAGAGCCCAGGAAGTTTGCTTTCTCCAGGTGCATTGGCTTGTAGCCCTCATTTTGCTTGGATTCACTAAGCCACTGACTGTTTTCAGATGAAGTGCTATACAGAATCCCGTTCTGAGCAGCCATGCTGATTAGCAGGGCATGGGGCAGCTGAGCAAGGTGGATACTCCAACAGTTATTGTCTTCAGGACTTTGGCATTCTAGAGGGCTTGGCCCGGGGAAGAGCTGTGAGACTGGAGAGCTCCCCTACTGGTTGGGCCAGCAACGCTTGGACCACAGGACTCTGTAGAGAGAGGAAGCAGCAGGCAGTGAGAGAGGTGCTCTTCACTTGTTGTTTGCATTCAAAGAACTCTGACTACTATAGATGCCACAACTCACCCTGTCTCAGAGCTCTATGCCACATGCTTTCACCTCCAGGACTCCATCAGGGAGGAATGACCACACTGTACAATGCTGCCACCAAGAGGCATGGCTCACTACTCTCTCCACACCTGTCAGCATCCAGGCAGCAGCTGCTGTATTAATGAAGCACACATCAACCAGCCAGTTCTGATTCCATTGACAGCTCTAATATGTTTGGATGCTGATTTAGGGAAAGTTTGCATTCCTTGCCACACAGCATGCCAATTCCCACCCTGAATCTTCAGAAGTGCCAAGAACTTTAGGCACCTGGGGACAGGAGCCCCTGCAGGTACACATGTGCGGAGAGATAGAAGCTGAAGCAATAAATATCGAGGCACGACAAGGTGGGTCTGGGCTGTGCATGGCTGCCCCCTGCGCCCCATACCTGGGGTATGGGGCGCAGGGGGCAGCCACCTCTCTACTTGGCCCTACCCCAGGAACAAGTGAGGGTCTCTCCTGTCTCTGCTTGCTGGAAGTGAAAACACTTGGTTCTCCTTACACATGAATCCACTTTCTTTCTTTCTGCTCACCTGGCAACTGTCAACTGTCCTCTGTGCCCACCTGCTGGACATACTAAGGTAAACCAGCTTCCATTTTGCTCTTGAAGCTTCAAGGAGAGATATATAGTGGCCATATGTGAGGTTGGCACCAAGGAGGAGAGGGTGTCATCAGCACTGCTGGGGAGGCATTCATTCCTGCCTTTCTGTAATCAGCTCCATCAGCAAGTTCTAGAAATTGGGAAACCCATCTTCAAGCACCCCACTTCACCTGGTTAGTGGTACTGCTAGGCCACAGTTGACTGAGTGCTGCAAGTTTTCATCATTAGAAAGTATTTATTTCCAGGCCCGTAAAGACCCTAAGGAGTAGGTGGCTGAGCTTCTTCACAGGTACTTCCATGGGCTTGTTATGCACAAATACCATGTGGGCTCATGTCAGCTCTTTCTTCTCACCCTGCCTCCTGCCCCACATAGAGAAGGAAGCCCAGACACACTGCGCTCCCTCTATTGCAGTGGCAGGAGACTATGATGGGTGTTTTGCATATGTTACCTCCTTCCATCTTTGTCCTTTTTCACAGATGGGAGGACATGAGTTTTGGAAAGCTACACACCCTGCCCAATGTCCCCTACAAATAGGAGGTGCAGCTGGGGTTGAAACCTATAGGGAACCAATCTGCCTGGCAATGGCAAATGTAGCCCAGCCCTATTGGAAAGCCCATAGGTGAGTGGTGGCACACAGGACACCAAACCCACGGATCAGCTTTCCCATGGAAAATCATGCCTGCATTGTACCTAGGCTGCTTTGAAACTTTTTTTTGCTAAAAGTCCCTCACCCTGAGTTGAAGCAGCAAATGTTTACTGCATATCTTTAAAGTACCTTCCTGAAGTCTGTGCTAATTCTCCCAAGGACTGAAGTGTAACCAGACCAATTACTCTTATCGTTCCCTTGCATTTGCAACATTTTTTCTTTGTTAATCTGTAGGGAGTAATCAGTAACATCCTTTCCTTTGTTATCTGTAAAAATCAATTACCTAAAGCAAGCCTAAGCATAATGAATGAGAACCTTCTTTCATGTATGCTATCAGAAAGCCAATAAAAGCTTGTCAAGGAAAGGGTTGAGGTGCTCGCTCCTTGACAGAGTGGCTGAGCCGTCCCTTTTCCTCCACAGGACTTTGGTAGTCCATGTGAATTTGTTTCATCTCATCCACAACACCACAGACACTGCTGGCCAGAGTCTGCACCAGAAACCGAAAAGTGTATCCCCAAAGCCTGCTTTACTTGAACTACCCATGTCACCCTCACAGTGCCCTGGTGGTAAGCACCAAGTCCAAACTGTGCTTCCAGGGGGATCTGATACTTTCTTAACATACCTTCCAAACTAATTCTTTAAAATGGGTACCATTGACATCAGAGATTAGTGCTGGCCAATGTTTCTTGAAGAGGCAGAGGCAGCCATATCAGTCCACTGAGTTTCCCTGAACTGACTATCCACCTCTCTCAGCCTCAATTTCTCATCGACAAACTAGGGTTGAGCTAAATTATCTCCACAATCCTTTTCAAATCTATCAGTGCATGACTCTAACTGGGGTGAAGCCAATTCTCTCCATTTCTCAAAAAGTAATTGATTGGCTTGAAGCCCTATTGCTGTGCTTCCATGAGCTCTACAAAGAAACACACACCCATGCCCTGGCAGAGTGGCTCATTTTAGTTGAAGCATCGTTCCAAGCACCAAAATGGTTGCAGGTTCGATCCCCCATTGGGGTGTGTATGGAAGGCAACTGATTAATGTTTCTCTCTCACCTCAATATTTCTCTTTCTCCTTCTCTCTCTCTTCAGCCTTCTCCCTCTAAAATCAAAAAATATCCTTGGTGAGAATTAAACAAAACAAAAAAACACATACCTGTGTATACTCATACCCTCACACATAAACAAACATACATACATTTACATATACTCACACTCATACATTCACACATACACATACACTCATACTCAAATACACATATAATACACACACAAGGACAGGGGTCTCTGCATCCCTTTCTCTCTCAGGCAGTTCTTTAGATGATGTTTTAGAATTATCACCTAGATATATTTCCCAAACCTAGGCAGGAGCCTCCCTGCTGTCCTCTTGGTCTTGCTGCACCCCAACATCCCTCTGTAGACAGCCCCAATGGGCTGCCTTCACAACTCAGACAATCTTTTCCAACCACAGCTGTGTGGGTACTGTTTCCAGGACTGTACAGAGTGCCCTGAGCCACAGATGTGACCCTCTTTTCAGCACTGAACTTTTAGATATGTAGTCTTACTACAGGATGGAATATTTGTTACCAGGCTCTTTTAAGATCTAAGAATAGAAATCACTGTTTACTGAGTATCTACATGCCTTAGGCTTAATCACCTTACCTTACTTCATGGCATTTTCACAAGACCCATATGAGGAAAGTTGCATGTCTCAACCCAAGTGCATTCATTCTCAATCTGCCAAATACCATGTTGCTAAATTCAGTGCTGCATTTCATCTTTTTGAGACACTGTGGATCTGGATTCTGCTAACTGCTATGTTAGATATCCATCCAACTTCACCCACCATCAATGCTGCAAGACAAATCTCAATAGTGATAAGGAGAGGAAAGAAGACAAGGAAATGATATAATAAAAATAATAATGAGGAGGAGGAGGAGAAGAGCAGGAAAAAGGGAAAAGAAAAGGAGCAAATAAAGATACTGACTTTTGGTATGACTCTCAATCTCCCTGAGGGTTACTAACTCTCACATGCATCAGCACTACTGGGGTAAAGTTACTTTGGCAAGTGTAAAGAATATCCTACAAAACTGTCTGCAGTCCCATCTAATCTCAGTCCACTCTGCAACAATCACCAGATCCAAGCTTCTCAAAATGGAAAATGATATGAGTCTGACATGGCTTCTCCCCAGTGAGCCCCTGCCAACTTCTGATGCTCAACTCTTCTTGCTGATAGACTCTGAGGCTCTTTTCCAAGGTCAGCATCAGACTTGGAATCTCATCCAGCTCCAGACCACCTGCACCTCTATCATGTATCCAGAGGACATTTGCATATATGTGATGTCATCTCTGGGGTCACTACATGCCCTGGCCAGTGAGTTCAGAGACAGAAGACCAAATGCACAGGCCACATCACTGTCTTACTTCTTTCCTACCTATACCTACCAGTGTCCTTTGACACTGGGGGATGGTTCTCTGTCCCTGGGCAAAGAAAAGCTGCTCCTTCCTCTTTCTCCTTCCACAGACACCAGCTGCCCTGGCAGCCAGTGGGTCTATGCAGCCCTTGTTCTCCTTGCCCTCTACAAATATTAATGAACACTTTGTTGTCCTCTGCTCTCTTCAATAAGCTCAATTTATTCAAGGATCTCACCCTGTGACACCATTTACAGGTCCTTATCACTCTCTATCATGTGTGTCCTGAGAAGAGGTTTTTCTTGTTCTCCTCAGTTCTTTCAGTCTGAACTCAGTAACACATTCTCTGAGCCACACAGACATCTTTCAGTACCATCTATGTTGTTTCAATGAAAAGAAGCTGATTTCAATCTCAAACTCTTCAACAATTTCTGAGCCTTTCGATCATGGGATTACTAAGTGATGATCTCTGAAACTGAGCTCCCAGGTCCACAAGGTGTCTGACTACATGCAGCCTTCCCTACCATGGGAATGCTGCTCCCTCAGGCACCCAAAGTTACTGGCCTACCAACCAGGATTCTACTGACCAACAGGGGAAGTGCTACATTATATGAAAAGAAAGAGGGGGTTCAAGATGGCGGCATGGTAGGAGGACGCAGATTGCTCTTCCTCCTGCACATGGGAGAAAAACCTAACTGATCTACAGAGGAACAGAGCAGACAGCCAACAATACCACAGTATATATGAAAATAGGAGATCAAAATCTGTAGCAGACATTGGAAAACTAGGCGTGGCAGCCGAGCGACCAGAGGCAGCCCCGGACGGAGGCGACCCGGCGACCGGAGGGGGCTCTGCAACCGACCGGAGGCGGCTCTGCAACCGACCGGAGGCAGCCCTGTGACCTGAGGCGGCTCTGCGACCGGGTCGGAAGCAGCCCTGGGGCCAGAGGCGACCCTGCAACTAGAGAAGGGGACTCTGTGGAAGACCCGGAGCTCACATCTGTGATCCTGGGGTGAGTGCGCGCAACTCAGGAAACTCGCGGAGCCCATGCCCGTAGTCTCCAGTGGGCGCTCCCGCCCCGAAGGAGACCCGGGGCTCACAGCAATAGGCTCGGGGAGGGATGGATCTGTAAGAGATCCCAGCTGAAACCCATAAACTCGGGAAAGCGCGCCCTCTGCAGGAGGCTCAGAAACCACACCCAAGACCCTGCAGGGAGAGTGCACTGTCAGCCGTGGGGTCAGAGCTCGGCTGGCACTGAGGACAGTAGCCCAAAGCTGACTGAGTGAGGAACAGGGAGAAAAGCGGTACAAGTCACCTCGCAGCCTGCTACAGCCAGCAAGTCCATAAAATCCAGTTTGGCCTGTGCGAAAATAGCAAGAGATTTTTTTTTTTTTTTTTTGGTTTTTGGGTGTTTTGTTTCATTTTGTTTTCTGGGTTTTTTTGATAGTTGTTTTTTGTCTGTTTAGTTGGGTTTCTTGTTTGTTTGTTTGTTTTGGTTTGTTTTTTGTTTTTGTGGGGTTCTTTTTGTTTTGTTTTGATTATATATTTTTTATTTTTTTATTACTTCTACCTTTTTTATCCCTCAATTCCTTTTGCTTCTCTTTACTTCTTTCTGGCTTTATTCCTTCTTCCATTCTTTTCAATTCTATCTCTCCTTCCTTCCTCTTTTTTTCTCTTCTTTTTTCACTTTATTCTTTTCTCTTTTTAAATACCCATGAGTGAGGGGAAAAAATCCTAGAACTGTGAAAAAACAAGAGTTGGACCAAAAGAGGGGATATTCCAACAGCTGAGACAGTGGAAGCTGTGAACACCAGGATACCTGAAGGAGACTACAACACTGAATCTCACAGGTATTCTACCACAGAAGTTCACACCATAAACCCAGAGAGCCATAACACATCAATTTAAGAAGCTGAGGTTTACAAGAAGAGTCTCACCAACAATGAGAAGACAAAGAAACAATCCCCAAATGAAAGAAAAGGAGGAAGCCCCAGAAAGAAGCCTAAATGAAACAGAGACAACTCAACTATCAGATAAGGAGTTCAAAGAAATGGTTGTCAGGAAGCTCCATGAGCTCTCAATGAGCTACCATAAACTACAGGGAAGCTATGATGAACTCACTGCAAACTATATCAACATGAAAAAGGAAATAGAAACAATCAAAAAGGGCCAAGAGAAAATGAAGAATACAATTTCTGAGCTGAAGAACACAGTAGAAGGAATGAAAAGCAGAATCAATGAAGCAGAGGATCTGATCAGTGATTTGGAGGACGAAGTAGAAAAAAACACCCAGAAAGAGCAAGAAAAGGAAAAGAGGCTCAGAAAGAATGAAGAGGGGTTAAGAGAAATGCAAGACAACATGAAACGGAATAATATCCGTATAATAGGAATACCAGAAGGAGAAGAAGAAGAGCAAGGGAGAGAAAACCTATTTGAGAAAGTAATGATGGAAAACTTCCCTAATTTGATGAGAGAAAAAGTCACACAAATCCAGGAAACACAGAGAGTCCCAATCAAGAGGAACCCAAACAGGCCCACTTCAAGACACATCATCATTAAAATGGCAAAATTCCAAGACAAAGAGAGAATCTTAAAGGCAGCAAGGGAGAAAAAGGAAGTAACATACAAGGGAGCCTGATAAGGTTAGCAGCTGACTTCTCGATGGAAACGCTCCAAGCCAGAAGACAATGGCAAGACATATTCCAAGTAATGAGAACCAAAGGCCTGCAACCAAGACTGCTTTACCCAGCAAGGCTTTCAATCAAGATAGAAGGACAAATAAGGAGCTTCCCAGACAAAAGAAGTCTAAAAGAATACACCTCTACCAAACCAGTTCTGCAAGAGATACTAAAGGGACTGCTTTAAGGAAAGAAAGGAAAAGAGAGAGAGAGGAACACAGGTACGAAAATGGCAATGAATCATGTAAGTGGATTAAATGCTCCAATCAAAAGACATAGAATAGCTGAATGGATAAGAAAGCATGACCCAAACATATGCTGCCTACAAGAGACCCACCTCAGGAAAAAAGACCTACGCAGATTCAAAGTGAAAGGCTGGAAACAAATTTTCCAAGCAAATGGACAGGAAAAAAGGCCGGGGTAGCAATACTCATATCAGACAAAATAGACTTCAAAAGAAGAGCTATAAAGAGAGACCCAGAAGGTCACTTCATAATACTCAAGGGAAGAATCCACCAAGAAGACATAAACATTGTAAATATATATGCACCCAACATAGGAGCACCTAAATACATCAAGAAAATCTTAGAGGACTTCAAGAAAGATATTGACAGCAACACAATTATAGTAGGAGATTTTAACACCCCACTGTCAAAAATGGACAGATCTTACAAACAAAATATCAACAAAGATATTGTGGCATTGAAAAGTACTCTAGACGAATTGGACTTAGCTGATATATATAGAGCCCTTCATCCCAAAGAAACGAAATACACATTTTTTTCAAATGCACACGGAACATTTTCAAAGATAGACCACATGATAGGACACAAAACAAGCCTCAACAAATTCAAGAATATTGAAATCATACCAAGCATTTTCTCCAACCACAAGGGACTGAAACTAGAAACCGACTTGATGGGGAAATTCCCCAAATCATCAAAATCATGGAGATTGAATAGCATGCTATTAAACAATGAATGGGTAAAGAATGAAATTAGGGAGGAAATCAAAAGGTTTCTGGAAACAAATGAAATTGAACTCATAACAACCCAAAACTTATGGGACAAAATGAAGGCAGTGCTCAGAGGGAAGTTCATAGTAATACAGGCCTACCTAAAAAAGACAGAAACATTTCTAACAAACGACTTAACCCTACGCCTACAAGAACTCGGGGAACAACAACAAAGACAGCCCAGGGCAAGTAGAAGGAAGAAAATAACCAAGATCAGAGCAGAATTAAATGACATAGAGACTAAAAGCACAATCCTAAGGATCAATGAATCCAGGAGCTGGTTCTTTGAAAAGACAAACAAAATTGACAAGCCTTTAAGCAGGCTCATCAAGGAAAAAAGAGGGGACTCAAATAAACACAATCAGAAATGAAAGAGGAGAGATTACGACTGACACCACAGAAATACAAAGGATTGTAAGAAATTACTACGAAGGACTGTATGCCAAGAAATTTGAAAACCTAGGTGAAATGGACAAGTTTCTAGAAAAATATAATCTCCCCAAACTCAAAGAAAAAGAAACAGAAAGCCTGAACAGACCTGATGAACAGCTGATGAAACTGAAGCAGTAATCAAAAAACTCCCAACACACAAAAGCCCTGGACCAGATGGTTTCACAGGAGAATTCTACACAGCATTTAAGGAAGAGCTAACCCCTATTCTTCACAGACTATTCCAAAAAATTCAAAATGATGGAAGACTCCCAAACTCTTTTTATGAAGCCAGCATCATCCTAATCTGAAAACCAGATAAAGACACAATAAAGAAAGAAAACTTCAGGCCAATATCACTGATGAACATAGACGCTAAAATCCTCCACAAAATATTGGCAAACCGCATCCAACAATACATTAAAAAGATCATACACCATAACCAAGTGGGATTCATCCCAGGAATGCAAGGATGGTTCAACATTTGCAAATCAGTAAATGTAATTCATCACATAAACAAAAGCAGAGACAAAAGTCACAGGATCATATCAATAGATGCAGAAAAAGCTTTTGATAAAGTACAGCACCCATTTATGATAAAAACACTCAGCAAAGTGGGAATAGAGGGAGCATTCCTCAACATAATAAAGGCCATATATGAGAGACCTACAGCCAACATCATACTCAATGGGCAAAAACTGAAATCTTTCCCACTAAGATCAGGAACAAGACAAGGCTGTCCACTTTCACCACTTCTATTCAATATAGTATTGGAAGTCTTAGCCACAGCGATTAGACAAGAAAAGGAAATAAAAGGCATCCAAATTGGAAAGCAGGAAACAAAACTATCATTGTTTGCAGATGACATGATAGTGTACATAGAATATCCTATAGACTCAGCCAAAAAGCTGCTCAACATAATAAATGAATTTGGCCAAACCGCCAGATACAAAGTCAATATTCAGAAATCAAAGGCATTTTTGTATACCAACAGTGAAGCAGCAGAAGCAGAAATCAAGAAAAAAATCCCATTCCATGTAGCAAAAAGAAAAATAAAATACCAAGGAAGAAACCTAACCAAGGAGGTAAAAGACCTGTATGCAGAAAACTACACAACACTGAAGAAAGAAATCAAGGAAGACACAAACAAATGGAAGCATATACCGTGTTCATGGATCGGAAGAATTAATATCATCAAAATGTCCATACTACCCAAAGCAATTTACAGATTCAATACAATACCTATTAAAGTTCCAATGGCATATTTCACAGACATAGAACAAACACTTCAAAAATTTATATGGAATCATAAACGACCCCGGATAGCGGCAGCAATTTTGAGAAGGAAGAGAAAAGTAGGAGGGATCACAATGCCTGATACCAAACTGTATTACAAAGCCACTGTAATCAAAACAGCCTGGTACTGGCACAAGAACAGACACATGGACCAGTGCAATAGAACAGAGAGCCCAGAAATAAACCCAAGTCTCTACAGTCCATTAATATTTGACAAAGGGGGCAGCAACATAAAATGGAGTAAAAATAGCCTCTTCAACAAGTGGTGCTGGGAGAACTGGACAGCTACAGGCAAAAAAATGAAACTCGAGCACCAACTTACACCATACACAAAAATAAATTCAAGGTGGATAAAAGATTTAAATATAAGCCATGACACCATTAAAATTCTAGAGGATAACATAGGCAGGAAAATCTCAGATATTTCATGCAGCAATATTTTTACTGATACATCCCCTAGAGCAAGGGACATAAAGGAAAGAATAAACAAATGGGATCTCATCAAAATAAAAAGCTTCTGCACAGCTAAAGAAAACAGTATTAAAATAAAAAGAGAACCAACTGTATTGGAAAACATATTTACCAATGATACCTCAGACAAGGGATTAATCTTCAAAATATATAAAGAACTTACAAGACTCTACTCTAAGAAGACAAGCAACCCAATTAAAAAATGGGCAAAGGATTTGAACAGACACTTCTCCAAGGAGGACATACAGAGGATCCAGAGACACATGAAAAGATGCTCGATATCTCTAGCTATTAGAAAGATGCAAATTAAAACTACAATGAGATACCACTTGACACCAGTCAGAATGGCCTTCATAAACAAAGCAACAAACAGCAAGTGTTGGAGAGGTTGTGGAGAAAAGGGGACCCTAGTGCACCGTTGGTGGGATTGCAGATTGGTACAAACCACTATGGAAAACAGTATGGAATTTTCTAAGAAAACTAAAAATGGACATACCTTTTGACCCAGCAATTCCACTGCTTAGATTATATCCTAAGAACCCTGAAACACCAATCCAACAGAATCTATGCACCCCTATGTTCATAGCAGCACAATTTACAATAGCCAAGTGCTGGAAGCAACCTAGGTGCCCATCAGTTAATGAATGGATCAAAAAACTGTGGTACATTTACACAATGGAATTCTATGAAGCAGAAAGAAAGAAGGAGCTCCTACCCTTTGCGACAGCATGGATGGAATTGGAGAGTATCATACTAAGTGAAATAAGCCAGGCAGTGAAAGACAAATACCATGTGATCTCACCTTTAACAGGAAGCTAATCAACAAAACAAAGAAACAAGCATAATATAAATAAATTCACTGAATTTGAGAACAGTCTGACAGTGACCAGAGGGGACAGGGGAGGGAATTTCAGGGGAAAAGGGGAACGGTTTAGAGCAACAAGTATAAAGGACTCATGGGCAAAAACTATGGGGGGTGGAAATGGGAGGAAGGTGGGGAGGGCTGGGGCTGGGTAAAAGACAGAAAACTGTACAATATCAACAATTAAAAAACACTGATTAAAAAAAAGAATAAAAAAAAGAAAAAGAAAAGAAGCCTCACCCACATAAAAGCACATGTTTTTTTGTTACCCATTCTCAAGGAATTGACTGAAGATTCGGATCATTCCTTTATCTGGGAAGCACTTGTCACATTCTCCCATATTACTATCCTTTTCATGCCATAACCAGGCTGTCCCATGTAATCATCAAGCCTTATATCACACAGAAGTGCACAGGCTCTTGGGTCAGATGCTTGCTCTGCTCTTACCAAACTGGTCACCCTAGGCAAGGTGCTGATCTTCTCTCTGCCTCTGTTTTCCATTTTCAAAAAAGGATCACCTTGGTGCCCACTTTATTAGATGGTTATAAAAGTTAGATGGATTAATATAACCAAGGGCTAAAGAGCCTAGCTCAATCAATAAATGTTAGGTAGTATCAATTAACCAATTATCATGTTAGTGCAAAGGGTCAGAGTCAAACTCATGGCCACCTTACTTCTATTCCTGTGCACCCAGGGACTAGTGCACAGTGGTGTTTAATGAGTGACCAAATGGCTGGCACTTTTCTTGTCCTATACTCCATGTACAGAAGAAAGATCTGGTAGCAAATAACTGGATGACCTCAATTTTCCTGAGATAAAAAAAAGATACTCTCCACCCCAAGTCAGCTAACTAGCCTCCAGTAGTTCCAAGCTGCAGCTCAGAAACTAGATTTTACTCAGTGACACTATCTACATGGCCCTGCAGTGCCTTCCAGTGTTTGCCTTCCTTTTCAGCTAAAACAAATGAGCACAGAAAATATCTGCTGTGTTACTTTGGTTCCCTAAACTCTGGAGATGCTTCTCAAATCCTTTAGGAAAATTCCAAAGGATAGTCATGTATCAACCTCTTCTAACTATGGATTGTGAGATACTGGTTTTCCTGAGAAGAGAAACACACATGTTTTCTAGGTATCTTCTTAACGGTGGAACCCTGAGAAAATTAAAAACCAAAGAGTTATCCAGGCTCCCTGGAGGCTGGCTGGTAGTGCCACAGAGCTGGAGGAGAGAAAGGCTTCCAGGCCAGCTCCCATAGGTTCCATGTCCAGCTATGCCTATACCCCTCCAGCATCAATGCCTGCTGTGTTCAAGTAAAACTAAATGCAGGATTCCCAGGATGCAGCCACCCATCAGACCCATAATAAGATCAGCCAGAGACTTAACTTGGCCATGCAGACCAATTCCAGTGGCTGCCTTCAGGGGGGAAATCCATGGCTGTACATCAGATTTCCCAGCCAGACTCTACCGGATGCCAACAATAGTGTAATCTACTAGAAAGGATAATTACAGCCTACTTAAAGAAAAAATAAATAAATAAAGTGTTTCAGTTTAAGACTTAACCTTGAATTTTTTAAAAAATGGTGTAGTTATCTGTTTTAAAGAAAAGTTGTCACCTCATGGGTTTTTGAAAGAGAAATCTAAGCAAAGCACACATGATAATCTAATTTGAAAAGCATCCATTTCACCCACCCCACTCCAGAATTCTAACACATTGGAAGTCAGTGGTTAAAACAACTTAGAAGACAAATTGACTGTCCAATCAATAAAAGTCTTTCAAATCAAAGTTCCATACATATACTTATGAATTTGTTCAGCATTCTTTGATCTAAAATGAAAGATTCTCTCAATAATCATACTTCAATCCTCTTTCATTATATTTAATTTCTGCTCACTTCCATGTGATTTATCTACTAATAAATTCCCTTACCTATATCAACTGAACAGTTAAATAGCTGAGTTATTATTAAAAATAACAATAAACTAAAACGACAAGTTCTGTTATTTATAAAAACCCAAAGCTTCAAATATTACATGGTAATTAATAGCTTCAAAACAAACAACTTTTCTCCTTACAGTTTAGTCTGTATACACACATATGTTGTTTAAGTATACATGTGTTTGAATGTTATAAAAATATCATTAAATAATTTAATGTCTCTCCGATAAAATTAAATTTTTAACAAAAAGCAAAAAATGTTTTGATATTCAATACTTCTATTTTATTCCTTAAAATGACTAAAATGTATTCATCTAGATTTCTTCACTTAGAAAGTGTCTAGGACAATATATGATGTTAAGAAATATTTTCACCATGGTCCTACCTAATGTACACAAAAACAGTAATTTCAAATGCCATAATAATTGCTATAAAATATCTGTCTCAGTCACCATTAATTATGCAACTTAATTTCTGCACATCAGCAGCACTGACAAGTATATATTTTGAAAATATACAGTGAATTCCTTATTTCAGCTTTAACCCAAATACTTCACATGGAAAAAGCCCTGGCTTCACTATTGTCTCTCTACAACTGAGCTCTGAGTCCAACTCCTCCCTCCTCACCTACCTGGCCTTGTACAGCCTCCACAAAAAGATGGTGTGACTCTCAGTGTCCCCTAAATGTTGATGCAAGTTTTAGTTAAGTGAGGTGCTATCTGTGCCTATTACTAAAGGAAATGTCAAGAAAAGGACTAAATCAATGCCTTGTCTTTAAAGCCAAGTATTTCTTTAACACTGAAAATTCAGAGATTTATAACTAGATAATTTGTGTATTTTCCCCACAACAGGCACTGAACAGGATACATGCCCAGACCTTTGGAGGCAATCTGTTGGAGAAAGGATCACAAGCCCTGGATGAGGATAAGAGAGCAACACAGGATGAGTGAATGGAAGGATGGATGATTGAAAAGAATTGTGGCCCGAAAACTCAACCTAGGAGAAAAAAAAAAAATCCAAGGTGGACTTGTGGGAAAGGAGAAGAAGGGCGGAGAAGAGAGGAAGAAAGAAAGAGGCAGGGAGAAAAAGTGGTAGGACAGGGGAAATATGTAGCAAAGGAGAGATGGACCAGAAAAAGCGAGATCGATGAGAGAGAAAAACAGGAAGAGACAAGGAAACAAAAGACAGAATATAGAGGCAGAGGGGCAGGACTGGTTGACACTTAGATAAAAAGGAGAGAAAGCCAGTGGCAGAGGGAAGGGAAGAACCGGACAGTCAAAGGCAGAGCTAAATCTCCCTGGGGAAAGGCCAGAGGAAGTTGAGAGGAATCTCCACTCCCGACTCTCGCTCGAGGCTCGGTCGGGGAGGAAGGGGGAGTTGGACAGCGCGTTTCACCTCAGCTCTCCCGCGGTCCTGGGCTCTGAGGACAGGCCTGTAGACCGGCCATCTCGGGATCCAGCGCTGCGCCAGGCTGGCGGGACTTTCGGGTCCGCCTTCCCCGTTGCTTCCGCCTCCAGGGTGGGGCCTTGGGCCACGCCCACCGGGAGCCCCCCCCCCCCCCCCCGCCCCAACACACACGCACGCACGCAGGCACGCACGCACGCTTTCCCCAAGGGACGTATTGTAGCTCTTGAACCCGCCAAGAGCGGTGCAAAGTAGACCGGCTTCCGGGAAAGTGCAGACCCGTGCTCTGGAGTTCCAGTGCACGCCTGCACCCTGGCTACCAGTGGAGCCCCGACCTTCCAGGGGTTCAGCTCCGCAACCGTGCGCCGACGTTTCAGCTGCCTGGGCCTGTGCCTTGGCTTCATTCGTGTCCGAGGTGCATTCATTGCCCCCCACCCCCTGCTGCCTCTAGATGTGGCCCCGGGCTACTGCCGAGGCTTCCCATGCCGCTGTTCACTCGCCCTGTGCTTTGTGACTTCTCTTTTGGGTCTGGGACCCAGGCGACAGCCGGGATGTTAGTCCAGATGGTCCACGCCCTGCGGCTGCGGATCGTCTTCCCTGCCCAAAGAACCGGTCAGTGCTCTGGACTTTCATCCCTCTTCCCTGCTGCATTTTTGTGATGCCCGGAGAATCTCCTAGATGTCACTGGAGCCTTCTCTGCCCTCTGCCTCTCAAGAGGCGCCTCAGCTGTGAAATGATAGATTGTGCCATATGATCTCACCTTTAACAGGAACCTAAATCAACAAAACAAACAAACAAGCATAATATAACCAAAGACACTGAAATTGAGAACAGGCTGACAGTCACCAGAGGGGAGAGGGGAGGAAATTTCAGGGAAAAAGGGGAAGGGTTTACATAAAGGACACATGGATAAAAACTATGGGGGGGGGCGTGGAAATGGGAGGGAGGTGGGGAGGGCTGGGGTGGTGGGCTGGGGTGGGAGTAAAAGACAGAAAACTGTACAAGATCAGCAATTAAAATAATTTTTTTTAAAAAAAATGATAGATTGTGACAGATAACCGTAAGTTCTGAGACCTCACAGAATGCAAAGGTGTTGAGAAGTTAACTGCCTAGGGAGGATGGGACAGGCTAAGACTGAAAAGGGGGAGGAATAGCTTCTTGAGTGTATGACATTCCAGGGCTTAAACTACCTTGAGCTTTGCCCTGTAGTGACAGGTGATAGGAGATGGAAGTAGTCTCAGGTAATCAGAATGGTTGTAATTGCAGCCAGGTGCTGGGGTCACATTATTTGAGCCTGGGCTGGGGGCGGGGGGAGCATATTAGATTGGGGAAGACTTGAAGGACTGAAAGGAAATCCTGCTCAGAGTCCCTGCTCCTTCTTTCATTAGGTCAATAAATGCTCTGGATATCTGTGGGAGGAAGAGGTGCAGAAACATGAGGTTACGGGTTCTGTGCTTTCCATAAGGTTTTGGAGCAGCTATTACAAAGATTAATCAGATTTTAAAGGATAAAAATGATAAATCTGAGGTGGGAAAAGAAGGAATCAGAACACACATTAGAAATTTGGGGGATGGCCTCCAAAGCAAACTTTTTCTTTTTTGAAGAGAGATCATTGATGAAGATGGCAATGAGGCATCAGATCTCAAATTTGAGTGCTGACACAGCTTTAGTGAAATTGCATAACATCCAGGAAAATCTCGAAAATAATCTCTGCACTTAGAATTCTCTAACTTAATTGCTATTCCAGAGTGAACATGTGCCACTCTGGGTTCTAGAAGTATCTCGGGATCACTTTGTAAATTATATAAATGTCTAACCACTATGCTGTACATGTGAAACTAATCTAAAATAATATTGAATATCAAAGGTACTTGAAAAATAAAAATTAAAAGAATTTAAAATTTTTAGAAAAGAATGAACACAAAACATATATTCAGATGTATAAAGTTTAAGGTTATGACCCACACAGTCTTGGTGGAAGAACTACTAAAGAAGGTGCTTCAGAATGAAGGAAACTGAACTCAGATGAAAGAAGAGGGTTTCAAGAAATAAGGAAGAGCAAAGCAGCTGAAAAAACCTGAGGTTTACTGGGAATACCTAGATGCTGCAAATCACAGGGACAATCACCAACTTAGAGAATTTTTTTAAAGGGTGAAGAAATTGAAATAGAGTTAGGTAGGTAGAGTCTCAGAGGGTAGAGAAGTTCCAAGAAAGTTTCAGATATATACACGCAGAGTCCTAGAGCTATTAGAGGAGCCTGAGCTCTCTCAAGCATGGGCCTGCATTGTGTCCCTACTGGGCTCAGTCATTGGCTGGTAGTAAGGGTGTTTTCTCTGTCCATTTGGAGTGGATTGTGGTGGTGGCTGGTGGGCCCACAGCAGTCTCCCCTTCAATTACACTCCCTACTGTTAAAGAGATCTAAGTGGTACATTTTTATGGCCCTCACAATGTGAATGGGCTTGACCTTCAAGATAAAGACAGAATTTGTCAAGTTTGTTTGCTTTTAATTTTAGCTATCTGCTTTTAAAGGAGACACATCTAACACATAAGAACATAAATAATTTGACTGTAAAAGAATGAAAATACATGTTAGACGCTGAGCAACCCAAAAGAAGGATGAAGTCTACAACACACGTAAAACAGTATTAAAGAGAGTAAATTCTTGAATAATAGTTGCATTTTCCAGAAAGCTACAAAAATTGAAATTGGCATGCACTTAATAAACTAAAAATAATAAACAAAAATGAGACATAAATTAGGAGAAATTTGTCAAACTCATTATTACAGTGAAAAATTTCAATACTCATTTGTCAAAAAGACAAAATATTACTTAAAACATGGATTTGAACGATAAAATAAGCTTGGTTTAATGGGTTTCTAAATAATCCACCCAGTTATATATTGAAAAAATTTTCAATAAAATTCAGAGAAATAGTACCCTACAGTAGTACCCTACAATACCCTGGCTTGTGGGGTCTGCCATATTGTAGATGAGATACGAGAAATTCACACAAACTACAGAGTCCTGTGGAGGAAAAGGGATAGCATGGCTTTTCTCTCGCAAGAGGATAAAAACCGCGGCCCTTGGTGTGACCAGCCTTTATTTCTTTTCTGGGCACATTACATGATGGTCCTCATTTACTATGCACAGGTTCCCTTTAGGTGGTTACCTTTTACCGAAAACAAAGGAGATCATGCTGCTAATCACGTCACAGAGGAAGGATACTTGCAAATGCAAAGGAAAAAGTGGTCGAACTGGTTACACTCATCCTAGGAAGGTTTAGCATGGATTTTAGGAAGTTACAGTAAACACTTGCTGTCTCAATTCAGGGTGAGGGAGTTTTAGCAAAAGCAAGTCTCATAGCAGTCTAAGTACAATGCAGGCCTGATTCCCCATGAGAGAACCTATATGTGGGAGTGGGTCCTGTGCATCTCCAAGTGGGAGCTGGGCCCATGCCATGCAGAATGGTCTCCTATACTACAGACCATGTATTCAGATCACAATGTAATTACAGTAGAAATTAATAAAAATAATTTTTGAAAATATGTCAGTTGAAAATTTAAAATCTTACATGTGATACTTATGGATCAAAGGAAAAATCAGAACTAAAATTAAAATATACTTAAAATCAAATGGCAATAAAATATGACATATGAAAACTTATGAGATACAATGAAAGAGAAACTTAGAAGAAAATTTGTGACCCACCCAAAAGGCATATGTTACAGAAAAAAAGGTGAAAATAAATGATTAAGTAATCTTCTAAAAATGTTAGAATAAGAATAGTAAAATAAACTCAATGAACATTAAAAGGATAAGAAGATTTTAAAGAAAGAATAAACAAAGTAAATAGATTATAAAAATTAAAATAGATTAAAAACAAGCCAAAATTATTTTAAAAGTTTACTAATATAGATAATACTATAATGAATTTGATCATAAAATAAGACAGTGCTTCCAATGTTTTAAAAAATATATAACCGCTCCCAGAAGCTGTTAAAAATACCCTTTTCCTTGTAGTTACCTCATGAAGTTACCACATACTTACTGTGTATCTCTTTACGTACTCTGCTTTATATAAAACAGTAAGTCTAACGTTCACCCCTTTGTGGCAATATCCTCCCTATTGTGAATGCATAGAATAAAAAAATAAATAATAAAGTAGTATAAAAGGAATTAAAAAGAAAATATAACTACAGATGGAACAGAAATATAAAAATCAAAAATATTCTGAACAACTTTCTCCAACATTTGTGAATAAATGTCTAAATTCCTAGAAAAATGTTACCTAAAATGACTGGTAAAAGAAATAAAATCATTAAATAATACTCCAGTGTGTTAGTTAGTCTTCTTGGGCTTCCCTAACAAAGACCATAGGCTGGGTGGCTTAAACCAACAGAAATTTATTACCTCACAGTTCTGGAGGCTGGAAGTCCAAGAACAAGGTGTCAGCAAGGTTAATTTCTTCTGAGGCCTCTCTTCCTGGATTGCAGAAAGCTGCCTTCTCACTGTGTCCTCACCTGAACTTTTCTCTATACCTGCACAAAAGAGAGTTCTGAAAACTTTCTCTTCTTATGAGGACACATGTCCTATAAGATTAAGGCCCAACTCTTATAACCCAATTTAACCTTAATCACCTCTTTAAAAGTCTCATCTTCAAATGTAGCCATATTGTGTGTTATGGCTTCAAAATATGAGTTGGGGGTACACAACTTAGTCCATAATATGTATGAATATTAAATAAATTCAGCAGTTTAAAGACTTCCAACAAAGAAAATACTGGCCACAGATGATATCATAACAAATACTCAATAAGAAGATTATTGGGATCATGTACAAAGTCTTTCTAAGGAAAATAAAGTAAAGAAAAACCCTCAGCGAATTTTATGAGGCTATTATCTAATATCAAAACCAGTTAAGGAATTACAAAAATAAGAAATTACAGGCCAGCCTCCCTCATAATTATAGGTTTAAAAAAAAAGAAAGAAAACTAAAGTTAATAGAAAACTCAATCAATTGGCATTTAAAACATTATAATGGCCAAGTTGGGTTTAATATAATATGTTAAAGTTGGTTTTATATGCATTAATGCAATTAGTCATATTAATATATCACTGGAGAAAATAGATGTTCATCACAAATATACATAAAATAATTTAGATAAATTCAATACTCATTCATAATTTGTAGCAAACCAAGAATAATAGGGATTTGATTGCAGAAGATGGTAGAATAGGAAGACTCAGAACTCACCTCCTTCCACAGATATACTGGATGTATACATATAGAGAAATTCCTCCTGGAAAACAGCTGAGGACTGGTTTAACAGCTTCTGCACAACTAACAAGAGGGAATACATAGATAAGGGTAGAAGAGAGAGAGAGATGTGGTAATCATGGGAACCCTACCCTGACAAGGCACCTACAGCAGGAGGGACATAACTGAGAGGCCCATGCTCAGATTCGCCTGCCCTGGGGCACTGCTATAAATGAACAATTTAAAGGGCACCTAGACTATACATAAAAAATCCTAAGGCACCTGTCAAATGTGTGGAGAACTGCAGGGACATGCTGGTGAGTATCAGTTTTATGTTCCTTCACTACCTAGATAGCACATGCTGGAAGGTACTCCAAGTCTCTAGTCAGCCTGATAAGGCCACCACAATGCATGTTAGCCCTCCTTGGCCAGTGCCTACCTCAGGCAATCAGTCAATCAGGGCATTCCTAGCTCGACACAAATGCCCCAGAGTACCTTGACCTGTGTCTACCACTGACCAGGCCAACCAGCCCACCAGAGCATCCAGGAGCTGCTCATGGCCAAAACCACCATACATATACAGTCTACATGAAGATTACTCTTACTCAAGGCCACTACTTCAAGATTTGGAGAATTAGATGTTTCATCTAATTTATAATAACCAACACAGAAAGTTAAACTGAAGAGACAAAGGAATGCATTCAAATGAAAGAATGAGATCCCCCCCCCAAAAAAAAAAAAACCCTAGTGAAACACAGATAGGTAATTTGCCTGATAAAGAATTCAAAGTAATGCTTTGAATGCTTACCAGACTTGGGAGAAGAATAAAGGAGCACAGTGAAAACTATAACAAACAGTTGAAAAAATCAGAACTAAAGAATATAACAAATAAAAAGTACAATAGAGGGAATGAACAACAGATTAGATATTACAGAAGAATGGATTGACAACCTGGAAGACTGAATAATGGAAATCACTCAATAAAAGAAAAAATAATTATAGAAACATAGGATAGTTTAAGAGACATTTGGGACAACTTCTTGCATACTAATGTTCACATTATAAGGAGTTCCAGAAGGAGAAGAGATATAAAGGACCAGAAAACATATTTAAAGAAATAATGGCTGACAACTTTTGTAACCAGGGGAAAGAAATAGACATTCAGGTCATGGAAGCACAGGGAGTCCCAAATAAAATGAACCCACAGAAATACAAGGCATATAATAATGAACACAGTGAATGTTGAAGATAAAGAGAGAATCTTGAAGTAAGCAAGAGGAAAATAACTACTCACAAACAAAGAAAGCTTTGTAAGTCTATCAGCTGATTTCTCAGTAGAAACTTTGAAGAGCAGAGGGAGCGATAGAATATACTTAATGTGCTCAAAGGAAAGAAACTACAACCTGGAATACTCTACCCTGAAACGTTATTATTCAAAAAGAACAAACAAGACCTAAAGAAAAACTTTAAACCCACTGCTATACTGGCTTCACAAGAAATGTTAAAGGTTGTTCTTTAAGCATAGAAGAAAAAGCCATAACAGAAATAAGAAAATAAATGAAAGAAGAAAAACACACTAGTAAAGTCAATTATACAGTAATGGCAGTGGATCAGCCAAATAAAAAGCTAGTATGAAGGTAAAAAAACAAACAAACAAAAAGCAAATAAATTATAGCTACAATGAGTAATTAGGGGATACACAGAACAAAAAGATCTAAAATATGATATCAAAAACATAAACCATGGAGGGGAAAGTAAAAATGTAGAATGTATAGGAACTTAAATAGTTATCAACTTAAAATAGATTACTATATAAATAGGTCAATATATATGAACCTCATGGTAACCACAAACCAAAACCTACAAGTTACACAAAAAAATAAAGAGCAAGGAACCCAAACATATCACTAATAAAAACCATCAAACCAAAAGGGAAGAGACTAAGGGAAGAAGAAGGGAACAGAGAAATACAAATACACCAAAAACAAAATGTCAATAAGAACATACCTGTTGATAATTATTTTAAATGTAAATGGACTAACTGCTCCAATCTGGAAAGACATAGGGTAGCTGAATATTTTTTAGAAACAAGACCCATTTTTATACTTTGTACATGAGATTTCAGATCTAAAGATACATATGGACTGAAAGAGAAGGGATGGAAAAGATGTTCCATGCAAATAAAAACAAAAAGAAATCTGGGGTAGCAATACTCATATCAGACAAAATAAACTTTAAAACTAAAGTTATAAAAAGATCTGGCTGGTTTAGCTCAGTGGATTCAGTGTGGGCCTGCAAACCAAAGAGTTGCTGGTTCAATTCCCAGTTAGGGCACATGCCTGAGTTGTGGCCCAGATCCCCAGTAGGGGATGCATTAGAGGCAACAACACATGGATATTTCTCTCCCTCTCTTTCTGTCTCCCTTCCCCTTTTTCTAAAAGCAAATAAAATCTTTTAAAAAAGAGACAAAGAGGGGGACTACATGACAATAAAGGAGTCAATCCAAGAAGAGGGTATAACATTCACAAATATTTATGTACCCAACACAGAAGCAGCTAAATATATTAAAGAAAATATTAATATTAACAGAAAAAAAAAGGAGAGTTTAAAATAACAGTAGAGGACTTTAATACCTCACTTACATCAATGGATAGATCATCCAGACAAAATCAAAAAGGAAACATTGGCCTTAATGACACATAAAACCAGTTGCAGAATATTACATCCCAAACCAGCAGAATACACATTCTTTTCAGGTGCACATGAAATATTCTCTAGGATAGATCACATGATAGGCCACAAAACAAGTCTCAATACATTTAAGATTGTAATCTTACCAAGCATTTTTTCCCAACCACAATGCTATCAAACAAAAAAATCAGTTACAAGAAGAAAACTAAGAAAAACACAAACATATGGAGACTGAACAATATGCTACTAAACAACCAATGTGTTAATGAAGAAATCAAAGAGAGAATTAAAAAATACCTTGAGACAAATGAAAATGGAAACACAACTCCCAATTTCATGTGATGCAGCAAAAGCAGTTCCAAGAGGGAAGTTCGTAGGGATACAGGCCTATCTCAAGAAAAAAGAAAATTCCCAAACAGTCTAGCACTACGACTAATGGAACTTCCAAATAAACAATCTAACATTACAACAACAACAACAACAACAACAACAAAAAAAAAAAAAAAACTATAAAAAGAAGAAAAACAAAATCAGAGTAGAAGGAAGGAAATAATATATTAAGATCAGACTGGAAATTAACAAAATAATGGTTAAAAATAATACAAAAGGTTAATGAATCTAAGAGCTGTTTCTTTGAAAAGATAGGCAACATTAATGAGCATTTAGCCAGACATATCAAGAAAAAAGATAGAGAACCCAAACAAATAAAATCACAAATGAAAGAGAAATTATAATTGACACCACAGAATTACAAAGAATCATAAAAAATACTGTGAACAATTATACACCATCAAATTGGACAATCTAGGATATCCAACTTCTAAAACAATACAATCCTCCAAGTCTTAACCAGGAAGAAACAGAAATACTGAGCAGAGTGTTTACTAGTAACAAAATTGAATCAGTAATAAAAAAACTTCCAACAAACAAAATTCCAATAGCAGACGACTTCGTAGGTTAATGCTACCAAATACTGAAAGAATAATTAAAAATTATCCTTCTCAAGCTACCCCCAAAATTGACGAGGAGGAAATGCTTCTAAACTCATTATAAAAGGCCAGCGTTACCTTAATACCAGAACCAGATGAAGACACTACAAAAGAAAGAAAAGAGAAGAAGAGAAAAGAAAAAAAAGAAAAGAAAAGAAAAGAAAAGAAAAGAAAAGAAAAGAAAAGAAAAGAAAAGAAAAGAAAAAGAGAAAAAAAAAGAAAGGAGAAAAAAGAAAATTGAAAGCCAGTACCCCAGATTAAAATAGATATAAAAATTCTTAACAACATACACTTGTGTGTTACTTAAGAACAAAGATATATTCTAAGAAATTCTTCGTTAGGTAAATTTGTTATTGAGCAAACATCATAGAGTGCACTTACACAAACCTAGATGGTATAGTCTATTATTGTAATTGTATGAGCTATACTTTTATGCAACTGGCAGTAAAGTAGGTTTGTTTACATCAGCATCACCACAAACATCTGAATAATGCATTGCACTATAATGTCAAAATGGTTATGACATCGCTAGGTGATAGGAATATTTCCACTATAATCTTATAAGACCATTGTTGTATATGTGGCCCATCAGCAACTAAAATGTTGTTATAAGAGGCATGACTGTATGGGCAAACCGAATTCAAGAATATATTAAGACACCACACACCATGATAGAGTAGGATTTAGTGCAAGGATACAAGAATGTTTTAATATCTGCAAATCAATGTGATATAATATATCACAGTAACATCAAAGATAAAAATCATATGATCATCTCAACAGATGCAAAATAAGCATTTGATAAAACTCGGCATTTATTTATGATAAAAAAAAAAAACCCTCTCAGTGAAGTGTGTATAGAAAGAACATACCTCAACATAATACAGGCTTTTTATAATAAACCCATAGGAAACATCATGCTCATCAGTAAAAAGCTGAAATCTTTCCCTCTAAGATAAGGAAGAAGACATGGATGCTTACTCTCACCACTTTTATTCAATATGGTATTGGAAGTCCTAGCCTCAGCAATCAGACAAGTAAGAGAATTTTTTTTAAAAATCCAAATTGGAAAGAAAGATGTAAAACTATCACTGTTTGAAGAAAATATGATAATATAAATAGAAAGCCCTAAATAGTCCACCAAAACACTATGAGAATCAATAACTGAATTTAGTAAATTCTAAGGATATAAAACTAATATTCAGAAATCTTGCATTTTATACACTAATAACAAAATATCAGAAAGATAAATTAAGAAAAATATCCTACTTGCAACTGCATCAAAATGAATAAAATACCTAGGAATAAATTGAACCAAAGAGGTAAGATATTTGTACTCTGAGAACTATAAGATATAGATGAAAGAAATCAAACACAGCACAAGTAGATGGAAGGACATATGAGCTCATGGATTGGAAGGACTGATATTGATAAAATGTCTATACTACCCAAAGCAATCTGCAGATTTAATCCAATCATGCTCAAAATGCCAATGTCATTTTTTACAGAACCAGAACAAAAACTTCTAAATATAGAACCACAAAAGACCCCAAATAGCCAAAGCAATCTTGACAAAGACCAAAGTTGGAGTTATCAAGCTCCCTAATTTCAAACTGTACTACAAATATATGGTGACCAAAATAGTATGGTCCTGGCACAAAAACTGATGCATATATTAATAAAATAGAATAGAGAGCTAATAAATAAACCCAGGTTCACATGGTTAATTAATCTATGCCAAAGGAAGCTGGTATATACTATGGAATAAAGTCCCTTCAATAAGTGGTATTGGGAAAACTGGACAGACACAACTGGACAACTTCCTTACACCACAGAAAAAATAAACTACAGATGGATTAAAGATTTAATGTAAGACCCTCAACCATAAAGCTCTTGGAAAAAAACAAATATAGTAAACTCTTTAACAATAGTCTTAGCAGTATATTTTTGGGGTATGTGCTTCTGGGAGAGTGCAAAAAAGAAGGCAAAAATAAACAAATGGGACTACATCAAACTAAAAAATATTTTGCACAGTGAAGAAAACCACCAACACAAAAAGAAACTTTTTCAAATGTCTTTTTATTTGAAGATATATACTTAAAATAATATATCTAATAATGGGTAAATGTCCAGAATATATAAACAACTCATACATCTCAGCATGAGAAAAACAATATAATTTAAAATTTGGGGTAGGAACTAAATAGACATTTCTCCAAAGAACAAATACAGATAGACAGCAGATATATGGAAAGATGCTTAATATCACTAATCACCAGGAAAATGCTAATTGAAACCACAATGAGATAACACTTCACAATGGCTATTAGTCAGAATGGCCATTATTAAAAGTTAAAAAATAACTTGGCAAAGATGTGGAAAAAAATGGGAACCGTCTTGCAAAACAAATGAACAAACAAAACAACAGAAACACAATCATATATAAAAAGAATAAACTGACGGTTGTCAGAGGGTGGAGGTTAGGGAAATCAGTGAAAAGGGTGAAGCAGAATAAGAAGTACAAATTTCCAGTTATAAAATAAATAGTTCATAGAGATGAAATGTACAGCACAGGGAACATAGTCAGTAATATCATAATGAATGTGTACAGTGGCATATATTTGCTAGACTTACTATAATGATCACATGATGAGATAAAAATGTTAACTATGTACACTGCAAACTAATATAATATTGCATGTCAACTATACTTTAATAATAAAAAAATTGTAGGAAAGATTTCTAATTTGGAAAAGGAATTCTAACAAACCCTTCAATAAATATCATTTTTAATGGTGATGTGTCTTAAGTATTTCTTTTAAAATCAATAACGCATCAATCACAGCTTCTAGTCAGCATTTCTCTAGAGAACTACTCAGCACAGTGATTTCAGGGTTTGTTTTCAGTTTGACATACAAACCCAAACAAATCTGAAGACAATATTTTCCAGAATAAAAGAGTGTAGCAAGTTGGATGAATATATCAATAAATGCAAATCATTCTTTTTTTAATTTTAATTGTTGTTCTTATACAGTTATCTGTCTTTTACTCCCACCCCAGCCCACCCTCCAGCCCTCCTCACCTCCCTCCCATTTCCACCTGCCCTAGTTTTTGTCCATGTGTCCTTTATACTTGAGTTCTAAACCGTCCCCTTTCCTGCTGAAATTCCCTCTACTCTCCCCACTGCTGATGGTCAGCCTGTTCTCAATTTCAGTGTTTTTGGTTATATTTTGCTTGTTTGTGTGTTTTGTTGATTAGGTTCCTGTTAAAGGTGAGATCATATGGTATTTGTCTTTTACCACCTGGCTTATTTCACTTAGCATAATGCTCTCCAGTTCCATCCATGCTCTCACGAAGGGTAGGAGCTCCTACTTTCTTTCTGCTTCATAGAATTCCATTGTGTAAATGTACCATAGGTTTTTAAATATACTTTATTAATTATGCTATTACAGTGTCCCATTTCTCCCCCATCATTCCCCTCCGCCCTGCACACCCCCTCCCACCCACATTCCCCCCTTTAGTTCATGTCCGTGTGTCATAAGTTATTCAACTTCTACATTTCCCACACTATTCTTGCCCTCCCCCTGTCTATTTTCTATCTACTGTCTATGCTACTTATTCTCTGTACCTTTTCCCTCCTCTCTCCTCCACCCACTCCCCTGTTGCTAACACTCCATGTGTTCTCCATTTCTGTGTTTCTGTTCCTGTTCTAGCTGTTTGCTTAGCTGGCTTTGGTTTTAGATGTGGTTCTTAATAGCTGTGAGTTTGCTGTCTTTTCACTGTCATATTTTTGATCTTCTTTTTCTAAGTCCCTTTAACATTTCATATAATAAGGGCTTGGTGATGATGAACTCCTTCAACTTGACCTTATCTGAGAAGCACTTTATCTTCCCTTCCATCCTAAATGACAACTTTGCTGGATAGAGCAATCTTAGATGTAGGTCCCTGCCTTTCAAGACTTCAAATACTTCTTTCCAGCCCCTTCTTGCCTGGAAGGTCTGGGAAAGAAATCTTTTTGAGAAATCAGCTGACCGTCTGATGGGAACTCCTTTCTGGGTGACTGTCCCCTTATCCCTTGCTGCTTCTAGAATTCTCTCCTTCATTTTCATCTTGACTAATGTAATTATGATGTGCCTTGGTGTGTTCCTTCTTGGGTCCAACTTCTTTGGGACTCTCTGAGCTTCCTGGACTTCCTGGTAGTCTATTTCCTTTGCCAGATTGGGGAAGTTCTCCTTTATTATTTGTTGAAATAAGTTTTCTACTTGTTGCTCTTCTTCTTCCCCTTCTGGTACCCCTATAATTCAGATGTTGGAACATTTAAAGATGTCCCGGAGGATCCTAAGCCTCTCCTCATTTTTTTGAATTCCTGTTTCTTCCTTGTTTTGTGTTTGGTTGTTTGTTTCTTTCTTTTGGTCCACTCCATTGATTTGAGTCCTAGTTTTCCTCCCATCTCTGTTGGTTCCCCATGCGTCTTCCTTCATTTCACATATTTTAGCTTGCATTTTTTCATCTAATTTGTGAGCAAAATCAACCAATTCTGTGAGCATCCTGATCAGCAGGGCTTTCAACCATGCATCTGATAGGTTGGCTATCTCTTCGTGGCTTAGAGGAATTGGCTCTGGGGTTTTCATTTGTTCTCCAGTTTGAACCATTTTTGGTGGGTTTGTTGTCGTTGTTGTTTATTTGTTTGTTTTTGGTCTGGTTGCAGCTGTTACATGGTGAGGGATGCAGCCTTAGGTGTTCCCCAGTGCAGGGTAGCCCAGTCCCTGGGTTGTGTGGGGGCGGAGTCTGAGAGGGAACAAAGGCGCCTGCTCCCCTCTCTCCTGGATTCCAGTCCTCTCCATTGCTCCCTCTTCGCCTAGATTATCTGTGTGCGTGAATATGGGACCAACTGGTGAGCCAGCCACCTTGTGCAGCCTCACTGGGTCTGCACAGTTACCACCCCGTGCCCGGGGTCTACCAACTGCCTGCATGCTTGGGAACCACCAGCCACTGCTGCCTGCATTCCTGGGTCCACACCTCCACATTTTCCTGCTGCGACTCCGCCCCTCTTACTGGTCTGGATGAATGGTTGATGGACTTCCGTACAGCTCAATTTTCAATGAGCTCTGATTGTTTTCTTGTTTCTAAATATTTGTTGTCCTTAATTTTTGGTTGTGAGAGGAGGCACAGTGTGTCCACCTATGCCTCCATCTTAGCTGGAAGTTGTACCATAGTTTTTTGATCCATCCATTTACTGATGGGCACCTAGGTTGCTTCCAGCACTTGGCTATTATAAATTGTGCTGTTATGAACATTGGGGTGCATAGATTCTTTTGCATTGGTGTTTTGGGGTTCTTAGGATATAATCCTAGCAGTGGAATTGCTCGGTCAAAAGGTAGACCCATTTTTAGTTTGCTTAGAAAATTCCATACTGTTTTCCATAGTGGTTGTACCAGTCTGCAATCCCAGCAACAGTGTCCTAGAGTCCCCTTTTCTCCACAACCTCTCCAACACATGCTGCTTGTTGCTTTGTTTATGATGGCCATTCTCACTGGTATGAAGTGGTATCTCATTGTGGATTTAATTTCACCACTCTGATAGCCAGCAATACTGAGCATCTTTCGATGTGTCTCTGGATCCTCTGTATGTCCTCCTTGGAGAAGTGTCTGTTCAAGTCCTTTGCCCATTTCTTAATTGGGTTACTTGTCTTCTTAGCATGGAGTTGTGTAAGTCCTTCATATATTTTGAAGATTAAACCATTGTCTGAGGTATCATTGGTAACTATGATTTCCAATAAAGTTGGATCTCTTTATATTATAATATGTTTTCTTTAGCTGTGCAGAAGCTTTTTATTTTCATGAGAAACCATTTGTTTATTCTTTGCTTTATGTCCCTTGCTTTAGGGGACATATCAGTAAAAATATTGCTGCATGAAATATCTGAGATATTCCTGCCTATATTCTCCTCTAGGATATTCATTCCTATGATGTCATGGCTAATATTGAAATCTTTTATACACCTTGAATTTATTTTTGTGTATGGTGGAAGTTGGTGCATGAGTTTCATTTTTTTTTTTTTTTTTTTTTTTTTGCACATAGCTGTCCAGTTCTCCCTATACCACTTGTTGAAGAGGCTATTTGTTCGGCATTTTATATTGCTGCCCCCTTTGTCAAATATTAATTGACCGTAGAGACTTGGGTTTATTTCTGGGATCTTTTGTTCTGTTCCATTGGTCTCTGTGTCTGTTCTTATGTCAGTACCGGGCTGTTTTGATTAGATAGGCCTGGTAATACAGTTTGCTATCTAGTATTGTGATCCCTCCTACTTTGCTCCTTTTTCTCAAAATTGCTGCAGCTATTCTGGGTCATTTATGGTTCCATATAAATTTTAGAAGTGTTTGTTCTATATCTTTGAAATACGCATTGATACATTAAGAATTATTGCATTGAACCTGTAAATTACTTTGAGTAGTATGGACGTTTTGATATTAATTCTTCCTATCAAGGAACACAGTATATGCTTCCATTTGTTTGTGACTTCCTTGATTTCTTTCTTCAGTGTTGTGTAGTTTTCTACATAGAGGTCTTTTACCTCCCTGGTTAGGTTTATTCCTAAATATTCTATTACACTTTTTGCTATATGGAATGGGATTTTTTTCTTGTTTTCTGCTTCTGCTGTTTCATTGTTGGTATACAAAACTGCCTTTGTTTTTTGGGTATTGACTTTGTATCTGGCTGTTTGGACAAATTCATTCAGTAGGCCTAGCAGCTTTTTGAACAAGTCTATAGGATTTTCTATGTACACTATCATGTCATCTGCAAACTATGATAGTTTTGTTTCCTCCTTTCTGATTTTGGTGTCTTTTATTTCCTTTTCTTGTCTAATCACTGTGGCTAAGACTTCCAATACTATATTGAATAGAAGTGGTGAAAGTGGACAGCCTTGTCTTGTTCCTGATCTTAGTGGGAAAGATTTCAGTTTTTGCCCATTGAGTATGATGTTGGCTGTAGGTCTCTCATATATGGCCTTTATTATGTTGAGGAATGCTCCCTCTATTCCCACTTTGCTGAGTGTTTTTATCATAAATGGGTGCTGTACTTTATCAAAAGCTTTTTCTGCATCTATTGATATGATCCTGTGACTTTTGTCTCTGCTTTTGTTTATGTGATGAATTACATTTACTGATTTGCAAATGTTGAACCATCCTTGCATTCCTGGGATGAATCCCACTTGGTTATGGTGTATGATCTTTTTAATGTATTGTTGGATGCGGTTTGCCAATATTTTGTGGAGGATTTTAGCGTCTATGTTCATCAGTGATATTGGCCTGAAGTTTTCTTTCTTTATTGTGTCTTTATCTGGTTTTCAGATTAGGATGATGCTGGCTTCATAAAAAGAGTTTGGGAGTCTTCCATCATTTTGGATTTTTTGGAATAGTCTGTGAAGGATAGGGGTTAGCTCTTCCTTAAATGCTGTGTAGAATTCTCCTGTGAAACCATCTGGTCCAGGGCTTTTGTGTGTTGGGAGTTTTTTGATTACTGCTTCAATTTCATCAGCTGTTATTGGTCTGTTCAGGCTTTCTCTTTCTTTTTCTTTGAGTTTGGGGAGATTATATTGTTCTAGAAAGTTATCCATTTCACGTAGGTTTTCAAACTTATTGGCACACAGTTCTTCATAGTAATTTCTTACAACCCTTTGTATTCCTGCGGTGTCAGTTGTAATATCTCCTCTTTCATTTCTGATTGTGTTTATTTGAGTCCTCTCTCTTTTTTTCTTGATGAGCCTGCTTAAAGGCTTGTCGATTTTGTTGATCTTTTCAAAGAATCAACTCCTGGATTCATTGATCTTTAGGATTGTGCTTTTAGTCTCTATGTCATTTAATTCTGCTCTGATCTTGGTTATTTCTTTCCTTCTACTTGCTCTGGGCTGTCTTTGTTGTTGTTCCTCGAGTTCTTGTAGGCATAGGGTTAAGTTGTTTGTTAGAAATACTTCTGTCTTCTTTAGGTAGGCCTGTATTGCTATGAACTTCCCTCTTGAGTACGGCCTTTGCTGTGTGCCATACGTTTGGGTTGTTCTGAATTCAATTTCATTTGTTTCCAGAAACTTTTTATTTCCTCCATAATTTCATTCTTGATTCATTCATTGTTTAATAGTATGATATTCAATCTCCATGATTTTGAGGGTTTTGGGTTTTTCCTCTTAGGGTTGGTTTCTAGTTTCAGTCCCTTGTGGTCGGAGAAAATGGTGGGTATGATTTTAGTTTTCTTAAATTTGTTGAGACTTGTTTTGTGTCTTGTCATGTGGTCTATCTTTGAAAATGTTCCATGTGCATTTGAAAAGAATGTGTATTTAGTTTCTTTGGGATGAAGGGCTCTATGTACATCAGTTAACTCCATTTCATCTAGAGTCTTGTTCAATGCCACAATATCTTTGTTGATATTTTGTTTGGAAGATCTATTCATTTTTGACAGTGTGGCATCAAAATCCCCTAGTATAACTGTGTTGCTGTCAATATCTTTCTTGAAGTCCTCTAAGATTTTCTTCATGTATTTAGGTGCTCCTATATTTGGTTCATATATATTTACAATGTTTATGTCTTCTTGGTGAAATCTTCCCTTGAGTATTATAAAGTGACCTTCTGGGTCTCTCTTTATAGCTCTTCTTTTGAACTCTATTTTGTCTGATATGAGTATTGGTATCCCAGCTTTTTTTTCCTGTCTATTTGCTTGGAAAATTTTTTCCAGCCCTTCACTTTGAGTTCGTGTAGGACTTTTCTTCTGAGGTGGGTCTCTTGTAGGCAGCATATGTGTGGGCCATGCTTTCTTATCCATTCAGCTATTCTGTCTGTTGACTGGAGCATTTAATTTATTTATGTTTAAGGTTATTATTGATAAGTACTTATTCATTGCCTTTTTCCTGCCTGTGTTTCTCTCTCCCTCTCTTTCTTTTCCTTCCTTTCCTTAAAGCAGTCCCTTTAATATCTCTTATAGGACTGATTTGGTAGAGGTATATTCTTTTGGACTTCTTTTGTCTGGGAAGCTCCTTATTTGGCCTTCTATCTTGATTGAAAGCCTTGCTGGGTAAAGCAGTCTTGGTTGCAGGCCTTTGGTTCTCATTACTTGAAATATGTCTTGCCATTGTCTTCTGGCTTGGAACATTTCCATCGAGAAGTCAGCTGCTAACCTTATCAGGCTCCCTTGTATGTTACTTCCTTTTTCTCCCTTGCTGCTTTTAAGATTCTCTCTTTGTCTTGGAATTTGCCATTTTAATGATGATGTGTCTTGAAGTGGGCCTGTTTGGGTTCCTCTTGATTGGGACTCTCTGTGTTTCCTGGATTTGTGTGACTTTTTCTCTCATCAAATTAGGGAAGTTTTCCATCATTACTTTTACAAATAGGTTTTCTATCCTTTGCTCTTCTTCTTCTCCTTCTGGAATTCCTATTATACGGATATTATTACGTTGCATGTTGTCTTGCATTTCTCTTAACCCCTCTTCATTCTTCCTGAGCCTCTTTTCCTTTTCTTGCTCTTTCTGGGTGTTTTTTTCTACTTCGTCCTCCAACTCACTGATTCGATCCTCTGCTTCATCGATTCTGCTTTTCATTCCTTCTACTGTGTTCTTCAGCTCAGAAATTGTATTCTTCATTTCCTCTTGGCCCTTTTTGATAGTTTCTATTTCCTTTTTCATGTTGATATAGTTTGCAGTGAGTTCATTGTAGCTTCCCTGTAGTTTATGGTAGCTCATTGAGAGCTCATGGAGCTTCCTGACAACCATTTCTTTGAACTCCTTATCTGATAGTTGAGTTGTCTCTGTTTCATTTAGGCTTCTTTCTGGGGCTTCCTCCTTTCCTTTCATTTGGGGATTGTTTCTTTGTCTTCCCATTGCTTGTGAGACTCTTCTTGTTAGCCTCAGCTTCTTAAATTGATCTGTTCTGGCTCTCTGGGTTTATGGTGTGAACTTCTGTGGTAGAATACCTGTGGAATTCAGTGGTGCAGTTTCCTTTGGGTGTCCTCGTGTTCACAGCTTCCACTGTCTCAGCTGTTGGCATGCACCCTCTTTGGAACCTACTCTGGTTTTTACACAGTTCCAGGTTTGTTTGTTTGTTTTTTGTTTCTTTGTTCGTTTTTTTGTCTCACTCGTGGGTATTTATAAAGAGAAAAGAGGGGGGAATGAAAAAGGAAAAAAAGAGGAAGGAAGAAGAGATAAAATTGGAAAAAAAGGAAGAAGGAATAAAACAAGAATGAAGTAAAGAGATGCAAAAGGAGGTGAGGCATAAAATGGATAAAAATAATAAAAAATTATTATTATTATTATTATTTAAAAAAATCTCTTGCTGTTTTCAAGCTTGCCAAGCCAGTTTTTCTGGTTTTGCTGGCTGTAAAGGCCGAGCAGTGATGGTATCTCTTTTTATCCTGTTCAGCATTCAGTCATCTTTGGGCTTCTCTCTCTAGAGCTATCCAGGTGCCTCTCTTCACAGGGCCTTGGGCATGGTTTCTGAGCCTCCTGGGAAATGCACGCTTTCCCGAGTTTATGGGTGTGAGCTCGGGACTCCTACAGGGTGTGAACCGACCCCGAATTTACGTGTGTGGGTTCCAGATTTCCTGCTTTGCTTGCACTCACCCTAATTTCACAGGAGTGAGCTCCAAATTTCCCATGGATCATGGGCACTCCCTGCATTCACATGCGTGGGCTCTGGTTCTCCCACAGATCACTCACATTCCCCAGGTTCCCAGCAACAGGTCTTCAGTCAAGCGTGGGCACCTCCATCATGCGGCCATCTCCAGTGGCGCATAGGTGTCTCCAGTCACTCGAGCTCTGGCGTGCAGTGCTCCCATGGCTATGTTTGGATGCTCACATCCCCAGCGTGTTTGCCACTCAGACCTTAACTCATCTCTGTGAGACTTCAAGCAATCGGGTCTCTTCCAGTGCTGCTAAAACCTTCTTTGGCTGGGAAGGGAGCGGTTGACCCAGTTCCCTCCCTAGAGCCCTGTGGCAGGCCTGCTAAGTGCCAGCCTCACCTGCCCTGGTCTCCGCACTAATCCCTGGGCTTTTATTGTTCTGAAGTATGCTCCTTACCATCTGGTTTTTCAATGTCTGCTACAATATTCGATCTTCTATTTTCAAATATGCTGTGTTACTATTGTTTGTTTGCTCTGTTCCTCCATAGATCGACCAGGATTTTCCACTCATGTGTAGGGGGAAGTGGAAGCTATTCTCTCCTACTGCGCTGCCATCTTCCTTCCCCCAAATAATTCTTGATAACAGCAAAAAATAGTTTAAAATTTTATTTTTAAAGGGCATTTTTGATAATAGAAAAATATAGGACATGCAGGGAAAGCACTTGACAAAACAAGTCAAGATCTTAATAGGGAAAAGATGGATTAAATACTCAATATGAAAGGCATCATTTTAAAATTTATCAGATATAATGTGCTTCACCTTAAGAGAGAAGAATTTCTTTTTTTTAGCATATTTACATCTGTTTTATTTTGTTCTTATTACAAAGCAATGCACAAACATTAAGAAAAAAAGCAGAAAAACACAACACATAAACAAACATTCACATCCATTATATTGCTCACAAGATATAATCCATGTAAATATCTTGGTGCATAGATTATTTTCTGTGCAAATATGAAAGATCTTTTTGTATGTCTTTTTTTATTTTATTTTAATCATTCTTCATGTAGTTTTCTGTCTTTTACTCACACCCCAGCCCACCCCCACAGCCATCCCCACATCCCTCCCATTTCTACCCCTGCTAGTTTTTGTCCATGTGTCTTTACACTGTTCCTGTAATACCTTCCCTTTTCCCCCAAAGTTCCCTCTCCTCTCCCCTCTGGTCACTGTCAGCCTGTTCTCAATTTCAGTGTCTTTGGTTATATTTTGCTTGTTTGTTTTGTTGATTAGGTCCCTGTTAAAGGTGAGATCATATAGTATTTGGCTTTCACCACCTGGCTTATTTTGCTTAGCATAATACACTTCAGTTCCTTCCGTGCTGTCACAAAGGATATAAGCTCCTTCTTTCTCTCTGCTGCATAGAATTCCATTGTGTAAATGTACCATAGTTTTTTTGATCCATTCACTTACTTATGGGCACCTAGGTTGCTTCCAACACTTAGCTATTGTAAATTGTGCTGCTATGAACATTGGGGTGCATAGGTTCTGTTGGATTGGTATTTCAGGGTTCTTAGGATCTAATCCTAGCAGTGCAACTTCTGGGTCAAAAGGCAGATCCATTTTTAGTTTTCTTAGAAAATTCCATACTGCTTTCCACAGTGGTTGTACCAATCTACACTCCCATGAACAGTGCACTAGGGAACCCTTTTCTCCACAACCTCTCTAACATTAGTTGTTTGTTGCTTGGATTATGATGGCCATTCTGACTTGTGTGAAGTGGTATCTCATTGTGGTTTCAATTTGCATGTCTCTGATGGCTTAGCGATACTGAGCTTCTTTTCTTGTGTATCTGGATTCTTTATATGTCCTCCTTGGAGAAGTGTCTGTTCAAGTACTTTGCCCATTTAAAAAATTTTTTTTTCTCTGAACATAATATTTATTTATTTATTTTAAATTTTTATTTTAATTGTTGATCTTGTACAGTTTTCTGTCTTTTACTCCCACCTTAACCCACCACCCCAGTCCTCCCCACCTCCCTCCCATTTCCACCCCCCATAGTTTTTGTCCATGTGTCCTTTATACTTTGCCTATTTTTTAATTGGGTGGCTTGTCTTCTTAGATTGGAGTCATGTAAGTTCTTTATATATTTTGGAGATTAAACCCTTGTCTGAGGTAACATTGACAAATATGTTTTCTCATACAGTCAGTTCTCTTTTTATTTCAATGCTGTTTTCTTTAGCCATTCAGAAGCTTTTTATTTTGATGAGATCCCATTTGTTTATTCTTTCCTTTATGTCCCTTGCTTTAGGGGACGTATCAGTAAAAATGTTGCTGCGTGAAATATCTGGGATTTTCCTGCCTATGTTCTCCTCTAGGACTTTAATAGTGTCACAGCTTATATTGAATTCTTTTATCCACCTTGAATTTATTTTTGTGTATGGTGTAAGTTGGTGCTCAAGTTTCATTTTTTCTCACATAGCTGCCCAGTTCTCCCAACACCACTTGTTTAAGGGGCTATTTTTACTCCATTTTATGTTGCTGCCCCCTTTGTTGAATATTAATTGGCCTTAGAGACTTGAGTTTATTTCTGGGCTCTCTGTTCTGTTCCACTGGTCCATGTGCCTGTTTTAATGCCAGTACCAGGCCGTTTTGATTACAGTGGCCTTGTAATACAGTTTCATATCAGGTATTGTGATCCCTCCTACTTTGTACTTCTCAAAATTGCTGCTGCTATTCGGGGTCATTTACGGTTCCATATAAATTTTTGAAGTGTTTGTTCTATATCTGTGAAATATACCATTGGTACCTTAAGAGGTATTGCACTGAATTTGTAAATTGCTTTGGGTAGTATGGACATTTTGATGATGTTGATTCTTCCAATCCATGAACACTATATCTTTCTATTTGTTTGTGTCTTCCTTGATTTCTTTCTTCAGTGTTGTGTAGTTTTCTGCATACAGGTCTTTTACGTCCTTGGTTAGGTTTATTCCTAAGTATTTTATTTTTCTGCTATATGGAATGGGATTTTTTTCTTGTTTTCTGCTTCTGCTTTTTCATTGCTGGTATAAAAAATGCCTTTGATTTCTGGGTATTGACTTTGTATCCTGCTGTTTTGCCAAAATCATTTATTAGGTCAAGCCATTTTGGGGCAGAGTCTATAGGAATTTCAATGTACACTATCATGTCATCTGCAAACAATGACAATTTTGTTCCTACTTTCCAATTTGGATGCCTTTTATTTCTTTTTCTTGTCTGATTGCTATGGCTAGGACTTCGAATACTATGCCGAATAGGAGTACTGAAAGTGGACATCTTTTTCCTTGTTCCTGATCTTAGTGGGAAAGCTTTTAGTTTTTCTCCATTAAATGTGATGATGACTGTAGGTCTCTCATATATTGCCTTTATTATGTTGAGAAATGATCCCTCTATTCCCACTTTGCTGAGTGTTTTTATCATAAATGGGTGCTGTACCTTATCAAATGCTTTTTCCATATCTATTGTTATGGTCATGTGATTTTTGTCTTTGCTTTTTTTATGTGAGGTATTACATTTATTGATTTGTGAATATTGTACCATCCTCACATCCCAGGGATGAATCCCAGTTGATCATGGTGTATGATCTTATTAATGTGTTGCTGGATGCGGTTTGCCAATGTTTTGTTGAGGATTTTAGTGTCTTTGTTCATCAGCAATATTGGCCCAATGTTTTCTTTCTTTGTTGTGTCTTTATCTGGTTTTCAGATTAGGATGATGCTGGCTTCATAAAACGTCTTTGGGAGACTTTTGTCTTCTTGATATTTTTGGAATTAGTCTGTGAAGGATACAGTTTAGCTTTTCCTTAAAAGTTTTGTAAGATTCTCCTATGACACCATCTGGTCCACGGATTTTGTGTGCTGGGAGTTTTTTGTTTACTGTTTCAATTTTGTCATCTGTTATTGGTCTGTTGAGGTTTCTGTTTCTTCTTCCTTCAGTTTTAGAATATTATATTTTTCTAAATATTTGTCCATTTCACCTCGGTTTTCAAATTTCTTGGCATATAGTTCTTTGTAGTAATTTCTTACAATCCTTTGTATTTCTGTGGTATCAGTTGTAATGTCTCCTCTTTCATTTCTGATTTTATTTATTTGGGTCCTGTCTGTATTTTTCTTCATGACTCTGCTTAAAGGCTTGTTGATTTTTTTTTTGTTTGTTTGTTTTCAAAAGACAAATTCCTGGATTTATTGATCCTTATATTTTTTCTTTTAGTCTGTATGTCATTTAATTCTGCTCTGATTTTGGTTATTTTCTTCCTTCTCTTTTCTCTGGGCTGTCTTTTCTTTTGTTCCTCCAGCTCTTGTAGCTATAGGGTAAGGTTATTTATTTTAATTTTTTTCTCTTTTTTAGGGTTGCCTGTATTCCTCTGAACTTCCCTCTCAGGACTGCATTCTCTGTGTCCCATAAGTTTTTGATTGTTGTGAGTTCATTTTTATTTGTTTCCAGAAATTTTTGATTTGTTCCTTGATCCAATTCTTGACCCATTCATTGTTTCATAACATGCTAATTTAATATCCATGAATTTGGATCTTTTTGAGTTTTTCCTTGAGGTTGGATCCTAGTTTCAGTGTCTTATGGTCTAAGAAAATGCTTGATATGATTTCAATTTTCTTTTTTTTAAATTTTATTTTAATTGTTGATCTTGTACAGCTTTCTGTCTTTTACTCACACCCCAGCCCACCACCCCAGCCCTCCCCACCACCCTCCCATTTCCACCCCCCATAGTTTTTGTCCATGTGTCCTTTATACTTGTTCCTGTAAACCCTTCCTCCTTTCCCCTGAAATTCCCTCCCCTCTGGTCACTATCAGCCTGTTCTCAATTTCAATGTCTTTGGTTATATTATGCTTGTTTGTTTGTTTTGTTGATTAGCTTCCTGTTAAAGGTGAGATCATATGGTATTTGTCTTTCACTGCCTGGCTTATTTCGATTAGCATAATGCTCTTCAGTTCCATCTATGCTGTCACAAAGGGTAGGAGCTCCTTCTTTCTTTCTGCTGCATAGAATTCCATTGTGTAAATGTACCACAGTTTTTTGATTCATTCATTTACTGATGGGCACCTAGGTTGCTTCCAACATTGGCTATTGTAAATTGTGCTGCTATAAACATAGGGGTGCATAGGTTCTTTTGGATTGGTGTTTCAGAGTTCTTAGGATATAGTCCTGGCAGTGGAATTGCTGGGTCAAAAGTTATATCCATTTTTAGTTTTTTTAGAAAATTCCATGCTGTTTTCCATAGCAGTTGTACCAGTCTGCACTCCCACCAACAGTGCACTCAGGTCCCCTTTTCTCCACAACCTCTCCAACACTTGCTGTTTGTTGCTTTGTTTATGAAGGCCATTCTGACTGGTGTCAAGTGGTATCTCATTGTGGTTTTAATTTGCATCTCTCTGATAGCTAGTGATATCAAACATCTTTTCATGTGTCTCTAAATTTTCTTGATCTTGATGAGGCTTGTTTTGTGTCATATCATGTGGTCTATCTTTGAAAATCCTCCATGTGCAGTTGAAAAGAATGTGTATTTTGCCTCACTGGGATGAAAGTTTCTATATGTGTCAGTTAAGTCCATTTGATAGGACATTGTTAAATGCTTTAATATCTTTATTGATATTTTGTTTGGAAGATCTATTTATTTTTGACAATGGGGTGTCAAAATCCCCTAGTATAAGTGTGTTACTGTCAATATCTTTCTTGAAGTCCTCCAAGAATTTCTTTATGTATTTGGGTGCTCCTATGTTGAGTGCATATATGTTTATAATATGTCTTCTTGATGGATTCTTCCCTTGACTATGATGAAGCGACCTTCTGGATCTCTTTTTATGGCCCCTGTTTTGCAATGTATTTTGTTCGATATGTGTACTGCTACCCCAGCTTTCCTTTCCTGTCTGTTTGCTTGGAAAATTTGTTTCCAGCCCTTCACTTTCAGTCTGTGTAGGTCTTTTGTCCTCAGGTGGGTCTCTTGTAGGCAGCATATGTGTGGGTCATGCTTTCTTATTCATTCAGCTATTCTATGCGTTTTGATTGGAGCATTTAATCCATTTACATTTAAGGTTATTATTGATAGTTATTTATTCATTTTCCCCTTTGTACCTGTGTTCCTCTCTCTCTCTCGCTCTTTTCCTTTCTCTTCTTATAGTATTCCCTTTACTATACCTTGTAGTGCTGGTTTGGTGGGGATATATGCTTTCAGCCTCTTTGTCTGGGAAACTCCTTATTTCACCTTCCATTTTAATTGAGATCCTTGCTGGGTAGAGCTACCTTGGTTGCATGCCTTTGTTTTTCATTACTTGGAATATCTCTTGCCATTCTGCTGGGTTGGAGTGTTTCTGTTGAGATATCAGTTGCTAGCTTTATCAGAGCCCCTTTGTGTGTTACTTCTTAGTTCTCCCTTGCTGCTTTTAAGATTCTCTCTTTGTCTTTAACACTTGGTATTATAATTATGATATGTCTTGGAGTTGGTCTCTTTGGGTTCATCTTGTTTGGGACACTCTATGCTTCCTGAACTAGCATGGTTTTTTTCCCTCTCCAGGTTCAGAAAGTTTTCTGTCATTATTTTTTCAAACAGTGTTTCTATCCCATGTTCCTTTTCTTCTTTTTCTAGTATTCCTATTATTCAAATGCTGTTGAATTTCATGTTATCTTGGAGTTCCCTTAAGCTATCTTCATATTTTTTAGTCTTTTTTCACACAGCTGTTCTGCCAGGGTGTTTCTTTCCACCTTGTCTTCCAGCTCACTAATTTGGTCCTCTACTTCATCCAGCCTGTTTGTAATTCCTTCTAGTGTGTTTTATTTTATTTCCAAAATTTTATTGTTCATTTCTCTCTGGTTTTTGTTTATAGTTTATATTTCCTTTTTCATATTGTTATTGTTCTCACTCAGTTTCTTGTTGTTATATATTAGTTCCTTGAGCATCCTTATAACCATTTTTTGAATATCTGATAGTGTGCTTGCCTCCATTTCATTTAGCTCTTTTAGTGGGGAGTCTTCCATTCCTTTTGATTGCAGGAGGGTTTTTTTTTTTTTTTTTTGTCTTCGCATTTTAGGTGACTTTGTTTTTCTGAGCATCCTGATGTTCCACTTTGCTCTTAGCTACCTTTTTAGGGTGAACTTGTAGGATTTCTTTGAGATTCAGTGGTGCAGTCTCTTTGATCTCCTTGTCTCGATGTTCTAGGTTTGCCCTTTCTTCTGTTTGTGTGGGCTCTTTTGTTTTACTTGGGTTTTTACCCTTTGGTGCTTCCTCTGTTGGTGGGTTCTCTCCTTCAGTTGGTTTACTGGTGTTCACAGCTCCCACCTAATTTTGTATGTGATCAGTGTCAGGGGGAAGGCAAAATGGATTAAGACAGTGGAAGAGTATTCTACAGGACTTAAAGCACCAACAAGTAGAAAAGAGATAGGAGATCCTTTAGATAAGTATAATGTTAACCATGATATTTCCTCCAACTAGAGACTTTTTATAAATGGTGAAAAGAGATAAGACTCTCTTTAGAAGGGAAAAGGATTGTGAGCTGAATCCAGAAAACATTATGTTTGCACAAGGTTAGATGATGAGATACAGTGAGAGTAAAGGATGGGAATTATGCATAGTGTACAAGAGAATAGAGTTAACCATAAAAGTAATAAAGCTCAGGAAGATCATTAAATGGGCTAAGATCAGAGAGGGGTGTTGCTTAGTATTTACAATTATATGGAACAACAATTATTTACAATAGTACTGAAAAAACAATAATGTGACAAGAAATATATGATTTGGATAACAAGAATAGAAAGTACACAATCAGGAGCAGTGTGTTATTGGAACACGAGTGAAATGAAAGAAGGAAAATTAAAATACAATGTGAAATAGAGAATAAGGAAAACCAATCAAACAATACAATTAAACAAAGATATGAAATGAAGAAAACTAAACAGAAAGAAGAGTATAAAAAGCTAATAAAAGAAGTAAAAATAATAAAAATAATAATAATACAAATAAACAATAAAATGCCAGTTATATAGGATAGCAAAGTGAAATTTGTGTCAGTTTCTTAGTTGTTGGGGTTAGCTTTGTGCTCCCTCTTTGTATCTGTCTCTGGACCTTTCACAGCCCCAGGTCTTATTGTCTTACTTGGGAGGGGGGGAAGAAAAAGAGTAAAGAGAGGAAAAAAGAAAAGTTCCTGCTGCTTTTTTTTTTATTTTAATTGTTGTTCTTGTACAGTTTTCTGTCTTTTACTTCCATCCTGGCCCACCACCCCAGCCCTCCCCACCTCCCTCCCATTTCCATCCCCCCCATCTTGGTTTTTTAAACCTGTCCTCCTGGATGCAACAGGAAGAGGGCAGCTGAGCTTTTTTCTGTTCTCCCTTCCTATGGTTTTTTGAGGATGAGGGCCAGGTCTGGGTGGCAATATTCACAGTTGCTCAGCCTCCAGCCCAGGTCCTCTGTGAGCTGCCAGGCCCCCACTGTCCATCTGCACCAGGCCGGTGCCTTTAATCGACCAGCTGTGCTGAGGTCCATGAGGTGCACCTCCTCCTTGCTCTTTAGGAGCCCACTTTGGCTGGAACTCACCACCGGGCAAGCAGCACCAGTCAGCCACCAGATGAGTGGTGAGAATCAGCTGCCAGGCAACTGGCGCTAGTCAAGCACTGGTGATTGTCTCAAATCAGCCTCTGGGCGAGAGGCACAAGCTACCAATGCTGCAGAAGAGTTCCTTAAACAGTGACTGAGAGCATGTTTTTGTGTGTGTGATTAAAATCCTCTTGTTTAAGCCTGCCATTTTTAACAAGCACCTGGCTTTTCTCACAGCCCAACTTTCTAACTAGACCAGAGACTATTGGAGTCAGGGCCTGACACTGCCCAACTCAGCTCTCCAGGTGTCCCCTGGCTTCCCAATTTCTCTGGTAATGACCTAACTGGCATCCACAGTCCCAGCAGGTGAATACTGCATCTGTGTGTCTCCCACTTCATCTTTTTTCCCCACAGAGACTTCAAGTATCCAGGTCTATCCTGGTGCCGCTCTGTCCTCCCTGTTTGGTAGGTGAGGGAGCTACTGACTTGGCTCTCCTCCAAGGATCCTGCAGCAGGTGCCAGGCTGGAGGCCGCAGCAGCCTTGGTCCCTGTGCAGGTCCCAGGGACCTTGCCATCCCAATGAATTCTCCTTACCATCTGTTCTTCAATGTCCTGTACAACTTTTGGCTTCCAAACTTCATATAAGCTTGGATTCCATTGGCTGTTCACTCTGTTCCTCAGAAGATCAGCTAGGTGTTACAGCTGGGTGCAGGGAGAAGTAGGTTCCACTCTCACCTACTTCATCACCATCTTAACAGCCCTGATTTGAATTTCTTTTTTTTTCTCTTTTTTTAATATATTTTATTGATTATGCTATTACAGTTGTCCCATTTTTCCCCCATCATTCCCCTCCACCCTACACACCCTCTCCCACCCACATTCCCCCCTTTAGTTCATGTCCATGTGTCATAAGTTCTTTAGCTTCTACATTTCCCATAGTATTCTTGCCCTCCCCCTGTCTATTTTCTACCCACTATCTATGCTACTCATTCTCTGTACGTTTTCCCCCTCTCTCCTCCTCCCACGCCCCTGTTGCTAACCCTCCATATGATCTCCATTTCTGTGGTTCTGTTCCTGTTCTGTTTGCGTAGTTTGCTTTTGTTTTATGTGTGGTTCTTAATAGCTGTGAGTTTACTGTCTTTTCACTGTCATATTTTTATCTTCTTTTTCTTAGATAAGTCCCTTTAACATTTCATAGAATAGGGGCTTGGTGATGATGAACTCCTTGAACTTGACCTTATCTGAGAAGCACTTTATCTGTCCATCCATTCTAAATGACAGCTTTGCTGGATACAGCAATTTTGGATGTAGGTCCCTGCTTTTCAAAACTTCAAATATTTCTTTCCAGCCCCTTCTTGCCTGGAAGGTCTCTTTTGAGAAATCAGCTGACAGTCTGATGGGAATTCCTTTGTAGGTGACTGTCCCCTTATCCCTTGCTGCTTCTAGAATTCTCTGCTTCATTTTAATCTTGGCTAATGTGATTACGATGTGCCTTGGTGTGTTCCTCCTTGAGTCCAACTTCTTTGGGACTCTCTGAGCTTCCTGGACATCCTGGTAGTCTATTTCCTTTGCCAGATTGGGGAAGTTCTCCTTTATTATTTGTTCAAATAAGTTTTCCACTTGTTGCTCTTCTTCTTCCCCTTCTGGGACCCCTATAATTCGGATGTTGGGACGTTTAACGATGTCCCAGAGGTTCCTAAGCCTCTCCTCATTTTTTTGAATTCTTGTTTCTTCCTCGTTTTCTGTTTGGTTGTTAGTTTCTTCCTTCTGGTCCACTCCATTGATTTGAGTCCCAGTTTTCCTTCCATCTCTATCGATTCCTCATGCATCTTCCTTCATTTCACGGATTGTAGCCTGCATTTTTTCATCTAGTTTGTGAGCAAAATCAACCAATTCTGTGAGCATTCTGATGACCAGTGCTTTGAACTGTGCATCTGATAGGTTGGCTATCTCTTCACTGCTTAGAGGAATTGGCTCTGGAGCTTTTATTTGTTTTCCGGTTTGAGCCATTTTTCGGTGGGGGTTTTTTGTTTTGTTTTGGTTTTAGTCTGGTCGCAGCTATTACGTACTGAGGGGTGGAGCCTCAGGGCGGGGCAGCCCAGTCGCTGGGTTGTGATGCTGTAGGTGGGGGCGGGGTCTGAGAGGTAACAATGGTGCCTGTTCCGCTCTCTCCTGGACTCTGGCCCTTTCCGCCGCTTCCCCTTCACCTGGATTATCTGCGCACACGCGAGTGCTGTTATGTAGTGAGGAGTGGAACTCTGGCGCTCCACAGTGCGGGGCAGCCCAGTCACTGGGTTGTGACGCTATAGGCGGGGGCTGGGTCTGAGAGGGAACAATGGTGCCTGCTCCACTCTCTCCTGGATTCAGTCCCTTCCACCACTTCCCCTCTGCCTGGACTGTCTGCGCGCTAGAATGTGGGACCACCTGGTCAGCCAGCCGCCTTGTGCGGCCTCACTGGGTCTGCACAGTTGCCCCCCTGTGCCCAGGGTCCGCCAGCTGCTGCCTGTGGTCCCGGGGACCGCCAGCTGCCGCCTGTTTACCTGGGAACTGCACGTCACTGCTGCTTGCGTTCCAGGTCCGCACCTCCACTTTCTCCTGCCGCGACTCTGCCCCTCTTACCGGTCTGGATGAATGGTTGTTGGACTTCCGTACAGTTAAATTTTCTATAAGTTCTGGTTGTTTTCTTGTTTCTAAATATTTGTTGTCCTTAATTTTGGTTGTTAGAGGAGGCACAGTGTGTCCGCCTACGCCTCCATCTTGGCCGGAAGTCTGAATTTCTTAAATATAATACACAGCAGTGCAAATCTTAAAAGTTCTTAAAAATCACAACTAAATTAAAATCAAGAACTTTAGGATCATTACATGACAATAAATATAGTGAAATAGAAGCCACATGCTAGAAGAAAATATTTGAAGCAGTCGATAACAGATTAATATCTGAAATTTGTAAGGAATCAATATGAAAAAGATAAACATGCCTGAATCAGAGAATGAATGTAGGCAAGAAAAGGCACTTCAAAAACAACAAAATGAATGACCTGAAATCTCTTGAACAGAAGATCAGTTCCATCAGTAATTAGGGGATGCAAATTAAGATCACAATAAAATGTTTAAATCATAGGTAAGTACATAAAATATGGTAATATGAAATGTGAAGGATGTGAAGCAAGGAAAAGAAAATATGTGAATGAAGGTGTATGCCAATTTTATCAATTCTAGTATATCATTTAAGACCTTTCAATATTTTAAATACCAGAGGGGAAAAAAAACCCAGTCAACAAATACTTTTTATTAATTCGTAATTTTAGTTATCGTGTTCTAAAGATCTATTTTAGATTTATTAAAGAAGGGTTTTTAGCAAATATCATTCTTCTGCTTATGAAAAGAAGAAAATAAATTAAACTGTTTAAGATATTTCTGAAAATGTTTTACAGTCCTACTCTGAGTTTTTGGATTACTTTTGACTCAGAGTTTCTATGCCCATGTTTTCCATGGGACAGAAACAAGCCTTCCCCACTCAGCCCTCTCTGAATTTCTGGTCTCCAGAACCCGTTCAGTTCTTGTTTATATCACTGAGACTGGAGTGGTGTGTTTCACAACAGTAGGTAACTGGAAGATTCCTCATGCACAAAGTCCTTGGCATCCTTGCACAACCTTCTTCCCCTTCTGAACACTTCCATTCCCTGGGTGACTTCAGTGTCCACACAAAGAAGCATTACAACACTCTACTCTCCCACTTCCTTAACCTCCTCACCCACAGTGACATTCTCATCTAATTTGCCTCAGCTGCCCTCTTTCAGTTTACAGAAAGGCAGGGTTTCTCTAGACCTTTAACACCACCTGTGAGGGTTTGGGATAAGAGACAAATGGAGGCCTCCTCTTCCTGCTCCTCTGAAGATCCCAGGACTCCAACCTGGGATTGTCACTGAGCAGAGCTGCAGGTCACAAAGTCACCATGCCAACCTTCATGTCCATCATAATAACAGGTGGTTCTGCCTCCATGGGGCTAGGAAGGGGCTTACCAGGTAGTGGGAGACCTTGCCCCAAAGTGAGATTCTGGCATCTTCTGCCTAAAGAGCAGGTACCAGGTAGAAGGACACAGGCTGCCTTGGTGAAAGGGCTGAGGGGCCCAGGCCCCTGGGCACAGGCAGAGGCAGTGAAGGTGGTGGCCTAAAATAGCCTGAAGTGACCTGGCATCCAGTGGGGTTGCTGAGGCCAAGAAAATGGAAAGTGATGAGCCTGGGGTGCTGGGCCCCATGTTGTTCTTGCTCTTGGTGATGCCTCCTCCCCTGCTGAGTGCAGGTAGCTTCTGGCCCAGCATCCTTGGCTGGAGAAATTTAAACTACCACCTCAGCCAAGACTGGGAAGGCTTCAACCAGAGTGCCAGTTATCACAGGAGCCAGACAGACCCAGAGCATTTCAGATTCTGCGATGGTGCCTTCGACCTCTACTTTCTGGTGGACACGTGAGTGGCCTTCGTGCCTTGGCCACAGATGTCCCTCACGGTGCCAATCAACCTGGGTCACTGCTGTCAGGAAGTGGTCCAATGGTCCAAGGGAATTCCAGCTTCTTAGAGTAGGGAGACAGGGCCAGTCTTGGTCAGACCAAAGGGACAAGGTCTCTGTGGCCTCTTTGTTCCCAATGCAGAAGGAATGCTCCAAGCTTTGTTCCCTGGAACTTTTTCCTTTGGAAAGGAAGTAAAGATGCCCTAAGGTTTCTGAATGTCTCCAGGTCCTCCATCACCTTGGCCAGGATATGTGACCTGGATGCCCTTAAATCACTACAGGGACAATTTGTTGCTAGGAGCTTCCATTCAGCAATTGTTAGAAGCTCACTGTGAATCATCAGTTTTATGTTTTGTTAGTTCTGTTGTTTTCTTTTTCATGCAAATGAATCATATTTTTATTGGGTTCCAGCGAGATTATATGTGCTTAGCACAGTGTCCCGACTTGGAAAGTTCTCAGCTTTGCTGTTGCTGAGTGTTTTACTTGTCTCTCCAACTTCCTGGGGACCCACGTTGCAGTTTGTGTGCACTTTCAGAAAAGTTTGACCTGTCTGGGTGGGCACCCTTTGGAAGCTGGGATATGCATTAGGCACCTTGTGGCCCTCAAAGAAGGAAAGGGAGGAGCAGGACTGTGGGCTTGGAGAGATTGCCTAGGTTCCATTTTCAGCTCCTGTGCTGAGCAGAGGATATATCTTCTTACTCAATCGTTAACATTGGTATGACAGCCAACAGCATTGCTAAAGCCCTATGCAATTCCCAAGGCCCTTCCAAAGCACTTCCATCACCCTCAAAACTATTCTGAGATGTACAATGGGGAAGGTTTTCCATGTACAATTGCCTGGAGAAGGGGAAACTCCTAGAGTTTGGATGAAAGAACCCAGAGGTGGTCACAGGACTCAGTCTCCCTGTGCCACCCTCATTCCAGCCTCCCAGGCTGTACTGCCTCTGATTCTCCAGGGAGACTGATAATTGGGGAAAATGGGTAGAGGGCATGTGCCCAGTCTCTCAGCTACTGAGAAAAGTTAGCAGAGCTTGGAGCCACCCTGACCACCAGAAGAGAAGTCTGTCCTTACTGTCCATGGAGGGACACCAAAGATGCCCTGGGCAGATCTTGTCTGGTTGATCCTTATCACTGCCAAAGGGTGGTGAGTCCCACTGGGTATTGGAGTTGGGGGTGCTGAGCACTGTGAGAGACTGACAACCTCTTTGTTCAGTCTTTTTAGGAAATGGAACTGACTCTAAAGAGTCCTCCCAGCTACGCTACTGTTAGAGTATAGCCCACTTAGTCTCTCCTTTTAGGACCTGTGTAGGCATATCTCTGCCCTGAGTTAGATTGGGAAGGGCTCTAGGCACAAGAGGTGCATAAGAAATAATTAATTAAACATTTAATATGTGCCAGGCAGTATGCTGACCACTTGTAGCCTCCCAAGAGCTTGAGGGAGTAGGTTCTGTTTCTCTACTGTAGGGTGATGAAACAAGCTGGGAGGAGCTGCTTGTTTGCTCATTGTCAATCAAAGCTAGTTTGTTGCAAAACATTAAGTAGTGAGAGAATCCTCCTTTATTCTCTCTCCCAAGGAGAGTGTGAGTTGGGGGAATAGAAAGGTACCATTTAAATGGATTCCTGAGCCAGGGTATCCTTACTTCTGGCCCCTCTCATCACCCAACCCCACCTCTTGCTCCCTGGCTTCTTAAGGGTTGGAAGGCAGCTCTGTTCCCTCTGACCACAGCTGGCTTCAGCTGTAGCTCCATGTAAAGGAAATGGGCTTTTCCCTGAAGATTGGAAGGGCCTGGGGGAAAGGGAGCCATTCAAGCCTGCCTTACTCTTGTCAGGCTCCAGGTTTGATGCTGTTCTTCATCACCCCAGGCACTGTCAGTCTTGACACTTGCCACTCACTGGTCAGTACAGAATCCTGTTGGATACTTAAATGCAAGGAGGTGCTGAGAGTGGCCCAGAAAGAGCCCTGACACACCCATTTCCCAGGCTGGGGCCATCAGTGAGGCAATGTTGAGAGTATGGCTGCAGTGGGCTAGGCAAAGCAGTCTGACAGCACAGCAAAGTCCTTGGCCCCAGGGAAACAGCACCATCTCCCTGAGCTGTGCTCACCCATGTGGTTGAAGAAGGCCTTGCTACCCTCAAAAACCAGTTTGATGAGAAGCTCTTGGAGGGTGAGATTGTCTCCCTTCTCTGGTTGCTTCCTGCAGCTCTGGGGAAAGAGGGGAGATGAGCACTGAGGAGGCAGCCCCAGCTTTGCACCACCACTCACCACTCAGGAGGCCTTGGGCATGTCACCTCACCTCATGTTCCCCAGTGTCCCCAACTCTCCAGGGATCCTTCACACCACCTTGCCAGGTTGTGATGAGTGTGAAGGCCAGCTGGTAGGTAGTTTGCCCAACACAGTGTCTGTCTGGTGCCGTCATGGAGGGTGAGTGTGAAATGAGCTGCCAGGGAGTCAGAGTCACACACTCTGGGAACTCCTTGCACTCCTGGGGCCACAACTCCAGCCCTGACTCCCTGACTCAGCTCTCTGTCATGGGCCCCTGAGCAGAAGGGCATTGTTAGTCAGATGCCTGTGCTTTGAGCTCTCTTGTGGTTCTCCGGGACTTTCCACCCTGTGATGAGCAGTCCTGTTCCTTTCTTCATTCCCTTATTAATCACAGTTACTTAGCAACTGCTACATGTCAGCCACTATTTTGGACACTGGGGATAAGGCAGAAAACAAAAATTTACAAAATCCCTGCCTTCTGGCAGCTTTCTCTCTAGTGGAAAGACAGGAAGTAAATAAGAGTAGAAGAAATAGTGTGTTAGGTGGGATAAGTATTGGGAAATCAGGGCAGGAGGATGGGAAGTCCTGTTGGTGGGGCTGTTCTAAAGAGGTGATCAGGAAAGGACCCTGGCATGGACTGGAGGGAAAGGGGGCAGGGGCTGGGTGTTTTTGAGAACAAGAGGCTGGAGCAGGCATCCACAGAGGAGGAGATGGTGGTGTGGACTTGTAGGATAGAGCAGAGATAATGAGTGACCAGAACCTGGATCTATTTGAAGTTGGAGGCTATAGGATTCCAGGAAGATTAGACAGAGAAAGGCCAAACGTGGTCACAGCCAGATGCAGAGAAGGAGTAGAAGCAGGTTTATCACTGAGTCTTCCTCACAGCTGTGGGTAAATGTTGTCACCTCTATTTTATAGAGGAGATAAGCCAATCAGGGCCAGATAATGACCTACCAAAGTCCTCAGAAAAGGAAAATCATTCCAAAGTTGAAACTCTGGAATGTCTAATAAAGAAACAAATTTCAGAAACTCTAAGTCTGGGTAGGTCCCTGAGAATTCCTGCAGTGGTTGGGAAAAAACCAATCTCACCTGCAGGTAGGTCTTGAGGTGTTAGCAACCAGATTATTCTTTTTTTAAAATTTTTATAGGAGCTTTATTGAAATATAATTCACATACCATAGTAACCAACTATTTAAAATAGGCAATCCAATGTTTACTTATTCTTCAAATAATTATGATTTCATGCAGGTCATCTAATTTTTGGCATATTCATAGCATTCTCTTATACTCCTTTCTAAAGATAGAGATAAGATAGAGGTGTCTGCGCTTTCATTTCTGATATTAATAATTTGAATCTTCTCTCTTCTTTCTTGATCAATCTACTTAAAGCCTTATCAATTTTCTTGATCATTTCTTTATTTTCCTGAGGACATGCTTATTAATTTTACAGAGAGGGAAATGGAAAGAGAGAGAGGGAGAGAAACATCAACATCAGAGAGAACCTTTGATCTGTTGCCTCTCAAATATGCCCCCCGACCCCAACTTGAACTGAACCTGCAACCTAGGCATGTGTCCTGACTGGGACACATGGCCTTTTGGTTTACTGGACAATGTTCCAACCAACCAAACGACACCAGGTCATCCTTTAGATTCCTTATACATTTGTTTATTCATTGGAATAAACTGGATGGTAATAATTCTCCCATGTGCCCACAGTATTGCCCAGTGACCTGTCAGGGCCAGGATCCTCAGGCTGAGGGGTGGCCTATGCAAAAACCTGAATAATAAGGTTCTCAGGTGATTCCAGAAGATCAGAGTGTGAGGAAGGAGGAGGAGAATGAAGAGGAAGAGCAAGGGAAATGACTAATGTTGGGGCATTGGGCCCATAAAGGAGATGTTTATAACCTCTAATGCATTTGGGGATCACTGAAAGAAGGCTTTTATCAAATGAGAGATGGATCAGATCCCTGTTTTTCAAAATTCCCTGGCTAACTTGGGAGAATGGATTAAAAGTAGGAAGAATGCAAGTGTAGCTGGAAGGAAATGGATAGAAGTCCCAGGCATTGGCAGAAAGCCTTAGAAGATGGGGAAAGGCAGGTAGGAGGCCAGGCCAAATTGCCCAGTGAGGGAGAATGGAGAGTCTGAACCAATGGGAGAACCCACATGAGGGGCATAGGTGGAGGAAGAGGTACTGATACAGAGGATAGAAATAAATCTTCAAGATCCATTCATGCCAGGTACAGCCTGGCTTTGGAAAGTGTCTCCATGGGTGTATTCATGATAGGATAGGGGCCTATAACTGCCATTCATAATGTTAAAAGATAAACTGAGACACATTAAAATGTTTAAGTATTTATTTCAGCATACATGCAGTAATATTGAACTACATATAACCAATGCTGTTAGGAGCACCCCCTGACAAGTTCCAGGGACAAGATTTTTTATAGAGATAATGCAGAAGTAAAAGAATTATGTAGATGATTATAGTTTAAACAGTTGAAGTATTTTGGAAAGGCTATTTTGCTGTATGTTTTTGGTTTGCTTATGTGGTTAACCAAGATTTAGAGCCACCTCAACTCACAGCCTCCTTGTTTAAATACTTTAACAATTCCTCACCTTTGTTCATCTTCTCATACATGAGAGATTAACTAACAATTTGGTTTTAGCACAACTCTGTTACCATTAAAGTTGTTCTTGTCTTGTTGTGAAACTTGTACATTATGACGCCAGGTTGATAGAAGAACTGCCTTGCTCTTCATCTTTTTTTCATCTCATTGCTGTTTCTCCATGTGCAGTGAGACCATCTGGTGTGCTGCTGATGGCTATGAACATGTAGTTAAGGCCCTTCAGAGAACACAGCACACCAGGAAGACTACAGTGATACTATTGCAGGGGGTGGGTAATACAAAGAGACTGATGTATGTTTCTTAATTGGAGCCCCCATGAACCAAACTAGTTAGCATCGAATAAATCAAAGAATGTACCAGAAGTGGCATCAAACTCTTTTAGCCAAGTGGTTTGTTAATTTCTTATATTTTAGTTTTATCATACTCAGAGGTGTTGATCCAGGTACAACAGTGCTATTGCGCAGCCTTCCTGGTCAGCCAACAATTAATCTAAACCAATTCTCTTACCTAAAACTGTCCCATCAGCTTAAAGTAACCCTTATGCCAAAGAGGCATACATTGTGATGCCATATTTTGCTACCTCTCATTCATAGCCTTTGAAATTTCCCTAACAAGTTTTATTATCTAGACGTTTAGTTGGTAGATCTCTTTATCTCTTTTAACCCATCTGTTAGTCCTGAGAGAAGGGTAATTCAGTTAAGTGGGTGTATCTCATTTCAGGAGACAGTCTGCAGGTTGGCTGTCTAAGTTAGGGCTATATGGTATGATCAATCTGGTTTATGATAAAGGTTTTCCTATGAAAACAAAGGAGTTGAAAAAGACTAAATCTATCTCTGAGTCCAGAGGGCAGCATGTTGAGAAGACTTCCAGACATTGAATTCTAAGACATTGGGCTTGAAACATCTTTCATAGTTTGAATGTGTCTGCTGATGTCATTGGGTGTTCTAGTGGGCCACAGAAACAACAGGCAAAAAAACTGTCTGTACATGATCCTTTGTGGTGACTTTCTTAGAAGTTTGTATCAAGTCATCCAGCTTCAGTATGCACGGCTTTGAGAGGAAAGGTAGTTTTGTTCATAGTGATATCAAGTCAAAAGGGTATCAACTAGAATTTAGGACCCAGTTCACCTTACTAGTAGATAACAAACCTCAAAGACAATGGACAGGACTGGAATCTCCTATCTTCTATGTGTTAGAATTTTCTACTGAAACATAATTTTTCTCTACAATTACCCCAATTTCTGGCAAAAGTAATCACAATAAGAATAACTTGTTTGCAAAGTAAGTTTAGCCTCATTAAACTTGTCCTGATTATATACATAAGCAGCAAGAATAGTGATTTCAAGTATATTCTCGAGTATGATATCTCTGTTAAAGCTTTGGTGATATCTATGGAGGTTTACCATGAAGTCCACCTTGGTAAAACAAAACCGGTAAAAAATAATCTCGGACTAGAATTTTTTCTTTCTTTCTTTTTTAATTGTTGTTCAAGTACAGTTGTCTCCATTTTCCCCTCACCACTGCCCTCCACCCCAGCCATCCCCACCTACCACCCTGGATCCTACCACCCTTTGGCTTTGTCCATGTGTCCTTTATACATGTTCCTTGACAGCCCTTTCCTCTGATCCCCTCAATACCTCCTCCCACCTCCCCTCTGGTTACTGTCAGTTTGTTTTCAATTTCAATGTTACTGGTTATATTTTGCTTGCATGTTTGTTTTGTTGATTATGTTCCACTTATAGGTAAAATTGTATGGTATTTGTCTTTCACTCCCTGGCTTATATCACTTAACATAATGCTGTCCAGATCCATCCAAGCTGTCACAAAGGGTAGAAACTCCTTCTTTCTTTTTGCTGCATAGCATTCCATTGTGTAAATGTACCACAGTTCATTGATCTACCCATTTACCAGTGGGCACCTAGGTTGCTTCCAGCAGTTGGCTATTGTAAATTGTGCTGCTGTGAACATTGGGGTGCAAAGGTACTTTTGAATTGGCATTTTAGGATTCCTAGGGTATAGTCCTAACAATGGATTGCCAGATCTAAAGGCAGTTCCATTTGTAGTTTTCTGAGGAAATTTCGTACTGTTTTCCACAGTGGCTGCAGCAGCTCAGACTAGATTTTTAAAAGCTTCTTTAGGCTAAGAAGCCAAGCCAAGCATTTCCCAATTTTATCCTGTTACAAGAAGTACTGATGTTTATTGAACTTATACAAATGCCTATATTGTCATAAGAAATAAAAATATTCAATTAGAATTTCTGAATACTAGAAGAATCAAAGAGAGAAATATATGAATATTTCATTTTTTCTTTACAGAAGTTTGCATTGACAAATTTTGTAATTTATAGATAAATTGAAAGAAAGAGAATAAATGTTCTTTAAATCTGGAGAAAAAACATAGAAGAATAAGAAGTATTTCAAATAAAGTCAAAAAATTATAACTATCCTTACCAGTTCATTCTGGTCTCATATAAGTAATTTTAAATTAATGCATTATCTTCAATTAGCAGGTAATGAATTTATTGGTTTCTTTATTAGAGTTCAAATAAGTGTTACCCAGTTCAGTTTATGATCTAAAACCTATAAGAATCCTGTACCTATCAGAATCCTGTCAGAGTCTTGTCCATGAATCTCTCTGAAGAATAAGTATATTTGCAATAACATTAGAGTAAAACTTTAACCAATTTTAAATATCAAAATACTTTGAAGTATAAAATTTACATTTAATTTGTAAATGTTTACTGTGTAATTAACATATCAAATAAGCCTAATTAGTTTAACATCTTTTATTTATAAACACAGAAAAATCTTTTGGGACATTCCAAAATCTATCCGGAAAATTCAGAAGTTAATTTATGTTCAAAAATATATCATTTAGAGCTTGATCATGAGAAGTTTGTAAAATAATATAAAAATATGTAAACACTTTATTAAATATTATCTTGGTTACATAGTCAAATAAAGTGACAGAGACTTCTGAGGCAAACAGAAAGTTAGACGGTTGTAAAACAAGTTCTCTTTTGTGTAAAAATAAATTAGCTCTTTTAATAAAGACTCTGTTCTCCCAAGTAATAAAATATTTCATAAAGACTACATAAAGCACAGGCAATTATTTTGGTAAAACATAAAATATTTGCTTTCCAGATATATTACCTAAAATAAAGAAAATCTTCAACAAATGGTGTTGGGAGAGCTGGACAGCTACATGCAAAAAAATGAAACTCAAGCACCAGCTTACACCATACAGAAACATAAATTCAAGGTGGATAAAAGATTTAAATATAAGTCATGACACCATTAAAGTCCTAGAGGAAAACACATGCAGGAAAATCTCAGATATTCCATGCAATAATATTTTCATTGATATATCCCCTAGAGCAAGGGATGTAAAGGAAAAAATAAACAAATGGACCTCATCAAATTAAAAAGATTTGCATGGCTAAAGAAAACAGCATTAAAATTAAAAGAGAAGCAACCATATGGGAAAACATTTGCCAATGATACCTCAAACAAGGGTTTGATCTCCAAAGTATATAAGGAACTCACACGACTCCACTCTAAGAAGACAAGCAACCCAATTAAAAAAAAAAAATGGGCAAGGGACTTGAACAGACACTTCTCCAAGGAGGACATACAGAGGATGCAGAGACACATGAAAAGATGCTCAGTATCACTAAGCCATCAGAGACATGCAAATTGAAACCACAATGAGATATCACTTCACACAAGTCAGAATGGCCATCATAATCCAAGCAACAAACAACTAATGTTGGAGAGGCTGTGGAAAAAAAGGGAACCCTAGTGCACTGTTGGTAAGATTGCAGACTGGTGCAACCACTATGGAAAACAGTATGGAATTTCCTCAGAAAACTAAAATTGGAACTGCCTTTTGACCAGGCAATTCCACTGCTAGGATTATTATATCCTAAGAGCCCTGAAACACCAATCCAAAAGAACCTATGCACCCGAATGTTCATAGCAGCACAATTACAATAGCCAAGTCCTGGAAGCAACCTAAATGCCCATCAGTAAATGAATGGATCAAAAAACTATGGTACATTTACACAATGGAATTCTATGCAGCAGAGAGAAAGAAGGAGCTCCTACCCTTTGTGACAGCATGGATTGAACTGGAGAGCATTATGCTAAGTGAAATAAGCCAGGCAATGAAAGACAAATAGCATAAGATCAGCCATTAATAGGAACCTAATCAACAAAATGAACAAGCTAGCAAAGTATAGCCAAAGACATTGAAATTGAGAACAGGCTGACAATGATGACAGGGGAGAGGGGAGAGGATAATAGGGCAAAAGGGTGAAGGGTTTACAGGAACAATTATAAAGGACATGTGGAAAATAACAAGCAGGTAGAAACGAAGGAGGGAGACAGGGAGGGCTGGGGTGGTGGGTAGGTGTGGGGGGAAAAGGCAGAAAACTGTACTTGAACAACAATAAAATAAATAAATACATACATACATACATAAATAAACTAAATAAAACCTTTACCAGAGTAAAAAAGAAAAAGAAAATCTTTTCATCATCTCTGAAGACCAGACCAACAATCTAATAAAACTTTGTCCTTTTAACAAATGATAGAGAATTATATTTTAACTTTGCAATTAATATTGATATTAAAGCTTATTTTTATAACCTTTATAAACAAGTCATTCAATTATATCCAACTCCACCACATGAGATTTCCTCCTGGCACTTTCCTGCTTTCTATTTTCATTTAGCTTTTGTCCTTTCTTCCCCTTTCTCATTCTGAAACAACTGGTTATTTTACTTATGGATAAAATCATTCTCTTTTTCCTTAACAAAAGAGTTTTCATGCCTCATATTTTTTTTTACCAAAACACATCCTGCTCTTCCTTATACATAGTTGTTTTTCTTATTATTTCTAGCAGTTTTAATGATATATCTTGATTGCAATTATTAACCCTTACAAACTAATTTCTAATGAAAACCAAGAAGTGATCAATTATAGACTTTTACACCAGAATTCTGTAGATTGGTTAATTTTTAATACATTTCATAATTTCTAGAAGTATATTTCTCATATTAAATAATTCAGTGGGCTCAGGACATGTTATTACCAAACCCAAATATCTTCAGTCTCTCTATAACAGGATCCCAAAATAGATAAATATGTTTCAGTAATTAATATTTTAGTATTTTGTTTTATCTGGAAATTGTTTGAAAAAGACAGTCTTTTGTGTGTAATCTTTTGACCTTGTCTCAGCCACCTAAGAATGGACTTTGCACCTGCACCTGGCACACTTTTCTAGCGAGAATTAAGAGTGCACACTGAATGCTCATTTCCTCTGATGACTACATCAAAATTTCAACTAAATTATCGAACCCATCACTGTTAAGTACTGCCTGAAATCTAGCTGAACGGAAGTCCTATAACTAAGGTTAAAAAGAAGTCATGGCAAGACTGATGGGGCAGAGACTTGAAACAGACTCGTCTGACACCCATATGTGGTAATTAAAATCAGGAGAGATATCAGCTACAGAGGTCCCCCATGAGGAACAAGGGGTTTCAGCCCCACACTGAACTCCCCAGCCTGGAGCACCAGTGCCAGGCTCAGGAGTCCCCACAATAGTTGGGTGTGAGCCAGGTGGTAAAAGACAAATACCATATGATCTCACCTTTAACAGGAATCTAATCAACAAAACAAACAGACAAGCAAAATATAACCAAAGACACTGAAACTGAGAACAGGCTGACAGTGACCAGAGGAGAGAGGGGAGGGAATTTCAGGGGAAATGGGGAAGGGTTTACAGGAACAAGTATAAAGGACACATGGACAAAAACTAGGGGGGGATGGAAATGGGAGGGATGTGGGGAGGGCTTGGAGTGGGCTGGGATGGGAATAAAAGGCAGAAAACTGTACTTGAACAATTAATTTTTTTTAAAAGATAAAAATAAATCAGCAGGGACTCTGTGTAAGAGGAAGTCTTCTGAGTCCTAGGTGTTCCTCTTAAAGGGCCCAACCACAAACTGATTGCTCAAAACCCCTGACCTCAAGCTCCAGTGAAAGGACAGCTGCTCAAAAATCACCAGACACAACAGGGAGGAACTGAATTGCCTAGCTTCAGGGTGAGGTCTGAAGGGACAGATCTGTCCAGGAAGTACCATTGTTCCTTGGCTGAGCCCTTCTCACACCCAGCCTGTAATGGACTATAGTCCTAGCTAGTTCACATAGTCAGTTAGTCTGAAGGTTAGTCCCACCCAGTGATGTTCTAACAGCAATCAAAGCTTAACTACAACAGTAAAGCATACACAAGGGGCACTCCTAAAGTGCTCAGCTCAGGTGAACAGGGAGAGTGTACCACTAGGTCCTATATGACACCTACTACCTAAGGCCACTCTTCCAAGATTGGGATACTTAGAATATCTGCCTAATAACATAGAACAAATACAAAATGTGTTCAAAATGAAGAGACAAAGAAACATGTACCAAATAAAAGAACAGGACAAAAAAAGTGGAAGTAAGCAATCTGATGCAGAGTTCGAAGCACTGATTTCAAAGATGCTCAGTGGACTTAGAGAAAGGATATTTGATCTCAATGAGAGCTTCAACAAAAGGAAAAAAAGAAAAAAGGACAAGTCAGAAATTTAAAATACAATAACTCAAATGAAGAACAGATTAGATAGAATCAACAGGATATCAGATAAATCAGAGAATCAAAACAGCAATTTAGAAGAGAGAACAGCAAAAACAAACAAACAAAAAGGATCATTTAAGGGACCTCTGGGACAATACCATGCATAACAACATTCACATTATAGGAGTACCAAAAGAATAAAAGAGAGAAAGTGATTTAAAACCTATGTGAAAAAATAATTACTGAGAACTTCCTTAACCTGGTGAAGAAAATAAACATATAAGTACATGAATTAAAGAATTTCAAACAAGATGAACCCAAAAAGGCCCAAACCAAGACATATCATAATTAAAATGCCAAAGTTAAAGACAACGAATCTTAAAATCAGCAAGAGAAAAGCAATTAGTTACCCCCAAAGGAGCCCCCATAAGACTTCCAGCAATTTCTCAGCAGAAAGTTTGCAGGCCAGGAGACATTGGCACAAATATTCAAGTACCTATAACCAAGATTCCTCTTCCAAGCAAGGTTATCATTTAGAATTGAAGGAAAGATAAAGACCTTCCCAGACAGGAAAAAGATAAAGAAGTTCATTACAACCAAACCAGAATTACAAAAATGTTAAATGGACTTCTTTAAGAAGAAAAAAAGATAAAAAATATGAATAATACAATGGCAAGAACTACATACCTATAAGTAATTACTTTAAATGGAAATGGATTAAATGCTCCAATTAAAAGATTTAAGGTAGCTGAGTGGATAAGCTACCTCTATATATGCTGTCTACAAGAAACTCACTTTGTATCAAAAGACATACACAGACTGAAAATAAAGGGATGGAAAATGATATTTTATGCAAATGGTAATAAAAATGCTGGAGTACCAATACTTATATCAAACAAAATAGATTTTAAAACAAAGGCTATAATAAAATACAAAGGAGGAAGTTTCATGATGATAAAAAGATCACTTTAACAAGAAGACATAACCTTTGTAATCATTCATGAACCAACAAAATAGAATCAAACTCCTGGATACAGAGGAAAAACTAATGGTTACTAGTGGGAGAGGGCTTGGTGAAAAAGATGAATGGATTAAGAATACAATTGGCAGTTACAATACAGTCACAAGGATATAAAGTACAGGTTAGGTAATAAGGATATAAAGTACAACTTAGTCACCAGTATTGTAACAACTGGATATTGTATCTGGTAGGTGCAGGACTTACCTGAGAGCCATTTTTTAAATTGTATAAATGTCTAACCACAATGCTGTACATCTGAAAGCAATATAATATTAAGTGGATACTGCAATTGAAAAAAATTTAATACCAAAAGTTAAACATTAAAAAAAGAGAAATCACAAGAAAATAAAGTCGTAAGTGAAAAAGTATAAGGTACAACAGAAATACAAAGACATTAAAAATACCATGAAGGTTCCCTTTTCTCCACATCCTTGCCAGCACTTGTTGTTTGTTGATTTATTGATGATAGCCATTTTTACAGGTGTGAAGTGATATCTCACTGTAGCTTTAATATGCATCTCTCTGATGATTGGTGACATTGAGCATTTTTTCATATGTTATTGGTCATCTATATGTCCTCTTTGGAGAAGTGTCTCTTTAGGTCATTTGCCCATTTTTTTTAAATTGGATTGTTTGGCTTTCTGGTATTGAGTTGTATATTTTGGAAAATGACCCCTTATCTGATGTATCATTGGTAAATATTCTCCCATTCAATGGGTTCCCTTTTCATTATATGGGGTTTTTTGCTGTGCAAAACCTTTTTGTACACTTGAAAATTGTATGACTTGGGAATCAATGTCATCCCAATAAATTCAATTAAAAAACAATCAGGAAGGAGAATAGATAGATAGATAACATATGCTAATATTTCAACAATGTAGAACAAAAATAAATACGTTTTTAGAGGTATATCACCTTCTAAAGCAAAACTAGGACCAATTAGAAAATCTAAACATATCTATTACTACTAATGAAATTAAAGATGTAATTTAAAAATCCAAATAAACAAAAGTCCAGGACAACATGATTTCACAGGTGACTTTACCAAACATTTAAAGAAGTATCATTCTTACACTATTTCAAAAAAATCAAAGAAGAAAGCTTCCAAACTCATCCACAAAGACAGCATTACCTTGATATGCAAACCAGACAAACATTGCAAAAAACAAAATTATAAGTCAATATCCTGGATGTATATGGAAGCAAAAATTCTCAACATAATAATTAAATTGAATTCAACAGTGTATTAAAAGGATTATACACCATGACTGAGTGGTATTTATTCCAGAGGTGTGTGGATGGTTCAATATCTGTAAATCAACCAACAAGATATGTGACATTAACACAATGGAGGATAAAAATTATAACCATTTCAATTCATGTAGAGAGAGCATTTGACAAAATACAACATCCACTGATGATAAAAGATCTCAACAAAGAACAGAACCTCAACATAAAGATTACATATGACAAACCCACAGTTAATATACTCAACAGTGAAAAACTGAATACTTTTGCTCTAAGATTAGGAAAACAACAAGGATGTCCACCATCACCAATTCTTTTAAAGTTCATATTAGAAGTCCAAGCCACAGAAATCAGACCAAAAAAAAAAAAAAAAAGAAATAAAAAGGATCCAAATCAGAAAGGAACCAGTGATATGATGTTGTATATGAGGGGGGTTGCTCAAAAAACCCTGGAATTATCTTCTAAAAGGTAGTCCGCTTGTAGTAAAGGCTTCCCCCACTAGGTGATTCTTCTAGGAATCCATCTGTATTAGTGTACTAGCTGATACTGTGAGAGGCTGCATTTGGCTTCAGTGAATTTTTTTAAAGACTCTTTCAATGCGTTTGCCCATTTCATCATGGGTGGTTTATGAGTACACCTCCCCATGCCGTGCTGAATGTTCAGCTGTTCTGACCAAAAATGGCATGACCCCTATGCCCCACCCTCCCTATTCACTGGATCTCACCCTAAGTGACATTCCCCCCACCCATGGCAAAAAAAAAAAAAAAAAAAAAAAAAAAAAGCTCAAAGGGAAATGTTTTGCCAATATGAAAGATGTGAAACCAAAAACAGCAAAAGTCCTAAAAAGACATCAAAATCAATGTGTTCAAAAACAGTTTTGAACAGTAGAAAAACATCTCAATAGGTGTATTGCATCAAATGGAGAGTACTTGGAAGGTAACTAAACTTTAAACATGTAAGAATAAATACACAATTTTTTATAAATAAATTCTGTTTTTGGTGTCCCCCTTCATATATAGAAAACCAAAATTCTATCAGAAATAATGAGTTCATTAAATTGTCAAGATACAAAGTCAGTATATTGAAACCTCTTGCATTTCTATATACCAATAACAAATAATCAAAAAGAAAAATTAAAAACAATCCCACTTACAATTACATTAAAAAGCACAAAATACCTAGGAATAAATTTCAACAAAGAAGTAAAATACCTGTACTCTGAAAAAAACAAGACATTGAAGAAATTTGAAGACAACACCACACACACACACACACACACACGCAAAAAGGAAGGATATACCATTCTCATGGATTGGAAGTATTAATATTGCTAAAATGTCCAAATATATATAGGCAATATATGGATTCAATGCAATTTCTTTAAAATGTCACAACATTCTTCTCAGAAATAGAACAACTAATCTTATAATTTATATGGAATCATAAAAGACCCCCAAAGGCAAAGAAACCTTGAGAAAAAACAAAGTAGAATGTATCATGTTCCCAGATTTTAAAATGTACTACAAAGTCACAATAATCACACAAGCATAATGCTAGCATGAAAAATGTATATAGACCAATGTAATAAAATAAAGAACCCAGAAATAAATCCTCACTTATATGGTCAATTAATGTACGACAAAAAAGGCAAAGATGTGCAATGGGGTAGACAGTCTTTTCAATATGTGGTGGTGGGAAAACTGGACAACACAGAGAGAAAAATTGGACCAATTTCTGACACCTTACATAAAATAAACTCAAAATGATTTAAGAACTTAAGTGTAAGATCTTAAACTATAAAACTGTAGAAGAAAACATAGGTAGTAAACTCTTTGACGTTACTTTTAGAAATGTATAGGGAGACAAAAGAAAAATAAATGAAACTATATCATACTGAAAAGTTTTTGCACACTGAAAGAAATCATCAACAAAACAAAAAGACAACCTATTGAATGAGAGAATATATTTGCAAATGACGCATCTAAGAAGTTAAAAGAGGACTTCCGGCCAAGATGGAGGCGTACGTGGACACACTGTGCCTCCTCTCACAACCAAAATTAAGGACAACAAATATTTAGAAATAAGAAAACAACCAGAATTTATAAAAAATTGAACTGTACGGAAGTCCAACAACCATTCATCCAGACCGGTAGGAGGGGCGGAGTCGAGGCAGGGGAAAGTGGAGGTGCAGTCCCGGGAGCGCAAACAGCAGCGGCTGGCAGTTCCCAGGTGCACAGGCAGCAGCTGGCGGACCCCGGGCACAGGGGGGCAATTGTGCAGAATCAGTGAGGCTGCACAGGGTGGCTGGCTGACCAGGTGGTCCCACATTCGCGCGCACGGACGGTCTAGGCAGAGGGGAAGTGGCGGAAGGAACTGAATCCAGGAGAGAGCGGAGCAGGCGCCATTGTTCCCTCTCATACCCTGACCCCACATACAGCGTCACAACCCAACGACTGGGCTGCCCCCGCACTGGGGAGCACCAGAGGCTCCATTCCTCACTACGTAACAGCACGCACCAATGCGCAGATAATCCAGGTGAAGAGGAAGTGGCAGAAGGGACCGGAGTCCAGGAGAGAGCAGAGCAGGCGCCATTCTTCCCTCTTGGACCCCGCCCCCACCTATAGCGTCACAACCCAGCGACTGGGCTGCCCTGCCCTGAGGAACACCTAAGGCTCCACCCCTCATACGTAATAGCCGCGACCAGACTAAAACCAAACCAAACCAAACCAAACCAAAACAAAACAAAAAAAAACAAAAAAAAAAAAACACCAAAAATGGCTCAAACCAGAGAAAAAATGAAAACCCCAGAGTCAATTCCTCTAAGCAGTGAAGAGATAGCCAACCTATCAGATGCACAGTTCAAAGCACTGGTCATCAAAATGCTCACAGAATTGGTTGATTTTGCTCACAAATTAGATGAAAAAAATGCAGGCTACAATCCGTGAAATGAAGGAAGATGCATGGGGAACCAATAAAGATGGAAGGAAAACTGGGACTCAAATCAATGGAGTGGACCAGAAGGAAGAAACTAACAACCAAACAGAAAACGAGGAAGAAACAAGAATTCAAAAAAATGAGGAGAGGCTTAGGAACCTCTGGGACATCGTTAAACGTCCCAACATCCGAATTATAGGGATCCCAGAAGGGAAAGAAGAAGAGCAACAAGTGGAAAACTTATTTCAACAAATAATAAAGGAGAACTTCCCCAATATGGCAAAGGAAATAGACTACCAGGACATCAAGGAAGCTCAGAGAGTCCCAGAGAAGTTGGACCCAAGGAGAAACACACCAAGTCACATCATAATTACATTAGCCAAGATTCAAATGAAGCAGAGAATTCTAGAAGCAGCAAGGGATAAGGGGACAGTCACCTACAAAGGAGTTCCCATCAGACTGTCAGCTGATTTCTCAAAAGAGACCTTCCAGGCAAGAAGGGGCTGGAAAGAAATATTTGAAATCTTGAAAAGCAGGGACCTACATCCAAAATTGCTGTATCCAGCAAAGCTGTCATTTAGAATGGATGGACAGATAAAGCGCTTCTCAGATAAGGTCAAGTTCAAGGAGTTCATCATCACCAAGCCCTTATTATATGAAATGTTAAAGGGTCTTATCTAAGAAAAAGAAGATAAAAATATGACAGTGAAAAGACAGCAAACTCACATCTATTAAGAACCATACCTAAAACAAAAGCAAACTAAGCAAACATCTAGAACAGGAACAGAACCACAGAAATGAAGATCATATGGAGGGTTAGCAACAGGGGTGTTGGAGGAGGAGTGGGGGGAAGGTACAGAGAATAAATAGCATAGACGGTGGATAGAAAATAGACAGGGGGAGGGCAAGAATAGTGTGGGAAATGTAGAAGCTAAAGAACTTATGACACATGGACATGAACTAAAGCGGGGAATGTGGGTGGGAGAGGGTGTGTAGGGTGGAGGGGAATGATGGGGGAGAAATGGGACAACTGTAATAGCATAATCAATAAAATATATTTAAAAAAAAGAAAAAAAAAACAAAAGGGGATATATATGATACCTGGTCTAAAAAAAAAATAAGTTAAAAGAAATTTATGAAATCCTCCAAAACCCCCAAAATCAAATTAAAATATGAGTAGAGGACCTGAACAGACATTTCTCCAAACAGAACATACAAATGGCTAAGACACATCTAAAAAGATGCTCAACATTACTAATCATCAGGGAAATGGAAATCAAAACCACAGTGAGATTTTTTACCTCACAGCTGTCCGAAGGACTCTCATTAATAAATTAACAAACAACATCACTTGTAGCCTCTTGGCAGGATTGTAAATTGGTGCAGCCACTAGGGAAAACAGTATGGAGATTCTTCAAAAAACTAAACATTGACCTGCCAAGCAATCTGTCCATTCCACTTCTGGGTATTCATCTGAAGAAAATAAACAAATTTGAAAAGGTATATGCTTTCCTATGTTTATTGCAGCATTACTTACAATAGCCAAGAAATGGAAGCAACATAGGTGTCTGTCAATAGATGAATAGATAAAGAAGCTGTGGTGTATGTATATATACAATGGATTATTACTCAGCAATTAAAAACAGCAAAATCTGGTACTTTTTGACAACATAGATTGATGTAGAGTGTATTATGTTAAGTGAAATAAGTCAGATAGAGAAAGACAAATAACAAATTATTTCACTTGTATATGTGGAATATATAAAAAAAGAATAAACAAAACAGAATAGAAACAGCCCATAGATATAGAGAACAAGTTGATGGTTACTAAAGAGTTAGGGAGGGTATTGCAATGGGTGAAATAATAAAAATAAATAAATTTTTGATTCTACTATTTAAAAAATTAAGAATATTGATATTATACCAAGTATCTTTTTCTGACCACAATGCTATAAAACTAGAAATGTATATTGAGAAAAACTGGAAAATGCAAAAATACATGAAAATTAAATATACACTCCTGACCAACCAATGGATCAAATTAAATTTGTGTGTATATGTATATTCATAAAACATCTCCTTACTAGATTGACCCTTCATCATAATGATAACCTTTATGTCTCTTTTGAGCATTTTTAGCATAGAGTCTATTTTATCTGATATAAGAATAGCTACCACTGCATTCTTTTAATTACCATATGCTTGAAATATCTCTTATTCTGTCACTATCAGTCTATGTATCTATTTATATCTAAAGTGATTTTATTGTTAGGCAGGCTATCAATGAATATTATTTTTTATTCATTTAGCCATTTACCCTTTTGTTTGGAGAATTTAATCATCTTTCAAAGTAATTTTTGATAGGTAAGGGTTTACTTCTGGCCCTTTTCTCCAATACAATCTGATATTCAGTGATCAATTTATTCAGGTTCCCCCAGGACCTCCATGATGCAAGAAGCGAGTGGATCACCCAGGAAGCAGCTATAATGCTAGGCATCTGCATGTAAACCTTAGGCTCTTTTTTCCCCAAGAGTAACTGTAGTCCCAGGGGGCCTTCTTGCTACAGTGCTGTGCGCGCCTGGTTTTGGAGCAACATGGTTAGTGTATAGCTGCTTCTCTTACCCTTTTTTCTTTTTCTTTTAAATATATTTTATTGATTATGCTATTACAGTTGTCCCATTTCCCCGCCTTCATTCCCCTCCACCTTGCACACCCTCCTCATTCCCCTGCTTTCCCCTGCTTTAGTTCATGTCCAAGTGTCATAAGTTCTTTAGCTTCTACTTTTCCCACACTATTCTTGCCCTCCCCCTGTCTATTTTCTACCCCCTGTCTATGCTACTTATTCTCTGTACCTTTTCCCCTCTCTCCTCCTCCCACGCCCCTGTTGCTAACCCTCCATATGATCTCCATTTCTGTGTTTCTGTTCCTGTTCTAGCTGTTTGCTTAGTTTGCTTTTGTTTTAGGTGTGGTTGTTAGTAACTGTGAGTTTGCTGTCTTTTTACTGTTATATTTTTTAGCTTCTTTTTGTTAGATAAGTTCTTTTAACATTTCATATAATAAGGGCTTGGTGATGATGAACTCCTTCAACTTGACTTTATCTGAGAAGCACTTTATCTTCCCTTCCATTCTAAATGAAAGCTTTGCTGGATAGGGCAATCTTGGATGTAGGTCCTGGCCTTTTATGACTTGGAATACTTCTTTCCAGCTCCTTCTTGCCTAGAAGGTCTCTTTTGAGAAATCAGCTGACAGTCTGATGGGAACTCCTTTGTAGGTGACTGTCCCCTTATCTCTAGCTGCTTCTAGAATTCTGTTCTTCATTTTAATCTTGAGTAATGTAATTATGATGTGCCTTGGTGTGTTCCTCCTTGAGTCCAACCTCCTTGGGACTCTCTGAGCTTCCTGGACTTCCTGGAAGTCTATTTTCTTCCCCAGATTGGGTAAGTTCTCCTTTATTTATTTGTTCAAATAAGTTTTCCACTCGTTGTTCTTCCTCTTCCCCTTCTGGTACCCCTATAATTCGGATGTTGGAACATTTAAAGATGTCCTGGAGGTTCCTGAGCCTCTCCTCATTTTTTTGAATTCCTGTTTCTTTCTTCTTTTCTGTTTGCTTGTCTCTTTCTTCCTTCTGGTCCACGCCATTGATTTGAGTCCCAGTTTTCTTCCTATCACTATTGATTCCTTGTGCATTTTCCTTCATTTCACTTAGTGTAGCCTTCATTTTTTCATCTACTTTGTGACAAAAATCAACCAATTTTGTGAGTATTCTGCTCACCAGTGCTTTGAACTGTGCATCTGATAGGTTAGCTATCTCTTCATCTCTTAGTTGTATTTGCTCTGGGGATTTAATGTGTTCTTCAGTTTGGGCCATTTTTGGGGGGGGAGCATCTGGTTGCACCTGTTACATAGTGAGGGGTGGAGCCTTTGGTGTTCCCCAGGGTGAGTCAACCCAGTTGCTGGGTTGTGACGCTGCATGTGGGGGAGGGGTCAGAGAAGGAACAATGATGCTTGCTTGCTCTGTCTCAGATTTCAGTCCCTTTCACCACTTCCCACAAGCAAACTGGGCCCCTCTGGTGCTGATTCCTGGGTGGGCGGGCTTGTGTACATTCTAGGACTCTGTGGGTCTCTCCAATGAACTCTCCTGTGAGGCTGGGAGTCTCTCCTGGCACCTCAACACCCCACAGGTGTTTTCAATCATTGTTTTGATGCTTTATTTCCCTGGACTGGGGCCCTGTGTTGCATGGTCTGTCTTGCTCCCCAGATTCACCTGGTCTATCTGCATGCAAATGTGTGACTGCAGTCAGCCAGCCGCCTTGCACACCTCACTGGGTCTGCCTGCTGACACCCTGTGCCCAGGGTCTGTAGCCACTGCCTGTGCACCTAGGTCAGCCAGACACTGCTTTTTCATGCTGCAACCCCTCTCTGATGGCTGTGACTCTGCCCCTCTTACTGGTCTAGATGAATGGTTGTCAGACTTCCATACAGTTCAATTTTCTGTCAGTTCTAGTTGTTTTTTGTTTCTAAATTTTTATTGTCCTTAATTTTGGTTGTGCAAGGAGGCACAGTGTGTCTACCTGCGCCTCACTCTTATCCTTTTAATGTGATCATTCTTGGTCTCTGCAGTACAGCAGAGTGCTTCAACATCATTCCCATTTCTATTGATATGTTCTAGTTGGTATTCTTGGGAGAACTGAAGTCAGGAATAACTATGGCACCATTGATGACATCTCTTTGAAAAACAGGCCTTTTTTTTGTTTGTTTATTTAGTCTCTTAAAAACTTCTTTATACCAATCAAAAGTGCAATTCACTGTTTTTTGCAAAGTCCTGAACCCTTTTATTTTCTAGTGCACCTCATAAATGGGTAAAATTATCTGGGTTAAAACTTTCCCAATTTGCTTTTGCAATTCCCAAAATTGCTTTGAAAGAGTTTAGAAACTTGTTAACACAAAAACAGGAGTTTTTTTTTTTAATTTTTACTTATACAGTCATTTTTCCAAATGGAGGAATAACAGATGATTTGGATGCAATAAACCCATTTGTGCTTTAGGGTTTTCTATTTCTTCTCCTTTTTTTCTGTCTTAAAACAAAATTTTATCTATCTGAGGCTTTACACTGGACCCAATCTATGTTAAGTTGGACCCAGTCTGGTTTAACTCAATTGATTTTTTTAAATTTATTTTTTATTTTAATTGTTGTTCAAGTACAGTTTTCTGCCTTTTACTCCCAGCCCACCCCCCAGCCCTCCCCACCTCCCTCCCATTTCCACTGCCCCCTTGTTTTTGTCCATGTGTTCTTTATACTTGTTCTTACAATCCGTTCCCACTTTCCCCTGGAATTCCCTCCCCTCTCCCCTCTGGTCACTGTCAGACTGTTCTCTATTTCAGTGTCTTTGTTTATATTTTGCTTCTTTGTTTATTTTGTTGATTAGGTTCCTGTTAAAAGTGAGATCATATGATATTTGTCTTTCACCACCTGGCTTATTTTACTTTGCATAATGCTTTCCAGTTCCATCCATGGTGTTGCAAAGGGTAGGAGCTCCTTCTTTCTTTCTGCTGCATAGAATTCCATTGTGTAAATGTACCATAGTTTTTTTGATCCAGCACAATTTATAATAGCCAAGTGCTGGAAGCAACCTAGATGCCCACCAGTAAATGAATGGATCAAATAACTCAATTGATTTTGACACAGAACTAGTAACATTTAAGTCATACCCAGATACACTCTGGACTCACTTCCAAAAAAGAATTTTTTCTAATAAAGTCAGAAAGCTCATATTACAAAAGATGTAATGCTCAGATATCCAAGAACACAATATGTAGTGCAACAAGAAGGCAGTGACTGCAGTGAGCACATAAAATAACTAGGCATAGTTGCTTGTTGCTCTTGGGAGGTTTCTACAGATTCCTCTCTGACATCATAATAAAGAATAAAAATCATATGATCACTTCAATAGATGCAGAAGAAGCATTTGATGAGATAGAACATCTATTTATTACTAAAACACTGAGTAAAATGGATACGTAAGGAAAGTACCTCACATAAAGCCCATATGAGAGAAACCCTCAGCCAATGTCATATTCAATGGTGAAAAACTGAAAGCTTTCCTTCTAAAATCAGGAATAAGACATGGATGTGCACTCTCACCACTCTCATTCAACATAGCTCTAGAAGTCCTAGCCAGAGAATCAGACAAGAGAAAAAAATAAAAGGCATCTAAATTTGGAATAAAGAAGTAAAATTGTCACTGCAGAGGACATGATTCTTTATGTAGAAAATCCTAGAAACTCCACCAAAAACTATTAGAAACAATAAACAAATGAAGTAAAATTTCAGGATACAAAACCAATGTACAAAAGTCCACTGTATTCCTGTATACTAACAATGAAATTTCAGAACAAGAAATGGGAAAAACGATTTTTTGCAATTTCAACAGAAAGAAAAAAATACCTAGAAATAAACTTAACAAAGAATGTGAAGAGCCTACATACTGAAAAATTACAAAGCATTATTAAAAGAGATAAAAAAGGACTCAATGAAATAGAAAGATATTCCATGTTGATAGATTGGAAGAATCAACATAATTAAAATGTCCATATTACCCAAAGCAATATACAGGTTTAATGAAATCCCCATCAAAATCCCAATGACAGCTTCTGCCTGATCAACAAAACAAACAAGCAAGCAAAATATAAGTAGAGACATTGAAATAAAGAACAGACTGAAGGTAACCAGAGGGGTAGGATAACAGGGAAAACAGGGGAAGGGGAGTCAAGGAACATGTATAAAGGATACATGGACAAAGCTAAAGGAGGGGTAGGATTGAGGATGGGAGGTGGGGATGGGTAGGGTGGGGGAAGTGGAGTGGGGAAATGGAGACAATTGTACTTGAACAACAATAAAATTTTTTAAATCCCAATGACATTTTTGAAAGAAATAGAGCTAAATAATCATCAGTTCTGTATGGTATCTCAAAAGACCCTGAATAGCCAAAGCAATCCTGAGAAAAAAAGAACAAAACTGAAGGTATCACATTCTCTGACTTCAAATTATACTACAAAGGGATAATAATAAAAGAGCATGTTATGGGCAGAAAAACAGACACACAAATGAATGGAGAAAAACTAAGAGCCCAGAAATAAACACATATATATGGGCTAATAATTTTTGACAAAGGAGCAAAAAACATATGTGAAGAAAAGAGCCTCTTCAATAAATGTTGCTGGAAAAATCAGAAAGCTACATGCAAAAGAAAGAAATTAGATTGCATACAAAAATCGACTCAAAATGGACCAAAGACCTAACTATAAGACCTGAAACAATAAATTACATAGATGAAAACACAGGCTCTAACTTTATGGACTTTGGTCTTAGAGAAGATTTTGTGAATTTGACCCTAAAGGCAAAGGCAGAAAAGGAAAAAAATAAATGGATGGAACTATATCAAACTAGAAAGCCTCTCCACAGCAGAAGAAACTGCCAACAAAACAAAAAGGCAACCAACAAAATCAGAAGCTATTCAATACTTGCAATCAACAGCTCTGACATGGGGTTAACATCCAAAATATATAAAGAACTCATACAACTCAACAACAAACAAACAATCCAATTAAAAAATTGGCAGAAGACCTACACAGACACATCTCCCAAGAAGACATACAAATGGCTAACAGATATTTCAAAAGATGCTCAATTTCATTAGCTATTAGTTATTGGGGAATAGGACATCATATATATTAGAATGGCTATTATCAACAAGTAATAACAAGTGTTGGAGAGGTTGTGGAGAAAAAGGAACTCTCATTCACTGTTGGTGGGAATGTAAACTGGTGCATCCACTACAGAAAACAGTATGGTAGCTCCTCAAAAAAATTAAAAATAGACTTAACAGCCCTGGCTGGTGTGGCTCAGTGGATTGAGCGCGGGCCTGCGAACCGAAGGATCGCGGTTCGATTCCCAGTCAGGGCACATGCCTGGGTTGCCAGGCCAGTTCCCGGCAGGGGACATACAAGAGGCAACCGCACATTGATGTTTCTCTCCCTCTCTCCTTCCCTTCCCCTCTAAAGATAAATAAATAAAATCTAAAAGAAAAAAAAATTTAAAAAAAAATTAAAAAAAAAAATAGACTTAACATATGTCCCAGCAAACCTTCTTCTGGGTATCTACCTGAAAAATTGAAAACATTTATTTCACAAGGTATAGACACCCACCCCTGTGTTCATTGCAGCATTACTCACAGTTAACAAGACATGGAAACAACCAAACTGTCCTTCAATAGATGATTGGATAAAGAAGATGTAGTGCATGTGCAATGGAATACTACTCAGCCATAGTAAAAATGAAATACTGCCATTTGCAACGACATGAATGGATCATGAGACTATCATGCTAAGCGAGACATCATACAGAAAATGTCAAGAACCATATGACTTCACTCATATGTGGGACATAAAACTGAAATCAACAAATGAACAAACAAGACAAATGAACAAAACTCATCAACAGACAGGAGTAAGGTGATTACCAGATGGAAGCAGGTGCAGTGGATAGTAAAGAGAAACGGGGGTGAAATACATGGTGATGGGAGGTTTGACTTTGGGTGGCAGGCACAAATGCAATATACAGTACACATATCATAGAACTGTACACTTGTAACCTACATAATCTTATTAATAAATGTCACCCCAATAAATGTAATTTTAAAAATTCTTTTTAAAATTTACTCTTTGAGGCACAGTATAATTTTTGAAGTTTATTTCAGCATACATTGATTTGAATTGGACAGCACCAAGCCAATGTGTTTTGAAGCACATTGAGAATTCAATATGAATTTTAAAATGAATTGTTCAATTTCTACAAAAATAATGTTATTGATATTTCAGCAGAGATTGTATTGAATCTTTAAATAGACTTGGAAAGCTTACCAATATTATCTTACAGTCCTTGAATATGTGATGATTCTCCAATGACATATGCCTTTAATTTTTTTAAACAATGTATTGTAGTTTTCAGTATACAAGTATTTTTCCTTCTTGGTTAAATTTATTCATAAGTATTCTATTCTATTTGATACTGTCACAAATGGAATTGTTTTAATTTTCTTTTCAGGATGTTCATTGTATATAGAAATGCAACTTATTTTTACATGTTGATTTTGTATTCTAAAAATTTCCTGATAATATTTATTAACTCCAATTATTCAGGGGTGCTGAATCTTTAGAGGGCTTTACATGTAAGATGAGATCATCCAACAACAGAATCTCAATTCTTCCTTTTCTTTTTTTAAATTAAATTTATTTGAGTTCCATTGGTTAATAGAATTATATAGGTTTCAGGTGTACACTTTTGTAATATATCATCTGTATGTTGTATTGTGTGTTCACCACCCAAGTCAAGTCTCCTTCCTTTTCAATTTGGATATGTTTTCTTTCTTTTTCTTGCCTAATTGTCCTGGCTAGGTATTCCAATACCATGTTGAATAAAATGAACACAAGTAGTATTCTTAAATTTCCCTTAATCTAAAAGGGAAAGATTTTAGTCTTTTACCATCAATATGTTAGTATATTTTTCCTTTTTAAAGATTTTATTTATTTATTTTTGAGAGGGGAAGGGAGGGAGAGAGGGAGAAAAACATTAATGTGTTTGCCTCCTTTGTGGCCCCCACTGGGGACCTGACCCACCACCCAGGCATGTGCCCTGACTGAGAATCAAATCAGCAACCCCTTGCATTGCAGGCCAGTGCTCAATCCACTGAGCCGCACCAGCCAGGACAGTAGTGCATTATTCATACATAGCTTTCATCATATTAAGAAACTTTTCTCTAGTCATACTTTGAGTGTTTTTATCAAGCAAGGGTGCTGGATTTTATCACATGTTTTTTCTACATCAGTTGACATGAGCTAGTAGTTTGACTTCTTTATTCTATTAATGCAAGATACTGTATCATGTGACATTTTTATTTGAATGTTTCTTTGAATCTTGGAAATAAATTCTACTTGTTCATAGTGTATAAATATTTTAATATTCTGCTAAATTAAGTCTGCAAGTATTTTGTTGAGGATTTTTGCCTCAATATTCTGAAGGAGTATTGTAAGTATTTTTCTGGTGTTGCTTGGTTTTGATATCAAGGTAATACAGGCCTCATGGAAAAAATTTGGAAGTTCCGTCATCTTTTTTTAATTGTTGTTTAAGTACAGTTGTCTCCATTTTCACCCCACCCATCCCCACTTACCACCCTCGAACCCACCCCCTTTGGCTTTGTCCATCTGTCCTTTACTTATGTTCCTTGATGGTCCTTCCCGATTCTCCCTCTCCCCACCCCTCTCTGGAAGTTTCCTCATCTTTTATTTTTTTAATATTTGAAAAGTATTATTGTTACTTTTTTTTTAAAGTTTGGTAGAAAAAAACACTATTGTAGCTTTAATTACTGAGTTATTTTTTGTTATTGATTCTATCTCTTTACTACGTATAGGCCCATTTGTATTTCAGTTATTTTATGATGATTTAATTTATTTGGCTGTGTGTTCTAATCATTGACCCATTTCATCTAGTTGATCTAATTTGTTGGCGTGCAAACTGTTCATATTCTTCTTTTTTTTTAAGATTTTACTTTTAAACAGAGGGGAAGGGAGGGAGAGAGGAAAACAAACATCAGTGTGTGGTTGCTTCTCTCCCGCCCCCTACTGGAGACCTGGACCACAACCCAGGCATATGCCCTGACTGGGAAATGAACCACAGATTTTTTTGTTCGTAGGCCAGCACTCAATCCACTGAATCACACTAGCCAGGGCCATAGTATTCTTTTATAATCATTTTTATTTATGTAAAATAATAGTGTCCCACTTTAATTTTTGGTTTCAGTAATTTGAGTCTTTCATTTTTTTATAAGTCAGTCACATAATTTGTCAATTTTGATCTTCAAAGAACCAATTTTTTACTTCATTAGTACTCCTTTACTTTTCCGTTTCATATATTATTTAGCTCTGCTATGATAATTATTCCTTCTTCTATATTATGCTTAGTTTTATTTTCTTTTTCTAGTTTTATAAAATGTAAAGTTATGTTACTAACTTAAGATTGTTTTTTAATGTATTCTTTATAGCTATACATTTTCCTCTTGGTACTACTTTCACTGCATTACACATGTTTTGTTACCTTGAATTTTCATGATCATTTGTCTCATTGTATTTTCTAATTTCTCTTGTGATTTTATTCTTGACCTATTGGTCATTGTTTTTTAATATTTTCTTATTTAATTTTATTTATTTATTTTATCAATTTTTTATTGTTGAAGTACACTTGTGTCCATTTTCCCCCCATCACTCCTCAACACCCCACCTCCCACCCTCGATCCTACCACCCATTGGTCTTGTCCATGTGTCCTTTATATATGTTGTTTAAAATCGTATTATTTAGATACTCTGTATGTACTCCTTGGAGAAGTGTCTGCCCAAGTCCTTTGCCCATTTTTTAAATTGGGTTGCTTGTCTTCTTAGAGTGGAGTCTTGTAAGTTCTTTATATAGGACTATATCCTAAAAACCCTGGAACACCAATCCAAAAGAACCTATGCACCCCTATGTTTATAGCAGCACAATTTACAATAACCAAGTGTTGGAAGCAACCTAGATGCCCATCAGTAAATGAATGGATCAAAAAACTGTGGTACATTTACACAATGGAATTCTATGCAGCAGAAAGAAAGAAGGAGCTCCTACCCTTTGCAATGGCATGGATGGAACTTGAGAGCATCATGCTAAGCGAAAAAAGCCAGGCAGTGAAAAACAAATACCATATGATCTCACCTTTAACAGGAATCTAATCAACAAAACAAACAAAGAAGCATACTATAACCAAAGACATTGAAATTGAGAACAGGCTGAAAGTCACCAGGGGGGAGAAGGGAGGGAATTTCAGGGGAAAAAAAGAAGGATCTACAGGAACAAATATAAAGGACACATGGACAAAAACTATGGGGGGTGGAAATGGGAGGGAGGTGGGAGGGCTGGGGTGGTGGGTGGGGGTGAGAATAAAAGACAGAAAACTGTACAAGATCAACAATTAAAACAAAAATTGGAAAAAATAAAAATAAAATTGTATTATTTACTTTTGAATTTTTCAATTTCCTCACACTATTGATTTCTAATTCCATACTTTTGTGATTGTAAAATTAACTTAGATGATTTCTACCTTTTAATATCAGTTGAGGCTTTTGAGGCCTAACATGATATATCCTAGAGAATATTCCATGTGCATTTGAGGAAAATGTTCACTCTGTTTTTGTCAGGTGGGTTGTTCTGCATTTATCTGTTAGATTAAATTGATTGATATTGTAGTTCATGACCTCAATTCCTATTTCTCTATTACCTTGTATATTTTTTGGTTGTTCTGTTCATTATTGAAAGTGGGGTATTAATATATCTAACCTTTATTGTACAGCTGTCTATTTTTCTCTTAAATTATGTTCATTTTTGCCTCACATGTTTTGGAGATCTAATGTTTGGTCATGTCTATTTATTGACCCTTTTATGAATATATAATGTCCTTTTTTACCTTTTATAATAGTTTTTACTTAAAGTAGATTTGTCTAATATAGCCACCCCAACTCTCTTTGGTTTCTTATTTGCCTGGAATATCTTTCCATCCTTTCACTTTGAAGGTATGTGTCATTACATCGAAAGTGAGTCTCCTTGTAGAGAGCATACACTTAAATCTTTCTTTAAAACCAATTCTGTTTAACTATACCTTTTGTCTGGATAGCTTAATCTATTTACACTTAAAGTACCAACTATTTGGAAGGACTTCTACCATTTTGTTATTTTTTGTATGCCTTCTAGCTTTTTCCCCTTACTTTCTTTTTTTTAAATATATTTTATTCATTATGTTATTACAGTTGTCCCATTTCTGCCACTTCATTGCCCTCCGCCCTGCACACCCCCTGCCACCCACATTCCCTCCCTTTAGTTCATGTCCATGTGTCATAAGTTCTTTAGCTTCTACATTTCCCACACTATTCTTGCCCTCCTGCTCTCTATTTTCTACCCACCATCTATGCTACTTATTCTCTGTACCTTTTACCCCTCTGTTCCCCTCCCACACCCATTGCTAACCCTCCACATGATCTTCATTTCTGTGTTTCCATTCCTGTTCTAGTTGTTTGCTTAGTTGGCTTTTGTTTTAGGTGTGGTTGTTAATATCTGTGAGATGCTGTCTTTTCACTGTCATATTTTTATCTTCTTTTTCTTATATAAGTCCCTTTAACATTTCATATAATAAGGGCTTGGTGATGATGAACTCCTTCAACTTGACCTTATCTGAGAAGCACTTTATCTTCCCTTCCATTCTAAATGAAAGCTTTGCTGGATAGAGCAATCTTGGATGTAGGTCCTGGCCTTTCATGACTTGGAATACTTCTTTCCAGCCCCTTCTTGCCTGGAAGGTGTCTTTTGAGAAATCAGCTGACAGTCTGATGGGAACTCCTTTGTAGGTGACTGTCCCCATCTCCCTTGCTGCTTCTAGAATTCTCTCCTTCATTTTCATCTTGGCTAATGGAATTATGATGTGCCTTGGTGTGTTCCTTCTTGGGTCCAACTTCTTTGGAACTCTCTGAGCTTCCTGGACTTCCTGGTAGTCTATTTCCTTTGCCAGATTGGAGAAGTTCTCCTTTATTATTTGTTCAAATAAGTTTTCACTTGTTGCTCTTCTTCCCCTTCTGGTACCCCTATAATTTGGATGTTGGGACGTTTAACGATGTCTCGGAGGTTCCTAAGCCTCTCCTCATTTTTTTGAATTCTTGTTTCTTCCTCGTTTTCTGTTTGGTTGATTGTTTCTTTCTTCTGGTCCACTCCATTGATTCGAGTCCCAGTTTTCCTCCCATCCCTGTTGGTTCACCATGCGTCTTCCTTCATTTCACGTATTGTAGCCTGCATTTTTTCATCTAATTTGTGAGCAAAATCAACCAATTCTGTGAGTATACTGATCACCAGGCCTTTGAACTGTGAATCTGATAGGTTGGCTATTTCTTCATGGCTTAGAGGAATTGGCTCTAGGGATTTCATTTGTTCTCCAGTTTGAGCCATTTTTGGTGGGGTTTTTTAGTTTGTTTGTTTGTTTGTTTGTTTTTGGTCTGGTCGCAGCTGTTACATAGTGAGGGGTGGAGCCTTAGGTGTTCCCCAGTGCAGGGCAGCCCAGTCGCTGGGTTGTGTGGGGATGGAGTCTGAGAGGGAACAATGGTGCCTGCTCCCCTCTCTCCTGGATTCCAGTCCCCTCCGTTGCTTCCCCTTTGCCTGGATTATCTGCATGTGCGAATGTGGGACCTCCTGGTCAGCCAGCCACCTTGCGAGGCCTCATTGGGTCTGCACAGTTGCCACCCCGTACCCGGGGTCTACCAGCTGCCTGCATGCTTGGGAACCACCAGCCACTGCTGCCTTCCTTCCTGTCTCCGCACCTTCACTTTTTCCTGCCGTGACTCCACCCCTCTTACCGGTCTGGATGAATGATCGTTGGACTTCCATACAGCTCAATTTTCAATGAGCTCTGATTGTTTTTTTGTTTCTAAATATTTGTTGTCCTTAATTTTTGGTTATGAGAGGAGGCACAGTGTGTCCACCTATGCCTCCATCTTAGCTGGAAGTTGTACCATAGTTTTTTGATCCATTCATTTACCGATGGGCACCTAGGTTGCTTCCAGCACTTGGCTATTATAAATTGTGCTGTTATGAACATTGGGGTGCATAGGTTCTTTTGCATTGGTGTTTTGGGGTTCTTAGGATATAATCCTAGCAGTGGAATTGCTGGGTCAAAAGGCAGATCCATTTTTAGTTTGCTTAAAAAATTCCACTGTCATATTTTCACTGTCACTGTCACAGTGAAAAGACAGCAAACTCACAGCTATTAAGAACCACACCTACAACAATAGCAAACAGCTAGAACAGGAACAGAACCACAGAAATGGAGACCATATGGAAGGTTATCAACAGGGGCATGGGAGGAGGAGAGAGGGGGAAAAGGTACAGAGAATAAGTAGCATAGATGGTGGGTAGAAAATAGACAACAGGAGGGCAAGAATAGTGTGGGAAATGTAGAAGCTAAAGAACTTATGACACACGGACATGAACTAAAGGGGGGGAATGTGGGTGGGAGAGGGTGTGCAGGGGAATGATGGGGGAGAAATGGGACAACTGTCATAGCATAATCAATAAAATATATTTTAAAAAGAAAGAAAGAAAATTCCATACTGCTTTTCATAGTGGTTGTACCAGTCTGCAATCCCACCAACAGTGCCCTAGAGTCCCCTTTTTTCCACAATCTCTCCAGCACATGCTGTTTGTTACTTTGTTTATGATGGCCATTCTCACTGGTATGAAGTGGTATCTCATTGTGGTTTTAATTTGCATCACTCTGATAGCTAGCAATACTGAGCATCTTTTCATGTGTCTCTGGATCCTCTGTATGTCCTCCTTGGAGAAGTGTCTGTTCAAGTCCTTTGCCCATTTTTGAATTGGATTGCTTGTCTCTGAGCTTCCTGGACTTCCTGGTAGTCTATTTCCTTTGCCAGATTGGGGAAGTTCTCCTTTATTATTTGTTCAAATAAGTTTTCACTTGTTGCTCTTCTTCTTCCCCTTCTGGTACCCCTATAATTTGGATGTTGGGACGTTTAACAATGTCCCGGAGGTTCCTAAGCCTCTCCTCATTTTTTTGAATTCTTGTTTCTTCCTTGTTTTCTGTTTGTTTGTTTGTTTCTTCCTTCTGGTCCACTCCATTGATTTGAGTCCGTTTTCCTCCCATCTCTATTGGTTCCCCATGTGTCTTCCTTCATTTCACGTATTGTAGCCTGCATTTTTTCATCTAATTTGTGAGCAAAATCAACCAATTCTGTGAGCATCCTGATAACCAAGGCTGTGAACTGTGAACCTGATAGGTTGGCTATCTCTTCATGGCTTAGAGGAATTGGCTCTGGAGCTTTCATTTGTTCTCTGGTTTGAGCCATTTCTGGTGGTTTTTGTTTGTTTTGGTTTGGTTTTGGTCTGGTCGCGGCTGTTACGTAGTGAGGGGTGGAGCCTTAGGTGTTCCCCAGTGCAGGGCAGCCCAGTCGCTGAGTTGTGATGCTGTATGTGGGGGCGGGTCCGGGAGGGAACAATGGCACCTGCTCTGCTCTCTCCTGGATTCCAGTCCCTTCTGCCGCTTCCCCTTCACCTGGATTGTCTGCGCATGCGCGAATGTGGTACCACCTGGTCTGCCAGCCACCTTGTGCGGTCTCACTGGGTCTGCACAGTTGCCACCTCGTGCCTGGGGTCCACCAGCCACCACCTGTGCACCTGGGAACTGCCAGCCGCTGCTACCTGCGTTCCTAGGTCCACACCTCCACTTTTTCCTGCTGCGACTCCATCCCTCTTACCGGTCTGGATGAATTGTTGTTGGACTTCCATACAGTTCAACTTTCTGACATAGATTTCTACTACCTATAATGCATCTTTCAAAATTATATAGAAAATAAAGTTATATTACAAACCAGTATTTTATTTTTTAAATTTTTATTGTTGTTCAGTTACAGTTGTTCCCATTTTTAACCCATTACTCTCACCTGCCCTGCCCACACTCTCTCTACCACATTCAATCAACCCAAACCCATTGTCCTTGTCCATGGTTCATTTATACATGCTCATTGACTTGACCCTTCCCCTTTTATCCCCACCGCTACACCACTGGTTACTGTCAGTTTGTTCTTTATTTCCATGTCCCTGGTTATATTTTGCTCCCTTGTTTTGTTGATTAGGTTCCTCTTATAGGTGAAATCATATGGTATTCATCTTTCACTACCTGGCTTATTTCACTTAATATAATATACTCCAGTCCCATCCATGCTGTCACAAAGTGTAGGAGTTCCTGCTTTTTGTTTCTGTTGCTTAGTGTTCCATTGTGTAAATGTACCACAGTTTTTTGATCTACTCATTTACTGACAGGAACTTAGGCTGTTGCAGCACTTGGCTATTGTAAATTGTGCTGCTTTGAACATTGGGGTGCATAGGTTCTTATGTATTGGCATTTCAGGGTTCTTGGGGTATAATCCCAGCAGTAGAATCTCTGGGTCAAAAGGCAGTTCCATTTTTAGTTTTCTGAGGAAATTCCATACTGTTTTCCACAGTGGCTTCACCTGTCTGCATTCCCACCAACAGTGCACTAGGGTTACTTTTCTCCATAACTTTACCAGCACATATTGTTTGTTGATTTGTTTATAATGGCCATTGTAACTGGTGTGAAGTAGTATCTCATTGTGTTTTTTATTTGCCTCTCTCTGATGGCCAGTGATACTGAAGATCCTTTCATATGTCTCTGGGTCCTCTCTATGTCCTCCTTGGAGAAGTGTCTATTCAGTCTTTTGTTCATTTGTTAACTGGATTTTTTGTCTTCCTGGAGTGGAGTTGTGTGAGTTCTTCATATATTTTGCAGATCAAACCCTTGTCTGAGATATCATTGGCAAATGTATTTTCCCATACAGTTGGTTCCCTTTTCATTTTGCTGGTGTTTTCTTTAGCTGTGAAGAAGCTTTTTATTTTTGATGAAGTCCCATTTGTTTATTCTTTCCTTTATGTCCCTTGCTCTAGGGGACATATCAGTGAAAACATTGTTTATAGGATATCTGAGATTTTCCTCTCTATGTTCTCCTCTAGGATTTTTATGGTATCATGACTTATTTAAGTCTTTTTTCATCTTGAGTTTATTTTTGTGTATGGTGTAAGTTGGTGATCAAGTTTCACTTTTTTGCATGTAGCTGTCCAGATCTCCCAATACCATTTGTTGAAGAGGCTATTTTTACTCCAATTTATGCTTCTTCCTCCTTTGTCAAACATTTATTGACCATAGAGACTTGGGTTTATTTCTGGGCTCTGTATTCTGTTCCATTGATCTATGTGTCCATTTTTATGGGAGTACTGTACTGTTTTGATTAGAGTGGACATGTAATATAGTTTGATATCAGGTATTGTAATCTCTTGTATTTTATTCTTCTTTCTCAAAATTGCTGAGCTTATTCGGGGTCATTTATGATTCCATATAAATTTTTGAAATATTTATTCAATATCTGTAAAATATGTCATTGGTATTTTAATAGGGAATGTATTGAAGCTATAGATTGCTATGGGTCGTATGGATATTTTAATGATGTTAGTTCTTCCAGTTCATGAACATGGTATATGCTTCCATTTGCTTATGTTTCCTTAATTTCTTTCTTCAGTGTTCTGTAGTTTTCTGAATATAGGACTTTTACCTCCTTGGTTTGGTTTATTCCCAGGTACTCTATTTTTCTTGTGGCTATAGCAAATGGGTTTTTTTTTTCTAGTTTCTGTTTCTGATATTTCATTGTTGGTGTACAGAAGTGCCTTCAGTTTCTGAATATTGACTTTGTATCCTGCTGTTTTTCCAAATTCACTTATTATGTCAAGTAGTGTTTTGTTGGAATCTATAGGGTTTTCTATGTACACTATTATGTCATTTGCAAACAGTGACTGTTTCACTTCTTCCTTTCCAGTTTGGATGCTTTTTTTTCCCTTTTCTGATTGCTGTAGTTAGAACATCCACTACTATGATTAATCGAAGTGCTGAAAGTGGAAAACCTTCTTTTGTTCCTGATCTTAGGGGGGAAACTTTTAGGTTTTGCTTGTTGAGTATGATGTTGGCCATAGGTTTCTTGTATATGGCCTTTATTATGTTGAAGTATGCTCCCTCTACTCTCACTTTGCTGAGTGTTTTTATCATAAATGGGTGCTGTACCTTATCCAATGCTTTTTCTGCATCTATTGATATGATCATGTGGTTTTTGTCTTTACTTTTGTTTATGTGTTGTATTACATTTGTTGATTTGTGGATATATTACCATGTTTGCATCCCTAGGATTAATCCCACTTGATCATGGTGTATGATCTTTTTAATGTGTTGCTGGGTGCAATTTGCCAATATTTTGTTCAGGATTTTAGCATTTATGTTTGTCAGAAATATTGTCCTTTAATATTGTTCTTTCATTGTTGTGTCTTTATCTGATTTTTGGATTGGGATGATGTTGTACCTGTATTATATGAAACGTTAAAGGGACTTATCTAAGAAAAAGAAGATAAAACTATGACAGTGAAAAGACAACAAACTCATAGCTATCAAGAACCACACCTAAAACAAAAGCAAACTAAGCAAACATCTAGAACAGGAACAGAACCACAGAAATGGAGATCATATGGAGGGTTAGCAACAGGGGCGTGGGAGGAGGAGAGAGGGGGAAAAGGTACAGAGAATAAGTAGCATAGATAATGGGAAAAAAATAGACAGGGGGAGGGCAAGAATAGTATGGGAAATGTAGAATCTAGAAAACTTATGACCCATGGACATGAACTAAAGGGGGGAATGTGGGTGGGAGAGGGTGGGTAGGGTGGAGGGGAATGATGGGGGAGAAATGGGACAACTGTAATAGCATAATCAATAAAATATATTTTAAAAAAAAGTTTGGGAGTCTTCCCTATTCTTGAATTTTTTTTTTTTTTTTTTTTTTTGGAATCATTTGAGAGTAATTCATGTTAGCTCTTCCTTAAATGTTTCATAAAATTCTCCTGTGAAACCACCTGGTCCAGGGCTTTTGTGTGCAGGGGGTTTTTTGATTACTGCTTCAATTTCACTAGCTGGTATTGATCTGTTCAGGCATTCTGCTTCTTCTTCCTTCAGTTTTGGAAGATTATAGGTTTCTAGAAATTTGTCCATTTCACCCAGATTTTCAATTTTCTTTTCATGTAGTTGTACATAGTAATTTCTTACAATCCTTTGTATTTCTGTGGAATCAGTTGTAATTTCTCCTCTTTCATTTCTGATTTTACTTGTTTGGTTTTCTTTCATTTCTTCTTGATGAGTCTTGTTAAAGTCTCATTGAATTTGTTTACCTTTTCAAAGAACCAGTTCCTGATTTATTGATCCTTTGATTGTTATTTTAGTCTCTATGTCATTTAATTTGTTCTGATCTTGATTATTTCCTTCTTTCTACCTGCTCTGCTTGTTTGGGCTTTGTTTGTTATGGTCCTTCCAGTGTTTGTAGGTGTAGGATTAGGTTGTTTATTTGAAATGTTTCTGTCTTTTCTAGGTAGGCCTGTATTACTATGAACTTCCCTTTCAGGACTGCCTTCACTGTGTTCCATAAGTTTTGGGCTGTCATGGGTTCATTTTCATTTTTTCACATAAACTTTTTGATTTCTTCCTTGGTATGATTGTTCACCCTTTCATTTTTAATGTAATGTTATTTAGTCTCTGTGAATTTAACTGTTTGAATTTTTTCCTTGAGGTTGTGTTCTAGTTTCAAGCCCTTGTGGACTGACAAAATGATTGATATGATTCCAATTTTCTTGAATTTGTTGAGGCTTGTTTTGTGTCCTATGATGTGATCTATCTTTGAAAATGTTCCATGTACATTTGAAAATGCATATTTTGCTTCTTTGGGATGAAAGTTTTTGTATATATCAGTTAAGTCAATTAGATATAGTGTGCTGTTCAGCTACAATATCCATGTTGATTATTTGTTTGGAAGATTTATCCATTGTTGACAGGGGAGTGTAAAATCCCCCACTATAAGTGCATTGCTGTGCATTTCTTGAAGTCCTACAGGATTTTCCTTATGTATTTGGGTGCTCCTATGTTAGGTGCATATGTATTTACAATGTTTGTCTTCTTGATAGATTTTTTTCCCTTGAGTATTATGAAGTGTCCTTCTGTGTCTCCTTTTATGGCCTTTGTTTTGAAGTCTATTTTGTCTGATATGAGCATTGCTACCCTCACCTTTTTTCCAGTCCATTTCCTTAGAATATTTTTTCCAACCCTTTACTTTCAGTCTATGTAGGTCTTTTCTTCTGAGGTGAGTATCTTGTAGGCAGCATATGTACAGATCATGTTTTATTATCTACTCAGCTACTCTCTCTTTTGATTGGATCACTTAATCCAATTGCTATTAAGGTTATTATTGATAGGTACTTATTCATTGCTATTTTCCCCTTTGTACCTTTGTTCCTCTCTCTCTCTCTCACTCTTTTTCTTCATCTTCTTAAAGCACTCCTTTTAGCATGATTTACAGTGCTGCTTTGTTGGAGGTGTACCCTTTTTTGGCTGGGATACTCCTTAGTTTGCCTTTCTTTTAAAATGATATCCTTGCTGGGTAGATTAGTCTTGGTTGTAGGCCATGCTCTTCATTACTTGGAATGTTTCTTTCCATCCCTTCTGGCTTGTAGTATTGCTGTTGAGAAGTCAGCTGCTAGCCTTATCAGAGCTCCCTTGTATGTTACTTCTGTTTTCTCCCTCACTGCCTTTAAGATTCTCTCTTCATCTTTGAATTTTGCCATTTTAATTATGATGCATCTTAAAGTTGGCCTCTTTGGATTCATCTTGGTTGAGACTCTCTGTGCTTCCTGGACTTGTGTGATTTTTTTCTCTCATCAAATTAGGGAAGTTTTCCATTATTACCTTTACAAACAAGTTTTCTATCCCTTGCTCTTCCTCTCCTTCTGGCATCCCTATTGTATGAATATTATTACATTTCATGTTGTCCTGCAGCTTCTTTAGGTCCTATTCATTCTTTTTCAGTTTTTTCCTTTACTTGCTCTTTCTGGGAATTTTTTTCTACTTTCCTTCAGCTCGCTGATTTTGTCCTATGCTTCTTCTAGCTTGCTTTTAATTCCTTTTACTGTGTTCTTCAATTCAGAAATTGTATTCTTCATTTCTTTCCTGGCTCTTATTGCTAGTTTCTATGTCCTTTTTCATCATGATATAGTCCACAGTAATTTCCTTGTAGCTTCCTTGTAGCTGTTTGTAATTCTTACTGAGCTCATGGAGCTTCCTTATAACCATTGTTTTGAACTCATTTTCTGATAGTTTACTTGCCTTCATTTCATTTAGCACTCTTTGTGGGGATTCCTCCTTTCCTTTCAATTGGGGGTTCTTTGTCTCACTATTTTGGGGGAGACTGTTCTGGTTTTCTTCTGCTTCTTGAATTCATCTGCTTTGACTCCCTGTCTTTGTGATCTGAACTTCTATACTAGGAGATCTGTGTGATTCAGTGGTGCAGTCTCCTTTATCTCCTGAACTTGATGCTCCTATGATGCCCTTTATGTCATTTGCATTGGCTCTATGAGTGTAATTGTGTTTTGGTTGTTGTTGGTTTCTTTTTTGATGGTTCCTTACCTCCAGCTGGCTGACTGAGGGTCACTCTACCCACAACATCTTGTATACTGTTGTGCAAGTGCTGCCAGAATAAAATCACAAAGCCCAGGAGATCAACCCACACCTTCAAAAATATCTACCACCTGCAATCCCACTATCAACAGCAAATGAACCAATATTAAGGGTGTAAAGAGATTAAGACTATTATAAGAAAAGAAAGTGAATATGAGATGACCTTCTGAAAGAAAAGTTATTTTGAGAGAGTAGAGGGAGGAGCACTAATAAAAGTAGGGACTCAGCACAATGGCTGAGAAAGAGAGAAATGGAAGAGAGAAAGTAAAATTTACATCATACATTTTTAAAAAAGGAATGAAGAAAGCAGAGTAAGAGAAGGGAAGCTTATAGTATTAGGTCTAATCAGAAGTTTAAAAAATAAAATAAAGTGAGAGACAGAAAGAAAATGGAAAAAAGTAAATAAGTAATAAAAAATTAGGAACCAGATTGGAGAAAAAAGATCCACCACAGCACTATCAACAACAAATGAGCTAAAATTAATATAGATGGGATGGGAACAACAAATGAGCTAAAATTAATATAAGTGGGATGGGAATAAGAAGGGAAAAAGAAAGAAGAGGCTTAAGAGATGTCTAGAGGAAAGGGAAGTGTTTTTGAGATGATAGAGATAGAGGGACTACTCAGAGAGAGGAACAAAAACCAGGCTAAGACAAGAAAAATTGAACTTTGAGTTGGAAAAATAATTGGCTGGATAAAGGCAGAATGTAGTAAGAGGGGAATGGTATAGTTTGAGATTTGAAATACAAAAATAGTGAAGATCTAGAAATAAAATTGAAAAAATGTGACAACAGCTACCCTATCCACAACCAATGAGCAAAAATTGCTAAAGGTGGAGAGAGAATGCAGGTATTTTAAGAGAGGGTAAAAGAATGTGAGATGACCATTGACAAGATAATTGGTTTTGTGAGGCTGGATGGGAGAGAATAGTAAGAGTGCAGAATGGAGACAAGTTGTAGGAAGAGAGAAAGCAAAATTTAAAAATAGTAAGAGGAAAAACGAAGATAAAATGGTGTGAAAGAAGGGAGGAGCAAAATATGAGAATTGAAATAAACTATAATAAAATCCAGTGACTTAATATGCACAAACTTGCAGGACAAGAAATGAATGTTAAAAAGCTATGCAGGAAAGAAATCTCAAATCATGGAGAAGACCATGGTGGGTTTCATCTCAGTTGAATCTAGTATTTGCCACTGTTTTTTTTTTTTTTTCTTTTTGGATTTGCCTCTTGTGATTTCAGGTGGTGATGCCATCTGTCCTTACTCAGCCTGTTCAATATTACAGGGATCTGCCATCTGTGGCTTTCTCCTTCAGTTGTTAATCTAGTCACCCTGCACTCAGCAATCTGATTTAAGCACCACAGAGTGGGGCAGAGTTCCTCCTTGGGGAAGGGATATTGCTTCCCCTCAAGCTGACGCCACTTGGAGGGGAGTGGTCTGCCTGAGCAAGATGGCTGCTGCAGTATGGGGGATGACTTAGCACTGGGATCCAGATGGCTACTCTCTCAGTTCTCACTCCAAGTGTCTCTAGCCCACTCTGCCTCCCTCTTTGCAAGAGCCTAGGATAAGTGGCTGCATATGAAAATGTATTTGTTTGACCTTTAAATGGCTCTTTGTGTCTCCATTCATCCATCTCTGGCAGAGAGAAATGCTGCTACTTTTCACAGCTGGGTGCTATCTGTGTACTTTTTCGGGCTCTGGTGCTATAGTGTGTGGGGCCCAACTTGGGGTTTAGACCTCACACTTCTCAGGGGGATCCCCCTGGCTGCTTAGATATCTCTTAGGCACTTCAGCTGCCACCTGTGGTCACCCAGCCAGCCCTCTCCTGTCACCACTGAACTCCCTACCAGTCACATCATGTTGAAACTGTTCCTTCTGTCTGTCCATGCTTTTAAGGCTTGTCTCTCACTATTGTTCAGCTGTTTATTCTGAATTATTTCTGCACAATTTAGTTTTAATTCTAAATTGGTCCCAGGAGGACATTAGTATAACTTCCACTTACTCCTCCATCATCTTGGATCTCTCCGCAAACCAGTATTTTAATAACAGCTATTATGTTTGCTTTTATATTTACTTTACCAAAATTGTTTTTATGTTCATATGGCTTCAAGTTATTTTCTAATGCCCTTCTTTTATAACAAAAGATACTCCATTTACCATTTCTTGAAGGGCAGGTCCAGGAGAAATGAACTCCCTTAGATTTTGCTTTCTGTGAAAAACCTTAATTTCTCCCTCACTTATAATAACAATTTTTCTGATATTGCATTCTCATTAAACCTTTTCTTTTCTTTCATTACTGTAGATGTCTCTTTTACAGACTAATAACACCAAGTTTTCTGATGAAAAATAGTCTTAATGAGGATTATTTCTCTGTGGCAAGTCTCCTCTCTTGCTGATTTTAAGATTCCTTCATTGTCTTCATCTTTCAACAGTTTGATTATAACATGTCTTTGTGTGGGTCTCTTTAGTTTATTGCAATTGGAGCCATTGAGGGCCTTGGATTTGTAGATTAATGTATTTCATCCAATATTGCACATTTGGGGCTGTTTGTTTACAGAATATTTATTTATTTATTTATTTATTTGTTTTAGAGAGAAAAGAAGGAAGGGGGGAGAGAGAGAGAGAGAGAGAGAGAGAGAGAGAGAGAGAGAGAGAGAGAGAGAGAGAGACATTGATGTGAGAGAGAAACATCTCTTGGCTGCTTCTTGCACACACCCTGACAGGGAACTGAATCTTCAACACAGCATATGCCTGACAAGGAATGGAACTGGTGAATTTTTGCTTCGCTGAATGATTCCAAACCAATTTAGCCATGCCAGCCACACTGTGGCTGTTATTTACTCAATTAATATTCCTGCTACTCTGACTTGTATTCTTTTAAGCTTTCAACTATGTGTATGTTGGTCTGCTTAAGGTTGTCCAACAGTTACCTTAGATGATGATAATTTTTTCTTTTTTTAATTTTTATTTTAATTGTTTATCTTGTACAGTTTTCTGTCTTTTACTCCCACCCAAGGACACCACCCCAGCCCTCCCGACCTCCCTCCCATTCCCCACCCACAGTTTTTGTCCATGTGTTCTTTATACTTGTTCCTGTAAAGCCTTCCCCTTTTCCCCTGAAATTCCCTCCCCTCTCCCCTCTTGTGACTGTCAGCCTGTTCTCAATTTCACTGTCTTTGGTTATATTATGCTTATTTGTTTGTTTTGTTGATTAGGTTCCTGTTAAAGGTGAGATCATATGCTACTTATCTTTCACTGCCTGGCTTATTTCACTTAGCATGATGCTCTCAAGTTCCATCCATGCTGTTGCAAAGGGTATAAGCTCCTTCTTTCTTTCTTTCTGCTGCATAGAATTCCATTGTGTAAATGTACCACAGTCTTTTGATCCATGCATTTACTGATGGGCATCTAGGTTGCTTCCAGCACTTGGCTATTGTAAATTGTGCTGCTATGAACATAGGGGTAAATAGTTTCTTTTGGATTGGTGTTTCAGGGTTCTTAGGATATAATCCAAGCAGTGGAATTGCTGGGTCAAAAGGCAGATCCATTTCTAATTTTCTTAGAAAATTCCATACTGTTTTTCATAGTGGTTGTTAACAGTCTGCACTCCCACCAACAGTGAACTAGGGACCCCTTTTCTCCACAACCTCTCCAACACTTGCTCTTTGTTGCTTTGTTTATGATGGCCATTCTGACTGGTGTCAAGTGGAATCTCATTGTGGTTTTAATTTGATTCTCTCTGATAGCTAGCAATATCCAGCATCTTTCCATGTGTCTCTGGATCCTCTGTATGTCCTCCTTGGAGAAGTGTCTGCCCAAGTCCTTTGCCCGTTTTTTAATTGGATTGCTTATCTTCTTAGAGTGAAGTCGTGAAAGTTCTTTATATATTTTGGAGATTAAACCCTTGTCTGAGGTATCATTGGCAAATACGTTTTCCCATACAGTCGGTTCTCTTTTTATTTTAATACTCTTTTATTTGGCTGTGCAAAAGATTTTTGTTTTCATGAGATCCCATTACTTTATTCTTTTATTTATGTCCCTTGCTTTAGGGGACATATCGGTAAAAATGTTGCTGCGTGAAATATCTGAGATTTTCCTGCCTATGTTCTCCTCTAGGACTTTAATGGTGTCATGCTTTATATTTAAATCTTTTATCCACCTTGAATTTATTTTTGTGTATGGTGTAAGGTGGTGCTTGAGTTTTATTTTTTTGCACATAGCTGTCCAGTTCTCCCAGCACCACTTGTTGAAGAGGCTATTTTTGCTTCATTTTATGTTCCTGCTCACTTTGTTGAATATTAATTGACTGTAGAGACTTGGGTTTATTTCTGGGCTCTCTGTTCTGTTCCACTGGTCCATGTGCTTGTTTTAATGCCAGTACCAGGCTGTTTTGATTACAGTGGCCTTGTAATACAGTTGGTATCAGGTATCGCGATCCCTCCTACTTTGCTCTTCTTTCTCAAGATTGATGCAGCTATTCAAGGTCATTTATGGTTCCACATAAATTTTTGAAGTGTTTGTTCTATGTTTGTGAAATATGTCATTGGTACTTTAATAGATATTGCATTGAATTTGTAAATTGCTTTGGGTAGTATGGACATTTTGATGATATTAATTCTTACAATCCATGAAAATGGTATATGCTTCCATTTGTGTCTTCCTTGATTTCTTTCTTCCGTGTTGTGTAGTTTTCTGCATAAAAGTCTTTTACCTCCTTGGTTAGGTTTATTCCTAGGTATTCTATTTTTCTTTATGCTATATCGAATGGGATTGTTTTCTTGATTTCTGTTTTTTCTGTTCAATTGTTGGTATACAAAAATGCCTTTGATTTCTGGATATTGACTTTGTATCCAGCTGTTCGGCCAAATTCATTTATTAGGTCAAGCAGCTTTTTGGCTGAGTCTATAGGATTTTTATGTACACTATCATGTCATCTGCAAACAATGATAGTTTTGTTTCCTCCTTTCCAATTTGAATACCTTTTATTTCCTTTTCCTGTCTAATCTCTGTGGCTAAGACTTCCAATACTATATTGAATAAAAGTGGTGAAAGTGGACAACCTTGTCTTGTTCCTGATCTTAGTGGGAAAGATTTTAATTTTTGCCCATTGAGTATGATGTTGGCTGTAGGTCTCTCATATGTGGCCTTTATTATGTTGAGGAATGCTCCCTCTATTCCCACTTTGCTGAGTGTTTTTATCATAAATGGGTGTTGTTCCTTATCAAAAGCTTTTTCCACATCTATTGATATGATCATATGATTTTTGTCTTTGCTTTTGTTTATGTGATATATAACATTTACTGATTTGTGAATGTTGAACCATCCTTGCATCCCTGGGATGAATCCCACTTGGTCATGGTGTCTGATATTTTCCATGTATTGTTGGATGCAGTTTTTCAATATTTTGTTGAGGATTTTAGCATCTATGTTCATCAGCGATATTGGCCTGAAGTTCTCCTTTTTTGTTGTGTCTTTATCTGGTTTTGGGATTAGGATGATGCTGGCTTCATAAAAAGAAGTGAGGAGTCTTCCATCATTTTTGATTTTTTGGAATAGTCTGTGAAGGATAGGGGTTAGTTCTTCCTTAAATGCTTTGTAGAATTCTCCTGTGAAACCATCTGGTCCAAGGCTTTTGTGTGTGAGGAGTTTTTTCATTACTCCTTGAATTTCATCTGCTGTTACTGGTTTGTTCAGGCTTTCTGCTTCTTCCTCATTGAGTTTTGGGAGAATATACTTTTCTAGAAACCTGTCCATTTCACCTAGGTTTTCAAATTTCTTGGCATATAGTTTTTCATAGTAATTTCTTACAATCCTTTGTATTTCTGTGGTGTCAGTTGTAATCTCTCCTCTTTCATTTCTGATTGTGTTTATTTGAGTCCTCTCCCTTTTTTCTTGATGAGCCTGCTTAAAGGCTTGACTATTTTTTTTTTATCTTTTCGAAGAACCAGCTCCTGGATTCATTGATCTTTAAAATTGTGCTTTTAGTCTCTGTGCCATTTAATTCTTCTCTGATCTTGGTTATTTCTTTCCTTCTACTTGCTCTGGGCTGTCTTTGTTGTTGTTCCTCGAGTTTTTGTAGGTGTAGGGTTAAGCAATTTGTTTGAAATGTTTCCATCTTTTTTAGGTAGGAATGTATTACTATGAACTTCCCTGTGAGGACTGCCTTCTCTTTGTCCCATAAGTTTTGGGTCATTGTAAGTTCATTTTCATTTGTTTCCAGAAACTTTTTGAATTCCTCTCTAATTTCATTCTTTTTTTTTTAAATATTTTATTTATTTATTTATTTTTCTAACTTTAGAGGGGAAGGGAAGGAGAGAGGGAGAGAAACATCAATGTGTGGTTGCCTCTTGTATGTCCCCTGCCGGGAACTGGCCTGGCAACCCAGGCATGTGCCCTGACTGGGAATCGAACCGCAATCCTTCGGTTTGCAGGCCCGCGCTCAATCCACTGAGTCTAATTTCATTCTTGACCCATTCATTCTTTAATAGCATGCTATTCATTATCCATGATTTTGATGGTTTTGGGATTTTCCCCATGGAGTCAGTTTCTAGTTTCAGTCCCTTGTTGTAGGAGAAAATGCTTAGTATGATTTCAATTTTCTTGAATTTGTTGAGGCTTGTTTTGTGTCCTATCATGTGGTCTATCTTTGAAAATGTTCCATGTGCATTTGGAAAAAAATGTGTATTTAGTTTCTTTGGGATGAAGGGCTCTATATATGTCTCTTAAGTCCATTTCATCTAGTGTGTTGTTCAATGCCACAATATCTTTGTTGATATTTTGTTTGGATGATCTGTCCATTTTTGACAGTGGGGTGTTAAAATCCCCTACTCTAATTGTGTTGCTGTCAATATCTTTCCTGAAGTCCTCTAAGATTTTCTTGATGTATTTAGGTGCTCCTATGTTGGGTGCATATATATTTACAATGTTTGTGTCTTCTTGGTGGATTCATTCCTTGACTATTATGAAGTGACCTTCTGGGTCTCTTTTTATGACTCTTCTTTTGAAGTCTATTTTGTCTGATATGAGTATTGCTACCCTGGCTTTTTTTCCTGTCCATTTGCTTGAAAAATTTGTTTCCAGCCCTTCACTTTGAGTCTGTGTACGTCTTTTGTCCTGTGGTGGGTCTCTTGTATGCAGCATATATGTGAGTCATGCTTTCTTATCCATTCAGCTATTCTATGTCTTTTGACTGGAGCATTTAATCCATTTACATTTAAGGTTATTATTGATAGGTATTTATTCATTGCCATTTTCTTACCTGTCTCTCTCTCTCTCCCTCTCTCTCTCTCTCTCTCCCTCTCCCTCCCTCTCCCTCTCCCTCTCCCTCTCCCTCTCCCTCTCCCTCTCTCTCTCTCTCTCTCTCTCTCTCTCTCTCTCTCTCTCTCTCTCTCTCTCTCTCGTCTTTTCCTTTCCCCCCTTAACACAGTCCCTTTAGTATCTCTTGCAGAATTGGTTTGGTAGAGGTGTATTCTTTTAGACTTCTTTTGCCTGGAAAATTCCTTATTTGGCCTTCTATCTTGATTGAAAGCCTTGCTGGATGGAGTAGTCTTGGTTGAAGGCCTTTGGTTCTCATTGCTTGGAATATTTCTTGCCATTCTCTTCTGGCTTGGAACACTTCCATTGAGAACTCAGCTGTTAACCTTATCAGGACTCCCTTGAAAGTTCCTTCCTTTTTCTCCCTTGCTGCCTTTAAGATTCTCTGTTTGTCTTGGAATTTTGCCATTTTAATGATGATGTGTCTTGAAGTGGGCCTGTTTGGGTTCCTCTTGATTGGAACCCTCTGTGTTTTCTGGATTTGTGTGACTTTTTCTCTCATCAAATTAGGGAAGTTTTCCATCATTACTTTCTCAAATAGGTTTTCTATCCCTTGCTCTTCTTCTTCTCCTTCTGGTATCCCTATTATATGGATATTATTATGTTTCATATTGTCTTGCATTTCTCTTAATCCATCTTCATTCTTTCTGAGCCTCTTTTCCTTTTTTTGCTCTTTCTGGGTGTTTTTTTCTACTTTGTCCTCCTACTCACTAATTCGATCTTCTGCTTCATCAATTCTGCTTTTCATTCCTTCTACTGTGTTCTTCAGTTCAGAAATTGTATTCCTCATTTCCTCTTGGCTCTTGTTGATAGTTTCTATTTCCTTTTGCATGTTGATATAGTTTGCAGTGATTTCATTGTAGCTTCCCTGTAGTTTCTGGTAGCTCTCGCTCATGGAACTTCCTGACAACCATTGCTTTGAACTCATGATCTGATAGTTGAGTTGCCTCTGTTTCATTTAGCATTCTTTCTGGGGCTTCCTCCTTTCCTTTTATTTGGGGATTGTTTCTTTGTCTTCCCATCATTTGTAAGACTCTTCTTGTTAGCCTCAACTTCTTAAATTGATCTGTTCTGGCTCCCTAAGTTTATGGTGTGACCTTCTGTTTTAGAATACCTGTGAGATTCAGTGGTGGATTCTCCTTCGGATATCCTGTTGTTCACAGCTTCCACTGTCTCAGCTACTGGGATACCCTCTTTTTGGGACCAACTCTGTTTTTTTTTTCCCACATTTCCAGGTTTGTTTGGTTTTTTGTCTCACTCGTGGGTATTTAAAAATAGAAAAGAGGGGAAACATGAAAAAAGAAGAAGGAAAAAGAGGAAGTTAAAAGCGATAAAATTGGAAAGAAAGGAAGAGGGAATAAAACAAAAAAGAGAGGCAAAAGGAGTTGAGTAAATAAGAAGATAAAAATAATAAAGAAATAATAATTAAGAACAATTATATAAACAGAGAGACACACAAACAAACAAAAAGCAACCAAAAACAAAACCCAAAACCAAAAAATAAACAAACAACAACAACAAAAAAAACCCAAAACTCCAAACAAAAAACTCTTGCTGTTTTCAAACTTGCGGAGACAGTTTTTCTTGTCTTGCTGGCTGCAATGGCTGAGGGGTAACAACGGCATTGCTTTTCTCTGTGTGCAGCACTCAGTCATCGTTGTGCTAGTGTCCCCAGAATTAGTCCAGTACATCTCTGCACAGGGCTTCAGGCGTATTTTCTGAGCCTCCTGGAGTGCGAGCACTTTCCCGAGTTTATGAGTGTGAGCTCGGGTTTCTGGTCGCAGGTAGCTTTCTCCATTGGCCCCAGCACAGCTTTCTGTGGTGTCCTGGGGCCTATAATCCCGCGGCCATCTCGTGCCTGCATACCTATGGCCCCAAGCTCTCTGCATTTGTACGCACGTGACTATGTTCCCACAGCTGCCTCCAGTGGCAAGTGCCTATGATCTCACTCGTGCCTATGATCCCGCAACCTTCTGCTGTCACATGTGGGTGCTTATTTTCATGCAGCCGTCTCAGTTTACATGCACAGCTATCTGCAGTCGCACGTGACCAGGATTGCTCAGCCCACAGTTGAGGGCACCAGGGTCGCTCAGTCCACAATCGTGCAGGGGCGACCAGGATCGCCTAGCCCGTTTCTGTGGTTGACCCAGCTCCCTCCCTAGAGCCCTGGGGAAGGCCCAGCAAGCCTGGGCGGGGGCCTCAGCCACCCTGGTCTCCACACTGATCCCTGGGCTCCTATTTTTCTGAAGTACTCTCCTTACCAACTGGTTTTTCAATATCTGCTACAATTTTCGATCTCCTATTCTCAAATATGCTGTGTTACTGTTTCTTGTCTGCTCTGTTCTTCCATAGATAGGCCAGGTTTTTCTCCTGTGTGTAGGGGGAAGTGGAATATGCTTCCTTCTACCATGCCACCATCTTCCTTCTCCTCATTTTTAATTTGTTCTCTGTTGTTTCTTCTTCTGATATCAATTTCTTCTTCTATAATGTCAATTTTCCTATTCTTAATCTTCTGGCTTTGCGGGGGGAGTTACTGTTCAAATTTGCTACTAAACTACTCTAATATTTTTTTCAATTTAATTATTGAACATTTTAGCTCCAGAACTTATTTTTAACAGTTTATTCCTCTTTTTTTAGTGTTATTATCTTATACCTATTTCTTTTTCCCAATTTCTAATGTTGGTGTGCTTTTATTTTCCCTTTCCTCTGAGCTAATTTATGATGGCATTTTATTTATTTTTATGCTAATAATGTATTTATTAAATTTTAATGTAATTTTTTAATATTTCAAATCAAAGTTCTACACAGTGATTAGAGAATTGTTGACTTTAACATTCATCAGCTTCTTTTTTTAATTACTTTATTGTTGTTCAATTGCAGTTGTTTGCATTTCCCCCCTTCTCTCCCCACAACCCCAGCCAAACTCACATCTCTCTCTTGCTTCCACCCACCCCTTGGTTTTGTCTACGTGCCCTTTATAGTAGTTCCTGAAAACTCTTTGCCCTACTGTTTTTTCCCCTATCCCCTCTGGTTATTGTTAGATTGTTCTTAATTTCAACGTCTCTGGTTATATTTTGTTTGCTTTTTTCTTTTGTTGAATATGTTCCCATTAAAGGTGAGATCACATGGTGTTTGTTCCTCACAACTTCACTTATTTCACTTAGCATAATGCAATCCAGTTCCATCCATGCTATCACAAAGGGTAGGAGCTCCTTCTTTCTTTATTTCTGTGGTGTAGAATTCCATCGTGTAAATGTACCATAGTGTTTTGATCCACTCATTTAGTGATGGGCATTTAGGTTGCTTCCAGAACTTGATTATTGTAAATTGTGCTGCTATGAACATTGGGGTGCATAGGTTCTTTTACATTGGAGTTTCAGGGCTCTTAGGGTATAATTCCAGCAGTAGAATTGCTGGGTCAATAGGCAGTTCCATTTTCAGTTTTATGAAGAAATTCCATACTGTTTTCCATAGTGGCTGCACCAGTCTGCATTCCAACCAACAGCGCACTAGGGTTTCATTTTCTCCGTAACCTCATCAGCACTTATGATTTGTTGATTTGTTTTTGATGGCCATTATCACCAGTGTGAAATGGTATCTCATTGTGGTTTTAATTTGCATTTCACTGATGGCTAGTGATGCTGAGCATTTTTTCAATTGTCTGTGGGTCCTCTGTATGTCCTCCTTGGAGAAGTGCCTGTTCAAGTCTTTTGCCCATTTTTAATTGTTTTTTGTCTTCCTGGAGTGGAGTTGTGTGAGATCTTTATATATCTTGGAGATCAAACCCTTGTCCAAGGAATAATACACAATTATGTTTTCCCATATAGCTGGTTCTTTTTTCATTTTAATGCTGTTTTCTTTTTTTAGTCATGCAGAAACTTCTTAATTTGATGAGGTCCCATTTGTTTATTCTTTCCTGTATGTCCCTTGCTTTAGGGGACATATCAGTGAAGATGTTGCTGTGTAGAATGTCTGAGATTTTCCTGCCAATGTTTTCCTCTAAAAATTTTATGGTGTCATCACTTATATTTAAGTCTTTTATCCACCTTGAATTTATTTTTTCCTATGGTGTAAGTTAGTGATCAAGTGTCATTTTTTTTTTTTTTTTGCATGTAGCTCTCAAAATCTCCTAACACCATTTGTTGAAGAGTCTATTTTTGGTTCATGTTATGCTTCCTTCATCTTTATCAAATATTAATTAACCATAGAGATGTGGGTTTATTTCTGGGCTTTCTGTTCTATTCCATTGGTCTATGTGCCTGTTTTTATGCCAGTACCAGGCTGTTTTGATTACAGTGGCCTTGTAATACAGTTTGATATCAGGTATTGTGATCCCTCCTGCTTTGTTCTTCTTTCTCAAAATTGCTGCAGCTATTTATGGTTGTTTATGTTTCCATATAAATTTCTGAAATGTTTGATCTTTATCTGTGAAATATGTCATTGCTACTTTAATAGGGATTGCATTGAATCTATAAATCACAATGGGTAGTATGAACATTTTGATGATGTTAATTCTTCCAATCCAAGAGCATGGTACATGCTTCCATTTTACTGTGTTTTCCTTAATTTCTTGCTACAGTGTTGTATAGTTTTCTGAGTACAGCTCTTTTACCTCCTTGGTTAGGTTTATTCTCGGGTACTTTATTTTTCTTCTTGCTAAATCAAATGGGATTTTTTCCCCTGATTTCTGTTTCTAATGTTTCATTGTTGGTGTACAAAAATGCTTTTGATTTCTGAGTACTGACTTTGTATCTGGCTGTTTTGCCAAATTCATTTATTAGGTAGAATAGTTTTATGGTGGAATCTATAGGGTTTTCTATGTACACTTTCATGTCATCTGGAAACAATGACAGTTTTACTTCCTCTGTTCCAATTTAGATGACCTTTTTTTTTTTTTCCTTATTTGATTGCTGTGGCTGGGACTTCCAATAGTATGTTGAATAGGAGTGGTGAAAGCAGGCATCCTTTTCTTGTTCCTGATCTTAGTGGGAAAGATTTTAGTTTTTGCCTATTGAGTATGATGTTGGCTGTAGGTCTCTCATATATGGCCTTTATTATGTTCTGGAATGCCCCCTCCATTCCCACTTTGCTGATTGTTTTTATCATAAATGGGTGCTATACTTTATCAAGTGCTTTTTACACATCTATTGATATGATCATGTGATTTTTGTCTTTCATTTTGTGTATGTGGTGTATTATGTTTATTGATTTGTGAATATTGTACCATCCTTACATCCCAAGGATGAATCCCACTTGATCATGGTGTATGATCTTTTTAACGTATTGCTGGATATGGTTTGCCAATATTTTGTTGAAGAGTTTACCATCTATGTTCATTAGCGATATTGGCCTGAAGTTTTCTTTCTTTGTTATGTATTTATCTGGTTTGGGAATTGGGATGATGCTGGCTTCATAAAAAGAGTTTGGGAGTCTTTCATCTTCTTGAATTTTTTGGAATAATCTGTGGAGGGTGGGAGTTAGCTCTTCATTAAATGCTTTGTAGAATTCTCCTGTGAAACCATCCGGTCCAGGGCTTTTGTGTGTCAGGAGTTTTTTGATTATTGTTTCAATTTTATCTACTGTTACTGGTCTCTTCAAGCTTTCTGCTTCATCTTCATTCAGTTTTGGAAGATTATATTTTCCTAGAAATTTGTCCATTTCACCTAGGTTTTCAAATTTCAGTTTTCTTGAAATTGCTGAGACTTGTTAGTGTCCTATTGTTTGATCTGTCTTTGAGTCTGTTCAATGTGCATTTGAGTAGAATGTATATTTTACCTCTTTGGGATGAAACGTTCTATATATATATATGATATATATATATATATCAGTTAAGTCCATTTGATCTAGGACATTTATTCAATGCCACAATATCTTTGTTGATATTTTTGTTTGGAAGATCTGTGTATTTTTGACAGTGGGGTGTTAAAATCCCCTATTATAGTTGTGTTGCTGTCAATATCTTTCTTGAATTTCTCCAAGATTTTCCTTATGTATTTGGGTGCTCTTATGTTGGGTGCATATATATTTATGTTTATGTCTTCTTGACGGGTTCTTCCCTTGAGTATTATGAAGTGATCTTCTGGGTATCTTTTTGTGGCCCTTTTCTTGATGTCTATTTTGTCTCATATGAGTATTGCTACCCTGTTTTTTTCCATGTCCATTTGCTTGGAATATCTGTTTCCAGCCCTTCAGTTTCAGTTTGTGTAGGTCTTTTGTTCTGAGGTGGGTCTGCTGTAGGCAGCATATGTGTGGGTCATTTTTTTTATCCATTCTGCTATTTTGTGTATTTTGATTGGGGCATTTAATCCATTTACATTTAAGGTTATTATTGATAGGTACTTATTCACTGCCATATTTTCATACCTGTGTTCCTCTCTCTTTTACTGTTTTTCTTCCTTTTCTTAAAGCATACCATTTAGTATCTCCAGCAAAGCTGGTTTGGAGAAGGTATATTCTTTGAAGCTTTCGTTTTCTGGGAAGCTCCTTACTTGGCTTTCATTTTAATTGAGAGCTTTGCTGGAAAAAGTAGTCTTGGTTGCAGGCTTCTAGTTTTCATTACTTGGAATATTTCTTACCATGTCCCTCTGGCTTGGAGCATTTCTATTGAGAAGTCAGATGCTAGTCCTATCGGGACTCACTTGTATGTTACTTCCTGTTTTTCCATTGCTGCCTTTAAGATTCTTTTTGTCTTGGAATTTTGCCATTTTAATTATGATGTGTCTTGAACCCAGCCTCTTTGGGTTCCTCTTGATTGGAAATCTCTGTATTTTCTGGATTTGTGTGACTCTTTCTCTCATCAAAGTAGGGAAGTTTTCAGTTACTATTTTTTCAAACAGGTTTTCTATGCCTTGATCTTCTTCTGCTGTTTTTGGTATTCCTATTATATGTGTATTATTATGTTTCATGTTGTCCTGAATTTCCCTTAACCCCTCTTCATTCTTTCTGAGCCTCTTTTCCTTTTCTTACTCTTTCTGGGTGTTTTTTTTTTTTTTCCTACCTCCTCCTCCAGCTCGGTGATCCAATTCTCTGCTTCATTGATTCTGCTTTTGATTCCTTCTACTGTGTTCTTCAGTCCAGAAATTGTATCCTTCATTTCCTCTTGGCCCTTGTTCTGTTTCCTTTTTCATGTTGATATCATTTGCAATGAGTTCACTGTAGTTTCCCTGTAGTTTTTGGTAATTTTCTGTGAGCTTATTGAGCTTCCTGATAACCATTGCTTTGAACTCAATATCTGATATTTGAGTTGCCTCTATTTCATTTAGCATTCTTTCTGAGGCTTCCTCCTTTTCTTTCATCTGGGGATTGTTTATTTGTCTTCCCATTGTTTGTGAGACTCTTCATGTTAGCCTCTGCTTCTTAAATTGATCTGTTCAGACTCCCTTGGTTTATGGTGTGAACTTCTATGGTAGAATACCTTTGAGAATACCTATGCAGTCTCCATGATCTCCCAAACTTGCTGGTCTTGGGCTGCCATTTATGTTGGCTCTGTGTATGTCTTTGGGTTTTGATTGCTGTTGGGTCTTTCTTTGCTGGGTCCTTCCATCCAGCTGGTTAACTGTGGGTCACTATGCCTACCACCTCTTGTATTCTGTTATGCAGGTGTGGGCAGGTTGTGTTGAAGCTGGTTCTTCCATGTGTACAAGGTTTTGGGGATTCTCTGTTGCTTATTCAGTTGTTTGTTCTGGGTAATTTCTCCACTATTTACTTGTGTTTCCAGATAGGTCCTGGATTGAGGTTAGTGTGGCTTCCACTCCCTCCTTCACCTCCTTCTGTTGTTATCTGTTGGTGGTTCCTTTGTTGTTGGGTTTCCTCTTCCAGCAGGTATCCTGATGTTCACCACTTCCACCGACTCATCTGATCTTTCAATGTCCTCTACAATTTTTGTTCTCCAATCTTCATATATTCTGGGGTACTGTTGGCTGTTCGCTGTGTTTTTCAGAAGTTTGGCTAGATGTTTCACCCATGTGCAGGGGGAAATGGACTCCTCTTCCACCTGTCTCACTGCCATCTTTTCCATCCTATGAGAATATTTTAAATCTTTGTCTAATTAGTCTGATGCCTTGGCTCCTTAGTGATAGTTTCTACAAATTTATTTAGTTTCTTTGAATGAGCAATGTTATCTTATATTTTTGTATTTTTTTACTATTTTGTTAAAGATAGGGTATTTTAATTATATAATATGATAAATAGAAATCAAAATATTTGCAGGTTATTGGAGTACTTTTGCTTGTTATTTAATTTTCTTTCTTCCTTCCTCTCATTCTTGTCTCTGAAATTTTTTTTCACTTCCATTTAGTTCCCTTATGCCTCCCCTCCCACTAGCAATCACCACACTGTTGTCCATGTCCATAAGTCCTTTTTCCTTTCTGCTCAAATCCCTCTTTTCCCTTCTATCCCCCCACCCTTAGCTATCATCCTGCTCTTTACTTGTGATTCTGCCTCTCTTTTTCTTATTAGTTCAATTTGTTCATCATATTCCACATATGAATGAAATCATATAGTATCTGTCTTTCTCTGACTGGCTTATTTCACTTATCATAATGTTCTCCAGGTTCATCCATACTGTCACGAAGAGTAAAACCTTCTTCTTTACAGCTTAGTAGTCCTCTGTGTCAATGTCCCATAGCTGTTTTATCCATGCATGTACCAATGGATGGTTGGGCTGCTTCCATATCTTGGTGATTGTAAATAACACTGCAACAAACATAGGGCTGCTTATGTTCTTTTGAATTAGTTTTTTGGTTTCCTTTGGATATATTTCTGGAAGTGGGGTCACTGGGTCAAAAGGAAGATACATTTTTAATTTTTTGAGGTATCTGCACACTACTTTCCACAGTAGCTGCACTAATTTGCATTCCCACCAATAGTGAAAAAGGGTTCCCCTTTCTCCACATCCTTGCCAGTACTGGTTTGTTGACTATAGGCACTCTGACAAGTGTGAGCTGATATCTCATTGTGGTTTTAATTTGCATTTTACTGATGATTAGTGAAGTTGAGCATCTTTTCATGTCTATTGGCCATCTGTATGTCCTCTTTAGAGAAATGTCTATTCAGGTCATTTGCCCATTTTTCAATTGGGTTTTGGTTTTTAGTGTTGAGTTTGGGAAGCTCTTTACAAATTTTGGATTTTAACCTCTTATCTGATATATCGGCAAATATGGTCTCCCATTCTGTTGGTTGTCTTTTTATTTTGTTGATGTTTTTCCTTGTTGTGCAGAAACTTTTTAGTTTGATGCATTCCTGTTTGTTTGTTTTTTCTTTTATTTTCCTTGCATGGGTAGATATATTTGATAAACTATTGCTACAAGCAATGTCCAAGATTTTGTTACCTATGTTTTCTTCTAGGATTTTTATGACTTGGGGTCTTACTGTAAGTCTTTGATCCATTTTGAAAGAAATATGGAGATACCACAAAGCTTCAACAGTACAGGTGTGCTCAAATGACTGCCCATTCTCATCTCTCCATTCTAAGAGTGGGGTGGCGGGGGTTTGGAGCCCTGCTTGCCAGAAGGCCATGTGATTGCTCTATCCCATATTGTCTCTTTTCTAGAGATCTTTTGCTCTTCTCTGTTATGGAATCTAGACCTTCCTTCAAAATCATGGCAAACTAGAAACTTTCTCAGAAGAAAGGATTTTGCAGCTTCATCAAGATTCAGCATGGATGGAACTGGAGAGCATAATGCTAAGTGAAATAAGATGGGCAGTGAAAGATAAACGCCATATGATCTCACTTATAAGTGGAACCAAGTCAACAAAACAAATGAGCAAAATAGAACCAGAGAATGGGAAATAAACAACAAACTGACAGTGACCACAGGGGAGAGGGGAGGGAGACTACAGAGAAAAGGAAAGGAAAGGAAAGGAAAGGAAAGGAAAGGAAAGGGAAGGGAAGGGAAGGGAAGGGAAGGGAAGGGAAGGGAAGGGAAGGGAAGGGAAGGAAAGGAAAGGACAAGCAAAGGAACATGAATAGCAGATTCATAGGCATGAACAATGGGGAGAGACTGACTATGGGACTGGGGTGGAGAATGGAGTAGGAGTGAGCAATGGGGAGAAAGATGGGACAACTGTAACTGAACAACAATAAATTAAAATATATATTTATATCTATGTTAGTCATGGAAATTTGACAAAATCCTTGACGTGTTACAGCCCCATTGTTCTTATCTGTAGAGGTAGAAATAATGCCAATATCATACAGTTGTTTGGGGATTGCAACTCTTGTATGTAAAGTCCATGGTACATTGATGCTCCATAAATGATAATCCTGATACTGTTAGAGTACCATTCTTTCATTTCATCACCCTCTTTTACAGTATTACATGTAGCCTAGAGAAGGCAGAATGAATACTATAGAGGAGGAGGATGCTTGAGGGTAAGTGGGAATCCCACATATAAATATGACATTAAAATATTAATGGACATGGTGATCACTGGAGGTGAGAGGAATGGTTTCTTAGTGGGTTCCTCTGACTGACATACCATATGAAATGTCTGAGCCAAAACTTACAGGGAAAGAGCCCAAGCCAGAATAGTAGCCTCAGTTTCACCCTTTGCAATCTGCAGAACCTTCAAAAGTCTTTAATCAGTGAGCCTCATGTTTGCCTTCCTTAATCTGGAGATGTGCCAACCCATAGTGATGTGAGATTGTACAGACCTTTGAACCCTGGGCAATCAGGACACATGTAAGTGCTTCCTACCTGGGCAAAGGGGGTCATAACTCCTACACCCTTCAACTACTTCACTCTCCATTCAAGAACTAAAGTGTGAGCAATGGGGTTGAGGAACTGAAAATAGGGACTAGGGACTGGATAAACTTGTGGTGTTCCAACCTCATTGGGGCACGACTACATCAAGACAGCACAGTCAGCTCTATTGTTAGTCCTTCATTGGTAAGAGTTCTGGGAAAGTCCTTTCATGCACAGAGTGGCTCAGCCTTGTGGGCTCATAAGAAAGAAGGAAAATAAAAGTGTCTCATAACAATCCTCCCTGACCTCCGGTCAGCAACCCTGTTGGGGTGTCAGTGAGTTGGGGACCAGGAGAACCGATATATCAGAATCAGAATGCATTTTCCAGCCAGTGCATCCTCCCTCATTCCTTATCAAACAGTTCCAACTAACGTGACCAACCATCCAGGTTTGCCACCAAAAGTCAGTCCCTCATCCCCAAGCACACAGGTGTGGTAGATCAACCTTCCCACAACACACATTGATGAAAGTCACCACAAAGTGACATAGTGAGGTGACTGAGGGTGTGTGCCTGGCATCAGCTACTTGAGCTGGGGAGGAGATTACTAGAGGGCTGGCTGGAAGGTTGGGAGGCAGCTATCTGCCCACTCATGGATTCATATCATACCTCTAACTTAGGTCTCCTCTGTTTTCAGGTCAGAGAATATGGAAAACAACTGGAAGGAGATTTACAAATATGTGAAGGAAATGGTGAAGAAGTACACAAAGTACGACTGCTATTTCCTCTCCCAGGCAGAGTACACAGCTGTTTGTCTCAGCGGGCATGGCAGTCCCCTGAGTCAGGGGCACAGAGTCCAGGGCAGTGTACTGAAGCAGGAAAAAAGGACAGGTCACACTGGCTCCTTCTTGGAGATCACGCCATGGTATAAGGGACAGAATCTTCCCCTGGGGACCGCACAGGTTAGGAAGAGGGCAAATCAGTAACAGCAGGCAAACACATGGTTAAACGGTGCTGCCTAAAAGGAAAAAGGCAAACTTATGTGGCACTGTAAAGGAAAAAGCAAGATTCCTAGAAAAATCAATGGCGACTTCACAGAGGAAGTGGAAATTTGAACTAGTTCTTGAGAATGGGAAGATTCTGGGTAACAAAACCCACCAAGAGACTTTCTGCAGAATAAAGTCTGTTTGGCTGGACAGTAGGGTCAACTCAGAGGAGGGCTGGGAGGAGAAGCTCAGCCAGACAACTTAGGATAAAGCCATAGGTTCGTAATGCTAGGTTAAGGGGGTTTCTGTTCTGGGCTATAGTGAGCTACAGATGATTTTATATCGGGGTATAAAATTATCAAGGTTGTGCTGACTTAGGGTGATGAACACACAATACAATATTCAGATGATGTATTTTATAGCATTGTACACTTGAAGCCTATATAATTTTATTAACCAAAGTCACCACAATAAGCCCTGGCTGGTGTAGCTCAGTGGATTGAGCACGGGCCTGCGAACCAAAGGATCGCGGTTCGATTCCCAGTCAGGGCACATGCCTGGGTTGCCAGGCCAGTTCCCGGCAAGGGACATACAAGAGGCAACCGCACATTGATGTTTCTCTCCCTCTCTCCTTCCCTTCCCCTCTAAAGATAAATAAATAAATAAATAATAAAAATAAATAAATAAAATATTAAAAAAAAAAACAAAGTCACCACAATAAATTCAACAAAATTTTTTTGAAACTTTCTGAAAAACTGCAGAATGAAAAAAAAAATCAAGGTTTTCCTCCATTAAGGTAAGTCTGACAATAGTGGTTAAAATTAATTGAAACAAGAGCCATGAGCAGTATCAAGCAGAACTAGGAATTTAGGAATTATTATCCTTTAGATAAAGGATAATAATAAAGATGATGGTCAGGGAGAGGACAGGTAGGCAAGTAATGAATACCTGTGAAGAATAAGAATAACTGTTTAGGATGAGAAAAAGAGGGGAAGACAGGAGAGGAGGGAAAGGCTGTGAAGGCCCAAAGAATGTTACAGGAAAGAGCATTTGCCAGGCCCTTTTGCAGGAGAACTAGATGTCTACCTCTTTGTACATGCACCATGCATGGTCTCATGTCTGTGTGTGTGGACGACCGTGAGAGACTTTGAGGGTGTTGGGAGCAAAAGGCTGGAGCAGGAAGCCATCCTGGCACAGTCTTCCAGAAATACCCACATCTCCACAGCCTTAGAATCTTCACTAAATACATAGGAACTTCGGGATTTGGGAAGTGGGTCCCAAAGTGGAGGAGTTGTGGTGGGGAGCAGGTTAGTTGTCATGTACCACTCTCTAGTTGCTCATTAACATGAATTTGAGACTCTGTTTATGGCTTCTCACAAGGAGTGCTTTCTCTTCAGCCCCAAACTGCGGATGTCCTTTGTCACCTACTCCACACATGGCCAGACCCTCATGAAGCTCACCTCAGACAAGTAAGTGCTGCTTAATTCTGCAAGGCAGGCCCAGTGGACCAGGCCAAGGGGAGAAGCAGGCAATGAGGGGTTCCCTGAGATGGCTGTGGTGAACATTCTGGTGTGCAGGTTGGGCTGGGCTGGGCTTCACCCAGTGCCCACCCTGACCAGCTGATCCTGTTCCCCAGGCCTCTCTGAACCTGGCTTCATTGGCCACCCCTTGTACTTCTAAGCCATCTAAGCCCTGTCTTGCCCCTGTCCAGAGTCCCTCCCTCATCACTCTGCCCTTCCTTAGATCAGGCTGGCTGTGAGGACTCCTGGGAGCTGGCAGGGCAGATGTGTGGGTCTTTTACAAATACTGGCCTGTGTTCGACACCTGCTGTGGTGTGTCACTCTTGCCCTGGCCCAGTGGGGATGGGAAGAGATAGAGTCAGATCCAGACAGAAAGTGATTTTTTGCCTTGAAGAGACAGACTTCAGTGGAGGGGAGCTTGGTCCCATGGTGGGTCTGAGGCAGGAGCCCATGAGTGGGGTTGTGAAGACCAGGCTGGGCTGGAAGCTGTAGGAAGGCACGACATGCCTGCATCCTAGGTGGCCCAAGGCCTGACAGCAGGAAGTTATGGAGCTTCTGAGTAGCTGGGAGGTTAAAATTATCATGGACACAAAAGACTGGAACCCAGTTCAGAGTGGTGAAGAACCAAAAGAAGGTTAAGGACACTTTGGACAAGCTGCATCCAGGATTTGTGGTGCAAAGTTGCTGTCCAGGACTTGGACGGAATCGAGAGCAGCAGAGTGACTTAGAGACAGCCGGGCTGCAGGGGAGGGTGTGATGGTGCCAGTGCATGGAGACCGCACCCACTCTGTGCCTCTGAGGAAACATGGGGAAGGGACTGGAGACTCTCAACAAGGGGAAGGGAAGGCATGGTTTTGTGTCAGCGTGTGGTTTGTGTGTAGGAGTAAGAGACCTGAGTGGGTCTGAGGTGGATGAAAACAACTCCATGGGGAGGGACTCTGGGGGTGGCACAGAGAGTGGCTGTGGGGCTGGGCTTGGGCCTCTAGTGGAAGAGCGGCTCCTGGTGGAGAGGAAGGCAACTGCTTCCTCCAGCACACTCAGGACCTGAAAAGGACAAGCTGTGCGGATTCCCCTGGAGAATCCCCTGGGTCCTCTCTGGAAAGTGAAGGGGGCCACCTTTCATAAGAGACAGTGTCAGGAGTGGGCATGTGGTTCAGGGGAATAGAAAAGATGTGAAATCATGTGGTGAGGTGGGCAGAATGTGCACCCAGGAAGACAGCTAAAAGTCAGCACAGAGCCCTAAAGATGCCAGCTCCTCAGAAACCAGAGGACCTTGATGGGAGCTGAGCTCACCCAGGGAATGAGCTTTTGAGAAGAGTCCCACTGCCTACCTATTGAGGAGGGCCAGGTGAGCACTGGTAGGCAGGATTGGTTCAGGAGTGGCCGAAGGAGCCTAACAAATAGACTAATTTGCAAGGGTCTGTGGAAAAGGTGGGCTTGGGCTGGGAGCAGGTATGATGCTTCCTAAGTCCTTCTGCATGGGGCAGCAGGCTAAGGATAGGCAGTCCACTCAGGTGCTTGATGTTGTTGCTGGAGAAGCCAAATAGCACATGTAATTAGGAAGTCCCCAGGGATGATGACCAGAGTGCAAGGATTAGGAAGAGATGGAGATGCTTCAAGGACTGAGAAAGGTATTCTAAGAAGCAAAGGTCTTGCTGAGACCACTGAGAACCTGATGTTCCTTCCAAAATCAGAGCAGGGAAGAAGGCTGGAGGGGCAGCCCAAGGGAAAGCCAGCTCGGACAAAAATTAATCCTGGGGAGTTGAGTCCTGGGCTTGATGCTGGCAAGGGCAGATAGTTCCAGCATATTTGAGGTGCCATTGACAAAATAAAAATGTTCCAAAATGTGATGTAGGTAGAGGAGGGTGTTTGTGGTGAGATAGGTGGGGCCTGGCTACACCTCCACTGGTCATAAATCCTAGCCCTCCTCACCTCCTTGGCTGGGCCCGGTTGCATCCAGCACAGCATCTCTTCTGCCTGCAGTGAGACACCAGCCTTCAGGGTCCAGACATAGCTTCGCCTGTTTTGTCAGGTCATCACTGTCACATTGGGTTAATCTGAACAGAAATCCCCACCTGTCAATCCAAGTTCCAGCTGTGCTCTCTGCTTTAACAGCAGCTGACAGGCCACATACCCAAGGCAGCCTGCAGATGACTGCTCTTCCACCTGCATGGATAGCATTCAGGCTACTTCCCCAGATTTGGTCTTATTCTTCAGGATCACGTGAAGGCCAGGAACCCTATCCCTTGAATTAAGCAGCTCAGCTACTTCCCTTAACACATATCCAGAAAGAGGAGGGGCTTGGAAGGACCCAGTCTACTTCAAGGTGTATGGCAGCGGGGTGGGAAAGGCAGGGGATTAGCAAAATAACCTTTTCCAAACTCAGCCTTACCTGTTGGAGAATATGCCCACTTGATGGACCCCTTAGGAGCTTCCATACTTTCAGTCACTTTCTAGGTTTGGAATCCACACTGAATGTCCATGGATGCTCCCCACTCTGACCATGGATGGTCAAGGCAGGGCCTTGGGGTGGTCCCCTGATGTTTCTGTGTGACTGAAAGAGAAACAAGTTCAGAAGGAGCCAGGCCATACCCCTGGAACCAGCAAAGTGTCTTCTCCCAGCCCACCCAGTGATCGTAAGATGGGAGTCAGAGAAGGCCTGGACAAGGCCTGGCATTTCAAAGACACGGGGCAGAAGGGCCATGAAAGGGCTCCTTGAATGTGTCCTCTCCTATCCCAGCAGTTCTGCACAGTGCCAAATGGCACCCGGATAGCTTGGGGGCTGTTTTTCAACTGTCAACTCATTTTTCCACCTCAACCCTCTTTTAAAATTATTTTCCAGAAATAAAATACAGAGAGCTCTTACCAAACTTCAGAATATAGTGCCTTCAGGAGACCTACACATGCAGGAAGGATTGAAAAAGGTACAGACTACTAGAGCTCTATTTACTGTGCTCTGTCAAGTCTAAAGTATTTTGGGATCATCTCACTACCCTCCCGCAACGTTCCTTCACTTTGTTTCAGGTAAATGAGCAGATTCAACAAGTGTACTCCAGAGGTGAGCTGACTACCGACTTCATTATCGTCATGTCCAGGGTAGAGCCAGGCAGGGCCTCAGTGCAGTCTGGATGCAGACCCACCTTGGCCACTCCCTAGTGCTGACATTGGAACAAGTTGCTTGTCCTCTGTGTGCTGCAGGCTCCTCCTCTGTGCAGTGAGGATAGAAACCATCCCGGTGATGATTCTCAGAACTACATGGGATCGTGTGTGTGCATTCTCGGTTCTCATTAAATATGAGGTGCTTGACCTGCAGTTGGGCTGCATGAAAAAGAGAAAGGAAAAGCCAGGGGACCCAGAGTGCACAGGATTCAGTTTACAGAAAAAAAGAGCTGGATTTCCCCTTGCTCACCACACTTGTGTCTCTGCCACAGTTCTGGCTCTAACTCCTGTTTGTTCAGCTTCTTCCCTTTGGTTGACTTGTCCTGTGGCAGTGCCTCTGACAGGGGAAAACACGGTTTTCAGCCCAGAACCATCTTCATCTAGACTGCAGAGTCACAGCTGTGGTCAGAAAGGATGCATGGACCTTGTGGGGAACAACAATGAGCTGGGTGCAAAGTGTGCTGCCCAAGTGCCTCTGACCTTGAGTCTGAACCACTGGGCCCACTGATGCCAGCAGGTGTGCCCACAGGCGTGATCTGGAGTGGGAACCTGGCCTTCCACTCAGTGGGGTCTGGCTTCTCCTCCCTTTGTTTATCTGAAAGGGTTTTGCTTGTCCACTCAAATAGCTGGAGTTGCCTTTCAGGGCAAAGGCTGCACCATCTGGTAATAATGAGAGTTCAGCAGGAAGAGCCCAGAACTGGACTCAGTCTCTCTATGTGTAAAGTCAGTCCTGGGAATAAGGCTCTTTCTCCTTCTGGGGTCAAGAGCAAAGTCCCTCAGAAGCTTGGATGTCATATGAGCGGTCTGGGCAACTCTCCCCAAAAGAAGGAAGTACAGGGTGCACTGCTCTGGTCCTGGCAGCCTGCAGCAGGTCATAAATACAGGTGCCTTTATTGACCAGGCCCTCCCTGCTTCTCCTGCAGACAAGAAGGCTGCCAGCCTGATCATCAGTGTGACAGCTGGAAAATTGTTGCCAGAGACAATGCTTGAAACTGCGAATCAGGTGAGTCCACTCCATTGTTCCTAGCTCTCTGCTCCATGCATTTTGGTGATTTATAGGCAAAGCCTTTTTTTTCTCTTAGGCTCACAAGGCTCAGAAGATGGGGGCCAAGATTTACAACGTGGGTTTAAAAGGTTATAGCCGAAAACAGGTAACTCTGAACAGGTAACAAAGGCCATACACAAGCCCATTTGGGGAGCACTTTCAAAGGCAGCTCTCACAGGGTTGCCCAAATTGTATTTCTCTAAACCAGCCCAAACGTTTGGACAACAGATAACCACAGCAGAAAAGAATGACAAGTGTTGTGTAAAATGTACATACCTGAGGTGTGGGTGGAAGGGCTTTCCACTTGGAGAGGCTGGACTGGTGGTGGACACCAGGGTCTGGTCCTTGGAGTCTAACAGGGCCTGAGGCTAGAGACTGCTTCCTGTGATGGAGACCTGCTTTGTCCCAACACCTGGCTGGGCTCCAACCATCTCTGCTTTCTTTCAGATGATACAGATTGTAGAAGGTTATAACAAAATGTATGAGACAAAGGATTACAACTCCATGGATGACTTTGTTAACTCAGTGAGTGTGGGCTTAATGTGAGAAGGGAATGGAAGAGATTCTCATCATGACCCCACATTCACTTTTCCCTCACCCTGCCATTACCTCTCTCTGTTCCAGTTCGTAGAAAATTCCTGTTTAGATGTTATGGGAAAGGAGACTTACTTTGTTTGTTTAGAAGGTAAGAGCTACAGTCACTATTCTAGACCAAGGGTGCGTGTGTGGGGGTGTGTGAGTATGGATTGTGTGCCTTGTGTTTATGGTTATGTGGTGAGAGTATGTGTGGTCTCAATACATCTAAGTGTGGTGTGAGTGCTCTGGGCGTGTATGGTGTGAGTACAGTGTAAGTGAAAGTGGTGTCTTTGTGCATGTGCGGTGTGTGTCTGCATGAAGTGGTAGCATGAGAATGTACGCTGTGTATATAGTTAAGTTCACGTTTGTGTGGGGTGTGTATGCCAGGGGTTGTGGTATAGGTATGTATATGTATTATTACATTTTCCCTAGTCTTAACTGAAATATAATGAACATAGAGCTCTGTATCAGTTGAGGTGTCCTGCTGAATGACTTGACATACATATATTGTGAAATGATCGCCATAATAAATCTGGTGTGCTTATTCGTTTGTTTATTTATTTATTGTTCAAGTACAGTTGTCTGAATTGGTCCCCCACTACTACCCCGCCCCCCAGCCATCCCTAACTCCCTCCCCTGAATTCACCCAACCTTGGTTTTGTCCATGTGTCCTTTACAGTTTTCCTGAAAACCCTTCCCCTCTTTTCCCCCATTATGCCCTCCACCTCCCCTCTGGTTACTGTCAGATTGTTCTGAATTTCAATGTGTCTGGTTATATTTTGCTTGCCTGTTTGTTTTGTTGATTAGGTTCCTCTTATAGGTGAGATCACATGGTATTTGTCTTTCACTGCCTGGCTTATTTCACTTAGCATAATGCTGTCCAGTTCCATCCATGGTGTCAAAAAGTGTAGGAGCTCCTTCTTTCTTTTTGCTGTGTAGAATTCCATCGTGTAAATGTACCATAGTTTTTTAACCCATTCATTTACTTATGGGCACTTGGGTTGCTCCCAGCGCTTGGCTATTGTAAATTGTGCTGCTATGAACATTGGGGTGCATAGGTTCTTATGGATTGGTGTTTCAGGGTTCTTAGCCTATAATCCCAGCAGTGGACTTGCTGGGCCAAAAGGCAGTTCCATTTTCAGTTTTCTGAGGAAATCCCATACTGTTTTCCACAGTGGCTGCACCAGTCAGCATTCCCATCAACAGTGCACTAGGGTTCCCTTTTCCCTACATCCTCTCCAACACTTGTTGTTTGTTGATTCGTTTCTGATGGCCATTCTGAACAGCGCTAAATGCATCTCATTGTGGTTTTAAATTTGCATCTCTCTGATGGCCAGTGATGCTGAGCATCTTTTCATGTGTCTCTGGGCCCTCTCTAATTCCTCCTTGGAGAAGTGTCTGTCGAGTCTTTTGCCCTTTTTTTAATTGGGTTGTTTGTCTTCCTGAAATGGACTCATGTGAGTTCTTTATATATTTTGGAGATTAAAGCCTTGTCTGAGCTATCATTGGCAAATGTGTTTTCCCATACAGTTGGTTCTCTTTTCATTTTAATGCTGTTTTCTTTAGCCATGCAAAAGCTTTTTATTTCTGACAGGTCCCATTTGTTTATTCTTTACCTCCCTCTCTTTCGGGGACATATCAGTGAAAATATTGCTGCATGGAATATCTGAGATTTTCCTGCTTACTTTTTCCTCTAGGACTTTTATGGTGTCGTGACTTGTATTTAAGTATTTTATCCACCTTGAATTTATTTTTCTGTATGGTGTAAGTTGGTCATCGAGTTTCATTTTTGTCACATGTAGCTGTCAAGATCTCCCAACACTCTTTGTTGAAGAGGCCTTTTTTACTCCATTTTCAGCTTCTGCTCCCTTTATCAAATATTCATTGACCATACAGACATGGATTTCCTCACTCTCTATTCTGTTTCATTGGTGTCTGTGTCTCTTCTTATGCCAGTATCAGGCTGTTTTGATTACAGTGGCATCATAATACAGTTTGATATCAGGTATTGTGATCCCACCTATTCTGTTTTTCTTTCTCAAAATTGCTGCAGCTATTCGGGATGATTTATGGTTCCATATAAATTTTCGAACAGTTGGCTCTCTATCTGTGAAATATGTGATTGGTACTGTAATAGGTATTGTGTTGAGTCTGTAAATTGCTTTGGGTAGTATGGACATTTTGATGATGTTAATTCTTCCAATCCATGAACATGGCACATGCCTCCATTCATTTATGTCTCCCTTAATTACTTTCTTCAGTGTGGTGTAGTTTTCTGGGTACAGGTCTTTTACCTCCTTGGTTAGGTTTATTCCTGGGTACTTTATTTTTTTGTTGCTATATCAAATGGGATTTTTTTCCTGATTTCTGTTTCTGATATTTAATTGTTAGTGTACAAAAATGCCTTTAATTTCTGAATATTGACTTTGTATCCCACTGTTTTTGCCAAATTCACATATTAGGTCAAGATGTGTTTTGGTGGAATCTATAGGATTTTCTATATATGCTATGATGTCATCTGCACACAATGGCAATTTTCTTCCTCCTTTCCAATAGATGCCTTTTATTTCTTCTTCTTGTCTGATTTCTGTGGCTAGGACTTCCAATACTATGTTGAATAGGAGTGATGAAAGCAGACATCCTTGTCTTGTTCCTGATCTTAGTGGTAAAGCTTTTAGTTTTTGCATGTTGAGTATTATGTTGGCTGTAGGTATCTCATATATGGCCTTCATTATGTTGAGAAATGCTCCATGATTTCCCACTTTGCTAAGTGTTTTATCATAAATGGATGCTATACTTTATCAAATGTTTTTTTGGCATCTATTGAGATGATCATGTGACTTTTGTCTTTGCTTTTGTTTATCTGATGTATTATGTTTATTGATTTGTGAATATTGTACTACCCTTGCATCCCTGGGATGAATCTCAATTGATCATGGTGTATGATCTTTTGAATGTATTGCTAGATGCAGTTTGCCAAGATTTTGTTGAGGATTTTAGCATCTATGTTCATCAGAAATATTGGCCTGAAGTTTTTTTTTTTTTTTTCTTTGTTATGTCTTTATCTGGTTTTGGGAGTAGGATGATGTTGACTTCATAAAAGAGTTTGGAATCTTCCACCTTCTTGAATTTTTTGGAAGAATCTGTGAAGGATAGGGGTTAGCTCTTCATTAAATGCTTTGTAAAATTCTCCTGTGAAACCATCCGTACTGGGCTTTTGTGTGTTGGGAGTTTGTTTTATAGTGCTTCAACTTTCTTAGCTGTTATTTGTCTGTTCAGGCTTTGCTTCTTCTTCATTCGGTTCTGGAAGATTGTATTTTTCTAGAAATTTGTCCTTTTTACCTAGGTTTTCAAACTTCTTGGCATATAGCTCTTCATAGTAATTTCTTACACTCCTTTGTATTTCTGTGGTACAAACTGTAATCTCTCCGCTTTCATTTCTGATTGTGTTTATTTGGGTCCTCTCTCTTTTTTTCTTGATGAGTCTGCTTAAAGGCTTCTTGATGTTGTTTATGTTTTTTAAATGACCTGCTCCTGGATTTATTGACCCTTAGAATTGTGCTTTTAGTCTGTATGTCATTTAATTGTACGCTGATCAAGGCGATTTCCTTCTTTCTACTTGCTCTGGGCTGTCTTCGTTTCTTGTTCCTCAAGTTCTTGTAGGCATAGGGTAGGTTGTTTCTTTGAAATGTTTCTATCTTTTGTAGGTAGGCCTGTATCACTATAAACTTCCCTCTCAGGACTGCTTTCACTGTGTCCCATAAGTTTTGGATTTTTTAAGGTCATTTTCATTTGTTTCCAGATATTTTTAATTTCTTCCTTTATCTCATTCTTGACCCATTCATTGTTTAATAGCGTGCTATTAAATCTCCATGAGTTTGCGTGTTTTTGAGTTTTTTTCCTTGAGGTTGGTTTCTAGCTTTAGGCCCTTCTGCTCTGAGAAAATGCTTGATGACAGTTCACTTTTTCTGAATTTGTTGTGGCTTGTTTTGTGTCCTATCATTTGGTCTATCTTTGAAAATGTTCCATGTGCATTTGAAAAGAATGTGTACTTTGCTTCTTTGAGATGAAAGGTTCTATATGTACATCAGTTAAGTCCATTTGATCTAGGGCATTGTTAAATGACACAATACCTCTGTTGAAGTTTTGTTTGGAAGATCTGTCCATTTTTGACAGTGAAGTGTTAAAATCCCCTACTATAATAGTGTTACTGTCAATATCTTTCTTAAAGTCCTCCAAGATTTTCTTTATGTATTTGGGTGCTCCTATGTTGGGTGCATATATATTTATAATGTTTATGTCTTCTGGGTGGATTCTTCCCTTGAGTATTATGTAGTGACCTTCTGGGTCTCTCTTTAATGCCCTTTTTTGAAGTCTGTTTGTCTGATATGAGTATTGCTATCCTGGCTTTTTTTTCCCTGTCCATTTGCTTGGAATATTTGATTCCAGCCCTTCGCTTTGAGCCTATGTAGGTCTTTTGTTCTGGGGTGAGTCTCTTGTAGACAGCATATGTGTGCATCATGATTTCTTATTCATTCAGCCCTTTTATGTTTTTTGATTGGAGCATTTAACCCATTTACATTTAAAGTTATTTTTTGCTTAGTTATTTAAATCTCAAAGTGAAAATTTTAATGAAGAACTGAGAAAAATATTTTAGGAACCTCAACAACAAAACAAATAGCAAATGGAACTCAATAACGTATGTAAAGGCGAAATGAATCAAGAATAATTAAGGGTCACTCCAATAATCCTGCTCTGATACCAGATTTAAAACATCAGTGTAATTTATCACATTAGCAAAAAGGAGAAATAAACATGATTATCATGGTTAATTTAGTAACTTTAGTTAATTTAAATAAGTGACTTTCAGATGGTGCTTACTGTTCATTGTATCATTGACTGTTTGGACAAATACCAAAATCACTAGTCTAACCCAAACCCTATTAAGAAACAGAACATTACCAATGCCCCCCAGAAAGTCTCCTCAGGCCCCTTGCTCAGCATCACTGCCCCCAACCCCACCAAGCAGCAAGACTTGTGATTTTTACCTCCATTCGCTAATTTGCAGCTTTAAAACATCTTCTCAGTTGATATGTGGTGTGAACTCTGTGTATACCGTCTGCATTCAGCACAGTGGTTTGGAGTTTCATCCTTCCTGTGGTTTGCTGTGTGTGATAAGAGCTTTTCACCCTGGTGGCAGGCTGGAAGTGACTCCTTGTCATTCTTTTCCTGTATGTGACTGACCCTGAGTAGATGTCTGCAGAGAAGCCCAACTGATGAGAGACTACATAGTGGCACGTTGTAGGACACAGGACAGAGGAAGGCTTTGCTCTGAGATCTGCTGCCAGGTTCCTCACCAAGGCTGGGAGACCTTTTGTGTTGGGGTGGCAGGCAGGGTGTGTGCTGCAGGAAGACCCTGAGGAGGCCATGCAGTAGCCACTGGGCAGCACAAGGATTCTCCTGCAACCAGCCTGGGTGACCACTGCTGTCCACTAAAATTAAGCTGTGCCTCTGTCCCATCCTGCTCTCATTAGAGACAGCTACTATAAGGAGTTGATCACATATATGTACAGAGCCCTCTCAATGGGCTTTACAAAGTCAGGTTTACCTGAATGCTGTTGTCCTGGACATAGTATTTCCCAACCTTCTGCACAGCATCCCATTACAGGGATAGACCAAGTTTATTTCATCAGTCTCCCTGTTGGCCTTCATGTGGCTAAATATTCCTCCTGTGGTCGTTACTATGGGAGGAATTGGGGTTTGAGGTGCTGAGAGCAGAAAGAACAGCTTGTTAAAAAGCAAAACTTCTTTAACTCAAAATCACTTCTTTCAAAAATATGAAAGTCATCTCTTGCCTCTCAAGTAGTGAAACCTGAAGAATTTACTAGGCCCTCCTGGGAGCTACAACACCTAGGGACAGAGGGAATCCTCTTGCAAAAGTGAAGTAGCAACTGAGCAGGCTTGAGGGCCAGCAGGGAGCACAAGGCAGGAAGGAAGGTCATCTGGGCAGAGGAGCAGCATGCAAGGTTCCTGAGCAGTGCAGGCCCAGGCTGTGCTCTCAGCTGTCAGATGGCCCTGCCTTCAGTGGCTTCCCTCCCTCCTGTCACACAGACATGGAGGAAGGCTGGGCCCATCCTTCCGTGTGAGGCCATGACCACCCAGGGCTTTCTGGCTTGCACTCACAGCCGATGAAGCTGAATCCCACAGGACATAGCTCCTGATACCAAAGAGGGCTTGTCCCCAGCACAGGTGTTACAAGTGGGTCCGGACACTGGCACTTACGGTCAGATATTAGCCCTGTACCTGCCATGACCTGGGAGAGCTATCTGCCTTTTCTAAGCACCAGTTTCTGTCTCTGTGAAAGTGGGGTCATAATGCCTAAATTAGGGGTTGCTGGCACAATTAAGGGGAAAAAACATAAACAATGACACAAAGTAGATTCCTGGCGGGGAATGTCACTTTGTATGAACACAGGAGTTCAATGCTTTGGCCTGGCACCAATTGTCCATTTCTGTTTCCTCCTGGCCTTTTGTTGTGGCAAGAAGATCATCCCTGCCTTACAGCTTCATCTAGAGCCTGATTTTTCCACAATCAGCAGAACTTTCTCTTAGCCTACATCTAATTACACTATGGTTTCTTAGTTTAGGATTGTGCCTTGCAGAGAAACACTTCTTTACAATTCATTATCCAGTAATATAAATTGTAAACAATCCTCTGAGAAAATGAGGGGCAGTAGACCTGCTCAGAATGACCCAACTGATAGGCAAAAGGAGCTGTGTAGGAGACAGGTCATGCTGCTCCTTCCCAGCAGATATGGAGTGCTGGTCATGATGGGCAGGGCCCTTGTAAAGTGTGCAGAGTCAGTGTGAGTCTGGCAGAATAGGGTTCAGAAGCAGCCTGGTGTTACTGGCCACTGTGCATGGCGAAGGCACATAGCTTAGAGACACTGAGCCTGCCCTGAACTGGCCACATGCCTGATTTCTTAGCAAAGGGCCATCAGTGGACTTTTCCCACTCTCCCTCATATCAGTTCTCTCCCAGACTTCGATGTGGCTCAGACACTTCCTAGCTCATGGTCAAAGCTATCAGGTATTCTCCAGTGCTGGACAGGTACGATAAGGAAGAGCCTGGGCTATGCCAAGCAAAGGATGACTGGCTGCAGTGTGAGGGTCCTGGAATGAAGGCAGGCTCTGGGCCATGGGGAGCAACATACCTGACAGGGTAGAGGCCCCTGACACACTGCTGGTTGACATGCAGAAATAAGCCCACTGATATTCCCATTTTCCAAAATAAAACAAGAAATGTAGATTATGAAGGGAAATGTGGAGACTTTTCAATGTGGGGTCTTATTTTTTACAAAACTTTTCAAAGCCCAACTTGTTAGCAGGGCATCTTCAGCCATAGTTCAAGAGTCTGTGTTCTTTAAGGCACAGAATTTGCAAACATTGCCTTGATCAAATGGTTGCCACAAAAGACCCAAAGCAGGAGGAATTAGGGTGTCAAGTGCATGGCTTCACTGGCGTTGCTGAGAAACTGTTCCTTAAATGAATTGACCTGGGAAGAATCAAGTCAACTGGGCCAGGAGACAGAGGTGGAGGCCAGTGACCTTGTGCTGGCAGCAGGAAGACCCGCACATTCTCCTGTCTAAAACCCAGAGGCCAAGCCCACTATCAGCCCTCTCTGTGTCCCTGGTATTTACTTGAGGAAATGCCAGGGACCCAGCATCCTGGGGAAGGGCTTGGGCCCAGAAGAGCATCTTAGCACACTAGCATCTCCACACTGGCAGGAGGAAATCTTGGTGACTCAGGGTTCATTGGTGAGGTCCATGGAGGGTCAGCAAGAGGCAGAAGAAGAGTAGTCATCTGCTGACTCTGGAACCTCAGCTAAGACAGGACTTCTCACATGGTGGAATCTCCTGTGCAGGGTACTCAGCTCTTTTCTGTCTCACCTAACTCCTGCCCATGCCCCTGGGGTTGCCAGGCTGCCACACACACACACAGAATGACAGGGAGGGAATAGACTCCCGAGTGTCAGAATAGGCCCTGGGGCACCCATGCCTAGGTGCTCAGCTTGATGTAAGGCAGGGATATTTTCTAGCTGCGTTGTCTGCACTCCCTTCTCATTTCTGTAAGGGTGGGCCTGGTGGACAGCACTGCCTATACCCTTACTGGGTGTCAAGGGTTTCCAGGTCAGGTGCACATGTGAGGATGATGCTGGGTGCCTTGAATGTGCTCCATGGTCAAAGGCTGTGGTGAGAAGCTCCCTCAGAGCTCAAGGCCAATCCCAGCCCCCTCATAATGGACCCTTAGCAAAAGCAAGTGAAGATCGGGGATCAGGCCCAGGGAGAGCACAGTAGTGGTTCAGACACAGCTGCTTCCCCATGAGAGTCCCCTGGGATTTCTGTTTTATGGGGTGGCCTGCCATAATTGTGACATCAAAGGATAACAGCACCCAGCCCTTTCTCACACAGACATTTTTATGTTACCCTTGCAGAAGTCTACAACCTGGGTTTTAATACTCGTGCCCTACAACAAGATAGACTGAGTGAATATGTTTGCAGATATAATCTGGACAACAGCACGGTCTACAGTAAGTAGCCCTTCAGCGCCTCTTAGTGAAAAATTTCCTGCACCGGGCTGTATTTTTTTTTTAATTTATTATTTATTTATCTTTTATTTTTGTTTTTGTTTTTTATTTTATTTTTTTTAAATCAGTATTTTTTAATTGCTGATATTGTACAGTTTTCTGTCTTTTACCCTGCTATTTATTTATCTTTTAGAGGGGAAGGGTAGGAGAGAAGGAGAGGGAGAGAAATATCAATGTACCGTTGCCTCTCGTGTGTCCCCTGCCGGGAACTGGCCTGCAACCCATCATGTGCCCTGACTGGGAATCGAACCGCGATCCTCTGGTTCGCAGGCCCTCGCTCAATCCACTGAGCTACACCAGCCAGGGCCGGGCTGTATTTCTTTTAGTCAGCCACACACTCAAAGCCCTTGCTGACCATTTGCTGTGGACACTGTGAGGACAGAGGCAGCTTGGACAAGTGGAAGGAGGAAGCTGCCTGGGAAGCCTGACCATCTCTTTTTTCACATACAAAGAAGATGATCAGTCTCCAACACCACATTAGCATCAGGAGCAGGACTATCCTCCTGCTGCACATGTGTTTGGGGTTTGGGTCTCCCTCACAGCTGCATTACTGCACCCATTCCTCAGCTTTCAGTTCCCATGAGAGCTGCACCCTTTCCTCAGCTTTCAGTTCCCATGAGAGCTGAGTAATAAATCCCATGTGTCCAGTCTGGTGGGGAATGGAGGCAACTCTGCAAATCTGAGTTTGTGCCAGGTGCACTGGTAGCTTTTCCAGGAGCGTGTGCTCAGTCTGCCAGACCTGGTCCTTGTAATTCAGTACAGGTACACATCAGGGTGTGAGCTTGACCAAATGAGTGCTTGGTTCTCAGCTCCTTTTTTCTCTTCTGTGAAATTTGGCCAATATGATCATTATACTAATTAAGCTTTATAATAGATGTAGATCATTAAAGCATGGAAGGTCTGAATTTTAAAATAAAAATACACCAGTTAATGAAAACTCTCAGGCACCTGGTGGACTTCCACGATGAAAGCACCGAGGTGAGTATGATCTTCCCAGACAGTACTGGGGTAGAGCTGGACTTTGTGTATCCTCCTCACTTCCCTCAGTCAGCCCCTTGATACATTCATTTGAAATGATTATATTATGATCAATGACTTCTATTCCAGGGCCATCTGGTACATCTAGAGACACTCCTTCCTCCCCCCCACACACACCCCAGTACACTTTTTGGCCATATCTCCTCCTTTCCACAGTGCACAGAATGGGACTGGGATGGTCTTGCTACATTCCACACATACAAGGTATAGATGGCCACAGGGAATCAGGTTTCCCTTGGCCTATACTTTCTCAGGAGAGGTTTAGGACTGAATGTATCCTTTATACGTACAGGTAACATTTATTGAGCCCTGACTGCATGAAGTGCCTTTTATCCACTCTCACAATTAATTCTCAAAAGAGACCTACTGTTCTACCTTTTTTATGTGTCTGGAACCAGGGATAGGAGCCACTAAACAGTTTGCTTACAGTCAGCAGCTGGTGCTGGAAGAGCTGCAACATAGACCCAGGTGATCTGATTGCCTAGTCTGGGCCTTCAGCCTCCCTGCAATGACTTTGGTTGAGGAAGATGGGGTACAGCCTATTCCTCAGGAAGTGTGTTCATATGCTACCTCTGCCTTCTGTGGACTGTGGCTACACTGGTTCCCAACCTGGAGCTTACCGGTGCTTCTCTCCGAGGAGGACCGAGGCCAGGGTCTCACACTTGTGAACGCATCCTGCATTCCTGGGCCCCATTGCTGACCACAAACCTGTTCCCAGCAGGATCTTGTGGGAAGTGGACAACAGGGCTGTTTATTGCCAGTACTTCTGATGCACCAATGATGATCGATTTGATTGTTTTAATCATATTCTGCTTTGGTTAAAATGTCTAAAGGAACATTTTAGAAAATATAGAGAAGCATAAAAAAGAATATAAGCCAACATTTTAATGTTTTATATGTTTTTAGTGTATAAGGTTTTTATTTTTAAGAAATACTTTTAAAAGGCAACTGAAGTAAATATTGGTTTGAAACACCTTTCCATTCGAACATGCCTTGCTAAGCCCTTACTGTCCTGGGTGCCTGCCTTTCACCTCAGTGAACACCTCTCCTGTTTCTGGACTGTGAACACCAGACTGTAAAATCACATACTTTAGGATTGTTTTCCTACTCATCCCCATCATTCTGCCTCTTGTACACAAATGCTTTCCCCAAACCATACTTGGTGATTATTTTCATTATCAGCACCAGTGAAAGCTTACAACAATTCTGAGGTTCAGAGCTAATGTGAAAATTTAGTTAGGATAAAAAAGCTGGTTCAGGTGGAAATGACCATTCTGTAGGTAATAACTGTGAACTATAGCCACAGTTTGAGGATGTGAAAAGAGTTGGGCTGAGAGTGAGAGGGTACCTGAGCTATAAATTATGGAATTGTTCTGAGCCACTGGAGTGTAAACTCCCAAGACCCCACAAATAACAGAAAACAAAAACAAAGAAAGAAAGTCCCAATTCCCTGCTCAGACTTCCCTATCTCAATGAATGGCACCACCATCCAGTCACTTTCTCTGGTCAAGTCATCCTTGATTCCTCTTCACTTTCATCTCACATGCAGTCCAATGGCAAGTCCTGGTGTCCCTGCATCCCAGACATATCTGGATCTGGCCTCCCCTGCTCAGGTGTGTTGTACTTACAATAAAACCCTTTCCCAGGGCCAGGAGTCCCTGCCCAGGTCTCCTCACTCCCTTCTTCCCTGCTCAGCAAGCACAGCTGGCTTTGCTTCAGGGTCTTGGCACATGCATTCCCACCACAGGGACATTCTTTCCTGGGAGCTTTTCCTGGCTGACCCCTCATCTGTATTCAGCTCCAGTACTGCTTCCACCAAAAGGTGCTATTTCTTTTTTTAATTTGTCTATTTTATTTTTTTATTTTAATTGTTGTTCTTGTACAGTTTTCTGTCTTCTACTCCCACCCCAGCCCACCACCCCAGCCCTCCCCACCTCCCTCCCATTTCCACCCCCCACAGTTTTTGTCCATGTGTCCTTTATACTTGTTGCTGTAAACCCTTCCCCTTTTCCCCTGAAATTCCCTCCCCTCTGGTCACTATCAGCCTGTTCTCAATTTCAATGTCTTTGGTTATATTTTGCTTGTTTGTTTGTTTTCTTGATTAGGTTCCTGTTAAAGGTGAGATCATATGGTATTTGTCCTTCACTGCCTGGCTTATTTCGATTAGCATAATGCTCTTCAGTTCCATCTATGCTGTCGCAAAGGGTAGGAGCTCCTTCTTTCTTTCTGCTGCATAGAATTCCATTGTGTAAATGTACCATAGTTTTTTGATCCATTAGTTTACTGATGGGCACCTAGGTTGCTTCCAACACTTGGCTATTGTAAATTGTGCTGCTATGAACATTGGGGTGCATAGATTCTTTTGGATTGGTGCTTCAGGGTTCTTAGGATATAATCCGAGCAGTGGAATTGCTGAGTCAAAAGGTAGATCCATTTTTAGTTTGCTTAGAAAATTCCATACTGCTTTCCACAGTGGTTGTACCAGTCTGCAATCCCACCAACAGTGTACTAGGGTCCCCTTTTCTCCACAACCTCTCCAACACTTGATGTTTGTTGATTTGTTTATGATGGCCATTCTGACCGGTGTGAAGTGGTATCACATTGTGGTTTTAATTTGCATCTCTCTGATAGCTAGCGATACTGAGCATCTTTTCATGTGTCTCTGGATCCTCTGTATGTCCTCCTTGGAGAAGTGTCTGTTCAAGTCCTTTGCCCATTTTTTTACTTGGGTTGCTTGTCTTCTTAGAGTGGAGTCATGTAAGTTCTTTGTATATTTTGGAGAAAGGCCCTATTTCTAATAGAAATTTCCAACAGTATACAAAAGTGGCCAACATTGTATATTGGACTTGCAGCAGCCATGACTCTACTATCAATAACTATCAGCCCTGAAACATATGGTTTAGTTGATACCCTCCCCATTTATTATTTTGACGAAAATCCCAGATACCAACATATTTCATGTATAAATTAATCAGTTTCTCTGAAGAGAAACTGTATTTTTAAAGATAGGATAGGTCACCCATTCCTAAGCAGCTGTCCTTTCCCCTTGGGCTACCCTTCTGTTGCTCACTGAGGTCACAGTACTTTTTACTCTCTGCATTTATTTTGTTTGCTGTTATTTCATTATTGATCTCCTTCTCCAATCTCCAAATCATAAGGTCCTTGAGAATTGAGACTCTGCCTGCCTCATCTCCATTAAACACCAGAGCAGTGCACAGTACTGGGGCATAGAAGGTGCTCAGAAGAAGGCAGTGAAGAGAAGCTGGCACTGCCAAAGTGTTAGCTCTGTTTGCCAAGGGCAGTTGGAAGGGGAGATGGATGCAGGAGCACATCCATTGACATTATTTTCATGATTTCCTTTTAGCAAAAAAAGCCATCAATATGACAAATGAAAAACTAATTTGCCCAGGACATGTATTTGAGAAGGCTGGACAGTAAGTTCTCCAAGTTAGGAATCAGGTGGGCAATTTGGGACCCCTTGAATTGTCTAGAAAATAGGATGTCACCTCTACTAGGGCAACATGTGTCTGTCTCTGAGATGGCTCAGGGCTCCCACTTTGATCACCCCTGAGGGTGGTCTTCCAAGGTTCTCAGGGATCTTTTGTGGCCTGGCTCTCATGAAGAGGGCAGGGTGGGCTAGGTGTGGTGCCACAGGGATGGTACATTTACTTTTGGCAGTCTTCAGGAGCTAAGCCAACTTAATATAGAAGGGTGGGGATAGTGACACCAAGCAGCCATGTCTCATCACTTAACCCATGGTCATGAGGGCACCTTCAGGGCTCCTCACTGCCTGGGTTAGCCTTCCTTGCAGAGGTGACCTTATCTTGCCTGAGGATGAGCTCTCCTTACCCATGTTGTCACCCTTTCAGGGGACCCCAATGCCTGATGTCCATAGTCACTACAATGAGTAGAGCTGTGAGCTATGGTTATAGCCAAGTGTAAGAACTGTGTCTGCCTGGGCTGGTGGTCACCATCTCTCCTTTGTATTCCTAGGGTGGTCATCGTTGATTACAGCCTCAACAGTGGTGTCAAGTTCCAGGACTCAACTTTGAAAGTGACCAGTAGGAAATGTGTGAGTGTCAGGGTGGCACTGAGCAAAGCCCCTGCACTGGAGGGAGAGACACTCTTTGGAGGCAAGAGAAGGGAACAATGACCCCAGGCAGTTCCACCAGATACCTCCTCTGCAGGAGCAGCATCTGTCAGACCCTCAGAGGCCCTTTGATCTTAGAGAGCTGTCCCCTCCCTGAAGTTTGGAAAGTACCCTGAGAGTATGTCTACAAGACACCAGGGTGCAGTCAGATATCTAGGCCTTGCAGAACCTCCGCTTTCTCTGTGACCAAGGGTTACTGAAGCACATGGAGGGACAAATTAGAGCTCTAAGCAGAATCTAGAAACTGTGTGTTCCACTATGTCACCTCCCTTGGCCCAAGTCCAGTGGTGGGCATTTCAAGGTCTGTCTGGATTCCAACTGAAATGAGTGGAAGAGGCTAGGAAGCTGTGTGCTGAACACTGGGTATCCCCAGCCCTCCAAATCCAGATCCAAAAATGGGGATAGGGAAGGTGGGACCAAGAGTGGCCATGCAATGTGTTCTCACTGCACTGGTGACACTTTCCAGTGGCTCACCACCCACTAATGACAATCAGAGTCCCTGGCCTTCAAGACTACTTGGGGAACACATACTGTCATTTTGCAGATGTCATTACACTCCCTTCAGCCACTCCTCCTCTCTCCTTTTCCTCAGCTGGCCCTCTCTGCTAATTCCCTATGAACTCTGAAGAAGACTGTCCCTCTGTAGGTGGGAAGCCTGAAGGCTATGGGAGGCCTGGGGGATCAGCTCAGGGAAAGGAAGCTGGGAATGAGGTTCTGCTCCCCAGGTGTCCACTTTTCAGACTCCACATCATCCAGGCACCTTAGCTCCAGAATATGATCAGGTGCCAACAGAGAGAGTTAGGCTGGACATGGTGTGCCTTGGCAGGAGGGACTCCTGGGTCTAATTGCCACCACTCTGGTGTCCAGTGCTAGCTTATGAGGGTCCCAACAGTGCTGACAGTCCTCCATCTCAGTCTGTCTTCACTTGTGCCTGGACATCCTTTCACAAACCAGCAGCCTGAACTGACATCAGGAGTCCTGCCCATCAACAGGCACATTTAGAGGAGGACTTAGGAGCAGCCTTGTAGCTGCAGGCCCAGCACAGCAGCTCCACCATCAGCCCTGACTCTGCCTCCCCTTTCAGCCACCCTATCTCCTGTCCTGGCACAGGATCTCTCCACTGTTTCTCTCCAAGCTTCACTGACAGCACAGGCTGGGGTTAGGGAAGGTCTGTGCAGCACGCAGGTCCACAGATGCAGCACACTTGCCCTTGGGCATGAATAACAATAGTTCCCATTCTGTAAGTCCCCACATGGGTCTGGCCTGTGCTGGGACTTTCTATAAACTCTCTCAACCTCACAAGTGACCACTTATTTCCTCTTACAGATCGGGGAATGGAGGGTCAGAGACACTGAATAGGTTCGCCCAGGGCTGCAGATCCTGGAGATGGGAGAAAAGCAATGGGGAGATAGAATAGGTCTCCTGCCTCTTCATCTGCACCCCAGACTCTCAGTGGGCCCTGGAAGTACCCTCTCAGCCATCTGAGTATCCAGATTATGTGCTCCTCACACAGTCCTTGTCCTGTCACTGAGACTTGTAGTGAGGGCAGGTTTGATGCTTCAGAGGATTTTTTACTTTCTTGTCAAGGCCGAGCCACAGAGTGTCTGAGCAGGTTCAGTGGTGGGGTCTGGGGCCAAGGGCTCCACAGTGGCTCTGGTTGCCCCACCCCCCTGGCCTCCTAGCTCCATGGGGCCCCACTGCGGGTGGAACACACTGAAAAGGGAAGTATTTTGGCAAGGCAGTAGGTGGAGATGCCTGGTGCTGTTGACTGGGTGGAAGCTACCAAGGCCCACCGCAAACTTCTTGCATGTGTGCTTTCTGCAGAGAAAGACATCAACTGCCTCTCCAGCTACCCCACCTCTATCAACTGTTTCTTCAGCTACTACACTGCCTGCCCCTCCCCGTGCCCAGCTCCCTGCTCCACCACCTGCCCCACAACATCCAAGGCCTCCAATACCACCACCCACCAATCCACCTGTCCCACTGCCCCAAAAGCCTCCAACACCACCACCCACCAATCCACCTGTCCCACCTCCCCAAAAGCCTCCAGTACCACCACCCACCAAGCCACTTGTCCCGCCACCTCCAAGGCCTTCAACAACACCACCTGCCAAGCCAACAGTCCCACCACCTCGGAAGCTCCCATCCCCACCACCTGCCGAACCACCTGCCCTCCCATCTCCCACAAAGCCATCCCCACAGTTTATACCCATTATCAACAATCTTTACTTCGTTGCACTCATCCCAGCCCTCCTCATGTTCCCATTGTTGATCTGGTGCACCTGGTGCTGCAAGAGGGTGAGTAACTACTGCCCACACAGCCCCGTGAACACTCCAAGTCCACAGTATGCCTGACTATTTTGTGAACCCACTTGTAGGTAGGTTTTCATCAGCTCCAATCCTGTCACATGAGCAGGAAGAGGGACAGACTGTCCTACATTCCTGGGCATGGGCACAGGCACAGCCTGGGCTTCTAAGAGCCACCTGCCTCATGCTACCCTCAGGGATGTGGCCTATGTGCTGCCTTGGCCCCTGGGGAGAAGCAACCACAGGACCCATGAGAACAACCTGAGTCTCTGCTCATCTCTAGTGCCCTTGTCATGAGTAAGGGCCAGGAAGTGCTGAGACCCATGCTGGGCACAGAGGGACAGAAGTGAAGTGCCCACCAACCTTGCAGGAGTTCACAGACTGGTATCTATCTGGTCTGGTGCTGGTACAAGGGCATATGAGGGAAAACAATCTCAACTTTATAGTTTGTGGCAAATGCCCAGTGAAACCTGAGCAACAGCAAAAGACAAAGTCTGGCCCCAGGGAGGGATTGAGGCAGAGACATTGGCTAGCTCAGATTGCAAGGACACAGGCCAGAGGGTGGGATTGAAGACAGGGGAAAGCAGAGGTGTGAAAGGATGGAGCAAACCAGCAAGAGGCAAGCAGGCCTAATCTGTGGAACAGGGGAGGCAGGAAAAGAAACCCCTGGATGGGAGAAGGACTGTTATATCTGAGGGCTGGGAGGCAAGGGAAGGCTGCAGGAGGAAGAGAGGTGGTGCAGGGAAAAAGGGGTGTAGGCGGTTGCCCTGTCTTCATACGATGGTGAGCAGCTGAGGAAGTCCACCAGCTTTGAGGCCTCTATCAGGAACCAGGCTCCTTAGACTGGATGATTCCTTGTGGACCACAGAGGGTGCTTTCAATTCCCCCCTCACGACTGAGGTTCAGGGAAGTGAAGCCTCTAGGCCACAGACATCCAGACACTGGCACCCAGATAGACACCCCAAAGCCCATGTTCTGTCCTGATGCTGACAGCAGGGTCCCCCTGTCAACATGGCCTGCCAGCACCCTCCACACCCCTTCCAGCTGTACTTATGTCTCTTTAACATTCTAGACTATCAAGAAGTCACCACCAGTGCAAGATCAAAAAAAGGTAAGTCATGGTTTGGTCCTGATGTTGTCAGCAGGCCTGATGAGCACACTGACCTTGACAAAGAGGCCTCCTATAGCATGGGGCCATTTCCACTTCCCACCTCACCAGCTCCACCCACCTGGGAAGAGAGAGCTGGGAGGAATAAGAGGGTGACATAGGGTCATGGAGGGGTCAAGGAGGACCTGGAACTCACCAAATGTCACCCAGACAACCTTCCTGGCTCCCAACACAGCCCGATCCAGAGACCTAGTTCACCCTCCAGGATCTGGTGTACATTCAGCTCCATTTCCTTGATCTTCTCCTTGTCTCCTGCCAGGGAAAGGAATTGGCTGGGGTGACCTGTGGTGACCAGAGAGATGAGGAGGGTGGAGGGAGTCTGCCTGGCACTGAGGGAGCTGTGAGGGAGGCCCAGCCTAGGTGAGCACAGGGACTGAGGGTCAAGTGAGCAGGTCGGGGCTCATTCAGGGTGAGGGCCCAAACCAGGGATCACAGTTGTAGCTGGTGCACGGTGTCCCAGAAACAGAGGCAACATGGGTCTGGGATATGGGGGAAAACTGGCCTCACAGTCTGTGGTGGCCCCTATTCTGGCTGCTGTGTGACCTGGGGAGGCTAAATCAGTCAAAATCAAGTGAATACAGCCCCATCACCTGCCAGTGCTCACACCCTGACAGCCTCCATTACATTGCACAGCTCAAGACCAGGCTTCTCCAACAAGGGCAGCCTCAGTGACACCAAGGGGACCGGAATGAATTTGCTATTCTTTCTGGAAAGAGCCATATTTGCAAAACCAGAAGGACTTCTCTTCTGATTCACAGTGCCCATGGAGGGCACTCTCTTATGGTGCAGGGTGCTACTCATTTGTCCTTGACTTCTCCCACAAACATTTGCTGAGATTCTAAAAGCTGAGCGGTATGGGGGGAACAGAAAGTTGTGTCTGCACCCGGAGCTGCCCAACCAGGAAGCTGTGTTTTCTCTTTCTAGAAGCCAAAGACGTGTCACATACAGACATGCCCAACAGTGATTGTCCCTTGCTATGGGTGCCAAGAAGACGGGATACAAAGGGTGGAGGTGAGAAGGGTCCTAACAGAGGGAGCTGTAACCTTAAGGCTAGAATGTGGGAGGAGAGGGGCTCCAGGTTTATGCCACAGAGGCCTGGGCCTCAGAGGTGTGGCTTATGTGAGATGAAATATAAGGGCACTGGGCTTTTATCACTTGGATCCTTACCCCACATTTCCCCCTCTTGGTTTAGGGATATCGGGGACTGGCTCACAGCCAGCCAGTTTCTGGTTCTCATAGAGGTTGTCATCAACTCCACCAGTGGCCTGGGCTTCTCTGGCCAGTAGATGGATAAGTGAACACAAACTGAATCATAAACAAACTAGCATAGTCAGGAAAAGAAGTTCTTAGCCAAGTTCCTACCACAATTAAAACTACCCAGAATTGCCAGTGGCTGTACTGCTCTTACAGAAGTCCCTTCAGCAGAGTGAGGGAAGAGCGCACTGCATCGTCTTTGTGACTCTCTGAGATGGGGCACTAAGGGCCCCACAGAGGAGGGGCCAGAAGGAAATGTCCATCACCCAAGGACTGTGATGATCCCTCCCTGGTGAGGGAGGGCCTGACCTGGCAGGGGGCATGAGGTGACAGGGATAGAGAGGGCCAGGTCCAGTTGACTAGTTTGAGAAAGAAAGATCCCCCCAGTCTCCACCTGGCCTTGCCCTTTTCTTCCCACAGCTCTACCTTTGTTCCTATCAGGTAAATTGGTTCCTCCTCGATTTTAAGATGGCAGCTAGAAAGCCACACCTGCCTCATCCCTGACAGTCAGTGTGGGGCCACAGAGAAGCCAAAACATGCTTCCAGAGAGGGGGGAAACGGCTTGCCAGGATATTGCACTACTGGTTCACAGGGCCCAGAGGGTCAGAACCACAGGGTTCTACAGCCATGGTGCCCACACAGTGTGTCCAGGGGGCACTTTCTGGTCTCCTTTTCTTCCTGCCTCTTTTCCACAATCCATCCTCCACCCACAGTATCAGGAACATGCCCATGAGCAGAGCATGGTCCTCCTCCCTGCCTTCCCCTCACATGCCCCTCAAGTACCTGCCCTCTTTCCTCCTGCTCCAACTCCTGCCTATGTCCCCCATACCACATATTTTGCCCACTCGGGACCTCCCCTGGCCTCCTCTTATCTCCTCCAACATTTGAGCTTTTCCTCTAAAAGGAGCACCTGACTTCTACACCAAAAATTCTGATTTGTTCCACATCTTAAACAGTCTGTGACCCAGAGTAACCTACCCACCCCTGCCCACTGCCACCAAACACACAAGCTGCTTGGTCCCTGCACCAGGTTAAAGCTGCACTTGTGTCAGCAAATTCCTGGGACATAGTCCTCAGGAGCCATAGATAGCCACAGGGAACTGTCCCCTCTGGAAGAAGTGTCCGTGCCTAGGGCTTCCTTACAGCCATGTCTGCTTTTCAGGGCAAACTGGACACTTTGTGTGACTTTGTCCAAAACTGCAACCAAGTGTCACTAATGTGGTATCAGCCCAGGGACAAGGTAAGCAGGGGCATAGGGATGTTCCCCATGGGCTAGGGTTCTTGATTTTTACCCTTGACAGTTGTTCTCTGGGACTGTGGGTCACAGAACCCTGTCTGGCATCTGACAAGGAGGATACTCAAGAAGTTGAGAAATGGGGGCTCAGGGGCCTCCCTACCATGCTGATGCCGGACATGGCATCCATGCATTTTCTTGCATTGTCATCTCAGGAAACTCTCACCTAGAGCATTAGTTCAAATTTGCCAACTCAAATAAAGGAAGGTGGGACAGCAATTTCTATTGGCCTCCCAGTCCATTGCCCCTCCCCACCGACCACTGACCCTAAGGATCTGCTGGCTCCACCACTTCCATGGAGGTGTTTCTGGGTAGGTCACTCAGGTTCCAGGGGTGGTAGTGAGCATGGTGTCACTCTGCCCCACACACAACCACAGTGTTGTCTGACCAACACTGACTGGTTTTACCAAGTAGTAAATATTCACTTCTTGAGTCGTTGCCTGTGACTCAGGAAGAAGCCAAACTGTTACATTTTCCTCCTTAGAAGTTAACCATAATGATGGCTAATTTTTATTGGTCCCTCTGATGGGCCAGCTGGTAGCCTACAAACTTTACATTTACTATTTTAATCCTGACAGTACAGGTAGGTATTAATATTTTTTCAGTTTTAGCATGGGGGAATTGATGCACAGAGAGGCCAAGTGATTTGTCTGAGGTCACAAAATCTGGGGGTGGCAGAGCTGGACTTGAACCACAAAGCCTGGCACCACCCTTCTCATTGCTCTGCCTCCTTTGGGTCAGCACTCCTGATCTCTCGAGTTTACCCTGAACCAGCAGAAGCCTGCCCTACTCAGCCCCAGGGCCCAATGAGAATAGTGCTCCTGCCTTACCTGGGGTTTTCCATGCTCAGAACCTTTGCTCAGATGGGCGAGGGAGCCTGGAGGATGTTCTATTCCCAGAGTCTGTAGTGAGGGCTGCCTGGCCACATTCAGGTGACACTGGTGCCCAGATGATGGACAGGCGGGCATTTAGAAGTTTGGGCAGTACATTCTTCTCCCTTTTTAAGAGCCATTGGGTGCTGTAGCCTTCACACCCTATAACACATCATAGGGTGCCCTAACTGCCTTTGCTTTAGGAGCCTGTAGCCCAATACATGCTCTGTGGAGAGGGCTCATCAATTCAGCATACTCTCACCTAGAAAGGATGACAATGCTCAGGATGTGGGGGCTGTAGGGCCTCCATCATTCTTGCTTAACTGGCTCCCATTCCAGTGGGGAGCAGACCAGTTCCAGAAGGGATTCTAGGGTCAGGACTCTGGAGATGCCTCATAAAGGCAGAACAGACTTCTGATGCCTGACCAAGTCCCCAGGAAGGAGCCCTGGCTGGAGTCCAGCACTCATAGAGAGGAAGGCCATCACAAAAGTTTACTCCATTGTCCTAATGGATTGACTCCAACCCCCTTGAGCCAAGAAGACTGCAGACTTCTGATGCTCATTCCAATGACTTCTCATGGATGTCTTTTCTCTTTTCTCTTCTGTACAGGGGAAGTGCCTCAATGTCCCTCTTGTGAAACCCCTCTGCACACAAATGTCCTGTGACCCAAAGATCTGCCTTGCATCCAGCCAGCAGTGCTCCCCCCTCAACAGCTGCTGCAAATGGGGCCAACACCCCTCACAGATATGCTCTCAACCTCCCCCAAGAATGCTGCCACTGATCCCTCCATATGCCCGGGCACTCTGAAGAACTACCTTGTCACTTCCACCTCCATCGCCCAACCTCTAGAGAACCAAAACCACCAGAATATTATAAGCTCTTTGTGTACTAAATTGGGCACACACTGAGTCCAATACTGAACATTGAGACTTGGCTCAAAGTCCACAGGAGTTTTATTTTGTGGCTTATTAGCATGAAAGTTGGTTACCTGGTGAGCATTGCTCTATGTGTGAGATGCACCTACACTGCTCCTTCAGGATAAAGCATCCTGGTGTCCTGTCAATATAGACCCACAACCCACAGCCTAGTCTTCATCTCTCACCATGAACTGGGACACCTGGATTTTCTTCACATTCTGCTCTTTGATAAAATCCCAAACTGTTTTTAAAATAGAAATACTGGCTTTTACTAAATCTCTTGGGCAAGTTACTTAAACTCCCTGTGTTTTACTTTTCTAATAGAAAAGATGGGGATAATGGTGTCTTCTTTACAGGTGGCCATGGGGCTCATGGTAAGTGCTGCAAAGTGCTCAGCACAAGGCCATGCCCCTGGTAAATACTCAGGTGCCAGTAGCTAATGTCTCTTATACCCCACCTCTCAGCCCAAGGAGGAGGGAAATATGAGTTCAGAGATATCCACAGTATTTTGAAAATTCAGGGTCATCGAAGTGGAGACCATGCCTAGTTTTTTTACCTTTACACACCAGGGTGTTGGCACATTCTCGTAAGGAGGGCATTGACCACACATGGATTCATATCCCTGGCCCACCACCCATGCAGTCTCCTAGAAACCATTGGAAAAGACCTTTGCACCTACCAGTCCTTCAGAAATATTATTTTGCCTTCCACGCCCTTAACATTTCTCATGATATGAAGGAAACAATGATGCCCACTTGCTTGAGTTAAAATCTGCTCCTCCTCTGAGAAAGCTGGACCACCCAATACTTCAGATCCCTTTTCATTGAATCTTTGCCACCTTCATCAAGTTTTTCTTCCACACTAGTGTTTGAAGGCTATCCATGGACAAGACTTCATTTGGAAAATCCTAGACCATGAAAGTGTGGATGAAGTAACCTGATGAACCACAGAATCAGAGAAGGACCATAATAAAGGCTATACTCTGACCATAGAACCCTTTCCCCAGGCCATCATAGTTCTGAATGAAAGAGCCTCTACCATTGTCTAGGGTTTTTCCTTGGAAAAGACAGAGCCCAGGGTAGACATTCAACTTCCCCCAGAATTAGGGGATGCTTCCCAGGAGGCCCAGGAAGTCTCTCCTGACTGAGATCATATGAGAAAGCTGCAGAGCTTGACAATGGAATTTGATTGGGATGGAGAAGGCAGGCAGGTCTTCTAGCAAGAAGCACTGAGATATTGGCAGATCTTATCCTCCTCTAACTGGTCTCTCTGGTCCCTGAGTAGAGATCCAGCCAGTGATTCTGCACATCTGCAGAGCCAAGCCACTGGTTTTATCTGGCCAGAGAGCTTACTGGGTTATTCTTCCTGATTCTGGTCCCAACCAAAAAGCAACACAAGCCTCAGAGCCTCATTATTTGCCTTTAGTCAGGCAGAAAAGCAAATTTCTATCCCTGTATACTGGTGAATATACCCCCAGTTTTCTTTAACTTGAATGCCTAACTAGAACACCTGTTAAACCACATAGCCCATTCTAGTGCCCTGTGTACAGTGGCACTCACGCAGAGACTAAGCCAGCAAATCTCTCCATCAACATAGCCTAGGCAGTGGCCCTGTATGGCCAGGGAACTTGGTGAACAGTTATGCCTTTTTTAAGTCCCTGACCAATGAAGTAGGATAGCTTTTGAGTCTAGATTATTGCCTTGTGTAAGCAGGAAAATGGTTATATGGCTGCATCTACTACTAACTAGATACCTAAGAAGCATGACTCACGAGTTAAGACAACTACAGACCCCATTCTACATGTGGGTATGGAACCAAGAAAGCAGTGGTATCTAAATAATCCCATCCGGTGGCACCCACTGACCTCAGAGCTCAGGAAATGGCCTCACCCAAATACAGACCCCAATAACAAGCATTAATTACACAAGTAACTAGTGTGCTGTCTAGAATCCTAACCTGAGCTGACTAGTGAAGGACTGCTAAAGCAAACCTGTAAATTTGGAATGAAGAGACCATTTACTCAAATACCCATATACCAACACAACAAGTCAGATATCACAAGAATCAGGTAAATGACATGACAAAATGGCACAAATGAATTTCCATAACTGGCTCTAAAGAAATGATCCGTATAACTTCTCACAAAGAAATCAGAATAGTGCTCTTGAAGAATTTTAATGAACCACAAGAGCACAGACACACATTAAAAACATTAGGAAAACAATGTATGAACAAAATAAGAACATCAACAAAGTAATAGAAGCCTGAAAAAAAGCAGTGATTGTACTGAAGACTACAATAAAGAGTTTCAACAGTAAAACAAGCAGAAGAAAGTGTGAACTAAAAGATAAGTCATTTGAAATTACGCTGTCAGAGAAACAAAACATTTTTAAGTAAAGAAAGACTACAAATTAAGAAACTGCATATTCTCCTTGGATAAGTGTCTATTCAGGACCTTCACACATTATTTAATGGGATTGTCTTCCAGTGTCAAGTTGCATGAATTATTTATATATTTTGGAGATTAAACCCTTGTCTGATGTATCATTGGCAAGTATGGTTTCCCATACACTCAGTTGCCTTTTCATTTTGATGATGGTTTCTTTAGCCATAGAGAAGCTTTTTAATTTTTTGTAGTTCCATTTGTTTATTTTTCCTTTATTTCCCTTGCCCTAGGAGATATATTGGCAAAAATATTGCTGCATGGATTATTTGAAGTTTTACATTGTATGTTTTCCTCCAGAACTTTCATGGTATCATGACTTACATTTAAGTCTTTTTTTTTTTTTAAGATTTTATTTATTTATTTTTAGAGAAGGTAAGGGAGGGAGAAAGGGAGAGAAACATCAATGTGTGGTTGCCTCTCACGTGGCCCCCCACTAGGAGCCTGGCCTGCAACCCAGGCATGTGCCCTGACTGGGAATCGAACCTGCGACACTTTGGTTCACAGCCCAAGCTCAATCCACTGAGCTACGCCAGCCACGGCTTACATTTAAGTCTTTTAATCCATTTTGAATTTATTCTGGTGTATGGTGTAAGCTGGTGGTTTAGTTTCATTTTTTCACATGTACTAGTCCAGTTCTTCCAACACCACTTATTGAAGAGGCTATGTTTACTCCATTGTATGCTCATGTTCCCTTTGTCAAATATTAGTTGACTGTAGAGACATGGTTTTATTTCTGGGCTCCCTATTCTGTTCCATTGATCTATGTGTCTATTCTTATGCCATTATCAGACTGTTTTGATTATAGTGGCCTCGTAGCATAGTTTGATATCAGATATTGTGATACTTCCTACTTTATTCTTCTTTCTCAAGAATGCTGAGGTTTGTCAGAATTTCTTAATATGTATTTTACCAAAAAAAATAAAAAAAAAGATTGCTGAAGCCATTGGAGGTCTTTTTGGGTTCTATATAAATTTTTGGAGTATTTGTTCTAGATCTGTGAAATATGCCATTGGTATTTTAGTAGGTATGATCTCAACTATAAGAGGAATCTAATAAACAAAATAAGCTAATGAACAAAATAGAACCACAGGCATGGAAACATGAAACAGACTGACAGTGACCAGAGGGAAAAGATGAGGGAGATAATGGGAAGAAAAGGGGGAAGGGGCAAGTCAAGGAACAGGTATAAATGACCCATGGACATGGACAACAGGGTGGGGAGTGACTGTGGGAGTGGGAGTGGGGCAGAGGAGAGAAATAGGGGAAAATTGGGACAACTGTAATAGAACAGCAAAATTTTTTTTTAAATAAAAAGGTAAAAAAATTAAATTTCTCAGTCAAAAGACATAGAATGGCTGGAAGGATAAAAAACAGTAAGTTCCAATGATATGCTGCCTATAAAACATTCATTTTTATCTATAAAGACACACACAGACTGGCAGAAAAAAATGGATAAAGGTATTTGAAACATATGGTACCAAAAGACAACAGCAAAGGCTATACTTAAAACAAAATAGACTTTAAGATACAAACAGGAGACAAAGTCACTGTGTAATGATATAGAGTTCAATCCATCTCCATCAAGAAAGTAAACCGACTATAAATATTTATGCACCTCATACTGAAGTACCTAACTATATAAAGTGATTACTAGTAGAACTAAAAAAATAAACAGCAATACAACAATAGTTGAGCATTTTAATACCTCATTCTCACAAATAGATTATCCATGGACATGAACAATGGTGTGGGGATTGCCTGACAGAGTAGGGGGTGCTTGGTGGAGGATGACAAAGGGGGAAAATTGGAACTGTAATAGCATAATCAATAAAATATAATTTTAAAAAAGAAAGATTATCAAGACGGTAAGAAAACAGCAGATTTGAACAACACTATAGACCAAACCAAACTGAACAGATGTGTACATTATATTCTATTCAACAGAAGCAGAATGCACATTTTCTCTAAGTACCTATGGGAATATTTTTTTTACAATAGATATTATGGTAGGCCACAAAACATGTCTAAGCAAATTTAAGAAAACTGAAATCATACCAAGTAACTTTTCCAACCATAATAGTGTGAAACAAGAAATAAATAAGATGAGAAAAGCTGGAAAATATCAAATACATGAAAATTAAACAACACACTCTTGAACAACCAGCGAATCTATAGGAAATCAAAAGGAAAATTTTTTTTCAAATTGTTACTTGCTATTTATTTAGTACATTCCAGCAGTGCTATGATGGAAGCATGATCAGCACAATTAGCTTTGGGAATTCAACAATTATGGAACTCAAGGGGATCACCGTTTTCCAAAACAAGCAGAGGTTGCTTGCAAGGTAGTTTTATTTATGAGCAAGCAAAAGAGACGGGGGATTCAGAGTCAAAGCTCTGTCTCCTTAAAGGGAGGGTTAGTTATTAATTACATACACAATTTGGTCAATTACAAGTCTATTTCAGCTGGCTGTGCTTATTGGGTTGGGTTCCTGTCAAGCTCATTTAGCTTGCCAGCAAAATACTGTGCCACATTTTTTTAATAGCATAATCAATAGAATATACTTTAAAAATTATAAAAAATATAATTGATTTTTGAACAGAGGTTTGAATTACATGGGTTCATTTATATGTAAATTTTTTCAATAAATACTGTAAATGTATTGTTTCTTCATTGTGATTTTTTTAAATTGTTGATCTTGTACAGTTTTCTGTCTTTTATTCCCCCCCCCCGCCCACCTCCCCAGCCCTCCCCAACACCCTCCCATTTCCAACCCACATAGTTTTTGTCCCTGTGTCCTTTATACTTGTTGCTCTAAACCCCTCCCCTTTTCCCCTGAAATTCCCTCCCCTCTCACCTCTGGTGTCTGTCACCCTGTTCTCAATTTCAGTGTCTTTGGTTATATTATGCTTGTTTGTTTGTTTTGTTGATTAGGTTCCTGTTAAAGGTGAGATCACATGGTATTTGTCTTTCACTGCTTGGCTTATTTCACTTAGCATGATGCTCCCAAGTTCCATCTATGCTGTCGCAAAGGGTGGGAGCTCCTTCTTTCTTTCTGCTGCATAGAATTCCATTGTGTAAATGTACCACAGTTTTTTGATCCATTCATTAACTGATGGGCACCTAGGTTGCTTCCAACACTTGACTAGTGTAAACTGTGCTGCTATGAACATTGGGGTGCATAGGTTCTTTTGGATTGGTGTTTCAGGGTTCTTAGGATATAATCTAGGCAGTGGAATTGCTGGGTCAAAAGGTAGGTCCATTTTTTATTTTCTTAGAAAATTCCATACTGTTTTTCATAGTGGTTGTACCAGTCTGCAATCCCACCAACAGCGCACTAGGGTCCCCTTTTCTCCACAACCTCCCCAACACTTGCTGTTTGTTGCTTTGTTTATGAAGGCCGTTCTGACTGGTGTCAAGTGGTATCACACTGTAGTTTTAATTTCCATCTCTCTGATAGCTAGCGATAACGAGCAACTTTTCATGTGTCCCTGGATCCTCCATATGTCCTCCTTAGAGAAGTGTCTGTTCAAGTCCTTTGCCCATTTTTAATTGGGTTGCCTGTCTTCTTAGAGTAGAGACGTGTAAGTTCTTTATGTACTTTGGAGATTAAACCCTTGTCTGAGGTATCATTGGCAAATATGTTTTCCCATACAGTTGGTTCTCTTTTTATATTAATACTGTTTTCTTTAGCTGTGCAGAAGCTTTTTATTTTGATGAGATCCCATTTGTTTATTCTTTCCTTTATGTCCCGTGCTTTAGGGGACATATCAGTAAAAATGTTGCTGCGTGGAATATCTGAGATTTTCCTGCCTATGTTCTCCTCTAGGATTTTAATGGTGTCACGGTTTATATTTAAATCTTTTATCCACCTTGAATTTATTTTTGTGTATGGTGTAAGGTGGTGCTCAAGTTTCTTTTTTTTGCATGTAGCTGTCCAGTTCTCCCAGCACCACTTGTTGAAGAGGCTATTTTTGCTCCATTTTATGTTGCTGCACCCTTTGTCGAATGCTAATTGACTGTAGAGACTTGGGTTTATTTCTGGGCTCTTTGTTCTGTTCCACTGGTTCATGTGCCTGTTTTTGTGCCAGTACCAGGCTATTTTGATTACAGCAGCTTTGTAATAAAGTTTGGTATCAGGTATTGTGACCCCTCCTGCTTTGCTCTTCTTTCTCAAAATTGCTGCAGCTATTCGGGGTCATTTATGGTTCCATATAAATTTTTGAAGTGTTTGTTCTATGTCTGTGAAATATGCCATTGGTACTTTAATAAGTATTGCACTGAATTTGTAAATTGCTTTGGGTAGTATGGACATTTTGATGATATTAATTCTTCCAATTCATGAATATGGTATATGCTTCCATTTGTTTGTGTGTTCCTTGATTTCTTTCTTCAGTGTTGTGTAGTTTTCTGCATACAGGTCTTTTACCTCCTTGGTTAGGTTTCTTCCTAGGTATTTTATTTTTCTTTTTGCTATATTGAATGAAATTTTTTTATTGATTTTTGCTCCTGCTTTTTCATTGTTGGTGTACAAAAATGCCTTTGATTTCTGGATATTGACATTGTATGTGGCTGTTTGGCCAAATTCATTTATTAGATCGAGCATTTTTTTGGCCGAGTCTGTAGGATTTTCTATGTACACTATCATGTCATCTGCAAACAATGATAGTTTTGTTTCCTCCTTTCCAATTTGGATGCCTTTTATTTCCTTTTCTTGTCTAATTGCTGTGGCTAAGACTTCCAATACTATATTGAATAGAAGTGGTGAAAGTGGACAACCTTGTCTTGTTTCTGATCTTAGTGGGAAAGATTTTAGTTTTTGCCTGTTGAGTATGATGTTGGCTGTAGGTCTCTCATATGTGGCCTTTATTATGTTGAGGAATGCTCCCTCTATTCCCACTTTGCTGAGTGTTTTTATCATACATTGGTGTTGTACCTTATCAAATGCTTTTTCCACATCTCTTGATATGATCATGTGATTTTTGTCATTGCTTTTGTTTATGTGATGCATTACATTTACTGATTTGGGAATGTTGAACCATCCTTGCATCCCTGGGATGAATCCCACTTGGTCATGGTGTATGATCTTTTTAATGTATTGTTGGATGTGGTTTGCCAATATTTTGTTATGGATTTTAGTGTCTATGTTCATCAGTGATATTGGCCTGAAATTTTCTTTCTTTGTTGTGTCTTTATCTGCTTTTGGGATTAGGATGATGCTGGCTTCATAAAAAGAGTTTGGGAGTCTTCCATCATTTTGGATTTTTTCGAATAGTCTGTGAAGGATAGGGGTTAGCTCTTCCTTAAATGTTTTTTTTTTTTTTTTATGATTTTATTTATTTATTTTTAGAGAGGGGAAGGGAAGGAGACAGAGAGAAATACCTAAATGTGTGGTTGCCTCTTGCGTGGTCCCTGATGGGGACCTGGCCCACAACCCAGGCATGTGCCCTGACTGGGAATCGAACGTGCGACACTTTGGTTCGCAGCCCGCACTCAGTTCACTGAGCTACACCAGCCAGGGCTCCTTAAATGTTTTGTAGAATTCTCCTGTGAAACCATCTGCTCCAGAGCCTTTGTGTGTACGGAGTTTTTTGATTACTGCTTCAATTTCATCAACTGTTATTGGTCTGTTCAGGCTTTCTGTTTCTTCTTCTTTGAGTTTGGGGAGATTATATTTTTCTAGAAACTTGTCCATTTCATCTAGGTTTTCAAATTTCTTGGCATACAGTTCTTCATAGTAATTTCTTACAATCCTTCGTATTTCTGTGGTGTCAGTTGTAATCTCTCCTCTTTCATTTCTGATTGTGTTTATTTGGGTTCTCTCTCTTTTTTTCTTGATGAGCCTGCTTACAGGCTTCTCAATTTTGTTTATCTTTTCGAAGAACCAGCTCCTGGGTTCATTGATCTTTAAAATTGTGCTTTTAGTCTCTATGCCATTTAATTCTGCTCTGATCTTTGTTATTTCCTCCCTTCTACTTGCTCTGAGCTGTCTTTATTGGTGTTCCTCAAGTTCTTGTAGGTGTAGGGTTAAGTTGTTTGTTTGAAATGTTGCTATCCTTTTTAGGTAAGCCTGTATCATATGAACTTCCCTCTCAGGACTGCCTTCGCTGTGTCCCATAAGTTTTGGGTTGTTGTGAGTTCATTTTCATTTGTTTCCAGAAACTTTTTGATTTCTTCCTTAATTTCATTCTTGACCCATTCATTTTTAACAGCATCCTATTCAATCTCCATGATTTTGAGGGTTTTGGGTTTTTCCCCTTGGGGTTGGTTTCTAGTTTCAGTCCTTTATGGTTGGAGATAATGCTTGGTATGATTTCAATTTTCTTGAATTTGTTGAGGCTTGTTTTGTGTCCTATCATGTGTGGTCTATCTTTGAAAATGATCCATGTGCATTTAAAAGAAAGTGTATTTAGTTTCTTTGGGATGAAGAGCTCTATATATGTCTCTTAAGTCTATTTCATGTAGTGTGTTGTTCAATGCCACAATCTTTGTTGATATTTTGTTTGGAAGGTTTGTCCAGTTTTGTCAGTGGGGTGTTAAAATCCCCTACTATAATTGTGTTGCTGTCAATATCTTTCTTGAAGTCCTCTAAGATTTTGTTGATGTATTTAGGTGCTCCTGTGTTGGGTGCATATATATTTACAGTATTTATGTCTTCTTGGTGGATTGTTCCCTTGAGTATTATGAAGTTACCTTCTGGGTCTCTCTTTATGGCTCTTCTTTTGAAGTCTATTTTGTCTGATATGAGTATTGCTACCACAGCCTTTTTTTCCTGTTCCTTTGCTTGGAAAATTTGTTTCCAGCCCTTCCCTTTGAGCCTGTGTATATCTTTTGTCCTGAGGTGGGTCTCTTGTAGGCAGCATATGTATGGGTCATGCTTTCTTAAACACTCAGCTATTCTATGTATTTTTTAAAATATATTTTATTGATTATGCTATGACAGTTGTCCCATTTCTCCCCCATCATTCCCCTCCAACCTGCACACCTCCTCCCATCCACAGTCCCCCCCATTAGTTCATGTCCATGTGTCATAAGTTCTTTAGCTTCTACATTTCCCACACTATTCTTGCCCTCCCACTATTTTCTACCCACCGTCTATGCTACTTGTTCTCTGTACCTTTTCCCCACTCTCCTCCTCCCACTCCCCTGTTGCTAACCCTGAACATGAACTTCATTTCTGTTGTTCTGTTCCTCTTCTAGCTGTTTGCTTAGTTTGCTTTTAAGTGTGGTTGTTAATAGCTCTGAGTTTGCTGTCTTTTCACTGTCATATTTTTATCTTCTTCTTCTTAGAGAAGTCCCTTTAACATTTCATATAAAAAGGGCTTGGTGATGATGAGCTCCTTTAACTTGACCTTATCTGAGAAGCACTTTATCTTCCCTTCCATTCTAAATGACAGCTTTGCTGGATAGAGCAATCTTGGATGTAGGTCCCTGCCTTTCAAAACTTCAAATATTTCTTTCAAGCCCCTTCATGCCCGTAAGGTCTTCTTTGAAAAATCAGCTGACAGTCTGATGGGAACTCCTTTGTAGGTGACTGTCCCCTTATCTCTTGCTGCTTCTAGAATTCTCTCCTTCATTTTAATCTTGGCTAATGGAATGATGATGTGCCTTGGCATGTTCCTCCTTGGGTCCAACTTCTTTGGGACTCTCTGAGATTCCTGGACTTCCTGGTAGTCTATTTCCTTCGCCAGATTGGGGAAGTTTTCCTTTATTATTTGTTCAAATAAATTTTCCACTTGTTGCTCTTCTTCTTCCCCTTCTGGTACCCCTAGAATTCGGATGTTGGGGCGTTTAATGATGTCCAGGAGGTTCTTAAGCCTCTCCTCAGTTTTTTAAATTCTTGTTTCTTCCTTGTTTTCTGTTTGGTTGTTTGTATTTTCCTTCTGGTCCACTCCATTGATATGAGTCCCAGTTTTCCTCCCATCTCTATTTGTTCCCCATGCATCTTCCTTCATTTCACGTATTGTAGCCTGCATTTTTTCATCTAATTTGTGAGCAAAATCAACCAATTCTGTGAGCATCCTGATCACCAAGGTTTTGAACTGTGTGTCTGATAGGTTGGCTATCTCTTCACGGCTTAGAGGAATTCACTCTGGGGCTCTGATTTGTTCTTCGTTTTGAGCCATTTTTGGTGTTTTTTGTTTTTTGTTTTTAATGTTCGAATCTTTTTGTTTGTTTGTTTGTTTTTAATTATTATTTTTATTGTTTTTTAATCAGTATTTTTTAATTGTTGATATTGTACATTTTTCTGTCTTTTACCCTGCCCCCAGCCCACCGCCCCAGCCCTCCCCACCTTCCTCCTATTTCCATCCCCCATAGTTTTTGTCCATGTGTCCCTTATACTTGTTGCTCTAAACCATTCCCCTTTTCCCCTTACATTCCCTCCCTTCTCCCCTCTGGTCACTGTCAGACTGTTCTCAAATTCAGTGTCTTTGTTTATATTATGCTTGTTTGTTTGTTTTGTTTATTAGGTTCCTGTTAAACATGAGATCATATGGTTTTTGGTTTTGGTCTGGTCGTGGCTGTACATAGTGAGGCGTTGGGCCTTAGGTCTTCCCCAGTGCGGGGCTGCTTAGTCACTGAGTTGTGACGCTATTTGTGGGGATGGGGTCCAAGAGGGAACAATGGTGCCTGCTCCACTCTCCCCCGGACTCCAGTCCCTTCCGCCGCCTCCCGTTCACCTGGACTATTCATGCACGCACTTTTACGCAGCGAGGGGTGGAGCCTTAGGTGTTCCCCAGTGTGGGGCAGCTGAGGCGCTGAGTTGTGACGCTGTTTGTGGGGGCAGGGTCTGAGAGGGATCAATAGCGCCCACTCCGCTCTCTCCTGCATTCAAGTCCCTTCCGCCACTTCCCCTCCACCTGGATTGTCTGCGCTTGGGAATGTGGAAACACCCGGCCAGCCAGCCGCCTTGCGTGGCCTCACTGGGTCTGCCACCCCGTGCCCGGGTTCTGCCAGCTGCCACCTGTGTGCCCAGAGTCTGCCAGCTGCCGCCTGTGCACCTGGGAACTGCCAGCGGCTGTTGCCTGTGTTCCTGGGTCTGCACGTCCACTTTTTCTTGCCGCGACTCCGCCCCTCTTACTGGTCTGGATGAATGGTTGTTGGACTTCCATACAGTTCAATTTTCTATAAGTTCTGGTTGTTTTCTTGTTTCTAAATATTTGTTGTCCTTAATTTTGGTTGTGAGAGGAGGCACAGTGTGTCCACTTATGCCTCCATCTTGGCCAGAAGTCCTATGCTATGTCTTTTGATTGGAGCATTTAAACCATTTACATTTAAGGGTATTATTGATAGGTAGTGATTCATTGCCATTTTTGTACCTGTGTTCCTCTCTCTGTCTTTTCCTTCCTTTCCTTAAAGCAGTCCGTTTAGAATCTCTTGCAGAACTGGTTTGGTAGAGGTGTATTCTTTTAGACTTCTTTTGTCTGGGAAGCTCCTTATTTGGCCTTCTATCTTGATTGAAAGCCTTGCTGGGTAAAGTAGTCTTGGTTGCAGGCCTTTGGTTCTCATTACTTGGAATATTTTTTGCCATTGTCTTCTGGTTTGGAGTGTTTCCATTGAGAAGTCAGCTGTTAACCTTATCGGGGCTCCCTTGTATGTTACTTCCTTTTTCTCCCTTGCTGCCTTTAAGATTCTCTCTTTGTCTTGGAAGTTTGCCATTTTAATGATGATGTGTCTTGAAGTGGGCCTCTTTGGGTTCCTCTTGATTGGGACTCTCTGTGTTTCCTGGATTTGTGCGACTTTTTCTCTCATCAAATTAGGGAAGTTTTCCATCATTACTTTTTCAAATAGGTTTTCTATCCCTTGCTCTTCTTCTTCTCCTTCTGGTATCCCTATTATACGGATATTATTACCTTTCATGTTGTCTTGCATTTCTCTTAATCCCTTTTCATTCTTTCTGGGCCTCTTTTCCTTTTCTTCCACTTTCTGGGTGTCTTTTTCTACTTTGTCCTCCAACTCACTGACCCGATCTTCTGCTTCATTGATTGTGCTTTTCATTCCTTCTACTGTGTTCTTCAGTTCAGAAATTGTATTCTTCATTTCCTCTTGGCCCTTGTTGATAGTTTCTATTTCCTTTTTCATGTTGATATAGTTTGCAGTGAGTTCATCATAGCTTCCCTGTAGTTTATGGTAGTTCATTGAGAGCTCATGGAGTTTCCTGACAACCATTGCTTTGAACTCATGATCTGATAGTTGAGTTGCCTCTGTTTCATTTAGCATTCTTTCTGGGGCTTCCTCCTTTCCTTTCATTTGGGGATTGTTTCTTTGTCTTCCCATTGTTTGTGAGACTGTTCTTGTAAGCCTGTTTCTTAAACTGATCTGTTCTGGCTCCCTGGGTTTATGGTGTGAACTTCTGTTGTAGAATACCTGTGAGATTCAGTGGTGTAGTTTCCTTCAAGTATCCTGGTGTTCACAGCTTCCACTGTCTCAGCTGTTGGGATACCCCCTCTTTTGGTCCAACTCTGGTTTTTTCACAGTTCTAGGATTTTTTTGCCTCATCCAGGATCACAGATGTGAACTCCGGGTCTTCCACAGAGTCCCCTCCTCTGGTCACAGGGTCGCCTCCAGTCCCAGGGCCGCCTCCGGGAGCTCAGCCTCCTCAGGTTAGTCACAGGGCCACCTCCAGTCTCTGGACCGCCCCCGGTCAGTTGCAGAGCTGTCTCAGGACCCAGGGCCACCTCTGGTCAGTCGCAGAGCCACCTCCAGTCACAGAGCCACTTCCCTCCTGGTCGCAGGGCCACCTCTGGTCGGTTGCAGAGCCACTGTGCTTTGCCAAGTCATCTCTTCCACCAGGAGTGGACCTGTCCTCATCTCCTTCCTATTGTTTCACGATCTGGAGAGAGCCAGCCTGGAAAATTTTTATAATTTTGAAAAATGGAAATGGAAACAACATACCAAAGCAGCATACAAAACAGGGAAGTTTATAGTAATGAAAATATACATTAAGAAAAAAAAGAAGTATCTCAAATAACTTTACACTACAAAAAAAAAAACCTAGCAAAAACTAAGCATAAACTTAGCAAAGGGAAGGCTATAATGGAGACTTAAAAAGGAATAAATGGCCCTTGCTGGTGTAGCCCAGTAGATTGAGCAGTGGCCTATGAACAAAAGTATCCCCTGTTTGATTCCCAGTCAGGGCACATGCCTAGGTTGCAGGCCAGGTTTGGGGGTGCATGAGAGGCAACCACACATTGATGTTTCTCTCCTTTTCTTTCTCCTTCCCTTCCTGTCTCTCTGAAAATAAATTTTTAAAAAAGAAACAAATGTCAAGTACAGAACAAGAAAATAATATATCAAAACTAAGATTTGGTTCTTTGAAAATACAAACAAAATTGAAAAACCATTAGACTAACCAAAAAAAAAGAGAAAGAGCACCCTAATCAAACCAGCCATGCTTCGCTTTGTATGCTCATTTCCTTCCTTTTATTACTCTTGCTTTATAAAATAGAGTGCATTACAAATGTGTATTTTGTAAAAGTGAGATTCAACTCCTATTTGGACATGTTTCTATGAAGGGAAAAGCAAACTAATTTTTTTGCTCTTGATATCAGAAATAAACAACTTAGTTAACCATAGGTTGTGGAGTCAGTGGACATGGCCCTTCCCCTTTCCCATGATTGAGGGCTGGTCAGATGGCCACTGGCCAGAAGGAATGTGTTTTGTTTTGGGAATGGGTTGTAACTCCCTCCATATCTCCTTCTGGGAGTGGCTTCTTGTCCTGTGACTGCTTCTTGCAGCAGGTACACACTGAGGTGATGTAGTTTAGAGTCATAGATAGGAGTCACACATGCCTCCTTTGTCTGGGACCCCTTATACAGGAGCCTCAGCCTGGAGGAGGTGCGGTCTCTCTCGCACCCACCTGCCACCCCTCAGTGCACGCTCCTACAAAGTGAGTATTAAACAGCATGTCCTCATCAGCTAGTCCACCGGATGCCTGTGTGTTTGTTTTTACGGAATACCACAAACAGTTAAGCAGCTCCCTGGTTTGGGGATCCTGTGCTACATAGGTCTTAGTAAACGTAGTCATGTATCAGCACTTAATTCAGATGATCACATCACTATTCTAAAATAAAATTAGAATCTTATTAAGGAAGGAGGGGAAATGGAGGAAGGGGTAAGCCACTGTTCCTTGCGCCCCTCCTCCCAGAACTGTGGTGAACTGGCACACGCGTGAACCAACACCAACCACCGCCCCGCCCCTTGCGCCCCCCCCCCCCCCACTGGCCACCCGCAGTTCCAAATGTATTCTAGCAACCGTCCTGACAGTCAGCTCTTGGCTTTCAACAGTGCTGGCAGCTAAAGGAGCTCACTGGGATCTCTCTCTCCGAGGACAGACCTAACACAACCCCAAGTGCTCTTTGTCCATCAGTGGCAGCAGCACCCAGCTGTCTATTCGCCACCATCTGCTCGAACGCCATCCGATAACCATCTGCTGATTTGACCATGCTGTGTCACAAGGTCTCTATGGTTATGTTTCAGGTTCCTGCAGGCCCTGTGCTTTTTCCTGGGGATCCTTACCTCAATCTGCAGGCATTGCCATCAGAGGGCCTGTGGTAAAAGTGGGCAAGAGATGGCAGAATGGGTGGGAGAACCTGCAGTCCTAGAGAGGCAGTCCAATCAGGGAAGGGGCCCTGATTGCTCTAGGGAATCAGAGTCTACCTTCATGCCCCTGGGGTTCCAGGGAGGCCTCTGTTCCTTCGTGCCCAGGCCTGGGCCTCTGCAGAGAGTCCTCTATGCTCAGAGCCCAGAAAATTCGTGCCTCGGACAATCCCAGGCCTCTGTGATGAGCCTTTGAAGAAACGCCATCAGCAGCTCTCAGAGCTCCACTTGAGGTTTCCCACCAGTGGAGAGGCGGAGGCATACCAGGCTGCCCCAGAGGTCCTCAGACACAGTGGGCCAGGAGGGCCCATAGGCTCCCTCTTCAGCTTCCGCATTTTCTCAGAGGAAAAGCCAGCCTGAAAAGAACCAATACAGCACCAGAGGGCAGAAATGATCCTGCTCCTTCCTGAAGGAGCACAAGGTTTCTCTGCTGCCCCTGCAGGTGCAGGGAACTTCTGAGGCTGCCCCGCCCTCCATCCCCCCCTCCGCCACAACCCCCTCCCCCTTCCTGCCCCTTCCTGAGCTGCAGTTCAGAGTCAAGGAGGAGACATCAAAGCAGAGAAGAAAGCTCTGTTCAGCACATCAGTAGTGCTTACCAGGGAGAGGCTGAGGCCATCTCTGGCTCCAGAGCTCCAGAGCTCCAGAGCCTCTCTGTTCTTCCCCCTTGCCTGAGGCAAGGAGTGCTCCTGTTGCTATTTTTAGTACCCCTCCCACCAACCTGCCAATCACTTCTGCAGCTAGTGCAGGACTCCTCAATAGGCACATCCAGCGGCTCCCTAGCCAGCCTCTGACATCGACATCACCCCCATGGATACCAACCCACCTACCTAGCTCTCATCTCCAGGGCTCCTCTGTGGCTCTAGTGGGAAGAGCCTTGCAGTCAGGGCCCCACCATGGCTTTGCCACAAAACTGTTGGACCATCAGCTGGCTCCTTATGGAAGCAATAAGCCTTTTGTTTGAGCCCGAAGCAGGGTCTTTTGTTTGTGAGGTGTCGGGAAGACAAACATGAAACCCCAGAGATTGTCACAACGCAGCTTTGTTCAGTTGCCAGAGAATAGAGAAGAGGGACTTGAAATTCTGAAATCCACTTCTCATTTCACTTTTTGGATGAAAAGTTGTATATACATAGGAAGCTAGAAGTGAAGGGGTGGTCCAGGCAAATGAGAAGGCGGAATCTTCACAGTATTTCTTAGGAGAGGGCAGTTGTCAACTGCAGAAACAAAGAGAAACAGAATTGGTAAGGATCTGGATCAATGTGGCGGCCTATTTTCTCCTCTTACATTTTTTACTACATTTTGTATGACTTGAAGGAAAAAGAAAAACCACAATCTTGCAGGTGCTTATGCCAAACCTGCCACCAGTGTGTGGGCAGCTGGGTCAGGACCCCTGCTCCCCAGAATTCTGTCTCAGTTACACCGAACCCCTCCCTTCTCTAGTGCTCAAAGTTACTTCTGCTTGGGGGGCAGAGCCTGCCAGAGAAGCAGGGGCACAGTTACTTGTTTAGAATTGATAATTTAGAGGAACTCAGAATAATTTAAGATTCATTCATAGTGCTTGAATAAACAGTGTGTTACTTTTAAAAAAATTTATTTTATTGTTCTTTACAGTTGTTCGTATTTTCTCCCTACACCTCCCCCCAACTCCTCCAAACCCACCTCCCTCCCTTCAGTATTCCATTTATGACTATAGCACAGTTTGTTTATTCACATGCCACAAAAGATCTGACAGCTTACAATTGTTTTTTATGCTAATCATTCTAATAATTAAATGTTGGTATTTCATTGAGGTATTAATTTGTAGTTTCCTCATGGCTAATATCATGGAGCATTTATTTCCTATGCTTATTACTATCCATTTATTTTCTTTGGGGCCAAATCTTCAGATCTCTCGCTCCCTTCAAAAAATGCAGTTGTTTGTGTTGTCTTTTTTTTTTTAATTTAAAAGTTTTAAACTCTTTCTGGGATATGCATTCTGGGTGTATATCCTTTATCAGCAGTATGAGTCCTCCAATTTACTTTTCAACATTGTTTTGGCTATTTTGGGCTCCTTGCAATTCCATGTGAATTTGATGACTAGCTTTTTTATTTATGTAAAAAGGGGTGATGAAATTTTGTATTAAAATCGCATTGAATATGAGCTCAGTTAGGTATTGTTAACATCTCAACAATTTGTCTCCTAATACATGAACACAGGATGCCCTTTCCTCTACTTGAACATTTAAAGTTTCTTTTATTAACTCTATAGTTTTCAGTGTACAAGTCTTTCATATCCTCAGTTAAGTTTATTTCCAAGTATTCAGTTCTTTTAGATGCTATTGAAAATGGAATTGCCTTTTAATTTCTTTTATGGATTGTCATTGCTGGTATACAAAAACACAAGTGATATTTCTATGTTGATCTCATGGCTTGCAAATTTGCTCCATTTTTTCCTTACCTCTAGTAGATTTCTTGTGGATATTTTGGGAGAGAAACATCAATTTGACAGAGAAACATCTATCAGTTGCCTCCTGTATGTGCCCTGACCAGAGATCAAATACGCAATCTTTTGGTGTACAGAATGATGTTCCAACCAACTGAGCTACCAGGCCAAAGCTGCTTTATGTTTTATGTGCATTATTTTTTTTAATTGGCTAGCAGCAATTACATATCTATTATTTGAAATAATATAAACATAGATATGAATGTACATTCTTTGGTGTTACTGGATTATAAGTTGGTCATGCAAATGATCCAGAGTGTGCTAATGTGAATTTTCTTTAAACTGTTGTAATGAAAGTCCTAAAATAAAAATTCTCATAAAGAATTTGCAAACTATCTAGACTATATCTCCTTTTCTTAATTTGAGAACTATGGGTATAAAAAATCCACAATTACCAGTAGGCATTTAAACTTTAAAAATGATGTAATTTAAAGCACTATTAGAAACTATTTTATTATATACTAAATTTAATCTAATCCCTTCCTATAATAACCTGAGAGTTTATTATCATGAATATGACCAGAGCCTTTTTTCATGTTTATCATTTGTGCATACATATTTATGCTACATTCAAAGGCAAAATCAGCCAGTATTTTACGTCTGTCTAAATTGCCATTATTTTCATTGCCTTAACTGAAAATTTAAACTTTACATGTAAAATTCTGTTATTAAAAAAGGAAAGTAAATACAGATTTCTATCAAATTAAGTGATTTATCTTTCAGATGTTTGTAAGTCTCATTGTCTTCACTCGAATGTCCCATGTGTATCTCATGCTCAACTATTTGAAGGGAAACATCATCTTCATTTTCTTCTCCCAGCCTACTGATCCAAATATGTACCTCTTCAATGAATGGCATTCAGTTGCCCAAGCCAGAAATATCTCTCACATGTCTCATCTGTGAGAAAAAAAGAGTTACCTACAAAGGAGTTCTCATAAGACTGTCAGCTGACTTCTCAAAAGACACCCTGCAGGCAAGAAGGGGCTGGAAAAAAGAAGTATTTGAAGTCATAAAAAGCAAGGACCTACATCCAAGATCACTCTATCCAGCAAAGGTATCATTTAGAATGGAAGGGCAGATAAAGTGCTTTCCAGATAAGGTCAGGTTAAAGGAGTTCATCATCACCCAGCCTTTATTATATGAAATGTTAAAGGGACTTATCTAAGAAATAGAAGAAGATAAAAGCTATGAACAGTGAAATGACAACAAACTCACAACTATCAACATCTGAACCATGAAAAAAAATAAAAAACAAGAATGAACTAAGGAAACAACGAGAACAGGAAGAGAATCACAGAAATAGAGATCACATGGAGGGTTATCAGTGGCGAAAGGGAAGGGGGAATGGGGGACAATGTAGAGGGAATAAGCAGCATAAATGGTAAGTAGAAAATACACAAGAGGAGGTTAAGAATAGTGTAGCATATGTAGAAACCAAAGAACTTATTTGTACAACCCATGGACTAATGGGGGGTGGGGAATGCAGGTGGGAGGGTTGTGCATGGTGGAGGGGAATGGGAAAGGAATGGGACAACTATAATAGCATAATCAATAAAATATATTAAAAAAGCAAATTGGAAAGACATGCTAAATCCACAGTAACAAAGAGAAGATGGCATTGCTATAAAGATAAAACACAAAAATCAATGGAACAGGATTAAAAAAACAAATAGATTCTGGTCTATTAAGATTATAGACATATTTTTAAAGATAAAGTGTGATGGGTGTGATGACACGTAGCAGTAGAGGGTGCTTAGACTTGGAGGATGTAATGGACTCCATTTCTTGATTCAACAGTCGTCTCCAGTTCCCTATTCCTCCCACTTTGAAAGCAAAAAGGCAGCTTATCTGATTTTAAGGTTCCAAGGTGTTTTAATAGGGAAAGGACAGTCTTTCTAAAAACAAGTACATATCCATAACCAAAAAAATGAATTTTAAAACTCCCCTCCCACTATAAACAATAATTAACTTCAAATGTATGATATACCAAAATGTGAGAGCTGAAATAATAAAATCTATATAAGAATCTAACAATAGCCAGAGGGGAGGGGTGGGGGATAATGGGGGGAAGGGTTTTCAGGAACAACTATAAAGGACACATGGACAAAACCAAGGGGAAGGGTGGAAGCAGGAGGTGGGTCTGGCTGGGGTGGGGGGTAGTGGTGGGGGAAAACACAGACAACTGTAATTGAACAACAATAAAATAACTTTAAAAAATTAATAAATTAATATTGTAAAATGAAAACTTAAAAGTGATAATATATACAGATATTCAAAAATTAAAATGGATATATAGTGAGTTCTGGTATTAATTTTTAGTCTCTCCTCCTACATACTGTAACTAGAAATAAACTATCAAGAATAACTAAGGCAATAAAAAAAGAATTTCTTTGTTGACCTTGGTTTAAGCAAAGATTTCCTAGACACTAAAAGCAAGAACCATAAAAGAAAAAGTGGTGACTTGAGTTTTATTAAAATTGAAAACTTTTCTCCCGAAATGATATTGTTAAGAAAATAGAAAACACCAGTCACAGAATGGTGAAACAGTATCTGATAAAGGATTTGTTTTTAAGAATATACTTTTCAATCTTTTAACAAAATAACCAATTAAACACTTAACCAATTAAAAATGGGCAAAAGATTTGAACAGGCACTTTGCCAAAAAAGACTCAGAAGCAAATAAGCACATTAAAGACTCTCAACATCATAAGCCATTGAGACAAGGCATACTAAAGTCACAATCAGATCATTCTCTATATATCCACTAGAACAGCTAGAATTAAGACTTCTGTCAACCCCAAGGGACAAAAACTAAGTGGAGAATCTGAAACTGATCCATTGCTGGTAGAAATGCAATATGGTACAGTCACTTTAGATAAACATTCTGATAAAATAGTTAATTATATAGTTATCCTATGCCTCAGCAGTTCCACTCCCAGGTATGTCCCAGGAGAAATGAAAACATTTATGTTGCCATAAATACTTGTACATGAATGTTCATAGCACCATTATTCTAAGTGATCCCAAACTGGAAACAACCAATGTCCATCAATTGTGGAATAGATGTACAAATTGTGATTTAAGCATACTATGGTCATTTAAAAAGGAATGAACTACTGATACAAACAAAAAGAGAATGACTTTCAAAAGCATTATGGTAAACGAAAGAAGCTGGACCAAAAAAGACTACATGTAGTATCATTCCATTTATATGGTATTCTAGAAAGCACAGAACTCCAGTGATAGAAAAAGATCAGTGTTTTCTAAGGGCTTAGGGTGGAGTGAGTTGGATTAACTGCAAAGACACACAATTGGGAGTGATGGAAATGTTTTATGTCTTAAATGCAGTTAAAATTATGTTTGTCAAAACTCAATTGAACACTCAAAATGGGTGAATTTGTATGTAAATTATAACTCAATACACCTGTGTTTTTTAAAAAATATACATTAGGTCTCTGCTGAATTACTTTAATACTTGGGGGTGTAGGCCTCTGATCTATTAAGATTATTAAAGACAGATTTTTAAAGATAGGGTGTGATGAGTGTGATGACAGGTAGTAGTAGAGGGTGCTTAGATTTGGAGGGCATGATGGACTCTGTACCTGACTCAATACTCATCTCCCATCCCCTATTCCTCCCACTGTGGAAGCTGAAAGACAGATTTTCTAGCTTCTTTAGCTAAGGGTGACCCAGTGACCCAGCTTTGTTCAAGAATGTCTAAGATGACTAAGGCTGGGCTTCTAGTGAGCCTATTGCTTTCCTAATAAAAAGAAACCTTGCTTTCTTGCTCTGTATCTCTCTCTCTCTCCCTTTTTCTTTTTAATGAAAAGGATTTTTGCCTGCCATGAATGCTCAGATAAAACATGCTTCAAAAAATAAAATAAGGTAAATGTCTTTATTGAAGTGTGATTATTAGAATATTACAGTTTCTCGGAGTACGAGGAAAAATTCCTACATTTTTATAACCACTGTATTCAGCATGATGTTCTATTTCTGTTTAGTCTTTCTTACTTAATTGGTCAAATTCTGTGCCAAGAATATATGTCATTTCAATCAGAATAAATTATCTCTGGACAATAACCAATGGAATCAGGGTTTGAAGGGCTATAGCAAAAAAAAAAAAAAAAGAAAGAAAATAGTACTTTACATTTATATTCCATAAGTGAAATCAGGTGTTACTCTAGTAAAATTTGGTTCTTCATAAATACTTTCATATGAAGTATTTTCTGGTGTGCTCATATCCTCTGATATAGCTGCATAGTCATTCTTTTTCTGTTCTTTTTTTTTATATCCCTTGTTCCATTGTTATCTTTTTTTAATATGATTTATTGATTATGCTATTACAGTTGTCCCATTTCTCCCCCATCATTCCCCTCCACCCTGCACACCCCCTCCCACCCACATCCCCACCTTTACTTCATGTCTATGTGTCATAAGTTCTTTAGCTTCTACATTTCCCACACTATTCTTGCCCTCCCCCTGTCTATTTTCTACCCACTGTCTATGCTACTTATTCTCTGTACCTTTTCCCCCTCTCTCCTCCTCCCACTCCCCTGTTGCTAACCCTCCATATGATCTCCATTTCTGTGGTTCTGTTCCTGTTCTAGCTGTTTGCTTACTTTGCTTTTGTTTTAGGTGTGGTTGTTAATACCTGTGAGTTTGCTGTCTTTTCACTGTCATACTTTTGATCTTCTTTTTCTTAGATAAGTCCCTTTAAGATTTCATATAATAAGGGCTTGATGATGATGAACTCCTTGAACTTGACCTTATCTGAGAAGCACTTTATCTTCCCTACCAATCTAAATGACAGCTTTGTCGGATAGAGCAATTTTGGATGTAGTTCCTTGACTTTCATGACTTTGAATATTTCTTTCCTGCCCCTTCTTGCCTAGAAGGTCTCTTTTGAGAAATCAGCTGACAGTCTGATGGGAACTCCTTTGTAGGTGACTGTCCCCTTATCCCTTGCTGCTTCTAGAATTCTCTGCTTCATTTTAATCTTGGCTAATGTAATTTTGATGTGCCTTGGTGTGTTCCTCCTTGGGTCCAACTTCTTTGGGACTCTCTGAGATTCCTGGACTTCCTGGTAGTCTATTTCCTTCGCCAGATTGGGGAAGTTCTCCTTTATTATTTGTTCAAATAAGTTTTCCACTTGTTGCTCTTCTTCTTCCCCTTCTGGTACCCCTAGAATTCGGATTTTGGGGTGTTTCACGATGTCCTGGAGGTTCCTAAGCCTCTCCTCATTTTTTTGAATTCTTGTTTCTTCCTTGTTTTCTGTTTGGTTGTTTGTTTCTTCCTTCTGGTCCACTCCATTGATTTGAGTCCCAGTTTTCCTCCCATCTCTATTGGTTCCCCATGTGTCTTCCTTCATTTCACATATTGTAGCCTGAATTTTTTCATCTAATTTGTGAGCAAAATCAACTAGTTCTGTGAGCATCTTGATCACCAGGGCTTTAAACTGTGCATCTGATAGGTTGGCTATCTCTTGCGGACTTAGAGGAATTGGCTCTGGGGCTTTCATTTGTTCTCCAGTTTGAGCCATTTTTGGTGTGTTTTTTGTTTTGTTTTGTTTTGTTTTTTTGATCTGGTGGCAGCTATTACATAGTGAGGGGTAGAGCCTTAGGTGTTCCCCAGGGTGGGGCAGCTCAGTCGCTGAGTTGTGATGCTGTATGTGGGGGCAGGGTCTGAGAGGGAACAATGGCGCCTGCTCTGCTCTCTCCTGAATTCCAGTACCTTCCGCCGCTTCCCCTCCACCTGGATTGTCTGCTCGCATGAATGTGGGACCACCTGGTCAGCCAGCCACATTGTGTGGCCTCACTGGGTGTGCAGAGTTGCCACCCCATGCCCAGGAGCCGCCAGCTGCTGCCTGTGGGCCTGGGGTCCACCAGCCACTGCCTGTGCACTTGGGAACTGCCAGCCACTGCTGCCTGCGTTACCGGGTCCGCACCTCCACTTTTTCCTGCCACAACTCTGCCCCTCTTACCCGTCTGGATGAATGGTTGTTGGACTTCCATACAGTTCAATTTTCTATCCATTCCAGTTGTTTTCTTGTTTCTAAATATTTGTTGTCCTTAATTTTGGTTGTGAGAGGAGGCACAGTGTGTCCACCTACGCCTCCATCTTGGCTGGAAGTCTTTTTTTTCTGTTCTTGATCAAACCTGAAACTTTGGAGAGAAATGGCAAATGATTAGAAAGATGCCAGGTGTGATAAGATACAGAGTCATTCAATATGCCAAGATAAGGGCTAGTCCACATTCCTTTTCACCACAGCTGTCTCTATATCCTATTTAATTGAAACCATAAGTGTCCCAAATTTCTGAGTTCACCCTACTTCCACTACCATATTTTGTTGTCCATCTCCACAAAAGGCTCCGCACGATTTGAGCTTGAGTTGTGATCTACTACTAATTAGCTGTCAAATTCAGGCAAATTACTTAACGTAGAGGTCTCAGTGTCTTCATCTAAAATGGGGATAGTAGGAGGGAAGATGGTGGCGTGGTAGGAGGGACCAGACCCCATTTCCCCCCTACACACGGGAGAAAAACCTGGCCAATCTACGGAAGAACAGAGCAGACAAGGAACAGTAACACAGCATATTTGAGAATAAGAGGTCGGAAATTGTAGCGGACATTGAAAAACCAGCAGTAAGGAGAGCTCTTCAGAACAATAGGAGCCCAGGGATCAGCTCGGAGAGCAGGGCAGCTGAGGCCCCGGTCTGGCGCTCTGCCAAGCCTGCCCCAGGGCTCTGGGGAGGGAGCTGGGTCAGCCGCTGAACCGGCTGGGAGATCTCAGGGGCCACCGCGCAACTGTGGCAGAGCGAAAATGGGTGCTCCGTGTGGGAGCGAAAGTGGGTGCCCCGCGCCAGGTCACTGCATGACTTTGAACTGAGTTTTCGTGGTCGCCAAGCGACTGCAAAAGCATAGTCGCCCCAACTGCAGACAGAGGTGCGTGTGAAGTGAGACAGCTGCATGAAAATAGGCACCCACATGGGACCGCGCACAGTCGCAGGATAGTGGACACTCGTGAAAACATAGGCGCTCACCACTGGAGACAGCTGGGGAACCAAAGTTGCAAGTGCACGGGCGGGTGCTCGAACTCGGACAGCTCAGGACCATAGGCGCAGGTGCGAGATAGCTGCTGGAGCATAGGCCCCGACTCACCACAGAAAGCCATGCAGAGGCAAAGGCAGGTGGCTGTGCATGACTGGAGAACCTAGCACACACCCATAAACTTGGGGAAGTGTGCAAACACCAGGAGGCTCAGAACACACACTGGAAACCCTGTGGGGAGTGGCGCCCACTAACGCTGGGTTACATAGCACAATGAGGACTGAGTTCTAAACACAGAGAAAAGCAATAAGATCACCCCTCAGCCATTGAAGCCAGCAAGACCAGAAAAACCAGCTCGGCAAGTTTGAAAATAACAAGAGGGTTTTGGGGGGGGGGGGTTTAATATTTTTTTAAAAGATTTATTTATTTATTTATTTATCTTTAGAGGGGAAGGGTAGGAGAGAGGGAGAGGGAGAGAAATATCAATGTACGGTTGCCTCTCATGCATCCCCTGCTGGGAACTGGCCTGCAACCCAGGCATGTGCCCTGACTGGGAATCGAACCGCGATCCTCTGGTTCACAGGCCCGCGCTCAATCCACTGAGCTACACCTGCCAGGCAGAATATATTTTTTAAATATTTTGTTTTGATTTGTTTGTTCCTTTTTTTTTTGGCTGCTTGTACTTTTGTGTGTGTGTGTGTGTGTTTGTTTTTTGTTTTTTTGTTTTACTAGTTTGTGTATTTTTTTGTTTGTGTGCCTGTCTATTTATATGTGTTTTTAATTATTCCTTCTTCATTATTTTTATCTTCTTCTTTACTCCCCAACTCCTTTTGCCTCCCTTTAATTACTTCTTGTCTTATTCCCTCTTCCTTTCTTTCCAATTTTATCTCTTCTACCTTCCTCTTTTTTCTTCTTTCTTCTTTTTTCATTCCCCCCCTCCTCTTTTTAAATACCCACGAGTGAGACAAAACAAACAAACAAACAAGCCTGGAACTGTGAAAAAAAGCAGAGTTGGCCCCAAAAAGAGGGTATCCCAGCTGATGAGACAGTGGAATCTGTGAACAACAGGATATCCGAAAAAGAATCCACCACTAGATCTCACAGATATTCTACCACAGAAGGTCATACCACAAACCCAGGGAGCCAGAACAGATCAATTTAAGAACTTGAGGCTAACAACAAGAGTCTTACAAACAATAGGAAGACAAAGGAACAATCCCCAAATGAAAGAAAAGGATGAAGCCCCAGAAAGAATGCTAAATGAAACGGAGGCAACTCAACTATCAGATATCGAGTTCAAAGCAATGGTTGTCAGGAAGCTCAATGAGCTCTCAATGAGCTGCAAGAAACCACAGGAAAGTTATGATGAACTCCCCGCAACTATATCAACATGAAAAAGGAAATAGAAAGTATCAACAATGGCCAAGAGGAAATGAAGAACACAATCTCTGAACTGAAGAACACAGTAGAAGGAATGAAAAGCAGAATCGATGAGCAGAAGACCGTATCAGTGAGTTCGAGGACAAAATAGAAAAAAACACCCAGAATGAGCAAGATAAAAAAAAAAAGAGGCTCAGAAAGAATGAAGAGGGTTTAAGAGAAATGCAAGACAACATGAAACGGAATAATATCCGTGTAATAGGGATACCAGAAGGAGAAGAACAAGAACAAGGGATAGAAAACCTGTTTGAAAAAATAATGATGGAAAACTTCCCTAATCTGGTGAGAGAAAAAGCCACACAAATCCAGGAAACACAGAGAGTCCCAATCAAAAGGAACCCAAACAGGCCCACTTCAAGACACATCATAGTTAAAATGGCAAAATTCCAAGACAAAGAGAGAATCTTAAAGGCAGCAAGGGAGAAAAAGGAAGTAACATACAAGGGAACCCCGATAACGTTAGCAGCTGACTTCTCAATGGAAATGCTCCAAGCCAGAAGAGAATGGCAAGAAATATTCCAAGCAATGAGAGCCAAAGGCCTGCAACCCAGACTACTTTATCCAGCAAGGTTTTCAATCAAGATAGAAGGCCAAATAAGGAGCTTCCCAGACAAAAGATGTCTAAAAGAATACACCTCTACCAAACCAATTCTGCAAGAGGTACTAAAGGAACTGCTTTAAGGGAAGAAAGGAAAAGACAGAGAGAGAAAGAGAGAGGAACACAGGTACGAAAATGGGAATGAATAAATACCTATCAATAATAACCTTAAATGTAAATGGATTAAATGCTCCAATCAAAAGACATAGAATAGCTGAATAGATAAGAAAGCATGACCCACACATATGCTGCCTACAAGAAACCCACCTCAGGACAAAAGACATACACAGGCTCAAAGTGAAGGGCTGGAAACAAATTTTCAAAGCAAATGGTCAGGGAAAAAAAGCTGGGATAGCAATACTCATATCAGACAAAATAGACTTCAAAAGGAGGGCCATAAACAGAGACCCAGAAGATCACTTCATAATACTCAAGGGAAGAATCCACCAAGAAGACATAAATATTGTAAATATATATGCACCCAACATAGGAGCACCTAAATACATCAAGAGAATCTTAGAGGACTTCAAGAAAGATATTGACAGCAACACAATTATAGTAGGGGATTTTAACACCCCACTGTCAAAAATGGACAGATATTCCAAACAAAATATCAACAAATATATTGTGGCATTGAACAACACTCTAGAGGAAATGGAATTAACTGATATATATAGAGCTCTTCATCCCAAAGAAACTAAATACACTTTCATTTCAAATGCACATGGAACATTTTCAAAGATAGACCACATGATAGGACACAAATCAAGCCTCAACAAATTCAAGAAAACTGAAATCATACCAAGCATTTTCTCCAATTACAAGGGACTGAAACTAGAAACCAACCCCAAGGGGAAAAACCCAAAACCCTCAAAATCATGGAGATTGAATAGCATGCTATTAAACAATGAATGGGTCAAGAATGAAATTAGGGAGGAAATCAAGAAGTTTCTGGAAAAAATCGATAATGAACTCACATGGACCCAAAACTTATGGGACACAGCAAAGGCAGTCCTCAGAGGGAAGCTTGTAGTGATACAGGCCTACCTAAAAAAGACAGAAACATCTCAAACAAACAAACAACCTAACCCTACGCCTACAAGAACTCGAGGAACAACAACAAAGACAGCCCAGAGCAAGTAGAAGGAAAGAAATAACCAAGATCAGAGCAGAATTAAATGACATAGAGAATAAAAGCACAATCCTAAAGATCAATGAATCCAGGAGTTGGTTCTTTGAAAAGATCAACAAAATCGACAAGCCTTTAAGCAGGCTCATCAAGAAAAAAAGAGAGAGAACTCAAATAAACACAATCAGAAATGAAAGAAGAGATATTACAACTGACAGCACAGAAATACGAAGGATTGTAAGAAATTACTATGAAGAACTGTATGCCAAGAAATTTGAAAACCTAGGTGAAATGGACAGGTTTCTAGAAAAATATAACCTTCCAAAACTCAATGAAGAAGAAAGAGAAAGCCTGAACAGACCAATAACAGCTGACAAAATTTAATCAGTAATCAAAACACTCCCAACACACAAAAGTCCTGGACCAGATGACTTCACAGGAGAATTCTACAAAACATTTAAGGAAGAGCTAACCCTATTCTCCACAGACTATTCGAAAAAATCCAAAATGATGGAAGACTCCCAAACTCTTTTTATGAAGCCATCATCATCCTTATCCCAATACCAGATAAAGACACAACAAAGAAGGAGAACTTCAGGACAATATCGCTGATAAACATAGATGTTAAAATCCTCAACAAAATATTGGCAAACCGCATCCAACAACACATTAAAAAGATCATACACCATGACCAAGTGGGATTAATCCCAGGGATGCAAGGATGGTTCAATATTCGCAAATCAGTAAATGTAATTCATCACATAAACAAAAGCAAAGACAAAAATCACATGATCATATCAATAGATGCGGGAAAAGCATTTGATAAGGTACAACACCCATGTATGATAAAAACACTCAGCAAAGTGGGAATAGAGGGAGCATTCCTCAACATAATAAAGGCTATATATGAGAAACCTACAGCCAGCATCATACTCAATGGGCAAAAACTAAATTCTTTTCCACTAAAATCAGGAACAAGACAAGGCTCTCCACTTTCACCACTTCTATTCAATATAGTATTGGAAGTCTTAGCCACAGCAATTAGACAAGAAAAGGAAATAAAAGGCATCCAACTTGAAAAGGAGGAAACAAAACTATCATTGTTTGCTGATGACATGATAGTATACATAGAAAATCCTATAGTCTCGGCCAAAAAACTGCTAGACCTAATAAATGAATTTGGCCAAACAGCCAGGTACAAAGTCAATATCCAGAAATCAAAGGCATTTTTGTGTACCAACAATGAAACAACAGAAGCAGAAATCAAGAAAAAAATCTCATTCAATATATCAAAAAAATAAATAAATAAAATACCTAGGAAGAAACCTAACCAAGGAGGTAAAAGACCTGTATGCAGAAAACTACACAACACTGAAGAAAGAAATCAAGGAAGACATAAACAAATGGAAACACATACTGTGTTCATGGATTGGAAGATTAACATCATCAAAATGTCCATACTTCCCAAAGCAATCTACAGATTCAATGCAATACCTATTAAAGTATCAATGGCATATTTCACAGATATAGAACAAACACTTCAAAAATTTATATGGAACCATAAACGACCCAGAATAGCGGCAGCAATCTTGAGAAAGAAGAGCAAAGCAGGAGGGATCACAATACCTGATACCAAAATGTATTACAAGGCCACTGTAATCAAAACAGCCTGGTACTGGCATAAAAACAGGCACGTGGACCAGTGGAATAGAACAAAGAGCCCAGAAATAAACCCTAGTCTCTATAGTCAATTAATATTCGGCAAAGGGGGCAGCAACATAAAATGGAGTAAAAATAGCCTCTTCAACAAGCGGTGTTGGGAGAACTGGACAGCTTCGTGCAAGAAAGTGAAACTCGAGCACCACCTTACACCATACACAAAAATAAATTCAAGGAGGATAAAAGATTTAAACATAAGCCGTAACACCATTAAAGTCCTAGAGGAGAACATAGGCAGGAAAATCTCAGATATTACACGCAGCAACATTTTTACTGATATGTCCCCTAAAGCACGGGACATAAAGGAAAGAATAAACAAATGGGATCTCATCAAAATAAAAAGCTTCTGCATGGCCAAGGAAAACAGTATTAAAATAAAAAGAGAACCGACTGGTGGGAAAACATATTTGACAATGATACCTAAGATAAGGGTTTAATCTCCAAAATATACAAAGAACTTACACAAGTCCACTCTAAGAAGACAAGCAACCCAATTAAAAAATGGGAAAGGACATGGGCAGACACTTCTCCAGGGAGGACATACAGAGGATCCAGACAAACATGAAAAGATGTTCAATATTGCTAGCTATCAGAGAGATGCAAATTAAAACCACAATGAGATACCACTTGACACCAGTCAGAATGGCCCTCATAAACAAAGCAACAAACAGCAAGTGTTGGAGAGGTTGTGGAGAAAAGGGGACCCTAGTGCACTGCTGGTGGGAGTGCAGACTGATACAACCACTATGGAAAACAGTATGGAATTTTCTTAAAAAACTAAAAATGGATATACCTTTTGACCCAGCAATTCCACTGCTAGGACTATATCCTAAGAACTCTGAAACACCAATCCAAAAGAACCTATGCACCCCTATGTTTATAGCAGCACAATTTACAATAGCCAAGTGTTGGAAGCAACCTAGATGCCCATCAGTAAATGAATGTATCAAAAAACTGTGGTACATTTACACAATGGAATTCTATTAGCATCATGCTAAGCGAAATAAGCCAGGCAGTGAAAGACAAATACCATATGATCTCACCTTTAACAGGAAGCTAATCAACAAAACAAACAAACAAGCATAATATAACCAAAGACATGGAAATTGAGAACAGGCTGAAAGTCACCAGAGGGGAGAGGGGAGGGAATTTCAGGGGAAAAGGGGAAGGATTTACAGGAACAAGTATAAAGGACACACGGACAAAAACTATGGGGACGGGTGGAAATGGGTGGGAAGTGGGGAGGGCTGGGGTGGTGGGTTGGGGTGAGAATAAAAGACAGAACACTGTACAAGATCAACAATTAAAATAAAAATAAAAATAAATAAATAAGTCAATCAACATTTAGAATAAAAAAACAAAAAACATTCAGATATTTGATTTTTCAGTGAAAGAATTTAAATATTCATAACATCAAAAAAATAAAATAGCCCTGGCTGGTGTAGCTCAGTGGATTGAGCGCGGGCCTGCGAACCAGAGGATCGCGGTTCGATTCCCAGTCAGGGCACATGCCTGGGTTGCAGGCCAGTTCCCGGCAGGGGACACACGAGAGGCAACCGTACATTGATATTTCTCTCCCTCTCCTTCTCTCCTACCCTTCCCCTCTAAAAGATAAATAAATAATAAATTTAAAAAAATAATAATAAAATAAAATAAAATAAATAAAATAATAAAATGGGGATAGTAGTAGCATACACCTAATCATTTTTTTTGTGTGAAAATTATGTGTAATCCTGTATGTAAAGGATTTAGCATTTAGTTGGGAATTTAGTTAGTGCACCATAATTAACTATTAGTTAACAGTTTTTATTTACAACTGAATAGAAGCCTTCTCTGGATTAGATTTTCTTGTGCTTCCTGCAGAGATGGTGCACGTTCTCTCGTCTTCTCCAATGCAAACAACTTCAATGTGTCACCCTCCACTGACTTCAGCTATAATGCAAACCTCCACTACTTACAGAAATTTTGACTTGCTTTTGTGCTCCTCCTAATTATAATGCTACATCTTTCCATCTTCTTGCAGTTCAGGCAGACTTCACTTTATTGCATTTCACAAATGTCTTTGTTTTACAAATTGAAGGCAAGACCCTCCACAAGCAAAAAGATTATGACTCACCTCATTGCAATACTTGGTTTACTGAGGTGGTCTGGAACTGAATCTGCCAAATCTCCAAGATTTACCTATAGTCCCTTTTAACTCAGTATTTTATATTCTATGCTTCCATCTTTGTACTTGTCATTCCTTTATATTCTTTTATCTGTCATTGAATACTTATTATGTGCTACACATTGGTGATTTGGTAGCAAACAGAAGACACAACTCCTGGCCCTTAAATGAAGATAGTTACCTAAAATGGCTCTATAGAAGGCCACCAACTCTATTAAACCCCAAAGTGGAAACCAGAGAGTGTTCGAGGAACAGGCAAGAAGCCAGTGATGGTGGGATTGTGAGTGAGGGGGAGTGTGGGACATATAAGGGTAGAAAGGCATCCTAAAGTCAGGAGTTTATTCCAGGCACAGAGGAAAACTATGAGAGGCAGCAGAATTCATCATGGGCTCTGGAGATAGCCTGTCTCAATTCAAATGTTGGCCCTCACAGTAACTTACTGTGAAATGTTAAGCAAGTAACTCATCTCTTTGCTTGCTGGTGTATAAAATGCAGATAATAGAACCTGACTCATTGGTTTGGTCTGAAGGTCAAAAAAGTTAACATTATAAAGCAATTTAAGATATCAGTTCCACATTGTAATTGCTAAAAAAGAGCTTAAGTGTTCCAATTGTGTTAATTTGATTTTGTAAAAGATCACTATCTGTTGTGTGGGGAATGGACTGGAGGAGTATCTATCAGTTTGGTGACAATGGCAGAAGCCTGCAGAGGAATGATGGCAGCCTGGACTGTGGTGGTGAAAAAATGGCAATGAGTTGGACATGAGTGAATAGGTTAAGGCTAATAATGATAGCTAACATTTACAGAGTATGACTTGCACCAGGCACTAGTCTAAGCTCTTTACACATTTTACCTCTTAGTACTTCCCAACAACCTATAAGCTCGGTATTATTGTTATTCTCATTTTACAGAGGAGGAAAGTGAGCTAGCAACTTGCCCAAGATCACAAAGCCAGTAAACAGTAGAGCCAAAAAATCAAAACCAGGCAGTTTGAATATACACTCCACAATTGTAACCTCTCTTTTACTGTCTCTCACTGACGACAGCAGGACAGAACTCGTAAACTCAGATTATACAATCACCATGGATTGTATTTAAAATTTTTGTTGTCCAGGGCCTAATTGAAGAGCTTGCTTTGTAAGAATTCAAAATTAGTTTCAAATTATGATGATGCCTAAATGAGAGAATAAACTGATAGATATTGTACATAATTTGGAAACCTGAGGTATCTGCATTTTATTTTTTATTTTCAATTACACTTGACATACATTATTATATTAGTTTTACATGTACACCCCAGTGATTGGACATTACATAGCTTAATAAGTGGTCATCCCAATAAATCTTGCATACGTGGTTATTAGACTATTATTGACTAATATTCTGGAACAATCAATGTGTACTTGTAAATACCTTCAACTTTTTCACCCATCCCACCAATCCCTCTCCCATCTGGCAACCATCAAAATGTTCTTTGTGTCTATGATTCTGTTTGTTTTACCTGTTCACTTATTTTGGATTTTTTATTCAATTTTCCTTAGATATACATTTATTGCCATTTTATTGTTCATATTTTTTATCTTCTTCCTAAAGAAGATCCTTTCATGTTTCATGTAATACTGGTTTGGTGGTGATGAACTCCTTTAGCTTTTTATTGTCCAAGAAGCTCTTTATCTGTCCTTTGATTGTAAATGATAGCTTTTCCGGGTACAGTAATCTTAGTAGTGGGTCCTTGCCTTTCATTGCTTTGAATATTTCTTGCCAATCCCTTCTGTCCCACAAAGTTTCTGTTGAGAAATCAGTTATGAGGGAGCTCTCTTGTAGTTAGCTAATTGTTTTTCTCTTGTTTCTTTTAAGATTCTCTCCTTGTTCTTAAACTTTTGCATTTAATGACAATGTATCTTAGTGTGGGCCTTTTTGGATTCATATTGTTTGGGGCTCTCTCTGCTCCTGGACTTGTGTGTCTATTTCCTTCACAAGGTAGGGAAGTTTTCTGTCATTATTTTTTCAGATAGATTCCCAATTTCTTGCTCTCTTTCTTCTTCTGGAACCCTTGTGATGCAAATGTTGATATGCTTGAAGTTGTCCCAGAAGTTCTTTACACTATCCTTATTTTTTGGCATTCTTTTCTTCTACATGTTTTTGGCTTCCTAATATTCCAAATCATTGATTTGATTCTTGGCTTCATGCATGCTACACTTGATTCCCTGTAAATTATTCTCTTGTATATTTCATTTCTGACTGTATCTTTGTTATGCTGTTGAGGTCCTTGCTAAGTTTAATGAACATCTTATAACCAGTATTTTGAACTCTGCATCTTGTAGATTGCTTGTCTCCATTTTCTTCAGTTCTTTTTCTGGAGTTTTGTTCTGTTCTTTCATTTGGGTCATGTTTCTTTGTCTCCTCATTTTGGTAGCCTCCCTGTGTCTGTTTCTATGTATTAGGTAAAGCTTCTATAACTCCCTGTCTTGGTGGTGTGGCCTAATGTAATAAGTGTTCTGTAGGATCCAGTGGCACAGACTCCCCTATCACCCAAGCTGGGTACTTGAGGCACACCCACTATGTGGGTTGTGTACACCCTTCTCTTGTAGTTGAGACGTGATTGCTGTTGGCAGGTGAATGGGAGGGATTTACCTGGGCTGATCAGCTGCAAGGACTGACTGAGACCACTGATCATCAACCACTGACCATCATGGAAGATCAGCTGCACAAGGTCCATTTAACATAGCACAACTTACTTCAGCAGGGCTCTGGTGCAACAGATAGCTACTAAATGTGCTGGGCTTGGAGGTGCCCAGGTGAGGTCAAGCTGTGACCCAAGACCAGCTGCAGCTAGTGCCAGGTCTGGGGCCATTTAGCAAGAGATATGGGGCTCACTGAGTCCCAATGCTGCTTGTTTGAGAGAATTTAGGAAAATGTGAATCATCAACCAGAACGAGCCATTTGTATGGAAAAGCCACTGGAAGTAGCTTGTGTGGGCCCAAAGTTGGGTGGGGTTGGGTAGTTGTGTATCAGGGAATCAACAAGGCAGGAAAAACAGTGTGAGCTAGGTTGATGTAGTCTCAGATATGGTGCCCACCTGCTGGCTTTGTGTGGGAAGGGCTCATCAAAGTAACAGTGCCCTCTGCTAGCACTTTTGTCTGGGAGAAAGCTACCTCCCAGCTCTCACCTTGATGCCAGACAATTCAGTTCCTACACCAATGTCTCTGGTGCTTTTCAAGCTGCTGTCCCTATGCTGGAGCTCAGAAAGAATGAATCTGAGTGGGTCCATGCATGAGCCCTTTAAGAGGACCTGCCTGGGACTACAAAGTTTATGTCCTTCACAGCTTCAATTCCCACTCATTTTTACAGCCAGCAGTTATGGGAACTTATTTCCTGTCACTGGAACACTGGGCTTGGGGGTCTGGTGCAGGGTTGAGACCCCTCACTGTGAAATATCCCTCCTGATTTTTATCCATCATACATAGGTGTGAGACCAGCCCATTCCATACCTCCACTTCTCCTACCAGTTTTGATGTAGTCTTTAATTCCCTAGTTATAGACTTCCATTCAGCTCTATTTCTGGTGGTTCTGAATGATGGTTATTCTGTAGTTTAGTGGTAATTTTGTTTTGGTTGTGTGAGGATATGTGTACTGTGTTTACATACACTGCCCTCTTAGGTAGTTGTATTTTAAAAAATGGAAATGTTTTGTTAGTCTTATCATGTCAAAGCCAGGTGTATCTATCGCACCCTACATAGAGTGTATGATACAAAAAAACTGCTTCAAGTCTTACTGGTTTATTGCTTTTATCCTTTTTTTTTTTTTTTTTCAGAAAGGGACCATTAGGAATTTAATTACCTATAGAGGAAGGTATGATGGATGATGGTGGACTGAGTTGCCTGTTTATTTCCTTCCTTTGAATTCAACTGTATTATTCTTTTTGTATTCCAGTAGTGATGGAATATAGGATATTGGGTGTGGATTTTTGGGTAATCTGTCACTAAAGCATGCTGGCCCCTTGCTTGAATCAGCCAATTGTATAAGAGAAAGACAAATCATGATTTTAAAATCTGAGAAAATTCTCTATTCTCTATGCCCTCAGAAGCTCATTCAAAATGGACCTCACTTACCTCTTTGCTTTTCTTCCCTCCATTCTTTATCCAGCAATTTTCACTCTTAGGAAAAAAAGTAAAAGCACAGCATTACATAAAGTATATGATTGTCTAATCACTAAACTGTACACTTGAAACTAAAAAAAAAAAAGAAACTAAAGCAAAATATGAATGTAAAAAATAAATATACTTTTATTTAAAAAGAAGTACAGCATCACAGTGCCTTTCTTTGGGTGTCATTTCTTGCATCATTATTAACATCTGTATTTATTCAGTGTCCCAAAAATCACAGAATTTTTGTCTATAGGGAATCACAATACTGTCGTCAGGACAAGATATTGTGGTTAATGAATCATAACATCTCTTTTTACTATTTACTTATTTAAAACTATTTTAGAGCAGCTGTCTATATTCATAATTATGCATTTATTTATTATCTTTCCCTTATCCTTTTCATTTTTTGACTTTTAATATAACAGGTTTTACTTTTTTTAAATTTTATTGTTGTTCAAGTACAGTTGTCTGCATTTTTCCCCACTACTCTCCCCAACTCCAGCCAACCCCATCTTCCTCCCCTGATTCTACCCTCCCTAGGTTTTGTCCATGTGTCCTTTATAGTTGTTCCTGAAATCCCTTCCCCCATTCCCCCCATTATCCCCTCCCCTTGCCCTCTGGTTACTGTCAGATTGTTCTTAATTTCAATATCTCTGGTTATATTTTGCTTGCTTGTTTGTTTTGTTAATTAGGTTTCACTTACAGGTAAGATCGCCATGTGGTGAAAGACAAATACCTTATTATTTTCTAATAAATTCTTACCATCAGTATCTATTTTCTTTTACTTTTGTTTTTCTATTTTTCTTTTTTCTTAGTCATTCTTTCTTTTTTAAGTTTAAGCAAATTAACTGTATCTTTTTTTATTGTTGTTCAAGCACAGTTGTCTTCATTTTCCCCTCACCACTCCCCCTAGCCCCACCCATTCCCACCTCCCACCCTCAGTCCTGCCCCTCTTTGGCTTTATCCATGTGTCCTTTTATACATATTCTTTGATGACCCTTTCCCTTTAACACCCCAATATCCCCTGCTCCTTCTCTCTGATTACTGTCAGTTTGTTCTTTATTTCAATGTCTCTGGTTATATTTTGCTTGCTTGTTTGTTTTGTTGATTAGGTTCCACCTACAGGTGAGATCATATGGTATTTGTCCTTCACTGCCTGACTTATTTCACTTAGCCTAATGCTTTCCACTTCTACCCATTGCTGTCACAAAGGGTACGAGTTCTTTCTTTCTGCTGTGTAGTATTCCATATGTACATGTACCATAGTTTTTTTGACCCACTCATTTCCTGATGGGCACTTAGGTTGCTTCCAATACTTGGCTATTGTAAATTGTGCTACTATGTACATTGGCTTCATTCTTTCTTTCTTTTTCTTCCTTTCTCATCTTTTCTTATTATTCTCTTCTTTTATTCCTCTTTCATTCTCTTCCATCATTCAATAACATGTAGATTTTTCCTATCCCATTTTCTTATGTCTTTTCCTAATTTCTCCTCTTTTCTTATATTTCTCTACTTACACCAACTTCACTTTAATTTTTCTGCCTTTTTATCCATGCAGTGTTTATATGTGTTATTGTAGATGAGTAAATATTTGAGATACAATTCACATACCATATAATCCACCCATTTAAAGTGTACAATTCACTGGCTTCTAGTGTACTCATAGAGTTGTGCATCCATCATCACAGTCGACTTTAGAACATTTTCATTTTCCAAAAATAAACTATACCCTTTAGCCATCACCTCCTAATCTCCATAAGTCTCCCAGTACTAGGCAACCACTGATCTACTTTCTGTCTCTACAGATTTTCCTATTCTGGAAATTTGGTATAAATGGAATCATACAATACATATTCCTTTTTGATCGGTTTCTTTTGCTTAGCAGGTTCATCAATATTCTAGCATGTACCAGCAGAATATTCCATTGTATGTGTATTCCATTGTAATATTCCATTGTATGAATATACCACTTTTATTTACCATTCATAAGTGGAGGAGTATTTGGGTTGTTTCTACTTTTTTGGTTATATTATGAATAACATTGCTATAAACATTTATATATAAGTTTTTGCATGGACATATGTTTTCATTTTTCTTATACATATATTCTGAGGATTGAAGTTTCTCAATCATATGGAAGCTTCATGTTTAACTATTTGAGACATTGCCAGATTATTTTCCAAAATGGCTGCATTCTTGTACATTTCCACTGACAGGATAAGTGTTCCAATTCCTCCACCTCCTTACCAACACATTACTATCTGTCTTTTTAATTATAGCCACCTCAATGGGTCTTACAGTAGGATCTCATGATGGTTTAACTAGAATTTCCCTGATGGTTATTAAATATTTTTAAATCTCTCACAAAAAAAAATCCTAAAAATGTGTCCCAGGAGCCATGGGCCATAGAATGTCACTAAAAAATTATAACATTTTAATGTTGCACATGGGAAGATCAGGGGCTATAAATTATGAAAATTTTTGTGTTGTTAATTTTATGTTCTTAGCCTTGTTTCTAAATCCCAAGGTAAAAAATAAAGTAGTTTAGACTAAGGCATACGAGTAAATTCTAACTCTACAGGCTTCCAGACAAGATGGAGGCATAGATAGATATACTTTGCTTCCTTGCACAACCAAAATAAAGATAACAACCAATTAAAAAACAAAAACAACCAAAACTTCCAGAAAATTGAACTGTATGGAAGTCTGACAACCAAGGAATTAAAGAAGAAACATTCATTCAGACTGGTAGGAGGAGCAGAGACAGTCAGTTGGGGCAAAGAGGATGCATGGCTGGCAGACCAGGAAGTCCCACATCCGTGTGTATATATACTGGGAGGAACAACTGGGGAGCAAGACAGAGCACGAAACCCAGGGTTCCACCTTTTGGAAATACAGCCTCAAAACCTCTGGCTGTAAAATCCTGTGGGGGTGGCAGTGGTGGGAGAAACTCCCACTCTCACAGGAGAGTCCATTGGAGGGGTACATAGGGTCCTAGAATGTACACAAGCCTACTAACTTGGGAGTCAGCACCAGAGCATCATCTGAAAGGGCACGATAGTGGGGGAAATGACTGAAAGTAGTGTGAGAGCTGAGCAAGTGGCATTGTTCATTCTCTGACCCCTCCCCCATATAAAGTGCCACAACTCAGTGAAGTGGGTCTACTCACTGAGGAGACAGGTGCCTACAAAGGAGTTCCCATAAGACTATCAGCTGATTTCTCAAAAGAAACCTTACAGGCAAGAAGGGGCTGGAAAGAAATATTTGAAGTTGTGAAAGGCAAGGACCTGCATCTAAGATTACTCTATCCAGCAAAGCTATCATTTAGAATGGAAAGGCAGATAAAGTGCTTTCCAGATAAGGTCAGGTTAAAGGAGTTCATCAACACCCAGCCTTTATTATATGAAATGTTAAAGGGACTTAACTAAGAAAAAGAAGATCAAAACTATGAATAGTGAAATGACAACAAATGCACAACTATCAACAACTGAACCTAAAAAAAAAAAAAACTAAGCAAACACCTAGAACAGGAACAGAATCACAGAAATGGAGATTACACGGAGGGGTGTGGGGAGAATGGAGAAAAAGGTACAGGGAATAAGAAGCATAAATGGTAGGTACAATATAGATGGGGGGGGGTCAAGAATAGTATAGAAAATGGAGAAGCTAAAGAACTTATATGTATGACCCAGGAACATGAACTAAAGAGGAGAAGTGCTGGAGGGTGGGAGTGCAGGGTGGAGGGGTATAAAGGGGAAAAACAATGGGAAAACTGTAATAGCATCATCAATAAAACATACTTAAAAATAAAATTATAAGTGAAACAGGAAGCATTAGAACTGATAACCACAGAAATACAAAGCGTCATAAAATTTTGCTAAACAGACTTCCAGCCAAGATGGAGGTGTAGGTGGACACACTGTGCCTCCTCTCACAACCAAAATTAAGGACAACAAATATTTAGAAACAAGAAAACGACCAGAGCTAATACAAAATTGAACTGTACAGAAGTCCAACAACCATTCATTTAGACCAGTAAGAGGGGCAGAGTCACAGCAGGAAAAAGTGGAGGTGTGGACCCAGAAATGCAGACAGCAGTGGCTGGTGGTTCCCAAGTGTGCAGGCAGCTGACAGACCCCAGGCCCACAGGCGGCAGCTGACAGACCCCGGGCACGGGGTGGCAACTGTGCAGACCCAGTGAGGCTGCGCAAGGCGGCTGGCTGACCAGGTGGTCCCACATTTGCACACACAGATAATCCAGGAGAAGGGGAAGCAGCAAAGGGGACTGGAATCCAGGAGAGAGCAGAGCAGGCGCCATTGTTCCCTCTCAGACTCTGCCCCCACATACAGCATTACAACCCAGTGACTGGGCTGCCCTGCACTGGGGAACACCTAAGGCTCCACCTCTCACTACATAACAGCTGCAACCAGACCATAAACAATACAAAACAAAACAAAACAAATACCAAAAATGGCTCAAACTGGAGAACAAATGAAAGCCCCAGAGCCAATTCCTCTAAGTCCGCAAGAGATAGCCAACCTATCAGATGCACAGTTCAAAGCCCTGGTGATCAGGATGCTCACAGAATTGGTTGATTTTGCTCACAAATTAGGTGAAAAAATGCAGGCTACAATGTGTGAAATGAAGGAAGACACACAGGAAACCAATAGAGATGGGGGTGAAACTGGGACTCAAATCAATGGAATGGACCAGAAGGAAGAAACAAACAACCAAACAGAAAACAGGGAAGCAACAAGAATTCAAAAAAATGAGGAGAGGCTTAGGAACCTCCAGCACATTGTGAAACGTCCCAACATCCAAATTCTAGGGGTACCAGAAGGGGAAGAAGAAGAGCAACAAGTGGAAAACTTATTTGAACAAATAATAAAGGAGAACTTCCCCAATCTGGCGAAGGAAATAGACTACCAGGAAGTCCAGGAAGCTCAGAGAGTCCCAAAGAAGTTGGACCCAAGGAGGAACACACCAAGGCACATCATAATTACATTAGTCAAGATTAAAATGGAGAGAATTCTAGAAGCAGCAAGGGATAAGGGGGTAGTCACCTACAAAGGAGTTCCCATCAAACTGTCAGCTGATTTCTGAAAAGAAATGGAAAGAAATATTTGAAATCTTGAAAAGCAGGGACCTACATCCAAAATTGCTCTATCCAGCAAAGCTGTCATTTAGATTGGAAGGGAAGATAAAGTGCTTCTCAGATAAGGTCAAGTTCAAGGAGTTCATCATCACCAAGCCCTTATATGAAATGTTCAAGGGACTTATTTAAGAAAAAGAAGATAAAAAATATGACAGTGAAAAGACAGCAAACTCACAGATATTAACAACCACACCTAAAACAAAAGCAAACAACTAGAACAGGAATAGAACCACAGAAATGGAGATCATATGGAGGGTTAGCAACAGGGGAGTGGGAGGAGGAGAGAGGGGGAAAAGGTACAGAGAATGAGTAGCATAGATGATGGGTAGAAAATAGACAGGGGAGAGGGCAAGAATAGTGTGGGAAATGTAGAAGCTAAAGAACTTATGACACATGGACATGAAGTAAAGGTGGGGATGTGGGTGGGAGGGGGTGTGCAGGGTGGAGGGGAATGATGGGGGAGAAATGGGACAACTGTAATAGCATAATCAATAAAATATATTTTTAAAAAATTTTCTAAACCCCAAGAAATTCAACAATTTGCAAGACAAGGAAAATTCCTAGAAAATATAACCTACCAATACTGAATCATGGAGAAATAGAATTCTGAACAGATAAATAATGAGTAAAGAGATTGAATCAGTAATCAAAATACCTCCCAACAAAGAAAGCCCAGAATGATATTGTTTAAAGAATTAATACCAATCTTTCTCAGACTTTACTATAAATTTGAGGAAAGAACACACCCAAACTCATTCTACAAGACCAGTGTTTCTCTCACACCAAAACCATATGAGGGCACTACAAGAAAAAAAAGTACAAACCATTATTCCTGGTGAATATAATGTAAAAATTCCCAGTTAGGAAGCCAAATTCAGCAGCACAAAAAGCATCTTTCACCTGATTAAGTGGTATCTGCCTGAAATACACAGAGTTCAAAATAAAGAATTCAGTAAATGTGATATAATTCCATAGCATATATTTGCCATATAGAATAACCTGTCTGAAAATTTCAAGTTCGAGAGTATGGTGGATGATATTTAATGACTGTGGCATGGCCAAACAGCCACTTCATCATAATCCTTGAGGGAGAAAGACAGACATTGCATGATCTCACTTGTGAAATCTTAAAAAGAAAAAAGAAGAAGAAAAAAGAAAAAAAAAAGCAGCAGCCCAGATCAGCGTGGCTCAGTTTGTTGGAGCATTTTCCCATACACCAACATGTTGCAGGTTTGATCCCCTGTAAGGGCACATATGGGAGGCAACTGACCCATGCTGATGTTTCTCTCTCTCTCTCTCTCCCTCTCTCCTCTCTCTGTAAAAAAATCAATAAAACATCTACTTGGGTGAGAATTTTTAAAAAGACACTTGAACTCATAAGGAATATATTTGTGGTTGCCAGAGGAAAGGGGTGAGGGGGAAGGTGAGGGAGTGGTCTAAGGTGGACAAAAGTTGCAAACTTCCTTTTATGATATACCAGCTGCCTGGCAGCCATTAAATCTATGCAGCCCTTTTTTCTCTTGATTCCACATAAATTAAGGGAGGCTTTGCTGTCATCCTTTCTCCTCAGTAGTCTCAGTTTACTCTGGGCTCTCATCCCCAACATTATTTACTGGTCTTCATCACTCTGTTGTGTGTGTCCTGAAAGGGGCTCTTCTTGTCCTCTTTGGTTCCTCAAGTTTAACTCACCAGCATACCCTCTGAGCCTCCAAGATATCTTTCAGTGCCACCCATGCTCTTTCTGTTAAAAAAAAAAAAAAAAATCCCGATTTCAATACCAGACTCCCCAACCTTGTCTGAGCCCTTAAATTGTGGGGTCATGAAGTGATGACTTTTGAAACCCTCTGAAACTGAGCTCCAAACTTCACAGGGCATCAAACCGCATTCAGCCTTCCTTACCATGGGGATGTTTCACCCTCAGGATCCCAAACCTCCTGGGCCACCAACCACGGCTCTACTGACCAACATGGAAAGTGCTATGTTCTGAAACATAAATCCTCATCCACCCCATGATGTTAAATGCATGTGTCTATGCTTATAACCCATTCCAGTGAACTGACTGTTGACTCAGGTCCTGTAATGCAGCTCCACCATGCAAGATGCTTCTGGTTAATGCTGAATCCCTCTCAGCTGGGGGATGTAGCAGGACTGCCTCGAATGAACTATCCCATGATGCTTTCAGCCCCCTTCTGCATTTGAAGGTTGTACCCAGGCCAATGTTAGGGGAGTACTTGCCATTTCTTCCTTGCCCTGGGAGCTGCAATTTCTCCTCTCTTGCATTGACAGGACCCAGGCAACAGCAGTGATGTTGGCTCAAGTGGTCTGAACCCAGGGAATACATATCCTTCATGCACAGCAAGAAGACCCCATCAGAGTCTGGATAGTCCACCCCATCCCTGCTGAGCAGCCATGCCAACTGCATCTTTGTGGTACCCTTAAATTCACCCAGATTTCATTGAAGCTGTTCTTCTTCCTTTCTGCCTTCCAAGAGCCTCCTTAGGTATGAAATGGCAGCATTGTGCAAGGTCTTTGATCTCAGAGAATGCAAAGATTTGGGGGAAATTACCCAGAGAAGATGGGAGAAGCAAAGGCAAAAAGGGTAGAGAGGATTGGGGGAAATGGTGTTTAAGTGGGTGAAGTTTGTGTCCAGGACATAGGGCTTTCCCTGTAGTAAGAGGACATGTGTGTAGAGTCTCAGGTGGCTGAAATTGTGGGTACAATGGTAGCCAGGTGTGTGAATCACATTATTTGAAGCAGGTGTAGAGAGCAGATTAGATTGGGTAAGAGAGAACACTTGAGAAACTGGCAGGGAAACCAGCCTGAGTCCCAGATCCTTTTGTCCTTCATTTAGTCATTCACTTAGTGTTCTGGATACCCATGGTGGTGGGAGGGGAGCAGGGTAACATAGTTGACAAAGCTATATGCTTTCACAAGTTTTAAAGAATCTATTACAAAGATTAGATTATAAAGTACAAAAAGACAAATCTGAGGTAGGAAAAGAAGGATTCAGAGGCACATTAGTACTTGAAGGGTGATTCTAAAGCATAACTTCTCTTTTATGAAGAGAGCCCATTGATAAAGTTGGAAATGAGGTTCACACAGCCTTAATGATATCAAACAACATCCAGGACAACCTTGAAAATAATCTGTGCATGTATCATTCTGTATCTAACTGAACTGTTATTCAGAAGTGAACACAAAACTGAGATATTTTCAGGTGTACAAAGTCTGAGATTATCACCACACAGCTTTGGTGGAAGAACTAGTAAAGAAGGTGCTGCAGAATGAAGGAAAATGAACTCAATTGAAAGAAGAGGGTTTCAAGAAACAAGGGTGAGCAAAAGAGCTGAGAAGAACAGTGACAATAACCAATTCAGATAATTTTTTGCAAAGAATAGAAAGTCAAACCTCCCTCAGGTATTTATACATGGTCCTTCACCAGTGCCCCCGTTGATTCCCTCATGGCTGCCACAGGGGTATTGCCTCTATGTGAATGTGGGGTGGGATGTAGTGGTAGGTTCCAGGAATACCCCTAGTGATGGAGATGTGAGTGGTGCCTTCTCATGGTCCCCATAATGTGAATGGACTCCTCTTGCCAGTTAAAGACAGTTGAACAAGTTGGTGTTTTTATTAATCTTGCTATATACTTTTTAAACAACACACATCTATTAAAAAATAAGGACATGAAAAGGCTGGCTGTAAGAATGAAAATAAATATGTTAGAAATGCTGGAGAAAAAAAGAAGTCTAGAATCTTCAACACAGGAAAAACAGAATTAGGATTAAATAGGGTAAGTTCTTAATAACAGAAAGAATTTTTGAAAAGTACATAATTAAAAATTTAAAATCAGGGCTTCTGGCCAAGATACAGGCATAGGCAGAAATGCTATGCTTCCTTGCACAACTGAAAGAATGATAACAATATATTTAAAAATAAAGAACAACTAGAACTTCCAGAAATTCATTTGCATGCAAGTCCAACAACCAAGGAGTTAAAGAAACATTCATCCAGCCTGGTAGGAAGTGCAGAGATGGGTAGCCAGGGCAGAAAGGATGCACAACAAGTCAAGGCGATGGACCATGCAGGTGAGATGGTGGCTGGTGGACCAGGTGGTTCCATATTCATGCACATATAAGCTGAGAGGAACAATAGGAAAACAAGACAGACCGTGAAACCCAGGGTTTCAGTGAAGGAAACTAAAGACTCAAAATCCCTGGCTGTAAAAAAAAAATCTATAGGGGTTGGGGTGGCAGGAGAAACTTTCAGTCTCACCAGAGAGTCCTCAGAGAGGCCCACAGGGTCCTAAAAAATACATAAACCGACCCACCTGGGAATCAGAACTTCAAAGCGCACAATCCACTTGTGGAAAGCAAGGCAAATGACAGAGAGCAGGACAAAAGCCAAGCAAGTGGCATTATTCCCATTCTGACCCCTACCCCACAGACAGTGCCCCATTGAAGCAAAGAAGGTTGCCCTGCCCTGACAAATACCTAAGTCTCTACCCCTTATCACATAACAGGTACACAGAGACAAAGAAATATGGCCCAAATAAAGAACAGATCAAAACTCCAGAAAAAAGAACCAAGCAATGAGGAGATAAACAACCTATCAGATGCAGAGTTCAAGACACTGGTAACCAGGATGCTCACAGACTTGATTGAGCTCAATTGCAAAACAAAGGAAGAAATGAAGGCTACCCAAAACGAAATAAAGGAAAATAGAAGGGAATCCAACAATAAAGGGAAGGAAACTTGGATTCAAATCAATGATTTAGAACAGAAGGAAGAAATAAACATCCAACTGAAACAGAATGAAGAAACAAGAATTCAAAAAATGAGGAGAGGCTTAGGAACCTCTGGGGCAACTTCAAATGAACCAACATCCAAATCATAGGGGTGGCAGAAGAAGAAGGGAAAAGCAAGAAATTGAAAACTTATTTGAAAAAAAATAAAGAAAGAGAACTTCCCCCATCTGGCAAAGGAAATAGACATTCAAGTCAAGGAATCTCAGAGTCCCAAAGAAGTTGGACTCAAGGAGGAACACACCAAGGCACATCACAGTTACATTTCCCAAGACTAAAGATATGGAGAGAATCCCAAAGCAGCAAGAGAAAAGGAGACAGTTACCTACAAAAGAGTTCCCATAAGGTTATCAGCTGATTTCTCAAAAGAAACATTACAAGCAAGAATGGGCTGGAAAGAAGTATTCAAAGTCATGAAAGGCAAGGACTTATATCCAAGATTGCTCTATCCAGCAAACCTATCATTTAGAATGGAAGGGCAGATAAAGTGCTTCCCAGATAAGGTCAAGTTAAAGGAGTTAATCATCACCAAGCCCTTATATGAAATGTTAAGGGGACTTATTAAAGAAAAAGAAGAAGATCAAAACTATGAATAGTAAAATGACAACAAACTCACAACTACCAACAACTGAACCCAAAGAAAAACAAAGATAAAAACAAAAACTAAAGAACAGAAACAGAATCACAGAAATGGAGATCACATGGAGGGTTATCAGCAGGGAGGGTGTGTGAGGAGAATGGGGGTAAAAGGTACAGGGAATAAGAAGCATAATAGGTGGGCACAAAATAAACAGTAGGAGGTGAAGTATAGTATAGGAAATGGAGAAACTGAAGAACTTATATGTACAATCCATGGACATGAACTAAAGGAGGGAAATACTGGAGGATGGGGGTGGTGCCAGGAGGAAGGTTACAAAGGGGAGAAAAAATTGGGACAACTGTAACAGCACAATCAATAAAATATACTTAAAATTGTAAAATTATGCATAAAAATGATTTTAGATCAAAAACATTAAATATTCTTAAAATCAAATGATAATAAAATATGACAAAAAATGTCAGCTGCAGTGAAAGAGAAACTTAGAGGATATTTGTGGCCCCAGGATTTATGTTACAGAAAAGAAAGGCTGAAAATAAATGAGCTCACAACTGACTTCACTATATCTGTAAAACAATAGTGAAATAAACCCAAAAAGTGAAAGTGAGATGTTAAGGAAAGAACAAATAAATAAGAAACCAAAATTCAAAAGAGTAATAATGAAACAAACAGTTATTTGAAAAGTTACCTTATCCAGATAATTCTCTGAAATTGATCATAAAACAAGATTATACTTCTGAACCCTTTCTTTTTATTATAACTTCTCAGGAGCTTTTTTAAACACATTTTTTCTTATAGCCACTCACAAAATTTGAATACCACAGGTATACTGTACCTCATTTCACATACTGTGTTCACAGTTAAAATAAGACTAATTTTCACTCCGTGGGGTAATATCCTCCTCTGTTGTGAATGCTTAGAATAACAAAATATACAATTAAGTAATAATGAGAATTAAAAAGATAATGTAACCACAGATAGAGAAGAAATATAAGAATCAAACTATCGAACAACTGTATACCAATATTTGTATATAAATGTTCAAATTCTTATGAAAAGTGTTTTATAAAATAAACAGAAGCACTACATAATCCAGGGTGTTCATCTGCTCAGAGTGCTATAACAAGAAATCACAAGCTGGGTGGCTTAAAATATAGAAATTTTCTAACAGCTGTACAGCCTGGGAGCCACCATGAATATGCCGACAGGGTTGGCTTATGATGAGACCTCTCTTCCTGGGTTGCAGGCAGCTGCTTTCTTACTGTGTCCTCACATGGCTTTTTCTAGGTTGTGGGGAAAAGAGAACTCTGGACATGGATTGAATGGGATTAGGGCCCTACAGTTATGATCTCATTAAACCTTAATTGCCGCCTGAAAGGCCCTATCACAATACAATCATTACAGGTTAGGACTTCAAAATATAAATGAGGTGGGAGCAGGGAGCACAATTCAGTCTGTAACTTTTGTAAGTACTAAAAAAAAAATGCATAGTATTTTAAAGACTTTCTATGGGGGGAAAAAAAAAACAGACACAGGTGATATCACACCAAACATTAAAAGAGCAGATTATTGGAATCATGTTCAAAGTGCTTCTAAGGAGAAAGAAAGTAAAAACACTTCCTCATGTTTTCATACGGGTGGGTAGCATTGCATAATATCAACACCAGATAAGGACAGCACAAAAATGGGAAACTATAGGGCAGCCTCTCTTATAATAAAAGGTAAAAAATTGTAAATTAATAGTAAACACATTCCAGCAGTGTTTAAAAAAAAAGTCATGGTCAGGATGGGTTTAATTATGAAAGAAGGGGAAGAGTTGTCAAGGAACATGTATAAAGGACACATAGACAAAGACAACTGGGTGAGGGAGGATTGAATGTGAGAGGTGGGGGTGGGTAGGAATGGGGGGAAACTGAGGACAACTGTAATTGACAGTAATAAAAATAAATAAATAAAATGTTAAAATTGGTTTTTCATGCATTAGCGTAATTAATCATTTTTAAAAATATTTTATTTACTTATTTTTAGGCAAATAGGAAGGGAGAACAAAAGGGAGAGAAACATTGATGTGTAAGAGCTACATCAACCAGTTGCCTCTCACAAACCCTCAACCAGGGACCTGGCCTGCAACCCAAGTATGTGCCCTGACTGGGAATCAAACTGGCAACCCTTTGGTTCTCAGGCCAGTGCTCAACCCACTGATCCACACCAGCCAGGGCTAAGTTAACCATATTAATAGAATACTGGAAAATATATATTCATAATAAAATATGCAGAAAAAGAATCTAGGTAAAAGTGAACACTCATCGTGATTTGTAGTGAACCAAGAATGGTATAATAAAATATATTTTTCAGATTATTTCTAAGTTGATAAAAAATTTCTACCAAAAACCTTCAATAAGTATCTTTATTTTTCTTGTTTTTTTTTTATTAGCTTATGTTTCTCTTCATCTGTGTTTACCTTCTTAATATTTTTGGTCTATGCATACAAAAACAGATCTGTGATTTGGTTCATATTTAATTCTTTACCTCTTAATTCCTACCTTCTGAGTAGAAAATAAGATATATATTTAATTTCTGAAGACTCTAAGATAGAGACTTGAGGATAAACCTAGGATGTTCAAGTTATTTGCTTCTTTTCAATTTAATTAAACTTAATTAAATTTGTTCTTTTCATTACCATTTAGTCTCCTTATTTATTGGCCTCAGAAAGTAGGAACAAATGAAAAAGGTAAATGGATCTTCATTCCTTTATTTCATTGACTAACAAGTTAATGAATCATGTGTGATGGACATCTAAGGAAAAGAACGGTTTTTTGTATTTCCTTACTCAACATTGAAACACACACACGAACTGAATAAAAATGACTTATAATCTTTTTTTCTGAACAATCAGACAATCTTTCAATAAACCATGTGTTCCAGGTCTGAGAGAAATCCATAGAATATAGAAAATCATCTCCAGGAAGGAAGATGGTGGCATGGTAGGAGGAGGCAGATTCCACTTCGCCCTACACACGGGAGAAAAACCTAGCCGATCTGCAGAGGAACAGAGCAGACAGCCAACAATACCACAGCATATATGAAAATAGGAGATCAAAATCTGTAGTGGACATTGGAAAACCGGACAGTAAGGAGAGTTCCTCAGGACAATAAGAGCCCAGTGATCAGCGCAGACATCAGGGCAGCTGAAGCACCTGGCCCAGTGCTTGCCTGTTCTGCCACAGGGCTCTAAGGAGGGATCCAGGTCAATTGCTCTCTCCCCAGCCAAATAAGGGTTGAACAGCAACAGGAGAGACCTGGTTGTTTGAAGTCTCAAAGAGAGAAGTTAAGGTCTGAGTGGCAAACACACTGAGGCTATGAGCACCCACACATAGCCCTGGGTGGAATGAACACAGGAGACCGTTGGGACCAGAGGTGCCTGCAACCAGAGGAGGGGGCTTTGTGGAAGCCCACGCCAAACCTGAGGAAGTGCAAGTGATCTGTGGGAGAACCAGAGCCCACGCATGTGAACCCAGGAAGTGCAAATAATCCATGGGAAACCCGAAGCTCACACCCATGAACTTAGAGTGAGCACATGCACTGCAGAAACCTGGAACCCACACTCATAAATTCAGGCAGTGCCCACATTACATAGGAGAACTGGAGCTCATACCCGTGAACCCAGGGTGAACACACAAAACGTGGAAAACCCACGGAGCCCACACTTGTAAATTCCGGCAGTGTGCATGCTCTGTAGAAAACTGCAATTTGCACCAGTAAACCAATGACAGTGCACGCACCACATAGGAGACCCAGAGCTCACACTAGTAAACTCGGGAAAGCACACGCTCAGCAGCAGGCCCACAGCCCACACCCCAGGCCCTGCACAGAGCAGTGCCAGGGTAGCCCTGGTGAGAGTACCCCAAAGCTGACTGAGTGCTGAACAAGGAGAAAAGCAGTACCATAACCCCTCAGCCTTAGCTGAGAAGAAAAACGGGCTTGGCAAGTTTGAAAACAACAAGAGGGGTTTCTTTTTGTTTTTTTTTTTTTAATAATTTCTTAATATTTTATTATTTTTATCTTTTTTACCACTCAAATCCTTTTGCTTCTCTTTACTTTTTTCTTGTTTTATTCCTTCTTCCTTTCTTTCCAATTTTATCTCTTCTTCATTTCTATTTTTTTTCTTTTTTCATTTCTTTTCACTTGTCTCTTTATAAATACCCATGAGAGACAAAAAAAACAAAAACAAAAACCTGGAACTGTGAAAAAAATAGAGCTGGACACAAAAAGGGGGCATCACAACACCTGAGACAGTGCAAGCTGTGAACACCAGGATACCCAAAGGAGACTGCACTACTGAATCGCACAGGTATTCTACCACAGTAGTTCACACCATAAACCCAGGGAGCCAAAACACATCAATTTAAAAAGCTGAGGCTAACAAGAAGAGTCTCACAAACAATAGGAAGACAAAGAAACAATCCCCAAATTAAATGAAAGGAGGAAGCCCCAGAAAGAATGCTAAATGAAATGGAAGCAACTCAACTATCAGATATTGAGTTCAGAGCAATGGTTGTCAGGAAACTCCATGAGCTCTCAATGAGCTACCAAAAACTACAGAGAATCTACAATGAACTCACTGCAAACTATAACAACATGAAAAAGGAAATAGAAACTATCAACAAGGGCTAGAGGAAATGAGGAATACAATTTCTGAGCTGAAGAACACAGTAGAAGGAATGAAAAGCAGAATTAATGAAGAAGATAAGTTCAGTGAGTTGGAGGACAAAGTAGAAAAAACACCCAGAAAGAGCAAGAAAAGGAAAAGAGGCTCAGAAAGAATGAAGAGGGATTAAAAGAAATGCAAGATAATATGAAACCTAATAATATCCGTACACTATGGATACCAGAAGGAGAAGAAGAAGAGCAAGGGATAGAAAACCTACTTGAAAAAGTAATGATGGAAAACTTCCCTAATTTGGTGAGAGAAAAAGTCACACAAATCCAGAAAACACAGAGAGTCCCAATCAAGAGGAACCCAAACAGGCCCACTTCAAGACACATCATCATTAAAATGGCAAAATTCCAAGACAAAGAGAGAATCTTAAAGGCAGCAAGGGACAAACAGGAAGTAACATACAAGGAAATGCCTGATAAGGTTAGCGGCTGACTTATCAATGGGAACACTCCAAGCCAGAAGACAATAGCAAGAAATATTCCAAGTAATGAGAACCAAAAGCCTGTAACCAAGACTACTTTACCCAGCAAAGCTTTCCATCAAGATAGAAGGCCAAATAAGGAGCTTCCCAGACAAAAAAAGTCTAAAAGAACACAACTCTACCAAACCAGTTCTGCAAGAGATACTAAAGGGACTGCATTAAGGAAAGGAAGGAAAAGAGAGAGAGAGAAGAACACAGATATGAAAATGGCAATGAATAAGTACCTATCAATAATAACCTTAAAAGTAATGGATTAAATGCTCCAATCAAAAGACATAGAATAGCTGAATGGATAAGAAAGCATGACCCACACATATGCTGCCTACAAGAGACCCACCTCAGGACAAAACACATACACAGACTCAAAGTGAAGGGCTGGAAACAAATTTTCAAAGCAAATGGATAGGAAAAAAAGAAAAGCCAGGGAAGCAATACTCATATCAGACAAAATAGACTTCAAAAGAAGGGCCAGAAAGAGAGACACAGAAGGTCACTTCATAGAACTCAAGGGTAGAATACACCAAGAAGACATAAACATTGTAAATCTATATGCACCCAATGGAGGAGCACCCAAATACATGAAGAAAATCTTAGAGGACTTCAAGAAAGATATTGACAGCAACACAATTATAGTAGGGGATTTTAACACCCCACTGTCAAAAATGGACAAACCTTCCAAACAAAATATCAACAAAGATACTGTGGCATTGAAAAACACTCTAGATGATATGGACTTAACTGATATATAGAGAGCCCTTCATCCCAAAGAAATTAAATACACTTTCTTTTAAATGCACATGGAACATTTTCAAAGATAGGCCACATGATAGGACAGAAAACAAGCCTCAACAAATTCAAGAAAATTGAAATCATACCAAGCATTTTCTCTGACCACAAGGGTCTGAAACTAGAAACCAACCCCAAGGGGAAAATCCCAAAACCCTCAAAATCATGGAGATTGAATAGGATGCTGTTAAAAATGAATGGGTCAAAAATGAAATTAGGGAAGAAATCAAAGTTTCTGGAAACAAATGAAAATGAACTCACAACAACCCAAAACTTATGGGACACAGTGAAGGCAGTCCTGAGAGGGAAGTTCATAGTGATACAGGCCTACCTAAAAAGAATAGCAACATTTCAAACAAACAACCTAACCCTACACCTACAAGAACTTCAGGAACACCAATAAAGACATCCCAGAGCAAGTAGAAGGAAGGAAATAACCAAGATCAGAGCAGAATTAAATGACATAGAGATTAAAAGCACACTTCTCAGAATCAATAAATCCAGGAGCTGGTTCTTTGAAAAGATCAACAAAATTGACAAGCCTTTAAGCAGGATCATCAACAAAAAAAGAGAGAGGACTCAAATAAACACAATCAGAAATGAAAGAGGAGAGATTACAACTGACACCACAGAAATACAAAGGATTGTAAGAAATTACTATGAAGAATTGTATGCCAAGAAATTTGAAAACTTAGCTGAAGTGGACAATTTTCTAGAAAAATATAATCTTCCAATACTCAATGAAGAAGAAGCAGAAAGCCTGAACACACCAATAACAGCAGATGAAATTCAAGGAGTAATCAAAAAACCCCAACACACAAAAGCTCTGGACCAGATGGTTTCACAGGAGAATTCTACACAGCATTTAAGGAAGAGATAACCCCTATCCTTCACAGACTATTTGAAAAAATGCAAAATGATGGAAGACTACCAAACTCTTTTATGGAGCCAGCATCATCCTAATCCCAAAACCAGATAAAGACACAACAAAGAAAGAAAATTTCAGGCCAATATCTCTCATGAACATACATGCTAAAATCCTCAACAAAATATTGGCAAACGGCATCCAACAATACATGGAAAATATCATACACCATGACCAAGTGGGATTCAGCTCAGGGATGCAAGGATGGTTCAATATTCGCAAATCAGTAAATGTAATACCTCCCATAAACAAAAGCAAAGACAAAAATCACATGATCATATCAAGAGATGTGGAAAAAGCATTTGATAAAGTACAACACCCATGTATGATAAAAACACTCAGCAAAGTGGGTATAGAGGGTGCATTCCTCAATATAATAAAGGCCATATATGAGAAACCTACAGCCAGCATCATACTCAATGGGCAAAAACTAAATTCTTTTCCACTAAAATCAGGAACAAGACAAGGTTGTCCACTTTCACTACTTCTATTCAATATGGTATTGGAAGTCTCAGCCACAGCAATTAGACAATAAAACGCAATAAAAGGCATCCAAATTGGAAAGGAGGAAACAAAGCTACCATTGCTTGCAGATGACATGATAGTATACATAGAAAATCCTATAGGCTCGGCCAAAAAACTTCTCGACCTAATAAATGAATTTGGCCAAACAGCGGGATACAAAGTCAATATCCAGAAATCAAAGGCATTTTTGTATACCAACAATGAAACAGCAGAAGCAGAAATCAAGAAAAAAAATCCCATTCAATATAGCAAAAAGAAAAATAAAGTACCTAGGAGTAAACCTAACCAAGGAGGTAAAGACCTGTATGCAGAAAACTACACAACACTGAAGAAAGAAATCAAGGAAGACACAAGCAAATAAAAGCATATACTGTGTTCAGATATTGGAGGAATTAATATCATCAAAATGTCCATACTGCCCAAAGCAATTGACAAATTCAATGCAATACCTATTAAAGTACCAATGGCATAATTCACAGACATAGAACAAACACTTCAAAATCTTATATGGAACCATAAACGCCCCTGAATAGCCGCAGCAATTTTGAGAAAGAAGAGCAAAGTAGGAGGAATAGTAATACCTGCTACCAAACTGTATTACAAGGCCACTGTAATCAAAACAGCTTGATACTGGCATAAAAACGGGCACATGGACCAGTGGAATAGAACAGAGAGCCAAGAAATAAACCCAACTCTCTATGGTCAATTAATATTCAACAAAGGGGGCAGCAACATAAAATGGAGTAAGAATAACCTCTTCACCAAGTGGTGTTGGGAGAACCCGAAAGCTATGTGCAAAAAAATGAAACTCGAGGACCAACTTACACCATGCACAAACATAAATTCAAGGTGGATAAAAGATTTCAATATAAGCCGTGACACCATTAAAGTCCTAGAGGAGAACATAGGCAGGAAAATCTCAGATATTCCACGCAGCAACATTTTTACTGATATGTCCCCTAAAGCAAGGGACATAAAGGAAAGAATAAACAAATAGGATCTATCAAAATAAAAAGCTTCTGCATGGCTAAAGAAAACAGCATTAAAATAAAAAGAGAACCAAATGTATGGGAAAATATATTTGCCAATGTTACCTCAAACAAGGGTTTAATCTCCAAAATATATAAAGAACTTACATGACCCCACTCTAAGAAGACAAGCAACCCAATTAAAAAATGGGCAAAGATCTTGAACAGACACTTCTCCAAGGAGGACATACAGAGGATCCAGAGACACATGAAAAGATGCTCCATATCGCTAGCTATTAGAGAGATGCAAATTAAAACCACAATGAGATACCACTTCACACCGGTTAGAATGGCCATCATAAACAAAGCAATAAACAACAAGTGTTGGAGAGGTTGTGGAAAAAAGGGGACCCTAGTGCACTGTTGGTGGGATTGCAGACTAGTGCAACCACTATGGAAAACAGTATGGATTTTTCTAAGAAAACTAAAAATAAATCTACACTTTGACCCAGCAATTCCACTGCTCGGATTATATCTGAAGAACCCTGAAATACCAATCCAAAAGAACCTATGCACCCAATGTTCATAGCAGCACAATTTACAATAGCCAAGTGTTGGAAGCAACCTAGGTGCCCATCAGTAAACAAATGGATAAAAGAACATGGTACATTTACACAATGGAATTCTATGCAGCAGAAAGAAAGAAGGAACTCCTACCCTTCATGACAGCAGGGATGGAACTGGAGAGCATCATGCTAAGCAAAATAAGCCAGGCAGTGAAAGACAAATACCATATGATCTCACCTTTAACAGGAACCTAATCAAGAAAACAAACAAACAAGCAAAATATAACCAAAGACACTGAAATTGAGAACAGGCTCACAGTCACCAGAGGGGAGAGGAGAGGGAATTTCAGGGGAAAAGGGGAAGGGTTTAGAGCAACAAGTATAAAGGACACATGGACAAAAACTATGGGGGTGGAAATGGGAGGAAGGTGGGGAGGGCTGGGGTGGTGGCCTGGGATGGGAGTAAAAGATAGAAAACTGTACAAGAACAACAATTTAAAAAAAAAGAAAAAATTTCTGTGGGAGAAAAAGAAAGAAAATAATCTCCAGCATAATTCAGTTCCTGTGTGAGAGAGGGGCGTTGCACTATTGGGACAGATACACAATTTAATATGTAATTTATTTAAATCAGCCAGTTAGAAAATTTTGTGACAACATTATAAAGTTTTATTTTTTAAATTAAATTTATGGGGGTAACATTAGTTAATAAAATTATATAGGTTTGAACTGTACATTTCTGTGATACATGGTCTGTGTATTGCATGGTATGCCCACCACTCAAAGTCAGATAATTTTCTCTCACCATATGTTTGACCCTCTTTACCCTTTAATACCTCCCCACTCCCCTTTCCTCTAACCACCATACTCTTGTCTGTGCTGTGTTTGTTTTCCGTATTTGTTCATTTGTTGTTTTCACTTTTAAATCTCACATATGAGTGAAATCATTTGGTTAACTTTTTCTACCTAACTCATTTTGCTTAGCATGATACTCTCAGGATCCATCTATATTGTGACAAATCTCAGTATTTCATCTATTCTTATGGCTGAGTAAGCCATAAGTCTATTGCACATATGTACCACATCTTCTTTATCCAGTAAGGACACTTCAGTTGTTCTCATATCTTGGCCACTGTTAATAATGCAAAGAACACAGGAGTGCATATAACTTTCGAATAAATGTCTTCAAATTTTTCAGGTATATACCGAGGAGAGGGGTCACAAGGTCATATGGTAATTCTATTCTGAATTTTTTTTGAAGAGCCTCCATACTGTTTCCCATAGTGGTTGTACCAGATTTCATTCCAACCAGCAATGAATAAGGTTTCCTTTTCTTGTATAACCTTTCTGACACTTCTTATTACCTATCTTGTTAGAAATAGCCATTGTAACAGGTGTTGTTTCTAACAGGTGTTTGAAATAGCCATTGTACAGGTGGTATTTCATTGTAGTTTTGGCTTATATTTCCCAAACAGCTAGTAATATTGATCATCTTTTCATGTATCTGTTGGCCATTTGTATGTCTCCTTGTGAGAAGTGTCTATTTCGGTCTTCTGCCCTTTTTTTTAAAGATTTTATTTTATTTTTAGAGAGAAGGGAAGGGAAGGAGAAAGTGAGGGAAAAACCTCAATTGTGTGGTTGCCTCTTGCGCGCCCCCTACTGGAGACCTGGCCTCACAACTCACTGCCCATTTTTTTTTTAATCAGTATTTTTTAAATTGTTGATATTGTACAGTTTTCTGTCTTTTACTCCCATCCCAGGCCACCACCCCAGCCCTCCCCGCCTTCCTCCCATTTCCACCCCCCATAGTTTCTGTCCATGTGTCCTTTATGCTTGTTGCGCTAAACCCTTCCCCTTTTCCCCTGAAATTCCCTCCCCTCCCCCTCTGGTCACTGTCAGACTATTCTCAAATTCAGTGTCTTTGTTTATATTATGTTTGTTTGTTTGTTTTGTTGATTAGATTCCTGTTAAAGGTGAGATCATATAGTATTTGTCTTAAATGGGATTGTTTGCTGTTGAGTTGTATGTGTTCTTCATATATTCTGGATATTAAACACCTGTTGGAGGTATTGTTTGTAGATATCTTCTCTCATGTCTCATTTTTGGGGTTTTTTTGGTGGTTTCTTTTGCTGTGCAGAAGCTTCTCTCTTCATTTATTTTCACCTTTTCTGCCTTCTCCTTTAGGGTCAAATTCACAAAATCTTCTCTATGTCAATAAGTTCAGTACCTATATTTTCTTCTATGTAATTTATTATTTCTGCTCTTACATTTAGGTATTTGATCCATTTTGAGGGGGGTTTTTTTGTATATAGGGACAAACAGTAGTCTAGTTTCCTTCTTTTGCATGTAGCTTTCCAATTTTCCCATCACCATTTATTGAAGAGGCTTTCTTTTCTCTATTGTATGTTTTTGGCTTCTTTGTCAAAATAAATGTATTTATTAAAAATTGTGTATTTATTCTTACATGTTTAAACTTCAGTCACCTTCAAAGTACTCTCCATTTGATGCAATACACCTATTGAGACTTTTTTCCACTACTCAAAGAAGTTTTGAACTCATTGATTTTGATGCCTTTTAGTGCTTCTGCCATTTTTTTCACCTCTTCCACATCAACAAAATATATCTGGGGAAACAAAAACAAAGTTGCTTGTGGTGAAATTGGGTGAATAGGGAGGGCAGGGCATGGGGATCATGCCACATGATGTTAAAAAACTCTGAACACTCAGCATGGTGTGGGCAGCTGTACTTGTAAATCACCCCTCACGAAATGGGCAAACACCTTGAAGAAGTCTTAAAAAAAAAAAAAAAAAAAAAAAAAAAAAAAAAAAAACCCTGAAGCCAAATGCAGCCTCAAAACAAAGCCAACTGGTACACTGATACAGATGGGTTTCTAGAACACTCACCTAGTGGGGTACCCCTAGTGGGGTACTACTATCAGGGGCCCACCCTCCAGAAGATAATTCCTGTTTGGGGAGGGGGTTCTCCTTTGTATATGTGGGTTTATTTCTGGGCTCTCAATTCTGTTTCATTCGTGTGTCTATTTTTCTGCCAATACCATGTTGTTTTGATTATCGTCCCTTTGTAGTGTAATTTGAAGTCAGAGAGAGTGATACCTCCAGTTTTATTCTTTTTTCTCAGTACTGTTTTGGCTATTCAGGGTCTTTTGTGGTTCCATACAGCTCTGATGATTATTTTGCTCTATTTGTTTAGAAGTTGGGATTTTGATGGGGATTGCATTAAACCTGTACATTGCTTTGGGTAATACGGACATTTTAATTTTGTTGATTCTCCCAGTCCATAAACATGGAATATCTTTCCATTATATTGTGTCCTTTTCAATCTCTTTTAATAATGCTTTGTAGTTTTCAGTATATAGGTCCTTCATATCTTGTTAAGTTTATCTCTAGGTATTTTATTCTGTCTGTTGAAATTGCAAAATGAATTTATTTTCCATTTCTATTTCTGAAGTTTTGTTGTTAGTATATAGGAATGCAGTGGATTCTTTTACATTGATTCTTTTACATTACAACTTTACTGCACTTGTATATTGTTTCTAGCTGTGGCTACTGTGGCTCAGTGTATTGAGTGCTGGCCTGCAAACCGAAGTGTTTCTAATAGTTTTTTTAGTGGAGTCTTTAGGGTTTTCTGCATAAATAATCATGTCATCTGCAAAAAGTCACATTTTATTTCTTTGCTTCCATTTTGGATGACTTTTATTTTTTTCTTATGCCTGATTACTCTGGCTAGGACTTCCAGAGCTATATTGAATAAAAGTGGTGAGAGTGGATATCTGTGTCTTATTCCTGATTTTAGAGGAAAATCTTTCAGATTTTAACCATTGAGTATCACACTAGCTGAGAATTTCCTCTGTTGTGTTGAGTTACTTTCCTTGTATAGCCATTTTATTGTTTTAATGACAAATGGTGTTTTGTCTTATCAAATACTTTTTGGCATATATTTATAAGATCATATAATTTTTATCTTTTATTTTGTTAATGTGGTGTATTACATTGATCAGTTCTATATGCGGAATGATCCTTCCACCCCTGGAATGAACCCACCTTTATCATGATGTATTATTTATTAATGCATTAATGTTTTTCTATTTGCCAGTATTGTGTTTAGGATTTTTGCATCTGATCTGCATTCATCAGAGATATTGGTCTGAAGTTTTCTTTTTTTTTCTTTTTGATATTCTCTCCAGATTTTGATATGAGTGTTATGTTGTCCTCATAAAGTGTGTTAGGAAGTATTGCCTCTTCAGTTTTTTTAAGAGTTTGAGAAGGATGGGTATCAAATCTTCTTTGAATGTTTGGTTGAATTTACTAGTGGAGCCATCTGGTCCTGGACTTACTTTTGGGGAGGTTTTGATGGTTGTTTCAATTCCATCACTGTTAATTGGTATATTTAGATTTTCCAATCAATTCTTCATTATTCGGCCTAGGAAGTTTATATATTTTTTGAAAAGTGCCCATTTCTTGTAGGCTATTCAATTTGGTGGGATATAGTCTTTAATAGTATTCTTATATGATGCTTCGTATTTCTGTGTTGTCTATGGTAACTTCTCTTTCATTTCTGATTTTCTTTGAGTCTTTTTTCTCCTTAGTGAGTCTGGCTGTGGGTTTGTCAATTTTATTAATCTTTTCAAAGAACCAGCTCCTTGTTGCATCATTTTTGTATAGTCTTTTGTTCTTTACTTTATTTGATTCTGCTCTGGTTTTTACTATTTACTTTCTTACGCTGACTTTGGGCTTCTTTTGTTCATTTTTGTCTAGTTCTTTAAGCTGTAATGTTAGATTGTTTACTTGGAATTTCTCTTGTTTACTTGGAATTTCTCTTGTTTCTTGAGATAGGTCTGTAATGATATAAACTTCCCTCTTATTACTGCTTTTGCTGCATCACAAAAGTTTTCATATTCTGCATTCTCATTCTCATTAGTCTCTATGTAGCTTTTCATCTCCCCTTTTATTTCTTCTTTGACCCAGTCTTTTTTGGTAGCATGTTGTTTAATCTCGGCATATTTATAGGGTATGTTTAACTTTCTTTTTGCAATTGATTTCAAATTTCAAAGCATTGTGGACAGAGAATATGCTTGGTATGCTTTCAACTTCTTAAATTTGTGAAGGCTAGTTTTGTGTTCCAACATACAGTCTATCATTGAGAATGTTCCATGTGCACTGGAGAAGAATGTATAACCTGATGTTCTGGGATGAAATGCTCTGTAAATGTCCAGTAAGTCCATTTGAACTAATGTGTCATTTAAGGCCAATATTTCTTTATTGATTTTTTGTTTGAATGATCTATCTGTAACTGTCAGTGGGGTCTTTAGGTCCCCAACTATGATATGATTTTTGTCCACTCCTCCCTTTAGTTGTGTTAGTAACTCCATTATATATTTTGGTGCTCCCTGATTAGGTGCAATATATTAAGAAGTGCTGTGTCTTTTTGATGTAGGGTACCCATTATCATCATAAAATATCTTTCTTACTCTTGTTACCTTTGTTATCTTGAAATCTATTTTGTCAGATAAAAATATGGCTATACATTCTTTTCTGTGGATGATATTTGCTTAAAGAATCACTTTCCACCCTTTCACTTTGAGTCTATATTTGTCTTTGCAGCTTAGATGTGTCTCCTGAAGGCAGCAAACGATTGTTTCTTGTTTTCTGATCCAATCTGCTACTCTGTGTCAAATTTAATCCTTTGACATTTAGAGTAAGTATTGGTGTACGAGTATTTCCTATAGCCATTTGCCTTTTGTTCTCTCGTAGCCCTGTTCCTCCATTGGTTCTTTTCCTTTCTTTCTGTCTGTTGTTTTTGTTTCGTGGTATTCCATACTTTCCCCCTCTGTTTCCTTTTTTAGGTTATGTATCTCAGTTTTGGGTTCTGTGTGTGTGCATATGTGCTTGGTTACCACTAGGATTATGTAAAAGAAACTTCCATATGTACAGTAGTTCTTTTCCTTTTGAATGCATCTAATCTCCCTCCCTCTTTCCAACTCAGAAATTTACTTCCTCCCATTTTGTGTTTTTGTTGTCAAAAGTTATCCTTATTTATACTGTAAGTTTGTTGGTGATATTGCTCTTAGTTTTGTGACCCCTTTTTCCTTTGTTTCAGGTAGAATAACCCCCTAGAGTATTTCCTGCAGTGGTTTTCTGGTGGTAAATTCCCTCAACTTCTGTATGTCTGGAGAAGTCTTTATTTCTGCTTCACATTTACTGAATACGTTATTCTTGGCTCATAATTTCTTTCTTTCAGCACTTTGAATATTTGATTCCACTCTCTTCTAACTTATACAGTTTGTGCTGAGAAGTCCAATGATAATCTAATGGGCTTTTTTTTATAGGTTACTTTCTTCTTTTTCCTGTCTGCCTTGAGAATTGTTTCTTTGTCATTGACTTTTGAAAGTTTTAATACAGTGGGTCTTGGAGAAGGACTTTTTGGATAGAAGCAATTAGGTGTTCTGATTTTTTCTTGGATTTGAGGGTCTACCTCTTTCCATAGGCCTGAAAAGTTCTCTTAAACTATTTGGTTGAATGGTCTCTTCATTCCCTTCTCTCTCTCTTCTTCTCTGATATGCCTATTATTCTTATATTGAATTTTGTGATGAATTCATAGAGTTGTTTCATATGTTTATGCTCAAGACTCTCTCTTCTTCCCTCTGCCTCATTTCTAGATTGCCATCTTCAATATCAATAATTCTTTTTTCCATCTGGTCAGGTCTAATTTCTGTGCTCACTAGTTCATTCTTAATCTCTTTCATTGAGTTCTTCATCTCCAGAAATTTTATTTAATTATTTTTTCAAGTTTCAGTCTATTTTGTAAAGTACTCATTTAATTAACTGATTTTGTTTCTGAGTGCATTAAACTGCTTATCTGCATTTTTCTGCATCTCACTGAAATTTTTCAGAGCTGAAATCTTGAACTCTTTGTCATTTAAATCACATATTCCCATATCTTTTAAGTTTATTTTCTGGAGATTTTTTAATTTTCTTCCTGATATGCCTTGTTACCTTGGTTATTTGTGGCATTTGATGGATTCCTTCTCTGTCTAGGCATCAGTGCATGAGTGGCATAACTCTAGTAGATTCAGAAGAAACCTATTATTTTCCAGTAGGTGGTATTGAATCACACATTTTTCAGTTCTCTTGCACTGCTCTGGCTTTTCAGATCTCTGCCAGGTGGCGGGAAAATGGCCTGTATTCCATGAGAAGGTGGACATCTCCACTGTGTTCCAATTGCCTTGTTCTTGGGGGACCAAATCCAGGAGGGAATGTGGTGTGTGATGGTGTCCCAAATCCATGAAATCCCAGTGCTGTTTCCTGTAGCTACCAGCAATGCAGCTGTGGTGTGTGGGGGTGGAATAAGCTGAGGGGAGCTAGCCACTGCCTTTGTTGCTTTGCTTCCCCAATGATGGTGACTGGGAGACCTGCAAGTTCTCCCCTCTGTATCTCTACCCCACTCTGTATTTAGTCGCAGGGTGTGCCTGTCACTCAGGGAAAAAATGTTTCTGTAGTCCCTAGGTTTACAGATAATGTGCTCTATCATCCAGTACTCACTACTACAGCTTCTTCTGGGCCCTGCTTCTGGCTCTGGAAGGGTTGGGGATATGGGTTCTGGAATGGTAAGGAGAGGCAGCCAGGCTCTGTGGTTTTGTTTCTGTCTGGAATGGCAATTGCCAAAAAACTGTGGCCTCAACTCTGTGCTTCATCTCTGCCAATATCTTTTGGTTCAGCCTCAGCTCCTAGTGACCATTCCTGCAAGAATGCTCATTATATCACTCTGCTACCACTAGGTGAAGGGAGAGCCAATGACTACCTAGTTCCTCCCCTCTCTAGGTTTATCCAAGCCGTGAGCTCCAGGCTGCAAGCTCTGGGCTGCATCTCTAGTCTGCCTCAGCTCTTCTCCCTTCCCACCTCCCTGGTTCACTCCTACTTGCCTACGTTCAGATGTTTCCATGAGTAGATCTGTCAGATGTTTGGAAATTCAGCAAGGAATCCTTTGTTGAATTATAGCTATTCAAATTATTGACAGTTCAGGGGGAGAGACCAAGGCTTTCTCTCACACTGCTATTCTTCTGATGTCCTATCAGTATTTATCTTAATGTTGATGAGTTAGGAGTATTCTCTTTAAAATTAATAATGCCTCTAAAACAGCTTCAGTCAAAATTTCATTGGAAAACAACTAGTCAGCACAATGTTTGTTGTTTATTTGTTTGTTTTTAACTTTACATAGAAATCCAAACAACTCTACAGATAATATTTTAGAATAAAAAAATTTAGCAATTTTGGTGAAGTATCAACAATTAGGTACATTTCTTCATGACAGCAATAAGATTAAAATATTATTTTATATGTGATTTACTATACTGGCAAAAATATAGGTATTTAGAGAAGGCACTTTGTTGGCGGACCACTATGTGTGGTTTCCAAGACTGTAGCCTAGTGAGAGCAAGCCCTGAAAGGGGCTAGTAAGTCTCCCTAGAAAACCAGGTAAAAATACAAGTGGCAGACATGACCTGACTCTAACACTAAGGGTTCCTATAGGAATCAGGCCTAATAAATATATTGTATCCTTTGAAGCTTGCTCTGCTTTGTTTTGTATAGCCCTGGTGATATAAACCAGATATTTAAGTTCAATGCATAAGGAGTAAACTCCTTATCTTATGAAATACGTCTTAAAGACCCTCTGGCATCAGCATGACTAACAGATCCTTACCTACAACAAATCTCTGTGTTCCTTCTATTGTTATTTATAGATAATACCTGTTTTTGTATGACTATAGTCTTTTTGACATTGACTGATGAACTATGCACATATGGTATATACACCTACACATACCATTCCCGGTAAAAACCAATTGGGAGAATGACACATTCACCACCCACTGTGCCCGCGGCATTATGGATGAGATATGAGACAAATTCACATGGACTACCAAGTCCTGTGGAGGAAAAGGGACGACACAGCTACTCTCTCAAGGAGAGAATGCCTCTGAGTGCCTCAGCCACTCTCTCAAGAGGTGAGCGCCCCGACCCTTGCCTTGACAGGTTTTTATTGGGTTTCAATTTGCACAGGAATACAGATAAAGTTCATTAATCATTGTCAGGCAGTAAGGATCAAACAATAGATAGCATACAAAGAACTATGATGGCTTATTCTGAGTCAGGGTCTGTTAGCTAAAGGGTTACAAAACTTTGGGGAACAAAAGTCATTTTCTGCTCAGACCCTTATCATTTAATTGAGAGCATTCATAGCAAAGCAGGTTTCACAGGATTTTATGTATTCTTTCTCAGGTCTGATCACCCAGGGAATCCACCCTTTCTAGCACAGGGCTGCACCCTCCACCAGCATTGTTTCAGGCTTAAGGCATTGTCTCAGGCTTAAGTCAAGCAGGGTAACCAAGGCAACCATGAGATTAGGAAACTTCTTGCAGACAGAATGAGGATTCAGGCTATGTCAGGATAGCTGAGGGGTGAGGGTCCATTACCCCCTTTTGCTGTAGTCCCCCAAGTCCTTCCTTGGGGCCTCCACATGATTGTGCCTGGCTTAGGTTGTTCCTCGCTTGGGGAATCTTACCCATCATTGGCTAACCGATCAAGCATTGGGGGCCAGTTAAGGATGAAGCAGAAGGAGCAGAAGCAGTGCTCCTGCCAGAGAGATAAGCTTTGTCTCCTTAGTAGCTTACAGCCTGAAGGTCACTCACTTAGCCTTAGCCATGGTGGGGTGGGGTGGGGGGGTTACAACTCCTGAAACCAGGCAGAATGGTTCCCCACAGGAGAAGGGCTTGGGGCATTCTCCACTAGAGGGAATTGCCACCCCCTTTCCTACCAGAATAGCAATATGTGTCCTAGATGACTTATTTACCATCCATGATGGACAGGAGGATTCTGCAGGCCAGGGTTCCTCCCACAGCACTTGACAAAATAAGTCAGACCCTCATTGGAAAATTTATATGGAAAGCACTGGTGAAAACCTAAATAAATGAAGACATGTCCATGTTCACTGATAAGAGGGTCCAGATTGCATGTATCAACTTTTTGCACATTTATCAACATACTTAATGTTATTATAATGAAATATTAAGAGGGTTTTGGGGGAGAGGAGACTGATTCGCAAATGTATATGAAAGAACCACTAGCCAATAATTATCATAAGAAAATGAAGTGGGTGATTTACCCTTCCTGACAAGGCTTGCTATAAAATTCTTTGGATGTTAGGTTAGGTAACTGATACCCTATGTGTATCAGAATCTGCTGGGTTATATTCTGGTAACTAAAGCCCCCAAACATGATCAGCTTAAAAGCACAAACTCTATTTCCCACTTATATATCTTACTGTCCCATATGTGCTATCTATCCTAAGTTCCTAAGAGGGTGCTGCACATCATGTTACTCAGGTGCCAGGCTGTTGGGTCCAAATGAACCATAACTATATTAAAGATGCTGTGAATAAGTGGCACATGTAACTTCTATAACCATTTTATTGGTGGAATCAAGTTGAAGTCTGCAATGCCTTAGGCAGGGAAGTACTACCCTTCCCTAAAGAGGAAGAGACAGTGAGGAACACTTCCTTTCTATGTAAACCAAAATTTAACTATATAAACCAAAAGGCAGACAAAGAAGATGGAACAGAGAGCACAGAACCAGACCCACAGCTATGTAACTTGAAACACATCAGAGATGACATGGAAAAAAAAAAAGATGATGTGTCAACAAATAATGCTGGGACAATTTGTTCTACATATGGGAAAATATGAAATCAGGTCCCTGGTACAAATCACTTATAAATTCATTCCAGATGGATTAAATATCAATGTGAAAGGCAAATCTTTAAAACATTTTACATAATGTGCTAAACAGGGAAAAATTTCTTAGAAAAAGATACAAATAGTGCAAATCTTAAAAGTTTTTAAAAAGTGAAAATTGTGACTACATGAAAAGTAAGAATTATGCATTATTACAAGGCAATAGATTGATCAGAGAGAGAAACCACACACTGGATGAAGATATTTGCAATAGTTGATAAAGAATTAGTATCCTGAATATATAAGGAATGTTAAAGAATCAATATGAAAAAGATAAACACCCAAATCAGAGAATAGATACAAGCAGGGCAAGGCATTTTACAAACTAAAAAAATTAATGACCACAAATCTAATGAACAGAAGACCAATCTCATCAGTAATTAAGGGAATGCAAATAAAACCACAGTAAGATATCTAAATACAGAGGTGAGCAAAAGTAGGTAATTATTTGTTCATGTAGACATTAATACAATAAGTAATAAATAATAATACAAAAATAAACTTTTTCATACTCACAACTGTAAACCTACTTTTTCCACATGTTTATAAAATATGACAATACCAGTGTCATGATGTGAAACCAAATAAACCTATTGTGCTATTGTGAGAAGTATATCAAAATACACCAATTCTGAAATATCATTTATTTAAGATATTGTAGGAGTTGGCAAGATGGTGGAGGAGTGAGTGGAAGCCAAAATAACCTTCTCCCAGGACAAATCTGGAATTACAACTAAATTTTGGAGAAATTACCCAGAACAAACAACTGAACAATAACAAGAGAGAAGCCTTATAACCTTGGACAGAAAGAAGAACAAGCTTTGGCAAAATCTGTCTGCTAAGTAGTGTGGTAGAGACTTGAGAGGACTGACTGGGGCCCACAGGTGGCTTCACAGGAGGGATAATTAAGTGGCAGGTTAGATCCCATTGAGAAGAATGGGGTCTAAACCCTAAGCTGGGATATCCAGCTTAGTACATGAGACCCCAAAAAATACACAGATAACAAAAAAGTGGTGGTGAAAAGCAACAGTGCTGTTTTCTTCCAGAGACAGACAGGTGGACATGGAAAGAGCAGTTTAAAGGGCCAAGACACAATTTTAATTTGATGTCATTTACCTGGGGTTCAGGTAAAAGGTGGGAGCAGAGTGGGCTGAAGATACCTGAGGAGAGGCTGGGGATGGAAGCTTTTAGGAGAGAACACAGAGAGTAGCCTCAGGGAACCCAGTGCTAAGTTATCCACCAAAGGGTGGCAGCCATTGTGCTCAGGCAGAACAATTCTGTGAGTGGAAGCAGCCTAAGGAGTAGCAACAGCCCCGTTCCCAACAGAGAGACTCTGCCCTGGCCCTGTGGTGCTTAAGCCTGACTGCAGAGTACAGTGTGACTAGATTAATAACTAAAGGAGACAGCCACAGGTGTAAACCCCTGGTAAAGGGGGGGGCAGAGCAGATTAGAGACACGTGAGGAGAGACTGGGGATGGAGGCTTGGGGAAGAGAATTGAGAGAGAAGCTGCTGGGATTCCAGTGCCGAGTCATCACCCATACTGCATCAGTCATCCTGCTCAGGCAGACCACTCCCCTCCAAGCAGCAGCAGCCTGACGGGAAACAATAGCCCCACCCCATGGGGCTTAAGCATGATTGCTGAGTACAAAGTGACTAATTAACAACTGAAGGAGACAACTATAGACAGCAGACCTCTGGCAGTTTCAGAGTAGGTTGCCTAAGATCAGACAGGGTCAACATCTGACACCACCAGAAATTGATCCAGGAAGAAAAAAACAGTGGTAAACACTAAAGATTACCAAGATGAAACTCATTATGGTCTTCCCTATGATTAGTAATATTTTCTTTCCTGCATAGCTTTTTAACATTCATTTCTTCTCCAGCAAGTTTGTGCATATTAAGCCACTACAATTTATACTATAGTTTATTTTTCTCCTTTCTTATAATAGTCTTAATCTCTTTGAAACCTTATTAATACTATATCATTTGCTGCTCATGCTGAGATTGTGGGATGTAGGGTGTTTTTGCAAATGTGGGTTTGTTCCCTGGGCTATGTGGTATTTTTCCAGCAGCACCTGCAAAACAGCATACAAGATGTGATGGGTGGAGTGACCCTCAGTCAACCAGATGAAGGGACAGACCAATCAAAGAAAGATCCAACAATAATCAAACCCAAAGACATCCAGAGAGCCAACATAAATGACATCCCAAGAGCAGTAAGTTCAGGAAATCAAGGAGATTGCACCACTGAATATCACAGCTCTCCTACCATAGAAGTTCACACTGCAAACTCAAGGAGTCAGAACACATCAATTTAAGAAGCAGAGACTAACACGAAGGGTCTCACAACAATGGGAAGACAAAGAAACAATCCCCAAATTAGAGGAAAGGAGGAAGCCTCAGAAAGAATGCTAAATCAAACAGAAACAAGTCAACTATCAGATATGGAGATTATAACGATGGTTATAAAGAAGCTCAATGAGCTTATAGAGAATTACCAAAAACTACAGGGAAATGACAATGAACTCACTGCAAACTATAACATGAAAAAGAAAGTAGAAACTATCAACAAGAGCCAAAAGGAAATGAAGAATACAATTTCTGAATTGAAGAACATGGTAGAAGGAACCAAAAGCAGTCTAGATGAAACAGAGGATCAAATCAGGGAACTGAAGGACATGGTAGGAAAAAAACACCCAGAAAAAGCAAGAAAAGGAAAAAAGACTCAAAAAGAATGAAGATGTGTTAAGTGAACTACAGGACAACATGAAACATAATAATATCCATATAACAGGGATATCAGAAGGAGAAGAAGAGCAAGGGATAGAAAACCTGTTTGAAAAAGTAATGATGGAAACTTTTCCTAATTTGATGAGAGAAAAAGTCACACAAATCCAGGAGGCACAAAGGGTCCCGATTAAGATGAACCCAAAAAAAGGCCTACTCCAAGACACATCATAATTAAAATGTCAAAATTCCAAGACAAAGAGAGAATCTTAAAAGCAGCAAAGGAGAAAAAGGAGTAACATACAAGGGAGCCCTGATAAGGCTAGTGCTGACTTCTCAACAGAAACACTACAAGCCAGAAGGGAATGGTAAGAAATATTCCAAGTAATGAAAAACTAAAGCCCGCAAACAAGACTACTCTACCCAACAAGGCTCTCAATTAAAATGGAAGGTGAAATAAGGAGTTTCCCAGACAAAAGAAGGCTGAAAGAATATACGTTCAATAAACCAGCACTGCAAGATATGCTAAAGGCACTGCTTTAAGAAAAGGAAGAATAAGAGTGAGAGAGAGGAATATAGGTACAAAGGGAGTAAAATGGCAATGAATAAGTACCTATCAATAACAACATTAAATTTAAATGAATTAAATGCTGCAATCAAAAACCATAGAGTACCTGAATGGATGAGAAATCATGACCCACACATATGCTGCCTACAGGAGACCCACCTCAGAAAAAAGAAATCTACACAGACTGAAAGTGAAGGGCTGGAAAAAATTATTCCAAGTGAATGCACAGGAAAAAGAAAAAGCTGGGGCAACAATACTAATACCACACAAAGTAGACTTCAAAACAAGGGCCATAAAAAGAGACTCAGGATGACATTTCATAATATTCAAGGTAAGAATCCATCAAGAAGACATAAACATTATGAACATATATGCACCCAACATAGGAACACCAAAATATATAAGGAAAAATGTGGAGGACATCAAGAAAGATATTGACAATAACATAATTAAAGTAGGGGATTTTAACACTTCAGTGTCAAAAATGGATAGGTCTTCCAAACAAAATATCAACAAAGATATTGTGGCATAGAACAATGTCCTAGATCAAATAGACTTAATCAATATATATATATCTATATCTATATTTATATCTATATTTATCTATATATCTCCTATCATCCCAAACAAGCACAATACACATTCTTTACAAATGGACATGTAGCATTTTCAAATATAGACCACATGATAGGACACAAAACAAGCCTCAACAAATTCAAGAAAACTGAAATCATATCAAGAATTTTCTCCAACTACAAGGGGATGAAACTAAAAACCAACTTAAAGGAACAACTCAAAAACACTCAAACACATAGAGATTCAATAGCATGCTATTAAAAAATGAATGGGTTAAGAATCAGATGAAGAAAGAAATCAAAAAGTTTCTGGACACAAATGAAAATGAACTCAAACAGACTAAAATTTATGGGACACAGCAAAGGCAGTCCTGAGAGGGAAGTTCATAGTGATGCAGGCCTACCTAAAAAAAGATAGAAACATTTCAAATAAACAACCTAGCCCTACATCAAAAAGAACTAGAGGAACAACAAAGACAGCCCAGAAAAAGTAGAAGGAAGTAAATAACCAAGATCACCAGGATTAAATGACATAGAGACTAAAAGAATGATTGTAGGATCAATAAATCCAGGAGCTGGTTCTTTGAAAAAATAAACAAAATCAACAACCTTTGAGCAGACTCATCAAGAAAAAAAGAGAGAGGACCCAAATAAACACAATCAGAAATGAAAATGGAGAGATCACAACTGATACCATGGAAATACAAAAGGTTTGTAAGAAATTACTATGAACAAATATATGCCAAGAAACTTGAAAACTTAGGTGAAATGGACAAATTTCTAGAAAAATATAATCTTCCAAAACTCAATGAAGAAGAAGCAGAAAGCTTCAACGGACCAAAAACAGCTGAGGAAATTGAAGAAGTAATAATTAAAAAAAAACCCTCTTGTCACACAATAGCCCTGGACCAGTTAGTTTTACAGGAAAATTTTACAAAGCATTTAAGGAAGAGCTAGCCTCTATCCTTCACAGACTATTACAAAAAAAAAAAAAAAATCCAAGAAGATGGAAGACTCTCAAACTCTTTTTATGAAGCCAGCATCATCCTAATTCTGATATCAGATAAAGACACAACAAAGAAAGAAAACTAGAGGCCAATATCATTGATGAATATAGACCCCAAAATCCCCAACAAAGTACTGGCAAATCACATTCAGCAATACATTAAAAAGATCATACTACATGATCAAGTGGGATTCATTCCGAGGATGCAAGGATGGTCCTATGTTCACAATAAATGTAATACATCACATCAATAAAAGGAAAGACAAAAATCACATGATCATATCAATAGATGCAGAAAAACCATTTGCTAAGATAGAGCACCAATTTATGATAAAAATGCTGAGCAAAGTGGGAATAGAGGGAGCATTCCTCAACATAATGAAGTCCATACACAAGAGACCTACAGCCAACATCATACTCAATGGACAAAAACTAAAAGCTTTCCCACTAAGAAATAAGGTTGTCCACTTTCGCCACTCCTACTCAACATAGTATTGGCTATCCTAGCCACAGTAATCAGACAAGAAAAGGAAATAAAAGGCATCCAAATTGGAAAGGAGGAAGTAAAACTGTCATTGTTAGCAGATGACATCATAGTGTACCTAGAAAGTCCTATAGACTCCACCAAATACTACTTGAACTAATAAGTGAATTTGGCAAAACAGAAGGATACAAAGTCATTAACCAGAAATCAAAGGCATTTTTGTACACCAACAATGAAATGTCAGAAACAGGAATCAGGAAAAAAATCCCATTTGATATAGCAACAAGAAAAATAAAGTACCTAGGAGTAAACCTAACCAAGGAGGTGAAAGACCTGTGCTCAGAAAACTGCACAACACTGAAGAAAGAAATTAAGGAACACACAAACAAATGGAAGCATATACTATGTTCATAGATTGGAAAAATTAACATATTCAAAATATCCATACTACCAAAAGCAATTTATAGATTCAACACAATCCCTATTAATGTACCAGTGACATATTTCATAGATATAGAAGAAACACTTCAAAAATTTATATGGAACCATAAACAACCCTGAATAGCCACAGTAATTTTGAGAAAGAACAACAAAGTAGGAGGAATCACAATACCTGACATCAAACTGCATTAAAGGCCATTATAATCAAAACAGCCTGGTACTGGCATAAGAACAGACACATAGACCAATGGAACAGAATAGAGAGCCCAGAAATAAATCCAAGTCTCTATGGTCAACTAATTTGACAATGGGGGCACAAGCCTAAAATGGAGTAAAAATAGCCTCTTCAACAAATGGTGTTGGCAGATCTGAACAGCTACATGCAAAAAAATGAAAGTGGATCACCAACTTAGATCATACACAAAAATAAATTCATAGTGGACAGAACACTTAAATATGGGACTTCTGGCCAACATGGAGGTATAGGTAGGCTGTGCCTCCTCACACAACCAAAAGAAGGACAGCAACAAATTTAAAAACAAAAACACAATCAGAACTGACAGAAAATTGAACGGTATGGAAGTCCAACAACCAAGGAATTAAAAAAGAAACATCCATCAAGACCAGTAGGAGGGGCTGAGACACGTAGCCAGGCAGAGAGGACTTGCAAGCAGGTGGTGGCTGGAGGACCTGGGCATGCAAGGCAGCAGTTGGTGGACCAGGTGGGACCTGCTGATGGGCAGGGCAGTCCCACATTCACATTTACATAAACTGGGAGGAACCACTAGGTAGCGACACAGACCATGCAACCCAGGGTTCCAGTGCAGTAAAATAAAGTCTCAAAACCTCCAACTGAATAAACCTGTGAGAGTTAAGGTAGCAGGAGAAACTCCCAGCCTCACAGGCAAGTTCATTAGACCCACAGGGTCCTAGAATATAAACAAACCCACCAACCCAGGAATCAGCACGAGAAGGGCCCGATTTGATTATGGGTAGCAGGGGAAGTGACTGAAAACCAGCGGAGAATAGAGCAAGTGGCATTGTTCTCTTGGACCGCTCCCCCACATACATTGTCAAAACACAGCAACGTGGGTTGCCCTACCCAGGTGAAAACCTAAGGTTCCTCCCCTTAATACATAACAGGCACACCTAGACCAAAAAAAAAAAAATGGTCAAAATGAAAGTACAGATCAAAGCACCAGAAAAAATACAACTAAGTGATGAAAAGATAGCCAAGCTATTAGACGCACAGTTCAAAACACTGGTAATCAGGAAGGTCACAGAATTGGTTGAATATGGTTGCAAATTAGAGGGAAAAATGAAGGCTATGAAAAGTGAAACAAAGGAAAATGCACAGGGCACCAACAGTGATGGGAAGGAAACTGGGACTCAAATCAACAGTTTAGAGAAGAAGGAAGAAACATTCAACCAAAACAGAATGAAAAAACAAGAATTAAAAAAAGTGAAAGGCTTAGGACCTCCAGAACAACTTTAAACATTCCAACATCGGAATCATAGGGGTACCAGAAGGAGAAGAGGAAGAGCAAGAAATTGAAAATTTATTTGAAAAGATAATGGAGGAGAACTTCCTTGATCTGGCAAAGAAAATAGACTTCCAGGAAGTCCAGGAAGCCCAGAGAGTCCCAAACAAGTTGGACCCGAGGAAGCACACCAAGGGACATCATAATTACATTACCCAAATTAGAGACAAAAAGAGAATCTTAATAGCAGCAAGAAGAAAGGAGAGAGTTACCTACAAAGGAGTGCTCATAAGACTATCAGCTGATTTCTCAAAATGAAACCTTACAGGCAAGAAGGTGCTGGAAAGAAGTATTTGATGTCATGAAAGAGCAAGGACCTACATCCAAGATAACTCTGTCCAGCAAAGCTATCATTTAGAATGGAAAGGCAGAAGTGCTTCCCAGATAAGGTCAAGTTCAATGAATTCATCACCATCAAGCCTTTATTTTATGAAATGTTAAAGGGGTTTATCTAAGAAAAAGAAGATAAAAAATATAAACAGTAAAATGGCAATGAACTCACAGCTATTAATAACTAACCCTAAAAAATTAAAAACAAACTAAGCAAGCAACTAGAACACAAAAAGAATCACAGAAATGTAGATCGCATGGAGAGTTATTAGTGGGGGCATGGGACAGGGAAAGAGGGGGAAAAGGTACAGAGAATAAGTAGCATAAATGATAGGTGGAAAATAGACAGGGGGAGGTTAAGATTAGTATAGGAAATGTAGAAGACAAATAACTTATATGTATGACCCATGGACTTGAACTATAAAGGTGGGGGAAAGCCAGTGGGAGGGAGTATGCAGGGTGGAGGAGAATAAAGGGGGGGGAATGGGACAACAGTAATAGCATAATCAATAAAACATGTTAAAATTTTAAAAAGATAAAACACTTAAATATGAGTCATGACACCATAAAATTTCTAAAGGAGAATAAAGGCAGGAAAATCTCAGGTGTTCCATGCAGCAATATTTTCACTGATATATACTTGGAGCAAGGGATGTATGGGAAGTAATAAACAAATGGAATTTCATCAAAATAAAAAGCTTCTGCCTGGCTAAACAGAATTAAATGAAAAGAGAACAAAACATATGGGAAAAAAGTTTGCCAGTGATACCTTGGACAAGGGTTTGATCTCCAAAACATACTAAGAACTCACAAGAGTTCTTCCACTCCAGGAGGACAAACTACCCTATCTGAAAAAGAGCAAAGGACTTGAATAGACACTTCTCAAAGGAGGACATACAGAGGGCCCAGAGACATGTGAAAAGATGTTCAGCATCACTACCCATAAGAGAGATTCAAATTAAAACCACAAGGAGATACCACTTCACACCATTCAGAATGGCCATCATAAACAAAGCAACAAACAAGTGTTGGAGAGGATGTGGAGAAAAGAGAACCCTAGTGCACTGTTGATAGGAGTACAGACTGGTGCAGCCACTGTGGAAAACAGTATGGAATTTCCTCAGAAAACTGAAAATGGAACTGCCTTTCAACTCAGCAATTCCAGTGCTAAGGTTATACCCTAAGAACCCTGAAACACCAATCCATAAGAACCTGTGCACCCCAACATTCATAGAAGAAAAATTTACAATAGCCAAGTGCTGAAAGCAACTTAAGTTCCCATCAGTAAATGAATGGATCAAAAAACTATGGTACATTTACTCACTGGAATACTATGCAGCAGAAAGAAGGAAGGAGATCCTACCCTTTGTGACAGTATAGATGGAACTGGAGAGTATTATGCTAAATGAAATAAGCCAGGTGGTTAAAGATAAACACAATATAACCTCATCTATAAGTGGAACATACTATAAAACAAACAAGCAAGCAAAATATAATCAGAGGCATTGAAATTAAGAACAAACTGACAGTAACCAGAGGGGAGGTGGGAGAGAATAATGGGGAGACAAGCGGGGAGGGTTCTTAGGAACATCTATAAAGGACACATTGACAAAAGCAAAGGGGGTAGGATCAAGGGTAGGACATGGGGATGGCTGGGGTGGAGGGGAGTAGTGGGGGGAAATGAAGACAATTGTACTTGAACAACAATAAGAAAAGTTAAAAAATAAAAATAATTTTTTTAAAAGATGTGTTTTACATACTTCTCCAAAAACAACTTCCAACACAACAATTTTTGTCCCTTGATATTATAGTTATACATATTGAAAGATCTATTTTTTACTTATAAATATAAGGGAAGGATTTTAGCATATATCACTCTTTATTTGTGCTGACAAAATAATAGAATAATAAAATCAGTTAAGATATTTCTGAACACTTTTTACAGTCCTACTGTGAGTTTTTAAATCGCTTTTGATTCAGATTGTCTATGCCTATGTTTTCCATGGGGCAGAAACAAGCCTTCCCCACTCAGCCCTCTCTGAATTTCTAGTCTCCAGAACCTGTGGATATAATGATATGGTTGATGTTTATGTCACTGAAATTGGGGCAGTTTTCATCATAACAGTAGGTAACTGGAAGGTCCCTCATGCATAAAGGCCTTGGCATCCAGGATGATCCAAGACAGCTTCTTCCCATTCTGGACCCTTCCATCCATCTCCTGGGTGACTTCAGTGTCCACAAAAAGGAACAGTACAACACTCTACCCTCCCACTTCCTTGACCTCCTCACCCACAGTGACATTCTCATCTAATTCACCTCAGCTGCCCTCTTTCAGTTTGCAGAAAGGCAGGATTTCTCTAGAACTTTAATGACCACCTGTGAGGACTTAAGATAAGAGACAAATGGAGGCCTCCTCTTCCTGCCCCTCTGAAGATCCCAGGACTCCAACCTGGGATTGTCACTGAGCAGAGCTGCAGGTCACAAAGTCACCATGCCAACCTTCATTTCCATCACAATAACAGGTGGTTCTGCCTCCATGGGGCTAGGAAGGGGCTTACCAGGTAGTGGGAGACCTTGCCCCAAAGTGAGATTCTGGCATCTTCTGCCTAAAGAGCAGGTACCAGGTAGAAGGACACAGGCTGCCTTGGTGAAAGGGCTGAGGGGCCCAGGCCCCTGGGCACAGGCAGAGGCAGTGAAGGTGGTGGCCTAAAATAGCCTGAAGTGACCTGGCATCCAGTGGGGTTGCTGAGGCCAAGAAAATGGAAAGTGATGAGCCTGGGGTGCTGGGCCCCATGTTGTTCTTGCTCTTGGTGATGCCTCCTCCCCTGCTGAGTGCAGGTAGCTTCTGGCCCAGCATCCTTGGCTGGAGAAATTTAAACTACCACCTCAGCCAAGACTGGGAAGGCTTCAACCAGAGTGTCAGTTATCACAGGAGCCAGACCGACCCAGAGCATTTCAGATTCTGCGATGGTGCCTTCGACCTCTACTTTCTGGTGGACACGTGAGTGGCCTTTGTGCCTTGGCCACGGGTGTCCCTTATGGTTCCAATCACCCTATAATCACTGCTGGTGGGAAGTGTTCCAAGAGGATTCCAGTCTCTTAGAGTAGAGAGACAGGGCCAGTCTTGGTCAAACCAAAGGAACAAGGTCTCTGTGGCCTCCTTGTTCGCAATGCAGAAGGAATGCCCCAAACTATGTTCTGTGGTACTTTTCCTTTTGGAAAGGAAATAAAGAATGTCTCCAGGTCCTCCATCAACTTGGCCAGGACATGTGACTCTGCTGCTCTTAAACAGCTACAGGGACAGGTGATTGCTAGGAGTTTCCTTTCAGCAATATTAGAAGCTAACAAGGTTATGGGTTTTAATTTTTGTTTAATTCTGTTGCTTTCTTTTTCGTGCAAATGAATCCTGTTTTTACTGGGTCTCAGAGAGATTGTATGTTCTTAGTGCAGTGTCCCAACTTGGAAAGTCTTTGCTTTGCTGTTTCTAAGTGTTTTACTTGTCTCTCCAACCTTCTGGAGACTCACATTGCAGTTTGGGTGCACTTTCAGAATAGTTTGTTCTGTCTGGGTATGTCCCTGGGAAGATGGGCTGTACACTGGGCACCTTCTGCCCTCAAAGAAGGAAAGGGAGGAGCAGGACTGCAGGTTTGGAAAGGCTGCCTAGTTTCCATTTTCAGCTCCTGTGCTGAGCATAGGCTACACCTTCTTACTCAATGGTAACATTGGTATGACAGCCAATATCATGGTTAAAGCACTATGCAGTTCCCAAGGCCCTTCCACTGTACTTCCATCACCCTCAAAACTATTCTGAGATGTACAATGGGGAAGATTTTCCATATGCAATTGCCTGGAGAAGGGGAAATTCCTAGAATTTGGATGAAAGAACCCAGAGGTGGTCACAGGACTCTGTCTCCCTGTGCCACCCTCATTCCAGCCTCCCAGGTTGTACTGCTTCTGATTCCTCTGTTTCCCCAATCAGGGAGACTGACTGGGGAAATGGGTAGGGGGCATGTGCCCAGCCAGCCCCTCAGCTGCTGAGAAAAGTCAGCAGAGCCTGGAGCCACCCTGACCACCAGAAGAGAAGTCCATCCTTACTCTCTGTGGAGAGACAACAAAGATGCCCTGGGCAGGTCTTGTCTGGTTGATGCTAATTACTGCCAAACGGTGGTGATTCCCACTGGGTATTGGGGTTGGGGATGCATGAGCACTGTGAGGGACTGATAGCCTCTTTGGATCAGTCATTTTAGAGAATGGCAGTGACATCAAGGAGTCCTCTCAGGTGTGTTATTGTTAGAGTTCCTGGCCCACAAGTATAGTCTCTCCTTTTAGGAACTGTGTAGGCATAGCTCTGCCGAGTTGGATGAGGAAGGGCTCTTGGCACAGGAGATGCATATTAAATAATTAATTAAACATGTAATATGTTCCAGGCAGTATGCTGATCACTTGCAGCTTCCCAAGAGCTTGAAGGAGTAGGCTCTATTTCACTACTGCAGGGTGATGAAACTGAAGCTTGAAGGAGCTGCTGGTTTGCTCATTGTCAGTCAAAGCTAATTTGCTGCAAAACATTAAATAGTGAGAGTATTCTCCTTTATTCTCTCTCCCAAGGAGGGTGTGAATTGTGGGAATAGAAGGTGCTATTAAAATGGATTTCTGACCCAGGGTATCCTTACTTCTGGCCCCTCTCATCACCCATTCCAACCTTTTGGGTCTTGGCTTCTTAAGGGTTGAAGGCAGCCCTGTTCCCTCTGAGCACAGGTAGCTTCAGCTGTAGCTCCATGTAAAAGACCTTGACCTGAAGACTTGGAGGGCAGGGGAGGAAGGGAAGCAATTTAAGCCCCCTGTACTCTTGTCAGGTTCCAGGATTGAGGCTGTTTTTCATCACCCCAGGCACTGTCAGTCTTCAAACTTGCCACTCATCAGGCAGAACAGAGTCCTGTTGGATACTGTGAATGCAAGGAGGTGCTGAGGGTGACCCAGAAAGAGCCCTGACACACCCATTTCCCAGGCTGGGGCCATCAGTGAGGCAATGTTGAGAGTATGGCTGCAGTGGGCTAGGCAAAGCAGTCTGACAGCACAGCAAAGTCCTTGGCCCCAGGGAAACAGCACCATCTCCTTGAGCTGTGCTCACCCATGTGGTTGAAGAAGGCCTTGCTACCCTCAAAAACCAGTTTGATGAGAAGCTCTTGGAGGGTGAGATTGTCTCCCTTCTCTGGTTGCTTCCTGCAGCTCTGGGGAAAGGGGGGAGATGAGCACTGAAGAGGTAGCCCCAGCTTTGCATCACCACTCACCACTCAGGAGGCCTTGGGCATGTCACCTCACCTCATGTTCCCCAGTGTCCCCAACTCTGCAGGAATCCTTCACACCACCTTTCCAGGTTGTGATGAGAGTGAAGGCCAGCTGGTAGGTAGTTTGCCCAACACAGTGTCTGTCTGGTGCCATCATGGAGGGTGAGTATGAAATGAGCTGCCAGGGAGTCAGAGTCACATACTCTGGGAACTCCTTGCACTCCTGTGGCCATAGCTCCAGCACTAACTTCCTACCTCAGCCCTCTGTCATCGGCTCCTGGGGGAAAAGAGATTGCTAGTCAGATGCCTGTGCTTTGAGCTCTCTTGTGGTTCTCTGGGACCTTTCACCCTATGATGAGATATCCTGTTCCTTCCTTCATTTCCTTATTAATCACAAACAGTTACTTAGCAACTGCTACATGTCAGTCACTATTTTGGGCACTGGGGATAAGGCAGAAAACAAAACTCTACAAAGTCCCTGCCTTCTGGCAGCTTCCTCTCCAGTGGAAAGACAGGAAGTAAATAAAAGAGTAGAAGTAGTGTGTTAGATGGGATAAGTATTGCAAAATCAGGGCAGGAGGATGGGAAGTCATATTTGCGTGGCTGTACTAAAGAGGTGGTCAGGGAAGGACTCTGGCACGGACTAGAATGAAAGGTGGTAAAGGGCTGTGTTTTTTGAGAACAGGAGGCTTGGGCACGTATCCACAGGGGAGGAGATGGTGGTGTGGACTTGTAGGATGAAGTGTAAATGATCAGTGACCAGAACCAGGATTGATTTAAAGATGGAGGCCATAGGACTCCAGATACATTAGACAAAGAAAGGCCAGGTTTGGCCCTGTTCAGGTGTCTAGGAGGTATAGAAGCAGGTTACCACTTAGACTTCCTCACAGCTCCAGGTAAATGCTATCACCTCTATTTTATAGAGGAGGGAAGGAGACTAATCAGTGCAAGGGTATGACCCAAGCATGTGATCAGAAAAAAAAAAAAATCAATCCAGAATTGAAACTCTGGAATGTCTAATACAAAAACAAATTCCAAAAACTCCAAGGTTGTGTGGGCCCCTGAGAATCCCTGTAGATGTTGGGACAAAACCCATCTGTCACCTGTAAGAAGGCTGTGAGAGCTTAGCTCCCAAGTCATTCTTTAGATTCCTTATTTATTTGTTTATTCATTGCATTAAATTTGATGAAAATGAATAAATCTCCCATTTGCCCACAGTATTTCCCAGGAGCACCAGGCTGAGGGAGTGGCCTGTGCAAAGGCCTGAACAATGAGGTCCTCAGGTGAATCCAGGAGATCAGAGTTTGAGGAAGGAGGAAGAGAATAAAGAGGAACAGCAAGGGACGGTCCACTGTTGAGGCCCATCTAACATTGGGCCTGTAATACATTAGCAGATGTTTTTAGCCTCTAATGCGTTTGAGGGTCAAGAAGACATGGATCAGATCTGTGTTTTTCAAAATCACCTGGCTTTCTTGGGAGAATAAATTAGAAGTGGGAAGAATGCTAGTGTGGCTGGAAGGAAAATGGTAGGATTCCCAGGCATTTACAGGAAGCCTCGGATGATGGGGAAAGGCAGATAGGAGGCCAGGCTGGTTTGCCCAGTGAAGGAGAATGGAGAGTCTGAACCAATGGGAGAACCCACATGAGGGGCGTAGGTGGAGGAAGAGTACTGATATAGGGGGTAGAAATAGATCTTCAAGATCTATTCATGCCAGGTACAGACTGGCTTTGGAAAGTGTCTCCACAGATGTATTCATGATAGGATAGGAGCCTATAACTGCCATTCATAATGTTAAAAGATAAACTGAGACACATTATAATTTTTAAATATTTATTTCAGCATACATGCAGTAATATTGAACTACATATAACCAATGCTGTTAGGAACACTCCCTGACAAGTTCCAGGGACAAGATTTTTATAGAAATAATGCAGAAGGAAAAAAATTATGTAGGTCATAGGTGTCAAACACAAGGCCTGTGGGCCGAATCCGGCCCTCCACCTTGTTTCATCCGGCCCGGCACCTTGTTTCTACCTGGCAACAGCACCAAGCTCCTTGCCCCTACTTAAGGAGTAGTCACATTTATACAGCCCTAAAGTTACATTCGGCCCTTTGAAGGCAACTGCGAGGGTGATATGGCCCCAGTGAAAATGAGTTTGACACCCGTGATATAGATGATTATAGCTTAAACAGTTGAAGTATTTGGGAAAGGCTATTTTGCTGTATGTTTTTGGTTTGTTTATGTGGTTAACCAAAATTTAGAGCCACCTCAACTCACAGCCTCCTTGTTTAAATACTTCAACAATTCCTCACCTTTGTTCATCTTCTCATACATGAGAGATTAACTAACAATTTGGTTTTAGCACAACTCTCAGTTACCATTAAAGTTGTTCTTGTCTTGTTGTGAAACTTGTACATTATGACGCCAGGTTGGTAGAAGAACTGCCTTGCTCTTCATCTTTTTTTCATCTCATTGCTGTTTCTCCATGTGCAGTGAGACCATCTGGTGTGCTGCTGATGGCTATGAACATGTAGTTAAGGCCCTTCAGAGAACACAGCACACCAGGAAGACTACAGTGATACTATTGCAGGGGGTGGGTAATACAAAGAGACTGATGTATGTTTCTTAATTGGAGCCCCCATGAACCAAACTAGTTAGCATCGAATAAATCAAAGAATGTACCAGAAGTGGCATCAAACTCTTTTAGCCAAGTGGTTTGTTAATTTCTTATATTTTAGTTTTATCATACTCAGAGGTGTTGATCCAGGTACAACAGTGCTATTGCGCAGCCTTCCTGGTCAGCCAACAATTAATCTAAACCAATTCTCTTACCTAAAACTATCCCATCAGCTTAAAATAACCCTTATGCCAAAGAGGCATACATTGTGATGCCATATTTTGCTACCTCTCATTCATAGCCTTTGAAATTTCCCTAACAAGTTTTATTATCTAGACGTTTAGTTGGTAGATCTCTTTATCTCTTTTAACTCATCTGTTAGTCCTGAGAGAAGGGTAATTCAGTTAAGCAGGTGTGTCTCATTTCAGGAGACAGTCTGCAGGTTGGCTGTCTAAATTAGGGCTATATGGTATGAGCAATCTGGTTTATGATAAAGGTTTTCCTATGAAAACAAGGGGGTTGAAAAAGACTAAATCTATCTCTGAGTCCAGAGGACAGCCTGTTGAGAAGACTTCCAGACATTGAATTCTAAGACATTGGGCTTGAAATATCTTTCATAGTTTGAATGTGTCTGGTGAAATCATTGGGTGTTCTAGTGGGCCACAGAAACAACAGGCACCAAAACTGTCTGTACATGATCCTTTGTGGTGCCTTTCTTTGAAGTTTATATTAGTTTCTGCTTCAGTATGCAGGGCTTCAGGAGGAAAGGCAGTTTTTGTTCATAGTGTTGTCAAATCAGAAGGGTGGGAGAAAATGGAAAACATTAGTATGGGAGTTGCAACCAGATATTGGAAGAAACTAGAATTTAGGACCCAGTCCAACTTACAAGTAGATAGCAAACGTCAAAGACAAGGACAGGACTGGAGTCTGGTATCTCCTGGAGCACATTAGAATTTTCTACTGAAACATAATTTTTCTCTATAATGATCTCAATTCCTGGCAAAAGTAACCACAATAAGAATAACTTGTTTGCAAAATAAGTCTAGTCTCACTAAACTTGGCCTGATTATATACATAAGTGCAGCAAGAATAGTGATTTCAAGTATATTCTTGAGTATGATATCTCTGTTAAAGCTCTGGTGATATCTACGGAGGTTTGTCCATGAAGTGCACCTTGGTAAAATAAAACTGATAAAACATATCAGACTAGATTTTTAAAAGCTTCTTCAGGCTAAGAAGCCAAGCCAAGCATTTCCTAATTTCATCCTGTTACAATAGTAACTGATGCTTATTGAGCTCATACAAATAACTATATTTGCATGTTCATTGAAATACAATTGACAAAGAAATTCCCTTTATTGTCACATATAATATTTTAAGATAATAATTAAAATTAGTACTAATGACATTGTAAGGTGTATGAGATGTCTAAAAATTTCATAAAATTCTATAACACTTATATCAATAATGCATATCCACTTAACATAACTGAAAGAATTTTTATCATTATTTTTCATTTCATAATGCTTACCATGTAATTTATTTATTTTTGTGTGTATGTTCTTTTTTTTATTGTTGTTCCAGTACATTGTCTCCATTTTCACCCCACTATGCCCCCCACCCCACCCATCCCTGCCTCCCACCCTTGAACCAACCCCCTTTGGCTTTGTCCATGTGTCCTTTATACATGTTCCTTGATGACCCTTCCCCTCTTATCCCCTATTATCCCTCTCCCCTGTTCTCTCTGGTTACTGTCAGTTTGTTCTTTATTTCCATGTCTCTGGTTATATTTTCCTTGTTTGTTTGTTTTGTTGATTAGGTTCCACTTAAAAGTGAGATCATATGGTATTTGTCTTTCACTGCCTGGCTTACTTCACTTAGCATAATGCTTCCCAGTTTCATCCATGCTGTCACAAAGGATAGAAGCTCCTTATTTCTTTTTGCTGTGTAGAATTCCATCATGTAAATGTACCATAGTTTTTTAACCCATTCATTTACTGATGAGCACCTGGGTTGCTCCCAGTGCTTGGCTATTGTAAATCATGCTGCTATGAACATTGGGGTGCATAGGTTCTTATGAATTGGTGTTTCAGGGTTATTAGGACATAATCCCCAGAGTGGTATTGCTGGGTCAAAAGGCAGCTTCATTTTTAGTTTTATGAGGAAATTCTGTACTGTTTTCCATAGTGGCTACACCAGTCTGCATTCCCACCAACAGTGCACCAGGATTTCCTTTTCTCCACAACCTCTCCAATACTTGTTGTTTGTTGATTTATTTATGATAGCCATTCTGACTAGTGTGAATTGATTTCTCATCATAATTTTAATTTTCATTTCTTTTATGGTTAGTGATGCTGAGTATCTTTTCATATATCTCTGAGCCCTCTGTATGTCTCTCCTTGGAGAAGTATCTGCTAAAGTCCTTTGCCCATTTTTAATTGGGTTGTTTGTCTTCCTAAATTGGAGTCATGTGAGTTCTTTATATATTTGGGAGCTCAAACCCTTCTCCTGGGTATAATTTGCAAATATGTTTTCCCACTCAGTTGCTTACCATGTAATTTAAACATATCAAATAAGCCTAATTATTTTAACATCTCTTATTTATAAAAACAGATTTAAAAAATTGGAATATTCCAGAATCTCTCTGAAAAATTCAAAAGTTAATTTGTGTTCAAAAAAGACTTCATTTAGTATTTGATTATGGAAGTTTGTAAAATAATATCAAAAGGTATAAATACTTTATTAAATATTATCTTGGTTACATATTCAACTAAAGTGACAAAGATTTCTGAGGACAACACAAAAAGTTAGATAGTTGTAAAACATGTTAGCTTTTGTAAAAACAAAACAAAAATCTTTAACTCTTTTAATAAAGACACTATTTTTCCAATAAAAGACCTCATAAATACAACATAAAGCATAGACAATTATTTTGGTAAGACATAAAGTATTTGCTTTCTAGATAGATTATTTAAAATAAAGAAAAACCTATCATCTCTAAATACCAAACCAATAGTCCAACAAAACTTTGTCCTTTTAACAAATGAAAGAGACAGGTTTTGGCCAAGATGGAGGCACAGGCTGAAACACTTTGCCTCCTCAAACAACCAAAAGAAGGATAATAACCAATTTCAAAACAAAGAACAACCATAATTTCCAGGAAATCATTTGCATGGAAGTCCAACTTCCAAGAAGCTAAAGAAATATTCATCCAGGCTGGTAGGAGGGGTGGAGACTGGTAGTGGCGGGTAGGAGAGAAGACGTGCTGCAAGGTGGGGGCTGGTGGACAGCATGAGGTGCAGACAACCCTGGAGGAACAACAGGGGACTGAGACACACTGCAAAACCCAGGGATTCAGTGGAGGAAACTAAAGACTCAAAACCCCTGGTTGTAAAAACATCTGTGGGGCTTTTGGGGATGGGAGAAACTCCCAGCCTCACAGGAAAGTTCATAATCTACTTGTGAGAAGCAAGGGAAGTGACAGAAAGTGGGACTAGAGTGGAGAAAGTGTCATTGTTCCCTCTCTGACCCCTCCCCTGCAACAGCACCAAAGCACAACAAATAGGTTTGCCCCCCAACCCAGGTGAATACCTAAGGTTCCACTCCTTACCATGTAACCTGCACTGAGACAAAGAAATATGGCCCAAATGAAAGAACAGGTCAAAACTCCAGAAAAAGACCTAAGCAATGAGGTGATAGAAAACCTATCTGATGAAGAGTTCAAAACACTTGTAATCAGGATGCTCACAGAATTGATTGAGCTCAATTACAAAATGAAGGAAGAAATGAAGGCTACACAAAGTGAAATAAAGGAAAATATACAAGGAACCAACAGTGAAGAGAAGGAAACAAAGACTCAAATCAACGATTTGGAACAAAAGGAAGAAACATTCAACTGGAGCAGAATGAAGAAACAGGAATGCAAAAAAGTGAGGAAAGGATTAGGAACCTATGGGACAACTTTAAATATTCCAATATTTGAATCATGGGGTGCCAGAAGGAGAACAAGAGCAAGAAATTGAAAACTTATCTGCAAAAATAATGAAGGAAAACTTCCCCAATCTGTCAAAGGAAATAGACTTCCAGGAAGCCCAGAGAGTCCCAAAAAATTGGACCCAAGGAGGAACACACCAAGACACATTACAATCATGTTACCCAAAATTAAAGATAAGGAGAGAATCTTAAAAGCAGCAAGAGAAAAGAAGACAGTTACCTACAAAGGAGTTCCTATAAGACTGACAGCTGATTTCTCAACAGAAACAGCAGGCCAGGAGAAATTGTCACAGATATTCAAGGGACCTATAACCAAGTTTCCTCTACCCAGCAAGATTATCATTTAGAATTGAAGGAGAAATAAAGACCTTCCCCGACAAAAAATAAAATAAAAATAAAAATAAATAAATAAATAATTACAGTATTACAAAAATGTTAAAGGAACTTTTTGAACATTTTTAGCATAAAGTCTATTTTATCTGCTACAAGAATAGCTACCACCTTTTCATTTTAGTTACCATATGCTTGAAATATCTTTTATTTTTTCACTATCAGTCTATATATGTCTATACATCTAAAGTGATTTTCTTATTAGGCAGCCTATTACTGAATAATGTTTTCTTATTCATTTAGCCATTTGTCTCTTTTGGTTGGAGAATTTAATCTTTCATTTAAAGTCATTATGGATAGGTAAGGGCTTACTTCTGGCCCTTTTTCTCCAACAATCAGATATGTAGTGATCAATTCATTCAGGTTCCCCCAGGACCTCCATGGTGCAAGATGCAGGTGGATCTCCCAGGAAGCAGATGTAATGCTAGGCATCTGCATATAAACCTTAGGCTCTTTTCCTCCTAAAGAAAGTGTAGTCCCAGGGGGCCTTCTTGGTGCAATGCTGTGCTTACATCATTGAGGTCAATGCTATTGGAGTGTAGCTGTTTCTCTTACCCTTATAACAAGGTCATTCTTTGTCTCTACAGTACAACATAATGCTTCAACATCAATCCCATGTTGTAAGATTTTCACAAATATGTCTTCTTTATGTGTATTTGTGTGTTGGTATTCTTGAGGGAACTGAAGTCAAGAATGACCTATGACATCACTGATGACATCACTCTGAAAAAGAGGCCAATTTTTTTATATATCTAGTCTCTTAGAAGCTTCTGTATACCAATCAAAAGTTCATGTCATTGTTTTTGCAAAGTTCTGAACACTTATTTTCTAGAGCATACCATAACTGGATAAGCTTATTTATGTAGTTTAAAAATGTCCCACTACCCCAAATTGCTTTGATAATGTTAAGCAACTTAACACAAAATGCAGTAGTGTTTTTTTAAGTTTTTATTTATGCAGTCATTTTTCCAAATGGAGGAGTAACAGATGATCTGGATGCAATGAAACTAATTTAGCTTTGGATTCTTCTTCTTTTTTATTTTTGGCTTTAAACAGAACTTTATCTATCTCAGGCTTTACACTGGACACAATCTATGTTAAATTAGACCAAGTCTGGTTTAACTCAATTGATTTTGACATTGGACACAGTCTGAAATATGTCAGAGAATGAGTAACATTTAAGTCAGACCCAGACTCACTCTGGACTCATTCCCATAGAAGAATTTTTCAAATAAAGTCAGAGAGCTCATATTGCAAAATATGCAAACCTCAGATATGTAAGAAGCACTTGCAATGTTTAAGAGCAGCAAGAAAGTGGTGAGTGCAGTGGGCACATGAGATAACTAGGTCTGATTGCTTGTTGTACTTGGGATCCCACTCTGATATCAAAATAAAAAATATATTCTGGAGATTAAACCCTTGTCCAATGTATCACTGGCAAATATTTTATCCTGAACAGTTGGTTCCCTTTTCATTTTGATGATGGTTTCTTTAGCATGCAGAAGCTTCTTAATATGTTGTAGTTCCATTTACTTTTTCCTTCTTTGCCCTAGAGATATATCAGCAAAAATATTGCTACATGATATTATCTGAAATTTTACTGCCTATGCTTTCTGCTATAACATTTATGGTATAATAACTTATATTTATGTGTTTTATCCATTTTGAGTTTATTCTGGTGTATGGTGTAAGTTGGCGGTCTAGTTTAATTTTTTTGCATGTACCAGTCCAATTCTCCCAAGACAATTTATTGAAGAGTGTCTTTACTCCATTGTATGTTTGTGCCACCTTTGTCAAATATTAATTGACCATAGAGGCATGGGTTTATATCTGGGCTCTCTATTCTATTCCATTATCTATGTATCTGTTCTTATGCCAGTACCAGACTGTTTTGATTACAGTGCGCTTGTAATGTAGTTCAATAACAGGTATTGTGATCCCTCCAACATTGTTCTTTCTCAAGCTTGCTGAGACTTTTTGGGGTCTTTTTTGATTCCATATAAATTTTTGAAATATTTGTTCTAGGTGAGAGAAATATGCTGCTGGTATTTTAATAAGAATTGTGTTGAGTCTATAGATTGCTTTGAGTATAATGGAGAGTTTAAATAAGTATATTGACTCTGTCTCTCCTCTGATGTCTACTGAGATATAGCTCAAACATATCAAGAGAAATTCAAAAATGATTCCCAAAAGTGAAATCAGCAAACATCCACAGCAATAAAAAGAAAGCTGGTGGGAGGGAAATAACTACAATAAACATAGATGAGGTAGGGAAACAATGAACTGTCTTTCATCAGCACACTTCCCGTGAATTCAGTTCAATGAATGGACAAATGCATGGAAAGGTAAATATGAAGATGGTGTTTAACAAACATACAGTAAACTCATATACAAATAAATTTGAAATTTACATTATGCAAAAAAGAGATTAAAAATTATATGATCACATCAATAGATGCAGAATATGCATTTGAAAAAATAGAACATATAGATTATGTGTTCTCGACAGAAGATGGCAGAGGAGTGAATGGAAGTCATACTGACCTCCCAGGGCCAATCTGGAATTACAACTCAATTGTGGATAAACAAACTGGAACAAACAACTGAGCGATAGCCAGAGAGAAACCATATCACTTTATACAGACAAAAGAACGAGCTTTGGTTCAACCATTCTGGTAAGGAGTGTGGTAGAAACCCAAGGGGGCAGACTGGATGCCCACAGGTATCAGCACCAGAGAAATAATTAATCAGCTGGTTGGATCCCCTGGAAAATAATGGAGACTAAACCCTAACTTAGGATCCCCACCCTAGAGCACCAGAGCCCAAAAAGTACACAGATAACAACCAGCAGCAAAAAAGCAGGAGGGCTGCAGAGACAGACGACTGGAGATGCAAAAGTCATTTAAAGGGACAACACACAAGTTTTCATTCACAACCACTTACCCTGGGCTCTGGCAAAGGTGGGAGACACCTGAGGAAAGGCTGGGGATGGAAGCCTTGGGGAGAGAACTGAGAGAGTAGATGCCATGGTTCAGGTGCTGAGTCAACCCCCAGATGGTAGCAGCCTTATGCTCAGGCAGATCACTCCCCTCTGAGCATAAACAGCCTTGGTGAAAACAATAGCATTTACCCCAGGAGAGTCTCTGTCCCAGCCCTTTGGTGCTTAAGCCTGAATGCTGAGTGCAGAGTGACCAGATTAACAACCAAGGAGATAGCCAGAGACAGCAGATCTCTGGCAAAAAATGGAGCACAGAGTGGACTAGAGAGACTTGAGAAGACCACTGAGCACAGAGGCCTTGGGGAGAGAACTGAGAGAGTAGCCACCAGAATCCCAGTGCTTAACCAACCCCCATACACAGCAACCATCCTGCTCAGGCAGACCACTCCCCTCCAAGCAGCAGCAGCCTGAGGGGAAACAATAGCCTGCACCCTAGGAGGGATTCTGCCCCGCCCTACAGTGCTTAAACCTGACTGCTGAGACTTCCGGCCAAGATGGAGGCGTAGGCGGACACACTGTGCCTCCTCTCACAACCAAAATTAAGGACAACAAATATTTAGAAACAAGAAAACAACCAGAACTCATAGAAAATTGAACTGTACGGAAGTCCAACAACCATTCATCCAGACCGGTAAGAGGGGCGGAGTCGCGGCAGGAAAAAGTGGAGGTGCGGACTCAGGAACACAAGCAGCAGCGGCTGGCAGTTCCCAAGTGCACAGGCGGTGGCTGGCGGTCCTTGGGCCCACAGGTGGCATCTGGCAGACTCCGGGCACAGGGGGGCAACTGTGCAGACCCAGTGAGGCCGCACAAGGCGGCTAGCTGACGAGGTGGTCCCACATTCGCGCGCGCAGCCGGTCCAGGCAGAGGGGAAGTGGCGGAAGGGACTGAATCCAGGAGAGAGCAGAGAAGGCGCCATTGTTCCCTCTCAGACCCCGCCCCCACATACAGCGTCACAACCCAGCGACTGGGCTGCCCCACACTGGGGAACGCCTGAGGCTCCACCCCTCACTACGTAATAGCCGTGACCAGACTAAAACCAAACCAAACCAAAACAAAACAAAACAAAAACACCAAAAATGGCTCAAACCAGAGAAAAAATGAAAACCCCAGAGCCAATTCCTCTAAGCTGTGAAGAGATAGCCAACCTATCAGATGCATAGTTCAAAGCACTGGTCATCAAAATGCTCACAGAATTGGTTGATTTTACTCACAAATTAGATGAAAAAATGCAGGCTACAATACGTGAAATGAAGGAAGATGCATGGGGAACCGACAGAGATGGAAGGAAAACTGGGACTCAGATCAATGGAGTGGACCAGAAGGAAGAAACTAACAACCAAACAGAAAATGAGGAAGAAACAAGAATTCAAAAAAAATGAGGAGAGGCTTAGGAACCTCCGGGACATCATTAAACGTCCCAACATCTGAATTATAGGGTTCCCAGAAGGGGAAGGGGAAGAAGAAGAGCAACAAATGGAAAACTTATTTGAACAAGTAATAAAGGAGAACTCTCCCAATCTGGCAAAGGAAATAGACTACCAGGATGTCCAGGAAGCTCAGAGAGTCCCAAAGAAGTTGGACCCAAGGAGGAACATACCAAGGCACATCGTAATTACATTAGCCAAGATTAAAATGAAGCAGAGAATTCTAGAAGCAGCAAGGGATAAGGGGACAGTCACCTACAAAGGAGTTCCCATCAGACTGTCAGCTGAATTCTCCAAAGAGACCTTACAGGCAAGAAGGGGCTGGAAAGAAATATTTGAAATCTTGAAAAGCAGGGACCTACATCCAAAATTGCTCTATCCAGCAAAGCTTTCATTTAGAATGGAAGGGAAGATAAAGCGCTTCTCAGATAAGGTCAAGTTCAAGGAGTTCATCATCACCAAGCCCTTATTATATGAAATGTTAAAGGGACTTATCTAAGAAAAAGAAGATAAAAAAATATGACAATGAAAAGACAGCAAACTCACAGCTATTAAGAACCACACCTAAAACAAAAGCAAACTAAGCAAACAGCTAGAACAGGAACAGAACCACAGAAATGGAGATCATATGAAGGGTTAGCAACAGGGGCATGGGAGGAGGAGAGGGGGGGAAAGTACATAGAATGAGTAGCATAGATGGTGGGTAGAAAATAGACAGGGGGAGGGCAAGAATAGTATGGGAAATGTAGAAGCTAAAGAACTTATGACACATGGACATGAACTAAAGGGGGAATGTGAGTGGGAGGTGTGCAGAAAGGGGGGATGATGGGGGAGAAATGGGACGACTGTAATAGCATAATCAATAAAACATATTTAAAAAAAAAAAAAAAAAAAACCTGACTGCTGAGAGCAGGGTGACCAGATTAACAATTGAAGGAGACAGCCAGGAACAGATCACTGGCAGTATTGAACAGGCTGCCTAAGGTCAGATGGGGTCAACATCTGACATCACCAGAGGCAGATCCAGAAAGAAAAAAACAGTGGTAAATATAAGAGGCTGCCCAGATGAAAGCCACTGTGGTCTTCATGATTTGCGATACTTTCTTTCCTGCAGAACTTTATAACATTCATTTCTTGTCCAGCAAGTTTGTATATATCAAGTCACTAGATTTTATATTATAGTGTATTTCAATTCACATATTTTGCCCCTCCCTTCTTTTAGCCCATTTTACCTCCCTCTTTCCTTGCAATATTTTCTTCTTAAATTTTGTTTTCTCTCTAGCTACAACTTGTTTCCATTCCACACTCTTACTATTTCTCCCCCATCCAGACACACACACACAACCAATTTTCTTGTCAAGGGTCATTTCATATCTTTTTGACCAGCTCTTAAAATCCCTGCATTCTCTCTCCACCTTTAACAATCTTTGCTAGTTGGTTGTGGGCAGGATGGTTGTTGTTACACTGTTTTTTTCAATTTTATCTCTAGAACTCAGTAATTCTGATTTCAAATATAAAATTTTACTGGTCCCTTCTCCCACTATTTTTTCTTCTCAAATTTAATTTTGCTGTATTAGCCTTTTTTAATTTTTTTTATTTTTCCACTTCTATTTCATCATTCCCTTCTATTTTTCTTTATTGTCCTTTTGTTTTCTTTTTCCTTACATCCCAAATTTTAATTTCTCCCTCTCTTAGCTTGGATTTTGTTCCTCACTCTTAGTATTCCCTCTCTCGCTATCATTTCAAACTCACTTCCCATTCTTCTAGACATCTCTTAGGCTTTTCTTTGTTTGTTTTTTTCTCTTATTCCCATACACCTACATTAATTCTAGCTATTTGTTGTTGATAGTACTGTGGTGGCTCTTTCTCTCCAATTTGGCTTCTATATTCTCATTAATTATACACTATTTTTCTTTCCTTTTTTTTCTGTCATTGTATTTTATTTAATATTGTCTTAATCTCTGTTTAAAGCTAACTTTATATGCTTCCCTCCTCATACTCCATTATACATTCTTCATTCCCTTTTTAGTCATGAGGTAAATTTTACATTCTTTCCATTGCTCCAACTGCCTATTCTTATTAGTACTCCTCTCTGTAAGTTCTCAAAATCATTTCTCTTTAAGTAGGTCATCTCATATCCACTCTCCTTTCTTATAATAGTCTTAATCTTGTTACACCCTTCTTAATACTGGCTCATTTGCTGTTGATAGTGTGATGCTGGGAGGGAGGGTTATATTTTCAGGTGTGGGTTTGTTTCCTGGACTTTGTGGGGGGTTTTCTGGAACCACCTGTACAACACCACACAACATGGTGAGTGGAGTGACCTTCAGTCAACCAGAAGCAGGGAAGGACCCACCAAATAAACACCCAACAATGATTAAAACCCAATTACATCCATAAAACCAGCATAATGACATAAGGGGAATCCCAGGAGCATCAAGTTAAGGTTATCAAGAAGATTGCACCACTGACTCTCACAGGCCTTCTATCACAGAAGTCAGGAAGTCCAAACAGATAAATTTAAGAGGCAGAAGCAAATAAGAAGAGTACCACAAATAATGGAAAGACAAAGAAACAACTCCCAATCAAAAGGAAAGGAGGAATCCTCAGAATGAATGCTAAATGAAATAGAGGCAAGTCAACTATCAGAAACTGATTTCAAAACAATGTTTTAAGGAAGTTCAATGAGCTCAGTCCAAATTACCAAAACTACAGGGAAACTATGAGGAAGTTATATTGCAAACTATATCAGCATAAAAAGGGACATAGAAACAATAAACAAGGAGGAAATGAAGAACACAATTTCTGAATTGAAGAAAACAATAGAAGGAATCAAAAGCAGTCTCAGTGAAGCAGAGGATCAAATCAGTGAGTCGGAGAGAAAATTAGAAAAGGCAAATTCCCAGAAAGAGAAAGAAAAGGGAAAAAAGACTTGAAAAGAATGAAGAGGTGTTAAGGGAACTGTAGGACAGTGTGAAATGGAATAATATCCATATAATAGGGATACCAGAAAGAGAAGAAGAAAAGCAAGGGATAAAAAACCTGTTTGAAAAAGTAATGATGGAAACTTTCCCTAATCAGATGAGAGAAAAAGTAACACAAATCCAGGAGGCACAGAGGGTCCCGATCATGAGGAACCCAAAGAGGCCCAAGACACATCATAATTAAAATGGTGAAATTTCAAGGTAAAGAGAGAATCTTAAAGGCAGCAAAGGAGAAACACAAAGTAATGTACAAGGGTGCCCCAAAGAGGCTAGCGGCTGACTTCTCGACAGAAACATTACAAGACAGAAGGGAATGCCAAGATATATTTCAAGTAATGAAAAGCGAAGGCCTGGAATGGAGACTACTCTACCCAGCAAGGCTATTAGTTAAAACTGAAGGTGAAATAAAGAACATCGTTGACAAAAGAGGGCTGAAAAAATACACCTCCACCAAACCAGCATTACAAGACATACTAAATGGACTACTTTAAAAAGAGGAAGAAAACCAGTTAGAGAGAAAGAATTAAAGATACAAAGGGAGTAAAATGGCAATGAATAACTACCTCTTAATAAAAACTTTAAATATAAATAGATTAAACACTCCAATCAAAAGATACAGGGTAGCTAAATGGATAAGAAAACATGACCCAAACATGTGCTGCCTACAAGAGACCTACCTCAGAACAAAAGACCTACACAAACTGAAAGTGAAGTGTTGGAAAAAAAATTCCAAGCAAACACACAGGGAAAAAAAGCCAAGGTAGCAATACTCATATATAACAAGACAGATATGAAAACAAAGGCCATAAAAAGGGACCCAGAAGGACACTTCATAATACTCAAGGGAAGAATCAATAAAAAATTATAAACATTATAAACATATATGCATCCAACATAGGAGCACCAAATATATAAAGAAAATATTGAAGGACTTCAAGAAAGATATACACAGTAACTCTCTTATACTAGGGAATTTTAACATCCCACTGTCAAAAATGCCTAGACCTTCCAAACAAAATATCAACAAGGATATTGCAACATCGAAGAATGTCATACATCAAATGGAATTAACTGATATGTATAGAGCCTTTCATCCCAAAGAAGCAAAATACACATTCTTTTCAAATGCACACAGAACATTTTCAAAGATAGATCACATGATAGGACAAAAAACAAGCCACAAAAAACAAGCCTCAAAAAACTTAAGAAAATTGAAATTATATCAAGCATTTTATCCAACCAGAAGGGCCTGAAACTAGAAACCAACCTCAAAGAAAAAACTCAAAAACACAGAGACTCATGGAGATTGGATAGCTATTTAAAGCTATTAAACGCTGAATAGGTTAAGAATGAGATCAAGGAACAAATCAAAAAGGTTCTGAAAACAAATTAAAGTAAACTCACAACAGTCCAAAACTTATGGGACACAGTGAAGGTAGTCCTCAGAGGGAAGTTCATGACAATACAGGCCTACCTAAAAAAGATACAAATATTTCAAAGGAACAACCAAACCCTCCACTTACAAAAACTTGAGGAACAACAACAAAGACATTCCAGAGCAAGTAGAAGGAAGGAAATAACCAAGATCAGAGCAGAATTAAATGACGTAGTGACTAAAAGAACAATTGTAAGGATCAATAAATCCAGGAGCTGGCTCTTGGAAAAGATAAACAAAGTTGACAGCCTTTAAGCAGACTCATCAAAAAAAAAAGAGAAAACCCAAAGAAAGAAAATCAGACATGGAATAAGAGAGGTTACAACAGACACCATAGAAACAAAAAGGATTGTAAGGAAGAACTATGAAGAGTATATGCCAAAAAATTAAAAACCTAGGTGAAATGGACAAATTTCTAGAAAAATATAATCTTCCAAAATTTGATGAAGAAGAAACAAAACCTGAACAGACAAATAACAGCTGACAAAATGATGCAGTAATCAAAAACTCCCAACACACAAAAGCCCTGGACTGGATGGTTTCACAGGAGAATTTTACAAAACATTTAAGGAAGAGCTAACCCCTATCCTTCACAGACTATTCCAAAAAATCCAAGAAGAGGAAATACTCCCAAACTCTTTTTATGAAGCCAGCATCATCCTAATCCCCAAACCAGACAAAGACACAAGGAAAGAAAACTACAGGGCAGTCTCACTAATGAACATAGAAGCTAAAATCCTCAACAAAGTATTGGCAAGCTGCATCCAGCAATACATTGAAAGGATCATACACCATGGTTATGTGGGATTTATCCCAAGAATGCAAGGATGGTGGAATATTCGCAAATCAATAAATGTAATATCATATAAACAAAAGAAAAGACAAAAATCTCATGATCATTTCATTGATGTGGAAAAAACATCTGATAAGGTAGAGTACCCATTTATGATAAAGTGCTTAGATAACTGGAAGTAGAAGAATCATTCCTCAACACAATAAAGACCATATATGAAAAACCTAAAGTCAACATCATACTCAATTGGGCAAAAACTAAAATCTTTCCAACTAAGATCAGGAACAGGACAAAAATGTCTGCTTTCACCACTTCTCTTCAACATTGTACTGAAAGTCATAGCCACAGCAATCAGATGACAAGAAAGAAAAGGCATACGAATTGGAAAGGAGGAAGCAAAGCTGTCATTGCTTGCAGATGACATGGTAGTGTATACAGTAAGTCCTATAGACTCCACCGAATAACTACTCAACCTAATAAGTGAATTTGGCAAAACACCGAGATACAAAGTCAATATTCAGGAATTGTAGGTATTCTTGTACACCAACAATGAGACATCAGAAACAGGAATCAGGGTGAAAATCCCACTGGCTATAGCCACAAGAAAAATAAAGTACCTAGGAATAAACCTAACTGAGGAGGTGCAAGGCCTGTACTCAGAAAACTACACAACACTAAAGAAAGAAATTAAGGAAGATACAAATAAATGGAAGAATATACCATGTTCATGGATCAGAAGAATTAACATCATCAAAATGTCCCTAATATCCAAAGCAATTCATAGATTCAATGCAATCTTTATTAAAATACCAGTGACATATTTCACATAGAACAAATATTTCAAAAATTTACACGGATCATAAATGATCCTGAATAGCCACAGCTATTTTGAGAAAGAAGAACAAAGTAGGTGGGATCACCATAACTGACATAAACTATGCAAGTCCACGGTAATCAATATAGTCTGGTACTGGCATAAGAACAGACACATAGATCAAGAGAATAGAATAGAGAGCCCAGAAATAAATTTTTGTGTCTATGGCCAATTAATATTTGACAAACAGAGCAGAAGCATAAAATGGAGTAAAAATGGCCTCTTCAACAAATGGTATTGGGACATGTGGACAGCTACATGCAAAGAAATGAAACTAGACCAGCAACTAACACCATACACAATAATAAACTCGAGATGGATAAAAGACTTAAATATAAGTTGTCATACCATAAAAGTCCTAGAGGAGAATATAGGCAGGAAAATCTCAGATATTCCATGCAGCAATGTCATAAAGGAAAGAAGAAACAAATGGAACTTCACCAAAATTAAAAGCTTCTGCATAGCTAAAGAAAAGATCAGAAAAGTATAAAGGAAACCAACCATATGGGAAAATATGTTTGCTAATGATATCTTGGACAAGGGTTTGATTTCCAAAATTTATAAAGAACTCACAAGACTCCACACCAGGAAGACAAACAATCCAATTAAAAAGTAGGCAGAGGACCTGAACAGACACTTCACCAAAGAGGACATACAGAGGGCCCAGAGACATATAAAAGGATGCTCAGTCATCCTTTCATGATGACCAATGATGGCTACTCTCACCACTCTTATTTGACATAGTTTGGGCAGTTCTAGCCAGAGAAAGAAATAAAAGTCTTCCAAATTGGAAATAAAGAGGTAAAATTGTCACTGCAGATAATACAATTCTTTATGAAGAAAATCCTAAAAACTCCACCAAAAAAACTATTAGAAACAATAATCAAATGCAGTAAAATTTCAGTATACAAAATAAATGTAAACAATCCATAGCATTCCTATATACACAATGAAATTTCAGAACAAAAAATGGGAAGTACAATTTCTTTTGCAATTTCAGCAGAAAGAACAAAATACCTAGAAACAAACCTAGCAAAGTATGTAAAGGACCTATGTACTGAAAACTACACAATAAAAAGGTAAAAAAGACATAATAAAATGGAAAGATATTCTGTTTGTAGACCGGAATAATCAACATAGTCAAAATATCCATATTACCTAAAACAATACACAGATTTAATGCAATCTCCATCAAAATCCCAATGACATTTCTTAAGTAAATAGAGCAAAATAATCATCAGTTCTATAAGGAACCACAAAAGACCCTGAATTGCCAAAGCAATACTAAGAAAAAAGAACAGAGCTGGGGATATCACACTCTCTCACTTAAATTGTACTACAAATGACCAATGATCAAAACAGCATTGGCAGAATCAGACACACAAATGAATGGAACAGAATTGAGAGCCCAGAAATAAACACACATATATATGGGCAAATAATTTTTGACAAATGAGCCAAAAACATACAATGGAGAAAAGAAAGCCACTTCAATAAATGTGCTAGAAAAAATGGAAAGCACATGGAAAATAAAGACACTAGTTATGTATTTGTCTTCATATACAAAAATTAACTCAAGATGGATCAAAGAACGAAATATAAGACCTGAAACAGTAAATTATGTAGAATAAAACATTGGTACTAAATTTATGGACCTTTGTCTTAGAGAAGATTTTGTGAATTTGACCATAAAGGCAATGGCTGAAAAGGAAAAAAAAGAAATAAATGGGACTATATCAAACTAAAAAGCTTCTGCACAGCAAAAGAAACTGCTAACAAAACAAAAAGGCAACCAACAAAATCAGAGAAGCTATTCAGTACTTACAATCAACAGCTCTGACATGGGGTTAACATCCAAAATATATAAAGACCTCATACAACTCAACCCCAAACAAACAGACAATCCAGTTAAAATATGGGCAGAGGACCTGTACAGACACTTCTCCCAAGAAGACATACAAATGGCCAACAGATATTTCAAAATATGCTCAATTTCATTAGTTATTTTTTATTAGGGAATAGAAAATCATACTTGTTAGAATGGCTATTATCAATAAAGCAAGTAATAACAACTGTTGGAGAGGTCCTGGAGAAAAAAGAACTCTCATATTTTTTATCTTCTTTTTCCTAGATAAGTCCCTTTAACATTTCATATAATAAGGGCTTGGTGATGATGAACTCCTTGAACTTGACCTTATCTGAGAAGCACTTTATCTTCCCTTACATTCTAAATGACAGCTTTGCTGGATAGAGCAATCTTGGATGTAGGTCCTTGCCTTTCAAGACTTCAAATACTTCTTTCCAGCCCCTTCTTGCCTGGAAGGTATCTTTTGAGAAATCAGCTGACAGTCTGATGGGAACTCCTTTGTAGGTGACTGTCCCCTTATCCCTTGCTGCTTCTAGAATTCTCTCCTTCATTTTCATCTTGGCTAATGTAATTACGATGAGGGACAACTGTAATAGCATAATCAATAAAATATATTAAAAAAAGAAAAAAGAACTCTCATTCATTGCTGGTGGGAATGTAAACTGGTGCAGATACTATGGAAAAGAGTATGGAGGTTCCTCAAAAAATTAAGAATAGAGTTACCATATGACCCAGCAACGCTTCTTCTGGTTATCTACCCCAGAAAATTGAAAACATTTTTTTGAAAGGTATAGGCACCCCTGTGTTTATTGCAGCATTGTTCACAGTGGCCAAAACATAGAAATAAACAAAGTGTCCTTCAATAGATGATCGGATAAAGAAGATGTAGTACATGTGCAATGGAATGCTACTCAGCCATAGTAAAAATGAAATACTGCCATTTGCAACAACATGAATGGATCTTGAGAATATCATGCTAAGTGAAATATGTCAAAATGTCAAGAACCATATGATTTCACTCATATGTGGGACATAAAACTGAAATTAATAATTGAACAAACAATAGAAACATACAAAACTCATAGACAGACAAGAGTATGGTGGTTACCAGAGGGGAAGGGTTGCAGAGGGTAAAGTGTAAAGCGGGTCAAACACATGATGACAGAAGATTTGACTTAAGGTGGTAGGCCTTAAGTCAAATGATACAGAACATGTACCATATAATTTTATACTTGAAAGCTATATAATCTTATTAACCAATGTCACCCCAATAAATTATTTTTAGAGTTTTTAAATTGAATTTATTGGGGTGACGTTGGTTAATAAAATTATACAGGTTTCAGGTGTACAGTTCTATAACTCATCATCAGTGTATTGTATTGTGTTCACCACCCAAAGTCAAGTCTCCTTCCATCACTATTTTTTCTTTTTTTAATTTTTATTTTAATTGTTGATCTTGTACAGTTTTCTGTCTTTTACTCCCACCCCAGCCCACCACCCCGATAAATTCTTAAAAGATAAAGAAAGGCACATTATAATTTTCAAAGTTTATTTGGGCATACATCGATTTGAATCGGACAGCACCAAGCCAAATGTAGTTTGAAGCACTATACCAAGAGACACCAGGGGAAAAATTTGTATAAAGAACACAAGGATTCAAAGAAAAGAATTGATTTTGTTTGTTATTACTCAGCAGTTACTTTATTTGAGAAAGCCTAATAGATTCTTTGTTATTTGTTTATTTACATGGACTCCCATGCCATTTGAGCTAACTCCAGCTAATAATGATCTCTTGTTTAAACACTTTAACACTGTATATATTCCTATTTACAGAAATATATAAATACACCATATATATTTCCTATTTGGCTCCAGGTCTTAGTTCATTAGATGGTATTTTTACTGTGGTAGCTGATGGAAAAACAAAGATAGGTTCTCTAAACTCTGAAAATTAATGTAGACATTTTACTTCTCAAATTATAGCTTCATTAATAGGGTTTTTCATCCACACCAAGAAAAGCAGTTCCGGTTTTTCTTTTAAAAATAAAAGGAAAAGAAATGGTTGAATAAGAAATCCATTGCTTGTGCAGTGGCAGCAGGAGCGTAGGTCATTTCTGGATGTGTCTCAAACTAGTCTCAGTAGTCTGCTAGGGTTGGTGCTGCTCGGATAAGTTCTGCTGGTTCAGGGTCCACATGCAAGTCAAGCTCCATCTGGTTGAAAATACACACAATAGTTACAGGGAGGTGAGAAGGGATGCCTAGACAGCTATCCCAGCCACCAATTCTTATAGTGTCAAGAGTTCTCACCCTCAGCTTCTTTCCACCTATGAGCTTATCTATACTGGTCCATTTGCGGCAACACACAGGAGACGCAGCACTGGCCAGCCATTCAGACTTAGGCACTAGGCCTGGCTCTGTGTTACAGTGGGAGAGTATCTTTCTTTCTGTGGGCTCATGTGTCTCGAAGGCAAGACTTAAGAAGCACTCAGGACTCTTTCCTCTTCACTCCTCTCCATGGAGCCTCCCTATCATTGCTTTACATTTCACCTGTCCTGCTGCATCTTGCTCTCTGGGATCTGAAACCAGAATCAGGGATTATTTGGCTGGGAGTGAGGGCTTCAGTATCTCAGAATTTTTTTTTCATCCTATCATTCTTTATTGTTTTTTTAATATATTTTATTGATTATGATATTACAGTTGTCCCATTTCTCAACCATCATTCCCCTCCACCCTGCACACCCTCTCCCACCCACATTCCCCCAATTCATGTCCATGTGCCATAAGTTCTTTAGCTTCTACATTTCCCACACTATTCTTGCCCTCCCCCTGTCTATTTTCTACCCACCATCTATGCTACTTATTCTCTGTGCCTTTTCCCCCTCTCTCCTCCGCCCACTCCCCTGTTGCTAACCCTCCATATGATCTCCATTTCTGTGGTTCTGTTCCTGTTCTAGCTGTTTGCTTAGTTTGCTTTTGTTTTAGGTGTGGTTCTTAATAGCTGTGAGTTTGCTGTCTTTTCACTGTCATATTTTTGATCTTCTTTTTCTTAGATAAGTCCCTTTAACATTTCATATAATAAGGGCTTGGTGATGATGAACTCCTTGAACTTGACCTTATCTGAGAGGCACTTTATCTTCCCTTCCATTCTAAATGACAGCTTTGTTGGATAGAGCAATTTTGGATGTAGTTCCTTGACTTTCATGACTTTGAATATTTCTTTCCTGCCCCTTCTTGCCTGTAAGGTCTCTTTTGAGAAATCAGCTGACAGTCTGATGGGAACTCCTTTGTAGGTGACTGTCCCCTTATCCCTTGCTGCTTCTAGAATTCTCTGCTTCATTTTAATCTTGGCTAATATAATTACGATGTGCCTTGGTGTGTTCCTCCTTGGGTCCAACTTTTTTGGGACTCTCTGAGCTTCCTGGACGTCCTGGTAGTCTATTTCCTTTGCCAGATTGGGGAAGTTCTCCTTTATTATTTGTTCAAATAAGTTTTCCACTTGTTGCTCTTCTTCTTCCCCTTCTGGGACCCCTATAATTCGGATGTTGGGATGTTTAATGATGTCCTGGAAGTTCCTAACTCTCTCCTCATTTTTTTGAATTCTTGTTTCTTCCTTGTTTTCTGTTTGGTTGTTAATTTCTTCCTTCTGGTCCACTCCATTGATTTGAGTCCCACTTTTCCTTCCATCTCTATCGGTTCCCCATGCATCTTCCTTCATTTCACGTATTGTAGCCTGCATTTTCTCATCTAATTTATGAGCAAAATCAACCAATTCTGTGAGCATTTTGATGACCAGGGCTTTGAACTGTGCATCTGATAGGTTGGCTATCTCTTCACGGCTTAGAGGAATTGGCTCTGGAGCTTTCATTTGTTCTCTGGTTTGAGCCATTTTTGGTGGGTTTTTTTTTGTTTTGTTTTGTTTTGGTTTGGTTTGGTTTGGTTTTAGTCTGGTCGCAGCTATTATGTAGTGGGGAGTGGAGCCTTAGGTGTTCCTCAGGGCGGGGCAGCCCAGTCGCTGGGTTGTGACGCTATAGGTGAGGGTGGGGTTCGAGAGGGAAGAATGGCGCCTGCTCAGCTCTCTCCTAGATTCTGATCACTTCCGCCGCTTCCCCTTTGCCTGGACTGTCTGCACGTGTGAATGTGGGACCACCTGGTCAGCCAGCCACCTTATGCGGCCTCACTGGGTCTGCACAGTTGCCACCCCATGCCCAGAGTTCCGCCAGCCGCTGCCTGTGCACCTGGGAACTGCCAGCCACTGCTGCTTGCATTCCCAGTCCGCACCTCCACTTTCTCCTGCCTTCACTTCGTCCCTCTTACCGGTCTGGATGAATGGTTGTTGGACTTCCTTACAGTTCAATTTTCTATAAGTTCTGATTGTTTTCTTGTTTCTAAATATTTGTTGTCCTTAATTTTGGTTGTGAGAGGAGGCACAGTATGCCCACCTACGTCTCCATCTTGGCTGGAAGTCTCAGTATCTCACAATTTTCATTCTCCGTGGGTTCAGAAAAGATTAAATAGTAACTTCAGGCATTCTGCTGCCAGACCTAGAAACTGGTTTAGATCTACTCTAAAAGAAGGAAAAAACCATGTGTCTTTTTCTGGTCCACATCCAATCTTCCCTGAAATTCCCTGTGGCCTCTGAGGTACATTTAATCAATCTATGCTCCAAGTAAACTGGCCTAGACTCTCCACTTTACACAAATTACAGCATAACAACACCCATGGTATTGTCACTCTCAGGATTGATTCTGAGTCTCATGACAAGGTGAAGCTTGTGAATTGTCTGTGAAGTGGTCTCCCTTTCTCAGCATCTTTAATATCCTGATGTGTTGCTGGAATGAGTTAGGGAGGTTGAACAACCCTCTTCTACCCATATTTCTGGGTAAATCTGGATGCATCTTTTCCCTGAGAATAGCTCATGCATCTAGACTTCAGGTACAAAGGCCACTAGATTTAGGACAAATGGGTGTCTACCCAAGACCTAGTCTGGGATGGAGCACATGCAGAATGCTCATTAGAGAGTGCCTTGACATTAATACACGTGCAAGGGATTGGGCGGAATTAGGATTAAGTTGAGCTTTGCTGTGGGCCCATCAGTCTCAGCTGACCCATGCTGACTTTTGGAGTCGAAAGGAACGTTTTGTAATTATATCAAGTTGATTGGGCAAAGTCAAAGTGATTGGTCATCTTTCAATACAGGCAGCTGCCTCAGGAAGGGTGTGACTTTGGCAAGTCAGCTGTGCAAATGAGGAGTTCCCAGAGGGGATGACAACTGAAAAGGCATCGTGGAAGAAGCATCTGTACTCAGCATGTGTCATTCACAACTTTTCTCCAATCTTGGTGAACAGAATTGGGCTTTGCACACCAGAGCATTGATCTCTCTTCCCTTTTCGGTGGGTTATCCCATGTCTTTCTTTTCTCCTTCTTTGGACTCCTCACAACCCCTCATGTAGTTAACCATGGGTAGATGTGAACTCTGGGTCATGCCCTGAGTCCTACTGTCCTTTCATCTTTCAGCATTCATGGCCTGCCCTACTGTATGGAAGGTGCCAGCTCACCAGGGCAACACCTGCCTGCTCCAAGCTTTCCGTTCAGGAGATGTTGCTGCTCAAGAGATTTCAGGATCTCTCCCCAAAATGTCCAGGATCCTAGCAGCTCACTGGTTGCCCTTGCTGGATAGTAGCCTCAGCTTTTGTGGTCTGACCTTAGTAAATACAGATAATGGGGAAATTGGGTATGGAAGCTGTAGGTTTGGTGCTAAAAGATAAATTCTTCTGGTTTTGTCTAGTTTCCTTAGGTTTCTAGTTTCACAGACCAAAGAATGTTTAGGAACTACAGACTGTGAGGTACTCATAGGTCATTGAGTCAAAGCTCCACCTGTTCCCATTCAGGACAGGGACCTGTGTGTCTCTGTTCACATTCACCCAGGGACCAAGGGGACACTCCCTACAGATCCAGTCCAATCTTTCTGGAGTGATCTTGAACTTTAGGTAACACTTCCTTTCATGGAGCAAATTATTAGGCATCTCAGAAATAGCCCCACCTACAATAAATGACTCTGAAGTACCCTAGCAAAACAGTAAGTTTTGTGTGTCATTTTATTTTGCTTTTTTTAATATCACTGTGTTCCCCAGGAATACTTCCTGCTCCAAGCTGAAAGTTCCCTTGTCTCTATGCTTTGTACTCCTGTGCTTCCTACCCCACACTCACTCCCTTAGTTTCTTCTGTGATTTGTGCACTGAGAACCTACCCTGTGTGCTAACTGCACCAGCCCCTCCTTCCTTTTATCTTCACAATCTACATCAGGAGTTAAGCTGTTTAGCTCTTGGAAGAGAAGAAAACTAAGCTCCAGCAATGTTAAGTAGCATGTCCCAGAGACTAAGCAGAGATGGAACCATAGATCCTTGGCTGTCTAGTCCATGGTATTAGTTTTCATTATTTTTTAAAAAGTAAAATATACAAACATAAAATTATTTCTAACCATTTTAAGTATGAGGTCTGTCTAGAAGGTATACAGGCATGTAATATGAAAAATAGAGACATTTCTTGAGACAGATACAAGATATATTATTGTACATAAGACAATGATGCCTCAGTCTCCTTCAAAGTAGGCTCCTTGGAACTTCACACAGTTCTCCCAATCATCATCAGCTGCCCCATTGTATTTTCCTGAATCTCATTGATGGTCTGAAATCTTTTCTCTTTCCAACATAATTTTTATTTTGGGAAAAACCAGAAGTTGCAGGCACCAAATCTGGGCTTTGGGGAGAGGGGGCTGAGTCACCTGAGTGATTTGATTTTACCAAAAACTCTGCACAAGATGTGATGCATGAGTGGGCGTGTTGTCATGATGAAGGTCCCAATCACCACTTGCCCATACCTGCAGTCTTCTGAATCATCTGAATAGTTTCTGGAGAGGAATGTTCAAGCTTAACGCAAGATTTGATGCACATCTGTTGTTCTACTTGTTCAGTCATTTTGACTGTGTCAGCCACACAGTACACATGCTCACTCAATGTGTCCACCACTTCCACTGACTAGTACAGTGAAGTTGTCATTGTTCACACATGTACATTCCTGTCCACTCTCCTTGGCTGCCAGGTTACATAAATGTGGTGCAAACCATTCTCATTATATTAACAATGGTTGGACTTTTTCTAGACAGTGGCATTAAGTACACTTACAACGTTGTGCAACCATCATCACTATACATCCTAAAACTTTCTCACCACCACATATTGAAACTGTACACACATTAAACAATGAACTCCCATTCATCCCTCCTCAATCCCTGATAAGCTCTATCCTATTTTCTGTATATATAAATATGCCTCTTTTAGGTACCTCATACAAGTAGAGTAATACAGTATTTTGTCTTTAGTATCTGACTATTCCAACAGCAAAATATTTTCAAGCTCTGTCAATGTTTGTTTGTTTGTTTTGTTGTTTAGGTTTCTGTTAAAGGTGAGATCATATGGTATTTGTCTTTCACCGCCTGGCTTAGTTCACTTAGCATAATGCTTTCCAGTTCCATCCACATTGTTGCAAAGGGTAGGAGCTCCTTCTTTTTTTCCGCTCCATAGAATTCCATTGTGTAAATGTACCATAGTTTTTTGATCCATTCATTTACTGATGGGTACCTAGGTTGCTTCCAACACTTGACTATTGTAAATTGTGCCGCTACAAACATTGGGGTGCATAGGTTCTTTTGGATTGGTGTGTCAGGGCTCTTAGGATATAATCCTAGCAGTGGAATTGCTTGGTCAAAAGGCAGATCCATTTTTACTTTTCTTAGAAAATTCCATACTGTTTTCCATAGTGGTTGTACCAGTCTGCAATCCCAACAACAGTGCACCAGGGTCCCCTTTTCTCCACAACCTCTCCAACACCTGTTGTGTGTTGCTTTGTTTGTGATGGCCATTCTGAATGGTGTCAAGTGGTATCTCATTGTGGTTTTAATTTGCATCTCTCTGATAACAAGCGATATTGAGCATCTTTTCATGTATCTCTGGATCCTCTGTATGTCTTCCTTGGAGAAGTATCTGTTCAAGTCCTTTGCCCATTTTTTAATTGGGTTGCTTGTCTTCTTAGAGTGGAGTCGTGTAAATTCTTTATGTATTTTGGAGATTAAACCCTTGTCTGAAGTATCATTGGCAAATATGTTGTCCCATATAGTTGGTTATCTTTTCTATTAAATGCTGATTTCTTTAGCCGTACAGAAGCTTTTTATTTTGATGAGATCCCATTTGTTTATTCTTTCCTTTATGCCCCTTGCTCTACGGGACATATCCATAAAAATGTTACAGCGTGAAATATCTGAGATTTTCCTCTGTATGTTCTCTAGGACTTTAATGATGGCACAGTTTATACTTAAATCTTTTATCCACCTTGAATTTATTTTCATATATGGTGCAATTTGGTATTCGAGTTTCATTTTTTTTGCACATAACTGTCCAGTTCTCCCAACACCACTTGTTGAAGAGGGTATTTTTACTCCATTTTATGTTGCTTCCCCCTTTGTCGAATATTAATTGACCATAGAGACTTGGGTTTATTTCTGGGCTCTCTGTTCTATTCCACTGGTCCATGTGCCTGTTACTATGCCAGTACCAGGCTGTTTTGATTAGGGTGGCCTTGTAATACAGTTTCATATCAGGTATTGTGATCCCTCTTACTTTGCTCTTTTTTCTCAAAATTGCTGCTGCTATGCAGGGTCGTTTACGGTTCCATATAACTTTTTGAAGTGTTTGTTCTATATCTGTGAAATATGCCATTGGTACTTCAACAGTTATTGCATTGAACCTGTAAATTACTTTCAGTAGTATGGACATTTTGATGATGTTAATTCTTGTGATCCATGAACATGGGGTATGTTTCCATTAGTTTGTGTCTTCCTTGATTTCTTTTTTCAGTGTTGTGTAGTTTTCTGCATACAGGTCTTTTACCTTCTTGGTTAGGTTTACTCTTAGGTATTTTCTTTTTCTTTTTGCTATATCAAATGAGATTTTTTCCTTGATTTCTGCTTCTGCTATTTCATTGTTGATATACAAAAATGCCTTTGATTTCTGGATATTGACTTTGTATTGTACTGTTTGGTCAAATTCATTTATTAAGTTGAGCATTTTTTTGGCCGAGTCTATAGGATTTTCTACGTAGAATATCATGTCATCTGCCAACAATGATAGTTTTGTTTTCTCCTTTTCAATTTGGAAGCCTTTTATTATCTTTTCTTGTCTAATTGCTGTGGCTAAAATTTCCAATACTATATTGAAAAGAAGTGGTGAAAGTGGACATCCTTATCTTGTTCCTGATCTTAGTGGAAAAGATTTCAGTTTTTGCCCATTGAGTATGATGTTGGCTGTAGGTCTCTCATATATGGCCTTTATTATGTTGAGGAATGCTCCCTCTATTCCTACTTTGCTGAGTGTTTTTATCATAAATGGGTGCTGTACCATATCAAATGCTTTTTGTGCATTTATTCCTATGATCATGTGATTTTGTCTTTGCTTTTGTTTATTCGATGTATAACATTTACTGATTTGTGAATATTGAACCATCCTTGCATCCCCGGGATGAATCCCACTTGCTCATGGTGTATGATCTTTCTAATGTATTGTTGAATGTGATTTGCCAATATTTTGTGGAGGATCTTAATGTCTATGTTCATCAGTGATATTGGCCTGAAGTTTTTTTGTCTTTCTTATATCTTTATCTGGTTTTGGAATTAGGATGATGCTGGCTTCATAAAACGAGTTTGGGAGTCTTCCATCATTTTAGATTTTTTTTGAATAGTCTGTGAAGGATAGGGGTGAGCTCTTCCTGAAATGCTTTGTAGAATTCTCCTGTGAAACCATCTGCTCCAGGGCTTTTGTGTGTTGGGAATTTTTTGATCACTGCTTCATCTGCTGTTGTTGGTCTGTTCAGGCTTTCTGCTTCTTCTTCATTGAGTTTTGGAAGATTATATTTTTCTAGAAATTTGTCCATTTCACTTAGGTTTTCAAATTTCTTGGCATACAGTTCTTCGTTGTAATTATTGACAATGCTTTGTATTTCTGTGGTGCCAGTTGTAATCTCTCCTCCTTCATTTCTGATTATGTTTATTTGGGTCCTCTCTCTATTTCCTTGATGAGCCTGCTTAAAGGCTTGCCGATTTTGTTTATCTTTTCAAAGAACCACCTCCTGGATTCATTGATCCTTAGAATTCTTCTTTTAGTCTCTATGTCATTTAATTCTGCTCTCATCTTGGTTATTTCCTTCCTTCTACTTGCTCTGGGTTGTCCTTGTTGTTGTTCCTCAAGTTCTTGTAGATGTAGGGTTAAGCTGTTTGTTTGAAATGTTTCTATCTTTTTTAGGTAGGCCTGTATCTCTATGAACTTCCCTCTCAGGACTGCCTTCAATGTGTCCCGTTAATTTTGGGATGTTGTGAGATCATTTTCATTTGTTTCCAGAACTTTTTGATTTCTTCCCTAATTTCATTCCTGACCCATTCATTTTTTTAATAGCACCCTATTCAATCTCCATGATTTTGAGGGCTTTGGGTTTTTCCCCTTGGGATTGGTTTCTAGTTTCAGTCTCTTGTCGTTGGAGAAAATACTTGGTAGGGTTTCAATGTTCTTGAACTTGTTGAGGCTTGTTTTGTGTCCTATCATGTGGCCTATCTTTGAAAATGTTCCATGTGCATTTGAAAAGAATGTTTATTTAGCTTCTTTGGGATGAAAGGATATATATATAATCAGTAAGTCCATTTGATCTAGGGCATTGTTCAAAGCCACAATATCTTTGCTGATATTTTGTTTAAAAGATCTGTCCATTTTTGACAGTGGTGTGTTAAAATCCCCTACTATAATTGTGTTGTTGTCAATATCTTTCTTGAAGTCCTCTAAGATTTTCTTGATGTATTTAGGTGCTCCTACATTGGGTGCATATATATTTACAATGTTTATGCCTTCTTGGTGGATTTTTTCCTGAGTAATATAAGGTGACCTTCTGGGTCACTCTTTATAGCTTTTTTTTTTTTTTTTTGAAGTCTATTTTGTCTGATATGAGTATTGCTACCCTGTTTTTTTTTTTCCTTGTCCGTTTTCTTGGAAATTTTGTTTCCACCCCTTTACTTTGAGTCTGTGTAGATCTTTTGTCCTGAGGTGGGTCTCTTGTAGGCAACATATGTGTGGGTCATGCTTTCTTATCCACTGAGTTATTCTATGTCTTTTGATTTCATCATTTAATTCATTTATGTTTTAAGTTATTATTGATAGGTAGTTATTCATTGCCATTTTCCCACCTCCTTCCTCTCCCTCTCCCTCTCTTTTCCTTCCTTTCTTTAAAGCAGTCCCTTTAGCATCTCTTGCAGAACTGGTCTGGTGGAGGTGTGTTCTTTTAGACTTCTTCTGTCTGGGAAGCTCCTTATTTGGCCTTCTATCTTGATTGAGAGCCCTGCTGGGTAAAGTAGCCTTGGTTGCAGGCCTCTGGTTCTCATTACTTGGAATATTTCTTGCCATTCTCTTCTGGCTTGGAGCATTTCCAATCAGAAGTCATATGCTAACCTTATGGGGGCTCCCTTGTACGTTGCTTCCTTTTTCTCCCTTGCTGCCTTTAAGATTCTCTCTTTGTCTTGAAATTTTGCCATTTTAATTATGATGTGTCTTGATGTGGGCCTGTTTGGGTTCCTCTTGATTGGGATTCTCTGTGTTTCCAGGATTTGTGTGACTTTTCCTCTCATCAAATTAGGGAAATTTTCCATCATTACTTTTTCAAATAGGTTTTCTATTCCTTGTTCTTGTTCTTCTCCTTCTGGTATCCCTAGTATATGGATATTATTATGTTTCATATTATGTTGCATTTCTCTTAATCCCTCTTCATTCTTTCTGAGCCTCTTTTCCTTTTCTTGTTCTTTCTGAGTGTTTTTTTCTACTTTGTCCTCCAACTCGATGATCCGATCTTCTGCTTCATCGATTCTGCTTTTGATTCCTTCTACTGTGTTCTTCAGTTTGGAAATTGTATTCTTCATTTCCTCTTGGCCCTTGTTGATAGTTTCTATTTCCTTTTTCATGTTGATACAGTTTGCAGTGAGTTCATTGTAGCTTCTCTGTAGTTTCTGGTAGCTCATTGTGAGCTCATTGAGCTTGCTGATAACCATTGCTTTGAACTCAATATCTGATAGTTGAGTTGCCTCTATTTCATTTAGCATTCTTTCTGAGTCTTCCTCCTTTCCTTTCATTTGGGAATTGTTTCTTTTTCTTCCCATTGTTTGTGAGACTATTCTTGTTAACCTCAGCTTCTTAAATTGATCTGTTCTGACTCCCTGGGTTTATCTTGTGAACTTCAGTAGTAGAATACCTGTGAAATTCAGTGGTGCTGTCTCCTTGATCTCCCAACCTCACTGGTCTTGGACTGTCATTTTAGTTGGCTCTGTGTTTTTCTCTGGGCTTTGATTGTTGTTGGGTATTTCTTTGGTGGGTCCTTCCCACCAGCTGGTTAACTGAGGGTCACTCTGTCCATCATCTCTTGTAGTTTGTTGTACTAGTAAGGGCTGGTTGTGCTGGAGCTGGTTCTTCCATATGTACAAGGTTTTGAGGATTCTTTCTTGCTCTTGTTCAGTTGTTTATACTAGGTAGTTTCTCCACTGTTTAGTTGTATTTCCAGATAGGTCCTGGATTGAGATTCGTGTGGTTTCCACTCCCTCCTTCACCTTTTTTTGTTGTTATCTGTTTGTGGTTCCTTCATTGTTGGGTTTCTTCTTCCAATGGGTATCCTGTTGTTCATCGCTTCCACCTACTCTTTTTTGTGATCAGTTGGAGGGGGGAGGCAAAATGGTTTAAGACAGCAAGAGAGTATTTTATGATATTTACAGTAGTAACTGGTAGAGAAGAGATAGGAGATCTTTTGACTATGTATAGTGTTAACTGTGATCTTCCACTGAACTAGCCACTTTTTGGAAAGGGTGGAAAGATGAGACTTTTGTTGGGAAGAGAAGGATTGTGAATTGGATCTAGAAAGCAGTGAGGTTGTGGGAGGTCAGATTCTGAGGTAAGGTGAGAGTAAAGGATAGTAAATATGTATAGTGTATGAGAGAATAAAGTTAACCATTATAGTAATAGAGTTCAGGAAACTGTGAAGTGGGTTAAGATCTGGGAGGGGTGTTGTGAAGTAGTTACAGTTGTATGGAACAGCTATTATTTACAACAATATTAGAGCAACCATCATATGACAGAATCTATAAGATCTAGATAAGAATAATAGGGAGTATAGGACCTTGAGTAGTGTTCTAATGGAACACAAGTGAAGTGAAGTGAAAGACAGTAAATTAGCAATACACTATGAAAGAGAGAACAGGGGAAACCTGCCCAATGATACAATATAACCAGCCAAGCAAAGAATACTATACAGAAAGAAGAGGAATACAAAAATACTATTAAAATAAAAGAAGTAAGAATAATGGGAAAAATAATAATACAAATATGCAATAACTTGCAGGTTCTCTATAATAGCAAAGTGAAATTTGTCTCACTGTCACATCTGTTGGGATGCCCCCTCTTTGGGTCCAACTCTGGTCTTTTCACAGTTCCAGGTTTTTTGTCTCACTTGTGGGTATTTAAAAAAAAGCAGAAGAAGGAATGAAGATGAGATGAAATTGGAAAGAAAGGAAGAAAACAAGAAAGAAGGAGAGGGGAAAAAGGAATTGAAAGGTAAAAAAATAATAATAAATAAAAAATTACTTAAAACAACAACAACAAAAAAAAAAAAAAAAAACAACCCAAGAGCCTCTTGTTGGTTTCAAACTGGCCAAACTATTTTTTCTGGTCTTGCTGGCTACGGCAGGCTGAGGGGCAATTGGTATGGCTTTTCTCCCTTCCCAATCTGAGCAGTCTGGCTCCTCCCACCCCAAGTGCCTTGGGTGTGGGACAGGGTTACTGCTGTGGGCTGGGGTGCAGGCTCACACTGGATCAGGCTGCCTTGGTCCCACAGGTTTGGAAGAATACCCTTCCTTCCCAGTGCTATTGTTACAGAACACAGAGGCCACAGAGCCAAGGTTTGTTATATCCACCGCCTTATGGAAAGATGTCTCTCAAAGCCAGAGATTTGTGAAAAGGAAAAAAAATGTTCATTTACTGCTATACAGAGTTAAAGTAGTGACCTAATGTGTTCATTAAAATATCAAAGCCCTTTAGGATACCCACAGATGCCCATGGTGCTTTCTTCTGCCCCTACCCTAATTCAGGGTACTGTAACTGAGGAAAAGAAGCAAATGTCCAGGATCCAGGCTCCTGACACCATCAGCTGTGTCGTTGTCCAGGCAGGATCTCTGATTAATCCAAAGCCATGTGGCACCTTCTCATGGCCTACTGGCAAGAGTCCTTTCCCCTTCTTCCAGGCAACATCTCTCCTACTTCCCAGACCACGCAGCCAAAGGGAGCACCCCAAAGCCACGTGGTCCTCTTCTACCGAAGTTTCAGGAAAGGGGTCCCTACTCTGGCAAAACGTCGTGGCTCTCTCCAGCAAAGCTGCCAGAGGGTCTTCTCTATGCCAAAGCCACGTGGCTCCCCCTTCACCTAAGTTGCGGGGAGGGGGTCACCCTCTAAGATTCCTTATACTGTGCTATTTATGCTCCTGGCATTCAGTAATGTCAATTTCCCTATCCTCAAATTCATGGATTATTTTTTCTTACTGCTCTTATAAGCTACTAAACCACTCTAATGAATTTTCAAATTTAGTTATTGCACTTTTTAGCTCCAGAATGTCTGGTCATTTTTTTAATAATTTATGCCTCTTTGTTTGTATTGTCATTTTGTACCTATATCATTTTCCTAATTTCCAATATTTGTGTGTGCTTATTTCCCCTTTCCCCTATGCAAATTTAAGATAGTTGCTTTAAGTCTTTGTCTAGAAATTCTGATGCCTTGGCTTCCTGAAAGTCAGTCTGTAAATTTATTTATTTATTTTGAATGAGCCATGTTATCTTATATCTTTGTATGTTTGTGACTTGTTGAAAATTTGGGTTCTTTATTTTTATAATGTGGTAACTAGAAATCAGAATATGACACAGGTTACAAGGATATATTCACATTTGCTTGTTATTTTAGAAGTTTTGGTGGTTCAATTTTTTCAAAATGTTCAAACCACTTTTGCAAAGAATGTTTCTTGTCATATGTGATCACTATTGTTTCTTTTCCTTTAGATCATATTCAGTTAATGTTAAATAAAGATTTCCCTGAATACTAGGAGCTGAAACAAACATAAAAAAAGAGAGAAAATAATTACATGGAACAGCTATTACATCCAATTTTGACAGAGCGATTATTGGCTGAGCATTTATTTACCCCTTAGCTAGGCTTGCTCACAGCCAAGGAATCAGCCTTAAAACTTAAGGGAAAACTTAAGTAGTCTCAGGACTTTCTGATCATGCTTCTGCCTGGGCATGTGTGTGGATTTCTAAGTGTACTTTTCTTTACACCTGCTTCTGAACATACTAATAAACTCCCAATAAGTTAAAAAAAATGTACAGAATAATTTGTTTGTAAGGTTTACAATGTTGTGTCTAGTTCAAGGAGAACAGGGAACTGGGCCACTTATCAGGACTCAAAATGCCATCATGCTAGAAAAGAAGTGGAGGAAGGGAGATTAAAAATGATGCAAAACTTTCCTATAGTTCTGAAGATGGCTATTTTTTAACTGCATTTGCTTTATGTTTCAAACCTTTCATTGCTTTCTAGAGATTTTACAAAGTTTGTGCAGACAGCACATGGTTGCTTCTTTAATGTATTAGAGTGGGAAATGAGAGCTTAGAGTTTCAGAATCTACATTTTTGCTAACATCCTTTATGCTACCAGTTTTACTAATTTAATTTTATACTTAGAAGAAATGCTTTTCCATATATTTAAAACAAAGCACTCTTAAAAGTATACAACTAAAAACTCTAGTTTCCTGCCCCTATCCTCTCAACTTCTGATCCTACTCAGCAGAGGTAGCCACTTATTAATCTTTTATATTTTTCTTATGGTATTATAACCCCATTTATAATACCATGCTTATGCTGACAAATGTTTCTTGCAGTTTCAGGTTTACACATTTTCTATTGATGGCTTATTATGGCAGAGGAAAATTTAGCTCTCTTGTAGCTCAGCTAACCAAGTGTTTCTTCACCCACTTCAATTTTCCCAGCATAGTTATAGATTAGGATTTTTTTTTCTGCCTCAAGATTTAATAATAGAGATGTCCTCAAATGACTGGTGATTCTCATCTCTCCATTCTAAGAGTGGGGTAATGGGAGGTTGGAGCTCTGCTTGCGAAAAGGCCATGTGATTGTTCTATCCCATACTGCCTCTATTCTGGGAATCTCAGGTCCCTGGGATATTTTCCACTGCCCATGAGAACTTGTGCTCTTTTCTGTTATAGAATCTACACCTTACTTCAAAATCATTGCAAACTGGAAACTTTCCCAGAATACATGTGGGTTGAAGACTCTTGTTTTCTATACATCTTCTCTGGAAAACCCTCTTCACTCAGGGAGAAAACAAAGGAGAGGAGTAATGCAAAAGAGGGTGGGAAACGTTGCCAATAGCTAGGAAAAGCATTGCTTGCATGTAACTTCTGACAGAATGTCAGTGTTGTAGTCAGGCTAACAGAGTGCTTTGCCACCTAGCAGTGTTTGATACAGTAATGTCACCCTGATCTGCCAAGTGACCTGAATAGAGCAAGGGTTTTGTAGCTACACCAAGATTTATATCCATGATAGCCATGGAAATTTTTACAAAATCCTGGACCTGTTACAGCCTCATTGTTCTCATCTGTAAAAGCAGAAATAATGCCGATATCATACAGTTGTTTGTGTGTTGCAAATCTTGTATGTAAAGCCCATGCTACATTAATTCATCATAAATGATAGTCCTGGTATTGTTATAATAGATTTCCTTCATTTCATCACCCTCTGTGACAGTTTTAGATGCAGCCTAGAGAGGGCAGAATGAAGCCCCCTCTATAGCATTCTATAGAGGAGGAGGATGCTTGAGGGTAAGTAGGAATCCCACATGTAAATATGACATTAAAATATTTATGGACATGGTGATCACTGGAGGTGAGAGGAATGGTTTCTTGGTGGGTTCCTCTGACTGACATACCATATGAAATGTCTGAGCCAAAACTTACAGGGAAAGAGCCCAAGCCAGGATAGTAGCCTCAGTTTCACCCTTTGCAATCTGCAGAACCTTCAAAAGTCTTTAGTCAGTGAGCCTCATGTTTGCCTTCTTTAATCTGGAGATGTGCCAACCCATAGTGATGTGGGATTGTACAGACCTTTGAACCCTGGGCAGTTAGGACACATGTAAGTGCTTTCTACCTGGGCAAAGGGGGTCATAACTCCTACACCCTTCAACTACGTCACTCTCCATTCAAGAACTAAAGTGTGAGCAATGGGTTTGAGGAACTGAAAATAGGGACTAGAGACTGGATAACCTTGTGGTGTTCCAACCTCATTGGGGCACGACTACATCAAGACAGCACAGTCAGCTCTATTGTTAGTCCTTCCCTGGTAAGAGTTCTGGGAAAGTCCTTTCATGCACAGAGTGGCTCAGCCTTGTGGGCTCATAAGAAAGAAGGAAAATAAAAGTGTCTCATAACAATCCTCCCTGACCTCCGGTCAGCAACCCTGTTGGGGTGTCAGTGAGTTGGGGACCAGGAGAACCGATATATCAGAATCAGAATGCATTTTCCAGCCAGTGCATCCTCCCTCATTCCTTATCAAACAGTTCCAACTAATGTGACCAACCATCCAGGTTTGCCACCAAAAGTCAGTCCCTCATCCCCAAGCACACAGGTGTGGTAGATCACCCTTCTCACAACACACATTGATGAAAGTCACCACAAAGTGACATAGTGAGGTGACTGAGGGTGTGTGCCTGGCATCAGCTACTTGAGCTGGGGAGGAGATTACTAGAGGGCTGGCTGGAAGGTTGGGAGGCAGCTATCTGCCCACTCATGGATTCATATCATCCCTCTAACTCAGGTCTCCTCTGTTTTCAGGTCAGAGAATATGGAAAACAACTGGAAGGAGATTTACAAATATGTGAAGGAAATGGTGAAGAAGTACACAAAGTACGACTGCTATTTCCTCTCCCAGGCAGAGTACACAGCTGTTTGTCTCAGCGGGCATGGCAGTCCCCTGAGTCAGGGGCACAGAGTCCAGGGCAGTGTACTGAAGCAGGAAAGAAGGACAGGTCACACTGGCTCCTTCTTGGAGATCACGCCATGGTATAAGGGACAGAATCTTCCCCTGGGGACCGCACAGGTTAGGAAGAGGGCAAATCAGTAACAGCAGGCAAACACATGGTTAAACGGTGCTGCCTAAAAGGAAAAAGGCAAACTTATGTGGCACTGTAAAGGAAAAAGCAAGATTCCTAGAAAAATCAATGGCAACTTCACAGAGGAAGTGGAAATCTGAACTAGTTCTTGAGAATGGGAAGATTCTGGGTAACAAAACCCACCAAGAGACTTTCTGCAGAATAAAGTCTGTTTGGCTGGAGAGTAGGGTCAACTCAGAGGAGGACTGGGAGGAGAAGCTCAGCCAGACAACTTAGGATAAAGCCATAGGTTCATAATGCTAGGTTAAGGGGGTTTCTGTTCTGGGCTATAGTGAGCTACAGATGATTTTTGATCGGGGTATAAAATTATCAAGGTTGTGCTGACTTAGGGTGATGAACACACAATACAATATTCAGATGATGTATTTTATAGCATTGTACACTTGAAGCCTATATAATTTTATTAACCAAAGTCACCACAATAAGCCCTGGCTGGTGTAGCTCAGTGGATTGAGCACGGGCCTGCGAACCAAAGGATCGCGGTTCGATTCCCAGTCAGGGCACATGCCTGGGTTGCCAGGCCAGTTCCCGGCAAGGGACATACAAGAGGCAACCGCACATTGATGTTTCTCTCCCTCTCTCCTTCCCTTCCCCTCTAAAGATAAATAAATAAATAAATAATAAAAATAAATAAATAAAATATTAAAAAAAAAAACAAAGTCACCACAATAAATTCAACAAAATTTTTTTGAAACTTTCTGAAAAACTGCAGAATGAAAAAAAAATCAACAAAATTTTTTTGAAACTTTCTGAAAAACTGCAGAATGAAAAAAAAATTTAGATAAAGGATAATAATAAAGATGATGGTCAGGGAGAGGACAGGTAGGCAAGTAATGAATACCTGTGAAGAATAAGAATAACTGTTTAGGATGAGAAAAAGAGGGGAAGACAGGAGAGGAGGGAAAGGCTGTGAAGGCCCAAAGAATGTTACAGGAAAGAGCATTTGCCAGGCCCTTTTGCAGGAGAACTAGATGTCTACCTCTTTGTACATGCACCATGCATGGTCTCATGTCTGTGTGTGTGGACGACCGTGAGAGACTTTGAGGGTGTTGGGAGCAAAAGGCTGGAGCAGGAAGCCATCCTGGCACAGTCTTCCAGAAATACCCACATCTCCACAGCCTTAGAATCTTCACTAAATACATAGGAACTTCGGGATTTGGGAAGTGGGTCCCAAAGTGGAGGAGTTGTGGTGGGGAGCAGGTTAGTTGTCATGTACCACTCTCTAGTTGCTCATTAACATGAATTTGAGACTCTGTTTATGGCTTCTCACAAGGAGTGCTTTCTCTTCAGCCCCAAACTGCGGATGTCCTTTGTCACCTACTCCACATATGGCCAGACCCTCATGAAGCTCACCTCAGACAAGTAAGTGCTGCTTAATTCTGCAAGGCAGGCCCAGTGGACCAGGCCAAGGGGAGAAGCAGGCAATGAGGGGTTCCCTGAGATGGCTGTGGTGAACATTCTGGTGTGCAGGTTGGGCTGGGCTGGGCTTCACCCAGTGCCCACCCTGACCAGCTGATCCTGTTCCCCAGGCCTCTCTGAACCTGGCTTCATTGGCCACCCCTTGTACTTCTAAGCCATCTAAGCCCTGTCTTGCCCCTGTCCAGAGTCCCTCCCTCATCACTCTGCCCTTCCTTAGATCAGGCTGGCTGTGAGGACTCCTGGGAGCTGGCAGGGCAGATGTGTGGGTCTTTTACAAATACTGGCCTGTGTTCGACACCTGCTGTGGTGTGTCACTCTTGCCCTGGCCCAGTGGGGATGGGAAGAGATAGAGTCAGATCCAGACAGAAAGTGATTTTTTGCCTTGAAGAGACAGACTTCAGTGGAGGGGAGCTTGGTCCCATGGTGGGTCTGAGGCAGGAGCCCATGAGTGGGGTTGTGAAGACCAGGCTGGGCTGGAAGCTGTAGGAAGGCACGACATGCCTGCATCCTAGGTGGCCCAAGGCCTGACAGCAGGAAGTTATGGAGCTTCTGAGTAGCTGGGAGGTTAAAATTATCATGGACACAAAAGACTGGAACCCAGTTCAGAGTGGTGAAGAACCAAAAGAAGGTTAAGGACACTTTGGACAAGCTGCATCCAGGATTTGTGGTGCAAAGTTGCTGTCCAGGACTTGGACGGAATCGAGAGCAGCAGAGTGACTTAGAGACAGCCGGGCTGCAGGGGAGGGTGTGATGGTGCCAGTGCATGGAGACCGCACCCACTCTGTGCCTCTGAGGAAACATGGGGAAGGGACTGGAGACTCTCAACAAGGGGAAGGGAAGGCATGGTTTTGTGTCAGCGTGTGGTTTGTGTGTAGGAGTAAGAGACCTGAGTGGGTCTGAGGTGGATGAAAACAACTCCATGGGGAGGGACTCTGGGGGTGGCACAGAGAGTGGCTGTGGGGCTGGGCTTGGGCCTCTAGTGGAAGAGCGGCTCCTGGTGGAGAGGAAGGCAACTGCTTCCTCCAGCACACTCAGGACCTGAAAAGGACAAGCTGTGCGGATTCCCCTGGAGAATCCCCTGGGTCCTCTCTGGAAAGTGAAGGGGGCCACCTTTCATAAGAGACAGTGTCAGGAGTGGGCATGTGGTTCAGGGGAATAGAAAAGATGTGAAATCATGTGGTGAGGTGGGCAGAATGTGCACCCAGGAAGACAGCTAAAAGTCAGCACAGAGCCCTAAAGATGCCAGCTCCTCAGAAACCAGAGGACCTTGATGGGAGCTGAGCTCACCCAGGGAATGAGCTTTTGAGAAGAGTCCCACTGCCTACCTATTGAGGAGGGCCAGGTGAGCACTGGTAGGCAGGATTGGTTCAGGAGTGGCCGAAGGAGCCTAACAAATAGACTAATTTGCAAGGGTCTGTGGAAAAGGTGGGCTTGGGCTGGGAGCAGGTATGATGCTTCCTAAGTCCTTCTGCATGGGGCAGCAGGCTAAGGATAGGCAGTCCACTCAGGTGCTTGATGTTGTTGCTGGAGAAGCCAAATAGCACATGTAATTAGGAAGTCCCCAGGGATGATGACCAGAGTGCAAGGATTAGGAAGAGATGGAGATGCTTCAAGGACTGAGAAAGGTATTCTAAGAAGCAAAGGTCTTGCTGAGACCACTGAGAACCTGATGTTCCTTCCAAAATCAGAGCAGGGAAGAAGGCTGGAGGGGCAGCCCAAGGGAAAGCCAGCTCGGACAAAAATTAATCCTGGGGAGTTGAGTCCTGGGCTTGATGCTGGCAAGGGCAGATAGTTCCAGCATATTTGAGGTGCCATTGACAAAATAAAAATGTTCCAAAATGTGATGTAGGTAGAGGAGGGTGTTTGTGGTGAGATAGGTGGGGCCTGGCTACACCTCCACTGGTCATAAATCCTAGCCCTCCTCACCTCCTTGGCTGGGCCCGGTTGCATCCAGCACAGCATCTCTTCTGCCTGCAGTGAGACACCAGCCTTCAGGGTCCAGACATAGCTTCGCCTGTTTTGTCAGGTCATCACTGTCACATTGGGTTAATCTGAACAGAAATCCCCACCTGTCAATCCAAGTTCCAGCTGTGCTCTCTGCTTTAACAGCAGCTGACAGGCCACATACCCAAGGCAGCCTGCAGATGACTGCTCTTCCACCTGCATGGATAGCATTCAGGCTACTTCCCCAGATTTGGTCTTATTCTTCAGGATCACGTGAAGGCCAGGAACCCTATCCCTTGAATTAAGCAGCTCAGCTACTTCCCTTAACACATATCCAGAAAGAGGAGGGGCTTGGAAGGACCCAGTCTACTTCAAGGTGTATGGCAGCGGGGTGGGAAAGGCAGGGGATTAGCAAAATAACCTTTTCCAAACTCAGCCTTACCTGTTGAAGAATATGCCCACTTGATGGACCCCTTAGGAGCTTCCATACTTTCAGTCACTTTCTAGGTTTGGAATCCACACTGAATGTCCATGGATGCTCCCCACTCTGACCATGGATGGTCAAGGCAGGGCCTTGGGGTGGTCCCCTGATGTTTCTGTGTGACTGAAAGAGAAACAAGTTCAGAAGGAGCCAGGCCATACCCCTGGAACCAGCAAAGTGTCTTCTCCCAGCCCACCCAGTGATCGTAAGATGGGAGTCAGAGAAGGCCTGGACAAGGCCTGGCATTTCAAAGACACGGGGCAGAAGGGCCATGAAAGGGCTCCTTGAATGTGTCCTCTCCTATCCCAGCAGTTCTGCACAGTGCCAAATGGCACCCGGATAGCTTGGGGGCTGTTTTTCAACTGTCAACTCATTTTTCCACCTCAACCCTCTTTTAAAATTATTTTCCAGAAATAAAATACAGAGAGCTCTTACCAAACTTCAGAATATAGTGCCTTCAGGAGACCTACACATGCAGGAAGGATTGAAAAAGGTACAGACTACTAGAGCTTTATTTACTGTGCTCTGTCAAGTCTAAAGTATTTTGGGATCATCTCACTACCCTCCCGCAACGTTCCTTCACTTTGTTTCAGGTAAATGAGCAGATTCAACAAGTGTACTCCAGAGGTGAGCTGACTACCGACTTCATTATCGTCATGTCCAGGGTAGAGCCAGGCAGGGCCTCAGTGCAGTCTGGATGCAGACCCACCTTGGCCACTCCCTAGTGCTGACATTGGAACAAGTTGCTTGTCCTCTGTGTGCTGCAGGCTCCTCCTCTGTGCAGTGAGGATAGAAACCATCCCGGTGATGATTCTCAGAACTACATGGGATCGTGTGTGTGCATTCTCGGTTCTCATTAAATATGAGGTGCTTGACCTGCAGTTGGGCTGCATGAAAAAGAGAAAGGAAAAGCCAGGGGACCCAGAGTGCACAGGATTCAGTTTACAGAAAAAAAGAGCTGGATTTCCCCTTGCTCACCACACTTGTGTCTCTGCCACAGTTCTGGCTCTAACTCCTGTTTGTTCAGCTTCTTCCCTTTGGTTGACTTGTCCTGTGGCAGTGCCTCTGACAGGGGAAAACACGGTTTTCAGCCCAGAACCATCTTCATCTAGACTGCAGAGTCACAGCTGTGGTCAGAAAGGATGCATGGACCTTGTGGGGAACAACAATGAGCTGGGTGCAAAGTGTGCTGCCCAAGTGCCTCTGACCTTGAGTCTGAACCACTGGGCCCACTGATGCCAGCAGGTGTGCCCACAGGCGTGATCTGGAGTGGGAACCTGGCCTTCCACTCAGTGGGGTCTGGCTTCTCCTCCCTTTGTTTATCTGAAAGGGTTTTGCTTGTCCACTCAAATAGCTGGAGTTGCCTTTCAGGGCAAAGGCTGCACCATCTGGTAATAATGAGAGTTCAGCAGGAAGAGCCCAGAACTGGACTCAGTCTCTCTATGTGTAAAGTCAGTCCTGGGAATAAGGCTCTTTCTCCTTCTGGGGTCAAGAGCAAAGTCCCTCAGAAGCTTGGATGTCATATGAGCGGTCTGGGCAACTCTCCCCAAAAGAAGGAAGTACAGGGTGCACTGCTCTGGTCCTGGCAGCCTGCAGCAGGTCATAAATACAGGTGCCTTTATTGACCAGGCCCTCCCTGCTTCTCCTGCAGACAAGAAGGCTGCCAGCCTGATCATCAGTGTGACAGCTGGAAAATTGTTGCCAGAGACAATGCTTGAAACTGCGAATCAGGTGAGTCCACTCCATTGTTCCTAGCTCTCTGCTCCATGCATTTTGGTGATTTATAGGCAAAGCCTTTTTTTTCTCTTAGGCTCACAAGGCTCAGAAGATGGGGGCCAAGATTTACAACGTGGGTTTAAAAGATTATAGCCGAAAACAGGTAACTCTGAACAGGTAACAAAGGCCATACACAAGCCCATTTGGGGAGCACTTTCAAAGGCAGCTCTCACAGGGTTGCCCAAATTGTATTTCTCTAAACCAGCCCAAACGTTTGGACAACAGATAACCACAGCAGAAAAGAATGACAAGTGTTGTGTAAAATGTACATACCTGAGGTGTGGGTGGAAGGGCTTTCCACTTGGAGAGGCTGGACTGGTGGTGGACACCAGGGTCTGGTCCTTGGAGTCTAACAGGGCCTGAGGCTAGAGACTGCTTCCTGTGATGGAGACCTGCTTTGTCCCAACACCTGGCTGGGCTCCAACCATCTCTGCTTTCTTTCAGATGATACAGATTGTAGAAGGTTATAACAAAATGTATGAGACAAAGGATTACAACTCCATGGATGACTTTGTTAACTCAGTGAGTGTGGGCTTAATGTGAGAAGGGAATGGAAGAGATTCTCATCATGACCCCACATTCACTTTTCCCTCACCCTGCCATTACCTCTCTCTGTTCCAGTTCGTAGAAAATTCCTGTTTAGATGTTATGGGAAAGGAGACTTACTTTGTTTGTTTAGAAGGTAAGAGCTACAGTCACTATTCTAGACCAAGGGTGCGTGTGTGGGGGTGTGTGAGTATGGATTGTGTGCCTTGTGTTTATGGTTATGTGGTGAGAGTATGTGTGGTCTCAATACATCTAAGTGTGGTGTGAGTGCTCTGGGCGTGTATGGTGTGAGTACAGTGTAAGTGAAAGTGGTGTCTTTGTGCATGTGCGGTGTGTGTCTGCATGAAGTGGTAGCATGAGAATGTACGCTGTGTATATAGTTAAGTTCACGTTTGTGTGGGGTGTGTATGCCAGGGGTTGTGGTATAGGTATGTATATGTATTATTACATTTTCCCTAGTCTTAACTGAAATATAATGAACATAGAGCTCTGTATCAGTTGAGGTGTCCTGCTGAATGACTTGACATACATATATTGTGAAATGATCGCCATAATAAATCTGGTGTGCTTATTCGTTTGTTTATTTATTTATTGTTCAAGTACAGTTGTCTGAATTGGTCCCCCACTACTACCCCGCCCCCCAGCCATCCCTAACTCCCTCCCCTGAATTCACCCAACCTTGGTTTTGTCCATGTGTCCTTTACAGTTTTCCTGAAAACCCTTCCCCTCTTTTCCCCCATTATGCCCTCCACCTCCCCTCTGGTTACTGTCAGATTGTTCTGAATTTCAATGTGTCTGGTTATATTTTGCTTGCCTGTTTGTTTTGTTGATTAGGTTCCTCTTATAGGTGAGATCACATGGTATTTGTCTTTCACTGCCTGGCTTATTTCACTTAGCATAATGCTGTCCAGTTCCATCCATGGTGTCAAAAAGTGTAGGAGCTCCTTCTTTCTTTTTGCTGTGTAGAATTCCATCGTGTAAATGTACCATAGTTTTTTAACCCATTCATTTACTTATGGGCACTTGGGTTGCTCCCAGCGCTTGGCTATTGTAAATTGTGCTGCTATGAACATTGGGGTGCATAGGTTCTTATGGATTGGTGTTTCAGGGTTCTTAGCCTATAATCCCAGCAGTGGACTTGCTGGGCCAAAAGGCAGTTCCATTTTCAGTTTTCTGAGGAAATCCCATACTGTTTTCCACAGTGGCTGCACCAGTCAGCATTCCCATCAACAGTGCACTAGGGTTCCCTTTTCCCTACATCCTCTCCAACACTTGTTGTTTGTTGATTCGTTTCTGATGGCCATTCTGAACAGCGTTAAATGCATCTCATTGTGGTTTTAAATTTGCATCTCTCTGATGGCCAGTGATGCTGAGCATCTTTTCATGTGTCTCTGGGCCCTCTCTAATTCCTCCTTGGAGAAGTGTCTGTCGAGTCTTTTGCCCTTTTTTTAATTGGGTTGTTTGTCTTCCTGAAATGGACTCATGTGAGTTCTTTATATATTTTGGAGATTAAAGCCTTGTCTGAGCTATCATTGGCAAATGTGTTTTCCCATACAGTTGGTTCTCTTTTCATTTTAATGCTGTTTTCTTTAGCCATGCAAAAGCTTTTTATTTCTGACAGGTCCCATTTGTTTATTCTTTACCTCCCTCTCTTTCGGGGACATATCAGTGAAAATATTGCTGCATGGAATATCTGAGATTTTCCTGCTTACTTTTTCCTCTAGGACTTTTATGGTGTCGTGACTTGTATTTAAGTATTTTATCCACCTTGAATTTATTTTTCTGTATGGTGTAAGTTGGTCATCGAGTTTCATTTTTGTCACATGTAGCTGTCAAGATCTCCCAACACTCTTTGTTGAAGAGGCCTTTTTTACTCCATTTTCAGCTTCTGCTCCCTTTATCAAATATTCATTGACCATACAGACATGGATTTCCTCACTCTCTATTCTGTTTCATTGGTGTCTGTGTCTCTTCTTATGCCAGTATCAGGCTGTTTTGATTACAGTGGCATCATAATACAGTTTGATATCAGGTATTGTGATCCCACCTATTCTGTTTTTCTTTCTCAAAATTGCTGCAGCTATTCGGGATGATTTATGGTTCCATATAAATTTTCGAACAGTTGGCTCTCTATCTGTGAAATATGTGATTGGTACTGTAATAGGTATTGTGTTGAGTCTGTAAATTGCTTTGGGTAGTATGGACATTTTGATGATGTTAATTCTTCCAATCCATGAACATGGCACATGCCTCCATTCATTTATGTCTCCCTTAATTACTTTCTTCAGTGTGGTGTAGTTTTCTGGGTACAGGTCTTTTACCTCCTTGGTTAGGTTTATTCCTGGGTACTTTATTTTTTTGTTGCTATATCAAATGGGATTTTTTTCCTGATTTCTGTTTCTGATATTTAATTGTTAGTGTACAAAAATGCCTTTAATTTCTGAATATTGACTTTGTATCCCACTGTTTTTGCCAAATTCACATATTAGGTCAAGATGTGTTTTGGTGGAATCTATAGGATTTTCTATATATGCTATGATGTCATCTGCACACAATGGCAATTTTCTTCCTCCTTTCCAATAGATGCCTTTTATTTCTTCTTCTTGTCTGATTTCTGTGGCTAGGACTTCCAATACTATGTTGAATAGGAGTGATGAAAGCAGACATCCTTGTCTTGTTCCTGATCTTAGTGGTAAAGCTTTTAGTTTTTGCATGTTGAGTATTATGTTGGCTGTAGGTATCTCATATATGGCCTTCATTATGTTGAGAAATGCTCCATGATTTCCCACTTTGCTAAGTGTTTTATCATAAATGGATGCTATACTTTATCAAATGTTTTTTTGGCATCTATTGAGATGATCATGTGACTTTTGTCTTTGCTTTTGTTTATCTGATGTATTATGTTTATTGATTTGTGAATATTGTACTACCCTTGCATCCCTGGGATGAATCTCAATTGATCATGGTGTATGATCTTTTGAATGTATTGCTAGATGCAGTTTGCCAAGATTTTGTTGAGGATTTTAGCATCTATGTTCATCAGAAATATTGGCCTGAAGTTTTTTTTTTTTTTTTCTTTGTTATGTCTTTATCTGGTTTTGGGAGTAGGATGATGTTGACTTCATAAAAGAGTTTGGAATCTTCCACCTTCTTGAATTTTTTGGAAGAATCTGTGAAGGATAGGGGTTAGCTCTTCATTAAATGCTTTGTAAAATTCTCCTGTGAAACCATCCGTACTGGGCTTTTGTGTGTTGGGAGTTTGTTTTATAGTGCTTCAACTTTCTTAGCTGTTATTTGTCTGTTCAGGCTTTGCTTCTTCTTCATTCAGTTCTGGAAGATTGTATTTTTCTAGAAATTTGTCCTTTTTACCTAGGTTTTCAAACTTCTTGGCATATAGCTCTTCATAGTAATTTCTTACACTCCTTTGTATTTCTGTGGTACAAACTGTAATCTCTCCGCTTTCATTTCTGATTGTGTTTATTTGGGTCCTCTCTCTTTTTTTCTTGATGAGTCTGCTTAAAGGCTTCTTGATGTTGTTTATGTTTTTTAAATGACCTGCTCCTGGATTTATTGACCCTTAGAATTGTGCTTTTAGTCTGTATGTCATTTAATTGTACGCTGATCAAGGCGATTTCCTTCTTTCTACTTGCTCTGGGCTGTCTTCGTTTCTTGTTCCTCAAGTTCTTGTAGGCATAGGGTAGGTTGTTTCTTTGAAATGTTTCTATCTTTTGTAGGTAGGCCTGTATCACTATAAACTTCCCTCTCAGGACTGCTTTCACTGTGTCCCATAAGTTTTGGATTTTTTAAGGTCATTTTCATTTGTTTCCAGATATTTTTAATTTCTTCCTTTATCTCATTCTTGACCCATTCATTGTTTAATAGCGTGCTATTAAATCTCCATGAGTTTGCGTGTTTTTGAGTTTTTTTCCTTGAGGTTGGTTTCTAGCTTTAGGCCCTTCTGCTCTGAGAAAATGCTTGATGACAGTTCACTTTTTCTGAATTTGTTGTGGCTTGTTTTGTGTCCTATCATTTGGTCTATCTTTGAAAATGTTCCATGTGCATTTGAAAAGAATGTGTACTTTGCTTCTTTGAGATGAAAGGTTCTATATGTACATCAGTTAAGTCCATTTGATCTAGGGCATTGTTAAATGACACAATACCTCTGTTGAAGTTTTGTTTGGAAGATCTGTCCATTTTTGACAGTGAAGTGTTAAAATCCCCTACTATAATAGTGTTACTGTCAATATCTTTCTTAAAGTCCTCCAAGATTTTCTTTATGTATTTGGGTGCTCCTATGTTGGGTGCATATATATTTATAATGTTTATGTCTTCTGGGTGGATTCTTCCCTTGAGTATTATGTAGTGACCTTCTGGGTCTCTCTTTAATGCCCTTTTTTGAAGTCTATTTGTCTGATATGAGTATTGCTATCCTGGCTTTTTTTTCCCTGTCCATTTGCTTGGAATATTTGATTCCAGCCCTTCGCTTTGAGCCTATGTAGGTCTTTTGTTCTGGGGTGAGTCTCTTGTAGACAGCATATGTGTGCATCATGATTTCTTATTCATTCAGCCCTTTTATGTTTTTTGATTGGAGCATTTAACCCATTTACATTTAAAGTTATTTTTTGCTTAGTTATTTAAATCTCAAAGTGAAAATTTTAATGAAGAACTGAGAAAAATATTTTAGGAACCTCAACAACAAAACAAATAGCAAATGGAACTCAATAACGTATGTAAAGGCGAAATGAATCAAGAATAATTAAGGGTCACTCCAATAATCCTGCTCTGATACCAGATTTAAAACATCAGTGTAATTTATCACATTAGCAAAAAGGAGAAATAAACATGATTATCATGGTTAATTTAGTAACTTTAGTTAATTTAAATAAGTGACATTCAGATGGTGCTTACTGTTCATTGTATCATTGACTGTTTGGACAAATACCAAAATCACTAGTCTAACCCAAACCCTATTAAGAAACAGAACATTACCAATGCCCCCCAGAAAGTCTCCTCAGGCCCCTTGCTCAGCATCACTGCCCCCAACCCCACCAAGCAGCAAGACTTGTGATTTTTACCTCCATTCGCTAATTTGCAGCTTTAAAACATCTTCTCAGTTGATATGTGGTGTGAACTCTGTGTATACCGTCTGCATTCAGCACAGTGGTTTGGAGTTTCATCCTTCCTGTGGTTTGCTGTGTGTGATAAGAGCTTTTCACCCTGGTGGCAGGCTGGAAGTGACTCCTTGTCATTCTTTTCCTGTATGTGACTGACCCTGAGTAGATGTCTGCAGAGAAGCCCAACTGATGAGAGACTACATAGTGGCACGTTGTAGGACACAGGACAGAGGAAGGCTTTGCTCTGAGATCTGCTGCCAGGTTCCTCACCAAGGCTGGGAGACCTTTTGTGTTGGGGTGGCAGGCAGGGTGTGTGCTGCAGGAAGACCCTGAGGAGGCCATGCAGTAGCCACTGGGCAGCACAAGGATTCTCCTGCAACCAGCCTGGGTGACCACTGCTGTCCACTAAAATTAAGCTGTGCCTCTGTCCCATCCTGCTCTCATTAGAGACAGCTACTATAAGGAGTTGATCACATATATGTACAGAGCCCTCTCAATGGGCTTTACAAAGTCAGGTTTACCTGAATGCTGTTGTCCTGGACATAGTATTTCCCAACCTTCTGCACAGCATCCCATTACAGGGATAGACCAAGTTTATTTCATCAGTCTCCCTGTTGGCCTTCATGTGGCTAAATATTCCTCCTGTGGTCGTTACTATGGGAGGAATTGGGGTTTGAGGTGCTGAGAGCAGAAAGAACAGCTTGTTAAAAAGCAAAACTTCTTTAACTCAAAATCACTTCTTTCAAAAATATGAAAGTCATCTCTTGCCTCTCAAGTAGTGAAACCTGAAGAATTTACTAGGCCCTCCTGGGAGCTACAACACCTAGGGACAGAGGGAATCCTCTTGCAAAAGTGAAGTAGCAACTGAGCAGGCTTGAGGGCCAGCAGGGAGCACAAGGCAGGAAGGAAGGTCATCTGGGCAGAGGAGCAGCATGCAAGGTTCCTGAGCAGTGCAGGCCCAGGCTGTGCTCTCAGCTGTCAGATGGCCCTGCCTTCAGTGGCTTCCCTCCCTCCTGTCACACAGACATGGAGGAGGAGGCTGGGCCCATCCTTCCGTGTGAGGCCATGACCACCCAGGGCTTTCTGGCTTGCACTCACAGCCGATGAAGCTGAATCCCACAGGACATAGCTCCTGATACCAAAGAGGGCTTGTCCCCAGCACAGGTGTTACAAGTGGGTCCGGACACTGGCACTTACGGTCAGATATTAGCCCTGTACCTGCCATGACCTGGGAGAGCTATCTGCCTTTTCTAAGCACCAGTTTCTGTCTCTGTGAAAGTGGGGTCATAATGCCTAAATTAGGGGTTGCTGGCACAATTAAGGGGAAAAAACATAAACAATGACACAAAGTAGATTCCTGGCGGGGAATGTCACTTTGTATGAACACAGGAGTTCAATGCTTTGGCCTGGCACCAATTGTCCATTTCTGTTTCCTCCTGGCCTTTTGTTGTGGCAAGAAGATCATCCCTGCCTTACAGCTTCATCTAGAGCCTGATTTTTCCACAATCAGCAGAACTTTCTCTTAGCCTACATCTAATTACACTATGGTTTCTTAGTTTAGGATTGTGCCTTGCAGAGAAACACTTCTTTACAATTCATTATCCAGTAATATAAATTGTAAACAATCCTCTGAGAAAATGAGGGGCAGTAGACCTGCTCAGAATGACCCAACTGATAGGCAAAAGGAGCTGTGTAGGAGACAGGTCATGCTGCTCCTTCCCAGCAGATATGGAGTGCTGGTCATGATGGGCAGGGCCCTTGTAAAGTGTGCAGAGTCAGTGTGAGTCTGGCAGAATAGGGTTCAGAAGCAGCCTGGTGTTACTGGCCACTGTGCATGGCGAAGGCACATAGCTTAGAGACACTGAGCCTGCCCTGAACTGGCCACATGCCTGATTTCTTAGCAAAGGGCCATCAGTGGACTTTTCCCACTCTCCCTCATATCAGTTCTCTCCCAGACTTCGATGTGGCTCAGACACTTCCTAGCTCATGGTCAAAGCTATCAGGTATTCTCCAGTGCTGGACAGGTACGATAAGGAAGAGCCTGGGCTATGCCAAGCAAAGGATGACTGGCTGCAGTGTGAGGGTCCTGGAATGAAGGCAGGCTCTGGGCCATGGGGAGCAACATACCTGACAGGGTAGAGGCCCCTGACACACTGCTGGTTGACATGCAGAAATAAGCCCACTGATATTCCCATTTTCCAAAATAAAACAAGAAATGTAGATTATGAAGGGAAATGTGGAGACTTTTCAATGTGGGGTCTTATTTTTTACAAAACTTTTCAAAGCCCAACTTGTTAGCAGGGCATCTTCAGCCATAGTTCAAGAGTCTGTGTTCTTTAAGGCACAGAATTTGCAAACATTGCCTTGATCAAATGGTTGCCACAAAAGACCCAAAGCAGGAGGAATTAGGGTGTCAAGTGCATGGCTTCACTGGCGTTGCTGAGAAACTGTTCCTTAAATGAATTGACCTGAGAAGAATCAAGTCAACTGGGCCAGGAGACAGAGGTGGAGGCCAGTGACCTTGTGCTGGCAGCAGGAAGACCCGCACATTCTCCTGTCTAAAACCCAGAGGCCAAGCCCACTATCAGCCCTCTCTGTGTCCCTGGTATTTACTTGAGGAAATGCCAGGGACCCAGCATCCTGGGGAAGGGCTTGGGCCCAGAAGAGCATCTTAGCACACTAGCATCTCCACACTGGCAGGAGGAAATCTTGGTGACTCAGGGTTCATTGGTGAGGTCCATGGAGGGTCAGCAAGAGGCAGAAGAAGAGTAGTCATCTGCTGACTCTGGAACCTCAGCTAAGACAGGACTTCTCACATGGTGGAATCTCCTGTGCAGGGTACTCAGCTCTTTTCTGTCTCACCTAACTCCTGCCCATGCCCCTGGGGTTGCCAGGCTGCCACACACACACACAGAATGACAGGGAGGGAATAGACTCCCGAGTGTCAGAATAGGCCCTGGGGCACCCATGCCTAGGTGCTCAGCTTGATGTAAGGCAGGGATATTTTCTAGCTGCGTTGTCTGCACTCCCTTCTCATTTCTGTAAGGGTGGGCCTGGTGGACAGCACTGCCTATACCCTTACTGGGTGTCAAGGGTTTCCAGGTCAGGTGCACATGTGAGGATGATGCTGGGTGCCTTGAATGTGCTCCATGGTCAAAGGCTGTGGTGAGAAGCTCCCTCAGAGCTCAAGGCCAATCCCAGCCCCCTCATTATGGACCCTTAGCAAAAGCAAGTGAAGATCGGGGATCAGGCCCAGGGAGAGCACAGTAGTGGTTCAGACACAGCTGCTTCCCCATGAGAGTCCCCTGGGATTTCTGTTTTATGGGGTGGCCTGCCATAATTGTGACATCAAAGGATAACAGCACCCAGCCCTTTCTCACACAGACATTTTTATGTTACCCTTGCAGAAGTCTACAACCTGGGTTTTAATACTCGTGCCCTACAACAAGATAGACTGAGTGAATATGTTTGCAGATATAATCTGGACAACAGCATGGTCTACAGTAAGTAGCCCTTCAGTGCCTCTTAGTGAAAAATTTCCTGCACCGGGCTGTATTTTTTTTTAATTTATTATTTATTTATCTTTTATTTTTGTTTTTTATTTTATTTTTTTTAAATCAGTATTTTTTAATTGCTGATATTGTACAGTTTTCTGTCTTTTACCCTGCTATTTATTTATCTTTTAGAGGGGAAGGGTAGGAGAGAAGGAGAGGGAGAGAAATATCAATGTACCGTTGCCTCTCGTGTGTCCCCTGCCGGGAACTGGCCTGCAACCCATCATGTGCCCTGACTGGGAATCGAACCGCGATCCTCTGGTTCGCAGGCCCTCGCTCAATCCACTGAGCTACACCAGCCAGGGCCGGGCTGTATTTCTTTTAGTCAGCCACACACTCAAAGCCCTTGCTGACCATTTGCTGTGGACACTGTGAGGACAGAGGCAGCTTGGACAAGTGGAAGGAGGAAGCTGCCTGGGAAGCCTGACCATCTCTTTTTTCACATACAAAGAAGATGATCAGTCTCCAACACCACATTAGCATCAGGAGCAGGACTATCCTCCTGCTGCACATGTGTTTGGGGTTTGGGTCTCCCTCACAGCTGCATTACTGCACCCTTTCCTCAGCTTTCAGTTCCCATGAGAGCTGCACCCTTTCCTCAGCTTTCAGTTCCCATGAGAGCTGAGTAATAAATCCCATGTGTCCAGTCTGGTGGGGAATGGAGGCAACTCTGCAAATCTGAGTTTGTGCCAGGTGCACTGGTAGCTTTTCCAGGAGCGTGTGCTCAGTCTGCCAGACCTGGTCCTTGTAATTCAGTACAGGTACACATCAGGGTGTGAGCTTGACCAAATGAGTGCTTGGTTCTCAGCTCCTTTTTTCTCTTCTGTGAAATTTGGCCAATATGATCATTATACTAATTAAGCTTTATAATAGATGTAGATCATTAAAGCATGGAAGGTCTGAATTTTAAAATAAAAATACACCAGTTAATGAAAACTCTCAGGCACCTGGTGGACTTCCACGATGAAAGCACCGAGGTGAGTATGATCTTCCCAGACAGTACTGGGGTAGAGCTGGACTTTGTGTATCCTCCTCACTTCCCTCAGTCAGCCCCTTGATACATTCATTTGAAATGATTATATTATGATCAATGACTTCTATTCCAGGGCCATCTGGTACATCTAGAGACACTCCTTCCTCCCCCCCCCACACACACCCCAGTACACTTTTTGGCCATATCTCCTCCTTTCCACAGTGCACAGAATGGGACTGGGATGGTCTTGCTACATTCCTCACATACAAGGTATAGATGGCCACAGGGAATCAGGTTTCCCTTGGCCTATACTTTCTCAGGAGAGGTTTAGGACTGAATGTATCCTTTATACGTACAGGTAACATTTATTGAGCCCTGACTGTATGAAGTGCCTTTTATCCACTCTCACAATTAATTCTCAAAAGAGACCTACTGTTCTACCTTTTTTATGTGTCTGGAACCAGGGATAGGAGCCACTAAACAGTTTGCTTACAGTCAGCAGCTGGTGCTGGAAGAGCTGCAACATAGGCCCAGGTGATCTGATTGCCTAGTCTGGGCCTTCAGCCTCCCTGCAATGACTTTGGTTGAGGAAGATGGGGTACAGCCTATTCCTCAGGAAGTGTGTTCATATGCTACCTCTGCCTTCTGTGGACTGTGGCTACACTGGTTCCCAACCTGGAGCTTACCGGTGCTTCTCTCCGAGGAGGACCGAGACCAGGGTCTCACACTTGTGAACGCATCCTGCATTCCTGGGCCCCATTGCTGACCACAAACCTGTTCCCAGCAGGATCTTGTGGGAAGTGGACAACAGGGCTGTTTATTGCCAGTACTTCTGATGCACCAATGATGATCGATTTGATTGTTTTAATCATATTCTGCTTTGGTTAAAATGTCTAAAGGAACATTTTAGAAAATATAGAGAAGCATAAAAAAGAATATAAGCCAACATTTTAATGTTTTATATGTTTTTAGTGTATAAGGTTTTTATTTTTAAGAAATACTTTTAAAAGGCAACTGAAGTAAATATTGGTTTGAAACACCTTTCCATTCGAACATGCCTTGCTAAGCCCTTACTGTCCTGGGTGCCTGCCTTTCACCTCAGTCTCCTGTTTCTGGACTGTGAACACCAGACTGTAAAATCACATACTTTAGGATTGTTTTCCTACTCATCCCCATCATTCTGCCTCTTGTACACAAATGCTTTCCCCAAACCATACTTGGTGATTATTTTCATTATCAGCACCAGTGAAAGCTTACAACAATTCTGAGGTTCAGAGCTAATGTGAAAATTTAGTTAGGATAAAAAAGCTGGTTCAGGTGGAAATGACCATTCTGTAGGCAATAACTGTGAACTATAGCCACAGTTTGAGGATGTGAAAAGAGTTGGGCTGAGAGTGAGAGGGTACCTGAGCTATAAATTATGGAATTGTTCTGAGCCACTGGAGTGTAAACTCCCAAGACCCCACAAATAACAGAAAACAAAAACAAAGAAAGAAAGTCCTAATTCCCTGCTCAGACTTCCCTATCTCAATGAATGGCACCACCATCCAGTCAATTGCTCTGGTCAAGTCATCCTTGATTCCTCTTCACTTTCATCTCACATGCAGTCCACTGGCAAGTCCTGGTGTCCCTGCATCCCAGACATATCTGGATCTGGCCTCCCCTGCTCAGGTGTGTTGTACTTACAATAAAACCCTTTCCCAGGGCCAGGAGTCCCTGCCCAGGTCTCCTCACTCCCTTCTTCCCTGCTCAGCAAGCACAGCTGGCTTTGCTTCAGGGCCTTGGCACATGCATTCCCACCACAGGGACATTCTTTCCTGGGAGCTTTTCCTGGCTGACCCCTCATCTGTATTCAGCTCCAGTACTGCTTCCGCCAAAAGGTGCTATTTCTTTTTTTAATTTGTCTATTTTATTTTTTTATTTTAATTGTTGTTCTTGTACAGTTTTCTGTCTTCTACTCCCACCCCAGCCCACCACCCCAGCCCTCCCCACCTCCCTCCCATTTCCACCCCCCATAGTTTTTGTCCATGTGTCCTTTATACTTGTTCCTGTAAACCCTTCCCCTTTTCCCCTGAAATTCCCTCCCCTCTGGTCACTATCAGCCTGTTCTCAATTTCAATGTCTTTGGTTATATTTTGCTTGTTTGTTTGTTTTGTTGATTAGGTTCCTGTTAAAGGTGAGATCATATGGTATTTGTCCTTCACTGCCTGGCTTATTTCGATTAGCATAATGCTCTTCAGTTCCATCTATGCTGTCGCAAAGGGTATGAGCTCCTTCTTTCTTTCTGCTGCATAGAATTCCATTGTGTAAATGTACCATAGTTTTTTGATCCATTAGTTTACTGATGGGCACCTAGGTTGCTTCCAACACTTGGCTATTGTAAATTGTGCTGCTATGAACATTGGGGTGCATAGATTCTTTTGGATTGGTGCTTCAGGGTTCTTAGGATATAATCCGAGCAGTGGAATTGCTGAGTCAAAAGGTAGATCCATTTTTAGTTTGCTTAGAAAATTCCATACTGCTTTCCACAGTGGTTGTACCAGTCTGCAATCCCACCAACAGTGCACTAGGGTCTCCTTTTCTCCACAACCTCTCCAACACTTGATGTTTGTTGATTTGTTTATGATGGCCATTCTGACCGGTGTGAAGTGGTATCACATTGTGGTTTTAATTTGCATCTCTCTGATAGCTAGCGATACTGAGCATCTTTTCATGTGTCTCTGGATCCTCTGTATGTCCTCCTTGGAGAAGTGTCTGTTCAAGTCCTTTGCCCATTTTTTACTTGGGTTGCTTGTCTTCTTAGAGTGGAGTCATGTAAGTTCTTTGTATATTTTGGAGAAAGGCCCTATTTCTAATAGAAATTTCCAACAGTATACAAAAGTGGCCAACATTGTATATTGGACTTGCAGCAGCCATGACTCTACTATCAATAACTATCAGCCCTGAAACATATGGTTTAGTTGATACCCTCCCCATTTATTATTTTGATGAAAATCCCAGATACCAACATATTTCATGTATAAATTAATCAGTTTCTCTGAAGAGAAACTGTATTTTTAAAGATAGGATAGGTCACCCATTCCTAAGCAGCTGTCCTTTCCCCTTGGGCTACCCTTCTGTTGCTCACTGAGGTCACAGTACTTTTTACTCTCTGCATTTATTTTGTTTGCTGTTATTTCATTATTGATCTCCTTCTCCAATCTCCAAATCATAAGGTCCTTGAGAATTGAGACTCTGCCTGCCTCATCTCCATTAAACACCAGAGCAGTGCACAGTACTGGGGCATAGAAGGTGCTCAGAAGAAGGCAGTGAAGAGAAGCTGGCACTGCCAAAGTGTTAGCTCTGCTTGCCAAGGGCAGTTGGAAGGGGAGATGGATGCAGGAGCACATCCATTGACATTATTTTCATGATTTCCTTTTAGCAAAAAAAGCCATCAATATGACAAATGAAAAACTAATTTGCCCAGGACATGTATTTGAGAAGGCTGGACAGTAAGTTCTCCAAGTTAGGAATCAGGTGGGCAATTTGGGACCCCTTGAATTGTCTAGAAAATAGGATGTCACCTCTACTAGGGCAACATGTGTCTGTCTCTGAGATGGCTCAGGGCTCCCACTTTGATCACCCCTGAGGGTGGTCTTCCAAGGTTCTCAGGGATCTTTTGTGGCCTGGCTCTCATGAAGAGGGCAGGGTGGGCTAGGTGTGGTGCCGCAGGGATGGTACATTTACTTTTGGCAGTCTTCAGGAGCTAAGCCAACTTAATATAGAAGGGTGGGGATAGTGACACCAAGCAGCCATGTCTCATCACTTAACCCATGGTCATGAGGGCACCTTCAGGGCTCCTCACTGCCTGGGTTAGCCTTCCTTGCAGAGGTGACCTTATCTTGCCTGAGGATGAGCTCTCCTTACCCATGTTGTCACCCTTTCAGGGGACCCCAATGCCTGATGTCCATAGTCACTACAATGAGTAGAGCTGTGAGCTATGGTTATAGCCAAGTGTAAGAACTGTGTCTGCCTGGGCTGGTGGTCACCATCTCTCCTTTGTATTCCTAGGGTGGTCATCGTTGATTACAGCCTCAACAGTGGTGTCAAGTTCCAGGACTCAACTTTGAAAGTGACCAGTAGGAAATGTGTGAGTGTCAGGGTGGCACTGAGCAAAGCCCCTGCACTGGAGGGAGAGACACTCTTTGGAGGCAAGAGAAGGGAACAATGACCCCAGGCAGTTCCACCAGATACCTCCTCTGCAGGAGCAGCATCTGTCAGACCCTCAGAGGCCCTTTGATCTTAGAGAGCTGTCCCCTCCCTGAAGTTTGGAAAGTACCCTGAGAGTATGTCTACAAGACACCAGGGTGCAGTCAGATATCTAGGCCTTGCAGAACCTCCGCTTTCTCTGTGACCAAGGGTTACTGAAGCACATGGAGGGACAAATTAGAGCTCTAAGCAGAATCTAGAAACTGTGTGTTCCACTATGTCACCTCCCTTGGCCCAAGTCCAGTGGTGGGCATTTCAAGGTCTGTCTGGATTCCAACTGAAATGAGTGGAAGAGGCTAGGAAGCTGTGTGCTGAACACTGAGTATCCCCAGCCCTCCAAATCCAGATCCAAAAATGGGGATAGGGAAGGTGGGACCAAGAGTGGCCATGCAATGTGTTCTCACTGCACTGGTGACACTTTCCAGTGGCTCACCACCCACTAATGACAATCAGAGTCCCTGGCCTTCGAGACTACTTGGGGAACACATACTGTCATTTTGCAGATGTCATTACACTCCCTTCAGCCACTCCTCCTCTCTCCTTTTCCTCAGCTGGCCCTCTCTGCTAATTCCCTATGAACTCTGAAGAAGACTGTCCCTCTGTAGGTGGGAAGCCTGAAGGCTATGGGAGGCCTGGGGGATCAGCTCAGGGAAAGGAAGCTGGGAATGAGGTTCTGCTCCCCAGGTGTCCACTTTTCAGACTCCACATCATCCAGGCATCTTAGCCCCAGAATATGATCAGGTGCCAACAGAGAGAGTTAGGCTGGACATGGTGTGCCTTGGCAGGAGGGACTCCTGGGTCTAATTGCCACCACTCTGGTGTCCAGTGCTAGCTTGTGAGGGTCCCAACAGTGCTGACAGTCCTCCATCTCAGTCTGTCTTCACTTGTGCCTGGACATCCTTTCACAAACCAGCAGCCTGAACTGACATCAGGAGTCCTGCGCATCAACAGGCACATTTAGAGGAGGACTTAGGACCAGCCTTGTAGCTGCAGGCCCAGCACAGCAGCTCCACCATCAGCCCTGACTCTGCCTCCCCTTTCAACCACCCTATCTCCTGTCCTGGCACAGGATCTCTCCACTGTCCCTCTCCAAGCTTCACTGACAGCACAGGCTGGGGTTAGGGAAGGTCTGTGCAGCACACAGGTCCACAGATGCAGCACACTTGCCCTTGGGTATGATAACAAGACAGTAGTTTCCATTCTGTAAGTCCCCACATGGGTCTGGCTTGTGCTGGGACTTTCTATAAACTCTCTCAACCTCACAAGTGACCACTTATTTCCTCCTTACAGATGGGGGAATGGAGACTCAGAGACATTGAGTAGCTTTTCTTGGGGCTTCAGATCCTGGAGGTGGGAGAGAAGCAATGAGGAGATGGGGCAGGTCTCCTGCCTCTGCATCTGCACCCCAAACTCTCAGTGGGCCCCAGAAGTACCTCTTCACCCATCTGAGTATCTAAATTGCATGGTCCTTATACAGCCCCTGTCCTGTCACTGAAACCTGCAGTGAGGGCTGGTTTGTCACTTCACAGAGGATTTTGGACTTTGTTGTCAGGGCTGAGCCACAGAGTATCTGAGCAGGTTCAGTGGAGAGGTTTGAGGCCAAAGGGCTCCACAGTAGCTCTGGTTCCCACCCTGACTTCCTAGCTCCTCTGGGCTACACTGTGGGTGGAACAAACTGAGAAGTGAAGTAGATGGACAAGGCAGAAGGTGGGGATGCCTCGTTCTGGTCAAGTGTATGGAGGCTACCAAGGCCCACCACAAGCTTCTAGCATGTGTGCATTTTGCAGAGAAAGATGTCAACTGCCCCTCCAGCCTCTTCACCGTCGGCCCCTTCTCCTGCCCGACCACCTTCTCTTCCACGTGCCCCACTACCTAACAGGCCTCCAACACCACCACCTGGAAAGCCACCTGTTCTGCCACCTCACAATTTTCCTAAACCTCCACCTGCCAAAACACTTGTCCTGTCAACTCATAGGCCTTCAACCTCACCACCTGCCAAGGCATCTGTCCCACCACCATGCACTCCTCCAACCCCACCACCCATCAAGCCAACAGTCCCACCAACTTGCAGTCCTCCAACAATAAGACCTACCAAACCAACTGTCCCAACACCTCACAGTCCACCATCACCACCACCTGCCAAGTCAACTGTCCTACCACATCCCAGGCCTTCAACACCACCACCAGCCAAACCACCTGCCACATCACCTCCCAGACCTCCAACTTTACCACCATCCCAGCCACCTGTACAGCCATCTCCCAGGCCTCCAACACCACCACCTACTAAGGCACCTGTCCCACCAACTCACAGTCCTCCAACACCACCACCTGCCAAGTCACTTGTCCCATCACCTCACAAAATTCCCACTTCACCACCTGCCCAGCCACCTGTATGGCCACCTCACAGTCCTCCAATGCCACCATCTACCAAGCCACCTGTCCCACCACCTCAGAGGCCTTCAACACCACCACCTATCAAGTCACTTGTCCCATCACCTCACAACACTCCCACTTCACCACCTGCCCATCCACCTGTCCCACCACCTCAAAGGCCTTCAACAACACCACCTGCCAAGCCACCTCACAGGCCTTCAACGCCACCACCTGCCAAGCCACCTGTCCCGCCACCTCGAAGGCCTTCAACACCACCACCTGTCCCGCCACCTCACAGGCCTTCAACGCCACCACCTGCCAAGCCACCTGTCCTGCCACCTCGAAGGCCTTCAACACCACCACCTGCCCAGCCACCTGTATGGCCACCTCACAGTCCTCCGATGCCACCATCTACCAAGCCACCTGTCCCACCACCTCACAGGCCTTCAACACCACCACCTATCAAGTCACTTGTCCCATCACCTCACAACACTCCCACTTCACCACCTGCCCATCCACCTGTCCCACCACCTCAAAGGCCTTCAACAACACCACCTGCCAAGCCACCTCACAGGCCTTCAACGCCACCACCTGCCAAGCCACCTGTCCTGCCACCTCGAAGGCCTTCAACACCACCACCTGCCAAGCCACCTGTCCTGCCACCTCGCAGGCCTTCAGCATCACCACCTACCAAACTACCTGTCCCACCACCTCTAAGGCCTTCAACACCACCACCTACCAAGCCACCTATCCCGCCACCTCATAGGTCTTCAATACCACAACCTGCCAAGTCACCTGTCTCATCACCTCACAAGCCTCCATCTTCACCAGTCACCAAGCCACCTGTCCAGCCATCTCCCATTCCTCTAACACTACCACCCACAAAGGCACCTGTCCCACCACCTCACAGTCCTTCAACACCACCACCAGTCAAGCTACCTACCCCATCACCTCCCAGGCCTCCCATGCCACCACCTACCAAGCCACCTGTTCCACCACCTCATAGGCCTTCAATACCACCAACTGCCAATCCACCTGCCCCATCACCTCACAGGCTACCAACCACACCACCTGCCAGGCCACTTGTCCCATCACCTGGCAGTCAGTCCATGCCACCACCAACCAAGTCACCTGCCCCACCAACTCACAGGCCTCCAAAGCCAACACCTGCCAAACCACATGTCCCACCACGCCTCAGTCCTCCAACACCACCACCCACCAAGCCACCTATGCTGCCAACGCCCAGGCCTTCAACACCACCACCCACCAGACCACCTGTCCCATCCCCCTGCAGTCCTCAAACATCACCACCCACCAAGCCACCAGTGCCACCAACTCCCAGGCCTTCAACACCACCACCTGCCAAGCCACCTGTCCTGCCACCCCACAGTCTTCCAATACCACCACCCACCAGGCCACCTCTCCTGACACTTCGCAGTCCTCCAACATCATCACACACCATGCCACCTGTCCCACCACCTCACAGTGCTCCAGCATCACCACCTGTCAAGTCACCTGTCCAGCCAACTGTCAGTCCTCCAACATCACCACCTGCCAAGCCACCTGTCCAGCCAACTGGCAGTTCTCCAATGCCACCACCTATCCCACCACCTCACAAGCCACCAACTCCACCACCTGCCCAACCATCTGCCCTGCCATCTCCCCCACTGCCTTCCCCACAGTTCACACCCATTGTCAACCATCTGTACTTCATTATGCTCATCCCGGCTCTGCTCGTGTTCCCATTGTTGATCTGGTGCATCTGGTGCTGCAAGAGGGTGAGTAACTACTACCCACACAGCCCTGTGAACATTCCAAGGCCATAGCATACCTAACTACTTCTCGAACCCACGTATGGGTAGGTTTCCATCAGCTCCAATATTGTCACATGAGTAGAAAGGGGTACAGACTCTGTCCTACTTCCTGGGCTCAGGCATGACCTGGGCTTCTAAGGAGCCACCTGCCTCATGCTACCCTCAGGGATGTGGCCTATGTGCTGCCTTGGCCCCTGGGGAAAAGCAATCACAGGACCCATGAGAACAACCTGAGTCTCTGCTCATCTCTAGTGCCGTTGTCATGAGTAAGGGCCAGGAAGTGCTGAGACCCATGCTGGGCACAGAGGGACAGAAGTGAAGTGCCCACCAACCTTGCAGGAGCTCACAGACTGGTATCTGGTCTAGTGCTGGTATGAGGGCACATGAGGGGCAATAATATCGATTTCATAGTTTGTGACAAGTGCTCAGTGAAAGCTGAGCAACAGCAAAGGACAGAGTCTGGCCACAAAAAGGGACTGAGACAGAGGCACTGGCTAGCTGGGATTGAAAGGACACAGGCCAGAGGGCGGGATAAAGACAGGGGAAAGCAGAGGTGTGAAAGGATGGAGCACACCAGCAAGAGGCAAGCAGGTCTGACTTGTGGAACAGGGAAGGCAGGAAAAGAAACCCCTGGGTGGTAGAGGAACTGTTATCTCTGAGGGCTGGGAGGCAAGGGAAGGCTGCAGAGGGAGGAAGAGGTGGTGCAGGGAAAAAGGGGTGTGGGCCATTGTTCTGTCTTCATATGACCGTGAGCAGCTGATGAAAACCACCAGGTGTGAGGCCTCTACCAGTGACTAGGCTCTTTAGTCTAGCTGCCTCCCTGTGGACCCCACAGAGCACTTTCAATTGCCCTTTCATAATGGAGCTACCAATCCCCTCTGAGGTTCAGGGAGGTGAAGCCTCTTGGCCACAGACATCCAGACACTGGCACCCAGATAGATACCCCAAAGCCCATGTTCTGTCCTGATGCTGACAGCAGGGTCCCCCTGTCAACATGGCCTGCCAGCACCCTCCACACCCCTTCCAGCTGTACTTATGTCTCTTTAACGTTCTAGACTATCAAGAAGTCACCACCAGTGCAAGATCAAAAAAAGGTAAGTCATGGTTTGGTCCTGATGTTGTCAGCAGGCCTGATGAGCACACTGACCTTGACAAAGAGGCCTCCTATAGCATGGGGCCATTTCTACTTCCCACCTCACCAGCTCCACCCACCTTGGAAGAGAGAGCTGGGAGGAACAAGAGGGTGACATAGGGGCATGGAGGGGTCAAGGAGGACCTGGAACTCACCAAATGTCACCCAGACAACCTTCCTGGCTCCCAACACAGCCCGATCCAGAGACCTAGTTCACCCTCCAGGATCTGGTGTACATTCAGCTCCATTTCCTTGATCTTCTCCTTGTCTCCTGCCAGGGAAAGGAATTGGCTGGGGTGACCTGTGGTGACCAGAGAGATGAGGAGGGTGGAGGGAGTCTGCCTGGCACTGAGGGAGCTGTGAGGGAGGCCCAGCCTAGGTGAGCACAGGGACTGAGGGTCAAGTGAGCAGGTCGGGGCTCATTCAGGGTGAGGGCCCAAACCAGGGATCACAGTTGTAGCTGGTGCACGGTGTCCCAGAAACAGAGGCAACATGGGTCTGGGATATGGGGGAAAACTGGCCTCACAGTCTGTGGTGGCCCCTATTCTGGCTGCTGTGTGACCTGGGGAGGCTAAATCAGTCAAAATCAAGTGAATACAGCCCCATCACCTGCCAGTGCTCACACCCTGACAGCCTCCATTACATTGCACAGCTCAAGACCAGGCTTCTCCAACAAGGGCAGCCTCAGTGACACCAAGGGGACCGGAATGAATTTGCTATTCTTTCTGGAAAGAGCCATATTTGCAAAACCAGAAGGACTTCTCTTCTGATTCACAGTGCCCATGGAGGGCACTCTCTTATGGTGCAGGGTGCTACTCATTTGTCCTTGACTTCTCCCACAAACATTTGCTGAGATTCCAAAAGCTGAGCGGTATGGGGGGAACAGAAAGCTGTGTCTGCACCCGGAGCTGCCCAACCAGGAAGCTGTGTTTTCTCTTTCTAGAAGCCAAAGACGTGTCACATACAGACATGCCCAACAGTGATTGTCCCTTGCTATGGGTGCCAAGAAGACGGGATACAAAGGGTGGAGGTGAGAAGGGTCCTAACAGAGGGAGCTGTGACCTTAAGGCAAGAATGTGGGAGGAGAGGGGCTCCAGGTTTATGCCACAGAGGCCTGGGCCTCAGAGGTGTGGCTTATGTGAGATGAAATATAAGGGCACTGGGCTTTTATCACTTGGATCCTTACCCCACATTTCCCCCTCTTGGTTTAGGGATATCGGGGACTGGCTCACAGCCAGCCAGTTTCTGGTTCTCATAGAGGTTGTCATCAACTCCACCAGTGGCCTGGGCTTCTCTGGCCAGTAGATGGATAAGTGAACACAAACTGAATCATAAACAAACTAGCATAGTCAGGAAAAAAAGTTCTTAGCCAAGTTCCTACCACAATTAAAACTACCCAGAATTGCCAGTGGCTGTACTGCTCTTACAGAAGTCCCTTCAGCAGAGTGAGGGAAGAGCGCACTGCATCGTCTTTGTGACTCTCTGAGATGGGGCACTAAGGGCCCCACAGAGGAGGGGCCAGAAGGAAATGTCCATCACCCAAGGACTGTGATGATCCCTCCCTGGTGAGGGAGGGCCTGACCTGGCAGGGGGCATGAGGTGACAGGGATAGAGAGGGCCAGGTCCAGTTGACTAGTTTGAGAAAGATCCCCCCAGTCTCCACCTGGCCTTGCCCTTTTCTTCCCACAGCTCTACCTTTGTTCCTATCAGGTAAATTGGTTCCTCCTCGATTTTAAGATGGCAGCTAGAAAGCCACCCCTGCCTTATCTCTGACAGTCAGTGTGGGGCCACAGAGAAGCCAAAACATGCTTCCAGAGAGGGGGGAAACGGCTTGCCAGGATATTGCACTACTGGTTCACAGGGCCCAGAGGGTCAGAACCACAGGGTTCTACAGCCATGGTGCCCACACAGTGTGTCCAGGGGGCACTTTCTGGTCTCCTTTTCTTCCTGCCTCTTTTCCACAATCCATCCTCCACCCACAGTATCAGGAACATGCCCATGAGCAGAGCATGGTCCTCCTCCCTGCCTTCCCCTCACATGCCCCTCAAGTACCTGCCCTCTTTCCTCCTGCTCCAACTCCTGCCTATGTCCCCCATACCACATATTTTGCCCACTCGGGACCTCCCCTGGCCTCCTCTTATCTCCTCCAACATTTGAGCTTTTCCTCTAAAAGGAGCACCTGACTTCTACACCAAAAATTCTGATTTGTTCCACATCTTAAACAGTCTGTGACCCAGAGTAACCTACCCACCCCTGCCCACTGCCACCAAACACACAAGCTGCTTGGTCCCTGCACCAGGTCAAAGCTGCACTTGTGTCAGCAAATTCCTGGGACATAGTCCTCAGGAGCCATAGATAGCCACAGGGAACTGTCCCCTCTGGAAGAAGTGTCCGTGCCTAGGGCTTCCTTACAGCCATGTCTGCTTTTCAGGGCAAACTGGACACTTTGTGTGACTTTGTCCAAAACTGCAACCAAGTGTCACTAATGTGGTATCAGCCCAGGGACAAGGTAAGCAGGGGCATAGGGATGTTCCCCATGGGCTAGGGTTCTTGATTTTTACCCTTGACAATTGTTCTCTGGGACTGTGGGTCACAGAACCCTGTCTGGCATCTGACAAGGAGGATACTCAAGATGTTGAGAAATGGGGGCTCAGGAGCCTCCCTACCATGCTGATGCCGGACATGGCATCCATGCATTTTCTTGCATTGTCATCTCAGGAAACTCTCACCTAGAGCATTAGTTCAAATTTGCCAACTCAAATAAAGGAAGGTGGGACAGCAATTTCTAATGGCCTCCCAGTCCATTGCCCCTCCCCACCGACCACTGACCCTAAGGATCTGCTGGCTCCACCACTTCCATGGAGGTGTTTCTGGGTTGGTCACTCAGGTTCCAGGGGTGGTAGTGAGCATGGTGTCACTCTGCCCCACACACAACCACAGTGTTGTCTGACCAACACTGACTGGTTTTACCAAGTAGTAAATATTCACTTCTTGAGTCATTGCCTGTGACTCAGGAAGAAGCCAAACTTACATTTTCCTCCTTAGAAGTTAACCATAATGATGGCTAATTTTTATTGGTCCCTCTGATGGGCCAGCTGGTAGCCTACAAACTTTACATTTACTATTTTACTATTTTAATCCTGACAGTACAGGTAGATATTAATATTTTTTCAGTTCTAGCATGGGGGAATTGATGCACAGAGAGGCCAAGTGATTTGTCTGAGGTCACAAAATCTGGGGGTGGCAGAGCTGGACTTGAACCACAAAGCCTGGCACCACCCTTCTCATTGCTCTGCCTCCTTTGGGTCAGCACTCCTGATCTCTCGAGTTTACCCTGAACCAGCAGAAGCCTGCCCTACTCAGCCCCAGGGCCCAATGAGAATAGTCCTCCTGCCTTACCTGGGGTTTTCCATGCTCAGACCCTTTGCTCAGATGGGTGAGGGAGCCTGGAGGATGTTCTATTCCCAGAGTCTGTAGTGAGGGCTGCCTGGCCACATTCAGGTGACACTGGTGCCCAGATGATGGACAGGCGGGCATTTAGAAGTTTGGGCAGTACATTCTTCTCCCTTTTTAAGAGCCATTGGGTGCTGTAGCCTCCACACCCTATAACACATCATAGGGTGCCCTAACTGCCTTTGCTTTAGGAGCCTGTAGCCCAATACATGCTCTGTGGAGAGGGCTCATCAATTCAGCATACTCTCACCTAGAAAGGATGACAATGCTCAGGATGTGGGGGCTGTAGGGCCTCCATCATTCTTGCTTAACTGGCTCCCATTCCAGTGGGGAGCAGACCAGTTCCAGAAAAGGGATTCAAGCGTCAGGATCCTAGAGCTGCCTCATGAAAGCAGAATAGACTTCTGATGCCTGACCAAGTCCCCAGGAAGGAGCCCTGGCTAGAGTCCAGCACTCATAGAGAAGAAGGCCATCACAAATGTTCACACTGTGGTCCTAATGGATTCTGACTCCAATCCCCTTGAAGCAAGGAGACCACAGCCTTCTGATGCTCATTCCAATGACTTCTCATGGATGTCTTCTTTCTCTTCTCTTCCCTACAGGGAAAGTGCCTCAGCATAACTCTAGCGAAACCCCACTGCACACAAATGCCCTGTGGCCCAAAGATCTGCCTTGCATCCAGCCAGCAGTGCTCCCCCCTCAACAGCTGCTGCAAATGGGGCCAACACCCCTCACAGATATGCTCTCAACCTCCCCCAAGAATGCTGCCACTGATCCCTCCATATGCCCGGGCACTCTGAAGAACTACCTTGTCACTTCCACCTCCATCGCCCAACCTCTAGAGAACCAAAACCACCAGAATATTATAAGCCCTTTGTGTACTAAATTGGGCATGCACTGAGTCCAATACTGAACATTGAGACTTGGCTCAAAGTCCAAAGGAGTTTTATTTTGTGGCTTATTAGCATGAAAGTTGGTTACCTGGTGAGCATTGCTCTATGTGTGAGATGCACCTACACTGCTCCTTCAGGATAAAGCATCCTGGTGTCCTGTCAATATAGACCCACAACCCACAGCCTAGTCTTCATCTCTCACCATGAACTGGGACACCTGGATTTTCTTCACATTCTGCTCTTTGATAAAATCCCAAACTGTTTTTAAAATAGAAATACTGGCTTTTACTAAATCTCTTGGGAAAGTTACTTAAACTCCCTGTGTTTTACTTTTCTAATAGAAAAGATGGGGATAATGGTGTCTTCTTTACAGGTGGCCATGGGGCTCATGGTAAGTGCTGCAAAGTGCTCAGCACAAGGCCATGCCCCTGGTAAATACTCAGGTGCCAGTAGCTAATGTCTCTTATACCCCACCTCTCAGCCCAAGGAGGAGGGAAATATGAGTTCAGAGATATCCACAGTATTTTGAAAATTCAGGGTCATCGAAGTGGAGACCATGCCTAGATTTTGTTTGTTTGTTTGTTTGTTTTTTAACCTTTACACAGCAGGGTGTTGGCACATTCTCAGTAAGGAGGGCATTGACCACACATGGATTCATATCCCTGGCCCACCACCCATGCAGTCTCCTAGAAACCATTGGAAAAGACCTGGCACCTACCAGTCCTTCAGAAATACTATTTTGTCTTCCATGCCCTTAATATTTCTCATGATATGAAGGAAATCAATGATGCCCACTTGCCTGAGTTAAAATCTCCTCCTCCTCTGAGAAAGCTGGACCACCCAATACTTCAGATCCCTTTTCATTGAATCTTTGCCAACTTCATCAAGTTTTTCTTCCACACTAGTGTTTGAAGGCTATCCATGGACAAGACTTCATTTAGAATATCCTAGACCATGAAAGTGTGGATGAAGTTGTTGGGAACTGTTCTGCCTGGTTTCAGGAGCTGTAACCCTCACCCCATGGCTAGGCTGAATAAGAGACCAAGAGACCTGCTTCATCTGGGTCTGTTCTGGCAAGAGGACCTGAGCCACTAAGAAGACAAAGCTTATCTCCCTGGTAGGAGTGCCACTTCTGCCTCATCCATCTCTGGCCGCAATGCTTAGTCAGTTAGTCAATGACGGGTAAGACCCCTCAAGGAAGGGGCAACTTAAGCCAGACACGACCACTTGGAAGGCCCTCATGGAAGGACTCAGGGGGCTGCAACAAAGAGGGGGTGATGGACCCTTGACCCCTGACCATTCTGACATAGCCCAAGTCCCCATTTCTGTCTGGGAGATGTCCCCCTTATCCCTTGCTTCCTGGCTCTAATCCCCTTATCCCTGAAACTATGATGGCAAGCAGTGCAGCCCTGTGCTGGCCAGAACAGTTCCCTGGGTGATCGGGCATAAGAAAGAATTCGTAAAGTACTGTGAAACCTGCTTTGCTAAGAGTGCTCTTATTTAAATGATAAGAGTCCAAGGAGGAAATGAGTATGTCTCCCAAAGTTTGGCAACCCCCTTTCCTTACAGACACTGACTCAGATTAAGCCCTCAAATTTCTTTCAATTGTTATCCGTTGTTTGATCCTTGCCAACTGACTTACCTGTATTCCTGTGTATTTGAACCCAATAAAAGCCCATTGAAGAAGGGGCTCTGGCTCCTTCTCCTTTGAGAGATTTACCACCTCTCCTCCCCAAGCAGATTGTGTCTTGGTAGTTGTACTTTCCGAAGGGATGGGGCTCTGCGGGCGGAGCCCCTCCACATGAAGTAATCTGCTGAACCACAGAATCAGAGGAGGACCATAATAAAGGGTAGGCAGAATGGCTATACTCTGACCACGTAACCTCTTCCACAGACCATCATAGTTCTGCATAAAAAACCCCTATGATGGTCTAGGGTTTTTCCTATAGAAAAGACAGAGCCCAGGGTAGACATTCAGCTTCCCCCAGTATTAGGGAATGCTTCCCAGGGGGCCCAGGAGGTCTCTCCTGACTGAGATCATATGAGAAAGCTGCAGAGCTTGATAATGGAATTTGATTGGGATGGAGAAGGCAGGCAGGTCTTCTAGCAAGCAGCACTGAGATTTTGTCAGACCTTGTCCTCCTCTCACTGGTCCCTCCGGTCCCTGAGTAGAGATACAGCCAGTGATTCTGCACATCTGCAGAGCCAAGCCACTGTTTTTTTCTGGCCAGAGAGCTTACTGGGTGATTCTTCTTGATTCTGGTCCCAAACAGTAAGCAACACAAGCCTCAGAGCCTCATTATATGCCCTCACTCAGGCAGAAAAACAAATTTCTGTCCCTATCTACTGGTGAATATACTCCCAGTTTTCCTTAACCTGAATGCCTAACTAGAACACCCAGTGAACCACATAGCCCATCCTAGTGCCCTGTGTACAGTGGCACCCATGCAGAGACTAAGCCAGCAAATCTTTCCATCAGCAGAGCCTAGGCAGTGGCCCTGTATGGCCAGGGAATTGGTGAACAGTTATGCCTCTTTTAGGCTCCTGCCCAATGGAATATGATAGCTTTTGAATCTGGCTTGCTGCCTTGTCTGAGTAGGGAAATGGTTACATGGCTCCACTTACCACTAACTAGAGTCTGAGGAAGCATCACCAAAGAATCAAGACAACTACAGACCCCATTCTACAGCCACATGTGGGTATGCAACCAAGAAAGCCGTGGTATCTAAATCTTCCCATCCAGTGACACCCACTGACCTCAGAGCTCAGAAAATAGCCTCACCCAAATACAGACCCCAACAACAAGCATTAATTACACAAGTAAACAGTATGTTTTCCAGAGCCCCTACCTGTGCTGACTATTGAAGGACTTTCTTCCAAAACAAACCTGTAAATTCAGAAAGGAAAGAAAATTTAATCAAATACATGTATATCAACAAAAAAGTTCAGGTATCATAAGAATCAGGTAAACATGACAGGAACAAAGGACAGTGATAAATTTCCATAACTGACCCTAAAGTAATGGTTATCTATGAACTTTCTCATGAGGAAATCAGAATAGTGGTCCTGAAGAATTAACCACAAGAGCACAGATGCATAACTAAACAATGTTAAGAAAACAATGCATGAGCAAAATGAGAATATTAACAGAAATAGAGGCCTTCAAAAAAGTGGATAGAAACCAGACTTAAAGAATGCAGTGAAAAAGACAGAAAACTGTACAGGAACAATTAAAATAAAATTTAAGAAATATTACTATTTAGTGCCACTTTGCAAAAATTCCTGAATTCTATATATTTTGCAATTTCCTACCCATCTTACAGATGAGAAAATGTGATTTAGAAAAGCATATGTCTCACCAAAATCCACCTAAAAATAAAAGATAGAGCAAGGAATTAAAAAAAAAAAAAGAACACAGTGACTCTAGTAAAGATTACAATAGAGAACTTCTACAGTAAATCAAGCAAGTGGAAGAGTGAACCAAAAGACTGATCATTGAAAGTTATCCTGTCAGAGAAAAAAAATTGAGTGAAGAAAGACTATGAATTAAGAAATAGCATGAATAGAAGTAATATATAAATTATAAAACTCTCAGCATGAGAGCGGAAGGAAAATGGAAAATTATTCTTAACCAATTGGGATTGAGAAGTTACCAAAGATGGAGACAGAAATGATATCCAGATTCATAAGCCTCAAAGGGCCTCAAAAAACTGGCACCTATAAGTTTTACAGTGAGACACATTACAAGCAATCAAAATGAATATTTTGAAAGCATCAAGAGAAAAGCAAGGCATCACATAAAGAATAGCTTCATAAGATAAATGTTACAACAAGAGAACCTTTGAAGGTCAGGAGAAAAGTGATTATATTTTAAATATTTTTTTTAATGTGGAGAGAGGGAAGATGACAGTGAAGTAGGTGGGAGCTGGGCACACAAGTTTGAGCACCCAACTGGAGCCCTTAGTTGTCCTTCTGAAGCCAACAGAATCCGAGCTGATAAGAAGTTTGGAAGCCAAAGTGAGCAGAGGACGCTTTAAAGTGGGTGGTAAGGAGGTGTTATAGGCAGATGGGGAAATTCCCCGGCATGGTACCTTAGGCAGTGGCTTTCCCCGTGGACAACGCTGGACTTCCAAGGAGAGCCAGGTCCATGATAGCAGCTTAGTGGCTCCCTCCCATCCCAAGATGAGAAAAACGCAGTCCTGCCCTGAGCTGCTTAAGCTTGTAAAGTCACTGGAGAGGAAACAAAAGGCACAGAGGGTGTGCAGGGACACACGCAGCTGGCCCGTCGGGTGCATTGCCAGAGAGTGGTCAAGACCCTAGCCACACCTGGAGCTGAGAGAAGAGGAGGGCTGCAAATGGAGTATCTGAGATAGACTCTGGACTTGCCTCACAGATTGATCAAAGGGGTGCAAAGCGAGATGCTTTATATACATGCAAAGGTGCAAAGTAGAGAATGCAGGTCGAACTCCAAGGGCGTGGGCTGGAAACTGGGCACCTGTGATTATTGCAGCCAAGAATAAGGCCCCTTCCAAGCAAAAGCACCGCAGTGTGAAAACGGAACCCAATCCCACTGCCTTCATGAGCCGCAAGGATCTGCAAAGCGGGCCAGGCATATTTTTTTGCAGCTACCAGCAGGGGGCGCTCTTTTTTCTCTTTCCTTTTATCTTCCTTTTTTCATTCAAGAGTAACACAGAAAGTCCTGGAGCTGAGAGAAAACCAGAAACAGATCCAGAAGTCAGAAGGCAAAAACCAGTACCTCAGAGAAAGTTCACCTTGCTCTTCATTAGAACTTGAATTTTTTAATTTATTTTCTCTTTCTTCCTTTCATTTATATAGGTCATTGTTATTTGTTCTTTTTGTTTGTTTTGTTGTGGCTTGTTTCTCTCTCTGTTATATTGTATCTTCTTTTGCTTCACTCATATTCCAAATAACTCACTATTCTTGGTCTTTTAGTTTTCTTTTTATTCAGGTTATATATTTTCTATCATATTATTGTTATTACAAAGATCATGCGGCACCTCTCCCTGGTCTTAATCCATTTCACCATCTTCCTGAACTTTATTACTATTGTGGTAAACTTATTTGCTCTCACACTATGCTGACTTCCTATCTCTTACTCTCCATATTGCTCCTCCATATAACCTCACATAAGTGCTCCTTTTTTTTTTAAGTCAGCCCACATTCTTCTCCCCCTCGGGTAAGAGTCTTGTTTCTTTTCCTCCTTATATAAAGAGTAGATAGTTAGGTGAAATACCATGGTTATTGTTGTATTGTTCCAAAAGAATTCATGGTTATTCACTATTTGCTGGCTCTTTAAACTTCACATAAAACTCTCCCCCTGCCTTACTCTATTCGCCTTCCCTGATCAGTGGAGGGAGAAATCTAATTTCCTTTTTTTAATTTGTTTTGTTTTCCCCTCTCCACCTGGGCTTTATTCCTTACTCTTATTAGTTTTCTTCCCTCATCTTCTTAAAATCACTTACTTTATGGTAGACATCTCATATTCAATTTTCACTTTAGTATATTCTTATTCCCATCCCACCTTGATTACACTTCTTTCAGCTGTTGTTGCTATTGACCCTACTGTGGTTTTTCTCCAGTCTTGCATTTGGCCAGCACCTTTTTAGTTGTACCTCAGACCTCATAGTATACGTTTCCTTTTCTTACTCCATTGTTCCTATCACCCTTGTGTGTTTTACTGACATTTAAAATTTTGTTCTCTTTCTATCTTCATCTCGGTTCTATCCCCAGTCTTGTCAATTCTCCTCTCTGTTACCACTCAGTAACATTTTCCCCTCTTTAGATCATCTCATAGTCCCTTTGTCATGTCTTTTAATGTCCATAATCTCTCTTCACCTTTATCAATATTTGCTCAAGTGCTGATGCAGTAGAGTGCTCCCATTTGCTGTTATAAGTTTTTTTGCCTGGTAATACTGCTTTGTTAACCAACACTTATACAACAGCATACCAGAAAAGGTGGGAGTTGTGACTACCAGTAAACCCACTAGAGGGGAGAACTCATCTACATAGAAGCTACCAGCAAGTAAAGCCTGAGTATGAAAAGAAAACCCACACAAACAGAAGAAAGGGCAACCCTACAGTATCCAGCAAGGAGATCAAAAGACTGCACCACTGAGTCACTCAGAACTCCTATCACAGAAGACCACCCCATAAAGATAGGTGGCAAAGCAGAGCATCCTGGGTTGCAGAAATAACCAAAAGGAGCCACCTAAAATGAGGAGACAAAGAAAGAGTCCCCAATCAAAAGGAATGGAAGAACTCCAGTAAAAGAGCTAAATGAATTCGAGGCAAGCAATCTATCAGACAAAGAATTTTTAAAAATTGTTATAAGGATGCTCAAAGAACTCAGCAACAACTACAAGGAACTGAGTGGGAATTACAACAACATGAAAAAGGAAATATCAAATATAAATAAGAACATGAAAGAAAGGGAGAATACAATATCCAAAAATAAAAAAAAAAAACACTGCAAGGAATTATAAGCCATCTGGATGAAGCAGAAGACCAAATTAGTGAGCTTTGAGACAAGGTAGGAAGAAACACCCAGGCACAGCAACTGCATGAAAAAAGGCTAAAAAAAACATCAGGAGAGCTTAGGGAACTTCAGACAACATGGAACATAACAACATTCAAATCATAACAATACCAAAAGTAGAAGAAAAGGAGCAAGAGATAAAAACTTGTTTGAAAAAATAATGACAGAAAACTTCTCTAACCTGGAGAGGGGAAAGCCATGTGAGTGCAGGAAGCACAGAGGATACCAAAGAAGATGAAACCAAAGAGGCTTACTCCAAGACACATCATAGTTAAAATATCAAAATTCAAGACAAAGAGAGACTCTTAAAGGCAGCAAGAGAGAAACAGACAATAATATACAAGGGAGCTCCAATAAAGCTAGCAGCTGACTTCTCAACAGAAATACTACAAGTGAGAAGGGAATGGCAAGAAATATTCTAAGTAATGTAAAGCAACGACATGAAACCAATACTATTCTAATGGAAGGTGAGAGGGAAGGAAAGATGGCGGAGGAGTGAATGAAAGTCACACTGAACTCCTCCCAGGCCCAATCTGGAATTACAACTCAATTGTGGAGAAACCACTCAGGACAAACAACTGAGCAATAGGCAGAAAGACGCATATAACTTCAGACTGACAGAAGAACCAGCTTTGGCAAAACCTGTCTTCTAAGGAATGTGGTAGAGACTTGAGAAATCTGGCTGGACACCCACAGGTGGCAGCACAGCAGGATAATTAAGCTACCTGTTGGATCCCCTGGAAAAGATTGAGGTCTAAACCCTAGGCTGGGATCCCCAGCCTGGAGCACCAGAGCCCAAAAAGGACACAGATAACAACCAGCAATGAAAAGTGGCAGGGTTGCTCTCTTCCAGAGATGGATGGCTGGGGATGCAAGGGCCATTTAAAGGTCCAACACACTAATTTTCATTTGCAGCCACTTACTGTGGGCTCTGGCAAAGGTTGAGGCAGAGGAGGAAGGAGATGCCTGAGAAGAGATGGGGGATGGAAGCCTTGGGAAGAGAACTGAGAGAATAGCTGCCAGGATCCTGGTGCTGGGCCAACCCCCATATGAAGCAACCATCCTGCTTAGACAGACCATTTCCTTCCTAGCAGCAGCAGCCTGAGGGGAAACAATAGCCCCAATCCCAGGAGGGATTTGGCCACACCCTACAGTGCTTAAACCTGACTGCTGAGTGCAGAATGACCAGATTAGATTAACAATTGAAGGAGACAGCCAAGTACAGATAACTGAAAGTATTGAACAGGCTGCCTAAGGTCAGATGGAATCGACATCTGACACCACCAAAGGCAGATCCAGAAAGAAAAAAAACAGTGGTAAATATAAGAGGCTGTCCAGATGAAAGCCACTGTGGTCTTCTTCATGATTTGTGATATTTTCTTTCCTGCAGAGCTTTATAACATTCATTTTTTTGACCAGCAAGTTTGTATATATTGTCACTAGATTTTATACTACAGTGTATTTCAATTCACATATTTTGCCCCTCCCTTCTCTTAGACCATTTTACCAACCTCTTTCCTTGCAATATTTCTTCTCAAATTTTGTTTTCTCTCTAGCTACAACTTGTTTCCATTCCACACTCTTACTATTTCTCCCCCATCCAGACACTCAAAATGAATTTTCTTGTCAAGAGTTATGTCATATGCTGGAGATTCAAGATGGCAGCATGGTAGGAGGACGCAGATTCCACTTCGCTCTGCACATGGGAGAAAAACCTAGCTGATCTACAGAGGAAAAGAGCAGAGAGCCAACAGTGCCACAGCATATATGAAAATAGGAGATCAAAATCTGTAGCTGACATTGGAAAACCAGACGTGGTGGCCGAGCAACCAGAGGCGGCCCTGGGACTGGAATGGAGGTGGCTCTGTGACCAGAGGTGGCTCTGCAACCAACCGGAGGTGGCCCTGGGACCGGAGGCGGCCCTGCGACTAGAGGAGGGGGCTTTGTGAAAGACCCGGAGCTCACACCTGTGATCCTAGGGTGAGTGTGCGCAACTCGGGAAACTGACGGAGCCCACCCCATAGACTCAGGTAGATGCATGAGCCCTGTAGGAGACCTGGAGCTCACTGCAGTGAACGCAGGGAGTGCTCGATCCATAAGAGATCCCAGCTTAAAACTATAAACTCGGGAAAGTGTGCCCTTTACAGAAGGCTCAGAAATCACACCCAGGCCCTGCATTGAGAGTGCACCACTATCCCTGGGGAGAGAGTAGGGCTGGTACTCAAGAGAGTAGCCCAAAGCTCACTGAGTGCAGAACAGGGTGAAACGCAGTACCAGTCGCCCCTCAGCCTCTTGAGCCAGCAACACCAGAAAAAACAGCTTGGCCCGTTTGAAAATAGCAAGAGGTTTTTTTTTTTTTTTGGGGGGGGGGGGTGTAGTTGTTTTTTGTTTCCTTGCTTGCTTTTTTTGTTTGTTTCTTGTTTTTGTGGGGTTCTTTTTGTTTTGTTTTAAATATATATATATATATATATATAATTTTTATTTTTTTTATGCCTCAATTCCTTTTGCTTCTCTTTACTCCTTTCTTGTTTTCTTCCTTCCTCCTTTCTTTCCAATTTTATCTCTTCTTCCTTCCTGTTTTTTCCCTTCTTCTTTCACATTTTCCTTTTCTCTTTTTAAATACCCAAAAGTGAGACGAAAAAAATCATCGAATTATGAAAAAACGAGAATAAGACCAAAAGAGGGGCAATCCCAACAGCTGAGACAGTGGAAGCTGTGAACACCAGGATACCTGAAGGAGATACCACTTAATCTCACAGGTATTCTACCACAGAAGCTCACACCATAAACTCAGGAGCCAAACCAGATCGATTTAAGAAACTAAGGCTTACAAGAAGACTCTCACAAACAATGAGAAGACAAAGAAACAATCCCCAAATGAAAGGAAAGAAGGAAGCCCCAGAAACAATGCTAAATGAAACAGGGGCAACTAAACTATCAGACACTGAGTTCAAAGAAATGGTTCTCAGGAAGCACCATGAGCTTTCAATGAGCTACCAGAAACTACAGGCAAACTACAATGAACACACTGCAAACTATATCAACATGAAAAAAAGATAGAAACTATCAACAAGGGCCAAGAGGAAGTGAGGAATACAATTTCTGAGCTGAAGAACACAGTAGAAGGAATGAAAAGCAGAATTAATGAAGAAGATAAGTTCAGCGAGTTGGAGGACAAAGTAGAAAAAACACCCAAAAAGAGCAAGAAAAGGAAAAGAGGCTCAGAAATAATGAAGAGGGATTAAAAGAAATGCAAGATAATATGAAACATAATAATATCCATATAATAGGGATACCAGAATTAGAAGAAGAGCAAGGGATAGAAAACCTATTTGAAAAAGTAATGATGGAAAACTTCCCTAATTAGATGGGAGAAAAAGTCACCCAAATCCAGGAAACACAGAGAGTCTCAATCAAGAGGAACCCAAACAGGCCCACTTCAAGACACATCATCATTAAAATGACAAAATTCCAAGACAGAGAATCTTAAAGGCAGCAAGGGAGAAAAAGGAAGTAACATACAAGGGAGCACTGATAAGGTTAGCAGCTGACTTCTCAATGGAAACACTCCAAACCAGAAGAGAATGGCAAGAAATATTCCAAGTACTGAGAACCAAAGGCTTCCAACCAAGACTACTTTACCCAGCAAGGCTTTCAATCAAGGCGGAAGGCCAAATAAGGAGCTTCCAGACAAAAGAGGTCTAAAAGAATACACCTCTACCAAAACAGTTCTGCAAGAGATATTAAAGGGACTGCTTTAAGGAAAGGAAGGAAAAGACAGAGAAAAAGAGGAACACAGGGAAAAAAATGGAAATGAATCAGTACCTATCAATAATAACTTTAAATGTAAATGGATTAAATGCTCCAATCAAAACACATAAAATATCTGAATGGATAAGGAAGCATGACCGACAGATATACTGCATACAAGAGACCCAACTCAGAACAAAATACCTACAAAGACTCAAAGTGAAGGGCTGGAAACAAATATTCCAAGCAAACAGACCGGAAAAAAAGGCTGGGGTAGCAATACTCATATCAGACAAAATAGACTTCAGAAGAAGAGCCATAAAGAGAGGCCCAGAAGGTCACTTCATAATACTCAACAGAACAAACCACCAAGAAGACAAAAACATTCTAAATATATATGCACCCAACATAGGAGCACCTAAATATATCAAGAAAATCACAGAAGACTTCAAGAAAGATATTGACAGCCTAGAGCAAGTAGAAGGAAAGAAATAACCAAGATCAGACCAGAATTAAATGACATAGAGACTAAAAAGAATTCTAAGGATCAATGAACCAAGGAGATGGTTTATTGAAAAGATAAACAAAATTGACAAGCCTTTAAGCAGGCTCATCAAGAAAAACAGAGAGAGGACTCAAATAAACACAATCAGAAATGAAATAGGAGAGATTACAACTGACACCGCAGAAATACAAAGGACTGTAAGAAATTACTATGAAGAACTGTGTGCCAAGAAATTTGAAAACCTAGGTGAAATGGACAAGTTTCTAGAAAAATATAATCTTCCAAAACTCAGTGAAGAAGCAGAAAGCTTGAACACACCAAAAACAGCAGATGAAATTGAAGCAGTAATCAAAAAACTCCTGACAAACAAAAGCCCTGGAACAGATGGTTTCACAGGAGAATTCTACAAAGCATCTAAGGAAGAGCTAACCCCTATTCTTTTTTTTCTTCTTTTTTTTTTTTAATTTCATTGACTTTTTATTTTTTTAATTTTTATTTTAATTGTTGATTTTGTACAGTTTTCTGTCTTTTACTCTCACCCCAACCCACGACCCAAGCACTCCCCACCTCCCTCCCATTTCCACCCCACCCCATAGTTTTTGTCCCTGTGTCCTTTATACTTCTTCCTGTAAACCCTTCCCCTTTTCCCCTGAAATTCCCTCCCCTCTCCCCTCTGGTGACTTTCAGCCTGTTCTCAATTTCCATGTCTTTGGTTATATTATGCTTGTTTGTTTGTTGTGTTGATTAGCTTCCTGTTAAAGGTGAGATCATATGATATTTGTCTTTCACTACCTGGCTAATTTCACTTAGCATGATGCTCTCAAGTTCCATCCCTGTTGTTGTGAAGGGTATGAGCTCCTTCTTTCTTTCTGCTGCGTAGAATTCCATTGTGTAAATGTACCACAGTTTTTTTATCCATTCATTTACTGATGGGCATCTAGGTTGTTTCCAACACTTGGCTATTGTAAATTGTGCTGCTATAAACATAGGGGTGCATAGGTTCTTTTCGATTGGTGTTTCAGGGTTCTTAGGATATAGTCCTAGCAGTGGAATTGCTGGGTCAAAAGGTATATCTATTTTTAGTTTTTTAAGAAAATTCCATACTGTTTTCAAAGTGGTTTTACCAGTCTGCTCTCGCACCAGCAGTGCACTAGGGTTCCCTTTTCTCCACAACCTCTCCAACACTTACTGTTTCTTGCTTTGTTTATGAGGGCCATTCTGACTGGTGTCAAGTGGTATCTCATTGTGGTTTTATTTTGCATCTCTCTGATAGCTAGCGATATCGAGCATCTTTTCATGTGTGTCTGGATCCCCTGTATGTCCTCCTTGGAGAATTGTCTGCCCAAGTCCTTTGCCCATTTTTTAATTGGGTTGCTTGTCTTCTTAGAGTGGAGTCATGTAAGTTCTTTGTATATTTTGGAGATTAAACCCTTATCTGAGGTATCATTGTCAAATATGTTTTCCCACACAGTTGGTTCTCTTTTTATTTTAATACTGTTTTCCTTGGCCATGCAGAAGCTTTTTATTTTGATGAGATCCCATTTGTTTATTCTTTCCTTTATGTCCCTTGCTTTAGGGGGCATATCAGTAAAAATGTTGCTACATGGAATATCTGAGATTTTCCTGCCTATGTTCTCCTCTAGAATTTTAATGGTGTTACAGCATATGTTTAAATCTTTTATCCACCTTGAATTTATTTTTGTGTATGGTGTAAGTTGGTGCTCAAGTTTCATTTATTCTTTACAGACTATTCAAAAAAATCAAAAATAGTGGAAGACTCCAAAACTCTTTTTATGAAGCCACCATCATCCTAAACCCAAAACCAGATAAAGACACAACAAAGAAAGAAAACTTCACGCCAATATCACTGATGAACATAGACACTAAAATCCTCAACAAAATATTGGCAAACTGCATCCAACAATATATTAAAAAGATCATTCACCATGACGAAGTGGGATTCATCCCAGGGATGCAAGGATGGTCCAGCATTCACAAATCAGTAAATGTTATACATCACATAAAGAAAAGCAAAGACAAAAATCACATGATCATATCAATAGATGCGGAAAAAGCTTTTGAAAAGGTACAATATCCATTTATGATAAAAACACTCAGCAAACTGCGAATACAGGGAGCATTCCTCAACATAATAAAGGTTCTATATGAGAGAACTACAGCCAACATCATACTCAATGGGCAAAAACTAAAATCTTTTCCACTAAGATCAGGAACAAGACAAGGTTCTCCACTTTCACCACTTCTATTCATTACAGTATTGGAAGTCTTAGCCACAGTGATTAGACAAGAAAATGAAATAAAAAGCATCCAACTTGGAAAGGAGGAAACAAAACTTTCATTGTTTGCAGATGACATGATATTGTACATAGAAAATTCTATAGACTCAGCCAAAAAGCTGCTTGACCTAATAAATGAATTTGTCCAAACAGAGGGATACAAAGTCAATATCCAGAAATCAAAGGCATTATTCTATACCAACAATGAAACAGCAGAAGCAGAAATCAAGAAAAAAAAATCCTATTCGATATAGCAAAAAGAAAAACAAAATACATCGGAATAAACCTAACCAAGGAGGTAAAAGACCTGTATGCAGAAAACTACACAACACTGAAGAGAAAAATCAAGGAAGACACAAACAAGTGGAAAAATACACCATGTTCATGGATCGGAAGAATTAATATGATCAGAATGTCCATATTAATCAAAGCAATTTGCAAATTCAATGCAATCCCTATTAAAGTACCAATGGCATATTTCAGACATAGAACAAGCACTTCAAAAATTTATATGAAACCATAAATGACCCCGAATAGCTGCAGCAATTTTGAGAAAGAAGAGAAAAGTAGGAGGAATCACAATACCTAATACCAAACTGTATTACGAGGCCACTGTAATCAACACAGCCTGGTTCTAGCACAAAAACAGGCACATGGACCAGAGGCACAGAACAGAGAGCCCAGAAATAAACCCAAGTCTCTACAGTCAATTAATATTCAATAAATGGGGCAGCAACGTAAAATGGAGCAAAAATACCCTCTTCAACAAGTGGTGTTGAGAGAACTGGACAGCTAAGTGCAAAAAAATGAAACTTGAGCACCAACTTACACCGTACACAAAAATAAATTCAAGGTGGATAAAAGACTTAAATATAAGCCGTGACACCATTAAAATCCTAGAGGAGAACATAGGCAGGAAAATCTCAGATACTTCACACAGCAACATTTTTACTGATATGTCCCCTAAAGCCAGGGACATAAAGGAAACAATAAACAAATGGGATCTCATCTAAATAAAAAGCTTCTGCATGGTGAAAGAAAACAGTATTAAAATAAAAAGAGAACCAACTGTAAGGGAAAACATTTTTTCCAATGATACCTCAGACAAGGGTTCAATCACCAAAATATATAAAGAATTTACACGACTCCACTCTAAGAAGACAAGCAACCCAATTAAAAAACAGGTAAAGGAGTTGAACAGACACTTCTCCAAGGAGGACATGCAGAGGATCCAGAGACACATGAAAATATGGTCAGTATCGCTAGCTATCAGAGAGATACAAAGTAAGACTACAATGAGATACCACTTGACACCAGTCAGAATGGCCTTCATAAACAAAGCAACAAACAACAAGTGTTGGAGAGGTTGTGGAGAAAAGGGAACCCTAGGGCACTGTTGGTGGGATTACAGACTGGTACCACCACTGTGGAAAGCAGTATGGAATTTTCTAAGAAAACTAAAAATGGATCTACCTTTTGACCCAGCAATTCCACAACTAGGATTATATCCTTAGAACCCTGGAACTCCTATCCAAAAGAACTTATGCACCACTATGTTGATAGCAGCACAATTTATCATAGCCAAGTGTTGGAAGCAACCTAGATGCCCATCAGTAAATGAATGGATCAAAAAACTCTCATACATTTCCACAATGGAATTCTATGCAGCAGAAAGAAAGAAGGAGCTCCTACCCTTTGCTTCAGCATGGATGGAATTGGAGAGCATCATGCTAAGCGAAATAAGCAAGGCAGTGAAAGACAAATACCATGTGATGTCACCTTTAACAGGACCCTAATCAACAAAACAAACAAACAAGCACAATATAACCAAAGACACTGAAATTGGGAACAGGCTGACAGTCACCAGAGGGGAGAAGGGAGGGAATTTCGGGGCGGGGAAAGGGAAGGGTTTACAGGAAAAAGTATAAAGGACATGTGGACAAAAACTATGGGTGTGGAAATGGGAGGGAGGTAGGGAGAGTTGGGGCAGAGGGCTGGGGTGGGAGTAAAAGACAGAAAACTGTACAAGATCAAAAATTTAAAAAATACTGATTAAAAAATTAATTTAAGTTTTAAAAAAAAGAAAAGAAAATGATGTTTGCAATAAAGTTTCTATTTTACCCTTTAAAAAAAAGAAATGGAAAAAGGTATTTGGAACATGATACCAAAAGACAAGAGCAATGCTATATTTAAATAAAATAAAATAGACTTTAATAGTCAAAACACAAAGAAAGTCATTATGTAATGATGAAGAGGTCAATACATCTCCATCAAGAACATAAATCAATTGCAAGTATTTATACACCCCATACTGGAGTACCTAAATATATGACGTTATTACTAATAGAACTAAAAGAGAAATAAACAGCAATACAAGTATAGTCGTTTAAATAAACTCTTCATTCCTCCTCCTTCTCTTCTCTGTCATGTCTATTCTTATATTACTCTTTCTGATGGAGTCAGATAATTCTCGTGGAATTATTTCACTTTTTTGTGCTCAAGTCTCTCTTCCTCTTCCCTCTGTGCCATTTATAGATTTATATCTTCAATATCACTAATTCTTCCCTCCAACTGGCCAGCTCTTTCCTATGCTCACAAATTCATTCTTTTCCCCCCTAGTTTGTTGTAAATTTTTTACTTAATTTTTTATTTTTATCGTTCTTTTTGTACAGTTTTCTGTCTTTTACTCCCAACCTGGCCCACTGCCCCAGCTCTCCCCAGCTCCCTCCCATTTCCACCCGCCATAGTTTTTCTCCACATGTCTTTTATACTTGTTGCTCTAATCCCTTCCCCTTTTCCCCTGAAATTCAAACCATTCTCCCCTCTGATGACTCTCAGCTCCTTCTCAATTTCAATGTTTTGGGTTATATTTTGCTTGTTTGTTTGTTTTGTTGATTAGGTTCCTGTTAAAGGTAAGATCATATGGTATTTGTCCTTCATTGCCTGGCTTATTTTGCTTAGCATAATGCTCTCCAGTTCCATCCATGCTGTTGCAAAGGGTAGGAACTCCTTCTTTCTTGCTGCTGCATAGAATTCCATTGTGGAAATGTACCATAGTTTTTTGATCTATTTGTTTACTGATGAGTACCTAGGTTGCTTCCAACACTTGGCTATTGCAAATTTTGCTGCTATGAACATAGAGGTGCATAAGTTCTTTTGGATAGGAGTTCCAGGGTTCTAAGGATATAATCCTAGTTGTGGAATTGCTGGGTGAAAAGGGTAGATCCATTTTTGGTTTTCTGAGAAAATTCCATACTGCTTTCCACAGTGGTGGTACCAGTCTGCAATCCCACCAACAGTGCCCTAGGGTTCCCTTTTCTCCACAACCTCTCCAACACTTGTTGTTTGTTCCTTTGTATATCATGGCCATTCTGACTGGTGTCAAGTGGTATCTCATTGTAGTTTTACTTTGCATCTCTCTGATTGCTAGCAACACTAACCAACTTTTCATGTGTCTCTGGATCCTCTGCATGTCCTCCTTGAAGAAGTGTCTGTTCAAGTCCTCTGTCCACTTTTTAATTGGGTTGCTTGTCGTCTTAGAGTGGAGTTGTGTAAGTTCTTTGTATGTTTCAGAGATTAAACCCTTGTCTGAGGTATCATTGGTAAATATGTTCTCCCATATAGTCAGTTCTCTTATTTTAATACTGTTTTCTTTCACCATGCAGAAGCTTTTTATTTAGATGAGATCCCGTTTGTTTATTGTTTCCTTTATGTCCCTTGCTTTAGGGGACATATCAGTAAAAATGTTGATGCATGAAATATCTTTCCTACCTATGTTCTCCAAGACATTAATGGTGACACGGCTTATATTTAAATCTTTTATCAACCTTGACTTTATTTTTGTGTATGGCGTAAGTTACTGCTCGAGTTTCATTTTTTTTTTTTTTTTTTGCACGAACCTGTCCAGTTCTCCCACTTGTTGAAGAGGCTATTTTTACTCCATTTTATGTTGCTGCCCCCTTTGTCAAATATTAATTGAGCGTAGATACGTGGGTTTATTTCTGGGCTCTCTGTTCTGTTCCACTGGTCCATGTGCGTGTTTTTATGACAGTATCAGGCTTCTTTGATTACAGTGGCTGTGTAATACAGTTTGGTATCAGATATTGTGATCCTTCCTACTTTGCACTTCTTTCTCAAGATTGCTGCGGCTATTCGAGGTCGTTTCTGGTTCCATATAAATTTTCTTTTTTTTAAATATATTTTATTGATTATGCTATTACATTGTCCCATTTCTCCCCCGTCATTCACCTCCACCCTGCACACCCCCTCCCACCCACATTCCCCCCTTTAGTTCATGTCCATATGTCATAAGTTCTTTAGCTTCTACATTTCCCATACTATTCTTGCCCTCCCCCTGTCTATTTTCTACCCACCATCTATGCTACTTATTCTCTGTACCTTTTCCCCATCTCTCTTCCTCCCATGCCCCTGTTGCTAACCCTCCATATGATATCCATTTCTGTGGTTCTGTTCCTGTTCTAGCTGTTGGCTTAGTTTGTTTTTGTTTTAGGTGTGGTTGTTAATAGCTGTGAGTTTGCTGTCTTTTCACTGTCATATTTTTGATCTTCTTTTTCTTAGATAAGTCCCTTTAACATTTCATATAATAAGGGCTTGGTGATGATGAACTCCTTGAACTTGACCTTATTTGAGAGGCACTTTATCTTCTCTTCCATTCTAAATAACAGTTTTGCTGGATAGAGCAATCTTGGATGTAGGTCCCTGCTTTTCAAGATTTCAAATATTTCTTTCCAGCCCCTTCTTGCCTGGAAGGTCTCTTTGGAGAAATCAGCTGACAGTCTGATGGGAACTCCTTTGTAGGTGACTGTCCCCTTATCCCTTGCTGCTTCTAGAATTCTCTCCTATAATTGAATCTTGGGTAATGTAATTACGATGTGCCTTGGTGTGTTCCTCCTTGGGGCCAACTTCTTTGGGACTCTCTGAGCTTCCTGGACGTCCTGGTAGTCTATTTTCTTTGCCAGATTTGGGAAGTTCTCCTTCATTATTTGTTCCAATAAGTTTTCCACTTGTTGCTCTTCTTCCCCTTCTGGGACCCCTATAATTCGGATGTTGGGACGTTTAACGATGTCCCGGAGGTTCCTAAGCCTCTCCTCATTTTTTTGAATTCTTGTTTCTTCCTTGTTTTCTGTTTGGTTGTTAGTTTCTTCCTTCTGGTCCACTCCATTGATTTGAGTCCCACTTTTCCTCCCATCTCTATTGGTTCATCATGCGTCCTCCTTCATTTCACATATTGTAGCCTGCATTTTTTCATGTAATTTGTGAGCAAAATCAACCAATTCTGTGAGCATTTTGATGACCAGTGCTTTGAACTGTGCATCTGATAGGTTGGCTATCACTTCATGGCTCAGAGGAATTGGCTCTGGGGCTTTCATTTGTTTTCCGGTTTGAGCCATTTTTGGTGGTTTTTCTTGTTTGTTTTGTTTTGGTTTTAGTCTGGTCGCAGCTATTACATAGTGAGGGATGGAGCCTTAGGTGTTCCTCAGGGTGGGGCAGCCCAGTCGCTGGGTTGAGATGCTATAGGTGGGGGCGGGGTCCGAGAGGGAAGAATGGTGCCTGTTCCGCTCTCTCATGGATTCAGTCCCTTCCACCACTTCCCCTCTACCTGGACGGTCTGCACACTCGAATGTGGGACCACCTGGTCAGCCAGCTACCTTGTGCGGCCTCACTGGTTCTGCACAGTTGCCCCCCTGTGCCCAGGGTCCGCCAGCTGCTGCCTGTCGGACCGGGAACCACCAGCCGCCGCCTGTGCACCTGGCAATTGCCAGATGCTGGTGTTTGAGTTCCCGGGTCCGCACTTCCACTTTTTCCTGCCAAGACTCCACCCCTCTTACCAGTCTGGATGAATTGTTGCTGGACTTCCATACAGTTCAATTTTCTATTATTTCTTGTTCTTTTCTTGTTTCTAAATATTTGTTGTCCATAATTTTGGTTGTAAGAGGAGGCACAGTGTCTCCACCTACGCCTCCATCTTGGCCAGAAGTCTGGTTCCATATAAATTTTCAAAGTCTTTCTTCTATGTCTGTGAAATATGCCATTGGTACTTTAATAGGTATTGCATTGAATCTGTAAAGTGATTTGGGTAGTATAGACATTTCAATGATGTCAATTCTTTCAATCCATGAACATGTTAAACGTTTCCATTTGTTTGTGTCTTCCTTAATTTCTTTCTTCAGTACTGTGTAGTTTTCGGCATAGAGATCATGTACCTCCTTGGTTAGGTTTATTCCTAGGTATTTTATTTTTCTTTTTGCTATATCAAATGGGATATTTCATGATTTCTGCTTCTGCTATTTTTCTCTTTTTTTAATATATTTTATTGATTATGCTATTACAGTTGTCCCATTTCTTCCCCATCATTCCCCTCCACCCTGCACACCCCCTCTCACCCACATTCCCCCCCTTTAGTTCATGTCCATGTGTCATAAGTCCTTTACCTTCTACATTTCCCATACTAATCTTGCCCTCCCCTGTCTATTTTCTACCCACCATCTATGCTACTTATTCTCTGTACCTTCCCCTCCTCTCTCCTCCTCCCACTCCCCTGTTGCTAACCCTCCATGTGATCTCCATTTCTGTGGTTTTGTGCTGTTCTAGTTGTTTGTTTTTGTTTTAGGTGTGGTTGTTAATATCTGTGACTTTGCTGACTTCTCACTGTCATATTTTTATCTTCTTTTTCTTAGATAAGTCCCTTTAACATTTCACATAATAAGGGCTCGGTGATGATGAACTCCTTGAACTTGACCTTATCTGAGAAGCACTTTATCTTCCCTTCCATTCTAAATGACAGCTTTGCTGGATAGAGCAATTTTGGATGTAGGTCCCTGCCTCTCAAGACTTCAGATACTTCTTTCCAGCCCCTTCTTTTTTTTTTTTTAATAGATTTTATTGATTATGCTATTACAGTTGTCCCATTTCTCCCTCATCATTCCCCCCACCCTGCACACCCTCTCCCACCCACATTCCCCCCTTTAGTTCATGTCCTTGTGTCATAAGTTCTTTAGCTTCTACATTTCCCATACTATTCTTGCCCTCCCCCTGTCTATTTTCTACCCACTATCTATGCTACTCATTCTCTGTACCTTCCCCCCCCTCCCACGCCCCTGTTGCTAACCCTCCACATGATCTCCATTTCTGTGGTTCTGTTCCTGTTCTAGCTGTTTGCTTAGTTTGCTTTTGTTTTAGGTGTGGTTCTTAATAGCTGTGAGTTTGCTGTCTTTTCATTGTCATATTTTTTATCTTCTTTTTCTTAGATAAGTCCCTTTAACATTTCATATAATAAGAGCTTGGTGATGATGAACTCCTTGAACTTGACCTTATCTGAGAAGCGCTTTATCTGTCCTTCCATTCTAAATGACAGCTTTGCTGGATAGAGCAATTTTGGATGTAGATTCCTGCTTTTCAAGATTTCAAATATTTCTTTCCAGCCCCTTCTTGCCTGTAAGGTCTCTTTTGAGAAATCAGCTGACAGTCTGATGGGAACTCCTTTGTAGGTGACTGTCCCCTTATCCCTTGCTGCTTCTAGAATTCTCTGCTTCATTTTAATCTTGGCTAATGTAATTACAATGTGCCTTGGTGTGTTCCTCCTTGGGTCCAACTTCTTTGGGACTCTCTGAGCTTCCTGGACGTCCTGGTAGTCTATTTTCTTTGCCAGATTTGGGAAGTTCTCCTTCATTATTTGTTCCAATAAGTTTTCTACTTGTTGCTCTTCTTCCCCTTCTGGGACCCCTATGAATCGGATGTTGGGATGTTTAACGATGTCCCGGAGGTTCCTAAGCCTCTCCTCATTTTTTTGAATTCTTGTTTCTTCCTCGTTTTCTGTTTGGTTGTTAATTTCTTCCTTCTGGTCCACTCCATTGATTTGAGTCCCAGTTTTCCCTCCATCTCTATCGGTTCCCCATGCGTCTTCCTTCATTTCACGTATTGTAGCCTGCAGTTTCTCATCTAATTTATGAGCAAAATCAACCAATTCTGTGAGCATTTTGATGACCAGTGCTTTGAACTGTGCATCTGATAGGTTGGCTATCTCTTCACTGCTTAGAGGAATTGACTCCGGGGTTTTCATTTTTTCTCCGGTTTGAGCCATTTTTGGTGGGGTTTTTTGCTTTGTTTTGTTTTGGTTTTAGTCTGGTCACAGCTATTACGTATGAGGGGTGGAGCATTAGGTGTACCCCAGTTCGAGGCAGCCCAGTCACTGGGTTGTGATGCTGTATGTGGGGGCGGGGTCTGAGAGGGAACAATGGTGCCTGCTCCTCTCTCTCCTGGATTCCAGTCCCTTCTGCTGCTTCCCCTTCACCTAGATTTTCTGCACGTGCAAATGTGGGACCACCTGGTCAGCCAGCCTCGTTGCTCGTGCTCACTGGGTCTGCACAGTTGCCACCCCATGCCCGGGGTCCGCCAGCTGCCGCCAGTGGGCCTGGGAGTTGCCAGCTGCCTGCAGGATTAGGAACTGCCAACCACTGCTGTCTGTGGTCCCAGGTCCGCACCTCCACTTTTTCCTGCCGTGACGCCAACCTTCTTACTGGTCTGGATGAATCGTTGTTGGACTTCCATACAGTTCAATTTTCTATTATTTCTGGTTCTTTTCTTGTTTCTAAATATTTGTTGTCCTTAATTTTGGTTGTGAGAGGAGGCACAGTGTGTCCACCTACGCCTCCATCTTGGCCAGAAGTCCTGCTTCTGCTGTTTCATTTTTGGTATAGAAAAATACCTTTGATTTCTGGATATTGACTTTGTATCCAGCTGTTTGGCTAAATTTATTTATTATGTCATGTGGGGGCCCCTGTCCTGGGTGCCAGATGTTGGGGGGCTCCATCCGCAGAACCCCATCCCTCCATAATGGATGAAAATAAAACTATCAAGACATGATCTGCTTGGGGAGGAGAGGTGGTCAAACTCTCAGAGGAGAATGACCCAGAGCCCCTTCCTCACTAGGCTTTTATTGGGTTCAAATACACAGGAATACAGGTATGTCAGGCAGCAAGGATCAAACAATGGATAACATTTCAAAGCAATATGAGGACTTAATCTGAGTCAGTGTCTGTCAGGAAAGGGGGTTGCCAAACTTTGGGAGACATACTCATTTCCTCCTTGGGGCCTTATCATTTAAATGAGTGCACCCTTAGCAAAGCAGGTTTCACAGGACTTCACAAATTCTTTCTTATGCCCGATCACCCAGGGAACCGTCCTGGCCGGCACAGGGCTGCACTGCTTGCCCTCATAGTTTCAGGCTTTAAGCCGATTAGGAAGCAAAGACATCTCCCAGACGGAAATGAGGACTCAGGCTACGTCAGAATAGCTGGGGGTCTGTTTGTCTTGGAGAGTATCATGCTAAGCGAAATAAGCCAGGCAATGAAAGACAAATACCATATGATCTCACCTTTAACAGGAAGCTAATCAACAAAACAAACAAACAAGCATAATATAAACAAAGACACTGAATTTGAGAACAGTCTGACAGTGTCCAGAGTGGGAGGGGAGGGAATTTCAGGGGAAAAGGGGAACGGTTTAGAGCAACAAGTATAAAGGACTCATGGACAAAAACTATGGGGGGGTGGAAATGGGAGGAAGGTGGGGAGGGCTGGGGTGGTGGGCTGGGGCGGGGTAAAAGACAGAAAACTGTACAATATCAACAATTAAAAAATACTGATTAAAAAAAAATTTTTTTTTAAAAAAGAATAGCTGGGTGGTGAGGGTCTATCCCCCGCTCTTTGCTCCAGCCCCCTGAGTCCTTCCATGAGGGCATCCCAAGTGGTCATGTCTGGCTTAGGTTGCCCCTCCCATGAGGAGCCTTACCCGTCATTGACTACCCCGACCAAGCATTGGGGCCAGAGATAGATGAGGCAGAAGCAGTGCTCCTGCCAGGGAAATAAGCTTTGTCTCCTTAGTAGGTCACGTCCTCTTGACAGAACAGACCCAGATGAAGTGGGTCCCTAGGCTCTTACACAGCCCACCATGGGGTGAGGGTTACAACTCCTGAGACCAGGCCAAACGGTCCACAACAATGTCGAGCAGTTTTTTGGCTGAGTCTATAGGATTTTCTATGTAGTCTATCATGTCATCTGGCAATAATGATAGTTTTGTTTCCTCCTTTCCAAATTGGATGCCTTTTATTTCCTTTTCTTTTCTAATCGCTGTGGCTAAGACTTCCAATACTATATTGAATACAAGTGGTGAAAGTGGACAACCTTGTCTTCTCCTGATCTTAGTGGAAAAGATTTTAGTTTTGCCCACTGAGTATGATGTTGGCTGTAGGTATCTCATATATGGCCTTTATTATGTTAAGGAATGCTCCTTCTTTTCCCACTTTGCTGAGTGTTTTCATCATAAATGGGGTTGTACCTTATCAAATGCTTTTTCCACATCTATTGACATGATCCTGTGATTTTTATCTTTGCTTTTGTTTATGTGATGAATTACATTTACTGATTTGTGAATGTTGAACCATTCTTACATCCCTGGAATGAATCCCACTTGGTCATGGTGTATGATCTTTTTAATGTGTTGTTGGATGCGGTTTGCCAATATTTTGTTGAGGATTTTAGTATCTATGTTCATCAGCGATATTGGCCTGAAGTTCTCCTTCTTTTTTGTGTCTTTATCTCTTTTTGGCTTCATAAAACGAGTTTTGGAAGCTTCTGGCCAAGATGGAGGCATAGGAGGACACAGTGTGCCTCCTCCCACAACCAAAATTAAGGACAACAAATATTTAGAAACAAGAAAACAACAAGAGCTAATGTAAAATTGAACTGTAAGGAAGTCCAACAACTGATCATCCAGACCAGTAAGAGGGGCAGAGTCACAGCAAGAAAAAGTGAAGGTGCAGACCGAGGAACACAGGTGGCAGTGACTGGTGGTTCCCAAGTGTGCGGGTGGCTGGCGGGGCCACGGGTGGAGGCTGTCGGACCCTGGGCATGGGGTGGCAACTGTGCAGACCCAGTGAGGCTGCACAAGGTGCTGGCTGACCAGGTGGTCCCACATTCGAGCATGCAGATAATCCAGGTGAAAGGGAAGTGGCTGAAGGGACGGGAGCTCAGGAGAGAGTGGAGTGGGTGCCATTGTTCCCTCTCAGACGCCGCCCCCACAAACAGCATCAGAGCTCAGTGAACTGGGCAGCCCTGCACTGCAGAACACCAAAGGCTCTATTCCTCACTACGGAACTGGGCGTACGCAGATAATCCAAGCGAAGGGGAAGCAGCAGAAGAGACGAGAACTCAAGAGGGAGAAGAGCAGGCACCATTGTTCCCTCTTGGACTCCACCCACATGTACAGCGTCACAACCCAGAGACCGGGCTCCCCCGCACGGTGGAACACTTAAAGCTCCACACCTCACTACATAACAGCCACGACCAGACCAAAACCAAGACAAAACAAAACAAAAAAAAAACAAAAAACAAACAAAAAAAAACACCAAAAATGGCTGAAAAGAGAGAACAAATCAGAGCCCCAGACATAATTCCCCCAGAGACAATTCCTCTAAGCGATGAAGAGATAGCCAACCTATCAGATGCACAGGTCAAAGCACTGGTCATCAGGATGCCCACAGAATTGGTTGATTTTGCTCATAAATTACATGAAAAAATGCAGGCTACAATATGTGAAATGAAGGAGGACACATGGGGAACCAATAGAGATGGGAGGAAAATTGGGACTCTAATCAATGGAGTGGATCAGAAGGAAGAAAGAAACAACCAAACAGAAAACAAGGAAGAAACAAGAATTCAAAAAAATGAGGAGAGGCTTAGGAACCTCCAGGATATCGTTAAACGTCCCAACATCCGAATTATAGGGGTCCCAGAAGGGGAAGAAGAAGAGCAACAAGTGCAAAACTTATTTGAACAAACAATACAGGAGAACTTCCCCAGTCTGGCAAAGGAAATAGACTCCAAGAAGTCCAGGAAGGTCAGTCCAGGAGAGTCCCAAAGAAGTTGGCCCCAAGGAGGAACACACCAAGGCACATCGTAATTACATTACCCAAGATTCAATTATAGGAGAGAATTCTAGAAGCAGCAAGGGATAAGGGGACAGTCACCTACAAAGGAGTTCCCATCAGACTTTCAGCTGATTTCTCCAAAGAGACCTTCCAGGCAAGAAGGGGCTGGAAAGAAGTATCTGAAGTCTTGAGAGGCAGGGACCTACATCCAAGATTGCTCTATCCAGCAAAGCTGTCATTTAGAATGGAAGGGAAGATAAAGTGCTTCTCAGATAAGGTCAAGTTCAAGGAGTTCATCATCACCGAGCCCTTATTACATGAAATGTTAAAGGGACTTATCTAAGAAAAAGAAGATAAAAATATGACAGTGAAAAGTCAGCAAAGTCACAGATATTAACAACCACACCTAAAACAAAAACAAACAACTAGAACAGCACAAAACCACAGAAATGGAGATCACATGGAGGGTTAGCAACAGGGGAGTGGGAGGACGAGAGAGGGGAAAAGGTATAGAGAATTAAGTAGCATAAATTGTGGGTAGAAAATAGACAAGGGGAGGGCAAGAATAGTATGGGAAATGTAGAAGGTAAAGGACTTATGACACATGGACATGAACTAAAGGGGGAATGTGGGTGGGAGGAGGTGTGCAGGGTGGAGGGGAATGATGGGAGATAAATGGGACAACTGTAATAGCATAATCAATAAAATATATTATTAAAAAATAAATAAATTTTAAAATAAAAAATAAAAGAGTTTGGGAGTCTTCCATCATTTTGGATCTTTTCAAATAGTCTGTGAAGGATAGGGGTTAGCTCTTTTGTAAATGCTTTGTAGAGTTCTCCTGTGAAACCATCTGGTTCAGGGCTTTTGTGTGTCGGGAGTTTTTTGATTACTGCTTCAATTTCATAAGCTGTTATTGGTCTGTTCAGGCTTTTTGCTTCTTCTTCATTGAATTTTGGAAAGTTATATTTTTCTAGAAACTTGTCCATTTCACCTAGGTTTTCAAATTTCTTGGCATACAGTTCTTCATAGTAATTTCTTACAATCCTTTGTATTTCTGCGGTGTCAGTTGTAATCTCTTTCATTTCTGATTGTGTTTATTTGAGTCCTCCCTCTTTTTTTCTTGATGAGCCTGCTTAAAAGCTTGATGATTTTGTTCATCTTTTCAAAGAACCAGCTCCTGGATTCATTGATCCTTAGAATTGTGCTTTTAGTCTCTATGTCTTTTAATTATGCTCTTATCTTGGTTATTTCCTTCATTCTACTTGCTCTGGGCTGTCATTGTTTTCAATTCTTGAGTTCCTGCAGGCGTAGGGTTAAGTCATTTTTTTGAAATGTGTCCATCTTCTTTAGGTAGGCCTGTATCTCTATGAACTTCCTTCTGAGGACTGCCCACATTGTGTCTCATAAGGTTTCAGTTGTTGTGAGTTCATTTTCATTGGTTTCCAGAAACTTTTTGATTTTCTCCCTAATTTCACTCTTTACCCATTCATTGTTTAATAGCATGCTACTCAATCTCCATGATTTCGATGGTTTGGGGATTTTCCCCAAGAAGTTGGTTTCTAGTTTTAGAGCTCTGTGGTTGGAGAAAATGCTTGGTATGATATAAATTTTCTTGAATTTGTTGAGGCTTGTTTTGTGTCCTATCATGTGGTCTATCTTTGAAAATGTTCCATGTGCATTTGAAAAAAAATGTGTATTTAGTTTCTTTGGGATGAAGGGCTCCATATAGATCAGTTAAGTCCAATTCATCTAGAGTATTGTTCAATGCCACAATGTCTTTGTTGATATTTTGTTTGGAAGACCTGTTCATTTTTTACAGTGGGGTGTTAAAATCGCCTACTATAATTGTGTTGCTGTCAATATCTTTCTTGAAGTCCTCTAAGATTTTCTTGTTGTATTTAGGTGCTCTTATGTTGGGTGCATGTATATTTACAATGTTTATGTCTTCTTGGTGGATTCTACCCTTGAGTATTATGAACTGACCTTCTGGGTCTCTCTTTATGGCTCTTCCTTTGAAGTCTATTTTGTCTGATATGAGTATTGCTACCCTGGCTTTTTCTTCCTGTACATTTGCTTAGAAAGTTTGTTTCTAGCCTTTCACTTTGAGTCTGTGTATGTCTTTTGTCCAGAGGTGGGTCTCTTGTAGGCAGCATATTTGTGGGTCATGCTTTCTTATCCATTCAGCTATTCTATGTCTTTTGATGGGAGTATTTAATCCATTTACATTTAAGGTTATTTTTGATAGGTACTGATTCATTACCATTTTCGTACCTGTGATCCTCTCTCTTTTCCTTCCTTTGCTTAAAGCAACCCCTTTATTATCTCTTGCAGAACTGGTTTGGTAGAGGTGTATTCTTTTAGACTTCTTTTGTCTGGGAAGCTCCATATTTGGCCTTCTATCTTGATTGATAGCCTTGCTGGGTAAAGTAGTCTGGGTTGCAGACCTTGGTTCTCATTACTTGGAATATTTCTTGCCATTCTCTTCTGGCTTGGAGCGTTTCCATTCAGAAGTCATCTGCTAACCTTATCAGGGCTCCCTTGTATGTTACTTCCTTTTCTCCCTTGCTGCCTTTAAGTTTCTCTCTTTGTCTTAGAATTTTGTCATTTTAATGATGATGTGTCTTGAAATGGGCCTGTTTGGGTTCCTCTTGATTGGGACTCTCTGTGTTTCCTGGATTTGGGTGACTTTTTCTCTCATCAAATTAGGGAAGTTTTCCATCATTACTTTTTCAAATCGGTTTTCTATTCCTTGCTCTTCTGCTTCTCCTTCTGGTATCCCTCTTATATGGATATTATTATGTGTCATGTTGTCTTGCATTTCTCTTAACCCCTCTTCATTCTTTCTGAGCCTCTTTTCCTTTTCTTGCTCTTTCTGAGTGCTTTTTTCTACTTTGTCCTCCAACTTACTGATGTGATCCTCTGCTTCATCGATTTTGCTTTTCATTCCTTCTACTGTGTTCTTCAGTTCAGAAATTGTATTCTTCATTTACTCTTGGCCCTTGTTGATAGTTTCTATTTCCTTTTTCATTCTCATGTAGTTTGCAGTGAGTTCATTGTATCTTCCCTGTAGTTTCTGGTAGCTCATTGAGAGCTCATAGAGCTTCCTGACAACCATTTCTTTGAACTCAATATCTGTTAGTTGAGTTGCCTCCGTTTCATTTAGGCTTCTTTCTGGGGCTTCCTCCTTTCCTTTCATTTGGGGATTGTTTCTTTGTCTTCTCATTGTATGTGAGAATCTTCTTGTTAGCCTCAGCTTCTTAAATTGATCTGTTCTGGCTCCCTGGGCTTATGGTGTGAACTTCTGTGGTAGAATAACTGTGAGATTCAGTGGTGCAGTCTCCTTCGGGTATCCTGGTGTTCACAGTTTCCACTGTCTCAGCTGCTTGGATGCCCTCTTTTTGGGACCAACTCTGGTTTTTTTCACAGTCCCATGTTTGTTTGTTTGTTTTGTCTCACTCGTGGGTATTTAAAAAGGGAAAAGATCGAAAAATGAAAAAAAAAAAGAAAAACAGGAAGGAAGAATAGATAAAATTGGAAAGAAAGGAAGAGGGAATAAAACAAGAAAAATGTAAAGAGAGGCAAAAGGAGTTGAGGGGTAAAAAAAGAAGATAAAAATAATAAAGAAATAATAATTAAAACAATTATTTAAACACACAAACAACAAAGAAAAAAAAAGAACTTATCAAACAAAAAAACTTTTGCTGTTTTCAAACTTGCCAACCAGGTTTTTCTGGTCTTGCTGGCTGCAGTGTCCAAGTGGTGATGGTGTTGCTTTTCTCTGTGTTCAGCACTTAGTCATCTTTGGACTACTCTCCCCAGAGCTAGCCCAGCACCTCTCGGCACAGTGCATTGGGCATGTGTTCTGAGCTTCCTGGAGTGCTTGCACTTTCCAAAGTTTATGGCTGTGAGCTTGGGTGTCCGGTCCTGCACAGCCTCTCCATTGGCCTGTGTGCAGCTGTCGGTGGTGTCATGGGTGCCTATGTCTCCTTGGCCATCTGCAGTCGTGTGCAGGCAACTATGGTCCCTCAGCTGTCTCCAGTGGGATGCGTGCCTTAGATCCCACAGCCATCTGCAGTCATGCGTGGGCGCCTATTGTCATGCAGCCGTCTCCGTTCACGCACACAGCTGTCTGCAGTCGCACAGCAACCACCATCGCTCAGCCCATTTCATCAGTTGACCCAGCTCCCTCCCTAAAGCCCTGCTCAGGCCTAGCAAGTGTGGGGCCGGGGCCTCAGCTGCCCTGGTCTCTACGCTGATCCCTGGGCTCCTATTGTTCTGAAGTACTCTCCTTACCAACCAGTTCTTCAATGTCCACTACAATTTTCGATCTTCTATTTTCAAATATACTGTTACTGTTCCTTGTCTGCTCTGTTCTTCCTTAGATCGGCCAGGTTTTTCTCCCGTGTGTAGGGGAAAGTGAAATCTGCTCCCTCTTACTGCACCGCCATCTTCCTTCTCCACAAATTCATTCTTAATCTCTTTATTGAGTTCTTCATCTCTAGAAATTTTTATTTAATTCTCTTTAAAGCTTAAATCTCTTTTGTAAAATACTCATTAGATTCATTGATTTTGTTTTTGAGTTCATTAAACTGCTTATCTGCGTTTTCCCGCATCTCGTGGAGTTTTTTCAGAACTGCAATCTTGAATTCTCTGTCATTTAAATCATATATTTTGTTATCTTCTAAGGTTATTTTCTGGATATTTATTTTCTTCCTGGTCTTCCTTGTTATCTTGGTTATTCATGGTATTTGATTGATTTCTTCTATGTCTAGGCATCTATGTATGAGTGGTACCTAGTAGATTGATTAAAAAGCCTTTCTATTGTTTTCCAGTAGCTGGTGATGAACCACAGGTTGTTTTAGTTATCTTGCAATGCTCTGAATTTTCAGATCTCTCCTGAGTGGTAGGAAAATGGCCTGTGTTCCGTGGGAAGGTAGGCATCTCCATTGTGGTTAGGTTACCTCAGGGGACAAAACCTGAGGGGGAATGCGGTGGGTAATGGTGGGAGAGCCAATGGGTACCTAATTCCTCCCTTCTCCAGGCTTAGCCCAGCCATGAGCTCCAGGCTGCAAGCTCTGGGCTGCATCTGTAGCCTGTCTCTACTCTTCTCCTTTTCCGCCTCCCTGGTTCATTGAGCTGGGAATCCTTTGTTGAATTACAGCTGTTCAAATTGTTGATGCCTCAAGGGGAGAGACCAAGGCTGTCTCTCATACCACCATTCATCTGATGTCCTAGCAATAAGTATGTTTCTTAATGTTGATGAGTTAGAAGTATTCTATTTACAATCCATAGTGCCCCTATCACAGCGTCAGTAACATTTTCACTGGGGAACTAGTCTACACAATGTGATTTTTTTGTTGTTTTTAACTTTACATAGAAACCCAAATAACTTGACAGATAACATTTTAGAATAAGAGTTTAGCAATTTGAGTGAAATATCGAGAATTAAGTACATTCCTTCATGACAGCAATAATGAGATTAAAACATTATTTTAATATGCCACATACTGTAACAGCAAAATTATAGGGTATTTAGAGAAGGCACTTAACAAAACAAGTCAGACCCTCATTGGAAAATGTATATGGAAAGCACTGGTGAAAACCTAAATAAATGGAGACATGTCCATGTTCACTGATAAGAGAGTCCAGATTGCAGATATCAACTTTGTGCACATATATCAACATACTTAATGTTATTGTAATGAAATATTAAGAGGGTTTGGGGGGGTGGACACTTGATAAGCTGATTCTCAAATGTACATGAAAGAGCCACTAGCCAACAATTATCATGAGAAAATGAGGTTGATGATTTATCCTTCCTAACAAGCCTTGCTGTAGAAGTCTGTGGATGTTAGGTTTGGTAACTGATACCTTGTGTGTATCAGAATTCTGGTAACTAAAGCCTCCAAACATGATCAGCTTAAAAGTGCATACTCTATCTCCCACTCATATATCTCATTGTCCCACATGTGCTATCTATCCTAGGTTCCTAAGAGGGTGCTGCACATCATGTTACTCAGGTGCCAGACTGTTGGTCCAAATGAATCATAACTATATTCTTAAAAATGCTGTCCATAAGTGGTACATGTAACATCTATCACTATTTCATGGGTGGATTCAAAGAAAAGCCTAAAATGCATAAGGCAGGGAAGCACCACCCTTCTCTAAAGAGGAATAGACAGTGAGGAACAGTAATGTAATGGCCCCCACTATAACAATCAATATACTGTGGGATTGACACTAACTATATAAACCAAAGGGCAGTTAAAGGGAATGGAACAGAGAGCACAGAACCAGACCCACAGCTATGGAACTTGAAATGCAACAGAGGTGACATGCAAAACATTGAGAAAAAAGATGGCATAGTCACAAATTATGGTGGAACAATTTGCTCTATACATAGGAAGATGTGAAATTAGGTCCCTGGCATAAATCATTTATACATTCACTCCAGATAAATTAAATACTTCATGTGAAAGACAAATCTTTAAGACATTTGAGATATAATGTGAAAACTTTTAACAGGGAAAAATTTCTTAAAATATGATACAAACAGTTACTACCAAGATGGAGGCATAGGTAGAAAATTGAAATCATACCAAGCATTTTCTCTGACCACAAGGGACTGAAACTAGAGACCAACCCCAAGGGGAAAAACCCAAAACCCTCAAAATCATGGAGATTGAATAGCATGCCATTAAACAATGAATGGGTCAAGAATGAAATTAGGGAGGAAATCAAGAAGTTTCTGGAAACAAACGATAATGAACTCACATCAACACAAAACTTATGGGACACAGCAAAGGCAGTCCTCAGAGGGAAGGTTATAGCGATACAGGCCTACCTAAAAAAGACAGAAACATCTCAAACAAACAACCAAACCCTACGCCTACAAGAACTCGAGGAACAACAACAAAGACAGCCCAGAGCGAGTAGAAGGAAAGAAATAACCAAGATCAGAGCACAATTAAATGACATAGAGACTAAAAGCACAATCCTAAAGATCAATGAATCCAGGAGTTGGTTCTTTGAAAAGATCAACAAAATCGACAAGCCTTTAAGCAGGCTCATCAAGAAAAAAAAAGAGAGGACTCAAATAAACACAATCAGAAATAAAAGAGGAGATATTACAACTGACACCGCAGAAATACAAAGGATTGTAAGAAATTACTATGAAGAACTGTGTGCCAAGAAATTTGAAAACCTAGGTGAAATGGACAGGATTCTAGAAAAATATAACCTTCCAAAATTCAATGAAGAAGAAGCAGAAAGCCTGAACAGACCAATAACAGCTGGTGAAATTGAATCAGTAATCAAAACACTCCCAACGCACAAAAGCCCTGGACCAGATGGCTTCACAGGAGAATTCTACAAAACATTTAAGGAAGAGCTAACCCCTATTCTCCACAGACTATTCGAAAAAATCCAAAATGATGGAAGACTCCCAAACTCTTTTTATGAAGCCAGCATCATCCTAATCCCAAAACCAGATAAAGACACAACACAACAAAGAAGGAGAACTTCAGGCCCATATCGCTGATGAACATAGATGCTAAAATCCTCAACAAAATATTGGCAAACCGCATCCAACAACACATTAAAAAGATCATACACCACGACCAAGTGGGATTCATCCCAGGGATGCAAGGATGGTTCAACATTCGCAAATCAGTAAACGTAATTCATCACATAAACAAAAGCAAAGACAAAAAACACATGATCATATCAATAGATGCGGAAAAAGCATTTGATAAGGTACAGCACCCATTTATGATAAAAACACTCAGCAAAGTGGGAATAGAGGGAGCATTCCTCAACATAATAAAGGCTATATATGAGAAACCTACAGCCAGCATCATACTCAATGGGCAAAAACTAAATTCTTTTCCACTAAAATCAGGAACAAGACAAGGCTGTCCACTTTCACCACTTTTATTCAATACAGTATTGGAAGTATTAGTCACAGCAATTAGACAAGAAAAGGAAATAAAAGGCATCCAATTTGGAAAGGAGGAAACAAAACTATCACTGTTTGCAGATGACATGATAGTATACATAGAAAATCCTATAGTCTCGGCCAAAAAACTGCTCGACCTAATAAATGAATTTGGCCAAACAGCTGGATACAAAGTCAACATCCAGAAATCAAAGGCATTTTTGTATACCAACAATGAAACAACAGAAGCAGAAATCAAGAAAAAAATCCCATTCGATATAACAAAAAGAAAAATAAAGTACCTAGGAATAAACCTAACCAAGGAGGTAAAAGACCTGTATGCAGAAAACTACACAACACTGAAGAAAGAAATCAAGGAAGACACAAATAAATGGAAACACATACCGTGTTCATGGATCAGAAGAATTAACATCATCAAAATGTGCCTACTTCCCAAAGCAATTTACAGATTCAATGCAATATCTATTAAAGTACCAATGGCATATTTCACAGATATAGAACAAACACTTCAAAAATTTATATGGAACAATAAACAACCCTGCATAGCAGCAGCAATCTTAAGAAAGAAGAGCAAAGCAGGACTGATCACAATACCTGATACCAAAATGTATTACAAGGCCACTGTAATCAAAACAGCCTGGTACTGGCATAACAACAGGCACATGGACCAGTGGAATAGAACAGAGAGCCCAGAAATAAACCCTAGTCTCTATAATTAATATTCAACAAAGGGGGCAGCAACATAAAATGAAGTAAAAATAGCCTCTTCAACAAGTGGTGTTGGGAGAACTGGTCAGCTTTGTGCAAGAAAATGAAACTCGAGCACCAACTTACATCATACACAAAAAGAAATTCAAGGTGGATAAAAGATTTAAACATAAGCTGTAACATCATTAAAGTCCTAGAGGAGAACATAGGCAGGAAAATCTCAGATATTCCATGCAGCAACATTTTTACTGATATGCCCCCTAAAGCAAGGGACATAAAGGAAAGAATAAACAAATGGGATCTCATCAAAATAAAAAGCTTCTGCATGGCCAAGGAAAACAGTATTAAAATAAAAAGAGAACCAACTGTGTGGGAAAACATATTTGACAATGATACCTCAGATAAGGGTTTAATCTCCAAAATATACAAAGAACTTACATGACTCCACTCTAAGAAGACAAGCAACCCAATTAAAAAATGGGCAAAGGACTTGGGCAGACACTTCTCCAAGGAGGACATACAGGGGATCCAGACACACATGAAAAGATGTTCGATATCGCTAGCTATCAGAGAGATGCAAAATAAAACCACAATGAGATACCACTTGACACCAGTCAGAATGGCCCTCATAAACAAAGCAAGAAACAGCAAGTGTTGGAGAGGTTGTGGAGAAAAGGGAACCCTAGTGCACTGCTGGTGCGAGAGCAGACTGGTACAACCACTATGAAAACAGTATGGAATTTTCTTAAAAAACTAAAAATAGATATACCTTTTGACCCAGCAATTCCACTGCCAGGACTATATCCTAAGAACCCTGAAACACCAATCGAAAAGAACCTATGCACCCCTGTGTTTATAGCAGCACAATTTACAATAGCCAAGTGTTGGAAGCAACCTAGATGCCTATCAGTAAATGAATGGATCAAAAAACTGTGGTACATTTACACAATGGAATTCAACGCAGCAGAAAGAAAGAGGGAGCTCATACCCTTTGCAACAGCATGGATGGAAATTGAGAGCATCATGCTAAGTGAAATAAGCCAGGCAGTGAAAGACAAATACCATATGATCTCACCTTTAACAGGAACCTAATCAACAAAACAAACAAACAAGCATAATATAACCAAAGACACGGAAATTGAGAACAGGCTGAAAGTCACCAGAGGGGAGAGGGGAGGGAATTTCAGGGGAAAAGGGGAAGGATTTACAGGAACAAGTATAAAGGACACATGGACAAAAACTATGGGGGGTTGGAAATGGGAGGGAGGTGGGGAGGGCTGGGGTGGTGGGTTGGGGTGAGAATAAAAGACAGAAAACTGTACAAGATCAACAATTAAAATAAAAATTAAAAAAAGAAAAAGACCCCCCATAGTTTTTGTCCATGAGTCCTTTATACTTGTTGCTCTAAACCGTTCCCCTTTTCCCCCGAAATTCCCTCCCCTCCCACTTTGGACACTGTCAGACTGTTCTCAAATTCAGTGTCTTTGTTTATATTATGCTTGTTTGTTTGTTTTGTTGATTAGCTTCCTGTTAAAGGTGAGATCATATGGTATCTGTCTTTCACTGCCTGGCTTATTTCGCTTAGCATGATACTCTCCAATTCCTTCCATGCTGTCGCAAAGGGTAGGAGCTCCTTCTTTCTTTCTGCTGCATAGAATTCCATTGTGTAAATGTACCACAGTTTTTTGATGGGAAGAAGGTGGGGAGGGCTGGGGTGGTGGGCTGGGGCGGGGTAAAAGACAGAAAACTGTACAATATCAACAATTAAAAAATATTGATTAAAAAAGAAAAAAATAATAAATTAAAATTTAAAAAAAACTAATAATAGGAAAGCAAAATTAGAAGTCAATGTGACATTTATTAAATAAATATATCTGTGTATATATTTGAAAAAAATAAAAAATACATGTTAAATATTTTAAAAAAAAAAGAAAAAGAAAAATAAGAAAGAGTATCAGCTAATTTCTCAAAATGAAACCTTCCCGGCAAGAAGGGGCTGGAAAGAAGTATTTGAAGTCATGAAAGGCAAGGACCTTCATCCAAGATTGTTCTATCCAGCAAAGTTATCACTTAGAATGGAAGCACAGATAAAGTGTTTCCCAGATAAGGTAAAGTTAAAGGAATTCATCATTGTCAAGCCCTATATATGAAATGTTAAAGGGACTTACCTGTGACATAGAATATCAAAAAGTATAAACAATAAAATGACAACAAACTCATAACTATCAACAACTGAAGTTAAAAAACAAAAACAAATTAAGCAAACAACTAGAACAGGAACAGAACCAGAGAAATGGAGATCATATTGAGGGCTTTCAGTGAAGGTGGGGAGAATGGTGAGGGGAAGGTACAGGAAATAAGAAGCACAATTCGTATGCATAAAATAGACAGGGGCAGGTTAGAAATAGTGTAGGAAACAGAAGCCAAAGAACTCACATGTACAACCCATCGACATGAACTTAGGAGGGGTGGAATGCTGAAGTGCGGGGGATGCAGGGAGGAGAGTGGGATAAAGGAGAGAAAACAATTGGGAAAACTGTAATGGTATAATCAATAAAATATACTTAAAATATCATAGAAACAGAACATACCTTAAAAGATTTTAAAAAGTGAAAATTTCAACCACATAAAAATTAAGAAGCCTGTTTAAGAAGGCAATAGAGTAAAAAAAAAAAAAAACCAAGCACAACTGGAAGAAAATATTTGCAACAATTGCTAAAAAACTGGTACTCCAAATATATCAGAAACACTAATGAATCGATATGGGGGAAAAATGAACACTCGAATAACAGAATGAAAACAGGCAGGGACAAGCACTTCACCAAAAAAAAAAAAAAAAAAAAAAAAAAAAGAACGACAGCAAATCTCTTGAACAGGAGACCAATCTCATCCATAATTAGGGGAATGCAAATTAAGTCCACAGTGAGATGTATAATCAATAGGTAAATATAAAAAATGTGACAATAACAAGCGTCATGAAAGATGTGGCACCAACTAAACATACTATGCTGTTGGGAGTATACCAAATTTCATCAATTCTAAAATATCATTTAAGATATCCTATTATTTTTTAATACTATAAAAACATCAGTAACAACTGCCAACACAATGCTTCTATCACTTGTAATTTTAGTTATACATATCAAAAGACCTGTTTTATACTTATTAGAGAAGTGCTCTTTAGTGTATATCTCTCCCCTTTTGTGCTTACAAAAACAAGGAAATAAAAAATAAACTGGTTAAGATATTTCTGAATGTTTTACAATCATAGTCTAATTTTTTTTTTTTTTTAGATTTTATTTATTTATCTTTAGAGGGGAAGGGAAGGAGAGAGGGAGAGAAACATCAATGTGCGGTTGCCTCTTGTATGTCCCCTGCCGGGAACTGGCCTGGCAACCCAGGCATGTGCCCTGACTGGGAATCGAACTGTGATCCTTCAATTCGCAGGCCCGCGCTCAATCCACTGAGCTACACCAGCCAGGGCATAGTCTCATTTTTTAAATCACTTTTGACTCAGCGTTTTTATGCCCATGTTTTTTCCATGAGGCAGAAACAAGCCTTCCCCATTCAGCCCTCTCTGAATTTCTGGTCTATAGAACCTGTGGGCATAATGATTTGGTTCTTGTTTTTGTCATTGAAATTAGGGGGTGGTTCACAATAGTTAGTAACTGGAAGATCCCTCATGCATAAAGACCTTGGCATCCTTGCACAACCTTCTTCCCCTTCTGGACCCTTCCATCCCCTGGGTGACTTCAGTGTCCACACAAAGAAGCATTACAACACTCTACTCTCCCACTTCCTTGACCTCCTCACCCACAATGATGTTCTCATCTAATTCACCTCAGCTGCCCTCTTTCAGTTTACAGAAAGGCAGGATTTCTCGAGAACTGTAAAGACCACCTGTGAGGATTTGGGATCAGAGACAAATGGAGGCCTCCTCTTACTGCCTTCTGAAGATCCCAGGACTCTCACCTGGGGTTGTCAATAGGCAGATCACTGAGCAGAGCTGCAGGTCACAAAGTCACCATGCCAACCTTCATGTCCATCATAATAACAGGTGGTTCTGACTCCATGGGGCTGGGAAAGGACTTACCTGGTAGTGGGGGACCTTACCCCAAAGTTAGATTCTGGCCTCTTCTGCCTGAAGGACAGTTACCAGGTAGAGGCTAACAAGGTAACTTGGTGAAACAGCTGAGGGGCTGAAGCCCCTCAGCACAGGCAGAGGCAGCTGAAAAGGCAATCTGACGTGGCCTGGCATCCTGTTGGGCCATAGTGGCAGCCAATGAAATGGGGACTGGTAGTTCCAGGGTGCCAGGTCCTACGCTGTTCCTGCTCCTGGTGCTGCTTCCTTCTCTGATGAGCAAGAAGAGTTGCCCGCACAGCGTTCCAAGATCCAGAGACTTCCACCACCTCAGCCTTAGCTGGGGAAGCCTCCACAGCCACCTCAGCCAGGATGGCAAACGCTTCCAACACAGCCGCAGCCTAGGTGCCTGGCAGGAGGAGACACACACAAAAGATGAGAAATTCTGCTCAAATGACCTCTACTTCATCTTGGACAAGTGAGTGACCCCATGACCTGGCCCCAGGTGTCCCTCAGGGCACAGCTGTCAATGAGGACAATATGAGCAGACATGGCCAAAGGAAACCCCAGTTTCTAGAGATGGAAAGCAACGCCAGTCTTGATCGGACCCTAGAAACACATCTCTGTAGTCTCCTTGTTCCTGACGCAGAAGGAAATACTCCAGGCATTTATTTCCTGGACTGTTTCATTTGGAGAGGAAAAAAATGACACCTTGGTATTTCTGAATGGCTCTCAGTCCTCCATCAACTTGGCCAGGATCTGTGACCCATACACCCCTTAAATAGCGGAAGGGACAAGGGATTGCTAGGAGCTTCTTTTCAGCAGTTGTTAAGAGGCTCACTGTGGGTTATGGGTTTTGTTTTGTTTTGTTTTCTTTTTCTTTTTTTTTCACTTCCATTTTACTGCCCCCCAGAGAACTTGTTGTGTGCTTCCAGGAGCATTTGTAGTGTCACTACTTAGAAGTTCCTTACATCGCTGCTGCTAAGTGTTCTGCTTGTCTCTCCAACCTCCTAGAGACCCATGTTGCAGTTTGTGTGCACTTTCAGAACTGTTAGGTCTGTCTGAGTGTGTCCCTGGAAAGCTGGGTTGTGCATTGGGCTCCTGCTGGTCCGCAGAGAAGGAAAGGGAAGAGCAGGGGGCAGGCTTGGAGAGATTGCCTTCATTCCATTTTCAGCTCCTGTGCTGAGCAGAGGATATACCTTCTTACTCAATGGTAACAGTGGAGGGGGAGATTTATGACCCAAGTCCCTTCCATTACATTTCTGTCACCCTCAGAACTATTCTGAGATGTATAGTGGTGAAAGTTTTCCATGTACAATTGCCTGGAGAAGGGGGAAACTCCTAGAGTTTGGATGAAAGAACCGAGAGGTGGTCACAGGACTCAGACTCCCTGTGCCACCCTCATTCCAGCCTCCCAGGTTATACTGCTTCTGATTCCTCTGATTCTCCAAGGAGACTGATGATTGGGGCCATGCATGCCCAGTCAGTCCCTAGCTACTGAAAAAAGTCAACAGAGCCTGAAGCCACCCTGTGCACCAGTAGAGATGTCCATCCTCACTATTAGAAAGGATTTCTGAGATACCTGGGCAACTCTTGACTGGTTGATCCTGATCACAGCCCAGAAAGTGGTAATTCCCCTCTTGGGTATTGGGGTTGGTGATGCATGGGCATGGCAGGGGGCTGACAGCATTGTTGGGTAAGACTTTCCAGAGTATTATAGTAACCTCAAATGATCCTGTCAGCTGCGATCCACATACAGTGCCCCAACCCACACCCCTGGTCTCTCTTTTAGGACCAATGTTGGCACAGCCTAGCCTTGGGATGGATAAGAAAGAGCTATAAACAGAGGTGGGACATGGGAATAATATTAATTGAACACTTAGTATGTTCGTGTAATGTGCTGACCCCTTGTGGCCTCCCAAGAGCTTGAGGGAGTTGGTTGTATTTCCCTATTTTAGGTTGATGATACTAAGGCCTAAGAAGCTAATGATTTGCTCATTGTTAAAGCTAGTTTGCTGCAGAACATTAAATAGTGGGAGAGTAGCCCTGGCTGGTATAGCTCAGTGGATTGATCGAGGGCCTGCAAACCAAAGGATCACTGTTCAATTCCCAGTCAGGGCACATGCAGGGGATGCACAAGAGGCAACCTCACATTGATATTTTTCTCCCTCTCTCCTTCACTACCCCTCTAAAGATAAATAAATAAAATCTTTTAAAAATTAATTTAAATACTGGGAGAATGCTCCTGTATTCTCTCTCCCAAGGAGGGTGTGAGTTGGGGGAATAGAAAGGTGCCATTTAAATGGATTTCTGAGCTAGGGTATCCTTACTTCTGGCCTCTCTCATCACCCATCCCCACCTCTTGCTCCTCGGCTTTTTATGGGTTTGAAGGCAGCCTTGTTCCCTCTGACTACAGATGGCTACAGCTGTAGCTCCAAATAAAAGGCATGGACCTTGCCCTGAAGACTGGGAGGGCAGGGGAGGAAGGGAAGCAACTCAAGCCCCCTGTGCTTTTGTCAAGCTCCACGACTGAGGCTGTTCTTCATCACCGCAGGCACTGTCAGTCATGATGCTTGCCACTCATCGGGTAGGACAGAGTCCTGTTCGATACTTAAATGCAAGGAGATGCTAAGGGTGGTCCAGAAAGAGCCCTGACACACCCATTTCCCAGGCTGGGGCCATCAGTGAGGCAATGTTGAGAGTATGGCTGCAGTGGGCCAGGCAAAGCAGTCTGACAGCACAGCAAAGTCCTTGGCCCCAGGGAAACAGCACCATCTCCCTGAGCTGTGCTCACCCGTGTGGTTGAAGAAGGCCTTGCTACCTTCAAGAGCCAATTTGATGAGATGCTCTTGGAGGGTAAGATTGTCTCCCTTCACTGGTTGCTCCCTGAGGCTGTGGGGAAAGGGGAGAGATGAGCACTGAGGAGGCAGCCCAGCTTTGCATCAGGCAGACACCTCTCATTTTTCAGTAGGCCTCAGGCAAGTCACCTCACCTCATGTGCCTCAATGCCCACAACTCTGCAGGGATCCTTCACACCACCTTTCCAGGTTATGATAAGAGTGAAGGCCAGCTGGTAGGTAGTTTGCCCAGCAGTGTCTGTCTGGTGCCATAATGGAGGGTGAGTGTGAAATGAGCCACCTGGGAGTCAGAGTCACACACTCTGGGTACTCCCTGAACTCCTGGGGCCACAGCTCCAGTTCCCTTCCTGACTCCCTTCCTCAGTGCTCGCCCATGGACCCATGTGGGTAAGGGGAGTGCTGGTCAGATACCTGTGCTTCGAGCTCTCTTACGGTTCTCTGGGACCTTTCACCCTGTGATAAACAATCCTATTTCTTCTTTTGTTTCCTCATTAATCACAATTACTGAGCAACTGCTACATATCAGTCACTATTTGGGGCACTGGGTATAAGGCAGAAAACAAAACTCTACAAAGTCCCTGTCCTCTGGCAGCTTCAACTCTAGTAGGGAGACAGGAAGTAAATAAAAGAATAGAAGTAGTGTGTTAGGTGGGATAAGTATTGGGAAATGAGGGCGGGAGAATCAGAAATGCTGTTGGAGGGGGCGTTCTAAAGAAGTGGTCAGCAAAAGACCCTGGAAAGGATTGGATAGGAAGGGGACAAGGAGCTGGGTGTTTTTTGAGCAGAGGAGATGTGTGTTTGGACCTTGTTCTAAAGGGATCACAGTTTAAGGGTGCATGGGAAGAGACTGTGGGGAGACTAGTGACAGGGCTGGCATAGGAATCCAGGGAGGAAGAGTTGGTGGTGTGGACTTGTATGTAGGGTTGAGTGGAGATGATGAGTAACCAGATTCTGGATCTAATTTAAAGGTTCATGCCACAGAATGCCAAACAGATTGAATGGGGGTGAGGGGGTGAGGGGAGTCTGGTATGGCCCTAGCCGGGATAAGAGGAGGGTCAGAAGCAAGTCAATCACTGTATCTTTCTCACAACTGTGGGTAAACGTTATCACTTCTGTTTTAGTGAAAATGGGAGGAGGCAGCTCAGGGCCAGGGAATGACCCATTAAAGTACCCAGTGAGGAATGGGTCTAGAATTGAAAGCCTGGGATGTCTGATACCAAAACAAATTCCTGAAACTCTGAGGCTGGGCCCATTCCTGAGAATCTGTTCAGTAGTTACATTCACCTGCATGAAGGTCCTGAGTGTTTCATTCTTAGGTTGTTTATTAGATTGCCTGTTCCTTTGTTCATTCATTATATTGAATTAGATGATAATGAATAAATTTCCCTTGTTTTCACAGTAATGGTCAGTGGCCTATGAGGGCAAGGTAGCCCCAGGCTGAGGGAGTGGCCTGTGCAATGTCAAAAAAAAATGAGGCCCTCAGGTGATCCCAGGAGATCAGAGTGTGAGGAGGGGGAGGAAGGAGTAGGTAGAAGAAGGGTAAAGGCCAATGCTGGGACCCTGGGCCCACATACATTCTTTACCTCTAGGTCATTTGAAAGAATGGTTCTTTACCTCAGCATCACTAAAAGAAGAACTTTAATCAGCAGACAAATGGATTAGATCTGGGTTTTGGAAGGAGCCTCTTGACTGCCTTGGGAAGGAAGGATTGGAAGTAAGAATGATGGAAGTATGGCTGGAATTAAAAGGGAAAGTGTGAGAGGTCACAGGAGGCCTGAGAAACTGGGTAAAGGCTGGTAGGTGCCCAGGCAACTCTGCCCAATGAGAAGGGAATGGGGAAACAGGAGCTTCCACATGAGCTGCACAGGTGGAAGGAAAGGGGCTGGCATAGAGGACAGAAGCAGAGATTCATGTTCCATTCCAGGTAATGGCAGAACATGTGCAGGATGCTTATCAGAGAGTGCCTTGTCACCAACACCTGTGCAAGCAAATGGGCAGGAGTAAGGAGCAAGAAGAGTTTGATGAAGGCCTAACAACCTCAGCTGACCAGTGTGGAGCTTTGGAGCTGAAGATTGGCCTCTAAGTTCTCCCTATTTGGGCCAAATAATTGGGACACACAGTCACTGCAATTTGCTGCCCTGGGAGTGGTCAGCTCTTGGGCAAGGCAACTCTGCAGGTGAGGGTGTTACCATCAGTATTTAGCAAGAAAAGGAGAGCAAAGGGACTTATACATTGAGCTAAAATAAACTGAGAAACATAAGCCTGTTTGCTTCACCAGGAAGCTGCAGCTTCACGCTACAGGAGATCACAGCATTGCTGCACCAAGGGAATTAACACTCCTCTCTTCCCCTGCATTTAGTACCAGATTGTTGGGATGCACAAGGGGACATGCTGGATGATAGGGGCCTGTCAGTCTAACTAAGGGGTGTAAACCCATCCAAAGCATGTGGAAAGTGTAGGAAGTTGATTGGTTCTTTTGGAAAGGCCATTGGTCCATCCCAACCCCCAAGCTAATACAATCCCAGGAAACAAAGAGACTGGTCTGTACTTTAAGCAGGGGGAAGGGGGGGCAGAAACTCTGTACACTAGCTTTTGTGTTGGCCCTACTGAAGACAAGATTGAACTTTTTCCATGGAGGGACATACAGAAATCTCACGTTGGGAAGTCAGGAGGGGAACCTCTTTAATTTTGCATCATCAATAAAGTTCACTGCAGAGCCACATCCTCCCATGTGGGTCTCAGAAAATACTTTTTCTGGTTGTACTGCAAGAACTCACTTTCCACCAATGACAAAGAGGTCTCATGGGATGACAGCTGAAGGGGCATATTGAAAGGAGAACCTGGATTCAGTGTATTTGTCTTTCACAGAGGTTCCCCCAGCATTGGGTGAACAGAAGAATAGGGCTATGTATGCCAGGCTGTTGATTCATGTTTCCCCGTTTGCAGTGCCATCCTACATCTATTGTTTTCTCCTTCTTAGGACCCCTCACAAACTCTCACAGAAGTATCCATGGCATATGTGCTTTGGTAGGTACAGAGGGCATTGAAACCTATACACATTAAATAACAACTCCCTATTGGACCCTCCCTAACCCCTGGTAATCTCTATTTTTCATTTCTGTGAATATGCCCATGCTAGGTACCTAATATTAGTGGAATTATACAATAGTTGGACATATGTCTGGCTCTTTCATTTAGTGAAATGTTTATGAGATTCATCCATGTTGTAGCATGTCTCAGAATTTAACTTGTTTTTATGGCCAAATATTTCATTGTGTACAGAATTTTCTATATCCATTCACTTGTTGATGAGAGCTTATGTTGTTTTCACTTTGGGGCTATTATGAATAGTGCTGCTATAAATACTGTTGTACTTTTATCTGTTTGACTCCCTGCTTTCATGTTTTTTGGGCATATTCCTAGGAATGGAATTGCTGGCTCATATGGTAATTATGTTTAACTGTGTTTGCTATGCTATAATGTTTCATTCAGTGGCTGCACCATTTTATAACACCATAAACAATGCACAAGGTTTCCAATTTCTCCACATTCTCTTCAATACTTGCTATTTTCCAAATGTGCTTGGTTTTATTTAGTTTTATTTTTGATAATAGCCACCCAATCAGTATGCAGTAGTATTTCATTATGATTTTGATTTGCATTTCCCTGATTACTACAGACATTAATCCTCTTTATATGCTTATTGCACATTTCATATATATTTTGCAGAAATGTCTACTCATATCATTTGCCCATTTTTGAATTGGGTTTTTATTTGTTCTTGAGTGTAACAGTTCCTTGTATATTCTGGATATCAATTCCTTATCAAATATATGATTTGCAAATGTTCTCTCTAACTATTGATTTGTCTTTTCATTTTGTTGATAGTATTGTTTGCATAAAAATTTTAATTTTGATGAAGTTTAGTTTATCTATTTTTTACATTATTGCCTATGTTTATGGTGTCATGTCCAAAACCATTACCAAATCCAATGTCATGAAGATTCTTCCCTATTTTTTTCTTCTAAGAGTATAACAGCTTTAACTAACATTTAGGTGTTTCATCCATTTTGAGTTATTTTTTGTATACGGTATAAAGAGCCCAGCTACACTCTGCTGCAAATGGACATCCACTTTTCCTAGCACTATTTGTTGAAAATATTATTTTTTCCTACAATGAATTGTCTTGGAACCCTTGTTGAAAATAAATTGAATGTGTAAGCTAGAATTTATTTCTCTGCTTCCTGTATAACTCCACTGACCTATATGTCTGTAATTATGCCAGTTGCACACCTTTTTAAAATTATTGTACCTTTGCAATTAATTTTGAAATTTGATCATTTGAATTTGTCAACTTTATTCTCACTTAACATTATTTTGGCTATTTGAAATCCCTTGAGATTCCATATGAATTTTAGACAGATTGACCAGTTTCTGCAAAAAATAATGCTGTTGAGATTGTGGTGGGGATTGCATTGAATCTCTAGACAGCCTTGGCTAGTATTGCCAGCTTAATAATAGTATTCTTCTAGACCATGCATACATAATGTCTTTCTAATGATTTATATCTTTTTAATTTCTTTCAACAATGTTTTATAGTTTTCAGTATACCAATCTTTTACCCTCCTTGGTTAAATTTATTGATGATATATTGTTTGTTTTGTGATTTTTGTGATTGTATCATTTTCTTCATTACTTTTTGGAATATTCATTAAGGGATACAAAAATGCAACTAACTTTTATATGTCAATTTCATATCCTGCAACTTTGCTGATTTTACTTGATGAAATAGTCGGGATTCTTTACCTATATGATCATATCATCTAAGAAAAGATAGTTTTATATCTTTTTTCAATTTGGATTGTCTTTATTTCATTTTCTTACCTAGTTCCTCATGCTAGAACTTCTAATACCATGTTGAATAAAAGTAATGAAAGTGGTGGGAATGTAAACTGGTGAAGCCACTGTGGAAAACAGTATGGAATTTCCTCAAAAAACTAAAGATGGAACTGCCTTTTGATCCAGTGATCCCACTGCTGGAATTATACCCTAAGGATCCTGAAACACCAATTAAAAAGAACCTATGCACCCCCAATATTCATAGCACCATTATTTACAATAACCAAGTGCTGGAAACAGCTTAAGTACCCATCAGTAAATTAGTGGATCAAAAAATTATGGTACATTTACATAATTGAATACTATACAGGAGAAAGAAAGAAGGAACTCCTAATCTTTGTGACAGCAGCATGGATGGAACTAGAGAGTATTATGCTAAGTGAAATAAGCCAGGCAGTGACAGACAAATACCATGTGATCTTGCCTATAAGTGGAACCTAATGAACAAAACAAACAGAAGAGCAAAACAGAGCCAGAAACGTGGAAATAAGGAACAAACTGGCAGTGACCAGAGGGGAGGGAAGAGAGGGATAATGGGGGAAAGAAGGGGAAGTATCTAGTCAAGGAACATGTGTAAAGGACTAAAGTGCCCATGGTAGTGGACAACAGGGTAGGGACTGCCTGAGGGAATGGAGTAGGGATGGGGGAGTGGGGCAGGGGAGAGCAACAGGGAAAAGTGAGACATCTGTAATTGAACCACAGTAAAAAAATAAAATAAAATAACTATAAAAAAGTAATGAAAATGGGCATCTGGGATTTTCATATACAAATCTTACCATGTTTACCATAGAACTTTTCTCTATTACTAAGTTGAGTTTTTTTATGAAGAAATAATGTTGAACTTTATCAAATGCTTTTCCTACATCAACTGAAATAATCATGTAGTATGATTTCTTCAATCTACTAATTCTAGTTACATTCTGCTATATTAATTATATTGTTTCATTTTTGTATGTTGAATCATTCTGCACTGTAGAAATAAATCCTACTTGGTAATGGTTTATAAACTTTTTACTTTAATTGAGTGTGTTAGAATTTTTATTGAGGATTTTTGCATCTATATTCATATGAGGTATTGGTCTGCACTTTTGTTTTCTTGTAATGTTATTCTGGCTTTGCTCCCAGGGTAATGTAGGTCTCATAGAATGAGTTTGCAAACGTTCCCTTGCCTTTTCCATTATTAGAAGAGTTTTAGAAGGACTGGAGTTAACTCTTCTTTAACTGTTCACTAGATTTAACCTGTGAAGTCCTCTGATCCTGGGCTTTTATCTGTTAGATTTGTAATAATCAATTCAATTTCCTAACTAGTAATAGGTCTATTTACATTTTCTGTTTCTTCATGATTCAGTTTTGGTAGATTGTATGTTTCTAGGAATTTGCCCATTTCATGTGGATAATCCAATTTGTTGGTGTAGAAATATTCATATTATTCTCTTATAATTCTTTCATTTTTATAAAATCAGTAGTAGTGTCCCATTTTTATTTTCTAATTTCAGTAATTTCATTCTTTCCTTTTTTATTTAAATCAATTAATATAAATGTTAATCAATTTTGTTGATATTTTCAAAGTACCAATTTTAGTTCATTTGTATTTCTCTATTTTTTATTCTATATTTTATTTATCTCTGCTATAATCTCCATAATTTCTTTCCTTCCAATTGCCTTGGTTAGTTTTTTTTTCCTTTTCCTATATTTATAAACTGTAGAGTTAGTTTATTGACCTGAGATTTTTCATTTTTTTAAATTTTTATTTTAATTGTTGATCTTGTACAGTGTTCTGTCTTTTACTCCCACCCCAGGCCACCACCCCAGCTCCCTCCCATTTCCACCCACCATAGTTTTTGTCCATGTGTCCTTTATACTTGTTCCTGTAAACCCTTCCCCTTTTCCCCTGAAATTCCTTCCCCCTCCCCTCTGGTGACTGCTTTAATGTATTTGTTTACAGCTGTGAATTTCCCTCTTGACTCTGTTTTCATTGCATCCTATATATTTTAATATGTTGTGTTTTCATTTCTATTTGTCTTCTGGCACTTTCTGATTTCTCTTGTTATTTATCCTTTGATGCATCAGTTGATTAACAGGACACTGTTTAATTTCTACATATATGTGAATCTCCAGATTTACTTTTACTATTGATTTCTAGCTCTATTGCATTGGGATTGAAAGTGATTTCCAATGTTTGGATGACTTCTATTGTATTAAATTTGTTAAACATCTTGCAACTTAATGTGATCTATTTTATAGAATATTTCATGTGCACCTGAAAAATGTGTATTCTGCTGATGTTGGGTAGAATGTTTGTATCTGTTAGGTACAATTAGCTTATGATGATGTTCACTTCCTCTATTCCCTAATTTCTCTATTGTCATATATTTTATATTTTTGTTCTATCCATTACTCAAAGCGGATATTGAATTCTCCAACAGTTATTGTAGAGCTGCATATTTCTTTAAGTTCCATCAATGTCTGTTTCCTAAATTTTGCAGCTCTAATGCTTGGTATACATCTGTTTATAATTATTTATCTTAGTGAAATCATGCTTTTGTGATTATACAATATCCTTCTTTGCCTTTTATAGTAGTTTTGTGTAAAGTCTATTTTGTTAATTATAGTATAATCATTCCACCTCTGTTTAGATTTATATTTGCTCAGATAATCTCTTTCATCCTCTCACTTTTACCTTATTTGTGTCTTTACAGTTAAAGTGAGCTTCTTGTAGACATCATATGGTTGAATTATTTTTTTACTCCATTATGCCAATCAAAATCTTTTGATGGGAGAATTAAACCTTTATATTTAAAGTAATTTCTCATAGGGAAGGACTTACTTCTGACATTTTGCTATTTGTTTTCTGTGTCTTCTAGATTTTTCAACATCATTTTCTCTATTTCTGCCTTCTTGTGTGTTGATTTTTTGTAGTGACAAGTTTTTTTTTTTCATTTTTATTTTAATTGTTGATCTTGTACAGTTTTCTGTCTTTTACTCCCACCCCAGCCCACCACCCTAGCCCTTCCCACCTCCCTTCCATTTCCACCCCCCATAGTTTTTGTCCATATGTCCTTTATTCTTGTTCCTTTTGACTACCTTCTCATTTTCTTTGTGTATGTTCTGTTATAAATACATTCTTCATGCTTACATGGGCATTAATGTTTACAACATAATATTTTCATATTGCTCATATATCATTTTCCTGGTTTCATGTGTCACTTTCTTTTTAAAATTATTTTTATTAAAATATATTTGACATACAATATTGTGTAAATTAAAGTGTACCAAATATTGATTTGATACATTTATATCTTGTAATATGATTGCTATTGCAATGATATAAAGCACCTCTATCAGTCACATAATTACCATTATTTGTTTTGGGAATAATTAAGATCTAGTCTCTTATCAAATTTAGTGATTATAATACAATATTATTATCTATATTCACTAATCCTAGATCTCCAGGATTTATTTGTCTACTAGTTGCAAGTTTGTACCCTTAAACATTATCTCTGTGTTTATCCACCCTCATCCTCTGGTAACTATCATTTGTTCTCTGTTTTTACAATTTTGGCCTATTTAGGTTCCACATATATGTGATATCATACTATAATAGTCTTTGTCGGAAGTACCTCATTTAGCAAAATGTCTTAGAGCTCCATGGATGTTGTCACAAATGACATATTTGCCATGGCTGAAATATGTTTCATTGTGTGTGCGTGTATATCTGTTGATATTTTGGCTTTTATGAATAATGCTGCAATAATCATGGGAGTGTATATCTGCAATACCCTGTTTTTATTTTCTTTAGGTATATACCTACAAGTGGGATTGCAGGGTCCTATGGTAGATCTATTTTTAATTTTCTAAGGAACCTCCATATTGTTCTCCACAGCAGCTAAACCAATTTACATTCCCAACAGTAGGTTCTCTATTCTCTTCCTCACCAACACTTGTTTTCTCTTGTCTTCATGCTGACAATCATTCTAGCAAGTGTAAGGTGATAGTTCATTATGATTTTGATTTACATTTCCCTGATGATTATAATGTTGTGTACTTTTTCATATACCTGTTGATCATTTAGATGTCTTTTTTTTATGTTCTTTTTCTCTTTTTTTATTTTAGTCTCCAATCAACATTTATTTTTTATTCCACCCTGCTTCAAAACAATTGTATTTTTTTCTTTTCTTTTATTAAACTGTTTTATTGTTGTTCAAGTACAGTTGTCATTTCTGAAAAAATGTCTATTTAGTTTCTCTGCACTTTTATTCTTGGATTGTTTTGTTTTTATATTAAGTTGTGTGACTCCTTTATATTTTGGATATTAACCCCTCATCTGTAATATGGTTTGAAAATAATTTCTTCCATTCTGTAGATTGCTTTTCATTTTGCTGATTGTGCTTTTGCTGTACAGAAGCCTTTAAGTTTGATGTAGTCCTGCTTGTTGATTTTTGCTTTTGTTGTTTGTGTTTTTTGTGTCATATCCAAAAAATTATTTTGCCAAAACCAATTTTAAGGAGCTTCTTTCCTACATTTTCTTCTAGAGATAATATGATATCAAGTCTTATGTTTAAATCTTTGGTCCATTTGGAATTAATTTTAGTGAGTGATGTAAGATGGGATCCACTTTTACTTTTCTACATCTATTTACCCACTTTTCCCAACATCATTTGATAAAAACTAACCTTTCCCCATAAGGTGTTTTTTTTCCAAAAATATCATCATAATATAATTCCACTTACATTTTTTTCATGAATACAGACAGATTTATCAGTAGCTCTTCAGAACATGGTTCATTATTGCTTGCACTCACTAGAAAACAGGTTTTTCATTGCTGTACAGATTGTATTAAGACACTTGATGTTAAAGCGACTCTTCTTCAGAAACAAACACCAATTTTACTGGAACTGAAGCAGACGTCTAAGAGTAACTGCAGTTCTGTGGATATTCAAATAGTAACAGTACAGAACCTGTAACAAAGCAGTTCATTTTAGCTGTCATCTAAAAAGTACACTTAAAAGGAACACTAGCTCTGTCTTTGACTATCTAATAACATTCTGATGGGTACATGTACCTGGAATTTTAACTTCCAATGGATTTTCATTAATATTCTCTACCATGAAGTTAGGCATAAATAAAAGGTGTTCTTGGACGTATATGTGGGGGTTTGATGCTGATCTCTTTATTCTGTTCCATTAGCCTATTTGTCTATTTATATTTTAGACATACTATTTTAATAATCTAACTTTGTACTAAAGTTTGAAATCAGGTACTGTGATGATTCTTGGCTTCCCATTTCTCAGGTTGCTGGTTATTTTGGTGTCATTTGTGGTTTCATATAAAATTTAGCATTGTTTTTTCTCTATCTGTAAATGTCATTGGAATTCTGATAAGGACTGTACTGCATCTATAGATGACTTTGAGTAGTATAGACATTTTGACAATATTGAGTCTTCTAATTCATAAACATGGGGTGTCTTTTAATTTGTTTGTTTCTCATAGTTTTTATTTTGCAGATCTTACTTCTTGGTTAAATTTATCCCTAGATATTTATTATTTTTGTTGTCATTGTGAAAGTGACAGTTTTCTTTATTTCTTTTTTTATTTTTATTTTAACTGTTGATCTTGTACAGTTTTCTGTCTTTTACTCCCACCCCAACCCACCACCCCAGCCCTCCCCACCTCCCTCTCATTTCCGCCCCCCATAGTTTTTGTCCATGTGTTCTTTATACTTGTTCCTGTAAACCCTTCCCCTTTTCCCCTGAAATTCCCTCCCCTCTCCCTTCTGGTGACTTTCAGCCTGTCCTCAATTTCATGGATGGAACTTGAGAACATCATGCTAAGCTAAATAAGCCAGGCAGTGAAAGACAAATACCAAATGATCTCACCTTTAACAGGAATCTAATCAACAAAACAAACAAACAAGCATAATATAACCAAAGACATTGAAATTGAGAACAGGCTGAAAGTCTTTATTTCTCTTTCAGGTGTTTCACTATTAGTTTATAGAAGTGCAAATGATTTCTATATCTTGATTTTATATCCTGAATCTTTACTGAATTTGTTTATTATTTCCAACATGTTTTTGGTTGAATCTTTGGGATTTTCTATATACAAAAACATATCATCTGTAAATAATGTTACTTTACTTCTTTATTTCTGTTCTGGATTCCTTTTATTTGTCTTGCCTAATTACTCTAGTGAAGCCTTCCAGTACTATATTGAATAAGAGTAGTGATAGTGAGCATCTGATATTGTGCCTGGTCTTAAAGGAAAAACTTTCCATTTTTCATCATTGAGTAAAAGGGTTTGTCATATATGGTCTTAATTATGTTGTGATATGTTTCTTCTTTATCCAATCTGTTTGAAGTTTTTATCATGAAATATTATTGTATTTTATCAAATGCTTCTTCTGCACCAATTGAGATGGTCATGTAATTTTTGTCTTTCATTCATTAATGTAGTATATCCTAAATATGGTTGGCATATGTTGAAACATTCTTGCATACCAAGGATAAATCTTACTTGGTCATGGTTTAAAACTCTTTCGTTTTCTTGAATTCAATTTGCTAATAAATTGTTGAGATTTTTTGCATCTATATTCATCAGAAAAGGGTCTGTATTTTTTTTCTTGAAGTCTCCTTATCTGGTTTTGCTATCAGGGTAATATTGCCCCTAGAATAAGTATGCAAGTGTTTCCTTTTTTACAATTTATTGCAAGAACTTGAGAGAGTTTGGTGGTAATTTTTCCTTCTGTGTTTGTTATATTCACCAGTGAAGCAATCAAGTTTGGGGCTCTGCATTGGGAAGTTTGGACTACTGATTTAGTCTCTTTACCCATTAATGGTCTGTTTAGATTTTTCTATTTTTTTCCAACTCAGTCTTGCTAGGTTCTGTGTTTCCAGGAGTTTATCCACTTATTCTACATTGTCTAATTCATTGGCATATTTTTCAGAGTTGTTTCTTATAATCCTATGTATCTCTATATTATTTTTTATTTTTTAATTTTATTTATTTATTTTTAGAGAGAGGGTGAGGGAGGGGAAAGAGAGGGAGATAAACATCAATGTGTGGCTGCCTCCCATGTGCCCCCTAATGGGGACCTGGCTTGCAACCAGGCATGTGTCTTGACTGGGAATGGAACCAGTGACCCTTGGCTTCACAGTCTGGCGCTCAATCTACTGAGCCACTCCAGCCACAGCTATTTCTATATTATCAGTTGTAATGTCTCCTCTTTCATTACTAATTTTATTCTTATTCTTAGTTAGCATTTCTCAATTTCTTTATCTTTTTGAAAAACTAGCTCTTAATTTGTTGATTCTTTCTATTGTTTTTCTATTCTCTATTTCATTTATTTCCACTACAATCTTTATTAATTTCTATTTATGCTAACTAGGTTTATTCTGTTATTGTGTTTAGTTCCTTGAGTTGTAAAGATAGGTGTTTTATTTACCACATTTCTAATTTCTTAGTATATATGTATTGACCACTATAAAATATTCACTTATAACTGCTTTTGCGGATCTCATAGGTCTGGACATCCTTTGTTTCGATTTTTACTAGTTTCAAGATGTTTATACTTTGTATTTGATCTTCCTTGACCAATTGGTTGTTCAAAAGTGTGTTGTTTAATTTCCACATATATGTAGATTTTCCAGCTTTCCTCTTAAGGTTGGGAAAGATGGCTGGTAAGACTTCAATTTTCCTAAATTTGCTGAGGCTTATTTTGCCTCCTACCACAGGATCTTTCCTGGAGGGTAATCTCTGTGAATTTTGTGTAGCATGTTCATTCTGCTGCAGTTGGATGGAATGTTCTAATAAGTCTATAAAGTTTATTAAGCCTATTTGATCTTAGTATGGTTCAGTTCCAAGGTCTCCTTGTTGATGTTTTCTTTTCCGAATGAAAAAAATCATTGATAAAAAATGGGGTACTGACATCACATATTATTACTCTGTCTTTTCTCCCTTTAGGTATGTTAGCATTTACTCAATGTATTTAGGTTCTCAGTTGTTAGGTGAATTTGGATTTACAATTGTATCTTCTCCATGTATTGACATCTTTATTTTTAAATATATTTTATTGATTATGGTATTACAGTTGTCCCATTTTCCTCCTCTTTATCTCCCTCCAATCTGCACCCACACACCCTCCAGCATCCCCCCTCTCTACTTAGTTCATGTCCATGGGATGCACATATAAGTTCTTTGGCTTCTCCATTTCCTATACTGTTCTTAATGTCCCCTGTCTATTTTGTGCCTACCAATTATGTTTCTTACTCCCCATACCTTTTTTCCCCTTTCTCCAACTCCACGTACCCACCGATAACCCTCCATGTGATGTCCATTTCTGTGATAGTGTTCCTATTCTAGTTGTTTAGGTGTTTGCTAAGTTTTTCTTTTTGATTTTTAGATTCAGTTGTTAATAGTTGTGAGTTTGTTGTCATTTTATTATTCATAGGTTTTTGATCTTCTTTTTTTGGGATAAGTCCCTTTAACATTTCATATAATAATAGCTTGGAAAAGAGGAACTTTAACTTTACCTTTTCAGGGAAGCACTTTATCTGTCTTTCCATTGTAAATTATACCTTTTCTCGATAGAGGAATCTTGGGTATAGGTCCTTACCTTTCATGACTTCGAATGTTTCTTTCCAGCCCATTCTTGCATGTAAGGTTTCTTTTGAGAAATAAGCTGATAGTCTTATGGGAACCCTTTGTAGGTAATTCTCTCCTTTCCTCTTCCTGCTTTTAAGATTCTCTCCTGTCCTGGCTGGTGTGGCTCAGTGGATTGAGAACTGGCCAGTGAATCATAGGGTTGCTGGTTGGATTCCCAGTCAGGGCACATCCCTGGGTTGTGGACCAGGTGCCAGGTTGGGGGCACAACATAGACAACCACACATTGACATTTCTCTCCCTCTCTCCCTCCCTCCCCACCTCTCTCAAGATAAATAAATAAATAAATCTTTTTTAAAACAGGACTTTGCACTCACTTTTAAAAAAAGATACTTCCCTTATCTTTATTTTTTTAATCACAGCATTATTTATTTTTTCTTTTTCACTAAGCTTTCTTTTTTTATTTATTTTTATCAGTATTTTTTAATTGTTGATATTGTACAGTTTTCTGTCTTTCACCCCACCCCCAGCCCACCAACCCAGCCCTCCCCACCTTCTTCCCATTTCCACCCCCCATAGTTTTTGTCCATGTGTCCTTTATACTTGTTGCTCTAACCCGTTCCCCATTTCCCCTGAACTTCCCTCCCCTCCCACTCCGGTCACTGTCAGAATATTCTCAAATTCAGTGTCTTTGCTTATATTATGCTTCTTTGTTTGTTTTGTTGATTAGGTTCCTGTTAAAGGTGAGATCATATGGTATTTGTCTTTCACTGCCTGGCTTATTTCGCTTAGCATGATACTCTCCAATTCCATCCATGCTGTCGCAAAGGGTAGGAGCTCCTTCTTTCTTTCTGCTGCATAGAATTCCATTGTGTAAATGTACCACAGTTTTTTGATCCATTCATTAACTGATGGGTACCTAGGTTGCTTCCAGCACTTGGCTATTGTAAATTGTGCTGCTATGAACATAGGGGTGCGTAGGTTCTTCTGGATTGGTGTTTCAGGGTTCTTAGTATATAATCCAAGCAGTGTAATTGCTGGGTCAAAACGTATGTCCATTTTTAGTTTTCTTAGAAAATTCCATACTGTTTTCCATAGTGGTTGTACAAATCTGCAATCCCACCAACAGTGCACTAGGGTCCCCTTTTCTCCACAACCTCTCCAACACTTGCTATTTGTTGCTTTGTTTATGAAGGCCATTCTGACTGGTGTCAAGTGGTATCTCATTGTAGCTTTAATTTGCATCTCTCTGATAGCTAGAGATATCGAGCATCTTTTCCTGTGTCTCTGGATCCTCTGTATGTCATCCTTGGAAAAGTGTCTGTTCAAATCCTTTGTCCATTTTTTAATTGGGTTGCTCGTCTTCTTAGAGTGGAGTTGTGTAAGTTCTTTGTACATTTTGGAGATTAATCCCTTGTCTGAGGTATCATTGGCAAATATGTTTTCCTATACAGTTGGTTCTCTTTTTATTTTAATACTGTTTTCTTTACCTGTGCAGAAGCTGTTTATTTTGATGAGATCCCATTTGTTTATTCTTTCCTTTATGTCCCTTGCTTTAGGGGACATATCAGTAAAAATATTGCTGCATGAAATATCTCAGATTTTCCTGCCTATGTTATCCTCTAGGATTTTAATGGTGTCACGGCTTATATTTAAATCTTTTATCCACCTTGAATTTATTTTTGTGTATGGTGTAAGTTGGTGCTCGAGTTTCATTTTTTTGCATGTAGCTGTCCAGTTCTCTCAACACCACTTGTTGAAGAGGCTATTTTTGCTCCATTTTATGTTGCTGCCCCCTTTGTCAAATATTAATTGACTGTAGAGACTTGGGTTTGTTTCTGGGCTCTCTGTTCTATTCCACTGGTCCATGTGCCTGTTCCAGTGCCAGTACCAGGCTGTTTTGATTACAGTGGCTTTGTAATACAGTTTGGTATCAGATATTGTGATCCCTCCTACTTTGCTCTTCTTTCTCAAAATTGCTGCAGCTATTCGGAGTCATCTATGTTTCCATATAAATTTTTGAAGTGTTTGTTCTATGTCTGTGAAATATGCCATTGGAACTTTAATAGGTATGGCATTGAATCTCTAAATTGCTTTGGGTAGTATGGACATTTCGATGATACTAATTCTTCCGATCCATGAACACGGTATATGCTTCCATTTGTTTCTGTCTTCCTTGATTTCTTTCTTCAGTGTTGTGTAGTTTTCTGCATACAGGTCTTTTACCTCCTTGGTTAGGTTTATTCCTAGGTATTTTATTTTTCTTTTTGCTATATCGAATGGGATTTTTTTTCTTGATTTCTGCTTCTGCTGTTTCACTGTTGGTATACAAAAATGCCTATGATTTTTGGATATGGACCTTGTATCCGGCTGTTTGGCCAAATTCATTTATCATGTCGAACAGCTTTTTGGCCGAGTCTATAAAATTTTCTATGTACACTCTCATGTCATCTGCAAACAATGATAGTTTTGTTTCCTCCTTTCCAATTTGGATGCCTTTTATTTCCTTTTCTTGTCCAATTGCTGTGGATAAGACTTCCAATACTATATTGAATAGAAGTGGTGAAAATGGACAGTCTTGTCTTGATCCTGATCTTAGTGGAAAAGATTTCAGTTTTTGCCCATTGAGTATGATGTTGGCTATAGGTCTCTCATATATGGCCTTTATTATTTTGAGGAATGCTCCCTCTATTCCCACTTTGCTGAGTGTTTTTATCATAAATGGGTGTCATACTTTATCAAAAGCTTTTTCCGCATCTATTGATATGATCATGTGATTTTTGTCTTTGCTTTTATTTGTGTGATGTATTACATTTACTGATTTGCGAATGTTGAACCATCCTTGCATCCCTGGGATGAATCCCACTTGGTCATGGTGTATGATCTTTTTAATGTATTGTTCGATGCGGTTTGCCAATATTTTGTTGAGGATTTTAGCATCTATGTTCATCAGTGATATTGGCCTGAAGTTCTCCTTCTTTGTTGTGTCTTTATCTGGTTTTGGGATTAGGATGATGCTGGCTTCATAAAAAGAGTTTGGTAGTCTTCCATCATTTTGGATTTTTTGGAATAGTCTGTGAAGGACAGGGGTTAGCTCTTCCTTAAATGTTTTGTAGAATTCTCCTGTGAAACCATCTGGTCCAGGGCTTTTGTGTGTCGGGAGTGTTTTGATTACTGCTTCAATTTCATCAGCTGTTATTGGTCTGTTCAGGCTTTTTGTTTCTTTTTCTTTGAGTTTTGGGAGAGTATATTTTTCTAGAAACTTGTCCATTTCATCTAGGTTTTCAAATTTCTTGGCATACAGTTCTTCATAGTAATTTCTTACATTCCTTTGTATTTCTATGGTGTCAGTTGTAATCTCTCCTCTTTCATTTCTGACTGTGTTTATTTGAGTCCTCTCTCTTTTTTTCTTGATGAGCCTGCTTAAAGGCTTGTCGATTTTGTTTATATTTTCAAAGAACCAGCTCCTGGATTCATTGATCCTTAGAATTGTGCTTTTAGTCTCTATGTCATTTAATTCTGCTCTGATCTTGGTTATTTCCTTCCTTCTACTTGCTCTGGGCTGTCCTTGTTGTTGTTCCTCGAGTTCTTGTAGGCGTAGGGTTAAGTCGTTTGTTAGAAATCTTTCTATCTTCCTTATGTAGGCCTGTATTGCTATGAACTTCCATCTGAGGACTGCCTTCATTGTGTCCCATAAGTTTTCGGTTGTTGTGAGTTCATTTTCATTTGTTTCCAGAAACTTTTTGATTTCCTCCCTAATTTCATTCTTGACCCATTCTTTGTTTAATAGCATGCTATTCAATCTCCATGATTTCGATGATTTGGTGATTTTCCCCATCAAGTCGGTTTCTAGTTTCATTCCCTTGTGGTCAGAGAAAATGCTTGGTATGATATGAATTTTCTTGAATTTGTTGAGGCTTGTTTTGTGTCCTATCATGTGGTCTATCTTTGAAAATGTTCCATGTGCGTTTGAAAAAAATGTGTATTTAGTTTCTTTGGGATGGAGGGCCCTATATATATCAGCTAAGTCCAATTCGTCTAGAGTATTGTTCAATGCCACAATATCTTTGTTGATAATTTGTTTGGAAGATCTGTCCATTTTTGACAGTGGGGTGTTAAAATCTCCTACTATAATTGTGTTGCTGTCAATATCTTTCTTGAAGTCCTCTAAGATTTTCTTGATGTATTTAGGTGCTCCTATATTGGGTGCATATATATTTACAATGTTTATGTCTTCTTGGTGGATTCTTCCCTTGAGTGTTATGAAGTGACCTTCTGGGTCTCTCTTTATAGCTCTTCTTTTGAAGTCTATTTTGTCTAATATGAGTATTGCTACCCCAGCCTTTTTTTCCTGTCTGTTTGCTTGGACAATTTGTTTCCAGCCTTTCACTTTGAGTCTGTGTAGGTCTTTTGTCCTGAGGTGGGTCTCTTGTAGGCAGCATTTGTGTGGGTCATGCTTTCTTATCCATTCAGCTATTCTATGTCTTTTGATTGGAGCATTTAATCCATTTACATTTAAGATTACTATTGAAAGGTACTGATTCATTGCCATTTTCATACCTGTGTTCCTCTCTCTCTCTTTTTCTTTCTTTCCTTAAAGCAGTCCCTTTAATATCTCTTGCAGAACTCGTTTGGTAGAAGTGTATTCTTTTAGACTTCTTTTGTCTGGGAAGCTCCTTATTTGTCCTTCTATCTTGATTGAAAGCCTTGCTGGATAAAGTAGTCTTGGTTGTAGGCCTTTGGTTCTCAGTACTTGGAATATTTCTTGCCATTCTCTTCTGGCTTGGAGTGTTTCCATTGAGAAGTCAGCTGCTAACCTTATTGGGGCTCCCTTGTATGTTACTTCCTTTTTCTCCCTTGCTGCCTTTAAGATTCTCTCTTTGTCTTGGAATTTTGTCATTTTAATGATGATGTGTCTTGAAATGGGCGTGTTTGGGTTCCTCTTGATTGGGACTCTCTGTGTTTCCTGGATTTGTGTGACTTTTTCTCTCATCAAATTAGGGAAGTTTTCCATCATTACTTTTTCAAATCGGTTTTCTATTCCTTGCTCTTCTGCTTCTCCTTCTGGTATTCCTATTATACGGATATTATTACGTTTCATGTTGTCTTGCATTTCTCTTAACCCCTCTTCATTCTTTCTGAGCCTCTTTTTTTTTTCTTACTCTTTCTGAGTGCTTTTTTCTCCTTTGTCCTCCAACTCACTGATTCGATCCTCTGCTTCATCGATTCTGCTTTTCATTCCTTCTACTGTGTTCTTCAGCTCAGAAATTGTATTCTTCATTTCCTCTTGGCCCTTTTTGATAATTTCTATTTCCTTTTTCATATTGATATAGTTTGCAGTGAGTTCATCGTAGCTTCCCTGTAGTTTCTGGTAGCTTATTGAGAGCTCATGGAGCTTCCTGACAATCATTTCTTTGAACTCCTTATCTGATAGTTGAGTTGCCTCTGTTTCAGTTAGGCTTCTTTCTGGGGCTTCCTCCTTTCCTTTCATTTGGGGATTGTTTCTTTGTCTTCTCATTGTTTGTGAGACTCTTCTTGTACACCTCAGCTTCTTCAATTGATCTGTTCTAGCTACCCGGGTTTATGATGTGAACTTCTGTGGTGGAATACCTGTGAGACTCAGTGGTGTAGTCTCCTTCTGGTATCCTGGTGTTCACGGCTTCCACTGTCTCAGCTGTTGGAATATCCCCTCTTTTGGTCCAACTCTCGTTTTTTCACAGTTGTAGGATTTTTTTGCCTCACTTGTGGGTATTTAAATAGAGAAAAGAATAAAGTAAAAAAAGAAGAAGAAAAGAGGAAGGAAGGAGAGATAGAATTGGAAAGAAAGGAAGAATGAATAAAACAAGAAAGAAGTAAAGAGAAGCAAAAGAAATTGAGGGATAAAAAAAGGTAGAAGTAATAAAAAATAAAAAATATATAATCAAAACAAAACAAAACAAAAAGAACCCCACAAAAATGAAAAACAGACCAAAACAAACAAACAAACAAAAAAACTAAACAGACAGAAAACAACTATCAAAAAAACAAAAACAAACAAAAAACAAACAAAACAAAACAAAACACACCCAAAAACAAAAACAAAAACAAAAAAAAATCTCTTGCTAGTTTCAAACAGGCCAAACTGAATTTTCTGGACTTGCTGGCTGTAGTAGGCTTCGAGGCGACTCGTACCGCTTTTCTCCCTGTTCCTCACTCAGTCAGCTTTGGGCTACTGTCCTCAGTGCCAGCCGAGCACTGTCCCCAGGGCTAATGGTGCAGTCTGCATGCAGGGCCTTGGGTGTGATTTCTGAGCCTCCTGCAGAGGGCGTACTTTCCCGAGTTTATGGGTTTCAGCTGAGATCTCTTAGAGATCCAACCCTCCCCAAGTCTATTGCTGTGAGCTCCGGGTCTCCTACAGGATGCGAGCGCCCACCCAAGACTACGGGTATGGGCTCCGAAAGTTTCCCGGGTTGCGCGCACTCACCCCAGGATCACAGATGTGAGCTCCGGGTCTTCCACAGAGTCCCCTCCTCTAGTTGCAGGGTCGTCTCCGGTCCCAGGGCCGCTTCCAACCGGTCTCAGTGCCACCTCAGGTCACAGGGCCGTCTCAGGACCCAGGGCCACCTCCCGTGGGTCGCAGAGCCACCTCCGGTCAGAAAGCCACTTCTGTCCTAGTCGCAGAGCCACCTCAGGTTGCAGGGCTGCCTCCAGTCGGTTGTAGAGCCACCTTGGGTGGCCGGGCCACCTCCAGTCAGTTGCAGAGCCACCTCCGGTCACAGGTTCGCCTCTGTCCCAGTCTTAGGGCCGCCTCCGGTCGCTCAGCTGCCACATTTAGTTTTCCAATGTCTGCTACAGATTTTGATCTCCTATTTTCATATATGCTGTGGTATGGTTGGCTGTCTGCTCTGTTCCTCTGTAGATCAGTTAGGTTTTTCTCCCATGTGCAGGAGGAAGGGCAATCTGTGTCATCCTACCATGCCACCATCTTGAACCCCCCGATACTCCCCTTATCTTTAATCTTGGATAACTTTAATCTGGGTGTTTCTTCTTGAATTTAACTTCTTTGGGACTCTCAGAGTGCCCTCAATTTGCATGTCTAGTTTTTTTACCAGACTGGGGAAGTTTTCCTTCATTATTTGTTCAAATAAGTTTTCAATACCTTGCTCTTCCTCTTCTCCTTCTGGCACCCCCATGATTTGGATATTGGAATGCTTAAACTTGTCCCATAGATTCCTCAGCCTCTCCTCATTTTTTTTTTTTTGCATTCTTGTTTCTTCATCTGTTCCAGTTGAATGCTTCTTTCTTCCTTTGTTCCAGATCATTAATTTAAGTCTCAGTTTCCTCACCCAATCAAGGTCCAGGCAGACAGGTGAGGTAGTGGGTGGTGGACCAGGTGGTACCATATTAGCAAGTAGATAAACCAGGAGGAACAACTGGGGAGCAAGAAAGACTGTGCAACCAAGAGTTCCTGTGTAGGGAAATAAAGCCTTGAAACCTCTGGCTATAAAAATCTGTGGGGATTGCTGTGGTGGGAGGAACTCCCAGCCTCACGGGAGAGTTTGCTGGAGAGATCCATAGGGTACACAAACCCACCCACACAGAAGTCAGCACCAGCAGGGCCAATTTCCTTGTTGGAAGTAGAGAAAGGGACTGAAAGTAGAGTAAGAGCTGAGCAAGTGGCATTGTTCCCTCTCCAACCCCTCCCCCACATACAGCACCACAATACACAAAGGGGGTTACCCTGCCCTAGTGATAGCTAAGGCCCCACCCCTTACTATGTAAAAGGTGTGCTGAGACAAAGAAAGATTGCCCAAATGAAGGAACAGATCAAAACCCTGAAAAAGAACTAAGCAACAAAAAGACAGCCAACCTATCAGATGCACAGTTCAAAACACTGGGAATCAGTATTCTCACAGAAATGATTGAGTACAGATGCAAAATAGAGGAAGAAATGAAGGTTATGCAAATTGAAATAAGTAAATTTATATGGGGAACCAACAGTGAAGGGGAGGAAACCAGGACTCAAATCAATTATTTGTACCAGAAGGAAGAAATAAATATCCAACTAGAACAGAATGAAGAAACAAGAATTCAAAAAAGTGAGGAGCAGCTTAGGAACCTATGGGACAACTTTAAATGCTCCAACATTCAAATCATAAGGATGCCAGAATGAGTAAAGGAAAAGCAAGAAATTGAAACTTATTTGAAAAAATAATGGAGGAAAAAATTGCCAATCTGGCAAAGGAAAACTCCCCAATCTGGCAATTCCAGGAAGCCCAGGAAGCTCATAGAGTCCAAAGAAATTGGACCCAAGGAGGAACACAACAAGACATATAATTTAAACTGTCCAAAATTAAAGATAAGGAGAGCATCTTAAAAGAAGCAACAGAAAAGGATAGAGTTGCCTACAAAGGAGTTCCCATAAGAATATCAGCTGATTTCTCAAAAGATACCTTGCAGGCAAGAAGGAGCTGGCAAGAAGTATTGTCATGAAAGGCAAGGACCTATATCCAAGATTCCTCTATCCAGGAAAGCTATCATTTACAATAGAAAGGCAGATAAAGTGCTTCCCAGATAAGGTAAAGTTGAAGGAGTTCATCATTACCAAGCTGTTATTATTTGAAATGTTAAAGGAACTTATCTAAGAAGATCAAAAACCTATGAACAGTAAAATGACAACAAACTCACAGCTATCAACTACTGAACCTAAAAAACAAAAACTTAGCAAACAACTAGAATATGAACACTATCACAGAAATGGAGATCACATGGAGGGTTATCAGTAGTGAAAGGGAGGGGTGAGAATGGGAGAAAAAGTACAGGGAATAGACAGGGGAGGTTAAGAATAGTATAGGAGATCGAGAAGCCAAAGAACTTATATATACAACCCATGTACATGAACTAAGTGGAAGGAACGCTGGAGGGAGGGTAGTTGCAGTGCAGAGAAGGATAAAGGGGAGAAAAAATGGGACAACTGTTCCATTTAGCATAATCAATAAAATATACTTTAAAAAAAAACAAAAAGAAAAACAAATGTATTTTGGTATTCACTTGCATGGAACATCTCTTTAATTCCTTCTCTTTAAACTTACTCAGCCCGGCTGGTGTAGCTCAGTGGATTGAGCGCGGGCCTGCGAACCAAAGGATCGCGGTTCGATTCCCAGTCAGGGCACATGCCTGGGTTGCAGGCCAGTTCCCAGCAGGGGACACACGAGAGGCAACCATACATTGATATTTCTCTCCCTCTCCCTCTCTCCTACCCTTCCCCTCTAAAGATAAATAAATAAAAATCTTAAAAAAAAAATTTAATAAAAAAAAAAAGAATGCACTAAAAAAAAAAAAAAAAAAACTTACTCGCATCTTTAAAGCTGAATAGATCTCTTGTAGGTACCCACGGTTGGGTTTTGTTTTTTTACTCAGGTACTAGTCACTCCATACATTTTGATTAGTGAATTTAATGAATTTATATTTAGAGTGATTATTGATATGGGAGGACTTGATACTGTCATCTTATTGATTGCCCTCTGTCTGGTTCTCTTTTATTTACATTCTTTCCATTTCCTTATGTTTCTGCCTACCATTGGTGTTCCATGGTGACATTCTGTTTTCACTTTCAGCCATTGTTCATTTGTTTAATATTTCTGTTGAGAAAACAGCACTTGGAGCTTCTGAGTCTGACATTTTGTTCACATCACTCTATACTACAAGTTTTAGTGTGTAATTTTATTTTTACATTTATCAAGGAAATGCTTGAACATAAATGTAAAATTAAACACTACTAAAAAGTTTATAAGAAAAACTTTGAGGTTCCTGTCCCAATCCTCTCCACTTCTAATCCCACTCCCCAGAAACAACCTCTTAGAAATCTGCAGAGGCCCCTGTCCTGGGCACCAGATGTGGGGGGACTCCACCCGCAGAGCCCCATCCCTCCGTCACAGATGAAAATAAAACTACCAAGACATGATCTGCTTGGGGAGGAGAGGTGGTCAAACTCTCAGAGGAGAATGACCCAGAGCCCCTTCCTTACTAGGCTTTTATTGGGTTCAAATACACAGGAATACAGGTTTAACATGTCAAAGAAATCTGAGGGTTTAATCTGAGTCAGTGTCTGTCCGAAAGTGGGGTTGCCAAACTTTGGGAGACATACTCATTTCCTCCTCAGACCCTTATCATTTAAATGAGTGCACTCTTAGCAAAGCAGGTTTCACAGGACTTTAGGAATTCTTTCTTATGCCTGATCACCCAGAGAACCATCCTACCCGGCACAGGGCTGCACCGCTTGCCCTCATAGTTTCAGGCTTTAAGCCGATTTGGAAGCAGAAGACATCTCCCAGACGGAAATGAGGACTGGGCTATGTCAGAATAGCTGGGGAGCGAGGGTCCATCACATTCTCTCCTGCAGCCCCTCGAGTCCTTCCATGAGGGCCTCCCAAGTGGTCGCATCTGGCTTAGGTTGCCCCTCCCATGAGGAGTCTTACCCATCATTGACTAACCGGCTAAGCATTGGGGCCAGAGATGGATGAGGCAGAAGCAGCACTCCTGCCAGGGAGATAAGCTTTGTCTCCTTAGTAGGTCACGTCCTCTTGACAGAACAGACCCAGATGAAGTGAGTCCCTAGGCTCTTACACAGCCCACCATGGGGTGAGGGTTTCAACTCCTGAAACCAGGCTGAACGGTCCGCAACAGAAATCTACACTTTTCTCCTGGTTTTATGACCATAATTCTAATACTGTGTTATACTGATGGCTGTTTCTTCCTGTTCAAGACTGCACATACTTTACTGACTTCTTATTACTGGGGAAAAGTACTTATTTTTCCTATAACTCAGCTACCCTACATAATTTTGTTGTAGCCATTCCCATTCCTACAGCATAGTTATATCATTAGGACATTTTGGCCTCAAGTTTTAAAGTACAGATATCCTCAAATATCTGGTGATCCTCCATTTTCATTTAAGAATGGGGCACTAAAACACAATTAAAGCTCCTGTGCCAAAAGCCCTGGCATGTGATTGCTCTCCTTCATAGGAACCAGCAGGTATCTGTAGTATTTTCCATGGCCCATTAGAGCACATGTTCTTTTGCATTCTAGAATCTAGATCTCACTTCAAAATCATCACAAACTGGAAACCTTCCCAGAATAGGTGGGTGGGTTAAGACTCTTGTTTTTTGTAAATCTTTTTTGGAAGACATTTTTCACTAAAGGAAAACAGTAGAGAAAAGTAATGTGAAAGAAATTGGAAAGTGTCATTATTATTTAGGAAAAGAGTTGCCTTGAACTTTAGCATGGGAGCTTTCAAGAAAAAAAAAAATTTGTATCATTTGTTGTGAGAGTCTAGTGCTCTCCTACCCAGAAATTATCTGACTTAACAGTATCTCCCCCATCTGCTCAGTACAATAGTAGACCATGAATTTTGAGACTAGATCTCCATTCAGGTATATGCTAGCTATAGAAATTGTTGCAAATGTCATTATTTGTGAGATCCTATTCTCTCCTCTGTAAAATGGAGATAATGCTGACATCAGATGTGGATCCAAGATGGTGGAGGAGGTGGAAGTTACACTCACTTCCTCCAAGGACCACACAAAAATTACAACTAAATTATACAATAATCAACCTGAGCAAACATCTGAAGACTAGCTGAACAGAGAAGTCTTATAATGAAGGATTTACAGAAACCATATCAAGACTGGTAGGAAAGGTGAAAATGGACAAGGACTGGCCCCACACCCATGTGTGGTGGTTGAGAATTCAGAGAAATGTATCAACTGCAGAGGTCCACCCTGAGGAGTGAGAGGTCCTAACCCCATGGCAGCCTCCTCAGCCTGGAGCACAAGTGTCAAGAAGAGGAGCCCACATAATATCTCTCTGGGAAAATCAGTGAGGATTTGATTTGCGTGGGTGAGCCAGGACACTGCTGAAAACCCAGGTACTGTCTTCAGGGGCCAGTACACAAAATATTGCAGGCACTCACATTAGGCTCCAATGGAGGGACAGGGGCTTGGAGGGAACTGGAATCATACACAAAGAGATTGAGTGGTGTGGCTTTGAAGAGAGGGCTCGAAGGACAGCCACCAAAGACCCCTGTGTTGAGTCCCTTTCCCACACCACCCACAAACACCATCTGTTCTGGGTAGAACACTTCCCCCATATGTAATTAACCTAGGAAGCTACAATAGTCCCACAAAGGAAGAGGCTAAGTTCTATGACTTTAGGGCAAGAATCATTTTCCTCACATACCTGGAAAGCACCAACATTCCTGTGTTGGACATACCACCACACCCTCACCAAAACCCACTTCATGCCATCACCTAGGGAACTGCATTAGCCCCACCCCGCCCACTCTCTGAAGCAACACCCTGACAAGCTCGCACTCAGCTGTGGGAACTACTGGTGGTGGCCAGCCAGAGACCATGTTGCAGCCTTTCTTAAAAAAACCTTGAGAAATTCCAGATAAGCTGAGATGTGCCAGATAAACAGAGGTAGTGGCTGAGTTATGTGGTTTGAGGGCAAGGAACATCTTCCCACAGGCCCAACAGGCACCACAATGCCTGTGCAGAGTTGTCCCTCCACATGGCCATATCATAATGTTTTATCTTGATGAATTCTATTGACTCTTCCCTGATAACTTTCTGAGACCCCATCCTACCAAAAAAGGTCCAGAAGACCCAGGTGAGTGGTGATTTGCTTTGGTGTACCCTAGGACATTTGGTGAGTGGCCTCAAACTCAGTACTAGCACTGAGTTTCAATCTGTATTAACCTAGTTAATGCTATTCACCCTTACCTGGTGACTCACTGAGAAACTTTCATACTTCCATAAGCTCTTTCAGTGGCTGAGCCTAGTGAGCAGCCAGAAAGCAGAGGCAGATTTCAGGGTGCCTTAAGTCTTTTCCTGACATGCCCCAACCCATACTAGTGACAGCCAACCTTGGTACACAGCTTGGACCCTTTCATACATACCTATACCCAGAAAAAGCAGCTACCAATTGTAAATCACTTTGTAGTTCCTAACAGGTAACCCAGGGCCAGTCACAGGCAGCATTTGACATTCATCTGCCTGCAGTCCCTGCCAAAAGGCCCTGGAACCAACACACCTGGTGGCTGGCTTCAGACTACATCAGAGCACAAACCAATTAGCTTCAAAACTGGCAGACTCAAAAGGGAGGGCTTGGGAGGTACCAGACTCTGTTGGAGCAAATACTGCTTTTGGGGCTAGCTCCCAGACAGCAGCTCATACACTGTGGTTAGGGTCAATCAGTCAGCCAGCCTCAAGAACAACCCCACCCATGGATGGGCCAATAGCAATCAAGACCCAACTACAACAGAAGCTCACATAATCAATATAGTGGATGCTGCTGGAGCTCTCAGGTCAGATGAACAGGGAGGCTGTGCCCCTGAGCTCCACAGGACACCTACTACAAAAGACCACCCTACTTTGACTGGGAGACATAGCACATCTACCTAACATGCAAAAACAAATGCAGAGAGGCAGCCACAAAGAGGAAACAAAGATATAAGCCCCAAATGAAAGAATAGGAGAAATTCCTAGACAAAAAAACTAAATGAAATGGAAGCGAACAATCCACCAGATACAGAGTTCAAAACAATTATTACAAGGATGCTCAAAAAACTTAGGGGGAAATGGATAAGCTCAGTGAGAACTATACAAGAAAAAGTAAGCATAAAAGAGGACATAGAAGCCATAAAAAAGAAACAGTCAGAAATGAAAAAATAAAATATCTGAAGTAAGGAATAAAACAGAAGAAATCAACAGCAGATGAAACAGAGAATCAAATAATCAATTTGGAAGATAAGGTAGCAGAAAACACCCAATCAGAGCACCAAAAGGCAAAAAGAATTTTTGAAAATAAAAATATTCCTGACTGTTGTGGCTCAAGTTGGGCATCATCTTGCAAACCAAAAGGTCACTGGTTCAGGGCACATGCCTTGATTGTGGGCCAGGTCCCCAGCTGGGAGCATGTGAGGGGCTACTGATTGATGTTTCTCTTGCACATCGATGTTTCTCTCCCTCTCTTTCTCCCTTCCTTATCCTTTCCCTAAAAATAAATAACATCTTTAAAAAATAGTTTAAGGGATCTCTAGGACAACATCAAGCATAACAACATTTACATCATAGGAGTAACAGGAGAAGAAGAGACAGACCAAGGGATTAAAACCTATTTGAAAAAGTAATGACTCAAAAGTTTCCTAACCACAACCACAACCCAGGAGTCCAGGAAATGCAGAGTCTCAAACAAAATAAAAGCGAAGAGGCTCACAGAAGACACACCATATTTAAAATGCCAAAGGATAAAGACAGAGAGAATCTTAAATGTAGTAAGAAAGAGACAGTTACCTACCAGTGACCTCCCATAAGACTGTCAGGTAATTTGTCAACAGAAACTTTCAGGCCAGAATGGATTAACATGAAATATTCAAAGTGATGAAAAGCAGGGTCTATGATGAAGACTACTCTACCCAGTAAGGCTATCACTTAGAATTGAAGAAGAGATAAAAAGCTTCTCAGACAAGAAAAACCTAAAGGAGTTTATCACCACCAAACCAATATTATAAGAAATGCTAAAGAGACATCTTTAAGATGTAGCAGAAGGAAGAAAGGAATATAAATATAAATAATAAAATGGCAATAACTATGTACCTATCAATAGATGTAAATGGCCCTGGCTAGTGTAGCTCAGTGGACTGAGCGTGGAAGTTGGACCCAAGGAGGAACACACCAAGGCACATCGTAATTACATTAGCCAAGATTCAAATGAAGGAGAGAATTCTAGAAGCAGCAAGGGATAAGGGGACAGTCACCTACAAAGGAGTTCCCATCAGACTGTCAGCTGATTTCTCAAAAGAGACCTTACAGGCAAGAAGGGGCTGGAAAGAAATATTTGAAATCTTGAAAAGCAGGGACCTACATCCAAAATTGCTCTATCCAGCAAAGCTGTCATTTAGAATGGAAGGGAAGATAAAGTGCTTCTCAGATAAGGTCAAGTTCAAGGAGTTCATCATCACCAAACCCTTATTATATGAAATGTTAAAGGGACTTATCTAAGAAAAAGAAGATCAAAAATATGACAGTGAAAAGACAGCAAACTCACCGCTATTAAGAACCACACCTAAAACAAAGGCAAACTAAGCAAACAGCTAGAACAGGAACAGAACCACAGAAATGGAGATCATATGGAGGGTTAGCAACAGGGGTGTAGGAGGAGGAGAGAGGGGGAGAAGATACAGAGAATGAGTAGCATAGATAATGGGTAGAAAATAGACAAGGGTAGGTCAAGCATAGTATGGGAAATGTAGAAGCTAAAGAACTTATGACACATGAACATGAACTAAAGGGGGGAATGTGGGTGGGAGAGGGTGTGCAGGGTGGAGGGGAATGATGGGGGAGAAATGGGACAACTGTAATAGCATAATCAATAAAATATATTTTAAAAAAGGGGAACGGTTTAGAGCAACAAATATAAAGGACTCATGGACAAAAACTATGGGGGGGTGGAAATGGGAGGAAGGTGGGGAGGGCTGGGGTGGTGGGCTGGGGCGGGGTAAAAGACAGAAAACTGTACAATATCAACAATTAAAAAATACTGATTAAAAAATAAAATAAAATAAATAAAACATTTAAATAAATAAATAAATAAATAAATGAATAAATAAAAATTAAAAAGTAGATGTAAATGGATTAAATGATCCAATCAAAAGACATAGGATAGATGAATGGATAAGAAAACAAGACCTCTATATATACTTTCTACAAGAGACCCACTTCTGATCAAAATACACACAAAGACTGAAAATAATGGAATGGCAAAAGATACTTTATGCAAATGAGAATGAAAAAATGCTATATATATATATATATTCACAAAATAGACTTCACAATAAAAGCTATGACACAAAAAGGGACATTATGTAAAACAAAGATTTATCCAAGAAAATCTAACCATTGTAAACATTTATGCACCCAACATAGTAGCACTTAAATATATAAAGCATATATTGATAGACATAAAGACAGAAATCAACAGTGATACAGTCATAGTAGGGGACTTTTACCCCCACTGACATCAATGGATGGATAAATAGTCCAGACAGGAAATCAACAGGCTGGCAGTGACCAGAGGGGAGAGGGGAGGGAATTTCAGGGGGAAAGGGGAAGGGTTTACAGGAACAAGTACAAAGGACACATGGACAAAAACTATGGGAGGTGGAAATGGGAGGGAGGTAGGGTGGTGGGCTGGGGTGGGAGTAAAAGACAGAACACTGTACAAGATCAACAATTAAAATTAAAAAATGTTAAATAAATAAATGAATAAAAATACTGAAGCGTCAAAAAAAAATTTTTTTCCACTATCATTATCAAACTATTCCAAAAAAATTCAGGAAGAAGGGGAAAGACTCCCAAGCTCATTCAATAAGGCCAGAATCATCATGAGTTCAAAACCAGATAAACACACTACAAATGAAGAAAATTATAGGAGAATATCCCTGATAAATATAGGTTCAAATCATCAACAGATTACGGGGGATTTATTCATTGGGATACAAGGCTGGTTCAATGTTGGCAATCAATTAACATGATGTACTACATAAACAAAATGAAGGACAAAACTTACATGAGCATATCAATAGATTCAGAAAAGCTTTTGAAAAAAATTAGCACCCATTTATGATAACAAAAAACACTCTTAGCAAAGTGGGAACAGAGGGAGCATACCTCAATGTAATAACAAAGGTCATATATGACAAATCCACAGCCAACATCATACTCAATGGGGGAAAACTAAAAGTATTTTCTTAAGATCAGGAACAAGAAAGAGATGTCTTTCACTGCCTGGCTTACTTCATTTAGATTAAAAATAAATAAATCTTTTGTACATTAAAAAAAAAAAGAAAGATTTGCAAATATTGTGCTATCCTTGCATACCTGGGACGAATCCCACTTGATCACAGTGTATGATCTTTTTCATGTATTGCTGGATGCGGTTTGCCATTATTTTGTTGAGGATTTTAGTGTCTATGTTCATCAGCAATATTGGCCTGAAGTTTCCTCTCTTTATCTGGCTTTAGTATTAGGATGATGCTGGCTTCATAAAAGGAGTTTGGGAATCTTCTACCTTCTTGGATTATTTTTGAATAGTCCATGAAGGATAAAGGTCAGCTCTTCATTAAATGCTTTGTAAAATTCTCCCGTGAAACCATCTGGTCCAGGTATTTCATGTCTTGCGAGTTTTTGTATTACTGCTTCAATTTCATCAGCTGTTATTCATCTGTTCAGTCTTCCCACTTCTTCTTCATTGAGGTTTGGAAGATTATATTTTTCTAGAAATTTGTCCATTTCACCTGGTTTTCACATTTCTTGGCATATAGTACTTCGTAGTAATTGACCTGGCAATTCCACTGCTAGGATCATATCCTAAGGACCCTGAAACACCAATCCATAAGAACCTATGCACCCCAATGTTCATAGCAGCACAATTTACAATAGCCAAGTGCTGGAAGCAACATAAGTGTTCATCAGTAAATAAATGGATCAAAAAACTATGGCACATTTACATGATGGAATACTATGCAGGAGAAATAAAGAAGGAGCTCCTATCCTTTGCAACAGCATGGATGGAACTAGAGAGCATTATACTAATTGAAATAAGCCAAGCAGAGAGGGACAAATGCCATATGATCTCACCTTTAAGTGGAACCTAATCAACCAAACAAACAAGCAAGCAAGATATAACCAGAGACATTGAAATTAAGAACAATCTGACAGTAACCAGAGGGGAAGTGGGAGGGGATAATGAGGGGAAGAGGGTAAGCGTTTTCAGGAACAACTATAAAGGACACATGGATAAAACCAAGGGGGTTGTAATCAGGGGAGGGAGGTGAGGATGGCTGGGGTGGGAGGTGGTGGGGGGAAAATGTAGACAAATGTACTTGAACAACAATGAAATAAAAACATGAAAAAAAAAAAGAAAGAGATGTCCAATTTTACCATGCTTATTCAATACAGTACTGGAAGTTCTAGGCACAGAAGCCAGAAGAGAATTAAAAGCCATCAAATTAGAAATGAAAAAATAAAACTGTCATTATTTGTATATGACATGATACTACATAGAGAGAACCCTAAAAGATGCACCCAAAAACTACTAGAACCAATAAATGAATTCAGTAAAATAGCAGTATACGAAATAAATATTCAGAAATTGGTTGCATTTTTATACACCAATAATGAGCTGTGGGACAGAAAAACTTAAAAAAAAAAAATCTCATTAACAACTCTATCATAAAAATACCCACAAATAAATTTAACCAAGGAGGTAAAAGACCCATATTTAGAAAACTTAAGACATTGAAGAAAGAAATAGAAGAAACATATGCCATGCTTTTGAATAGGATTATCATTAAAATGCCCATACTACCCAAAGCAAACTATAGATTTGCTGCAATTCTTATCAAAATACCCATAGCATTTTTCAGAACTAGAATAATCCAAAATATGTATATAGAACCACAAAATATCCCAAATAACCACAGCAATCTTGAGAAAGAAGAACAAAGTTTGAGGTATCACGCTACCTTGTGGTATATCAGACTATACTACAAGGCTTTAGTAATCGAAACAACATGGTACTAACTTATAGACATAGAGAATAAATTGGTGGTTTCCAGATGGGAAGGGGTTAGGGGAATATGTAAGGAAAGGAAAAGAATTAAGATGTACAAATTACCAGTTATAAAAACACTCAGGGACCCTGGCTAGTTGGCTCCATTAGAACATCATCCTGTTCACCAAAAGGTTGTGGATTTGATCTCCAGTCAGGGCAAATATCTAAGTTGCAGGTTCAGTCCCCAGTTGGAGCATAGTTGATGATTCTCACACTGATATCTCTTTTTCCCCCTCCTTCCTTCCTTCTTCCTTCCTCTCTCTATAAAATCCACAAACATGCCTTGGCTGGTGGTTCAGTTCATTGTAGCATCGCCCCACACACCAAAAGATTTCAGGTTTGATTCCTGGTCAGGACACATGACTACGTTATGGGTTCAATCCTCAGTCAGAACAAGTATGAAAGGCAACTAACTGATATTTCTCTCTAAAAATCAATAAACATATCCTAGGGTGAGGATTTAAAAAGTAGACTTTTAAAATCAATAAATCTATCATTGGGTGAAGATAAATAAATAAGTAACAGTCATGGTAATCTCAAGTACCCCATATGAAATATAGTCAATAATGTTGTAATAACTACATATGATATCAGATGGATACTACACTTATCTGAGTGATAACTTCATAATTTACATAAATGTGTAGTCACTGTTGTACACTTGAAGCTAGTGTAATAGTGTATGTCAACTGTAACTGAAAAAGGAAAACTTATTTAAAAATAAGTTTCCAAAATATATAAAGAACTTACAAGACTCTACTCTAAGAATACAAGCAACCCAATTAAAAAATGGGCAAAGGATATGAATAGACACTTTTCCAAGGACGACATACAGAGGATCCAGAGACACATGAAAAGATGTTTGATATCACTAGCTATCAGAGAGATGCAAATTAAAATTACAATGAAATACCACTTGACACCAGTCAGAAAGGCCTTCATAAACAAAGCAACAAACAACAAGTGTTGGAGAGGTTGTGGAGAAAAGGGGACCCTGCACTGCTGGTGGGAATGCAGACTGGTACAACCACTATGGAAAACAGTATGGAATTTTCTAAGAAAACTAAAAATGGACATACCTTTTGACCCAGCAATTCCACTGCTTGGATTATATCCTAAGAACCCTGAAACACCAATCCAGAAGAACCTATGCACCCCTATGTTCATAGCAGCACAATTTACAATAGCCAAGTGCTGGAAGCAACCTAGGTGCCCATCAGTTAATGAATGGATCAAAAAACTGTGGTACATTTACACAATGGAATTCTATGCAGCAGAAAGAAAGAAGGAGCTCCTACGCTTTGTGACAGCATGGATGAAATTGAATAGCATCATGCTAAGCGAAATAAGCCAGGCAGTGAAAGACAAATACCATATGATCTCACCTTTAACAGGAACCTAGTCAACAAAACAAACAAACAAGCATAATATAAACAAAGACTGAATTTGAGAACAGTCTGACAGTGACCAGAGGGGAGAGGGGAGGGAATTTCAGGGGAAAAGGGGAACGGGTAAGAGCAACAAGTATAAAGGACACATGGACAAAAACTATGCGGGGTGGAAATGGGAGGAAGGTGGGGAGGGCTGGGGCGGTGGGCTGGGGGTGGGGTAAAAGACAGAAAACTGTACAATATCAACAATTAAAAAAATACTGGTTAAAAAATAATTAAAAATTTTAAAAATAAATAAATAAAAATAACAGCATGGTACTGGCATAAAACCAGACACATAAATCAATGGAAGTAAATAGAGAACCCAGAAATAAACCCATGCCTACATGATCAATTAGTATATAACAAGGGAAGCAAGAACATTTAATGTGATACCGATTATCTATTCAATAAATGATGTTGGGAAAATTGGACAGACACATGCAAAAAAAAAAACAAAACTGGACCACCTTTTTATGCCATATATAAGAATAAACTCAAGTGAATTAAAGACTTAAAAGTGACTCAAAACCATGAAACTCCTAGAAAGAAAATATGAGCAGTAAAGTCTCTGACATTTTCTTAGCAATATTTCTTATGATATGTCTCCTTGGACAAGGGAAACCAAAAAAATGAACAAATGGGACTACATTATGCTAAAAAGAACTAAATTTTTCTTCCCGCCAAGATGGAGGCATAGGCAGACACACTGTGCCTCCTCTCACAACCAAAATTAAGGTCAACAAATATTTAGAAACAAGAAAACAACTAGAATTGGTAGAAAATTGAACTGTACAGAAGTCCAACAACCATTCACCCAGACTGGTAAGAGGGGCGGAGTCTCGGCAGGAAAAAGTGGAGTTGCGGACCTGGGAATGCAGGCAGCAGCGGCTGGCAATTCCCAGGTGCACAGGCGGCGGCTGGCAGTTCCCGGGTACAGGGGGGCAACTCCCACATTCATGCGCGCACATGGTCCAGGCAAAGGGGAAGTGGCGGAAGGGACTGAACCCAGGAGAGAGCGGAGCAGGCGCCATTGTTCCCTCTCAGACCCCACCCCCACATACAGCATCACAACCCAGTGACTGGGCTGCCCTGCACTGGGGAGCACCTAAGGCTCCACCCCTCATTATGTAATAGCCACGACCAGACCAAAAACAAAACAAAAACACCAAAAATGGCTCAAACCGGAGAACAAATGAAAGCTCCAGAGCCAATTCCTCTAAGCCATGAAGAGATAGCGAACCTATCAGACGCACAGTTCAAAGCACTGGTCATCAGGATGTGCACAGAATTGGTTGATTTTGCTCACAAATTAAATGAAAAATGCAGGCTACAATATGTGAAATGAAGGAAGATGCATGGGGAACCAATAGAGATGGGAGGAAAAGTGGGACTCAGATCAATGGAGTGGACCAGAAGGAAGAAACTAACAACCAAACAGAAAACAAGGAAGAAACAAGAATTCAAAAAAATGAGGAGAGGCTTAGGAACCTCCAGGACATCATTAAATGTCCCAACATCCGAATTCTAGGGGTACCAGAAGGGGAAGAAGAAGAGCAGCAAGTGGAAAACTTATTTGAACAGATAATAAAGGAGAAGTTCCCCAATCTGGTAAAGGAAATAGACTACCAGGACATCCAGGAAGCTCAGAGAATCCCAAAGAAGTTGGACCCAAGGAGGAACACACCAAGGCACATCATAATTACATTAGCCAAGATTCAAATGAAGCAGAGAATTCTAGAAGCAGCAAGGGATAAGGGAAAAGTCACCTACAAAGGAGTTCCCATCAGACTGTCAGCTGATTTCTCAAAAGAGACCTTACAGGCAAGAATGGGCTGGAAAGAAGTATTTGAAGTCTTGAAAGACAGGGACCTACATCCAAAATTGCTCTATCCAGCAAAGCTGTCATTTAGAATGGAAGGGAAGATAAATTGCTTCTCAGATAAGGTCAAATTCAAGGAGTTCATCATCACCAAGCCCTTATTATATGAAATGTTAAAGGCACTTACCTAAGAAAAAGAAGATAAAAAAATAGGACAGTAAAAAGACAGCAAACTCATAGATATTAACAACCACACCTAAAACAAAAGCAACTTAAGCAAACAACTAGAACAGGAGCAGAAACATAGAAATGGAGATCATATGGAGGGTTAACAACAGGGGCGTGGGAGGAGGAGAGAGGGGGAAAAGGTACAGAGAATAAGTAGCATAGACAGTGGGTAGAAAATAGACAGGAAGGGCAAGAATAGTGTGGGAAATGTAGAAGCTAAAGAACTTATGACACATGTCCATGAACTAAAGGGGGGGAATGTGGGTGGGAGAGGGTGTGCAGAGTGGAGGGGAATGATGGGGGAGAAATGGGACAACTGTAATAGCATAATCAATAAAATATATTAAAAAAACTAAATTTTTTTCCACAGCAAAGAAACCATCAACAAAACAAAAAGACAACCTACCTATTGGGAGAATATATTCACCAACAATACATCTGATAAGGGGTTAATATCCAAAGTGTATAAAAACTCATACAACTCAACACCAAAAAACAATCCAAATAACAAATGGGCAGAGGACCTGAATAGACACTTCTCTGAAAAGGAGATAAAGATGGCCAGTAGACATATGAAAAGATTTTCAATGTCATTAGTCATCAGAAAAAATGCAAATTGAAACCTCACTGTCAGTATGGCTATCATCAATAAATCAACAAAAAACAACTGTTGATGAGGATGTGGGGAAAAGGAAACCCTCGTGAACTGTTGGTGGGAATAAAGACTGGTGCAGCTACTATGAAAGATAGTATGAAGGTTCTTCCAAAAATTAGAAATGGAACTGCCTTGTGACATAGTGATACCACCCCTGAGTATATATCCAAAAAAGCCAAAAACATTTATTTGAAATAATATATGCACCCCTATGTTCATTGCACAATTATTAACAATAGCCAAAATATAGAAGCAACTCTAGTACCCATCAACAGACAAATGGTAAAAAAAAAAAAAAAAAGGTGGTGGTATATACACACAAAGGAATATTAATCAGGCATTAAAAAGATTGAAATTTTACCATCTGTAATAGCATGTATGGACCTAGAGGGTATTATGCTAAATGAAATAAGTCAGACAAATACCATATGATTTTGCTTATATGTGGAATCTAAAGAACAAAATAAATGAACAAACAAAATAAAAACAGACTCATAGATGCAGAAAACAGAATAATGGTTTCCAGAGGGAAGTGGGGTAAGAAAACTGGATGAAAAAGGAGAAGGGATTAAGTTACAAATTGGTAGTTATAAAATAGTCACAGGGATGTAAAGTACAGCATAAGGAATAGTTTTAATAACTATGTATGGTGCTAGGTTGGCACTTGAACTATAAGGGACCACTTTCTAAAGTATGTAATTGTCTAACCACTATGCTATACATCTAAAACTAATATAAAAAATAGTTTTAATTGAGTTTTCAATTAAGTTTTAATTGAAAAATATAATTTAAAAATAAAAATTATGCTGCTATGATAGGGTTGTTCCGGAATTGGAAATCATATATGTAAATTACCTCATACATATACACCAATGCTAACCTTCCAATTGTTAGAATTATCTACCATTTGTTTTCTCAATCTGTTGGCAGTTTTAAAAACAGCCTAAAAGAGGCTGAAGGAATGGTAGAGAGAAAAAGCCAAGAACCTTTTGTTGTGATATAGAGCCTCAGATCCCTAACCCCCACCCACCACCACACCTTCAGAAGTAGGAGTGGGGTAGACAGTGGGAAAGTGTATTTCCAAAAGGAAATGAGGGACCAGAAAATCCAATATTTTCACTAGAGGCTTTTCCAAACAAGGCGCCCTGCCTCATTTCTTGTCCTACAGGCCCACCTAACATGAACAATCATCCTGGTGTGCCAACAAAAGTCCATCCTACCAACAAAAGTCCCTCCTACCTGGAAACCCCTCAGTCCCAAGAACACGGGTCTGTTTGGTCAACCTTAATCAGTCACACTGATGTAAGTTACCACCCGGGTGACCCAGTGAGGTTGCTTCAGGTGTGTGGCAGGCTTCAACTATGAGAAGTCAAAAGGAGCTTAATAAAGGGAGTGCTGGGAGGTAGGAAAGACAACTATGCCTACAAGATGGATGTGCCTAATTGCTCTGACACAAATCTTCATTTTCAGGTCGGGCAGTGTGAACAACAACTGGATACACATTTACAACCTTGTGGAGGAAGTGATAAAGAAGTTTAAAAAGTATGACTTCTTTGTATTGTAGGATGTTCTCTCCTGCCAGGCAGAGTACACAGCTGTTGAGACTCAGTGGGTGTGGAGTCCCTCAGATCAGGGGCACAAATTTCAGAGAGGTGTTCTGAAGCAGGAAAGAAGCACAGGTCACAATGGTTCCAACAGGCCTCAGTGGCTTTGCTTAGTTCCTGCCTGAGAGTCAGACCATAATGCAAGGCACACAGTCTTCCACTCAGGACCTTGAAGATTAGAAAACAGGCAAAACAGTAACACAGTAACTAAACATCTGGATAAATGGTGCCAAGGGCCAAAGGAAAAGGGCAAAGGATTTATAAGGCAATTTAAGGGAAAAAAACAAATTCCTTTTTAAAATGTCAAGGATGGCTTCACAGAGGATGTGAAAATTTGAACTAGGTCTTAAAAAATGGGGAAAGACAGTGTAACAGGATCCATCCAAGAGACTTTTTGCAGAGCAAATGGTCTGTTTGGCAGATGAGTGGGGGTAACCAAGGTGAGGACTGGGGAATGAGGCTGGACTGACACAGTGGGATGGACTAAGGGCGGAGAGGCTCATAATGGCAGCCCAAGGGGCTGTGAGCAATAAAGAGCTGTGGAAGATTCTTAAGCAAGAAGTGAAATGATGAAGATTATGTTCCAGAAAAAAAAAGTCTGTTAATTATGGGTAAAATAGAACAAGAGCAAAGAGCAGTAGCAAGCAGAGCTAGGAATTTATGATAGCCATTTAGCTAAGAAAAGTGGAGGTAAACAGATCAGTAAGACAATGCCAGGAAGAGGAAAATGAGGGATGTATTATTGCAAAGAAAAAGAATATTTTAAGATGAGGTGAGGCAGGAAAACAGGAAAGAAGGGAAGAGCAGGGAAGCTCAAAAGAATTTTAGAGTACAAAAGACTACTTTGGAAGCTCTCACACAGGATGCTTAAGTGTCTATCTCCTTGTGTGTGGACCATGCATGGGCACAGTCTGGTCTGTGTGTCTGTGTGTGAACAAAGTGAAAACTTTTGGGGTGTCAGGAGAATAGGGCTGGAGAGGGTTGCCATACTAGCACTGTCTTCCAAAAAGGACCATTGTCTCAGAATCCTACACTAAATTTATGTGAATTTCTGATTTGGGAAATAGGTCCCAAAGTGCAAATGTTAGGGTGAGGGGCAAGAATTGTCATGCACCTGTCTGATAGTTCATTAGCATCAATTTGTGACTCTATGGCTTCTCACGAGGAGTGCTTTCTCCTCAGCCCCAAAATGCGGATGTCCTTCATCACCTACTCCACAGATGGCCAAACCATCATGAAGCTCACCTCAGACAAGTAAGTGCTGCTTAATTCCATAGGGCAGGCCCAGTGGGCCAGGTCAAAGAGAGAAGCAGGCAATGAGGGGTTCCCTGAGATGGCCATGCAGAACACACTGGTGTGCAGGTTGGACTGGGTTGGGCTCCCCCTCACACTGACTGCAGCTCCTGCTCCCCAGGCCCCTCTGAAACTGGCTTCACTGGCCAACCCCTGTGCTTCTAGACCATCTCTGCCCCTCTAAGCCCTGTCTTGCCCCTGTCCAGAGTCCCTCCCTCATCACTCTGCCCTTCCTTAGAACAGGTTGGCTGTAAGGACTCCTGGGATCTGGCAGGACAGATGTGTGGGTCCTTTATAAATATTGACCTGTGTTTGACACCTGCTGTGGTGTGTCACTCTTCCCTGGACCAGTGGGGATGGGAAGAGATAGAGTCAGATCCAGACAAGAAGTTCTTTTTTGCATTGAAGAGACAGGCTTCAGTGGAGGGGAGCTTGGTCCCATGGTGGGTCTGAGGCAGGAGACTATGAGTGGGGTTGTGAAGATCAGGCTAGGCTGGGAGCTCTAGAAAGGCATGACATGTCTGCATCCTAGGTGGCCGTACAAAGGCCCATCAGTGTGCCCAAGGCCTGACAGTGGGAAGTTATGGAGCTTCTGAGTAGCTGGGAGGTTAAAATTATCATGGACACAAAAGACTGGAACCCAGTTCAGAGTGATGAAGAACCAAAAGAAGGTTAAGGACACTTAGAACAGGCTGCATCCCAGGATTTGTGGTGCAAAGTTGCTGTCCAGGACTTGGACAGAATCGAGAGCAGCAGAGTGACTTAGAGACAGCCGGGCTGCAGGGGAGGGTGTGATGGTGCCAGTGCATGGAGACCGCACCCACTCTGTGCCTCTGAGGAAACATGGGGAAGGGACTGGAGACTCTCAACAAGGGGAAGGGAAGGCATGGTTTTGTGTCAGCGTGTGGTTTGTGTGTAGGAGTAAGAGACCTGAGTGGGTCTGAGGTGGATGAAAACAACTCCATGGGGAGGGACTCTGGGGGTGGCACAGAGAGTGGCTGTGGGGCTGGGCTTGGGCCTCTAGTGGAAGAGCGGCTCCTGGTGGAGAGGAAGGCAACTGCTTCCTCCAGCACACTCAGGACCTGAAAAGGACAAGCTGTGCGGATTCCCCTGGAGAATCCCCTGGGTCCTCTCTGGAAAGTGAAGGGGGCCACCTTTCATAAGAGACAGTGTCAGGAGTGGGCATGTGGTTCAGGGGAATAGAAAAGATGTGAAATCATGTGGTGAGGTGGGCAGAATGTGCACCCAGGAAGACAGCTAAAAGTCAGCACAGAGCCCTAAAGATGCCAGCTCCTCAGAAACCAGAGGACCTTGATGGGAGCTGAGCTCACCCAGGGAATGAGCTTTTGAGAAGAGTCCCACTGCCTACCTATTGAGGAGGGCCAGGTGAGCACTGGTAGGCAGGATTGGTTCAGGAGTGGCCGAAGGAGCCTAACAAATAGACTAATTTGCAAGGGTCTGTGGAAAAGGTGGGCTTGGGCTGGGAGCAGGTATGATGCTTCCTAAGTCCTTCTGCATGGGGCAGCAGGCTAAGGATAGGCAGTCCACTCAGGTGCTTGATGTTGTTGCTGGAGAAGCCAAATAGCGCATGTAATTAGGAAGTCCCCAGGGATGATGACCAGAGTGCAAGGATTAGGAAGAGATGGAGATGCTTCAAGGACTGAGAAAAGTATTCTAAGAAGCAAAGGTCTTGCTGAGACCACTGAGAACCTGATGTTCCTTCCAAAATCAGAACAGGGAAGAAGGCTGGAGGGGCAGCCCAAGGGAAAGCCAGCTCGGACAAAAATTAATCCTGGGGAGCTGGGTCCTGGGATTGAGTCTGGTGAGAGCAGACAGTTCCAGCATATTTGGAGTGTTGTTGACAAAACAAAAATGTTCCAAAGTGTGATGCAGGTAGGGGAGGGTGTTTGTGGTGAGCTGGGTAGTGACTGGTTACACCTCCACTGGCCATGAATCTTAGCCCTCCTCACCTCCTTGACTGAACCAGGTCACAGCCAGGGCAGCATCTCTTCTGCCTGCAGTGAGACACCAGCCTTCAGGGTCTAGGCTTAGCTTCGCCTATTGTGTCAGGTCATCCCTATCATATTGGATTAGTCTGAACAGAAGCCCTGACCTGTCAATCCCAGTTCCAGCTGTTCTCTCTGCTTTAACAGCGGCTGACAGGACACATACCGAAGGCAGCCTACAGATGACTGCTCTTCCACCTGCATGGACAGCCTTCAGGCCACTTCCGAGATTTGGTCTTATTCTTCAGGACCACGTGAAGGCCAGGAACCCTAGCTCTCAAATTAAGCAGCTCAGCTACTTCCTGTAACACACATCTAGGCAGGGGCTTGGGAGACCACAACCAACCTCAGGGTCTATGGCAAGGAGGTGGGGGCAGGGCAGAGGGTTAGCAAAATAACCTTTTCCAAACTCAGCCTTACCCATTGGAGAATATGCCCACTCTATGGACTCCTTAGGAGCTTCCATACTTTTGGTAACTTTGTAGGTTTGGGATTCACACTGTAAGTCCATGGATGTTCCCCACTCTGACCATGGATGGTCAAGGCATGGCCCTTGGGAGGTCTCCTGAGGTATCTGTGTGACTGAAATTGAAATGAGCTCAGAAAGAGCCAGGCCATACCCCTGGAACCAGCAATGGGTCTTCCCCCAGCCTCACCCAGTGATAGCAAAATGGGAGCCAGAGAAGGCCTGAACAAGGCCTGTCCATTTCAAAGACACAAAGCAGAAATATCATTAAAGGGCTCCTTGACTGTGTCCTCTCCCATCCCAGCAGGTCTTCACGGTGCCGGATGGCACCAGGACAGCTTCGGGCTGTTTTACAACTGTCAACGTATCATTCTACCTTAACATTTCTTCTGATTTTTTCAGAAAAGAAATACGTGATGGTCTTAGAAGACTTCAAAATATAGTGCCTACGGGATTCACAAACATGCAGGAAGGATTTAAATTGGTACAGACTACCAGAGTTCTGTGTATTTACTCTGCTCTGTCAAGTTCTTAGAGTATTTTTGGGTTATCACAATGCCCTTCCCCAATACTCCTTCATTTTTTTTTTGTAGGCTAATGAACAGATTGAAAAAGTGAACTCTGGAGGTAAGCTGCCTGGTGACATCAGGGTTGGGTCCAGGGTAGAGCAAGGTAGGGCCTCAGTGCAGTCTGGATGCAGACCCACCTTGGCCACTCCCTAGTGCTGACATTGGAACAAGTTGCTTGTCCTCTGTGTGCTGCAGGCTCCTCCTCTGTGCAGTGAGGATAGAAACCATCCCGGTGATGATTCTCAGAACTACATGGGATCGTGTGTGTGCATTCTCGGTTCTCATTAAATATGAGGTGCTTGACCTGCAGTTGGGCTGCATGAAAAAGAGAAAGGAAAAGCCAGGGGACCCAGAGTGCACAGGATTCAGTTTACAGAAAAAAAGAGCTGGATTTCCCCTTGCTCACCACACTTGTGTCTCTGCCACAGTTCTGGCTCTAACTCCTGTTTGTTCAGCTTCTTCCCTTTGGTTGACTTGTCCTGTGGCAGTGCCTCTGACAGGGGAAAACACGGTTTTCAGCCCAGAACCATCTTCATCTAGACTGCAGAGTCACAGCTGTGGTCAGAAAGGATGCATGGACCTTGTGGGGAACAACAATGAGCTGGGTGCAAAGTGTGCTACCCAAGTGCCTCTGACCTTGAGTCTGAACCACTGGGCCCACTGAAGCCAGCAGGTGTGCCCACAGGCGTGATCTGGAGTGGGAACCTGGCCTTCCACTCAGTGGGGTCCGGCTTCTCCTCCCTTTGTTTATCTGGAAGGGTTTTGCTTGTCCACTCAAATAGCTGAGTTGCTTTTAGCACAAAGGCTGCACTGTCTGATAATAATGAGAGTTCAGTACGAAGGACCCAGAGCTGGACTCAGTCTCTTTATCTGCAAAGTGGGTTGGGTATAGGCCCCCTCTTTCTCCAGAGTCAGAAGCACAGTCCTCCAGAAGCTCTAAATGGCATGTGTGCAGGTCTGGGCGACTTCTCCCAAGGAAGAGGAAGTGTGAAGTGCAGCCTGTGACCCTGGCAGCCTGTGGCAGGTCACTCCAGCTGCCTTTAATGTCCAGCCTACTCCCTGATATTTCTGCAGAAAACAAGGTTCCAGCCATTATTATCGCTCTGACTGATGGAACATTGCTGACATATGCATTTGAAGAGACGAAGAAAGAAGTGAGTGTCATCCATTGTTACCAGTATTTTGCTCCATGTATTTAGTAACTTACCTCAACACTTTCTTTCTATAGGCTGCAAGGGCTCGGAAAATGGGGACCACCATTTACGGTGTGGGTGTAAATGGCTACAAAGAAAAACAGGTAATTCTGAACAGGTAACCAAAGACACACCAGAGCCCAATTTGGGGATGTTTTCAAAGGCAGCTTTCCAAGGGTCACCCAGAGGATTGACTTTAAACATTCCACAAGTGTTTGAAAAATAGATTGCCCCTGCAGAAATGAATAGTGTTGTGTAAAACCTATACATCAGAGTTGTTGGTGGAAGGGCTCTCCACTCTCTAAGGCTGGACTGCTGTCTGATCCCAGGGGCTGGCCCTAGAAATCTAACATGGCCTGAGTCCAAAGACTGTCTCCTGGGATGGGGACCTGCTGTGTTCTCCACCCATGGCTGTGACTCATGCCATCACCTCTTACTTGTAGCTATTGGCAATTGCAGACAGCAAGTACCACACATTTGGAGTGGACACTGGATTTACAGGTCTAAAAGATATCGTTGATTCAGTGAGTGGGGGCTTGGTGTGAAAAGGGGGTTGGGGTGGCTTCTTACCATGACCTGCTGTTCACTCTTTCTGACATTGCCACCCATCTCTCTATTGCAGCTTGCAACTAGATCCTGTATTGAAATTACAACAGTGAAGCCTTCAAGTATCTGTGCAAAAGGCAAGATATGAAGTTGCCGTTTTAAGCTCAGGAGTGTGTATTTGTGTGTAGTGTGAGTCTGTGCTATGCATGTGGTGGGTGTGCTATGAGCATGTAGTTTCAGTGTGTGTGCTGTAGGTATGGTGTTTTCTTTTTTAATGTATTTTATTAATTAAGCAATTACAGTTGTCCCATTTCCCCCCTTTATTCCCCTGTGCCCTGCACACTCACTCCCACCCACATTCCCCCACTTTAGTTCATGTCCATGGGTCCTATATAAAAGTTCTTTGACTTCTACATTTCCTATACTATTCTTAACCTCCCCCTGTCTATTTTCTACCTATCATTTATGCTACATATTCTCTGTACCTTTCCCCCCTCTCTCCCCACCCACTCCCCCACTGATAACCCTCCATATGATCTGTTCTTTAATTTGGGCCTTTTTTTTTTTGGTCTCAGTGTACCTGTTACTAGTAAGGGGTGGAGCCTTAGATGTTCACCATGGCAGGGCAACCCACATGGCTGGGTTGTGACACTGTATGTGGGGGAGGGGGTTGAGAGGGGACAATGCTGCTTGCTTAGCTCTCTGCTGGTTTTCAGTCACTTCCCCTGCTACCCACAATCAAATTGGGCCCTTCTGGTGCTGATTCCTGGGTGGGTTGGCTTGTGTACATTCTAGGACTCTGCTGGTCTCTCCAATGAACTCTCCTGTGAGACTAGGAGTTTCTCCCACTGCTACCTCAACCCCCACAGGTGTTTTCAATGAGAGGTTTGAGGTTTTATTTTCCCATGCTGGAACCCTGGGTTGTATGGTCTGTCCCTTTCCCCAGTTATTCCTCTTGGTTTATCTGCTCTTGAATGTGGGACCACCCAGTCCACAATCCACTGCCTCACCAGGTCCATCAGCTGCAGCCTTGCCAGGAGTCCTCTCCACCCAGCTGCCTGTGTTCATTCACCCCTCCTGCCAGTCTGGATGAATGTTTCTTCTTTAACTCCTTAGTTGTTGGACTTATGTACAGTTTGATTTTTTTTCTGTAAGTTCTGATTGTTTTTTGTTTTTAAATTTGTTGTTGTCATTCTTCTTTTGGTTGTTTGAAGAGGCACAGTGTGTCTACCTATACCTCCATCTTGGCTGGAAGTCAAAGGTGTGGTATTTTCTGTATTAGTATAAGTGTGGTGTGAGTGGTCTAAGTGTGTATGGTGTGTATATGGTGTAAGTGAATGTGGTATCTTTGTGCATTTGTGGCATGTGTCTGCATGAAGTGGTAGCATGGAAATATGTGCTGTGTATATAGTTAAGCTCATGTTTGTGTGGGGTATGTATGCCAGGAGTTGTGGGATATGTGTACATTTTTCCTAGTTTTACTGAGATATAATGAACATAGAGCTCTGTTTCATTTGAGGTGTCATACCTAATGACTTGGCATACATATATTATGTATATGTAATGTATATGTATATGTAATCTCAAAATGAAAAGCTTAATGAAGAACAAAAAAATGTTTTAGAAACTTCAACAAAAAAATATCAACAAATGGAAACCAATAACATATGTAAAGGACAAGTGCATCAAAACTAATAAAGTGGGAGGGGAGGGAATTTCGGGGGAAAAGGGGAACGGTTTAGAGCAACAAGTATAAAGGACTCATGGACAAAAACTATGGGGGGTGGAAATGGGAGGAAGGTGGGGAGGGCTGGGGTGGTGGGCTGGGGCGGGGTAAAAGACAGAAAACTGTACAATATCAACAATTAAAAAATACTGATTAAAAAAATTTAAAAAAAAAAGACCACAATAAAAAAAAAATAAAAAATAAAGAAGCAGGAATGGAATGGGAAAAAAAAATAGTGATATCAATCTTCAACTAGTATTTATAAATAAAGGTAAAGTTTAAAAAATAAAAAAAATTAAAAAAAAATAAAAAAATAAAAACTAATCATGGCTCACCCTACTAATGCTAGTCAGATACCAGAAATATTAATGTAACTTAGCACATTAGCAAAATGGAAGGCAAAAATTATCTCAATGGGTGAAGAAAAACATTCAGGCAGTGCTCACTATCCACTGTCCTACTAGGAAACTGGGCAAAGTCATTGAATCTCACTAATACTCAGGGTGAACATCCCACCCAGTGGTTCAGTGGGGACACACTCTCTAACATCTATATGGAACTGGACAAGGATGCTCTAACCCTCCACTGTTCCTTCCAAGAGTACCTGCAGTTTGCTGAGGGCCCCCTGTGCCTCACCTCCCTCTGTAATGACCTCCGGATATGCAGACTTGAGTGTGCACATCACTGGGACCTGAGCCACTGACAGGATGGATAAGCACACCATTCCACTGGTAACAGCACACAGCTCAGTCCAGCTGGATCCTGACCCAGGGAGTAGGCTCTGGCCTCTGTGCTCCCTAGGTTATATTATAGTGCCATAAGCCTTAGGGTCAGGCAGAACTGTGCCCTACCTGAGCTCTTACCCATGGGCAGGAAACCTGGAGCAAATGCTGCATCTGCAAGCTCTACTCTGGTGTCAAAAAGCAGAGAGAGCAATCCCCACCATCAGACTTGTTGTGAGAGAAAGGCCTGTGGATTCTGCAGTGACTAGCACAGGATCAGGAAACTGGAAGGCCCTAACCAACAGTTGCAGATACTAATATTTCCCTCATTGATCACCACCCCCAGCCCCCATGCTGAGCCCAGGCTGGGAGGGGAGGCATTAAGGAACCTGCAGGATGAGAGCCTCTCTAGCTGTTGGTGGCAACTGTCTGACTCCTTCTGTCCTCTGAACCTGGGTCCTGCAGTGTGCGGCATGGAGGTGGGTTAGAGAGCCCCTCCCACAAGTAAAGTTCCTACCTGCTTCTCCTGGTGTAGAGGGCCCAGCCAAACAGCTGGCCTGACAGCTTCATTTCTCTGAATATGCCCTCTCTGGATAGAGAGAGGCCATTTATTCTCTGGATACACACAGGCCATGGTGTCTAAGCAGCATGCCAGTGCAGGGCAGGATGCCAGTGGTCTTTCCTCCCCCATGGCGGCCTAGCTGAGGTGAAAGGTGCTCACAACACATCGGGAGCCAGCCCAGCATGACCCAGTAATCTCTGCTCCAACTTTTAAACTCTTGCTCTTGTGTGGAAAGCTGCCAGACAGTGTGACAATCACTTAAAGGGAACACTCAAGGCAGGACTCTGGACCTTAAAAGAACTGGAAGGACCCACTTCATCAAGATGTCCTTCTAAATAAATCAGTGGGCTGTGCTCAAGAACTCAGGCCAGGAGAGAGGATGAGACACAGCCTCTTCAGCCCCTCAGGCTTGCTCTGGGTTAAGCAGAGGCCTCTGGGGCCTCTCTTCCTCTAATCTATGCTCCAGTACTTCCTCCACTCAGGGCTCATGGTGCTGAGAAGCCACTGTTTTAAACCAGCCTGGCCATGGATTTGGGACCTCTTTGCAGGACAACTGGACCCTCCAAGATCCTCCCTTAATTCTAGGCCACTCTTGCTGCAGAGGCTAGGGATAAGGATAGGGAGCTAGATGTCCTGCAAGCCTGTCCTTCATTTTATGGGGTTCAGTCCTCCCATCCTGAAGGCCTTATTCATGGGCCCCTCACCCTCTCCCTTTCCTGAAAGAATGGCACTTCTGGCTTCCTGAAGGCCTTATTCTGTTCCTTGTCACCGAGTATGTACAATCATGACTTTTGCTTGTGTCCACGGCTTTATTTATATCATTCAGTTTTTGTTTATCTTACAAACTTTCATTATGCAAATTATCAACCGCACAGCAAAGTGGATACAATTTTACAATGAACTGCCCTCTATCACTCTGGATTGCAAAGATAAAATACAGTCATTTACCTTGAAAAGGTAAAATATAACTCACCCCAAACCCTCCCTTCCACATAGCTTTAATTGTGACCATTTATTGTGAGTTCCATTTTTGAAATGTAGCACACTAATGTGTATCACTGAAGTTTGGACAAATACAAAAAGCACTAGTGTAATCCACACCCTATGAAGAAACAGATATTACCCCCATAAAGTACCCTCAGTCCCCTTGCCTGGCATCACTGTCCCCCACCCCACCAAGCAGCAACACGTGATTTTTTTTCCCTCCATTGACTAATTTGCAGCTTTAAGACATCTCCTCCGCTGATGTGTGGTGTGAATGTTGTGTCTACCTTCCACATTCAGCACAGTGGTTTGCAATCCCATCCTTCCTGTGGGTTTCCTGGGTGTGATCAGGGCTTTTCACCCTGGTGGCAGGCTGGAGGTGGCTCCTCATCATTCTTTTACCATTTGTGACTGACCCTGAGTGGGTATCTGCAGAAAAGCCCAATTGACAAGGGACCTCCATAGTGGCACATTGTAGGACACAGGACAGAGGAAGGCTTTACTCTGAGATCTGCTGGCAGTTCCCTCACCAAGGCTGGGAGACCTTTTGTGTTGGGGTGGCAGGCAGGGTGTGTGCTGCAGGAGGACCCTGAAGAGGCCGCGCAGTAGCCACTGGGCAGCACAAGGACACTCCTGCAACCAGCCTAGGTGGCTTCTGCCTCTCCACTACTATAAAGTTCTGCCTCTGTCCCATTCTGCTCTCATCAGAGACAGCTACTATAAGGAGTCAATCACATATATGTACAGAGCCCTCTCAATGGGCTTTACAAGTTCAGTTTTACCTGAATGCAGTCGTGCTATGCCTAATATTTCCCAACCTTCTGCACAGTATTCCATTAACAGGGACGGACCAAGTTTATTTCATCAGTCTCCCTGTTGGCCTTCATGTGGCTACCTTTTCCTCCTGTGGTAATTACTGTGGGAAGAATTGGGGTTTAGGGTGCTGAGTACAGAAGAAACAACTTGTGGAAAATCATAACTTCTTTAACTCAAAGTCACTTCTTTCAAAAATCTGAACGCCTCCCCCTGCCTCTCATATAGTGAAACCTGCAGAATTAACTAGGCCCTCCTGGGAGTTACAGCACCTAGGGACAGAGGGGACCCCCCTGCAAAGGCAAAGTGGAAACTGAGCAGGCTTGAGGGCCAGCAGGGAGCACAAGGCAGGAAGGAAGGGCATCTGGGCAGAGGAGCAGCATGCAAGGTTCCTGAGCAGTGCAGGCCCAGGCTGTGCTCTCAGCTGTCAGATGGCCCTGCCCTCAGTGGCTTCCCTCCCTCCTGTCACACACACATGGAGGAGGAGGCTGGGCCCATCCTTCCACGTGAGGCCATGACCACCCAGGGCTTTCTGGCTTGCACTCATAGCCTATGAAGCTGAATCCCACAGGACATATCTCCTGGTACCAAAGAGGGCTTGTCCCCAACAGAGGTGTTATAAGTGGGTCCTGACACTGGCACTTGCGGTCAGATATTAGCCCTGTACCTGCCATGACCTGGGGGAGCTATCTGCCTTTTCTAAGCACCAGTTTCTGTCTCTGTGAAAGTGGGGTCATAATGCCTAAATTAGGGGTTGCTGGCACAATTAAGGGAGAAACTTAAACAATGGCACAAAGTAGATTCCTGGCGGGGAATGTCACTTTGTATGAACACAGGAGTTCAATGCTTTGGCCTGGCACCAATTGTCCATTTCTGTTTCCTCCTGGCCTTTTGTTGTGGCAAGAAGATCATCCCTGCTTTACCGCTTCATCTAGAGCCTGATTTTTCCACAGTCAGCAGAACTTTCTCTTAGCCTACATCTAGTTACACTATGGTTTCTTAGTTTATGATTGTGCCTTGCAGAGAAATACTTCTTTACAATTCATAATCCAGCAATATAAATTGCAAACAACCCTCTGAGAAAATGAAGGGCAGCAGACCTGCCTCAGAGTGACCCAACTGATAGGTGAAAGGAGCAGTGTAGGAGACAGGTCATGCTGCTCCTTCCCAGCAGATATGGAGTGCTGGTCATGATAGGCAAGGCCCTTATGAAGTGTGAGCAGTTAGTGTGAGCCTGGCAGAATAGGGTTCAGAAGCAGCCTCTTATTGTTGGCCACTGTGCATGGCGAAGGCACATAGCGTAGAGACACTGAGCCTGCCCTGAATTGGCCACATGCCTGATTTCTTAGCAAAGGGCCATCAGTGGACTTCTCCAACTCTCTCTCACCATCAGTGTTCTCCCAGACTTCGATGTGTCTCAGGCTCTTCCTAGATCATGGTAACTGCCATCAGGTATTCTCCAGAGGCTGGCAGGTATGATCATGAAGAGGATGGGCCATGCCAAGCAAAGGATGACTGGCTGCAGTGTGAGAGTCCTGGAGTGAAGGCAGGCTCTGGGCCACTGGGAGCAACATACCTGAGAGGGCAGAGGCCCCTGACACGCTGCTAGTTTATATGCAGAAATAAGTCCATTGATGTTCCCATTTTCCAAAATAAAGCCAGAAATGGGGATTATAAGGGAAAATGTGAAGACTTTTCAATGTGGAATCAAATTTTTTACAAAACTCTTGAAAGCCTAACTTGTCAGCAGGCGATCTGCAGCCACAGCTCAAGAGTCAGTTTTCTTTAAAGCAGAGAATTTGCAAACATTACCTTTATTGGGAGTTCCCACCAACATGGAGGCATAGGCAGAAACCCTTTGCTTCCTCGCATAACCAAAAGGAGTGTAACAACCAATCTAAAATCAATAAACGCCAGAAGTGCCAGAAAATCAAACTTCATGGGACTCTAACATCCAAGGAATTGAAACAGTCAACCTGAACAACCAGACCGGTAAGGTGGCTGAAGAAGAGAACCTGCTACGAGGCAATGGACCATGTGGGCAGGGCTGACTGAATGGGGAAACTGGAACTCAATGCTCACAGTGGACTAAGGTGGTTCCCCTGGTAGGATAAACTCCTGGTCTCACAGGAGAGTTTGTTGGAAAGTGGGGCTAGAGACTAGCAGGCGAGCTGCACTGTTCACTCTCTGGCCCCTCCCCCACAGGCAGCACCACAGCACAGTAACAAGGGTTGCCCTACCTTGGTGAATAACTTAACAAGTGCTCCAAGACAAAGAAACAGGGCCCAAATGAAAGAACAGAGCAAAACTTCAGAAAGAGAGCTAAGTGATGAGATAGCCAACCTATCTGATGGAGAATTTAAAGTCCTGGTAAATCAAAATTCTCACAGAATTGATTGAGCTTGGGCAAAAAATGAAACATACCCAAAATGAAATAAAGCAAAATATACAGGGAATGAACAGTGACAGGAAGGAAACCACGACTCACATCAATGATTTGTAACAAAAGGAAGAAATAAACATCCAACCAGAACAGAATAAAGAAACCAGAATTCAAAGAAATGAAGACTTAGGAACCTTTGGGACAACTTGAAACATTCCAATATCTGAATTATGTGGGCACCAGAAGGAGAAGAACAACAGCAAGAAATTGAAAACTTATTTGAACAAATAATGAAGGAAAACTTCCCCAATTTGGTGAAGGAAATCAACTTCCAGGAAGTTCAGGAAGCCCAGAGAGTCCCAAAGAAGTTGGACCCAAAGAGGAACACACCTACGCACATCATCATTAAGTTACCCAAGATTAAAGACAAAGAAAGAATCTTAAAAGCAGCAAGAGGAAAGGAGAGAGTTACCTACAAAGGAGTGCCCATAAGGCTATCAGCTGATTTCTCAAAAGAAACCTTGCTGGCAAGAAGAGGCTGGAAAGAAGTATTCCAAGTCATGAAAGGCAAGGACCTACATCCAAGATTATTCTATCCAGCAAAGCTATCATTTAGAATGGCAGGGCAGGTAAAACGTTCCCAGATAAGGTCAAGTTAAAGGAGTTCATCATCACCAAGCCCTTATTGTATGAAATGTCAAAGGGACTTATCTAAGAAAAAGAAATCAAAATTATGAATAGTAAAATGACAACAAACTCACAACTATCAACAAATGAATGTACTAAAAAAATAACAAAAACAAAAATTAAGCAAACAACCAGAACAGGAAGAGAATCAGAGAAATGGACATCACATAGAGGATTTTCAGTGGGGAGGGAGAGGGGAGGAATGGGGGGGAGTACAGGGAAGAAGAAACATAATTGGTAGGCATGAAATAGATGGGGAGAGGTCAAAAATGGTATAGGAAACAGAGAACTCAAAGAATTTACATGTACAATCCATGGACATGAACTAAGTGGGGGATGCTGGAGGGCTGGGGGATACAGGGTGGAGGGGGGATAAAGGGGGAAATTTTGGGAAAACTGTAATAGCATAATCAATAAAATATACTTTAAAAAACCATTACCTTGATTGAATACTTGCTATAGGAAGACCTGAAGCAGGAGGCATCGGGATGCCATGTGCAAGGCTTCACTGGCATTACTGAGGAACTGTCCTTTAAGTGAATTGACCTGGGAAAAATCAAGCCAACTAGGCCAGGAGACAGAGGTGGAGGCCAGTGACCTTGTGCTGGCAGCAGGAAGACCCGCACATTCTCCTGTCTAAAACCCAGAGGCCAAGCCCACTATCAGCCCTTTCTGTGTCCCTGGTATTTACTTCGGGAAATGCTGGGGGGCCAACATCCTGGGGGAGGGCTTGGGCCCAGAAGCATACCTTAGCACATCAGTGTCTCCACACTGACAGGAGGAAAGGCTTATTGACTCAAGGTGGGTGGGTGAAGTCCATGGAGGGTCAGCAAAAGGCAAAGGAAGAGCAGTTGTCTGCTGACTTCTGGAACCTCAGCCAAGAAAGGACTTTTCTCATGGTGGAGTTTCTTGTGCAGGGTCCTCTGCTCCTCCTTGCCTCACCTAACTCCTGCCCCTTTCCCTGGGGATGCCAGGCTACCACAGGCACACAATGACAGGGAGGGAGGGAGAATAGACCCCTAAGTGTCAGAAAGTCCCTAAGGCACCCAGGCCTGGGTGCTCCGCTTGATGTGAGGCAGGGATATTTTCTAGCTGAGTTGTCTGCACTCCCTTCTCATTTCTGTGAGGGAGGGCCTGGTGGACAGCACTGCCTACACTCTTAATGGGTGCCTGGGATTTCCAGGTCAGAAGCCCATGAGGGGATGAGGCTGGGTACCTTGAATGTGCTCCATGGTCAGAGGCTGTGGTGAGAAGCCCTCTGAGAGCTTAAGGCCCAGCCCAGCCCCCTCACAGTGGATCCTCAGCAAAAGCAGGTGAAAATTGGGGATCAGGCCCAGGGAGTGCGCAATGGTGATTCAGACACAGCAGCTTCCCATGAAAGTCCCCTGAGATTTCTGTTTTAGGGGATGTCCTGTCATAATTGTGAGATCAGAGGATAACAGCACCCAGCCCCTTCTCACACTGATGTTTGTATGTTACCCTTGCAGAAAACTATGAATTGAATGTTTCTGGAAAAGGATTTAAGAATGCCAAGAACAAGAATGAAGTTATTTGTAGATTCAAATTCAGCAAAAATAAAGTTTTTGGTAAGTACCACCCTTCGGTCCTGCATGTGACAAATTTCCCACACCGGGCTGTATTTCTTTTAGTCAACCACACACTCAAAGCCCTTGCTGACCATTTGCTGTGGACACTGTGAGGACAGAGGCAGCTTGGACAAGTGGAAGGAGGAAGCTGCCTGGGAAGCTTGGCCATCTCTTTTTCCACGTGCAAAGGAGGAGATAATCAATCCCCAACACCACAATAGCATCTGGAGCAGGGCCGTCCTCCTCCTGTGGATGGGTTTGGGGTCTGGGTCTCCCTCACAGATGCATTACTGCACCCTTCCATCAGCTTTCGGTTCCCATGAGAACTGAGTAATAAATCCCACAAGTCTAGTCTGGTGGGGAATGGAGGCAGCTCCACATTCTGAGTCTGTGCCAGGTGCACTGGTAGTTTTCCCAGGAGTGTGTGCTCACCTTGGATTGAGACAAGGTGCCATCTGCCAGGCCTGAGCTCTGGAATTTGGCACAGGCACACTTTAGTGTGTTACCTTGACCAAATGAGTGTTCAGTTTTTAGCTTCTTTTTTCTCTTCTGTGTAATTTGGTCATTATGATCATTATAGTAACTAAGCTTCATAATATAATGTATATCAGTAAAAGTCTTAATTTTAAAATAAAAACACACAAATAAATGAAAACTCTCAGGCACCACGTAGACCTCCATGATGGCAGCACCTAGGTGGGTGTGATCTTCCCAGGGAGTACTGGGATAGAGTTGGACTTTTTGCATCCTCCTCACTTCTCCTAGTCAGTCCCTTGATACATTCATTTGAAATGATTATATTATGATCAATGACTTCTATTCCAGACCATCTAGTGTATCAAGAGCCACTCCTTCCCCCCAAGTACACTTTTAGGCCATATGTCCTTCTTTCCACAATGCACAGAATGGGGCTGGGGATGGTCTTGCTACATTCCACACATACAGGGTATAGATGGCCTCAGGGAATCAGGTTTCCCTTGGTCTATACTGTCTCAGGAGAGATTTAGGACTGAGTATCTCTTTTACATGTACAGCTAATATTTACTGAGCCCTGACTACATGAAGTGCCTTTTATCCACTCTCACAATTAATGCTCAAAGAAGATCTACTGTTCCACCTTTTTTATGGAACTGGAACCAGAGAGAGGAGCCATTAAAGAGTTTGCTTATATTCAGCAACTGGCACTGGAAGAGCTGGGACAAAGATCCAGGTGAAGGTGGGACACAGCCTATCCCTCAAAAAATGTGTTCAGATGCTACCTCTGTGGTCTACCAACTGTGGGTATACTTTGGAGATCACCAGTGTTCCTCTCCAAGGAGGACCAGACCAGAGTCTCACAGTGAAAAGACCATCCCACATTCTTAGGCCCCTTTGCTGACTGCCAGTCTATACGTGTTTGGAGGCTATCCAGAGTGGTCAAGCAGGGCTGTTTATCCTCAAGAGTTCTGATGCACTGAGGAAAATGATTTGGTTGTTTTTAATTTTATATTCCTCTAATAAAATATATTGAAATACATTTCGAAAATATAGAGAAGCATAAGAAATGTGTAAATATCAGTGTTTCTGTATATTCTATGTAATGTCTTTTTATTGTGTCATATTTTTATAATTTAAGATTTTTTTATGTGTCAACCTAAAGTATTTTTAATATATTTTATTGATTATGCTATTACAGTTGTCCCATTTCTCCCCCATCATTCCCCTCCACCCTGCACAACCCCCCCACCCACATTCCCCCCCTTTAGTTCATGTCCATGTGTCATAAGTTCTTTAGCTTCTACATTTCTCACACTATTCTTGCCCTCCCACTGTCTATTTTCTACCCACCATCTATGCTACTTATTTTCTGTACCTTTTCCCCCTCTATTCTTCTCCCACTCCCCTGTTGCTAGCCCTCCATATGATCTCCATTTCTGTGGTTCTCTTCCTGTTCTAGTTGTTTGCTTTTGTTCTAGGTGTGGTTGTTAATAGCTGTGAGTTTCCTGTCTTTGCACTCTCATATTTTTTATCTTCTTTTTCTCAGATAAGTCCCTTTAACATTTTATATAATAAGGGCTTGGTGATGATGAACTCCTTGAACTTGACCTTATCTGAGAAGCACTTTATCTTCCCTTCCATTCTAAATGACAGCTTTGCGGGATAGAGCAATTTTGGATGTAGGTCCTTGCCTTTCAAGACTTCAAATACTTCTTTCCAGCCTCTTCTTGCCTGGAAGGTCTCTTTTGAGAAATCAGCTGACAGTCTGATGGGAACTCCTTTGTAGGTGACTGTCCCCTTATCCCTTGCTGCTTCTAGAATTCTCTCCTTCATTTGAATCTTGGCTAATTTAGTTATGATGTGCCTTGGTGTGTTCCTCCTTGGGTCCAACTTCTTTGGGACTCTCTGAGCTTCCTGGACTTCCTGGAAGTCTATTTCCTGGGCCACATTGGGGAAGTTCTCCTTTATTATCTGTTCGGATAAGTTTTCCACTTGTTGCTCTTCTTCTTCCCCTTCTGGTACCCCTATAATTCAGATGTTGGGACGTTTAACAATGTCCTGGGGGTTCCTAATACTCTCCTCATTTTTTTGAATTCTTGTTTCTTCCTTGTTTTCTGTTTGGTTGTTAGTTTCTTCCTTCTGGTCCACTCCATTGATTTGAGTCCCACTTTTCCTCACATCTCTATTGGTTCCCCATGCATCTCCCTTCATTTCACATATTGTAACCTGCATTTTTTCATCTAATTTGTGAGCAAAATCAACCAATTCTGTGAGCATCCTGATCACCAAGGCTTTAAACTGTGCATCTGATAGGTTGGCTATCTCTTCATGGCTTAGAGGAATTGGCTCTGGGATTTTCATTTGTTCTCCAGTTTGAGCCATTTTTGGTGTTTTATTGTTGTTGTTGTTGTTGTTGTTGTTGTTGTTGTTGTTGTTGTTCTGCTCGAGGCTGTTACATAGTGAGGTGCTGAGCCTTAGTTGTTCCCCAGGGCAGGGAAGCCCAGTTGCTGAGTTGTGCCGCTGTATGTGGGGGCAGGGTCCAAGAATGAACAACAGCACTTGCTCCACTCCCTCCTGGATTCCAGTCCCTTCCACCACTTCCCCTTCGCCTGGATTATCTGCACCCAAATGTGCAACCACCTGGTCAGCCAGCCACCTTGCACAGCCTCACTGAGTCTGCACCATTGCCACCCCATGCCCAGGGTCTGCCAGCCACTGCCTGTGCACCTGGGAACTGCCAGCGCTGCTGCCTGCATTCCCAGGTCTGCACCTCCACTTTTTCCTGCCGTGACTCCGCCCCTCTTACCGGTCTGGATGAATGGTTGTTGGACTTCCGTAAAGTTCAATTTTCTATCTGTTCTGGTTGTTTTCTTGTTTCTAAATATCTGTTGTCCTTAATTTTGGTTGTGAGAGGAGGCACAGTGTGTCCACCTATGCCTCTATCTTGGCCGGAAGTCTAAATGCATCAATCTAAAGTATTTAGTGTAATCAGTTTCTGTTGGTTTGAAAACTCTTTTCCAGTCAAACATGCTTTGCTGCACCCTCAGTATCTCAGGTGCCCTCCATCACCTCATTCTACTGGCTCTGGTCTGTGAACACCTTACTGCAAAGTCCACTTGGGCCTCTTTTGGATTTTTCTTCCACTTAATCCCAAGTATTGCACCCAACAGAAGGTGCAAATCCTTCCCTAAAACATAGTTGGTGATTAGTTTTTATCATCAGTACCAATGAAGGAGTAACACTGTTCAGAATTCCATAGCTAGACACCTCCAGAAGAGGGGCGAAGTCATGGCAGGAAAAAGTGGAGGTGCAGACCCAGGAAGACAGGCAGCAGCGGCTGGCAATTTCCAGATGCACAGGTGGTGGCTGGCAGACCCTGGGCCCACAGGAGGCAGCTGGCAGACCCCGGGCACAGGGTGGCAACTGTGCAGACCCAGTGAGGCCACACAAGGCAGCTGGCTGACCAGGTGGTCCCACATTCATGCGCGGAGATAATCCAGGCAAACTGGAAGTGGCGGAAGAAACTGGAATCCAGTGGAGAGCAGAGCAGGTGCCATTGATCCCTCTCGGACCCCACACCCACATATAACTTCACAACTCAGCAACTGGGCTGCCCTGCATTGGGGAACACCTAAGGCTCCGCCCCTCACTACCTAACAGCCATGACCAGATCAAAAACAGAACAAAACAAATAAAAAAAAACCACCAAAAATGGCTCAAACTGGAGAACAAATAAAATCCTCAGAGCCAATTCCTCTAAGCCATGAAGAGATAGCCAACCTATCAGATGCACAGTTTAAAGCCCTGGTGATCAGGATGCTCACAGAATTGGTTGATTTCGCTCACAAATTAGATGAAAAAAATGCAGGCTACAATATGTGAAATGAAGGGAGATGCATGGGGAACCAATAGAGATGTGAGGAAAAGTGGGACTCAAATCAATGGAGTGGACCAGAAGGAAGAAACTAACAACCAAACAGAAAACAAGGAAGAAACAAGAATTCAAAAAAATGAGGAGAGGCTTAGGAACCTCCGGGACATCGTTAAACATCCCAACATCCAAATTATAGGGGTCCCAGAAGGGGAAGAAGAAGAGCAACAAGTGGAAAACTTATCTGAACAAATAATAAAGAACTTCCCCAATCTGGCAAAGGAAATAGACTACCAGGATGTCCAGGAAGCTCAGAGAGTCCCAAAGAAGTTGGGCCAAAGGAGGAACGCACCAAGGCACATCGTAATTACATTAGCCAAGATTCAAATGAAGGAGAGAATTCTAGAAGCAGCAAGGAATAAGGGACAGTCACCTACAAAGGAGTTCCCATAGACTGTCAGCTGATTTCTCAAAAGAGACCTTCCAGGCAAGAAGGGGCTGGAAAGAAGTATTCCATGTCATGAAAGGCAAGGACCTACATCCAAGATTGCTCTATCCAACAAAGCTGTCATTTAGAATGGAAGGGAAGATAAAGTGCTTCTCAGATAAGGTCAAGTTCAAGGAGTTCATCATCACCAAGCCCCTATTCTATGAAATGTTAAAGGGACTTATCTGAGAAAAAGAAGATAAAAAATATGACAGTGCAAAGACAGCAAACTCACAGCTATTACCAACCACACCTAAAACAAAAGCAAACTAAGCAAACAACTAGAACAGGAACAGAACCATAGAAATGGAGATCACATGGAGGGTTAGCAACAGGGGAGTGGGAGAAGAAGAGAGGGGGAAAAGGTACAGAGAACAAGTAGCATAGATGGTGGGTAGAAAATAGACAGGGGAGGGCAAGAATAGTGTGAGAAATGTAGAAGCTAAAGAACTTATGACACATGGACATGAACTAAAGGGGGGGAATGTGGGTGGGAGGGTGTGTGCAGGGTGGAGGGGAATGATGGGGGAGAAATGGGACAACTGTAACAGCATAATCAATAAAATCTATTTTAAAAAGTTATTATAAAAAGAAGAAGTCTATAGCTAAACTGACAGTAGAGTTAGGACAAAAGAAAAAAAAAAAAGAGCTGATCCTCTAGAATGGCAGTAAGCCATTCTAGAAGAAATGCCCTGATCTATGGCATAAAAAAAGAAAAACAATAAAAAGTATTACATTGTTAATTATAAAAGTGATACATAGTAGAAAGGAAATAAAGATAAAGAATAAAACATTACTCCTAATCCCTATCCACAGATAAGTACCTTCAACACTCTCAAATACATCATAGAAGACCTAATATTCCTTGAATGATGGAAGATAAAGAAACTGAAGTAGAATTAAAGAAACTTTTGAACATCACACAAATGTTTCTTTACTAGACATTTTCGTTTCTAAAAGATTTTCCTAAAGTTGAAAGGAAGCTATAAAAACATTAAGAGATTGGGGCTATAAGTGGAGAATCTTGTTTGATTTTGATTTGTGTGTTTTTAAAGTTTGTGTCCATTTAGTGACTCCTGGACTTCTATCTTATAAAAATTAGAGGATATTCTAAACAGACAACTAGACTATTTTCTAAAGAATTTAAAAAGAACAACGATTAAAACCTTTTCCAGTTTTAGGAGGATCACTCCTAAGAGTGTCCCTGGAGACTTTGCCTGACCCTGAGCATAACATTTTCTGTAGAGTTTCCTCCCCATCCCCTCTTTACAGTCTGGAGGTACAGGTCTAAGAGAGAGCTTGCCTTCATCCTGTAGAGGGGAAAATGCAGGTCACATCTGTCCACATGGGTCATCAGATACAGAGCTCTGACTCCAACCTCTTGCAGGCAGAGGCATTCTTCCTAAGGCTTTGGGAAGCCTGGGTCAGGAAGGCCAGGGAAATGACTATGCTCTGGATTTACAGATGCCAGAAATATTCAGCCTCCTGGGATCATTGATTCCTGCTTGCAGAGAGGAAATCTGAGACCCAGGCAAGCCGGAGCAGGGTGGAGAGACAGCTGGTAGCAAAACCAGCATATCAATGCAGCTTGGCCTTCTGCTCTTCATCACAGTTCAGGGATGAAAATGTGCCTAAGCTACAAGTTATGGAACTTTTCTGAGCCACTGGAGTGCCAACTCCCAAGACCCCACAAACAAAACAAAAACAAAGGAAAAAAGTCTCAATTCTCTGCTCAGACTTTCCTATCTCAATGAAGGACACCACCATCCATCCAGTCGCTCTGGTAAAAAAACTGCAAGTCATCCTTGACTCCTCTTCACTTGTACCCCACATGCAGTCCACTGGCAAGTCCTATTTCCTGTGTCCCAGAAATATCTGAATTTGGTCAGCCCCTGGTCAGCATTGTACTTACAATAAAACCTGAAACCATTTCCAGGGCCCATGACGCTCTACAGACCTCTCCTTATTCCTTTCTTTCCTATTCAACAAGCATACCTGGTTATGCCTCAGGGCCTTGGCTCATGGGCACACATGGCCTAGACACTCTTTCCCTGTGATCTTTCCATGGCTTTTCACCATCATCTTCAGCTGCAGAATCACCTCCTCACAGAGACCTTTTTTAAAAAAATAATTTTTGTACTGTTGTTCAAGTACAGTTGCCTCCATCTTCCTACACACTCCATGGCCCCCTGCACCACCCCCCATCTTCTACCCTCGAACCTACCCCCTTTGGCTTTCTCCATGTGTCCTTTATAGATGTTCTTTGATGACTCTTCCCCTTCTTTACCTCATTATCCCCTTCTGCCCTCCGCTCTGGTTACAGGCAGTTTGTTCTTTATTTCAATGTCTCTAGTTATATTTTGCTTATTTGTTTTGTTGATTAGGTACCACTTATAGCTGAGATCATATGCTATTTGTCTTTCACTGCCTGGCTTATTCCACTTAGCATGGTGCTCTCCAGTTCCATCCATGCTGTCACAAAGGGTAGGAGCTTCTTCTTTATTTCTGCTGCATAGTAGTCCATTGTGTAAATGTACCACAGTTTTTTTATCCATTCATTTACCAATGAGTACTTAGGTTGCTTTCAGCACTTGGTTATTGTAAATTGTGCCACTATGAACATTGCGGTGCATAGCTTCTTATGGACTGGTGTTTCAGGGTTCTTAGGATATAATCCCAGCAGTGGAATTGCTGGGCCAAAAGGCAGTTCCATTTTTACTTTTCTGAGAAAGTACCATAATGTTTTCCCTAGTGGCTGCACCAGTCTTCATTCCCACCAACAGTGCACTAAGGTTCCCTTTTCTCCACATCCTCTCCAACACTTCTTTGTTGATTTGTTTCTGATGGCCATTCTGACCAGTGTGAAGTGGTATCTCCTTGTGGTTTTAATTTGCCTCTCTCTGATGGCTAGTGATGTTGAGCATCTTTTCATATGTTTCTGAGCCCTCTGTACGTCCTCCTTGGAGAAGTGTCTGTTCAGCTCTTTTACCCATTTTTAATTGGGTTGTTTGTCTTCATGGAATTGACTCATGTGAGTTGATTATATATTTGGAGATCAAACCCTTGTCTGAGCTATAATTAGCAAATATGTTTTCCCATATAGTTGGTTCTCTTTTCAATTTAATGCTGTTTTCTTTAGCCATACAGAAGTTTTTATTTTGATGAAGTCCCATTTGTGTACTCTTTCCTTTATGTCCCTTACTCTAGGGGACATATCAGTGAAAATACTGCTGCATGGAATATCTGAGATTTTCCTGCCTGTGTTTTCCTCTAGGACTTTTATGTTGTCACAACTTATATTTTTTTATCCACCTTGAATTTATTTTTGTGTATGGTGTGAGTTGGTGATCAAGTTTCATTTTTTTTGCATGTAGCTGTCCAGATCTCCCAACACCATTTGTTGAAGAAGTTATTTTTACTCCATTTTATGCTTCTGCCTCCTTTGTTGAATATTAATTGACCATAGAGACTTTGGTTTATTTCTATTCTATTCCATTGGTCTTGGCATCTGTTCTTATGCCAGTACCAGGCTGTTTTGATTACAGTGGCCTAGTAATACAGTTGGTGTCAAGTATTGTGATCCTTGCAACTTTGTTCCTCTTTCTCAGAATTGCTGCAGCTATTCGGGGTCATTTATGGTTCCATATAAATTTTTGAAATCTTTGTTCTGTATCTGTGAAATATGTCATTATTACTTTAATAGGGATTGAGTTGAATATATAAATTGCTTTAGGAAGTATGAATTTTTTAAGTTTTTTTTAGGTTTATTTTTATTTTTATTTTATTGTTGCTCTTGTAAAGTTTTATGTCTTTTACTCCCACCCCAGCCCACCTCCCCAGCCCTCCCCACATCCCTCCCATTTTCACCCCCCATAGTTTTTGTCCATGTGTCCTTTATACTTGTTGTTCTAAACCTTTCCCCTTTACCCTGAAATTCCGTCTCCTCTCCCCTCTGGTGACTGTCAGCCTGCTCCCAGTTTCAGTGTCTTTGGTTATATTATGCTTGTTTGTTGGTTTTGTTGATTAGCTTCCTGTTAAAGGTGAGATCATATGGTATTTGTCTTTCACTGCCTGGCTTATTTCACTTAGCATGATGCTCTCCAGTTCCATCCATGCTGAAGCAAAGGGTAGGAGCTTCTTCTTTCTTTCTGCTGCATAGAATTCCATTGTGTAAATGTACCTCAGTATTTTGATCCATTCATTTACTGATAGGCATCTAGGTTGCTTCCAACACTTGTCTATTGTAAATTGTGCTGCTATGAACATAGGGGTATATAGGTTCTTTTGGATTGGTGTTTCAGGGTTCTTAGGATATAATCCTAGCAGTGGAATTGCTGGGTCAAAAGGTAGATCCATTTCTAATTTTCTTAGAAAATTCCATAATGTTTTCCATAGTGGTTGTACCAGTCTGCAATCCCACCAACAGTGCACTAGGGTCCCCTTTTCTCCACAACCTCTCCAACACTTGCTGTTTGTTGCTTTGTTTATGATGGCCATTCTGACTGGTGTCAAGTGGTATCTGATTGTGGTTTTAATTTGCATTTCTCTGATAGCTAGTGATATCGAGCATCTTTTCATGTGTCTCTGGATCCTCTGTATGTCCTCCTTGGAGAAGTGTCTGCCCAAGTCCTTTGCCCATTTTTTAATTGGGTTGCTTGTCTTCTTAGAGTGGAGTCGTGTGAGTTCTTTATATATTTTGGAGATTAAACCCTTGTCTGAGGTATCATTGTCAAATATGTTTTCCCATACAGTTGGTTCTCTTTTTATTTTAATATTCTTTTCTTTAGACGTGCAGAAGCTTTTTATTTTGATAGATCTCATTTGTTTATTCTTTCCTTTATATCCCTTGCTTTAGGGGACATATTAGTAAAAATGTTGCTGCGCAAAATATCTGAGATTTTCCTATGTTCTCTAAAATTTTAATGGTGTCACGGCTTATATTTAAATCTTTTATCCACCTTGAATTTATTTTTGTGTATGATGTAAGTTGGTGCTTGAGTTTCATTTTTTTTGCATGTAGCTGTCCAGTTCTCCCAACACCACTTGTTGAAGAGGCTATTTTTGCTCCATTTTATGTTGCTGCCCCCTTAGTCAAATATTAATTGACCATAGAGACTTGGGTTTATTTCTAGGCTCTTTGTTCTGTTCCACTGGTCCACGTGCCTGTTTTTATGCCAGTAACAGGCTGTTTTGATTACAGTGGCCAGGTAATACAGTTTGGTATCAGGTATTGTGATCCCTCCTATTTTGCTCTTCTTTCTGAAAATTGCTGCAGCTATTCTGGGTCATTTATGCTTCCATATAAATTTTTGAAGTGTTTGTTCTATGTCTGTTAAATATGCCATTGGTACATTAAGAGGTATTGCATTGAATCTGTAAATTGCTTTGGGTAGTATGGACATTTTGATGATGTTAATTCTTCCAATCCATAAACATGGTACATGCTTCAATCTGTTTATGTCTTTCTTAATTTCTTCTTCAATGTTGTATAGTTTTCTGAGTACAGGTCTTTTACCTCCTTAGTTAGGTTTATTCCTAGATACTTTATTTTTCTTTTATTATAGCAAATGGAATTTTATTCCTGATTTCTGTTTCTGATATTTAATTGTGCGTGTACAAAAATGCCTTTGACTTCTGAATATTGACTTTGTATCCTGCTGTTTTGCCCAATTCACTTATTAGGCAGAGTACTTTTTTGGTGGAATCTATAAGATTTTCTATGTATGCTAGCATGTCACCTGCAAACAATGACAGTTTTGCTTCCTCCTTTCCAATTTGTATGCCTTTTATTTCTTTTTCTTAACTGATTGTTCTGGCTAGGACTTCCAACACTGTATTGAATAGGAGTGGTGAAAACAGACATCCTTGTCTTGTTCCTGATCTTAGTGGAAAAATTTTTAGTTTTTGCCTGTTGAGTATGATGTTGGCTGTAGCTTTCTCTTATATGGCCCTTATTATGTTGAGGAATGCTCCCGCTATTCCCACTTTGCTGAGTGTTTTTATCATAAATGGGTGCTGTACCTTATCAAATGCTTTTTCTGCATCTATTGATATTATCATATGATTTTTATCTTTCCTTTTGTTTATGTGATGTATTACATTTATTGATTTGTGAATATTGTACCATCCTTGCATCCCTGGGATGAATCCCACTTGTTCATGGTGTATGTTCTTTTTAACATATTGCTGGATATGGTTTGCCAATATTTTGTTGAGGATTTTAGTGTCTATGTTCATCAGCAATACTGGCCTGAAGTTTTCTTTCTTTGTTATGTCTTTATCTGGTTTTGGGATTTGGATGATGCTGGCTTCATAAGACACCTTTGGGAGTCTTTTGTCTTCTTGGAGTTTTTGGAATAGTCTGTGAAGGATAGGGGTTAGCTCTTCCTTAAATGCTTTGTAGAATTCTCCTCTGAAACTGTGTGGTCCAGGGCTTTTTTGTGTTGGGTTTTTTTTATTATTATTACTGTTTCAACTTCACCAGCCGTTTTTGGTCTGTTCAGGCTTTCTGTTTCTTCTTCATTCAGTTTTGGAGATTAGATTTTTCTAGGAATCTGTCCATTTCCCCTAGGTTTTCAAATTTCTTGGCACATAATTCTCCTTTCCTATGATTTTGGGAGGATAGGGGTCAGGTCTAGACCACATTCTTCACAGTTTCCCAGCCTCCACCCAGTGCCTTGGTTCACAGCTGGGCCACCAGTGCCCTTCTGGGCTTGGCCTACACCTTCAGTCCACCAGTTGTGCTGTCCTTGAGAGGTGTACTAATTAGGGGCAACTCACACACCACCTTCTCACTCTTTGCTGTCTTAGGTCCTAGGCACTCTCAAAGTCTCTTCAGGGTAGTTCAGCTTCCCCACTGAGTTAAGTCTTTCTGGGGACTGCTAACTCACTGGGACCTCTGCTCTCCTCTGCAAGGGGTGCATCCTCCTTCCTCTTAGCAAGAGTCTGGCTGTGCAGGGCAGGGTCACCACCATGTCTGTGGGCAAGGGCTGCCGTGTGCTGCTGTGGTGGTGGGGAGCAGCTGCTGCAGTTTGGGCAGACGTGCAGGTCCTCTGCCCCTGATGGGGAGGACAGAGGCATGGTCCAGGCAGCAGAGGTGGGAGCAAGGCCAACTCTGTGGTGTGGATGGAGGCACAGTCTCCACCAGCTGCAGTGGTGCGGGTGTGGCCAAGGTTGCAGCTGCATGACTGTGGGGGTGGCCTCTATGGGAGAGTTCCCTAAACAGCCACAAAGAGCCTTTTTCTTTTTTTAAACAAAATCCTCCTGATTAAAAAAAATCCTCCTGTTCAAGCCTGCCACTCCTAAAAAGTGCCTGGCCTCTCACACAGCCCAACTTTCCAACCAGATCAGAGACTATCTGGGTCAGTTCTGCCATGTCCCAGCTCTTCTCCCTTCTCCAGGTGTTGCCCAGCTCCCCAATTTATCTGGTAATGACCCAGCTGGCATCCACAGTCTCAGTGGGTGAACACCACCCTTGTGGGTCTGCCACTTCGTCTTTATTCCCGCCAGCAACTTCAAGCATCCAGGTCTATCCTAGTGCAGCTCTATCCTCCCTGTTTGACAGGGGAGGGAACCATTGACCTGGCTCTGTTCCAAGAATCCTTTGGCAGGGCCTGCAGGCACTGGGCCTGTGGCTGCAGCAATCCTGGTCCCCGTGCTGGTCCCAGGGACCTTACCATCCCAAAGCAATCACCTTACCATATGTTTTTCAATGTCCTCTACAGTTTTGGCCTCCAACCTTCATGTATGCTGGAATTCCGCTGGCTGTTCACTCTGTTCCTCAGAAGATTGGCTAGGTGTTCCACCTGTGCTCAGGGGGAAGTGGACTCTGCTCCCACCTACGTTGCCGCCATCTTCCAACTCCTTATCTTTCCTTTTTGGGTATTCTTTATTCAAGTGACCCTGTAAAACATTTTTCTAAGCTAATAAAAGCTTTAAGCATTTTTGTAAGTCTACTACAATAGTTATTTTTTCTAATTTTTGAAGAGTAAGACGATTGAAATATCCCATCTGATATAACAAATTAATATAAACGAATTGGATATAATTCTGTTATAAATAAATTAGAAATTTATTTCAGAATTTTATTTACTTTCATTTAATTATCTCCCTGTCTCTCCCCTTTGGCAACCATCCGCTTGTTCTTTATATCTCTGGGTCTGTTTCTGCTTCATTTATTTTATTCACTTGTTTTACTAATTAAAATTTTTTAAATTTATTTATTTGAGAGAGAGACACAGAAAGAAACGTCAATTTGTTGTTCCACTTTTTATGCATTCATTGTTTGATTCTTGTATGTGCCCTGACTGGGAATCGAGCCCTCAACCTTAGTGTATGGGAATGATGCTCTAACCAACTGATTTCCCCAGCCAGGGAGTGTTTTACTTTTGCAGATTCAACTTATAAGTGAAATAATATGAGATTTCTCTTTCTCAGTCTGACTTATTTCACTTAGCATAATACCCTCAGGTTCCATCTGTATTGTTGAAAATGGCAAGAAGATTTTATTCTTTTTTATTGTTGAGCAGTAGTTCATTATATATATGCCACTTCTTATCAATAAACATCTAGTTTGCTTCCACATCTTGGCTATTACAAATAATGCTGCAATGAACATAGGAATGTATATATCTTTTTCAATGACTGTTTTTGTTGTTTTTGAAAATGGAATGGCTAGCTTGCATGACAACTGCTTAATTTTTTGAGAAATCTCCATACTGTTTTCCATAATTGCACCAACTTACAATCCCACCAACAGTGTATGAAGGTTTACTTTCTCCATATCCTCATCAGCACTTGTCATTTTCTTTTTTTTTTTAGATAAAGCCATTCTGGCAGGTATGAGGAGTTGTCTCTTTTTTGTTTTGATTTACATTTTCATGATGATTAGTGACAAGCATCTTTTCAGATGTCTGTTTTCCATCTGTATGTCCTCTCCGGAGACATGTCTATTCATATCTTCTGCTCTTTTTTTAATTGGATTTTTTGGAAGGTTTTGGTATTGTGTTATATGAGTTCCTTACATATTTTGAATATTAACTCCTTTTCAGATGTATCATTTGTGAATATCCCTCTCATTCAGTAAGTTGTCTTTTCATTTTGTTGATAGTTTCTTCATATTGCAAAATATTTTTAGTTTGATGTAATCTTATTTGTTTGTTTGTTTGTTTATTGTTTCCTTTGCCTGGAAAGATTCTGTTGAGAAATCAGCTGAAAGCCTTATTAGAGCTCCCTTGTAGATCTTCTTTTGCTGCTTTTAAGATTCTCTCTTTGTCTTTAGCCTTTGGCATTTTAATTATGGTGTATCTCGCTGTGGGCCTCTTTGGATTCATCTACTTTGGGACTCTCTACACTTCATGGACTTGTATGTTTATTTCTTTTGCCAGGTTAGGAAAGTTTTTGGTCATTATTTCTTCAAATACATTTTCATTCCCTCACTCTCTCTCTCTTCTCCTTCTGTTACTGCATGATGCAAATATTGTTATATGCTTGATATTGTCCCAGAAGTCCCTCAAAACTACCCTCAAATTTTTTTATTCTTTTTTCTTTTTGCTGTTCTAATTGGGTGTTTTCTGCTATCTTGTCTTCCAGTTGCAGATTGAATTCTCTGTTTCATCTAATCCAGCAATTTTCAACTCTTTTCACCTCATAGCATACATAAACTAATTACTAAAATTCTGTGGCACACCAAAAATATTTTTTTTCCTGATCTAACAAAAAAAAACAGATAGAAATTTGATTCATTCACACCAGACAGCTACTGCTGTGTTGGCAGTTCTCATTTTTTTTAAATTTGGCAATCTAAGAGAAAAGAGGTCAGTGCCCTTAACTAAATAGTCAGGTATTGCACATTTTAAAAATTCTTGGAGCGCACCAGTTGAAAAACAATGATCTAATCCTATGCTGATTCTATCTAATGTATTCTTCATTTCAGTTATTGTATTCTTCCTTTCTGGAAGGTTTTTTTATTTTTATATCATCATTTTTATGTTTCCTATCATTTTGTTGAAGTTTTTTCTCATTAGATTATCTATTCTTTCTCTATGTTCTCTGAACATTCTCAAAACCAGTGTTTTGAACTCTATACCTGGTAGATTGCTTTTCTCCATTTTGTTTAGTTCTTTTCTGGAGTTTTGTCCTGTTCTTTCATTTGGGACATATCTCCTCATTTTGGCTGCCCCCCCAACCCCCACCTCCACCATGTGTGTTTCTATGTATTAAATAGTTCTGTTATATCTCCCAGTCTCTAAAGAGTGCCCTTCTATAGTAGGTCTCCTGTAGGGCCCAGTGGTGCAGGCTCCCTGTTTACCTTAGCTTTGTGCTCCAGGTGTGTCCTTTGTATGGGTTGTGTGTGCCTTCCAGTTGTAATTGAGCCTTGATTGCTTTTAACAGGTCAGTGAGTGAGATTTACCATGGGGCTGTGATGACTGACCATGACTACAGCAAATAACCTGTTGTGTAGTGACCTTACAAAGAGGTGTTTACTTTAGTGAGACTCTGGTGCCTGCCTAATCCACCTTTTGGGTGTGTCATTGGTGGTACTAATGGGATGGTGCTCTGTTGTGGTCTGAAGCCACCACCATGTGTATTGGTTCTGGGCCCTCTTGGAAAGGGCTCTGATGGCAAGCCAAGTTCGGCCACTGCCTATGTCCAGCCTGAGGGCATCTGTAGAAACTACAAAGTGACTTGCAATTAGTCACTGTCTATACTGGGCTTGGAGGCACCTGAAAGGGGATATGTTGTGACCTATGGCCACCTACCACTACTGCCACACTTGAGGCCACTTAGCAAGTAGCATGTCAAGGCCAGCTGCAGCTTTTTTGGGTTTGTAGGCCATTGACAGATTTTAGGAAAGTACAGAATGCAGGCCCAACCTTATGAGGAACATCTACTAAAAAAAAGTTTAGGCTGGTATGCAAGTTGCGTGGGGCAGTATCTCAGGGAATCACCAGGGTAGGGTGAAAACAGTGTTAGCCAGGTTGATGGAGACTCTGATTTAGTCCCTTCATATGTCTGCTAGCTAGGTTGGGAGAGGGCTCAATAAAGGACCAATGGCACCTGCCAGCACTTCTGTGCCATACAGGACTGCCCCTCTGGCCTTTGCCCTGAAGCCAGACAATTCAGTTCCTCCCTATATATCCAGGGTGCTCTTAGTGCTGCTGTCCCTTTTCTGGTACTTAGGGTGAGTGTTGATGAGCAAGTATGTCCATGTGCAGGTCCCTTAAGAGGAAGCCTGAGTCTACAGCAGCGCTCTGTCTCACTTAGACTGAGTCCTTGATGATTTTCACAGCTAGCTGTTGTGGGATTTCTATTCCGCTGCTAGAGCCTTGGTCTGGGTGGAGATCCAGGTGTAAGGTTTAAAATTGCTCATTATTATTATTATGTATCATATTGTCTTGCATTTCTCTTAATCCCTCTTCATTCTTTCTGAGCCACTTTTCCTTTTCTTGCTCTTTCTGGGTGTTTTTTTCTACTTTGTCCTCCAACTTACTGATCTGATCCTCTGCTTCATTGATTCTGCTTTTCATTCCTTCTACTATGTTCTTTAGTTCAGAAATTGTATTCTTCATTTCCTCTTGGCCCTTGTTGATTGTTTCTATTTCCTTTTTCAAGTTCATATAGTTTGCAGTGAGTTCATTGTAGCTTCCCTGTAGTTTCTGGTAACTCATTGAGAGCTCATGGAGCTTCCTGACAACCATTGCTTTGAACTCAATATCTGATAGGTGAGTTGCCTCTGTTTCATTTAGCGTTGTTTCTGTGGCTTCATCCTTTCCTTTCATTTGGGGATTGTTTCTTTGTCTTCCCATTGTTTGTGAGACTCTTCTTGTAAGCCTCAGCATCTTAAATTGATCTGTTCCAGTTCCCTGGGTTTATGGTGTGAACTTCTGTGGTAGAATACCTGTGAGATTCAGTGGTGCAGTCTCCTTCTGGTATCCTGGTGTTCACAGCTTCCACTGTCTCAGCTGTTGGGATGCCCCCTGTTTGGGTCCAACTCTGGTTTTTTCACAGTTCCAGGTTTTTTTGTCTCACTTGTGGGTATTTAAAAAGAGAAAAGAAAAAAATGAAAAAAGAAGAGGAAAAAAGTGGAAGGAAGAATACATAAAATTGGAAAGAAATGAAGACAGAGTAAAACAAGAAAGAAGTAAAGAGAAGCAAAAGGAATTGAGGGATAAAAAAGATTAAAAAATAAGAAGAATAATAAATATATGATTAAAACAAAACAAAACCAAAAACCCCACAAAAACAAACAACAAAAAAAATAAAATTAAATTAAAAAAAAAAACAAAAAAAACCCTCTTGCTGTTTTCAAACTGGCCAAACTGGTTTTTCTGGTCTTGCTGGCTGCAACAGGCTGAGGGGCAACTAGTACCACTTTTCTTCCTGTTCTGCACTCAGTGAGCCTTGGGCTACCCTCCTCAGTGCCAGCCGTGCTCTCTCCTCAGGGCTATTGGTGCACTCTCCATGCAGGGCCTTGGGTGTGATTTCTGAGCCTCCTGCAGAGCTCACACTTTCTCAAGTTTATGGGTTTGAGCTGGGATCTCTTATGGATGGAGCACTCCCCACATTTATTGCTGTGAATTCCAGGTCTCCTACAGGGCCCACGCATCTACCCGAGTCTACAGGTGTGAGCTCTGTGAGTTTCCTGAGTTGCGCACACTCACCCTAGGATCACAGGTGTGAGCTCCAGGTCTTCCACAAAGCCCCCTCCTCTGATCGCAGGACTGCCTCACATCCCAGGGCCACCTCCGGTCAATTGCAGGGCCGCCTCTAGTTGCTCAGCCGCCACGTCTGGTTTTCCAATGTCCGCTACAGATTTTGATCTCCTATTTTCATATATGCTGTGGTACTGTTGGCTGTCTACTCTGTTCCACTGTAGATCAACTAGTTTTATCTCCCGTGTGCAGAAGGAAGTGGAATCTGCCTCCTCCTACCATTCTGCCATTTTGAATCCTCTGGTTTGCACCATTTTTGGTGTTTTTGATTTTTTTTTTGGTCTGGTCGAGGCTGTTATGTAGTAAGGGGTGGAACCTTAGGTGTTCCTGAGGGCGGGGCAGCCCACTCGCTGAGTTGTGATGCTGTATGTGGAGGCAGGGTCTGAGAGAGAACAATGGCACTTGCTCTGCTCTCTCTTGGGTTCCAGTCCCTTCTGCAGCTTCCTCTTCGTCTGGATTATCTGTGTATGAATGTGGGACCACCTTGTCAGCCAGCCACCTTGCACAGCCTCACTGGGTCTGCACAGTTGCTACCCCATTCCCTGGATCTGCTAGCTGCCACCTGCATGTCTGGGACCTGCCAGCCGTTGCTGACTGCGTTCCCAGGTCCACACCTCCACTTTTTCCTGCCGGGACTCTGCCCCTCTTACCAGTCTGGATGAATGGTTGTTGGACTTCCATACAGTTCAATTTTCTATCAGTTCTGGCTGTTTTCTTGTTTCTAAATACTTGTTGTCCTTAATTTTGGTTGTGAGAGGAGGCACAGTGTATCCACATACACCTCCATCTTGGCCAGAAGTCCAGATTAAATGTTTTATAAATTTTATTAAGTCCAACAAATTTAATATGGCATTTAAGGCTATTATTTTATTAATTTTCCATCTGTGTGATCTATCCATTGATATGAGTGTGCTATTAAAATATCCTACTATTATTGTATTACTGTAACTTTCTCCCATTATGTCTATTCTTATTTGCTTTATATATTTATGTGCTCCTGTGTTGGGTATTAGATATTAATGACTGATGTATCCTTTTCATGGATTGCCCCCTTTATGATTGAGATGTGCTTCTTTGTTGTTTTATACATTCTTTGTTTTAAGATCTATTTTGTGTGATATAAGTATCCCAGGTTTCTTTTCATTTCTATTTGCATGTAATATCTTTTTCCATCCTTTAGTGATTAGTCTATATGAATCTTTTGATTTGTAGTGAGTATCTAGTAAGCAGCATATCAATGGGTCATGTTTTTGAATCCACTCAGCCACCCTACACAGAGCATTTAATCTATTTACACTTAAAGTGATTATTTATGTATGTATTAATTGCCATTTGCTAATTATTTGTGGCTTGAGGGGTTAGTTCTCTGTTTCTTTCGACTCTTTCTTCCCTATGGTTTGCTGGTTTTCTTTAGCTATTTTTTAGGGTTCTGTTCTCTCTACTCTGTGTATCTTCTGTAAGTTTTTGGTTTGTGGTTGCTATGATGCATATCATTCTTAATATATAACAGTCTATTTTAAGCTGATGGGCATTTAAGATCAAATATATCCTAAAAGAACATTTTCACTTCCACCTCCACTCTTTATGTTTTATGTCATATTTTAGGTATTTTTGTTTTGTATATCTTCTTATTACTTCTTTATTTTGAATTGTTTAGTATATTTTTTTTTACCATAGTGGCTTTTGAGATGTATTATTTGTTGTATTTATTAATTAGTGGCTTTACCTGTGAGATATTTTTTATTTATAATCTTTTCTTACTTGTGGTTATAGCCTTTCCTTTTATGATTAAAGAAACCCTTTAACATTTCTTGTAAAGCTGGTTTATGGTGATGAACTCATTCAGTTTTTGCATGTCTGGAAAATTCATTATTTCTCCTTTAATTCTGGGTAATAACCTTGCTGGGTAAATTATTCTAGGTCCTATTTTCCTTATTTTTTCCAGCAATTTAAAGATATACTGCTTTTCTCTTCTGGCTTGTAAAGTTGCTAATGAGAAATCAGTGGATAGCCTTATGGGTTACTTTTGTACGTAACTAGTTGTCTTCCTCTCCCTGCCTTCAAAACTGTCTCGCTCTTTAACTTGTGCCATTTTAATTACCAAAATGTCTGGGTCTTGGTCTCTTTGGGTTCATCTTGTTTGGATGATGAACTCTCTGTGCTTCTTAAACCTGGATGTGTTTCCATTCCAGGTTTTTGTTCCTTCCTCTCTTTCTTCACCTTCTACATTCCTATAATGTGAATATTTGTGCACTTGGTATTTTCCCAGAAGTACCTTATGCCAGAGCTTCCCAACCTCTGGGCTGTGGACTGTTACCAGTCCAGGCCTGTTAGGAACTGGGCTTCCCAGCCGGAGGTGAGCCTGAATGTAATGCACTTGAATCATCCAGAAACAATTGTGTACCCCTGGGTCCATGGAAAAATTGTCTTCCATGAAACCAGACCCTGGTGCCAAAAGGTTTTGGGGACCACTGCTTTAAGCTATCCTCATTTTAATTTTTTTTTTCTGTTCTGATTGGTTGATTTCCACTCATCTGTTTTCTAGGTCACTGATCCATTCTTCTCTATTAGCTACTCTGTAGCTAATTCCTTCTAGTGTAGTTTTCATTTCAGTTACTGTGTTCTCCAGATGTGCTTGGTTCTTTATTTCTCTCTAATTTCTTCTCCTTCAGTGTCAAGTTTGGTGAGCATTCTTAAGACCATTTTTTTTAATTCTTTATCAGGAAAATTACTTATCTCTGTTTCATTAGCTTTTGAGGGACATTTTACTTCTTTCTTTATTTGATAGATATTCTTCTGCCTTTTTATTTTGTTTGATTTTCTATGTTTGTTTACATGAATTAGACAAAATACCTGTCTCTTCCAGTCATGAAGAAGTGACCTTGTGTGGAAGTGACCTCTGTATAAGCAGTATGTGCTAGACAGTTTTGAAAGTTTAGTTGGAGCTGAGTTGATGACCACAATGTCCAGGGACCTGACGTAGGACCAGCTTGGAGGGAGGCCAGATGTGTGCAGCAATGCTGTTAGTACTGCTTGCTCCCTTTAGTTAGACTCTAAATAAACTCAGGCAATGTATCCAGGAACATGCTGTGGCAAATTTACAGGTAGAGCAGAGTACCCAGCTAGAGCACCCATCTTCCCTATCCGAAATGGAGGGAGGAGTATACAATGGCTCTCACTAACACCTTAGACACAAGAAAAATTTTAAAGTTCCCTAAGAGCTCCCACAGCTCCCAGTCTTCTCTATATGGTCTTTTTCTCATGTGTTGTACAGAAAATGATTTTGTATAGAAGGAAGCCCTTTGTATGCTGTATTTTCCAAAAGGTTTTGGCAGCCAGTTGGGGCTGGGTAGGAACTTACAATGGTTGAAATGCTAGTCTGTTGGCCTGTAGCAACTCTAAGAGTGTATAGTGATGCCCTATTGACCCTGACTGCTCTTTTTATTCAGAACTAAAATGGGCTCTGGGGCCGTGTGATTGGGAATGCACTTCAGAAATCTTGCAGGTAGGACAAAGCACCTGAATAGAAGTCCCACCTCCCCTACAAAGTAGAGGGGACATATGGGTAAACTATGGTGCTCACTGCTGCCTCTGATCCTGAAGAGTTCCTACAGATTCTGGAGAACCTGTGACAGACTGGCTTTCTCTATTTGATCACTCTCTCTTGTTTGTTTTAATTACCTGTCAGTTGTCTCTCAGGAGTAAGGGACAACTTTATATGTAAGTGTATATTTCAGGGTGCTCATAGGAGAGTGTGTGTTACACATCCTTCTGCACCACTGACATCCTTGATTGCCCTTTTGAGACACACTATTTTTGATGGGAATTTTCAACAATATACAAAATTAAAAAGAATTGTATAATGAACTTGAAGCATGCATCACCTACTTGAAATAATTACCACCCCTGGCCAGTCTGATTTTGTTGATGTTTTCACCATCAATTATTTTGAAGCTAACCCCACACATTGAAGCACTTTTTTGTTATAAATGCATTGGTTTCACTAGGAGAGAAATAGGATCCTTAAAGACAAGACACGTCACCCATTCCTAAGTAGTATCCTTCCCCCTTATTTCTCGATACCTTTCCTTGTTTATTGATATCACAGCATCTTTTCACTCTCTGGCATTTATTTTCTTTATTATTATTTCATTGTCTATCTTCCCCTCAAATTGTTGAAACATAAGCCCCTTGGGAGCAGGGTCTCTGTAAGCCGCATTTCCATTAAACACAGAGCATTGCACAATGCCTAAGGCATAGTATGTATTCAGAAGAAGGCAGAGAAAAGAAGCTGGTGTCTGCCAAAATGTTAGCTGTGCGTGCCAGGGCAATCAAAAGGAAAGATGGATGAATGGACATGTACATTGACATCTAATTTTTAATTTTTATTCAATTCTCTTTTTCAGTTATAATAGACATACCAGTTTCAGGTGTACAGCATAGTGATTTGACATTTGTATAACTTATGAAGTGATCACCCTGGTTAGTCTAGTACCCATCTGATACTAAATACAGTAAATATTATTGATGGTATCCCCTATGCTATACTTCTTAATCCCTTTCACATTTTTCAGCCTTCTTCCCAATCTCCCTCCCACTGATAACCATCAATTTGTTTTATTGTATTTATGAGTTTGTTTCTGTTTGTTCATATATTTTTGTTTTTATGTTCCACATATAAGTAAAATCATATGATATTTGTCTTTCTCTGTGGCTTATTTCATTTAGCATAATACCCTCTAGGTCCATGAATGTTGTCACAAATTTTAAGATTTAATTCTTTTTCTTAATTTTTTTAAATATATTTTATTGATTATGCTATTACAGTTGTCCCATTTCTCCCCCTTCATTCCCCTCCACCCTGCACACCCTCTCCCACTCACATTCTCCCCTTTAGTTCATGTCCATGTGTCATAAATTCTTTAGCTTCTACATTTCCCACACTATTCTTGCCCTCCCCCTGTCTATTTTTTACCCACCATCTATGCTACTTATTCTGTGTACCTTTTCCCCCTCTCTCCTCCTCCCATGCCCCTGTTGCTAACCCTCCATATGATCTCCATTTCTGTGGTTCTCTTCCTGTTCTAGATGTTTGCTTAATTTGCTTTTGTTTTAGGTGTGGTTCTTAATAGCTGTGAGTTTGCCATCTTTTCACTGTCATATTTTTTATCTTCTCTTGCTTATATAAGTCCCTTTAACATTTCATATAATAAGGGTTTGGTGATGATGAACTCCTTGAACTTGACCTTATCTGAGAAACGTTTTACCTTTCCTTCCATTCTAAATGACAGCTTTGCTGGATAGAGCAATTTTGGATGTAGGTCCCTGCCTTTCAAGATTTCAAATATTTCTTTCCAGCCCCTTCTTGCCTGTAAGGTCTCTTTTGAGAAATCAGCTGACAGTCTGATGGGAACTCCTTTGTAGGTGACTGTCCCCTTATCCCTTGCTGCTTCTAGAATTCTCTCCTTCATTTGAATCTTGGCTAATGTAATTACGACATGCCTTGGGTTGTTCCTCCTTGGGTCCAATTTCTTTGGGAGTCTCTGAGCTTCCTGGACATCCTGGTAGTCTATTTCCTTTGCCAGATTGGGGAAGTTCTCCTTTATTATTTGTTCAAATAACTTTTCCACTTGTTGCTCTTCTCCTTCCCCTTCTGGGACCCCTATAATTCGGATGTTGAGACGTTTAATGATGTCCCGGAGGTTCCTAAGCCTCTCCTCATTTGTTTGAATTCTTGTTTCTTCCTCGTTTTCTGTTTGGTTGTTAGTTTCTTCCTTCTGGTCCACTCCATTGATTTGAGTCCCAGTTTTCCTCCCATCTCTATTGGTTCCCCATGCATCTTCCTTCATTTCACGTATTGTAACCTGCATTTTTTCATCTAATTTGTGAGCAAAATCAACCAATTCTGTGAGCATTTTGATGACCAGTGCTTTGAACTGTGCATCTGATAGGTTGGCTATCTCTTCGGGGCTTAGAGGAACTGGCTCTGGAGCTTTCATTTGTTCTTCAGTTTGAGCCATTTTTGGTGGGGTTTCTTTTTTTTTTTTGTTTTGTTTTGGTTTTAGTCTGGTCGCAGCTATTACGTAGTGAGGGGTGGAGTCTTAGGTGTTCCTCAGGGCAGGGCAGCCCAGTCGCTGGGTTGTGACGCTATAGGTGGGGGCGGGGTCCGAGAGGGAAGAATGGCTCCTGTTCCGCTCTCTCCTGGACTCCAGTCCCCTCCACCACTTCCCCTCTGCCTGGACTGTCTGCAAGCGTGAATGTGGGACCACCCGGTCAGCCAGCTGCCTTGTGGGGCCTCACTGGGTCTGCACAGTTGCCCCCCTGTGTCCGGGGTCCACCAGCTGCTGCCTGTGGGCCTGGGGACTGCCAGCCGCTGCCTGTGCACCTGGGAACTGCCAGCCGTAGCTGCTTGCATTCTAGGTCCGCACTTCCACTTTTTCCTGCCGCAACTCCACCCCTCTTTCCAGTCTGGATGAATGGTTGTTGGACTTCCGTATAGTTCAATTTTCTATAAGTTATGGTTGTTTTCTTGTTTCTAAATATTTGTTGTCCTTAATTTTGGTTGTGAGAGGAGGCACAGTGTGTCCGCCTACGCCTCCATCTTGGCCAGAAGTCCAAGATTTAATTCTTTTTATGGCTGAGAATATTCCACTCCATATATGTAACGCACCTTTTTCCATTTATCAATGGATACTAGTATGCTTCCATATCTTGGCTATTTTTTTAAAAATGCTACAATGAACATAGAGGTGCACATGTCTTTTCAAATTAATGTTGTGGAATTTTCTGGATAAGTAACCAGAACTAGAATTGCTGAGCCATATGGCAGTTCTATCATTAATTTTTTGAGGAACATCCTTTCTGTTTTCCATAGTGGCTGCACAAATTCACAATCCCATCAACAATGCATAAATTTTCCCTTTTCTTTACATACTCGCCAACTCTTGTTGTTTGTTGATTTATTGACAGCCATTCAGACAGATATGAAGTGATATCTCATTAGGGTTTTAGTTTGCATTTCTTTGATGATGAGTAATATTGAGCATGTTTTCAGATGTCTATAGTCCATCTGTATGTCCTGTTTGGAGAAATGTCTGTTCAAGTCCTCTGCCCTTTTTAAAACTGGATTGTTTATTTATTTATTTATTTATTTTGGTGACTCCTATTTCTTAATCACCATGCTTGTGGGTGTGGGACCTGCCTGTTCCACAACTTTGATGAGGCTTCTTTTTTATAGCTTTAGTTATAGAAATTCTGTTTAGGTAGTCTTTAGGTGTTCTCAGTGATGGTGGTTCTATATCCATTGACATTATTATATAATTTTCTTTCAGATCAAAAAGCCACATCTGTGAAAGATAACAACCTAACATGCCCAGGAATAAAGATAGAAAGTCCAAACCAGTAAGTGAGTAGCTCAGGGTTTACATAGGCAGTTGTCACCACCATGAGGTATCCAGAATGTAAGATACCACCTCTGCTGGGACACACCCCCCCAAGAGGGTTCTGAACATTCTCTGTAATCACCTTTGTTGGTTGGTGGTTCCCCAAGGTGTCCAGGGATCTGCTAATCCTGGCTATGCTAGGAAAGGTAGGAATGCAACAGATAATGTACCCAAGGGATGGTACCATTGTTCCTAGCAACCTTTTGAACGTAGCCAAGCCATTAATGGGGCTTAGTCTATAAATACAGAAGAGTGGAGATGGTGACACCAAGCAGCTATACCTGGTCATGTAGTTCATGGCCACAAAGGCATTAGACCCCATGCAGGGCTACTTACTGCCTGGTCAGCCTATTTTGCACAGGTTGATTTTGTAGTGCTTAGAGATGAGCTAAATTTACCCATATTGTCTGCTCTCTGGTAACCTCAATGCCTGATGTTCTAAGCCATCACAATGAGGAGAGCTGTGGGCTATGGTTTAAGCCAAGAGCAAGAATTATATCAATTTGGGCTGGTGTTCACTATGTGCCCTTTCTATATTTAGGGAGGTCTTCATTGAAGTTAGCCTGAACAATGGCATCAGCTTCATCAACGACAATTTTAGGATCATCAGTGAGGACTGTGTGAGTGTCGGGTGGGGCTGTAGGCTCTCCACAGCTATGCAGATAGCCTGCAGTGGAGGGAGACACCCTGTGAGGGCAGGAGAGGGGACAAATGACCCCAGGCAGGTCCAGCAGGTAGTTTATGCAGACAGCCAACTCCAGGAGCATCTCACAGCCAATTCTGGATTTCGGCCTGTACCACCACTCAAACCTGGAAAGTACACTGGGAGCACATCTCTGAGACTCCTGAATACAATCAGATGACCAGGCCCTTCAGAATCACTGCTTATTTTGTGAACCAAGTACCATTGATGAACGTGGCAGAACCAATTAGAGCTCTAAGCAGACCAGAAAGAAACACATGCTGTCCACACTATTGGTTAGCTTGACACCATCTAGGGATGGGGAATTCTGGGTCTATCTGGATTCCAGGTGGAGCAAAAGGGAGATTCTGGGAGGCTGTATGCTTCAGACCACAGTTCCAAACCTCTGGACCATGTACACTGTCCAAATCTAGGTCTAGGCCCAGCGGATGTGGATGGTAAGACTACTTATTGCCCTTCCCAGTAAGGGTGAGTTCCCTCTGCTTTGGTGAAGCTCTTGAATGTCTTGCCACCCACTCATGACAATCAGAGCCCCTGGCCACCAAGACTGCTTGTGGAAAGCTGTCATTTTGCAGATGTCATCACCTTCCCTTTAGCCTCTCCTCCTCTCTCCTCCTCAGCTGACCCTCTCTGCTAATTCCCTATAAACTCAGCAGGAAGTTTGTCCCTCTGTAGGTGGGAAGCCTGAAGGCTATGGGAGGGACCAGGGTCTCAGCTCAGGGAAAGGAAGCCAGGAATGAAGTGCTCCCAGGTGCCCACTTTACAGACTCCACATAATCCAGGCACCTTAGCCCCAGAATATGATCAGGTGCCAACAGAGAGAGTTAGGCTGGACATGGTATGCCTTGGCAGGAGGGACTCCTGGGTCTAATTGCCACCACTCTGGTGTCCAGTGCTAGCTTGTGAGGGTCCCAACAGTGCTGACAGTCCTCCATCTCAGTCTGTCTTCACTTGTGCCTGGACATCCTTTCACAAACCAGCAGCCTGAACTGACATCAGGAGTCCTGCTCATCAACAGGCACATTTAGAGGAGGACTTAGGACCAGCCTTGTAGCTGCAGGCCCAGCACAGCAGCTCCACCATCAGCCCTGACTCTGCCTCCCCTTTCAGCCACCCTATCTCCTGTCCTGGCACAGGATCTCTCCACTGTCCCTCTCCAAGCTTCACTGACAGCACAGGCTGGGGTTAGGGAAGGTCTGTGCAGCACGCAGGTCCACAGCTGCAGCACACTTGCCCTTGGGTATGATAACAAGACAGTAGTTTCCATTCTGTAAGTCCCCACATGGGTCTGGCTTGTGCTGGGACTTTCTATAAACTCTCTCAACCTCACAAGTGACCACTTATTTCCTCCTTACAGATGGGGGAATGGAGACTCAGAGACATTGAGTAGCTTTTCTTGGGGCTTCAGATCCTGGAGGTGGGAGAGAAGCAATGAGGAGATGGGGCAGGTCTCCTGCCTCTGCATCTGCACCCCAAACTCTCAGTGGGCCCCAGAAGTACCTCTTCACCCATTTGAGTATCTAAATTGCATGGTCCTTATACAGCCCCTGTCCTGTCACTGAAACCTGCAGTGAGGGCTGGTTTGTTACTTCACAGAGGATTTCGGACTTTCTTGTCAGGAATGAGGGGCAGAGTGTCTGATCAGATGCAGTGGAGAGGTCTGAGGCCAAGGGCTGCACAGTGGCTCTGGTTCCCACCCTGACCTCCTACTTCCACTGTGCCCCACTGTGGGTGGAACAAACTGAGAAGTGAAGTAGATGGACAAGGCAGAAGGTGGGGATGCCTGGTGCTGGTCAAGTGGGTGGAGGCTACCAAGGCCCACTGCAAACCTCTGGTATATGTGCTTTCTGCAGAGTAAGAAGTCAACTGTCCCTTCAGCTACCCCACCGCCATCAGCTGTCCCTCCATCTACTCCACCGCTTATCCGGCCACGTGTCCCTCTTCCTACCCAGACGCCTGCCCCTCCTCCTCCTTGGCCACCTGCTCTGCCATCTACCCCACCACCTCAAAGTTCTCCAACCCTACCACCTGCCAAGCCACCTGTCCCACCACCTGACTCTCCACGTAGCCCTCTATCTGAAATACCACCTACACCGTCACCTGACCCACCACCTGACCCACCAGCTGACCCACCTCCTGACCCACCTCCTGACCCACCACCTGACCCACCACCTGACCCAACACCTGACCCACCAGCTGACCCAACACCTGACCCAACATCTGCCCCACCAACTTCCCAGCCACCCCCTCTACAATTCCTTCCAATTGTCAACCCTTTATATTTCCTTGGACTCATCCCTGCCCTGCTCATGTTGTTGTTGCTGTTCTGGTGCATCTGGTGGCTATACCGCAAGAGGGTGAGTGACTCCTGCCCACGCAGCCCTTTGACCAAGGTCCACAACAAATCCCCAAGGGAACCAGGGGCATACCTGCTTCATAATCCTGCCTGTAAGCAGGTTCCCATCAGCTACAATATTGTCACATGAGCAGAAGGAGGTACAAACTCTGTCCTCCATTCCCAGGCACAGGCACAGCCTGGGCATCTCAGGAGACTCCTGCCTCATGCTTGCCTCATGGATGTGGCCTATGTGGTCACTTGGCCCCTGGGGAGAAAGAATCACAAGCCTTCTGAGACCACTGCTGCCTCATAGCAGCCAGGTACCTAGAAGACTCAGGAGGGCACTGGTGAAGGAGGCCTGTGCTGGCGAGAAAAGAAGAGGTCTCGCAGGAAGCATGGGTGGTCCCAAAAGAATAATGATGCTGGACAGGAGGATCCATAAACCTCTGGGGCAGCTGTGTATTTGAAAACAAACCTGGATCTCTGCACATGTCTAGTGCCTTCTGTCATTTATTCTTCTGTCATGATTACGGACCAGGAAGTGTTGAACCCCATGCTGGGCACAGAGAGACAGAAATGAAGTAGTCACCAACCTTGCAGGAGTTAGTAGACTGGTATCTAGTCTAGTGTTGGTACTAGGGCATATGAGGGGAAAATGTCAACTTCATAGTTTTTGGCAAGTGCCTTGTGAAACCAGAGCAACAACAAAGGACAGTGTCTGGCCCCAGGAAGGAATCGAGGCAGAGGCACTGGCTACCTTGGATTGCAAGGACATAGGCTAGAGGGTGGGATGAAGATGGGAAAGCAGAGGTGTGAAAGAATGGAGCAAACCAGCAAGAGGCAAGGTCTGATCTCTTGGAACAGGGGAGGCAGGAAGAGAAACCCATGGGTGGTGGAGGGACTCTTATCTCTGAGGGCTGGGAGGCAAGGGAAGGCTGCAGGGGGAGGAAGAGGTGGTGCAGGGAGAAAGGGGTGTGGGCCGTTGCTCTGTCTTCATATGATGGTGAGCAGCTGATGAAAACCACCAGCTGTGAGACCTCTACCAGGGACCAGGCTCCTTGGACTGGCTGTCTCCCTGTGGACCCCACAGAGCACTTTCAATTCCCTCCTCACAACTGAGGTTCGGGGAAGTGAAGCCTCTTAGCCACAGTCATCCAGACACTGGCACCCAGATAGACACCCCAAAGCCCATGTTCTGTCCTGATGCTGACAGCAGGGTCCCCCTGTCAACATGGCCTGCCAGCACCCTCCACACCCCTTCCAGCTGTACTTACGTCTCTTTAACATTCTAGACTATCAAGAAGTCACCACCAGTGCAAGATCAAGAAAAGGTAAGTTGTGGTTTGGTCCTGATGTTGTCAGCAGGCCTGATGGGCACACTGACCTTGACAAAGAGGTTTCCTGCAGCCTGGGGCCATTTCCACTCCCACCTCATCAGCTCCACCCACCTGGGCAGAGATTGCTGGGAGGAACAAGAGGGTGATAGAGGGGCATGGGGGGGGGGCCAAAGAGGACCTGGAACTCACCAAATGTCACCCAGACAACCTTCCCTGGCTCCCAATACCACCTGATCCAGGGCCTTTGTCATTGTATTAGCAGCTTGGGAGAAAGTGTTTAAGCAACTGCTGTGATCCCCACTGAAATAAAAGTGTTTTTTCCCCCAGTTCCCAAAGGACTGTTTTTAGGGTGGTCCTTCCCCAGGACTAGGGGGGGTTTGGGAAAAGGAGCCTCAGTTTGGGAATCTGGTTCCCCCTCCAGGCTCTGGTATACATTGAGCTCCATTTCCTTGGTCTTCTCCTTGTCTCCTGCCAAGGAGAGGGCTTGGCTGGGGTAGCCTGTGCTGACCAGAGAGATGAGGAGGGTGGAAGGAGTCTGATCTGGCACTGAGGGAGCTGTGAGGGAGCTGTGAGGGAAGCCCAGTCCACGTGAGCACAGGGATTGAGGATCAAGTAAGCAGGGTCGGTGAGCAAGTTGAGGGGGCCCATAAGAAGTTGTTGTAGCAGGAGCATGGTGTCCTAGAAACAGGGAGACCTTGGCCTGGGATCTGGAGGAAAATGGCCTCAATGGCTGGGGTAGCTCTGGTGCTAGATGCAGTGTGACATGGAGAGGCTGAATCTGGCAGAGTCAGGTAAATACAGCCCCATGGCCCGCCCATGCTCACACCCTGACAGCCTCCATTACATTGCACAGCCCAACCAGGCTTCTCCAACAAGGGCAGCCTCATCAACACCAAGGGAACTAGAACAAATCTGCAGGCCTTTTGGGGAAGAGCCATATTTTCAAACCAAAAGTTTTCTTATATTTCTCATGGAGGGCACTCTGTTATGTTGCAGGGAGCTATTCGTTTGTTTTTGACTTCTTTCACAAAGATTTGCTGAATGACCAAAACCTGACAGGTGTTGGGGCAACAGAAGGCATATATGCCTGCACCTAGGAGCTGCCAAACAAAGAAACAGTGTTTCCTGTTTCCTCTTTCTAGGAGCCAGAGACATGTCACATACAGACATGCCCAACCGTGATTGTTCCTTGCTGTGGATGTCAAGTAGGCCAGATAAAAAGGATAGAGGTGAGAATGGTACTTAAGAGAGGGAACTGTACCATCTGGAGGTAGTGTCTGTGCCTAGAGTTTCTTCTAACAGCCACATCTTTTCAGTGCAAACTGGACACCTTGTGTGACTTTGTTCAAAGCTGCAACCAGGTACCATTGACATGTTGCCATCCAAGGGTCAAGGTAAGCTGAGGCATAGGGATGCTCCCCATGGGCTAGGAACATTGCTTTTGCCCTTGACAGTAGCCCATTTGGATTGTAAATTAAAGAGCCCTGTCTCAACATCTGCCAAGGAAGATACTCTAAATGTGGAGAAACAGGGGCTCAGGAGCCTTCCAGGCTGATGATGCTGGGCATGGTACCCATGCATTTTCCTTGCACTGTGGTCTTAAGAGTGTCAGAAAACTCTTACTAGAGCATTAACCTACAATTTGCATCTTTAGTAAAGAGGGTTGGAGAGGACGGCAGTCCAGGGAATTCTTTTGGCCTTCAGTCCCTCATTCCTCCCCACTGACTACCCCACTCTGTGGACCTGCTGGTTCCACCCCATCCACCCCATCCACTCAGTGTCTCCTGGGATGATCATTCAGGGCCACAAGTTGTGGTGACACCCCTCCCAATGATGTCTGGCCAACAATCATTGGTTTTACCAGGTAGTAAAGATTCTTTATGTCATTGCCTGTGACTCAGGAAGAAGCCAAATTGTTACATTGTCCTCCTTGGAAGTTAATAATAATAAAGGCTAAGTTTTATTGGGTCCTTCCCATGGACCAGTTGCTAGCCTAAGAACTTTACATGTTTTCACTATTTTAATCTTGCTTATAACTGTGCAAGTAGGTACTACTATTATCCTTATGTAACCAAAGGGGAAACCGATGCACAGAGCATCTGAGTGACTTATCCCAGGTCACAAAGGCTGGGAGTGGCAGAGCTGGACTAGAACCACGAGGCGTGGCACCACCCTTCTCATTGTTCTGCGTCCTTTGGGTCAGCACTCCTGATGTCATGAGGTCACCCCCAGACCAACAGAAGGCTGCCCTACTTAGCCCCGGGGCCTAAGGAGTGTGGTACACCTGCTTACCAGGCAATTATCTGCCTGGGTTTTTCCATGCTCAAACTCTTTGCTCAGATGGGCGAGGGATCCTGGAGAATGTTTTATTCCCAGGGTCTACAGTGAAGGCTGCATTGGCCATATCCAGGGAGCACTGGCTGTCAGTGTACTGGCAAGTGAGCATTTAGAAATTCTGGGCAGTATCATTCTCCTCCCATACCAAGAGGCTCTGGGTGCTGCAGCCTCTTAGTATGAGAAGATAATGATACTGTCACCTACCTGAAGGTGCTCCAACTGCCCTTATCCTAGGGGCCTGTAGCTCAGCATAAGGTCTGTGGAGAGGGCTCATTCCTCCTTGCTTCAGCACACTCTCACCTAGAAAGAATAGTAATGCTGGGGCTATGGGGAATGTAGCTTCTCCCTTGTCCTTGTTTCCCAGACTTTCAGTCTGAGGGAGCAGGAGTTCCACATCACAACAAGGGAAGTCCGTAGTTAGGACAGTGGATGGAGGGCTGCCTCAGAAAGACAGAGCAGAGGTCTGACACCTGAACTAAGTCTCCAAGGAGGAGCCTAGGCTGGAGTCCAGCACCCAGGGAGAAGAAGAGCATAACAAAGGGCCAATCTGTAATAGCATAATCAATAAAATATATTAAATTAAAAAAGGGGGCCAATCTGTAGTCCTGATTGGTCCTGACCTCAACCTCCTTGAGTCAAGGAAAACACAGCTTCTGATCTCAATTTCAATGGCTTCTCAGTGACCTCCTCTCTCTTCTCTTCCCTACAGGGGAGGTGTGTCAACTTTGCACCAATGAAGCCCTGCCTCAGGCAATTGCCCTGTAGTCCAAAGATATGCCTTGGGCCCAACCAGGAGTTCTTCCCTCTTAACAGCTGCTGCTCATGGTGCCAACACCCCTCACAGATATGCTTTCAAACTCCCTCCAGGATGCTTCCACTGAACTCTCCCCCTGCCCGGGCACTCTGCAGAACTACTTTGTGTCTCCCACACCCATAGCCCAACCTCTAGAGCACCAAAATCTCAAAATTAATAAGAGACCTTTGTGTACTGAATTGGACATATATATTGAGGCTTTGTTTAAAGTCAACAGTAGTTGGAATTGTTGCTGATTAGCATAAGAGATTATTACCTGGTGAGCATTGCTCTCTGTGTGAGATGTACCTACTGCTCTTGCAGGACAAAGCACCCTAGTGTCCTGTGAATGTAGACATGGATGATTCCCGTTCTCCACAGTCTAGTCACCAAGAGCTGAGACACCTGGGTTTCTAGCCATATTCTGCTCTTTAAAAAATTCCCAAACCATCTTTGAAATATAAATACAATCTTATATTTATTCCTCACTGGTTTTATGAAATCTCTTGGGCAAGTTACTTAAACTATCTGTGCTTTACTTTTCTAACTGAAAAGAATGGGATAATGGTGTCTCCTTTACATGAAGTTGATGGTAAGGGTTGCAATGTGCTCAACATAGGGCCAGGCCCCTGGTAAAGACTCAGATGCCAGTAGCTAAAGTATTCCCTCCCTGCCCCAGGAAAGGGGGAAAATATGAGCTCAGAGACATCAAGAAGTATTTGGAGAGCTCGGGGCAATCAGAGTGGAGATCATGCCTGAACCTTTCAGCTCAGGATACTAGGGCATAGAGTTCACACACATGAGCATTCCCAATAAGGAGACTGCCAACCACATGTGCATTCACATCCCAAGCACACCACCCAATGTAGCCTCCTTAGCATCTTTGGAAAAGTCCTGGCACATACTGCCTTCTTCAAAAATGTCATTTCCCTTCCCATATGCTTAATGTTTCTCATTATGTAATGGAAACCCATGGTGCCCACTTTCCTGAGTTTTAAGATCTATTCTTCCCCTTACAGAGCTGGATCTTCCAATCAATCAGATCCCCTTTCATAGTCTTTGTTGATCTGATAGTTTACTTTTGCACTAACATGATTTAATGCTATCTATGGACAAGACTCCTTTTTTAAAATCTCAGTACATTGAAGTGAGACTGAATCTCACCTCACTTTCAGTGGTCCAGGGAAGAGATTCAGCCTCACTTCCATGTACTGGAATTAGAAGGATAGGAAGAATGACCACACTCTGATCATATTGTCACCTCCCCATACTGCCATAGCACTGCACTGAGAAACCCTTGGACCTATGGTTTCCCCAGGAAAAAGAGCCATGGTGGACTTCCAGCCTCCCTCAGCATTGAGACACCTCCTGGGAAGCCCACTCTTATTTCTCCTAATCAGGATTTCAGAAAATATCTTTAGTGATTGATAGTGTAATTGGATTCAGTTGGAGAAGGCAGGTGACTATTACAGCAAGCAGCACTCAGAAATTAGCTGATTATGACCTTCTTTCAGTGGTCCCTGACTAGAGATCTCAACCAGTGTTTCTTCCCGTCTGCAAAGAAAAGCCAGTGGTCCTATCTGGCCAAGGAGCTTGTTGGGCAGTTCAGCCTGATTCAGGGCTCTAGCCAATGAGCCAGACAAGCCTCAAAGCCTGTTGTACATCATCACCTTGGCAGAAAAGCAAATTCTATCCCTATCTACTGGTGACTATAGCCCTCAGTTCTCCTTAACTAAGAAGCCTAATCAGAGTAACCTAGAAGCTGCATAGTCCTTCCTACTGCCCTGCTTACCATGGCACTCAAGAGACTACGGCCAGAAAATCTTCACATCTGCAGAGCCAAACCAGTGTCTGGGAATGACCATGAAACATGGTTGGTAGTTCCACCTATTTCAGGTCTCTAGCAAATGACCCATTATGACCTTCAATCTGTTCTGCAGCCCTGCTTATGTAGGGAAATGGATTCATTGCCCCAACCTACTGATGACTAGAGCATGAGGAAACATTATGAAAGAATCAGGACAGCTACTGAGCCAATTCTACAGCCATGCCTGGGCATGGAACCAAGAAAAGCTGTGGTTCCTAAAAGTTCCCAGTCAATGGCACTCCATTCAGAGGTCGGTCAATGGCCTCACACAAATAGACCCCAATAGCAAAAACCTTTTGTGCTGATCTGTCCAGAAGCTCAAGCTGAGCTGACTAGTGAAGGACTGTCTACGCCAAAACAAACCTATAAATTTGGGAAGAGGAGACTACTTACTCAAATGTGCACATACCAATACAAAAAAATCAGGGATCACAAATAATCAGGTAAACATGATGTGACAAAAAAACTAATAAATCTCCAGTAACTGACCCTAAAAATGGAGATTTATGAACTTTCTGACAAGGAATTCAGAATAATCTTCCTTTAAAAGTATATAAAGATCTATATTATAAAGAACTGCAAGGACACACAGACACACAACTAAACAAAATGAGAAAATCAACAAATAGAAACCATCAAAAGAGCAAATAGAAAACTAGAGCTGAAGAATAAAATGATCGTAATAAAGAATATAATGACCGTGCTGAAGAATACAATGAAGAGCTGAAACAGCAAACTCAAGTAAATAAAAGAAATAGTGAACTAATAAATAAGTCATTTGCAATTACCCTGTAAGTGGAGCAAAAACTAAAAAATTAAAGGAGTAAAAGACTGTACTATGGCACACCATGAACAGAAAAAACATATATAAATTATGGGAATGTCAGAATATAAGAGAAAAATAGGAAAGTATTTTTAAAAAATAAGGTTATAAAAGTTATCAAATATGGAGAGAAATGAACATCCAGATTCATGAGGCCCAAAGGATCCCAAATAGATTGAGCCTGAAAGAGCTACACTGAAACACATTATAAGTAAATTGCCACTAGAATTTTGAAAGCAGCAAGAGAAAATTTAGTCGTCATATACATGGAAGCCTCAAAAACATTTAGGTTTGATTTCTCAATAGAAACTTGCCAGTCCACTTCATGACAGCATGATGGACTGGAGAGTATTATGCTAAGCAAAATAAGCCAGGCAATGAAAGACAAATACCATATGATCTCACCTTTAACAGGAACTTAATCAACAAAACAAACAAGCAAGCATAATATAACCAAAGACATTGAAATTGAGAACAGGCTGAAAGTCACCAGAGGGGTGAGGGGAGGGAATTTCAGGGGAAAAGGGGAAGGGTTTACAGGAACAAGTATAAAGAACACATGGACAAAAACTATGGGGGTGGAAATGGGAGGGAGGTGGGGAGGGCTGGGTGGTGGGTTGGGGTGGGAGTAAAAGACAGAAAACTGTACAAGATCAACAATCAAAATAAAAATTGAAAAAAAAAAAAGACACACACACACCAAGAGTGAAAAAATAGAAAAAGGTATTTCAAGTAAATGGTAACATAAGACAACAATGTTAGCTTTACTTATATAAAGCAAAATAGACTAAGATAAAAATGATCAAGAAACAATGAAGTTCATTGTACAGGGTCCAGCGCACACACACAAAAAAAACCTTTTTATTACAAAATTATAAGTATGAATTTATGTAACATAACAATATCACACTCAAGCACACCATATGAAATTTTAGGTGAAATGTTCAAATTAAAACTACAAATTATTACACCCATATTATTACCCTACCAGACACACTCTAGCAGGTGTTACTTCTGCCAGGCACTGTATAATGATAAAAAGTCAATCCATCAAGAAGATGAAACAATTGTAAATACTTATGCACCCAACATTGGAGCACCTAAATGTAAAAGCAGTTACTAACAAAACAAAAGAAGACATAAACAGGATATCATAGTTGGGAACCTAAACAACCCACTCTCAACAATAGAAAGATCATCCAGACAGAATAGGTAAGAAGAAAACAGCAGATTTGAACAACATTATAAACCCAACCAGACATACCAGACATATACATTATATTACATTCCATCCAAAACCAGCAGAATGCACATTTTCTCCAAATATCTATGAAATACCGTTAGGATAGATTATATGGTAGGCCACAAAATAAGCTTGAGGTAATTTAAGAAGACTGAAATCATACTGGGGAGATCCAAGAAGGCTGCAGAGTTGCTGGAGGCTATGTCCACCTGCTCCCAGACTCACATGAGTCTTTCAACCAAGCCACAGAGTGGTCAGCTTGAAAATCCAATTGAGAGTGAGTGAGTGGGTGTGTACACTGACTCAAGTGTGTGCAAGTGGACAAGAGCCTGCCTGCCTGCAGAGCACCCAAGAGTGGGTGGCCTGGGCTCTCCAAGCAGAGCAACTTCTGCTACTTCAGCCCAAACAACACTTCTAGCTGCAGAGAGTCGCAGTGGCTGCAGATTGGTGCAGGAACCATGAGCACTGGTGGCAGAGAGAGACAGCTGGAGAGGTTCTGGCTTCAGAAACAGCTTGGTGGGAGCAGGACCACTCGAGGCTGAAAATCTCTGGAGGGAATAGGAACAGCATGCCAGCAGCACCCCACGTAATAGTACATCTGCAAGGCTTTTCCCAAAGCCACCTGGGAAAGGTGCAGAGAGAAACTTTATTTAAAACTGTCAGAGGTTCTGACAGGTGATGGCCAGCCCAGATCACGAGGAACACTGTGATTTTGGTGGAGGGGGACTGTGTGCAAAAAGGTCTCCCAGGGCTTGGTTCTTCAGTGTAGGGGCCACACAGAAACTCTTAAAAAGGGAGCTGAGGTGAGACCCGAGATTCAGTAGGCTCCCGGGATTCCCATGTGAGTGCGAACAGGTGCAGTGCCTCTACTAATAGAGAACTCAAAGGAATAAAGTCACACTGAAGGATCTGTGGGTCCCACCCAGCATGGCTAGCAAGCTGGGGGATGTTCAGAATAAGGAAATTGGTCCCTATCTTCCTGTGAGAGAGTGGTAAGGTGGGCACTGGAAGCTAGGAACCGAATGCCTGAGATTTGGTGCAGCCAGCCAGATCCCCTCACAGACAGGCAAGCCCAACCACTACCTGTGGCATTACAGGCTCTGCACATCAGTGAGGCCAGACTCAGGAGCATTCTGTTGGGCACATTTCCACAGGGGAAAGAAGAAAAAGTTCTGAAAGGGCGCTTAACCAGACCCTACAAACTACACTGCTCCTCAGGCACTGAATCACTAAACCCAGTAGAGAAGAGAGAATAGAGACAGGTGTAACGAGTGGGATTCAGGGCCCCACCACCCAGCCTCGGCATCTAGACAGAGCTGCTGCCTGCACCAAGAAGGAAAAACCTGTCCATTTTACACAGATTGACCCCTCACAGGAAACAGTCAGGAAAGTCAGGAGAAATTATACATTATTGGAAAAAATCTGGGACAGACCAAGATATGTGATGACAGGATGGGGAAACACTGCCACCATATTCACTGAAGACTGAATAGTGCCCCCCGGGATGACCCAGTGTTCCCACCCTCCAGAATGCACCATAGGCCCCCTGGAGGGGGTCGAGACAAGTGGAGAAGGTACTGGCAGTCCCCTCAGATCATTAAATAAACCACACTTGGGCCCAGGGCTAATGAAAACCCCACAGGGCAAAATAGTGGGGTCCAGCCAAATCTGAACAAGACAGCCACAGACTGTGGATCACTTGTAGCCTTGAACAGGCTGCCTAGGGCCAGACTGGGACACCATCTGACATCACCAGGGGCAGATCCAAAATGAGAAGACTGAATTCTACTGAGATGAATCTACTGCGGTCTTCATGATTTGCACTATTTCCTTTCCTGCATAGCTTTGTAACATTCATCTCTTTTCCTTCAAGTTTCTGCCTAATATGTCATGAGTTTCTACATTATAGTTTATTCCAAATATTATTTACTGCTCCTCCCTTCTCTTACACCATTATACCTTCTTCCTTCCACTTCTTATTTTTGTTTTTAATTCTATTTTCTCTCCTGCTATGACTTATTTGCATTCTGCTCTCTTACTATTTATTCCCACCCCAGCCTCTCAAAAACACGTTTCTTGTTATTAGTCACTTCTCATTCTTTTTCCTGTTCTTAAATACCCTTATTCTCTTTCCATCTTTATCAACCTTTGTTGTTGGCTCTTGGTAAAGTAACTGTTGTTGCATTTCTTCAATTTTATTTGCAGATCTTCACTATTTTGTATTTCAAAGGTCAAATTTTACTGTTCCCCTCTCATACTCCATTTTGCCTTCCTCCTGTCCTTTCATTTTTAATTTTAAATATTAATTTTCCCTGTCCTAGCCTGGCTTTCATTCCTCACTGTTAGTATTTCTTCTCCCTCTGTCCTCTCTTAATTACTTCTCTTTTGTCCAGACATCTTTTTAAGATGTTCTTTCCTTCTTTTTCCCCCTTACTCCCATCCCACCTATTCTAATCTTTGCTCATTTGTTGCTGATAGAGCTGTATAGGATTTCTTTCCTCCAATTTTGTTTCTATTTTTTCTTTTTTCACTATGTTTTCTTTTAAATTTTGTTTAAATCTAATACTATACTTGTCCTTTCTCTAATTTCATTTTGCCTTCTTCCCTCCCTTTTATATTTATGATGCAAATTTTATTTTCTTTCACTCTTCACCTTGTTTCTATCCCCTACTATTTTTTTCTCCTCCCTCTTTGCCTTCTCAAAATCAATTTTCCTTCAATTGGTTATTTCATATTCATTTTTCATTTATATGATAGCCTTAATGTATTTACATCTTTATTGATATTAATTCATTTGCTTTTGATAGTCTGGTTATGGGTGGCAGTTATTTATGTGGTGTGGGTTTGTTTCCAGGGCTGTATGGTTTTGTTCTGACCGTAACTGTACAATAGCACACAAGACGTGGTAGGTAGAGTGACTCTCTGTCAGCAAACAGTGGGAAGGACCCACCAAAGAATTACCCAAGCACAACCAAAACCCAATCACAACTGGAAAACCCACATAAATGGTGTACAGGGCATCCCAAAAGTATCAGGCTGAGGAGAGCAAGGAGACTGCAAAACTGAGTCCCACAGGTCTCCTACTACAGAAGATCATACTATGAAGACAGGGAGTCAAAGCAGAGCATTCTAAATGCAGAAACAAACAACAAAAGTTACCTAAAATGGGGAGTGAAAGAAACAACCCCCCAATTGAAAGTAAAGGAGGAATCCTTAGAAGGGTGCTAAATGAAATTGAAGCAAGCAAATTATCAGACATTGAGCATAAAATAATGGTTATAAGGATGCTCATGGAGGTCAGAGATAACTACAAAGAACTCCAGGGAAGCTACAAGGAATTTACTGAGAACTACACCACCATGAAAAAGGACATTGCAACTATCAGTAAGAAACTGATGGGAATTTACTGAGAGAGCGGAGGTGGGTGGGGTGGTAGAAACTAACTGAGGGAAATTCAGACAACTGCAATAGAGCAACAATAAAATAAAAACATTTTTTAAAAAGGGAAAAGAACTCTGGCTAGTATGGTTCACTGGATTGAGTGCCTGCCAGCAAATCAAAAGTTCACTGGTTCGATTCCCAGTCAGAGCACATGACTGGGTTGCAGGCCAGGTCTCTGGTTAGGGGTGTGTGAGAGGTAACAGATTGATGTTTCTCTCACACATCCATGTTTCTCTCCATCTCCTTCTCCCTCCCTTGTTCTCTGTCTGAAAACAAATGAAAATAAATTCTTTTAAAAACTAAAAATTATACTAAATATCTTTTTCAACCACAATAATATGAAACTAGAAATGAATAACATGTGGAAAGCTGAAAAATATCAAATACATGATAATAAAACAATACACTCTTGAACAACAGGAAACTAAGGAAATTTTTAACGTATCCTGAAAAGTGAAAATTGAAACAGCATTCCAAAGCATGAGATGTTGCAAAAAAAATTATAAGAGGCAAGTTATAGCAATAAACATATATAACAAAAACAAATCTCAACTAAATAAACTAATTTTCATAGAAAAAAACAAAATGCAAAGTTAGTAGAAGGAAGGAAATAATGAAATTTGGAACATAAATTAATGAATAAGAGAAAAAGAAAACAATAAAAAATATTCTAAATATTTTAAGAAATTTTCAAATACAGACCACAAGATAGGACACGAAACAACTCTCAACAAATTCAACAAAACTGAAATAATATCAAGGATTTTCTCAGAGCACAAAAGACTGAAACTAGAAACCAACCTCAAGGAAAAAAATCAAAACCACTCAATCTCATGGAGATTGAATAGTATGCTATTAAACAATGAATGAGTCGAGAATAAGATCAAGGAAGAAGACTTCCAGCCAAGATGGAGGCATAAGTGGACACACTGTGCCTCCTCTCACAGCCAAAAGTAAGGACAACAAATATTTAGAAACAAGAAAACAACCAGAACTTATACAAAATTGAACTGTATGGAAGTCCAACAACCATTCATCCGGACTGGTAAGAGGGGCGGAGTCACGGCAGGAAAAAGTGGAGGTGCAGACCCGGGAATGCAGGCAGCAGCGGCTGGCAGTTCCCAGGTGAACAGGCGGCAGCTGGCAGACTCTGGGCCCACAGGCAGCAGCTAGCAGACCCCGGGCACTGGGTGGCGACCGTGCAGACCCAGTGAGGCCGCACAAGGCAGCTGGCTGACCAGGTGTCCCATATTCATGGGCGCAGATAATCTAGGCGAAGGAGAAGTCTGGAATCAAGGAGAGAGCAGAGCAGGCGCCATTGTTCCCTCTCGGACCCCGCCCCCACATCAGTGTCACAACTCAGCAACTGGGCTGCTCCGCACAGGGGAACACCTAAGGCTCCACCCCTCTCTACCTAACAGCCGCGACCAGAACAAAATTTAAAAAAAAAATCACCAAAAATGGCTCAAACTGGACAACAAATGAAATCCGCAGAGCCAATTCCTCTAAGCCGTGAAGAGACACCCAACCTATCAGATGCACAGTTCAAAGCCCTGGTGATCAGGATGCTCACAGAATTGGTTGATTTTGCTCAAAAATTAGATGAAAAAATGAAGGCTACAATAAGTGAAATGAAGGAAAATGCACAGGGAACCAATAGAGATGGGAGGAAAACTGGGACTCAGATCAATGGAGTGGACCAGAAGGAAGAAACTAACAACCAAACAAAAAACAAGGAAGAAACAAGAATTCAAACAAATGAGGAGAGGCTTAGGAACGTCCGGGACATCGTTAAACATCCCAACATCCAAATTATAGGGGTACCAGAAGGGGAAGAAGAAGAACAAGTGGAAAACTTATTTGAACAAATAATAAAGAAGAACTTCCCCAATCTGGCAAAGGAAATAGACTACCAGGAAGTCCAGGAAGCTCAGAGACTCCCAAACTCAGAGAGTCCCAAAGAAGCTGGACCCAAGAAGGAACACACCAAGGCACATCATAATTACATTAGCCAAGATTCAAATGAAGGAGAGAATTCTAGAAGCAGCAAGGAATAAGGGGACAGTCACCTACAAAGGAGTTCCCATCAGACTGTCAGCTGATTTCTCAAAAGAGACCTTCCAGGTAAGAAGGGGCTGGAAAGAAGTATTTGAAGTCTTGAAAGGCAAGGACCTAAACCCAAAATTGCTCTATCCAGCAAAGCTGTCATTTAGAATGGAAGGGCAGATAAAGTGCTTCTCAGATAAGGTCAAGTTAAAGTTCATCATCACCAAGCCCTTATTATATGAAATGTTAAAGGGACTTACTTAAGAAAAAGAAGATAAAAATATGACAGTGAAAAGACAGCAAACTCACAGCTATTAAGAACCACACCTGGCCTGGCTGGTATAGCTCAGTGGATTGAGCGCGGGCCTGCGAACCAGAGAATCGCGGTTCGATTCCCAGTCAGGGCACATGCCTGGGTTGCAGGCCAGTTCCCGGCAGGGGACACACGAGAGGCAACCATACATTGATGTTTCTCTCCCTCTCCCTCTCTCCTACCCTTCCCCTCTAAAGATAAATAAATAAAAATCTTTAATAAAAAAATTAAAAAAAAAAAAGAACCACACCTAAAACAAAAGCAAACTAAGCAAACAGAACAGGAACAGAACCACAGAAATGGAGATCACATGAAGGGTTAGCAACAGGGGAGTGGAAGGAGGAGAGAGGGGGAAAAGGTACAGAGAATAAGTAGCATAGACGGTGGGCAGAAAATAGAGGGACGAAAAGAATAGTGTGGGAAATGTAGAAACTAAAGAACTTATGACACATGGACATGAACTAAAGGGGGAAATGTGGGTGGGAGGGGGTGTGCAGGGTGGAGGGAAATGATGGGTAGAAATGGGACAACTGTAATAGAATAATCAATAAAATAAGTTAAAAAAGGATCAAGGAAGAAGTCAAAAAGTTTCTGGAAACAAATGAAAATTAACTCACAACAATCCAAAACTTACAGGACACAGTGAAGGCAGTCCAGACAGGGAAGTTCATAGCAATAGAGGCATACCTCACAAATATAGAAACATTTAAAATTAACAACCTAACCCTACACCTACAAAACTTGAGGAACCATAAGAGAGACACTCCAGAACAAGAAGAAAGGAGGAAATATCCAAGACAGAGCAGAATTAAATGACATAGGGACCAAAAGCATAATTCTAAGCATCAATAAATCCAGGAGCTGGTTCTTTGAAAAGATAAACAAAATCAGCAAGCCTTTAAGCAGCCTCATCAAGAAAAAAAGAGAGAGGACTCAAATAAACACAATCAGAAATGAAAGAGGAGAAATGACAACTGATACCACAGAAATACAAAGGAATATAAATTACTACAAAGAACTATATGCCAAGAAATTTGAAAATCTTGGTGAAATGGACAAATTTCTAAAAAATACAATCTTCCAAAACTTTTTTTTTCCAAAAGATTTTTATTACTGCTTCAATTTCATCAGCTGTTTTTGGTCTGTTCAGGCATTCTGCTTCTTCTTCATTGAGTTTTGGAAGATTGTGTTTTTCTAGAAACTTGTCCATTTCACCTAGGTTTTCAAATTTCTTGACATACAGTTCTTCATAGTAATTTCTTACAATCCTTTGTATTTCTGTGGTGTCAGTTGTAATTTCTCCTCTTTCATTTCTGATTATGTTTATTTGGATCCTCTCTCTCTTTTTCTTGATGAGCCTGCTTAAAGGCTTGTGGATTTTGTTTGTCTTTTCAAAGAACCAGCTCCTCAATTTATTGATCCTTAGAATTGTGCTTTTAGTCTCTATGTCATTTAATTCTGCTCCAATCTTGGTTATTTCCTTCCTTCTACTTGCTCTCAGCTGTCTTTGTTGTTGTTTCTCGAGTTCTTGTAGGTGTAGAGTTAGCTTGTTTGTTTGAAATGTTTCTATTTTAGGTAGGCCTGTATTGCTATGAACTTCCCTCTCAGAACTGCCTTCACTGAGTCCCATAAGTTTTGGGACTCAGCGAATAATTACTGTAAGTTAATTTTCATTTGTTTCCAGAAACTTTTAGATTTCTTCCCTAATTTCATTCTTGACCCATTCATTGTTTAATAGCATGTTATTCAATCTCCATGATTTTGAGTGTTTGGGATTTTCCCCCTGGGGTTGGTTTCTAGTTTCAGTCCCTTGTGGTCAGAGAAAATGCTTGGTATGATTTCAATTTTCTTGAATTTGGTGAGGCTTGTTTTGTATCCTATCATGTGGTCTATCTTTAAAAATGTTCCATGTGCATTTGAAAAGAAAGTGTATTTAGTTTCTTTGGGATGAAGGGCTCTATATATAGCAGTTAAGTCCAATTCATCTAGAGTATTGTTTAATGCCACAATATCTTTGTTGATATTTTGTTTGGAAGATCTGTCCATTTTTCACAGTGGGGTGTTAAAAATCCCCTACTATAATTGTGTTGCTGTCAATATCCTCCTTGAAGTCCTCTAAGATTTTCTTGATGTATTTAGGTGCTCCTATGTTGGGTGCATATATATTTACAATGTTTATGTCTTCTTGGTGGATTATTCCCTGGAGTATTATGAAGTGACCTTCTGGGTCTCTCTTTATGGCTCGTCTTTTGAAGTCTATTTTGTCTGATACAAGTATTGCTACCCCGGCTTTTTTTCCCTGTATGCTTGCTTGGAAAATTTGTTTCCAGCCCTTCGCTTTGAGTCTGTGTAGGTCTTTTGTCCTGAGGTAGGTCTCTTGTAGGCAGAATATGTGAGGGTCATGCTTTCTTATCCATTCAGCTATTCTATGTCTTTTGATTGGAGCATTTAATCCATTTACGTTTAAGTTTATTATTGATAGGTACTGATTCCTGCCCATTTTCATACCTATGTTCCTCTCTCTCTCTCTCTCTCTCTCTCTCTCTCTCTCTCTCTCTCTCTCTGCCCCCCTCCTCCTCTCTCTCTCCTTTCCTTTCCTTAAAGCAGTCCCTTTAGTATCTCTTGCAGAACTGGTTTGGTAGAGGTGTATTCTTTTAGACTTCTTTTGTCTGGGAAGCTCCTTATTTGTCCTTCTATCTTGATTGAAAGCCTTGCTGCGTAAAGTAGTCTTGGTTCCAGGCCTTTGCTTCTCAGTACTTGGAATATTTCTTGCCATTCTCTTCTGGCTTGGAGTGTTTCCATTGAGAAGTCAGCTGCTAACCTTATTGGGGCTCCCTTGTATGTTACTTCCTTTTTCTCCCTTGCTGCCTTTAAGATTCTCTCTTTGTCTTGGAATTTTGTCATTTTAATGATGATGTGTCTTGAAGTGGGCCTGTTTGGGTTCCTCTTGATTGGGACTCTCTGTGTTTCCTGGATTTGGGTGACTTTTTCTCTCATCAAATCAGGGAAGTTTGCCATCATTACTTTTTCAAATAGGTTTTCTATCCCTTGCTCTTCTGCTTCTCCTTTGGTATCCCTATTAAATGGATATTATTACATTTCATATTGTCATTTTGTCTTGCATTTCTTTTAATCCATCTTCATTCTTTCTGAGCCTCTTTTCCTTTTCTTGCTCTTTCTGGGTGTTTTTTTTCTACTTTGTTCTCTAACTCACTAATCCGATCCTCTGCTTCATTGATTCTGCTTTTCATTCCTTCTACTGTGTTCTTTGGTTCAAAAGTTGTATTCTTCATTTCCTCTTGGCCCTTGTTGATAATTTCTATTTCCTTTTTTGTGTTGATATAGTTTGCAGTGAGTTCACCTAGCTTCCCTGTAGTTTCTGGTAACTCATTGAGAGCTCATGGAGCTTCCTGACAACCATTGCTTTGAACTCAATGTTTGATAGTTGAGTTGCCTCTGTTTCATTTAGCATTGTTTCTGTGGCTTCATCCTTTTCTTTCATTTGGGGATTGTTTCTTTGTCTTCCCATTGTTTGTGAGACTCTTCTTGTGAGCCTCAGCATCTTAAATTGATCTGTCCTGGCTACCTGGGTTTATGGTGTGAACTTCTGTGGTAGAATACCTGTGAGATTCAGTGGTGCAGTCTCCTTCTGGTATCCTGGTGTTCACAGCTTCCACTGTCTCAGCTGTTGGGATGCCCCCTGTTTGGGTCCAACTCTGGTTTTTTCACAGTTCCAGGTTTTTTTGTCTCACTTGTGGGTATTTAAAAAAGAGAAAAGAGAAAAATGAAAGAAGAAAAAAGAACAAGAAGAGAAAGAAAGAAGAGATAAAATTGGAAAGAAAGGAAGAAGGAATAAAACAAGAAAGAAGAAAAGAGAAGCAAAAGGAATTGAGGGATAAAAATAAAGATAATAATAAATAATAATAATAAAAAGACCTTTTGCTGGTTTCAAACTGGCCAAACCTTTTTTTCTGGTCTTGCTGGCTGCAACAGGTTGAGGGGCGACTGGTATAGCTTTTCTCCCTGTTCAGCACTCAATCAGCTTTGGGCTACTTACCCCACAGCTAGCCATGCACTCTCCCCAGAGCTAGCTGGGTGCCTCTCTGAGCAGGGCCTTGGTCGTGGTTTCTGAACCTCCTGCAGAGTGTGTGCTTTCCTGAGTTTATTGGTGTGAGCTGGGATCTCCTAGGGATAGAGTACTCCCCCAGTTTATGGATGTGAGATCCAGGTCTCCTATGCAGAGCACTGACCCGAGTGTGGGTGTGGGTTCCGCAGGTTTCCTGAGTTGCATGCACTCACCCTAGGTTCACGGGTATGAGCTCCGGGTCTTCCACAAAGTCCCCTTCTCTGGTCCCACAGGCAACTCTGGTTGCTTGGCTTTCGGTTGCTCACTCGGTGGCCTCCAGTCGCACGGGTGCCTCTGGCTGCAGGGGCTTGGGTGTGCACTCCTCCCAGGGCTATGAGTGGGTACAGTGGGTACTCACAGACACTGCGTGTTTGCCACTCAGACCTTAACTCCCCTCTCTGCGACTTCAAGCATCCAGGTCTCTCCCAGTGCTGCTCAAACTTTGTTTGGCTTCACAGGAAGCTGCTCACCCAGTTCCCTCCCTAGAGCCCTGTGGCAGACCCTGCAAGTGCCGGGCCAGGGCTTCAGCTGCCCTGGTCTCTGCACCAATACCAAGTCCCTTATTGTCCTGAAAAACTCTCCTTACCATCTGGTTTTTCAATGTCTGCTACAATTTTTGATCTCCTATTTTCTTCTATGCTGTGGTACTGTTGGCTCTTTGCTCTGTTCCTCCGTAGATTGGCTAGGTTTTTCTCCTGTGTGTAGAAGGAAGTGGAATCTGCTCCCTCCTACTATGCTGCCGTCTTCCCTTTCCTAAATTCAAACTTTTACAAAAACACAACACCGCAGAGCAACACTACATGCAGAGATCAGACGTGGATGTGAAGTGGACAAGGAGAGATGCTGAATGTATGGGCACAGTGCGGAAGAGCAAACACACCGATGCTACGGTCACTGAGCCAGTCACCACCGAGGATAAAGAACACAGTGCTGTGGTTGATCGCCAATTGTGTGCCATATGCAATCTCACATTGGCAAACTTTCATAAGCAGTAGTGGCATACTGCATTTCCATTGTGTACAGTATGGTATTCATCTGCTGATGGAATATATACTGTATTTTATTTCAATTTAATATTCTTTTAATATGTTTGAATTAACATTTTTTATATTTTTATATTGTTTTAAATTTTAGGCAAAAATAATTAAAATCATAAATATTATATAAATACCTATATGCTGCAAAATCCTGTAATATAGCGAAAACTCTGCGATACAGAATTAGATATATTTTTTAAAAAACTCTCAATACAGTGAAGCTACAATAAGTGAACTGTGATATAGTGAGGGACAACTGTACATGGCCCAGGCATTTGGAGTCTCACAGTGGAGGGAGTGCTGACCAGTGTGTCTTCATCTGCCTGGGGACAGGAGGCTGTGAGGTAACTAGCATGACCTGGTGGAAAGCCTGGGTAAGTGTGGAGCAAGAAGAATTAGAGAGATTTTGCAGTATTGAGAGGTAGGGGAGAGGGATCAACTCAGTTAACACTTGCTGCTGCCTTCCAGACCAAGCCCTGCACTGCCCACTGGGGAGGAAGACAGGAAGAAACTGCCTTGTCCTAGAAGTGCTCACACCAGAGACTAAGGCAGGTGACACAGGCGGATAAAGGACCATTGAAATGCACATTGAAATGGAAGAACTCAGAGGAAAAATCCCTTCTGGGAGAAGTCAGGCTGCTCAAAGTTAGGGCGTATCATGGTTGAGCCATATATACATGTGTGGTGTGTGTGCACATGTGTATGTTAGGAAGAATCAAACAGTGGTTTCTTGCAAAGGAAACAGTGTGTGCAAAAGCCCAGAAGGGTGGGGAGCTTGGCTTTGGAGGGAAATAGCTTAAGGGCCCTGGCAGGAAAGTTAAAGGGTAAGGGAGATATACCTAGGGAAGCAGGCAGAACTGGGCCCTAAGGGTCTCATATGGCAATCTAAGGAGCTCAGATTTTACCTTAAGAGGAATGGAAAGCATTGAAAGGCCTTTAGCTGGACAGTAACCTGATTGAATAGGGTGATACTGAAAGGCTCATCAATGCCCACTCTCAGGGCCTAGGTGGGTGGATTAGTCTCCAAGGAACAAAAGTTTATTTTATTTGTTAGGATTGAGGAGGGCGGAGTGGGGGTAGGAGGATCTGGCCCACAGGGGTCTTGCTTAGCTGAAATCCATGCTTTATAAGAGACTGAGAGCAGAGATAGGGAGAACAACATAACCTGTCCCCAAGTCACCCATGTCCTAGCTGAATTAGCAGATTCCCAGGAATGTTTAAGTCCAAGGCCATCTTGAAAACACAAAAGGGAGACCAAGACAATGAGCAAATGACATCCCCTGAACAGGAATGATGCTGCAAGCTCTGCATGCCTTCCTTCATTTTGTCCCCAGGCAGCCTGGGATGTCAGAACTGCTCTTTCCATTGTACAGATTAAAAAACTGGGGCTCAGAGACACTGAGTTACTTGTCAGACCCCACCGCTAGCAGGCAGGGGTATAGTTCAAACTCAGGTCTCTTCACCCCTATCCCCAGGCTCTCTGTGAGCCTTACTAGAACCAGGTTTATCCTGCTTCAGGAAATCTCTTCATCTCAAATATCATAACCCAGTGGCCCTAGGTTCAGACGTACTAGACAGACGGAACAGTGAGGACAACAATGTTAAGGTGGGGCAGCTGTATGGCCTCGAACAAAGCAGTCAGAACAAGCCAAGGAGCCAGTTTTGTCTTGGGTGGTGGGCACAAGCCTTTTGGGATGCAGATGTGTCAGGGAGAGCCCAGTACTGGGCACTTTCCAAAATCAGCTGCTGGCCCAGGTGAACTGATTCTGGGCCTTGCTCCCAGTGGGGCAAGAATGAAGGCCCATTCTTGGGACCCTACTCAGCTAGGCAGGCAGAAGTTCCCTTCTAAGGACCTGGTCACCCTGGTATAATATGACATTTGCTGAGCAACTACAGTGTACCAGACAGTCCTCTAAGCACTTCACACTCAATATCTCACTTGAGCCTTATACCACCTCTACAATGCAGATATCAGTTACCTTGTCCACAGATGAGGAAACTGAGGCATCAGGAGGCTAAGCACCTGCTTAGCCTTACTAGTAAGCGAGGTTACCACACTAGTAAGTGTTAGAATCTGGGTTAGAATCTGAGCAGCCTCACTGCGGAGCCCAAAGTCTTTAGGCCTTGGCTGCCCATCTAGAAGAGCTGGCTTGTGGCAGCAAGACTGCAGGTAGACCCCACCTATGACTGGCTGAGCTGCCAGTGAAGACCAGGTGTCCTCTGGGCACCAGGCTGGACCAGGACTAGGAACAGAGGGAGATGAAAGATCAGCTTGGGGCACAGGGGGTGGGGGTATGCATCTGGGCATCTGTGTCTCTCTTCTAGAGACAAAGTTCTATCTCTTAGGTCGTGATGACAGAAGGCAAAGACATGGCAGCTCCCCTGTGATGACCATAAAATGCATTACAGATATAGAGTCACAGGCTGGGCTGCATCACATTTTCAGTGAAAATGTTCCTGTCTGGACCCGCCTACTTCAGGTAAGACCCAGCAGGATCCAACAGTGGTGGCAGGGGTGGGTTTCGGGTAAGAAAACATGGAGCTCTACTGGTCCATGCTGATATCCAGGGATCTGATTTCAAGAAAATTGTTCCCTAAAACTATGAAGTGCAAAGTGAGGCTGATGCTTCTCAATGCAGTGAAATCACAACCCCCTAGGAAGCTGTTTACAAATAGTGCCTCAGGCCTGCCAAATGGGTCACTTCACTGTGACATATGGCCTGATCAGTCACTGCTGCACAGACAGCCCCCTGAGTCCCAGCATGGGGGCAGAAGAAAGTCCCTCCTGGGTGGCCCCCAGAGCTCAATGCCGAGAGCTCAGAGGCCCTCCAAACTCCCAAAAGACCTGCATTCCTCTGGGACAGACTTCCTTTAGTGATGTGTTTCAAGACTCATTGTCTGCAAGTTTGAGTCATCAATAAGAGTGGATGAGGTAAATAGAGCTCAGCTTCTTAGTTAAGCTGTGGGTTAAGTCCCTGGCACTATCACTTACTAACTGTGTAACTTTAACATGTTCTCTGACTCCAGCTCCTCGGCCTATAAAATGGGGCATTCATATTTACTTAGCACAACTGTCAGGAGAAACCGATGAGAAGAGCACTGCATCTGTAGCATCTAAAGCATCTAACTTGCAGAGCCTGGCACATGGGAGGTGCTCAAATCACTAATAGTGGTAACAGCAGCTAATGACTCCACCATCAAGAGATGCATAGTTGGGCAACATCTGGGACTACATAGGCGCTCTGGATGAAATTGCTAGGAATGGAGAGAGAGAGATCCGAATCAAGAGGCTCTCTTCCCTGCCTTGGTTCTTGTCTCACCCACAAGAGAATAATTCAAGTGAGAGACAAGTACCTATAGTGGAAATGAGCTAGCAAGTGTATTTATGAAACACATATGAGCACAAAACTGCAAGCAGGTACCAATAAAGTTGTTAATAAGTTTGTTAGTAAGTTTATTAATAAGTTTGTTCTATACACTTAAGTGGGTACTTAGCTAATCTAAGTACACCAACTATTGGGGTTCAGGGGTTATATACTTTAGTCAGTTTCTAGGTTCCCCTTCCTTCTCTTCTTACTTAATATTGGGAAAAATATGCAACCACAAAGGCTTTCTTTCTCAGTTAGTAAAGGTTCTCTCCTTTACTTAGTGAAACAGTTACAGAAGCTCTTTTTCCCAGTATAGGCCTTCCTCTTCCTCCTGTGCAATTCCTGCTTGTGATGTTCAGAATACCAACCAACCTTAGCAAGATTGTTACAGAAGCCCCTTTTCTCAACACAGTCTCCCTTCCTCCTATGCTAAATTTGCTTGTAAAGCTCCGGACACCGAGAAATCTTATCAAACCGAGCTGAGTACTGCTGAGTTAATGGATGAGACATGTCTTCATTTTGCTTCTAGCCTCCTGTATTAAGTTCTTTGTTAGATTGTAATGGCAAGGGCCCTGGCTTTATATACTCTCTGACCACTCATTCCTAGTTGCTACCTAACAGAATTTCCACAAGGAATCATTTCTAACAATTTCTGCTGTAAAATATGTGTGATACTGAGAAATTAAATGAGAAAAATCTGTCACTTGACATTTCAAATTCAAGCAAAGAACATGGAATGAATGGCTTCTTACCTCTTACTCAAAATAAATATCCTTGTAGCTGTACTATGGATGGGAATCTGCTCTGTATTTTCAGGATCTAACCCAGGGCTTGGGTGGAAGGGTAGATAAATAGATAGACATTACAAATGAAAGGAAGTGTAGAAGACTAGATGGATAGAAGGATGATGGAAGGAAAGGTGGATGGATGGATGGATGGATGGATGGATGGATGGATGGATACATGGATAGGTGAAAGGATAAGTGGAAGGAAGGAAGGAAGGAAGGAAGGAAGGAAGGAAGGAAGGAAGGAAGGAAGGAAGGAAGGGTCAGATGTCTGGGTGGAGAATAGTTGAATAGATGAATGAATGAGTGGGTTGGTTGTAGGTGGGGGAGTAGATGAGTGGGTTAGAAACATATAGAAGGAGTAAGTGAAGAGGTGAGTGGAAGACCAAATGCAATGGGACTGAACTCCCTTCTATTTGAAGCCTCTCTGAATCTCCCTCATGCTCAATGCCTATGGCCAATCTCCTCCACTCCTCCACCACCCCTCTCCCAAAAACACTGCTTAAAAGGATCAGTCATTTGCATCTAAGAAACTCTGTAGGAAAAAAGTCTAGAGAGCCCTTAAGCAAGCCCTGGATTACAGATTTGGAAGCCAAGGACTCAAGTACCTTGGTTATCTGCTTTATTTCACAATTTTCAGAGCATTATGCAGTTCTTTCCAAACCTAACCCTCTGCCCACATGAGCCTGTAGACTTTGCAAAGGCCCTAAGCTGTCACGGTGCTCAGCTGGGTGCCCTGGATCTCTATCTTTTTGCAAGTACCCACTCCTCAGGAAGCAGGCAGACTGAGCTCAAACCACACCTGGCTTCCCAGTCTCACCTGCCACTCTCCAGGCACTGTTGAGCTCCATGATGCCTGTCATTACTTGCTCATTGTTCTTGTAGCTTTGGGTGGGCTTTTCCCTTCCTGCTACCTGTCAGTGGTGCTGGAGGAGCTGAGGGGATCTGGGTCTGCTGCCTTCTCTCAGATGGCACTGACTAGGAGAGGCACAACCTGATCAGAGACCACACCCCAGGGCAGGGCAGGGACAGGAGGGGTTTAGCGGCTTCTCCCTGGAAGCTGTGGCTCTGGATGGCGCCAGCCTTTTAACCAAGGGGCCATTCCGTGGAGAAGATATGGCAATTCCACAAAGCCCAGCAGGGAACCAGCAAACTTTCACAGCCAGACCAGGCAGGGCACATTCTCTCAGGGTGCCCCCTTGTCAAGTAGTTTTCTACATAGCTGATGTGCTCTATAGGCCCACCTAAACCCAGGAAAGCCACTTCCCACAGGATGCAATGCCATTTCCCTTTTCTTGTACCCCTAAGCTTGCAGCCTGCAATGCCCCCCGCCATTTCTCCTCCCAAGTTTCCATCACCTGAGGAATCTCTGCCAGCCTCTGGAATCTCATCACAAAAGATCCAAAAACAGCCCTGGCAAGAAGGTTGAGGGAGGGAAAACTGCAGGTACAGTCAGGACACTTCTGAAGACAACAAGGTGTCTAGGAACACACACATGGTTTTTGTGCCCTGTCACCCTGATAAAACCACTGTTGAACTCTGAAGCCCCTGCTGGTTCTTTCAGGCCAGGCCCTCTCTCCCTCTCTACAATCTCTCACCAGCCCTTCCTACTCCCATCCCATGACTTTTTCCTGATTCTTCTCCCTTTCCAACACCAAAGGCTACCACCAAGACTCTAGACCCTCTTCTTCCTGCCCACACACTAAGTATGGTGGCTCTGGGAATGGCCACAGTGGCCACATTCAAGGTCTTTGCCTGTACTGTCCAAGCCTCCAAACCCTGACCCCTCAAGTCTGGAACTAGTTCTGAGAGCTGGAATTCCATCTCTCAGGATGGCAGGGAGGTGCTGAATAGCTTGGCCCTGCCTCACTCCTCCTTAAGAAGCCTCTCCCTCCAACCTGAGGGCTTTCCTTGACCAATACAGCTAAGAGGCAAGTGGGGCTTCTGCAGCCCTGAGGTCAAAGGGCCTTATGGCAACTTGGTATAGAGTGGAAACTTATATCAAAAAGCTGCTGCCTTGGACCAAGAAGGACCCCTCAGTCCTCCCCTTACCCAGGTGGTCAGGAGGAACCAAGTCAGGCAGGATCAGGAAGGACTGGAGACTCAGCCACCAGTTACAGGGGCCCTGCTAGATCTCACCTGCCAGGACAGGCTGCAAAGAAGGCCAAGAACCTGGGCTCCCAACCTTCCCACTTTGAGCAGGCCTGCGTTCTCTTGCAGATTGAACAGGAGGGTATCTCAGTGATGGGCAGTCCACATTTCAACCCAGACCCCAACATGGAGACCCTCTACAAAACCATGAAGAGAATTGGTGAATGGATATCTGAGGCCTTGCCCCAGGAATGCTGTGAGTCTCTGGGGTTCTGCCTGCTCTGCTCAAGACCCTTCTGCTCACAACCCTGAGAAGAGATGCCAGGGACAGCCCAGGGATTAGGGTGTCCACAAAAGCCCCTGGGACTGACTCCCAGCACCCAGAGAATCATCACACAGGCCCCACCTCCCCCAGCTCTGGTCTACACATACCCCTGAGACAGAATGGGGAGGGCAATAGTGGCCTCCCTGAGTAATGGGAGTGCAGATGCAGAGGTGGTCTGCTGTATGTACCTGCATGTCCTTGTGCAAACAACCCCAACCCAATAGATCTGAGCTTTCTCACTCCCAAATGACCCCTAGCCCTTTGGACCCTGTGTGTCACTGAATTTTGGATGAGATGATGCTGGGAGTGTTGTGGGTCTGAAATGGTCCCAGGGGGCAGGACATAGAGGTTTTGCAGCTTTTCCCTGCCAGTCTGTGGTATCTTCATTCCCTCCTAAACCAATAGCATTTCCACAATCTTGCCCAGTAAGCCCTCATGCCATCACCCCAGGCCAAATTTACTCCCTACCTCACTGTGGTGACTGGGGCATCAACAAGAGCTACCATTTCTATTCTAACCCAGCATGTTGATGTCCTCTACTTCCTGTGAAGTCTTTCTTATCTCTACTTCCCAAAGAAAAAAATGGAGGCTTAGGGAGGTGAGGCAGCTTGCCACTGGACTTTTGAACCAGAACTCAGATCCAATTTTCTGGACCCTCAGTCCTGACCTTTCCTCATTGCCACTAGCACAAGTGAGGTCAAGGCAGGAGGTCTTGCTGATAAAACTCAAGGCCCCAGGCAATATCCAGAGACGATCAGATGACTAGAAGGTCCTCAGATTCTATCACTATAAGGCTGAGGCCGGGCTGTACCCACCATTGTGTGGGTGAAGGTGGGAAATGGACAGGTGGATTTTCTGTCTAGATGTCTTATCTACACCATGAGAATCAGGTTTTGAAGCTATCCAGATGGTATGTCCTCAGTGCATGGCCACCAAGCTGCTGCCCTCCCTTCTCCCCAGCCTTTATCAGGCCCCCTGGAGAAGTGGAGATGCTCACACTGTGCACCCCTGCAGGAACCAACATCAACGTGCTCACTAGGAGAAGCAATGTGTATTGGCCTCAGATTGCTGAGTCCTTCAAAGCTCAGCTAGGCAAGGTACCAGAGAGACTGAAGGGGATGGGTGCAGGTGTGCTGGGGGACTGGAGGCCTGCTGCTGCCAGAGACAACCTGGGAGGCAGCTCTATGCTGGAGGAGGCCCTTCCCTGGAGGCCAGCCCACTGGAAACACAGGGCATGTGGGACATACTTGTCGATAGAAAGAACCTGAATCTTGAAAATACTAGGTTTTTATTTACAGCCTTGCTTATAGGTCATAGCCTGAAAAGAGCTTCAAGAATCCTTGAAACAGTGCTCTAACTCCTAGAAAGTGAGGATGAGGGGTTCCTATATAGGCAGAGGAGTAAGCAAAAAGTCCATCTGTCTCATTAGAGGTTTCAATCAGGATACACACAGTTCTATATGAAATAGAAGGAATGTGTAGAAAAGATAAGTTTGAGTTGCTGTGCCCGCAGAAATCAGAAAATTTTAATTAGGGTCTGGAAACAAAATTTTTGAAACTGCTCAAGGTGACTTTTATCAGATGTAGAAGGAACAGATACTGTTATCTGTATCAATTGATCTTCAGGATTTGAAACCGTAGTCATATATATGATTATCCCCCATGGTTCCCGCCTTAGTAAAAAATTTTGGGAGAGCTCATTATTCTCTCTCTCTGTTTTTTAAAATAAAGACTTTACTTAATTACTTACTTAATTACTTATTTATTTTTAGAGAGAAGGGGAGGGAGGGTGAAAGAGGAGAGAAACATCAATGTGCGAAACATCTATTGGATGCCTGTTGCCCGCCCCTAATCAGGGACCTGGCTCCCAACCCACACCTGTGCCCAGGAATTCAACCAGCAAACTTTTGGTTTGTGGGATATTGCCCAACCCATTGAGCCATACAAGTCAGGGCTCATTGTTCTCTTTTGGCTACTGATTAAGTCAGAGAAGTGGAAGCACTGTTTCCTTTCTCGTACTTATGCTAAAATAGTGATGAATTATTTATCTGAAATTCAAATGTAACCAGCCTCCTGTGTTTTATCTGGAAAGCTTACTTAGGGTCCCGACACCCTGGTCTACTGGTCAGCCTTTGGTTGTCCAACTCACCTCCCTTTCTTACCTTCTCACCGACTTCGCTCCTTCACATTTTTTCCATGACCACATCCGTGAGCTGCTTCCCTGCCTCTGTGCTTTGTCTGTCCTGTGTCTGAGACTGGAATGACCTTCTCTTTCATATGTGCTGTGCAGAAGACAGAAGACATGGGAGGGACTCTGCTCTCTCTGGGGCACGAGCACTCATCTCTCATTGAGTCTCTCTCTGCATGGGCTATCAAACAGCATGGAGCCTTTTCCTCTCCTCCCAGCCTCCACCACCCCCAAGAAAGAGCCAGGCTTTGGGGTGCTAGGTAAACACAGGAATAAATGCTCACATAGATAGTCATGGTTGCTGGAAGCCTCCATCAGCACACATCATTAACTTGGAGATTTAAAACAAGGAGATAAGTGATGAAGCCCAAACATTCCATGGAAGAAATCAATGTGCTTTTATTTTTACATTTATTTTTTATTGTTGTTCAAGTATAGTACTCTCCTCTTTCCCCCCAACACTCCCCCAACTCCAATGATCCCTACCTCCCAATCTCAATCCTACCCTGCTTTGGTTTTGTCCAAGTGTCCTTTATACATGCTCCTGAAAAAAATCCCTCCCCCTTTTCCCTGCTTTATTCCCTCAAACCTCCCCTCTGGTTACTGTCAGTTTGTTCTTTATTTCACTGTCTCTAGTTATATTTTGCTTGCTTGTTTGTTTTGTTAATTATGTTCCAGTTATAGGTCAGATCATATGGTATTTGTCTTTCAGTGCCTGGCTTATTTCACTTAGCATAATGTTCTCCACATTCATTCATGCTGTCACAAAGGGTAGGAGTTCCTTTTTTCTCTCTGCTGTGTAGTATTTCATCATCTAAATGTACCATAGTCTTTTGATTCATTCATTTACAGATGGGCACTCAGGTTACTTCCAAAACTTGGCTATTGTAAATTGTGCTGCTATGAACATTGGGCTATATAGGTTCTTTTGAATTGGTGTTTCTGGGTTCTTAGGGTATAATCCCAGCAGTGGAATTGCCAGGTCTAAAGGAAGGTCCATTTTTAGTTTTTTGAGGAAATTCCATACTGTTTTACACAGTGGTGGCACCGGTCTGCATTCCCATCAATGGGGTACTAGGGTTCCCCTTTCTCCACATGCTCTCCAACACTTGTTGTTTGTTGATTTGTTTATGATGGCCATTCTGACCAGTGTGAAGTGGTACCTCATTGTGGTTTTAATTTGCATCTCTCTGATGGCTAGTGATGTTGAGCATCTTTTTGCATGCCTCTAGGTCCTTTACATGTTCTCCTTGGAGAAGTGTCTGTTCAAGTCCTTTGCCCATTTTTTAATTGGGTAGTTTATCAACCTGGAGTAGAGTTGTGTGAGTTCTTTATATATTTTGGAGATCAAAACCTTGTCTAAGGTATTACTGCCAAATATGTTTTCCTTTACAGTTTGTTCTCTTTTCATTTTAATGTTATTTTCTTTGGCCATGCAGAAGCTTTTTATTTTGATGAGATCCCATTTGTTAATTCTTTCCTTTATGTTCCTTGCTCTAGGGGACATATCAGTGAAAATATTGCTATGGAATATCTGAGAATATCCCACCTATGTTCTCCCCTAGGACATTTATTGTATCATGACTTATATTTGAGTCTTTTATCCAACTTGAATTTATTTTTCTATATGGTATAAGTTGGTGATCGAGTTTCTTTTTCTTTTTTCTTTTCTTTTCTTTTTCTTTTATTTTTTTGCATGTAACTGTCCAGCTCTCCCAACACCATTTGTTGAAGAGGCTTTTTTTTTACTCCATTTTGTGCTTCTGCCCCCTTTGTCAAATATTAATTGACCGTAGAGACTTGGGTTTCTTTCTGGGCTCTTTGTTCTGTTCCATTGGTCTCTGTGTCTGTTCTTATGCCAGTACCAAGCTGTTTTGATTACAGTGTCCTTATAATACAATTTGATATCAGGTATTGTGATCCCTCCTACTTTGTTCTTCTTTCTCAATATTGCTGCAGCTGTTCGGGTTGTTTATGGTTCCATATAAATTTTCAAAATCTTTGTTCTATATCTGTGAAATATCTCATGGATACTGTAATAGGGATTGTGTTGAATCTATAAATTGCTTTGGGTAGTATGGACATTTTGATGATGTTAATTCTTCCAATCCATAAACATGGTATTTGGTTCCATTTGTTTGTGTCTTCCTTGATTTCTTTCTTCAGTATTGTGGTTTTCTGAGTACAGGCCATTTATATCCTTGGTTAGGTTTATTCCTAGATACTTTATTTTTCTTGTTGCTATATCAAACAGGATTTTATTCATGATTTCTGTTTCTGATATTTCATTGTTGGTGTACAAAAATGCCTTTGACTTCTGAATATTGACTTTGTATCCCGCTGTTTTGCCAAATTCATTTATTAGGTCAAGTGGCTTTTTGGTGGAGTCTATAGGGTTTTCAATGTACACTATCAAGTCATCTGCAAACAAGGCCAGTTTTGCTTCGTCCTTTCCAATTTGGATGCCTTTTATTTCTTTTTCTTGTCTGATTGCTGTGGCTAGGAATTCCAACACTACATTGAATAGAAATGGTGAGAGTGGACAACCTTGTCTTGTTCCTGATTTTAGTGGAAAAGTTTTACCTTTGGCCCGTTCAGTATGATGATGGATGTAGCTCTCATATGTGACCTTTATTATGTTGAGAAATGCTCCCTCTATTCCCACTTTGCTGAGTGTTTTTATCATCAGTGAGTACTGTACCTTATCAAATGTTTTCCGGCATCTAATGATATGATCATGTGGTTTTTGTCTTTCATTTTGTTTATGTAATGTATTATGTTTATAGATTTGTGAATATTGTACCATCCTTGCATCCCTGGGATGAATCCCACTTGATGATGGTGTATGATCTTTTTAATGTATTGCTAGATGTGGTTTACCAATATTTTTTTGAGAATTTTAGCATCTATGTTCATCAATGATATACGCCTGTAGTTTTCTTTCTTTGTTGTGTCTTCATATGGTTTTAGGATTGAGATGATGCTGGATTCATAAAAAGAATTTGGGAGTCTTCCATCATCTTGGATTTTGTGGAATAATCTGTGAAGGATAGGAATTAGCTCTTCCTTAAATGTTTTGTAAAATTCTCTGTGAAACTGTCCAGTCAAGGACATTTGTGTGTTGGGAGTTTGTTGAATACTGCTTCAATTTTGTCAGTTCTTATTGGTCTGTTCAGGGTTTCTGTTTCTTCTTCATTGAGCTTTGGAAGATTACATTTTTCTAGAAATTCATCCATTCTGCCTAGGTTCTCAAATTTCTTGGTATATGGTTCTTCATGTTGTGGACCATCCAGCCTGGTTTCAGGAGTTGTAACCCTCACCCCATGGTGGGCTGTGTAAGAGCCCAAGGGACCCACTTCATCTGGGTCTGTTCTGTCACAAGGATGTGAACTACTAAAGAGACAAAGCTTATTTCCCTGGCAGGAGCACTGCTTTTGCCTCATCCATCTCTGGCCCCAATGCTTGATTGGCAGTCAATGATGGGTAAGGCTCCTCATGGGAGGGGAAACCTAAGCCAGACGTGACCACTTGGGAGGCCTCATGGAAGGACTCGGGGGGTTGCAGCAAAGAGGATGTGATGGACCCTCGCCCCCCGGCTATTCTGACATAGCCCGAGTCCTCATTTCCATCTGGGAGATGTCTCCTGCTTCCTAATAGGCTTAAAGCCTGAAACTGTGGAGTTGAGCGATGCAGCCTTGTGCTGGACAGGATGGCTCCCTGGGTGATCCGGACATAAGAATGAATTCCTAAAGTCCTGTGAAACCTGCTTTGTTAAGAGTGCTCTTCCTTAGGTGACAAGTGTCCCAGGAGGAAATGAACATGTCTCCCAAAGTTTGACAACCCCCCTTCCTGACAAACATTGGCTCAGATTAAGCCCTCAGATTTCTTTGACATGTTAAACTTGTATTCCGGTGTATTGGAACCCAATAAAAGCCTCGTGAGGAAGGGGCTCTGGGTCATTCTCCTCTGAGAGTTTGACCCCTTTCCTCCCCAAGCAGATCTTGTCTTGGTAGTTTTTATTTTCATCCATGATGAACGGGGGGCGGTTCTACGGGCAGAGCCCCCCGCATCTTCATAGTATTTTCTTGCAATCTTTTGTATTTCTGTGATATCAGTTGTACTCTCTCCTCTTTCATTTCTGGTTGTGTTTATTTGGGCCTTCTTTTTTTCTTGATGAGTCTGCTTAAAGGCTTGTCAACTTTGTTTATCTTTTCAAAGAACCATCTCCTGGATTCATTGATCCTTAGAATTGTGCTTTTAGTCTCTATGTCATTTAATTCTGCTCTGATCTTGGTTATTTCCTTCCTTCTACTTTCTCTGGGTTGTCTTTGTTGTTGTTCCTTGAGTTCGTGTAGGCGTAGGGTTAAGTTGTTTGTTTGAAATGTTTCTGTCTTTGTGAGGTAGGCCTGTATCACTATGAGCTTCCCTCTCAGGACTGCCTTCCCTGTGTCCCATAATTTTTGGATTGTTGTGAGTTTATTTTCATTTGTGTCCAGAAACTTTTTATTTCTTCCTTGATCTCATTATTGACCCATTCATTGTTTAATAGTATGCTATTCAATCTCCATGAATTTGAGTGTTTTTGAGTTTTGTCCTTGAGGTTGGTTTCTAGTTTCAGTCCCTTGTGGTCAGAGAAAATGCTTAATGTGAGTTAGATTTTCTTGAATTTGTTGAGGCTTGTTTTGTGTCCTATCATGTGGTCTATCTTTGAAAATGTTCCATGTGCATTTGAAAAGAATGTGTATGTTGTTTCTTCGGGATGAAAGGCAGTATACATATACATATACATATACATATACATATACATATACATATACATGTACATACAATCAGTTAAGTCCATTTGATACAGGACATTGTTCAATGCTGCGTTATCTTTGTTGATATTTTGTTTGGAAGAGCTATCCATTTTGATAGTGGGATGTTAAAATCCCCTGGTATAGTTTTGTTGCTGTCTATATCTTTCTTGAAGTCCTCCAACATTTTCCTTATGTATTTGGGTACTCCTATGTTGAGTGCATATATGTTTATAATATTTATGTCTTCTTAATGGATTCTTCCCTTGAATATTATGAAATGTCCTTCTGGGTCTTTTTTTATGGCCTTCTTTTGAATTCTATTTTGTCTGATATCAATATTGCTGCCCCAGCTTTTTTTTCCCTGTTCATTTGCTTGGGATATTTTTTTCCAACTCTTCACTTTCAGTCTGTGTAGGTCTTTTGTTCTGATTTGGGCCTCTTGTAGGCATCGTATGTGTGGGTCATGTTTTCTTATTCATTCAGCTACTCTATGTCTCTTGATTGGAACATTAATCCATTAATATTTAAGGCAATTATTGATAATTATTTATTCATTCTTCCCCCTTTGTACCTGTATTTTCTCACTCGTTTCCTTCCTATTCTTATAATAATCCTTTAGCATATTTTGCAGTGCCAGTTTGGTGAAGATGTATTCTTTCAGCCTGTTTTGTCTGGTAAATTCCTTATTTCACCTTCCATTTTAATTGAGAGCCTTGCTGTATAGAATAGTCTTGGTTGCAGGCCTTTGTTTTTCAATACTTGAAATATTTCTTGCTATTCTGTCCTGGATTGGAGTGTTTCTGTTGAGATATCAGTTACTAGCTTTATCAGAGCCCCTTTGTATGTTACTTCTTAGTTCTCCCTTGCTGCTTTTAAGATTCTCTCTTTATCTTTAAAACTTGGCATCTTAATTATGATGTGTCTTGGATTAGGTCTCTTTGGTTTTCTCTTAATTGGGACTCTCTGTGCTTCCTGCACTTGCATGGTTTTTTTCCCTCTACGGGTTAGGAAAGCTTTCCATCATTATTTTTTCAAACAGGGTTTCTGCCCCTTATTCCTTTTCTTCTCCTTCTGGTATTCCTATGATTTGAATGTTTTTGTGTTTCATGTTGTTTTGCATTTCCCTTAAGCTATCTTCATAATTTTTTAGTCTTTTTTCATGCAGCTGCTCTACATGGGTGTTTCTTTCCACCTTATCTTCCAGCTCACTGTCTCCACTCTCTCCTTCATCCAGTGTGCTTGTAATTCCTTCTAGTGTCTTTTTTATATCAGAAATTGTATTTTTCATTTCATCCTGATTTTTGTTTATAGTTTCTATTTCCTTTTTCATACTGTTGTAGTTCTCACTTTCATCCTTGTAGTTGTCTGTGAGTTCCTTGAGCATCTTTATAACCATTATTTTGAATTCTATATCTGATAGTTTGCTTACCTCAATTTCATTTAGCTCTTTTAGTGGAAAATCTTCCATTCTTTGTGATTGCATGTTCTTTTTTTTTTTTTTTTTTTTTGGCTCCCCATTTTAGGTGACTCTTTTTGTTTGTTTCTGTGCTTCCTGATATTCTGCTTTGCTAGCTGCCTTTGTAGGGTGAATTTCTATGTTAGGGATTCTATTGGGTTCAGTAATGTCATCTCTTTGATCTCCTTGTCTGGATGTTCTAGTGTTGACCTTTCATTTGTTTGTGTAGGCTTTCTTATTGTACTTGTGTTTTTACCTTTTGGTGGTTTCTTTATTGGTGGGTTCTCTCTTCCAGCAGGCATATTGGTGTTCACAACTCCCACCTATTTTTGTATGTGATCAGTTGCAGGGGAAAGGCAAAATGGATTAAGATAGCAAGAGAGTATTCTATGGGAATTAAAGTAGTGGTGAATCAAGAAGAAATAGGAGATCCTTTGGGTATATATAGCATAAACCATGATATTTCACTCAAGTAGCCACTTTTTATAAAAGCTGAAAAAGAGATGAGACTCTTGTTGGAAGGGGGAGGACTGTGAGCTGAATCCAGAGAACAGAGCATTTGTATGAGGTCAGATAATGACATATAGTGAGAGTAAAGGGATAAAAAGTAGGCATAGTATGAGAGAGAATAAAGTTAACCAACAACAGTAATAAAACTCTGGAAGATAGTAATATGGGCTAAGACCAGGGATGGGTGCTGCATAATATTTACAGTTATATGGAACAACAATTATTTACAATAATATTGGAACAGCAATAATATGACAAGAAATATATGATCTGAATAACAAAAATAGCAAGTACACAACCAAGAGTAGTGTGATATTGGAACATGAGTAAAGTGAGAAAAGGAAAAATTAAAATACACTATAAAAGAGAGAACAAGGAAAACCACTCAAACAATGCAATTAAACAAATAAAATGAAAACTAAACAGAAAGAAGATAGATTATGCGGGGGCCCCTGTCCTGGGCGCCAGATGTGGCGGGGGGGGGGGCTCCGCCTGCAGAGCCCCATCCCTCCGTCACAGATGAAAATAAAAACTACCAAGACATTTTCTGCTTTGGGAGGAAAGGGGTCAAACTCTCAGAGGAGAATGACCCAGAGCCCCATCCTCACTAGGCTTTTATTGGGCTCAAATACACGGGAATACAGGTATGTCAGGCGACAAGGATCAAACAATGGTTAACATTTCAAAGCAATCTGAGGGCTTAATCTGAGTCAGTGTTTGTCAGGAAAGGGGGTTGCCAAACTTTGGGAGATATACTCATTTCTTCCTGGGATACTTATCACCTAAGGGAGAGCACTCTTAGCAAAGCAGGTTTCACAGGACTTTAGGAATTCTTTCTTATGCCCCGATCACCCAGGGAGCCGTCCTGGCCAGCACAGGGCTGCACCGCTCACCCCCACAGTTTCAGGCTTTAAGCCGATTAGGAAGCAGGAGACATCTCCCAGATGGAAATGAGGACTTGGGCTATGTCAGAATAGGCAGGGGGCGAGGGTCCATCACATCCTCTTTGCTGCAGCCCCCCAAGTCCTTCCATGAGGCCTCCCAAGTGGTCACGTCTGGCTTAGGTTTCCCCTCCCATGAGGAGTCTTACCCATCATTGACTGACAACCAAGCATTGGGGCCAGAGATGGATGAGGCAGAAGCAGCACTCCTGCCAGGGAGATAAGCTTTGTCTCCTTAGTAGCTCATGTTCTTGTGACAGAACAGACCCAGATGAAGTGGGTCCCTTGGGCTCTTACACAGCCCACCATGGGGTGAGGGTTACAACTCCTGAAACCAGGCTGAACGGTCCACAACAAGATTAAAAAATACTAATAAAATAAAGGAAGTAAAAACAATGAAAAATAATAATAACAATACAAATAAACAATAACATGTAAGTTCTCTTGAATAGCAAAGTAAAATTTGCCTCAGTTTCTCAGTTGTTGGGGTTAGCCTTATATTCCCTCTTTGGATCTGTCTCTGGACCTTTCACAGCTCCAGGTCTTATTACCTCACTTGGAGAAAAGAAAAAGAAAAAGCCTCCTGCTAACTTTAAACTGCCAAGCGAGTTCTGCTGGTGTTCCTGGATGCTACAAGCTAAGGGCGACTGGGCTTTGCTTTTCTCCTTTCCTTATGGTTTTGCAAGGATGGGGCTAGGTCTGGGCTGCAATATTCACAGTTGCCCAGCCTCCAGCCCAGGTCCTTTATGCACTGCCCAGCCCCCACTGTCCATCTGTGCCAGGTCGGTGCCTTTAATCCAACAGTTATGCTGACCATGAGGTGCACTAATTAGGGGCAACTCACACACTACCTTCTCCCTCTTTGCTGGCCTAGGTGCTGCACACTCTCAAAGTCTCTTCAGGGTAGTTCAGCTCCCCCACTGAATGAAGTATTTCTGGGAACTGTTAACACCCTGAGCCCCATTGCCCTCCTCTGAACCATCCCTGTGGGGTGTCTCCTCCTTCCCCTTTGGGAGTCAGCCATGGTGCAAGCCAGTTGAAGTGGTGAGAGGCAGCCACTGCATGAAAGTTCCTTAAACAGCAACTGAGAGCCTTTTTTTTTTTTTTTTTAGTAAAATCCTCTTGTTTAATCCCACTATTCTTAACAAGCACCCGGCTTTAGCCCAACTTTCTAACCAGACCGGAGACTATCTAGGTCGGGGCCCATCATTACCCAACTCTTCCCCTTTCTCCAGGTGTCATCCAGCTCCTCACTTTCTCTGGTAATGACCTAGCTGGCGTCTACAGTCCCAGCAGGTGAATACCGCCTCTGTGCATCTCCCACTTTGTTTTTATTCCCTCCAGCGATTTCAGGCATCCGGGTCCATCCTGGTGCTGCTCTGTCCTCCCTGTTTGGTAGGTGAGGGAGCCGCTGGTTTGGCTCTCCTCCAAGGATCCTGCAGCAGGTTCCAGGCTGGAGGCCATAGCAGCCTTGGTCCCTGTGCGGGTCCCAGGCACCTTGCCATCCCAATGAAATCTTCTTACCGTCTGTTTTTCAATGTCTTCTACAATTTTGGCCTCCAAACTTCATATAAGCTGGGATTCCATTGGCTGTTCACTCTGTTCCTCAGAAGATCAGCTAGGTGTTCCACCTGTGTACAGGGGGAAGTGGGCTTTGCTCCCACCTACTTTGTCACCACCTTTCTCCTAAAATAACATCCTGATATGCATTTTAAAAATAATAATAATTTCTCTCTCTTAATCATCACATGCAACATGAAAGGAAAATGATGTTCTGAGAGGTTAACTGGCCCAAGATCTAGAGCCTATAAGAAGCAAGGTAGGGACTTAAAGCTGACAAGCCTGACAAGGCCCTTGGTCCTTTGCTGTGCCATTCAGAGAGATAAACTAGGTATGGCCTTATGGCTTCTTGTAGAGACAAGTACCCTTAGAAGGACACATAGGTGAGATAGCTTCCTTAGTTCAGTCATGCATTGATTGAGTGCTGATAACTAAGTGATTGGGATTTGATGGTGAACAATGATGAACTTGTATTTCAAGCTTTTAATGTGCCTAGCACTGCACTAAGAGCTGAGCTGGGCCTCATAAATCTCTCCAGCAATTCCCTAAGCAGAAAGCAGAAGCATCATTATCTCCATTTCACAGGTAAGGGTACCTAGAGGTGCTAAGTTGCTGGCTCAAGAAACCCCAGCCAAGATTAGCACATGGCAGAGCCCTCATTAGAATCTAGCCAGAGCCACTTGGCCTGCCTACCATTTTGCTGCCTGCACACAGGTGAGTGCATCATACAGATCATCACCCTCTGTGGTTCCTGCATTAGGATCTCACTGAGACCTTGAAGTCAGAGGTAAGTGGCAATTTTGAGAATGTCATCGTGGCCCTCATGTACCCACCGAATAGATACGAGGCCAAGGAGTTGTGTGATGCCATGAAGGTAACTAAACAAGGGGGTGGGGCAAAAATGAGTACAAGGACTGGTTGGGGTAGTGATGCCTAGGACCCCTTACCAAACACAGCCTAGCACTGGGAGCTCTGAGCTCCCCCTGAGCCACCATTCAGAATGGTCACCTGGACCTTGGCTGAGCCCAACAAGCTTGCAACATGCTGCACAAACTGCCACCAAACATAGAACTGCTGTCACATGGCCATGATAAAGCCAGGACATCATAAAACCAGGCATGAAGGAATTAGGAACCAGCCCCTGCCATGTCATGCCTGGTTCCTCAATTGCCTCCTATTTTCCACTTGATTTGCATTTGCTATTGTTTAAGAGGTATCGAGCATCTTGACCCAAGAAGGTGTGGACAGAGCAGGAAGACTCAAGCAGAACTCTCCAGAATGCTGAGAATTTATCCACAGGGCTTAGGAATCAAGGAAGGTATCATCATTAAAATTCTGGCTTTTCAGACCAAGAACCAGCTGCAGGAAATAATGAAAGCATATGAGAGATGTAAGGAACCTGCAAAGAAGGGTGCAGAGCCCAAGTTAAAGGCTCACTTGGGAATGGCCTCAGTGTACTGGACCATGTTGGAAATGACCTTTTCTGGGCTTTTCCACACATGAATGCTAAACAATTATTGTGTGCCAAGTCCTGTTCCTAATGATGAAATTAGACATGACTCAGGCTAGACTCTAGGCTCATAGGCTGCTGGAGATAACGCACAGACCCACTAAATTCTCTGACCCTTGAGGGCATGGCAGTGCTATACAGGGCCACAGGCTATGTCAGTAGCTGGGTCTGGCTCTTCCTTGCCAGGCACAGGTTAACCCAGGGCTCCGATGCACTGGGGAGTGTGAACCACAAGCCAGCTATCATGGAGTCTACAGGAAGCAAGGCATGTCAAGGCCAGCCAGTGCTCCACGAGGTCTACCTGGTAGGCTCTAGCTTTGCCAAACCACAAGATGAAACATAGCTTGGTCAGCAGCCTGTAGCAGGGCTCTCCAGCTTGACCCATCTTTGTCCCTCAAGCTAGGTTGGCTGCCTAAGTCCCTTCCTAGTTCTGAACAACCATCAGGTGATGGAGCCTCTGCCACTCAGACACCTGGGCAGTGTCCACTCTTCATATCTAGAACTCATCCTTCCCTGAAGGTTTTAATCAGAACAAGTGTGAGAAACAGGGCCAGGAGGAGAAAACCGGGCTATGGGGAGAGGAAAGTAGGTCCATGCCCCATGATCCTGTTTCCCCTGCAGACTATGGATCCAGCCTAGAGGAGGATATCCAAGCAGATACCATCAGCTACCTGGAGAGGATCCTGGTGTGCCTCCTTTGGGTACCACAGCCCAGGCTCCTGGGACCCTGGGAGATCTCAAGAGCTCCACCCCAGGGATGGCAACTCTTGAACAGCTACTGAGAAAGTAGGGAAGGGTCAGAGCAGGGGCACAGTATAGCCCCAGTAACTGGGGCTCACTGGGGATGTCTCAGTATGGTTCAACGGTTCTCACTGCAGAGCCCCCACATCTCTCCTAATGTAGTCACCTGAGGGCACATGGATGTGGGAGGAGAGTGCCCCGTCATTGGGCACGTCTTCACACCAAGCTCCATGTCAGCCACTTTGCTTCCCTGAGCTCACTGCATCCCCTAGCTCTCTATGAGAGGGCCCCTACTACTCTTATTTTACACATGAGAAATCCAAGGCTCGGAGGTGATAACTGGCTTGAAGAAGACCCCATGTCCAAAGAGCAGCAGGGCCCTGCCTGCCCTCCTGCCCAGCTCTCCCCTCAGCCCTATTGCTCTGGTCAGCCAGGCAGCCGCACAAGACCACCTCTTCTGTTCCTATGGCAGCAGGGATGATGTGAGTAGCTTTTCGGACCTGGACTGGCCCTCCAAGATGCACAGCTGAGGCTACACCCTAAGCAGCTTTTACCTTGCCATCTAGAGTCCAGAGGCCAATGCCTGGCAGCCTTACTGTACCCCTCTGCCCATGGAGGTCTTCTTTGATGCTAGGCTGGGACCCAGCTCAGCCCTCTGCAGGCCTTTACCCTCTAGTCTCTAAAGAAGAAAGTGAGGGTGGTGGGGAGACTCAGGAACAGGAAGGAGAGTGACTTGGATGGGGGCTGCTAAAGTTCTGTCTTGACAAAAGCAGCCCACAGACCTGGGCCTCTGAAGACTGGATTTGTGTTTTTAGCTCTCCATAGGCCAGCCTACCTGCAGAGTGCTTGGATGTGCTCAGAGGCAGAGCAAAGCTATAGGGTGGAGAGACGTTTTAGGGCAGCTTCTGGCCTGATTATTGAGAGAATCCAACCACTTGGGGATAGTGAGCTCCCCCTAAAAGAGAGGATCAACCAGAGAATGACAACTGGTCGGGTGGATGGGGGCTGTCCCTTAGCTCCTGCCTCTCCTTCACTGGATTCTTGTGAATGTCACAATACCAGTATCTGTATGCAGTGGGCAAGAAGATCCACAGTACTGATGAGATGAAATTCATCACCATCTTGTGTATGTGTAGTGCCACACACCTGATGAGAGGTACTGGGCAGGTAGGGAGGAAGTATTGGGGCCACAGTGGGGTACCCTGGCCACAGACTCTCTCTCCTCATGTTGAATATCCACTATGTTATGTCGTTGAGTCCTGGAGTTGAGGAGAAAACCAAGAAGTCCTGGCATAAGTAGAGCTCAGGGGTAGCCCACTATATGTGCAATCTCTGATCTGAGAGCTAAGGAGCATCACTCTGAGACCCACGTGTTCCTAAAAGAAACCTTCTCTCCACAGTGTTTAAGGAATATGAGAAAATAACCAACAAAAGCATTGAGGACAGCATCAAGAGTGAGACCCACAGCTTGCTGAAGGAGGCTATGCTCACAGTCGGTAAGCTTCTCTCAATAATCAGGCCAGAAGCTACCCTATGTCACAGAGCTTGTCCTCAGACTCACATGTGTCTGCAGGCCATAGGGCCCAGGGGTAGGGTAATGCCCAGGGCAGCCATGGCAAGTGACTGGGTCCCTACATGCTCCTTCAAGGGACTCCCCTTAAGGCCACACTTTCACCATGTACCCTTCGACCCAGGACACTGGCACTGTTGTACCCCCAGTGTCTTCAGTTTGCTGTGTCCTGCCAGTGTGCGGGGGGGCCCCTGTCCTGGGTGCCAGATGTGGGGGGCTCCACCCACAGAGCCCCATCCCTCTGTCACAGATTAAAATAAAACTACCAAGATATGATCTGCTTGGGGAGGAGAGGTGGACAAACTCTCAGAGAAGAATGACCCAGAGCCCCTTCCTCACTAGGCTTTTATTGGGTTCAAATACACAGGAATACAGGTTTAACATGTCAAAGAAATCTGAGGGCTTAATCTGAGTCAGTGTCTGTCAGGAAAGGGGGTTGTCAAACTTTGGGAGATATACTCATTTCTTCCTCGGACCCTTATTATTTAAATGAGTGCACTCTTAGCAAAGCAGGTTTCACAGGACTTCACAAATTCTTTCTTATGCCCAATCACCCAGGGAACCATCCTGGCCGGCACAGGGCTGCATCGCTTGCCCTCATAGTTTCAGGCTTTAAGCCGATTAGGAAGCAGAAGACATCTCCCAGACGAAAATGAGGACTCAGGCTATGTCAGAATAGCCGGGGGGCGAGGTTCCATCACATCCTCTTTGCTGCAGCCCCCCAGGTCCTTCCATGAGGGCCTCCCAAGTGGTCGTGTCTGGCTTAGGTTGCCCCTCCCATGAGGAGTCTTACCCGTCATTGACTACCAACCAAGTGTTGGGGCCAGAGATGGATGAGGCAGAAGCAGCGCTCCTGCCAGGGAGACAAGCCTTGCCTCCTCAGTAGGTCACATCCTCTTGACAAAACAGACCCAGATGAAGTGGGTCCCTAGGCTCTTACACAGCCCACCATGGGGTGAGGGTTACAACTCCTGAGAGCAGGCTGAACGGTCTGTAACTGTTGCGGACCGTTCAGCCTGGTTTCAGGAGTTGTAACCCTCACCCCATGGTGGGCTGTGTAAGAGCCCAAGGGACCCACTTCATCTGGGTCTGTTCTGTCACAAGGATGTGACCTATTAAGGAGACAAAGCTTATCTCCCTGGCAGGAGCACTGCTTCTGCCTTACCCATCTCTGGCCCCATAGCTTGGTTGGCAGTCAATGACGGGTAAGACTCCTCATGGGAGGGGCAACCTAAGCCAGACACGACCACTTGGAAGGCCTCATGGAAGGACTCGGGGGGTTGCAGCAAAGAGGATGTGATGGACCCTCGCCCCCCGGCTATTCTGACATAGCCCGAGTCCTCATTTCCATCTGGGAGATGTCTCCTGCTTCCTAATTACCTTAAAGCCTGAAACCTGCTGGACCAGAGGCTACGAGCCATCGGGACCTGAAACCTGCTTTGCTAAGAGTGCTCTTCCTGAGGTGACAAGTGTCCCAGGAGGAAATGAGCATGTCTCCCAAAGTCTGGCAACCCCACTTCCTGACAAACACTGGCTCCGATTAAGCCCTCAGATTTCTTTGACATGTTAAACTTGTATTCCGGTGTATTGGAACCCAATAAAAGCCTAGTGAGGAAGGGGCTCTGGGTCATTCTCCTCTGAGAGTTTGACCCCTTTCCTCTCCAAGCACAAGATGTCTTAGTAGTTTTTATTTTCATCCGTGACGAACGGGGGGTTCTACGGGCGAAGCCCCCCCGCATCTGGCGCCCGGGACAGGGACCTGAAACCTGCTTGACCAGAGGCTACGAGCCATCGTCATCGGACAGCATGTCTAAGTGGTATGGAAATCAGCGCTTCATCCCCATAGGGATCCAGGGGCACCTTTCGGTAAGGCCTCCAGACGTGTTACAGATCAGAGGGAAGGTTACCGTGCCACCTCTTGAGTGGTTCTCTTTTCATTTCTCTCCCCTGCACTCTCTTTCATAATGAGTCTTGCTTTCTCCTCCCAAGCATTCGCTGCATCTCGCGGGTATGGGACAGTCATTTACATACCAATAGGGTGGACTGCCGCTAGAAGACTCCCATGAAAGGCATAAGTTGGTCGTGGGACGAGTCAGAACGTTAGTTACTCACCAACTGCAAGAAAAACCCACGCAACGAAAAGGCACACTGTAAAAGCATTCACAGTCCCATTCCCCGCAGCGCAATCCCGGCTAGGTTTTTTTTAGCTTGGGAGGAGAAAGCAAAGACTTCCCCTTTTAGCAGCAAGGTATTTATGAGCGTTTCAGCTTCTTGCTAAAACGCCGAAGAAAAGAGGCACTTCCTCCCTCCGGCTCGAGATCTCGGGCGTCCCTACGTGAGTGGGGACCCTGCGGAGGTGTCTGGGGTCCAATCCCTAAGACGCGTAGGCACCTCATAAGGATTTCCATCTCACATAACTCTTTTGGCTCAGTCAGGGAAGCGCGATATAAAGGCTGGTCACCTAGCGCTCTGAGCCGCCTCGCAGTCTTGGACGCGTGGAATTTAACCTGAAACCCATAAGCAGGATCAGGGTCTCCTGGTTTCCAGGCAGCCCTTCCTGACGGTTTTTGCACCAACAGAACATCTCTGACCCACCACACTCCATCACTAGTAAGAAATAGGATTTGAGGGTGCAGGCGGAGAGAGTGATCAAAAAACCGCTGCCTCTTGCGGCGGAAGGAATTTGTAGAAAGGAATTCTTTTGTTCGGGGCTGGGGCCCGGAGCGGGGCTGGGGCGCACGCAGTACTCATTGCTCCATCCCCCTTCCCCCTGGCAAGCTGCCAGAACCCTGGCGTCAGTGCAGTGCCGGGAGCTACAAGGGCGCACACCCGGCCGCGTGTTCTCGACGAGTTGAGCCGTAGCTAGATCTCTCCACCGGGAAGTGCGGTTGGCGCCGCGCCCTCCTCCGCGGCTGCCCCGAGAGATATAGTTAGCGCCGAGCCCTCCGAGGTCCTTCTCAGTCCTCCGAGCCCTTCCCTTCTCGACCCTCCCCGCGGCTGCGGTGGAGAGGTATATTTGGTGCGCGCACTCCCCCGACCTCCGCGCCGGACCGCGCCGCGGTCCGGTCCGAGGAGTCGCCGCTTCCCGGGCCTCTTCGGGCCTCTGCGCCATTCGCGGGCTTCCGTGCCGTTCTCGGCGGCCGCGGCTTTGCAAGCATCCGCGGCGGCCGGGGGCGGCTGCTGGCTAGGGTCCATCCACTTTTGTTCGATCTGGCCTTTTAAGCGCCGCATTTGGCCGCGGCAAGGATTTAAAAAACGGGACTGCTCTGTTTGTTAAGGAATTTTTCTAAGAGCCATGGGCAACAGGCTTTCTAAAAATCAGAAGCGATACCTTAATCCAGCAGCTTCTCAAAGCCTCGGGCAGTCATATTAAAAAGCAGAACTTAGTTAATTTAATTCTTACTGTTAAAAAATATTGCCCATGGTTTCCCGATAAAGGGACTTTAGATTTAGAAATATGGGAAAAGGTAGGACGGGAATTAAAGTCACACCAGGAAAATGGCACCCCTGTCGGGCATCAGAATCTTTTTACTTGGGGGATGGTGAGGACTGCTTTAACGCCCCTTCATATTCGCAGCTCAGATACTAAGATTGAGGGGGCAGGGAAAGATCCGTGTCAGATGAGGGAGAAGGGAGTCACTATTAAGGCGGAGGAATCTACCTTTATTACCTCCAGTCAGGAAAGCTCAAGCCCACTCCTTAGCAACAAGGAGATACCTCCCCCGCCTCCCGTCCCTCCCTCCGCTCCTACTTGGGAGGAAAACTTTAGCCCTCAGGATCCCCTTGCCGATCTTTCTACCCCCACAGTGGCAGCAGTCCAAGCCCCTTTGCCAGTAGCCAATGCTATGTATCAGTGTCTTCAAGATATGATTAGGGATGGGGACTGGCAGTCCTTTACTGCCTTCCCTGTCATTACTCGGCAAGGCAGGCAAAATCCGGTGCATGAATCTCTACCTTATGGATTGTTCAAGGATCTAAAGAAAAGTATAAGAGACAATGGGCTCCAATCCCCTTATACAACAGGGTTATTAACAGCTGTGACAGAAGCATATCAAATGGCTCCCTGTGACTGGGTTGCCTTAGCCAGAACAACTTTAACCCCCGGTCAGTACAGTGTCTGGCACTCTGAATATATGGTAAGATGCCACCTTCAGGCGAGTGAAAATGAAAGGACAGGAAATCCTGTCACTCAAGATATGCTTTTCGGGCTAGGGCCATATACTAGACCGGATCAGCAAGCTCGTATGAACCCTCAGACTTTTGCCCAATGCTCTGCTGCGGCTCTTCGAGCCTTCAAGACTGTACCTGATACTAAGCCCCTCAGCATTGGGTCCTATACTAATGTTAGACAAGGGCCCAATGAAACATATCTAGATTTTATTGACAGATTGCAAGAGGCAATTCAGAGACAAGTTGAAAATCAGGATATTGCTGACGGCCTCCTATTGCAGTTAGCTTTTGAAAATGCTAATAATGATTGCAAAACTGTTCTTCAACCCATTCGGTTAACTACTACCGATGTTGGTCAGTTTATAAAGGCCTGTCAGAATGTAGGAACGGAACAGCATAAAGCAGCATTACTTGCTGCGGCCTTGAGAGGTGAAATGAAATGTTTCAATTGTGGCAAGGCTGGACACACTCGGAAGGAGTGTCATATTAAAAACAAAAGGCTTCCTGTAAAGGATTGCCCTCGCTGCCATAAAGGCAAACATTGGGCCAATCAATGCAAGTCCACCTATGATAAGGATGGAAACTTACTGCCCCCGTTTCAGGGAAACGAGAAGTGGGGTGCGAGCTCCGGTGCCCCAAAACCAAACAGGAGCCCAAACAGCAACCAGCTGTTGTGGACTCAGGAAAATGCCGGGTCTCCGACCTCCGTGACGCTACCAGGGGGAGTGCAGGATTAGACTTGGTCACCACCTCTGAACTCATCTTAAAAGAGCAAAATGAGATGGTCACCGCTCCAACAGGAGTATGGGGGCCATTACCCCAGGGACTAGTAGGGCTAATTTTAGGACGATCTAGCATGACCACTAAGGGCATCCTTATCCAACCTGGAGTTATCGATTCTGACTATCAAGGAGAAATTAAAATTATGCTCAGGGCACTCGGGTATTGTATCATTCCAGCTCAGACCCGCATTGCCCAGCTCCTCCTCATGCCTTACAAGGTACCAAACGCTCAAGAAGTAGTCAGAGGGGAGCATGGCTTTGGAAGTACTGATAACCAATCAATATTTTGGACTGCCTCCATTAATCTAAAAAAGCCTATATTGAGCATTAAGGTAAAAGACAGAGAATTCCATGGCCTCTTAGACACAGGGGCTGATGTGTCTGTTATTTCCAACCGATACTGGCCCCCAGAGTGGCCGGTAATTGAAACAAACACTTCTATAACTGGAATAGGGGGCATTTCTCAGCCCCGCAAAAGTATGTGGACTCTTAAATGCTTTGGTCCAGATGAGCAGGTTGGACGAATTCAACCTTACATCCTCCCCGCCCCACTTAATATCTGGGGCAGGGACCTTCTCACTCAGTGGCGAATGCAAATCACCCTGCCGCCTTTTCCTTAGTGGCCACTGTCCAGGCTTCTCCTTTATCCCTCACTTGGTTGTCTGACACACCTGTGTGGGTTAATCAGTGGCCGCTGAAGAAGGAGAGGCTAGAAAAACTTCAAGAGCTTGTACAACAACAATTAGAGGCAGGGCATATAGAACCTTCCAGTAGCCTATGGAATACTCCTATTTTTATAGTTCCTAAGAAAACAGGGAAATGGAGACTTATACATGACCTTAGAAAAATTAATGAAATCCTACAACCTATGGGAGCCCTTCAGCCAGGAGTTCCAAATCCAGCATGCATATCAAAGAAATGGCCTCTTATTGTCATTGATTTAAAGGACTGCTTCTTTACCATTCCCCTGGCTGAGAGGGACCGTGAGAGATTTGCCTTCTCAGTCCCAGTACTTAATAACTCTCAACCATTAGAGAGGTTCCAGTGGAGAGTCCTGCCTCAGGGCATGTTAAATAGCCCCACCATCTGCCAGCATTTTGTTCATCAGACCCTTCAGCCGGTACGGACTCAGTTTCCTCAAAGTATTATTTATCATTACATGGATGATATCCTAATTGCTGCAGCCTCTCAGGAAGAGCTAAAGCAAGTTTACCTCTGTCTTCAGAGCAATGTCTCCTCAGCAGGACTAGTAATAGCCCCAGAGAAGGTATAGCATTATCAGCCTTGGCAGTATTTAGGACATATCTTATTTCACCGTACGGTTAGGCCTCAGATAGTTCAGATCCAGGTGCCGGACCCTTTAACGCTTAACAGTCTGCAACAGCTCTTAGGCACCATTAACTGGATTCGTCCCAGTTTAGGGATCACCACAGGGAAGTTAACTAACTTATTCAACACCCTTAAAGGGGATCCAGACTTAAGTTCTCCCAGATTCTTAAGTGATCAGGCTAGACAGGAATTGGATTTAGTGAACCAATATCTTTCTTCAAGGCAGCTTACTAGAGTAGACAGACAACTACCTGTCAGATTTTTTTGCTTTCCCACACTAAAAACACCCACTGGGCTGATAGGACAGCTGGCACCTAATTTAGAAATGATTGAATGGCTATTTTTATCCCATCAACCCCAGCTCACTATTACCACCTATATTACTGTGCTATGTCAGCTTATTATTAAAGGCCGTGATAGAGTCATTCAGCTTTTTGGCCACGACCCAGCTGCTATACATGTTCCACTCACACAAGTGTATCTACAGCAACTTTATAGTCAATCTTTAGAATTTCAGTGTGCACTCGCTGATTTTGTAGGCGATCTTAATATTCATTTACCTTCTGATAAACTTCTCCAAAACCTCCCCACTCTTAATATCCGTTTGGGGGAAAAATTCCGCGCCACTCCTATTCCTAAAGCTAGAACCATCTTTACTGATGGTTCGGGAAAAACAGGGAAAGCTGCTATCACCTGGAAAGAAGGGAATGAGTGGAAACATTTTCTTTCTGGAGGACACTCCTCCACGCAGCGGGTGGAAATTTCAGGGGCTATTCTTGCCCTCCAACATTGGCCCAAGGAGCCTCTTAACTTAGTATGTGACTCTGGTTATACTGTATATACACTCCTTCATATAGATCAGGCCCTATTAAAAGGGTCCGTTGAGTCTCAGTTACTAAGCCTATTTCTAACCTTGCAAAGTCTTTTAGACAAAAGGAAGCATCCTTTGTTTGTTACTCATATCCGATCTCATTCAGGCTTGCCTGGACCTATGGCAGAAGGTAATTCTCAGGCTGATGCCCTTGTAAGCCTAGCAGATACGTTTCAATCTGCAGTTATGTCTCACCAGTTCTTTCACCAAAATAGTCAGGCCCTACGCAAAGAATTTAATATTCCAAGGGCCCAAGCAAAGCAAATTATCAAAGAATGTCCAGATTGTCAAGCGCTTTCAAAGGCGCCTCCTTCTCTTGGAATTAACCCCAGAGGGTTGCAACCTTGAATGATTTGGCAGACAGATGTTACTCATGACCCCCCTTTTGGAAGATTAAAATATTTACATATATCTGTAGACACTTACTCAGGTGTTCTACATGCCACTCCCCTCTCTGGGGAGTCAGCAAAAAATATTAGAGCTCATTGGCTTGAGGCCTTCAGCCACCTAGGCTGCCCACAGGAAATCAAAACTGATAATGGCCCAGGATATATTGCCCAAGCTACTCAGGCTTTCTTAGAAAAATGGGGAATTCGACATAAAACAGGTATCCCCTATAATCCTACGGGCCAAGCAATTGTTGAAAGAGCTCACCAGACCTTTAAAACATTATTAGATAAACAAAAAAGAGGGAGTCAGGAAATATCCCCTAGAAATTTAACCATGCTAGCAATATATACGTACAATTTTTTGAATTGTGATAATAATCTGAAGTCACCCATAGACAAACACTTTATAGAAAATAAGCCAGCAGGTCCACGCCCTTTGGTCTTATATAAAGACCCATTAGGGGAAGGAAAATGGGAAGGCCCAGTTGAACTGTTAACATGGGGAAGAGGGTACGCTTGTGTTTCAATTCCCACAGGTCCACCCCTGTGGTTCCCAGCAAAAGAGTGAAGCCGTATCATACCAGACCCACCCTGACAACAAATGTGGCAGCTCATCAGGACCCGACAGCTCGGACAGAAAGCAGACTGGCTAGAGAAACAGATGGAGCAGATGTCCCCAAGGACCAAAGCAGAAGAATCCTGCCACCAGAAAATACAGACTCACAAGAGCAACTCCCTGGATCAACCTCAGGGAGTAATTTGGGGTGACCTTAAAACCCTTAAGATAAGAGCAGAGCAGATTACCCAACAAGTAAGAGTCAGGAATGCTCCAAAGAACAGGTTCTTAGCTTATTTTTCAACTGTTTTTTCAAGCTTCTCCAAGGTAGCCCTAATTTTGGGCCTGCTTATCTGCCTTGGAGAACTAGGTTTAGCCTCTGAAACTGACCATATATATTGGAGCCATGTTATAGACCCACCTATGTTTAAACTCCATACGTGGTGGAATCCTGAGCCTCCTTTATCTAGTAATGATACTGAGTGGACCGGAGGCACCTGGCTCCCCCCGGACGGACCCCTAGAGGAAAAACATCATTGGCTGTCTGCTCCGGAAGGCACTGTATATGTCTCTGACCATTTGCCTGCTTGCTTTTCTGTGTTAACCAATACCCTCTGCTTGCCTATTACGTCTAAGTGGTATGCCTATGCAATAACTAATTATACCACTCAGCAGTCTCCGCCTGCAGTAAATCTCTCCTTAGTTGGAGCAATAGGATTTATAGGAGAAAGGCCAGGGGACAGTACCAAACCACCCAATCTTCCTTTATGTCATATAGATAGTGGATCAACCAAGGCAGTCACTTGGAAACTATGCCGTGATCAAATACCATCATTAATTAATATTACTAGCACCCCTCTTGTAGCAGAAAACTGGGGTGCAAATTGGAAGCTATATGCCATAGGAAACTCTGGAATAATAAACCCAATACCTCTCACAGCGTATGATAAACTCAGTTGGCGTAGTGGAGGAGCAGGAGCCCCTATTCTCAGAATAAAGGGTCTTAATCATACTAGCCCATGGCATACTTCTACTTGGAAGATGGGGCTCCCTTTTGTAGACGTCAGACAGGACAATTTCAACTCATCCGAAAGAAAGACAATGCCTTTGGTTACTTTAACATTTGGAATATTGAACGTACCTGGGTTACTGTATGTACTCATCCTTATCTATTTGTAGCCATCCCTGGTACACCTCAACTTAGGTATAATGAGACTTCTACTGTATATACTTTTACTACTACTCCTGGCACTATATATACTAGCTGCCTAACCCTTGCGAATGTCACTCAATTAAATCTTACCTCCATATTTGTCATTCGCCGACAGGCCCAGGCTTGGGTTCCTGTTAACCTTACCCGGGAGTGGGCTGATCCAGGAGGAATAAGTGCCCTCAATAAGGCCCTCGCCCATGTCAGAGCCCGCCGATTTATAGGCATGCTTATTGCCTCCATAGTTTCTGCTATTGTAATAATTGGGGCCGCGACTACTGCATCTGTAGCCCTTACTGAATCCATTCAAACTGCACATGCAGTTGATGTTCTTCTCACTAATACTTCTCAGCAGATGATTCAACAAAGCCAAATTGATCAGGAGATTCTTACTCGGCTCTCTGCCACAGAATCTGCCATTGTCTGGCTTGGAGAGCGACAGGATGCTCTTGCCTTAAGGCAACAGCTTACTTGTGATCCTGGTTTTTCTAAACTCTGTGTTACTCCATTAAGGTGGAATTCCAGTCAGCATTCCTGGGCAGATATCTGTCATCGCCTGCAGGGAGCATTTTCTACCAATCTTAAAAGACAAATTGATCAGCTTCAGCTTGAGCTTCACCAGCAGCTCAGTGACATCAAACGCCTAACTGAACAAAAGGTGTTCCAGACTCTGAACAATAATCTACAATGGATGAATCCTAAGAACTGGTTTGATGGACTGAATTTACAAATGTGGGCTATGGCAGCCCTTGGATGCCTTCTTGTTTTAATCCTTATTTGTGCTTTACGATATATGTGGAGATGGTTTTCTCGTAATCGCATTCGTGAACAGCAAACAGTAAGTTTCACAGGTCTAACAGCTACAATTGATATAACAGAAAAAAACGGGGGAGATGTTGCGGACCGTTCAGCCTGGTTTCAGGAGTTGTAACCCTCACCCCATGGTGGGCTGTGTAAGAGCCCAAGGGACCCACTTCATCTGGGTCTGTTCTGTCACAAGGATGTGACCTATTAAGGAGACAAAGCTTATCTCCCTGGCAGGAGCACTGCTTCTGCCTTACCCATCTCTGGCCCCATAGCTTGGTTGGCAGTCAATGATGGGTAAGACTCCTCATGGGAGGGGCAACCTAAGCCAGACGCGACCACTTGGAAGGCCTCATGGAAGGACTCGGGGGGTTGCAGCAAAGAGGATGTGATGGACCCTCGCCCCCCAGCTATTCTGACATAGCCCGAGTCCTCATTTCCATCTGGGAGATGTCTCCTGCTTCCTAATTGCCTTAAAGCCTGAAACTGTGGAGGTGAGCGGTGCAGCCCTGTCCTGGCCAGAACGGCTCCTTGGGTGATTGGCATAAGAAAGAATTCCTAAAGTCCTGTGAAACCTGCTTTGCTAAGAGTGCTCTTCCTGAGGTGACAAGTGTCCCAGGAGGAAATGAGCATGTCTCCCAAAGTCTGGCAACCCCCCTTCCTGACAAACACTGGCTCCGATTAAGCCCTCAGATTTCTTTGACATGTTAAACTTGTATTCCGGTGTATTGGAACCCAATAAAAGCCTAGTGAGGAAGGGGCTCTGGGTCATTCTCCTCTGAGAGTTTGACCCCTTTCCTCCCCAAGCACAAGATGTCTTGGTAGTTTTTATTTTCATCCGTGACGAACGGGGGGTTCTACGGGCGAAGCCCCCCACATGTAACACCAGTGGTTGGTTCTCTGTGCTCCCCAGGTAGTACCCCATGCTGTGTGAGTGAGTATGTGACTATGTGTGCATGTGCACACATTTGCAGGATTATGCCAGACCCATTGTCCACACTCACTCTCAGCAGCCATAGAGAGAACATTCTGGTTCTGATTGTGGATCCCTGAAGAAAGTCACCTCTCTGGACCTCTGGAAGGGCCTGGTGTCTGCTTTAGTTTAAATAAATTGTGATGTGTGATAGATGGTCTGAATCTGAGGAACACTGAGCACCTTCTCCCAAAGACAAGAACAGGTCAGGCCTGGAGGATCTATTCCCAGAGCATATTCTGAGGTCCAAAGCTAAGATCACACTAAGAAGAGTCATTGTAGAAGGAAAAGTCACTGCAGAGGCCTAGGGGTAAAGGGACTTCTCCTCTACTTCCTCCTGTGATAGAGCCAAGGTCAGAGTCCCAGGTCTAAGGTACTCAGCTCTACACCAAGCTGTCCACATTCAGTGCCAAGCAGCCAATTGATATGTACAGGTCTTTAGGGGTGGACTGGGACATCCAACACTCCCCAGCAGGCACTGATTGCTGTGAAAAAATCCAGTCTATTGCAGAGCATCTAAGCATGCCCCGTGCTCAAATCTGAGCTTCCAAGTCAGCACCTGGATCCAGTTTAAACAACATCCTGAATAAACCTTCAGGCAGGGAAAAGCAAAGTTGTACAGTGCCCTACTGTGCTTGGACATGCCCTATTCATTTTTCCTTGAAACTCACATCATTCACTTCACAGATTAAGATAGTGCCAGGCAGGGAGGCCAAATAATGAAGTCATACAGTGCTGTCAAGGTGGGATTTAAACATCTGTCCATGAATGTGCCATTCACACACAGTCCATGCTCTTTCTGCTGCCCCTGGCTAAAATGCCAACTTCTCCCACCCAGATGCAGAGTCTCTGAAGCAGCATCTGCAGAAGTGACTATGGGGCACATTCTCTGGGCCAGATCCCCCAGGGTGCCTTAGTGTTTCAGGGCTGGGCCTACTTGTCATATGGAAATTCAAATGCAGGGACCTTGCTGATAACTGACATGTAAAGTGGGCCTCTATGTTTGGTGAGCCCTATAACTGTGGCTCCTCTGTGCAGCTGAGTGGCCGGTTTCTTAGCACAGCCATCTCTGGAGTGTGAGAGCCCAAGGACTGTACTGGATGGAGCTGTGCTCTGATGTACCAGCCTTGCAGCCCCCAGTACAATTCATGTCTCAGCCTATGAACCTGTGCCCAGTGTCTCAGGCTTCCTTTCTTGTCCCATCCCACCTAACACAAAGCCTTTCAGTTTGGAACTAAGCAAGGTACAAATAAATAGATCAAGGTTTCCACAATGTTAACCCTTCAGACCCAAGGCAAAACATAAATAAACATGAACATAATACTGCCTACCACCTAAAGCTGATAACAGAGCTTTCCTGTTGGCTGTAAAATGCACCCAGAACCTTCACAGCTACTTTGTGGAACGTTTTTACTACGCCATGAAAGTAACTACTTTGTCTTCCACCCCCTTACTCTCAGCCCTATGCAGCAGCAAATGTAAAGCCAATTTGCACAGAACCATCAGCATCTTTTAAGAGAAGACACGTGGGTCTTCTCTTATCCTCACCTCTTGTGATCATACAGTTTTATTTCTCAGAGAGGGAAGGGAAGCCAGTCTCCCAAAGGCTGCATTTGAGCAGGTGCTTTTGAAACTGGAAAAGATGCATTCATGCTGCCTGTCATGTACCAAACCCAATAAGCACAGATAGGAATTGAATCTTTACGGGCACTTTATTTAAATGGCTGACAATCTGAGAAGGTGGCTCATTCGCACCCTAGAAAATGTCTTACACTTTCTTTCCAAGTCAGCCTTTTTATAACAGAGAACAAAGTGCGGTGAGGGGTTTTGAAATTCAAGGAAAATTAGATTTTAAAAACTGCAGTATTCTCACCCTAGTCATTTAGCTGTTCCCCAGGGTGGGTGGTCATCTGTCTCTCCCTGGAAAACAATGGCCTGGGTGCCTCCACTTGTTCCCCAAGTGGTAGTCTTTAGTGGTGCCCCAAGAGGTCAACTGTATCTCCTGGGAGCCAGGATGGGCCTTATCTGTAGTTTCTGAAACAGTAGCTTTAACATATGTGTTACTTACTAGGCTTATAACTATTTACCTTACACTAAAAGTTTTCCATTTTTGAGTCCCTTATCATTCCCCCACTGTTAGTTTTGAAATATCATATATGGTAGGTAGAAAATAGACAGGGAGGGTAGGAATAGTATGGGAAATATAGAAGCTAAATAACTTATAAGTATGACACATGGACATGAACTAAAGGGGGAAATGTGGGTGGGAGGGGGTGTGCAGGATGGAGGGGAGTGAAGGAGGGAAATGGGACAACTGTAATAGCATAATCAGTAAAATATATTTTTAAAAATAAAATAAAATTTTTTATTTCTATAGGATCAATTAGGTTGAAAAGCAGAGTCCTTCCACATATTAGAAATTATCCTGTAGGCAATTTAACATGAACATAAGCTTAAGATATGTCAGTATTGGTGGTGCAATTCATCTTCACACCTGCTAAGAGCATGAAACAATTTTCAGTATGGTTGACAAAACCCATATATTCTCTAGGTGGGACTACATTAGCGACCTTCAAGGTAAACATTTCCCTGTCCTTTATATTTACCACTGGTCCCAATTATAAATATCAGAGTAGGTCATTTTCTTTTCATATGCTCAAACACAGTATAATTTCTAAGTCTTTCCAAGGGAGTACAAACACCTACAAGACATGAAGTGAAAGTTTGTTCAACATAAGTTCCTCCTGCAAGACAAAAGTCAGGAATACTCAGAACATTTTTGCTAAATATAGACCAAATATTTTCATCTCATTTGAAAGGAATGAAAAGAATGTAAATATTGGTTTTGAAAGATGACTTTCAGGTCTTCTTGAGGTCCGGCAGTCCCTTGTTCCTCCAGTGCTTTCTTTACTCTGTTGTTATGAATCCAAAGTTTTATTCCTGCCAACTTCATCATGGTGGGTGTGGTGAAGACTGCATCCCAAGGTCCAGTCCACTTTTTTTTTTTAGTTGGCTCTCTGGAGATGCTGCCATCCAAGTCTTGAGTAGCACCTTATCTGAAGGCTCAAAGGAATGCAGCAAACCTGTGGGGGAGAAGTCTTTAATACAGGCAAGGTCATTAATTACAGCTAAGGTCTGACTTAAATGTTGTACAAATTTTTTTACCTTCAGTGTGATATACATAGACATATAGATAGATATAGATATATATATCACCCCAATTATAGCCTGAAATGCTCACCTGTATGAAATTTCACAGGAACTCATTTGAATTCCAGTTCAAAGAGCCACACTTATCCTGAGTAAGGCAATAGGTGAAGCTTGATGCCAATGGAGATGAGTTTCTTGACACAGCCTGGCTATATTTTTCTTCAAGGTGTGATTCATCTTCTCTACCTTCCAAGAAGCCTGAAATCTCCATGCTGTGTGGAGTCTCTACTTGATTCCTAAAAATTTACTAACTTTCTGTGTAATTTCTGAAATGAAAGCAGGTCCATTATCATTCTGCATGCTGCCAGGGAGGCAAAAGTGAGGGATTATTTCCTTCAGTAAGGCTTTCACTACCTCTGGGATTTCTCCATTCTACTAGTATAAGCTTCTACCTATCCTGAAAAGGTGTCCACAAAGACTAACAAATATTTCCATTCTCAGACCCTTGGCATCTGAGTAAAGTCGAGTGGGCACTGCCCTTGGTATTGCTTTCCTTCTTTCCTTTGATGGGGATCTGTTTTAGAGGTGTTCTGACATACAACACATCTAGCAATTACATTTTGTATGGCTTTAGAAATTCCAGGACCTGTGAGCCACAGTTTGACATAGGTGATTAATGAGTCTCTTCCATAGTGTGTGGGCTCATGCAAATCCTTCATGACTAGCCCCACTAAACGTTCAGGAAAGCAGTATAACTCCTTTCTTATTCTTTTTTCCATCCACTATCAGGATCTTCATCAAAACCCCAACCCTCAGCTTTCTCTAAGTCTGCAGTCAAATATTCAAGGTCTAATTTTGACAAGTCCAGAACAGATACCAAAGACATTATAAACATTCCTTTAGCAGCCTCTTTTGCTGCCTGATCAGCCAGATTGTTTCCTCTAACCACTTCAGTGTCCTCTTTCTGATGCCCCAGGCAGTGCATAACTGCCACCTGTAAAGATACCTGAACAGCCTTTAACAATTTTAAAATTTCTGCTGATGCTTATTCTCCTTTTTATTTGGAAGTTAACAGTTCTGCTTCTTTCCAGATGGAACCATGTGCATGCAAAATTAGGAAAGCTTACCTTGAGTCCATATACACATTCACTATTTTCGAGCAGCAATTCCAGTACCCTCATCAATGCAATTAGTTCAGCTCTCTAAGCAGAGGATCCTGGCAGCAAAGCCTTGGCCTCCACTACTCCTTCAAGAGTCACAACTGCATACCTAGCCTCTCTGTTTCCTTTTTTCCATATAACTGCTTTGATCTGCATAGACAGTCCAGTCTGCTCCTTCTAAAGAATGATCTTGTAAATCAATTCTGCTAGAATAAACTTCATCAGTTATTTCTTTTTTAATATATTTTATTGATTATGCAATTACAGTTGTCCAATTTCTCCCCCATCTTTCCCCTCCACCCTACACACCCCCTCCCACCCACATTCCCCCACTTTAGTTCATGTCCATGTGTCGTAAGTTCTTTAGCTTCTACATTTCCCATGCTATCCTTGCCCTCCCCCTGTCTATTTTCTACCCACGGTCTATGCTACTTATTCTCTGTACCTTTTCCCCATCTCTCCTCCTCCTACTACCCTATTGCTAACCTTCCATGTGATCTCCATTTCTGTGGTTCTGCTCTAGTTGTTTGCTTAGTTTGGTTTTGTTTTAGGTGTGGTTGTTAATAGCTGTGAGTTTGCTGTCTTTTCACTGTCATATTTTTTATCTTCTTTTTCTTAGATAAGACCCTTTAACATTTCATAGAATAAGGGCTTGGTGAAGATGAATTCCTTCAACTTGACCTTATCTGAGAAGCACTTTATCTTCCCTTGCATTCTAAATGAAAGCTTTGCTGGATAGAGAAATCTTAGATGTAGGTCCTTGACTTTCATGACTTGTAATACTTCTTTCCAGCCCCTTCTTGCCTGGAAGGTCTCTTTTGAGAAGTCAGCTGACAGTCTGATGGGAACTCCTTTGTAGGTGACTGTCCACTTATCCCTTGCTGCTTCTAGAATTCCCTCCTTCATTTTAATCTTGGCTAATGTAATTATGATGTGCCTTGGTGTGTTCCTCCTTGGGTCGAACTTCTTTGGGACTCTCTGAGCTTCCTGGACTTCCTGGTAGTCTATTTCCTTTGCCAGATTGGGGAAGTTCTCCTTTATTATTTGTTCAAATAAGTTTTCCACTTGTTGCTCTTCTTCTTTCCCTTCTGGTACCCCTATAATTCAGATGTTGAGATGTTTAAAGATGTCCTGGAGGTTCCTAAACCTCTCCTCATTTTTCTGAACTCTTGTTTCTTCATTCTTTTCTGTTTGTTTGTTTGTTTGTTTCTTCCTCCTGGTCCACTCCATTGCTTTGAGTCCCAGTTTTCCTCCCATCACTATTGGTTCCCTGTGCATTTTCTCTTCATTTCACTTATCGTAGCCTTCATTTGTTCATCTAATTTGCAACCAAAATCAATCAATTCTGTGAGCATCCTGACTGCCAGTGCTTTGAACTGTGCATCTGATAGGTTGGCTGTCTCTTGGTCACATAGATGAATTGGCTCTGGAACTTTGATCTGTTCTCCCATTTGAGCCATTTTTTGTTTTTTTGTTCTGTTTTGTTTTGGTCCCAGCTGTTACATAGTGAGGGGTGGAGCCTTAGGTGTTCCCCAGGGCAGGGCAGCCCAGTTTCTGGGTTATGATGCTGTATGTGGGGGTCGGGTCCAAGAGGGAACAATGGCACTTGCTCCGCTCTCTCTTGGATTCCAGTCCCTTCTGCCGCTTCCCCTTTGCCTAGATTATCTGTGTGCGAATGTGGGACCACCTGGTCAGCCAGCCACCTTGTGTGGCCTCACTGGGTCTGCACAGTTGCCACCCCATGCCTGGAGTCCACTAGCCACCGCCTGTGTGCCTGGCTTCTGCTAACCACCGCCTGCATGCCTGGGATCCGCCAGCCACTGCTGCCTGCCTGCCCGGGTCCGCCAACCTCCACTTTCTCTTGCTGCAACTCCGCCCCTCTTACTGATCTGAATGAATGGTTGTTGGACTTCTGTACAGTTCAGTTTTCTATCAGTTCTGGTTGTTTTCTTGTTCTAAATTTTTGTTGTGGGGACTTCTGGCCAAGATGTAGGCAGACATACTGTGCCTCCTCTAACAACCAAAATTAAAAATAACAAATATTTAGAAACAAGAAAACAACCAGAACTTATGGAAAATTGAACTGTATGGAAGTCCAACAACCATTCATCCAGACCGGTAAGGGGGCAGAGTCGCGGCAGGAGAAAGTGGAGGTGCAGACCCGGGAACGCAAGCAGCAGCGGCTTGCAGCTCCCAGGTGCACAGGCGGCGGCTGGCGGTCCCCAGACACAGGGGGGCAACTGTGCAGAACCAGTGAGGCCACACAAGGTGGCTGGCTGACCAGGTGGTCCCACAGTCGCGTGCACAGATGGTCCAGGCAGAGGGGAAGTGGAGGAAGGGACTGGAATCCAGGAGAGAGCGGAGCAGGCGCCATTGTTCCCTCTCAGACCCCGCCCCCACATACAGCATCACAACCTAGTGACTGGGCTGCCCTGCACTGGGGAACGCCAGAGGCTCCACTCCTCACTATGGAACAGCACGCGGGCGTGCGCAGATAATCCAGGTGAAGGGGAAGCGGCGGAAAGGGCTGGAGTCCAGGAGAGAGTGGAACAGGCGCCATTCTTTCCTCTCGGACCCCGCCCCCACCTATAGCGTCACAACCCAGCGACTGGGCTGCCCCGCCCTGAGGAATACCTAAGGCTCCACCCCTCATACGTAATAGCCATGACCAGACCAAAACCAAAACAAAACAAAACAAACAAAAAAAAAAAATCCCACCGAAAATGGCTCAAACTGGAAAACAAATAAAAGCTCCAGAGCCAATTCCTCTAAGCAGTGAAGAGATAGCCAACCTATCAGATGCAGAGTTCAAAGCACTGGTCATCAAAATGTTCACAGAATTGGTTGATTTTGCTCACAAACTAGATGAAAAAATGCAGGCTACAATACGTGAAATGAAGGAAGATGCATGGGGAACTGATAGAGATGGAAAGAAAACTGGGACTCAAATCAATGGAGTGGACCAGAAGGAAGAAACTAACAACCAAACAGAAAACAAGAAAGAAACAAGAATTCAAAAAAATGAGGAGAGGCTTAGGAACCTCCAGGACATCGTTAAACGTCCCAACATCTGAATTATAGGGGTCCCAGAAGGGGAAGAAGAGCAACAAGTGGAAAACGTATTTCAACAAATAATAAAGGAGAACTTCCCCAATCTGGCAAAGGAAATAGACTACCAGGACGTCCAGGAAGCTCAGAGAGTTCCAAAGAAGTTGGACCCAAGGAGGAACAGGCCAAGGCACATCATAATTACATTAGCCAAGATTAAAATGAAGCAGAGAATTCTAGAAGCAGCAAGGGATAAGGGGACACTCACCTACAAGGGAGTTCCCATCAGACTGTCAGCTGATTTCTCAAAAGACACCTTACAGGCAAGAAGGGGCTGGAAAGAAATATCTGAAGTCTTGAAAAGCAGGGACCTACATCCAAAATTGCTCTATCCAGTAAAGCTGTCATTTAGAATGGATGGACAGATAAAGTGCTTCTCAGATAAGGTCAAGTTCAAGGAGTTCATCATCACCAAGCCCTTATTATATGAAATGTTAAAGGGACTTATCTAAGAAAAAGAAGATAAAAATATGACAGTGAAAAGACAGCAAACTCACAGCTACTAACAACCACACCTAAAACAAAAGCAAACTAAGCAAACAGCTAGAACAGGAACAGAACCACAGAAATGGAGATCATATGGAGGGTTAGCAACAGGGGTGTGGGAGGAGGAGAGAGGGGGAAAAGGTACAGAGAATGAGTAGCATAGATAGTGGGTAGAAAATAGACAGGGGGAGGGCAAGAATAGTGTGGGAAATGTAGAAGCTAAAGAACTTATGACACATGGGCTTGAACTAAAGGGGGGAATGTGGGTGGGAGAGGGTGTGTAGGGTGGAGGGGAAAGATGGGGGAGAAATGGGACAACTGTAATAGCATAATCAATAAAATATATTAAAAATAATAATAATAAATAAATTTTCGTTGTCCTTAATTTTGGTTGTGAGAGGAGGCACAGTCTGTCCACCTATGCCTCTATCTTGGCCTAAAGTCTCATCATCAGTTATTTCTGCACATTCATGTCTTAGTGCAGACAAGTCAGGCTCCAGGAGAAGAGAGGCAGAATTTTACTTACTGATATTTTTGAGGGAGCCATGGGATTGTCCAGAGAAATGGCTGGGTAGCTACCCATTCTCTCAGCAGTGAGCCATAAATTTCCCTTTTCCTCCAGCAGGCTCAACACTTGCTGGGGTGCATAACTGGTGATAGGTTGTCCCAATGAAAACTTTTCAGCTTTCTGTAAGAGTTCATGTGTGGCTGCCACAGCTTTCAAGCAGGCTGGCCACCCCTGGACAATATGATCTAGTTTCCTTGAGAAGTATGCGATGGACTGTGAAATATTGCTAAGCATTTGAGTGAAGAATCCTAGGACAACGCCCTGTCTCTCATACACATATAATTGAAAGGGCTTCGGTAGGTTTGGAAGCCCCAAGGCTAGTGCAAAAGCCAGGTGCACCTTCAGGGATCCAAAAGCCTGAGTGCACTTCTTTGCCCCTAAAGGGCTATATTCTGGTCCCTTCAGAGCTTCATACAGTGGTTTAGCAATGAGCCCTAAGTTTAGAATCCAAATGTGTCAGTCACTTGCCATCCCCAGGAATCTCCTTAACTGTTTCCTGGTGTTGGGAGGGGTCCTCTGTGGACTTTTGTTGCACGACCTACACCATATTCAGACTTTTCTGTTCAGGGATGCCTTTCCTCATTCCCTCAAGGATGCATCTCTTATAATGCTCTAAGAGAGGAAGGCCATTCCCATTAGGGTCCCAATTGGGCTCAGTTAAACGTATTGCCCTGGGAGGGCTGAGAGCCCTATCTGGATTTTCTTTGTGTAATCTCCAAACCACTTCATTTGCTTTATCCAACACCAGCCTCTGCTTATCCCCCATAAGCAAAATATTTAATAAGGCTTATATGTCTGCCAAATTGGCATGATGGGTGGCAAAACCGATGCCACCAAATCAGTCATTTTAGCAGGATCATCCATCCCCATGAGAAGGGTTTGAGCTTTCCCAGTTTAACAGATCTGATGTAGAAACAGAGTATGTGCCCAATAATATCCAGCAGGCTGGTCCTCTGGCCCTACTTGCACTGCAAGTCTCTGCAAAGGATATTGCCCTGCCGCAGTAGGGGTTTTTCCTCCACTGGATTTGGTTCCCTAGTAGGTTTGAGACAGTGATACCAGTTCAGGTGCACTTTCCCCAGTCCCCTCAGCTGAGTAGATCCCCCGCAGCCGTGGGAACTGTGACCATGCTGTGACCATGCTTGAAGCAGTCATAATATCTAGATCTTCCTGGTCTCTCTCCTCTGAGCTTCTATCTTTTTTTTTTTTTTTTTTTTTTAGGATTTTATTTATTTTTAGAGAAGGTAAGGGAGGGAAAAAGAGAGAAAGAAATATCAGTGTGTGGTTGCCTCTCACGTGGCCCCCAGTGGGGACCTGGCTCACAACCCAGGCACTCTGACTGGGAATTGAACCAGCAACCCTTTGGTTTGCAGCTCATGTTCAACTCACTGAGCTATGCCAGTCAGGGCTGAGCTTCTATCTTTCACAGGCAAATTCCCTTTTCTCTAAACCATTAACTTGTTTCCTTTTAATTCTGCATCTTTATCATGTAAACTCATAAAAACTTCTAGGTAAGGCATTTTGTCCCACTTCCCTGATTTTTGACAAAATAACTCTAGAGTATAATACAATAATTTAAAGACCCATTCAGTGGCCAGTGCTCTCCTGAGTCTAAATTATACAATGCATAAGCCAAACAGTATTACAAGAAAAACCACATTTGCTCTAGTCATACATTTATAAGTCTACCAATTAGCCAGAACTTGCCCCTATGGGCTGTTTCCCAGAACAGAGGTTTCCCCCACTAATTCTACCAGAAGGAGCTCTATAAGACAGAAGGTACCTAAACCAGATCAGATGTCATTTTCCAGACAGAACTCTGTAAAACAGATGGTACCTTAACCAAATCAGACGACATCCTTTTTTCCAGATGGAGCTCTGTAAGCAGAAAGTACCAAACCAGATTAGACACCATTTTTCACCAGATAGCTCTGTAACCCACTGGTACCTTAACCAGATCAGACATCTTTTTCTGACAGAGCTCTGAAAACCAGAAAGATATCTTAACCAGATGATCTAAGTCATAACCTGGGATTATAACCTGAACCAGAAGCACAATGATTCAATCAAATGTGGTAGACAAGAAATGCCCAAGTGAAATCACTTGGCAGCTGCTTGGAAATCTCCAAATCCAAACTCCTGGGGCCTGGCAGCCAAGGCAGCCAATGGGACTCCTCACCAAATACCCAGACTTACAGGAGAGTACCAAAGTCTGTTCTGGAGCAGAGTTGCCAAAATATGAAGCCAGAAAAGACCAGCATTCATGCTGCCTGTCACATACTGAACCCAATAAGCAGAGACAGGAATTGAATCTTTATGGGCACTTTATTCAGACAGCTGACAATCTGAGAAGGTGAAGCATTCACACCCTAACAGACTGTCTTACATTTTCTTTCCAAGCCAGCCATTTTATAACAGAGAACAAAGTGCGGTGAGTTGTTTTGAAATTCAGGGAAAATTAGTTTTAAAAAATTGCAATATTCTCACCCTGGGCAGTAAGCTGTTCCCAGGAGTGGGTGATCATTTGTCTCTCCCTGGAACTCAATGGCCTATATGCCTCCACTTGTCCCCAGGTGGTAATCTAGAGGTGCCACAGGAGGTTGACCACTCTCCTGGGAGCCAGAATGGGCCTTATCTATAGTTTCTGAAACAGTAGCTTTAACATGCATTACTTACTAGGCTTATAACTATTTACCTTAAACCAAAATTTCCCAACTCTTGAGTCCCCTATCACTTTCACTGGTGTTCATTGTACTGCACTTAACAACAATCCTGTGAAACCCCAATTTTAAATGACATGCTAAAAATGGTGAAACTAAGACTTGTGGTAAAGGCCACATAGTTGGTAAGTGGCAGACCTTTTATCTGAGCCCAGACCAGTCCAATTACCGTTTTTATCCCACCATGGGCCCTCCTTGAGGGAGGAGGGTTTGCTGCTAGAGATCATAGGCAGTGATTGCCAGAAAATGATGGCACCCTTTGAATGTACAAATTCAAAGGAAGATTGACACATGCAGCACTCAATCTTCCTGCAAGTGTCAGGGTGCAAATCTGGGTTTGCCTGTTGTTCAGCAGGCTGCAGGAGCAAAGGCATCCAAGCCACTAGTGTTACAGAGAATTTCTGGTATCTGGAATCAAACTGGGAAATAGACAGTCAAATTAATTCCCCAAGATTAAAGTTAGTGTCTACCCTTTTTAATTTATGGTTTCTGATACAATCTAAAGTCAGAACCCTAACATCTCTGGCCAGGAAATGACAGAGGCCATGGGCTTCCCTTGCCCATGTGGCTCCACTAAACATGAGACTAGTGAAGGATGAAAGTGAGCAGGAAAGTACTGCTTGTGAATTGGCAAGTTAGGCTGAATTTCATGATGTTGCTGCCCTAAATTTCTGGAGCAACGATATTTTTGTGTCTAGAATCTGACATGGCAGACCAAATAGTACAATTTGGGACATTTGGTTTCTAAAAAGGAAGAGACATAATCTGCAGGGGACCCTGTCCTGGGTGCCAGATGTGGGGGGGGCTCCACCCGCAGAGCCCCATCCCTCTGTCACGGATGAAAATAAAAACTACCAAGACATCTTGTGCTTGGGGAGGAAAGGGGTCAAACTCTCAGAGGAGAATGACCCAGAGCCCCATCCTCACTAGGCTTTTATTGGGCTCAAATACATAGGAATACAGGTTTAACATGTCAAAGAAATCTGAGGGCTTAATCCAAGCCAGTGTTTGTCAGGAAGGGGGGTTGCCAAACTTTGGGAGACATGCTCATTTCCTCCTGGGACACTTGTCACCTCAGGAAGAGCACTCTTAGCAAAGCAGGTTTCACAGGACTTTAGGAATTCTTTCTTATGTCCGGATCACCCAGGGAGCCATCTTGACCAGGACAGGGCTGCACCGCTCACCCCCACAGTTTCAGGCTTTAAGCAGATTAGGAAGCAGGAGACATCTCCCAGATGGAAATGAGGACTCGGGCTATGTCAGAATAGCCGGGGGCAGGGGGCGAGGGTCCATCACATCCTCTTTGCTGCAGCCCCCCGAGTCCTTCCATGAGGACTCTCAAGTGGTTGCATCTGGCTTAGGTTGCCCCTCCCATGAGGAGTCTTACCCGTCATTGACTGCCAACCAAGCTATGGGGCCAGAGATGGGTAAGGCAAAAGCAGTGCTCCTGCCAGGGAGATAAGCTTTGTCTCCTTAATAGGTCACATCCTTGTGACAGAACAGACCCAGATGAAGTGGGTCCCTTGTGCTCTTACACAGCCCACCATGGGGTGAGGGTTACAACTCCTGAAACCAGGCTGAACGGTCCACAACAATGATCAGTGAGAGAGAAGAGATTAAGAGAATGGAAACCATTAGCCACACAAGCATCCCTCTTAGTACTTCACTCACTGAAGCAAAGGCTCATTTCTGCATCTCCACCTCCTATGAAAATCCACTGGACCCAACAGCAGGGATTTGCTGATCATCACAAAGTTGGACGAGAAAGGTGAGAAGTGATCCTTTATTGCTTTGTTTTATCCAGGGAGTGGGGACGAGTGGTGGAACCCTAATAAGAAACATTGTTTCGAGGAGTGAGATTGACTTAAATCTTATCAAGGATCAGTTCCAGAAGATGAACAGCAAAACCATCAGCAGCATGATCATGGTAAACCATGAGTTCCCAATTCTCACACCTGTTTGAAACAGAGATATTGCCCGGATACCTGGATGCTGTGACACATGTCATAAGTCCCACGTGTCTATCCCTTCCTTCCCAGTGGGCATCACACTCTTGTATTCATTGCTATGTGGTATATACAGAGATGAGCAAAGAGGTCAGTGTGATTAGGGCCTGGAAGAGAGCGAGGGAGGCCAGTAGAGACCAGAGGATGGAGGCCCTAGAATGCTGCACCTGAAAGTTGGCTTTGCATTCAAGTTATTCCCCCTTTGAAAATAGCACACCAGGAGAGAAAAGATGGCAGCACAGTAGGAGGGGGAAGATTCCACTTCCCCTACACATGGGAGAAAAACCTAGCCGATCTACAGAGGAACAGAGCAAACAGCCAACAGTACCACAGCATATATGAAAATAGGAGATCAAAAATTATAGTGGACATTGAAAAACCAGACAGTAAGGAGAGTACTTTAGGACAATAAGAACCCAGGAATCAGCGCAGAGACCAGTGCAGCTGAAGCCCTGTGCCCGGCGCTTGCCAGGTCTGCCACAGGGCTCTAGGGAGGGAGCCGGGTAAACCGCTCCCTTCCTGGCCAAACAAGATTTGAGCAGTAAGAGAGACCTGATTGCTTGAAGTTGCAGAGAGGGGAGTTAAAGTCTGAGTGGCAAACACACTGGGGCTGTGAGCACCCACGCATAGCCGTGGGAGGAGTGTGCACTGGAGCCTGTTCACTAGAGGCACCCCCAACCAGAGGAGGGGGCTTTGTGGAAGACCCAGATGCCACGCCAGGAACCCAGGGAGTGCAAGAGATCCACTGGACACCCAGAGCCCACACATGTGAACCCAGGGAGTGTGCACAATCTGTGGGAAACCCGAAGCTCATGCCCCTGAATTTAGGGTGAGCACGTACACCACAGGAAACCTGGAACCAACAACCCTAAACTCCCGCAGCGCACACACTCCGTAGAAAACCCGGAACCCACACTGGTAAACTAGGGATGGTGCAGGCACCCTGTACGAGACCCGGAGAGCACACCCGTAAACCCAGAGAGTGCTCAATCCCTGGGAGATCCAAACTCACACCCATACATTTGGGGAAAGCACGCACTCTGCAGCAAGTCCAGAGTCCATGCCAGAAGGCCTGTGCAGAAAGGCATCAGGCTAGTTCTGGGGAGTGTAGCCCAAAGCTGACTTGAGTGCTGAACAGGGAGAAAAGTGATACACTTGACCTTCAGCCTGTTGCAGCCAGCAAGACCAGAAAAACCACCTTGAAGAGTTTGAAATCAGCAAGAGGTAGGCTTTGGGGTTTTTTTTTAAAAATATATATATATATTTTATTTTTTTATCCTTCAATTCCTTTTGCTTCTCTTTCATTCTTTCTGGTTTTATTCCCTCTTCCTTTCTTTCCAATTTTATCTCTTCTTCCTCTTTTTCTTTTTTCATTCTTTTTCTTTTCTCCTTTTAAATATCCAAGAGTGAAACAAAAAAAAAAAAAATGGAAGAGTGAAAAAACCAGAGTTGGACCCAAAGAGGGGACATCGCAACAGCTCAAACAGTGGAAGCTGTGAATACCAGCATACCTGAAGGAGAGTGAGCAAATGAATCTCACAGGTATTGTACCCCAAAAATTCATATCACGCCATAAACCCAGGAAGCCAGAACAGATCAATTTAAGAATCTGAGGCTAAAAAGAAGAATCTCACAAACAATGGGAAGACAAAGAAACAATCCCCAAATGAAAGGAAAGGAGGAAGCTCCAGAAAGAATGCTAAATGAAACAGAGGCAACTCAACTATCAGACATTGAGTTCAAAGCAATGCTTGTCGGGAAGCTCTATGAATTCTCAATGAGCTACCAGAAACTACAGGGAAGATACAATGAACTCACTACAAACTATATCAACATGAAAAAGGAAATAGAAACTATCAGCAAGAGCCAAGAGGAAATGAAGAATACAATTTCTGAACTGAAGAACACAGTAGAAGAAATCAAAAGCAGGATAGATGAAACAGAAGATCAGGTCAGCAAGTTGTAGGACAAAGCAGAAAAAAAAAAACACCCAGAAAGAGCAAGAAAAGGAAAAGAGGCTCAGAAAGAATGAAGAGGGATTAAGAGAAATGCAAGACAATATGATACATAATAATACCTGTATAATAGGGATACCAGAAGAAGAAGAAGAGCAAGGGATAGAAAACCTATTTGAAAAAGTAATCATGGAAAGCTTCCCTAACTTGATGAGAGAAAAAGTCACCCAAATCCAGGAAACACAGGGAGTCCCAATCAAGAGGAAGCCAAACAGGCCCACTTTAAGATATATCATAATTACACCAAACTGTACTACAAGGCCACTGTAATCAAAACAGCCTGGTACTGGCATAAAAACAGGCACATGGACCAGTGGAACAGAACAGAGAGCCTAGAAATAAACCCAAGTCTCTATGGTCAATTAATATTCAACAAAGGGGGCAGCAACATAAAATGGAGCAAAAATAGCCTCTTCAACAAGTGGTGTTGGGAGAACTGGACACCTACGTGCAAAAAAAAATGAAACTTGAGCACCAACTTATACCATACACAAAAATAAATTCAAGGTGGATAAAAGACTTAAACATAAGCCGTGACACTATTAAAGTCCTAGAGGAGAACATAGGCAGGAAAATCTCAGATATGTCACACAGCAACATTTTTACTGACATATCCCCTAAGCAAGGGACATAAAGGAAAGAAAAAACAAATGGGATCTCATCAAAATAAAAAGCTTCTCTACATCTAAAGAAAACAGAACTAAAATAAAAACAGAACCAACTGTATGGGAAAACATATTTGCCAATGAACCTCAGATAAGGGTTTAATCTCCAAAATATACAAAGAACTTACATGACTCTAAGAAGACAAGCAACCCAATTAAAAAATGGGCAAAGGACTTGAACAGACACTTCTCCAAGGAGGACATACAGAGGATCCAGAGACACATGAAAAGATGCTCAATATCGCTAGCTATCAGAGAGATGCAAATTAAAACCACAGTGAAATACCACTTCACACCAGACAGAATGGACCTCATAAACAAAGCAACAAACAAGTGTTGGAGAGGTTGTGGAGAAAAGGGGACCCTAGTGCACTGTTCCTGGGACTGCAGACTGGAACAACCACTATGGAAACCTGTATGGAATTTTCTAAGAAAACTAAAAATGGATCTGCCTTACAATTCTATTGCTAAGATTATATCCCAAGAACCCTGAAACACCAGTCCAAAAGAACCTATGCACCCCTATGTTCATAGCAGCACAATTTACAATAGCCAAGTGTTGGAAGCAACCTAGATGCCCAACAGTAAATGAATGGATCAAAAAACTCTCGTACATTTCCACAATGGAATTCTATGCAGCAGAAAGAAAGAAGGAGCTCCTACCCTTTGCTTGAGCTTGGATAGAACTGAAGAGCATTATGCTAAGAAAAACAAGCTAGGCAGTGAAAGACAAATACCATATGATCTCACCTTTAACAGGAACCTAATCAACAAAACAAACAAACAGCATAATATAACAAAAGACACTGAAATTGAGAACAGGCTGACAGTGACCAGAGGGGAGAGGGGAGGGAATTTCAGGGGAAAAGGAGAAGGGTTTACAGGAACAAGTATAAAGAACACATGGGCAAAAATTATGGGGGATGAAAAACAGAGGGAGATGGGGAGGGCTGGGGTGGTGGGCTGGGGTGAGAGGAAAAGACAGAAAACTGTATAAGATCAACAATTAAAATAAAAAATTAAAAAAGATATATCGTAATTAAAATGGCAAAATTCTAAGACAAAGAGAGAATCTTAAAGGCAGCAAGGGAGAAAAAGGAAGTAACATACAAGGGAGCCCTGATAAGGTTAGCAGATGACTTCTCAATGGAAACACTCCAAGCCAGAAGAGAATGGCAAGAAATATTTCAAGTAATGAGAACCAGAGGCCTCCAACCAAGGCTACTTTACCCAGCAAGGTTTTCAATTAAGATACAAGGCCAAATAAGGAGCTTCCCAGACAAAAGAAATATGAAAGAATAGACTTCCGGCCAAGATGGAGGCATAGGCAGACACACTGTGCCTCCTCTCACAATCAAAATTAAGGACAGCAAATATTTAGAAATAAGAAAACAACCAGAACTTATAGAAAACTGAACTGTACGGAAGTCCAACAACCATTCATCCAGACCAGTAAGGGGGCTGAGTTGAGGCAGGAGAAAGTGGAGATGCGGACCTGGAACGCAAGCAGCAGCGGCTTGCAGTTCCCAGGTGCACAGGCAGCAGCTGGCCGACCCAGGGCACAGGGGGGCAACTGTGCAGACCCAGTGAGGCCACACAAGGTGGCTGGCTAACCAGGTGGTCCCACATTCCAACGTGCAGATGGTCCAGGCAGAGGGGAAGTGGCAGAAGGGACTGAATCCAGGAGAGAGCAGAGCAGGCACCATTGTTCCCTCTCAGACCTCGCCCCCACATACAGCGTCACAACCCAGCGACTGGGCTGCCCCGCACTGGGGAGCACCAGAGGCTCCACTCCTCACTACGTAGTAACAGCACGCGCACGTGCACAAATAATACGGGGGAAGGAGAAGCGGCAGAAAGGGCCGGAGTCCAGGAGAGAGCAGAACAGGCGCCATTCTTCCCTCTCAGACCCCGCCCCCACCTATAGCGTCACAACCTGGCGACTGGGCTGTCTCGCCCTGAGGAACACCTAAGGCTCCACCCCTCATACGTAATAGCTGCGACCAGACTAAAACCAAAACAAAACAAAACAAAAAAAACCCACCAAAAATGGCTCAAACCAGAGAACAAATAAAAGCTCCAGAGCCAATTCCTCTAAGCAGTGAAGAGATAGCCAACCTATCAGATGCAGAGTTCAAAGCACTGGTCATCAAAATGTTCACAGAATTGGTTGATTTTGCTCACAAATTAGATGTAAAAATGCAGGCTACAATACGTGAAATGAAGGAAGATGCATGCGGAACTGATAGAGATGGAAGGAAAACTGGGACTCAAATCAATGGAGTGGACCAGAAGGAAGAAACTAACAACCAAACAGAAAACAAGGAAGAAACAAGAATTCAAAAAAATGAGGAGAGTATTAGGAACCTCCAGGACATCTTTAAACATCCCAACATCCAAATGATAGGGGTCCCAGAAGGGGAAGAAGAAGAGCAACAAGTGGAAAACTTATTTCAACAAATAATAAAGGAGAACTTCCCCAATCTGGCAAAGGAAATAGACTTCCAAGAAGTCCAGGAAGGTCAGAGAATCCCAAAGAAGTTGGACCCAAGGAGGAACACACCAAGGCACATCGTAATTACATTAGCCAAGATTCAAATGAAGCAGAGAATTCTAGAAGCAGCAAGGGATAAGGGGACAGTCACCTACAAAGGAGTTCCCATCAGACTGTCAGCTGATTTCTCAAAAGAGACCTTACAGGCAAGAATTGGCTGGAAAGAAATATTTGAAATCTTGAAAAGCAGGGACCTACATCGAAAATTGCTCTATCCAGTAAAGCTGTCATTTAGAATGGATGGACAGATAAAGCACTTCTCAGATAAGGTCAAGTTCAAGGAGTTCATCATCATCAAGCCCTTATTATATGAAATGTTAAAGGGACTTATCAAGAAAAAGAAGATAAAAAATATGACAGTGAAAAGACAGTAAACTCACAGATATTAACCACCACACCTAAAACAAAAGCAAAATAAGCAAACAGCTAGAACAGGAACAGATCCACAGAAATGGAGATCATATGGAGGGTTAGCAACAGGGGCATGGGAGGAGGAGAGAGGGGGAAAAGGTACAGAGAATAAGTAGCATAGACAGTGGGTAGAAAATAGACAGGGGGAGGGCAAGAATAGTGTGGGAAATGTAGAAACTAAAGAACTTATGACACATGGACATGAACTGAAGGGGGTGATTGTGGGTGGGAGGGGGTGTTCAGGGTGGAGGGGAATGATGGGGGAGAAATGGTACAACTGTAATAGCATAATCAATAAAATATATTTAAAAAAAAAGAATACACCTCTAGCAAACCAGTTTTTCAAGAGATACTAAAGGGACAGTTTTAAGAAAAGGAAGGAACAAAGAGAGGTAGAGAGGAACACCGGTACAAAAATGGCAATGAATCAGTAACTATCAATAATGACCTTAAATGTAAATGGATTAAATGCTCTAATCAAAAGACATAGAATAGCTGAATAGATAAGAAAGCATGACCCACACATATGCTGCCTACAAGAGACCTAATTCGGGACAAAAGACCTACACGGACTCAAAGTGAAGGGCTGGAAACAAATTTTCCAAGCAAGCATACAGAAAAAAAAAGTTGGGGTGGCAATACTCATATAAGACAAAATAGACTTCAAAAGAAGAGTTATAAAGAGAGATCCAGAAGGTCATTTCATAATACTCAAGGGAAGAATCCACCAAGAAGACATAAATATTGTGAATATATATGCACCCAACATAGGACCACCTAAATACATAAACAAAATCTTAGAGAACTTCAAGGAAGATATTGACAGCAACACAATTATAGTAGGGGATTTTAACACCTCACTGTCAAAAATGGACAAATCTTCCAAACAAAATATCAACAAAGATATTGTGGCATTAAACAATACTCTAGATGAAATGGACATAACTGATATATAGAGAGCCCTTCATCCCAAAGAAACTAAATACACATTTTTTTCAAATGCACATAGAACATTTTCAAAGATAGACCACATGATAGGACACAAAACAAGCCTCAACAAATTCAAGAAAATTGAAATCATACCAACCATTTTCTCCTAGCACAAGAGACTGAAATGAGAAACCAACCCCAAGGGGAAAAACCCAAAACCTTCAAAATCGTGGAGATTGAATAGCATGCTATTAAACAATGAATGCATCAAGAATGAAATTAGGGAGGAAATCAAAAAGCTTCTGGAAACAAATGAAAATGAACTCACAACACCCCAAAACGTATGGGACACAGTGAAGGCAGTCCTCAGAGGGAAGTTTATAGCAATACAGGCCTACCTAAAAAAAAAAATGGAAACATTTCAAATAAACAACCTAACCCTACGCCTACAAGAACTTGAGGAACAACACCAAAGACAGCCCAGAGGAAGTAGAAGGAAGGAAATAACCAAGATCAGAGCAGAATTAAATGACATAGAGACTAAAAGCACAATTCTAAAGATCAATGAATCCAGGAGCTGGTTCTTTGAAAAGATCAACAAAATCAGCAAGCCTTTAAGCAGGCTCATCAAGAAAAAAAGAGAGAGGTCTCGAATAAACACAATCAGAAATGAAAGAGGAGAGATTACAACTGACACCACAGAAATACAAAGGATTGTAAGAAATTACTATGAAGAACTGTATGCCAAGAAATTTGAAAACCTAGGTGAAATGGACAAGTTTCTAGAAAAATATAATTTCCCAAAATTTAATGAAGAAGAAGCAGAAAGCCTGAACACACCAGTAACAGCTGATGAAATTGAAGCAGTAATCAAAACACTCCCAAACACACAAAAGCCCTGGACCAGATGGTTTCACAGGAGAATTCTACACAGCATTTAAGGAAGAGATAACCCCTATCCTTCAAAGACTATTCCAAAGAACCCAAAATTATGCAAGACTCTCAAACTCTTTTTATGAAACCAGCATCATCCTAATCCCAAAACCAGATAAAGACACAACAAAGAAGGAGAACTTCAGGATAATATCACTGATGAACATAGATGCTAAAATCCTCAACAAAATATTGGCAAACTGCATCCAACAATACATCAAAAACATCATACACCATGATCAAGTGGAATTCATCCCAGGATGCAAGGATGGTTCAACATTCCCAAATCAGTAAATGTAATACATCACAAAAACAAAAGCAAAGACAAAAATCACATGACCATATCAATAGATGGGGAAAAAGCATTTGATAAGGTACAACACCCATTTATAATAAAAAATACAGCAAAGTGGGAATAGAGGGAGAACTCCTCAACATAATAAAGGCCATATATGAGAGACCTACAGCCAACATCATACTCAATGGGCAAAAACTAAAATCTTTTCCACTAAGATCAGGAACAAGACAAGATTGTCCACTTTCACCACTTCTATTCTATTTAGTATTGGAAGTCTTAGCCACAGTGATTAGACAAGAAAAGGAAATAAAAGGCATCCAACTTGGAAAGGAGGAAACAAAACTATCATTGTTTGCAGATGACATGATAGTGTACATAGAAAATCCTATAGACTCGGCCAAAAAACTGCTCAACTTAATAAATGAATTTGACCAAACAGCTAGATACAAAGTCAATATCCAGAAATCAAAGGCATTTTTGTACACCAACGATGAAACAGCAGAAGCAGAAATCAAGAAAAAATCCCATTCCATATAGCAAAAAGAAAAATAAAATACCTAGGAATAAACCTAACCAAGGAAGTAAAAGACCTGTATGCAGAAAACTACACAACACTGAAGAAAGAAATCAAGGAAGACAGAAACAAATGGAAGCATATACCGTGTTCATGGATCGGAAGAATTAGTATCATCGAAATGTCCATACTACCCAAAGCAATTTACAGATTCAATGCAATACCTATTAAAGTACCAATGGCATATTTTGCAGACATAGAACAAACGCTTCAAAAATTTATATGGAACCATAAACAACCCTGAATAGCTGCAGCAATTTTGAGAAAGAAGAGCAAAGTAGGAGGGATCACAATACCTGATACCAAACTGTATTAAAAGGCCACTGTAGCCCTGGCTGGTGTAGCTCAGTGGATTGAGCGCGGGCCTGCGAACCAGAGGATCGAGATTCGATTCCCAGTCAGGGCACATGCCTGGGTTGCAGGCCAGTTCCCAGCAGGGGACACATGAGAGGCAACCATACATTGATATTTCTCTCCCTCTCCCTCTCTCCTACCCTTCCCCTCTAAAGATAAATAAATAAAAATCTTAAAAAAAAAAAAAAGGCCACTGTAATCAAAACAGCCTGGTACTGGCATAAAAACAGGCACATGGACCAGTGGAACAGAACAGAGAGCCCAGAAATAAACTCAAGTCTCTATGGTCAATTAGTATTCGACAAAGGGGGCAGCAACATAAAATGGAGCAAAAATAGCCTCTTCAACAAGTGGTGTTGGGAGAACTGGACAGCTACATGCAAAAAAAAAAATGAAACTTGAGCACCAACCTACACCATCCATAAAAATAAATTCAAGGTGGATAAAAGATTTCAATATAAGCCATGACACAATTAAAGTCCTAGAGGAGAACATAGGCAGGAAAATCTCAGATATGTCACACAGCAACATTTTTACTGACATGTCCCCTAAAGCAAGTGACATAAAGGAAAGAATAAACAAATGGGATCTCATCAAAATAAAAAGCTTCTCTACATCTAAAGAAAACAGTACTAAAATAAAAACAGAACCAACTGTATGGGAAAACATATTTTCCAACGATACCTCACACAAGTGTTTAATCTCCAAAATATACAAAGAACTTACATGACTCCACTCTACGAAGACAAGCAACCCAATTAAAAAATGGGCAAAGGACTTAAACAAACACTTCTCCAAGAAAGACACACAGAGGATCCAGAGACACATGAAAAGATGCTCAATATCGCTAGCTATCAGAGAGATGCAAATTAAAACCACAGTGAAATACCACTTCACACCAGACAGAATGGACCTCATAAACAAAGCAACGAACAACAAGTGTTGGAGAGGTTGTGGAGAAAAGGGGACCCTAGTGCACTGTTGCTGGGAGTGCAGACTGGTACAACCACTATGGAAAACAGTATGGAATTTTCTAAGAAAACTAAAAATTAATCTGCCTTTTGACCCAACAATTCCATTGCTAAGATTATATCCCAAGAACCCTGAAACACCAGTCCAAAAGAACCTATGCACCCCTATGTTCATAGCAGCACAATTTACAATAGCCAAGTGTTGGAAGCAACCTAGGTGCTCATCAGTAAATCAATAGATCAAAAAACTGTGGTACATTTCCACAATGGAATTCTATGTAGCAGAAAAAAAAGAAGGAGCTCCTACCCTTCACAACAGCATGAATGGAACTGGAGAGCATTATGCTAAGAAAAACAAGCTAGGCAGTGAAAGACAAATACCATATGATCTCAACTTTAACAGGAATCTAATCAACAAAACAAACAAACAAGCATAACATAACCAAAGACACTGAAATTGAGAATAGGCTGACAGTCACCAGAGGGTAGAAGGGAGGGAATTCCAGGGGGAATAGGGAAGGCTTTACAGCAAGAAGTACAAAGGACACATGGACAAAAACTAGGGGGTGTGGAAATGGGAGGGAGGTGGGGAGGGCTGGGGTGGTGGGCTGGGATGGGAGTAAAAGACAGAAAACTGTACAAGAACAACAATTAAAATAAAAATTTTAAAAAATAGCACACTAGGAGTATGGAAATGGCAAAGAAGTAGGTGGGAGCACAGCCCAGTTCTCACTGTGCCAAGCTGGAACACCTAGCCAATCGTCCGAGGAAGAGTGGTCAGCCAATGGAATCCCAGCTTATATGAAGTTTGGAGTCCAAAAAGTGCGGAGGACATAGAAAAACAGAGGGTAAAGGGATTGTTTCAAGATGCTAAGTTCCCTGGGATCTGTGCGGGGACCAGAGCTGCTGCAGACACTGGCCTGGCGCCTGCCACAGTATACAGGGAAAAGAGTTAGATCACCAGCTCCATTTCCTACTAGAGCATGGAGGGCAGCCCAGCACTAGGTAGGACCCAGATTCTGGAAGTCACTGAGGGGGAATAGAGACAAAGTGAGAGACACACCGAGGTGGTACACACCCGCTGGGACTGTGGATGCCAGCACCAGAGTAACTGAGGTACCAGGTGACACCTGGAGAAGGGAGAAGTTGGGTTTTGTGGGACCCTGACTTGGATAGTCTCCAGACTGGTCGGAAAGTTGGACTGTGTGAAAACCAATGTGCTTGCTAAAAACAGGGGGCAGGTGCTTTGTAAGAACTCTCCAGCTGCAGCTGGCTTGCCCCAAGGGTGATCTCATCTGCATGCACCGAGAGACTGAGTGGCCAAGTGTGGAACCACACTGCCCAGCTTGTCTCACGCTGTACACAGCTAAGTGGCTGATTTGAGACTGACAGCTCTCAGAGGACCTGAGCCGAAGGCTGGGAAACTGTGAATATTGCAGCCCAGACCTGGTCCCCATCCTCTCAAACCATAGGAAGGGAGAAAAGTGAAGCCAGTCCCTCTCTTCCTGTGGCATCTAGGAAGACCAGCAGAACTTGCTGAACAGGTTTAACATCAATGGGAGGCTTATTTTTTTTTTCTTTTTGGTTCCTCTCTCTTTATTTTTTCCTTTTTTTCTTCCCCCAAGTGAGACAATAAGACTTGGAGTTATGAGGGGTCCAGAGACAGATGGAAAGGTGGAGAACAAGGCTAACCCCAAAAACTGAAAAACTGAGACAAATGTAATTTTGCTATCCCATAGAGCTGGCATTTTATTGTTTATGTGTATTTTTTCATTATTTTTACTTTTATTTTATTAGTATTTTTTATTTCTCTTCCTTATATTTAGTTTTCCTCATTTTATTTCTCTGTTTCATTGCATTGTTTGACTGGTTTTCCTTATTCTCTTTTTATCGTATTTTAATTTTTCTTCTTTCACTTTACCTGTGTTCCAAGAACACACAACTCTTGATCAGGTACTTCCTATTCTGGTGATCCATCATATATTTCTTGTCATATTATTGTTGTTCCACTACTATTGTAAATAATTGTTGTTCCATACAATTGTACCTACTACAGCAACCCTCCATAATCTTAACCCACTTCACTTTAGTCCTAAGCATTATTATTATTGTTGTGGTTAACTTTATTCTCTCTCACGCTACACCTACCTTCTATCCTTTACTTTCACTACATCTCATCATCTAACCTTGCACAAGTGCTCTGTTTTCTAGATTCAGCTCACAATCCTCCTCCCCTCTAACAAGAGTCTTACCCCTCTTCTACCTTTTATAAAAAGTGACTAGTTAAATGAAATATTGCAGTTAACGCTATACTTATCCAAAAAAATCTCCTGTCTCTTCTCTACTTGCTGGCACTTTAAATCCTGTAAAATACCTTCCTGCTATCTTAATCTATTTTTGCCTACCCACTGCCACTAATCACATACAAGAATAGGTGGGAGCTGCGAATATCAGTATACCTGCTAGAGGAGAAAAACCATGAACAAAGAAGCCACCAAAAGATAAAAGCCCAAGTACAACAAGAGAGCCTATACAAAAGGAAGAACAGGCAAGCCTAGAGGGTCCAGACAATGAGATGAGAGACCACACCACTGAACCCAACAGAATTCTTACCATAGAAGTTTACCCTACAAAGATAGCTAGCAAAGGGAAACATCAGGAAGCTCAGAAACAAACAAAAGGAGTCACCTAAAATGGGGTGGCAAAAAAACATGCAATCAAAAGGAATGGAAGACTCCCCACTAAAAGAGCTAAATGAAGTGGAGGTGATCAAACAACACATAAAGAATTCAAAATACTAGTTATGAAGATGTTCAAGGAACTCACAGACAACTACAAGGACCTGAGTGATAACTACACTAGCGTGAAAAGGAAATAGAGGCTATAAACAAAAACCAGGAAGAAATGAACAATAAAATCTCAGAAATAAAAAATACACTAGAAGGAATTACGAATAGGCTGGAGGAAGAAAAGGATCATATCAGAGTGATGGAGAACAAAGTAGGGGGAAAAAAGCCATATATGTGGGGGGGGGACTCCACCCACAGAGCCCCATTCCTCTGTCACGGATGAAAATAAAAACTACCAAGACATGACTGCTTGGGGAGGAAAGGTGGTCAAACTCTCAGAAGAGAATGACCCAGAACCCCATCCTCACTAGGCTTTTATTGGGTTCCAATACACTGGAAGACAGGTTTAACATTTCAAAGAAATCTGAGGGCTTAATCTGAGTCAGTGTTTGTCAGGAAAGGAAGTTGCCAAACTTTGGGAGACATACTCATTTCCTCCTGGGACACTTATCACCTAAGGAAGAGCACTCTTAGCAAAGCAGGTTTCACAGGACTTTAGGAATTCTTTCTTATGTCCGGATCACCCACGGAGCCGTCCTGACCTGTACAGGGCTACACCGCTCGCCCCCACAGTTTCAGGCTTTAAGCCAATTAGGAAACAGGAGACATCTCCCAGATGGAAATGAGGACTCGGGCTATGTCAGAATAGCCGGGGGGCGAGGGTCCATCACATCCTCTTTGCTGCAACCCCCCGAGTCCTTCCATAAGGCCTCCCAAGTGGTTGCATCTGGCTTAGGTTGCCCCTCCCATGAGGAGTCTTACCCATCATTGACTGCCAACCAAGCATTGGGGCCAGAGATGAATGAGGCAGAAGCAGTGTTCCTGCCAGGGAAATAAGCTTTGTCTCCTTAGTAGGTCACATCCTTGTGACAGAACAGACCCAGATGAAGTGGGTCCCTTGGGCTCTTACACAGCCCTCCATGGGGTGAGGGTTACAGCTCCTGAAACCAGGCTGAATGGTCCACAACACAGATAGAGCAAGAAAAGGAAAAGAGACTCGGGAAGAATGAAGAGGTGATAAAGGAACTGCAAGACATGAAACATAACAATATCCGTATAATAGGAATACCAGAAGGAGAAGAAGAAGAGCAAGGGATAGAAAACCAGTTTGAGAAAGTAATGATGGAAAACTTCCCTAATTTGATGAGAGAAAAAGTCACACAAATCCAGGGAACACAGAGAGTCCCAATCAAGAGGAACCCAAACAGGCCCACTTTAAGGCACATCATTATTAAAATGGCAAAATTCCAAGACAAAGAGAGAATCTTAAAGGCAGCAAGGGAAAAACAGGAAGTAACATACAAAGAAGCCCCGATAAGGTTAGCAGCTGACTTCTCAATGGAAACGCTCCAAGCCACAAGAGAATGGCAAGAAGTATTTCAAGTAATGAAAACCAGAGGCCCACAACCAAGATTACTCTATACAGCAAAGATGTCAATTAAAATGGAAGGCCAAATAAAAGAGCTTCCTGGACAAAAGAAGCCTCGAAGAATATATCTCCTCCAAACCAGCTATGCAAGAGATGCTAAAGAGTCTGCTTTAAGAACAGGAAGAAAAACAGTGAGAGAGAGAGGAACACAGGTTCAAAAATGGCAATGAATCAGTACCTATCAATAATAACCTTAAATGTAAATGGATTAAATGCTCCAATCAAAAGACATAGAATAGCTGAATAGATAAGAAAGCATGACTCACACATATGCTGCCTACAAGAGACCCACCTCAGAACAAAAGACCTACACACACTGAAAATGAAGGGCTGAAAACAAATATTCCAAGCAAATGCAGTGGGGGGAAGTGCGGACAACTGTAATTGAACAACAATAAAATAATTATAAATAAAATAAAATATGTATGTTATAAGAACTGTTTTATAAGTAGTAAAAAAATAAGAAATTTAAAATGTGGTTTAAGATTTATAAGAAAATTTCAGTGCCCTACTGAACCTGGTAGGCAGAGAGAGACCCCTGAAGGTGAAGAAGTATGTGAGCCAGGACCAAGAAGCTGGGGCTAGAAGGCCCTACTTGCTCAGCCTTAGCCACAGATAAGGGTTTGGGTAGGGGTGCACAGCAAGTTTTTCAGTCTTATATCTCCCACCACCTTGTGCTTTCTAGACAGTTTTTCTAATCAAGAAGGAGAGATCAGGCTGGGACTCCTCCCTCCATCATCCTCACAGATATAAGCACATTGCTAACCATAACATCCATCTGGTCCAACAAATACCTTGACATAAAGGGGTATTCAGAGGGGTTGTGGTAGTTTCTAACTACCTTACCCAGGAATTTCCCAACCTTAACTTGTCACAGTTCCCCTCCTCCATCTACTAATCTGAATCTGCACAGAAGGAACTGGGGAATAGGGCATTTTCATAAACATCTCAACCGATTTGCTTTTCTCTCAGACAACCAGTGGGAAGGCAGGGAAAGCCTATTTTTTTTTTTTCAGACAGACACTTGTGGGCAGCTGAGAAAGAAACACATATATCTGAGCCAACTGCAATGTCATGAACTCTTATTCCCCAGCCACATCTAAAAATGTTAGACTACAGGTAGAAGAAAAATTCTCTCATCATCCTACTAACAGTGAAAGCTGCAAATCAATGTTCTGACCCAAGGACACTATGTTCAAGAGGCTCAGGCTTCTCCAGTCTTTGATCAAATTAGCTGCTTTTTCCTTCTATGACACCGTATGGGACATCTCTTATCCCAATGAAATGGCAAAAGGAACTGGTTTTGGGGAGAAACTGAGATACCTGTGTTGTGCATTTCAGAAAAATAAAGATTTATATATTCCAATCTGTGTCTGTATTCTTAGCAGTGACCAAAGTAGGACCAATATAATTTGTCAGTGACACAAATGTAATTTTAAAAATCTTTGTGTGGGGAGGATGGTAATCAAACCTGAGCACACAGTGGGCACACAAGTACTATGAATTAACTGTGTTCACTGCCTCCCTGGAGACAGCTCTTGTAAATGAAGATAGGTTCCATTTCCCTCTTGATTTATATGCTAAATTCTGATATCTCAGAGTTGGAGGGGCTTCAAAAGCTATGTGCCCCTATCCAGTTGGTGGGAGCGTCATCCTGTACACCAAAAAAGGTTGCAGTTTCCATCCCTAGTCAGGGTGCATACGTAGGTTGAGGGTTTGATCTCCAGTCAGGGTGCTTACAGGAGACAACTGATAGATGTTTCTCCCTCTCCCCCCCTCTTCCTAAAATCAATGAAAACATATCCCCAGGTGAGGATTAAAATTTTAAAAAATAAAATACAATAAATATCTATGTGCTCCTATTCCCATCTGTTACTTCCCTTCGTGGCCCCTACACAGGAGGACCCAACTGTCCTTGGCTGCTTCCAATGATGGAAACTCACAGCGGTTTTGGACAGCCTAGTCTTTTTTCCAACAGATGTAATCAGTAGAGTTCTTCTTTTAACTGAGCCAAACTTTGCCCAATGGAGCCTGCTGCTCTTGACTCTGTCACCTAGGGCCACAACCTTCATATTTTCTCATTTACAATGTTTCTGATATCTGAAGATAGCCCACGTATTTCAGCAATACTTCTTATGTCAAAGCTAAATGTCTCTAGTCCATTCAACCATCCTTCCTGAAGCCCAGTGTGCAGCCACATCCTCTGAATGTGCTCTAGTTTGCAGACTCCCTCTTAAAATACTACCCTGAGGAGCAGAGCATACCCAAGATCAAGGAGCAAGGCAGAGCAGTGATTAGTGATTCAGGAATAGTGGGGCTTTGAACTCACACAGATAGGAGGCAGTCTGTCTCTGCCCTGTGTTTTTCTGACTTAATCTTTCTCTTTCTCTCTTTTCTCTCTCTCTCCCCCCCTGCCCTCCCTCCTTCTGCCTCAGTTTTCTTACTTTTAAATGCAAAAGGGGATCCCAGTTACAATTGCTGCATTTCAAACCACCTAAAGCTAGTGGTGTAAAATCATCATTTTATCATACCACAGGTTTGTAGGTCAGGAATCCAGCTAAGTCACAGTGCTAATAACTTGCTACTGCTCCAGCAAGGCTGGCGCAGTCGGGAAAACCTGAAATTTGGAGTAATTCTAGGGCAGGTGCTGGAATCATCTAGAGGCTTCTTTCATTCACATGCTGGGTGCCTGGGTGAGATAGCTGGAAGCCTAGACTGTGTCCTAGTGCTCCTATATGTGGCCTCTCCAGCATGGGTCCTCAAAATAGCAGGACTTCTTACATAGCAGCTTGGGGCTGCATTGCCTTCTGTGGTGGAATCTCAGGAATCAAGCAGATCACTTCTGCCATACCATACATGTCAAAGGCATCACAAGCCAGCCCAGTTTCAAAGAAATGAGAAACAGGCCCCAGCTGTCAATGGGAGGAGTGTTAAAGATATTGGGGGACATTTCCTGAAATCCTCAAGTAGTTTAAAATAATAAATAATTTATGCAGCACATTCCAGGCTGCTCTTTGCTGGGCTGGAGCCCTCTGAGAGGCCCCCTGTAGTGTCAAGAGGCAATTACTACCTTTGGGTTTTGGGGCTGTCTCTGGGCCCCCAGGCAGTGCTCCTGGGTGGTGAGAGGGTTTTTTTGTTTGTTTCTTTGTCCAAGTCCTGCCCTGGACTTTCTTTCAGTGCTAAGTCACTGAGTCACTCTGCCAATGACCTTTAGAAAGGACTTGGAGGATTCTTAAAGCTGTAATCCCTTTGGAATGCTAGTTCTCTGGACGTAAAATTTTTTATCTTCTTTTTCTTAGATAAGTCCCTTTAACATTTCATATAATAAGGGCTTGGTGATGATGAATTCCTTTAACCTGACCTTATCTGAGAAGCACTTTACCTTCCATTCTAAATGAAAGCTTCACTGGATAGAGCAATCTTGGATGTAGGTCCTTGCCTTTCATGACTTGGAATACTCCTTCCAGCCCCTTCTTGCCTGGAAGGTCTCTTTTGAGAAATCAGCTGACAGTCTGATGGGAACTCCTTTGTAGGTAACTGTCTCCTTATCTCTTGCTGCTTCTAGAATTCTCTTCTTCATTTTAATCTTAGGTAATGTAATTATGATGTGCCTTGATGTGTTCCTCCTTGGGTCCAACTTCTTTGGGACTCTCTGACCTTCCTGCACCCCCTGAAAATCTATTTCCTTTGCCAGATTGGGCAAGTTCTCCTTTATTATTTGTTCAAATAAGTTTTCCACTTGTTGCTCTTCCTCTTCTCCTTCTGATACCCCTATAATTCGGATGTTGGAATATTTAAAGATGCCCCCGAGGTTCCTAAGCCTCTCCTCATTTTTTTGAATTCTTGTTTCTTCATTCTTTTCCAATTGGATGTTTCTTTCTTCCTTCTGGTCCACTCCATTGATTTGAGTCCCAGTTTCCTTCCCATCACTATTGGTTCCCTGTACATTTTCCTTTATTTCACTTAGCATAGCCTTCATTGTTTTCAACTAATTTGCGACCAAATTCAACCAATTCTGTGAGCATCCTGATTTCCAGTGTTTTGAACTGTGCATCTCATAGGTTGGCTCTCTTTGTTGCTTAGTTGTATTTTTTCTGAAGCTTTGATCTGTTCTTTCATTTGGGCCTTTTTTTTTTTTTTTGGTCTTATGCACCTGTTATGCAGTGAGGGGTGGAGCCTTAGGTGTTCACCCAGGTGGGCAACTGAGTCTCTGGGTCATGATGCTGTACGTGGGTCAGGGGTCTGAGAAGGAACAACGGCACTTGCTCTGCTCTCTGCCAGCTTTCAGTCACTTCCCCCACTTCCCTTAAGCAAATTGGGCCCTTCTGGTGCTGATTCCTGTGTGGGTGGGTTTGTGTACATTCTAGGACCCTGTAGGTCTCTCCAAAGAACTCTCCTGTGAGGCTAGGAGTTTTTCCCACTGGCACCTCAATCCTCACAGGTGTTTTCAATTGGTGTTTTGAGGCTTTATTTCCCCACGCTGGAGCCCTGGGTTGCGCAGTCTGTCTCCCTCCCCAGTTTTGCCTGGTTTATCTGCGAGTGAATGTGGGACCACTCAGTCCACCAGCCACCTTGCACACCACACCCCTTTCCACAATCCGCCACCTCGCTGGGTCTGCCAGCCACCACCTTACACACCCAGGGTCTGCCACCTACTGCCTTGCTGTGACCCCTCTCCCACCAGCCACCTGACTCTGCCCCTCCCTCCCGGTCTGGATAAATGTGTCTACTTTAACTCCTTGGTTGTTGGACTTCCATACAGTTCAATATTCTGTTGGTTCTGATTGGTTTTTATTTATAAATTGTTGTTGTCCTTATTTTGATTGTGCAAGGAGGCGCAGTGAGTCTACCTACACCTCCATCTTGGCCAGAAGTCACTTCCCTCCATGATGAATATTTTTGAATGAACAACCACTAACAAGAGTACGGACTTTGGCCCTGGCCTGTGCAGCTCAGTTGGCTGGACATCAGCCTGCAACAGAAAGGTCACCGGTTTGATTCCCAGTCAGGACACATGCCTGGGTTTCAGTTCCCAATCAGGGCACATGCAATCAATGTTTTTCCCTCACAGTGGTGTTTCTCTCTCCCTCTTTTCCCCCTCCTTTCCCTGCTCTCTGGAATCATTAAAAGAAAAATTTTTTTCAAAAAAAGAGTACAGAATTTGGGGACAGGAGACCTAGCAGGCTGGTGAGCCTGAGTCCATTCCTATCATCTCTGATTCTGAGAAAACACTCTGAGCTTCTTGGACTCCCCTGAGAAGGAAAGCCTACTCAGCCAACCCTATTGAAAACAGTCCTGCCCTGGCTGGTGTGGCTCAGTGGACTCAGTGCCAGCCTGTGAACCGGGAGGGTCACTGATTCAATCCCCAGTCTGGGCACATGCCTGGTCACGGGCCAGGTCCCCAGTAGGAGTCATGTGAGAGTCAAGCACGCATTAATATTTCTAGCCCTCCCTTTCTCCCTCCCTTCCCCGCTCTCTAAAAATAAATAAAACCTTTTTGAAAAACATTCTTTAAAAGGATCAAAAGAAGAAGGCAGTTTCTCTCAAACTTTTCAGCACCTACTTGGCACCAGGCCTTTTTCAGGTGCAATACAAGTCCTGCAGAATCATTCCCTGCTTGAGCTCCTTTGGAATAGCTCATCACCCCTGATTACCAGTCCAGTGAGGCATGCAGGCAATGGTCAATACATACATGCCCACCAGTGTCGATCTCATGCTGCTGGGGTCATAGGACTAGTATGTCAGTTGTAGCCTTTTCAGAGGTTATTGTTGAGTAAGAGAAGGGTCATCCAGCTGAGGGTTGAATTTTGGGCAATATCAAGATTCTCTTCATGAGGAATAAAAGGGGGGGTGTACTTGTGGTTAACACTTTTTATGATTTGTTACCATGACCAAGCTTTCTACCTACCACCAGGTTGGAGCTGGCCAGGTAAGGCTTCATAAGGAAGATATGTTTGAGCAGTATCTAAGGATGACTCATTGCTTATCAGATAGATAGAACAAGGAAAGACATTCCAGGAAGAAGAAGGAATGCAAATAGTGGCATGGGGTCTGGTCTCTGCTAGACCACAGGAATGGTATGTTCATGCCACCAAAGGTGGGAGAGTCAAAGGATAAACATGTTTTCCAGGGCCAGGTCAGGGAGGGCTTCCATTGTCAGCCTGAGAAGCTCAAACTAATTTCCAGGGACAATGGGAGACTATAAGGAATCAGGCAAGGAAATGAGCATTTAGAATGGATCTTAGTAAGATTTCTGGCATTATAATGCTTTGGAAGATGAGTGGGTCTGTGGGAGTCTGGAGACAGGGAGCTCAGCCCTGAAGCAGTTGCAACTCCTGGGGGACAGCAGTTCCCCCAGTTGGGGACAGCAGTTCCCCCCAACCTCCCAACTTAGTACTTAGTGGTTCTAGGGCTAATTCCCTAGGGAGAAGGTAGTCTTCGCCATCTTCTGTTCTTGTCCTTGGAAGTCTTTCTACATAGTTGTGATGTAGCCTGGGCCACTGTATTTCTATCCCTATAGTGAGGAGTAGATGACTATTTCCACAGCTCCCATAAATAACTGAAAGAGCTCTGTAAGTCCTAGGTCTGGGTGTGAGGTTCCAGGGCCTTCCATGGCCTGATATAGGTGTTCAATTTACTTCATGGTACTAGGCTAAAATAGGCCCTGGCTGATGTCCCCCACCCAGTGGCCTATGACTGCTTTTGTTCCCCTGACAGCCCATTCTTGGCTTTGTGCTCTGATAGAATTCTGGGGCCACCAGCTTGAAGATTAGGGCTTGCACCATCTCTGTTGCATGGTCTGGACCTGGACTCCACCTGCATCCCCAGGCTAAACCCTTGCGGTGCTGCACATTCAGGCTTGACTAGAAATACCTCGCTCTGTCTGAGTCAGTCACCTCCTCCCTAGGACCACAGCTTTATAGTCAGGACTTTCTCTCTAGAACTCAGTAATTTTCCTAATCTCAGAATGTCTTGCTGCTGAATGACCATATTAGCCATGGGTGAACCATGACCTCTCCATTACCCCTGTGTCTGCTGTCCATAGATCCCCAAAATAAGTTCCCCACCCTCTACTTCCATCCCATCCTGTCATAAATTGATGCTAATTGAAATAGGAATGATTCATTGAACTCTGCCCCTGGCTTGATGGTACATGTGGTGAGTTAACCCACCACAGACACGAGATTCTGCCATGTTCCCCATATTTCCATGTGCCAAGCTTTCTGAAATCTATTGCCCAAAGTTGTCCTTCATTTCAGTCCCTCCTTTCCCTCCTAGGCTGTCTCTGTTCCCCTGACAGCCCCATTTCCAGGTCTGTGTTCTGAGGGAACACACTGGCAGGGGGACCTTTGCACATCCTGGGTGAACTCACTGCTCTGCCTTTCTCTCTGCCTCTCTACCTGACCATGTATGATTTATAAAGTCTCCCCCTGCCCTCAGAGCAAAGTAGTCAGGGCCTAACTCCAGCTTCCTACTGCAGCCAGAGAAACCTGCTCTCACAGTGCCCTCTGGTGGCCATCTTTGACCAACAGAAACATTAAATGCCAGCTCAGAGACTGACACCCCTCTGCTCAGGCAGAGAAGGCTTGGAGGCTGTGGAAAGAGAATCCTGGCTCTTGCCACCATCATGTCATCTTTCACCCCAGCTTTCTGGAGTGCCCTGTGTCCTCACCGCTGAGCACTACATTTCTCCAATTAGGTTTCAAAAACACTTACTGGTACTGACCCTCAGTAAGTCACTGCTGCCCTTCCTTGGCCCACTTTGTTCTCTGAGAAGTGACTTGCCCAAGACTACCTGGCTGGAAACAACTAAAATACACCTTGGGCTTCAAGGCCAGGACTGTTCCCACTGACTGCTATTTGTTTTTATTTAATTACTTATTAAATATTAAATGTAACGTACACATCTGGTAAGAAAAACTTCAGGAATAGATTACAGACATAAATTTTAAAGCTTCTAGAATAAAACAGAATATGTTCACCAACTTAGGGAAGAAACTATTTCTTAGACAAAAAGGTAGTAATTACAATGAAAAAACATTGGTAAATTGGACTTCTGGCCAAGATGAAGGCAGAGGTAGATACACTGTGCCTCCTGACACAATCAAAAGAAGGACAACAACAAATTTAAAAACAAAAAATAACCTGAACTCCCAGAAACTCTAACTGTGTGGAAGTCTGACAATCAAGGAGATAAAGAAGAAACACTCATTCAGATGGGTAGGAGGGGCAGACAGGCAGAAGGGGCAGAGAGGATGCTCAGCAGGGCAGAGGCTTGAGGTCCAGGCAGGAGGGTGAGGCAGCAGCTGGTGGACCAGGCAGTCCCACATTTTCCTGCAGAATAAGTAAGGAGGAACACCTGGGAGCAAGACAGACCACACGACCCAGGGTTGCAGCCTCAAAACCTCTGACTGTAAAAACCTGTGGAGGTTGCAGTGGTGAGAGAAACTCCCAGCCTCACAGAAGAGTTCATTGATGAGACCCATAGGGTCCTAGAACATACGCAAACACACCCACCCAGAAATCAGCACCAGAACAGCCCAGTTTGCTGGCGGGTAGTGGGGGAAGTGACTGAAAGCCCGCAGAGAGCCAAGCAAGCAATATCGTTCCTTCTTGTGCCCCTCCCACACATACAGCACCACTACACAGCCAAGAGGACTGCCCTGCCCTGGTGAATACCTAAGGTTCAGCACCTTACAAAGTAACAGGTGTGCCAAGACAAAGAAATATGGCCCAAATGAAAGAACAGATCAGAGAGAAGAAAGATGGCAGCGTGGTAGGAGGGAGCAGATTCCACTTCCCTCTACACAAGGGAGAAAAACCTGGCTGATCTACAGAAGAACAGAGCAGACAAGGAACAGTAACACAGCATATTAGAAAATAGGAGATCAAAAATTGTAGCGGACATTGAAAAACCAGTCGGTAAGGAGAGTACTTCAGAACAATAGGAGCCCAGGGATCAGCGAGGAGATCAGGATGGCTGACACTCCAGCTGGAGCTTGCCAGGCCTGCTCAGGGCTCTAGGAAGGGAGCTGGGTCAACCTCTCAAATGGGCTGAGCAATCCTGGTCGCCACCTCGTGACTGTGGGCTGGGCGATTGTGGTTGCCCCGAGACTGCAGGCTGAGCCAGGTCACTGCGCAACTGTAAACTGAGCTATCTGGTCACTGTGACTGCAGATGGAGGCGCATGTGAACTGAGATGGCTGCATAAAAATAAGCACCCACACATGAATGCACACAGTCGTGGGATCATAGGCATGCTCAAGAGCATAGGCGCTGGCCATGGGACACAGCTGTGGGACCATAGTCGCCAATGAACTCGCGGGCGTGCCAACGCAGACGGCTCAGGGCCATAGGCGCAGGCTGGAGATGGCTGCAGGATCATAGGCCCTGAGCCACCACAGAAAGCTGCACAGGGGCCAACGCAGATGGCTGGGTGTGACCAGAGACCCGAGCTCACACCCATAAACTCAGGGAAGTGCGTGCACAACAGAAGGCTCAGAACACAAGCCAGAAGCCCTGTGGGAGAGGCGCCAGACTAACTCTGGGGACCATAACACAATGATGACTGAGTGCTGAACAGAGAAAAGCAATACCATCACCCCTCGGCCATTGCAGCCAGCAAGACCAGAAAAACCTGCACAGCAAGTTTGAAAACAACAAGAGTTTTCCATTTGGTGGGATTTTTTTGTTTTGTTTCATTTTGTTTTCTTTTGGTTGTTTTTGTTGTTGTTGTTGTTTGTGTGTCTCTTTATAGAATTGTTTTTAATTATTATTTCTTTACACTTTTTATCTTCTTTTTTACTCCCCAATTTCTTTTGCCTCTCTTCTTTGTTTTATTCCCTCTTCCTTTCTTTCCAATTTTATCTCTTCTACCTTCCTCTTTCTTTCCTCTTTCTTTTCTTTCATTTTTCTCCCTCTTTTCCCTTTTGAAATACCCATGAGTGACACAAAAAAACAAACAAACCTGGAACTATAAAAAAAACCAGAGTTGGTCCCAAAAAGAGGGTATCCCAGCGGATGACACAGTGGAAACTGTGAACAACAGGATATTCAAAGGAGAATCCACCACTGAATCTCATAGGTACTCTACCACAGAAGGTCACACCACAAACCCAGGGAGCCAGAATAGATCAGTTTAAGAAGTTGAGGCTAACAAAAAGAGTGTTACAAACAATGGGAAGACAAAGAAACAATCCCCAAATGAAAGGAAAGGAGGAAGCTCCAGAAAGAATGCTAAATGAAACAGAGGCAACTCAACTATCAGACATTGAGTTCAAAGCAATGCTTTTCAGGAAGCTCCATGAGCTCTCAATGAGCTACCAGAAACTATAGGGAAGCTATGATGAACTCACTGCAAACTATATCAACATGAAAAAGGAAATAGAAACCATCAACAAGGGCCAAGAGGAAATGAAGAATACAATTTCTGAACTGAAGAACACAGTAGAAGGAATGAAAAGCAGAATCGATGAAGCAGAAGATCTGATCAGCGAGTTGGAGGACAAAATAGAAAAAAAAAACACTCAGAAAGAGCAAGAAAAGGAAAAGAGGCTCAGAAAGAATGAAGATGGATTAAGAGAAATGTAAGACAACATGAAACATAATAATATCTGTATAATAAGGATACCAGAAGGAGAAGCAGAAGAGCAAGAGATAGAAAACCGATTTGAAAAAGTAATGATGGAAATCTTCCCTAATTTGATGAAAGAAAAAGTCACACAAATCCAGGAAACACAGAGGGTCCCAATCAAGAGGAACCCAAAGATGCCCACTTCAAGGTACATCATCATTAAAATGGCAAACTCCCAAGACACAGAGAGAATCTTAAAGGCAGCAAGGGAGAAAAAGGAAGTAATATACAAGGGAGCCCCAATAAGGTTAGCAGCGGACTTCTCAATGGAAACGCTCCAAGCCAGAGAGAATGGCAAGAAATATTCCAAGCAATGAGAACCAAAGGCCTGCAACCAAGACTACTTTATCCAGCAAGGCTTTCAATCAAGATAGAAGGCCACCTAAGGAATTTTCGAGACAAAAGAAATCTAAAAGAATACACCTCTAACAAACCAATGCTGCAAGAGATACTAAAAGGACTGCTTTAAGGAAAGTATGAAAGGTATGAAAATGGCAATGAATCAATACCTATCAATAATAAACTTAAACATAAATGGATTAAATGCTTCCAATCAAAAGATATAGAATAGCTGAATGGTTAAGAAAGCATGACCCACACATATACTGCCTACAAGAGACCTAATTCGGGACAAAAGACCTACACGGACTCAAAGTGAAGGGCTGGAAACAAATTTTCCAAGCAAATGGACAGGGAAAAAAACCCAGGGTAGCAATACTCATATCAGACAAAATATATTTCAAAAGAAGAGCCATAAACAGAGACCCAGAAGGTCACTTCCTAATCCTCAAGGGAAGAATCCACCAAGAAGACATAAACATTGTAAATATATATGCACCCAACATAGGAGCACCCAAATACGTAAAGAAAATCTTAGAGGACTTCAAGAAAGATATTGACAGCAACACAATTATAGTAGGTGATTTTAACACCCCACTCTCAAAAATGGACAAATCTTCCAAACAAAATATCAAAAAAGATATTGTGGCATTGAACAATACCCTAGATGAATTGAACTTACTGATATATATGGACCCCTTCATCCCAAAGAAACTAAATACACATTTTTCTCAAATGCACATGGAATATTTTCAAAGATAGACAACATGAAAGGACACAAAACAAGCCTCAACAAATTCAAGAAAATTGAAATCATACCAAGCATTTTCTCTGACCACAAGGGACTGAAACTAGAAACTGACTCCATGGGGAAATCACAAAACCATCAAAATCCTGGAGATTGAATAGCATGCTATTAAACAATGAATGTGTAAAGAATGAAATTAGAGAAGAAATCAAAAAGTTTCTGGAAACAAATGAAAATGAACTCACAATGACGCAAAACTTATGGGACACAGGGAAGGCAGTCCTCAGAGGGAAGTTCATGGCAATACAGGCCTACCTAAAGAAGACAGAAACATTTCAAACCAATGACTTAACCCTATGCCTACAAGAACTCAAGGAACAACAACAAAGACAGCGCAGAGCAAGTAGAAGAGAGGAAATAACAAAGATCAGAGCAGAATTAAATGATATACAGACCAAAAGCACAATTCTAAGGATCAATGAATCCAGAAGCTGGCCCTTTGAAAAGATAAACAAAACTGACAAGCCTTTTAGCATGCTCATCAAGAAAAAAAGAGAGAGGACTCAAATAAACACAATCAGAAATGGAAGAGGAGAGATTACAACTGACACCACAGAAATACAAAGGATTTTAGAAATTACTATGAAGAACTGTATGCCAAGAAATTTGAAAACCTAGGTGAAATGGACAAGTTTCTAGAAAAATATAATCTCCCAAAACTAAATGAAGAAGAAGCAGAAAGCCTGAACACACCAATAATAGCAGATGAAATTGAAGCAGTAATCAAAAAACTCCCAACACACAAAAGCCCTGGACCAGATGGCTTCACAGGAGAATTCTACAAAACATTTAAGGAAGAGCTAACCCCTATCCTTCACAGACTATTCCAAAGAATCCAAAATGATGGAAGACTCCCAAACTCTTTTTATGAAGCCAGCATCATCCTAATCCCAAAACCAGATAAAGACACAACAAAGAAAGAAAACTTCAGGCCAATATCGCTGATGAACATAGACACTACAATCCTCAACAAAATATTGGCAAACCGCATCCACCAATACATCAAAAACATCATACACCATGATCAAGTGGGATTCATCCCAGGGATGCAAGGATGGTACAACATTTGCAAATCAGTAAATGTAATTCATCACATAAACAAAAGCAAAGACAAAAATCACATGATCATATCAATAGATGCGGAAAAAGCTTTTGATAAGGTACAACACCCATTTATGATAAAAACACTCAGCAAAGTGGGAATAGAGGGAGCATTCCTCAACATAATAAAGGCCATATATGAGAGACCTACAGCCAACATCATAATAAAATCTTTTCCACTAAGATCAGGAACAAGACAAGGTTGTGCATTTTCACCACTTCTATTCAATATAGTATTGGAAGTCTTAGCCACAGTGATTAGACAAGAAAAGGAAATAAAAGGCATCCAACTCGAAAAGGAGGAAACAAAACTATCATTGTTTGCAGATGACATGATAGTGTACATAGAAAATGCTATAGACTCGGCCAAAAAAACTGCTCAACATAATAAATGAATTTGACCAAACAGCTAGATACAAAGTCAATATCCAGAAATCAAAGGCATTTTTGTACACCAACAATGAAACAGCAGAAGCAGATCAAGAAAAAAATCCCATTCCATATAACAAAAAGAAAAATAAAATACCTAGGAATAAACCTAACCAAGGAGGTAAAAGACCTGTATGCAGAAAACTACACAACACTGAAGAAAGAAATCAAGGAAGACAGAAACAAATGGAAGCATATACCATGTTCATGGATTGGAAGAATTAACATCATCAAAATGTCCATACTACCCAAAGCAATTTACAGATTCAATGCAATACCTATTAAAGTACCAATGGCATATTTCACAGGCATAGAACAAACACTTCAAAAATTTATATGGAACCATAAATGACTCCAAATAGCTGCAGCAATCTTGAGAAAGAAGAGCAAAGTAGGAGGGATCACAATACCTGATACCAAACTGTATTACCTGGCCACTGTAATCAAAACCACCTGGTACTGGCATAAAAACAGGCACATGGACCAGTGGAACAGAACAGAGAGCCCAGAAATAAACCCAAGTCTCTAGGGTCAATTAATATTCAACAAAGGGGGCAGCAACATAAAATGGAGCAAAAATAGCCTCTTCAACAAGTGGTGTTGGGAGAACTGGACAGCTACGTGCAAAAAAAATGAAACTCGAGCACCAACTTACACCATACACAAAAATAAATTCAAGGTGGATAAAAGATTTCAATATAAGCCATGACACCATTAAAGTCCTAGAGGAGAACATAGGCAGGAAAATCTCAGACATTTCACAGAACAACATTTTTACTGACATGTCCCCTAAAGCAAGGGACATAAAGGAAAGAATAAACAAATGGGATATCATTAAAATAAAAAGCTTCTGTATGGCCAAGGAAAACAGTATTAAAATAAAAAGAGAACCGACTGTGTGGGAAAACATATTTGCCAGTGATACCTCAGATAAGGGTTTAATCTCCAAAATGCATAAAGAACTTACACAACTCCACTCTAAGAAGACAAGCAACCCAATTAAAAAATGGGCAAAGGACTTGAACAGACACTTCTCCAAGGAGGACATACAGAGGATCCAGAGACACATGAAAAGATGCTCAATATTGCTAACTATCAGAGAGATTCAAATTAAAACCACAATGAGATACCACTTGACACCATTCAGAATGGCCATCGTAAACAAGTCAACAAACAGCAAGTGTTGGAGAGGTTGTGGAGAAAAGGGGACCCTAGTGCACTGCTGGTGGGAGTGCAGACTGGTACAACCACTATGGAAAACAGTATGGAATTTTCTAAGAAAACTAAAAATGGATCTGCCTTTTGACCCAGTAATTCTACTGCTAGGATTATACCCTACGAACCCTGAAACACCAATCCAAAAGAACCTATGCACTCCTCTGTTCATAGCAGCACAATTTACAATAGCCAAGTGTTGGAAGCAACCTAGATGCCCATCAGTAAATGAATGGATCAAAAAACTCTCATACATTCACACAATGGAATTCTATGCAGCAGAAAGAAAGAAGGAGCTCCTACCCTTTGCTTCAGCATGGGTGGAACTGGAGAGCATCATGCTAAGCGAAATAAGCCAGGCAGTGAAAGACAAATACCATATGATCTCACCTTTAACAGGAAGCTAATCAACAAAACAAACAAACAAGCATAATATAACCAAAGACACTAAAATTGAGAACAGGCTGACAGTGACCAGAGGGGAGAGGGGAGGGAATTTCAGGGAAAGGGGGAAGGGTTTAGAGCAACAAGTATAAAGGACACATGGACAAAAACTATGGAGGGGTGGAAATGGGAGGGAGGTGGGGAGGGCTGGGGTAGTGGGCTGGGGTGGGTGTAAAAGACAGAAAACTGTAGAAGATCAACAATTAAAATAAAAATTAAAAACAGAAAAATATTTGAAAAGATAGAGAAAAAAGACAGAAAACTGTACAAGATCAACAATTAAAATAAAAGTTGAAAAAAATGCTCTATCCAGCAAAGCTGTCATTTAGAATGGAAGGGAAGATAAAGTGCTTCTCAGATAAGATCAAGTTAAAGGAATTCATCATCACCAAGCCCTTATTATATGAAATGTTAAAGGGACTTATCTAAGAGAAAGAAGATAAAAAATATGACAGTGAAAAGACAGCAAACTCACAGCTATTAACAATGACACCTAAAACAAAAGCAAACAACTAGAACAGGAACAGAACCACAGAAATGGAGATCATATGGAGGGTTAGCAACAGGGGACTTGGAGGAAGAGAGAGGGGGAAAAGGTACAGAGAATAAATATCATAGATGGTGGCTAAAAAATAGTCAGGGGGAGGGCAAGAATAGTGTGGGAAATGTAGAGTCTAAAGAACTTATGACACATGGACATAAACTAAAGGGGGGGATGTGGGTGGGAGGGGTGTGTAGGGTGGAGGGGAATGATGGGGGAGAAATGGGACAACTGTAATAGCATAATCAATAAAATATATTAAATTTAAAAAATGAGATAGTAAAAAAAATTCTGAGGTACACAAAATATGCATTATATTTTTTATATATCTTTTTTTATTATTTTATTTTTAATCAGTATTTTTTAATTGTTGATATTGTACAGTTTTCTGTCTTTTACCCCACCCCAGCCCACCACCCCAACCCTCCCCACCTTCCTCCCATTTCCACCCCCCATAGTTTTTGTCCATGAGTCCTTAATACTTGTTGCTCTATATTTTTTTCTTAATCTGACAAAAACTCAGGTGTAATTTTGATTTATTCACAATGGACATCTATTATTGTGTTGACTGTTGTCATTTTTTTTTAAGATTTTAAAAATTTTTATTGTCGTTCAGTTACAGTTGTCCCCACTGTTCCCCATCATTCTCTCTTGCCCTACCTACCAGACACCATTAAGATTTTAATTGGAATAGATATTTATAATTTATAAAGAAAGTTTTAAAACAGATCTTATGAATCAGTTTGTTAAACAGGGTTACAGAGTTTATCTTATTTGGCAGTTTAAGAGGAAAAGGTCAGTGCCCCTGACTAAATGGTCAGATATTGCATGTTTTAAAACTCTTTGCAGCACACCCATGTGCCTGCCACTGCCCATGGGCTGAAAATCTCTGGTTTAGTGGTGAGCTAATGGTTGGAAGGAGTTTCCTGTAATGCCTGAATTACTCAGTCTTCCTAACTTGGCTGTGAAACTTAGTGTGTATGTGCATATGTGTTGGGGTAGGTCTTCACTAGTCCAGCCAGAAACTTACAACTATGCTTCAGTCTTCACTTTTTGCTTTCTCAGAGCCTCAAAGTCAATCAGAGGTCAAGTCTTATGCAGGTCTTTCTTGGGCATGTGCACAACCCAACACATGCATGTGGCCTTCTAGAATTCCAGGAATGTGCCAGAGCTCTTCCAAGGTCTTGTGAATATCTCATTCTTCAATTATTTTTTTGTAAGTGTTTTGATCAGCCTCTCCAGCAGCTTCCAGGTTGCTGGTTTTCACAGCCATGGGGCCTGAGAGGAGGATGGGAAAAAGCATAAAACTTGCTTTTCTTACCAAGATTCAGCTATTTTAAAAAAAAAAATATTTAAATATGTTTAGTGATTTTAGAGAGGAAGAGAGAGAGAGGAAAAAACATCAGTTAGTTGCCTCCCATACACACCCTGACCATGGAATGAACCCCAACCTAGGTATATGTCCTTATCAGGAATCGAACCTCCAAGTTTTGGTACATGGGATGACACTCCCACCAAATTAGCCACCCAGCCAGGGCTCAGTCATTTTTCTTCAACAAATGATGCTCAGATTGTTGGAAGCCTTTGGTTAATTTCCAGAGCTCTGAAAAAGTTGATTTTGACCATTTCTCCCAGTGTTCTCATTGCTTTTATGGAGGAGCATGTGTTTGGAAGTCCTTACTCCATCATTCTAAAGGTTTGTGATTCTCCTGGTTTGTGATTATTTTTCTTTCTTTTGTTCTGTTTTACTTAATGAAATGATGTTTTATTCACTGGATAACCTTAATATTTTTATTTTGAAGTCAAACATTCATTTATTAGGATATTTCTCAGTGTTATTTATTTTGTATCAATTTATCTTTCAGTTGGTAAATTAAAGTCTTCCTTTATTTCAGGAAAGTTGTTTTGTCCTATTCCTAATATTTAGGATATTTTATCCTAATATTTTATCCTATTCCATCATTTAGATTTTCCTAACCAAGGGAGAAGAATGTCCTTCTCTGTGTTGCATGGCGTTGGTTCCTTCTAGTGAAGGCTGCCTGTGTACCACTTCCAGCTCAAAGCAGGCCCTTTCTGTGAAGCCTTCTCTGTAGTAAAGACAATATTTAGAGGCCCATCTGTTCTTCCACCCAAATGGTAATCACAATAATAATTACTATAAGTTAAGTGTCTAATGCTTCAAAATCTGATATCATTTAATGATCACACCACCTAGTGAGATAGGTATTTTTATTTTTATTTTATAGATGAAGATACTGTGGCTCAGAGAATTTTGATGACTAGTCCACTGACGCCCAGCAGTTAAGTGTCAGAAGCAGGATTTGGACTGAGGAAATTTCAACTCTGAAGTCCACACACTTGAACAGTAGGGCATACTGATTCTTGCATCTTCCTCAATCATTGACCTGGGAGCCCTTGCCAGCTCATTATCCCTGCTACACTGAGAACAACTTAAGGACCAGATCCATTTATCTTCTTCAACAAGGCCCCTCTCAGAGCTTAGGATAGTTCAGTGCTTTCTTGAACCCTGTGCTACCTTTCACTCTCAGGCAAGCACAGGGGTTTTTGTGAATTAAATATGGCATTCTTCCCTTCCGTGCCCAGTTCAGACTCAGAATATTTCTAGACCCATTTTTTAAATCAGCCACCATCAATCCATTGGAGCCGACATGCAAGTTGAAATATATGTGCTGTTTCTTATCTAAATAGTTCATAAAATGAGGAGGTTGAACCCTCAAATGTAGTCCACCAGAATTTCCAGGGGAAAAATGTCCTGGATAGTCCAGGATGTTTAGAGCTGACTATCTTTCAGAAAGATACTCTATAATTTTAGAGGTGAGTATGACTCTCAGAAGAATCCAGAAAGTTCTGGTCTTATGGCCTGATGTCAAACTATTTAAGTGTACATTTGCAATTTGTATAAATTAAGATAACTAAACCTCTTTGGGATCTGCTCTGTATTGTTAAAATCCTCATGTCTGATTTTCTAACAGGCTCTGCTTCAACATTTGTTGCCAATTAGCAATCCATGCAGCTTCATGCTAATGGCTCTCTGTCTGGGTGAGCTTTGAGAATAGCCAGGATGTCCAAGGCTAGGCATAAATGAGGAAATGAAAGCCTAGAATTGGCCTTAGAGCCTCAGTCACAGGGACCAAGAGAAGCCTGTCCCCTCAAGCTTTGATTCCAATACCCACAGCGGCTATGAAGATGAGGAGAGCATCCCAGGCACAAGTCAGAAGTTTGCCCTGCAGACTTCAAGGAGCCTTCGGTCAAGAAAGATGGATGGCCAGGGCTGTAGAAGGCAGAGTGAGGGATGAGAAATGATGCAGCCCTGCCCCTAATTGGATTTTGGGTTTCCGTGGGATATGCTATTACTGCTTACAAATGTGGCCAGCTGCAGAATTGAGTTATCAACTAAGAAGATTCCTGAGTCACAGGTCATCCTGTCCTCCACAATGTGATTAAAGACCTATGGCTGCTCAGGAAGATCTCTGCAGCTGTGGGATTGGAGAAATCCTTCTTTTCTGCTAAAGCACAATAAAGAACAAACTGGCAGTGACCGGAGGGGATGGGGAAGGGGGATAATGGAGGAAAGAGAAAGGGTCAAGTCAAGAAACATGTATAAAGGATCCATGAACAAAGACAATGGTGGAGAGGATTGAATGTGGGAGGTGGGGGTGGGCAGGGCAGGGGAGAGTAATGGGGGAGAAATGGGGACAACTGTAACTGAACAACAGTGAAAAAGGAAAATCAAATTCAGCATACATTATTGTTGGAGCCCAGGAGGCCTGTGAGGGGTCGAGGATAGGGTCCTGCACCGCAGGTGTGGTGACTGGGCCTGGTTTCCGGCCTCGGGGCTATCTTGGGCTCTGACTGTTCCCTGAACCCTTGATAAACCAGCTGCATATCTTTGGACTGCACGTCATGTACCCGGTAGGTATGTTAGACTGAGAACATCCCGACCTTAAGGGAGTAGATAAACTTTGTAGGTCAAGGAAATGAGCTACGTGCCAGAAGGCTTCTCCTTTGTTCTCTATGCACTCAAGATTGTATTTAAGCCTGAAGACCGCGCAATAAACTTGCCTTATGCCAGCTGAGCATTTGGTCCTCTCCTATATTCAGTCCCTCGCCCAGCTTCACGACCACCCTTGCCGCAGCGGGCTGCGGCACATTATCTTAGGCCTCACAAGATTCCTCAGTTCCTCACTGGCTCCAAAAGTTTGAGAAGTCAGGTGTGTGTGTGTGTGTGTGCGCGCGCGTGTGTGTGCGCACGTGTACATGTGTGCATGCAGGATCATAGCATCAGAATAGATAGGTGAAATTTGATTTCCTCTATGCTGTCACCCCAACCAGGTATATAAAGAGTGTTCTTTGAGGATAAGAAAGTAAGAAGGAGCACACCTCCCCACCTCAACATTCATGAAGTCAATCAGCAAACTTTAGTAGAATACCAACAACTGCAAGGTCCTGAACTTAGACACCATGTCCCAAATCAGGCAATAAAAGGAAAAGAAAACAGCTCTCATAGAGGGTTTACCACGTGCCAGGCATGTGCTGCTTGCACACTATGCCATGGGTAGGCTGTGTCCATGCCACACACGTCCCTCACTCCTACCTTCCATGAAATTACACCATTAGAGATACATTCCATTGGATTTCTGTAAGCTCCCTAGGAGGAAATATAACCACAACACTGAAAAAAGCATTTTAGGCTCCCTAAAAAGACTATGCCAGGCCAGCTGTGTGACCTTAGGCAAATCACTCACCCTTTCCAGACTGGTTTCCTCCTTTAAAAATAAGGTGTGGAGTTCCCCAAGTTCTTCTTTAAAATATGAATTATCCTTAGTCATCATTTTGCAAAGGGCAAGTCTCACTACTGAGCCCCCTGGAATAGAGCCAGGAAAAGTCCAGGGTGATAGGATGGGGAACAGGATGCTGGATTCTGAGCCATTCCCTTGAAGACTGAACCCAGAAGGCTCAGGCTCTGGTTTATATGGAGCTCCTTTAACTTCTCCACTGGGCCCACACACCCTCTCAGTGCCATAGGTTCTGCCCTAGCTCAGACCCTTGTTCCAAGAGGTTGACATTAATGAGAAGAGCAAAGTGGGAAATGATAGCCCACTAGCCTTGCCATGATCAGGATGTGGCCTTGGGATAACTACTTCTTTGAGGCTCAGCTTCCTTCTCCTCATGCTTTCTCAGAGAACACTGTTCATTTCCCTTTCTAAAATATAACCCAATCCTGCCCCCATTATTTTTTCTCTGTCCCTTAATTTTCCTCTTCAGAGAAGTTGCTATATTTTGCATTCAATGCCTGCTTATGAAGGGGAAAGATATCTGTCTTCCCCATCCTGAAATGTGAGCCTAATAAGAAAGGAACTTTTCTGTCATTCATGTTTAATTTCCAGTGCCCACTAAAGAGATGTTCGTGTGTATTTCTAGTACTAGCAATCATAAAACCGCAATAACAATAGCAATATCCCCTTTCCTGACCCCATACCTGGACCTCACTTTCAGAACTGCTCGCTTGGACCCACTCCTGCTGTATGCGTGTGGTGGGTGTGTGGGGAAGGGGCAGGGGGCGTCCAAGCCTGTGGCTGTCCTGTGACCTTGGACTCTGGTTCTTGACTCTTAATGCCAGCTTGACCTTTTCCTTGGGCTGTGTTGGAAGTTTGGGCATATCTCAGCCAAGGACCAGCTTTTTAAGGCACAACCCTCCCATACTACCCCTTCCAAATCCCAATTCAGTGATCTCAGAACAAACACAGGCAGAAGCTCTTATGCCTACCTCTGCTGCACCTGCTGGCCCTTTTGAGGAACTTCCTGATTGTGCCTGCTCTCTTCAGGCCCCACAGTGGGATGCTGGATGCCTTCCAGCTGGCCTTTCTTTTCTATTCACCAGAGGAACATTTCAGTCTCACTCACCCCTGTCAGCATGGTGAACATGTGTTGGGCAAACCTGTAGGCTAAGGCATTAGTAATTTGGAGTTGCAACAGGGAAGATAGAGAGCCCAGGAAATGTCTTCAATCCAAGAGAAGCAGTGAGAGTGGTCCCTAGTTTCTCCCCTTCCCTTTGACAATAAGACAGACAATTCCAGAGTAAGTTTCTCCCATTCCTCTACACAGTGGATTTGTTCTCCTCACAACCTCAAAGTCAGGGTGGGAAGAGTGCACAGAAATGCCCCACTTTAATGACACTCAGTTGCCCATATTTGAATAAAAAGAAGTTAAAGGGAGGAGAAACCAACAAACCAGAGCCTTGTGGCCATTCTGGTCCTAAAGTTTCCAGAAAAGTCCTTAGAGCATTTGAGGGTCAGGGTAAGCAAGTAACTTAACCAAAGTCACAGAGCCACAAAGAAACAGAGTCAGGATTTCACCTGCTGACCTCCCAGATACTTTTCCTGCTATACCCTGGTCACTGGTCACTCACTGTGGGTTCTGCAGGATCAGACTTGCTGCATTCAGCAAACACACTGCAGCACAGTGTCCTGCCTCCAGCGTGGAGGCTAACCAGTCAACACCTCCTTCAGCAAGCCTGGCCCTTACCTTCCCAAGAACACTGCCCAGGTCTGTTTCTTTCATTATGAGCCCCAAATGCAGGGTCTTTTGGTTTTTCCACAGCCTGTAAATTGTTTGAGACATGAGAAAGCAATTGGGACTCAAAATAAAATTGTGAACACATCTTATTCATGAAATGGCTTACAATATGTAGGCATTTTAATTGCAAGCCCACAGTTAAATGACTACTACAATATGTAATATTATGTCAACTAGTAAGTTATATATAACTTATGTAGCTATATATAAGCTGCATTTAATAAGGTTGGATGTGGTAGTTTTATTGTTTGAAATGGGGTGGGTGGAGCCTCCAGAAGATACAGTGGCTAATGACTTTATTAAAATGACTCTGACCCACTTTCTTACTCTCAGCTCAGCCATCAGGAAGCTGTCCCCTGCAAGGGGAACACACCTTTCCTGGGACATTCCTTGGTGCCACGATGGCTTAGTCAGACCTGTTTCAGTAGTTGCCCATGAAAGAGAGACCCCACAAGAATGTGCCACACCCTCCCAGAACTCAACTGTGGACCATGGTACAGTCATACAGATAACAAGAGCCATTAATTCAGCACCTGCTCTTGCCAGGCACTGCACCAGACTCCTTACGTATGCTATCTCATTCATTCTTCCAGCAACAGCGTGTGCTTAGGAGGATGCTGGGGCTCATTGTGATTATACACTCACCCAGGCCACACAATGAGTGAGTGAGCACTGCTAACTCAAAGTTAGCCCAGAGCAAAGTCCAGACTTTTCCCTCTGTGTGCCTCTAAAGGGGACCTCTGAACTTCCCATTCTTTTATTTTTTTCACCTCCTGTTCTTTTGAAGACATCAGTGAAATTCCAAGTTGAAAATTTTTTAAAAACCCTGTAAGGCAGAAGTACAAGGATGAGAGAACCATTAATGAATGAGAGAATCTAACACATTTCTCAAGATATGGAATAGAGTAGAAGAATCTGCAGTGTCAAGTATTTTATTGACAATTCCAGAGGAGGTGGGAGAGACTCTCTTCACATACTCTCAGGCATGAGAGAGGCTGCAAAGAAGCAGGTTTTCAATACTTCATTCAAAATGGTAAAAAAAAACTGATACTAGTAAACACTGATAAGACATACATGTGTATAATAATGCACAAAGCAACTACTATGAAAACTATATGAAGAGATACACTCTTAAACATAATAAATAAATCAATATGGAATCCTAAAAAGTGTTCTAGTAACTCATAAGAAGGCATGAAAAGAGCAACAGAGGAACAAGTATCACAAGAAACAAACATAAAACAAATCATAAAATGGCAGATTTAATTCCTAACATATCAGATATTACCTTAATGTACATGTAAACACACCTATCTCAAGAACATAGATTCCCAGTCAGGGCACATGCCTGGGTTGCAGGCCAGGTCCCCAGTGGGGGCTATGTGAGAGGCAACCACACATTGATGTTTCTCTCCCTCTCTCTCTCCTTCCCTTCCCCTCTCTCTAAAAAAAAAAATAAATAAAGAAATTTTTAAAAGATTAAAAAAAAAGAACATAGAAAAATATGAGAAAAATAAACCCAAAGCAAATAGAAAGAAAGAATAAAGATAAGAACAGAAATCTAAATTGAACATAGGAAAACACTAGAGAAAATCTAAGAAACACAAAGCTGATTCTTCCAAAAACATAATAAAATTAATAAATATTTAGAAAAATAAAGGACACATAAATCATAAATATCAGAAATGAAACAGGGGACATCAGTACAGATCCTATAGCACAGTGGTCCCCGACATATTTTGGCATCAGGAACTAGTTTCATGGAAGACAATTTTCCACAGATGGAGAGAATGTGGTTTCAGGATGAATCAAGAGCATTACATTTACTGTGCACTTTATTTCTATTATGATTACATTGTAATATATAATGAAATAATTATACAACTCACCATAATGCAGAATCAGTGGGAGCCCTGAGTTTATTTTCCTGCAGCTAGATGGTCCCATCTGGGGGTTATGGGAGAGTGTGACACCTGAAGTGTGTTGCTCATCTCCAGTCTACTCCATGATCTCATTTTGGTTGCTATCACTGCAGAAAATCTTCCTTCAAAAAGAAATGTCTCAATAATATTTAAAAAATGTGACTACATATTGAAATAATATTTTGATACAGTAAATAAAATAGTAAGGTTAACTTCAAAAAAAAAAGATAGGATGTTGGAAATGGAAGCAGACTTTTTAGTGTTTTTGTGGCAATCTCAGGACATCCCACCTTGACTTTAACCCAGAACATATGGAGATTTGAAATTGTCTCAAACATACTTGTAAGGCCACCATCATTTGCAATGTCAAGCAGTTGATCCTCTTCTAGCACAGACAAAGCCAATTCACCTAGCTTATTTACCGTGGGTCCCAGATCCATTCCTTCCAAATTCAGGGGTCTTTTGTGGTTGAGAAGTAATGCTCAAATTCCTTTGAAAGATGAGATAGGTGATCATGCACCAGCTGGAAGAAAGAAGGCCCTGGCTCTTTCAAAATCTCTGCTAATGTTTGCAACATGTCATAAATCACAATGTTCATTCATCACCCCCATAATTCCAGTTTGGCTTTGAATGCAGCCACTTTATCTGCCAACTTGAACACAGGTATCATTCTCCCCTGAAGTGACAGATTGAGCTCATTGAGCAGATTGAATATGTCACACAAGAAGCAAGTTTTGTGACCCATTATCTGTCACTGAAATGTGCTGCCAGTGGTGATTCTTTTTCTGAAAGAAACCTCTGGAGCAGCTCTCATAACTCAGAAAACTCTGGCCAGTGATCTGTGTTTAGAAAGCCATTTCACTTCTGTGTATAAGAGAAGTTGTGTGTGCTCTGCATTCATCTCCTCACAGAGCTACGTGTACAGATGTGAGTTAAGGGCATGTACTTTAATGTAGTTGATCATTTTAATCACATCCTATAAAACATTGTTAAGTTCAGGTGACATTTTTTGGCTAGCCAGCATTTCTCTATGGATAACACAGTGTGTTGACTCACATTCAGAAGCGACCTCTTTGACCTGAGTAGTGAAACCAGAAAGCTGTCCAGTCATGACAGCTGCTCTGTCTATGCATATACTGACATAAAATGACCAGTTTAGTTTTCCTGATATGTAATCATTCAAAGACTTGAATAGTTTAGCAGCTGTGGTGTTGGTTGGCAACAAGAATGCACATAACATATACTCATGCACACCCTCCTGAAAAATATATCGAACAAAAACAAGCATTGTTGCCTTGTTGTCAAATCGGTAGATTCATCAACCTGGATTGCATACCACAGTGACTCATTAATCCTCTCTAACAATTGTGCTTCAATATCCTTCTGCTATTTCATTAATTTGTCTAATTATGGTGCTAGCCAAAAGAGAAACATGTGCCACTTTTTAACCTGCAGCCTTTCCTAAAAGTTCAAGACAAGTGTCCTTAGCAGCAGGCAGGATCTACTCTTCACCAATAGTAAAAAGCTTATTAACTTTAGCAATGCAGTCAGCTACTAAGAAACATGCTCTCAGTGCGGACATATTTGATGAAGTGGTGGCCTTCAATAGTTACTTCTGTTCTTTGTGTTCATTGTTTTTTCTTTTGAAAAACTCCAAAGGCTTGTCTTTTAATGCAGGGTGTTTTGTCTCCATGTGGAAAAGCAGTTTTGAAGGTTTCATGGCTTCATTGGATAGCCGGTACCCACTTACACAAAGCAGGCTTGGAGAATGTGAATCACCTGTTGCAATGAACCCAAAATTTAAGTAGGACATTTTCTTTTAAATGCAGCTTTCTTTTTGTTGACAGTATTAGAGTCTTGTGCTGTCTCATCATTGGGTCTCTTTCCCTTTTCAGAGAAGCTCTCCAGCAACATTTGTTTTTTACTCATTTTGGCTAGGGTTAGCTTGTGGGCTTACTAAAGACTGTGATTGAGACAAGCGTGCAGTTCAGGAAAGAGGCATGGACAGAAGTGGTAAATGAAATAATGGGTGGGGCCACACACAGACTGAAATAAGTGTCAGATTCTGATTTAAAGCCTGCCACCAGATGCAGCTGTGCAATTGAAGTACATCAACTCACTTGCCACTATAAAACCTGCCACCAGATGCAGCTTAATTGTCACTTGCCACTCACTGATAGGGTTTTGATATGAATCTGCAAGCAATTGATTTATTATGGTCTCTGTGAAGTGAAACCTCTCTGCTAATGATAATCTGTATCTGCAGCCACTCCCCAGTGCTAGCATCACCACCTCAGCTCCAAGTCAGATCATCAGGCATTAGATTCTCAGAAAGAACAGGCAACCTAGATCCCTCACATACACAGTTTATAGTACTGCTATGAGAATCTAATAGCTCTGCTACTGACCTGACAGGAGGCAGAGCTCAGGCAGTAATGTGAGCAATGGGAGTGACTGTAAACACAGATGAAGCTTCGCTCACTTGCCTGCCACTCACTTCCTGCTGTGCAGCCCAGTTCCTAATGCGTCATGGACCAGGAACCCCTGTTGTATAAGACATAAGAAAGTGATCCATTTTCATTCTTTTCCAGGTGACTTTCCAGTTTGTATTTTGTTTTTGTTTTTTTTATTGTTGTTCAAGTACAGTTGTCTCCATTTTCCCCATCCTGAGTTTTAACACCATTTATTGAAGAGATTGTCATTTAAGATGGCGGTGTGGTAGGAGGGAACAGACCCTATTCCCCCTCTGCACACGGGAGAAAAACCAAACCAAACTTTGAAAGACCAGAACAGACAAGGAACAGTAACACAGCATATTGGAGAATAAGAGGTCGGAAATTGTAGCGGACACTGAAAAACAAGCGGTAAGGAGAGCTCTTCGGAACAATAAGAGCCCAGGGTTCCAGCGCGAGGAGAGCAGGGCGGCTGAGGCCCCGGCCTGGCGCTCCGCCAAGCCTGCCCCAGGGCCCTGGGGAGGGAGCTGGGTCAGCCGCTGAACCGGCTGGGAGATCTCAGGGGCCACCGCAAGACTGCGCCCGAGCAAAAGTGGGTGCCCCGCGAGGGAGCGAAAGTGGGTGCCCCGCACCAGGTCACTGCGCGACTTTGAACCGAGTTTTCGTGGTCGCCGGGCGACTACGAAAGCACAGGCCCCCCAACAGAGACAGAGGCGCGAGCGAAGTGAGACAACTGCATGAAAATAGACACCCTCAGGGGACCGCACACGGTCGCGGGCTAGTGGACACTCGTGAAAACATAGGCGCAGGCCGCTGGAGACAGCTGTGGAGCCAGAGGTGCAAACGCGGACAGCTCAGGCCCAAGGTGCAGGCGCCCGATAGCAGCTGGAACGCAGGCCCCTCTCAGAAACAAAGGCAGGCAGCTGTGCCCGAACACTAAAAGCCTCCCAGGGACAAAGGCAGGTGGCTGTGCACGTCTGGAGAACCTAACACACACCCATAAACTCGGTGAAGTGCGCACACACAAGGACGCTCAGATCACACGCTGGAAACCCTGTGGGGAGAGGCGCCCACTAACGCTGGGATACATAGCACAGTGAGGACTGAGTTCTGAACACAGAGAAAAGCAATAAGATCACCCCTCGGCCATTGCAGCCAGCAAGACCAGAAAAACCGGCTGGCAAGTTTGAAAACAACAAGAGGGTGTTTTTTTGTTTGTTTGTTTTGTTTTGTTTTTTCATTTTTTAATTTTATTTTTTAATATATTTTTATATTTTTATTTTATTTTTTTTTAAATATTTTGTTGTGCTTTGCTTGTTCCTTCCCCCCCCCCCCCGGCTGCTTATATTTGTGTGGGGGTGTCTGTGTGTGTGTCTCTTTTTTGTTTTGCCAGTTTGTTAGTGTCTTTTTGTTTGTAAGCCTGTCTATCTATATGAGTTTTTAACTACTCCTTCTTCATTGTTTATATCTTCTTCTTTACTCCCCAACTCCTTTTGCCTCCCTTGAATTCCTTCTTCTCTTATCCCCTCTTCCTTTCTTTTCAATTTTATCTCTTCTACCTTCCTCTTGTTTCCTCTTGCTTCTTTTTTTCATTTTCCCCCCTCTTCTTTTTGTAAATACCCACGAGTGAGACAAAACAAACAAACAAACAAGCCTGAAACTGTGGGGAAAAACAAAAACAAAAACAAAAACCAGAGTTGGCCCCCAAAAGAGGGTATACCAGCTGATGAGACAGTGAAAGCGGTGAACAACAGGATACCCGAAGGAGAATCCACCACTGAATCTCACAGATATTCTACCACAGAAGGTCATACCACAAACCCAGGGAGCCAGAACAGATCAATTTAAGAAGCTGAGGCTAACAACAAGAGTCTTACAAACAATGGGAAGACAAAAGAACAATCCCCAAACGAAAGGAAAGGAGGAAGCTCAAGAAAGAATGCTAAATGAAACAGAGGCAACTCAACTATCAGATATCGAGTTCAAAGCAATGGTTGTCAGGAAGCTCAATGAGCTCTCAATGAGCTACCAGAAACTACAGGGAAGTTATGATGAACTCACGGCAAACTACATCAACATGAAAAAGGAAATAGAAACTATCAACAAGGGCCAAGAGGAAATGAAGAACACAATCTCTGAACTGAAAAACACAGCAGAAGGAATGAAAAGCAGAATCGATGAAGCAGAAGATCGGATCAGGGAGTTGGAGGACAAAATAGAAAAAAACACTCAGAATGAGCAAGATAAGGAAAAGAGGCTTAGAAAGAATGAAGAGGGTTTAAGAGAAATGCAAGACAACATGAAACGGAATAACATTCGTATAATAGGGATACCAGAAGGAGAAGAACAAGAACAAGGGATAGAAAACCTGTTTGAAAAAGTAATGATGGAAAACTTCCCTCATTTGGTGAGAGAAAAAACCACACAAATCCAGGAAACACAGAGAGTCCCAATCAAAAGGAACCCAAACAGGCCCACTTCAAGACACATCATAATTAAAATGGCAAAATTCCAAGACAAAGAGAGAATCTTAAAAGCAGCAAGGGAGAAAAAGGAAGTAACATACAAGGGGGCCCCAATCAGGTTAGCATCTGACTTCTCAGTGGAAACGCTCCAAGCCAGAAGAGAATGGCAAGAAATATTCCAAGCAATGAGAACCAAAGGCCTGCAACCCAGACTACTTTACCCAGCAAGGCTTTCAATCAAGATAGAAGGCCAAATAAGGAGCTTCCCAAACAAAAGAAGTCTAAAAGAATACACCTCTACCAAACCAATGCTACAAGAGATACTAAAGAGACTACTTTAAGGGAAGAAAGGAAAAGACAGAGAGAGAAAGAGAGAGAGTAACACAGGTACGAAAATGGCAATGAATAATTACCTATCAATAATAAACTTAAACGTAAATGGATTAAATGCTCCAATCAAAAGACATAGAATAACTGAATGGATAAGAAAGCATGACCCACACATATGCTGCCTACAAGAAACCCACCTCAGGACAAAAGACATACACAGGCTCAAAGTGAAGGGCTGGAAACAAATTTTCCAAGCAAATGGTCAGGAAAAAAAAGCTGGGGTAGCAATACTCATATCAGACAAAATAGACTTCAAAAGAAGGGCCATAAAGAGAGACCCAGAAGGTCACTTCATAATACTCAAGGGAAGAATCCACCAAGAAGACGTAAATATTGTAAATATATATGCACCCAACGGAGGAGCACCTACATACATCAAGAAAATTTTAGAGGACTTCAGGAAAGATATAGACAGCAACACAATTATAGTAGGTGATTTTAACACCCCAATGTCAAAAATGGAGAGATCTTCCAAACAAAATATCAACAAAGATATTGTGGCATTGAACAACACTCTAGAGGAAATGGACTTAACTGATATATATAGAGCCCTTCATCCCAAAGAAGCTAAATACACTTTCTTTTCAAATGCACATGGAACATTTTCAAAGATAGACCACATGATAGGACACAAATCAAGCCTCAACAAATTCAAGAAAATTGAAATCATACCAAGCATTTTCTCTGACCACAAGGGACTGAAACTAGAAACGAACCCCAAGGAGAAAAACCCAAAACCCTCAAAATCATGGAGATTGAATAGCATGCTATTAAATAATGAATGGGTCAAGAATGAAATTAGGGAGGAAATCAAAAAGTTTCTGGAAACAAACGATAATGAACTCACATCGACCCAAAACTTATGGGACACAGCAAAGGCAGTCCTCAGAGGGAAGCTTATAGCGATACAGGCCTATCTAAAAAAGACAGAAACATCTCAAACAAACAACTTAACCCTTCGCCTACAAGAACTCGAGGAACAACAACAAAGACAGCCCAGAGCAAGTAGAAGGAAAGAAATAACCAAGATAAGAGCAGAATTAAATGACATAGAGACTAAAAGCACAATCCTAAAGATCAATGAATCCAGGAGTTGGTTCTTTGAAAAGATCAACAAAATTGACAAGCCTTTAAGCAGGCTCATCAAGAAAAAAAGAGAGGACTCAAATAAACACAATCAGAAATGAAAGAGGAGATATTACAACCGACACGGCAGAAATACAAAGGATTGTAAGAAATTACTATGAAGAACTGTATGCCAAGAAATTTGAAAACCTAGGTGAAATGGACAGGTTTCTAGAAAAATATAACCTTCCAAAACTCAATGAAAAAGAAACAGAAAGCCTGAACAGACCAATAACAGCTGGTGAAATTGAATCAGTAATCAAAACACTCCCGATGCACAAAAGCCCTGGACCAGATGGCTTCACAGGAGAATTCTACAAAACATTTAAGGAAGAGCTAACCCCTATTCTCCACAGACTATTCCAAAAAATTCAAAAAGATGGAAGACTTCCAAACTCTTTTTATGAAGCCAGCATCATCCTAATCCCAAAACCAGATAAAGACACAACAAAGAAGGAGAACTTCAGGCCAATATCGCTGATGAACATAGATGCTAAAATCCTCAACAAAATATTGGCAAACCGCATCCAACAACACATTAAAAAAATCATACACCACGACCAAGTGGGATTCATCCCAGGGATGCAAGGATGGTTCAACATTCGCAAATCAGTAAACGTAATTCATCACATAAACAAAAGCAAAGACAAAAATCACATGATCATATCAATAGATGCGGAAAAAGCATTTGATAAGGTACAGCACCCATTTATGATAAAAACACTCAGCAAAGTGGGAATAGAGGGACCATTCCTCAACATAATAAAGGCTATATATGAGAAACCTACAGCCAGCATCATACTCAATGGGCAAAGACTAAATTCTTTTCCACTAAAATCAGGAACAAGACAAGGCTGTCCACTCTCTCCACTTCTATTCAACATAGGTTTGGAAGTATTAGCCACAGCGATTAGACAAGAAAAGGAAATAAAAGGCATCCAACTTGGAAAGGAGGAAACAAAACTATCATTGTTTGCAGATGACATGTTAGTATACATAGAAAATCCTATAGTCTCGGCCAAAAAACTGCTCGACCTAATAAATGAATTTAGCCAAACAGCCGGATACAAAGTCAATATCCAGAAATCAAAGGCATTTTTGTATACCAACGATGAAACAACAGAAGCAGAAATCAAGAAAAAAATACCATTTGATATAGCAAAAAGAAAAATAAAGTACCTAGGAATTAACCTAACCAAGGAGGTAAAAGACCTGTATGCAGAAAACTACACAACACTGAAGAAGGAAATCAAGGAAGACACAAATAAATGGAAACACATACCGTGTTCATGGATCAGAAGAATTAACATCATCAAAATGTCCATACTGCCCAAAGCAATCTACAGATTCAATGCAATATCTATTAAAGTACCAATGGCATATTTCACAGATATAGAACAAACTCTTCAAAAATTTATATGGAACCATAAACGACCCAGAATAGCGGCAGCAATCTTGAGAAAGAAGAGCAAAGCAGGAGGGATCACAATACCTGATACCAAAATGTATTACAAGGCCACTGTAATCAAAACAGCCTGGTACTGGCATAAAAACAGGCACGTGGACCAGTGGAATAGAATAGAGAGCCCAGAAATAAACCCTAGTCTCTATAGTCAATTAATATTCGACAAAGGGGGCAGCAACATAAAATGGAGTAAAAACAGCCTCTTCAACAAGTGGTGTTGGGAGAACTGGACAGCTTCGTGCAAGAAAATGAAACTCGAGCACCAACTTACACCATACACAAAAATAAATTCAAGGTGGATAAAAGACTTAAACATAAGCCGTAACACCATTAAAGTCCTAGAGGAGAACATAGGCAGGAAAATCTCAGATATTACACGCAGCAACATTTTTACTGATATGTCCCCTAAAGCAAGGGACATAAAGGAAAGAATAAACAAATGGGATCTCATCAAAATAAAAAGCTTCTGCATGGCCAAGGAAAACAGTATTAAAATAAAAAGAGAACCAACTGTGTGGGAAAACATATTTGCCAATGATATCTCAGATAAGGGTTTAAGCTCCAAAATATACAAAGAACTTACACGACTCCACTCTAAGAAGACAAGCAACCCAATTAAAAAATGGGCAAAGGACTTGGGCAGACACCTCTCCAAGGAAGACATACAGAGGATCCAGAGACACATGAAAAGATGCTCGATATCGCTAGCTATCAGAGAGATGCAAATTAAAACCACAATGAGATACCACTTGACACCAGTCAGAATGGCCCTCATAAACAAAGCAACAAACAGCAAGTGTTGGAGAGGTTGTGGAGAAAAGGGGACACTACTGCACTGCTGGTGGGAGTGCAGACTAGTACAACCACTATGGAAAACAGTATGGAATTTTCTAAAAAAACTAAAAATGGATATACCTTTTGACCCAGCAATTCCATTGCTAGGACTATATCCTAAGAACCCTGAAACACCAATCCAAAAGAAGCTATGCATCCCTATGTTTATAGCAGCACAATTTACAATAGCCAAGTGTTGGAAGCAACCTAGATGCCCATCAGTAAATGAATGGATCAAAAAACGGTGGTACATTTATACAATGGAATTCTATGCAGCAGAAAGAAAGAAGGAGCTCATACCCTATGCAACAGCATGGATGGAACTTGAGAGCATCATGCTAAGCGAAGTAAGCCAGGCAGTGAAAGATAAATACCATATGATCTCACCTTTAACGGGAACCTAATCAACAAAACAAACAAACAAGCATAATATAACCAAAGACATGGAAATTGGGAACATGCTGAAAGTCACCAGAGGGGAGAGGGGAGGGAATTTCAGGGGAAAAGGGGAAGGATTTACAGGAACAAGTATAAAGGACACATGGACAAAAACTATGGGGGGGGTGGAAATGGGAGGGAGGTGGGGAGGGTTGGGGTGGCGGGTTCGGGTGAGAATAAAAGACAGAAAACTGTAGAAGATCAACAATGAAAATAAAAATTAAAAAAAAAAGAATAAAAAGTTTTATAAAAAAAAAAAAGAAGAGATTGTCTTTACCCCATTCTGTATTCTTGCTTCCTTTGTCATAGATTAATTGACCATATAGGCATGGGTTTATTTCTAGATTCTCTTTTTTGTTCCAATGGTCTATGTACCTGTTTTCATACCAGCAGCATGCTGTTATGATTAGTATAGGCTTGTAGTATATTTTGATACCAGCTAGTGTGATACCTCCAACATTGCATTTTTTGCAATGTTGCTGTGGCTATTCAGGGTCTTCTATGGATTTATATAAATTTTAGGATTATTTGTTCTAGTTCTGTGAAAAGGGCCATTGGTGTTTTGATAGGAAATGCATTGAATATGGAGACCTCTTTAGGAAATATGGATGTTTTAGTGTTGTTAATTCTTCTTATCCGTGAGCATAGTAGATTATTCCATTTATATGTATCTTTTTCACTGTCCTTCAGTGTCTTATAGTTTTCCAAGTACAGACCTTTTACCTCCTCAATTGATCCTTAGGTATTTGTATTTTATCTACTGTTGATTCTTTCTAATGTATTTTTCTTTTGAATTATTGTATTTTTCATTCCTGACTTTTTTATGTTTTTAATTTCCATTTCCCTTTTCTATCTCTTTGTTGAAGTTCTCACTGAGCTGATCTATACTTCCCCTAATTTTATTGAATAGCCTTTCATGCAGTGTTTTTAACTCTGCATCTGGGTGATTTCTTACCTCCATTTTGTTTAGTTCTTTTTCTGGAGTGTTACTATGCTCTTTCTTTTGGGACATGTTTGTTTGTCTAGTCACTTTTTGTTTCTCCCTGTGTTGGTTTCTATGTATTAGGTAGATCTGTTACATCTTCCAATCTTGACAGAATGTTCTTTTGTAGTAGGTGTCCTGTGGGGCCCAATGGTGCAGTCACCCTAGTCACCAGAGCCAGTTGGCTTTAGGTGTGACCTTGTGTGAGTTGTATATGCCCTTTTCTTGTAGTTGAATCTTGATTGTTGTCACAATATCAGTGGGTGAGTTTGACCCTCAGGTTGATTGTCTGTGAGGACTGGCCTTGACTACAGCAGATGAGCTGTTCTTCAGGGGCTGAGCCCACCAAGCAAGATTCACTTTTTTAATGGGGCTTTGATGACTCTCAAGTCTGCCTTTCGGGTGTATTATTTATGGAGCTGATTAGCTGGTGACCTGGTGTTGTATGAAGCCAGCCACTGGGTGTGTTTGTTCTGGTGCCTCTTGGGAGGGGCTCTGGTTTATGCTAAGATCATCCACTGCCTGTGTCTAGACCATAAGACTGGAAGGAGCTGCAAATAATCTGAAGATGGTTGCTGCCTGTGATGGGCTTGATGGTACCTGCAAGAGATTGAGCTGTAAACCAAGGCCACCTACCACTAGTTCCAGGTTTTAGGCTGCTTAGCAAGAGGAACAGGGCATGCCATGATCTGACTCTGCTTGTCTGGGATTTGTTAAATTTTGAGAGGAGCTTTTAGGGAAGTCTTTAATGTGAGCTAGGACGGGCCATTTATGTGGAAAAGTCGTTAAAATAGGTTTGGGCCTGTCCTGAGAGGGGGATGGGACTGGTCTAAGGGAATCACTAGGTCAGTGAAAATGGTGTTGGCCAGGTTAATGACCAAATCTGAAAGGCACAGGCATTCAGATTTGGTTCATTCCTGTACCTTTCAGCTGTGTGGTTGGGTGGGGAGCCTTAACAAAGGAAGAGTAGCATCTGCTAACCCTTCTGTCCCCAGATTAAGCTGCCCTGATGCTTGCCCCTCCAGTCCTCACTCTGAAGCTAGTCAGTTCAGCTCCTTCCCATGTGTCTCTGGTACTTTTTCAGCTGCCATCCCAGTGCTATAGCTCAGAGTTAGTCCATGAGTGAAATTTTAGGTGACGAAACTGTTTTGTGTTCTGATTATGGTGCTTTAAAACTCTTAGAACTGCCTTGACTGTTGTGGCTCAGTAGATTGAGTGCCAGCCTGTGAACCAAAGGGTCACAGATTTGATTCCCAGTCAAGGCACATGCCTGTTTTGAGAGCCAGATTCCCAGTTGGGATGTGTGAGAGGAAAGTACACATTGATCTTTCTCTCCTTCTCTTTCTCACACCCTTCCCCTCTCTTTAAAAATAAATATTTTTTTAAATCTTAAAAAAAAAAAAACTTGTAGAACTGTTTACCACCCCCAAAATAAAATTTACTATATATCAACTAAAACATAAAGAAAATTATTTCAATTCTATTTTTTAAAAAGTTAATCATGTGCCTTCTGATGTGATACAACACAAAATTCATAGAAAAATTATGAAGAAAAAAATTAACACATACACCTACCACATGATCTAACCATTTCACTTACAGGTATTTTCTCAAGAGAGATAAACATCTAGGTCCACATAATTGGAATGATTCAATGTACATCAAGACCATTCCCCTTACACAAAACATTCACAATAAAAAAAAATATGAAATATCCATACAAGGGAATATTACTCAACCATGAAAAATAATGTACACATTCTGGCTAGGAAGATGGCAGCGTGGTAGGAGGGAGCAGATTCCACTTCCCTCTACACAAGGGAGAAAAACCTGACTGATCTAAGGAAGAACAGAGCAGACAAGGAACAGTAACACACCATATTTGAGAATAGGAGATCGAAAATTATAGCAGACATTGAAAAACTAGTCAGTAAGGAGAGTACTTCAGAAGAATAGGAGCCCAGGGATCAGCGCAGAGACCAGGGTGGCTGAGGCCCCAGCTGGGCACTTGCCAGGCTGCCCCAGGGCTCTAGGGAGAAAGCTGGGTCAACCACTGAAATGGGCTGAGCAATCCTGGTCGCCGCATGACTGCAGACAGCTGTGTGTGTGAACTAAGATGGCTGCATGAAAATAGGTACCCACATGTGACCACAGATGGTCATGGGATCATAGGCACGAGCGAGATCATAGGCGCTTGCCACTGGAGACAGCTGTGGGACCATAGTCGTGTGCACCTGAACGCAGACAGCTCAGGGCCATAGGCGTGCAGGTGTGAGATGGCTGGAGTATTGTAAATCCCAGGACACCACAGAAAGCTGCGTCAGGGCCAACAGAGACAGCTACCTGCGACCGAGACCTGAGCTCACACCCATAAACTCGGGGAAGTGCGTGCACTCCAGGAGGCTCAAAAAACACGCCTGAAGCCCTGTGCAGAGAGGTACCAGACTAACTCTGGGGACAGTAGCACAATGATGACTGAGTGCTGGACACAGAGACAAGCAATACCGTTGTTACCCTTCAGCCACTGCAGCCAGCAAGACCAGAAAAACTGGCTCGGCAAGTTTGAAAACAGCAAGAGTCTTTTGTTTGGTGTTTTGGGGTTTTTCTGTTGTTTTTGGTTTTTTTTGTATTTTTTATTGTTTTTTGGTTTTGTTTTTTGTTTTTGTTTGCTTGCTTGTTTCCTTTTTTGTTTGTGTGTCTGTCTGTTTATATAATTGTTCTTAACTATTATTCCTTTATTATTTTTATCTTCTTTTTTGCTCAACTCCTTTTGGCTCTCTTTACTTCTTTCTTGTTTTACTCCCTCTTCCCTTCTTTCCAATTTTATTTCTTCTAGCTTCCTCTTTTCTTTCTTCTTTTTCATTCATTTTTCCCATCTTTTCTCTTTTTAAATACCCACAAGTGAGACAAAAAAACAAACAAACCTGGAACTGTGAAAAAAAAAAAAAAACAGAGTTGGTCCCAAAAAGAGGGTATCCCAGTAGCTGAGACAGTGGAAGCTGTGAACAACAGGATATCTGAAGGAGACTTCATCACTGAATCTCACAGGTATTCTACCACAGAAAGTCATACCATAAACCCAGGGAGCCAGAACAGAGCACTTTAAGAAGCTAAGGCTAACAAGAAGAGTGTTACAAACAATGGGAAGACAAAGAAACAATCCCCAAATGAAAGGAAAGGAGGAAGCTCCAGAAAGAATGCTAAATGAAACAAAGGCAACTCAACTATCAGACACTGAGTTCAAAGCAATGCTTTTCAGGAAGCTCCATGAGCTCTCAATGAGCTACCAGAAACTATAGGGAAGCTATGATGAACTCACGCAAACTATATCAACATGAAAAAGGAAATAGAAACTATCAACAAGGGCCAAGAGGAAATGAAGAATACAATTTCTGAACTGAAGAACACAATAGAAGGAATCAAAAGCAGAATTGATGAAGCAGAAGATCGGATCAGCAAGTTGGAGGACAAAAATAGAAAAAAACACCCAGAAAGAGCAAGAAAAGGAAAAGAGGCTCAGAAAGAATGAAGATGTATTAAGAGAAATGCAAGACAACATGACACCTAATAATATTCATATAATAGAAATACCAGAAGGAGAAGCAGAAGAGCAAGGGATAGAAAACCAATTTGAAAAAGTAATGATGGAAAACTTCCCTAATTTGATGAGAAAAAAAGTCACACAAATCCAGGAAACACAGAGGGTACCAATCAAGAGGAACCCAAAGAGGCCCACTTCAAGGTACATCATCATTAAAATGGCAAAATTCTAAGACAAAGAGAGAATCTTAAAGGCAGCAAGGGAGAAAAAGGAAGTAACATACAAGGGAGCCCCAATAAGGTTAGCAGCTGACTTCTCAATGAAAATGCTCCAAGCCAGAAGAGAATGGCAAGAAATATTCCAAGCAATGAGAACCAAAGGCCTGGAACCAAGACTACTTTACCCAGCAAGGCTCTCAATCAAGACAGAAGGCCACCTAAGAAATTTTCCAGACAAAAGAAGTCTAAAAGAATACACCTCTACCAAACCAATTCTGCAAAAGATACTTGTTGCAGACCGTTCAGCCTGGTTTCAGGAGTTGTAACCCTCACCCCATGGTGGGCTGTGTAACAGCCAGGGGACCCACTTCATCTGGGTCTGTTCTGTCAAGAGGATGTGAGCCACTAAGGAGACAAAGCTTATCTCCCTGGCAGGAGTGCTGCTGCTGCCTCATCCATCTCTGGCCCCAAATGAGAAGACCACTCAAGAGGTGGTAACAGTAACCTTTCCTCTTATCTGTAACACGCCTGGGAGCCTTACCGAAAAGTGCCCCTGATCCCTATGGGGATGAAGCACTGATTTCCGTACCACTTAGATGTGCTGTCCAGTGACAATGGCTCGTAGCCTCTGGTCAGGCAGGTTTAAGGTCCCCGTCCCGGGTGCCAGATGTGGGGGCCCCTGTCCTGGGCGCCAGATGTGGGGGAGCTCCATCCGCAGAGCTCCCCACATCTGGTGCCCAGGACAGGGGCCCCCACAGATACTAAAAAGACTGCTTTAAGGAAAGGAAGGAAAAGAGAGGGGGAGAGAGAGAGGGGGAGAGAGAGAGAGAGAAACACAGGTAAGAAAATGGCAATGAATAAATACCTATCAATAATAACCTTAAATGTAAATGCATTAAATGTTCCAATCAAAAGACATAGAATAGCTGAATGGATAAGAAAGCATGACCCACACGTATGCTGCCTACAATAGACCCACCTCAGGACAAAAGACCTACACTGACTCAAAGTGAAGGGCTGGAAACAAATTTTCCAAGCAAATGGACAGGAAAAAAAACAAAGGTAGCAATACTCATATCAGACAAAAGAGGCTTCAAAAGAAGAGTCATAAAGAGAGACCCAGAAGGTCACTTCATAATACTCAAGGGAAGAATCCACCAAGAAGACATAAACATTGTAAACATATATGCACCCAACATAGGAGCACCTAAATACATCAAGAAAATCTTGGGACTTCTGGCCAAGATGGAGGCGTAGGCAGACACACTGTGCCTCCTTTCACAACCAAAATTAAGGACAACGAATATTTAGAAACAAGAAAACAATCAGAACATACAGAAAATTGAACTATACGGAAGTCCAACAACCATTCATCCAGACCGGTAAGAGGGGCGGAGTCTCAGCAGAAAAAAGTGGAGGTGCAGACCCAGGAACCCAAGCAGCAGTGGCTGGCACTTCCCAGGTGCACAGGCAGCAGCTGGTGGACCCCAGGCACAGGTGGGCAACTGTGCAGACCCAGTGAGGCCACACAAGGCGGCTGGCTGACCAGGTGGTCCAACATTCCTGCACGCAGACGGTCCAGGCAAAGGGGAAGTGGCGGAAGGGACTGAATCCAAGAGAGAGCAGAGCAGGCGCCATTGTTTCCTCTCAGACCCCGCCCCCACATACCGCGTCAAAACCCAGTGACTGGGCTGCCCCGCCCTGAGGAACACCTAAGGCTCCACTCCTCACTACGTAACAGCACGCCCGTGCGCACATAATCCAGGTGAAGGGGAAGCAGTGGAAGGGACCGGAGTCCAGGAGAGACCGGAGCAGGCGGAATTCTTCCCTCTCGGACCCCGCCCCCACCTACATTGTCACAACCCAGCAACTGGGCTGCCCCAAATTCATATAATCTCCCAAAACTCAATGGAAAAGAAGACTGAACAGACCAAAAACAGCTGATGAAATTGAAGCAGTAATCAAAAAACTCCCGATACACAAAAGCCCTGGACCAGATGGTTTCACAGGAGAATTCTACAAAGCATTTAAGGAAGAGCTAACCCCTATCCTTCACAGACTATTCCAAAGAATCCAAAATGATGGAAGACTCCCAAACTCTTTTTATGAAGCCAGCATCATCCTAATCCCAAAACCATATAAAGACACAACAAAGAAGGAGAACTTCAGGACAATATTGCTGATGAACATAGATGCTAAAATCCTCAACAAAGTATTGGCAAACTGCATCCAGCAATACATTAAAAAGATCATACATCATGACCAAGTGGGATTCATCCCAGGGATGCAAGGATGTTTCAACATTCACAAATCTGTAATTGTAATTCATCACATAAACAAAAGCAAAGACAAAAATCACACGATCTTATCAATAGATGCGGAAAAAGCATTTGATAAGGTACAGCACCCACTTATGGTAAAAACACTCAGCAAAGGAGGAATGGAGGGAGCATTCCTCAACATAATAAAGGCCATATATGAGAGACCTACAGCCAACATCATACTCAATGGGCAAAAACTAAAATCTTTTCCACTAAGGTCAGGAACAAGACAAGGTTGTGCATTTTCAACACTTCTATTAAAATATAGTATTGGAAGTCTTAGCCACAGTGAATAGACAAGAAAAGGAAATAAAAGGCATCCAACTTGGAAAGGAGGAAACAAAACTATCATTGTTTGCAGATGACATGATAGTGTACATAGAAAATGCTATAGACTCGGCCAAAAAAATGCTCAACTTAATAAATGAATTTGACCAAACAATGCAATACAAAGTCAATATCCAGAAATCAAAGGCATTTTTGTACACCAACAATGAAACAGCAGAAGCAGAAATCAAGAAAAAAATCTCATTTCATGTAGCAAAAAGAAAAATAAAATACCTAGGAATAAACCTAACCAAGGAGGTAAAAGACCTGTATGCAGAAAACTACACAACACTGAAGAAAGAAATCAAGGAAGACACAAACAAATGGAAGCATATACTGTGTTCATGGATCGGAAGAATTAACATCATCAAAATGTCCATACTTCCCAAAGCAATTTACAGATTCAATGCAATATCTATTAAAGTACCAGTGGCATATTTCACAGGCATAGAACAAACACTTCAAAAATTTATATGGAACCATAAACGACCTTGAATAGCTGCAGCAATCTTGAGAAAGAAGAGCAAAGTAGGAGGGATCACAATACCTGATACCAAACTGTATTACAAGGCCATTGTAATCATAACAGCCTGGCACTGCCATAAAAACAGGCACATGGAGCAGTGGAATAGAATAGAGAGCCCAGAAATAAATCCAAATCTTTACAGTCAATTAATATTCGACAAAGGGGGCAGCAACATAAAATGGAGCAAAAATAGCCTCTTTAACAAGTGGTGTTGGGAGAACTGGACAGCTATGTGCAAAAAAAAATGAAACTGAGCACCAACCTACAACATCCATAAAAATAAATTCAAGGTGGATAAAAGATTTCAATATAAGCCATGACACCACTAAAGTCCTAGAGGAGAACATAGGCAGGAAAATCTCAGACATTTCACACAACAACATTTTTACTAACATGTCCCCTAAAGCAAGGGACATAAATGAAAGAATAAACAAATGGGATATCATTAAAATAAAAAGCTTCTGCATGGCCAAGGAAAACAGTATTAAAATAAAAAGAGAACTGACTGTATGGGAAAACATATTTACCAATGATACCTCAGACAAGGGTTTAATCTCCAAAGTATACAAAGAACTTACATGACTCCACTCTAAGAAGACAAGCAACCCAATTAAAAAATGGGCAAAGGACTTGAACAGACACTTCTCCAAGGACATACAGAGGATCCAGAGACACATGAAAAGATGCTCGATATCGCTAGCTATCAGAGAGATGCAAATTAAAACCACAATGAGATACCACTTGACACCAGTCAGAATGGCCATCATAAACAAAGCAACAAACAACAAGTGTTGGAGAGGTTGTGAAGAAAAGGGTACCCTAGGGCACTGTTGGTGGGATTTCAGACTGATACAACCACTGTGGAAAGCAGTATGGAATTTTCTTAGAAAACTGAAAATGGATCTACGTTTTGACCCATAAATTCTGCTGCTAGGATTATACCCTAAGAACCCTGAAACACCAACCCAAAAGAACCTATGCACCCCAATGTTCATAGCAGCACTATTTACAATAGCCAAGTGTTGAAAGCAACCTAGGTGCCCATCAGTAAATGAATGGATCAAAAACCTATGGTACAAGACAGAAAACTGTACAATATCAACAATTAAAACAATACTTATTTAAAAAAAAACTATGGTACATTTACACAATGGAATTCTATGCAGCAGAAGGAAAGAAGGAGCTCTTACCCTTCGCAACAGCATGGATGGAACTGGAGAGCATTATGCTAAGCGAAATAAGCCAGGCAATGAAGGACAAATACCATATGATCTCACCTTTAACAGGAACCTAATCAACAAAACAAACAAACAAGCAAAATATAACCAAAGACAGTGAAATTGAGAACAGGCTGACAGACACCAGAGGGGAGTGGGGCAGGCTTCAGAGGGAAAGGGGAAGGGTTTAGAGCAACAAGTATAAAAGACATATGGACAAAAACTAGGGAGGGTGGAAATGGGAGGGAGGTGAGGAGGGCTGGGGTGGTGGGCCGGGGTGGGAGTAAAAGACAGAAAACTGTACAAGAACAACAATTAAAATAAAGGGGGAAAAATAATGTACACAACAGCATAAATTAATCTCAAAGTAATGTGCTTAGTAAAAAAATTTGAGAAAAATGGGAATACATATGGTATGATTCCATTTGTATAAAAGTCTGGAAAAATTCCCTGGAGGGAAGGAAGCATCAATTACAAATGGATACATGGACATTTCTATTGGTAATAATTATGTTCACTATCTTAATTGTGGTGATGATTTTATGATGAATATTAACATAAGTGATGAATATATGTTAACATTCATCATATTGTATACCAATTTCATACCTCAATCAGCTGTTTAAATTTAAAAATAAAAGGAAACATAAATGTGTAACTGATGGAATTCAGATATGAAATTGCATGTAAAATGTGGGGGGTTCCGGCCAAGATGGAAGTGTAGGTAGAAACACTTTGCTTCCTCCCACAACCAAAAGAAGGATAACAACCAATCTAAAAGCAATAAACAACCAGAAGTGTCAGAAAATCAAATTGCATGAAACTCTGACAACCAAGGAGTTAAAGAAACATTCATCCAGACTGGTAGGCAGCAGGGAGAGGATGCTTGGCAAGGCTAAAGATTGCACGGGTGCGGAGGGGCTGGCTGAGAGGACTCCCAGGGCAAGGCAGTGGACTGGGAAGGCAAGGCAGGGCTGGCTGAATGGGAAACTAAAGACTCAAAGCTAGCAGTAAAGTACTGCAGGGATAGCTATGGCGGGAGAAACTCCCAGTGTCATAGGAGAGAGTTTGTTGGAAAGTGGGTCTGGAGCAGAGCAAGCCAGCCAAATTGTTCCCTTTCTGACACTTCCCCTACAGAGAGTACCACAGTGTAGCCAAGAGGATTGCCCCATCCTGGTGAGTACCGAAGGCTCTTCCCCCTTACAACATAACAGGTGCACCAATACCAAGAAATATGGCCCAAATGAAAGAACATATCAAAACTCCAGAAAAAGAGCTAAGTGACGAGGAGCTAGCCAACCTATCTGATGCAGAGTTCAAAACACTGGTAATCAGGGTGCTCACAGAACTGATTGAGCTCGGTCTCAAAATGAAGGAACAAATGAAGGCTACCCAATGTGAAATAAAGCAAAATATACAGGGAACTAACAGTGAAGGGAAGGAAACCAGGACTTAAATCAACAATTTGGAACAAAAGGAAGAAATAAACATCCAACTGGAACAGAATGAAGAAACAAGAATTTTTAAAAATGAGGAGAGGCTCAGTAACCTCTGAGACCATTTTAAACACCCTAACATCAGAATCATAGGGGTGCCAGAAGGAGAAGAACAAGAGCAAGAAGTTGAAAACTTATTTGAAAAAATAATGAAGGAAAACTTCCACAATCTGGCAAAGGAAATTGACTTCCAGGAAATCCAGGAAGCCCAGAGAGTCCCAAAGAAATTTGACCCAAAAATGAACACACCAAGGCACATCATCATTAAGTTTCCCAAGATTAAAAATAAAGAGAGAATCTTAAAAGCAGCAAGAGAAAAAGACAGTGTTACCTGCAAAGGAGTTCCCATTAGACTATCAGCTGATTTCTCAAAAGAAACCTTGCAGGCAAGAAAGGGCTGGAAAGAAGTATTCAAAGTTATGAAAGGCAAGGACCTACATCCAAGATTATTCAGCAAAGCTACGATTTAGAATGAAAGGGCAGATAAAGTGTTTCCCAGATAAGGCAAAGGTAAAGGAGTTCATCATCACCCAGCCCTTATTATATGAAATGTTAAAGGGACTTATCTAAGAAAAAGAAGATCAAAAATATGAACAATAAAATGACAACAAACTCACAACTATCAGCAACTGAATCTAAAAAAAAATAAAACTAAGCAAACATCTAGAATAGGAACAGAATCAGAGAAATGAATATCACATGGAGGGTTTTCAGTTGAGAGGGGTAGGGGACGAGAAGAATGGAAGGGAAAGGTACAGGGAATAAAAAGCATAACTGGTAGGCATAAAATAGACAGGGAGAGGTAAAGAATGGTATAGGAAACAGAGAAATCAAAGAACTTATATGTACAACCCATGAACATGAACTAAGGAGGGAGAATGCTGGAGAGTTGGGAGCATGCAGGGCAGAGGGGGATAAAATTTAAAAAGTGGGAAAAGTGTAATACCATAATCAGTAAAATATACTTAAAAAAGAAAAAATAAAATTCCTGAATTGTTTTGTAAAAATAAAATAAAATGTGAAGAGAAGAATGATATGCATAATAATAGCCATCCCAAAGTTGTCTATGTCTTCATCCCTGGAACCAGTGAATAAGTAGATAATATGGCTGTAGTATAATTTTTAAAATATATTGATCTTTTCCCTGGTTTCTGGTACTGAAATTTTAAAATCTTTGGAACTTCCTGAGTGATAATAATATCTTTTATTATTCACAATATGCCTCTCTCAACCTTACCTAAGTTTATGCAATGACTTTTGGAGGTCCCCTAGATAGCTTGAAGGATGATATTGGTTACCAGAGGAACCAATGTGATTAGAGGATTAAAACTCCTTTTTTTTTTTTTTTTTTTTTTTTTTGATGGGGTAGGGAGCTTGAGATTCAGTTCAATTACTTGTGATCAAATATTTTAATCAGGAATGCCTACTTAATGAAACCTCTATAAAAACCCCTAAAACAAGGTATTCAGAGAGATTCCAAGTTGGTGAACACATCAACATGCTGAGAAACTGGCACATCCCAAATCCATGGGGACAGAGACCCAGGACCTTTTTAGACCCTACCCTATCTACCTCTTCATCTGGTTGTTCATCAACATCCATTACAATAAACTTTAATAGTAGGCTGAGTTCCATGAGTTGTTCTAACAAGTTATCAACTTACAGGTGGGTGACAAACCCAAAATTTGTAGCCAAGTTGTAGGGACATTTGGGTAACCTGAGGCCCTGATACTTTTGACTGCCATCTGAAATGAGGACAGTCTTGTGGGACTCAGCCCTCAAACTGTGGGGTCTAATGCTAACTCCAGATTGTTGGTGTGAGAATTGAATTGAATTGTGGGACACTCAGTTTGTGTCAGGGAATGACAGACTTGGTGTAGATATTAGAGAACTGGAGAACTGATTAGTATTGGAAAAGACATCAGTGGGCATCAGAAATGTCAAAAAAAAAAAAACATTGCAATGGCAAAAGCAAATTAAGGTTTCAAATGGAATTGACTAGCTAATGAACTGACTTTAATATAAAGAGTACCCTGCATTATCCAGGTGGGTCCAGTGTAATCCCAAGTGTAAATAGGAATAAGGAGGCAGAAAGGAGGTCAGAGTAATGCCATGTGAGAAAGCCTCAAGCCACTATCACTAGCAGTAGAGATGGAGGAAGAAGTTCACTGGCCAACGAAGGTAGGCAACCTCTAAAAGGAACAAGAAAACAGATTCTTTACTAGAGCCTCCAAGAAGAACGCAGCCCTGCAAAGACCTCAATTTTAGCCCAGTGAGACCTATTTAGGACTTCTGGCCTCTGGAACTGTAATATTTGTCATATTTTAAACCATTTAGTTTTTGGTAATTTGTTACAGTAGCCATAGAAAAATAATACAGGAAGCAGAGTCATTAATTCTCATCTCATATTCAATGGGGTATTCCATATATCGTAATTAGCCCTGTAATAGTCAGAAAGCTAATAGTGGATTGGCCAAAAAGTACATTTGGTTTTTCCTGTAAAACTAGAAGATGCATTTTTAATATATTTTATTGATTATGCTATTACAGTTGTACCATTTCTCCCCCATCATTCCCCTCCACCCTGAACACCCCCTCCCACCCACATTCCTCCACTTTAGTTCATGTCCATGTGTCATAAGTTCTTTAGCTTCTACATTTCCCACACTATTCTTGCCCTCCCCCTGTCTATTTTCTACCCACCATCTATGTTACTTATTCTCTGTACCTTTTCCCCTCTCTCCTCCTCCCACTCCCCTGTTGCTAACCCTCCATATAATCTCCATTTCTGTGGTTCTGTTCCTGTTCTAGTTGTTTGCTTTTGTTTTAGGTGTGGTTGTTAATATCTGTGAGTTTGCTGTCTTTTCACTGTCATATTTTTTATCTTCTTTTTCTTAGATAAGTCCCTTTAACATTTCATATAATAAGGGTTTGGTGATGATGAACTCCTTGAACTTGACCTTGTCTGAGAAGCAATTTATCTTCCCTTCCATTCTAAATGACAGCTTTGCTGGATAGAGCAATTTTGGGTGTAGATCCTTGCCTTTCATGACATGGAATACTTCTTTCCAGCCCCTTCTTGCCTGGAAGGTCTTTTTTGAGAAATCAGCTGACAGTCTGATGGGAACTCCTTTGTAGGTGACTGTCCCCTTATGCCTTGCTGCTTCTAGAATTCTCTCTTTCATTTGAATCTTGGCTAATGTAATTATGATGTGCCTTGGCATGTTCCTCCTTGGGTCCAACTTCTTTGGGACTCTCTGAGCTTCCTGGACTTCCTGGTAGTCTATTTCCTTTGCCAGATTGGGGAAGTTCTCCTTTATTATTTGTTCAAATAAGTTTTCCACTTGTTGCTCTTCTTCTTCCCCTTCTGGGACCCCTATAATTCAGATGTTGGGACATTTAAAGATGTTCTGGAGGTTCCTAAACCTCTCCTCATTTTTTTTAAAATTCTTGTTGCTTCCTTGTTTTCTGTTTGGTTGTTTGTTTCTTCCTTCTGGTCCACTCCATTGATTTGAGTCCCAGTTTTCCTCCCATCTCTATTGGTTCCCCATGCATCTTCCTTCATTTCATGTATTGTAGCCTGCATTTTTTCACCTAATTTGTGAGCAAAATTAACCAATTCTGTGAGCATCTTGATCATCAGGGCTTTGAACTGTGCATCTGATAGTTTGGCTATCTCTTCATGGCTTAGAGGAATTGGCTCTGGGGCTTTCATTTGTTCTCTGGTTTGAGACATTTTTGGTGGGTTTGTTTGGTTGGTTGGTTGGTTGGGGGTTTTTTGGTCTGGTCTTGGGTGTTAAGTAGTGAGGGGCGGAGCCTTAGGTGTTCCCCAGGGCAGGGCAGCCCAGTCGCTGAGTTGTGATGCTGTATGTGGGGGCAGGGTCCAAGAGTGAACAATGGCACTTGTCCACTCTCTCTGGGATTCCAGTCCCTTCTGTCGCTTCCCCTTCACCTGCATTATCTGTGCACAAATGTGGGACCAGCTGGTCAGCCAGCCACCTTGCACGGCCTCACTGAGTCTGCACAGTTGTCACCTTGTGCCTGGGGTCTGCTAGCCACTGCCTGTGGGCCTGGGAACTGCCAGCCACTGCTGCCTGTGTATGCCCAGGCAGCACCTCCACTTTTTCCTGCTGAGACTCCACCCCTCTTACCGGTCTGGATGAATGATTGTTGGACTTCCATACAGTTCAATTTTCTATCAGTTCTGGTTGTTTTCTTGTTTCTAAATCTTTATTGTCCTTAATTTTGGTTGTGAGAGGAGGCACAGTGTGTCCACCTATGCCTCCATCTTGGCCGGAAGTCTAAAAAAGATACATTTTTAATTTTCATCAATAACTTTATTGATTTGGATATTTTGAGAATATAGACTATTTCCCACATGGTACAATGTTAATTGTTCTTATTTAATGTCTTGATTTGATCAGTATCAACTTCAACTGGTCTTCCTGACCATGGAGCATCATCCAGTGAGAAATCTTCAGCACAAAACTTCACAAACCACTTTTGACACATTCAATCAGTCACAGCACCTTCTCCATACACTGCACAAATCTTTTTTTTTTTTGCATTTCAGTAGCATTTTTACCTTTCTTGAAATAATAAAGTGTAATATGCCAAAAAATATTTAGTATTTTCTTTCATCTTTAATGGAAGCCATTTTCAATATTAAAGTGGCTACACAAAAATTCACCAATTTTGATAACTTTATTAAATTCATGCTGATATGACAGCTATCACAACACAATCTATCAGAATTGTTTTGAATGAAGTTAAAGACAACTAAGCTCTACTAGAGCCATCTTATGGAGAAAAAAAACCAAATGAACATTTTGCCCAACCTAATATAATTTATTGAAGCTAATAATGAAATGTTCAGCCTCCTTTGCTCTTGTAGCTATGAAGGTCAAGAGGCAAATTAGGGCCCAGTTGAAGTGGATCCATCAGTTTTTTTCCATCACCAGAACTCAGTTTCTCTCTCATTAGCTCCTCGCTATTGGCCTCTGAGAAATCATCTCAGGTGGGATTTCTCCATATAGTGGCCCAGAGGGACCCTACAAGAGCAAAGGTTCCATTTTCCTCCTAGAGGTAATCCCAGAGAAAAGGAGAGCAGTTTTAGTAGTGAAAGTTCTGGGAAGGATGCTTAATGGCCTGGATTGGGAAACATGCCCAGTAGTCAGATAGCTGCCATGGCTACAGAGATGGAATGCACTGACTGACCAGGTAGGATCTTGCTGTTGCTCATCATAGTAAAGAAGAGAAGAGTTCTCAAAAGAAAGAGGGGCAGGAAGTACGGGAACAGACCAAAACTGGCTGCCATGTCCATTAACTTGACTGAAGTTGAAGAAATGCAGATTCAAGGCATAATTACACTGTGTAAATGTATAAAAGTATAACATAACAGAAGAACTAAAAATAATTATGGGAAAACTATAAAACTTTGGGAGAATGAAAGGGGGAAGGAAAGGCATATATGTAAAGCAATTTCTTATTTTCCATTGTAAGGGGTCAATAAATTTCTACAGATGATGATAAACCAAGAACTAAAAATACATATACCTTCTATTTAGAGTTATGGAGATCCCCCCAGAAGTACTAAAAATGGAAATGATTCAAAGAAGTTGCCTCTGGAGAGTAAGACCAGGGCTGGGGAAAGGTGAGGTTGGAAATTGTTTTCTTTCACCATAAATTCTTCTCTTTTATTTGATTTGTTTCTATTTAAATGCTTTATGTTGGTAAAAAAGACATACTGTAATAGCAAAAGATTTTTAAATATTTCGATGAATGGCTGAAGCCTTGAAAGGAATATAATCAATATCTAGTGTTGTGACTCCATTTGGGATGATATTGTAGGGTGAGGAGGAAAAATATATATAATTTGGAATGATCTTTACTAATATTTGAGTTATGCTTTTTTAAAAATAAATGACCTTATTTCTTACCTGCTAGAGTTTGGCCTGCTATGTCATAGGTTTCAATAAAAGACAGATGTTCCAAGGACATTTAAAAAAATAAAACCTCACCTGCTCTAATTTTTAAAAAGTAATTATGAATAGAAGAAGGAATAAATGAATGGACCTCTTCAAGACAGAGTAAGGTGCCTTAGTTCTCACCAGAAGACCTGACTCCTCCCATTTCTCTGTTTTCTAGGCACGTGGATCTTCTGCCTTCCGTATCAATTCAGAACACTGACCAAACCCTGTTTGTTCCCCTGCTCCTGCTGGCTCTGGCCCAGGGAGATGACTAGTGCTGCCTGAGGGCAGCTGTCCAGGATTCCATTTGCCTTTGCTTCTCTGGGACCTGACCTGGTGCTCAGACCCTTGGCCTAGATCCCCACCTCCATTTGTCCGGAATTCAGGCCCGACTTTCTTTTCCCTGCATTTCCTATTTACTCACAGGTCACAGACCGCTGAGGTCATCTTCATCCTTTCTTCATCAGTCCCAGGCTTCCAGACACTCTTGAGTACCCATCCCTCCCTGGTAGCTTCTCCTACTCTAGGAAAGCCAATAATCATCCCCAGGCTATCCTCCAATCCAAGAAACAGCACTAGGACCAAAATGTGGGAGCCACTGAGGCAGAACTTGGCCTGCCCCAACCCAAAGCTGCCAGGCCATGGCCCTAGAATGCTGATATACCACTATCCAGGCTTGGTGCTGACTTCCAGTTGTCCTCCAGGTCCCAGCTCACTCACACAGCTCCTGGACCAGGCACTGAGTGGGATTCTCTGCCTCCTCCAGGGCCCAGATCACTTATTTACATGGAAGCTGGGAACATAAATCAGGCAAGAGTCATAAATAACCATACTAGATCCTATCCTTGTAATCTTTGGTCACCAGTCCAAAGGCAAATTGCTGGCCACCCACCATCTCCCTCTCTCTCCCTCTGTCCTGCTTTGGGACTCATCTCCTTCCAGCTCTTCCCCCATTGCTGACTCACTGTACCCTTGGGAACCCCATTCCAGAACAAATAAACCCTCTACCAGTTGCCTCTGTGCAGCACTCTCTCTGTCCTGGGGCTCTCTGAGGACATAGGCCTTTTGCCCTCAGTCAGGAGCTTCTCACTAACTGGATCAAGGATGTAGCAGAGCTGGGAGCCTTTTTTCTTTCCTTTGCCCTTCTGCAGCATCATCTGCTCTCTGTAGGCCAGGAGACACAGCCACCCCCAGGTCCCACCTCCAGATCCTCTGCAGCTACTGCCTCCCCAACTGGGCTCTCCACCTGAGGATGGAAACAGCCTCTCCTATGGTCTGCTGAGAAGCTCCCAGGCCTCTCCAGTTTCATACCAATTTCCCAAACGAGGAACCTCCTGCTTTGTCTCAGCTGTAGTCCCTGTCTTTGAAGGACCCTCAATAATAAACCTCAATCAAAAAGTGGATTTAGGCCCTGGCTGGTGTAGCTCAGTGGACTGAGTGCGGGCCTGCGAACCAAAGGATCGCGGTTCGATTCCCAGTCAGGGCACATGCCTGGGTTGCAGGCCAGTTCCCAGCAGGGGACACACAAGAGGCAACCATACATTGATATTTCTCTCTCTCTTTCCTACCCTTCTCCTCTAAAGATAAATAAATAAAAAGAAAAATAAATAAAATATTTTTAAAAAAAGTGGATTTAGCATCTGCATTATTTGGGCTCATGGCAGGAAATATAATTCATCCCAGATGGTTCAAATGATAAGGCTTTAAAGGCGATATTTCATCTAGAAGTGTGGTCAGGGTGCAGAGAACAAAGAAGAGATGTTTAAGATGTTGAGGACCATGGAGACAGCAACTGTGGGGCACTGTTTACCACCTGCAGGTTAGAGACAAAGAGGCAGTAATAGCACCATTGCAGGAAAAGCTGAATACCTGCAGAAGGGCTGCTGGCAGGAGCGGGATCTTGAAGGGACACAGCCCTGGGAAAGAGGGGGTATATTCACCCCTCTCTTCTCTTCTTTTGCCCTCCAGCTGGAGCCTCCCACTGGCCAGATCCAACCTATAACAATAAGAAATCCCTGGAGAGGCAGCCTGAAGAAATCAGGTTCCCAGGACAAATGAGCCAAAGAATAACAGTGGGAGGTGGAATGGAGAGTGAGTGGAAGGTGGGAACAAAAGAAGCATAGCAGCACAGAATCCAGGGCCATCAAAACAGTTCTTGGAGTTTAACTGGTGATTTACCCCAGTCACATAGAGTTTGTGGCCTGGCTGAGCCCAGACCTCAATCATCATGTCCCCTGCTGCCTGTCACAGGACAGAGTCCATGACTCCAACACTCCCTTCTATGTAGTCTCCTGAAGTGTTTTTGCACTAAAAATAATTTTAAACCATTTTAATTGGGCACATTGCTTTGAATCTCTTCCTCAACAGGAAATATGCTGGCTTGAAGACAGGAGGCTTGGCAGCTGGCCTTGCACTCCCTTGACCTCCCCAAACCCAAGCTGAGGTTTTCCATCTAGCACTATTGCCTGAGCCCACACTGGATTCAAAGGCTGGAATTAAACAATAATAGACCTTTCCAGATATTGCTCTTCTGTAACCAACAGCTGGATTAATATTCAGAGAGGACTGGAGGAGAAATCTAATTGAATTCAAAACATAATAAATTGAAACCAACTCCTTCAATTTATTGCAGTGTCTTCTGGCATCTTTTAATTTTGCATCACATTCATTTGGAGCCAATCAAATTAGGGTGCTCATTAAGCAACTGGGGTGGGCAAGACTGGAGCCATGCTCACTGCTCCAGGCATAATGAGATGTGTGCAGTGTAATTTAGGATGTGAGCGGGCACCACATGGGCACAGTGGTCACCACCTCATTTTCAGGAAAATTGACTCAGCGAGGGATGAGTGTGGACTCTAGTCCTGACTACTTGCTTATAGAGAGGACCTGGCCTGTTGTGGACCGTTCAGCCTGGTTTCAGGAGTTGTAACCCTCACCCCAGGGTGGGCTGTGTAAGAGCCCAAGGGACCCACTTCATCTGGGTCTGTTCTGTCACAGGACGTGACCTACTAAGGAGACAAAAGCTTATCTCCCTGGCAGGAGTGCTGCTTCTGCCTCATCCATCTCTGGCCCCAATGCTTGGTTGGCAGTCAATGACGAGTAAGACTCCTCATGGGAGGGGCAACCTAAGCCAGACGTGACCACTTGGGAGGCCTCATGGAAGGACTTGGGGGGCTGCAGCAAAGAGGATGTGATGGACCCTCGCCCCCTGCCCCCGGCTATTCTGACATAGCCCGAGTCCTCATTTCCATCTGGGAGATGTCTCCTGCTTCCTAATCTGCTTAAAGCCTGAAACTGTGGGGGTGAGCGGTGCAGCCCTGTCCTGGTCAAGATGGCTCCCTGGGTGATCGGGCATAAGAAAGAATTACTAAAGTCCTGTGAAACCTGCTTTGCTAAGAGTGCTCTCCCTTAGGTGATAAGTGTCCCAGGAGGAAATGAGTATGTCTCCCAAAGTTTGGCAACCCCCTTTCCTGACAGACATTGACTCAGATTAAGCCCTCAGATTTCTTTGACATGTTAAACCTGTATTCCGGTGTATTTGAGCCCAATAAAAGCCTAGTGAGGATGGGGCTCTGGGTCATTCTCCTCTGAGAGTTTGACCCCTTTCCTCCCCAAGCACAAGATGTCTTGGTAGTTTTTATTTTCATCCGTGACAGAGGGATGGGGCTCTGCGGGTGGAGCCCCCCACATCTGGCACCCAGACAGGGTCTCCCGCACTGGCCTTCGACTCCTGCAGCCTCAGTCTCCTCATTGAGATAAGAGCAGCAGTACCTACCTCTGAAGGCTGAGTGAGGGAAATGGCATAATGATATAATAAGCATCTCCTCCTCCAGCTGCTCAGAGTCTGATCACTGTTCTCTCCTCCTGCCATGCTGCACAGCCCCATTGACTGCTTTTCAGTGCCTGATTCTCCCCTGTGACCACCTTGGATTCACCCCCACCCCTCACACAGAGCACTATCAAAGATTTTTTTGGCCATTTTTAATCCTCCACAAGACACACTACTCAGAGCAAACTTATTGGCTCACCTAACTGGAAAACTCACTCAACCAGAACTTTGAGATACTGTTGAGCCCAGGAGTTCAAGCAAGGTCCTTGGACTTTTCCTTTCCATCTCTTGACTCTGCAGGTCTCTGCCTGGCTTCAGTTTCAGACATATTTTGTCCTTGATAAACAGTAAGACAGTAAGTATGCAGAAGCCCCAAGTTCACATAGCCCTCATAGTACATATAGAGGGAGAAAGTATTCCCTCCCAGGATTATTTCTCAGTTCTTAAAAATAGATCTTGTTGTATTGCATGTTAACCCCTAAGCCAATAAGCACCTTCAGTGTCATGAGACACTCATTGGCCAGTGTGACTCAACTGACCCCCTCTGGTAGGACAGGAGGAGTCCTTTAATTATTACCCCTATGAAAACCACAGAATGTTGGTAAGGAGGAGCCTTTTTTCTTAAAGCAGGGCACCACAGAGGTTAAACTGTACCAGAAGTCCCTGTAAGGTCATATAAAAGGCTACACAACTAGCACCTATATGCAAAAAAAAAAAAAAAAAAAAAAAAAAAACGTGCCTCTGGAATTTCCTAGGTCCCCTTTCCCAGCCTCTACCCCCAGATATCCAGATTTCACTCCACCCTGAGGTTTTCTCCTCTGTTGTCCCAGGCATCCCAGGCCATTTGCCTTCTCTGGTCTCTCTTGCCTCCCTCTCCAGAAGACTGAACATTTCTTCTGGCACCCTAGAACCTCTCACTGCTTTCCTTCTGAAACCTGTATCCTCTGCTCTCCTTCCTGACAAACTTAACTCAGCCCTCTGGCAACTTACCCCTCCCTGGCTTTCTGAGAGGATAAACAAATATTAAGAGGGCTGGCTCCTCCCTGCCTGACTTCTAAGAAAAACAAAAGGAACACACCTGGCACACATCAGGAACCACATGAATTCTCTGACACCTGATGGGCTTATTATAAGAAGATGGGAAGCTTCTGGTGGGAGGCACAAAAAGGATCAGAGTTCCCTTCTTCCCTGACTCTCTGTGGTGTGGAGAGACCATAATTGAGACAATACCTCTGTGAAAGGACTCTTCAGATTTGAAAGTGCATTTGGGTCAGACCCTGGCCTACCACAAGGAAGCACAGAAAGGTAGAGAGAGGAGAGGGTGCTTCTGTGCATGCTATGGAGGAAAAGGGCAGTGCCCTCACATAAGGTAAACTCAGTCTTCAGTCTAGGTGTCCGTATGCCCTGGTTTGCTGGGGGTAGTCCTGGCATTATGTCTTTTGTCCTGGTATAATAATTATTATAATCCTTTAGTGGATTGAATTATCTCCTCCCCCAAAATAGGCATCCATGTCCTAACCCTGTAACCTATAAATGTTCCCTCATTTGGGAAATGAGGTCTTTGAAGATGTAATTAAGGATTCAAAATGAGATTATCCTGGATTACCCAGTGGTCCCTAAATCTGTTGACAAGTCCCCCTATAAGAGACAGAAGACACAGACAGAAAGGAGAAGACCATATGAGGATAGGGGCAAAGAGTGGAATGAGGCAGTGTAGGGTAAGTGGAGGCAGTCTGGCTTCCTCACCCAGGTGTCTGGGTAACTAAGGGAAGCAGTGTTCCCATAGCCTTGGAGGGGCCTGATAACTAGTGTTCTCACGGCCTTGAGACTGGGTCTGATAAACTGTTCCCATAACAGGAAATGAGCTCACGTGCGCAGAATTATGTTACGTTATGTAATGTTCTGGCAGTTTTCCAGCTTTGTTCCCGTCTAGTACTTAAACTGGTAGGGACTCCCTGCTGGGGGTGATGATGATGAGAGACACGCAAGGGGACAGGTGCCGTGGTGGGTGCCACACTGGGGAGCAAGGGCCATGACATGAGACATGCAGATAGACACGCAGCTTGCAGCATGCCGTGGCTTGCCCACCCATGAATAAAGGCATGCCAGACATCCCAATGGTTTCATGAATATTTTTCTGTCTGCACAAATACCATGAACCTGCCTGGCCTTGAAGGGTGGCAACACAAGCAGCCATAAACTGGAAGAGTAAAGGAAGGATTCTGCCCTAGAGACCTTGGAGGAAACACAGTCCTGCCCACATTTTGTTTCCAGACTTCTGGTCTCCAGGCCTGTGAGAGAATAAGTATCTGTTGTTTTAAGCCACCAAGAGATAATATGTTTCATAACCGTAGAAAACTGATAAAAATCCCCTTTCACTTTCAAAAAGTATCCTTGTTTGCTTAATATAATATATTCTCCCACCACACCCTCCCCACACACACACACACACACACACACACACACACACACACACACACACCCAAGAGGAGTCCAGGAAAAGGAAACAAGAAGAAGGCCTTCTAGGCTTGTGAATATCTTATGCTCAGAACCAGAGGTTCTGGAGGCTAACAGGGTACCTAGCCCAGGTCTCTAACGCATGACTTGGTAAGGAGTAAAGGAATATGTGTCTGATTCACACTTTCTGATTTCAAACCTTTCTACAAAGCTATACTAACCAAAACAGTGTGGTCCTAGCATAGAGAGAGACATATAGACATGGGAATGGAACTGAGAATCCAAAAATAAGCTCAGATATTTGTGGTCAATTGGTTGTTGACCCGGCTGCTAAGTCCATTTAATGGGGAAAGAACGATCTCTTCAACAAAGGGTGCTGGGAAAACTGGATATTTTCATGAAAGAGAATGAAGTTGGAGCCCTACCTCACACAATATATAGAAATTAACTCAAAATAGATCAAAAACCAAAATGTAAGAGCTGCAAGTATAAAACTCTTAGAAGAAAACAGAGAGGTAAATCCTTCTGACCTTAGAGTTGGTGGTGGATTCTTAAATAGGATTCCAAAAACATGAACCACAAAAGAAAAAAATTAATAAATGGACTTCATCAAGCTTTTAAAACTTTGGAGGATCAAAAGACATTACCAAGAAAGTGAAAAGACAACCTATAGAATAGAATAAATATTTAAAATCATATATATGACTAGGGTTTAATGTCCAAAATACATAAGGAATTTCTAAAACTCAACAACAAAAAGGCAACCCAATTTTTCAATGAACAAAGAACTTGAATAGATATTTCTTTAAAGAAATGATATACTAATGGCCAATAAGCATGAGAAAAGGTGCTCCATATTTTAGTCATTAGGGAAATGCAAATCAAAACAACCATAAGACACTATTTCATACTTATTAGGATGGCCGTAATTTTTAAAAATGGAAAATAACAAGTATTGGCAAGTATGTGAAGAAATTGAAGCCCTTATGCATTACTCATGTGATTGTAAATGCTAAAGCTGCTGTGGAAAACAGTTTAACAGTTCCTCAAAAAGTCAAACATAGAATGTTCCCTCCTAGATGTATACATAACTAAAATCAGAGACTTGAACATGTACTTGTATGCCAGTGTTCACTGCAGAACAATAGTGTTCACAAATAGCCAAACATGGAAACAACCCAAGTATCCATCAACAGATGAACACATAGACAAAATGTGGTATATACAACAAAATCTTATTCAGCCATAAAAAATAATGAATTTTTGATACATGCTACATCACAAATGAACCTTGAAAACATTCTGTTAAATGAAATAAGCCAGCTAAAAAGGAAAAATGCCATACATTTCTATTAACATGAAATATCTAAAATACAAAAAATTATAAAGATAGAAAGTAGATTAGGTCTACTGGGGGAGAGAGGATTGAGAAATTAGTGTTTAATGGTTACAGAACTTCTGTGTGGGATGATGAAAAAATTTGGGAACATGTAAAGATGGTTGCGCAAAGAATGTGAATGTACTCAGTGCTACTAAATTGTACACGTAAAATGGTTAAAATAGTGAATGCTTCACGTGTATGTGAGAGAGAGAGACAGAGAGAGAAAGAGAAAGAAAGAGAGAGAGAGAGATGATATGTCACATGGTCCTCAGACACAGGGCAACACTCGGCAGCTAGATGAAATCTTGGGTCCCAGCCATCTCTTATCCTCAGAGGCCCAAGTGACAGGTATGTCAACCCATCCTCAGGCTGACAGCCCTAAAATTCCTTCTCTCTTAGAAAAGAAAGGAAGTTCATGTAGGAATTATAGTACAAAATACTCATAAATATACACAAGATGATGTCAATGGCCCACTCATCAAAAACATCGCTCCTCTGAGTACCACCAGATGATAAGCCATGTAAAATCCATAACTCTGCATTGAGGGCACATCTACAGTCCAGGGTGCAGGGTTTCGTATCCACAGCATGCCTCTCTGGGGACAGTTGCTGAGACACCAAGGAGGGATGGAGTTGGAAGACTTTGGGAAGAGAGAAAAGTAAAAATATTTTCCATATCCATTCTTTTGGAGAGACTACACCTGTATCTGGTATTCACAGGTCAGTTAAATCACCAAGGCATATATGCATGGTGCCCAAACACCAGCCCCATTCTCTGAATGCCCAAGTAGGTGTGGGCATCCACACCAGGAGAGAGCATCGGGCACTGGGCTGTGTAGGGAAACCTGACCGATGCACAAGCTGATGCACAAGAAGGGCTTAGCAAGCAGAGGGACTCTTGACCACAATGGGGATAGGAAGAAATTCTCTAGCCTGAAAAGAAAGTGACAAATAGAAGAAATTAGAAGTAAATCACAGTTGAGAATAAGATATTCCCCCATCCCACTCTGTATGAGTCAGATTCTCCAGAGAAACAGGACCTAGAGGAGATATATAAATAGGTTGATATAGCTGTAAATGTAGAGATAAATAGATGATAGATAGATAATAGATAGATAGATGATAGAGATAGAGAGATAGGTAATAGATAGATGATAGAGATAGATGGATGGATAGATAGATAGATAGATAGATAGATAGATAGATAGATAGATAGATATTGATAGATTTATTTTAAGGAATTGGTTCATGAGATTATGGAGGCTGGCAAAATAAAATATCTGGAAGGTAGGCCTGGTCAGGAAGCTGAAGACCCAGGAGAGCTGTTAGTGTAGTTCAAGTCTAAATGTTGTCTACTGGATGAATTTCTTCTTGCTCAGGGAATGTCAGTCTCTTTTCTATTTAGGCTGTCAACTGATTGGATGGAGCTCACCTACCCACATTATGGAGGGCAATTTGCCTTATTCGAAGCCCGCTGATTTTTAAATGTTAATCATATCCAAAAATATCCTCAGAGAAGCATCCATAACATACAGAATGGCTGAATGTTTAAGTAGAAAGAACATTAGAATGTATGTCATAGATGAGGAAGCTATGGCCCAAGATGGGGTAATCACCTGCCCAGGGTCACACCTGCTACAAACTCATGTCATTGTTCTGGAGATGACAGATCATTCAGACAGACTCCAAAACTTCTGACTGAGGCAGAGGAAGGTCCATAGTGACAGCAGGACTCATTTTCTCTGGGAGATAGTACTGCTGAGGACTGATTGATGTGTGCTCCAGTCTTTTATCAAAGTATATGTATTTCTGATCTTTAAACCAGGCCTGGATGTTTGGAGATAAGATGGAATATGAGTAGAGCCTTGGTGACTAGACCAGCAAGTGTCCTGTAAGAGGAAAGTGGGTCTGCCACTAAATGTCACCAGACAGGACACCCATACCTGCAAACTTTTTGGAGTGGACATAGTCCTAGTTCACTTACCTGGGCTGTTGGAAGAGAAGGTGAACAAGCACAGCCTCGCTCAAAAGTATTTACACAAAATGCATCAGAAGCTTAGAAATATGTGTTGACCTAGAGAAGATATATACCTGCAAAAAAGGACTCTTTGTGATTAACTGGGCCCAAGATTCATAATCAGAGTCTAACAGTCATTGTTTATAGAAGCCTCTGATCCACACTGCATTTCAGGGAAAAGGCACAAACTGGGCTACCAAGTCTTCTGCCAGCTGAGTCAATCCTTGTAAGAGAGCTCTTAGGATTGAAGTTTGAACAATAGGATGATGGCATTTTCTGTTCAATCAGAGCTGCATAGATATATCTTCATTTGCATCTTTACCAACCAATCAGAGTGCCCCCATTCTGACCAACAAGAACAGTGTTTTGAGGCCATTTAAGCTGTGAGGATTTGGAGTCTTCATTTGTATGAGAATGGATCAATATGGAACCCCTGGTAGGACCCCCTTCTCTACATAAGGCAGCCTCACCTCTGCCTCAAAGAGCAAGTGCTTTCGGTTTCTATCAAATCCAAGCAGTAGCATTAAGGGTGGGAAGTGGGAGTGGGTGGGGTGGGGGAAGGTGGTGGTGGCAAAATGGAGACAACTATACTTGAACAACAATAAAAAATTTAAAATTTCTTTAAATAAAAAAACTGGGTTTCTCTGTACAAAGCTGTAACACTGAAACTGCAGCACCAGAACTGGAGCTGTAACACCTGAACTGCCTCCCCCAGCTGTCATACAGCCTAGCTGTATTACAATTCAGCTGTTTTCACTGAATAAAGTCTCCTCCTTTCACCACACCCCAAACTAAGGAATCCTGGTGGCATTCAATTGGTGATACTGACCATCAATTGATGTGTGCATATCCCGTTTCCCCTTTGCTTCACTTTTAAGTAGTTCTCCTAAAGGAATTATTACAACCAGGCCCTCCTGAAAAGAAAGCAGAACCCAGGGGAGCCTGAGAGTCTTCATGAACAGCCTTTTCCACCCAGACATGAAGACTTTTCAAAAATAACTTTTTATGATTTTAAATGTACTGTATGCTTATTTTAGAAAATTTGGGAAATGTGAATAATATAAAAAGAACAAAAAATATAATCTCATTATGACTGGATTATTTACTTTCAGAGTTGTTGCATTGTGATTTTCTTTCAATAAATATGTAAGTGTGCTCACAAACAGTAGGAAGTTTATGATTTAACATCCAGATTTTAAACTATGTATTTAACAGATCACAGGCATTCCCAATGCTATTAAAGAGTCTTCAATAGCAGCATGGTAGACCATCATACCATGTCATTTAGCCTGTTTTGATTATTGGACATTTGCTTTTTCCCTATATTTCATATAATACAGCACACAGAAAACTATTTTTGTACACAAATCTTCCCATCAAATGTAGGTCTTCCTTATAAGCTCCTACAGGCTGCCTTATATAATATACATTTGCCTTCTATAGCTCCAAGGCCTAGCATGGGCCTATCACATGGTAAATGTAGGTGTTTTATGGTTGACCAATGACCATCATTCACTGATGACTCACACATAATCCATTCCTTTTCACTGTTAAGTGCCAGAGTACAGGGATTTTGCACAGTCACTAAAGGACGTATTGACTTCAATGAAGCAAAGGACAGTGACCATGAAATGTTCAGACACAGCAAGGTAGACTGATACAAAGAGATGGGTCCAGGCACCTGGCCACTAACAGGAGTGTGCAGCAGCCCACTTTTCATCTGGACCTGCATTTGTTAAATATTTCTAAAAATCAAATATTTCTAAGCCAAATGTCTGCTTGCCCCTGTCTGTATAAGGAAGTTTGCATATTTACACAGGAACACAAGCATTTGTTCATTGGTTTCTGTGTTGATATATACAAATGTTGTAGATTCCTGTGTCAACAGTTCTGCCTGGGGAAAAATGGAGAAAGTATGACCAGGTGATAAAGTACTGAGCCCAAGATAGAGAACTTAAGTCTATCATGTCTAAGGAACTTACAGAAGTCAGTGCTCCCCACGTTTCCCCCATTTTTCCCACTCTTGATCCTACCCTCCATCCTCTCTCCCTTCTCTCTTTCTGTCTGTCTCTCTCCTTCCCTCCTTCTCCCTCTCCCTCTCTCTCCCCCTCCCTCTTGAGCTTAATTCGTATTATATTGTTCCACTTTCTTAAATATGAAAAATAGGCCCCGTCCCCTTAAACTCCAAAGTTTACTTTAAATGCTCTGTATGGAGATATTTTGTGCATGCTGTTGCTGAAAACCACTGTAGCCTTGATTAGCTGCATTATAGGGAAGAAGAGGTTGCCAGCCTGACTCTTCCCAGTCTCCTCCCTGCAGCCCAGCTCACCTCCAAACTTCAAAGTTCATTTGTCTGTTCTTCACAGTGGATACCAGCATACTGTCCTTGCATGGGGTGTTATACAGGGCCAGGCACTGTGCTGCCTGCCCAGAAGATAAAAGCCCAGTACTTTTACTTGAGGGAGCTATGTCAGATGGAAAGAGAAACACCCTTTCTTCTTTTCTAAAACTCGTAAGTTCCCAACAGAGCCATTGCACAGTGCTCCGGTCATGCAGAAAATGAAACAAGGGAGCCAGGGGAAGTTTTCAGAGAAGTAAGATTAGAACATGCACAGGGATTCAGTAGGAATCAATCTGGGCAAAGCGTGGCATATTTAAGAAAATAAGTCATCTGGTGGACTAGAACATGGTGTTGGGGAAAGGTGGCTAGGACAAACATACAATGGAAGGGGCAGCCAAAGGTGAACCATGAATGGCCCGAGGACCATGTAAAAGCTCTGGGACTCCATGTTATAGATGGTGAGAACTGCTGAATGAGAGAGTCAAGGTCAAATTTGTGACTAGAGTAGAGAAGGAACTACTGGACAACAAGAATGGAGATGGGATACCACAGAGGGAGATTCTTGCAATAGTCCAGAGAAATAGGAATGAATCAGATGCTGCAAATTAGGCAACCAGGTATTCAGTGATAGGAGAAACTATGATAAAAAAATCCATCAGGAATCCAAGACAAGGGCTTACATTTTGCTTTAGACTTCCACTTCAGGAATGTGCACAACACCCAGCGGGTGATGTCCAATGTCAAGTACTTAAAGTTTGGAAGAGGTGTAATTTGGGAATTGTCAACTTGTAAATGGCAGCTGAAGGCACAGGAACATAATGCAATTGCTCATGGGAAGTGTGTCAGGTGGGACACAAAAGCTAAGGTGGAATCAAGAAAAACCTAACATTTGAGGGACAAAGGAGCCTGAGAAGAAGCAGCCAGTGTTAGGAGAATGAAGTTGTATCTTAGAAGCGAACAGAAGAGCATAGTTCATGGACATGATGTCAAGAATGAAATGCTGAAAATGTGAAGTAGGAGGAGACCCTGAACCATAGGGATTAGCACACCATTTATGATTTTATGGAAAGCAAGTTCAGCAACTGTGGATATCAAGACACCCATCAATTGAGAAGCAAAGAGAGGGTGAGAAGGTGGTGGCCAAGAATGCATAATACTCTCAGACGAACTTGGCTTTGAAGGGAGGAAGATAAAAATGAAGTGTTGAGACTGCTCTGACTGGTGTGGCTTGGTGGGTTGTGTGCCAGCCTGTGAACTGAAAGGTCACCATTTCAATTCCTGGTCAGGACACATACCTGGGTTGTGGGCCAGGTCCCCAGTTGGGAGAGTGCAAGAGGCAACCAATCAATGTTTCTCTCACACATCATGTCTTTCCCCATCCCTTTCCCTCTCTAAAAATAAGTAAATAACATCCCTTTTTAAAAAAAAAGGGGGGGGTTGACAAAGTCATGGGAAGGATTTTTCCAACATTAGGCTTCCCCAAGTTTATAGGTTTAAATGACAGAGTCTATAGAGAAACAGAGCATGAAGATAACTTTGAGCATGCTAAGCTGGAAGACTAAAGAATTGAGATGTTATTAATTATGGGACAAACTTTTCCCCAAAAGAATAATCCTCAAATGCTTTGGATGGGTTGCCCTCCCACAGGCTGATACTTTGACACTCCCCACTTCTGAGCTTCCAGCCAGTTCAGCAGAGGCAGAAGGGAGAAGGAGGCATGGGGCCTCATAGAGAAGTTGCCTAGCAAACCTCAAGCACTGACATTCCAAGTCAGGGGAGAATTGGGGAATGCAATGCTGGACACTGGCCCAAGTGCTACATGGAAAGCTGGCAATAGTGGACATGAGTCTCCAACATTTACTTGACATTTTTGACATTTATGGCTTGTTATCTAGCACCATGTGTCCATCAGTGCTCAGTAAGAGTTCCTATTGATGAGGCTATAGTCTGGCTTTTCATAGGGAAATGCATTACTCTGACATGTCTAAGACTAACTTCAATGACTAAATTCACTAACTGAACCGTGGAATCAAGCTCTGACTGGGGAATGCCAGGCCAGAAAAATCAGGACAGTCCTTATGAAAACAAGGTGGTAAATTTAACAAGAGTCCAGGAACACCTACCACATACTGAGAATTCTACTCATTGGTCCAGACACTGGTTCTGCCAGCCAGGGCCTCTGCTCCATTTCATGGAGAGGTCAGAAGACTACAAAATTACTCTGTTTCCTATAAAGAAATAAATCATGAACACTTCTAAAAGAGCACAGAATCCCAAAAATATTCTGGTTCAAACCCACCATTTGACTACTATGGAAACTGAGACTCAGAGTTGGTGATTCCAGACTTTTCCCAAGGAGTTGGTGACATAGAATCCATTGAACAATGAGAAGACAGTTACCACAATGTAACAAGGCCTCTGGGATATCCAATCACCCTTTCTGGGCAACAAACCATAACCTCTGGGGCTCAGAACTGGACACAGAACCCTCATAACTTCTGGGCTAAAGGGTGGGCCTGGGTAATGTGTTATGGGGAAGGGGTCTGGGCAGGAGAGAGGAGGCCTGAGGATGAGATGGGTGGGCATGGCACTAAATGACTCTATCCTCAAGATGCCCTAGACAGCCCCATCATCCTTTAGGTACCTGCATTCATCAGGATGCCTGTTAGTAAGAGCGGCCTCCCTTTTAGCAAGCTCAAGGAAAATACTGTGGAAATGACCTTAGGGCCCCAAACCCCTTCAGCAAACAAGGGAAAATTACATGGCTACACACACACTGCCTGCTGGAGCCTGTTTCAGTGGGGAGAATCCACAGAGATAAGCTTGAGAATACATTGACCCATTCCAGGGCAATGTATAGGGATCTAGCTGGGCTGCTGTCATACTCCGGAAGAGGGACCCATAACTGGGGCTTGTGTGATTAGGGAAGCACCAGCCCCTCTCATGGTGGTTTCAGGACCCAGAATCTGATTATTTGGTGTGGCAGAAGTCTGGCCATCTGCCCTGCCCTTCCAACTCGTATTTCATAGCTGGGGAACAGCAGCCCCACTCTGGCAATGGTCAGGGCTAGGGTTCCAGCCTATGTTTCCCCAAGATTTATCGTCTTCAGGATTCAGCTGGAGCCAGCTTTCTTGGAGCTCTGCAGGAGAGCAGTTTCCCTGTGAAGCCAGCCTGCAAAGAATAGCTAGAGCAGGAATTAGCTGAATACATTAGTTGTCACCACCAACCTCTTCTCCACATTGCAGCTTAAGGCAGCTTTTCTAACCTCAAACCTACCCATGGAACTCCCCACTAGGAGACCTTAGTGACTTTTCTTCACAGGTCTCACACAATCAAACAGCTCAGCTTGGGATGAGTGTCCTTCTATACCCATCTCACGTCTCCATCTAGGCTTGCCCTCGGCACCTCCATCCCCAGATGCATTGGACCTGATACCTCTTGCCATTGCTCACTATGACATGAGCTGTTTCCCATCCTGCCCACCTGGTAAACTCACAGACACATCCTCTTAAATGCCCTCATGCAGAGTGACTGGCACTTCCTCTGTGCCCTGACTCTATAATTGTACTTATCATTGCACACAGTAGTAGTTTTTATACCTGCCCATCTGGAGGTATCTCTGTCATACATCCTGCAGAGAAGGTACCAACGAATAAGGATGAAGTGCACAGCTGCACAGAACCCCTCCCCTAAGCTCAGGCTCCAGACCTTTCCTCCCTGGCCACAGCCATAGATCCCAGATCTCATATCATAGATGGTGAAAACTCACTACCTTATATAAACCATGTCACATTTAACTGTTCTAAAGCTACACACTGGACAAAAGGGGATGCTGACCATTATCTCTGAATAGTTAAACATACTGATGAGAAACTTCAGTATTCCCACCAATGGTGGCAAATTGGCAGCACACTCTGACAGCGAGCACCCAGGAACCTGGGGGAAAGACTTATGCTCATAGCTGCCCAGTTAAGGCACAAGTATCCCCTTTTGTTTCAGATATGTGGGTTTAATAGTTGTCTCTATAAAAGAAAAGGTCTCTTTTTGGGAAGTCCTTTGTAGGTCCACCATCCACCCACTCACTTCCCACACCCTACACCTCAAAGTCATAAAACCCAGCAGGGGCTGCAAATGACATTTATAAGGTGGCAACAGACTGCTGGCCATCACAGAGCACACTATCTGGTGAGGGAGATATGGTTATCAGAGGGTTTTCAACAGTGAGTTGAAGTTCTTTGTTCTGAATGCATGCCCTATTTTCAGTATGGTTTCCGTGGCAGTTTAAAGAATGACTAATCAAATGCCCCATTACCAGCTTCATGAGTGAGAGGAAATGTATTTTAAGAGAGCTTTGTGTTGCTACCCAATTGTACTGATAAACTGTTTTCAGAGTTTGATGGGAATCATTTTCAAATAAATGGTGACATTTAAACAACTAAAAATCTCAAGGGCCATGATTACACAGCCACATTCACAAGCACCCTCTTGCTCTGCAGTTCATTGGCGAGTTCACCCTGTAGGTGCCTGCTCAGATGCCCACGTAGGAAATGCCTGGAAGCTAAAGAGGTGCCTTACAGTGCTCTTCAAATCCTTTCCTGGGTCTTCTCAGGACCCAGGATCCCCATTCTGGTCTATGTCTGTGTATTTTTAGCAGATGGAAAATGTATCAGAACTTTGAAGAGATCCTCTGGGAAGAATCCTCACCACCAGGTCAAACCAGGCCAAGGAATTGTCACTAAAGAATGTCTGTCTCAGTCGGCATGACAGAGATGAAACCTGTGCTTAACTCCTCCACTGGCAGACTATCTCTCAGCAGGGGGCAAGAATCAATGATTTCTTGTTTAAGGAACTTTCAGGTCTTTTCAACATTTTTTTTCAGTCATCATTGCAACCCTGCAAAGTAGCAAATCACAGCAACATCTACCAACTTTGAACCAAGAAGCTTGATCTTGAAAGGATTCTTAGCTCTCTGAAGAAGTGAGGCAATAGAACACAGTTGAAGGAAACTTACCTAGTGTTACCTCTGGGCTCAGCTCTGGGGAAATAGCTTCTGTGACTGTCTTACTCTGCTCTGTCCACCAGGACCTCTACGCTGGACACTGTCCTACCCATGTCCAACTTGTTTGCTGACATCAGTGTCTGACTATCAGATTCAGCTCTGGGAAACTGGAATTCCTTTGACCCATACCCAGCTCCAGATCAGCCTACCCCCCAATTAGCCACCTCCCATGCCCACGCCTCAGCATGGCTTGGTCAGGCCTTGGCCAAGCTCTACCTAGAGCTCCAGACTCAAATATCTGATCATCTACTGACTGACCAAGAGTGCCTTAAACACAATATGACCCAAGGTAAACTAACCACCCCCTCCACAAAGAAAACCCTGTTCCATCTAACTAAATGGACCAGATATCCACTCAGTTTCCAAAGTCTGGAACCTGGGAATCATCCTTCTCCCTCTAACACCCAAAGAAGCCTATCCATTCAACATTTAAATATTTTTCCAGTCTATTCTCTCATCTCCCCACCCACTTCTGCTTTTGTGTTTTTGCCTGTGTGCTATCACTTCCTCTAGGGACATCATCTATTCCCTGCTATGACATTCTGTCACATTCATGTGATTCTAGTGGGCCTAACCATATCACCCTGATCCAAAAACCCAGGCTGGACTAAAGAACATATTCTAGCAACTTGGCCAAGGTCATCAGTTCAGGCCTGAACTATCAGAATCTTCCCCAGAGTTCTGACTGGACATAGAGAGAAAGCTGTGCTCCTCCCTGGGCTTGTGAGGACCAAGGGAAGGAAGGAGCTGTGGGGCCTCTTACTGTTATTGTGTAGAGAGTGAAAACCCATGAAGAAACCATCAGAATCAAGGGATTAGAGTGGAGGGTAGAGAAAAGGGAGCAAGGAAAGAAGAACCCTGATATCATTGTCTGAATCCCCGAATCCAGTCTAAACCCCAAGAATTTCCCATGGACTACCCAGTTATATGAGCCTATAAACTCCCTATTTCATAATACCCAGTTTGAGTTGGATCTGCCTCTAACAACAGAACACCTGACTGGTACACAGTTTACATGGACAAGTGTCCCTGCCTTTAATCTTATCTCCTATGCTAGTCTGCTGGAGATGCCATAACAAAGTATCACCAACTTAACAACAGGAATTTATTGTCTCAAATTTCTGGAGGCTGGAAGTCCAAAATCAATGTTTCAGGAGGATTGGTTCCTTCTGAGGGCTACGAAGGATAATCTGTCCATGCCTCTCCCCTAGTTTATAGTGGTTTCTTGGTGATCTTTGGCCTTCCTTGGCTTATAGAAGCATCAACTCTGCCTTTATCTTCACATGGTGTTCTGCATGTGTGTCCAAATTTCCTCTTTTTATAAGGACACTAATCATATTGGATTAGGAGACCATCCCACTCCAGTATGATTTCATCCTAATTATGTCTACAGTGCCATTATTTCCTAATGAGGCCACATTCTGACGCACTGGGAATAAGGATTTCAACATATGAATTTGTTTTTGTAAGAGGCACAATTCACCCTGCCATCCCACTCTAGCTCTGCCCCGCACCGGAGGGTGTTTATGCCCTGCTTCAGATCCTCTCTCACTTTCACCTGTCTCTTGATTTAGTGGCCACTGTAGCATGTAACTCAGCAAGGCTTCATCCAGCCTCCCACAGGTACAACCTGATGCCACCTCACCTTATACCCTCACAACACATCTTCTTGCCTCTCCTCAGAGCTGCTCTGTTCACAAAGGTATGTTTCAGTATCTATAAATGCACAAGTCCATACGGCAAACTTTTGACAGGTGGAATACAGGGGCCAATGGATAAATTCTTACTTCTTTCTCTCTCTAGACAGACTGAACTGAGATCATTATAAAAGTGATCAAGGAACAAACTGCCTCTTAAAAGCATCCAGCTCAGCCCTGGCTGGTGTGCTTCAGTGGACTGAGTGCCAGCCTGTGAATCAAATGGTCACCAGTTCAATTCCCAGTCTAGGACACATGCCTGGGTTGCAGACCAGGTCCCCAGTAGAGGGGATGAGAGATGCAACCACACATTGATGTTTCTCTTTCTCCCTCCTTTCTCCTCTCTAAAAATAAAGAAAATATTTTAAAGAAGCATCCAGCTCCATAACCCATCTTCAAATTGTCTCTCTCTCCTTCCCTGTCTCATTCCCTGGGTTCTTCAATTTGTTCCCTGGGATTGCATTCTCTAATAAAGGAAAAGCCAATAAGTCTCTACCTCAGCTTTGGCTTTTAGGGAAACCCAAGCCAATTCAGCTATACTATCTCTATAAATGCAACACAACTATCCCATTTCCCTGCTTAAATCCCTCCATTGCCTCATTGCTCATAAAGTTCAAATGCTCTAGCTAAAAGCTGGAAGACAGCTCAGAGGTTATCTGGTCAACCTTCTTTCATGCTACAACGGTCCAAGTCCCAGACTTTGGAATCCATCAGACGAAGTTTCAACTCTTGCTCTGTTTGAAAACTTGGGTAGTTTTTCACCTTTCTAAGCCTCATGTCTTCCTCTGCCACATGTCAGGGTTGAAGGAGGCAATGTTCATGAAGTGTCTGGCACAGAGTTTGAGATACTAAATACAGTGCAGCAAGTATTACTACAGGTGAGGAATCAGCAACCAAGATGCAAAGGGGACTCTCAGGGTCACACAGTCAGTGAACAACAGCTGTGAAGCCAGGGACCCAAATTCTACAAAACCAAAATGCCAGCACTCCACAAACAAGAGGTTGAAATATCATTCCTCAATGATCAATCATAAAAGTTAAATGCATTCATTCTATAGATATGCAAGCTCTATTTTGAGAGCTAAACAGGGAATAAAACATATAGGATCACTGCCTTCATTCAGTTTACCTTTAACAAGGGAATGAGACACTCAACAGGAAAGTAAGTTAGTATGTGTGAGCAGGTGTGTGCTAAGTCCTATGATATGAAGTAAAAACGCAGAATGGGGCAGGGGAGGGTGGTCTATTATTATACCATGGGTGAGGAAGTAATCATCTGATAAAGACTCACTTAAGGTGAAGAGAGCAAGGGAATAAGCATATTGATAGCAGGGGTGGCATTTCAAGCAGCCAGAGTGGGAAGTATAAAGGGATGAGGTAGGAACAGTCTTAGAGTAGAAACAGAGAGAGCAGCACTGCTGAAGGGGGTGGGCAAGGGAAAGGATGGTGGGAAGTGAGGTCAGAGAAAGGAAGACAACCCAGCTGTGGATATGAATTTTGCTCTGAGTGTCAGAAGGCCAATGATAGGTTTTGATCAAAGGTGTGGAAGGATCTGACTTATATTTCAAAGGGTCCCTCTGACTGAGACAGCAGAGAAAAGGTCACTGCAATAATCCTTGTAGAAATGAGATGGTTTGGACCAGGTGGCAGAGCCAGAAGATATGAGAAGTAGTCATTCTGAACACAGTCTGAAGGTGGAGTTTACGGAACTCACTGATGAATTGGATGTGGATTGTGAACAGAAGGTTGATCCCAAAGACTGTGGCCCCAGCAGATGAAAAGAGAGCCATTTAATGAAAGATGGGGAACTGAGAAAGAAGAGGTGGAGAGCCAAATCAGGAGTCTGCTTTTGAAATTGCCAAGTTTGAGATGTCAACTGGATGTCCAGTAAACACAAAGCAGGGGTTAGATGTACAAATCTGGAGAACAGGGGAAAGTTCAAACTGCAGATTCACATTTGGGAGCATTAGACAGTTAATCCTTCAATTGTATTAAAGCCAGGAGATTGGGTAAGCCCACCTAGGGAATGAGAGCTGATGGGACTTCACATCCCTGGGGCACTTGCCAATGCTCCAAGGCGAGGAAGACAAGCATCCAAGAAAGGAGACTGAGAAGATGGCAGGGGAGAACAATGAGTGTGGTGTCCTGAAAAAGCCACAAGCAGAAAGAGTTTAGAGAAGAGATTGACTGATAGATGCTGCTGGTTGGTCATGTAAGACAAGACTGAGAATTGACCATGAGATCTGGCAACATGGAGGTCACTGGAGACCTTGACAAGAGCTATTTGAATGAACAGATGAGTACAAGAGAGCTTGGAAGGAAGGGAAGCAGAGATTTCAAGATTAGACAAGCCTTTGGAAGAGTTTTATGCAAAAAAGAGCCCAGAAAACTGATGATGCAGGAGTGACTTTCATTAGTAGATGAGCAGGGATGTGACCCAATGAACAATGGAGGTTTTCTCATCAAAGGTAATTCCTCAGCAGTGGTCAGGGTATGTGAAACCAGCACTAGTCAGGGAGTGCAAACCATTACAGCCTCTTTGGAAATGTTTAGCAGCACACATCAAGAGCCTTGAAAAATGTCCATACCCTTTGACCCATTAGTTCCACTTCTGACCTCCTCAGGAAATGATTCCAAATACAGAAGTTCTCTGCATAGAAACTCATAACAGAAATATATATAATAGGCCTAGGAACATCTAAATATGCCACAATAGGTGATGATTAAGGACACAAGATGGATCTAGTCACTGAACTATCAGCTCCATGAGGACAAGGACAGTGATTATTTTATCTACCACTTTCTTTTAAGTACCTACTATGCATCTGACATATTTATTAAATGAATGAATAAAATTCTTACACGGTTAAGCAAAAAAAGATATAAAATAATCCTTAAATATTATATATAACTATGCATACACTCACAGTATGATCTCAACCATGTTAAAAAATAATAAAATTATGGGGGGTGGAAATGGGAGGGAAGTGGGGAGGGCTGGGGTGGTGGGTTGGGGTGAGAATAAAAGAGAAAACTGTACAAGATCAACAATTAAAATAAAAATTGAAAAAAATAATAAAATGTGATACTAGATATATAAAAACTAAAGAAATTACTCCATAGAATGTAAATAATGATTATCTTTGTGTGATAGAACATAATTGCCTCTTTCATTTTATTTTTGTATATTTTACATATTTTCATGAATTAATATGATTAGTTTTATAATAAATAAAACAAGTCAAAGTCTTTTCTTGAGAAGGGGCTAGAGTTCAACAAAATTCAAGCTCAAAACATCAGAATTTTATAAGGCTTTGCACCTACAGAGAGTTCCCAAGCACTTTCTGTGGGTGTGAGTCTCCACTTCCAGCCACGGTGCTCTTCTGAAGACGGACTCCTCTCATTACCATCAGGAACAGGTCCTTAGTTGGACTAATGAAGGCCCCTCTGGGAGCTTAGAGAGATTCTGTTCAGAGGAACCAGCTTTCACCGCAGCATTTTCTAAACTCTTAATCAGCTGTCAAAAATAATGTCCAGCAGGACAAAAAACTTGATGATACAGTTATAAGTGAAATAGAACAGATACAGAGAAGCATGTTCATAAGAATATAATTATGCAAACTGTTCATTTGGCAAATATCTATTAAAGGGATGAAAAGACTTCAGAAGAAATATATCCACATATGGCCAGAAAAGAGACAAACAACCAAAACTGAATTCACCCTTTTGGCAATATCATTTTAAAGCCATACCTCTGGAACTAGGATTTCTAAAGATCTACCCCAGATCCCACAATGGGTGTCTTTGAGTGCTCATCAAGTGGTTCCAGGCTCCAGAACAATCTGTTTTCTAGAGTAGAGCTTCTCCAGTGTAAATGTGTGCATCGCTAACTTGGAGATACTGATAAAATGCAGATTCTGATTCAAAGGTTTGGGGTGGGAACAGAGATTCTGCATGTCTAACAAGCTCTAGTTGATGCTAAGGCTGTGGATCTCCTAAAGACACCTGGTGAGTTCCCTGAGTGCTAGGTAACCAGGCAATTCCAGGGGTCATTAGGAACCAAGAGCAGGAGACAGCCACCCAGGCAGGCCATGTCAGCTAAAGCAAGGCGAGGAGAGCACAAAAGACAGCCAATGAGTACTTCACCCAGTAACCCAATTCCAAATGTCCAGCACCTTCTCCAGATAAATAAGCATGCTGGCACCCTAATGCACCCATGTCCTCAAGCATCCTGCCTGACACCACTGAAAGGAGTGATATGATGTAAACTCCAGGAAATTTCATATGATGTGGAGGGGCCTGAGGCCTCCAATTCCTTGAGGAACTTGGTCAATGACATCTTCCTGGGATGGATCCCCAAGGCCTTTGCTGGCAGCTGGTTATCTGGAGCAGCCAGCAGCAGATGGCAACAGAGGACAAGCACAAGCTATGTTCGAGAAAGTGGCTCAGTAGTCTATCCTAAAAAACAGGATAAAGTTAAACAAAGGAACAAAATGGGAGATGTGACCAAAACCTGGGACAAAGCAAATAGCTCCAGGAAGGGAGCTGATGATTTGAAGTGCACTTGTCTTGGGTGTTGGCTATACAGGTTCTCAGTGAAGAGCCAGGCCAGAAAGACAGTCAGATATGGCTGTTCAATCTCCTGCTGCCTCGTCCTTTGCCAGATCCCCTATGTTGAGCCAGCCCCAGGAGCCTTACAGTGAGGCCCTTGAGGATTCTAGGCACCTGAATACCCTGCCCTGAGAGGCCATAATAGGTCCATCCACTGTTCACTCTGCTGGAGAGTGGGTGGGTCTCAGCCTATAGGCCAAGTCTGGACATCCCACCCAAAGGGGTCCATGAGCAATCTTGACATTTCCTTCCCTGCAAGGATGAGCTTTCTGGTCCACACACAGATGAAACCTTGGATCTGGCTCAGCATCCAGAAGACTGCTCCATGACCTCTATGATAAGATATTCATACTTATCATAGCCTTTTCTCTATTTTCCCTGGCTGACTGGAGGAAGAAGGACCCCATATTCCTTTCAGCCAGTGCTCCATTAAGCCAGACTCTAAGAACTCCCTGCTCCTTCCACTACTGAAGGCCACTGAGAGGCCCAAAGATGTGAGGAGGCTTTGAAAGAATTGTGATGTATCATCTAGAACAAGTCAGCTCAGTGGTCAAGAGTGTGAAATGAAGGGGGCTGGAGTCATGGCCTTGAGTACCACAGGCCTCAGCAATGGGTCAACACTAAGAAGAGTCACAGAGTCCCTGGCCAGCTGCCTTGTTAAGAGAAATCCTGGGAGGCAAGGGACAGCAAATGATAGAGTGTGGTTGCAGCAACCTCAGCTCTTCCCATCCTGGAGCACGACACAGGGCACCTGTCCTTGGCTAGGCAGACACCTTTTCCATCAGCCTACCATGGCAAAGCTTTCTGGAGCTCTCTCCTTGTGCCAAGGCCTATCCAAGGTATGGGGGGTACAGCTCTATTACAAATGTCACATTCAAGGTACTGTCAATCTTTTCAAGGGGAGATACTTAAAGGCTTATTTCCATACAAGATGGCAGAAATAGTGAAAGAGAAAAAGGATGGAGTAGAATGTGAGTCTTAAACTTCCTGCTGCTCAGGGTTGATTTGCTTACTGTAGAGGAGGTGAGTAACCAAGGCTGCCAAGTCATTGGGTGTGTTAATCAGGTAACAGTAACCACACTCCCTTGCCTCCATAGAATTCTTTACAACTTAAAAAGGTCATCAACAAAGATTATCTCTCACAGATTTTAGGGGCTGACCAAGGTCCAGAGCTCAGACTCCACATGCTCCTTCCCTCACCCCACAGGGACCTCGCAGTCTCATTAGTAGACACGAAACTCTGGGGTTCCTAGGACAGACATCTGTTGCTGAGTTACCAGAATGAACCCTGCATGATACTTACAGTTCATCTCTGGCTCTAACATCTGCTTAATCTGTAACCTAAAGAATCCAGACTCAGAAGTCCCCCAGGAATAAATAGCTGAACTATCTGAATGTTGGGCTTCACAATGCAAATAGAAGCAAAAAATGGGCTTTGCCAACCTATCTGAGCCCCAGAAAGCCAGTAGTAATGAAGTACCACCCTCAGCTTACAGAGTGCCCACTTAGCTAAATGAAGAAGCCTGGCAATGAACATGACAGGGAGAAGCTCTGGACCTGGCTACATGGGGTTGGACCTGCCACTGAGCCTCAGAGACCCTTTGGAGACTTCTGTGTGTACTGTGGACAGGGGCAGATGCTCGGACTCTTCCACAGGAGTGTTCTGCTGGCAAGCCAGCACCAGGACCTTGACTTCCTTCTTGAAGTTAGTGTTAAGAAAGCCATAGATGAAGGGATTGACACAAGCAGAGGCCATGGCAAGCAGGTGGCACACCAAGAAGATGAGGTTGCCATGACAAATGGGGATGGCCTCATGGTACCAGTCCTCTAGGCTGTTGAACACATGCAGGGGCAGCCAGAGCAGGGCAAAGGCAGCCACCATTGCCAAAAGGATCCCATTGATCCGCTTCACCTCCCAAGCCTGTGAACTGTAGGTGCCCTTGTGGAACAACTGCTTCCGCTGCCTCAGGCGCTGATAGATGCGGATGTAGAAGACCAGGATGAAGGCCAGTGGGATGCAGTACTGGAAAAGCAGCAGGAAGGTGGTATAGATGATGCGGTGGTGATCCAGTGGCCATGACTCAGTACAGACCACCTTATCTGCCAGAAATTCCAGAGCCTTGGAATGGTTCTTGTGAAGGACATTCTCCAGGATGCTGTTGGCCAGAAAAGGCAAGGAGAGGAGGCAGGCAATGAGCCAGATGACTACAATCCCCAGGTAGGCCTGGGAGACACTAGGCTTCCAACCTGTTGGGTTGATGATAAGCTGATGCCTCTCTAGGGCCACAAGGACAAGCGAGAGGATAGAGACTGTCACTGACATACATTGGATGAAGGCTGACATCTTGCAAAGGACCTCGCCAAAGACCCAGTAGTCCATGATGGTATAGATGACCATGAGTGGCTAGCAGATGAGGCACATAAGAAAGTCAGAGAAGGCCAGGTTGGCTATGAGCAGGTTGGTTACATTGGCCTTCTCCTTCTGCCTAATGGTCACACATAGCAGGCAGAGGTTGCCTAGGACCCCCACAATGGTCTCAATGCTATAGGAGGTGATAATGAAGACCATCAGGTCTACAGAATCCTGGCAGTGGTCAGAGAAGTTGTACAGGGTGCCCTTTGATTTATTCCTGTTTTGAACGTGTGGGGATCCTGGGAGCAACACGGACAGAAAATGAGAAATATTCATGGTGCATGTGAGAAGGTTCCAGAAGATTCAGTGAAGACACCTGCAAAGCAAAGAGATAAATGGTACTCAGGGATTGGGCCCCTTTGTGAAATCCAGGGAGGAGCAGGGTGCAGGTAGAGATGTTCACAGTTGCTTTGACGCAAAGGCTGGTACTCGGTGTACCTGAGACTCAGAGACGTAAAGCAACTTGCCTATAGTCACACAGCTAATAAGTTGTGGAGCCCAAATTCAAACCAGGTCTGTCTGATGCCAAAACTTGTTCCAAAAATTCCCCCTGATCTCAGGCCTTGGGGCAGTTCTGATGATAAAAAAAAAAAAAAAGTTGGACTGTTGTATGCAAAGTTGAGGGAGAGAATTACTCAGAGCACATGAGTAGAACTCCCTTGTCACATTTTATCCAAATAAAGAAAACATTAATGCCACCATGTGCTCAGGTCTTTCCATGGCATACCATGTCCTTAAGGATAGAACCAGAATCTCAGGGCTAACACACAGCACCATCCTGGCCTCAGCCACTACTTGCCCTACCAGACTTGTTTTTCAGATGACACATAGCAAAGTTGAAGACTGCCTGGTATGCAAAAATTGAGTCATCAACACACTGACTCTCTCTTCCTGCCTACCATGTGTACACACATGCCTGTTCAAGTTCACAGGATGCCCATTACTCTCCATAGGGATTCCCTCCATACCTATACTCAAGTTGCCTGGAACAGTTTTCAGTTCCCAAGTGCACCAGCCAGGTCCACATCTCCATGCCATGGCATAGCCTGTCCCTTTTTCTCTGGTGCCTCCTCAACACAGGGGGTCCTCTGCCAAGTCTAAATTTGGACTCCAGAGCCTACAAGTGGCAATGCCAATGACAGATATTTGGAGATAGAGAGCTACCATATCATTACACACAGCACTGTGACTCACCTTTGTCATTAGTCCCCTAGGCATCATTAATCCCACAAGCAGTTCTCAACCTCCAGGGAATATCAGAATCGCTCCAGGAGTATATTGAAAGTGCAGATTCCAGAGCCCTTACCAGGAGGTGCATTTAAATGAGTCTGGAATGGGGCTCAAGAACCAGCATTTTAACAAGTGGCCCATGTGATTCTGATGCACATGGTCCTGAGGACCCATTTTGATAAACACTTCACAAAGGAATACCCTATTCCAGATAAATTTTAAGTCTCATATAATGGTCATGTCTATTATTGAACATATATCTGTTCTTCATGATCAAGTGCTAAGTTAGAAGCTGTTATTACAGAGTAGGGGCAAAATTAACCAGAGATCAGAAAAATCTATTTGTCAGCTGACATAAATGTCACTTACCTTGCATTTGATCTGGCTTATTAAAATGAGTCCCTTTTAACCATTACAAGATCAAGGCATGGATTCTGCCCACAGTTTACAGTACAGTTATTTGAATTAACAAATCTCATAGGTAGGAAGTTTTTCTGGTACAAGAGTCATCTGGTAAAAAGGGGCATTTGGACCGAACATGGCAAAATGAAATATACCAGAGCCAAATGTAAAGTCCAGTATCTGAGTCAAAAACATCCACAGGTGCCTGAAATTGTGGCAGACACACTGCTTTGTCAGAGCAGCAAATGGGATGAAAACCCAAGGCTGTGGATGACCATCAGCCAAGGTTGGGTCAATGGTGGGGACCCACACCAATGGTTCCAAACTAGTCAAGTGCAGGATGATCAGAGTGGAGTTAACGCATGGGGAAAACTCCAGAAAGTCCCCCTGCTTCATTCACTCACCCCCTCAGGGCACATGTGCCAAACCCCATGCTACAAATAGGGCTGCAAGACGACACATACAGCCATGTCCCTCCCAGACCAGAGGTACTAACAACTAGGAAAGCAGATACATCTCAAAGCCACATTGCCATAGCCAAAACCAGTATAAATGGAATGTCTGTGAGCTTCGGATTTGGTTCCCAGGTGGTTCTCAAGACAAGGTGTGAATATCCGCAATCCTAGGGAAGGCCTCCCCTGCAGCCTGCTTCCTGTCATCTCCATCCATCAGACAAAAATTAACAAATAATAAAAACACTATCAATCTCCCATGAGGTAAGAATGGAGAAGGATGCCTGCTTTGTTTCCTGAAATGTCAATGAACAGCTCCTATCTCCTAATAATGCTAGAGGTACCAGACATTTTCCATGAATCCCTTACCTCCTCTACTGGAAGCTCACAGGTGAAGTGGTGTGCCATCCACTGTTCAGGTGAGGACACTGAAACTGCAGGAGCCCAAATCCACACGAAGGGCAAGGTGCTCCTGCCAGCCCCAGTTGTGTGGCTCTGAGCCCCGGACTCCGTGAAGCCTCCGACTCCGTGAAGCCCCCTTCCCAGCCACCTGTTGGCAGGCAGTGGGCAAGACTTCCCTGATGGGCCCCTCGAACCCTGGCCCAAGCCCCTCCGACCTGGGACTCGCGGAGGCGCAGCATGAACCCTGCTGGCCAGCCTCACCGACTCTGGCAGATAGTCCAGGAGCTTTCTGCATCAAGAGCGGAGCCGTCCTGCCCGTCTGCCTGCTGCCTGCTGCCTGCTGCCTGCTGGACTATCTCCTATGCAGCCCGTGTCCGCCTACGAGAATGCTCAGGCCTCCCACGACCCAGGCGCTTGCCTGGGAAACCGCGCCCGCCCACCCTCCCGGAGATACAGGCCAGCAACCAGGAACAGTGCTTTCTCCCTCCCCGCCCTCCTCCTCCTCCCTCTCCTCCTCCTCCTCCTCTCCTCCTCCTCCTCTTCTTCCTCTCCTCTCCTTCTCCCCCTCTCCCTCCCTTCTTCCTCTTCTCTCTCTTTCCCTCCTCCCCCTCGCCTCCCCCTCTTCTTCTTCTTCCTCTTCTTCTTCTTCTCCTCCTTCTTCCTCCTCCTCCTCTTTCTTCCTCCTCCTCCTCCTCCTTCTCCTTCTTCCTTCTTCCTTCTTCCTTCTTCCTTCTTCCTTCTTCTCCCCTCCTCCTCTCTCTCTCCACAGGACATGGCCCAGATCTCCCAGCCACTCCCCACACACACCAAGTAACCCCAGAGGCACCATTCATGGTGCTGCCTATGGAAATGGCCCTGGTTGTGGGCAGCTGCCATTTATAGGATGTTTGGACTCTACAGACATTACCCTATTTGATCATCACCACAGCTCCAAGAGGTGGGCATTTTTTTCCTGTTTTACTGTTGAAGCCAAATGAGACTCAAAGACTGAGCAACTTCCCTAAAGTCACCCAGCTAAGAAACACTCAGATCCAGGCTGCCACATGCCTAGGTCTCTGCTCACTGGCCCCTGGGGTTGCACTTGCTGTTCCTTCTTTCAGGACAACTCCTCTCCCTGACTTGACTGCCTGGAATACTGCTGCTCTTCCTTCATATCCCAGGTCATGTTCCCTAAGCAGTGACAAGTTCCTGCAGCCCTCCATGCTCTGTAGCAGAAGCAGGTGGTGTAGCCTGGTTGTATGTTTGCACAAGCAGCCTTGTCTCCCCATGTCTAGGCACCGTTTATTTCTCTGCCCCCAGAGACCAGCATGAGTCCACACATAGCACAACATCTGACAAAGGAAGGAAGAAATGCATTAGCAGGCTCTAATTGTAATGATGGCTTCCTGTAGTCTAAAGTGCAGAGTATTTCTTGCACAGAAACTACTCACTGATAGACATCTGTTCTCTGTACAGGCAAGAACTGACACTGTCACCTGCTCCTCGTGGGGCAGCTGTGTAGGTCCTGAGCTGCCTGCAGCCTCTAGGGTCTTGCTGATGAGCCCTATGAGGTAAGCTGTCACATGGACATGTTTGAAAACCACTGCCCAGGGTGCACAGGCCTGAGCTCTAGCTCACATGGGTCAGAACACAGCGGAGGAGCTGAGAGGGCAGTGAAAGGAGTGAAGGGCTCCCCTATCAGGTAGAAGCATCTACTCTAATTCCATCCTCACACCCACTTGGTAAAGGATGATCATCTCATATCACAGGTGAGAGAACTGAGGCTCAAAGGAGGGACTTTTCTCAGTCAACCAATTTATAGGTGGGGGAGCTGATATTTGAACCCAAGTCCAGGATCTTTCTCCAGAACTTAATGTCCCTAATAGAGGGAGGGAGCTGCTCACAGCAGATATCCCTAGTTAAAGCAACACCACAGGAGCTGGCTATCAGACCCTTTCTGTTTGCTGGGGAAGGAATCAGCACCCCCTGGTGGCAGCAGGGTGCTGCACAGCACACAACTGGAGCCTGGGATCTCCCCAGGAAAGCAAAGCCCTGTGCTTCCCCACTCACTGAAATGGGGCCAGGACCACAGTCTGGAAAGTCCTACCAGATAGCCAGGCTATATTCTGCAGTCTCCGGTAAAGGGGCTCAGTAGGGATTTCCCTGTACCATAAAAGTGGGGCTTTGTCTGACCTAGACATTGACCCTCGATAGCTTAGTGATGGACTTCACTTCCCACCCACTTGGGAATGTTCTACTTGAATCACCTTGTTGTAAAATGGGAGCACTAATTCCTCAGGTATATTTGGCCCTTCCTGTATGCTTGTCCACCTCCCTAAGCTTCCACCTTCACCTCCTACCCACCCTTCCCTGCTAATGAGCAGTCCCTATCAATTCCAGCATGAAACTCTCAAGCCTCATGGCACCCACACCTCTCACCTAAGTCAGTCTAACCCAGTCCTAATAGGCCCCACATACTCATCCATAATGAGCTTCTGAAATCAGTCTGTCTCTATTTCTCCTTAAGTACTTCTAGGGTACCCAGACTTCTCCTCCACTTAATCTCTTTAATTTTAGGGAATGCCATTGCCTTTCACATATCCAGGTTTGTGTGGATGTTGCTTCCACTGCCTGGACTCTGAGCTCATTTTCCACTTGGAAAACTCCTGCTCATTCCTGGAGACCCAGCCCCATATAACCAGCCCTCTGTAAAATGTTCCAAATCCTCCATCTGCTCATCCTGAGTGATATGGACAACTTTGTCTCACACAGAGAGCTCCCAGCCAGTGGTCCTGCTTTTTTCCTGGAAGAGCCATAGCACAGGAAAGCTTCATCAGCTATCTAGGAAAATCCACTTAGTTTCCCACTCTTATAAACAGAGAACCAAGGAATCCCATATGGTTAGAAAATCTACAACACAAGATATAGGTCAAGATAAATAAATAATTGACCTCGAAAGAAACTGAAATTGCTCAGGGAATAGAAAAGAACTTTAAGAGATCAAAAACTTCCATTAATTCTTAGAGAGATTAACAAAGTTGTTGATTCCATAAAACACAGCTGATTGCTAGGAAATAAGAGACCAAGAAAGCAAAAAGACCCTTGAAAATTAAACACATGATCGCTAAAATTGAAAAAGTGTTTTACAAGAAGGGATGGAAGGACAAGGAAATGCCTCATAATCTAGAGCAAGCACACAAAAAGATGGAAAACCTAGGAGCAAAAATAATAGATGTAGATAATGAATGTAAGTGATCCATCATACAATTAATAAAATTTCCAGGAAGGAAGAACCAAGAAAATGAAAGGTAGCATATCAGTTATAGTCCAAGCAGGGAACAGAATTTGGCCCCAGATAGTCAGAAGAAGAATTGTTAATGGGAAAGTAATGTACAGGGTTAAGGGAAAACTCAAGAAATGCCGAGGCACCCCAGAAACTAGCAGAAGCAGTTACCACCCTATAGCTAAAGGAACCAGGGAGAAAATCATGTCATCAGAACCAGGGGACTGTGGAGGAAGGGCCACCCTGTGAGCTGCATGTCCGGAGGCATGCCACCATCACCAGAGACTTAGCACTGAAACAGGGAAGTAGGAAAGCAGCATATCGACCCTCTTCCACTTTAGTCTCTTATGATAGGTAGATCCCCAGATATGTAAATTGAAAGGACTCTCTGTGTGCTGCTCTATACCTAGACAGGTCACCAAAATTTTAGAATATCAAGGATAAAGGGAAGATTCTAGAATACCCTGGATAAAGGGATGATCCACAGGAGGAAAAAGGGTTTAAAAAAAATGAGACTTGTCAGCAACACAGGATAGAAGACTATGACATGATGAAAATATACTTTTAAAGCTCAGGGAAATAAAGTTTGAACCTAAAACTCTATTCTCAGCCATAATATCATCCAGTTTAAGTGCAAAATAATAATATCTCCAGATTTGCAATAACTCTTTCCATGAACCCTCTCTAAGGACGTTAAGTTAGTTTTAAAAACACTCCAGCATAACTGACATTAAAAGCAAGAAAGGAGACATGAGATGAGAGAAATGGTGAACCAACCCAGGAACCTGGAACTTTCTCTCTCTATCCAAATAATAAACTAGCATTACTTCATCCTGGGATTAATTTCAGAGATCTATGACATCATTAAGACCTCAAAGATGCAGGGATGGGTGCCTATCATATTCCTACTTGACTCACCTGTTTAACCTATGAAGAAAGTTGGTAAATCTTGGAGAATGATTGTGGATTATTATCAATTTAATCACATGTTGACTCCTTTCAACCACTTGTCCACATGTGATATAGAACAATTTAACCACTCCAGCACTTAGTACACAGCTATTTATCTGGCTCATGCTTTTTCCCCATCTATATCAATTAGAAAGGACCATCAGAAGTTTGCTTTCACATGGCAAGTATAACAGTACAAATTCAGTGTCCTCTCTCAGGCTTCATCTGTTCTCCAGCTTTTTGTCATAGTGTAGTTTACAGAGACCTTGATCGTCAAAACATCTACAGATACTATTATCCAATATACTGATAACAGTTGCTGACTGAGCAGGAAAAACACAACCAGAGGCTTTCTTAAGACACACGTATTCCGGAGGCTGAGAGATATACTCCACAACAATGCAGGGACCTATAACCTAATTGAAGTTTCTGGAAATTGATCACACAACCTGAGCTTCCCACCATAAAGTAGGTATCATCTGGCTATCATAATAAAGTTGGGCATGCAAGCAGCACTCCATTACCAGGTGAAAGTGGTGCAGATGAGATCAGGCCTAAGCAGATTCTGAAGGCACAAGAAACTTCAGGAGCAGGCCACTCAGACTCTCACAGCCTCTCCCTGGTCTATTGCTGCCTCTCCCTCACCCTGTACCTACAACTACAGATAGAACACACAGGCCTGGTGACACGTGGTTCTGGAGGGTGTACTGGGATCAACTAGGGACAGACTGCTGCAGTCTCCAAGTCCCACTCAAGAGTCTCCCCAAAAGACAATAGAGAAGGGAAATGCTCCAGAAGGCAGAACTGCCCGCTGCACATCTGGTGTCCACATGGTTCATTCTAGTTTTCTCCCTTTCAATATTTGTAACTGTTCTCTCCATGAGTGAGAAAACTGGCTACCAGGAAGAAAAAGATGGCGGCAAGTTAGGAGAGAGCAGATTCCATTTACCCCTACACACGAGAGAAAAACTTTGCTGACTGCAGAGGAACAGAGCAAACAGCCAACGGTACCCCAGCATATATGAAAATAAGAGACCAAAAATTGTAGCGGACACTGAAAAATCAGACAGTAAGGAGAGTGCTCCAGGACAATAAGGTCTCAGGGACCAATATGGAGACCAGGGCAGCTACAGCCCCAGGCCCAGCACCCCACAGGTCTGCCACAGGGTCCTTGGGAGAAAGCCAAGTCAACTGCTCCCTTACCAGCCAAACAAGGTTTAGTTAGCAGCACCAGGAGAGACCTGGTTGCTTGAAGTACAATCGCAGAGAGGGGAATAAGGACTAAGTGGCAAACACACAGGGGCTGTGAGCACCCACGGAGTCTGTGGATACCAGATGGGGAGAGTTGAGAGTTGCGCAGTGACAGGCTCTGACCCTGATAGTCACTGGTCTGGCTAGAGAATTGGGCTGCGCCAGAGGCCAGGCTGTTGTACAGAGCGGCAGACTTGAGTAGGAGGAATTTCTTAAAAATAATTTTTAAAAAGTGAAAAGAGAGACACTGTTTAGGCAATTCTCCTGCAGCAATTGCTCCGGCCTCCTCCCCACCCAACTGGGCAGCGATCCTGAGGTTGCAAAGAAGGTTGCTTACGTGGAAGGCCCTGTGCACCCCTATAGACTGGGAAAGGTGAGCACCCACACCCGTGGGATAGAGGCAGCCTGACTGAACGCACACATGCCCGCATGTTAGCCCACAGCTACAACCCCAGAGGAAACTGCTCTGAGAAAGGCCTAGATCCCACGCCCAAGGTGACAGGGGGTGGCTGGAGGTGCCAGGCTAGCTCTGGGGAAAGTGCAAGTGGCTGACTGAGTGCAGATCCAGAAGGGACAAAAGCATTACCAATCTCCTCTCAGCCTGCTGCAGCCAGCAAGACCAGAAAAACCAGTTTGGCCAGTTTCAAAGCAACAAGAGGCTTTTTTTTTTTTTTAAGTAATTTTTTTAATTTTTATTATTTTTTTATCTTTTAATTCCTTTTTCCTCTCTTTCCTTCTTTCTTGGTTTATTCCTTCTTCCTTACTTTCCAATTTTATCTCTTCTTCCTTCCTTCTTCTGCCTTTTTTGTTTTCTTTTAATATATTTTATTGATTATGCTATTACATTTGTCCCATTTCTTTCCCATCATTCCCCTCCACCCTGCACACCCCCTCCCATCCACATTCCCCCACCATATTTCATGTCCCTGTGTCATAAGTTCTTTACCTTCTACATTTCCCACACTATTATTACCCTCCCCTGTCTATTTTCTACCCACCGTCTATGCTACTTATTCTCTGTACCTTTTCCCCCTCTCTCCTCCTCCCACTCCCCTGTTGCTAACCCTCCATATGATCTCCATTTCTGTGGTTCTGTTCCTGTTCTAGTTGTTTGCTTTTGTTTTAGGTGTGGTTGTTAATATCTGTGAGTTTACTGTCTTTTCACTGTCATATTTTTTATCTTCTTTTTCTTAGATAAGTCCCTTTAACATTTCATATAATAAGGGCTTGGTGATGATGAACTCCTTGAACTTGACGTTGTCTGAGAAGCACTTAATCTTCCCTTCCATTCTAAAAGAAAGCTTTGCTGTGTTGCGGACCGTTCAGCCTGGTTTCAGGAGTTGTAACCCTCACCCCATGGTGGGCTGTGTAAGAGCCCAAAGGACCCACTTCATCTGGGTCTGTTCTGTCACAAGGATGTGACCTATTAAGGAGACAAAGCTTATCTCCCTGGCAAGAGTACTGCTTCTGCCTCATCCATCTCTGGCCCCAATGCATGGTTGGCAGTCAATGATGGGTAAGATTCCTCATGGGAGGGGCAACCTAAGCCAGACAAAACCACTTGGGAGGCCTTATGGAAGGACTCGGGGGGCTGCAGCAAAGAGGATGTGATGGACCTCGCCCCCCAGATATTCTGACATAGCCCGAGTCCTCATTTCCATCTGGGAGATGTCTCCTGCTTCCTAATCGGCTTAAAGCCTGAAACTGTGGGGGTGAGCGATGCAGCCCTGTACCGGCCAGGACGGCTCCCTGGGTGACCGGGCATAAGAAAGAATGGAATTCTATGCAGCAGAAAGAAAGAAGGAGCTCCTACCCTTTGCGACAGCATGGAAGGAATTGGAGAGTATCATGCTAAGCGAAATAAGCCAGGCAGTGAAAGACAAATACCATATGATCTCACCTTTAACAGGAAGCTAATCAACAAAACAAACAAACAAGCATAATATAAACAAAGACACTGAATTTGAGAACAGTCTGACAGTGTCCAGAGTGGGAGGGGAGGGAATTTCGGGGGAAAAGGGAACGGTTTAGAGCAACAAGTATAAAGGACTCATGGACAAAAACTATGGGGGGTGGAAATGGGAGGAAGGTGGGGAGGGCTGGGGTGGTGGGCTGGGGTGGGGTAAAAGACAGAAAACTGTACAATATCAACAATTAAAAAATACTGATTAAAGCAAAAAAAAAAGGAAAAAAAATAAAAGAATAGCAATGGAAAAAAAAAAAAAAAGAAAGAAAGAATTCCTAAAGTCCTGTGAAACCTGCTTTGCTAAGAGTGCTCTTCCTGAGGTGATAAGTGTCCCAGGAGGAAATGAGTATGTCTCCCAAAGTTTGGCAACCCCCTTTCCTGACAAACACTGGCTCAGATTAAGCCCTCAGATTTCTTTGACATGTTAAACCTGTATTCCTGTGTATTTGAGCCCAATAAAAGCCTAGTGAGGATGGGGCTCCGGGTCATTCTCCTCTGAGAGTTTGACCCCTTTCCTCCCCAAGCAGTCATGTCTTGGTAGTTTTTATTTTCATCCGTGACGGAGGGATGGGGCTCTGCGGGCGGAGCCCCCCCCCCCACATCTGGCACCCAGAACAGGGGCCCCCGCATTGCTGGATAGAGCAATCTTGGATGTAGGTCCTTGCCTTTCATGACTTGGAATACTTCTTTCCAGCCCCTTCTTGCCTGGAAGGTCTCTTTGGAGAAATCAGCTGACAGTCTGATGGGAACTCCTTTGTAGGTGACTGTCCCCTTATGCCTTGCTGCTTCTAGAAGTCTCTCCTTCATTTCCATCTTGGCTAATGTAATTACAATGTGCCTTGGCCTGTTCCTCCTTGGGTCCAACTTCTTTGGGACTCTCTGAGCTTCCTGGACATCCTGGTAGTCTATTTCCTTTGCCAGATTGGGGAAGTTCTCCTTTATTATTTGTTCCAATAAGTTTTCCACTTGTTGCTCTTCTTCTTCCCCTTCTGGGACCCCTATAATTCAGATGTTGGGATGTTTAAAGATGTCCCAGAGATTCCTAAGCCTCTCCTCATTTTTTTGAATTCTTGTTGCTTCCTTGTTTTCTGTTTGGATGTTTGTTTCTTCCTTCTGGTCCACTCCATTGATTTGAGTCCCAGTTTTCCTTCCATCTCTATTGGTTCCCCATGTGTCTTCCTTCATTTCACGTATTGTAGCCTGCATTTTTCATCTAATTTGTGAGCAAAACCAACCAATTCTGTGAGCATCCTGATCACCAGGGCTTTGAACTGTGCATCTGATAGTTTAGCTATCTCTTCATGGCTTAGAGGAATTGGCTCTGTGGCTTTCATTTGTTCTCCAGTTTGAGCCATTTTTGGTGGGGTTTTTTGGTCTGGTCGCAGCTGTTACATAGTGAGGGATGGAGCCTTAGGTGTTACCCAGGGCAGGGCAGCCCAGTCCCTGGGTAGTCACACTGAATGTGGGGGTGGGGTCCAAGAGGGAACAATGGTGCTTGCTCTGCTCCCTATTGGATTCCAGTCCCTTCCGCCGCTTCCCCTTCTCCTGAATTATCTGTGAGTGAATGTGGAACCACCTGGCCAGCCAGCTGCCTTGCACAGCCTTGCTGAGTCTGCACAGTTGCCACCCTGTGCCTGGGGTCCGCTAGCCACCGCCTGTGCACCTTGGGGTCTGCTAGGTGCCACCTGCACACCTGGGAACTGCCAGCCACTGCTGCCTGTGTGCCTGGGTCCGCACCTCCACTTTTTCTTGCCTTGACTCCGCCCCTCTTACCGGTCTGGATGAATGGTTGTTGGACTTCCTTACAGTTCAGTTTTCTATCAGTTCTGGTTGTTTTCTTGTTTCTAAATATTTGTTATCCTTAATTTTGGTTGTGAGAGGAGGCACAGTGTTTCCACCTACGCCTCCATCTTTGCCGAAGTCTGGGTACAGTAATCTTGATAGTAGGTCCTTGCTTTTCATCACTTTGAATATTCCTTGCCGATATCTTCTGGCTTGCAAAATTTCTGTTGAGAAATCAGCTACAAGTGAGATCCCTTGTATGTAACTAATAGCTTTTCTCTGGCTGCTTGTAAGATTCTCTCTTTTTCTTTAAACTTCTGCATTTAATTATGATGTGTCTTGGAGTGGGCTTTTTTTCATCCATCTTGTTTGGGCCTCTCTGTGCTCCTGGAATTGCATGTTTATTTCCTTCACTAAATTAGGGAAGTTTCTTTCACTATTTTTTCAAATAGATTTCCAATTTCTTGCTTTTCTCTTCTTCTGGCAGCCCTATGATGCCAACGTTGGAATGATTGAGGTTGTCCCAGAAGCTGTTTACACTATCTTCATTTTTTTTAATTCTTTTTTCTTCTTGTTGTTCTGATTGGTTGTTTTTGCTTCCTAATTTTCCAAATCATTGATTGGATTGGATTCTTGGCTTCATCGACTTTACTCTTCTTTCCCTGTAAACTGTCCTTTATTTCAACTAGTATATCCTTCATTTCTGACTGGATGTTTTTTATGCTGTTGAGGTACTCACTAAGTTCCTTTAGAATCCTTATAACAATTGTTTTGAACTCATCTGATACATTGCTTATCTCCATTTCATTTAGTTCTTTTTCTGGAATTTTGATCTGTTCTTTCATTTGAGCCATATTTTGTCACCTCATTCTGGCAACCTCCCTGTGTTTGTTTCTATGTATTAGGTAGAGCAGCTCTAACTCCCTGTCTTGTTGGCATGGCTTAATGTAGTAGGTGTCCTTAGGGTCCAATGGCACAACCTCTCCTTACACCCAAGCTGAGTACTCGAGGTTCACCCTTCTTGTGGGCTAAGCCTTGTTTGCTGTTGGCAGGTCAATAGTTGGGATTTACCCTGGTCAGTCAGCTGCAAGGACTGGCTGTGACCACTGACCACTAACCTTCACCCTCCATGGAGGATCAGCTGTGCAGGGGCAGGGTGGCATTGCACTGATGTGGTCTGTAGCTCTCCACTGGGTGCACAGGCTATGGGGTTTTCCAGGTCATTCGGGCCAAGGTCATCCCCACCTGTGTTCTGCCTGGGGCCACCATGCATGAGCTACAAAGCAATATGAGATGGTTGCTACTTGTGCTGGGCTTGGAGATTTTCAGGTGAAGCCAAGCTGTGAACCTAGGCTGGCTGCTGCTAGTGCCTGGTCTGAGGCCACTTAGCAATATGTAAGGGAGCTGGGGACTCACTGAGGCCAGACATTGCTTGTTGAGAGGATTTAGGAAGTTGTGAAGTATGAGCCAAGAGCAGCCATTCATATGGAAAAGCCACTGTTAACACCTTAAGTTGATTGTGACAGAGTCTCAGAGGACCTCCAAGTTGGGGTAGATAGTGTTAGCCAGGTTGATGGAGTCAGATATGGCATTTGCCTGCTAGCTCTGTGGTTCTGTGGAGGCAGGGTTCAGAAAAGGGACAATGGCCCCTGCTCACCTTTCTGTCTGGGATAAAGCTGTCCCCCAGCCCTCACCTTGATGCCAGACACTTCATTCCTCCCTGCATGCCACTAGTGCCTTTCAAGCTGCTACCCCAATGTTGGAACTCAGAGGGAGTGAATCTGAGTAAGTCCATGTGTGGGTTCTTTAAGAGAAACTGCTTGGGACTCCGGAAGTTTCTTCCACCAACTGAATCCCCACTGGTTTTTGCAGCCAGAAGTTATGGGGAATTACCTATCTTCCTGGCACTGGAACCCTGGTTTGTGGAGCCTGGTATGGGCCTGGAACTCCTCGCTCCCAAGATATCCCTCCTGAATTTTTATCTACCATGCACAGATGTGGGATCAGCCTGTTCCACATCTCCATCCCTCCTACCAGTCTAGATGTATGTTGTTTCTTTAATTCTGTAGTTGTCAGACTTCCATTCAACTCAATTTCTGACAGTTCTGAGTGATGGTTGTTCTATATTTCAGTTATAATTTTGATGTGGTTGTGCAGGTAGGTGAGCCATGTTTACCTATGCCTCCATCTTGACCAGAAGTCTCCCTTTTTTATTTTTCAACTACAATTGATACACAATATTATATTAGTTCCAGGTGTACAACATAGTGATTAGATGTTTGTATAACTTACAAAGTGATCACTGTAATAAGTATAGTACCCTTCTGACACTACATAGTTATTACAATATTATTGACTATATTTCCTATGTTATATTTTACATCCCCATGGCTATTTTAATAACTGGCAATTTCTACCTCTTAATCTTTTTCACCTTTTTCATTCATCTCCTTAACTTCCCACCCATCTGGTGAGCATAAATTTGTTCTCTGATCTGTTTGTTTCTGTTGTCATTAAACATTATTTAAAGAAATTATAAAAGATCTAAATAAATAAAAATACATATCATTACTCTTGTATCAGAATACTTAATATTGTTAAGATGACAATACTCCCAAATTGATCTATTTATATAGATTTAAAGCAATCCCTATCAATCCCCAGAAGTCTTCTTTGCAAAAATTGACAAGCTGACCCTCAAATTTATATGAAAAGTCAAGGATGCTATAACAGCTAAAACAATCTTGAAAAAGAAGAACAGAGTTGGAGGATTCATATTTCCCAATTTCAAAACTTACTACAAAACTGAATTAATCAAAACAGTGTGGAACTGGCATAAGGATAGACATATAGTGCGGGGGACCCTGTCCTGGGTGCCAGATGTGGGGGGGCTCCACCCGCAGAGCCCCATCCCTCCGTCACGGATGAAAGTAAAAACTACCAAGACATCTTCTGCTTGGGGAGGAAAGGGGTCAAACTCTCAGAGGAGAATGACCCAGAGCCCCATCCTCACTAGGCTTTTATTGGGCTCAAATACACAGGAATACAGGTTTAACATGTCAAAGAAATCTGAGGGCTTAATCTGAGCCAGTGTTTGTCAGGAAGGGGGGTTGCCAGACTTTGGGAGACATGCTCATTTCCTCCTGGGACACTTGTCACCTCAGGAAGAGCACTCTTAGCAAAGCAGGTTTCACAGGGCTTTAGGAATTCTTTCTTATGTCCGGATCACCCAGGGAGCCATCTTGACCAGGACAGGGCTGCACCGCTCACCCCCACAGTTTCAGGCTTTAAGCCGATTAGGAAGCAGGAGACATCTCCCAGATGGAAATGAGGACTCGGGCTATGTCAGAATAGCCGGGGGGCGAGGGTCCATCACATCCTCTTTGCTGCAGCCCCCCGAGTCCTTCCATGAGGCCTTCCAAGTGGTCGAGTCTGGCTTAGGTTGCCCCTCCCATGAGGAGTCTTACCCGTCATTGACTGCCAACCAAGCTATGGGGCCAGAGATGGGTAAAGCAGAAGCAGTGCTCCTGCCAGGGAGATAAGCTTTGTCTCCTTAATAGGTCACATCCTTGTGACAGAACAGATCCAGATGAAGTGGGTCCCTTGGGCTCTTACACAGCCCACCATGGGGTGAGGGTTACAACTCCTGAAACCAGGCTGAACAGTCCGCAACAATATAGACAAATGGAATAGAGTTGAGAGTCCAGAAATAAATCCATATATCTACCATCAATCAAGTTTATCTCTTTAACAAATGGTGCTGGTACAACTGGATATCCATCTGCAAAAGAATGAATTTGGACCTGTACCATACATGATATGCAAAATTAACTAAAAATAGATCAACAACCTAAATATAAGAGCTAAAACCATAAAACTCTTTGCAGAAAACATAGGGATAAATCTTCATGATCTTAGATTTAGCAACAGATTGTTAGACACAACACCAGAACCATGAGCAACAAAAGAAAAAGTAGATAAATTGGACTTCATAAAAAAATATATGGGACAACTGTAATAGCATAATCAATAAAATTATTTAAAAATATTTGTGCATCAAAGGATATTATGAAGAAAGTGAAAAGACAAGCTACATAAGAGGAGAAAATATTTACAAATCCTATTTGTGATAAGGGTCTAATATCCCTGGAAATCCTCTTACAAGTCAACAACAAAAAGACAAACAACCCAGTTTAATAATGGGCAAAGTACTTGAATACGCATTTCTCCAAAGAAGATATCAAATGCCAATAGGCACATAAAAAGTTGCTCAATTTCCTTAGATATTAGGAAATGCAAATCAAAACCACAATGAGGAGTCACTTCACACCCACTAGAATGGATATAATTAAAAAATAGAGCCCTGGCTGGTGTGGCTCAGTGGACTGAGTGCCATCTTGGGAACCAAAGGGTCACTGGTTGGATTTCCAGTCAGGACACATGCCTGGGTTGTGGGCCAGGTCCCCAGTAGGGGATGCATTAGAGGCAACCACACACTGATGTTTCTCTCCCTCTCTCTCTCCCTCCCATCCTCTCTCTCTAAAAATAAATAAATAAAATCTTTTTAAAAATTAGAAAATAACAAATGTTGACAAGAATATGGAAAAGAAGCATTAATACAATCGCTGATGGCATATAAAATGCTGCTCCTGCTGTGGGAAATAGTTTGGTGGTTTAAGTTAAACATAGACCTCTATAACCTTACAATTTCCCCTTACCCAGTAAGTCCAAAATAATCAGAAACCAGAACTACTCAAGTACGTGTACATGAATGTTCATAGCAGTACTGTGCACAATAGCCAAACATGGACATAGCTTAAATGTCCATAAAGATGAATGGATAAACAAACTGTGGAATAAAGTACTGACACATTGTTGTGAATTTGTTAAATTAACACTTATTAAGTAAAGCCAGTATGAGATAGTGAGCTGCAATTGAAAAAGAGACCACAAGGGAAGTTTAAATGGAGAGCTTTATCCCTCATAGGTCCTGGAGGAAATACACAGCAGCGGGTCTCAAGGGGCTCTGGAAGGTGCTCAAGGCAGGGTACAGAAACAGCAGGAGGCATATGCTATATTGGGGTCTGTAGCTGGAATGCTTTGAGGTTCCCAGTACAAGACAGGATTAGTCCATTTAAACCAAAAAGGTTGGGGTTTTGGTAAGTTCCACAAGAATCCATCCAAGGGGTGCCCAAGGGGAAGGCCCTAGGAGGTGTGGAGACTGTTGGTTACATGGGCTACTGGGGATGGCATGTGAGGAATTTCCATTTGCCCATGACTCCAGGCTTGTGCTCTAGGGCATGTGCTCATGGAGGAACTAGTTTGAACTCCAAGGCCCCTGCAGGCCGCTTGGTCACACAGAATGGATGCCAAAGCAGTAGTATTATGGAGTAATTTAGCTAAATTCTCAACACACATGCTATATGTAGATGTCCCTCTGGATCTTGCTACCAATTTACAGAAAACATAGAGGACAGACAGACGTTGTAGAACACCACAAGAATGCAATCAGCAAATGTAGACTGTGGGAAACTCTACAGGTCAAATGATGTGGGTCTTCAATATGTAAATTAGAAATATACAAGATTTGTAGAGAAACCCTATATATTAACAAACATCAAAATAAATATCTTATAGCCCTGGCCAGTTGGCCCAGTTGATTAAAGCATTGTGTCATACACCTAAATGTTGAGGGCTTGATCCCAGGTCTGGGCACATACTAGGTTGAGGGTTCTAAGGCAATAAATCTATATTTCTCTCTCACATTAATGTTTCTCTCTCTCTTTCTCTCTCTCTCTCAGTAAACATATCCTTGGGTGAGGGTTAAATATATATATATATTTCATATTTTTCTTGGGTTGGCCAAAAAAGTACATAAAATAAAAGACACATTTTTCATTTTCATCAAAAAGTTCATTGCTTTGGACATTTTAAGTGTTGGCTATCTCCTGAATTAACGTTGATTGTTCTCAATTAATAGCTTGATTTTATTGCTATCAACTTCAACTGGTGTACCCAACTTTGGAACGTTGTCCAGCGAAAAATCTCCAGCACAAAACTTCCCAATTTGTGATATATGCAATCAGTCACAGAACCTTCTACTTACACTGCAAAAATCATTTTTTTATGTTTCACTTTTTTCTTTTCTTGAAATAATAAAGCATACTATGCTGAAAATGTTGCATATTTTCTTCCACCTTCAATATTAAAATGGCTACACAAAAATTCACCAACTTTGAAGTTTTTTTAATTACACACTAACATGAAAGATGTCAGAGTACAATCAAACAAAATTGTTTCAAACGAAGTTAAAGACAATAAGCACTACAAAGCCATGTTACAGGAAAAAAGGCAAACTTTTTTCAAGCTTAATTATTTTTTTATTTTAATTGTTGTTCTTGTACAGTTTTCTGTCTTTTACTCCCATCCCAGCCCACCGCCCCAGCTCTCCCCACCTCCCTACCATTTCCACCCCCCTAGTTTTTCTCCATGTGTCCTTTATACTTGTTCCTGTAAACCCTTCCCCTTTTCCCCTGAAATTGCCTCCCCTCTCCCCTCTGGTGACTTTCAGCCTGTTCTCTATTGCAGTGTCTTTGGTTATATTATACTTGTTTGTTTGTTCTGTTTATTAGGTTCCTGTTAAAGGTGAGATCATATGGTATTTGTCTTTCACTGCCTGGCTTGTTTCACTTAGCATAATGCTCTCCAGTTCCATCCATGCCCTTGTGAAGGGTAGGAGCTCCTTCTTTCTTTCTGCTGCATAGAATTCCATTGTGTAAATGTACCATAGTTTTTTCACGCATTCATTTACTGATGGGCACCTAGGTTGCTTCCAGCACTTGGCTATTATAAATTGTGCTGCTATGAACTTTGGGGTGCATAGGTTCTTTTGGATTGGTGTTTCAGGGTTCTTCAGATATAATCCCAGCAGTGGAATTGCTGGGTCAAAAGGTAGATCTATTTTTAGTTTTCTTAGAAAATTCCATACTGTTTTCCATAGTGGTTGTACCAGCCTACAGTGCCACCAACAGTGCATAGGTTCCTTTCCTCCACAACCTCTCCAACACTTGTTTGTTGCCTTGTTTATGATGGTCATTCTGAATGGTGTCAAGTGGTATCTCATTGTGGTTTTAATTTGCATCTCTCTGATAGCTAGTGATACTGAGCATCTTTTCATGTATCTCTGGATCCTCTGTATGTCCTCCTTGGAGAAGTGTCTGCTCAAGTCCTTTGCCCATTTTTTAATTGGGTTGCTTGTCTTCTTAGAGTGGAGTCGTGTAAGTCCTTTATATATTTTGGAGATTAAACCTTGTCTGAGGTATCATTGGCAAATATGTTCTCACATAGAGTTGGTTCTCTTTTTATTTTAATACTGTTTTCCTTGGCCATGCAGAAGCTTTTTATTTTAATGATATCCCATTTGTTTATTCTTTCCTTTATGTCCCTTGCTTTAGGGGACATGTCAATAGAAATGTTGAAGCGTGAAATATCTGAGTTTTTTCTGCCTATGTTCTCCTCTAGGACTTTAATGGTGTCACAGCTTATATTGAAATCTTTTATCCATCTTGAATTTATTTTTGTGTATGGTGTAAGTTGGTGCTCGAGTTTTATTTTTTTGCACGTAGCTGTCCAGTTCTCTCAACACCACTTGTTGAAGAGGCTATTTTTACTCCATTTTATATTGCTGCCCCCTTTGTCAAATATTAATGACCACAGAGACTAGGGTTTATTTCTGGGCTCTCTGTTCTGTTCCACTGGTCCATGTGCCTGTTTTTATGCCAGTACCAAGCTGTTTTGATTACAGTGGCCTTATAATACAGTTTGTTATCAGGTATTGTGATCCCTCCTACTTTGCTCTTCTTTCTCAAAATTGCTGCAGCTATTCGGGGTCGTTTATGGTTCCATATAAATTTTTGAAGTGTTTGTTCTATGTGAAATATGCCATTGGTACTTTAATAGGTATTGCATTGAATTTGTAAATTGCTTTGGGCAGTATGGACATTTTGATGATATTAATCCTTCTGATCCATTAACACAGAATATGCTTCCATTTGTTTGTCTTTTTCTTGATTTCTTTCTTCAGTGTTGTGTAGTTTTCTGCATACAGTTCTTTTATCTCCTTGGTTAGGTTTACTCCCAGATATTTTATTTTTCTTTTTATTATATCGAATGGGATTTTTTTCTTGATTTCTGCTTCTGCTGTTTCATTGTTGGTATACAAAAATGCCTTTGATTTCTGGATATTGACTTTGTATCCAACTGTTTGGCCAAATTCGTTTATTAGGTCAAGGAGCTTTTTGGCCAAGACTATAGGATTTTCTATGTACACTATCATGTCATCTGCAAACAATGATAGTTTTGTTTCCTCCTTTCTAATTTGGATACCTTTTATTTCCTTTTCTTGTCTAATCACTGTAGCTAAGACTTCTAATGCTATAATGAATAGAAGTAGTGAAAGTGGACAACTTTGTCTTGTTCCTGAACTTAGTGGAAAAGATTTTAGTTTTTCCTGTTGAGTATGATGTTGGCTGTAGGTCTCTCATATGTGGCCTTTATTATGTTGAGGAATGCTCCCTCTATTCCCACTTTGCTGAATTTTTTCATCATAAATGGGCGTTGTACCTTATCAAAAGCTTTTTCCACATCTATTGACATGATCATGTGATTTTTTCTTTACTTTTCTTTATGTGATGTATTACATTTACTGATTTGCAAATATTGAACCATCCTTGCATCACTGGGATGAATCCCACTTGATCGTGGTGTATGATCTTTTTAATGTACTGATGGATGTGGTTTGCCAATATTTTGTTGAGGATTTTAGCATCCACGTTCATCAGCGATATTGGCCTGAAGTTTTCTTTCTTTGTTGTGTCTTTATCTGGCTTTGGGATTAGGATGATGCTGGCTTCATAAAAAGAGTTTGGGAGTTTTCCAGCATTTTGGATTTTTTTGAATAGTCTGTGAAGGATATGGGTTACCTCGTCCTTAAATGCTGTGTAGAATTCTCCTGTGAAAACATCTGGTCCAGGCCTTTTGTGTGTCAGGAGTTTTTTGATTACTGCTTCAATTTCATCTGCTGTTATTGGTCTGTTCTGGCTTTCTGCTTCTTCTTCATTGAGTTTTGGAAGATTATATTGTTCTAGAAACTTGTCCATTTCACCTAGGTTTTTAAATTTCTTGGTATACACTTCTTCATAGTAATTTCTTACAATCCTTTGTATTTCTGTGGTGTCAGTTGTAATCTCTCCTATTTCATTTCTGATTGTGTTTATTTGCGTCCTCTCTCTTTTTTTCTTGAAGAGCCTGCTTAAAGGCTTGTCAATTCTGTTTATCTTTTCAAAGAACCAGCTCCTGGATTCATTGATCTTTAGGATTGTGCTTTTAGTCTCTATGTCATTTAGTTCTGCTCTGATCTTGGTTATTTCCTTCCTTCTACTTTCTCTGGGCTGTCTTTGTTCTTGTTCCTTGAGTTCTTGTAGACGTAGGGTTAGGTTGTTTGTATGAGATGTTTCTATCTTTTTTAGGTAGGCCTATATCACTATAAACTTCCCTCTGAGGACTGCCTTCCCTGTGTCCCATAAGTTTTGGGTTATTGTGAGTTCATTTTCATTTGTTTCCAGAAACTTTTTGATTTCCTCCCTAATTTCATCCTTGACCCATTCACTGTTTAATAGCATGCTATTCAATCTCCATGATTTTGAGTGTTTTGGGTTTTTCCCCTTGAGGTTGGTTTCTAGTTTCAGTCACTTGTGATTGGAGAAAATGCTTGTTATGATTTCAATTTTCTTGAATTTGGTGAGGCTTGTTTTGTGTCCTATCATGTGGTCTATCTTTGAAAATGTTCCATGTGCATTTGAAAAGAATGTGTATTTAGTTTCTTTGGGATGAAGGGCTCTCTATATATCAGTTAAGTCCATTTCCTCTAGAGTGTTGTTCAATGCCACAATATCTTTGTTGATATTTTTTTGGAAGATCTGACCATTTTTGACAGTAGGATGTTAAAATCGCCTACTATAATTGTGTTGCTGTCAATATCTTTCTTGAAGTCCTCTAAGATTTTCTTTACATATTTGGGTGCTCCTACATTGGGTGCATATATGTTTACAATGTTTATGTCTTCTTGGTGGATTCTTCCCTTGAGTATTATGAAATGACCTTCTGGGTCTCTCTTTATGGCTCTTCTTTTGAAGTCTATTTTGTCTGATATGAGTATTGCTACCCTGGTGGGGTTTTTTTTTCCCCTGACCATTTGCTTGGAAAATTTGTTTCCAGCCCTTCACTTTGAGTCCGTGTAGGTCTTTTGTCCTGAGGTAGGTCTCTTGTAGGCAGTATATGTGTGGGTCATGCTTTCTTATCCATTCAGCAATTCTATGTCTTTTGACTGGAGCATTTAATCCATGTACATTTAAGGTTATTATTGATAGGTATTTATTCATTTCCATTTTCATACCTGTGTTTCTCTCTCTCTCTCTCTCTCTCTCTCTCTCTCTCTCTCTCTCTCTCTCTCTCCCCCCCCCTTCCCTCCCTCTCTCTCTATTTTCCTTCCTTTCCTTAAAGCAGTCCCTTTAGTATTTCTTGCAGAACTGGTTTGGTAGAGGTGTATTCTTTTAGACTTCTTTTGTCTGGGAAGCTCCTTATTTGGCCTTCTTGATTGAAAGCCTTGCTGGGTAAAGTAGTCTTGGTTGCAGGCCTCTGGTTCTCATTACTTGGAATATTCTTGCCATTCTCTTCTGGCTTGGAGCATTTTCATTAAGAAGTCAGCTGCTAAACTTATCCGGGGCTGCCTTGTGTATTCCTTCCTGTTTGTCCCTTGCTGCCTTTAAGATTCTCTCTTTGTCTTGGAATTTTGTCATTTTAATGATGATGTACCTTGAAGTGGGCCTCTTTGGGTTCCTCTTGTTTGGTACTTTCTGTGTTTTCTGGATTTGTGTGACTTTTTCTCTCATCAAATTAGGAAAATGTTCCATCATTACTTTTTCAAATAGGTTTTCTATCCCTTGCTCTTCTGCTTCTCCTTCTGGCATCCCTATTATACAGATATTATTATTTTTCCTGTTGTCTTGCCTTTCTCTTAATCCCTCTTCATTCTTTCTGAGCCTCTTTTCCTTTTCTTGCTCTTTCTGGGTGTTTTTCCTACTTTGTTCTCCAACTTGATGATCTGATCTTCTGCTTCATCTATCCTGCTTTTCATTCCTTCTACTGTGTTCTTCAGTTCAGAAATTGTATTCTTCATTTCCTCTTGGACCTTGTTGGTAGTTTCTATTTTCTTTTTCATGTTGACATAGTTTGCAGTGAGTTCATTGTAGTTTCCCTGTAGTTTCTGATAATTCATTGTGAGCTCATTGAGCTTCCTGATAACCATTGCTTTGAACTCAGTATCTGATAGTTGTGTTGCCTCTATTTCATTTAGCATTCTTTCTGAGGCTTCCTCCTTTCCTTTCATTTGGGGATTGTTTCTTTTTCTTCCCATCGTTTGTGAGACTCTTCTTGTTAGCCTCTGCTTCTCAAATTGATCTGTTCTGGCTCCCTGGGTTTATGGTGTGAACTTCTGTGGTAGAATACCTGTGAGATTCAGTGGTGCAGTCTCCTTCGGGTATCCTGGTGTTCATTGCTTCCAGTGTCTCAGCTGTTGGGATGCTCCCTCTTTGGTACCAACTCTGTTTTTTTCACAGTTCCAGGTTTTTTGTTTTTTGTCTCACTTGTGGGTATTTAAAAAGAGAAAAGAGGGGGAAATGAAAAAAGTAGAAAAAGAAGAAAGAGGAAGGAAGAAGAGATAAAATTGGAAAGAAAGGAAGAAGGAAGAAAACAAGAAGGAAGTAAAGAGAAGCAAAAAAAGTTGAGGGGTAAAAAAGATAAAAAATAATTTAAAAATAATAAAAAATTATTGGAAAAAGAAACCACTCTGGCTGTTTTCAAACTTGTGAAGCTGGTTTTTCTGGTCTTGCTGGCTGCAACATCTGAGGGGTGATTGTATCGCTTTTCTCCCTGTTCAGCACTCAGTCAGCTGTGGGCTACTCTCCCCAGGGCTAGCCGGGCACCTCTCTGTGCAGGGCCTCAGGGCATGGGCTCTGGGACTGCTGCAGAGCGAGCACTCTCCCTGAGTTTATGGGTGTGAGCTCTGGGCCTCCTATAGGGCATGCACTGTCCTTGGTTTACAGGTGGGGGTTCCAGTTTTCTACGGAGCATGTGCACTGCCAGAGTGTACGAGTGTGGTCTCCGAGGGTTTCCTGCATTTTGCTCGCTCACCCTGGGTTCACAGGGGTGAGGTCCAGGTTTCCCACGGATTGTGCACACTCCCCAGGTTTATGGGTGTGAGCTCCGGTTCTCCTATGTAGCGCTTGCACTGCCTGAGTTTACGAGTGTGGGTTCCGGGTTTCTGCAGTGTGTGCCCTCACTCTAAGTTTACAGGTATGAGTTCCAGGTTTCCCACGGATCATGCACACTCCCTGGGTTCACATGCGTGGGCTCTGGGTCTCCCACAGATCGCTTGCGCTCCCCGGGTTTCCCATGTGGGCTTCCCCAAAGCCACCTCCTCCGATTGCGGACACCTCTGGTCACAGCGGCTCCGGCATGCACTCCACTCAGGGCTATGTGTGGGTGCTCACAGCCCCAGCATGTTTGCCACTCAGACTTTAACTTCTGTCTCTGCAACGTCAAGCAACCAGGTCTCTCCCGTTGCTGCTGAACCTTTGTTTGTTTGGGGAGCGAGCAGTTAACCTGGCTCCCTCCCTGGAGCCCTGTGGGAGACTCGGCAAGCTCGGAGCTCAGGGCTTCAGCCGCCCTGGTCTCTGCACCAATCCCTGGGCTCTTATTGTCCTGAAGAACTCTCCTTACCATCTGGTTTTTCAATGTCCACTACAGATTTTGATCTCCTATTTTCATATATGCTGTGGTACTGTTGGCTGTCTACTGTTCCTCTGTAGATCAGCTAGCTTTTTCTTCCCTGTGTAGGGAGAAGTGGAACCTGCCTCCTCCTACCATGCCGCCATCTTCCTTCAGTCCAAAACTGGTGCTGACCATTTGAAGGGTGCCTCAGCTCCTCCTGGGGTGCTGCTAGAGTCTGTTGATGACCGGATGGCTGAATTCCCACAGCAGGAGTAATATAGAGAGGAGACAGAGCAAGACCAGCTCCAATACTCAGCGTTGCTCCCCCATGGCCAGTGGGTCTCTCCTGGCAGGCAACATGGGGCAATTCACTCACACACCCCTCAAAAGCAAACTTTTTGACCAACCTAATATAAACAAGGTAAGACAACATATAGTGATGCCCTCCTTGGTAATAATTAAACTACAGAACAATGAAGAGATGTGATCATTATAAATCAGGGTAGTGGTTACTTTGAGGGGGAGCGAGAAGGATGAGATTGAGATTGACCACAGGCAGGTCCTTCAGACAAACTTCTGTGTTCTTGGTCTGAAGGTAGTTACAAGCTGTTTCCCTTACAAAAATTTATTGTCATGCATTGTTTCATGTGATTTCCTATACCTTTTTTACTTGCAAACAATTCCCTAGCCCAGAGAATCTGATTCAGGGAGTATGGGACAGGGTCCCTGTATGGTTTTTTTAAAAATATATTTTATTGCCTATTCTATTACAATTGTCCCATTTCCCCCCATCATTCCCCTCCACCTACCACACCCCCTCCCACCCACATTTCCCCATGTTAGTTCATGTCCATGTGTCATAAGTTCTTTAGCTTCTACTTTTCCCACACTACTCTTGCCCTCCCCCTATTTTCTACCCACCATCTATGCTACTTATTCTCTGTACCTTTTCCCCCTCTGTCCTCCTACCACTCCCCTGTTGATAACCCTCCATGTGATCTTCATTTCTGTGCTTCTGTTCCTGTTCTACTTGTTTGCTTAGTTTGCTTTTGTTTTATGTGTGGTTGTTAATATCTGTGAGTTTGCTGTATTTTCACTGTCATGTTTTTTATCTTCTTTTTCTTAGCTAAATCCCTTTAACATTTCATATAATAAGGTCTTGGTGATGATGAACTCCTTCAACTTGACCTTATCTGAGAAGCACTTTATCTTCCCTTCCATTCTAAATGACAGCTTTGCTGGATAGAGTAATTTTGGATGTAGGTCCCTGCCTTTCAAGACTTCAAATACTTCTTTCCAGCCCCTTCTTGCCTGTAAGGTCTCTTTGGAGAAATCAGCTGACAGTCTGGTGGGAACTCCTTTGTAGGTGACTGTCCTCTTATCCCTTGCTGCTTCTAGAATTCTCTCCTTCATTTTCATCTTGGCTAATATAATTATGATGTGCCTTGGTGTGTTCCTCCTTGGGTCCAACTTCTTTGGGACTCCCTGAGCTTCCTGGACATCCTGGTAGTCTATTTCCTTTGCCAGATTAGGGAAGTTCTCCTTTATTATTTGTTCCAATAAGTTTTCCACTTGTTGCTCTTCTTCTTCTCCTTCTGGGACCCCTATAATTCAGATGTTGGGATGTTTAAAGATGTCCCAGAGATTCCTAAGCCTCTCCTCATTTTTTTGAATTCTTGTTGCTTCCTTGTTTTCTGTTTGGATGTTTGTTTCTTCCTTCTGGTCCACTCCATTGATTTGAGTCCCAGTTTTCCTTCCATCTCTATTGGTTCCCCATGCGTCTTCCTTCATTTCACGTATTGTAGCCTGCATATTCTTGGCCGGAAATGGGTTGTTTTTTTTTTTAATTTAAATATATGACCATACAATATTATATTAGTTTCAGGATTTCTGGCCAGGATGGAGGTGTAGGTAGACACACTATGCCTCCTCACACAACCAAAAGAAGGACAACAATAATTTTAAAAAAAAAAAAAAAAACAGCAGTACCGATGGAAAATTGAACTGTATGGAAGTCTGACAACCAAGGAGTTAAAGAAGACACATTCATCCAGACCAGTAGGAGGGGCAGAGTCAGGCAACCAGGGTGGAGAGGACATGCAGCAAAGTGGTGGCTGGCAGACCCTGGGGTTGCAGGGTGGTAGCTGGCAGACCTACCCAGGTGGCAGACTGTGGAGCGCAGCATGGTACCAAGGCAGCAGGTGGTCCCACATTCACATGCAAATAAACCAGGTGAAACTGGGGAGGGAGATGGACCGTGCAACCCAGGGTCCCTTTTCAGGGAAATAAAGCCTCAGAACACCAAATGAAAACAATTGTGGGGATTGAAGTGCTGGGAGAAACTCCCAGCCTCACAGGAGAGTTTCTTGGCGACCCACTGGGTCCTAGAACGTACACAAACCTACCCACTGGGAATCAGCACCAGAAGGGCCCAATTTGCTTATCAGAAGTGGGGGAAGTGACTGAAATCTGGCAGAGAACGGAGCAAGCACCATTGTTCCCTCTCAGAACCCTGCCGCATATACAGCATTACAACCCAGCTACTGGGTTGCCCAACCCAGGTGACCACCTAAGACTCTGCCCCTCGCTATGTCACAGGCACATCAAGACAAAAAAAAGGGGGGCCCAAACAAAAGAACAGATCAAAGTTCCAGAACAAATACAACTAAGCAACAAAGAGAGCCAACCTATCAGATGCACAGTTCAAAGCACTGGTGATCAGGATGCTCACAGAATTGGTTGAATTTGGTCGCAAACTAGATGCAAAAATGAAGGTCATGCTAAGTGAAATAAAAGAAAATATACAGGGAACCAATAGTGATGGAAAGGAAACTGGGACTCAAATCAATGGTGTTGACCAGAAGAAAGAAACAAACATCCAACCAGAAAAGAATGAAGAAACAAGAATTAAAAAAAACTGAAGAGGGCTTAGGAACCTCCAGAACATCTTTAAATGTTCCAACATCTGAATTATATGGGTACCAGAAGGGGAAGAAGAAGAGCAACAATTGGAAAACTTATTTGAACAAATAATAAAGGAGAACTCCCCCAATCTGGCAAAGGAAATAGACTTCCAGGAAGTCCAGGAAGCTCAGACAGTCCCAAACAAGTTGGACCCAAGGAGAAACACACCAAAGAACATCAAATTACATTACCCAAGATTAAAAATAAGGAGAGAATCTTAGAAGCAGCAAGAGAAAAGAAGACAGTTACCTACAAAGGAGTGCCCATAAGGTATCAGCTAATTTCTCAAAAGAGACCTTACAGGCACGAAGGGACTGGAAAGAAGTATTCCAATTCATGAAAGGCAAGGACCTGCATCAAAGATTGCTCTATCCAGCAAAGCTGTCATTTAGAATGGAAGGGAAGATAAAGTGCTTCTCAGATAAGGTCAAGTTCAAGGAGTTCATCATCACCAAGCCCTTATTATATGAAATGTTAAAGGGCTTACCTAAGAATAAGAAGATAAAAAACATGTACAGTAAAATGACAGCAAACAGACAATTATTAACAACCACGCTTAAACCAAAAACAAAAGCAAACTAAGCAAACTACTAGAATAAGGACAGAACCACAGAAATGGAGATCACATGGAGGGTTATCAACAGGGGAGTGGGAGGAGAAAAGAAGAGGAAAAGGTACAGAGAATAAGTAGCATAGATGGTTGGTAGAAAATAGACAGGGGGAGGGTAAGAATAGTGTGGGAAATGTAGAAACTAAAGAATTTATGACACATGGACATGAACTAAAGGGGGGGAATGTGGGTGGGAGTGGTTGTGCAGGGTGGAGGAGAGTAAAGGGGGGAATGGGACAATTGTAATAGCATAATCAATAAAATATATTTTAAAATATTATATTAGTTTCAGATGTGCAACATGATTCAATACTTATATCACTGCAATAAGTATAGTAATTATCTATTACTGTACAAAGTTTTTATTATATTATTAATTATATTTCCTGCATTATACATTACATACCCATAACATATTTATTCCATAAGTGGAAGTTTGTACCTTTTATTTCCTTTAATGTTTTTCACCCATATTCCCACTCTCTCCCCTCTAGCAACCATCAGTTTGTTTTCTGTAACTATGTGTTTCTGTTTTGTCTTATTTATTCATTTGTTTTGTTTTGTTTTAGATTTCACATGTCTGTGAAATAATATGGTGTTTGCTTTCTCCATTCAACTTATTTCACTCAGCACAATATCCTCTAGGTAATTCTTGTTTTTGCAAATGGCAAGATTTCATTCTTTTTATTGCTAAGTAATATTCCATTCTCTATATATATACCACAACTTCTTTATCCTAGGGAAAAAAAACATGAGTAGTAAGTTCTTTGACATTGGCCTCAGCAACATTTTTTTGGATATGTCTTCCATGGCAACTGCAACAAAAGCTAAAATAAACAACTGGGACTAAAATAAAAAGCTTTTGCACAGAAAAACCATCAGAAAAAAGATAATCTACTGAATGGGAAAGATATTTGCAAATGATTTATTCAATAAAGGGTTAATATCCAAATTATATAAAGAACTCATACAACTCAACATAAAAAACAAGGTATGTTTTTAGAATACTCCATGTGATTGTTATTGTGAAAAAGGAATAAGAGCATCCCTAATCAATCTTAATGCTCAAGAGAAACAAAACAAGAACCAGAGCCCAAAGTGTTTAAGTTAATCAAAGACCCCTATGTTCACAAAACAACTCTGAAGATTTTTCAAAGATTCATACACAGGTAGGACCTATGCCAAATATACTAGAGCGGATCCTTGTGAGAAGAGAAAGGAATGAAAAAGGCAGATAAGGAAGGACTAGGAAAATAATAACAAAATAAAAATTAAGAAGGAAAGGAACTTACCTCTACTGATGATCATAAGTGCCACAAATTGAAAATTCTGATTAAAAGATATTACTAATCCTGACTTCTGGCCAAGTGGAGGCGTAGGTGGACACTGTGCCTCCTCTCACAAGCAAAATTAAGAACAACAAATATTTAGAAACAAGAAAACAACCAGCGCTGATGGAAAATTGAACTGTACGGAAGTCCAACAACCATTCATCCAGACTGGTAAGAGGGGCAGAGTTGAGGCAGGAAAAAGTGAAGGTATGGATCCAGGCATGCAGGCAGCAGCTTCTGGAAATTCCCAGGTGTGCAGATGGCAGCTAGCAGACCCCAGATGGCAGCTAGCGGACCCCGGGCACAAGATGGCAACTGTGCAGACCCAGTGAGGCTGTGCAAGGCGGCTGGCTGACCAGGGGGTCCCACATTGGCACACAGATAATCCAGGTGAAGGGGAAGCGGCAGAAGGGACTGGAATCCCAGAGAGAGAGTAGAGCAAGTGCCATTGTTCCCTCTCGGACCCCGCCCCTATGTACAGCGTCACTACCCAGGGACTGGGCCGCCCTGCACTGGGGAACACCTAAGGCTCCATCCCTCATACATAACAGCCGTGACCAGACCCCCCACCCTGCAAAAAAAAACCCCACCAAAACTGGCTCAAACTGGAGAACAAATTAAATCCCCAGAGACAATTCCTCTAAGCGACAAAGAGATAGCCAACCTATCAGATGCACAGTTCAAAGCCCTGGTGATCAGGATGCTCACAGCACTCGTTGATTTTGCTCACAAATTAGATGAACAAATGAAGGCTACACTAAGTAAAATGAAGGAAAACGCATGGGGAACCAATAGAGATGGGAGAAAAACTGGGACTCAAATCAATGGAGCAGACCAGAAGGAAGAAACAAACAACCAAACAGAAAACAAGGAAGAAACAAGAATTCAAAAAAATGAGGAGAGGCTTAGGAACCTCTGGGACATCTTTAAACGTCCCAACATCTGAATTATAGGGGTACCACAAGGGGAAGAAGAAGAGCAACAAGTGGAAAACTTATTGGAACAAATAATAAAGGAGAACTTCCCCAATCTGGCAAAGGAAATAGACTTCCAGGAAGTCCAGGAAGCTCAGGGAGTCCCAAAGAAGTTGGACCCAAGGAGGGACACACCAAGGCACATCATAATTACATTAGCCAAGATTCAACTAAAGGAGAGAATTCTAGAAGCAGCAAGGGATAAGGGACAGTCACCTACAAAGGAGTTCCCATCAGACTGTCAGCTGATTTCTCCAAAGAGACCTTCCAGGCAAGAAGGGCCTGGAAAGAAGCATTTGAAGTCTTGAAAGGCAGGGACCTACATCCAAAATTACTCTATCCAGCAAAGCTGTCATTTAGAATGGAAGGGAAGATAAAGTGCTTCTCAGATAAGGTCAAGTTCAAGGAGTTCATCATCACCAAGCCCTTATTATATGAAATGTTAAAGGGACTTATCTAAGAAAAAGAAGATCAAAAATATGACAGTGAAAAGACAGCAAACTCACAGCTATTAACAACCACACCTAAAACAAAAACAAACAACTAGAAAAGGAACAGAACCACAGAAATGGGGATCACAGGGAGGGTTATCAACAGGGGAGTGGTAGGAGGACAGAGGGGGAAAAGGTACAGAGAATAAGTAGCATAGACGGTGGGTAGAAAATAGACAGGGGGAGGGCAAGAATAGTGTGAGAAAGGTAGAAGCTAAAGAACTTATGACACATGGCCATGAACTAAAGTGGGGGAATGTGGGTGGGAAGGGGTGTGCAGGGTGGAGGGGAATGATGGGGGAGAAATGCGACAACTGTAATAGCATAATCAATAAAATATATTTTAAAAAGATATTACTAATCCCATTTTACATAGTTAAAAAACAATGTTCGTCTCTGGTTGGTGTGGCTCAGTGGATTGAGTGCTGGTCTGCAAGCCAAAAGAAGGGTCTTCCATTGGCTTCCCAGTCAGGGCACATGCCTGGGCTGCAGGCCAGGTCCTGAGTAAGGGGCATGTGAGAGGCAACCACACATTGATGTTTCTCTCTCTTTCTCTTTCCCTTCCCCTCTGTCTAAAATTAAATATACAAGTAATCTTTTTCAAAAAATTTTAAAAATAAGATTCAAAGAGAGTAAATAACTTGTTCAAAGTTACACACAGAACCCAGACTCAAACATCAGGTCTCTTCTGATTCCTAGTCTTGTGTTCTCTCCACTCTTTCTGCTGTCTTCAGCACCCATAGGACCACAGAAAACCATACTGCTGGTCACAGTTGTGAGCCTGCTGACACTGGAACACAGGCTTCATCCACCCATGGTGTCTCCTCCAGGGGTTCAGGCTGAGTACACATAATGAGAGCTTCCATTTGTGAGCATCTGTAATGTGCCAAGCACTTTATGCTGTATTCTCACTTAATCTTCATGTCACCCTGGGAGTCAATGTTATTATCCCATTTTACAGATGAGGAAATGGACGCACCAAACAGAAGTGCTATGCCCAAATGTGGTCAGTAAGTAGCACCAATGGAGACATGACACTTGAGGCCACACCCTGAACCAACAGCACCAGGAGTATGCAATTCCCTGCTGCCTGCACCTCTGAAAACAGCAGGACCACCCTCTCCTCTCCGGGGTTGCTGTTGCTCTTACCACTTACCTGGCAGGCAAAGTCCTTTGAAAAGAGCCAGCAACCTGGTCAGTGTGGCTCAGTTGATTGGGGCATTGTCCCATAAACCAAAAGGTCAAGTGTTTGATTCCATGTCAGAGAACATGCATAAGTTGTGGGTTTGATCCCAAGTCAGGGTGTGTACAGGTGGCAACTGATCAATGTTTCTCACACCAATGTTTCTCTCCCTTGCTCCCTCCCTCCCTCCCCATCTCTCACAAATCAATAACCATATCCTTGGGTGAGGATAAGAAATAATAATAAAAACGTAAAATAAAACTTATGCTGAAAGCAGATACTTTTTAACATTGCAGAGGGTCTCATTTGGCCTTGTGTATCCCTCCACCTAGCATCTGCCTCAGTTCCCAAGTGTGGAAACACACTTTGAACTGGATCTGAGCCCTCCAGCCTTGCCCATCTCTCTCCTTTCACTGATTTGAAAATGAAGAATAAAGAATCCAAAGGGATCAGAGCTGGAGACTGAAGAGTGGCGGGGCCACTGTCTTCTAAACAGGTGCTGGCATTTCTCACTGTTTGTCCTCAGTGCTCAGTAACCTCTCAGATTGGGCAGAATGGAAGAAGTTATGACTGTGGAGTCAGCAGACTTTGCTCCTAATCTGGCTGTGTCACTTCTTAGCTTTGAGGACTCAGACCAGCTGGTCAACCTCTCCAGCCTCTACTGCCTCAGCTCTAAGGAGGAGATAGTACAGCTGATTAGCCCAGGTAAGAGCAGAAAACAAACAATGATACATGCCATGGGAATAACATAGGAAGTATAACCTTTTAAAATATTTTAGTGTTGGTCCTTCTTGGCAAACTGGCATGGCTGTAGCTCATAGCAACCTGAACAACCATGATAACTGATCACTGTCCCAGGTAAGGGGAGATACTCTCAGAGGTTTCCATGCAGAGCTTCTTACCCCAGGGTCTTGAGGTCTGAGTTAGAGCATAGTTACCTCACTCACCCATGAATTCTCCTGATTCTTCCTTCTGACCCTACTCTGTCCACAGCTCACTCAAGTCCCCACTGTCCCTCCTGTGACCACCTGGCCCCTGCTCCTGACTCCTGGCTTGGGGAAGTTCCTGAGCTTCTTTCCCCCTCTGGGACCAATAGTGATGGGAAGAAAACTGGGAGTCAAATCAATGGAGTGGACCAGAAGTAAAAAAGAAACATCCAACTGAAAACAATGAAGAAACAATAATTCAAAAAAAATGAGGAGGGCTTAGGAACCTCCAGGACATCTTTAAATGTTCCAACATCTGAATTATAGGGGTACCAGAAGGAGAAGAGGAAGAGCAACAAGTGGAAACTTATTTGAACAAATAATAAAGAATTTCCCCAATCTGGCAAAGGAAATAGACTTCCAGGAAGTCCAGGAAGCTCAGAGAGTCCCAAACAAGTTGGACCCAAGGGACTCCCCACCCCTTAGAACCTGCTGCCTAGCATAGGTTATGTGGGAGAGTCCCTAGTACCCTCCACATAGCTGTACCCAGAGGAGTGGGGCAGCCAGGCAGCAGCCCTTAGGAGCAGAGTGAGGCAAGGGGGCATCCCTGCAAAGCCCCAAACTCACAAGGTGCAGTGGTGCAGCCTCCTTGGGCTACAGTGGCTTTGAAGTTGTAGAGCATGCTGTCCTGAGCATCCTGATGGCAGGAAACAGCCAGCTTTGATGTGTTGGCTCAACAAGGACTTCGATGCTAACAGTAATCCATCCAGCCTCAGGGCTGCTGACTTGCTACCCCAGCTCCTGAGGTACCTGTTTCCTACAGAATTGTGTGCTGTGGCTGTGCTTTGTGGGGCCACCGGCCTGCCTGCCTGGCCAGCCACCTCCTGGGCTCACTCTGTCCCCATAGTTCTCACACCAGGCTCTTGCTCACATTAGTACCTGTGCTGAGCCTGCCCCACATTTCTCTCTGCTCTCCTGTCCTTGGCTATTTCCTGTTCTGTTCCACGCATGCTTCAGAGGTGGACTTCACATGACAATCACTCTTTACAGCTGGAGTCTTTTATCTGGAGGCCCTTGAACACCCTGAATGAAATACAAAAGCGGGGTTTGTGCCTGTGTGTGTTTTGGGAGGAAAGAGCTCACAGCCTTCAGGGCCTGGGATACTGCCCCAGAGAAGGCCAAGTGTCCTGCCTCAGGAAACCTGCTTTGCTTAGACTAATGAGCCTCTCTGACTTTCAATCTGTCCCTCGACACAGTGGGGCCGGCCACTTGTGCTGGAAGGACTTGCCCTGCCATCCACATTGCTGCAGATGTGTGTGGAGCAGGCATGTGCTGGGGCTGGACTCCAGCCTTGGCCCTTTCAAGGGCATTGGGACTGCCTCTTCAGCACAAGCGTGCACTCTGTTGTGGATGGGAAGACCCATGGCTGTGGACTCAAGTTGACCAGATTCAAATCCCATCTCTGCCACTGGCTCATTCTGTCTCCACAACACCCACACGATTAACCTCTGTGAACCTCCAATTCCTTATCTATAAAATGGCAATAAGAACATTAACCTCCCAGGACTGTTGTGATAATTCAGTGAGATGCTGTAAGAAAAGCCACTTCACAATGCTATTTTTTAATTGACTGCAAATGCTATTCTTTAATTGACTGAACTAAAAACATTTTTAACATTTTAAATACCCTTAACCCCATAAGTCAAAAGCACTGCAGAGTGATGGTTGTTAGTTTTGTGGGTTCTAGTGTCTGTGTTCTGCAGGTGACAGGGTCAGAGCACAGATAGCACTCAAGCAGTGCCTGCACCTTAGGTCCCATAAGCTGCTGTTCCTGCCAGGAAGGCTGGCAGGTGAAGAATCTTACCAGAGGCTGTGCCTTAGAGCTAGTCAGCCAGTCTCACCCCATGCCTCACCACAGCCCACACCCCCACCCAACTGATACTCCCTCAGCCCAGTGGACAACCAGAACCTCTCTCTGTTCCTCTCCAAACCCTGCTCAGCCTAGACAGCACCTCAGGGACAAAGCCAGCAGGTACACTTTGCTAGGCATGGAGCCTTCTGTTCATCAACCAAGGAAGAAAGCAAGGACTTGGGGCTCAAATTGAGCCCTCACATGGTTGGTAGGAAAAAGACCGTGTTCACAGGCATGTGCTTCTCACTGACTTCACACTTATCCCATATGACCCCATTCCCACCTTTGAGGCAGAGCCAGGAAGCCCATTTTCTGGATGAAGAAACTGAGGCTCCAAGAGGTGAGTGCTTGCCCAGATTTCACAGATAGCATATGGAGGAAGTACAGGAATTAACAGTCTAGGTCTGCCTGAACTCAGTGCCCTGTTGTTCCCTCACACTGAGGCTCTTTCGTTGCAAATGTTTTTGAGAGTAAATTACCTGAAATACCACAAATTTAGCTGGTAGCTGCATCACAGATGGCCTGTGACACAGATCAGGCAAGAGGTATTTGGTCAATAAGATACAGCTATGGTGTCAAGGTGGGAGGGCAGCTGAGGGGCCCAGACCAGTTTAGGGGCCACCCAAGGTGCCTCTGAGCCAAAGTCCCCACATGAAAGCTGTTGGCTCTCCCACCCTGGTCTGTCTTTCTCTGACACTCTGCCAGGCCGCTCTGCCCTCCTATTCCAGAAGGGGCGCTCCTATGGGGCAGGGGCAGGCTCAGGCCTCACAGAACTTACAGTATAACCTAATTTAATATATATATGACATACAAATTTTTTTAAGAAACTGACCAAAACATTGACAGTAGTTATATTTAGATAATGGGATAATGGACATCACTTATTTCCTTCTTTGTTCTTTAAAACAAACAAACAAAAATGTTCCACTTTAAGAGACATCATCTTTGTGAGCAGAATAATGAGGCACTCAGGAGGGAAAAACATTCTTTTTCACACAAGTAAAGTGATAAGCCACCAGCCCCAGTGAGCCAATGTTGTAGACGGCAGGCCTCCAGGAAATCTCCCCTGACCCTCCACTCCTTGCAGGCTGCACTCTCCCCCTCAGGAAACTGTAACCATGTCATGGGTCCCCCCTATTTGTCTCCCACTTTGAAATCCCCCAGTGGAGCAGGGTGGTGGATAGACAGGGATGAGGAACAGCCTTGAGTCTCCAGGCACTGCCCCAGGCTGCAGCACACCTGACCCATGGGTCTGAAGTGCAAGGTCCTGCATCCTCCTCAGGTTTGCTGCAAAGCAGCCACACTGAGCTTCCACCCAAGTCAAGCAGCCATAGTAAAGAACAATGCAGAAAACTCATGCTGGATGGGCCCCCACGAGACAACTGGCTGCATGATGTTCAGTCTTTCAGGCTCTCAGAGACCCTCTAACCCCACAGTCCGTTGGGGCATGTATGTGCCTGCTCTGGTACGTGTCCTCTCCTAGTACCAGACCTTTCCTAGCAGCTCTCCTAGCAGACCTTTCCAGAGCTCAGCCTGGAGCCCTCGATGTGGGTGCAAGAAGAGGACTCAGAGCCTGCAGGATGGGTTGGCAGCCTTTCCTCTGATGTTTCTCTGCTCTCTCCAGTGTAACAGAGCCAGCCTCGGCCTGGGAATAGCAGAAGGATCAGAGGGAACACTCCTGTGAGGTAGGAAGAGGATAACTCAGTGCTGGGACAGCCTGGGCATCCAGTCCCAGGGTTCACTGGGCCCAGAACTGGTTCAGGGGAAGGGTCACACCAGGAACACTTCTGGGACCTCCCCAAAAAACCCCTGAAAAAATGGCCCCTTATCTACCATTCTACCCACCCTCTTCTGCCCAAAAGGGTCTGGAGCTCTGAGACAATGACTTGCCTACAGTTTACAGGGAGAGAAGAGCTTTCCAGACTGGGACTGCAAAGAAAGCAGAGCCACTGAAATGCACCTGGACCCTGCATTACAGCCTGAAGCAGTCTGATGACCTGAGGGCATTAAAGGGCCTGACCTGAGTGAGAGGCAGGAGGCCCAGCTCAGATCCCGCTCAAAGGGGCAGGGCTGTCTCACCAGCAGCCAACAAAGCTTCCAAATGGCTGTTCTGAGCAAAGGAGTCTGAGGAAGCCACACACAAACATGCATGCAGGCATGTGCGTATACATGCACAAACAAACACATGCATGTGAACACATCCAAACACATGTGAACAGACATGCAGATGTGTTTCAACCACAGGAATTCCTTCTTTCTCTTCTATGTCAGATTTTTATGGCTGAAGCCAAAAAAGTAATCATTTGTAGATTGAAAAGAGCCAGCAGGATGACCTCACAGAGGCTGGATTGTAACCCAAATGACAACTGTCTCTCTCCTGTGGCTGGCAAAAGAGGCTCTCTCTTTTCCCCACTGGGCACTCAGTGGCTTAAATCCTGCCAATCATGCATACTGGCCAAGCTCCATAACTTCCCTGAGCCTCAGTTAACTCACAAAAACCAAGGAAAGCTTTTACTCCTCAGGATTGTTCAAGGGTGATGGAAGGAAACAAACCCAGGAACCCAGAGGAGTCAAGCCCAGAACACGTTCAATTGCCTAGTGAATCCTTAGCTGAATTTAGTAGGCCTCCTGCAGGCCAGGAATCTGCATTCTAACATGCTTCTAAGATAATTGTTAGAGTCTAGAAAATTGGGAAACCCTAAAAGAGGGAGAAACACACAGGGGCCATGACTAGCCCCGTTAAGGTGCCCAGGACCCTGCAGCCACAAAAAGCAGAGTCTTCCAGCACTGAGGGACAGACATGGACAAGTGAGAGTCACTCTCCATCTCCCCCATAACCCTAGAGCCTGGTCCAGGGCTGCACTCCACTCACGTGCACACAGCCTTGGTCCTCATATCCACATGGGCCAGACATGGGACAGGGCTCTCAAGCTCAAGAACTCACACCAACATTCCTTGTGGACCCCTTTTCCACAGGAAGATCAGGCTGAGAGGTCCCCTAGAGATGTGCTCCAAACCCACTGAACCCCAGCCAGGAGAAACATTGTGGGGAAAGACGAACATGTCCCTTATATTTGGGTGCAATTATAATGGAGCTCCCTAGGCCTAGGGTCATTTGGACAAGCAATCCTGGGATGTCCCTAGACCATGAGTCTAGAAGGGAGGCAAAGTTTCTGGGTTCTTCACCCCATGAGGAGGAAAGATCTGGAAAATCAGTGTGGGGCCCATAACAGGTGCCCTAGTGGCCAGCATCTGTGGGTGGCTCTGTGTATAAATGCGCCTGAAACCCCACATTTTGACTCAGAATGCTCAGCAGTGGCACAGGATATCTAGGAGTTCAGTAGCAGTTGATGGCATGAGACAGAAAGGGAGGGCAGGTGAAGGGAGGGGAGAAAAAAGACAGGTAGGGGCAGAGAGGTCAGGGAGTTTATTGGTCTGTTAAAAGGCAGTGGCCGCTGAATATAATGTGATATCCTGGATGAGATCCTGGGACAGGAAGGACATCCTGGGAAAATCTGGAAAACTCTGAGTAAAGTCTATAGTTAGTTAGCATGTACCAATGTCAACCTCTAAGTCTTTGGTAAAGAGATGATGGTTCTGTACTGGGTGAGGGGGTACAAGAACTCTCTGGATTATCTTTACCACTCTTCTGTAAATTCAATATAAATAAAAAGTGTTTTTTAAAAAGGCAGTGACCAGAGCAAAAGGGCACCTTTGGGCATCAGCAGCCCCTCACATTCCATGTCACAGACAGCATGCATGGTCCAGTTTATAGGGCAGGGCTCTCTGAGGCTGGGAAGTAGAGAAGTGGCCTAGGAGAATCCTGGTTCCCAGCATGGCTCTCCATCTCTGCACACCTGCCCAGCTACTTTACCCCTCCTGCTGCACTGCCTTTTCTTCCAAGGGCTGGGCTGAGAATCTGCAGAGGGTCCCAGAGATGGAAGGCACCCTACAGAATGCCCAACCTCTGCTTCTCCAGAGTCCATTGCCTTGCACACAGTAGATGCTACATAAGTGCTCAGACAATGAAGGCAAAGAAAAACTATCAGCCTTTGTGACACCCACTAAAATGGAATGTGGGAGAGACCCACTAAAGCCAGCATGGACATACCAGGGGTGCAAGAATCAGGGATCACTGCAGGCTGCTCAGCCCCAAGGGCACAAGTGGGGCATGGATGAGATAGAAGACTTCAGTTGGGTCAACAATAGAGGCCAGTGTGGAGATGTCAGCGGAGGCTCCAACCTTAATAAGGAGATAAAAGAAAATGCTTTCTTTCTCCAGCCTTGGTTCCCAAGATCCAAGGCAGGGTGGGACAGGCTGGCCAGCCCAGCACAGACATTGACTACCTGAGATACGCTATCACTCCCAGGCAGTGACTGCTGTAGGGCCCTGACAAGGGGTCAGGATTCCTACAGCTCCAGTACAGACCTTGCCTCAGAGGAAAATGCTACTTAATTTTCATCCCTGCTCTCCATAGAGAGCTCAGCCCCTTTCTGATGCTGGACAAGCAGACCCAACCTGCTGGACCTCCATCTTTCCCAGGCCTCCTGGCTCCCTGTCACTGGCCAAACCCTGAATCCCAAGCCCCTCCCTTGAGTGTTCACCAATTGACACCTTACACTGAGCTTACACAACCTGAGGAGGTTTAGGATGAAGGTCTTCTCACCACAGTGCAAAGGAACATGACCCTCGGTCACTCATACCTGGGCACTCAGCTCACCTGCAGTACTACTTCAGGTTAGATACCCTGAACTTTTGAGCCACAGCCCCCCACCATCAAATGAGGACAGCCATAGTACCCCACACACCTGGGGCCAGGAAAGATGAGATGATAGTGGGAAGGTCCTTCCCATCTCCTGCCAATTTCAGAACCTACGCCTAAGCAGGAAAACCAGGTCTAGGCCACACTGATTAGTAGCAAATCACCATCATTATCATTGATGCATATAATAATGCATGATCTCATGGCCTTTTAACATTGATCTGCTTTCCCTCAAGCAATGCAACCTGCTTGCTCACATACCTGGGGCCTCCCTACCCCCAAGTGCCTCCTGTGCTGGAGAGGCAGAAACCCATGGAAAAGTGAGTCTCCATAAGTGTCATAAATGGTTAGCCAGGCAGAAAGCTGGGAGGCCTAGGGAAAAACCACCCCATTTCTTGGACCTTTCAAACAATGGGCATGAACCCAATGAGCATGAGCCCAATGAGCCCAGGGGTGCTGGCCTGCGTGCTTGAATATCACAGGATTGTGTTTGTCCCTGAGCAGGTCACTGCCCTCTCTGGGCCTCACTTCCACCATCTTTATAGATGGGGTTGAATTGGAGGATATCAGATGGTCTACATTCCAACCCCTTGGGTTAATGCAACTAAATTTAATAAAGTGGAGTTGGGCCTCAGTTTCCAGATCTGTTAAATGAGTATATAAATAGCTCCTACTTCTTAGGGTTGATGGAGGAGTAACGAGTAGCAAATATAAAAGGTTGAGAGAACCTAGGTGACTTCTGCCACCCAATAAACACTACCTCAAGTTATTCTTGTTATGTGGGTCTTGTTGCCATTCTTGTCAACAGTCTTATTTTAACTAATTTCTACCAACATCTGCTGACTCTTCTCTCAGGTATAATATATGCTCACAACAAGAGAGCTGGGGGTTAGGAAGAATTCCCTCATTTCCAAATGAAAAAGACACTTTTGGCCACAACAAGGGTAAATATTCATCTACAATATTTATGACACTCCTCTCAGAAGTTCAAGGCAAACCAAGTCCCTCTTCTGTTCAAGATATATACAGGAACTGTTTCAACAAGGACCTAAGAATCAAGGTCCTTATTAATCTGTAAATTCTTCATTCTGCAGCTTATCTGGTCTACAAACTGGGGCAATTTATTTTACCTCTCTAAACTTGAATTTTTAAATCTAGAAATGGGGATAATACCTGCTACACTGTGTTCATTGATGAAAGGCAAATGTAACTAGTACAGTGCCTGGCACATTGCAACTGTGCTGGGGGGAAAAATGAATGCTAAAAACATTAATATGAAGAGGTGGGAAGTGTAGCAAACAGACACAGGTCCAGAAAGATTTAAGATCCCTACATGGACAGAGGTGCTGCTGCAAGGGAATGTGAAGAAGGGCAGGGGCATTTCCCAACACCTGTTTCCCGTCAGGCCAATGCCCAACCAGAGCCCAGTCTTCTGGTGCCTAGACCTCAACACTGCCTGCTTGGTGTGACCAGGAAGAAGATGAGGAGTATCAAAAAGCTCCAGAAGAGATAGCAGAAGGATGCAGTGAGATATTCAACTCTCTTCTCCCTCATGTCGTTCAGGCACAGGGGCGCCCCTGGTGGAGAAACCAGGAACTGTTGGCAGTGCACCTGGAGGAGCTGAATGCTAGGTGCCCCCACGCTGGATATTGCCCCACATGTCCCAGGTACCCATGAGTCCCCTGTTTATTGCTGCCAAAGTAATCTTAACCACCCAAAGCTGCAGGATGGAGCTAAATAGGAAGGCCCTGTCAGCTATTCCCTCACAGACTGTGTGGTATGACTAGAAGGCCACCCAACAGAGCCACTTAGAGGGGAAGGCACCCTACATGACGAGGGGCCCAAGCATCAGGGCCCTGGAACCACACACACCTCCAGCAACACCTTTGCCCAGAACCTATGGGAGCAGTGGAGCCTGAGGAAAGGACATGGGCTTGTCCCACAACTCTGGCCTGAGACAACACACCTCACAATGCCTTCTCAGTGAATGAGGTGCGATGGCCTTAGAAGGTCTCTTCCCATTCAAGGCCAGGCCACAGGACCCCACACATTGTCCTGCTTGAACCACACAGGTAACTTTATACCTTTGCACATTTGGTGTATTCTTCACAGGGTACACTTCCTCCCTTCTCTGCCTGGTACATTTCACTACCTCATTCAGGCTTATTCATCAATCCCAGGCAGTTGGAGACCTTCTTCTTTGGCAATTGTAGCATTAACTCACACATGCCCTTTCCATTTATGCTGGTTTATGATTACTTATGTGCATATCTTTCTCCCTGCATATACTATGAGTTTCTCCATAAAAGGAATATCTGTCTATGTCTCTTAGCGCTGGATAGTGCCCGTATCAGAACAGGAAAAAAATTAGAGGGAAAGACAAATGGGTAGTGGAGAGATAGATGTATGGATGGATGGATGGATGAACAAATCAATGGAGACATGGATGGTAGATTCACAAATGGATGGGTTGATGAACATTTGGATAGATGATGGAGGGAAATATTAGGTGGGTGGACAAATAGATGGTAGTTGGTGGAGAACGTGGATGATGGATGGATATATGGCTAGATTCATTCACAATCTGAGATAAACCATATCTCCCTTTCATTAAGAAGTACAAGTGGGTGATTATAAAATAGTCACAGGGATGTAAAGTGCAGCATAGGGAAGGTAGTCGATAACACTGTAAAAATTATGTATGGTGCTGGGTGGGTCCTGTAAATATCAGGGGAACACTTTGTAATGAATGTGATTGTCTAACCACTATGTTGTACACCTGAAACTAATACAAAATAATATTGAATAAAACTGCAGTTGAAAAATTGGAAAAAATTTAATACCTCCCCAAAAGATTTTCCTTTCAGTCTAACAATTCCCCTTGGATTGTTCTGAACCATCCAAAATGGTTCTCTTGGACTTCCAGCCAAGATGGAGGCATACGTAGACACACTGTGCCTCCTAGCACAAACAAAAGAAGGATGACAACAATTTAAAAATAAAAAAACAACCAGAACTTACAGAAAACCGAACTGTATGGAATTCCGACAACCAAGGAGTTAAAGAAGACATATTCATCCAGACCAGTAGGAGGGACGGAGACCAGCAGCCAGGTGGAAAGGACATGCAGCAAAGCATCAGCTGGTGGACCCAGCAAGGTGGTGGATGGTGGAACAGGACACAGTGCATAAGGTGGCTGGCAGACCGGGCAGTCTCACATTTGCGCACAGATAAACCAGGCAAAACTGGATACCGGGACAGACCGCACAACCCAGGGTGCCAGGACGGGAAAATGAAGCTTCAAACCACTGATTGAAAACACCTGTGGGGGTTGAGGAGCTGGGAGAAACTCTCAGTCTCACAGGAGAGTTTGGTGGAGAGAGCCACAGGGTCCTAGAATGTACACAAACCCACCCACTGAGAATCAGCACCAGAAGGGCCCAACTTGCTTGTCAGAAGTGGGGGAATTGACTGAAATCTGGCAGAGAGCAGAGCAAGCACCATTGTTCCCTCTCGGATCCCCGCCCCACATACAGCATCACAACACAGGGACGTGGGTTACCCCACCCAGGTGAATACCTAAGGCTCCGCCGTTCACTATGTAACAGGTGCATCAAGACAAAAAAAATTGGCCCAAAAGAAAGAACAGATCAAAGTTCCAGAACAAATATAACTAAGCAACAAAAAGATAGCCAACCTATCAGATGCACAGTTCAAAGCCCTGGTGATCAGGATGCTCACAGAATTGGTTGAATTTGGTCTCAAATTAGATGAAAAAAAAGAAGGCTACACTAAGTGAAATAAAGGAAAATGTACAGGGAACCAACAGTGATGGGGAGAAAACTGGGACTCAAATCAATGGAGTGGACCAGAAGGAAGAAAGAAACACCCAATCAGAAAAGAATGAAGAGGAAATTCCGGCCAAGATGGAGGCATAGGCGGACACACCGTGTCTCCTCTAACAACCAAAATTAAGGACAAGAAATATTTAGAAACAAGAAAACAACCAGAACTTATAGAAAATTGAACTGTACGGAAGTCCAACAACCAATCATCCAGACTGGTAAGAGGGGTGGAGTCGCGGCAGGAAAAAGTGGAGGTGCGGACCCGAGAACGCAAGCAGCAGCAGCTGGCAGTTCCCAGGTGCACAGGCCGTGGCTGGCGGTCCCCAGGCATGGAGGGCCAACTGTGCAGATCCAGTGAGGCCACACAAGGCGGCTGGCTGACCAGGTGGTCCCACATTGGTGCGTGCAGACAGTCCAGGCAAAGGGGAAGTGGTGGAAGGGACTGAATCCAGGAGAGAGTGGAGCAGGCGCCATTGTTCCCTCTCAGACCCCGCCCCCACATACAGCGTCACAACCCAGCGACTGGGCTGCCCCACCCTGAAGAACACCTAAGGCTCCACCCCTAAAACGTAATAGCTGCGACCAGACTAAAACCAAAACAAAACAAAACAAAAAAACACCAAAAATGGCTCAAACCAGAGAACAAATGAAAGCTCCAGAGCCAATTCCTCTAAGCCATGAAGAGATAGCCAACCTATCAGATGCACAGTTCAAAGCACTGGTGATCAGGATGCTCACAGAATTGGTTGATTTTGCTCACAAATTAGATGAACAAATGAAGGCTACAATACGTGAAATGAAGGAAGACGCATGGGGAACCAGTGGAGATGGGAGGAAAACTGGGACTCAGATCAATGGAGTAGACCAGAAGGAAGAAACAAACAACCAAACAGAAATAAGGAAGAAACAAGAATTCAAAAAAATAAGGAGAGGCTTAGGAACCTCTGGGACATTTTTAAACGTCCCAACATCTGAATTATAGGGGTCCCAGAAGGGGAAGAAGAAGAGCAACAAGTGGAAAACTTATTTCAACAAATAATAAAGGAGAACTTCCCCAATCTGGCAAAGGAAATAGACTACCAGGAAGTCCAGGAAGCTCTGAGAGTCCCAAAGAAGTTGGACCCAAGGAGGAACACCCCAAGGCACATCATAATTCCATTAGCCAAGATTCAACTAAAGGAGAGAATTCTAGAAGCAGCAAGGGATAAGAGGACAGTCACCTACAAAGGAGTTCCCATCAGACTGTCAGCTGAATCTCCAAAGAGACCTTCCAGGCAAGAAGGGCCTGGAAAGAAGTATTTGAAGTCTTAAAGGCAGGGACCTACATCCAAAATTGCTCTATCCAGCAAAGATGTCATTTAGAATGGAAGGGAAGATAAAGTGCTTCTCAGATAAGGTCAAGTTCAAGGAGTTCACCATCACCAAGCCCTTATTATATGAAATGTTAAAGGGACTTATCTAAGAAAAAGAAGATAAAAAATATGACAGTGAAAAGACAGCAAACTCACAGATATAAACCACCACACCTAAAACAAAAGCAATCTAAGCAAACAACTAGAACAGGAGTAGAAATACAGAAATGGAGATCACATGGAGGGTATCAACAGGGGAGTGGGAGGGGAACAGAGGGGTAAAAGGTACAGAGAATAAGTAGCATAGATGGTAGGTAGAAAATAGACAGAGGAAAGGCAAGAATAATATGGGAAATGTAGAAGCCAAAGAACTTTTATGTATGACACATGGCCATGAACTAAAGCGGGGAAATGTGGGTGGGAGCGGGTGTGCAGGGTAGAAGGGAGTGAAGGGGGAAACTGGGACAACAGTAATAGTATAATCAATAAAATATTTTTTTTAAAAAATGGGTGTCTCAAACACCAAGTTAGAAATTCACACCTTGGTCATCTACCTAGAGCTGGACTTTGAGAGTGTTTGTTAAGTTTTATCATAAGCTTTGACCCAGAAATAGTATTATTTTTTTCTCCCTGGGAATTATGAGTAAGAGAATACAGATCCCAATGGAGGAAGGACCAGTGGAACCTCCTCCTTCCATAAGAAGGTAAGTAAATTAACAGAAATGTGATAGAATGTACTTCAATGCCATCCAGCAGAAGCCCCTCACTAACTGAAGACCAAAGAGGACCATGACCTACATCTATGTTCATAGCAGAACCATTCACAACAGCCAACAGGTGGGAGCAACCCAAGTGTCCATCGGAGGATGAATGGATGAATAAAACATTGTATATACCCATAAAATGGGGTATTATTAAGCTTTAAGAATAAAGGAAATGCAAAATGGTAGAGCCACTTTGGAAGACAGTTTGGTAGTTTCTTACAAAACTAAATATACCCTTACCATATCATCCAGCAATCACTCTCCTTAGTATATGGCCAAAGTAGTTGAAAACATGTCCACACAAAAACATGCACATGGATGTTTACAGCAGCTTCATTCATAATTGCCAAAGCTTAGAAGCAACGAAGATGTCCTTCAGGACATAAGTGAATAAATAAACTGCATATCCAGACAATCAAATATTATTCAGTGCTAAAAAGAAATGAGCTATCAAGCCATGAAAAGACATGGAGGACACTTAAATGCATATGACTAATTGGAAGAAACCAATCTGAAAAGGCTACATACTGTATGATTCCAACTATGAGACATTCTGGAAAAGCCAAAGCTATGGAAACAATTAAAAGATCAGCCATTGCCAGCGTTCAGTGGGGACAGAGGAGTAAGAAGAGCACAGACAATTTTTAGAGTAGTAAAACCACTCTGTACAATACTATAATGGTGTATATTTGTTCTTACACACTTGTCTAAACCCATAAGACAGATAGCACCAAGACTGAAGCTTAATGTAAACTGTGGTCTTTGGGTGATAATGGTATTTTAATGTAGGATTATCAATTGTAACGAATGTAATACTCTGGTGGGGGATGTTTGTAATGGGGAAGGTCTGGTTGCAGGGGCTTGGCAGGCAGGGGCATATGGAAAATCTCTGTATCTTTCTCTCAATTTTGCTGTGCACTTAAAACCTCTAAAAAACAAAGTCTATTAAAATGTAAACAGATTAGTCTGAATGGAGCAAGCGAGCTGAATGGTTGTGTGGTTGAGTCTCAGAGACCGCCAGCACTAGCAGCATGGCTGACCAGCTGACTGAAGAGCGGATTGCAGAATTCAAAGAAGCTTTTTCACTATTCGACAAGAATGGTGATGGGACTATTACAACAAAGGAATTGGGAACTGTAATGAGGTCTCTTGGGCAGAATCACACAGAAGCAGAGTTACAGGATGTGATTAATGAAGTAGATGCTGATGGTAATGGCACAAATGACTCCCAGAATTTCTGGCAATGATGGCAAGAAAAATGAGAGACACAGACAGTGAACAAGAAATTAGAGAAGCATTCCTGTGTTTGATAAGGATGGTAACGGCTACATCAGTGCAGCAGAGCTTCGCCATGTGATGACAAATCTTGGAAAGAACTTAACAGATGAAGACGTTGATGAAATGATCAGGGAAACAGATATTGATGCTGATGGTCAAGTAAACTATAAAGAGTTTGTACAAGTGATGACAGCAAAGTGAAGACATTGTACAGAATGTGTTAAATTTCTTGAACAAAATTTTTTTATTTTATTGATTATGCTATTACGGTTGTCCCATTTCTCCCCCATCATTCCCCTCCACCCTACACACCCTCTCCCACCCACATTCCCCATTTTAGTTCATGTCCATGTGTCATAAGTTCTTTAGCTTCTACATTTCCCACACTGTTTTTGCCCTCCCCCTATCTATTTTCTACCCACTATCTATGCTACTCATTCTCTCTACCATTTCCCCCTCTCTCCTCCTCCCACGCCCCTGTTGCTAACCCTCCATATGATCTCCATTTCTGTATTTCTACTCCTGTTCTAGTTGTTTGCCTCATTTGCTTTTGTTTTAGGTATGGTTGTTAGTAACTGTGAGTTTGCTGTCTTTTCACTGTCATATTTTTTATCTTCTTTTCCTTAGATAAGTCCCTTTAACATTTCATATAATAAGGGCTTGGTGATGATGAACTCCTTGAACTTGACCTTATCTGAGAAGCACTTTATCTTCCCTTCCATTCTAAATGAAAGCTTTACTGGATAGAGCAATTTTGGATGTAGGTCCCTGCCTTTCAAGACTTCAAATACTTCTTTCCAGGCCCTTCTTGCCTGGAAGGTCTCTTTGGAGAAATCAGCTGACAGTCTGATGAGAACTCCTTTGTAGGTGACTGTCCCCTTATCCCTTCCTGCTTCTAGAATTCTCTCCTTCATTTGAATCTTGGCTAATGTAATTATGATGTGTCTTGGTGTGTTCCTCCTTGGGTCCAACTTCTTTAGGACTCTCTGAGCTTCCTGGACGTCCTGGAAGTCTATTTCCTTTGCCAGATTGGGGAAGTTCTCCTTTATTATTTGTTGAAATAAGTTTTCCACTTGTTGCTCTTCTTCTTCCCCTTCTGGTACCTCTATAATTTGGATGTTGGGACGTTTAAAGATGTCCTGGAGGTTCCTAAGCCTCTCCTTATTTTTTTGAATTCTTGTTTCTTCCTTGTTTTCTGTTTGGTTGTTTGTTTCTTCCTTCTGGTCCACTCCATTGATCTGAGTCCCAGTTTTCCTCCCATCTCTATTGGTTTCCTGTGTATTTTCCTTCATTTCACGTATTGTAGCCTTCATTTTTTCATCTAATTTGTGAGCAAAATCAACCAATTCTGTGAGCATCCTGATCACCAGGGCTTTGAAATGTGCATCTGATAGGTTGGCTATCTCTTCACGACTTAGAGACATTCGCTCTGGGGCTTTGATCTGTTCTCCTGTTTGAGCCATTTTTCGTTTTTTGGGGGGGGAAGGGGTCTGGTCGCAGCTGTTATATACTGAGGGGTGGAGCCTTGGGTGTCCCCAGGGTGGGGCACCCCAGCTGCTGGGTTGTGACGCCGGAAGGGGGGCGGGGTCCAAGAGGGAACAATGGTGCTTGCTCTGCTCTCAGATTCCAGTCCCCTCCGCCGCTTCCCCTTCACCTGGATTATCTGCACTCCAATGTGGGACCACCTGGCCAGCCAACTGCCTTGCACAGCCTCACTGGGTCTGCACTGTTGCCACCCCATGCCCGGGATCCACTAGCCACTGCCTGCACTCCCAGATCCACCAACCTCCACTTTTTCCTGCCGTGACTCCACCCCTCTTACCAGTCTGGATGAATGGTTATTGGACTTCTGTACAGTTCAATTTTCTATCAGTTCTGTTTGTTTTCTTGTTTCTAAATCTTTATTGTCCTTAATTTTGGTTGTGTGAGGAGGCACAGTGTGTCCACCTATGCCTCCATCTTGGCCAGAAGTTGTACAAAATTTTTTATTTGCCTTTTCTTTGTTTGTAACTTATCCATAAAAGGTTTCCCCTACTGTCAAAAAATATGCATGTATAGTAATTAAGACTTCATTCCTGGGCCAAGATGGAGGCGTAGGCGGACACACTGTGCCTCCTCTAACAACCAAAATTAAGGGCAACAAATATTTAGAAACAAGAAAACAACCAGAACTTATAGAAAATTGAACTCTATGGAAGTCCAACAACCATTCATCCAGACCGGTAAGGGGGCGGAGTCGAGGCAGGAGAAAGTGGAGGTGCGGGCCTGGAACGCAAGCAGCAGCAGCTTGCAGTTCCCAGGTGCACAGGTGGCAGCTGGCAGTCCCTGGGCCCACAGGCAGCAGCTGGCAGACCCCAGGCACAGGAGGGCAACTGTGCAGACCCAGTGTGGCCGCACAAGGCGGCTGGCTGACCAGGTGGTCCCACATTCGCATGCGCAGATGGTCCAGGTAGAGGGGAAGTGCCAAAAGAGACTGAATCCAGGAGAGAGCGGAGCAGGCGCCATTGTTCCCTCTCAGACCCCGCCCCCACAAACAGCATCACAACCCAGCGACTGGGCTGCCCCGCCCTGAGGAACACCTAAGGCTCCACCCCTCAAACGTAATAGCCGCGACCAGACTAAAACCAAAACAAAACAAAAAAATAAAACCCACCAAAGATGGCTCAAACCAGAAAACAAATAAAAGCCCCAGAGCCAATTCCTCTAAGCAGTGAAGAGATAGCCAACCTATCAGATGCACAGTTCAAAGCACTGGTCATCAAAATGCTCACAGAATTGGTTGATTTTGCTCACAAATTAGATGAAAAAATGCAGGCTACAATACATGAAATGAAGGAAGATGCATGGGGAACCGATAGAGATGGAAGGAAAACTGGGACTGAAATTAATGGAGTGGACCAGAAGGAAGAAACTAACAACCAAACAGAAAGTGAGGAAGAAACAAGAATTCAAAAAAATGAGGAGAGGCTTAGGAATCTCCGGCACATCATTAAACGTCCCAACATCCGAATTATAGGGGTCCCAGAAGGAGAAGAAGAAGAGCAACAAGTGGAAAACTTATTGGAACAAATAATAAAGGAGAACTTCCCCATGTCCAGGAAGCTCAGAGAGTCCCAAAGAAGTTGGACCCAAGGAGGAACAGGCCACGGCACATCATAATTACATTAGCCAAGATTAAAATGAAGCAGAGAATACTAGAAGCAGCAAGGGATAAGGGGACAGTCACCTACAAGGGAGTTCCCATCAGACTGTCAGCTGATTTCTCAAAAGAGACCTTTCAGGCAAGAAGGGGCTGGAAAGAAGTATTCCAAGTCATGAAAGGCAAGGACCTACATCCAAGATTGCTCTATCCAGCAAAGCTGTCATTTAGAATGGAAGGGAAGATAAAGTGCTTCTCAGATAAGGTCAAGTTCAAGGAGTTCATCATCACCAAGCCCTTATTATATGAAATGTTAAAGGGACTTATCAAGAAAAAGAAGATAAAAAATATGACAGTGAAAAGACAGCAAACTCACAGATATTAACCACCACACCTAAAACAAAAGCAAACTAAGCAAACAGCTAGAACAGGAATGGAACCACAGAAATGGAGATCATATAGAGGGTTAGCAACAGGGGCGTGGGAGGAGGAGAGGGGGGAAAAGGTACAGAGAATGAGTAGCATAAATAGTGGGTAGAAAATAGACAGGGGGAGGGCAAGAATAGTATGGGAAATGTAGAAGCTAAAGAACTTATGACACATGGACATGAACTCAAATGGGGAATGTGGGTGGGAGAGGGTGTGTAGGGTGGAGGGGAATGATGGGGGAGAAATGGGACAACTGTAATAGCATAATCAATAAAATATATTTTAAAAAATAAAAATAAATTTAAAAAAGTCTTCATTCCTCCATGTTTTCTTCCTTTATTGTCCTTATCCTGAAACCTTATTTTAGAAAATTGATCAAGTAACATGTTGCATGTGGCTTACTCTGGATATATCTAAGCCCTTCTGCACATCTAAACTTAGGAGGAGTTGGTCAAATGAGGGAATATCTGGATTTTGCCTTTTTTTAAGTAGTTTTCTTTAGGAACTATCAGCATGCTGTTGTTGAATTGTGGAGTTGTAACTCTGCATGGACTATGGACAGTCAACAATACGTACTTAAAGTTGCGCTATTGCAAAACAGGTGTATTATCCAGGTACTGGTACACTACTTTTTTGTACTGCTGGTCCTGTACCAGAAACATTGTCTTTTATTGTTACTTGCTTTTTAAACTTTGTTTAGCCACTTAAAGAAAATCTGCCTATGACACAATTTGTCTCAAATCCATTCCAAGTTGTATATTTGTTTTCCAATAAAAAAAAATTTACCCCCTCCCCCCAAAAATGTAAACAAACAGAAAATACTTGTAACTTGTGAGGTCTGTCCAGAAAATATCCAGCCATCAGCTACCCCATAGTATTTTCCTGAATCTCATTGATGGTCTGAAATCTCTTCCCTTTCAAAGGTGATTTTAGTTTTGGGAAAAACCAGAAGTCACAGGGCACCAACTCTGAGTTGTAAGGGAGCTGAGTCATCTGAGTGACTTGATGTTTTGCCAAAAAAACTCTGCATGAGATGTGATGCATGAGCCGGCATGTTGTCATGATGAAGCTGCCAATCACCAGTTGCCCATAGCTATGGCCTTCTGAATCATCCAAACAGTTTCTGCAGTGGAATGTTCAAGCTCAATGCAAAATTTGATGCAGATTCACTGCTCCACTCACTCAGTTGTTTTGCATATAACAGCCACTCAATGGTCTCTACCACCCCCACTGACTAGTACAGTGAAGTCATCATTGTTCACAAATGTGCATTCCAGTCCACTCTCCCTGGCTGCCAGGTTGCATTGATGTCACACAGACAGTTCTTATTATATTAAATGGCTAGAGTTTTTCCAGACAGACATCATATATGTAAAAAGAAATTATATTATTACTATACAAAGAGCTCTAACAAATCAATAAGAAAAAGAGATATCCAATGAAAATGGAAAATAGATATGAACAGGCAGATCATAAATAGATTCAAGTGATCAGTAAATATATTAGATAATATTAATAGCTAACATTTACTTAGCCTTTGTTTTGAGCTAGGTACTATGCTAGCACTGTACATGTATGGTGCCCTTAAACATTGAAATCCAACTAATAAGGCATTTACAAATCCCATTTTATAGATTAAGTAATTCAAATCCAGGAGATTCAGCAACTTACCCAACATTATAGAGCTTGAGAGTACCAAACGGGAATTGTCATCCAGACAGTCTGACAAAACACAACCTTACTCATAATAAAGGAGTTGTAAAATCAAAATATTAATAAGATTTATTAAGATATCATTTTTCCCTTATAAAGTTAACCAAAATATTAAAGTTTGATAACACTTAAATGTTGACATGAATATGAGGAAATAAGCATTTTTGTTTATTATTGATGTAATCCTTTTGGAGAGCAATTTGCCAATATGCATAGACATTTTATATCACCACTCCTGAAACATTATCCTACAGATATTCTCACATATATACACAAAATTATACATGCAAGGATATTTATTTTTACATGGTCTTTGTAATAGCAAAAATATAGGAAACAACACAAAGTCCAGTAGAACCTCACTGTATTCAATATGCCCATGAGAAGGGAAGTAAAGTCTATATATGGCAATAGTATCTACAAGATATATTAATTTTTTAAAATAAATGCAGAATAGTATCTAGGATCATCTCATTTGTATAAAATAGTTAGAAGTCTGAGCTGTGGTTACAAAGGAAATTTCCTGGAGGACCATTGGAAATTACAGTGTTAACTATGGGAACTGCAAAGTGGAGAGAGAGACAGACCTTCTCTGTACACTTTGCACTATTTGAAGTTCTAATCATGAACATGTACAATGTTTAAAAACAAAAGCCAAGGTCTGTACTATTTGAAATTCTTATCTTAAATATGTATCCCTTCTGTTACGGAACAGGGGAGCTGGCCCTGAGCAGGTATGCTGAGGGTATGCCTAGGGCCAACTGGAAGTGTGGGTCCTTGACATTGTGTAGAAAAGATTCACAACAACAGTCCAGGTGACTAGACTATAAGGGTACGCTTATTAAACCTGGGGACCGTAGAACAAGGAAAAGCTTAGCAAAGAAGAAGCAACAGGAGAGCCTAGGTTGGGCTGCCTTAGCTCACTGGAAAATCAGAGAAAAGGGGAGCCTTGGGGATAAGTTCAGGGGATTAGCCTGGGTCAAGCTGCGAGCTGCCCATGGGCTTAGAGTTTAGGAGACTCCTGTGGGGAAAGAAGAAGAGAAAAAGAATGGCATGGGCTGCTTCTCAGAGGCAGAGCTTGCTCTGGGTGCTTTGTCTGGAAGCTATTATCTCTTTCTAGCAGGCAGGAATCTTAGGGGAGGTCTCAGGAGAGGGTTTCAGCAGAATATTCATCAGCTCTCCAGGTGTGCCCTTTCAGGGTCATGGTCTCCACTGATTGGTCAGTGACAGGGCAGGGGGTCTTTAGTCTTTGTAATTGGTTCCGGTATCCCCCACCTAGTTTTGCTGCTTTGCTGGGCCTAGATGTTATCACTAAGCAGGTGACCTTTTGTATCTGGCTGTAAATTGCTGGGCCAGTTTGTTGAGCTATCTGTCTCAGTTTCCCTAATCCACTTACCGAGGAATTTTCCTAGCTTCGTACTATTCCATCTCACTTTCATTTTTAAAAAGACAAAAAGCCAGCCCTAACTTCACACAGACTGGAGTTTGAATTCCAGTTTCTTCATTTCCAGGTCATAAAACAGGGCAAGTTACTTGATCTCTCTGAATTTCAGTTGTCATTGTGAAGTGGGGCTAATTGTAAGAAGATAATGCATGAGAAACATCATCATTGCCTCTGCCATTTGTTTAGTGTCAGAACGTGGCAGCCAATATTATCATTGTTTTCATTCATTGACAGAATATGAAAACTTGATGTTTTTCAATTAACTAACTGTGTGTACCAATAACTTCTTCAGGCAGATTATAGGTATCTTCCTTACTGTGAAAATATTACATCTGGAGGTACAGCAGCCATCTTGTGACCATGAAAACACCTTGAAGATGGCTGAGCAAAATTATGGAAAGACTTTGAATTCCTGATGTCTTCACTGAGCCACTGTGCCTACTCTAGAACAGTGGCCTCCTAAATTATTAAGTGAAATTAAGAATTAAGTGAGAAATTAAACATTCAAAATTTTTAGATAACTTTTGTTTCGTAATTCAATTACTTGTAGCCAAAAATGTCCTAAGGGAGATGCCACCTCAGAGAGGCCTTGTGGGCATGGAATGAGAGAGGAGTCCTTGTCCTGGACACAGCCTCCTCTCCCCTACTGAAGAAGAGAAGCCCAGTCCTGTGCAGGCTGCACTCTCTCTCTCAGTTCCATGCACACCCAGCCACTCTTCAGTTGTGAGGCTGTCACCCTGTCCTCCTGCTTGACCTGCTGTCAGGAATAGGCTCTCCTTCTGAGCTCTGCCTTGGCACCAGTTGGAGTGGGTGTAGACCGTGCCAGGAGAGGAATGACAAGAGAGAAGACCTTCAGAATCAGCCTCACCTCTGAACTTTTGGCCTCAGTCCTTCTGTGACAGTCAACTCTAAATTCCATCCCCTCCGCAGCCCACTGCCCCCACACTCTCTCTCAGTGGTCTCTTCTGCCAGGCAGCATCAGGCCCACTACCAGGAGGCCCAGTCCTAGCCCACACCTGCTCTCCATGACCCAGGTAGAGGACCCCCTTGTGTGGGACCACAGAGAAGTTCAGAGGCTCTAGGCAACTTTAAACACAAAGGCAAGCCATAGGGTTATGAAAGTACACCTATTTAGGGTCCACTGACAAAGGCCCCTACATCCAGCCCCCTTGGCATGTGTAATTCACATCCAAATCAAAGGTGTAAGTGAAGCTGTCTCCCTCTACCTCCACCCCGTGCCCCCCAAGGCCGCTGATGTCACTGCCTGGACTCCACTCTCTTCATTCTTCCCAGCATCTCCACCTCTGTACTCCTTTTCATGATCTTCTGCTAGGTGAACCTGGTTGGCGGGAGAGTGTCTGGAGGAGGAGTGGAGGGGAGGACAAGGCACAAGGACCACCTTCTACCTTACACGAACCGCCACTCCCTTACCCAGCCCCACATCGAACTGCAATACTTTGCCTGTGACCTCCGCCCTCTGGACAGGTCCTGCAGGAGTTCAGGTCACTCCATGGGGCTCCCAGCTGGTGAGGGTGTGTGGCTCCACGGCCACTAGGGGACATCAGCGATCCACCAGTGGACCGCGCTGCTGGTGACCTGCACTAAGCAGGAGCCCTGAGAGAGACCCCACGGGAAGGACCCCACCTGGCCCCCTGGGACCCACACCACGCAGCCAACCCTCTAACCCTCCCCATCAGCCCCAGAATCCCATCCCTCCCCAGCACCACTCAGCACCCGCCAAGTAGTGGGGATGTGGGTGGTCGCCTTGCTCCTAGCCCCAATTCCATAACCAAATGGTGCCCAGGGGACTTAAAGCCCTGGAAGAGGAGGAGCCCAGGCAGGGACTAGGCACAAAATGTAAGTGGTGAACAGAAGACTTGGTAATTAAGATAAATGTTGTGCAATATCTTTAAATCAAAATTAATGCAAAAAATAAATGCAAAAAGTCAATAATTCAAATAAAGGCAGTATCCAACTTCCCACCTGGCTGCCCTACCCTTCAGCAAAGCTCAGGCAGTGTTCCTGGTGTCTCCAGTAGTGCTCTGTGTACCAGGCCTGAGATGACAGCCCAGCTGGCTCCTGCCTCCCCTTCCCCAACCCAGTGGTATGACCACTTAGGAGGATGTGGGCTTCGCCCAAGGGATGCTACAGGAGATCACTTGGGGGGACAGAGAAGTTCAGCGGTTGGAATCTTCACAGGAAGCCCTTTTCCCACTCCTTGAATACCCTCAATTGTAAAGGGAAAGAAAATCAAACCAGAGAGTCTTCCTCAAGAGACATAGGCTGGGCTAATGAAAGCCACAAAGCTTGAATACCAAATGACATCCTTGGTCATCACCTTTGAAACCCTTGACTGCTAAAAAACAAGAAGTGACTAGAAGGAGGGAGAAGCATAAGGCTAGAGATGAGGGACCACGTAGGCCTGGGATGAAGGGATAATTCCACTCCTTCCCGGCTAGGCTCTAGCACCCCGTTTAATTACTTGGTGAGCCATGGAAAAGCCAGCCCCAACAGAGGCTTCCTACTTGGGCCTTGCTCACGCTTCTCAATGGGCACCTTCTCAGCTGTCTACCGGTGCAAAGACAAGAGGCTCATTCTCCTAACTCCATCCCTGGCTCCTAGACACAAGACCAGTCCCACGCATGACAGAAGCACAGAGATGGGACAACAAGGTGTGTCCCAACTGATGCCCAGGCCATGCCACAACCTAAGTACAAGCCAAGAAAGAAAATTCTGAAAGCATGAAAGAGAAGACGGCCCACCTAAAGCCAGCAGATGGACAATACCCATTCACTTGCCCATTGGGTGACCTAGCCACTCAAGCCCCAATAAGAATCACCAAAATTGAGGACTGCTGGGATGCCCTTCCAGCCTAACCAAAGCTTCTCCAGTCACCCAGCAGGACGACTGACAACCATTTTCTCTTTTAAGGCAAAAGTGATAGAAACCTGACACTCTGGGGATAGGACACCCCAGAGTGTCCCAAGGAGGCTGCCTTCTCTAGTGAGACACTCAAAAGCTACCTCAAGCTCAAACATTTTAGTTTTTACCAAAGGAGAGAAAGGACATGTGTGGCAGAAGGACCTAGACTCATGAAAATCAGGAATGCCAAGAGCCAGAGCCAGCGATGGCTCTGGGAGAAATGGCACAGATCACAGGAAGAGAGACTGTTCCTGGAGAAGGAGAGATAAGGCAAGGCAGACCCTGGCATAAGGGGAAGGAAGCATGGCAAGGGGAGTGGGACCTTAGGGATACAGAAGGTTCCTACAGGGCAAAGAGGATGCGAAACAGGAAAGGAGAAAGGGGAGAAACAGAGATTAAAGAGCAATAGAGGTTGGGGAGAAAGAGTACCAAGGGCAGTGGGTACAGGACTGGCAGAGCCTCCCCACTTGCCCCTGGCTGGACACCCATGAGGCACTGCAGTCCTGCACCCATGGTCACAGGATGCTGAGAAAGCACTTTACATCTTTTCTAGGGGAAGATTTTGGGAAATGAAAAGTTCCAGGCCAGGACAGACTGACTAAGGAGTGCATGGCTAAAAGTCATTCACCTTAAAGCTGGACACTTGCCTACCCTAAGCTCCGTATTCCTATAATTCCCACACTTTCTCCTTCAAAGTGGGGCCATGGGAAATGAACGTTAGGACACCCACTTGGGAGCACATGTTTCAGGGGTCAGACCTGCCTCCTTGCTGAACCATCTTGGACTTGGAGGTAGAGAAATAAGGCACAAGTCATGGAGAGTCACTGCAAAAGTGAGCAAAAGCTGTGTTTGCCCACCTCTTGGAGCAGGAGAGTCAGACCCCATGGGTCCATTCCCGGTCCTATAGGCCAATGCAACTTTGGTTTGATTTGTTTTTGTTTTGTTTAAGATTTTATTTATTTACTTTTAGAAAGAGAGAAAGGGAGAGAGGAAAAGAAACATCAATGTGTTGTTGCGTCTCATGCACCCCACAATGGGGACCCAGCCCACAACCCAGGCATGTGCCCTGACTGGGAATCAAATCAGCAACCCTTTGGTTCTCAGATCAGCATTCAGTCCACTGAGCCACACCAGCCAGGGCTAATTTGGTGTTTTAAACATTGACTTTTCTGCGATGTTTTTCCTGGTTTATTTTCATTCTGTAACCACAGCAACAGAACCAGCCCCAGGTTCTCCCCAAGAGGAAGACCTTTCAGGGAGAACTCCAGCCAGCTTCAGAAAGACTCCCACCAAAAAGGTGAGCTGCCCTGGGGAAAGGCTCCATGAGGAAGGTGCTAGAGACAGGCTGTCATGAGAGTCATGCTCCTCACCCTCACAATCACTTTCCAGGGGACATGAGGTGAACTACAGTGTGCCCAAAAGGAGGTGGGCTGTGGGTAGGGGTGGGGTGGCTCCCAGTCTTCGAAAAGGAGGGTTAAAAGGTAGAGTCTATAAATCTTAGCTTGCAGTTAATCTCAAACTTCTCGAATAGCTCATGAAACAGAAGTAGCTAAGATCTTAAGAAAGGAAGCAGAGAACACCAGCAGTCTTGTGGAGAACCAGGACTCAAGTCAGGCCCTGCTACCCTCCTTTCCTTGTTTGAGGGTGAGGGTCTCTGGGCTGTGATTTCAGTGAGAAGAGTGCTACTGATACTGAAGATCTGGATTTTAACAAATTTGCCAGTGATGACTATGTGGTCTCATAGGGACATGAGGACCAGTGCTGACCTCAGGACAACCCAATGGCAGGCCCCAGGCTGTCTGGCTCTGCACTGCCTAGCAAGTGGACACAGACTGATAAAGGATTAGTCATAGCTTCAGATGAAAAAACTGGGGAGGCCAAGATGATGAATGAGAAGGGATTTAACATGAGCACATGGAAAGCTCTGCATTTCGATAACCAGGGTCTCTTGGCATGAGCACAAATGAGACAGAACTACTTCAGAGTATCTCACAGAGAGAGGGTTTGGGCATTTTGTGGGCTTTGGGCTCCACAAAAGTCTACTGCATGAAGGGATGCTCAAGGTATGAATACAGCTGTTGGCAAGTGTGCTCCCAGACCCGTCAGATGCCCATGGTTTCTGTGCACCCTTCCCTTGGGGTAAGCCCTACAACCCCATGCAGAGCCCTGCCCTGGGCTTCTGGAGCATCTAGCCTGCATGCCAGAGCCAGAAGTGCCTGGAGCTTACTGCACCCCCACCCCTGGTGACCCTTACCCTCAAAATGGAACCTGGATCCAGGGTTCCCTTGTGGGACCCAGGCTAAGCCAGGAATCTACCTGAAATCACACCTTTGACTGGGCCTCTATCCCTTCTCTACCTTGTGCTCCCACTCCCTCTTCATTAATAAACTCAGAATCCTTATCCCAGCACAAGCTTCCAGAGAACCCAGCTCTGGACCAGTGAGCTATGAGGGATAAGATGGTCCTCAACATGGCTCTGGGAACTAGTTTTGGATAGCTACAGCCAGAGCACACATGTCCTGAGCAAGGTGCAAATCAGGGAACAAAGGAGCTGGAAGAGGCTGTGAATGAGGAATGGTCAAGAAGACAGGATGTGGGCAAGAGCTAGCCCCTGCCTAGGGCTATGGAAGTGGCCTCCAGTACCACCAGCACATGTGCTGAGTGCTAACTCAGTGCCAAGACACCTTATGGGGGTTATTCCATTTACTCTTCACAGGAAACTTAAGGAGGCACCATTATCATACCCATTTTATAGAGGAGGATGCTGAGAATCAGCAAAGTTAGTAACTTGCCCAAAATCTCACAGCTATAGGTGAGACCCAGGATTCAAACTCAAGTTTTACCCACTAAACTACAATGTGCCCCACTCTCATGTCCTAAGCGCCAAGACCTGCATTGGGAAGGCATGTCTGTTGGTCCCTTATTAAATAAGAATCCAGCAACTTCCGGCCAAGATGGAGGCGTAGGCAGACACACTGTGCCTCCTCTCACAACCAAAACTAAGGACAACAAATATTTAGAAACAAGAAAACAAACAGAACTGATAGAAAATTGAACTGTACGGAAGTCCAACAACCATTCATCCAGACCGGTAAGAAGGGCGGAGTCGCAGCAGGAAAAGTGGAGGTGAGGACCTGGGAACGCAGGCAGCAGCGGCTGGCAGTTCCCAGGTGCACAAGTGGCAGCTGGAGGACTCTGGGCCCACAGGCAGCAGCTGGCAGACCCCAGGCACAGGTTGGCAACTGTGAAGACCCAGTGAGGCTGCACAAGTTGGCTGGCTGACCAGGTGGTCCCACATTCACTCGTGCAGACGGTCCAGGCAAAGGGGAAGTAGCAGAAGGGACTGAATCCAGGAGAGAGCAGAGCAGGCGCCACTCTTCCCTATTGGACCCCGCCCCCGCCTATAGTGTCACAACCCAGCGACTGGGTTGCCCCGCCCTGAGGAACACCTAAGACTCCACCCCTGATACGTAATAGCTGTGACCAGACTAAAACCGAACCAAAACAAAACAAAACAAAAACCACCAAAAATGGCTCAAACCGAAGAACAAATGAAAGCCTCAGAGCCAATTCCTCTAAGCCATGAAGAGATAGCAAACCTATCAGATGCACAGTTCAAAGCCCTGGTGCTCAGGATGCTCACAGAATTGGTTGATTTTGCTCACAAATTAGATGAAAAAATGCAGGCTACAATACATGCAATGAAGGAAGACGCATAGGGAACCAATAGAGATGGGAGGAAAACTGGGACTCAAATCAATGGAATGGACCAGAAGGAAGAAACAAACAACCAAACAGAAAACAAGGAAGAAACAAGAATTCAAAAAAAATGAGGAGAGGCTTAGGAACCTCCAGGACATCATTAAACATCCCAACATCTGAATTATAGGGGTACCAGAAGGGGAAGAAGAGGAGCAACAAGTGGAAAACTTATTTCAACAAATAATAAAGGAGAACTTCCCCAATCTGGCAAAGGAAATAGACTACCAGGAAGTACAGGAAGCTCTGAGAGTCCCAAAGAAGTTGGACCCAAGGAGGAACACCCCAAGGCACATCATAATTCCATTAGCCAAGATGAAAATGAAGGAGAGAATTCTAGAAGCAGCAAGGGATAAGAGGACAGTCACCTACAAAGGAGTTCCCATCAGACTGTCAGCTGATTTCTCCAAAGAGACCTTCCAGGCAAGAAGGGGCTGGAAAGAAATATTTGAAGTCTTGAAAGGCAGGGACCTACATCCAAAATTGCTCTATCCAGCAAAGGTGTCATTTAGAATGAAAGGGAAGATAAAGTGCTTCTCAGATAAGGTCAAGTTCAAGGAGTTCATCATCACCAAACCCTTATTATATGAAATGTTAAAGGGACTTATCTAAGGAAAAGAAGATAAAAATATGACAGTGAAAAGACAGCAAACTCACAGCTATTAAGAACCACACCTAAAACAAAAGCAAACTAAGCAAACAGCTAGAACAGAAACAGAACCACAGAAATGGAGATCACATGGAGGGTTAGCAACAGGGGGTGTGGGAGGAGGAGAGAGGGGGAAAAGGTACAGAGAATAAGTAGCATAGATGGTGGGTAGAAAATAGACAGGGGGAGGGCAAGAATAGTGTGGGAAATGTAGAAGCTAAAGAACTTATGACACAAGGACATGAACTAAAGGGGGGAATGTGGGTGGGAGAGGGTGTGCACGGTGGAGGGGAATGATGGGGAGAAATGGGACAACTGTAGTAACATAATCAATAAAATATATTTAAAAAATAAAAATAAAAAAAAGAATCCAGCACCTCTAGGAGACATAGACCTAATGCAGCTGACACGGAAGGTGCTGTCAGTGGGACCAGACCATCCTCTGCTTTTCCACCCTCCCAGCCCCATGTCCTCAGGGCAGCAGCATCTTACACTCTAGCAGGAACAGCTTCCCCTCAAGTGGACTAGTGACTCCCTACAAGGGTGATGGCAGCCTGTGTCCTGACCAGGCCCACAGGGGACAAGCTCCAGAAAGCCAGGCTTCAGCTGTTGGGGGCTTGGAAGGCTGCCAGGCAGGAGAGACAAAGATCGAAGGGAGAGAGATTCCTGCCTGGGCAGCGAACACTAGTAATCTGGGGTGAATGCTCCAAAGCACAGAATCTACCAGAAAAAGAAAAACAAAACAAAACAAGACCAGCCATGACCAACAACCCTTCCCGGGCAAAGCTCTGACCTCTACTACTTCAGCATCTACATTTCCCATGCTATTCTTGCCCTCCCCCTGTCTATTTTCTACCCACTGTCTATGCTACTTGTTCTCTGTACCTTTTCCCCCCCTTTCCTCCTCCCACTCCCCTGTTGCTAACCCTCCATGTGCTCTCCATTTCTGTGGTTCTGCTCCTGTTCTAGTTGTTTGCTTAGATTGCTTTTGTTTTAGGTGTGGTGGTTAATATCTGTGAGTTTGCTGTCTTTTTACTGTCATATTTTTTATCTTCTTTTCCTTAGATAAGTCCCTTTAACATTTCATATAATAAGGGTTTGGTGATGATGAACTCCTTGAACTTGACCTTATCTTAGAAGTGCTTTATCTTCCCTTCCATTCTAAATGAAAGCTTTGCTGGATAGAGCAATCTTGGATGTAGGTCCTTGACCTTCATGACTTGGAATACTTCTTTCCAGCCCCTTCTTGCCTGGAAGGTCTCTTTTGAGAAATCAGCTGCCAGTATGATGGGAACTCCTTTGTAGGTGACTGTTCCCTTATGTTGCGGACCGTTCAGCCTGGTTTCAGGAGTTGGAACCCTCACCCCATGGTGGGCTGAGTAAGAACCTAGGGACCCACTTCATCTGACTCTGTTCTGTCAAGAGGACCTGAGCCACTAAGGAGACAAAGCTTATCTCCCTGGCAGGAGCACCACGTCTGCCTCACCCATCTCTGGCCTCTAATGCTTAGTCTGTTAGTCAATGACGTGTAAGACTCCTCATGGGAGGGGCAACCTAAGCCAGACATGACCACTTGGGAGACCCTCATGGAAGGACTTGGGAGGCTGCAGCAAAGAGGGGGTGATGGACCCTCGCACCCCCACCCCCAGCTATTCTGACGTAGCTGGAGTCCCCATTTCCATCTGGGAGATATCTCCCAGATTCCTTGCTTCATGGCTCTAATCAACTTAAGCCTGAAACTATGATGGTGAGTGGTACAGCCCTGTGCCAGCCAGAATGGTTCCCCGGGTGATCAAGCATAAGAAAGAATTCATAAAGTCCTGTAAAATCTGCTTTGCTAAGAGTGCTCTCATTTAAATAAGGGTTGGAGGAGGAAATGAGTATGTTTCCCATAGTTTTGCAACCCCCTGTCCTGACAGACACTAACTCATATTAAGCCCTCAGATTTCTTGGAAATGTTAAACCTGTATTCCTGTGTATTTGAATCCAATAAAAGCCTAGTGAGGAAGGGGTTCTGGGTCATTCTCCTTTGAGAGTTTGACCACCTTTCCTCCCCAAGCAGATCATGTCTTGGTAGTTTTACTTTCATCTGTGACGGACAAGATGGGATTCTGCGGGCTGAGCCTCCCCACACCTGGCGCCCGAACAGGGAACCCCCTCACCTTTATCCCTTGCTACTTCTAGAATTCTCTCCTTCATTTTAATCTTGGCTAATGTAATTACGATGTGCCTTGGTGTGTTTCTCCTTGGGTCCAACTTCTTTGGGACTCTCTGAGCTTCCTGGACTTCCTGGAAGTCTATTTCCTTTGCCAGATTGGGGAAGTTCTACTTTATTATTTGTTCAAATAAGTTTTCCACTTGTTGCTCCTCTTCTTCCCCTTCTGGTACCCCTATAATTCAGATGCTGGGACATTTAAAGATGTCCTGGAGGTTCCTAAGCCTCTCATTTTTTTGAATTCTTGTTTCTTCCTTGTTTTCTGTTTGGTTGTTTGTTTCTTCTTTCTGGTCCACTGCATTGATTTGAGTCCCAGTTTTCCTCCCATCTCTACTGGTTCCCTGTGTGTTTTCCTTCATTTCACTTAGCATAGCCTTCATTTGTTCACCCAATTTGTGAGCAAAATCAACCAATTCTGTGAGCATCCTGATCACCAGGGCTTTGAACTGTGCATCTGATAGGTTGGCTATCTCTTGGTTGCTTAGATGAATTAGCTCTGGGGCTTTGATCTGTTCTCCTATTTGAGCCATTTTTGGAGTTTTTTTGGTCTGGTTGCGTCTATTATGTAGTGAGGGGCAGAGCCTTAGGTGTTCTCCAGGGCGGGGCAGCCCAGTCGCTGGGTAGTGACACTGTATGTAGGGGTGGGGTCTGAGAGGGAACAATGGTGCTTGCTCTGCTTCTCTCGGATACCAGTCCCTTCCACCTCTTCCTCTTCGCCTGGACTATCTGTGCACGAATGTGGGACCACCGGGTCAGCCAGCCGCCTTGCGCAGTCTCACTGGGTCTGCCTGTTGCCACCCCGTGTCTGGGGTCTGCTAGCTGCCACCTGCATGCCTGGGATCTGCCAGCCGCAGCTGCCTGCATGCCCAGGTCCACCAACCTCCACTTTTTCCTGCCACGCACGACTCCGCCCCTCTTACCAGTCTGGATGAATGGTTGTTGGACTTCCGTACAGTTCAATTTTCTATCAGTTATGTTTTTTTCCCTGTTTCTAAATCTTTGTTATCCTTAATTTTGGTTGTGCGAGGAGGCACAGTGTCCACCTACACCTCCATCTTGGCCGGAAGTACTGACCTCTACTACTTTAAGTTCAAAGCAAATGTACAAATAATGAAAGCCACCACTTCCCAGAGCAGGATGTGAAGGAGACCCAAAAAGTCTGATCAGAAATCTGGAGTCTGAGAGACCTGTAAACCAAGCTGATAGCCATGTCCCAAGACCCTAAACAACTGCCAGTCAGGACTGCTCAGGGAGCAACCAAGGGTGGAGGCGGGGGCAGTTTCTGTCTCCAGGACAAATTTAGAAATTAACCTACAGTCGATCCACAGTGGGCTGAGGCTGTGCAGTGTGGCTAGTGAGGCCAAGGGTACAGTTCCTGTTGTCTCAGGACAGCAAGCTTAACTCGGAGGGTGTTCTCGGGCACCACCCTGAGAAGATTTATCTCAGTCAAGATGACGTGGGTAGGCAGCTTCAGCTATCCCATTCCCACTTAGGGCCTGGCCCAGCCTGCCATGCTGGCATGCCAGGTTCTGCCTGGAGGTGGCACAGATTGGCACACATTGGCCAGAGTGAACTCATGAGAATCTGCATATGACACAGGAGAAAGTCTCTCCATTGAAAGGTTTCACTGGTCCCAGCCAAGCCCCATGGCATGTGGCCCTTCACCTTCTCCTCCAGAACCTCCCACCTCTCACAGGTGGTAGCCCTACCTTTTGCTCCTCAGCTTCCTGGAACTCCTTCCTGAATCCACCACGCTGTGTGTGTGCGTTTGTCCCTAACAGGTCCTTCCTTTGTTCCCACACCCCCATTCCCTTAGGCCCTTGCCTTCCACACTAATCTATCCATTGGCAGCCAAAGGGCTTTTTAAATGAAATCTGGCCCTACCACCCCTTCCACACCTCCCCTAAGTCCCTTTCCTCACTCCAGGATCCTCACAACGGGGACTTCCTTTGCCACCCTCCCAGCTCAACACCCCAAAATAGTCTGCATTACAGTGACTCAACACAGCCCAGGCAGGACAGGGAACTCCGAGCCCCTGACCAAGCTGTTCTCTGCCTGCCTAGCACATCCCTCACCTTCTGCCCACCTGTCCAAACCCGCTGTGTCCTCAAGACCTTGCTTAGCTGTGGCCCTGTGGGAAGGTGACCTTCCCAGTCCTATTCCTCACCCTTCCCTTCATGTCCCCACAGCCATTTGTTCTCTCCAGCCTGGCCCCACAAAGCTGGGGCTCTTGGAGCCTGAGCAGGGCTTGACATAAAGACAAGCCAGTACCCACGTGTCACTCCTGAGAGCATGATATGCCTGCCCTGTACCACACACAAGAGGACAGGCCTAGGCTCTGGGCTAGATGGTGCCGAGAGCCTCATGACTGCACAAAAAACCTGCCTGGTCATATTTTTAAAGGGGAAGCTAGGTCAAGTCCCTTCCTGCTGTTCACACCTAACTTTCTGTCCCTACCCCACTGGCAAAAGTGGTTCTGACTTGCTGTCATTTTAAAGCAGGTGTGGCATTTTACCAGGCCCAGCTAGAACTATGAAAGCCATGGTTCTGGGTAGAGCCCACTGAGGGGCCTTGGAAAGCTTTTAACCTAAAGCATGCCTTTCTCACCTGCTCCTTTGGCCCCTTAGCATGTCACTCTTGCTTGTGAAATTAAGCCAGTGTTGCCTGAGTCATTTCTACCTCGGTGAGTACCAGGTCCCTGGTGGTGGGGAAAAGCCTACTGTCAGGACCTGGATTCCCAGGCGCAAAAGGGGGCCCAAAACAGGACCACATCATGGGCAAAGCTGCATGTGAACCCGGACTCCACCCTCCCATGCCGTGACCCTGGGTAGGACACTAACCTTCTGGCTCCCTCACAGGGTGGGCTGCCAGCCTTGTCTCAGGAATATAGATTTTCAACTTGAAGCCCCAGGATGAGGACCCAAGCCCACTCCCATCCTCCATAGGCCTGGAGAGATCCAATAAAGTCAGGCTGTGCCCTGGTGTCCTGGGTTTCCCCACTCCCATAATCCCCTGGCTCACAGGCCTCCCTGCCCCCCACAACCTCACAGCTCCTGCCATTTCCCACCAGGTGGGAGAACCCACTCCAAGCTCCTTCTCTTCTCCCATTGATTCCTGCTCTCTCTGAATAACTGTACCCACTGAAAATAGATCCCTAAATCAAAGGAATGAGGTGATAATGGTGCAATTTCAGGTATTGTGACATATTTGGGGACAGTTGGCCACCTGTTCTCCTGTTCCTGTGGCACAATGACCTACAAGGAAGGTGGCTCTTACAAGCACCCTGTGGACTTTCTGTAAAGCTCAGCACCCTCATACTGAGGTGTACCTCTCTTCTACAACGTGAGCACAGTGAGGGCACATGCAACCTGTCACGTTTCCCAAGGAATCCACAGAGGCTGGCATAGAATGTGGCCTCGGTAAATTCTTGTTCATGGCTGCCCTTCCCTGACTGACTACGTATGCTGCAGGTAAACAACCCAGGCTTCCACCAGCCCTGCTTTGAATCCTAGCCCTCCACTTCAAGCTGTCCAGCCTGGGTATGTCAGCCAGAACCCTGCCAAATGTCTGTGGTTTTGTCTGTAACATGGGATGAAGAGGTGAAGACTCAACAAGTGACAAAAAGTACGTGGCACCCAGGAGGCCTTTGACAGTGTCAGTTCACTTCTCTAAAGACCCAGCCAATCTCTGTCACTTGAGGCCCCACATTTCATGGCAAGGATTCATATGTCTCAGCCCTGCTCTAAAATAAAGCCACCAAGAGTCCTAAGGGAAATCATGGCAGAGATCTGAAGAAACTGAATAAAAGGCAATTATTTTTACAGAAAAATCAGAATCTCCCTGATGCACAGTGCTAAAACTCTGTCCCTAAGTTCAGAGCCCAGATGTGCAGAGATGTGGCTTTTAGGAATCAAGCCCTTAAAACCCAGCACAGTTGCAAGTAGCAAGAAGTCCCCAGGCTAAAGTCCTGTGGTCTGCTAACAGCCTACAGCAGAGATGTGTCTACAGCTGCCACTGGGTCCAAAGAGCTTGTGGCCTCCACTGTCTCTGGTTGGGCGCTGAGTCCATGGGCCCAAGACAGCTCTTATGGCCACAGCTCCTCACTCAGGGGCTGCGCTGGAGCAGCCACAGCAGCTGGGGCGCCTCAGAGACTGCATGACAGCTCGTAGTGGCCCCCTCCAGCCCTCGGCAGATAGGCTGTCCTCACTGGCAGGTGCCCGCTGCAGCTGCTCAAACTGCATCTCCAGGTGCTTCTGAATGGCCACACCAAGCACCTCAGGGTCCACTGCAGCTCCGTACACCTCCCACGTCATGCCTTCAGCATCCCATCGCACATCCTGCACGGGAGATGACGCCTCCTCCAGGCTGGACCCCAGAGTTACCTCTGGGAATGTGTGCAGGGCCACAGGGGCTTCCAGGGGTGGGCTGGTAGCCACAGCCTTGCACTCTGCCATGGGAGCCGCCTGTACACCAGCATCCTGTGCTGACAGAGGGGACATCAACACTGGGGCCAAGTCACTGGCTGAGGTCATGGTCCACACATCCTTGGTCCTGGCGCCAGGCTCCATAGCTAACCCAGTGGGACCCCAGGGATGGGCACAGCAGTGGGAATGCCCAGGAAGACCCCCAGGCAACCTATATAGGAACTTCACCCCATGCTGAGCCTGTAGCCCAGACTCACTCACTGATGCTACTAGTTTGGGAAAGGCCAAGACCCCAGGGGCAGGCAGAGCATGGCAGTAGCCACTGGCCCCCACCTCCGTCAAGCCACAGAGTTGAGCTGCTGGGGGCAGAGCTTGGCAGGAGGTGGTGGCTGACTGCCTAGTAGCTTTGGGCCTGGCCTTGGGGCTACTGCTGTGGGTGGCTGTGCCTCCCAGGACTTGTGGTGACACCCACACTTGACTCTCTCCCAGCATCCAGGCTGAGTTTGAAGTCCCAGCCTCTGCAGCCAGGTCTCTTTCCAGGCCTGCAGGGGCCTGCCCTCCCTGGCCAGAAGTACTGCCAGGCTGCAGCTGAGCCCTGTGGACTGGCAAGCTGCCAAGGGCTGAGCAGCTGAGGCTGGCCTTCCGAGCACCACTGTAGCCCCGTGTCTGGGTGCTATGGACCAGGTCCGAGTGGCTCCTCTGCACAGCTGCAGTGCTGGGAGCCCGCAGGCGACATAGGTCACCACCACCCATGGTAGATACATTGCCCACAGTGCTGCTCCGCCAGTGGCCCACAGCATGAGTCCGTGGTCCGGGGCTGGAGGTCAGTGCCTGTTCTGTGCTCTTAGCCTGGTGGCCCTCTTCCTCCAGGACCTGGGGACTGGTGCTGGCCTCGCCCGGCTGGGCCTGCCATACAGTGCTGCTGGCACTTTTCTGGAGCTTTGGCCTCTGTCCCCGGCCTTCACCCAGCAGGCTGGAAGAACTCCGAGACAGGGGCTGTGGGCAGGGGTTCAAGGGTGCCTGGGCACCTGGTTCAGGGTGGCTGGTGCTCATCAGTGCCTGCAGGAAAGAGAAGGAAGAAACAAAGTTGAGTTGTGTGGCAGCACTTCTGCAGGACTCCACTGTGGGCTCACAAGGTGCTAGGCACACTGTGGGGAGAGCTTCAGTCCTAGCCTCCTAATGGCTCAGAGCCATAAGCAAAAGTGACAGGACACTAGACACTTCAAATCAAGGTCATTACATGTATATACAGGCATGACACCACAAATATCAAATAACCGGTACCAAGTGACTAGAACCAGCCTGAGAATAGAGTCCTGAAGACCACTCACCATGCCGGCTGGTGACTCTTTACTACTGGACTGTGTGATGGTGGGGAAGTCAGGGAAAGAACAAGTGCAGGGGCCTTGTGGGTGAGGGCTTTGAGCAAAACAGTGACAAGACACTGGACACTTCAAACAGCTCTTAGTCAATCAGCACATAAGTATTGCAGTATTTTAATAACCAGTAAAGCTCGACTGATGAATACTAGCGTGGCTCCTCCCGCAGCTGTCAGTATCCACCTGACTCTGGACTGGGGACTCCTTGGTACACACTAGGGGTCCAGAGAAAGTTTGTGGGATAAATAAACAATGAATAAAGGACACACTGAGACCTGCCCGGGTTCTCCCATGGCCTACCACATTCTCTCTGGCCCATCCTGGCTGAGCTCTTTGACCCTGGAACTCAGTCTTGGCGTCTGAAAGGGCAGGAGTTTCCCAACTCCTACCCCTGGCTCCAAGGAGAGGGAGGGACCACCCCCCCTACACCAGTCCTTTCCATGAAGAACTCCTTCAGCATTTGTTCATTCCACAGCCATTTCCTAAGCACTTGCATGCCAGAGGGGCTCTGACTAATTTAGACCCAGCTATGCCCTGGAAATGAGTCCCAAACCACCAATCAGACACACCCTCCGTAAAGTTTAAACCCCCTCTTGCCAAGTGTGCCTGCACTTTCTTTGCCTCCCTCCTTCCCTGCCATTTCTGTCCCTTCCTTCAGCCACACAGACTCCTCTGGACCTGCCCACTGACCCATCTGTAGCCTCCTGTCAGCACTGGCCCCTTCAACCTTTGCATCGTCTCCTGGGGAAACTTTCCTGAGCTGGGCTGGCACCGTATCTGGCTGAGGACTATCTGGCCTGGATGGAAGAGTCTGGCCAACTGTGGACCTCTCACCAGCCTAAAGCTGTCAAAGTAGGCCTAAAGCCTGTTCCCCTGTCTGTTCAGTACCCGGTACTAACCTAACACACAGAGAATGCCTGCTGTATGCCTGGGAGAAAAGGAGCAAATACAAGAGTCAGCCACAAAGAAAAGGGCTGAGCACCAAAAGGAGTCTGAGGAACAGCATTTCTAAGGCAAGAGCACTCACTGTGTGATGGATCAGAAAAGGCTTCCTGGGGTAGGAAGGCTCCCCCGGCCATGTAAGTTGATCCTGGAGAAAGAGTGCCCAGGGAGGCAAAGGGTGCCCAGGGAGAAGGAACAGGGTGAGCAGAAGGCAGGAGGCATATGTTCAGAGCACCCAAAGGCAGCAGCAGTGGGCTGGGGCTGGGCAGGGCCTCAGAAGAAGTGGGGTCAGAGCATCTGGGCCAACCTGGTCCTTGCCAAAGCTGTGAATTAAGAACATCACTCTGGGACTCCCTGCCAGGCAGGATGGACTGGAGAAACAGGGCAAGGACAGCAAGCAACAGGGACAGCTTGGGCAACCCCAGTCCTGCCTTCCCATCCCTGGGATGATAAGAACTGCCAAAAAACTAACCACCCTGGCCAGGTGAGCAGGGCCACCTGACAGGGAATGTGGGAAGGGCCCTCAGGAACTCAGTTTCTGTATAATTACAAACTTCTTGCTGTCGGCATTCAGCAGATGGCCAGTGGCTGTTCAAGCAACCAGTGAAGATGTTTCTGAAGCTGTGGTGCCCTGAGAGCTCAAGGCTTCCTATGGAGTCCAGTTCAGCACAACTGCCTTCAACAATAAAAGATTCTCTTCTGCACTATCCAATACAGTGGGCATTGGCCATATGTGATTAATGACTACCATACTAGACTGAGCAGTTCCAGACCCAGCTCTAGCCTGAGCAAGAGTGTCCCCTCCTAGCTGCTCCTTGGGGCCAACACCAGACTGGTTCCTGGAAGGATCACGAACATGATGAGTAGCCAAGAGAGACCATGACCCAGGTCTTGCCCTCAAGGATGTGAATGATGGACGCATAAACAGAGAAGGGCAACAAGGCCATAATAATCCTGGTGGTGATGGTGATGATGATGATGATGATGATGATGGTAGCAGTTCCCAGTGCCAAATCACCCACTGTGTGCCAGATGTGCCACATTCTTTCTAGCACTGTCTCATTGAATTGTCACAGGAACTTCATGAGATATATCATCATTCACATTCTACAGATAAGAAGGCCAAAGCTCAGAGGTTTAGTGACTTGCCCAAGAGCAGACAGGACAGGAAGTGTGCCAGATGGCCAGGAAGGCTATGGACACTGACAGTCCCTGGCAAGCAGACAGCCACTCAGCTGCATGTCTAAGAACACCAAGGAGGCCCCACCTGGACAGCCTACACAGCCTCTGACTGAGCTCCACCTACCCTGGACCCTCCTAGGGAGCAAGAACCAAGCCAGGCCCTGGGCCCCCTGAGGAACCAGGTGGAGGGAGGCTGGGTGCCATCAAACCCTACCAGGAGCAAGTGATAAGCCACCACTGTGCCTGTCTCAACAGGTGGCTACCCAGTGCCCAGGGCTAGCAGTGACTCAGAGAGAGCAGTGACAACAAAGACCCCATGGGGTGGGGGAATGTTCTGTATCTGTTGATTCCTTTCCTCATCCCACTTCCCCAAGTGTCACGTGACAAAATTGAGACCTGGAACAGTTCAGAAATGTCTGAGAACCTTCAGTTGAACCGCAACAGGGTATTCCTCCTACAACCTGGCCTTCCGACCCCTAACAGCAAGACAGGCTCTGAGGGAAGTAATGCAGATTACCTCGGGGGAAAGGAGGTTTCCCATACCCCCCATCTCAAAGAAAAGGAGCCTTGCAGGTTGTGATGAGAGCTAACCAGATATTCACCAGAGCTGTGGCTGAGCAGGTGGGCCAAGAAATCTGCTTCCAACCCTGGCTCTTCCCCTTCTTGTGTACATGCCTTCAAGTGGACACCTAACCTCTTTCAGCTTCAGTTTCCTCAACCTGCAAAACAGAAGTAAATCCCTACCTTACAGGGGTTTTGTGAAGACTAAATGTGATGGCATAAGAACTATCTCGAAAGATAATTGTTAATACTCTTTTCTTTGCCCTTCCAACAGAAGTGACTTCTGCTCAAGGTATCATAGGGACTTGTACTGAGGGGTGGAGGTAGGGGTGGGGGAGGCAAAAAGCCCTTTAAGGAAGCCACTGAGACTCTCCTTAGATTGACCCAGTCTTACTTCCCAATGTTTCCTATCTTCATGCCATCCTAGGACTTAGCCACCACCAGTGTCGCCAGTGTCTTCTTCACCACACTAAATTTCCCAGTCTTTTTCAAACCTTAATTGGGGAGGACGTGCATGCAACATGTGGGCACACACGCAGAGACATACACAAAAGTTGGGAGTCGGCATTCTAAATGCCCATCTGCCTTAAAAAAAAAAAAAAAAAACACATGGAAAAGGCTCTGGTTAGAGGCCCTGGGAAGATGTTTTAGCACAGAATGAAGGACAGGAACACAGAAGTGTCCAAGACCCCTGGTGTTCTTTGGGTGACACTTTAATGTTCTCTCTCCTGTCCCAGTTGACACCAATCAAAGTTGTGAAGTGGCCAGCACCTATAGCCAATACAGAACTGTTGCTACTGTTCTGCTTATCAGTACATGGAGGAGCAACCAGGCTCGCATGCAAGCAACGTCATTTTGAGTAAAAGTTCCCAGCTCTGCAGAAATTTCCAGACTGACCCAACTGAAGAGACTGCTAGGCCCTTGGTCCAAGATTCTACCTCTTGCTATGCCACCCCAGCACAGGGACAACAGGCCTTCAGGTGTCTGCCAAGGGGAATAATCAAGACAGGCCCATTTCAGGCCCTACTCCTCCTCTCTTGAGTGGAGTGGTGACTTCTGCTTCCAGCAAAACCAAAACAGGAAAGGCAAACCCATGTGGCCAGGAGGGGAAACTGTCCAATTCTTAAATGTGGACCTTAGCCCCCAGGCACCAGGTAGAGTTAACACACCTCACAAATCCCTCATTACAGAGTGGGGGTATGGCAACCTTCAGCAGGTGGTCTTCAACCCAGCAGCAAATGGCCTGACAGGAAGACTCAGGGCCAAAGTTGGGCAATGCAGCACGGAACACTCCAGAGAGGGAGTGTTTGGAGGGGACAAAACTTGCCCATCACAGAGAGGGGCCTTTAAGAACAAGATATTCAGGAACAAAGTTGTGTCAGGAAAGGATTCTAGGGTAACCCTGGGTTATTGGCCCCAAGAACCCAGCTCTGCTAACCAGAAAGAAGCCCCAGAGCTTCCTCCCCTGAGGAGGATTTGCCCACATTTCCCAGGAGGCACCTCGGGTGGAGAAGGTAAGCCCTCCTGGCACAGCTGCCCAAAACCAGAAGCAGCCTAGATGGCTGTTGTACCCCTACCTTTAAGCTCACCGGCACCCATGCACCGCCAGCCCATACCCCACCCGTAGTCACACCAGAGGAGGACGCACAGGCCCTTCTGCTGTTCCAGCTTGCAAGAAACACTGCCTACACAGCTGCATTCTGCACACCAATCTCCCAGGCCTGAGCAGAGCACACCACACCACACCACACCACACCACACCACACCACACCACACCACACCACACCCCCGTCCCAGGGCAGGGCTCCTTTCTCTGCTCCTCAGGCCGGAAAGCCCATCCGGACTCAGGAAGAAGGTCCTCAACACGTTCCCCAAAGCGAGGCTAAAGACCTTCCCAGTAGCAAGACAGTAACTGAGGGAAGACGGGACTGTGGGGCAAGGGAGTAGGGAAGGAGAGGAGGAGGAACAAGAGGGAAGGGAGGTTTGGGGCTGGGGGCAGTCGCCGGAGGCTAATGTGGAGCGGGGAGAAGGAATGGGAGTGGGAAGAAGCAACAGGAGCAGCGGTGGAAGCAGGAGACAGGGTATTAGGCAGAGTAAATGGGAAGATGGGCCGAGAAAACAGACAAGGAGACAGGATAGACAATGAGAGCAGAGATGGGAGGAGGAATACGGCCATAGGGGGCGCTGAGTTCTGGGCAGGGGCCAGGATGCGGAGGATCTGAGCGCAGGGAAAGGCGAGGAGTGGGGGTCTAGGGCTCAGGAAGGGAAGACACCACCCAAGCCATTCGTTCCCCCCGACCCACAGTCGGACATGCTCCGAACCATTCTCTCACCCTCTCACCCGCCCAGAGCCGTGCAGGGCGGCGGAAGCGCTTCTCCTGCAGCCGCCACAGGTGCTCAGCGTAGCGGCCCAAGATGGAGCCGAACCCGACCTGGGCTTACAGACTCCGCTAGTCCCGGTTCGCCTAGCCTGCGGAGCGGCCACTGAGAGGTGCGGAAGGACTGCTGGGAGGGGTTTCTGCGCAGAGGAGGGGAGCAGGGAGGCGGTGCCCCCGCTCACCTGGGCCCGCCCCCGTGCTCCACCGCTGGTGCCTACGTACAACCCGCCCCCGACTCTGCCCCCAAGTCCACTTCCCCATAGCCCCGCCCTGAAACCCTGCGCCTCACCCTCTGCCGGCTCAGGATGGTGGTCTACAGTCTCTCCAGAGACCCCCTGCCTCCCTGCCCCTCGGCGCGTCGTGCGTCATCCTGGCTCCGTCCGTCACTAGTCTCAGGCTTCCGACCCTGCCCTCAATACTCTTAAGCTCTGGGGCCCACCCTCTCCGATACCGAGCCATTCCCTTCTAGCCCCTCCCTTACGGACCCCCATTCTCCAAGACCTGGACCCCACCATCGGATCTTTCCAAATCCCCAGAACGACCCTGGTCCTTTGAGCTCCGCCTCCGCGGCCGCTCCACACTCCCGACTGTGTATGCTGAGTGGCTTCTGCCCAGCCTCTACGACCCCAACCTAATTGACTCCGTATTTTCCCACCCCTTTCCTGGCCCACATCTCGATCTCACCTTTGGCCCCCCAACCCAATTCCGGGCACTCAATCTCCAGTCAGCCCCCATGGACCCCAACAGCAGGCTTGCACAATAACCGTGCAGAGGTGAGCTGAGTGTCCTCCACCCCACCCCCCCCAAAGCCTGCACCTCTTCCCGCTGTCCTAGCATCCACCAAATGCCCTGCTTCCTCCCCACCTGCCCCACAAACCTCTGGAGCCAGTCCAGGCCTTGGGAATGCCGGCCATGCCCTACTGAGCTGGGGTCCTGAGTGTTCATTTCCCTTAACATCCTCCAGTCCCCAACAGTCACTGGCCAGGCTCTGGGCGCACAGACTCAACAGATGACCACAGGCCCAGGCTTGCCCCTGACCCCTACCACTCTCAAGGGGCTCCTACCACCCACCCCCAGGGCTGAGTGGTAAGAGGAACTTGTCCTATCTCTGGGTCTCAGTCTCTGAGATTTGGGTCCCAATGTTGGCCCTTCTCCGTTGGTCCCAGCTCCAGGGAACCCTGATTCACTTGTACAGCTGTTTGCTGAAGGGTCTGCACCTCTCTGGTCCAGTGGCCATCTCCATACCTCCTCTAAGACATCAGGCCCTAGCCTCAACTTTGGCCTCTCCAGGCGCTGTACTGCCATTGGAGCACCAGGAGGGGGTCTACAGAAAGTCCCACAGCCCTGCAAGCAAGGCAGAGAGTGGAAAGCCTGGGCAGAAGCATGCACCACTCAGGCCCCAATTAGCCCTGCTAGCCTGGCACATAGCCTGAGGCAGGGGTGGCGGGAGTTATGAGGCATGATGCCACAGGTGGAGCTCTGACCCAGCATCCAGCCACCCCATGCCTTAGTGTGTTCTCTGCATGTATAGCCCCTCCCAGCCTTAGTGCTCCTGTCTGTAACTATGAGCTGTCCCTCATCAGTTTGCTGCATGGGCCCAAGAACACAACGGATAGTACTATATCAGGCACAGCATTTGGCCCCGTGGGTCATGCCCTCATGCTTCCCTGCCTGGCCTTTAACCATAGGCACTGCAGCCTACTCCCCCTAGCCTGAAGTCCTGCTTCTTAAGGCCTGGAAGCCTTGGTCCTACCTTCTCTACTCCTCCCCACCCAGGTCAGTTACCACTTTAAGTTGGGTACTCAGTCACTGGTGAAGTGGATGGGGTTCTGCTCAGGAAGACCCTTTCTGGTGGGGTCTTAGGGCACAATTGCAGAGCCTGGCAGATGGCTGCCCTGGGGGACCAAGCACTGGAAGCCAGCAGAGGGGTCAAAGCAGAGGCTTCAGGCCTTAGCCTCCCACCATATAGCCTGGCAGGGGGATCTTGGCCAAAGGGGGCAAATGTGGAATTTGCTGAGGCCACCACTCATTGTTGCCCAGGATTAGGACCTGTCCTTCCACATCTCAGAAATCTTACTCATAGTCTCTTTCTAGGGAAGTCAACTTAGCACCAAGAAGGGATGAGCTACATGGGATTACATAGAGTTGCTGTCAGATACGAGACTGAAACCTGGGGCTTCCAGCTCCCTGAGCACCTGAGAACCCTCTGAGCCCCCTACCTCAAGTGTTTCAAGGAGGCCTGCTTAGAGCTGGGTATCAACAAATGTCTACCACACTAGATGCCTGCAGATGCAACCTGGCTGGACCTGCCCCCAGGGTCTCTGAGCATCACTCTGGTCTTGGTCTCTTGTCCAATTGGTCCTCTCCTTCCATTTGTCAAGGAAGTTCCCCCTGGCCACTCAGGGAAAGCCCAGGATGGGGAGCCAGACATAAATTACAATCCCAACTACCCCCATGTCCATTCAATTGCTCTTCAGTCCCACACCAAGTCAATACTGTCCATACCTCTGGGTGTTGGTTTCCTCATATGCAATGGTAATAATTATACTTGCCTCACAGGGCTGTGCTAAAGATGGGGTTTATGGAAGTGTTCTGTAGAGTGTTCTTGCTGCTATGTCATTTGATCAGAAATTTATCAGGCTCCTCCTAAGTCAGGTTCTGGGGATATAAGCCAGGACTGCATGGTGTGGGAGCTGGTTTTGTTGGTTGCTTTGGTAGAGAGAGGAGGCTCTGGCCAAGTGCCATTTCCTAAGACATGGAACCCTGACAGAAAAGGAGCAAATACAGTGCACTCGAGAGTTCAGTGGGTGAGCAGTGGGATGGAAGACACACCAGCTGGACACACAAGTTGAACATACAGGACTGGAGTTTCCTAGGAGGTCTGTGCATCAGGGGCACAGAGGGCCCTGAAGTCACAGGAGTATATAAGGTTTTCAGAGAGACTGAAGAAAAGGTTCTAGTACCCCACTGTGAGTAACCAAGTGGCAAAGGGCTGTGAAAGAGCAGCCAGAAAAGAAAGAGGGAAACTAAGACATTGCTGTGACCCAGGCCACTTAGAACAAGCAGTTTCAGTGAGGTGATAGGAGAAGAAGCCACTGGTGTAGATGAAAGGATGAGTCAGAGGAGAGAACCACAGACAGCACAGGTGCAGACAACTCTTTTAAGCATAGTCATAAAGGGGAGAAGAAAGAAAGGTGTCACTTGGAAATGGATGTAGAGTCAAGAGAGAGATTTTTTTGGTTTTGGTTCTGTTTTATGGTTTGTCTTTTAATAGGCTGCATCATGTAGTAGCATTCCTTGATTTCAAGCAACGGAAAACAACCTTGGGTAAGTTAAGCAAAAAGGGAGTGTATTGGAAGACAGCAGGGAGCTCAGAATAGAAGCTAATACTGGGGAGTTTGCCTCAGTCCTTTCGGACAGGAGCCAGTTTCCTTGAGACAGCAGCTCCTCAACAGCAGGAGCCACTCCACAGTCTCGCCCTGTCACCACAACGGAAAGGAGGATTCTAGTTCTTTGTCCTTTGTATGACTCTCAGGCAAAGTTTCAAAGTCCCAGAGGAGCAAGAGCTCACTTGGCTGAGCTACAACCATGAGCCCTCTGTCCTTGGAGGGTGAGAGGAATACCTGGCCAAATGAATCTCTCTAGGAGCACCCATAGCCCAGAAGGACCACACACAAGATGTTTTCCCCAGAAGGGGGGATGGAAACTGGGTGGCCAGACACAGACAGATCCACTGCACATTGTAACAAGTTGAGCATATTTGACAGCAGGGAGAAGGACCCGTAAAAAGGGAGTGGACAAAGAACTGAAGACAGCGGGAACCACTGCTGGCATAAGATCCTTGGGCTGGGATCCTGAACATATGAAATAGGAGTAGGGGTGGCTTCTCCATGAAGCAGGAAGAAATGACAGGGGCAGTCCTGGGTAACTTACTGCATTTAAAAATTGAAGTTTGATGGTTTCTGTTCTCTCTGTGAAATAAAAGGCAAGCTCATGTTCTGAGACAGAAAGGGGAAGATAGAAAGTTTGGAGGGATGAGTAAAGTGGAAGATGTTTGAAATAGTCACTGCAGAAAGTAGAAGAGCCTGTTGGCCAAACAATGTTGGGGCCTACTCAATATTTGTGACCAGCAATGATATCTCCTAGGAAGAATCTTCACCAAAGAAAAAAAAAAAAAAAAAAAAACAAGTCTTAATCAGGACTCACAGTTGTACAAGAGAGAAGGGAAGAGTCAAGGCCATAGCCTTCCAGATGCTGGTGGCCCGGAAGATATGCTAGAGCCAGCTGGACACTGCTGATTTCACCTGTTGAGTAGCTGGCTTACTAAGAGTCAGCTGAGTTTGTTTGTATCAAAGTGACTTATTCCAAATGTCACAAAAACTGCTGTCAGTTATGTGTCTAAGTGTGGGAAAGAATAGGAAAATCATAACAATCTAGAAAAATTCTGAATCAGATTGCTTAACAGCTGTCTTTAAGTTAACTGGCTTGCCTATTAACCAACAGTTTATTAGATTTGAAGGCTGGATAAAAGGGCTAAAGTTGTATAGTTTAGGCTAATGAGAGAATTTATTGACTCCAGCTTTGGGCATTGCTAGAACTAAAGGCTCACATGATGTGGCCAAGGCTCTGTCTCGCTTCTTCCTTCCTTCTGACTCCCTCTAGATTAAATTTATCCTTACACAGTTTCTCTCCTCTTGGTAAACAAGATTGCTGGCAGCCCTGTATCCACATCTTCTCATTTCTGGACTCACTAATCAAATCTTGCTGACCCTGCTTGACAATGTGTTCCTCCTAGGAGTATGGAGGCACTGCACTAAAACTGACAGTCCGTCCAGAGTCACAGAGTGGTGGAATGACAAGATGCTGTTGCTAGACTACATCTTCTAAAACAACATTGAGTGTGCTCAAAACACAGATGGCCACTGGAGGAAGCATGCCTGGGAATCCCTGAAATGGAGACATTGAACATCCAATGTGTCAGTGTAGCATGAATGCCTCAGGAACAGAGAGCTTCAACTAGTTGAACAATATCTGTTTTTCAGACCAAAAAGTCACCAAAGTGTGAGAGATTCCTCTAGCCATAAGATCCTTGAGAGAAAAAGACACTGACTGACTTCCCAGGACCTGGCATTTAATAGATGCTCACAGAGACAGATGAGAGAGAGAGAGAGAGAGAGAGAGAGAGAGAGAGAGAGAGAGAGAGAGAGAGAGAGAGAGAGAAGGAGAAGAAGAAGAAGAAGAAGAAGAAGAAGAAGAAGAAGAAGAAGAAGAAGAAGAAGAAGAAGAAGAAGAAGAAGAAGAAGAAGAAGGAAGAAGAAGAAGAAGAAGAAGAAGAAGAAGAAGAGAAGAGAGAAGAGAAGAGGAGGGGAGGGGAGGGGAGGGGAGGGGAAGGGACGGGAGGGGAGGGGAGGAGAGATTGAGAGATTGAGAGAGAGATTCAGTTGATCCAGGAATACCCATTACCACCTCAGTTTCATCCACAAATATTTTACTGAATAACTAACAAATGCCAGTCCTAGGCTATGAGCTTGGAATACATGCTGAATCAGACATGCCTTGACCTCAAGGCCTGTGTGTTGAGGAATTCAGGGAAAGCAATGACAAATAGACAATTAAATCAGAGTGATTAGAGACAGAGGGGCTGCAGCACACAAAGGAGAAGCATTATAGTAGACATCTGTTGCTTTTTAGCTCCCCATAATCCATCCCCCCTTTCATTTGGGGGATCACCCCAAGACAGAGACAGCTAGTTGTCCCCCAGTTCATATTCTCTCCTCTGGAGTAATAGAACTCCTCTAGTTGAGAACATGCCTACTCAGAATAGAGAGAACATTGTCCAGACACTGGGCAGCCAGCCATGCCATGTGACTAGCTCTGTCCAGTAAGATGTCAGAAGTGATGCATGCAGTTTCTCAGCGGTGACCTTCAGAAGAAATGTGCCTCACCCTTTCCCTCTCCCCGGTTGGCATGAAGTTGTGGTGTTGAGCCAGTTAATATCTTTTGGGGTTGCCTTCCCCAGGGAGAGGGCTTTCAAAGCTTTGGAAGAATGGGCAGGGAATACAGATATTTGATTGGCTAAAGGAATAGACTGGGACTGAGACTGCTAATGGTCCCCACTGGTCATGATTTCCTTCTATGTCTACAGAACCTCTGTTTTTCATCTGGAGATATAGAAATCCAGAAAAAAAGACTATTCCTCATCTTCCTGGAGGCTATGACCAGCCAAGTAACTGACCAGCAGGACTGAAGCATGCAGAGGTGATGCCTTTAACTGGAAGGGGTAAGCCCTCCTCTTTCCTCTTTTCTGTTTCCAACTGCTGGGTAGCAGAAATGGTGAAACATCTCAAAACCCATGCACACAAAATACCTAGGGATAGTTAAGCAACAATGTAGGAAAAACCTGGGCTCCCAGGCTGCTTACCTGCAGACACATGAGAAAGAAAGAAACTTCTGTATTGCTTAAGCCAATCTTATTTAAGGTCTCTCTTTCAGCAGCTCAACCTATATTCTAAAAATTACTCACCCTCTCCTCTACACCCATGTGCTTTGGGTGAGTTTCATAAGAGGAGTAAACCAATCACTATCTCACATTACCCTGGCCGCAGAGATTGTTCAGGATAAGCATGTGTCACACAGAGCCAATGACATACAGTGAAGAATTTCTTTGAGAGTCCTAAGAAGGAAACTCACTGTTTTCCAGAAGAAGATGTGGGAACTGAAGCCATCATCTTACACAAAGCCTGGTACTGGAGCCAGCCCAGAGGGTGACAATATGAGGATGTGAGAGAAGTTAGGTCCAGAGTACATATCCAAGCCTTGTATCAGTTAAGGCTAAGGCTGGTCTCATCCCTTCACTTCTCAACTAAGGAAGCCTGTTGCAGACTGTTCAGCCTGGTTTCAGGAGCTGTAACTGCACCCCATAGCTAGGCTGAGTAAGAGCCAAGGGACCCGCTTCATCTGGGTCTGTTTTGTCAAGAGGATGTGAGCTACTAAGGAGACAAAGCTTATCTCCCTGGCAGGAGGGCCACTTCTGCTTCATCCATCTCTGGCCCCAATGCTTAGTCCGTTAGTCAATGACGGGTAAGACTCCTCATGGGAGGGGCAACCTAAGCCAGACATGATCACTTGGGAGGCCCTCATGGAAGGACTCGGGGGGCTGCAGCAAAGAGGGGGTGATGGACCCTTGTGCTGCCCCCCTAGCTATTCTGACATAGCCGGAGTCCCCATTTCCATCTGGGAGATATCTCCCAGATTTCTTGCTTCATGGCTCTAATCAACTTAAGCCTGAAACTATGATGGTGAGCGGTGCAGCCATGTGCCGGCCAGAATGGTTCCCCGGGTGATCGAGCATAAGAAAGAATTCGTAAAGTCCTGTGAAATCTGCTTTGCTAAGAGTGCTCTCGTTTTAATGATAAGGGTCCGAGGAGGAAATGAGTATGTCTCCCAAAGTTTTGCAACCCCCTTTCCTGACAGCCATTGACTCAGATTAAGCCCTCAGATTTCTTTGAAATGTGATCCATTGTTTGATCCTTGCCAGCTGACATACCTGTATTCCTGTGTATTTGAACCCAATAAAAGCCTAGTGAGGAAGGGGCTCTGGGTCATTCTCCTTTGAGAGTTTGGTCACCTCTCCTCCCCAAGCAGATCATGTCTTGGTAGTTTTATTTTCATCCATGACAGAGGGATGGGGCTCTGTAGGCGGAGCACCCCCAACAGAAGCCAATAAATATCCTTTTTGTTAAAACCAGTTCAGGTTCAATTTCCATCCATTGCTACCAAAAGCAGCCCCAGTTATAGTCTTCAGCCAAGCCTGAAGTATTGTGGACGCAACATGGAAGGCAGATGCCTGCGTTGAGTCTTGCAAGGTAAGTCGAAGACCACCTGAAGCTTGCTGGGGGGGGAAATAGATTTGTTATCAGAATACATGGGGATTTGAACCATAATTGAAAAGTTCTAAGGAACAAGTAAGATAGATCCAGAAATATAAATTGTTGCATCATTCCTTCCTGGAGCAAGGTGCACCATCTCACTGCTGAGTTTCCTTTACTAGGCTCTTTCTACCAACTAGCGCCCTCTACTGACACAGAATTTCTGCTGCTTGAATACCTTGAATGACCAAGGCCCCAGATTCTCCTGAAGGCATTTTTTTTTTAACATATTTTATGGATTATGCTATTACAGTTGTCCCATTTCTCCCCTATCATTCCCCTCCACCCTGTACACCCTCTCCCACCCACATTCCCCCACTTTAGTTCATGGCCATGTGTCATAAGTTCTTTAGCTTCTACATTTCCCACACTATTCTTGCCCTTCCTGTCTATTTTCTACCCACCATCTATGCTACTTATTCTCTGTACCTTTTCCCCTTCTCTCCTCCTCCCACTCCCCTGTTGCTAACCCTCTATGTGATCTCCATTTCTGTGGTTCTGTTCCTGTTCTAGTTGTTTGCTTTTGTTTTAGGTGTGGTTGTTAATAGCTGTGAGTTTGCTGTCTTTGCACTGTCATATTTTTTATCTTCTTTTTCTTAGATAAGTCCCTTTAACATTTCATATAATAAGGGCTTGGTGATGATGAACTCCTTGAACTTGACCTTATCTGAGAAGCACTTTATCTTCCCTTCCATTCTAAATGACAGCTTTGCTGGATAGAGCAATCTTGGATGTAGGTCCTTGCCTTTCATGACTTGGAATACTTCTTTCCAGCCCCTTCTTGCCTGTAAGGTGTCTTTTGAGAAATCAGCTGACAGTCTGATGAGAACTCCTTTGTAGGTGACTGTCCCCTTATCCCTTGCTGCTTCTAGAATTCTCTCCTTCATTTTCATCTTGGCTAATAGAATTATGATGTGCCTTGGTGTGTTCCTCCTTGGGTCCAACTTCTTTGGGACTCTCTGAGCTTCCTGGGCGTCCTGGAAGTCTATTTCCTTTGCCAGATTGGGGAAGTTCTCCTTTATTATTTGTTCAGATAAGTTTTCCACTTGTTGCTCCTCTTCTTCCCCTTCTGGTACCCCTATAATTCAGATGTTGGGACGTTTAAAGATGTCCCAGAGGTTCCTAAGCCTCTCCTCATTTTTTTGAATTCTTGTTTCTTCCTTATTTTCTGTTTGGTTGTTTGTTTCTTCCTTCTGGTCCACTCCATTGATTTGAGTCCCAGTTTTCCTCCCATCTCTATTGGTTCCCCATGCATCTTCCTTCATTTCACATATTATAGCCTGCATTTTTTCATCTAATTTGTGAGCAAAATCAACCAATTTTGTGAGCATTCTGATCACCAGTGCTTTGAACTGTGCATCTGATAGGTTGGCTATCTCTTCATGGCTTAGAGGAATTGGCTCTGGGGATCTGATTTGTTCTCCAGTTTGAGCCATTTTTGGTGTTTTGTTTTGTTTTGGTTTGGTTTGGTTTGGTTTGGTTTTGGTCTGGTCACTGCTGTTACATCGTGAGGGGTGGAACCTTAGGTGTTCCCCAGTGCAGGGCAGCCCAGTCACTGAGATGTGACGCTGTATGTGGGGCGGGGTCTGAGAAGGAACAATGGCGCCTGCTCTGCTCTCTCTTGGATTCCCGTCCCTTCTGCCACTTCCCCTTTGCCTGGATTATCTGTGTGCATGAATAAATGCAGCAATTTTCCATCGCTGTGCTGCAAGAATTTTCCAAACATGCAATACCTGATTTAGTCTGGGGCAATGACCTTTTAGATTGTCATATTAAAAAAATGATAATAGCCAACACAACAATAGCTGTCCAGTGCGAATGAATCAAAATTATACCTATTTTTGTCAGATTCAGCAAAAAATACAATATATTTTTCGGTGTGCCACAGAATTTTAGTAATTAATTTATACGTGCCATGAGGTTTTAAAAAGGTTGAAAATTACTGTCTTGGTGCATCCTTCTCAGTTCCCTTGCAGCTAGATGCCTTGCTTCTGCCATTTTTCCAACTCACAGTTCAAACAAGAATTTGATAGGTATAGGTCATCCTTAATGCCAGAGGAAAACCCTCAAGTCCTGGTTCAGGTGCTGTCTCCCATACAATGGTCACATGGTCTAAAACAGGTCCACCTACTGTCTGTCTTGTCTGTTGGGCTGTGGGCAGGCAGGTACCAATACCAATATGTCTTCTACATCTACACAGAAATATATTAGCCAGTACTTTTTTTTTACTTCAAGAGGCAACTCAAACTCAAATTGGCTGAAGCACCAAAAGTGCTCTTGTCAAGGCAGTCAGGTTTAGCTGTATCCACAGGCTTAAGTGATGTCACCAGAATGTGGCACCTCTTCATCTCTTTTACATAGATTTTCCATAGAGAGTTGGCTCTCAGCAGCACTTGGATTATATCCTCACAGCTATAAGTTCATGGAGAAGATTATAAGGAGTTGAGAACAATGCCAAGTTACTGAATTTGCCAGTACTGTTAAAATCACTCTCAACATTTCCCCCAAAATTGTAGGTTTGGGTCTCAGTAAACTAATGTGAGTCACTGCCCAGCTCTTCTCCCATCACTGTGGCCTAAGGAACACAGTGCTCTGACTGGCCAGCTCTAGATCAAGCCTACCTCTAGAGTTAAGGAGAAGTCAGCCCACCTTGCAGCATTGTCTAAGAATAAAGGAAGACAAGGGCTTTGTCACCAGAAGAAGCAAGGATTGGTTCTGAACAGGAAAAAACAAGAAATGTTCACTATAATCTGAACCTTTGGCTGCCCAACTTCCACACTTATTCTTCCTCCAATAAACATACTTGTTAAAATGTTCTTGCTTAAAATAATGTAGTTATACTATATACCACCAAATCCTACTCATACCTACTGCATCAGAAGAAAACAGAGGATGTAGATTGTCAATCAGTTGCTGCATCCAGCTCCAGGTCTGGAATCTCTGGATGATGTAAGGTCCTTTCAGAGAGGCCAGAAAGAACTACACTGAATGAAGCTCTGAGGATCTACATAGGAGGACTTAATGGATGATCTCCTCCAAGTACCACCAGTAGGGTGAATAAATTTCTATCAATTTGCAATTCATCTGGATTATCCCACTCAAGATTTAAGTTTCAGATTGACAGCATTTGATTGGCATATTTTCCATCCTGCCCCATCCATTAACTGGAGGAGAGCAGGGCAGATTACATCTGATGGAAGAGGGGACATAATTTCTGTTACTGTAAGAGGGAAGCTAGGATGCATGGCTAATGTGGCAAATCCTCAGGGCATGTGTTTCAGTGGCTTGAAAAAGAGAACTAGCTAAAGAACTAGCCAATGGGTGGGTGGCTGGGTCAGTGGGCTGAGATATGGCATCAATGACAGCTCCAGTTCCCCTAATGCCTAGGAAACTATGGACTCCCACTTCTTCTTCTTCTTCTTTTTTTTTTTTAGTATTATAAATCCATTTAATATTTTTATTTTTTTAAATATATTTTATTGATTATGCTATTACATTTGTCCCATTTCTCCCCTATCATTCCCCTCCACCCTATCACCCTCTCCCACCCACATTCCCCCCTTTAGTTCATGTCCATGTGTCAAGTTCTTTAGCTTCTACATTTCCCATACTATTCTTGCCCTCCTCCTGTCTATTTTCTACCCACTATCTATGCTACTCATTCTCTGTACCTTTTCCCCCTCTCTCCTCCTCCCATGCCCCTGTTGCTAACCCTCCATATGATCTCCATTTCTGTGGTTCTGTTCCTGTTCTAGCTGTTTGCTTAATTTGCTTTTGTTTTAGGTGTGGTTGTTAATAGCTGTGAGTTTGCTGTCTTTTCACTGTCATATTTTTATCTTCTTTTTCTTAGATAAGTCCCTTTAACATTTCATATAATAAGGGCTTGGTGATGATGAACTCCTTGAACTTGACCTTATCTGAGAAGCACTTTATCTGTCCATCCATTCTAAATGACACCTTTGCTGGATAGAGCAATTTTGGATGTAGGTCCCTGCCTTTCAAAACTTCAAATATTTCTTTCCAGCCCCTTCTTGCCTGGAAGGTCTCTTTTGAGAAATCAGCTGACAGTCTGATGGGAACTCCTTTGTAGGTAACTGTCCCCTTATCCCTTGCTGCTTCTAGAATTCTTTCCTTCATTTGAATCTTGGCTAATGTAATTACGATGTGCCTTGGTGTGTTCCTCCTTGGGTCCAACTTCTCTGGGACTCTCTGAGCTTCCTGGACGTCCTGGTAGTCTATTTCCTTTGCCAGATTGGGGAAGTTCTCCTTTATTATTTGTTCAAATAAGTTTTCCACTTGTTGCTCTTCTTCTTCCCCTTCTGGGACCCCTATAATTCAGATGTTGGGACATTTAACTATGTCCCGGAGGTTCCTAAGCCTCTCCTCATTTTTTTGAATTCTTGTTTCTACCTCGTCTTCTGTTTGGTTGTTAGTTTCTTCCTTCTGGTCCACTCCATTGATTTGAGTCCCAGTTTTCCTTCCATCTCTATCAGTTCCCCATGCATGTTCCTTCATTTCACGTATTGTAGCCTGCATTTTTTCATCTAATTTGTGAGCAAAATCAACCAATTCTGTGAGCATTTTGACGACCAGTGCTTTGAACTGTGCATCTGATAGGTTGGCTATCTCTTCACTGCTTAGAGGAATTGGCTCTAGGGCTTTTATTTGTTTTCCAGTTTGAGCCATTTTTGGTGGGGTTTCTTTTTGTTTTGGTTTTAGTCTGGTCGCGGCTATTACGTAGTGAGGGGTGGAGCCTTAGGTGTTCCTCAGGGCGGGGCAGCCCAGTCGCCGGGTTGTGACGCTATAGGTGGGGGTGGGGTTCGAGAGGGAACGATGGTGCCTGTTCCACTCTCTCCTGGACTCCAGTCCTTTCCACCGCTTCCCCTTCACCTGGATTATCTGCGCACGTGCACGTTCTGTTACATAGTGAGGAGTGGAGCCTCTGGCACTCCCCAGTGCGGGGCAGCCCAGTCGCTGGGTTGTGAGGCTGTATGTGGGGGCGGGGTCTGAGAGGGAACAATGGCGCCTGCTCCACTCTCTCCTGGATTCAGTCCCTTCCGCCACTTCCCCTCTGCCTAGATCATCTGTGCGCGCGAATGTGGGACCACCCGGTCAGCCAGCCGCCTTGTGTGGCCTCACTGGTTCTGCACAGTTGCCCCCCTGTGCCCGGGGTTCACCAGCTGCTGCCTGTGGGCCCAGGGACTGCCAGCCGCCGCCTGTGCACCTGGGAACTGCCAGCCGCTGCTGCTTGCGCTCCTGGGTCCGCACCTCCACTTTTTCCTGCCTCGACTCCGCCCCCTTACCGGTCTGGATGAATGGTTGTTGGACTTTCGTACAGTTCAATTTTCTATCAGTTCTGGTTGTTTTCTTGTTTCTAAATATTTGTTGTCCTTAATTTTGGTTGTTAGAGGAGGCACAGTGTGTCCTCCTATGCCTCCATCTTGACCGGAAGTTGGACTCCCACTTCTTGTCATGAGATACAGCCCTTGTTTCAGAGGAAACTGTTTGTGCCAATTCAGGCATAGGTCTTGGTTCCTCACTAGTCCAATAATGACCTAGCATGAAGACCAAATAGCAGACACTGCTATTTACCTACCTGTGTCAGAATAGGCTAGCTTATGCTGCAACAGCAAACCTCACACAAATATCAGTGGCCTAGCTAAATGAAGGTCTATTTCTCACTTATGTTTTATACTCATCACATGTCCTCTGATCCCTCAGGGACCCAGGCAACTAGAAGCTTCCTGATACACGCTTTTATAATTGTTACACCAATAGAAAAGAACATGGAGGATTGTGCACCAATTTTTAAAGCTTCCACTAGAAAGTAATACATGTCACTTCTGCTCATATTTCACTGGCCAAAGTAAATCACACAACTATGCCTGAGCCCCAAGTGGGTCCATGAAGAGAAGAATATCAAACATAATGGTCCAATACACACTGCACTAATGATAACCACTACACACTTTTTCTCTCTTCTTTCTTTCTAACAGAGTCACAGATTTGTTTAGCATGATAATGTACCCAGGTAAGTATATTCACCTTTCTAGACTTTCTTGTAACTAGAGGAAGCCATGTAAACTTGTTTGAACCACTTAGATGTAAGATGGACTCACCAGTAGCACTCCCAGGAAAGCTAGATGTGATGCCTTGAGATGCAACAGCCATCCTGAGACCATAAGGACAGAATCTACACAATAAGGAAGGCTGTGGGAAAACTCCATCCTGCAAAGCTCTCCTGGCCACCGTGGATGAGAACAAGTCATCCCAGACACAATCTTGCTGTTCTGGTAGGAAAGTGGGTGGCAATTTCCTCTACTGGGGAACACCCTGAGCCCTTCTCCCAAATGGCTTTTATTGGGAATGGTATGTGCAGGGGTATACAGCATACATGCATAGCTCATCAATCAATATCAAAAGGTTATAGTCATACAAAAACAAGTATTATCTATAGATAATTGAAGGAACACAGAAATTTGTCATAGGTCAGGGTCTGTTAGTCATGCTGATGCCAGATGGTCTTTAAGACAAGTTTCATGAGATAAGGAGTTTACTCCTTATGCCTTGAACTTAAACATCTGGTTTATAGTGACAGGGCTATACAAAGCAAAGCAGAGCAAGCTTCAAAGGACACAATGTATTTATCAGGCCTGATTCTCATGGGAACCCTTGGTGTTAGAGTTGGGTCATGCCTTCCACCTGCATTACCTGGTTTTCCAGGGAGACTTACTAGCCCTTTTCAGGGCTTGCTCTCATGGGGCTACAGTCTCTGAAACCCCACAGAGCAGTCCCCAATGGAAGGTGAAAGGAGGATAAGGGAGCAAGGAATCTTGAAGTCCATGAGCGGCTGCCTTGCCCTGGACTGCCAATCTCTGGGCTGCTTTTTACACAAAAACGGTACACCCCTATCTCTTTGATCCACTAATAGATTTTCTGGCATTTAACTTCAAACATATTCCTTACCATTTACCTTTTCTGTGTTTGAAGTTTCTCAAAGTTCAATCCTTAACATACAGATGATTCACATGCAATGGAAAGATCATGGGCTTTTGGATTACTCAAAATTGGCTTAAAAGCTAGGGTTGGCCAATTTCTAGTTATGTGTCCTCAGGTGAATAACTAAGGCTCTTTGAGCCTTATTTTCCTCATCTGTAAAATAGGAGTAATAATCCTGTGGCATAGGCAGCTATTTATGATGTTCCATTCCCTTACTCACTTTCCATTGTAATACTGAGATCAGATATTCACTTACTTTGTCTCTCTTAAAACCAGCATAGCTGGTCAATAAGGCATAAGGGCTAATGTACTGGGGTTTTTCTTGTAAAAGAATAAAACTGAGTGAGGAAAGAAGCACTTACCCTGCCCATGTTCCCTTCCTTCTTTTTCTGCCTTTGAATTTAGTATTAGAGGACAACAAACTTGGTGCTATAGTAGCTATCTTGCAACTTTAAGGTGATAAATGCTGAAATGGAACAGAAAGACACAAGAAGCCCAGGTCTTGGATGATAACCTTGAGTTGCCAAGTCAAGTCAGAAGCCATCTAACTACAAATTTCTTGCTAACCAATTCTAAAACCTGCATTATTCTTTTCACATTTAACACTTCTGAAATCAAGTTACATCTCACAACAGGTTTGATAGTAAAAAAAATTGCATGATAGTTTCACAGCATTTTTTCTTATGCAAAGAAAATGGTGGAATAGGGGTGCATTTTACAATCGCTGGCATTTTAAAGTTAATGAAATATGGTAATAAATTTCTTTATGGTTTAAGTCACATTTAGTCAGGTTTTCTATAATTGTAGTCAAAGGCATTTCTAACTGATAAAAAATACCTACTGTAGAAAAAGGTGTGAAATATGAATGAGAAAATAATGTAAATAAAGTATTTGGTGTAAATTATTTCAAAGGGATGGCATTTGGTCAGAAGCTTAATATCTTCTTATATAAATTTTTTTTCTCTACCATGTCCAACTGTACACACATATACTAACTGAAGAGAGGTATATGTCCAGAAAATAAGGACAGGTAAAGAAACTCTGAATTACAAGTTTGTGTCATAGAAAATTCAAAACAGGTGGACAATCTTGTATCATTTGAGATTTTTTTATTGTTTTAAAGATTTTATTTATTTATTTATTTATTTATTTATTTATTTATTTATTTATTTATTTTTAGGGAGAGGTAGAAAGAGAGGGAGAGAAACATCAATGTGTGGTTGCCTCTTGTGCACCCCTCACTGGGGAACCTGGCCCACAACCCAGTCATGTGCCCTGACTGGGAATCAATCCAGCAAACCTTTGGTTCATAGGCCAGCAACTTGATCCACTGAGCCCCAACAGTCAGGGCAAGAATTTTTCTATTACAAATGGCAGATACTTAATCAAATTGTCTAAGTACAAATGGGAATTTGTTGACTTATCTAAGGGAAAGCCAAATGATGTTCTGACTTCAGACATGGTCTGATTCAGCTGTCAGCAGGACCCAGTATCTCTCTTCCTCTCATCTCTGGGCATCATTTGTTAAGATAATCCTGTTCCCAATCAGGCTTGTTTCTAATCATTCTGATAATTCATGATCATTAGATTTAAGACCCTCAGGAAGAGCACCTGCCTCCATCCCAGCATTGTCAGAAAAATTGGTGTTGCCTCTCACTAGCTGTAGTCAGTACCTGTGCCTGCCTCTCCCTGAACCCATCACTGCAGCCCAGAGGGGGAGCTGCAGAAGAATCAAGGCCAATGGCACTGAAAGGAGTAGAGACGGGCCCTCCTAGAACACAAAGTGGGTTAGCAGAAGAATGAAGGATGCTGTTTTACAACAACCCCAGGTGTCTTCCCTAAGCCTTCTTCTCTCTTTCCTAAATGCACTACCACCACCTGGGTCTCCGCATGTTAGCACTCCCACAACCAAGGGAGTTGGTCCAGAGAAGATCAAAATCAGCTAGTAAGGAGAAGTGACAAGACCCTCTGTCCTGGGCCACAACTTCAATGAGCGTGAAGGGTGAGAAAGGGAGTAGCTCTCCAAAGGTGGGCCTGGCTCAGCTTCCCACTCTAGTTTCACCAAAGGAATTGACAAGAAAATGACTGTGTTTCAGTCAACTCTTGCTGCTTACAGAATCTCTATGGCAGTCATCCACAAGTGTTAATATCTCCCTTCCATGTCTGCAAGTTGTTTGGGGTGGGTTAGGATAGACTAGGCTCATTGACTCCAGGCTCCCAATTAAGTTTGAATCTGCTACACGGATCTCTCATCAGCCTGGAACCAGCAGCTATCTGGGACATGCTCTTATTACTTGATGACAGAAGTACAGAAGAGCAGGGCACTTCCATTCCCTGTGCATTTCACCTCTGCTAATATTCTATTGGCCCAAGAAAGTCACAGGGCCAAGCCCCAAGTCAACTAGTAGAGAAGTATATTTCCCTACTATGTTGCAAAGATGAGGAAATACAATACCAGTACTGGGAAGAAAGGACTTGGTACCAATAATTTAATTGACCATAGAAGGTAACCAATGAATGACCTTCCCCACAGGCTCAGCCCTTTTAACTGATTTGCTTGTTCTGTGAAAGCTCAGCCTTGAGCTCTAAAGCTCAATAAGAATGCCTCTTCCATATTCCAACAGAGGAACTCCAACTCTTAGGAAATTACATTAAAGGTGCATAGCTTTTAAAATATCAGAAAATACCTTGGCAACTTATAAAAAGTAGAAGGGCTTTGAGTATTTTGTAAAGTGATTTGCATATATCTGCACAGTATCTCCACCTGTACTTTTATGCATTTAGGTTGACTAAATTAAATTCCGTGATTTTTTTTTTTAATGACTTGTCCATGGTGACATGATCTGTTTGGGGTAAATGAGGAGGACATGGGAGAACCCTGAGCTCTCTGTGGAGGCCAAGCACCTGAAATGTCACAATATTCGACAGAGCTTACTTTTCTTCTGTCCACTGCCCTCAACAGTGTCACTTGAATCATCAGAAAGCCTAGGCCAGGTGATAATCACATCTGAAAACTGGAGTTAGTTAAGTTTTCCTGACTTCCATAGCTAGGGCTGGCCTGAGGCAACCCCTGATGTCTGAGAGAGTGAGGTGGTCAGCATCTTCTCTTCTCTCTCACCTTGCCTTCTGCAGACCTCTGAGGTTACAGCATACAGAGAGGGGAAGGGAAGGCAGTATGGAAAGTTCTTTCTTGATGGTCTCATAGATGGCCTTTTTTGCACTCTCTGGATCTGGAAGAGGTTTTAATGCTGTTATGGACACTTTGAAAAGTATCTTAAAGACTATCTTCCCTTTCCCACTTCCAGTCCCCCACTCCCAGCTCCAGAGCTGTAGTTCCCTTGACCCCAGCAAATAAATCAAAAGCCACTTACTTTCTCCTCAGCCCCTAGAAAGTTCACTTCCTAGTACCTTCTGTGGCAGTCCCACCAGCTCTCTGGCAAGCTTTCTGGGTCAGAATCTGAGGTGATCACTCACCACCCCTTTCATTCATGGGGCCCACTTCTGCTCATGGAAATATGCACACATTCCACATGCTGACAAGCCCCTAGGAGTGAGCCAGTGGCAATTCCCCACACTCAAGCCTCCACTCCCACCACAAATGGCACATCTAGTCCCTGAGGTCCACAAAACTTTGACCCATCATTTGAGGGAATGAAGCTACTTCCCAACACCACAACAGCTTGCTGTTGTCTCTACTCACTCTCCACCATCCCAAGCCAGAAGCCACAACCACCAGCCCATTTTCTTACAAACTCCAGGGATCACAAAGCAAGCTCTCAGAATGGTCCTGCTGAAGCCAGCACCCTCTGGGCTTGAGGGGAGGGAGTAGCCACTCCACCTAACACCCATGGTGGAGGTCCTGTTACAGAACCAGGGCCAAGGGGGGTACAATATACTATTACTGAAAGAAACCCCCACTAGATTCTAATTGTCCTCTGCCAGAGGAAAGACGTCTCTCAATGCCAGAGATTTGTGAAAAGGAAAGGAAATGTTTATTTAAAGCTATACAGACTTAAGCCCTGGCTGGTGTAGCTCAGTGGATTGAGCGCGGGCCTGCGAACCGAAGGATCGCGGTTCGATTCCTAGTCAGGGCACATGCCTGGGTTGCCAGGCCAGTTCCCATCAGGGGACATACAAGAGGCAACCGCACATTGATGTTTCTCTCCCTCTCTCCTTCCCTTCCCCTCTAAAGATAAATAAATAAAATCTTAAAAAAGGAAAAAAAAATCTTTAAAAAAAAAAAAAAAAAAAGCTATACAGACTTAAAGTAGTGACCTAATGTCTTCATTAAAATATCAAAGTCCTTTAGGATACCCACAGATGCACACAGTGCGTCCTTCTCCCTCTGCCCTAATCTGGGGTTCCATATCTCAAGAAAAGAAGTAGACGTCCATGATTCAGGTTCCTGGCACCATCAGCTGTGTTTCCATCCAGGCAGGATCTCCAATTAATCCAAAGTCATGTGGCACCTTCTCATGGCCCACCAACAAAAGTCCTTGCACCCTTCTTCCAGGCAAAGTCTCTCCTGCTTCCTAAGCCATGTGGCCAAAGGGCACACCCCAAAGCCACGTGGTCCTCACTCTCACAAAGCTGCAGAGGTCTCCATTCTGCCAAAACTGTGTGGTTTTCTCTCAGCAAAGCTGTGGGGCTCCCTGCCCTGGGCAAATTTGTGTGGTTCTTCCCTCAATGGCTGCCGTGTCTGGGTTTAAATACCCACACCAAATCTTCCTCTGGACCCCCATTTCTAACTCCTCTTACAATCAGTTACACCTGCCAGCATTCCTGTATTATTCCAAGTTCACTGGGCTGCCATAGTGAGTCTGGGCAGGTGTGGCCCCATGTCATGGAGCCAATCTTGTCCAAGCTCTCATGCAGGCACTGTAACCAGGGGGACCTGCCCCCCAGTTACATCTTGGATGGAAGTCCCTTCCACCCCCCTCACTCAAGGCATGGCCACAGCTATTTAACATATCTCTGCAACCAGTTAAAGGTTATAGATATGTGAAATGACCATGCCAGAGGTTAGCTGCAAAGCTATTGCTGCACAAAACAGCTCTGCATGTTTCTGCTCCATGTGTTCCTTCCCTCAGCTCACACCTGTTGGGGGAAGGGGTGAGGACGTCTTATATATCTTTCTAATATTTCCTGGACACCTTGAGTTCTGGACCCCATTCCAAATCCCTATTTGCCCTCCCCCCACCCCACCTTGGCTGCACCCTGTCACAGTCCCCCATCACAGCCCCAGCCCTCACCAAAGGAATATTACAAGTCCTTTCTCTCTTCCACTCTCTCAGCCTTCTGTTTCTCTCTATGGGCATGTTGTCCAACTGGTTCTCAGCCACCTTTAAAAATCTGCATCATAGTCTGTCAATACCCTTTAGAATTTGATAGCTAACTTCTTAGTGTTTCAGCCAAAACATCAATTTAGCATCTTGATACATTTTTTTGAAAAAGCCTTTTCCAGCAGCCCCCTGGAAGATGTCCTCATGTATCTCATTGGTTTAAAACACTGTCCTATGGCCACCCCTAGCTGCAAAGAAGGCTGGTCAAGTCAGAATATAGGAAGGGGGCATGAAAGAGCCCTGCAGGGCTTGGACCATTCAGATTCAACCCCTGGGGCTGAACATTGCTGCACATTGCTGCACCTCACAAAAGGTGCAACTGAAAAGCTGGAACAGGAGTGGGGTGGATATTGGAGGCTCAGTAGTAAATTCACTGTTGTTTGCCACAATGGCCCTGGTTGATAAGACCACAACCCTGAATGGCCAATAATCATTGAGACTGCTGCATGGCCAGAGGTGACAATTCAGAAAAGACAAGCCTTGCCTCAGTCCCTTACTTCTGCTCTGAAAGTAAACCCTGGTGGTCAAGACACCAGAAGCTGGAACAGATGATGTCAAACCAGTCAGTCACTCCTAGCTAAGTGGCCTTGGGCAACTCCTCACCTCAGTGTCTCTCACCTTCCAACTGGTAAATGGAAATAAAAGTCTCACAGAATCTGCCTGCTCTTTCATCTCCTGCCTTAATTAAGGCTCTTAGTTGCAAGTGGAAGAAATAAACACATACTAGCTTGGGAAACAGAAAAAAAGGTAATTCATCAATTCATCCAGAGACAGGTGGCTGTCAGCACAGGGGACCAGGGTCAGCAGCAGCACCAGGCCTCCAGCTCTGCTCCATGCTCCTCACTGGCTTTGTCCCTCACCTCAGCAACTCCCACAGAAAAAGGGGTGTCTCTTGCCCTGCAGACCCCACAAAAATTCCAGGGTTGATTCTGATTAGGTCACAGCCCAGCCCTGAACCATATGCAAAGTCCCAGAATAGAGACGAACTGGTGATGTGGGGAAAGAGAGGAGACTAGCTTCTACCAGCTACTATGTGGACTGGAGGGGAGAATGTAATTCCCATGAAAGAAAAGGCTGCCAGGCAGGGACAGGAAGGAGGGAGACCCAGGCAGCAAGACAGAGAACACTCCTGGGAAGCAGGAGTGAACCATGAGGTCCGAGCTCCATCCTGGGACACTGAGTGGTTGTCCACAGGATGGGACATATTTGGAGCTGGTGTGGGCGAGCGAGGGACAAGGACAGATACTTCCTCCAAGCTCCTCCAAAGAAGGGGCTAGAGGAAATTAATACTTAAGCCACCCTAATAAAACCAGAGGAAAGAGATGATGCTGGGAATGGCAGAATCCTTCTCACCTCACAAAGAGGCACCTGGGGTAACAAGGATGGAATTTATATAAATGTGAGAAATACAGACTTCTGCATATTTCTCAGCATGTCTTTATCCTGCTCTGGCCTCTGTTTCTAAATGATAAGAGATGACACTTCCTCAGATGTGGATGATTCTTAAGGTTAACTGAAGTGGCCTTTCTCCTAAATCATCCATCACACTGAATTATTAATCATCTGCAGGCATTTACAAGCCTTTAAACGCTTGGATTTCCTGCAACCCTCCTTGGAAATGCTTTTGCCAGTGGAAATATGACTTCCTTTTGGCCATGGAAAAAAGAAACCATGTCTACTGATGTTTCCAGATTTCCCAGGTTCCAGAGACCCAGGAAGGAACAAAATCTGAAAACAGGAAGCAGAACCAGGGAACAGCAAAGCAGGAAGCCATTCTACTATGCGGAGTGGGCTCTAGGACAGCCTGGTCTCAGAGCCCTGGTGGGACAGTGGACAGAGGGGAGGCTGACCATAGTGACTATGGTTTTTGGCCTAGTTCATGGTCATCTCCACCAAAAGTGGTCTCCTGGGGCCTTGCATGGATGGGTTCCTCAGCTGGTCAGCGCGAAGGGAAGAATGAGGGGGCCAGGTGACAGGTTCAGTTCTACCACTTACTGGATGGGCCATGGAACCTCTATGATTTAGTTTCCTCATCTGAGGGGTGGTCACCTACCCTGCAGGGCTGACATAAGACAGGGATTGATGGGATCTTGTACATCAAGCCTGTGTCATAATACCCATACAATAAGGAGCAGCAAGAAAGGTGAGTTCCTTCTTGCCAACGGTTCTCATATCCCAAAGAGGGGGGAAAAAGACTCAAAACTCAGCAGACTGGCCCTAGTCTGGTGGCTCAGTTGTTGAGTGTCATCCCATATGCCAAAAAGTTGTGGGTTTGATTCCTGGTCAGGGCGCCTATGGGAGGCAACAGATCAATGTTTCTCTCCCATATCAATGGCTCTCTCTCTCTTCCTCAAATCAATAAACACGTCATCAGGTGAGAATTATATATTAAAAAAACAACTCGTCATCAGGTGAGAATTATATATTAAAAAAAACAACTCAGCAGCAGGCTGGCTGAATGTGTAAGGTGCTTGCAGACAGAGCCAGCAGTGTGAGTGCAGGACCCCACAGCTGGTCTCTAGAGCAGGCCAAGGAGCTCCCATCAGGCTCAAAGCCTGGGCCCTGAATGTGTGCCACATGGACAGTGGTGGCAGAAACCTGAGTGCAGCTCCTCCTGAGTGACAGGCCCTTCATCTACCACCAGTACAGCCATGGCCCCAGAGAAAGATACTGGGGATGCTGAGCTGAATAAGACATGGTTGGTGCGGCTCAGCTGGTTGAAGCATCATCCCATAGAAGACTGAAAGGTCACAGGTTCAATTCCTGGTCAGGGTACATAGCCAGGTTGTAGGCTCCATCCCCAGGAGAAGGCAACCAACTGATGTCTTTTTTTCATATCCATTTCTCTCTCTACCTCTCTCTCCCTCTCCCTCCCTCCCTCACCCCTCACCTCCCTCTCTGCCTCTCTCTTCCTCCCTCTCTCTCTAAAAGCAATGAAAAAATGTCCTCAGGGGAGGATTAAGACAAAAAAAGATATGGCCCTGCCTTTATGGAAGTCCTGGTCTGAGAGAGTGAGTGGGCTGGCAGCCACAGGCACTGAGCACTGTACAGGGATGGAGGGTGAGAATAGGGGTGTGGGGTCTGGAGGACATAGCTCGGGAACAGGTGGAAGATCAAATCTGAAGAATAGAGAAGATGTTGACACAGTGCTCCACATTGCTTCAGGTAAGGGATGATGGAGACCCAGGTGAAGCTTTTGGTGGTGATGGAGTTCGGCAGAGGAGGAAGAGCTGGCAGGACTTGTCCACTGCTTGGATGGGAGCCCTGGAAAGGCACACCATGGGGCTGGGGAAGGATGGGCAGCTCTGGGTCTGGCAGTTATTCTCTGGCCACAAGTCTCCATTTTCCAGTGGTGCCTACTCCCCACCCCATACCCAAAGGAGCCAAGTGCAGTACAGACCCAACCATGGAGGTGGTTAGGTATGGATGGGTGCTATGCCCCATCAGGGGTGGTCAGGCCACACAGGGCAGCTTCGGGTTGGGAGATCATGACTGAAAGGTTACCCTGCAGAGGACACATGGATCTTGGTAGCCTTCTGGTCCCAGCCTTGGAGTACACTGAGAGATCCAGGCAGCAGAAGGAAGGAGAATGTAAACCATCCCTCCCAGAGGGCTGTATGAACACTGAGGTCTGCACAATAATGACTCCAAAGACACCTGTGTCCTAATTCCTGAACCCTAGGACTATGTTACCTTACATAGCAAGAGGGATTTTGCAGCTGTGATTAAGTTAATGACTTTGAGATGGGGAGATTACCGTGGACTATCTGTGTGGGCCCCATGTAATCACAGGGGTCCTTACAAGAGAGAAACCAAAAAAGTTGATGTGAAGAAGATGGGGAGTCAGAGAGATTAGAAAATGCTGCTGCTGGCTTTGAAAGTGAAGGATGGGGCCACTTGCAGGCAAAGGAATGGATTTTCCCCCAGCCACCAGGAGGAATGCAGCCCTGCTTTCCATAATGGTAAGATAATAAATTTGTGTATTTAACCACAAATTTTGTGGTAATTCATTACAGCAGCAAGGGAAACTAATACAGGCATCCAACTCAGACATGAGGGGAAATATGGAGAAGTTTTAGGGGGACCTGGAACCCTTTTCCTGAAACACCACCCCAATGCCAGCCCAGCAGAAGCAGAGGACAGGGCCCCACTTTCTCCAGACACTCCAGCCAATATGACTGGGTCCCCTGAGAGCAGGTTTGCAGGAGGAGAAAGTCCTGTGGGGGAAATGTTCTGCCCACAACAGGTTCCTAGCCAGGTTTAGGGATGGAGCAGAGAGAGAGGCCCCACTCCTCTGGGACTGTTTCTGGGTGCAGGGTCATGCCTTCTCACCATCTCACACCAGTCCAGACCCCAAAGGAGAGTGGCCACACTTGCTTTGCACACAGGCATCCAAAGGCTCCCAGACCCTGCTTCTGTGTGGGACCTCAGTTCACCTCCCCAGCCCACCACAGGTCTTCAGTGTTCAGGCAGGAGGGGAGCCTCAAGCACACCAACGGCCTGAGGCCTCTGCTTCTTGTCCACTCCGCCTCCTCCATCCTGTGACAGACACAGGTACCCCTTGCAAGCAGGGTGCAGGCTGGGTCTTTGGATGAAACCTTCAATAGTGTAAAACAAGACGGAGTCTCCCTCCTCCCACACGTATATATTCCTTTTTCCCCACTTACAGCTGCCTGGAGGTCTCAGACACTCCCACCAGAGTCCTCCGCTGGAACGCTGTGCAGGCTCCATGAGGAGGCACATCCCCACTCAGGGCGCATGCCGGTGGGAGCAGGCAGAGGACCTAGAGGGGCCTTACCCGAGCCTCTCCGCCAAGGCTGGGTCCACAGCCTCGACTGGCGCTGTCCCTGAGGTCTGATAATAATTACTATAATTATAGGTACTGAGGGTGCGGAGGGGACCCGGTGACGCCACCCTCGGTTAGATACTCACCATAAAAGGGTTGGCATGCCCTGCTCCCCTCTCCCTTGGTCCAGTCACGGCTCCAAGTGCCTGGTACATACATTAACCTTAGAGGGAGTGCTATTATTAACCTGATTGAGTAAAGTGACCTGAAATAAATTGCCCAAATAGCACAGCCGGCGCTTGGGGAGCCGGAGTTGGAACCCAGGTGGTCGAATTGCAGAAGCCACGCTTTCCACGCTTCATTATTTTGTCTACTGAGATGGGAGCCAGGACACTTCAGCAACGCACCGTGCACCTGGGTAGTCAGGCGGGCAGCATGGGGCTGGGGCCCGGGCCGGGGATCCGGGAGCCCCTAGGAGCCCGCAGCTTCAGCCCTCAAAGGAACTATAGCAGGTGAAGCGCATACCTAGGTGGGGTTTGCCCAAGCCGCCAGGTGTAACAGGGCAGGTAGCCCTCTAGCTGAAGCAGGCGGAGAAGACACCGGCTCTGTTCTCCCGGAGAGGGTGACCCTACCACCACACCGGGTCAGCAGCCACAAGGAGTCCCAGGCGCCCGCCCCGCCCTGCCTGGAGCCCAGAGATTTCAGGGAGCTCTAGGTCCGCTCCGCGCCCCTCCTGGGCCAAGCCCAGACCAAGCCCAGGCCAGGGCCAGGCTGCAGCCTCAGGGCTCCAAGTCCCTGCCCCAGCCATCCGCCGCCTCAGGGCCAGAGCAAGTTGAGGGACAGCCCCCAACGCCCACCTACAGCCCCATGACGTGCCTTAACACCCTAACTCGCAGCGGCGACAGCGGAGGCGCGGAGATCAGAGACCGAACCCTGGGCCGCACCCCGAAGGCCAGCCAGAGAAGACCCATGGCTGGTAGGTGCCCTAGTCTCCCCAACCCTTGCCCCCAGCAATGCACTCAGTCCCCTAGGTCACTTTCCTGCACTCCGCCAGCTCCCACGGGGGCGTAGCCCCTGTCCTGCCCCCGGCTCCTGGAGGTGTCCAGAGTGGAGTGGAGAGTGAGGCCGGCCCCTCGCGGCCAGTAGAGGGTCAGGAGGTGTGGGGGTCTTGTTTTCTCACCGCTCCACGCAGTCCAGAGAGCAGAGTCCGGAAGCCATGCGTCAGTACATGAGCCAAAGGAGGCCCCCTTCTTTGCTCCTGAGACCAAGTGTCCGAGCGCTCTCGGCGCGCGCTAGGTAGAGCCTCCCAGGTCCTTGAAAATGTGGTGATTAGGTGCCAGGTTAAAAGGATCCTCTTGTGTCTGTTTCTCACACCTCCTGTCCCCATCCTGGTCCACAACCCCTCAAGCGCCTCCCCTGGACTCTCTAAAGTATGCTGATAGAGTTAAGGGAAGAAGCAGGTTTTAGAGAAAATTACAGAATTCAAACGTGAGTCCAGCCCCTCAGCAGGTTCCAGGACCCCAAAGGTAGGGTTCTGAGTGTCAGTCACCTAAGGCATCACCCCTTCCTCAGCTTTCCTTAAGTACCTGGTGCCCACACCCAGCCCACCCTCAAGCCTGAAAAAGGATTCCAGGGAAAATGGAGGTTCTGGTAAAAGACGGTTTAATTTCTACTCAGAAGCAAGAAAGTGGCTCATTTCAGCAAGAATCCCAGCTGCTTTCCAAGGGAAACCAGAAGTTGCTGCCCAGGGCACTTGGACCCAAAAGAAATGGCTTTTCAGTTGATACCCAGCAAAACCCAGCCAGCAGCCCCCCTCCCCAGCAGACCCAGGAAGCCTGCTGTCCAAATTCTGCCCCCAGAAAGCCAGTGGTGTGAAGGGGCATCACAGACCTGTTGGTCTCCACCCCCAGAGCAGGTGGCCCTGGTGACTGGGGGCATCTTTGGGGGTCTGCTGCTGCTGCTGCTGCTGCTGTTGTTGTTGATCATGGTGAGCTGCTGTCTCTGGAAGAGGATTTGTGCCACATTTACCTATGAGGGGCTGCCAGGGATCGGGGCTGCCTCCAGCCCGCAGGTGCTCAAGCTCTGCCCCCTGCATGGCAGAACCCAGACAAGCAGGTGAGACAGGATGTGGGGCCAAGCAAGCCTTTGGCCTTGCTTAGTACCCTCCCTATGGCATTTCCCTTGAAGTGGGGCAGGAAGGAAAGGTCTGTTTATGAAGCACAGCCTCTGTGCTGTTGCCATGCTGGGAACTATCACAAAGAAACCCCCAGAATCCTCACCACAGCCATGAGATAGGCGTTATGAAGCCTATTGTCCAGCTGAGAAAACTGAGACTCAGAGGACATAAGTAGTAAGTGGGAGAACAGGCATTCAAACCCAGGCAGTCTGACTCCAGAGGCTGTGCCCCTCCAACTCGCCACTGCTATGGGCAGACAGAGTTCTTGGCTCTGGTACTCAGCCCCTCTGGGCAAGTGCTCTGAGGCCACACCATTCCCTTGCCCCCTATATGTCATCGCTCTGCTTCTGGACAGGCCACCAGATATGCCATTTGTGGTGCCCCCTTCCCTCCAAAATCAAGACTGGGTGCCCCTGCACAGCAGAGAGTGGACCCAGGTGCGACAGGACCTCTGCCAGCCCCAGAGCTCCTGCCCCACACCAGCAGCAGCCACCTTGGTGAGTCCTCCCGCCAGGGCCTGCCCAGATGTCACGGTCTGCTCAGGCCAGGGCAGACCCATCTGCTGTCATGGGCTTGGCTCTTGAACATTGCCTGGATGGGCCCAGGGATGCCAGAGTTAGCCACTCTTTCCAGGTACTTGAGTTTACCAAGTGCCTGCTGCATACCAGCTGGGTCCTGAAATGGCCTCATGTGCCCTTTTGGAATTAGACCTCACCGTGCCTCTGTAGGGAGAGGGACTGTCACCCCATTTTACACATTCTTTTTTATTATTATTTTATTCTAATTATTGTTCTTGTACAGTTTTCTGTCTTTTACTCCCATCCCAGCCCACCACCCCAGCCCTCCCCACCTCCCTCCCATTTCCACCCCCCCTAGTTTTTGTCCATGTGTCCTTTATACTTGTTGCTCTAAACCGTTCCCCTTTTCCCCTGAAATTCCCTTCCCTCCCCCTCTGGTCACTGTCAGACTGTTCTCAATTTCAGTGTCTTTGTTTATATTATGCTTGTTTGTTTGTTTTGTTGATTAGGTTCCTGTTAAAGGTGAGATCATTGGTATTTGTCTTTCACTGCCTGGCTTGTTTCAATTAGCATGATGTTCTCCAGTTCCATCTATGCTGAGGCAAAGGGTAGGAGCTCCTTCTTTCTTTCTACTGCATAAAATTCCATTGTATAAATGTACCATAGTTTTTTGATCCATTCATTTACTAATGGGTCATTTTACACATTCTTAAACAGGCTTGGAAGTTTAGCCATGCCTTGGCCAAGGTCACAGAGGCAGTAAGCATCTGGAAAATGGAGCCCTGGTGTTTCCAGGTGCAGGACCTGAGCTGGATCCTGTTCCAGGATGATGGAAAGGGCAGAATGGTTGGAGCTGGGCACAGCTCTCTGCCCACCCCTTTTGCTCTGAAGGCTTACCAGGAACCACCAGTCCTTCTTGGTCCTCCTAATTTGAAGAAAAGAGGCAACATTTATCACTGAGATATCCTCTGGACACCACAGAAAGGGGCCAGACCAGGTGCTGGGCACTGTGACCACCCCTCAAGCAGACCCTGACCTCTGAGGATGGGGATTAATCACAGGGGATAGGAGATGAATGAATACTGAGGCCTCTGCTGGGGGCCCCAGAGAGGAGCAAGCCTGGATGGACAATGCCTTAATATGAGGCTTCCTAGATGAGCTGCACTACAGAGAGGGACTCCGTTCAGTCAGGAGAAGCAAGTGGGGCACATATGTCAGGAGGGGCCACAGGAGAGGCTTAGTCGAGGCTCAGCCAAGAAAGAATGGGCCAGGAGAGGGCAGTGAAGCCCAGAGCTTGCTGTCCCCAGGCCTCTGCCTTCCTCTGGCCTGTCAAACCTCCCAGCCCCTGTGTTGCAGGAGATGCATGTATGGTGGGGACTGTTAACCCAGACCTGTACAAGTTCCCAGAAGACAAGAATGAGACCCACTTCCCAGAGTGCTGCCTGGGGCAGCTGTGGTTCTCTGTGGAATACCAGCAGGAGGTTGAGTGACTGCTGGTGGGCCTGATCAAGGCACGGTGGCTACAAGCCCCCTCAGAGACCTACAGTCCACTGGTGAAGCTCCACCTGCTGCCAGATGAGCAGTGCTTCCTTCAGTCCAAGACCAAACGCAGAACTGCCAACCCTCAGTTTGATGAACACTTCATCTTCCAGGTACAGTGTCTGGAACAGGCAGGATCTGGGGAGGAGCAGGCATCCTGCAAGAGAACACCAGCATTCCATACTAGCCAGGGTCCTGTGGCCCCCAGAATCCCTGAGCCACAGGCCCTGACTTACCCTGCCTCTCAGGTCAGGACCTGAAGAACCTTAAACTCCAATGGCAGTGGCAGGGGCAGAGGAGAGACTTGGAGAGTAAGGGAAAAGAAAGCCAGGCTCCTCCTGCCCAGGCTGCCTGGAAGAGACAAAAAAAATTATTGACTCACTTACTAAATGCCAGGTCCTGGCCCACAGGATATAGAGGAAGCACTCCAAAGCCCTGGAGCACTATAGGGTTTCTGGCAAGGATATCCAAGGAAGGCAGAGGGTGAGATCTCCAGGCCTCTTGGAATGGGAACAGAAACTCACCTATTCTGTCAGAGGCCAGCACAGGACCCAAGTGCCTTGGCTGTATGTTGGGCTCCCTGGCTCAGGGTCTGGAGGTGCTGTGGCTATGAGGGCACTGAGCCAAGCTCTCAGTGGCCTGGGAGCCTCAGCAAGTGACTGGGGGGCCCTTTTGGGAAGCCAGCCATCAAGAACTGCTGAGAGACCATAGACAAACACTTTTTTAAAAAGATTTTATTTATTTATTTTTAGAGAGAGGGGAAGGGAGGGAGAAAAGGAGTGAAGCATCGAAGTACGAGAGATATATAGATCAGTTGCCTCTTGCTTGCTCCCAACTGGAGACCTGGCCCACAACCCAGGCACGTGCCCAGACTGGGAATCGAACCTGAGACCTTTTGGTTCTCTCAGGCTGGCACTCAGTCCACTAAGCCACACCAGCCAGGGAGGGACAAACATTTTTAAGTGCTGGGCAGCAGGCTGGCTGCAAGAGAAGAAGTCTGTCAGCATCCATCAAGAGTGTGACTGCAGAGGCGAGAGCCCTGATTCTTGCCCTCTTCTGAGCTGAGGGCTGAGAAGAGGGGTGGCATGGGGCCCAGCTCCTGGCCATCCTGCTGGGGCCACGGCTGTTAGAATTCACAGGTGAACCTATTTTTGTCAGGTCAGCAAGACCCAAGGTGTGCAGGCTGACTAATCAGCATGGCCACACATCATGTTCACATACTTACTTCTCTTTGCTCATCACTTCCCTGCCCTGTCCCTGCATTAACTTGATCCTGGCCCTCTTTTGTGCTTTAAGGGGGAAGGGAAGGAGAAAAAGAAGAGAAGAAAATCAGTATTAATTGACCACCTGTGCTAGGTCAGATATTGTGTTTCAGTTTTACAACCCAGAAAGTAAAAACCATTATCCCATTTCAGGATGAGGAGACTGAGTCTCAGGAAGAGGGAAGTTGGGGTGCCCAACCCAGATAGCAGAGACAAGCAGGTTCCCTAAGCTCCACTGCAGGACCTCTCATACTTCTATGGTGCAGGCCAATCACTGAGAGGTCCTATGAAACAGTAGATTTGACGTTGTGGGTTTGGGGTGCTCCCCAATGTCCTGCATTCCTAACAAGGTCCAGAGGGTGGTGAATTCTGCTGGTCCTCAGACACACTGTCCATGGCAAGACTGGCACTCACTCCCACCTCCTGAGGGAATGCTGCTGTACTGGCTGTGCTGCTATGAAGGTTCCCTAAAGATGCCTGGGTTTGGGGTATACAGATCTCTGGTTGAGACACCCCTCACCAAAAGCTCCTGTGTCCAGAACAATGTGCACACCATCCTATCTCTTGTCCCTAATCCTGTCCCCAGCCTAGCCCTCATCTCCCCCAGGTATCTAGCAAGAACATCACTCAGAGGATACTGAGGTTCTCGGTGTACCACATGGACAGGCAGAGGAAGCACCAGCTCCTGGGCCAGGCGCTCTTCCCCATGAAGAATGAGACCCTGGCAGGTGACTGTCGGTTCATTATCTGGAGAGACTTAGAGGCTGACAGCCTGGAGGTAAAGGTCAAGGTCACTAGACATATGCCACTGAGTGTCAGACTACCATGGGCAGCCAGCAGGGGTGGGCCAGCACACCTACAAGTGTGACTTGGGGTGGTGGGCCTGGGTGGAGCCCCATGGATAAAAGGGTTATGTGGAGTCACTCCTGGGCAAGGAGGTTCTTTTCCCCTGATGTCAGATTACCTAGAACAACTTGAAAAATCTATGTTTGGATTCCACATCCAGATCAGATAGCTGTGAAAGGTGATACTACAAATAGACCACCAAAAAAATATATTTACCTGCCTTCCCCAACCCTCAGGAAAGACCCATGGCTCAGAATAGGCTTTAAAATTCCCCAGACCTGGGTTTGAAGCCTCAGCTCTGGTCCTCAACGCTGTGTGTTCTCCAGATCCCTCCAGCCCTCCAGCCCTTAGTTTCTCCATCTATAAAGTGGTGGGTGGATTTAAAGGAGGGAAAATGGGTACAAAGTGGGTATGTCACCTGGTCCCCTGGGGCCTGACTATTGGGAGAAAGAAAGAAGGCAGTGGGGCTCTCCCAGTGCCTGCCAGTGTGACGTGGTGCCTTCCTCTCGGCATCTCCAGCCCCGCTCAGAGTTTGGCAACCTCCAGTTCTGCCTCAGCTGCAATGACTGCCTGAGCCGTCTTACTGTGGTTGTACCGTGTGCCAAGGGCCTGAAGCTCCAGAACAACAGGGGTGTTGTCAGTATTTTCCCCCTCAGGGCAGATCCTGCCCTGTAAGCTTGGGGCTGGGGCTAGAGTCTGACCCTCACACTCAGCCATCCAGTTTCTACTTGCATACTCCTCATCACAGAGCACTCACTGTCCTATGATCTGCACCTTCCTCTGTGGACATTGGTGTGAGAATCCATTTCCTTATGTCAAACCCAATGTTGCATCCCTTTGGCCTCCTGCAAGACCCATAAGACCCTGAGACCAAGTAAGCTCCTCCCTTCTCTGAAGGCAGGGTCTTGGCTCCTTGAACTGTACTGCCCACCCTTATACCTGCCATTCTATGAAGGCATCCAGTTCCTCCAGAGTGATGCCCCACACCTTGCTGCCCCCAGGGAGGTTCCCCTGAACATAGACATGGCACTCTTCTGGAAGAAGAGGTACCCCTGGCTGGCAGGTCTAATGACTCTTTGCTTCCTCCAGCCTCCCAGAACCCAGGAGCTGGAGGAGTAGAGGCCCTGCACTGGCTCACCATACACACCCCACCCCTATGTGGGACTCCGGCAAGGTGACCGTTGTCTGCCACCTGTGGGCCTTTGCATCTAAGTGAAGGTTGGCTGTTGGCCACCTATGAGTCTTTGCATCTTAAGCAAGCTGGCATTCAGTAGTCCACTGCTGATCTAAAACCCATCTGAGCTCCACCCCAAAACACTTGGCTCTCTGAAAGAGAAAGGTGTTTAAGGGGCCCCAGGAGCCTGAGCACCCAGCACTCAACTGGGAAGAATGAGTGCATGGTGCCAGGCCTCTGGAAACAAGGGCCAGCTGAGCTGTGGGTGGTTTGGGGGTCAGAGAGGAAGGAAGAGGAAGGGAGCTGAGCATGTTCTCCACCCTGAGGCAGAACACTAATCAGCCCTGTTTCCTCTTGTAACGCCCTTTGGCTGTAGCAGCTGTGAGTAATGGGATCCTGTATGGGATCCTGTGAGTATGGGGTGGTACGTGTCCCCCCCCAGACCTCCCACAGGCCAGAGACTTGGGCCCTTGCCTGTACCTCTCAGTCTTCTGTCTACACTGCCCCTCAGGTGTGTTTGTCAAAGTATCCCTGATGAACCACAACAAGTTTGTCAAGTGCACGAAGACTTCAGTTGTGCTGGGCTCTGCCAACCCTGTATACAGCGAGACCTTCAGCTTCAAGGCCAACCCCGCAGAACTGGACACTGCCAGCCTCAGCCTGACAGTGCTGCAGGACACTGAAGGGGACAGTAAGCCTGCTCCTGACCCCAGGGGGTGGAGCAACAGTCCGAGAGGGGCTGCTGAGCATTCAGGCAGCATGGGCCCTCAGGAGAGCTCTGTGTTTCTGTCCTTTTCCCCAAGGAAACTAGCACTAAGAGAGGCTGAGACACTTGCCCAAGGACACAGAGCTTGCTGGTGAGAGAGCTGGGATTCACGTGCAGCTTTATTCTGGTTTGACTGTGGTGCCCTAGAAAGAGGACGACTTCTGCCACCCCCTCCTATAGCAAGTCTGGCAGGCAGCATGGCTGCCTCCCCTTGATCAAGTGACCTGATGCTGTGGGTCACTGTGTTCCCTGCATTGTCTCATGCCTTCAGACAGCCTTCAAGTCTTGGGAGTTATCCCAGCAGCTCCCCCACACTGCCCCATATCCCACTGTTCACTGTCACCATCCAGAGAAGCAGAGTCAGCTGCTCTCCTGGGCCAGAAGTACCTTCTGCACTGTGACAACAGGAGGGTGAAAGTTTTGTTGAATGTCCCCCCAAATGTATAAGTGTGCTGATGAAAGAAAGCTTCTTTGTGGAGGGGCCCCTAGTCCCTTGGCTCCAAAGTGAGGCAGGCTTAAGATGGCCCAGCAGGAGGGTGAGGGGTAGAGTGGGTGTCCCTGAATGTCTGGCTCTTCACCTGGGCTTACCACTCCCCTACACACCCTCCCTGCAATCCTGCCATCTCCAACTCCAGGGCAAAGTCAGGGTCTCTTTGGGAGCTGTCAGCTGAAGCTGCAAGAGGGAGGGAGGGGGCTGGCTACTTCCTTGGATGGGAGGAGTGAATGAGAGAGGTGGGGGGGAGCAGAGAGAGAGATTGGGCACTGGGGATGTCTGAGGTGATGTGGCTTCTGTGCCCCAGAGAATGATATTGCTGGCCCTCCCCTTCAGGGAGCCTCCAGCTATGCTGTGTGGTGGTGGGCCCCTACAGGTATGCCCGAGGCAGAGAGCTGGAGCACTGGACCAAGATGCTCAGCAAGCCCAAGGAACTGGTGAAATGCTGGCATGCACTCTGACGCACCACAGAGTCCTGACTGGGGTGAGACCTTGGGTCTGCTCAGGAGCCCACTCTCCCCATGATCATGGGTGACAGCCACTGTCCTGGACACTTCTTCCAATTTTCCAGCTTCTCACTGGGCTGTGGGGTAGCCTGATACAAAGGAATGAGTGCTGCTGTGCAGGACAGAGGAGGTGACAACTCCCTGGCCTGAGAGATCTTACCAACTCACTCCATCCTTCTTCTCCCATGTGCTACCTGGGCTTAAAATCTGAGCTCCTGATCATCACAGTCCGAATCTGGACTGGAATCTCAGGCATTGGGAAGAAATAGTCTATTTAACAATAACATAATTGCATGTGCTGAATGGAAATGCAGAGGAAACTCGGGTCTCACCATCTTGGAAAGCTGATGATGTTCTGAGGCTGAAGCTACAGTTTTTCAGCTGTGGTTTCTCTGCTTTCTTTCCATCTAGGAGAGAAAACAAATTGCTCTGGAGGGAATATAAGATGTGGGGTGTGGGGGAGGAATATCTCAAGCACTTATTTCAGTTGGTCCATAACAAATAGCACAGCCTGAGAATGGGGTTCTGCCTGTAGATGTGGGACAGTCCCAGGACATCTGGGCCATACCACATGCCCACAGCTCAGAAGAGATAGCTCCCGGGGATGGAGACTCACTGCTTCAGGATCTGTGGGACAGTGCTGCGAGCAGCCTGTCCAGATTCTGGGCATCAGCTCCGTGTCAGGTCAGGAGGGCCTCATCTATGTGTTAGGTCCCTCCTGGGGGCTCTGTCAAATCTTGCCCCTACATCAAGCCAAGTGTGGCTCACAGCACCGCCCCGCACTCCTGCCCAGAGTCCAACACCTCTCCCCCTGATCTCACAGGCTCTAGTTCACAATGGTCAGCTCCTGGTGCACTTAGTTTAGGCAGAAATGGTGAAAACATGTGGTCAGAACCTAGCCCATAGAGCTGAGAGCTTTCCCCATAAACCTAGGAATTCCATCATGATAATTGTGCTGTGGTAGGGGTAAAATTCATTAAGATGGAAATTTCCACAAACCATGGTCATCAACTCCTGTGCTATTGTACTCAAGTTAAGGAGCAGGCGTTGTACTAGTCACTGTTACTTAACAGGCAATTTGAACTTGCAGAGTCTATGCATTATTTTGTAACTAAAACAAACCTTTAAACCAACATCATCTCTTTTCTTATGCAGTGAAGCAACTTCAGCAAAAGACAGCAGTGAACCTTACACTCAGTTTCTGCCTCTTTCACTGGACTTCCAGTCCTAGTTTTTTTTTTTTTTTTTTTTATTAAATCAGTATTTTTTAATTGTTGATATTGTACAGTTTTCTGTCTTTTACCCCGCCCCAGCCCACCACCCCAGCCCTCCCCACTTCCCTCCCATTTCCTCCCCCCATAGTTTTTGTCCATGAGTCCTTTATACTTGTTGCTCTAAACCATTCCCCTTTTCCCCTGAAATTCCCTCCCCTCCCACTCTGGACACTGTCAGACTGTTCTCAAATTCAGTGTCTTTGTTTATATTATGCTTGTTTGTTTGTTTGTTTTGTTGATTAGCTTCCTGTTAAAGGTGAGATCATATGGTATTTGTCTTTCACTGCCTGGCTTATTTCGCTTAGCATGATACTCTCCAATTCCTTCCTAGTTAATGCACAAATACAGCTTTTCCTAGCAATGGTTCACGCAGACAGAATATCTGTCTTTGCTTTTTCTCACTTATTTCACAAGCACATTTTCAACATAGTCCACACTCCAGTAATGGTTAATAGCTTACACATAACAGGAATACGCTATATGATTTTTAGCAGGCTACTCAAATGGAACTGTTTCCTTTTCACCTGGGGTCCTAAGACAGATGCCAACCACCCTCAAGGTGAGACTCATGACTATCAGTCATCTTTCTAGGACTTGGAAAAGTTGGAAAGTATCCTCTTTGTAGGACAAAGTGCACTGGTGTGCCTGACTCACAGCTGAAATATCTCAGTGGCAAGAGACTGGCAGGCTCTCTGCTGTGACGGGGAGGAAGAAGGGGTTGCTGTGTTGGGCTGGCCCCTGTCAAGGCAAAAAGTACACAGACAGACCCCACGGACCAGAGAAAGCTGGACTGGATTCTCTCAGATCCTGTCCACAAGTTACCCCAGCAGAAAGAAGCCCTTTGCATTTCCATACAACCCTTTAGAATCAGCTTATCAATTTCCAAACACAAAAAAGTACTAGAATTTAAATGTATTTCATTGAATGTATAGACCAGATTGGGGGCCACTTGACACCTTTACAATATTGCATCTTTGACCCATTAACATGGTGCATCCCTTCATTTCTTTAAGTCTCTTGCAAGTTTTCTTAGAACTGTTTTGTGATTTTCAACAAAGTGTTCTTGCACATCTTTCCTTAGCTTTATTCTTAGGTGTTTTATATGTGTTTGTTGCTAGTACAATAGAGGCTGTTTTGGGTTTGGCGGGGGTGGGGGGGTTATATTGATTTCATATATAGTAAGTAGCCTTGCTAAAGTAACTTAAATTATAGTAGTTTGTTAGATTCTTTATATATAATCATGATCTCTGCAAATGACAGTTTTATTTCTCCCTTTCCAATCTTCATGCCTTCCTTTTTGGTTTGCCAAGTTGCAGTGGCTGGGCAACTGAGGAAAAACAAGAAAGAAAAGGCACCCAGATTGTAATGGAAGAAATAAAACTATTTTTGTAGATGGTATGGTCTCATTTACAGAAAATCCTAAGGAATCCACAAAAACTGTTGAAGCTAGTACACAAGATCAACAAAGCTGCAGGATAGAGGCTGATTAAAAATTGCATTGGCTAGGGCATCCAGAAGAATGCTGACTACAGTAGAAATAATGGGTATATGTGTCTGATTCTCTACCTTGGGGGCAGGCAGAGCTTTCAATATTTACTATTAAGTATGCTGTTTGCTATAGGACTTCTAATATACTCATGACCATGAATTCTCAATTTGTTAAAAGTATTTTTTATCACGGTGTTAAATTTTATCAAATGCTTTTTCTTCATCTTTCAAGGTAATCATATTTTTTTCTTTATTCTTTTAATGTGATGAATTATATTGATTGATTTTTGACACACACACACAGCCCCTCTGGTTTCTATTATAAGAATGTAAATTTGGATTTTTGGTTCATAACAAAATTGAAGGGAAGGTACAGAGATATCTCAGATCCCCCCGTCCCAACACATGCACACACTCCCTCATTGTCAACACCCCACACCACAGTGGTCCATTTGTTGTAACTAATGAACCTACATTGAACTTCATAATCACCCAAAGATCATAGTTTACATTACATAGTTTATATTACATTCTTGATGTTGTATATTGTGTGGATTTGGACAACTATATAATGACATCCTATTACATTTTCAAGTATTTTTGAAGTTATGTTCATGAGAGATTTTTCTATATTTTTTTGTTGTAATGTTCTTGTACTTGAATGTGTTTCCTGCCATTGTTGAGAGCAGGTGTTCTATGCATTTCTTAGGTCAAGTTAGTAAATATGACTTGTCAAATCATCCAGTTACTGATTTTGAAGATCTGTTTTTCTCTTCATTATTGAGACATTAAAATTTCTTACTATGATTGTGATTTCGTTTATTTCTTCTTTTAGCTTTGTCTATTTTTGTTTTATATATGTTTCATGTGTTATTAAGCTCATACCCATTTAAGATTGATATTTTTCTGGTGGATTGAAACATCTATCATTGTGAAATGGCTCTACACTCATAATGGCACATTTTTCCCATTTTTCCTATATTTTCAACTTTCTTATGTTCTTTTTTTAAAAAATTATTGAATTTATTGGGGTGACACTGATTAATAAAACTGTATAGGTTTCTTATGTTCTTATAATATCTTGTACCTCTTGAATATAGTTTTTCTTACCACGTCTGTCAACCATTGTCTCTCTCTCTCTTTTATGGATGTTAGTTACAGTTGGCCCAATATTTCCCCCATTGCTCTCCCCTGCCCCGCCACTCTGCCCTTCTCCCGCTCCGTCATTCAATGCCCACCCTGTCCATTACCATGGGCACTTTATACATGTTCCTTGACTAGACCCTTCCCCTAGTTTTCCCCCTTTTTCTCTCTCCCCTCTCCCCTCTTGTCACTGTCAATTTGATCTTTATTTCCATTTCTCTGGATCCATGTTGCTCACTGGTTTCTGTTGTTCATTAGGTTCCACTCATAGGTGAGAACGTATGGTATTTGTCTTTCACTGCCTGGCTTATTTCACTTAGCATGATATTCTCCAGTTCCATCCATGCTCTTGCGAAGAGCAGGAGTTCCTTCTTTTTTTCTGCTGTGTAGTATTTATTGTGTAAATGTACCAATTTTTTGATCCACTCATTTATGAATGGGCACTTGGGCTGTTTCCAGCACTTCGCTATTGCAAATAACATTGCTATGAACATTGGAGTGCATAGGTTCTTTTGGATTGGTGTTTTAGGATTCTTAGGGAATAATCCAAGCAGTGGAATTGCTGGGTCAAAAAACAATTCCATATTTAGTTTTTTGAGGAAATTCCATACTGTTTTCCACAGTGTCTGCACCAGTCTGCATTCCCACCAACAGTGCACTAGGGTTCCCTTTTTCTCCACATTCACCAGCACTTGTTGTTTGTTGATTAGTTTCACAACATAATGATTTGATATTTGTATATATTACAGAATGATCATCACAGTAAGTCTAGTTAAACATCCATTACCTCATTTTGGTTTTTTTCCCACCACTCCCACCCACCCCAGCCATCCCCACTGCCCACCCTTGATCCTACCCACCTTTTGCTGGTTTTGAAATAACAATAATATGAAAAAATATATATAATCTGAATAAAAAGAATAAAAAATAAAAGACCAAGAGTAGTGAGTGAGTTTGAATACAATGGAAGCAAAAGAAGAAATATTAAAAGATTACGTGAAAGGAAAAAATGAAAAAAGAAACACATAAGTTTTGAGGAAGAGCAAGGTGAAATTCATCTCAGCTGTTGGTGTTCACCTTCTGACTTCTTCCTGGATCTATCTCTGGTTTTTCAGCTCAAGATCCCAGGGTAGGTCATCCAACTTCTGACTGTATCTTCTGACTGTATCTGTACAACCCTGACTTTATCTCTTTCACATACCTCTAGAGGGAGTTTATGTTGCAATTGAGAGGGTGGGGTCTCTATGTCCCCTGGAAGGAACAGTTCAGTCTTCTGGGAAAATTGTGGGTGCATTCCCCTTTCCCCTACACCTCTTGTCTTAGTGTGTCCCAGCTTATTTCCAATAATGTAGTTTCTGTCTGTTTCACAGTAGGGGAGGGAGACAATCTGTGTAAGAGTGTCAGCTCTCTACTGCTTGGTACAGATGGCAGCTCTGCATCCAACCATTATCTCTGTGTATCTAGTTCATTTACTTTTATTATTTATTTATTTAAATTATTATTTGGGGGGGCTCCACCCACAGCCTCCTCCCTCAGCCCCCACAGATGAGAATAAATCTACCAAGACATGATCTGCTTGGGGAGGAAAGGTGGCTGATCTCTCAAAGGAGGACCCAGAACCTGTTCCTCAATAGTCTTTTATTGGGTTTAATTTGCATAGGAATATACAGGGTGTATAGGTAAAGCTCATCAATCATTGTCAGGCAGTAATGATCAAACAATAGATAATGTTCAAAGAACTCTGAGGGCTTATTCTGAGTCAGGGTCAGATAGTTAAAGGGCCATAAAACTTTGGGAAACAAACTCACTTCAAGCTTGGACCCTTATCATTCAAATTGAGGGTGTTAGCAAAGCAGGTTTCACAAAATTTTATGCATTCTTTCTTAGGCCTGATCATCCTAGGGAACCTGCCCTTTCCAGCACAGGGCCACACCCACCTCCAGCATTGTTTCAGGCTTAAGTCAGGCAGGGGAAGTAAGGTAGCCAAGAGATTAGGAGACTTCTTGCAGACAGAATGAGGACTCAGGCTATGTCAAAGCTGAGGGGTGAGGGTCCATCACCCCCTTTTTCTATAGCCCCCCAAGTCCTTCCCTGAGGGCCATTTCATGACTGCGCCTATCTTAGGTCATCCCTCCCTTGAGGAATCTTATCCATCATTGGCTAACTAACTGGTCATGCACTACGGGCCAGACAGGGTGAAGTAAAGTGGGCAGAAGTGATGCTCTTGCTAGGGAGATAAACTTTGTCTCCTAAGTGGCTTATGGTCTCAAGGTCTTTTTACTCAGCCTTAGCCACAAGGGGTTAACAGTTTCTGAAACCAGGTAGGGTGGTTTGCAACAATTATTTTTTAAAGATTTTATTTATTTATTTTTTGACAGAGGGGAAAGGTGGGAGAGAGGGAGGGAAACATCCATGTGTGGTTGCCTCTCTCACGCCCCCTACTGGGAACCTGGCCCACAACCCAGGCATGTGCCCCACACTGGGAATCAAACCAGTGACCCTTTAGTTCGCAGGCCGGCACTCAATCCACTGAGCCACACCAGCCAGGGCTATGCTTTTATTTATTGAGTTTAGAGAGAGATAGAAAAAGGATGGGGAGAGAGTGAGACACACACACACACACACACACACACACACACACAGACAGAGAGACAGAGAGAGAGAGAGAGACATGTATTTGTTGTTCCACTTATTTATTCATTTATTGGTTGATTCTTGAATGTGCCCTGACTGGAGATTGAACCCACAACCTTGGCCCATCAGGATGATGCTCTAACCAAGTGAGCTACCTAGCCAGAGCCTAGTTCACTTACTTTTAATGTAATTACTGATATAGTCTCATTCATATATATACCATCTTACCATTTGTTCCCATGTTTCCTACTTATTTTTGTTTTCTTCTCCTTTGTTGCCTTATTTTGGATTAGTTCATTTGTTTATTCCATCTCTCCCCATCCATTAGTTGCTACTTACATGGCATGTTATCACTCCATTAATGGATTGTCTAGAGATTGTAATTTATATTAATTATTTATTATAGTCTAATACAGATTTTATTCTTATCACTCCCCAGACAATGCTTTGATCTTACAATACTCAATCTCTATTTTCCTCCATTCTACATTTTTTGTGTTATTGGTATTATTTAATTATATATATAGTTTATACCTAAAAAGACATTACTGCTTTTGCTTTATTCTTTTATATTCCTCCACATATTTAATATTTCTTTTCCTTTTTATTCTCCCCTACATTAACGTGATTCTACCTGAGATCATTTTCCTTCTACCTGAAGAATTCTCTTTAGTGTTTCTTCTACTGAATATCTGCTGGCAGCAAATTTTCTTAGTTTTTGAATAGAAAAGTCTATTTCAAAATCATTTTTAAAGGGTATTTTTATAGAAATGAAATTCTGTGTTAACAGTTTCTTTTCTTTCTATGGTTTAAAAGTGGTATTCATTGTCTTCTCACTTCCATTATTTCTGCTGACAAGTGAATATCAGTGTTACTGGTACTCCTTTGAAAGTAATATGTCCCCACTCCCACCCCACACATACCCTTGGCTGTTTTTAATATTTTCTCTTTGGTTTTTTTATTTTTATTTTGGTAGATTGAGTATGGTATGCCTAGATGCAGCCTTCTTTTTATTTATCCTGCTTGGGGGTCATAAAACTTCCACATTTTTGGAAAATTCTGTCTATATTTCTTCAGATATGGTTTCTGCCCACTTCTTTTTTCTTCTTTCAAGACTCCAATTACATATATGTTAGGTCTTTCCATTATTTCCTACAGAACTCTTATGTGCTTAGCTATATATTTTTTTATCCTCACCTGTGGACATGCTTATTGATTTCAGAGAGAGGGGAAGGAAGGGAGAGAGAGAGGGAGAGGAACATTAATGTCAGAGAGAAACATTTATAGGTTGCCTCTTGCACAGGCCCTGACCAGGGACCGAACCTACAACCTAGGTATGTGCTCTGACCAGGAATTGAACCCACAACCTTTCAGCTTATAAGACAATGCTCCAACAAACTGAGCCACACCAGGAAGAGCACACTTAACTCTATTGTCCATACTTTTTATGTCCATCTTCAGCTTAGAGTTTTTATACTGACATTTTACAGTTCAGTAAATTTGCTAAGTCTAGTTGTAGTCAACCTGAAATGGGAAAAGACCAGCATTCATGCTGCCTGTCACTACCAGAACCAATAAACGGAGACAGGGATTGAATCTTTATGGGTGCTTTATTCAGAAGGCCAGTGATCTGAAAAGATAGTGGGTTATGTACCCTAACAGACCTTCTTACATTCCATTTCAAACTGACCCTTTTTATAAGGAGAAGAAAAGTGGAGGTAAGGGGTCAGCTTGAGATGAGACATTAACACAGTCTTTTAGGACACATAACCTGCCATATTCTCATATCGCCATCCATCTGAATAAAGCACCCATAAAAATTCAATGCCTGCTGCCCTGGCTGGTGTGGCTCAGTGGATTGAGTGCCAGCTGTGAACCAAAGGGTCGCCAGTTCAATTCCCAGTCAGGTCACATGCTTGGGTTATGGGCCAAGTCCCCAGTGGAGAGTGTGCAAGAGGCAACCACACATTCATGTGTCCCTCTCTTTCTGCCTCCCTTTCCTTCTCTCTAAAGATAAATAAATAAAATCTTTTTTTAAAAAAATTCAATGTTTGTCTCTACTCATTGGTTCTGGTAGTGACAGGCAGCACGAATGCTGACTTTTCCAGTTTTACCTGTAGAGAATTCTTACAAAAATATATTTGAGCCAAATAGAATATGCCTAGAAGATTTCAACAAACAGAAAAATGCTTCCTAGAGTGACACTTTTCAATTTCTTTTATGCATTTACAAATTAAAGAAGATAAAATAAAAGTTGAAGGAAGCATGGTAGAGATTAAATTACAGGATAGTTAAGACTTTGTGGTCCCCTGGGGGTGGTCCCACCTTTGCTTCTGAGGGTCTGAAAAAGAGGATTATTTTATTTCAAAGGTGTGTTAACCTAGGTGCACAAGAACAGTAGGCAGGGCTTACTTAAGGCATTGATAAAAATTTTACAGGAAGTTATATGCCTGGGGTATGACTTGCCCAGTTTGGAATTTATGATCAGATCACCCCCTTATTTGTCCACATTGTATATATGTTTTCCCCTTTTGGTCCTGTTTCTTGGCTTGCTTGATAATTGTTGAATGCTGACCATTATGTTAAATTATAATGGTTCCAGGAGACATTATTCCTTCAGAGAGTGTTTACTATATTAAATCTCTAATGGAGTGGAGGGAGAACAATCCAATCTGCACTGACTTTACTGGAATTTGGGTTGCTGTTTTGGTAAGGCTCTATCTCTACCTATGGTTTCCCCCCATTTCTGGAATGTGGTCCTCCTAGGATCCCAAATGAGAATCTGGTGTGTTTACTAGGCTTCTTTCCTGGGTGGGTCCTGAACTACAATTTTTATCTCCTTAGTGTCATATTGCAAAAAACAAAAAAACCCATACTGTCTTTCATAGGATTTCTATGTAACTTTGTAATTCAGCAAGTGCTCAAGGGGAAAAATGCATTGTCAGAATTACTTTTTTGTGTCTCCCTTCTAACAGATACCTTGACTCCCCCAATCCAAGTGATACAGAGAGATCTGATGAGATCACCGAGAAGGAGTAGGGAGGGACTGTAGGAAGAGGTTGCCCAAGGCAATGGTAAACAGTCTACAACAGTTTGGCTGAGAAGCTGAATGCCTCCAGAGCACATGAAATTATGAGCGAGAAGATTTAAAGTAAAAAGAGGGCAGAGCCTGGGTCTCAGGCTCTCTTCCTTGAGGATGCTTGGACGATCATGCTGCAGCTGCGTGCATTTCCCAAAGTATGGTATTTTGGATGGATTTTGGATGGGAAGGAACTCCAGGCACAGCCTAGACGATGGCAGGATTATTCTTTGGGTGTTCTAGAGGGGACAAGCTCAGAGGCAGGAGCCTGCCATTCTTCCAAAATTGTGTAGCTTTTGTATCTTACTGAAACCAGAAAAGCCAGCATTTGTGTTGCCTGTCACTACCAGACCCAATAAGCAGACAAAGGGATTGAATCTTTATGGGCACTTTATTCAGATGGTCAGCAATCTGAGAAGATGCAGGTTATGCACCCTGACAAACCAGTTCACATTCCCTTTCAAACAATCCTTTTTATAAGGAGAAAAAAAGTATAGGTAAAAGTGTTGGGGAACTCAAATATTGGAAAATTTTTAGTTTCAGGTAATAGATAATAAGCTTAATAATCAATGCCTATAAAAAGCCATTGTTCCAGGAACTGAGGGTATGACCCACCCTGACTCCAGGTGGACCATAAGCAGTTACACCTTTGTGCCACAGGAGGACTGCAAACAGTCAAGATGGTACCTGAGCCATTGTACTCCAGGGTGAGACACCCACTGCCCAGGGCACTGCAGGACACAGATAAAGACCACCACCCAGAACACAGATGAAAGAATGCTAAAGCTTTTTATCTGATTAACTTTTTCCCTGAATTCCAAACCCCTTACCTACACTTTTCTTCTCCTTATAAAAAGGGTTGGTTTGAAATGGAATTTAAGATGGTCTGTTAGGGTACAAACCCACCATTTTCCCAGATCGCTGGCCTTCTGAATAAAGTGCCCATAAAGATTCAATCCCTGTGTCTGATTATTGGTTCTGGTAGTGACAGGCAGCACGAACGCTGGCTTTTCTGGTTCATATTTTGGTGACTCCGCCAGGACAGACTTTGGGACTCTCCCATAAGTCTGGGTATTTGGTGGGATGTCTCATTGTCTGCCTGGACTTGGGGGCCCCAGCATGTGGATTTGGAGACTTCCGAGCAGCTGCCAAGTGATTTCACTTGGGGATTCTCCTCTGACTCTCAGCACTTCCCATCGTTTTCACAGTTGATTAAATCATTGAACTTTCTGGTTCGGTTTACAATCCTAGGTCATGATTCAGATGATTAGGAATTAAGGTGCCTCCTGGTTTACAGAGATCTGTCTGGAAAAAGGGTATCTTCTGGTTTGGGACACAGACTTCTGGGGCAAGTTTTGGCTGATTGGTTGATCTATGCTTATAAACCAATGCCTAAAAAGAAAGTGTTTTTTTATTGTAATATTATTCAGCATATGCATTGTATAATCTAGACTCAGGAGAGCACTGGCCACTGAATGGGTCTTTAAATCACTGTATCATACTCTAACTAGAGTTGTTTTGTCAAAGATCAGGAAAGTGGGACAAAATGCCTTACCTAGAAATGTCCATGAGTTTATATAATCAGAATGCAGGATTAAAAGAAAACAGATTAATGATCCAGAGAAAAGGGAATTTGCTTGTGCAAGGTAACGGAAGTTCAGAGGAGAGCACTCAGGAAGATCTAGATATTATGGCTGCTGTGAGCATGGGCAGGGTTCCCACAGCCCCTCCAGCCCTGGGGGATCTTCCTCCTTACTCAGCTGAGAGAACTGGGGAAAGTGAGCCTGAACTGGTCTCCCCATCTCAAACCTGTCAGGGAACAAAATTCAGTAGAGGAAAAGCCCCTACCAGGACTGGGCAATATCCTTTGTGAACACTTCTAGTTGTAGTAGGGCCAGAGGGCCAGCCCACTGGATGTTAAGGGCATAAACTCCATTTTCTTTTTTTTTTTAACTTTTTTTTTAATCAGTATTTTTTAATTGTTGATATTGTACAGTTTTCTGTCTTTTACCCCACCCCAGCCCACCACCCCAGCCCTCCCCACCTTCCTCCCATTTAGACCCCCCATAGTTTTTGTCCATGAGTCCTTTATCCTTGTTGCTCTAAACCGTTCCCCTTTTCCCCTGAAATTCCCTCCCCTCCCACTCTGGACACTGTCAGACTGTTCTCAAATTCAGTGTCTTTGTTTATATTATGCTTGTTTGTTTGTTTTGTTGATTAGCTTCCTGTTAAAGGTGAGATCATATGGTATTTGTCTTTCACTGCCTGGCTTATTTCGCTTAGCATGATACCCTCCAATTCCTTCCATGCTGTCCCAAAGGGTAGGAGCTCCTTCTTTCTTTCTGCTGCATAGAATTCCATTGTGTAAATGTACCACAGTTTTTTGATCCACTCATTAACGGATGGGCACCTAGGTTGCTTCCAGCACTTGGCTATTGTAAATTGTGCTGCTATGAACATAGGGGTGCATAGATTCTTTTGGATTGGTGTTTCAGGATTCTTAGGATATAATCCAAGCAGTGGAATTGCTGGGTCAAAAGGTATGTCCATTTTTAGTTTTCTTAGAAAATTCCATACTGTTTTCCATAGTGGTTGTACCAATCTGCAATCCCACCAACAGTGCACTAGGGTCCCCTTTTCTCCACAACCTCTCCAACACTTGCTGTTTGTTGCTTTGTTTATGAAGGCCATTTTGACTGGTGTCAAGTGGTATCTCATTGTGGTTTTAATTTGCATCTCTCTGATAGCTAGAGATATCGAGCATCTTTTCATGTGTCTCTGGATCCTCTGTATGTCCTCCTTGGAGAAGTGTCTGTTCAAATCCTTTGCCCATTTTTTAATTGGGTTGCTTGTCTTCTTAGAGTAGAGTCTTGTAAGTTCTTTATATATTTTGGAGATTAATCCCTTGTCTGAGGTATCATTTCCAAATATGTTTTCCCATACAGTTGGTTCTCTTTTTATTTTAATACTGTTTTCTTTAGCTGTGCAGAAGCTTTTTATTTTGATGAGATCCCATTTGTTTATTCTTTCCTTTATGTCCCTTGCTTTAGGGGACATATCAGTGAAAATATTGCTGCGTGAAATATCTGAGATTTTCCTGCCTATATTATCCTCTAGAATTTTAATGGTGTCATGGCTTATATTTAAATCTTTTATCCACCTTGAATTTATTTTTGTGTATGGTGTAAGTTGGTGCTCGAGTTTCATTTTTTTACATGTAGCTGTCCAGTTCTCCCAGCACCACTTATTGAAGAGGCTATTTTTGCTCCATTTTATGTTGCTGGCCCCTTTGTCGAATATTAATTGACTGTAGAGACTTGGGTTTATTTCTGGGCTCTCTGTTCTATTCCACTGGTCCACGTGTCTGTTCTTGTGCCAGTACCAGGCTGTTTTGATTACAGTGGCTTTGTAATACAGTTTGGTATCAGGTATTGTGATCCCTCCTACTTTGCTCTTCTTTCTCAAAATTGCTGCCGCTATCCGGGGTCGTTTATGATTCCATATAAATTTTTGAAGTGTTTGTTCTATGTCTGTGAAATATGCCATTGGAACTTTAATAGGTATTGCATTGAATCTGTAAATTGCTTTGGGTAATATGGACATTTTGATAATATTAATTCTTCCGATCCATGAACATGGTATATGCTTCCATTTGTTTGTGTCTTCCTTGATTTCATTCTTCAGTGTTGTGTAGTTTTCTGCATACAGGTCTTTTACCTCCTTGGTTAGGTTTATTCCTAGGTATTTTATTTTTCTTTTTGCTATATCGAATGGGATTTTTTTCTTGATTTCTGCTTCTGCTGTTTCACTGTTGGTATACAAAAATGCCTTTGATTTTTGGATATTGACTTTGTATCCAGCTATTTGGCCAAATTCACTTATTACGTCGAGCAGCTTTTTGGCCAAGTCTATAGGATTTTCTATGTACACTATCATGTCATCTGCAAACAATGACAGTTTTGTTTCCTCCTTTCCAATTTGGATGCCTTTTATTTCCTTTTCTTGTCTAATTGCTGTGGCTAAGACTTCCAATACTATATTGAATAGAAGTGGTGAAAGTGGACAGCCTTGTCTTGTTCCTGATCTTAGGGGGAAAGATTTCAGTTTTTGCCCATTGAGTATGATGTTGGCTGTAGGTCTCTCATATATGGCTTTTATTATGTTGAGGAATGCTCCCTCTATTCCCACTTTGCTGATTGTTTTTATCATAAATGGGTGTTGTACTTTATCAAAAGCTTTTTCTGCATCTATTGATATGATCATGTGATTTTTGTCCTTGCTTTGGTTTATGTGATGTATTACATTTATTGATTTGCGAATGTTGAACCATCCTTGCATCCCTGGGATGAATCCCACTTGGTCATGGTGTATGATCTTTTTAATGTATTGTTGGATGCGGTTTGCCAATATTTTGTTGAGGATTTTAGCGTCTATGTTCATCAGTGATATTGGCCTGAAGTTTTCTTTCTTTGTTATGTCTTTATCTGGTTTTGGGATTAGGATGATGCTGGCTTCATAAAAAGAGTTTGGGAGTCTTCCATCATTTTGGATTTTTTGGAATAGTCTGTGAAGGATAGGGGTTAGCTCTTCCTTAAATGTTTTGTAGAATTCTCCTGTGAAACCATCTGGTCCAGGGCTTTTGTGTGCTGGGAGTGTTTTGATTACTGATTCAATTTCACCAGCTGTTATTGGTCTGTTCAGGCTTTCTGTTTCTTTTTCATTGAGTTTTGGAAGGTTATATTTTTCTAGAAACTTGTCCATTTCACCTAGGTTTTCAAATTTCTTGGCATACAGTTCTTCATAGTAATTTCTTACAATCCTTTGTATTTCTGTGGTGTCAGTCGTAATCTCTCCTCTTTCATTTCTGATTGTGTTTATTTGAGTCCTCTCTCTTTTTTTCTTGATGAGCCTGCTTAAAGGCTTGTCAATTTTGTTTATCTTTTCAAAGAACCAGCTCCTGGATTCATTGATCCTTAGGATTGTGCTTTTAGTCTCTATGTCATTTAATTCTGCTCTGATCTTGGTTATTTCCTTCCTTCTACTTGCCCTGGGCTGTCTTTGTTGTTGTTCCTCGAGTTCTTGTAGGCGTAGGGTTAAGTCGTTTGTTAGAAATGTTTCTGTCTTCTTTAGGTAGGCCTGTATTGCTATGAACTTCCCTCTGAGGACTGCCTTCATTGTGTCCCATAAGTTTTGGGTTGTTGTGAGTTCATTTTCATTTGTTTCCAGAAACTTTTTGATTTCCTCCTTAATTTCATTCTTTACCCATTCATTGTTTAATAGTATGCTATTCAATCTCCATGATTTTGATGATTTGGGGATTTTCCCCATCAAGTCGGTTTCTAGTTTTAGTCCCTTGTGGTCGGAGAAAATGCTTGGTATGATATCAATTTTCTTGAATTTGTTGAGGCTTGTTTTGTGTCCTATCATGTGGTCTATCTTTGAAAATGTTCCATGTGCGTTTGAAAAAAATGTGTATTTAGTTTCTTTGGGATGGAGGGCCCTATATATATCAGCTAAGTCCAATTCGTCTAGAGTACTGTTCAATGCCACAATATCTTTGTTGATAATTTGTTTGGAAGATCTGTCCATTTTTGACAGTGAGGTGTTAAAATCTCCTACTATAATTGTGTTGCTGTCAATATCTTTCTTGAAGTCCTCTAAGATTTTGTTTATGTATTTAGGTGGTCCTATGTTGGGTGCATATATATTTACAATGTTTATGTCTTCTTGGTGTATTCTTCCCTTGAGTATTATGAAGTGACCTTCTGGGTCTCTCTTTATAGCTCTTCTTTTGAAGTCTATTTTGTCTGATATGAGTATTGCTACCCTGGCCTTTTTTTCCTGTCCATTTGCTTGGAAAATTTGTTTCCAGCCTTTCACTTTAAGTCTGTGTAGGTCTTTTGTCCTGAGGTGGGTCTCTTGTAGGCAGCATATGTGTGGGTCATGCTTTCTTATCCAGTCAGCTACTCTATGTCTTTTGATTGGAGCATTTAATCCATTTACATTTAAGGTTACTATTGATAGGTACTGATTCATTGCCATTTTCGTATCTGTGTTCCTCACTCTCTCTTTTCTTTTCTTTCCTTAAAGCAGTCCCTTTAGTATCTCTTGTAGTACTGGTTTGGTAGAGGTGTATTCTTTTAGACTTCTTTTGTTTGGGAAGCTCCTTATTTGTCCTTCTATCTTGATTGAAAGCCTTGCTGGATAAAGTAGTCTTGGTTGTAGGCCTTTGGTTCTCATTACTTGGAATATTTCTTGCCATTGTCTTCTGGCTTGGAGCGTTTCCATTGAGAAGTCAGTTGCTAACCTTATCGGGGCTCCCTTGTATGTTACTTCCTTTTTCTCCCTTGCTGCCTTTAAGATTCTCTCTTTGTCTTGGAAGTTTGCCATTTTAATGATGATGTGTCTTGAAGTGGGCCTGTTTGGGTTCCTCTTGATAGGGACTCTCTGTGTTTCCTGGATTTGTGTGACTTTTTCTCTCACCAAATTAGGGAAGTTTTCCATTATTACTTTTTCAAATAGGTTTTCTATCCCTTGCTCTTCTTCTTCTCCTTCTGGTATTCCTATTATATGGATATTATTACGTTTCATGTTGTCTTGCATTTCTCTTAACCCCTCTTCATTCTTTCTGAGCCTCTTTTCCTTTTCTTGCTCTATCTGGCTGTTTTTTTCTACTTTGTCCTCCAACTCACTGATCCGATCTTCTGCTTCATCGATTCTGCTTTTCATTCCTTCTACTGTGTTCTTCAGCTCAGAAATTGTATTCTTCATTTCCTCTTGGCCCTTTTTGATAGTTTCTATTTCCTTTTTCATGTTGATATAGTTTGCACTGAGTTCATCGTAGCTTCCCTGTAGTTTCTGGCAGCTCATTGAGAGCTCATGGAGCTTCCTGACAACCATTTCTTTGAACTCCTTATCTGATAGTTGAGTTGCCTCTGTTTCATTTAGCATTCTTTCTGGGGCTTCCACCTTTTCTTTCATTTGGGGATTGTTTCTTTGTCTTCTCATTGTTGGTGAGACTCTTCTTGTAAACCTCTGCTTCTTAAGTTGATCTGTTCTGGCTACCTGCGTTTATGGTGTGAACTTCTGTGGTGGAGTACCTGTGAGATTCAGTGTTATAGTCTTCTTCAGGTATCCTGGTGTTCACAGCTTCCACTGTCTCAGCTGTGGGAATACCCCCTCTTTTGGTCCAACTCTGGTTTTTCCACAGTTCTAGGATTTCTTTGCCTCACTCGTGGGTATTCAAAAAGAGAAAAGAATAGAGTGAAAAAAGAAGAGAGAGAAAAAAGGAAAAAAAAAGAGGAGGGAAGGAGAGATAGAATTGGAAAGAAAGGAAGAAGGAATAAAGCCAGAAAGAAGTAAAGAGAAGCAAAAGGAATTGAGGGATAAAAAAGGTAGAAGTAATAAAGAAATAAAAAATATATAATCAAAACAAAACAAAAAGAACCCCACAAAAACGAAAAACAAACCAAAACAAACAAACAAACAAAAAACCCAACTAAACAGACAAAAAACAACTATCAAAAAAAAAACCCACAAAACAAAATGAAACAAAACACCCCCCCAAAAAAAAAGAAGAAGAATAAGAAGAAAAAAAAAAAATCTCTTGCTATTTTCACACAGGCCAAACTGGATTTTCTGGACTTGCTGGCTGTAGCAGGCTGCCAGGCGACTCGTACAGCTTTTCTCCCTGTTCCTCACTCAGTCAGCTTTGGGCTACTGTCCTCAGTGCCAGCCCAGCACTGTCCCCAGGGCTAATGGCGTACTCTCCATGCAGGGCCTTGGGTGTGATTTCTGAGCCTCCTGCAGGGGGCGAGCTTTCCAGATTTTATGGGTTTCAGGTGGAATCTCTTACAGATCCATCCCTCCCCGAGCCTATTGCTGTGAGCTCCGGGTCTCCTACAGGGAGCAGGCGCCCGCCTGAGACTACGGGCGTGGGCTCCGAGAGTTTCCCGAGTTGCGCGCACTCACCCCAGGATCACAGATGTGAGCTCCGGGTCTTCCAGAGTCCCCTTCTCTAGTCGCAGGGTCGCCTCTGGCCACAGGGCTGCTTCCAACCCAGTCGCAGAGCCGCCTCCGGTCGCGCGGCCGCCTCCGGTCGGTTGCAGAGGCCCCTCCGGTCGCGCGACCGCCTCCGGTCGGTTGCAGAGCCGCCTCCGGTCGCCGGGCCGCCTCCGGTCGGTTGCAGAGCCCCCTCCGGTCGCGCGGCCGCCTCCGGTCGGTTGCAGAACCGCCTCCGGTCGCCGGGCCGCCTCCGGTCGCTTGCAGAGCCCCCTCCGGTCGCCGGGCCGCCTCCGGTCGCTTGCAGAGCCGCCTCCGGTCGCCGGGCCGCCTCCGGTCGGTTCATAAACTCCGTTTTCTACATCAGATCTGTTAAACTAGAAAAACTCTGAAAGGACCAGAGTATATCCCTTTAGAGTGGACAAAGGAGTTGTCACATTCAGGCTTTTGAGTCCCTAAAGGCACACCTGGCTACTACACCAGACTTGGAGCTTCCAAACCTACTAAAGGCTCCTCAGTTATACATTCATGATGGGCAGGGCATTGCTCCAGGTATCCTCACCGAAACACTTAGTGACATTCTGCAACCCATTGCATACTTGTCAAAGACACTAGATCACACTGTCCAGGGGTAGCCAACCTACTTAAGAGCTGTGACAGCCCCCTGAAAGCTCTTACAGGAAGCTGAAAATTTTCCATGAGACAACCTATCACCATTTTTGCACTCCACCAAGTGATGAGCCTGCTGCAGCAAAAGGGAAATTTGTGCTCACTGCTGGAAGAATGGGCAAGTACTGAGCTATTCTCCTTGACAATCCCATTTCACTCAAAAACTGTAAGTTAAATCCTGCCTCTGTTATCCCAGAGCCTGACTCAGCTGTGCTAATACATGGCTGTTCTGAGATAATTGATGGAGTTTATTCTAACAGAATTGATTTACAGGACCATCCTCTAGAAGAGGCAGACTGGACTCTACATGCACATGTAAGCAGTTATATGGACAAAGGAAACAAAAAGGCTGGCTGTGCAGCTATAATTCCTGAAGAAATAGTAGAGGTCAAGGCCTTGCTGCCAGGAATCTCTGCTCAGAAAGCTGAATCTATTGCATTGACAAGGACACTGGAATTGTCCAGTGTCCTTGTCCAGTGTCCAATGCAAACAAAGAGAGTGAATGTGTATATAGACTCAAGGTAAGCTTTCCTAATTTTGCAATCACATGGTTCCATCTGGAAGGAAAAAGAACCATTAATCTCCAATAAAAAAGGAGATTAAGTATGCAGCAGAAATTTTAAAATTATTAGAGGCTGTTCAGGTATCTTTACAAGTGGCAGTTACACACTGCCCAGGGTATCAGAAAGAGAATACTGAAATGGCTAGAGGAAACAATCTGGCTGCTCCAGCAGTGAAAGAGGCTGCTAAAGGAATGTTTATAATGCCTTTGGTACCTGTCCTAGACTTGTCACAATTTGACCCTGAATTACTGACTGTAGATTTAGAGAAAGCTGAGAGCTTGGGTTTTGATGAAAAAGGAGCTGGTAGTAGATGGAGAAGGAGTAAGAAAGGAGTTATACTGCTTTCCTGATTATTCAATAGAGCCAGTCATGAATCATTTGCATGAGGCCACTCACTATGTAAGGGACTCGTTAACCCTGTATATTAAACTGTGGCTCACAAGTCCTGGAATTTCTAAAGCAATACAAAAAATAATTGCTAGATGTGTCATGTGCCAGAAAAATAACCCCAAGACAGATCTTAATTTAAAAAAAGAAGGGAAACAATGCCAAGGACAGTGCCCATATGAGGACTGGCAAATAGACTTTACCCAGATACCAAGGGTGGATATATTTCCTAGTGTTTGTTGACACCTTTTCAGGTTGGGTAGAAGCCTATCCTACTAGAACAGAGTAACCCTAGAGGTAGTGAAAGACTTACTGAAGGAAATAATTCCTCACTTTGCCTACCCAATAGCATCCAGAGCGGTAATAGACCTCCTTTTGTTTCAGAAATTACATAGGTTAGTAAGTTTTTAGGAATCAAGTGGAGACTCCACATGGCATGAAGACCTCAGGCCTCTGGAAATGTAGAGATGATGAATGACACCTTGAAGAAAAATGTAGCCAAGCTGTGTCAAGAAATGCATTTCCATTGGCATCAAGCTTTACCTATTGCCCTGCACAGGATAAGGGTGGCTCCTCAAAGTGAGGTTCAGTTGAGTCCTTATGAAATTGTGTACAGGTGACTATTTCAGGCTATGGCTCAGGTGGGATATATACATATAGATTAAGAAGTGAAGGTAAATCCCTGGCTGGTGCGGCTCAGTGGATTGAACACCGACCTGGAAACTGAGGGGACACCTGTTAGATTCTCAATCAGGGCACATGCCTGGGTTGCAGTCCAGATCTCCAGTGGGGGCATTTGAGAGGCAACCACACATTGTCGCTTCTCTCCCTCTCTTTCTCACTCCCTTCCCCTCTGTGTGAAAACAAACAAACAAACAAACAAAATATTTTTTAAAAAGAAATGAGGGCCAAGGTACCTCTGCACTCAACTGCTTGGTGTGTGAACCAAGACTGTAGTGCCTACTTGAGTAAAATATCACAGTTAACACTATACATATACAAAGGAACTCCTATCTCTTCTCCACACATTGGTAAATACCAGAGAGTACATTCCTGCTGTCTTAAACCATTTTGCCTTCCCCTTCCAACTGAACACAAACAAACAATGCGAAGACAAAGAAACAATCCCCAAATGAAAGAAAAGGAGGAAGCCTCAGAAAGAATGCTAAATGAAATAGATGCAAGTCAACTACAGAGTTATTGAGTTCAAAGCAGTGGTTATCAGGAAACTCAATGAGCTCACAGAGAATTACCAAAAACTACAGGGAACCTACAATGAGCTCACTGTAAACTATATCAACATGAAAAAGGAAATAGAAACTATCAACAAGGGCCAAGAGGAAATGAAGAATACAATTTCTGAACTGAAGAACACAGTAGAAGGAATGAAAAGCAGAATCGATGAAGCAGATGATCGGATCAGCGAGTTGGAGCATAAGATAGAAAAAACACCCAGAAAGACCAAGAAGAGGTAAAGAGACTCAGAAAGAATGAAGAGGGGTTAAGAGAAATGCAGGACAACATGAAATGGAATAATATCCATATAATAGGGATACCAGAAGGAAGAGGAGAAGATCAGCATGAGATAGAAAACCTGTTTGAAAAAGTAATGATGGAAAACTTTCCTAATTTGATGAGAGAAAAAGTCCCACAAATCCAGAAACACAGAGTCCCAATCAAGAGGAACCCAAAGAGGCCCACTTCAAGACACATCAGAATTAAAATAGCAAAATTCCAAGACAAAGAGAGAATCCTAAAGGCAGCAAAGGAAAAATAGGAAGTAACATACAAGAGAGACCCAATAAGACTAGCAGCTGATTTCTCAATGGAAACACTAGAAGCCAAAACGAAATGGCAAGAAATATTCTGAGTAATGTAAACCAAGGGCCTACAACTGAGACTACTCTACCCAGCAAGGCTCTCAATTAAAATGGAAGGCCAAATAAGAGCTTCCCAGACAAAAGAAGCCTCAAAGAATACACCTCCTCCAAATCAGCATTGCAAGACATGCTAAGGGGTCTGCTTTAAGAAGAGGAAGAAAAACAGTGAGAGAGAAGAACACAGGTATGAAAAAATGGCAATGAATAAGTACTTATCAATAATAACCTTAAACATAAATGGCTTTAATGCCCCAATCAAAAAACATAGAATAGCAGAATGGATAAGAAATCATGATCCACACATATGCTGCCTACAAGAGACTCACCTCAGAACAAAAGACCTACACAGACTGAAAGGGAAGGGCTGGAAACAAATATTCCAAGCAAATGAACAGGGAATAAAAGCTGGGGTAGTAGTACTCATATCAGACAAAATAAACTTAAAAAAAAGAGCCATAAAAAGATACGCAGATTACTTATACTGCAGGAAAACCTCCATCAAGAAGGCATAAACATTGTAAATATATATGCACCCAACATAAGAACACCCAAATACATAAAGAAAATCTTAGAGGACTTCAAGAAAGATATTGACAGTAGCACAATAATAGTAGCAGACTTTAACACCCACTGCCAAAAATGCATACATCTTCCAAACAAAGTATCAACAAAGATATTCTGGCATTGAACAATGCCCTAGATCAAATGGACTAAACTGATGTACATACAGCCTTTCATCCCAAAGAAGCAAAATACACCTTCTTTTCAAATGCCCATGGAATATTTTCAAAGATAGGCCACATGATAGGACACAAAACAAGCCTCAACAAATTCAGGAAAATTGAAATCATATCAAGCATTTTCTCCAACCACAAGGGACTGAAACTAGAAACCAACCTCAAGGAAAAATCCCTAAATCGCTCAAACTCATGAAGACTGAATAGCATGCTATTAAACAAATGAATGGATCAGAATGAGATTAAGGAAGAAATAAAATGCTTCTGGAAACAAATGAAACTGAACTTGCAACAATCCAAAACTTATGGGACACAGCAAAGGCAATCCTGAGAGGGAAGTTCATAGTGATACAGGCCTACCTAAAAAAAGATAGAAACATTTCAAATAAACAAACTAACCCTCATGTACAAGAACTTGAGGAACAACAACAAGACAGCCCAGAGCAAGTAGAAGAAAGGAAATAAACAAGATCAGAGCAGTATTAAATGACATAGAGACTAAAAGCACAATTCTAAGGATCAATGAATCCAGGAGCTGTTTCTTTGAAAAGATAAACAAAATCAACAAGCCTTTAAGCAGGCTCATCAAGAAAAAAGAGAGAGGACTCAAACACAATCAGAAATGAAAGAGGAGAAATTACAATTGATACCACAAATACCAAGGATTGTATGAAATTACTATGAAGAACAATATGCGAAGAAATTTGAAAACCTAGTGAATTGGACAAATTTCTATAAAAATAAAATCTTCCAAAACTGAATGAAGAAACAGAAAGTCTGAACAGACCAATAGCAGCAGACAAAACTGAAGCAGTAATAAAAAAAACTCCAGACACACAAAAGCCCTGGACCAGATGTTTTCACAGGAGAATTTTACAAAGCATTTAAGGAAGAACTAATGCTATCCTTCACAGACTATTCCAAACAATCCAAGAAGATAGAAGACTCCCAAACTCTTTTCATGAAGCCAACATCATCCTAACCCCAAAACCAGATAAAGACATAACAAAGAAAGAAAACTGCAGGGCCAATATCACTGATGACATAGACACCAAAATCCTCAACAAAATATTGGCAAATCATATCCAGCAAGGCATGAAAAAGATCATACACCATGATCTAGTGGGATTTATCCCAGGGATGCCAGGATGGTTCAATATTTGCAAATCAGTAAATGTAATACATCACAAAAACAAAAGGAAAGACCAAGACCACATGATCAAATTAATAGATGCAGAAAAAACATTTGATAAGGTACAGCACCCATTTATGATAAAAACACTCAGCAAAGTGAGAATGGAGGGAGCATTCCTCAACATAATAAAGGCCATATGCAAGAGACATAGAGCCAGTATCATACTCAATGAGCAAAAACTTAGAGCTTTCCCACTGAGATCGGGAACAAGACAAGGATGCCTGCTTTCACCACTCTTATTCAACATAGTATTGGAAGTCCTGGCCACAGCAGTTAGACAAGAAAAAGAAATAAAAGCCATCCAAATTGGAAAAAAGGAAACAAACTGTCATTGTTTGCAGATGACATGATGGTGTAGATAGAAAATCCTGTAGACTCCACCAAAAACTACTCAACCTAATATGGGAATTTGGCAAAACAGTGGGATACAAATTCAATATCCAGAAATCAAAGGCATTTTTGTATACCAACAATGAAACATCAGAAGCAGAAATCAGGAAAAAGATCCCATTTGATATAGCACAAGGAAAATAAAGTACCTAGGAGTAAACCTAACCAGGGACGTAAAAGACCTATACACAGAAAACTACACAACACTGAAGAAAGAAATCAAGGAAGACACAAACAAATTGAAGCATGTACCATGTTCATGGATTGGAAGAATTAACGTCATCAAAATGTCCATACTACCCAAAGCAATTTACAGATTCAATGCAATCCCTATTAATGTGCCAATGATATATTTCACAGATATAGAACAAACATTCCAAATGTTTATATGGAACAATAAACGACCCTGAATAGCGGCAACAATTTTGAGAAAGAACGAAGTAGTAGGGATCACAATACCTGATGTCAAACTGTATAACAAGGCAACTATAATCAAAACAGCCTGGTACTGGTATAAGAATAGACACATAGATCAATGGAACAGAACAGAGAGCCCAGAAATAAACCCAAGTCTCTATAGTCAATTAATATTTGACAAAGGGGGAAGAAGCATAAAATGGAGTGAAAATAGCCTCTTCAACAAATGGTGTTGGGAGAGCTTGGCAGCTACATGCAAAACAACGAAACTCAACCACCAACTTATACCATATGTGTAAAATAAATTCAAGGTGGATAAAAGACTTAAATAGAAGTCATGACACCATAAAAATCTGAGAGGAAAACATCGGCAGGAAAATCTCAGATATTCCACGCAGCAATATTTTCACTGGTTTGTACCCTAAAGTTGGGAACATAGGAAAGAATAAACAAGTGGGATCTCATCAAATTAAAAAGCTTCTGCATGGCCAAAGAAAAGAGCATTAAAATGAAAAGGGAACCAACTACATGGGAAAACATATTTGCTGATGATACCTCAGACAAGGGTTTGATCTCCAAAATATATAAAGAACTCACATGACTCCACTCCAGGAAGACAAAACAAACAAACAAACAAAAAAAAAAAAACCATGGGCAAAGGATTTGAACAGATACTGCTCCAAGGAGGACATACAGAGGACCCTGAAGCATATGAAAAGATGTTCAGCACCACTAGCCATCAAGGACATGCAAATTAGAACCACAATGAGATATCACTTCACACTGGTGAGAATGGCCATCATAAACAAATCAAGTAACAAGCGTTGGAGAAGATGTGGAGAAAAAGGAAACTTACTGCACTGTTGGTGGAAATGCAGGCTGGTTACAGACACTGTGGAAAACAGTATGGAATTTCCTCATAAAACTAAAAATGGAACTGCTTTTTGACCCAGCAGTTCTACAGCTGGCATTACATCCCACAAATCCTGAAAGATCAATCCAACAGAACCTGTGCATGCCAATGTTTATAGCAGCACAATTTGCAATAGCCAAATGCTGGAAGTAACCTAACTGCCCATCAGTAAATGAGTGGATCGAAAAACTATGGTACATTTACACAATGGATTACTAGGCAACAGAGAGAAAGAAGGAGCTCCTACCCTTCGCAACAGCATGGATGGAACTGGAGAGTATAATGCTAAGTGAAATAAGCCAGGCGGTGAGGGACAAATACCATATGATCTCACCTTTAACTGGAACATAATCAACTAAAGAAAAAAGCAAACAAAATATAACCAGAGACATAGAAATTAAGAACAATTTGACAGTAACCAGAGGGGAGGTGGGAGGCGATAATGAGGGGAAGGATTTTCAGGAACTACTTATTAAAGACACATGGACAAAACCAAGGAGAGGATGGAAGCAAGGAAGGGAGGTGGGTTTGGCTAGGGGTGGGGGTTGGGGAAAATGCAGACAACTGTAATTGAATGACAATAAAATAATTATTTTTAAAAAAGAAGTGAGGATAAAGAAAATGTATAATATTTAAGTCAGACCTTAGCTGTGATTAAGGACCTTGCTTGTAGTAGAGACCTCTGCCCTACACGTTAACTACATTACTTTGAGCCTAGAGACAAGGTGCTACTCAAGACCTGGAAGACAGCCTCTCCAGAAAGCCAAACAGAAGTGGACTGAGCCTTGGGACATACTCCTCACCACCCCCACTGTGGTAAAATACACCAGAGTAAAGAAATCACCAGAGGAACAATGGACTGCCGAACCTCAAGAAGACCTGAAAGTCATCTTTTGAAAACAATGACTTATATTTATTACTTTTTGCTTAACCCTATGTTATAGAGAACTTGTTCCTTTCAAATGAGATTAAAACATTTGGATATATTTAGCAAAAATGTTCTAAACATCTCTGAATTTTGTCTTGCAGGAGGAAGTTACGTTGAACAAACTTTCACTACATGTCTTACAGGTGTTTCTATTTGTACTCCCCTGGAAAGCCTTTGAAATTATACTCTGTTTAAGCATATCAATAAGAAAATAGGTCCCTGGCTGGTGTGGCTCAGTGTATTTACCGCCAGACTGTGAAGCAAAGGGTTGCAGGTTCAATTCCCAGTCAGGGCGCATGCCTGGGTTGTGGGCCAGGTCCCACGAGAGGCAACCACACATTGATGTTTCTCTCCCTCTCTTTCTCTCTCCCTTCCCCTCTCTCTATAAATAAATAAATAAATAAATAAATAAATAAATAAATAAATAAATAAATAAATAAATATTTTTAAGAGAAAAAGAAAATAGGAGAAGAGGCAAGATGGCAGAGGAGTGATTGGAAGGCACACTAACTGCCTCCCAGGACCAATCTGTAATTACAACTAAATTGTGGAGAAATCACCCAGAACAAACAACTGAACAATAGCAAGAGAGAAGCTTTATAACCTTGGACAGAGAGAAGAATCATCTTCAGCATTAACTGACTGAATAATATTGAATGTAAACTGTAATTGAAAAAATTTTAATTAATTAAAATATAAAATTAAAAAAGAAAATAACCTACTCCTATATTTATAACTGGGAACCTGTGGTAATTCTAAAGGATAGGAAAATGTTTTCCTTAAGAGTCACTAATGTAGCTCCAGTGGGAGAATGTGCAACTTTTGTAAATTGTGCTAAAAACTGTTTTGTGCTTTATCATAGCTTGTTGTGGCATACAATGTGCCTCTTATGTGGATCTGCAATTAAATGTATTCCAAAGCTTCCTACCAGATGGTCTAATGCTAAGATGCATGCTCAACAACAAAATGAGTACTTCCATATGAAACTGATCTCACAGATACAAGATAGTTTAACTATCTTGTTTAACTAACAGTGGGGGAACGAAGGTGGACTTGAAAGTTGGAACATTTTAGTTTAAGTAATAGCTAATCAATGTATATAAAAAGCTATAGTTTCAGGAACTGAAGGTATGACCCACCTTGACTCCAAGAAACCATAAGCAATTACACCTTTGTGCCTCAGGAGGACTGCAAGCAATCAATATGGTATCTGAGCCATTGTACTCTAGGGTGAGACACCCACCCCTTTCCTACCCCTTCCCTATACTTTTCTTCTCCTTGTAAAAAGGGTTGGTTTAAAATGGAATTTAAGATGGTCTGTTAGGGTACAAACCCACTATCTTCTTAGATCACCAGCTATCTGAATAAAGTGCCCATAAAGATTCAATCCCTGTTTCTGCTTATTGGTTCTGGTAGGTGACAGGCAGCATGAATGCCAGCTTTTCTGGTTTCAAAGGGTTTGGAACTCAGGAAAAAAGTTAATTGGATAAAAAGTTGCAGCATTCTTTCATCTGTGTCTTGAGTGGTGGTCTTTATCTGCGTGCTGGGCAGCAGACATCTCACCCTGGAGCACAATGGCTCAGGTACCATCTTGATTGCTTGCAGTCCTCCTAAGGCATCAAAGTATAACTGCTTGTGGTCTCCTGGAGTCGGGGTGGGTCATACCTTCAATTCCTGGAACAGTAGCTTTTTGCATGCATTGATTACTACGCTTATTAGCTATTACCTAAAATTAAAATTTTCCAACTTTTAAGTCCCCCACCATTATGTTGTTTCACTTTATAAATTAACCCTATAAAACTAAGATAATTAAAAACTAATAGGGAAATGATAGGAGAACTCAGGTTTTGAAGATTTTAGCCTTAATTGCAGCTTTTGAATAAAGACTCCTTTATCACCAGAACTTTGCCTCTGGAATTTTGCCAATAAGGTTATCAGTGGGCAGCAGGATCTCACCGCTATCCTATAACACCTGCTGCCTTAACAAGCCCAATCTCCAATTTATTATTTCTGAAGGTCCTGAGACCCTACTGCCTCTTCTGCCTGGGGCAAAAAAGGTGCCACATACTAAACCTGTCAAGCTCAAGGGAGGCCTGTGTTGTGGCCTTACAAATTAAGAGGCCAAAAGTAACCACACAAAATGGTCTGAAATTAAAACTTCCTAACTAAAAGCAGTCATGGCATGGTGGATAATGAAGCTCGAGGCCATATCTTCCCTGACAAAGGTCAATCTTTACCTTAACTGAGGGGGTGTTTTGTCTTTTTGCATCTAAGATAACATACCTTTGGAATGTCTGAGTAATTCCTTTTCTCAGACCTCTCAGGGCACAATCTCCCAACCAGAGAGCCAAGACCTCATTGTTTTCTTGTCTTCTGTCATACTGTTACAAAACAGACCCAAGGTGGGGAGGTTACCGAAAGGACCCCCGTTTCTCCCGGAAGGTCCCCCCCATGCTAGGTTCACTTTGCCTGCTGCCAGAGGAAAGACATCTCTCAATGCCAAAAATTGGTGAAAAGGAATTATTTATTTAAAAGTATACAGACTTAGAGTAATGATTTAATGTCTTCATTAAAATATTAAAGTTCTTTAGAATACCCACAAACGCACACAGTCCTTCCTTCTCCTCTTTGCCCAGCCTGGGGTACCAGGAAAAGAAGTAGAAGTGATTCAGGCTCCCAGCAGGCTCCCAGCACCATCAGCTGTGTCACCACCACAATCTCCAGTTAATCCAAATTCGTGTGGCACTTTCTCATGGCCCACCAGCAAGAATCCTTTAACCCCCTTTCCTCCAGGTGAAGTCTCTCCTGCTGCCTAAGCCACGTGGCAAAAGGGAGCACCCCAGAGCCTCGTGGTCCCAACTTCTGCCCAAGCCATGTGGTCCTGCCCTGATATGGCTGCCATGCCTAGATTTAAATCCCAGCACCAATCTTCCTCTGCAGCCCCATTTCCAACTCCTCCCACAATCAGTTACACCTGCCAGCATTCCCATATTTTTCCAGCTTTACTGGGCTGCCATAGTGAGTCTGGGCAGGTGTGGCCCTGTGGCATGGAGCCAATTATCTCCAAGCTCTTATGCAGGCTCTGTAACCAGGGGGAGTTGCCTCCCAGTTACGTCCTGGGTGGAAGTCACTCCCATCCCCGATTCAAAGCATGGCCACACCTGTTTAACATATCCATGAAATCCATCAAAAGTTATAGATTGGTTAAATGACCATTCTAAAGGTTATGTGCAAAACTGTTGCTATGGAAAACAACTCTCAATGGCTCTGCTCCATGTGTCCCATCCTCCAGTTCAGACTTGTGGGGGTGAGCATATCCCACATTTTTAATATTTCCTGGAAACCCTGAGTTCTGGACCCCATTACAAATCCTTTGGGGGGCCCCCTGGTTGTACCCTCTTACAAAGGCAGAAGAAAGGCCAATACATTTCCCCCCTCTGCTTGTGATCACCTATCACATTGGCTGAAGCAAGTTACACAGTCAAGTTTAAAATCAAGGGGTAGGAGATAAACTATGCCTTTTTTGTTAGAGGAATTGCAAAGCTACATGGCAATGGAGATAGCTACATGGAAGGGTCAAGAACTGAGGTGATAATTCAATGTACCATATTGATTTGGTGAGATAGGAATTCCAGGGGTCTGTGCCTGCCTGTGTGATCACCAAGAAGACCTCACTGTTATGCAGCTGCTGCCATCCCTCAAAACTACTGTCTGCTGCAAATTTGTTATCCCATAGTGATGATGGGCTGGGATTTACACAGCCATTTGTCAACTATTTTTCTGATTTTTTTTTATTGGGGGATTCTTTGCCCAAATTAATGTAAGAGCCTCAAGCATCCTGCTATCATAGATGTTGGAGACAAAGGAAGAAAAGGATTTTTACCTTCTTTCTGCTTTCTAGTTTATTTGGCAAACTCAGTCTGGAAGCCTTTTTGTAAGAGTGTCTGGAAAATATAAGTTCCAGACTTCCATGTCTAGAAAATGTAATACAGACTTTTAAAGGGGATGGGGACAATGCTGTGTGCCAACCCACACTCTGGGGCCAACCTGAGTCATGGAAACCTGAGGTAAGTGATCCACATGGGAAGGAGGCTCTTGAAGAACTCACATGAGTACTCCAGCCTATTTTGTAGTACTAGTCACGTAGAACCTCTCCTGTCCCTTAGGCTCTTTTCTTCCCATACTCCTTCCCTGCCCTTGCTAGGATGATCAGAAACTCTGGTTAGCAAGTCAGAGAAGGAGGAATGAAAGTTCAAAGTGGAGAAAGAAGAAATTTGCTACCTTCCCATTTTCTGTCAAGGGCCTCACACAGTCACAAACCAGGATGAGGCAGGAGTGAAGGGGCGGTTTAACGTTTAAATGAAGTTGGAAATTTAGACTGCTACATGAGATTGGACATTTTAAATACAGATATAAGCCTGTTTTGCAACTAGAAGTTACAGGAAAAATTTATTGTTACCTAAGAGTAAACAAAGAAGTCAAGCAAAGAAGTTGCCCTAGATTTTATCCAAAGGGCAGGGGAGACACTACCTGCTGAGCAGGTTTGAATGGGACACTGGGGGAAAAAAAGGATTAAGTAGTTTACTAATTACATTCCATAAGCTTCACTCTTTCAACATAATGGATATATTTCTTAATTGAATTTAATATACCATTATGAAGGTAGATTACACTATCGGTATATCATGTTTTTCCTAGTTTTAAAGTACAGAATTATTTACCCAAATCACTCTCCCACTCCTCATTTTTACATATTTCAGGAGGTATGTTTCTCAAAGTGAAATGAGTCTCAAGTTGTGGAGAAAGGAACCAGCTGTTGGAACTATACAAGGTCTTTTAAAGGCAGCTTGGTAAATCTGCACAGCAGCTCAGGAGAAACCTTCCCCACATTTAGAAATGAAGAAAAAACAGAAAACTGTACAAGAACAACAATTAAAATAAAGAAAAAAAATAAGAAAAAAAAAAAAGAAATGAAGAAAAAAGAGCCCTGGTTGGTGTGGCTCAGTGGATTGAGAGCCGACCTGTGAACCAAGGGTCGCCAGTTCGATTCCCAGTGTAGGGCACATACCTGGGTTGCTGGCCGTCCCCAGTAGGGGGCACTGGAGAGGCAACAACACAGTGATGTTTCTCTCCCTTTCTTCCTCCCTTCCCCTCTGTCTAAAAATAAATAAAATCTAAGGAAGAAGAATAAATGAACAGTGACCCTTAGAGAAGGAATGTCATTTCTCAGAGCCTCAGAGCTAGGAAGTGCTGAAGATGGAATTGTAATCAGATCCCAGGTGTCCAAAAATGGTGTCATTATTACATGTTCACTTCATGTAACAAACATACTTCAACAAAGTGAGAGACGACATATAGTGCAGCCACATTCCCACAACCTGGGGTCTGTTTTAGGCCTTTCAGATAAGCCTCTGTTGTGCACCCTTTAGTTGCTGGTGAGGCTTTCATCTTCACTTTGTCCCTCTCTCACTCCCTTTCTTCTTTCCCTTTCTTTGTTCCTTCCATTTTCCCTCCCTTTCTCCTTTCTGTCCCCTCTCCCCTTCCTTTTGTCTGTGTAAATTATCTGCTCATCTCCAGTGATGAGGAAGTATAATCCTGCAAATGACCAGATTTGATTCCTCTGGGCCCTTTGTTTTTGAAAATATGCTTTTTATCAGTTTGTTGATTGACAAACCTGATTAAGACAAACTTCCAAGGAGGTGGCCGATCTGAAGGAGTGTGCACCCATGCACATGGGAACCAGAGGCCTGCAGCACGTGCTATCCACGTCAGGAGGGCTATGGGAACATGACTGATAGGTCAGGTGTGTACGCAAGGTGGTAGCAACCGCACCGCACCTCCAAGGCGTGAGCCGGGCAGAGAGCCACTAGGTGTTCTCACACCCGCAGCGTGACTGATGTAGTTACTGAAACCAGCAAGAAAAGCACTTGCCTCCCGCAGTGTCTCTAGCGCCCTCTACTGTTTAGCATCGTGGTCACAGTGAAGGAGAGATGCTTTAGGGAATTCCTCTGTAAAGCACACACTGAAGGATGGATTTGGAGCTTCGAAGTAAGGTAAACCAGGCTTCGCATAATTTTCCCTTGGGTCCCCTCCCAAGCACTACCTCTCCCTTCCCACCACAACCACCACTAACCTGATTTCATAGCAATCACATCTTTACTTTTATCACCTAACAATGTGGCTTTAAAAGCTATAGGTTTTTTGGTTTGAAGTTTATGTAGGAAATCAGAAAGCAAGTATTCTTTTGTGTGTGGCTTCCTTCACTCCACATGTTTTGAGATTCATTATACATTTTGGGGTATAAAACTGGAAATGGAGTTGTTGGGTCATAGGGGTTTGCATATCTTCCAATTTAGTAGATAAAGCCAAACTGTTCTCCAAAGTTGATGTACCAATTCACATTCTCACCAGCAGTGCACAAGAGTGTGTGGAGACCTTCTCATGGATTTAATGAGTACGTCCCTGACTAATGAGGTTGAACAATGTTTTCTATGTTAATTGGGCCCTCCTCCTTTGTGAAGTGCTTGTTCATGGATTTGACCCATTTTTTCTACTGGGTTACTTGTAGGTTTCCTATTGATTTGTAGGAATTTCTTGTATTACAAATGTTTTCTATCATTCTCTTTTTTAGTTACTAATATATTTTGTTAATATATATTTTGGTTGATTTCCTATTTTATGGCTTTCTTTTACTAAACATACGTTTTTAATTTTAATGTAGTCAAATGAAACCATCTTTTATATTAGTGCTTTGTGTGTCCAGTTTTTAAGAAATTTTCTATACCTTGAGATCATGATGATATTCTCCTATACTATTTTCAAGAAGCTTTATTATATTGCCTTTCACATATAGTTATAGAATGTACTCAAAGTAGACATTTGGAAAAGTTTTAATATTGGGCTCAAGTTTCTTTTTTTTCCCCATAAGGATATTCAATATTAATATATAGATTTTGTATTCCTTAGAAATTAGGGAGATTTTCCTAGTCATTCCACCAGATAAAAATAACAACAAAGGAGAAAATAAAACCAGGCCCTAATTCCCCACCCAGGGTAAGCACTATACCACTTTGGTAAGATTCATCCAGTTAGTATAATCACAACATTATATAAATTGTACTAAATATTATACAACTAAGGACAATCCCTTAGCTTCTCTAATGCCTGATTATGCAGAGAATTTGTGACCTGCTATGCCATGCTTATCTTAGCATGGGGTAAAGTGAATAAGAGGTAACAGGATGGAGAGAGGAGGTGCCATTTAAAGGGAGTGAAGGGGCTGAAGAGACCAGGCAGCTTGATCTCCATGACAAGAAACTGCACATACTTTATAAAAATGGCGAGTCCTCCAAAGAACCTCATAGCACTCCAGAAGGAGTGTTGGATGCCTGCTTGACAGAAGGCATCAGCAATCAGGACAGGCTGGAAGAGCAGAGGCCATCCAATTAGAGGATCACAGTGGGAGCCAAATTATAAGGAGACTCTTGCCCCCTTTTCCTTCTTTTGTCCCTGCCCCAACTCATTGGAGGAGCTGGGCATCAGGGGACTGGGGCTGGAGTGGGGAGAAGTTGTCTCAGTGCCAATGTATGCCCTCCCTCCAGCTGCAAGAAGCTGCTGTGGGAGAAAGGAAGAGGTGACCATACCTTCTCCTCCACTTGGAAGCAGAGAGGTCAACCTTAGTAAATATATTCCTTAAGTGGGTGGAATTTTTTTGTTTGTTTGTTTGAAATTATTCTCCCCCAAGGACATTTTTTCATTGCTTTTAGAGAGTGATGAAGGGAGAGAGGAAGAGAGAGAGAAACATTGCCCAGACAGGGAATCACATATGCCCAGACCAGGGAATGAATCCACAATGGAGGTTTGTGCGCTGAGAGGGAATTGAACCCACAACCCTTTAGTTATGGGATGATGCTCCAACCACTGACCCACACCGGCCAGAGCTAGAATGAACGTTTTTTGTTTTTTAAATATATTTTATCAATTATGCTATTAAAGTTCTCATTTTCCCCCTTTATTCTCCTCCGCCCTGTGCACCCCCTCCACCCCATTCTCCCCCTTTAGTTCATGTCCGTGGGTCATATATATAAGTTCTTTGGCTTCTACATTTCCTATACTATTCTTAACCTTCCCCTACCTTCTATCTACCATTTATGCTACTTATTTTCGGTACCTTTTCCCCCCTCTCCCTGCATCCGCTCCCCCACTGATAACCCTCCATGTGATCTCACTTCTGTGATTCTGTTCCTGTTCTAGTTGTTTGCTTCGTTTTTGTTTTAGCTTTGGTTGTTAATAACTGTAAATTTGTTGTCATTTTACTGTTCATATTTTTTATCTTTTTTTCTTAGATAAGTCCCTTTAACATTTCATATAATAAGGGTTTGGTGATGATGAAGTCTTTTAACTTGACCTTATCTGAGAAGCACTTTATGTTCCCTTCCATTCTAAATGCTTCGCTGGATAGAGCAATCTTGGATGTAGGACCTTGCCTTTCATGACTTGGAATACTTCTTTGCAGCCCCTTCTTGCCTGCAAGGTTTCTTTTGAGAAATCAGCTGACAGTCTTACTTCTTTGTAGGTAACTGTCTCCTTTTTTCTTGCTGCTTTTAAGATTCTCTCCTTATCTTTAATCTTGGGTAATGTAATTATGATGTGCCTTGGTGTGTTCCTACTTGGGTCCAACTTCTTTAGCTCTCTGAGCTTCCTGGACTTCCTGGAAGTCTATTTCCTTTGCCATATTGGGGACATTCTCCTTCATTATTTTTTGAAATACGTTTTCAATTTGTTGCTCTTCCTCTTCTGCTTCTGGCACCCCTGTGATTCAGATGTTGGAACATTTAAAGATGTCCTGGAGGTTCTTTTTAAATTCATTTCTTCATTCTGTTCTCACTGAATGTTTCTTCCTTCTGGTCCACATCATTGATTTGAATCCCAGTTTCCTTCCCTTCACTGTTGGTTCCCTGTACATTTTCCTTTATTTCACTTAGCATAGTCTTCATTTTTTCATCTAATTTGCGACCATATTCAACCAATTCTGTGAGCATCCTGATTACCAGTGTTTTGGACTGTGCATCTGATAGGTTGGCTATCTCTTTGTTGCTTACTTGTATTTTTTCTGGAGCTTTGATCTGTTCGTTCATTTGGGCTTTTTTTTTTTTTTTTTTTTTTTTTGTCTCAGCATACCTGTCACATAGTAAGGGGCAGAGCCTTAGGTGTTCACCAAGGTGGGGCAACCCACCATTGCGTTGTGACGCCGTATGTGGGGGAGGCATTCCAGAGGGAACAGAGCCTCTTGCTCTGCTCTCTGCCAGTTTTCAGTCACTTCTCCCGCTACCCACAATCAAATTGGGCCCTTCTGGTGCTGATTCCCAGGGCGGGTGGTTTTGTATATGTTCTAGGACCCTGTGGGTCTCTCCAGTGAACTCTCCTGTGAGGCTGAGTTTCTCCTGCTGCTGCCTCAACCCCCATAGGTGCTTTCAATCAGAGGTTTGAGGCTTTATTTCCCCACTGGAACTCTAGGTTGCACAGTCTGTCTCACTCCCCAGTTGTTCCACCATTTATCTGCACTTGCATGTAGGACTGCCCACTCCACAAACCAACACCTCGCCAGGTCTGCCAGCCACAGACTTGCCTGCCTGGGTCCTCCAGCTGCTGCCTTGCTGAGAGTCCTCTCTGACTGGCTGCCCATCTTCACCCCTCCTACCAGATGAATGTTTCTTCTTTAACTCCTTGGTTGTCCAACTTCCATAGTTTGATTTTCTGTCAGTTCTGGTTGTCTTTTAATTTTGTTGTTGTCCTTTTGGTTGTGCAAGGAGGCAAAGTATGTCTACCTCCATCTTGGCCAGAAGTCGGGAATGAACTTAATAACAAACCAAGTTCAAGACCTCTAAAGAAAGAATGATGATTGGTAATCCTCATTCTCTCTCACATATTTCTCCTCTTATTGACATTAAAACAAGAGCAAGTGTTAAACTCGCAGGAGAAAGGAACATTTTAGTCTAATTGTTCTGATTCATGACCTACACTGGACCACCTAGAAACCCTCCAGAATGCAATTTAGCATCTAGAATGAAAGAATAGGGACTTCCAGCCAAGATGGGGGTGTAGGTGGATACACTGTGCCTCCTCGCACAACCGAAATTAAGGAACAAAGATTTAGAAACAAGAAAACAATCAGAACTGATAGAAAATTGAACTGTACGGAAGTCCAAAAACCATTCATCCAAACCGGTAAGAGAGGTGGAGTTGCAGCAGGAGAAAGTGGAGGTTGGTGGACCGGGGTGTGCAGGGAGCAGCTGGCAGACCCCAGGCAAACAGGCAGCAGCTAGCTGACCCCCGGCACGGGGTGGCGAGGGGCAGAGCCAGCTGCAAGGCAGCTGGCTGACCAGGTGGTCCCACATTCAAACACAGATAATCCAGGTGAAGGGGAAGTGGCAGAAGGAACTGGAATCCGAGAGAAAGAGCAGAGCAAGTGCCATTGTTCCCTCTTGGACCCCTACCCCACATACAGCATCACAACCCAGCAACTAGGCTGCCCCACCCTGGGGAACACCTAAGGCTCTGCCCCATACTACATAACAGCCTCGGCCAGACACCCCCGCCCCCCCCCCCCAAAAGGCTCAAACAGGAGAACAGATCAAAGCCCCAGAGCCAATTCATCTAAGTGACCAAGAGATTGCCAACCTATCAGATACACAGTTCAAAGCCCTGGTCATCAGGATGCTCACAGAATTGGTCGATTTGCTCACAAATTAGATGAACAAATGAAGGCTACGCTAAGTGAAATGAAGGAAAACACACAGGGAACCAATAGAGATGGGAGGAAAACTGGGACTCAAATCAATGGAGTGGACCAGAAGGAAGAAATAACCAAACAGAAAAGAAGGACAAAACAAGAATTCAAATAAGTGAGGAGAGGCTTAGGAACCTCCGGGACACATCTTTAAACATCCCAACATCTGAATTATAGGGGTGCCAGAAGGAAAAGAAGAAGAGCAACAAGTCAAAAACTTATTTGAACAAATATAAAGGAGAACTTCTCCAATTTGGCAAAGGAAATAGACTTCCAGAAGTCTAGGAAGCTCAGAGAGTCCAAAAGAAGTTGGACCCAAGGAGGAACACACCAAGGCACATCATAATTAAATTACCCAAGATTATAATGAAGGAGAGAATTCTAGAAGCAGCAAGGGACAAGGGGACAGTCACCTACAAAGGAGTTCCCATAAGATTGTCAGCTGATTTCTCCAAAGAGACCTTCCAGGCAAGAAGGGGCTGGAAAGAAGTATTCCAAGTCATGAAAGTCAAGGACCTACATCCAAGATTGCTCTATGCAGCAAAGCTGTCATTTAGAATGGAAGGGAAGTTAAAGCGCTTCTCACATAAGGTCAAGTAAAGGAGTTCATCATCACCAAGCCCTTATTATATGAAATGTTAGAGACTTATCTAAGAAAAAGAAGATAAAAAATATGACAATAAAAAGACAGCAAACTCACAGATATTAACAACCATACTAAAACAAAAGCAAACGAAGCAAACAACCAGAACAGGAACAGAATCACAGAAATGGAGATCATATGGAGGGTTAGCAACAGGGGAGTGGGAGGAGGAGAGAGGGGGAAAAGGTACAGAGAATAAGTACCATAGACGGTGGGTAGAAAATAGACAGGGGGAGGGCAAGAATAGCGTGGGAAATGTAGAAGCTAAAGAACTTATGACACATGGACATGAACTAAAGGGGGGAATGTGGGTGGGAGGGGGTGTGCAGGGTGGAGGAGAATGATGGAGAAATGGGACAATTGTATAAAATACAATTGGGCAAATTCTATAAAATACAGTTTAAAAAAAGAAAGAATAGGGATGATTAGTTGTTCTGTTTTATTCTATAATGTTCTGAGAAATTACAGATATTTTCTCCTACAAAACCCTTGCCATAGCCCACAGTCAACTATGTAGGTTGTGCTAACACTAGTTTAAAACAATTTAGGGCCTTGTATCACAGTAGTTTAGAGGAATTCTGGGGATGATGATAATTTATGAGCATTGTGCAAAAGTTATCCTATCAAAACTTTGTAATGCTGTCTATTACTCTTGAACAACAACATATGAAATAAAGGCCCCCTTCTGCCCTGACTGGTGTGGCTCAGTGGGTTGGGCATCATCTTGCGAACTGGAAGGAAGGATGCAGGTTCAAATCCATCAGGGCACATGCCTGAGTTGTGGGCCAGCTCCTCAGTTGGGGGCATGTGAGAGGCAACTGAGTGATGTTTCTCTGGCACATCAACGTTTCTGTCCCTCTCTTTCTCACTCCCTCTCTAAAAATAAATAAAATCTTTTTAAAAAAACCCTCTTCTTTTTTTAAATATATTTTATTGATTATGCTATTACAGTTGTCCCATTTCTCCCCCATCATTCCCCTCCACCCTACACACCCTCTCCCACCCACATTCCCCCCTTTAGTTCATGTCCATGTGTCATAAGTTCTTTAGCTTCTACATTTCCCATGCTATTCTTGCCCTCCCCCTGTCTATTTTCTACCCACTGTCTATGGTACTTATTCTCTGTACCTTTTCCCCCTCTCTCCTCCTCCCACACCCCTGTTGCTAACCTTCCATATGATCTCCATTTCTGTGGTTCTGTTCGTGTTCTAGCTGTTGGCTTAGTTTGCTTTTGTTTTAGGTATGGTTCTTAATAGCTGTGAGTTTGCTGTCTTTTCACTGTCATATTTTTATCTTCTTTTTCTTAGATAAGTCCCTTTAACATTTCATATAATAAGGGCTTGGTGATGATGAACTCCTTGAACTTGACCTTATCTGAGAAGCGCTTTATCTGTCCATCCATTCTAAATGACAGCTTTGCTGGATACAGCCATTTTGGATGTAGGTCCCTGCTTTTCAAGATTTCAAATATTTCTTTCCAGCCCCTTCTTGCCTGGAAGGTCTCTTTGGAGAAATCAGCTGACAGTCTGATGAGAACTCCTTTGTAGGTGACTGTCCCCTTATCCCTTGCTGCTTCTAGAATTCTCTCCTTCATTTTAATCTTGGCTAATGTAATTACGATGTGCCTTGGTGTGTTCCTCCTTGGGTCCAACTTCTCTGGGACTCTCTGAGCTTCCTGGATGTCCTGGTAGTCTATTTCCTTTGCCAGATTGGGGAAGTTCTCCTTTATTATTTGTTGAAATACGTTTTCCACTTGTTGCTCTTCTTCTTCTCCTTCTGGGACCCCTATCATTTGGATGTTGGGACGTTTAACTATGTCCCGGAGGTTCCTAAGCCTCTCCTCATTTTTTTGAATTCTTGTTTCTTCATTGTTTTCTGTTTGGTTGTTAGTTTCTTCCTTCTGGTCCACTCCATTGATTTGAGTCCCAGTTTTCCTTCCATCTCTATCAGTTCCCCATGCATCTTCCTTCATTTCACGTATTGTAGCCTGCATTTTTTCATCTAATTTGTGAGCAAAGTCAACCAATTCTGTGAGCAGTTTGATGCCCAGTGCTTTGAACTGTGCATCTGATAGGTTGGCTATCTCTTGGTCGCTTAGAAGAATCGGTTCTGGGGCTTTGATTGGTTCTCCGGTTTGAGCCATTTTTGGTGGTTTTTTTTGTTTGTTTTTAGTCTGGTCGCGGCTATTACGTAGTGAGGGGTGGAGCCTCAGGCGTTCCTCAGGGCGGGGCAGCCCAGTCGCTGGGTTGTGACGCTATAGGTGGGGGCGGGGTCCAAGAGGGAACAATGGTGCCTGTTCCACTCTCTCCTGGACTCCGGTCCTTTCCACCGCTTCCCCTTCACCTGGATTATCTGCGCACGCGCACATGCACACGCTGTTATGTAATGAGGAGTGGAGCCTCAGGCGCTCCCCAGTGCGGGGCAGCCCAGTCGCTGAGTTGTGACGCTGTATGTGGGGGCGGGGTCTGAGAGGGAACAATGGCGCCTGCTCCGCTCTCTCCTGGATTCAGTCCCTTCCGCCACTTCCCCTCTGCCTGGACAGTCTGCGCGCGCGAATGTGGGACCACCTGGTCAGCCAGCCACCCTGTGTGGCCTCACTGGTTCTGCACAGTTGCCTCCCTGTGCCCGGGGTCCGCCAGCTGCTGCCTGTGGGCCCGGGGACTGCCAGCCGCCACCTCTGCACCTGGGAACTGCCAGGCGCTGCTGCTTGTGCTCCCGCACCTCCACCTTCTCCCGCCGCAACTCCGCCCCTCCTACCGGTCTGGATGAATGGTTGTTGGACTTCCGTACAGTTCAATTTTCTATCAGTTCTGGTTGTTTTCTTGTTTCTAAATATTTGTTGTCCTTAATTTTGGTTGTGAGAGGAGGCACAGTGTGTCCGCCTACGCCTCCATCTTGGCCGGAAGTCTCAAAAATCCCTCTTCTGATCAACTTCAAACCCCATGAATGTTGATTTTAGAATATGAGGTATTATAGTAAATTTATCATTGAGGTAGATTCATTTTAGTAACAAACCATTTTTCAAAGCCTGAATTACAATGGTAATTCAATTATTTGAAATTTGATGGAACTTGTCTATGGTTTCCCAAAATCCCAGGGTTATACTTTATGACATCTCAGTCACATCATTTGCAGCCACTAAGAAATGCAATTCAGTACTTCACACAAAACCTCCACTGCTTTGTGAGTTAAGATTTCCTCAGAAATGACCTTGGCCAGGGAGTATGGCTCAGCTGGTTGTAGCATCATCCCATAACCTAATCCAGAGTTGAGGCTTGGATGTCCTGTCAGGACACATGCATAAGTTTCGGATTCAATCCCCGGTCCAGGCACCTACGGTCCCAGGTCCAGGTGTGTACTGGAGGAAACCAGTTGATGTTTCTCCCTCACATCTATGTTTCTCTTTCTCTCTTCCTCTATCCCTAAAAATGCAATGAAAAAAAGTGTCCTCAGGTAAAGATTTAAAAAAATTTCCTTCAGAAATATATTGTCTTTCTTACAGTACCTTATGTCTTTCCTGTTCACTCTGGGGAGAGGTTATTCATTTTTCAGCCCCATTTGAAATGTACCATTTCCCCCAATATGCTATACTATTGTATGTACATCACTGTTTTTTTGTGGTGAAAACCTCCTATATTTAAAAATGCAGGTTAAATATTTCCTCTCTGAAGCCTTCTTGCATCTTCATTGCCACAGACATGTTTGTGCCTACCTCAGGCTCCTCTTTCATTAATGAAGGGCTCCTTTCATCCTACGTGGTTTCAGCCCTTTCAGTCCCACTGTCCCACCCACCCGTTTGCAGGGAGAGGGAAGGTAAACTAAGCAAATTCCATCAAAATCCTTCTATGAAACTTGATGTGTGACACCAGCAGAGAGTCTCTTTCCGTAAAGAGGAAAATTTGGGGCTTCCTACAGTCATCTTTTATCCATGAGCATAGGTGGGAGAGATAGAGAAAAGACTGAAAGATGGAGGAGAGAAAGGACAGAAGAGAGGAAAAAAGAAACACAGGAAGGGGAGAGAACAGGGCAAGAGAAAAATGGGAGAGATAGAAGAGAAGGAAAAGAATCAGGGAGTTGAGGTAACCAGATGACAAAATTTAAGCCAGCGGATTTATCTGTGCCTTCAACTAGCACTACACTCAGTTACATGAAACAATATCTTAAGTTTTTGCTCCAGCTGGTGTGAGTTGGGTTTTTAACACTTGCAACCAAGGGTCCTAATAAACTTATTCTATTACCTTTTGTACCTTTTCCACACAGATTTAATCTCAGCACTATTATTATTATTTTGTTTAAATATTTCTCCATCAGCTTCCCCATAAACTCACTGAAGGCAGGTCTTCTTATCTGTCTTTATATTCCCAGCGTCTCCCACACATGGCATACTCTCAGCAAATGTCTGCCGAATGGATCACTTGCACAACTTTGCCATCCCACTTCAAGATCAGAAACCTCCCCCACCCCAAAAAATAAATAAAAGAAATCCAATATGTAAGTGGAAATTTAGCACACACAGATCTTACTAGTGGGAAAAAAGATGAATGCCTCTAATAACTGTTAGAGAAACCACACATTTGGAAAAGCTAAGTTAATATCAAGTACCACTGGTCCTCTGAGATGGGAGAACTATCCCTCTCAGCTGAATGATCAGGAGATGAAGAACGAGTTTTACCTAAAAAAGCCTACTATGGGATTGCCAGATGTAGAACCACTAAATGTGCCGACACTGTTAAGCTACCCAATTGAGTTTTATGAAAATGTATGGAGTAGGTAAAATATACGCACTTACACATCTCTAATAAGGAATACAGCTAGGAGCTGAGGCTCCCCTGATCCCAATAAAATAGGTGGTAAATTCTGGAGATAGATCCGATTCCTCAGAGCAAGAGGAAACAGTTTTCAGCATAAATAAAAGTTCCTGGAAATGTGTTGACCCATGACATATATACCAAAGGCTGTGAAGAGATATTGGTGTGACCTGGTGTTCTTTGTCTCACTTGAAACAGAAGCAGGGATGTTCAACCTACCACCCATGAGCCACATGCAGCCCAGGATGGCTATGAATGTGGGCCAACATAAAATCATAAATTTACTTAAAACATTATGAGATTTTTTTGTGTGTGTGATCATGTGCTGCAATGTATTTAATGTGTGGTCCAAGACAATTCTTCCAGTGTGGCCCAGAGATGCCAAAAAGTTGGACATCCCGGAAAAGTGTCTTCTCGATAGGATGTGAAAAGCATCTATTCCAGGGGACTATATTTTGGTTGATGTAGGGATTAGGTCACATCTTGGGGACAAAGTAGAGAAGGGCAAACTGAAGAGAATAGCTTTTGGTGGACTTATACTGATTATGCAGATTTTACATTAGAACTTCGAATTTGCTCCTACTGTGGTTATGGTTGAAAGCACACGGATTAGAGGACTCAAGTTTCATCACTGGTTGAATGAGTTATCCAGGAGAGTCAACCATTTTGTTTGAATTCCACTATCTCCAGATACAAAATGAGACAGCTCTTTCTCTACCCATCTTATTAGGTGTTAGATAAAACCTTAGAAATCCTTATCTTTCCCACAAAATAACTCACAAAGTTTCTATACCGCCTTATTTTTTTCGGTCAAAGATCCCTCTGAGGATTTGTTGCAAAGTATGGACCTCTCTCCACTGGAAAATGGCTTAGTTGTTTGAGACTTTTGAGTGTGTTTGTACTCTCCCACACATGTTTTTGCATATTATTTTTTTGAGAATCGCAAAACTCCTGAAGTTCATTTGTAGGAGGAACCAAGTTTTTTAAAAAGCCTGAATTAGATAAAACAATTTCAATGAACCAAAAGAATTTAACAAAACACAGACCTAGTAAAATATACTTGTTCAATTCATCATGAATTTAGTTGTTTTCAAGCAATATTATTAATCTATTAACTCTCAACATACTCTAAACTTATAGGTTAAATATCACTGCATATTTCCTCATTGGTGATTACCATTTCATATGAGCTTCTTCTACAATCATAATGATAAAACAAATTGCTAAATGTTTGTTGGTAAGTAAATCCAGTAAGGCACTCGAATCCTAGAAGTGAACTGATAATATGACTCTCTTCCTCCCTTTCTATAATGAAACATGACATTGCTTCCTTCATTTTCAATGCTTCTTTATAAAAAGACATGCTTATCTTGAATTTGTCTAAACATGGGCTTATATGAACTAATCCATTATTATGTATAGTTGTAATTAAGGAAACCACCTCATGTTGATAGTTTATTAAAATCAGAATAAGGGAAAACAGAGTTTGTGAGTAGAGCAGAAAAGCAATTCCTGAGGAAATGGTTTACATCTGCATCCCCAGTACTCAGTACAGTGACTGGAATGTAGCAAGGACTATATAAAGTGAACCTTTATTTCATAGGGGATGTATTGCCTTTATTACTAGATCATTTCTCTAGAAGTGCAATTTTCAACTGGTGTGTCACAAGAATTTTTAAAACGTGCAATACCTGACTATTTAGTCAGGGGCACTGATCTCTTTTCTCTTAGATTGTCAAGCAAAAAAAATGACAACAGCTGACACAACAATAGCTGTTTGGTGTGAATACATCAAAATTATACCTATTTGTCAGACAAAAACTAGAATTTTTTTGGTGTGTTGCAGAATTTTAGTAATTAGTTAACACGTGCCATGAATTGAAAAAGGTTGAAAATCACTGACCTAGAAGCAAGAAAGGAAAAGACAAAAACAAAAATCTTAACAATTTTCTTAGAAGAAAAGTTTTATTTATATATTTAGCTCTTTATAAAATATATTTATTTAGCTCTTTATGAAATAAAGGGATGGGCAAAAGTAGGTTTATAGCTGTGAGTACATGAAAAAGTTTATTCTTGTATTATTATATATTATTTTATTATTTTGCACAGGAACAACTGTAAGCCTACTTTTGCCCACTGCTGTATATTTAAAAATCCCAGGCAAAAGCCCTCTCATTCATTTGTTTCAAAAAACAAATCATTTCAGTAGTCTTCCTTAAAGTTCTTGCATTTTCCTCATCTGGTCTCAGGGAAGGGCATAGGATGCATGCTTTACACCATCAGGAAAAAAATCCAGTAGGGAGAAATCTTGTTGCAATGGGTAGCTGTTTTCATCTAACACAAAGAGGCTCTGCACCTTCACTATACAAGGCGCACCGCCACCTGCCAGCAGGGAGTGGAACAAGTCTGCTGCAACCATGCCGTAGGTGATCTCTGAGGAAGGGGCTGAGGAAGATGAAAACACATACACAGCTCTTAGTGTCTTCCCAGTTGACAGAAACACACACACTGAAGGGTTCATTGTTTCCCTTGCTTTCTCAAGTCCCAATCCTACTTTAAATTTCTCTTGCTCTTCCTTCTCTTTCTAGTCATATGTTGTTGAAGTTACTCTAGAATGATGACATGCAATTCCTGCTGATCATGGAGGGAAGACATAGATAACACACTATTCAAACTGATAGCATTGCTACTATGGTGCAGCTATGCTTCTTAAAACAGTGGAAGAACTGAGATTATTTTTTCTTAAATTTAGCCTGGAAAAAAAGGGTTTGTCCATTATCAGAAAAGTATTCTTAGGCTTCCAGTCAAGATGGAAGAATAGGTAAACATAGTACTGGCAACCTCCCATGACCACATTAATCTTACAACTAAACCACAGAACAACCATAATTGAGAACCACCTGAAATCTAGTAAATAGAAACCCTATAACTAACAATATAAGAAGCCACCTAGGGACTGGTAGGAGGGGCAAAGAAACCCCGGAATGTGCTGGTCCCACACCCACATGTGGCAGTTAAAAATCAGGAGGGATACTTTGGCTGCAGAGGTCCCCTCTGAGGAGAGAGGGTTCCTAGCCCCACACCTGGCCCCAAACCAAGCGTTCCAGTGCCAGGAAGAGAAGACCCCATAACTTCTGGCTGTTAAAACCAACAGGGATTGTGGCTGAGGGAGATGGAGGACTTCTAGAGTCACAGATGTTCCTCTTAAAGGACCAACACAAAGACTTACTTGGACTAACTCCCTCTGAGTTTGAGCACTGGGGCCACAGCTCAAAAGGCACCAGGGACATATGGGGAGGATTTGAACTGTATGACATCAGGGCAAGAACTGGAGAGGCAGCTCTCTCTCAGACAGAAGTGCTGGAAGATACCACTATTTCTTTTCTGAGCCCTCCCCGCAAAAAGCTGGCAGGTGGATGAAATAGCTGAGTCTCCATCAATGTGACTAGCACTGTTAGCCCTACCCAACTTGAAGTATCACCCAAGCTATTTCCAGTGGCTTTTCCATACAAATGGCCTGTCTTGGCTCAGGCTTCAGACTTTCCTAAAATCTCTCAAGCAAGCAGCATCAGGCCTAGCACTAGTGGCAGATGGCCTTGGTTCACAGCTTGGCCTCTTCTGGGCACCTCCAATGCCAGCACAAACAGCAGCCATCTACAGATTGATTTGTAACCCAGTCTGGGTGGTCCTAGACAGAACATGGGTGGGAGCTGACCTTAGCCTTCTCAGGAGGCCCTAGAGCCAGTACACACAGTGGAAAGCTTCAGACCATATTGAAACACCACCACTCAACCATCTTCATGAGCAACACACTCATGGGGTGAACACAGCAGGCACCACAGCTCCACTGAAGTCCTGCTCCATGGAGTGGACCCTTGCACAGCTGATCCTCTATGGTGGTCACAGCCAGTTCTTGAAGCTAATCAGCCTAGGGGTAAATCCCTCCCATTCATGTGCCAACAGCAATGAAGGCTTGACTCAAAAGGAGGGTATACAGAGCCCACACAGTGGACACACCTGGAGTGCCCAGCTTCAGTGAACAGGAGGCTGTGCCGCTGGACTCCACAGGACACCTACAACATTAGGCCACTCTACCAAGCCTGGGAAATGTAGCAGCTCTACCTAATACATAGAAACAAACATAGAGAGGATGCCAAAATAAGGAGACAAAGAAATATGGCCCAAATGAAAGAAGAGAACAAAACTTCAGAATAAGAACTAAACAAAATGAAGACAAGCAATCTATTAGATGCAGAATTCAAAAGAATGGTTATAAGGATACTCAATGAATCTACAAGAAGAGCAGATGAACTTAGATAGGACTTCAAAAGCATATAAAAGGACACAGAAACTATAAATGAGAAGCAGTTAGACATGAATGATACACTAACTAAAATGAAGAATAATTTACAGGGAATCAACAGTAGAACAGATCAAGTCAAGAATCAAATCAGTGATGTGGAATATAAGGAAGCAAAAATATCCAATCAGGACAACAACAAGAAAAATAATTTAAAAAAATGAGGGCAGTGTGAGGAGTCTCTGGGACAACTTCAAATGTACCAATATTCACATCATCGGGGTGCCAGAAGGTGAAGACTGCAAAAAATTAAAAACCTATTTGAAAACTAACAACAGAAAACTTCCATAATCTGGTGAAGGAAATGGACATACAAGACCAAGAAATGCAGAGTCCCAAACAAGATGAACCCAAAGAGGTCCACACCAAGACACATCATCATTAAAATGCCAAAGGTTAAAGACAAAAAGAGAATTTGAAAAGCAGCAAGAAAAAAGCAATTAGAGGCTTGGCTGTGTAGTTCAGCTGGTTAGAGCATTGTCCTGATATGCCAAGACTGTGTGTTCAATTCCCAGTTATAGCACATAGAAGAGTCAACCAATGAATGCATAGATAAGTGGAAAAAACAAATCAATGTCTCTGTCTCTCTCTCTCAAAATAAATAAATAAATTAATTAATTAAAAAAGAAAGAGCAAGAAAGAAAGGAAAAAGAAAAGCAATTAATTATTTGCAGAGGAGCTCCCATAAGACTGGCAGATGATTTCTCAACAGAAACTTTGCAGGCCAGAAGGAACTAGCAATAAATATTCACAGTGATGAAAAAACAAGGACCTACAACCAAGATTACAATATCCAGAAAAGCTATTATTTATTCTCAATAGAATTGAAGGAAGATAAAGAGTTTGCCAGACAAGAAAAAGTTAAGAGTTCATCACTACCAAATCAGTATTACATGAAATGTTAAAGGGTCTTCTTTAACCCTACAGAAGTCACAGATGATCTGAGAGATACAAATAAACTCTTTTCTTTTTTTCCCACTGTTCCTTATTTTTATTTTTTATCACTCTTTTATAACAAACTCTTTTCTTAAATATTGTTACATATATCAGGTGCACAGGTTTAAGGTCATGACTAGCTGCATCTGTACATGACTAACACAAACTGAAGGAAATTCTGATGACAACACAGATACAGCTCCCTCAACAAGCAGAAAAAGAAAAGACACATTAGGTGCTATGTATCCAAAACAGTTGCATATCAATATATTATTTTAAGTGTTGTGAAAGTATTTATGCCTTGAACATAGCAATATTGTTTGCGATGACAGTCACAAACATTTTGCAAAGCCAACTACTGAAGATTCTGATTAATTAATGTTAAAAACATTTTTGTTGTATTTTTTAGCAATATCCCTGTTTTTGTTATTTGAAAAGAAAAATCTGCATTCTTTGTTTTTATATTTCTTTAACAATTTCTAGATTGTAACTAAAATAAATAAAAAATCATTACACCATACACAAAAATAAATTCAAGGTAGATAAAAGATTTAAATATAAGCCGTGACACCATTAAAGTCGTAGAGGAGAACATAGGCAGGAAAATCTCAGATATTTCACGCAGCAATATTTTCACTGATATGTCCCCTAGAGCAAGGGACATAAAGAAAAGAATAAACAACTGGAATCTCATCAAAATAAAAAGCTTCTGCACAGCTAAAGAAAACAGTATTAAAGTAAAAAGAAAACCAACTGTATGGGAAAACATATTTGACAATGATACCTCAGACAAGGGATTAATCTCCAAAATATATAAAGAGCTTACACAACTCTACTCTAAGAAGACAAGCAACCCAATTAAAAAACGGGCAAAGGACTTGTGCAGACACTTCTCCAAGGAGGACATACAGAAGATATAGAGACACATGAAAAGATGCTCAATATCTCTAGCTATCAGAGAGATGCAAATTAAAACCACAATGAGATACCACTTGACACCAGTCAGAATGGCCATCATAAACAAAGCAACAAACTGCAAGTGTTGGAGAGGCTGTGGAGAAAAGGGGACCCTAGTGCACTGTTGGTGGGATTGCAGACTGGTACAACCACTATGGAAAACAGTATGGAATTTTCTAAGAAAACTAAAAATGGATGTACCTTTTGACCCAGCAATTCCACTGCTTGGATTATAATCCTAAGAACCCTGAAACACCAATCCAAAAGAACCTATGCACCCCTATGTTCATAGCAGCACAATTTATAATAGCCAAGTGTTGGAAGCAACCTAGATGCCCATCAGTAAATGAATGGATCAAAAAAAACTGTGGTACATTTACACAATGGAATTCTATGCAGCAGAAAGAAAGAAGAAGCTCCTACTCTTTGCCTCAGCATAGATGGAACTGGAAGAGCATCATGCTAAGCGAAATAAGCCAGGCAGTGAAAGGCAAATGCCATATGATCTCACCTTTGACGTGAACTTAATCAACAAAACAAACAAGCATAATATAACCAAAGACACTGAAATTGAGAACAGGCTGACAGTGACCAGAAGGGAGAGGGGAGGGAATTTCAGGGGAAAAGGGGAAGGGTTTAGAGCAGCAAGTATAAAAGACACATAGATAAAAACTATGGGGGGTAGAAATGGGAGGGAGGTGGGGAGGGCTGGGGTGGTGGGCTGGGGTGAGAGTAAAAGACAGAAAAGTGTACAAGATCAACAATTAAGATAAAAATTAAAAAAATAAATAAAAAATCATGTATTTTATTATATAGGTATAATAAATGCAAATTTTCAGTGTTTTTAATTTTTTCAAATTCGGTACATACTAGTAATGAATGTATCTCTTGAGTACATGAGACCTATGCTGTAATTTTTTTACTGCAACCTCTGCAGGGTTAAGAAAAAGAAGAAAAAAAGAAGATTAAAAATATGAACAACAGAATGGCAATACAGATGTCTCTATCAACAATTGAATCTAAAAAATAAAATCAACAAACAAGTAGAACAGAAACAAACCCATAGATACAGACAACATTTTGACAATTGCCAGATGGCATGAGAGTTGGTGATATGGGTAAAAAGAAGTGAAGGGAGCCCTGGCTGATGAGGCTCAGTGGAATGAGTGCAGGCCTGGGAACCAAAAGGTTGCCAGTTCAATTCCCAGTCAGGGCACATGCCTGGGTTGTGGGCCAGGTCCCCAGTTGGGGGCATGCAAGAGGCAACTGATCGATGTATCTTTCACACATCAATGTTTCTCTCCCTCTCTTTCTCTCTTCCTTCCCTTCTCCCTAAAAATAAATCAATAAAATCTTCTAAAAAAAGAAGTGAAGGGATTAAGAAGTACAAATTGGTTGTTACAGAATAGTCGCAGGGATGAAAAGTACAGCATAGGAAATATAGTCAATAATATTCTAATAACTATGTATGGTGTCAAATGGGTGTGCTATTTATTGAGATGATCACTTAGTAAGTTATATAATGTTTAACTACTGGAGCGTACACCTGAAACATATAATATGTATGTCAACTGTAACTGAAAAATAAAAATGCTTAAAAAAATAACCTGACAAGTACTAAAAATGAGAGAGAGAGAAGTACCTATAATTTCTGGCAAAGAAATCCAGTGGGGATGGTGGCTGAAACAGGGGGCTGCTGGAGTCACAAGCATTCCTCTTAAAGGGGCCCGCACACGGACTTACTTGGACTTACTCTGAGCTCCAGTGCTGGGGCAGCAGCTTGAAAGGCCCCAGGAACGTCCAGGAAGGAAATGAATTGTCTGGCTTTCAGGAGGGGCAGCTTTCACCCACATAGCAGTATTGGTAGAGGCCACTGCTTCTTTGCTGAATCCTCCTCCTGTAGGTGTAGCTGGCGCTACATCTGAATCTTCATCAACTTGGCTAACACTGTTCGCCCTGCCCTGGTGATTGCCTGAGACCCTACCAACACAAGCCACTTCTCATGGCTTTTCCATACAAATTGCCTATCTTGGCTCATACTACGAACTTTTCTAAAATCTCTCAAAAGGTTTACAAACCCCAAACACGCAGCATCTGGCCTCAGTGTACCACAGATCTCTTGCCTTTAAGTGGCACCAGGTATGGCACTACTGGCCAGACTCTGTTCATGGCTTGGGTTTTCCTGGGCACCTCCAAGCCCAGCACTATCAGTAGCCATCTGCAGATCACTTTGTAGCTCACACTGGGTAACACCAGGCAGAGAACAGGCAGTGGCTGACCTTGACCTGCCCCTCCTGGGAAGCCCCAGAGCCAGCACACCCAGTGGCCAGCTTCAGATCATGCTGGAGTACTACAAGACCACCTCTATGAGCAACACACCCAAGTGTCAAACTCACCAGGCACCAGAGCCCTGCTGAAGCAAGTTCTGTTCTGTGGAGTTGGCCTCTGCACAGTAGCATCCCCACTAGAGTCAAGGCTGGTCCTCTTAGCTGATCACCCTGAGGGGTCTATCCTTCCCACTGATGTGCCAACAGCAATCAATACTCAACTACAACAGGAGGTGCACACAGCCCACATGGGGGACGCAGTTGGAGCACCAGCTCAAGTGACTCGAGAGGTTGCACCACTGGGCCTTACAGGACATCTACTATATAAGAACAACCTACCAAGATTAGGAGACTCAGCAGATCTACCTAATACATAGAAACAAACACAGAGAGGTAGCCAAAATGAAGAGACAAAAAAACATGTCCCCAATAAAAGAACAGGAAAAGTCTCCAGAGAAAGAACTAAATGAAATAGAGGTAAGCAAACTACCAGACACAGAGTTCAAAATGATGGTCATAAGGATGCTCAAGGACTTAATGAGAATTTCAAAAGCATAAAAAAGGACATAGAAACCATAAAAATGAATCAGTCAAAAATGAAGACTACAATAACTAAAATGAAGAATACATTAGAAAGAATCAACAGATTAGTTGAAGCAGATGTTTGAATCAGTGATTTGGAAGACAGCAGAAAACACCCAATCAACGCAGCAAAAAGAAAAAAGAATTTAAAAAATGAGGATAATATAAAAGACCTCAGGGACATCAAACATAATAACATCTGCATTATAGGGGTACCAGAAAGAAAAAAAAAAAAGAAAGCAAGGATTTAAAACCTATTTGAATAAATAATAACTGAAAAGTTCCCTGACCTGGTGAAGAAAAAAAGGCAAACAGTCCAGGAAGAACAGAGTACCAAATAAGATGAACCCAGAGAGGCCCACGCCAAGACACATTATTAAAATGGCATTTGTTACCCACATGTATGTGGGAAAATAATTTTCAACAAAGGAACCAACAACACATTGAATAAAAGAAACTCCCTTAAATAAATGCTGCTAGGAAAACTGGAAAGCCACATGCAAAAGAATGAAACCAGACTACTGCTTGTCTCCATATACAAAAATTCATTCAAAATAGACCAAAGACCTAAATGTAAGACTGGGAACAGCCCTGGTTGGTGTGGCTCAGTGGACTGAATGCCAGCCCACAAATTGAAAGGTCACTGGTTCAATTCCTGGTCAGGGCACATACCTGGGTTGTAAGCCAGGTCCCCAGTTGGGGGCATGCAAGAGGCAGCTGATTGATGTTTCTCTGCCTCTTTTCCCCTCTCTCAAAAAATAAATAAATAAAATATTTTTTAAAAAGACCAAAAACAATATTTTACACAGAAGAAAAAACAGGTATTAAATCTATGGACCTTAGTCTTAGTGAGGGTTTTATGAGTGAGAACCTAAGGCAAGGGAAGGCTAAAATAAACGAATGGGACCATATCAAATTTAAAATCTTCAGCACAAAAAAAAAATCACCAACAAAACTAAAAGGCAACCAACAAAATGAGAGAAGATATTTGAAAGGGGTTAATATGCAATATGTAAAGGACTTATAAAACTCAACATAAAACAAATAAACAATCCATTAAAAAAATGGGCAGGGGCCTGAACAAACATTTCTCTCAAGAAGATACTAGAAGAGACCCCACCAAAAATGGAATTATCTTCTGGAGGGCAGACCATTGTAATACAGGCTTCCCCTGCTAGGTGAGTGTTCTAAAAACACATCTGTATCAGTGTACCAGCTGGTGTTGTTGTGAGAGGTTGTGTTTGGTCCAGTGAATTTTTTTTGAAGATTCTTTTAATGAGTTTGCCCATTTCACGATGGGTGATTTACAGGTACACCTGACCACACCACACTGAATATTCAACAGTTTTTTAGCAAAAAATGGCATGACCCCCACACCCCACCCTCCCTACTCACCAAATCTCAAGCCTAGTGGCTTTTTTTGTTTGTTTCCCCAAATGAAAAAAGTCCCCAAAGGGAAACATTTTGCTGATGTGGAAGAGGTAAAACACTCTTCTACATGTCAGAAATGTCAGAAGCACTAACAGACATCAAAATTGATGAATTCAAAAACTTTTTTGAGCAGTGGGAAAAAATATCTCAATAAGTGTATTGCATCAAATGGCGAGTACTTTGATGACTGAAGTTTAAACATGTAAAAATAAATATACACCTTTTTATAAACAAATTCCAGGATTTTTTGGGTCCCCCCTCATATACATGGTCAACAGATATATGAAAAGATGCTCAACTTCATCAGCTATTAGGGAATGCAAATCAAAACTACAATGAGATACCATCTCACACCAATTAGAATGGTTATAATCAACAAGACAAGTCATAACAAGTGTGGGAGAGGTTGTATGGAATAAGGAATCCTCATTCATTCCTGGAGGGAATGTAAACTTGTACAGCCACCATGGAAAACAGTATGGAAGCTCCTCAACAAATTAAGGATAGAGGACTTCCGGCCAAGATGGAGGCGTAGGCGGACACACTGTGCCTCCTCTCACAACCAAAATTAAGGACAACAAATATTTAGAAACAAGAAAACAACCAGAACTTATCGAAAATTGAACTGTACGGAAGTCCAACAAGCATTCATCCAGACCGGTAGGAGGGGCGAAGTCGCGGCGGGAGAAGGTGGAGGTGAGGGAGCGCAAGTAGCAGCGGCTGGCAGTTCCCCAGTGCACAGGCGGCGGCTGGCGATCCCTGGGCCCACAGGCAGCAGCTGGTGAACCCCGGGCACAGGGGGACAACTGTGTAGACCCAGTGAGGCTGCACAAGGCAGCTGGCTGACCAGGTGGTCCCACATTCGTGCGCACGGACGGTCCAGGCAGAGGGGAAGTGGCGGAAGGGACTGAATCCAGGAGAGAGCGGAGCAGGCGCCATTGTTCCCTCTCAGACCCCACCCCCACACACAGCGTCACAACCCAGCGACTGGGCTGCCCCGCACTGGGGAGCGCCTGAGGCTCCACCCCTCACTACGTAACAGCATGCGGGCGTGCGCAGATAATCCAGGCGAAGGGGAAGCAGCGGAAGGGACCCGAGTCCAGGAGAGAGCGGAACAGGCGCCATTGTTCCCTCTCGGACTCCGAGCACACCTATAGCGTCACAACCCAGCGACTGGGCTGCCCCGCCCTGAGGAACGCCTGAGGCTCCACCCCTCACTACGTAATAGCCGCGACGAGACTAAAACCAAACCAAAACAAAACAAAAACAAAAAAACACCAAAAATGGCTCAAACCGGAGAACCAACCAAAGCCCCAGAGCCAATTCCTCTAAGCAGTGAAGAGATAGCCAGCCTATCAGATGCACAGTTCAAAGCACTGGTGATCAAAATGCTCACAGAATTGGTTGATTTTGCTCACAAATTAGATGAAAAAATGCAGGCTACAATACGTGAAATGAAGGAAGATGCATGGGGAACTGATAGAGATGGAAGGAAAACTGGGACTCAAATCAATGGAGTGGACCAGAAGGAAGAAACTAACAACCAAACAGAAAACGAGGAAGAAACAAGAATTCAAAAAAATGAGGAGAGGCTTAGGAATCTCCGGGACATCGTTAAATGTCCCAACATCCGAATTATAGGGGTACCAGAAGGGGAAGAAGAAGAGCAACAAGTGGAAAACTTATTTCAACAAATAATAAAGGAGAACGTCCCCAATCTGGCAAAGGAAATAGACTACCAGGACGTCCAGGAAGCTCAGAGAGTCCCAAAGAAGCTGGACCCAAGGAGGAAAACACCAAGGCACATCGTAATTACATTAGCGAAGATTAAAATGAAGCAGAGAATTCTAGAAGCAGCAAGAGATAAGGGGACAGTCACCTACAAAGGAGTTCCCATCAGACTGTCAGCTGATTTCTCAAAAGAGACCTTACGGGCAAGAAGGGGCTGGAAAGAAGTATTACAAGTCATGAAAGTCAAGGACCTACAACCAAGATTGCTCTATGCAGCAAAGCTGTCATTTAGAATGGAAGGGAAGATAAAGTGCTTCTCAGATAAGGTCAAGTTCAAGGAGTTCATCATCACCAAGCCCTTATTATATGAAATGTTAAAGGGACTTATCTAAGAAAAAGAAGATAAAAATACGACAGTGAAAAGACAGCAAACGCACAGCTATTAAGAACCATACCTAAATGGGAAATGTAGAAGCTAAAGAACTTATGACACATGGACATGAACTAAAGGGGGGGATGTGGGTGGGAGAGGGTGTGCAGGGTGGAGGGGAATGATGGGGGAAAATGGGACAACTGTAATAGCATAATCAATAAAATATATATTTAAAAAAAAAAAACAAAAACAAAAAAACAAATTAAGGATAGAGCTACCATATGACCCAGCAACCTTTCTTCTGGGTATCTCCTGAAAAATTCAAAAACATTTATTTGCAAAGATATATGCACCCCTATGTCCACTGCAATATTATTCATACTGGCCAAAACTTGAAAACTAAAATGTCCTTCATTAGATAATTGGATAAAGAAGATGCAGTGCATATATACAATGGAATAATATCCATCCATAAGAAAAGATGAAATACTGCCATTCACAACAACATAGATGGATCTTGAAAATATCATGCTAAGTTAAATAAATCAGACATAAAAGTTAAGAACCATATAATTTCACTCATGTGAGATATAAAACTGAAAGCAACAACTGAACAAATGACAAATGGGCAAAAACTCATAAGTACAAACAACAGTATGGTGGTTAGCAGGGGGATGAGGGAGTAGTAAAGAGTAAAGAGGGTCTAACATACAGGGGTGGGGAAGAGTAGGTCTCTAATTGTGAGTACACTGTTCCACTGAGTTCATAAAGCTATTGTGATAATCATAACCTACATGTCTTTTTCCATATGAAAAACTGTAAACCTACTTTTACCCACCCTTAGTAAGAGAAGATTTGACTTTGGGTGGTGGGCACACAATGCAATATACAGATGATATATCATAGAATTGTACATTTGAGACCTACATATCTTTTAAAAAAACGTTTATTTATTTATTTATTTGCCTTTAGAGAAAGGGGAGGGAGGGAGAGAGAGAGGGAGAGAAACATCATGTGTGAGAGAAACATTGACAAGTTGTCTCTTACACTGCCCCAACCCGGGATCAGGCCCACAACCCAGGCCTTGACTGGAATCAAACCAGTGATGATGGTTTGCTTTATAGGATGATACCCAACCAACTGAGCCATGCGGCCAGAGTGAAATCAATATAGTTTTATTAAGCAAATATCACCCCAGTAAATTTAGTTTTAAAATAAAATAAAAATAATAAAATGGCAAAGGTTAAAGATAGAGAATCCTAAAAGCAGCAAGAGAAAAGCAGTGATTTTTTCACAAGGGAGCTCCCATAAGACTATCTGCTGATTTCTCAACAGAAACTTTGCAGGTCAGAAGGGATTAGCACAAAATTTAAAATGATAAAAAGCAAGGACTTACAAACAAGATTATCTACCCAGCAAAGCTTCATTTAGAATCAAAGGATAGCTAAAGTGCCTCCCAGACAAGAAAAAGCTAAAGGAGTTCATCATTACCAAACCAGTATTACAAGAAATGTTAAAAGGTCTTCTTTAAGAAGAAGAAAAATATAAAAATACAAACAATAAAATGGCAAAAAATTCATATCTATCAACAATTAATTTAAATGCAAATGGCATAAATGCTCCAATAACAAGGCACAGGTGTCTGAATGGATAAGGAAATCAGATCCTTACACATGAAGTCTTATTAGAAACTTCAGCCCTGGCTGGTGTAGCTCAGTGGATTGAGCATGAGCTTGTGAACCAAAAGGTTGCTGGTTCAATTCCCAGTCGAGGCACATGCCTGTTGTGGGCCAGGTCCCCCAGTTGGGGACATGTGAGAGGCAACCACACATTGATGTTTCTCTCTTTCTCCTTCCCTTTCCCTCTCTAAAACAATAGATAAATAAAATATTTTAAAAAAAGAAACTTCAGATAAAGATACACACAACCAGAAAGTAAAGGGATGGAAAAAGATATTTCATGAAAATGGAAACAAACAAAAATGCTAAGGTAGCATTACTTATTATCAGACAAAATAGACTTTAAAACAAAGGCTATAGCAAGAGACAAAGACCCAGTAATTCCACGATTGGTTATTTATCTGAAGAAACCTAAAACACTAAATCAGAAAGAATATACATCCATATGCTCATTGCAGCATTATTTACAATAGCAGCATTATTTACAATAGCCATGATATGGAAGCAACCTAAGTGTTCATCAGTAGATGAGCATATGAGAAGTGGTGCATATACACAATGGAATATATAACTCAGCCATAAGAAAGACTAAAATTTTTCCATCTGCAACAACATGGATGGACCTAGAGGGCATTGTGCTGAGAAAAATAAGTCAGACAGAGAAAGACAAATGCAGTATGATTTACTTATATGTGGAATCTAAAAAACAAAATAAATAGCAGAGTACAAACAGACTCATAGATAAACATACCATTTTGACAGGTGTCAGATGGGAGAGGGTCAGGGGTAAGAAGAAAGGAGTAACAAGTACAAATTGGTAGTTACAGAATAGTCATGGTGATGTAAAGTATAGCATAAGGAATATAGTCAATAATATTGTGATAACTATGTATGGCATCAGACTGACTCTAGTTTTATTGGGATGACCACTTAGTAAGCTACATAAATGTCTAATCATTGGCTGTACACTTGCAACTAACGTCGTATTGTATGTCAACTGTAATTGAAAAAATTTCTTTTAAAAAAGTACTCTTATATTAACCAGTCTACAGTTCTTATAGTTGTATAGAGATATATTTATTGTTTAGATAACAGAGTCTTGAATCAGTTACTTAATGAATATCAAATCTTGGTAATATAAAAGTACTAAAATTATAGAAAGAAATGTCATTGTATTTTTGCATTTGTCCTATATTCTTCCTCCTATTTTTTAGGAAATCTAATCAAGTTATTTAGCAGGTTGCTCAATGCTAAACTCAAGGCACTATTGACTATGCTCAAACTGTACTAGTTCCCTGACCAACAACACTAGGCTTTCTTGGATTGGGTGTATGACTCCTGGAGGGCCAATGACATTTTTTGAGGTGTGAAAATTCTTCATAATAATTAAATATTTTGTATTTTCAATTTGATAAGCTAAAAAAATCAAGATTAGTGATAGTCTAAATGGTCTGATAACTTTATAATCGGTTCCCACATTTTCACTATGGTTACAATTTTATTAAATGTCAAGACATATGACTTTAATTGACCCAGGAATAAATAATACAGATATATACTTGATGTGAGAATGTCAATTCTCTGATAAAGACTAACTGACATTGTTCAAAAACTGACAAGGTAAGACCAAAAATGCAATAAAGAACATTGAGAAAAGTAATAAAAACAGTCAAGCGAATGAAAATTAATAAAGAAATCAAATAAAAAGAACAGAGACTTTCAAAGAGATGTAGAAAGCTGGAAAGACCATGACTCCTGCCTTAACAATCATTCAAAAAAGCTGAATAAACTACGAAATAAATTTTTTTAACCAATAAGAGAGTCAAGGTTATGTAGTAGCCAAAAAACCCTCAAAAACTGAAATACAGGAGATATAAAAACAGGACCACAGGCTTACCTGGGGCAGAGCTCAGAAAAAAGACAGGTCCAAACAAGCAAGGAAGAATGGGCTCACATTTTTAATGAATTGCTAAAAGACAAGGGGAATTTGCACCCTCACAGGCTATTCTCCACCAGGCACTCACAAAACTTGGACAAAGGGCAATACATCAGAGAAGGCTTCCCCATGGTAAAAGCCTGGAGAAGGGGAGATGCTGCCACTAGAAAAGGCACAGAACACCACTCAAGACCATTCTCTTAAGGAGCACAAGCTAATACACGGGAGAAAAACTGAGCCGATCTACAGAGAAACAGAGCAAACAGCCAATAGTACCCCAGCATATATGAAAATAACAGACCAAAAATTGTAGTGGACACTGAAAAACCAGACGGTAAGGAGAGTGCTTCAGGACAATAAGGTCCCAGGTACCAGCGAAGGGACCAGGGCAAGGACCAGGGCGGCTGCAGCCCTGGGCTGGTGCCCACAGCTGGAGTGGTCTGCCACGGGGTCCTTGCGAGAAAGCCGGGTCAACTGCTCCCTCCCCAGCCAAACAAGGTTTGAGCAGCACCAGGAGACCTGGCTGCTTGAAGTTGCAGGGAGGGGAATAAGGACTAAGTGGCAAACACACAGGGCCTGTGAGCTCCCACAGAGTCTATGGATGCTGGTTGGGGAAAGTTTGAGAGTCGCACTGTGACGATCCCTGACCCCATAGTCACCCGTCTGGCTGGAGAAGTGGGCTGTGAAAGAGGCCAGGATGTTGTACAGAGCAGCAGGCTGGAGTAGGAGGAATTTCTCAAAAAGAAAATGTGAAAAGAGAGATACTGTTTGGGGAATTCTCCTGCAGCAGCGGATCCAGCTACCTCCCCACCCAGCCAGGCAGCAGTCCCAAGGTTGCGCAGAAGGCCTTGCGCAACCCCATTGCACTGGGAAGGGTGGTGCCCAAACCCCGGGGACCTACGTGGCCTGGCTGACTGTGCGCATGCGCCCATACCCGAGCCAACAGCCATGGGGGGGGGCGGGTCGCGGGGGGAGCACACTCTGAGGAACACCTGGATCCCTCACCCAAGGCACCAGGGAGAGGCACCAGGCTAGCTCTGGGGAGAGTGCTGGAAGCTGACTGAGTAGAAATCGAGAAGAGAGAAAAGCTATACCAATAGTCCCTCAGCCTGCTGCAGTCAACAGGACCAGAAAAACCGGTTTGGCCAGTTGGAAAACAACATTGAGGCTCTTTTTTTTTCAAAGTAATTTTTAACTCTTATTATTTTTTCTCTTTCAATTCCTTTTTCCTCTCTTTCCTTCTTTCTTCCTTGCTTTCCAATTTTATCTCTTCTTCCTTTCTTCTTCTGCCTTTTTTGTTTTTAAATACCCATAAGTGAGACAAAAAAACCTGGAAATATGAAAAGACCAGAGTTGGACCCAAAAAGGGGGCATCCCAACAGCTGAGACACTGAGACAAATTTCACTTTGCTATTACAGAGAACCTGCAAGTTATGGCATATTTCAAATACTATTGTTTTTCATTATTCTTACATCTTTTATTTTAATAGTATTTTTGCATTCCTTTTCTTTCTGTATAGTCTTCTTTGGTTGGCTGGTTATATTGTATCATTTGACAGGTTTCCCCTGTTCTCTCTTTCACAGTGTATTGCTAATTTACTATCCCTCACTTCACTTGTGTTCCATTAGCACACTACTCAATGTCCTATACTTCCTATTCTTGTTATCCAGATCACATAGATTCTATCATGATTGTTGCTCTAATATTATTGTAAATAATAGCTGTTTCATACAATTGTAAACACTTCACAACACACCTCCCAAATCTTAGCCCACTTCACATTTTCCTCAACTCTATCACTGTAGTGGTTAACTCTATTCTCTCACACACTACACCTATTTATTATCCTTTACTCTCACCTAACCTCAGATTCTGACTTCCTACACCCTCGCTGCTTTCTAGATCCAACTCACGAACTTTCCCGCCCCAACAAGAGTCTTACCTTCTTTCCATCCATTCTAAAAAGTGGCCAGTTGGGTGGAAGATCACGGTTAACACTATACATAGTCAAAGATTCTCCTATCTCTACTCTACCAGATGCTACTGTAAATATCATAGAATTCTCTCTTGCTGTCTTAAACCATTTTGCCTCCACTTGATCACAAAAAGAGTAAGTGGAAGCGGTGGACACCAGGATAACCACTGGAAGAGGAAACCCAACAACAAACCAACCACCAACAGATAACAACAGAAGGTGAAGGAGGGAGTGCAAAAAACACAAACTTCAATCAAGGACCTATCTGGAAATACAACTAAATAGAGGAGAAACTACCTAGTAAAAACAACTGAACAAGAGCAAGACAGAATCCTCAAAACCTTGTACACATGGAAGAACCAGCTTCAACACAACCTGACCTCACCAGCACAACAAAATGTAAGAGGTGGTACACAGAGTGACTCCCAGTTAACCAGCTGGTGGGAAGGACCCACCAAAGAAAGACCCAACAACAATCAAAACCCAACACAAACACAGAGCTAACTTAAACGACAGCTCAAGACCAGTGAGCTCGGGAGATCAAGGAGACAGCACCACACAATCGCACAGGAATTGTACCACAGAAGTTCACAACACAAACCCAGGGTGTCAGAACAGATCAATTTAAGAAGCTGAGGCTGACAAGAAGAGTCTCACGAACAACCAGAGACAAAGAAACAATCCCCAAATGAAAGGAAAGGAAGAAGCCTCAGAAAGAATGCTAAATGACATAGAGGAAACTGAACTATCAGATAGTGAGTTCAAAGCAATGGTTATAAGAAAGCTCAATGAGCTCACAATGAATTACCAGAAACTACAGGGAAACTACAATGAACTCACTGCAAACTACATCAACCTAAAAAAGGAGATAGAAACTATCAATAAGGGCCAAGAGGAAATGAAGAATACAATTTCTGAATTGAAGAACACAGTAGAAGGAATCAAAAACAAGATCAATGAAGCAGAAGATCCGATCAGAAAATAGGGCCAAGATGGAGGCGTAGGTGGACACACTGTGCCTCCTTTCACAACCAAAATTAAGGACAACAAATATTTAAAAACAAGAAAGCAACCAGAACTAATAGAAAATAGAACTCTACGTAAGTACAACAACCATTCATCCAGACCGGTAAAAGGGGTGGAGTCATGGCAGGAAAAAGTGGAGGTGCGGACCCGGGAACATAGGCAGCAGTGGCTGGCAGTTCTCAAGCGTGCAGAAGGCTGGCAGACCCCAGGCCCACAGGCGGTGGCTGGCGGACCCCGGACACAGGGTGGCAACTGTGCAGACCCAGTGAGGCCGCAAGGCAGCTGGCTGACCAAGTGGTCCCACATTCGCACGCGTAGATAATCCAGGCGAAGGGGAAGCAGCACAGGGACTGGAATCCAGGAGAGAGCGGAGCAGGCACCATTCTTCCCTCTTGGACCTCGATCCCACATACAGCGTCACAACCTAGTGACTGGGCTGTACCCACACTGGGGAACACCTAAGGCTCCACCCCTGACTACTTAACACTCACGACCAGACCAAAAACAAAACAAACAAAACAAAAAAACCACTAAAAATGGCTCAACCCGGAGAACAAATGAAAGCCCCAGAGTGAATTCCTCTAAGCCATGAAGAGATAGCCAACCTATCAGATGCACAGTTCAAAGCACTGGTCATCAAAATGCTCACAGAATTGGTTGAATTTGCTCACAAATTAGATGAAAAAATGCAGGTTACAATACGTGAAACGAAGGAAGACACATGGGGAACCAATAGAGATGGGAGGAAAACTGAGACTCAAATCAATGGAGTGGACCAGAAGGAAGAAACAAACAACCAAACAGAAAATAAGGAAGAAAAAAGAATTCAAAAAAATGAGGAGAGGCTTAGGAACCTCTGGGACATCTTTAAACATTCCAACATCCGAATTATAGGGGTACCAGAGAGGAAAGAAGAAGAGTAACAAGTGGAAAACCTTTTTGAACAAATAATAAAGGAGAACTTAACCAATCTGCCAAAGGAAATAGACTTCCAGGAAGTCCAGGAAGCTCAGAGAGTCCCAAAGAAGTTGAACCCAAGGAGGAACAAGCCAAGGCACATCATGATTACATTAGCCAAGATTAAAATGAAGGAGAGAATTGTAGAAGCAGCAAGGGATAAGGAGACAGTTACCTACAAAGGAGTTCCCATCAGATTGTCAACTGATTTCTCAAAAGAGACCTTATAGGCAAGAAGGGGCTGGAAAGAAGTATTTGAAGTCTTGAAAGGCAGGGAACTATATCCAAGATTGCTCTATCCAGCAAAGCTGCCATTTAGAATGGAAGGGAAGATAAAGTGCTTCTCAGATAAGGTCAAGTTGAAGGAGTTCATCATCACTAAGCCCTAATTGTATGAAATGTTAAAGGGACTTATCTAAGAAAAAGAAGATAAAAAATATGACAGTGAAAAGACAGCAAACTCACAGATATTAACAACCACACCTAAAACAAAAGCAAACAACTAGAACAGGAACGGAACCACAGAAATGGAGATCACATGGAGGGTTAGCATCAGGGGAGTGGGAGGAGGAGAGAGGGAGAAAAGGTACAGAGAATAAGTAGCATAGATGGTGGGTAGAAAATAGACAGGGGGAAGGCAAAAATAGTGTGGGAAATGTAGAAGCTAAAGAACTTAAGACACATGAACATGAACTAAAGGGGGGAATTTGGGTGGGAGGAAGTATGCAGGGTGGAGGGGAATGATGGGGGAGAAATGGGACAACTGCAATAGCATAATCAATAAAATATATTTTTTAAAAAAAGGAAGATCGGATCAGTGAGCTGGAGGACAAAGTAGAAAAAAACACCCAGAAAGAGCAAGAAAAGGAAAAGAGGCTAAGAAAGAATGAAGAGGGATTATGGGAAATGAAGGACAATATGAAACATAATAATATCTGTATAATAGGGATGCCAGAAGGAGAAGCAGAAGAGCAAGGGATATAAAACCTTTTTGAAAAAATAATGATGGAAAACTTCCCTAATTTGATGAGAAAAAAAGTCACACAACTTCAGGAAACAAAGAGTCCCTATCAAGAGGAACCCAAAGAGGCCCACTTTAAGACACATCATAATTAAGATGGCAAAATTCGAAGACAAAGAGAGAATCTTAAAGGCAGAAAGGAACAGAAAGTAACATACAAGGGTGCCCTGATAAGTTTAGCAGCTAACTTCTCAATGGAAATACTCTAAGCCAGAAGAGAAAGTAAGAAATATTCCAAGTAATGAGAACCAGAGGCCTGCAACCAAGGCTACTTTACCCAGGAAGGCTCTCAATCAACATAGAAGGCCAAATGAGGAGCTTCCCAGACAAAAGAAGTCTAAAACAATACACCTCCACCAAACCAGCTCTGCCAGAGATGCTAAAGGGACTGGTTTAAGGAAAGGAAGGAAAAGAGAGAGAGAGAGAGAGAGGGTGGGGGGGAGAAGGGAGGGAGAGAAAGGAACACAGGTACAAAACTGGCAATGAATAACCATCTATGAATAATAACCCTAAATGTACATGGATCAAATGCTCCAATCAAAGGACATAGAATAGCTGAATGGATAAGAAAGCATGACTCACACATATGCTGCCTACAAGAGACCCACCTCAGGACAAAAGACGTACACAGACTCAAAGTGAAGGGCTGGAAACAAATTTTCCAAGCAAATGAACAGGAAAAGAATCCAGGGTAGCAATACTCATATCACACAAAACAGACTTCAAAGAAAGTGCCATAAAGAGAGAGACCTAGAAGGTCACTACGTAATACTCAAGGGAAGAATCCACTAAGAAGACATAAACATTATAAATATATATGCACCCAACACAGGAGCACCCAAATACATAACAAAAACCTTAGAGGACTCCAAGAAAGACATTGACAGAAACACAATTATAGTAGGGGATTTTAACACCCCACTGTCAAAAATGGACAGATCTTCCAAACAAAATATCAACAAAGATATTGTGGCACTGAACAACACTCTAGAGGAAATGGACTTAACTGATATATATAGAGCCCTTCATCCCAAAGAAACTAAATACACATTCTTTTCAAATGTACATGGGACATTTTCAAAGATAAACCACATAGATAGGACACAAAACAAGCTTCAACAAATTCAAGAAAATTGAAATCATACCAAATATTTTCTCCAACCATAAGGGAAGGAAACTAGAAATGAACCCCAAGGGAAAAACCCAAAACACTCAAAATCATGGAGATTGAAAAGCATGCTATTAAACAATGAATGGGTCAGGAATGAAATTAAGGAAGAAATCAAAGTTTCTAGAAACAAATGAAAATAAACTCACAACAACCCAAAACTTATGGAACACAGCAAAGGCAGTCCTGAGAGGGAAGTTCATAGTAATACATACCTACTTAAAAGGCATAGAAACATTTCAAGTAAACAACCTAACGCTACATGTACAAGAACTCGAGGAATAATGACAAAGACAACCCATAGCAAGTAGAAGGAAGGAAATAATTAAGATCAGAGCAGAATAAAATGACATAGGAGACTAAAAGCACAATTCTAAGGATCAATGAATCCAGAAGCTGGCCCTTTGAAAAGATAAACAAAACTGACAAGCCTTTTAGCATGCTCATCAAGAAAAAAAGAGAGAGGACTCAAATAAACACAATCAGAAATGGAAGAGGAGAGTTTACAACTGACACCACAGAAATACAAAGGATTGTAAGAAATTACTATGAAGAATTGTGTGACAAGAAATTAGAATACCTAGGTGAATTGGACAAATTTCTAGAAAAATGTAATCTTCCCAAACTCAATGAAGAAGCAGCAGAAAGCCTGAACAGACCAATAACAGCAGATGAAATTGAAGCAGTAATCAAAAAACTCCCAACACACAAAAGCCCTGGATCAGATGGTTTCACAATAGAATTCTACAAAGCATTACAGGAAGAACTAACCCCTATCCTTCACAGACTATTCCAAAAAATCCAAAATAAGAGAAGACTCCCAAACTCTTTTTATGAAGCCAGCATCATCCTAACCCCAAAACCAGATAAAGACACAACAAAGAAAGAAATCTTCAGGCCAATATTGCTGATGAACATAGATGCTAAAATCCTCAACAAAATATTGGCAAACTGCATCCAACAATACATTAAAAAGATCATACACCATGACCAAGTGGGATTCATCCCAGGGATGCAAGGATGGTTCAATATGCACAAATCAGTAAATGTAATACATCACATAAACAAAAGCAAAGACAAAAATCACATGATCATATCAACAGATGTGGAAAAAGCATTTGATAAAGTACAGCACCCATTTATGATAAAACCACTCGGAAAAGTGGGAATGTAGGAAGCATTCCTCAATGAAAGAAAGGCCATATATGAGACACCTTCAGCCAATATCATACTCAACAGGCAAAGACTAAAATCTTTTCCACTAAGATCAGGAATAAGACAAGGTTGTCCACTTTCATCACTTCTATTCAACATAGTATTCGAAGTTTTAGCCACAGTGATTAGACAAGAGAAGGAAATAAAAGGCATCCAAATCAGAAAGGAGGAAACAAAATAGTCAGTTTGCAGATGACATGATATTGTACACAGAAAATCCTATAGACTCGGCCAAAAAACTGCTCAACCAAATAAATGATTTGGCAAAACAGCGGGATAGAAAGTCAATATCTAGAAATCAAAGGCATTTTTGTATACTAACAATGAAACAGCAGAGGCAGAAATCAAGAAAAAAATCCCATTCAATATAACAAAAAAAAAAAAAAAAAAAAAAAAAAAAACCCACAAAAAAACCCTAGGAATAAACCTAACCAAGGAGGTAAAAGACCTGTATTCAGAAAACTACACAACACTGAAGAAAGAAATCAAGGAAGACACAAACAAATGGAAACATATACTATGTTCATGGATCGGAAGAATTAACATATCAAAATGTTCATACTACACAAAGCAATTTATAGATCCAATGCAATACCTATTAAAGTGCCAATGGCATATTTCACAGACATAGAACAAATGCTTCAGAAATTTATATGGAACCATAAACAACCCCGAATAGCTGCAGCAATTTTGAGAAAGAAGAGCAAAGTAGGAAGGATCACAATACCCGATAACAAACTGTATTACAAGGCCACTATAATCAAAACTGCTTGGTATTGGCATAAAAACAGGCACATGGACCAATGGAACAGAACAGAGAGCCCAGAAATAAACCCAAGTCTCTATGGTCAATTAATATTTGACAAAGGGGGAAGAAGCATAAAATGGAGTAAAAATAGCCTCTTCAACAAATGGTGTTGGGAGATCTAGACAGCTACATGCAAAAAAATGAAACTCAATCTCTAGCTTACACGATACACAAAAATAAATTCAAGGTGGATAAAAGACTTAAATATAAGTTGTAACACCATAAAAGTCTTAAAGGAAAACATAGGCAGGAAAATCTGAGACATTTCATGCAGCAGCATCTTCACTGGTATATCCCCTAGAGCAAGGGACATAAAGGAAAGAATAAACAAATGGGGTCTCATCAAAATAAAATGCTTCTGCACGGCTAAAGAAAACAGTATTAAAATAAAAAGAGAACCAACTATATGGGAAAACATATTTGCCAATGATACCTCAGACAAGGGTTTAATCTCCAAAATATATAAAGAATTTATATGACTCTACTCTAAGAAGACAAGCAACCCAATTAAAAAATGGGCAAAGGACTTGAACAGACACTTCTCCAAGGAGGACATACAGAAGATATAGAGACACATGAAAAGATGCTCAAATCACTAGCTATCAGAGAGATGCAAATTAAAACCACAGTGAGATACCACTTGAGAACGGCCATCACAAACAAAGCAACAAACAACAAGTGTTGGAGAGGATGTGGAGAAAAGGGAACCCTAGTGCACTGTTGGTGGGAATGCAGACTAGTACAACCATTATGGAAAATAGTATGGAATTTTCTCAGAAAACTAAAAATGGATCTACCTTTTGATCCAGCAATGCCACTGCTGGAATTATATTCTCAGAACCCTGAAACACCAATCCAAAAGAACCTATGCACCCCAATGTTCATAGCAGCACAATTTACAATAGCCAAGTGTTGGAAGCAACCTAGGTGCCCATCAGTAAATGCATGGATCGAAAAACAATGGTACATTTACATGATGAAATTCTATGCAGCAAAAAGAAAGAAGGAGCTCCTACCCTTTGCAATAACATGGATGGAACTGGAAAGCATTATGCTAAGTGAAATAAGCCAGGCGTATGGTATTTGAAAGACAAATACCATATGATCTCACCTTTAACAGGAACCTAAACAACAAATCAAATGAACAACCAAAATATAACCAAAGACACTGAAATAGAGAACAGGCTGAAAGTGACCAGAGGGCAGAAGGGAGGGAATTTCAGGGGAAAAGGGGAAGGGTTTACAGGAACAAATATAACAGTGACACGGACAAAAACTAGGGGGGGTAGAAATGGCTGGTGGGTGTGCTGGGATGGAGATAAAAGATAGAAAATTGTACATAAACAACAATTAAAATAAAATTGAGAAAAATAAGGAACAAAAGTCTTAAACTTCTGGAGGAAGGATGAAAAGTCCTATTGCTCAAGGGGGCAGATGAAGACCCACAGAAGACTGAGAAAAGGTTAAAGAAACAGCCTGCTTATCCCCTGGGGAAAGGCAGAAAATCATTGTGCATCAAGACCATTCTTAGTGCTCTGTTGCTGGGAGAGAGGAAGGATCATGAAAGAAAAAGACACAAGGCAAAACTGGGCTTCCTTGGCAGGAGGGGCAGGGACACTGAGAAAGCACCATGTCCAAGACTCAGTGACACAGGGCTGGACCAGAATCAGAAACTCATTCCCTACCTCAACATAATAAAGGCCATATATGAGAAACCCACAGCCAAATTCATACTCAGTGGCAAAAACTAAAAGCATTTCTCCTAAGACTAGGAATAAGACTAGGATATCTGCTTTCACCAGTGTTAGTCAACATAACCCTGTAAGTTCTAGCTACAACAATCAGACAAGAAGAAGAAATAAACGGCATCCAGATTGGAGAAAAGGAACTAGAACTAGCATTATTAGCAGATGACATGATACGGTACATAGAAAACACCAAAGACTCTACCAAAAAGTACTAACCTGATGAATGAATTTGGTAAAGTAGCAGGATACAAAATTAATATTCAGAAATTGGTGGCATTTTCATACATCAATAGTGAACTATCAGAGAAATAAATTAAGAAAACTACCCCATTCACTATTGCAGGAAATAAAAAAGGTACCTAGGAATAAATTTAACCAAGGTGGTAAAAGACCTGTACTTGAAAAAATTATAGGATACTGAAAAAAAGAAAATGAGGAAGACACAAATAAGTGGAAGTACATACTGTGTTTATGGACTGAAAGAATTAGCATCATTAAAATGCCCATACTAACCAAAGCAATCTACAGATTCAATGTATGTCCTGTTACAATACCAATGACATATTTCACAGATCTAGTACAAATATTCCAAAAATTTATGTGGACTTAAAAAAGACCCTAAATAGCCTCAGCAATCTTGAGAAAAAAACAAAGTGGGAGTTATCACACTACCCGATGTTATCAAAACATTGTTATCGAAACAGCCTGGTACTGACATAAAAACAGGAAAATGGATCAATGGAACAGAACGGAGAGCCCAGAAATAAACCCATGCCTTTATGGTCAATTAATATTTGACAAAGGGGGCAAGAAAACACAATGGACTAAAAATAACCTCTTCAAGAAATAGTGGTGGGAAAATTGGACAGCTGTCTGTAAAAAAGTGAAACTAGACCACCAACTTACACCATACACAAGAATAAACTCAAAATGCATAAGATACTTACATTTTGGAAAAAAGGACTTAAATTTAAGTCACAAAACCATAAAAATCCTAGAAGAAAACATAGGCAGTAAAATCTCAGGCATCTCTAACAGCAATATGTTTGCCAACACATCTCCTCAGGCAATGAAAACAAAGTAAAACTAAACAAATGGGAGTATGCCAAAGTAAAAACCTTTTGCATGCAAAAAGAAATCATCATCAAAATGAAAAGGCAAATCCACTGAAAGGGAAAACATTCACCAATGACACATCTCATGAGGGGTTAATTTCCAAAATATATAAAGACCTTATACAACTCAATACCACGAAGAAAATGTAAAAATGCGTAAAGGATATTGTTGGGAACCTCCCTGTCTGGTTTCAGGAGCTGTAACCACCCCATGGCTAAGGCTGAGTGAGCCACTAAGGAGACAAAGCTTATCTCCTTGGCAGGAGCACCGCTTCTGATCCTTTTACTTCATCCATAACTGGCACCCAATGCTTGATCTGTTAGCCAATGATGGGTAAGATTCCCCAAGGCGGCAATGACCTAAGACAGGCACAATCACATGGAGACCCCAAGGAAGGACTTGGGGGACTACAGCAAAAGGGGGTGATGAACCCTCACCCCTCAGCTATGACATAGCCTGAGTCCTCATTCTGTCTGCGAGAAGTCTTCTAATCTCTTGGCTGCCTTACTTCCCCTGCCTGACTTAAGCCTGAAACAATGACAGCGGGCGGTGCAGCCTTGTGCGGGGGGGGGGGGGGGGGGGGGGGGCGGGGGAAGGTTACCCAGGTGATCAGGCCAGAGAAAGAATATGTAAAATCCTGTGAAACCTGGTTTGCTAAGAATGCACTCAATAAAATGATAAGGGTCCAAGCAGGAAATGAGTTTGGTTCTCAAAGTTTTGCAGCCTTTTAGCTAACAGATGCTGACTCAGAATAAGCCCTAATAGTTCTCTGTATACTATCTATTGTTTGATCCTCACTGCCTGACAATGATTAATGACCTTTACCTGTATTCCTGTGCAAATTAAACCCAATAAAAGCCTGTCAAGGCAAGGGTCAGGGCGCTCTCCTCTTGAAAGAGTAGCCAGGCCGCTCCGGTACATTCTCCCCTTGAGAGAGTAGCCATACTGTCCTTTTTCCTCCACAGGACTTGGTAGTCCATGTGAATTTGTCTCGTATATCATCCATAATGCCATGGACACTGCGGTCCAGTGTCTGTGTCATTACTTCATAATACTCAAGGGAAGAATCCATCAAGACATAAATGTTGTAAATATATATGCACCCAACATAGGAGCACCCAAATACATAAAGAAAATCTTGAAGGACTTTAAGGAAGATATTGACAGCAACACAGTTATACTAGGAGATTTTAACACCCCACTGCCAAAAATGCCTAGATCTTCCAAACAAAATATCAACAGAAATACTGTGGCATTGAACAATGGCCTAGATCAAATGGACTTAACTGATGTACATATAGAACCTTTCATCTCAAAGAAGCAAAATACACATTCTTTTCAAATGCGCATGGAAAATTTTCAAAGATAGACCACATGATAAGACAGAAAACAAGCCTCAACAAATTCAAGAAAACTGAAATCATATCAAGCTTTTTCTCTGACCACAGGGAGTGAAACGAGAAACCAACCTCAAAGTAAAAAACCAAAAACACTCAAACTCGCAGAAATTGAATAGCATACTACTAAACAATGAATGAGTCCAAAATGAGATTAAGGAAGAAATCAAAAAGTTTCTGGAAACAAATGAAAATGAACTCACAACGCAAAAGTTATGGGACACAGTGAAGGCAGTCCTCAGAGGGAAGTTCTTAGTGACACAGGCCTACCTAAAAAAGACAGAAACGTTTCAAATAAACAACTTAACCCTGCACTCACAAGAACTGGGGGAACAACAAAGACAGCCCAGAGCAAGTAGAACAAAGGAAATAACCAAGATCAGAGCAGAGTTAAATGGCATACAGACTAAAAGCACAATACTAAGGATCAATGAATTCAGGAGCTAGTTCTTTGAAAAGATAAACAAAATCAACAAGCCTTTATGCAGACATATCAAGAAAAAAAGAGAGGGGACTCAAATAAACACAATCAGAAATGAAAGAGGAGAAATTAAAACTGATACCACAGAAATACAAAGGATTGTAAGAAAGTACTATGAAGAACAATTCCGAAGAACTTTGAAAACCTAGGTGAAATGGCCAAGTTTCTAGAAAAATATAATCTTCTCAAACTCAGTGAAGAAGCAGCAGAAAGCCTGAACAGACCAATAACAGCAGACAAAACTGAAGCAGTAATCAAAAAACTCCCAAAACACAAAAGCCCTGGACTGGATGGTTTCACAGGAGAATTTTACAAAGCATTTAAGGAAGAGCTAATCCCTATCCTTCACAGACTATTCCAAACAATCCAAGAAGATGGAAGACTCCTAAACTCTTTTCATGAAGCCAGCATCATCCTAATCCCAAAACCAGATAAAGACATAACAAAGAAAGAAAACTTCAGGCCAATATCACCGATGACATAGACACTAAAATCCTCAACAAAATATTGGCAAACCGCATCCAGCAATATGAGAAAAAGATCATACACCATGACCAAGTGAGATTCATCCCAGGGATGCAAGGATGATACAATATTTGCCAATCAGTAAATGTAATACATCACATAAACAAAATGAAAGACCAAGACCACATGATCAAATCAACAGATGCAGAAAAAACATTTGATAAGGTACAGCACCCATTTATGATAAAAACAATTAGCAAAGTGGGAATAAAGGGAACATCCTTCAACATAATAAAGGCCATATATGAGAGACATACAGCCAACAGAACAGGCAAAAACTTACTCTATGGGCAAAAACTTAGAGCTTTCCCACTAAGATCAGGAACAAGACAAGGATGTCCACTTTCACCATTCCTATTCAAAATAATAATGCAAGTCCTATCCACAGCAATCAGACAAGAAAAAGAAATAAAGGGCATCCAAATTAAAAAGAAGGAAGCAAAACTGTCATTGTTTGCAGATGACATGATAGTGTACATAGAAAATCCTACAGACTCCATCAAAAAACTGCTCACCCTAATAAATGAATTTGTCAAAAAAGTGGGATACAAACTCCCAGAATAGCAGAAATCAAAGGCATTTTTGTACACCAACAATAAAATATCAGAAACAGAAATCAGAAAAAAGTCCCATTTACTACAGCAACAAGAAAACTAAAGCACATAGGAATAAAACTAACCAGGGAGGTAAAAGACCTGTACTTAGAAAACTACACAACACTGAAGAAATAAATTAAGGAAGATAGAAACAAATGGAAGCATATAATGTGTTCATGGATTGGAAGAATTAACATCATCCAAATGTCCATACTGCCCAAAGCAATTTATAGATTCAATGCAATCCCTATTAAAGTACCAATGACATATTTCACAGACATAGAACAAATGTTTCAAAAATGTATATGGAACCATAAATGACCCTGAATAGCAGCAGCAACTTTGAGAAAGAAGGACAAAGTAGAAGGGATCACAATACCAGATATCAAACTATATTACAAGGTAATTGTAATGAAAACAATCTGGTACTCGCAATAAGAACAGACACAAAGACCAGTGGAACAGAACAGAGAGCCCAGAAATAAACCCAAGTCTCTATTGTCAATTAATATTTGACAAAGGAGGTAGCAACATAAAATGGAGTAAAAATAGACTCTTCAAGAAATGATGTTGGGAAAGCCGGACAGCTATATGCAAAGAAATGAAACTTGATCACCAATTTACACCATACATATGAAATAAACTCAAGAAGGATAAAAGACTTAAATATAAGTCATGACACCATAAAAGTCCAACAGGAAAACATCAGCAGGAAAATCTCAGACATTCCATGCAGCAATATGTTCATTGATTTGTCCCCTAAAGCAAGGAACATAAAGGAAAGAATAAACAAATGGGACCTCATCAAAATAAAAAGCTTCTGTATAGCCAAAAAAAAACACAGCATTAAAATGAAAAGAGAACCAACTATATGGAAAACATATTTGCCAATGATACCTCAGACAAGGGTTTGTTCTCCAAAATATAAAAAGAATTCACATGACTCCACTCTAGGAAGACAAAAAACCCAATTAAAAAGTGGGCAGAAGACTTGAACAAACACTTCTCCAAGGATGACATACAGAGGGCCCTGAGGAATATGAAAAGATGCTCAGCATCACTAATCACCAGAGAGATGCAAATTAAAACCACAATGAGATACCACTTGGCACCAGTCAGAATGGCCATCATAAACAATTGGACGAACAAGCGTGAAGAGGATGTGGAGAAAAGGGAATCCTAGTGCACTGTTGGTGGGAATGCAGAGTTGTGCAGCCACTGTGGAAAACATTACGGAATTTCCTCAGAAAACTAAAGATGGAACTGCCTTTTGACATGGCAATTCCACTGCTGGGCTTATACCCTAAGAACCCTGAAACACCACTTGAAAAGAACCTATGCACCCCAATGTTCATAGCAGCACAATTTACAATAGCCAAGTGTTAGAAGCAACCTAAGTGCCCATCAGTAAATGAATGGATCAAAAAACTGCGGTACATTTACATAACGGAATTCTATGCAGCAGAGAGAAAGAAGGCACCTCTACCCTTTGCAACAGTACGGATGGAACTGGAGAACATTATGCGAAGTCAAATAAGCCAGGTAGTGGGGGATAAATACCATATGATCTCAGCTTTAACTGGAATCTAATCAACAAAACAAACAAGCAAGCGAAATATAACCAGAGAAACTGAAATTGAGAACAATCTGACAGTAACCAGAGGGTAGGTGGGAGGGGATAATGGGAGGAAGAGGGGAAGGGTTTTCAGGAACAACTATAAAAGACACATGGACAAAATCAAGGGTGCGTGGAAGCAGGGGAGGGAGGTGTATTTGGCTGGGGTTGCAGGGGAGTGGTGGGGAGTGAACACAGACAACTGTAATTGAACAACAATAAACTAAGATCTTAGTGGTTTTTGTGTACCATTTGACACTTTAGAGTAAAAAGAGATTAAGTGCTTGCTTCCCTTTATTTGTGTGCTGAAACAGGTGTAGAGCAATTAAGCCTTAATTTACAGTCTAGTGTTCATTCTATTCCAATATACACTCTATACTCCTGAAATCGGTGGTTTCACCAAGAACAACCTCTCCATGTCTCATGACATGTTGGTATCTCACCTATAACTCTGCTGAGCCCATCAGAAGAAATGTTCAGAAGAATCTTCTCTATCAGCTTTGATCCCACATGGATGCAAACCCTGTGGAATCCATCAACTATGGTCATTGAAGCTGGCCTACAAAAGAGTATATAGCACATGACCTTCAAAAGATTCTCCCATTTTAAAAATACATAAATACAATATAATTTCAAAAAGTACTGGGTTTTTATGCAGGTTAATTTTAATTTCTAAAACAATGTTTCAGAATATCCTAAAAATAAGAAAAGGGCTTTTTAAAAAAGTGTTTCAAATTATAAAGTAATGAATTAGATTTATTTCACGCTCATTTTAAAATTTCAGATTGTACTATAAGAAAACACTATTTTACACTTTGTGTAAATTAACTTTTGAAATAACATAAAGATGATAACCACATATTTCATAATCACCATTTCAAGTTATTTTTTTCCAATGGATTCTTTGCTATCAAAAACATAGTTTTTGGCATGTCACTAAATAGGGAAGCAGATAAATAATTTTAAGTACATCATGCAATGGTATATACTATGTGGTGCTAAAAAGAATGAGGAAGATTTAAAAGTGCTATTATGGAAGGCACACCATGATATACTTAAGGAACAAATAATATGAACAAACTATGAATAGTTGAATAGTATTACTCTATCTATGTAGTTTTAAAGAAAGGATTATAAATATGCTTGTATAAGCATAATAAATTACTGAGAATATGCAAAAACTTCTAACAAGCATGGAAGTAACAATGATGGTAGAGGGGGTGGACAGGGAAGAAGGCCTTTACTGTCAGTTTTAGTACTACTTCCTCTATAGTTTGCATTCTTACCATGGCATACCTTACCTTTTTTAAAAAATTAATTTTTAAAAATGTTTAATAAATTAATTTTTAAAAATAAATTGAGAACAGAATTTAGAAACAGACTCATGAATATAGGGAAATTTAGTGTAACAGGTAAAACAACGCTGATTTTCCCTCCAAAACTTTACTGCGCCTTTTACCCAGGTCTTTTCCTCTTCTTCACTCTACAGTCTTGCTCTAGGCTATCTCACTTACTCCATTCTTTATTTTTTAAAAAATTACATATATACACATACATACTGAAGCTTGGTTTATAAATGCCAAGATTATGGATATACCAACCATATATATATTCAGTATCTACTATGTATTATATATTTTTAAATATATGTATATATATGTATATATATATATTCAGTATCTACTATGTACAAGAAACTATGCTAAGCAGTGGGTACTATAAAATAAAAACAGCGAAACAGAGTTGATGTTGTCAAGTAGGCAATCTAAAATGGAACCTGGAGACCTCCAGGAAGCTGAGCTAACATAGCCCCTCTGTGTGAAACTGAACTTTTGAACTGGACTAAAGCACAAAACAGCTCTACCATGATACAATTCCTAGAACTGGTCCTGTATTGCTAAACTATGAAGAAATAAAATAAGTGGAACCTAATCAACAAAACAAACAAGCAAGCAAATTATCCAGAGACAGTGAAATGAAGAACAAATTAACAGTAACCAGAGGGAAGGTAGGAGGGGATAAAGCGGGGGAAAGGGGGAGGATTTTTCAGGAACATGTATAAAGGACACATGGACAACAAGGAAGCGGGGGTGGGGGGGTAAGATCAAGGGTGGGAGGTGGGGATGGCTGAGGTCGGGAGCGGGGAGTGATGGGGGGACATGGAGACAACTGTACTTGGACAACAATTTAAAAATGTAAAAAAAAAAAAAAAAGAAAGAAAGAAAGAAAGAAAATTTTCACCCAGCGAAAGACATAACCAATTAATCATATAGCATAGTCTGCTTGCCAGCACCAGTCACAGCTCTTTCAAAACAATTTCTGTAATCCCTTTACAGCCCTGCTTTTTCTGTCTTTATGAACTCTGTCCCTTTCTTTCCCTTCTAGGAACACTTTTGGTTTTCTACCCCAATATGTGTCTACAAAATTGCAATTCTTAAAAGCCCCTCAAACAAACCCTTTGTTTGTCTTGCTGTTCTTGGTCAAAACTGATTGACAGCATATACTAGTGAACAAGATAGATCTGGTTCCTTCACTTGAGGAACTTAAGCATTTAGTGAGATAAAAAGATAATAAGCTTTTTGACAATGATGCCAGGTTGTTCAATGGGGTCATAATAGTCTTTTCAACAAATAATGCTGAGACAACTGAATATTCATTCACATGCAAAAGAATTAAGTTGGACTCCTTCCTTACACCATACACAAAAATTAAAAATAAATCACAGACCTATACGTAAGAGTTAAAACTATACAATTCTTAGAAGAAAATACAGGAGTAATCTCTATGATCTTGGCTTATAAATGATACATTTTTTTAGATATACCAAAAAAACAAAAGAAAAAGAAAAACAGATAATAAAAAGTGTTGACAAGGATGTGAAGAAACTTCAATCCTCATACATTGCTGCTGAGAATGTAAAATTGTGCAGCAGCTTTGAAAAAGTTTGGCAGTTTCTCAAAAGGTAAACACAGAGTTACCACATATCCCAACAATTCTACTTTTGAGTACATACCCAAGAACAATGAATACATATATCCACACAATAATTTGTACATGAATGGTCACATCAGTATTATTTATAATAGCCAAAAAGTGGGAACAAGCCAAAAGCTGAGTTGGGTGGAAGAAGGAATAAAAAATGACTGCTGAAGGGGCTTTGGGGGCAGGGGTGATTAAAATGTCCAAAATAGCACTGAGTGCTACTTTGTAAAGGTATGTAATTTATAAGTTAAAAAGAAAAAGATTACCCAAGAATGTGAACACTTATTATTTGAAAAACAATGTGTTTTTCACTGAATTGGTTAGCCATTTTACCATAGCACATTTAGGAACCTTATTTTTCTAATGTGAATTTGGGAAAATTGAAGTATAGAAAAGTAAAACACCTTAGTAGCTTCCACAACTCAAAGATTAGATCATATAAATACTTTTAACCTTTAAATTCCAAATATTTGTTAATGTGGGGGACTGAGTTTCTTCATTTAGATCTTGGTTGAAAGTGTAAACCAAGTAAAAATTTTCTTCAGTATAGCTTCTTCAAAACAATAAACTCTCTCAATTACCACTTTTAAAAATCATGTTATGATTTTAATCACTCGGGAAATTCTGTACTTTTGTATTAGCTCTAATTAGTTCTCGTTAGAAAGTAAGAGTTGATATATGTAATTTTTTGGTCATTTCCAGTCCTATAAAGATAAATATTTTCCATCTGATTGCTTGCTTAGTTGCCTTACCTGTAGTATATTTTCTTTATAGTACACGGCAAGCAGCTAAAACACTGTTTGTAGATCTTGTTCTCATCCATTTCTAGTTCCAATCCACATTTTGCACAGCCAATATATGTAATGTTGGGAAGAGAAGAGAAAATGCTCTTCAGAGAACTATGAGCATTTATAACTATTTTGTGATCTGCTATAATATTAAACACTAGCTCTAAAATCTGGGCTTTGATTAGAATCACTCCTACAAAAGACAAGACAAAAATATTGTAAGTTATAGGACCAAAATTATAATTTACAAACATGGCTAGTTATGTACTTAATTTACAGTTTCTTATTGTGAAGAACACACCAGAAATCTTGTTCTTGGTCTTTTCTTCTTCACTCTTCCTAAATAATCTCACTCACTTACAGCTTCATTATTGACCCTACATTATTGACCCAATGTAAAGGGTAGTTTGCCAGCAATTTAGAGTAAAGATTTATTTGGCTAATTTGGCTGAACAGGTGATACTTTCTTTCTCCTTCTGTCCTCTGGAATCATACAAAATAAGTTTAATTTTTTTTAGCAGAAATCCCTTCCAACACTTGAAACCAGCTAACATCTCTCTTCTTATCCTCTCTTCTTTTTTTAAATTATTATTGATTAAAGAGAGAGAGAGATGGACAGACAAAAAGAGAGAAAGACATCGATTTGTTGTTCCACTTGACTCATTCACTGGTTGATTCTTGTACGTACCCTGACCTGGGATCAAACCCACAACCTTGGTGTATGGGATGATGCTCTAACCAACTGAGTTACCCAGCCAGGGCCCCTTCTGTCTTTTTAATTGATCATCATCAAAAGCCAAATAGGAGGTAAGTTATCCTTTTACTCTCAATTCTGTCTAAAAATCATATGCCATTAGCTTAACCTCTTTTTAAACTTTCTTGTTCAATTTCCTGCCCATCATCATCATACTCTGCATGTTGATGATACAGCCACATGAGCACTGAGAGTTCTCATTTACTAAATGTGTGACTCACTAGGAACCTCAAACATGCTCATTCTCTACTCACTGGCTCATGCACTCACCTGTTAAAAAAAAGAAAAGAAAGAAAAACTGAGTATCTATTATCTGCCAGACATTCATTTTTCTAATTCATCTTTGCCTTATTGTGTACTAGTGAGATCTAAGAGTTTATCTGAGCATTTTCCTCTCTTCCTCTCCATATTCAGTTTAAAGGCCTTTTCAAGTTTTTTTTAAAGCCTTTATTTAAGCATTTATTCTTTATCCTTCTAGCAGGCAGTATACTCCAGGTCAAGAACTCATCATTCTGGTGTCCTATTCTCTTTTCTGGTTATCTCTTTGAGAATCCCATTAATGGTGATTTCCTATTCCTGAGTCCTTCAGTTTGCTTTAGTCTTTTAGTGCCTAAATATTGTTTCATCATGTCTGCCGATCATTTCATATATCCCATGTCATATGAATTACAAGAGTGTATAGTGGTCAGCATGTCTAATAAACTATAGCAGATAGACTCTCCTTCACACCTTTCCACATATATGTTGAATCATTAAGAAACTATTTAATGAAAGAATTTAGTAATCTCAGAAGAGTGTTAATAACTCCTCTAACATTTTGTAAATTTAGACACATCTTTTAAGAAATTTAAAGCTCATAACAAATGAGGACTCTGCTTTCAAGGGGATTACAGCTTGCTGGGCACTGATATTCTGCTGATGACAGGATGAGGTGCTGAGTGAGCATCTTCATTTCTTTACAAGGAGTCAGGAAAAACTTATCACTCTCTGGCTTTTGTTAAGCTTTGTTAAAAGAGCAAAACTTCTTAGAAAATTCTGCCATGTTGATCTCCCTTTCTCCTTCCTTTTATTTAACTATGAAATGGGCTAGGAAAAACTTCCTTTACTTCCATGTGCTCTGATAGAAACTATGATAGACATAAACAATAACAGAAACTATAAAGTCAGCCCTCATAGTTGAAAATAAAGAAAATGAAAATGGCTCAGAGGTCCTCTGAACACAACCTACCAGGGACTGATTGTAACAGTGCAAAGTTTCTGCATGGTTTCCCAATAGGGAACACAGCTCCAGGGTTTCCAAGAACACTCCTAATTACCAGTCTGGTCCCCCTAATTCGTGAGATTCTATATCCTTGGTACCATTAATCATCAGAGCTGTGACCACTTATTTTGTTGATATTTTTTATTTTAGAATCTAATTCTAGGTCATCAGTCCCAGGAGGTAACTGTTTTATGTAAGCAGTAGATAAGAGAGTTGACTTCTCCATGACACCAAATTGAATGGAGTTCCTCCACTGCCTATGTCATCCTTCTTGCACTGATCAGCTCCATTAGCTTGTGGGGACTTGGGAGGTGGGGAGACAGGAGGGGCACACAAATATGAAACTGTTTTAGGAACTAATATGACACTACAACATTATTCAAGATTTTACCAGTTTGTATAAATCTAGAGTCTTCTGTGGCCACATGCAACTTACTTCTATTTTTGAAAGCTATATAAAAGTGTAACAGTATAAAAATTGTAAATTTTCTATTATTTGTTATCTTCTAGAAATATTAGTTTTAAATTAACTATTAGTATTAATAAACAATTCAATGCATAAATCAGTATATGGAGTTCTTCTCTGAGAATAAATCTATGTATTCCATTAAAAGTTGGGTTTTTTGAGAGATGTTATTATCCTTGTTTTCTACTTGCACTCTCTTTAGCTTAGTTTTATGATGCTAATCATATCTTATAAAATATATATACATACCTATGTGGATTAACACAACCTGTAAAATTTTAATCTGGTATTTGGCCAATGTAGTGTAAGAAACTAGATTCATGCTCCCACCTTGCAATACAAAAAACTCCACAAATATCTGGTCTTTGTCCCTAGTCCTGGACTCCAAAATCCCTTGGAATCTCCGGAGTGATAAGATATCTTTTGTATGCTATTGAGATGACTGGTGACTGGGGGCCCATTGGTAGCTTCAGGATGAAGACTAGTCACCAGAAAGACCAAGGCATGATTAGAGAGTTGAAACTTTCAGCTCTACCCTACAAACTCTGAAAGTTTCAGTTAATCACCAATGGTCAATGATTTAATCAATTATGCCTAAAAAAATGAATCCTTGATTAAAAACCTTAAGTAACAGAGTTCAGGGAGCACATAAGGGTGCTGGGAGGCTGGTGCAACTGAAGAGGTAGGTACATCTGTGCATGGAGAGGAAGCTCCATGTCCCTTTACCCATAACTTGCCCTGCATCTCTTCCATTTGGCTTTTCCTGAGTTGTATTCTTTATAGTAAACTGCTAAGTGTAAATAAAAAGTGTTCCCGAAGTCTATGAGCAGGTCTAGTAAATTACTGAACCTGAAAGGAGGGTGGGTTGTAGGCACACCCAACTTTGTAGTCATATATGGGTAACATCTGGACTACATCTTGACTGAAAGAACTCCATCTCAGAGGCCGAATTGTGACTCCTTGCTTTCAGTTAAATTCCATAATCTAACCACATCCTTAAAGGAAAGAATGTACGATGATAACATCCTTTCTTAATATCATATTCTGCGATAGCTTTTTTGTCAATTAAATAGTAACTAAAATGTGTGCACAAGCATTATTTTTCGGGCCCTTTGAGTGGTCTACTGACCATGGAAAACATCTTGTGACTACCCAGGGATAAACTGCCTCCTGATGATGACTGTGGGACAACTGACCTCATCCTTGTTCCCAAGCCCTACACCCACCTTGAGGCCCCTGTAGAAGCCACCCACAAGAACCTCTTGGGGAGCTCAACTTCTCTTTTCTGGTGAACTCCCTTGTACACAAGCTCTCTTCATAAATTCTATATGGTTGATCTTGTACTGAGTTCAGTGCTCACTTCTATGACATGGATAGTCAAGAAACTGGCATTGAAGGTTTGCTAACATAGCCAAGTCAGAATATGTCCAGGATACAACACAGAAGTGTGGGTATCCCAGGTACCAATACTTGTGACTGGTATATGAAGCAAGGACAGTCTTGTGGGGCTGAGCTCTTAAACCTGTGGAGTCTGACACCAATTCTGGGTAGGGAGTGTCAGAATTGAATTGTGGGACATCCAGTGGTTTCCAGAGATTTGGAGAACTGGTTGTTGGTATGGGAAAATAAAATCCATACATTGTGTCAAAAATCTTGCATATAAAAACAGTTCAGATATTTGAAACAAAACAAAACAAAAAAAAAAAAAACAAGCAAAGTATATGAATATATTCTCAAGACCATGGATATCAGGCAAAAGAGTACAGTGATCCTGAAGAGACTGGGCCCAGTGACTGCCTCAGCTTACAGACATGAGAGTTTCCTGGCTGTGGTGCAGGTAATGGGAACCCAGCAGAACCTGATGGCTTCCTCGAGTTGAGAGGAGAAAGAACTTTTATCTGGAAGGCTAATGTTGCTAGAATTCTTAGGGTAGGGTAGTAGACAGATGAGAGCTGCAAAATGAGAAAGCTACAGAGGGTCCCCCTAGAGAATTCAACTGAGTATTTGTGACCAGAGGTCAAGGAAAGATCCATCTGAAAGGATTATTGGGAACAATTCCCTGAAGCTTGCACAAAGCCAGGAAAAATGCATTTTCCCACCAGCTACAGTGGAAAGTCTCATAATCCATAGGGCACTGGACAGAGAACTCAGAAGCTGTACTTACAGGGAAATTTATGGCACTAAACACCTACATTGGAAAAAAAAGGAAAAGTCTCATATCAATGATCTCAATTTGCACTTAATAAATGAGAAAAAGTAAAATCCAAGAAAGCAGAAGAAAGGAAATAATAATGATCAGACCAGATATTGATGAAGTAGAAAACAGGAAAATAGGGGAGAAATCAATTTGAAAAGATCAATAAAATCAATAAACCCCTAGTCAAATTAACCAGGAAAAAAATACGTAGAAACATACATTAGCAGTATCAGGTAATACCAATATCACTACAGATGGTACAATAACTCTGTAAAATAGTATGGCAGTTTCTTACAGAGTTAAACATACACCATATAACCTAGCTATTTATTCAATTTCTAGATATTTACTCATAAGGAAAAACTATGTCCATATAATGCCTTATACATGAATGTTTATAGAAGCTAATAAATAACAGCCAAGAACTGATGAAAACAACTCAAATATCTATCAACACATGAACATATTTTAAAATCTTAATATATCCAACATAGAAGAAAAAGGAATAAATTGCTGATATGCACAACAGCAGGGACATCTCAAAATAATTTCCTAAGTTAAAGATGCCAAACAAAACAGTGAACATACAGTATCATTCCAAGTATCTCAAATCATAGAAAATTCAAACTAGACCCTAGTGTTAGAAAACAGACTGAATTAAAAGATGAGCTTCTATTAATTACAAACAAACAAATTTTAAGTGATGCCTAATAATTACAAGTGCACATCAAAAGACTGTAGGCAAAAACCTAAGAAGATGCCAATATCTGGTTCAGATATTTACAAAGATCTATAATTCACTTTTACATATACTTCCCCAACAAATTGTACCTTTTTTATTTGTATTAAAACTAGCAATATTGCTTTCACCACTTCTATTCAACAAGGTACTTGAAGTCCTAGACACGGAATCAGACAAGAAACAAAGAAATAAAAGGCATCCAAATTAAAAAGGAGGAAAAAAAAACTGTCACGGTTTGCAGATGAGATGATAGTGTACGTAGAAAATCCAACAGACTCCACCAAAAAACAACTCAACCTAGTACGTAAATTTGGCAAAGCAGTGGGATAGAAAGTCAACATTCAGGAATCAAAGGCATTTTATACACCAACAATGAAATATCAGAAAGAGAAATCAGGAAAAAAAATCCCATTTGACATAGCAACAAGAAAGATAAAGCACCTGTGAACAAACCTAAACAAAGAGGTAAAATACATATACTCAGAAAACTATACAACTGAAAAAATAAATTAAGGAATACACAAACATATGGAACCATGTACCATGCTCATGGATTGGAAGAATTAACACCATCAAAATGTCCATATTATTCAAAGCAATCTACAGATTCAATGCAATCCCTATTAAAGTACCAATGACAATTTTCACAGACATAGAACAAATATTTCAAAAATTTATATGGAACCATAAATGACCCTGAAGAAGCACGGACTGTAGGTAGAAAATAGACGGGGACGGCAGGAATAGCGTGGGAAATGTAGAAGCTAAAGAACTTATGACACATGGACATGAACTAAAGGGGGGAATGTGGATGGGAGGGGGTGTGCAGGGTGGAGGGGAATGTTGGGGGAGAAATAGGACAAGTGTAATAGCATAATCAATAAAATATATTAAAAAAAAAACCCACTGTGGTATATTTACACAATGGAATACTATGCAGCAGAAAGAAAGAAGGAACTCCTACCCTTTACGGCAGCACGGAAGGGTCTGGCAAGCATTATGTTAACTGAAATAAGCCAGGCCATGAAAGACTAAAACCGTATGATCTCACCTATAAGTGGAACCTAATGAACAAAACAAAAAAGAAAGCAAAATATAACCAGACACACTGAAATAAAGAACAAACTGACAGTATAACCAGAAGGAAGGTGGGAGGGCATAAGAGGAGGAAAGGGTTCTCAAGTAGCATGTATGAAGGACACATGGACAAAGCCATAGGGGGGCAAGATCCAGGGTGGGAGGTGGGGATGGTTGCGGATGGCTGGAGTGGGTGGGAGTGGGGGGAGGGGGGGAGGATGGAGACAATTGTACTTGAACAACAACAAAAAAAGGGGGAAATAAATAAATAAATAAATAAAATCTTTGTATTACAAAGTAGCAATATCGAGGATGGAAGCATACATACATACACTTTGCCTCCACCCTAACAGGAAGGACAAAAACAAATTTAAAAACAAAAAATAAGCAGAACTTCCAGAAAATCAAACTGTATGGAAGTCCAACAACCAAGGAGTTAAAGAAGAAACATTCATTCAGACAAGTACGAGGGGTGGAGAGGACCTGTGGCAAGGCCGAGGCTGGAGGACCAGGTAGGTGAGGTGGCAGCTGGCAGTCCCACATCTGCGTTCGGATGAACCAGGAGGAACAACTGGGGACGAGATGGATGGGACAACCCAGGGTTCCAGAGCAGGTAAATAAAGCCTCCAAACCTCTTGCACTAAAAACCTGTGGGGATTGAGGTGGTGGGGGAAACTCCCAGACTCACAGGAGAGTTCGTTGGAGAGTCCCACAGGGTCCTAGAACACAAATAAACCCACCCACCTGGATATCAGAACCAGAAGGGCCAAATTTGTTTGTCAGTAGCAGGGAAAGTGACTGAAAGCCATCCAAGAGCCAAGCAAGTGGCACTGTTCCCTCTCCAACCCCTCCCCCACATGCAGCACGACAACACAGTGACCTTGGGGCAAAGTTCTGCCCCTTACAATGTAACAGCTGCACTGAGACCAAAAAAAAAAAAAAAATATATATATATATATATATATCCCTAATAAAAGAACAGATCAAAGCTCCAAATATAGAACTAGGTGATGAAGAGATAGCCAATCTATCAGATGCAGAGTTCAAAATAATGGTTATCAGGATACTCACAGAAATGGATGAGTATGGTCACAAAACAGTGGTAAAAGTGAAGGGTATGCAAAGTGAGATGCACAGAAATATACAGGAAACCAACAGTGACAGGAAGAAAACCGGGACTCAAATCAATAATTTGGAGCAGAAGGAATAAACATTCAACCACAACAGAATGAAGAAACAAGAATTCAAAAAAGTGAGGAGAGGTTTAGAAACTTCTTGGAGAACTTTAAATGCTCCAACATCTGAATCATAGGGGTACCAGAAGAAGAGGAAGAGCAAGAAATTGAAAACTTATTTGAAAACATAATGAAGGAGACCTTCCCGAATCTGGCAAAGGAAACAGACTTCCAGGAAGTCCAGGAAGCTCAGAGAATCCCCAACAACTTGGACCCAAGGAAGCACACACCAAGGCATATCATAATTACATTATCCAAGATTAAAGATAAGGAGAAAATCTTAAAAGCAGCAAAAGGAAAAGAGACAGTCACCTACAAAGGAGTTTCCATCAGACTGTCAGCTGACTTCTCAAAAGAAACCTTGCAGGCAAGAAGGGGTGGGAAAGAAGTATTCTAAGTCATTAAAGGCAAGGACCTACATCCAAGATGACTCTGTCCGGCAAAGCTGTCATTTAGAATGGAAGGGCAGATTAATTGCTTTCCAGATAAGGGAAACTTAAAAGGAGTTCCTCATCACAAACCCCTTATTATATGAAATGTTAAAGGGAGTTATCAAAGAAAAGATGATGATCAAAAATAGGAACAGTAAAATGACAAGAAACTTACAACTATCAATGTCTGAACCTAAAAAACAAAAAACAAAAACAAACTGAGGAAACAACTAGAACAAGAACAGAATCACAAATATGAAGATCACATGGAGGGTTATCAGCAGGGAGGTGGGTAAGAAGGGGGAAAGATAGAGGGAATAAGAAACATAATGGGTAGATACAAAATAGACAGAGGGAGGTTAATAACAGTATAGGAAATGAAGAAGCCAAAGAACTTAATATGTACAACCCAGGGGCATGAAGTAAGTGGGGCAGCAATGCTGGTGGGAGGTGGGGTACAGGGCAGAGGGGAATAAAGGGGAGAAAAAAATGGGACAACTGTAATATAATAATCAATAAAATATACTTTAAAAAAAACTAGCAACATCACCCTGACCAGTGTGGCTCAGATGGCTGGGTATCATACTATAAAGCAAAAAGTCACCAGTTCAATCTCCAGTCAGGGCACATACCTATGTTGCATGCTGGGGTTTGGTCCCTCATTGGGGCATGTGGGAGAAGCAACTGATAGATGTTTCTTTTATACATTGATGTTTCTTTCCCTCTCTTCCTCCTACCTTCCCCTCTCTCTAAAAATAAATAAAATCTTAAAACTAGCAAAATCTTATGCATATAAAAATCTTACCTGAACATTTATCCTCCAAGTGTGTTGCTAAGTCTGATATCTTCACAAAAGAGGGCATGCTGTTTTGAAATTTTGCTTTAAACATAATTGCTCTTTTATCATCATCAAACAGGCACTCACAGGATGACCAAGGTGTTGTATGCAATTCTAGGTTTTCTAGGATGCAATTGCGCTGAACAAAAAGATATTTAAATTCCCAAAGATAATCTTAAACAAACAAATAAAAACAAAAAGTTATCACAAAGGAAATAATTTTGGTTCAGAATCAGACTGACATAATTTAATCAGTTAAACATAACTTTCATCATACTAAGGAATTTGGGAATAAAGGAACAAATATGAATATATTAAGGCAGTAGTAAAGATGCTAGAGATGATTTTAATAAAATCTTTCCTAAAGATTTCTTGGTCTCCTAAACAGTCACAATTTATTATAACCAACTGCTTTTCAGAGTAGCAAATTTTCATTTTGATATCTATAGACAAAGATAATATAATAAGGATACAGAAATGGATACAGATCTGCCATAATCAATATCTGCAATTGATTTCCTTTTTTTAAATGTATTTTATTGATTACGCTATTACAGTTGTCCCGGTTTCCCCCTTCATTCCCCTCCACCCTGTACACCCTCTCCCACCCACGTTCCCCATCTTTAGTTCATGCCCATGTGTCATACTTATAAGTTCTCTAGCTTCTACATTTCCCATACTATTCTCGCCCTCCCCGTCTATTTTCTACCTACCATCTATGCTTATTCTCTGTAGCTTTCCCCCCGCCCTCCTCCTTCTACTCCCCTGTTGCTAACCCTCCATGTGATCTCCATTTCTGTGATTCTGTTCATGTTTGAGTTGTTTGCTTAGTCTGTTTTTGTTTTTTTTTTAAGTGTGGTTGTTAATAATTGTGAGTTTGCTGTCATTTTACTGTACTCATTTTTTATCTTCTTTTTCTTAGATAAGTCTCTTGAACACTTCATATAGTAAGGGCGTGGTGATGATGAACTCCCTTAACTTGACCTTATCTGTGAAGCACTTTATCTGTCCTTCCATTCTAAATGAAAGCTTTGCTGGATAGAGCAATTTTGGATGTAGGTCCTTGCCTTTCATGATTTGGAATACTTTTTTCCAGCCCCTTCTTGCCTATAAGGTCTCTTTTGAGAAATCAGATGACAGTCTGATAGGAACTCCTTTGTTGGTGACTGTCCCCTGATCCCTTGCTGCTTCTAGAATTCTCTCCTTCATTTTAATCTTGGGTAACGTAATGATGATGTGCCTTGGTGTGTTCCTCCTTGGTTCCAACTTCTTTGGGACTGAGCCCCCTGGACTTCCTGGAAGTCTATTTCCTTTGCCAGATTGGGGAAGTTCTCCTTTATTATTTGTTCAAATAACTTTTCTACTTGTTGCTCTTCCTCTTCACCTTCTGGTACCCCTATAATTCAGATGTTAAAATGTTTAAAGATATCCTGGAGGTTCCTAAGCTTCTCCTCATTTATCTGAATTCTTGTTTTGTCCTTTTCTGTTTGGTTATTTCTTTCTTCCTTCTGGTCCACACTGTTGATTTGAGTCCCAATTTCCTTCCCATCACTATTGGTTCCCTGTACATTTTCCTTTATTTCACTTAGCACATCCTTCATTTTTTCACCTAATTTGTGACCAAGGTCAACCAATTCTGTGAGCATCCTGATCACCAGTGCTTTGAACTGTGCATCTGATAGGTTGGCTATCTCTTTGTCGCTTAGTTGTATTTGTTCTGGGGTTGATCTGTTCTTCCATTTGGGCCATTTTTTTTTTTTGGTCTTGATGTGCCTGTTACATAGTAAGGGGCAGAGCCTTAGGTGTTCTCCAAGGTGGGGCAACCCAGTAGCTGGGTTGTGATGCTGTATGTGGGGCAGGGGTCGAGAGGGAACAATGGTGCTTGCTCCACTCTGCCGGATTTCAGTCACTTCCGCTGCTTCCCCAAGCAAACGGGGCACTTCTGATGCTGATTTCCATGTGGGTGGGCTCATGTACATTCTAGGACCTTGTGGGTCTCTCCAACAAACTCTCTTGTGAGGCTGGGAGTGTCTCCCAGCACCTCATCCCCCACAGGTGTTTTCAATTGGTGTTTTGAGGCTGTATTTCCCCATGCTGAACCCCTGGGTTGTGCAGTCTGTCTCGTTCCCCAGTTTTGCCTGGTTTATCTGCCCACGAATGTGGGACCGCCTAGTCAGCCAGCCGCCTTGCACCCCACACCCCTCCACAATCCACACTCTCTCACGGTCCGCCCACTGCTACCTTGTGTGCCTAGGGTCTGCCAGCTGCCGCCTTGAACAGCCGGTCCATCAGCTGCTGCCTCACACACCCAGGGTCCGTCAGCTGCTGTCTTGCGCACCCAGGGTCCGCAAGCCACCATTTTTTTTGCTGTGAGTCCTCTCTGACCAGCCACCCGACTCTGCCCTTCCTACTGGTCTGGATGAATGTGTCTGTTTTAACTCCTTGGTTGTCAGACTTCCATATAGTTCAACTTGATGTCAGTACTGGTTGTTTTTTCTTGTTTCTAAATTTTTGTTGTCATCATTTTGGTTGTGTGAGGAGGCACATTGTGTCTAACTACACCTCCATCTTGGCCAGAAGTCTCCAGTTGATTTTCAGCACCTTAGTTTTCTTGCATAGCTATCTTTTCCCAGAATAAAAAAGCAGTTAGATACAGTTGTACACATTTTTCATTCCCTCAGTAATAATTCTAATTCTTAAAACCATAACAGCACAGACTTTCTTGCCTAATATTCTATATTAATAAATTCAACTTCAAAACTGTAATAAAGCAGAGGTCTCTTAGCACTAACTTTTCAATAATAAAAGCTTTATTTTTAGTTTTGCTTACTTCAGGTTAGTATGTAATTCACATGCCCTTACCCACTACCTTATTTTCTTTCATTTGACAGGGTTTTTTATTTCCAGTGAATTTTAGAACAAGTCATTATATCTGTATAAATATTGCATCATTAGGTAGAATTAAACCATCTATATTTCATGTTGCTGCTTAAAACCAATATTTTTCAAATAGCTTTGCTATCTTATTACAAAATACACAAATAAACTAAGTAAATAAACAGCAGCCATAATCTCAATACCCCAAAATAAAACTAACATGTTTTCAATTTGTTTCATTTTTACTTAACATGTCAAATATATTTTTACATGTTTTTAAGTACTACTCCACATTATTTTAAAATCTGCATAATATGCCACTGCATGGGTAGATCTAAATCTTTAAAATTATTATTATAGCAATACTCTATTTTGGGGCTTGTTGGGTTTTTCTACTTTTCAGTATTACACATAGATAGTAGTACCAGGATAAATATACTTTTAGCTACATCTTAACGCATAGTCATGATGAATTTCTATAAGTGTAATTATTATTAGGTCACAGGTATTCCAAATTATATGATTTTCATACGGACTGTCCTCAAGAAAGATCTGCCAATTTACATTTCCGACAGTTTATGGAGAGTGTCTCTCCATATCTTCTCCATTAATTTCTTAGGAGACAAATCATCTATCATTTTATTTGTATGTCTTCAGTTGAGTAAAATTTTCTTGTATTTATTGGTCATTTCTTCTTTGAGGACTTGCCTGTTCACATTAGTGTTGCCCATTCATACTCATAGATATTTGACTTTTGCTTATAGCATTATTATCTCACAAAATGTAACTTTTTTCTGGTTTTTCACTTGTATTTTAAGTTTGTATACAGTGATTTTTATATTAATATATAGTATAGTAGTTTTTGTTGCTGTTGCTGCATGTTATTTAACCTCTTCATGCTGGATTTCAAGTAAGTTTGCCTTATTTTCTTCTACTACCCATTCTTTCTTTTTAAAAAAAACATAAATTCATCTCTAATTTATTTGGGCACAACTATTAAGTGTAAATTTGATTTTTTTCCTCAAATTATTAGCTAGATATCCCAAACATTACCTAAAAAGAAAAAAGTTCACTTTTATTTTCTAATTATAACATAAAATATGTTTATTGTATAATATTTAGATAAAGAAAAGGGAATTAATAGGTCATAAAGAATGGCTATGCTTTAATAAGCTGGAAATGGTACTCTCATATGTTTGAACTTTTTCATACTAAAAGGTTTAAAAATAAATGCAGATTCACAAATGCATAAAATTAAAACTAAAGGTGTGAAGATAAAAACCTTATATTATCATACAGAGGTAGCCACGGCTAGCATTTTTGAATCTATATTTCCAGATTTTTAAGTGTAAGTACATATTTATATATTCACTTTTATTAAATAGGATCCTACTATGCATGAAGTTTTATCACCTACTTTTTAAACTAAGTAATATATCACATACATCTCTGCAGGCTAGTGAACATACATCTATTTGGTAGTGAATACCTTTGTGTGCCGACCCAGAACACAAATCACCTGCTTTAACTGTTCCCACACCCTCTGAAATAAGCTCAGGCATTCCTATTTCTACTTTTCAACCCAGTCCCCCAGGCTACAGGTGAATGAATCAAATTCCATCTGGGCAATTAGATTCTCTTTGTTGAGAATTTGGAAATTCTACTGATCTCTTAAAAATATCCAGTTGGCCAAAACGTTCATTTGTTTTTTTCCTGTAAGATGGCTCTAGTAGCACTTAGCTGTCTTTAACTTCATTCAAAACAATTTTTTAGATTGTATTGTGACAGCTGTCATATCAGTGTGCATTAAAAAAAAAAACTTACCAAAATTGGCAAATTTTTGTGTAGCCATTTTAATATTGAAGAGAAAAGAAAATACACAACATTTTTGTTATATTATGCTTTATTATTTTAAGAAAACAAAACTGAAATGCAAAAAAAGATCTGTGTGGTGTATGGAGAAGGTGATGTGACTGATCGAGTGTGTCAACATTGGTTTACAAAGTTTCCTGCTGGAGATTTCTTACTGGATGATGATGTTTCACGGTCAGGTAGACCAGTCGAAGTTGATGGCAATCAAATCAAGACATTAATTGAGAACAATCAACATTACACCACGTGCGTGAGAGAAAGCTGGCATACTCAAAATATCCAAATCAATAAAGTTATTGGTGAAAATGAAAAATATGTGTTTTATTTTACGGAAAAAAACCATATGCACTTTTTAGCCAACCCAATAAAAGTAAAATCAGGAGCTACAGAGTAACCATCTGCTTCCCATATGGTTGAGAAGCAGAAAAAAATCTTCACTGAATGAAAAAACAAGATACATGGAGAAAGCTGGGACCCACAAAGCTTTTCAGCTCCTAGCTCCAAGTCCCCCGGAAACTCATAAGCCCTCTTGGTTTATACACTATGAGATACTCCTGCATACTTCAAATATAACCTCCTTGATTGTTTAAGTTAACCAGAGGACAGTTCTAGTTCTAACTACAAGTTCTCAGTGCCTACGTTCAAATATAATTTCTTAATACACCCAGGGATTGCAAAACCTTCACATGCATGCATTTTTTTAACTTTACAATTTTTTTCTTATTACTTGAAACAATCAGTATTTTCACCTCAAACTTCAGTCTCTTTCTCCTTAACAGTGGAAATTTTGAAACATTGTCTGAGCTATATTTTATTATTCATCCATTCGTTCACAAAGAAAATATTTACTAGTGCAGGCATAGTGCTGTGTAATGGTGATACAATGGTGAACAAGCTAGTCGTGGAATTTACAATCTGCTGAGAAAATTAGCTAATTATTACGCAAGCCAATAGGCTAGATAATTCCAACTGTGTTAAGTGGCACAAATGGAATACAAAAACTGATCTGATAGAGAGCGGTTATGTATTTACACATGAAAGGCCTGACAAAGGATATGAAATTGGAACTGAGAGATGAAGGAGCCATGCATATGGGAGAGTTGGGGGGGAAGCACTCTAGGCAGAGGAAACATGTAAATTCAAGATACTGAAGCAGGGAACAGATTGCTATGTTCAAGTAACAGAAGGGAGTCACACGCAGTTAGGCTAGTAAGTCTGAGGGATAATGGTATTGAGACAAATTGTGATACATTTCTATATGTGAATCATGAATTAAGGGGGTGAATGGGGGAAGAAAAGCCAGAATCACAGTTCTGGTCAAGATGGCAATGTAGGTATATGCGGTACTTGCATCCTCACACAACCATATCAAAGTTACAACTAAACTACAGAACACTCATCATTCGGAACTGTCTGAAATTAGGTGAATAGAAGTCTAACAATAGGGGTTTAAAGAAGAAGCCACACCACCTGGCCGGGTGGCACAGGAGGTTTCAATCCCCAGTTGGGGCACATACCTAGGTTGTGAGATCTCTCTCTCTCTCTCTCTCTCTCAAACCAATAAACATACTCTTGGGTAACAATTATAAAAAAAGAAGCCACATCAAACCTGATAGGAAGGGTAGACACACAAAAACAGGCCCCCACACCCACGTGTGGCAAATAAAAATCAAGAGGGATTTCTCAGCTGCAGAGGTTCCCCCTGAAAAGTGAGGGGTCCTAGCCCCACACCAGGCTTCTCAGCCTGGTGTTCCAGCACCTGGAAGAGAGGCCCAAGAAACAGGGTATCTAGTGGACAGGTTCAGACCACATTGAAGCATCACCCAACCACCTCCACAGCTACACACTCAAGGGGTGGACTGAGCGGGCACAGAGCTCCACTGAAATAAGCCCTGCTCTGTGGAATGGGCCCCTGTGCAGCTGACCCTCCATGGTGATCACAGCCAATATGCATAGCTGATCAGCCTGGGGGCAAATGCTTCCACTGACCTGTTGACAGCAATCAAGGCTCAACTACAATAGGAGGGTGTACACAGCCCACCTGAGGGTGGGGGGTGCACTTGGAATGCCCAGCTTGGATGATCAGGGAGGCTGTGCCACTAGACCCTACAGGACACCTACTACATTAGACCATTCTACCAAATACACAGAAACAAACACAGAGAGTCTGTCAAAATGAGGAGATAAAGAACAGGAAAAAAAAAAAACTCAACAAAATGGAGACAAGCAACCTACTAGATGCAGAATTCAAAACACTGGTTATAAGGATGCTCAATGACCTTAAGGGAAGAGAAGTTGAACTTACAGCTTCGACAAGGTAAAAAAAGACATGGAAACCATAAAAAAAGAACCAGTCAGAAATGAAGAATAAACCAACTGAAATAAAGAATAATTTCCAGGGAATCAACAGTAGAGTAGATGAAGCCTCTGGGACAACTTCAAGCATACCAACATTTGCATCGTTGGTGTGGTAGAGGAGAAGAGAGAGAGCAAGAAATTGAAAACCTATTTGAAAAAATAATGACAGGAAACTCCCCTAACATGATAAAGGAACCAGACATATAAGTTCAGGAAGTCCAGGGTCCCAAACAAGATGAACCCAAAGAGGCCCAAACCAAAACATACCATAATTAAATTAATACTCTTTATTGATATTTTTAGAAAGAGGGAGACAGAGAACCATCAATTTGTTGTTCCATGTATTTATGCATTCATTGGTTGCTTCTTGTATGTGACCTTGTGACAGGATAGTAAAAAGCTAGGAAAATTCCAGAGCAAGTGGAATGAGGAAACTGAGACAAGAAAATTAAGGCCAGTTTGACCAAATTACAGCCAGCTAGTGAATCACAAGACCTTATCTCCCCTAACCAAGGACATTTGAAAGTAAATGGTTTATACCTCTCCTCCCCCACCAAAGAATACATAGCTTAAATCACCCTAGTCTGGGAAACAGAGAACAGAGATCCAATTAATGCCATTTGTGACTGCTAAACCCAAGAACAAATGAAGTCAGGGGACTAATAACAAAAACCCATTAAAAGCCACGCAGAACCAAGATAAAAGTAAAACAGTATAGCAGACCAAAGAATATTCCCAACCCCCACCCCTGGTGCACACATTTTGACCTATCAACATATTAAAAATGCACCTTGAAAACTCATGAATATTCTACTAAAACCCTCCCCTAAGATTCTCACTCACAGAAGAAACATAAAAAGCCCTCAGGACAAAGACTCAGAGTAGGTTCATTCTAGAGCTCACCCATGCCCCTTCCTGAACTTTTTACTTCCTCCCGAACTCTACGGGTCCCCATGAGACTTGCATCCAGGGGAACAGAGGGCAATGGCAGCTCGACCCAGGCTTATCCCCTGATCCGTTGTCCCAGCCCTCCTTTCTCTCTGACCTTCCAGTGAGCTAAAAACAGCTCCATCGTGGCTAACTTCTGCCTCCATGACCTTCCCTTCCCAGTGAGCTAAAAGGATACCTGCCATGGCTTACTCCTTTCCTATAACATTTCTAGGGAGTCAAAGCAGAGCACTGCCTATGCTCTGTCCTGTTACTCTCCTCTTACTTTGTCTACCTTAAGTTCTTCCTTTGTTTCACTGTCCCCAACTTTAATAAATGTACCCTTAAATTCACCTGGATTCATGTTGTAATCTTTCCTATACAAAGTCAACAACCCACACACTACAAGCTGGCCTGAGGCAGGCCCACTCCAAGTCAGTCCTTGTCTGGTAACATCCTGATGAGGGATTGAACCCACAACCTGGGTGTACTGGGATGATGCTCTAACCAAGTGAGCTACCCAGGTAGACCCAACACATCATAATTAAAATGCCAAAGGTTAAAGACAGAGATCTTAAAGGCAAGGGAGTTGTCAGCTGATTTCTCAACAGAAACTTTGCAGGCTGGAGGGATTGGCAAAAAATATTCAAAGTAATGAAAAGCAATGACCCACAACCAAGATTACTATACCCAGAAAAGCTATCATTTAGAAGTGAAGGATAGATAAAGAGCTTCCCAGACAAGCAAAAGCTACAGGAGTTCATCATCACCAAACCCATATTACATGAAATGTTAAAGGATCTTCTTTAAGAAGAAGGGGAAAAAAGCCCTGGCTGCTGTGGCTCAGTGGATTGAGTGCTGGCCTGCAAACCAAAGGGTCACTGGTTCAATTCCCCGTCAGAGCACATGCCTGCATTGCAGGCTGGGTCCCCAGTAGGCAGCATGTGAGAGGCAACCACACACTAATGTTTCTCTCCCTCTCTTTCTCCTTCCCTTCCTGTCTAAAAATAAATAAACAAAATCTTTTTTAAAAAAGGGAAAAAAGATAAAAAATAAAAACAAAATGGCAATAAATACATATCTATCATGATTGCATCTAAAAAACAAAACAAATGAACAAGCAGAACAGAAACAGACTCATAGATACAGAGAACATTTTGACTGTTGCCAGTTGGGAGGAGGATTGAGGGGATGGGTGAAAAATGTAAAGAGATTAAGAGGTACAAATTAGTTGTTACGGAATAGTCATGGAGTTGTGAAGTACAGCAAAGGGACTATTCTAATAACTACGCATGGTGTCAGATGGGTGCAAGATTTACTGGATGATCACTTAGTAATTTGTGTAATGTCTAATCAGTGGGGTCCCATCTGAAAATAATATAATATTGTATGTGAACTATAACTGAAAAATAAAAAATGATTTAAATTTTTTTAAAACTGTGAATGAATTTCAAACCTCCATGCATACATAACTATGATTTTGTATTAAGTATAACCACAGATATTGGGATTATTTGCATTTACTCTGTGCTTAATTAGTAACGTCCTGACAGTATTTTATTACAATGTTATTTTTTAAATGTTAGACTTCTATTAAATTATTTCAAAAGGACATTGCATGGGAATAACATTTAGTTCTGAATAGCTTCTTTTATGTGTTCCAAATAATTCTTAAGAAGTGTAGTTTAGGGACTTCCGGCCAAGATGGAGGCATAGGTGGACACACTGTGCCTCCTCTCACAACCAAAATTAAAGACAACAAAGATTTAGAAATAAGAAAACAACCAGAACTGAGAGAAACTTAACTGTACGGAAGTCCAACAACCATTCATCCAGACCGGTAAGAGGGGCAGAGTCGTGGCAGGAAAAAGTGGAGGTGCGGACCCGGGGACGCAGGCAGCAGTGGCTGACAGTTCCCAAGTGTGCAGGCGGCTGGCAGACCCTAGGCCCACAGGCGGTGGCTGGAGGACCCCAGGCATGGGTGGCAACTGTGCAGACCCAGTGAGACTGCTCAAGGCAGCTGGCTGACCAGGTAGTCCCACATTCGTGCATGCAGATAATCCAGGGGAAGCGGCAGAGGGACTGGAATCCAGGAGAGAGCGGAGCAGGCGCCATTCTTCCCTCTCGGACCCCGTCCCCACATACAGTGTCACAACCCAGTGACAGGGCTGCCCCTGCACTGGGGAAAACCTAAGGCTCCACCCCTCACTACTTAACAGCCGTGACCAGAACAAAAACAAAACAAAACAAACAAACAAACAAAAAAAAAATGGTTCAACCTGGAGAACAAATGAAAGCCCCAGAGTGAATTCCTCTAAGCCATGAAGAGATAGCCAACCTATCAGATGCATAGTTCAAAGCCCTGGTGATCAGAATGCTCACAGAATTGGTTGATTTTGCTCACAAATTAGATGAAAAAATGTAGGTTACAATATGTGAAACGAAGAAAGACACATGGGGAACCAATAGAGATGGGAGGAAAACTGGGACTTAAAGCAATGGAGTGGACCAGAAGGAAGAAAGAAACAATCAAACAGAAAAGAAGGAAAAAACAAGAATTCAAAAAAAAATGAGAAGAGGCTTAGGAACCTCCAGGACATCTTTAAACATCCCAACATCCGAATTATAGGGGTACCAGAAGGGGAAGAAGAAGAGTAACAAATGGAAAACTTATTTCAACAAATAATAAAGGAGAACTTCCCCAATCTGGCAAAGGAAATAGACTTCCAGGAAGTCCAGGAAGCTCAGAGAGTCCCAAAGAAGTTGGACCCAAGGAGGAACACACCAAGGCACATCATCATTAAGTTACCCAAGATTAAAATGAAGAATTGTAGAAGCAGCAAGGGATAAGAGACAGTCACCTACAAAGGAGTTCCCATCAGATTGTCAACTGATTTCTCCAAAGAGACCTTCCAGGCAAGAAGGGGCTGGAAAAGAAGTATTCCAAGTCATGAAAGGCAAGGACCTACATCCAAAATTGCTCTATCCAGCAAAGCTGTCTTTTAGAATGGAAGGGAAGATGAAGTGCTTGTCAGATAAGGTCAAGTTCAAGGAGTTCATCATCACCAAGCCCTTATTATATGAAATGTTAAAGGGACTTATCTAAGAGAAAGAAGATAAAAAATAATGACAGTGAAAAGACAGCAAACGCACAGCTGTTAACAACCACACCTAAAACAAAAGCAAACAACTAGAACAGGAACAGAACCACAGAAATGGAGATCACATGGAGGGTTAGCAACAGGGGAGTGGGAGGAGGAGAGAGGGGGAAAAGGTACAAAGAATAAGTAGCATAGACAGTGGGTAGATAATAGACAGGGGGAGGGCAAGAATAGTGTGGGAAATGTAGAAGCTAAAGAACTTATGACACATGGACATGAACTACGGGGGGGGAATGTGGGTTGGAAGGGGTGTGGAGGGGAATGATGGGGGAGAAATGGGCCAACTGTAATAGCATAATCAATAAAATATATTAAAAAAAAAAAAAGAAGTGTAATTTAGGTCTCTAGTCCACCCTCATTAAGATGCAAATTGTGACCAATGCTTGCTATATATGAGACATACCAAATGTGAACTTGAAATTTCCTGTTATTCTTCCCAAAAACATCAATTCTGCTATCTGCAGTATTCAATAATGACTGAATCAATAATGATTCAATATAATTCTTTCTGATTATATCACCTAAATGTGATTTTTTTAAAATCCTTGTGAACAAGTAAAACCAATGCCCAATAAAGATTAATAGAGAATGCTTCAAGAAATAATAAATAAATAGAATGCTAACAATTCCTAAAAGTAGAAACCACTTACTTAAACAACCATTTGAAATTGGTATTCCCATTTTTAAAGAATAATCTTAAGGTATTGAGGTGAATATTAAAACTTAAAAATGATGGTTCTTAATAAAGTATGCCAATATAAACAAAGAACAACTATATCTTAATTCCAGGATTCATAAATTTTCAATATTAAACTAAATACCATAGGATTATTTCGAAACAACTATGATTTCTCGTTCATCAACCAAACAGCTATTCATTTTAAAAGAATATTTATATTAGGGATGGAACAATCTGCTTTGCTATTTAGAATCGGAATACCTTTTACCTACATTGTGATCAGTATGCACTAGACTCATGCTTCTGACTATGGAAATGGGGGTCAGTAATGATGGTTAGTCTATCATTGACAAGTTTGTCAGATTTCTCAACCGAACAAATATTTGTCACTATTTGCTCCTGACATAATAGTCAAAAACTGGATTTATCTCAAATCCTAGTAATAGGCTATTAATGATTAAGAGAAACAATGTGAAAGGTTCTATCTGTAGGTAACTATTTTGTAGGCAGAAGTTCAAGAAGAAACATTAACTCTTTCAGGTAAAAAAAATGAAACATACACTTAATCTATGAATGAATTTAGCAGGGTAAAATAATTCATGACCCACTAATTATAACATCTTTGTTACAATTACAATTAAAGGATGTCATAATATCAAAAGGAAAATATACTATTTTATTGAAAAATCAATTCCATTTCATTCAATACATCATAAACTATTAATTTATGCTTTAAAGAAAAATGTAATCATGAGTAATATCTTAACCATAAACATTCTATGGATGGCTAATAGTCTACACGTTTAAAGTAACTGCAATAAAAACCTGGAACACAATAATTTACTGAACAGTCACACTGAAATTTGAAAGAGTTAATGCAACTACCCTATTATCTGCCTTATAACTAGAGAGAAGTTTATTTACCAGAGTACTTTGTCTAAAATAAAATTGAACAAGCTTCTCCAGAATTCAATTTTTAAAGAACATTATCTGAAGGAGGTAAGATCTTTGCTAAAATGGTAAAGTAGCATACCTGGGAATAAACAGAAGCTTTTATTTTACCACCATTAACTTTATTTATTGACTTCTTTTAAGAGTACATTCATTAAAGCTGGGGCAGTGAAACAAGGAAGGGCTGAAGGCAGAAGCAACAGGAAGAGAACCTAAGTAAGTGGTGCTCTCCTTTGGCTCTCCGGAAATGTTATGGAAAAAAATGAACCAAGGTGGGGCTGCTGTTAGCTCACTGAAAAGTCAGAGAAAAGGGGCCCTTGGATACAGGTTCAGGGGGTTAGCCAGGGAAGAGCTGCCACTGAATATTGCTGTCTTGGTTGCAAGTCTCATGGGGTTCCTTAGAATTTAAGAGAGAAAAGTAAAGATGCACACCTGAGAGGGAAGAAAGGTGTGTGCATGCTCAAGAGAGTGCTCACTGCAGAGACTTTTTAGATTACTTACTTGCTTACAGGAGGTATAAAATTATAATGGAAGACATCTTCTATTATAATAGAATATTTAACCATGATCTCCTAAATTTCAAATCTAATATAAATCTCTCAAAAGTCTCTTCGTCTTAGGCTCACAAGCATTAATCATTTACCTAACTATAAACAGATTAAATGCTTTTTTGCCTTATTTACCTTTCTTCCTTTGAAGTTGAGGATACCAGGCTGCTCCATGACCCCATAATATAAGCACATAATGTTGACCTTTGGCCTGTTCCACTGTTAACATAACTTTCCTTTGCTTCTCTCCTCTATAACTATACAATGCCTCTGGAAAAGAAAAAGGAATATTTTAGTTACTCTATCATATGTGATACCATATTTTAATGTCTAATGATAAAGATCAATGATAAACAAATTGTATACTAAGGTCTTGTATCTTAATTATTTTATAATCTAAAATTAAGGAGGTGTCCCAAATGATTACCTATCAGTATAGTGATATCAACGACTCTTAGTACTGCATGGACTAACACGTCAGGCTGAAGCTGCTCCAATTCTACAAATTCTATAGTGCTCATTTTCTGAGGCCGCCTCTGAGGAAGATCTCTGAGATAGGAATGTTTTGAAGATACATATGCCAATAAGTCTTGAAGTACGACACCATTGACTATACTGGAATCTAAAAGAAAAAAAAACAAAACACGTACCAAAGATGGCAAAATTACATTTTCCTGACAACACAGTATTTTCTTAGAACTACATTTTATGCTGTAAAGTATATTAAATATAAAACATGATTTCATTTCTAACAAACATGTAGCTTATTCTTAACTCAGTTTAGATGCAAAAAATAAGCTTGATATTTTAAACCAAGAAACAGATTTAAATATCTACTTAAAATATCAAGCAAAAATAAGCTTGATATTTTAAACCAAGAAATTATTTACTATCTCCAAAAAACTTGCCCTATTCCCTAACTTCTCTATCTTGTTATTAATAAATTTTTCACCAATTAACCTAGACCAACATTTCAGTTATTTTTTGACTCCTCCATTAGCCTGTTATATCTAACTGGTTCCTTAATTCCTGATTTGATCACATCTTCCCCAACTGTCCCAACCACTGCCATTCTTCCTCAAGACTTAGTGCCCTGGCTGGTGTGGCTCAGTGTACTGAGTGCCAGTCTATGAACTAAAAAAAAAAAAAGGTCACCAGTTCGATGCCCAGTCAGGGCACATGCCTGGGTTGCAGGCCAGGTCCCCAGTGGGAGGCGTGTGACAGGCAACCAATCAATGTATCTCTCACACGCTGATGCTTCTCTCCCTCTTTCTCCCTCCCTTCCCCTCTCTCTAAAAGTAAAAAAATAGGAAAAAATCTTTTAAAAAAAGACTTACATATCATACCTGAAATACTCTAAAAGTCACTTAACTGACTCTTTCCCTGAACATGACTTATTCTTCTCCACTTCTAAGCCTCAGTCCTCACCATTTTCACTGTCTGCAATGCTGTCATCCTTCCTGTTACCTACCCAAATGCTGAACAGAATAACCACCATATGCCCCCAGAGATTTCTCCTTTTATCTCTAACTCTCACTTGGCATATGAATATGTGATACATTGTAATATTCTTCTTGACTATTAGATCAGTTATTTAACCCATCAGTCATGATGCAATTTAATTTTTCTCTTTCCTGTCTCAAATTTTTCCTAGTTTATTCAGGTAATTTTAATATAATAAAATACATGCATTTTAAATGTACAGATTGATGAATTGTGCTGATTGAATTTTAATATTTCTGAAGGAAAGGGAGGTATAGTTGAATACATGATGGATTGTTGACCAAATAAGATCTTAGCAAAAAACACTTAAGTACTTTTTATAAAGCAGAGACTATTAACTAATTTCAATAGGAAAAAAAACAAATGATTCTTCTTTCCTTCCCTCAGTAACATTCTCATCCTAATGTATTTTTTATGCCACACTACAGCCTCATTATTCACTCACTCATCAGTAGATCATCCATATAAGAGGCATTATACCAAGTGCTTGAGATACAAAAACATATCATATCATGATGCCAACACTGAAGGCATTATCAAGCGAGTTAATAACAAACATTGGGATTGAACTATAAAAGACACAGCTAACCATTACTAAGAACACACAAAAAGAAATTCCCAGGGAAGGTGGAAGAAGCTTTCTTGAGAAAATATTTCACCAAGGTTTTAGAAAAATGTTTAGTTTTCTAGGTAGAAATTAGGGGTGGGGATGTATTTCCAGGCAAAGTGAAGGGATTTGCAATCCTTTAGGTACAATACATGCATAATCTGACAAAGCATACTGACCCATTATCAGAATATTATTTTTTAAATATATTTTGATTATACTATTAGAGTTGTCCCATTTTTGTCTCCCCTTTAGTCCCCTACTCCCTGTACCCCCACTCCCACCAGCAATCCCCCACCTTAGTTCATGTCCATGGGTCATACATATAAATTCTTTGGCTTTTCCATTTCCCACACGACTCTTAAACTCCCCCTATTTTGTACCTAACATTTATGCTTCTTATTTTCTGTACCTTTGCCCCCATTCCGCCTCCTCCTGGATATTCACTCCCTCCATATGATCTCCACTTCTGTGATTCTGTTCCTGTTCTAGTTGTCTGCTTAGTTTGTTTGTTTTTTAGGTTCAGTTGTTGATAGTTGTGAGTCTCTTGTCATTTTACTATTCCTATTTTTGATCTTTTTCTTCTTCGATAACTTCCTTTAATATTTCATATAATAAGGGCTTGGTGATGAAGAACTCCTTTAACTTGACCTTTTCTGAGAAGCACTTTATCTTTCCTTTCATACTAAGTGATAGCTTTGGTGGACAGAGTAATCTTGGATGTAGGTCCTTGCCTTTCATGACTTTGAATGCTTCTTTCTAGACCCTTCTTGTCTGCAAAGTTTCTTTTGAGAAATCAGCTGAAAGTCTTATGGGAACTCCTTTGTAAGTACCTGTCACCTTTTCTCTTCCTGCTTTTAAGATTCTTTCATCTTTATCTTAGCTGTATTTTTTTCTGGAGCTTTGATCTGTTCTTTCACTTGGGCCCATTTTGTTTTTGGTTTTTGTTCGGTCTCAGCAAGCCTGTTACATAGTAAGAGGCACCAGCCATGGTACTTGCCAGGGCGATGCAATCCATCTGGCTGCTTTCTGATACTATATGTGGAGAGGGGTCTGAGAGGAAACAATGCTGCTTTCTTTGCTCTCCACCGGCTTTCAGTCACTTCTCCTGTTACCCATAAGCAAATTGGGCCCTTCTGGTGCTGATTCCCATATGGGTGGGTTTGTGTACGTTCTAGGACCCTGTGGGTCTCTCCAATGCACTCTCCTATGAGGCTGGGAGTTTCTCCTGCCATCTCAAGCCCCGCTGGTATTTTCAGTCAGAGTTTTTGAGGCTTTATTTCCCCGCACTGAAACCCTGGGTTGCTCGGTCTGTCACACTCCTCATTGTTCCTCCCAGTTTATCCTCACACACAAATGTGGTACTGTCCACTCAGCTAGCTGCCACCTTGCTGGGAGTCCTCTCCACCCCAGCTGCCTGTCTCGCCCCCACCTACTGGTCTGGATGAATGTTTCTTTTTTAACTCCTTGGTTGTCAGACTTCCATAGAGTCCAACTTTCTGGAAGTTCTGGTTATTTTTTGTTTTAAATTTTGCTGTTGTCCTTCTTTTGCTTGTGCGAGGGGGCAAATTGTATCTACCTACACCTCCATATTGGCCAGAAGTCCCCCAGAACAGTATTTTTATATCAGTTTTATTGAGCTATAATTATCATACATGAAATTCGCCCTTTTAAATTGTACAGTTCAGTGTTTTTAGTATTTCACAAAGTTGTGCAACTATTACCATTATCTAATTTTAGAATATTTTTATGACAGAATAGTATTTTAAATGCACAAAATGAAATAGGATTACAAAACCAACTATACAGACATATAGTAATCAAAATATTTTAAAGCCATGAAATAATATATGTGCCTCATTAATACATTAAATTACAAGATGGAGCAGAATATTTTACACTACTATAATTTCAAAGTATGCCAAAGTATCATGAGATAGATGATATTCGAGTTATCTTCAACAACTGTAATGTGATCTGAAAATCTATGTTCTTTCCATTGGTGACCAAGTCACCAGAACTGCTAATATTACGATACCTTGTTGCCTTATTCACAATGGAAGGAAATAATAATTTTCAATTAGCAATTGGTGAAAATAAAGACATAATGTCTTCCTCCCAATTTTATAGAGCATTTAATGTAAAGGAATCAATTTTCACAGAAGAGATAGTGGCAGAACCTTTAGGAGGCTGATGACCATCCATCAGGATATGAAGAGCACTGTGAAGCAAGGCTGCAGGAAGGGGGAAAGGGTAATAGATTTGTGAAATAGTTCACAGGTAGAATTCAAGAAACAATTAGAGGTGAAGGGCAAAGAAAAGATGAAAGATGACATCAAGATTTCTAGAAGAGTTGGATGGATAAAAACAAATGTTTTAACATTTTTAAAACTTGACACATGACATCAATTCTAATTAAGATTACTCAATATCTAAGTGAATTTCATTAACAACAGTGATATCACTAATAAAGATAATGAGCATAACAGAAAAGAACATTGACAGTATGAAACATGAATGAGAAAAAGAGAGGTAGAGTGGAAATAAGGATATCAAATATATTGCAGCAAAATCCAACTCTAAATATGTCCTTCCACAACTCCAATTTATTCAACATATCTCCTGATTCCTCTATCACCATATTTCTAGCATATCTGGAATCAGAAGAGCTGGGTTCAAATTCTGACTTTCTCAGAGGGACTGCCAGCCAAGATGGAGGCATAGGCAGACACACTTTGCCCCCTCACACAACCAAAAGGAGAATAACTACAAATTTAAAAACAAAAAATAACCAGAACTTCCAGGGAATCAAACTGTATGGAAGTCTGACAACCAAGGAGTTAAAGAAGACTCATTCATTGCAATTAATAATAGGGGTAGAGACGATATGTGGCAATGCAGTGGCTAAAGGACCAAATGAGAGGAACAGAGGAGACAGAGACTGGAAGACAGGGTGGTCCCACATTTGTGTACAGATAACCAGGAGGAACAACTGGGGAGCGAGACAAACAGCACAACCAAGGTTCCAGGGCCGGGAAAGCAAGCCTCAAAAGCTATAGAACTAGAGGACTTCCAGCCAAGATGGAGGCATAGGTAGACGCACTCTTCCTCCTCACTAAAACCAAAACAAGGACAACAATTTAAAAACCAGAAACAACCACTACTGACAGAAAATTGAACTGTATCAAAGTCTGACAACCAAGGAGTTAAAGTAGACATATTCATCCAGACCAGTGGGGTAGGGGGCAGGCATCTGGGCAGACAGGTCATGGCAAAGCAGTGGCTGGTGGACCCTGGGTGCACAAGGCAGCAGCTGGTGGACCCCTGGCGCTAGGTGGAAGAGGGCAGACACTGCAAAGCAGTGGATTATGGAGAGGGGCAGCACACAAGGCAGCTAGCAGACCAGGTAGTCCCAAATTCCTGTGTAGATAAACCAGGCAAAACTGGGAAGGGAGACAGAACCCGCAACCAGGGTCTCAGAGCGGGGGAAATAAAGCCTCAAAACACCAATTGAAAACACCTGTGGGGGTTGAGGTGGCAAGCGGGACAAACTCCCAGCCTCACAGGAGAGTTCACTGGAGAAACCCACAGGGTCCTAGAACACACACAAACCTACCCACGTGGGAATCAGCACCAGAAGGGCCTGCTTTGCTTGTGGGAAGCGGGGGGAGTGACTGAAATCTGGCAGAAAGCAGAACAAGCGTCATTGTTCCTTCTTGAACCCCTACCCCATATACAGCATCACAACCCAGCTACTGGGTTGCCCCACCCTGGTGAACACCTACGGCTCTGCCCCTTACTACATAACAGGTATGTAAGAGCAAAAAAAAAAAAAAAAAAAAAAAAAACCCAAACAGAAGAACAGATCAAAGCTCCAGAACAAATACAACTAAGCAACAAAGAGATAGCCAACCTATCAGATACACAGTTCAAAACACTGGTAATCAGGATACTCACAGAATTAGCTGAATTTGGTCACAAATTAGATGAGAAAATGAAGGCTAGGCTAAGTGAAATAAAGGAAAATGTATAGCAAACCAATAGTGCTAGGACGGAAACTGGGACTCAAATCAACAGTGTAGACCAGAAGGAAGAAAGAAATAACCAAACAGAAAAGAATAAAGAAACAAGAATTTTTTTTTTTTTTCAAAAAAAATGAGGAGACGCTTAGGAACCTCCAGGACATCTTTAAACATTCTAGCATCTGAATTATAGGGGTAACAGAAGGGGAAGAGGAAGAGCAACAAGTCAAAAACTTATTTGAACAAATAATAAAGGAGAACTTCCCCAATCTGGCAAAGGAAATAGACTTCCAGAAAGTCCAGGAAGCTCAGAGTCCCAAATAAGTTGGACCCAAGGAGGAACACACCAAGGCACATCATAATTACATTACCCAAGATTAAAATGAAGGAGAGAATCCTAGAAGCAGCAAAAGATAAGGAGACAGTTATCTACAAAGGAGTTCCCATCAGACTGTCAGCTGATTTCTCAAAAGAGACCTTCCAGGTAAGAAGGGGCTGGAAAGAAATATTCGAAGTCATGAAAGGCAAGAACCTACATCCAAGATTGCTCTATCCAGCAAAGCTTTCATTTAAAATGAAAGGGCAGATAAAGTGCTTCACAGATAAGGTCAAGTTAAGAGAGTTGATCATCACCACGCCCTTATTATATGAAGTGTTCAAGAGACTTATCTAAGGAAAAGAAGATAAAAAACTTGTAGGACAAAATGACAGCATACTCACAATTATTAACAACCACACCTAAAACTAAAACAAAAACAAAAACAGACTAAGCAAAAAACTGCAACACGAACAGAACCATAGAAATGGAGATCACATGGAGGATTCCCAACAGGGGAGTGGAAGGAGGAGAGAGGGGGAAAGGTACAGAGAATAAGTAGCATAGAAGGTAGGTAGAAAATAGATGGGGGGAGGGCAGGAATAGTGTGGGAAATGTAGAAGCTAAAGAACTTATAAGTATGACACATGGACATGAACTAAAGGGGATATGTGGATGGGAGTGGGTATGCAGGTAGTGGGGAGTGAAGGAGGGAAATGGGACAACTATAATAGCATAATCAATAAAATATACTTATAAAAAAAACTCTCTAGTACTAAAAACCTGTGGGGGTTATAGCACTGGGAAAAAAAATCCCAGCCTCACAGGAGAGTTCATCAGAGAGACTCACAGGGTCCTATAATGTACACAAAACTACCCACCCAGGAATCAGCACCAGAAATGCCCAATTTGCTTGTGGATAGTGGGGGAAGTGACTGAAAGCAGGGCAAGAGTCAAGCAAGTGGCACTGTTCCCTCTCCAATGCCTACCCCACATACAGCACCACAACAGAGCAACATAGATTGGTCCACCCTGGTGAACGCCTAAGGCTCTGCTTCTTGCTATGTACCAGCTGTGCCAAGACAAGAAAATTTGGTCTTAATGAAAGAACAGATCAAAGCTCCAAATATAGAACTAAGCGATGAATAGATAGCCAATCTATCATATGCAGAGTTCAAAACAATGGTTATCACTGCCCTGGCTGGTGTAGCTCAGTGGATTGAGGATCCTTTGGCCTGCGAACCAAAGGATAGAGGTTCGATTCCCAGTCAGGGCACATGCCTGGGTTGCAGGACAGTTCCCAGCAGGGGACGCACAAGAGGCAACCATACATTGACATTTCTCTACCTCTCTCCTTCCCTTCCCCTCTAAAATAAATAAATAAATAAAATATTTTTTTAAAGAAACCAATGGTTATCAGGATGCTCACAAAAGTGGTTGAATATGGTCAAAAGATGGGAGGAAAAAGTGAAGGCTATGCAAAGTGAAATAAAGGAAAACATACAGAGAACCAACAGTGAAGGGAAGGAAACCAGGACTCACATCAACCATTTGGAGCAGAATAAACATTCAACCACAACAGAATGACGCAACAAGAATTTAAAAAAGTGAGGAGAGGCTTAGGAACCTCTGGGACAACTTCAAAAATTCCAACATCCAAATCATAAGGGTGCCAGAAGGAGAAAAGGAAAAGGGAGAAATTGAAAACTTATTTGAAAACATAATAAAGGAGAACTTTCCCAATCTGGCAAAGGAAATAAACTTCCAGGAAGTCTATTTCCTTTGAAGCTCAGAGAGTCCCAAACAAGTGGGACCCAAGGAGGAACACACCAAGGCACATCGTAATTACATTACCCAAGATTAAAGATAAGGAAAGAGTCTTAAAAGAAGCAAGAGAAAACGAGAGAGTTACCTACAAAGGAGTTCCCATCAGACTATCAGCTGATTTCTCAAAAGAAACCTTGTAGGCAAAAAGGGGCTGGAAAAGAAGTATTCCAAGTCATGAAATGCAAGGACCTACATCCCAGATGACTGTACCCAGCAACGCTATCACTTCGAATGGAAAAGTAGAAAAAGTGCTTCCCAGAAAAGGTCAAGTTAAAGGAGTTCATCATCACCAAGTCCTTATTATATGAAATGTTAAAGGGAGTTACTGAAGAAAAAGATGATGATCAAAAATAGGAACAACAAAATGACAACAAACTCATAATTATCAACAACTGAACCAAAAAAACAAAAACAAACTAACCAAACTAGAACAGGAACAGAATCACTGAAATGTAGATCACATGGAATGTTGTCAGCAGTCAAGGGGAAGATGGAGGAAATGGTACAGAGAATAAGAAGCATAATTGGTAGGTACAGAAGAGGGGGAGGTTAAGAATAGTATAGAAAATGGAGAAGCCACAGAATTTATATGTATGACCCATGGACAGGAACTTAGGGGGGGTATTGCTGGGGGAGGGGGTACAGGACAGAGGGGAATAAGGGGAAGAAAAAACAATGGGACAACTGTAACAGCATAATAAATAAAATATGCTTAAAAATAAATATGGGGGTGGCGTGGAGGGGTGAAAATGGCAACAAATGTACTTGAACACCAATAAAAATCAATAAATAAAAACAAAATTTTATATTTCTGTAGTAAAACTTATCTGTCTTAATTTTTACTTCTTTGGATTCTGAATAATAGTAAGGAAGCCTTTCCCTTCACAAAGGTTAAAGAGACAATCATTTGTTTCCTCCTAATATTTGCATGGTTTTATATTTTTATATTAGATTTTAAATACATTTGGAGTTTATTCTTGTATTTGTTGTGAGATATGGATCTAATTTTGTCTTTTCCTAAATGGCTATCTAGTTGCCTCAGCATCATTCATTAAAAAAATTAACCTTTACTTCAGTAATTTCAGATGCCATCTTTGTCATACACTAAATTAAATGTGTTGGGTTAAAAGTTCATTTGGTTTTTTCCATGTGATGGCTCTAGTAGCACTCATTTGTCTTTAACTTCATTGGAAACAATTTTGTTAGACTGTTTTGTGATAGCTGTCATATCAGTGTGCATTTAAAAAAACTTATCAAAACTGGAGAATTTGGAATAGGACTTCCGGCCAAGATTAAGGTGTAGATGGAAATAATGTGCCTCCTCGCACAACCAAAATTATGGACAACAAGGATTTAGAAACAAGAAAACAACCAGAACTGAGAGAAAATTGAACTGTAAAGAGGTCTGACAACCATTCATCCAGACCGGTAAGAGGGACAGAGTCATGGCAGGAGGAAGTGGAGGTTGGCAGACCCAGGCATGCAGGCGGTGACTAGAGGACCCCAGGTGCAAGGCGGCTGGATGACCAGGTGGTCCCACATTCACGTGCAGATAATCCAGGTGAAAACAGGAACAAGACAGAACTTGCAACCCTGGGCCCCGGGCGCCAGGAAATAAAACCTAAAAACACCGAGAACTTGCCCGCACATACAGCGTCACAACCCAGCGACTAGGCTGTCCTGCCCTGGTGAATAGCTAAGGCTCCACACCTCACTACATAACAGCCAAGACCAGACCCCCCCGCCCAAAATGGCTCAAATGGGAGAACCAATCAAAGCCCCAGAGTCAATTCATCTAAGCGACCAACAGATAAACAATGTACCAGATGCACAGTTCAAAGCCCTGGTGATCAGGATGCTCACAGAATTGGTCGATTTTGCTCACAAATTAGATAAACAAATGAAGGCTACAATAAGTGAAATGAAGGAAAACGCACAGGGAACCAATAGAGATGGTAGGAAAACTGAGACTCAAATTAATGGAGTGGATCAGAAGGAAGAAACAAACATCCAATCAGAAAAGAATGAAGAAACAAGAATTAAAACAAACAAACAAACAAAAAAAAAAAAAAACAAGAGGCTTAGGAAACTCCAGGACATCTTGAAACGTCCCAACATCCGAATTATAGGGGTACCAGAAGGGGAAGAAGAAGAGCAACAAGTGGAAAACTTATTTGAACAAAGAATAAAGGAGAACTTCCCCAATCTGGCAAAAGAAATACACTTCCAGGAAGTCCAGGAAGCTAAGAGAGTCCCAAAGAAGTTGGACCCAAGGAGGAATGCACCAAGGCACATCAGAATTACATTAGCCAAGATTCAAATGAAGGAGAGAATTCTAGAAGCAGCAAGGGATAAGGGGACAGTCACCTACAAAGGAGTTCCCATCAGACTGTCAGCTGATTTCTCCAAAGAGACCTTACAGGCAAGAAGGGACTGGAAAGGAGTATCCTAAGTCATGAAAGGCAAGGGCCTACATCCAAGATTGCTCTATCCAGCAAAGCTGTCATTTAGAATATGGAAGGGAAGATAAAGTGCTTCTCAGATAAGGTCAAGTTCAAGGAGTTCATCATCACCAAGCCCTTATTATATGAAATGTTAAAGGGACGTACCTAAGAAAAAGGAGATAAAAAATATGACAGTGAGCCCTGGCTGGTGTAGCTCAGTGGATTGAGCGCGGCCTGTGAACCAAAGGATCGCGGTTCGATTCCCAGTCAGGGCACATGCCTGGGTTGCAGGCCAGTTCCCAGCATGGGACACATAAGAGGCAACCATACATTGATATTTCTCTACTTCTCCCTCTCTCCTACCCTTCCCCTCTAAAGATAAATAAATAAATAAATAAATATTAAAAAAAAATATGACAGTGAAAAGACAGCAAACTCACAGATATTAACAACCACACCTGAAACAAAACCAAACTAAGCCAACAACTAGAACAGGAACAGAACCACAGAAATGGAGATCACATGGAGGGTTATCAACAGGGGAGTGGGAGGAGGAGAGAGGAGGAGAGAGGAGGAAAAGGTACAGAGAATAAGCAGCATAGACAGTGGGTACAAAATAGGGGGAGGGCAAGAATAGTGTGGGAAATGTAGACGCTAAAGAACTTATGACACATGGACATGAACTAAAGAGAGGGAATGTGGATGGGAGGGCATGTACAGGGTGGAGGGGAATGATGGGGGAGAAATGGGACAACTGTAATAGCATAATCAATAAAATATAATTTAAAAAAAACTGGAGAATTTTTGTGTAGCCATTTTAATACTGAAGAGGGAAGAATATACCCAACATTTTCAGCAGATTATGTTTTATTATTTCAAGAAAAGTAAAAATGCAACTAAAACTCAAAAACAAGATTTCTGCAGTGTATGAAGAAGGTTGTGTGACTGACTGAATATGTTAAAAGTAATTTGCAAATTTTCATGCTGGAGATTTCTTCTAGTTTTTGCATATGAATGTCAGTATAAACTTGTATATGCCATAACATAGCTTGTTGGTATTTTTATTGGTTGGTATTTTATCAAATTTATAAATTAACTTATGGAGAACTGGTATCATTATAATGCTGAGTCATCTTATTCAAAAATTGAGAATATTGTCTTTCCATGTTTTCACACGTTTATTTCTCTGTGGAGTGTTTAAAATTTCTCCTCATATAGGTTCCTCATTTCTTTATTCTGAAGTACCTAAGTGATATTGTAAATGAGTTTTCCCTTCCATTATGCCTCTCTTTCATGTTTGTATATATGAAGGCTACTGATTTTTTTTAACATTAAGTTTTTTATCCTGTTACACCAGTGGATTCTTTCATTGTTTGGATTGGTTTTAACTTTGATTCTCTGAAGTTTTCCAGGGATGTTATCAGAGCATTTGTACAACGACATAGTTTTCATCATTCTTCACCCATTTAGTTAGATACCCCTTCTTGTTTAATTGGATTGGTTAATAACTCTGGTATAATGAGGAAGAACAGCAAAGACAGTTGACATCCTTATCTTGTTCCGGATTTTAATGGAAATGCCTCTAATATTTCTCCATTCCATAAGATACTGGCGTTAGAATTAAATATTTCTATTGATACAGTATCAATTGTATTAAAACAGTGTATTGATACTGTATTTATTGATACTGAAGGAGAAAGTATCTCTCAATTACTATTTCCTGGAGTGCTTTTTATAATAAATGGGTGTTGGCCCTGACTGTGTGGCTCAGTGGATTGAGCGCCGGACTGCAAACCAAAGGGCTGCTGGTTCGATTCCCAGTCAGGGCATGTGCCTGGGTTGCAGGCAGGTCCCCAGTGGGGGGCACATGACGCGCAACCACGCATTGATGTTTCTTGCCTATCTTTCTCCTTCCCTTCCCTTCCCTCCAAAAATAAATAAATAAAATTCTTTAAAAAGAAAAAAAATAAATGGGTGTTGGATATTGTCAAGGGGTTTCTCGATATCTAGAGATAATGATATAATATTTCCATAGATGCATGAATATAGTATATGATATTCAGGGATCCTCTAATATTAAACAAGTCTTCCATTCCTGAAATAAATCTCCCTTAGTCATTATTTTCCTAATGTGGTATTAGATTTCATTTACTAATATTGTGTTTAGATTTTTTGCGTCAATGATCATGTACAATATTGGTCTGTATCTATCTGTAATGCCTTTATTTGGTTTAGGTGTCAGAGTTGTACTTGCTTTATAAAAGAAATTAGGGAGTTCCTTTTTTAATACTCTAGAATAATTCATAGAGCACTGAAACTATCTGGTCTTTGAAGGTCTGTTATAATTCTTCTGCGAAAGTACCTGGGCCTGAGACATTTTTGTATGGTAGTTCCTTAATAACTTCCTCTATTTCTCCTTTAGAAACTGGACCATTTAAGCTTTCTATCTTTAATGGGAACAATTTTGGCAATCTGTAATTCCATAGAAAATTATATACCTAGATTTTTCAATTTGCATAAAATTCTGAAAAGTAGCCTCTCACTGATTTTTTTTATTGTATTTTATTGATTCTGCTATTACAGTTGTCCTGATTTTTAACTTCTATTTCAGTAATTATTTGTTCCTTGTCACTTATTCTTTATATTTGTGCTTTTTACCTTTTTTAAAGATTTATTTATTCAAGATCAGAGTAGAATTAAATGATGCAGAGACTAAAAGAACAATTCTAAGGATCAATGAATCCAGGAGCTGCTTCTTTGAAAAGATAAACAAAATCAACAAGTCTTTAAGCAGACTCATCAAGAAAAAGACAGAGAAGACCTAAATAAACAAAATCAGAAATGAAAGAGAAGAAATTACAACTGACACCACAGAAATACAAAGGATTTTAAGAAATTACTACAAGAACTGTATGCCAAAAAATTTGAAAACCTAGGTGAAATGGACATGTTTCTAGAAAAATAAAATCTTCCAAAACTGAATGAAGAAGAGGCAGAAAGCCTGAACAGACCAATAACAGCGACAAAATTGAAGCAGTAATTAAAAAAACCCCTGGGACACAAAAGCCCTGGACTGGACGGTTTCACGGGAGAATTTTACAAAACTTTTAAGGAAGAGCTAACCCCTATCCTTCACAGACTAGTCCAAAAAATCTGAGAAGGAAGACTCCCAAACTGTTTTTATGAAGCCAGCATCATCCTAATCCCAAAACCAGATAAAGACACAACAAAGAAAGAAAACATCAGGCCAATATGCCTGATGAAAACAGATACTAAAATCCTCAAAAAAATACTGGCAAACAGCATCCAGCAATACATTAAAAAGATCATACACCATGATCAAGTGGGGTTCATCCCAGGATGCAAGGATGGTACAATATTCACAAATCAATAAACATAATACATCACATAAACAAAAGGAAAGACCAAAACCACATGATTATATCAACAGATGTGGGAAAAGCACTTGATAAGGTGCAAAACCCATTATGATAAAAACAGTCAGCAAAGTCAGAGTAAAGGGAGCATACCTCAAATAATAAAGACCATGTATGAGAGACCTACAGCCAACATCATACCCAATTGGCAAAAACTAAATCTTTCCCACTGAGATCAGGAACAAGACAAGGATGTCCACTTTCACCTCTTCCATTCAACATACGTCCTAGCCATAGCAATCAGACAAGAAAAGGATATAAAACGCATCCATATTGGAAAGGAGGAAGCAAAACTGTCACTATTTGAAGATGACATAATAGTGTACATAGAAAATCCTACAGACTCCACCAAAAAATTACTCAACATAATAAATAAATTTGGCAAAGCAGTGGGATATAAAGTCAATATTCAGAAATCAAAGGTATTTTTGTACACCAACAATGAAATGTGAGAAACAAAAATCAGGAAAAAAATTCCATTTGCTATAGCATAAGAAAAATAAAGTACCTAGAAATGAATGTAACCATGGAGGTAAAAGACCTGTACTCAGAAAAATACACAACACTGAAGAAAGAAATTAAGGAAGACACAAAATAATAGAAGCGTATAATGTGTTCAGGGATTGGAAGAAATAACACCATCAAAATGTCCATACTACCCAAAGCAATTTATAGATTTAATGCAATCAAAGTACCAATGGCATGTTTCACAGATATAGAACAAACACTTCAAAAATTTATATGGAACCATAAACAACCCCAAATAGCTGCAGCAATTTTGAGAAAGAAGAACAAAGTAGGAGGGATCACAATGCCTGATATCAAACTGTATTACAAGGCCACAGTAATCAAAACAGCCTGATGCTGTCATAAGAACAGATACATAAAACAATGGAACAGAATAGAGAGCTCAGAAATAAACCCAAGTCTCTATGGTCAATTAATATTCAACAAAGGAGGCAGAAACATAAAATGGAGTAGAAACAGCCTCTTCAACAAATGGTGCTGGGAGATCTGGACAGCTACCTGCAAAAAAACAAAACTCGATCACCAACTTACACCATACACAAAAATAAATTCAAGATGGATAAAAGACTTAAATATAAGTCATGATGCAATAAAAATTCTAGAGAACATAGAAGGGGAAATCTCAGATATTCCACACAGCAATATTTTCACTGATTTGTCCCCTAGAGGAAGGGTCATAAAGGAAAAAAATAAACAAATGGGATCTCACCAAAATAAAAAGTTTCTGCATGGCTAAAGAAAACAGCATTAAAATGAAAAGAGAACCAACTATATGGGAAAACGTATTTACCAATGATACCTTGGACAAAGGTTTGATCTCCAAAATCTATAAAGAACTGACAGGACTCCACTCCAGGAACACAAACAACCCAATTTAAAAATGGGCAAAAAACTTAAACAGTTCTCCAAGGAGGGCATACAAAGAGCTGAGAGACATATAAAAAGATGCTCAGCATCTCTAGCCATCAGAGAGATGCAAATTAAAACCACAGTGAGATACCACCTCTTACCAGTTAGAATGGCCATCATAAACAAATCAACAAGTGTTGGAGAGGATACAAAGAAAAGGGAGCCCTAGTACACTGTTGGTGAGAATGTAGACTAATGCAGCCACTGTAGAAAACATTATGGAATTTCCTCAGAAAACTAAAAGTGGAACTGCCTTTCAACCTGACAATTCCACTGCTGGGATTATACCCTAGGAACCCTGAAAGACCAATCCAAAAAAACCTATGCACCCCAATGTTCATAGCAGCACAATTTACAATAGCCAAGTGCTGGAAGGAATCTAAGTGCCCATCAGTAAATGAATGGATAAAAAAACTATGGTACATTTACACAATGGAATACTATGCAACAGAAAGAAAGGAGGAGCTCCTACCCATTGCATCAGCATGGATGGAACTGGAGAACATTATGCTAAGTAAAATAAGCCAGGCAGTGAAAGACAAAAGCATTTGATCTCTCCTATAAATGGAACCTAATCAACAAAGCAAACAAGCAAGCAAAATATAACCAGAGACAGTGAAATTAAGAACAGACTAACAGTAGCCAGAGGGGAGGTGGAAGGGGATAAAAGAGAGAAAAGGGGTAGGGGTTTTCAGGAACATGTATAAAGGACACATGGACAACAAGGAAACCAGGAGGGAGGTAAGATCGAGGGTAGGATGTGGGATGGCTGGGGTAAGGGGAAATAGAGGCAACTGTAGTTGAACAATAAAAAAGTTTTAATAAAAAATAAGACTTATTTATTTATTTTTAGACAGAGGGAAATGGAGGGAGAGAGGGAGAGAAACATCAATGTGTGGTTACCCCTTACATGCCCCAAACTAGAGACCTGGCCCGCAATCCAGGCATGTATATACCCTGATTGGGAATCAAACCAGCAACCCTTTAATCCACAGGCTGGCACTCAATCCACTGAGCCACACCAGCCAGAGCATACCTTTTTTAATTGATCAAATGTACTAGCTGGTTCATCCATTTTGTAATTTTTGGAAACAGGAGTTTGATTATATTTATTATTTTGTCATTCTCATTGTTATTAATTTCTGCTTTTATCTCTATTATTTCATTCTTTGTGATTTCTTTGGTTTACTTTGTTGTTCTTTTGCTGGTTTGCTGAGCTTGGACTTTAATTCATTTATTTTTATTCTTCCATTTTTATTGATAGTGTTTAGATAATAAACTTTTCTCTGATAACAGCCTTAAATGCATCCCAGAGATTCTGACATGTAGAATTTTCATTGTTATTACTTCTTAAAAATGATATAATATCCATGACTTAAATATAAGTCATGAGGCAATAAAAATTCTAGAGGAGAACATAGAGGGGGAAATCTCAGATATGCCACACAGCAATATTTTCACTGATTTTTTTGTATTCCCCTTTCACCTAGAACTTATTTAATAGGTTTTAAAATTTCCAGATAAAGGACCTTATTTTTCTTGTTGTTGCTAATAAATTCTAGTTTTACATTTGATCAGCATGTTCATAATAATTTTACTTTACAGAAGTTACTCATATTTTGTTTGTGACCTAGTAGTCTCAATTTTTCTGAAAGCATGGTTGGTGCATAAAAAGAGTATGTATTATTACAGTGTAGAGTTCAATTTATATCCATGAGAAATACCCTATTTACGACCCCATTTCCATCATTTATCTCCATTAGTTATATTGTTAGAACTTGTACCATTAAAAATACAAATTAAAACCACTGTAAGACATCACTGAACACCGATGAGAATAGCTAAAATAAAAAATAGGGTAATAATGTCTTGGCTGAGTCACCTGGTGGAGAATCATCCAGTACACCAAAAGGTTACCAGTTCAATCCCCAGTTGGATGTGTATGGGAGGCAACCGATCGATTTTTTTCTCTCGTATCTATGTTTCTCTCACTTCCTCTCTCTCTAAAATTAATAATATCCTAGGTGAGAATTTTTTTTTTAAAAAAAGGATAATTCCAAATGCTGCAAAGATGTTGAGAAACTGGAAAAAGATACATTGCTAGTAAAAATTTTAAATGGTATAGCCACTCTGAAAAATAGTTTGTCAGTTTCTTGTAAAACTGAACATGTACTTACCATATGGTACAGCAACTGCACTTTTAGACATTTATGCCAGAGAAATGAAAATTTATGTTCACACAAAAACCTGTACACGAATTTCACAGCTGCTTTATTCATAATAGCCCACATAGGGAAACAACCCAATGTTCTTCAGCAGCTGAATACTTAAACTCTGGTAGATCCATACAATGGAATGCTACTCAGCATTGAAAAGAATTATTGATATATACAACAATTTAGATGGATCTCAGGGCATTATGTTTAGTGAAAATAAGGCAACCTCAAAAGATTACATTTAGATAACATGATTTCACTTACAAAGCATTTACATGACTCTATTTATATAACACTCTCAAGATGACAAAGTTAAGATGAAGACCAAATTAGTGGTTGTCAGAAGACAAATGGGGATTGGAGCATAGGCAGTGATGTCTTTTAAAGAGGTAGCATTAAAAAGTTCCTTTGTGGTGATGGAACGGTTCTCTATTCTTATAAATTCGTGGTATTAACACAGATTTATACATGGGATCAAACTTCAGAGAACTACACACACACACAGAGCATATGAATACAAAATAAGGTCTGTGGGATAGTTAACAGTATCATAGCAATGTCACTTTCCTGATATTGATGTTGTACTAAAGTTATACAAGATATCACCATTGGGGAAGCTGGGTGAAGGGTTCCTGAAACTTTATGTATTATTTTTGTAATCCCTTCTGAGTCTTATTTCAAAATTAAAAGTTTTTCAAATAATAAAATAAGTGACTATTATCTTTATGCTACTATATAATTCTGACATGTATTCCTATGGGTTTTTTTTTTTTCCCACACCACCAAGTAATTCACTCAGATCTAACACTATCTACCTAGAGACAGCATCAGTCAGATCCCAGAAGTTCAGGGATCAGTTCCACAAGACAGTCCCTCCTTACTCCCCCATTTCAGTCACCAATCATAAATCCAGCTTGTCACCATAGATTACAGGTTCCCACAACCTCCTCCTCAGACTCAATTAATTTGCTAGAAGGGCTCACAAAACTCAGAGAAACATTTACTTACACTTACCAGTGTAAAAAGATATTATAAAGTATATACATGAACACTTAGATGGAAAAGATACATAGGGTAAGATATGTGAGAAGGGGCACAGGGCTTCCACACCCTCCCTGGTCGCTACACTCTCCTGAATCTCCACATGTTCAACAACCTGGAAGCTCTCCAAACTCTGCCCTTTTGGGTTTTTAATGGAGGTTACAGGCATGACTGATTAACTGGAGAGTAATTCAATCTCCAGCCCTTCTCTCCTGCAAGGAGGGGTACTGAAATTTCCAACCTTGTAATCACATTGTTGGTTCACCTGCCAACCAGACCCCATCCTTAAGTGTTTTCTAAATGTCACTTCATTAATATTAACTCAGGTGTGGCTGAATGGAATTCATTATGAATATCAAGACACCTTTATCACTCTAGTCACCTAAAAAATTCCAAGACTTTTAGAAGCTCTGTGCTGGAAATGGGGACAAAGATCAAGTAAGTATATATTTCATATTATAAATCCCATTAATGAGGGCTCTCTCTGGAACACACCTATGATTTTCTTCCCTCTCAGGCACACATCTTTATTTTTCTCTCCTAAATTTAAGGGTCCCCATGAGACCTGCAACCACAGGAGCAACAGGCAGTGGCAACTTGTCCTGGGATTACCCCCCCGAACCTGTCTCCAAACTCCGCTTTTCTCTAACTTTTCAGTGAGCTAACAGCAACCATGCCTTGGCTCACTTCCGTCACTGTAGCTTTTACTTCTGAGTCCATGCAGCTCAGCATGGCTGACTTCTTTCCTCTAACGTTTCTAGGGAGCCAAAGCAGAGCACCACTTAGGCTCTCTCCTGTTGCTTCTTCCACCCTAAGCCCTTCCTTTGTTTCACTGTCCCAGTTTTAATAAGTGTACTCTCATAATAAAAAAAAATCCATCCCAATAACAGAACTAATAATTCTAAAATTTATATCTTAATTTCAAACTTTTCCTCTGAGTTTTGGACTTCATTTCCAATCCATACATGACATCTTCACTGGATGCCTGAGAGATATCAAAAACTTAACATGCCTAAGACAGAACCCTTATTTTTCCTCATGAACCTATTACCTCTCAGTCTTTCCTAATAAAGGCTACCTAGTTACTAAAACCAGAAACCCAGAGTAGTAGATTGCTACCCTTCCTTCATCTCCAAATCCACATCATCAGAAATTCCTGTTAACTCTATTCACAGCTACATCTGAAATTCATCCATTTCTCATGATCTACACTAGCCTATTATCTCTCAACTTGAACTATCATAAATTAGTAACTCTGAAACCACTCCATGACCAGCCCTTCACAACCACAACTACAATATTCTATTATCTTGACCCTTAGTTATTTACCTTAATAGCATTCATTATCATCTGCAAATATTTTGTATACATTTGTCTTCCACACAGGCACTTGAGCTCCACAAAGGCAGATACCAGGTAAATGTTGTTCACAATTGTATCCCCAGTACACAGTGCCTCAACTCCAACAGTTAATACAAATATACTGTGTAGATGAAGAACTCAATTTTAGTTATTTTATGAGAATATGTCAGTGCTGATTTTCTGCTAAATTCCCTAGGATTCAGGGGAACATTGCCCTTTCCAAACACCATTGTTCTAGTTCTAGTTGTTATCATTCTTTATCATTCTATTGTTTACTCTGCCTTTCTTTGATAATTCTTATTGTTCAGCAGTTGGAATTCCACACTTTATCTTCTTGTTTTCTACTTAATCTCTTGTATAATCTTGTACATACTGATAGCTATTTTCCTGACACTACTTCAGTATTTTATAAAGTATATTTTGCTTATTACTTCTACTAATATTACTATTTTGTTATTATATGCAGGTTTAACACCTTATATTCATTCTTTCATTTAATCTTCACAAACAACCCTATAAGTTATGTATTTTTATTTCCTTCACCAACAAGGATAAAGGTGTATAATGAGGTCAAGTAACTTGCCTAAAAACACAGACTTCAGAAGTTCTAGGACCAGGATTCAAATTTGGTCTGATTCCAGAGACTACAATTACCAGTTTATACTGTCTACCTTACTTTCTTTTCTTTTTCTTTTTTTTAATTTCTTGGAGGAAAAGATAGCTGCTGGTTTCTTCATTCAACAGCTTATTTTAAAGAAGCAAAAATGGACATCAGAGAAGAAAGGTAGTTTTTCCTAGCAATGGTAGATGGAAGAACAAGGATTCAAACTCCTGCCTACCTGACTATAACCCATGCTTTTTTCATTACCTAAAGGTTTCTTAATCAGAGGCTCAGCAATTCTAGTGACCTTTGTAGGCCCATGCAAAATTTTGTTTCTATCTACTTACGTCCATTTTTCTGGAGAAATGGCCCTTAGCATATCAAAGAGGTCTATGACTTCCTAAAAGGTTAAGAACCACCCCTATCCTGACTCTGAGAAAATGAAACATAAACCCCAATATTTCTTTAAATATATATGATTTACAATGTACAAGTTTGTTTTTATAAATTCTATTTCATTCTTACCAAACAAAATAAAGCAATACTCTCCAGCAAACCTAGACAGAAAACATTTTACAAAATTACCATTTTAACTCTACTTTTTAAAAATGTGTGTATATGCTTTAAATACTAAGGTATTATTATATGTAAAACGTGCCTTACATTCTTCAGGCTGGACAGATGAATAACTCCCAAGATTTAATAACTGACTGGTAAATGTTGATTGTAGTATTGTCTCACCAATCCAATGACCTTCATGAACAATAACATCTAGAAAGGGGGAAAGAGGGGATCATGCCATGAATTCCTTCATACTGTGGTTAACTTACCAGTCATAACAAATATGCATGTCTCCCACATACCAGGCAATCAAAGTTCAAATATGTTGTGGACCGTTCAGCTTGGTTTCAGGAGTTGTAACCCTCACCCCATGATGGGCTGTGTAAGAGCCAAGGGACCCACTTCATCTGGGTCTGTTCTGTCAAGAGGACATGAGCTACTAAGGAGACAAAGCTTATCTCCCTGGCAGGAGTGCTGCTTCTGCCTCACCCATCTCTGGCCCCAATGCTTGGTTGGCAGTCAATGATGGGTAAGGCTCCTCATGGGAGGGGCAACCTAAGCCAGACACGAGCACTTGGGAGGCCTCATGGAAGGACTGGGGGGGTGGGGGGGCTGCAGCAAAGAGGATGTGATGGACCCTCGCCCCCCGGCTATTCTGACATAGCCTGAGTCCTCATTTCCGTCTGAGAGATGTCTCCTGCTTCCTAATAGGCTTAAAGCCTGAAACTGTGGGGGTGAGCGGTGCAGCCCTGTACCGACCAGGACGGCTCCCTGGGTGATCCGGACATAAGAAAGAATTCCTAAAGTCTTGTGAAACCTGCTTTGCTAAGAGTGCTCCCCCTTAGGTGATAAGTGTCCCAGGAGGAAATGAGTATGTCTCCCAAAGTTTGGCAACCCCCTTTCCTGACAAACACTGGCTCGGATTAAGCCCTCAGATTTCTTTGAAATGTTAAACCTGTATTCCGGTGTATTGGAACCCAATAAAAGCCCAGTGAGGATGGGGCTCTGGGTCATTCTCCTCTGAGAGTTTGACCCCTTTCCTCCCCAAGCAGTCATGTCTTGGTAGTTTTTATTTTCATCCTTGACGGAGGGATGGGGCTCTGCGGGCGGAGCCCCCCCACATCTGGCGCCCAGGACAGGGACCCCCGCACAAATATGCTAAATGATTTAATTCCAGATCTTCTCAGTTTCAAACCCTTTCACCTGGTTACCTACAACTGCCTAATGGACATTCTTTTTGTGGGGGGGGGGGGGGGGAGGGAGGGTGGATAAACAAGGCAGCCAGCAACCTGGTCTCAGGACCACTAATGGACATTCTTGATTGTGTATTCTATTGGCTCCCCAAACTCAGGATGGCTAAACCAGGTAAATTAAAAGGTGGGGTTATCCAAGTATGGTTGTCTCCATTTTCCCCCCACCCTCGAACCTACCCCCTTTGGCTTTGTCCACATGTCCTTTATACAAGTTCCTTGATGATCCTTTCCCTATTTTCCCCCATTATCCCTCTTCCCCTTCCCTTCTGTTACTGTCAGTTTGTTCATTTCAATGTCTCTGATTATATTTTGCTTGTTTGTTTTGTTGATTAGGTTCCACTTATAGGTGAGATCATATGGTATTTGTCTTTCACCACCCGGCTTACTTCACTTAGGATGAACCCAAAGAGGCCTCCAACCCTCTACTTTTGACTCTGCTTCTTGAATCTGCCCACAGCCCCACTATTGCTACTGTTTACATCATACACCTTGTAGACAGTTTTACACCTGGGAAGCCAAACACTGAGCAAAAGGGCTGCTCAGTGAGCACTGAATCAGAGCAAAAGGAGTTAGATGAATTGACTTGCCAGTAAATAAGATGACATTGCCAGTGTCTCTTTATTAGAGACAGTACTTTACAATCTTACACAACCACCAAGGTATATTAACTAAAGTTCTCATTCCCCCAGCAAAACATATATAGAACCTACTAACGGTGTCTTGATGTTTTCTTTTTCTAAGCTTCTAAGGCTGACCCTATACCTCTTTTCTATCACATTCGTTCTTTAGAGGTGTAATTAAGCTTAATCAATTTCCTCCCAGTCTGAGATTCATCCTTAAAATGACTGGTATCTCTGCTCTACTATACTGTGTACTGACTTTAGGTCAATAAAGAACTGCAACAATGCCCTGGCCAGGTAGCTCAGGAAGTTAGAGCATCATACCAATATACCAAGGGTATGGGTTCAATCTCTGGTCAAAGCACATACAAGAATCAACCAATAAATGCATCAATAAGGGGAAGAACAAATCGATGTTTCTCTAAAACAAATAAATTTTAAAAAAGAAATGTAACAAAATACTAAATTTCTTATGTCAGGCGAAAAAGCAGGATAAAAAACTATATGGTCTTTAGGACTACAACTATATAGTAAGGGTATGGATTCTGCAGTCTAGGTGAAATCCTGGCTTTGTCACTTCCTAGATGTGCAACATTGGACAAACTGCTTTACTTCTCTGGGTCTCAGTTTCCTCAAACTAAAAAATGTGAATAATAACCAGTACCTTCCTCACATAGTTGTAAAGAGTTGATATAAATGTAAAGTCTAGAACAGGGTTTGACACACAGTAAATTCCCAGAAAATATCAGCTTTTATATATGTATGTACACAAATTTTAAGAAGTATAGGTAAGATAACTGGTAACACTTCAAAACTCTAATACTGCTTATATGAGGTTGGTATGATATATCAGGAGTTACCCTTTCCATATTTCCAAATGTGATTATGTAATTTCAATCATTTAAAAATGCAATAGATACTCTATATCTGTTCCCCCAATAAGAACATAATATGCACAGCATTACTAGGGATTAAGAAAAGTAGCAGAAACATTGTCCTTTCATGATAAAACTGCTAATATAGTTTAAAAGAAGGGCTAAAAATAAGACATAAACAAAACCATAACAAAACAAAGAAAGAACCTGATGATATGACCTAAATGAGGAGGAGGAGCAACCAGGGAAGGCTTCTGAGGGAGAAGGTGAGTGGAAATGAAGGACAGAACTAAGAAGGCTGGAACACAGGCCCAGAAATGGCAACACACAGAATAATAGGCAATGGTGAGGAGGCCAACACGGATGTTATAAAGGGGTCAGTCATGCTGGATCTTAGAGAGGCAAATGGGAAAGAAAGAGTCCTCAAGTAGGAGGGGAAGAGCTTATAGTTTTATAAACTAAATTACCACTATACCATGACAACCTTACCTGTAAGTAAAATTATATCTCCAAGAAACAGTGTAAGTGCCCAAAATGCCGCAGTCCTCCACAGAAAAACTTTCTTTTTAATTTCTGATTGGTCAATTATCACAATTGTTGCTAAAGGCACTTTAGAGCCAGAATTTGGTCCAGATTTTATATTTATTTCTTTCACATGACATGGAGATAACACCATGACTAAACAATTATACTTCTGACTTTTAGAATTACAATTTTTTATTAATGATGTTTTTTTAATACCCTTAAATTCAGACCTACTCCTCTGGTCCCTTGTAGTAGGATCTCCTGCATTAGAAACCAACTTGATTTTTTTAGAAACTTGCAGGCCTTTAAGATGGCCCAGTTTATCTTCAGAGATCCAATTTCTTTTAACAGAAGTTTTGTGGAAAGCATTTATTTGGGAGCACAGTATTCCTGAGCTACATGACTCAATACATATCTCATTTGATGACAGTTTATCTTCAAAATTGAAAAGCTCTTGAGATCTCGCATTTCCTTCAAAGCCTTTATCAGAGTTTATGTGAATGTGACTACTCCTTGTTTCAGGAAAAACAGGACTAAAAACTTCAAGGGAATATGCTTGGTTTTGTCTACTTTCATATCTTTCTACAAAAGCATCATCAGGCTGAATCAAATTATCTTCAGTTATTTTTCTTTCCCCAAGACTTGCTTCTGATCCAATCTCCATGTTTAACATCCCTTTATTTATAGAATTACCCCCTTTATACTTTCTTTGAGCTAAAAAAGCTAGCTGACTGGAGGTCATTATACTGAGAAATTCAGTATCAGTAGATACTTTAGGGTCTGAGGCTTTCCTAACTGCTCCTTCAGATTTTGGCTTATCTACTGTGTTAGAGGAATTCTTTTCCACACATTGGTTTTGTATTTCTTGATATTCTGTTGGTATACACGTTGTTTCAATAGCTCCTGACCCTATATTAATCTGTTCAGTACTACAAACCAAATCCAACATAGCTGCACACTTATGGTCTAACTGAAAGAAACTTTTTTGGACATTTTGACCACATATATTTAATTGATCTTTATGCTGTTCAACTGTGATTTTCTTATTTTCACTGAAAAGCTTTTGATACTTTTCTTCTTCAGTTAAATGCTGCACTCTGCCCTTACATGCACATAGTTGGACATCAGAGTTAGTTTTATCACTCATCCACAAGGGATGACTCTCCTGGAATTTTAGAGTCTGTGTTTCAGAAACACAATGTATAAAGTCATCTTTTACATGAACAGATCTATTCATGGAGTTTGCTGAGAAATGACCATTAAGAAGATCTGGAGGGCCAGTAGTTTCTAGGACTTGAAAATCTTCAAGATTTTCATTCTTGCATTTTTCATCCTTCAGATGTAAAGAATGTTGATTGTATAAAAACTGAATTTTTTTCCAGGGATTAGCACTGGACATTAAAGAAGTTGGTTTCTGTGATACTGTCATTTTCAATGGGCCAACTGGAGCACCCCAAAAAATGTGGACTTCAGATCCTCTACTCATGGTTTCTGAAAAAAAAAATGAAAAATCTAAAATGAGTACTTTGTCAGTAGATATTTATAACTTGATACTAACTTTAAAATATACCAAAAGCAAATGTAATATAAACTATTAATCAAAAACACCTTAAAAGAGTTTATTTATATTGGTACTTCATTTATCATAAAATACGTAAATATACAAGAAATCATATAGATAAATCAAAATATCCAGCAAATGCTCATGTAAAGACTCTATGTAATGAAAAATTAGAGAGAGGAAGAAGATGGTGGCGGAGTAGGTGGAAATTACAATCGCCTCCTCCCAGGTGTGAACTGGAATTACAACTAAAATATAGAACAATCGAACAGAGCAATCAATCTCAATAAACCAACTGAAGACTAGCTGAACAAAAGTCTTATACCCAAAGATTTACAGAAGAAGCCACATTGAGACTGGGAGGAAGGGCAAAAAGGGCTGGCCCCACTCCAGTGGGCAGCAACTAAGAATCCACAGGGCTACCTGAGTTGCAAAGGTCTCCTCTGAGGAATGTGAGGTCTCAACCCCACTCAGCGGTCCCCATCTGGAAGCAACAGAACCAGAAGAGGTATCCACATAACATCTGGCTGTGAAAATCAGCAGAGATTCTGTCCCCCAGAGAGAGTCAGTAGTCTGCTAGAAACCCAGCTGCCCTCTTAAAGGGCCAGCATACAAAATTTTGCTCACAGTCACTCACTCTTGGTTCTGGTAAAGGGAGGGCAGCTCAAAGGGAACTGGAGGCCTGTGAAAACCGACTGGGTTATGTGGCTCCAGGGAGAGCTGAAGGGACATCTACCAGGGTCCCTGTGCTGAGTGTCTCACACACCACCCACAGACACCATTATTCCTGGGTCAAGCATACTGTGTCAACCTGGGGTGACTGCACAGGCCCCACCCACCAGACCCCCTCTGCCCTATCCATCCAAGCTCACACCCTGCAGAGGGATCTGCTGCCTGGGTCTAGGGTGTGGAATTTCTTGGGGGGAATCTTGAGGACAAACTCTGGGAAGATCAGAACTAAACTTGTGTTGCTATGTTGCAAAGGCTGTTTCCCCTCCCCCTACAGAGTGCCTCAGCAGGAGGTGTCTCAAGTGGTGACCCCCCCCCACACACACACACACAAGCTAGAGCAGTGGCACCAGATGGCCCCACTCCACAGAGAGAGATCCACTAGCTCCACCAGGAAAGAACCACGAGTTCCAACCTACCCTCCCAACTCCTGACCCACCCTGCTAAGTCTGAAATATTCAGCGGGCTGTGGCCAACATAGTGTGCCATCTCCCGCCCCCCACACCCAGCAGAATACTCTCCAGGAGGTATAAGCAGACTCTGGGAAAAACTTAGTGTGTGGCTCTTGGGTAGGGCCATTTTCCCCTTGCATGAGAGACTACTGCCACCATTTCTGTGTAGAACCCTCCATGCACATGGCCAAATCTGAGGCTATCTGGGCCTGATGAACACTGCTGGCCTCACCCTAATGCAGCAATTTTCAACATTTTTTCATCTCATGGTACACATAAACCAATTACTATAATTCTGTGGTACACCAAAAAATATTTTATAATTTTTGTTGATTCTACAAAAATGGTATGATTTTGATTTATTCATACCAGATGGCTATAGTTGTATTGGCTGTTGTAATATTTTTATTTGACAATCTAAGGGAAAAGAGGTCAGTGCCCTTGACTAAATAGTCAGGTATTGCATTTAAAAACATTTTTTTTCCATGAGCTTTATTTGGAGACTGTTGAGGGAAGAGAGGGAGGAGCTAGGATATATCTATCCCCCAGGATATATGGGGGGAGGGGCTTCTCAACTTGCTTTTTAATTTAGTACATGTTTCTTGGAGGTTAGGATGAGTGAGAACAGCTGTAGATGTGAGAAGAGAGGAAAAGGAAAGGATATGGAGTGGTCACTTTCATTAGAGAAGGAAGCCACTACCACAATACAGGGACTAAGGGCGGGCGACTCAACTAAGGTCACTGATTGATGCCAGCTTCCCCAACCTTCCTGCCCTATCCCAGCTCCTGGCCCAGATGTCTGTCCTGCTAGTTCCCTCAACTTCCTGTGGAGAGGGAGGGGATGAAGATGTACAGAACGGTGAGACCCTGTGCCTCCAGGTCCCGTGCCTAGGAAAACTGCTCACTCAGCCTATCCTGAAGTCCCAGCCAGAGTCAGGAGGTCAGGATGACAGTGTACAGGCAGGGGAACAATTGTACCCTTCACAACCCTTTCTAACACTCTGCCCCTCCCCAACTCCTCACCTAAGGTTGCAACTCTTGGCTCAATCTTTTTGTATTTTGTCTTCATTCCCATTTTCACCATCTGGCCATCCTGCCAGCTGAGTAAATCATTGTAGTCCCTGTTTGAGTCAGCACAGGACAGGTACCTGTGGCCATGGCCAAGGGATGTCACTGTGGCCACATGAAAGACATCCCTGACACTGTGATCAGAGAACCACTCAGAGGATGCAGAGGAGCACTCCACATAGGACATGGTCCCCACCTGCTTGGCCAGCGTAGTGCCCTGCTCATTAGTAAAAGAGATAAGCTGCTACTTGGACAGCTCCCTCAGTCTGGCCAGTTCAGTCAGCATGTCCAATTTATAGCCAACCAGCACAACTTTGCCACTGGGGCAAAACTCCTCAGTCTCCCCTTGCTACTTAAGGACACTGTCTAGTGTTTCTGGTGGGCTAATGTTGAAGCAGACAAGCACAGTGTCTGTATCAAGGTAGGCCAGAGGCCAACATTATCATAGTAAGAAAGACCTAAAGTGTCCCACATGTTGAGCTCAATGTGGTTCTTGTCTATGTCAAAGTTCACAGTGTAGTCCTCAAAAGTGGTCAGGACGTAACTCCTGGCATAGGCGTCCTTGGCGAACACCTGCAGTAGCACTGTCTCATAGCACTCCTTGTTCCCCACCACCACAGTCTTAAAGCAGCCACCCTGACCTCCACAGTCCCAGCTACACACAGGCTTTCCACACAGGCCCTGCCCAGGCCGCACTGCTGATAACACCATCTCATGGGCCTGTACCAAGCCTCCATCTGGGAGGGCAATATCTTCTCTGTCGTGCCCCCAGTCCCTTAAAATTTCTTGTGGTATACCAGTGTGTCATGGTACACTTGTTGAAAATCACTGCCCAAATGAATCACCGAGATTCTGCCCCACCACAAAGGTCAACAGGCACTAGCAGGGGGCAGCTGACCTTGGTGTACCCTGAGACTGTGGCTGAGTGGCCACAAACCCAGTACTGGCACCAAGTTTGAAGCTGCATCAATCTGATGAACACCACTTACCCCTACCTGGTGACTCACTCACACAACACACATACTGCCAGAAGCTTTCAGTTACTAAGCCTAACAGGCAACTAACAGATGAGGGCAGATGTCTGGGAGCCTTGGGCCTTTTGCTAACTTTTCCCCAGGCCCAGTGTTGGTGGAAACTGGCTTTGGAGCACAGCTAGGCCCCTCCTACATACACTGATGCTCAGCAGAAGCAGCCACAAAATTTGGATCACTTTGTGGCTCCAAACACATAGTTCAGGCTGGTCACAGGCAGCAGCTAACATGGACCAGCACTGGATTCCCCTCTCAAGTTGCCCCAGAAACAACACAGCCAGTGATTCAGAATACATCAGAACATGACCTGATTAGCTCCACAAGTGGCACACGCAAAGGAAGATCTCGCCAGACACCAGTCCCTGTTGGGGTGAATTCAGCTTTCGGAGTCAATTCACACACAGCAGCTCACACACTGTACTCAGAAGTCAATCCAGCAAGAGAAGCGAACACACTTACAAATGGGCCAACAGCAATTAAGACTCAATTACAACAACAGGGCCCACATAACCCAGATAAGGGACATTCCCAGAGCACCTAGCTCAGGTGATAAGGGAGACTATGCCATTGTGCCCCACAAGACTCCTACTACATAAGGCCACCATACCAAGACTGGGAGGAAGAGCAGATCTACCTAACACACAAAAACAAATACAGAGGCAGCCAAAATAGGAGAGAAAGAAATCATGTCCTAAACTGAAGAACAGAAGAAATATTCAGAATAATAACTAAATTAAATGGAGGTGAGCAATCTAATACCAGATACAGAATTCAAAAACAATGGTTATAAGGATGCTCAAGGAACTTAATGAGAACTTCAACAAAGAAATAACAAACATTAAAAAAATAGAAAACATATATAAAAAACAGTCAGAAATGAAGAATAGAATATCTAAAATGAAGAATACACTAGATGCTCTAGCTGGTGTGGTTCAGGGAATTGAGTGCCAGCCTGCGAACCAAAGGGTCACCAGTTCAATTCCCAGTCAGGGCACATGCCTGAGCTGCAGGCCAGGTCCCCAGTAGGGAGCACACGAGAGGCAACCACTCACTGATTTTTCTTTTCCCTCTCTCCCACCCTTCCCCTCCCTCTAAAAATAAATAAATAAAATCTTTTTTTTTTTTTTTTTTTTTTTTTTTAGGAATACACTAGAAAAAATCAACAGCAGGCTACATGTAGCAGAAAACTGAATCAGATATTTGGAAGACAAGGTAACAAAACACCCAATGGAAGGAAGGAAGGAAGGAAGGAAGGAAGGACAGACTTTAAATGTAAATAGTCTAAGGGACCTCTGGGACAACATGAAGCGTAACATCGTCTATGTCATAGGGGTAGCAGAAGAAGAAAAGAGAGAGGAAGGAATCAAGAACCTATCTGAAGAAATAATGGCTAAAATTTTCCCTAACCTCTTGGGGGAAAAAAGCACACAGTTCCAGGAAGTGCAGAGATCCCAAACAAGATGAACCCAAATGAGGTCCATGACAAGAAACATCATAATTAAAATACAAAGAGAGAATCTTTAAAGCAGCAAGAGAAAAGCAATTACTTACCTACAAGGGAGCTCCCAGAAGACTGTCGGCTGATTTCTCAACAGCAACTTTACAAGCCAGAAGAGACTGGCATGAAATATTCAGTGATAAAAAGAAAGGACCTACAACCGAAGACTTCTCTACCCAGTAAGACTATCATTTAAAATTGAAGGTGAAATAGAGAGCTTTTCAGACAAGAAAAGGCTAAAAGAGTTCACTACTACTAAGCTATATTATTTACAAAAAATATTAAAGGGTCTTCTTTAAGAAGAAGAAACAAGAGAATCATAGTTATAAAGAATAAAATGGCAATAAATAAATACCTATCAATAATCATGCCCAAGAGACTGGCATGAAATATTCAGTGATAAAAAGAAAGGACCTACAACCAAAGACTTCTCTACCCAGTAAGACTATCATTTAAAATTGAAGGTGCCCTGGCTGGTGTAGCTCAGTGGATTGAGCGCGGGCCTGCGAACCAAACGATCCAGGTTCGATTCCCAGCCAGGGCACATGCCTGGGTTGCAGGCCAGTTCCCAGCAGGGGACACATGAGAGGCAACCATACATTGATATTTCTCTCCCTCTCTCTCTTTCCTACCCTTCTCCTCTAAAAATAAATAAATAAAATATTAAAAAAAAAATAAAGTGTTTAAAAAAATAAATAAATAAAAAAATAAAATTGAAGGTGAAATAGAGAGCTTTTCATACAAGAAAAGGCTAAAAGAGTTCACTACTACTAAGCTATATTATTTTTTTTAACGATAAACTTTCTTGCACTTTTTTCTTTTTTTTTAATATTTTATTTTTATTATTTATTTATTTATTTATTTATCTTCAGAGGGGAAGGGAAGGAGAGAGGGAGAGAAACATCAATGTGCGGTTGCCTCCTGCATGTCCCCTGCCGGGAACTGGCCTGGCAACCCAGGCATGTGCCCTGACTGGGAATCGAACCGCGATCCTTTGGTTCGCAGGCCCGCGCTCAATCCACTGAGCTACACCAGCCAGGGCTAAGCTATATTATTTACAAAAAATATTAAAGGGTCTTCTTTAAGAAGAAGAAACAAGAGAATCATAGTTATAAAGAATAAAATGGCAATAAATAAATACCTATCAATAATCATTTTAAATATAAATGGACCAAATGCTTCAATCAAAAGACACAGGGGAGCTGCATAGATAAGACAATACACCCATATATATGCTGTTTACAAGAGATCCACCGGAGAACAAAAAATATATACACAGAATGAAAGTAAAAAGATGGAAAAAGGTATCTCATTCAAATGGAAAAAAGAAAAAGCTAGGGTAGCAATTCTTTATCAGACAAAACAGACTTTAAAACAAAGGCTATAATAAGAGTTTAAAAAAACATTACATAATGATAAAGGGATCTATCCAACAGGAAAATATAACCCTGTTACATATTCATGCACCCAACAGAGGACTACCTAAATATATAAAGCAAATATCAGTGGACATAAAGGGAGAGCTTGACAGCAACACAGTCATAGTAGGGCATTTTATTACTCCATTGACACGAATAGATATCTTACACACACACACACACACAAAAAAAAAAAATCAACAAGAAAACAATAACCTTAAACGAAACACCAGACCAGATGAATTTAATTGATATTTTCAGGGCAGTTCAATACATATTCTTTTCATGTACACATGAAATATTTTCTAGGATAGACTACATGTTAGAACACAAAACATAGTCTCAATAAATTTGAGAAGACCGAAATCATATCAAGCATCTTCTTCAACCACAATTATATAAAACTATAAATCAAGTACATGAAAAAAGGAAAAAAAAAACACTAACACCTGGAGGTTAAATAACATGTCACTAAACAATGAATGGGACTTCTAGCCAAAATGGAGGCATAGGTAGACACACTTTACCTCCTCACACAACGAAAAGAAGGACAACAACAAATTCAAAAACAAAAAACAACAAGAACTTCCAGAAAAATCAAACTGTGTAGAAGTCTGACATTAAGGAATTAATTAAAGAAGAAACATTCATCCGGACCAATAGGTGGGGCCCAGGTGGGCAGCTGGAGTAGAGAGGACTCACTGCAAGGCAGCAGCTGGAGGACCTGGGTGGGCAAGGCAGTGGTCCCACATTTGTGTGCAGATAAACCAGGAGGAACAACTGGGGAGTGAGACAGACCACACACCCCAGGGTTACAGCACAGGGAAATAAAGACTCAAAACCTCTGACTGAAAAAACCTGTGGGGATTGAGGCAGCATGAGAAACTCCCAGCCTCACAGGAGAGTTCATTGGAGAGATCCACGGGGTCCTAGAATGTACACAAAGGCATCCACCCACGAAACAGCACCAGAAGGGCTCAATCTGCTTGTAGGTAGTGAAGGAAGTGACTGAAAGTTGGCTGAGAGCCAAGTAAGTGACACTGTTCCCTCTTGGACACCTCCCCCACAGACAGCACAACAAGAGAGCGACCTGGATAGCCACACCCTGGCAAACACCTAAGGCTCCACCCCTTACTACATAACAGGCACACTGAGACAAAAAATATGGCCCAAATAAAAGAACAGATCAAAGCTCCAGAAAAAATACAACTAAGAGAAGAGATATAGCTAACCTATCAGATGCAGAGTTCAAAACACTGATAATCAAGATGCTCACAGAAATAGTTAAGGATGGTCACAAAACAGAGGAAGAAGTGAAGGCTATGAAAAGTGAAATAAAGGAAAACATACAAGGAACCAACAGTGAAGGGAAGGAAACCAGGACTCAAATCAACCATTTGGAGCAGAAGCAAGAAATAGACATTCAACCACAATAGACTGAATAAACAAGAATTTTAAAAAGTGAGGAGAGGCTCAGAAACCTCTGAGACAACTTTAAACATCCCAACGTCCGAATCAGGGGTGCCAGAAGAAGAGCAAAAGCAAGAAATTAAAAACTTATTTGAAAACATAATGAAGGAGAACTTCCCCAATCTGGTGAAGGAAATAGGCTCCCAAGAAGTCCAGGAAGCCCAGAGATTCCCAAAGAAGTAGGACCGAAGGAAGCACACACCCAGACACATCATAATTACATTACCCAAGATTAAAGATAAGGAGAGAATCTTAAAAGCAGCAAGAGAAAAGGAGACAGTTACCTACAAAGGAGTTCCCATAAGACTATCAGCTGATTTCTGAAAAGAAACCTTATAGGCAAGGCTGGAAAGGCATATTCAAAGTTATGACAGGCAAGGACCTACATCCAAGATGACTCTATCCAGCAAAACTATCATTTAGAATGAAAGGGTAGATAAAGTGCTTCCCAGATAAGGTCAAGTTAAAGGAGTTCATCATCACCTAGCCCTTATTATATGAAATGTTAAAGGGACTTATCTAAGAAAAAGAAGATCAAAAATATGAACAGAAAAATAGCAACTAATTCACAACATTCAACAACCACACCTAAAGAAACAAAAACAAAATGAACTAAGCAAACAAATAGAACAAGAACAGATTCACAGAAATAGAGATCACATGAGGGTTATCAGCAGGGAGGGGGAGAAGGAGAATGGGGAAAAGGTACAGGGAATAAGCATAAATGTAGGTACAAAATAAACAGGGGAAGGTTAAGAATAGTATGGGAAATGGAGTAGCCAAAGAACATATATGTATAGCCCATGGACATGAATTAAGGTGGGGGAATGATGGTGGGGGTGTACAGGGCAGAGGAGAACAAAGTGGAGAAAAAATGGGACAACTGCAATAGCATAATCAATTACATATGTTTAAAAAATTTTTAAAGAAACAATGAATGGGTAAACAATGAACTCAATGAAGAAATCAACAGTTACCTTGAGACAAATGAAAATGGATACACAACACCCCAAAATCTGTGAAACACAGCAAAAGCAATTGTAAGAGGGAAATTCATAGCAATAGAGGCCTACCTCAAGAAGCAAAAGAAATCTCAAATAAACAATCTAATCTTAAACCTAAGGGAACTAGAAAAAATTTTTAAAAAAAGCCCAAAGTGAGTAGAAGGAAAATAATAAAGACTAGACCAGAAATAAGTAACATACACTTAAAAAGTATAAAAGATCAATGAAATCAAGAGGTGGTTCTTTGAAAAGATAAACAAGATTGACAAACCTTTAACAAACCTTTAACCAGGCTCACCAAAAAAAAGAGAGAAGACCAAATAAATAAAATCAGAAACAAAAGAGAAAAAGTAACAACTGATGACACTACAGAAATTCAAAGGATTATGAGAAAATATTTAGAGCCCTGGAGGGTAGTTCACTTGGTTAGAGAGTCATCTCAGTATGCTAAAGGCCAATGTTATGGATTCGATTCTCAGTCAGGGCACATACAAGAATCAACCAATGAACACAGAAGTAAGTGGAGTGACAAATTGATCTCTCTCTCTCTCTCTCTCAAATCAATAAATAAAAAAAAATATAGACTCCACCAAAAAAACTACTCAACACAATTAGTGAAACTGGCAAAACAATGGGATATAAAGTCAGTATTCAGAAATCCAAGGCATTTTTGTACACCAACAATGAAATACCAGAAACAGAAATCAAGAAAAAAAATCTCATTTGATATAGCACAAGAAAAATAAAGTACCTAGGAATAAATCTAGCCAAGGATGTAAAAGACCTTTACTCAGAAAACTACACAACACTGAAGAAAGAAATTAAGGAAAACGGAAACAAATGGAAGCATGTACCATGCTTATGGATTGGAAGAATTAACATCATCAAAATGTCCATACTACCCAAAGCAATTTATAGATTCATTGTAATCTCTATTAAAGTACCAATGACCTGGCTGGTGTAGCTCAGTGGATTGAGCGCAGGCCTGCGAACTAAAGGATTGCGGTTCGATTCCCAGTCAGGGCACATGCCTGGGTTGCAGGACAGTTCCCAGCGACAGTTCTTAGCAGAGGACACACGAAAAGCAACCATACATTGATATTTCTCTCCATCTCTCCTTCCCTTTCCCTCTAAAGATAAATAAATAAAAAATCTTTTAAAAAAATAAAAATAAAGTACCAATGACATATTTCACAGATATAAAACTAACATTTCAGAAATTTATATGGGACCATAAACAACCCTGAACACCTGCAGCAATTTTGAGAAAGAAGAGCAAAGTAGGAGGGGATCACAATACCTGATCTCAAACTGTATTACAAGGCAACTGTAATCAAAACAGCCTAATACGGGCATAAGAACAGACACATAGATCAATGGAACAGAACAGAGAGCCCAGAAATAAACTCAAATCTCTATGGTCAATTAGTATTTGACAAAGGGGGAAGAAGCATAAAATGGAGTAAAAATAGCCTCTTCAACAAATGGTGTTGGGAGAACTGGACAGCTTCGTGCAAGAAAATGAAACTCGAGCACCAACTTACACCATACACAAAAATAAATTCAAGGTGGATAAAAGATTTAAACATAAGCCATGACACCATAAAAGTCTTAAAGGCAAACATAGGCAGGAAAATCTGAGACATTTCATGCAGCAACATCTTCACTGGTATATCCCCTAAAGCAAGGGACATAAAGGGAAGAATAAAGAAATGGGACCTCATCAAATTAAAAAGCTTCTGCATGGCTAAAGAAAACAGCATTAAAATGAAAAGAGAACCAACTATATGGGAAAACATATTTGGAAATGATACCTCAGACAAGGGTTTGATCTCCAAAATATATAAAGAACTCATACTACTCCACTCCAGGAAGACAAAAAAAAAAAAAAAAACCAATTAAAAAATCGGCCAAAGACTCAAACAGACAGTTCTCCAAGGAGGACATACAGATGGCTCAGAGACATACAAAAAGATGCTCAGCATCACTAGCCATCAAAGGGATACAAATTAGAACCACAACGAGATACCACTTCACACCAGTCAGAATGGACATCATAAACCAATCAACAAACAAGTGTTGGAGAGGATGTGGAGAAAAGGGAACCCTAGTGCACTGTTGATAGGAATGCAGACAGGTGCAGCCACTGTGGAAAACAGTATGGAATTTCCCCAGAAAACTAAAAATGGAACTACCTTTTGATCCGGCAATTCCACTGCAGGGATTATACCCTAAGAACCCTGAAAGACCAATCCAAAATAAGCTATGCAACCCGATGTTCATAGCAGCACAATTTACAATAGCCAAGTGCTAGAATCAACTTAAGTGCCCATCAGTAAATGAATGGATAAAAAAGCTATGGTACATTTACACAATGGAATACTATGCAACAGAGAGAAAGAGCTCCTACTCTTTGCAACAGCATGGATGGAACTAGAGAGCATTATGCTAAGTGAAATAAGCCAGGTGCTGAGGGAAAAATACCGTATGATCTCACCTTTAACTGGAAATTAATCAACAAAAGAAAAAAGCAAGCAAAATATAACCAGAGACATTGAAATTAAGAACAAACTAACAGTAACCAGAGGGTAGGTGGGAGGGGATAATGAGGGGAAAGGTCACATGAACAAACCAAGGTAAGGGGGTAAAAGCAAGGGGGAGAGGTGGGTTTGCCTGGGGTGAGGGAACTGGTGGGGAGAAAATGCAGACAACTGTAATTGAACAACAATAAAATAATTAATTAAAAATAAAGCAATAAAAATAATAGCAAACAAATCAGCAATACATTAAAAAGATCATATACCACAATCAAATCAAGTAGGATTTATACCTGGGATGCAAGGTTGGTACAATATCCACAAATCATTTAATGTGATACATCACATAAATAAAATGAAGGTTAAAAATGACATGATCATATCAATAGATGCAGAAAAAGCATTTGATAAAATCCACCATCTCTTTATGACAAAAACTCCCAGCAAAGTAGGAATAGAGGGAACATACCTCAATACAATAAAAGCCACATGACAAACCCATAGGTAACATCATACTCGATGGGCAAAAACTACAAGTGTTTCTCTTAAGATCAGGATCAAGAAAGTGATGTCCACTTTTACCACTTTTTTTAAAAAATGTTATTTATTTATTTTTAGACAGAGGAAAAAGGAGAAAGGGAAACATCAATGTTTGGTTGCCTCCTGTGCATCCCCAACCGGGGACCTGGCCCGCAACTCAGGCATGTGCCCAGACTGGGAATCGAACCAGTGACCCTGTGTTTTGCAGGCCAGGGCTCAATCCACTGAGCCACACCAGCCAGCACAACTTTTACTACTCTTATTCAAATAGTACTGAAGACCTAGCCATAGCTATCAGACAAGGAGAAGAAATAAGATTCATTATTTGCAGATCACAGAATACTGTATATAGTGAACCCTAAAGATTCCACCAAAAAAATTACTGGAACTGATAAATGAATTCAGTAAAGAAGCAGGATACAAAATTAATATTCAGAAACCAGTTGCATTTTTATACATCAATAATAAACTATCAGAAAGGGAAAGTAAAAATAATCCTATTTATATAGCATAAAAAAATACCAAGGAATACATTTAAGAAGGTAAAAGACCTGTACTTAGAAAATTATTTGGTACCAAAGAAAGAAATTGATAAAGATACAAATAAATGGGAGCATACACCATGTTCATGGACAGAAAGAATTAACATCATTAAAGTATCCAGAGTACCCAAAGCAATCTATATTCAATGCTAGTAATATCAAAATACCAATGGCATATTTTGCAGAACTAGATCAAATAGGCCAAATATTTATATGAAAGCACAGAAACACACACACAAAAAAAAACCCAAGGAAAAAGAACAAAGTTGGAGGACTCATGCTACCTGATATCTAACTATACTACAAGGCCATAGTAATTAAAATAGCATGGTACTGGCATAAAAACAGACATATAGATCAATGAAACAGAATAGAGAGCCCCAAAATAAACCCATGACTATATGGTCAATTAATATTTGACAAAGCAAGGAAAATATACAATGAAGTAAAGATGATCTATTCAATAAATGGTGCTAGGTAAACTGAATGGACACTTGTAAAAAAATTAAACTAGACCAATTTCTAACACCATATCAATAATTAAATAGATTAAAGACTTACATTTCTCTTAGCAATACTTCTTATTTCCTTGGGCAGGGGAAACAAAAGGAAAAACAAACAAATGAGACTACATCATACTAAAAAGTTTTTGCACAGCAAAAGAAATCATCAACAAAACAAAAGACAACCTACTAAGTAGGAGAACATATTCACCAATAATACATATGATAAAGGGTTAATACCCAAAATTTATCAAGAGCTCATAGTGCTCAACACCAAAAAAACAATCTAACTTAAAAAAATGGGCAGAGGACCTGAATAGAAACTTCGCCAAAGAAGACATATGATGGACAACAGACATATGAAAAGATGCTCAACGTCCCAAGTGAGTAGACCAATTATATGAGAAATGCAAATTAAAACCACAGTGAGATATCACCTCACATCTGTCAGAATGACTATTATCAAAAAGTCCACAAATGACAAGTGTTGGCAAGGAAGTGGAGAAAAGGGAACCCTTGAGCACTGTTGGTGAGAAAGCAGATTGGTTCAACCACTATGGAAAACAGTATGAAGTTTCCTCAAAAAATTAAAAATAGAATGGCTTTATGAACCAGTGATTCCACTTCTGGGGATTTATCTGAAGAAACTGAAAACACTACTTGAAAAGAATACAGGGTGGGGTAAAAGGAGGTTTACAGTTGTTCGCATGGAAAATAATACAATAATTAATAATAATACAAGAATTAATTCTGTGTTTCATGTACTCACAACTGTAAGTCTACTTTTACCCCACCTTATATATGCATGTCTATGTTCACTGATGCATTATTTAAATAGCCAAGCCCTAACTGGTGTGGCTCAGTGGATTGAATGCCAGCTGGCAAACCAGAAGGTCACTGGTTTGATTCCCAATCAGGGCACAAGCCTGGGTTGCAGGCCAGGTCCCCACTGGGGGGCACAGGAGAGGCAACCACATATTGATGTTTTTCTCCCCCTCTTTCTCCCTCCCTTCCTCTCTGTCTAAAAATAAATAAATAAAATCTTTCTTTAAAAAAAAAAAAGAAGAAGAAGAAGGAAATCTTACCATTTGCAACAGCATTGATGGATCTAGAGCACAGGTGGCAAACACAAGGCCTGCGGGCCAAATCCGGCCCTCCACCTTGTTTTATCCCACTTGGAACCTTGTTTCTACCCAGCGGCAGCTCCAAGCTCTAACTTAACTGTTAAGGAGTCCTAAGGACATTTATACAGTCCTAAAATTACATTCAGCCTTTTGAAGGCAACCGCAAGTCTGACATGGCCCCCAGTGAAAATGAGTTTGACACCCCTGATCTAGAGAGCATTATGCTCACTGAAATAAGTTAGTCTGATAAAAGACTGATTTCACTTATATGTGGAATCCAAAGAACAAAATAAACAAAACTGAAATAGACTCATAGACATAAAAAACAGACTAGTGGTTGTCTGAGGGGAGAAGGGGTTCACTTCTCTGAGTCAGAGAAGTGAAGGGATTAAGAAATACAGAATGGTAGTTACAAAATATCAATAGCAATGGGGATGTAAAGTACAGCATGGGAAGTATAGACAATAATATGGGATAACTATGTATGGTGCTAGTTGAGTATTAAAAATTTCAAGGGAAACACTATGCAAAGTATGTGATTGCCTAATCACTAAGCTGTATACCTGAAACCAATACAAAATAAAATTGAAATTAAATTGTAAAGAAAAAAAAGAGATAATGAAAAGAAAAAATAAATTAAATACTATTAAAATACTCTCTTTAAGAAAAATAAAGCTAAACATACTAACTCAAATAAGTAAAAAAATTCTTAGCATGCTCATTTCTTGTATTGTATAAATTTGCACCATTTAAATAACAAGTTGGTACAGAAGGGGAAAAAAGGCATTTGTTTAATTATTTTATAGTCACCTTTACATTTTCTGTTTTCTTTACTACATAGATTATTTCAGTAAATTTAGGGCCTCCTACATTCAACTGTGAATTCAATTTCCAAGACCAAAAGAGAAGGCTCAAACCAGAAGGGAAAGAAAATAAAAAAATGAGGCTCTCTTCAAAATGTACAAGTGACAATATTATCTATTTTCACTCCAATTTGTTAGCATAGTCATTAATTGCTTCTATATTTTTAAATCTTCTCTAAAATACAAATATAAAGATTAAGAATTATCATTTTGTAATATATGGATAAAAGAAACTCATTATAATTTAAACTTCATTAACTGTGACACTTGATATAAGCATCATATTTACTGAGATAAAAACAATCATACCATTATTTACTTGATAATAACTGATTTTCAAAAAGTATATACTAAATAGATCTATTCAGAGTTTCCTGGAAACTTCTTTTAACAGTACTACAGGGACAAAAAGACAGATAATGTTCTTGGCCTAAAGGTACTGTCAGCCTGGCTTTAAAAAAAACAAAAAGGAAAGGAAAATAGTCAATGTTTAAGAATAACGTAATAGATACTATAAATTATAAACAGGAAATGATAATCTACTGAGGAAGAATGCTTCTATGGAAGGCAAGCATTGTGGCTAAGAGCATTAAAACAAAAGAAATATCATCTGTAATGGCAGAGTTATGAAAGACCATGATATGATTAAGGGCTTTTGATTAGAGTACAGGGTCCTTGTAAAAGATAAGATTTCCAATCATGAAAAGTCTATATGGGAAGTACAGAAAGTTTGAAAATATATAGGAAAGGAGGAACAAACAAAAGAATGACAGCTATAATTTCTAGTCACTCTTATCATTCCTTGAAGATCTGCTCGTTGCTACCTCTTCCAAATCTAAATCTTGTGGTTTCAATATCAATGTGGATGATCCTTCCAATATCCTGGCTTTTTGGCTCCCTGACCTCCTCTCTTCCATTATTCTATTCTTCACCTTAACCTCAGTTATCCATTCTCATAGTTAATACTCTACCATTACCTATGACTGCGCACCGTTCCCTAATTTCATTTTAGCTTTCAAGTCTCTAACTACTTCCTGTCTTCCGACTTACTCCCTCAAATGTACAACTCGAACAACTCTGACTGCACAGGAACTACAGTAAACACACTGTTGGTACCACATTTTAAAAACCTCAGTTTTGCTCACCATCATTAAGCCAGCACTGCCAACAAGATGCACACACTGTGCCCTGCTGTGGCTCGAAGGCCTACTGCCTTCAGAAGCCCACCTGTGGCAAATGCAACTACCCCGCCAAGCAGAAAAGGAAGAATAACTAGAGTCCTGAGGCTAAACAATGAAACACCACAGGGACTGGTCACATGAGGCACCTCAAAATTGCATACTGAAGATTCAGGCATGGATTCCCTGAAGGAACAAAACCTAAACCCAAGAGGGCAGCTACTGCAGCATCCAGCTCATCTTAAAAATTTCAACGACTAGTCGTGCAATAAATGTGGGCTGACTGGTTGGTTTGTTTTTTAACAAAGCCTCATTCTTCACTTCCCTCTTTAACCAGCTTAGATTCCGCGGTCCATTACTGTAATCACTGCCTATTATACATTTCTAATTCTATTGCTCTTCCTCTCCAAGGTATTTGCCCAGCTAAACTCAAAACACTGGTTGAATCATCACCTACACTCTGCACCTATTGCCCAATGGCTGGAGCAACCAGGAAAAAAAATATTCACAATCATATCTGAAAACTAGTCTCATTTTAAGTTCATTACCACAAACCTCAAGGTGCTACCTAGCAATCCTATCCTTATCCATTCACTCTCCAAGATAACTCTTTATACCTTTTCACTATTTAAATCTCCAGCATCTCCTCCCCTGTCCTCAAGTTCAGCGGGTGACCATGACACCATTTTCATCCACAAGCTCACAAAAACAAATCTACTCATCTCTATCATATCCATATATTTTGCTTGCCTTCATATTACTATGGATGAATTGCTTATGCTCAGTGAAGAAGAGATGGCTTCTATCTCTTCTTCACTGAGACATTAGATTTTATTCCCTCTTTCCCACTCAGGCTTTAAAAATTCTCCCCCTTTCTCTACATCACTAATTTTTTTTCTCTGTACTGAAGCGCTCCCATCAATGTGAAAAATGCTGTTATTTTTTCTCATGCTGTTATTCCTCACCTCCTATACCCCTTTCACCTATTGCACCACTTTTCCACACCCCTCTACAGTGAAACTCCTTGAAAGAAAAATTGTCTACTTGTATATTCCCTCTGCTCCAATTCCCTCTTAAACCCACTCAAGTTTTGGTCCAAACTACTCCACTGAAACAGCCTATTTCAAGGCCTCCAATAACTCCTCCATATTGCGATTAATCAACTCCCTATTTTCAGCTTGAGTAAGCATTTGACAAGGTTGATCACTCCTTCCTTCAGGGAACACTCTTTTGATTTGGCATTAAGGACATTATATCCTCTGGATTCTCACTCTACCTCACCAACTCCTCATCTCAACTTCTTGCTCAAGGGCCCAGTGCTTGGATCTCTCTCTGTAGTTATTCCCTAGGTGATTTCACCAGTCTCAGGGCTCTAAAAGTCTTCTATATGCTAATAACTACCACATGTATGTCTCTATCACAACTGCTCCTCTGAACTCCTGACTCCTTATCAAAATTTTTACTTACTCCTCCTTGCCACAAAAGTCTATTAGGCATCTATGCAGAAAAGAGTTAACAGAACCTGAGATTACTGTTCTTAAAAAGGCCTACTTATAAGGTGGACCCTTGGCTGGCATCTGTGAACTTAGATTTCAGGAGGGTTTGCACCTTTCCTTGGTAAGAACAGTGCACTGTGCCAAAACCATCTATGTAAAACAAAGTTATGATGACCACATGCTTTGCTTCTGAGAGACTGGAATTTTGGTACATACAAGCAGGGGTGGCTATGTTGACCTGCCGTCCTCTGAGAAATGGCTGATTATAGTTCTGGGGTAGAAAACGTACAAAATGAACATAAAATATCTCATCATACCAGGAAGCAAGAAAACCATCAAAGACTAGTAGGATTGTGTCAACAGAACTTAGGAGTCAACTTAAAGAGTCTCCCACTGGTCCAAGTTGGACAACCTGAGCATCAGTGAGAATGATTACTGTATGAATTGGAACACATCAAATATGTTTAAATCCATGAGTTCATAGGGTAACTAAAACAACAAACTCACTCACTGATCCCCTTTAGAGGATACTGCCTAAGTAATTGTTTTAAAAGTTGGTGAATAAAATGAAAGAAAATTTATTCTTTCTTTACAAATAGTATACAAGATGACCAACTATGTGATGAGAGGAACTCTCTCTTTACAGAGATACTCTGCTAATAAGCACCCCCCCAAAAAAGGATTGATAGAATAGCACAAAATCCTAATAAATTAGTGGATTTTCTAATCAATGATCATTAATGGCTGCTAACATCTCAAAGGTAGAAACTTTGATATTTTATTACATTAAGAGATTGCTATTTTTTAGTGGGACAATGTTAGTGAAGCTATGTATGAAAGAATTATGTGCTGGCAATGCATAATGAGTACTTGCAGATAAAATGGTGTGACATTTCAGATTTCTTTAGAACACCAGGAGGGAAAAAGGGAGTGAGGGGATAGATGAAGTAAGATGGGCCATGTGTTGATAGCTGTTGAGGCAGACTGACAGAACACACAGAGATTCACTACACTAACCACTCTACTGTTGTACATGTTTTAAGTGTCTTAAAATATGTCTTCTGTTTTTGTTGTTATTTTTAAGAAATACTGTTTCACTCCCACAGGACTGGGAAGAGAGATAAGCAGTCTAACAATACTCCAGATTGGGGAACTCTTCACCACTACTAGAACAGTACATTGGTATACTACTTTGAAAAACAATTTGATAAAGCTAAGGATGCACACACCACTGAGGCAGGAGACAGCATAGGAAGAACTCTGAGACTGCAATACTGTTACTGGCCAACATTTAGCACCCTGGTTGCCAGGAAAGGCCTTTTACCAATTAAGTAGAATAAACAGTAAACCGAGGCAGGGAGGAGGAGGGAGACATGTCTCATACGCTAACTCAGCAGTCCTGAGCCTGGTCTGATAATATTGCCAGGTGCTCCAACATCACAAGACAAACTATGTTAGCAAGAAAGAAGGGAAGTTCTATGTAGCATTCCACTTGAAATTCTATGTAGCATTTCCACTATCTGGGAAGGAAAACCTTGAAACTGTTCTTTCATCCCAAGACCTGGAATGCGGGAGAGGGTCCCGGTGCCCAAAGAAAGAGCCCATAAAACAACTTTGGTTAATTGCCTACCTCTGTCACTATCTGTTTTACGAGGGAGTCCCTGATGCTTACAGAAAGAGCCCATAAATAACTTTGGAAAGTGCCCCAATTTTAATTAACTGCCTCCTGTCATGTATTTGTTTTACAATAAGATGAACAAATGGGGTCTGGAACAAGATAAGGATTCGGGCTAACAGACCCCCACACATACCTAAGTTTGGGTAATCACATTCCCCCAGGAAAGCTGGCACCACATTTACCCGTTAATCAATATGTAACTTCTTTTCCTCCTATCCCACCAACTATATTAAGTCCTAAGAACAAAGGACTTGCTCTCTTTCTCGGGGGCTCAGGGTGCTCTTGTCTCTCGGGCCACGGGGGCTCAGGGTGCTCTTGTCTCTCGGGCCACAGGGCCTCTGGCTGCCCAGGGGCTTGCCACCCTGGTCTTCAGTCCCTCTTGCTTTTCTCACCCTGCTTTGCCCTGCAACTTTGCCTTTCACCCCCTACTCTACCCAGTCCTGTTCTCTTCCATTGGAACAGGCCACTAATAAACTGATTACATACTACAAGATTTGCTGATATGTAATTCTTTACATGCATCAGCAAGAAGAACCAGGTCTCTCCCGTCAACACCATGGCATTCCACTTCCAAGTTTCTGCCCTGGAGAACTCTTGTACATATATACACACAAGAAAATATGTACAATAATGATCATGAGAGACTTTTTAAGCAAAAAATTTAGAACCTAAATGTCCGTGATTTATTCCATAAATCATGGAATATTCAAAGACTATCGTATGGAAGCAAAAATAAAAGACGAAGAGTTATATGTCAACATGGATACAACTTACAGATATAACTTTAAGGTGTTTTCACTTTAAGTGAAAGAAGTAATGTGACGGATATATAATTTATGATATCAATATACTGAGTTTTACAATGAGCCTGAGAAAAAACACCAAATTCAGGATTGTACTTAACTTTGTGAGGGAGATATAGGAATGTACTGAATATGGTTTGTTTGTTTGTTTTTAAACTAGGCATGGTTACAGAGATGTTCCTATATTGCTTTAAATATAATATTTTTAAATCCTAGAATAAAAAACATTGAGAACATTAAGGATAAATTTTTTAATTTCTGTATTTTATTTTATTTTAATCGTTGTTCAAGTACAGTTTTCTGCCTTTTACTCCCATCCCAGGCCACCCCCCACAGCCCTCTCTACCTCCCTCCCATTTCCACCCCCCACCTTGTATTTGTCCATGTGTCCTTTATACTTGTTCCTGCAAACCCTTCCCCACTTCCCCTGAAATTATTATAATGAATAATGAATATGCATTATTTTCATAATAATCAAATCTTTTTGTTTGGTAATTCAGGCTTTTATTTCACAATCACCAAACTAAATATGATACTCCAACAGTTATATAACAGTGGACCTAAATCTTACATTGCAGAATAAGAGTTGAGAACAATGACAGCAGCTGTTAATGTATCAGCAGCTAACACAAAGATATACTGCGATGTTCGAACAATTAACAACAGGGAATTATTACCAAGAAAATAAAATTATAGTAAGATTTGACCCATAATAAATTGAAGAGAACTAAGCATCATTAATTGCTATAACCACGTGTCCCACCAACATCATTTAATCCCCAGAGAAAGAATAACTTGCATAAGAAATAACTTGGTATATATTACATCTAAACATTTTACTATTTATGTCATTATTAGATTGTCCACTAGAGGGCACCAAAGAGCATAGCAAAAATCTTTTGAGCTCAAAACATCTGAAAACTGAGTGGAAGAACAAGAATACTTAGACATATTCAAATTAAATGCATAAAGTTACTATGAAAATGAACTCCCCTTCTTGAATTTTTGTGTTTCTCTCCAATGATTTCTTTCCTTTAGTTTTAAATCTTTAAAAACAAAAATAAAAAACAAAAACTTGTATGTCATTTTTTTGTTCTCACTTCCCATTTATTTTTCAACCCACTTAAATATGGGTCTTATTCCAATCATTTTGCTAGGACGCTTTTTACTATGGGCACCAATGACCTGTAGCAGCCAAATCCAAAGGTCAGTTTTCAAACCCTTCTCTGACTGCCTACCACTTGAATCTTGTTTAGCAAACCGTCTTTCTTGAACGTTCTACTTTTTTTTGAATCTCAGAAACCATCAAATTGGAATTCTCTTGTACTTAAAGACAAGTAATTATTGATTTATTCATTCAATCATTCATACAACAAATATTTACTCAATACTACGTGCCAGGCATTATGGTAGGTACTGGGAATTCAACAATAATGACAAGAAGCTTTAATATTCTAATGCAAGAAATAAAAGGACAATAAAAAATAGTAAGATTAAGCTACCATGGTATTAAATGCAGAGGTGTCCCTCAAAGGGAGAAGACCAGGGCTACTCAACCAAAGTAGGACTGCCCGTTATCTGCAATTTGCATAAGCTCTTTGGACTCTGGTTCGGGACAAAATGTTAAAACTGAATTTAACTATTCAGAAAAAAAAAGTAAACTACAGTCCCTGAGTCATCCCTACCTCCCACACCAACACAGGATCCTGGAAAGCAACCTAAATTGCCTTACCCAAGGGAAAGGCCTCCTACAGGTAATCTCCAAAATGTTTAATGTAAGTTTAAGATATTCACTCACTGCTTCTGTGTCCTCACTTAACATTTTCTCCTAAATGCCCTGCAATCTGACTTCTATTTCTCATCTCTACTAAGACAATAATGAAATCCAAACAAGCAAATAAGCACTCACAGTACTTGACTACTCAAATTGTGAAACTCCCTTTCCTGAGTTCCTAGAACACTCCTGTTTCCTAACAAATCCTTCTACCTCTCCGATTTTTATTTCTCTCTTCTTCTTTGGGTTATCTCTTCTTCTCATTCCAAACAACTTCACAGAATTTTATCCAAACCTATCATTTAACTACTAAATATCCAATTATGCTTTATACCAATCTATAATTTAACCACTCTCCCAAATAGCAAACATATTCCTAATTATATCATTATGTTTAACACAATCACGGTAGATGTTGCGGACCATTCAGCCTGGTTTCAGAAGTTGTAACCCTCACCCCAAGATGGGCTGTGTAAGAGCCTAGGGACCCGCTTCATCTGGGTCTGTTCTGTCAAGAGGACGTGACCTACTAAGGAGACAAAGTTTATCTCCCTGGCAGGAGCACTGCTTCTGCCTCATCCATCTCTGGCCCCAACTCTTAGTCGGTAGTCAATGACGGGTAAGACTCCTCATGGGAGGGGCAACTAAGCCAGACACGACCACTTGGGAGGCCCTCATGGAAGGACTCGGGGCTGCAGCAAAGAGGATGTGATAGACCCTCGTGCCACCCAACCTCCCCCCCACCCCATTCTAACATAGCCCGAGACTCCATTTCCGGTTGGAAGATGTCTTCCGCTTCCTGAGCCTAATCGCTTCCTGAGCCTAATCGGCTTAAAGCCTGAAACTATGACAGTGAGTGGTGCAGCCCTGTGCCGGCCAGAAAGGTTCCCCGGGTGATCAGGCATAAGAAGAATTCATAAAGTCCTGTGAAACCTGCTTTGCTAAGAGTGCTCTCATTTAAATGATAAGGGTCCTAAGAAGAAATGAGTATGTCTCCCAAAGTTTGGCAACCCCCTTTCCTGACAGACACTGACTCAGATTAAGCCCTCAGATTTCTTTGACATGTTAAACCTGTATTCCTATGTATTTGAACCCAATAAAAGCCTAGTGAGGAAGGCGCTCTGGGTCATTCTCCTCTGAGAGTTTGACCACCTTTCCCCCCCAAGCAGATCATGTCTTGGTAGTTTTATTTTCATCCTTGACGGAGAGATGGGGCTCTGCGGGTGGAGCCCCCCCACATCTGGCACCCAGGATGGGGGGGCCCCCCCCACAGGTAGATAAAAAAAAAGTAGTGCTCTATTCAGCCTCTTTCTCTTTTTTTAATTTTAATTTTTATAAGAGTTTATTTAAGCCAAATAGACAACACGCTGGGAAGCAAGATCTCAAATACTCCTTAGCATCCTTCTTGAAAGAAAAATCTGGCCAAATGACCTTATATACAGATTAGATTACAGAGAGTCCTTGGATTCAAGTTTGGAACAGTTTATGATTATGAGGCCAGGAGCCCACAAAGCTGCAGATTCCCAAAATTCAGAGCACTACCTGCCCTCTAGGCAGGGGAAGACGGAACGTAGAGGGGTGGCACAAAGCAGCCTTGAGAGTTCAGGGAAGATCTGCCCAGATAAGAATGTCTGAAACAATTCAAAGTTCTATAAAACACAGGTTATTTGCATATAATAATTACTTCAGCAGGCCTTCACTTATTTCACTAAATATTTATCCCTATAAGCATGGGACTCCAACCCCAACAGAAAAAAAATTGAGTAGAAAGTATAGTCTTCTTAATTCAAAACAAAGAAATTTTTTACAAGTATTTACACCTAAGGCTGCTGCTACTAAATCCTCTAATTTATAGGAGTTGTGAGTGTGTAAGCAGGGCACGATAGGTAAGATGTATTGAGGGCAGGGGGGAAACAAAATTATCAGAGCAAAGACACACAGACTAAGGAGTTAAGTTGTGGACAACTGGTAAATTTCAATGATTCTAGATATGTTTTAGGTGTACTCAGAGGGTTAAAGCTCATTAAGATACCAAATGAAACTTGAAAGCACATATCCATTACCGTAGTTAATAATTATACAATTTCTCAATCTGCACAAGGCCACTTCAGTCAGAAAGACCAATACAACCATAACCCTTTATCTTTAGAGTGGTCAGAGTCTGATGAATGGATCAAAGATCTATAAAACAGGATGAACTGTATCAGCAGGTTTTGTCTTTGCAGAACACTGCAACTGAAAATGCTTACTACAAAATATACGCAGTTTTAAAAGAGTGCTTTCTCCATCTTATTACCAAACTAAAAAACTCAGTTGTATGCCTTTCTATTCTACCTTATCCAAAACATTAAGCATCGTAAAGTTACTCAATAGCACCAAAGGATAAAATAAAAAGGCAGCATAGGATTGTAATTTAAAAAATGGGTTTTGGAGATAGATATAAGTAAAAACCCTACCTTGCAACTTACTAAAAATATAAATTTAAAATTGTGGAAGCTGGTGAAAATTACAATGGGTTCATTATACTATTCTTTCTTTTTCTGTAGATTTTGCAAACATCCATATTAAAAAATTAAATTTCTTTACCTGTCAAGTAAGGATTAAGTTTACCTGTCAAATGAGAATAACATCACTATCTGACAGTGTTTGTGAAATGGGCACAGAGTAATTACTCAAAAAATGTTAGAGTGTTAAGTCTCAGAAACTCTAACCAGAGGGCAAGAGGGGTGAGGACTTAGAAGAGGGTACTAGGGCACTGGGGGTGGGAAGCAGTAAATGGTGATGGAAAGAGACTTGATTTGGTGTGGTGAGCACACAATACAATATACAGATGATACATTACGGAATTGCACAGCTGAAATTTATACAATTTTATTAACCAATGTCACCCTAATCAATTCAATAAAAAAGACACATCACACACACATACTTGGTGACACAAACAAAAACCAACCCACTGTATTTCCTTCAAGTTTTTGTTTTTACTGTGTTTTTATACTTGTAAACATCAAAACTGAAATAACTTTATATTTTCCTTGAATTCACACATGGCCACCTATAATCTATAGTCTTCCTAATCATTTTCAATGCTACCTTAATATTTTTTTTTAAAGATTTTTTTAAGTACTTTTTCTTTTTCCTTTTAGATTTTATTTATTTATCTTTAGAGGGGAAGGGAAGGAGAGAGGGAGAGAAACATCAATGTGCGGTTGCCTCTTGTATGTCCCCTGCCGGGGACTGGCCTGGCAACCCAGGCATGTGCCCTGACTGGGAATCGAACCACGATCCTTCGGTTTGCAGGCCCGCGCTCAATCCACTGAGCTACACCAGCCAGGGCGCTACCTTAATATTTTATAATGACCCTAATGTAGTTAACCATTACTCTCTAATACATTAATTTGTTCTAAACTGTCACTATTATAGCAATTGCTACAATCAATTATTTGGGGCATTAATTTTCAAGTATTTTTGTGATAAACTCCCAAGAATGGAATTATTGAGATAAAGATATGTACATTGTTATGGCTCTTGATATTATTATGTTGTTTGCAAAAGAACTGGACACTTTAGAATGTCACAAACAATGGCTGAGACTCCCAGTTTTACCACACTTTGTTAGTGTTAGGTCAGAGTCACTAAAGAAACCGGACAGATGCAGAGAGCTAAGGAGCAGGGTTTAATAGCGGGGAATAAGAGGAAAAGTGGAGCCAACCTAAGGAAGCTGGGACTTGCGGGGTTGCGGGGTTGTGCGAGGTGGGGTGGGGGCGGGGGTATGGAGAAAGTGGAGCTAACCAAGGGATGTTGGGGAGCCAACCAAGGAAGGTTAAGACTCACTCAGTTGTCCTTAGGGCAGGGTTTTTAAGAGTAAAAACCCACGAAGGGTAACTAGTTGGGGTGTCAGAGTCTGAGTGGCTAAAGCTGGTTGCTGGGTGCCATTTCTGCTATTGTTCTTGATACATCTTGTCAGGCTCAAGTTAAAGCTGCATCTTGTTATGCTGGATCTGCCGACTCTAGACCCCAATCTTAGCCAGGCATGTTTGTCCTGGGTAGGGTCAACAGGCAGTTTCCCAGGCAGGCATTTTCCCAGGCTACAGTTTCCCATGGTGCAGTTTTCCCGCCAGGTGATTTTCCACTCCTCCTAGGCCTAACTAGGTCTGTCAGCTAGCATCTTAAAAAGTAATTTTACTAGTTAGTAATAGTACAGAGTTCTTTACTGTTGTTTCATTTTTACTTCCAAATTGAAAAAAAGAGTGAATTTTAAATTAATTTGGATTAGTATCCTTAATATATGAGGAATATGCAACCATTTACACACACAGACATATTGTACAAAGTAATGGAAAACTACATTAAGAAGACAAGCAGGTATATATCAAAGAAAAAATATGTAGATAAAAGACTGAAAACAACCATCCTCCTAATAAAAAGAAAAAAATTATAAATTAATGAGAAAACATTTTTACCTATCAAACTAGCAAAAATTCATTTAAAAGGTACAGGAGTGCAGGCAAGTGACTTACACTGTTAGGAGATGAAACTAGTAAAATCTTTCTGGAGGGCAATATGACAATGTATGTCAAAAGTGTTAAAATTCTGCATCCTTCTGTCTCCACACTGTACTTTATAGGAATTTGACATAACGTGAAGAACAGTATGTATGCTCTCAGGGATTTAGCTACAAGGATATTCATAGCAGTATTGTATATAACGTTAAGGTTAAGAAAATGTACATTAATTGTGGGTTAGTTAAATTATGGCGCACCCATAAGCAAGGCAGTATAGAGCCATTTAAAATCAAGAATATAAAATATTGGAGGGAGGATGGAGGCGTGGTAGGAAGGAGCAGACCCCATTCCCCCCCTACACACGGGAGAAAAACCTGGCCCATATACGGAAGAACAGAGCAGACAAGGAACAGTAACACAGCATATTTGAGAACAAGAGGTCGGAAATTGTAGCGGACATTGAAAATCCAGCGGTAAGGAGAGCTCTTCAGAACAATAGGAGCCCAGGGATCAGCGCAGAGAGCGGGCGGCTGTGGCTTCGGACCGGCGATCCGCAAAGCCTGCCCCAGGACTCTGGGGAGGGAGCTGGGTCAGCCGCTGAACCGACTGGGAGATCTCAGGGGCCACTGCGTGACTGCGGCAGAGCGAAAGTGGGTGCCCCGCGTCAGGTCACTCCACGACTTTGAACTGAGTTTTCATGGTCGCCGGGCAACTGCAAAAGCACAGTGGCCCCAACCACAGACAGAGGCGCGTGTGAAGTGAAACAGCTGCATGAAAATAGGCACCCACATGGAACCGAACACGGTCGCGGGATAGTGCACACTCGTGAAAATATAGGCGCTGGCCACTGGAGACAGCTGTGGAGCCAAAGTTGCCAGTGCACGGGTGGGTGCTCGAACGCGGACAGCTCAGGACCATAGGTGCAGGCCAGAGATAGCTGCTGGACCATAGGCCCCGACCCACCACAGAAAGACCTGCAGGGCAAAGGCAGGTGGCTGCCCGGAAGTGCGCACACACCAGGAGGCTCAGAACACACGATGGAAACCCTGTGGGGAGAGGCGCCTACTAACGCTGGGATACATAGCACAATGAGGACTGAGTTCTGAACACAGAGAAAAGTAATAAGATCACCCCTCTGCCATTGCAGCCAGCAAGACCAGAAAAACCGGCTCGGCAAGTTTGAAAACAACAAGAGGGTTTTGGGGGTTTTGTTTGTTTGTTTGTTTGTTTTTATATATATATATTTTTTTAATATTTTGCTTTGCTTTGTTCCTTTTTTTTGGCTGTTTGTATGCGTGTGTGTGTTTGTTTCTTTTCTGTTTTGCTAGTTTGTGTTTTTTTCTTTGTGTGCCTATTTACATGTTTTTAATTATTCCTTCTTCATTATTTTTATCTTCTTCATTACTCCCCAATTCCTTTTGCCTCCCTTTAATTCCTTCTTGTCTTATTCCCTCTTCCTTTCTTTCCAATTTTATCTCTTCTACCTTCTTCTTTTTTCATTCCCCCCCCCTCCTCTTTTTAAATACCCACGAGTGAGACAAAACAAACAAACCTGGAACTGTGAAGAAACACCAGAGTTGGCCCCAAAAAGAGGATATCCCAGCTGATGAGACAGTGGAAGCTGTGAACAACAGGATATCCGAAGGAGAATCCACCACCGAAACTCACAGATAGTCAACCACAGAAGGTCATACCACAAACCCAGGGAGCCAGAACAGATCAATTTAAGAAGTTGAGGCTAACAACAAGAGTCTTACAAACAATGGGAAGACAAAAGAACAATCCCCAAACGAAAGGAAAGGAGGAAGCTATAGAAAGAATGCTAAATGAAACAGAGGCAACTCAACTATCAGATATCCAGTTCAAAGCAATGGTTGTCCGGAAGCTCAATGAGCTCTCAATGAGCTACCACAAACTACAGGGAAGTTATGATGAACTCACCGCAAACTATATCAACATGAAAAACAAAATAGAAACTATCAACAAGGGCCAAGAGGAAATGAAGAACACAATCTCTGAACTGAAGAACACAGTAGAACGAATGAAAAGCAGAATCGATGAAGCAGAAGGTCGGATCAGCGAGTTGGAGGACAAAATAGAAAAAAACACCCAGAATGAGCAAGATAAGGAAAAGAGGCTCAGAGAGAATAAAGAGGGTTTAAGAGAAATGCAAGACAACATGAAACGGAATAATATCCGTATAATAGGGATACCAGAAGGAGAAGAACAAGAACAAGGGATAGAAAACCTGTTTGAAAAAGTAATGATGGAAAACTTTCCTAATTTGGTGAGAGAAAAAGCCACACAAATCCAGGAAACACAGAGCGTCCCAATCAAAAGGAACCCATACAGGCCCACATCAAGACACATCATAATTAAAATGGCAAAATTCCAAGACAAAGAGAGAATCTTAAAGGCAGCAAGGGAAAAAAACGAAATAACATACAAGGGAACCCCGATAAGGCTAGCAGCTGACTTCTCAATGGAAATGCTCCAAGCCAGAAGAGAATGGCAAGAAATATTCCAAGCAATGAGAACCAAAGGCCTGCAACCCAGACTACTTTACCCAGCAAGGCTTTCAATCAAGATAGAAGGCCAAATAAGGAGCTTCCCAGACAAAAGAAGTATAAAAGAATACACCTCTACCAAACAAATTCTGCAAGAGATACTAAAGGGACTGCTTTAAGGGAAGAAAGGAAAAGACAGAGAGAGAAAGAGAGAGAGGAACACAGGTACGAAAATGGCAATGAATATCAATAATAACCTTAAATGTAAATGGATTAAATGCTCCAATCGAAAGACACAGAATAGCTGAATAGATAAGAAAGCATGACCCACACATATGCTGTCTACAAGAAACCCACCTCGGGACAAAAGACATACACAGGCTCAAAGTGAAGGGCTGAAAACAAATTTTCCAAGCAAATGGTCAGGAAAAAAAAGCTGGGGTAGCAATACTCATATCAGACAAAATAGACTTCAAAAGAAGGGCCAGAAAGAGAGACCCAGAAGGTCACTTCATAATACTCAAGGGAAGAATCCACCAAGAAGACATAAATATTGTAAATATATATGAACCCAACGGAGGAGCACCTAAATACATCAAGAAAATTTTAGAGGACTTCAGGAAAGATATTGACAGCAACACAATTATAGTAGGCGATTTTAACACCCCACTGTCAAAAATGGACAGATCTTCCAAACAAAATATCAACAAAGATATTGTGGCATTGAACAACACTCTAGAGGAAATGGACTTAACTGACATATATAGAGCCTTTCATCCCAAAGAAACTAAATACACTTTCTTTTCAAATGCACATGGAACATTTTCAAAGATAGACCACATGATAGGACACAAATCAAGTGTCAACAAATTCAAGACAACTGAAATCATACCAAGCATCTTCTCTGACCACAAGGGACTGAAACTAGAAACCAACCTCAAGGGGAAAAACCCAAAACCCTCAAAATCATGGAGATTGAATAGCATGCTATTAAACAATGAATGGGTCAAGAATGAAATTAGGGAGGAAATCAAAAAATTTATGGAAACAAATGATAATGAGCTCACATCGACCCTAAACTTATGGGACACAGCAAAGGCAGTCCTCAGAGGGAAGCTTATAACAATACAGGCCTACCTAAAAAAGACAGAAACAAATCAAACAAACATCCTAACCCTAAACCTACAAGAACTCAAGGAACAACAACAAAGACAGCCCAGAGCAAGTAGAAGGAAGGAAATAACCAAGATCAGAGCAGAATTAAATGACATAGAGACTAAAAGCACAATCCTAAAGATCAATGAATCCAGGAGTTGGTTCTTTGAAAAGATCAACAAAATTGACAAGCCTTTAAGCAGGCTCATCAAGAAAAAGAGAGAGAGGACTCAAATAAACATAATCAGAAATGAAAGAGGCGATATTACAACTGACACCGCAGAAATACAAAGGATTGTAAGAAAGTACTATGAAGAATTGTATGCCAAGAAATTTCAAAACCTAGGTGAAATGGACAGGTTTCTAGAAAAATATAACCTTCCAAAACTCAATGAAGAAGAAAGAGAAAGCCTGAACAGACCAATAACAGCTGGTGAAATTGAATCAGTAATCAAAACACTCCCGACACACAAAAGTCCTGGACCAGATGGCTTCACAGGAGAATTCTACAAAACATTTAAGGAAGAGCTAACCCCTATTCTCCACAGACTATTCGAAAAGATCCAAAATGATGGAAGACTCCCAAACTCTTTTTTTGAAGCCAGCATCATCCTAATCCCAAAACCATATAAAGACACAACAAAGAAGGAGAACTTCAGGCCAATATTGCTGATGAACATAGATGCTAAAATCCTCAACAAAATATTGGCAAACCGCATCCAACAATACATTAAAAAGACCATGCACTATGACCAAGTGGGATTCATCCCAGGGATGCAAGGATGGATCAACATTCGCAAATCAGTAAATGTAATTCATCACATAAACAAAAGCAAAGACAAAAATCACATGATCATATCAATAGATGCAGAAAAAGCATTTGATAAGGTACAGCACCCATTTATGATAAAAACACTCAGCAAAGAGGGAATAGAGGGAGCATTCCTCAACATAATAAAGGCTATATATGAGAAACCTACAGCCAGCATCATACTCAACGGGCAAAAACTAAATTCTTTTCCACTAAAATCAGGAACAAGACAAGGTTGTCCACTTTCACCACTTCTATTCAATATAGTATTGGAAGTATTAGCCACAGCGATTAGACAAGAAAAGGAAATAAAAGGCATCCAACTTGGAAAGGAGGAAACAAAACTATCATTGTTTGCAGATGACATCATAGTATACATAGAAAATCCTATAGTCTCCGCCAAAAATCTGCTCGACCTAATAAATGAATTTGGACAAACAGCCGGATACAAAGTCAATATCCAGAAATCAAAGGCATTTTTGTATACCAACAATGAAACAACAGAAGCAGAAATCAAGAAAAAAAACCTAGGAATAAACCTAACCAAGGAGGTAAAAGACCTGTATGCAGAAAACTACACAACACTGAAGAAAGAAATCAAGGAAGACACAAATAAATGTAAACACATACCGTGTTCATGGATCGGAAGAATTAACATCATCAAAATGTCCATACTTCCCAAAGCAATCTACAGATTCAATGCAAAACCTATTAAAGTACCAATGGCATATTTCACAGATATAGAACAAACTCTTCAAAAATTTATATGGAACAATAAACTACCCAGAATAGCAGCAGCAATCTTGAGAAAGAAGAGCAAAACAGGAGGGATCACAATACCTGATACCAAAATGTATTACAAGGCCACTGTAATCAAAACAGCCTGGTACTGGCATAAAAACAGGCACGTGGACCAGTGGAATAGAATAGAGAGCCCAGAAGTAAACCCTAGTCTCTATAGTCAATTAATATTCGACAAAGCAGGCAGCAACATAAAATGGAGCAAAATAGCCTCTTCAACAAGTGGTGTTGGGAGAACTGGACAGCTTTGTGCAAGAAAATGAAACTTGAGCACCAACTTACACCGTACACAAAAATACATTCAAGGTGGATAAAAGATTTAAATATAAGCCGTAACACCATTAAAGTCCTAGAGGAGAACATAGGCAGGAAAATCTCAGATATTCCACGCAGCAACATTTTTACTGATATGTCCCCTAAAGCAAGGGACATAAAGGAAAGAATAAACAAATGGGATCTCATCAAAATAAAAAGCTTCTGCATGGCCAAGGAAAACAGTATTAAAATAAAAAGAGAACCGACTGTGTGGGAAAACATATTTGACAACGATACCTCAGATAAGGGTTTAATCTCCAAAATATATAAAGAACTTACACGACTCCACTCTAAGAAGACAAACGACCCAATTAAAAAATGAGCAGAGGATTTGGGCAGACACTTCTCCAAGGAGGACATACAGAGGATCCAGAGGCACATGAAAAGATGCTCAATATTGCTAGCTATCAGAGAGATGCAAAATAAAACCAGAATGAGATACCACTTCACACCAATCAGAATGGCCCTCATAAACAAAGCAACAAACAGCAAGTGTTGGAGAGGTTGTGGATAAAGGGGGACCCTAGTGCACTGCTGGTGGGAGTGCAGACTGGTACAATCACTATGGAAACAGTATGGAATTTTCTAAAAAAACTAAAAATGGATCTACCTTTTGACCCAGCAATTCCACTGCTAGGACTATATCCTAAGAACCCTGAAACACCAATCCAAAAGAACCTATGCACCCCTATGTTTATAGCAGCACAATTTACAGTAGCCAAGTGTTGGAAGCAACCTAGATGCCCATCAGTAAATGAATGGATCAAAAAGCTGTTACATTTACACAATGGAATTCTATGCAGCAGAAAGAAAGAAGGAGCTCCTACCCTTTGCAACAGCATGGATGGTACTGGAGAGCATCATGCTAAGCGAAATAAGCCAGGCATTGAAAGACAAATACCATATGATCTCACCTTTAACAGGAAGCTAATCAACAAAACAAACAAACAAGCATAATATAACCAAAGACATGAAATTGAGAACAGGCTGAACGTCACCAGAGGAGAGAGGGGAGGGAAGGGAATTTCAGGGGAAAAGGGGAAGGATTTACAGGAACAAGTATAAAGGACACATGGACAAAAACTATGGGGGCGTGAAAATGGGAGGGAGGTGGGGAGGGCTGGGGTGGTGGGTTGGGGTGAGAATAAAAGACAGAAAAGTGTACAAGATCAACAATTAAAATAAAAGTTAAAAAAATAATAATAATATAAAAATCATACAAAATATTTTCTCCAATATACTAATATGTAAAACAAGAAGACTACAGAAAATTACGTAGGCAAAGATTTAATTTTCTTTCTTAAAGAAACAGTATGCACTTTACCACCATTTACCTTGAAAGTAAAAACCATTTCTTGTCATATAAGAAAAATGTGTGTTCTCCATAATAACTGATACAAATGGTGTTAAAAAAGAAATCATTCTTTTATTCACAATCTCAATTTAACCAATATAATTTGTTATCTTATTTCATTGTGCTAAGAAATAGCAGGGAGTTCCAATAAATTGTCTGACATATACATTCATGCTAAACTTTACATTTTTTACTGTTGATTTTTAGAGAGAGAGAAGAAGGGAGAAGGAAAAACGCTGATCTCCTATTCTACCCATTGATGCATGCATCAATGTGCCCTGTCTAGAGATCCAACCTTCAACCTAAGCTTCTTGGCCAGGAGTAAAACTCTTTACACGTAAGATTTACTAATATCAGGACTTCAGGCCAAGATGGAGGCATAGGTAGACACACTGAGCCTCCACGCACAACCTAAAGAAGGTCAACAACAAATTTAAAAACAAAAAACAACCAGAACTGAAAGAAAAGTCGAACTGTATGGTAATCCAACAACCAAGGAGTTAAAGAAGAATCATTCATCCAGACAAGTAGGCAGGCATGGATGCAGCTGGCGGGCAAGGCTGAGGCTCGTGGACACGGAGAGGTGGTAGATGGTGAACTGGGCAGTCCCACATTCACGTATTCATAAACCGAGAGGAACAACTGAGGAGCAAGACAGACATGCAATCCAGGGTTCCAGTTTGGGGAAATAAAGCCTCAAACCTCAGATTGAAAACACCTGTGGAGGTTGAGGTGGCAGCGGGAGAAACTCCCACCTTCAAGGGAGAGTTCATTGGAGAGACTCATAGGTTCCTAGAATGTATACAAACATACGCACCCGGGAAATGATGCACCCCGGCTTGTGGGGTCTGTGACATTGTGGATGAGACACAACAAATTCACACAGACTACCGAGTCCTATGAAGGAAAATGGATGGCGTGGCTTCTCTCTCAAGAGGAGAAAAAGCTTCAGCCCTGGCCTTGACAAGCTTTTATTGCTTTTCTGGGTACATTACATAATGGTCCTTATTTACTATGTACTGGTTCGCTTTAGGTGGTTACCTTTTACAGAAAAGAAAGGAGACGATGCCACTAATCACATCACAAAAGAAGGATATTTGCAAATGCAAAGGGAAAAGTGGTTGAACTGGTTACACTCCATACTGGGGAGGTTTAGCACAGACTTTAGGAAGTTACAGTAAGCACTTGTTACCTCAATTCAGGGTGAGGGAGTTTTAGCAAAAGCAAGTCTCATAGCAGTCTAGGTACAATGCAGGCCTGATTCCCCATAGGAGAACCTATCCATGGGCGTGGGTCCTGTGCATCTCCAAGTGGGAGCGGGTCCATGCCACACAGAACAGTCTCCTATATTTCCCACCTTGTTTTTAGTTAGGACGGCTATAGATTCCACAAAGCTTGCTACTTACTGGTCTCTCACACAACCCCGGGAAAATAGTTTGCAAATGCACCAAAGTGCACAGAGCATTATTATAATCCATAAGCAACCAGCAATTCCACAGACCCACATTCTCGGAATAAGCCCATCAATCATTGTTAGGCAGTAATGATCAAATAGACGACATTCAAAGAACTTGGAGGGCCTATTTTGAGTCAGGGTCAAATAGCTAAAGGGCCATAAAACTTAGGGGAAACAAACTCATTTCAGGCTTGGACCCTTATCATTTAAATTGAGGGTATTAGCAAAGTAGTTTTCATAGGATTTTATGCTTTCTTTCTTAGGCCTGATCACCCTGGAGAACCCACCCTTTCTAGCACAGGGCCACACCCACCTCTGGCATTGTTTCAGGCTTAGGTCAAGCAGGGGAAATAAGGCAGCCAAGAGGAAGATAAATCCCCTGGCTCCTGGCTATAAAAACCACTGGAGATTGAGTTAGTGGAAGAAACTGCTCAATTCCCAAGCAGTTCCTCTTAAATGGCCCACACACAGACTTATTAAAACTCACTCTCTCAGCTCCAGCACCAGGGCAGGCAGCCTGAAAGGTACCAGTGGCATACAGGCAGGAACTGAAGTGTCGGGCATCAGCACAAGAGCTAGAGGGCAGCTTTCTCTAAGTCAGAACAGCTGACAAAGACCACTGCTCCTCTTCTGAGCCTTCCCCCTACACAGACGCTGAGCACAGCAGGCACCATATCTGAGACTCCATCAACCTGGCTCACAGTTTGTCCCTCCCTGGTGATTCTCTGAAACTCGGCCCCACCAAACTTTACAGGCCCACCCAAGCAGTTAACAGTGGCTTTTCCATATGAATGACTTTTCTTGACACTGCTTCTAAGCTTCCTAAATCCTCTCAAACAAAGAGAAACTCACCTCCTGATCCTCCATACCTTGCTAAGTGGTCCCAGGCCCAGCACTAGCAGCAGTTAGCCTGGATTCACATTGTCCCCACTGAGGCACCTCCAATCCCAGCACAAGAAGCAGCCTGCTGAAGATTGCTTATAGCTTATGCCAAGTGGCCCCAAACAGAACACAAACAGGCATCAGAGCCCTGCTGTAGTAAGCACTGCTCTGTGGAGTGGGCCCTGAACAGCTGATCCTACAGAGAGCGGAGACTGGTGATCAGTGGTCACAGCCAGCCCTTGCAGCTGACTGGCCTGACAACAGTAATCAAGTCTCAACTACAGGAAGAGGGTGTACTCAGCCCACACAAATGGTGCACCTCAAGTACCCAACTTGGATGATAGGGGAGGCTGTGCCACTGGACCCTATAGGACACCTACTACATTAGGCCATGCTACCAAGACAGGGAGTCGTAGCAGCTCTACCTTAATACAAAGAAACAAATACAGGGAGGCTGCCAAAATGAGGTGGCAAAAAAAAAAAAAAAAAAAAAAAAAAAAAAAAAAAACCATGGTCAAAATGAAAGAAGGGAACAAAATTCCAGGGAAAGAACTAAACAAAATGAAGATAAGCAATCTTTCAGATGCAGAGTTCAAAATAATGGTTATAAGGATGCTCAAGGAACTTAGTGAGGACCTCAACGGCATAAAAAAGATCCAGTCAGAAATGAAGGATACACTAATTGAAATAAAGAACAATTTACAGGGAATCAACACAGTAGAGTAGATGAAGCCAAGAATCAAATAAATGATTTGGAACATAAGGAAGCAAAAAACAACCAATTAGAACAGCAAGAAGAAAGAGTCCCAAAACGCAAGGATAGTGTAAGAAGACTTTGGTACAACTTCAAACACTCCAACACTGACATTATAGTGTAACAGGGTGCAGCCAGGGGGGCCTCAAATAGGAATTTGTAATGGGGCCCAAAACTCAGGGTGTCCAGGAAATACATGCTTTGAGCCAGGGAGATGGGAGTGACTTCAACCCAAGATGGAACTACTAGACAACTCCCTCTGGTTACAGTACCTGCACGTGAGAGAAAAAGTTGGGGCCCACATGACTTTGGAGTAGTTACAGACCACGCGGCTTTGGCAAAAGTTGGGACAGCGCAGCTTTGGGGTGCTCCCTTATGCCACGTGACTTAGGAAGCAGAAGAGACCTTGCTGGAAAGAGGAGTGAAAGGACTCTTGCTGGTGGGCCATGAGAAGGTGCAATATGGTTTTGGATTAACTAGAGATCGAGGCAGCGACAAAGCTGATGGTGCCAGGAACTGAGGGGCTGCCTGAGCCATGGATTTCTACTTCTTTTCCTGAGGTACAGTACCCTGGACTGAGCAGAGGGAGAAGGAAGGACTGTGTGCACTCCTGGGTATTCTAAAGGACTTTAGCATTTTAATAAGGACATTAAATCATTACTCTAAGTCTGTATAACTTTTTGAATAAATAATCCTTTCCTTTTCACTGATCTCTGGCATTAACAGACATCTTTCCTTGGCAGTGGGCAAGGCGAACCTAGTACAGGGAGAGGGGACCCCCAGAGCAGAAGGGAGGGTTAATTCGGTAATAGTACATCATTCACCACCCTGGGTCTGTTCTGTAACAATAGAACTGCCAGGACAAGAGAAAGCAAAAAATTGGAAATCTGTTTGAAAAAATAATGAAAGAAAACTTCCCTAATTTGGTGTAGGAAATAGACATAGAGGTCCCAGAAGTATAGAGAGTCCCAAACAGGATGGACACAAAGAGGCCCATGCCAAGACACATCATCATTAAAATGCCAAAGGTTAAAGAGAAAATCTTAAAAGCATTAAAAGAAAAAGCAGATAGTTTCCTACAAGTGAGTTCCCGTAAGTCTGTGAGCTAATTTTTGAAAAGAAACTTTGCAGGCTAGAAAGAATTGGTAAAGAATATTCAAAGTGATGAAAGGAAGATTACTACCAAGATTACTCTATCCAACAAAGCTATCTTTTAGACTGGAAGGGCTGATAAAGAGCTTCCCAGAAAAGAAAAAGATAAAAAAGTTCATCATCACTAAACCTTTATTATATGAAATTTAAAGACACATTTAAGAAAAAGATCAAAACTATGAACAATAAAATGGCATTAAATACGTATCTATCAAAAATTGAATCTAAGAAACAAAGCAAACAAGCAGAACAGAAACAGGATCACAGATACGGCAAACAGTTTGATGGCAGCCAGACTGGGGCAGAGGGAGTTGGAAGGATAGGTGAAAAGGTCAAGTGATTAAAAAGCACAAATTGGTAGTTACAGGATAGTCATGAAGATGTAAAGTACACTATAGGAAATGGAGAAGCCGAAGAACTTATATGCACAATCAATGGACATGAACAAAAGTGTGGGGATTGCCTGAGGGAGTGAGAGGTGTTGAGTTGGGGTGAGGGCAAAGGGAAAAAAATTGGGACAACTGCAATAGCATAATCAATACAATATAATTTAAAAATACAACATAATTAAAAAAGAATTACTAATAGTGGTGCTTTCCCTCTCAGGAGCATACTCACACCTTTCTTCCCTCCCTGGTGTGCATCTCCTAAACTCTAATGGACCCCACAAGACTTGCAACCAAGGGAGCAATGGGCAAGAGCAGCTTACCCCAGGCTAACCCCCTGAATCTGTCCTCAAGGCCCCATTTTCTCTGATTTGCACTGAGCTAACAGCAGCCCTACAGTGCCTCACTTCTGTCACTGTGACTTACTCCTCAGAAAACCAAAGCAGACCTGTCTAGTCTCTCTCATTACTTCTTCTATCCTAAGCCCTTCCTTGTTTCACTGTCCCCAGCTTTTAAAAAAAAAGTACTCTCTCGTCGCCCTGGCTGGCGTAGCTCAGCGGATTGAGCGCGGGCTGTGAACCAAAGGGTCACAGGTTCGATTCCCAGTCAGGGCACATGCCTGGGTTGCAGTCCAGGCCCCTAGTGGGGGCCATGTGAGAGGCAACTACACATTGATGTTTCTCTCCCTATCTTTCTCCCTCCTTTTCCCTCTCTAAAAATAAATAAATAAAATCTTTAAAAAAAAAGTTCTCTCGAAATTAATAAAAAAACTAATAGTTACTAAATTCTACTGAATTTTCCTATCTAAAATGATAGAACAACTTCCGGCCAAGATGGAGGCATAGGCAGACACACTGTGCCTCCTCTCACAACCAAAATTAAGGACAACAAATATTTAGAAACAAGAAAACAACCAGAACTTATAGAAAATTGAACTGTACGGAAGTCCAACAACCATTCATCCAGACCGGTAAGAGGGGCGGAGTCGCAGCAGGAGAAAGAGGAGGTGCGGACCCAGGAACGCAAATAGCAGCGGCTCGCAGTTCCCAGGTGCACGGGCGGTGGCTGGCGGTCCTCGGGCGCCCAGTCGGCAGCTGGCAGACCCCGGGCACAGGGGGCCAACTGTGCAGACCCAGTGAGGACACACAAGGTGGCTGGCTGACCAGGGGGTCCCACATTCGAGCACGCAGACGGTCCAGGCAGAGGGGAAGTGGCGGAAGGGACTGAATCCAGGAGAGAGCGGTGCAGCCGCCATTGTTCCCTCTCAGACCCCGCCCCCACATACAGCGTCACAACCCAGCGACTGGGCTGCCCCACACATGGGAGCGCCTGAGGCTCCACCCCTCACTACGTAACAACATGTTCGTGCGCAGATAATCCAGGCGAAGGGGAAGCAGCAGAAGGGACCGGAATCCAGAAGAGAGCGGAACAGGCGCCATTCTTCCCTCTCGGACCCCACCCCCACCTATAGCGTCACAACCCAGCGACTGGGCTGCCCTGCCCTGAGAAACACCTAAGGCTCCACCCCTCATACGTAATAGCTGCGACCAGACTAAAATCAAAATAAAACAAAAAACCCCACCAAAAATGGCTCAAACCGGAGAAAAAGTGAAAACCCCAGAGTCAATTCCTCTAAGCAACGAAGAGATAGCCAACCTATCAGATGCACAGTTCAAAGCACTGGTCATCAAAATGCTCACAGAATTGGTTGATTTTGCTCATAAATTAGATGAGAAAATGCAGGCTACAATACGTGAAATGAATGAAGACGCATGGGGAAACGATAAAGATGGAAGGAAAACTGGGACTCAAATCAATGGAGTGGACCAGAAGGAAGAAACTAACAACCAAACAGAAAACGAGGAAGAAACAAGAATTCAAAAAAATGAGGAGAGGCTTAGGAACTTCTGGGACATCATTAAACGTCCCAACATCCGAATTATAGGGGTCCCAGAAGGGGAAGAAGAAAAGCAACAAGTGGAAAACTTATTTGAACAAATAATAAAGGAGAACTTCCCCAATCTGGCAAAGGAAATAGACTACCAGGACGTCCAGGAAGCTCAGAGAGTCCCAAAGAAGTTGGACCCAAGGAGGAACACATCAAAGCACATTGTAATTACATTAGCCAAGATTAAAATGAAGGAGAGAATTCTAGAAGCAGCAAGGGATAAGGGGACAGTCACCTACAAAGGAGTTCCCATCAGACTGTCAGCTGATTTCTCAAAAGAGACCTTGCAGGCAAGAAGGGGCTGGAAAGAAATATTTGAAATCTTGAAAAGCAGGGACCTACATCCAAAATTGCTCTTTCCAGCAAAGCTGTCATTTACAATGGAAGGACAAATAAAGTGCTTCTCAGATAAGGTCAAGTTCAAGGAGTTCATCATCACCAAGCTCTTATTATATGAAATGTTAAAGGGACTTATCTAAGAAAAAGAAGATCAAAAATATGACAATGAAAAGACAGCAAGCTCACAGCTATTAAGAACCACACCTAAAACAAAAGCAAACTAAGCAAACAGCTAGAACAGGAACAGCACCACAGAAATGGAGATCATATGGAGGGTTAGCAACAGGGGCGTGGGAGGAGGAGGGTGGGAAAAGGTACAGAGAATGAGTAGCATAGATAGTGGATAGAAAATAGACAGGGGCAGGGTAACAATAGTATGAGAAATGTAGAAGCTAAAGAATTTATGACACAAAGACATGAACTAAAGGGGAGAATGTGGGTGGGAGAGGGTGTGCAGGGTGGGGGGAATCATGGGGGAGAAACGGGATAACTGTAATAGCATAATCAATAAAATATATTTAAAAAAATAAAAAATAAAATAAAATGATAGAACACTGCCACATTTTGTGTGACTTACAAAAATACTTTATTTATTTATTTTTAGACAAAGGGAAGGAGAGAAACATCAATGTATGGTTGCTTCTCACATGCCCCCTACTGGGGACCTGGCCCGCAACCCAGGCATGTGGACTGACTGGGAATCTAACCAGTGACCCTCTGGTTTGAAGGCCAGGGCACAATCCAGTGAGCCACACCAGCCAGGGTGCAATAGTGTGGTTTTCAAGTGAGATATCTATAATCATGTTCTTATCACCACAGGAGGTAATACAGTGATCCCTTCACTTTCTTTCAATCAGTCCCCACCTTCTACCTCCCCTCTTATAGCCATCAGTCTGTTCCATGATTCTATGCCTCTGGTTCTATTTTACTCATTAGTTTATTTTGTTCACTAGATTTCTCTTATAAGTGAGGTGATAATGCTATTTGTCTTTCACCTACGAGCTTATTTCACTTAGTAAAATGCTCTCTAGTTCCATCCTTGCAGTCTAAAAGGTAGGAATTCCTTCTTTATTCCTGCCGTATAGTATTCCATTCTGTTGATATACCACCTTTTTTATCCACTCATCTACTATCCACTTGGGCTATTTCGAAATCATGGCTATTGTAAATAGCACTGCTATAAACATGGGGGTGCATAAATTCTTTTCGATTGGTGTTTCAAGATTCTTTAGGTATATTCCCAGCAATGGAATCACTGGGTCAAAAGGCAGTGCCATTTTTAGGTTTTGAGGAAATACTGTTTTCCACAGTGGCTGCACCAGTCTGCACTACCATCAACAATGCACTAGGGTTCCCTTTTCTCCACACCTTCACCAACATTTCTTTGTTCATTTATTAGTAATAGTCATTTTGGCAGGTGGAGAGTGATATCACTGTGGTTTTAATTTGCATCTCTCTGATGGCCAGTGATGTTGAACATTTTTTCATACGTCTATGGACAATCTTTATGTCCTCCTTGAGGAAGTGTCTATTCAGATGCTTTACCCATTTTTTAATTGGATTGTCTGTCTTCCAGTGTTGAGTTGTATAAGTTCTTTATATGTTTTGGAGATTAAACTCCTGCCTGATGTATTGTTGGCAAATATGTTCTCCCATGAAGTTGGTTCCCTTATTATTTTGATGATGATTTCTTTAGCTGTGCAAAGCTTTTTAATTTGATGTAGTCTCATTTGTTTATTTTTCCATTATTTCCCTTACCCTAGGAGATATATCAGCAAAAATACTGCTATGAGATATCTGCAATTTTACTACCTATATTTTCCTCTAATATTTTTATAGTACCATGACTACACTTAAGTCTTTTATCCATTTTGAGTTTATTCTGATGTATGGTGTAAGATAGTATTCTAGTTTCATTTTTGTGCATGTACCAGTCCAGTTCTCCCAACACCATTGTAGAGACTGTCTTTATTTCATTGTATGTTCTTGGCTCCTTTGTCAAATATTAATTGACCATAAAGACGTGGGATTATTTCTGGGCTCTCTATTCTATTCCATTGATCTACATGTCTGTTTTTATGCCAGTACCAAACTGTTTTGATTAAAGTGGCCATATACTATATTTTTAGGACTAAGATGCACTAGACCATAAGACGCACCTAGGTTTTAGAGGAGGAAAATAGGAAATTTTGAAGCAAAAAATGTGGTAAAATATTTTTAATAACCTGTGACACCGCTTGACCACACCCCACCCACAGCAAGCCAGGTAAGATACATTCAGACTATAAGATGCACCCCCATTTTCCTCCCAAATGGGGGGGGGTGCATCTTCTAGTCTGAAAAATATGGTAGTATAATTTGATATCAAGTATTGTGATCCCTCCAACTTTGTTCTTCTTTCTCAAGATTGCTGAGGCTATTCAGGGTCTTTTTTGGTTCCATATAAAGTTTTGGAATATTTGTTCTAGTTCTGTGAAATATGCCATTGGTATTGTTAGGAATTGCATTGAATTTATAGACTGCTTTAGGTAGTATGGGACATTTTAACGAAGTTTATTATTCTAATCCATGACCACAGTATATGTTTCCAATTATTTGTAATATCCTCAATTTCTTCCTTCAGTGTCCTAAAGTTTTCTGAAGTACAGGTCTTTTACCTCCTTGGTTAAATTTATTCCTGCATACTTTATTTTCCTGGTTGCAGTAGTAAATGGAATTGTTTTCTTAATATTTTAAATGATAATTCATGCCTTGGTTATAAGTACTGCCCATAAACCCAAAAGTTGATTGGCATGAAAAACTAACAAACATCCAGCAGTAAATGTGAAAATACAAGGTCTGTCCAGAAAACAGTCCAACCATTGTTAATATAACAAGAATAGTTTGTGCAACATCCATGTAACCTGGCAGCCAAGGAAAGTAGACTGGAATGCACATGTGTGAACAAGTCAGTAGGGGCAGTTGATGCTGTTGAGTGAGTATGTGTACTGTGTAGCTGTCACATTCAAAAAGACTCAGCAAGTAGAGCAACCAATCTGCATCAAATTTTGCATTAAGTTTGAACATTCCTCCATGGAAACTCTTTGGATGATTCAGAAGGCTGCAGCTATGAGCAACTGGTGACTGGCAGCTTCATCACAACAATGCAACTGCTCAAACATTGCACATCTTGTGCAGAGTTTTTTTGATGAAACATCAAATCACCCAGGTGCCTCAGTACCCCCTAAAGTCCAGATTTGGTGCTCTATGACTTCTGGCTTTTCCCAAAACTAAAATGACCTTTGAAAGGGAAGAGATTTCAGACCTTTTGATGAGATTCAGGAAAATATGATGGGACAGCTGATGGCACTTGGGAGAACTGTGTGAGGTCCCAAGTTGCCCTCCTTGAAGAGAACTAAGGCATCACTGTCCTACGTACAATGTTTCCTATATCTTGTATCTTCTTCAATAAAAGTCTTTATTTTTCATAGTACATGGCTGAATACTTCCTGGACAGACCTCATATAAGCAATTCTTTACAACATGCATCATTCTGAACATATTGCTAATTGGAGAAGACCACTTTGGAAAATATACCTCACATGCTCTGGAGAATGATTTAAACCATTAAGCATTCTATGATGCTTTTGAGGTGTCAGATTTTAAATGACAACAGTGAAATTTCAAAAAGAACAGTAGTCAGCACCAAAGCTAGTTTAACATTAATAATAAGTGATCTAACAAACAGGTCTATGTTTGCCCAGTCAGGTTTTGCTTATAATGTCAGCTGGAAAGCCGGAAGGTAACTGGTTTTAACTCACATATAACCTGTATCACGACAACATCACTTTATCAGTAATGTAGCTGTTGTCAGCATAACACTGAGTTCAAATTTAAAACTGATCCTTCTTAAAATTATTTTCATAATTCATTCACAGTACCGAGTTGAGGTAATCTCCTTAAGAAAAAAACAAAAGGCTAATTAACATTATTGAAAGCCTTTCATCTGCCAGCCACTACATGAATTTTTCCATTTCATTCTCATAGCCACCCTGAAAGATACTAACTTTGTCTTTTAGAGGAAGAAACCGAAGTTTTGAGAAATGAATTAACTTTTTCCTAAGGTCACGTACCTAACAGAGAAGTAGAGCCAAGGTTCAAACTCAGATGTCAATTATTAGAATGATCCACAACTGTCAGTTTCTTAACTTGTAAGTTTTATTTTTTTAAATTATAAAAAATATGAAAGCAGAGTAAAATAGTTATTTGCATTATAAATTGTTTTAGTACCGCAAAAGTACTATGAAGTGATATTGACCTTTTAAAAATTTCTGAAGTCATTGTAAAGAAATATAATTTAATATTACCAATAGAAAGCCAAGGTAAAAAAAAAATGCAAGAGTAGTTATATTCTTTAAACAACTGCAGATCACTAGTGTAAGCTCACTCAAAGCAGCACCTCCCAGAGCTTCATAGTCAACCAAGTTTGAGAAATGCTGGGCTTAACACTAAATCCGTTTCATTACTGATTCCAAACAGTACAATATACTGCTTAAAAGCCCTCTGGATCCGGTCTATTCGAGTTTGAATCCTGGTCCTATCACCTACCAGCCTAGTCATGTGACTTTGGGCATGTTATTTCAACACTCCGATAATTGTAGAAAATTAAGATTAGAAAGATTAATACAATGTGGGGTTGTTACAATAGAACCTTAAAATAAGAAGTGACCAGTAAATACTAAATTATTGGTACTAATATCATTTCCCTGAGCCCTTATTAAGCTGATGAAAGTTGATGTTCATAGTGAATTGTGAAGGTGGGTAGAAATGCAATTTCTCAAACTTATAGATGGAACACACTTTTTCATAAACCATTCCTGAAGAAGACTGGTTAATATATTTTAAAAATGCTTTTGAGAAATAATAGAGAATTCCATTGCTAAAATAAAATCTAGCCCTACCTGGTGTGGCTCAGTAGATTGAATGCCAGGGTATGAACCAAAAAGGGTCACTGATTTGATTCCTGGTAGGGGCATATGCCTGGCTGTGGGCCAGGTCCCCAGGTGGCGGCATGTGAGAGGCAACCAATGGATGTCTCTCTCACACATCAATGTTTCTCCCTCTTTTTTTTAAATATTTGGGGGTATATTTTCTTTTTTTATTTTGTTTTTTAATTATTTTCTTTTAATTGCTGTTCAAGTAGTTTTCTTTTTCTCACCACCTTGCCCCTCTCTCTAAAAAAATAATAGAATCTCTTAAAAAATAAATTAAATAAAATCTGTTTAAAAAACAAAATTACCTTCCTGACAGATGAATACATGGAGGGGCTAGAAGGGCAGCATGTCTGAAGAGGGCATGGAAGCTCCATGCCCCTTCCCTCGTATCACCCACTACGCCTCTCTTCCATTCGGCTGTTCCTGAGTTTTACCCTTAATAATAAACTAGTAATATCTCCTTACAGATTCCAGCACATGGAACCACTGACTGGAACATGTACATATAGTAGAAAGGGACATCATTCTATTTGTCATTCTTACAGGAGTCAGTGTCTTCAAGTGATTATCTGCCTAATCACAGGAGTCATTCAACTATCCAGGATACTGTGTGGAAGCTATTCAGCCATCATCTGGCCTGGAATCAACTGAATAAGAACAAGAATGTTTTCAATTATCAAGATATGGCCATCTCTCTAACTCACCCAGAGCCACGCTGTACACCTGAAATCAATATTCAAATGATGTTGTTTTTGTAACAGGTGTGGAACGAGGTCCAAAATGGTGCAGAGGCTGAGGACCCCAAAACTCCCACTAATATGGCTGGGGGCAGAGGATGTGCAGTAGGGCCACCAAGTTACTTTGCATATCTAAAGAACTTGGCCAGTGTTTTAGTAATGTTAATCACTGTGCCTGCTGGCAACGCCAGGGAGATGGGACATGATTCTAACCCATGATGTAGCCAGGAGGTGGTCCACAGCTACAGCCCTTTTGGGAGAGCTGAGAAATGGTTGGCTCCACGACAGGGGGCCCCACCTTCCTGGACTAACCACGGCAGCTGAGAAAGACAGGAGATATGGGGAAGGGCAGAGGTAGCAAATTGTGAGAGGAGTCAGAAATGAGGTTACCCAGGAGTAGGCTGAGGATTTAAACACAAGTGCGGGCAGCCATACTCTTAACCATACAGGGGTCTCTGCCATGCAGCTTAGAAAGGAGCAGAAAAGCAGGATGTAGCAGCCATGTGGGGGTCTTGGCCACCAGGCTTGAAAGGATCCCCCACTGACCCACCATGAGGAGGAGCCATGCGGTTTTGAATTAAGAGCAGGAGCCTACCGAGCACAGACAACTAGATGAAGCTTGAATGTTAGTTAGAATGGGAATCTGCTTAGCTATGCTACAGACTTCTATTTCTTTCTTCAGAGACAGACAGTACCTCTGACTGGCCTGGTTTGGCAAGGAAAGGCAGGACTGTGTGTTTATGGGTGTTTAGTTTTAAGGGACTTGGGGACTTAAAAACAGAATTCTGCCATTATTCTGCACCTGTATAACTTTTTTTAAAAAAATATTTCATTGATTATGCTATTACAGTTACCCCATTTTCCCCCTTCACTCCCCTCCACCCTGCACACCCTCTCCCACCCACATTCCCTCCTTTAGTTCATGTCCATGTCTCATACTTATAAGTTCTTTAGCTTCTACATTTCCCATACTATGCTTACCCTCCACCTGTCTATTTTGTACCTACCGTCTATGCTACTTATTCTCTGTACCTTTTCCCCCTCTCTCCTCCTCCCACTCCCCTGGTGCTAACCCTCCATTTGATCTCCATTTCTGTGGTTCTGTTCCTATTCTAGTTGTTTGCTTAGTTTGGTTTGTTTCTGTTTCAGCTGTGGATGTTAATAATTGTGAGTTTGCTGTCATTTTACTATACATGTTTTTTATCTTCTTTTTCTTAGATAAGTCCCTTTAACATTTCATATAATAAAGGCGTGGTGATGATGAACTCCCTTAACTTGACCTTATCTGAGAAGCACTTTATCTGCCCTTCCATTCTAAATGAAAGCCTTGCTGGATAGGCCCCAGGCACAAGGCAGCAGCAGGCAGACTCAGCAAGGGAGCAGATTAGGGAGAAGCGTGGCGCACAAGGTGGCTTTCAGAACCAGGTGGTCCCACATTCGCACGCAGATAAACCAGGCAAAACTGGGGAGCAAGACAGACCGCGCAACCCAGGGACCCAGCACGAGGAAATAAAGCCTCAAAACAATGATGGAAACACCTCTGGGGGTTGAGGTGCTGGGAGAGACTCCCAGCCCACAGAAGGGATTGCTGGAGAGACATACATGGTCCTAGAACATACACAAACCCACCCACATACATGGGAATCAGCACCAGAAGGGCCCAGTTTGCTTGGGAGAAGCAGCAGAAGTGACTGAGAAATTAGGGCAGAGAGCAGAGCAAGCACCATTGTGCCCTCTCGGACCCCTGCCCCACATACAGCATCACAACCCAGTGACTCAGTTGCTCCACCCAGGCAAACAGCTAAGGCTCTGCCCCTCACTACGTAATAGGTGTGTCAAGACCAAAAAAAAGAAAAAAAAAAAAAAAAAAAGAAAGGCCCAAATGGAAGAACAGATCAAAGCTCCAGAAAAACTACAACTAAGCAATGAAGAGATAGCCAACCTATCAGATGCACAGTTCAAGACACTGGTGATCAGGATGCTCACAGAATTGATTGAATTTGGTCACAAATTAGATGAAAAAAAGAAGACTACACTAAGTGAAATAAAGGAAAATGTACAGGAAACCAATAGTGATGGGAAGGAAACTGGGACTCAAATCAATGGAGTGGACCAGAAGGAAGAAACATCCAATCGGAAAAGAATAAAGAAACAAGAATTTAAACAAATGAGGCTTAGGAACCTCCAGTATATCTTTAAGCGTCCCAACATTCCAATTACAGGGGTACCAGAAGAAGAGGAAGAGCAACAAGTGGAAAACTTACTTGAACAAATAATAAAGGAGAACTTCCCCAATCTGGCAAAGGAAATAGACTTCCAGGAAATCCAGGAAGCTCAGACAGTCCCAAACAAGTTGGACCCAAGGAGGAACACACCAAGGCACATCATAATTACATTACCCAAATTAAAGATAAGTAGAAAATATTAAAAGTAGCAAGAGAAAAGTTACCTACAAAGGAGTTCCCATAAGACTATCAGTTGATTTCTCAAGAGAAACTTTGAAGGCAAGAAGGGGCTGGAAAGAAGTTTGCCAAGTCATGAAAGGCAAGGACCTACATCCAAGATTGCTCTATCCAGCAAAGCTTTCATTTAGAATAGAAGGGCAGATAAAGTGCTTCTCAGATAAGGTCAAGTTAAGGGAGTTCATCATCACCAAGCCCTTATTATATGAAATGTTGAAGGGGCTTATCTAAGAAAAAGAAGATAAAAAACATGCACAGTAAAATGGCAGCAAACTCACAATAATTAACAACCATACCTGAAACAAAAATTAAGCAAACAACTAGAACAGGAACAGAACCACAGAAATGG